>CM061360.1:9752826-14857826 GCA_030867105.1 Liasis olivaceus | reverse complement strand
GAAAACATCGGAGTGGGAATTCCATGGACAGCATTGTAAGATGCTGTAAGATGTAAAACTAACCCATAAAAATAAGTAAACACACATGTGATTTTCAAAGCAATCTGCAGTGCAGGGTTAAAGACACACACACACACACACACACACACACACACACAAATGGGCCATGCAAATATATACAAGGCTCAATGTTGTGAATAGTCATTTATGAGTTCTATGCTTCTGAAGTGTTTGATTATTATAATTGTGGAAACATATTTTAAAAGAGGCTATTACTCATGCTAAAGAAAAAGACTACATTTGAAATGTGCCAGAGCAGACAACAAAGCTTTTCTTAAAATGTTGGTTCTTTTATAAGGTGGTGAGAACTTTTTCAAAGTGTTTCAGCTCAGTGCCTTTTAGAAGTTTGCGACTATAACTTTAAGAGCGTTTTCATCTACACAACATCCACAATCCCTTGCCCTTGCCTACTGTGAGGATGGCAGTGTGATCCAGGTTCAATCCCCCACTCCGCCATTAATAGTTTGTGGGTGATTGGGATCCAGTTGTCATTTTCATTTGAACTTGGCTTGTGCGTAGAAATCCTGGGTGGAATGCAACAGAAGAGTGGGAGAGAGGACTGTATTGGCAGCAGGGCACATAAAAAAGATCTGGGTATTTTAATGGTTCACAGAGTGAACCTGAACTAACAATGTGATGCAGTTGGCAAAAAGTGAAAGACGGTATTAAGCTGCATCAACAGAAGTATATCAAGATAAGTCATCACTCCTCTCTATTCTGCATTGGTCAGACGGTTACACTTAGAATATTGTGTCCAACTCTGGGCTTCCTGTTTTTGGAAGGATACTGAAAAAGTGAAGAATGTCAAGAAGGCAGGAACCAAGTTGATAAAAGGGGCTTAAAAAGAAAAAATTGAGAGGAACAGTTGGAGGTGTTGGGTACATTTAATCTAGAGAAAATAAGAATGTGGGGAGATATGATGGTTATCATTAATTGGGTTGCTCTTCTGATATTTTCAAAATGTTTTATAGTCAGAGGGTAGCTGGGTAGCCATGAATGTTCTTACAAGTGCTCAGTGGGTTATTTTTATTTCAAAAAGATGCTCTTTTCTGAACAGAAATGGTGATTATTCTCAAATAAGTTGAATAGCCATCTAAAATGGTGCATCAGAAGTTTAAATCCAGGGTCTTGGATATGTTATACTGAATGCAATTTATTGAGTCACACTGGTTATCACACTGTTGCTCCAAAGTACACTGCTTAGAGCCATTAGACTGAAGCAGCGTCTAAAGCTTATAGATAAATTTAGATGAAATAAAATTCCTAGCAGGGCTATACAATGGTTTGGATTTGAAGGTAAAACGGTATTTGGGAGCACCTCCTTCTCCATACCCCCATTTGTAACTCCTTAAACCAAATGCATCTTTTCCTGGAATTTGGCCTGGCTTGGTTCTCACATTGCAAGAAAGAAAGAGTGCTCAGCACACACCAAGCCACAGGCCATATTGTAAAACTACAGTGATGTTTAGGTCCACTTCAAACACTTAACCAGACCCAAATATTATGGCTTAGGACGATGTGAATCTAGCCTTTGGAGTTTATTTTTAGCAATTGCAGAAATTGCAATTTCACTGGCTACCAGGAGATGGACACAGCATTCCATGCAAAATTCCTTTTAAGATTTTTCTGCTTTTATGGATAATATCTCAGATTAAGTTCAGACACTTGGGGAAGCAGTGGACCTTTTTAAAGAGAAATGTTGAAAATGAAATCTAAAGAGCAGGAATCTCTTAAATATGGAGTTAACATTTGAAAAGAGAGAGAGGGAGAGAGATGGGGGGAAAAAACCCCTTTGATTTTGTTTTCAAAAAGCAGTCAAATGAGTTGTTTCATTCCAATGTGTAGGTTTGTTCGCTCTAGGGACATTCAACCCTGTCTTACACTTCCTGTTTGAACCTTAAGGAATTCCAGGCAGGAAGCAAAAAAGCTCTTGGATTCTCCTTCATCCATTTTTGAAACAAGAGCAGCTGCTGATAACAGTTCTCCTGGCTTGCAAAGATGGTGTTGGTACATTGGCACAAACCAGCTACCTCCTGAACAATGGTTGGCCTTGCACCAGATGCTTACTGGAGTTTAACAATCCTCACACAGGGGACCCTCTTTGGTGTCCAGAAGAGTTTAAAAAACCATTTCTTTTTGGAAATGAGAAAAGGGAATGCAGAATGGAAAAGCCAGAACTTTCAATTGTTCTTATGAATGGAAATAAAGATACTAGCTGGAACTCCCTGTCAGCATCTTTTCTCTCAAGTAGATTCATATTACTGAACTTGGATATCTTATGCTGGGTACAGTCCGCTGTTCCATATACAGTGGAACCTCGGTTCACGAATTTAATTCGTTCCGCGACTCTGGTCGCGACCCGAAATGGTCGCGACCGGAATCAAATTTTCCCATAAGGCTCAATGTAAATACAGTTAATCCGTTCCAACCCCAAATTTGGTCGCCAACCGATTTCTGGTCACGACCCGAGTCAAATTTCCCCATAAGGTTCAATGTAAATACGGTTAATCCGTTCTGAACCATGTTTTTTTTTTTAAAAACCGCAAAAATATGACACAAAGTACAGTATGAAGAGAGAGAAAGCTAACCTTGCTCGGGAGGGAAAATGGCCGCGCTTCCTGCTCGGAGGGAGAGTCCCCTCCCTACGGGAAGTTGCGACCATGTGACACGGGAGGGAAAATGGCCTCGGATCCTGTTTGTCACCCGATCCGGCGTTTGCGACCGGAGGTAAATTTTTGCGGCCTGAGCTGGTCGGGACCCGAATTGTTCGTGAACAGATGCGTTCGTGAACTGAGGTTCCACTGTATTAATCCCATTTTGATTTAGGTGGACTTCCCTGGAAACTCTAATGAAAGGGGGGAATGCAAATATTTTCAATCAAGTAGGGTATTGGATACGTATGTGTTCGCATGTGAGGAACTTTGGTCACAGGGCATAACATCTGACCAAGAAATTCAAACTATGTTTGGATTATGGGGCTGGAGTGGAGCAGGGGAATGCATGGGAGGCGTCCAAAGACTCAGATGGTGGCAACAACTCAGCAATCAAAGCCGTGCTGCTCTTTTATATGCACTGCCATGTTCAACCACCAGGAACCGTGGGGAAAACTTGGCTCAGTGGGATCCCCCCTTGACTTATCTCTGCTCTACTCCAATTTCTTAGTGCTCGCACATGACACAGGAGAGACTGTTGGACATTCATCTAAAATGGATTAAAGAAAAAATAATAATTGAGCCCGTTCCTCTCAGTCCTGGGGGGTCTTTTCTGCTCTTTGTAACGTGGTGAATGTTGGGTGTTTACAAAATGAGAATTGTTTGGAATCTACTAGTGTATGACCTGCAGAGCTGGCTTGACAGAGGTTCAAGCCAGCTCTGCCATATTCTTGGAGCACTTTTTGTCAGATTCATGAGTAGGAAAACTGGTCTGGATAAAGTAGAATTTATAACCTGACATATATATTTGAATGACTTAGAGCTTGTCATTCTTGATCTCAATTGTATTTTTTTGCCCGAAGAGCTATTTTTTAAGAACAAATGCTACTTTCTTTAATACTAGGAGCAGCTGTATGTGGTTTTCACAAATATTTGCCTCTTTGTATGTTCGTGTGTCCCGAACAGATTTTTCTTAATGCAATTTCCTTTGGTCCATTTCACTGGATAAAAAAAAAAAGGTAATGAAGTATAATTGTGTCTTGGATGGCACCCTGGGTTCATGAAGTGTGAATCAGTAAAGTTTGCATTAGACACAGAACCAAATAAATCCCCCACCCCTATTTTAAACAAAACACCAGAGTTGATACAGAATGGGCTTCTGACTTTCTTAAATGAAGAAAGAAAATAGAAATGATTAAGACAGGATTGGCCAAATATTTTGCTATCAGAAGCCACACACTTTTTAAAAGGGGTATCTCTGACCTTATAACCCCTTTTCTTTTCATCAATGCCCTGCATTTTTGGGGAAGGAGGGAGCACAGATTTAAAGAAACTGGTGCTGCTCTTATTTGCTGGCATATCAGATCTTTGTGGCCTTGGCGTGTGTGACAGGTTCATTTAATACCCAAGGGTGGATTACCCAGACTCACCAAGATCTTCCCAATAAGATGCTGCACACACAGACTTTTCTCTCCCCTTTTTATATCGGGGTTCCTTTACTTATAAAACCAATATTCACAGTATAAAAGTGTTCTTTTTTTCTACCCAGGTGTCCCACTAATACCATTTTCATCTAACCTATATTTCTATCGCTCAACTTACTATTATACTACGCTAACTATTAAACACTACGGCTATCCCTAGAATATTTATTACTATTCCCAGGTACTAGTGCTCCTTTATAAGAACAATGCTCCTGGCCTTTCCACAAATCTTGACTACTGCTCTCTCCCTTGCTTCCTTCTGCCCTTCCTCTACACACCCAACACCCTACCACACCCAGCTGTTCCAAACACAGGGCTTTTTAAACAATCTCTCCCCCATCTGGACACTGAGGTGCTTTAGAAATAAAGGGGAAGGTATGAGTTTCCAGTTGCCTACACTCTTTTTACATCCCATCCTTCCACAGCGTGATCTGCCAAAAGAAGTTATGGCTCTGTGTGGTCCATGGGTCTGGAGTAGATGATTGGGGAGGTCAGTTCTGTAGGTAGATACGTGGATTGACTGTACACTTAAACTGTCAGTTCACTCTGAAGTAAAGGACTTCCCTTTACTCAGACTGTCAAATGAAACACAACGTCTCAGGAAAAGGAATGTGGAAACCTGCGGAAAGATAGCCAAATCAGATAACGGACTTTTGTGAAAAGATTTTCTAGAATTGTTGCCCAAACTGAAACAAACAAGAGACAGGGAGAAAGGAAAAAATGGGTCAACTAATGTCTTTCCATCACTTCATATCCTGTCCAAATATATTGGCAGCCCTACCAAAATCTGTCATTATTTCAATAACACTGCTTGGATCATGGCATGCTTGCAAGCTTCCAAATGTCAGATTTGCATATTGTCATCTTTTTAAAACTCATTCTGACCATATCATAGATTTCTTCTCACAAGAGACAAAGGAAAAGAAGAACCAGTTCCCTGGATGCTGGCAATATTGAAAGCTTTTAATTCAAAAGGAGGAGAGGCTTATCAAAGGCTATTTGCCTTGATGCCAATGTTGCCTCCATTTTGGCCTTCAAATACCAGTTGGAGAACACTAGCAGGAGAAGGATATGGAGTAGGTATGGACCCACAACCCAGAGGCATTTAGTTGGCCATTACAAAAAATAAAATGCAGGACTAAGGTAGGTCATGGCCTGATCCAGTGGGGATATTCCTATGTCCCAATGTTCTAACACATTTTTAAAATGGATCCCCATGAACCATCATCATCCCCATGAACCATCCATAGATCCAATCTATGGATATTGGTGACCCTCTTGTGGTACTGACGGAATGTGTCATATGGCTCTGAGGGTAGAATTAATTTTCCAAGTTTGATCTCATTCAGTTTCTCCTTTTATCCACTTCTGGTTCTAAATACATTTCTCCTAAGGTATACATTCTTGTATGCACTAGTGTACAATATTTTCAAGTAATTTCCAGCTGTTTTTGAGGTATTATTTTTATGCAATAGGTTTCTCAATAGTTTGCTTGGAATTCCCCTTGTATATTCAGTTTGGGAAGCAGGAGGAACATGCATCACAAATTTAGAAAATGGTGAACAATTAAAGATAATTTACATTCTGGTGTGCTTTTGGGTTTGAGATGTGGCTTACGTTTGCTTTAAATAAGAACGGAATTAATGGAGGTTTTCAATCAAACGTTGGACAGCCATTTCTCTGGGATAGTCTGAGGATTCTTTCTCTGGGCAGGGGGTAGGACCAGAAGACCCACGCAATACCTTCAACCCTGCAATTATAATTCTATAATTCTAGTTTTTCTCCTATCTTAGCATGGGCTACTCCAGGTCTTTTCTGCCACCACCTTCTGCCACCATGTGCATCCAAATGAACATCTATTTGATGCTCAACAAATAAAATGATCTGCCTCTTTGTATGTAGGCACAGACTGGTGTGATGCATGACAAAGGACATAATTTGGTCAGAGTCCCTCATAAGTCAGCATTCCCTGAATCTACACCTGTAAACACAGCAAATTCTTTTGGATGGCTATTAACTGGATGCTGGTTAAAACTGAGCCACAGGGTCCAGGGCTAGGTCACACTAAACTAGGTGAACATTCATCTGATCCAGCAGAGATCTAGTTATGTTGTTATCCAAGATGACAACTCACATATTGGTACTGTACCATATGTTCCAATACACTGTTCAGCTAGTTTAATGCAATGATGCTGGGCTTTAACAATCCAGTTTCATGTGATTGGCTTTGTAATATATCTTAGAAAACTACTTGCCACTGAATTACATGTTACCTAATATTACTTAGGTAATATTATGGGTTACCTAAGGGACCGTCTTCTCCCAATTGTTTCTACCCGTCCAATTCGATCTGGTAGTTTGGACATGTTGCGGGTCCTGTCAGCCAAGGAATGATGGCTGGCAGGGACCAGGAGACATGCCTTCTCTGCCGTGGCCCCTGCCCTCTGGAACATTCTCCCTTCAGAGATTAGGGTGACCCCGACCCTGTTGGCTTTTCATAAGGCCCTACAGACCTGGTTATGTGTCCGGGCCTGGGGCCCTGAGTGTGTTAAGGGCCCTGCTTCTTGGCTATATTGATAACTATGGTGACAATTTTTCTTGGCCACCATATGTATTTATTTTTGTACTGTATTGTAATTGTTTTAACTGTTTTTATAATTGTTTGCCACCCAGAGTCACTTGGTTGAGATGGGCGGCTGTAGAAATAAAAATAATAAATAAATAAATGTTAGCAGTTAAAAAAAATGTCTGCCTCTTTGTGTGTGTGTGTGTTTCATTAAGATCGCTTAAATCAGTGCAAACTCCTAGTTTTATTGTTCTTTCTATGTTCAATTAAGGATTAAATTGAAATAAACAAACGTGGCTCTTTCTAACAGCGGAAGGTTTGGCCCTGTTCAGAAGCAGACTTGGTTCTTTTATGTCATTGAAATCAATATAGAATATATATTTCTAGGCTTCCCAGCAGCTCATTTAAGGATCAAGTGATCAGCATTTGATAAATGCACTGTTCTTTGGGCCTTGGCAATTACAGACACACAGCATCTCTGAAAACCAATGCAATTACAGCTGTGAATGCAACCAAAAATGTAAAGGTTGCAATGGAAGGAAATGGATTTTGTCCCATTAGTAAGGGAAATGCAGTCTGGATACTAAGCGTAGGTAAGTGCTATGGAGGACAAGAAAGTCAGGTATCCCTAGCGGAGGCAAACAATGGGCTGTCTTTTTCTTTCATTGTCCTATTCCTTTGTATCATTAGATTGTTAATTATTTACTCATTTCATTGATATGCATTCATTCGTCATTCATTTGAAGCACTGTTTTTCCTTCCTTCCATGGGCATTGACTCATGCAATTTGAGTCACACGACGGATAGAAATTATGTAATTTGCATAATTTATGCAATGATGTCACAATTCATACAATGTCATCTTTATTTGCACTGAATGTCCGTCCTTCCTTCCTTCCTTCCTTCCTTCCTTCCTTCCTTCCTTCCTCCCTCCCTCCCTCCCTCCCTCCCAAGAACCTATTTTGGTAGAAACTTCCTGATGATTACTGTCCTTCATTGTCCTCAAAACCTCAAAATATTGTATTGTTGTGTGGTAGTCAGCACAAACAAAAATAACCTTCCAGTGGAAGGCACCATTTTTCTCTTAGCATACCCTGGAACAATACAGGGCCTCAGTTCATACATCATAGTAAGCCAATGCTTTGTGGAACTGTGATTTATTAAACAGATCACAGTTGGCTGGATAAGCAAAGAACATTAAACCATGGTTAACTGATCACATAATGTGTTAAGCCAAACCAAACAAGCCACACAAAGGCTGTAGCTTTGTTGCAACCTCAGGAGCACAGCTTCAATGGACCCTCACTAAAATATTCCCATTCTTACTGAGTCTTGCCAAATTTGCTCCGATCGTGTGCAGCCTCAGGCCAGTTTGGGAGAGGCTCCGAGAGCCCCCAGTGTGGATTGCTGTCTTCATTTTCACACCCATCCCAGGACTGGATCCAGACTGATTGCAAGTGACAAAGTGTGCTCTTTTAATTAATTTCCATTTCAATTTGAACTAATTAATGGCTGACTAACATATCAACCCACATAATTATGTATCAAAATAAATAATCTTACAAGTGAAATGAGGCAGCTGCGTGCAAAATAATGAAGACTTGCCCTCCATGTAAGCAACCCCCCACTCTCGGCTTCCACTGCTACAAATAGCTGTGATCCTTTAGTTTTTCAGCAAATTAAATTCAGATCTCTGTACAGTTGCTTGAACATCTGCTAGATGTTCTACAGAAGCTCACTAGTTAACTATGAAGATGCTTCTATCCTCTGCCAGGGAATGTTCCCCCTATGTTTTAGCCATCTCAGTTGAAAGAATAAGTTTCCCATATTTTTAATGGGCTTCCTAAACAACTGCTGATTACCAGTTCTTCACATTTGCAAGTTTTGTTCTAAATAATTCCACTCTTCCACATTTATCCAGTCATTCTCCTTCAGTTGACTTCCCATCCTAAGGAACAGGAAGTTTCAATGGTTTTCACCTACTTTATTGTCCTTCTGTCACCAAAGATGTTTTTATTCATCCAGACCCTCCAGTAGAGTAATAGGTTAATATTTTAAATGTTTATGCTGAAGCACAGATTTTTAAGCAATGTCTGCATTTTATCCTTTCTTAGTGAATCACTTTTATTTTTTCTTTTTTAAAAAATAGGAATTTTAGTATATTGAAAGCCATCCTGGGGAAAAATCTGTTTTAAAGCACGACATACAGTTTAAAAATAATCACACAAAAACTAAATGAATAAGTGTATTATGAACCATTCTCCAAAACCTCAAATAATAACACAAAGTGACAAAGGACAGAGATTTATAATGCATAAAACAGGCTTCAAAAGGAAAAAAGGAATTAATTCAAAAGTTGCATTTTTTTTTTTATCTAACTGCATGCATGAGATGCATTTACTAGTCTCTGAACTATTCAGAGAGGAAAAACATTCTGTGGCATAGAATTTGAATCCTACGTAAAATTTGACACGCTGATCAAAACTAAGTCAATGTAATTTGTTTTTAAGTTTTAAATCCCTTAACAGCCCAGGATCTGCATTTTAAAAGTTCCTCTTTCTTTCCCTCCATTAAACCTTCATATGTTCTGAAAAAGTTATTGTTTGGGAGGTAAGGCCAGAAATGATAGGTGAAGGGGCTTTTTTAACAATGGCACCAAAAGAATCTGAGAGACATCTTCACGGTTTGTTTTAGTCCCTTTTTAGATGGGTATAAACATAAAATGTTCTTTTATGACACTGAAGAAGAACTGGAAGGGACAAAAAAATCACAGACTTTCTCTGCCCAGCATTATTTTGCTTTGCTGATGCCACTGCAACTCTGCGGCCACCTTCACCCTTGTTTTCTACTCTGTGCGGTGCCCCAGATCTCACACCATCCCAGTGGGGGAAAACAGTGTCCAACATCCCCCAAAGAATATCCCCCAACATTAGCAAACATTGCCTGTCAGATTGCCTTTTTCTTCTTTTCGCCGTTGAGGCTGAGAAAAAATGGAAAAAGGGAAAAAGACTCTCCTTTTGACCGTCTCCTTGGTTGGTTGGTTGGTTGGTTGGTCTGAATTTGCTGCCTCAGCATTTTAGAATGTGGACAGACTTTAACAAATTGTCTTCTGGTTTTGCAATTGCCATTGATCTTTTAGAAGAGGTACCGCACAGATCTGATCTCACATTCGAGAATGGGTGAAAAGTTACCTGCCCAGAGATGAATAATTACTGCCTGAGAAGATTCATGTGAAACATTATCCTCCAGAATTGTCTGTCTCTCTCTGGAGTGCAGTAACAAAGAATCGACAAAGAATGATTTGTACGATGAAGCAGAGGACACTTGAGGCTCTTCTGTTGCAAAAAGGATGGAAACTTGTAAAAACATGCTGCTAACCCCACTGTTTTTGTCCAAGAGATATATTTACAAGAAGATTGCCAATGACGGAAGGGAGGAATCAGAACAAGTATGACATTTGCAATGTCAACATAGCTTACTCACTCTGTTTTCTAGGCTAATGTGCTTATGTTTCTTGGAATGTGAAAAAAGGTGCACCCAAGATAGTTAACACTGGGACTTCCATTTTAGGTCTCCAAGAGCACACTCTCTAAACAAGGATATTCCTCAACGGTATGGCTAAATGAAATGTGAAGTAAATGCGAAGCAGCATATATAAAGTTCACATAGAGTTTAGTTACCAAAAAAAAGAAAGAAAGAAAAGAAAAAGAAAAAGAAAAAGAAAAAGAAAAAGAAAAAGAAAAAGAAAAAGAAAAAGAAAAAGAAAAAGAAAAAGAAAAAGTATGTTGTGGAAAAATATGACCAAAATCCACATAGCCAGAAGTGTAGATATGGGGATTTGAAAATTGTCAAAATGGAATAATATGTATGTGGTCCATGTGTAATTCACATGGAGTAGATTTAGACTCACCCAAACTTTTCACACTTTACCAGGAAGAGTAGGGTTGGGGAACCTACCACTCACAAGATTTTGCTGAGATACAACACCTGACATTCCTCCTCTGTTGATGACAGTAGATGCTGCTGGAAATTGTAGCTCACAAAATCAGATTCCCCATCCTTGAGGTAAAGGATTTCTGTGAAGAGATCTGGGAAAGGCTTCTGATTCAGACTCTAGAGCTGATTAACAGTCACTAGACCTTCTCACCCTCCTCCAACATGAAATACTTCATGTGCTGTAGCCTTGGGCAAATGATTTATTTCAAAAGAGGCTGTTCATCCTTAGTTTGTGAACCTAAATGGTCCCAAGTTTCACAAATGCCTGCAAAAGATTGTCAGTGAGAAAAAAGTAGGTTTGTTTAATGCAGGCTCAAAAAGAATAGATTCCATCATGCCAGAGAAACAGGGAAAGAAGCAGATGGCTTGCTACATAGAGGTGAAGGAAAAGACACAGAAACTGTTTCGCGTTATATATTGTGAATGAGGGGAAATGAAGTTCAGAGATCAACCTTTATGAATGTGGGAAACAGATATAAGTACTACAGTGACAATGATTAATAAAGGAATATGCCTGCAGTGCAAAGGAAATTTGAGATCAGCAGTCAAAGTAAGAGTGAATCAATGGATTTGCATGCCAGAAAAATGGGAAATGACAACTCTGTGGCAAAATATCAAGGGCAAGCAGAGAGACTTGGATCTTTCTTTTTGGACATCTAGGTCCAAGACTCTGCATGAGCTCTACCAAGACTTTATCTGGGCCTAAACAGCATGTAGCTAGAAGAGATAGCACATAGTAAATCAAATCCAAATCTATTTGCTTTTTCAAGGAAGAGATGTAACTACCCAAAAGTGCAAGCTGGGCCAATGACTCACCACAGAATCTTTTGTTTTAACCAAAATTTAAATTGGTAAAATCTCAAGCAGGTCTCAAGAGAGACAGAGCCAAGTTCTAGCCGACGGAGAACGTTTCCAGGTGATTGAGGGACAGGAAGATCATTTTCAAAAAATTGGATTGAATTACTTCCAGGATAATCATATCCTTGTATGCACAGTATTGTGTACCATAGAGTAGCAAACGCAAAACTTTAGCTTTGAATAATTTAATTGCTGCAAGCCCATAATTATTACCTTTATGGCTTGCAAATTTAACAATCTCATTGGAGACTTTTTGTGCTGTTGATGAGAGCTGGCTTCTTTGGTGATTCCAAGATAGTTGGAAGTGAATTTAACTTCTTTAAAGCATTTAAAACATTTAACATGCTTGACCTGCTCAATAAATTTATCCTTCATTTTCCAATTATAAGAGAAGTTAAAATGCTTTTTGGTGAAAACTAAGACCTTTGTTGCTGGAATAATTAATTTCTAAGTTTTCCCCAGAACAAAAGGAGGTTAGTGCTTCTAGGCATTTGTGAAGGCCCATTTGGGATATAGGTAGAATAGTAGCATTGTCTGCATAGAGTAGGATAGAAATAGGCCAGTGGCAAGGGCTGAGGGATAGAACTTGAATTCAGTAAGGGCCAAAATGATGTCAATGATATAGAAATTAAACAATGGGAGGGGGGAACAGAATACATCCCTGCTTAACTCCTTCTGAAATGGAAATAGAGCAGTTAATTCCCATTATTCTTGCATCTGATTTCCATAAATGTGTTCTCATGCAGCAGCATTATCAGTCTAAGGCACTCAATAGAAAAAGCAACAAATTTCTTCCCCCAGGAACTGAATCAAAAGCTGCCCTCAGGTCAATAAGGGCAACATAAAGAAAGCATCTTGGGAAGCTTGAGATACATCTCACTCAGATGGTGTAGGACTGTACCGTGGCCACAATCAAACAACCCAGTCTGAAACCTGCTTTTTCTGTAGCCAGGATATTCTCCTGAATCATTCAGTTGGCAAATTTGTAATAAAGTTGTTTCGCATAAAGCTTGCTAATTATACATCGTGAGCTAATTGGGCAATAGTCAGCTGGATTGTTCTGATCGCCTTTCTTAAAGATTGGAAATGTGGTGGAATGGCCCCAGTCTTTACGTAGCTACAAAGAGTTATTGATAGTTGTAAATAAGGGGGCAAATACAGAAGCTCAACAATCAGGATCTAGTTCCAAGCATTCTGGGAGAATTAAGTCCCTTCTGCCACTTTACCATGCTTCAGTTGGGAGATCAGTTGAAGAATCTGTCAATTTGAGACTGCAAGCCAACAAGTCCAGAGATCAGAAATTGGGGAGCCTCATCTCTCTCTGCGGGCTGATGTATGAAACTGGTTGTGATAGCACATGGCCCAGGTTTCAGGGGTGATTGAAATACTGGAATTAAAACTAGGTCTACTGGCTATGTGGAAAACGAGATGTCAAAACAGGCTATGAATTTTGTTGTGAATTGCTTGTTGGAGCCTTTTCCAGGTAACTTTGCTTTTTCTTTTTCAGGAGAGATCGGTACTCCTTTTTCAATAAACAAATATTTTCTTGGGAATGTTGGTCATTATAATGCCTTGCAGCTCTACAGGCAGAAAGTATCTCATCCTTCACTGAAATATATTCCTGGTTAAACTGGTCTTTGGAGAATATTAATACAGTACAGTACATATGGATAAACATATTCACTAACACTTTGAGAATAGACTTTTTCCTTTTATATGATTTTTATTGAAACTTAAAAATAAGATTAAAAAATGAATACAAGCTAACATAAAGTAAGGGAGAAAAAAGAAAAAGAAAGTAATCAAAGAGAAAGCAAAAAGTGCAAGAAAAGAAAAAAGCTAAAGAAAAATAGAAAAGAAAGAAAAAAGATATAAAGACGTGGCTTCCAATATTTTTCACAGCAGTTATGTTTTAACTTCTCTCTCTAAAGTTATATCATAATGCTCTTCTTTTTGTACTCTATCTTGTCTAATCATCAAAGAGAATAGACTTTTTCTGATGGGCACCAATTTAGCTCTGCTCCCGTCTTCAGAATCAGAAAGATAGTTCAACTCATTGAATCAGATGCTTTCCAATCCATTCAGACACTTCAGAATCAAACTGAGTTGATTTGCTGATTCATCTTCAACATCCAAACCAAATTGGATTCTTTTTTCCAGATGGGGTTGAATTATCAAACCAAACTGGATCCAGGCCACAGGTGAATTGTACTGGCCTTGACCACATTGCCTTACCCTGGGCATGTGGTCCTTTCTCAGCAAAGGTTGGGCTCTTACAGAAAGGCCTGACATTGTAATCCATCAATAGCAGTAAGGCAGGTGGAACCAAAAGGAATGAGTGGCTAAGAATCTTCCTGGTAATAACATTTAATGGGCATTAAATGGTGGAGAACCTGTACAACTTCTTTAGCCTGCTACCTGAGCACCAGAGTTTAGTTCATGGCTTGTTTTGCAATCTTAGGGTTGCTAGCAGGGATTCTCTTCCTGCTGGTCAGGAGTTCTACCTCCTGTTCCTGCTAAAAGCATTGGAATTAGAGCATATTCATTCTCTTTGGAAGGCCACCTGATATATTATGCTTTCCAGCCAACAGAAGGAGAAACCTGGGGGGATATTTGAAGGAATACCATTTTCAAGGACGAGCAGTTATTTCTCCAGCTCCACAATGTTTCTTCTCTCCGGTCTGAAGTGGATATTTTGACGAGGCAGCTGAAAGCCTCTCTCTCTCTTTTTCCTCCTCTTCCAATCACTTAGGGAATGAATATAAATGGAAAGCCCTCTGTTAATTACTGCAATTTGATTGACATCAACTTTCAAACATTTTTCTTTTGTTCTCTTCACATTTCCTAGTTCAGTTGTCTTGGTCACATTGTACTCTTAAGATTACTATTTGGGCTGCAATTAGAAGAGCTGAATCCTGGGAAATGCCACTTGCACAAAACTTTTTAAAGTATTTGTTCTTTTGTTTTGTTTCAACACTGTTGAAGGACAGCTTATGAAATCAAGCACAAGAAAAGTAAGCTCTGGGAAAGAGAATGGTTGGACAATGTCTTTTTTTTAATTGTTCCCCTATATAGAATGACTTATATGTGCATTTCTGGCAATTCCACACCCATTTTCCTCACTTCTGATATTATTGAATAATACTATTGTAAGTCAGCCAGTGAGTTACAGGGTTAATATATTGGACTGAGACTGGAAGCATCCAGTCTTAAGTTTCTACTTGATGAGGGAGCTCCCTGGGTGACTTTGGGACAATAAATCTCCCTCACTACAGCCTACATCAGGGGGTTGTGGTTAAGAGGCAGATATGAGCAGAGCCCCTCATGTATGACACCACATGCGGCAATAATAAATAAAATGCACCAAATCACCATCAGTCTGGGTATGTAAAAAGGCCCATCAGGTGTTCAAACTAGCTTATTCACTCCTTTCCTCCACACATAAGTTGCAAATTGGTATAAATTGTAATCTGGATGGTTTATTATTTATATATGTTGTGATTTTCTGTTAGGAACCATGGTCAAAACCAGCTTTCTTCAATTCGATGTTCTCTAGATATAGAGGACAACTCTTGTAATCTGTGGCCAATACAGACATTGGCTAGGGATGATGGGAATTCAAATCATATTCTTCTGGAGGCTATCAGGCTGGTTTAAGCAATACCATACTTTAGAAGGAAGTCTCATTGATTCTACTAGGGCTTGCTTTCAGGTATAGGTAATTAGATTTGCCTCTATCAGGAATGTTCAATTATGTTAACCTTGTAAGAACATTTCTATAAAATTATGTAGGGATGGTATTTATTTCATGCCATCTGGATTGATCAAATGTGTTGGAAATGGTGGTTATGTTCCATGAATGAAAAAAACATATGTGGTGTCAGTTTTCAAAAGATAAACATATTTGGAAATAAATAAATATTTTCCTACTATCCCTATTATCTGGAGCAGCATCTTCTTCCTTCATCTATCTTTTTCTTGAGACAGTTAAAACATTTTGTTAATGCTTTGCATGCAGAACTGGTAGAAACTTAATTTGAACTGCAAGATTAAATGTTTCAAGGACTGACTGGCCGATAAGCCCTGAGAAACCATGTAGATGAACAAATTAACAAAGTGGTGGTGGTGAGTGGGTGGGTGGGTGAATTGCACGAATTAGGAATAAATTTGGCCTCTATTAATTATATTTTGAAATAGGATGGTTTCATATTGAACATTAGAAAGACATTCAAATTACGTGCATGCTGTATTGTGCATAATTTACATTTTTCCTTCTTTTGTGATTCTAGTTTTTCTTGACATTGTGTGTTATTTTGTGTGTAGAAAAATGACAGGTCACTGTATAACTCTATACATAACTAATCCATAAACCTAACTAAATCTAATGGGATTAATTCCCAGGTAGATGTGCCTATGATTTCAATCCAGAAAACAACCCCCTAACAAAAACTGGGAATTATTGGATTGTTTGCTTCTTTCATTTTGTCCTGATAACCCATGTTTGTACCCCTTAGGGTCAGGAAAATTAGCTTAGGAAGAAAGATAGATGTGGGAATTTGCTCCCAGAAAGTAATTGTCACACTGCTCAAGACTTTTGTGAACACACAACTCCTGGATCTAATATCACGTCCATCAAATGAGTCATATTGCTCCTTGACTCTTTAGTTTTCAACCTAAAAGAACTCAACTCCCAATATTTCATGAAATACCCATCACTGTCATCTAAAGCATCATTAATTTTCTTAGTAGATGGCACAGCTAGAAGCCTTGAGTAGTCCAGATCTTATTTAAACCCTCAGCCAGTTCCAACTTACTGCTGAAGAACATCAAAGTTTGCTGCTCTCAGGTGTTTATACAGCCTAGATGGTCCCAATGTGGAACTCTCTACGCATAACTATTGCTCTGCTTTCCTAGTTCTTCCCACAGACTTTGCTTAGAACATGACAATATAACATCAATTAAGGCAAAAGGGAACATTGTCAGGTTCCTAGGCTAGTTGCAATACAACTACAGCATGAATAATTGAGTGAGATTTTCCTGGAAACTTTGCTGACCCTTATCAAGACATATTCTTCAGTATAATACCAAGAAGGCAGTAACATTTTATAAAACCTTCATAAGCCACTTGGGCTTCTTGGAATGAAGTTGAAACTGTACTGATTCCTGGACCAATGTCTTCAAAAAAGATATTAAAGTGAACACATGAATAAAAGAGATCTAGAGGGTGATTTAACTTTGTGGGTGATTTGTGATTTAGGAAGAGCAAAGAAACCTTGTACCAGCACTGGAATTATAACATTTCAAGAGACAGAGAGGTTAACGAGTCCATTTCAAGGCATCAGGATACCAGTATATTCATTTTATTCACGAACGAGAAAATACACTCCTATTAGGAAATAATTAATTTAAGGAAGCTTTGAAGGGTGATAGAACATATGTACATATATGTTTGTTTGTGTGTATAGAGTAGCTCAAGTAAGAAAAGCAAAGCATATTCAGGAATACAGATCAGAAGGGATCTAGAGAATCTAAAGGAGAAATAGATCTGCAATAATGAGTTAATCTAAAAAAAGGACCTGTTCTCCTCATCCAAGAAGATTCAAAAGTTAGTCTTTCCAATGATACGTTTGAAACTAAGTAGATTTTTAAGTACTAATGATCATATGTAGGCTGTCCTCAGGTCACAATGACTAAAGACGATCATTTTCAAGGCAAAATCCTTTACATACCCAGACTGTTCTGAGCCAACATATGACTAAATATTACCGCAAATATTCTATTACAAATTGTGTTTAGCTTTTAATGATTCACCATAACATGCTTGATTAAAAACCTGCCTGAGTTCTAAATCTAATGAACCCTAAACTTTCACATTAGAGACATTAATTATGTCAGTCCCAGTGGCGTCCCTGCCTGGCACAGTTAACCTGTTTTATTAAGAGAGAATGGAGGGGTTGCTGTGGAGGGGACAAAACCAAATGAACCTTCTCTTCCCACTGAAGCAATAATGAATGTGATGTCAAGATCAGTAGCTTTTTTTTGCTGTGTGGCTGAACAATACATCATATTTGGCTTAAATATTATGAAAACAGTGTGTAAAGACAGCATTCAGTACAAGTGAGCTGGGAAAACCCATTGCAGTGGGACTGGGGTCCTCATCATAAAGGATAAAGGTCAATGTCTAGTGTTATTCATTTGTTAAAATCCCACACATTTCATTGTTCACATTCCCCTTTTGGTCATCTGCCTCTTCTAACCAGAGAAGGACTGGCTAGATTGTAACAGAATGCTCTCTGGGTAGGCATAATCGCTCTGTTTACACAATATGCTTTAACCAGAACAATGAAAAACCTAAGTGTTACACTGTAATGGAATGGAATTATGAAGGCCAGGCTCAGGGAGATAAGCATGTTCTTAGTTCACGGCAAGAGCGTGGGAAGTTCAAGAGGACGAGGCTAGCACCTCCCTGAGGAATTCACAGTGTTGTGGCTGGCTGGCTTGGGAGCTAGGGTTCAGTCTGGGGAGATTCTTTCTAGAGGTTGTGCTAATAAACACAGCAGAACTGAATGTACACTGTCTCTTGGGGTTCTTTGGGCTAGACCTGACATACATACACACACCATGCTAAAACTGGGTTAATCTTAAGTTTGGCCAGTGGATTATGGTGTATGCATGAGTGAACCAAGTCCAGCTGATTAGTTTATGTTTTTGTGGTTAATTTAGTAACCAAGTTATGTGAATGCAGCCCATATAAAAAGGTGAAGAGTGTCAGGGATGACCCTGTGTCACTCTTCCATCTTTGGCTCCATCATGTTCATCAAGAAAGATTGCAGAGGGTAAATAATGACATCCAGGTAAATATAGCTTTGTCAAGTACGTATTCATTATTTATTTCTTAATTTTATTTATTTGCTAGATTTATATCCCACCTTTCTCGAGGAACTCAGGAAATTCTGAATGCCATTTCTCTTTCATGAAATTGAATGGTAAACTGATAGGATGTATGTATGCATGTATTCCTGGTGCTACTTTTGACCACATGTGTAAAAGAAGGAAATGTTGCCCATCTGTTTCTGGTCCAGAATTCCTTCTTACTGTTTGTGGTGAAGGAAGATTTCTATCTCCACCTGAAAAATCTTGAATTATAGTTCTTCCTCTTTTTTCATGTATAAATTATGCTTGTGTTCCTCCTCTGCTGAGATCAAGCATACCTGGCAAGTGATATTCCCCAAAATGTATATGTGCATGTCCGTAAGTGCACTCAGTTGTGCATAACAAGTGCTACAGAATCCAATTATGCTTTCATTATACTGTCTTCCCTATTACATTGATTACTAAGTCTGCTGAAACTAAGCAAAAAAGATGGTTAGTTAGCTAATTATTGCTCAACATACATTCAGAGACCTTGTTTTGTATGTTAAACATTAGCTACTGCATTGGAAATCACTACTGTAATGATAAAGGCCTTAAGACAGAAGAGGTTGCTATAAGACTTCATTTGTTACAGAATGCTCATCATGGATGAGTCCCGGCATTTATTTTCAAACCTCCAGTCTCAGAAAAATTAACGTAGAAGTGTGGAAGCTGTGGTCCTTCATATAAATCTGGACTTCAGTTTGCAGGGTTTCTGTCCATTGGCTATGTTAGCTACCTATGTTGAAACATCTACAGCAGCCTCTCCTGACCTTGATTCTCTCTTGATATGGGGACCAACTCACAGCTCACAGAATTCACAAAAATGGCCATTCTGATAGGGAAATTTTGGGAGAAGATGTCCATACATCTGGAGAATGCTTACTTTGGGGAAAAGCTAATTTGGAGGGTCACAAAATTCCCAGCATGATATAAAACAAGGATTGATACAAGTGTCTTTCAGTAAGTTGCTAGAGGGAGTCCTAACTTAACAGGGATTAGAGGAAAGGCTTCCAGGTTTAGTATATCTCCTACCAAGTGGGCTAAAGGCAAGCAGGAAGGAAGGAGACCAGGCAATCAGTAGGAACAGTGGGAGAATTAGACAACTTTCTTAAACAATGATCTATTGAAGCCAGCAGTAGACCAGTAAAGGTCCTTCTTGACTGAATGAGCAGGAGAGTGTGCCTCCAGAGGGACTTCCAGTTCAACCTATCCTCAGTTCACTTCATTCCTTGTCTCCATATAATCTTTAAAATAACAGTGTTCTTTTTCTCCATGAAAAAGAAGCTTTTTTTGTTTTTGTTTTTTTAAATATTATTCTCAAGGTGAATGAGGATTTCTTTTGAAATTCTCTTGGTGGTTTTTATGTCCAACTTTTGGAGGGTGACAAGGACAGCAATGAAAGAGGGCACGGAGTTAGCATACTTGTCTTCCTCTTGTGAATCACTTGGGGAGGGTATCTATTTTGGGTTGAAGACCAAAGCAAAACAATCAGAGTGGGCAGCAAATAAATGCCACTTCTACCAAATATAAAATGGAAATAAAGCACATTATTCCAAACAATGCATAACATTCTCATGGCAAAAAGAAAAAAAAATTCTTGCAGTTTTGCCCAATAATTTCATCATATCTGTCAACAGAATGATTGCTGTCAAATTCCCTTCAATCTTTTCAAATCAAACCAGCTTCTTTTTCCCCCTTCCTTGCTTCAGGACACAGTTGAAACAAAACAAAACTCAGCTGTGGCACTGACATAACATATTATGCCTGAAGAAATCAGCTCCATGACTTATTGTGATGATCTGGTTCACTCAGCTTGATGCGTTTCCTATAATAGATTACACAATCTAGTACCCAATATTATGACTTTAGCTGTATAAACCCAGATTTCTGGGCAATGCTATGCAGAAATTTTTTTCCTTCTCTAGGTAGGCTGATGGGAATTAAGAGTATAACAACATCTGGAGGGCCACATCCATCCTTTTTTAGTTTTTTTAAAATTTATTTTTTATTACAAAAAAGGAAAAAAAAGTACGTAAAAGTGCTTTCACATAAAAATGAAAAAGTTCAACAAAAAAAGTTAACATTATAATGATACACAGTTCCAATTCTATATATGCTTATCTAATACAAACATTATTCACGTACATATATATTTCTAATAGAATTATGTGAGTATCCTTTTTTCTTTTTTAACCCAGTAAATTTTGTATAAATGAGTCCCATATTTCATTATATTTCTCCATACGAAGTCTATGTCTATAGGCAATCCGCTCATAGATAGCAAGTGTAATCAGGTCTTCAATCCAATGACTAAATGGGGCCATCTTTCCAATATTGTAATATCAGTCTTTTGGCCATAGTAAGGGCATGGAGAATCCATTTATGTTGTCCATGGAAGGCCACATCCATCCTTGATGGAGAGAGAGAGTGAGAAGGACCCACATGCCTTCAAAAGCTGAATATTGATAGATTGAGATAGGACTTGTTGCCAAGAGCTTGCACACTTCTTCCTCCATAAGTATTCACCATCACATAAGACTGATAAATGAAAAGAAAGAAAGAAATACTTGATTCTGCAGAGATGAGAGTGGAGATATTTCTAATTGATCATTTACATGGCTTATTCTTCCTGTTTGCTTTCAAAGTTTACATCCTCCTTCCTTGTGGCAATTTGCATAATCATATTCCTGTGTCTGGAAAATGTAAACAACATTAATTGCTAAGGAAAAAAAATAAAAATCCAGGGCACTGAAGAGATATATAAACAGATTTGTATGTCAATTTTTGAACTACAATCAGAGGAGGAGGAGGAGGAGAAAACGATGATGGTTCTACAAAATGTGGACTTGGCTGCTGCAAGCTGGAAATTGAAAGGATCATGGTTGCACATTCCTCCATGTCTTTCCCCCAAATATTTATCTGCATTTGAAGAAGTAGAAGGTCAATTTCTTTGCGGACATGCCTTGAAGGGCGGGGGAGGGAAGGGAGGAGGAAGAGAGAGAGAGAGACATACAGAGCATTATGACATGAGTTTTGTTATGATTTAATTGTGCTGCATAGATTCATGGATTTGGGGGCTTTTTATTGTTAATTTGTTTTTTAGTTGCTGCATTGTTTCCAGTCCTATTCTTAAATTTTATTGTTATTGCTTTGTTATGAACCAATAGGAGCAGTTATCTATCTATCTATCTATCTATCTATCTATCTATCCATCCATCCATCCATCCATCCATCCATCCATCCATCCATCCATCCAACCAGCCATCCAGCCAAAATATAACAGCAACCTCATCCAGTATCTGAGATGCTTTTTAGCTAGAGATACCAAGGATATAGTTGGGATCATCTGTGTGCAAAGTCTGTGCTCTCCTGGTGAATCATGCTAGAATGGTGCTGCCTAAATGAGCTCTGCAAACTATTCGAAGGGATGTGTCAAGAAGCTGGTTGGTGCAAACACAAAACACCCTCCTCAAAACAACCCTTTCTGCTGGCTTCAAAGGTTTCCCCAGCTTGTCTCTGCTTGCATGGGCCTGCACAGCTGCTGTACTTTGGTGGTAGCCCTGGCCCTTTCGGTGTCTTGTTCATTCCCACTGTCTAAGGATATTGTGGAAAGCCGAAGAGGGTGGGCAACTCAAAGCCAATTCCTACTCCTAGTCTTCCATGATGATAGACAGAGAACATGTAAGTAATAGGCTGCCTTGCTGCAAAATGAAGTTGCTGAGATAGCTTGTCACACACTGGAAGCTTGTATTCAGAGAGAATAAAGTTTACACATGCTACAGGGTAAGCACAATATAATTGTGGATAATTATCTCCCATATGGAGGGAAAATATCAAGATGCACATTAAAAAAAAATCTGGATATAATTATACCCCTATGTTCTGATGAGGATTTGGTAATGGGGCTGTAGGAATTCTGCCAATGCATATGCTGAGAAATATGTGCAAAAAATAAAAAATAAAAAAAAAATGCCTTGCCTGAAATCAAGATGCTGTCAACTAATCTGGCAGGAGTTCTCAGAAAAAGGTTTCTTGAGTCAAGCAGCAAATATCCAAATTCTGGGATTCCAAAACTGTATTTTATTGACCCCATGGATGGAAACTTTGCCTGCTTGAAAAAACATCAGGCTTTAATAAAAATGGTGACAAATGGAGTTCACAGTTTAGTTTCATTTCAGAGGCTGCCTGAATTGGATTCAGATGGTATTTTAAGTAAAGTGGCATCAAAATCTTATTTTGCAAAGGAGTTTTTATTTTATTTTTCTGTCTTATACTAAAGGATCACAATAATTTCTTCTGAACTTCTCTTGGTGGTTTTCAAGCTGACTTTATGGGCTGGAGGTGATGAAGGGTGCTATTACTGCTACAGTGCGCATTAATTCCTGTGTTGTATCTTTTCATCATTCAGAGGCATTTTGGGCTGCACTGATTTCCCCATCTCAAAGAATTCAAATGGGAACCATCTCTTCTTTTTGCAGATAGAAAAAATACATGAAGTATATAAAGTTTAGAATGTATTTGATGCTAATATGAGTTCATTAGATCATTGACACTGAAGGAGGATGAGAAGACTTTTCCAGGGATTATAATTTTTTTTTTAATCTGCTTAACAGTCATTACTGACCCTGCAGTGGCCGCCCCCTAGCGGTTTTCAAGGCAATTGCATCTTTCTAGTTTCGGAATTAGACTTTGCCAGAGCCTAATTCCTAGAGCGTCAGCCCAGCTGGCGGCACAGGAGGCGGGATTTCCGTTGCTTCGCGCCCCTTTTTCGGACGCCGGCAACTGTCCCGTCTCTCTGTGGAGTCGCTGCCGGCATTTTCCTCCCGCCGGAGTGAGAGTGCTCATTTATCTACTCACGTACGTTTTCGATCTGCTGAGTGGGCAGAAGCTGCGGGTGTAGAAACAAGAGCTCACCTTGTTAACGCGAGGCTGGACTCGAACCGCTGAAGCTTTCAGCCATTTCTGGCTGGCGCTTTCAGCGTCATTAAGCCGCTGCGCCACCGCGTCCCCAGGGATTATTATTTCACTTATAAAATGGGTTAATTATTTCTTGACTAAAAGAATAATCATCCTACCCCATTCCCTTCACATTGTTAATGAAAATATTACTTGTAACTTGGACCATGTCCTGAAATCTCTGGAAGTTGTATCAATTCAAAACAAACTTCTCCTTCTTCTTCTTGTTTAGGTTTTCCTCAATGCTAAATTCTAGTGTGATGCCATGATTAAGGACTAAGACTAGGACTGGTGAAACTCGCCTTTAAATCCATCCTCAGTGATCCTGGCTAGTCATTCTCTCTCAGTCCAAAGTACCTCACAGCATTGTTCTTATGGGGATAAATTGGAGGGTCGGGTGCTATGTACACTGCATCAAGCTCCTGGAGGAAAGGTGAGCTCAGTGGCATCTGCAGGGGGAATGTTATAACAGGCAAGATGGCAGTTGTAATTTAAGCCCCATCCCCTTTTGGGATGTTGATGCACGTACAAAGGGGCAGGGCCTGGATCGCGTGGTTAAGACTGCCATCTTGCCTGTTTTGATCCCCATCCCCCATGGATACTACTGGATGGAATATAATTCATCCAATCAATCAAATCTGTATTTATACATCTTGTGTTTATATAATCAAACAATCCAAAAACAATCTAAAAAACAGACAAAATAAAAAGAACACCAAAAAAGGAGATTAAAAATGGGAGCTACACTGATAACGCAGTATGCAGTGACCTGATAAATACAAACACAGAAGTTCTTAAACACTACAATTGTTCTTCAAAAACCTGATGAAACAACTCTCTATCTCCGTCTCCATCTTCATCTCCATCTCCATCTCCATCCATCCCCAACCAATCACAATGCAGGTGCCAATCAAACCTCTTTCATTATGGGGAAAATAGGAGCCTGAAGTATTATGCATACCACATTAAAATACTATTTTTCTAGCAGTTACCCATCACTGTCTCATTGGACAGAGACACTTGGAGAAGGGCTTTAGTGGAAGATCTTAGGGTCTGGACAAGTGAATAAGGGAAGAGAGATTCCTTTAGGTAATACATATCTGATTTAAAAAAATATACCTGAAAAAAAGTCTCTAAAGAAAGAAATTAAGACACAGACAGGGTAGCATACTCATAAATACAGACATAGATCATATAGAAACAGATGATATTCCACTCCAGTTCCATTTATTATTTTTTTAATGCTAATGTGTGTAAAATACAAGGCACCTTAGTAGTTTTTCACTACAATCCATGTCTCAGAAAGATTGGTGGCCAGCTCAGTTAATTAACATTTGGAGGAATTTACTGGTTCTTACATGAAAACCAGCATCAGAAGTGCAAAGTATCACCCATTTCAGGTGGCTCAGATGCCACCAGATTACTTGAAAGCTCATCCCATATGTTCATCCCCCACTAATTAGGGAAATTGGATGGCGATCATTTGCGTAATACATCTGAAGCTGTAATTCACTCCTCCTCCCCCAATCCCCTTATTTACCTACAACAGCAGGCAATTCTGCAAATTTCATTTTAGAAAGATCCTATTGCATCCTTGGAAGACTTTTCAATATTACTGGGTGGCAAGAGCAGGGATGGAAATTTTGCAAAACAATGTCGGCACAAATGGAAAGTATATCATTTGGCAATAATCAGCTCCCTCTACACTAAGCTCAGCCTATTCAGATCATTCCTTCATTGAAAAGGCAAATTGACTAAATGGCATGGATTGCATTATCTTCTTGTAATAAGTATGCAGCTCATCTTATAATGCCTCCTTCCTTCCTTCCTTCCTTCCTTCCTTCCTTCCTTCCTTCCTTCCTTCCTTCCTTCCTTCCTTCCTTCCTTCCTTTTTTTTTCCCTTGCTGAAAAAAATGAAGCAGGAACATAATTTTCAGCATTGAGTTTGGGGAATGAAAGGGGTGGTGATGGGTAGAAACGTCCGGATCTGCTAATGCAGCACCTTCTCCGCTGACCTATAGGAACAATGCCTGACAAATCATAGAAAATTGGAGTCCAGCATAACATTAAATGCACAGTACAATCCTTTCAGATGGAAGGAGTCGTATGTAATTCAGTTTTCAGAAAAGGAGCTCTGTTAGCCTCCCGCAGCAAAAACGAGTTGTCACAAAAGCTGATGCAAGAATGAATATATTTGGTCTTTAAGTTGCTGCAGGCGCTTTGTGGTACATTTCAGGGAAAATTCATGGGTTTTTATTAACTGGGCTTCCAAGACTCTCTGTATCTGAATTTCTTTTCAGGTTTGGAATCTCAAATGATTTTGCCTGAATTTGGAATTGACACTGTTACCTGGAGTTTTAATGAAGCTTTTAGGCTTCATTATTAGCATTTTAATAAAGGTGATATTAGGATTTTAGTATGGCATCCAGGCCACCTTTTGAAGTTTAGGAAACCATGCTTTTCCTTTGAGCCCAAATCATTTCCTTTGATGTGTAAAAACTAGCCCTTTCAGAGACCTCAATCAAACATAGGGCTGTATTCTGAAGTCCTTGTTGCAAGTGTTAAAGAAACAAGCCTGGGTGGGAAAGGAGGAGATGCAACATATTTTAAGGGTGTCTGTCTTTTCTCATGTCTAATCAATGTCTTTTATTGTTTGATTTGTTGCTTTCTGACACATCACATATATCGAATGTATGTATCATTTGTTTCTGTACTCTATATAAAGACTTGACCCCCCCCCCTTAATAAAATGCCTTTCACTTTGCCTGAAGTACTTGTGGTTCATATTGCTGGTGGGGGGGGGGGGTGGCAGTGAAAAAGTCACTTTGCAAAGGGATTGGGTGTTTCTCTCTCAAATTCAGGGACTAGGTTCTTTCCAGCTCCATGCCAGCTAGAGTGCCTGAGTTTTATGGGCAACAGCACCATTCTCTTTTGGAAAACAGTCTTTCTCATTTTTGCAGGGCCTTTGTTGGTTCAAAATGTATGCAAAAGACATGATGAGGATGGAGCTGGATTGAGGCCAACAGTGTAGATTGGTGGGGAAAAACTGTGCAATATGGTTCCTTTGGTACAGCTTTAAAAAAATGTAGAAACAGATGGTAGAGACTGGAAATAAGACTGGTAGGTCGCAAGTAGTGTATGGTGATTATCTTTGTCTCGACATGGTGCTTTGAGCCTTGAAAGTGACATGATTGCCCTTGACAAGGCATGATGTAAGTCTCCTCAGTGGGGCATTTTGCATCACTCAAGGCTTCTTCTAGGGCAGAACCAGTAGCCCAAAGAGGTTCCAGTAGTTGGAAGAAGCTATTACCGGAAGAGTTAGAACAGCATTACCAGAGCATGATGCTCAGAGCTAGAAGTCTTTTCCAGCTACTAGTATTTCTAGAAGAAAGGCTCAAAGTGATGCATAGTGAAGCCACATGGCAGATTTGCTTTTAGCATTGTAGCTTTGAAGGGATTCTTTGCAGGAAACTTCATCAAAGCAAAGAAGCTATTCAGCATTTGGGAGAGACCTAGCTGAAACCCAGTGCATTCACCTAGAAAAGGATGAAGGTCAGCTGAAATGGTAGGAAGTCTTCTAAAGGATAGACATGGTGTTAAAGAACAACCTCAAGAATTTTCTTTCCAGGAAATGGGTGCATTTGTACCTGGCCATGTCCCCATGGCAGACATTTTGTGAGAGCTTATACCACAAGTTCTTAATGTTCCAAATATGCCTATTAGTCTGAAAGTACAAATCTCCAGCCATCTCTTTTTGCCACCTGATCAGTTAGAGCGGGTCCCTTCTAAGTTTCTTTCTCCATCCGTTATGCAGCTGCAGGCTACATCCTCTCTTATCTGATCATTCCCTAGGCAGCATTTCTTCCTCCTGTTTCCCAAGGTCATTCCCATATACCATTACATGCCTAGATGAGGAAACCACCAAGATCTCTTTCAATCCTAGGATTCTATAAAACAGGTAAATTGTCTTAAGATATATCCTCCTTCTTGCTCACACCTGTCAAGAGACAGCACTCTCTGGAACCAAAAAAATTGTTCAGGGAGAAACCAAGATACCCTTTTGCTGGGAGAAATCAAAATAGAAGATGGTATCTTGGGAGAAACCAAGAATAGAAGATGGTATTCTTCAGGGAGAAACCAAGATACCCTTTTGCAAGAGAATTCTTGGAAGCTTGGTATTCAGACAAGGCAGCCATCAACAGGCACATAGAGATAAACAGCATCTACATACTATTCAAAAGAGACAAAAGTCCAGAAGATCACCTCACCAGCAATCATCACCCAGATAAGCAAAGGTCACCACCAGGCACACAATCAAGCAGTGAACATATGCTAATCAAGGAACTACCAGAGGAGCAAATCAAACCCCCCACCAGCACTGGCCAGGCAGGCCACAGTATATAAATAGAGAGCAAACCCCATCCCATTTTAACACTGAAGATGTTACCTAGCTGGGTAATGAAACGTTTGCAAGAGAAGGACCAAGCTTAGAGAACCCCAAGGACTCCACAATTCAACCCTGAGCGACACATATTCGCCTCTAACTGTGTGTGTGTGTGTGTGCACGTTTGTGTGGCATTTCTCCCACTCTTCCACTTCTGTTTTGTACTTTTCTGGTTATTGATATCTCTTCTAACTTAATCATGTTTTTGAAAGGCAAGGATGGCTCACATCACAGCTAAATCCATATCTACCTGGCAGTTTTATTTCCCAAGTGAACTGTAGTTCCTTTATTGTGTTAACACAATTTGTTACTTAAATAAGCCCACAATTGATAGCAGTGCCTGGAAAAACATACTTCCTTTTCAATATGGCAGAGAGAAAGATCTGTAAATCCAGAGCTTTCCTTTTTAATTTATTTATTCATTTATTAATTAAATTTACATAGCCACCCATCTCACTGCTGCAACTCTGGGTGGCTTACAGAATTAAAAATCAAAAAAGCAATACAAGGACAACCCTCCCCCTACACTCATTAAAAACAATAAAACTATTAAACCATAAAAAAATATAATTGCGGAACAGCACCATTCATTTCCTGGAAATCTAACTATTTTAACAGGCTCTCCACCTACATGACCGGATCCCCAGGTTAGGTGACAAAGCCATGTCTTCAGGCTCTTCCAGAACGTTGACAAGGCTGGGGCCAATCTGACCTTCAGAGGAATGATGCTCCAAAGGGCAGGCACTGCAGCAATAAAGGCTCACCTCCTGGGTCCCGCCAGATGACACTCCTTTATAGACGGGACCCGCAACATGCCCTTTCTGCCAGATCTGATGGGATGGGTAGATGTAATTGGGGTGAGGTGGTCACTCAAATATCCTGGCCCCATGTCAGGGTATTTGAAGATCCTGTCCTGTCCTGTCCTGTCCTGTCCTGTCCTGTCCTGTCCTGTCCTGTCCTGTCCTTCCCTTCCCTTCCCTTCCCTTCCCTTCCCTTCCCTTCCCTTCCCTTCCCTTCCCTTCCCTTCCCTTCCCTTCCCTTCCCTTCCCCTCCCTTCCAGTACAATTCCAGTATGATTCAGTGTGGAGACCTAGAGACTTAAGAAGCTGGCATATAAAGAGTTCAAACACTGGACCACTTCATTCGTGCTGTTATCTACACCAATATCCTCCAACCTATGTCTTCCAGTTGTGTTGATACCAGCATGATGGTTGTCTTGCCGGCTTCCCTAGTTGAAAGCATTATATTAATAAGAAGCAATCCTCATCCTTCTCCCTTCTGCTCCACCACTGCATGCCTTGGGAAAGAAAGTTTGGCTGGCTTGCAATTTCATATTTGCAAAACCAAGGAGTCATTGTTTCACCCCTGTAGCCCTCTGAATCTTGTGATCCTCAGTTCCAATGTGCAGATTTGGGAAACGTTTGCACAACATTGCATACCCTGGTTGGGACCCCCCCCCCAATCAAAATAGCATTTTATTAAGGTTTGCAACAATGTATGCAGAGGGAAGAACAAGCAAATAACCACTGTATTTATTTATTTATTAAATACATTTCTACGCTGCTGCGATCAAAACAACTCTCCGCAGCTTGCGTAGGGAAAAAAAATACAATGTAAACCATGCCCAGTACAAAAAAATCAAAACAAAACAGCAAATACAAATGCAACAATACAAAGGAAAAAAAAGAAGAAGAAAAAAAGCCGGCAACATCAAATGAAATCACGGGGAAATTCCAAAATAGCTCAGTCTTCAAGAGCTTTCAAAAGATGGGCAAAGAGGCGGCTAACTTGATCTCCAAGGTGATGCAGACATGAGATGAACCAAATGTAGAATTGAAAAAGTGGGGAAGGAAAAGAAGCAGTAATCGACAGAATATGTCCATCCCTAATGCACAGTCTATAAAAACAGTGTTGCCTGGTGCTCAGCCTACTACTGATTTAGAAATGGCATCTAATCAACTTATCATCGAAGTAGGACTCTACACATGCATACATGCATTTCTAACATCCTTAGGGGTTTCGATAGCTGTAGCACCCAACACAAATGTTCCACGATTCATTTTAATGAGAAACAAGTTTGCATCAAAACTGGAATTAGTCTGTTGCTAATTAATTATCACTTGTCAAACAGACAACACAACTCACGGCAGTTTTGATTCCTGTACGTATATGTTTACATAAGGAGATCCTACCACATTTCTACTTTTCTTCTGTGTCTTGTTGTTAAGCAATAATAATGATAACAAAACAAAAGCAATAATAATAAGCAAGGCCCCCCCGCCGCCCCCCCCCCCCCCCCCGCTGGACCTGGAGGCATTCATTATGGGAAATAACTCTCAGTGGATCTTGCTCTTCGCAATGGATTAGCAAAATGTACTGTATGTGAAATGACTTTTTTTAAAGAAAAAAATACTTTGCAGTCAAATAGCAGGAACTGGGATGTTAATGACATTTCCTAGAGGGACATAAGGCCTCTTATTCTAGTACAGGCATAGAATATGTAGGCATATGAAGCTGTTAAAAGATAAGAGTGATCAAATCTATGACAGGGAGATTCAAATGGATCATTGATACAGTGAAGCAAAAAAATCAATATTTAAGGAGTTCTTAACTAGGATGCTTTTAAAACTCTCCTAATCTGCAATTTATACAATGTATGGGCTGCATGGTATACAATCAATTACATACTAATTCACCCTAGGAGCTATGGTCTCTTTGAAATTAAGAAAAATCCCATGTTATGAAATTACCAGAAATAGTCCAGTCACTGAAGGGTGGTTTTGAGTTAAGGCCTGCTACCATGAACCAGTAAATTATTCCAGAATGAACACAACTCTTGGGAGTGACTGAGTGGAGCACATTATGCACTGTAATAATGGATTTACTGAATTTTCCATAGGTGAACTGCTGAAACCAAACATGAATATATTAATCTGAACATCTTGGGAACTAGGAATCAAGATGAAGGTGATAAGAATGGCCTTGAAGGATCAGATGGATGGCTACATTAACAGAGCCAGTGTGGCTAATAGTTAGTGTTATGTTAGAGATGGGGGAGTGCTACTTGACCATGAAAATCCCTGAGTGACTTGTTATCTCTCAGTTTATCCTACTTTATAGGTTGTGAAAATAATATGAAGGAGGAGAGATTCATGTATTCCATCTTTCGTTCATGGATAAATGGTGGGACATAATAGTCCAGCATCTTGTTTTCCAAAACTGGCTGTCCAAATACTTCTTGGGAAGCCAAGAAGAAGACATCTCTGCCATTGCTTTTCCCCAGCACCTAGTTTCAGAGGTGAAATTCCTCTGGTCCCGAAAACAGCGCTATTGTGACTAGTGGCTTGTAAAAGAAACTTGGCTAACCACAGACCAAGCTATCAGCATGCTGATTACTTTAGAAAAATATGAAAAGATGACTAAAACATTACAAAGACTAGTGTTCTTGAACTTCATTCTGTACTTTACATACTCAATTTGCCCTTCTTATGAAAATCATCACTGGAGTGATCACACATTTCACCACCTTCCTTAATTTTCTTTAAGTTTAATCCATTGAAATACATAACGTAAGTGGTGTTTGTGAGCGTGGATTTTTGGCCTTTGCTGTTTCATATTTTCAGTGCTGAATCTGCAGTTTGTGATGGCTAGTCAGTAAGAAAAAATACATTATTTGCTCTCTCCCTCTGGATTTTAGAGTTCTGAACTGACTGTAGCTGTTCTGAAGCAGAACCAGTGTGTTGAGAATCCACCACAATTCCACCTTTAAAAAAAACCAAGGAGGTCTCTCATTTCATAGCTTGTCAAAGGAAGATACTTGGGCACACTGGTGTGCAATCTCCAAGAAACAGAAATTCAGGCAGTGATACTAAATAGATTGATCTTCTAAGCCAAAATCAAAAGATATGAAGCATTATTAACTAATCCCACAAAAGAAAACCTTTTAATGGATTGTTCTTATTTTTACTCAGCTACTTGAAATACTGACTTTTCCCCCCCCTAAAACAGTCTACTAATCACAAAAGAAATAGGAATGTATGGAATTATGCTAGCGAACTGTTCAATTCCCTTTTAAAACTTCTTTTTGTTTAGCTTATCTCTTTTTCAATTTTTATTTATATTCCAGATTTGTCACTGCCCATCTCACTGCAGTGATTCTGGGCGGTTTACAGCAAAAACAGAATAAACGTGAATTAAAATAGATAAATATTAATTCATTATTTAAAATAAGCTACAATAACACGCTTCCTATATAATACTTCCAAGAGGCTGATGTTAAGTCGGTGTTAATAAATAAATATAAAATATAAAAATAAAAAAAAGTATGTGTAATGGGGGCATGGGCATGCTCGGCGAGGTCAAAAAAGGCCAAATGGACCCCATAACGGAAGTCATATCCCTTTTTACACGTGACACATGATGCATGTAATACAGAGGCAGGATTTCAACTGTACTACTGCAGCAGCCATCTTGACTTTTTTCATACCTCCCCTGCAGTTGCCCTTCATTGTATTTCATCTGTCAGGTGAAGATGTAGCCTTCCACGCAATGGATAGTTGAAGAGGAATTTCTTTCTTAATGGGCAATGGGCATTGATCTTTGGAAGATATTTAGTTCAAATGAATGTTGAGGATGGTTTTTGACTGCTTGGGGGTAGTTACTATTAAACCCATTCTGCCTGTTTGGCTGAAGGCTAGAGAGAAAGAATTTGGAAAGTAGCTAGCAAAAGAAATACCTGTCTGGCTTTTGTATTTGATTGGCAAAGAAAGAGATCCAGGGTATGGTAATTTCCTTTGGGAGGGGATGTCAGCCCTTAGAGGTAGTCCAGACAAGAAGCACCAATCGTGAGAACTAACAGCACATTTATTGTAAGTTTATAGTAACAGGATCTTGCAAATCTGAAAGTACAACTCTCCCCACCTTTACAGTTTATGAAACTAGGGAGGGTCCCTTTTGAGATGTTTCCACGCCCTCATTCCTTCTGTGGGCTCAGCTGCCTCTTATCTGACTGTTGCCTAGTCTGCTGCTCTTCCTCCTCTTCCTCCTCCTCCTAATTTTATTTATTGTTTTTTTCACTCTATGACACATCTTTTCTCCAGAATCTCAAGTCAGCACAGAGAGCATCCATACCTCAATTTTTTTCCTGCCACTAAAATTTTTTGGGAGTGGGCTAGACTGAGAAAAAGCATGACTGGCCCATAGTAACTTCCAAGGTTGAGTGAGAAGAAATGCCTTGGTACTAAAAGTGATATAAAGGCTCTTTTAAAAAAAGTGTATTTAGGAGATAACCTTTGAAAAGCAGCCAGAGGGGACAAAAATTGAAGAGAAGGGGGAAAAATCAGAAATTCCCCCCTCCAAGGCCTCTCATCTCCAGGTAAGTAAAACTAAGGTGAAATCACTTACCAATATTGTAAACAATATTGATGTGATTTTTTGTTTCCTATCCACAAAATTACATCAAATTGCTGGATTATGGCACAATCCTTTCATTCAGAGGGTAGAGAAACGTGATCCTTAAGAAAATATGCAGCCCTTGTTTTATGCCCTTCATTTGCATGCGACAGAGAGGAGAGCTGGTGAGGGAGGGAGATGGAGATGTGCTACCTTCAGTCCAGATCACATCCCATCACCCCAGCAGCAAAATTAATACTTTGCCTGGGTGTTTTTAAAGGAGAAGATTAATCAAATGTTATTACAGGTTTTATACCCATGCCTCAATTTGCATTTTTAAAAGGTATGATCTTTCCTAGACTCTGAATACTACTTTTTGTGTTTACCACTTAGATTGATTCACTGTTTGATAGGTTATAATTAAAGCAGGCCCATTAAGGATTTAACAGTGCTTCTTATTGTTAAGAAGGATTAAAGGGAACTGGGGTTTACACTCTCTTTTAATTACTTTGATTAACAGAGAATGTGGAAGTTTGAGATAGAAGGCTTCATTTCTGACCTTGGAAGAGCGCCTTTGTCTTTTTGGGGATCCAATCAATTCTAGAGGGACCTCTATGAACTTGAGCCTGGACAGTAGTGTTTGTAGCATAGTTAGGAAAATAGAAAATTCTACTCCCCCCCCCCCAAAAGTGAGAACACAATAAAAGAAGCTAGCTGTGCCATTTTGACAGATAGATCTTTTGGGATGTGTTTTCAAGTGCTCTTATGGATTTCATTATTTCAGAGCCTGTTCACATGACGTTCAAAGGTAGCTGGATGCTACTATAATTACACTTTTTATCTAAGGACTGTAGTAAAGTTGCTCATCTAACCTTTGCTTCCTTCAATTGTCTAGATCCAAAAGGGAGGCTGTCCTAGCCTCAATATCTCTTCTGTTCCCAAGGGAGTCCATAACTCCCCTCTTGTAAGAAGTCCAGAGATGTAAAAGAGAGATAACAAGGAGGTGAGATGCCATTTATGGAGCTTTATCCCATACTGGGCAACTGTGCCAGCATACATGCTAGTTGTACAGTGAACCTTGGTTCATACGTTGTGTTGACATAGCCTTAGTTTCTCCAGGGAGACTCCAAATGAAAGATATTCCAAATATTCACAAAAACAGTGGGAGGTGGGTCTCCGCCCAGCTGTAGCTTGTACACCAGTTGTGGCCTATCCTGGGGAAAGAGATCCTGGTGACAGTAACTCATGCCCATCTCACCTCTGAAATAGAATACTGCAATATATTATGCATGAGGTTGCCCTTGAAGACTGCTCAGAAACTGCAGCCCTCTGCCTTGTGGCAGGTGAGAGACAGTATTCTCATATAACACTTGTATGTAATGACTCTGTAATGGCTACCAATAGGCTTCTGGGTACAGTTCAAAGTACCGATTTGACCTATAAATCCCTACATGGCTTGGTGCCATGGACCATCTGCTTGAAGTAGAATTTCTCATCCTGGGAAAGCACATCTCATGTAGGGATGCTGAGGGCTTCCCAGGTGAGAGATTTGGGGGACAGAAGCCAATGCTTCTCAATTCCAACCCCAATCCTACAGGATGGTCTCTGTCATGGAAAGCCATATGATGCCTTCTGTCCTTGTATTCAGGAAAGCATTGGAAACAGAAGTGTTCCATAGACCTTTTAACAGTTAAGATCATTGCTGGTCGGGGATGCCCAATAATATTCTTGGTGACAGATTGTTGACATTGTTTTTATTGGATTGTTAAGTTGTTCAGTTTATTTTATGCTGTGAATTGGTATAGGGAATGTGGCAGTATAAAATGCAGTGTGCAAACAAGCAAATATATAACTCAGTTCTTATAATCCATGAAGCCATATCTTCTGGTGGATGCAACACAGCTATAATGATCACCTATTGCAGTGTTGTCCAAACTTGGCCACTTTAAGATGAGTGGATTTCAACTCCCAGAATTCCCCAGCCAGCCATGGGAGTTGAAGTCCACTCATCTTAAAGTGGTCACGTTTGGACAACACTGACCTATGGACTCATTGTGATTGTTATGGGGATGGTATGGCACCATTGGCTACTTTTTAAAACTCTATGTCATTTTTTAACTTTATATTTTAAGTAGTCAAAAAAAAAGAAAGAGCTCATGGTGTAATACTTTCTGGCTTGGCAACCATCCACCATAAACTTTTCCAGCCATTCCTCTCCCTGTCCTTTTTAATTTATTTGAAAATGCCCTTGAAATTGATTGGTGCTGCTTCAGTTAATTTCTGATTTAAAATGGGGCACCTGGGCAGGGCTGGCTCCCTCCAAGATGGCAGGCTGTATTTTCCTTTTCCTCCCTCCTGCTATGAAGGAAAGAAAAAAATGCACTGAGAGAGGAGCAGAGGATAAAAGCAAACCAAAATAATTGTCAGTTTCAGAGTTTCTAGTAGTTTGGTTGGCTGCCTCCCCTACATTCATACCCAGGAGCATTAGATGTGCCCTCTCTTTTCTATCTCTCTTTCCCTAGCAAATTTCTAATCTCCAGACTGTTGTATGTTCAAGAAGAAAGCATTTGGCTGCAGGCATAATTTTAACCCAGATGGAAGTTTTGGCATCTTTCTCCTCTCCTTATTTTCTGCCTTGAAATGGCATTTTCCCATTTTCGGAAACAGCTGAGATATATTGGAACTATTATCATCTGATCATTAGGGGGCACACCTCATGTCAAAACTGGGAGTCTACCTTCAGGGTTCCAGATGGTACAAAGTAAAATAAAAGGGAAATGTTCCTGTTTAGTGTGGGCTTAGGACATTGAAATAGAGGGTAGGGGTAGTCCTCGCTTAACAACTCTAATTGGACCAGAATTTCCATCACTAAGTGAAGCGGTCATTGGGCAAAATATCACGTGACCATGCTGCTTAGTGATGGCAGTGCTGGTAGCCCCACTTGTGATTGTTAGAAAAGGACTTCACATTTCTCCTGCCCTGCCTACCCCTGACCTCCCTGCCACCCCCAGCTGACCTTTGCTGTCTTCTTCCTCCCACTGCTGACATGGAATCCAGGCACTGGGCAACTGCAGCATTTAACATCTCTGCATGAATAGGAAGCAAGGAATAACAAACCATTTCTGAAAATCTTGCTAAAAAAACTGTAGGGACTTGTCCAGGCAGTCTCCAGGAGTCAAGACTGACTCAAGGACACCAAAAAGAAAGAAGAGGAGGAGGAGGAGGAGGAGGAGGAGGAGGAGGAGGAGGAGTGGAATGGAATGGAATGGAATGGAATGGAATGGAATGGAATGGAATGGATCTAGCTCCAGTCTTTCAGGCAGTTTTTGATTCCTGGTCAGGATTGGAAAACAAGTCCATCAGAAGTGCTTGAAGAGTGAAATTAGATGTCTTTGTTGACATTTATAGAAAGGAGACACAATGTACATAGTGACAAACTTCATACTTCATTCATTGCCCCTGAGGACTGCACCAGCATTTGCAGTCAAACAACCAAACTATCAGTATAGATTAGTGTGTTTCAACCTTGGCAACTTTAAAATGTGTGGACTCCAACTCCCAGAATTCACCAGCTAGCATGCTGGCTGGGGAATTCTGGGAGTTGAAGTCTACACATCTTAAAATCGCCAAGGTTGAAAAACATGGTATAGATAAATAAATGGAGCCTACAAGAGCTGGGCACAAGCAACCACCTGATTTTGGAGGCAGAAATATTGGGTGGATAATTCTTCCAACTTCTCCAGAGGAAGATGAAATTCTCCAACCATTTCGCAAGGTCAAGACATTGATGTTGTCTTTGCACTGCTGTAGTGCTGATGCTGAAAAAAGCTCTGTAGGAGAAGCTTCCTCTGTTTTCTTCCTTTGGGATGGAAGTGTGTCAAAGCAGGGAAACTGCAGACTGTATGAGATATAGGAAGCCAGGGATGTGGCAGATTGCTGGAGGGAGAACTGTACAAGGACAGACAGGACCAGCAGGGTCCATAGGGGGAGCTGAATGGGTCAGTTTGATGAAAGCAGCATCACACTATTGCCCCTTGCACACGTGTATCATGAAATTGCATGTGTGTCCAAAAAGGGCAGAGCTTGAAGCATGAAAGCATGTTGCAGATGCCCATAGGTCAACTTTCATACATACAGACCTCAAATCTTGTCATGAATAAGAGCAAGGCCACCAGATTGCACTTTCAAGAGCAATGAGAATTGCTCCAAAATTGTCATCTCCTTTGAAATAATTTCCAAACCAAATTCTCTTTCTTAAACTGAATGAACACTAACAGACAAAAATTCTGCATAATTTCTTTACCCAATGCTAGAATCTATAGCCAAGTGCAAGATTTATCAACCATCAGTTCTTGAGCTTTTAGAATATGTTTCTTTAATTCACCTTTCCCTCCTTCTTTGTAATCCTTCTTTCATATTTAGGTAGCTAAGAATATGGGCCTCCTATACAAGTATGCAGTTTTTGAAAAACATCAGTGAGAACAGGTGTTAACACTGTAGGACTTTTTTCTTTAAATCTATCCTCTCATTTTCTCAGCTTATCAAGTAGGAGGACCACTGAAATCATAGCATCTTGTTTATTTGTATTTTAAACAGTCTACACATTTCTGTTGACGTAATTCCAATGGCCCTGTGCTAAACTATTCAGCCCCAGTAGGGTTTTAATTAAATTTTCATAAGATGGTTGATGCACTGCATTTGATCACCAACTGATCCTTGCAATCATATCCGCTTAGATTGGACAATGAAGCCACATGTGATCCGCCTCTGTTTCTGAGCTCATTACAAAGCAGTTATTCAGGGAATGTAATTAACATGTCCATGGATGGATGTACATATTTATCTCCTTGCAAAAACATAGGTTCTCTGGGTATCATTTGCCCTGTTCCAGCTTTTTGTCCCTGGAGTGCTCACTGCAGTCACATTGTCTTCCCCTAATGCCACTCCAGTGTCTTTCCACTGGAGTAAAAGCAGGATGTGATGGAGTCAGATTTACAGAAAGATCATCATCTAACCCCCACTACTATAAGAGTGGTATACACAGGATGTGTAAACACAGGAGTGTTTATGCTACCAAACTATTTCTTGATTACTCTGTCTTTTTGCTTATTCATTTATTTCATTTTATTTATTTATATAATTTATATAGCCATCCATCTCATCCAAGTGACTCTGGACAGCTTACAGGATTAAAACAAACAACTCCACCAAACGACCCCTGATGCACAAGGAAACCATGGACTCCACTCACCATCAGCAGCAGCAGAGTTCATCCACCCCATGACCCAAATGTCTGGGGGAACAGCCAAGTCTTCAACATCTTGCACAAGGCTAACAGGGTTGCAGGTATCCAAATCTCCGGGGGAATGCTGCTGCATAGGGCAGGTCCTGCCACTGAGAAGGCACAACTCCCGGGTCCAACAAAATGATTTTGTTTAATAGAAGGGACCTGGAGCATTCCCTCTCTACTAGATCTGGTGGGGCAGGCAGAAAGAATGGGAGAAAGGTGGTCCCACAAGCAGCCTGGCCCTATGCCATGGAGGGCTTTATAGGTGATGACCAGCACCTTGAATTGCTGCACTCAGAACCTTCTGGGAGCCAGTGCAGGTCCTGGAGCAGCAATGTCACATGAGTGTAATGAGAAACACCAAAACCTGCCTGTGCTGCTGCATTTTGGACCAGCTGCAGCTTCCATGTGCTCTTCCGAGTGCTCTGCTTAGAACTGCATTGTTGGCTAAATTGAATGCTATGTCATCTATGGTTTGGAAGGGTAGGCATAATAGCACTCCCCTACAAGACAATTTCTCTCCCTGTTCAGAGGATCAACTTAACCAGTTCTTCCTGTCTTGCTACACTGCCCCATGTTTCAGTCATGGCCCTCTGTTCTAATAATGCCCCTGATGGAATGCCTGGGCATTTGATCATAAATAAAAAAACGACAACGTCTTCCATTGTGCATTATTACATTCTGCACAGATATCTATCCGAGATGAGTCTTTGCACACATCCCCCACGACAATGCAAACTGCATTATAAGAAATCAGGCCACTGATAAATCTATCTCAGTACTCTATCTCTCACTGACTGCAGCTCTCCAAAATTTCAGACTGGAGTTTTTCCAACGAACCTGGTATCTTCTGCATCTAAAGTGAGTGCTTTATCACTAGGATAGACAATTGTAAAAACCAGTAGCCATTGTTCTATGCTTCATTCTCGTATTGTTGTTTTCCAAGAAAAACAACAGAACGGTTGAACTAAGTAGTGGCTGCATCTTCTGTGTGTAATGTTGTAGTTCCTGTAAATCCACATTTCAAGATTCAAAAATAATTTCCCCCATAAGGTTAAAATTTTCCCTCTTTCTAATGAGTGGTGTGCTGGAATAAAAAGGCAGAAGTAGAATTGCACACTGAAGACCTTTGTTTCATTGCAGAAGTTTACCTGAATGTGATTGATGGTGACAGAATTTTAAGAAATGCTGTGTCAAAACTGGCTTTGCAATTTCTCAAGTATCTTTCTCTTCTGTCTTTCTACCTTTTCCCCAGGGTGCTTCAGAATGTCTTCTGAATTTCTCTAGGTGGGGGTCTTCCAGCTGACTTTATTGCTAGTATTGCTGACATGGGGAGATGGGTTCTGCCATATCTTTTTTTTTTGCTCTGAAGCCTCCCTGGCTGCTCGCACTTTTAATCTGAAGAAGCCTGCTGGGAGAAATTTCTCCATGGTGCCTTTCCTTGGAGTAGAAGCATGAAACCAGGGAGGCCACAGACTGCCAAAAGAATGAATATACAATTAAAAACAGCACATTCTGCCATATTCTTTGTTCAACTCTGCATGAAATCAGTGCAAGAACATCACATTTCACTTGTGAGAGTGAAATTCTCTTCTCCTTTGGCAGAAATTTCAAAAGCATATTCTGTCTCATCAGAATGAAGGATAAATAGTAGGGAAAAAGTCAGAGTTTTCTGCATGGTTTTAGTTCAAAGAAAGAAAGAATCATTTCCCAGCACCTTTGGATTGGCTGTGGAAACTTAAATCAGCAACGGGAGGGGAAAAACAATGTTCATATTGGCATTAGAATAGAGCATCTGTTTCTTTTGTGATCTAAAGAAAAGTGGTGGCAAATAAAAAGTTTTAAGGAACCCATAAAAGCAGTATATTGAGCTAAAAGATGGTCCAATAACATCTCTTTAAAATCAGAGTAGATTCTGGGGACTACCTGGACAGGTTTGTGCAGTTTAGGGGCACTACCACATTGGCATTTGTCAATTTGTTGACGCTGCCTTTGTCCAGGCTGATTTTTTTTTACTTCTAGTTACAATCCTGGGATTTCCTGGTGATCTCTTATTCAAGAATTACCAAAGTCTTGGTAATTCTTGAATAAGAGAAAGTCCAGAGAAAGTTGGCCAGGCACTGCCAAACTCTGATACCTTCCTTTAAATATTTCAGAATGGTATGAAACAAACCAGCTTTCCACCTGCAATCTTCACTAGTGTCAACCTGTCTTTATGCCATTCTGCCAAGCCATCAGTAGACAGGGCATCAAACTCAGTGAAGGTACCTGCCAGGTGGTTCCAGTAGACAGAAGTTTAAGAGCAGTGCTAGAAAAATGATGAAAAATTGCATTAAAATTTACTTTCAGGAATAAATATTGCCTACTTATAACTGCATTATTGTGAAATGTGTATTTTTCTGTACTGCTCTTTAATTTCCAATTTATTGTTAATAACCCCATCAGTATTTATCCAAGAAGCAATTACCATATTATTAGTTGACCTTTAAGGCAGAGTAAAGTCTCTGCTTATAAGATGGGATTTATAGCTCCATTTTAGTATAGTAAATAAAAGGCAGGCACAATATATTTGCAGCCAATCAAAGACTGAGGCATTAGCAGAATCAGAAGTGTATCTGATTAGTAGTTTCAATTCTGAAGGAAGACTCCTTGAAGCCTTCAGTTCTTCACACACACCCTCTTAGAATTGCAAACCACCCATGTGCCTGCCAATAATCTTTATGCTGGGTTCATACATTATATTAAGCCATGGTTTGTTTAACCATGGTTTTGGGGAAAAGCCATAAGAGACTCAGCTATATAAATGTAAGCCACCAAACATGGTTTATAAAAACAATGGCAGAGCTTACTTAATGCATAGCCCAAATCACACTGGACATTGTTACTTAGCACAATGCATGAAGTTATGTTTTAAAAAGATCTGAGAGCCGGTTTGGTGTGGTGGGAAAGGTACTGGATTAGAAATCAGGGACCATGAATTCTAGTCCTTCCTTGGGTGGGAAAGCCAGATGGGTGATTTTGGGCAGTCCCTCTCTCTCAGCTGAACCCACTTCACAGGGTGGTTGTTGTGGGGAAAATAAGAGGTGGGAGCATTATGTACACTCCCTGTGTTGTACAAAATATAGGCAGGATACATATCTAACCTAAAAATGATCTGGAGTCCTTGAAAGCTCACCCGATCTTTTAGCAAGTTGGCTTGACTGAATAAAGGTATGACCTGACCACCAGCTGCTGCCACTGGTAAATCACCACCTTTTTCTTTGTCCACATCTGATTCAAATTCTGTTAATGTGGCTGGTAGGATTTTTGTGATGAATAACACTCTTCCATGTGTTCCTTCCTTATCTATCAATTGATCTGTAACTTCTTTTTTAAATTCCACACAAACATTCCCATTTGAACACATCATTCTCAATGTATTTTCTTTTTCGTAGAAAACAACACCCCAAAGCATTTGAACACTTTCTGCTACTTTCTTTTCTGAGGGACATTTGGAACCTGAAATATGGAGGGCTACTAAATCCCAATCTAGTCTCATAATTATGGATTGAGTCAGGTCATGGACTCTGGAATTTGCAGTGGTTAGATTCCTCAAACATCCCTGATACATTTCTGAGGATGGTTTTGAATGCATCTTCTATCTTTCACATGCATATTAGGCTGTTAAGCAGCTGCACAATTCCATGAAAAGAGCCGTTTGATTTAAGGAGTTGCAGACAGGTGCTACATGAGTACCCCATTGCTCCGAAACTCCCTTTTGCTTTTGAATGCGAAGCACCACACAGTCCTACAGCATATAACTTAAAACATGTCATGGCATTTTTTTAGAAAAAAAATAAATTGGGAATATCAAAATAGACTGCATTGATGAAGCAAACATAGGCAAAAGTGATTTATACCAGAAACAGATTTATGCCATCTCTCATCAGATGGTGATTTAGAATCCTTTTCATCAGGTGCAAAAGTAGGGCTACAAAAATCCAGATGACCACCTTGTTGCCATCTAGTGGCCATCTAGATTTTTTCAGCTCCAAACAGGTACTTTTTGATAAAAGGATGATGCTTTGTGTTCATTTGAGGAAATGGCCTTTGGCCTACAAATGCTTATACTACAAGAAACCAATTATCTTTTCAGTTTTGCTGGACACATTTTGTTGCTGTGGCTGTCAGATCAACAGGATGACCCTTCTGAATTTTTAACAGCATGGAGTTGCTAGATTAGGAGATTTACCCCACCAGCCTCACCTCCACCTTAGTGAATGTTGATAGAAAATCCCTAAAGGGTATGAATGTTTGGCAAATCTTGGATATTCAGTAGAGACTGATGTAAATTTTAAAAAATGCCTAGAAATGGAAACTTTTGCAACTTCTCCTCCTCTTTAACTTGGCAGATTTATAGCATGCTGGCTGGGGAATTCTGGGAGTTGAAGTCCACACATCTTAAAGTTGCCAAGGTTGAGAAACACTGCCTGTAAGCACTGGCAGGAAGTATATGTGCTTAAAACATCTTTTATTTTTTTTAAAGAAGCAAACATATATAACTGTAAGTGTGACAGGGTTGGAACTGAAATGAAAACTATTAGGTCAAGAGCACACCCAGATCTGCTGTTGCTGCAACAAAACAGGATCACTATGGAAAGCCTGCTGTTGAAAGTTGCTAAAAAACAGACATGACCCTCTTATAGGCTAAATGAAGGATCTACTTCAGGAACAAATGGATAATTGGGGCCAAGCTTTCACCAGTGTTCTCCCGATTTACTACCCAGAACAGCTGGTTATTCTGTCTCACGAGCATATTTCTTCAGAACCGCTTACTACCCCATCAGCCTTCTTACATCCATTGCTTGAAGAAAACCTCAGAGCAACAGATTTTGAGAAAATCACTTGTTCTTGAAGTCACTTTGTAATGCACTTTTAAAGACCTTCAGGAGAATGCCTGTAGGCCAGTGTTTCTCATCCTCAGCATCTTCATTGCTCTATGCTATTGCAAATTCAACCATGAGTCAAGCATGCAGATCCACTCCCCCAAAATATATATGGAGTATATAGGTAGTAAATTTTTTGGCATTCCTGTTTTCCTGAACATAGGGTTCTAGAGAAACCACAAAGTAGATTGTGTTAATGTGACCTGGGGAATTCTGGGAGTTGAAGTCCACATGACTTAAAGTTACTGAGAAACATTGCTCTAGGCCAAGTGCTGGCTGATGGCCACAGAATGGGTGGCAGTCTGCTGCCACTAAGAGGCATATGCAAGAGGGAAAAAATGGTAGAGAATGGATGGATCAGGCCTAAACCTTAAACAACATATCCTCCATTCATCTCAGCTGCTGGGACTTCTTAGGTCATCATGGTTAAAAGCTTGGTGAGTGGATTAGAAAGTAGGAAAAGAACACAGCTGGAAACACTGAGCTCATCTAATGTAAGGCAGGAATGGCATTCATGGCTGAATGAAGGAGCTAAGCAGGGCTAGAAATAGACCTGGGCAGGTTCTAAACTATGAGAAGTTGTAAGGGCTCTATCTGGCAAACACTAAATTAAATTAAAGCTGTGTAACAACTGAATTTGACAAGAATGCCATCAAGATGCATTTCAAATCCATGAGATGAGGAATAGCCCTTTGTGAATAGAAGGTGTGAATGCACACAGGAACAAAGTAAATCTTAATTAATGTCGGTCATGTGAGCCATACAGGAAGAGACTTCCTACTTCAGATTGTATTGCAGTCAAAAGAATTGGTCAGAGGATACAGACATACTGTAGGAGATGGAGACTTCCTGCAGTAGGAATTTTGGTGAAGGAATGTTTCACCCTTTCCTTTGATTTCCAATTTGTTTCATCATAAGGTGAACAGCTGCTGGGGAAAAACAATTTAGAGTGAGAAAAGTTACACTGGAATAGTTGAAATAGAGGGCAAGGTATCTAATTGCAAACCTTCAACAGACCACTAGGTGGCAGCAAACTTTTAACCCTTTGTTGCCCTCTGCTGGTCCTTGAAACTTACATATGGTAGCTGCAGCCTTTTACCAGTTCAGTCCATCTAATTCCATATTGTTTACACTGACTCCAATATATATGAAGACATATATCTTTTCTCCAACCATGTGTGGAGGTATCATGTACTGACCAAACTAGGGTTTTGTTCCTACTGTGAGTAAATTGGCAGTTTTCTCTTTTAAAAAGAAAAGTTGGTCAGGAATTATTGTTAATCAATACACTGAGTTTTATTTTTGAGGAAATAACAAGGACAAAGAATAACACATGAAAACTGGGGCTTCATGCCATAGTCTTTCTCTCTCCTTCCAAATCCAGTAAATAATAATTTCAATGAAACAAATCAAATCTTTGTTACAGTCCTAGACCAGTATATATAATTTCAATGATCTTTCCTATCTCCTTAGCAGAGAACTAATCTACTTGTTCAATGTGTCCTTTAGGACCCTGACAATTAAATTTCCACTTAAAGATGTATTTGTGCTCCACACATCAACATGAACTATCTACAAAGATTAATTATGAGCATACTGTCTATTTTCAGTGCTAGGCTGTGACTTCACTGTTAACTGGTACCCTGACAGATGTAAGAATAACTCTGAAATACAAATTGTCAGCTCTGCAATCCTCATGGGCCTGCTTCTGGCCAAGCAAGGAACACTGTTACTTCTGACATCAATACATAGCACATTAAAGGGTCACATAATTACAAATATGGCCATTTGTTACAGTAAAACCAAGATGCATCATATTCCAGAGAGCAAGATGAAGAGGAAGAAAGAAGTGTCAGAAATACAGAAAGAATTCAAATCCATTAACCTTCAACCCAGCTACCAGAATGTGTAGTTCATTTTAGCTTATACCCACTTTAGAAAGGTAGGGGAAGGGAAAATCCCTGGATTCATTTAACCTGAGGATGTTGGGATTGAGTTTTGCTGTGGAAGCTCTCTGCTGAACTTTGATCCAACCTGGAGATTAAGCTCAATCTTTTCAAAGTGAGACATGTATTTGTGTGTTGCAGGTCAATCTGTATCTGCAGTTGCAAATACTACATTTTTCAAACATTCTTGGTAGGTAGAGATTTATATATACATGTAGGGCACTATTCAAAATTAATTTCTGGCTTTGGTGCTGGAAGGATTGTCATATATGAAATTTCCTTTCCATGTCTTCTATTTCCTGGGCCAGGGGTCCATGAGATGTGTTTATGGCAAGAGTCAATTCTGAGATGCCGATAGTCTTTGTGTATCCAAATTAGGATGCATTCTTCCATTCTAATGAAAGCATTCTCTCAACTCCTCCATCTTGACACTGACACTGACCAGCAGACTCATGGCTATGCCATTGGACAATTTAGTCTGGATTGTTTGACTTCTTCTTTCTTCCCTTCTTTTATTATGAAAAGTTCTAAAGAACTGGAAAGTTTGCATGCTCTTTATTTCAGTTAGTCCTTAAAGGGGCTGATCAATTGTGGTTTTGGATCACTTTTTCCCTCATGGATCAATAGTTTCACTTTTTGTGTGTATGTAAAGGTGGGGGGAAATAATAAACAGTGAAATCAAATGATAATGAGGCACAGTGCAAAAATTAAAGCTGAAATGTATGCATAGCTGCTATTCAATAACAGAATCATTTAAGCGTAAAGCTAAAGAAATAATACTACAACCAGTGCTGAGTGTCGGTGTCACACTGTTGTCTGCGTGGTTATTGAAGGGAAATCCTGTGTAGAATGTCAAAAAAAAAGGGGGGGATAGGATGCTGTTCATACTAAGATACCCATAGTATCTGTGGTTTTGCTGAAGAACCTTAATTGATTGTGTTGCCTCAGGATATGTACACATTGTGGGTTGTGACTTGAATGGGCACTGGTGGAGCAGGACTCCAGTGATTAGTTTTACTACTTGTGCTGTTCAGTACAAGATTTCTTTGAAGCAGTTGCAGCTGGCTAGCCAACCCCATGCTCTAGGAACAGCTGAGACCCAGCTATAAAAGTCCCCCTGTCACTTCAGGCTGAGTCCTTACTGGAACACACCCCTCATTCTTGCAGCTGGAAACTGCTGTGCACTACAAATGCCGGGCATAGATTTTTATGCTTCCTCAAATTTGGTATCATAGCAAATCTGAGGTCACAAGCATGATATTCACCTTAGAGTGGGAAGGGAAATATTGGGGATAAGAGAACTTTGTAATAGTCAATATAGTTTGTACTGCTTGTTGTTTGACAATACTAAAGAAATAGTAGCTATTGCCTACATGTCAGACTTGGGCTAAAAGGGAAAAAGGGATGCTATTCAGATATCCAGATTGCGGACTATGGACCCAAGGGCCAGTTAAGTATTGCAGTGGGACAGGAATCTGCTAACCATCTTGAGATGTTTTGCATAAAAGTTGCAGCCTGGGGCATCTACAGAGAGAGGATAAAAAAAAAAAATCAGGATGGCAGCTGCAGCTGAGGTACTGAAGCCCCACCTTGCCCAGTAAAAAAGAGGACAGGGCTTTGATTGTACTGTTGTGACTGCCATCTTGAATTTTTTGACACCCCCATGGATTCCCCTGCTTGCAGCTCTTTGTTGGCACACAGGCTTAGAAGAACATTTGATTTTACTCACTTGAACCAAACAGTAGTTTAGATGGAGCTTCTGATAATTTGCTATTATTATTTCTATTACTACCCCAATCAAATTCTGTCCGCTGTTCATGAAACTATGCTACACAATTGAACATTGGAACTCATCCCTCAATTTACATGCAATTCTGACATTCCAGACGAAACTAGTAGGCCCAATTTCAAGATAAGCCAATGGTGATCTTACTGTTTTCATCCTGGGAGATATCATGATTCTAACTATATTTAGTTCTGTGCTGCAAAATTTTTCAGCACTATTGCTGACTTTTTCTTTCCACCCCGACAACTGCATTGAAAAATTCAGAGAAGGACAAAACCTGAAGGATTGCTTTGGAGATTAGTTCCAGAAATATGAATTAGTTCAGTTTGGAGCTGAATCTGTTTTGCTCCAGGCCTACTAGGGTTTGTTTTTCCAGTTTGGGAATTTTCAGTGGAATGGCCTATAACTGTGTCCACGAAAAAGGTTTAATCAGCTTCCCTAAACTTCAGCATTTTTGTAAATGTTTAGCAACGACTGTGCTTTGCTAAATGTCTTTTTAGAGGTTGAAAAAACAAGAGTTTAGTTCCCTGTATTTTTGTTACTGTTGCGTTATTTTTCTGAAAGATTTGATATATGCTGCTTGCTCCCTTTGCCAACAGGCTTCATCAGCATTGCTGGCCAAGCAGAGATAAGATAGATTTAAATTCTGAGAACTCAAGACAGCATCAAATCCTGAACTTGGATAGTTTAACAGTGGTCAGGTCATGGCAGGTTTGCCAGCTCTTAAAATGTGATTGTCATCATTATGGGATATTGCTGAGAATAACAGGAAAAGGGTTGAGCCAGGAAGAAAGGTCAGCTAGCAGATACTGCCCTCGAGTTGAAACTCAAAATGCAACTGGCTAACCATATTGCAAATAAACAAATAAGAACCACAGTAAACTCTGCTTAGAAATAGGGATACTCAAGGAATCTATATGACTCACTTTTAGAACAGTTATGGGCTAGTTAGAGCCTTTGCCCCAATTTCAAAAACTTTTTGCAAGAAATTAACTCAAATCTTGGGAAAGAGCATCCTTCACTGCTCTGAAATCGTGGTGTATCCACAGGAAATCGAGTATAAAAAGGAAGTCAGTTTTGACTCTGGTCCCACAGATGGATAGCTTCAGCCCTGACCATCATTTTCATCCCCAGTGGCTCCAAATATTTATGCCTGCAATGTTGCAACCCCAACAAAATGCTGAAATAAATGTTTCACCTGTTCAGAACTTCATCTGAGCCTGCACTCGATGGAATGTATGCCGTTCTTTAATATCATCAAGGCCAATAGAAATAAAATTAACCCAGGTTGTACAAATTCTACATGCAAACTCATTATGCAAGCCAAAATTAAATTTTAAGAAAGAAAGAAAGCTAGCTTTCACCAGAAAATGGATCAGTTTTATTTAAATATCTGCTTCCTCATCTGAAATAAGGGCAAAATAATACATAGATTGCAATTCAAGCTCTGCTCTTTTTTGGAAATGCATCATGGAATATCTGGATGACACGTTGCAATGATGCAATGCTGGTTTCATCACTGTGACAAAAGCTGTGGATGCTTCTAACTACATGTGGAGCATCAGTGGGAGGAGAGAAAAGGTGAGCACTGCTATTTCCCTGCAATAGTGTCAAAGAGCAATAATCTCGACAAAATCTAAATAGAGGTGTCTTTAGTAAACTGGTTGAAAAAAGCTGCAATTGCCTGGATGAATGGCTGAGTCTGTAAATCTGCATGTTTATAAATGAGTTCAGAAGGTGCCAAACAGTTGTTAAGAATCTTAATTCACAAAGAGAAAGCTGGTGATAATTACTTGCAAGAATTTATTAGCTATATCCAGCTAGTCTATGTTTTTCCTTTCTTGCCATCCATTTTCAGTGGTGGAGAACATCAGCCAAGTTCCTTTAAAACATTGGATTTATTTGGACGAATTGATTCTTTGGGCAAACATGTGGAACAGCACATTAGGCCGCAAAATTATCTCCCTTTCTTCTCTTTTACCTGTGTTTTTGAGTTCAAAAGTTTGACAATCAACAGACAATTCATCCCTTATTGTAATACTATTTGAGCCAGCATACAGCTGGGATTACAGTCCCAATGTCGGATGCAAGTATGTAAGTCACAGCACTGATGTTCTGATGTCATCACACACATTTTGTCATTTCTCCTACAGTCTTTGGTAGAAGCCCACAGATTCTGGTCCTCCAAAGCTTGGATGTATCCCCTGGAGCTTTGCTAAATTATAAACTGTGATAGAATGGATAAATTATTCAATATGTGGACAGTAATTAATTGGAATTAAAATTAATTTTCAGTAATTTAAATTTAGTCTTGTCTGGACTTGGCTCACTTTTATTTATTTATTTTGAGAGGTTGTTGGGTTCCACTCAAAGGTCATCTGCCCAAAAAAGGCTATAGACGCCCAGTTTTGAAGATTGCAGTGATATATAAGAGTATATCAGGCTGAGATGTAAAGGATTTCTTTATTACAAATGGATGAAGAGGTATGGTTTGTAGACTCCTTTGCTATTATTTCTTCTGCCCAAACTTTTTAATCATTTAAATAGCCCACTGTGATCATCTTAACTTAAAGACCGCCAGCTCATTACATTAACAATAACTTGTCTGTGAGCTAATGAAGTTCATGATTTAATAGCCCACCCTAAACACCTCGGCTCTTGCTCTAGAATTATAATAGTCCACAGTAAGTTATTGCTTCACATAAACAGGAAATATCCTCACATTACTATCCACGCAATGCTCAGAACAGAAGTTTTTATGAAGACACATTATGGAACCCATTTGAACCCAACTAAGTCTGTGAATTGAAAAAAGTGTAAATATAATTACAATATGATATAAATGATAATATGATATATACAATGCAAGATGATATACATGTAAATAACAAGTTATGCTGTGTTATGGATTTCAAGTACAAAAGTGCATGGAGAAGAGTATAAGAGGCTGATAAAGCACAACAAGGTGCTTCAGCTGGTTAACCTTTTTGTCCCTCATCAGCCAAATAGATGCTCTGGGAAGTCTACAAGGAAGGAACCAAAGCAATAACTTTCCTCTTTATGATGCCAAAGCAACTTGGATTCCTTCAGTGATACTCCATCTCTGAAAATGAAGACTCTATTTAGCAAACAGGGAGCCAGTTTGGTGTATGGTTAAAGGCGCCAGGATAGAAACTCAGCGATGGTGAGTTCTAGTACTGCCTTGGGCAGAAGATGGCAATGGCAAGTCACTTTTGAAAATGTTGCCAAGAAAACCATAGGGACTTGTCCAGGCAGTTGCTAGGAGTCAAGACTGACTTGAAAGCATGCACACATATGCACCCACACCCACATGAAGGAACAACCATGCTAATTACCATGGTTCAGATCTTTTTCCATGGCTCTGACTCATTTCCTGTGACCCTAAACACAATTTTAAAGCCTTTTGCATTGCCACTTTGACAAATACCAAGTGAAGGATAGGGCCAAGCCAATTTTTGTGAGGACATTTGAATAAGAACCCTGGCTGAGTCTTTTTCCTCTCTCAGCAGGTTCTCAGGATATGTTGGGCAGTTGTCGGCTACAATTTTTAATTTCCCACAGTTTCTCTTGCACTGAAACTCCATGTTGCTTTCTTTTGGTTCTATATCTTTCTCTCACTCTGTAGCTTCACTGGCTGACCATTCTTTGTTAGGATATTCTCATGGGAAGAAGAACAAATTGCTTATCTTCAAACAACATTGTTTTGGCTGCAGATATCAAGCCACCTGTATTGGCCTTCTAGTTTGCACGTATACTGCTATTTACTGCCACCTATTGGCGTCTTCATGCTAGTTACCCAAGGGGAGGTGCATAGTTCCAATAAATTGTGGGTGATTGTATGCCTCAGTGCTAGTAGGGTCTTAGTCATCATGTAATCATTTTATAGGTTATGTAGTTGTAACTAATAACTAAGTAGTGTACCTCTTCTCTGAGAATTTTTGGCTAGAGACTTTTAAGTTGGATAAGTTTTGTTTTAGTCTTGGATGCCACATACATGAGAAGAAGTGATTTTTTCTATGTTTTGCATGAAACTTGTATTTTATGTAGTTTTATTTTTCTCAATAAACAACCAGATATGTTTTACAACTTCTGGCTGGATTTCTTTGGAGAACAAGATAACGACATTGCATTCTTTAAATCTCTCTAACGCTGGTGTGTATTTTTGGTGTGGAATGTACTCCCACATCCACTCTGCACGACATTCTTGCCCATGGAAAAAACCCATGAGAGAAGTTTTCATAGGATTGAATGGAAGAGTAGAAAGCCACTCTTTCATTTAGCCAGCAGAGAGACTATTGTGTACTAGAAGAGAAAACATTCAGGGATACTTGTCGGCCACCTTAGAACTGATTCAATGCTAGAGCACCACATTCCACTTCATTTCTCCACTGAAAGGCATTTCAAAAGCAAACCCTCTTTCGTCAAACTGAATGAGAACTGGTTAAAACATTCTCATGGGCTTTTTCTGCATGGCATTAGATAGAATCCTCTTTCTACTTCATAATGCGTGTTTAAAAAATCAATGCTGCCTATTTTGAAACAGTTCATTTACAGTTGAACCTTGAACTCATCTTCCTTGGTGCAAATGATTTTCTTGTAAAGTGCAGAATGTTTTCAAAGGCATGGAAAAGGCTGATGGTTGCTATGGAGCTCTCTAGTTGCTCTCTGTAAAGATTCCCATGAGACAGAATGACCCCACTTAATTAAAGGGGGCTCACTGAGACAATATCTTTGGGTTATGGAGGTGGGAAGAACCTTCCAATGTTGCTTTGGCAATGCTGGGCAAGGTCATAATAATAAATTATTCAGCCAAATGTTGTCATCCAGGGAGATCTTGAGTAATCAGCTGTAAGAGGCTAACCTAAATTGTGTATTTAAACCCAAAGATCAATTAATAACAAATCAAAAGAAAACCAATCATTGCCACTATTATCGCCATTATATGAATTTCTGTGTCACTTCTGGTGACCTCTGATTTTGAAGCAGAACTGAAGGGGCAGGAGATGGCACTCAAATCTGTTGCTTTTTTCTCTGAGATGCTAATTTGGGTTGCTCCTAATTTTCATTCCTTTATTTCATTCCTGTTCTGTGTTTTAAAAATGTTACTGGAGTGAGAGATTTATCCATTTTTACTGTAGCAAAAGGAACAGACAGTGTGCCTTATGGCACCTTGAAGATCAATGCATGAGAGTCCACTTTGTCTGAAATCTATAGTATCCAGACTGGGGAGAGATAGGGAAAATAATAACAAATTAGGGCAGAGGAAAATAAAACACTGTGATAACCACCTTTATAATGTTACATTGACCACCAGGAGGCACTGCATGACTGGTTTCATCCTTCATTGGGACTCCTCAGACACAGGTAGCCAAATGCTATTCTATGGGGTTTAAATCCTCTACCAGGAATTGAACTCATAAACCTTTGCCTCTTAGATGACTATACTGTATTCAGTGGATTAACTTTAGAAGCTATCCAGGTCCTGGTGCTCAATGATTGCAGGAAGATAGTGATTATTCACAAAACAGTTACTGGGTATTTTTGCACTGAGCTGATTAATAATGTAGTATAAAAGTTTAGGTAACATGCACTCATATTCTAACCATATGCTGCTCCTGTATCTCAATCCCTCTATTGCTGCTCTCTGTCCTTCTTGACATTTTTACCACATTACCTTTAAACCTTAGTTCTATCTTGAATGAATGCACAAAGCAGACTTTTGCAAGCATGTTACTGCTCATGACAGGCCCAAGCTTCATGGCAACTTGGATGCCATTTCTGTTTACCTGCTGACAAGCATAAACATTTCTTTTTACTGTTCTTAACTGATATCTTGAACATTAAAAGAAAAACACATTATGTTGAGGGAAGGGAGGGAGTAATCCCCTGAAACACTCAACTAACAGCTGTCGCTCTACTGATGTTCCATGTGCAAATGCATGCGCTGACTGGGTACCAGTCTGCTGTAAGTCTCCATGATCTACAATGTAGCACTGTACATTTATTGACGAATGCCAAAGATGATCTTCAAGAGAAGGGAGGTTTATTGATTCATTTTCTTGTTGTTGGTCTTTTCTCCTGCAAGCTACTGGAGTGATCATGATTTGTTTTCATCTCTCATTTGTACGTATCTATTGATTTAGGAGAAAGAAAATGTGAAGTATGGTTCTTCAGTCTGTAATTGCTGCATTTGCTAAATCGCTGAATGCTTTGCAGGCCATATTAAATTCATAATGAGATTTAGGACTCTCACAAAAAAGGCCATGTTTGGGTCATCTACGTATGATCAATTGCATTCACTAGAGGCATCTAAGTTAATTTATTGCAAGCTGACACTGGCACATCTCACTAGTTCATCATGAGAACTGTAATGTATGAATATGAGTATAGGGTATGTGTCAAGAAACAAGGCATGGTTTCTTTTAATCCAAAATTTGAAAATACAGTTGTTGCTGGCATATTGACTGCAACTCCAGCTTACAGTGACATATAAATCTATGTTTTGTCATTTCCTGGTTTATTCCTGGTTTGCTTTTGAGCCCCACTGAAATCTCTAACCAACCGAAAGAGATGAAAAGCAAAGGCAGCTGAGGAAGTTGGTGAAACATCCTTGGAATTAATGAAACAAGCCCTAATCAGTGGCATCTGTTACAAGCTGCAGTGATATCAATATGACGACACATGCATCAGATGTCATTGCACAAATGGTATGCTTATACAATGATGTCATGATGTCTGACACAAATATAAATGGTGTCATTTGTCTCCCCTTGATTGACCCCATGGACACCACAGACAATATAGGCTCTCCTTGTTATCCAACAAAATGAAAGGGAGAGTGTCAACTAGCTACAGTGCTAGCTAAGCTTTTAAAAACTCAACTGCCCCATCTAGTACTAATATCAGTAGTAAGTAGCAATAATAGTAAATGTATTCATCATGTGCATAAGACTAAGCACAGTACAGAGGGATAAGAAGAGCAACTAATACAGCCAGTGAGAACTCTAGTGTGTTAACAAAACTGCATCAGATGCTAAATTGAGAGAGACAACAGCTGCTTTCTTTGATAAACATTTGCTGAAGTCCTACAAAGTTTCTGAAATCGTCACCTCAATAATAATAATAATAATAATAATAATAATAATAATAATAATTTACCATAAAATATTATCTAGTAATCAGAGAACAGCACAATATACATCAGTATGAGGCAGTATAAAGAAATAAAAAAATCTAAACAAGGCAGTATTATATTTCAATTAAAAACCCATGAAAATGGTGGCTGTGCTTTTTAATGGAATCCTGTTAATTAAATTGTGTTCTCAGGATCCTTGAGTCTCATAAAAATTCTCAGCAAAAGATGAAAAATAATAGTGGAAATAAAATTGGACTATTTATGTAGAATGGAGAATTAAAGTCCTCTTGTTTCCATTGTGCATTTAGATTTCCAGAACTAAATGAGTATGAAGCAATTACTTTCTTTTTCCTTTCACTGGCAGAAAGATTATCATTTTTACTGCAATGGAATGTATGGGGCATTTAATTGTTATGGTATTTCCCTTATTTGAGCTCCATCATTTGCTGGGCATCCTTCTTATAAAATGACAACTCTTAATCTTTTCTGGGCAGGTTCCCATATAAACCTTCCAATTCCTTCAAGTGAATATATTTTCCAAAAGCAGTTTTCAAGACGTTGGCGGTGTCACTGGGGAATAAAATATAGTTGTGAGAATTTTTTTTAAAAAAATCTCAATATATATTTACATCAAAGGAAACAATCTCAACTTTATGGAGGTGGTGGAGATTATGTTGAGCTCTGGGAATCTTCTCTGTCTCGTCTAGCATTTTGAAGAATTTCCAAGCACAATCAACTTGTTGGCTACTACCTAATGCCTATGGGCCATGGACAACATTTACCCTTTTCTAGAAGTGGGGATCTGTGGGTGGGGGTAAAAAAATGGAGAATTGTGGGCATTGGAGTCCACCCAACTGAAAGGCTTCCGAAGCTGGGAAAGTTGCCTTAAATGTTAATTTAATCTTCCAGTGTCTCTTTTATCCCACCCTCTGAAACTTACAGTAAATGCTCCATCATTAAAAAAAAAAAAAAAAAGAACAAGTAACCTCAGTATTCAGGAGTAATAGACTGCCAAGGAGATTAAACATACAAATAATAAAGGAAGGAAATGGAGAGAGCAAAATCTGTTCACCCTTACGGGTGCCAGTGTACCATCTAATGAAACTGGGTTTTTTGGGGTTTTTTTTTTTTTTTAAATGGGCTTTTTTCCTGCAGCTAATGGATCCTTAACTTTTGGCTTATTGTTTGCGTCTACCTTTCTTTATTACTCTCCTTATTGTTCAGATTTATTCTGGCACTTCTTTCATTGCATTGTGTGTGTGGTGCTGTCTTTTACGGCTGGATTTAGTCACTTTTAAAAATTGTTTTCCTACTAGTTGGCTCACCGTTTTAAGAATCTTTCCTGCTGCTGAGCTAGTCTTTGCAGATTACCCCAGGGGATTGTGAGTTTTTGGATTTTGCTTCCTCGTTGTGAATTTTAATTGCCACATTATTGCCTTGGGTGGTTCAAGGCAGAGAGATGTCATAGAAATATTAGAAATAAACACAATACATAAATAATGAAACAACTTTACTTGGGCAGTGACCAAGGCCCTACAAAACTTTTTTCTGTTATTACTAGCATCTGCATTAGAGTTATAATGTCTATAACAGATGAGATTGAGAGGCAGGGATTTGGAGAAGAAGGGAAAATATGCCGGAAGGATTCTTTGCCAGCCAAGAATCCTTTCCTTCTTACTGGTACTGCTTCACAATCATCTCCTGTCTGGGAGAAAATCTGAAGCTGTTTTAGACTCAGTTCCCACAGCTCACTTAATGGTCAGGTTTAATATGCCATGGGAACTTGAAAAAGGAGCTAATTGATCCTATCATCTAACCCTCAGGGATTATATTTAGTCCCAAGGAGCACCAAACTTTTATAGAATTGTTAAATTCCCCTGATCAGCTATGCTGTGGGAATTGCTGACTAGGGGTTCACTAACTCTTCATTCTCCTGAGAGTGAGACAAAGTCCTAGACTTGCCCTGTAAAAAGTAGACCTCTTTGGGAATTCTGTCTTTATAGCTGTTTTGGTCTTCAAACCTAAGAAATGAGCAGAACAGGTGGAAGGTGGGTAAGACCATCCTGAAACTCTGTGCAATGATACCATCCCTCATACCTCTACCACCAATTTTTTATTGTTGTTTTTCAGAATTCTTTTCAACTTCAGCTCAGGGGGAAAAAGGGGTAGTGAGGTAGAAAATGACAATCTCCTTTGTACAATTGGAAGGACTTTAAAGACGTCATTGCTCCAACACAAACCTAGTCATTACTGATTGTATGCTGCTGGAACATTATGGTGAGTCTACTAAATGGGAGAGATGATGTTATGTTGTGACCACAGGGTTATAGACTTGTGTTATTCTAAAAGCTTGAAAATTAGGCTCCCATATCTGGGCTGCAAAAATCTGAGTGACAACTAGATGGTAGCAAAGAGACCTTTGGGTACAGTACATATTTCCTCCCAACCCAGAAGACACCTGAACAAAGGCATTAGCATAGGACCAGTAAAAGTCATACTGATGTCACTTGTGACCTTGCATTATCATGCAGATGGCATGAATTCTGGAATTGGAGTCATGACATCATGACATGAAGGACAGATGGTATATAATTTGGGTCATTTGTGCAATATTGTCATGATGCATGTGAGGTCAATTGTTCTTCCTTGCTCCCTTCTGCAGACACATAGGGACATGTGGATTACTTCTAGCGTCTCCTGTCCTTCTGGGGCTTTGTATAATTGGTGGTGTGCTTTCTGCCCTCATGTGCCAAACATAAGTAAGGGTTCACACACACATCATCATCATGTTAGGACAAGCTCAGTTCACTGCAAACTATCCTGTTTGGATTTTTCCACAAGCGTTATCAATCGTATGTTGATGCTATTATATTCCTTGCTTGGAACTCATGTACTTAAATTATCTCTTCTTTTCCTTGTAACCTCCATTGGTTTTGGTCCAATCAGTTTTTACCCCCAAGTCATTGCTCTGCTTTTCCCATCCCTTACCTCCACCATCACTTGTGCAGCAAGAACTACTTAGCTTAAAGCCTTATATCCACATTTCATCACACTAAATCAATGTACCATAAGAGGGAAGTTTAAAACCAATCTTTTATGCATCACCACTTACAAAGAAGAGGACCATTACAAGTAAAATCAATCAATAAAGCCTGTAACTCTAAAGTAACTCCGGAATTGAATCAATGATGCTTACGAAGTTGAATGGAAAGCAGTACGCATGGGGGTATGATTGGAGACATGTATATTAAAGCAAACAAAACCATTCTGGAGTGCTTTTCTATCTCCTTTAAGGTTAAGATGTTCATTATTCCTTTCCTGGGCTTTTCAGTACAAATATTTCATTGTATTGAGACCAAGGCGTAGGCGGCACCAGAGAGTACAGAATATAGTCACACGCTATATGGCAAACATAGAATGTGACACTTTGCAAAATATTCTGTCCAATATCTTTTCTGAGTTCTGCATCCACTCCCTTGGAGTGAGGATGGGGTGGGGAACTCATTTTCAAAAGCATGTGAAATAAATACAGTTTATAGATCTTGCTTCCATTGCTATTTTGTTTTAAATTCTGTGGAGTATTATTGCAAAGGAAACAGATGTTAGCCATGTCATGAATACCAGATAAATTGCATTATGATCTTTTTGCAACTAACATGGCCTGAGTATGCGTTATAACAGAAAGCACTAAAAAAACAACAACAACTAAAGTTGTTAATAACATACAAATCTGTCATCATTTATAGAGCCATCTGTCTAGATGGGACAGAACAATCACTTTAATTCAATTTAGTGGCCAGCCTAATCCCTTCAGATACATGGCCACAGAATTGGTCTTGGGATCACCTGTTTTATTCACTGGGTTAAATTTAATCAAAGTAGAAAGTTTATTTTTTTTAACTTTACTTAATTCATAAGATCTTTTTAGGAACGTCTCAGTATTTCAAACATTACTTTGCAAAGACTGGCCCTGTGAGTACAGTTTAGTGAGGGAATGATATTTGTCTTCATTTTTGAATAATTGATAGTCCATTCACTATGTATTTGCTGCAATATATTAAAAGCTCAAGGAATTACAGATCTAAAAAATGTAGTTGCCCATCTTTGGATTTGCTAAATTTGTGGATATTACTGCCAGTGAAGGTTCTTGTGGATCCTAGAGATATATAAAGGAAACAAGTTTGGTTCTTGTTTCATTTATTTTATTATATTGTGTTAGTCTAAATTTATTCCAGATTATATTTTTAATGTTGATTATCTGAGATATGCAGCAATCTGAGAACTAAACTTTATCAACTAGGATATCAAAATTAACGGAACTTCTCCAACGAAAAGTATAATCTGGATGGGCAACTTGTTCCTGATGAATTGTACTTAAATAATATGGCCTACCTGAGCTCAGGTATGTCTCTGCATCCTTATTCTGGCTGGCTTCTACATTTTTTCCCCTTGCCCTTTGGTTCAGACTTGCTCTTTATGTCTAATTACTGACTGGTACAACATTTCCAGTTTCCTAGGTTCTGGCTCTTAATCTCTTGTTTCTAGCTCAGCCCAGCCAAAAATCCACATCACATCAACCTAAGACTAACTCAGAGAAATGGTAGAATCCAAGATGTTATTTTATCTATAAATCTGCAAAGATAGAGTATGTGAGAGAGAACATTGTGCATTATTAATGTTAACTGCTCCTATTCCTTGAATGCTCTGAAGAACATGTTCCAAGAATGCCCCCAAAGTATTAAATGCATGCATGCAAAGGGAGAGGCTTTCAATGTGGCCAGCAGATAGAGTAGATCCATGCCTGTTTTTACCATCTGATTACTGGAAGCCTGAAGTCAAAAGGGAGTATTCAGAAAGCGGCATACGGATTGGTTTCAAATGATGATGCAACCCAATGGCTGCTGAAGAACAATGCATTAAATATTTCATGATTCAGCATTCATTATTTATCTCATTCTTTTTCACTGCTTAGAGCAATACATGTTTCCATGTGGTCCTTCCTATGCTAGGAGAACCAGACTCACATATTTTAGTTTAATCTTACCAGGAAAAAGAGATTAGGATTAATATTTGTGATGTGTGAATATATTTGTTGTGATAGCAACATTTTTTGAAAAGTAGACCAAGGACCCAGAGGGAAAATAGTGTCTCAGAACACTTGTAAGGGATTGCAAAAACAGGATTATTAAATGACTCTGCACCTCCAAACTCTTTATAACTCTTCTGCCCCTCTGAACTCCTCTTTTCATTTAACACTAACATTATCTGGAAAAGACAGGAACTGTACACAAAGCACGATATCCAGATACCTGGACAGCCAGCATGTAGGACTTTGTGCCTTCCCTCCTGTGTCATTAGTATTTTGTATAATGAAATGCAAAGGTGTCACCTATGATACAGTCATCATCAACTAATATCACAGACTATATCAGCAGCATCCCTGGGTACACGTGTGTGTATGCAGACTGATGTGAAAACCATTGCAGCATTATGATACAAGCTTTACTCCCTTTTTATGTGCAGTTGTGATGTCTCATGCATGCCCAAAGAGGGGGAGTTTCTGTCACAATATCACAATGCCACTTCCATTATTCCAGCATAAGTAGAGAGTTCCTACGGATGCTACTGAACTATATGTCAAAATCTGTTCCACAGTGCATTACCAATGAAATTAGAAACCCACAGACTTCAATAAGGAGTTTTAATGCAAGATTTAGGGGTAAAGTACAGAATCTTAGAATCTGTGATAGGAACCTCCAGCCCTCTTTTATCAGTGAGTTAATTAAGGCAGAGTTTTGTGAGCACTTTGAATTTCTTCTTCCCAGTTTTTTTTTGGCAAGCTGGACTGAGCTGAAGTTTATGAGATAGCCTACAAATGAACTCCTTGCCCATCTGTGGTTTGATCTCTCACATTATAGATGGGCAACCTGTAGCCCAGAAACCCAGCTATAAAATTTGGTCTCTGTGTTTCACCCTTTCTGTGAACAACTTATTCCAAACAGCAATTGCCCCTGCTGTAGCATCACCAGTGGAACTGTAGTGAGTTCTGTCAACTCCTCCTAAGGACTCAAAGAGATTACAATAGTATTCATAAAGATCACAATTGTAATCTACTTTCAAAGACAAGAAGGAGGAGGAGTGCCCATTCCTTCTCAAGAATTATAGGTGACTTCCTCCAACTTGCCATGCATGATTTGAAATATTCATTTTCACCTACAGATATTGTAGAACACAAATGCACAGACAAGTCTAATTTCTGTGTTTTATTCTCCAATGATGAAAGATGGACAGCTCTCTGTAGACCTGGAACAGGTTTAGAACTTTCCTTCAGAGTAGCTGAGCCCTGAAGCCCTTTTGCTTCAGTTCTGTCTGGACTAGTTGTTAGCTCCACAACTCAGAAAAATCAATCTTTGTCATTCAAGGGTTCTTTCCTTTTTTAACAGCCACTAGCTTCTCTGGCTGGGGGGAAACTATAGATTGATTGACTGAATTGGAACATCCAGGGTGGAATCCTTAAAACCACTAGCTAGGTTCATACAACACATAAATTAGGTCAGTTTAAAACCTAGCTGTTGCATTTATACAGAACTTGCTAAGTCTGGTTAGTTTTAACTTTGGCTTGGGGTTGTTTTGTGTATATATGTGTGGGGGGATGGTGTGGCTTAATGAGCTGTGTGAACAATGTCATTTGATTAGTTTATGGATCAGTGTGTTGTACAAGCTTAGATGAGTAAAGTCAATAATCAGGTTAAGCAAGTTGCATGAACTCAGGGAAAAGATAGCAAAGTCCAACTGGAGTCAGAGGCAGCAGTATGATCAAGTTGGAATGGTGCTGATAAAAATGGACTCTTCTTGTGTGGAAGCTTCTGAGCTACAGAGGAAACAGCCTACTTGGAGGATGATTTCATCTTGCTCTGGGACTCTCCATCCAAAGACAAAGTTTTTCTTCCCCTCCCTTCACATAAGGAAATTTGAGGCCATAGCAAGCACATCACAATGCCCTCTATTTTGCACATATCTACTTGCCATATAGAAGTTAATGTTTTTTTCCAAAGCTCTATACAGACCGTATTCAAATTTGAATGGAATTATGGGTGGAGCCAAAAACTGGGATTTCTAATCCTCTCTCCCTATTTACATCCAAGCACACAGGTGAAAGTGATAAGCATACAAGTAGAATAATTAATGAATTAATTGTCTCCATCCTTAGGAGACATTGTGAAGGAGGTGCCTGCTACCTTACTGAAAAAAGAACACCCTTCAAAAATGAAAGAGATGTGGCTAACAAGATTGCGTGAAGCAGAGTTATCTGAACAGCTTTTCAGTTCATATAACTCTGCCTTTTCAGTAATTTATTTCTTTGGCATACTGGATCTAAACTAATTATTTCAATTTAAGGAGAAAGGCCTTTAAAAAAATGGAGAATTCTGTCAAGTTACTTTCCCTTCAATTTTAAAAAGAGTGCTATTTTTAATTCCTTTTTCAATAATCTCTTGATAGGTTTGATGTGAAATGTTCTTCCTTCCTTGGTAATTGTTTTTCTCTCTTATTATTTTCCCTAACAAAGATACAAACATGCTCTTTCATCCTTCTTGACTTTAGCTTTGAGTTTAAAGTAAATCTAAAGAAGGAAATACATCTCAAAATACTACATAAAGAAGTATTCCTCAGCTCATTTTTATTTTACTGATCTAGCCACGTGAACAAATCCATAGGTAGACTTTAGATGTCACAGGTCCTTCTAATTCCATGGTTCTGTTTGGATACAGATCCCACTTTTCTGCCTATCAGTGATGTCCATGAGGTGGGGTGGTGGTGGTGGTGGTGGTGAAAACAGGCAAGATGGAAGTTGCAGCAGCACAATTGAGCCCTGTCCCTTTATAAGTATGTGCAACATTGATACATGTACTAAAAACATCAGACTTTGTTCATGCTGCCATGATTGACAACTTGTCCATTTTCACGTACCCCTGCAGATGCTATTGCTGCTTGCAAGGCACTCAGAACAAAACATATAGAACCAAATATAAATATGTTCTATAGATATGTAAATATCAACAATTAAAAACTTCAAATTATTATTCAAACAAATGAAAATGCCTGTCGGAAGAGGAAAGTCTTAACTCTTTTCTGAACAGTGAAAAGGGAGGGACTGAATATAACTCACAATGGCGTAGGTGGTCATCTGAAAGTGAAGCATCTTGAAAAGGGCCTCTCCTGCTGTGATGGTATGTGGGAAACAGACGGAGCCCAGAGACACTGTCTAGGGAATGGTCAGATAAGAGACAGCATAGCCCACAGTTGGATAGTGGACGGGGCAAGGCCCTGCCTAATTTCTCAGGGTGTAAAGGAAACAGGGAGAGAATTACACTTTCAAATAATACTACACCACTACCAGTATTACACCAAACTGGGTCTCATCATTTTTCATTAGAATTTCAAAAAAATTACTGAACCACCCTTTAAATGGCTACACAGGCACTGTAATGATATGTGGGAATGACCTTGAGAGACAGGGGAGGGGGGGGACAGTTGCAGCCGGGGCAATGATTGGATAAGAGGCAGCTTAGCCCACAGAAGGAATGGGAGCATGGAAAACACCTCAGAAGGGACTCTTCCTAGTTTCTTGGGAAGTAAAGGTGATGGAGGAGAAATGTACTTTCAGACTTGCAAGATTCTATTAATGTAACCATAAAATAAAGTGGAGCTATTACTTCTGGGTGTTCTTCTTGTCTGGACTACCTCACAAGGCTGACCGGCACTTTCTGAGAGAAACATGGAAAATTCTGGGGAACGCCAGAATGTTCTACCCCCAGAATGATTAATTTTTCATACAACAACCCTGAACATTTCACAGGCAGTTTCGTATAGAAATAAAAATTTCTTCAAATCAAAGCGGTTTGGAAGGGCTTTGGAGATGCATTAAAAGTTCTTCATATTGAAAAGTCTGTTCAGATTTTATAATTGTTATTTTCTTTGTAGAATTATATCACAGAAGTTCTAGTAAATTCACACTGGATTAAATCCATTTTGAACTTCTTTAAAGATGCTACTTCCACCAATGGAATCAAGAAGGGACAATTATCTTTTCTCCTCCATCTTCCTGTGTCCTCCCAAATCTATTTCGTATGGTTTTCCAACATGCCTAAGCAAATCTGAGGACTTTGGGCTGGAGTAGGGGAATCACATCTCTCTACTAACAGAAATAACTCATGAACAAAAAACTAAAATGTGATTCCTACCATTCTTCATTTTTATTAAATTTTCAGACACTATTCAGACTTCAGTGCATTCTATGTTCTATGTTTGATGTCATGATTGTTAAGCCATGCACACCTCTAGTCATAACAAGAACTCTTTTTACACTTTTATTCAGTCAAGGTGTTGTGTTGATGTTTGTTTTCATTTTGTGTGGTTTCATTTTTACTTCTGCATTTAATTTATTAAAGTGCTTGGAACTGCCTTGGCAGAAAAGTCATCCGTCGTGCAACCAGTCAAATTAATAAAATAAAGCAAGTGTCATACAAGCAAACATCAACAAACAGAATTAGAAATTTGTTTAAAGTTCAAAATTTTTATTTAATGTTAATGGCTGGGCTTTTCTTGGTGAAAGAAGGCAGAACTTCATGTTCAAAAGAATTCACTCTGAGAACTGGGAACCAGAAGAGAGGGAGAGGCAAAACAAGTAGCAATGGAGCAGAAGTGTCAAAATTAACATCTTTCAAAATGTGCCTCTTACCCTGATACTCTCAGAGCTAGTTTTTAATAGGATAAAATAATCTGTTAATCCCCCATATCTTCTTAAGAGAAGCTAGAAAAGATCTACTTGACATTTGAGAGGCAGAAAGAAAAGAGCTTTCTAATATTAATCTGAAATACTGGTTGAAAATGTTCTAATTTTAACTGGAAATCCTCTTCATTGGGAAAAGACTTATCCATAATCTAGAATTATGTGGTATTATCGGGTTGTATTTGCTATGGAAATCAGGAACTCCAATTTATGTCTGACAGATTTATGCCAATTCCAGAGCCAGGGAGCAATGGGGAGAATTTGCTGCACCAGCTCAGTAGCATCATGAGCATTATGTATAGCCCCTCCCCACCTCCCACCCCCAATCCCAGGAAGTGGCAATATGGGATATGATATGCAAAATATTTTGACTGTGAAGCATTAAAAAAACATCTATTCTTGGCTCATTATTGCTATTTCCCATTCATGAGAAGTGCTCCTCCAATGCTGGACTTTCAAGGTCAAAATATACCATTGATTTTTCTCTAAGCCATCATTTTGTGTCTGGATCCACAACTCCACCACATGCCAATAGTTTGCACTAATTGGGGCTTTAGTAAAAAGGAAAGTAGATTCTACAATCTCAAAGTCTCTCCACTTCTAATTTGATGTTTATTTAACAATTGATACTAACAACACCTATGCATTTAAGAAATTAAAAAACAGTCTTGTGTGATGGAATGTGAGGGTGACCTTGGAAGACAAGAGGGAAGAGATGCTGCCTAGGGAGCGATCAGATAAAAGAGAAAGGAGTCCACAACAGGGTAATTGTAACTAGCTGCCACCTGTTGATCCCAAATCCAGTAACTTTCCTTGCAACCAATATTGATTCAAAAGAAAGTTCATTTATTGAGAATAAGTGTACAGATCCAAAGCATTGCTAAGACTGAGCAAAAGTGTGCCAAAAGCTGTTTTCTTACTTTCTCCCCCCCTACATCACCCTTAGTTTCTCCCCCCCTTCATTGCCCTTAGTTCTTGGTCTTCTGATTCCCTTGCTGGCATGGCCTTGAGCATGCCAGAGCCTGTGATAAGGAGACATCTGCTTTAAACGGTTTCTCATTCCTACTCCCCCCCGCTCCTTTTACAATGGCAGAACCGCAGCATGTAAAAAGCCATTTTTTAAAACTAGCCATATAATAATCTATTATGAAATCTTGCGAGGATTCTGACAGTAATGGTCAAAGAAAGAAACTTGGAGAGAACATGCCCTAACTACTCAGACGGTAAATAGGGAGGGCAGGAGAATTGTACTTTCAGACTTGCAAGATTCTGTTAATGTAGCCTTACAATAAAGTAGAATGAGCTCATCTGGCTGTGTTTCCTGTTGGGTTTTTCTGGGAGGGCTGACATCCATCTTGCACGTCTGAAAGTACAAATCTCCTGCCCTCCCTATTTACTGTCTGAGTAGTTAGGGCAGGACCTCCCTAAATTTCTTTCTCTGGATGTTTCTCTGTTGTGGACTCCTTCCTCTTTTATCTGATCTTTCCCAAGGCGGCATCTCTTCCCACCATCTTCCAAGGTCACCCTCACATTCCATCACATGTTGGTTCATTCCAAAGATCCATATGGTCAAGTAACTCATCAGTAGGAAGATTAATAATTCCCTCTCCCACTCACTCTTTTACAAGAAAAGGACTTTGCATATGTAGGGATTCCTTAACAGATAAAATAGAACAGATTAGTCAAATCAGAAACCAGTTTTGTTATGATCAGTTCTCATAAAGGCTAGAAAACTGGCAAAAATACTTGCCAATCTCTACTTGACCGAGTGCTTCTACTATATAACTATTCTTGTTTATTTATTGCAAGCTTCTCAAAGTTCTGCATAGGCAGTGTTGTCTTGCTGATCTTCTTTCGGACTTGTTATTCACTGCCTTGCTTTAGAAATGGATCAGTTTAGTGTTGAATAAATATGTATTCCTGTTACTTAATGGCCTTTTCTCAAGTTTTCGACCAAGGATGAGTAATGAATCATGAATAAGTTATGAGAGTTCTCATCTAAACCCCTGAAGTAAAGCTGCTTTATTATATGATATACTAGTCAGGCCAGGCAGAGTAACACTACCAATAATGTTAGCAGAGGGAAAAAGAAGAGGAAAGAAACTTTCATTTAGTACAGAAATAGCTAAAAGTCAAGGGCCACTTAACCTACCATATTGACTCTACAGGGATGGAACATGCTATTGCATTATGCTAAAAATCATGTTCCCTTTGAAAAATCTGGGCTAATGTTCTCAACTGAACAACTTTGTGCTTTTCTTGCTTGCTTGCTTGCATCCATCCCCAAAAGCAGATTTAGAGTCCTTGACAGAAATGGTCAGACCTATCTACATTTGCTTCTGAAATTCTGTTTAGCTGTATTTCTCCTTTAATTACCCCCCCCCCCGCCTAACTTGCTTTGAAGTGGCACTGGTGTATTGGGCATCCTTAACCACGCCCTATTTTGAACCTCCTTCTGTCCAGCCCACTTGTGATTTAAAGATGAGGTTCATAAGAAAGGAGAGCAGAGGACTTGAAGCAATCCACTCTGAATTAACACACTGTCATTGACTTCTCTATGATGTGGCAATATGTTGTATTTCAAAGATCCATCATTCTCTGCTTGGAACTGTTCACAAAGAAGTATGAAGTGCATAAGTTAAAATGAATCAATATTTGGGAGAAAGCTGTTTGCAAAATTCAGTATATTAGGAAAAGTTGCAGACTGCAAAAATGGTTTTTCCAACACACTCATGCACTAAAACACACAGAGAGATGCATATATAGGAAGAAATGGAGTGGATCACACAAAAATCTCTGATATTAATACAGCTATGATCAACATATCTATTCTGAGCAGGAAATGCAAAGGAAAATGAGTAAATTGCTTGAAAAAAGAGCTCAGGGCGGCTCAGCTGAACAAAAAAAGTACTGCTTTTTTTCCCCATGATCTGCGTGATTTCTTATGAACTGACCTTATGTACATCACTGGTACCCATGGATTTTTCATTTCCCAAATGTTCCAACTTACCAGTATGGGAATGTATTGAGAAATATATATATATTGAAGAGGGTACGTTTAGTATGGAAGAGAGAAGAGCAAAGAGGAACATGATTATGCTACTCAGAATGGCTATTGTTCTTAAATAAAATTAAATGTATTTAATATAATTAATTTTCCCCTTCCATCGTATTTAAAATTACAATCCAGGAATAACTTTAGAATGATTTCTGGGGCCACCTCCAAAATGTTCATGAGAAGCATGCAGTCACAACTGCACAATGAAGTTCAATCATTTTTATCTGTTTATTCATTTTTTGTATTTATATCCGACAGCAATCCAACAGTTCTTGATGGCATGTGTACAAAGAAGTAGGACAATGGCAAAATAAACAGTATATAGACATAATAGAAATTTAATTAAATGTAAGCAAGAATGGCTTCCATTGATTGATTGATTATTTGCCATCAAGTTGTTTTTGGCTCCTAGCGACCACGTAGATAGATCTTCTCCATGTATGGCTTCCATATGTACTATATAACATGCAGCAAAGCAAATACAAATACTTAGAGTATTGTTTCTAAAGTTTATGTTTATAAATACTGTAAATCAGTTGGAGTACAAAGGAGGAGGAATCCAAAAACTATTTTTACTAGATTTTTTTTCTCGATTTAATTTTTTTCTTCTTTTTTTAGAATTTACAAATAACAATACACTGGAGATTTTGGCACTGAGCTCAAATATTTATAAACTCTTCTTCATACCATAAAAATAACTCAATATACTTTGTCTGGTATAGTTAATCTTTTATTAATGTCATACTAAGCATTAATTGTATAATCTTAGTTATATTAATCTTTGTCCACTTATCAATATTATATCTTTTGAGATTATATCTTTGTTTTAAATAAATAAAGGAGTAGGGCTTTGACACATAGCCATGACCATCATCTTGATTTTTTTGACCTCCCCATGGATTACTCCTGCTCTGTGACATCAGGTTGTGCATCTCTACCTTAACAAATGGGAGCCTGCATTTCAACTGAATGTTAGGAGAAGCTTCTTAATGGCAAGAGCAGTTATGCAGTAGATTATGTTTATAAAGGGCTGGTGGACTCTCCCTGGTTTTAGAACTTCAAGCAAAATATGAGGTCAGAGTCTTTGGGGGTGGTGTAATGGAGGCAACTGTCCCAGGCCCCACACCAAAACATGGTTCAGTATTTGATAACATCAGATGGTTCGATGGATGTAATTCAAGGTAGTAAAACAAATCACTTGAAATATCATCCCTAAAGTTCTTTCAGCATTTTCATCTTCCCCATCCACTCTTGTTTATAGCAGTGTTTGTAAGCACATCTTATACAACTTTAAGATGTGTGGACTTCAGTCCCCAGAATTCTCCTGACAACATGCTGGCTGGGGAATTCTGGGAGTTGAAGTCCACGCATCTTAAAGTTGCCAATGTTGAGAAACACTGGTTTATAGGACATTAATTTAAAATATTAAAAACAGTAGAGAAAAAATTACATTGATCACATGTAAGGAGAAGTCAGCATGTGCTGCTGTTCCAGGCCATTTGGAGTCTTTTCAATATCTTGCTGGATTACTCTACATCCAGATTTCTTACACTAACTCATGTGGGAATAGGGAAATTAACCCACAAAATTCCTCAGATAGATGTGATCCTATTTATGCATCTTTTCTTTAAAACAGAAATTTCATGGAGAACTAGGACAGAATCAGCTGAAGAGTGAATAGATGCAAAAGTGGTACAGGCCAAAAATAATGATTCACCCATCTTTAGAGCAAAGATATTGTGGATTAAGATACAGATAATTAGATCACAGGAATGGAAAGATCAAGGAAAGACAATGCATTTCTGAATCTTACAGTACAATCTTCTCTGTGTCCTCCAAAACAAATCTCATGGAGATCAATGGGATTGAAGGAAGTGGATATACAATTGCAGCAGACATATCTCTTGAAATTAAGGGTGAAAGATTTTGATATAAAGAGTGACTTGTTCTTGGGACACAGTTCACCTCCCTACCAAGTCTTTCTATCAATTTGAAATTGTTACCATGACAACTATATTTTTGTTAGTTTCACATTATTCATGCCAGAGGCCATAAAGTGATACATACAGGATCGCAATAAAGTGCTGAAAGCCATTTGCAAACACCCTCCTGAGCAAAGCATGTTTCATGTTGTTGGAGAAAAATAACAACTACTACAAAAACAAAGCCATACTGATGTCGACGACCTCGGTGCAGATCTGAATATACAGTACATCTGTGACAAAATCCCATTAGATTATAATGCCTTTCACTCTGACTTATTTTTCCTTTGGAATAAGTGAAAAACATATTAACAAGTGTCCGTGTAAACATTCAGAAAGAGCTTGTTTTAGCATTTGTGTCTACACTCGGGAGGAAGTGGCAAGATATGGGTATGAGATGAATTCAGGCCACACTTTTATTACATTCTTATGAAAATATCTGCAGTGAGCAAATTACTGTGCAGGGATGAAATGAAGCAAGGAGCACCTGTCAGTCTCCTCCCTCATTTCTAAAGTACCAATGGCCGAAGAAGTAGAAATCTGCCATGGATTTTTATGAGAACAGATCTGTGAGAGTTGCCAAAATGAATTCTATGAGTCACTTCTACTAGGATCTGACTTTCTAGTCAGAAATCCAGATATGCACAACTTTTATTGGGAAAAATGAAGCTGAAGAGAAGCGTACTACTTCTAGAACGTGTAAAGAAAAGGGTAGTTAACAAAGAAAAAGTTAAGGCTGCATTCAAGATTTTTTTTAAAAAAAATTTACCCAGGGCATCCACATTGGGGGTGGGGGTAAAAGAATTCAAGGTGTCAGCTGTGACTCTGCTGTCCAAGACCTGCCCCATTTTCACATCTCTCTCTCTGTGGATGCTCCTGAATTTACCTCATCAAGTATAACATTTGAGAACAGTTGTGTAGAACAAGGATCCTTGGAGAATTATATGCAGTAAGAGAGTTTCAATCAAAGCTCAGTATGTGAGGGAAAGTTGTGAATGAATATGTATTTTTTTAAACAAAACATTTATTAAAAATCTATAAGGAACAAAAGAAAATGGTGGACTAAAATACTGCCTTATTAAGATGGGTATTAAAATGGACAAGATTTATACTGATCTACATATCTCTATTCTTAAATTACTCGGGGACTGCAGAGCAGTAATTCTTACCTAAGACCCTGACTTAGTTCAATAGGTTCAGTTCCATTTCTCTTGCATTCTTGTGTATATTTTATACTTTTCATTAATGGGGTTTTATTATACCCTATGTTTTTCTTCCTTTTCCTTGTTTTCTATCTTGCTCACATAGCCTGATAGAAATGTTATAATAGAAATGATAGCATGATAAACATGGTTCATAGCATAGTAGCCTCTATATTTTCTCAAGACCACTCTTCTTCCTTGTTAATGATGTCTGATTATTCAAGCCCATGGACACTCCTCTTTCCCCTGAACAACATTAAATTAGAGAAGGCTGGGAAATTGGAAGTTAGAGCTCTTGGCCATCTGTATAGCCATTGTTGGGGAAAGATGGTTGGGAAGACTTATCAAAGATATTCAGCATTCATGCAAACAGGCATGATCTTCGTCATTTATTAGTCACTAAAGGGCCTCTCTTTCTCTTCCAGCTCTTTGACTTCTTCATTTTTATCATCATGCTGCCATTCATTCTGTTGCTAGTACATGACATTCTTGAGCATTTAATTTTCTAAGCCAAATGTCAGCTATGTTTAATCTGCTGGAGATTTATGCGTGGAAAAGCTTTGACAGCTGCAGTGATTCACCGTTTGTTCTAAACAGGGTGAAACGAAACTTAATTTTCAGGCCAAAGGTGAGCTGATAATTCTGAGACAGGCAGGCTGAAGTCATACAGCAGATTGCCAGACCAGCCACAGATGCCTGAGCAGTAGGTAAGCAAAGGTTGAATGGCCTGCTTAACGAACCCAACAACAAATGGTGCTCTCCTGCTTATCCAAAGCTAACCAAAATCCTGTAAGTGCTTTCTTTCATCCCGGGCAAAAAAAAAGGCAATAATAAATTAAATAACAAACTGCTATCCTTTCATGGCATCCAAAATCTGTGGCCGGAGGTGGTCATTCCACTCTTTCTAACCATAAGACTAGCCTTGGACAATTGCCTTTAATGGCAAATTGCCCAAATTGAAGGAAATCAGTAGCTCAGTGCAGATATATCCCCCAATCTTGCATCCAATTGGCCCTTCCCTCTCCCCAAATTTTCCAGGCCAAAAGGATAAGTTGCAACCTGACTCAAAATATTTTGCTGACTCAAAACACTTCCCTGCCTGGTGTCCCTATATTTTTTAGGGTTGGTCTGCAAATTAAAAAGTTTATATGGTTATATATCTGCAGGATAGGTTCAAACAGAAGAAGAGCTAAAAATAAATGAAAAAGCATTGCTTATGTTTAAGTGTAAACACCTGGCAAATTAAATGGAAGTAGAAAAAAACATAAAATCAGGATGCATTATGAAAACCTGAAACACTTGGTCCTCTTCTGCAATAAGCCTTTTAATTAGAGTGGGCATATAATAATACTTTTACAAGCTATCCACAATAAAATATACTTTATGGATAAATTTTACTCTTGCCTTTGTTAATTAAACAGCATAAGAAACAAATGAATTTAGATATGCCTGAATATATACAAGGATCTATATAGCTTTTGTTACCTATATACCTTTTGTTATGAATGATAGATATATAATAATGCTGCAATGGAAATTATGGCTGAACTTCTATCACATGATCAAATCATAAGTAAAATAGTTAAAGAATAAATAATCTCCATGATGAATTGCAAGTACCAAGATAATGTATCTATAGTTACCAAGATACCAGAGCAATATCCTTAAGAAGAGCTGTTGGACTATTGTTGTTATATATAATTCTTGATATTCTCCAAGCTTGGTTGTTTGCTTGCAGACATTTCATTACCCAACTAGGTAACATCATTAGTGTTATATCTAACTCTTCTTCAAGAATAGGTCTACCATACCTGTAGGACCACTAGAGGGATAGAGCAAAGTAACCCTTTGCTGCCATCTAGTGACTGTCCAAATTTTTCCACCTCAGAAATGGCAGCCTGTAAATCAGCTTTCTCTGCTCCATTCCACTGGCTTGTGATAAACAACCAATGATATAGGTTAACATGAGAGGAAAGGACTCTCCCAAGGTCCCCCAATATGCTTTATAGATCAGTTGCTCAGTGTTAAAAAATAAAATGAAACTAAGAAGATATCAACAGACAATACCAATCCAATGCAAATACAGTAGCTGGAGAAGTTGAAGAAGTAACAGACTTTATCTTTCTTGGCTCCAAAATTCCCAGGGAATGGTGACTGCAGCTAAGAAATAGAGACTTCAACTACTTGCAAATAAGAGTATGCAATAATTAGACAAAATATTGAAGTGCAGAGACATCGCACTGGCAACCAAGCTGTCAGGGCTATGGTTCTTCTAGTTGTAAAATATGTCTTTGAAAGCTGGACTATCACAAAAGCTGAGTGAAATAAATTGTTGCAGATACCTCTGATTGCAAGAACTTATCATTCAATCCTAGATTAATAAAACTGGAGTGCTCATCAGAAGCACTAATAATGAAGCTAACAAATATTTTGAACACATAATGGAATGCATTGGGGAAGATCCTGATGCTTGGAAAGATATAAGACAATTGAAAAAGAGACTGGCAAAAGAAAGGGTAGCTCCATACTATCACTGATGACACAAACATGAGCTTACAAGTTCACAAAGTAGTTACTGACCAACAATCCTTGTTCATCAGGTCATGACAATCTGGAGACAACTAAATAACTTGAACAAATCACATGTCTCCAGCCCTGATACAATAGTTTAACTACTATACCAGAGGCTCCCCAAATTGTTTAGTCAGATGTTGCCAGATGACAAGTTCAACAATTGCTGACAGTTGACTATACTGTCTAGAGGTTATAGTAAGTGTACTCCCATTGCATCTGGGGATCCAAGATCACTGTAAAGTACAATTCAAAAATTCTTACTGTTTCAGCCCTATGGTGTTAAAAAGAAAATAATGTGTACCTTTCAGCCGACCCCATTCCTCTGCTCTGCATCAGGAGCTCCTGAGTAGAAAGTGAGTTTGCGGGATGTCATCCGATACGTTAAGAAGAAGTTTTCTTTGAAAGTCTACAAATTTTACCTATAAGGTGAACTGCTTTCTAAGCCTCTGGGATCTAATTATGTCATCTTACTGGAATTATAAAAGCCTGTTTTGTCCTTTCTTAGTCTTTTCCAATTTGATTGATTGCCTGTTTTATTCCTTTGTCACAGATTAGTGAAGCTATAACAGAAAGTTAATAGAGAAGGCAGTGCTATAAAAAAATCCAAATATTGAAGAGACCAAAACATCACAGTCTGGGAATGCTACCATAAGTCACAGATTACAGGTGCCATTAAAAGATAGAGACCATGTTCTCTTAGGAGGTTGTAATGAGATCAGTAAACGGCATATAATTAATCCTAGTTAATGACAAAACCCACGAAATATTGCATGGCAGAGGAACACTATTTGCCTAAACATTTCCTCATTCCCTTAAATCAATCATAGGACTGTCATGAGAGTAATAAAATTATCATTCCATTGCCTAATTCATAAAGGGCCTAAAATGGTTGGTCGAGTACAAAGGTGAAATTACAAAGTATTATAATAAATAAATAAGAGGAAAGAAAGGAAGTGCATATTATCAGCTAGGTCATGGTATAATGTGCCAGTCTATATTATATCTGGGACATTTTAATTATCTCTCTCAAGTGTATGAATTTTTAAAAAATTCAGCTTCCAGATTCCTGAAACAGTAATGTTGCGCTTGAAACAAATTTGGCTGCCAGAACCCAAACAGGCTTTATTATTTTATGCATTTTATATTTGTTACAGTCACATTCATATTCATTCTGTATCTCCTGCATTACCATTTCATTTGTTTTTCGTTCCTTATTGTTTTTTTATTTCAACACTGATTATAACAGAAGATTCATCCTATCCTTTGGTTCTGGCATTTTCCATTGAAATGATGGTGTGGCTGTGCATGAAACATGCCTGGTTTTGGACACGCTGGACAAAGGAGTCATCCCCCTTTATATGAATCTGAAGAATAGCTGGTATCATCTAAGCTTCTTATTATTTTATTTATTTATACATAGACTTATACCCGCCCATCTCCCCGCAATGGGGGACTCTGGGTGGTTTACATCAAATTAAAACAAATAAATACATAATTAAAATTTATAAAAAGACAAACACATCTACACAAATGGAAAGAAGAGAAAAAATCCAAGAGGCCAATGGAAGTCACACTAGGCCTCTAGGGAGCTAGCCAACCCCATTTCTGACAACCTCCCTCCCCACCCCAGGCCAGATGGCAGATCCAGGTCTTCAAGTCCCTCCAAAAGGCCGGGAGTGAGGGGGCCTGTCTCACCTCTGGGGGCAAGATGTTCCAAAGGGCGGGGGCTACAGCAGAGAAGGCCTGCCTTCTGGACCCCGCTAGTCAGAGTTCTTTTGCTGAGAGGGTCCGGAGCATGCCCTCTCTGTGAGATCAGGTGGGATGGGTTGAAATCGTGGGGGTGAGGCGGTCCCTCAGATAGCCTGGCCCCATGCCATGTAGGGTGATAACCAATACCTTGAATTGGACCCAGGTGCAAACTGGTACCCAGTGCAGCTCATGGAGCAAAGGTGTTATATGGGTCCTTCTTCGGACCCCAAAAATAGCTCACGCGGCTGCATTCTGGACCAGCTGAAGCTTCCGGATACTCTTCAAGGGTAGCCCCATGTAGAGCGCATTGCAGTAGTCTATCTGGGAGATAACAAGGGCATGAGTGACCGTTTGAAGGGCATCCCGATCCAGGAAGGGGCGTAACTGGTGCACAACCCGAAGCTGTGCAAAAGCCCTCCTGGCCGCGGCTGCCACCTGCTCTTTGAGCAGGAGCCGTGAGTCCAGGAGGACCCCCAAATTACACACTGGGTCTGTCTGGGGCAGTGCTACCCCATCCAGCACCAACGATGACAATGTCCTGGATACAGAGGAGCCATTAACCCATAGCCACTCCGTCTTACCAGGGTTCAGCTGGAGCCTGTTGTTCCCCATCTAGACCCTCACAGCCTCCAGGCACCACGAGAGGGTGGTCACGGCATCACTTACCTCACCAGGGATGGAGATATATAATTGAGTATCATCAGCATACTGATGATACCTTATCCCATGTTGACGGATGATCTCACCCAGCGGTTTCATGTAGATGTTGAAAAGGAGCAGAGGGAGAACCGAACCCTGCGGCACCCCACAGAGGAAGGGGCGAGGATGGGACCTCTCGCTCCCTATCACCACCGACTGGGACCAGCCCCGAAGAAAGGAGGTGAACCAGCACAAAACTGTGCCGCCCATCCCCAAATCCCTGAGCCATCCCAATAGGATACTGTGGTTGACGGTATCGAAAGCCACTGAGAGATCAAGGAGAGCAAGGATGGTAGCACTTCCACCATCCTGCTCCCGCCAGAGATCATCCATAAGTGCGACCAATGCCGTTTCCGTTCCATAACCGGGCCTGAAACCTGACTGATAAGGGTCCAGATAATCCGTTTCCTCCAAGATCCTTTGGAGCTGTGATGCCACCACTTTCTCAACCTCAGATCACTTTGCCATTGCTCAGACAAGAAAACTAAATCCGGCATGTGGCCACTGTCTCGGGTTGGGTCCCGCACAATTTGAGACAGGCCCATGGCTGCCATGGTAGCCATGAACTCCTGAGCCGCCTCCGAGGACCATCCCAGGGATGGCAGGTTGAAGTCCCCCAGAACCATAAGCCTGGGGAACTCCACCGCCAACCCCGAGATGGCCTCCAGCAGCTCTGGCAGGGAGGCTGCCACGCAGCAGGGAGGCTGGTACAGTAGCAGCACTCCCAACTGTTTGCGGGCACCCAACCTAAGAAACAGTGTCTCACAGCCAGAAACTTGTGGAGCAATGCCCCTGAAGGCCACTAGAGACTCTCAGATGACAACAGCCACCCCTCCTCCCCTGCCCTGGCATCTTGGCTGGTGCCACACTGTAAACCCAGCTGGGCACATCTCCGAGAGGGGCACCCCCCCCTCGGGCCCCAGCCAGGTCTTGGTGATACATGCCAGGTCTGCCCCCTCCTCTGTGATCAAGTCACATATGATGGGGGCCTTGTTTTTAACTGACCTGGCATTAAGCAGCAGCAGCCAGAGGCCAGGGCCCCTATGAACCTGCTGGTCAGGACCTGGGAGTGAGCAAGGAGGGCCAAAACATGCCACCGGTAGCACACACTGGGGGTGTCTTCCCCGAAGATGGCCTGCCCTCCTGCTCCCGCCATATCATCCCGTACCCATCACCACCTCAATAATCTAGCCCACCGCATCATCCCCAGGGGTGCCAAGCCCAAGTACCTCCAATCCCAGGCCCTCAGAGTTCCCAGTCTGGGGCAAAGGTCCCTCCATCCAGTCAGGCATCCACATTCAAAACCAAACACTCCCACATGAGGGGAGATCCCGCCCATGCACCAGGTCACGCTCTCGGCACTGGCTGGGACCCCCCCCCCCAACCTCACGCCACAATCACACTCTGCCCCCCTGCACGACCTCTCTCAGTAGTCAGCAGGGCGGGCATCCCATATACTCACTCACACCTCCTGGCTCTCACTCATTGCTTTTTGTTACAACTGAACAGTTTTCTTGCTTTGGCATTCCTGGGACACTCTTAAGATCCCCATTTCCTACACAATGTCCCCTGGATAAATTAGTTTCAAGGCCTTCAAAACTTTTTTGTAGGATAGAAGTATACACCAATGAATGTATCACTGAGAGACCTAAAAGACCATGCTGAAGATAGAGCATTCTGCAGAGAATCTATCCATGTGGTCACTAAAAGTCAACACCAACTTGATGGCACTTAATCAATAAATCAACCATTCAATGCAACTGCTGGCAACTTTAGGGCTGATTCATGGTTTGCATTGTATGTCAAAGGCTGCGTACCCAAAGTGGTTGGGGCTGGGGTCCATTTTGGTGGAGGGATTGGTTCTTTAAGGGGTAAAATGATTGAACCCCTGCAAGGCATAAGACTCCCCTTTTGCCCCTTAACCCCTCAACCAAGTTTTAAAGAAAGCAAAAAGCAGGACTGAAAGTTTTGTCCCACCCAATGTGAGGAGATCTGCAGACCACAAAAGGAATACTAATGGGCTGCATATGGCCCCTGAGCTATACTGTTTTATTTCCTGCATTGCTAGGGATTGATCAGTTTTCTTTAGTAATGGCTTACTAAGAAGTGGAATCTGACATCACAAGGAAGGATTAATTTCAGATGGTCTAATTGCTAATTGATATTCTTGATTCTTGAACTACTGATTCTTGGTCTGCCACTTGAAACACTTTTTGGATTCTGAAGACTCATCTCTTGCTATGAAGCTTGACCTGACTTCTGACTGTGTCCAATTCACTGTCATTTGTGGTTGCCTTGCAGCTTCTTGATTAAGAAAAGGATTGCTTGATGACCTTACTAGCTGTACATTAGGGCAGGGATGTATCATTACTTTGGACACATCCTGAATCAAATGGACTGCTTCAGAAAGGTTTTACAGCACTGAGACAAAACACATTCCCTCGCACATGATCAGAACTGAACTTAAGCATTCATTCTCAGCATCTGAACAGCTCAGCATCCTTTCACCAACAGTGGCCAAACAGAAACTTTCCAAAAGCCTATAAAAATCCCGTATTTCAGTTTCTTACTTTCCCCCCCTCTCTTGACCTTTTCACAGCATCAAGGAGACTTCTTGTGCTGGTCAGCATAATGCAACAACCCTTCTCTTATTGAGCAATAGAAATGCAGTGTTTCTCATCAGTTCAAAAAATCCTTCTTATGAGAAATGAATGGCAGGAATGTTTCTCCCATTCTTGAATTTCAATAGTCTCTCTTGAAATGAATTGGAAATGAATGGTGATGCATTTGTTTCATTTTTCATTGGTTTTAAAATGAAGTGAAGCCTGACAGCACATGTCTATTTCTTGGTGTGTTTGGAGGCAATATTATTGCAAACCCATGTTCTATTTATAACTCAGCTTTTTAAGGATGAATGATCAAGATTTGCTTTTGGTGCAACTCATTAGATTTTTGAAAGATAAAATGTGCCTTGTAGCAATATGCATCAGATGGCAATTTTTGCCTTTTGATACTCCATCACAGTTACTTCAAAAAGTCAACTGCTTCACTTTTCTCCTGATTTGTGTGTTTTTGAGCAAATAAATTGAACTAATATTGATGTTTCTAATTCTGAAAAATTTCATGAGTCTCCTAGACTGGGCCCAATTTCATTTGCTTTTGAAGGTGACAGCCAGACATATATTTTCTAATATACTGGCGCCATGCAGACTAGGTATAAAATCAATGCTTCATGCTATGTTAAGAGAGCACAGAAGAAAGATAAAACATACCCACAAGTTTAGAGCAAAACTGTCAACAACTTCAAAGACCTTTCCACTGTACTTTGCTACATTAGAAGGACATGTTAGGTTATTGTTGTTGTTGTTGTTCAGTCGTTAAGTCGTGTCCGACTCTTAGTGACCCCATGAACCATAGTGCGCCAGGCCTTCCTATCTTTCACTGCCTCCCTGAGTTTGCTCAATTTCATGTTCATTGCTTCAGTGATGCTATCTAGCCATCTCATGCTCTGCCGTCCTCTTCTCCTTTTGCCTTCCATCTTTCCCAGCATCAGGGTCTTTTCCAAAGAGTCCTCTCTTCGCATTAGGTGACCAAAGTATCTGAGCTTGAGCTTCATTATCAATCCTTCCAATGAGCAATCAGAGTTGATTTCCTTTAAGATTGACTGGTTTGACCTCCTAGCAGTCCAGGGGACTCTTAAGAGTCTTCTCCAGCACCACAGTTCAAAGGCATCAATTCTTCGGCGTTCAGCCTTCTTTACGGTCCAGCTCTCACAGCCATACATTACTACTGGAAAAACCATAGCTTTGACTATGCGGATCTTTGTCGGCAAGGTGACGTCTCTGCTTTTTAATATGCTATCTAGGTTTGCCATAGCTTTCCTCCCAAGGAGCAAGCGTCTTTTAATTTCATGGCTGCAGTCTCCGTCTGCGGTGATCTTGGAGCCCAAATAAATGAAGTCTGTTACTGCTTCCATTTCTACCCCTTCTATTTGCCAGGGATTGATGGGTCCAGATGCCATGATCTTAGTTTTTTTAATGTTGAGTTTCAAGCCAGCTTTCGCACTCTCCTCTTTCACCCTCATCAAGAGGCTCTTTAGTTCTTCTTCACTTTCTGCCATTAGGGTGGTATCGTCTGCATATCTGAGGTTATTGATGTTTCTCCCTGCAATCTTAATTCTGGCTTGTGATTCTTCCAGCCTGGCATTTCTCATGATGTACTCTGCATATAGGTTAAATAAGCAGGGTGACAGTATACAGCCTTGAACCTTTCCCTATTTTGAACCAATCGGTTGTTCCATGACCAGTTCTAACTGTTGCTTCTTGGCCCGCATACAGATTTCTCAGGAGACAGGTAAGGTGGTCTGGTATCCCCATCTCTTTAAGAATTTGCCACAGTTTGTTGTGATCCACACAATCAAAGGCTTTTGCATAGTCAATGAAGCAGAAGTAGATGCTTTTCTGGAACTCTTGTGCTTTCTCCATGATCCAGTGAATGTTGGCAATTTGATCTCTAGTTCCTCTGCCTCTTTGAAACCCAGCTTGTACATCTGGTAGTTCTCGGTTCACGTACTGCTGAAGCCTAGCTTGTAGGATTTTGAGCATAACCTTGCTAGCATGTGAAATGAGTGCAATTGTGCGATAGTTTGAGCATTCTTTGGCATTGCCCTTCTTTGGAATTGGAACGTAAACTGACCTTTTCCAATCCCGTGGCCACTGTTGCGTTTTCCAAACTTGCTGGCATATTGAGTGCAGCACTTTAACAGCATCGTCTTTTAGTATTTTAAATAACTCAGCTGGAATACTGTCATCTCCACTAGCTTTGTTGTTAGCAATGTTTCCTAAGGCCCACTTGACTTCACTCTCTAGGATGTCTGGCTCAGGGTCAGTGACCACACCAGCATGGACATCAGGGACATTAAGATCTTTCTTGTATAGTTCTTCTGTGTATTCTTGCCACCTCTTCTTAATCTCTTCTGCTTCTGTTAGGTCCCTGCCTTTTTTGTCCTTTATCATGCCCATCTTTGCACTAAACGTTCCTTTGATATCTCCAATTTTCTTGAAGAGATCTCTAGTCTTCCCTATTCTATTGTTTTCTTCAATTTCTTTGCATTGTTCATTTAAGAAGGCCTTCTTATCTCTCCTTGCTATTCTCTGGAAATCTGCATTCAGTTGCTTATATCTTTCCCTTTCACCCTTGCTTTTCGCATTCCTTCTTTCCACAGCTATTTGTAAAGCCTCATCAGTCAGCCATTTTGCTTTCTTGCATTTCTTTTTCTTTGGGATGGTTTTAGTTGCTGCCTCCTGTACAATGTTACGGACCTCCGTCCATAGTTCTTCAGGTACTCTGTCTACCAAATCTAATCCTCTAAATCTATTCATCACCTTCACTGTGTACTCACATGGAATATGATCTAAGTCATACCTGAGTGGTCTAGTGGTTTTCCCTACATTCTTCAATTTAAGCCTAAATTTTGCAGTAAGAAGCTCATGATCTGAGCCACAGTCAGCTCCTGGTCTTGTTTTTGCCGTCTGTATAGAGCTTCTCCATCTTTGGCTGCAAAGTATGTAATCAATCTGGTTTCGGTATTGACCATCTGGTGATGTCCATGTGTAGAGTCGTCTCTTGTGTTGTTGGAAAAGAGTGTTTGCTATGACTAGCTTGTTCTCTTGACAGAACTCTATTAGCCTTTGCCCTGCTTCATTTTGTAGTCCAAGGCCAAACTTGCCTGTTATTCCAATTACTCCTTGACTTCCTACTTTAGCATTCCAATCCCCTATGATGAAAAGGACATCTTTTTTTGGTGCTAGTTCTAGAAGGTGTTGTAGGTCTTCATAGAACCGGTCAACTTCAGCTTCTTCGGCATCAGTGGTTGGGGCATAGACTTGGATTACCATGATGTTGAATGGTTTTCCTTGGATACGCACTGAGATCATTCTGTCGTTTTTGAGGTTGTACCCCATTACTGCCTTTCCCACTCTCTTATTGACTATGAGTGCAACTCCATTTCTTCTAAGGGTTTCTTGCCCACAGTAGTAGATATAATGGTCACCTGAATTAAATTCACCCATTCCCGTCCATTTCAATTCGCTGATTCCCAAGATGTCGACGTTCAATCTTGTCATCTCATGTTTGACCACATCCAGCTTGCCTTGGTTCATGGATCTCACATTCCACGTACCTATACAATATTGTTCTTTACAGCATCAGACCTTCTTTTCGCTTCCAGATACATCCACAGCTGAACGTCCTTTCGGCTTTGGCCCAGCCGCTTCACTCTTTCTGGAGCTACTTGGAATTGCCCTCCGCTCTTCCCCAGTAGCATATTGGACACCTTCCAACCTGAGGGGCTCATCTTCTGGCGTCATATCTTTTAGCCTTTTAACATTGTCCATGGGGTTTTCTTGGCAAGGATACTGGAGTGGGTTGCCATTTCCTTCTCCAGTGGACCACATTTTGTCAGAACTCTCTGTCATGACCTGTCCGTCTTGGGTGGCCCTGCACGGTATAGCTCATGGCTTCACTGAGTTACACAAGCCCCTTCGCCACGACAAGGCAGTGATCCATGAAGGGGTTAGGTTATTAGAAGTTGCCAAACAAATATTTACACACATTCTTGACCATGACTACTGACTTGGGCACAACTGCCCAAACTAATAGACTTACTAGTTGGATCTCCAAGAAATATTGTTCCTTTTCAATTTTTTTAACCTGCCATGTCTGTCTTCCAAGATGTTCCATTCCACTTACTAGATTTTTCATTCCCTGCCAAAAGATGAATAACATTTCATGTCTACTAAGCATATTCAGTCCTCTCTCTCTCTCTCTTTTTTTGAATGGATTGCCTCTATAGTTTTCTTTTCCTGAAATTCTACTTCTTCAGTCCTTGAGATTCTCTTAAGTGTGCTGATCTGATACCTCTCTTTTGTTTGTAGACTGTGGTAGAAGAGAGCAATTTTTAGAGTCAGTGAGCACTTTTCTAATGTTCAGATCATCCTGGGGGATTCCTTATAAAATGGGGATTCACAAAATGGTCAGTGAAGCTGGTCACATAACACCTCCTTATCAGGTAGTAACCAGTAACATTGTCTTCCACCACTCTGTTTTAACCCCAGGATGTTCCCTAATTCTTCAGTTTACATCTGTTTATATTCCCTCTCCTCCCCTCCCCTCCCCTCCACACACACACACACTTATATATTTTAATATTACACCCTCATCAAAAATAAAGTTAGGCGTAGAATCTGAAGGTTGATGGGCATAAAAGAGATATTTATCAGCATACTGGTACTCCCTGACTTCTGTTATATAGGGATAAGCATTTGAAAATGAGTTAACTACTAGGAGAGGTGATTTAAAAAGCAATAAGAAAGGTCATTTGGCAGACCTGAAAGAGGTCAAAATCATCAGGATGCAGTAGGTATATAAAACCAATGGCAAGAGGCAAGTGTTTCAAGCCATATTCTAGCTATCCTGAACCTTTTTGGCAGTTCTAGCCTGAAGCCAAAGTTACATAAATTATATATTTATGTAAATTTGGAACCTGAGCAACATGATGTAATATTTAGAAATTAAACATATAAATCTGAAATGTTCTTTATTTATGGTCAGAACTACCCTGCATCTGGTAGTCCAAAGTCAGTGGAGGTTGTCTTTCTCTCTCCTACAGACTAGAATAAAGCTGACTGCCAGTTGATTCAGGACAGAGAAGAAAACATTTTTCTTTGCATAATGCATCATTACCTTCTATATAATTCACTGCCGTAAGATGGCCTCTAGTTTAGAGTTGTTTAAGGAAATTTATGAGTAGAGTAGTCATCAACAGGTATCCGACAGAAATGTTAGATGGTCTGAGATGATATACCAGGAAATATTACTTGATTGTTTGAGTCATGCGCTTCTCTTAATACCAGCTCTATTAATTGTTGTTGTTGTTCAGTCGTTAAGTCGTGTCCGACTCTTCGTGACCCCATGAACCATAGTGCGCCAGGCCTTCCTATCTTTCACTGCCTCCCTGAGTTTAATTATTAATAAACTATTAATTAGTCCTCTGCAAATCAGGTCCACTCTGATCTGAACTGTTGATTTGATTCAAACTGTTGACTTGCTCCAATTTAATTTATCTATTCATTTGGGATGTCCAAGTTGATTTGGTTCAGATAATCTGAACAGGGCCAATTCTATTTCATTCAAACCAGCTCAGATGCTAAAAATGCATATCTATATCACAGGCATCTGCAGTAAAGAGATTACGTCAAAATGACAACATACATGTGGTAATATAAATCCTGCATTTATGTACCACGATCCCAACTTACACAAGTTGTGATATTTGCACCATGATATCATGTTACACTTCTCATCACTTGTCCCTCTTTACCTCCTGCAGACATATGTAGTGGACACATATGGAAGTCATCTACATTTGATCAAACGGTATCCCTTCTATTTAGAGTCCACCAAACAACCCGTGACCCATTGGGTCATCATTTCAGAGATATTTCCTTACCTAAACAGAATGACCAAGGGCAAAAAAGCAGTGGGAGCAGGAGTGACTTCCAACTTCCTGCCAGCTTCCCCATTGACTTCCCTTGTGGGAAGGTGGCAGGGAACGTTGTAAATGACATTTATGTACATTTGACCAAACTGTATCCTGCAGCCTGTTGGATCATCATTTCAGAGATATTTCCTTACCTAAACAGAATGACCAAGGGCAAAAAAGCAGTGGGAGCAGGAGTGACTTCCAACTTCCTGCCAGCTTCCCCATTGACTTCCCTTGTGGGAAGGTGGCAGGGAATGTTGTAAATGACATTTATGTACATTTGACCAAACTGTATCCTGCAGCCTGTTGGATCATCATTTCAGAGATATTTCCTTACCTAAACAGAGTTATAATGAAAATTAGGGGCCTTAATGCTTTTAATTACTTGTTTATCATTATAAAGAGTATGCTCAAATTATTAGCATTTCTTTTATACTTTGGATTTTTTCAATGGAAAAATGGACCTTTGTAAACTATATGACGATTTGATTTTAAACTTGATATAGTACTGCAGCTTTGATTATAACTATCCCCTCTCCTGCTTTCTTGGATTATACCCAAAATATTTCACACCTAGTTCTTGACTTGTCTTTTCTGCACATCTTTCTCTTCTACTGTACATACAGAGGTACAAAGTGCTATGGGTATATGACCTGAATTATGAAGGCCCCACAATCCAGAATATCTGATCAGGCAAAACTTTAAATATAATACTGAAGTGAGAGGAAGAGACTGAGATAGCAAGTGTGGACCCACACACAGATAGACATATGTATGTTAAATTGTTTTAAAAATGTTACTTGTTTTATTCATTTGCATTAAAATTAAATGTATACATTAACCCCCCCCCGAAAGCTTAAGGCAGTAATTTGTCTAATGTTTCTAATTAAATTCTATTGTAGAGTTGAAACTTTTTTAAAAAAAAACTTGCTTCATTCCTCCAAAAGAGAGACTTGTTGAGTGACTTATAAATTATTAGAAGCATACATAATAACCAGTTCAATGAAGAAAAAATATATTAAATTTGCAGATTATAATGTAGGATTTTGGATACAGTATTAGTGACATATTTGAAAACTACGTTCATTAGATTTAAAGTTTAAACCCTGAATAGCAGAAATAAACTGCTAGAATTCATACAAACTGTTCTTACAAATGCTGTCTGTATGAGCTAATAAACCTGTAACCACTTTTCCATAAATTCCATCAAATTCAGTGAAATCTACTGCTAAATATTTATTTATCTTGCTTATTTAAAACGTTTGTCATTCATGCGAATTTTTACAGAATTCCTGGAATGGTTTAATCCACACGCCCCTTTTTAAAGAAAAGTGCTTTGATTTCTGCTTTTTTCAGCTCCTCTGACTGAAAAAAAGTTGCTGTTTACAGAACTGCAACTGAAAAACACGAAAGTTAAAATATTAATTTCCCAGTTTTAATATATCTGTGCTCTTAATCGTTATAAATATGTAGTATATCCCATTAAATGCCATTCCCTTTCTCTCTGATGCACACACTCACTTGTGTTGTAAGTCGTATTTGTACTCTGTCCTTGGGTCTGGCTTGGTGGGCTGTGCAGGTACCTCTGCTGCTGGGGTCCTGCAGTGGAGGGAGCGGAGGAAGTTCCAGGTGCTGCAAAGGGGTGGGGGGCCCTGGCAGGCTGGCGGAGGGGGAGTGCTGCAGTGCCTGTGGGGAAAGTGTGAGTGCAGGGAGGCCCAGAAAGGAGGGGCTGCTGGTGGGTGTGTACTGTGTGTGTGTGTGTGTGTGTGTGTGAGAGAGAGAGAGCACAGGAAGGCTGGGAAAAGAGGGCACAGTGTGTGTGAGCACAGAGAGGCCCAGAAAGGCAGGTGCTGGTGGGCGTGTCCATGTGTATGAGCACAGGGAGGCCCAGGAAGGAGAGCACTAGTGGGCACAACCACTGTGTGTGTGTGTGTGTGTGTGAGCGCAGGAAGGCTGAGGAGAGGACTCAGGTGTGTGTGAGTGCAAAGAGGCCCAGAAAGAAGGGTGCTGGTGGGTGGGTGTGTATGGGTGTGAGCACAGGGAGCTTGGGGAGATGGGCACTGGTGGGTGCAGGGGCCAGAGGGAGGTGGGAAAGAGGTTGGGGATCCCTCCCTCCATTTCCACATATAATACAGGCTTCACGATCCTTAGCGAAGACCCAGTGAAGCTGCCTCCTCCTCAGCTGACCAGCGGAACTGCCTGCCACTTTGCTGGAGGGAGGGGGGAGCCACGGACTGTGAGGAAAACTGCACCCCCTCCCCATTCCGGTGTGTCCCCAAGGGCCCCCTCCCTCGAGGGAGGAACAGGGCTCTCCCAGCCAGGCTTACCTGGCTGGCAGGCATCTGAGTTGCTCCCTCATCCTTCCCTCAATGCCCACAGCTGTTCACAGATTTCAAATTTCGGCCTTGTTTCCAAAGCAGCCAATCACCAGTTGCCCGTTGGACCTTGCTGCCAGCCGATTGGGCACAGGGGATAGAGGGAGGCGGGAAAGAGGTCAGGGATATGGCCATGACGCTCACATGACCTGGACTTACCAGAATGGTGCAGCAGCACAGCAGTGCTGAAGCAGCCACACATTTCTCAAATTGCAAGCCCACGGGAGTCATGGGTCCTGGATTTCGTTGCCCTGTGATGCACCTTTTCGCCCCATTGAAGGTTACAGACATGAGAGTTTTAGTAGTAGGTAGGTAGGTAGACAGAGAGATAGCTGTATATGTAGTGAGTCATCACTTCTGTTCAGTAGCCCAATTTGATTTGGAGATTCAAACTGCATTGAAATGTCCACATTGAATGTTTACATAACTCTATTAGTGATGCCTTTATATGGTTACAAAAGGCACTGTTCTAAAAATTTTAGGGCCCTGTTTTTGTTTCTTTCGAGTCCTTTAAGGTGCCCGTGGGGCTGGGTGAATCACTGTAAAATTCTGAATTGTTTTCTTAAAACCCAAATAAAAGTGCTGTATATAACTTGCCTAATGTATGCATTTTATACTCAACCTTACCTGCTCATGTATTGCTTTCCTAAATATGTGGCTTTGTTTTTTCTATAATGAAATATATATTTTTACGAATATGTACTTTTTTTCTCTCAACATTTTTTAATTAATTCAGAAAAAAACACAACAACAATAAAGCAAAAACAAAGGAAAAGGAAAAGAATCCATATACATGCATAAAATGTTTATGTATGCACTTTCCAAAAAGTATATGCGTTTTGGCATGCAACTTGCCCAAGCATCCATATTAACATAAAAAGCTGTGAGCTGATACATATTTTGAAAGAGATGCTTGTAGGTTGCATTAATTATGTATCCATCTATGCTGCAATCACAGCATCTGGCAATAGCTAGCTGGCTTTGGCTGATCTTGAAATAGCTAAAAAGGATCAGGATTACTGCAGTGCCCTCTACATGGGGCTGCCCCTGAAGACCATCCAGAAGCTGCAATTAGTTCAGAATGCAGTGGCACATGCAGTTTTGGGTGCGCTGCACTGGCTCCCAGTTGCTTTCTGGGTGCAATTCAAGGTGCTGGTTATCACCTTTAAAGCCATAGGGCCGGGTTACTTTCAAGATCACCTCTCCCGGAAAGTATCTGCCTGTCCTACTAGATTAGACATGGTGAGTGCACTCTAGGTCCCCCCCTTAAATGTAGCCACCTGATGGAACCTCAGAGACACATCTTCTCAGTGGCCGTCTTAGCTCCTTCCAATGGCCTCCCACCTGAGATCTGAGGGTTCCCTACCCTTTTAGCCTTCCAGAGAGCCACAAAGACCTGGCTCTTCCCCCAAGCATTGGGCTAGGATGGGTATTGATCTGGGAAGCTGTTTGGTCTGGCACCTTGCGCAGGAAGGGGACTTTTGTTTTTAGCAATGTTTGTATGGATTGTTGTGAGCTGCCTAGAGTCATTATATGAGATAGGAGGCTATGTAAGTCCTGTAAATAAATAAATAAATAAATAAAATGAATGAAAACATCAGCACTCGTTAGTACCTAGATGGGTAACTACCAGGAAGTTCTTTAAACTAAAAACTTTAAACTAAACTGCAAAGTCAAAAAGACATCTAGTAAGAAACCTGTGGCAAACCATTTCCCATACTGTTTCCAAGAAAACCACACAACTGTATCCATACAGTCACTAGGAGTCAACCTCCCATAGGGGTGTTACCTTTTACCACACTGCAGCTGATTCCACTGCAGCAGATCACATCACTGTGCTCAAAAAGAAATTTATGGCAGATTCATTTCACACCCTATGTGAGTGTCTTCTTATTTCTGCTGTAGTAAACTTCTACAACTTTGCCCTGGAACCAGATTTTCCCAGGCCTATTTCTAAGCTTTACTAAATGTCTGTATATTTTCCTTCTTATGTATTATCCATGGTATACAAGTTCCAAGAGAAGAGGAGGAGGAAAGAAAGAAAAAAATATGTTATTTTTCCTTGAGCAACCTAGCTTTTAAAAATTGAAGAGAGGAGAGTAAAAGATGGGTGAATGGATAATGGGGGACAAATGTGTGGTCATAAAAATAACATACTTAAAATGTTTCCTGCACTGTTCAAAAAGGAGAAGAATCAAAATGATTAACTCTATCAGGCAAAGGTGAGATTACCTAACCAAAGTAACTTGTGGACTTCATAGGTAAATGTTATTTGGTGTGTAATTCACAATAGAAAGCTTATGCAAGTAAAAGGAGAGGGAGGGGGTGAGTGGGTGGAACTCACTAAATGCTCTTTTCAAGGTTATTGTATTTAATAAGATTTCCCATTTATTGCCTATGTTATTCTGGGCTAATTACCCTGGTACCCAAATGTACCTCTTTTCAATCCAGTTAATGCCCTTTAAATCAATTCATATTTAATTAACATAACTGGCTGATTAAATGTAAAGAGAATGCTTATTTCACACCAAATGTTCATAGCTCTTCTTTATTATTAGGTTCTTTGGTAGGATAATTGACACTGATAGGATCAAATCTGACAGCTTTATAAAATTTCCTGCTTCTTGTGTTAACCCAGCTTTGCTTACCCTCCAAAGTTTTTTCAGATATTGGTTAAAGGAAGATTGTAGCTGCCATGTAAGGAAAATGCGGGCTTGGCCATGGTTATCAAGCATTGCAGGGTTGGGAACTTGTGACTTCCAGATATAGTTGGACTACAGCTTGTAGCAGCCCAACCAGCAAGGCTAATGGGTGAACAGCTCAGAAAAGATGATTGTGGTAGGACATGATGGAACCATTACTGTTATAATAGTGAGATATGATTGGGTCAATATAAACATTTTGTAAATGAACTGACAGGCTTACTTTTCAAGCATCCAACTGGGTGTTACACAAACAAAAGCCAAGTTTCGTTCCTATCTGCAGGAAGGCAGATTCAAGTTGAAGATTAGGGAAAAAAAAGTCTTAAGAAGAACAATTCAACAGTGGAAGCACTCCCAATGGAGGTGGTGGTAGTGGTGGGATCCCTTTGTAGTATGTGTTCCTTTAACTTTATTCTTTATTATGAGTTACACACCCAACAAACAAATGTTATAAAGATAAAATACAATAAAATATGGTAAAACAAGAGAACCATGCTATACCCAACTACCCCACTGTAGGGGTGTATGTGTTAAAAGAGATCTAGTTTAACCACATCTAAAGAATTATATGAGATCCCATCACAAAAAGGGATTAACAGACTTCTGGGGAAGAAATGGTGAACTGAAGACAGTTCCGCTAAAAGTGGAGCCAATGACTGCGGCAGAATGATGAGCCGGTGACTAGACCAGCTCTTTGTAATTCCTCTCTGGGCAAGGAGAGGATTTGATCACCCACAAGTGCTCCATACAGTTGCTTCTTGCAAGGGGACTGCAAGACAGCAGTCTCCAGCAGGTTTAGAGCTCTGGGAGATGAGGGAATAGCCATCTTTTTGCTTAAACCATAGTTGGTGCCTTCAAAAGGACACTGGGTTCACATACTTCCTTTTCTAATCACTTTTGGAAATTGCTTGTTAACTGCTTTTCAACTATTAGGAACCTTTGGATTGACAAGTTTTACACCACTGGGTGAGTTTCCTTCAATCCTTAGTGAAGGAAGTTTTAAATACAAGTTTAAGGACTTAATTTTTTTTCTTTTGGAATAAACAGCAAAAGGGTGCTTAGAACTTTGATTTTGGAAAGTTACAAATGGACTAAGAGTCCAGATGGATTTGAAATAAAATTTTGGAATTAATTATAAGAATCCTTCCTGTGGGAAAATGCTTTTCTTTTGAATTCTCTTAAAAAAAAAAAATGACAGGATGGGACTTTGAAGGTTGGACACTAGAGGGAACCAGAAGGAACTAAAGATTATAATTAAAGGAGAACACTTAAATTTGACTTACTAATACAGAATGGAGCAAAAATATTTTACCATTGGACATATTGAAGGATATTTTTGAACAAAAGACCCAAAAGTTAATTTTAAGAGTCTCTGCCTCTATAGATACTGTGTTTATAAGATGTTATGGAAGAGGAGCAAGTTTTACCAAACAAGACTGAGACTGATCTGAAAGTGGATTTAAATGTGACAGGCTACAAGAATGATATGGAAAAATATGTTACACTGGATATACAAATGAAACCAGCTGATGTCTTAATAATTAAAAGGGATATACAAACAACAAACAAAAAGAGTGATCTGGATAACTTTCCTATATTGGTTTTACAAAAGAGACTTGTTAAAGCTTTGAAGAATTTTGTGAGAAGGGACAAAGAAAAAATAAAAAGAAATCAAGTTTTAGGACATTATTTGAAGGGACTAAAGATCAAGATTGTTATAAGTAAAAGGAAGGAATATAAAATTGGTTTATTTGATCAAATGGATATGTTGTTACCTCTGGTAACCCTTAATAGGTTTTTACTGACACCAGGACAGAAATGATGAAGCTTTAAGGATTTATTTATAGATAAGAGATAAGATATGGGAAGAAGAGATCATTTGTTGTATTTTAAGAGAAGGTGATAAGTTACTAAAATTGTTTATACTTGCTATGATGAAGGGGGGAAGTCATTTCTTTATATATTTCCTTTTCTTTACTATATTCTTATTTTTTCCTTTTCTATTTTCTTTTCTGCACTTTCTATTTTGCCTTTTTATTTTATTTTTTAGTTTATATTAATTTTTATCTTTTTAATTGTAATTTTTAATAAAATTGCTATAAAAAAACAAAAAGGGGTTAGCAAAAATAACCCCAGAACCATTTTTCCAAATGAAACTTCCAAGTCCAGCATGTGATTAGTGTCACTGAAAAATAGCCTAATGGCAGCTGATTGGTACAAAATACAAAATACAGCAGCCTGTGTGTTAATGGATGACACATTGGTACAAAATACAGCAGCCTGTGTGTTAATGGATGACACCTGCAATTTGCATATACAGGTAGTCCTCATTTAGCAACTGCCTTATTTAGCAACTGTTTACAGTTATGATGGTGAAGAAAAAGTAACTTTGCGACCAATCCTTGCATTTACGACCTTTGCAGGTCTGTAAAGCAAAGGAAAGCTGAAGTAAGATCATAAGCACAGTTGTGGTTTCACTTAGTGATGGCTTCGCTTAATGATCGAGTCACTGGTCCCAATTGTGGTCACTAAATGAGGACTACCATTTTTGTTGCAGGCATTGTATTGGTTGCCAATAGACATCAGAGTACAATTCAAAGTGGACCAGTTGGAGGTCTACCTAGACAAGGAGCCAGTCAGGAACCAGGTTTCTTGGACTCTCATGACATGAACCAATCAGAGATCAGCTTGCCAGGTTCAAATACAAGAGCCCAGTCAGTTAGGTTGCCTGTGAGCTGCAGAAAGGTACACCATAAAGCAGCTCACTTTGCCTTTGAAGATGCCAGCCACAACTGCTCGCGAAACATCAGGACAACAGAAAGCTAGACCATGGCCATTCAGCCCAAAAGCTCATCAATACTATAATTAAAATGGTTCGTATTGACCTACAAAGCCCTATGTGGCTTAGCACACAGGTCCTTGCAGGATCATCTACTTCAAATGGATCCTACCATTCAGTGTACTTGTCTGAGTTGTGCGTGCTGCAGATTTTTCCTCCATAAGAGGTTGGGGGGAGAGAGAGGAATTTCTTGTTTTGTAACAGCCCCCCCCCCTTTGGAACCGCCTCCAGCCTAAGATCCAGATGGCACCCTCACTGCGCTTCAGGAAAGCTTGAAAACAGAACTGTTTAGGGCTTTTGAGGGCTGACATCTGTTTGTTGAGTGCCTCGTTATATTAGAATGTATTTATATTAGTTTGAATGCTATTGTTGATATAATTTTTATGGTTTTATTGGTTGCCTTTTTATACTGAAATTCTGACTGATTGTAACATGTTCCTGTTTTAACTGTATGCTGCCATAAGCCCGTGGAAATATAGTGGAATAGAAATATAGTAAGGAAATAATTACATTTAAAAAATAATAAAATGGCTGATAATACAGCGCTATCATTAAGAGCTTGCAAGCGTAGGCATTTCACAACACCCCTCAAAAGTCTTTGATGCCCAGTTCAGTTGCTGGAAGCCTCATCTCAACACCTGAACATGCTTCTAATTTTTTTTTTACAGATGTGCATTGGAAAGAGTCTCTAATGCTTTCTTTTTATTTCTGTCTATCCCACACATAACCTAAGAATATTGTGGTTCGATTTTTTTGCCTGGATTAACCACTAGTTGGGGTGCTTCCCTCATATATACAGACGATCTCTCGGAGGGTTTACTTCCTAATATTTATGCTCGAGACAGTTAGTTATAGATAAGAAAGAGTGTGTGGCACTGGAAATGCAGAAGCAAATTGACATTTACCAAATTGCAGGGAAAAATGCTGCTTTCAGTTGGCATTAATGTTCTGAGTGAAAGTCATTTGCAAGAGCAAGGAAATTCCATAATGAAGGGCTTTCTGCTATTTCTGGCTTTAAATCAGCTCACAGCAATGACATTGAATGGAATCTATCACAAGGGGGAGGGCAGGCTTATAACCTCTGATTTTAGGAGTTTCATTACAATGGCAGTATTATCCATTTTGATCCAATTCTTACTGGTCCTTTAGGCAGGTTTCTGTACTCAGGGTAGAGTACCAGCATTTCCACTGTTAAGTATCAGCTTATTTTTGAAAATGGGCATTTAGGAATCTGTCTACCTACTGGGTGTGGCATTACCGTCAGGGTGGATATTTTGAACTTAGGTTGATAGGCCACTCATAGAACTGAGGTGTCCTTCCAAGAAGGCTTACAAAAAAAATTCAACATCTATCTCACAGCTCACTTTTAAAACATTAAATTACAAAATCTTGCCTAGGCACATATGCACTAGAAGCTAGCTACAATGCCTGCTTTTCTACTACATTCTCAGGGTGTTCTGTTTTGCTCTTCTTGTGCTTCTGAAAGAGTTTTGTTTTATTGCAAAATTGTGGAAGGGGCTGCTGTAAAGTTGTTTCTTTTTAGATGTTTCTCCATCCCTTTGTAGGTACCCTAATTGTCCCTTCCACCTGATCTGCAAGAGGAAGTTATTTCATGAACCGGCATGTTGCAACCTGATGAACATAGGCATATTCAAATGTCTGTGGGTCAATGGAACTCATTAATTAGCATTTGCCCTTTCTTGGCTGGTAGTTGAGCACAGATAACCATCAGTTCTTGCTGGCTGGCCAGTAATGAATTCCTCTGCACAACTCTGTTTTATGCCTAAACATACATCCATTCTCCCTCTTTAAAAATAGAAGATATTCAATTGTTGGCATTTCTATGTCTACCATGAGGACATTCCCATCATTCCCTTCCATATACCTGATGCATAAACTGCTATTCTGTATTTGGAACTCTTTACATGGTTAGGCTATCATGGTGTAGTGACTGGATCCCAAGAAGTGGAACTTGAGTTAAATCATCACCTTCAATTAGAGAGCAGGCTGCTCTTGAAATACTCTGGTTTCTCTTCAGATCGTATAAATCTTTAGCCTTTTCTAGAACAGGGTTGACCCAAGGATAATTTAGGACTTATCACAATAGTACGAGCCCAATGATGGTATCATAGGATCAGCAAATGTTCATCTCACTCCACAATTGGGACCACACCCTTTGGAAGAGCCCCACTTTGAGATTGAATGTGAACATGTGAACTATGGAGGTTGTAAAGCAGACTGCATTAGAGATGACTGTACAATAAGACAGGACACTCATACACATCCCTCAGTGTGTCAGACCATTAAGAAAATAACCCTCTGTATGTATATAAGTGGGGGAAATGAGGTGGGCAGAGTGTAGGATGTCTCTATAGTTATTATTCTAACACTGGAATGCTGCAGCCAAAGAAACTATCTGAAAGATGTATGTAATTAACCAGCAGAGTTTATTACACTTCAAAAAGGAAAGAACTAATTACATACAGTGCTGCCATTTGAAATAAAAACACTGCTTTCCTTCCAATCCAGTGCTCCAAACAGGGTGCATGTTGGGTGATAATGCAAACAAATAAGCACGTACTGGCTCTCAGTTAAACCCATTCCCTGATGACATAGACACATTTTAATGAAACATTTGGGGGAGGAAACATGTGTGGCTTTTCTCAGTCTCTTCTTGTTCAGCCAGAATTCTTAACAGAACCAAATGAACAGGGCTGGGCTGAGACATTTTGGTAGTATCTCATTCAGGTTAGTATATAAAAGCTAAATGATAGGGTAGCAGAATCTTCTTCAACACCTACAAAGAGGTGATGTTCTTCATTGACCATGTAGGTTAGCTTAGGCAGTTCAGTACAAGCTGCATGGCACATCACTCTTTTCTAACACCTCCTGCCTCCTTCCAGAGTGTCCCACCTGAGGCATACAGCTCACTCCAACAGCCTCTCTCTATTAGAACTCCACATATTTTATAATTCAGAACATTAACCATAGTTGATGAGAGTTGAAGCTTAACAGTTTCTGGGATTTCTCACCTCTGCTTTACCAGGTTGTCTGAACACAGCTAAAGCATGGAACTTTATATACGGCAAGCTCTTGCTTGGTTTGTTCCATTGTTTCATTTTATTTTCAGGTTTCTGCTTCCTGATACCATGCTCTTTGCAAATTCATGGTGTTCTTTTTATTTATTACTTCTCAGGTGTTTGCCTAAAGCAGCAAAGGAACTTAGTGGCTATCTTCCATGGAGCAATAACTGAAAAGCATAGGGACAGTTCCAGCATGGAGAGACCAATATATCATCAAGGGTAAAAGTCTCTGTGCCTGTGTATGTGCGTGTGTGTGTGCACACATGCGCATGTTCCAATTATAACCTACTTAGGTATAAGCAATTAACTGTGGGTACTCAAATGCATTAAGATTGAGCAGGTATCATGCATAATCTGCTGCACTTGAACAATGTTATTCACCTAGCTGTAGGAAATGTAAGCCCTGGTTCAATTACTCTGTGCACCAACAGAGAACTTAATTCATCCTATCTAAGCCCTGCCAAGAATAATATGACTTTAAGTTAAAATATAAAACAGTTGTTCTGAGGTAAGAGGGAAGAAAAATGAAGATAATCCCTTTGCATGGTTAGATAAAAAAAGGTTAAGGGGGAGAGAATGTTCAGCAGGGCTGAGGACTTCCAGACTTCCACATGTTGCCCAATTTCAGTTCCCGGCATCCCTTACCATTAGGCATGCACATTAGTCTTGCAGTTTGGTAACACCTGAAAGATGATAGATTGTCCATTCTTTGCTTACGCATGAAACATGAATACATTTATAAGTCATCCTTGGGAGAGGGGAGTTCCTCAAACCAGTCTTTCCCTTGGCTCAGGAGCACTGGGATGAGTGTCCTATTTTGAGCACATTTGCATTATTGCTCCAGAGTTGGCATTCAGGGGAACCAAGAGCATGGCTTGGTCATACTTCCTTCAACTTGTCAAAACATGCCAGCTTTGGGGAGTTAGAAGTAGCTTGAAAAATCTGTCACAGATTCAGAGCTATAGAAACATCCAAATGGAAGCTGGAGAAGAGTAATGGCTGACCATGGTTAACTACTATTAATGAAATTCAGAGCTAAATAATATTAGTGTATCTGACTGCAGATACTTTAACTCTTTGATACATTCATGGCCTTTTATTTATCCAAAGACTTAACTCTATACTAATTGTGCAAGAAATGATTCCATATAAAGATCAAGCAACAGTATGAAGATAAAGAATATCCCACCATATAGATTTAAATAAAGTATAAGCAGCTAAACCTATTGTAATTATTTCTCACCACTCACCACCAACACAATCATGATCTTGTGGGTTTAATTGGTGCAAAGCAACTCAATCCCAGTATGGACCTCTCTTGGAGCCCATTCATTTTCATTGTGAAAAGCATGTGTAAAACTTTACATATACAGTGTTTGCAGGAAGTATGGATGGACATGTTAACTCCCTCTTTCCTCAAGGAGTGCAGTCTCTTTGTGCAGTTTCTTCCCAAGTTTGAGAATCTACATAACCTGAAAATTCTGTATGGATACTTTCAGCTCAGCCCCGTCTTCTGATACAAGAAGTCACAGAACTCAAAGAGCTAGGCAAGTTCTCTTCTACTGGAAAACCTTAATCAGAGGATAGATTTGGGATGTTTTCGTTCAAGCAAAGATTGGAGTAAATGATTTTTGGGGCTGTGCAAATTGACTCCAAATTCAGTTTGGATCATTCATCTGATCTGATTCAATGATTCAAACTCAATATTTGCATAGCCACAGTGGCCTCCAACTCCCTACTCCAAATTCTTTTAATCTATACCTCTAGTATTGCTCTGGAGGGTTTTTTTCCTAATAAAACAGCACCACTCCTGCTTTTCAGGAAAAAAAAAAGTCAGCAGAACAATCTCTTTCTGTGTTCCTTCTTTTCTCTCACAAGCACTTTATTGATTCTAGAATAATACAATGGTAAATGGAAGTATATTACAATAGTAAAAAAAAAATATGTGACAGCCAGGTGGGTAGAAAAGAAGACTTGTTTGTCTCTCTAATGAGGGCAGGTGTATTGTCTCCCAATATATTATCTGTCATTCTGAGCTCCTGGGTGGCAAGTGACATCCTGGGGAGAAAGGAACTGATTAGATCAGGTTACCATGACTCAAGAGACTGCATGGAAAATACAAGTATTTAATTGCAGTTTCTATGTTTTCTCTTAATGTTTGCAGAAGCTTGCCCAAGGGGGGCAGAGAACATGACAACAGGGTGTTTGATCGTTTCTTTTCTGAACCAGTATGTTCAGTCAGAACATTCAAACTCTCGGAACACTGATGTGATGAGAATAGCAAAATTATAGCCTATTGGGTACTTTCGTATAGGAGATATTCAAGTACCCAACCATGTCCTTTCACACACCACACACACACACACACACACACACACACACAGACACACACACATACTTTTTGGGGGGCGCAGAACTGGAAGTGTCACAATGCCCTTTTACTTTAGCTAGCAGAGTTGCTTCTTCATCTATAAACTCTGTTAAAGTGACATTCTTGATAGCAAAGTTTATTTCTTGATGCTAAGCATTTATGTTATTCGTTTTTGTTTTACTGTAAGTTCCATCCTCATGCCCACACGGCATTGGAGAAATGCAGTAGATAACTTAGCAGTTTTGTGGATAACGGTGATCTAGCTTTTCTTTCTTCCTAGTGGCCCTCTCTCTCCAGAATTATTACCTGCTGAAGGGAATACAGTAGTTACATGTTTCCCAGGTATGGTAAAATGGCACAAATCTGTCTGTAATGGATTCAGTTCACTTCCAGTTTTTCTAACTTAATTTCTTGTTTTGAATCAATGTATTACCTTTTTTTCTTTTTAAAAAAAGAGTCTGTGTGAAAATCTACTTTCATATTCATTTCCCCAAATATGCACTTTTTGTACTCAGTTTATGTTTTTGCTAGTGATTGTTCCTAATATAATTTGCTATTGTCCATTCATTTACCAATACACACATTTTTGTGTAATTTCCCCCACATTTTGACTATCTGCATTATAAAATTAGAAGTCTAACTACCTAGCCATGTTTCCATTCATGCATACATCTGGACAGTTTGAATTAGGTAAGTTCATATTCATCTATTCTATGGGTGAGATTCTGGAGAAAACTCTTAATGGAGTTCACACCTCATAGGGTAGGATTAAATCTCTTTCATTTCACATTATGACCCTGATCCAACTTTCCCTCTTCACAGCTAGCTTAATTTCTCTGGGGTAAAAGTTTTATGGCATTCTGATAACACTTGTCTTATTTACCAATATAGCAAGTGAGTAGAAGAGAAGCAAAGATACATTCCCATTATGCAGGTCTTGAAAGTGAATGAGAAACTCATGGATCCCAAGAAAAATAAGCCAATAAGCCAATTAATACATATCAAAAAAGAGAAATCAGGATCTCTCAGACTATCCAGATTTTTGGGGTGAGATGGCAGAAGAAGAGTCAGCAGAATCTCCATCAATAACAAACCACTTTTCTGGAAAATTCTCATCATCTCTTCTTACTTCCATCTTCCTACCTTCAAGAGGCTGGGCTTCTATCCTCTGGTGCAAGGGATCTAGTCTGGGAATCCCCGAAGAACTCTGCCATTCCATTAGAGCCACATATCCTTTCTTTGGAATAGGCTCCATCCGCTGGAGACTGAGCTAACTCCCCAGATTGTGGAAAGCCTATTCAATTCTTAGGTTAGGGTTTTTGATGAAACTGTGAGCTCCCTGGAGCTATCCAAAGTGCTAGCCAGTAATCTGCCTTCCCTTACTTGGCTTGGTCTTTCTAGAAGCTGAACTTTGCTTTGCTTTACAGGAAATTGAGCTTTGCTTGTCTGGGATATCAGTGCTGTTATGCTAGCAGTGTGGATTTAGGACTGACTGTGTTCACATGTAGTAGGCTTGACACACTTGTTTCAGATTATGGGGTTGGTCTAACTTTCTGGTTCTGATGTTGGATCTGTGATGGTTTCATATAAGTGAGTTATTGTTTATAATTCAGCCACAAGAGATAAACATAGATAACTGCACTGTGTAGTTGACTTATGCAGTGTAGTTCTCTATGCAATGCAGCTATCTACGTTTATGTCTTGTGGCTGAATCATCCCAAAATCAGAAATGAAACTTGAAAGTCAGACCGACAAATGAAATTCCAAACTAGGCACACACCAAGTGAGATGCCCGTGAACACCGGAACGCTTATCTGAAGATTATTCTTTTTTGATGGGGGGCTTAGGAGGGAGGCTCTTGCAATGATTAAGCCCCATATATTACAATTGACATGACTCTGAAAAAAGTACACCACTGAATCAATTTCATCATTTTGGAGGGTGAAAGAAAAAAAAAAACTGCATTCATATTCACTCAGTGCTTACGAAGACTCTACTGGAAGCCCATTTATCCCAATATTGTCAACCATGACTTAAAGGAGTTCTTCAGGATTTCAGTTATTTTTTTTCCCCTGTTCCTCTCTCTGGAAATCCATGGGGTAAACCTGAGCTCATCAGCGTGCCAAGCATATGCTCTAGCAGTGAGCTGCATCTCCTTCCTAGGAGGGATATTGGCTGAAGTCCCTTTATTGCAGAATCAGATTGCTGCCTTTTTCTATTGAAATCTGAATTTTACTGCTTGATTAATGAGCTGTGCCCATCAGCTTATGCTTGCATTTCAAACCACTCTCGGTTAACAGCCTGCCGCTAAACAAATGCAGGGACTCTGTGTTGAAGCCCACTGCATTCTTCACATAAAACATCTGGCTAAATAATGTTGCGGGGGGGGGGATAGGCAGAAGAGTACATTTTATTTGAAATGGAATTGCCTTCTGTGAGTTTGAAGCAGGATTGTTCAGAATGCAACCATACCTGACCCTCCCATGACCTTGCTTTTACTCTCAGGGAAGCACAGCCTCAGGGAAAGACTTTGTCCTCTGTTAATACATTTTTACATCTATCTGGAGCCATCCATTTGCTGAATAACTGCTGTGGAATTATTAGCAGTAACTTCATTCTTGAAACTTGGGGTAGGAAGAGGTCACATTAATACAGTCTACTTTTTTGGTTCCCTAGAACAGTGTTTCTCAACCTTGACAACTTTAAGATGGGTGGACTTCAACTTCCAGAATTTTCCAGCAAGCCTGGCTGGAGAATTCTGGGAGCTGAAGTCCACCCATCTTACAGTTGCCAAGCTTGAGAAACACTGCCCTAGAACCTTAAGTTCAGGAAAATAGGGATGCCAAAAATTTTTTACTACCTATATATTACCATTTATTTTGGGGGGAGTGGATCTGCATGCTTGACTCATGGTTGAATTTGTAATAGTCTAGAGCAGTGTTTCTCAACCTCAGCACCTTTACGAAGTGCCGCCCAGAGTCGCTTTGTGTGAGATGGGCGGCTATATAATTGTGATGTATAAATATAAGTAAGTAAGTAAGTAATTAAGTAAATAAATAAAGACTTCAATTCCCAGAATTCTCCAGCCAGCATGGCATAGACAGTATTGTAAATGAATTTCCCACCTGTCTGCTTTTCTCCCATCAAATATGCAAATAGATGTCTGAGAAAGAATCTGCACTTGTGAAGGTTGTCTAGGAAACATGCCAATTACATTTTTAAAAGGAGAGCTTACATTGAGGAAAAGGAGCTTACATAGGTGGCAGTCTGGGGAAGGCTGGGATAGAGTAAGTAGAGAAGAAAAAAACTGGATAATAAATCGTAGCACGCTTCAAAAATTGCCATGATCCAAAAATTGGATCATAGCAATTCACCACTGCTGACGTAAATGTTTCTGTTAATCTGGTGGGGGCAATCAATAACCCCCAGGCCAGATGCAACTCCCCAACAACTTTTTAGTGTTCCTCAAGCACTCCCAAATTGTGCCAATGACATTTTGTGACAAAATAGTCAAATTTCAACCGTATAAATGTTCATATGGAATAAGTGGGAGGCTCCGGGCATGGGTATTTGCAGGCATAAGACCATATGACTTACATGCTTGTGTCCAACGTTACAAAAGGCTGGGGTTTTAGCTTAACAGAGTTTGCCAAACAGTCACTGGAAATTATGATGGTGCTTGGCGTGATGTCTGGTCTCAGCCAACTGTAGTTTATCCAGCTAAGCATGATTAAACCAACTATGTGTTATTGTAATGTGGGAACCCAATCAGCTTGCTTGCTTGCTATATATCCACCCATATCACACAAAGTGAGATTTATTTATTTCCCTTACCTTGCCTGAAAAAGCCAAGGGACCTTTCCCATGTAGGAAATGTGCTATACCATGTCCCACATATGGTGAAATGGTGAGAACTGGAATATGGCAGTTAAGGTGCTGGAATAGGGCTGGGGAAACCCAGTTTCATGATCACCTTTAATCAGGAAAATTACTGACTTTGAGCTAGTCACTATTTCTCAGCCCAGCCTACTTCCCAGACTTATTGTGGGAGAAAACGGAAGGAATGCAATGTATGCCGCCTAGACTTCCTTAAGGAAAGTATGATTTGCATCTAATAATTAATGAATGAATGCTGTCAGAGATGAGGGGCCTGTGGCCACGCAGCTATCTCATCTTCTGAGACTACTGACCATGCTGGCTGAGGCTAATGGGACCTGGAATTCAGATTTGGAAGATCAAAAATTCCCTATCACCTTCCCTATTTCTATTCATTATGGGTGTGGCTGACTCATTTATCTGCCATATCCTAGTCTTAAAAGATAGACTAGGATATGGCAGATAAATGAGTCAGCCACACCCATATTGAATGGAAACCTCCCTTTTCCCCAGGCCCTGAACATTGGGAAAAGCTAATTAACCAATAACACCTAAATGACTGTCTATATTTATCAGCAGAAAACCATATGCCAATGGATTAACAATTAAACTATGTTAATTGATACTTCCAAAGGCAGTGACATGGAAGAAGCATCTTTCTACATTCTTGAGCTTTTCATTTCACCTTTTGTGCATCAGATCCAAGCACTATAGAAACAACATTTAAAAAAAAATAAAAAATCCTTCCACAACTTCCCAGCAAAGTATATGTTTGAAGCAGTTGAGTTTGCAACTGTCTCCCACATTGAGATGCCAAAAAAGTTTGTTGTACTGGAAGGAAACATATGCTTCATTTAGAGAAGTAACCAACTGCCTTTACATTTAATTCCTGACCAAGTTTATGTAAAATTAATTGCATCACATATTCTGTGCATCTTTTAACTGCAAAACCAATTAAGTTTAAAATGTTCTGCATTGTAGTTCCCTTAACGGCTGCCATGGTTTTAGTTGGCTTTAGAACATCCTTCTTTTGTTGGAATTGGGCACATGGCCATGCCTAGTTATCTCTTGTGAATCCAGCTTCCAATAGTTGAAACTCTAAAATTATTTGGGGTGGAGGGTAAGGAAGAGAATTTCCTGCCTGCAAGCAGCTCTCAAATGAGCAATCCTATTCAGTCTTTCCCCCACCTCCAACCCCGAAAAGCAATCTAGAGAAAATCACCATTCATCCTCTAAATGAGCAGTGCTGAAAGCATTTCAAAAGCATAGCATAATACCTGGGTCAATAAAAGGGGTCTGCAATTCATTTATTTATGGAATATTTTGATTATATTTAATTATTATTTTAAAAGCATACTTAGACTAGCCATCCTCTTGTTCCGGATAGCAAGGCAGTGTACAGGATCAAAACAGGACATATTGTTGAGGAAGGGAAGTAATGCAATTTGGGAGAACACACACCAGCAGCTGACTAAGCTCACTGGTGTGTTGTGATGAGTAATATCAAAATGCCATCAGCGATGGCAGGTTCAGGGGTAGCCCAAGAGGACCCACGCTCCCTTGTTTATGTAATTTACACCTCATCCTCCAGCCCAGATCACATTACAGATGTCACTCTTAAGGCAGTGTTTCTAAACCATGGCAACTTCAATGTGTGGACTTCAACTCCCTGAATTCTCATCAATGGCCATGCTGGCAGTGGAATTCTGGGATCTGAAGTCCACACACCTAGAAATGGCTCAGGTTGGGAAACACTATTCTAAGGGGATCTTCAGAGTGATATGCTGAGGTGGCCTCAGTGACTGCCTGTGCAGGTAAATGTCATAGCCACTTACACTGGATAACCCTGAGGGTTCCTTCAGAGAAATATTTATGGGGCAGCAGGTGTGGGGGGGGGTGTGTGTGTGCACAAAGCACAATCCATTTCTCTGGGCAGGAAAGTGACTGTTTTGCATGATACTTGGGAAGGCAGCAGGTGGGAACTTGGCTGCTTCATTCTATCTAATGATAAGTCTGGGTGGAGTGAGCTTCCTAGGCAAGTGAATAACGTCAAGATTTTTCTTGATCCTACATTGTATACAGACAGCCAGATTAGTTAGTATAGTGGTGAAGGCACCAGGCTAGAAAGCGGGATTCCATGAGTTCTAGTCCTGCCTTAGGCATGAGAGTTGGCTGGGTGACCTTGGGCCAGTCCCTCTCTCTCAGCCCTAGATGACAAACCACTTCTGAAAAACCTTGCCAAGAAAACTGCAGGGACTAGTCCAGGCAGTTGCCGCGAGGCCACACTGACTTGAAGGCAACCCCCTGTCAAGAAAACAAAACATTCTACACAGATGTTCTTTCTCATAACTAATTTCTGCTGGCAGCTGGACATGGATAATCCTGCTGATCTGAATCTCAGTCAGTCCTTCAGGTACTCTAGCTTGAAAGTGTTTCTGTTGTTCAGTGTAGTGAATTTTTCCACATACAAGTTAACAAGAGAAGCAATGAAATCAGGTGTTAAAAAAATCAGGCCATGACCTATTCATTGTTGAAAGGTCAGGTAATACAGCAGCCCAAGCCACAGGAAATGGGTCCCTTTGAAAGATGCATTTTCCACATACTGAACATAGCAAATGTTTAGAAACTCTCAGTTCTTAACACTGACAATTAACATTTTTTAGGAACAGTTGTAGAAAATGGGTTCAAACTTGAGATTTGGGAGGGCTGTGACCAATCAGGATAACAGGACTTTTGCTCAGAAGTAGATTACTTTCTATCCATCCATCCATCTGATCACCCACCTTTTTGACATGCAACTATTTTGCTATACAAAAATGCTGTGCCTGTGCCCTTGAAAGTTACAACTTGCAATTTGTAAAATCAGTGGATTGAATCGTTTGGGGATCTAAAAGGGAAATCAAGGCAGCAAACCAAGGTCAGGGAATTCAGATAAAGGGGGAAGCAGCAATGCTGAGCTGTCATTCACAGCATAGTTAGATGAGCAGTATGAAATTCCAAGAGCTGAGGAATGAATATAACATAGTAAGAGCTGAATCTGATTTATAAGTATTATTTCCAGCATAAAGTATGCCACGGCCAGAAACTTTATATTTTATATTATATTTTTATTTCATTTTATTTTAAGGATTTATATATCCACCCATCTCACAACAGTGACTCTGGATGATGTAAAAAAGTTAAAATAGCCCTTGACCATCTAAACCATGATGCCTGAGGTCAAAATAATTAGCCCAACTTATAAAAACAGCGTTAAAAGCAGAGCTCACCTACTCTCTAGCCCAAGTGACTTACAAAAAGCTAACAGGGATGGGGCCATCTTGATTTCCAGAGGAGTGCTCTTTCCCCAGACAGGCACTACCACAGAGAAAGGGATGACTCCTGGATCCAACAAGATGACACTGTGTGATGGAAGCGACCCAGAGCATGTCCTCCCTGCTAGATCTGGTGGGCAGAACAAAAACAAATGGAGGCAAGGCAGTCTCACAAATTCTCTGGTTATTTCTGTATTTCAGTTGTTTCTCAGAAATAATATAACCTTGAAGTAGTTTCAAGAGGTTTGTTTATATTTGGCTCTCGGGTGAAGGTGCTGATGATGTTACCTAGTTGGGTAATGAAATGTCTGCAAGTAAACAACCAAGATCAGAGAGTGCCAAGATCTCTCATCTCTCATTGCTTTCCTTGATTTTGAGGACTTTTTCTTCATCCAGGCCATATGGAGGCCTTGACTGAGCTGGTGCATTCCTCCTTATCATCAGCTGTTCTCAGACTGTATGAAATGTTTCTTGAGCCTTTTCTTCCTCTGAAGAGATGCCATAAGATCGAACCATGACAGAGTTTCTATTGGCAGAAGCTTCCCAATAGATATTTGGGCACGAGAACATATAGTGGGGTATAGAAAGCCAAGTCAGGTGAAGTTGAGTCAAGAAACAACAAACCAAACTTGCTATGGAGTGAATATTTGCTAAACCTCTATCAGTATGGTCTCATCACACCATTAGGGATCACACCATTAGGCAAAAATTATACATTAGGGGAAATGAGCACTAAAATGCATGCAATTTTTGCATAAATGTTAAAAAATTGGTATGGAAATTGTACAAATGAAACTTAAGAATGAACAGATTTGTCCATTTCTAATTGCATCTCCTTCAATTCCATTTATATAAATGTTAAAGTTTGCTACAGCATTCATCAGTTTGGTACATAATGTCTTGGAGTTAATATTATTATTCCTAGTATTGTTCCATTTTAGTAGGAAGGCCTTTATCTCTTATCTCATGTTGGTTATACTTTATGCTGCTTCTAGAAAGGATATGTGTTGAAGAAAGATTGGCTGCAGATTGTTAATTTTAAAAGAATCCAACCAAATATTATATATTAGCTACAAGTGATATATTAGGAGAAAAAGCATAGACAAATGTGTACAACTTTTGATACACAACTGTGTTTATGAATTTTTGTGCATGCCTTAAAAATAGCAAGTGGGTGCAATTTGGGAAATGAAAATGGGTTGGAACATGTTGCTACATGAAAAATTGGAACGTTATCCAATGTAAAACAGACTCATTTTTTCCCTGTCCAAATCTAACATGCATATTGTCATCCCTTTGGGTGATCTCTTTGGGTCACTTTGCATAATAATTAAAAAACTAGTATCTTATATCGATGAGTTTATTAATTAGCAAGGCTGAGCTAAAATACTTCTTCCTCTGTTCATCATCATTGCTGGGGGCATATTTTGATTATGGGAGGCAAAAGGGAGAGAAGCTTTGGGAAGTTCACTGTTGGCAGCAATGGTGGTTCTGTTGGTTGGTAGGGATCAATTCTCCCCACCTCCCCCCCACCCCCCGCTAGCTACAACCTTAGGGCAGGAAGCAAGCCTGTTCATTTTCTGATTGTTTGTAGGACAATGGTGTATGATCATATGACATCATTGTGAAGCTAATAAAAATGAAGGCACAACTGACGAAACTCTGAGTTGTTCAAGATCTACCACCAGAATTACAGCAATTAAAAATGAGCCCATGGGTGATTTTGTGAAATCTTTCCCTTCTATTTCAAATCCTGCTGTGCTGAAAATGTCTTCTGCATTCATTTCTAGCTATTCTTCCTCAATGTGATGTAAAATAAATTTCTTTTGATTTTTTTTTTCTCAAGGAGACGAAACCATTTAATTAAATTCTCAGAGATGGGCTGTGAGGTTCTTCCACTTACCTTAATTATACACATGAGAATCATATATTGCATGTGGCAGCCACCTCTCCCATGATCTGAACCCTCCCAGCTTTGTATATGTGAATTAAATCCCAAAGCAAAGGTCTAATTTAATTCATAAAGGAACTTTTATCATGGATTTTATTTTTTAGAGCAGAAAACAAGGGCAGCTAGGGAGGCTATAGGCTGATAAGATGATTTAGGAAAAAAGAACAACAATGATAATCACGTTAACTCTTCTAAAATATTCTATAGAAATTCAAAAACACTCTGGGGATGAGGCATTAAAACAAAAACAAACTTTCAGGAAATTTGGAAATAGATTTCAGCACAATAATAACTTGAAGTGAAAAAGCCTTGCTGTTGTTGTAAGTTCAGCTCTATTTTTTAAACAGCTCATTGGTTTTTCTGCACATAATGTCTCCTTCTTAGTTCATTTCCCTGAAAGTAGGACTTTGAAAATCACCGTGCCAGGCTGAAGAAACTTTGTGAAACCTTAATGAAAAGCAGAACTTACAAGTTGTTGCAGGAGTCCCAACCAGAAAAGAGGCATCTGTCTCTGTCTGGCTTGCTGACACAGCTCATTCCTCCTCATTCCTTTATCAAATGAGCAAAAAACCTGGCTTCTTTCCATCACCTCTTTCAGTCATTACCTTTCTATGGCAGTCTGCAAAGCCCTTTTTAATTGTTTTTTTAAAAACCAGAGATTGCAGATATAGGCTGAACATCTTGAAGAAGCAGCAGTCACTGCAAGCCGCTTAATTCATGATGTTTATTATCTTATGCAATGGAGGGAAAAAAAAAATAAAGAGAGGAATTGTGAATGTATAGCCAAGGGATCTACTACCAGATAGGAAGACTGTTTCCATATGTATGTATGTATATATGTACATATACATATACAAAGGCTGTGCAGATCATTCTAAATCCATTCTGTAGCCACATCACACACAAACTCCCGTATTAGTCTGCTGAATCAAATTGTCATTAATACAATGACACTTAATACAATGACAGTCTAGTATGAACTTTTTGACACTTTTTTTTTTAAAATGGAGAATTGCATTCCTAATGTTTAGGCACACAAATGTGCATCAAAATATGTGAACTGCAAAACTGTAATGCAATCCTACACATCATCCGGTCTTCCAATGGTGCAGCCATCACTGCTGTAACTGAGTCCATCCCCCTTGCTGCTAGTCGTCTTCTTCTTCTCTTTCCTTCCACCCTTTCCAGCATTAGAGCCTTATCCAGACAGCTAGGCCTTCATATGTGTCTGAAGATAACCAAGATAGCATTCAGAAATTAGAACCAACTATGCTGACCTTTCAAGCACTGAGCTGCACTTTTTATTTGGGATGACCAGAGAAGCATCTTGCATGTTATCAACAGATGCACAGTTAGTAGGAGTCACCCAAAATTAAAACTGAGAAGAGTTTTGGAAGGTGATGTTGGATATTTTTATGGATAAGAGTGATGAGAAAAAGATGCCAACTGTTCCTTTCCTACCTTGTCCATATCTACGAGAGATAAAGGGGGCAAGATATGAAATTAATAGCAAGTAAATGTTGTCTCTATAACAAAAAAAAATCTATCTTTACACAATGCATAGCCAACCACTATAATTTACTATCGCAAGGGAGGTGAGAGTGAGAATATGTTCTTAAAAGATTGGATAATTTTAAAATGGGCTGTGGAATTTGTAACAGCTCAACTCTCTTCTTGGAGTGATTAAATCTTGCCCTCTGAAGCTTTCATTATTGATCATATTGCACGAGGAGAGAAATAGCTCCGCTTGGCTCATGGGCAGAAATCAACCTGTAGGAAAATGTAAGCATGGATACAATATTGCTTGTGTGGCATTTGGTGTGCACTGACAGTGGCCTGGACTCCAAGAATCTGGGAAATCTGTGTGGCTCTAATCATCTTTGCATGTCATCAAGCTATGGCACAGATTTGAAGAATCCTCTTCTGGCTATTGGAATTGCTGGAGGAGGCCTCAGAAGGAAGATGAACAAAGTTATGGGGCCACTCCCTTGCTCTTAGGAGCTGGGGACAGTGCTTTGCTTCAGAAAACAGCTTCAAAGGATGCAGCCAAAACAAAAGTCCTTTGAAGTTTCATACAGACCTGGCAATCCTGTCTCTCTGACAGCCAGTTATTTCAGCCTCTTTTGAATGTTGGACTTAACCTTCATAAGCTTCTTTTTTTTTTCCAGCACTCTAACTTACATATATGAATGAGAAAGGAAAAGGGTTGTACAATTATTGCTTTAATGAATATGCCAGCTCCCCACCCTCCGAGAGTAAATGTAAGGAGATAACAGATAAATTGGACAGTCTTATTAATCAAGAGAAATGATTGTGAAATGAGAATATGAAGTCACTGAATGTGCATTAACCAATTACCTGAGAATTACATTAATTGCTAACAATGGAGCAAGAACAAGCCTCAATTTAGTCCATATTAACAAGGAGGTTAAGAGATTCCTAGATTATATTGAGCTGGAGAATATATGGCCCGCTGACATTTTAAAAGATTATCTATTTATTCTCCTTCTTTCCTTCCTGCCTGCTTGCCTTCCTAAATCCTGTTTTCTAGAAGACTGGTTGGGTTTGTACAAGTTGCTAGACTAGGCTAAAATAGGCTTGAGCTTTTTGTGGTTCAGTGCACTGTAAGAACCCAAACATGGTCCTAGCATATTGTGTGAACGAGACAATCATGTGGAATCACAATATATTTGTTTGGGCATGCCATGTTAGTGAACATAGCAATTTTAATTTTTTTTTTAATTTGGGGGGGGCACTGTGTGTTGTCATCTCCTATGGCTTTAAAAAAAAAAAATCATATTTTGTTCCCTGTCTTGGTTGGACTGAGAAGACATGGAGCCCTCTGTTGGGTTTGCTTTCTTGCATGTTTTAATGTGACTCTAAACCAGCAGGGCTCTTCTGGTGTTCATTCAGTATCTAGTGACAATTTACATTATTCGGGCATTATGTGACTGAACCTCTGGAGGGGGCACCAGGCTTTATGTCTGGAACTATCATCATCTGCCTCTTGTTGAGTAGGACACTCTAAAACATTGCTTCCCAATGAGGCAAATTCCAGATGTGTGCACTTCAACTTCAAGAATTTTTAGCAATGGCTATGCTGGCCAAAGGATTTGGGGAGTTAAAGACCATCCATTGGGAAGTTACCAAGGTTGGGAAGCACTTCTCTAAAGAGAGACATAACACATGTTTAAGTGATCAGTTACAGTTCTGCCCTGTGCAACCCAAACTGGCAATAACGTATGAATCAAAAGGCAGAGCTGCATTTATGTCCCCATGCCCTCCATCCCCAGATTTCAATTTAATAATACTGTAATATATTTTTCAAAATCATGAATACTGGTCCAGAAGGAGGGAGTAGTGTGCAAGCCCCAATGATGAAAAAATAATGGCACGCACATGCTGAAAACATGGTGCAAATAGTGCCCTTATTTACTTGTATCCCATCATCTGATGCAAGTGTGTAAATGTTAGCTCTTCAAAGTAAACCAGGAAAGGAAACAGACACCACAAGAAATACTAGAGTTCTATTATATTGATATAGGTTATAACAACAGAATCTTGAAAGCCTGACAGTGCTTCTCCTCCCCTCCCTTTTATATGAAAGACAGTCAAGGTGGGGCAATCTTGACTTTCTTTCTTATGCCTTCCTGTTTTCTTAACAATTGCTGTATTTCTTCTTCAAGAACACCTTTACAGTAAGTGGCAGTATTTGCATCATGCCATGTATTTTGTCATTTGCCCCCTTGCTTTCCTCAAGGATGCCCATGGAAGGAGGTAACCCTGGGGAACAACCTCTCCCAAAGATTCTGGTTGCTGCCAACTGTGGCATCTTTTTGTAAGATGTTAAGCTGTTTTTGCAGGCGTTTTGGAAGTCTGGTCACTTGTTTATTAGAGTGAATATCAATAGTTATTTGTAGCTGTTGTGCCAACAATTATCTGTAGCTGTTGTACCGTTTCTTTATTTTAATTGTTTTAAATGAGATGTTATCATTGTTTATGGTTTTCAACTATATCCTATTCTTTTAATGGTATGTTACTGTCAACGGCCATGGGCCACAAGATTCAGCAGTATACAAGGGGAATACAAAATAAGTAAGTAATAAACTAAGTAAAAATAGAAGAACAGGATACTTTGGAACATTTTACTTTTCCTCCCACTTAATGAGCTGTGTCCTCTTATTTGGAAACAAGAGAGAGCTAGAAAACTGGGGAAAGTAGCCAGGGTGGGACTTCAGCTCATGGTGTGTTACCCAGGGTTGAAGCATAGCATATGAAGGACCATCAAGGACAACCAGTACATCCCTTGGACACAATAAGGTCACTGATGATCTGCCATCAAGGGCACCGAACTCTCTACTACTGCTGGAGCACCACACTAGGATGCTTGCTATGATGGCCACTCTTAATGAGAAGCAGAAGGTTTTGTATATGATGGGGCAGCTGGCACCCATATATGAATTTTACTCTACAAGAACTAAGTTTCTTTTTCTTAGAGAACAATAATTTTTTTCTGATGGGATTACTGACCTGCAGTAATGTTATAGGGCTAAGGCAGGAGCACACCAATACGATTATAACAAATTATAAAAGTTGGAGGCATTGTGGAGATTCATACTTGTTCTAGTAGAACAAGTGGAAAAGAATGCAATTAAGTTTCACAACCAGAGTATATGAAGAGGTGAGTTATGGGGGACAGTTTATCACAAACGTCCTGACTGTATATATATTTTTTTAAAATCAAAATGATAGACACACTCCATAAAAACTGGGAATGTTACCTGTTTGTTTCTTATGAAATCACCTGCCTTAACCTTTGTTCATTGCTCAGCTATGATTTTGATGGATTATGATCCATAAATTGATATTCTAGATGCTGTGAACTTATGTTCTCTCCCTCCAACAACAGCTGCATTCACAGCCAACAAACTTATATTCCTCACCAGCAGTTAAAACCACAGATACTAGATTTACTCCTTAAGATACTCCTTAAATGCACTTTCATTCTAATCAGGATAAAAATAATTGAAATTGAGAATATAGCATGGTTTCAGCTTCAGTTTTTTCCCCCACGGTTTGAGATCCAGTTGCCTAGACGTATTTTCTAAGTTCAGAAGAGTATTTGCAGTTTTCATCTCAGCCACTGGAAAAAGGAAGCAGTCCTAGGTAATCAATAACAGAAGCTTACTCATGCTGAGAACTTATTGTTTACAGTAGGAATATAAATCTATAGCAGTGGGCAGCAGAGCTCACAATGGGCCCCTTCCTGTTTAGCATTAGAGGAAAGGTCCTTGTCCCCATGTTTCTTCAGCAGGCGGACAAATTCTCCTATTGTCTCCTAGGTGACTAAAATCATCAATGCTAGATATAGATTTTTACTAATGCTATTTCTGCTACAATATCACTAATATTACTTTCATTATTACAATCATTACTATCATTTCTAAGTCTCAATAGCAGGAGTTTTGTTGATAGCTTAGCTACTATTTTGTGTCTCCCATATGGACTGAGTGTTCATTCATGGTTTTTCAATCAAAGTTTATTGAATCAACCACCACTGATAGCATTTGCACAACAAACTATCCCATAAACCATGGCTTACAAGCCAATTATATCTGACTTTGTACACCATGTTAAGCCAAAACTAAATCAACTACATTGTGCCTTAAGAGCTCTGAACCAGGTCAGTTAAATGTAACTGGGTTTACATATCACATCAGACTATAATGCGGTTGGTTTGTTTTTGCTTAATGAACTGTTTGAATCCACACACTAAGCTTTATGGCTTAGTGTGTTGTATGAACACAGTCAACTGTTTTTAATTTATCAAACTGTAGTTAAACAATGGTTTAATGTGCTACATGAACACCTTCTTGATCAGCAGCTTCAAGATAGGTTATTGTGCAGCGGTGTTTGTGGGATGGGGAGTGAAAAAGTCATGACCACATGGTTGAAACTTTTCCCCTTTTTATGTGCTTCTTAATGGATATACAAAGGAGTGGAGCTTTAATTGCACAGTCACAGCCACCACCTTGATTTTTTTGACCCCCCCCCCGCAGATACTCCTGCTGTTGTGTGTGTGTGTGTGTGTATGTATGTATGTGTATATATATATGGCAGAAAGGAGAAATAGTGTACCTGAAGAGCTCAGTAGATAATATGTGAAGACAATTTTACCAAAGGTTTATTTTTTTGGTAGGGTAGAAATGAGACGAGAGGGAGAAGGAGAAGGGGGGAGAGAGAGAGACACCATAAAAAAATCATTCAAAAATACTATTTGAGAAATGTTGACTCATGTCTAGAAAATATTGAACATACTCCCAGAATGTATTTAAAGAGCATTGCTCAAGCTGTAAATCTTGTGAATTTCCCCCCTCTTGAATTTTGCTGTTCTCTAATAGCAGGACGACATTGGAAAACATCCACAGACCCTAACTTGAAATGAGATTTCTCCCTGGAGCTATAGGGGAGATTTGATAAGACCAGCTGTTACCTATCTCTTCGGAAAGAAGCTGAATCGATCTGTCCTACTGTTTGTGCCAGAGGCATTTCATGATGCAGCAATGAAAGAATAGCATGAAAAGGTCTGGGGTGTTTAAAACAAAACAAGAAAAAAATCATCCTCTTTCTTTTTCATACTTAGATGTGAGCGCATTCGGCTTATATAAGTAAAGCAATACCACAAGCTCAAGAGGAGATATTGGCAGGTCAGGACCTCCCTCCCCAAATCACCATAGAAGAGAGCTGAAAAAAGTCAAGATGGCAGCCCCAACTATGTGATCCAAACCCAGCCCGTTTGAAAGTGTGTCACGTGTGACAGGCAGGGCCTTGATCACAGGGCTGTAGATGCCCTCTTGACTTGGTTGACCCTCCCCTGCGGATTGTACCTACCAAGCAGTTAAAAGAAATGTTGTTTCTATGTGTGTAAGACCACTAACATTAGGGGAATCTGAAAACAACTCACCGATTATGCACAAACAAAATGCTTTACCAGATTGGGCACAGTCTTAGTAGATTCATCATACAAGATGCTAAACTTGGCTAGGTTTTTTTTGGGGGGGGTGGCTTCCTGGGTTGCACAGACTCAGACTTATTGCTCTTTGTATTCTGCAAACCCAGAATGTGAGGCAGTTCAGTAACTGGGTTAAGCATATTGTGGGAGCATAGCCACTGAGGACTGAACATTCCACGTCTGTGGAACAGTAACAGATATTTGTGGAAAAACTGGAAAACCAAATAGGAGGGGACATGAAAAGGACTGACTAGAGTTACAATCAGGAATCCTAAACACTTTAGTAGTTTTGTTGCAAGACCAACCTCTAAATTAAACAGTCTGATTGTTCAATTAGAGGCTCTTTACAATTTTAAGAGATCTGTCACAATAAGTATTAGACATTCATTTTTTTTCTTTCTACCCTTTAACTTAATTTCCCTCCCTCTGCCACATATGTACTTCTTTTTCATTTTCCAAAAAAGGATTTCTGTTTTTATCTCCCAATGCACTAAATTTTTAATGACTGCTCCAAGCATTCAAGCATCATGAAGTTTCAACAACTCTTGCATTCACTGCATTTCAACCTCATCTCCAATGGCAAAATGACTGTCCAGGAGGAAATCCATTTTGCTTTATCATAAAACGGACAGGGAGACAGGGAAAACAAAACAGATTAAAAAAAGGATGAGCAGTTATGGGAAGAAGAGAAAACGGGAAAATATGATTAGCTGACATCAGTCCATGTTCAGTAATTGTCCTTTTCAGTCTGACTTTTAAATTTCAGATCAATTCTTTTCCTGCAAAACAAATATATAAGTAATTGAATTTGATGAAATTCAAATGCCAATATTTTAATATGAGGTACTGAAAACTCACAAAGAAGGCCCTTTTTAGAATCCATGTATGGCTTTAATTTGTTGAAATATATGTTGCTTTAAAAAGGGGGGGAAGGGGGGGGTATTTTTGAACACCTGCCTGAATGGACAAATTTGCCAATTCAAGCTTCTTCTGATTGCAGTGTTGTAATATTTCAAGGTTTTTCTATCACCAAATAAATCAGACTAAACTCTCACCCATTCCCTCTCTAATTAAACAGGCTACTTGAACACCATCTACGAGTCTGGAAATGCAAATTGCACATGGAAATCAACAAGCTGTTCAGATCACAAGCCAAGTGGTCATGTGAACCGATTGAGGAAAACAGAAGGAGCCAAGATATGTAAGTGAAAATGGGCCCCAAATGTATAACTGCTGTTTCTCCTGCTTCTTCTGCTTGAAATAATGTTGGAAAGTCTTACAGAGAAAGATTATTTGGCTTCCTGCTCAGTTCTTCTTAGATTATGATAGTGATGCTTTTTTCACTTCTGAGTCAACCTCATTGCTGTCAGAGATGGAAACATCCTGGTTATTATGAGCTATTCTGATTGTGATACTTCCTGAATGACCTTCTCTTCCACCTTGTCCAATTAGTATAAATCAAACTGATTAATGACAACAATGGGATGTATTGTTCTTCAGAAGTTCCACTTCAACAACTTGAGCACACCTGCTGAGTTTTCACATTTTTAAGGATCCTTCAAATGGTATAGAATGCACACCCAACTGTTGTATATGGGACCAAGGGTGTCAGGGATTCATAAGCGTTAAGGCCAACCAAGAGGAGGAATATTTCAACTCTCTCTCTTTTGTCTTTTCCTTCCCAAGCCTGTTCCATCAAAAACGTGATTTGCATTATCCTTGCCGTTAGCTATGATGGAGTCAACCCTACCCCGCCAAACACAGCTCTACAGAAATGAATGTAACAAATCTTTCCACAGATGACAGCCCCTCTTGGGGAATTTCTGTGTGGGCAAAAAGTAATTACCCGATTGGAATTTAGCCAGAATATAAGGATGACCATTCCTATCTTTGTCTGGTTTTATCTGTTCCCTTCTTTGCAACAGGGACTCATTCATCCAATCTGTTCTAATTGCTATAACCCTTTTGCCAAGATGGAATGCATTTCTTAGTTCCTTCCACAATGGGGTGTCTCTCAGTTCTGCACACACATTATGTTTGCATATGCTGAACTGTCTAAATACTTGGGAATGTGGAAATCAATCCACTAACGTTGGCCCCTCCTTGCTCAGATAATCTCTTTCACAAGTTGTGAAAGAGACTGTGCATGTGACAACATTATGGAGGTTGTCTTTGCTTACATCACATATGAAGAAGCAGCAACTCTTTTATTGCTGCCCTGGAGATAGATAGATAGATAGATAGATAGATAATTATATATATGTATATATAACATTAAGAAAGGGTTTTACACAGAATTAAGACTACAAAAACATAAAAAGAAAAGTAGAAAAAAAGAAAAAGAAATGAAAGAGTAAAAGAAAAAATGAAAGACAGGAAAAGATTAAGAAAAGGGAAAAGAAAAATATCTAAAGAAGCGACCTCCGATCTTTGCAGCAGTTACAGGCATGATGATTACCATTACCCCCCTCCCAAATTACATATGAAGATTCCCTTCTTCCCATAAACAACCCTTTTTAATCAATAAATCCTGAAATTGCCCATTCATTTTTGTCCATTTTCAGCAAAAAGTCCATAAAGGATTTCCAGTCTTTTATAAAAGTAATTGTTGTTCCCTTCTGGAGATTCTTCCGAAGATGACACTAACAACTGTCAGTGGCAAAGCAGCAAATTATAACTCTAGAATCTAAAAAAGATTAAAATCAAAAGGATTGAAAATTGTAGTTCTCCCTTCAGTGATATCATATAAAATATGATATATCCCTGCTATGTCTCCTGTAGCCTACAACATCTGATTTCTTTTTAAGGTGCAGATTCCTGGTTGTAAAAGTATTGTCCACCGCTGGTCTCCATGAACATTTTCAGGTTTCAGAGAGCCTGCCTCATTTCAGCTTGTACAAACATAGATATACAGTGGGGAGGGCAATAAATATGAAGTAGACATATTTGCCTTCCCCTTTTGTTGGATTTCTGTGGATTTTGGGAGGGGGACAGACTGCCCACACCCCCAATAGGTTGGCATTTGTTTTGAGTTTGGGTTGTTTGAACAAGCCAGTGTTGGCTGGGTTCATCTGCCAAGTGAAGCCAAAATCAATGAAACCACATGGTCCTTTGTGCAACCAAGCCAACCTCAACTTTTATGTTCATCCCATTATATACTTTTAACCAGAGTTAAACCTCTCTTGGTGGCACTCAGCCATGCTAGAATGCCACCCTTCTGGAAAAACTTTCCTGTAATCAATCTGTACATCTGCTCTTATTTGTATATCAAAACTCTTGCATTTCGTGCATTTCACATCCAGGGAAAGAAAGTGAATGAGCCATTTGAATTGGTGAAATCACTATTGGAAGGACTGGTGTTCCAATGCACTGTAATACAGAGTGCAACATTTGGTCTGATTCCATCATCCCCTGTCCACAGATAACAGTAAATAACAGAAAACCATTTATATATAACAGCAGAAAAAAATCTGCTTAGATAACACTCCAATCACCATACAGGCAACAAAAGCTAGATTTCAAATGGTTTCCAAGCAGAATTCCAAAGCATATGTTTTTATTTTTATGCCATATTAAATATATTTGTTTATTGTCTGATTGTGTTGAAAATATACCACATACGTATGCACACAGAGATATTTTTATAGTTCTGCAAAAAGCTAACTAAGGAGACTGTAAACTACAAAACTGCAGAGTTTAAAGATAATGAGCAATCAAAATTACAGAACTCAAATATACTGCTTATACTTTTTTAAGGGGGAGGGGAAAAGGGCAAATGCTTCTTTCCCCCATTTAGAATCACCCATTTGAAACGGAAGCTGCTTTCAGTTTTGTTGATATCAGTGTTGACACTAAAGTATGGAATATTGTTGTTTCCCAAGATAGCTTCATTGGGACCCATAGTTTCTTGTTTTCAAACCACCTTTCAACTGTTTTTTTTTTTCCTATGGATGTTTCTTATTTGAGCCTTTTGAACCTTCATATGGATTTCCTGTCTCATCTACAACACTTTTCTTTTTTCTTTTACTGTGTTTCTCTCCTGCCACTGCTTTACTAATTTTCCTGGTCAGGTTTGTTTCTAATGTTTGCAGTTTGCAACATATGGTAAGATATTCTGGATTTTTGAATTTGAAGTGATGTCCCTAAAACATAGCCATCATTTTTTGAGATATATGTCTATATGTGAGTTAACTACATTAAGTTTTATAACCGCAATCTGTATTTTTTTCATACTTTTCTGTAGACTAAAATCCTTTTTTTAAAAAAAGTGAATATATGAATATATAAAAAGTAAATACATGTGGTATATGAACCACATTAACACTGGCCCCAGTTGACTGCTTGTAGGTGCTATCTCGAGTGTTTTTGCTTTCTGAAGATTTTTTTGTTTTTTATTGTGATGAGGGCTCTTTCTGGTTGTGCTAGTATTTGTTGTTGTATATCACCGAGAATCCTCTTTGATTACAAGCCTACTAGCCACAATGCAGCATCCTCAAAAGTGATGTAACTCTGCTGTAAGGGCTCTAATCCTTCAGCATGTGGGCTGTTGCATTCTGTGCCAGCTGCAGCTTCTGAACAATCTTCAAAGATTGCCTACATTGAAGTAGTCTACAGGTATATTAATGAGGGCGTGAGTTATCATTGCCAGGTCCTTCAACTCCACACAGGGCTGTAGCTGAGCAAGGTCCTCTTGATCATGGCATTCACCCGCTCCTTAAGCAGTAGGTTGGAAACCCAAGTCACATGCCTTCTCCTTCAGGGAAAGTGCCAGAGTAATCACCAGAACAGACAAAGAACCAACAGATCTCTGGATAAGCAGCAATTCCTTCTTGTTTGGGTTCAACCACAGCTTGTTTTGTCCCATCCAGACCTTTACAGCATCCTGTGACTGAGTCAAAATCGTGACAGCGTCTCTGGCTTGGCCTTGGGTGACAATGTATAACTGGATGTCATCAGCATACTGTTGACACTTCACACCAACTTGAAAGATAACTTCTCCTTGAGGTCCCTGAGGTACACAGCAGGTAACACTGAAAGAGTCAACCTCTCCTTCCTCATTACAACTGACTAGAACAGCCTGATAAGGAAGGAGTAAAACCATTATAAATAGGACCTTCAACTGCCAACCCTCACGAGTTATCCAGAAGGATACCACATTTAATGGTACGTAAGGATGTGACAGGTCAAGTAGGACTAAGAGGCATGTAAATCCCAACAAAAATCATCCACTAAAGTGACTAATGTCATCTCTGTTTATGGAACCATTCCATAAACATTTCATGATCCAATCCTTGCCAGAAAACATGTTGCCCTCTCTTTCCTTAACTACTTTCACTTAGCATGACTTCTTAATAAAAAGTTCTTGATGACTTCCAAACACTATAATTTTGTCTCTTTCATAAACTATGATGTGGGTAGGTAATGTTAGACTATGGATTTAATGGTCTATTGGGGATCTCTCTTCAGAGTAATATAATTATTTCAATTACTTCTAAATGTGGAAAATTAGACCTATTTTTATAGGGGCCTTCTTGCCCTTTCTGTTGAGTAGCATCCTAAGTTTCTGCCTCAATGTCCTGCCCTAAGAGTAGCATTCTTCACATGGCCCATGAGTGTGTTTGTGTGTGTGTTTGTAGGGAAGCAAGAAAGCAGAATTATGGCTGTAAACTCATTTTACACCTCTACATATTTAAAAGGCCCAGAATTCCTGGATATTTCTTGCGCTCCCCTTGCTTGTTAGTGTATCCCTCACTGTGCTTCCTCATTATGTCATCTCATCTTCTGTACAACCCTAGAAATTTGGGGAACACATCTCTAATATATGATAACACACCTTCTTCTTGATGCATCCACCTTGTCAGGATCTGATGCCTTCTTTCGTTAAACTCCTAATAGTACCTTAAAGATGCCAGCAATTATTCAAAGAAATGCTTCAGTGTTGCTAAGCAACACTACTAAGTTAAAGATCACTGAGTGCTTTAGGAAAACAAGCTTTTTACAACAAATTGTAGGATCCTAAGAGATTTTGGACTCTCCTGACTGAGAGGCTGATCATTGATATGTAGCCTCTGAAGAACTTTGAGTTTGATCTCAGTGTGAGAATTTGTCCATTTGCTGTTGTCTTTGCAATCTTCTCTGGGCAAATATGAAAACAAGATGAAGAGCTACCTTCCACTGTTTGCTCTCTAATTAAGCTAGCAATTATGAGAAGCAACAATAATCTCTGTATTCCCTTTTTGCAATTGTTGTTGTTTGTTATTTCAATACTTTCTTCATTTCTCCTTTCCTTCCCCAGAAGTTGATTTGCAAATGCCAAATACCAACTTCAGAGAATGTCTTAGATGATATACCTATTTCTGCATTTAAAACTGACATAATACATCTTCCACTTAGTCACCAGATCAGAATCAATAGAAGTTCATACCCAAGGATTAATAAAGGACTACATGCATTAATTAATTAATTAAACACTGGAATGATTTCTTTGCCCCATTTGTGTTATGCTTAAATGGGAACTCATTGAATCTATAAAATGTAATAAAATTCTCTGTCACTGAAGCCTAAATACCAGCTTGTTCTAAATGCTTGCTCATTAAAAAGGGCCAGAAGGACTTAAGTCACTGTCTAATGCAAACCACTGCCTTGAATATTGATGATCTATTCTGATAGTTTGATATGTATTCTAAAATGTAGATCTTCAGTTCTTAATAGGCAACTATACTTTAATTGCATTCTATTTAACCATGGTTTCATTTGAAATTCTAATGCCAGCTTAATCCTTATACCCATTCATACAGTATAGGGGAAGTGCTAGGTGCTGATACATTGTAAAATATGAGTCCCTTGAAGATAAATTCATATCTTAGATACAATTTTCTGCTCTTCCCATCACTTATCGGAAACAATGACAACTCGTAAGACATTTTCCTCTGGTATTTGGAGTTTATTGCTAATCCTACCATCTACAAGATCCAAATATTGTCAATGGAAGGCAGTGAACCAAAAAAATAATCAGCCAGCAATGTCTCCACTCATGGTATCTACAGAATCAGAGGAGCTATGACACTCTGATCCCATTGCTCTGCTGAAGGCCATCCAAGATCACCTCTGAGACTGAGGATTCTAGCTCTGGGCAAGAGTCGAACTAGAAGACCTTCAAGATACCTTCCAACCCTATGATTCTATGAGCCATGAAGTAGAGACAGTGATAATGTTAAGAAGAATCCAACAATGAGAGTCTTTGATGCAAATTGGACAGCACAAAGACCTGAGTGAAATGCAGGAAGTAAAAGCCATTTCTAACATATGTTTTGAAAGAAGGCTGTGGTGATATTCCAGGAAAAGATAAAGCTGAAAGGCCAACGGTATTGCTGCTTATTGTTAGGTAACACTTGTTGATGCTAGACAGAGAAAACAGACTCTAGTATCTAAAACAAACAAAACCTCTGGTTTTCTGGTTAAAACAAAGCCAGTACAGTTCCTCTCCATGTAGGAAACTAGTCCATGTAGTTCAAGGAGAAACTTGAAAGAGGAATAGTTTGAAAATAACCATAACACTTGCTTGTTCCTTTTTCTTTCCTGCATGACTCTCTCACACAAAGGCAAAAGGACTTTTGTTGTCTCCACTAAATCCTTCACCATTCAAAATGGCAGAATGGCATCTACATTTTTGGAAGTAAGACAATATTGTTTGTACTGCTTGCACTGGAACTCTTTTACATAATGAATACATTCTGTTTTCTGTTTGTATCAGTCTGTGAGAAGTGCAAATAACAGAATGAGTTTTCTTTTGACTATATTTAAAGCCAAAGTGAGGGACTTGCTATATCTCTCTCAATAGTTCAGGGAAAGCCATGTAAAAACTGTATCCATGCTATCTTCTGTGTGAGAATTAGCCATGCTCAGCATTTATTTGGCTTTACTAGATATAGAAAGCTAAGCAGGGTCAGCCCTGGGTAATAATTGGATGGGTGACCATCTGGGAAGTCCAGGAAAGCAGGCTAGATTGGGAAACCAAAAAGAAAAAGAAAGAAGAGAAAAATTCCAGAAGAAGGCAATGGCAAGCTTCTTTCCTATCATACCAAGAAAACTCCATGGATGTGCCCATATAAGTCACTAGAAGTTAAACTTTATTGGAAGCGGATTTTACTTCTACATTGAGAGACTTCAGCTTATCATCAGTCCAACTTTAAATGTAAATTTTGGAGGCAAACTTGGATAGAAGAACAAAATTTATTGCAGATACTCAAGAATGACTTCTGGGATGAGCCTTAACTAGATCTATTCCTCAGCTGCCACAAGGTCTTCATTTAGCTTTTTGGTTTTGTATTTAATTCCAATTGTGATGGGAAAGCAGTGTGAATTGCACAATGCAGGGAATTAAGTAAGCTTATTCTATGGATTGTTTTCAAGACATATTTATGATGGGGATATGATTACCCAACTTATCTTTCATTCCTTTACTATATCAAGAAGATCAGGAAAACACAGATAGGGCCTTGGACCCTGAAGGCTTCACTGATTCTGGATGCTAACCAGCGAAAGGAAAAAAGAACCTAACTGCACTTTTTTACAGCCAGCCTGGACAAGCCAGTGAAGAGAAGCATGGATCAAGCCAGTAGACTGATCCATGTAAGCTCCATAGTTAGTAAGCTCCATAGTTAGTTAGTTAGTAAGCTCCATAGTCACCAGACCCATACTAAGAGTGCTCTTTATGCTATCATTTACCTAACTGTAGATTCATGTTTAGCTATTAAATAAAGTTGTGTTCATTTTAACCCATTTATTGGCTCAAAGACATGAGACAAAGAAATACAGAAGCAAACACACAAAAAAGAATAAAGATAGATGGAAGTAAGAAAGAAATATTCTTCAGGCATTGGCAAGAGAAGAGAGATAGCTGTTGCTGTTTTTGTTTATGACTTCTAATTTCTCCCTGCTTGTACTTTCTTAAATAAAAAGCAGCCCTAAAATTGTAGTATTTGTCCATTCATTTTTAAAGATAACAAAGCTAATGATGGCCTTGAAATGGATAATTATCTAACTCAGAATATAAACATGTACCTCTAATAATTCTCGATTATAAAATAGGTTCAATTCTCTAAAATTCTCCTGATTAGATTACAGGCTTAGGCTAGTAACTATATCTTTGCTTAAAATAAGTAAAAGAAAAAGTATTGCTTGAATTTGGAACATCCTATCATCAAATTTAGAGAGCCAGTTTGGTATAGTAGTTAAGGCATCAGGCTAGAAACCAGGAGACCTGAGTTCTAGTCCTGCCTAGCTGGATGACCTTGGCCAGTCCCTCTCTCTCAGCCCTCAGGAGGCAATGGCAAACCACTTCTGAAAAACCTTGCCAAGAAAACTGCAGGGACTTGTCCAAGTAGTTGCCAGGAGACAAAAAGTGACTTGAAGGCACCAAAAAACCAAAAAACAACAGAAAAATCCCATCAGGTTTAGGAGAAATCCCCAGCTATCTTTAGTATGCTGTCCTCTGCATTGCTAGAAGTGTCAGTGTAGTATAATGCTAGAGGTATTTGACTGGAACCGAGGCAGGTGTTTGATTGAAACTAGATAGCTGAACAGGCAAAGGAGGACATGGACAATTGAAAAGGAGGACATCTGAGGGGAAAAAGAGGACACACTAACTGGTTAACTTTCTTGGCATCCCCAACAAAAATTACAGTGAAAACTCCAAAACCAACCAACAAACCAAAAGACAAAATAAAAATACTTGGGCCTACATGTGTATGAAATAACTTTTTCCAGCATCAGAAAGAGTGGTTTTTCAATCACAGGAATGTGCTAGAGACAGTTAGGACAGGCAGCAGCACAAGCCCACCAGAGGATACTAATCAAGGTCACAGAGTGGAGCTTGTTAAATTGCAGTTAGCACTACTTAGGGAAGTACTGCACCGTGGAAAAAAGCTGTTCTGGAATAGATACTCAAAAAGCTGGACAATATTTGATTTTAAGGCTGGATGGGAGGACATGAGGACAAAAAAGAGGACGTGTCCTCCTTTTGCCAGATGTTTGGTAACCCTAAACTAGGGACACTCAAGTTTGCATTCCAACAGTCATAGAGCTCATTGGAGGAACTTTAAGCCAGCCACTCTCTCCTAGCCCAATATAATGGTACGTTAGAAAGACCTTGAGAGGTCATAGCCCGCAGCTGCACAATGGATGGAGAAAGAGGCTCAGAAGGGACCCTCCCTAGTTTCTTGGGCTGTAAAGGAGACTGCGGGAGATTTGTACTTTCAGACTTGCAAGATTCTGTTAATATAGCCATACAATAAAGTAGAATTAGTTCATCTGGTCATATTTCCTGTCTGGTCTACCTGGGGAGGTTGACACCCAGCCTATTTCACATGGTTGCTGTTATAAAATGTGAGGAAGATTCTCCAAGATGTATCATCTTGAACTCTCAGAAGATACTCAAGAATGACTTCTGGGATGTTCCTCAGATGCCAAAGGATCTTCATGTCGTTTTTTGGTTTTATATTTAATCCCAGTTGTGATGGGAAAGCAGTGTGAGTTGGACAAGGTAGGGAATTAAGTGAGAAAAGTGGGATATGAATACAATGCATGAATAAATAAAACTGAAGGACGGATAAACAATTTATCCAGGCCTGGAGAAGAACCTCCACTACCATTCTTTTTTTAATTGTCTCTGCAGAGCTCAGAAATGCGTTTCCAAACATGGTAATCCAACACTATCTGACAGCAACCAGAAATCCTTAATTACTTCTAATTACAACTTTCTTTGCTTTATGCCTCCTTTGTGAAGAGGTGTGGTTTTATACTTAAATAGCATTGTAGCTGAAGTACTCTCAAGGGGAATGCATTGTCTTCCAAGACTGAGTTTTGATTCTCTGCACCACTAATTAGATCAGGTAAACAAGTAAACAAGAAAGATGTGAGATCAGGTAAACATGTAAATAAGGAAGAAGATACCATTGATAGATTGTTGAAACATCATCATCGTCATAGCAATAACAATGTTATTAACTTCTGAAAGCTAGTTATGTTTCATGGATATATATATGTCATGTCATATAGGATATCTATCATATATGCTAGATCATATACATGTTCACAAAACCTGCAAAACTATTGCTTGCTTAACCATGTTTTGCTAAATAAGTCATAATTGGCCAAGTTAGTACAACAAACCAAACCATAAACCATAAACCATAATTTACAATGCATAGTAGCTGGGTTCACAAATGAACCACAAACAAACAAATGATACTTTGGCTTAGTGTTTTGTGTACATCCAACTCATGTCCCTCCATTCAATTTCTATATCAGGTTACAAATTGAAAAAAAAAACCTGCACAAAAATGCTGATTTTTTAATTGGATTCGCACATTAGGTTATGCCAAAATGTGGTTTTACTGTTATATGTAAATCCAACCCCTCTGGTTTATAAAACAAATTGTATGACTTTTATATGTAAACCATATTTATACAATACTATGCCATACGCTAATATGTTTATACAAGTTATATTTCACTTGCTGACCATAGGACTTAAAATGGGCAATATAGAAGGCTAACAGCCATCTGTTATTAAAAATCTCACAGAAATAATTGAAATCTGTGTTCAGATTAGGCCTGGTCAAGAGGAAGGTGAAGGAGAAAGTGCATCCTTAAAATGTAAAGACTGGGGGCTGAGCCCAAGTCCCAAACAGCCAGTCTGGTCGAGTGGTGAAGGCCCCAGGCTTGAAAGCGGGAGACGGTGAGTTCCAGTCCCGCCTTAGGCATGGAAGCCGGCTGGGGGACTTTGGGCCAGTCACTCTCTCTCAGCCCAACTCACCTCACAGGGTGGTTGTCGTGGGAAAAACAGGAGGAGGGATGGATATTAGTATATTTGCCGCCTTCAGTTATTTATAAAAATAATAAAGGTGGGATTAAAAAAAACCTAAAACAACAGTACATTCCAGAACTGCTGTATGGTTTTGGGGTTTTTTTCCTCCCCCAAATTATAACTAAACCATGATTTAACACAATATTCAACCAGTTAACACAATATCTGTTATCTAAGCAATCCTTGTCTTTCCAGCCAGCTTAAGATTCTGTTTTTTTCTGCTGCTGAGGTTTAAGCAATTATCTGGGAATATATTCCCATAGAAGTAGCTTCACTGATTTCTTCTGTGTGTGAGTGGCTGGCCAGCTGCACCAGTAATTTTGTCAGGGGTTTTCTCTAATTTTCTGGTGATGTATCCCAGGCTGACATTGGATATGGCAGCTGATCTTACTGGCCTAGTGGCACTATATTTTACACTCATGGAATGATGTGAATCTATATAAAACCAACGTCAACTGAATCATCCGTCTATTATTCCATTCAGACAACACATTTTACTTGGTTACTGAATTATTTTATTGTCTGGGTTTGCACAGTGTAAACTATAGATTATCCACATGGGTTAGGGTGACAGAACAGGCTTATTCTGGTTCTTCCCCCAGGCCCTGGGCCAGGATGTTACATATGCCCACTTTCAATGTTTGAATATAAGTTGCCTCCAGCACAATGCTTTTTTTAAAACTTATTTTTATTGCACATTTTGTATCTCTATGAGATGCCCATAATTGCATGGTAAGTAGGTGACCATGCAAAATTAAAATAATGAATGAATAAATCCACCCTCGCAAAATAACCAGGTTTAATATTAACCAGGCTTAGCACGTTGTGCAAATGCAATAACATTTGTTTTGTCTTTAACTCAGGCATGTTCAACAAACACAGCCTTCAAGTATTTTTGGCAAAGTGTATCTCCACAGACCTTTTAACCAACCTGTGTTCTGAAAAGCAGCATGCACATTTTAAAAATCAATAAAGAAAAATCTGTATAAATTGATGATGATTCATTGCAAAAAATGAGAATTGAAACAGCACGTGTGGTGAAAATTAAATCAACAACATTAAGGACCTGCAATTGTAAAATACTCATTTATAATCTACTTTTTAGTTTTCGCTTGTTATTCTTTGGATCGTATTGCTGTGTGCGTGGAAGGAATATTGGAAAAAACGGACCTTTTTAAACCAATTGCAGGAGATGGCTGACCCTTCTGAGCAGGCAAAGAATTGTCTGAAATTATCTGAGTGCCTTTGGCAATCATCAAAGAGAAATCATGAAGGCTGGAGAAAATCTCAAATGGTTATAAGAGCACAAATATTGCATCTTGCCTTTTTTTTCTCTCTTAAAAAAGGATAAAAAAGATCTGTGATGCTGTAGTTCATGCAGGTTCACGTTAATGCCTGGCAGAATCTTTGGAAGAAAAATAGAATTCTGAATTGTCACTATGCATTAGCAGAGTGTGGTGCCCACCATGAATCAATATGCCTGCAGACACCTCCTTTGGGGCCCATCAGGTTCCCTGACCCCCCAACATAAAATTTGGGGGTAGAGTCTTTTAATTAAAACAATTTCAGAGGGAACTTGACATACTGCAAAGCAAGCTACCAATCTTTAATGACTTTATTTCCAAGAATGCCCCTAAGCCCTATGTAAGTTCCATTCGTGTTCTTAGACAATAAAATGACAAATGACTATTAAGAAGTAATTAATGTTAACTAATAACAGAGCAGAGGGAGAACATTAGCCATCAGTTTGTTCCAATCAACCCAAACATAAGGCAAAATATGAACAACAGTAACAACAAAGGAACACTAGTTTTTTTATATTTCCTGCAAAAAAAAAGTTTTATACCTAAATATCTCAACATCATAGCTATTGTGATTATGCAAAGCACCCCCCTTAAAGCATTAAAGCAGCCATGTCCTCTAGCCACAGCTGCTTCAAAGCCTTTCCCCAGTTTTCTTGTCTGTATCTGCAGATAACAGGGGCAAATGTCAAACAGCCACTCAAGACTTTGAAAGGATGTAGCTGCTTTAATGCTTGCAGAGAGGTGCTTTCCTCAGCCACATTTGCAATCTCCCCTCTTTTGAAAGCTTGACACTCTTCTATTAGTTATATCCCTAACATACATGCATATCCATGACATCATTAACTGTTGGGGTTAGCAATATTGTACAAAGTGCCGAAAAGGAAATAGCAAGCAAAGAAATTAAGGCATGAGTTAAGAAAACAAAGCATAGTTAAAGCTAGTTCATTGAACTTTCAGATTTACTAATATTGTTTTATCTTAGTGTTTACCAAAAGCAAGTTAAAGTTAATCAGCTGCTGTCAGGCCCAGCCCAAGAACAACAGTGAAACAGTCCAGTTGAGTTAAATTCCTTTATTTGCTTACACCATATAGACAGAACCTTGCCAGACTAAATCTACTGCAACTAGTGGATATACCCTGGGAGATTCTAGGGAGTGCCTATCCAGAGCTTCTTATGCTTCTCACGCTACCCCTGAGGACTGTTTTGTCTTCTGTCTCCTTTCCCTTCCTGGAATGCACCTCCTCCTTCCTGATAGCCTTGCTCTCTGTTGCTATCCACCATCTTGTAGTGCTGGCAATGGTGCAAAATGTGGCCTCTCTACTTAAACTATCTAGATGTTTATGTGACAAGAGGCAACATTCAACCACCATGCCTGGCACGTTCATGAAAACAGATGTAATAAGAGTGGAGTGAATATCTCATAAAACAAGCAATATGGAAGGATAGGACCCACCATTTCTACCTTTCCAGTGTCACAGGGACAAATAAGCTCGAGAAAAGGAATATGTTGGTATCTGCTCACCAGCAGCATGGAGGGAGAACGTTAAAAAGCTTGAGGCAACTTACAGGCACAATGGCCTGATAAATAAGTGCAGGCCTATCTCAGATACCTTTGTTTCTCTTCTCTTTGTTTTGAATGGATGGATCAGATATATCCTCACTCAACAATGGCTGTTATGTCCCTCTTTATTATTATTTGCACAAGAGGCTCTTTGAATGTTCCACTCTGTCAGAGCTTCTAAAGGAGATAAATCTTCTAGCAGTAATCTACCTATTGTATTCTATGACTCACATTGATTGATCATGCATTTGTCTGCCTGTTTATCTTGTAAGGTTACTTAAAAGGTGTCCTGATCCTTCTTTTTTTCCCCTTTCTCCAAGGTATCTGATGGGTTCCTTTATGTGTTAGGATAATTTAAAAAACCCAGCTTTTTGATGTGCAGGTGTTAGAATTCACTAGTGTAGCTCTCTAGTGCCATTCATTCATTGCAGTTGGGATGTAATATCCTCTTTCTCCCCATTCTTCCTCATTTTGTACGAAAGCACCCCTGTGAAACAGAGCTCAGCAACTAGAGCCCTTCAGGTGCCAAGATATGTGTGAACCCTCAAATGATTTCTGATGTACTTTCCCCCCAAATAACATCACAATATGTACAAGACTGAAGGATTTCAAGATCACCAACTCTTGTGAGCTTTCAGTGTTCTCTCATGCATTCAGAGATAGATTCAGTAATCATATGAGATTTCAGCCTATACACACAGACCCACACTTGCACCTATGTAACCTCACAAGACTGTACAATAGTGTGACCAATCCCTGAGGACATTCAAAACACTTTGCATTAAGGGCTTCAGCAATTCAAGTGAATTCTTCATATATTGGAGAATGGTACTGGCAATTTTAGCAGAAAATTAGAGAACCCTGTCACCCACTGGGTCACCCTTTGAGAGAAAGGTAGTGCAGTCTGATGCGACCAGAATGAATATTAAATTTTAGGTGACCATATGTTTTTTGCCCCAATGCTGGATGATCCTGTGATCATCTAAGAAGAGTATATATCATAAACAGAAAAATAATTGTAGTGGCAAACGAACTTCCATAATAACTCAATACTTACTTACCTAAACAGATAAACAGAATGACATGGGCAGGCAAAAAAGCAGTGGGAGCAGAAGTGACTTCCAACTTCCTGCTGGCTTCCCCATTGACTTTGCTTGTGGGAAGCTGGCAGGGAGCATCGGAAATCACAATAACATTTCAATTTCAATTCCATAGGAGTAATGGGTCCCAGTTTTTTATGCATTCTTTAAATTAGAGGATTTTGGGTACCTTTATTCAAAAATTGTTGCGGTATAATACACCATTTGGGCTAACTTGATGGTACAGACAAACAGATAAACACAATGAGAGTTTTAGTAGTTATAGATGTGTTACATCAAGGTACAGTTTTGAAATCACTAAGAAGGGGAATTAACGTTTGCTTAATTGTTAAGGCTCTACCTGGATTGTGTCATTTATATCTATAAAAAGGGTTCATATAGTTAAACATTGTTTCTGTTGTTTGTGTTCTGACATTGCCCTGAATCCAGTGGCATCTACAAGAGAGGTTCAAAATCTGCAAGACAGAGTATGTGGTGTTGCAGTTGAAGCTCTGTCACTTCATACATGCATGTATGTATTTTAATCACAATGCTAGGCCTACCTTCTTGCAGATTTTGATTCCCTCTTGGATGTGCCTGCCTAAACTATATTGTAGTTTGTTTAGTTTTGGCTCAAAGGTGATTTATCCATCACACTAAGCTATAGTTTGTTGACTTAGCAGAACAAGATGGCTCTACGTATTGTGCAAAGCTATACACTATATAATTATTAATCTATGGTTTAGCTCAAAAAAACATGCTAAATCAAAATCCAGCAAACTATATTGTGGCTGAATATGATGTATGAACCCAGCCACTGTTCATGAAGCATTGCCTTTTCTCTGGGCCATTTTCTTGATAAACTGAACATTGTGTGCCAATGGCTTACTTTTTTATTCTAGCTGAAAATGGGAAATTGGATGGGGAAGAGAAAAAGAAGTCAAGTGCTTAGGAATATCCTATGAATTCCACCCCTCCCATCTCACCTTCAAAGATCATATCTTTTCAACCTACTTTGAGCATTTGAACCCCACCTAACTGAATGTCCAGAAAAGTGGGGGCAGTGATATATGCAGGGAGAATAAATCTGCATGATGTGGGTGTAGTATTCCAACTGAAATTCTGCCTCCTTTGTACACGCATGTATGTATGTACGAAAGGGGCAGGACTTCAATCAAAATGCCACACCCAGCATCTTGCAGATTTTAATCTCTCCCCCCCCCCCCCCGATGCCACAGATGCCCATGGTAAGGAGAGAGCCCAAAGACACACGGGGGTTCACTAGTTGGTCATTTTCTCCCCTCCATCTTAGAACAGAAAAGGCTAGTTGAAACAATAGGCATAACAATCAAGGAATGGACTATAAATAACTTAAGAGTTTGACAAAGGATTCAATTTCAACTGTAACCATTCCATTTTTAAAGATGACCTGTTTCAGATGCCTCCTTTCAGAAGGACCAAATTCTGACATGTGGACTAAAGGACCTGGCTGTCCCCATTTGAGCTCTAAATGTCATTGATCTTCCCTTTGTGTTACACAAGGGATTCTTACCAAGCACACTTTCTTGACTTCACACTGGACAAAATGCTGACATTCTACTGCCAACAAATAGAGAATTCCTCCCCTTTTCTGTCCCCCACTTTTCATATTTCTGATACATATTTAAGTAGAACTACCACCATATCTGCACTTCTTATGACCACAAGAGCAAAAACTCTTTATTTTCATGTTTGGTTATTCAGATTTTTGTGGTTCAGATTTAGTCATCCTACTTGACTTGCATAATTCTTTACCACAGGATGCAGTGGTCACTATCTTGGTTGGCTTTAAAGGGTAGATAAAGCTATGTGGGACAGGGCCATCAAGGGTTATTAGTTTTTAAGTTTCAATGCTAACACTAGGTTGGGAGCAGCATGCCTCCCAATACCTGTTTTAGGAGAAGAATGATGGGAAACGTCAATGCCTTCATTTCCTGCTTCATAGGCCCCCATAGGCATCTGGTTGGCCACTATAAGAAGTAAAACGGGCCTTGGCCTGATTCAGAATAGCTTTTCTTACATTGTGACACTGTAGGCAGACATACTGGGAGATGCTCTGCCAAATTTCTCCAGGTTGAGGAGAAATCCACCTAGAGTTAATAGTAGATGTAGGTTGGTTCTTCTTCCTTCCTTCCTTCCTTCCTTCCTTCCTTCCTTCCTTCCTTCCTTCCTTCCTTCCTTCCTTGTCCCTCCCTCCCTCCCTTCTTTCTCCTGTTTTCTTCCCTCTTCCACTCTAGCCTTTTTTGTTTGTTTGTAAGAAATTAAGAAGGGCTAGAGAAAGTGACTATCAAGTCTTCTGTGTTCTGTTTGTTAGCATTTGACTTTCTCAGTCTAGAAGCCTGTTCTGTGCAGGAAGAGGAGTCTGATTGAAATATTTAGTTCCCATGACAACTATTACCTGTCTATTGACACCATTTTGTCATGAATAGCCTCAAGGCAACACCTATTCCTGCTATTTCCCTGTTACGTGGATGGCCAAAATTCACCCAGTTGTGAGAGATGCTGAGTCTTCTAAAAGTGGCTTTTGGTTGAATGTTGAGGTGTAAAAATGAAGGGGGAAAATCATATTTTTAATACCATGCCTTGAGGATATGTTTTCTAAAGACTTTAGATTTTGTTGATTTCCAACTATTGAAATAGGAATGGGGAAACCCAGAATTAAGTTTTCTTTCATGTGTGAAAATCACAAGGTGACTTTGGGTCCATCATTATCTTTTGATCTCAATTATTTTACATGCTACACACGTGCAAGGTAACCTGTTATTTTTTTGTTATCACACTAGTAATGGATGGGAAAAAATGAAGCTGAGGGAGAAGAAGTGTTTGAGTTTATTATATTTGTATTCCACTCTTCCTTCAGGGAGCCCAAGCTAGCATGCATAAAACTTTTCCTGTCTCCAATTTTATCTCCTCAATTTACTTATTTATTCATTAGATTTAAGTCCTACTTTTCCTTTTGGAACCCAGGATGGCATACATAATACTTCCTCTCCAATTTTTCTTGACACAAAAATCATGTGAGGAAGTTTGGGTTAAGACATAGTAACTGGCTGAAGTCATTCTGTGAGTTTTTCATGGCTGAAAGTGGACTCAAACTTGGCTCTTCCTGGTCTTAAACAAACATTTTAGTTACAACCCCAAGTCAGATAACTTTCTTTTAGAAAATATTCCTCTTTCATTCAGCTAATGTGGATGGGGAGAAGAAAACCAGTGGCCTTCCAAACCTCAAAGATATAGAGAGACTTTTCTGCAAATGGCATTAGAACTGGTGATTCCCAAGATTCCTATACTTCTTTCATGGCTGAGTGAAAATTAGAATTCAGTAGTCCCACATCCTAGTTTGCTACCAAGACTCTACACAATTATACTGGGCAGTGGAGGATATGAACCAGGACATCATAACATCTAGTTCAGCCTCTTAATTACTGTGCTACTCTAGCAAGTCCCCAAGGAATGTTTGTGACATGGATATAGTTGCATATATTTAGGAAGATTTTACTTGAGTGTATAGGATCAGTTAGGAGACTACTGGAAGAAGAGTTCTCTAGGAGATCTGTCCTTAAAAATTTCGACTTCCAACTGTAACAATTACTTCCTGGCTTCGTGATGGAATAAACATATGGAAGAATAAGAAGCGTTTTAGAGAAACAAACCATTTGGATAAAGGCAAACTTTAAAAGTCCCTTCCTGCAGTAATTCCCCCTAGCCTGGCTTGGATAACTTTTCACTTAATTTTTGCTTACTAGGCATCAGTAGAAAAAAGGACCATCCATCAGCGTGCTCAACTTCCATTCGGCCTCTCTGCTGTAGATAGTGGTCTGGAGTCACCGTGTCATCAGTCATAGTTATCTACACAATGTATTTCTAGATCAATATATCACCAATTATTGCCTTAATTTTCAAAGGAAACCATTCTTTCAAATAGAAGGAGGAGAAGACAGAACGAGTAGAACAGTCCACCCCAAATCTACACTATTGCTGATCATGAAAAGAGAGTACTGCTGACTGCTGACCTTTTGTCTTTCACCTGAGTATTTAAAGAGGACTGACTGTATAAATCTTTGTGGTTGTTGTTCTTAACTTTCTTTTCTTTTCTTACTTACCCAGAAACTGACACTTGCATTATTTTAATTTAGATCATGAGTTTTATGGTGCACTTCTGCTAAAGTAAATATGCATTAGAATAAAATATTCCGCCCAGCCCCCAAGCATTATCTGGAGTAACCCTTCTGATATTAGTCCTAAATTGGATGTAGCTTTTCAGGAATATATTGTTAATCAATGCAGAAGCTAGGTAAATATCATACCCTGATACACAAAAAGTTAGGGCAGATAATTGCTTCTTAAATATTAATTACATATTGTCCTTCAGGGCTGGCCCAGGACACTTGGTGTCTTGAAAGGAAGCAACCTCTACCCCCAAATCAAGGTGTTAGTACCCATGGAAAACCAAATTGAGACAGAAAATCCAGCTGGCGCTTTCCCCCTTCTTTAGCAACAAATAACCAGAGTAGTATGGACAATTATCATCCTGCCTTTCCACCGTACACAAATTCATAAGAAGGTTGCATCCTTTTGTGCCGCAGAAGAACTGGCCCTGCTTTCCAGGTCTATCTTCTGTAGTACAATGACATCAGTACCATCAATATGGGTATTTGCTGGTGAGAAGGGGCAACAGTGTCACAAAAGACACCTACCCCAGTCTAAAACCATGAGAGAAAAATTCATCAGATCTCCACCTCCTATTAAAAAGCAACGGCGCTCTTATCAGCGACTATGGTGGCTCTGGGGATTTAAAAACAAAACAGAACAAAACTTTGGAAAGCTACGAATTGAGTGTGATGGGCATGATTTACTGCAGAGGAAACATCTCAGCACATTGTTCAAGGGTAAGCTATAAGGCTTAATCCATTATTATTTGAGAGATGCCTTGAGATCCTCAGAGGCTAGAGATGAGCTAAATATTATCAAAGCTGCCACTCTTGCTATAAATACTCATTTTAACCCCTGGGATGTACATTTCATCCACAAAAATACCAGGCTGCATCTTTAGCATTAAAAAAAAAAAGGGGGGGGGAGCATCAGCTGCCCTCCTGCCTGAAGATGGCACTGCAGTCACTTGCATGCTCAAATTCAGTTTCAATAGCAGAAACTCTTTAAGTGGACTGAGAGTATGGATTTATCAATCTGTTCAGTACAGAATTTTCCAGGCACATAAATGGGGAAAATCTCCATTATTAAAATTCATTCAAAGTCTTCCTCCCTCCCTCCCTCCCTCTTTCTTCCTGCTCTCCTTCCTTCCTTCCTTTTTTTTCTTTCTTTTCTTCCATCCTCCCTCCCTCCTTTCCTTCTCCCTCCTTTTCCTTCCTCCCTCCCTCCCCCCCTCCCTCCCTCCCCCCCCTTTGGAAGCAACTTTCTCTGCTGTTCTTCTGACTCCCCCAAAATTCTTTTTTTTCCCCACTCACCCTTGGAACAATACATAGAAGAAAACCTGTAGAAAGTACAGAGTTGAATGGAATGAAAGTCCTATTTTAATTTGGAAATTAAGGCAGTAATTTTAAACAACGCTAATAGGATTATGTCCCACTTCAAGCAGGGAGTTTTTCTGCTGTGTAAACAGGTAGGGGGTTGTATTACATGGCTGAGTTCCAACAAAGACTTAAGTAATAATAGTCATTGAATAACGGGGCAGTGGTGGCATTGGTGTTCCTTCTTTTAAAAGAGTGTTCTTGCTTTAATATACAAAAAGCAAGGAAAAAGGAAGATAGGGGAAAAAAAGGGAATGGCATTAAACCTTGACCGCATGGAGGAATATTGATCACTGTTTCCATTATGTATATAAAGAGCCAGTTCATAAGCAGAGAGCAAACATGCATCATTAATCTAGTAACTCCAAAGTGGCACAGACTTTCCACTGAAACAGAGACATATTTTTTGCTAGGCTCCATGCCAGTTACATCCATAGTTCTTCATATATTGCTAAATTCCAAATGTTTGATATAAAATTGAGTCACATTCCCCTCTTTGAATTGTATCACTCTTTTTAAAACTGTTTTAACAGATTACTGGATATTAAACCCAATCGGTGCTACAGTAAGTCAACCACATATCATATGCATAGGTGTCCATAATTTGACACTTCCAGCATAAAGAAATTGACAGCCAGCTCTTTATAAAAATTTTCTGAGCTGTCTAGTAAACATGAAAACAATCTTTTGTCATATTAATTCATTTAAGATCAAAAGAAACATAATTAAGGGTCTTAAAGTATATTAACCATATGTTTGCTAAAATGAGGTGTCCCAACTCTTCTTTTCAAAGATTTTTGGCTTTCCTTCCTAATATAGCTGTCTCAAACAGAAGGCTAGTATTTGTGGGGGGGAAAAAAATCTGACTTAGCTGTTCTCTTATCCCTTTCTTGAGAATAAAAAGAGAAAAACTGGGTTCACACCTCACTTTTCTTAGGGTTATCATATCTAAGTTGAAAAATCCAGAGCACATGGATATAGCAGCTCTATTTTTATTTAACAATGATTTATTGAAGGAAATACAGTTGACTGGACTTTTATAAGATGCAGAGCAATAAACCAGGAGTTTAGTACTTATGATGTTCTGAGGACCACCCAGCAAGTTTTGCATAGTATGTCACGGGCTGTACTAAAAGTGTGTGGGACCAAGACCTGGTATTTTGGGTGGGGGTTGAGGATTTTAAGAACTAAAATGGGTGCCTTAATGTCTTCAGGTTTTAAGACATTCATTTTGCCTCTTAATCCTACTCCTCCAAATTCTAAGCAATGCAAAGGAGCTGAAACATCATGGCCCATCTTCAGCTCTGGGGGCCACATATTCTGCCTTCTTATCATGAACCGTAGCTTACAGCTTACAAATTACAATATCATTTTTACATAGTATGCTTAGTCAAGATCAAGTTACCCACATGATGGATTAACCTAGTCAATTATCATATACAAAAAAAGATTACATCATAAAGTAATGTCATGTGTGAACCAGGCCACTGACTTGAATAAATTCTGCAAAGCACCTGCCTAAAATATTTGATTATATACAGGTCACTATATCAGGCATTATGGCTAAATCTCAATGGTAGTGTATGTATTCCACAGTTCTTTGTATCTCCACTTACAAACAGACTCAGAAGTCTCCCTTCTGAAAGATTTGTGCAGGAGACAGTGCTACTCAGCAGAGACAGACCTAGGCTAGATAAACCAATAGACTGATTCTATGTAAATATTATGCCATTCCTGGAAGATCCTCTTCAGAAGAAATTCTAAAGCTCCTGGAATTAAAATAGCAACATATGTCTCAAAACTTAGCAAGCTCTACTTCTCTAAGGAGAAGACTTAATGAACTTAAAACCCTTGTCTGGGCTTGGAAGCTAAGCAAGGTCAGGCCTGGTTAATATACTTGGATGGAGATCTCCAAGGAATATTAGAGCTGCACCTGAGCCTTGGGTGGAACTAAGTTTAGACTTTAAAACTTTCACTTAAAGGTTTTTGATTGCTGGAACAACATGTTCTTTCCTAAAGATGTACATTTACATGGAGAATGTCAACTGCTAGCAGATTCCATTATGAAACTACTTTAATGTTTTAGGATATTGTTAATAGAATTGTTAAAGCCTGTAAAAGCTCCTCTACTTCAGCTTATATCTAATGCAATCAAGATGAAGTTGTTTTGAGTTTCTTTCTCACACTTTCTACTTTCCCAGGATTCAGATATCTTTTTTTGCAACAGATCCCCTTCTCTGAGTAAAACCCACATTCCATCGCATTAAGGCTTTGATAAGCTTAATACACCTATTTTAACTTATCTTTCCCCACAGATTTGAAAGCAACTAAAATCCCCTCCCCCCTCAATTTGGATTCCTGTTTCCTGAAGACCTTTGTTACAGGCATACATAGGCACACACATGGACATGGAGAAATGGAATTGGCCCATATTAGACTCAGTGGATTGTGCACTCGTTTGAGAATATTTGCTGTCATAAAACCCAGTGTCAAGGAGATGGATCTAGCTCTGTATATTCCCTCCAGTCTTTCCATGTTCAGATATAGACACCCTATAGGAGGTTTCTATATCTCTAAAGAAATACTGCCTTAGTTTTACTGGAGTACAAAGAAGCAACCAGCTTGGGGAAAGGATTCTTCCACATGAATTGGAAAAGCTATTAAGTATCTTCTGTTCACAACAAAGGAATATACTAGTAAAAGCTATTGGTCTCTTGACATTCTTGAGAGGAAATGGCTCTGGTGATCACTGAGGTATGAAAGACTTATGTTTCCTCCCTTTTAATTTCATGGTAAAATATGAAATGAATAATACACTCTCTAAAAGCTGCCAGAAAAGAGAAAGCAATGAAATCAGTAGACTCATTCCTTCAGCATTCCCTTCCCACTAAAGAGACAATATGAAGCTATTAAACCAAAGTATCCCATTCTCTATCTTGTGATGGAGCATGTCATGGGATGTAGGAGAAAGTGCTGTTTTCTATCTCTGCATATTTGACTTGCCTGATTGATTGATAGCAGCCGTAGCTATTAGTATAACCTAGACGGACATTTCTAAGGCAGGAAAACAAAGAAGGATGTTAGCCACTAAAATAATTTGTCAGCAAAAGGAAGAAATCAAGCTGAGTATTTTTATGAAAGATGACATCAGGTCTAGAACTGGACACATACAGAGGCAATCAAGGTCTGGTTGACAAGAATGTTCACAGAGAAACAATGTTGTTTTCATCTATCTCCATCTATGAGCAGGGAAGGTAGCCAGAGAAGGTAGATGGGAAGATGGGCACTCCAAATTAGCCCTGCTGTGCAGAAATTTGGTATATTTAGTCCAGCTTTCTCTCTTCTTCTGTGGCCCATCTGATGCCTCTGGTTAGCAACAATCCTCATTTGCAACTAACATTTATTGGAATGGTCACTGGCCCACATGTGCTGATACAAGGGAGTTAGCTAATACTTGAAGAATAAATAAAAAAGTTCCTGCCAACATGGATGGCTACTGCCCCATTGAGTTCAAAGACTAGTGAGATACTAGTAATCATCATTCATATGCATTTGAGGTGGCAGGGTACAAATGGAAAATTATTTGTAACTTCATTCTAATCTTTACACTACATTTTTATATTTTTGGGTTATGTAGTCCTATCCTATATTTTTGGGTTATGTAGTCCTCACTAGTAACCAAGTAGTGAACCTCTTCTCTGGAAGTGTTTTTTTTAGCTAGAGGCTTTGCAGTGATAAGTCTCGGAAGCAAATATGAGAAGAAGTCTTTTGTTATATCCTATATTTTGTATGAAACTGGTATTTTGTGAAGTTTTACATTTTAAATGTAACTCTCTGTAACTTTCCTTTCTGCTGGTGCTGAGTGCTCTTATCTCCCTCCCTCCTCAGATAGCAATGCTCTAGACAACAAGGCCGAAATGTACCCAAAACAAGGTACAACCGGTGAAGACAAGGACTTGTGGTTTAGCTACCAGCAATTGACCAAATTTGGAGTACGGAAGGCATGGGGAGGGCACTGAGGGGGGGATTGGGGAGAAACGGCTCTTGTAATGATAAAAAGGCTTGCTGAACTCCTTTTCGGGGTTCAGTTCTTTGCAGGGACCTGCGAGTCCAAACTGAACCTTTGCGCAAATAAAGCTTCTCCCTGAATGACCCAGTGAGAGTCTCGTCATCAATAAATGTTGCGTTGCTCCCACCCGTAACACATTAATAGATTTATCATTCATGAATTAGGCTGATTTCCCTTTCCCAAACTTGGTCAATAGCTTCTTCCTCTATTTCTTCCTCCAGTTTGGCCTTTGTCTCTTCAAAGGACATAAATATTCTATCCCTGGAAGGGGAGAGGGGGCTAGGGTATCTCTCTTATGCCAACTGCTGCTGGCTAAGAGATGGCAGGTAATATCAAGAGCAGCAGTAGAGATCCATATGCTTTTTTGCCTTTTTTGTAAATTTCATATTGGACAATTATTGTTCGGGAGTCCTTGAGGGGCATCAAAGAGGCTTTCAAAGAAAATTAGAGGAAGAAGAACTAAATTATAGTAATCAAAAACCATAAAAGTCCAGTCTGATGAAGCAAGGGGTTCAAGTTTGCAAGGGTAGCAAACAAATTCAAACTAATAATAGAAACTCCCCTCCCCTTCCCCTCTGCAAATGCAGATACTTCAATTTGCTGATTTCAGCTCCATCCAAAGCTTCCAATTTTTTCCATAAAATAATGCTCTACATGCAGCCATGACAGTTTTAGTGGAACTGGAGCAGAAGAACGATTGAAATTGAGATAGAGGTGAATGCGACAGAAAGGCTGGGAATTCTTATTTATTTTTAAATGTTGATATATGCCACCCACAAGATCAATATACCAGAATTGTGCCAATGGTGGTAGAAGGAGAACAGGAAGACCTATTTGCTGATGTCTCCCTTTCTGTGCAAAATGTGCCTCCAAAAAACTTTTGCACACAGACTGTCAGGAGACTATCTATAGCACCATGAGAAGCAATGCAGGAGACAGAATTAGGAGAAGTTATCTTCTGTCCTGTTCCTTTCCTTCAGCAAGGAACATCAGCTTGATCTCAAACCTTTCACAAATGGACGAAGTCCTTCTATTTGAGGAATGTGTTAAGGTAGCATAATTTTCCTTGAGCTGAGTTTGGCTCCTGGTGACTTCATGGATATCTCTGTGAAGCAATATGGCAGCAATATGGAAGGGGTTCACCACTGCCCTTTTCTGGGTTATTTTTTGAGTTTCCAGTCTAGACTACAGCTCTGGAATTCCCTGTCTCACTCAAGAACTAAATAAGCACTCTTTGTCTAGTATTCAGATTTTGTTCTGACTAATCTGGACATGTAAAAAAAAAATAGTATGGATCTGCCACAGCCTGGTACTCACTACTCTGGGTGTCAGGCTGTGGCAGAACAAGACTTTTCTGATAGAGTTGACACCAGACAGGCTGTCAACCCTACAAGGTAGACCAGACTAAGAAACCAATGTCATATAGGTCAGGCCTACTTTTATGGTAACAGAATCTTGCAAGTCTGAATGTGCTTCCACCATCCTCACTCTATCTTTGTGTGAACTAGGGAGGGGCTTGTCTCAGATGTTTTCTTAAATTAGTTTCGTGGCTCATTCTCAAGTCCTGTTTATCTGACTGTTGCCTTATAGTAGCTCTTCCTCCTGTCATTCAAGGCCATTCCCTTGCCCTGAATGGGATACCCCACTAGTCTCCTTAAACCATACCCAACTTACTTTAGACCAATGTTTTTCAAACATGGCAACTTGAAGATGTGTGGACTTCAACTTCCAGAATTCTGAGAGTTGAAGTCCACACATCTTCAAGCTGCCAAGGTTGAGAAACACTGCTTTAGGAGACTCTATAAAGATAAAGCAAGTACATGGAAGCAAGATGAAAAAATAGGGACATCCTATTTCTGAACAAATCTTTGTCACCCTCTCTTTTTACACTGATAGCCAGTATATCATTATATTATAAGTAAATGCAAAATAAATTCCAGCAGCAGAGCTGACTACTAACTGGCACAGAAAAATAGTTCACTACTTAACTGTACTTAAATGTGAAAGGCAATTATTAATTACTCCCAGTAAGGAATTTAATCAGCTTAGTCAGCCTCTGCTAATGATAATTGGAAATCTGCATTTTCACAGCTTTTAGGAATGCTTGAGAAATCCAATCTTTGTGAATTCCAATACGAATTGACCTAATCTGCACCATCCAGGTTTATGTGCAAATAAGATCTTAGCTATCCACCCGCCCTCCCATTTCCAGAATGTTCTGTCTCAGTTCTTGGCTGAAATACTTTATCAAAACATATTTTAAATGTGGAAAGAATATCTCTTTAGAGATACGTTATTATGAGAAGAATATAGTTGGAAATTCATATTTCAATGTGGATTATGCATCAACCACTAAAGTTAGTTTAGACTTGGATTTGGCAGTTCAAATTCAGCTTGGTTTGGCTCAAGCAATTTAGGACCTTCTGTATTTGACTTTAAGCTGAATGTAAAGTTAGTTCTGGAAATCCAAAGGTTTAGGCCTCCCACATGCTATCAGGGGAAAACCACAAGCAGTGATATCTTTTTTTAAAAAAAAGCCTTTAGGAGAATAGGAGAAATTTTAGTATGTAGGAAATCTTTATGAGGGAAATGAAACCTTGCTAAAGAACGAGGTAGAGATTTTAGTGTAATTTGGAAAAGTAGCTATAACTTCTTCCTTTCTGAGATAACGGTTAGGTCAAAAATTATTACATCATTAATTAATTAATTGCATTTGTACACTACTGCATCAATAAAGACTCAGAGACATTTAAGGCGATCCAGTAAATACATTTAGCAAATTAAAATGTTCACATTTAGCATCATTAAAATAAAAATTGCAATGAGTAAATGATAATAAAAGCAACCACACAAAGAACATAACCAAAATACAGGTAGTCCTCACTTCCTGACCATTCGTTCAGCGACTGCTTGAAGTTATGAACGTGCTGAAAAAAGTGACTTGCACCCGGTGCCCAAAGTTATGGCCATTGCAGCGCCCCGCGGTTGCCTGATCAAAATTCAGGCATTTGGCAGCCCACCTGCACTTATGAACGCAGGGCGCTTCAACTCCCCTCACTCGCCTATCTTCCCTCCCAGCTATGCCTTCTTGGCCCCCTACTGCCCTGCGCTCCGCCACCCCAGCTGACCTTGCCGCCTTCTTGCTGCTGCTGCTGACGACGCGTGCCTGGGCCTGGCTGGGCTTCAGCTGCGAAAAAAGAAAAAAGGGGGGGGGGAGAGCAGCCCCTTTGCACAGAGCTCTTGGGTGGGGCTGAGCAAAGGGAAAAACTGTGCGAAGGGGCTGCTTGGTTTTTTTTCCTCAGCCAAAGCCCGGCCTGGCCAGGCCCGGCTTGGCTCGGCCCAGCAGCCAGGCCAGGCACGCCTCATCAGCAGCGGGAGCAAGAAGACGGCAAGGTAAGCTGGGGTGGCAGAGCACAGGGCGGCAGGGGTCTCAGAGTGCAGGGTGGCGAGGGCGACTGTGGCTGGGACTGGGCTGAGGCAACTGTGGCTTCCCCGGGCGTGGCAAGCAGCCCCAAGCCACACGGTTCTGGGGCTGCTTGCCGCCCCGCAGGGCAGGGCGCAGGGTGGCCAAAAGGGCAGAGATGGGGGGGCAGATAGGCAGAAGGGGGGAGTTGGAGGCAGTCCCTTACCTTACTGAAGCTAGGGCTGGAAGGACCAGGCCTGGAATGACTTGGTTTGGGGTGGGTCCTCGGCTAACAACCGCTAAAATTTGCTTAATGCCGGCAAGGGGAATTGGTGGGATTGCAGTCACTAAGCAATGTGGTCATGTGATGGCTCGCTTTATGACTGCATTGCTTAGTGATGGAAATTCCAATCCCAATTGTGGTGGTTAATAGAGGACTACCTGTACAAGACAAACATGGAACACAACAGGTTAAGTGAAGTTTAAAACCTACAACAATTAACTAGTCACCAAACATTATATGGAAGAGTTCAGTCTGGAACATTAAGAGTTCTTGTTCTGTCTGGAACAAGAGTTCATCTGGAACATTAAGAGGAGTGATATGAGTCTTAATTCCAAGATGGGACTATTCAATCAGGCCAGAGGAGCAGCTGAGAAACAGTGTCTCCTATTCCCTTTATACAGCACATTACTAGATGGTGAGTGGAACGCATAGAACTAGATTACATAAGATCAAACAATCTGTCCCTTGAGTTCAGTGGCTACGTGCACATAATATGCTTAATCTACCGTATTTTTCCGACAATAAGACGCCCCCATGTACAGGACGACCCCCACTTTTCCAACCCAAAATTAAGAAATCAATATTTTAAAGATAGTGCAGAACACATTTTTATTTAGCAATTAGGTAACATTGACCTGATACACTCGGTGGGAGGACGTCCAAACCGTCTCTCTGCAGCTCTGTTTCCAGGCTCTTTTGCATAACTGATTACATTCAAGCACGAGTGAAACTGCAGATAGCCTTCTCTAATTGGTTTGTTCAGCATCAGCTGACATCAGTTACATCAGGCTCGTGATTGGAGGAAGCCCGTTCACAGAGACAAAGTATGGGCAGTTTCACTCGTGGTTGCAGGCTAGCAATAGGAGGAAGCCCGTTCGCAGAGATAAGGTATGGGCAGTTTTGCCACCGGGCAGTTCTCTTTTCGGCTGACTCCCTTAAATAAGACGCCCTTCAGTTTTTAGCATAAGGATTTTAGGAAAAAGTATCGTCTTATAGTCGGAAAAATACGGTAGTTATTGACGTAACCTATTTTTATTGGTTTGTCCTATGCCCTGGGTTCTAAATTAACCAATCACCTTGAGCTGTACTGTACATTATGCCAGAAAAGAATTAACCAAGATTAGCACTAACCAAAGTTAGTAAATTGTGCAAATGCAGCTGCTAAGTCTCCCACTGACCTGCTTAAATTTGTTGTGTTGTACACATCCAGTATTGTCTATTCTGAATAGCAGCAACTTTCTAGGGGATTTAGCCGACCAGATGAAAGCAATCTAAGACCATGATGAATATTTTATACTTTTCTCAAAGGAGTGAAATTATTGAAATTATTGAAAGAAGATCCCAGAAGCCATGTCAGAACTATGATATCACTGTGCTACAATGACATAAATAACATGGCTTCCAAGAGTGGAACTGCAGATCTTCCCAGTTCATATAGACTTCAACCTTATAGTTTTGCCCCACTATTCCTGGCTGTTAATGGCAAATTAAACCTCTACATGCTAGACTCTATATGCTAGATATAGACATCTCTCTATATCTATAGATTTTCTGTTGTGGGGGAAGAGTAGATATGAAAGAGAAGGGAGAATATTGCAAATAAAAATGCCGGCCCCCAAACCTCAACCATCATAGGGTATGCATCAACATTGAAATGATTAGATTGTGGCTGGGCTGTAAACAGATGAAGATGCTCTTGAGTCGAACTCAACTATTGGTGATGACACATCCAAGTTGATTTCTTGGCTACAATATGGCTGTAGAATAGCATATTAGTGCAAATTCAGCTGCATATCTATTGTCCTTTGGCAGAGAAAGAGAGGAGAAAGAGATCATATACTTATTATCTGGACTGGCCAGGAAATATAAGAACTGAAAAGGGCAGATTATTTATTTTACTTTAGTAAGTCATCTATCCATCTATGTGAGTGATCTAAAGATAATTCATATCTACTGGTTTCCTATTATTCTTGTGTGAGTCTTAAATGGTTATCATGATGGTTGTCTCTAATGTTCACTTGGTAACACCAAAGACCTTCTATTGCCTATTGTTTAATGGGTCACCATATTATTTTTTAAATCAAATTATAATGTACATAGTTGAAGATTCTTGAAATGCAGTTGGCTTGGCCGTGTGACAGCTAGGAACAAAACAATTGCTAAACTGTCATCTGCAGCTATTATGTTTTACGGTGGTGTTTTGGAGCTTATTATTATATGTCTTCCTCTGCACAGACATTTTCAAATGGAGGGAACAGTAACATAGCTAAGCATCAATTTCGCATAATGACAAGTGTTGCATGTAGATAAGCGAATGACTGCTTGTAATCGTGGACCATCTCCTGATGCAATCTGGGTGGCAGCCTAAGTCACATTGATTCTACTGGTGTTGTGGAATTTGGAAATAAAGTGGTTGGTTATGCATTCAGACACTGAAAGGGAAACCAGACCATACACTCCTCATTCATCCCATTTCAGTTGAGATTACTGCCCATAAAGAAGTTGAAAGACTAATTATTTCCCTGGCGTATACTGTGTGTATGTGTGTGTGTGTCTCTCTCTCCCCCATAAATAGCCACATGAGTTTAATAAGTGCCTCCATCAATGCCAAGAGAACAGTGGACTTCCTGAGACAGTCACTCACCAAGCAGGGCAGCATTTAAGGTACATTATATAAGTCAGTAGTGAGGGCTACATTTATGGTCATCTTCAATATGATCATAGAACGATGGAGCTGGAGGAGATCTCAAAGGTCCCAGTACCTTGCATCTTGTAATTGCTCAAGTATTTTTGAGCCTAGAAAGAATTGTAGTATGGCTATCTTAATCAGAATGCTTAAAGCATGAATGCAAAAATGTATGACCTCTGGGCTGTTTTCAGCCTTCCCAGGTAGACCAGAGAGGAAACACGACCAGATGAGCTCATTCTACTTTGTTGTAAGGCTACATTAATGGAATCTTGGAAGTCTGAAAATACAGTTCTCCTGCCATCTCCTTTACAACTTGAGAAACTGGGGAGGGTCCCTTCTGAGCCTCTTGCTCTGCCCAATATGCGGCTTCAGGCTATGCCCTCTCTTATTTGACCGATCCCTAGGCAGCATCTCTTTGCCCCATCTCCCAAGGTATTTCCCACATACCATTACAGCTGTCTAGGTCTGGGAAGAGGGTTGGATGTGTCCTGCAATGCTCCCTATTCTTCATCCCTGAGGAAACCCAAAAACTGCAGTTGCTTTCCTTTTTGCTACCAAGATATATAGAGTATGGAGGGCAACTGTACTGTCCTGGGAAAAGATGCAGTTGCTTAAGGATTGCAAATGGGTCGTATGTTTGCATCATAACTATATGGTCTGAATTAACTTCTTGGAATTGAATTCAAGCCACTGTACAACTCTAGTATGCATGCATGCATGCACGCACACATCCATCTCTGTCTCTCTGTCTCTCTGTCTCTCCATCTATTTTAAAATATCTCCATAAAACTTTTGGAGTGCATCCCTCCACATACTGCACATTGTGTGACACCCAGCTTAAATTCCGTGACCCTCGGAGCCGTGTAAAGTTCCCTTCCTTCCAAATCTGGGCTGCAGCTTCAAGAGTTCCTCTAAATGCTAACACTCATTTATAACAAAGTGAGCTGGGCAAAATGATTAAATTCATGAAGAGTGAACGTATTATTAATTAAATTTAAAGCTAACTACATTTAGATGTAAGTTAAATGAAATCAAATTTAGTTGTTCTTCCTAGTCCTGCCTTCCTTTGGGAATTCACCCTAGACGTTTCACTCCAAGAGTAAGCGTGACCCTCTGCTTGAAAATTGTGTATCCTTGACTTGGAACAAAGCCATAGTGTGTCTGATTTCATCAAGCAGGAGATTCTGTCCTTCCTTAATTTCTCCACCCAACCCACTGCCCAACTGGGAGATGGTTCATTTAATGAAAGAATCTGTACATAGAGAGACAAATGGATTCATCTAGGTGAAATACTTGCAAGGTAAGTCAGAATTACAGCCAAGGTCAGAACAGAAGCGGGAAAAAAAGTTAAAGTGTGTGTTGGGGTAGGGTAGGGATGGGGTGGTGGGGGCGGAATCTGAGAAGTGTGAAATGCAGGTGATAAAAAATTGAGTTTGGAGGCAGAAACCGTTGCACTCGGGAGCAGAATCTGAAAGTCATTCACTCCCTCTAACAGCAAAATCTGTCGATGACTACAGCCAAAATGGGATATTGAGAAACGAGAGAAAGGAAGGTTATCACAAGGAGAGGACAGCTCACCATAAACCATACTGAGAAGCCAGGCTTTGCCTCTCCCCTCTCCCCGCCACTATCTAAGTTGTAGGTGGGGGATAGATGGGAAAGACAGCTACTCTGCTGCATCAACTGAGAAACCAGCAATTTTGTTTTCTTCCTCTCCATGATCGATTTCCAATTCAGATAACTAGAGTAATAAGTTATGGCTTTACAGGTGATCATTGTTTGTTTTAAAAAAACCTTTGAAACCATGAATAGATGGTTGAACTATTTTCCTTCTTTATTTTTGGACTGTGTGCTTGTAAGGCTAAGGCTGGGCATACTTTTCTTTCTATTGATCTGGAAGAAACATGGAAGCCGTGTTGGCTGATGAGCAAGGTACAATGCTATACATTGATATTTCTAGTCTGTCAGCAGCAGTGTTGACAGTAAAATAGATTATGCATAACCACAGGCCTTTTTATTATGCATGCTACATTGCAATTTGTACTACATACTATATTTCTTTTCTTCCTTTCTTTTTCCATAAAGTCTGGGCCAGTGACCCACAATAAACTTTGACTGATGCATTAAATTACCAACACGTTTGGAAAAAACCCCAAGGTTTGCTGAACTGTCCCACAAAAGCAAAGGAAGAATATTTGAACAAGCAAAACAGCAGCCATGAGAATTCCAGATGAAAAAAATAATAATATAAACTTCAAAGTACTAAAAACTTTCAGCCCCCACAGGATGCTGAGCAGATAGTCTTATGAACCCTCCAGTGTCTCAGGACTAAAACTTCCAGAATTTCTAGCCAGCACAGCCAGATGCTAGGGACTTCTGATCTTAACACATCTGGAGCATGCCAAATCTGAAAAGCTGATTTTAAATTTTGCTGAACACTTAGGAATGGAATGCATCTGTCTGTATATTTTTACCCTTATACCATATGATCCCCCCCCCCCCCCCAATATAGCACAAACATCTGCAGGAAAGGATTCCTTGCGGCTATAACTGTCTGATTAGGACAATTATATTTCAAAAGTCAAACTAAGCATTTAATGCAACTGAAGTTAGACTTCCTATTTCATATCACAGACTAACAAATTTGTTGCAGGGAATAAGCAGAGCAGCCTTGATTAGCATTCTTACTATTGTTCTTGACCATAAAGCAATCAATTAGTCCACACTCTTTTATCATGGTTGCAAGGGACCAGGGAGTAGCAGTATTTCAGGTGCTAATAAGTAATCCATATCCAGTATCAAGGTTGAAAAGGTGAGATGGCAGTGGAGGTCAAGGAAGCCACATAGTCAAGCACAGGACAGCCAGCTTCCAGATAAGAATGGTATTCCAGCCAGGAAGCTACCTTCTGAGGCAGCTTTAAATACTCAAGTCTTTTGCACAACCTACTTAGGTGCAGGTGAAGCTAAAGCTTAGGTCCAGTTCTGCATCAAGAATCTTCCTTGTTGGTGTCTATTGCTTTGTCAGGCTAACTTTTGTCTTTTCATCTGCTGCCATCCCCATTCTTGGCAGTTGGGGGTCCTTGGTTCCAAGTCCTTGTCAGTGTCCTCTGGATCAGGGTCAAGACAAAGATTTTCTCAACACTCCTGTAGGATAATAAGTGAAATCTTTGGAACAGCCTTTTCTTTGGGGAAAATATATGCAAAGTATTTTCTCTTTCAACCGTTCATGCTGCACACAGACATTTGAGTCCAGATGGAATGTAACGGTAAATAAAACAAGTAAATAGTACATATGTACATACATAATACATACACTTGGGAAAAGAGATGCTTTAGAGTCGGGTGGCACCTAAATCTAATTAGTTAATTAAATAATAAGACCTTTGTTACAGGTGTACAAAGGACACATAGCCTAACTTATGTGTTCAGTTAAACCCTCAGCAGAACTCCTAAACAAAACTTATTATGGGAAAAATAATCAGCCATTCTGTGATAAAAAATATGAAGAAGAAAACACGTTGCCAAGTTAGCAAAGCAAATGTTAACTTATTTCCAAATTGTATCTAGGAATGTTCTAAAATATGGTAATAAAATGGGATAGAAATAAGACTTCCCATTCTCTCTACAAAGGCCGTGAGAAGCTTTGGTTGACTGAAACTCCAGACTGAATCAACTTGCTGAATTAAATCATTAAGTCAAATGGAATTACCAAAGTGAATTGGCTTGATTTTCTGAATTGATGTGAATCATCAAAGCAGATTGTGCAAATGATTCCAGTTGAACCACCTCTTTGAAATGAATCAGTCATCTGAATTGAATTGGAGCTGATCCACATTCCCCATTATACTCTATTTTACAGCATAACTTAATAAAAAATTATTGTCCAAAATAGGTTGGTAATAAAATGTCCTATAATTTGTAAATAATAAAGCAACTGCTCTGTTTTCTTGGCAAGACCTAAAGACTGGGGAGAATGAAGATCACTTATGACATTCTTAGTAAGAAAATGGGACTATCTCTCACTAATCACCCTCAAAGTTTAATCCCAAATCTGTTGAGACCTCTAGTCTATTTTTCCTTTTCCCTAAAGCAGAAACTAGAGAACAGGGATTTAGCACTGCTCAAGACAGGAGGGATCAAACCGTACCATTGTTTAATGTGAACACTGCATAATGGGAATCTTTGCTTGAAATGAGAATCAGTTTATTCAGAATGGAGCTGGTCATGAAATAACAAAAAGGGAACAACATGAAAAATTTTCTAGCTCAAAGTTACTCCCAGGCACCCAGACTGCTGTGTTAAAAGAGGACCATGAAGTATTCATCTAAATTACCAATATGGTTTGTGTAAATGGAAATAAAATACAACCACTTCAAAGTGCCTGGTACAATTTCTTCCATGTTAAGGTTAGCTGGCTGGCCACTGCAGTTACAATAAATAGCATCCTTTGAACTCCAGCCACTGAACAACATTGATTTTCTGAGCTGACCATCTCCTATGGCAAAAGTACAAACTTATTTGTTGAAAATGGCCTCGTTGTTCCTCTAATAGGATGTTTGGATGAAATAGAATGGTATTTACATTCAGTAGGGAGCATAGGACAGAGACAAAGACCATTGGGAGATCATGAAACTGTGCAGGACTGATGCTGACGTTATGGGAAGTCTACTATAGAAAAAGGCCATTGTCTAAAAAGACACAAACAGAAGGAGGAGGAAAGCAAGAAAAACATCATCATATAACTATTCTTTCTCTTGTTCATAGAAAAGAAATAGCACAATAGGAGACACCTTTTTATTTTCATATTTTTAAAGAACGCTCTTAAGTTCAATATTTTAACACCTGTCCCCTTCCTGGTGGCATTGTGCTATGTCAGAGTTCTCAAGAACTGCGAATAAGTTGCAAGTACAATTGCAATCAGGAGCATCTGTGTGTGTGTCAAAAATGTTAGGATGGTAGCAACAACCATGCAAGCAAAGCCACCATCTTAACCACAACTGTCTGGCGCTTGGTTCCTCCTACCACTGGGAACAGCTAAGCCCAGTATAAGAGTTCCTTTTGTGGTTTGCTTAGCAGTGACATGCAGACTAGGAGCTTTTGATCATTCTCTTCCTGGCAAGGTAGACTTGGAAATCATAGCTTGTGTTGTTTTCTAAGTCCTGATGTGGTTGGGAGAGATGGTTTGTACAGGCACTGAACAAGCTATAGAATTGGAGCCAAGTGACCACAGACAAGAGTCATGAAAGCAAGTAGCTTTGGTTCCTAAACATATAATCTTTAACAGTAAATAATTATACATGAAATAAGTGAATGATGAAATCAACTAACATATATCCAAACCAGTTAATTAAACAAATTGGTCCTCACCTCTACAGCTGAGATTAGCATAGGAGCACAGAGCTCTCACATCTAAAATCCCAACTGTTTTCCTGAAAAAGGTACAAGCTGTAATGTTTAACTGAGTAGGTTATATGTGCCACTGTTTCATCATTTATGGGTTTTCTTTCTATCCATCCATTCAGACACACGAGCAGCTACCAACTGCATCTGATAATATGGAGATGTCAGGATTAGTCTATATCCAATCCATGTCTCTATCACATATGTTTAGTCATAAATCAATTCCCTCAAAATTCTGTAGCATACCAAAATTGAAACAGAAAGAAAATCTGCTGCACATTTTTCCATGCATACAAATGTCCATAAATAGACTTTTTTTTTCTTAGACTTCCCCACATCTGCTATTTCTGATGCAAGAAATATTTTGAGATGAATGTTAACAGAATTAATAAACTGCAGGTCCATTTGTGCCACAACATTGTGTGTGAGACCATACCGTTTCACTTGAAAAGATATTTACAGTGGTTTCTTCAACATCCCTATGAGTAAAATATGGTCTACAAAGCTTTATGAGATAATAAATCTGTAGTTTTTGAAATTGCCAATCTTTGTTATTTTGGCTATAACAGAATGTGACTATGTCTCTGGAAATTACTACATGTGAATAAGTCCATTAAATGTAATGGATCTTAATTTCTATAACAATTTACAGGATTGAGGCATGACTGAGGGTTCTTCTTCACAGCCATGTTAATGTTCTTTCTCCCCTTTTTGAGTCAGAAAGAAAGTATGTCAACAAAATTGCTCTGCCCCACCAGCTTACCTTTACCACAATTTAGAAATGAGGCCAGGCAGTGATGCTGCCATCACATAATTTAACAGGGGCAACAACTGGTGGATTTCCTGATATCATCAATCACTCTCCTGAATGTGTGGTGGTAGAAGATTGGGATTCCAAGATTTAATATTTATTAAGGTGTCAGAGAAGATTCCTGAGAATACCACAGACAGCCAAGAAAACAAACCAATGGATCATCGAACAAATCAACCCAAAGTTGTCACTCAAGACACAAATGACCACGCTCAAATTATCCTATTTCAGACACATTATGCAACGGCCCAGCTCTCTGGAGAAGGCTCTAATGCTGGGAAGGGTGGAAGGAAAGAGAAGAGGATGACCAGCAGCAAGGCGGATGGACTCAGAGTGGCGATGAGTGCGCCATTGGGAGTCCTGAAAGAACAGGTTAGGGATAGATTGTCATGGAGAAAATATATCTCAGTGGTTGCTAGGAGTCGAAAACAACTTGATGGCACATAATAAATCAATATTTATTTATCCTTAATAATTATGACTTACCATGTGCTTCCTGTGACAGGACTGTCAGTCTCCTGGGAGATCGATAGTCCCACCAGAGAAATAGAAGGTTGATATGCTTATGCTAAATAATACCCTCAAAGTCTGCCTGAATGATTGGAAGAGCTGATCTGAAATACAAAGCCCAAACCAGAGAGTTCTGATTTGGGTCTCTGGATCTTTCTCTGTTTTCTCCATCCTGAAACCAAATCTGCCATGAATTGCTTTTGGCCAGATTACAAGATTCTTCTCTCTCCCACTCCCCATTCCGTGTCTCTCACATGCCTTCTGCTTTATGATTCTCCCAGTATACTTGCATATGCAGACATATAATGTATGTACACACTAAATACAGATTTGTTGACCAGTGTCCTGGGAGTTTGAAATTCCATGGTAAACAAACTAACAACAACAACAAAAGGAACAGGTATCTAGTCTCTCTTGTAGCCACAGTCAAAATGCCATGGAGTCATAATGCCCAGGAATTGGATGGAGAAGAGGTTGTTTCTGCAGTAGACTTGCCAGATCAAGTGGAATGAGCAAATCATGTCCTGATAATGTCATTCCTAGGTTTATCTCCAAGGTGTTCTAGAGTGTCTCTAAGGGATGTTTTGTGTTGGAAGAAGAAGGAAAATACCACTTCCCAACTGATACAACTGAAAATGTCTCTAGGCTGTCTTAGCAGGGGGTTGAGAATGAGATGGAGGCAACTATGATGAAGACATCTCCCTCAAAAATCATTAATAAAGCATATTTGTGTTATAGCAAACAGAAGCTGAGTATGACTCATAAGCATTTGGGCAGCTTATACAATCAATCAATCAATCAGTCAGTCATCTTTTGATTCAAAGATTGAACTAGCCCATGATTTGTTAATCATAATTGATTTAACAAACCACAACTGTCTGGATTTGTAGAACATGGTGACCCCAAAACCAGTTAACCAATTGCAATATCTCTGTTCATTCATTGTCTTAAGTCAAAAGCATACTATATTACAGTTTAGTACAATATCTGTCTATCTGCTATCCATTTTGGTCTTCCTTTCCTTTTAAAAACCTTTATTAAGATATATAAAAGACACAGTTAAAATACAAATCAGAGAAGATAGAAAAGAAAGAGGATAGAACTAAAAGAAAAAGACAAAAACTAAAATAGTGAGAACAGATAGAAAGATGAAACGGAAAGTGACTTCCGACTATCTCCAATACAGATATAAATACAAATAAAAAAGGTTAATCTCTTACCACTAATTAATCCAAATTCACATTATTTCTATCAGCACAAACCATCTAATCATTAAATCCCACAATCAAAACTTCATTTTTTTCCCACCCAAGCATGGAATCCAAGAAGGGTTGCCATGAGGAGACAAATTTGGAAACAGTATTCTCTCTTATTAACGCCGTTAACTTCACCATTCAAGCCAAGTCCGTTAATGCCATTTTGGTCTTCCTTTCAACAAATTCTATTTGTTAGGGACTCACTCAAAGTATTATTCAGTATTTGGAATGATCAGATTTGGAATGATCAGATCAGTATTTTTCATTTTCAGCAGCTAAATTAATAGTTTACAATATGATGGTAATAGTTCTCTCAATACAACCTCTTCTTGTTTAGCAACTATAATTTTCCCCTTAATTTGAAGTGAAATGGTCGCTAAGCAAACCACATGACACAGAGAGAGAGAGATAGAGATGCTGTGAAGATCACTGGTTGCTGCCATCTCATTCAAAGTTTTCTCATGCAGCAATGCCAGCGTTACTCTCACTCTGGCTTGCACTGTTGTCAGGTTCAGAAATTTGGTTGTTAAGTGTGTGCATTGGTCAGATAATTATTTTTTAAAAAATTATTATTACTGTCGTCTTTGTGAACAGTTGCTAAACAAAGAGTGGCTGCAATTCAAATTTCCTGACACATTCTTGATTATTGGGCTCCTGACTTCAGTGAGCTAAAACAATGCCAAAAAAGCATTAGATGGAATGTAGTGAGAAGAAAATGTGTGTATAGGGTATCAGTGCTTAAAAGAACATTCTGTCCCCTTTCAAAAGCCCTAGGATTACTGAATGTTCTCATGGGGGAAGCAAAGTAAGAAAATCTCTGAAATCAGCCCTCCATGCTGCTTTTCAAGGACAGATTATAAACTGCCATCTTCCTCCACTAACTCTGTCTCTTGAACATCTTTCAGGTTGTCCATGTTGAAAGATTTTGGCCAAGGTTGTTTAAGTCACATCGTTTTACTAGGTCTTTCAGGAATACTTAGCCTTAGAGTGAAATTCTGGGATCATTAAGTTTCCCATTAGGTTTCAAGAAGACAAACTATCATTGGGACAAATGTAATGCTGTGTATTATATATGTGGGATTTTATCTCTTTCTTTCTCATGTACACAGGCATTGAAATTCTGCCTTGGAAAGCTTCCCTCTTCTCATTAAGAGTGCAAGTAATTAAAACCTGAATTTTCAAAACTGTACCATTCTTCAGGTGTTCTTCAAGCAACTCTGTGGCTGTTTATTTATAAATGATACTTGATATGTGTTTATTAACCAAATGTATTTCTTTCCAGGAATGAGTGGTGGTTGCCCCCAGTCTGAGGTCTTCCAAAATCCAAATCATTGTGTTTTAGAATGAATATATATGTCTTTATTTTTACATACACACAACACTTAATACTGAACTGAATGAACTGAATGAATTGGAGAGGACATGTGATAAACCTGTTCTAATATGTTCATTTTATAAGTACTGGTCTGAAGGTAACTGCTATCTATGCATTGAAGGACAACTATCAGCAAGCTGAGAACAGTTCTTGGCTGACTTTTCCCTTGGCTTCAACTAAGATTGCTTCTTCAAGCTGATTTCAAGTGAGCATGCCATGTATAACCCCAGCCCTGTTCCCCAACACTACTGTAACCCTGTTCTTGGTGATCTCTTTGACTTGGACACCTTCAAACAAATGACTGTCTTCAGATAGAGGTACCAGGGCCTCCCAAGGCTGGAACTTATTAACTAAGCTGTCCACAAATTAGTAATTTCAACTTTGTTCCTTCTTGCTCTGCTGCATTGGGCCAGAATGCAGCTGCATGTTTTAGTCTCCATCACTCCTTGGTTGTGGAATTACCACCAAGGGGAAGAAGAAGGCCATTGTTCTCTATGCCACTTGGAACATTCAGGGTAAAGGCAAACAAAATCAATAGCATTGATTAAGAAGCCATAAACATGGTTTATAGAATATTACATTCAAAATTGTCTAACTTTGTTCAGATAAACTAAGATACAGTAGTGAATTATTCTTCTGAGGACCCCTCTCCCTGGAACATCTCTTTCTCTTTATCACTTCTAATTATCACAGTTAACTCTTCCTTTCTCTACTCCTTTCCTAATCCAGTGCTGTTCTTGTTTTGTTCACATACTATTTTTTAGTTCTTTAATGAATAATAAGGAGTCCTTAATATGCTCCTGTTTGATAATTAGCATCTTTTAGTAGTCATGAAGTGTTTTATTCCATTTATGGGATTTTCCTCCATTGAAAGCAAGGAATAAAGCGTATAGAAAGGAAAGGATTAAAAAAAGAGGAAGTGTGTTGGGCAAGTCTCAGAGGGGATCAACTGCACATTTGAGTAAGGAAACTCTGGAGTTTGGTATTCATCTGTTAAAGGAGGAGGTGGGTTGAGACTACAATCGTATTCACATTCACCTGGGAGCAACAAATTTCAATGAAATTGACATACCGAGGATTCTTTGTTTATGGATGAATCAGTCTATTTTCAGACCATACATATTCATATATATTCATTGAGAACTCCACTCTATTCTACTTAGAAATGCTGGTGCAGCTAAGTAATTTTAGACTTATGATCTCATTGTGAGCTCCAGCTGGACAGCATATGTCTTACTTGGGAATAAACACAATTTTGCTGAAAAAAACAGAACTAGGGGATACATAATTATGTTAACTCATAGAGCACTAGATCATGGTTTGTTCCAATCATTGCTGAAATAACAATACTTGCTTGGTGCATAGAAAATGCTAACCAATAAATCATGGTTTACAGTCTACAGAGGCTAGTTCAGACATCAGACTAAACCAAAATCACACAACCCATATTATAATTAGTCCAATGGTTCCATATATATAGTGAATCCAGAAAATAGGTTAATTAAGCAAATATAGGGCTATCATATTGGAGCAGCAAAAATATGTACAACCAAGATGTAAAGAATTGTAGTTTTCTGGTAATAAATAGCAGTGGTGATGCTTTTTGCCTGTGATTTCAATACTTGGATTTAATTAAGTAATTTAAAACAGAGAAGCCTAAATAGCTTTTTATAATCCTTTGATCTGTTTCATGCTCAACTCTAGGTGAATCCCATCTCCTGATCTATGGCCAAGATGGCAAAGAATTTTGGCAAATATAGTCCCAGCATATCTGAAACATATTTGGTTGGAGAAGTTGTGCTGTCTGGGTTTCTCTCTTTTGGACGAATAACACACCAGTATTAATTCCATTTGCAGTGACTGAGGTTGGAATATAAATAACTTCAACTCCTGTGGGATTTATTTATTTATCTGTGGTCCCTTTCTCTTTATAATTAAACCCAAGCCACTGAAATCAGCTCTGCTTAATGTTGCAAAATAATAGGTTTTTTTCTCTTGTTGTTCAGAAAAAGCCTATAAGATTACAAAGAGAAAGTAAATATCTTTGGATACTTTGGCCTGAGGGATTCCTCAGCAGAGCCATTCTATAGAAGCAATAATCACCACTCTTCTTGACTGGAGGCTGATGACATTCATACCAGAGTTCCACTACAGATTCTATGGCAGAAAGGCTAATGACTTGTTTATATTCTGCTGCCAGACATTCCCCATAGGCATTTTCCCCCAGATTCCAGGATTCTGCAAAGTACAACCAATGCACTGATGTTCCCTTCAGTGGTTCATCTTTTAAAATGTCTCTATATTATCCAGAACTGTTGGGTCCTTGATGGTCTCTAAATTTGATTGTTTCCTTGCAGACATTTCATTACCCAACTAGGTAACATGATTAGTGCGAGGGAGAGGGGAGTTTGCTTGCTGTTTATATATAGTAGTTTGTCCTGCCAGTCTTGGTAGAGGTGTGGCCTCCTCCTTGATGGTTCCTTCATTAGGGTATTGTTTCTTCTCTGATTGTTTCTATGGTGCTGTTTCTTGCTTATCTGGGTATTGGCTGCAGGAAGGGATGTGTTCTAGTCTGCTGGTTTCCTTCCTAGGGTTTTGATTGTATCTTATAAATGGTATGTAAATGTGGTTTATCTCTATGGGTCTATTGATGGCTGATTAGTCTGAATGCCATGCTTCCAGGAATTCCCTAGCATTTTTTGGATTTGACTTGATCTAAAATGTTAACAGTTTCCCAAGTGAAGCTTTGGTTGGGTCTGTCCATGTGTTGAGATTAAGGAGTTTTTCTCATGTCTTCTGACCACCCAATTATCCATAATGTTATGCACTTCTAGCATTGCAGACCACAAAGACCAGTCCAGAAGTCTCCTGTACCAACAAGCTACTGGCACATGGTATCTGGTAACATGGCATCTAAAATATGGTATCTAGAGTTTACTGGCCACATTAAGAACCCTAGAAAATCTTTGCTTCCAGCAACATGTACTTAAACCTTGCTAGTTTTGTTTCAGCAGGTATAGTCATCAAGATTGAGAGACGTTGATGGCTTTTATGAGCTTGTCTAGTTCCTTTTTAAAACCATCTGTCTGGTGGCCATCAATATATGTGGTGGGGTGAATTCTACAACCTTGCTATGGATTGTGTCAAGAAATGCAGCCTTGTATACATCTTGAAATGTGAAGTTGATTCTTTGTCAGTCTGGCCATACCATTAGGCTGAAGAAGGCCACTATTTTAGGCATATTGATTTTGGCTAGAGACAAAGGCTGCAGATTGCCATCTCTGATCTTCTGAGTCATCAATGTTTTATTGAGCATTGAAGGGTAATTAGCAATATTTGACACATTATATCATTTGACAGGTAGCATTATGCAAGATGGAGGCAAATGGTTCAGAGTTTGCTTATTCTAGAATAGCCTTCTTCAGAGTGATGTCTTTCAGATGTGTGAGATACAATCAGAATTTTCAGAGCAATGAGAATTACTGTTGACTTACTGTATATATTTTGTAATTATCTAAACACAGTCTTTTTGCATTCTAACTTAATAGAAGGAGTGGTAAATTTAGTACACATCTTCCACATTATGATACCTCTAAGCACAATTCTCCAGATTCCTTGACCTATAGAATCAGGATCCATGGAGATAAATGGTAATGGTGGCATGAAATAACTGTACTGGCAATTTGCCTTGATGGAGAATGCAGAACAGATAAAGGAACAACTTTGTGCTGAAATTTAAAGGTGTTCACTATAAACAAGTTTGGCCTTTCCAGTTTCCAAACCTAATTGTTCTAATCTGTAATAAAACTAGACGTTATACACTTCATCTTATTTCTAATTTGCAACAAGTTATAATAGATGAAATTAATTGGTATTTAATTTTTTCAAAGTCAGTGTGGTCAGAATCCATTTTTTCCACTTCTTCTCCTTTCCAGATGCTGGAAATTAGCTGTATCTGATTACAGTAGAGGAAGTTGAAATGGAATGTTAGCTTTAATTGTTTGCTAATCATCTCAAGGCTGGTTATAATCCATCCTTGCCACGGCATCTAAATGCACTGGGAGCTAATTAACTTTGTTTATCCTGTAATATTGAAAGTTCTTTGTACTTGTATGCCATTAGGTTTTTGAAACTTTCCCAGAGTGATATGTGAGACTGCGGGATGATGATGATGATGATGATGATGATGATTATGAAATGACAGGAAAAGGAATTGAAATTCTTGAAACAATATTCTTTTCTGATACAGCACACCATGATCTTCCCTGCTTTCACTGTAAATGTCAGACTGAGTGATTTGCTTATTTATCCAGGAAAGGGAATATAAAGTACCTTACCTCCCCTTTCCATTTTCCATCTTAATTTTATGAAGAAAGGAAGGAAGGAAACTTCCTTAAAAAGGGCACAGAAGTTCATATAACGTGCATGTTAGTTTATAAGTACAGATACACATTTTGAAATGTAATAGAAATGTTATACATCCTTTCTGTTAGGGAAGGCCAAATATCTGCATTCTGCATTGTGACTTACAAGAAAAAGTTTAAGGCCATGCTGTTCCTTCTGTTATCTTTGAACTTGGATTAGCAATTGGTGGTGTCATGGGGGAGGGTGCCAGAAAACATCAAGATGGTGGCTACAACCATGTGGTCCAAGCCTTGCCCCCTTTTTATGTGCACCATGCATGCAAGATATGTTTAAAAAGTTCCATGGTCATGGCCACTATCTTTGAATTTTATGACCCCCTGCAGATTATCCTGCTGGCAGTTCTTCAAACAGAAGATGATTCTAGGTAAATTGGGGTACCTGGCTCTTTATTTACATAGGATAATCCAAGCCTATCTGTCAGTAGTGATGAAGGACCAGGATATCACCTTTATTAAACCTTGGACACTACTGCAAGTATGTAAAGCATTAACTGTAGTCAACAGGAGTCAAGCAACTATATTTATCCTTATCCTTAGGCGCCTTGATGCTTCTGCTCATGAACTAGGACAACTAAGCAGATTGGGAAGTGTTGTCATCTGGTTCGGTTTTCTGATTATTTCTCAGCTCAAGTTTCCTTGCAGGCATTTAGCTGTAGTTCTCTTAAGCCTCTGATGTAAACAAAGGATTCTCAACTGGGGTTGAGCAGCCAGCTGCTAAGTAAGATGTTTAGTTGGTCTTAGATTAATATCGTTGGAGGGGGAAATAATAACTGGACCACGTGCCTCTAAAATGAGTTTACTGAATTTATCATTTACTTTGGTAAAATATTTCTATCAAACTTCCCTACTGTCTGTGCAATTAGTGAGAGTGTAGGAAAGTGAAGGCTGGTGGAGAATGGACAAGCTAACTTAGCATCTGATGTGAACCGTGTGTGACATCTGGCTGAAGATAGTTTTGTCCCATTAACTGGGGGGGGGGTGCATTCTCAGGTGCAGCAGCACAAGGGAGATCTGTTGGATGAGAGGTAGAACCATGATTTTTCAGGCATTTGCAAATAAGTAAGCCTATAGAAAAACCTAGAGAAAATGGTAGTGCATTTAGGCAATTTTAGACTTTTGCTCTTACCCTTTAAATGGCTTTTAAATAATTTTCACTTACTTAAAAACACATGACACTTCAGCTGCATTTGAGGTCTCCTACCCATTCTTCTCTAGCATCCTTCCCCAATGGCATCACTGATAGAAAATAAGTGTTAAAGTGACTGCATGTTTGGTCTTGCACAAATGCATCATGTTCACAACAAATTTGCACACCCCTGAACCAGGGTCTGCCATCATTTGTTTCCAATTTTTCCAGCCAAAGACTATATCCTTGGCTAAAGAAAACTGACACTGATCTATTGATTTAGCTGCCATGCCTGCTAAGGAATTCTAGTTATTTTACTTTGTTGTGTGGTTTATTATTTTTTTCCCCCCAGCCTAATCCTCCAAGAACCACCTTCTTGAAATGAATTGACTTTATGCTGGCAGCATAAACTTGAGGATTGGAGTTTTTGATACAGTTTTTGTGTTTGAAGTTTGCAAATCCTGCAGTGTAGAAAGAAAAGTGAGCTTTGGGAAAAACATCCTTACAATTACTTCAAACTCCCTTTTGAGCCCTGGTTCAATAGAAAAAGAACCCTCCTACTTTATGCCTGAGCTTTTCAAATGGTGCAAACATGTGTAAGTATGTACATGTGCATTGTGCAAGAAGGGGAGGTGAAAAACTGCCTTTAATGCTGCTTGTGTAATTGAGGAGAATGAAAAGTTTGTAAGGACTCTGAAATGTATTATTTCATTCCCAACCCCCCTACTCCATGGTTATCTTTGTTTTTTAATAGCATGGCTGAAGACTTCTATTTTTCCCCTACCTTTGTTCATATTCTTCTTTAATGTTTGACTATGCATATAAAATATGTGTTGTCTCTGACTTCCATTCTGGTAGAAATGGTGGAAATGTTACACAAAGTTTGGGATGCTAATGGTTCTTGGGTTACCACCTTACATTGCCCTTCCCTAACTGTTTTGCAACAGTGGAGAATTTACATAACTCAGTGTTGAATAGTTGGGTTCTTGGTATTCTCTGAGCTTGCTTCTCTTCTTGAAGATGTTTCACTACCAGGTTAGGTAATATAGTCAGTGCATTGGGGAATAAAGTTTTCTGACTATTTATGTATGGTAATTTGTTCTAGCAGCCTTGATTGGGGTATTGTTTCTTCCTTGATTGTTCTGGTTTATTTGATGCTGGTTCCTACTTCTCTGGTTGTTGGTTAAGAGGTATGTTGGCTTTTGGTACTCTCTGAGCTTGGTTGTTTGCTTGCAGACGTTTCATTACCCAACTAGGTAACATCATCAGTGCAAGTGAGTGTGGGGTTTGCTGCCCATTTATACGCAGTAGCTTCCCCTGCCAGTTTTGGTGGGGGTGTGGTTTCTTCCATGAAGGTTCCTTGATTAGAGTATTATTTTCTGCCTGATTGTTTGTCTGGTGCTGATCCCTGCTTATCCGAATGTTGGCTGCTGGAGGGGATGTGTTCTAGTCTTTTTGTTTCCTTCCTAATTTTTTTTAACTGTCTCTTTTGAATGTGTGTAAATGTGGTTTATCTCTATATGTCTATTGATGGGTGATTTGTCTGGATGCCAAGCTTCTAGGAGTTCTCTAGCGTTTTTAGATTTGGCTTGGTTCACCCCTGAGCTACAGATTTCTATTAAGAGGAATGTGATGAGGAAGGATGTGTGTAGGGCTGTTTGACCCCGTCTTTGACTTTCTGTTGCTTCCTTCTTGGAATGGTTTGTAGATGGAGCTTATCCCAATGTGTTTATTAATGGCTGATTTGTCAGAGTGCCAGTCCTGTAGGAATTCTCTTGCAGTTTTGGTTCTGGCTTGGTCTAAAATGTCTACAGTTGTCCAACTGAAATTGGGCTTGAATCTGTCAGTGTGCAATGAAATTGAAGAGTTGTGATTCAATGAATTGTGTGATTCCCCCAAAATGGGTTAATTCAGTCTCTAGCCAAGCGTGTTATATGGATGTAGCCAGTCTCTTTATGCCTGTTGATGAGCTAATGTAGACCAAAATCAGATGTGTCCTATGCATGCTTTTTAGAGGTTTTTTTAAAAAACTTTTTAAAGCTGATAGTTAATGACAACTGTACTGGGTAAAATATCACCTCTCCTTTGCCAGACCTCTTATACATCTTTGACTAAAATCATTTTAAGTGGTTTCAGAAGCTGGTTCAAGCTGAAGGATGGGTGGAAGAATATATTTTGTAATTCTGTGCCAGAGAAATAAATGATATAGGCGTGTAACTTTTAAGTGCTACATAGCAAATTATCAAATGGCTCTGGAAATGCTGAATGCTGAGGAACTCAGTTTGGTTTTTGGTATTTGGTAAATACCTTTTATTGTATTTTTTTACTGTTTTAGCCCTGTTGTATGCCACCCAGAGTTGCTTGTTTGTGAGATGGGTGGCTATATAACATGTATAAAGAAATAAATAAACTCAGAAATGGGGTAAGTAATAGCTCCCCCCCCCCCCCCTTACAATACAGCCTTTCTGCATTAATCTTAAAATGGAATTTTCTTGTTTGATTTCTCTGCATTGCTATACTTACCCTCTGCTAAGGGCTCTGTGGAACGTTCATTCAACCTGTGGATTTTCGTTCCTAACTACAGTGACATCACAATGACAAAGCATGATGCAAGCTCTGCCCTTTTGTTGCAGGTACTAAGGCAGTGTTTCTCAACCTCAACAACTTTGAGATATGTGGACTTCAGCTCCCAGAATTCCCCAGCCTGCACACTTCTAGAAGCTGAAGTCCACACATCTCAAAGTTGCTGAGGTTGAGAAACACTGTACTTTGCACTCTGAAACATTTTTTCACCCCTCATCCCTTTTGCACTTCCTGCAGACACCTATAATTCACCCACTTCAGAAGATCTGTGAGGTTCAGCAAACTTTTTCAAAGCAAGGACCGTATGGCCCTAAGAGAAAAAATCTTACGAGAATTGCCTGATGTATGGGCTGAAGGTAGGAATGACTAGCTTCCTACCTAGCAAACACTGGGTGGAGACCCCTCTTCTTTCTCTGACTTTTTATTCTTTAATGTTCCCTTGCCTTTCTTCCCTGAGTTGCACAAATGGGACAGCTCTTATCAGAAACCTTAGTTCTTGGAGATGATTTGGAATTGGAGAGCTGCATGAAATTATGATGAAGGCTACTTAGAGCTTTAGAGCTACTGGTGACCCACCTCTGGATTAAATTATGTCTGCAGGCGTTTCAAAATTTCCATTTTGAGGGTCTTCTGAGAAGCAAATGCTTTCTGACTTGCCACCTTCACTATGACAGCCATTTTGTGAATAGATAAACTGGCCCATTACAATGGCAGCCACCTTTTTTCAACTTACTCTCCCTCACAGGCTTACAAAGTCTTCCCTGTTTAGGCCTCTGGCCATCAAGTGAATCCCCAAATCCTCAATGTTTAAAAAGTACAGTCTCTGTTCTACTTGTTCTGAATGCTTACATTTGTTTGGAATTCTGCTTTAGGCAGAATATGATAGCAGCCTTAATATCTGAAAGATTTTAAGTCTGTTGCAATTCAGTTCCTTTCTCCTGTGTCCATTTATCAGTTTTCCAGTCTTTCTTTGATTGTGAGCTTGTAAAGACTTATGACAGCATCATGGCTGATGAACAGTGGCAGAGATTTCATAACCTTGATTATAAAGCCGATAAGAACAAAGTTCTTAGCTAGTTTTATGTTGCCTGAACAGAAATTGTAAGGAGGAGTAATATAACTAATTAAACACTGATCCTTGCTCAGTGAATTTTAATTCAGTATTGCCTGTAATAGTTTGGCTGAACTGATCTGCTTTGTGCTGCTTTGAAACATGGGACTTATAGGTGACTCTAGTGAACTTACTAATTCCTTGAAAGATGGAGACTTCCATTGGCTATATTAAGCCCTAGGTTTTTCTGATCATGGCCTGTTAATCAAACCAGAAAGAAACCCAAATTAGCATCGGAGACTGGCAAAAAAACCTTCATAGCTAATATAGTTTAGATTATCTTGAAAGTATCTCTTGTTAAGTGAAAGAATTTTTGAACATCTCCCTATAATGCAGTCACATCACTTCTTGCCATTGTAAAGGCTGTCTAAAGTTGAAATGGGTGCATGGACCTGCATCATAGCACCTTGGCTGAAGTTATTGCTTTTTCCACAGGTTTGAGTTCTTTCCTTATTGAGGATAATTACAAATCAGTATGCTTCAGGACAATCTCACAAAACTTCAACATCTTGGCTTTGCCAGGGAGGCGTTCTTAATTATGGGTTATGAACATGTACTCAGAACATTTAAACAATGTATTAAAGACCTGGAAGCCCAACAGGACCAGTCTGCTCTACCCAAGAATGTTTTTCTGAGCAGTCAAGCCGCTTTTTACAAACCAGAGAGATACTTACACCACATAACTGTTTCTAAATTCCAAAGAGTATTAACTTTAGCAAGCTTCAATGCTCTCTCCAGAGCAGCTTTGGATAGCCAATTCAAAAAAGTCCCCTATAAGCTGAGACTGTGCCTCTGTGGACAAGGGGCTATTAAAACTACAGCTCATGCCCTGCTATTCTGTACCCTCTATAAGGACTCAAGCACCTGCCTTATAACGCCTTACCTGGTAAAACACCTGTGAAATTCTGATCTTTTTAATGTACAGTTGTTGTTTTCAGATCAGTATGATTCAGCCTCCTTGAACATAGCTAAATTTTATTATACTGCCTGTAAAATTAGGCAGACTTTGATTGTCCACTGATGAACCCACCACCAATTGTAATATTTTATCTTGCTTTGTTTTTACTTATTTTTATTTTTAATGTGCTGGTGCTTACCATTCTGATCAGTGACCGTAATACAAATTCTATTCTTCTATTTTATACACTTTAATAGGTTAGATTTGTCTAATATAGAAAGGTATGCCTCCGTAAGTGTCTGGTAAAAGCTGTGATGATGTCATGAAGTAGTGGGGCAAATGTAATTACATAATTTGTGCGATGAGGCCATGCCATGTGTGAAGTTACTTGCTCTATCTTTCCCTCCCTCCATGGATGTCCATGGATGCCCTAATCCCTGGGTTCTATTGTTAAAACAGGGAGTTATCTTTATCTTCTTCAAGGAGGTCAAGTTAGTCTATAAGAACATGTCTCTGATTATTTATCTAATCAGAGATATGTTCTTGTTTATCTTAGCTCATACTTGTTCACATTGAGAGAAATATGACTCATATTTTTGGAGTAGGGTTGTAAACTGTGTCGGTGAAGGATTATTTATTTGACAGATATAAGTCAGCTGTTCCATATAGTAGAATTTAGGTAGCCTAAATTCAGGCATGAGTCTCAATTTTAACCAGCAACCAGACATTTGTTTATATGATGTACATCTTAACAAAATATCTGTTGATCTGCTGTACATTTAAACAAGAATTATATCCAAGAGATTTGGATGGATAGTGACAATTCAGATGAGTTTCTCCTACCAGGATATAATTCTTCTCCCCCCCCCCCCCCACAAGTATAAGTTAATATTACATATCTTTATTAGGATCAACCAAAATAATAGAAAAGAGTGTCCAAGCTTTTGGGTTCTCATGAAATCTTCTGCAGACAAGATATTATAAAGCAAGGGATGGGAAAATGCAAGGAAGTGCAAAATTTAAGCCAGATGTTAAATATGAGATCTTCAAGCTCAATTTTGAGAGGGGCAGTTGCAGACTGAATGCATTTGTTAGTGGAAGGTGTAATTGGTGTCAGCATTCAACCTGCATGAAGGGACAAAATGAACAGCACAGATTTGTATCATAGAAAGTTCTTTTGTAATAGCTATACTATATGATGAACCAGTTTGATGTAGGAGTTAAGGCGCCAGGCTAGAAACCAGGAGACCACTAGAAACCAGTTCTAGTCCCACTTTAGGCACGAAGCCAGCTAAGTGTCCTTGGGCCAGTCACCCTCTCTTAGCCCTTGGAAGGAGGCAATGGCAAACCACATCCAAAAAACCTTGCCAAGAAAACTGCAGGGACTAGTCTAGACAGTTGCCAGAAGTCAAAAACTGACTGGAAGGCACACATATTCATTTGAGAGCCAGTTTGGTGTAATGGTTAAGGCCTCAGGCTAGAAACCCGGAGACTGTGAGTTCTAGTCTCACCTTAGTCACAAAGCCAGGTGGGTGACCTTGGGCCAGTCCTTCTCTCTCAGCCTAGGAAGGAGCAATGGCAAACCACTTCCAACTTCTTGCCAAGAAAACTGCAGGGACATGTCCAGGCAGTTGCCAGGAGTCAACAATGACTCAAAGGCAACCCCCCCCCCCCAGCAACAACCCTATGTGATATTTAGCATTATGATGGATGGCCAAGGGTAGCATTAGGGTGGGTGATGAGGCACTTATACTCCTTAAAAGGGCAGATCCAGGCTATGTTTTGAAGGAGACTGGCTTTGAAGATGGCAAGCCCATTCTATGACTTACTGTACACATTAGGGTTGTCTGGTCCTTCAGATTCAGTTCCAAACAGATGTTCCTGAGCATGCAAGAGCACTGTCTGTAAGTCTGCAACTCTTACACAGTTTGTTTTTCCCCTTGGGCCAGATGGCAGTTGCAATGAATAGCCATTTCATTTGATACTGATGTTATATCTCCATTTTAACAGCCTGTTCCAAAATCTCAATAGCATAGAGGGCCATAAAAATAAAGTTTGGGAGATGCATGCACAGTTTACAGTAGTGGCAGTAGATTGCCTACTCAATCTAACCTAATTTTATTTATTTATGTATGTATGTATGTATGTATGTATGTATGTATGTATTTATTTATTTATTTATTTATTGGCTGCCCAACTCCAGTAGACTGCGGCATACAAAGCGAGAGAAAACATAAAAACAGCTAAAAACATTAAATCAAACAGACAGTCCAGACTAAAATAATTTAATAAACAGCAAAATCAACAAAACAAAACAATTGAACAAATAATAAACATCAACCCCAGGCCTGGGACCAAATATTCTATCCTTTCTGTCTTCCCTTCCCTTCCCTTCCCTTCCCTTCCCTTCCCTTCCCTTCCCTTCCCTTCCCTTCCCTTCCCTTCCCTTCCCTTCCCTTCCCTTCCCTTCCCTTCCCTTCCCTTCCCTCCCTTCCCTTCCCTTCCCTTCCCTTCCCTTCCCTTCCCTTCCCTTCCCTTCCCTTCCCTTCCCTTCCCTTCCCTTCCCTTCTCTTCTCTTCTCTTCTCTTCTCTCATATAATATTCTATTTTATCTTTTCTGTTCCATTTTTTCAAAGTGATGGTGGTGGGTGATTGGCCAGAACTTTCCAAGGTTTCAGATGGATGTTTTTCAATCATCTGCTACTTCATCCTTTAAAAACTATGATGCCATTCAGTCTGATCCAAGTTTTATTTAAAGGAGATGGTTTCCCCTCTCCATCCCACAGACAGAAGGTAACCATATTTGTGGTTGGCTTCTATGGAAGATGAAGTCTTCCCAAACTTTCTAAATACTGGCTCTGTGGTATTGCCACACTACTAGTTCTCATTATCATTGGCATTTTGCCTAGAACCAGAAGTTTGCGGTCATTCAAAGTCAATCCATCTTTTGGCTAAACGTTATGATTTCCAATAGTGCCCAAATATCCTGAACATGAAAAGAAAAAAAAAATAGCAAGTTGATAGGGGTTTTTTTTAGGCAAATTAAGGAAACCTGCATAAACGATTTCAAAAAGAAGCCTTAACACTTTTCCACTTCAACCCTCCCATATGTGCAGCCAAAAAATAAATCCTTTGGAAATGGAAATCAAGCTTGAAGTAAACAGATTAGTAATGGTTACTCGGTAACACTTTATTAATTAAACTTCTTAAATACATTTAAACCTAGGCATTTAATTTAGATTTATAAGGATAATTTAGATTTATAAGAATCATTATGATACATTAAGTACAGTAAATGCCAATTGATTTTTATAGACAATATTTATTGAGGTGAAACAGAAGCATGGAGAAATTTAATTATCAGCATGTGCAGTTAAAGGGTAAGCATGATAGAGTCAAAGTGTAAGATGGTTAGTGTTTTTACATCTTGCAACACTTTTTCCTAAATGCAAGAAAACATCCAGGATCTAGGCAACCAGTTGGCATTGAAGGAGCAAGTCCTGGTGGGCATTTTCTACCTGGAAATGGAGATCTGTTCCTTAATGCCTCCTTGTCTTTTCAGAACTTCATGTTCTGCTTTAAACCAATGAAAATATAACACAAGGCGTAGCCAATAAAGTTAAGATGGCATCTGTGAAATGTGATTGAAGCTTCATTTGTTTTTTTTATGTGCAACGCATTTCATTTTACAGCTCAAAATACTGTGTCAATCACAATGGTGGGGCAGTTCAGCCACCATGTTAAGACAGTTGTGGAACCTCAGTGACGGAGCTGCTGCTTCTTCAAAAACAAGTTGGAACTGGAAGAAGGTACACCAAGGGTAGCCAAAATGCGCAACGGGTTAGAAATCTTCCCTACAAGGAAAATTAACAATGATAAGGAATTTTTTTAAAAAAGGAACAAAGCAAAATCAAGTAACTAAGACATGATTGAGACTGATACAAAAATTCAGGTTGTGAAGAAATTGGATAGAGAGAATAGAAAGAACATCGTCTTGGCTACTACTAGAACTCAAAGTCCTCTGGTGTCACTTCATAATTTTATTTTATTTACATTTCACATTTGTTGTTGCTTATCTCACTGGAAGCAACTCTGGGCGATTTACGGTAAAAGAATAAATATTAATTAAAATACAGTATAACAATATTCTTACAAATAATAAATATCTTCCAAGATATGGATGGTGAAGTAAAAAGTATTAGGCTCAGGGAGCATCTTCCAGGCACCATCCACCTCTAGGGTTGGTTATATCTCATCTCACCCCACGTGAGAATGTGGGGCGAGTAACTTATATGGGGTGAGTAATGTCACTTTTTTTTTTTGGCCTTTGAATCAGAAATGTCTCTTGGAGACTACATGGTGAAGTCCATGAAATTTTCTAGGCAACGTTTTTAGAAGCGATTTGCCATTGCAGCAAGTTTAATGCTGGCTGGGGAATTCTGGGAGTTGAAGTCCACACATCTTAAAGTTGCTGAGGGTGAGAAAGGCTGCTCTAGACCAAACTGGCTGTCTGTCTAGAGAACATAGAATTATTTAGGGTGCAGCACCCCTTTCTCCCTTCTCTCTCCCAAGGTTACAGGGGTGCCTTTGCTTGCTTGTTCCAGAACTGAGCTCACTGGTGGGGGGGGGGGGGGGGTCCCTGGGATTCTTCTTTCAATTAATGTGCTTCTGGGGATGCCTTCACCCAGGGCCAAAGGACTAAAGTTGTGGGTATTTGCTCCCCTCTGCCCCCCCTCTAAAGAACAAAAATTAAGGAACAAGAAAAAAAATATCTGATGGATGTATTTATTTAACCACTTTTATACCCTGCCCAATCAACAGACTCTGGATGGGTTACAACATGTTAAAATATAAAAGAGAACAATATACTAATAACAATTAAGAGTTGGAAACTTGGTGAAATAACTGTCTTCAATGATCTTCTAAATGCCTTGCTGGAGGGAGCTTTATGAGCCTCTGAGTGTATCTAATGACACTCAAAAGAGTGCCTTAGGGTTTCTCAGCTCTGATTTGGTGGGCAGCCAAAAAACTTTGAACAGCTTTATTAACTCAGACCCAGTAAAAACTTCAAAACCACCGCTTGCTCTACTTAGTATACTCCTTCATCCAGCAGATCTTCTTGCATATCCTAATATCTCCCAGGGTGGCGTGTTCCCTCCATGTTTTTTGGGAGAGTGTATCCCCACCAGAAACAATTCCTCTCTCCCTCCTCACTGAATACAACCCCTTCTCCTCATGCTCCTCCCTACTGTACCCACTCACCTGTGTACTCAGTATCTTTTCCTCCTCTCTGAGATGCATATTTTTTTCTTGTTTCTCTTTTCCTTAAGTTTATCTTTCCCACCCAAATCTCTCTCTCTCCTTTTATTTATTTGGATGGGGTGCTCTGATTGAGGGGGGGAGTTGCCCACCAAATTACAACTGTGAAACCCTAACCTGGTCTCTTCAATGGGACCTTAATGACTTTGAGGTCCTTGGGTTGGTCCTACTGTCACCGTTCTATATCAGTGACTAATTTCCCCCCTTCCCTTTTGGGGCGTCACTGTATAAATAATTCAGAACAAACTCCCGTGGTTTCAGAAATATCAACATGTTCAACACTGCTAATGTCCCCAACATTATCGATTCATTCAGGAGGCACTTGGAATATTGAATGTATCTTGATAGCAATCTATGTAGGGGGGAAAAAGCTAGAAGATTAAGAAAGGACTTGCAAGTTTTTCTTATGGTTATGTTTTTCTGGGATACAGAGTTTGGGGTTGATTCTTCAGTTTGTTTTCCAATAGAAACTTGATGAACAAGTGAATCATGTTTTTACTGGAACTGCATTACATTTAAGAACAAATTATGGTGAGACTGTGCTGTACAGTTCAAAATTGTAAATAATAGTTCAGGTCATTTTTTCAGAACTGTATGTGAATATTCATACCTTAACAGCTATACTGTATCTTAAGGGTGAGTGGTACTTCATATAATTTGTTTAAGATTCTATAAATATGATTATTTGTTAGGATCAATTGCTTCCCCCTCCCCCACTTTATCTTTGTGTGAACTAGGGAGGGACGTTTACTCAAACTAGTTTCTTGGCTGGGCTCTGTCCCCTTTTATCTGACTGCTTGGTAGCAGTTCTTCCTCCTGTCCTTCAGGGCCATTTCCTCTACATTGACACCCCATTTATCTCCACCAAGCACCAGATTCCAGGAAGGGAACCAAGTGGACTAAGGACAAGTTGCTGTAAGTGAATAGTTGCCATTTCTTTTTCTGGAGGAAATCAGTGCTCTATTTGGAGATGTTATTGTTGTGGGTAAAACTAGAATTCTGTCCTAATAAGCTCTGAAAATTAGCCTTTTGGTGGACAAAGAATTCACCAACTCTTTCTCAGGGATGAGAATGCAGGGATGGTAGCTGATAATTTCCCAAACCTTGTGTTATTCCATGGCTATATGATGGAGGAATGGAGGCCACCCTAAGTATATACTGTATACTTAGAGACTGTTGGGAGAAAAGTCTGCAAAGGAGCCTTTTTTGAAATCCCTGTGGAAAATGGAGAAATTGGCAAGTATCAGGGATAACCTCTAGTTATGAATGGATTGATTGAGAATGACTGGAGTTATTAGAATCTAGGAAACTTGTGAAAGGACATGGATTTCTGAGCCCAACTCTCTGGGATCACACTGTGAGTGGTATATTGTATTACCTTGAAACACACTGCTTTCGTTCACATTTTTGATACGAAGAGCAACCTGCTGTTGGCTAAGGCAATTTCACAGGTATGTTGCTCAATCATAACTAATCATTGTTCCCCTGTAAGACCTTGAGAAAAACATATGGCAAAGAATGTACTTTAACTAAAGTACTGTGTATGTGAATGCAACAGAGACAAGAGAAATAATCCTACTAAAAAAACCCTTCATGTTATTAAGGATCATTATGTATCTGTTTATGAATGGTGAGGAATTTATCAGAATAGCTTAGGGAAATAGTCTTGAAATAAACTTAGGCTCAGATAAACAGAAGAGTATTTCTTTTTAAGATTAAATGCTATTTGTTTGCCAATGTAAGCCTTGAGAATGGAGAGAATGAATCTGAATACATGAAAGCTTTGGATAACTAATATATGCACAGTTTAGTCTATGCATTCAAAATTAAAGACCAACAATTAGTTTCTGGTTTCTTTCTCTAGGCCACTTTGGGAGGTTTCTTAGGGGGATCTAATATCACCTCTCTGCAGAGAGCATCCAACATACGTTCCAACACTCCATCTAAAGCTGTTACCTGGTACAGTCATGGCTTAACACCAGCCATATTGTTTTCCTACTGGGTTTTAATTAGAAAGGAGATTTCTCAGAAAACTTTTTGCTCCTAAGGATGTTTCTCACTTTGCTAAAAAGCATGCTTCTCTGTTGTATTTTATTTGAATATTCATTGCTGCTAGCTTGCTTCTTGAACTATGGTGCTGGAGAAGACTCTTAAGAGTCCCCTGGACTGCTAGGAGGTCAAACCAGTCAATCTTAAAGGAAATCAACCCTGACTGCTCATTGGAAGGATTGATAATGAAGCTCAAGCTCAGATACTTTGGTCACCTACTGCGAAGAGAGGACTCTTTGGAAAAGACCCTGATGCTGGGAAAGATTGAAGGCAAAAGGAGAAGAGGACGGCAGAAGATGAGATGGTTAGATAGCATCACTGAAGCAATGAGCATGAAACTGAGCAAACTCAGGGAGGCAGTGAAGGACAGGAAGGCCTGGCGCGATATGGTTCATGGGGTCACGAAGAGTCGGACACGACTTAACGACTGAACAACAACAACAGCTTGCTTCAGCTCAGCCACCATTCCCCCCTCCCCCAACAATGCAGAGGTGTAAGAAGTGTTCTCTGGCCCCCAGAAACTCTCTCTGGTGGGAATCTTCATGGTGAAAAAGCTCACATACTGAGCCCCTTCCAGTCTTTGGCAATTGGTGGGGCAGGTAGAAGAAAAGGAGAAGGACAATCATGTGGTTGCTTCTACCCATATGGTGGAAGGGAGCTCAAGGAAAGAGGAAGCAGATGGACTCTGATTCCTCTTCAAGGTGTGATTTCTTTTTTCCCCATTTCCATATTCCAGCTGATCAGAGGAGAAGAGGAAATCTGGCAGGCCACCACTAATTCTGAAGAAGAAAGAGAGTGGTGCGGTAGCAGCAGTGCAGCTCCTCCCTCCCATGTTTTCACCTTCTTTCTGCACTGTTTCTCTGCTACAACTCCCATTCGGACCCTGCAAAACCAGATTGATTGATGGGTTAAGGGCTCCTGGTGCCTGGAGGCTTCCCATCTCAGCATGGTATAATGTCTTAGAAGGACACTAGACTCAAAGCATTGAACAGCAGAAGAGAAGATTGAGAGGGGACATGATAGCTGTCTTTAACTATCTGAAGGGCTGTAGAGTGTTTAGACTTATTCTCATTTGTTCCAGAGGAGCTAAAACTAATGGGGTGAAACTTCAAAGATGTAGATACAGATTAGACATTATGAAGAATTTCTGACACTAAGAACTGTTGATCAGTGGAATAGGTTACTGCAAGAAGTGTTTTTTTCCCTTTCACTGGAGGTTTTCAGACAGAGGCTGAATAGTCGTGTGTCAGAGATGGTGTACAAAATCCTGCAGTGTGCAGGGAATTGGAGTTGATGACCTCTTAGGTCCCTTCAACCTATGATTCTATGAACAATGACTGCCAAGACTCTTGCTGCTGCTGTAGCATCTGATTGTGAAGGGAGGGAGGGAGGAATTAACTGTCCTTTCGCTTTGAAAAATGAAATACAGAAGTTTAACAGCAAGATCTTCCTCAAAATACTTAATCTGATCAATCTGTCTATTGTGCCTAGGCAGCTGAATCTTACATATGAATATTGTTCTGAGTTTGTAGGTGCATAAGATGGCTGTTTGAGGAGGGTATCTGTCAGAACTAAATTACTACACAATCCAGACTAAATCATTATGAATACAATTTCTAAATTGGACTTTCTTTGCCTTGTCCATGTTAACTCTGACATTTTAAATTTGGCAATATCTTAATTTAAAAATCAGCCTTTTCAAAAATGAAAGCATATTGCATTGTTGATGTTGCTAGAGCAGAACTGAAATAACAGAGAACACAAAATAGGACACTTGATATTGGAGAAGAGGGAATTCTTAATGAAATATTAAAAACAGTCATGTTTCTCCCACCTTCATTCATTCATTCACAAAACTGAAATCAGTCAAAAAATGTACTGTCTGAAGAAATGTCTTGAGTTGTCTGACCAACTGCAATCTATAGAAATTTGCTCCCCCTAGCAAATAAATACTCTAAAGGTGCATGTTAAGGCTGAACAGACCATTATAAATGTCCAGTGACTACATGCTGGAAATAAATTCATAAGCTCTACTCTTCCCATAAAGAAGCCACTTATTTATAAAAATATGACGGTGTTTCCCATGAACACTAAAGCAAAGCATTTTACCAAGAATGTATGTTCTAACACGTTTGACTGAGAAAATGTCCCCAAAGTCAAATGGATTATATTGCAGCATACTTATCATGCCATTTAATCCCTGTATAATGTCACCCCTGACAATAATAACCCAAGAGTTAATATTCACTTTGATGTGGCTGGGTTGAATAATAATCAGTCAGAAACAAGTGGTCAGGGAAATTACTCTAGTGTCCTTACTGCATAGTGAAAAAATGGGCTGAAATTAAATAAATCACACAGATTTTATAAATCTCATGGCTCCATAGTCTGAAGGGTTGAAGAATGGTCTACCTGGGATTAAATTGTGGCATTTTAGTCAGTTGAAATAGAACAGAAAAGTCCCATGTGTAAAAGGAGAACATGACTAATGGTAGTACAATATGTAACTGGAAAGTGAAATAAATTACATTTATTCCTCTGTGTTAAATATAACTATCACATCACAAGATCAAGAGACAGTTTGTGGATTTGGGGGGTTGGTGGGTGAAAAATTAGAAAACAGGGAATTATTGGTGATTTGATCAAGAAAGTCCTCCGAGACCAGTGCTATTCTGCAATGTGTTTTCTAGTTTCCAGAAGATGTTCTTACCTGTGAAGGAGACTTTCATTTTGAGGGCCTTGATTTCTAGAATCATGATTAATTTAAGTCTCATTGATTTCAAGGATCATGATTAATTTAAGTCTCATTGATTTCAACAAGTCTATATATAACACAATCACATTTGTTTGTTTTCCTCGCTGTCCATGGTAGTCTCAGGAGTCTTCTCTAATATCAAAGGTCAAAAATGTCAATACTTTTTCTATCCTACTTCTTCAAAGTCCAACTTTCACATCCATAGAGTTTCACTGGGAATACTATTGCCTACATTATTCTGATCTTTGTAAGTATAGACACATCATGGCATCTTAATATCTTTTCCAAGGCCTTTATGGCTGCCCTACCAAGTGTATTCTGTGGTGTATTTCTTGACTGCTTGTTCCTTTACTGTTGATGGTTGATCCTAAAAGGCAGAAGCTATCTTCCATTTTGATGTCTTCATTGTCAGCTCTAAGGTTGGTAGTTGTACCTGTTGTCATTAGTATGTGTGACTGTACATAGATATTTGCTCTATGAATCTCATATTTACAGTTTTACAATCCCATATGGGAAAATTAAGCAACTTAAATAAGCAATGTTCTTTAAAAGTATTTTTGAGTAGATATAGGGATACCATTTTGAGCTGCTTTCCTAGCCATCACGTGTTAGTATTTGGAGACTGATAAGTAAACATGATCTATATTTAATAAACATGATCTATATCATATTTAGAAGTCTGTATTTAGACTTCTAAAAACAATACCTCCCTTCTTAATCTTCTCTATGATCCAGCTCCTATACGTAGAAGGGGAGCAGAGTTTACCTATCCTCCCCATCTACCTGCAACTTGTAGTTCTATAATATTTGGAGGGTTATGATTCCTATGCCTCTCTTCATGAATGAAATTAACTTGAAATGAGAGACAAAAATCAAGGTGTGGGGGGTGGTTAATGAATTTTCAGTATGTGACCACTTCTACCCATAGAAATGATTTTTTGACCACTTCCCAAACTGTTTCCAAAATACATTACAATTTCTTGTGAGCCTTGAATGATAATTTGATACTTTTCTCTCTATGACCATCCAGAAACTAGTTTTCTTTGCTTTACTGGAGATCAGTGTGGCAAGGTTCTCCTTCCTTGAAATGCAGAGACAAGGGTAGAGAAATTTCCCCTTGGCAACTGAGATAAGAAACATTCTCCCACCAGCAAAGCATGAACATCTGCTTTGTGTGCAAATGTAACCATTCAAGAAAGATAAGGGACCTGTCTGGCATTTTCCAACATCGTGGTTGAACAAATAGATAAGTTCTCTTTTCATTCCATGTTGTTAACGGCTTAGTGATTTCAAGCCTCTCTCTCATCAAATATATGAATTTTTAATCCTTTAATTGCATGTCATCCTAAATGCCCTGTGTATTTTTGTATTTATCCAGTTCTGTTGTAACAGGTAAATGTTTTCCTCAGAAAGCATGCTTTTGCTAAAAGGTATTGTTAGTTTTCTTCCCCCATCTTCCGGTAAGGGAAGGAACAATAGGACTGTCTGTTTTTGTTGATGAATGCAAAAGCTGAGGTGGAGTGGGGTGAGCTGAGCTGTCTCCCATGGCTTCGCCATTCAGAGCAAGCTTCAGATTAAAGAAAAAAACTGCAAGGAAAGTAAGATTTTATTCCTCCTTCTCTTGCAGCCAAAATTGCATGGATAACAGTATCAACAACAAAAAAGGAAAAACTCCACTGAGATTCCTTAAATAATTATTTAACAGATTCAGAGTTCAAGTCTACTTGAAAAGCTTTCAAGAAATTCCTGTATCCATTTTGAAAAGAGTGAGAACAACTTGTGCCCTGGTTATTTATTTCAGAAATACCCATATATCTCCAAACCTTGTCCATTTTCCTTGCCATTGTCACTCCAGATATGTGGTTCTTGTGATGTTCTTCAGATGGTTAGGATACTTCCTCCACAGAGTTGGGTGCATGGGGATTTTGCCTTTAAAGTCACACTTGGCTTTGGGATTATTTTTCATTGGGAAGATGGATCCTGAGAAAAGTATTTGAAAAACCTTAGCCGTACAAATTTTGGGGCCTCCTTGGGAGATACTGTTTCTGGAATTACTTGCTTTATTCCCCCACCTGAAAAAAGACCTGCAGATCTTTTTTCACGTATTTCCCAAATTTCTAACATTTTGTTCATGCGTGTGGCCTCTACCACTATCCATCTCTCACTATGCCTCAGAATTATGCTAGGCCTGGGAAATGTGGAGGATGCAAAATGGTGGCCAAATCACTAACAAGTAACTTACTGTTGCAGCAATTTTCAGCATTTGATCAGAGGTATCAATATTCTTTTCAGTGTGGCTTTTCACCATGTTTATTAGTTCAGTGTTTCTCAACCTCAGCAACTTTAAGAGGTGTGGACTTCAACTCCCAGAATTCCCCAGACAGCATACTGGCTGGGGAATTCTGGGAGTTGGTTTGCACCTCTTAAAGTTGCTGAGGTTGAGAAAGGCTGCATTTGTAAAACAAAATCACTCAAGTAAAGCATCACACTCTATCAGTATACTTGGAGCTGTGGTGTGTTTATTTATGGCTTATTAAATAAATCAGAATTGGATGGATTGGTATAACACCCTAAGCCATAAACCATGGTTTACAAATGATGTAAAACCAAACAAATTGCACTTTTGTTTAATGTGATATTGGAATCCAGTCTCAGTTCCAACAATATAAAGGTGCATTAGCAACTTTGGTGGAAGAAGGTAAAGAGGCAAAGGGAAATGAAAACTGCAGCCAACTATCTTTCATCCTTAATTATACATTTAATATATGAACCCTCTTTTTGTCCCTTTCTGTATTCTTAGCAATAATTTCTAAGCAACTCACCAAACTGAAATGTTGAATGCATTAAGGAAAAAATTGTTTGCTTAAGCATGCTAGTTTTTTCAGCTCGTGAGTCAATGGATGCTTCATTCTGGCTAATATACAATATGCCATGGCTGAACAGGTACAAAAGATATTAATGGATTTAAATTAAGGTGCAAGGTAAATATAATTTTCCAATGTTATATGGATGAGGCGGGTATTGCACTGGAGTCTAAATTTGTTTTTTTAATGTCATAAATTTTATTTTTGTAAGGAGCTTAGGCAAAACCTGTTTCAGGACAATTTCCCCCCTCTCTTAATTATTGATTGGAGAGTATGGTAATATATCATCTCATTCCAAAGAGGACTGGTTATAATTTTGTTTAATTGTACAAATATTTCTGGCACTGAGCTGTGGCCAAACCCATGTTTTGCTATGCTATTCAGAAGAACATAAGAGCTCTGAGGCTTGTTTAGGCCATTGGTCATGTAGTCCAGTATTCTGTGTCCCACAATGGCCAACCAGATGAATTTGGAAGGCTCACAAGTTGACAGACTTTTCCTCTGTTGCTTCTCAGCAGCCAATTAAATTATGCTGCCTATAATTCAGGAGATAGTAAACAGTCACCAATTTTATTAGCAGTTGAAGGCTTAAGCCTGCTGCAGACAGGTGGTCACCTCACCTGCTTTGATTCATAGATGAGAGCATTTTAACAGCTGAGAACTTTCTGTGTGATCTTCCATCCAATAATACAGGTGTATCTCTTCCTTGGATGTATAAGAAAACTCAGTTAAATGCTCTCTGTAAAATACTGTTAATGCTATAATCTGAAGAGAAGAGAATGACAACTGAAGAAAAAAGAGCATATTTCAATGGATAAAATAAGTGCCACTATAAGCACTTCTAGTTCAACTTGTAATCTGAAAAGATTGGATTGGGTGGGAGGTTATGGACTGTGGACTGATTCTGGATACATTCCAAACCAAATTAGAAAGGATTCTAGGCTTACCCAAGTAAAGCTTAATTTCCACCAGTGACCAGAACCAAATCTGGTACTACTGTTGGGCACAACCAAGCAGCCTCTCTGGATATAGGCAAGGGCTGATAACAAGCCCCCTCCTCTTTTTTCATTCTCACAATAACCCTGGAAGTTGGAGGAAGCTGAGCAAGAATGATTGAACCCAGATACTACTTGCGTGCACAAGCAAAAATGTGAAATGACTTTTTCAATTTTAGACTTAGCCTCATATTCTAACCATTGTCATACACTCTTACTGCATGGATGCAGTAGTTCCTTAGCCACTGCTGCACACTTTTTTTGCTATTACCATAGCCTCTAGAATTAGGCCAGAAAAGATATCAATTTGCCACTTTTACATTTCAGTATATGGAAAAGCTCAAAACGTCCTTACTTTTGATAGCCTTGTGCCATCTCAGTGATAACCTCCAGGACCCTATAAGAATTTTTTTTTCCAGGATTTTCGGGATTAGCTGACTTCAAAAGAGGAGTGGAGAAACCTCTCTTCCACTCAATGGATAAATTTGCCTCTGATGTGATTAAATAACAGAATGAAATTCTACTGTAAATGTAACATAATTCAATGTAGCATCTCTGTACTTCCCTTGTCTTGGGATGTATTTATCCAAGCTAAACTTCAAGGGCTTTTTCACTGCTTGCTTCTAGCAAATCAAACCCAGTTAGGATAAAACTAACAATAGTAAGAAATCTGCTTAGATAGTCTAAATGTTTTGGATCAGGAGGTCTGTGGTTCAAGGCAATGAAATCATTGGGAGGGAAAGAAGGTAGGGGAAAGATGAATGGAAATGACTATTGTTTAAAAATAAATATATTTAAATTGATCACCTGCAAGTACTTTTTTCTGTCAATGTCCTACAGAAAGCCCTTAGGAATATTGGAAGCAGATTTCTATGAGGTCAGACTCTCCTAGCCCAATATTCACTACTCTAGTTGGGAATATCTACCCAGCAGTTGCTCCTGATCAGTTGAAGAGACTCATAATGGTTTACATGTGAGTGATATGCAATGCATTTTGACTTGAGGTTGATGATGGAATGCAAGAATCTTATAATGATTACCCAATGATCCATCAGGTAGAGTAAGTTTGCAAGCAAATTTCATCCTGTTGAAGCCATTGGATTCTGTTATGATTTTCTCTTGACATGGGATCCATGTTATCACCTGAAATAAAATGCTAAAGATTGGAAACCATCCAGTAGGAGGGGCCTAAAGTGTTAGGGTTTCTCAGTTCACTTGACACGTGGACCTCCACTAAACAGAATGCTCAGATAACCAAGAAGGGAAAGAGAGAGTTTGATTGATGGGAAGTGGAGGAGAAAAGTGAGAGAGGAGAATGAGACAGAAAAGAAAGATGAATGTGAGGAGAGAGAAGGAATAGAAACTGAGCCAAAGGGGAAAGGATGAGAAGAAGGGATCATATTTGAAGTGAAGTAGGGGCAGAAGAATTGTTTTCTGAAAGCATGAAAGAAAAAGGGGAAAGAATGAACCATATCTCAGAAGGGCATTATGTTGTGATCAAGGAGACGTGTGGAATGAGAGTGTGCTGAATAGAGCAGGAGGTGGTTTTGAAGTTTTCACTGGGTCTGAGTTAATAAAGCTGTTCAAATTTTTTTGGCTGCCCACCAAATCAGAGTTGAAAAACCCTAAGGGACTCTTTTGAGTGTCATTAGATATATTCAGAGGCTTGTAAAGCTCCCTCCAGCCTGGCATTTAGAAGATCATTGAAGACAGTCATTTCACCAAGTTTCCAACCCTTAATTGAGTGTTATCAGTATATTGTTAAATAAGTATATCCATCAGATTTTTTTTTCTTGTCCCTTGATTTTTGTTCTTTGGAGGGGAGGCAGAGGGGAGCAAATAACCTCAACTTTGGCCCTTTGACCTTGGGTGAAGGCATCCACAGAAGCACATTCATTGAAAAAAGAGTCCCTTTTCATTTAAGCCAGCATTTTTTAAACTTGCAAATGTAAGATGTATGGACTTCAACATCCAGAATTCTCCAGCTTGTGTGCCAATTTAAGTCAACCTTAAGAGTCTGCTACACAAAGGCCCTTCCAGGGATACATACTACTTTTTTTCCCAACAGTCCAAGGGTGATTCATCTAAAACCCCATGTTTTGGAGATATAATTTAATAGTACATTAATATCTTTGAACATACCTTCTTCCCAAGCACATAGTCCAACACAGAAATGAATGACTAAAGGAGACAATCACATTATATTCCTTCAAATATATTACATCTCCAACACAAGAAGGGCAATAGCCAATCTTTTTCAAATATCTGTGAGGAATCCAATAATCTCCCGCTCCCTCAAGACTTTTTTGTTGAATTAACCTAGTTTTCAAATCATAAGCAACATATTTAGCATTAATAGAAGAGAATATATGTAGCTGAAGGTTGAACTGTGGAGTCCTTGGTGCTCTCTGAGCTTGGTTGTTTGATTGCAGACATTTTATTACCTGACTAGATAACATCATCAATGCTAGTGAGTATGGGGTTTGTTCCCTGTTTATATATAGTTGCTTGCCCTGCCAGTGTTGGTGGGGGTGTGGTTTTTCCCTTGGTAGTTCCTTGATTAGGGTATTGTTTTCTGCTTGATTGTTTGTCTGGTGTTAATCCATGCTTATCTCTACCTGCTTAAGATCTGAGCCCATAATGTGCCAGTTGAAGTCATGAAGCAGGAAATGTTATTCCGTGCATTCACATGGGATGGTCAGGAGCAGTTCAAAGGAACAATTCTTTCCCATAAGACCTCTTCTGACCTGGATTTACTGCTGCAAGCAGTCAAATATGTCAGTCAGAATTTTCATGTACTTCTCTGAAACCCCATATAGTGTAGCAAATATTGAATGCACACAGTCCCATTATTAAAATCCAAGATTTAGAAGCCAGGCCTAGAAACCTATTGAAAAATAATAACATTCTCTGCTGCATTGTTTGCCTTTGATTTATCTGATTAACTCAGAGGGTAGAATTTCCTCAAGAAAACAGAAACCACTAACATTATAAATGTTTCCTTACTGATGACTTTTAAATGCTGAATAGGAGAAAAGGTCTGCACTCCTTTTTGGTATCAGTTTAACTATGAGTCATTAGCATTGATCTACTCAACTCCCCAGGACCATGCAAACAATGGGAAAGGAAAACTCCATCTGATTCCTGGCAATATGATGGTGGCATTAACCTTCTGCATAGTGAAGGTATTGGTCTTAATTTAAAAACCCTGCACTTCAGAAATTTACCCACATCTACCAGTCAGCTGTTCTATAAATGTATTCTTAATGGTAAAAGTTTCCATGCTGGATAATGAGTTTTGCTGATCCTGGTTCCCAGCGTTTGCATTTTGTAGGACCTTGCCATGATTTCCTACTCAACTTAAAGGAAGCATGGAAAGCCTACGGTTGGAATTTACTAGATCCCAGGGATGCAATTTAACAAAGTCTTTCTTTGTTAAAGAAAGACCTCACCACGAAATGAAAGACTTCATCACACGCCCAGCAATGAATGAGGAGCGGGGAAAATAGATCCTCTCAGAAACCTCTGGGATCAGCCACTGGGTTGGGCAACATTGCTGAATTGGAACTACTATCATTCTTAGCATTGGATATATTAACTAGAGTGAATGGGACATGGAGTTTGACAATATCTGGAAGGCCACACAGCACTCATCCTTGGACTTAAACTCATAGCGCTAATAGAAACTTCAGGATCATGTGCCTCAACAGGACCCATCCCTTAGTTCTGGGGAACACCCCCCCCCCGCTTCACTAACATGTCTTCACAACTGAACTACTGTTCAATCCACTGGCAGAGTACTTGACAAATCTTTATCGGGAAATGGAGCTATGGAGTTTAGCTTGGTCACAATCAGACCTCCACTCACTATTCCATAGCGGTATCTGTCTCTATGATTCTAGTGTCTTGGAAACTGAGCAGAACAGAGAGATGGATTGATCATAGCAATGTTGACTGATCATAGCAGTGAGAAAGCCAATGAATGATTTACAAAATCATTTGCAAGGGATCTATTTTCCCCAAACTACTCAAGGTGGCTAAAATCCAGAAAAAAAGTGATGGAGGAGGAAGAAGAAAATCTGCAACAAATTACATTCTTAGAGGGAAGATGGGAGAGCTTCCAGATAGGAACATGGGGCCTTATCAGGAACAGAGTTTCTATTGAGCTGTGCTAGGAAGTCTCCCAAAACATGGTGGAAAGAAAATAATAGGAAAGAATAGCTCAGCAGTCACACTGGTGAGAACCAAGCAGTCTGAAATAAATCAGAAAAATGTAGGTAGGAGTAATCAACTTTCTATTTTTCTATACTTGATCTATCAAAAACAAATGCTTTTGTGGCACCTTAATGCCTAATCAATTTATGAGGGCAAAAGGTTTACCGTAATGAATTATAGTGTTTCCAAGAAAATTTGATTGGGTTTTATCCTCTTATCCCCAGTTTCTGTTGAGACGAGTCATCTTAGCCCTTTTCCTCTGCCCAGAAAACCAGTCTGCTAAGTGTGTTATTTATCAGTTGAAATATTCATGCCCTTGTTATACATGCTGTACACAGTGCTGTACATCTTTCATTACTCCATTACTTTTACATATTGAATTTTAATATCCCCCGTTGTTTATTTCACAGGAGAGTGCTTTGTGCTGCTTGCACTTTAGCAAAGTAAATACTGCATTTTGCTTCTCTCTTAGGAAAAAAATAGCTCAGTAGAAGCGAGATCCCCCCACACCCATGCCTGTATTTATACATATGTTCGGTATGCTACTTTTGTGAGATGCAAACTCTTCAGCTGCTTATGCCCCAGTTCTTGCCAAATACTTGGTTGGGTTTGCACAAACCCAGGTTTACAAAATACAATTGTTACATTCACAGAGGACCAAACAAATAAACCATATTACAGCTTAATGTGATGGCCTCATGCTTGTAATATGATTCCTAGAATTGCTCGACCCTGTTTTAGTCTAGTATGCTCTGCAAACCCAGGCATTTCTTTTCATTTATAGCAGAGGTAGAAAGGGACAAACCAATGGATAGATAGAAAACCCTGGGCCTCAACGTCACAGGGCACCTCAGATTTAGACACTCAGTAATTAGGGCTATTGAGAACAAGTTTGATGTAGTGACTGGAGGTGCCAGGCTAGAAACTGTAAGACTCTGAGTTCTAGTCCTGCCTTAGGCAAGAAGCCAACTGGGTGACTTGGGGCCAGTCCCCATCTCTCTCCCCTAGGAAGAAGGCAACGTCAAACCACTTCTGAAAAACATTGCCAAGAAAACCGTATGGACGTGTCCATGTAGTCACTAGGCACCAAGACTGATTCCAAGGTGGGAGGGAGGGAGGGAGGAAGGAAGGAAGGGGGGGTGGGGGGGTGGGGGGGTTGAGATAGCTAAATAGGAAGTGGAAACAAAATCCAGAATTGAGAAATAGCAACAACATGGACCTCTCCATGTCACCTTGACTTGAAGGAGTCTTTGCTTATTTTTTATTCCACTTAGATTCAGTCTAGACTGAAGCAGTATAAACATCCATAACATTTAAAAAAATCAAATTAAGTGCAACTCTATTTTGACGTTGTTGCTTTTTATGCTCTTGTTTTATTCTCTTGCTTTCATGTCACCTTAATGTCTTTTTTTTTTTTTTTTTATGGCCACTAGGCCACAAGTCCGAATAGGGGTCCAGGCCAGTCCGAATCTCAGATTAGTGCTTGTAAGCACTACCGTGCCTATCCCCATATCAGTGTGTCCACCAACATTGTGGCTGGTACTGGAGAGATTCTCTGTCTTGCTGGAAGCTAGGTATGCATTATACATTCTTTTAATGAAAAGGTTAGTAGAAATCTGGTGTTCTGCTAAGCCAGACATCAACCTCTAACATTAGCTCTTTTTTCTAGTAATGTTTCTGGTGCTCACAGAGGCTGTAGTGACATTATTAAGAAAGATGTAGAGATGGCTGCAGCCAAAAAGTGAATTTGGAAGCAGGCCTTCTTGGGGGGGCGGGGAGGAGGTGGTGGCATGGCCAACGAAGGTAAAGTAAGGTGGAATCATAGCACTCTACTGGATGATTATTTTTTTTTAAACCCCAAATGTAATTGTGTATTTAAATGCTAAACTTTGTGAACAATAACATCACAGAATTGTCATACATTTTATTTGAAAATAAAATATAATTGAGATAATGAAGTCCACTGACAGAGTTGAGAACTAAATAGCAATTTACATTATCCTGGAGATAGCATTTCAGAGATTTCTTATTTCTCATATGCACATGAAAAATAAATCTTATATATACCTTTTTAAAAAGAACACATTGATCATCTGGCCCTCAAACTAATGCTCCATATAGCAGGGATGGGCAAATCTGTCCATTTTGATCTAACTTAATTTCTCATTTTTCCCAAACTTACATTTGCTCAGCTCTATTTCTGCATCCATTTGCAATTTTTTTTAAAGACCATGAAAGTGCTCATGCATTTTCATGCACTTTCCTCATCTACACATTTTTTAAAGCAACTTCTTTAAGAAAACATTTCTGTGGTTAGCCTGTCTACAAGCTAAGCCTTGAGTTTCTTTCTAGAAAGCCTATCTGAAATTACATTTGCTACTTTTTCATAAGAAGACTTTCACATGTACAGGAGTCTTTAAAGCCCAACACAGTGAAGCATATAGAAATGTTTCTCAGCTCACAAAGCTCTGTGCATATGTCTCCAAAGCCCACACATGAACTTCATCTGGGGATTGTTTCAAAGCAGGAAAGTATGAAATGCTATTTTTGCTAGGATCATCAGTTAACACAATTTGTTTTTCTGTAAACTTTCTTGCATAGCTAATTCATGTCAGCCAGCATGAACACAAGAATAATTGCTTCACTTCGCCCACCTCATACCCTAGGTGGTGTTTTTCAGGCACAGAATTTTCCTTGATTCTTCTCTTTGTATTTTCCAGGAAGCAGGGAAGCATAAGAAACCTTCTCGTAATAGTCATGGTCACAAGTTCAGCTAGCCCAGCACTGTAACATTAATGGCGAATTTCTTCAGCACCTCCTGGAGGTGCCATGGGTTGATTCTGAGACCTTCTGGGTGCAAAACAGATGCTCTACCATTAAACAATGGCTTCCTTATTTATTTAGCACATTTATATGCCACACAATCCTGATGACATTCATGAAGAATCTTCCCCAAGCTTCTTTGGCTCTGATGCAAAAAAAGCCTCGGAAAGACTCAGTGCAAGATGTTCATTTAACACATTCAGGAAAAATACTTCTTTTTCAATGTATCCCATGTTCCTGGAAAAAAAAAACCTCCCTTTTTTCTTGCCCACTGAAGTCAGCCTGTTGGAAACACTAGATAACCGCAAGAACTCTTGGCATTTTAACAGGTTAGAAATACTGTGAATTGTGAATTTTGTAAGCTGCCCAGAATCTCTGTAGTGGGCGGCTGTATAAAATAGATCAAATTAAATTAAATTACTTTCTTGCACAAAATATATTGATCTGTCTGACAATTTCAAATACTGAACCATTGTTTGGAAGTTTCCATTTCTTGTTTCTACTTTGGGCTTGATTTGCATGCAACACCACCTCTCTAAGGCCAGCTGTTACATCCTTAGGTCAGTTTTTTCTCACCAATCCGTTTGTACCATCTTTAGTCCTCAAATGCATCAGAGAGCAATGAATACATTCCCTTCTCCCTATTTTCCCCACTTATAACTATTGTTTAGATCAGTGTTTCTCAACCTTGGCAACTTAAGATGAGTGGACTTCAATTCCTAGAATTCCCCAGCCAGCATGGCTGGCTGGAGAATTCTGGAAGTTGAAATCCACTTATCTTAAAGTTGCCAAGGTTGAGGAACCCTGGTTTAGATTATAAACCACTCTGGAGAAGGATCTCTCCTGTTGTATTTTGTGATACCCCTTTAACATTGGCACCAATACATAACCATGATAAAATAATCCTATATTGTCTAGTGTTACCCCATGCAGACATTTCATTACTCAACTAGGTAACATCATCAGTGCAAGTGAGTGTGGGGTTTGGTGCCTGTTTATATACAGTAGCTTGCCCTGCCAGTTTTGGCGGGGGTGTGGTTTCCTCCTTGGTGGTTCCTTGATTAGAGCATTGTTTTCTGATTGCTTGTCTGGTGCTGATCCCTGCTTATCTGTATGTGGGCTGCTGGAGGGGGTGTGTTGTAGTCTTTTTGTTTCCTTTCCAGGTTTTTTATTGTCTCTTTTGAATGGTGTGCAAATATTTATAGTCAAGCAAACTGGCAGGGCAAGCTACTATATATAAATAAGCAGCAAACCCCACACTCAACTCACACTGATGATGTTATCTAGTTGGGTAATGAAATGTCTGTAAACAAACAACCAAGCTCAGAGAGCACCAAGAATTCCACAGTTCAACTCAGAGCTACAGATACAGTGGTACCTCGGTTCACGAACGCTTCTGTTCATGAACAATTTGGTTCACGAACAGCTCCGGTCGCAAAATTGTGCCTCCGTTCGTGAACTCTGCATCGGGTTACGAACAGGATCCGCGGCCATTTTCCCTCCCGTGACACGTGGTCGCGGCTTCCTGTAGGGAGGGGGACTCTCCCTCCAAGCAGTAACCGCCTCCCCACCTGCCTTCCTGTCCTCCACGCCAGAAGTCGCATTGAGCAAGGTTAGCTTTCTCTCTCTTCGTACTATACTTTGTGTCATATTTTTGCGGTTTAAAAAAACAACAACATATGGTTCAGAACGGATTAACCATAATTACATTGAACCTTATGGGGAAATTTGATTCGGGACGTGATCAAAAATCGGATGGCGACCAAATTCGTAGGGGTCAGAACGGATTAACTGTATTTACATTGAACCTTATGGGAAAATTTGATTCGGTTCACGACCAGAGTCGCGGAACGAATTAAGTTCGTGAACCGAGGTACCACTGTACTCCCTTCTACTGTTACCCCTTATCTAGGAAGGAAAAAAAGTCCTTATATGAAAACGAATAAACAGTTTGTGGACAATACTACTAGCCTTTCTCAGATTCCTGTGGACCAGTGATTTAGTGCCACATGGCCACCATGTTCCCATTTGACTTGTAGCTTCTAAATATATAGAAATGCTCGGTTTCAAACTGCCAATTGTTCACAATGTTGTTTTAAAAAATGACGGATTGCAGAGAAATGCTCATCACATCACTATTCAAAATGAAAACTTCCTGGCAGGTATCAAGAATGAGCAAAGAGGCTTTCCTTTTCCAGGGACAACACTTGTTAAAACTATATTGTTGCCAATGCCAATACATATTACCAAATCATGTTATCAAATCCCAAGGCTTTCAGATTTAGGCTGGATTTAGTAATGTAATCAGAGCATTTCTAACTCAGTATTAATGGCAAAGCATGCAAATATATGCAGATGACTGCAAATAGTCTGCATTTGGCTGCAAAGATTACTAAAGTAACTGGCAGTTCTAAGACGCTTTCCATAATAAAAGTACAAATCCCACAACATCTATTATGTTGTAATTAGTGTGAAGAATTGCTGTTCGGTTAGTCCTTAGGAAAGCTTCAGAAGACTGTGATCTTGATAAAGAGGCTATGAGAAATTGCTAATTTTGCACCCAAACATTGTCACTTTGTTTGCATTGTGCTTTCATCCCGAGTGGTACTAGTTCATAGGATCAACAGACTTTTACTAGAGTTCAGAATTTGGCAGTAGACTTTATGTTGTCAGATCTTGTAAATCCATTTCAGGTGTGTCCAAACCTTCTCAACTTCACAATGTTTTGGACCACAACTCTTCACATCCCTAATGTTGACAAGTCAGAGGCTGGGTTAACATATCATACTTTGCCTGCTTGAATTTACTACTTTTTAAAATAGTTTCACCAGGGGCAATTAAATAAACATCTTTAGTGCTTTCTTAAAAAAAAAAAACTCAATAGATCAGACTTCAAGTGTTATTCTGGTGGAGTCAATTCCAAAGAACTAGAGCCAGGTGATAACAGAATCTGACGCACATAGTGGCTATTCAAGAACACCAGGAGAACTAATCAATGCTGCCCCAATAATTGAATCAACCACACAGACACATGAACCAGCAGCAGATCTTTCAATAAACAATTTGTATCTTTCATGAACACCCAACCAGTGATTGATTTGTTGAGAAGTGAGGTAAACCAAGGAAAGCCCAAATTGGTACAAAGAACTGCACTTTGATACTCAATAGATAACTAAGGAGCAAGAAAGTACCTTCTTATTCACTGCAATTTTGATTATCTGATTTTCAAGATATACCCTTTATCCAAACCTTATCTGAAACATCCCACATCCCACCCTCTCTTATTTAAATCTACCATTCCAACTCTCTCTTTTTTTTTAACCAGCTCTCCACAGAAAGCCAGAACAGGCAGCCCACGTATCTGTAGCCAAGACTCAAAACTCCCTGAAAAGAGAGAGGCACAGAAATATATTTAAGTTTATGTTTATGTTTATATTTGTGTGTGTGTGTATGTGTGTGTGTGTGTGTGTGTAAAATTTCCAATATGTCTCATCTGAACTGCAATTCCACTTACTTTAGAATCTGGACAGTGAATGACTTTGTTTTTTATTTTTGCAAGGCCAGTTGGCTTTTGCTGGGAGAAAGGCATTAAGCAGGGATTCCCTAGAGATCATGGTGAGAAACATCCCCTTAACCATATGCTGAAGCATTAAATTAGTATCTTTCAGGGGCTGGATAATTTAACATTTTGCTTGCCTGGCAATGTATCCTGCAGTTCATCAAGATGTTGGAGAAACATGGAACTGTCAGAAGAGTTTAATGTGAAAATCAGATGGAAGAGAGGGAACTAGAAGGGTTGGGCAACATTTAGACATGGCGATTCTTTCAGAAACAAGGCAGTGTCGTCATCAGAAATGGGCCACTGTGTATTTAGCCCAATTTAGCATTAATCATGATTTCATTGACTTAATCATTGCTTCATTTGAGGGTACCCAACTTTATAACTACTTTGAGCAGTGTACAGTAAAATCAATGCTGAAATACAAGTAAAAACCTATATTCACTTACACGAATACACCTTCTGAATTCATGTCCTAACTCTAAGAAGACAAAATCTCCTTCATGTCAAACTTGCCTCCCATTGAATTCATGGACATATCCATATAGTTTTCATGGCAGTACAATGGAAGTGGTTGGCCACTGCTGTCTTCCAGGATGATTTCTCAGCTTCCAGGATGACTTTTCAACTTCCCAGTCTAGCCTGCTGCCCTTGAATTTCCTGCTGATCTCCCATTCACGTTTTAACCAGGGCTCCCCTCCTTAGCTTTAGCTTTTTAAGACTTTTGTTGTTCAGTCGTTAAGTCGTGTCCGACTCTTCGTGACCCCATGAACCATATTGCGCCAAGCCTTCCTATCTTTCACTGCCTCCCTGAGTAGCCAAGGACAATTATGTGCTGCCACCTTACTGTGCAAGAGACAAGATTAAGATGCATAAATGAAGAAATGATGGATTTCTTTGGAAGTGAGTTGGGAAAGTCAGCCAAAATGGACTGTGTTGGAATGCCAACAATGAATGGATCCCACTAGTGCCCATCAATCTATTAATCTGCTGTTGATGAGTTCTATTCCCATTTTCATTTGTATTGTTATTATTAACTATGTTTACCTTTGATTTGAAGTATGAGGTATTTTGACAGGCTGCTCTTTTATATTGCTGTTGTACTTCATCCAGAATTGGTGGATTGGGCTGTATAAAAATCATTGTAATAAATAAAAATAATAAGATTGTTTGATTAAAAAAAAACATAAAAGGAGAAGCTTGTATTGTGGAAATATCCATTTTAAAGATAACACATTATAGGGAAGTTTACATTGAAAGTGCCTACATCAGGGTAGCTGTTCACATAAAAAAAAGGAAGAGCAAGAGAAAATTCCAAAAGATGATGCAGTTTCAACTAGAGCTCTTTCAAAAAATCAGAACAGTCTTTTTTATTTTGCTTTTTGCTTTTTAGCTTGCTTAGCAAACCATTTGTCTGACTGGGCCAGGGCTGCTGTTATACAACACTCTGTCTTGATTGCTGTTTTGCTTTTGTGGTTTTTCACACTGTAATTATTTGAATTGCTTTTGTTTTCTTAAAAAATATTGTTAGCTACCACAGGGACCTTTATGGATGAATAGTGAGTTTAAAAGCTTGGAAAGATAGGCACACTCTGCAATGTGCATTGTGTGTGCGTGTGGAAGGGACTCACAGGGCCGTTGTAAATCTGCTTTTGTTTTCATATTATATACGTTGGAGAAAATAGCTATTTTCAGTGTTGGACCTTTGGGCACAGAGTTTTCTCAGAACCTAAAGAGACGTCCAGCCCGTGAAGCTTTCTCAGATGCATTCCTTATGGCTTGCCATACAGTGCTTACTGAAAAACTCTGAAAAAGTTCTGGGTTCTAGCCCTGGGAATTATAAATTGTGGGGAGATAAATTTTCCCCCCACTGTACAGCAGACCAACAAGTTCTCATTTCAAGGCTCTGCTAACAGGTAGAGAACATTTAATCTCACCGTTAAAAAAAAAATCCAGGGAATATCCTCTTTAAAAAGTAAATAATAATAATAATACCACCACTGGCATTGACAAAATCACCACCAGTCAATTGCAAGAGGCAGCTTTACTTGGAACAACTTAACATTCTGCAACGATACCTTTAACACCATCAAACAACATCTACCTATCCGGGTCCTTGGGAAGGACTCAATAGGTGGATAAAGATGCCAAATCCAGTCTAAACATCTGGCTGACTGTGTGACCAACCATGATGATGATGATGATGATGATGATGATGATGATGATGATGATGATGATGTATTAAACTTGTACATCATCTGACTCTCTCTTTTATATATATATTTTAAACAGAATTTTACAATACAATAAAAATGTAAAGAAAATAACAAAAATAAAAAAGATAGGAAATAAGAAAAAAGAAAAGCGAAAAAAAAGAGAACAGAATTTTGACTTCTGCCCTTCTTTCTATTGAGTAATTGCTATTTTACTCTTTCCTCTCCCCCTTTGATCCTTTTTAATTCCGTGTCACCTCACTTTCAGTGACTCTGAGCAATTCACAACAATCAAAGAAATTACAATAAAACATGAAGAATAAAGATAAAAGATGGCAAGTGCAATGAAGTGAAGGGTCTCAATCTCTCTCACCAAAGGCCTGGGTGAAGAGCCAGATCTTTACAGCTGTTATAAACAACAGCAGAGTGGGGGCCATCCGGATCTTGGGGGGACTTCATTCCAGAGGGGAGGCAGTGCTACTGAGAAGGTATTTAGTATTCAGTTAAGCCTTTTCTTCATATTTATAAATGCCTTGAAGAAAGGGATTGATGTGTGGAAAAGGATGAATGGGAGGGGACAAAGAACGTTCATGTCTTTCTTCGACTGAGTAGATGGAGAGCATTATATGTAATTTCTTAGTGCCCAGGTTTATGCATGTAATGGGGAGAATCATGCACGTTGACTCTAACTGGAATCACACATTCAGAAAATGCCAATAATCCCCAGTCCACATGGGGACTCATCTCATGAGGATGGGACATGAAATTTAGCAATCAGGAGGACACAATATTAGAGGAGGTTGTATTATATTGATGTTTCACCTTGGTCTCTTCAGATCTGTTGTTTTTCTCTTTTAGGTGTTTGTAGATGTTCCAATATTTATCCTAAAATGATTGGGCTGTAATATTAATAATTGACCTGTAGGAATACTTTACAAAGTGATCATTTATGAACTGGGGATACATCAAATGGGAATCAATCCACTACAAATTGATGAACTTCAAATTAAAAATTAATTCCTATTAAAGTTCAGTAGATTCATTCTCACCTTTGCTGTTGTCATTCTCAAGGGATCTACAAAGTACATTTTCAAATATTGATGAAAAGAAACTGAATTTTGCAAATCCAGTCTACTTTGATCAATATTTGAATGTAGTTTTGCAAAATCAGTCCATAATTCTGAAGAGTTCTAAATGCTCAATTTATCTCAGTCCTGCTTTAAATCTAATTATTTCTCTAAATTTCTGGAACAGACTCTGGAGTAACCATCCATTTTGGTAATAGGTTCCAGTCATCTTCTTGGTGGAGTAATTTCTTTTTAAAAACTATCTCAAAAGAATGAATAGCCAAAGGGAGGGGGGGAGTCATTTATATGATTCAAACACTTCCCACCCATTGCTATATGAAGATGTATCATTGCAGTTGAAATGAGTTCAATTTTCTAATCATAAGAAATCCCAAAAAGAGGGTATGACCTTGCCTTGAACAAAGCAGGATGTGATGCCATTGCAGAGGTATAAATTATGGACACTCGCCTTGCAATTCTGAGAAACTAGAGTGACTGTCTGAAGGAAACCTAGATGACCCCAAAGTTTAATGGGTCCAGATTCAAGTTCTCAATTATGGGGCAGCTGCTGCTGGAATGATAAATGCCTCCTTTCATTGGGAACCAATGTCAGGCTGTGAAGTAAAATCTGTCCGCTAACTCTACCTAAGGGAAATACTTCTTAGTCCTTTCCTGACCCTCTGGATTTTTACAGTAGCTCTTAACTGAAAAGGAACTAGTGCTGGTTGAAAGAGCAAGGGAGCTGCTAGCGAATATGGGAGGGTGGCTGTTCTCACTGTTCAGTCTTTTATCTTGCAAGTGGAAAGTTTGATCAGGCTTTTTGGAGGATGGGGGTGTCAGAGTGGGTTATGAAACCACCACATTAAAGCTAGGTTGACACATTTTGCTTCCTGCATTAAAGTACAAGGTGCATTAAAGGACAGTACAAAACTTCTGCTGTAGATGTTGGCTACAGCAGAAGTTTTGTACTTCTGCCTGGTTATGGGAGTCCTTCTGTTGTCATACCCCAACATTTGCAGCAAAAGACAGTTGCCTCCATTGACCTCATTGCAGGGCTGAATCTGATTGTGTTTAAGGGTGTTATGAGGGAAGCATAGCCAAGGCTCCAACTAATTCATCACTTCAGTGCCTCTTCCCCACTCTTACCCCTCTGTTTCCTAGCTTCCCACTGCCACCACTTGTCACAGAAAAGATAACAACTCCCTTTATTATTGGTTGGTCTGGCTGATGCCTGTGGAAGTGAGCTATACGAAGAAAGTACTTCACTTACTTTTCCTCTAATGTGAACTAAAGAAGGGGAACATGACCCTTTGAAATGCTTCACTAAGTCTTCAGGCATGAAACTGGGTGGGGAATTTCTCCAGGGGAAAGAGAAATTCTCCAATTATTTCTCAAGAAGAAAAGTGACCGAAAGTGTGCAACTCATGGATTGTGATTTAATTAAAATTGAGAAACAGGGTGTCGCAAACTACCAGGGAGATTACTTTACAGTAAAAGACAGGGCATTCATTCTCTTTCTCTCTTTCCCAAACTCATCTCCTGGTCATCTCATCACTAAATAATGATAAGAGCACATCATTCTACCTTGGAGAATTTATCTAAAATTCTCTTTTATCAAATTGAAGGAAAGCTGCTGGAAAAATGCAGGAGAATTGGTTTGCCTAGCACTAATCTAAACACTGCCCTTATGATCTCATCATCACAATGGATTAGAAAATAAGGGAATTCAGAAATAATGGCAGCTTTGCTCTAATTCCCTTTGTCCAAGTAGAAGAGTGGGTGAGATATCTCCTCTTCCATCTCCCTTGCTTAACTAGATCAGGTTTTCCAGAGTTTGTGAGAAGTGTATTGTTCTGCCCTCCAATTTAAAAAGTAAATGCTGTGTTGCTATTTGAACTGTCTTGTCAGTCTTTTATAGGATGAGGCTTTCAAAATATTGTGTCAGGAATTGTGAATCAAAAACCTTGGCTTGACTGCCACCTATACTTGGCTGTCAAAAACAGGGGTACCCATCAGTAAAATGTCACTCAGAAATGGATGTTTTTGAATATAGCAGATAGGGGCCAAGCTCCTGTCTTGATAAGTAACCTAAAGCCTTAAACTGTCCACAAAATGGGAATAGTAATTATATTATTATATATAAGGCTATATACAATAATGAATGTTTATATATATGATGCTATATATAGCTATCTGCAACTAAATATATTCAAAGAGAAAGAAAGAAAGAAAGAAAGAAAGAAAGAAAGAAAGAAAGAAAGAAAGAAAGAAAGAAAGAAAGAAAGAAAGAAAAAGAGAAAAGGAAGGAAATCTGATTCTGTTTACCCCTTTCCTCTGCAACTACTGCTGTATTTTCCCAAAGAGGTGATAATTATTGGATACAATTTAAGTAATAAATTACTTACGTTATATACTATTTTATTTTGGGGAAGTGGGAATAAGGAACAGTTTGAATTAAAGACAAGTGCATCAATTTTAACAAGTATCCAGAAACAAACATCTATTACATTTCTAATTTGTATTTTTATTGCTATCCCCAACCCTTGGAGGCCATTTTTCTAAAACAACATCCTTAAAAGAGGATAGGGACCAACATCACAAATAAAGGCTGCCAATTTCATGACATAAAGTGTATATATCACAACTGTGAAAATTATTTCATAAAGTTTATTGCAGTTGCTTTTTCTTGGCATTAGGTGTGGACAGAATAGGCTGTTTTGTTTCCTCCCTCCCTTCCTTTGCACATTTTCAAGCACAAGCTCATTTCCATTTTTTAAAAGGCCAAAGACTGGCTGGGGAATTCTGGGAGTTGAAGTCCACCCATCTTAAAGTAGCCAAGGTTGCGAAACACTGGGCTAGACAGTAATCATGTAATGATTTGATTACTTGACAGTTGACTTTATTATGTTTAAGTTTACTTTGAAGTCAGTGGAAATCATATCTAAAGTTCATTCTGGTCCTACTCAGCATGTTTTTGGATTTAGGCTCACTAGTGTTTCATTGCAAGGACTGGTGCAGTTCCATTGTCACAGAGAAAGATGGGGACATAGATGGCAGTGGAACACAGAAGGCAGAGTTTGGATGCTACCCTTGGTCTCTCTTGCATCTTTTCATCACATGGAGGGTCAGAAAGCTGCTATTCTTCCACTGTGAAATTCCCAAGGCAGTCGCCAGTATGAACCTGCTAATTTAGAATTTGCCAACGGATTTGATTGGATATAAGTATGTGCAATGGTTTCATGCACCACTTGAAACGTTAACTATAATTAACTTCTGCAATAAATATGCATCTCCTCCCACAAGAGCTCTATTGGAAGCAGTGTTTTTTAACCAGTTCAGAAATGATGTGGAGTTTAGAGTATGCTGTGGCATGGCTGTGATTAATACCAAAATACAGAGGTGGTCTAAGGAGAAATGGGAGGAAAGCTATTATTGTTTCTCCTCTTCCCTTGGCAAAATTCTTGCTCTGCAGCTACTTCTTTCTTTCACAAACCAAGGCAGAGATACATAAAACTCTAACTTCTTGCTACCATCTAATGGTCATCTGGCTTTTTCTAGCCCTTATCTTCATAATCTATAGGTATTCAGGCAACTGAATACCTGTGATCCCACACCCACTGATTTATCTTTGGTTCTTGGACTGAGACAGGATAAAAATCTGAGCGAGTCCCACTCTGATTCAGAGCCTGAGTACAATTGCAAGAGTTCTTCATCTCAACCTCACTGCCACACACCCTTGGCATGCTTAGAGTCTTGGATCCTGCAACCTCAAGATTAATTCTTAACCAGTGCAAGGTCAGGATTTTTTTTTTTTTTAAATCCTTTCCATATTCCTCTACAATAATGTTTTTCAACTTTGGCAACTTTAAGAAGTGTGGACTTCAACTCCCAGAATTCCCCAGCCAGCATGCTGGCTGAGGAATTCTGGGAGTTGAAGTCCACATATCTTAAAGTTGCCAAGATTGAGAAACACTGCTCTACCAAGCAAATGTAAAGGATTCATTCAAAGATAAATCAATCATGGGCAACATAAATTGGCTAGAATCTTTTTTTTCATTTCAAAATTCCACAGATAGGCTGGATAGTTACACTTATTCTTCAAAACATGAGAAGTGATTTAGAGGGCAATAAATGATCATTCAGGAAGTGCAACAGGATGAGGAACACCTTCAAAAATAGTCCTCAACACTATAAGCATACTGCGATTTTTAATGGTTAAAGTCTGAAAATATCTCTCAGCCACATTGCACGTTTTAAAAAATAAGTGTCCAATCTGGTCAATATTTGTACAGATTAAAAAAAAAAGGGGGGGGGGAATGTCAGCAGATGAAGAAACAGACTTACAAAAGGCTGGTGTGGATCTTCCGGGCTGTGTGGCCGTGTTCTGGAGGTTCTGTTTCCTAACATTTCGCCAGCATCTGTGACCGGCATCTTCAGAGTGCAGGAGCACAGAGAGAATTGCTCCTGTCTGTGCTCCTGCACTCTGAAGATGCCAGTCACAGATGCTGGCGAAACGTTAGGAAACAGAACCTCCAGAACATGGCCACACAGCCCAGAAGATCCACACCAGCCTTCGTATGCCGGCCGTGAAAGCCTTCGACAATACATAGACTTAGAAAAATTTGCAATAAAACCAAGTGGATTTTTGGAGGGTCTGCATTGCCTTATATATATTAGGTCATATACTTGAAAGATGCAGCTGTACAGTACTGAGTAGCCTCCAGCCTCCCTTCACCCAGAAGCTGACCTATACTACCTATTCCTCTGCGGGGTGAGCTCCTGTCCCTTCTCCTAGCTCCTGCTCATCCAGCAGTTTGAAAGCTATTCCATCTACGACTAGATAAATGGGGACTCCCGTTTAGATGGGAGGAACTGGTGGTGCTGCATGGGGGAGCAAAATACCGGTGCTGGCCAAACTCCGAATGCAACGGGCATGAGCGACGATCGCTGCGAGTGGCGAGAAAGATCTACGGAGGAGGAAAAAGCTCGGATGACCCCCTAGCAACCACTCCTGGTCACATAGTGTAATATATATATAGCACTGTAGGATTTGTAATTGTAGATTTGTTACTGTTAGGATTATATATACTTTGTGAGCCCCCCAGAGTTCCCCATTTGGGGGAGATGGGCGGAGAATAAATCGAATGTATAAATAAATAAGTAAGTAAGTAAGTAAGTAGAATTAGGTTATCTGGTTGTGTTTCCTGACTGGTCTATCTGGTAAGGCTGACAGTTGTGGACCTTGGCGGAAACCCTTGATTCCAGCTCTGATGTGGCTCCAGTGACCTTTTCTCCCAACATCATGCCTAGCAACAGCCAAGAATTCATCATTGGATGAATGAATTCATCATTCCCAACATCTCACATTTCTCAATGAATTCATCATTCCCAACATCTCACATTTTGAATTGTTGAACTTTCCTGGCTTCTCCACTACCTCCTTCCAAGAATGATCTGAAGCCAGATCCATAGGGTTGAGTGCTTCCTTAGTTTTCAAAAAGCCAAAGCAAACTTCTTCCAGAAGCCACCTTCATAGCAGAGATTCCTTTCTCCCTTTGTTCAGATGAAACACAGAAGCAAAAACGGCAAGTGGCACAAGAGGTGAAGGTCCAAGAACCTTTCTGATTTTAAGAATGCTTCATTTCTGAAGGAATGATTATGGCTAGCTACTGAAGATCAACCTGTGCATTTCAAGGATGCCTAAAAATCCTATTTCAGAAACTCTGGCAAGTGTGTGGCAGAAATTAGTGCAGAGATTAACCAAAAGGATTTATCCTTGAGGTTCAGATGTTCTAAAAGTCCTTATTATGTAGAGAGCTCAACAAGTCAAAGAAATTTTATTTGGAGGACAGAGAGTTCTTTTGATCTGTTTTGTTCTGCTAGATGCATAAAAGTTGTTCAAGTATCTTCCTTTTTTAAAATGACCTGAGGGTGGGTGACAAGAGTAATGGATCTGAAAAACAGCTATGTCCAGTCATATAGTATGTTGAACAGTTTTATTTCTGGACTGAAATCCAAACTGAACTGGGATTTCTGAGAAATGGGGCTACCCTTGAAGAGTATCCGGAAGCTACAGCTGATTCAAAATGGCAGCCGCGTGGATAATAGGTGCCCCAAGGATGGCACATATAACACCTTTACTGTGGGAGCTGCATTGGGTGCCAGCCTGCTTCCGGGTCCAATTCAAGGTATTGGTTATTACCTTTAAAGCAATACATGGATGGGTCCAGGTTACCTGAGGGACTGTCTCATTCCTATTACATCAACCTGTCCCACCCATCAGGCAGAGAGGGCATGTTGCAGACCCCGTCAGTGAGAGAATGTCAGCTGACAGAGCCCAGGAGGAGAGCCTTCTCTGCCATTGCCCCCGCCTTTGGAATATTCTGCCCCCCCGCAGAGGTGTGGCAGGCCCCTACCCTCCCAGCTTTCCGGAGGGGATTAAAGACCTGGCTCTGCCAGCTTGCATGGGGCAATAGGGGCTCTAATTATCCCTGGGGGTGGTTAGCACCCTGATGATGCTCCCTGAGTTATTCGCCAATTCTCCATCATTCTTGGAATTTATTATTAAGATTGTTTTTATATTGGATTTTAATTGATTTTATCTCTTCTGTAAAACTGCTCAGAGTTGCTTTCAACGAGATGGGTGGTGACAAATTTGATATTGTGAAATTGTTCTTTTCCTCATTTCCCTCAAACAACTTAGCCACTTAACAAAATCTTCTCCACATCTTCTCCACCATTTTTCAGTAGTCCTTGCCACTGTCTCCTCTACCCTTTCACAATGTCTCAGAAAAATTGCATGGGAGAAGATGCAAAAGGGTGGTCAGATTGCTATCATAGGTGTATGGGGGCTACACCTCAAGAAACCATGGAAGAATATGTCCTCATCCTGCATACATTTGGTTTAATATTTTCTCTCTCTCCACAATTTCTCTGCCCAGAAATATATCAGACGAAAGGCAAGTATTGTTCAATATTCATACTTTTATCAAGTTTTTCATTGCAGTTTTCCAATTTAAAAAATCACACAGTGATCTATCGTGGGAAAGTGTACCCAGTACACAGAATGTTTAGTGTACTTAGTGACCACTGCATTCAAGAACAGGCAATATTAACATCTGCAAAAATGCGAAGTGGAGAAAAATGTGTATGTTAGGTTAAAGCTATGGCAAGTTATCATGTTGACTATAAAAATAATCAGCTAATACAGAAAAAGAACCAAGCCTACTTAAGGTTGAAAAAATGAGAAAGGAAGTCACATCAACATGGACATATTGCTCCAACTGTTATTATAAAGTACCCACACTGGAATTTCCAATGTTCTGTACTGAAGGCTCATAGCAAATCCATAGTAATTAAGTTGTGTGCCTTTAAGCCCCATTATAGTCTTGTACTTTCACTATGTTGGAACAGTAGCAGAACTCCATCTAATCCAGCCTGCTGGTTCCACAGCAGGTCATTTGGAAGCCTGTAAGCAAAATATGAACAATAATAGACTAACTGATCTTCTCCAGCAGCTGAGGTAGAGGGGTACTGTATACGGATAACTTCTTTGATAGCTTTATTTGGCAGGGCTGCATGTAGACATCATATTAAGCAGGATCTTTTCAACAGTGGGAAACAACCCATAGTGACTTGGTTCATGCATGACATGAAGTCATAAGGGTTAGGCTCATATACCTGCACTCCCTAAAAGTTAGCAATATGTGCAAATCTGCTGATCCCCTTTTAAAGGCATTCAGGTTTGTAACCATCACCACTAATGAATTCACTAGTTTAACCATAAGATGGATGGCAAAGCATTTTCTTTTGGCTGTCCTGAACCTGCTTTTAATCAGATTCATGGGATGACCTGAGGTTTTGCTATTATAAGAGAGGGAAGACAAATCTGCAGCTTCCTCACACCATGCATCATTTTAACAGACTTTATCATGACCCCCTTGACTTGCTCATCTTTTCCTTCCTAAATTAAAATGATCTCCGGACTTACCCACTTTTGTGTTCTTAGGGAGGAGTTGCTTCATCCTTGCTCAGGTTGGTTGCTGTTTCCTGCATTTTATCTTAGCTAACTATAACCTGTAGGTTGAGAGACTGTAGAAGGTCAAACATTCTGCTAAGCTACAGATTATTTTAAGGAAGATTTGAATATTTACTATTATTTTGATTGACACAACACACTATATCATAAACTATAGTTTAGGAACCTTAATGGCTGGCTTCACCCAACTTGCTAAGTTATGTATTTGGTTTTGTTTTGGTTTAATGCCATGTGTGAAACCAATCAGTATGTCGCTGAATTCCAGTTGATGCATACCTTATCTAAAGTTATCAGATATGGGCTGCAAAAATCTGAATGACCACTAGATGGTAGCAACAAGAACAGAAACTTTTCTCTCTTTGTGAACTTCCAAGAATCATTTGGGTGGCCACTATAAAAAGTAAGATGTTCTCTAGATGTACAGATGATTTGATACCAGTGAAGAACTTTGCATGCACTCACCAGTGTTACTGAAGACCTAGATCACCTCCTGTATTTGTGTGTAAAAAAGTTGCTAAAGAGTAGTCGATCCTTTTTAAATTATTTTGGGTATGTACACTTATTGAAAGTGACTTAGCAGCTGGGAAGATGCTTCCACTCAGACTTTTTGTAAAATTTAGTATGGCAAAAAGCACACCCTTGTAAAAGTCATGAATAATGCATTTAAGGTGAAATGTAAATTCAAAACCGTGAATTATCTACAAGAATGCATCTTTCTGTTTAGCTACATTAATGTACACTCTTATCTCATAAATGGCTTACTATCTTACTTACATCAGCACTTTACCTCTGAGGTGTTGAAAGGTGGTGTTTTGAGGATGTGAGAAATTCAAGGAAATAATTGCCTAATTTTATTTCTCTACACTGTTTAAATGCATTTGTGTGTTTCTGTGTGTCAGACTGACTTCTCCTTTTGAATGTCTGACTATCTTTGCTTTTCTTTTTTCATTTTTGTATGGCTACCTAATTTGCAAAATGCGATCCTGGGAGCTGACAACAAAACAAACAATACAAATAAAAGAATCACAAAACACAATATAAAACAACATAAACAGAGGCCAAACCACAGCATATTCAAAATCCTAAACCAATTTTCCAGAGAGGCTCATCCAAGATTATAACCCATTCTAACGCAATGCTTGGGGGGAGGGGGGAGGCGTGGGAAACTCAACTTTTAAAGTCTCATAGAAGGTCAACAGGGTTGGGAACAACAGGGCAGGCACCACTACAGAGAAGGCATACCTCTTAGGTCCCGTTAGATGACACTGTTTCATGGAGGGCCTTCGAAGCATACACACTCTGATGGATCCTGTGGGATGGGCAGACTGAACTGGAGATAGGCGGCCTTCCAAATAACCTGGCCCTGTGCCATGGATGGCTTTATAGATGATAACCAGAACCTTGATTTGAACACAGAAGCCAATAGAAGCTATTGCGGCTTGCCACGTAGCAGTGTTGCACCCATACCTACTTAGCTTGCTGCATTCTGGGACAACTGTGGCTTCCAGATGATCTTTAAGTGTCAGCCCCATGGCTTTTTTTTTTTACAGCTCTCATATTTCCCCAATGTTCCACTACAATTTGGAAATCATTTTAAGAGGCTAAAAGATAAGAGGTTTCCGTAATTCTTCTCTGCAGGGTGAGGAAGAGGTCAGAGGGGGAGAGATTCAATCTTGTGCTAAGATACTATAGGAAGAGAAAGCATTAAGCAGTACTTAAAGAAGCAAGAGAATTCACAACCTTTACTGAGGATTTCATCCATGTTTAGCAATAATGAGTCTTTATTTAGGATTAAGTGGCAAAAGGTCTAAGAAATCAATAACCAAAAGTACAAATTAACAGCAGCAATTGGGACCAGAATTGCCATTGCTAAGCAATGCGGTCGTAAAGTGCGACATCATGTTACTGTGTCGCTTAGTGACGGCAATTCTGGCAGTCCCGGTTGCCATCATTAAGCATATCACTGCGGGTCATTAAGCATGATGTCATGTAATTGCCATTTGCAACCTCCTGCTGGCTTCCCCACTGACCTTGCTTGTTGGAAGCCGGCGAAGGTCACAAATGGCAACCACATGACCGTGGGACACTGCAACATTATAATTGCGAGCTGGGTGCCAAGTGCCTGAATTATGACCATGTGACTACAGAAATGCTGCAGCAGCTGGAACTCTGAGGTCTAGTCATAAGTACCACTCATTTAGCGCCATCACAAGTTTGGTTGTTGAACAAATGGCCGTTATGGTTGGTTATGGTTAGTTGTAACCAGCATACTTCTTACTAGTTGAGGATCTACAGGGGAGATGTTCCCTGTGCCATCTCTGATTTCATCATCCAAGAGTCAAATATAGTCATCCATGTAACGTGCTACGTCTGCTACTCTGTTCCACACCTGTTTCACAGACCATAGCTGAGAAATGTATTGTTCCCCTTGCTTCCCAGAATTGTTAAATTACTCCAGATGGAAGCAAATAGGTAGGTCACTCTATAGTATTTTCTCTAGAGCAGTGTTTCTCAACCTTGGCAACTTGAAGATGTGTGAACTTCAACTCAGAATTTCCCACATCTTCAAGTTGCCAAAGTTGAGAACAACTGCTCTAGGCCGTATTATACATTATATTGAGGTTGCAGTATGTTATATCAACCTTCTCACCTGACGCCATCCAGAAGTGTTTGATTGCATTGACAATAATCTCCAGCCAGCACTGTTAATATTGCAGTGTTTTCCCATGGACACACTAGAGAACAGGAGAAGCTGGCATATGCATTTTCCATTTCAAGGGAGGAGCACCCATGTTGTTCAGCTAGCATGTACTTTTAATTATTAATGTATAAACGGATAGCTTTACCCAACACCACACATTTCTTTCTTCCAGCCCCCGCCCCAATTTTGAATGATTTCACTTGGACCCCAAAATTGGCTGAAAACCAAAATTGGCTGATTTCCCCCCCCCCCCCCCCCCATTTACTTGCTGCCCATATGTTTATAAAACATTTAAGTTGACAATTAGGAATTGTCTTAGAGGACAATAAAACCTTAGTGGCCAAGAATTAATAGTGCAGTTTTTAACATTTTCTTTCCAATATACCCTTAATTAACAAAAAGAAATGTATTGGAAAAAAATGCAGAAGAGGGCATCCAAGATGGTCAGGAACTAAAACACCTTCCTTATGAGACTCTTTCACTTAGAATAAAAGGCAACTGAGGGGAGACGGGGGCAACGTGGCAGAGGTATATAAAAGCATGCATAGCGTAGGAAAAGTGTTGTTGTTGTTGTTGTTTAGTCGTTAAGTCGTGTCCGACTCTTCGTGACCCCATGAACCATATTGCGCCAGGCCTTCCTATCTTTCACTGCCTCCCTGAGTTTGCTCAATTTCATGCTCATTGCTTCAGTGATGCTATCTAGCTATCTCATCCTCTGCCGTCCTCTTCTCCTTTTGCCTTCCATCTTTCCCAGCATCAGGGTCTTTTCCAAAGAGTCCTCTCTTCGCATTAGGTGACCAAAGTATCTGAGCTTGAGCTTCATTATCAATCCTTCCAATGAGCAATCAGAGTTGATTTCCTTTAAGATTGACTGGTTTGACCTCCTAGCAGTCCAGGGGACTCTTAAGAGTCTTCTCCAGCACCACAGTTCAAAGGCATCAATTCTTCGGCGTTCAGCCTTCTTTACGGTCCAGCTCTCACAGCCATACATTACTACTGGAAAAACCATAGCTTTGACTATGCGGATCTTTGTCGGCAAGGTGACGTCTCTGCTTTTTAATATGCTATCTAGGTTTGCCATAGCTTACCTCCCAAGGAGCAAGCGTCTTTGAATTTCATGGCTGCAGTCTCTGTCTGCGGTGATCTTGGAGCCCAAATAAATGAAGTCTGTTACTGCTTCCATTTCTACCCCTTCTATTTGCCAGGGATTGATGGGTCGAGATGTCATGATCTTAGTTTTTTTAATGTTGAGTTTCAAGCCAGCTTTCGCACTCTCCTCTTTCACCCTCATCAAGAGGCTCTTTAGTTCTTCTTCACTTTCTGCCATTAGGGTGGTATCGTCTGCATATCTGAGGTTATTGATGTTTCTCCCTGCAATCTTAATTCCGGCTTGTGATTCTTCCAGCCTGGCATTTCTCATGATGTACTCTGCATATAGGTTAAATAAGCAGGGTGACAGTATACAGCCTTGTCGTACTCCTTTCCCTATTTTGAACCAATCGGTTGTTCCATGACCGGTTCTAACTGTTGCTTCTTGGCCCGCATACGGATTTCTCAGGAGACAGGTAAGGTGGTCTGGTATCCCCATCTCTTTAAGAATTTGCCACAGTTTGTTGTGATCCACACAATCAAAGGCTTTTGCATAGTCAATGAAGCAGAAGTAGATGCTTTTCTGGAACTCTCGTGCTTTCTCCATGATCCAGCGAATGTTGGCAATTTGATCTCTAGTTCCTCTGCCTCTTCGAAACCCAGCTTGTACATCCAGTAGTTCTCGGTTCACGTACTGCTGAAGCCTAGCTTGTAGGATTTTGAGCATAACCTTGCTAGCATGTGAAATGAGTGCAATTGTGCGATAGTTTGAGCATTCTTTGGCATTGCCCTTCTTTGGAATTGGAACGTAAACTGACCTTTTCCAATCCCGTGGCCACTGTTGCGTTTTCCAAACTTGCTGGCATATTGAGTGCAGCACTTTAACAGCATCGTCTTTTAGTATTTTAAATAACTCAGCTGGAATACTGTCATCTCCACTAGCTTTGTTGTTAGCAATGCTTCCTAAGGCCCACTTGACTTCACTCTCTAGGATGTCTGGCTCAGGGTCAGTGACCACACCAGCATAGACATCAGGGACATTAAGATCTTTCTTGTATAGTTCTTCTGTGTATTCTTGCCACCTCTTCTTAATCTCTTCTGCTTCTGTTAGGTCCCTGCCTTTTTTGTCCTTTATCATGCCCATCTTTGCACTAAACGTTCCTTTGATATCTCCAATTTTCTTGAAGAGATCTCTAGTCTTCCCTATTCTATTGTTTTCTTCAATTTCTTTGCATTGTTCATTTAAGAAGGCCTTCTTATCTCTCCTTGCTATTCTCTGGAAATCTGCATTCAGTTGCTTATATCTTTCCCTTTCACCCTTGCTTTTCGCATTCCTTCTTTCCACAGCTATTTGTAAAGCCTCATCAGACAGCCATTTTGCTTTCTTGCATTTCTTTTTCTTTGGGATGGTTTTAGTTGCTGCCTCTTGTACAATGTTACAGACCTCCGTCCATAGTTCTTCAGGCACTCTGTCTACCAAATCTAATCCTCTAAATCTATTCATCACCTTCACTGTGTACTGATAAGGAACATGATCTAAGTCATACCTGAGTGGTCTAGTGGTTTTCCCTACATTCTTCAATTTAAGCCTAAATTTTGCAGTAAGAAGCTCATGATCTGAGCCACATTCAGCTCCTGGTCTTGTTTTTGCCGTCTGTATAGAGCTTCTCCATCTTTGGCTGCAAAGTATGTAATCAATCTGGTTTCGGTATTGACCATCTGGTGATGTCCATGTGTAGAGTCGTCTCTTGTGTTGTTGGAAAAGAGTGTTTGCTATGACTAGCTTGTTCTCTTGACAGAACTCTATTAGCCTTTGCCCTGCTTCATTTTGTACTCCAAGGCCAAACTTGCCTGTTATTCCGATTACTCCTTGACTTCCTACTTTAGCATTCCAATCCCCTATGATGAAAAGGACATCTTTTTTTGGTGCTAGTTCTAGAAGGTCTTGTAGGTCTTCATAGAACCGGTCAACTTCAGCTTCTGCGGCATCAGTGGTTGGGGCATAGACTTGGATTACCGTGATGTTGAATGGTTTTCCTTGCATACGCACTGAGATCATTCTGTCGTTTTTGAGGTTGTACCCCATTACTGCCTTTCCCACTCTCTTATTGACTATGAGTGCAACTCCATTTCTTCTAAGGGTTTCTTGCCCACAGTAGTAGATATAATGGTCACCTGAATTAAATTCACCCATTCCTGTCCATTTCAATTCGCTGATTCCCAAGATGTCGACGTTCAATCTTGTCATCTCATCTTTGACCACATCCAGCTTGCCTTGGTTCATGGATCTTACATTCCACGTACCTATACAATATTGTTCTTTACAGCATCAGACCTTCTTTTCGCTTCCAGATACATCCACAGCTGAACGTCCTTTCGGCTTTGGCCCAGCCGCTTCACTCTTTCTAGAGCTACTTGGAATTGCCCTCCGCTCTTCCCCAGTAGCATATTGGACACCTTCCGACCTGAGGGGCTCATCTTCCGGCGTCATATCTTTTAGCCTTTTAACATTGTCCATGGGGTTTTCTTGGCAAGGATACTGGAGTGGGTTGCCATTTCCTTCTCCAGTGGACCACATTTTGTCAGAACTCTCTGTCATGACCTGTCCGTCTTGGGTGGCCCTGCACGGTATAGCTCATGGCTTCACTGAGTTACACAAGCCCCTTCGCCACGACAAGGCAGTGATCCATGAAGGGGAGGAAAAGTGTACGGGAAGAAATTTTTCTCCTTTTAAAACTGTAAGTCCAGGGGTCATCTAGTGTTTGAAACCAGTTTTAGCGCAAAGAAAGCATTTCTGCACACCACACACAGTTAAATTGTGGGATCTATTACCCACAAGATGTGGTGATGGTCGTTAACTTGGATGAGTTTAACAGAGGATTGGATAAATTCATGAATAATAAGGCTACTGAAGGCTATAAGTCTTGAAGACCTAGTGTAGCCTCTGAGTTGGAGGCAGTGTGTCTCCAAGAACTAGATGCAGAGTAGCAATAGCTGGCAAAGGTTATGTCTCCGTTATCCTCCTTGCAAGTACCCCAGAAAGATCAGGTTTACCACTGTGAGTAACAAAATGTCAGACCAGGATGGGCCTTGGCTCAAAGCATTCCTTTGTATCTAAGTACTCCCTTGTTCCTATGGTCTTAAGTATTTCTCATCTCTTCCCACCCTCCCCCCCCCCCGCTATATACCTTTCAAGAGGGCTAAGTGAGGACTTAATAGCAAATAATTATAGATAGATATATACCTACAGTATAACAGGTTCATAAAATTGCTAAAGATGTAGTTATGCGTGGACTCATTTTTCACAATGAAAATGAACATAACTCTCGAACACTTTGTGCATTTCTGGGATTCATGGTTTTTTCCTGGACTGAGAAGAGAAAAAGAAAAAGATATCAGGGGCAGAGAGTAGGAGAAAAGGAGTGATATAGCATAAATCAAGATTTTCAAAACCTATTGGGATAAAGACTCAAAACTATATGCATCAAAAAAAAAAAAAGATTTAAAAAACAAGTAATCTTTTCAGCTTTCCACACTGTGCCTTTGAGGACATATTTATTGATGAAAGATAACTTGGCTATTTTTCTTAATTCTTGAAATAATTTTGAGGGTCCATATTTAAATATCTGGAAAAGCCCACTGAGTTCAACTTCCTGTTTCGTGCAAGAATCTGAGAGAAAGCATCCGTAAGAAACGCTTCTCCAATCTGTACGTGCAGATCAAAGATCTCCAATCCGTATGGAGAGATCCGTATCAAAGATGGGGAGACCACCACCTCTCTGGATAGTTCCACTGTCAACCTCTTCTTAATGTTAAGAATAATTCCTAACTTTCTGCCAGAATGTGCCTTCCTGTATTTTTAATCCATTATTCCATGGGATGACAGAGGACAAAACTTGGCTTTCTGAAACCTTACTCAGTCTGTTCTTAAGGGTAAACATTCCCAGGCCCTTCAGTCAAACTAGTGCCCTGATCGTCCTTGTTGCTTGTTTGTGAATCTGTTCTAATTTCTCTGAAACCTTCTGAAAGGAAGATGCTGAGACCTGGGCACAAAATTCAAAGTAGGCTCCAAGCAGAACATGGGCAAATCCATGTTTCTTTTCATGTTTTTCTCTTCCATTGAATGGTTCTCCTGCCTATCTCCCATTATTTTTCTGAGAAATTATTTGATTTTTCTTCATTTTCCCAAATGAGAAATGAGACATTTTCCCAGAATGAGAAAAACCAAGATTTTCTCTACACCTTCTTGTTATTCATTTGTAGAGTCACCATTTCTTCAATCCCTAACAAAACGCAAAATGGAGTCTTGGTTGCCAACAAAACTGCAATTGCCTGGTGCTTCCAACAGCAGCATTTAAAACAAGGTAACTGCATGGTTCCATTGCTAACAGCTGAACTTTATCTTTAAAGCACCACTACAGAATCTCCCTTCCTATTGACAAAATTAGTGAAATTACCCTGGCCTGCAAATAGGCTAGTAAAGGCCATTTCTACATAGTTTAATTAAACAGTTCTCATAAAGAAATTGTGATGGTTGGGATGAGCTGAGGTGGGTTCTTTGTAAGCTTTTGGTGCTTACCAAACTGGCAGCTGTCAATACTGCGATAGTTAATGGCAGATTGGAAGATCTCCACTTTTTCCTCCTGAGAATCTAAATGTAACTTTCCCCTGAAGGAGGGATTAACTTTCTTCTTCTGCAGTACTGAGATTTGTATAATGTTTCTAGTAGAAAATATAATGACCACAGAGCTATCCTTTGGGGGAAAGAATTATATTTGCATTTCATTCTAATGCACTAATTGGGAATTAGGAAACAGCTCTCTCAAATTTCCAGCTGTGTTTCAAAAATTCCCATTGTTAAACAAGTCAGTACTTTTCCATGTTCATTTTTATTGCTATTCTTTTGCATTTATAATACCCTTGGGCCATGAATTCTGAAAGCTTAGGAAATTCATAGAACAAGGAGAAAGAGGAGGAGAACAATGCAAATAGATAAAATGCAAAATAAATAATCAAAGAAATGAAGATCAGTGAGTAGGTTTAATATAATACAATGTTCTCTTTTGTGGAGAAATATATATTTTGATTGATATCCAACCATCTCTTTTCTATCAAGACGTTATCCATCAGAAATTTTTCAGTACATGAGAAAGAAATTAATGCATAAAAGTATAATGAAAACACAATGATATAGAATTGATACAAATGATAATACTAAGCAGAACCAGAGAGCATTTTTAAAAAAGGCAAGAAAATCATTTATGTTCTTCCTCTTCTTAAAAAATCATTTTTAAGCTGACACACAAAATGTGATTTAACTGGAAGCTGGGTCTTCTCTGCTGCTTGTTGACTTTTAAGTTTTTCAGTGTTTGAATTAAATAGTTTCTATGCCTTTTATTTATTACTGGACTTTCTTTCTAAATGAAGTAGACAGGAGGAGCAGGAGGAATAATATAATTATTTTGAAATTATCTTGTGTTATGCTTCCCTAGGGGGCAGAAATCTTGATGCAACTAAATGTATAGTCACATTGTTTTGAATCTAACATAACATTAGTGGAGATGATGATGTTCTGCTAGTAAGGGCACAGGCATTCACAGAAAAACCTAGTGGGAGTAGTATATCAAATAATTAAAAAAAAGAATGTTATTCTGAAGTTTTCAGGTATTTTTGTGGCCTTTATTTATTTGGTTTTTTGCATTAGAATAACAGTGGAAAAACAATGAGGGAAATTCAAGAAAAAAGGAAATATTGAGGAAGGCTTTGTCAGGTTCAGCCCAAGAATCACATGAGAGAGTTCGGAAATCAGCTCAGCTTCTTTATTAGCTTGCACCTAATAGACAGAATCTTGCCAGACTAACTCTAATTCTCCAACGAGTGCAACTATAACCATCAAGATCTTAGGGAGGGGCCAGTCTCTTCCCCCTTACTTTCACACAGTCCAGCTTGGGGTTGAGGAGATGCTTGGAATGTCACTTCCCCTCCCTGTAACCTTGAAGCTCCATACCAGAATCCTCCCCACTCATGCCTTCCGTCACAGGCTTATCCTTTTCTAAAACTTGACATGACTACGAGTAAAACAAGAGAAAATGAGAAGAGGCCTTTATTCTAAAACCTACAGCAGCTAGAATAAAATGGAACAAAATCTAACAGAGTAAATGACATTAAATATCAATTTTTCATAACAGCCATGTCACTCTCCAATGCTATCTGGTGGTTCCAAGAGCTGGATAGAAGAGCCCAAAGAGGGAACTGCTGGATGAGGATGTTGGGTCAACTGAAGATATGCAACCATTTTGCTTCTTTTAGAATTAGGAGGGCCTTATTGCTTTGTGAAGCTCCTCCCAGGGGTTGTTTCACATGAACTTTGATCAAACTTGAAATATCCCTTCAAATCTTTGCAGAGTCTTGCAATATGAAATCTGTTTCTGTGCTTAGTGGACGCCACCAAAGTGTCTGCAATATGGAATTATGGATCCCAACAAATGTTGGATTGCATTATTATTGCATTATATTGGGTTGAGCAGTAATGAGCATGCCTCAGAATGCCCATGTAGCACTCTGTTTTGTGAGCTGCACTGGTTGCCAGTTTGCTTCTGGGAGTGATTCAGGATGTTGGTTGTTACCTATAAAATCATGCATGGCATAGGGCCTGGTTGCTTGAGGATCCCATAATATCTGCCCAGCCGGTTCAATCCTGCAGGGTTTGCATGCTCTGGATTTCTTCAATTAACCAATGTTATCTACTGGGACCCTGGAAGCATGCCTTCTCTGTACCAGTGCCTGCCCTCTGGGATGAGGTTCCCCCCAAAATCCAGATGGCCGCTTCTGTGCTGTTTAGAAGAGCTGTGAAGACCTGATTCTTCACCTAGGTTTTTGGCAAGGGAGAGTGAGACCCCTTGCTCCATTGTGCTTGCCATTTTTTATCTTTATCTTTTATTGATTTTATTCTAATTTCTTTGTTGGGAGCTGCCCAGAGTCATTGAGAGTCAGTCAGCATATAAGTTTAATAAATTATTATTGTTGGTTGTGCGAGATGTTTAAACTGAATTTGGCATTTTTGTCTACCCACTGAGTCCTTCCCAAGGACCTGGGATGGGCAGATGTTGTTGTTTGATGGTGTTAAAGGTATCGTAGCATGATGTAAGCTGTTCCAAGTAAAGCTGCCTTTTGCAATTGACTGATGGTGATTTTGTCAATGCCGATGGTCTCTAAGTGGTGCTCCAGATGTTTTGGGATTGCACCAAAGACATTATTATTTGCACAGGTATGTTATCTAGACTGACTATATGTTCAGAGTACAGAGTACCATAACCATGTCATGTTTTACATTTACATTTACATGTCATGTTTTGTTTTACATTTACATCCTTTACATTTCAGAGTACTTCTGAAGACCTTCCTTCGTTGAAGGTCTTTACATGTTTTCACTCAAGGTTCAGCTAAACACAATTAGAAGCCATGGAAGGGCAATTAAAAACCCTTTGAAGACCTATTTGATCAACATGAAGATTTTTTTTTTTTTAAAGAACTTTAAGTGAAGAATTTTGGGTCCAGCTGGGGTGTGTGCCTTTGCCCTAATACAATCTGAACTGCTCGGTACGCAAGCAAATGCTGGGGCAGGTCTATTATGAAATGGATTGGGAGTGAAGATAAAAGTCCCTGACCCGGATGTAACCCAAATATCTCTTCCCAGAAAAAACAAAACACTGGCTCAGCTCTGTGGTGTCGAATTAGGCAACTCCACCCTTTACCAAAACACTTTCTCAGGGGAATTAAAATGGTCAGCTCAGCCATAAAAACATTTAGAAGGCCAAGATGTGCCAATAAGCTGGAAAAGATACTGGGAGCTGAGCAGAGCTCTGGGAAAGCTAAAGAAAGTAACTCCCTACAAGGAAACAACGTTCATGGAATACTGCGTCTTTCTTCTTTCAAAACCCCATCACTCATATTACATTTCTGCATCAGTTTTAAAAAAAATTGCCTTTGTATTTCTGCCCATTACCTCACAACTACTCTATAATGGCCTCACTGACCTCAGTAGGCACATGATGTGTTATATCCAAGGAAATACCTGGATGCTATATTCAATCACTTGTGCAAATTTCCTACTTTACATAAGTCTATAAAGAGGGACTATAAGCCCACCCCTCTTTAGGCCTGTCTTTGCTGACAATGCTCTCGATACACCAATTTGTGCTTTAATGTAATGTAGCCTAGTCTCCAGTTCAATCATCTCCCTAAAAATTCTAATACAATTTCTTCTAGTTGATCAAACCTGATTAGCGGTGTTTGCCTCTGGATCTTTCAAGGCCTACAGCCATATTTGAATGTAATATTTGCATCTGAACTCAGAGCCATCTGGCTGTATTCAAAGTGAAAGCTGCCTAGCTCAAGTTAAACATTTGCTTCCAAACTCTTGAAAGTATGTGGCTGAATTTAGAATGCTGATTTATTGACTTATGCTTGGGTATAATGTATAACATGGAATTGTTTTTCAAAAGAGAATATTTTGGTGAAACCTACCATTTGCATTTATGCAATGTGCTAAACATTGTTAGTTTTTATTTTTCGGTGGCTTCACTTGTCAATCCAGGATATTTGGTTTGTTTGTGGTTAAATGTTTTGTGCAAATCCAGAAAATGAGTTAATTCAGTAGCCAGACTATACATGCTGTATGAATGCAGCCTTTGCTTCACAGACAGTTTTAGGGTAATATGAAACTGTAATGGAACTAAGGTGTATCAGCATCTTTTAGGGCAATGATTTTGGGTTCCCAGTCCTCCATTCATAGTCCTTTTAATCCAATCTTCTGGTTTAGTTGAAAAACATGAAGTTTGCTGGTGGGTGATGGCAGTCGTTATAACAATTTAATCCTTCCTTCCTTGTAGGATATGCAGTCAAGCAGATTAGAAATTTTCATGTCATTATCACCACTGAGCAGAAGGAGTAAGTAAATCTCTATTAGGCACCTAACATTCCTACTTTCTGAGATCGTACATCATACATACTGAGTTGCCTGAGCAGAAATGAGCTGTAACATCTTCCATAAAACTCATTGCAAATTTGACATATAATAATCCACTGTGCTCTCAATCTTTCCTTCCAAAGAACTCCCCCATAATGTTGGGGATGCTGTCATTTAATCAAGAAAGGGACTTTCTCATGCAAATTGACACACTGGAGCAGAAACACAGGATATTGGTTCAGGTATGAGGAGGTAAAACCTCTTCATACATTCTATAGATCACTGTGAGAAATGTGAATTGGTCAAGAGTAGGCAAGGATGGATGGATGGATGGATGGATGGATGGATGGATGGATGGATGGATAGATAGATATGGTGCCAAGGAGCCTTAGAGGCAAGGCAATAATATCACTCAAGTGTGCAGAGCAACATGTTTAAGTTTTTATGTTGAGTTTAAAAGACGTTTGGGGACTTTAAGTGGATTAATCATTTCTGAAGGCAGAGTACAACTTTTTGCTTAGCTTTTTAATTGGGCGCACATGCCTTCCCCCTTCCATTAAATAAACAGGAAACGAGAGAGACAAAGTGATAATGTTATTTAGAAACACTTCTGAAGTTTCACCTCTCTCTTTTTTTTTTCATGAGATTGTAATGTTCTAAATATTAGTTTTATTATCTGATCTTGCAGTTGATCTCTCTACCAACCAACCAGCCAGAACATTATATAACATTCATATAATTAATAAGACCTCATTTATCTTTCTGGAAATTCTGGTAAAATGTCATATGTTTCAAATATACTATAACTCCAGAATAGGGTACATTTTATTTCCCCATCTCCTCTCTTTTCCTCTGGGGTTTTATCTAAACTTGCAGTAGAGTTCTTGAATATTTGAAAGCTTGACAGAATGTTGTAGACATAATGAATATATTGGCTCACTGGATTTGGTGGGGTTTTTTTCTCCCAATAGCTAACAGACCTACTATTATTTTTCAGTATAATTATGTCTCCCCATGCAGTCAAAACACAGTACAGGGGCAGTTGAATGTCTGAAGAACAAAAACAATTTTGATCTGATTGTTCAACGTGCCATTTGTCATTATGACTGCAGTGGCATCTAAACTTTGGAACACCTTCTCTAAAGAGACACCCTTAAGTTCATGTACAATCTTTTTGGTGCCAGATTAAGAAATAACTTTTTATTTAGGAATTTTCATTTGTGTACATTTTTATCTGTGTTTTACTCCACCCGGAAAACTGATGTGATGAAAGGTGAAATGTTTTAAATAATGGTGAAATGAAATAGTAAAACAATTTCTGTGCATGAGGTATTTGGCCAGTGCAGATGACCACAGATACACATTAGTAGAAATCAACCAAAAACTAAACTTGAAGCAATTATACATGTCATTGTTAATAAAGCCATGCATATTTCTTTATTTGTTAAATTTATATCCTATTTTTCTTCCAAGAGCTCCAGTGACGTACATAACTCTTTTTCTTCCAACGTTTTTCCCAGAATAATGTGTGAGATAGATTGGGCTGACAGAATGACTGACCCAAAGTCACCTAGTAAGCTTGCATGGCTGAGGATAGATCTGAACCTTGATCTCCCTGTCAGAGTCCAACATCTTAAAATTACTCCATACCGGCTTTCTACAAAGGCATGTGTAACAATAATACAGACAAAAGACTTTGAGTAAACTAAAGAATATGAAAGGCAAAGCAAACCGCATCATCTCAAATTCAAAACTAGAATTTCACTTTGATAAACCGATAACTTTTTCAATCTGGAAATAGAAGGAGCACTATACAGTGCAGAGCAAAAGCAGTGGAATAGGTTGAAAACATAGTTATCTTTACCTGGGGAAAGAATATACAACTTATATATTTTTAAAAAAATTCACTTAATATGCTTAAAAGATTAAAACTTAATATTTCTATAATAAGGGGGACAGGTTTGGATATCAGTGACCAAACTATTGTGTGCAAAGCATCCTTCCATCTGTTGGGCTTCCTGTCAACCTTCCCAGGTATTCAAGACAGGAAACATGAACAGATGAACTAATTCTACTTTATTGTAAGGCTACATTAACAAGTCTTGCAAGACTGAAAGTACAAATCTTCCACCATCTCTTTTACAGCCTGATAAGTTAGGGAGGCTCCTTTCTGAGTTTCTTTCTCTAATCGTTATGCAGCTGCGAGCTACACATCCTTTTATCTACCCCTAGGTAGTATCTCTTCCCCCCATCTCCCAAGATCATTCCCACATACTGTTACACTTCCAGAGGATTTTATCATCCTTACTGGTAGATCATTAAATTGTAAAGGATGGCATGTTATATCCCCTTACCTCCATGTTTATGTGAAACCATCTTTATCCTCTCTGACCAAAAGTTTGACCAATTAAGGGTTCTGTGAAAATCAGAATCCTGTTTGCAACTTCATAGTAAAGGAATTTTGAGAATGCAGTCCTATATTTTTACACACAAAATCTTATAAATCTTATTTTCTGAAAGCTTGCTTGTAGAGAGTAAGGGAGGTGACCTTGACAGAAATATGCAAGAACTGTTTCCTAGGCAAAGAGGGCTAAAACATTCTTTAAGTCTGGGGACACAAGATAATATTTGGACGCCTCCCTGATTCACTGGGGTATAAGAAAGGGGAGGAGGGACAGCACGATCCGATTTGCAAGATTCTGTTATTCTGGCCTATGCCCATAAAGAAGAGTTCTGGTCTTCCTATGGAGTTGAGTTTCTGATCTGGTCTATCTAGTGGGGTTGATGTTATTCTAGGTAAATATATATACTTGCAAATAAGTCCCCTTAAACTCAGTGGGATTTATATCTCAATCAATATGGAAGATGGCATTCTAAAACTCCTACAATCTCTATAAGTAAAGCTGGTGACTTTTTTGACTCTCTAGAAGCAGTAATTCGGTATACAAGGGATGACGATTCCATGTTTTGCCTTGGCTCTTTATTTTGAAACATGGTGTTTACTTTTTAAGGTCCTTTAAAACCCTTTTCTCTCTGTTCAAAGTTTTGTGCAGCGCAATTTTTTCTCCCTCTGTTGAAAACCATGGGAAGATTATAGGTCTTAAAAAAGACTCTTTGCATTTCAAAAGCCAATCAGAGACTGATGTCTTGGATCAAAGTCAAGATGGGTTTCTTGGTTATTGATTTCACACTTTATGCCCTGGTTCTTTCTATCTCTCTTGCTCTTGTCTTTTTATATAAATAACAGAAGAAAAAAAGGTTAGAAGTCAACTATGCAAGCTGAAAAAAGTTCACCCAGTTCAGAAAATCACTCTTGTAATACTGGATGCTTAAAGCTGCTGAACCAAAAGAGAAGTTATTTAAATTCTATACTGTTTAAGGACATAAGATCGGTCCTGGTCATAAACCCATTTTAGTCCAACTCATCTGGGGTCAACCAGAGGTATTCCTGAAGCTCACTAACTTGTACTGGAGAACAACTGTTTTTTCCACAGTTGCTCCCTAGCAGCTAGTTTTCAAAGGTGCTGTTTGTGACTCTGGAGGTACCGCACCAAGAACAGTAGTCATCAATAAATTGATACTCTATCGCAATGTTTCTGAACCTTAGCAGCTTGAAGATGCATGGACTTCAACTCCCAGAATTCCCCAGCCAGCAAGGGACTTCTGGGAGTTGAAGTCCACACTTCTTCAAGCTGCCAAGGTTCAGAAACACTGCTGTATCAATTTCATTTATTTTTATATTTAGTCCCCCCTCTCAATGTATGTCTCTGGGTGGTATACAAAAGAGAATTAAATTTTTAAAAAAAGAATAAATGCAATGTAAAACCCCCAACACAATACGCCCCTCCCCCGATCAACACAATATTGAGGCTGGCGATAAAAGCATACACACACATCCCATTTGTAAACTCTGCTTTCAAATGAAATTGGTGGTTCTACTGTTGCTATATAACTGCAGCCTGTCACCATAAACAAAGTGGGCTAGACTAACAAATTGTTTAACTTGGCATCAGATCACTTCATCAAGTCATCAAGTCTGTATGAGAATCCTGCATTTATTCCTCTGTCCCCCAAGATCAGTTCCACTCTCTCTTAAACATCCATCCATAAATAGGTGGAGCTTGACATGGAGAAGTAGGACTACTGGGTTTCAGGCTTGTCATGTTTCACATTTGTTTAATCCTTAAACCACATCCCCTCATCCTGTCTTTGAGGAGTTATAAATGCTGTGCAACTGCCACCCCTTTCCTGAGATTGACACAATGATTGCATCTTAGTTCTTTTTCTCTGAACGTGGAAATAAATTTCCTGGTTACAATGGCAGTGCTGAGTCATTCCAGCCCTCTCCCCCCACACCCCTCCCCGGAATTGTACCTCTGTCAGTTAATTACAGTTGCAAATTATAGGAATTAGCTATCTGGTTGCATCTGTAAATGGTGCACTAAGATAGTTAAATCCTGTCATTTGCAACTTCAAGTTAATTGTAGCTGCAAAAATGTAGACACAGTTAATTGCAGGTGTAAATGTACTGGGAAGGACAGAGAGTGTATGTTGAGCCCTCTTAAAAATTCAGGGCACATTCTCCTTTGACAATTAAGGTACAGTCTCAAATTCCTTTGCCCTTAGGAAAAAAAAACATAGTTCTTGTTTCAGAGAACTAAGGGTCTTTTATGTGAAAGGCTTTGCAGATGTCATGGGCAGAGTCAATATCTCAATGAACAGTCTATGGTTACTGGTTCTTCATATGTCTTCAAAGTAAACCTGGTGCTTGATTCTCATACTACCACAATTAAAAGTCATCAGTGGTGTATAGCAGAGGATTTTCACTTTGGATTCTGCCTTCTATGTTTTTGTCTCATTGCAGCAATCGGGCCACTTTCAGAAAAAAAAAATCACCTGCAATTTTTCTATCAGTTCCCATTCATTTTGATGAAAAGGGATTTGCTTTCAATTTTTTTTTCCAAAGGAGAAAATTATCATGGGAGAGCTATGATGTTCTTGCATATTCTTTATTTAATGTAGGAACTAAATGCTGCCCAAGGTTTATATGTGAATGGGCTGTCATTCCCTGTATAATCCTGTCTCCACCAGTCTGTAGTTTCCTTTCCATTAAACCCTATGAGAAGGCATGCTCCTGAAAAATTATCTCGAAATTACACTGATTATAAAAAAATGTAATTATTATTGTATAGGTAGTCCTTGACTTACTACCACAACTGGGACTGGAACTTCTGTCGCTAAGTGATGCGGTCATTAAGTAAGTCGCGCCTGATTTTATGACCTTTTTTGCTGCAGTTGTTAAGTGAATCTGGTTTCCCATTGACTTTGCTTGTTGGAAGCCCCCTGGGAAGGTCACAAATGGCGATCACATGACCCTGGGATGCTGCAACCGTCGTAAACACATGCCGGTTGCCAAGTGCCCAAATTTTGATCATATGACCACGGGGACACTGCAACAGTTGTAAGTGTGAGGACTGGTCATAAGTCACTTTTTTCAGCACTGTCGTAACTTTGAACAATCGTTAAACGAATGGTATTGGGATGTTCACTTTCATCAAGTCAAGGTCATAACTCAGTGGTTGAATGCCTACTTTGGATATGGGGGGGGGAAACCCCTCTCAAATTCAATCCTTGGCATCTCCAGTGAACTTAGAAAAATTCTTGCTTGAAACCTTGGAGATTTCAAAGGTCTCAGTCAGTATTTAACAGTTCCTGTGTTCCTAATAGATTAGAGTTTCAGTAGAAATAGGTCAATCAGACAATGTAATTTTGCATGTATAATCTGTCCTATCTGATTTCTATATATAAGGGTGCAAGTGTTTTTAAAGAAAAGTCAAGAATTTGCACTTATTATATGGAACTTTAACTAACAGAGCGTGATTTGTAGTTTACAAGCTGAGAAGGGCAGCACAAATTCAGGATAAGGATGTAGGTATGTGGTTGATTGTGCTCAGATCTGCACATTAGTCTGAGATCTGTGAATTAAAGATTAGAATCTTTCCCTCTCCTTTCCTGTCTCTCTTTCTCCTTCCTTTCTTCCCTTGCTGTCTTACTGTTGACACTCATGCTAATTATAAAGAATTAAAATACAGTACATTTGAGCTGCTATCTTAACTCTAAAGGAAGGAAGAATGACGCCTTCCAGGCTCATGAACGCATTGAGGGAAATGTCTTGTATTTCATCTTCTTTTTACTTACTTTTGTCTATCCTGTTAGAAATCTCACTAATAAGCAAGTCAAGATAGTATCTAATTAGGTTAATAACCTGAGTAACAGGTAATTTTAATTTCTTCGTATAACATCAGTGCTTAAATCCTATGCAAACAAGTTCTTCATAGTAGACACTTCAAAGTGATTTTGGAGATGTATGCTCATGGGAGTGTAATATTAGTTCATGAATTTCAAGGTATTATTTACCTGGCAAAGAGGACCTCCTGACTGGATAATGAATCAAAGATGATAATGAATCATTATGTTGGAATGGAAAAAAGAACATGGGTATCTTTTCCTTTTGCATGTAGTGTTATATCACAAAAGCAGCACCAAAGAAGACAGGTGGATTGAAGGGTTAATCCAAACATTGCTGGATGAATCAGCCCTCCTCTCCTAGAAAAACAACCTGAGTCAATATCTCAAAGAGGATGACTTGGGAATATAGAAGTATTTTCCAGAATGCCACTGGGTTTCTATCACTGATATAAAACAAGAACACTTTTATTAACTTGAAGACAGCAGCAGGCTAGGGCCATGTTGCGGATCACACCTGGAACATAGGTGAGTCTAGGACCCATTTTGGGGAGCTGAGGTTTTAAGGAGTAAACCCTCATTTTGTCTCTAATTCTCTAAAACTCCCCAAAAGGGTCAGAACACGGACCCCACCCATCTTGAGTAAAAGCCACAGAATGATTTGATGAACTTTACATGGCCCCTGGGCTCTATCTTTTGTAACCCTGCCGTAATACTTCATTCCTCTAAACTCCAGATATATTAGAACTACTACTCCAAGAATACCAAGCCAATAAGGCCATTGGTTTGCCATAGAATGTGTGTGTGTGTGTGTGTGTGTGAGAGAGAGAGAGAGAGAGAGAGAGAGAAAATTCTAATCTGCCATCTATTCTGCATTTTTTATCTCTTTCTGAGTTAGTTTTTGCTTTAAAAAGTAGGAAAGATTAAGAGAGAATTAGAAAGACTGAGAATGAAATTTATAATAGTTTCTGGTCCACCAAAAGGTTCATTCCCATTGTTTGAAGAACAAAAGATTTAAATCCTTCTGTCAATGTCATCTCATAACTAATTTTTCAATGTGTCATTCAAGCCATGAACCATTTGTGCAGGCTTTCCGAGTCCAGCATCGATCTTACACTATCCTTATTGTTCCTATTGTCCACTGTTCCAGGAGCTTCCCTTCAGCACAAATTATTCATGTTTATCTGTTTCATCAATAATTGTGCTGCAATAATTAAAATGCAATTGCTCCAAAGTATGGTCTGTGGCAAAGTACTGTGCTCAGCGTCTGGGCAAAACAAGGATCTGTTCTGTTACACACACACACACACACACACACACACACACACACACAGAGGCTGCAGTAAAAACAGTCTTAATTTTCCATTAGTTTGGCACATTCAGTTTACTGATTGCATATGAAATGATGAAATTTTTATTAAATGATTTGGGAGGGGGGTGTTGATGATTTGGTGTGTTAATGATAAAATTCTACAGTAATATTCTACAAATAAATGCAGTTTGATGATGTTAAAGGTATCATTGCAGGATGTAAGCTGTTCCATTATTATTGTTATTGTTAGATTATTATTAGCTATGTGGTAGTGCCTATCCAAATTTGGGTGGACTTGGAAAGCTAAGCAGAGTTAGACTAGTTAGTACTTAGATGGGAGACCACTATGAAGTCCCAGGGTTGTAAGCAGCCTAGGAAGTCAAGAAAGGATCCTTGAAGAAGACAACGGTGTGGTAAGACATCTTGATTTTCTGTGCTGCTACCAAGAAAATTATATGGCCATGAACTTATTAAGAGTTGTGCTTGACTTAAAGGAGACTTTTGCTCTACATTTCTAATTAGTGGTGAGATTTACCAAAAAATCGATATGAGTTATATCAACTTTAAATATTACAAGTGAGAAACATTTTGAGGTTCCTGCTATCTATCTATTCACCACACCCAACAACATTGCGTGACAAAGACTGTTTTGCTGTTTTACTCTCACGAAAGCCTGATGCAGATTTCTTATTCGTACAAGCTGAAGTCACACAACATGCTGGGCTACATCAAAATGGAGTTGGCGGTTTGTAGTTCAATATTGTGGCAGCCCAGCCATTATGTTAGCATGTTGTGTCAACCAGACAATCACTTTAAGCTATCATGGGGGGGGGGGGGATTGTCTGGGCATAGCATGATGGGTAAATATAGCAACTGAATTTTGTTAACCATGGTTTAGGTAGGTTTAGTGTGATGTGTGACCCAAACTTACCAACGTGCCTACATCACGTATAACAATTTGATATACTGTATTTGATGCGCAGTTTTTGAATATTTTCCATGCAAAACGTTCCATACAAAATAACCTGCAAGTAGAAAATCAGTACAACAGTATCGCAGTTTTGCAAATATTTATTATATTTTCTATCATGGCTTTTATTCCTCCTAGTCCTGAGGCAGGTGAGTAGCTGATGGAAATTCCCTGCAAGTGCTCAGCATTTTGCTCAGTTTTACCCTGCTTGACTTGAGCATGTGCTGAGCATGTTTTATACATAATATTAAACTCATTTTTGGTATCCATAGGAATTACAAACTGGTCTTGGAGGAGGAGGAGGAGGAGGAGGAAGAACTTGTGCGGATCTGAGTTGTATATCCAGTTATAAATTCCAGGTTTGCAGAGAGTACATGTGGGTTTTTGCAAAAGGAACTTCAGAGAATTTATCTTAGAGGGAATCTATAGCTTGCTGACGATTTTCTGGAACTCCTATCTTGAAGTCTGTTTAAAAAAAAGATAAAATAAAACCCTGTTTCTGTGACAGTAAGTGCAATTTATATAAACGTTAAAGGAAAGGATACAATTTGTGTAAATTGTGGGTGAGAAGGACAGCAAGGCAAAACAGCGCTACGGATTTGACAGTATAATTTTCACCAATGTGTGGGGAAAATGTTATATATTTTTTAACTATTGCTGCAGACCCAGGGGTGTTGTTTGGTGCCCACTAGAAATAATAACTTGGATTTAAGTTGGAAAGCCAATAACTGGATCTGGTATTCTCATCCTGATCTAAATGGCCATGTGTAAGATGTAGCCCGCCGCATTTGGACTTCTGCCTCCTAGTGCTGCCCTCAGGGCATGACACCCACTTGCCATTCAGGTTGGCATTTTATGAAAGTACTTCCTCACTGTTGGAAAAATATGGGGCGGCTCCGTTGCGGCCTACCTTTGCTGCTTTGTGTGGGAGGGGCTTGAATCCCACCTTTTTCCTGTTTCCCTCTCTCTTTTTCTTCTTCCCTCACGGCCCTGCACGAGGAATGAGGGAATCCTCCCTCCTCCTCGTGGCTTTCTTACTTCCATCCAGGTTGCCTACATTCAGAAGCATGTAGGTTTCGTCCAAACTTATTACTCACACACACAGGACAGTTTCTACTATGAAACTGCTTTGTATGAAGATCTGAAAATAAACTGGGAGCTATCTTTTATTTCTCTTTTACTAATGTGTGGAGAGTGTTTATTTTGATCTGAACTTAGGGAAGCCTTTGTGCAAGTTTGCACACTTCTACTCTGCTAAAAACCACTAAAACTAGCTGAGCGCTGCATGGGATCTTCTGTTACCAACATTTCAGAACCCCAACACTAACAGGGCTGTGCAAATCTGGGTTTGCAGTAAAAAGTTTCTACTGTTTTCTTGTCTAAAAAAAAAATAATAATCCAAAGCTGGCAACGTTGGCTACAGAATTGACTCTACTTAGGCAGGATGAAGCAGCCACTTCAGGCAGATGATTTTGGTGCTTCTGAAGAAATACCAGAACATTGGTTATTTGATTATGATTGTTGGATTTTTACTGCTGGGAAGAGGAAGAGAAAAAGGAATAATTGGAGGTTTCGGACCCCCTGGTCTTGGATATTATACATCAAGGATCTCCAGAGTTGATGTTCGGACTTCATTTCCTGTATCTCAGCAATGGCTGTATTTGGTGGAGAATTCCAAGCATTGAAGTGCTTGCAAGGCACTGAGAGTGGGGAAGTTACTATGCACCTTATGATGGTGAGGGTGGTGAGGGTGGTGATTTGATGCTCGGCTCTATTCAGCCCAGTATCTTGGGCTCATTTCAATACTTCTGTCGACCTGGGACTATGTGTAACAACATTTTCTCAAGCATGAGTTGAATAGTGATGATATTCTAATTTTTTGTACTTTTTTCAGTGTAAGAATGTTTTTTCCATTAATATTTCTGAGTACTTTTTAAAAGGCTAAAGAAGTTTTATTAGCCCAGTTTTAAACAAAACCAAAGTATGGATTTGATTTAGTTCATTTAACAAGCAAACAACTACTCTAGTCAAAGATAATTTTCAATATTTTTTAAAAATGGAGCCATCCAGTAATTTTTTTCACCTGATGATTGGGTAGTATGTGTAAAAACAAAACAAACTCCAGACCTGCTAATTTTTAAAATGAATTTATTGACTCTCTGCAGCTAACAAAACAGCGTAATAAATCTGACCCTGGTTAAAAATAAGAAAGTGTAAGAGGAAGATGACAGGTCTCAGGAGTACAGTCAGAGGTGTGTGTTCTCAGAGAGATATTCCAAATGACATATTTACTCTTCACTGAAATTGTTCAGTGCTCTATTGTGTTTAAAATGTCCAAAACAGAATGAGATTCAACCTCAACCTCTATGTAATCAGCTGATGGAGGAGGAGAGGCAGCTAAAGATATTGATAATTTATCTTTGGGTCCTGCCCAAAACATTCATTTATTTTATTATTTATTACTAAGGTTTCTATGCCATTCCATTCCATACTGGCTTTGATGTCTAAGCTAAAGGACAAGATGGCAATTTCTCTCCTCCCTCCCCTCCCCCAAGTTATTCAGACTGGCAGTTGAATCTTACGTCAATATTCAATAGGGCTCCCTTATTTTTAACATCCTTTTCTTTGTTTTATTTTGATTTTTTATATTTTTAATGTACTTATTGACTGTTTTTAGCTTCATTGTACACCGCCCAGAGTCACCTGTAGTGAGATGAGCAGCTGTATAAATTGGTTTAATAAATAAATAATGAATAAACATTGGTGGTGGAACAGTGTGCCCACCCTTTGCATGTCTGGATGTGAGTTTTCAATGGGCTTAGAATCTGAAACGGAATGTTTATTGTGGACAATGAAGCAGAACATGAGTACAGCTGACAACTTCCAAACAGTATGTGAAGCCTGATGTAGTCCAGCAAAACCAAAGCCATTCTAAGTCTAACCTTCTGCAGTAAATGACAGTTAAGTAGGTGCATTAACTCAGTCAGATTTCAATGTATAAAATTTTTGATGATGCCCAATCATACTTATATCTACCAGGAAATGTCTCCTTGAAGGGGAGAGATAGAAAATAAAATCATTGTCCATGGTTTGGTATTAGTTATATAACCCCTAAATGTTAAAATACAATTTTAGAGTCTTCCCAGCCAATAACACCAGATTTTGGGAAAGATTATTGTAGAGCTGCAGTAAGAGAAAAGAATGCAGAAAAGTCAAGTTCTGTAAGAAGTCCTCCCATATTTTATAAAATCTAACACACATATTTTTATTGCCTGGATGACTTTACTAAGGATGTCTTATTTATTGTTGTAAACCAGCTTAGGCACCTCTAGGTTTGGAAAGAGTAGGCTGCAAAATAAAATATTGGTTAATCACAACAAATATTGTTAGATTCTATATATCCATTCTTGTAACACTGCTGAGTAGCAGGACCTGGATAGTTCCTAAAGTTAATGCACTGTGTATAGTCATCTAAATTGCTATGGTCTATGAATTCAATAGAAAGAACTGGCTATGTATGTCTGATGAGTCTCAGTATAGGATGAAACTGGTCAAGTAGTGTGTCCTGGTGGTGACTAGATGCATAAAATTGTGAATATTGCAAAAAATTGTTGTGAAACCATTTTTCTCAGCAGGAGGACTCAGGTGTTCACCAACTTCTGGATTGGGAACTTCCTATGAGCTCTTTCACTGAGTTTTATCATACAAAAAAAAAAAAAAAATCAGTTGAGATGTGCCAGTCAGGCAAAATCCAATTCATTCTATTTTGATTTTTGATCCAGTTCGATTTGAATCTGATCCAGAAATTCATTGGGATGTTTGAAACAATTTATTGATTTGAATCAGTTTGATTTATACTCCTGAATCTGAAAAAGCCACATCTGAAGTTGTCCAAACTGATTTGAAGGCATTCAATTCAATTTTATGGTTCAACTAAATTTCCCAATACAATTCATGAATCTGATTCAGTTTGGACCCTTGAAATTACCTTTGAGTTAAATCTTACAATCAAATATTCATACACTCTGAAATCAAGATATCAATCAATCAAATATGATCCAGAAACATTCTGGAATGACAGCATTTATCCTCTAACTCCTAAGGACAGGACTGTGGTCTTTCATTTTCTCTGGTCTCGGATTCCTTTCCCTTTCCTCGTACTGTAATAGACATTTTCTACTTCCTTTAAAGATTTGTAGGTTCTGTTGTATATGAGCCATGATAAGCCATTGATATAATACTTTTTTGCAAGCCATTATAACATGTCAGTGACCTCTCACAACTCTTCAGCTCATTAACTTAAAGTCAGTGTTGTTTTTTAGTGGAGCCTTTAAAATTATGCCCAGCAAACACCCCAAAATGAATTAGGGAATTATGTTGACAACTCCGATACAGCAGACCTAGTGCTGTTCTGCAGCTGGCTACTGCTGTAGAGCATATGGAAGCAAGGAGTTCCTATCCACTCTCTTCCTAACCTTCATGCTGGGAATTGTGCTCGGGAGAAAATATTTCATTGGACAATAGTAAAATTTGACAATATTGTACTGCTTCCATCTGTCTGGTAGGTTGCTGAAAATTGAATGGGCAAAGACAACAAAATGAAAAACTCATATAGCAGGGAAGAATGCTTTATGGACTTTAGGAACCAGCTCATAGCTTCCTCCTCCAAAATACATATTTTCAGTTTCTTTGGAAACGAGCCTGGTTTATCCTTTACTTAGGACTGCTCATGTAAGACAGTCACCTTGTATCATAAGGTCAAGATAATCTGTTCATGTAGCATCTCAGGAGTTAGCCAAATCTGGCCACAGAGATGATTGCCTTAGTCTCATCATGGTTAGACTACTGTTATCTTCTCTATGTGGGGCTGTCCTTGAAAAGTATAGGAAAATGCAGACAGTGCAAAATTCTGCAGCCAAATTCCTTTTTGATGTATACTCAATAGACAACATCACTTGGAAGAAGCTTGCTGGCACACCAACCTAGGGTGATTTTCAACACTTATGAAAATGACAGTAGGCCAGTTCAGCTTTGTGCTGATATTTACAATAAAATGTCTACTGATATATATTTTTTAAAAGGTTTTCAGCTTATTATACACCAAATGTTCATACATGACTGATTTCTGTGTACGAAGTGCGATGACAGCAGGGGAGGATGAATTATATGTTCATGAAAATCCATTTACATTCTTCTATTATGTTTGAAGCTCCTACTGGTTAATGTTTCGGGGCTATTTAACTTTTTAGCTCTACTTTCTTGAAACAGTGTTTTGGCTATGTAACAACATCACTAAAATTACACAAAGCTGATTCTGAACATAAGCAGTGCTTCTTTGCTCTCACTCTGAAAGTGCACTGTGGAGCAATTTCAAATTCCAAAAGGAGGTATTTTTCAGAGTGTATTACTTTATTTTATTTTATTTTATTTTATTTGCATTTGGGGTCTGCACTAGTTTCATCCAACTGTATGGAAAATATTAGCCAACCATATTTTTTTTTTTCCAGTGTCAGTATTCTTACTGTTAATGATCCTGTTGACCCTTTGTAAAATAGGCATCATTTTTTTAAAAAGGCAGCCTAGTGATGATTTTGCAAAAAGCAACTGCTTTTAGAACATCCCGTCAGTTTGCTTTCTTTTTTGCAAAAGGTACACGCCTATACATAGAGAAAACGTTTTAAAATTTCCATGTAAAAAATCAATATGAGAAAAGGAGGAACTCAGATACTCTGAACAGGTGGGGAGAAATGCTGGTGCACTCCTTTCCTATTACCATTAGTCTTCCCCAATAAGGAGAGACTTGATTACTCAGGAGTGGGGGTGGCAAGTGATGCTGACTCTGCCTGCTTGATGGTATCATCCATCATCAATGACATGAGATGGGCTGGATCTTCACACTTAAATCAGAGTTAGCTCTATTACAACCGAAGGAACAATTCCACACCTGGGGACCTGTTCCAACCTCTCCCCCCACCCCCATTTTCAAAATACAAGGCATAAAACACAGCCGGCCCCATTACAGGCAGCTTTTATTTATAACTCTAATTATTGTAAGAAGTGAGTCATTTCTAAGGGCAAAATGATTTTTTAGAAGTATCTCTGTAGCTGTTAAGGGACAAACGGAAAGTTTTCAAGTTCTGCTTGAAGCAGATTTCACCACCATGAATTTGGATCAAAAAGGCAAACTCTTTGACAGGGCTGTTATTCCTGACATTTTTAAATTACTTTTTTGGGACGAGGAAGCTGAAGATGTATTTCAGGAGTACTTTTGTTGGCTAAAGGTCATTTATGTGTTGTTGTTGTTTTGAGAAGGGGGCACAACATTGGGTGATGATGTCAATAAAGGCAGGGTTGTGAGTGGGATTTTTTGTTCTATTCTTCAATTTTAGAGGAGTGCTTTTTTTAAAAAAAAAATTACATCTATGATTACTTGTAAATCATAAATTAGTCAGGTAAAACCCCATACATGACATAATATGACACCTGTATCTCTCTGCTGTGTATATTAAAGGACTATATATACCACTCCAAGAGCTTCTATCTTTCACTGTCTCGATGTATGAAATCTTCAGAAATGAAAAACAATGAAAACTGCCTTTTTTTCTTTGATAGAAAAAAAATACTATAGCTGTTCAACTGAGGAAAAAATGGAAATATACTTCTTTTGGACTAACTTTGCAGATGGTTCAAAAACTTCATCCCAAATAGTGTTAATAGCTGGTAGATGTAAGGTAGAACTAAGAAAAGTTACCGAATAAGGCTAGGAATGTAGAAATAGGAGAAGTAACCATATAAGGAAAGGAATGAGAGAGTATACCAAATAAGGTAAAATTGGGAGATAGTTCCAAATAAGGAAGGATGCCAAGATGCCACACACTGATTCGTTGGTACAATCCCTAGGGAAACAGGGGGAGTGGGCACCAAGACCCCTGGGATCAAATGTATAAAAAGCATATGCCAAGAACCCTGGGGGGTTCAGACTTTTTGCTACCTGTGCTGAACCTTTGCGCAAATAAACTCCTCTCCTGAATGAAGACCTGAGCGTCCTGTCTTCAAATTTTCTGCAACAGATGTGTTGACTGAACTCTAAGGTTTCATCTGGTGTGCTGGCTGTTGGACATTGTGGTTTGTAAACTATGATTTATGCCTTAGTGTTACACTGAAATTCTTTGTCTTCAGAAAAGCATGGTTGAAGTGTCAGTGCATTAAACTCAACCTCGTATGTTTGGCCCAAAAACATACATGCAGACATCAGTGGTGTCCAAGTAAAGGACCATCTCTTTCCATCAACACTATAAGCATGGCCCATCCTAACTCATCTTCTGTAGCTATCCTATGAATGCCCTTGCCAAATAAAGTTAGGAAGCTGACACAAGGAGAAAAACCTGATACTTTTGGTTGGGGTTCTCTAGGCTTAAGGAGATCAGTGCCAAAGTAGAGTTGACTTTTTTGCAGACATTTTGCCTTGTGCTCCAGTGAGGTTTCCTTAGCACAGTAGTCCAGAGGTGAGGATTGCCTTGCAGTATTTATAATCTGTGTGGAATTTGAATACTGTGAGATTGGTTTGATGATTGGATGCTTCTTGGGAAGTATGTTGATGGGTAGTTGGAAATAATGTTAGCTCTATTCTGATTGGTTTGCCCACAGTTGGCTGTATATGGTTTGAATTAGGCACCTGACTGGGTGGTAGATCGTACTTAGTTCCATTGATCTGCTGATGGCTCCTGTATTTGAATGCTAGGCTCCAGGAGTGTTCTGAGTCTTCTGCAGTTTGCGTGCGCAATTATTTTCCCAGTCAAATCTGTAGTTCATTCTGAAAGTGTGATGGCTGTCAGGTACTTCAGGTCTTGGTTCTGCTTGATCAGCATTGTTCTTTCAATTCCTTTTAAGTAGCATAGTACAAAATAAATTGCCAACTGAATGCCAGGCCAGGCCAGTTATAGAAACCCAGAGCCTGATGAAGAACTGAGCACAGAGGTAGTGCTGTTAGTTTAAGGGCTATACCCCATTCTGAATGCTTTTTTGCCACCGCTAAAAGTTAATCCCGCTCTTTTCACATACAGTGCAGCACACCAACCAAGCCAGTGGCAAACTACTTTTCTTCTTAGAAATAAGGATTCCGTAAAGTCCTAATTTTCAAATATTACGTGGCAGAGACTGACTGCTCTTTTAACAGTGTGGTATTTTGCTAAAAAATTTCCAGACCAAAGAAAAACAAGAATGACTGGTTTCATTCAGTCGAAGGAAAGGAAGGAAGAAGGAAGGAAGGGAGGGAGGGAGGGGGGAGGGGGGAGGGAATTCTACAATTACGAACTTAATAGCAATCTTATGTGTTGTGTACCTTCAAGTCAGTGTTGACTCCTGGTGACTGCAGTTTTCTTAGCAAGATTTACAGAAGCGGTTTGCCCTTGCCTTCTTCCTAGGGCTGAGAGAGAATGACTTGACCCAAGGTCACACAGCTGGATTCATACCTAAGACAGGACTTGAACTCATGATCTCCCGGTTTCTAGCCTGGTGCCTTAACCACTACACCAAACTGGCTCTCCACTAGCATTTATAACTTCCTGCTTGATTAATGTAGGTCTCCATGTATCTGCTGCCAAAATCCAGAGGTCCACTGAGATGACAGCAAAGAGCTACAGTTTTCTGTATCTCTTTGTTTCCATGTCATTGCCCAGTTTTGCTGTACATATATGGTAGTCTTATGAAGTTGCAGTAGTTGTTTTCACTACTGTAACATGAAATCCATTTCTCAGGCTCAAACCATCTTTATCTCTCCACTTTGAATACAGACTGTCCTCTACTTATGAACAGGTTACATTCCAAGAGGCTTTCGTAAGTCCATTTTGTTCATAAATTCAACCATAGTGTGCCACATATATATGCTTCTAGGCGTATGTAAATGGCATGCTGTAAACTTCTGGATGTATGTATGCAGCACACCATAAAGTTCCGGGACCTTCCTTCTGGGACCTTATTGTTGGAGTTGTTGGAGGTTTGTTCCTATCAGCGCAAGTTCGTAACTTGAAAGTTCGTAAGTAGAGGACTGTCCGTAAAGGGATAGGATTATAAGGATGTCTAATCAGAAGCAAATTTTGCTCCATTTAGCTCAATGATATCCAGGTATTACTCTCCTATATTTCAGTCTGGTGTTTTCCAGTCCTACTTGGAGATGTTACAGATTGAATCTGGAATCTTTCTTCAGCATGCAAGCATTACCTAGCAGTGGTCTATAGCCTTTTTACTATCCTCTTAATCCCAAAACCTGTTATGCCGGGTTCACTTTGCTATCTAATGAGGCCAAAACATCTGCATTTGTTAATAGGACTGTGTGTAGAAGAAAGGAGGAAGATGAAGGCAAGAATGTTTCTGTCTTTGAAAAGTATTGGCTTCAATCAAGGGTCTATCGTTGGGCAGCAAAATGTCCAGCCTGGCAAAATTTAAGCATTTCAAGTATATTAAATTATATGTCATCCTCCTAGAATAGCTCTGCAGCTGAGTATTGATTCTGGTTCTCCACAGGGATTTTATCTTCATAATCTGTTCATACTCTGGGTAAGAAAGATTGGGCCTTAATCAAATGTCAAAAATAAAGAAAAAAGATGGAGGAACCATTATCCCATTATTTATATATTTGATACTGGCGAATATATGTGTAAAACAAAAAAGAAACTATGGTACTATTAGTTTTCAGAATTCTTCCCATGAATCCATATTACATTATCTATTAACTCACACAATGAAGGCAATTCTCATATAGTGTGTTCCTTCATCATTCTGTGTAAGAAGCAGGAACAGCAGAGAGATATTTAAACATCTGATCATCCTTTACATAAAGACAAAAGATATATCATTATGTTCGCTTTCATTTAACATTTTCTGTTATCTACTTACTGTTCCTCAATATGAAAACCAAGATGTTTGGGCAGCCATATTGAACACTGGCAGCTGATTCATGAGGCCATGTAGACTACTAGCCATGAATAATTTAAATTAATCATCTTATCAATCTCTGCAACAGGTAATACACATCCAGATTTCATAAATGAACCAATATGTGATGAGGATTGCACACAGCTATAAATAGTGAATATATCTAAGCAGATCAGCAATGCCAAATGGTCTTATTTGCAGCAGGACTGAAAATTGCAAACCACATGGCTAAATATTGAAATCACAAGGAATCAAAATATGGTATGCATTTTTTCAAGAAGAGGGTTTGTACGGTTGGGGTGGAAGGAAGACGAGTCATATATTTATCAGCTGAGCAGTTATTGTCAGCCCCACTAGATGAATCAGATGGTGAAATCAACTCCACAAGAAGGCTAAAACTGCTTTTATTGAGATTGGCTATAATAACAGAATCTTGCAAGTCTGTGCTGTACCTTCTCCTCCTCCTTACAGTTTAGTGAACTAGAGAGAGGTCTGCCTGAGCTGCTTCTGAATGTTTTTTGCCTGTTTTGGACTTAAAAAGTATTTCATCCCCTTTTGCCTAGGCAACAGCTCCTGCATATCTTTGTCAGGGTCATCTTCTGTACTCTCCACAGTGATGTAATGTCTTACTTAACTGATTTACTGGCCACACATCTTTAGATGTTGAGAGATATTACTCACTCTCCTCAAAATGTGAAAAGTGATCCTACACTATTATGGGGGCCCTGCTCCTTCTGTTTGGAAGGCCCCTTGGCTTCTCTCCCAACATTCTGCTAAGATAGCACCAGCACTCATATTAGTCCTGGTGGCTTTTTTAGCTCTGAGAGTTTATAGCTGTATTATATTTTATGCCAGGATTGGCAGCTCTCCAGCATCCCATGAGCTGACAAACAGAATTGAATAATTCCTTGCAAGTCTCTATAACATGGTGGAAAAGACCAATTATATTGTAGAATATCCTGCCACAAGATACGAAGGTGGTATGGAATCTATTCTCTTCCAGAACCCAGTGGAAGAAAATTACACACTTTCTTGAACATTTTGAGCAAAGTTGGAGATAATTGGTGTTCAGTGAAGCTAAAACCACTGGTGGGTGGACCTAGATCCTCAAATGCAAGGAGGTAGCCATGTTTCTCTCTCTCCCACTTTCTTGTTCTGTCCCTTTCCAGCCTGGGAATGGAAAGCTCACGTTAATCGGTATGAACTATTACTTGTAGAAGTCTTTGGAAAGTAAACCTAGGCTGATGCAACTGCAGGTTGCCCACCCCGGATTTAATGAATGGGTGATTTCCTCTTATTGCTGTTCTTCTATTTAAGTGAATTACATTATTTATAATATTGTATACATATGTGCACACCGGTATACAAATGTGTCTCTCACACACAAACATTTATGGAGGAGAGGATAATCTTGAAGTTTTGTTGCCATATGGAAATTGTTGGTTGGGAGGCTGGACCTTACACAGGATTTTTGTTTGCATTTATATATTGTGTCTGTCTACTCTTTTGCTTTATGGTGGAAAATGTTTTAAATTCAGGATTGTCTTCCTTTCAAGTAAATACGGTATTAGCAGTGATCTCCTAAGAACTGCTGCTATGGTGATGAAGGTAGTAGGAAATGGATCTACCCATCAAAGCTCAGAATCGGGGCCTGCTGGTTGTTGTTGTGGTTATTATTATTCATTTAAAATTATTATAGCTGCCCACTCCCACAGACTCCGCAAATGCAAAAACAATAAAAGCACTTAAAGTCATACAACACCATAGGCAGCCTGGACTGAAACAACCATACCAGTAACAAAGCAGACCAGGGCCCTAAACCCCAGGCCGGAGATCGAGCGAGATCTTGAGGGCTTTTCAGAACCACAGGAGAAAAGTTTCCTGTTCATCAACTTCATTTGATAATACCTGGGTGCTGCATCAGTACAAAAAACTCTTGTCATGGAATCCCAAAACCAAGCTTATTTAGTACCAGTGCCTGCCATTCTAAAAGTGTTTAAAAATAAAATATCCACTATTTCCACTGATCCCTTGAGATGTTAATTTTCAGCTCCAAATCCCAGGCATTTTGGCTGAATGTATACTAATGATTCCCCAAAATTGCACATCAGCATTAAACATTATCCTTCATTAGTATGCAATCACCCAGAGATTTCTCAGATCTGGTTGTTGTGCTTGATTTCTTTTCGTTTGCAATGTGCTGAACAGGCAAACAAAACCTCAACCCAAACTCTGCCTAAACTTAGTGCTTTATTAGCAGGCCTTCATGGTGGTTCATCTCCACCTTTCCCTTTCCGAGTTAGAAGATACTGTGCTAAATATTCTCCCCCTTTTCTAATTTCATTTCTGCTCTAATCTAGGATGTCATCTAAACATCAAGCCCCCACTAGGCTGGTGGAACCAGAGAAGCAGGGAGGGCAGAGAAATGGGCATTGCTCTCTGCAAAAGATGGAAAGGACTTATTCCAGGCCTCAGCTGATCTAACAAAAACAAGCTGGAGATCAGAGAAGGCTTCAGTCTCTGATCACCGTTATCTGTAGCACCCTTGCAAGTCTCAATTTAGATGCTGTAGGAGCAAGTTAGAGCTACAAATGTGTAGTAACAGTTTCACTTCTTTCTCCCATAAATTTCCCTTGTATTCAATGTCTTCAGCTGATTTGGTTTTTACAAAGGCATGCATTTTCTTTTGGACCATAATATGTGGTACAAACCCATCCCACTTGGTTGATTTATCATTCAGGATACTGTATGGTCTCAGAAAATGGGGTTACTTAATAACCAAGTTAATGATATTGGAACACAGTCTTTGGATAGCTAGTCAAAAGTGTAAGATCAGATACACCTGTTGACCCATCTTTGTTCAGCTCCAAGTGTTGATTCTTCTCTCTCTCCCTTGCATGCTTATATCAGACACATACACCCACCTGACAAATATGTAATTGTTGCTATGTTCTGGAAAGTTTTTTGTTGTCAGAAATTATCTAAGACAACTCCTTGTTGACATCCTCTATCCAGTTATGATGTCTTATTCCTTCTAGCATTTTGCTGACAAGGACCCTCCCACTTTGGAAGCGTAATATTCATGTTCTATCTATGCAGGCCCTCTTCCAGTGGGTTACCTTGGTTTGCTTGTGAACTGGATGACGTGTTTCCAGAAACCTGGTGTTTGTTTCAGAAGGCTTTGCACAATGTATTTGCTTTTCTTGGTTGTCCTAATCCCATTGTCTTCTGCTGCCATTTCTAACTGTTGCTTTTCTATACTGATATCTCTGATCTAACTTTATTGGTCCGTTGACTCAACCTTGCTGTATTGCAGTTTCAGATGCCTCCAATGTATCTTGCCACAGGTTTATTTATTATTTATTTATTTATAAAAAACATTTATTTTGCCACAGGTTTGCTTTACCCATTTTTAAAGTTTTTAAAGCTAGCTAGCTTGCTTGCTTGCTCTCTCTCTCTCTCTCTCTCTCCCCCTTTCTGTTATTCACATACAGTACTAAACAGGTGCCCATAACTTAAAGACCTATTTAGAGAATAAACATAATTTAGCCCAATTCACAGCACAATGAAGTCAGAATTGCCTTTAGAACTTCTAATTACCTGAGATACTGGGGAATATGTCACTTGGAACACAGATTCTTGAGTAGCCACACATCACCAGGATAATCTTTGTGTCACTCTGAAAGATGGACAGAATTGTCAGTTCCAGATTCAGCCTTGCAAAATAGATCACTGAAATCAACAGAGCTTAAGTCACAGCTAAGGAAAGTACCGTGGGTTTTAATGGGTCTTCTCTGTGCAGGGCTACCTAATCAGCCAAAGCAATACCATCAGAACAAATACATCAACTATGAAAGCTATTTTGTTTTTCACCCATTTGACAAATCATCCTCAGATTAGCTTGTTTAGAGGGCACAGAATAATTTTTAATGATACCCAGTATTGGCTCATAAATGAGGGGACCAGACCAGTGTCTTGTTTATGGAATACAGGACCAACATTTGGAATCAATTTTGCTGAAGTTCAGCTATATAAATCTGATACAACCATCTGTTTGTAACCCAAGTTCTTCACTTCTGGCTCATCTATTAATCATCTTTTTATTACTTTATAAGCCAGCTACAAATGGAACCCTAACAGAAAGCGTAAGCCATTTTTATTATATACACACAGGCTAAATAATGTGATAAATTGCATTTTTTTCTGCCATTAGATGCAGTTATGAGACTGCTCACAGCTAAACAGTTATATATTTCAGTATTTCATTATTCTCTTTTCCATTATTTTCTTTTTATTGAGAAATGTAATAAAATACATTTTTTAAAAAAAATACCTAGAATATATTTGTAAACTAATATGTCTCTAACATTGTCCTGTTTTACCAAGAGAAATCATGAAGTCCATTTGATCTCCCTGCAGACTATTTTGAATGAACTGAAGATGGAAATAAATAAGCTATTTTCAAACTCCAGGATTTTTTCCCCCTTTCTTTCCTACATATTTTTTAAAGTATGTATAGCATCTCCCCCAGCCTCAATTTAGGAGCCTTCATAAAATCACACAGACAATTGACTTGGGGGGGTGTCTTTCAAAACATGCCCCCCCCAAGGCATTACACAAGGTTATAATGATGTGGCTTATTGCAATGGTTTCATTAATTTTTTCAAATGATCACAGAGCACATTTAGCTGTATGCTATCAAGTATTAGCATAAATATTAAAACTAAATTATGCTTGTCAAATAAATGAGCACTGCACGCTGGCTGATGCATTATCTTGTGCATGTCCGTGTGTATGTGTGTATATTTGGATCCACCCCCACCCCCCGGCAAATAATTTCCCCTGTGTGTGTCTTTGTATAACAACAACGGAAAATAATCCTTTGCACAAATTGTACAAAGTAATGTACTATACTTCTAGCCTATAATTTCTTGTAATTGAGGAGGAACAAACATCCCTTTCTATGTTCTTCATTTTCTGGTTGATATAATTGCTGCCACACACCTGCTTGTCCAAACCAACTATTATGGAAAGCATAAGGTAGGAACATGTGTACTTGTAGGACTAGAGTTGTATATATCAATCAATCGCATATGCAGAGGTAGATCAGTAATTGGAAATCAGGAACTATGGAATGGGATATATCAGTGACTAGAAAACAGGAATTGCTGAATCTGTCTGTTTTGATTTCTCAGAGTTGCTAATCTGTCAATGTTCGTTCATCAAGTCTAGAATTCCCACTAAAATTTATAAGCATTTTGGTGCAAATTTCTCCAAACACTGCGTTCCTTTTTATCTCTTTGTCTAAAGTACAGTTTTTATATAAAAGACTGGAAATCCTTTATAGACTTTTTGCTGAAAGTGGATAAAAATGAACTGCTGATTTCAGGTTTTATTGATGAAAAATGTTTGTTTATGGGAAGAAGGGAAGTATGATATGCAATGTGGGAGGGTGGAGATGGTAACTGCGATGTTTGTAACTGCTGCAGTGAAGATCAGAAGCCACTTCTTCAGATATTTTTCTTTTTCTTGCTTTTTTGGGGTTATTCTTCACTTTTTCTTTTACCCTTTTATAATATCTTTCTTATTTCCATTTCTTCTTCTATGTTTCTGTAGTTTTTAAGAATCTTTGTAAAATCTTCTTTTGATAAAAAAAAAATCATTAAAAATAAATTAGTTTTCGCAGAGAGATTTTTCCCTTGTATACTTTGTTACTGTTATTACTAGTTGGTGACTTGCAATGCAAAATTAGGAGTACTTGAATAATGACTGAATCTGTGGTTGAGTATTGATTCAAAATGGTATTTATGTATTGCATTTCTATCCCACTGTAATCCAGATCAGTTCTTGACAGTTGCCCTCCCTTCCGCCCCTTACTAGAAGTAAATCAGAACTTCAGAGCTCATCAAGAAGCCAGAATCTAGGACTTTTGGTTGAGAGCCCTTTTTGCAATGGGAGGGCATTACAATGGAGATCGGCGCGGGATGCAGGATCCTGGCCACTGAAATGCTCTCTGGACTGAGGAGAGGTCTTTGAGACAGCCCACATGACTCCGCACAGCCACTCCTTGTGAGTAAACTGTAGCATATTCGTTTTGCTGTTTGCCTATAGGTCAAGTGGCTGGGAGTTGAGGGAAGAACCATCTTTGCTCAAGTAGTTAACACAGCCTTTTGAAAGGACATTAAGCTTGACGGAGCCTCACTTCTGAATCACTTTGGATTTGGTTTTTGTTTTTTTTCCCTGCTGCTTTAAAAGGATTAAGACCCTTCAGAATGGCAAGTTATATTGTATTTGCTAGGTGAGTTGCCTGCTCCTTGGAGAAAGAACTTTTAAATACAATTTTTATAATCTTTTGAAAAATATTACTTTTTGGAGTAAACAGCAAAAGGGTGCTCAGAATATGGACTTTGGAAAGTTTAACAACAGATTAAGGGCTCAGATGGACATTGAATTATAATTTTAAATGCCCACAAAGAGCTTTGAATTAACTAGAAGAAATTTTCTCATGGGAAAAATGGCGGTTGTTTTGAGTTTTTTCATGTTTTTCATGATAAGGGGACTTTGAAGGTTGGACACTAGAGGGAACTAGAAGGTAAAGAAAATGGAGCAGAAATCTGTAATATAAACTTGGGAATATTTGTCTGCCAAGCTTCTTGACAAAATAGATGAATTTCTTGACAAGATTGACAGAGCATGTTGTCATGAAATTACAGAACAAGAACAAGTTGCAACAGATGATTTTGAAATTACTTTGAAGGGGGACTTAAATGTAACAAGTAATGAGAAAGATATGGGCACACAAATGGAAGCGGTGGATGACTTATTCCCAAAAGAAGATATACAAATATTGAACCAGGGAACTGACTTGGATAATTTTTTTTACCGGATATACAAAAGAGCTCTGTTAAGATTTTGAAGGACTATTAAAAGTGACAAACAAAAGGACAAACTTTACTTATTGGATATACAAAAGAAATCAGCTAAAGCTCTGAAAGATTTTTGGCTTGAAACACAGATGAGCAGAAAACTAGCTCTGGGATTCTTTTTGAAGGGATTAAAATATACTTTTAAAAACTGAGGGAAGGAATACAAGGTTGGCTTATTTGACCAGGGCTAAAGGAAAAAATTAGTTACATCTAGTTACCCTTACTGGACTTTTGCTGATAAAGAATGACTGATTAAACATTTGGATTTTTTTTTTTAATTCAATGGATGAGATATGGGGTGAAGAGAGATTATGTTGTATTTAGAGATAGTGATAAGCTATTAAGATTGTCTTTACTTGCTGGGATGAAGGGGGAAATTACTTCTTTCTTTTTCTATTTTCTTTTTTACACTTTCTTTTCTTTTGTATTGTTCTGTTTGTAGTTTTTGTAGCCTGTATTGGCTTTTATTCTTTTCATTTATAATTCTTAATAAAATTATTTGGGGAAAAAAAAGAAGCCAGAATCTAGGACCAAAAATATTAGACCCCAGGATAAACTAAAGGATGAATGCTATAATTCTATAAACCAAGAAGAAATTTTTAGGCCTTTTCTAACCTGGATCTCTCCAAATAAGTGGATGTCAACCCCTAGAATTCCCTAGGTTGAATCACTATACCTGAGGATTCTGGGTGGCAAAATTAAACCCCTAATCTTAGCTTTTCTCTCTGTGTGTGTTCTTCCCACTGTATTAAACTATCTGATAACCAACACTGAAATCCAAGTCTGAATCTCCACTCGCTTAAAGATGGGAGCTAGAATCTGGACTATTATGATATATGCTCCACATTCCCAGTACGTTAGAGACAGTCTTTATGTTCTGACACCAGTCCCTGGTAAACTACTATCCCTATTTTATCATCTCAGGCAATTTCTAAGCAAACAAAGCATCACAGTTTCATAGATGCCAGGGGGCACTGTGGTCCAACTTTTATGACTGCTGTTTGCATGCTGTTCCTGGAGGTTGCTTGCTGTAGCAGCTCATGTGGAAGGTTTATTCCAGACATGCTGTGAGTGAAAAGCTTGTTTGATCCTTACATGTTTGCCTGCCATTCTGGCACAATGCTTAATGTTCACATGTGAGTGTTACGCTTCAGTCTCTCCAACAGATCTCTGGAAATGGCCTGTATATAGAACGCCAGCATAGTCCTTTTCTGCCTTTTCCTTTCTAATATACAAGTCACCTCAATACGAAATAAGGCTGAGCAAAAAAGTGCATGGATTAGCAAGCGATAATAATGTTCTCCAAACATTCCTGAGCATGCTTTCCTCATCCCAGTCTTCACACATTTAATACCAAGATCAGGGAATTCAATAGCCAATTAAGGGGACACACCAAGAACATTTCTCATGATCAGGAAGCCTAACTGAACAAAAAAAAGTGTATGCTTAGAACCTCTTAATGCAGACTTCCCCCTCCCATTCCAACTTTTGGGTGGAATAGTTAGGTCAGGGACACTGGGGACGTGCCCAGCTCACAAGCCAACAGGCTCTGTCCCACTTTAGCTCTTGGCCTTCAGGTGATCACCTTGACAGGGCTAATTTTTCTAAGTATGTTTGAGGTGTTGTGACTTTATGGCTGTGTTCATACAACAGTATGTTCATACTGTTCATACAACTGTATTAACTGAGTTTCTGGGTTTGTGCGATACACTGAACCATACATTAACTAAATGGACTGTGTACATATAAAACATCAGAAGACAAAAAACAACTTCATTGTGCAACTTAACCCTTCTTTGAAAACAAGTGCCACCTGAGATGCTGAGTTTGCACTCATACTTCTCCCCTAGCAATGCCCAAAGTGTTTCCAGGCTTGATTGCTTGCAGAAACTCTTCCCTTGCAACACTCACCCAAAAAGGCTCCTCTGAGTATTCTCCTGCAGTGCAAGCTCTGAAGAAGGAGGCTGGTGGGTTGCAAAGCAGGGCAAGGGGGCCAAATGGAAGCAGCTTCAGGGGTGTGCTTCATTTGAAACTTGGTTGAAGCAAAGGACCTCTTTGAAGCATCATGCAGCCCTAGTCCCAGGGTCATCAATCTTACAGAAAAAGTTATCATGAAGGATGTCCCCTTCAGTGGAACAACAAGCATCTCCTATATGCTGATGGCAACTGGCAATTATACAAGTTGGTTCTTTGTGCATTTACTACCACCACTGGTATGTAACTGGCCAAATAGCTTGGCTAAGATTCCAGAAGCTAAAAGAAACGCACAAGCTACCTGGGGTAGCCCCCAAATTTGCTTTTTTGTTGACTAGATGTCATTCTCTGCTCCTGCTTTCCCTTGTCACAGACAATATACTAACATCCCCACCACCACCCAGAGATTATTTTTTTCACAGCTTGAACTCTAGCACTGAAGGTTGGTTTTAACCTACCCTTCTCCAAACAGAGGCAAACTATTCCTTCAGCTTGAGTTGCTCCATGTGGACACTTTTGTTTAAGTCTGAGGTAAGCAAGGTGCATGAAAGCTGCTGTCAAAACCAATGGAAGCCAAATGGAATCCACCCGCACCAATCCTTACCTGTATCAGCTGGATTCTGTGGAAATCATCCCCAGATTTCTTGGAAACGATTCTATTGTGTTTCATTTGGGGCTGTCAAAATCCCTAAAGCTGGAGCTGTTTTAGCATGATATCGGACAGAGGCAGACACAGGCCAAATAGGCCAACGTCGGATGTCATTTTTGAGTTGGGTGCCCATGGATTTATGGAGATCATGCTGAGATTTAGACAAGGGCTGATCTAGTGACAGAAGTAAAAATTATCTCTTCCCTTAGATTGTTTTCATTCTAAAATGGATGAACAACCAAGCACTTCCTGACAAAATTGATAAAAGTGGCTGTCAGTGAGGCAGGATGAAATGCATTGGGGACAATAAGAAGATTGGGATTTCCAGAAATTGCTTTGTATGTGGGTATTTCAAATTAAGCTGTGTGCGTAAGTGAATGCATATTGTATTGTCGACTTCTACGGACTGATGTGTAAGTTCCAGCATTTTCCCCCAAATTACTCTTTTCCTCTGCACAGCCTTATCTCTGAATAGTTTCTGGAGGATTTTCAGGTAGAGATAAAGAATGAGTGGAGGGAGGCAAAAGAAAAAAAACAAACAAACCCACACATATTTTCTTTGCTTAAAAACACTATCTCAATGATGCAAAAGAAGAATTTTACATTTTGTCCAGGTAAGACCCACCATTTTAAATGTATATATGTGGCTATTTGCCCATCCCCTTTAATCAAACCAAAAATGGCAGAGGATGCAAATCAGCAGCCAGGCTGTTAAAATACCTGTTCCTGGCTGCTGCACTTGGCAAAAATATCACTGCTAGAAGATTTCTGTCTGTAAGATCTATCAATATGGATTCCATTACAGTAGCACAGAATGGAATCGTTTAGTGTCCATCATTCTCTGGCCAAGAATCCATACAGAGAAGAAAAAGATGGGAAGATGCGTGTGTTGGGACAAAAATATATTGATTTATTTCAGAACATTATACACAAAACAGCTAGGGGTTTTGTGCACGTGTAATACGTACACAGTTTGGATAGGTGTGGGTATATGTATGTGTGTGTATATATAAGTACACACATACTATATGTAGAAGACACACACAGACACAAATACATATAGTTAATATATATTCAGTTGGGGAAATTATAAAAAGAGCAAGTCCCATTTTGGAAACTCTATTGGGTAAATTCAAATAAAATACTTCAGGGAAATTTATATTAAAAAGGTACCTCAAATATTTTTTTTATTTAAAAACATGTATATTTGGAAAGGTGAAAGGATAGAGAAAATTGTGAATGACAAGATGTGAATATGTTAATCCATCTTTTTAAAAAGTCCATTCCAAACACAAGAGTTGCAGAATGCTACCTTATTAAGGTCGGCAATAAACAAGCTTGAAGAAAAAGGTTTCTTCTTCCACTGGAGAAAGTTTGCAAAATGATCCTTGGAATTTTTTGGAAACAAATTTTGATACAAAACTAGGCTGTTTAAGACTTTAATAAAATAGCCTGTTTTTCTTTCGAAATTTGGTTAAAAGACTAACGTTAATTATAATATAACTGTGTAAGATCTTTACTCAGTTTCAGCAGATGCATCATGTCTTGCCCTAAATGGAACAGGGTAAAGCCACTTACTGGGGAAGGATGGAGCATTGATTAATTTAATTTAATTTAATTTAATTTAATTTAATTTAATTTAATTTATTTAAAAGATTTATATGGCCACCCATCTTAAACAACTCTGGGCGGCTCACAACAACAGTAAAACCAGCAACTATAAAACAATAATAAAATAATAAAACAGTAAAATGGTCAAATAAAAACAAAAATCCTGCTCCTTAATCATCCCCTTAGGATGCCCCACGGCAAGCTCCAATTACCCTCATTCCATTCTTCCTATCCTATCCTATCCTATCCTATCCTATCCTATCCTATCCTATCCTATCGTATCCTAAACGTTTAGGAAGCCCCAAATTTGCTCCTACTTTCTATGTACTCTACTCATTCCACAGATCTGCCAGACACATCAAGTATGTCAACTATTGTCATTCACATGCCAATTTGTATTTTAATATCCTCAAAACCAGGCATACGTTTTGACAAAAGAGGGAAAAATAACTGTCAGTGTGCCAAATATGGATAGAGAGAGAATTAGGGGTAGAGAACATGTAATGGTAGCAAATAGGACCATGCAGTGATTTGGATTTGATCTTCAAGAAGTGCTTTGGGGCACACAGAAGCAAGAATATTGATACCTATCTGCAATATCTTAAAGCTTGGATACCCTTCACAGCTGCTACACCACTCTGGGGAAAGATGCAGCTGTTTCAAAGAATTGCAGATTATCTGGAGAATTCCTTCTTTCCAGTAGAATTCCTTCTTTCCAATAGAAGAAAACAGCATACAGTATAAGGACTGTAATAGCCACTATGTAGGAGAGACAGGCAGACTAGCAGCATCAATGAACACCAACTAGCAGTCAGAAGACACGATGAAAACTCCTTAATCTCACGACACGTGGAAAGACTCAACCATAGTTTCAACTGAGAAACTGTGAACATCCTAGACCAAGCTAAATCCAAAAACGCTAGGGAATTCCTGGAAGCTTGTCATTCAGACAAATCAGCCATCAATAGACACATAGAGATAAACAATGTTTACACACCATTCAAAACAGACAATAAAAAAGCTAAGAAGGAAACAAAAACACCAGAACACATCCTCTCCAGCAGCCAACACCCAGATAAACAGGGATTGGCACCAGACAAACAATCAAGAAGAAAACTATACCCTAATCAAGGAACTACCAAGGAGAAAACCACACCCCCAGCAACACTGGCAGGGCAAACTACTATATATAAACAGGGAGCAAACCCCACACTCACTAGCATTGATGATGTTATCTAGTCGGGTAATGAAACGTCTGCAAGCAAACGACCAAGCTCAGAGCGTGCCAAGGACTCCATAGTTCAACCCTGAGCTACATATATTCTCTTCTGTTGAAAGACCCTACAGAGACCTCTTACAAATGGGATTAAGGCATGAGTGAAACATTTGCTGAAAGAAAATATTTTCATAAAATGACTTCATTAGAAAATGCAGTATGAAAAGCAATGAACCAGCAGTCAAATAGCACAGATATCAGGTGCAGACGGAATATCTACTGAACTAAAACTGCAGGAAAAGACAGTTCTGTGTTTGATTGAAAACAGATAGGAAAAAATGCAGAAAGAATTTATCTGCCTGGTAGTAAATCTATGTAGTAAAGAATCAGACCACTGGTTGACTTGAGTTTAGTATGCCCCGATTCTACTTAATACAAGAAAGCAGGGATGTGTGGTTAATTAAAATTCCATCCCTTTTACTACCCACATTAGTAAGGAAGTATTCCAATGGAATGTTTGGGATTCCTTGTTTCCTTTATAGTTTTTTTAAAGCATAAAAAATAAATACTTAGGTGTGCAGCATATAAATCCTTTGTACATGCCTCCCTGCAATTTATATTGCTGTTAATATAAAATGCTGGAAAAATGTTTTTAATGTAAATTACCTTGTTCTCATTTTTGACAGTTACATTTCCCTGACTAAAGCTTCTTAAATATCCACTGATACAAGCTTTTTTAAAAATGTAATTACCGCTGATTATATGCAACTTTCAGCAGCATACTTTCTTTTCAGATGTAATTTTTGGGCAGAGTTTATAAATACGAACAGCATTCATACTACTACATTCGTAGCTAGCATTCATGTTGCTACAATGACCAGAATGTATGAAAGGCCAAAATTCTCTCCCAATATAATCTGTGATGAAATTATTTTATCTTTCTGTAACAAAATCCAATAGATTGGTAGGCTGGGTACAGAGATGTCCGTGGTAGTGGTGAGCGTCAAGGAAGGCAAATGCTAAAAGCAGCATTGTGTCATCATGGTGCAAGCCCTGGTCCTTTCATACATGAATGCGAAACATGTATGTAGGAGGGCAGAGCTTATGTCATGACAATGCAACACTCCTTTTGTCATGTTGATGAAAGCAACCGATGCTCAAGATGCCTTTGACTGTAAAGCACATACGGGCGCTCCAAAGCACACTTTTGCTTTCAAATCCAAAGCACTGCTCAGCTCTATGGACTGAGAGTGTTTTATGCACTAAGCATGGAAACCATATCTCCAAGACAGAGATCTACTTACTGTGCATTGTGGGCACCTGCAACGGAAATATAATTTATACATGCCAGATACGGGAATTAGGAGAATAAACTCTCTTTCCAATTGCAAGCAATCACAGTGCATTACACACAGGAGTATGTTCATGTTGAAAATGCAAGCACATTCCTGTGTAAAAGAACCCAGAAACCCCCCTTTTCTTATGAAGCAGGTGGTTTCATACAGAAGAAAGTAGACCTTCAAAGATTCTGATCGCAAGCCTTTGTCCCATGCACTGGCGTGCTCCTATGTTATAATCTGGGATTATAACCTAGCAAACCAGAATGACTTTGGCTCCGTTTCCCAAAATGCTTGAAGTTTATTCTGAACCAAACCCAGGAGTGTTCCTGCACAACATAATAAACATAATGCAATATAATAAACCAGGTTGCCCTTGATGCAGGCAGAAGTTAAGCCAATACGTTGCTTTGCGTTAGGCATGGCAGAAACTCTCTTCCTTTTGTGAATCTGATGTTGTCTTTCTAAATTCTCCTCCAGTCTCCACCCTGCAGCCTTTGTTTATATAAGAATGCAGTATTCTGCAGGGCACGTAATTATCAGGAACTTGAGTCCATAATTTATGCAGAGACCTTCTTTGCCTGGATGGGCGGGTGACATTTCCTACGGAAATTTAGCTAAACGACAAAGTCAGGCTCCCACCGTTCTCTGACAAGTTTAACAAGCTTGTTTTTATGTTTGCCAAATAGCCTGACCTTAACTTTGCTTCTACCATTGAGGAGGAAAAGAACTGATATTTGTATTCGACTGTTGCAGCACTATTAAAAAATAATGAGCGCAAATTTAGGTTTAAGCTGCAAGGCAACCAAATCATGTAAAATAAGAATCTTTTTAAAAATCCAAGGCCTTTCACTTGATTCTTTCTCCCTGAATTTCCAGAGACATCTGAAGTCATAAGTTGGTCACTGGCAGTTCCTTTTGTGTCCTTGCTTCATTGGGTACATAGGATATCCTTTCTTTATATTAGTCATCTAGTTCAGCCATCGTCTTCTTGCTAAACATGCATGGACAAAGGTTTTTTTTCCTTTTATGTATATGAATTCATATTTGTACATGATTTTATTATGCTGTACATTTTTATCCAAACAGATTGTGATTGTGTTAATACAAACCACATCAAATGGGAAGCGAACTTAAAATATGCTAAAATAAATAAATATGGCTAGAAGGTCCCTACAGGATCAGTTCACCAGTTCATCAAAAATCAAGGTGCTGGGCTGATCGTTAAAAACATAAATGCCTTTGAGCCAAGGAGACCAGATTCAGGTCCACATTCAGCTAACAAAGTCTGTGTTTATCCTCTGGATGATTTGGGGCTGATAACTAGTTTTCAGGCCCATCTATTTCACAGAGTTGTTGCTTTAGGGATTAAAAACAGAGAAAGCAATACTGTATATGCTGTCTTTTGCTCCTGTAAGAAATGTGGGATATGCATCTAAAGAACAGATCGAACAATAGATAGAATCAATGGGTGGTAATTCTTGGGAAACAGATTTTAGCTAAACATTAGTAAAACATTGTTAAACACTGTTTGACAGTAGAATTAATTTCCTCGGGATGGATTCTCCATTACCAGAGATACCTATATTAGCAGAAGCTGAATGGCTATTTGTCAAGGATGCTACAATTCCATTGCATGGTAGAGCCTATGAGAAGGACTTTGGGTTAAGTGGTCCATAAATCAGCTTGGAGAAGACACACCAGTGAAATAGAACATTGATACAGAATTTGAATTTGACACTTTGAACCATATTGGGTATCTCTGAACTGAATCTTTGAATCAAATTGTCAGATTGATTTTGATAAGTCAGATTTGGGTGACTTCAAATTGTATGACAGTTTTATATTTGTATTTCAACTTTTTTGGAACTAAATCAGCTGAATTCCATGGGTTCACTTTTGGCACAGGAACCAGACCTAAACTGTAGTATAAACTCAAACACTCTGTAGTAGACAAACATCTGCTGCTTTTGATATTTAAAATCCATGAGGATCTGAGACTGAAGATAGCTATAGCAATCAAGGACATATTTATAAAAGAAGTATTTGTAAGGAGAGGAGTTAGGCAGGGATGTGCATTGGCTCCAGTTTTCTTTAGTCATTACATGAATTCTCTGGTGCCTCATTTAAGTAATAGCTTTTATTCTTCTAAAGTAGCCCATGAGCTACTACTCATCAGTGTACTACTGTCTGTTGATGATGCAGTAGTTTTGTCTTTGACCCTAGTTGGTCTTAAAAGAGCCTTGAGATCATTCCTTTCTTTCTTGAATAAAGAGGAATTAATATTTTTTGCCAAGATCAAGAATCTTTACTGTGTAAATATCTAAACAGTGAATCTGGCAATCAGGTGGACATACCATTGAGCACGTCAATTCTTCAAGTATTTAGGGATACTTTTTCAAACCTCTGAAAGACAAAATATTCACCTGGATTATGTATCTCAAAATACACAGAAATCAGCTTTGGCTATCCAAAATTATTATTTCCCTTAAGATGCACAGTCGCAATTAAGTTATTTGTAGTTAAAGCCCAGTCACAGCTACTATATGGGGCTCAACTAAGAACATACAACATGAGACAGAACAGAAATTTTGAGAAACGCCTTCCAGGTTATCCACTATGTTCCAAACACTATGGTGGGAAGCAGGACTTAGTAAAATTGAATCCAGTCTTTGGATATATATTTTTTTAATTTACTGGCTGAAACTCCATAATCCAGTTGGACTAACCAATCCAATTCTGGCAGACCATTTTAAATCCTCTGGGGAAAAAGTCACCCCAATGAAACTGAATTATTATGGCTTTTCCTGTGATGCTATTTTGCCCCTGGGTCCAATTCAAGTTAAATGAACTTTAAAATAAACAATTTTAGACACAGAAGTTAAATTAGAATTTGCTGTGTTATGTTCAGAAATAATCAAATTTTAGATTTCAAACCAGTTTCTTATTTACATCAATTTTAAATCCCCCAGTTTAGAACAGCTCTAACACTGGTCCATTTCAATGTGCTCCTCACAGCAATTTTGGAGGGAAATACAGAAGCATGGCATTGCCCCCTCAGGAATGAGTACCATGGAAACTATGGTCCATGACCTCCTTTACTGGCAATTTGTAAGTCATGAATCTTCAGCTGACTATCCCTCTCGTATCTAAATTTCCAAGGCACATTGCTAAGTTTTATTTATACTATTTACTGGATCAGTGTTTCTCAATCTTGGGAACTTTAAGATGTGTGGACTTCAACTCCCAGAATTCCCAGCCAGCCATGCTGGCTGGGGAATTCTGGGAGTTGAAGTCCACACATCTTAAAGTTTCCAAGGTTGAGAAACACTGTACTAGATGATCAAGACAAATGTACTTCCCCAAATGGAGCTATTTTTTTTCATTGTGTGTAAACTTTGTCCACAAATAGTAACTGTAGTGATGTAGCCTAGGTGCTTATTTCATTATGGACAGCCCATGACTGCACGATACAATTCATTTACCCGTAACCATTAGTGCCACTAGGCTGACAAAGACAATGCTCATATTGTTGTGAAGTTGTGAAGTTGTGTCCAACTCTTCGTGACCCCATGAGCCATATTGCACCAGGCCTTCCTGTCCTTCACTGCCTTCCGGAGTTTGTTCCATTTCATGTTCATTGCTTCAGTGATACTATCTAACCATCTCATTCTCTGCCATTCCTTTCTCCTTTTGCCTTCCATCTTTCCCAGCATCAGGGTCTTTTCCAAAGAGTCCTCTCTTCGCATTAGGTGGCCAAAATATCTGAGCTTGAGCTTCAGTATCAATCCTTCCAATGAGCAGTCAGGGTTGATTTCCTTTAGGATTGACTGGTTTGACCTTCTGGCAGTCCAAGGGACTCCTAAGAGTCTTCTCCAGCACCACAGTTCAAAGGCATTAATTCTTTGGCGCTCAGCCTTCTTTATGGTCCAGCTCTCACAGCCATACATTGCTACTGGAAAAACCATAGCTTTGATTATGCGGATCTTTGTCAGCAAGGTGATGTCTCTGCTTTTTAATACGCTGTCTAGGTTTGCCATAGCATTCCTCCCAAGGAGCAAGCATCTTTTAAATGCTCATATTACCTAATACATAATACAATCATCATGCAAATTGTATTCTAGTGGTTATTCTAGAGTGTTGGCCTTTTATTTCTTTACATTTTATATTTATTTCATAATTAATTCAATTTCTGAATTAAATTTATAAATCAATAATAAATAAATGCTCTTTATGTCTAGGTCTCCACAATCAAAAAAGGGCTCTCGGCAGTTTTCATAGACCAAAGCCAAACTAAACTATCCAGAGGAAGAATAAAGTAACTACTAAACGAACGTAGAAATAAAAGCCAGACAATAGATGCCACAAATAAGGTAAAAAAATATAGAGATGGCAACTCTCGTACCAGGGGGAAACTCTCTGAAACAGTTCAGTCTTCAAGAGCTTCTGAAAGACCAACAAAGTGGGAGCCAGTCTGATCATCACAGAGAGGCTGTTCCAGAATGTCGGTGCCACCCACAGACAGGGCCACCTCACCTCAGCAACCGCGCCCCCCAAGCTCCAGAAAGTTTGGGATTTGCAGTAGCTTATCCCTGGTAGATCTAATTGGTCAGTTTGATATGGATGGGGGTAGGCAGGACTGGTATTTCTTTCTAAAACCACTTTATTTTATACTATACTCGTATAGTTCTCAGAATAGCAATATTAAATGGACTTGTAAATTTTAGTGAGGTAGCGGTTTCATATTTCATGATAGCTTTTAATTATTTTAGTTATTATTTCATAGTTTTATACATTAACATCCAAATGATATAAATCTATACTATAACGTACTCATTCTTATCTTCTTAATCTAGATCTTCACCAGATCAGTATTGCGATCAGTATCACATTTTTATAGTTTGTGCTAATAAGTTAATCATTCCTCACAGGATCATAATGGGATGGCTGTAATTTTATCACTGAATTTATTCTGTGCTGGCTGATGACTGAAAGATGCTACTACTGTTTAAACCCATGGTTCGAATGGCAAAACTGAAACGAAGTGCACATTTGATTGAGTTGCAAATTTGAATCAAATCCATGTGATCATCTGAATCTCATCAGGGCTGATTCACACATCTCCACTATGAAAAACACTTCATTGTGGGGCAGCACCCAAGAAAGGTGCTTTGGCACTGCTGATAAAATATTCTCAGACTAAAACATTACTATGTCCTGCAAAAATTAATATGCTTCACTGGGAAGACAATTGCAGAAGATGAATAGTTGCATCTCAGGTGTGTGGAGAAGGGGAAGAGGAACTTGCTAAATGACAGCTTATAAAATGTTGGGGCTCTTAAAATGGAAAGGTTGGCAAACTGTAGCATGGGCCAGTAACTGGGGTTAACTCTGTGGCCTACAGACCAGGAAATTGTACATCATCTCCATTCAGATATACAGGCTTGTAGACTCTCTGGTCCAATGAACCTCGTAATGAAAGAATTCAGAGCTGCCCAGGACGCAAGATTGAGCACCTCGGTTGTTCGGGGGTTGATAAGATTTCATAGGAGGATTAATTTTATTAACAGCATCTCTGGTTCATATCTTCTACCTTGTCAGAACATGATTGTGTGCTTTTCTCTCTCTCTTTTTTTTTAAAAAAGTGGGAGAAATGAAAGCGTACCCAATCAGCCCCCTGAGAATAGATGCAACATTTCATACACAAGTTGAGAAAGACTGAACAATGTACAGTGTAACAGATTTTTTTTTTTTGCTGTTTATATATGTTTTTAATCATTTGAATTATGATTTGTGAAGGTTACAAAGGAGGCTGTCAGGTTTCTTCCAGCTTTTCAAGTCTCGTTTTCTCATATCTTCTTGCAGGTAGCAATAGGAAATGTCAATATATGCTTACTGAAATATAATTTCCTAGATGCCTCTTTACCCCTTTCAAGTATTCAGCAGGCTGGATGCACACACAGTCTATATTTTAGTTGCTATAAAAGGTCACTACATGGCTTTTTATGTATTGTAATATTTAATTGAATTTCACTTAATTTTGGCTCTCTGGTTTTCAGCCTTGTGGATGAAAATACCTTGGCTTATCTCTGATGCTATTTACCTATGATCTGGGAGACAGGTTATGTGCTACTATGTCTTAATGTCAAGATCCCCTTTGATTCAAATACAGGGATCTACAGGTTGTGGTCCAAAAAGTCAAGATGGCAGCTACCACCATGCAGTTGAAGCCCTGCCCATTTTTAAGGGCATCTTCAGAAGAAGAGACTTCCCCAGATGAGCTTCTTGCAGCTTCTTGTTCATTGTTATGTTTCCTCAGAAGAATGATCAGATATTCTGGCACATCGTTAGCTTTAATTTATTCCACATTCTGGCATGACCTACACAGTCAAAGCCATACTGTGGCCAATAAAGCAAAAGTAAACCTCCTTCCTCAATCATGTATTCTGTGATCCATCTTATATTAGCTCTCTAATTGAGTGCCCCTGTGCCTTTTCTGAAAACTGCCTCTTCGCTTGGCCTCTCTCTCTCTCTCTCTCTCTCTCTCTCTCTGTGAGATTTCAAGCAAAACCTAGCTTGCATGAAGAATTAGAGAAATGGTTCAGTAATATCTTCCTCCTCTGGTACAAGTATATATAGACTTATTTTTTTCTAGGCCACCCAGTCTTACCCTATAATTGTTGGCACAGAACTGTCTTTTCCTGAAGTTTTAAATAGTTCAGTAGATATTCCATCTGCACCTGGTATCTGTGCTATTTGACTACTGGTTCATTGCTTTTCATACTGCATTTTCTAATGAAATCATTTTATGAAAATATTTTCTTTCAGCAAATGTTTCACTCATGCCTTAATCCCATTTGTAAGAGGTCTCTGTTGGGTCTTTCAAACTTCCAACAGAATAGAATATATGTAGCTCAGGGTTGAACGGTGGAGTCCATGGTGCTCTCTTGAGCTTGGTTGTTTGCTTGCAGACGTTTCATTACCCGACTAGATAACATCATCAGTGCTAGTGAGTGTGGGGTTTGCTCCCTGTTTATATATAGTAATTTGTCCTGCCAATGTTGATGGGGGTGTGGTTTTCTCCTTGGTAGTTCCTTGATTGGGGTATAGTTTTCTTCTTGATTGTTTGTCTGGTGCCAATCCCTGTTTATCTGGGTGTTGGCTGCTGGAGAGGATGTGTTCTGGTGTTTTTGTTTCCTTCTTAGCTTTTTTATTGTCTGTTTTGAATGGTGTGTAAACATTGTTTATCTCTATGTGTCTATTGATGGTTGATTTGTCTAAATGCCAAGCTTCCAGGAATTCCCTAGCATTTTTGGATTTAGCTTGGGCCAGGTTACTGTTTCCCAGCTGAAATTATGGTTGAGTCTGTCCATGTGCTATGAGATTAAGGAGTTTTCATTGTGTCTTCTGACTGCTTATTGGTGTTCATGGATGTGCTCTGCTAGACTTCTGTCTGTCCTACATAGTGGCTATTACAGTCCTTACACTGTATGTTTCAGATAACTCCTCTTTTTTCTTCTTGGGCTACTGGGTCTTTTTGTTTACTTAAGATATTTTGGAGGGCTTTAGTTGATAGTGTTGGTTGTGCTGTAGTGGGTTGAGTGGTCAGGCATTTTTGATAAAGTTGTATGGGTATCCATTTGGATGGAAGATGTTGTATAGGTGGTCTGTTTCCTTTTTATGGTGTTCTGGGTTGTTGCAGTGCATTTGTGTTTGTCTGAATGATGTTCTTACACAGCTCCTCTTGTGGGAGGTTTGGTTGTTACTTTGGTAATAGAGCACTTAGATAGTGTGGGTTGTTTTTTGATAGACTTGCATTTCTAATTTGCCTTCATTTCCTCTGCTGATGAGGACATCCAGGAAGGGTAGTGTATTGTTGTTTTCTTCTTCCCTTGCAAATTTTATTGCTTTGGAAATGTTGTTGATGGTTTCATGTGTCTTCTCTAATTGTTCTTTTTTTATTATGATGAAAGTGTCGTCTATATACTGGATTCATACTTTTGGTTGTATGTGTGGGAGTGCTATATTTTGTAGACGCTGCATTCCAGTGTCTGTTATAAGTCCTGAGAGTGGTGATCTCATGGGTGTTCCTCTGATCTGTTGGTATATTTGTCCATCAAACTGAAAGTAGGTAGTAAGGCAGAGGTTGATGAGCCCCATGATTCTGGGTACTTCGATCTTAGGGTTAATTGGCTAAGTTGAGTGTTTCATATAGTACTGCCGCCATGGATGCTTTCGCTTGTTCTGTTTCAACAATTTCAAGTTTTCTTTGTTTCATGTTTCTTACATTCCATGTTCCAGTTGTATGTCACCTTGTAAAAAGAGAACCTCCTCTTTCAACACTGGCAATCTGGCACAATTAGTGATCAGATTCCCCCCCCCCCCCTTTCATTAATCACCTCCAAATCTACTTATGGAAGTTTAATATTCTTCTCCTGTAACCGAAACAGTACCTTCAGAATTGAAGGTCTCATCATATGGCATCCAAACTTGTCTAAATATTTTAGGCATCTCCACATAAAGAAGTGGTTTGCCACTGCCTTCTTCTAAACCTGATTTTAGCATTTGTTCTCCTAAGTGTGTTGGCTTCTCTCATGGTTGCAGAAATCTACCCACTCCTCTTCTGTTGTGGACTGATCTTACCATTGAATCCATTGAATTCAAGAAGAGGACTCTAATAGAACTGATATTTTACCCACTTTAGTTTGGCTGCCTTAGGTTCAGCATCTGGCATCCTTAGGCATCTGTCATAGGTCTATTGGCATTGATGAATTTTACTTCCTTTCAATCACTGGAGCCCAAGCTTACTTGAAAAAAGCCCCACAAAGCCCTTAGGCAGGACCCGGGAACTACAACCCACAGCAACCCTAACAAACATAGCAATGGTGAAGAATCTGAGAGTTGCAATCTACCAACATCTGGAGCAGTGTTTTTCAAACTTGGCAACTTTAAGATGCCTGGACTTCAACTTGAAGGCCACACATGTTAAAGTTGCCAAGTTTGAAAAACACTGATCTAGAGGATCACACATCCACATGTCTGAGCAAACCTATATTGGAACACAGTGAGCAGTTATGATGGCAAGGAACCTCAGTATTACTCACTGCAAATTGCAGTATTGCTGTGGCTTGATGGTAATGAAAAACTTTATAGAAAAAGAAAAGATTAAGGTCAGAGAGGGAGGACTTTGCTGGGCAATACAGCACCCCTTAAATCTGTTGGCTTTGTTTTTATTTGTTTATTTATTATTGATCATGTTTATATAGCCACCCATCTCACAAAAAAGTGACTCTGGGTGGTGTACAACACTCAATTAAAAAACCCATGAATACATATAAAACAATCATTAAAACTATGAAAACACACATAACAGGAGAGGATGATGTTAATTGTAGTAAGGGACCATTGCAAAATCTCCCTGGTCCCCTGGGACCTCCAGGCCTGATTACATAGTCAGGTCTTGAGGGACTTGCAGAATGTTAAGAGGGATGGGGCTAATTTCATAGGAGGAGAAGATTCCACAAGGCAGGGACCATAGCAGAGAAGGCCTGCCTACTAGGGCCCTCCAGATGGAATTCCCTTGCAGGCTGGACCCGCAGCATGCCTTCTCTGCCAGACCTGATGGGATGTGTATTTTCCATCAGGTCTGGCAGAGCACATCCGACAGAGCACAACTTCTTTTTTGTAATAGTAATTTTATTAAACATTACAATTAAAAAGACAAAAACTAATACAAACTAAAAAAAAAGAAAAAAGAAAAAATAGAAAACTATCCAATGATGTGCACCTTTATTCATTAAATAATACTGAGGAATGGATGCATTCACATATTGTAACCATAGTTTGTTTTTTAATAATATTTTTATTAAAAATTACAACAACAATGATAAAAACGAATACAAACTAAAAAAATTAAAAAAGAAAAAAATAGAAGGTACAGAAAAGAAAAAGAAAATAGAAAGAAATAGAAAAGAAAGAAAAAATAAGAATATAGTAAAGAAAAAGCAAAGAAATATATAAAGAAATGACTTCCCCCTTCATCACAACAAGTACAAACAATTTCAGTATTTTATCACCTTCTCTGATACTACCACAAAAGATCTCTTCTTCCCATATCTCATCTCTTATCTATAAACAAATCCTTAAAAACCTTGTCGTTCAGTCCTGGTCAGCAAAAGTCCATTAAGGGGTACTAGAAATAACAACATATCTATTTTAACCTTGATCAAATAAACCAACTTTATATTCCTTCCTTTTACTTTTAACTACCTTGTTCTTTAGTCCCTTCAAATACAGTGGTACCTTGGGTTACAAACGCCCCTCCTTACAAATTTTTCGAGATACAACCAGCTCCGGCCCCAAAAATTTACCTCGATGTGTGAACTCCGCCTCGAGCTACGAACCAGATCTGCGGCCAATTGCCCTGCTGCCACGCAGTCGCGGCTTCCTGTGGGCGAGATTGCGGTAGCAAGGAGACGTTCGGTGAGGCTTGTGGTGTGTTTTGTGGCGTTTGGAAGGTTTTTGGTGTGCTTGTCAGCATGGCTCCAAAGAAAATGCAGAGCCGTATGTATTTACATTGAACCTTATGGGGAAATTTGCCTCGTGGCACGACCAAATTCGGAGGGCGGATTAGCCATATTTACATTGAACCTTATGGGGAAATTTGCCTCGTGGTGCGACCAAATTCGGAGGGTGGAACGGATTAACCGTATTTACATTGAACCTTATGGGAAAATTTGCCTCGTGGTGCGACCAACTCGAGTTGCGATCAGAGTCACGGAACGGATTAAGTTCGTAATTTGAGGTACCACTGTAATGTCCTAAAACTTGATTTCTTTTCATTTTTTCTTGGCCCTTCTCACAAAATTCTTCAAAGCTCTAATAAGCCTGTTTTGTAATTCCTATATAAGAAGGTTATCCAGGTCACTCTCTTGGTTTGTTATTTGTATATTCTTTTTAATTATTAAGACATCAGCTGGTTTATTTTCTGTGTGCAGTGTATCATCTTTTTCCACATCATTCTTGTAGCTTGTCACTTTTAAATCCACTTTCAAATGAGTCTCAATCTTGTCTGGTATAACCTGTTCCTCTTCCATAACATCTTTTAAACACAGTCTATCTATAGAGGCAGACATTTTTAAAATTAACTTCTGGGTCCATCGTTCAAAAATATCTTAAATGTGCCCAATGTTAAAATATTTTGCTCCATTCTATATTACTAAGTTAAATTTAAGTGTTCTTCTCCTTTAATTGTAATATTTAGTTTCTTCTGGTTCCCTTTAGTGTCCAGCCTGTATGGAACTATATGGAACACTTGTGAGCAATCTCAAGTCCGCTCCTTGCCCAGAGAGGAATTATGAAGAGCCAGTTGCTGGCTCTTCATTCTGCCACGGTCACCGGCTTCGCTTTTAGTTGAGCCATCTTCAGTTCACCGTTCCTTCCCCAGAAGTCCTCACAGAGCACAACTTCTAAACAACTTGCAATCAATGAAAACTTCCCTGCTGGTTTCCCACTTTGCCTGACATTTCATAAACTGGCATCTCCTATATAGATCCTGGTAAGCTAACTGATATAATTCCAACTAATTTCCCAGGAGGCCCACAGGGCAAAGAGGAGCAATCTGTTTTTGTTTGTCCTTTGACAAAAAATGGTTGAAGTGTCTTCCTAGAGTTCACAGTGAAATCATCTTGTCCCCAAGAGTTCCTCGCTGGCTTTTTTTTTTTTTAAGAAAATAACAATCCTTCCAAATACTGTTTCTTTTTTCTTTAACAAAACAACTTCTAAATGATGGTCATTTTTCTCCTATTAAACAAAAAGTGAGGTGTAACTGAAGTTGTAATAGAGTGAATGCTGATTAGTTCATTATGGCACAATGAGAATTCTGCAACTGGCTAATCAAACCAAACCAGTAAAATCCAGATAAGATCAAAGAATAATCACAATGCAGCTTAACATATAAAAGAAACCGGATGGATTTCTATGGAAGTAAACTTGTAGAGTCTGCCAAAATGCACTTTGTTGCAATATCAATAGCAGCACTTCCATGTCTCTCTTTCTTCAACCAAAAATCTGCATAGAAAGCTTATGAAAGATACCATACATTTTGAAAAAGGATGGTCTTTCTGAAAGCTGTATTACAAAAGTGTACCCTAAACAATAGCAGTTACATTAAGGAAATTTATGTTACAAAAGATCTACACTAGGAAAATCAGAGGCGTTTGCAATATAAAGTTTTACGGAATTTACTAACAATATTCCTCTAAAGAAGTTGCATGCAAAAATTCAGTATGATAAGGAAAGTTGCAAACAAAAAAATTATTTATTTATTTATTTATTTGTTTGTTAAATTTATATGCCACCCATCTCTTCCTGAGGGTGACTCTGGGTGGCTTAAAATTAAAATCCGAAACAATAAAAACAATAAAAATATAAATATCCATATTAAAATAACTAATAATTCTATATAAAAAGCCTATGTACAATTCAAGATGATGGCGGGGGAACAGTATTGATCATCCCACCAGCCAATTCCAACAATACAAGCCCCCATCAGGCTCCCAGGCCATCTGGCATAGCCAAATAGATGTAGGGTTGATTTTTTTAAGATTAAAAAAAACCCTCTATAAAGGAACTTAGACCAGAGTACTGCCCTAATAACAGAGCCTGTGAAACTGGACTGGCTTGCATGTCCTTAGTATAACTCTGAGAAGCAGGGAGTGATAGTAATGGTGGGTGCTGAGTGGCCTTACAGTCTGGCCACAACTTCCAAGGACAGAATTATTTGCGTTGCTCATTTCAAGGCAGCAAAACATTCCAGCATCACTATAAAGTAATGTCGATATATCCCCCAGAGCCTGTATTAATCTACCACAATCTCCCTGTTTTGGAATGGCTTAGTTATTTTATTGTCATTTCATAGTGAACATTCCCATAGCATCCAAGGATCTAAGATTAAAAGTCCTTCATCTACTTTCAAGTTTTTCAACCCTGTCTGAGAATCAATTGCTGCTTTTGTTCGAAACACATTCAGACATTGGAAAGAGCTAACTCTTTTTCCCAATATGAATGTAAATGGCAGTGCTGGAGGTGAAAAGTGAAACTTGTAACCCGTTTTCTTAAAAAAAATCTTAGCCCCAAACCAAATTAAAGCTGGCCCTACCCAGATGATACAGCCCACTTTGCATTGTTGTGGACTCTAGCACTCATCATTCTGGAAAGTTAGAAGTATGGGCCTTTAACTCCAGAAAGTTGGTGGTGGTATTCAACAAAAACATTAGACAGGTGTAGAGAATTTGGAATTCCTGGGGCCTAAAATTCTGATGGCAACATGGAACTTTCATGTCTAGTTGGTGACCTTCCTGGAAATACAGTTAGTATCTGTGAGAAACAGGATGTTGGGCCCAGAATGGAGGTGAATTGTTCTTCTGTTGCTTTATCATGATGCTTCCCCTTACCATGAACTTATTTTTTATGTAGCACAATTGAATTATGTCAGAGAATGTGTCATTTTCTGTTATACCTTTCTACTTCTAACCGGCCTTGAAAGGAGAAGGGAACATTTGTCCCAGTGTTGACCAGTGATTAAATATAGTTATCTGGCATGTAACAGACCTGTCATAATCTTTTATCGTCTCCGTTTTAGAAGTCAAAATGCTTGTTATGTGTACTGTAAACAAATTAATAGTGCAATCAAAAAGATCATAGTTAAGCTTGTATTTCAGCTTCAAATCCCCCTTTGGTGCAAATCAATGAAGTCTGGGAAGTAATCTAATCCACTAGCTAATTAAGCAGGAGTACTTTGATTTAATCTGATTAGTGGGAGCTGATACATGTTCCCAGGCACTGTTGCAGCTGATCTGTTCTCTTATGTACATTTATTCAATCCTGCATGCCATCTGAAAAAGTTAGGCACACCAGTAGCCCTTAAGTATGGTAGGGAAATTTGTTCAATTTTTTTTGAATGTGATTTTACCCAGTTCACACTTCCACCACTAGTATGCCAACAGGAAAGCTCTTTTGCTATACTTTGCAAATTTGCAAGTCAAAGGTTGCATACAAAAATGTGAATATTGGAGCAGAGTGCACCCCAAAAGGCACCTGAAGGGAACTATGTCCATTAGCTGAAGAAAGAAAGAAAGGGAGGGAAAGGAGGAATCCCCAGTTGCAAAAAGGTTACTCCCTGCCAGCATAAAAGATGGAGCAGATTCATTCTCTATCTTTGCTTCAATGTATGTCCCAATTTTTTTCCCAGAGCTGCTAGAACCAATAGAGTGAAAGAGTTGGGACGGAGATTAAGGCTGATGTTAGGAGAAACTTCCTAAGAACTGTTCACTAAGTGGAACCAGCTATTTTGGGAAGTGGTGGGCAGCCTCTCAGTGAAGATAGTTAAGGAAACGTGAGACTTACATTAGCCAAGCATGCTGTAATTTTCAGGTAATCTCACATTCCATAATTCAATTATTGAACCTCTATTTGCCGTAGAAATGCTGGCAGAGGGCATGCATTTTATGGCTGGTGATCAGTAAGATTTTCCCCATCCCACCTGTCCATATTACTGCTTTGTCATAGGACCAAACACAGAGCTGTTCCTGTATCTGCTGTTGTGATCCATCAATGTCCAATAAACTGAGACTGGGGAAACCACAGAGGAAACTGGAAGCAGGCATTAAGAGAAATGAAAAGTGAAGCTAGTTTGGTTAGGTCACTACAAATTATGAAAGCTAGAGGGCTCTGCCCAAACCTTCATGAAAAACTAGGGTTTTGAGGGGAAATATAGAAGAAATGAGAGCCAGTTTGGTGTAGTGGTTAAGGCACCAGGCTAGAAACCAGGAGACTGAGAGTTCTAGTCCCACCTTAGGCAGGAAGCCAGCTGGGTGATCTTGGGCCAGTCCCTTTCTCTCAGCCCTAGAAAGAAGAAGGCAAGGGCAAACCAATTCCAAAGTCTTGCCAAGAAAAGTGCAGGGACAATGACTCAAAGGCACCCCCCCCAAAAAAAAACATAAAATAAAATACAAGGAATACAAGAAGCATCATCCTGTAGAGCCTGAGTTCCTTGGATACAGAGCAACAGAAAGTAAAGGAAGACATGGGGACAGGAAATCTTGGATGAGAAAGTCATATGCTGGGACAAATGAAGCTGGTAGGACTGGGCCACTGGATAAAGAACTAGGGTGCTATAGCATAAAGACTCTCAAAATTCAACATATTTTTAAAAACCAGTCTCCTCTTCCTTTCCTTCTCCTAGAGGCTCTCCAAAGGAACAAGGAGCCCAGGACTATCTGTTGCTCTGCTTTCAGCCCATCCCACAATATATTTTAAGTTAACTAAAAGGAAAAGTTGATTAGCATTGTTGAAGGAGTAGCGGGTGAGAGAAACTGGAAAGTAGCATTCCTAGAAAGCTTTGTTGTGGTAGTAGTTCCATTTTGGACAAGACCTCCTCAACCAGAGCAGTGCCATTGGCTGGGATTGGAAAATATATCCAGAGAAAACCAAAAAGCTTATTGAATTTGGGAGAGGAGAAAAAAGCCAGTATAATAATTTAAGAAGGATATGATGTTGCAATGATTTATCTTGGCCACCAAGTGTTATAAATAGAGGAGAAAACCAAGGAACCCAAGGATAAAACTAGAGAAAAGAATTAGTAAGTGATGGATCCACTGAATAGTCCTGGCTAGGCTTGGTTTTCCCTGTTTCAAAATATCAGAGAATAAAATATCTCTCTGGTGCCCTGAAATTCTCACCAAACTCCTGACATTCTTCCAGCTGATAGTTAAAAATATTAATAACAATAGAAGAGCCAAACATTGCAAAACTCTCATATAAATACATTGTTCTTCGAAAATATATTCTGCTACTCTGTTTTATAGACAGGGTGGCTTCCTTAATGACATAAAAGCTGCCAGCCTGGAGATACAGCATAGATTGTCTTGTGGTAATGATTGGAAATCTCTTGCACTTTTGATGTTAATGCCACTTTTAATATTTCAAAAGGATTACACTTCCAAGCAAGCAATGTCAAAATGATGTCTTTACATGTTTGTGTTAGACTCTTTCTTTTCCCCTCCCCAGTTGTATCAATGTGGAGATTATTGATACTGCAGTTGCTTTATTCCCCCCCACCCCCCAATAAATATAAATGGTAATTTTAACATTCACAATAGCAACTTGATTTCATCTGATTTTGGAAAGCCACATGTCATATAATTCACAATTCAGAAATCATGTTTGAAAATGTCAGCTTTCATCCTTTGGCTGGTGTGTCATTTAAAGCCTGCTGAAAGTGTTTGGTAGATAAGAAATAGGGAGACTGAAGAGGCGTTAGTTATGATTTGCATGACAGGCAATGTTAGAAGTTGTCTCACTTGCTGATGAGAGGCCTGATTACTTTCATATGCAAATAATAGTCCCTTATACTGAGGACTGGCGTCATCAAAATAAATCTAGGCTACTAGCTGTGGCCTGCAAAAAGATGGCAGTAGAGTTAGAGCTTTATATATCTCTTTGTCCCCATCTAGGGATCATCTGGAGTATTGCAGCTCAGATCTGATAGCCCTAATAAAATGGAATGTCTAGGATCAATGAAACTTTTTTGTGAGATGGGCAGTATCTAAATTTGAGATATAAATAAGTAAGTAAATAGATAAATAAATAAATTTAAGGCTATACTTTGAATATCATGGGGGAGAGGGGGAGAAGAACTGGATACCCAAAACTGCCTTTTCTTGTTAAGCCACTTTCTCTTACAATTTGAGTTTTTCCTCAAAAGGTTACTATGATGCTATTTCCACAAATAGATGGCTGCTATTTTATATCATAATGATTAGTTCCAGGAACTCACAGTAAATAGATACCTAAAAAGTAAACTCTTTAAGTCTTTCTGAACTCCCCATTTGTGGCAGGGCAGAAGAACAAGTATGATAGTGTGGTATTGCCAGCTTCACTGCTATAACTATCACCCCCAATGAGAAGAGAGGGCAAAGATCCACAGTGGGGAGCCTATTCTACTTCTGTAGACTCTGTATTTCATTTACTGCAAGACTAAGTCCCCAAATCATGCAAGGAGAGATTACTCCTGGTAGAACAGATTACTGTCCTCCCACCAACAGAGTAGAGATTCTCAACCCAGGGTCACTTGGGGCCTCTGAAAGCCTTGGCTTTGGCTCCTGAGAGTTCCCCAAACAGCTCCAAACTGTAATAAACAGACATACAGAGGAAATGGTCAGTTAGTAACTATATAACAGTATGTAAATATAGTAACCATATTATCAATCCTTAATTTTAATTTTACTTAGATGTAAATGTAGATCAAACCTCATTTCATCCTGGGTGAGGATTGTGGGTCACTAGTGTGTCATTGCAAGGACTGGTATGGCTCCATTGTCAAGAGAACGATGGGGATATTGATGAGAATGGCAACAGAGAGGGCAGAGCCAGGATGCTACCCTTGATCTCCTTTGCATCCTTCTCATAACGTGAGGGTCAGAAAGCTGCAATCCTCCCACCATGAAATTCCCAAGACAGTTGCTACTATGGAACTGCTAAATTATAATTTACCAAGGGATTTGATTAGATATAAGTTTGTACAATAATTTCATGCACCGCTTGAGATGCTAACTATAATTACCTTCTGTAGTTAATATGACTCCCTCTGCAGAGCTCTCAGTTGGAAGCATTGTTTTTAACTGGTTCAGAAAAGTTCTGGTAAGGTCTTAACTGGTTCATCAAAAATCTGAAGTTAGGAGTGTGCAGAGACTTTATTGTGACTGATACCAAAATACAGAGATGTTCTATGGAGGTCCAACATCTGTGATAGAAAAATGGTCACCACTGCTTCCTCCTCCCACCTTGGCAAATACTCTATTCTACAGCCACCTCTTTCTCTCAAACATCAAGGCTGGGTTTCATACAACATGCCAGACTACGTTAAAATGAAATTGGATACTTCATTGTTCGCTGTGTCATTGGTCCCCAGCCATTTCTGTATGCATGTTATCAACCCTTTGAGATAAACCAGTTCAGAAAACAGATACCACAAGAATTACTAGAATTTTACTCTTTTGATAGCGAGTACAAAGACAGAATCTTGAAAGCTTGCCAGTGGTTCTCCTTTCCTTCTTTTTATACCAAAGAGAGTCAAGGCAGAACAATCTTGAGTTTCTTTCTCATGCCTTCCTATTTTCCCAGGCTAAATTCATATTTTCCCATTGATTGCCACATATTTTCTTCAAGGTCATCTCTGTGCTCCTCTATAGTTGTATAATTCAGGGCATAACTTTAAAGTGGTCTGGTTTGGGGGCCATTGTCTTTATGTGGATACAGCAAAAGAAATTAGAGAGAAATGTCAAGCTCCCCAAGAATAAATTAAAAAAATAGAAACTCCTTCATAGTAGGGGGAAAAAAATCTCAAGAAATTGAAGGCACATTTCAGCACAAAATTACATTGATCTGAAGGACACTTTCCTGGGTCTTACAGAGTTATATATTGTTACTCAGAGTTGCAGCAAAAATTGGAGATGCTAGATCTGGGCTGCAAAACTCCAGATGGCCACTAGATGGAGCATGGGGATTTTGAAAATGCTAATTCTTTATAGTCATCTGGATTTCTGCAGTCCAGATTTGATGGTAGCCTAAGAGGAATGATTAGGTCACATACATTTTCCTTTCTGAAATATTCCCTCCTTCTCCTCCTCTCTATCATTTCCTCAGAACAGTTAAGTAAATTCAACACAAAAGTGTGTGAAAGAACAGAGACTCTATGAAACAGAGCAAAACAGCCATGGTAAGTGAGCCATTCTGATTTTGATTGGCGCAGTGGTGCTGAGTTGGGCCCCTGGACAGGGAAATTTAGAGTGGGAAAAAAGAAAGAATAGACGAGAGGAAAAGGGTTAAAAGTTTCTTCTAAGAGCAGTCTTGCTCTAATTAAAGCCTGTGGCTGCTTTAAGATCAGAGTCTCCTCTGTCGGTGATGTCCAGACAGCAATATGGAGGGAACTGATGAGATTACAGTAGATGGCAGACTGTCAGTAAGATTCTGTTTCAGCCTATTTTGTACATTGCTGGAGGAATGCGTTCTGACTTCTAACATGTTGCATTTCTCCTCAACATGTGGCTTTAAGTGAGGCTATTCTTGAGGGCTTTTTGCAGAAAGAGAAAGAGACAGGACATATCTTTGGACTGGTAGTAGAAACTCAGATGAACCTGAGGCTATATATTGCAATTTGGGAGAGAAGCAAAAGTTTCCTGCTTTGCTGGTTTGAGCCAGTGTGAGGGTCTGAATGTATTCAGAGAAGCATGGGTTTGGAGGGACCATTTACTCCAACCCTTACTCAGTTCTGGAACTCAAATTAAAGCATCCCTGGCTTTGCAATAGCAGAGCTATTCTGTATAAAAGATGGCCATCCAGTTAGTAAATTCCTGAAGAGGAGAATGGAGATGGCCTCAAAGAAAATATAAGGCAGCCATTACAAAAACATCAGCTTAGCCCAGAAAGAAAGAGGTGAGAAAGAAACTCAAGATTGCCCTGCCTTCACTCTCTTGGGTACTAGAGGGAAGAAAGAGATACTTATCAGGTTTTCAAGAATCTGTTATTATAGCCTAACTATAAAGTACAGTTTTATTACTTCTTATGGTGTCTGTTTCCTGACCTGGTCTACCTCCAAGAGTTGACAATTCCTTAACAAACCCCCACAAACCTCTACTGGTCTTCATCAAAAGTTTCCTCTTTTCCTGTCAGAGGCTGAATTAATGCACTTACCTCAGGTTCAAAACCACAACTTAATGAATATAAGGAATTGTATCTAATCACTCAAGTCTCTGAACTTCCACTGGGTTCACACAACCTGCTGCCAACACTTAAATAGGGATATTAACAAAATTCATCAAGGATGTCTTTTATGTCAAAATCCATGATCTCCCAAAATAGATTTTGCCATGATAGATGGCTGCCATGGCTTTCACCCATTTGACCTGGAAAACTTTATAAGAATCCCCGTATTTATGGGAGAGGTAGACAGGAGAATCTCAAAACGCCATGTGTGCCCAGTCTAGCTATGATTTCCCAGGATCGTTTTTGGATGGGTGTGCAGGCAGGAGCTTAATCTGGTCCAGAAGTTATTTATGTCCTTTCTTCAAAACTCCAAAACCGTCAGAACTGCTGCACATTACAATGGCATCGCTGAAAGAATGGCAAAAGCCACTCTGGATGAGTTCACATGTTTGCGGGTAGATTTATTTAAGCTATCTGTCTTCTCTGTAGGCCTGATTTGTTTGACTTCAAATCATGCGGAGAAAATCTCTATAACTATTTTTCAGAGGAACCTATTCTCTGATGTAAATTTTCCCACTACAATCTATTTTGGTTTCCCAAGGATAATTTGATGGTATAAAAGAGGCTTTTCCTATCAATGTACAGAATCTGCTTCTTAGAATCAATTTTAAAAGGAGATACATCAGGATGTTTGGGGTTTTTTTTCCTACTGTCTGTACTAGTTTTGTGTGTGATCATTTATAAACCCGTTCTACCCATTTGTATCAAGCTGCCAACTTTAAAAACGCATAAAAAACAAATTAATTTTTAAGAAGCTAAACATACTTTACCAACCTGTAACTCTTTACCTTACAGTTCACAGAGCAATCAAAAATTTATTTATTTATTTATTAAATTTGTCCCCCGCCCATCTCCCCCCAATGAGGGACTCTGGGTGGCTCACGACACATTAAAACAATAAATAAATATACAAAAAATACAAAATATGTTTTTTTGTATGCATCTGACCATTGTTTGAGAGCTGAGGTCTGCATCACATTATTTGGAGTACAAAACCTCAAAGGGATTAATCTGGGAAGTTGAATCAAGTTAGTTCATATAAAAATATGAATTGAAAGAAACCACGGGATATTTTCACCTACCCTATAGCAAAGAGAATAGATGAAACGCTTGTTCTTCTCAGGGCATACCTCTGTTTTATTCAAGGATGGGACCAGAGATGTGCTTGTAAATTAGCCTAAAAGTTGTCAGGGGCAAAAATAAGGGACGGCTTACCTGATCTTTTAAAGACAACTTTAAGGAACCAATAGAAGAGAATATATGTAGCTCAGGGTTGAACTGTGGCGTCCTCGGGGTTCTCTGAGCTTGGTTGTTGTCTTGCAAACATTTCATTACCCAGCTAGGTAACATCTTCAGTGCTAGATGTTATCTTCAGTGAAGATGTTACCTAGCCGGGTAATGAAACATTTGCAAGAAAACAACCAAGCTCAGAGAACCCCAAGGACTCCACAACTTTAAGGAAGGCAGACAAAACTTGGGGACACCTGTCCAGCCCCATCCTAGCTAAAGATCTGGGTAGGCAACCTATGGTGTTGTAGATGTCATTGAACTACAACTCTGAAGATCCCTAGAAAGCCTTATCAGTGGGAAATGAAATTGGGAGTTGTAGTTCAGCAACAACTGGAGTATCACAGCTTGATTACCCTTGAGCTAGGAGTTTGTCATTTTATCAATAAATTATTTATACTGCTGTTAGCTATGTTAATAATATTACGGGAACACCTAGTCTACATTCACACAACATGCTTCATCAAGCCAGTTAAAAAAACATAAAGCCCTCATTCACACAACATGATAAGCTTGGTTAATTCTGAACTTTACTCATTTGGGGGTCTTCTAGCATATGTGTGATTCTGTGGCTCCTGCAATTCCAGAAAATGGGTTAATTCAATTATCAGGTTAGAGATGTTGTGTAAACATAGCCCTGGTGATAGAAAACAAGTATTACATCACAAGTTTTCAAAGTGTGAACATAAGGGAAATGTGATCCCTAAGCAGGATAATCAACCATAAAGGAAAACATTTTACATATTTTTCACATCGGCTGTTTATATATTTTCTCAGGGTCAGTCAGTACAAAGACAATTCCAAGATATACTTATCCCTCCCTGTTTCTTTTTATCAAATTTATGTCATTAACAATTGGAACTAGACAGAAGACATTCAGCGAATATCCTGTGATGGATGAGTTGAACAGAGAACCACATTCTTTTAAGGGATACTTCAGGGAAATATTTTCTCTCATCATATCATGTTTTCTTCCCCTGCGTGTACTTTTTTTACAATTATTTATAGAATGCAATTATCATAAGCATGAATTCATGCTAAAATTGCACTCGTTAATACTTTTAATATATTTTTACGATACATCTTGAAACTCTTCACATGTACAACTGAAATTATCTTTTAACTTGGTAATTCTGCCATAACAAAAATCAGTGTTTAATTACTTGATTTTGTGCAATCTTTAATGTGGCCTGATTCATTCTCAATATGCCAGCAAATATGCTTTTTTGTGTGGGCAAGCACCTGTAGGTCAAGGAGCAAGGGTGGGATGGTGGAATAAATAGCAGCAAGGAAACTATAAATGGATGTGCAATATGGGAGAAGGTCTTATTGATTTCCTAAATCTTGATGGATAAAAAGATGACAAAGATGTTGGATTATGTGGGACAGTCTGTCCTGTGTTGTTTCATAGGACCCACAGAATTGGCAGGGGAGCCAAAAATATAAAAATAGAAGGGAACATAAATGGCTTTTCAATCTTCTCCATCCTGTATGTGGGCAGAGAGATGGGAGGTGGTCAATTTCTCTAAGTTCCAGTTTTTTATTATTGCAATTAAAGACCCAAAATATACAAACATGAAACTGGTAAAATGACTAAAACAATGAGTAAGAAATATTACCACTAAGCAGTCACCTCAGTATGGATTCTGCAGGCAATATAACAATATTTAGAGACATTTAATGAGATTACATCATCCTTATCTGACAGCAGAAATTGAAGATGCAATTAATTTGAATGCCCTGGAAACTAAACTATTAATGGGGATATATATTATGTTTGGATATAAAAAATACAGTGTAAGAAATGAGCTATGGTTTCCACAAGGCCCATCCTGCAAATGATCTTCATATGGGATTTTCTTAAACCTCCCTTCCAATACATATTTTCTTTAAAAAAAAATCTCCCTTCCAATATAGCTAGATCCAAGGTTCCCCTCTAGATCCAAGGTTCTATATCCCCTCTAGATCCAATATATCCCCCTCTAGATCCCCCTCTAGATCCATATATCCCCACTAGATCCAAGGTTCTCTGACTTCAGGTGATTTCTCTGAATACCTCTAGATCTTCAACAATTTCTCAAGATCAGGATTCTCACCTTTGTGTTGGCAATAACACTATGATTTTAGACCTAGAATGAGTAAGCCAAATGTTAAGAATATACAAATTGACATTGACCCGAATTAGAGATATTTGTCCATCCCTAGCTGCACATCCATATATAGAACCAAATAAGAGATATCTAGAAAACTATCAAAACAGAACAGGAGAATATAATGTCTTTGTTTTTATGAGCAAGTAGAAGTGCAGTCTCTCCTATGTGTACTAATAAATTTTATTTATTTATTTATTTATTTATCTATGCAATTTCTATGGTTGCCCATCTCAATCCAAGTGACTCTGGGTGTCCAAATATATCATAATTTAAATTTACAATATAAATATGTCTGCCATGTTGTTTTATTATTTTCAGACTATCCAAATAACCTTCAAACCTGGATTTATAAGATGGTGGCTGGGAGTGTAAATTTAGTATTCTTTTGCTTCTACTGCATTGCAAGCCTTATTAAAATTCGCCGTCTAAAAGAAGAGGAAGCAGATCGATACCCATGATAATGACACAAACTTTATTTTTTAATTCTAGTTTTATTACAGTCAGCTGCATATATTGGTAAGAATAAGCTCCAGCCTCTTAAATGTAACATGTAATATAACATATCTTCTTTTTAAATCAATGAAGAGGAGGAAGGACAATGGCACAAGTTTTTTGTGTGTTGAAAGTATAACCTGACCCAGTCTATTTTGCTCTTTTTGAATCCTTTGAACAATTGGTTTCCTCTGCCACACTTTTTCTGTCATTCTTATCAGAAAGATTGTGGCTTTCTTGTCACTCAGCACTTTGAAACTTGCTTCTTTTCAAATAACTCAGAACCCATTTTCAGGTCTGGCCTCCACTTAAGTCTTTAATATTTTTACGTCAGCTTTTTTGTTTGCATTGTAAGATACAAGGGCCAGAGCATTCCATTTCCAAACATTAACTAGGGCAGGACACTTATTCACCATGTTAGATCTACGTGTCTTCATTCATTAGCCTACTCTCCACCACTTTTGTATACATATACGCATGCACACACAAATACAATACAAAATACAATACAAAATACTTTAATGACCAAGTATAAAATATATGCAAGGAATTTGTCTTCGGTGACGAGCAGCAAGATCAACGGTGCGTTTGGATAGCAACAGGAAATTAATAAATAGTAACAATAACACTGCCCCAGTAAAACAACTTTTCCAAAGGGAGAAGCCACTGTCCAGTACATATCAGGTCATGTAGTGTTTAACAGAGCAATGGCACAAGGGAAAAAACTATTCCAATGTCTAGATGTTTTAACATATGGTGCTCTGTAGCACTGTCCTGAAGGAAGAAGTTGGAACAGATTATATCCAGGATGAGAAGAGTCTGCAGATATCCTCTCTGCCCTCCTTTTGACCCTCACAGTATATAGTTCTTCTATAGAAGGCAGGTGGGTTGCAATTATCCTTTCTGCACCTTGGGGTTTACTGTATTTTATTTTAGCTGAGGATGGTGCTGCAGATTTTGGAGAATTGGATTTGATCTGCTCAGTCCTATCAGAATGGACTGGTGTGCACTGTAATGTACAGGAATCACATCCCTCATGTCAAATTGTGTTATTTGCACTCATGTTTAACTGGTGGGCTTCTCAGCAATATCTGGGTCACTACCATGGAAAAAGAACAATGGAATGAGGATCTGATCTGATTCAGCAGACTACTTCATGTATCTCTGTACGAGTTATACTTCAATAAGAATCACAGTTACAGCCCTCCTGGTTGGAAGTGTAGGTGATGGGGTTATAAAGGTCTCTATCCCATTTGCTTTTAAGTATTTAAGTAGGGAATGAGTGAGCTGGTGCAATCCAGTACTTCCTGGATGCATTCAAGTTAATGCATTGACAATGAACAGTCTGGAGAATTTTAAATCTAGAACGTCCAACTTTTGAAGCATCTTGTCTAAAAATTCTGTTACTCTACCCATCTTCCAGTTTAGTATCACCCTTCCCATCAGAATCTATGGGCCTCCAAGTTGGCTGGTTTTGCTCATTTGCTTTTTTATTCATCTATAAAATACACTGTCATCACTTGGCAAAGAATGAGAGTTTATCAATGGCTAGTACAGTAGAGTCTCGTTTAACCGACCTTCGCTTATCCAACATTCCATCTTATCCGACGCCCCTAAAAAAAACACAACAACACGCATAAATCGGCGACGAGAAAAGCGTGCCGCTTGTTTGCGAGCGTGAGTGTACTCTTTCTTGTTGCTCCTGACGGTGCGGTGCCGCAGCGCAAAAATCAATTGCAACAGGTGCAGCAGGCGCATGTCAGATTCAGCCGGCAGGCACGGCACGGCGAAGGCGCTGCTCAGCTTCGCCTAGTCAATTTCACCGCCCAGGCGCTAGCAGAGAAAAAGGGGAAGTGAAACCGCAAGTGGACACTTTGCTGATTGGCAACAGGTGGCGGCGCTTAACTCAAAACCGCAAGCAGATACTTTGTATCAGCTGCAAACAAAGGAAAACGCAGCGGCTCGGAAGCAAAGCAACCAGCGCATGATTGAGAACTCCCGGTTTTGTGCGCAACAGGAAAACCCAACAAAGACAACAACAGCACAACCCATAGACGGCAATCAGAAAGACAAAAGCACCGGACTGAATCTGCCATTTGGGCGAGGGGGGATTACTGCGGGTAATCCGACATTTTCGCTTATCCGACGTTCTGCCGGCCTGTTTATGTCAGATAAGCGAGACTCTACTATATTCCTGATGACTGTTTACTGCCACCTGGATCACAGGCAGCATCTTTTAAAAATCAGCTGCTGGGGAGCGACAGTGGAAGAGGATTGTCTCCCTCTTTTCCGTGCTTGTGAGCTTCATGGATGCAAATGTCCACTCGCTGTGGTGTGGCGCTTGGGCAGTTGGGCTCTTGGCCTGATTCAGCAGGCCTCTCTCTACATCCCTACATTGTAATTTCTTGGATTCATCTTTTTATTCTGTGATATAATGTTAGCCTTGTGAGGTAGTCCAGACAAGAAGCACACCCAGATGAATTAATTCTACTTTATTGTAAGGTTACATTAACAGAATCTTGCAAGTCTGAAAGTATCGTATTTTTCCATCTATAAGACGATACCTTTTTCCTAAAATTGTTACACTAAAAATTGAAGGGCGTCTTATGCAAGGAAGTAACCCGAGGAGAGAACCGCGTGGTTACAAAACTGCCCATACTTTGTCTCTGCAAACAAACTTCCTCCAATCACGAGCCTTATGTAACTGACATAAGCTGATGCTGAACAAACCAATTGGAGGAAGTCTGTTTGCAGAGAGAAGCTATCGGCAGTTTCACTCATGATTGAATGTAATCACTTATGCAAAAGAGCATGGAAATAGAGCTGCAGAGAGACGGTTTGGACCTCCTCCCACCGAGTGTATCAGGTAAATGTTACCTAATTGCTAAATAAAAATGTGTTCTGCACTATCTTTAAAATATTGATTTCTTAATTTTGGGTTGGAAAAGTGGGGGTCGTCTTGTACATGGGGGCGTCTTATTGATGGAAAAATACGGTACATTTCTCCCCCGTTGCTTTTACAGCCCAAGAAGCTAGGGAAGGTCCCTTCTGAGGTGTTTCTCACGCCCCCATTCCTTCTGTGGGCTCAGCTGCCTCTTATCCAATCATTGCCCTGGCTGTGGCTCTTCCCCCTGTCTCCCAAGGTTATCCCCACATACCATTATATATGTGTGCTTGCATTTCATTTATTTGTCTTAATTGTTCAAAGTTCTTTATGATCTTAGTAGCTTTTAATTAGAGGGAAGGAAAATAGCTAGTAGATATTGAGTATATTAATGACAGTGCCAAACTGACAAGAATGAAGAGAAAGAGGGAAGGGCATAGGATGAGCATGAGTCTTATATTATAGTCGTTTATATGAAGAGCTCTATTTGGAGAGCTGCTAGAAGTAAATCCTCTGTTTGAAGCATCCTTTATTTGAAGAGCTATCCAGTGCAATCTACTTTTAAAGGAAAAGGCCATCAAAGAGTGTTAAAACTGCCCAACACACACGGTAAAATTTACTTGATCCTTCTCCATGATGATGAGATGTGATGCATTTTAATTGTGACTAGAGTCATTATTTCCAGATGGACATTTCCTATACTGTATAGATTAACCCGTGCATTTTATATGCAAATATTTGTCTTCTTTTGCTTCCATGACACATTTCCCTGGGGGTGGCTAACACCTTGAAGATGCTCCCAGATGTTCACATCTTACTGACCATCAACATCTTGGAAGATATTATTTACATACTGTATGTGTTTGGTTTTTATTCCATTTTTATTGTATTTTATATTGTTTTATTGTATTTTAATATTTATTGCTGTTTTATTGTGAACCGCCCAGAATCACTTTTTGCAAGATGGGTGGTATCTAAATTTGAAATATAAATAAATAAATAAATAAATTTCCTCTCCAAGGAATGGGTCTGAAGAATGATAATGCTAGCAACTCATAGTAATGAATTTTCACAAGCATGTCCAAATTGTAAACATGGAAACGAAACAGAGGCTGTGATACATAAACGGCAAGGAATAGGAAATAAAGATATCTCTGGTAATTTGGAGGCAGTGGAGCATAAACACTGGTTGTAGTTTGCAACAAATTCCATAAACTTATGTCTCGGATTGTAAACTCAGTACATACATTCAGATCACCCATCAGTTGCATGTGCTGAGTTTAAAATAGCATATTGTAACACAAGACACCCTTAACTTCCAGCAGATCTTATTGCTATAATGAGATTGCATCAGGCCTGCACATTTATGGGCCACAAAGGAAAATCAGGTGTGTCCATCAGCTGTTTGGTGGCTAGTAGTATGGTGGCAGTGATGGAGCTGGCAGGGTCCACAAGGCCTGGAGGTGTTGGAGGCGCTCAGCAGTGTGTCTTTTAGGCTGCAAAAACCTAGACCAGTATTTTTTAACCTTGGCAACTTTAAGACGTGTGGACTTCAACTCCCAGAATTCCCCAGCCAGCAAGGGAACCAGCAAGGGAATTCTGGGAGTTGAAGTCCACACATCTTAGAAGTTGCTAAGGTTGAGAAACGCTGACCTAGATAATGCCAACATTTTGTAGCAGTGAATTTATTATTTTTCAAAAAAGGCTGGTGGTCTGCAAAAGGGTGCTTGGTGGGTTGCATGTGGCCACAGGCGATACATTCTGCAGGCCTGGCTTACATTATTCTTCTAAAGTGGTTTGCCTATTATTGTTTTATCTTTTCACTTTTTGTTCATATCAGATCATTCAAGAAAAGTTTATTTAAAGAACATTGCTCTGAAATTGGGAATTAATGGTGAGATGAATTAATAATAGGGAGCAGAAGTCCTAGATTCATTGGGGTGGGGGACACTGCATATACAGGTCAATTATTGCCTAGTACTGGTGCTTCCTGCTATTTTAATTTATTTTTACTTATTTATTTATTCAGCATATTTATATAGCTGCCCATCTCACAGAAATGTGACTCTGGGTGGCATACAACATAACAACTCCATAACAATCTAAAACTCCATAACAATCTAAAAGCAGTCAAACATAAATAAAATAAACACATAAAATAAACACATAAAACCCAAGAATGCAGGAGAACAACTGTCACTTGACCTCGTGCAACCACCTTGCAGCCTCCCCATGGGATCCCCAAAGCTGATGAAAAAACCATGTGTCAAGGCCCTTCTGGAAGGCTAAACTCACCTCGGGGGGGATGATGTTCCAGAGGGCAGGGGCATGCCTCCTGGGTCCTGCCAGATGGAGCTCCTTTGGAGATGGGACCTGCTTGGGAGATGGGTAGTTGTAATTGGGAAGAGGCAGTCCCTCAGATAACCTGGTCCCATGCCATGTGGGGCTTTAAAGGTCAAAGCTAGCACCTTGAATTGCACCCAGAAGCAAACTGGCATTATTTGTACTCACCTAACTCCAAATACAGTCTTATCCAGTTTATATGGCTCACCAACAAATCGCATCATTCAAAACCCCTCTTTCTTCTTTTTCTTCATCTTGCATTCTAACGAGTGGGCTGATTCCCCCATCTCCTTATGGTGCTTTGAGTCCTGCAATGGCACCATCCCTGCCATGTGGTAACCTGAGAAATATCCAAGAACCCAAATCCTTAGATTGAACAGCAAAGTAACCTAGAAACATTTTGATGAAACTTCATATCTGCAATTGGTAATAATGCCAGGATTGAGAAGACCCTGGACAAGAGACCCTTTAGGGATCCTCATAGGCATTACTAGGCACCCCATTCCCCAATTTCTCTTTTCTCTCCTGAATCTGTCATTCTCTTTCTCCTCTTGGGCACTTAATCACAATTTTTTCCTCCCCCTCTTAACCACCAGCTGCCCTGGCACTGAATTTGGGGTCCTCCAAACTAGATGACTTTCCTAGATCGGGGGGCCCTTCAGACTGTCATTCATGCCCTGGTCACCTCACAGCTTGACTACTGCAATGCACTTTACATGGGACTGCCCTTGAAGACCACCCCAAAACTGCACTAGTTGCCAGTTTGCTTCCAGGTGCAATTCAAGGTGCTGGTTGCTACCTTTATAGCCCTATGCCTGTCTCCCATAGTATCTGCCCAACTGGTTCAATCTCACAGGGTTGGTGCGCTCCGGGTTCCATTGATTAAACAATGCCACCATCAGGACCCCGGAAGCACACTTTCTCTGTAGCAGCACCTGCCCTCTGGAATGAGGTTCCCTCCGAAATTTGAATGGTCCCACCCTACTGGAATGTTGATGGGCCTTAAAGACCTGACTCTTCACCCAGGCCTTTGGAGAGAGCGATTGTTGCCCCTTTCTGTTCCCCACTGCCATTGTTGTCCCTTTGTCTTGTGTTGTTTTTATGTTTTCTGTATTCTTTGTTTTTTAAATATTTTAACAATTGTAAACTGCCCAGAGTCATTGGGAGTCAGGTGGCATATAAATTTAATATAATAATTTTATAAATTAAAATAAATTTAATTCCGTAATATTAAATATAAGACTTTGAACCATTAACGAGTAATCTGGCCTTCCAAATGTAACCACCTGGAATGTGGAGTCCTGATGCTTCTGATGATAGAGAGACTGGCATAACTTTCATAATTGGGCTTAGGAAAAAGCAAATTTTTTCTTTGTGTGTGTGTGTGTAATGTCATTTTTTTTTTCTTTTTAGAGCAGAAGGGTTTCCGGCATACCTTGAATTTATCACTGCTTGAGACCAGAGAGATTTACAACTGGACATCAATTCATAGATGTCTTTGACATAGATTACTTTGGACTGGAGGCATGTCAAAGAATAGCTTAAAAGGCTCCATATTTGGCAGCGCTATTGCCTTCTGTAAGGAATAGTTCACAGGATCGTGTTTCTAAACTGATCTCTTCTATTATAAGTGAAAGCTTGCCAAATACTGTAAACTGCTAATCATAAAAAGCTATGGATGCAATATGGCTGTCTGAAATTTTTCAACTTAATTGTCTTTAGAAGCCTTCTCATTTCTCAGTCCTTCGATCTTCACAATCATCTCTTTTGAAAGGAGACAATAGCTCTATTTCCATAAGTGTTTTTTCCTAACTTAAAAGTCATTTAGGGACCAGTCACAAAGGCAGGTTCCTTTATGGTTAATGTTTGGAGTAGCCATTACAGTTAAGGAACAGATGATTGGTCTATTTCTATTTCATGTCAGTCCCTTATGTATTCAGTTATACATCTGTACTATCTAATTTCCTTATGGGTCTGACATTTTATATTTAAAAAGCAAGAACATTCACATTTATTTTTGGTGGCAATTTTCTCTGACTTATATATTAACTGCATTCTTACACATTTGTGCAACATGCGCGGCTTGGTTAGTTGAAATCTCTATGGGGAAAAGGGGGAGTTTGAGGCTTAGTCCTCAGTTGAACCCAAGCTAACCGCAGATGGACTTCTTCCTTAATTGCTCTTTAATTATAACCCAGACTGGACAGCCCTGTAAACAGAAGCTAACTTTGCATAGGCTTATGATAGCCTTTTAAGTACAGCATTCTCTTCTCTAAAGCCGTACCTATGGTCCTCTTACAATCTGGACCTTTTGAAAGCTCTTCTCTTTAGAAGAGTGGAGTGGAAAATATTTCTATGGTACTTTAGAGTGGAAAATATTTCTATGGTACTTTAAATACTGACTCCTGTCAGATCTACCCATGTGGCCATTAAGTGTCTGATTAGTAATTAAATGTGGATGGTCAAGGGCTTGCTCAATTGATAAATGATCCTTGACAGATTGTGCAAACATGGTGACTTCCACAGGAAAACAAAAGAAGAATAATTGGATCTTGCAAGAAGCTGGAAATCAATCTCTCTATATGGGTCTTCTTCCACCTGCCCTCTCAAACTGCTCCAGGAGTTTAAATCCCACTCCTCAAATAAACAGCATTTGCACTGAGTATGTGGATATGAAGGTGTCAATTATTCTAACTGTTGAATCATAATAAGAACATAAAACATCATTTGGCAGTTGATACTTAGAGGAATATTTATTTTAACTGGGGGGGGGGGAGAGATACAGTGAGAAGAATGGTACTACTATTAATGGAAAGCCACATTCTGATAAACAGATGGAGAATTTCTCCTGAAGAAATGCAAAAAAACTTCTTCCTTCCCTTCAGCTTCTCTGCTGACTAAACAGGATGGACAATTTCAAGAAATCATTTCTGAGAGCTTTTATTCCTTTCTGTCTTCCTCTTTCTTTCCTTTCTGACTCTTACCTGTGCAAATATGGTTCTCATCAGACACACGTTCTCTCTGTAAGAGGCTCTTAACTATAGGTAGACATAAGTAACTTAGATTTTCCTGTCACCATGTTGTTTCCTGAATACAGCTTATCTTCTTTCACGCAAGCATCATCTTCCAGAATACTTACAAAAGCTATACTCTTAACTTTAGCATTTCTCTCTCCATACATTCTTTCAGCTGCATGAGGCTCTGTGCTGTCCAACAACCTTGTCACTAGATAAGTACAATAACATCACACTCCCTCCACGAGGATATCATCGAAATTCTCCTCTGAAAGAAATTTCAAAAGCAAATTCTCTTTGAATGAGAACCAGTTAAAAAAAAAAAAAAAGCAAGATATATTTTCCTCCACTGGATGAATTCATAAACGAATGTACCTTTGAATACTTATTAGCAGAGAATAACTGATCATGATGTTTTTCCTGTATTTGAACCTATTTTAGACTTAATGAGGAAGTTTCAGGATGCTTCTACTTCAAAATACTGGGAAAACACACTACTGTTTTTAAATTAGAAAAGGCTTTACAGGGTACAAAAAGGGGATTTGATGAGAGTGTGTGGTCCCAGGGTACAGATTCCTCACCCTTATTCAATAGGTGTCTGTTCTGTATGCTGCCTGTCTAGACTGGAGTCTCACCCCTTCCATAGAAGGTCAGATTAGGCAAATATTAATGAAATTAATTAGAGGGCTAGAAGAGCTTTGTATCAAGCTGTGAGCAAAAAATCCATTAGTAAAATGAGCCCAAAGTGCCTCTTTTTACCATTACCATCAATGCATTCGTTCTGTATATTTATCCATTTTACGTTGCAAGCCATGATATTTCAAAGATCTCGTCTATTTTGATTGATAGAAGCAGAGCAAGATGCCAGTCTTGTTTGGAATGGAAATGATAGCATTAATATTCAGGATCTCTGTGCACATTTCAGTGTGGATTAAAAATGCATTAGTGGGTCTCTCCTTTTAAGACAATCTTCCCTTTTATATATTAAATATTTGAAAAGAATTTGGAGTCGTCACCTCTCACATGGCTGCCCGAATAGAAGGCAAAAGAAAATATGCCGCTGAGCTTTTATCAGCTCTTTCCTTCTAGTTTGCTTAGTGGGAGGCATCTGATGGAAAACTCAGAGAGAAATTATTGTGATAAGTCTGTGGACAACCTCTTTAGCAGTTCAACAGTATCCATATTCCCTGTTACAGATAAAGAACACAAGGAAGTCGGTCTGACGTTGTAATTGGCAGATCAGGCTAGGTTTCATGTACTAGGGCTTTCCCATCAGTACACATTGGCTGTAATCCAAAATAGCCTATGATATGTTTCTAGAATTTTTCTAGATAAACGGCGAGTGGGGGTGACAAAGCAGGACTTTGGAGCGGTGATCTAGGGCCTCATTCAGAAAGGAGTCTCCCAACATTGCAGGTCTGGTTTACTGCATTTTGAAGCAACTTAGTGCAGTCTGCGTGAGGTTGGGTGGGTGGGCCTTTGCACCAGTGTTGATTCCTGGTAACTGCCTGAACTAATCCTTGCAGTTTTCTTGGTAGCATTTTTGGAAGTGGTTTGCCCTAGAGCTGAGAGAGAGGGACTGGCCCAAGGTCACCCAGCTGGCTTTGTGCCTAAGGCAGGACTTAAACTCACCATCTCCCAGTTTCTTGCCTGGTGCCTTGACCACTACACCAAACTGGTTCTCTTTAGTACACATTAGAATTTAAAAAAACCTTTCTCCCAAGATTAATATTGTCTTCCTGTGCCACTATAGATATGATGGTTATGTATCTGGCCTTACAGGGGAAAAAAACCTTGAAGGTTATTTTTGGTAAGAGTACAACATTTGAACTACTGCGCCACACCCAAAGAATTATATTAATAAGGGTCAAAGGAGATTAAATCTAGGAAGAAAGGGAGTGACAAACTTAGATCATGAAGTATAAGGACATTTTAGTGATGACAAAGATTAGAATAGTTGCAGCAATGATTTTTCCAGTGACCACAAATGACTGTGAAATTTATACACAGAGAAACAGAAAGAAGAAAGAGGAAAGAATGGGAGACTGAATTATGGGAAGTTGAAAAACATTTCTCTACCAAATTGCACTGGACCAGCCTGGTACATTACAGTCCATAGTCTTCAATGGATTGGCTTTCATCCTGCAGTGAACTGAGATAGGGTGATGGATAAGATAGAGATAGAGAGATAGACAGAGACAGAGATACATAACACAGAGGAAGTCAACAAGCTGCAAAGAATAGCCTTAGCAACTAGCAATAATCTTTATTTCTACAAAAGCATCTGGGTTCCACATATATTTCAGAGGCAATCTTATAACAGAAAGGTGAGAAGCTTCCTCTCAATTGTGTTTGAAAAAGTGCCCCCCTCAGAAATGTGTGCTCTGTGACTGGCCCAGTCCATCTGGGCTACTGTTTTGTGAGAGGGGCCGTCACATCTTTTCAAACTTCAACACTCATCTGCTGGTCAGAAAAAAACACTGGGGACTCCTGTGCATATCGAGTTGTTTTCTCTGTGCATCCATACCATGTCACTGGAATGTTGCTGGACATACCATGATCTTGTTGCATGGCGATATAAATGTAATACATAAATAAAATCATCATGAGTTCAGAGAGTCATTCAGACTCACAACTTGCTGGATTGTTTCCACTGGTGAATTCTGAATCAGGAAAATGTGGATGATACCAAAGGCAAACATTTATTAACTGATATTTGCTGCTTAGGAGGCAGCTGTACCAGGCCTTCCCATGAGCATAAAAATGATAACATCAACTTTTTTTGCCCGGCACTGAGGCTATTGTTTGTTAATAGATTATTTCAGAAAAGCAGCTCAGAAGGGACTCTTGGTGCTTCAAGGGTAATTAAAACTCTGTCTATGCAAGAAGAAAAAGATCTGATTATTTTTTTCTTCCTGAGAAAGCAAACTTTCAAAAAAGTGAAAGTTTATTTTTTCACTTTCAGTTCAGGGCTGGGGGAATAAAATCCACGTTAAAAAAAAACAATGCTTTTTAATTTACTTATTTTTTCTCTTTATGTCTTCAAGCTTTTCAGTGGTAACCTTTATGTTGGTACCTGAGATTTTTTTTTATATGTGTACACACACATACACACACACATGTGTGTGTGCGCATTGGAAGCTTTAACTTGTCATGAAGAGGTGAGAAAAGCTGTATCTATTGAACTTCCTTTCTTTGCATCAATTAGACATATATCAGGTAGATGGTGGAGATATGCTGGGACTGTTCCCTATGCAAAAGGGCTGGAGCATTTTCTAAGCCCAGAGCAACAGGATAATATTCAGAAGTGGCTCAGGCAGATGCCAGCCTGATTCACTGGAGCAGTGTTTTTCAACCTTGGCTACTTTAAGATGCTGGCTGGGGAATCCTGGGAGGTGAAGTCCACAGTCTTAAAGCTGCCAAGGTTGAGAAACACTGCCCTCGAGTATAAGAAGGAGGAGAAGGTCCAGCACAATCCGACTTGCAAGGTTCTGCTTATTATAGCCAGTCTCAATAAAAGTAGTTTTAGCCTTCTTGTGGAGTTGATTTCCTGGTTCTGGCCTACCTAGTAGGGCTGACACCTCACCACCATTCCTCCTTAGCCTTCTCTGGGACATGAAAAGCTTTTTCACATTTGCAGTGCTGACATAAAAGCTCCTTCTTGCTTTGCTCAAACCATCAAAGTGAAGCATTCTCATGACGGTCTCTCCTACTCTCAATGTAAGGGACACAGAAAGCCTCTTCATCTAGTCATTCTATTTCTCTGTTTCTGTACTTTCTGTGAATGATCTAATGCTGGGATGAACCACCATTTGGGACCCCCATTTCTATGCCAAAGCACAGGAACTCAAAATCTTACAGCATTTTCCTCTACAACCTAGCAACATCAGTGCCTGCTTCCCTCCTTTCTCTTTTTTACGATGCAACAGCTAGTTTTCACATTGATGAGAAGTCTAGTCGCCATTTCCAAAACAATCAGCAGGTGCAATCTGCCTCTCGCTCGCAAAAAAGACACGCCAAAGACCATGAGAAAAAGAACCAGAAACTGCCTGCTCTAATTTGCCTATATATAGGTCTCTCATTTGAAAGTAGAGTACTGACTGGAATTCTTGTGTTGTCCCTTAACCTTCCTAAAACTTACTAATCAGAGCTTGTTCCTGGGATTAACTCTTTCCAGGCCAGGTTGCAACAAGACAAGCCTGACATATGATACCATTGGAGCAAGCTTTTAAGACAGCCTCCCAGGATCCACTCAGCAGAAGGAATGTGGGAGCTTGGCATATTGTGAAATCCTACTATCAAGAAAAGATCATGAAATTCAGGGTCTGAAATTAACCCCAGCTTCATCAATGGATGCTTCACTCCCAGATTCTACCCATTTGTGGATCCTGATCCAGCAGTTAATAACTAACAGGCTTATTTCTACTTTATTTTTGCCTGTGTTCTAACCATACTGTGTGTGCATGAATATGGATATCCAAACATGTTTGTGTACAAACAGATTGTGGCAAGCAAACTGCCGTATTTTATTACTGATCAGAGATGGGATCTCAGATTAAAGACATTAATATAGATATAAAAAGTAACAGAGTCTAATTTCAGCTGCCTATGGCAGGAACCCAATTTTCAAGTGATAATTACAATAATTAAAAAATTCTGTTATCAGCTGAGACAAACATGTTACACATTGGCAGGCAGAGATGAATGCCATGGCAGTTGGCAGCTTCTCTCAGTAATGAAAAATCAATCCCATAAAGTTCAAACAAGACTAGAACAGTTTTAGAGTTCCTTCTTGGCAGAGAGGAGGGGAAAGAAATCCTTTTGTTCTTTTTCTCTCTCTTTCTTGGAGAAACATCATCAACAAGATAATTTTAGCAGGACCAGCTGAGCCTGACATCTCTAAGTAGGATACTAATCTATATTAGACAAGATAAAGGAGACTTAGTGGGTCTTCTGGCCCTTTACAGATTCCATTCATGGGCTTTCTTGCTACAAAAGGCCTTAGACCCTGGACAACCAGCTTCACTTCTTGGGTGTGCATACATAAATTCATGCACACATACATATAATATCCTTGACAATCCAAGGCACCATATTTCTTAGAGCAATACATTTGTTGGATAGCACTTTGTTGAATATTAATTTACAAATTGCACTAAGCTCTGAATTTTTTAAACCATGGTTGGTTGAACAAGCCATAATGGTTCAGTTGATACACAATACTAAACCATAAACTATAGTTTATAAACTACAAACCTGGATTTACACATCAGGCTAAGGCAAGTAAACTACATCATGGACTTTGAGAGAGAATCTCTCCCCGGATTGGACAGGATAACTCATTGGTCAAAAGTGCCAAATTTCTCCATTGCAAAATCCATTGCAGTGATGGTCTCAATCAGTAGCTCATGAAACTTAGAGTAATTACCTCCTTTTTCTGCCAAATGTAAAAATGGGTTATAAAGATGGAAATCATCTTACATCCTCAGGACTTTTTCTTTTATACATAGCTAAGGACGTAGGCACAGGAGAACACTTGAAGCAGGATAGATGTTCTGATTCAGTTTGTCTAGTGGTATCTTTGAGAAGAGGAAGGTCCCAGAATGCACGTCCATGAACTAGCATGAAGAATATTCTATATGCTTGGTTCCCTGCATACATATTCTAATACTCCTATAGGTATTAGACCATATACAGTAAATGAATTTCAAAAAAAGGGAATAAAAGAAAGAAAAGCGAAGGAAATATGCCAGCAAACAAGGCAAAATGACTTCAGAGCTAAGATGATAGCTTAATAGCCCAAGGATGAGAAGGTTGATTTGTTTCTCAACTCAGTTTGGTGTCTTCATCAGCCCTGCAAAAGTGTATTCTTCTAAGTGTTTTACCTTTGCAATCTCTGAGATTTCAACTACCTTCTGATTGCAAGCTTTGTTCAGATCCAAATGCCAAGGGAGTCTAGCTGAGCAGGGGCTTCAGGCAACTATGAAGGACAAATGTTACTAGTAAATCATAGCCCTTTCCCCATCATTTAGGCACCATTTAGAAATGGGAAAGAGCTGGTTGTGTGTGTGTGCGCGCACGCACATGCACACATTTTCATCTCTCTTTCTCTCTGTGTCTCTCTCTCTCTTGCAGCCTCCAGCATAAGAGACCAACAGCCTATCAAAAAATGCAGATATTTAAAACTACACAACAAAGGTTAATAATGTAGTGACATTGAAAATGGCAAATACTGTAAATAATCAACATCTTTCCAATGAGCCAGAGAAGGTTTTAAACCATCTAATTAGCAAAATATGAAAGAGAAATGGCCCCATTGATTCAGCACATTGCTGAACAAAAAAGCAATTTCATATAAGTCTTGGGGCCAAAAAAACAAACAAAAAAAGAAACTAAAATGCAAAGAAACCTTTTCTTCCTAAGGAAAGAAAAGGGGAAAAGCTACTAAATCTTCCCATTTATTCATTGAAATGAAGTTTGAAAGTAACAGGCCTGAAATATTAATTTTTCCAGTTTGAATGTGGTGGTTGCAGAAGTGAAGGTTTTCCAATTAGACGGACAATACAGTATGAGCGTCTTTGCCCTAACATTTCAATCCATTCATGATGAAAATCAAAATATTGCATAACTTCAGACTTTCTAATTTTTTTTAAAAAAGAAAACCCTTCCAATGAAGCATCCAGAGATGGAATCAAAGAAACATTAAAATGAAGTCCTGCTGCTTTAAACAAAAAGGTATGGTAGCTTGCTTTCCCACAGTGGGAAACCAGGTACCTCTTGGAAGGTTATGCAACTTCATGCTGGCTTTCCCCAAACTTTGTTAGTGTACCTTTGAAAGAGCTACTTTTCCTTGACAGGGACCTGAAGGAAGAGCTGAGGGTCGCTTAGAGTCTGCATATTGTATCACAACATGAGTTGGATGTGCTCAAAATAAACAACAATTATATTAATGGTACTATGAATGCCAGACTGTTTATACTGGTTCTGCTCTTTTCTGAGTGGGCTCTTCCAATAAGTATTACTGGGGGGGCAGGGAGGAAGAGGACTCAGCCCCATCCCCCATTCTCTTCAATATGTATATAAAGCCACTGGGAGAGGTAATCCATCAGTTTCGGGTGATGTATTATCCATTTGTTGAAAATACCACATATAAATCTCTACCCTGGGTCAAGCAAGTGGTAGAAGTCTTGCTACTGTGCTTGGAGGAATTGGATGGGGCAGAATAGACTCCAACTGTTTCCCATCAAGTTGGAGCTGTTATTTGCAAAAAGGGGGTTGGTAATAAGGAAGCTCCACCTTTAGCTCTGGATGGAGGAGAACTCCCCCTTAAGGGACAGGTGTGTAAACTGGGAGTTTTCCTCAACTTGTAATGTTTTCTAGAGCAGCAGCTACTGTAGATGTCACAGCCAGAAGAGACTTTGGCCAACTCTGTCTGGTCCACCAGTTGCAGTCATTCCTGGGTTGTAGTCAGAGGTGCTGACAACCAAGACTCTTTCCCTTGTCATCTCCTGTTAAGACTCCTGCAATTTATTCTCCATGGGGTTGCCGTTGAAGACTATTTGGAAGGTACAGTTGGCCCAGTGGATACCAAGACAGCAGAGTGACACCTGTGATGCAGAAGCTTCTTGGCCCAGTTTAAGTTTCTGGTTATCACCTATACAGGGCCTCATTATCTTTGGAAGCATCTAACCCAGGCAGAATCTATCCACCCAATACTTACAAGTGCACGTTTTCCACACACTTCTCCCCCTAGGAAGTTAGCAGGGCAGGGGGCTCATAGATGACCTTCTCAGTCACAGCACCCTACTTTGGTACAGCTTGCCCCCCAAAATCAGGCTGGCCCTTCCCTTGTTATCATTAAGGAGAGTTGTGAAAACTGTTCTCCCAGGCCTTCATATAGAGAAGCCACATATAAGACAGATTAGCAGTATTGGGAGATTTTGATCAGTTGTCAGCATTATGCCTTTACATCAATTTTAGATGTTTTACTGGTTATGGGTTGTAAGCCACCTAGAGCTGATGGAGTAGCCACCTAAATGAATAAATAACTGGAGTGACTTGCTACATCACCCACTGAGACACTACCAGAGGGGTGAACATCATACTATGGTCCCATGCCCTTGGCTCTTCGTACATTTCCTACTCCACTCCGGTACAAATTTCTGTCCCTGCCGTTGAATACAGAAGAAGCATTTGCTGCACAGCAGGCAGTCCTGAAGGGATGGCAAAGTGAATACTTTTGGGGAGCCATCAAAAGAGAATAGGAAGGATGAAAATAAACTTCCGTGCTGTGCATGATTTTGTCACTCTCCATTAATCGCCGAGAATGAAGCTGTAATGGTTCTTTTGGTGCAACGGTTCATTGTTTTCTTCGTTTTATATATGGGGAGTTTACATTCAAAGCAATTCTGAAAGCCATTGGAAAAAGTTTCTTTTCAGGCTATTGAGAGGCAGGGAGGTAGAAACAGTTGATGCCTTGTGTTGTTTCCTTTTTCTTTCCTTAACTTTCAGCTTTTTGATGGTTTATTATCATCAGGGGCATTGGTGCTATTGTTTAGAAATCCATAATGTGCAATTGTGCATTTGCTTTCTCTTCTTAAGTCTTCCAGGTCCTTTTCATCTGACGTTCCTGACCAAATAAGTCTGTTTAGATTTTGGTTTTCCATTTGCCTGGTTTCAGTTTGCTATATTGCCCAACTGGCTACTGGTTTCTATTTTTTTTTATTATTCATTCAGTCAGTCAGTCAATATAGTATGTCCTTACTACAAATACGTCTCCTTTTTCTTGCCCACCAGTATCACCACTAAATCTATATTGTTTGCTAGATGTGACTTGATTCAATATTATCATTTTTCTGTGGCCACTTACCTGAATTTTCCACCAGCATTCTGCAATATCTTTTGCCACGATTCAGACAGTACTGTGACAATCCGCTGTTTTCTAGGTGTACCCAATGTCTAACCTCCAGTAGTAATGTATGGCTGTGAGAGCTGGACCATAAAGAAGGCTGAACGCCGAAGAATTGATGCCTTTGAACTGTGGTGCTGGAGAAGACTCTTAAGAGTCCCCTGGACTGCTAGGAGGTCAAACCAGTCAATCTTAAAGGAAATCAACTCTGATTGCTCATTGGAAGGATTGATACTGAAGCTCAAGCTCAGATACTTTGGTCACCTAATGCGAAGAGAGGACTCTTTGGAAAAGACCCTGATGCTGGGAAAGATGGAAGGCAAAAGGAGAAGAGGACGGCAGAGGATGAGATGGCTAGATAGCATCACTGAAGCAATGAGCATGAAATTGAGCAAACTGAGGGAGGCAGTGAAAGATAGGAAGGCCTGGCGCAATATGGTTCATGGGGTCACGAAGAGTCAGACACGGCTTAACGACTAAACAACAAAATGTCTAACCAGTATTGAAACATACAGAGGTGGGTCTCATTTGGCATTATATAGCCTCAGGATAAAAGAATCTATCAAGAGTGACTCGGTATCATTTACCATTTTTCCATTCTCAGGTTTGCTTTGTTTTGTTTCCACATCAGGCTGAGAATTTTTAAAAATAACTCTGCCCCAAAGTGTGCATGAAGTTTGGACTTGGATTTTGGTACTCGTCTCCTCTCCTACCTACTAAGGCTGTGCACCGCTTTGAAAAGGTCTTTGATGAAGACTCTAACCAAGCACCCCCTTGAAGCTGCTTCATGGAGCAATGTAGCCCCCTCTCTTATAATAGCAAGAGGAAGCAGTGGGCGATTTCTTGTCACTTATCTCACCTGGGACTTACAAAAGCCAGGACAGGCTTTGATGCAGCTGTGTCTGTTGAAGCAGGCAGAACCATGCAAAATGCCTCTCTGGAGTAAATAGCACTTCCTCTTCACCGTAACAAAGAGAATAATCTCACCTCCATGTTACAAAGCTGTTCATCAGGGCAAATCCAATCTGCCATGTGCAGGCCTCCCATGTATATTTTTCTGCATGTACATTTCCCTAATATTTGTATTTTGGAACATACTTTTTGGGAAATACTTATTTCCCCCCATATTTTCATCATTCCTGTTTTCCTTAATATATTTGTGCGCACTTGCTCTTTCATCTAATATACTCATGTCTGCACGGTTTTTCGGGGAGCTGGGAACGGCATCACAAAATTCAGTTGTGTTTCCACATGTAATTGCATTCTGATTTGTAATTATATTTGGGATGTGTGACTTTGTGAGTTTGCATTAGAATGAAAACCAGACATTTTTTCCTATATCCCCTGAATGTATCAATGTATCTATTTTCTGACTTGACTAAAAGGATATGGATTCAAATGTCTACAGTCATGATATTCACAGGCTGCCAATCATGAGCCAAGAATAGGCAAGCACTGCTCTCATAGCCCAGTTTTTAACATTCATACGATGGGCTTCAAAATGACCAGCTCTTTGGTGGGAGGGAAACTGATGGAGGAAGTATCTTGTTTCTTCCTCTCTTCTTCAGTTGGGTGGAAGAACTGACCGCCATTAACGGACAGAGGAGGCAAATGTAGCTGATCTCCCAACAGACCTAGGGAAGTATCTCAATTTCCTAATTCAAGTACTGTTGAAGTCTTATGGAATACAGTAGCTACTTCAAGATTATGGGAGTACTCACAGCACCACCAATCCATGATTGTTACCCAGTGAACAGTACAAACACAAGTGCCCCACCATTCATTTCCAGGTGAAAAGAACTTTGATTTGCCCCCTCTGCCTGTGAAATGGGCACTTCTGGTTCCTCGCTGATAAGCTTGTTTTAATGGCAAAGAGAATCAATGTTATATTGACTGCTTTCTCCAGGTTGTCCATATCAATAGAAAAGCTTTCTGCACTCTGGGTTTATAGCTTTAGAAGTGTCAGGTGCACCATTGGCAAAGAGAATGTGAGAGGTGATGTGTATTCATTTGTATGGCTTATCCAGCATGAACATTATGCCTTGTGCAAACAGCCACAACTTGAAATATTCCTAAGAAAGACAGAGGGAGAGAAAGAAGCCAGCCCTTGATAAATCTGCAGGGTTTACACAGCTTTATTACTTGCACAAAGGCCCCCTAAATGTGGCTTTGTTTCAAAACAGAGATGACTTGGGCTGCTGTTACACTCATTCATCCCTAAAGCTGGTTTGCAAAATTTGGAACAAATAGCCAACAGGTGATCTGTTCACTCTTTCTATCCCTGGACAATATTTTCTTTTCCTAACCGGTGAAAACATTACCATTCAAATGTTCTTATCCCCACAATATTGTTGATTTTGAAATATTGCCTTTTTTTCCTTTATGAAATAAACACAAAGCAGTTCACCCTCTATTTAAAAGAAAATTGGCAACCTTCTGTACAGTTACAGATACTGTATTAAGCACAATGTTATGCATAAAGCTCCATAGTTATAATTTTCCAAAAGACAGAAAATGTGTGCAAATAGCAATTAAAAAGAAGCCTGGTTCATGTTATTAAAATTGATTTCATATACCCAAAGCTGGAACATGGATCATATGCAAGAAGCTATGCACCAATGTTTACCTTCAGTAATAACTATTAATTAACTAGTTCAGTACTCCTGGCAAATTCATTGATGGTATGAAATCTTCATCAACATATCAGGATTCATAAGACTTGAAAGGGAGAATTTCTAGAGTTGAATTTGCAATAAAAAATGGTAACACCTGCTTAAAAGTAAATTCACCATTAAGTAAGTGTCAGCTTTTAGTGACCATATAGACAGACCTTCTCTAGGATGATCTGCCTCCAACCTGGCCTTTCAGAACTTCCAGTGATGCATCCACCCCACTGTTATAAAGTCCATCAACCTCTTCTTCTCTTTCCTTCCACCTTTCACAGCACTGTAGATTTCTCAAGAGAACAAATGTGTAGATAAGATTATTTTTATAATACAGGATATGCATTCTCATCCAGGTGGGATCTGTATAGTTTTTATTTCATTTTAGGATATTTTCTGGTATGTTTCATTCATCAAAACAGAGAGGGAGGTCATTCTGGTTTGCAAATATATAGAGTGTAGATGGTCTTTGCCTGTTTATTATTTTGTTTACAGTCTTTGTGTAGATTTTCTCTATGATGATCTAACTTGGTCCTTCAGGTATTCCAACAGTGCACCCATTGCCACTGTGACTGAGTCAGACCACCTTGCTGCTGGCTATCCTTTTCTCTTTCCACACACCTTTCCCAGCATTACAGCCTTCTCCAGAGAGTTAGGTCTTTGCATAATGTGTCCAAAATAGGATAATTTGAGCCTAGTCATTTATGCCTCAAGTGAGAACTCTGGGTTGATTTGTTTGATGATCCATTTGTTCTACAGTCTTTGTAGATCACCCCAATGCTAAAATTCTGTATGATGAACAATGAGGCAAGCAAGTAAAAAATTTAAATTAAATTAAACAAACATACAAGAATTACAAAACAGAACAAAGTATACACACTACATGGAATGCCCAAATCAATCAAAGTTCAATTAAGCATGGAACAAAAATGCTTTCATTGCCTTGTGAAAAGCAATGGGGAGGGGACTATGTGCATCTCATTGCCTCACCCAGATCCCATGCACTTTCTACAGAAACTTCATGAGACATTTGGACCAGATGAGCATAATTGAGCTTGGCCTCTTTTTTGCAATTTCCAACATCCCTGAATAAGACAATGCTGAAATTCAGCACCCAACCAACAAATTGGGGAAAGCTTGCTTTCCTGCTGATACTTCAAATTAAAATAATTTTTTGTTCAAAAATTCAGTAAGTTTTCAGACAGGCTAAACATGTCTAAAGAAGTGAAAGTGAAAAGTCTTCTCCCCCTCCCCCAGCCACCAACTAATAGTAAAAGGAGCCATTACTAATGTGGCTAATGTCCCATTAAAACGATCAGAGGGATCTGTATGTCTTCTTGCAGAAGACCTCACTGAGTTGCTCAGATGCAAGAATGAGTCCAAAACAGAAGTAAACCAGGGGAAATGGTATCACTGAAAACTGTCCTGAGTGCCAGCTCCATAACAGGTGTAAATCAGCAAAAATGTCTTTGAAGTTGGTGGATTTACACCCACTTATCTCAGCCTAATAACTTTTGCTGAGAGTGTGATACCAGATGGCATTTGGTAAGCAAGAGAATTATTTTAGTATGTGGCTTTTAGCCCTACACCAACGATTTTCAAAAAAACTCCTGCAAGGAACACCCACTTCTTTAGCAACACAAATAAGCTATTCAGGCTTTAAAAGTCAGCATCCATATCTCTCTCTCTCTCTCTCTCTCTTTCTTTCTCAGTATTGGGACAAATCCTGTGCCTAATTAGGAGATATTACTCCTTCCTTCTCAACCAGAGCAGTGTAGTATGGAGAGAAATGCAGAGCACTGTGCATAAAATAAACAGCTGGGAGAGAATGCACAAGTTGCGTAATCAAATGTCTTCTCTCTGGCTATAAAATCTAACATGGACCATACCTCCAGAGTAGACAGCAAGTTCTAGTAACTGAGGGGACAAACAAAGAAAAAAAAAATTTTGGATGCTTTCTGTTGAAAAAAAAATCACCCATATGTTTTCAACTATTCTGTAGTTTTCCTTTGTATATTCCCGTGACTTTTGTACATGCTGGAGAAGATTTGGAGAAGATTTCTCCTGAAAAATCTTCTCCTATGCATCTTCCGTCAGTCGGATAAAAGAGGTTGCACTTTTGAAATGTACTTCAAAGGAAAAAAAAAACCAGTGAAATCCTAATGAATGAAGTGTGAAGTCCTTTCATGTATTTCATTACAAGCCAGCAAAGGAGGATTAATATTCTGTCTTTTATTGTACAATTGTACAATTCTCTCCCCAATGTTTGGCCACCTCTTTAGCTCCCCATGTTCTCATTCAATCTGAAGGGAAAACATTAGTGGGAAACACCTTCCCGGGGTCTCCTTTAAAAAAAAAAAAATTGGGAAGTGAAAGAAGTCAGAGAAAGTTGATTGTGATGGAAAGATAGATAATGCAAAACCACGGCACTAACACACTAACATCCAGTTCCAATGCCACAGTGAAGTGAGGTACCAACCAACCAACCAGCAAACAACCCTAAGAGAAATTTGAATCCTTAACCCTCCTGAGAATAAGATAGAAAAACCAAAGTCACTGGAGTGGCTGGCAGATATCTCAGAATAAGATATAAGGTAGACTTTAGCACAGAATTCATTACATGAGTGCCAGGCTGGTTAATCCTGGTCTACACTGATCGATGGCGGAGCTGTAAAAGTTAGACGGATATCTTTCCCATGCTTTTCTATTTCCCCCCATGCAAAGTAGATGCTCGGACACCTTTGCACCTTGCTCCCCTTTTTGAACCTTGGGGTTGTCATCAAAACAAATAAAGGGGGAGTAAATCTCATAGGCATGGCTTCTAGTTGCTGGAAGGCTAATTCTTGCAAAAATTAGAAAGGGAAAGAAAAGCCTTCTTCTGCGTTTGCCTAAAGGAACTCTAGATAAATATGGAGAGCAAATAATCCTTGAAAAAGGATAGGAAGGTGTGCGGGAAGGAGAGAGACAGCAGACGGGCCATCAGGAGTATGCACAGCTGTAACTGCCTGCCAGTTGTGAAATAAACAGTGATGACAAATGGAGGAAAAATATCAACCAGCAACTCTGACTGACACTGAATAAATGAGTGGATGAATAAATAAATGGAAACGCTAAGAAGAATTGCTGCCCTCCTTGGAGAGAAATCAAAAAAATGTATGAAGTTGGGGGTTGTGGTGTTTTTTCATTGTTGTTTTTGATTTTGCATAGAAATCTATACCAGTAAATAAAAGAGAGAAGGGAAAAAAAATCCTCGTGATCCCTGAGGGGGAAAGATTGATTAGAGAAAACCATCAATGAAGTGGAAATTCACCAGAAATAAAGGAAAGAATATGTAAATCACACCTGGTTCCAACTTGCATTACTGTTGGCAGTAATACGTTAAGATTTGACAATGTCAACTACAAACAGGGGCCTCATAAACTTGATCAGACAACAGTGGGGCAATCCCCCAAGTCCCAATCCTCTATTCTTACTTTAGAGGACTGTTTCTCAACCTTGGCAACTTTAAGATATGTGGACTTCAACTCCCAGAATTCCCCAGCCAGCATGCTGGCTGGGGAATTCTGGGAGTTGAAGTCCACATATCTTAAAGTTGCCAAGGCTAAGAAACACTGCTTTAGAGAAAGAACAAAAAAATCAGGAAGACATTGATGATGGTGATGGTGATGATGATGATGGTGATGATGATGATTTATTCAATTTATATAACTGCCCATCCCACATATGTGACTCTGGGCAGCTCACAACAGTTAAAAACCAAACCAAAATAAAAACAAACAATAAAAACAGCAGCACCATATTAAAACCACTATTAAAATTCAAATAAACATAAAATGAAGTCACAATCAGCAGGTGAATACAAACAATACAACCCATTCAGTATAACCATTGCAAAGGCTCACCGCTGCAGCCAGACCTCAAACACAATGGTCCATCCTAATGGCCAGAAGGGTCAGGGCCAATTTAAGTTCTGGGGGAATGATGCTGCAAAGGTTGGACACCATGACAGAAAAGGCTCTCTTCCTGGGTGTCATCAGATGACATTCCTTAGCAGACGGGACTCACAACATGCTTATTCTGACAGATCCGATGGGATGGATAGATGTAACTAGGGGGAGGCAGTCCCTCACATATCCCAGTCTCATGCCAGGTAGGACTTTATAGGTCATTACCAGCACCCAGAAGCACACCAATAGCCAATGAAATTTGTGGAACAGAGGTGTAATGTGAGCACACATGAGTGCCACTGCATTTTGTACTAGCTGAAGCTTCTGAATGCTCCTTGAGGGCAGCCCCATGCAGGGCACATTACAGTAATCCACGGAGTAACCAGGGCATGACTTACTGAGAGTAGACCATTCTGGTCCAGGAAAGAGTGCAACTGGTGGACAACACGAAGCTGGGCAAAGGCTGTCCAGGCCATGGCTGTCATCTGCTTTTTGAGCAAGAGTCATGAGTCCAGAAGAATCCCCAGGTTGTGTACAGGGTCTGTTTGGGGCAGTGCCACCCCATCCAGAACAAGAGATGGTAGATCCCTGGAACCTGAAGGCCCAAATACCCGAAGCCACTCAGCCTTGCCAGGGTTGAACTAAAGCCTGTTGTTCCCATACAAACCTCCACAGCCCCCAGACACTGAGACAGGACATCAACAGCATCACTCAGAATGTCAGGGGCAGAGATGTAAAGCTGAGTATCATCAGCATACTTAGATGCTAACAATATCTTCAAAGTAATGTGTAGTGGAGCCTGAGAACAGTATGGCCAATACAGTACATTGATAGTATCAATCATGATTTCCTTGAATGAAAAGCAAGGTAACATGTATACTACATTACATTTCAATGCTTTGATCATTTTAGCTGCTATATGAAATTAAAAGTAAGAGGATTTTGGGGAGGGGGGGGGAGAGGGAATAGTGTTGTTTGTATGTTTCTAATGATTTCTTATTCTTTCCCCAAACCAACAATTAGAATCTGAGATGGGATTAGGTTACTCTTTCCTGGTGCGTGGTGCACATAGCAACAGTTGAATTAGGTTAAGCCCTGCCAGTGGCCTACTATTTAAAGTTCTTGAGACTTCCACAGTGTTACTGCATCCAATATCATCTTCCTCCAGTGGTTCTGGCTGCTAAGACTGGATTCATGTAAACAGAGACTGTTCTTTGCTGCCCAGAAGGCAAGACTGAGTGAAGAAAGGACTTCACTCAAAGGAAGGTTAATTTTGGTAGAACATTAGGAGAAACATTTTGATAGCAAAAGCGATTCACCACATTAGCAAGAGGTGGGATGAGTTCATCTTTCCTGAAGTTTCCAGGTAACAGTCTGTTGGGTATTCTTTAGTTTTAGATATCCTGAATTTAAGCAGGGGTGTTGGAATAAATCAGTGATCCAGAGCCTGAGGCTCACAGATAGTCTGCAAAGTACGAGTTGCAGCTCGAAGGCCACATTTAGTCTTTTAGCTGCATGCAAAAATGAATGGAGTTTTGATTTCATTTAATTGAAATGTAAGCTTAATTAAAATCACATTAAATTAATTACATACCACTAATAGGATTACTCCCCATGTATTTAATAATTCTCTTCATATTAAAATTTACAATTTGGTGATAACTTTGGAGGCATTCAGGGGGCAGGCATGGCCTTGGGATCTCAAGTTGTACAACTCAAGATTGCTTTAGCTTTATGTTTCTAAAACTTTTGGTAAAGTCACCCTTGTTATTTTGGGTACACCCTAATCACAGGACATTTCAGAGTAGGCAAAGATATTTCATGAATAATAAGCATGTGAATAAGTTTGTGATGCCAGCTGCTCTCCCATTAACTTTAGAACCATTTGTCAGCAAATCCAACATGCAAAAAGGAAGCTTCTGATTATGACTACAGTTAAGAATAAATCTCATCTCTCCCACCATTTCAATTGGACTCAATATACATTGTTCTCAGCAGGGTTTGTTTTCAGGTGAGGAATTGTTTTATGACACCCTATTAATCTAAACTCTCCTCCCCCCCCCCCCCCCACATTTGACTTGACCAAAGAATATCAAGGATACATCAACTTTAAAAATGAAATGCCTCAGAATATTTGCATTTTGCTTTATTTTTAAGGAAGCCACATTTTAGTTCCATATCAGAATATAAGCTCTTTTTTTCAACTCCACTCAGCTGTGAACTGAGAATGCAAATTTTTGGAATACTGAGTTCTCCTTGATAAATATGTAACAAATCATTCTCTTCTCCTTGTAGTCAACAAATATTTCTAGGGCTTAACCATGAAAAGACAAAGACTTTGTTGAACTGAAATGTCTGGGCTCTTAATGCTGAATGAAAATCTTTCCCTTCCAATACACAGATACAGACAGGCATCCAATCTAGATTTATAGATGGTTATTTTGGGCATTTTCAGTGCTTGAAGTGGTTTGTTTTAAAAAGTTTGGAGGAGTTGCTGATGAGGAAACATGGCATGAACAGTTCATTGTGGCTTTAATTTTAATTAAGGAGGAGATGGAGCATCATTGAATAGCTACAAGGCTGTGATCACCACACATATTGCGAATGGCAGGAATGAAATAGACTTGAGTTAGTGTAGTATAGTGTGGCATTGGATCGGAGAAATGTACATTCGCCAGGGAGTCCACTGAGTAACTTTGGTCAGGAATTCCATCTCAGACAACCTCTCAGGGTTGTCACTGTGGGGATATAATCAGAGGACATAATCCTTGCAGAGTAGGTGGCAGCTATGGCCAGGAGTGTCTTTGCACAAATCCATCTTGTGTGCCAATTGTTCCCATTTCTAAGTTGGGGAGTCCTACTCATGATCATACATGCCTTAATCATTTCTCATCTAGATTACTGCAATGCACTCTATGCAGGACTTTTCTTTAAGACCACTTGGAACCTTCAACTAGTCCAGAATGCAGGACATGAGCAGTTAAGGACAAGCCACAGTATGCCCATGTCATACCTCTGCTACAAGAGCTGCAGTAGGCTTCCGGGTGCAATTAAAGACACTGGCTGTCTTCTATAGAGCCCTTCATGGCATAGGGCATTGTTATTTGGGGGACCATATTTCTCCCGTGGTGTTTTCCATTCTGTGAGATCTGATAGAGTTGGCTTGCTTTGAGTCCCATCTATCAAGCAATGCCATCTGAGAGGACCCAGGAAGCAGGCCTTTTCTGTCATAGCATCTGCCCTCTGGAAGAGCATCCTCCCCAAGATCTAAACAGCCCTGACCCTGCTCTCTTTTAGATAAACCTTAAAGACCTTACTCTTCCTCAGATGTTTGGCTAAAACATGGTGTGAATTCACTGTGTGTTGGTTTTATTGTTTACTATTTGCTGTCTCCCGCTTCAACCATCTTTTGTCTTTTTGATGGTTTTTATTGTGGTTTGACTTTCTACATTTTTATTCTGCCCAGAGTCCCTTTGAGTGTGCAGCCTACAAATGTGATAAATAAACACAGTCCCAGAGAAACAGTGGTGTGTAAAAGCTGGTGTGGGGTTAAAACATGGTTCTGAGATTTGAAAGTGATCTGACTGAATCTGCAAATAAAATCAATTTGATGAATTGAATAATCAAAGATAGCCGATTTGTTCCAAAGATTCAGTGGCTTTTGTGCATACACAGAACTGCATTTTTCTAAACTGAGTTCATAATTTCAATGGATATGATTTGATTCAAAAATTCACATTAACATTTGAATCAAACAGTTTTGAGGCTCGGAATCAACATTTTAAATAGACCCCTACTGACATTTCAAATCAAATCAATGATCTGAAATGGATTGGGATGATTTGTTCATCCTAATTGGATGGAGGATGGATGGACAGACGGATGGATGGGTGAGTGGGTGGACAATCACATCACCATCTTTGCTAATGAAAAGCCTCACCCCATACTTTTTTTAAAACAATCAACTCAGAAATGCAGAGATCAGTGTTCCATTCAGGAGAGTAGTTCTTCCTAAAGTAGTTTCACCCTTGAAATATGTTCAAGCAGCCCACAGTGCTGGGCAATGTGCTGTTAACACAAATAGTATATCTGTTAGCAGATGCCTGTTAGTTTGTTTGCTTCCAAGAAGGAAAATGAACCTTTTCCAATGCCAACTCATAAATTGGGGCAGGAGAAGAGGGGCTTTTAAAAATTAGTTATGAAACGGCAGGTGGATGGTTCAGTAAAGTTCCTGGCTCTCTCAGCCATGGGTGAACATTGGTTGACTCAACAGTGGGTGTGATAGCTGCCATGCAAGGGCTATTTTGAGGAACAGGAAATAGAAAAGGAACAATCTATTCTAGCTCTTCCTAGTACTGGCTGTGTTCACATCCTGAGCCATAACTGACAGCCATATTTTAGCCTAGCATGTAATATGGATGCAGCCTGTATGGGATTATTTATGGTTCATGTGAAGCCAGAAATTAGGTAAATGGAATAAACCATGGTTCCATTAATCATAAGTAAGCATAATGTGCAAAGGTGGCCACAGTCTGGGAAAGCCTGTTCAAGGGAAGGAGAAAGATAAGAGGAGGAAAGGAAAAGTTGGGAAGGAGGTGAGGTGGTAGACTGGCCTGAGGTTTCACCAAAATGGTGAAACGTAAGTTGTAATGTCACAATGCAAGTTCCAGCCCTTACATATTTATGATACATGCAGCGTACAAAAGATGGAGAGTTTGCATGGCAATGTCATGGTGTGTGTTTCATCATTTGCCCACCCCCATCCCCAATTTCTTCTCCTCTTTTATTAGAACCACAATCCACAATCAGGCAACTAGAACTACAACCATCTCCTAGAAGTAACAGTTTGCCAAGTTTCTGTGGTTTCCATTAAAGCAAAATGCAGTTCTTTAATATGTTTCATGAATTTGGTCTCTAAACCCAAGTTAATTTATTGTGTTGCATGAACCCAGACAATGCAAGCTTCCTTAAACAAACCCCAGCTAAGGATGGTATATGAACCCTATTGGTGTCTTTATAAGAGAAACTCAGAATAATACGAGCTTAAGTTAAAGATTCAGTGGGCTTTCCTATATTGCCTAGACAACAGGAGAGTATCTTAACTTCTATAGCAAGAGTGTTAATGGACCTTAAATGACAACTTATACAACAAAAAATAATATTTAGAATTTATTTGACTCTTACTACATTTGTGTAGAAAAGGGCCGTCTAAGACAGGATTTTGTTGGAGATGTAATAAGGATAACGCTTCCTTAAAACACATGTTTTTACGATGTCCTATACTTACTATGTTTTGGGAGAAAGTAATGGACTATATAATTGTGACTGTGTGACAAAAGTTAAAATTTTCAGAGGATAATATTCTCTTGAATTATATACCTAGTACATGGAATTTGATAACTGGACAATGTATATTGATTCTCCATGCCCTTACTACGACTAGAAGACTGATATTGCAGCATAGGAAAGATAAACGTATGGCCCCATTCACTCAATGGATCGAAGACTGTGATTACACTTGCTACCTATGAACGAGTTGCCTATAGACCTAGACTTTGTATGGACAGGTATAATGAAATATAAGACTCATTTATACAAAATACAGTAGGTTAAAATTATATGTGTATTAGAAATAAATATATTTATGCTTGCATAATATTTGCATTAGATAAGTATATATAGAATTGAAACTGTGTACTGTCATAACAATATATTATACTTTGTTTCTTTTTTCTTTTTTCTGTTGTTTTTTCACTTTTTTTAAAGCACTTGTTTTAAAGCACATAACGTTTTTTTTCTTCGGCAATGTATGTATTTCTATCATGATTACTTTTGTGTTTTGTTCCTTTTTTTCTTTTTCTGCTATTATTTTAAAAGCTATAAAAATACATTAATTAAAAGAATTCAATGGGCTTTGAACCCAGATCCTAACATCTCCAAATGGTTGACTCCTGAATTCTCAAGTTCAGAAGCTAGGTGGTATAATTAACCTGTGCCTGCCAGTTCGCAGCCTCCGCTTTCTTCCATAGAACATTTTTCACTGATTTTTTTAGGCTTGGAAGCCCCATATAACAGTTCTTCCTTTAACCTCCCCTCAGCCTCAGTATGTCTGAAGCAGCCTGTTCATCTTTGCTAGAAAGCAATGTCGAATCCATTGGTAAAACCCCTTTGGCCCTATACTAATCACACTGAATGCATGCAAGTGAAAATCAATTAACAGCAGTGGTTAAGGTCTGATGTATATTCATGAAGAAGCACAGTGTATCAATTTATCTCATAATGTTCACTCATGAACTCTAACTCCCATGCTAACTTATCTCTTTTTCATCTCACTTTGCTTGGCATGTGCACCTACCCATTTGTTCTAAATACACCAAAGCCTTTTCACACCCTTTCTTTGCCCTGGATATTTCCAGGACTTCAAAGTGCACTCCAGTTGGCTACAATAAATCTCCTTAAACTAAAGGGTTCATGGGATCATGGGAACTGTAGTGCTGTTTTCTTGACAGTATGGCCTACTGGGTAGCAATCTTAGACTTGATGGTCTATTCAACCCTGTTTTGTTATCTCCGCCACCATTGCCTAAGTTTACTCATCAAGACAAAGACATGGGTTGGGAGCCACTTGGTGGTCAAGAGCTCACAGTAAGAGTCACGGTGGGGCTATGTTGCAAAGTTCAAGCCATATCATGCATATTTTCTCATAGGCACCTGATAGAAATGCTGATGGCATCATGTACATCATGATGCCAATTACACAATTTGATCATTTACACAATGATGTTCTGAAGCATGTGATGTCACTTCTCTTTCTGGTCTCCCCAGCAGACACCCATGATTTTTCCTGAGTCTGGGGAGAGACCTTTAAGAGGGTTTCATTTTTCCCATTTAATTGTTATTTCTATTTTAGGACATACAGTGAAAATCTTTTATGGTTTCCCAGCAAAAAATGCAGAAAACTATGTTGTCAGTAGCCAGCAAACATGATTTGGAGGTCTTCGAACCATAGGAAGGCTTATAGTTGCAGTTTACCCCCCCCACCCCCCCCACCCCATGAATCATGATTTCTAAACCACAAAAGTTGGGTTCAGATAATGTATTAAACCAAAGCCAAACAAACTTCACTGTGGCTTAGTGTGTAGGTAAATCCAAATTTACAGTAGGAAATTGAAAACAGATGCTCCTTGCAGGAGTTATGGAATACAACTGAAACCAATTAACGGTACAACTAAGAAACTACAAGAACAAGGCTGAAAATTATCAGGGCTGTGCAGCACGTTGTATTGGAAGGTAAAATGGTGCTTTAGACCATGTGTATACATGAATGTAGCACCTGCCTGAAACTCATTAAGCCAAATGCATCTTTTTCGGGGATCATGTGGCAGTTGGTTTTGGTGTGAATTAGCTTTCTGCCAATCAAAACTTTTTTAATGAATATGGATTGAGCACTAGTGTGGAAAACGTCAGCATCTCTTCTTCACTGCAAAGTACTCTGGTTAATAAAGCTCGAAGTTTGGAAGCAACAACGAGAAATAAGTTAGAAAAACACATCATGGGGAATTCTCAAAGAAGCAGCCCCAAAGCAAGAAAAAGAAAACAAATATTTTGGCTATAAATATAAGACGTTGGTCAGAATTTATTTTTTTTTAAAAATCACTGCGTGCCAGACGGGAAACCCGCCATCTCAGTGTGGCCTCAGAAGACTGTTTTGCACAATAAATACTAACAATTGTTTCTCCTCCTTCACTTCTGCCACCACATTTATTCAACTATTATTGGAAGACAGCTGCTGGTAGAGCATTTTGGGAGTACTAGCATAATTCTGGCTGCGCCGTGAGATGACACTGTCAGTGATCATACAGCCGAGGCCCAGCAGTTGCAAGAGTTGCTAAAACAGCTGCTCTGGTCCTGTACATGCGAACCCATGTCCTGAACTCTATGGATGCTCATAGAGCTCCATCGGAGTGCTACCACAATGGCTGGTCACTCTCTGTGTCAAGTCCTCCCCGTCTGACTCCCAATTCCGAAGTATTCTCATGCAACCAGGCTTGGTTCAGAAAAATACTCTTTATTGAGTGGTACAGGTAGCTTGTAAACAGAACATTGCTAAAACTAAAGCCTTGGTTAAACTCCCCTCTATTTATCCCCCCTCCCTTGATTGCCTGGCGTCTTGAGTCTTCTCCACCAGGTGGTGACCTTTTTCCTTCCTCCCCCCTCCTCCCCGAGCCTCTTCCTGGCTCTTTGGGGCCCCAGCTGCCTTGCCGGCAATCAAGCCAGGCAAAAATGCCCATATATGGTTAAGCTGCTTCCCAGCTCCCATTACAACCATTAACAGAACCACCCCCCCTCTTTAGTTACTAGTGGCAGAACCAATTCACTCTAACTCCCAATGACTGCAATACAATGGCAAACAACAACAGATGGGTGATGCAGGTTCTGACACTCTGTAGACTTGGAGCCATGTTTTAACACCATGGCCATATGGTTCCTTGACAAAACATTAAACCCGACTCTGTAGAATGGGAGGTGAATAACACTTGCTTTCACAGATGATGTAGGTATGAATGGCAGGTTGATGGGCTGTATATGTGCAAAAGGAAGTGAATGAGAGATGGGTAGGGAGCATGTTTATAGCATGAATCACTGAACCTGTGCACATGCAAATACATGGGTGATACGCTCTCTCTGTATGTACAGTATGCATGGGGGGGTGTACAATATGTATAAGTGTGTGTGTGTGTTAGAGAGAGAAACTACTGCAATCCACTAGTAGGCACTGCAGTGAAACCTCCATGCTCCCCAAAATTAGCCCTTGTACAATGTTCTTGGCTTGATTGCCACATATTAATTATCAATGTTATTGTTAGAGGATGAAAGTCTCCAGATGATAAGTACCACTTTAAAGACCACCGAACTCATCTCCCTTTATCTCATCCGCTGTTGTTTGCACAGCCGCTTTAACAGGCAAGCTCACCTAATACAAATGTTCTCTTTTGTTCATCAGCTGTTTTGTCTCTGTGATACATAGCAGCCCTTTGCTAGTTTGTTTGTTCCCTCTTATTTAAGTAGGGGCTGTAGGAAAAAAATTCATTTGGCCATAACTTTTATTTGAACATATACCATTTGCACTTTCCAAACGTAGTTGTGTAGTTGTGATTAAAGTATGCACTTACCAAAATGTTATGATGCTAAACGCAGGCAGAACTAGATGTAGATATATGGAAACTATGGTAAAAAGCTTTCTATCAATAGGGGAGAATAAGATCAAAAGATAGTTACCTGGGAGACATATTTTTTAGAAAGTTTGCATCCTGAAAAAAGTGTCTATACAAATGTGTACAAAATTGGGCTGGAGTGAGTTTGCAAATAGATGTGGAAATGGGGCTGAAATAAGCTTACGGTTAGTTTGAAATCAAGCTAAATAAACATACGGTAGTTGATATAGGTTTAGTATAAATAATTTTAGTATATTTGCCTTTCAGGATTATGTGTTATATGTGATGAATTTTTTTTCTCTTTTGGCGTTTGATCCACCAGTTTCAACATCTAGAGAGCTTGAAGCATACAGGGTGAAATAAGGAAATCTTTTGTCTTATTTTTTCTTCCATTGACGCCAATGGAGGGAAAATGATTCATTGATTGACTGATTGATTGAATGAATGAATGATCCAGCTGGAGTATCTCAGGTTGACTGATGCAGTTTGTGTTGTGTTGGGCTTGTGTTTGGGGAATGGGAACATTTTGGATCCAGTGGTACCAGCACTTGCCCCATTCAGCTTCCAACATGCCTCTGGTATTTTCTCTTCTTTGTGCTGTTGGAGTAGCAACACTGGACATGCATTGTATCATAGATTACTGCCAGTGCAACAGGTAGCATTGTGATAATGACTCTGCTTTTATTACAAATCCTTTTAGCTGTTTGTCTGTACACATGCTACCCGGCTCAAAATCCCATTGCGGTTGCTATGGGAGAAAAAATGGTGAGACTACAGAAACAGTGGTATACCCCAAATCTGAAAGGAAGACAAAAGGAGAAAGAAGTTCAGTGGAGAGGAATCTTAGAAAAAGGACCTTTTTCAATGAGCACTGCTTTGATCTCTGGATGAGAAACAGTGTGGCTCCCAGATGAAATAGAAAGCAAGGAGGTGAGATGAGGATACCTCCTTAGATCTTACGTCTTCCTCAAGCTGCATCCTTCAGATGTATTGAGACTACAGTGCCCTCAATTCCTAGCCAGTACAGGAGTTTGTGATCCCAATCTCACCTGAAGAACACAAGGTTGGGAAAGGCTGCCCTAACTGTTGTTACTCCTACCTTGTTTGGTAACAATAGGCAAAGGGAGAGCAACAAGAAAGCGAGTGCAGGACTGCTCTTTTACAGCTTTTTCTTAATTCCATTCTATTTTCCTCCACCACAAGTATCACAGTTGACTTCAGTAGGTTGCACTGTTACTGCAGCAGGAGACAATCCTAAGATCCAAACAAGATGGAATGCTAATTGTGTGATTGCAAGTAGTGTATCTACATTTCCAGCATAAATAGGAACTGGGGAGGCACTCAGTAGGATTGGAACCAAGGACCGGGCAGAGGACTTAAGTGATTCCACCCATGCTGTAACCATGGTGCAAATGCCCTTCTTCTCATTGTTGTTGTTCTTATGACCCAAGAGAAGCTTTTCTCCACGCCTAATGGAAGAAGACTTTTCTTTGTATGTCTCTGTGATCCAGGCCATGGCTAGTAGAAATATCTTTGGAACTGCCATGGTCTGGTAGCTTCCATGCTGAAATACATTATGTTGAAAGCTATCCCTGAAGACTGCCTATTAATTGAGAATATGGCAACCAGATTATTAACTGGCAGTAGCTGCTGAAATATATCGTGCCAAGAATAAAAGATCTTCACTGGTTTCCAATTAATTTCAGGATGCAATTGAAGCTGCAAGTTAGAAAGCCAAGAACAGAGCTGAAATTGCTGGCAACTATTATTTTCACTGGGAAATTGTGGGATGAAAGGTACGCAGCTGAAAAGCTGTGCAGGGGAAAAGAAGGCTTTGTATTCATTCATTCATTCATTCATTCATTCATTCATTTATATACACATACATGCACACACACACGTGCACACACACACGTGCACACACATACACACACTTAGAATGATGTAGTGATATGGCATCATTTAAACAAATCAGTGTGGAATTAGGGGGAGTAGATGAGGGCAGCTCTATTTTATTCAAGGAGGAAACCAGATTGGGGCTCCAGCTGAAGCAAAACTTCAAAGCAGGAGTTTAAAATTAGGATTCTGACAGGTTCAGATGATGCTTATATTGGAAATTGACCCCAATAAGCCTGAATGTTATTCCAGCAATAGAAAAGCCTGCCCTGCTTTAAAATTCAGCCAGACTCCTACTGGTCTCATCCATATCCATGACTTTTACTACACGTTCTTCCACCTACCTTGCAAGACAGCAGAACTATTGCACTTCTGCAGATCAGATCTTTGCCTGTAATCAGAAGTAGATGATCATCCTCTCATTTGGCCTAGCATTGCTTGAGGCTTCTTGAGTTTTTCAGGAGGAAGATGAGAAATCAAGGCCCCAATCAAATCTCTCTTGGGTAATCTTTTAAAACAAGGGCTCAGAAATTGTGGCCCTTCAGATATTGCTAAACTAAAATAGCCCCAGTCAGCATGGCCAATGGGAAAAAAATGCTTACAGTTGTAGGACCCCCTACTAAACTAATACTTGTATTACTCTGTTTGGAATACCCTACAGCAGCGGTTACAAGAAAGCTATGTTGGGAGGAGACAATCAAAGCTCTCCCAAGAAATGCCTATTTAGGAGTCATTATTCTCCCAGTCCATTATTCCTGTAGAGATGATCTCCAAGCATATTCACCCAGATAGTCAACTTTCAACCCAGGGTATGCTGCAAGATTAAAATAAGGGATGTTTTATTATAACAACACAATAGGATTTAGGAACAGGAACTATGAATAACAACAACATCAACCACTTGGATAGTCCCATCGACCCTTGGGGGTCAGTATTGACCAGTGTGGAGAACCCTGGCCTAGAGTGAACTTGGTTATTTCTTTTACTTAGATAATGGCTGGGAACAAAAGGATGCTAATCTGCTTGTGATTGCATGAAGCTTAATCACTACAGTACTGAATCCTGTTTACCCTGGTGGTTTTCATAATTGGCACTCATTATTTAGATGATGCCCGGTTTATTGCAGATAGCAATGAGAATCTATTGGCAAAACTATTATTTTGCAAGGTGTGGGTAGAGAGATAATGAAATCAATATTGGAAGTTCCCAGCACCTAAATTTTTTTTAAAATGCTGCAGCAAGATTACATATGAAGAATATAAACACAAATGTCTCCTGGTAATACACAACTGACAGGGAAAAAATTTGGGGCAGCCCCATGTTTCTTAGGCTGTAGGATGATGCAAGAACAGAGACCTCAATGACAGGCACCCAGATTTTCTATGCAGAAGGATCTGCTGATAAGGCTTGGCATTTCCAATGTGAAAATCTCAAGTATCTGTCCAATGAAAGAGTTGATGCCAGCTCCAGTAGACAGTCTTGGAGCTTATAGTCTGATGTTTTGACTCAACATAGGGAGCTTCATATTTCTTTGATGTTGTTCTGTGCCTTCCGAGGATTAAAAAGAAGTTTTTGGAGATCTGCTGCTAACAACTGTGGATTTCATGGACTGATGTTTTGATTCAACACAAGGACTTTCTTCTCTTCTTAATGCTCTTGTGTATCTTCCAAAGATTAAGAAAAATCCACCAGTGGGGTGGATCATCCTGTTGAGAGTGTGGTTTTGCCATGGATGAAGTGGTACAGGTGGCTTGGTGTGGGGTAAGAAAAACAGCTTGCACATCAATCTGAGTGTCAGTACTTGAGAATATCATAGAACACGTCATGCTGTTCTGCTTGATTTGTGCCACTCCTCTGCCATCTGGCACATATGATCATATCAGTTGCATTCTTAAAGTTGCATAGTTGCAGGGAAGGGGAGGGACATATAACTTTATAACTTTCCTCTTTGGGGGAAAAAACAAACTCCAAGCAATGGTAGGAGGTAGAACCTTGGGTATTCATAGAATCTGCCCATCAAGAGATCATTCATATTTTAACATGCTGAAAAAATCCAACAAGAATCCAACAGGGGATCTAAAATAACATTGTTTTGAGTCTACTATTACTTCTGCAGCCTAATCCACACCATTTTTCAGCCTTTGTGCTGATAAGCACAGATTTTCTTTTTTGCTTGGGTTTTATTTTGTTTTTATTTCTGTTTTCAGAACTACAAGCAGAAAAAGAGAACCTATTGTACTTAGGTTCAGGTGCTCTGAACCTTATCTCAATTTTTGTCCCATGCCACTTAGCCATGACTGCTCTTTGAAAAGAAAATGGTTCAGCAACATGCACATTGTCTGGTTCCACATTTTGTTGAGGGTGTGCAGTAGTTGGTATTTGAGTTTAAGCTGTACACAATTCCAACGTCAGGGGCCTCCTGAGATATTGCTGGCCTTGGGTTAGAGCAAACCATGGCAAAGCTTAAGCAAAGTGTTCTAGACATGGAAGCATAAATCGATCTTACCAGGGTATCTGCAGGATGTGGTAAAAAAAAGTCAAGATGATAGCCGCCATGGTGTGACCAAAGTTCTGCCTGTTTTCAGTGTGTTCAGATGTACATGAAGACACATGGAGCTTTGATCACATCATTACAGCTGCCACCTTGACTTTTTTGACATACCCTGCAGACACCTCTGGTTGAGCTGGAAAATCTTAAGGACCGTTTTTAGGGAGCTAGGCGTTTTGAGCCACTTATTGTGCACAAATGATGCAAGGCTTTCACACTAATACTACCTGACATCTTATCATCCACAATTTTCAAGGATAGTTTCAGAAAGATCTCCTTTGAAATAAGAGTCTGCCCTTGTAGAATAGGTGCTGTTGAATTTCTGGCTGACATCCTACTATTCTGACTTCTATGAAGACCCACACAACACATATATTATATTCATTTATAAAAGTATGTTGGCACATACTGTACATTTAAAATGCATTTAAAACTTTTTTTTTTTAATGAAGCACCTTTTCTCAGTCTACTCCATGGGTAGACAGATAGGTTTTATGTACATCACAAGGACAAGACCCTTGTTCAGCAGGACTCTAGAATAATGCTTGTCATAGCCAAACTTACGTTGATAGACTGCAGGATACCAGTCCCTATTAACAGTGGAAGAAAGCTTACACAAGGCAATAGTAGGTTCAGTTTAATGTGTTTGGCGATTTATTACTTTGTTACCTATTCCCATGTAATTTCAGTATTTTGCTTGGTTTCACATTACTATTTCAATATTGGTCAGAGACTACAATATGAAATGCAGTTTGATAGCAGGGGTATGCTCTGTAAAAAGATTGCACTGCAAATAGGAAATTAACATGTTGGGGAAAGTCTAAGGTAAAGAATCACTTTTCCATCCTCCCTTTTTCCTACATGATGAGAAATTTATTGGAAGATTCTGGCATGCATCTAATGGACTTTCTATATTCTTTATGTCTGTGAGAGAGTATCCTTTATCTGGCATCTAGTAGAGATTGTTTTAGCTTGCATGGCCATTGTGGTGGTTCAGAAGTAGCCTTAAACTTCTTGAGCATCACCTAATTTTGAAAAGCGATCTCGTTGTTGTTTTTTAAAAGGGTCAAGACTTCCACCCGCAATCTTGTCTTCTTTCCTAATCTCTCAGGATGAACTGGAATTCAAAGATGTCATCTAGCACACACTAGATGGCAGCCTTTCCTACCATGATACTGTACTCAGCTTGCATTGCAAGCCCATTATCTGGATGGGGAAAAAGAGGCTAAACTGCAGATTATGCTTGAAGATATGCATGGAAACCTACTTGCCCATATTTGTTTGGAGGTCCTAATTAGAAACTGGATTAAAACAATTAGTAGCTCAATTTTTCATCAAGGATAGGAGACTGAACCTATGTGTAGCCAGTGTTATGAATGATAGGATAAGAGATGCAATCATATGGTGCACGTTCATCAGGAGAAAATAGACTGAAGGCAACCTTATTATTAGATTACAGATATATTCATCATGGTGGTTGTAACTTCTACATTCTACATATTTCCCACCTTTCCACTAATAGGAGTGTTCAAAGCAGTGACATTTCAAAAAAGAAGTAGTGGTACTAGAGTGGGCGGAAGCATTTTTTCCAGATCAAATCATCCTGGTTCAATGTTCCAGTTTGAAGCAACAAATCAAATCAACTCACTTTCCCAAATCTAATTACAGATTCAAATCCAATCAACTTGATAATTGGGCTCAAATCAAAGATTTGAACTGTCTGCCATAAATAATAATTTAGATTTGTGTTTGCAATATTTCTTAAAATATTCATTTATAAAAGTATGTTGGCACATACTGTAAATTTAAAATGCATTTAAAACTTTTTTTTTTAATGAAGGGTGGGTTGCTGCATTTGTAGAATGAAAACCCAATAGAACTTATATGCTAATGTCCACAGAAGTTAAAAGGCCTGAATGAGGTGAGAATCCATAAAGATCATATTCCTTAACTACCTGTATCCTTCATCAGTAAGTACACTTTGGTATACAGGTAGTCCTCAACTTACGATGGCAACTGGGATTGGAATTTCTGTTGCTAAGCGATGCAGTCATAAAGTGCAACCCCATCACTTAGTGACAGCAATCCCTGCAGTCTTGGTTGCCATTGTTAACTGAATTCCATGGTCATTAGGTGAGGCAACTTCCTTCCAGCTTCCCACAACCAAGTCAGCGGGAAAGCCGACAGGAAGTTGCAAGTCCCAGGTGGCTCAAAAGCAGGCCGGCAGGCAGGTAAGTGGCTGCTGCTGGGGGAGGCATGAGGGGGTGTGCAAGGGTGTGAGGGAGGTGTGGTGAGGGTTGGGGAGGATGCGCAAAGCTGTACAGAGGTGCATGAAGGTGCAAGGGAGGTGCAGCAAGGCTTGGGGAGTGTGAGCAGAGATGCGTGAGTGGCTGGTGCAGCATGAGCTCAGAGGCCTGAGGGAGGGTGTGCAGGTGGGGAAGACTTACCCAATGACTTGCAACCTTCTCTCCCAGCTTCCCCACTGACTTTCTGGGGAAGCCAGCAGGGAAGGTTGCAAATGGCAATCATGTGACTGCAGGGTGCTGAGGCGGCTGGAACTCTGAGGACCGGTCGTAACCACCATTTGTTCAGCACCATTGTAACTTCTATCAGTTGCTGAATGAATGGCCATAAGTTAAGGACTACCTGAATAATCTCTTACTTAGTCAAAGAGCTAAACACAGTGATATTAGATGTTTCTTCTTGAATATTGAAATTCTGTGATTCTGTGCTAACATCAGTTGAGTGGGGTGTTCTCCAAATGATGGAACTAAGTCGTTTCCTTTATGGACGGGGAGAATGAGCAAGAGAACATTGGGACTTTTATCTATCACTTTTCCCTGTTGGCAGTTAATGGGCGCTTTAGAAGCACAAATAGAGAACACTGCATATTTATCTGGCATGTCATAAGGTGGCGAGATGGAGGCAACTAATCAGGGAGAAATGCCTGGGGCTCATTGTTACAATCTCATCTTCAGTAGCAATCTTGGAAATGAAGAATAACTTAATTACCACATATCACTCGGTCTACTTTATTTGTTCTTGCAGCTGTCCCTTGACACTGCTGTCCACATTCTGACATATACACGGCAGGCAGCAAAATAATTGTTTGATTAAAAAGCCCTGTGGAATGCTGAACCCTGGCCCATTTCAGGCTTCCAGGGAGCACAAGTGAACTGCACAAGAGCCAGATATCTGAGGCTATAAAAATACACCTGATCCTATAAAGGAATACAATTCATTATTGGCTAGTATGTTGACTTGCCAAAGCGATGACCCAGCTTGGGGGAAGGGGGGATGATTGGCTTGCTTAGGGGACATATTTGTTGTTTTGGACAAAGTTTGGAATGTGTGATTTTATATTTGTGTTTGTATGTATGCATGTTTGTATACACACACACGATCTTGGAGAACATTCTGGTGGAGTAGATTCTTTATACTTGGTATGTTACTCATCTTGATAGTGAAGAAACAATCTTGAAGATAGTTCATATGGATTCATCAAAGCTCATCCTTGTTTGACTACATAAATCCCAGAAGCAAAAACAAATAACACTAAGTCAAAGTCAATGCACATCCTCAGAAATAGGTTTTCTACCACTTGACAGTGATATCCATAATTGCTAACTTTCATAAAAATTAGATGATTTCATCAATAACAGTGATACTGTATGAATGAATATAATTCTGAACGGAGTCCAGAGGAGTCTACCCATCACTGACAGACTAGTTTCTAGCTAAGGGGGCTTTAGGTCTTACAAAAAGAAAGGCCATTTCAACTTATTCCTGGAAGCCCCTGAGGATGGACTTGGTTCTGTACTGAGAAGACTCATTGGTCACTAGATCTTGCAGAAACAGGGTGCTCCAGAAAGTCAGCAGTGTGTAACGAACTGCCACTTGTTGATCTTAAAACCAGTAACTCTCCTTGCAACCAATATTGATTCAAAAGAAAGTTCATTTATTAAGAATAAGTGTACAGATCCAAAGCATTGCTGAGACTGAATAAAAGCGCGCCAAAAACTGCTTTTCTTTCTTTTCCCCCCCTTTCTTCGCCCTTAGTTCTTGTCTTCTGATTCCCTTGCTGGCATGGCCTTGAACATTCCAGGGCTTGTGATAAGAAACCATCTGCATCAAACAGTCTCTCCTTCCTACTCCCCCTCCCCTTTTCCAATGGCAGAACCGCAGCATGTAGAAAAAATCATTTTTTTTAAACTAGCCATATAATAATCTACTATAAAATCTTGCGAGGATTCTGACATACTGCCCCTCCACAGAAAAGGATGTCAGTCAGATGATTCCTCTTCTTCACTCTAAAAGGAAAAGCAAAGATACACATAATACAATAACCAATCTAATTGTTAAGGCTTTGTAGGATAAGCATCATAAAATTTTTTAACTAAACGTGGGGCCTTTACATGTTTCTTGTCAACCCATTCAGCCATTGACTTGGGAAAATGTTTCCACTGAATTAAAAATTGAACCCGCCAGAATCTTGCGAGGATTCTGACACAGTGGCTACAACAGGTGTAAGTCAGGGAGGGAAGGAGTTGGGCTTTAATTTCCACTGCATTCAAACTGTTGTATGTGCAGGTTGGATTGAGGTTTTCAGTATATGCACATATGTAAATACAGGCATGCATATATATGTACACAAGTGTGTGAAGTAATTGTTCTATTTCATTTTGTTTTGATTTGACTCCACCTCAAGTAATGTGTCCAGTTTGGGGTACCAAACTTTAAGGAAGATTCAGAAAATTGGAGCAGGTTCAGGGGGAAAAAAAAGCAAGGATGATCAAGGGGATTAGAAACTAAACCCAATGAAGCAAGATTGAAGGAGCTTGGTGTGACAGTTGAATATGGTGAGGTGACACCCAGCCTTTCCCAGTCAGGTGACTTCCAAGGCTATCAAAAAAGTATTCAAGTATCTGTTAATTCAGAACATTGGGAGAAAAAGGCCTAGAGTTTAAACTCTGGAGCATAAATTTGTATAAAGGCTTCTCATTCTTTGCAATCAGAAAACACCTCATTAGTTGGATATAAAGTTTAATTCTTCTCTGAAATCAATATTCTAATCTAGTTGAGGTGTATAGAAATCTTGTGCCAAGTTAAGCCAATTGCTTGTTTATTTATTTATTCATCATATTTATATAGCTGTCCATCTCAGTGTGACTCTGGGCGGCGCACAATAAAAAATTAAAAAACAATAATATAAAAACAATCAACAATTAAAAATTAATATTACAATTAAAAAAGGCAAGGAGAGAGCAACAGATGTGAACAACAGTGAAGCTACCTCATTCCCTTGCAGCCCCCAAGCCTTATGACATAGCCAAGTTTTGAGGGACTTGCAAAAAGTTAACAAGGATGGAGCCAGCTTCATGATGGGTGGGTGCCATGGCAGAAAAGGCCCATCTCTGGGGCCCCACCAGGTGTAGCTCTTTAGCAGACGGGACCCACAACATACCTCTTCTGCCAGATTTGATGGGACAGGCAGATGTAATTGGGAAGAGTAAAACTCAAAAACAGCACCTGGTTTTGTATACGAGTGTCTTGAGAGCTGGGATTTACTGTCTTATCCTGATGGGAAGTCTGACATAAGGTGGTTTAGTCTTGAGAAAAGACAATTGAGGGGAATACAAATGGAAGGGAAGGGTCAAAGGTTGTTCTATCTCATTCCTGGGTGTAGCGTAAGGAAGGCTAATTCTACTTGAATACTGTATTAGGAAAAAAATTGCTAATAGAGCAGCTTGACAGTAGAAGCAATTACTCAGAGAGCTGATGGGCTCTCTTTCACTGACGGTGTTCAAGTAGCGGCTAGGCAGCCATCTGTCTAGAATGCTTTAATTTGGATTCTTGCAGAGAGTGGGGGGTGGGGGTAAGATTTAATGGCCTAAAAATCCCTTCCCACTGTAGCATTTGATGATTCCATAGGTATGCATGATTGGTTCCTGTTCTACCATCTAAGGCTGACAAAGTTGCTTAAACTTATATAAGTGATACCACTGGGGTCTGCAACCAAAATGTGGAATTCTTCTATCTGGTTCTTCACCCAGCCATGCTTCCTTTCAGGATATTCCACTCTCTTCCTACCCTGCTCCATTTTTCTCCCCCTTCCCCACCTAGAGTGAATCTGCATTCTGTGCCCAATAAGCATATTCTCCTTGGACAATTGTTTGGTGCCTGCTATATGGGAGCTTTATATCTATTCTAGCCCATACAGTGAGGCAGAAACTAAGACACTCTAGGTCAGTGTTTTTTCCATCTTGGCAACTTTAAGACGTGTGGACTTCAACTCCCAGAATTCCCCAGCCAGCCATGCTGGCTGGGGAATTCTGGGAGTTGAAGTCCACACATCTTAAAGTTCCCAAATCTGAAAAGCACTGCTGTAGATTGTCTAACAGTTCTTCAGTAGCTGTATCCAAGTTTAATATTTTTTTTATTTTTGAATAGAAAAGTTCATGCGAGTTGTTGTGGGTAGCAAAAGTCCTGGCAGCCACATCAAGAAGTGACAAGTGGCAACTAAAGAGAAAGGTTAGATGTGTTTCTGTGCAGTCCCCCCTGGCCCCTGCTGTTTCTTAAAACTAGTAAAAATTCTTAAAAGATCTTTATTTTTCCCATCAGAGCATCAGGGAAAGCATGCCAGTATTTGCGGGGATGACCATACTCCAAAGGTGCTTTGTTGCTTCCCAGAGAAAAGGTGTATTTATAAGTTATGTCACTGTCCTTGTTCTTGCAGTCTTTTATGTTTCCAGGGAAGGAGGGAGAATGGGCATTTTAGGACCCCTTTTCTTTCCTTCCAACTCTCCATTGAGTGAGGAGAATTTTTTTATCTCTATTTATTATTTAGACATGGCACCAACATAAAATCAGGTTCCTGGGGGAATGAACAGAATAAGAACTGAACGCACCCAGCAGTAACAGTAGGAGCAAATCAACTATTATGCTATAAGGGAGGCAGCCCATTCAAAGGCAACAACAATAACAACAAAATGGTTGGGTTAAAAAAAAGAAAGAAATCAGTGGTTCTTAAAAGCTTTGGGAAAGAGATATGTTTCCCCACTAGGCATCGAAAGGGTAGTAGGAAAGGGATCAGATAGGCGTCCTTGAGAAGGGCATGACCAAAATCAACCACCATTAAAAAGGTTATGTTTCTGAGTAAACGGGCTCTTGAAAGTTTTCTGGTTGTTTCCTTGGAAGAGACATTTGGAGAAAAATACTGCTGAATTTCCCTAGGGACAGAAAATAGTCCTTTCATAGATGCTTAGAGACTGAGCTCCATTATGAGTGGCGGAAGTGGCGCAGAATCTCTTTTCTCCCTAAAGCATTGCAACAACAGGTGTGCTGGGAGCTGGACCACCATTTTACATCCTTCTGCAGTGTCCTGCAACCAACATCATCTTTCTGTGTGCATGCATGTGGGCGGTGTCTGCAAGAAAGGGACTGCCCCCACAAGCAATATCTAGTGGGGAATGCTGGCAGGAAATTCTCTGCTAGCTTCCTTTGGTTGGAGGAAGAAAAAGAGAGAAGCTTTCAGAGGCTAGGCAAGTTGACTAGGAGGAGATAGTCCCACAAATTCTTGGTCCTAAACTGGAAGCAGTTAAAACCAAAATTACAAATTCATCTCAGAATCTTCATAAAGCACTTGGAATTATTCACTTCAGAACTGCACAAATAAGGATACAAAGAATACCAGCAAGCGGATGGATTTCTTTTCATACTGATGCTGAATTAAGTAGCATCATAGGGAGAGGGGAGAGAGCAAGAGAAGTAGGTAAATCCAGAATCACTGGGCAGGTTTCTTACAGCTATAGGTAAAGATAAAAACAGAGGAATTATGCTAATAAGAATGTAGTCATCTTGTGAGGTACGGACCACTTTACAAAAGACCTATTTATTTATTTATTTATTTATTTATTTATTTATTTATTTATTTATTTATTTATTTATTTATTTATTTATTTATGAACCAACCAACCAACCAACCAACCAACCAACCAACGAACTTCTGCAATATTGGGTAAGTTTGCTGATTTCTGTGATAGGCTGCAATGCCTTCTCCAGGAAATCTGAGTGGTCTCTCTGCTGACAGTAGTGATGGCTGCTAATCACTTCACTTTGGACAAAATAAATGAGTCAGGTATCAGCAGAGCAAACAATTTTTGTTGTCTCTTTGGCTCTTGACCCACATGTTGGCATCACATCCATATTCAGCCAGTTCCCTTGGCAGTGTTTTAAAAAAAATTAAATCTTTTCTCTGCACAGCCGTCTTTTTAAAAACCTGCAGAATTCAGCTCTTCTTAACAAATACTGTGCTGGGGTTGTTGCACACTGCAGCTGGCATGAGAAACATGATGCTCAGAAGCTGGTGATGGTTCCTATCTCTGTCTGCCCAGTGCAGGGCCTTTGGGTGCTGGGGAAGAAGAATGTTGTGATGGATGTAAAAAGAATCCAGCTGTGACTTTGTTGGCCTTCACTATACTTAATTATTTTTTAAAAATCACAGCTAGATAACTTGTTGACCCAAGGTAAAAATGGATCTACTGGGCTAGAAAACTTTAACTCAATGTTTTTCTGCAGCTTTATTCGATCCTTTCTCCCACCCTCCTCTTATATCATTTTCCTTTCTTTAAATTCTCTCCAGCATGGCATTTTGGGTAGCTTCATCTTTTCCTTTCCTCCCACCCTACTCCATCTTCTTTGAATAATTACCAGTTGTGATGGGGAAGGAATTGCAAATGTAACAAAAATGGCTTATTGCATCCTTCTCAATGTAATGACTGGCTGGGGCTGTGGAATGCTCCCCTCTGAGCAGATGGACACAGCAAATATTTCACTGCATCATATGGAATTCTTAAAATGGTAGAAGGGAAGGGGAACTGGGTTGCTGCCCTCATTCATTGGTCATGGGGGCCATGGGGCTATGTCCCTTCCATGATGTGTTGGGTGTTGTGTTGATGATGGAGTGCAAAGTACAAGAACTATCACACAGTAAGGGGAAAATATTTTGAAAATCTTGCCTCTATTTTCCACCAGTGATGCTTGAGAAATACAAATTGGGTTGTATGACCCACTAGGCTAAAATGTAGTGAGCTTGCTCGTGGTTCCCTCTGTTGCATAAGCAACCTTAGCAAGAGAAAAGAGGGTGTAAATTTATTTATCTAAAAATCTCTATTGGAACCTGCTTTAAAAAAAAAAAAAACTTGTTCAGAAAAGACTAAAAGTAAGTAGTAACAAGTAGTTGGTGGTTCTCCTGATGACACCAGATTATTCAGGGTGGTTCTTTCCCAGCTGGATAAATGCACATTAAAATGACAAATACAGTTAGGATAGATAATTCTCCCGTTTCAGTTTGTCATTTTTCCAATCCACTCCATCGCTTTTCCACCTCAGATTGTTAAGTGTGTGTTTTTTAAAAAGACCTATCTGAAAATATTATATATCTTTCTTATATACAATCTCACATAAAATATGGATTTTTGTAAGCTGTTTATGTGCTGCTTTTAAAAGCACATTTTTCACATAGATACTGTTTCTGGTGGTCATTTCTTTCGAACAAATTGATTTCTTTGCACAGTTCTTTGTGGGGAAGAAAAATGCACCTGCCGATTTGATAAATTTGACAAACTTTTACCAGAATGCAAACTGACCAAACTCTCCCTATCCCTTAAAATGTAGTTCACACTTGCAAGCAAGTCCATAATGATTCCCACTGGGGCCAATCTATACCCTCCATGAAACACTGGGATCATGCGCCTGCAATGCAGGTGGGCTTTCATTCAGTGGCTGGAGGACCAAGTGAGGTCTGCAGCACATCGTGTACGTATTAGGGAAAACAAAAAATCCCAAACCTGCTGATGACTAACCAGTTGATTGTGAACGTAAGAACACAGAGACCAAATGCCTAAGTAGTCCAGCATTCTGAGTCACGCAGTGGTTCACTAGATGCCTCCAAGAAGCTTACCAATACAGTACGGACAGGAGGTTAATACATGTAGCTATTCTCCTTCGCTGCTCTTTTTCGACTAGTAGAAAGTTGAAACTGGTATCATCTGACTGAAAGATAGTACAGCTATTAAGCTTGGCAACCATTAACAACCCCATGTTGTGGGTGTGGCATAATCCCTTTTTAAATCTGTCTAAAATGCTGGCCATCACCAGACTGGGTGGTGGCAAGTTCCATAATGTGACTATGTGTCCTATAAAGTAGCATTTCTTTTTATCAGTCCTGAATTTTCACAACTTGGATGGGGCTGAAGTGGGTGAAGCCCATTCTATAGTCTAAGAAAGGAAGAAAAACACCAACCCATCCAAATTTTTCACTTTGTGTATGATATTAGGTAACCCTTATGAGACAGCCAGTTTGGTGTAGGCAAACAGACTAGAAACCAGAAGACCATGAGTTCTAGTCCCATCTTAGGCACGAAGCCAGCTGGGTGACCTTGGGCCAGTCCCTCTCTCACAGCCCCAGGAAGAAGACAATGGCAAACTGCTTCTGAAAATGCTCCCAAGAAAACTCCAGGGACTAGTCCAGGCAGTCATTAGGAGTCATCATTAAGTCAAGGGCACACACACAAAACACTTTATGAGCCTTGTCTCTAAGCTAAATAGCTCTAAACTCTGTAGCCTTTCCCCCCAAAGACTCCTTAATTTGGGGGGTTATCCTTTCTGTATGAACATACTCCATCTGGAAGGCCAGTTTGCCAGCTATGTCTTTGGACTGTTATTTCTTGGTTCCTAAAATTCCTATTTAGCAATGATTTCAACAGTTAACTGCTGGTAAATAATTAGCATTTCTCTTTCTTTGTAGAGAGAAAAAGATGCATCAACTCTTGAGGGGAAAAAAGATTTTCAAAAGAGGCGTCCTTCTTGAGTGAACCATAATATATTTTTAAGTTTTTATTTAAAGGGCAAAACTACGGATTTCCATCAAAAGCATTAAAACAGCTAAGAGTAATTCATTTCCTTTATTGACTAGAAAAAACATCAAGAGCGGTAGAATTTAAACTTCGGTGCAGCATTCAGGACCCAGTGCACCCAGTAGTCCCATATCAGTGCAAATATTCTGCAGTGGATAGGGAATCCGACTTTAAATATTTCACACACACACGTTTATTACAGCCCTAAGGTCAAATACAAATACAATCAAGGTATACAATACAACCATCTTACATTTATATATATCTATAAAACAAAACAATTAATATTATTTAATCTAATAATTAAAATAACAGTGCTAAAATATATCAAAGTAAGATACTATGTTGTGGAATTTTAACTCTAAATAATAGTGGAGCGTATTGTACAGATGGTAGCACAAAACCGGGCAACTTGGGAGGATATTTCCAGGTCCTTGTCCGAAAGTAGTAGCATTAGATGGAAGTCATACTCCCTGCCAGGAAATCTCTTCAATATTGGGTATATATATATCTGTCTAGAATCCTTATATAGGGAGCTTTAAATATTTCATATTGGTGGCCAATGGCTGTCATTTTATCTCCATTTTGTCATACATGCAAAAACCATGATGAATCTCAGATTGATTCCAGGACCGCTAATGAATTCCCATAATGCCTTGTGCCTGCAGCAAAAGAGAGAGCACAGAGAAATCAACAGAGAGAAGGAACTCCATAGTCCAACAAGAAAGTCCTCGTAGGTTGGTGAAATGTTCTCTTGGATTTTCCCTCCCCAGCTTCTAAATTCAATGACTCCACCATGACCCAATTTCATGTAGCACCATGTAGTGATTTCAATGTTATCCTATTCAATACAATACAGACATGTTTTTTCATTACATGGAAGACAGCTAATATGCAGAGGCTGATAAAGTAAAATATGAGTGTAAAACAATCACTGCAACCTTCATAGAGAATGGACTTCTTCCACCTGTGTTTTTCATACCTTCAGCCTCTGAACTTTCAATTTGTTCACTGCTCTGGAGATACGGGAGTGAAGGGACATTTTCCCCGAGACATGGATTGAATTGCCAAAGGCTGCTGCTGTGGACATTCCAAGTATTTGGCCAGCTACTTCTGGAAAGAGAACAATGGACAAGATGGATCCTTGTTTTTCTATAGTCTGGGTCCTTATAGGCTAACTTAATTTTCTTATAAAATTTGCCTATTATCAAAAGAGAACATTTTCCTCCAGATTTTTAAAAACTATCATTAGGACACTTTTCAAAGGCTCAGAAAGAGAATATTTTATTCCAGTTCCAAAGAGCTAGAAATCTAATAAGAACTGAATTGTCTGGGAGTTTTAAGACCTCTTGTTGTCTAACTAAATGCAGGGCTGAATCATGCTTATACAGCAGCTGAGATTCATTCATTAGGAGAAACTGACGAAAGGCCCTATATGTGAACTTTTTGCGCTTGGCAAATCATTGTAGGCTTGAATTATTCGCTCTTGCAATAGTAGCACTGAATAGTAGCGTTTCATGGACAGGAGGATTAATCTCTTTGAGCAGAGCATTTCAAATGCTTCATAGGACTGTGTAGATCTTGAAGGAGCGCTTGATTTTGTCAGGTATTTGAGTGAAGAGCTCCTTCAAAGCAATGTTGTAAAGGGGTACCCCATTTCTAAACAAAAAAACAGCAGCTTTGCTTGGCAATCAGTAACTTCTGCATAAGTGCGACATATGTAGAAAGATTGCCGTCAGTGAGGTGGATCAGCTGATGAAGAAAGATTGGCCTTGCCATGATACTGGATGTTCCCATGGAACATCCAGTATTTCCCTTGGAAATACATCCAACATTTCCCATGGAAATACGTGGAACTATGAAAGGCATTTGCATGGTGAAGCAGAATATCGCACCTCCAACAAGCGAAGCACCTTGTTGGGGCCTCTTGCCCATATTCTGCACATCCTGAGTTTTGTTCTAAATTATTGCCTTTGGACCCCTGTATATTCAACCATTTTTGTGGTATTGCTTTAGGCTCACCATCATTTTAATAAATTCTTCATATTTAACAGTTACATAGATAGAAGTTGGTCTTCTCCATGCTGGATTCATCTTTGTTGCTGTTGTTTAGTCGTGAAGTCGTGTCTGACTCTTTGTGACCCTATGAACCATATCGCTCCAGGCCTTCCTGTCCTTCACTGCCTTCCTGAGTTTGCTCAGTTTCATGCTTGTTCATCTTATTACTTAAATATATACCGCATTTTTCCGTCAATAAGACGCCCCCATGTATAAGACGACCCCCACTTTTCCAACCCAAAATTAAGAAATCAATATTTTAAAGATAGTGCAGAACACATTTTTATTTAGTAATTAGTTAACATTGACCTGATACACTCGGTGGGAGGAGGTCCAAACCGTCTCTCTGCAGCTCTATTTCCATGCTCTTTTGCATAACTGATTACATTCAAGCATGAGTGAAACTGCCGATAGCTTGTGTCTGCAAACAGCCTTCCTCTAATTGGTTTGTTCAGCATCAGCTGACGTCAGTTACATAAGGCTCGTGATTGGAGGATGTCTGTTTGGGAGACAAGCTATTTCACTCGTGATTGGAGGCTAGCAATAGGAGGAAGCCTGTCTGCAGAAACAAAGTATGGGCAGTTTTGCAACCGGGCAGTTCTCTCTTCGGCTGACTTCCTTGAATAAGACGCCCTTCAATTTTTAGGGTAAGGATTTTAGAAAAAAGTATCGTCTTATAGTCGGAAAAATACAGTAACCTTTTTCATCTAAAGGATTATCACCATCTTGATTCTACAGTGCCACCAATGCCACCATTATGTGTTAGTGGTTAGAGGAAAGCAGGCCACAGAACAAAAGTAAACAGTCACCTACCTGCTTATCCAATTCTGTGACAATTTGAAGCTTTTGGAAGAAGTCAAGTTTAATAGGGAGAGCCTGCTTACAGTCACTCATGGCTCAGTTACCTCCTGTTTGGATTATTGTAATTCACTCTACATGGGGCTACTCTGGAAGACCACCCAGAAGCTCCAACTGGTCCAGAATGCAGCTTTGTGAGTTGTGAAGGAGCATTAAAGTTCTCCCATGTAACACCTCTACTTTGAGAGCTACACAGTTACTTCAGGTACAATTTAAGTTGATGTTTGTCACTTTTAAAGACCTTCATGGCTCTCAACCTGGCTATCTATGGGACGTGCCTTCTCCTGATGGCTTCTGCCCATCCAATAATATCATGAAAGATAGGCTGTCTCCAAGACCCTTCTTTTAGGCCATTATAGAGTCTTCATTTAATTTTTAGTCTCAGTCTTCTGCAAAGCTAGGGAGCGGGAGATTCTGCTCAGGGTTAGGGTTGAATTAGAAATAGATAGCAAGATTGTGTTCTGAATATGGAAGTGAAGAATCTTCTTCTGAGATCCTTTGATTCAAACTTTCTGCTGCATGTTGAAAGATCCAGAGGTTAGAGGTCATGATATCAAGTGAGGCTCCCTATTGCATATGGGTACATGTCTAGAGTTTCCAGTGAAATTGGTATGTGCTGGGGAGAAATATGTGGCACTGAAAAAAATAATTGCTCTTTGATGGCATTATATCATGAAACATGTCCTGGTTTTAGCAGGAGAAGAATTTATGATGACATTACCTTGGTTGGGAATAGCTGCCATTTGTAACTATTCCCTTTCTAGAATCCAGCAGTCAAATTTACTTCTTTCTTCTCTCATATATCTCTTGCTTCTGTAAAACATCCATGAAATTGTAAGCCATTATATTGTGTACCACTACAAATTCATTGGCAGAAAGCACAAACATGCATATGTATGCATGATAGGAACTAATTAAGACACTTGTCCAGAGAAGAGGTGGCTTCTCTTCACTAAGAATGGAGGCTTGGCAGCCAACTGTTGGGGACGTTTTAATTTGGATTCCAACACTAATAGTCTAAATGACCCCTTTCATATCTAGAATTCCATTACTGTGACTCAGAAACAAACTCCAATGCTACTGTTCTAGAATTGGTGTGCATTATGCCAAGCATTTACAAAGACAAAGCCATTCATTTCAAAATCCAATTAGTGAACAATTCATTGATTCACACACTTTGGGGGATAAAGTTTTGAGGAGTAAGCAGAGCATAATCATGAAAACACCACATCAAGACGGGCTCTTTCCAAGAATCTTGGAGAGACTTGAAAAACCTTGCCCTGTTCAGAAGTGGGAATCTATGACCCCTCAGGTTGATGAACTACAACTGCTGCTGTGACACCATTGGTCACCCTGATTAAGACGGCTAGGAGTTGTGGTTTAGCCATTTCCAGAAGACTGGTTTTCCCACCCCCAACTTAGTGTGAATAGATTGGGGTTTTCAGTGGCTTTATGTAGCTGAGATTTTTTTAACTGAAGCAGCTCTAGCCTTTCACACCATCCTGACTCACCTCACTCTGCTGACACAGCCAATCCATGTTAGCTGAGGGAAGCAGCTGAGAAATTGCCTGAGCAGATTTTTCAAACACATTCTATTTTCCCATCTCTGTCCTGTCACTCTTAAGATAGTGGCTTAGCACAACTGATATGCTTCTGATCTTTCAGCTGTTAGACACCTGTATCCTAAAGTCATCTTCTGACAAAGTTGCCAGGAAGGTGCTGAATTATTAACTTGAGTTTTTGCATAAAATGTATCTCCCTAGCTGCAACTCTTAGCTGCCTTGGATCAAGAGGAGCAGCTTTGAGCTCCCCAGGGACTCTAATGCTTCATTTCTTTCTCTTCTGAACAAAACAGGACTGTCAGACTCTCCTTTTAAAGCCAAATGTCCTAATGATGGCAGGCAGCTCCATGCTATCGCTGGAAAATCCCTGTCTCTGTGTTGTAACTAACGTCTTGTACAATGCTTTCCAAGTCACTGAGATGATGTACATGGAACATATTATGTGGCAGATAATTTTTGGGGATTAACCCCCATTCTCCCCATCCTACTGATGCAAGATGGAAGGAGACACAAAGGTGTTTAGTGTAAATCAGTACAGCCATGTTATAATTTTAATTAAGAACTTCCATGCCCCCTTAACAAATGGGGAATCCAATGAATAATTATGTTCCAATTGACATTGTAGAGCAGTAATTGCCAATTCTGCCTGTTTGCTTAATAATACAGACCAAACAAAATCTTATGCTATCCTGGCTGGAACACCACTGCAATTAAAATAAATGCTGGGCTAGATGGACAAATAATCTGGCTTGGTACTGGGTGTAGAATCAATTTGTTTCTAGTTTGTGTCTCTTGTTCATAAGTCTTGTGTTGATCTGCACCTTGGTTTTATCTCATTTCACATTAATGTGCAGTGTTACCATTTGTTTTGAAAAAAAATCATGGAAAGGAAGACCATCCATAGCCCTTATCTCCAGTATTAGAGTTATTATGTCTCTAAATTTCTGAGGATCATGAAGCATGAGCTTGCATCATGTTGGTTCCATTTGAGCATCCCAGAAGCATCTGATTGGCTAAAATGAGAAATAAGATGTTAGATTAAACTGGCTGTTAGGTCTAGCCCAACAGAGGTCTTCTTATAGGCTGTATCCACATGATATAGTAACTCATAGTAAATTAATTATGGCTTATGGTATTATCCAACTTTCTGAATTCACATGTCCACTGTCCCATAAATTAACCATGTGAGCTGGGTCTGAACAGCATGCTAGTCTAAAACATTTTGTTGCCTACTTTGCAGTTCAGTATATCATGCAAACACTGGCCCTGGCAAACATTTTTTTGCATTTTTCTTATACTAATACTTCAGAGTTGGAGACTGGAGAGACCCCTGTCCAAATCGACTACTTAGTTCCCCAGTACTTACGGTAATCCTGCAGGAGATAAAAAATTCCAGGAATCAGTACAAAACTATGCTAAGTCTCAGAGTCAAAAGATTCAAGCATAAATAAAGGGTTTGAATACTTCCGATAAACAGGAACCGGCACCAGGAGCGAGAAATGTTGATGTTAGCAATATGGGCCTTTAAAAGCAATGTCTGTTCTACAAACCCGTGCAAAATGTTTTCAGGAAGGCATGACCCCATTTCCAACAGCCAACGGCAAAGACGATGGATTGCAATGTTATAAGGCAAAGGAAACAGAGAATAGAGCTGTTCCTAATAAAGTGAGATGATCAGAGTACTCTATATGAAATACCAAAAATGACCCTTGAAAAGGTGTATAGAGGGGCAGAGCATGCCAAGACATGGCACATCCCAGCTAAAGGGGTCCCCAAAGGAATATTACAAGGCATTTCTGGATTGGACTATTAATTTCATAGCTTGATTGGTAAAAACCATCCTTGGCCAACTGCCTTGCAAAGGTCATAAGCGTCTTGCTTTTGTAATAAACAACAGTCATCCATTTCCTTGGTGTAATCTCTCCTTGCAACTCAAACTGTTTAAATTCCCTCCATTGGGTGATAAAAGTTAGCAGCGTAACTTTGCTGCAGGTATCTCAAATTAAAGAGTTTCATTGACAGTGGAATGGCTTGTGAATATGTTCCCCTCTGTCATTGATGTTTATGGTTGGGGGGAATGAGGCTCTGCCAATAGGATATGGCAGCTGAGCATATTTAACCCCTGGCTGATGACAACCAGTTAAAAAACTGCTTTGCAACTGACAAGGCCCTCGAAGGACATTCATTAAACCTAACAAATAAAATAAAATGGATATTCTCATAGAGATTTAGGCTGGAGGCAGAGAGCTCATAGTTTTCACCTGGATTTCAAAGAGCCTATTTTTTCAAATGCATGAAAGGTCTCTGAGGATACGTACAGCAAAGAATGGAGAACAATATAGGTTGCCAGGACAGAATTAGAAAGGTTCTGCAGATATATTTTCTGTTTCCATGTCAGAAATCATCAAACTCACTCTAGTTGTCCATTTGTTTGATATTGAAAACTACAATCATGAAAGGAAGTATCATTTTATTTTCCCATTGGGAGGTTATATTCATCTGAGTTCGTTTTCTGTGGTGTCATTGGATACCTACGAGAGAATTGACCCTACAGGTAGGTCCGTGTTTTCTGCAATTTTCTACCATGTAAAAATCTGTCATAGCCCCTTGAGACCACCTTCACACCTCTAGCACACAATCAGGTTAAGGCCAGGAGCTGCAGATACCCTTTGATGTGCTAGGAGGTTGCTTTCCAAAAAATGGGAGGAGTCACATGGATGAAGAAAGGCAAAAAAATAAAATCCAATTTGATTGAACTGAAATGTAACTAACATTCAATGTAGTTCATTGATTAGAAATATTAGAAATACGGCCCATATCCTTTTGGAGGAGTTTTGAGGGACACAGCTAATATTTTTGGGGACCACATACAATCCCAGAATCTTGGATTGGACTTTGAGCAGAATAACCTGTGCAGCCAGGTTATTCAATAAAGTTGAAAGTAGGGTTTAAAATGTATCATAGAATCATAACATCGGCAGGGGGTATCAAGTCCATTTTCTGTGCTTGCTACAGGAAGGGTTTTTCATCGTCCTAACATTCAATTGAACTGTGCCTTACTGTAACCGAAATCCTTCGTTCCATATCCTGCACTTGGAATGAGACAGAATACATCTTGACTTTCTTGAAGTCTTCTAAGAACCTGGGTGGGAACAAATCTGGATATTTTGCCATTCTCAGGATTCTAGGCAGGACAGATGTAACACAGATTTAATTTCAGCTACCATCCATGCTTCTCTTGAGGGGGTGACAGGAAATGGTTGAGGTGGATAGCTGTCACACTTACATTAGAAATATTAAGAGGTGAACAACAGAGCCTGCTAAATTTTTAATTAAAAAAAAAAAATCCTGGCAATCTCTTCCAAGGCACAGTCTTCCCTTCTGCTGCTTCTTGAGATGGTCCTGTGACCAGAGTGGTTTTTAAGGTACCATAAATACTGTAAGAAGTGCTCCAACATTTATCATATGCACTCATAGTCATCTCAGTTGTTGGTGCCCTAAAATGGCAGCCTCCTTGCACACTTGGAGCAAGCCCAAAGTTAGCAACAATACCAAAAGCAAAAGGAAAAAATCATTCTAAGACAGCATTCAACTGGGAAGAGCATGTTTAGTGGCCATAGCATGGGTGTGTGTGTGTGTGAAAACTAAAGTTGATCAACTGTAGTAGCTGGGAACCTGAAGGGAGAGTTTTCCATGCTGCAAGACAATCCTGCAGTTGTCATTCCTGTCTTTTCATAATATTGCAATTACAGTAATACCTCGGTTCACAAATGCTTCTGTTCATGAACAATTCAGTTCACGAACAGCAACGTTCACAAATTTTTGCTTCCATTCGCAAACTCCATATCGGGTGACAAACATGACCCGTGGCCATCTTCCCTGCTCTGACACATAGTCATGGCTTCCTCTAGGTGAGATCGCGGTCACAGACAGACACTTGCTGTGAAGCTTTTTGGTGTTGCCTCAAGCAAGGTTAGTGTTCTCTCTCTTCATACTGTACTGTACTGTACTTTGTTTCATATTTTTGTGGTTAAAAAAAATACATATGGTTCAGAACGGATTAACCTTATTTACATTGAACCTTATGAGGAAAATTTGATTTGGTTGGCGACCAATTCGGTTGGTGACCACGTTCGTAGGGGTCAGAACGGATTAACCTTATTTACATTGAACCTTATGGGGAAATTTGATTCGGTTCACGACCAGAACTGTGGAACAAATTAAGTTCGTGAACCGAGGTACTACTGTATACAGTTTATGGAAGGTGCATGGAGAATGAATTTTGGATCTCACTGTACAGCTCCAGCAGAAATCCATGGGTCTTTGTATGGGAAGTGGGATGGTGATTCACAGCCTGAAGAAATTAGCACCACTGTTCAGGATGGCTGACATTTTCACTGGCCCTCCAGAATCTGGGGCAGGAGATTTCCTATTCCTGCCAGGAGAGACCAGGAATTAGATTGGACATTTTCTATATACGAAGTACATGCTCTGCTCTAGAATTCTGGCCCCCACCCCTCACCCCAACTGCATCCATCCTTGCTGACTTCAAGCTGACTTTAGCTGTAAATTCAGCTAAAATGCAACTAAATGTTCCATTTCCAAACATAAAGGGGGCATATGAACCCCTACAATTAGATACACATATGTATGTTTTACATGGGGAAGTAATAGTGGAGACATTATTAATGCCACTGAACTGAGTTGCCTGCAGTAGAAAATTTCACATTTAATTGCAAATGAGAAGACCATCATGTGCTGAACTAGAAGATGAGAATGTTAATGAATGCTGTTTCAGGCGTTAAGGAAAAGATATTGCCCAATGCGGTGGAAAATTAAAATTTGCTCCTAATATGCATGGTAAATTTAATACTAAAGACTAGAGACAAGTGGGAACAGAGCTTAATCTGAGCTAGCCCCGTTTGACTGAAATGGTATTTGTGCATCTTTCACCTTCCCATAGAAAGCAAAAATAGTGACTAATTAGTTTGAATATTCTGAATGTAAATTACTGTTTCTGTAAAAATAAATAAAAATGCTATCAATTGTAACTGTTTAGAAAGATCTAGGGAGGTTAAGTTGTAGTGCTCCTGGACATTTTGGCATCCTGTAGTAAAAAAAGAAAAGAAAAGAAGACTTCCTTCTCAAGGGAGAAAAATATGAGATTAAATAACTAATTATTCAGAAGCCTTCAATAATTTTCAGACCAAAGTTGCTGGCCTATCTTAGTTTGCTTAATGATGCATCCAGCCCTTTATTAGAATGAGATTTTGCTTTGGGGTTGAAAGTCCTGTGACCTTCCTGAAGGCATCTGGTTCAATAAATATTACAATTGATGCCATTCCTTGCTTCCTAAGCTTCAGAGGAAAAGGACACTGCCCAGACTAAGCATTTGGGTAAAACAAAAACAAAAAACACCATCTATTTGATTTCCCTTTTCTCTTTCCTTTCTTGGGAGACAGTATAATTATAGCACCCTCCTCCCAGACCTAAATCTAGAAGGCTATAGTAGCTTTCATGAATATGGCTGATTTTACAGTCAGGACGGGAAGATGAGGCTTAGGGAGCATTGCCATCGCAAAGAACAACTGAAGATGAGGGAATGTCCTCTGACCTGGAGTGTGAAGAATCTGGAATGCCCCCAAATCTTAAAACATGGATATTGATTGTCAGAGGCAGAGCCTAAAAATCCAAACTGGGTGGTGAAAGTAGTAGAAGGAAAGCAGTCAAATTAAAATCGAAGGAGGGCTGCAGAGACCCACTGATGGAAGTCAACTCTTGCTTCTGTCATCCAATTATCCTATTATTTCCTTGATGCCAGAAATCTTGTTCTATGGCTTACATTCTTGGTTCTGCTCAAGAAATCTCATGGCATGACCTCTGGTGGCTTATGGTCTTCTACATGTGCTGATTCTGCTATCTGATGGCAAGGCATTTGCCTTGGATAGGGTAGAATCCTAAATTCCTCAGAATATACCCATTAAATCAGGTCCCTTTGAGAGCTTCTCTAGATTATGCTTCAAAGGTCTTCTTGCTAAATTCTTCTGTAAATTTCTACATTTATTCTGTTTATTTGCAGAATGTATTCATGATGTTCATGCAACAGCATCTGCAGGATGGGTACACCAAAATAGGCTAGATGATGGATGGAGCATTGCAAGGCAAGCCCTCCCCCTTTTGTTTATGAACACAATACAAAAGGAGCAGGGCTTGAATTGCAGTGCTTCATCTACCATCTTGCTGATTTTGACCTCCCCATCCCACCACTCCATGGACACATTGTATTCATGCATCCAGGGTTGAAATCCTACTTGCAGTCAATGAAACATAGTTGACTCCTAAATGATAGATGGCCACCAGTCATGGGCCATTGGTGACCAGGGAATTCCATTTAGGGATCCAAATATCCTCTCCAGCACAAAGCAGACTACCTGACTTGAAAAAAGACTTCTACATTCCCACATGGTCCCCAGCCACTTCTGCTGAAATTCCCCACAAGTCCTGGGAGAACAAAAATGTCATATATTTCCAAAGGACAGGTTGAGGAACTCTGCTGGACTGATACATTATAAATGCAGATGAGAAAAAAATGATTGAAGGAAATAGGGAAATGCTCCTTCTCTGATGCTTGATATTACAGCCATTTCCTTCTGATGGAACCGTAAACTCTGAACAGATTTTGACAATCCCACAATTCACTTACCAATATCTCTGGTCTGTAGGGGAGAGGAAGCCTTCAGGAATGGAAATTTTGCCTTCAGCTTGGCAGGAACTCAAGAAAAACTCATCAGCAGATGATCAAAGTTGGGAGTTCAGAGGAACGGCCTTAAAACATTTCTCAGGGAAGTGTTGGCCCGTCATGCCCCCTTGATGAAATTTCATTAGCTTGTGAATGTGACAGGTTATAATCAACCTGTCCTGTTCTAATCTCTATTGCAGAACTGCTTTCTGAGTGCGTGTTCTCTCTCTTTCTCTCTCTCTCTCCCATTCTTATTTTAAATCTGAATATGCCTTCCTTAAGTGGAACATTTTCAGGCTAGAAACCCAAAGTCCTGCAAAGGAATATAAATACCCTCCAAAAAATAGTCAATTGCACATCTACTGTATATGCCACCAAACTGGAAAGGAAGGATATAAATCAAAATAAATAAATACATATATGCATCTGTGTGTGTACATGTGTGTGTATACAGGTGAAACTTGAAAAATTAGAATATCATGCAAATGTTCATTTATGTCAGTATGGCAACTCAAAAGGTGAAACCAATATATGAGATAGACGCATTACATGCAAAGCGAGATATGTCAAGCCTTACTTTGGTATAATTGTGATGATTATGGTGTACAGCTTATGAAAACCCCAAATTCACAATCTCAGAAAATTAGAATATTACATGACATCCATAACACAAGGATTGGAAATAGAACAATATCGGACCTCTGCAAAGTATAAGCATGCATATGTACTCAGTACTTGGTTTGGGCCCCTTTTGCAGCAATGACTGCCGCAATGCGGCGTGGCATGGATGCTATCAGCCTGTGGCACTGCTGAGGTGTTATGGAAGACCAGGATGCTTCAATAGCGGCCTTCAGCTCCGCTGCATTGTTCGGTCTCATGTCCCTCATCCTTCTCTTGGCAATACCCCATAGATTCTCTATGGGGTTCAGGTCAGGCGAGTTTGCTGGCCAATCAAGCACAGTAATCCCATGGTCACTGAACCAGGTTTTGGTACTTTTGGCAGTGTGGGCAGGTGCCACGTCCTGCTGGAAAATGAAGTCAGCATCCCCATAAAGCTCGTCTGTGGAAGGAAGCATGAAGTGCTCCAAAATCTCCTGGTAGACGGCTGCATTGACCCTGGACTTAATGAAGCACAGTGGACCAACACCAGCAGATGACATGGCTCCCCAAATCAACACAGACTGTAGAAACTTCACACTGGACTTCAAGCATCGTGCATTGTGTGCCTCTCCATTCTTCCTCCAGACTCTGGGTCCTTGGTTCCCAAATGAGATGCAAAAGTTGCTCTCATCAGAAAAGAGGACTTTGGACCACTGGGCAACAGACCAGTTCTTTTTTTCTGTAGCCCAGGTAAGACGCTTCTGACGTTGTTTGTTGTTCAGGAGCGGCTTGACAAGAGGAATACGACATTTGAAGCTCATGTCCAGGATCCGTCTGTGTGTGGTGGCTCTTGATGCACTAACTCCAGCCTCAGGCCACTCCTTGTGAAAGTCCCCAACACTTTTGAATGGCCTTTTCCTGACAATCCTCTCCAGGCTGCGGTCATCCCTGCTGCTTGTGCACCTTTTTCTACCACACTTTTCCCTTCCACATAACCTTCTATTGATGTGCTTTGATACAGCACTTTGGGAACATCCAACTTCTTTTGCAATTACCTTTTGGGGCTTTCCCTCCTTATGGAGGGTGTCAATGATGGTTTTCTGCACAACTGTCAGGTCAGCAGTCTTTCCCATGCTTGTGATTCCTACTGAACCAGCCTGAGAGACCATTGAAAGGCTCAGGAACCCTTTGCAGGTGTTATGGATTCATTAGCTGATTAGAGTGGACACTTTGAGCCTAGAATATTGAACCTTTTCACACTATTCTAATTTTCTGAGATTGTGAATTTGGGGTTTTCATAAGCTGTACGCCATAATCATCACAATTATACCAAAGTAAGGCTTGACATATCTTGCTTTGCATGTAATGCGTCTATCTCATATATTGGTTTCACCTTTTGAGTTGCCATACTGACATAAATGAACATTTGCACGATATTCTAATTTTTCGAGTTTCACCTGTATATATATGCATCCTCATAAAATACCTCATAAAAACCAGTCTCTTTTGTAGTTTAACACACTAGGAAGAACTTAATTTGGCAAAGACTATTCTAAACAAAAGAGAGCCAGTTTGGTGTAGTGGTTAAGGCAGTGTTTCTCAACCTTGGGAACTTTAAGAGGTGTGGACTTCAGCTCCCAGAATTCCCCAGCCAGCATGGGGAGTTGAAGTCCACACCTCTTAAAGTTCCCAAGGTTGAGAAACGCTGGGTTAAGGCACCAGGCTAGAAACCGGGAGACCATGAGTTCTAGTCCTGCCTAGGCACAAAACCAGATGGGTGACCTTGGGCCCGTCACTTTCCCTCAGCCCCAGGAAGGAGGCAAGGGTGAACCACTTCTGAAAAACCTTGCCAAGAAAACTGCAGGGACTTGTCCAGGCAGTCTTCAAGAATCAGACATAACTGAACAGATTAAAAAAAAAATTCTAAACAATACAGTTCTATTACCCTGAAATTAATCAAAATCAAACAACCAGTCCTTTCATTTGAAAGGAAGGGACTTGTGGTTTTCAACCTGATGAAAATGGGCCAGGTCTGAAATTTGCCCTTCTCCTGGCTGGGCTGGAGAGGAGAAGAAATGTGGACAGCCAAGGAACACAATGGAAGTCACCCCCATTGTAAATAAAAGTGCCTCCTTCTTTCTAAATTGACTTTTCTTCATCGTCTGGAAATGATCCGCTGCATTATAATGCTTTCATACCTTTATTTGGGGGGGGGGGGGGTGGACGGAAGAAAGAGAAAGAAAAATATTCCCCAAAGATAAAAAAAAAGCATAATAGTCTATTTTATTTTCCGCTTTCCACATCAATAATGAAAAGGTATCCTCCAGGGACAGCCAGAAACATTTTCAGCTCTTACCTCCCCATTAAAAATGCCTGCTCTGTTACGTAGCCAAGACAGAGAAGAACTGTTCCAAACTGATTAAAGTTTGTTTTAAAAACCTGATATCTGAGCCTGGGGTGGTTTCATTCTTGAAACACCCCCCCCCCCCCCCGCCCCAGGTGTCTCAAGGAAGGTTATTCCTCAAAGCACTGTCTTTTTGGGTGGAAAAAAAATATAATAAAACCAATTTGTGATTTTATTTCCATTAGAGTTAGGCCATGGAATCAAAACCACAGTGTGCTAAAGCAAATGTCAAATGCAGTCTTTTAGAAAGGTCAAAAAGATTACTTTGGGGAGGGGAGATATTCTCTAAAAGGAGGAGCCAGAGACAAGTATGGTGGTTCAAGGGAAGTTGTGCTGAAAGTTCAAACACACTTGGGTGAAATGCAGTCTTGCCTTTCACATCATCCATCAGCAATAGGAAAGGGCAGTTCAAAAACACAGCGTTTTTCAGAATAACATCTATTCTTCCTGGTCTAATAGTTATATTTCCAAGCAGAAGTCTTGTGCGTTACCTGTTTATCTTTTTAAACAATCATCAAGCGGAGAGGTTCAGCAGCATTTGAAATCAGCAAGATGGTGGGCAGAGTGTTGCAAGGTAAGCCCCACCTCTTTTGATTGTGCTTGGGAATATATGTACATAAGGGATGTGACTTGCATCATAACATGCCATACTAGATAATTATGGGTCCAGGAGGCAGTGTAGTGAAGGAAGAATCACAAGATTGTCCAGAGTTAGCCCTTTGAGCTGGTCCAGACAAGAAGCACAAGTATGAGTACTAACTCTATTGTAAGGTTACATTAACAAAACCTTGCGAGTCTGAATGAATTTCCCGTCTCCTTTCCTTCCACTCTCCAGAAAACTAGGGAGGGTCCCTTCTGAAATGTTTCTCATGCCCTCCCTCCTTCTGTGGGCTGAAATACCTTTTGCATGACGGTTGTCCACTCTGTGGCTCTCCTGTCTCCCAAGGTCATTCCCATGTAGCATTACAAGAGGGGATCAATCTCAGCCAGCATAACCAATGATGTGGAATGCTGCAAGCCGTTTTTCTGCCTCATCTGGACTGCCACAAGTTTCCTGGCTCCTAATGTTGACACAGCCCTCTGGATCCCAATTCTACAATATGCGAGGGTTCAAATGTGCAGAGGACTAGGGTTAAGGTTGTGCAAACTGATTAAACTTCTTGAATCCTATGACCCTTCCACCTTCTATTTGTCTCTACCCAAGTAACTTTCATTGAAAAACAGAATCTACTGCCACTCAAGAGACTTGGGGAATTTTTCTTCTCTACTCAGTGCAAATTGATACGTGCATCTTTTCAGTTGGTATCGATGATGTCATGGAACATATAACTTCCTATCCATATTCCTAATCTGATTACAGGAAATCAGGCTGCATGTAGTCTAGGTTGGCAGATTAGACTGGTTGTGGCTCTCCTTGGGGTTAGAAACAGACCCTTCAATAACATCATCTTTTGATCCTTTTGTATAAGAGACTGAAGGTGGAGAGATAGAACTTGGTATCTTCTATCTTCCATCCATATATTCTATGGAGGTAATAGTTCAGCAAGTATTAAGGTCTACATCATTACATCAGGATATCCTTGGTTCAGCACAGTGTGACTTCCTGTCTCAAACAGTATGTTAGATTTACCATGCTGTACAGACAAAATACATATTTTTAAACCTGCCTATCTAAGCTGTGAAGGCCAGATTGGTGTAGTGGTTAAGGCACTGGGCTAAGAGTGTCTTAACCACTACACTGAGACCTGGAGACTGTGAGTTCTAATCCCACCTTAGGTACAAAGCCAGCTGGGTGACCTTGGGCCAGTCATACCCTCTTAGCTCTAGAAAGAAGGCAGTGGCAAACCACTTCTGAAATCTTGCCAAGCAAACTTCAGGGACCAGTTGCCAGGAGTCAACAATGACTTGAAGGCACCAAATAAATAAGCTATCCTTTGCCTTAACCATTTAAAAGGGAAATGAACAAGTAAAATGTGTAAGCCATAATTTCCCGAATTGCATAGACACTGGTCTTCATCTGAAGAATCACTTGGGTCACACTATCTTAGTTTTTCCTAATCCCTGAGCAAGTGCTTGATGCATGGTTCAGCAACAAAGTTCCCCAGCCAGCATGGCCATTGATAAGAATTCTGAGAGATGCATAGATGAGTAGATGGATGACTAGGTGGTTGGGTAGGTGGGGGATAGATGGCTGAATGAATGGAAAGCTAACCAGTCAGTGCCTGGGAAGAGTGGCAATGAACATATATGTAAAAAAGGGCTGGAGAAAACTGATTGCCCATTATCAGATTTTTTTTCTCAATTATCCTCTTCACAATACTATATAAGTTACTATTAATACTAATATGGCTTGGAAACCTGCATTCTAAAGCAGCAGATGCCATTTCACTCTGCATTTGGACACATTCTCCATAGCTCAAGTGATAGATGTTTCCTTATCCCTCGAGAACAGCTTGAAGTCTAATGCAGTTTCTTCAGCATCAATGGCTATCTAACAATATGACATATTGCCATGTAATACATGCTGTTTCCTAAACGGCAACCTTGTATGCTTTCCCCAGCAGATGCTCCTGGGAGAAGACAAAGATCTGCAGAGCCAGTGAGGTTTTGTCTCAAGGGGTACGTAGAAAATAAATTGCAACATCTCAGCATTTTTCAGTGCTGCGGTTTTCCATGATCCTCTTATCCTCCATTTTTTCCAATGGTGTGGATATTTTCTTGCAATCATTATTAATTATGTGATCTATAACCAATGCAGAGAAATATTTGAAAGTAAATTTTTGGAACAGTATTTCTAGTTTGCATTTTGGATGTTAATGGTAGAACTATCCATAGGTTTTCTTTCATCATAAAAGATCAGAGTTAGTAAAACTAGCCTGTAGAATAAAACACAAGAAGCCTAGTACAAAATGTGAGAATTGGATTCTACAGTCATGTTTCAGAAAGCCTGCCTAAATAAATATACTTCTACTTTTTAATGGAATACCTGCAGAGTTGGCCTCTAACCTCCCAAAAGAAATCACTGCCCAGTATGGGGATCACCATGCAGACCTTGCTTTGAATATGGTCATAAGATGTCACTCTACCATAGTTAAGCAGAAGGACTTTTTAAATGAATTTGGTGACTACGATAGCCTGTACATTTGAGAAATGGGCCAGCAGTCCTGTGCTCAGGCTGAAAGAGTTGTATGCAGTGCATGTTAAAACAGAGCATCCTATGATCTGCAAAATATCAGGTGGAGTATAAGCTGAAAGGGAGCAGGTGCTACTTCACCTCCATCTGCTAGAAAATTTCTTTTTGTGAGGCTCTCCTAGCCATGCTACAGCTGGGCTGAAGCATCCCTGAAACTTGAGATGGAATGGCTAGAACTGATTTTTTTTTTTTATTGAAACCTTAGTACTAAAGCCATTTCTGATAGCTGGTGGCTTATACAAGTTTAGGCTACTATTTCAGCTTCTAAGCTCCAAATCCAGTGCTTCTCTTTCTTTCTGCATTTTCCATGGAGTCATGTAAATTAACCTTACTTTTCTCACAGTTTGCTGTAAGTGGCAGTTGCCAATTTACATTCACCACATTCCTGCCTTGGAAAACTCTACCTTTTAGCCCACTATTTTGATTGACTTATTCTACTCCCCCGATATGCTGTCACCTTAAAATAATGCTTTGAAAAACTAAGAAGTGTGGGGAATGGAAAGCCTGGTAGTTACCAAGGAAGATGTCTTTGAGAACACAGATGGTCAATTGTCATTACAGTGACAGGGACAGGCAGCCCATTCTAGTTTTGGTCTGACATGAATTCACTTCTATTCATCCATAACTATTTTGTCTCATATCCAGAGGAAACTACAGTGTTTTCGTTTTTAAAGTATTGGCTTTAAAAGCTGAATTTGTTGTTGTTGTTCAATCGTTAAGTCGTGTCCAACTCTTCATGACCCCATGAACCATATCACGCCAGGCCTTCCTGTCCTTCACTGCCTCCCCGAGTTTGCTCAGTTTCATGCTCATTGCTTCAGTGATGCTATCTAACCATCTCATCCTCTGCCATTCCTTTCTCCTTCTGCCTTCAATCTTTCCCAGCATCAGGGTCTTTTCCAAAGAGTCCTCTCTTCGCATTAGGTGGCCAAAGTATCTGAGCTTCAGCTTCAGTATCAATCCTTCCAATGAGCAGTCAGGGTTGATTCCTTTAAGATTGACTGGTTTGACCTCCTAGCAGTCCAGGGGACTCTTAAGAGTCTTCTCCAGCACCACAGTCCAAAGGCATCAATTCTTTGGCACTCAGCCTTCTTTATGGTCCAGCTCTCACAGCCATACATTGCTACTGGAAAAACCATAGCGTTGATTATGCAGATCTTTGTTAGCAAGGTGATGTCTCTGCTTTTTAATATGCTGTCTAGGTTTGCCATAACTTTCCTCCCAAGGAGCAAGCATTTTTTAATTTCGTGGCTGCAGTCTCCATCTGCGGTGATCTTGGAGCCCCAAAAAATGAAGTCTGTTACTGCTTCCACTTCTACCCCTTCTATTTGCCAGGAATTAATGGACCCAGATGCCATGATCCTAGTTTTTTTAATGTTGAGTTTGAAGCCAGCTTTTGCACTCTCCTCTTTCACCCTCATTAAGAGGCTCTTTAGTTCTTCTTCACTTTCTGCCATTAGGGTGGTATCATCTGCATATCTGAGGTTGTTGATGTTTCTCCCTGCAGTCTTAATTCCAGCTTGTGATTCTTCCAGCCTGGGATTTAACTGCATATAAGTTAAATAAGCAGGGTGACAGTATACAGCCTTGTCATACTCCTTTCCCTATTTTGAACCAATCGGTTGTTCCGTGACCAGTTTTAACTGTTGCTTCTTGGCCTGCATACAGATTTCTCAGGAGACAGGTAAGGTGGTCTGGTATCCCCATCTCTTTAATAATTTGCCACAGTTGGTTGTGATCCACGCAATCGAAGGCTTTTGCATAGTCAATGAAGCAGAAGTAGATGTTTTTCTGGAACTCTCATGCTTTCTCCGTAATCTAGCAAATGTTTGCAATTTGATCTTTAGTTCCTCTGCCTCTTCGAAACCCAGCTTGTACATCCAGTAGTTCTCAGTTCACATACTGCTGAAGCCTAGCTTGTAGGATTTTGAGCATAACCTTGCTAGCATGTGAAATGAGTGTAATTGTGCGATAGTTTGAGCATTCTTTGGCATTGCCCTTCTTTGGAATTGGAACGTACACTGATCTTTTCCAAACCCGTGGCCACTGTTGTGTTTTCCAAACTTGCTGGCATATTGAGTGCAGCACTTTAACAGCGTCATCTTTTAGTATTTTAAATAACTCAGCTGGAATACTGTCATTTCCGCTAGCTTTGTTGTTAGTAATGCTTCCTAAGGCCCACTTGACTTCACTCTCTAGGATGTCCAGCTCAAGGTCAGTGACCACACCAGCATGGACATCAGGGACATTAAGATCTTTCTTGTATAGTTCTTCTGTGTATTCTTGCCACCTCTTCTTAATCTCTTCTGCTTCTGTTAGGTCCCTGCCTTTTTTGTCCTTTATCATGCCCATCTTTGCACTAAACGTTCCTTTGATATCTCCAATTTTCTTGAAGAGATCTCTAGTCTTCCCCATTCTATTGTTTTCCTCGATTTCTTTGCATTGTTCATTTAAGAAGGCCTTCTTATCTCTCCTTGCTATTCTCTGGAAATCTGCATTCAGTTGGTTATATCTTTCCCTTTCACCCTTGCTTTTCGCATTCCTTCTTTCCACAGCTATTTGTAAAGCCTCATCAGACAGCCATTTTGCTTTCTTGCATTTCTTTTTCTTTGGGATGGTTTTAGTTGCTGCCTCCTGTACAATGTTACGGACCTCCGTCCATAGTTCTTCAGGCACTCTGTCTACCAAATCTAATCCCCTAAATCTATTCATCTCCTTCACTGTGTACTCACAAGGAATATGATCTAAGTCATACCTGAGTGGTCTAGTGGTTTTCCCTACGTTCTTCAATTTAAGCCTAAATTTTGCAGTAAGAAGCTCATGTTCTGAGCCACAGTCAGCTCCTGGTCTTGTTTTTGCTGTCTGTATAGAGCTTCTCCATCTTTGGCTGCAAAGTATATAATCAATCTGGTTTTGGTATTGACCATCTGGTGATGTCCATGTGTAGAGTCATCTCTTTGTGTTGTTGGAAAAGAGTCTGACCAGATTGTTCTCTTGACAGAATTCTATTAGCCTTTGCCCTGCTTCATTTTGTACTCCAAGGCCAAACTTGCCTGTTATTCAGATTATTCCTTGACTTCCTACTTTAGCATTCCAATCCCCTGTGATGAAAAGGACATCTTTTTTTGGTGCTAGTTCTAGAAGGTGTTGTAGGTCTTCATAGAACCAGTCAACCTCAGCTTCTTTGGCATCAGTGGTTGGAGCATAGACCTGGATTACTGTGATATTGAATGGTTTGCCTTGGATTCGCACTGAGATCATTCTGTCGTTTTTGAGGTTGTACCCCATTACTGCCTTTCCCACTCTCTTATTGACTATGAATGCTACTCCATTTCTTCTAGGGGTTTCTTGCCCACAGTAGTAGATATAATGGTCACTTGAATTAAATTCACCCATTCCCATCCATTTTAATTCGCTGATTCCCAAGATGTCGATGTTGCTTCCCGATACATCCACAGTTGAACGTCCTTTTGGCTTTGGCCCAGCTGCTTGACTCTTTCTGGAGCTACTTGGAATTGCCCTCCACTCTTCCTCAGTAGCATATTGGACACCTTCCAACCTGAGGGCCTCATCTTCCAGCGTCATATCTTTTAGCCTTTTGACATTGTCCATGGGGTTTTCTTGGCAAGGATACTGGAGTGGGTTGCCATTTCCTTCTCCAGTGGACCACATTTTGTCAGAACTTTCTGTCATGACCTGTCCATCTTGGGTGGCCCTGCATGGCATAGCTCATGGCTTCACCAAGTTACACAAGTCTCTTCGCCACGACAAGGCAGTGATCCATGAAGGGGAAAAGCTGAATACATACCAGCAATACAAAATCAGAAGAATCATGACATGCCAGTGTGAAATAAAGCCACCTGTAGTGGTAGCCACAGGAAGATTTTGTCTTAGTATCTTTTTTTAAAGGCAAATTATCAGTGGAAATATGCGGCTTGCACATTCCTGTTTCTTGACAGGTGTGCTAGAGTAATGCACTCATAATCGGGTCTTGCATTCTCATTTGATAAAATATAGCCATAGTTAGTTTCTCCTGTTTCATTCCCCCTTCCTGAAGTAAATTGCTGGAGAGAAGGATAGTATTTAAAGCCAGACCAGATCTGCCCACCTAACTGGTTTAGAATGTTAAAGGCATAGAGAGTCACCTTGCATCTTTCTAGCCAATGCAAGGAGAACTGGCCATGAGTCAAAGTAAACCTATATCAGATCAAACTAAATACACCACAACTCTGCGGCCCTGTTGTGGGATCAAACTGTTAATAGGGAGTAACATTTATTTAGGAAAGGGATGGAAGAACTGGTGTTTGTGATAAACATTAATCAGATTTGAAGAAATAAAATACCGCATATGGTAGCAAGGCTATATGAGCAACTGTTTTCACACTGGAGATTATTTTTCATGGAAGGAAAATAGTAAATATAACGAAATTGCCGTTCTTCTTTTAATGCAGCACTTTCTACTAACAAGTCTGTGGGCTGGGTAGATCCAAATAGTGATGGAGTCCTTAATATACATACATATGTATGAATGAAATAAGTCAGAGGTCCCCAATATTTTTGGATCATGGGCCCAGGTGGAATTTTGAGAACATGGCATGAACTTGCTATTTACCAAGGAATGGTAATGGTGGCATGAGCTGTCATGGGCGCAGATGGGCTGTAAGTCTGGAGAATGTCAGTGGAAACCTCTCTAAGCATGCTGGAATGCACAGGGACCATACTGAGGACTGCAGAAATGTTTGTTTATTTATTTGCAATATTTGCTGACCACTCCAGTAGTGAGCGTTTGGGTGTCATACAGCAGGGTAGAAAGAACAAAAATATTTTTAAAAAAATCTACAGGAAGAGTGGCTATCTTGACTGAGATGACTGTGAATCCCATTCATTCTAGCACAGTCTCACTCCATTTTTTGCCTCCTTCTAATCCTTTCCAGGGAGAGCTAGTTTGGTGTAGTGGTTAAGGCACGAGCCTAGAAACCAGGAGACCATGAGTTCTAATCCTGCCTTTGGTGCAAAGCCAGCTGGGTGACCTTGGGCCAATCACTCGCTCTCAGCCCTAGGAAGGAGGCAGTGGCAAACCACTTCCAAAAACCTTGCCAAGAAAACTGCAAAGACTAGTCCATGCAGCCAGCAGAAGTCAAAAACTGACTCAAAGGCACCCCCTCCCCCAAAACATCCTTTCCAACTTTTTTATAACACACCTTTTGGTTTCCATTGTAAACAGCTGGATCACTCAGGACTGCATATAATCGTTGTTTCTGATCATATGGAATGGCAACCTAGGTTTCAATTATCTTGTTCAAGGGGGGAATAGAGATGGGGGGGGGACAAGAAGACAATACCAGGGCAGAGATAGCAGACTGATGGGCCAGCTTTTCAAACATTGATTATTAAGGCTGTGCAATGCTTCAGGGCAAAGGTGCTTGGAACAGATAGAGGCACTCACAAACCACCTGTTAGCAGTGCCTTAAAGCAGCTGCATCTTTTCTTGGAATTGCATAACTGCCCTCCACAGAGGCAGCATGATCCTATGAAAGATATAGTTGATTAAAGGAGCTGCTGACAGGAGCTCTATGCACAACCACACATATTGTAAAACACCTTTTTTCCCCTTTGAATCCAAAACACCGCACAGCCCTGTTTAGAATAAATGTACAGGCTATAGGGCATGTATTCCTACTGAAAGAGGAAATGAAACAAATAAGAATTATTGGTTTTACTCCCCCATTTTTACAAGAAGGTGCATTGAGATCAATAAGGAAAACAGAAAGCTCTGCCTCTTATTAACAGTCACCAACTGAGCAAGCAGTCTTCTGTTAACTTTTGAATAAAATAGCTATCTTTTAAGTAATGTGGTCTGATCTCCACATCCTGGTTGCCGTACTTCACACGCAGCCTGTATGTTACAAACCCCCAAATTGCTCCCATGTACAATTCTATATACTGAATTACCATATTATTATCAGAAAGATCTTGCTTGTTAAAAATCCCATTTCTTTAAACATATAATTTTCATGAAATCAGAATCTATTAATACAATCTTAACTGCTGTGACAAAATAACAGAACTCTCAAATTAAACAAGGCTTTCTTTCTTGTATATTGCCCTCAGCCTACATAAATAGCAGAAATGCCTCCATCGAATAAGATAACATCTGCATTTTATCCCAGTGAGGCCAGAATTATTTCAGATTGGTTCATATTCCCAAAGTTTTGAGTGGAAGCAAAATTAGAAAATAATTGGAAAGCGGAAAGGAAACAAAACAAGAATAAAAGAATGAAAATAAGAGTTGAGAGGAATAAAGGAAACCACGATATCTTTCCAGCTCTAAGCCAATGTTGGCCAGCTTTTCCAAGCAATTTTGTAGGTGTATGCTGAAAACTCAGCCAAAACCTTTCAAAAAAACCAAAATCATGTTCTCAGTTTCCTCTAACCATAGAAGTAAATAACATCCAAAAAAATGGACGCTTGAGCCAAAAATGTTGAAAGACGGAAATAACTATCTTGAATTCAAAGTACCAATTCTCTTCTTCTCTCTCCCTCTCACACACACAGACATGCCCTAAATCTCCTGATCTTGTCTCCAAAACAAAGTCAATGCATGAGAAATCTTCTGTTGTGTACCTCCATTTACTGTTGGTTAAGAATAAAATTCACTTCGCAGACAGAATAGTCATCTTAATAGTATGGCTGCTGGACACCAAGGTTGTGGGGGGAGCGTGTTGTTTAACCAGGACAGACTGGCAAAGCATTGTTTTAGTCTGATAATAAAGCAGAGTTCAAAAAAAAATGTGTAATAATATGCATGATCACATCAAGGATGTTATTGAGAGGTTCTTTCAAAGAACATGTAGGTAAACATGACGTAGAATGACAAGGAGGAGAAACATTTATTAAATTCATTTTCAGTAATAATTTACTAATAATAACAATGACCTTTGTAATGGAATGGAAATACTGTAGAATTATTAATAAAGAAATAAGCAAAAAAACAGCACTGATGGGGTTTTCTCATCCTTGGCATAAAAGTGCCTGTGGCATAGCATTTTGTCATAAGCAGATAGCCTTTACTGGCAGCTGCCATTTTTATCTCTATTGGCATTTTATGCAGAATGTCCCGAAACAACACAAGATTATTTGCCCTGTTATGTAGTCCAAGATATTCCAGTTTCATGCAGACAAAATATCCTGTGTTCTTTCTTATCAATTCTCATTCCATTTGATAAAAGAGAATTTGCTTTCAAAATTTCTTACAGTGAAGAAGTGAATGTTGATAAACATCTCATGGGTTGAGTGTGGTGGTCTTGCACTTATTCAGGTACAGGATGTGTTTGAATATCCTGATTTTTCATTCTAGCAATCTGCAATCTTCCTGGCTTTCAGCATGTCTATTAAATCCTCCCATTGGGATTTTTAGAATGATTAATATGTCTACTCAGCTAGACAAACTTCAGAGTGAGGGGAAGGTATGTAATGCAAAACAAAAATGAAACAAAAACAGCAAGATCTAATAGTAGTACCTCTATTGTACTTCCCCCTCAAACAAGAAAGCACCATGAGAAATTTAAAAGAAATTCTCAAGCACCCCGAGAATAAGGTGGAAAAACCAAAGTACCTTTTACACAGGAAGAAAACATTTAATAAATTGCAAAGCAGATTTTGGTACTATGCTCAGTGGCTGTAGATTTATAGCCTAAACCCAAGAATTGGGGCCATCTGCATGCAAAGTTCATGGTCTCTCACACTGCCCTTGTTTTTCCAGCTGCCTCCTTTTTTCTCACTGTGAAAATCACATCCACTCAATTTCCCCATTGTGAAGGGGACAGCTCAGTGAGGCTTTGCATAATATCAATCTATCCTAACGAAGAGCTAAATACGCAATGACATCTCTTGCACAAAGAGCCGTCATAAAGTGTGCCTAGCAACCCCAGTGCTATAAATGTTCCTTCGATTAAGTGCCTCATTGAGAATAAGTTGATGATGCTCCATTAAGCTGATGTGATAGACTTCAAGCTCTTGACACAGTCAGAGGGGAGAAGGATTCATTGTTCGAAGAAGGATATGGTGATATGCTAAATTAGCATGCCTCTGTGGAGTAAACCATATTTCAGACGGATACATTGGCAGGCATGCACTGCTACAATTGATTGACAGTTCCCCTCAATTGATTGCTTTGATGGTGTAAAAGTGTATTTCTAACTTAAGTCAGCCAACTAACTTGGCTGTCACGGAATGGCCTTGTGACTCCCACTATCTGTAGCAGGAATAGTTAATCTGACATTCTCTAGAGGCTCTGAACTTCAACGTTTATCAATGTCAGTCAAGGCAAACTATTTTAGGGGTAAAATCAGTCCCCTACTTATGTAGCTATGTTTTTTGTCCAAGGATGCTAATCTTGGTTTTGCTATAGGAAATCAGGAGTTGGTTCATTAATTTTTTTAAAATACTTAACTCAGGCTAACAGAAGTCTATGAAAGCCACTTTGAGAGAAAGAACTAAGGATCAAGTATAAAGGAGAAAAGATAAACTGACATTTGGCATAAAGGAATTTTGGAATTGTAGCCCCAAATATAATTTCCCTTTTAACCCACCTATCTGAATACAGTAGATCATCTGAAAATGAGATTTCATCATTATGACAAACCAGCATAAAAGAATATCTATCTATGACTGCAATCCATCGAACTATCATTTCATTAAGACAGTTGCCGTGAGAAATTTATCAGAAATCCTAATGAATTTCCTAAACTCTGTTAGTTTGGGTTGAATTCTCCACATTCCACATGGAATTCCCCATCTTATGTGGACTGTGGGTGTGCCTGGTGCTTTGTTCTTCTTTTCTTCCAATCGTTCATAGATAATTTTTATAGTTTAGTTAAAACTAGTGTCATGTAGTTTGCTCTTACAGCAGTCCATTTTCATTTTGAGGTGCTGTCTCCCCCCCCCCCCCCCAAATAAATTATGCCTTTCCCGCTTACACTTGCTTGGATATTGCTTAGAAGAGAACAAATTGCTTTCAGTCCATTTAGGCAGAAACAAGAGTGCCTTTATTAGCCAAACAAAAATGAAAGAGGCATTGTTACAATTCTTTAAGATGAGGTTAGGGTGACCTTATCCCCAAAGCCTATATCCATACCTGACTTCTACAAATCAACTGAGTAGCCTGAAAGCAAGTAGGATGTGAAATTGAGTACTGCTGATTTGCTTATAATTACCCAGCCAAGTACAACCCATTTCGTATTAGGTATTTCTTAAGCAATTTGGGGAAAAAAATCTAGGCTCAGCGATATGCTTTAGACAAATGTGCAGATCAGAACATAGTTGTCCTTTGGATTACAAGCTTGTCCACATTCTGCAAGGTACAGTATCAAGAATATATGGATTGGCTCTGATACAATCTGAATTAGCAGTTTGATTCAGATCATTGATTCAATCAGATTTAATCCTTCAAACTGATTCTGAAGCAAATTTGATTTGAAGATTAAAAGTGCCTTTAGATCAAAGCTTCAATTTTGGCATGCATAATATCGAAATGCATCAAACATATTTTAGAATAAATTATGTTTCAAGCCGAATAGACCAAAAACATTGGAAATGCTTTTTGTGTGTGTAAGAAACTAGGGTGCATGTACAGTACATGTGGGCAGACATTTGTAAAAACTTGCAGATTAATGTAGAAACAGGATGGAGCAGACCTGTGCGTGAACATCTGAGAAACTGGCATGGGCATGAAATAAGCTGATCCATCCATCATTTTTTCACATCAAGCAGCAGCCTCTGAGAAGCAGTAATGTTTCCTCAAATGGGAACAAAGAGAAATGTTTTCATGCTCCTCAGAATCCCTGATGTAATGAGTGTGTTAGCCCTGTACAAGCAAGGATGCTTGCTGATTCTTGATGATTTCAGTTTCATCTGCTTCTTCCATCTGTTTGGTTTTCTGCTTGTTCTCCCCACACATTTCCCCTGGCTCCTGACCCACACCTGCTCCTCTACCATTCATCTGTCTCTTGTATTCTATCATCACTCATATTTAAAGTAATTGCCTAGTGAGTCTCTGCCTTCTCCAATCAGCACATTTCTTTTATAATTTAGTGAGATATTTATTCAAAGGTCATTTCTTTGCTTCCCTATGTCAGTGGGAAAACCAAGTAAAATGTGATTAGTTGCAAGGAAGCTTGTGAAGGACTGAAGCTGGACCACTACCACAAATTTAATGGGACCTTGTTTTTGGCAAGCAGTAGCAGCAAATCAAAAGATAGCGATTAGAAGTGGAAAAGCTGCAGTATGCAACATTAGAAAGACATACAGACATTGTATGTTGCTTAAAAACATGTGTTATAAGCTGGAATCTCTTGGTCAAACCAAAGCTGATCAAAGGAAAGGGGAAAATGCAATTAGCTCTTATTGGTGTTCTTTGAGGTGGGTCTGGTAGCCGTGCTTTATTAGCTATCAGCAGCTTTCAGGGCTGGCACTGGGCATTTTTGATCTTGGGTTAAGTTATTAAAGCTACAATTTTCAGCATATGGTAATCAGCTATTTCAAGGTCTACCCGTTCATCCTTCCTGAATAGGAAGATAGGAAAGACTAGCTTGGTGGGTTGAGAACTTGCCAGAGTCACCTTAAATCTCTTGCTTCTCCCTTCTTGGGCCACCTTTTTCTCCAAGACATTGGATCTAAGCCTTCAGCATTCATTTTGAACCCCAGACCCTATCTTTACTTAGGATATACTATTAGTTGATGCTAAGAGATGGGGATACCAGACCACCTTACCTGTCTCCTGAGAAATCTGTATGCGGGCCAAGAAGCAACAGTTAGAACCGGTCATGGAACAACCGATTGGTTCAAAATAGGGAAAGGAGTACGACAAGGCTGTATACTGTCACCCTGCTTATTTAACCTATATGCAGAGTACATCATGAGAAATGCCAGGCTGGAAGAATCACAAGCCGGAATTAAGATTGCAGGGAGAAACATCAATAACCTCAGATATGCAGACGATACCACCCTAATGGCAGAAAGTGAAGAAGAACTAAAGAGCCTCTTGATGAGGGTGAAAGAGGAGAGTGCGAAAGCTGGCTTGAAACTCAACATTAAAAAAACTAAGATCATGGCATCTGGACCCATCAATCCCTGGCAAATAGAAGGGGTAGAAATGGAAGCAGTAACAGACTTCATTTATTTGGGCTCCAAGATCACCGCAGACGGAGACTGCAGCCATGAAATTAAAAGACGCTTGCTCCTTGGGAGGAAAGCTATGGCAAACCTAGATAGCATATTAAAAAGCAGAGACGTCACCTTGCCGACAAAGATCCGCATAGTCAAAGCTATGGTTTTTCCAGTAGTAATGTATGGCTGTGAGAGCTGGACCATAAAGAAGGCTGAACGCCAAAGAATTGATGCCTTTGAACTGTGGTGCTGGAGAAGACTCTTAAGAGTCCCCTGGACTGCTAGGAGGTCAAACCAGTCAATCTTAAAGGAAATCAACTCTGATTGCTCATTGGAAGGATTGATAATGAAGCTCAAGCTCAGATACTTTGGTCACCTAATGCGAAGAGAGGACTCTTTGGAAAAGACCCTGATGCTGGGAAAGATGGAAGGCAAAAGGAGAAGAGGACGGCAGAGGATGAGATGGCTAGATAGCATCACTGAAGCAATGAGCATGAAATTGAGCAAACTCAGGGAGGCAGTGAAAGATAGGAAGGCCTGGCGCAATATGGTTCATGGGGTCACGAAGAGTCGGACACGACTTAACGACTAAACAACAACAACAACAACAAAAAGGAAGGAAGGATGGGTGAAGTAATGAAATATGATTTTGTTGTTCATTTTTGTTGACAATTGATGGGCAAAGGAAAATTTCATCTACTGTATAGCAGACCACTGTTGTATTTCAGTGTTGGGCATAAAAGAAGAATGAAACACTTGATTCATCTATACCATTTCATATAGTAACCTGGAATTGGACACTCGTGCCTGAAAGTAATTCCTTTATCACTTTCGCATGCTCTCTCTCTCCCTCTCTCTCTGTCACACACATATACATACAGAGCTGCACTGAAATATTACTGTCATGCCGAAGTGCTTCAGATGTGCTTAATAGGATGTTCTATAAAGGAATGCCACCACTTTGCACAACCCAGGCAGACTTTTCCACAATCACTTCAGTAGTCTTCTCTTACTTCAACCATCAAAGCTAACTTTCTTGTTAAACCAGAAGATACATTGCTCCTGGCACTTTGAGGCTGCCCTAATCTTCAGATGCTTTTCAATCTCATGGCCAATCTGTCACAGCAAAGAAGGAAGTAGGAAAAATCACTTCCCAATGCCGTAATTCATCTATTCATGTTAGTTGTCAAGATATTTGTTGATGGCACCCTTCCTAAATGCTAGAGAGAAAGCATGATGATAGCCAAGATTAGGATAACTTAAAGCCATAACTTTATTGAAACTGAGGATTTGCAATGTGTTTGACAGACCTATTTATTAATCTACTGATACATACACAACAGATTAATCTAGTGTTGGAAACTATGTCACCTTAGGTAAAAAACACTGAATGTGCTTGTCGTTTCCTCATTTGGGATCACCCCACTCTGTTGCAGAGCCTCAGGGCATTGAGTGAGTCTACACTCTTTAGATATGCTGAGGGCAAACATTAAGTGCCACCGCTTTTTTCCCTGACTTCCCAGACAACTTTGAGTAAGTGCCCTGAGGCAGCCACTTCTCAGCAAAATAATGTTTCAAGGAGTTTAACAGTGGTGTCTTGCGATATACATATATATATATATATATATATATATATATATATATATATATCATATTCCAATTCATCAGGACAATTCCAGTTTTCTTACAATTCAGCTTACAGTTTGTCCAAACAACCTGAATTCTTAGAGCTTTCTCATTTTTCTTATAGCTTCAGAGTGACCATTTCAAGCAATCTTGTGCCACAGTTCAGGTGACTTTCTGCTGATATTTCTTGCAGAGAACCTGGTTCAGCACCAACTGTACCTGCAAATACTTTCTCCAGTGAAGAAACTGCATTATACAGTTTGAGTAGGAGGCCAGGAAATAAAAACTTAGAAACATGATGAATTGATTGGAGCAAAAGATTAGCTATTGCTGCATCCCACCTATCCTCTATCTTGCAGGGGTGAACTAAATCCTTCTGGGAGAACCACAGGCATAGTATTGTTGCAACTGCCCTCTCTTATTGTTGCTCTCCAGCAATTGGGTTTCCACACTGCATTGCTTCTAGATATTAAGCTCTGATAGAACATCATACTGATAACTGCTAATAATCAGTTTCACTGAGGGATTAGTCTAATGGGTTAAATTCCATTCTTCCTGCATTTTTAGTCCTCTGCACAGCACTGAGCTTCTTTAATAATGGTTGCTGAAAAGTGAGAGCTCTCCTCCAGGTCCCTAGAATCAGTGGATCCAAATACCCATTTCATTGCAGCAGGTTTCTGGGAGTTGAAGTCCCCTGTCTTAAAGTTGCCAAGATTGAAGAACCCTGTTTTTGACCATCAGCAAGGTTCTGACACAGACTCCCAGTTTCATCTTTTCTTTCCAGTTTTTTTTTTGGGGGGGGGGCACAATTTTTGGTTGAAAACAACGTAGTGTAGAATTAAAATAGAAGGTGAAGGCCAAGTAGAGCTGAATCCTTTGGACCAATGGGAGTAGATGAAATAAATGAGCCCCTTTGGGTGTAAAAGCTTTAGGCAAGAGTGCCAAGCTACAGTTGGAGTTACCATGAAAGGACTGGGCATGCAACCCTTCAGACCCATTTTTTCTTCCACTAGAACAGTGTTTCCCAACCTTGGCAACTTTAAGATATCTAGACTTCAACTCCCAGAATGCCCTAAGTAGCATGTATGGATTTCAACTCCCAGAATTCCCCAGCCAGCATGTGTGGACTTCAATTTTAAATTCATTCTGGGAATTGAAGTCCACCCGTCTTATAGTTGCCAAGGTTGAGGAACCCTGGTCAAAAAGATAAGTGGCAGAGTCAACCACCAACGTGTTTATGGGCAAACCTTTTAAGAGGCTTTCTTGTAAGTTGTAAGTCTTTGGCTTTGACTGTTCATGTGTTTTCATTAAAAAAGAAAAGAAAAAAGAAAGCCCTGAAAGCCCATTTGTTGCAAATATTCTTTCTAATTCCATTGAGACAAAATTTATGTTAAACTCCTGGGAAATATATTTGGTGCTATCTTATGCTCAGGCACTTGCTTTTCTCTGTTGCTCATTCTGTCCTGCTAATGGAATTATTGAGATACTTTGAAAATACAGAAAAGAGTCTTATCTTAACCTTTGCTCCCTTATTGTAAGTGATTTAGCACTGCTGCCTTATCTGGACAGAATTAAAGGTTGCTCTCCTCCCCACTCCCTTTGGGGGGGGGCAAAAAACTATACCGTCTATACCTTCTAATCCCTTTTTTAAAAGAACCTTAGGAGGTGAAGGTGCAGGGAGACACCGGCTTTCATTTTGAAAGTAGAGGTTGTTCCTAAGAAAAGCTGGATTGGCAAAATAGTAGTAGTAGTAGTAGTAGTAGTAGTAGTAGTAATAATAATAATAATAATAATAATTATAATTATAATAATAATAATCTGCCTTTGGAAAGAGGCTTATCAGCTCTTAACAAACCTCTTTGTAATGGCTGGCACCAAGAAAAGGATGAAAACAAGAACAATGCTGTAAAAATGTATTGGTGGTGATGCCAATACATGGGGGTTGGATGTCCATAGGTTTCAAATTGTAGATTTATTCTGTAGTTATGCTGGTGCTTTCTATTTTGGAATTTAGTTGATCAGGCTGTTGATAAGTTGATCTGCGCAAGTTACACCTTTGCTCCATGAGCTGCACTGGTTCCCAGTATCCTTCAGGTTCAATTCAAGTTGCTGGGCTTTATCACCTTCATGGCATGGGACTGGGTTATCTGAGGACCGCCTCCCCCCTGGTTACATCTACCTGTCCTGTCAGGTCCATCAGGAGAGGCATGCTGTGGGTCCCATCTGCTAAGGAATGTCATCTCACAACACCCAGGAAGAGAGCCTTTTCTGCCATGGTGTCCAACCTTTGGAGCATCATTTCCCCAGAACTTAGATTAGTCCCAACCCTCCTGGCTTTTTGTTTAAAGTTGTGGTTCTACCACTGGGCTTAGGGATCCAGATGTACGGTAGAGCCTCCACAATGGTAATGTTGATTAGTGTGGGTGGTTTTTTTGTACCTCAGCTGCTGACTGTGTTGTGTTTTATATAGGTTTTATATTGCTTTGTTCTTTTATATAGGGTTTTTAATTGTTGTAAGCCACCCAGAGTCATCTACTTCTCTTATAAATTTAAATAAATAAATAGATAGAATGAGATCTCTATGTGTTATGCACTGAAAAATCTAGATTTCTTTCCTTCCTTCCTTCCTGGGCATTTCTCCTGACTGTTTTTAAAAATCTCCCTTCCTATTTTTGCTCTGCTGGCTTCTTTGGATTGTTGGAAGAGTGACAGTCAGGGGAAGCTTGGGACTGCACTTCATGCAATATGGGAGATCTAGACTTGGCTCTCTTGAAAGCCTCAACTGGAAATTTCCTTAGATTAATTGAAATTGTCTGCCTATCTAACTTGGTATTTTGACTGGCAGGAGCTCACATTTTTTTAAAACTGGAAATGTCGAGGGTAAAACCTGGATTCCTGAATGCATGACATGAACTCTTAAACCTAGAAAATGCCAGAAACAGGCTTCACTTTTGGTGAAATTCTTAGAGATATAATTTTTAAAATAAAGATAATTATCAGGGAAAATAGAATAAATCAAGGGATGAACGGTCTCCTAATTTATCCTTCCTGATTTCTTTTTAGCTCAGGAATTGCCTGCAAAAATGCATATATTTAGAAAGGTTGCATACAAAAATGCATACATAATGCAAAAATGTGTAGAGAACATAGAGAGTAGCTGAGAAAAAGTACTGTAAAAAAGTGGCCAGGAACCTATTCTATGAATTAGGGTGGCTTGGTTTAAATCTGGTTTTGGCCATGCACTCTTTTGGCCCAGGAAGACAAGCTCCATTCTCAACTACTCAGCAACTAAGGCAGTGCCCACATTAAAGAGCTGGGCTAAGACTGGGGAGACCTAGAGTCAAGACCACCATCAGCCATGGAGACTCAATGGGTCATGGACTCAGTCACTAGCTCTGTCCAATCTTAGGATTATTGTTGTGATGAAAAATTAGAGCAGGGATTACCATGCACACTGTCATAAGCACCTGGAGGAAAAACTCAATATTCAGTAATGAATCACCTGCCCACTAGGTAGAATTTTATTTGAAGATTCTTCACCAATTTGGGAGAGTGGCCTGCCTGCCTGCCTGCCTGCCTGCCTGCCTGCCTGCCTGCCTGCCTCCCTAAAGCTAAGGAATGAGACTAAGCCCATCACATAGTAGAAGGTGTAAAATGGTAGCCAGGCTGCCATTAAAGCAAAAGCAGAAAAAAGAAAGGGGCTCCATTACTGTATGATGACTGCTAATGAAGAATCCTATCCATCTAGAATCTGTTCTATATTTTTCCTCCCATTGGAGAGGGAGAGAAATCTAGTAGAATTGGGGTCATCCATCCATGCAATGTCTCTGCCCACAGAAACCATCTTTGTCCAGTTTTGCAAAGGATGCTCTTTAATATAGTGACCAAAAGCCCAGCCTTTCTCATAGAGTTGCTACAAACAAAGCATATATTTTACTTTTGAGCTTTATTCATAAGGGGAAAGGTGAAGATTCATAAATGAAGGGATGGAGCTAAATGCTATAGGACTACAGTACATTTGTAAGACTCGATGCAAAAATTGATTTTTTTTTTTTAATGGAATAACAGAAACTTTCTGATGCACTGATTTCAAAAGCAGGTATTTTAGAATCTTCCATTTCTGGGAGAAGATCAGAGAGGGAAAATGTTGAAAGTCCCCTTGTTAAATTATTCTATGCAAGATACCTGCTAAGTGGAATTGATTTTAACATTTCTGCACATCCTTAATTGTTGAGTATTAGCAAAGAGAGTTTGCTGAAATCTTGCAAATGCACAGATTTTTAAATAATGTCTCATGGCATTTGGAGTTCTAAAAAGTCTTATTTCCTGCAACCCCTGCATCCTCTCATTTTAAAACAGCAAAGAATTCCAAATGAGTGATGTTTTATTTTCTGTTGTGCTCCCCTCTGCATCAACAATTGCTTATTGTGAACTTTTGAAAACATTAATCAATTAATCCCTACAATGCATGGGTTAATAGCTTGATGATAGATGAATCACAGAGCTCAAATTAATCACAAGCAGCCATCTGGGCTTTCCCGGTGCCACTGCCAGAACTGAATCATCTCTTCCCTTGGCACTTTTTTTTCCTGTGCTTCTCTGAATCTAGAGATGGTTTCAGGGCATTGAATAATACATATAGCCTGACAGGACCATATTGCAAATCACTGCCATTAAAGGGATCGCAGTTGGGCGGGGCAAAGAACAGGAGAACAACACTCGGAGATTAATTTTCTTCGTCTCTTGTTAAAATGATCTGTTCAGCCACAACAAAAAACTGAAAATTGTAAGTCCCAAGAGAGTGCTGACAAGATGAAGTTACAGGACCCTGGACAGCTCAGAGCTCCGTAGCATACAAAGGTCACATAAATTCTCCTCCTGGTTCTTGATCATAGGAACTGGGGGAACTATTTCCAGGAATTTCTCTGAGGGTAGATAAAATTACCAGATGGGTTCTTGAAGGTGAGAATTAGCATTAGCAGTAAGAGTAGCCATTTCTTGCTGTACTCCATGCCCATTTATTTATTTATTTTGGTGCCTTCAAGTCATTGTTGACTCCTGGTGAGTGTCTGGACGAGTCCCTTCAGTTTTCTTGGCAAGAAAATTTTTCAGAAGTGGATTGCCATTGTCTTCTTCCTAGGACTAAGAGAGAGTGACTGGCCCAAGGTCACCCAGCTAGCTTTGTGCCTAAGGAAGGACTAGAACTCAAAAGTCTCCTGGTTCCTACCCTGGTGCCTTAATCACTACACCAAGCTGGCTCTCAGAGTTTATTTTACTATTTCTTTTAGAAATAAAATAAGTAAAATAGCAAAATAAACATTGCAACCATGTTGGTAGCCTGATTTCAGTTTGCATTCTCTGCAATATACCATATCTAGCTTTGTTCCAGGGCACTGCAGGTAATATCTCTTTTCCTCTCTCTCCTCTCTCTCTCACACACATATAGTCTGGAGAATATTCAGAGATAATTCTGCCAATTAGCATTCTATTACAAAGATAGAAAAATATCTAAGAAAAATATCTGAAAGTTTTTTCAAGAAAATGGATTCTTAGCACTGGCTTGGAGTGAAATATTCCTGGTTTTTGTTTTTTTCCCCCTTCTACAGAACGGAAAGCTTAGAATCTAACCATGTAGGTTTCACTTGAGAAAGAGAAGCTTGGGGGAGAAATAATAGCTGCCTTCAAATATCTGAAAAGCTGTTGTGTGGAAGATGGAGATTTTTTCCCTCTATTGTTGTACAGGAAAGTCTAGAATCAATAGATACAAAATATAAGAAAGCAGCATAGCATACACAATTTTCTCTCTCCTCCCATTTTATCCTTATAACATCCTTGCAAAGTAGATTAGATTGACCTAAAACACCATTGGCTAAGAAGTGTTTTAAAATTGGATCACCCTAATTTTGGACTGTCAACAAAATTACAAATTTCCCTGATGCTTCAGCGTCAGCGTTATACATGTGCATTGGAGATACTGTTGCTAAAGCGCCAACTGTCTGCATATCCTTCATTCCCTCAATTAGATTTCTAATGCTGATTTTTTTCCACGAGCCCAAGATGGCTTATATCATTCCCAAAGCAACAGCCTTGCCAGATAGGTTGGCCAAAATTTACCCCATGAGTTCTCCACACCATGCTTCTACACTTTATCACTGCACTGGTTAGAAAAAAGTGTGGACCTCCAAATGGTGCACCCAAAGCAGTGGAAGAGGAAACAGAAGAAACTTGAAGAGTTCTCCTGTCCATGGGTTTTGTTCCCCAAATGTCTGGCAGTCTCTTTGGTGTCCAGTTGTGCCTCAGAAAGGGAGCTGTGCTTCACTGGTAGGAAGAAAGAAGGAAACTATTGAAGACAGCAAGGAAAGGTTTTTTTTTTTTTTTGTCTGCGCTCAGTCATTACTGACCCTGCAGTGCCTGCCTGGACGAGTCGTTGCCTGGACGAATCCTGTGCAGTTTTCAAGGCAATTGTTTCGGAAGTGGTTTGCCAGAGCCTCCTTCCTAGAGCAGAGCCCAGCTGGCGAGCGCAGGAGGCGGGGTTTCCGTTGCTTCACGCCCTTTTCGGGCGAGCGCGGTTTCGCGCTTACCGGCAACTGGTCCCGTCTCTCTGTGCAAGGCGCTGCCAGCATTTTTCCTCCCACCGGAGTGAGAGTCCCCATTTATCTACTCACGTGAGTTTTCGAGCTGTTGGGTTTACAGGAGCTGGGGAGGAAACAAGAGCTCACCTTGTTAACGGCGAAAGCTGGACTCGAACCGCCGAAGCTGTCAGCCATTTCTGGCCGGCAACTTTCAGCGTCATTAAGCCGCTGCGCCACCGCATCCCCCAAGGAAAGGTAATGTTAGTTAAACAAAATCTTGCTTTAGGACAGCATATCTATACATAAATACACATCAGACAGTCAAAGAGAACCAACACACCAGAGCTATCCTCTCTTAGCTGTTATTTCCAAGCAAATCCAGAGCAATGGCAATTGGTGCTAAAGCACTGCAGATGATGCCCTGACAACTCCCAAGCCATTAGAAGGGACTACATTAGCTCAATCTGTCATCTATCTGTCCTGGCTTGTGGTGGCGTAACTCTTTCCAACAGTCTTCCTTGTCATCCCTGAGAAGGATGCCGGTTGGGGAAGGAAACTTATTACTTAAGGGAGCACTGTGTTGCAGGACTAGTGTTGCATAATGAAATCTCAGCCTGCCTTTCTCATCCTGCACCACTGTTGAAATAAACAAAGAAGATTTAACCCTGCACTGCCTTTTATAATGTGTTATAAATTCTGGCTGGGGAATTCTGGGAGTTGAAATCCAAACATCTTAAAGTTGCTAAGGTTGAGAAACATTGCACTAGAACCCCCCAGGATTGTGCAGCCAAAATTTGGCATCCGAATGGTGATTTTTAAGCACAGGATTTGGAGATCTATTTAAAAAACTATGTTAATCTTCTGGAGGCTTAATGCACCTACTTTGCATTTTCCATTACATTCACTCCATCATTGCATTCCTGCCAGATATTCACTGGCTCTAAAGGATGCTTTCCCTGATGATGATAAATCTAATGTGGATGCTGGTCAAAATAAGCTGACACTCTCCTAAGGGAGGTAAAAAGGCAAGTCCATGTTTTTGGGAGAAATATATTAATTTTCTTCTCACCCACTTCTTACAAGGCCAGAACATCATGGCTGATCACAGGGAACCCAGAAGTCCCGATACTAACCCCTCACCACTCTCACAGAAGGTGAGCGAGTTGTACATTGAACCAATAGAATTGTAAGAGACAGAACTGAAACTACTATTTAAATCAGCTCTTGCCCAATTTAACCTTTCCCCCCTTTTTTTGTATCCATCCTTTTCCTTGGTTCTTGTTTTGAAATGGCTGAAGCAAGGTCAAGAGGAAGTTCTTGAGAAACTGAGTAGCAACTCTGAATTATTTTAAAAAGTCAGGTCTACAGAGGAACCAAATAAATGCCAGGCGTGAAAAGAGAAGTTTGTGTAGTTGGGAATGGGGCCAAATAGAATAGCAACTTGATATTCCAGATACCTGGAATGGGAAATGATGTAATAGCACCATGATATGATAGCAAAGTTCTTATAACAACAAATGCAGAAAATATATCTGCATCAGTAACTGGTTCCAGGAAATCTGATTATCAGCTCATGGACCAAAAAAGGGAACCAGTCAAAAATCTGATGTCTGGCATTGTTACTACATGGTCTTGCCAACAAGCTGAAATGCAGTGCCATCTTCCCATGCCAAGAAGTATAAATAAGAGAACTGAAGACCTTCATACTGAGCTGACTGATAACAAAAGTCCATCACTTTGTTGCAGCTGGACAATTGCAAAATCCTTGTCTCCTCCTTCCCTAAAAAAAAAATACCTTGGATACCTGGGTGTGCAGGTACAGGTGGGGAATCTTAACAATATTTTTAAGTATTAAAAATGCATTGCAGCATAAATATGTAGTGTATATGAAACACCCATCTGTACAACACGGATAAACGTCTTTATGCTAAATGGTTATATTTTAAGCGACTTCTAAGAGATTTTCTATCTTGCAACAATACAAGAGTGTTGCATCATATTTGCATGATAATTTCCTAGATGCACAACAGGGACAGTCAGATTATTATACTTTTGCAACAGCATCCGTCTCCGAGGCGTGGAGCTAAACATCTCAATATCCATTTCAGTGCCTTGACTTAAGCTGGCACTTTACGGAACCAGAAAGCACAAATGCCGTTGCAGAAAGGGAAGATCGAAGTGCAAAGGGGAAATATTGCCTCCTCTTTGCCTTCCTCTCATCTTGCTCCATCCACATGTGGGACTGTGTGTGCTCCCACTTGCTTTCACTGATTGTTGAGCATTGCAGCTAATTATGAATGTGTTTGTTTACAGGACATGAATGAATAAATGTCTTATTAGTGCTTCATGCTGATTCTTCCTGATGGACTGGTTATTTATGTGTTCTGCTGAAATAAATGCATACTTTCCCTTGAGGTTAATTTCAATTATTTCAAAGGAAGGAAGGAAGGAAGGAAGGAAGGAAGGAAGGAAGGAAGGAAGGAAGGAAGGAAGGAAGGAAGGAAGGAAGGAAGGAAGGAAGGAAGGAAGGAAGGAAGGAAGGAAATCAAAACAGTGGGATGGATCTAGGGAATTAGAATCTAAAACATAAAGTCAAATCATCAGAAATCTAGTATGATAGCACAAAACTAATGCAGAGAATGTGGTTTCTGTGAATCATAAGGTTTTCCTCCATTTTTGTGAGGTGGAACTAAATAGTTTGAACTTGCTAAAAAAATTACTGATGTAAAGGAAACTGCCTGCCTGGAATTAATATTTCTCTTTGCTGATGTCTAACGTCACCATGCCTTAAGTGTTTCCACTGATGTCAGGCCAAACTTAATACAGGTGAATCATTGATACTAAGACCTAATTTCTCTGGACAGCTCTTTGAACTAGTATTTTCTGACCATTATCAGCAAATTTAAGAGGGACAACTTGAGGAATTCTAAAAGACAAAGATTGCTTAATTGCTTAAAGCAGGGGCGGAACCATGTGCCTCCAAGAAGATGTTGAAATCATATTCCCAGCATGCTTGGGCAAGGATCAGGGATTATTGAAGTTGGCAACCATAACATCTGGAGTGGTACAGGTTTGTAATCTCTGATTTAAAGGTCTGGTAAAGATGTAGTGGCTTCCAAAAATTAGAACTTTTTCTAATTCTAGAAAAAGTAAGCTTATAACCTACATGCAATCATGTACTATACTCTGTAAGTACAAAATGCCTAAAACACCCAGGTTAACATAAGGAGATTAATTGATTAATTGAGGTCCCTTCCCTTACAGATTGCCATCTAGGGAGACCTAGGAAGTGTGCCTTTTTGGTAGCAGCCCCTGCCCTGTGTAACACCCTCCCCCCTGAGATCCAGCAGACCCCCACCTGCCTAGCTTTCCAGAAAGCCATTAAGAGCTGGCTATTCCCTCAGGCACTGGGATAGCAAGGTTGAATCGTGGGGGACCCTGTAGTTGGATAGATGCTGTTGAACTGGGTGCCCATTTTTTCTTGTTTGTTTGTTGGATTGTTTTATTGCTGTGTTTTGGTTATTGCTGTTAGCCACTCGGACTTGGGTTTCACAAGATGGGTGGCCGAATGAATGAATGAATGAATGAATGAATGAATGAATGAATGAAAACCAGAGGTGGGGAACTTGTGGCTAACTGTATCTTCTGGCATCTTTCATCTTTGGCTATGCTGCCTAGAGTTTTTTCTGAGCCTCATGTGGAAGGCCACCCTTGCTATAAAATGATGCTACAGTAGGATGGGGCAGCTTGTAAGAACCCACTTTCCTCCCACCCACCTGTAAGTTGCATTCTCAAAAGCCAGACCCTCTTGCTCAGTATTGACTAGTTCATCCAAACTTGTAAGCTATAATGTGGCTTGTTTACCCACCCAAGCTGTAGTTAAACCCACTTTATTGCACAAACCACTGTGGACTACGTTCACACGGCATGCTGAAGCTTCAGCCGTGCTTTACAAGCCCTAAGAGATGGGCTCACTCAGTACACTCAGCCCAACTCAAACCAGCGGACTGTGTGAGCCCATCTCTTAGGGCTTGTAAAGCACAGCTGAAGCTTCAGCATGCCGTGTGAACGTAGTCCACGGCGGTTTGTGCAATAAAGTGGGTTTAACCACAGCTTGGGTGGGTAAACACAGCCTCGATCTGTTTGACTGTTTTATCTCTGTAGGATTCTTGGCTAACTGGAGATGTCAGGAATTTAACTGGGACTTTTTGCCCACACTGATTTAAATTGCAACTATAAAACATGTAAGAGAAGTCTGTGGATTTATTTACTAGAGGGGTTTCATCCTTTCAAAACACAATAAAAAGAGCCTGGGATTGCAGAGGAAAGGAACTTTCCATAGATCCTCCAGGGCAGTAGGCAGCAGGCAGATTAATTTGTGTTTAAACTTTTCCTTCTGCTGCCAAGGCAGTTTCATCCTTGATGCTTTTTTGAAGCACCAGAGATAGAGGCCTGTAGAAAAATAATCATAAAGTATTGCCTTCTTTATTTTGCTTAATATTGCATTGCCTTTTAGATCCTCTAAGCAATCACACACCCGCCCCCCTACTATTTGGATTGAATTACGACAGCTTAGCCTGGCAGAAATATATTGTTAGTACTCCATTATTCATTAATCGTAGTTTTTCCTGTCAGGATCAACATGTACATCTTGGCTTGCAACTGCAATACACAAAAGCTTTGGAAAGAGCAGGAAAAATGTGTGCGTGGGAGCGGCCTCAATTGTTCAGGGAGTTTGTGTTTCATTTCTAAAAAGTCACTAATGATTCCTGACAGATGGGGTGCTTTTTTGGAGGGGTGGGGTAGAATTATGATGAGATTCAGAATGCCAAAAGCTGCAAACAGCCTGTCTTTATCCTTAATGTTATAAAAGCTTTCTTTGATTTTGAAAGGAATCCAACACACTTGTATTTTAATCCAGGGAGCAGCCCAACCCAACTCATCCAAATTCTGGAGTGTGAATCAGGGAAGAAAAAAAGAAAAAAATCCGAGTTCCACCTCCCATTATCTAGCAAGGGAAAAACAAAAATAAATAACTTTTTTTAAACAGAACGTGAAGTTTGCCAAAAAGTTAGAATGTTATAAATGGAGGAAGAATACCAAATTTCACAGAAATCAGTGCAGTGTTTTTCAGACTATCCTCCTATAAATTCTGATATTATAGGAAAAGTGCCCATAACATTTTTGTTTAGAGACAGAATGCAATGAAATTTGCAGCAGACCCTATAGCAAGGAGTATTTATGGCAACATTTCCAGTAGGGAGGTTTTATGCAAAGGGAAGGGTGATGGCAAGAAATAATGATGCTTCTCCTTTGCTACCTTCCAGGAACAAGTGCGTCCTATGTGGGGAGGCCAAAAAGGTCAAGATGATAGTTGCAATCATGTGATTGAAGCCCTATCCTTTTATACGTGCAGTGACATCACACACATGTAAAAGAAGAGTAGACGCTTTGTGCAGTCATGATTGCCAACTTGAATGTTGTGACCCCCTTGTTGCAGACATTGCTGCCATGAAGTTAACTGTTGGGGGCTGAAAGTGGGGAGAAATGCAGGAGATCATTTCACACATCATTGGCTTAAAAGAAAATATAGACTTGAACCCAATCCACAGAATGTCTTATTTTTATGGGTGAACAACAGGAAATAGGGAAGGGAGTAAAGTATCTAGCAAAGGGCTCTCTATCAAGTTCTCTCCACCCTAGATGCTCTGATGGGATTAAAGATGGCATGCTCTGGTCCCAGGACCACACTAAGTTGAGGTAGATTTGCCAGTCATGAAGCCTCTTCTCTGAGAAAATGGAGGAATAATAGATTTCCAGAAGTCTCAGCTGACTACTCGCAGAGGGGCTGCCTAACTCTAATTTATACAATGCTTAAGAACAATCATAGTTAGTAATTCCTTTGGATTCTGTTAATTTGATGTCCTGTCCTGTCTTTGCCATCTTGCAATAGAATTAAGGATTTGGGGGAGTCTAGTTAAAGTCTAAGATACTAAATTTACAACTGATATTTACATACATTGCTCCCATGTTCCATTAGGAAATATAGCATGAGATGCCATTAAACTCTAAAACCCGAACAGGCTTACAAAGCCCTACACAACTTGGGAGTAGGCAATTGGATGGTCTTCCTTCTCCAATAAGAACTTGCCCAAATTTTTAAGTTTCTTGGAAGAGGATTTTTTCTCTTTGCCATTGCTCTCAGACTGGTTGCTGGCAGGAACAAAAAAATAGAGTCTTCTTGCTTAGACATCTGTTCCTACCCATGATGACACCAAAATGACAAAACATGCATTATGATGTGACAACGCAAGCTCCAACTTTTTGTACTTGCATCACAACATAGCACACAATGACATTACTGGTGGAATTGGTGTTGCAATGCATGTTTCCTTGCTTGTACATGTACTGTGGGCCTTCCACAGGTGCCTAGGCCTTCTTCCCAGAATCAGGAATTCCCTGCCACAAAAGAACATGGGTAGTCCTACCTCTTATCATCTGCCTTCTGGGAGTCAAAGACAGTTTTGTTCAGGCAGACTTTTAGCACTGAAGATGATTTGTGGCTCAAGGTTTTAAGCTAGTTGGTGATGTCATTTCATTCTCATTTGATGAGGTCTTCACTGTGGAAAATCCCTAATAAAGCAACATTCCAGGGCCCCAGAGGCACTATGGGAGAATTAATGTCATGACTTTTAGCCTAAATCAATGGCTATCAATCCATTTCTGGTAATCATCAAAGTTATAGCATTGAACTACAATGTCCTACACAACTTTGGACCAAGCTATTCTAAATATTGACTATTTCTACAGCAGCCTATCTGGGATTTTAAGTTTCCCAAGAAAGATGTGTCTCTCTGTTCCAACATTGTCTCAGGCACAACTGGTAGGAATTCACACATGGGCTTCCTGATGGCTGCTAATGGAGGCCAGGCCAGTGCCATCTACTGTCAGTCTAAGATGTTCAAAGAGGTTCTTAAGCAACTTGTTAGTTGTTAAAATGGGTTCTGAGTGGTGGTGAGTGTTCTTTGTACCTTCATTTTATTAATATCTTTTTAATTGCTTTGCCTGGGGACTTTAAGTGCAATTTTACACTTTATGTTGCATTTTATTTGCCCTGAAAAAGCCAAGCAAATATTTAATAAACAGATGAATTAATATTTTGACCCAGGACATGATTTTCTTAAACTACTTCAAGTTTTTTCCTGTAGTGAAATCATTTTGAATGGAATGGGGACAGGATGTTGACAATAAATTTTTATGGCAACCTGCAAAGAATCATGTGATTAACTTAATACTTTTATTAAAAAAAAAAAAAGCTTTATAAAAGCAACAGAACTTGGTAAGGAACCAGTAAAGAATGTAGGTTACTTCTAATCTTTGTGTATTTGCTATGAAGCATGAAATTAATGGAACAAAGGAATTCATATATTCACCCTCCAGCTCATCAAAACTGAATGACCCTAATCCTGTTGTAAGCAGGGCCCCTAGAACTACAAAGATTGCTAAAGACACTGAAAAATCTCATTTTTTCTGCAATTTTCCAATAGTTTTTTTTTTTTTAAAGAGGAGTAGCAGCTGTCATTGTTTCTTGCCTTCATGTCCTACACAGATGAGTTATTTTTCAGTGCAGAATCATCTTCCCCAAAGTGAGTTTTATATGCAGGCAAAATAATGCTACAAAGCTTGAGGCATAGGGGAGTTTTTCCAAGGGTTGAAAAAGCTGCTTATCTTTTGTTAAAGATGTTAAAGGATCAGAAGGGAAAGGGGCATCTTTTAGGTCCTTGCTTTCCTTTTTTTATTTAGTAAAAATAAAAACTTGTTCCTCTTCCATAACATCTTTTAAACCTATAATGGCAGACATTCTTAAAATTAACTTCTGAGTCTTTCCAATGTTGCAATATCAGTCTTTTGGCCATAGTAAGAGCACGGAGAATCCATTTACGTTGTCCAGATGTCAAATTCCATGTACTAGGTATATAGTTCAAAAGAATATTATCCTCTGAAAATTTTAGCTTTTGTTGCACAATCATGTTTATATAGTCCATTACTTTCTTCCAAAACTTAGTAAGTATAGGACATTGTAAAAACATGTTTTAAAGAGGCATTGTCCTTATTATATCTCCAACAAAATGCCCTATTCACTCAATGGATTGAAGACCTGATTGCACTTGCCACTTATGAGTGGATTGCCTATAGACATAGATTTTGTATGGATAAGTATAATGAAATATGGGATTCATTTATACAGTTAAAAAAATGACAGTTATATAAATATATTGGAAACATATATGCAATGAAGCTCATGGCTTTAATTGTAGCAAGAATCAATTAACCATAATCAATTACTGCCTCTGTTTTACTGCAGCTTCATCATCCAGACATGCCTGCAATGGTTTCCTCTCCCCCCACCTTTAAATCTAGTGTGGGCACACTCTGGCCTTCTAGGTGTTGGTGAACATCTACTCCCAACAGTTTCAGATACTTTGGCCAATGGTGAGAGGTACTAGAAAATCTGGAAGGTCACTGCTTGTCACTGCTAGGTTTCTCTGAAGCCTCTAGAGAGGAACATAGCAATCTCCATAATCAAGAGGTGGCTTCTTCATTCTGCACAAGTATACTTTTTGTAGTGACCATCATAAATGATAGTTATAAGTATCATGTAGCCGCTTCTTCTAGCCAATAGATTATATGTATGTCATTTCTGAACTTAAGAGGTTCTTGGCCCTAATCCCAACTTGTAGAGAACTACAGAGATGATCAAAGAAGGCATGCGGCAGTTAGCAAAACTTGAATGAAACCTAGGAAAGGAAGGTGGCATTAGAAAGAAACTTTAAGTGACCCAGCCTTGACTCTCTTTGGCATAAGAGGGAGGGAAAGGCAAACACTGTCACGCTTTCAAGATTACTGTTACTGTAGCCTGTATCAATAAAGTAGAGTTCCAGTATTTCTTGTGGAGGCATTTCCTGAATCAACCTACCTCAAAGGACTGACAGAACTTTTGCAAGCAAGATTATGGGCCATTTCTGCCCTCTCCCTTGGAGGCACTTTTTCACATTTCTTCAAGGAACCTGGAAGATACTGAACACAATTCCTCTATAAGACAGGACGATTGCTTCCTTAATGGGCAGAAGATGTACAGGACAGGCAACATTGTCCTTGGCTTGTTTTTTAATGTAATAAGGTATAGACATAAATCACCAATCTGATAGTACAGCCCATGTACTCTAAGCGTACATTTTTTATAAAGAACATTTGCTGTGATTTATAACGCACGGAGCTTTGAATTTGTCTAGCTAGAAAATGGAATCAGATCTTTCCATCAAATCTTTCTTTGCTCACCTTCCCCACCTCTTTGCCTTATGAATGGTTGAATAGTGTCGTAATGGAATGCCAATCAGCCATTGCTCTCGTCTATAGAAGATTGGCTTGGAACACAGACTCTGTGATTAACTGAAATGAACTATAAAACTATATCTTGTTTAAACTATTTGCGTTCTGTTTGCTGAACCTCAACTTGATACCGTGTGCTGCTTCATAGAGTCTCTGCACAAAGCAAAGGTGTAAATGAAAGCGTGGCTTTGTGCATCTATCAAAATCTGTTTTGCATGGAAAATACTATATCTGGGTTTGGAACCCTATTGATGCTACCTTTTCTTGACTGCATCCATCCATCATGGCAAATGCAGAAGCTTCAGGGCTCTCAAAACTCCCTAACAGGCCATCCCATCCTGGTAAGAAGTACATTGTTAAAAATAAACACTGCTGGATCTGATAAAAAGTCCTCCTACTCTAACATCCTACTGTCACGGTAGCCAAGAAGATGCCTCAAGGTTGTATTTGATAAAATAAGAAGATAATTGATTTTCCATTTTATTGAACTGGTCTTCAGATTGAGAGGTTTATGAGCCTCTAAGGAATTTTGAGTTTCCACAAGAGATGTGAGGCTTTTCCCCTCCCTCGTTCTATACCAAAATCTGATCATTTTCTTCCCCTCCAAAAGTGGCTTCTCTTTTTCAATCTCGAGGTCTTTTAGAATTTCTTCTGATGATTTTTTAAAATCAATTTATCAATGTGGAGAGTCATTAGGGGTAGTTGTTTTCTTTTACGCCTCTCCCCATCTTTTCTATGACTGCTCCCACATGGAGAGAATTTATCTTACAGGGCCTTCTGTGGGGCTTTAATTGAAGGGAAGGGATGCTACAGATCCAGTCGACAGAAATCTTTAGATCTCTATGTGCCCCTGATGAACGGAATAGACCACTGTGGCTGGAGAAATCTGTAAAAAGCTAGTGCCGTCATTGACTCTCTTTCTGAGAGTACCTTTTCTCTCTCTCTCCCTTGCTCCTTCTCCCACTCTATCACACCCTTCTCTCTCTTCTGCTGTCTCTCTCTAACTCTCTCCCCTCCCCCCTTTCTATCTCCTTTTCCTCTCCTGTAGCAGACTGCTGGAGAGGGACAGCCATCTCTTGGCAGAAAGCTAACCTGATAGTTCACCAAAGGCTTTTGAAATTAGCCTGAGGACCATGGAATCATAGAACCTTAATGTTGGAAAGGCCATTGAAGCCATCGACACCAAAACCCTGCTCAGTTCATGGATTCTAATTAAAGTATCCTTCACTTAGCCTCCACTTGAACCCATCCAATAGAGGGGAATCTGTCACCTCTCTGGATGAATAGTTCAACTGTCAAACTCACCTTGATGGACTGATTGCTTTTATCATTAGCTTCCCAGCCACTCACCCCCCAACCTTCAACTGGAATTTTCCTTTCTATAACTTAAGACCACTGTCCCATGTCCTAAATTCTGGGTTAATAGAGAACAAGAACAAGACTTTCTTTTGTGTGTCATCCTTTCAGATATGTGAAGTAGGTTAACATATCCCTCTCATAGGTTTGTCTTGTCATGGCTAGGTATTCCCATTTCCCTCTCAGTAACCAGAGGTGGCTCACTTCAGCCATCCAAAAGAACTGACAATGACGGTCTTCTCTAGAACCCAGCACAATATTCAGCAGTCCATTGGCTCTTTGCTAAGAGATTGGATGTAGCCAATTTATGATTGTCAGTAACATTATAAATTAGTCTAATCCTATTTTAAAATAAGCTAATGGCCGTCACCACATCTTCAGGCAGCGAATGTCACAGTTCCATTACAATATCTGCGTAATGGACTTTCTTTTTTTCCTTTTCCTTGTTCTTAAATCTGTTACCACCAATCAATTGCACAGTATTATAAGAGTGAGAGGAAGGATGGAAGAAAAAAAAACCTTGACTATCCCTTTTCTTGACACCATGACTAATTTGAGAAATCTCTTTTATTACCCACTCCCCACTCCCAACTGCCTTTTTCTCTCTAAACTAAGAAAGAAGAAAGAAACATCTGCAAAAGCTTTAAATTTGTCTCACAGGAAAAGGGATTCTCCAGTAATGCACTCTTATTGATTACCCTTTTTTGCACTTCTACAACTCCACCTTTTCATTAAAAGAAAATGAATATACAGATCACAGGTTCCAGCAAAGGAAATGCTACTATTCTATGAATTATGAAAAGAATTGCCATGCTATTTCTCCCTGAAAAAGTAAAAAAAAATCCTGAAGCAGAAATAAAATAATTAAAATATATCTTACCAATGCCTCCACCTCCCCTGCCTAAAAGAAGTGCTGTAGGAACAATGTCATATTTGTTATTAGCCTTAAATTATTAATTTATAGACTGTTGTCCACCCTAAAGCAGTTTATAAACTAAAGCTATGTAGAATTGCAAAACTTCTAACTTGAAAAGTAATAGGGCAACTAACTTCTTCTAGCAAACCCTTCTCAAGCCAACCTCAAACCCAAGGAGAATTTCAGTATCAAGTTGCTCTTTCCAACATGGAAGTCTTCCAGTTAATTACCTGGTCCCTGCAGTGTAAATGATATTCCTCTCAGCTCGTGTTGGGAAAAAGTCCATTCATACCTACATAGCCTAGAATTAAAACAACATTCTCCTTCCCCATTCTTACTGCATCCTGCCTCTATAAACTTGGAAGCTGAGATGCCAACTCATGCATTCAGCTTACAGCAACAAGCCCACGATGTTAGCCTGGGGCCATACATTACATTTGTCAGTTCTAGAACACACAGTGCAAACCTGAATTGTGTAGCAAGTTGAAGATTGCCTCTCCTAAGGGTCCCCCTTGGAGAAGCTACAGGAAGCAACCTTGTGGTCAGTGGGACCAGCACTGAGCACTGATCTGCTGGTCCCAAGAAGGATTTTTAGAGCCCTTTGCTAGATAGCAGGCATTCAACAGGCAGTTTCTTAAGCTTTTAGCACAGTGGAGTAATATCGACAACCAAGGGCCTGTCATTTTTCCAGCAGCAGGAAATGGATTAGTTCCCAAAGCCCTCTCCTTTTCCCTATCCAGTTGCCAAGATGCTAAGGATAACTCTGTTCAGCAGATACAGCCACATAATTGGGAGCCTAAGGACCTCAGAGCACTGGCACTTCTCCAAGGTCCACTTTCTGCAAACATACAGACAACTGATGGATTGAAGTTTCCTGGAAGCCAGTTTGGGTTATGAATTAGCAGTAGAAGTCATTCAATGGGAGAACAAATTGACAGGTCCACACTTTACTCAAACCACCATTTTGTTAACCATAGTTTGCTACCACAATTTTGTTCACCACGGGTTATTAAGCCACAATTGGCTGGGTTCACACACCATGCTAGACAAAAGCTGAACAAATTATATCATGGCTTAGCCAAAATAAGAAGCCTGCCACTCTTTTATGAAGTGAGGAACAGTATAGTGTTCCTTCCTTAGACCTTAGGGCAGTTGGATGGCCTAGAGAGTAAAAAACAGGCCAATAGGGACAATCATTTATCAATAGAAGAGGATATATGTAACTCAGGATTGAACTGTGGAGTCCTTGGTGTTCTCTGAGCTTGGTTGTTTTCTTGGAGATGTTATGTTACCTGACTAGGTAACATCCTCAGCTCTAGAAGGGTGTAGGGTTTGCTCTCTGTTTATATAAACAGTACAGTAGCTTGCCCTGTCAGTATTGGTGGGGGTGTGGAAAAACCATTTTTACTGCAATGTTCATTGGGTGCCTGCTTTTCAAGAAAGAGGGACCCTGAACAATTTGTTGGGTAACAAAATGTCTGCAAGAAAACAACCAAGCTCAGAGAACACCAAGGACTCCACAATCATTTATCTCCTCTCCAGTATCTGCAGCCTTGAGTCCTCTATCCCGCTCCACTCTTTGTTAAGCCAACCCTGCTCACCTTAGTCTAGGATTGCAAAATGTTTCTTCTCAAACCTAGTTGCAGCTCTTCCAAATCATTTGGAGCCTCTCCAAAGGTTGCAGCTGAATTGTAATACTTAATAGAACAGTAGGAAACAAATGATTAAATACACAGACAGCACTTAATTTAATTAATTTACTTGTTAAATTAATTTAATTTCATTTGAATCCAATTTCAGTTGCTCTACTCTCTGGAAACAAGCTTGAATTTATGTCATTTTTGTTATGTTTTGGTTCTCTCTCCCTTTTTTTCCTCACTGCATTCACTTTTCGGGGAGGGTAATCTGTACCTTGTGATTCATTCAAAGGTTAAATACAGCCCATAGCTGGAAAAATATTATACAACACTATCTCCTTAACTAAAGTGTTTTATGTCCCAGATCTTGAATGAAAGGGGTCACAAACTTAGATGTGTCAGAGAATTCCTGAAACTGCATTTTCACGGCTGATTCAGTTGCTTTGGTTAAGAACTGGAAATCTGAGGTGGATTGATCATGATTTTCCAAGATTCCTAGTTCATCTGGAAGAGCTTCTTGGGTATTCTTTGGCAGGAATTAAAATGAATTCTTTCCAGATTTTGGGTAGAACCTAATTTTCTGAGGATCATTTTTGCTGGTGTTCTTTTCTTGGGGTGGGGTAGGAGAACAAAGTAACATAAGGAGTTGGACTTACTGACTAGGTTTTCAAGTTTGTTATCTTCACTTTGTACTAAGGTTTTAAAAGCTCAGCATGTATTTCACAGAGCCATGCTCTTTAAAGAGCATGCATTTCTATTTGGCATTTCCTGGAACGCCCTGTGATGTTGCATAACATGACCATTCCAGAAAATGCACAGAATTTAAGAAGCCTCTTTCTCTTCAAAGATCTGACACTGCTGTAAGCATGCAAACCTCCTTCCATATTTAAAAAAAGAAAAAAAGGTTAGAGGAGACACCTTTTAAAGTTTATCATGTAAATGAAACCCTCATCTATCCCCAGGTCCATTCAGATGAATTTCTGTGGATTTTTAATTTAAAGCATCCGACAAGAAATTTGATGGGCTGGAAATCTTTCCCTACAAGCAGACTCTAAAACACAGCAGACTTATCCCAAGCCGCTAATCTTTACTTCTCCAGGCCATGAAATCAGTAAAAGCTTAATTCTGAATCAGGGGAGTGGAAGAAATACTGAGCCCAGGCAGAACAGCCCCACGGTGGTTTTAACAGAGATCATCACAGAACTGACAGAATGCTGATGAAGCACTTACAGAGCGGCACCAGTCTACGATTGCTGTAGCAACCTGCAGTAGCCCCAATTTTTGCAAGTTGAGTGTGAATAATTGAAAGCTATTGCCTACTGTTCTGTCTACAGAATTCAAAAGAAACATTTCACCAACCTGACCTTTCTGCTTTCCCAGTTCATAGTATTAGTTAGATTTACAGGCAGAAAAGGTAATGTACTCCTTCACATTAGAGAGAACCATCTTCCACTTAAGCAATTTTAGACAGAGCTGGGTGTTCACCTTTTCTCTGGGGAAACTGACATACAATATAAAATGGTTTGTGGGGGGGGCGAGGGTGTTTCTACACAACAGGAGCTGACAGCTCCCACCTATCATTTGAAACAACATGAGGACAAGGATAGAATTAAAAACATCTGTCCTGGAGAGGTTCTCCTTGAAAATCCTTAGTTGATAGATTCTGGCAGCTCCTAAAGAAAGTTCAAGACCCTCTGTGAAAAGCCCCAGCCCTCATAGGTTTGGAGGGAAAAGAGGGAACAGCTTCCTGAACCTGCTCAAAGATACTTTCTGGGGTGAAGAAACTACGTAGCAGGTATGGGAAACCACACTCTCAATTTTTACTAGTGAGAACTTCAAGGCTTCATGAGGTCCTAAGCCCCATTTCTGGTGATTTCTCAGGATTCTCAAGATCTCACTACTGAAAATCAGCAACATGGTTTCCTGTGTTTTTTTGGCAAGAACCCATATGAAATAGATTCATTAAACATTCACCAGAACCTATGTCTTATGCAAAATATCAAGATATAGCCCAATCTTTCATGAACATGTCCAGTCACCTTTTCAAACCATCCAAACCATGGCTTCTATTACCATGTCAGCTGGCAGCGAATTTCAGTTTAATCATGCACTGTGCAAAAAATAATTTTCTTTTGTCAGTCCTAAATGGCTCTGAATCTAGTTTCAATAGATTAGCTCAAATTGTGAAAGAAAGAGAGAAACTTCTCCCTGTCTACATTATCTGTGCTATGCGTGACATGTCTCCCCTTACCCTGATTCATTCCAAGGTAAGAAAACCCCATTGCTGTAGTCTTTCTTTGTAAATCAAACATTTGGTTGCCCTTTTGTGCACCTTTTCGAGTACAATGCTATCCTTTTTCAACAGCCCAAATGGGTTCATTTAGAGGAGAATGATATCAAATAGAGCCAGGAACACATGGCCTTCAAAATTCTATACTAAATTTGCAAGCACTATAACTGGGTGGGTGATCTTTCTGATTTTTTCCAGGAGCTGAAAATTTTTTAACAGGGACATTAGCACCACTCCTGAAAAAATCTCATGGGAAGTTTCCTCCTGCCTTAATTGAAGTCATGGAGGCTGAAGACCACTGAAGAGAGGATACAATGAAAGAAAGGACATTCATACACATTTCTCAGTCATCTTGAAATGAAATAAATGTCAGAACACTCCATCCATGAACATTTCACTGAAAGTCTTTTCTTCTTCCAACTCAGAAAGTTGATTCAATTTAAAGCGGAAAATGTGCAAAAGGCCATCAAATCAGATCAGTTGAGAGGCAAACAGTTCAATCCAAACTGATAATCTGATTTGGAAAGATGATTATATCTTTCAGACTAAGCTGAATCTAATCTTTGTACAGCCTGATATTAATAAGAGTTGTCCTTCCAAAAACTTCAATAACTTGGTGGAGGGGAAAGTGCCTAAGTCTCCATATCATTTCTCCAGTGATATCATTACAACATTGCCTGCCCCATCCCCCATGATCTTTGCTCCCAAACTAGATAAATAAATAAAAAGTGTGGAGCTTCATCTTCCAAAATGTTGTCTGGTTATTATTGGGAGAACATTTCCTCCTTTTCTAACAGTACCTGAACTGTGAGTAAGGCAACAAAGATAAATGATGGGAGACCCTGAGATACACGGGAGGACTTCTTTACATACAGTATCACATGACCATCCTACAGCTTTTTTTTTTTACTTCATGCTTTAGTGATGAATTATTATTTAGTGATACATGTAGCTCCAGCCAGCTTAATTCTGAAGACACATTCATGCATTTTGGGAGGGGAGAGGAACGATTAATATTTTATGGAGCCATTTTAGAGGCACATTTTAAGAAAAAATAAGCAAGCTACAAATATCACCCATAAATAACTTAGCAAGCTCTATAAAATAAGAAATCACTCTGATTTTTGTCTTAAAACCTCTTATAGCAGGAATTTTATAAGTCTGTGCAAGGCTTACGTCTCTTGAATTCTCTGATAGTAACAGAAGATAACAGTGATGGGAATTAAGAGGTTTTCTGGGCCTCATGACTATTGACTTTGTGAGAGTTTGAATTCATGGGTGATGTTCCAGTGCAATGACTATAGCTAGTCCCAGAAGGATATAACATTCAAATTTGCAACACAAAGCTTTGGCAAGTGGTAAATCTGCAGGACCTTTGCTACTGAGTTTAGATAAAAAGAAGCAAGACAAAAGTCATGATTGGAACAACAGATAAGATCAGCAATACCTAAGAAGGAACTAGCAAAGAGGCTTGATTTAAACTAGGAAATGCACAAATCAGTTTATTTCTACTCCATGTTCTTTTGAACTTTTTAAAATCAATAATGAATCTGTTCCATGAGATTATATTTGGGGGTATATATACTTGGGGAGATATATATGTGTGTGTTTGTGTGTGTGTGTGTGTGTATCTTGGGGAGATGGTGAATTTTGGGGGATGCCATGGCTGTTCTAGACTCTTTAAAAATACTTTGCATAAATACATAATAAGCCAGGCTAACATTATTTTAATAATAAGGTTCCCCACAATGAGACTAACCATCCCATTTCCAGAGAACATGAACGTTTATTCGCAGTCTAGGTGATTTTTCTTTACCAATTCCATCTTTTTCTTTTTTACAAGAAGACCAATGTGGCCAGTTATGGTTCATTTTGCTAATATAAAGATAAGGAAAATAGGGGGACAACAAGGGTATTATAAAGAAGAAAAAAATCTTCTGCAAACTTGTAAGTGAAGTGGAAAATAAAAGGATTCTCAGGCCAAGGGCAACCAAGTGCAGCCATAAGTGACCAAATACTAATCAAAGCATCCAAAGATGGAATTCCCCCCCCCCCCCCAAGATTTGTAAATCTTGGTTTGTTTAGTAAACTACTCATTCTCTGTTTACTATTTCTACCACCCAGTCTTGGACTTCCTTGGTGTTCCTTAGTTTACCAAAGTTATTTATTTATTTGTTTGTTTGTTTGTTTATTTACTGCCTTCAAGTCAGTCTTGACTCCTGGCGACTGCCTGGACCAGTCCCTGCAGTTTTCCTGGCAAAGTTTTTTGGAGGAGACTTGCCCTTGCCTCCTTCCCGGGGCTGAGAGAGAGGGACTGGCCCAAGGTCACCCAGCTGGCTTTGTGCCTAAAGTGGGACTAGAACTCAGTCTCCTGGTTTCTAGCCTGGTGCTTTAACCACTACCCCACACTGGCTCTCTTTACCAAGCTCATAGCATTATGTATTTGACAATAAACACAGCCCACTAGAACCCAGCTTCCAACTGCCAGTCAAGGCACCCCTACCTGGAACATTGCCAATGATCATATATGTGAATTCCAAGGACTAAACAGAGTTTGCAGCATTGGCCGCTCCTGCCCAGAATTTTCAAGGACCTCTAAGGCACCATGATATACATTGATTGATTGATTGATTGATTGATTGATTTACATTTCAAATTTAGTCCTGCCCATCTCACTCAACAAGCGACTCTGGGCAGTTTACAGTAAAATAAGAATAAAAACCAATTAAAATACAATAAAACAATAATAAATAATAGAATCCAAAGGATAGATGGTATAAATAATTTACCACTACAACAAATGCCTTTTCAAAGCGGTGGTGTCTATTTGTTTTGTCCCAACGTGAGGACCCTGAAACTGATGCTATGCCCAGTTATTTGTGAAAACTAACTGATGTGGTCCCTTGCCTAGAAGGGGGATGTGCCTGCCAAATCCTGCAATTTACATCTGGCAATAGTAAAGTGACCTTGGAACTCTAGTCAATCACACCTTTTGAATATGAGTCATCAGCAGCATGATGTGGCTACAAAAGAGACAAGCACCATTTTAGGCAGCATCCATGTCCATGTCCTACAAATCCATCGCTCCACTTTTTTCTGGGATAGGAAAATCCAGCCTTGAGCATGGGGTGCTGAATCAAGTTCTGGGCACCACTGTTTGAGAAGGACCCAGACAAACTGAAACAAGTTGAAAGAAATGCACAAAAGTGACCAGAGGACTGGAAACCAAGTTTGACAAAGAGAGATTAAAGAAAATGAGTATATTTAGCCTTGAGAAAATAAGACTTGGGGGTGGGAACATCGTAACATTTTTCAAGGCCCTGAAGAAGTGTCACACAGAAGAAGACCAAGGATTGTGTTTTATGAGATTATCCCAAAGTGAAGGTTACAAAGGAATGATTTTAAGTCATAGTAAGACAAATTTCAGTTGAATGCTAGGGAAAAAAGTTTCCAACAATGAACAGTTTAGCAGTGGGACTGGTGACTTTGAGATGCAAAGGGCTATCCTTGAACAAATTCTTTATTATAGCCAAAGGCCAGCAAAAGTGGCTATACTTTATTGGACGTATTCAAGCAAAAACTTGACAACCTCCTCTTAAGAGTGCTTTAACTTTTTGAGTGCAATTGCCTTGCTGTTGGACATGCAACCCAGGAGTTTGAATATCAGTTCATATGATTGAGAATTGTCCTACTATTGGCACATTTTGGAATGAAATCAACATGTCAACTCTGAACCTTTGCCCTTTGCTTTGGATCTGTACACTTTTTGGGTGCAATTGCAAAAGTGGGCGCACAGGGCTGCCATGAAATCTTCCAACTTTTGCAGAGCCCGATCCTTTGCGCTGTGCATCCCGACAACCTGCTTTGCTGCCGTGCTTTCAAAGTAGCTCGACACATAAGAGACCTTGCTTTTACCGCGGAACAATTTTCCATATCCCTCCATGTAGATCCTCACCTGGGTGACAAAACAGGCAAGCTACTCCACCCAGAATATCCCTTCCACCCAGAATATTCCAATACTCAATATTCCAATAACCAATATTCCTTAGAATATTTCTAAGTATTTGGGATCTATCAAGACATCAGAATCAGGATTACTGATTTTTCAGCTGTGGGGCTGGCTAAAGGATTCATCATGTGAGACTAGGAGGAAAAATGTGCTGTTTGCTAGCATCTGAATTAAGTTTCAATTTTTTTGAATGAAGAGGCAAGGAAAAAGAGTTTCGAGCAATACAGCCAATGTTTTGGAGTTGTTCTGTTCATAACATAATTCTCCAAGTTTTCTCTTCTTTTTCTTTTTCATTATTATTACAATTATAAATTCTAAGGAAGTGTTTCTCAACCTCACTTTAAGGTGTGTGGACTTCAGCTCCACACATGCTGGCTGGGGAATTCTGGCTGGGGAATTTTGGGAGTTGAAGTCCACACAAAAGTTGCTGAGGTTGAGGAAGACTGTTCTGAGCTTACTTAGTTAGTTATTTTAATCGTGGATATACTTTTCTTTTTGTTAACTAGTTCAGTAACACGAGAACATAAGCAGTGTCCTGCTAGAATCAGACCCCTGGCCCATCTAGACCAGCAGTCTGTTCTCACAGTGGCCAATCAATGCCCAAGGAAGTCCATGAGTGTCCTAGCAGATGGCCTTCAGAGGCAGTCACATCAAGGCTAATAGCCATTGATCCCCAAGACTTCCATGCATTGGTCCAACCCTCTTTTGAAGCCAGTCAAGCTGGTACCCAGCACTACATCTGATATAATAACCTAAACATGTTTAAAAATGGGATGCTTTAACTATGCTAATCTGAAGATCTACATGGCCCCTTCTCATTCTATAATGCTACTCTATACTGTCAAGTATACACTGTATGTATTCGTGGATACTATATTTGGGGAATGCAGTGCAGAAAATAGAGAGCCAATTTGGTGTAGTGGTTAAGGCACCAGGCTAATAACCGGGAGGCCGGGAGTTCTAGTCCTGCCTGAGGCACAAAACCAGCTGGGTGACCTTGGGCCAGTTCCTCTCTCTCAACCCTGGGAAAAAGAACACAATGGCAAACCACTTCTGAAAAACCTTGCCAAGAAAACTGCAGGGACTAGTCTAGGCAGTCTCTGAGAACTGGACACGACTAAATGGATTTTTAAAAAGTGTGGAAAATATACATTAGAAGTACTAATAGAACTCCAGAGTCCACTGGAGTTGGGCGGCCAATAAAATTAATTAAATAAATAAATAATAACTAATATATGTAGTCAGTCCCTGAGGTTGCAAGAGGCTCTTTCGCTTTCCCTTTGGCAAATGTCACAATGACACTTGTCTTTTTGCTTACAATTGTCACCCCAATGACATAAGGCAACAGGTAAAAAATTAACGGAACATCATGTTTTGCCTTCTAACCCAAATGGTTCCTCACTTTTGCCTTTATTTTCAACCTCTCCCTCTCTAAAGCTAAAAAAAAATGAATGAAGCATATGATAATGGCCATGCTGGTGTGACAGTGAGGAGCGCTGCAAGCTAGAGCACTTGAATGAAATGATGAATTTTGTCACTTAAAAACTGCATAATGAATTTTCCTGGAGATTTGTCTCAGTCTGAGGAAGGGAAAGAACGCTATTTTACAGCAGGGTTGTTGCTGCTTCAGAAGAAAAGTACATTACTGTGGGGTCATTTTATAACCGCCCGACGACATTTAAAGGTTTTCAAGAACATATATAGACTATCAGTAATAAATCTGGGTACAAATGGCATTTCAAAATTCTCCACCACGTTTGCAGGCAGAAAAATTGGGTGGACAATTTTTTTCCCATTTATTCCGGAGAAGTAGAAATTCTTTAACAATTTCTCAATTCCCCCTGAGGAGATTTTCTCTCTTGATATTTTTCCTTGGGGTGGTAGGCTAGTAAGGGAAGCCAGGAAAACTGCAGATTATTGGAGATGTAATGGCGCAATGAATAATAGGATATCACATAGTTCCCTTTGTGTCTCATATCCAAATAAGTGCATGAACAGCATATCACCCATTTTCTTCTCTTTTGAAATAGTGTCTAATCAAATTCTCTTTCATTTCACTGGGGAGAACCAGAAGAAAAAAAAAGAGCATTTGTGTCTCTGGCCCTTGTTGGTAGGATATAAATTATTCAGCCCCACATCTGGGCTGAGGTGAACTAGGAACAGAATGTGTGGAACACATTAGGACCAAGAATACAAGGACGCACTAGAAATGAAGAACATCATATTGGTCAAGAATGTTTCACTAGAAACAGGAAGCTTCATCAACTCCTTCTTTTTCAGGATGATATAATGACAGGGCAAGGTGGGTTGAGTCAGCCCAGGGACAAAGTGAAGGTCATCAAAAAGCTCCCACCTGCAGTTCAATGGATAACCCCAGTAAGCAGTGTTGGCATGCATTGTTGTGCGTCTAAATATGACTTGAATACTGTGGAATGAATCCTATGCAAGCACCTCCTTTCCACAATGCTAGTCCATTTGTGGCAGTATTTCAGTGTGGTTCTTTTGTTGTGCAACAGTTCCATCTATCATCTGCAGCCTTCCCAGGTCCCACACTTCAGGTGGGTCCCCAGAAAAGATCTCATCAAGAAGCTACTTATATAGTTTTGTAGTAAGGAGGATGGATATGATGTGTGAGAGAACACAACATCAGGATCCCCCGCGCCCCGCCCCCCCATGTCACAAGAATCAAGTAATGAGAAAATATTTCTGGAATTTTGGAAGTATCCTGAGAAAGAGGTTGCAAAGTAGTAGCCTCTTTCACTGGGAAGAAACTGTCAGAAATTGGAAGACAAATTTTGGCACATCTACTTTTCTATCATTTGGAAATGCAAAACAGCTAACAAAATTTCAGGATTTATATTTTAATTGAGCAGGGGGCAATCGTCTCCTTCTGCACTGACAGATGTAAAATGGAGAAGATAATATTGAGCTGGGGGAGAAATAATCCAGCCAAAGTTGGGCAGTTTTGGTTCACACAGCCTCGCCTGATCTGAGCAGGAAGTCTACCCAAGGTGCCATGGAGTTTTAAATAAATGGACAAAGATTTCCTATAAGATATAACTATAGCCACAGTTCCCTGCTCAAGTCCTGCTATGATGCTTCATTGGGGGGTGGGGCAGGCTGTGATGGAGGAGTGAAGAACTCCAGGAGTATACACCAACAGTAGATGCTCCCAGCAAGGCCACCCAAGGTGTCATTCCAGCTGCCTAGCTAAAGCAAGCAGGTACCTGTATTAGGCAGCAGTGATATAGGAAGATGCTAGAGGTAGATGTTCACTTTGGTGATAATGGCACACTGAATGGCAGAATGTACTGGTAAGCTACACATGTATTTGACCAAGAAAACCACATGGATAGACAATATAGTTCAGATTTAGGTTTCAGAATGTTGTCTGAACCCAGAACATTGGGTTAATTGAGTAAAGCATTCCTTGGCTAGCCTGCCATGGAAGCACAGCTGTAATATCCTGCATAAAGTGGAATTTGCATCCCTTTATTTGATCTTGAGATGATCAAACCAAAATTAAATTTAAAAATTTAAGCAATTTTTCCTAATCACTCACACTGCTGCGCTGATCTCTACAACTTGATTACATTCTAATTAGATCAATTGAATGGAGAATAGTTTCTTTTTTTTCAGGAAGATCAGCGGCAGAAACCAAGCAGCTTTATAAACTCCAGGAAATAAAAAAGAAAGCAGTCAACAGAGTTTGGCAGGGGGGTGGGACACGTAGAAGAACAAATCTCTTCCAAAGCCTTAAAACTCAGCCACAAATGCACTGTAATTAAATTGTTAAAAAATGTACAAGGCTAGCTGAATGCCTCTAAATTCCTCCCCAACCTGCCTTGCCCTGTTATATTACTGTAGTCAGTTTTCTCTTCTTTTCTCTTTCTAGTTCTGTCTTTATCTATAAAATGAGATGCAGAATTCCAATTTATGAATTGATCTGTGTAACAAAAATTTAAGAAACTCCACAACAAAAGGTTCACTCTAGAGTAGATGGGAAATAGATTGTTAAGAGAGCCCCTCCCCCAACATTAGTAAGCCATAATCTTTCAAAGACTTTGATTTATTTAAATTTTAAATAAACCTAATAGATATTAGCTATTTTTTTATAAAGTATATGCATGCAAAAGCAGACCAGCCTTCTCCTTCATAGGGGCAGGAGGATTTACATTCTCAATATGTCCTCCAATCTTCCATGTATCTGGACTTTCTTCCCATTCCCCAATATGTCCCAGATGCAAATAAGGCACAATTTTATTCTCCTACCACCAATCGCTCCTCAATAACTCCCCATCGTTGCTTTTTTTAAATTAGTGACATGGAGCAAAAAGCAACATTTCCTGCACCTTTTTCTAGGCTTCTCTTTCAGTGGGATGGAAGATTTGCTTTCAACGTTTCTTTCAAAGGAGAAGAGAACTTCAGTGAAGTTCTTAGAGATGGGTTGTGACTTCTTGCACTCACCTGTGGTCAAGGAGTGAGGGATGGTGGGAAAATATCAAAAACAGCATGGCACCATTATTATGCAAGGTTTTCCTCTTTTGTGCTAGGCCCTGGGACAGCCTATGCAGGCACCAAGGGGTCAGAGCTTGCATCATACCCTTGTGACACTGATTTCATCATTGTGATAAAAAGTCTCTGATTCTGCATATCCCTTTAGGTGCAGGGGGATGCTCTGTCTTTCATTTTGCCGTTCTTTTTACAGTGGTCTTTACAGCCTGCCTGGCTTCCCACCCTTGTATTTAATCCCAAGGGAAACTATCAGGAAGGAACACTTCCCATTGGGCTTTTTCCAGTTTGGGAAGATGGGCAGTTGAGAAGCTCCAGAACAATGGAATAACAGAAAACAACCACATTCCAGTGCTTTTAAATAACCAAGTAAGCTCAAAATCAGCACCAAGGAAATTGGAAATAAATTTCCACCTTCTGGATAAGGTAGAGGAAAGCAGAAGCCTCTTTCATAGGGAAAGAAAACTTTTGAGAAATTGCAAGGTATCTCTTGGTGCAGCCTTATTCTATGTTGCTGAAAGCATCTTTCCAACTTCACCACAGCAATGTTAGGAAGGGGCAGAATGGAAAAGAACCTTGAGACATCCTTGTAAATTTGCAATAAAGCCAATTTTCTGGATTAGCAAAACACACTGAACCATGAATTCATCACCCAGGCTGGATCCTCACATCATGTTCACTTAAAATGTGGTTGGCTGATTTGTGGATTGGTGTATTGTGTGAATGTAGCCCATGACTCATTTTGGATCCTGGCTGAAATAAGCAGCAATGAATGATAAGAAGTTACTGGCCCTGTTGCTCCTCTAGCGGATATGGGTCCTAATGTTTAAAACCTATCCAAAATTCTTAAAGTATTTTAATGTGAAGAGAGGACTCTTTGGAAAAGACCCTGATGCTGGGAAAGATGGAAGGCAAAAGGAGAAGAGGATGGCAAAGGATGAGATGGTTAGATAGCATCACTGAAGCAATGAGCATGAAACTGAGCAAACTCAGGGAGGCAGTGAAGGACAGGAAGGCCTGGTGCGATGTGGTTCATGGGGTCACAAAGAGTCGGACACAACGACTGAACAACAACAACATATGCTTCAGCAGTCTTCTAACTAGAATTATTTGATTCCTGGTGGATTGCAACATCACTGTACAGCATAATATCTACTACCCCAAAAAGCAGCAAATGATGTTGATTTGCAGCAGCATTTAAGTATTGCTAAATGATAATAACTTGTGTGCTTTCTCTTAACTTGAAACTGCTTATTTCACTCTAAGAATTGTGGCAGATTTATGCCTTGCTAGCTCATTGGCTTTGCACGGCATATGGATGGCTTGCTTTGAATGTTAAGTGAGCTCCAGAGGTTAAAATATGAAAAGTATTTGGATAAGGATGATGAGCCACCAGGAGGTCATAATCCACAGGAGTTATGACAGTGGGCTGCCAAAGGCAAAGCAAGCACTTAATTTAAAAGTAGAGCCAATACAAGGATCATACTACACTGTATTACTTGCTTTCTACAGGGGTGGTAATAATGGATACAATGGGTTGGATATGGACATAGTCATGCTTAAAATAGTCCCATGGATATGAATGGGATCAATTAGTCAGGACTAATTGGGATCCCATGGATTTTAATGGGACTACGCTAGTGTAAGCATGATCCAATCTCAAGTCAAACCAATAGATTCCTTCTAATCCTCTTTGGAAAGTTCTTCACCTAGCAGCATATGACCTGAATATATGTTTTCATTCAGGAATAATGCCTTCTCAAAGAATTCTTGCATATATAATGCAGGTTCTAAAAAAAGCCATCATGGATTTACAAATGATTTCATATAGCTGTAGAACAATGCTGCAGTTATCTATGGCAATGTGATTTTCTCCATTCATGTAGTTATTTACTGGGGTATTTTGGACTGTGCTTATTAGAAGGTTACAACTTTTAACACCTCTAAATGTTGTGCAAACTTTCCAGTTCAAAGCCCATATCCACACAATTTGCTAAACTGTGATTGGATAGTTTATGGCTCAATGTCTTGCATAAAACCTGGCTGTTGGGTTAACTCAGCAAACAATGGTTAAGTAACTATGGATTGTATTGTTAAGGTTGACTGAACTGGGCACAGATGACCTTTCTGTTTTTTCCACCAAATGTATGGAGAGAGAATGGATGATTTCTCCAAATATTTTCAAGGAAAAGAGAAATTTTATGTAGTTTCTAAGTGGCAGACCTTCCCCTTAGTGGTGACAGAAGCACAGCTGCTGAAAATGGTGCATGGGTATTCTCACAATACCTTTCTTTGAGATTCAGTTGAAGTACAGAATGCTAAGAAGGATGCAGACCACTGGAGTAGAAGAAAGGACTTTAGCACATATCCCTTGGCCGTCTTGTAACTAAAGCAATGGAAAAATACCTACTACACTCCACTGTGATAATTTAACCAATACCCTTTCCTCTGACAATTACAAATCTATCTATCTATCTATCTATCTATCTATCTATCTATCTATCTATCTATTTTTTAATTTATTTATATGACTTATATAGCACCCATCTCACACAAGTAACTCTGGGCAGCTTTCAGGATTAAAACACACAAACCCACCAAACATAACCCCTTGGTGCCCAAGGATAAGCAATGCCCCCACTCACCATCAATAATAACAGAGCTCAACCACTCACCCATCCCAAATGTCTGGGGAAACAGCCAGGTCTTCAAAGCCCTGCAAAAGGTTAACAGGACTGGGGCCATCCAAATCTCTGGGGAGATGCTATTCCACAGGCCAGGTGCTGCCACTGAGAAGGTACACCTCTGGGATTCAACCAGATGACATTGTTTAATAAAAGGGACCCAGAGCAAATTAGTTTTCATTGATAATTGGTGGAAAACCTACAGGACAATTTATTTGCCCAACGCTAATGAGAAAACAAGTGAAGATAGCTTTCCATCCAGGAAAATTTTTTAAAAAATAGGAAAGAGACAACCTCTGCCCTGCCATACACCCACAAATCTTTTGGCCAAGAGAGTCTTTATGGATGAATATGTTATTTGAACAAAGGTAAATAAAAAGATTATTGGAGAAATGATAATCATTGCAGAGGATGGTTGAACCAAAGAAGGCCTCTCTAGGTAGAAAACGTCCATTCAGTCAAGTCATATTTTAGTTGGATTTAGATGGGGTATAGAGCACGGATACTGATCATTGTTCATAACATGCACAGCTTTCATAGTAAAGTTCCAGGGTAAAGGACTAATCTGATCTCACAAGGGGCATTTCTTTTTTTAGGAATTCATAACAAACCTCTGCAGTATTATACCAGGCTAAGTTCATCAACCTTCACTGGCATCTCTGTCAAAGAAACCCCTTGATCTGACATATAATAAGCAATAAGAAAGGAGTAAAGTCCCTAGAAGTGGAGTTCCATAACATCTGAATTAGATTAATCAGGGAACACCTCCACAACCAGCAGGTAGATTCCTAAGTGGCAACGATTCTTTAAAATATTCTGGTCAGATCATGCTTGAATGGAGAGCCTTCAAATTTGAACTTCTGCAATCCGTTCATAAGTTTTCCAGCCCTTCTTTGGCTTCTGGAAAGGAATTTCCCTGAGACAAAAGGAGAAATTAACACCCATTTTGAATCTAATCAGGGCTCACAAAAGCCTCTGCCCCACTGAGTTGTAAGAACGCAAGCATAGCCTCTTCTCTAACATGCGTTGGCCACCATCTCCCTGTCTAGCCTATCTCATACATTAATTGGGAGGATACACTGAGATGATCCCTATTAATGATCTCAGTACAGTAGCAGTGGGGTACCAATGCAATGAACAAGCCTATTATTAAAGAGAAATTCCTATCATCAGCTGCTTTAAGGAAGAGGCCCCATCAAGAGGCCATTTCTTTGTCCTCTTACTTTTTTCAGGGTGGCAGCACATGTATACCCAGAAACCATGTCATTTTTACTGAACTTCATGCTATTCTTTTAAGCCTGTTAACTTGCCACCCATGGTGACTGTTAAGCTGAACATGGTGTGAAGTGGAAAACATTTTGTAGACAGAAGGTGGTACATCATTTATTAGCAACAGTAATTATTAATAGGAAGAGCAGACACTTTAAGCAGGGAGAATTTAGTCGTTCGCAATTTGGAAGGGTGTGAAAACAATTTCATTCGCTGAAACTCAGAAATTCTTGGTGTTTGTACTGAAAATGAGATTTTATTACTTGCTTTATAAATAAAAATATTTGGGTCTTGTGTTATATATTCATAGTTCCTTCCAGATGTCAAAATGCTGCTCACATCAGACATGTCATTACAAGCCAAATGAATGTACAAAAAATTCTTTGAAAGAGTTCACACAGTTATAATTAACTACTGATTTTTCAGTTGCCATTGCATTTTGTAGCAAAGAGCTGTATTTAACATAGGTTATGCAGACAGAATCACATTTCAGTGGGAGAATGAAAGCATTGCTCCCGCTTAACTCCTATATTACTGTTTCTCTAGAACAAACTGAGTCATATTCCACTTCTTTTGAACTCAGGCATAGCATTAGAGAAGTGGTTAGATAGCATCACTGGAGCAATGAGCATGAAACTGAGCAAACTCAGGGAGGCAGTAAAGGACAAGAAGGCCTGGCGCGATATGGTTTATGGGGTCATGAAGAGTTGGACATGACTTCACGACTGAACAACAAGAAGATTCATACTGGGGACGTACAGATCATTCTATCTTTAAATTCACGGCAGCTTTCCATGTACTCTGCTCAGTTAAATTTCTGCATTTTTCTGCTAAATGACCAAAAATGGACAAGAATTGGTGCATCTACTGTTGTATAAAACCTTCTACAATGTATGCATATTTCCTGAATATACCAATTGGTTTGCAAATACTGAACCCAAAAAATTAATTTGCGAAGTGAAGAATCTGCATTCAAAGTAAATTCAGATCTATACATTTTAGGCTTCAAAGCACAAGCTAGGTCAGTTTACTTTAAAATCCAGACAAAAATAAATCCTCTGGTAACCCTGGTTCACAGAATTGCCATCATCTGCATTATGGAAAAGAACTGTAAATGTTACTCCTACTACCTTTGATTCCTCTTTCCTGTAGCCTTGGCATCCATAACCTTACATCAGCATTTCCTAACCTTGGCAACTTTAAGATGTGTGGACTTCTACTCTGGAAGTTGAAGTCCACACATCTTAAAGTTGCCAAGGTTGAGAAGCATTGCCTTATACTCATGGTAACATTTGAAAAGCATCATTTTCATCATTCATTATTCATTCATTCATTCATTCATTCATTCATTCGACTCTTATGGCCACCCATCTCACCTGACTCTGGGTGGCTCACAGCAGTTTACCCATTACCCTGATTAGGTAGGCTCAGAGCTTCTAAGAATTCCTCACCACATATGTGGGCAGAAAGGTGGTGATAATTTCTCCCCATTGCTCCAGGGTAAGGAGAAATTCTCCAATCATTTCTCAAAGGAAGGACTTTCCCATAGTGGTGACAACAGTGCTGGTGCTGGTGCTAAGCTCGTGCAAAGCCCCTGAAAGGGCTTGGGCATAATTTCTTCCCTTGGGAAGGGGAATCAAAGTATGGGAAGCCAGGGAGGCACAGAGAGATGGAGAGATGAGTATACTGAAATGGGTCTGGACCCCGGAAGATCTATACATCGCTATGATGAACCTAGGACATCTGTAGCATATACCAGATTTCAAAAGAAGTGGAATATGACTCAATTTGTTCCAGAGAAACAATAATAAAGGAGTTCAAGGGGAGTAATGTTTTCCTGACCATAAGGAAGCCAGCAAACAAATCTCCTAGCCACCTCATCACTAAATATGCCCAAGAGCTATCCTCCACTCTCCTTTCAAAGAATTTCTAAAGCAAATTCTGTTTCATATAACTCAATGAGAAGGGGTTAGAAAGACATATAGGGAAGAGTCTGTGGTATCCCAAACATTTTGTTACATCTTCAGAACATCTGCAAGAAAACAACCAAGCTCAGAGAACCCCAAGGATGCCACTGTTCAACCCTGAGGAAAGAGTCTTTTGGAGGAACACTAGTTCACCATGACTCATCAGGTATGACCTACCTGCAGGTGTCAAAGCCTGAAACATTGGCATACAAACTCACACAACAACATTTCCCAATGAGTTATAACCCTTTTCATCCTTCTTTGAGCTTCTGGGACCAATGGGCTTTTTATACTAACCCTGACCTTCTGCAGGAGAACATTCATTTTTAGGATGGCCTGCTCTTGATATAGATCTGCTACTATTCCTATGAAAAAGCTTCTTTGTTACAAACCCTTAATTCCTTTTCTCAGTGCAAACAAGCCCCTTTGATTGATGTAGCCATGTTTCCCACATTACCATATCCTGTCAGAGCTTAAGTAAATTAAAGAAGCAGTTGATTATGTCTCATAGTTAACAATCTGTCCCTTAATCATCATCACTGTAATGTCTTCTTGGCATATTCCATAACCCCTGTGCAAACACCTCTTGGGCTCATAAACTTTTCTCTGGTTTATGTCACCCATCAAACAGTGAGAAGCTCATAAACAAGATATATTCCAAAATCTTTCACTAATTAAAGGTGTTGTGTTTTGTTTTTGTATTTTTCTTTTGTTATTAACATTTTAATAACAAACTGAATGGCTTTTTTTTCTACCCATCAAAAAAACAGTCCCCCATTTCTCTCCTAATTACACATGCGCACAGAGTTTAAAGAAATAAAATGAGAAAATAAATAGACTATAATAACAAATTGTGCCCGTGCATTTGCGTGTTCATACGGGCTGGAAATAGCCACCTCTCTTGAACTGGGGCATGCTTATTGGCGAGAATTTTGCTGAGGAAGTCCACAAATTTCTTCATAGAAATTAATCCAAAAACAAAATGAATTGACTAATGTGTTTCTAATCATGCTCCCTTATAGGCCAGCTTTGATCCTCCAGGTCAGCACATTCCAGAGATATCATATCCGGAACCATCCCTACATTTTGTCAGGTAGCTGCAGAAAACGATTTCCCCTCTATCTTCTTTTTGGAAGACTAAACATACCCAGTTCCTTTAACCATTCCTCTTAGGACTTGGTTTTTAGTCCCATAACATCATGGTAGCTTTCCTCTGAACTTGCTCCAGTTTGTCAATTTTTTTTTTTTTAGACTACAGCGTCCAGAACTGCATATAGCATTCCAAATGTGGCCTGACCAAAGAAAGCAGAGTGGGAAGATTCCTCCACTCCGGGTTCTATGATCCTGTTGATACATCTAAATAGCAGTTGCCACACACCGTTGGCTTATGTTCGACTTGTGATCTGAAAAGTACCCAGATTCCTTTCACATGCGGTATTACGAAGACGTGTTCCACTGTATGCCTTTTTTTCTCTCCAGACAGCAGAACTTGACATTTCCTGTTAAATTTCATCCCGTTTGTTTTTTCTCACTATTCAAACATGTCTAGGTCTTTCTAAACCTTCTATTTTTCTTCTAAAGTGTTACCCACTCCTGTTGGGTTTGTGTCATTAGCAAATGTGATAACCTCCCCTCAACCTCTTCATCCAGATCAACAAGAAGGGTGATCAACGTAAGGCCCAGGGCAATCTCTCCAGTCTGATGTCAAGCTGTTTATGAGTACACTTTGTGTGTGGTCAGTCAGCCAATTATGAGTCCATCTAACTATTAACAGTTGTATCATCTTGCCCATGTTTTACAAATGAGGTTATCTTGACAGACTTTGTCTAATATTTTGCTGAGTTCAACATTTATTATTTCCATGGCATTTCCCCAATCTATTAAGCTAGTAACTCTGCCAAAAAAGGGGGATGGGATTAGTTTACTATGGCTTGTATGTGAGAAACCTATGCTGTCTCTAGTTAATTGTTACATTCTTATCCACCTGCTCACAAATAACTTAATAATCTACTCAATAATGTTGCCCAGTATTACATGTCAAAGTGACAGGCCTGTAGCTCCTTTTCTTTCCCTTCTAGAAGATTGAGACAACATTGGTTCTCTTCCAGTCTTTTAGAACCTTGCCAGATCTCGAGAAGTTCTCCAAGATTAAAGTTAGTAGTTCTGTGATCACTTGGGTTACTTCCTTCAGGATCCTAAAGTGTAATCCATCTGGTTTTGAAGACTTGAATACATTTAAATTGTTTAAATTTTCTTTTACCTTCTCCTTGCTTATCCTGAGCTGCAGCTTCTTCCTTCTATCAGTGACACAATGATGGCCAGCTAAGACTCTTTTTCTCTTCTGAGCACAAACTTAAAAGATGAGTTGCGCCTTCTCATCACTTGTTACCAATGTACCCTTTTCATCTTGTAACAGCCAGCAGTTTACTTCCAGGGCCTTTCTCTCTCTTCTGACAACATGACTCTGAACTGGAAAGTTTGATGAAAACGCTTCTTGCATTCCAGGTTCCTTCATCTTTCTTCCCATGGCCTTGTAGTCTCTGAAGATCCATTCAAGGTCTCCTCAAAAAAGGTCATTTGTCCCCCCCTCCCCCAACTACATGAATCAATAAGAAGGAATAGTTATTTATGAGTGTGGAGAGACTCGTGCAAAGGATGAAGCTAAGGAAGCAATATGTCATCAGAGAAATGAAGAATTGCTAAAAGATAGGACACACTTTCTCGCCCACACATCCCCACTGGCTACCTCGAAATAGGTGGAGGAATGCAAAACTTCAGCCAGGAGAATTTCTTCAAACTTCTTTTGTCTTTTGAAATTCGTTCGTTTTGAAATTCGTTTTCATATAAAGAATTGGGTACTGGTGTAGAAAAGATGCAGGAGAAATTTTCTGCACAGGACTTGTGTTTTAAATGTAGGTAGGAGTGTGTGTGTGCGTGTGTGTGTAACCCCATCTGGAACTAAGAATAGAAAATCACCAGATCCAGGAGGCCTTAACACCCAAGCCACACTGTCTTGCTAGGGTTGAGCGGAGAGACATGGAGGCCACATGGTTGGTGTTGATGGGAGGGAGACGTCTGCCCCATAAGAAGGGCCATGGGGCAGATTTCTCCCTCCCATCAACACCAACTGGAACCAACTCCAGAAGACAGAGGAGAACCAGCATAACATTGTGCCTCAAGTCCTAACTACTGCAGCCGTTCTAGAAGGATATCTTGATTGATGGTATCAAAAGCTGTGGAGAGATCAAAGACAGCAAGGACGGACAAACATCCCACCCCCTCCAGAGATCATCTACAAATGCCATTTCAGTCTTCTACCCTGCCTTTTCAGACCCAATGACATTTCAGTGCCATACCCTGGTCTGAAACCTGACTGGAAGGGATCCAGATAATCTGCTTCATCAAGGGCCCTCTGAAGCTGCGAGGCAACCACCTTCTCAATAACCTTCCCTAAAAAGGAGGGGTTAGAGACAAGGTAAAAGTTGTCTAAAAATGGTAGGATCTAATGATGGCTTCTTGAGGAGGGGCTGGACCACTTCATGTTAGGCTCCTGTTGCTCATTCGGCTAGATTTTTACCCCAAGTTCCTGCCTGATTATACTACTAAGTGAGCACTTTGAGACCATAAAGTGTCCTGTTCCCAACCCAAGAACACCAATTGTGCTTAAGTTGAGAATACGCTGAGATAATATTTGAGAGAAGTCCAATTCAGAAGCTACTCAACAATGGTCTTCCCCATCACCACCACTGCTTCCTGGATATTGGTAGTGTTGCTTCAAATGTACACAACCTGAAGATGCAATGGTTGCAATCACCTCCTTGTTCAGAAGCTCCTATAAACCAGAAGGGATTCCCATCCACAGCTCTATCTTCTTGCAATCTGGCCTGTCACCAAGAAAACAACTGACAATTCATCTGCCAACACTGTTGGAGAATTGCTATTAACATTACTTAAAAAGCTAACTCCATTTGTTTCCTCCATTGGAAGGAACATAAAAGGCATGTGAGTGCTTCCTAAGCATGCTGATGCCTATATAAAATACATGGACACAACTTTTACTGGAGTTCCCACAATTAATGGCCAGTATGCTACAAACCTCTTTGCATAAAATAGCACTGCTTGACTGAATGAAGCAAAGCTGGACATTCTCCATAATATCCCAGAGGCTCAAGGATCAGCCCACCCATGGCGGGCAGAAGAAGGGAGGCAGACACTTTTTTCTGTGATTTTGTTCAACTGGGAGTCTCCCCTTCAGAAACCCACAAAACACAGCTGCAATTCCAAAGCACCCAGCATCAAACAACAAGTTTTGAACTCAATGGTTGGGAGAAGACATAATGGGCTTTGGTTTCAACTTAGTATGTTGGGCTAATCCAGCCATTCTGGTTTATAAATTATGGCTTATGGCTGATCATGTTGTATGAACTCAGTCAATTGCATTCAACAAAATATTAATAATCAAATAATACTTCAGTTCATATGAGGTTTGCATCTGTGCACATTTGTACACACATGTATGTGTATATTTGTGTGAGAGAGAAGGATGGGATATTTCATCTGTGTTGAATGTGCTACTAGGCTACTAAAATGCTTTTGTTATCACAGCAAAACAGTGAGTTCTATGTCTGCATAGAAAACATCCTGGAAGTTTTTGTAAGATGTAAACAAGCTTGTTGTTCCTTTGTTCTTAACTGCTGCACCACGTCGGTAGTGCTAATGATTATCACTCCCTTTTCCAAAATCCATGCTTCATTGTACAACTCTGGCTCCACCACAGGTGTCAAGCTCCCGACAACATTCCCCCTGGTGATTTTTAAACAGCAGGTGTTGGGAACGTCATTAAGAAAAGTGATCAGCAGTCTCAGCTTCAATCTCTCTTCCCACATAAGTTTGCTGATGCCAGGCCTATAAATGCAAACAGCTCTGTAGCTTTTGTTAAATTAGCAACTCTGCATTCCCAGCAGGGTTTGCACAGGAACCATGCACAAAGAATGAAGAAGCCAGAACATCAGTCCTGCATCAAACTCTGTCTTTCCGATTTTTAATTAAAATTTCAAGCCTGCTCATCTCCAGAGGAAGTTGCTGACAGTTGGGATATGCGGAATGGGAGGTGAATGATTCAAAATAAAAACTTGTACTTGGGTAGATCTGCTACTTATTTGTGAATGTGGATTTCTACATTATAAGGCCACTTCACCCACCCCAGTGTCCCCAATGTGCCACCTTTACAGTAACAGAGATCAGGAAGGTTCCGGATAGCTGGGAAGAAGGATGTCCCAAGGCCACATGATCTTCCTTTGTTAAGAATTCTCTTGTATTCCTTGATTACTGTCTCATCCTAATTCCTGGTTTTCTCTTCCTGTCACCTCTTCTCCTGCATCCTTCAGGAATTACAGCTTTCCCCAGAACACTTCAGACTACAATACTCCTGGCCCTTCTACTTGCAAACAATTCTGAAATAGGATTTCTGTCATCTCATCACATCAGGGCAGCCTAACTGAAGACCTCCTCTGCTCTCCACTCACCCATACAGCTAGTCATTCTTCAGCTGATGTCAGCTTCTCAAGGTAACCCAAACCAGGAAACCAAAACCAAGAATACTAATACTACCTTTATTGAATCTTGCAAGTCTGAAAGCACTCCCCCCCTCCCCTGCCTTTATGTTCCAGAGACCGAGGGAGGGACAATTCTGAGATGCTTTCTCCACCCCCATTCCTGCTTTGGACTCAGATTTTGTTTATCAGACCATTGTCTAGGCTGTGGATCTTCCTCCTCTTGCTCAAGGTTATTCTCACAGCCCATTACAGCTGATTTTCTCACTTGTGTAGAATGGGGTTCCACTAGAAAGGAAGCTAAATACTCCTCCCTTTTGAAAGATCTTCCACCAGGAAGAGGCACTTATTAAAAAGGCCCCGTCTCTTGTACTTAATGACCTCCGCCTTTATAAACTCTTTGGAAAGTATCATTAGTGATTTAATATTTTTCAAAGAATGTTTGAGGATCAGTTGGTATTGATAAGTCTATCTGACTAAAAGTTTTCTAAGTGCTGCTACCATTGGCACCTGTTACATCATTATCCCAGAATAACTCAAATACAATGTCACTTGCAGCTACTCTGGGGAAAAAATGAAGACTGTGGTTTCCTTCTCATGATGGAAGATCCCCAAATGGAAGACCCCAACCAGTTAGAGATGGAGGATAGGGAAATGGCTGAATAGCTTTCCTGCAGCCAGTGGGGACACACAAAAATAAAAGAGTAAAGAGCTTTCATTCATTGAAAATTGAAGTAGGTCCTATCCCTACCCTTCCTATTTTACCCTTGTAAAAAAAAGTATCTCATTGTTCAGCAGGAATTCAATTCCCAGTAGTAAATAAGATTGAGGAAGATAAGATAAAGGACAATCTTCAGTTCTTATTTTTTCAGAGAAAGGGTAAACTAACACTTCTGCTAAAATACTGCAGCATGGACATTTGAAAAGGATGTTTCTTTTCATATGCTTTCAGTAAAGCAATTAGAGAATGATAAAAGTGGTGGGTAAGTTATTAAAATCTGTCCTAGAGTCCCAAGCTAATTCTTTGCCCTGCAGATGTATATAAAATATTAATAGTAGGGTTTTTTAAAAAATAAAAGGGGAAGATATAAGAAAGACTGTAGTTAAATACTCTCATGTTAAGCCAAGGTCTAGCCATCATAGAGCCCTGACAAATGGCCAGGGAAACAGAGGTTGCCTTTAAGAATCATTAACTCCTATGGCCAGTATTAATGTTGCTGGCATTGAATTCTATCCCCAGTTCCACTCCAATCAAAAAGCTTTCATTAACAGCTTTGGCGGCTCCCTTGTTTTGTGAATGGTTGTGAATTGTTTGTCATAAAATGCTGGCAAAGCGTCATTAGCTGAGCCATGATCCTACTGCATGCTTATTCAAATGAAATAAACCCTAAACTGGGGCACACTCTAAACCTGAGTTAACAAAACACAGCTGCTGTGCTGACATGCTATCCCCAAACAAATACATTGTATTATGGCTTCATCTGCTAGCCCAGTTTTATCCAACATGCTAAGAAAATGGCGGGGTACTCACTGACTCACAATCTATCCAATTCCATTTTAGCTGAGCCTAGAGTCTTGAACTAAGTTAGGGAATGATGGAGATTCCCAGATAAGCTTGTGTAGGATTGCAACCATAGAGGTCTAGTATGGCCAATACTGCATTCAATTATGCTATTTCTTGATTAGCTGAGAAGGAGGAGAGTTACTCAGAGTGAACTAGAGGAGTTTTGCTACAGTCTTTATTCTGTTCAAAAGTTTTATATTTATTCATTCTTATACAAGACCCATTGTGAATAGTTTTGACTCTCTGTGAAGCCACCGATGGCTAGTTGAGCCCTCTATCACCTTAAACTGCCTTAAACTGTGATTATTCCTTCTGAGTAACTCTCTTTATGATGCAGGCATACCAACCTAGCCCAATACACTAACTGTAATTCTATCTATCTAGAGAAATCAGATATATCATTTGCTACTAATACACTAAGACAGGGTTTCTCAACTTCAGCAACTTTAAGATGTGTGGACTTCAACTCCCAGAATTCTGGGAGTTGAAGTCCACACATCTTAAAGTTGCTGAAGTTGAGAAATCCTGCACTAAGGTAAGGGGAACAAGGAAGGCTATATACTCTATTCTCCAACCCCTTGTTACTGTGTCTTCCTCTGTGCCAGTAGGCACACTCTGTGCCCACTAGGTAAACCTGCTAGGGATGTTCAGTGATTGTGAAAGACACTGCCTTTCCTAAAAAAAAAGGGACAGGCTTAATTTCAGCTTGCACAAAGTTTTGCTTCGGGCAAAGATCTGAATGGTTTGTGGAAGGACCTCATTCTAAAAAGTAGACAAGCCAGGGCAAAAATAAAATTTGGTGGATTTAACACTGAATTAATAAAATGACAGTATTAATACTGTCAATGTATTCAACCATATCACCATTCTGGCATATCGCAATTTCAACTAGGCAGCAAATTTTGGAGGGTCTGGGGGCCACATCCAAGGGTGTATGTTGGCTCTATGACCTTAGAACTATAAGTTTTGCTCCCATACATTATACCAATGCCTCAAGTTACATAAATTCTCACCCACCACCAACTCACCAACACAACCAGCCAACTGAAAAAGCTAGTACTGATTCCCAGTGGTCACTGGGCTTTTGACTGAATGAGATTCAAACTCAGATTGGTGGCAGCACCTTGCTAACTTGAACATTTAAGCAAGATCAGACTTAGATAGTATTTTGATGCAAAACCCCTCAGAAATTCCAGGATAGTAGACTAGACCGGAAAGTTGAAAAGATATTCTGGAAGGCAATGACAGCCCCTCATATTCCATGAAGGTGTCAGTGAAGTCATAAGGAGTTGAGTTCAACGTAAAGGAGTCTTTATTTAATGAGACACAAAGAGACAGAGTTAGTGGATTATAATTTCCTAGAGATGAACTTTGCACCCCCCCACACATAGACACATTCTCAGTATGTATTTGATTTATTTATTTATTTATTTGTCACATTTATAGAGCCGCCCATCTTACACAAAGCAACTCTGGGCAGCGTACAACAATGTAACTAGATTTTACTAGATCCAATTCCATCTGCAGGAAGCTGATGATAGTAAATTTAAAATTAGCGTAGCAAATCTTTCTGTCACTAATGCAGGTAGTCCTTGACTTACAACCACAACTGGGACTGGAACTTCCATCACTAAGCAATGTGGTCATTAAGTAAGTCACACCCAATTTTACAACCTTTTTTGCTGTGGTCATTAAGTGAATCACTGTGGTCATTAAGTGAATCACTATGGTCATTAAATGAATCATGCAGTTGTTACGTGAATCTGGCTTCCCCCATTGATTTTCCTTGTTGGAAACCAGCTGGGAAGGTCACAAATGGCGATTGCATGACCTCAGAATACTGCAACCATCATAAATACATGCCAGTTGCCAAGCGCCTGAATTTCAGGTCTTTCAGTCTTGCACCCCTCATCAGTGTAATTGAATCCCTCCACCTGGCTGCCGGTCATCCTCTTCTTCTCTTTCCTTCTACCTTTCCCAGCATTAGAGCCTTCTCCAGAGGGCTAGCTCTTTGCCTAATATGTCCTGGTCATTTGTGCCTTGAGTGAGAACTCTGGCTTGATTTGTTCAATCATCCATTTGTTTGTTTTCTTGGCCGTCTGTGGTATTCTCAGGAGTCTTCTCCAACACCAAAGTTCAAAAGCATCAGAAAAGCTATTTCTGTCTGTGAATCTGGACAGCAAATCTACTGGCCCAGCTGAACAAATACTGATCAGCACTAGCTCTCCACAGCAGTGTTTCTCAACCTTGGCAACTTTAAGATGAGTGGACTTCAACTCCCAGAATTCCCCAGCCAGCAGCTTAATCACAGATGAGTTGAAGTCCACTCATCTTAAAGTTGCCAAGGTTGAGAAACATTGCTCCACAGGGAGTACACAGCAGTAGTTCCAAGGGAGGATTTTTCCGGCTGTTTGAGATACCCAGCATCTTCTTCATGAAGAGCTTGGGCTCTAACCTACTAACTATATCCCCTCCACTGGCAGATCTTATGAAAAGATTATTGTTGTTGTTGTTCATGCTCATCCAGAGGTTGCTCAGGATTGAAAAGTATGAAACCATTCCTCTTAACTATGTTATTCTACTCACACTGTACAAAGAAACACAGTAAAAAAAAAATGATCCAAGAAATTAAATCTCTGCAGTGCTCCCACAACTATAGTTTTTCAAGAATTAACCCATCTTCTACCTGAGTTGAACTGATGCGTCAACTTTTTTTCATGGTTCTGGTCCTTGCTGAAACAAAATTGCAGCTGAGCTGTCAACATACTTCAGGCTGTCAGTCATTATAGTAGGGGAAATTGTTGCGCTGTTGCCAACTGCTAATGGTATGTTACCCTACCCCAGGAGAAGCTGTTGGGAATTTTCTTCTCAGCTAGAGAAAATCAACATAATGGTCCCCACTTTCCACTTCCTCTGCCTGCAAATATAGGTGGGGAACGTTGCAAGGGCCAATCACATCCAATTCTAATGAAATTAAGCTTCAGAAAGAGTGAACTACAAAGTAAGTGCAGGAGTTTTTCATGCTTGCCTGAAGCCAAACCGGTAACACCTAATCCTTTTATTTACATATGCTAATATATATTTGGTATGACTGTAAATATCTCATGGCCACATACTGAGGTAGAATGGAAAGAAATGACTCTTCTGTTTGCTTAGTTGAAAAGAAAACTTGAAGGACAAAGATAGTGGTAATTTAAAAAAAGCTTCCAGCCATTCTCTGTGATGTTTCAGAGAGTGCAGTTCTCCAATATTCTAAATAGTCTGCCACGGATGTATTATTTGCATTCCTACACTTAATACCCCGAGGATTTGATCTGGCCCTGCTGTCCTTAGAAATACTTTTTCTGTTGTTGTTTTCTTTTTGCAAAATGTCCTTGTGCTGATCTATCACCAGCCCCAAAACTTTTGTAATAAGAATGAAATCTGGGGGGACTTCCAGTGAGGACATGGCAAGCTAGATGTCCCTGAAGGAGTGGGGAAGGCATTATGGTGGAAATTGGCAGCCAGAGGATGGGTCCTGGCCAGTGTAATCTCTCCAGAGAAAGAAAAGATTGTGGGATCATCCACATGTATTCCAGACAGCTGCTACTCACAAGTAGACCACAGGAACTGATGCTTTTGTGGTCGGCTAGTGAGTAGAGTGGCTGGGAGTCGAGGGATTCCAACTATGCCCACAGTCATAATGTAGCCTACATGGACATAAAGCTCAGCTGAGCCTCATTTCTTACTAACCTTGGAATTATTTTTTTACTATCTTTCAAACATTAAGAATCTTTGGCATGGCAAGTTTGATGGCCTTCACTGGGTGAGTTTCCTTCAAGTCCTTAAGTACGAGTTTAAGGACTTAGCAACTTTGGGGAATAAATGGCAAAAGGGTGATTAGAGTGCTGGTTTTGGAAAGTTATAAATGGATTAAGGGTCTAGATGGACTTGAAATAAGATTTTGAAATTAATTGAAAGAATCCTTCCCATGGGAAACAGCTTGTGTTTTGAATTTGGGGGGGGGGGGGGAACAATATGATAGGATGGGATTTTGAAGGTTGGAGACTAGAGGGAGCCAGAAGAAAGTAAAGATTATAATTAAAGGAGAAGAACACCTATTTGACCTGTTAACACAGAATGGAGCAAAACACTTTAACATTAGATGTACTGAAGGATATTTGTGGACAATGGACTCAAAAGTTACTTTTAAGAATGTCTGTCATCATAGACAGACTGAGTGTGTATGATGTTAAGGAAGAGGAACAAGTTCTACAGAATAAGATGAAAATAGATTTGAACATGGATTTAAAAATGACTGGCCACAAGACTGATCTGGGAAAAGATGAAATACTGGATATACAAATGAAATCGGCTGATGTTTTAATAATTAAAAGGAATATACAAATAACAAATCAGGAGAGTGACTTGGATAATTTTCCTATGTTGGATTTACAAAGGAGACCTGTTAAAAGTTTGAAGAATTTTGTGAGAAGAGACAAAGAAAAAAAGAAATGCAAGCAAGTTCTAGGACATTATTTGAAGAGATTAAAGACCAAGATTGTTGAAAGTAAAAGGAGGGAATACAAAGTTAGTTTATTTGATCAAAGTTAAAATAGATGTTGTTATTTCTGGTAATCCGTAATGGACTTTTGCTGACCAGGACTGAACAATGAGGTTGTAAGAATTTGTCTATAGATAAGAGATGTAATATGGGATGAAGAGATTGTTTACTGTATTTTAAGAGAAAGTGATACATTGTTAAAATTGTTTATACTTGTGACGAAGGGAGAAATTACTTCTTTATATTTTCTTTAATTTCTTTGTTATATTTTTTCTTTCTTGCCTATTCTTTAACGTATGTTTTTTCTGTACTTTCTATTTTTTGTAGTTTTTATTAGTTTTTATCTGTATAATTGTAATCCTTAATAAAATTATTTAAAAAGAAAGAAAAATGAAATCTGCAGAAGCATGCAAGCAGCTACATGTGCAAACTTTAATTCCCAGTGCCGAACTCAAGGGTCTGGCTTAAAAAAACTCCCTAACTGAAATAAAGCAGGTAAATTATATGCTTGTGTCCATTATCAACACCCCAGGCCAGCTCATTTCTATTCTCTAGCTTAGGCTGCTATGAAAAGTATCACTTGAAATTTCTCCTCCCCCATTTTGAGCAGGTTTCCTATCTCCTAAACCATGCTTGCCTGCCTGAGGCAGGAATGAAGTAATGAGACTTTAGCACACCAACTTAGTCTCCCTCTGCATGTTATTAATCTATATTTAAAATGAAAAGATGCTACACACAGGCGCTATGCTTTCACTTCTCAAATTACCAAATTACCGTTACACCTGTGCTACCCTATCTAATAGCAGAGGAGATACAAAAAATAGGAAAGACCCAGAAATATGATTCCATCAGGAGAAGATTTAATAAAGAAAGTGCAAAATATAGACCACATTAGCAGGTATATTGGACCCATTTTGGTAGAATGGTAAGGCAGCAACTTCAGTGACACAACACTAATGATATCATCATCCATGGTGGACAATGAAAGAGAGATGCAGCTAGGCTGTAGCCTTGGACTATAAGATTTAAAGGAGAGTGTGATGCAAATCACAATGTAACTAATTGGAATGAACATGCAAGGTCATCAGAAAACCTAAGGTGGTGCATTGAAAAGCAGCAACGCAAAGGATACCATGAGTATGGATAGGAGAAAAATTCATTCTGTTCATCCAAACCTACCTAGTTTGCATGTTCAAAACTGTGATGGAATGGTTTGATGAATGCTGCGCTTGGGGAGATAAGCATTTCCTTAGCCCCCAACAAGAGCGTGAGAAGGTTAAGAAGATGAGACTGGCACTACCCTAAGGAATTCACAGTGTTTTGGCTTGCTGGCTTGAGAAGTTTAGATCTGTATCTGTACTGTCTCATGGAGTTCTTTGGGCTGAACCTGACATCAATCTCTCCAGACTGAATCTAAACCTACCAAGCCAGCAAGCCAAAACACCATGAATTCCTTAGGGTGGTGCCAGTCTCATCTTCTTAACTTTCCCACGCTCCTGTTGGGGGCTAAGGGAATGCTTATCTCCCCGAGTGCGGCCTTCATCAAACCATTCCATCACAAAAACCAATAGATGAATCCAAATGGCCTAACCTTTATTTTAAAGTCAGAGTCGTGGTACCTGTGATTCTTTGGATGTTGCTGGACTCCAACTCCCATCATTCTTAATCTTCCTATCATCTCAGTCCAGGAGTGGTTTATAGCCCAATGACTCTTAGAGAGTCTGTGGTAGGTGATGCATAAAATACTAAAAGACGATGCTGTTAAAGTGCTGCACTCAATATGCCAGCAAGTTTGGAAAACGCAACAGTGGCCATGGGATTGGAAAAGGTCAGTTTACGTTCCAATTCCAAAGAAGGGCAATGCCAAAGAATGCTCAAACTATCGCACAATTGCACTCATTTCACATGCTAACAAGGTTATGCTCAAAATCATACAAGCTAGGCTTCAGCAGTACGTGAACCGAGAACTACCAGATGTACAAGCTGGGTTTCGAAGAGGCAGAGGAACTAGAGTTCAAATTGCCAACATTCGCTGGATCATGGAGAAAGCACGAGAGTTCCAGAGAAGCATCTACTTCTGCTTCATTGACTATGCAAAAGCCTTTGATTGTGTGGATCACAACAAACTGTGGCAAATTCTTAAAGAGATGGGGATACCAGACCACCTTACCTGTCTCCTGAGAAATCTGTATGCGGGCCAAGAAGCAACAGTTAGAACCGGTCATGGAACAACCGATTGGTTCAAAATAGGGAAAGGAGTACGACAAGGCTGTATACTGTCACCCTGCTTATTTAACCTATATGCAGAGTATATCATGAGAAATGCCAGGCTGGAAGAATCACAAGCCAGAATTAAGATTGCAGGGAGAAACATCAATAACCTCAGATATGCAGACGATACCACCCTAATGGCAGAAAGTGAAGAAGAACTAAAGAGCCTCTTGATGAGGGTGAAAGAGGAGAGTGCAAAAGCTGGCTTAAAACTCAACATTAAAAAAACTAAGATCATGGCTTCTGGACCCATCAATCCCTGGCAAATAGAAGGGGTAGAAATGGAAGCAGTAACAGGCTTCATTTATTTGGGCTCCAAGATCACTGCAGATGGAGACTGCAGCCATGAAATTAAAAGACGCTTGCTCCTTGGGAGGAAAGCTATGGCAAACCTAGATAGCATATTAAAAAGCAGAGACGTCACCTTGCCGACAAAGATCCGCATAGTCAAAGCTATGGTTTTTCCAGTAGTAATGTATGGCTGTGAGAGCTGGACCGTAAAGAAGGCTGAACGCCGAAGAATTGATGCCTTTGAACTGTGGTGCTGGAGAAGACTCTTAAGAGTCCCCTGGACTGCTAGGAGGTCAAACCAGACAATCTTAAAGGAAATCAACTCTGATTGCTCATTGGAAGGATTGATAATGAAGCTCAAGCTCAGATACTTTGGTCACCTAATGCGAAGAGAGGACTCTTTGGAAAAGACCCTGATGCTGGGAAAGATGGAAGGCAAAAGGAGAAGAGGACGGCAGAGGATGAGATGGCTAGATAGCATCACTGAAGCAATGAGCATGAAATTGAGCAAACTCAGGGAGGCAGTGAAAGATAGGAAGGCCTGGCGCAATATGGTTCATGGGGTCACGAAGAGTTGGACACGACTTAATGACTGAACAACAACAAAGTTATACAAGAAGATTCCAGCCTGGGTGTTTGAGAGAAGTTAGAATGCCTTTGCAAACATGGTGTTGGCCACTTGCATGGCTCATAAATACCTGTAATGATACTAGTTTATAGTTTAGTGTTTGTTGTAAACTATCCAGTTCTGTAAACAGAAACCAGACTGGTTTATTACCCACATTAAAACCAGATGCCACAATGAATTAAACCAAGAAAAAAGAAGGAGAAAAAAGTGGTGGTACATGGTGGTACTCTTTCAAAAAATAAAATACATAACTGTTATTGCAGGAGTGACCTAGTCAGATTGTACTACTCTAGATAATAGGCTGTCTGTTGATATTTTAAACTCATGAAAGAGTCCAAAAAGCTTTTAATGGTAGATGGTAACATTAGTTCCATTAATGAAAACATTTTTAAGACAATTAATTGTGAAAAAGTCATCATTCATCTATATTCTACATTAGTCACATGGCCACACATAGAATACTATGTCCAGCTCTGGGCATGACATTTTAGGAAGGATATTTAACAAATGAAGAATGTCCAGAGCAGAACAACCAAGCTGATAAAAGCCCAAAAATTACAAGTTAACTATTGGAGGTATTGAAAATGTTTAGTCTGGAGAAGACTGTGGGGAGACATGTTAGCTATCTTCAAGTGTCTGAAGGGCTGTGATGTAGGTGTGAGTGAGTCCTTCCTATGTCAGAAGATCCATGATAGTAGACAGTGACAGGAATAATCAGCCAGGGGAAGGGTGAGCCATCTGTGAAAGGTATGTCAATTTTTTTAATAAAAGTTTGCACCAAAATGTCAATGCACATTTCTCAAAATACGTACATTTCTATTTATAATTTAACTAATATACACAGTTCTTGTAATCCACTTTATTTAACAGAATATTATTTTCATCACTACACACATGTATGTATACATTTTATGTACAAACATTTTTGAAATTGACCAACTGCATTGCAAAATTAATCAAATGGTGAATGATCGCTTCAGTTTCAACTCATATATTGATTCAAAGATGCAAAATTAGGTCAGTTCATATTTACATTATAATGTGAACTAAGTACATTTCTCTCCCCTCTCTACCCACAGCTGCTATGTGCTGAATTAGAGTAATTTGCTCCCCCCCCATACATACTCAATATTTATTGCAGTCATAGATTTCAAGCTTCCAATCTATTGAGTAGATTCCTGAGAAATGTCTCTGAGTAAAAATACGTTCATATTAGAAAAATATATTAGAAAAATGATATTTCAAGTGAATTTCCCTTCTTTACTTATTGCTCTATTGGAGGCCCTTCAAAGTTCCTCCTCTTCTAGAAACGAATCATTAGCGCACCAAGGAGCAATGCTTGAGCCTTTGATTAATATTGCTGGGGACTGCCTAGAAATGATTAGTGAGTGATAACATAATAAAACAGAAAAGGGTTCTGTGCCACTCTAACCATCCTTCTTTCTCTACTTCATATAAACTTGTCTAGCACAATGAATGCCTCCCTTGTTGTGAATGTGTCAAATTAGACTACCACTTGTCAGGGTAGTGTTTTTGATGGATTCAGAGCTTTATCAGGTACTGTGAGACTAAACTGACAAAAACAGAAGAAAGCTACATCTACGCACATCCCACAAAACACAGGATTTACACTACTCCAAAGTAGTAGACAGAAGAATCAGTGAAATCAGCCCCGTAGGGCAAACCATCTCAACAAAGACGAACTCAAAAAGTTCTGCATAGAGTAATGCTCAATTTCTGTTCCTTTGTTTCTTAATATTTCTTGACAAATGCACTAGTGAAACTTTGTGGGGTGGTTGAGGTTTGATAGACCATCACCAACAATCTTAAATGATGATTGCCATGGGGGGGGTACATTCACAGAATTGCTGCAATGGGGAGTATTGCTAGTCACAAGCATCTTATGGGCATCAGTAAATCAGAGGCGAAGGCAGAAATGGAGCAGGAAATAAGCCGAACTGCACTTGTGATGGGTGATGCAGCATTTGGAAATTTAAAAACAGATTCCCTCTGTATCAGTCCAGAAACAAGGCTAGATAAGAGATTACAGAGACCCCACTAACTTACACACCTGAAGTCTGTGTAAGGACTGGTTCATCTAACATGATTGTGTGGTTTCTGAATTAACTCATTTTTAATGGCACAAAATCCATTGATTTTGCTGGTAAGTCTATAACTGACTAGGTTAGGTGTGTTGGCCATACTTAGCCAAAGAGAAATTTACTGGCTGGGCTCATCTATTTCAGTGTTTTTCAATCTCAGGAATTTTAAGATGCATGGACTTCAGCTCCCAGAATTCTGGGAGTTAAAGTCCACACACCGATACGTTAAAGTATCGGAGACTGAGAAACATTGATCTATTGCTTCTATGCCAACAACATCTTGGTTGCTTGAAAAAAACCTTCAAGAGCATTATTGTTGACCCTTACTAATGCACATTCACCAAGTGTGCAAAGGTAAAGACGCACATGACTCTTGGCATCTGCATCCATGCATTTTTCATGGCAGCATTAAGAAAGAGGCTTGCCACTGTCATCTTCCAGGATGTGTTTGACTTCCAGTATAGCCAACAGTCCTGGAATTCTCACACTTTCCCCATCCACATATTAGCCAGGACTGATGCTGCTTAGTTTCATGACCTTCACACAGCTGGCAAACAAGTGGCTTCTGAGAGTAACAGAACTGCTGCCATATACAAAGCTTTTGGTTTGGGGCTAACTACTGTGTTCCTGTAAAACCTCAAATTCACTCACCCTGCTAGGTAACTTAGAATTCCAGCTCCCAGTAAGAAATTCAGATGAGAAACATTTTAAATTCTTTGCTGGCAGACCTAGGGAACTGCCTTCCAGTTCCCTTACTTATAGCTCTCGAATTTGTAGTGTAGACCGCAAGTTCGTGAGATAGCAGTTTTTGAATATTTTTTGAATGGCCTAAGGGCTAAGGTCACTTGCATTGAAACACTTTCTCTCTCTCTGTATGCCTGCCTCCAACAAACAGATCGGTTATCAACAGATCACAAGCTACTGAAAGTTACAAAATGACTTTTAAGCTCGCTCGCTCTCTCTATATATATACACACACACACACATACATACATACTTCAGTTCTCACAGTGGAAAGCATTCAAATCTCTTTCATACCTAGATGTCTTTGCTGAAGGAAATGCATGGACCAGCACAATGTAACCAAGATTATGAGCACAATAAATAGTGGATGGAGGATCTATGATAACATTTATTACAGCTTTATGAAATATTGATGGCCTCTGAATACATATTGCTTCCTAAACAGCTTGTTCCAGAGAGGTTTAATGACAGACATCTGTCGGTTTTGCTTGATTCAACCAGTGGACGAAATATGCTCTATTCCCCAAAACCAGCATCTCAAGGTTTAACAAAACTACTAGATGGTCACAAGATGTGCTATATTCACTGTCTAAAGGACAGCATAGGGAAATCAGGAGAGGGACTTATTGACATAAAAGGTGTTTTTCACTAAGTTCTGGGAATGATCAATCTTAGCACAAAGAAGTGCTATAGCTCTTTAAATGGTGCCAATGAAAACTACAGTAGGTTGTAAATGTGGTTTTCTAGAAGAAAGCGGGAGCCTTAGTAAACAGTCATAGTATATTGTTCTGTGACTACACTTTTTATCCTTCAACTTCCCACATAATCCAACTTTGAAGGTAATAACATACAATCCATCAGATTTAATTCCTAAGGCATATGGTCCAGATTATAGGCAGCAAATATTACCTGTGTCCTCCTTCTCCTTCTCCTTCTCCTTCTCCTTCTCCCCCTTCTTCCCCTGCTCCTGCTCCTGCTCCTGCTCCTGCTCCTGCTCCATCATCATCATCATCATCATCATCATCATCATCATCATCATCTGTTCTTTAAATAAATAGGGGAAACTGAGTAAGGTAAGTTTAAAATAAAAATGGGGTATTTAAGGAATAAGATACATGGTTTTTTATCCTTCCTAAGGATAATGAAATATATAGACATGCACATTAAAATGAAAAGAGGGAGATCCAGAATCAGTCCAGTAATGCCTGTTGTTGCTTTCATTATACACACACACGCACATATTTATCCATTGAATAGGATGCAGAAAAATTAAAATGGTGGCCTTTGTCAAACCTGGCAAAATCAGTTGCTCTCTTCTAAATAGGAAACAAAACAGTCACCTGAATAAAATAACAAGCCGGGACAGTGTATGTAATAAATAAAATGGATGAGACTCTAATGAATATCAAAATGGATATGCTTCGAAATGAATAAATAATGAAATGGGGAAGAAGACTTCTGGTAATGAAAACAAATGGAATAAGATGGTGGTGGGGAGTGGGGTAAGGGGAGAGGAATGAGAGTTTTTAACAGAGAATGGGATTTCCTCTAACATTCAGAAGCATCCAAGCAGAAGCGAGGAAAAAGTACACATATAACATGAGTGGATTTTGCTATTGCTCATTGCCAGAAAAGAAATGTATCAAAGAGGCAGATTGGGAAGGTGGACTTGCAGCAGATTCAGCCCAATTCCAAGTTAATTTGGGCTGTTTCAGAAAAAAAATGTGTACCTCTCTAGGACAAAGCAAAATTCTACCAAAGTGACCAGAACCAGGTCATAAATTATAGATAGTCGTATGATTTTTTAAGTGGGTTAAAACAAAGATTCTTGAAAGCCTACAATACTAACTCAAGGATGGATGTATCCATGTCTCTATTTAAAGTGGGCACAGTTTAAGATAACATGGACTCAAAGTAGACTGGCCTCTTTTTCTCTATGTTGGATTATAGTGCATGAGTTTGCATTCATTAGGAGAAGTTAAGAATTCAAATTCTGGGATCACCTTGAGCATTAAATATATGATCTGGCTACTTTATACCTGTATAATGCAAAGGAAGATAGTTCTTGATCATCTAAAGAATATTGTATTGGAGAGGTAAAATTATATTCAGCTACCTAGAAATCTATTTCAGTTTCTTCTCTCATGTCCTTTGGCATCATTAACATTTCCTGATCTCTTAATTCCTAGCACAACAAACTATCTTTCACCACAGACAGACAGCAGCAGGCCTGAAACTGCAGAACAGTTTAGAATACCGATCGTACGGCTGACCTAGGGATGCATAATACTTTAATATATATTTTGAAAAAAATTAAGCTGCCCAGCCATGGATAGATGGGAAGTTAGAAAGTGTGTAGACATGGCTGCATTGCTGCTGGTTTTTTTCAGGACGTATATCTATCAGCAAAGAGAAGCAACAGGATTAACAAAATATACTGGGTCCCAAGCTATGGTTCTGCATAGGCTTCCCCAATTAATTCAATCCAAACTTAGTCAAGGACTGAGTGGGCTGTGGAAAATGAGCTGCTGTTTCCATAGAAACGTATTGTTATGATCTGACTGCAATTATAGCAATGGGGGAAGCGAGCTCCTAGTTAGCGTGGCCTCTTGCAACCTTTGTGAAAATCAGCAAAGAACAGTATCTGGAGACTTCAACTCCTCAGGTTATGTTAAATCATGCCAAAGGCCAACCAATTTTAAATAAACTATGAGACATATGAGGCTACTACTGAAGATGTGAGGCCTGTCCAGAAGCCGAAGTCTTATTTAAGCTGACTTAAGTGAGTTTCAAAATAAAATCTCCAGGTTAAACTCAACTCTGGTGGCTTTGCAGACACACCTATGTTATTTTCCTAGCAACTTTCAGGAAGTGGTTCATCATTGCCTTCTTCCACCATATTCTTTAGACTTCCCAATCTAGCCTACAGCCTTAGAACATCCTGGCAGACCCTCATGAAGATTCAACCCTACCTAGCTTTCTAAAATCAGCCAAGTTCAGCCACCACCAAATTCTTTTAATAATCAGCCAAATGAAGAAGCCTTCACTGAACTATCTACAGTGGATGCCTGGGCCAGTTCGACAATAAACTAGTGAAACACTGAAGCCACCTTTTAATGGCCTGCTGAAATTCTGCCTCACATCATATCACATTTTAATCACTTTCCATTCATTTTGCACAGCTTGAGATTGTGTTTGTTGTTGTTGTTGTTGTTTTACATGACCAGCCCACTTCTGGCATGCTCCATCCCCTTAGCTGATTGATCTCACCTACTGTTCCAGTGCAGCCTTAGGACACCATACAACAGAGCTCAATCAGAAACCCTTTACTTACCTCTAACTTCAGAATGTATGGAATGTAAGAGTCTCTCTTGGATCAAAGCAACAATCCCGTAGTGGTCAACCAGTTGCTTCTAGAAAGCCTACAAGTAGCATATGAGGGCAGTAGGCCCACTTCATTCCTGCACTCTTCATTATACTGGCATACTGCCTTTTGATGCAGCTGGAGATGCATGAGGCAGCCCAAATACATTTACCTTTCTGTAATTCACTCCTTATCATAAACCAAATACTATATGGCAGGGCCAGCATGAATCCATTTCACACACACACACACATACACAAAAATATTAAGTGCCTTGCAATTTCCAGATCCTGTGCCAAATATGTGTTTCAGGAGATATGCAGGAGAAAATAGAGTTTTAGTGTCCTTGATGGAAAACAGAAAACATTCTTTAAATTGTGGCTCATTGGCATCCTGTTAAGCTTTGTTAACAGTGACTTTGCTTGTTGATGGACTCTTTGGCATCTTTCCTGGAGCTAATGCATCTGTTTTACCCTCGCCTGATGCTTCGGTAAGTAAGGTTGTATTCACTTGGGTGTTAAGAATCGTATGCCATGCAAGAGACGTGGGAGGAAATCGCTTCATAAATATATTACCAAAAAGTTGCAGAGCCTCCAGTTGACTTTTGAATAAATGAAATCTGGAGTCTTCAGTAAGCCAGAAGTTGAGTTATCTATTGGGGGCAGATGTCAGTTTAGCTGGGCTGAAGCCAATGATGAGATGAGGTAAACCCTGTTGTCCCAGCCCAAGTCTAAGTCCAGTCCTGGTGTGCTAAATGCCCAAAGAAACACACCGAGGTGGAGATTGAAGTGAAACTTTATTCTGTGCAGAAAAAGGACACAAGGAGATCTCTCTCAAAGCTTGTGTAACCACCTTGTTGTTCAGTGGTTTTCTATAGTTCTTTTACCACAAACTTAACTCATTGTGGTCACGGTTTGATCTTTCCCTTAGATTATGATTTCTAACTGCTGTTTCTGTTATTTCTTATACAATATTTTATAATGACCAGCAATATTTGACATATTTAAGATTACATGAACATTTATAACACCACTAACTTTTGCCCTCGAGCTTCTATTTTCTATTATTTTATTATTTCTATAAGCATCCTTATGAAAGTTAGCAATTTGTGGGGTACCTCATTCTTGTTCATCAACCCCAACATAAGCGGTATAACCAATCTTTCTCTCTGGGTTAGCCTCTTTCTTTCCTCCTTTTAGTTTTTAATACTGCTTTTTTGCTTTCACATTCCCCATCCAACTGCAAGGTCTGTCAGAACAAACCACTGTCAAGGCCAAAGAGAATTCACTACAAAAAGTTACAGCCTAGGTTAATTGTTGTCCAATCTCTCTGTGGATAAATGAGGCCATAAGAAGGCTGGAGGAGTCAAGTGATACCATTTGCACAGACTCTGTATTTAAAACAATCCTAGTTCTTCCTGAAGCTGGACGTCTGCAATGCTCAGAAAATTTAAAGATTACACAAGGGTTTTCCTTAGGATTTGAGGTGTGAGATAATTGGGAGATTACATCCTTAGGCAGATGCTAGAAGAGAGAATACTGAAAGCTTCTCCTAAATCTAGATAACAGAGGGAGATGCCTCCATCCCTCTGAACTCATTTTCTTCTATGGACCCATGTGTCCACAAATTAGCCCTTCATTTTGCCATTGATAAACTTCAGCATCTATATCAAATTCTGAATTTTCTCAGCCACAGTTTGCCAATAAAGAGATTTGCTCGATGGAAAGTGAATAAAAATCAGCATGTTCCTGAACCAAGCAAAGTCAGTTTTAACTTCATGCTGCATCATATAATGATGCTCCATGTACACGTGCATAGATAGAAATTGATACACACATAGACACATTCACACACATCCTCCATTTTTAATGTTGCATAGCCTGATCTGAGTCTTTGAGAAAAATCCATCAACTTTGCTATACTTTGGATCTGTTACACTTTTCATATAGCTAAAGGCCAACTACCAGTCAGCTGAACTGAAATCCTGCATTCTGGGCAGGTTCTTCAGCTTATGACTTCCAATACCTGAAGGAACGTGCCAAGGGTGTTTTCTGAATGTATTTATTGTAAACAAAGCCAAATCATAAGCAATTTCTACCTTCTCCAAATCAGCCAAAAGTTTTTAACTCCCACCCCACACAAAGCAATCAACTGTGATGGAAAACTTTTTGACAGTGATTTGCAACAAGCAAGTCCTTTGAGGGAGAAGGTTATTTGGAGTTTTATCTTATCTTTGTCAGCTCAGAAAGGCCTTCTTGGAAATAATAAAGGATTTGGCTGCTTGTTGATTCACATGACTTTGGAGATGTAATGTGGTATGGTTGGCACTGAAACTGAATTCTCACCCCTAGCAACAGCCACAGCTATTTACAGACCCTTCCACTAAGCTTCAGCTTTGCCTGGCTAGACATTTCTCTAGTTAGGGAAGGCTGGCTGCCCTGGCCTGGGTAACCTAATCATATTATTGGATGGTATGAAGGCAATCAGTCTTAAACTATATTGAGGAAATGTTAAGAGAGCAATTAAGTTGCAACCATTTGGTACCAGTGAAGTTGGGTGATGTCACCCTCGCTGACAACATCTCCTGACCCAACTATTCCTTATCCTTCAAGGGCAATACATATTGATGCTAGTCCTTTGTAAATCACTGTCCATATTTTGTTTTTATTTTTGTCTTTTACAGTTACTTATTTTTTAGCATGACTCTTTGAGCTTTCTGATATTGTAAGACTCAATTCTCAGCAGTCCAAGCCACCAGAGTCAATCTCAGGGAGGGAACCTGTAATCCAGTAATATATGGAGAACCCCCAATTCATTACCCCTGTTTTAAACTCTAATAATTCGGCAATACATGAATACTTAGGGAGAAAACAAGTTTTTTTCATGTAAAATCAAAATGCTTGTCTACCTCAACAAGGACTGTTTACATCAGTCTGTCTCAGTGTGGAGCCCTAGGAATGTACTGGATTTGAGTTTCTGGAACCCCCATGCTTGTACATCACAATTGATGTTCAACACATCTGAAGAGCATTAGGTTGGGGAACGTTAATCTAAGTCTGAACTACAACCAGTCCCACAGTTTTAGGAAGAGATACTATTAAAAATGTCTATGCAAACTTTGATAATGAGTTCTGAAATAGTACTTTTCATCAACTGTTCCTGATCTTTCTAACTGGAGATGCTACAGACAGAATCTGGGAATTTCAGTTTCTAAATCTGTGCCTTATTGATGAAGAATCAATGGTCAGAGGGGGACTGTCCACCAAATATTGAGAACTATTGCTCCCGCTGACCCTCACCATTGCCCATACTGGGCTGAGCTGATGTCAATTGGTCCAAAACATCAAGATGTGCCTAATTGCCTACCTCTGCATTAGAAAACAGGAGGAAATTAAACAACGCCTAAAACTGACCAAGCCACAGAGGAATAGGATCAAATGCAGCTGCTGTCCAACTGCCCAGGGAACCCCACCACCCACCCCTCAGCAACGAAAGTCACATCAAAATATTTTAGCTTTTTCTTTTCAGAACATTTGCCAGGTGAGAGCAAAAATGAATCATCTCCAAGCTGGGTGACAGGAACACGCTGAAGGTCTTTGATGTTTTAATTTGTGGTATGTAAAATTAATTGCCCCAGGAAGCTGAGTCTTAAATTCATTGGCAGCAATCATCTGTACGCTCATTCAGTGCTTTCCAATGCATGCTTGCCTAAAAGTGCCTCTTCAGTTTCTGCCTTTTTAAGAGCCACTTCCCTTGCAGAACATGCTATGGCTGCTGCCAGCAATTTGTAAGTGATGTTCCCTAGATGCAGACTTTTCTTCTCGGGCACTCATCTGCTTTGTTACGAGCAGCAAATGTTCCACACGGGGATGCTGTGTCTTCAGTTTGAACTTTAATAACAGGAAAAGAGGTGGCTACAGAGATCACAGAATGATACAGATGCTGGATCCAACAATACACAGGATATATACAGTATGTTTAGCCCAAATTCTTACAACCACAAGTGACAACTCAACCACTTGAACCTTGCACATAAACCAGGCTCAGTGGATAGAGAGGAACTTTGTCTAAGGCCATTGCTAAACCTTGATTCTGAGAGGTTTTCTTTCCTTTTTAACAGTTGCATAGGGGAGAAAATCCCACCAACCCAAAGCTTTTTCTTGCACCATCAGAACCATTAAATAAAATTTCTCCTAGGGATCTGCTTAATACCAAATCAGACCATTGGTCTATCTGGTTCAGTACTGTTAATGCTGACTAGAAGTAGATGCTCCTCAGAGCTTCTCAAGAGAACCTGGGAACTTCTGCATCAATTACCGAACCACATTCCCTTTATACAGTAAAATATTGCTGTACTCCTAGAAGTAACAGGATCATAACCTGTACTTTCCCAGCCCAGAAAGGAGGAAAGAGTAGGATAGGCAGAAGCTGCAACAGAAGATGAAAAGCAGCGTTCTCTTATTTATATGCTGGAAACCAACTGATTGTATAGGAATGCAACTCATTATATTATAGTTTCTCTTGAACGTGCAAATTTAGAACAATGATACAAAGATCATTAATGATTCAGAGATTTAGAATAATGATACAAAGATCCAAAAGCGTGATAGTTTTTTAAGTAGGCAAAAGAAGAACCGGGAGCCATCACTCACCACTCAACTGAGCTTACATGCTGCGGGTGATTCCTCTGCATGACAGCAAAAAGACAGGAAGGAAGCAGTAGAAGAGCAAGCTAACAGAAAAACAGAATTGCCATTGCTTGGCACTTTATTCAAGATATGGGTCTTTCCATGTTGCTTCTGGACCATTCGGAGATTTGCAGTAGTGATATATTGTGATGGAATGGTTTGATGAAGGCCGTGCTCAGGGAGATAAGCATTCCCTAGCCCCCAGCTGGAGCGTGGGAAGGTTAAGAAGATGACACTGGCACCACGCTAAGGAATTCACGATGTTTTGGCTTGCTGGCTTGGGAAGTTTAGATTCAGTCTGGAGAGATTCTGTCTTGGAAGTGGAAGCTAATAAATGCAACAGAACTGTATCTGTAGTGTCTCATGGAGTTCTTTGGGCTGAACCTGACATATATACCATGCTAACTGTCTCTCTCTCTCTCTCTCTCTCTCTCTCTCTCTCTCTCTCTCTCTCTCTCTCTCTGTATGCCTGTGTCTGTGTCTCAGTGTATTTATCCAAAGCTCAAAGCTGAAAATATTAGATTGTTTTTCAATAACCCATGGTATAGAGATATTTACCTAATATTACACCTGGTAGCAAAGATATAGACATTAATTTATATAATACCTGCATCTATTTTCAAATGATCAGTCTGTTCAAAGAAAATGTCCCCTAGTACATGGAGTTCAGAATGCAGCTTTGTCTCAAATGTTACTTTTTGGATGCCCATTTTCCAAAATTGCATATTTTAATAGGCAACCTTCCCTAATAAATATATTTTTGTACACAGTTTGCCCCAACGTGCATCCTGGAGAAGTGCACAATTACCTATTTGGGAAGGGTGAAAGAACTCATTTCAGTTAAAAATGTGGACCAAAGACATTTTCTAGTATCTCAGCTTGGGAGTAAGCACCACCCAACTGAATGGACTTTCTTCTGAATTGAGATGTATAATTGCATTATTAATGCCACAAATTGTTTGGCCTTCAGGCATCAGATTAAAACAACTTTTTTCTCTCTCTCTCCCAGAGCTTTTAATTACACAGTATGTTGCTTTATGGCTGCTGAGGAAGTTTTCTATTCTCTTAGCTTTTTGCGGCTGCTATGCTTTGTGTCATGCTGCCTTCCTGCTTTATTATTGTGATTTATTGTTTGTTGGATTTTATCTTCTATTTTATGATTCTGCCCCCTGCCTGGAACCCACCTTTTGAACAAGCCATTTATTAAAAGGAGAAATATAAAAACTGGAGATGAAGAAACATTGATGTTCTTAAGTAGACCCAACCCTAGTTGAAGTATGTGTACCAGTGTGTAAGGAGACTTGTACACCTATGAACCTGGAGTGTATTTGCCACGGGGAAGGTTTTTGCCCTGACTTCCTTTGGTAGCTGATATTCAACCAGTGCTTCGCTGTGATACATTGCACTAGGTTATTCAGTCTTGTAAATCAGGGTGGTAGCCATGAGACACAATGGGTATGAAAATAATATACTATCCTTATCTATTCTGAATGGAATCTGAAGTATTCACTAGCAAATGTTGGCAGAGGAGCAGATGCTATGAATGGATGATTGATCCCTTTTAATCAATCAGATGTTACCGCTTTTCCACCCACCTACCCTGAGCTTCTCCTCCTTGTCTATTTCCTCCCCAATTGCAATGATCTTCTCTGAAGAATTTAAACATTTACAGTCATTACTGTCCTAAAATTGATTCCTGAAGCCAGTTGGCATTTTTCCAATCTTCCATTTCTTCTAAGGTAGATGATGTCATTTCATCACCTACATCTCTACTTGTTCAGTCTTCCCACCTCTGTTGTAATACTCCTTATCCCTCCTGAAAATAGTTTTGGTTACAATGTCACTTAGCACTCAACAGGCCTAGAGTTTTTGCTCAGGTTTTTGCTTACAGAAATGATAGAAATGGAGAGGACAAAAAAAAGAGCTTTAAAAGAAATATATGTCTAGTTTTCACTCTTTCAGGGGAAAATTTAATGTGGGATCAAGAAGTCAGGGGGTTTCAAGAAAAGCAAAGAACTGCAACTTTCAGCAGCTCCAGACATTACCACAAATGATGGGTATTGTATTTCAGCAACAACTGGAGGGTTACAGTTTTGTTGCTCCAGTTCTGCAATATGACATTTAATTTGCATCCTGTTCAGTTCAGTTTTTTACTTACGACAAAATCAGCACACATCCCTGTTATGGGTTGATAGATTTGATTGAAATGTTGAACTATTTTCTTAGGCCTTCAAAAGAGGACCCACACTCATTCGTCAAGGTGGTTTTAATAATACTGTGCATTAGTCGGTTTGTTTCTTGCAGTGAGCTTGTGCTTATATCTGATATTACGGTATTGGCATCATTTAATACTTGTGCTAGCTGTTTCTTTGTAACAAGCTTCAATGGAGGCAACCTTATTCTGTTGTTCTGGTACTGCCCTAGGTGCTCGGTTATTCTTTGTTTCAATTCCTCTTGTTTTTTAGTTAGAGGGCTTTGTTCTTTCTGAGGAGAAGGCAGAGGGGGTGCCTGGCTTGGGAATGAAAACAATTCAATAGCTATGCTGGCTTCCTCTACTGCTGATTCCCCCTGGTTTGCCTCTACAATCTGAGCTACTTCTGGCAAGGTTTCGATTTCTTTGCCCTAAGTAGACCTTTGCAGTTCTTCCAATTCTACTTCTGTGAATACTTTATTTTGTATTATAAATCGATGTTGATCTGCTAGCCTCTGTTCTGTTATTTCTGATTCTGGATGTTATTCTTCCAGAACTGGTGCATAGTTTTTGGATATCCTCTTCTCGTTGGACTTGATTTGTAATAGCAGATCATTATTTCTTTGTTTTCAGTCTTCATATATTTGTGATGGGTAAACAACTTTTCTTCCAGTAGTTCTGCAGCTGCTGGCTCTGGTTGCTCAGCCCACAGTCCTGAGTCCTGTTGTACACTTGTCACCAGATGTCCAGGAACTAGAACACCTAGCGTGGTCCTTGTTGACCCGAGTGATGACCGATCCAATATAGGTTTCTGTAAATTATATCTCACCATATTGTTTATGGGAGAGACACTCTTCATCTGGCTTCTCTGATGAAACGTGTCCAGTATGGTTGAACCTCTGGCATAGCTCTCATCCTCCTTGGAGCACGCAAGCCTCATAACCATGTCAAGGTAGTGCCTCACTGGGGGATTATTATTATTATTTCAAATTTATTGGCTGCCCAACTTCAGTGGACATTCCATTCATGAGAATTTCCCCAAAATTCTCTTGTGCATTGGAAAAAAAATTGAGAACAAAATCTCTTTCATCAGTTGAATCAACTGGTAGAAAAAAAATGCAGAGCAATTCCTTTACCTAATGATGAACTTTAAATTACCTTTCACTTATATTGCTTCCCTTTCCATCAAGATTTAAGTGGCTCACATCCATGAATGCAGGATTGTGGCAAAATCACAAGATACCCACTTGGACATACCCAAAACATGAGGCTATAATAACCAGGGTTTCTGCAACAATCAGATGTGAAGGTGCTTATACAGCTGCCTACAGCAGTTGAAAAAAAGAAATTATTTGCTTGTGTTCAGTAAAACAATGGACCCTATGATCCAAAATGCAAGGTTTTTTTTCTTCCTTTAAAGGGCTCCACTGAAATTAATTAGAGTAATTATGGCCTCATAAATGTGTTTAGCTTTGGGATGTCAGGAACATAAATCTCTTCAACTTTTTTCCAGGAGTCACTTTCAAACAGATGAATGGCGCATCAGCCCTCAGATCTGCCATGAAACAAGCACTCAAGAGTGTACAGGTGAACATTTCACAATATCTTTATTAATAAGACAAGAAGATATAAAGTATTTCAGGCAACAGCTAGATCGTGCTGTTTGGAAAGTAATTCAAGGAGCTAATGCTTAATATTGATTGCTCAGTGGGCCCAAACATTTTTACTTGCCCTTCCCATCATGCTTAATAACATTATCAATTGTGGCCTCACTTAGGAAAATGAATTTTAGACTCTTTTCATTGGGGTTTACATGTATTCACCCCCGCATCAAACCAAAATGCCACTGAAGCAGGCTGAGATGAATTCGCTGCTAAAGGTTGGTTGACCAACTCAATTTCCCTTCTTTGTTCTTCTTGTCTCACCTTTCATTGGCCAGCTTGCTACCACTGGCATAAGTGGCAAGAAAATATTCTTGTGTTGGATTGACTGATTGAGCTCTCCTTCACTAGTCCTCTGACATTTCTGACTCCAGTCATGCAGATTAATATACATTTCATTTTAATTTGAGCAAATGCCTCCTTTATGATCAGAGACAATAGTCATTTGTTTCCATGTATGCCTCCCTTCTCTTCGGCATCATCCAAGATGGTTATGCTCCAGGTATCATCTGAGTGACATTGATCACCCAGACCTGATTAAAGGAACCATTTTCTCTGCCTTTAATGGGGCAGTTAAGATCCATTATAGCCAAGCCTTTAAATGTTTATGATTTTAATACTTATATTTTCCATTGCTTTCTTTCAGTCTCTCTTTTTTTCTTGCATTGATATTCTGAAAAGAAAAGAAAAAGTTAGCTGCCTTAAACCTTCCACAAGTAGAAAGGTGAAATATAAAGAGAATAAATATTCCCTTAATTTTGCTATATAGTTTCCTAATAACAGAGCATTTTTATTCAATGGATGGGAAAAACAAGATTCCATCTAATGTTTGGGGATTCCCTCTTCCATTCCAGGTGTTCTAATTCCTAGTTTACCAATATTATTCTGTAGCTTTCCTATCTGTATGAAACACATTTTTTTCTAGGAGTTTAGCTTTTATTTTTAAATTAAAACTAACAATATCTAAAAGTTCTGTTAAAAATAGTGCAACTGTACAAAAAACAATTTGATAATAGATTGCGTTATCTCACAGTTTTGTACTTTTAGCCCTGCAAAGCTTCACTTGCAATTAAAATAATGTTTCAAACCACTATCACACACGCTGTTACAAATTACATTTGTCTCCCTTTTTTAAAAAAACAAACTTGCAAAGGATGGCTTAAAATAAGCTCTTCGCCCATCTTCTTTTTAAAGCATCAACTAATTCTGAAGATTGTGCTGTTTAAAAGACCAATTAGTTTTTTGTTATTGTTATCATGTATACGCTATAATAATCATTCTTTGCCTCAGCGCTAGGTGCATTCATGTCCTTCTAGTGTCATCTTCTGAAAATACCTGTGCATAGATTCTGCTCTCTCTCCCACTCCTTATCTTCTCAACAGGATGCAGAATATTGATGGAGACAATATTTGGAACCTCCTTCAGATTTGTATAAATAGACTTCATGAAGTATGGATGGCATGAAGCGTTGACGCTGCTTTGAAACAACAATGTTCTAGAATGAAATGTTCCCTTCTTCTCAAAGCTGAAAGCCACAGAAGAGATTTGTTTCTGGACATTTGTATTAGTGCAGCGGTTCATGCCCAAGCAGGGCTGTTAATCACTCAGCTGAGCTTTGCCAGCAGTCTTGGGCTGGGACATCATCCAGAGATGGTAGGCAAGAATCTTCTTCTTCATTTAACATCCTTATTCCAGAGTTAATATGGCACCAATCTTCAGAGAATGTAAATCAGTAGCATTTATTCAATGCCTTGTTTTAGTGTAACTACTCATTTCATCATCAGGCTTCCAGATTATGAGGAAAGACTTCATGAGGATCATGAGGAAAGGCTTCATGAGGAAAGGCATCATCAGGCTTCCAGATCATGAGGAAAGACAACATATACAGAAAGATCTACTCCTACCAAACATCATATACTCTGCCATGCAATATACAAGATGTTGAGATTACAACTGATCAATCCTCAGCTCTTGCACAGAGTAGGGCTTAAGAGATTTGGCATCCCCAAAGCCAGGTAAGTATATTTATAGAAGAATAATATCAAACTGTGATGGAATGTATCTATGAAGAAGGAGGGGGTGCATTCCAGGAGGGCGGAGGAGGCAAGAGGCAACACAGTCTGCAGAGGGAGTGTGGGAAGCGAAAGAGGTTCAGGATGGCCACTCCCTAGAATCTCCCAGAGTATATTTATTTATTTATTTATTTATTTATTTGATTTGATTTGTCCCCGCCCATCTCCCCTACAATGGGGGACTCTGGGCCGCTTACAGTCACTAAAATCACAATACATAGTTAAATTATAAAAAGTTTAAAAATTATAAAAGTTATAAAACTAGTATATCCATTTGTTGCAGTAGTATAGATTGAGTCTGGCAAGATTATGTCTGTATGGTGTAAGCAAATAAAGGAACTTAACTCAACTGGACTGTTTCACCGTTGTTCTTGGGCTGGGCCTGACAAAAACAGAGCCAGATGCAGCTAGTCTTTCAGAACTCTCCACCAATTTTGCAAGGTGAAAAATTGGGTGTAGAATTTTATGAATTTCTCCAGGGGAAGAAGAAATTCTCCAACTGCTTCTCATGAGAAGGACTTCCTGGTAGCTCTGACATTAGCAGTGCTATTGAAAAAGCCACTGGAGAGATGATTTAAAGGTGAAAGAAAGGAAATTGACACATATCCTTTGGCTCGCCTATAACTAAACAAGTGCAAGAACACCACACACTATCCATGTTCATTTCTTCTGTGCTGGTTAATGACTGCAAAAAAGATTGATTCAATTTGAACATTTCTTCAAAATTCTCTTCTCCTTTCAAAGAAAGTGTAAAGCAAATTATCTTTCATCAAATTTAATGAGAACTAGAAGAAAAAATGTAGGTGAATTTCTCTGCCCAGAATTGTCCACACACAGGAGGACACATATACATAACAGGTAGAAAAGAGGAAGGAAGGAAGGAAGGAAGGAAGGAAGGAAGGAAGGAAGGAAGGAAGGAAGGAAGGAAGGAAGGAAGGAAGGAAGATATAGATCCACACCAGTTTAGAATCATTATTTTACTATTTATTTGACAATCATTTCAGATTTACTCACAAACTGCACCACAACCAAATTAGTTCAAATCACTTTTGTTCCCGTTCCTCAAATCTTTAATAAAAATACCAATTCTTTTCACTCTTGGACTTGATCTAGACAAATATGTTCAGCTTTCTGTAAGGCAGAACTACTAGCTGAGAGATGAGTTTATTTATATAAATGCTTCTGTGGGAAAAGCTCATTTTATTCAGAAGGCTGTTTACCAATGAATAACTGGAATGAGCTTCACCTATAGATGACTTAGGGTGTTCTTTTCTTTTCTTTTCTTTTCTTTTCTTTTCTTTTCTTTTCTTTCCTTTCCTTTCCTTTCCTTTCCTTTCCTTTCCTTTCCTTTCCTTTCCTTTCCTTTCCTTTCCTTTCCTTTCCTTTCCTTTCCTTTCCTTTCCTTTCCTTTCCTTTTTTCTTGTTTTAAATGCACATTTAGTTTTGGTGCTGATTTTACCACCACCCTCCCTCACAATATTTTGCTGGGTCTTGATTCCTACCTGCAGGAGATCTCATTGTATTGACAAGTAACCTTCCTTTTCTTTTCTTGACCCACGGGGGAAAAAGCTTGTAGCTGGGCTATACTTCTGGTCAGACCAATAAAAAAAAATTCAGAAAGGTTTACAGGCTTTCAAATTTTCACAAGGTTCACATATCACAGGGCAGAATGTTGATCTGGGATTACAGAAAGTTAAGGAATCCTGTTGGATTGGACCAGGAAGAGGAAACAATTTCCAAGTGAGCATTAGAAGATCCCTGCAGAAAAGAAGACTTTCCATCTCAAAAAACATCGGAAAAGTCCTGCTACATCAGGGAAAGCTGCATTTCAAGATAGCAATGAGGAATTACGCATGATAATCACTAAAAGACCTATAAATCAAGTATGCATTGTCTGGAGAAAAAGAAGTGTGAACCAAATAGATCTGGTATAAAACAAGAGAGTACAGGGAGTCTCCAGGTTAAAAGCGCCTGGTTTACAGATGACCCATAGTTAAGAACAGAGCCTACTGTAGCAAAATTCAAGTTAAATACACAATGATTCAAGTTAAATACACAATGATTCAAGTTCATTACACAGTATTATGCAATAATACTGTTGTGGCTTACGTACAAATTCAACTTAAGGACGGACCTTGGGAATGGAACTCGTTCTTAAGGTGGGGACTACTTGTACCTTGGGTGGAACTGAATAGAAAAGCCCCTGTAAATCCCCAGATCTGTCATTGGCAACTTTCCGTGTAATAACAGAAAGGAAGGCAGATAACCACCACCAAAAACCATCTTTCCACCTCCAGAACCTATGAGCTACGTTCTTCATTCTTAAATCAAGTTTACCATATTTTTTATTTTTATTTTTCTGTTTGTCAGTTGGTTGACAACTTGGCCCCTTGCTTGCAAGACATGTTGGGAGAAGGGTTCCCTCAAAAGAGTTGTCATAATTGTAACAAATAAATAAATAAATAAATCAAGATGGAGGCTTGGTGTGTCACATTTCCTAAAATACACCATCTAAATGCTAATTCCCGATATACTTTTTAAATGCAGCATTGTTCTTGAAGGATGCTTTTTAAATGTTCATTTCCCCAACAGGCACATCTTTAATTAAAAAAATTAAAAACATTGGCAGCTCTAGGATATGCTTTCTTGTGCAAAACCTTCCTGGTCTCCTTTTTTGGACCCAACTGCATGTGTCCATGTGTGTTTTTGGCTCTAAACTGATGGATACTTTTTCCCTATTCCATCCCCCACCCCCATTTCAACCTGTTCAGATTATGTCTGCCTTGGTTTCTTTGCTAATGCACCTCTGACAGCTGCAGACACATACTTACCAGCTTTATTAATCCCCAGGATGAAACCTTTCACCTTTTTCTAGGCAGGCTCTTAAAAACTGATCTGCCAAAGCATCTATTGATTGCAGGTTCTATTAACATTAATCACCCTCTCTGCACAGAGATTCTACAGAAATTTTATGCCTGCATACATCTGTCTATTTGGGTTATTGAGGGGTGGGGGAATCCCGTTGGCCTTATCTAAGCAAACATTTTGGACTCTAATTGTAACACCACTGGCATCTCTCTGTTGCTATTAAGTCCTGTCTACAGCATTTGCATGGCTAGGCATCACAGTCCTTCATAACTTTAATTAGCAGCACACTGAATTATTTTGGCTTGCAGTTTGATGAGTTGGGGTAGAGCAAAAATAGGTCCCTGAAGATGGGTTAATCTTCAGGGCTGGCTGCACTTTAAGGTGGGGCTTTTCATTTTACACAAAGGTAAAAAGGAACGATTGCACAAATCACCCTGGGCTCCTTTGTATAAGGATTAAAATATAACTGTACTATAGATTTGAAGTCCCTGCTCCATGTAGGTTTAAAGTATGGGATTTCCGCCCATGAGTTAAGACAAGGACAGGCAAAGTTGTTGGCCTCCTGAGATACCTCCCATTCCAGCCAGCACAGTAAATAGTTGCAACGCCTGTCCTCCCAAAGTTCTGAAAGGCTGCAGATTGCACATATCAAGCCGGAAGGCACACAACTCAGCTAGAAAAAGCAGACTATAAATACATAAAATAAATTCACAGCTTGACTTTAGACAAGCAAGAAGGCAAATAGAAAGCAGAATATCATGGTGGAAGGAAGGCACAAACTGTGCATGCAAGACGTCAAGAAACAGCCAATTCTATGCCCACAATGAATGCTAATCTTGCAAGGATTTCTTAAAAGTCATTTTTCTTTTGTTGTTTTCTTCCCTGCACATATAGTTTTCTACACACATGCTGATATCTTTTTCTATACACCCAGAAAGACAGACAGACAGACAGACAGACAGTACATAGATGCGAACACCAATAAAGACATTACATACAAATGATTGTATCCCTGCCACGCTTTCTTCAAAAACCCAAGGCCAGTTTAATGATCAGGGCAAGGTATTTCTTTTACTTAATGTCTCTGAGAGACAGGTTCTGTCTTTACTTATTACACCATCATTAGGAAAGAAAACATTTGCCCCATAAGGCATTAGCCAGAGCTTTTAAACTGAAAAAAGAAAAAGAAAAAAGAATGTAATTACTGCCTTGCTCAAGAAGATTTCTCTTTCTCTGATCCAGTGTAGGCTGTGGTAGCTGTTAGCAAAGAAGAACAGAAATTGAATACAAGAGAGTGAGGAAGAGTCTGCTACGTTGGGAGTTGCAGGTATAGACTTTGCAAGCGAAGGAATGGACTGTGAAGATGACAGAGTTCACAGAGATGGCAGAATTGATCTGTTTGATTGGGGATAAAACTAAGTACTTTTGCAAAAGATTGGAAATCCTTTATGGCCATTTTGTTGAAAATGGAAAAAAAAATGAGTTGTGGACTTTTAGATTTGTAGATTAAAAATGGTTGAACATGGGACAGAGGGAAACTATGTAATGTAAACTTAGAGAGGGAGGAGGGATAATAAGTTTATTTGTAACTGCTGCAATGAAGTAACTGCTTTAATTATCTTTTTCTTTTTTCTTTTCTTCTTTATCTGTATTTTACATTTTTCTTTTATTTTCTCCTGTTTCTTAGTTTTTCTTTATATATGTTTCCATATTTGTCTTTTACAGTATTCAGGTAAAATTTTTCAATAAAAATCATATATACATTCACAACTTACATATATAAGTTCACCTATATATATAAAGGTGAGTGGGCTCAGAGGAAAGAAACCTTCTAGGATCCCAAGGGCCAGGTTAGGAAAGCTCTTTCCTCAGAGCTATGCCTCAGGTCCAAAGCTGAGTCAAAATGAGAGAAGAGACAAGATGGTGGTATGGGGATGGGGGCCTACTGGGAATCCCAAGAAGATGTGACAGGCCTTGCTGTCATCTGGAATCAGAGAATCCTGGAGTTGTGATACAGTTGTAAATATGACCTTCGTTACCAAGATTGCCCACCTAGGGGGCAGAAGAAGGGCCTCATAGACAGGTCATGGTATCTGCCCAATTTTATATGAAGCTGCTGGATTGGGCTCATGAGCACCCAAGTGGACATGCAGGGGTAGGTAGGACCAAAAAGAGAATGACTTGGACTTTCTACTGGGAACAGTGGTGTGGGAAGAAGGTAACCTCCTATGTGAAACCCTGTGACTTGTGTCAGCATGTGAAGCACTGTCATGATACAAATAAAGCTGTTTTACACCCTGTTCTGATAACAGGGGTCCCCATTCAAAGGTTATGGTAGGTCCAATTCATCCAAAGATGCTCTGGACAAGCAGTGTATTCTGATCTTAATTTATTATTATGCCATCCAGTGGCCAGAGATGCTATCCCTGAGCCAGATGGATGCCACATATGCGAGCCACCTTGTAAACCAGTGGCAAAAATCACTTTGCTGGAGTAAAATGGCTAGTGGCAACATAGCCAGAGCTGTTCTCCCAGGAGTTACAGGAACATGCAGCTGGGAGGAGAGAATCAGTGGGGACCAGCCACCATATCTCATATATGTGTTTCAACATGCCCCATTACATATCCACATAGAAAGACAAGCAAAGTAGTTATGTACTTCCGAAAGAAAGGAAATAAATCATCAGAAAGAGATCAAAGGAGGGCATGTGCTGACAAGAGCCACAAAGAATATTCAAAACATCTATTCAGACATGCTTAAACAAGACAAATGAGAGATGAGATTTGTTTGTGGCTGATCTATTCCTGGATCCAGATCAGGATTTCATAAATTATTCTTATTCTTTTCCAGTTGTTTCCCTGCAGCGAGAATGAGTCCACTTGCTGCCATTTGCAAGGAAGGAACCAGAAGACCGATTTCATTTCACATCTGTTCAGATTAATTTGTCTTTTTATTCTTAATTCCAAGTCTTAGCTTTTCTGAGCAGAATTAAGGGAGCTAAGGGAGAATGCCTCCTCCTTGCTATTGCCATCATCTTTCCTGCTGAGAAGATGCTTTAGGTCTGTAGAGCCAACTGCCCAGATATTACTCTGATTTAGAAAGGGGTTCAGAGAAGAAAGTTTAAAATCTTCTCTGGTTTGTTTCCTTCCACGTCAAGTTCCTGCATGCATCCATTAGTCTTCCCCAAGTTCAAACCATCCAGATGTGTTGGATTTCAACTCCCCTAATCCTCTGTCAGCGTAGCCAATGGATTGTGGCAATGGTCAACACACCTGGAAAATCCCAAGGTTAATAAAGGCTGTGTTGCAGTATCACCATTCTCAATGGTGGCTTCTCCCTTTCTATCTTCTGGTGTCTGCAAAACAATCCTAGATGTATTTATTGAAACACTCCAGTGAAAGCAATCAGAAAAGTGAACACGTCACTTAGCATCTGTAATCACTTGAAGGCAGGGAGCAGGCACACTGAAAACTATATTCAATGAGGCACTCCACCGTCACAAAATCAAATCAAGTGACAATATTTAGAAGTCACCTCCTGATTGCCTTTTTTTTCAAAAAGGCCAGGAGAGCAAGGTAGTGTGGAAGACTCAATGAACGATAAAACCCTGTTGATCCCGTCTCTGCCTTTTATGGCATGTCCTTATTATTTTTCCCCAGGATAGATGGGTGGAAGCTTATTACAATGCCCAACACTGAAGCCTGTTTGTGGACTACAGAAGGAGAGAGGCCGCGTGTGGTGTTCGTGCTAAACAAGAAAAGAGTTGAAAGCCAAAGATATATGTTGATTGGTGTTTTTTATAGAAAAGAAAGAAAAGTCAATTGGGTTTTTCTATCACAGAGATTTTTTCCCCCTCTGGCCGTCTTATTGGAAAAGAATAATACAGCTTCTGATAGGGAAATCTGTAGGAGGTGTCACATGTCTTGCAATGATATTGGCTCTATTGTCTGGAGGACCGGCATGCATTTAATGGTTTGAAATATAGTCTTTAATGACTTTTTCCTTGTTTTCCAAAATATCCATGATAGTTAAGGCAGTAGGGAAGGCAAGCAACCATTGTTAACCCCTTGTGAATGTTTCTTAAATAACAGCAAAAATAATATGCCCACAAAGAGTGCATGAAATCTTTGGAACGTTTCTGCTGATGGTGCCATGAGGAGGGGAAAAAAGAAAAAGAAAAGCAGCTTGCCCAGAGTATGGAAATTCAGACTCCCAGAACCAAATCTTTTCCATGTAGACCTTTCGGCACAAATTTCTACACCAGTTGGTTTCATCATAATACACATTCTTTATTCTTTTATTTTTTTCTATAATAACTTGACTGAATTTTAAAAACAGAAAGATAAAAACTCACAAGAATAAGGAAACAAATAGAAGAAAAGAAAGAAGAAAGAAGAACAGAAGTGCAGAAAGAAAGAAAGAAACATACAAAAAAAGGAATGACTATTCGGAGAGCAGGCCTTGACTCCACATTCTGGGTCCCAACTAAGTTCTGGTTTTTCCTATTTTGAGGGGCAACCAATGCTTCAGAGCAGCAATAGTTTCCTTATAGATAACACAGCAAATATTCTCCCCGAACCCTTGCTATTTGAAATGAAACGCCAGAAGACTTTTGAAATAAGCATTGAGACAAAAAATGTTGAGGGCAAAAATATCCTTGAACAATCTCTGGAGAGCAGGAAAAGCACAACTGGGAAACAGCAGAATTTCATTCCCCCAACTTTTCTTTTTAACAATTTGAATACTCATATTCCCAGGACGAAAGGGATGCTCACGGGAAAGAAGTTCTGAACATCTCCCCATATATTTGAGGGACAAATCATGCCATCAGTGGGGGGAGATGGTATCTGATTCAGCTTTGCTTATGTTCATCTACTGATATTGCTGCTTTTTGAGCTTCTTGACTCAAACATTCCATTTTTATTCATTTATTTTATTTAGCAAATGTTTATGGTCACCCAACTCTTACAGTTGTGATTCTGGGCATGGGACAAGCAACAAATAAACCATACAGTTAAAAAACAAAAACAAAAAATTAATAGAATATTGGGAACCCGCATTTATATTACATGGAGATTAGGGATGTTTATCTCAAATAAGAGGTGACTTCCAAGATGCATAGAGCTCACTTCTGAGGTTTTAGAATATTGATTGTTCCCAGGTATTCTTAATGTATTATTATGGCTGAGTGCACAGTCATCCAGATGTTTAGACTGGATTTGGTATTTTTATCCATCTCTTGAGTCCTTCCCAAGGACCTGGGATAGGCGGATGTTGTCTGATGGTGTTCAAGGTATCGTCACAGGATGGAAGTGGTTCCAAGTAAAGCTGCCTTTTGCAATGGACTGATGGTGATTTTGTCAATGCTGATGGTCTTCAAGGGGTGCTCCAGAGGTTTTGGGATTGCACCCAAGGTGTCTATTCCTATTGGTGCTATCTCTGCTTTTGTTTGCCACACTCGTTCTACTTCTATTTGCAGGTCTTTCTATTCTGTGATTTTCCTCCAGTTCTTTCTCTTCTCTTCTGCTGTCTCCAGCTATTGCAGTGTCCACTATCCAGACTTTTTTGTCCTTCTTATCAACAATGGTTAAGACTGGAGTGTATCCTTATCCTTATTATTATTATTACTCCACCTTTCCTACAAGGAATTTTACATACTGTATATTGCTCTCCTTTCCCCTCCCATTTTATTCCAGTAAACCCCTCCCCCATCATCATCATCATCACCACCGTCATAGAGATGCCATAACCTTTATCTGACATAGATGGCAAGATGAATTTTCCCAAAGCAGCACATAGCTTTGTCTAGCATACGCTCAGTGGGTACCTGGTATGTTGGGTTTTGTTAGATGCTGCCCTGGTGTGCAAGCAACATCATCATCTCCTTTGGCCTGCTAAGTTCTCTTTTCATACCAAGATTGAAGCCTCCCTGTGGAGTTCTGCAGCCTGGTGGCTAAGACCAACCTGCAGATTTCTCATCTAATCTCCACAGCTGCTGTCTCACCCAACTGGCTTAGTGCATGCAACGCAGTGTGATTACTGGCATGAAAATGATTGCAGCACAATGGGGAAGTTTTGGTACCAACAAGGACACAGGATACCCTCCAGAAATGATAGACGTGAACCAAAGTGGGCCTGCTGTCCTATAAACTTTAAATATGTGCCTGGCCTCAGACTGGAAGGAAGCCAAAAAAAGACTCAGTTCAAGCACCATCCTGCAAGGCAAGACTTCTGCATACCAGATGCTTGAAACCGACATGAGGCTTTATGTCTTTATCAGCATAAGACTCAGTCAGCACACCATATGCCAGGCTAATCTGTGGAGCCCACAGTGTTATTTGATCATGCCTTCCAAAAATGTGGGGGAGGGGGCGCAAATTGACTTCGATCCAATTCCCACCTTCAACTGAATTCAGACTGTTGATCAAGAACTGGAATTTGAGTAAAATAAAAATCAAGCTAATTCCATGTATATTTTGATTCAAGTGCCACATCAGGTCCGTGTGTGGCACACAATTATTTTATACAGTCTACTTTTTTAGTGGCAAATTCTGCCTTCTGAAGGCCGTGTCTTATCATGGCCAAAAAAATTCACAGCCATAAAATGAAATGGAAGCAACATTTCTAAGTCAATAGGTTATCCACAATGCCAACAAGATTGATCAATTAATTAAATACAGCTTAGAATCATCAAATGAAATGGGGGGGGGGGAGAAGAAGAGTGCAAATGTCCTTAATTCTTCATTTTCTTAGGGTTTTTTTAATGACTCAAGCCAAGAGTCAGTCTACTCCAAGAAGGGCAAGCTGAGACCCAAGATAACATACAACCCCTGGAATCTTTTCTGTGGTCTCCATAGTCCACAATTGCAATCTCTCAACACAGCTGCCAAGTATCAATGGCATGGCTACTTACTACTCTAAGGGAGGAAAATGTAGATTAGGAGTAAATATGTTTTTTTTTTAAGCTGAAAAAAACCTTTCTCCCCCACCCACTCCATATCCTGGCTTCTATAGGCATTAGTGGAAGGTTCCAATGAGAACAGAGATACTTTGTTCTCAATAACCCCCTTTTTGATACAGCATCATAAGCTACCAGCTCTTGAACCCTGGAAATACCGTTTGAATATATAAAGAAGCCCACACATCCCTGAACTCTGGAAATAATGAAGAAATTATACTGCTTACTTAAGGCATAATTCCCTCTGTTCCTCAGTTTTACTCCTTTCATGCTTTAATTATCTCTCCTTAGACTACTGTGATGTGATCTATATGGGGTTGCCCTTGGAAAGATTTTGGAAGCTACAGCTTGTAGAAATGCAGCAGGCAATATGGCTTGGGGCATGCTTTAGAGACCAGATTTCAGTGTTTTTCAAGTTCTTTCAAAATACTGGTTTTGCACTGAGAAACTCTGAATGGCATGGAGCCAGGATAATTGCAAAATTCTTCTCTTCACTGGGATGGAACTAAATCTATATACTACCAAAATTCTCATGTCTGTTTGTCTGTAACCTTTAACAGGGCAAAACAGTATGTCATAGGCCAACAATTTTTGAACCAAGGTACCTCCAATGGGCTAACTTACAGAATGCATCCAAAATTCAGGACCCGTGACTCCTGTGGAATTGAAATTTGGCAAATTTTATAAAACATTTTATGATGTAAAAATTATCATAAAACATTTGATGATATAATACAAAATGTCATAAAACATTTCCTGTGGTCAACTCCTGATGTTTGACTGTGCTATACAGTTCGATATGAATGGCATGGGCTATTTTCAAGGCAGATACATCTCTGAATATCTCCCTGAATTTTTAAGAACTTTTTAGAGAAGGCATTGAGGAATCTGGTAAGGAAATATCTCTGAAATGATGACCTAATAGGTCACAGGTTGTTCCTTCCAACTCTTACATTTGATGATATGCAATGGCCCTGTTGAGCATCACATCATGAAGACAAGCTAGACTGATAGGTAGATGACACCGAACTGCTCTGTGATTACAGAACTCTCTCCAAGGAAAGTATAATCCCTAATATAAATTGTGTGCCTGCACTAAAGCTTTGATAGATCATAACATTATTCTGGGGTTTTTAAATGAATGCTTTGTTTCTGGTTTCATTGCAAGTTTATATTTTTTCATTGTTGTAGATCATACACTGCACTGGCCAGGTAAATGTTTTTTCCCCCCAGTATATTTCTGCCAAAGTTCAGTTATGAAGGTCATACACAAGATTGTAGTTTGTGCTAGTTTTGTTCTCTCTTATATGAACAACATGACGGCTACTAGGGAAATTAGCAGAGAAGCAACAAATCAGTCTTCTTGCTGAACTTCCATGTTGGACATGAAGGCAGAATATTTCCATCTTCTGTGATGAGCTCAGAAACCTAGTTTGAGGGTGGAGGATGGAGCAATTAATTCCTCCTCTGACAGACTGCTATTGTAGAAAGTAAGGGAGGTGATCTTAACGAAATACACAAGAACCATTATATAAGCAAAAAGGGCTGAAACATTCTTTAAGTCTTGGGAAGCAAGGTAATATTCAGAAGCAACTCAGACAGCTCCTCCCTGATTCACTGAGATATAAGAAGGAGGGGATGTAAAGCACAAGGAGGCTTGCAAGGTTGATGTCAGCCTCAGGAGTTGGGCCAGACCAGAAAATCAACTCCACAGGAAGATTGGAACTTTAATTTATTGAGATAGGCTATAATAACAGAATCTTGCAAGCCTGATGGTGCTTTACCTCCCTCTTATGCCCCAGTGAATTAAGGAAGAGCCTGAGTCACTTCCAAATGCTAGTTTGCTTCCCAGGACTTAAAGAATGTTTCAGCCGTCTTTGCTTATGTGATGGTTCTTGCTCATTTCTGTCCAAGTCATGTCTCTTACACTGTGCAATTATTCATCTGTATGGCATTTCCAATCATCAATGGTGATCAAGTGAGTTATTAAATAGACATGTGCTAAGTGATTTGCATTTCCTGAAAGGAAACAGCTTTCCTTCCATATTAGTAGGCTTCTGTCTCTCTGTTTATGCCCTTCTGTATCCTTTTATTGATATCATTTATTTTTTGAGAATAAATCTGTCCTACCACCATTGGGTTCTCTGTTCTTGTCTTTCTCTGGCCAGAAAGGTTTCCTATATTTTCAGAAGGAAGCACTTGGAATTTTTCCCAGATCCTTCTAATATAGAGATGGCATATGTTGAACTAATAAATAATTATGTGACATTTGGAGAGAAGAGAATCTATCCAGATGTAAAAACAACAGTTTATCAGCAAAGCAATGAACTCACTGGGAAGAGGAAACAATAAAAAATAAATAAAAATAAAAGGATGAGATGCTTTCTCAATTCTCTCCCTTTATCATTTCTAGCCAGCCGGCAGGTGAAAGGAAAAACTGTCAATAGACATGGTGACATTTCTCAAAGCCAGCAGGAATGGGGCTGAAGGCTGTAGGGAAGACACCAGTAGGCCAAATGTACTGCAGAAATCTTTGGGGATAATTTTGATTCTGTGCTTTCTCACTGCACTGAGTTTTTAAAGGGATGGATTCTTTATTCCTGCTCCAACATTTTCTTTTTTACTACCTAAAACAAAAAGACACAGAATTGACACTTTAATTTACTCCATTGTAGAAAAGCTCCAGGCACTTCTTTATGATGTATGTGTGTGCTGTAATCCACACATATGGAAAGGTTAGTAGATTTCTATATATTTTAGCCCTTTTTAGAGCAGGATGCTGTACTTCCTGAATGGCATAATTAGTTCATTGGAATAAATAAGCATCTTCTAATGTTAAAAGGGACAGCCAGTTTGGTGTAGTGGTTAAGGCACCAGGCTAGAAACTGGGAGACTGTGAGTTCTAGTCCCGCCTGAGGCACAACGCCAGCTGGGTGCTTTTGGACCAGTCACCCTCTCTCAGCCCTAGGAAGAAGAAGGCAAGGGCAATCCACGTCCAAAAATCTTGCCAAGAGAACTGCAGGGACTAGTCCATATAGTCACCAGGAGTCAAGACTGACTCAAAGGCACAGATATTCATTTGAGAGCCATGTTGGTGTAGTGGTTAAAGCATCCGGCTAGAAACCAAGAGACGGTGAGTTCTAGTCTCGCCTTAGGCACAAAGCCAGGTGGGTGACTTTGGGCCAGTCCCTCTCTCAGCCCTAGGAAGGAGGCAAGGGCAAGTCTCTTCCGAAATCTTGCCAAGAAAACTGCAGGGACTTATCCAGGCAGTTGCCAGGAGTCTACACTGACTGGAAGGCACCCCCCCCCCAAAAAAAAAAATGTTACAGAGAAAAACAGACATTTTCCTCCTTTATCTAACTCAAAAGGATAATTTAATCTACTCCACTGTAAAAGAAGTGACAAGTGTCTCTTTCTATGGAAATGTTAATAGATCTCAGGTACATTTTATGCAGATAGTGAAATAGAAACTATACACCTTGAATGTGTAACTCATTCCTAGGCACTGACAACCCTTTGCTGATGTGCAGAAAGGCAGCATAATTTTTAATAGTTAATGTAGAAATGGGCTGGAAAGGACTTTTGAGTGAAGACGTGCAAAAGAAACAAGGGCAGAATTTATAGAAGTGTCCACCTTTCAAAACAATGTGAGGAGAAAGGCATGAATAAGTAACAGGTAAAGGTTAGACAGCACAGTGTCTTAACTCATATTTTATGCCAATCTTCTCTCAGAATGGAAATGAGTCTTAGTTGGCCATTGTTTTACCACTAGGGGAAGGAGGGGCTACAGCTCAGGATAGACAAGGAAAAGATAAAGAATACCAGGCTAATTTAAATGAATGCAAATTTTCAAGGCTAGATGAATTACATCCTAAACTACAGAACATACTAGTGGAGTGACTGCAGAAATGCTAATTGTAATCTTTGAGAACTCCTGGAGAACTGGCAAAGTTCCAGAAGGCTGGAGGAAAGCAAATATTGTTCCTATCTTCCAAAATGGAAAAAAGAAGGACCCAGGAAATTACCAGTTTATCAGTTTGATGTCTAGACTGGGCAAAATCTTTGAGCAGATTATTAAATAGTGTGTTTGTGTTTGCATATGAATTCAGCAGTGAAAAGGGAGGCACGTCACACTGGACTAATCTTATCTCCTTTTCTTTAAAGAGTTACTAAGCTTAATAGGTTGGGGAAATGCCATGGACATGGTGTATCTTGACTTCAGCAACGTTTCTCATGATATCTTCATAAATAAAAGAGTAAAATAGGGCATAGATGACACAACTCTTAGATAATGTATTCTTAAGTGGCTGAATGAGCACAACTAGAATGTGCTCATAAATATAAGAACGATAGACGTTGTCCTGCTGGGTTGGACCCCTGGCTCATCTAGTCCAGCTGTCTGTTCTCACAGTGATCAACCAACTACACAGGGAAGCCCACGAGTCTCTCAGCAGCAGAGAGCCTTCAGTGAGTCTCACTTCCATCAAGGCTAATAGCCATTGATCCTCAGGATTTCTATGAATCAGTCCAACCCTTTCTTGAAGCCAGCCGAGTTGGTAGCCAGCACCACATCTACCATGTAATTTGCATTTTTAAAAATCCACCTACGATATCCTATGTCTGGACATGAAGCATTGCTATGAAATTTACTGCCACTAAAAATGGGGATGGCCATCAAAAGGGATTAGCAAAATTCATGGTAGGTGAGTCAGTCAATGGCCACGAGTCTTGATGGCTATATATTGCTGTAGCTGTCCTACAAAGGAGTAACTGTACTTGGCAAGAAGAAAAGACTTGCTAAGCTTCCCTTATAGCCAAGCGATAACCCAGTCATAGACTGAAGCAGAGACAAGGCTTATCAACTATCCAAGAGTCAGCAAAAGTACCAAAACATTCCAATTACAAGAGGCTTTATGAAAAGAACAAGGCCAGAACACAAGCCAGGTCTATATGCAAGCAGTCAGTCTTAAAACAAAAGCAAAGTTCTGCCACCTGGTCTCAGATAAACACAAAAGGGTTCCCAGCAATGGATTTTCTCTAGCTAGCCAGCTATCTCCTAGGTATCTAGCCTCTCTGCCCAAACCTAGCTATATTGTACTGGTTTAGTTCAGACTGTCAATTCAGGATCCACAATGACCACTACTTTCCCTGCAGTCTCATGGCTTTGCATCATTTTATTCTTGCCCTGAGGTCACCCTCCCTCTCTCAACCTCAGAATGGGATCTGGGAGTGCAATTCTTCTAATAGGTTCAGCCGAAAGGGACTGAGAAGTGAGCATTTTCTGCAGGAGCTCTTCTCTTGTGGAATCCCCTACCACTGAGGTCTGCATCCTCATGCCTCTACTTAGAAAGCTGTTAAAGACCCAGCATTTCCAAAGAGCATTGAAGAATGCAGAGTGAGAAAAGGATGTACCTAGGATGGATGGCTGCCAATATTGCAGTTTGAATGTAATTGATTTGATTTTGATGTCATTGACTTCATACTACTAATGTTCTATTCCTATAATACCGGTGATCCTTTTGACTATAGTTCTTTGATAAGTTTATTGCCTTGTTATTGCTGTTTGTTTTGTTTGTCTGTCACCCGAATGATTCAAAATGATTGACGAAATAAAAGCACTTTAAATAAATAAATAAAGATAAGTTTTCTCCATGTGTCCTGCTGAGCACTGGATCCTGGGCCCCATCTGTCTCCATAGCCTTCCCTGGCTCCTCCTCTTTCTTTGAGGGTGAACCATTCATTAGGACAGCGAGAATTACCATCTGAATCAGGAAATCTGTGATGGAATATATCTATGAAGGGGAAGGGATGTGATGGAATGCCGTAGGGATCTAGGTTCCCAGGAAGGAGGGCGGGACGAGAGACAACACAGTCCAGAGCAGGAGTGTGAGAAGAAACTTAAGATAGCCACTCCCTAGAATCTCCCAGGATATATCTATTAGGTTAGCATAGCACAGATTTAGTCTGGCAAGATTTTGTCTATATGTTGTAAGCAATAAAAGAACTGAACTCGGCTGGACTGTTTCCCTGTTGTTCTTGGGCTGGGCCTGAAACTATTTTAAAGATCAGGTGCAGTGGAAAGCAGCTGGCCACTATGAGTTCCAGAATGCTGAACCAGATGGGCTCTTAGTCTGATTTAGCAAAGTTGTCCTTTTATTTGTATTTTGATTCTTCTGGATTCTAGACTTAATTTATCCATCAGTGTCTAAATCAACCCTTATTTTTGGATATACATTTCCCCCACTTATTCATTCTATGATTCTATACAATCACTTTGGATGTTGTGGTGCTGGCAACATAAAGTTACCTTCACATCAGAACTCTATTCTAGAGTGGTTCCTACATATCAGTGAACATCTGGCGCTTTTTTTTTCAAGGAAGGTTCCCATGTTGATTTCTCAGTGGAAAGAGTCTTGTGATACAGTTCCAGAGACAGCTAACTTTCAGAGTTCCTGGGGTGAACAACCTGTCAGATAACTGTACAAATCTTTGATGCTGGTTGGGGATTAAATCAGAAACAGTGTGAGAGCTGTTGATGCCTTCTCTTTAATTCCAGCCTCTTATATTGCATTCCACTTCCCTCCTACCCCCTGAAGATGTCTTGCTGCCACAGCTGAAAATTGCTGTGAACCTTTTATGATACGTTGAGATGCCAAGTGTCTTAACCTTGCAAACACTTCTTGTTTTGTTGTATGCCCTCCAAAGCTTCTCAAAAATGAGGAGAATGATAAAAGACCTCCTAGTTCAGACATCTCCCTGGGCAACAGTCCAAAAGATACAATGTGAGGTGACCCTAGTCAACAGGGTCCTTAAAGCTTTTACTAAGAGGTCCATCAAAATAATGTTGCTTTGTCCACTGATCCATTTCAGCCTTAGAAATCGGGGGGGGGGGGGGGTTAGATTCTGAGACATGTCATCAACACATAAGCACAGGAAGCTGTCTAATATTGAGTTAGATCATGACCCATATCATTCAATCTTGTCTAGCTTGACAGTGATTTTCAAAGATGAGGAGATCTGGGTCTTCCAAGCCTTTCCTGGAAATGACAGGGATTTCTGAACCTGGACTCCTGGGCTACAGCTTCTTCACACAAACTAATAGGTTAGCATAATACACAGAGAAAGTTATTTTAATTACTTTTGACTGCAATGTCCTCATAACCCTTTTCAACACCTACACATTTCTATGGCAGTTGAGTACAAGTTTTGGCTGTTCATGAAAACTTGCTGTTACTGTGTTGAATTCAGCTAGGCCCATCCCAAGGAAGCATTCTCATAAATCTTGGCCAGGCATCAGAATTCCTCTCCTAATTTTCACTTAAGCTGGTATTTGTCAATGTCAAGACTTCATTTAAAGCAGTCTTTAAATTCTGCTTACATTGAGGTGAGAACTGATCAAAGGCTATAGCAGCCAGAGTAGTTCTCTCTCTAAAGGCAAGAATAATACCTCATCCCAACATCTTGGCCTTTTTTTAACCATCCACATTGATGCCCAAAATTTATGCTCACCTCTGACAACTAGTTGGCTGTAGCAAAGGGAGCCTTAGGTAGTTTGTTTGAGGTTGTTTTTCCCCAACTGGCAACTTGCCAAATCCGATAAATATTTAATCATTCTTTCTGAAATCACTCTGTTGAATGGGGACATCTCCTAACGGCAACCTGGAAAGCTGATAATGAAGGGAGGATGACTATATATGCAAACATTGGTAGAAAAATTAGTGTTGGTTTGTTTGCTTTTCCTGGAATGGGAAGTGGTCAAAAGGGAAACCAGCCAACAAGGCCTATTTTATATAAGTGTGTTTTTTTAAAGCAGCTCCAGCAAGCTTCTCCTGATAGAAGCAACATTAATTTCTGTGGGGTTAAACTGAAGCTAGCCAAATTCTGCTGTGGAAATATATTCACAGCACTTGGTAGCTATGCCATGGAATTATTCTAAATAGAGCAATGTTCTTAAACTGGGGGCAATTACCTCAGAGTGCTGGGTTTTGTTTTTGGTTTTTTTTAGATTTTTTATCCTGCCTTTATTATTTTTATAAATAACTCAAGGCGACAAACGTACCTACTACTTCTTCTTCCTCCTACTTTCCCCACAACAACAACAACCTTGTGAGGTGGGTTGGGCTGAGAGAGAGGGACTGGCCCAGAGTCCCCCAGCCGGCTTTCATGCCTGAGGCGGGACTGGAACTCACCGTCTCCCGCTTTCTAGCCAGGTGCCTTCACCACTAGACCAAACTGGCTCTCCATTTTGGGCATATCCTGGGGGTAACAAAGCAATTTGTAATTGCTTGTTTGCGAGTTGAAGATCCAGTTTGACTGCTACTGGTGGGACACTTTTTTTCAGGGGGAGGAGCGTAATGACAATATTTGAGACTGGGAAAAGGAGTAATTGGGTCAAATAGTTTAAGAAGAACTGATATTCTTCAGACCACTTTGGGGAAATGGACAAGAGTAAAAGGAAGTCCATACTTTACCTAAAAGGACAGAAACACTCATGTTCAGAAACGTCCATCAATACATTTCCTATGAGTCATGGGCCATGGCAGTAATTTGAAAGGCTGATCCAGATCAAATGAAGCAGTACTTAGAGTGGAATGAACTAAGTGGTTAGTGGGGAGATGGCATGTTCTTGGGGATCCTAAATAGGGGATACCACAGGGCCTCTGTGCATCGTCCACATTCGCCAGAATGGGTGAGTCGTACTGTCAAGCTTGATCTGAGACCCAGGCCATGGGTTTAATCTTCTCTGGCATGCATGAGAAATACCCTATCCTACACAACATGAAACTATTGTACATCTTGATTAACTTTTTTTCCTAATCTTGCCTCCATCGTGTAAAGACTACCATTGACAAGCTGACAAACACGTCCTCCCAAATAATATACCTGAGAAGCATGGAGTGAGGCAAACAGACCATGAACCGAGAAAGTGGCATTTGACTCACTTTCTGTCACCGGCACTTTATGCTTCAAACCGCGATGAGCGGAAAACACAGACTGCCTAAAAAGCCATGCCCTTAACATATTGGCACATTAATTAATCCTGACCAACTGTAACGACCCGAGGAATAGTCAGAACCAGCATGGTAACAGGAACAGAGAGAGAGACAATGCAAGAGCCATTTTGATTAGGGAGCTGGTCTGTGATGCCAGAAACCTAGGTTCAGATCCCAGTTCAGCAACAAATCTTATTCACTGGATGACTTTGGGCCAGGCATATTTTCAGCCTTACTCATCTCTCCAGCCTAAACAGGAGAGGGGGAAAGCATGTATACTTACATGAAGTTATATTGCCAAAAAGAAGAGAAAAAAGAGGATTACAGCTGATAGATGGTGGGCACATTTGAAATTTTAAGAGCATGTCAAGCTACGAAGGAGACATCTATTTTAAAAATGGCCACTTCACAAGACTATTCAGCAGAAGACAAACTGTTAAGTTTGCTCCCCATCACCTTCTCTACCTGTGCTCAAGATCTATCCTAACCTACCTTGTCTCTCCTTCCCTGGAAGGAGATAACAGGCCTACTTCTAAACAAGTATAGTTTTTTTGGGTTTTTTTAGTTTAGAAGAATGCCTAATGATCCATATGGAGCTTAGAGGCATTCTTGTAAATAAAGATGACGGTGAAGATTGTGCTTTGCACTGAGGCATGACATTCAGAGAGACAGACAGACAGACAGAGAATATTTTAAAACATTTTAAAGGTGAAAAGGAGGTAGTAGATTTCTTCCTACTCTCATGGACAAGGAAAGGGGAAAACCATCACTGACATCACAATTTCCCCCCCACCAGCCTTGAAACACTTGCTTTTCTCTTTGCTTCTCTCTCTGAATATCAGCAAAAACACCTCCTCTAATGCACCTTGGGTAAATTGGATGGCAATTAAGAAAGGTGTTTCTCAATATCCACATCCATATATTGATGTGATATGGGAGAAATTTTGTTAGGTGAACTTTTCGAGCTTGTAATGTTTAGAAGAACATTTTCCTTCTGAGTTACACCAGCTCACCAAGGAGTCCTAGAATACACAGGATTCAGGACACACAATGTTCCTACCAAGCACTGAGGAATCCTGGGAAATTGTATGCTCCCAGCTGTTGAGAAACTACTGTGTCAACATTTTAGAAACCACAGAGGACTCAGCACATCTGGACACATATTGGACATTTTTCTGAAAAACATAGCACTTATCAGTGTCAGCCCTTCAAGTTAGGCCAGGAAACAGACTCCAGAAGGACTACTGGAACTCTGTTTTTGTTGGGTATAATAACAGAATCTTGAAAGCCTGACAGAGTTTCTTTCTCCACACGCACCCATAGCAACGAGAATCAAGATGGGGCAATCCTGAGTTTCTTTCTCACTCCTTCCTCTCTTTCAGGGATAAGTTGATGTTTACATAGCCACTGTTGTTTTCCTTCTTCAAGTTTATCTCTCTACTCCTCTGCAGTTAAGGCATTTCAGTTCTGAGCTAAACCAAGAGAAGTTAACGCATTACTAATATTGATACAAAAACCTTAGTCAGAGCAACAGCTTTAATATAGATTATTCACATTCCAGCCTAAGGCTATGCTAATTCCCCTCAATCCATTAGAGTTGTGGTTTTTATAACTGGTTTCCGAGTATTGATCTGCCAGTAGTTGTTGTACGTACACCATTCTTGCTCTTAAGATTGTAGGGTTTTGTTCAGGTTAGTGTAATTTAAGCAATAGACACAGCTATTGTGCGCTTCACCAAATAGTGGGAAAGACTGCACATCTTCATTATAGTCTGCCTGAGGTCTCCAGTATTTCTTTGAGTGTTTGCCCAAAAGCATCTCCAAAAGTTGTCATGCATTTATTAATGTGCTGTAATAAATACATGGTGACTAATTATATAAAGCATATGTAATTATTTACATTTTAATTTTAAGTGTGTTGAATTTAATTTTGGTTCTGGCCCAGCCTTCTTCCACATCTTATCCCTGCTCATCTTTTGTGGTGCAGCTCCTTCAAAGCAAGTGTGGTAATTTCATCCTCCCCTCCAAAAAAACCTGTGTACCTCAGACTACAGTAAGACAAGGGAGGTGCAATGCCAAGTATATTATATAACTGTAAAGGGTGAAAAGCATCAGCTGCATGCCAGGATAAGTTTTCCAGTCCTTTCAGATAATCAGCTACCATCTACAGCTCATCTCTGTAATTCTGATAGATGGAATGTCTAAGGGTAGAATCCTATTAGACAGGATTTTGTGATTCCATAAATACAGAATAGAACAGAAGATTCTATTTCTGCCAATACCCATAAACAACTCATGCATATTTTCCCGTGTCAAACTAAAATACTTGCAGAGATGTTTGAGCCAGTGCACCATTTGGTGGAAATCTGAAGATCGGTAGATGAGGCTGTAATTACGTAAAATAAATAAAGAAGGGGAACATGGCTAGATATGCATGCTTAATCATATATATTCAATTTTCTGAGTGCTATGGAGCTAAAACATGATTAGAAAGCTCCAAATGTTAAAGAAGCACCGTCTTTAGCAGAAGATCACTGTGAACTGCTCAAAACAATCCAGTGAAAATAATATCTTCAGAGGTTATACGGAATACTGAATGAATTTTTGGAGGTGGGGGAGGTAGAGGGAAGAACACAGAAAAATGTGTGGGAGGTAAAACAAATGGGAATTCCTAAACAGGGACATGCGTGTAATGGGCTGTGAGAATAATTTTGAGGAACAGGAAGAAGAGTCACAACCAAAACAACGGTCAACTAAGAGAAATCTGAGGCTGGGGGAGAAATATATTTTGAGAAAATGTCTCAGGATTGACCCTCCCTAGTTCTCTTGTAGATAAAGACAAGGGGGCGGGGGGGGGAGGCACTTTCAGACTTGCAAGATTCTGTTATTCTAACTCTATAATAAAATTAGTATTTGTATTCATAACTTTGGTTTCCTGGCCTGGTCTACCTTGAAATGCTGACAGTGCCAGATTGAGTAAATCAATCTAAACACATTTCATGTAGGAACCGACTCCCTCAATGCTTTGCCACCTGCTTATGTCAGGTGATTAACACAGTCCCTTTCATTGGCTGGGTCAGACCAATTGGCTCCTCCTTCCCCCTGAACCATCTCTTTAAATGATCCTCCCAACTGATCATTTGGAAGTACTATGAAAGTGTTGGCCATGGAGAATGAATTTCTTCTCCTCTTTCATTCACCATTTTGCTGTTTGCCTCATTTCCCTCAGTTTGCAAAAGAAACCATAAACTGCACATATTTTGGAGTGTTTTGGCAGAAAGCAATTTAAATGGAATAAACAAAAGTGGTGTGATGGCTATTTTTGCATTGAGTCTTGCTTATTACTTTTTAAAGGAAGAAGAGGCTATTGGATGTCAAGATATATAAGCAAACCAGCCATGTCTGACTAAAAAACCAGCTGGAACTATGAACAGGGATGGTTCCCAACAATTTGTTTGTAACAACAAAACGGAAGAAGAGAAAAAGAAATAGCAGACAGAGGAATTTCCACTATGTCTTTCCCCAAATTTAGAGAGACCATTTATTGACCTATATTAATTAACATGTTCATCTTTCTACAGAAAATCCATCAAATTGGGAAATTCTTATCCTTATGTGATGGCTGAACATAAATCAGATTTCTACATCTATGGGGCGACAGCTCCCATAATTTCCAATCATTTCTGGGAGACAACAGTTTGGGGAAGTCTGAGGAAGACAAGGCTTGGTCCACACCCTCACTAAATTATGTTTAACCATGATCTATTGAATTGAGCTACAATTGGCTGAGTTGAGCCAAAACCAAAGTAGCCCCATTGTAGCTTTGTGCAGTATGATAGACACTTTCATTGTTGTTCACATGCACAAGAAGCTTTAAAGAATGGCAATTCTCAGCTCCTAAGAATAAATAGCCATATAGCCATTCAGAATCTATTGTCATTGTGTTCAAATAAATACTTGATTGATAAAGAATAGCTACTAAAATAAAATGAAAAATGCACTGAAAAGCGAAGCTGCTAATGCAGTTTCTCTGCAGTCAATGAATGGGGGCTAAGTGGTGTGGGGGAAAATCCATAGAATCTCAGTGGGGAGCCTATTAACTTAAAAGAATCAATCTTATCCCACTGAAAGCTCTATAATCAAAGGCATAAAAATACTCGATAACATATAAGTAACCCAATAAAAACCCATTCACTCTCAGCCTTTTTAGGCACCTTCTTAATTCAAAGTTAACTTTGTATGATTTATTCCAGAGTACACATAAAAGAACCATTTTATGCCTGTGACAGCTTGAGATGTAACTGCCAAAGACAAGATAATTGACATATTCTTATACAGGTGCAATCCTGCAGAAAAATATTCATACCTAAACAGCATTATACACACATGCTTGTTTACTAAAGCCTTTCAAAACTCAACCAAGTTTGTAAGTAGAGAAACTGGGTGGAAAAAATTCTCTGGATTTCTCCCTGGGAAAGAGGAATGTTCCATCAAGGGGAGGTTGATCCCTTAGTAGAGAAATTGTAGCCCTCCTGAAGAGGTTGCAGAGGAAGAGTTCAGTCTTCTTGTAGGACTGAATGAAAGCATGGAATGCTGGAAAGCTTCAAAGGGCTGAGAGAATGAAAGCAAAACATTTACACGTGCACATCCCTGGCCACACTTTATGCCAAAGGTGTCCACTGGATCTGATGCTTCCATCAAAATGGCTAAAGCTGTGTCCCAGCATTGCAACACAGGCTCCATCCTTCTTGTTTGTGCATGTGGCGCCACAATACACAGAGCTTGCAGCATGATGGCACAACACTGTTTTCATGATTTGCTCCCCTTGATACCCTCTGCAGGCACTTCTGCCTACTCATGAGAATTAGGACAGTGCGCTAGGAATATACAGTGTCAGCCCCATTAGGGTGACCAGACCAAGAAGGCTGAGACCGCTTTGAGATTGGCTATAACAACAGAATCTTGCAGGTCTGATTGCCTGATTTCATATATTTTTGTAAAAATGAGACTGAATCCTAATGTTCTTGCTATGCAGAATAAGAGCCAAACCTGAGTAGGGTATTTTTTTCTGTAAACATAACTAGCTTAATGAGGCACGCATGCACACTTGCATGGGATGTGGTGGCTGGGCCCTTGTTGATGGGTCTCCAAATCATCCTCCCACAACCTTGTTGTCCCTTCCTCACAATTCCTGGAGAGAGCCAACTAAGTATGCTGCAGAAAGATCTTCTCTTTCTAGTCTCTTACTAGGAAGGAGAAAAATGGTGGCCACCTTCTTTCAGTAGCCTGATTTAGCACATGCTGAAGGCTACCTCCCTGCCCCAGAATGAGCATTGCTGGTTATTAAGAGCCAGAATTCTTAATAAACCAGTGATGCTCATTCTGGGGCAGGGAGGTAGCTAGAGGCAAAATCAGATACTTAACAGGAAGTAGGAAAGGAAAGGAAAGGAAAGGAAAGGAGTGAACAATGACTGTCTGAAGAAGTTGATCTCACTCAGCTGCTCCCTCAACCCAGGATCTCCAATAGACACCCACACCATAACAAACCCACACAGCCCAGTTCTCATTCCATAAAATAAAACATCATCTATCATGCAACCAGCTTCATTTACCCTAATTTGCTATCCGTTTTACTTGATTCACAGGCCTGTGGCTGATGGAGATTTTGTCCTTACCAAGCTCTAGAAGACCAAGCCAAATGAATGCTGCCCTCCCTTCTTGTAAAACCCACCTAAGAGGGGAAACATAGTCTTCTGATTGGCTCCTGAGGGTGTGATTTTCCTGGGTTCTGGTTTTCTCTGTCCATGACCTGGACTGACAGGTTAATGTTTTTCTTTAACGCTTTCAGTGTCTGACTGGCTTGACACGGAATGTGCCCCTGCTCACTGAATTGAGACCACATCTTGACCCCTTTTTCCTATGGAAATGCGATGTTGGAGTAATTGAGGGTGATCCGTGTTTTCTTTTCTTTTCTTTTGTTTTGTGTGCAAGTAAGTACTTGTGCCCCAAATTACTAAGTGTAATTTGGGGCACACGGCTTTTTGCTGTGGTTTGGAGGTAGAGCAGACAAATGCTCTTGCTTTGGAGTAGTGAGCAGAAAGAATAAACCTCTTGGCCAGATTGTGAAATGTTGTCTTCTTCCTGTGTGAAAACCCTTCTCAGCAACAACTTTGTCAGAAGTTTTTCTTTGTGAAAAAGTGCTCCTCTGCAACACTGAGGATTTTCCATGTCCATACATCTGAGTTCACACATGCACATGAGCCATAATGGGGATTACTCAGCTTTGGCTCAGTTGGTGATTGGTTTATTGAATAAATCACAGTTAAATGATGGTTTAGCATGGTTAAATCGTGGTTTAGCAGGGTTGGAAACTGCTAAACTGTGAATTGCTTTGGTATACTTATGGATTTTGTCTTGGTTCTATCTGTCATCTGCACTTTTCCCTTAATAGCCTTTATGAGCACCAGCTACCACTGCTTGCATCCTTCAAATGCTTCTGGTTGTGAATAATGGGAATTGTAATCCAACTCTTTTGTGGCAATGCTACAGAAATGGCTGTAGAAGAAAACAATCAGGTTTAGTTTTCCACTGAGATCTAGTTGTGAGTGTAACTGAATTTCTGAAAGCTTCCATGCTATGGTTACAACTTACCTCAGTTTGTTCCATAATGTGAATATGCCTGTATTTGGTCCAGTACTAGAATTGAAGATTCCTATCCAAATGTACGTAGTTCTTAAAACCTGGATACAAGGGCTCTTCTGAAAACTAGGTTATATTTTGAAACTGGGGGTCTAGAGTGGACATAAGTATCAATTTATATATTATCAAATAAAATAATTCTTAGTAGAATTCCTATCATGTGAGTCACCGAGTCATTTTGATTGCAGGGGTGTAGAAATATGTTCAATATATAAATAAATGCTAGTAAATCAAATAAATCATTCCTCCATATCTCCTGTCCCAGTTTGGTTTTGTTGCCAAATGGAATATTATATGTGATATATATGTATACATTTCCAACATAGACAGCCCTTGAAAGACTTACGTTTATACAATTTAAGTTAGACTATTTGGAATATTACACACAAATCCATATAAGCCCATATATACTACAGCCAGAATTGCAACAATAATGGATTGATTATGTGCCATCAAGTCATTTTCAACTCCTAGTGACCACATAGATAGATTTTCTCCATGATGATCTATCCCTAACCTGGTCTTTCAAGTCTCCCAATGGTGCACTCATCACCACTGTAACTGAGTCTGTCCATCTGCTGCTAGCTGTCCTCTTCTTCTCTTTCCTTCCACTTTACCAGTATTAGAGCCTTTTCCAGAAAGCTGGGTCTTTGCATGATGGATCTGAAGTAGGATAATTTGAGCCTGGTTATTTGTGCCTCAAGTGGGAACTTTGGGTTGACTTGTTTGATGATCCATTGGTTTGTTTTCTTGGCTGACCACGGTATTCTCAGGAGTCTTCTCCAACACCAAAGTTCAAGTGCATCAATACTCTTCCTATCCTGTTTCTTTAAAGTCCACAATAATGGACAATAATAATAATATAAAAAACTTAAAAAGTGGCTCCATCCATTTTTGGAGTGCAACCCTCAGGATGCTACCCAAAGCACTCAAATATATCACTCTCAGATATATCCAGATGGTTCACTGGGTAATGCTGACTTTGCTGGATGGCAAAGTTTGGAAAGTTGAAAGCTAGCATCGCATGTACTTGTTGACTCTTCATCATCCAATGTATGATGGGAGTGGTGACCATACATAAGAAATAATGGAGGCTGTTGTACCCTCTTCATAGACTTGACTGGCAGCAGCTTACAGGAGTTTTTCCAGCCGTATCTACCTACTGGCAGAGCAGGTGACTTCACCTCGCTGGCTTTGGCTGATCCTGAAAGAGCTAAGCAGGGCTAGATCTGGTTAGCATTTGGATGAGAGACTACCATAAAATCCCAGGGCTGTAGTCTAGATGGAAAAACATCCTGGAAGAAGGCACATCTGCTTTATTGTCAAAAAGCCACTTGGACAGGTCCAGATCAGCAGACATTGAGCTGAACTTGAGAAGGGTGCACCTTACAATCTACCTGTCAGCTACAGTCCTTCTTTATGGTCCCAGCTCTATGGGAGATTTATAAATATATTTGTAGGAGAGATTTATGTTAACAATATCCTAGAGGAACCTGTGTACAAAAGCTCCATATGTTAGGGGATGTTGCAGTGAGACTGTTTTAATAGATTTTTTTTTTAATATAAGACCCCTCCTATATTATGTTGGACAGTAAAATAGATGAGATTATACTGATTCACACTTCCCTACTTAAAAAGTGTTGTACCCATGCTTAATCTTCTAGAGAACAGTTTGAACTAAGTCCCATTCCTATTCTAAACTTCCCATCCTTGTCTTGTTCCTGGTTTTGCCTGCTTGGTGAGAATGGTGCAGAATGATGTCACATAAGGTAAGCCCTAAGAGATTACTTGGGAATTAGAATCCCAAAGGGATGTTTCATCACTTTATACCTCTGTGCACGGGGAGAGGTAGATGGATTGGTGCTGCTTAATGAAGAGAGTGCTTTGCATGTGTAGTGATTAATCCAAATACACCCAGCTCCAGCTTTAAACATGATACAGCAAACCTCCACCCTCATGTTGTTATTGATGGAAAATATGCCCCCAAAGATTATATGCTAATTATTTTGCAAAGCCAATATCATGGATTTGTTAGAGGTGACCCACTTCATTCTACACCCTTTGTGGCATTCAGCAGAGATCTACTCCTGAGTCTTCCCATGCTGTAGCATTAGCAGTGGGAGCTGAGAAGAAAAAGCTGTGAAGGTTCCTTTGTTGTGGCAAGTGGAAGCACATGGTAATGGGTGAAGCTACCCTTGATTGAGTTTGGAATCAGCTCAGTAGTTATGAGCTGTCTCGGTGATGTGTAATGCTCCTTTTTGGTACAGGTGGTCCTGATTTAATGACCACTTGTTCAGCAACGGTTTGAACTTACAATGGTGTTGAATGAGTGGTGGTTACGACCATTCCCCATACTTACGTTGGGCACAACATCCCTGCTGTCATATGATCATGATTCAGGCGATCAGCAACCAGCTTGCAATTATGACATTGCAGCATCCCACAGCCACGTGATCACCATTTGTGACCTTCTTTGCTGGCTTCCTACAAGCAAAGTCAATGGGGAAGCTGGCAGGAGGTCACAGATGGTGACCACGTGACATCCCCACTTAACAACCCACAGTGATTTGCTTAATGATGGCAACTGGAAGTGCTGGAATTTCCATTGTTAGATGGCACGGTCATGTCACATCATGCTTTACAAACACATCACTTAGTGACAGAAATTCCAGTACCAATTACTGTTGTTAAGTGAGGACTACTTGTAATGTGTAATGCTCCTGTTCAGAATTGGCTTAGTACTTAAGACTTTTTTGGAGGTGCATGAAGCTCCCATCAGATCAGTTCAGGGCTGGTTTGATATTTCTGAGCTTTTGTGGAAACTTCTCTGAAAAACATCTTAAAAGATGGACAGCCTTTTGCACCCTCTGCCATTTGCAATATTTCAGAAACCAGCATTTGAAACAGGTTCCTTCTGTCAGGATAACCCATTCCTTTATATGCACAGATATAGGCATGTATATATGCTTTCCTACACAAATAATCTTCTGCAACCCCTGCTTGTACCTTTATGTACTTTAAGTGCATAAGCTGTTTTTTCTCTTTAAAATCTTGTGTGTTAATTTAATCTTTAAATTAATTTAAAACCAGACTAAACCAAATCCTAGTCCACAATTTCATGGCCTCATTCATGAGTCTATCATCTACTATCAAAGGTTTGCAGAATGTCTTAAATGGTGAAAATCAGAATTCCTTCTTTCCTTTCTCTTGATGTTGGTTTAGAGCCCTGACAAGTAACAGCAGACATTCCAAAAGGACACTGAAGAGCTGGAAAGAGTGCAGAGAAGAGTGACAAGGATGATAAGGGGCTTGGAGGCTAAATCCTACAGACAGCAGTTAAAGGAACTTGATATATTTAGTCCAAAGAAGAGAAGGAAACATGATAGCAGACTTCCAGTGCTTTCAGGCAGTGTTTCCAACTTTGGCAGCTTTAAGATATGTGGACTTCAACTCCCAGAAGTTGAAGTCCACATGAAGTCCAACTTCCCATTGGCTGGCTGGGGAATTCTGGGAGTTGAAGTCCACATATCTTAAAGTTGCCAAAGTTGGGAAAACTGCTTTAAGGGATGTCACAGGGCAAAAACGGTGTGGACTTATTCTCCAGAGCACCTGAGAGTAAGACAAGAACCAATGGGTGGAAACTTTACAGGGAGAGATCCAAACTTGAAATAAGGAGGAATTTCCTGACTGTTGCAGCATATGTTAGCCCTGTGAGGCAGTCCAGACAAGGAGCACAACCAGGAGTACTAGCTCTATCTTTATTGTAAGGTTATATTAACTTGCAAGACTGAAAGTATTTCTCCCCTCATTTCTTTTTGCTCTCCAGAAAACTGGGGGGGAGGTCCCTTCTGAAGTGCTTCCCACACCTTCCCTCCTTCTGTGGGCTGAGACATCTTTTACATGCTGGTTGTCCCATCTGCAGCTCTCCCTCCTGTCTCCCAAGGTCATTCCCAAATATCATTACAATATATGTCAACATTATGTTCTTTCTTTGGATAGTTTTATACATATCTCCAGGACCAGGATTCACTCAATTCATTTCATAATTATGTGCATGAAAACAATTACATATACTAAACTATTTCACCAGATATGTGAAATTGTGGACGTTAAAACCCTAAGCCCATGAAAAACGGCTTCAAGCAAATAAGTTCCATCTAGAAATAGCAAGAGAGAAAGTCAAGTGCTCATTCTAGGCAAGGGAATTCTACAGAAATTGAAGATTTTGTCACTTGGACTCCCCATCCTGAGTCCTAGTGTCATTTTTGAAGCCTGAGCCTCAAACACATAGGGATAATTGAGATTGGCAACATTTTTCTGACCAAAGATCACACCTGACAAGTTTTATGGGATACAAAGTAGGTAAGGTTACCTCACAGACATGGGCAGGGCTGTTTTTCTAATAGTGATGTTTAATTGCAATATATCAGTATCATTGCTCCCCACAATGTTCCATTTGGAATGATGGTATATCAAAAAAGTAATCTGAGTCTGGAAACCATTCCTTCTTTGGAAACAGACTTCTTTTGTCTTCAGTTTCTGCCCTGCTTCTACAGTCTTGCAGGTCAGTTAAGTCCTTTGATTTGACTTTTGCTCTACATTTATTCATTGAAGCCACCAGATGATCCGCAGAGCCTTTTCTCATCCTGTTTTATCATAGTGTAAAATGTTCTCTGGACTCTTCCAATTACTTGCAAATAGAGAGGAAAAAAAAGAGAGAGAGAGAGAGAGAGAGAGAGATCAAGAAGAGAGATAAAAACGAGGCAAATAAATTCATTAAAATGGAAGCTGCTAAAATCATGTCACGGCAGTACTTATTTAATAGCTATGATTTATCTGGTGCACCAGATCTTAACTGAAGACTATGTAGATCATGATTATTCTGTCTGTCTTCCCTATCCTATTTTTTGTCTGACACCTTAGTTCACCTGGTTCCTGGAGACAGCTACATTCTTTCTGATGTCGTTGGCTATGTTCACACAATATGCTTAACAGGTCACTTCCAAAAGTATAAGCTGCATTTGCATGTCATGCTAAGCTTGGTTAGTTTTAACCTTGGTTAGTTATTTTGAGGCTTAAACTATTGTATGAACCTAGGCTATTTGGTTTTCGTCTACACAACCCTTCAGAATTGGTTAGTTCAGCAAGCAGATCAAGTACATCATGTGAACTCAGCCAAAGTCTATCCTGATTTCATAGTTTCAAGACTCCATTAGCTGAGAGTTGCTTGTTTTTTAGATGATGGTTTCTTCTGATTTGGGCTATGATAGATACATTATAAGAATTTCAAAGGTTTGCATTTAGAACAATATTTTCCAAACTTGGCAAATTCCAGATGTGTGGGCTTCAAATCCCCAGACACCCCAGGCAGCATGCCCATTGCTGAACATTCTGAGTGTTGAACTCCAAACATCTGGAAGTTGCTATGAATTGGGAAACATTGCTCTAGAACAAGGGCTAGCAATATAGCTCCTTCCAGTCCATCAAACAGGTTCCACCATCTCCTCTCCCCAGAAATGAACATCATTTCATGAGATGTGATGAGATTTTCTCATTTTGGGGAGAGAGGTGCCTGACACGTTTGCTGCCCTAGACAAAACTTTGTACACCTGTACTATTGGGAGGGAGGATGGGGGTGGACAATGAACCTGCTGATTTTGAAGGAGCATAAATAGCATTTTTTTAAAAAATACCATGGATGTTAGTGGAAGCAAATTAGCGCATTCCATTTATTGGATTCTTAGACAGCTTGCCTATGTTCCAGTGAAAATAGTCCTCTAGTGTCCATTCCTCTGGTGCTCCAAAATTCTCACTCCCCAAAAGTGTATATTTGCAAAAGGTACATCACATTTGGGATGCCTCTATTTTAAGCAAAGATGTATTTGAGTAAACTAAATTTTCTAAACGCAGATGTTAGAGTAGGCATTGTAAAAATCAGACATTAAGGAAAATTGCATATAAAACTCCGTTCATTGTGAGCATATGGGTTTTCAGATTCTCTGTTGCTTTTATTGTCTCCTACGCTAAACTCCTATATATGCTAAATATATCACATATAAGAGTATGTGTGTGTGCTGCTAAGGAAATTTAAATAATTTCAGAGGGAAAAAACAGGGAAAACTGTGAATTATAAGACCATTCCCCAATTTTTAAAACATGTACTATAAAAATCTGCATGCCAGCAGCTGATGAAACAACTGAATGGAAGTCAGAATGGATTTTTAAAAGTTTTTTTAAGGAAATGATAGGTTTGTCGGTTGCATCAGCACCTTTGCTCCCCCTTTAGTTAGAAAACTGGAAGGTGAAAGCAAGGGGGCTCTTGAGAGCGCAATTAAGTGGTGTGTTGGCGTTTCATTATATTTTCACAATCTGAAGGACTAGACTGGAGTCACTAGAGATTTAAAGTAGAGGCTGGACTGTAAAAAGTTCTGGGCTACCAGGAGTTTTCTTCACCTCTTCACTTAAAAAATAATAGTCATAAAAATTAACAATCATTTTTAAAAATAATATTATTGGCATTTATACTGTACCTCTGTAGAGGAGTACAGCTTGGTTATTACGGGTGTGGAGTCCTTGGAGTTCTCTGAGCTTGGTTGTTTTCCTGCAAATGTTTCGTTACCCAGCTAGGTAACGTCTTCAAGCTCAGAGAACCCCAAGGACTCCACAGTTCAACCCTGAGCTACATATATTCTCTTCTATTGGTATTATGGATTGGCTTAGTTACAATGTTTAGAGCAATTGTCCCAAAGGTGGTATGGTACAAGCAGGTTTGGGTGAAGAATGGAAGGGAAGTGGGAGGCAGCCATTCCCCATCTTAGAGGGGCATCAAAAGACAAGTGATGGCACCCCCAAGTGAGACACAACCTTTGCACCCACAAACTTCTTCCTCCAACAGCTGCTTAAGTGCCGCTAGCAGAAATGCCATTCTTTCCATTTCAAACCCAGTAATTTTCAATGAATGCCTATTTCTTCCATGGCTAACGCCCCCATCCAAACTGTTCCATCTCAAACCCTCCATAGGGGGGACGTTTCTTTATTTCAAAATAAATATTCCTTTGCAGTATACAAAATATCTAATCATGTATTTATCTAGAAGTACTTCCAAAAGTCAACATAATTATTCAAGTCCCATTATGTTTAATTTGCAACAAATTATGCATTTAGCTTTAAGTCGAGGTTGCTAGGCTGGTTAAAAGAAGATAAAGCGTTCTGCTGTTTATACAACTGAGCTTCAGCAGATACATGGCTTCCAAATGAAATGAATTTAATTTGAAATTTAGCACCCAAGACAGAAATCTTTTAAAAAGTTTTTAAAGTTGCAGCTTGATCCTATCCATGTGTATTGGCAAATCTGCCGTATTGATTCCCGTAGATGTTAATGTGCAACTGCCTACATATCTAATAAGAAATAAGCCCCATTGATTTCAGTTAGACATAACTGCAAGTTATTTGATTCAAGCCTTTTTCTTTAAAAAGGATGCATTTTATAAGTCGTTCTAGGAAGCAGACTACAATGAATATGGTTTAACTCTTGTGCTGTACATTTGTTAAGGCTATAGACCAAGTGCCTCCCATGTTTCATATCCTTTTAATGGTGACTTGGTTCCACTTCTAAGCATAGCTGTAGATCCAGCTTTAATACTGATGGATATTATTTTAACAAGTAGAAGGAAGTCATGTTTGGCATTTAAATTATGCATTCTCTCTTAGACTATTACTTCTTTCGTCCTTCAGTAGAAACAGAAAACAAAGTTTCATTCGACGTGCTTTGAGCAGAAAATTCTGAGATGATTTGCAATGCCTCTTGCATAGCTTGTTAACTAATTTAGAAAAAGTTTCTCGAAGTAGCCCTAGCAAATTCACAGATCACTGGGCTTAGCTTTAATCAGAAGCAAGCATTACTAATTTTAGTCCCATTGACTCCTGACAAGAAGGCAGGCTATTTTCTGCTTGGATTCAGCTATTTGCTTGCATGCTCACCAACATCAATCAACCTTGATTTGCCAAGGTAGCTGGGCATAGCCAAATCCTTTCCTCTTACTGTACAGATCCCATCTGCTTCCACCAAGCACCATTAAGGTCAACCCCCTACCACAACATCCACCAAGAATACCCCTTTTGCTCCCAGCTCCAACCCATGTCCATTTTTCAACTCCAGTTGATGTACCATCAGTGAAGCTATGTCCGATTAAATATGCTGACTCCAAGTGCCATTTGCTGCAGGAAATCAGACTGGAATGTTGATTAAAACTGCTTGTTCATGGGCAGCATTCAGCAAAACTAGAGAAGAAAACCTAGTGCCATCAGCCTTTCTAGAAGGAAGGATGCATCCAGATCATTTGTTCCATCTGAAAATTCTGCACCTTCATTCTTAAAACCACAGTCAGCTATGAACAGTCATGATCCATATTTACAACCTCAGTTCCAATAAGGCAAGGAGATATGACTAATGTCTCCGCCTACACTCCAACATCAACTCCGAAAATACTCAGGAATCCTTCCTAAGAAACTTCTTAAATGCAGATCCATTCCAGAATCAAAGTGGAGGGACTGAGCCATCATAAACTGTGTTTTCCCCCAGATCGTATATGGCTTAGGACTGGGCATTTGAAGAAAAGCAATCACACATTAACTTATTTTTGGAGGATGAAAGGGGACCAATGTTTTCTACTGCAGCTCTCCGTCTGTGGAATTTCCTATCTGGGGAGATTTGCCTGGTGCCACTTTTAATCTTGGTTTGGTGATTTTTTTTTTAAATTCAAGCCTTCCAATATGCAGTTTATGGATGTTTTATGCAGTTTTAATTTTATTTTGTTTTGCTGTAAATCATTGTGTGTGTCTGTATGCATGCATGCAAACAATTTAATTATGTTCTTAATTCTTATAAGTAGCTCAAATAGCTCAAATGACTGAATGGCTGTGATTAAATATGGCTCTCAAAACATAAATGCCCCAAGTGGCTTAATAAATGAAGTTTTAACCCAGTGAACGAACACTTGGAATTAGAAACATTCCTGACTCTAAAATTAGGATTCAGGAAGAACTAGTTTTCCTTGGATTTGTCAGATTAGATACTCTACTTTTATTTATTTTGAGGAAAGCCACTGATTTGGAAAGGATGTAAGGCCAACACGAATTTATGCTAAAGCAAGGCAATGCTATTTCTCTGATATCTGAATCTAGAATGAATTATGCCAGTCGTTGGCTTTCATACAACCAGTAGCCAGGATTGTTATTTTGCTGAATGCCCACAATGGCTATGTGCAAGCAGCATGCTTAAGCAAGTCAATACTGGAGAATACATGTGGCTCAGGACTGAACCACTGGGTTCTTGATACTCTGTGGGCTTGGTTTTCATACTGCAGACATTTCATTGCCTTTCTCGGCAACATCAGTGCATTGGTATTATCGGTACACTAATATAAAGTGGGCTTTGGAAGCTGTTCATATATAGCATGTTGTCCTACTAGCAGGAACCAGCACCAGATAATCCAGAACAAGGAAGGAACAAATACCAGGCACCAGGTAAACAACAATCATGAAGTAACAAACAGTACTAAAAGTTGGTAGGACAAGCTGGGATGTTGTGAAGTTACAGATGGGAAAATGCCATTTGCCCCAGGTTGCCCCCACTCAAGACAAAGCTGAGATGTCAACCCAAGATTAGAGATCAGTGTTCATCCCATACTTGATTCACCAAATGCTTCCAGGAACTCCCTTTCTGACTTCCCTACCTCCCTTGTATTATTTTTCTGTTGCTTTCAAAGTGCTTGCCGGCTAAAAATACTTGTTGCCCCATTCATACATTTGGCTTAACAGCATATTTTCTGTTTAATTGATTAGAAGGGATGGGTACCAAGATCAAGGTTTTATCCATCCATCACTTTTTTTTTTCTATCCATCAAGAACAATGAAAGCTTGAGTTTTGTATTGGCTAACATATGTGCACTAAGCGTTGTTTTGAAGTTTATGTTCCTTTTGAAAAATCTAATACTCAAAAGGGTGTGCAACAGATTATAACTGCAAGTGGGAAAGAATTTACTTATGTCACGCCTTTCATGAAGCTCCCAATAACAGATGTGGCTCTTCTGCTATCAATACCCATGGACAACTTATTCAATGAATATAGTTAGAGGGGAAGACAAGAATACTGTTTCCCCCAGACACCTAGACACACGTTCCTGCAGAGGACAACAGGCTTAATTAATTCCACTATAAACAGAGCTCCGGAGTTTAATTTGCATTATTCTCTTTTTATTATTTATTGGCAACATTTAATTATCACACCCTTCACCAAACATAATTAAAGATTTAAAACAGCCTTGATGACTCAATTAGAGTCTTTAAAAAAGTTTTATTTTGGCATGTGCCTCCATTAAATTAAGGTTCAACTTTTAGAGGAAGTCTTTAATATTGCAGCACATTAAGCTGAAGGCTGGCTTTGTGATGAATGAATCACCTCAGGCAAATGCTAGCAAGCTCTCTCACTCAGGTTCTCCCATAACCTGTTGAGAATGGCGTTCTAGGTGAGGTTTTAGATCTGTTCTTAGCACTCCATCGTCTCTGTCATGGCCTTTCAGTAGGTCCAGGGGCACAACCTGAGGCTCTTCCCTTGATTGCTTAAGTGTTGGCTTTGAAATGATGCACCACAAATCAAGGCTCTGCTAGAAGGTCACCATCATATCAGCTTCAAGGAAAGATCTTTGGATCAGTGGAAATCCATGGCCTGGACTTGCGGGCTACTTTGTTCCATCCGGTTTCTTAGGAAACCTGTTTGGTTGTCGGGCAATCTGAGAGTGAGTGAAATTGAAATCTCTATCATTATGCCTGTCTGCTTCCATTTGAAGATAAAACTTATTTATACGACTAATTGGGTCATTTGAACCAGCATATATGAATGTACAGATGCATACACACAAACACTCCTTTTGCAGAATAAGGAAATAGTGTTGCATTGCATTGGTTCCATTTCTACAGCAAGACTTCTGCAAATTGTATTTTCAGTTGCTGATTCTACAAGACTTCATAAATAAAAATAATGAAAAAATATTTTACTTTTTTTATGCTTTTTGGATCCTGTGGGAAGAAGAGCAGGATAATGAATTGAATACCCTATTATGACACTTTAATGGAATGAATCACAATCAATATCTTTTAGTATGACTTTGCATAATATATGCTTTTTCATACATATTTTATTGAAATCTATTACCCTATCGTGCATTTTTAATGTAGTGTTACTTAGTGTCGAGCCCTCTGCATGATCAAGGAAGCAAGAATCATAAAGACTTCAGTAAGGAGTTTTAATGCAAAAATTAGAAGTGAGGGACAGAATCATGGAACCTGCTTTAGGAACCTGCAGCCCTTTTATTAGTGAGTTCATTACAGTGGAGTCTCTCTGAACATTTCAAATCTCTTCTTCCTGGACCTTTTGCAAACTGAGCTGCCCTTTATGACAGAAGCTCCAAACAAGCTCCTCCATTAGTTGTTTAGTGTTCTTGCTGTTACTTTCCCAGCCTCCTCATAGTCTCTCACACCCAATAAAATCCTGGTTATTAGGCAACTAGTCAAAACCTTGGTGCTCTCAGATTAAATCTCACAGGATTCTATCTGCCATTGATGGAGATGATGACTAGGTGACATCTAGGTGTGGTCTGGATCTTATATTGATCCCTGGCTTACCATACCACCATCCCCCATGCACTACCAAAAATTTGTCTCATCTGAGATCACCAAGTTAACTATTATTATTCATGCTAAATATGAACAAAATACAGCTATCTCACAAAGCTCGTCTTGTATCCAACAAAGATTTTAAAATTCTCCCAAGCAACTCTGTAGTGAGCTTTAGAGTTAGTGGTAGTATATTCTTAATGCTATTTTGACATTTTTCTGTTGTTAAGATCTCCCATAATTGGTCTCCAATATGAACTATTGCAACACAGTTTTACCGTATTTTTGGTTAAATAACATCAGCCTGATGTTTCTGGTTTCAAAAGACACAGTGTAAATCTCTAAAACTACATGACATTGTTATTATAGGGTGCAATATAAAATACTCCTTTAAAATAATATCAATATTAATAGAGTAGCAGTGGAAAGCAATTATAATAATAGTCTTTGTGGAGTCAAAGTACTAAGAATGTGACTAAGAGATTATTTTGATGCACTAATATAAATAACAAAAGCCAGAGGCTGACGATATATTAGCCTGGTATTTTCAATTACTTAGAAAGTGAAATTCAGCTAAATGTGTGGTTTTTCCATGGCTTATTTCCCACGTGTGTGAATTGGATAGGTGGCCCTCCTTGTAACATATTTAATCCACAACAATTTCCACAGAATTTCATTGTTAATAGCAAAGGATTTGGCATTTCTACAAGAGGTCCTGTCGTAATATATGTACGTATAGTGGAAGATAATCAAAAGCCATGGTAATTTCCAAACATGTATTTTATTTTATTTTTCAAACAATGCCTTGAAAGTTCAATAAAAGGTAAACAAACATACTGCCCCGGAGATTGTGGGAAGGGGAGATCAGCATCTCTTATGGGAACCCTGTTTCCTGTTATGGACTTCTCCCAATTCTTCACCTCTCACACGATGGAACAAACTACTTGCTCGCTTTAAGGCATTTCTACTGGCTGATGCAGGACTTGCCCCAACGTAGGGACAAGAGACAAATGTCAGTGTTAAACCCATCAGCTGCATGGACTTCCTTGCAAGTGTTCATTAAAACAACAGTGAACCAACAACAGACCCAGAGGAAAACATTTTGGTGGTACTTGTCTTCGCTTGAAACTGTTTTATTTCATTTACTTTTTAATAAAAAGGAAGGGGGAGCACCATGGAATTTGTAATACCGATAAATATGTACACTGTTATTAATATGGATAATGTTTATCTCTATATACAAATGTCTCTATACACATCTATAGACAGACTTTTGGGTGAGCATCTTGGAGGAAGTTGGAGAGTTGATGCCTTTCATAGCACTTTGGATTTTTATTGTTTTTTTATGCTTGCCCTTGTGGAGGGAGAAAGAATTTTTTCAAAAATCAAATGTCCTGCAAAATGAGCCTGTCCTGGAATGTTGATAGTTTGACTTTTGAACTTTTCCCCTCGAGTTTTCACATCGCGGTGGACCAAAGGATACCTCTTAGGAAATACAATGCATCTGAAAGATGAGATACAGCAACTGAAAAGGTAGGCATTTGACATTTATATTCACAAACAAAACCGGGTCTACATTTTACTCATCCCTGGAAATTCTTTTTCTGCATTTTCGCAGATCGTACCAGCTTAACAGAATCACCCGACCGATCAGCTGGTCCATGTTCCAATTAAATCTACCTTCTTTTATCCGTGATCATTTATGAATGAAGCAAATGCAACAAGCTACTTAAATACGGAGTATTCCTCTATCCCATTATTAGCACAGAGTCAATACAAATGGACAATCTTTTATTTCCGTTTCATGCCAATTTCACATATTTTTATTTACGATCCTATTCCATGTATGCATTGATTTGCAGGGTTTTTTAAAAAAAAATCCTCTCAAAATATGTACTTAAATACACATTTCTTCTCAAAATAGATTCAAAATGTACATTTTCCTTCAAAATACACATTTAAATTTCATTAACAGCATTGCAACATTTGGAGAAGTGTGAAATCTAACAGAAAGCCAAGCTGTGCTTTGCACAATATTTAAAGAAGGGCAGGTTGAGTCATTTCATACAGGAATTTGTAAAGATCAATTCCCTTAAGATATAACAGGAAGAAGACAGAAAAACATTGTGGCTGCCTGTGCCCATGATTGGCTGTTAAGTTGGAAATGCAACTGGATTCTTTAGCAGTGCATCTGCTGACATATTGTTCCTTTCCTCTGAAAATAAAGGAAGTCTGTTTTACTTGACAATACTGATTTTATCTATCCATTCTCATAACTAAAATGGGTAAGCTCCATTCCTGTGCGGACCTATCATTCTCTAGGGCAGGAGTGTGTAGTTGGAATTTGCAAACAATCTCACATTTGAGATGAAGATTTTCCCATCTGATATTATAACAGATCGTGGGGCATCTTCAAATCATACATTTTTTTGAGAGTCAAAAGTGATCATCTAATAGTTCCTTTTTCTGTGCAAGTACTACAGCATTCTTGACAGATGGCTGTCCATTCCTTCCTTCAGTCCTTTAATGGGAAACCATACATTCTGAAGACATGCCATAGCCCACAGGAAATTTCTCCCCAAATCTGCTTCCTTGTACAGGAAGTCCTTGCTTAACGACAATAGGGACCAGAAAATTCATTGTTAAGGTGGGTGGTTGTTAAGTGAGTCACACACGATTTTATGACCTTTTTCACAGCAGTCAGTAAGTGAATCACCTCAGCCATTAAGCGAATCACATGATCATTAAGCAAATCACGCCATTCCCCATTGATTTTGCTTGCCAGAAGCCAGCTGGGAAGGTCGCAAATGGCGATCACGTGACCCCGGGACACTGTAACTCTCATCAGTGCAAGCGGGTTGCCAAGTGCCTGGATTGCGATCACATGACCACAGGGGTGCTACAACGGTTGTAAGGGTAAGGACCAGTTGTAAGTCCCTTTGTTCAATGCCACTGTAACTTTGAACAATTGCTAAACGAATGGTCATTAAGTGAGGACTACCTGTAATTTAATCTCACTGGTGATAACACTGCTCTGTCTTTTATAAAGCAGCCATTCATATATTTGAAGTCTGTCATATCTTTTATGGTATACTATTTAGTATTTTTATTTGGTATGCATTTATATATAAATGAATTGCAAGACCTGTTTTTGATATCTCCTGTTGATTTTCTTTTCTCCAGGCTAAATTTAGGCAATTCTTTCAACCATCCCTCATAGGACTTTTCAAATCCCTCTTTCATTCTGGTGAACATCATCTCATTTTGGTCAATGCCTTTCTTAAAATGAGATGACCAGGACTTCATTATTTGTCTGGTGTATTTTCAAATCCCAAACTGCTTCATCTCCTGTACTCTGAACAGTTTCCAAACAGGAAAACTCTTATTTCTGCTTTGTGTTTACCTTCATCCCAAATCTTGCTCTACCTTCTTATATGCATCTATCCTTTTCGGCTGAGGGACTGGCATTCTAACAGATACACTTAAATCTTAAAGTATTTTTTCTATAAAGTTCAAAAAACCTTGAGCATAATAGATAATTCATATAGGGTGTGCGTATGTATGCAGATGGCAGTTGCTTTCTTAAAAGAGGCATTTTCTTGATAATAGCTGGAGACAAGAATGTTTCTTGCAAAGCAGTGTTGCTCATATTATTTAAAAGCAAAGTGTGTACTTTCCTTTTAGAACTATTTCCTCTTGTATGCAGAACTGTATATGTCAAGGCAATTGGTCACACAAATATATTTATAAACTCTCCCCCCCCCCCCCCCCACACACACACTGAATCAATCCTCATATCATTGACTAAACTTGATGACATCTTTTAGGAAAACTTTTCAACGGAGAGTAGCAACTGAGCCATCCTTTGTGGATCTGACATCTACTGTCACTTTGCAATTTAGGAAAATACAGCAGAGGATGTGGGGACACTTAATAGACTCACAGCTGCCATCATGGACTATGTTGGCTGGGGATAATGGGGACTGGTGTCCAATAATATATGGAAGGAAGAACCACAAGTTCCTCAATCTTTTATACTGGAAGTTGCACCTATAAAACAGGTTTGATTTGACCAGCTAAAGAGTTCCCCTCTCTTCATGCCATAAGTCACTCCATGGTAAAAGAGAGGAGTGTAGAAAAGACCAAGTTGAGGACTGGAATATTCTCTCTCAGACTTCAAGTTAAGTCACAGGGGAATAATTGACGCATTCAGAAGCTCTTAAGGTCAGGAAACTTTCGAGTCAGGAAATATAAGCTCTGATAACATCTCTCAAAATAGCTGCTCAGGTGGTGCTATAATGAAAGCAATAGATTCTGTGTTCAAAAACTGATATATTGCCCATGGAATGATGTCAGTGTTCTAAGTATGAACAGTAACATAAAAAGTAGCTTTTAAAATACACTCACAAGTTAAATGAGTACATACCTCTTCCTCTGTGTTGGACCATATCCCATTTGTAAAGTTAAATACTTCTACTTTATTCATCAGTTCTTGAACAACAGACAGGTTTATAGTTACACTATTTAGTTGGTTATTTCATTGGTGATTTTTAACTGCCTTAAAAAACAATCACATGGAAACACAGAAACAACCATTTCCAACTCTGATACACTGAAACTACAACTCCCAGGATTCATAACCAGCAGTCATAACAGTCAGAATTCTGGGAACTGTAGTGCCAACATATCTGAAGGTTGCAAAGCTGGGGAATATTATCCTCAAGCTGATTAACTGTAGTGTAATTGTGAAAGATGTGAAATAGACTCCCCAAACACAGCCATTCTTTAACTGACTTCCCTTGCTCTATCACCTACAAATAGATGCATATCCTGAAAATAAGCACCACACAGATTATCCAGCTTCAACCAACTTTGAAACATCACCTTGTTTTGCTTGAAAGAATATGACACATAAGAATTACATCAGAACCTGGCTCTTCAAACCTTTAAAAGGTATTAGCATTTTCTTAACCTCCTCAAAAAGAGGGTTTCTCTAATTAGAAATACAGGCCATTGAGAAATGGCCAAGGGTTCACCCAGAGTTGAAGCTTCTAAACACTAATATCATAGCCAGATGTGGATGGATAGAGCAGGTTGAACTATGGAACGCTATCTTCAACTCAGCATGAATTTTCTAAAGGTTGATTTCATTCTCTATACTGAAAGCACTTGTGTTAAGAGAAGTTCTATTCTGCAACTGAGAATCCATTTCTGAAAGGTTCTCAGATTTTTAGTATTTTATATAATGTATTCAGCAATTCCTATTCTTAGGAAGGGAACAAAGTAGAATTATCTCTAACTTCTGGAAAACCCATTTGAACCACCTTCTGAATTTGGAAATGTATTTCCAAGTACACCAACTGTTTAGAGTATACCAACCATCAGGGCCAAGACTTCTCCTTCTCTATTTTCACAATGAAAGATGTGACTTTCAGCAAACTGAATATTTCACTGAGCTCCCATATTCTGTACTTATATGAAATTGTGCCACAGGCATAGCCTTTTTAGTGCTCCAGCTGTAAAAACTCTGCAAAAGCACAAATGGCAGCTCTCTTTGCTTTAAACACAAGACACCACATGTTGCTATTCCCATTAATCAACCTTAATCTTCACATTGAGGAGGAGGGAGAAGAAAAAGAACAGCTCTTACGTTTCAGCCTAAGGTTCCCATCTGTTCTACCTTCCAATAATTCCATTCTGCTCAGATACTTGAATCTGGCACAACTGCAGGCTTTATCTGGGCCCTTGATGACTGCCTCTTAACTATGCTGAACCAATTCCATTCTTATTCTTCCACACTGGCTTCATACAGGGCATGCGGTGGTGTAGTGGCTTAATGACACTGGAGTTGCCAGCCAGAAATGGTTGACACTCCAGCAGTTCGAGCCCAGCTCCGTGTGATGGGGTGAGCTCCCGTCATCCATCCCTAGCTCCTGCCCACCTAGCAGTTCGAAAGCACACCATCCACAAGTAGATAAATAGGCACTCCCATTTCAGTGGGAGGAAACCCTGGCAGTCGAGGAAACGCTGGCAGCACTTTGCGTGGGGGACAGGAACCGGTTGCTGGACCCACCTAGACACGATCAGCGGAAGATGTGACGCGATCAACAGAAGACCGGTGGAGGAAGAAAGCCTGGATGATACGACTCCCCTGCGACTGCTGCTGGCCAAGTTTAGTTAGTGTAATTGTTAATATGTAATTGTTCGTATATAAATAACATTGTAAGCCACTCAGGGTCGCTTGTAAATGCAAGATGAGTGGCCATATAAATATGATGTAATAATAATAATAATAATAATAATAATAATAATAATAATAATACACATCCACAGGAGGTGTCAAGTAATGAAACATGCAGTATGTTACAACACAAACCCTGTGACCTCCATACTTGCATCTGACATTGGGATGCTATAACAAAGGACAGGGTTCATATCATGAAGCCGCCACAATTATCATTGTGCTTAGCTGCAGATGTCTAGGATTGACCCCTCAAACTTTCTTGAAGCACGTAGGGAAAGTCATGTCTAAATCTCCTCAAAGGCACCAGCACTAGCTGGATGCAAAAACTAATATTTTTTTTAAAAAGGTCAATGCTTGCTCCATCATCTAAGATGTTTATCCACTTAGTTCCTGCAAAGAACTTTCTACCCAGTCACCCATTTGGGATCACATGTATTAACAGCTTATTTTATTATACATGTCCATCCTCCCTTTGAATTTTTCCACACCTCTTCTTTCATCCCTTTGCGCTACTATCTCTGGCCGGTGCTTTTGGATAGATGTCATTTGGCTTTCCCCAGAATTCATTGTGGAAGAAAAAGCTTTAATGTCCCCCCCACCCCACAAAAAAGGAAGAGACTGCATCCAAAACGGCAGCTCTCACTGATGGCCATCATCCTTCCTTTCTCTCCTTCCCCAAAAGTCCCGAGATGTGACATTTGGGCATTCTGGAGAAAAAAAGAGAAAATACCAGCTGGTAGTTGCATCAAATAGTATAAGCTACTATGTCATTCCTAAACAGTATTGGCCTCCCAATTCATACTCATGCCTCCCTTTTCCCATTTTTTTCCAGAAGGAATGCATAATCTTTATATCTATTCAGTGTGCCAACAGACCTTCTTTCCTTGGCTAATTCGTTCAATATCCTGGCCTAGAAGGATCTTCTTCCTTCATTGCATCTATCAACACAGTGACTAATGCTCTTCATTGACAGGACTAAAAGTAATTTGAAAAAAAGATTCATTGCTCGAAGTCCAGCAATGATTTCATGGGAAAGGGGATCAAAAGCATCAAAATGATGGGTGTGACCAGGCAACTGAAGCCCCTTCCCTTTTTTAATGTGCATTTAATGCATGTCATGCACCAAAAAGGGGCAGAGCTTCAATTGCCCCAGTCACACCTGCCATTTTGATGCTGTTTACTTCCTTGTCGAGGCTCTAGCTGAAGCCCACTGATTTACATCAGTGTGATGCATTTCAAAAAGGATAAAAAGGCACATTAGCAACTCTGCTTTTTTTTGTTTTACTTTTGCACATGCACTTGTCTGCATCATGCAGCCTGAAAGTTGGAGGCTTTGGGCATTTTAAGTGAAATTGCCAGAATGTTTTGAATAGGCTGGTCATCCAGATTTAGCAAAAATTTGCTTAACCTGGCTGGAGTATCGCTGGCTCTTTAAATAAATGAGTGGAGCACCACGATTTTCATGCAAAACACATCCAGTACTCTGATGCTATTCTGCATTAAATACTCCTCTATTAACTATCTCAACAGAATCTTACACCAAGAGGGGGAGGTGAGGGAATAAACTGATTAGCTTGGCTGATGGAGCAAAGGAAAGGAACAGGTTCCAAGGTCTTGGACTCTTATAGAAACATATCTGCCTATCCTTTACATTCTTATACTGGCATCTTTCAACACTGACTCCTGTAAATTCTGGCTCCAAGCAAAGATGCACAAAGGTACAGAACTACCTCTTCCAGAAAACTCAACCAGCTCATCTTTCCAAAGCAAAATGTCTTCCCACCACATTAGTCGTAAGTGCAGAAAACAGCTATTTGCCACCACTTTTAATTCCAAAGCTGCCACCAACATACACACAAAGGTCTACATTTGACTCTGAAAGAGAATTATCTGGATTGATAGGGACCTTTTCTTTCCCACTCGTGCCCCTTTGCTTAACATTTCTTGTGAACAGACTAACTGGGAAGATTCTCTTCCAGCTTACATGCTCGCTGGTGATCTCTGAAGCCTGCAGGTGTGCACGAGTTCTTGCGGCTAAGATGTTGAAGGGGTTGCGTTATTGAGGACATTTAACAGGTAGGTAGCCCTACTGAAAAGATGCCCGAGGAGGGTCGCAGGCCAGACACCAGTATTCTGAAAAGTAAGGCTCTTCCAAAGCTTGCACAGTTTGGAACAAAATACCCAGGTTTATGGTTATCATGAAAATCAGGACACCTTAACTTGAGAGCAAGACACATATGTGCTTTCTCCCTGTTAGATGACTGGGGTTCTGTTCTGTTTTTTACAGGCAGGGTTCCTGCCACATAGCAATTTAGAAACTCTCTTTGGAGGCAGGCACTCATTTGGAAACAAGAAACATAGGGTTATAAAGAGAGAACGAAAACTGTACAAGTCCAGTGAGCGCTTTAGTCCAACGTGGCTTCCCAAAGAATGACAACTGCAAGCTGATCTTTTCTGCCAGAAAGCACCTTAGCTTTCAGAACACATTCCATTGCTTCTTCTGCTCTCCTGTTGCCATGTTGACAGGTGCTGGATTTTGCTTGTTCTCTGCTGTCTGTAGTGAAGGGTTCTTTCCAGCCGGTGACTCTTAGCATCACAAGGAGACCCACTGGGGTGCCCATTCTGCACACCAGTATCCATATACATAGAAATGACACGCAGGTATCAAACTCATGGCTGGCATATGCACAACACTGTGTACGTGGATTGAGTTCGTATAGGCTCTGCTCTGCTGGCAACTAGAGAAGCAGGAGGAGGATAGGGACAAAAATGAAGGTAGAGGATGAACAACATGGTCCTTCTATCTTGCCTTTTTCATTTCTATTCCATTGCATTGTTTCGTTTCTCTCGCTCGCTCTTATTCAAAAAAGTCTGGATGCAAAATGCAGGTTTGGCCCAAACCCAATACAAACACTTGCCTTTGGGGTGCTTTGACAAGATGCTATCTGGTCTCCAGTGAATCCAGGTATTCCAGGGCTATGTCATAGCAGAAGTGGTACTGTTCCTTTAAGGAAAGGGAAAACAAAAGAGTGAGTATGTGCAAACTTTATCTTGCTAAAGATGTTGTAGAAAGGGGAAAAGATCTGCCTGGGTGGAAAATTAGAGATGACCTTGGAAACGGAATGAGACTGTTAACAAAATACGATTTAAGCCCAGGAAAAGAAGGGAATATTAGAAAAACACTTAAACTCGTTTGTCCTTAATTCTCTTTGGTATAAGAGTTAATAATTACCCCTGTGCCCCATGGAATAATTTTGGCTCCTACACTACTGCTGGTATTGTGGTTGGAGTTCCTATAATGGGACAATGTTAACATCTGCAGAGGACCCTTCTTATTAAGCCACAGTGGGGAGAGCCATGTTATCTGGGATCATGGGGGAAGAATGGCTTTGTTGTGGGACCCAGGCTTGGAATACCCTTCCACTGGAAGCCAGGCTAGAGCTGACATTATTTGACTTTGGGCACCTGATTTCTGTCCTCTTGCTGTTGGGACATACCATCTACAACCTTTGTTTTTTTTCTCTACTAAGTGGCTCTTGGTTAGCATTGTTTGTTATTCTGTATTTTAGCTACCTACTTATTGTATTTGGTTGTACGGATTGTAACCCATCACAAGATCCCTTGTGTAGTGAGTTGATATATATATATACCTTTAATAAAATAGTAACATAATAAATAAAAACATCTGCTGGACAATGATCCTTGGAGAAGTTTATTTAGCCTAGGCTGTGGTCTTAACTTGAGAACCCTGGATGGCCATTATGGGAAATGATAATTCAATATGGGTACCTGCAGATACCAGGGCACGTCCCTTCCCCTAGTTAATTAATTTTTAATTCAAATTAAATATGAAAATGTTCTAAAAAGGCTGAAACTTCGTGTGAGATTTCAGCATTGTTACATGTCATCTCAGGATGAACTTGCCAAAATCTTACAAGATTTACAGCCCAGGAACATAAGATTGCATAATGACACTGGAGGCCTGAAGAGATTGGTGACCCTTGCGATAAGCCTTTGGTTGATCCAGAAGGATGACTTTTTGCTTTTGCAGTCCAAAAGAGAGATGACTCGCCACCTACTTGTCAGAAAGCCTAAATTAAGTTTCAGCTTTTGTATAGGAACAACCATTTCGTGAAAATCCTTTTATGTCTTGTTCCAAAAGACAGGGCAGCTGTTTTCAGCTGTTGCAACTAAGTTCTGAAGATAATGAGATACTGTCTAGGAAGAATTAAGTTATAGCAGAATGGCTCCAATGATAAGGTCACTGTGACAAAGACATACAATTGTTCAAGCTAGTCCCTGGAAATTCCAAAACGATTCTATTGCACAAAGTGATCTAAAGATGCAATGAATCCTTTACTTAAAATCTGATCATGTCTTTGGGGGAGGGGAAGAAAAATAAATAGTTTGGGAAGTACTGCTTTATTCCAGTTAGGAAAACAGAACAAAATCAGAGTCCTGGACCATCTGATTTTAAGAGCAAGAATTATGTAGTAGTGCATTGAATTAGATTGGGGAAAACTGTGTTCAGTGTAATCCAGAAGTATGGAAGAAAGACATTCAATGTTACATAACATGTTACAACATAACTCACAATTCACAAACTATTATATGGGTTGGGAACACAATTATCTTCTCATTTTCACACTTCTCTGAATTTTGTAATACAGCTCTCCAATTCATGTAAAATGCATTCATTTCTCAAACAAAAAAGGGAAAATATGCCAGATAAGACAATATACAAAATTGTGTAGTAGAAGAAAGCCTACACTAATATATGCAAACTGATATTGAAACCAGTTTGATGTAGCAGGTTTATCTTTATAAAAAAAAAGAATTAGAAACTTGGAGAAAGTAAAGCTGGCAGATCTTTTACCTCTAATCTAACCTCAGGGCTTTTATGTCCCATTTTATTCAACAGAATAGTTGTGAGGATAAAACTGAGGGGAGAGAAACACTTATATTATTCTGACCTACTTGGAGGGAATAGCAATATAAATGTAGCCATAAATAATATAAATAACCTTATTCCCATTATCCTTTCCACTCACACTGGCTAGGAAAGCATAACAGATGTGAATGTTTACTAAGCACTAGCTACAGTCCTATACACACCCTACCAAGTGTGTGTGGGGTGTGTGTGTGCACGCGCATGCGTGCACATGCCTCTGAGTTAATTTTGACCCCTGGTAACCACATAGACAAGTCCCTGCAGTTTTATTGACAAGATTTTCAGAAGCGGTTTGCCACTGCCTCCTTCCTAGGGCTGAGAGAGAGTGACCAGCCCAAGGTCACCCAGCTGGCTAAGGTGGGACCAGAACTCCCAGTCTCTGGGTTTCTAGCCTGGTGCCTTTGACTACTACACCAAACTGGCTGGAAAAATATATGCAGTCGTGATTGCTTACTGAGCACTAGCCACAGGCTTATACATGCTCTACCGGGAGTAAATTCCATTAGATCTAGTGGTACTTCCCAAGTAATCATAAAAGTAATTTTAACAAAGAATCTGTCACATCTTTCATTAACCTAACAGTACAAACATGTTTGCCTATGTAATCAAAAGAGCAGCAAGTTCCAGAACTTGGTTGATAATGTATGGACTTAGAAGCTAAGCAAGGTCAGAATTGGTTAGTACTTGCCCAGAGCTAAAGACTAAACTGAGAAGTCAAAAAAATAAAATCTTGGAAGAATGACATGATTGCCAAGAAAACTATATGTATAAATTTATGAGGTCATCAAGAGCAAAAACATGGCTCTTCCAGAGGGCTACCTGAAACAATGTGGAAGACCATACCAGTTCCACACTGTAGGTGCACTGGGCTGAATATTCGTTGTTTTTGATGTTGTTAGTTTTATCTTTGATTGCTGGAAGCCTCCCAAGAGTTTCCAGATTAGAGTGTCATGTTACATGCAGTCAGTAGTCAAGCTCAACTTGAAGGAGATGCTATTTTTTACATTACCAATGCTAATTTTTTTTTATTTTTTATCCCACCTTTCTTATTTTTATAAATAACTCAAAGCAGTGAACATATCTAATACTACTTCCTCCTCCTATTTTCCCCACAGCAACAACCCTGTGAGGTGAGTTGGGCTGAGAGAGAGGGACTGGCCCAAAATCACCCAGCCGGCTTTCATGCCCAAGGCAGGACTAGAATTCACAGCCTCCTGGTTTCTAGCCTGGTGCCTTAACCACTAGACCAAACTAACTCTTTTCAGACTATACTATAGAAATATAATTTCAAGCTGAGGAAAGCCAGAGGGTGAAAGAATGCTTTGTTTTAGGGGTATCTGGAGAATGAGGAGGGAATGCAAAGGTGGGACTAGGGAGTTAGATATCTACTGAAGCCAAGGCAGACTGTGATTAAAATAAACAGGAGCCAGAAAGAATGTTCTGAAGCGGCATTCTCAGAACTAGAAAAATAAATATTCCTTTCAAGAGCCTTCGATGCCGGAAAATATCCATATTCCCTAACTGTTGTAATAGGTAACTTTCTCGTATTATATGAGATCCCTACTGGGGTGATATAAGATTGCTTCTGTGTGAGGGGACCCCAAAAGTAGGGAGGAGAGGAGCTGCAGTTGATGTTTGGGGAGAAACAGACTTAGTTCCAAAGGGACGTAACTGTACATAGGAAGCATGTACAACTTCACCAGAAAACGCATAAGTAAAAGATATTCTGGATTAAGCCAAAAGGCCCAATGTCTTCAGCATTTTGTTCCCATAGTGGCCAAGCCAGTGTGATTGGAAAGTCCAAGGACTGTGTGGAATCAAAACGCAGGATACAAATGCAGAATAATCAAGGCTTCACTGCAGTGTTTATTGAGCAGTACGTACTGGAGGGGGACCTCACCAGAAGTTAGTGGGAGGCACTCCCCTACAGGCAGAATGGATGCTCTGATATTTATACAGTTCTACAAGAAGGGGAAGGGAAAAAGAACATATATGTATACACATACATATTCATATGATGATGCAGGCATACCTAAATAAGCAATAGTTCTCAAGTTATTCTCTGCCCCTCTGTTATCTGCTAATAAAACAATAGTGTCACAGAGAAGAAGAAACAAATTAGTTCAAGGTGCCAAATGCCAGGAAGAAGGCATCCTCCCTCAGGGCAGATGCCTAGGTTGCTATGGGGATGTTTGTGATAAGGAGTTTACAACTGGCCTGGTTCACATCAGCTTCAAGGATGCTTCCACATTCCTTTATGTTTCAATCTTATTAAGGCGATCTCATTCATCTGAGGCCTCTAAAAATGTGTCTTTTTCACCCAAAGATTCACCCAAAGATATATCTTTCTCACAACTGAACAGAAGTGCCACAGAACCTGTTTCTCAATCTCAGCAACTTGAAGATATGTGGCCTTCAGCTCCCAGAATTCCCCAGCCAAAGCTGATGAAATTGAGAAACACTGCTTTAGAATCTTCAAACTCATAATCTCCACCAAGTCATATCAAGAGGTTTATTGTCTACATTTATAGAGATCACACCCAGTTTTTCAAAAATGGCCCTCCTCACTCACCCAAAACTACCATACATAACTCTTGGTAAGTAAGAGTGTCAAGTTGCGTGTCTTGGTGGTATATACTTAATCTTTCTCACATAAAGGAAATACAGAAACAGTCCCTCCAGTTAGGAAAGTCACGGCAATGAGAAAGATTTTAGCCTAGCCTCTGCCCAGATATGCTAGTTTTCTTGTATGTATTGGTTGCTCTGCTATTTCTACTTTATATAGAGGAGATTCACATTCTTTTGGAAATTACAGTTCTCTTCCAATATGGATGGATCCGAAGGTTATATAAAAGTATTGCAGCAGCTGCACGAGCTCAGGGAGAACCAGGCTTAATTTTACTATATACAAATCCAGCCATACTTTAGTGCTCATAAATAAGGCTGGATGGGAATTGTGGGAGCCGTGGGTAGTACCCTGGCAAGGTAACAGGTTAGGAAGACTGTTGCAACAGGTTGGGGTGGAGGTTTTTGGGAACATGTTTGATTCAGCAGAAAGAAGTCTATTGCAGCTCTTCTCACCTCCTAAAGATATAATTCTTCCCTGCCTTCCTACAATAGAAGTCTACCTTTCTGCCTGTGACATCTGTGAAAAGAAAGTCTTCTGCGCCATAGCAAAAGGCCAGGCTCCTTGCGGAAGCACCTTTCTTCTATTGTTTCTACCTGCCCCACCAGCTCTAGTACAGAAATCATGTTCCAGGTCCCTTCTAGTAAACAATGTCATCTCGTTGGAGTTGTGTAGCGCTCGTCCTAGGTGGAACAGCATCCCCCCATTGATTTGGATGACATTGGAGACCTGTCTGTTTCCCCAGGCATTTGGGTTAGGGGATAGATGAATTCTGCTACTACTGATGATGAATGGAGTCAACAGTTTAACCTTGGATGCTGAGGAGTTATGCTTGGTGGGTTTGTCTGTTTTAATCTTGCAAGCCACCCAGAGTAACTTGTATGAGATGGGTGATTATATAAATCATATAAATGAATAAATACACAAATTCCATGTAAGTGTGTACATATGGTGGGAGGTAGACTTTTGCAAATCCAATTAGTTTGTTGTTAACCTGGGAAGCAAAACACCAGAGTTTCATCTGTGGGTGGACATCAGAAAGGAAGAGATCAAAGCGATTAAAAAGACATAACACTTTTAGCTTTTTAAAAAATAGCTTTTCTTTATAGCAACGTAGAGAAATAAAATTCCAGCATCAAAGAAGGATGCACGTGGGGGCTAGATCCTTAACAGGCGCAGATCAGTGAAGCTCTACTAATAGCAACACTCTCATTTATTCCTGTGGTGAGATCATTAAACTGAGTCTCAGGAATCAGATTTTGCAGGTTCAATAGAGGTTGGGGGAAGATTGAGTTCTGGTTGAAAACACTAGTTTGCATATCCTAATACCTTGCAATTTAGCCCAATAGGTTATCCAACTCAGTGCCAGTTAACTTTTTTTTTTTTAATCGCTTTGGCTTAATTCCATCCTCTATCTTGCTCAATTGAATTTTTCTCTCTAATGCTATCAGAGCAACCTCTACAGGCATTTCATTTAGCAAGGGAGAAATTTCATAATTCATAATCCAAACATTGTATTTCCCCTCCAAAGCAATGTCTAAGACATGCCTCCCTTTCTTCCTCTACAGAATGGAAAACCTGCTCAATGTTGCTGAATCTATAGCTCCCAGCATCCTTCCCCCATTGGCCATGCTAGCTGAGGCTGCTGGGAGTTGTATAAAAGATCTATTGCATGTTTGTAGAGGACAGCTTGAGGGGAAGACACTGGCGCTGTATGCAGAGAAAAGATTTTCTCCGAGCTACTGAATATGCAGTTGTGCTTCCTGATCTGACACAAAGGCCACATATCACTTCCCTCTTCCGTTCTGATTTGGTATAATGATACTACAATGTAGCCAGCAAGTGTCACACTAATGGTAGTGTTCGCTTATGTACTTATATGTTTCTGAATGTAGCATACTAAAATCCTACTTTATTTTCATTGCAGAACTCACAAAGCATAGAGGTGGGAAAGCCAGATCTTGGTTGCATATCATTCCATCAGACCAAGAAGCTTCTACTGCCTAGCACTAGGGATCAGACTAAACCTCAGTCTGTAGTAGCCCTTTCTTCTTCAGAGGGGCAACCAATTTCTTCCCAGACATTTCTAAGCATGATGTGAAGGAAAATGTCCACTGTTTTTCTGTTGCAATTGGAATTTAGTGGCATGCTGAATTCTACCAGCTGTGATGATTCCACAGAATTTCCATATCAAAGGTATACAGTAATTGGTATAAGCTTCTGAATATGGATGTTCTTTTGATAGTTGGAGAATGGCCCCAATCTATCTCCTGTTTTCACTGCCACATTTTACAGGAGAAAGTTCCATAATTTCTTGAAGAAATACCATAACGCTATTGAAGGTGTTAGAAAATGCAAGCCAAAAAAAAAATACTGCTTGCTACTTACAAAGGTCTCAACCATATTTGGCTTATAGTTGCGGAGGGTCTTTGCAGCAAAGAAAACATCCACCAACTTGTGACACCTGATCATCTCCAGGATCATGGTGCAGGCGCAGAAGGTACCACTCCGTCCACCTCCATTCCTACAAAAGACATAAAACACATGATGAAAACATATAAAAAGAGCCCAGTAAGAACAGTAGAACAATAATTTCTAGCCTAGCATCAGGGAGAGAAGAGACAAACAAGCAAAGGTAGATGTCCAGCTCTTCCATACTATCGTACGGCTCACTGCAGAGAGATGGAATTAAAAGATGGGTCGATGCTACTCGCAAGACACAGGTAGTTACCCATCGTTCAAAGGATCCAAGAAAAGATGTAGAACTCGTGGCATTCTTGTGCCACTCTTAAAGTAATTTACCTTAACCCCAAAAACCATGTCATTTGAAAGCTTTAACAAAGGGCTCTCACCATAGGTCACTTTGTGAAGGGCCGCTTAGTCATACTGCCCAGCCCACAGAGACTTTTGTTCAGCAACGAGTAAAGGCCCGACTCCTTTATTGCCTCCAAAGTGTGGAAGGCACCCAGGAATTACAATCGATCCTCACTGTCTTTGATTGTAGAAAAAGCAGTACGGCACATCTCTTCATCTTAGATATTAATTGGTTTGACTGATGACTTTATACATGATGTATTTGGAGCTACGCTTTGTATTTTTTTTATGTAATCATTTATGTTTGTATTTGGCATTTTTTTCTTAGTCTTCTTGCAGGTTCTGTACAGGTAGACAGGGCAGGCTATAAATCCAAGAAAGATTTAAAGAGAGCCAGTTTGGTCTAGTGGTGAAGGCACCCGGCTAGAAAGCGGGAGACGGTGAGTTCCAGTCCCGCCTCAGGCATGGAAGCCGGCTGGGGGACTCTGGGCCAGTCCCTCTCTCTCAGCCCAACCCACCTCACAGGGTGGTTGTTGTGGGGAAAATAGGAGGAGGGAGGAGTATTAGGTATGTTCATCGCCTTGAGTTAGTTATCAAAATAACAAAGGCAGATAAAAAAACTAAAAGAAAAAGGAAAAAAAAGAAAAACCCGTCGAAGCAATCCTGTGTCCGTTTTGTTTTGCTTTGGAAGAATAACCATGAACTGGTACGAGTTTTGCTTAAATCAGTTCAGCATTTATTCTTACGGTTCCCACAAGGGGCAGACTAGACTGCCAGATGGCCCATGCTCTCAGGAAACAATGAGTTCCCTTCCTGGTGGTGCATAACCAAGTTAAACTTTCAACATAGCCGTTTTTAAAACAAAGAACCCTGGATTGCCTGTTTCTGATAAAATATGGTGGCTGGTGGCAATAGCTGAGAAATAATCCTTACTAAGAGATTAAATTGCTGAGCCAGCTTCAATCGAATGCTTAAACACATAGGAGTTTAAAGATAATAATAAAAAAAAATAGAGGGGAAGGGAACAGTTATACTGTGAAATGGCGAGCAATTTGTTAATGAAGATAATAGCTGTGAGGACTATTACACAGTTGTGGTAATGCAGCATATTAACCTTTCAGGAAAAGTATTACATAAATTGCAACACTGCATTTGTCCTGGGCCAGATTTCTTACCTGTTTTAAGAGGACAGGATGGAAACCATCTCCAAAGATCAAAGTATGGTTTGGGGACATTCCGAACACAATTTGGGATCTCACATTTGGGGTAGAGGCAAAGTTACCCTTATTTAATATAGTCTTTTCCAACCTGGGCATCCTTCAGATCGCTAGTTATCAACTCCCAGAATTCTCCAGCCAGTTAGACCTTTGTTAGGAATTCTGGGAGTTAAAGTCCACATATCTGGAGACCTCCTGATTTGGGGAAGGCTGCTGTAAGTGAAGGTGGCAGGTGGTTTTCTTTTCTCTCCTCCTTTTAACAAGAATAGCTCAACTCTTGAGGGTTGTTTTCTGACCTGGAAAACAGGTCAGAAAATATTTTGGCCAGTCCCTCTACTGTCATCACATTTCATCCAATATTAAAGCTAATCTCAGAAGGAAAGTTGGTTGTCTTTTTCTGGATTTGATCATACAGCTATTCCAGGACATTATTTTGAAGGAAAAATATGGGCGTTTAGAAATGACGACTCCCAAATCAATCAAACCAAACATCTGTGCATGATATTATCACTGTCTCAAACTCCCAGAATAAGATTAAGCCACTTCAAGTGTTCCTGCTGAAGCACCTGTTTGGCTTTGTGTAAACTGGTGGGACCCGAGGAAAATTAGTTTCTCTCCCAGCAGCATACAGGCATGTTGCCAGCTTATGCTGTAAATTCTTCTGGGCATGGATTCCCATCAGACCTAATAAATCCTTCACACTTGATATAATCAAATTAGCCAGATGTATACAAGATGGCTGTTTATGAGCCAGAGACTCCTATTCTCTCCCCCTTTCTTTCCTCAGTTCCTCACCCTCTGGAATTTGCAGAGATGCTGCCAAATTATCTTTAGACTAATACACAACCTTAATTTGGCTGTTTCACTGCTGGATGCCCTTGTCAACTTGGAAGCCTGATTGTTCTCTTGGAGTTTGGATGTTGATGGACCAAAAATGAACAGCTGAAGAGCAACACAGTTATCCAGTTTTTCCTAAGATACCTTTTAAGATCAGTTTTGGCTGTTTTTGATCCCCGGTTGCAGCTGTTCACTTACATGAAGCTACAACCTGCTCTTTGATGCATTGCACAGTCCTGGGACTCAGAGAAGCCTTTCAAATTTCTGGGCAGAACTTGTGAAAACTTCAGTTAATGGGGTGAATACAGATACTGAGGAGAAAGGCTTCAATGCATAGGGTCACATCTCCTCCCAATTTAATTGTATCCATGTGCTAATGAATACTTGCACAGGGCACGTAGGATCCTCTGGTTTGGTTAAACAAAACAAACCTGGGTCATTAAATTATAGCTTATTAGTTCAAGAACATGCCTTAGGCCCAAGCAATCTGTTTTTGCCCTGCTCCTCTTCCATTCTTCCTTTGTCCAGCATCCATGCTGAAATCATGGTTTATTTAAACCACAGTTTCCATTATATGCTAATCAAGAGGCTTAGGATTAATTTCTGCTTATTAACCAGAATATGATAGTAGGTTCGTAGCAGGGCTTACCTTCTTGGCAGATCTTAATCTTCACCATACAAGAATCTGCAGGAGCACTGACATCAGTGACAACAGGCACAGGGTTTGCACATACACATTTACCACCCTGCTATTTTAACCATTTCCATGTAGACTCTCTGCCTACAGAGAGATACAATCTGTAGACCTTCATGATCCTGTTTGAGTTATGTTTCTAACAATGCAGACAACAATGCAGAACTGACTTGGAGACATGAACACCACTTCCCCAGTTGAGAAACATTTGTTCTCCATTGCCCTCTTCCCCCTCAGTCCAAATGATACTTACAAACAATGCACAATGGTCCTGCCATTGCCACTCTCTCCCTGCCACTTCTCTACTTGGGCTAATAAATGCAGGAAAGACTTTTTAGAATCCGGAATATCTCTGTAGGCTGACCACCGCAGGTACTGAAAGTGCCGGACCATCAAGTGTCCTTCCTGTAACTAGAGAAGCCCTATTATTAGTTCTCTCTTGTCAAGAGTTTGCCAAAGCCAGAAGTCTTTAATCAACTGTACTCCAGGATCAAACACAAACTGGAATCTAACAGATATATCAGATGTCCATCTTCTTGCTTTTTATTCTAGGACAAAGATACACTAAGGGAAGACCCAAAGCTTTGGATTTAGTCCCCAGAAACCTCCTCAAATTGCAATTTTTATCAAGATGGAATATACATAACAAGAGAATAAGCTTATTAACTAGATTTAGATTCAGTGTAAGAAATTAAATCAAATTTAGTTTTTGTCTTGATTCTATCCAGGGTTGGTTTTTTTTAGCGGAGTCCCTAAGAATGTCACTCATGCAAAGACTCACTGGAGTTGGTTGCCCACACTCTTGCTCAGTGGTTCCCAGAGATGTATGGACTTCAACTCCCAGAATTCTTAGAAACGGCCAAGATAGTTGCAGAATTCTGGGAAGGGTCCATGGTTAGGAAATACCGCTCTAGAGCATCTGAATAGGCAAGAGTCCTGTATTTCAATCAGTTGCACATTTAGGACAAACAATAAGAGGGAGAAGGACTTGTTACACAGTAATGAGCATTACTTCCTTCAAAATGTGGTAAACCTGCTCAGTTGAACTTCTGCCCTAAAATCCTACCCCAACAACTTCACTTACTTTAACGAGTGCTGCTTGTCAACTGGGAATTTCCTGTTAAAATCTCTTTGTCTATGTATTTACAAAAGGACTTGTGTTTGGCCACCTTTTCTTTTTCTTAAAAAAATTAAGTTAAGATGAGGTTGCCCCAGCTGTACCCATCTTCATTTACAATATGACTCATTGTTGGGCCTCAATCCAGTAGCTGCTAAAACAACTGGCTTAGATTATGTTCTAGCAGGGAGTCTGTGATGGGGCTGGTGATTCATGAAAATAGGGAATTTCCTACTCGGTACAAAATGAATCACAGCCAATTCTACTCAGGAGTTCAAACAATACCGCTCAAAAAATTTCAATTTTTTAGCTAGGAAAAAAAAAAATCCTAGATCTGATGCATACATAACTAGCCAAGTGTACAACCATATCAAGATTCCTTGCGTTTCTGGTGATGCTACATGCTGATAAGATTTAAAAAGTAATAATAAACAGAAGGAGAAAATTAAACCTGTTCATGCATTCATTCCAGAATGAATTTTAGAGCATCAGCTGATTAAATTGGCTGAGATGCACAGGGCATTCATGGGGCATGGTCAAAGAATGAAATGATCTGCTTTTACTTGGTTCTGAGTTGTTTCTTTGGGCTTATTCCTGGATATTAGCTCCACCTTGTACACAGACACACCCACAATCCCGTCTGCGGTATGAGAGCTATACCTGTTTCAAAAATGATTTGGAAGGGGTGCTTGCTCTTGCACGAAAGCCAGAAAAGCACAACCCTTTTAAAGCACTATTGTACTTGCACTCCCCGAAATTCCAAAGTACCTCTTCCAAACATTGTTGTGAAGCATGCACGGCCCTACTACATTTGTATCCAGCCAGCCGGCCATTTCCTGGCAGTCAATGATGGCTGGCTATTCGTATTCATTTTGTATTCACTGCATAATAATAATAATAATAATAAAAAAGAGAGATTGAAAGGGAAAGGAAGAAGGGATAAGGAAATGAGGCCCTGTAATACTTTCATAATCTAGGTAGATTTGCAAAATAATGTAGTTAGAGGGGTCTGGAATGAGGGGGGATTATGCACCCATAGCTAAGCGAGCCTAGAATTTAATAGCACTGGATAGAAAGCTCAGTACAAAATCAGTGGGAAGGATGAAAATACAATGAGGCTCAAGACAGGTTTTCAGACTGACTCTCTGAGAGTTGCATTCAGGTTCTTATTAATGCCATTGTAATGAGCTGGGGCGGAAGAGACACCACGTTGAAGAGGTGACAATCAGCTACAGATTTCTGAGCAAACTGCAGTGAGATTTCCATCTGTGTTTCCCTGCCTGCAAGTGCTTGAAGAAGTCTTTCTGAATCAGGGGCTCTCTGGACCACAGTTCCCATAATACCCAACCAGTGTCCACCCTCAATATAGTGGCTAGTAGTTTAAATTCTAGTCCAGTGTATTTGAAGAGCATTAGGTTGGATTAGGTTTTACACTCAACATAAAGAGAGATGCTTCCAGAAATGGTTAAATTTTTCATCCAGGGTTGTTCTAAAGCAAACTGCCAGGGTCAGTTTTCCTAGTCTAACACAAGACACCATTTTCTGCATTTTAGAACAAAAACAAAATGCATGAAGCAAAATGCATGAAAACCAGATATTTTCATGTTCTTTGAAAACATCAACGTGAGATGGAATGGAGTGAACTAATCAACATGGGAATTAAGATAATTGACATGGTAAGAAATAGGGCTAATCTGGGAAGGCCCTAAAGGAATTTTGGCCTCTTAAAGACCTAAGAAGGGCCCTGCTGGATCAAACCAAGACTTATCTAATCTGGCATTTTGAGTCACACAGCAGCCAACTGGCTGCATTCAGAAAGTTTGTCAATCTAGGCAGGAAGGCATCTGCCCTGTTTCACAGTTGCTCCCAGCACCTGTATTTATAGATGCTGCTTGTGATTCTGGAGGTAGTAAACCATGGCCTGATCCTCGTGAATTCCTAGAACTGTAGAAGCTGGCAGTCTTTATCACTTGGCACTGATGAAATTACCTAGTTGGGTAATGAAACATCTGCAAGCAAACAACCAAGCTCAGACAGCACCAAGAACTCCACATTATCACTTCTGACAGCAGCAAATATTATTATGTACTGAAGCTGATCCATACATACAAAAATGTTTTCTTTTGCCTGCTCAAACCCTCCTTCCTTCCAATCAACTTTATTAGATGACCCACTCTGCACCTTCTTTTTGGGGGGGGGGGGATTTCTTCCTGTCTACTTTCTCCACACTATGCTTGATTTTATATACTTCCACTTTGAATTGGACTTGGAAGCCTATTGGCAATCAATATACTGACCAGAGAATTGGATGTTACACAAACCCAGTGTTTCTTTTCTTACCTTGCAGCATATTATCCACTGCTTTCTGTCCCAGTTGTAGCCTTTGAGTCAACTATCCCCATTCAGTCATTTCTTTTTTTAAGCTAAAGAATTCCAAATATTCTAGGGTGGGGTGGTTGTTGTTGTTTTGTCATAAGGAAGGTATTTAAGCTCTCTGATCAGCCAACACTGCTGAGAATTTTGGATTGCTCTTGTGTTCTGATCACTGGCCATAATAACACCTGTCTGCTGTCTTACTTGCCTTCACTCCATACTAACTTTTGTCTACAAATGATAGTCTTTCCTCATAGGGGAGCTGCTCTGATCCCACAATGGGATTGCCTTTGAGACTCAACTGGGACAGAAAGCAGTGGGTAATATGCTACAAGGTAAGAAACACTGGGTATGTCTAACACCCAATTCTTTGGTCAGTATATTGGGGCCAATAGGCTTCCAAGTCCAGTTCAAAGTCTGGTTTTGACCTAAAAAGCCTTATTGTTCCAAGGTCTCTTAGGAACCACCCCTTTCAGGTAAAATCACTCTGGCCCATGTGAACCTGTAGGGAAAGGACGCTTATGATCCTGTCTCTACAACAGACATGGACCCAAAAAAGGCAGACCTCCTCTATTATGGCTCCTATGCTCTGGAACACCTTGTCCCTGGAGGTATTCTTCTGCAAGGCTGCTTAGACTATTTTGTTTGAATCAGCACTGAATGTGCTGGACTCTTGGATAATTGGGTAGGTTGTGGATCTGTACATGTATTAAACATATTGATTCTTGTTGACTTGTTTAAACCTTTACCATAGACTACCAAGAGACATATCAATAAATAAGTATATACACCCCTGAATCTGTCCATTTTGACCCTTCTACAGTAAGTAAAGTTTGGATTGTTCATGCCAAGGCACATCACTTTGTGCTGGCTTACCCTGAATGCTTTGGCCATCTTGAGGCCCATTCATTCAGGCTGGAGAGATCCTTTTGGAGTTCTTTGTACAGGTTGATCAGTGGAGAGAAAATCTCATGCTGGCTCCTTCACTCAGCCAAACACGCCTGCTAACAGTGGCCACTCCTACAGACAATGAAGCGTTCTGGCTGGTTTTCATTTACTGAAAAGCAAGTCCTGTTCTTCCCAGGCACCTCTATGTCAGAAGGGCATTGCTTTCTACTGGCTTCTCCTATCCTTTGCCTCTCCATTGGAGAGGCTGAGCCTCCTCCATGCTCCCCATCTCCCAATGAGTTCCTGAAAGTCATTGCAAACTGTTTTTGATGAGATTGATGGGGGCTGTGTTAACCCTTCAGTAACAGTAGCTTATAATGACTTGCAAGTCCAACTTGAAATTCCTTTTTGACTTTTCTTCCCTGAACAGCAGTTGGGTTCCATTTGGAAACTTGGGAACCTCACCTCTTACCTCCAAATCTTTTATAAACAAAATTACCCATTTCTTTCAGCATCATTTTGTAACCAGATCTCATTGTCTATTCAATTTTATTCTGAAATCAAATCCCTTCCTACTCTCACATTAAAGAATTACAAGCGAAGAAGCCTTAAACTACAAGTCAAGAAATCAAGAAACTACTACAAAATGCAGTTGTTGCTGGTGGGAACAGAAAAGAGTTGTCCCAAATTACTAAAGTGAAAACTCCTTTCCCCTTTCCATTTCCTTTTATAAGAAGTTTTTCTTTTTAAAAGAAAGAAAGTAGGTGCAGATCTAATTTTTTTTTTTTAAATGCTCTCAAAAGAGTGCAGAGGTTTAGAGCAAACTTACCCGTGTTATGTTCTGTACCCGGAAAAGACGGGCTACAACATCTTCATCAGTTGACCGAGATATGTATTCCACCTGCATTGGTCCATATTGCTGAAGCCCTGGCTCTGGCCAATATTGTAAACAAGGCTAAGAATTAAGGAACAAATAGTTGCATGAATACCTGGCAATATAACAGCTAGATTTACCCACCTAATAAACCATATGCAGTGCATTTGGTTTGGGGTTAATGTGCAAATTCAACCAAGGAGAGTTCAGAATTTTAAGGTGGAAGAAAGGAGTTAATGCATGCTTTAGTGGATTAGACTTGCCACTCTCTTTCCCTTTCACCATTAAATCAGTTTTTTCTCTCCCCTTCCCCCAAACCTTCAAAGTTTGCCTACGCTTTTATGCATATTGGTTTACTCTAACAAAAAATAATCCCTGCACTGTGGAATCGAGCAATGCTTACAGTACTTTGTTTTTATGTGCAGTTTTAAAAACCATCACTCCTTCCTGCACATACCCACTTCTAGTCCCCCTTTCTATAAATAAATAAACCTCATCTGTTTTTCTCAGAGGGAAGAAATTCAGTGAAGGTATCCCCTTCAGTCAAGGTTTGTTTTCAGCCAATTCCACCTAGGTTACATCAGGACAAGGTTTAATACTGCTCTGCATTAAAGTGGCAGGAAACAATCACTGACAGGAAGGACTCTTGATATCACTCATCAAGCAGCCCAACTGATGCATTGTCTGCTTTGGGCATTATGAATGCGATTGTTTTCAGACCAAGTTCAGCTGTAAATCTTATCCATCCCAACATATTACCCTTTATTCAGGAATAGGCATGACTCAGCAAAAGAAAATTGGTCCACTGAAGTACACAGAAGTCATAGCCATTATAAAGGTCCTTGCTCCAAGGTTCTAATTCAAGGCTTTTCCCTCCTGCTTTTTTGAGTCAATGGATGCTTGCCTGTTCTCTTGATGGCAGTAGGAGGCATCTGATCTACATGGACGGAATGATTCTCTCTAGCATAAGAACTGCTGTTCCTGCCTCACCAACTTCATTCCTTAGGGCAACTACCAGGATGGAAATATCAACACAAAAAACAGTGTTTGTCACTGCACTTTTACCACAACATTTAGCTTTTCAGGCCATCCAACAGTTCAGGCCTCACTGGATAGCAACTGTATTTGCATAATAATTAGTTATTAATGGGAGCTATAAATCTCTGCCATCATGATGATTTCCAGACTCAGAGAATAATTTGGGTATTACAACTTCCTCCAGCGAGACATGGTTCAAGTGAGGGATGTGCCCTCTAAGTCGCCTTTCCAAAGCTGTTTGCAGATTTATTGACTGTTGTAAATGTTTTAAGATCTGGCTGAAACAGCACTAGGCACATATCGCCTAAAGAAGCAAGTGTCCAGTGTGATGAGCAGAATAAGATAACAGAGAAACAGAGACGGAATTATATTGAGACCACAGGGGGAGGAGTAGGATTCTGATATGGTGGATCATAACTGTTCGTCTGTTTAAATTAGTCCATTTTCTGGGTTTGAATCATAAACTAATCAAACAGGCTGAACTCACACAATGTGTTCTGCTGCAAAAATGCACACTAAGATTAAAAATAACCAAGCTTAGCATGTTGTACAGATCCAGGCTGAAAGTTTTTAATTGACTTGGTTAAGTGTCCTATACAACTCTGATTGTGAAGAACTGGGAGAACCAAAGCTTCTTACTTAGGATGAAAGTAGTTCTGCTTCTCCTCTCTTTTCCATTTAAGCTCCCCCAATTCTTAGTTTGCCCTCTTGTAACAGAGTTCACTGCTTGGATTTCCCTCTGTGTCAATTGCTTCCAGAGTTAATTTCACTCCTGAATAAACTCCTTTGGCCCTGCAGTATTACTAGACCTCCCTGATATGGTAGCACTGAGAATAATGTTTATTTTCCTGTTCTGTTTATTAAGCACGCAGTGGTCCTCTTTAACTCAGCAAGCAAGACTGACAAAGGAATGCTCATCTTCACCCAAAGGGGGTCCTTTAATTCATTCATCTCCTTATTTCAATATCAGTAGTACGACAATAAGTTGGGTCATTGGCACTGGAAGTGTCTGATCTTGACTCATAAAATAATCCATTTAATGAATATGTCCATTAAGAGTCTACAATATTAATTTTATGTTTTCAAAAAAAAATCAAGCAAATTAACATTATAGACTTGTAATGCGTTCGTAAAACTGCCATGAACTCAACAAGAATGCTTTGAAGGTTTAGAGGGGGAGAATCAAACTCCCCAAATGCTCCATCGTTTGAAGATCTAGGTACATAATCTATAGATGAAAAAAAAAAATCTAAATCCATAGGATATTTATGCCTGTCTCTGCCATCCTGGAGCCCTTGAGCATCAACTCCCAAAATTCCCAAAAGGCATGGTCATTGCTGAGAATTCTGGGAGGCAGTCTACATATTGGGAAGGCAGCAGGTTGGAGAAGGCTGCATTACCTTTTTATAATGGCACCTAATGTCACTTAAAATCACGCATGCTTAATCACATTTAGACACACATTTCTTGCAGCAGCCCTTCCACCCATTGGTTGAGCAGGCCATTCCCCTCCCAGAATGGTCTTTGTTGGTCATCCAGTTGCCAGCTTCCAGCTTAGCACACTGTGCAAACTCAATCATCTGTGATTTATTCAGCAAACCATAATGATCTGAGAAGCAAGTCACTGAGGCCTCTTCAACGGACTTACAATGGCCAAATACCATTTAGCTGTCCTCCCACAAACTATCTCACACAGTAGCCCTGGCTGACTGTGCTTTGCCCAGCATCCTTTTCTTTTAACACAATAAATCTAGAGTGACTGGCTGTGACTGTTCTTTAACACTGAGTGCACGACTTCCATTGGCTGGAGGGCAGCAGCAGCATCTGCACAGCACGTTGATGGACACATTCCAAAAGTTGCTCAGGCCAGACTCAATTCTGAGCTATTTAAGGAGTGAAAAAGGAGTCTTAAGCCTATGCTGCTGCAAGCGTTCTGCCTTTAAAAGCCCCAACATCTAAAGAAGGAAAAAAGACCGAAAAAGCAGCCAGTGTTTTAGAATCACTCTGAGGGCATCTTGGGCCACAGAAGAGGTGATGGTAGATGGCACATTTTGCATCCCTAACTACCAAGGCTCTTAAGAGTCCCCTGGACTGCTAGGAGGTCAAACCAGTCAATCTTAAAGGAAATCAACCCTGATTGCTCATTGGAAGGACTGATAATGAAGCTCAAGCTCAGATACTTTGGTCACCTAATGCAAAGAGAGGACTCTTTGGAAAAGACCCTGATGCTGGGAAAGATGGAAGGCAGAAGGAGAAGAGGACGGCAGAGGATGAGATGGCTAGATAGCATCACTGAAGCAATGAGCATGAAACTGAGCAAACTCAGGGAGGCAGTGAAAGATAGGAAGGCCTGGCGCAATATGGTTCATGGGGTCACAAAGAGTCGGACACGACTTAACGACTGAACAACAACTACCAAGGAAAGATAAACTGATACAATGCTGGCTGGAGATTCCAGGAATTACTATCTCAATGCATCTAGGTTGGAGAACACTCCTATCAGGCTATTCCAGTCCCACTTATCATTTAACTATTTCATCCCATCTTTTCTCCTTGTTTTAGTTCAGTGGATCTCTCTTACTTACCCAGGCAGAATTGGACTGGTTGAGCTGGTTTAGCATAACAATGGAGGTGCAGCCATAGTCATACACCAACCTCCAGAAATCTGTTGTGGTGTTCTGTAGGGGGTGCAAGGTTACAATGAAAGCAGCACTCTTGGTGTAGCTCTAGAGGAGAACAAGAGAGATTGGTAAAAGCAGGTAGGAAACAAGGACTGAAACAACAACCCTTCAGTGGGTATTGCAGTGTTTTTCGACCTCTGCTACTTTCAGATGTATGGACTTCAACTTCCAGAATTCTGGGAGATGTAGATTTTCCTTAACTCCCCAAAAAGCCTTGATGTTTCATAGCCAAAGGGATTATCAAGGCTGCCCAGAAAATAACTTATAAAGAACATGAGGCAGTTCTAATCCTTAATTTATGTTTTCTGCAGGGGCACAGAGGCATAACTGGACATTTCCCAAGGTCCATGTCCATGAAAGAGGCACTTTCAATTACGCAAGCCATCCAGCCTTCTTGCTGCTCCCCCTGGCAGTAATTTCTACATTCTTTATTCTCTTTCCCTCTTAAAGGTGGCACAAATTTACAGTAATGCTGGGCAGAGAATTTCTCCTGACATTCAACAAAAGGTACATTTCACTTTTTTCAACTGAGACATTCTCATTGGTGCAATGTAGTGCTCCTTGCACTAAGGGGAGGGATAATCTGTCATTTGTCAGCAATTTGTGCCCAGCTTTAATCTGAAAGGAGACCAAAGCAAAGAGACAACGAGGAAAAGGCAGGATTTTATCCAGGGCAGGGCCCACTGAGAACAGCTTGCCAAACCACCACTACCATCACACATTTATACCCAAAAAATCCATGGAAGCAGCATTTACTATCAATTAGAGACCTGAGCAATCCTGCCCTGGCTTGTTCAGCATGGAGGTATTTTTTATGGTTTCTGCTGTTAGAATCTGTGCTGTTATGCTTCATTGTAAAACTGTAATTTCATGCCTGTAGCAAGTTGTCTACCATCAAAAACTACACTGCCTTGCTCCAAGGATGGAGATCCACTGTAAATGGAACTAAACTGAGGTGTGAACGGGAACAGAGTTATGAAAGGGTCACATTTCCATGGAGGATTTTACCCACGGAGTTGGACAGCTATAACAAATTTGAATGAATGAATGAATGAATGAATGAATGAATGAATGAATGATTAAAATTTCTGCCAAACATTATACATTCACGCATACAGGCAATATATATGTCTCAACTTTTTAGTACCACATCCAAGGGGAGGGAGAAGCACACTGTCTGCTCTTGGTTCTTTTTCTAAAATTCTATTAACCAAAATCAATCTATCTTTGATCGATGAGCAAATTCTTAATTGTCATACAGTCAGCCTGCCTTGTAATTCCTGCCCTGTGAATGGATGGGGGAGCCATGCCATAAACACATACCTATAGCACAGGCAATTCTAAGTCTTATTTCTAACAAATATTTTTTGGAGGAAGAAGGAGGGAGAAGATATCCTGGGGCAGGGGGGGGAAGAGAAAAACCACGAACTTCAAGGTAAAGACTTTGCAAAGCTTGTTAGCTCTGCAAAAGAAGCAAGTGCTTTTAGGGGCACCTGCAGAGATAGAGAGAGCAGACAATCGAGGCTGTTAGTCCTTTTATCCCTTAGTTCTTTGACTTCCTCAAAAGTCCTTGAAACAACATTTATCAGCTCAAGAGACCAGATACACCGCACTTTGGAAGCAACTCCCAACTTTTCAGCTTCTCTGAAACAATGCTACTGTTCTCTAACTCTTCTTTACTCTCTTTGCATCCTACTTCTTTCTTAATGAGCATTGTGACCAGAGCCAGATCAAGTCTGGTGGGTTCTGGATTAGCTGGCTACCCTGGGCCTCCTACTTGGCCTACAGAACATTGTGCATGCGCCCATATAAGCACTAAGAAAACTGTTTGATAAATATTGTTTACTGCATATTTTAGTGAGAAATATTTTCTGCTTACTTGCCTTCTAGGGAGAAATCAGCAATCTGGGAAAGCAAACCAAAAGGAGGTTTTAATAAACCAGGAAGTCCCTTCTGCAGACACATATTTAAACTTTGATTATCAAAATGATCAAGACTTGAAAATCTTCCTTATGAGAATATGTTAGAAGATCTGGGATTCTTTGGCTTAGAAAGAAGTTATTTAGGGGAGACATAATCTCTACCAAACAATGTGCACAGCAATAAAATTTTCCTGCATGGTATAAAAGACATGGCTAGATAAATTGTTTCTCCTTCTCTTAAAATACTAGGACTAGGAGTCATCTAATGAAGTTGATTGGAAGGCGCTTTAGAAGAGAAAAAAGAAAGTAAGTTTTATACAGCCCATAATTAATGGGTAGAAGTCATTATCACAGATATGGCCGCTAATCTGGATGGCATGAGAAGGGACGTGGATAACTTCACGTAAGACATCCTATCAATGGCTATTAGTCTTAAAGAATCAGTGCTGTCTCCAGGTTGGGATAATATGCCTCCAAATACTACTTGTAGAGGAACAACAGGAGAAAGGTATCTCTCCCACCCCGGAGCCATCTGCTTGGCCGCCGCAAGAAACAATATGGTGAAGTAAGATGAATCTTACCTAATCCAACAAGGCCATTATTTTTATTAGGTTTGCTCACCAATCATGACTGCGTTAAAAGCAAAAAGTTAAAAGTTGGTTAAAAGCACTGAACAGTAGGCGCTTTAGATGACTCAGATGAAGGTAGGAGCAATCGTTTAGATGACTGAGCAGAATCATGATTGTGTCTCAAACTTCAGAGGGTACCGTGATGGCCATAGGAGAAGAAGTAGGCTTTTTAAGACTGTGGACAGGGCTGCTGTCTCTTTAGCCTTATAGTTAATCCAGACCTTCTGGGAAATATCCACATATTACACATTTTTGAAAACAAACGTTTCTAAAATCTAAAAACTGGGCATGCCCTAATAAAGTAGGCAAGGCCAGGACAATAACTAAAGCTGATTTGATTTAATCAAATCAAAATTAAATGCAGCTTATATGACTTCTTCATGCACTTAATAATTGTTCAGTTTAGTGACATTAAAAATAGTGTTTCATGAATAAATTTTACAGATACTCAAGGCACCCCTTCCTAGGTCTAGATTTACAATAATGCTCCATTAAAACACCCATGAATGAAATAGTTGCCCTCTGCTCAAATACTTTTTAAAAATACTGCTTTTAAAAGAACCAGGGTAGAAGAAATAAGGTTCTGAACAGATTCTGAAGGAGAGCCTTCCCTCACTGAATCAGCCTAAATCAAATCCTGATCAAATCATTTCATGCTCTGATGGTTAAAAAAAAAAAATCTAGAAAAAACATACAGATGAAGCTCTTCACTCTTGACAATTCAGTTTCCTTTGGAGCATTACATGGTGACAGACTTTCAAAGTGAATGCTCCCCTTCTTCCTAGTAAACTGACACTTCCTTGGTTAATTGAAAGCGGTCATTGGTTATTTTAGGCAATCTAACTTTATTTGGCCTTACTCTTACCTGGAAGCTAACATACTGTTTATTTGTATGACACTTTGGCACAAAATAATACGAGTCATATTGTCTAGACACAAGAATGCTATCAAAATGGACTCGTGTACAAGAGTTTCAACAGAGGTGATGATATCATCTGAAATTCAGAACAGGGACTGTCCAACTCAAGAGGAAGCCAAAAGAAAGCATAGAAATGGCTTTCTAAAATCTCAGAGAGTCACTGCTGGTCAGCATCACTGATACGTGGCTATATGGGGCAATGTTCTGAGTTAATATAAAGCTGCTTCCTACATTTCTCTAATTGCCAAATTACAAGTGCAAGCAGCTCCAACAGCGACAGATGCTGGAACTGTAATTGTATAACATCTAGAGCAGTGTTTCTCAAACTTAGTAATTTTAAGATGTATGAACTTCAATTCTGCTGGCTGGAGAATCAACATGATGACTGGGGAATTCTGGGAGTTGATGTCCACACATCTCAAAGTTGCCAAGTTTGAGAAACATTGATCTAGTGAGTGAGCAACCTTTTGATAGCTGGGGGCACACATTTTTGGAGAGGATGAGGGCCACTGTGGTGAGGTTAGGACAGACCTTTTGCACTAGCTGCTGAATGCTCAGACATTCAGGAAGCTAGACAGCATTGCAGGGAACTGGCAAGTCAAGGGGAACCCAGTTTGCACAGTCCCTCTTTTTGTTCATTTCCTGTATGAATATGGGGAATGAGCAAAAAGAACTGATAGACACTACTGATTTGCTTCCTCTGCCTTGTCCCCATTTTCTACCAGGCTTTGCTACATGTTCCTAAGAAAGGAAGGCAAGGGCAGTTCTCACTTCAGATGCTGACAACTCTTTTTCCTTCGGCAATGTTAAACGCATTCCCAATAATACTGGTTGTTCTTTTAGCCTGTCTACTTGAAAAAGGAACTTCTGTGGCTTGGAAGGAAGGAAGGAAGACCTTCAAGGGATGGTGCCAGCAGGCAACAATAATAAAGAAGGGACTTTAAATAAAAGTCATGGGCCAAATGACAAAATTAAAACTCAAATCATCAAAGGACTGAAATTGAAAACGAAACTGCTAAAGTATCAAAACTGACAAACTACACTGCAACAAAAATGCCAAGGGACAGAATAGTATTTATATAGGAAGAAAGCAAGTATTCTCAAGGGCTTTCTATTCTTATGGCCCTGTGTAGGATTTGGAGAGACTCATGGCAAAATTCTTGCAAAATACTACTGCTCGCCATTGTCAGTGGATCCATCAAAAAGCAGCACTTGCCCGTAAGGCAATTTGTCCTACATTCTAAACTAAAGAGAGGTACAAGGGCTGGCTTCTGTCATACAACACCAAGGCTGAGATGTAACCAGGAAACCAACTATAAGGCAAAGATGGGATCTAAGTGCCAAATGTCAAACCAAATGCCCCTACACAAGACACAACAAAATATTAATTTGATAGGAAACCACCTGGCGAGGTTCAGAGAGGTACTGATCACCAGTCAATTTCATTTGAGTAAAAAACAAAACAAAACAAAAACAAAAAACCGAAATTATCCAGCTAGGTGGCAGCACTTAGCCAACTGTGGCTAAACAGAAAACTCTGCAGGCTTTATGAGATCAGCCAGATTGGCTAACAAGGGCAACAAAACTACTAGTTCAGGTTGACTTTTTTCCCCTGATGGAAGTTTCACAGTGATTTTCTAAAAGAAACTTTATGTAAAGCTTTGAGCTTTTTATATTTTTGCTCCTAAAGCTTTGTCTTCCAAACTTTTTCTAAGTCCTGTAAAACTTTTCTTTGGATTCTGCTTTCCCAGCATCCAGTCTTGGAACCTAACTTTGCAGGCTAAGGTTGCTGTAGGTACTATAGATGGTCTTGGCCAATGACTTTCCCACCCAATCCCTGCCACCCAGGAGATGCACTTACATCCGTTAAGGCCGCGTTGATGTAGTTGTTGCTGTCTCCATCCATGGAGATCAAAAAAGGGAGGCACCGGTCTGGAGGCAGCACATCCATACTCCGATTCTTTTCCCGATTGCGTGGTAGAAGGGCAATGCTGCACTCCTCCACATCCAGGTGGGGTGTTACAGAATTCAGAGTCTGCTGGACACGAAGAAACCAGGTTAGGCAGCATTTTATAATCTTATTGGCAGGTGAAATGTATCACTACAGCTATACACTCTCTATTTTAAAAGAAGAAAATTATTATTCAAAGTCCTAGATGATCTAGGAAATGCGGTAGCTCAAAACATATGGATGGGTCTCCCAGGGTCGAACATAAGAATAGGCCTGCTGTATCAAGCCAAGGGCCATCTCAGCCCAGCATTTTGCTCCTCATCATGGTCAACTTTATGCTTCTGGAATGCTCACAGGTAGGCAATGGAGACATAACCTTCTCTCATTGTTACTTCCCTGTAACCCTTCTCTCATTGTTATTTTCCTGTAAGTGGTATTTGGAATCACACCTCAGTGGAATTCATGAACATTGTCAATAGCCCTTGATTCAAGAAAGCCTCCAATTTTCATTCACTCACCTGGAATTCCTCCCGTAGCTGGGATGAGTTGCTCTGTGGATCTATCCTAACCATCTCTTTGTATGTAGGTCTGAACTCACTGATGGGGATGCTGGTTTCTCCACACAGACAGGCTTCCAAGATGGCATCATGGATGAAGACATATTGCTCCTTTAGTATGAATGAAGGAATGAAAGTCTTGTTAAAGACATAAGCATTGCACTATTCACATGTCACTTCTAATCAAAGTGATCAAAATGGCTTAAAGCAGACTTGAAAACAGCAATTGGAACTGGGCTGAATAATCCTGAAATCAACTCTGGTTGCAACACGTTTCCTTCCCAAAATATCATTTGGGGCCATCCTAAAGACCTCCAAGGTCTCTTTCAACCCTATGATTCTATGAACAGTACAAGAACAAGCAAACCCGATACATAAGCAGTACTAGAGGGGAACAGGAGAGAAATATTCTTTTCTCTAGAGACATATTTCTCTTCTCCCCACTGGATCCCCTTGATCACTTAAACGCCCTATGGGACTGGGCTGTCTGTGGTTCAACAGACATTCTGTGAGAGCTGGATCACTGTCTTAGGCCATTCTGAATAATATATTTAATTGGGAGTAGCATATCATGTGAACCCAGCACTTGTGTTTGGTTAATCTGGGTTATACCAGCTTCTTCTGCTTCTGAGGTATGGCTGATTAGGATAAGGAAGCATTTATAGCAGTGACAGAACAGACACTACATAGGATAAAAGATCCAAAGTATTTCCAATTAAAACTGGGAAAGGCCCTCATCAGAACTTGTCTTTTGTCTAGCTCAGTGTTTCTCAACTGTAGCACTTTAAGATGTGTGACTTGAACTCCCAGGATTCCCCAGCCAGCATGGCTGGCTGGGGAATCCTGGGAGTTGAAGTCCACACATCTTAAAGTTGCTGAGGTTGAGAAACACTAGTCTAGCTAGTAAAGATAGAAAGCTACATGGACTAGAACAGGAGCCAATGTAGAACAAATAAAAGATCTTGAAAGGAAAGAATCTTAATATAATTCATCTATTGCAATGCTGTTTTACCAAAATTCTGCACAGTAAAACTGCTCCTGAAATATTATGGAATCCATCTGTTCTAATTGTGCCACAAAGAATACATACCAAGCAACAAAGGAGGCTTTCAAATGTACCTGGAACAATGTACTTTACCCTACCCCATCCCAATAAACTCACTTCAGTCTGAATCATGTTGATTCTCCGTGAACACAGAGTCTTCACACAATTGTAAATGTCTACAACTCCTTCACACTCGGCCATATCCAGCATCACATCCAGGACAATGTAGCAGCCTGTCCGCCCAGTGCCAGCGCTGTAGAAGTTTGAGGAGGTGTGAGAAAGAAGAAGAAATATTTTAACTGTCAGAACTGAGCATTAAATGTGGAAATTTCTCTATAATTGCTTCATGAATTCCGGTGAATTCATACATTTTTGATGCCCTTTTCCAGATATAAAAGTTTTAACCTTTGGAAACTTAATAGAGTCCAAAAGTTGGAATACATTTCAGATTCATCAGAAGGCCTACCTACTAGAGTTAGATTTAAGGCTAAGTCAATAGAAACATCTCTTTTTAAAATATTGCAGCGCACAAAAGACATTATGGAAGAGAATTTCCAATCAAGGGTGAGTGGGGAGTTCAAGCATTTATTTACTGACAAGGTATGCCAAAGTTTATGTCTGAATGTCCTATCTTTTATTGTAAGATGCAATCCTCTCTCCAGTGATCTGCAGTCTTCCTGACTGCCCTTTTGTCCATTAAATCTCCAGGAGACATCCTTAGAGAATTCCTCCCATTAGATGATTTTCAGTAGTGGTATTGATGGCATCATGAGTGAGGAATCCTGGTGTGGAGTAATTATTGGAGACAGAGGTATCTGGAGCAAGCCATGAATTCAATAGAATGACAAAACAAGTATCATGACATCATGATGCAAACTGCCCCTTTTGTAGTTATATGTCGTGTTGCAATGCTGATGCAAAAGGGGTGGAATTTGGATCCCTTTTGTGATATGACAATGAACGTTTCATCATTTGCCTCCCATTGTTCTCTCTGTTGACACCCCCAGTTGGATATATTTCCTGGAGCAAATTCAGAGAAATCTCCACCTGGTTGTTCTGCTCACAGATTTAGTGCAGAATTTCATCATTAGTATTAGTATCAGTATTAGTATCCAGCTCTAGCTTTTCCTATTATGAAAGATAAGGGCTGAAGATAGCTGGCTGCAGAGACTGGCATCCCTTATGTGGGGTGCTGGCCTCACCCAATGCTGATATGCATCTCCCACACTCTTCTAGAGAACAAGGGACTCTCCAACTGTAGAAATGTCCTCAACCCACAGAAATGCCCTGATCCGTGATTCTACATTATGTGGTGAGCCCAACCAATACTTCTTTCACCATAAACAGCAAACAGAAGTTTTCTCCCCACACAGAACAGCCCCAGGCTAAAACAGATCTTTGGTATTTATGTACAGAAAGAATCACATCTGTTAGAGATTTTTAAAAGAATCAGCTGCAATGCTACCTAAAACAGCCTTGCTCTCTCTGAAAGAAAACTTGCCTGTAGCATATGGTTGACTCAGGTTTCTCTGGTTAGAAGCCCCACCCATCAAAGTCATTAGCAAAAGTCCAAATGTACCACACCCTTCTCCCCTTTTCCACTGTAGATTTAAAACCCTCAAATATACTAATTTCTGGGGCTGATGAATCACTTGCTGTGTTTCTCAATGATTGCATGCTGAGGAAACTAATTATACTTGTTGTCCCTGATGAATGAATACTGATGAAGCAATTGGAGGCCAAAATAAAAAAAAGTATCTGTGTTTCATTGTGGGAGGAAATTCCCCAGCTTTCATTCATCAGTCCTTTCTTGTTATCTAGCCCAGAAAGAACTATGGAGCAAAAAGTTACACAGGATGCCTCCAAAGCTCAGCTTAACATTTAGAAAGGAGAGATTCCACATTGTGCATACTGTATGAAGCTTAAGACTGCTCTTAAAGCAAAACTTGGAAAGTAGGTGTGATGTTCTTCCCCACCATGTCAGAGGCTTATGGAGCAAATTAGGGCATATACACTGGTGTGTGGCTAATTATAAGATAAATAAGACCAGTAAAGAAGCCAATGCTTTGAAGCCTGGGTTCAGACATGGTACATTCCTGTAATAATAATTAAAAGCACCACAGCAGAAACTGCTTCCCACTATGCCCATATCTGAACACAAGACCATTGTGAGGGTATGGGGGAGTGACCTTGAGAGACTGGGTGAAGAGATGCTGTCTAGGGAATGGTCAGATAAGAGACAGCACAGCCCACAGTTGCATAGGGGGAGGAGCAAGAGGCTCAGGAGGAACTCTCCCTAAGTTAACAGGGCTGTAAACGTGACGGCGGGAGAATTGTACTTTCAGACTTGCAAGATTCTGTTAATGTAGCTTTACGATAAAGTAGAATTAGCTTATTGGGCCATGTTTCCTGTCTGGTCTACCTGATAAGGCTGACATCAATCTTGCAAGTCTGAAAGTACATTTCTCCTGCCGTCACCTTTACAGCCCGATAACTTAGGGTGGGTCCCTCCTGAGTCTCTTGCTCTTCCCATGCAGTTGTGGCTGTGCTCCCTCTTATCTGACCATTCCCTAGGCAGCATCTCTTCACCCGGTCCCCCAAGGTCATTCCCACATACCATTACAGGTAGTCCCCAGTTTAAGAACGAGTTCCATTCCCAAGGTCTGTCCTTAAGTTGAATTTGTATGCAAGCTGGAACAGTACTGCTGTATAAGTAGTATTGTGTAATGAACTCAAACCATTGTAAATTTAACTTGAATCATTGTGTATTTAACTCTTGGCTACAATAAGCTTCGTCCTTAACTATGGGTCATCTGTAACCCAGGCGTTCTTAATCCAGGGACTACCTGTACAATCATCTGTCTTTCTATCGAGGTGAACCAAGGGTTGTCAATTGTTTATATGTTGAAGGAAATGCACATCAGCTAAAATGTTCACCATGTTCTGGGTTGTGGGCAGGGGTATCCATGGGTGGAGGGGGGATTTTAAAAAGTCAAGATGGTGGTGGGAATAAAAAAGGGGCATGGTCTCAATGACCTGGCTGTGGCCTCCATCTTTTTGACCTCCTCTGCATATATCCCTAGTTGCAGGTTTTCACATATTCAATTTCACCCTTTGCGGGTGGAGTTTAAAAAATGCTATTCTTGTGCTGAAATATGACTCTGCCTTTTTTTTCCTACTAGTTCTCATTCCATTTGGTTAGGGTGAGTTTGTCCTTTGACATTTCATTCAAAGGAGAAGCACATTTCAGAGAAAGTAGCACAGATGCAGCTGTTTGTTTTTTAAAAGCTTTCATTTAATTGTACCACAGTCAACAAAATATGGCACATTTTAAAAATCGGAAAGCGAAGTACACAAAAGCGATACATAAATTCCTGTGTATTTGGGGAGTATATATAAAGACATTTGTAATCTCAAATAGTGATATAAAACGTTTCTATACAAAAAAATATTTGCACAGATGGAGGCAACTGGGAATACTTTGCTGTTGTAACTTAAAAACTGGGGATCAAATGTGAATAAAACAATTTTGAATTAATGGATTGTTGCTTTGTCTTAATTTTTTTTTCCAATCCTATTTTCTACACTTTTAAGAACCACTGATCCAAGCAAAAATGTACTTTAATTTTCCAGTGTTTTGCTATTGTAAATCTGTCAGCCAACTATACAAGTTTAATTAATTTCTTGTATTGCACCATTTTATATGTTCAGGAGAAAATGGACCATAACATTATACTGCTGTCTTTTTTTATTTTGCCCCCCCCCACTTCCTCCAAAACTTTCTATTAAAATGCATAATTAAATGGACAATGAATGCCACTGGAGATGTTATGTACCAATTGGATTACAACCCCCCCAACACACTCTAGAAAGACTATGGTTAATATATTACAATTCTAAGAGGGTTAGTACCATCTATCAATTATTTTCATAATGTATTCTTGATGACTTATCAAAATACATTTAAAATAATTTGATTTGGTAAAGAGTTCCAAGCCCACTTCTCATACTTTAAGATTTTCAAGAGAGCCTCTTATAATTTATCTAAGAGTTTTATATAATATTGGAGAACTTCCTTTGATTTTAAATCACATTAACATTGCTAATGTTCTTGAGAGTATGAGCTCATGAGCATAAGAATTTTTTGCACTTGTTTCATTCGAAACTAAGTTAGAACTTGCAACAAATTCTTCTGCAAAATATCTTCAGCAGAAATAAAGTATCTTTCCATGATCCATCTTCTAATCCTATAAAGATGTCTATTTTCTCATTCCTTGATCATATTTATCCATGTTTAAAATGTGGGTGATCAAGAAATGGGAAGAGAGGAGAAGCATAAAGGGACAGAATTTGCTCCTACCTTTTCCAAATTTTTATCCAGTGAGAATTGGATATGCGCTAATAGATATTAATTTCTTAATATCAGGGAGGGACAGTATTGCCCAAATAGGATGAAAATCCAACACTAATGCAATTTGTATCCACTGAATGTCCTTTGAGTTCTGAATAAAGTAAGTTAGTTATTTTAACTGAAAAGCATGAAAACAATGTCTCCCTTTGTCTTATTTTTCTGGAAGCTAGTTTTTTATAATTATTTATACACAACTATAGACTTCTGCAAAAATCAATGAATTTATATTATTCTTTGCCATCTAGAAAATCAAGTAATAGAGAAAGGATTTGGAAGTATCTGAAACAAATACAATTTGATGAGAAAATAATTGTTCTAGTTGTGGCTACAGTATTTGGCCAAATAATGATAAAGATGTTGACTTAAATTCTGCTTTGATCTTTCACAAGAGAGGACTACAACTATATTTAATTAATAACAAAACTTTCTAATAATTACTCCCAAGTATTAAATCCAACTGGGCCACAGTGAACTCCATTAGATATTTGGAGAGATTCTTGCAAATGTTTATCCATCTTGATTAATATAGTAGGCTATTTCACGGTGACATTTCATTGTGTGACATTTCGTTGTGTGATCTTTCCCATAGCCTGGATTTTTCCTGTTTCCCATACCGCTACTGAGTCCCAAGGGAAGACCTCAAGAACTTTTCCCATGGCCCTTTTCAAACTAGGAATTATGAGCAGCCAGACAGACTTTAGCATAAAACAAAAATATATCACAGAGAAAAGAACTAACCATTGCATCTTCCATATTCATCTCTTTTGAATGCGCCATACATTAATTTTGTTTTTGATAATTTTGGAATCAGAGAATGAATGCGCCATACATTAATTTTGTTTTTGATAATTTTGGAATCAGAGAATGATGAACAAGAATGGACTTCATTCAGCGATGCCCAATAGTGCATTGAAGAAATTTGGGGTTAGTGGCTTGCCACACTTTTCTCCCATTAAAATTATGGCTCATTTCCTTTGTGATCCTGTTCATAATAAGGCCAATTTCTTACAGTAGGTTTGTTTTCACTGATCCCCACTAAAATATATATTTTTCCACATTCTGTTATGAAGACCCATTTTTTTTACCCAAACCAACCACCACAAAATTAACGACTATTATTCTTGGACTTACCTGCAGTGAATAACGATGGGTCCTGCATCAGGCGGCGTAGAAGCTTTGACTCTGCGTATGAATGCCAGCAGCCCAGTGGCATGGTAAGGTACCCCATGTTCTGGCCATGATGTGAAGTGGAACTGCTTAACTTCGTGCCTTGCTGAATAACCCCTCTGCAAGTAATGAGAGTGAGATGTGACAAAGTGAGAACTATCCTATACACGGTATAGTTGTTAAAGGCACCAGGCTAGAAACTGGGAGAATTTGAGTTCTAGTCCTGCCTTAGGCACAAAGCCAGCTGGGTAACTGAGCCAGTTTCTCAGCCCTAAGAAGGCAGTAGCAAACCACTTCTGAAAATGTTGCCAAGAAAACTGCATGGAATTGTCCATGTGGTTGCCAGGAGTCAAGACTGACTTAGACACACAGGGAGGGGGGGACTAGTGTTGTAATTATCTGCACTGTTGGTGCCCAGAGCAGCCACTAGTTGACCTGAGGCTTGTTATTTATTTATTTGTTTATTTATTGCCTTCAGGTCAGTTTTTGACTCCTGTTGATTGCCTGGATGAGTCCCTATAGTTTTCTTGGCAAGGTTTCGGAAGTGGTTCGCCATTGCCCAAGGTCACCTGGCTGGCTTTGTGCCTAAGGCGGGACTGGAATTCACAGTCTTCTGGTTTCTAGCCTGATGTCTTAACTACTACACCAAACTGGCTCTCTGAGCCATATTCCTCCTTTAATTAGGATATTCCAGTCATTCTACTCTTCCAGTTCATACCAGTATAAATTCATGGTGTACCTACAAACAGCTTCCTACTCTTCCAGGTCACACCAGTGTAAGTTCAGAGTGTACCTACAAACAGCTTGCCTTGATCACAGTCAGCAAAGCACATTAAGAAAAAGGAAATCTATCTCAACCATAGGACTTTTCATAATCAAATAGAAAGCAAGATATTTAGCAGGATCCAGCAGATTGGAATTGCCAGCTTTTTAAATCCAGAGATAAAATTAAATTCACAGTGAACAAACTTAACTACTGCTACAAAAAATTGTCCAATACACTCTAAATTAAGTTTCTCTTGGTTAATTATCAAAGGCAATTGAAGTTCTGGTTGCTGATGCAAAGGAAACCGTCTGGTGTTTTCTAGCTTCACCTGTGGCAAGTGTAATTATGGATGCTACAATTTACTTGTGATGACAGGCAGTAGAGTACCAGCACATTGTTGCATTGAATCCTGCAAGGAAGAATGGAACATGTCATGCCTTCACTTTGGGGGATACAATCCAGAAAACAGGTGCTTTCTTCTTATTGTAGCCTCTCAAACAGAATCAGGGGAATTTGGGGAGATGGTTAATCTGGTACACCAGATTGAGGTGAGGATTTGAGAGCAAGGGAGAGAACCAGGTGAGCCCTCCTGAGCTCACTGGAGGAAAACTGGAACAAGAAATACAACAATACAAAGAAATACAACGATGAATTAATTTCAGTCACAAAAATGGGCTTATTGCAGGACTGAAGGTTGTGCTCTCTGTTCTGTGTTGTGCATTGCATCCAAATCACTTATCATTACTATGATAGAATGCATTCTTGTTGAGCTGCTGTCATGCAGATTTAATATGCTCAGAAGACTACTCGCTTCTAGGTTTCCTCATTACTAGATTCAATAGTTCTGATGGAGAAGTCCCAGATCCCTGATTAAGGGCTCCTTCTACTGAAAACTACAGTAAATACCTTGGAATGATTACAAGGCAACTAGATCCCTGAGGCTCTTTGGTACTTCACTTGAAACAAGGTTGTCATTTAACATTCTTCCAGATTCAGGAGAGGGGGGTGAATTACAATTGTGGTTATCCCAAGGTTGAGCAATTACAATTGCTCAATAATTGCATGAACCTTTCAACCCCTGTCTACAAGATAAAAATGATTATCCATTCCCTGTACAATTAATATGGTGCTTAGACTCAAATTAATCCATCAAGAATGACCATGTAAATAAAGGGCTACTCTACAATATTATTTGCTAAGACAATGACCTTTGATGGAGTATCTAAAAACTACACAAGAAGGCTCAGATGATAAGATACTGAGGATCAACATGAAATGTTAATACTTTAAAATGCTGCATTGGAAGGTCTGGGCCACTTCAAGCAGTCTCAAGACCCTGTTATGTTGTGATGTAATTATCCACCATCTTGGGATGTTTAAAAGTGAACAAAATGGTGTTAAAGCCATTGGATAGACTTAATGCACCTAAAACAGCAGGAAAGAAGAAAGAAAGGTAAGTAGGAAGAAGGAAGAAGGAAGAAGGAAGAGAATTAGCAAGTATCCTGGGAAGTTTGTAAGTAATATAGGATTTTAAAGATGCATTTCAATTAAGCTTAATTCCTAGTGCCTACATGGACCCAATCATGCAGTTTTCTTGGCAGCAATATGAAAGTAGTGAATTCCTTCTTCCAGGAATGTTTTCTTGAGTTCCCAGTTTAGCTTGCAGCCCTGGAATTTCCTAGTGGTTTCCTAGTGGTCTGCTACCCAAATACTACCCAGATCTGACCTACTTAGCTTAGACCAGGTAAGTCTACCATGCTCCTGCCATTCACTGAGATACCCTGGTAAGTGGGCAGTCAGTGTCAGGCCCAGCCCAAGAACAACAGGAAAACAGTCCAACTGAGTTCAGTCCTTTTATTGCTTACACCATACAGACAAAATCTTGCTAGACTAACCTGTACTATTGCAACTAGAGGATATACCTTGGAAGATTCTAGGGAGTAGCTATGCTAAACCTCTTACACTTCCCACGCTCCTGCTTCAGACTGTGTTGTTTCCTGTCTCTCTAACCTTCCTGGAATGTGCCTCCTCCTTCCTGAGAACCTTGCTCTCTCCTGCAATTCACCACATCACGCCCCCTCCCCTTCGTAGATACATTCCATCACAGTCAATGATTAGCTACATTTACCATGGAAGTCATTCTGTGAACAGAAAAAGCTCTCATGATAGCCCTTCTATAAGGGCTATAAGTCTCTCAAAACTCCAAATGTGTTCACTGGACCAAGAATGGTTTGTCTATTTTACATTAAACCTTTCCTTCTTGTAAGCTTTTACATTAAACCTTTGGTTCTTGCAATCCTTTCAAGGGGAAGGGTTTGGCAAGACAGCTTTCCCACAACTGAATGATCCCTGGCTGGAGAAAGAACATGACTGATGCAAGATCTCCAAGTATCAGTTTGAATAAAGAAAATGTGTTTCTTGACATTTCATTAATTTCATTTTATTATGGTTGCAGGACCATCATTATCAAAAGGGTATATATTCAATACGGTGTTTAAAAGGTAAGAAATAAAATATATTGAATAAAAGTTATAACTGAATTAAAACTAAAGGGGTAAGAACCATGGCAACCCACTGACTGCATTCAGCACTGGACAATCAGTCATCTTTGAAGATCACAATCTAGTACAAAACATAGCAAATCTTATAGGAGTGATGGATGTCTATCTGCTAAAATACATAGAAGTCATCAGTGTACCCTGAGAGTTCAACTAGTAGGTGGACAGTAAGAGTAGTCCTACTGTCATTTTAACCACCGTAGAAAAAAGTGGGCTACGGATTCTACTCGATCAAATGCACAAGGGCAGATACAATCCTTCAGTGGTATGTTTTGGACCCCCCCTCCATTCCATCGCTATTGGCAACACATCAAAACAAGCTAATAAAAATAGCCTTCTCAACTTTTGAGGCACAAGATCACAAATTAGACCCTGGAGCCCAATAGTCATAACTGTCCTATCAAATCTACATACACAATCCATTTTTCTAGCCTTGCTAAATCCCAGAGATGCTAAGTAACTAGGGAAGAGACCAAATCTTACCAATTTATCCATATCAAGAAGCCACCCATTTGAACAGAAAAATTAGTATGGCTAGGTTTCCTGCTAAAAATAATCATTTAAGTAGATAAGAAACACCATAATCCAGGCTGTAGCTTCCCAGAAGCCTGCTCTGCTTCCAAGTAAGTATGGTATTTGCAACACATCTTGGAGAAGAATAGAGCATTCAGAGAAATTTGTTTTGACAACCTCTAGCTTCTTTTCTAAACATAACCCCATACAACAAAAGCAGTAAGCCTGTGGCATTAAAAACTTTTAGCGCTAAAGCAGTATGGAAACCACCAGCTCTATGATCAAATTTCAAGTTGGCAAAGGCAGTGTTTTCAGCATTATTCATTACATATGGCAATTGTGCATTCCACAGTCTTGAGGCATGAAAAATTACTCCCAATATTTATGACATTCCCCTTGCTCTACTGCCTGTCTGTTAATCTGCCACCTGTGTTTAATCAGTCACTTGGCAAACACTATAACCTTAATTTTAGAGTAGTTCATATTCAACTTATCTTCTATATAATAGGAAACTAGAGCCCTTAACAATCTCCTCAGTCCACTTATGTCTGTGAAATCAAAAAAACAAAATTAGAGAGTGGTTAGCCTACTAGCCAAGTTGGGTGATAATACTTCTGCAAAGAGGCAAGATGTGTAATTAAAGGATTGGTATATATGTTAAATAACCATGGATCTAACAAGCAATCTTGCTTGAAACCTTTTCAATTAGGGATGCTGTCTGATACCTGGCCTTGGTTATTACATCCAGATATCAGCAGACAAATTATGTATTAATAGAAGGAGGCATGTATCAATGCTAGCCTGCTGTAGTTTCTCTCTTTTGAGTGGGAATCAAATGTTGACTTGAAATCTACAAAGACAGAAAATATCTGTATATTTTGTACATCTGTACATATCTCTTTATAGCAGAGAGCTCTGCTTTTTTCACTAGATGGCTTAGAACCAAACTCTGAGTGTTGACAAACTTTTTCAAAGCCCACTTACTTGTCTACTAAGATGTTTTTCTGTTCTATTTGTCATTTCAGGCATCACATTTGCCTACTGTTACTAAGTAAACTAATAGAGGGACAATTGGATAGATTAGATCTCCCCTGCCCCTTTCTGATGAATAGCAATAGTAATTGCTAACCTCCAACCTTCAGGTAGGATAATAGTATGTTTTATGACAGTAAAAATGTGGCTAATGCAGGGGCCCACAACTCTACAACTGCTGGAAACATTGTGTGGGAGTCAAGCCATAATCAGGGGCTTTGCCTGGCTTAAGTTGCTTAGAGCAGTATTTCTCAACCTCGGTCACTTTAAAATGTATAGACTTCAACTCCCAGAATTCCCCACCCAGCATGCTGGCCAGGAAATGGTCAGCCTTGTGAGGTAGTCCAGACAAGAAGTACACCCAGATGAACTAATTCTACTTTATTTTAAGCTTACATTAACAGAATCTTGCAAGTCTGAAAGTATGTTTCTCTCCCGTTGCCTTTACAGCCCAAGAAACTAGGAAGGGTCCCTTCTGAAATGTTTGCCATGTCCCCATTCCTGCTGCACTAAGGCTCTTCCCCCTTCCCAAGGTCATTGGCAGAATTATAGGAATTCTGGGAATTGAAGTCCACACTTCTTAAAGTTACTAAGACTGAGAAACACTGGTTTTGAGGCACCACCTTGCAAATTTATTTGTGATTAGGCTCCCTTATATTCGAGCTCCCAATTCTCTGTCAAAATATCTTTCTTTTTAAAAAAAGGAAGGGGTTGTTAATTACCTGCTGCCAGGCATACATCAGGGCTTCCTTTTAATCAATTAAAAAAAACTGGTGTTTTTGAATAAAACAAGAGATGGGAGTAGATGGCAATCCTGATATTAAAGCTCCTAAACTACCCTGACTGGAGAAAGAACATGGATGATGTAGCATATTGTTGTGAGCCACCTAGAGTTATTATATGAGATAGGCATCCATATAAGTCCTGTAAATAACTTAAATAAACAAATGTCCAAGTATTAACTGGGATAAAGAAAACCAAGTTTACAGACAGAATGGTATCCTTGCAAGAGAGGAGATCTTACCCTTTCCAAAGTGAATGTCCTCACCACGTATTCTGCCAGCGTCTCTGATTTCACCTGGGTAATTTTAATGTCTCCGTACATCTCTGAGTCATCTGGCCAATATTTGGCACACTTAACCTGCATGCAACAACAGATTATGATAAGTCTATCATGGAGGAGGTAAGCATCATCTGGGGCCACTGGTGAAGAGGAAACCAAGAGTCATATCTTACCCTTCCCACTTCTACCAGCTTTGTTATCATCACTATGCTGGAACAGTGCTCCTGCCACAGCATCCGCCAGAAATCATAGATCATCTCCTGTTTGGGGCCTAGAGCACAGAGAAAATCCAAAAAAGATGGCAACAGAAGTAAAGAAAGTCAGGGACCCATCTAAATACCATGGCAATTTTACCCAATATAAAATCTCAGAGCAGCTTCAAATATTTTGTAATGCGTTGAGGAAGCCAGAACATGAAATACCTTGGGCACATCTTGGTATACATATGGGCACACCTCTTCGTGTGCTGCTTCCCTCCATACATGCAGAAAATGGGAAAGGGGAAAAAGGAGAAAGCACGCTAAAAAGCAATGCCCAAGAAGTAGGTAAGAAAGTCTTACCTTGTGTGGCTATGAAGTGGTTGGATCTTTGGTAACCCTGTAAAGAAAAAAAAAATGCATTCTAGTTCTGGAAGGAGGGAGGGAAGGATTGTAATATTTTGTGCATTTCTATATGCCCCAAGATCTGCTACTCTGAAAGCTGAATTTAGCAACCTCTTGCTTTTCTCCTGTAACAGTTATTCCAAAATCTACACACTATTGAAGTGGGGGATACGCAGGGAAGATAATGTTGATTTCACTTCAAGCAGTGTATCTCAACCAAACATCCTCCTAAGTCCTTCATCTGCCCTAAGTGACATTCATAGCTTCCATGTCCCACCACAGAACTGAGTTGATATTTCCAAACAACCTCCCCAATGTACATTTTTTCATATTTGTTTGCGCTGTTCACATCCAATACATATCCATTGGCTGTTTCTTTGCAACCATCTGTCTTTCTCTTTTATACAGAGGTAGGCCCTTCTTCCTCCTCACATCACAGTGACAGCCAAAAGCCATTTAATAAAGCCAGAATGGGTTGCTCTAAGGTCCAATAAATAGCTCATCAATTTCACCCTAGAAAAGCAGGGAGGAAATGCATGTTGCTGTTAGGAAAGCAACATGGACATCTTTCTCATGGCAGCATTTTCTAGGCTGAGGTGGACAACCGGAAGTTCTAAAGCTGCAAGAACCCTCCCAAAAAGTCCTGGGCATAAACTTTCCCTCCCAGAGTTTCTACAAAAATTACTACTAAATAGCAACTTGCAGTGTGACAAAGAGAGAAATGATTAAATACACAGTAGGAGTGTAAATGTCTTAGCTATATGAAAACAAGCAAGATCAAATATAATTATTGTTCTGGGTCAACTCACCACTTTAGGGAGCAGGGCTACTACCCTGCCACCCAAATGCTGTCTCTGACCCGAAGTTGCACACCCCTGTTCTAGCAAACAAGGAAATGTTTTCAAACCATGACCATCCATGCATGGCTCTACTGAACACAGAGCTGCAACATACTGAACTGTAGATCACCTCTAGGGCAAGCGTATGCATTCTTCCCAGGACACAAGGGCCATCTGGATGAGTGATTAAAGGCAAGGACACTGCACGTAGCACCGCAATACACAGAAGTCACAGAGCCCCGAGCAACCTCTATGAATGCTCTCCTTCTTCTCAGCCATTTAATGCACATACAGCTAACTCCTGATTGGGAAGCCCAAAGATCAGAGACAGATGGAAAAGGGCCAGTAAAGAACAGCACATCAGGAAGGACTTGATTTCCCATACTGTCTGCACTCTCCCATGTTCTACCATCTTTGGTAAGAAGCAGGATATGGAAAAATAAACAGCCAGATCTCTACTGTTTGCTCTCAGTTACTATGGAAAAGGAGATGTCTTGCTAGGAGGCAAAGGCAAAAGCAGGAGAAAAGTTATCACAGAAGAGCTTTTGAATAAATATTAAGGAAGCTTCAGGCAAAAGGAGGAGGGGTTGCTTACCATTTGGGGTTTAGCATTTCTGAATTGCTAACATCAAGAGCGCACAAACATTTTTATTAGTTAATACTAATTTTACAAACTATTACCTTTTAAATTTAGAACTTTCCATGATTATGAACACCTTTACGTGCACGTACATTTGTGCTTTAAAAAGGTACAAATGAAAGTGAAAGGGTTGTTAAAAGTCATTACAATTGTACAACTACAAACATTTCAGTTTGAATGTCTGGGGGGATATTTGTGGAGGCTGATACATATATGGCATGAGAATTAAGGATGTTAATAATATACTGTGAGTAAAATGTACCAGAAAAGGTAAAACTAAGCAGTCAGTTATCCTTACATCACAAAGTGTGGAAAAGAAGGAGGCAGAGCAGCAGCTTAGTTTTCAGATATCTAGATTTAAGCCCGAGGTCACATATCACTGCAAATATACATGAACACACGTCCGGGTATTGTGGACAATGTGGACAAAAATGTCCCAAATTTAACACCTGGATTTCCTTGTTTTCAATAGGAGAATGGAACAAAATGTTAGCAATTGCCAGATGGACTTACTCCACCTGGCAGCTGCAAAAGGGCCTGATGCCCCTGCGCACTTGTTCTAGGTGAGGGATGCTGGAAGGTGAACTTCAGCAGCATCTGGAGGACCATAAGTTCACTACTATAGTTCTACGGGAGATCTAGTGATAAGCGCATTGGTGCATACTTCCATGCTCAACATAGCCAGAGGAAGAACAGGAAGAGAGAAACAGTGAATTTGAAGAAATGATTACACAGAGCTTTAACAACTCCCCGACATCAAATCTTGTTTGGATATCTAACTCCTTAAACCACTGCTGAAGATCCAGTTACTTTGCTAGAGGCTACCAGTGTTATTAGCTGCCTCAGGACTTTTGCAAAGAGCAGTGAACTGGGACAGGCCACCTCTCCAAAGGGCATACAATGCCCCATCAAGGATTCTGGGACATAGAGATATTTAAATGAATCAGCTTATTTTCACTTTTAGGCACACCTACAGCAAGTAGGAAGGGATGGCACTGAGGAGCAGTGTCATGAACCTTTGCCCAGTTCCTTAACATATTGGCCCAATATGGAGGGTGACCCAAAAACCAAGGAGTCTCTACATGAAATTTCTCAACATCCATGCCCTCACCTTTTCTGGCATCCAGTCAGAAGCAGAGGTTGCATGAGGCACTTCAAATTTCAGCTACACCCAATCTTACCACACCTAGTTCTTGCTGAAAGTTATTTAAGGCCAAAGCTTCTGAAATCCAGAATTTTCTCCTTCCCATCCCACCCTCTGGTCACCTCATAATTAATGAATGGGTATATGCAACACACTATTCTACACTCAAGTGGAATCGAGTCATTTGTGATTCAATATGTGGGGGGAAAACTTTTCTTTGCATATCATGTGAACTACCTTTCAGATGTTTTATACGCTTTACTCGTTTAGACATAGCATGTTAAGTAAATACATCAGTTCTGTTTTGTTAACCCACATTTAGGGTCAATCATGTGCATAAACTGATCCAAGACCACAACTTTACCTCCATCCTCCTTTGAAATAAATTTCTAATTTGATGAATGAGTAGTAATAGGGGAAAAGGCAGACTTTTTCCTGCCCAACAGGATTCCAGGTCAACTATGACTGTATCGCCAACTGCTTTATTTTAGAGCTCAGTAGGCTGAGACCATATTTCTGGAGAAATCCAGTGTCTTTGCTCTTTTTTCCTCCATGTCCCAGACCGACTACAGACTACAGTATGACATTGGGACCCTGGAAGAGGATCCCTGGAATGGATCGTGAAAAGGGAGCAACTCAGAGCTCTAATTTTGAAAAGAAGAAAGAGAGCTGCTTATACTGCTTGCTTGCTTCCTTGTTTGTATCACTCTACAATAGAAAGGTGCAATACAGACTGCCCTATGGACTGTTTTCACTTATTTGTCACTCGAGGGCCTGATATCCCTACTGCAAGTAATTTTTTTGGTCATCTTCATCCACTGTTGTCTGCTTGGCCTAAACCTGTGTCCCTCAGCACCACAATTTTGTTCAGGCAATTGTCCTTTCAAAAAGGGACACACAATGGTACCACACATTTTGAAAACAAGAGAATCACTAATGATGAACAAGATAGACGTCTGAAGAACTGCCATTTCAGACTACATGAAATCCACCATCTAAAGCAGACATGTTAAACAGCATCAGTTGGGGTGGGATGGGATGAGATGGGGAAATCCCTCCACTCCAAAATGAATAATTATGGAGTCTTGATTGGAGGAGAAATGAAAAAAAAAGAGGGACGTGACATATACTTACTTCTCGGTTTATCCGAATCTTAGCAAGCCCATTTGGACACAGGTTTGAGAGAAAAAGAAATCAGAGACAGACAGATTAGTGAGACAAGAGCAAAGGAAGACTAGACCCATTAGTAAAGGGAGTGCGTTAAGAGCAATGTTGAGAAGGAACAGCAGCAGCAGCAGCAGCAAAGAATTATGGGGTTGGACATGGCTCAATGAATTGATCTGGACAACTGTAAACAGATCCAAGCTGTGATACTGTGATACTCATTCAGAAATATTTAAAATGTACATTTGAATGTTGTCTCCTTTTGACTATTTGCATTTTGAATCTGGAATGTGAATGTTGAATGTGACCTTTGGAAACTGAGAACTTCTAAAGCATCATCCCCTTTTGGTTTAAGCAGACAAGATTTAACACTTGTTCAGCAAAACATTATCAAAGAATAGAAATGATTGCATCCAGGTAATCAAATACCTATCATACATTAACTACCAAAATCAAACAGCAAAGTTAGAGTTTATATACTGAACCCAAATGTCATTATATGTCAAATATAGATACCCAAAAGTTGGCAAAACCTTCCAATAACTATGCAATATCCAAAATTTGATGTTAGCATTCCCAGAAGAAATTCTGGAGAGTCTTTCCAATATTTTGGACTAGTGATGGCATTCACCAATCACTTTTCCTTATTCTGGTTACAAATTATTTCTAAAGTTAAGTCATTTCTAAAATTAATTCTGGAACATATGCTGTGTTTCACAGCTTTGCATCCATGTGCTTCAGTGACAACTTCTTGGGGTTACTGTTATCATTTAAGAAAAGTTACCCATGTCTTTTAAATTATTATTTTTTTCATCTGGAAGAACATGGGGAATCTAAGGGGTGCTTTGGAAAACAAGCTCATCCCTTGAGACAATACAAGTGGTTTACTTATATACTGCATATACTTTTAGTCTTCTGATTTGCTCCTGCCCTGTAAGATTCCATTCTTGGGCAGATGATCAAAAGAGGATTCCAACAGAGAACAGGAATAGATATAACGTTAGGTGGTAAGGAAAGGAGAACTTCTAAGGATGCATGTATGAGACAGAGACTTGGGGAATAACAGAAGACAAACAAAATTCTACATTATACAACCAAGTAACTTTCTAAGACAAAAAATGCATAACAAAAGCAAGAGAGAAGATGATGGCACTGACATACTTACATCAATGTAGTTGGCATTGATGTAGTCAGAGTTGGCATCACCAAGAAGTGGATGGAGCTTAACCCGATGACGGTCATCTGGAAACAAAATCAGATAGGACTGTTAGGGCAGAGCAGACAGAAGAACACTGGGAGATCTTTATACACCCATACGTCAAATTCAAATGGTTTCCCCTTCCTCCCTCAAGTAAATTTCTAGACACTTAGAAGTTAGGTGGAGAGATGGAATTCAAAGACTCCAGCAGTAAAGTTCACTTTCTATATTTTCTAGTAGGTCTCAGCAACATTGGCTTACAAGTCAGCAGTTCCTCCAAAAATCCACTATGCAAAATTACAAATATATTCTAACCTGACTTGCAGTCTCAGATTTGTCACATAATAATCCATGCTTTTTAGCGTAGAAATCCCCTTAATCAAATTTGTTTATTAGATTGATATCCTATTTTTTTGTTCAGGTGCTCAGGGTAGCATACATAGCACGCCTTCTACTCATTTTTGCCCACAACAGCCCCATCGGGGAGATTGGGATGAGAGAAAATGATTGGCCCAAAGTCAGCCAGTGAGTTCTGTGCCTACGGCTGAACTAGAACCTGAACCTCCACACCGGGTCTCCTATTGCCTGCTCATCTGCTGTGGTTGTCTCCAGAAACCTCAGCGCAGAAAATAGGTGTAAGTGTATATGTGCTTGCTGAATGTTGATACGTCTTTTTCTTTTTATACTGCTCCCCTTTTATTGCAATATTAGATGCCCAGAGTGCTTGAAGCTAGGCAGAATGTATGTTTAGTAAATAAGGCACACATAAATATAAAATATACAGTACAGATCACTTTACTGAAACTAGACTAATTAGCAATCCAGCAAAAATTATGCTCAAGCCTTATGGTCTATGCGGGATGATAATCATGTTCTGTTGTTCCAAATGGTCATACACAGATAAAGCATGCTGGTATTTATTCCTTCAGGCTACTTTAGGCTGTGGGGGCACTCCTGACCCTCTGGTCACTGTCCTCCTGAGCCATTTTGGCTTGGTCTACCTGAAAGACCAGACCCCTGATTTCCACAGAGTCATCTGCCAATGTGATGCTGATCTGGCAGCTTCTGAAACACTTGTCAGATATTATGCAGGCTCCTTTTAAACCCAGCTTTGCCACTCTTTTGAGAGAGCAGTAGACCCACTTTTAAAAAATCAAGACTAGCAATTTTTGAAATATAACTGTACTTGTGTGTTAACAAAGCAGAGAATTAAGCAGAAAAATTGACAAGAGCTGCCACAGCTCTTGGTTCCCAGCCAACTTCAGTTCCTTAATCGCTCACTCTGCTAAATTTCATTCCCCAGTAAAAATCCATGAGTAAACCTCTCCCCCCACACAACACCTTTGGCACCAAAGGGGAAAAGAAGAGCCAGTATGAATTTCAGTGCCAAGGAAGAACATACACACTATGCCCTCTTCATATGACTTGCTAATATTGCATTTATGAGCAAGTTGCACGCAGATGTAGTCTATGTAAGGATGATGGCTATAAAAAAATGGGCATCCTTTAATGAAACCTTTGTGGAAAAGCCCTTTTGTTTTTATCTTTTTTCCCCCTGTCTGTTCTCTTTAATTGGAGGGGGGAGCACTCCACTTTTTTTTTCTCCATTTATCAAGCAGCCCCCCCCCCCCCCCCCCACGCACACAATGCTCCTTCCCTTTCAGCTCCATAACTGTTGGTCAGTCCTCAGGCTACTCTTTTTTTAATATAATAACTTGATTAATTTTTTTAAAAGGCACAGTAAAAGCTAACAAAAACTAATATTAAGAGAAAGAAGAAAAAACTGAAAAAAGAGAAAACAGTAAAGATCAAAAGTACAAAAAAGAAAAGAGAGAGAAACAACAAAGAAAAAAAAAAGAATTGATTTCCGACCCTCCTTGCATAAGATATAAGTAACAATATACATCAAACTCTTACTCTAAATTTAAAAAATAACTTCCATTATTTCTATTATTACCCCATATTATTTCTAATCATCAAATCCATACAACATTTCACTTTTTTTCTGTTTCCCACAAAAAGTCCAAAAAACGTTTCCAGTTAGCATTAAAATTACACAACGTCTTATCTCGAATCAAAGCCATCAAGTTCGCCATCTCAGCCAACTCCATCAGCTTCACCAACCATTCCTCCATTGTAGGTGGTATCTTATCTTTCCACCTCTGTGTATATAAAAGCCTTGCTGCTGTCATCATATATAAGAACAAAGTTCCATGAGTGTTTTCCAACTGTTTGTCCATCAAACCGAAAAGGAAAGTCTCTGGTTTTGATTGAACATTCATCTCTAAAATCTCCTGTATACAAATATGTACCTCATTCCAATTTTTTTTTTTTTTTTTGCTTTTTTACAAGCCCGCCAGAGATGATAAAATGTCCCTTCTTGTTGTTCACATTTCCAGCATACATTTGAAGTACCTTTATACGTTTTAGATAACTTTTCTGGCGACAAGTACCAATGATACATCATTTTATAAAAATTCTCTTTAAGGTTATTACACAATGTGAATTTCAGTCCTTTCTGCTACATATTTTCCCATTGTTCCATCTGTACATTGTAGCCAAAGGTTTTAGCCCATTTTATCATACAGTCCTTAACTTGTTCATCTTCTGTCTCTAGTTTCAATAAAAGTTTATACATCTTTGCAATAACATGTTCATCATTAGTACATAATTCTGCTTCAAATTCAGTCTTACCATATTCAAAACCATAAGTTCTTTTATCTTTCTTGTAATTGTACATAAGAAAACCATTGACACACATATCCTTCTGAGATCAACTCCTCTCTTGTCTTTAATCTTTGAGAACCTTTGAGAAAATTTCAATATGTCACCATGTTAACCATTTATTTATACTTATCATTTCTCTTCTATAAAAAGCTTCTTGTGGTGACAACATAAATGAACCTTCAGAGACAACACAGATTTATATCTGTTCCATATTCTCAATATGGCATGTCTAATAAAATGATTTTTAAAATCTACATTAACTTTATTGTGCCATAAATAGCCGTGCCACCCAAATCTTAAGTCATGCCACTCTAATTCCAATAACCTCCTATTTCTCAGAGTCACCCACTCTTTCATCCAAACCAAACAAGCTATAAAGTACACTTTCAAATTTCGGAGACCTAAACCTCCTTTTTCTTTAGCATCTTGTAAAATTTTAAACTTAATTCTTGGTTTTTTACCTTGCCAAACAAATTTAGATATATCTTTATGCTATTGTTTAAATGGAGCATCAGTTGTCATAACAGGTATTGTTTGAAACAAAAATAATATTCTAAGTAAAACATTCATCTTAACTACTGAAATTCTTCCCAGCAATAACAATTGTAATTTTTCCCATCTTAACTTATCTTTTTTAATTTCATTCAAGTCTTAACATAATTATTTTGAAACAACATACAATTGCTATTTGTCAAATTCACCCCCAAATATTTAATCTCTTTTTCCACCTTAAAAACCTGTTTTGTTCATCAGTTCTTGTTCTTGTATTCTCATATTTTTGTTAACATTTTAGTCTTTTGTTTAATAATTTTAAAAACAGCCAAAGCACCAAATTCTTTCAACTTTTTCATTAAATCTTCAGTCCTCTTCAGGGGATCCTCTAACACCAACGTCAAATCATCTGCAAAGGCTCTCAACTTATATGTCTCTTTCTTAATTTTTATGCCCCTTATCTTCTCACCTCTCCTTATATCTATTCAAAACTTCCAAAATTAAAATAAACAAGGGAGACAATGGGAAACCTTGTCTCGATCCTTTTTGTATTTCACATGTTTTAGTTAAATCTCCATTCACAATAATTTGCGCTTTCTGTGATGTATAAATCAATGTCATTCCTTTTATAAAATTATCTCCAAAGTTCATATCTTCCAAAATGTTAAACATAAAAGGCCAATTTAAGTTGTCAAAAGCTTTCTCTGCATCCAAAAAGCTTAATGCAGCTTGTTTTTCATTATGTGGTTCCAAATATTCTATAATGTCCAGCACATTCTAACATGTTTTAATTGTCTTTTAGGTAAAAATCCACGCTGACCTTCATGAATAAATTCTTGTAATATAACTTTCAACCTATCAGCTAAAATCATTGTGAACAGCTTATAGCCATTATTCAATAATGATATTGGTCTATAACTTTTAGTTAAAATCAAATCTTGTCTTTCTTTAGGTAATAACGCTATATTGGCCTCCTTCCAAGACTCTGGCATCCCACCTTCCATCAATATAAAGTTCATCATAGATTGGAGCAGTTGTAGAATTTCATCCTCAAAATTTTTATAAGATGATCCTGGAAGCCCATCTGGTCATGGTGCTCTGTCTTTGCTTATCTGAAAGCTTTGGCAAATTTTGGGGTTTTTTTTAATAGTCGCCTATTTTTTTCTAGAGAAATATCTTGTCTTTTGCATACATTAGAGTAATATTGATGATTTTTTTTTGTATAGTCTCATTACAGTATCACCCTCTTGAAGTTTCATAATTATTTTTTTTTCTCCTTTCCTAATTTATATGCCAACCATCTCCCCGCCTTGTTTGCAAATTCAATTTTTGTTTTTTGTTTGGCATAGCTCACCTTTTTTTCCAATTCTCTCACTGTTAACATAGATAGTTGTTGCTGTAAAAGTTTAATTTGGTTTGAAATACTTAACTTTTGTGGTGTTAACTTTAATTCATCCTCTTTCTTCTTTATCGGTGTTAACTTTAATTCATCCTCTTTCTTCTTTATCTCATCCAAAATAGCTTGCATTTTTTCTTGATTCCTCTTTTTAAACTCAGTGTTATGCTGAATGAAATACCCTCTATAAAAGGTTTGCTTGCATCCCAAACCATTCTCAAGTTCATACCTTTATTTAAATTGTTCTAAAAATATTCCATTAATCTTTTTTTCACAATCTTTTACTATCTTTTCCTTTGTAGCAACATTTCATTTAGTCTCCATCTGAATGAATTAGATTTTCCTTTAAGAGTCCAACTCACTGGGTTATGTTCAGAAAAAGTCTTTGGTAAAATCTCCACTTTAGAAGTATTAACAAGCCAAAGCCTTTGAAATCCAAATCATGTCTTTCCTTGAGAACAATCTATGTCTTTCTGAAAAATAGGTCTATTCTTTAGAAATACCATTTTTCTGTTTCCATATATCCACTAAAGATAGATTGTCTATCAAACCAAAAAATGTTTTCGGTAGTTTACCCTGATTCTTTTTAACTTCCTTCTCTGATGTTCTATCCAATAGGGGATATACCACCCCATTCCAATCTCCCATCAGGCACCAATTTTCATAAGAAAAATTTGTCAATTTTTCCATAAGACATTTAAACAATTTTCCTTTATCTTCATTTGGAGCATAAAGTCCCAAGATCAATGCTTTAATTCCTGTAGTTTGACTTCTACTCCAACAAATCTACCATGTTCATCAGCCAATATTAATTTCGGTTTTAATTGTGGATTAACATATAACATGACTCCATTAACTTTTTTTGGACCTGCTGAAATAAATTCTTGTCCCAAATTCTTATAAATCAAATATTTTATGTCCTTTTTTCTAATATGACTTTCTTGTAAACAAATTACATCTTGTTTACCTTTTTTAAAATAGTGAAACACTTCTCTTCTGTGGAGTATTTGCTCCATTTATATTCCATGTTAGCCATTTGTAATCCATAATTAAGCCAGTAGTTTAGAAAAGCCTATACCTGTGGCACCCAACTCAGAGTCCTCTTTTTCATCTTCCTCCTGGACCTGCTTGGCTTTTGAGATTGTCTGCTTATCCTCCTCCACTTGCATCTCCTCCAGCTCTCCTTTACATTTTTCCAGAAATTCTTTGGCTTTATGAACAGAATTCAGTAGAAATCTTTTCTGCTGGAAAGAGAATCACTCCCTCCAGTTTATCCCAGCAAAACAAAATCTGCTTCTGTTTCAACACCTCCATCAAAAAAAAAAAAAAAAGTCCTTTCTCTTGCATAAAATTCTGATGGGAATTTCTTTTAATATAATTATATCCACATTGTCAATCTTCAATCTGGTATTAAAATGCCATTGCAGAACTTGATCTTTGGTCCTTTTCTTTGCAAAATGTATTAATATCTCTTGGTACATGTTCTACTGATGCATACCGTGAATTTACCCAATACACCTTATCAATCTCATCTTCAGCTTTTTCTTCTTCCCAATTTAAAAATTCTGCCAATGTTTGAACTACTTTTCTTCTAATATCTTCACCTGAAATTTCTGGAATAGCTCTGAATCTCAGGCAAAATTTCTTCTCTCACAGTCCCACAAAGCCACATTATCCAGTCCTTTCTCCAACCCCAGATCTCTAGTTTTTGCCTTATTCTCCAACAATTCCATTCTTTCAGTAACCTGCTTCACTTCTCCAGAAATTTGTTTCATCTCTCCAGCTATTTGTTTCACATAATTGTCCATCTTATCTATTCTTTCTTCCATTTTTTCCCCCAAATCACAAATTTCCCTCCTAATTCATCAAACATTGGTTTAAGTAAACTTAAAGCAACTATCTTCTCCTCTACTGGTTGCTCTAACAGAGCCTCATCTTTCTCACATTTTTTGCACTGCTTTCCTATAGCCACAATCTTATTTTTTTTATTTTTCCTTTGTGCAAGTAAAATGGCTAGCTGGATATATTTAAATACAAGAGAAAGTAAACTGACAGTTCATGCCCCCGGTGTCTTTCAAGCTGGAATTGTAAACATGGGTCAAAGAAAACACACAGGGATCGAGTTACAATCTTCTTCTGTTTTGAAAACTCAGCCAATTAACAGGCATAGGCTAGCACAACATGAAACTTTCCCATGAAAAAATCAAACCTCATTACCGCAAATGGAGTTTTGTAGAAAAATAAACTTCTAACAAATAAATCTTCCCTTTCCACTGTAAGTAACTTTTAAGTCTCTTTTAAATTCCAATTTTCATCCAGCCTTTTGCAAATTAATCAGATTCAAATTAAAGCTCTATTTCTTCTTTTAAAAATATAGTCCCAAAAATAAGCATAAATCCCAAGGGAATTACTTATCTGTTGCAAAGGAAGGTCTCTCTTAAGTTGAAAAATTAATTATAATCCAAAGTGCTTTAGAAATGAGGTTTGGTTGGCTCTAGTGTTCATATAAAGGCTGCACCATAGCTGCGAACAAAGATTGATCCCCCGTCTCCCGGCCACTCGACCTAAAAGCCATTTGCAGAGGCTTTTATCTCTGTGATTAGCTTTCGAGAAACAGCCATCTGGAGGGCATATGGGTTGATATCACACTCCCTTTTTGATGCAGAGCAAGTTAAGCGGCCAATGCTTGCTGCCAGCCACCGATCAGCTGCGGTGCCATCTCCCCTCACACAAAGAGATCACTAAGTTGCCATTTTCCCCACATCAGAGGTCAGTCCTCAGGCTACTTTTAAACACAAGTTTAGTGCTGTTCTAGAATAACAGGAGCCCAACTACCAGCTGGCATCAGAACATCACAGTTCCCTTTGAACACACCTGTGCAAGACACTTGTGCAAAACCAGAGCAAAGTTGGAAGGGTGACTGAACTTGCTAGTCTAGCCAGGTGTCAAAAATCACCTCTTCTGCAGATACCACTCCACACATTAAGGATAGCAATGGATAGATGTTTCTCCTGTCAGCTGATGATGCTGGATGGAAGGACATACAGTATAAAGCTAGGAGAATCCACCAGTCACTTTTCTTAACTTGTTCCATATTAAAACTGTAAGGAAAAACTCTATATCCCAACTGCATTGTGGATGCTGAACAGAGCTCTGAAACAAGAGGACAGTGCAAAGCATGCCTCCATAATTTTTTTACTAGGACTGGAAGAAGGCATTTCAATATGGGTGGGAGGAAATCTCTCCAGGATGTCAAAATGGAATCTTTGTTAGTCCTACTTGGAGGTGGCAGAGCTCAGAGCTAGGAGCTCTGCTGTTTGAAAAAGAGACTTTCTATTCCTTAATTGTGGAGCACCTTTGGGATTATACCAGGTTTCTCATGCTTCAGAGTCATTGCAGATGCTTGGGTTCATTAGCAGTCAATTCTTAAAACAAATATAAGAAGTTGTTCTTCTCTTGCTTCAAGTTCAGCAATGGATGGAAACGGAGTCCTCCACAGCATTCTTCCAGCTGCTTTCCCAGGATTTAGGAGGAGGAGAGGAAGCCTCTGAGTATTTCATCCTTATGAATCTTATATTTTGAGGTGTTGAGATCTTTTCTTTTTCTTAATTTGTTTGCTGTCCTATATCTCTTCCCAGCAAGAGCTGTGGAAGTCACAACATACTCTTTCAAAACAGGTTTAATATGTTATCTGAATGGTAGAACCTTGATTACGGAATACTGTCCCAGGACAGAATGGTTGGCTTCCATCCTATCAAGGCTTAGGTAGCAAGTAAAAACATGTGTGCTCATTTGACATTTGGAATATAATGTGGACCTAGATTGCATACTTTATTTTTATTGAGTTGTATATCATCATGGGTTCCATCCTCCTCCTCCTCCACACACAATAGTTCTTTCCTTAGCACTGAGCATATTTTGAGGGGGGCTTTAATAATTCTGCAGAATTTTGGGGGTCTTTCCAGCCAGCTGATAGCTTCTTATCTTTGCATGGTGCCACATTTGGCAACATAAAGATCTTCGCTTGGAGAAATGCTGCATCATTCCTTGAACTGATGAACCTGCAAATGCTAAGGATGCAGCAGGATTCCTCTTAAGAGGCTTCATAATTACCCCCTCACACTTGAGAGGGAATGCCTCTTCTGAGCTAACCCTCACACTCTGACTCACAGGCACAGTAGGGAAGACAACAGGATGTTTTTGCTTCTACTCGCCTGCATTATATCTTCCACCGAGTGTCAGATCTTACAGTTACACCCCCTTCAGTCAGCTTCTCTCAGCCTGAAGCATCTCTTTTTCTCTCACCCACTAACGTGCTCTGCAAAACCCATATGCTTCGCTGTTAGAGCAATGCGAACTGAGATGCAATGCAGCATATGTCACCAAGAATATATACTCCCACCCAGAGAGAGATTGGATGTAAACCAGTCAGCACCATTACTGTGGCAGAGTGGAAGAGAAGGGCAGCATTAAAATGAGATGGGCAGTTTTGTTCTACACACAGCAGAAAGACAAACATCCCCAGTGCTATTAGGTCAACAACCAATGTGTTCCCTTAGCCCTTCCTTCCAGAAAAGCTGGCTGGGGTGTGGAGTAAAATTGGTGCTTGGCTTTGCCTAAGCTGTTTTGAACAATTTCAGTCTCATTTCTTTCCTCTGTGATCACATGGAATTTCAATTTGGAAAACAGCAGATAGACAGCTATAATTAGGAGCAATAAAAATAGCCAGTGTGGCAAAGAGAAAGCAGCTGCTGGAGAAGATATTTTATAGCAGAAATTCACAATAAATTGCATTCATCTTTCCGGTACCCAAAGAGAGGATATCCCTGGTTACTCATTTAACTATTTTTTTTAAAAATGCACTGAATACCTTATCATCATTTGATGGCTCTTTGTGTCTGGCACAGGCCGCATTACATCATGCTAAGCCATGATTTGCTTTAACCAGGTTGTATTATCCAAGGCACAATATCCTAACTTATAAACCATGGCTTAGAATTCATAGTGGCTAGGTTCAGGCAAGCTACTCTATGGTTTAGTGCAATCCAGGACCTCGGCCACACGCACCCACAGAGAGCATGTCCTATTTAGAAGAGCTCATAATGATGGCTTGTTGCATCATCTTATCACATTCCAGGCCAGCTCCTTCTCGGATGAGGTGTTCTACCTCGTCCATCAGTGATCCGCAATACAGTTACCCAGTAATGAATTCAAACTCCAAATGAAATCAGGGTTTGCTCAAACAAGCTGTTAGCCCCTGCTGGAATTAAGATGCCAGGATCACTTCAGCCCCATCCCTTCTCCACGTGTGTGTGCTACCAAGTCATGCCAGCTTAACACACTGAAGTATCTTCCGGACACGAGACCCAGAGCAAGTATTCCAATTAGGGAAGTCCATACATCTCTAACTCTCTGCCACCATTTAGTGTTTGTCTGATTTTGGCAACTCATATAGGGTCGATCTACATCTTCCACCTCAAATTCCCACTGCATTTTTTATAAGCAGACTGGTGTGGAATGCAGACCTTTCCTTCCCCGTTATTTTTATTTCATAGGAATGCCTCCAGGACAGATGAGAAACACAGAATAATTGCTGGGGTAAAAGTTGAGGCTGGCCCTTTTCTTTACAGCATTCTAGCCTCTTTGCCTTACTTTATTCAAAATAAAGTGAAGTAAAGTAAAATAAAGTGAGGCATACAGCTTCAGCAATACCAAGGCAAGTACGTGGACGCACTGGGGACCCAAGATGCATTTATTCAGTTGGAATTTGGGGGCAGAACAAATGTGAGGTATGCATTATTGTTGTTATTACCACCTTGGCCTGTGGAAAAAATCAACTATCTACAACCTTTCAAACCCATAAAACTGCTGTTACTATTGCTAGATAGATAATGGCCCTTATCAAATCACTTGGAATTCCCATGGTGTGGATTTTTATATGGTCCTTTCTGTTGGTAAATTTGTTCTCTGAATGAAAGTGGTGGTGGCAACCTAGAAACAGCCCCCCGCATCCTACCCCACCCTCAGTTTAATATGTTGACATTATTGCTTTTGCAAATGGAATCAATACTGGTTCAAAATCTACCTGCTGTGAATTTGACAGACCAAGATCAGAGTAAGACACAACCCAAGTCCATACTGTGCAAACTCTACAGAGTTTCAGGACATTTCAGCTAGCCTAAAATGAAAGAAAGGTTATTGATTTTTCTTTGTTTCTTTTTTTAGAAAAAGGCTTTTGTCTCAGATACTTACAGGTAGGCATGTGATCTTGTCTCCCTTTGGTCTTTTCTTTCTTCTTTGAAGCATCCCAGCCTTCAAAGAAACTCTAGGAGGAAGAGAAGACTATTATGTCCATCAAGTACCCTTAGGAATAAGCACACAACATTTCCACCAGCAGTACAGATAACAATGGCTTCCCGAGAGGTTACCTCCACTACACTGATTCAAAACTGGTTATCAAATATAGGGTTTATTTGATGGACCGATGCCTGCATGCAGACTGTGCACAGCTTCAAAAGGGAGGGGGCTATAAGAACCAAAGTTTGCAAGGCAGTTCTCATGTTAGACAAAACCCTGATGTAGTATTGAGCGGACGTCTCCCAATCTCAATGCTGGGAAGAGAACAGCCCCGTTTTTGTTGAAGGGAAAGTGGGGAGGAAAAGGCCTAAAATTTAAAACCTGGTGCAGACCTCTAGGAAGCTTGATTTTTGGTTTCTGCTTCTACCTTGGGTGCCATTAAGTGATGTGCCTAGCCGTGTTGTGACAGTGAGCTTCTGTTGTATGCAAGTTGCTGGATACAAGGAGAATTTGGAGAGCAAAGATTTACTGCCATGCCTGGTGTTAAGTCCAACAGGTTTGCACTCATGCAGCACATGCTCAGAAACCTCTTCCACAATTCCTGGACGTGCAAATGAGACCTCAAAAATGTTCCTTAAAAGCACATCAGAAGGTGCACTGATGCACCCCAGAGAGGCAAATTGTATCACCTCCACAGTGCAAGGCAAAGCACAGTCATTGTGCAAATGTCTAGTATGTATTATGTATAACATTTTCTTAAAAGTTTTAGACTAGCACAGGAACCAACAACACCAACGGAGAGAATAATATCCAGATGCCATCTCACATTTAGTGACAAATGCAACATTAAGACATCTTGTTAAAAAATACAGACCTCCAAAAATTAACCCACACTGCTTAAGTTAGTTAAATGTCACCATGCTGCAGAAGGAAGGGCACAAAATGTAGGCACTCTATCAAAAATTGGTTGGGACTGATTTAATGGAAGAGATGTTATCCAAAATGAATCAGGCCTAGTTAGCAGTTTTGCTAAAAAGAGGAAAGGGCTCTATAGAATGAACAAGAATGAAACTAGCCTCCCATTCTCTTTACATTGTCTGAACCACAGGAAACATATGTTCCATACTAGCAGGATGTTGCTGTCATTACTGGCTATTCTCCAGGGTGCCATTAAGAGAGAAACATGGGGCATTGTTCCAGGATCCCATAACCTGGAGGAATTAACAAAGGATCTGTCATGCTCCCTACTCCTCCTTTGTACTCTTAAGAGCCCCTCTGGAGAAATTAAGATTTCAAGTACAACTAAAGTTTAGCTCTCAGGTACATTCAAACTCTTCTACATGTTAAACTGAAGGAAAGAAAAGTGTGCTAGAAGGGGAAATGCAGGGGGAGGGAGAGAAAGCAGGAAAATGAAATGCTTGGATATGTACAGAGGTGAGGCTGACTCACAGGGCATCTTACACAGGATCCCCTTCAACCCTGGCAATGCCCTGGGATGCCTCACTGAATGATCAAGAGGACAGCAGGGAAATGCGTTCATTTGAAATTTAAATCATAGGTCGCATAAAAAGAAACTACATCAGGGAGAATACATATCCGTGTTATGACCTACCACCACTTAGTTTCAATGTACAGAATTTCAATCACCCTTTCTCAACTTGGCTTCTCCCTGGTGGCACTGGATTCCTTTAACAGCACAACCGATAATCAGGAATGATGGGGGCTGTAGTACAGTAGCATCTGGAGGACCATCACATCCTCATCGCAGTACTACAGATTTTACCACAACCCGAGTTTTTCATGTTCATTAGTCAAAAGATAGGCAAGAGAAACACACACCTTTGTACAAAAATGTTTAAATGTGCCCACTCCCAGCAGTCAAAAGATTACCCATCCCTGGTATATATCTAGATTCCTGGGCTGTTGGAAATGTATCATCCCCTACCCCTACTGGATAATGTTTGGATATGCATTGCAGGGTTTTCATTTCCTTTTATTTCATGAGCTGATTTCCGTGATGCTTGTGTGAAATAATAGAAACACCCACTGCTGAAAGTAACAGAGTAAAAGTGGAAGAAAATAATATGTTTCATTCCCTGTTCCTAACATCCAAGTGATTTTCAAACAACTGGTTTGGAACATGTACAACAGCTTTTCAAGATGCCCCAATTATTGTAACTAGCCCAGGTTTGTCAGATTTGTAATACTGGAGAAGAGGGTCTTAAGCATCTATAACAATGGACACGAGACAGCAATTTTGTGCAACAAAGAAATCCTGCAAAAAACTATACTGTCTGTGACAACATCATGAAATGGAGTGGCAGCAAATGTTCTGTTTGGATATAGCAGAAGAGACAGTGCTGTGGTTTCAGGAGGACACAATGTCCTTTTGGCATCCTAATACCCATGAGATATTCTGGGCATCATGTCATAGTGGCATTGGACTGTTTGTAGCCTTTCCAAACTCAGCAGTGGAAAGCAGAACCCAACAAAAGGAAGGATTTCTCCAGCAAAGGCAGGTAGAAGAAAAGATGGCTTCACCTAAGAGCAAATCTGTTTATGCCATTCTCTCTTGTAAATACACCAGAAATCTTCTTTCATATTTTTCCTCTCTGATCATTTTCACTCCACTGAATGGAAAAGAAAGCCTTTTTTATTTCTTTTTTCCTAAGCTGAACCAAATTTCAGTTACATTATCACAGGTGGGATGTGTCAGGTTCAGCCGGCGCTGCACGGCTAGGAACTTCCCCAGCCGCGCTTTAGTCAGTTTCACCACTCCAGCACTAGCGCAGAAAGAAGAAGTGCTAACCGCAAACTAATGAATGGGCCACCTGGCACCACTTCACTAATCTGGAGCAGATGCGTTGTGTTAATGCCAGAGGGCCGCGGGCGCTATGGACAAAGGAAAGAGCCGCGGAATTGAGGAAGAGCAATCAGCACGCGAGGGAACGCTCCCGGCTGTGTGCGCGACAGAAGCCCCAACGAAGGCAATGACCACGCCAAGGGCTAACAACAATCAAAGAACAATGGGACTCGGGCTGAACCTGCCATCTGAACAATTAAGGGGGATTGTTGGGGCGCTGATAATCCACAGCCTGTAACGCGATCGCGGGGTGAAAACGCGGGAAGGGGAGAGGTATAAAATGACCAATGTAAATGTGCCAAGCCAGTCCTGGCTTTGTTTGTAACTGTTGTGTTACGCTTGAGTAAACCTCTTTTGTGAACCACACGTGTCACGGGAGTTTCTCTTGACGAACGGGGCATTCCTTACAGGATGCATGGGAAGTCCAAAGTGAAATGAGAGAAGGAATGGGCTTTAGAAATTGGATTGCTCTTGTGACTTTCTCACCTCATATTCCTGCTTAAAACCATACCCTTCTGCTGTTTTCATTTGGTTGATGTGCTGGAGAAGATCAGCCACTCGGACAGCAGGGTGAAGCTGCCCAGTGTGATAGGGAGAGCCTTTGCGTCCACACTGCCTTCGAGGGGACCCCCCTAATAGGCTGCTGGATTCATTGACAATGTTGGAGCGCTGATCACCTGGAAAGGAAAGAACATGACATGACTGAAGCACAAGAAATGGATTCTCAAAAGAACAGGAACTGACAACAATCCATCTATCAAGTGATGAACTGATGGGTGAGAAATCTGTTTAAATCACTAATTTGTGTTTCCAACACTAATTTTTATTTCCCAAACTTATGCATGAACCAGACTGCAATTTTTCATCAATATTTGCACCCTTCTAGATTTTGTAGTACTGATTTACCAATAAGGCTTGTGCACAATGGGCTTGCAAAAATATCTACGTAGCAAAAGAGAGAGAGAGAATGTATAAAACCTCTAAATTAAGGAAAATGAGTTGTGAGAAATATGCCTATTAGGAGAAATATGTAATAAATTTTCATACAAGGACATGGGATGGAAGTAACTTTTGTCACTCAATCCAACCTATTTCTGGAAAGCAATAAAAGTGGTTCCTCCATAATGGTAAAGTTAATAGACCCATCCAAAAAGACTGAATGTGGATGCAAAGTTTTTTCTATCAATATTCACCTCTAGCATTATACAAACAAGCAAACCAATGTAATGTCATAGTGTAAAAGCCATTTTTTTATATTAGAGGTAAGCAAACTAGGGTACTTCAGATATTTTTGCCTATCACTCTCAGCATTTATGACCCTTGATCGTTTTGGCTGGAATTGACTGGAAATATCACTCAAAATATCCAGAGGACACCCGATTGCTTAGTCTTACTTTAAATTATAGCCTCAGTGAGATGAAATCACTGCAAAGCATTATGGTCACTTCTGGGGAAAATACAGGATTCTGCACGTTTGTTTAGTTTCTCCTATAGTCAACCCAGAAAAGCTTACAGAAATGTTTGCATTAGCAAGATAACATTTTAATGTCATGTCAGAATATTAACAGAGCTGTCCATAAAAGCAGTTTCTCCTCTAGGATAAAGTCCCAATCACTAATATAATGGCAATAATGTGATGCTACTGACATCTATATGACCCGCTCATCCTGAGGGGAATTGCCTTAACAATTCTCTCTCTGAGTTATTCTAGGCTTTTATGCCAATTACACTGAAAAGCAACAAGTTCTGCCCGTGCCATGCAGGTAAATTCCTTGGTTCTGTCTGCACAATTTCTATCTCCAATTAGAAGGGATAACCTCCTTCAACATAATGGGAAAGTGGGTCAAGAATTATGGGAAGAAAGAAAAATACACATCAAAGAACTTTAATTATGGTCACTGACCAGGATTGCAGAAAAGTTTACTAAAAATGGGGGGGGGGGGAGGGGGACAGATTTTTTCCAAAGTTCAGAACTTTCCAAAGTCCATGGAATAATGCTTGGTAGCATGTGAACTGGAGTACTGCATTTGGGGTACGGCTTTTCCCATCCCCATTGCAATGATCAGAGGTTTATATTTATACCATGCATTATACGACTATTACTGCTGAATAAAAATGATCATGCTTAGCAAGATGGAAAGAAACAGAAGACAGGGAATCTAACAGACCGACGAGTTCAAAAAGGTGAGTAGGATCTCCTTAGGAGAGAAATAAAATTTATTATGGGCGACAATTTATTGTGGAAGACATACGCCATCACAAAGAGTCAAACCTGACTTTAATCACGAAATTTTAGCAATGCAATCTTGAGAGGTTTATCGGGGGACACAGAAAGGGGTGAGGGGTATATGCTGCTAAGAGATGCAGGTACCCACCCTTGGTATCAATGTACAGTTGGAAATTCTGTTCAGGAATGTGGGAGATTGTTTGGGGATTCATTCCATATCATGTTCTCTAATAGTCAAACCTCAATAATACATACATTACATTTACCTCTTCCTGGAGTATAAACTTTTCTTAATCTTCCAGTTTCTTGGTCTGTTTTAAGACATCTCTCTATATGACAGCTTTGCTCATTTATTGCAGAGGTGATATTTCTCTGCCTGATGGAATTCTAGAACTGCCTGCCTTAGCAACATGTTATCATAAGAATCCTTTGGGGTTCAGTCATACAGCTCCACTATTGATACATCTGCTTGGAGATGCCACCCCTCAGCCCATGCCTTTTTCTCTGTGATTTCCAGGAGTGTAAAATGGAGCAACAGAACGATGGGTGCAAAGGGAGTCAGAAAGCAAGCAAAGCCCCAGTGCTTCCTCTGCCATACTGGAAGCCACCACAAGTCGATATTTGTAATGGTATGTGGGAATGACCTTGGGAGACAGGGGGAAGAGCTACAGCCAAGGCAATGGTCAGATAAGTGGCAACTTATGTGATCTCCATGTTCCTTTCACTACATATAGAAAAGACAGTTGTATTATCTTGATGTTAGCCTGGTTCACACATGTCATTAAGCATAATGGGGTTGTTTATGCAGCTAAACTGGATCTATGAACCCACGTATTCTAGTTTAGTGTGGAGATTCTCAAACAGTGGGTCAGAACTCCCAGGGAGTTTATTTTTTATATATAATATTTTTATTAAAGCTTTACATATATAAAAACTAATACAGAACTAAAAGTTTAAGAACTCCCAGGGAGTTTCAAGTTGGAAGGCAGTTGCAATTTTTTTCCTTAAAGCTGGTCAGATTTGTACAGGCAAATTGGGAGTGCTATCAAATTCTGTACCTGGGACCTTCTTCATGCAAAGGAGACTCTCTGCCACTGAGCAAGCATCTATCTAGCTGGGATCCAATCTGAAAATAAGGACTTGCTCTCCAGTCCTTGTGGTCACCAGAAATATTCTATTAGATTTTAGCACTAAATCATCTGATCCTGAGCCTCAGTTAAGAATGAAGGATATGGAGGAGGAAATTCTTTCCTGACCTCAGGCTCCAAATGGTTTCTACTGAAATGTCAGATTAAAATTGATTGTAAAAGAACCCCTCAAAAAGTTATCCATATTTATTTTATGTTTGCCAGCAGTGAGCATTCTCAAGGCATGGTTAGAAAGCAAACAATACAGAAACTTGGGATAAGCTAAGCAATTATGGAAGTGATGGATCCTAATTGGAAAATCTACATATACAATCTCAAAATCTACTGGATAGAAATGTAGTAAATCAGGGGGTTTCAATCTTTGTGGGCTAATGGGCAGATTTGTGATTGTGAGATCCTGTTGGTGGCACTTTCATGAATTTATTTTCTGGTAATGCTTCCAAACAAAGCATTGGGGTGATCCATCATCTTTATTTTCTATAGTGGCCTATGGAGTCACTAGAAGTTGGGTGGAATACAAATTTTAATCATCATCATCATCTAAAAAAAGTTGGATAGAGCAGAGAACTTAGTGAGCAAAGTAAGATCTTGGATATCACACAAGAGACTCTCAACAGTAAACAAAAATCGTAATTGATTGTCTCTGTTGTTATCTAATACGTAGCTGAAAATTAAATAGTTTGAAAATTAACATGCACTTGACCCAGAGCTCATTTCAGAGCAAGTGAGGTACTATGAGTAAATTATCATTTTTATCCTATCAAGAGCCAAGTCTTCACTGCTGTACTAAGAAGATGCCAAGATCTGAATTTCCATTCTGATTTTTTTAAAAAAAAAAAACACTGGTGCAAAATTAGGGACACACCTATGCTTTCCCATCCAGCACACAGCAAAAATGGCCACATCTTTTCTGGCAGGAGCTTCAGGAAACTACTTTCTCCACAGGCCTCCCAAGACTAACATTAAACCCTCTGCCAAGCAAAGCAGGTGCTGTCACATTGCCTTCAATAGATTATAAATGAATCGCAACAAAATTGGGCTGAAAGCTCTTGGATGCTCAAGACAGACAAATGGTTCATACAGGCCGGCCTTGTTAAGGGCATGCTAAAAAAAAACACAAGAAAACCTTGCAGTGGCCCAGCCACAAACATAAAATAATAGTCCTGTGTAGATCCATAAAAGAGGGAGATTCACCCTCTGGGCTTCCATTATCTGCAAGACAATGGCAGGAGCTATATTAATCTTGTAGTCTGCAGAGGGAAGACGTGAGCAAGGAAGCATCTTGAAGTTCCACTAACAGATGTTATTAGCATATGGCTGAAACTAGGGAACAGAAAGAAATTACTTTACAACTAAATCAGCACAGAAATGCACGCACGGGTGTGAAATTGCCAGTCTCGGCCTAATGCGAACGCTCTGCTTCGTTAACTCTTAAAGGCTCATGAGAGCTCAGGGCACAGTCAAAAGTCAATTACAGAAAAGCGGTCCATGAGGAATACCAGAAACTCACATTCACGATACGCCGATTGCACGTATAGGCTGCTTTCCTGACGACATGCTAGGCCAGGGGATTGATCTGGCTCATTCTGCTCCCCTGAAAGATCCCCCTCTTTTTATTATTTTATTTTTTATCTACTAAAAAGAACTATTGTTGCTTTAAGCAACGCTGATAGTTCTCTTAGGAGAGAATGAAGTGGCACAATTCTCAGAGACATTCGGTAGCAGGAAAGCTAGACTACTGCTTGAAGAAATGGCAAGCTTCTTGTTGCTGTTGCAAACAGCCCTCTATACTAAAGATTAGCTGGGATGTGAAGAAATGATCCTACACCCAAGTTGTCCTGTGCAATTTCTCAAAGTTTTCTTCCCCTGTGAACCAAAGAAAAAAGGGAAGGCTTCTGTTTTTCCACCTTATTCTCCTTGAGAATTTATCTGTTTACTCTTAGAAGTGGCAGGGGCTACCTCCGCTGGTGCTATTATGGATGAATACTTACAACTCTCTGTCACTCTGCAGTTTCCTTGGCTGGCTTTTCTTCTCAATCTGAACAAAAGTGCATGAGAGGAGTTCCCATTTGATGTCTGATTTGGGACTGAATGAAAATATGAATAGCCAAGGAGGTTATAGTTTGCGAGAGAAAGAATTCTATAATGAAAGACCAGACATTTCCTTGCAGATCTCTCAGCTGTCTGTCACGACAGCACCTCCTACTCTATGCATGAGAATTTTTCCAAAGTTCTCTTCTTTTTCGAAATAAGTTTCAAAATAAAGACTCCTGCATCAGCCTGATTTAAGAACTGAAAGGGGGAAATGCGGGAGAATGTTCTATACTGCATTACCTCACTAGAAGAATCCAGTTTGGGGGAGCTATTTTCATTATGTCCAAACACATAACAGATCCAAAACCCCCTGGTTTTAAAAACCAATTTGTGCCTTCAGGGTACAGTATGTGTTTATTTTTATCTTTTAAAAAATAATATTTGTATAATGTTTGTATGTTAAAGCATCCAAAGTGATTTATAAATAAAACACACTGTGACCAACTTTCATCAAGGCCACCTTACCTGATAAGAAACTGGGCACAGAAAAGTGAAAGACATGAATAAGAGCAGCAGGAATAGAAAGCAATTAGTGAACATAGCAAGGCATGTCTTTGTCAAGCCAGAGAATCTTGGCTGTCCAAAGATCAAGTGACAGAGAAGAGAATGAAAGGAGGGAAGAGGGGATGAGCTTAAAATAGACACTATGAAAGAGAACCAGAAGAATTGGTTGAAGAAATGACCTCTAATTCCAATCACCAGTCCCCTGGAAGCAGCTTGCAAAGACTGAAGTTAGCCAAATATAAATGTGATTGATAAACAGATCAATAAATGAATCCCCTATGACAAATGTCAAGGAACCTTTTGAGATGGCAGGCATTGTCACACAATTTATGTGATGCCACAGGTGCCAAAAAAAGAAAAAGGGAAATGTATATTTCCTTTAGGTGGTACAGTTATACTAAGCAAGGACCTGGATGAGGAACCAAATCTTAATCCTCTGGAACTTGAAGGAGCCCCAGCTAACATGACCAGAGGTGAGAGATGATGGGAGCTATAGTTCTGCAATATCTCAAAGGCCAGTCACAAATTTATTTATTTATTTTACATTTCAAATTTGTCATCACCCATCTCATGGCAAAGCAACTCTGGGCAGTTTACAGCAAAAAAATGCCCCTGCAGTTGTTGAAAAAACACCAAGGTAGCTTACAGCAAGGAAGGTAGCCCCACTATAGAGCATTGTAGTCTATGAGCCCAGAAGTTGTAGCATAACCATTAATCAGGACTCCTAGGAAAAGGAAGGAGCGTGACATTCAGGGACAGGATACCAGCAATCACATTCCTTGACTTGTGAGTCAATGAAGGTTGTTGTTGTTGTTTAAATTTACCATGGCCACTCACTCCTAGGCAACTTACAACATCCAAAAATGCAAAACTGAAAGAGTTAAAAACATGACAACGAAGTGTGACAGCCTGGACTAAAAAACAACCATAACAACATCAGCAAAACACAACAAGGGCTCTAGAGACCCACTAATCCCAAACCCAGGAACAGAGCCAGATCTTAAGAGCAAGTGGGTACCATCTGTATCTCTGGAGGATGCTGTAGCAGAGGGCAGGGGCAGGGGCAGAGACAGAGAAGGTGGGCTTCCTTGGTCCCATAAGATGACAACATTTGAGGGGACCTGGAGTGCACCCACTCTGCCTGAATGCAATGTTACACCTCATTACTGCCTAATGCAATGTTTCTCAACCTTAGCCACTTTAAGATATGTGGACTTCAACTCCCTGGGCTGGGGAATTCTGGGAGTTGAAGTCCACATATCTTAAAGTGGCTAAGGTTGAGAAACATTGCATTAGGCAGTAGCCTAAAACTTAAAAGTAGATTAAAAAAAAGTAAAGCTTGGGGAACTGGGGAGGCAGTGGGAGCGAAAGATCCTATATTAGTCACCTAAGTGAAGGACCACCATAAGATATCCAGCTGTAGATACTTCTTCCCTGACCATACATAATTCTGGTAAGTAACAGTAAGTAGCTTCCTGTAAGTAGTTTTGCTGAACACTGACATCCCTAGGCTCACTGGTTTTGTCTTGTCCCACAGTGCTTTGCTCCAAAAAAGAAGCTGCATTGTGACGCATAATTTTTCCATAGAGCAAGGTATGATATATGAGGAGACCTGAGAGCGGGCTACACCACAGCAAAGACTCCTATTTTAAAAGCTGGACTGTTTGCTAAACTTTCTTAGCAATTTTTTTCTTAAGGCAAGACCCAGCCATTTCACAGAGCTTTTCAGAGTGCTACCAGCCACATGGCTGCTGAGGCAAACCATGTTGAAAACAGTTTGGGAGTTCCACCAGACAACAGCAGGACGACCAGCTCCATCAGCCAGTTCATAATGTGTTCCAGGAGGCATGGGCCCAAAGCCAAACATATGACAAGAACTGATGGCCAGATCACATCAACTGCCACTCTGGAAACAGCATTTCCAGTATTAAAATCAGCAGCCCAGTTTTCTGCTTTAAAAAAACAATAAGCACCAAATGCAGTCTCCTAAAATAGCCCATCTGAATAGAAGAGGTTACAGACAGAAGAAAAGCAGTAAAAATAAGAACACGGATGAAGAAAACTTGTGGACTCACCCCTAACCTTTTTGAAAGAAAGAGGTAATGGCATGCTAGAAAGGAAGGGGCAAATGGATCTCTTCAGAGAGCCTGAACAGTGTCTGGGAGAGTATATTCTCTGGTGCCGACTGTTCTTCAACATACAAAGGAAGAGGAGCCAAAAGTGCCACAGAAATAAGGAGCAGCTTTTCAAAGGCCCTCAAGAATGCAAACAGGCTTGTTCCTCTATGACCCCTTCCACACAGATCTCCAGTTTTGTGCTGAATGTGCCTTGCAGACCAGAGATTCAATGTGCTCTGCCATAATGTTTCCCAAACATCCTCTACCCTACTGGAGGTGATGGGTTGTCCATTTCCAGATCTTTATAAGATGAGGCTTCATGGCCACATCTTTTGCACATTGCAGAGAGACGGACGAGATAATCCTTGTGATCCCTTCCGATTCTACAATGGCAACTTTTTTGTTATTATTGCTGATGTTGAGTTTGGATTTTTTTTTTGTTTTTTCTTTTTGTTGTTGTTTGCTGGGAGAAGGTTAGGTAACATTTTAGGTTAAGTATTGTATTATATGCAGTGCCTACTAACAATTCCTAATGCAGATTAGATTTTAAGTGGAAGAGAGAAAATACTATTAAGGTTTAGCCAAATGAGCAACTGAATTAAAGTAATTATAATACAAATTTTTCTCCCCAAGAAAATCAGTGGGATAAAAAAGATCATCCATTCCATTTTTAGACTTACAAATACTTTACCTAACTATATATTTTTTAAAAAATAATGATTTAAATAAATCCATCTGTGATGCTACCAGCGGAAAGATGAGATGTGTGTATATCCAGAGGAAATAAACCTAACCAGCACTAATTGGGGTTAATCCCAGTAAGATAATCACTTATTTGACCCTAAGCCTATAAAAGCAAGACCTTGGAATTAAAAGGAAAAAAAAAAAAAATCCAGGAGTGGCCATTCTGAGATCCAGTCATTTTCCATCCCATCCCATTGCATGCTCTTAATTAATTATTTTCAATTACATTGACTTTGTATTTACAATATTAAGGGAAATAACACAATGTATTGAAAGACAAATTATGCAAATGTTCACTTTTCCTGCTGCTCCTGTGGCAAGATTTTGATCAGTTTTTACCCATTTGCATAAACAAAAGGCAAACTCAACATCTCCATAGAGATAGGTCTTGATCCTGGATATCATATGCTGTTGGCGGCAGGCTGCTGCCAAAACGAGGAGAGATCGCCCAGAATTCCAAACAGTATTGACTGTAAAAGTGAATCAGGATTCTGCAGGCAAGTTGTATTCAAAATGATGTATCCTATAGCAAGCTCTGGAACATGCAGTTATCTGCTATGGAGCAACCCAAAACTCAGTGCATATACTCAGACAAGCCTTTCAACCAGTATTTCTCAACCTTGGCAACTTTTAAGATGAGTGGGCTTCAACTCCCAGAATTCCCCAGTCACTGCTCTAAACCATACAAGGGCCAGTTTGCCACTTAGGGCCACTCTATACAGCTCAGAATCCATATCCATTTTTCCTTACCATCTTGATCAGCAATGGAGAGAGGCAAACCATCCTGGTATATATAAGGTCTGGGTATGTATGAGCAAGAAAGGTTAGACAAGATGTGAGTGGAGGTGTCCTGGACCCTGCTACAAGGTCGCTAGGGTCAAAGGGTTCTAGGTGATTCCTTAATTCCCACCGGAGCTAGTCATCCCTGCTCTAAACAAATGTAGTATAATGATTCAAGTGTTGAATAGGAGACCTTGAATAGGACTGGGTGACCATTCACTTTCTTAGTGCAACTTTCTTCAAGGGTTGTTGTTGTGGGGAAAAAATGAAGGAAAATCTTCATGCAAGCTGTCCTGGAACAAATATCTAATAAAAATAAAATATAAATATAGCATTGCCCATCCCTGCTGTCAGTTATTTTATAGTTTATATGAAATAACTTAACAGCAGGGATGGACAATATTTGTAGCTTAGAGGCTACAACTCAGCCTCCCAACCTTCAGAAGGGTGGCAGTTCATCCAGTGATGCCCTGATACCACCATAAGGGGAATTTTTCAGTTCCTGTTTTTCTTCTCTGAAATCAGTAGTATGATAAGGAAGTGGAGTGCTGGGGACCACAGCTTCTCAACCCTGAGATACAGGATTATGAATCAGCCTTGGGCCTGAGCAAGTCTTCCTTTTCCATGAATAACTTGAAAAGGAGGGACAGGCCATAGCTCTATCTAGCCTCTCTCTTCCATCTCCTTTTTTTTCTCGTCATTTTGAAACACTTTTGCTATCATTCAAAAAAAAAAAGACCCAAACTAACATCACACTGTTGCTTTCTTTGGGAAAGAACACATTTGAAAGAAGACTGGTGAAAATACAAGGTGGCAATTGCATATAGACAGAGAAAATGCCCTGGATTTCAATTAAAGGAAGTGAGGAGAGCCAAGAGTAGATATCTAGATAACACTAGATATCGCAGGGTGTTTGTATGGGAGAAGTCAGGCAGTCCAAACAAAAGGTTCTTCTTCACATCCCCATTAATGTGCTTTCTTCCTGTCCCTGAAGTTGGGAGGAAAGTATATTGGCATAAATTGCCCTCTCCCAACAGCTGACTTGTACTGCACCTCTGCAGTCTTGTGGGCCTCACCCCATGTAATGCAGGATAGTTTCAAGGCAGCAGTTGGTGGATTCCCTACCTACTTCTTCCCTCCCAGCGAGAATCACCCACCAAAAAGAAAAGCAACTGCCAGCTGAACATATGGCAGGGCAGAGCTGGGGTCTGAAACCTTATTTTTGTCTTATTTTATTTATTTAGCCTTAAGTTTTATTATTTACCATGTGCTTCCTCTGACAGGACTATCGATCTCCCAGGAGATCGATAGTCCTGTCAGAGAAATAGAAGATCAATATGCTTATGTCAAACAACCCCACACTCAAAAGTCTGCCTGAGTGATTGGAAGAGTTGATTCCAAATACAAAGCAGAAAGTCTGAACCAAAGCTGTTGTGCCTCTGGATCTTTCTTTCTTTTCTCCCATCTAAATCCAATTTTCACCACAAATTGGCTTCAACAGACAAAGAATGTAGAAGGGTGAACTATGAAGGTCACATTTTTTTTCTCTGCAGCGCTCAGTCAGCTGCCCAGTTTAGGCACATGGGCACCTGCAGAGAAAGTGGGGGGAGTTTTAGAAGCACCTGCGGGTGGGCAGGTAGGGTTCAACAGAAAGACGTATAAAAGAAGCCAGAGCAGGTAGACAGGAAGAGGGTTTTTTTCTAGGTTTGGCAGGAGATGCTGCTGGAGTGAGACATGACTGGACAAGCTGTGGAGCAGAAGAGGCCATGACTGGGAGAGCCAGAAGCCAGAGGACCTGGAGAAGATCCAGGAAGGGGCCTGAGACAGCTGAATCTAAAAAGAACCTGCAGAAAAGAGCAGAAAGAAAATGCAGCCCTGGACTCTAGACGGTGACAAGGCAAACTCCATGTACTGTAGTTCAGGCGCTGGTTAAGCAGGAAAGAGCATATTAAGGGGAGAAGCTATGAGCATTCTTAAACTGTAGATAAGGTAGTGGGGGGTCGGGAGGAAGAAACTAGCAGCAAAGCAATTTGTATTATAACTAAAGTAGTAGAAATTTAAGTTGTTAAGTTCTAAGTATTAAGTTAAATTGCTAGGTTACTATAGATACAAATACATATTGATACACTTATCCACATAAAGTCTTGTAAGTACACTTTGCACTGCATTTGTATAGCAAGAAACAGCACTATCTGCCCCCATTATCTGCGTCCGTGCGTCTGGCTTTTTTCCTATCCATTCCTGCTCTCCGACAAAGTGCCTCTTCTCTCTCCCATCCCCATTCCAGATTTGTGTTTGTGCATGTGATGCCCTTTCTTTACTCGATGACGTCCCCAGAACACACTTGCATGCACGCCACCATGCTGAGACATACAGAAGGTTCATACCCATCAAAGGGCAGGATTCTGGCTGACTGATCTACTGATTTCCCAGGAATTCTACATTCTGGTCTAAATACACAAACGACCAAAGTCCAGATGCCCAGGCTCTCTCAGAGTCCAAGCCAAAATGGTGATAGAGACACGGTGCCCAGCAAACAGGCATGTAAAGCAGACTAGCTAGGCCAAAAGGAGCTGAGCAATTCTTTTCTCATTTGAAAGAAATGCCAAAAATGAGTTTTCCTTCATCAAACTGAATGAAAAGTAGCATGAAAAAGGACAGGAGATTTTTTTTTCCCCTGCGGTGCACTATGACCTATGTTTCTTTTCATCTCTTGGCAGGTGAATTGTGAGAAAGTGTCTGCTTATAATTTAGTTTATAACTAAGCACAGTCCAGGTAACCCAAAACTATATGTAATATAAACCACAATAAGACTATATAATAATCAATGGCATCATAACTTGATACAATATAGTAGTCAACATAAGCAATTCTTAATACAAATACAAGTTTAATACAAACCAAATCATGAGAGAGATTTTTCCATCTTCATAAAGGTCCCGAAAAAAGAAGCATTTTAAGCCTTTTAACATTTAAAGTTTCTAAAGATTGGACTACAGGCCTAACTCAAAGAGGACTTGAAGCCAGAGAGTAGGAACTAAATAGGAAAAACGCCTAAAATGTGAGGTGGCAATTTTAAGATAAGGAATCAACTGATTACACCATTGAGCTGAGAGCACAAGTACATGAATTGTAATCAGGTTTATCAGATAACATTGGACGCACAGCCCAGAAGATTAGCCCCAACAGTTTAAATTGATAACACTTCCAAAGATTCAACCAATATAGGAATTCATGAAAAGTCAAGTAGGAGTATATTGGAAGAGACCAATAAGCCTGCATTGGTTTTTTCTGAACCTAACTCTCACACTAAATTGAACCACAGACTTCAGGGAAGCCTAACCCTCCTTTCACCTGACTGCCATTAGAAATTTTCTATCCTAAAAATTGGTAGCAGGGGAATCTTCAGAAAGGTGTAAAAAGCCAAGAAGGTAGCCAAAACCATGTGATTAAAGCCCTGCTCCTTTTTTTACATGTGTCACAATGCACAGTAAAAAGGCTTTGATTGCAGCTGCCATTTTTACTTTTTGGACACCTCTGCCTGGCAGGCAGTCCCTATTATGACATAACACTAATCTTAAAAAGTTTCCCTAAAGCATTTAACCCTCATATGAAATTCAGTTGCAGAGCCCAAGGAAACTTAACTCTAACTCTAACCCTAATTTCATTGTACTGCCAACAGAAATACCAATGAAATCTATGTTACTCTGTAATATAAATTCCACTGCTGTACCTTGGATCAGGGCAGTATGTATTCATTTGAAACTGACCTCTGTTGTTGTAATTGTGAGTATCCATGAAAGATAATCCCAGCCTCTCGTCTTCCTGAAGGGTACTCTGGTCCGTGAAGCTCTGATCAATTGCACTCATCATGTGTGTTTTCTCATTGCGGTAGTTGATTGTGGTTTTGGTCATGTTGACAGGTTTCCTAGTGGAAGATTACAAAGAAGGAAAGTAGGCAAATGTTACACGGTGCAATCCACTTTGAATTCTCTCTATAAGTAGATTCCTGAAGGACAAAAGAGAAGGAAAAAAGAGAGGAAAGAGGAGAAAAAACAAAAGAATTGGGGGTAATCTCACAGGTATAGTTAGTGGAAGCAATTTCTGATGTTGTTGTGGATGCTTATCTTAGAAAAGTCAAGAGACTGTACTTATTGACTGCACTCAAATTTTATCAATAATGGAACCACCTTCAGAATTAACAGAATTTCCACGCACTACCTGTCCTAATACCATGTCCACAGGTCTAAGACAATCTCACCTGGATAAGGTGCTAATCTCACACTGCAAAATTGGGATAGACGTATACAGTTTTACTATATCCGACAAAACGTCAAAAAGGTGAATTATGCCTCCTCCTGGTTAACTAGGCATCCTGTTGTCTCTGGACACCAACTTCTGTCTAATAGAATTTCATCCTGATCAGAAAGGCCAGGGCTAACGCATCAAAACTATAAACTGGCTGTTTCCCAGTAATCTGCCTACAATACTCCAAATACTTTTTCTAACCCTTTAATAGTCCCAAAGCTTTCAAATTATGTAATGGTATGTGGGAATGACCTTGTGGGACAGGGCAATGAGGTGCAACCAAGGGAACAGTCAGATAAAAGGCAGCTTAGCCTGCAGGAGGAATGTGGGAGGGGCAAGAGGCCCTGAACAGACCCTCCCTCCCTAGTTTCTGAGCTCTAAAGGGAATGAGGGGAGAGAAATACTTTCAGACTTGCAAGATGTAGCTTTACAATAAAATAGAATTAGCTCATTAGGTTGTGTTTCCTGTCTGGTCGACCTAGTAAGGGTGACAAATTAACATTAGCTTCCAATATACATGCAGTATATTAACTGCATTAACAAACAATAATTCCTGTGTGTGCATCCCATAGTTCTCATTCAGAACTATGCCACATGTTTGCATTAATGCTGGGAATATAATTTAAAACATTAACTCATATGGTTTGGTCTTATCCTACTATTGTTACATTTTGGTCTGATATTCATCAGACTGCCAGTCAGGTTTGAGGTTGAGGGTTGCTTATCAAAACAATTGTTATCTGTTAAAGAAGTGCATGATCCTTTAAGCCAGCTTTTCTCAACCTGGCTGCCCTCCAGATGTGTGGCTATTGCTGAGAAATCTGGAAATTAAAACGTACACATCTGGAGAGCAGCCAAGTTGTAGAAAACTGATCTAGGTTATATCTTTAGCATATGGATGCTATTAACATACTCAGAACTACGGGCATTTCACACATGGAATGGAGCCAAAAGTATTATTATGCCAACACTGGAAAGATAAATCTATCCCTTCCAAAACTTCTAGTAAAAATTATTTTAAAAAAGAAGAAGAAGAGGAAGAAAGATAAGTCTATCCCTGACTGGCAGCAGTGCGTTTTTGATATGTGTTCTTTGTCAGCATTGGACTGGTTATTTTTCAACAGTGGTACAAGGAACAAATGTCAGAACAATTAGATCAACATTTCTTGAGTTATTTTGTGCATGATTATGTATTTAAAAGGAAGTTCCTTTTTATCTGGGTTATATATTGAGTCTATCCCAATTATCTTATAAATTTAAATGTTCAGCTCTGGTAATATCGGAAATTTGAAAAAGAGTGCTTTGTTTTGTGATCATTCTTAAATGCAACGCAATTAATTAAGGGCTATTTGTCAAGATTAAGGGACATGTCCCTGGATAAAGCGGCATTATAAGAAAAGGAGGGCAATTTATATACTGATAGTTGTATAAATCAAAAAATATTCAAGGTAACAAAACCCACACATTTTCTTCCAAGCTAATGTGCATTCTGCAGTTGGTTTCCTCCAGAATTCCCCACCCTTAAAATTTCAGCCTTCACAGACATGGGTAGAAAGGGGTTGTTGATAAGGCTGTGTTAAGGAATAAGTAATAAGAAGCCAAGTAATGAACGCGGCACATGGATCAGCTCCTCATTTCTATACTCTCCATGACACCCAAAGGCAGTGTTTCTCAGCCTTGGCAACTTTTAAGAGGTGTGGACTTCAACCCCCACAATTCCCTAGCCAGCCATACCTCTTAAACTTGCCAAGGTTGAGAAACACTGCCCAAAGATATCACCTCAGTCAAACTGCAGTATTACCCTAAAACTATAAATACATTTTCTCTCATATTGTCTCTCTCTCTCTCTTTCTTTATATTTTTATTTTTCCCTTGAAGATTTATCAAGCAGTCTTGGTTCACATATCAATGAAGTCATGACAGAATTAGATTATTTTGACAATACAATGTAGAAACACCCTCCAAAAAAATCATAGTTCTAAACTGCTATGGATGGATTTGTACTTCATGCTAAACCAAAAACAACATGATTTGGGAATGAAACCATATTCCTCTCTCTTATAGCTCAAGTGGAAGAGAACATTACTGCATGGAATGGTAGTACTGAGAATATATCTATCTGGTGCATTAAAAACGTATTTCCCTTGGGCTCTTAATAAATGTATTGACAGAAAATATATTGAATGAGTCTAAGGGTTAGGACCACTTGTCAAAAAAAAGTAGCAAGTTTCTTAAAAGCAAGAAAACAACTACAATACTCACATACACTCCCTTAGTCCTTTATAGGTGCACTCAACCAGAGATGTCTGTAAAACTATTCTAGAACCTATAGCATTGCCTCATCTTGAAATACAGCACTTATGTCTGTTCAATATTATTGATTCTACTCCCAATGTGATTTTAAGCATAGACAAGTTCTTCAGCTACTTACAGTCAAAGAGTCAACTTTATATAATTTGCTTTTCATTGCTCCCAGCTGTATTAAAACTTTTGCTTCAATTTTTACAGGGAATGTTTAGTCTGAAAATCAGTTTTCAGTTAAAAGCCAAAATTCAGGGCTCACAAAGCTTTATCCTTTAGTTGAAACCATATATCTATATAAACATCATTTGGGATTTTTATTGTTTAGTTGCATTTTCCTCTTCTGAATTTTCCTGGTTCAGGGAAAGTGAGGAATGGGGAGAAATGATGTAGATCTTATTGCAGCCCTACAGAAACACCCTATTCAGGTACTATGTTTGAGTGTTCAATCCAACATGGGAATGTTCAGTCCAACAAGTCATGCTGGTGGTGTAAGTAAAAAGAGAGTCACCATGCTTATAGTGCAACTATTCCCAACAAGAAGCTTCTACTGTACATGCAAATACTTCCATATCAGCTGAAACTCTTCACCCTCAGGAGTCCGTATAAAAGCAAATGTAAAGGTAAGTGCCACACTGATGTCATGTAACCCTTGAAAATCTCCCCACCTCTTCAGTTACCACCACCAGCTCAGAAAGCCTCATGCTCCTAAAAGTTCCATTCTTGTGAATGTAGAAGAAACCAGATTCATATACAGGTGAAACTCGAAAAATTAGAATATCGTGCAAATGTTCATTTATGTCAGTATGGCAACTCAAAAGGTGAAACCAATATATGAGATAGACGCATTACATGCAAAGCAAGATATGTCAAGCCTTACTTTGGTATAATTGTGATGATTATGGCGTACAGCTTATGAAAACCCCAAATTCACAATCTCAGAAAATTAGAATAGTGTGAAAAGGTTCAATATTCTAGGCTCAAAGTGTCCCACTCGAATCAGCTAATGAATCCATAACCCCTGCAAAGGGTTCCTGAGCCTTTAAATGGTCTCTCAGGCTGGTTCAGTAGGAATCACAAGCAGGGGAAAGACTGCTGACCTGACAGTTGTGCAGAAAACCATCATTGACGCCCTCCATAAGGAGGGAAAGCCCCAAAAGGTAATTGCAAAAGAAGTTGGATGTTCCCAAAGTGCTGTATCAAAGCACATCAATAGAAGGTTATGTGGAAGGGAAAAGTGTGGTAGAAAAAGGCGCACAAGCAGCAGGGAGGACCACAACCTGGAGAGGATTGTCAGGAAAAGGCCATTCAAAAGTGTTGGGGACTTTCACAAGGAGTGGCCTGAGGCTGGAGTTAGTGCATCAAGAGCCACCACACACAGACGGATCCTGGACATGGGCTTCAAATGTCGTATTCCTCTTGTCAAGCCGCTCCTGAACAACAAACAACGTCAGAAGCGTCTTACCTGGGCTACAGAAAAAAAGAACTGGTCTGTTGCCCAGTGGTCCAAAGTCCTCTTTTCTGATGAGAGCAACTTTTGCATCTCATTTGGGAACCAAGGACCCAGAGTCTGGAGGAAGAATGGAGAGGCACACAATGCACGATGCTTGAAGTCCAGTGTGAAGTTTCCAGAGTCTGTGTTGATTTGGGGAGCCATGTCATCTGCTGGTGTTGGTCCACTGTGCTTCATTAAGTCCAGGGTCAACGCAGCCATCTACCAGGAGATTTTGGAGCACTTCATGCTTCCTTCCACAGACGAGCTTTATCGGGATGCTGACTTCATTTTCCAGCAGGACGTGGCACCTGCCCACACTGCCAAAAGTACCAAAACCTGGTTCAATGACCATGGGATTACTGTGCTTGGTTGGCCAGCAAACTTGCCTGACCTGAACCCCATAGAGAATCTATGGGGCATTGCCAAGAGAAAGATGAGGGACATGAGACCGAACAATGCAGCGGAGCTGAAGGCCGCCATTGAAGCATCCTGGTCTTCCATAACACCTCAGCAGTGCCACAGGCTGATAGCATCCATGCCACGCCGCATTGCGGCAGTCATTGCTGCAAAAGGGGCCCAAACCAAGTACTGAGTACATATGCATGCTTATACTTTGCAGAGGTCCGATATTGTTCTATTTCCAATCCTTGTGTTATGGATGTCATGTAATATTCTAATTTTCTGAGACTGTGAATTTGGGGTTTTCATAAGCTGTATGCCATAATCATCACAATTATACCAAAGTAAGGCTTGACATATCTCGCTTTGCATGTAATGCATCTATCTCATATATTGGTTTCACCTTTTAAGTTGCCATACTGACATAAATGAACATTTGCACGATATTCTAATTTTTCGAGTTTCACCTGTAATTTCCCTGTTTTTCACGTATCTAGAGATGACAATGAACTTGGCCAAGCTCATGATCAGAACAGAATGTGAAGACCTTTTAACATCTAGTTTGAAAGAAAGAGTTTCAAGTCCCCCAATGATTCTCCCACTTGGAACAGAAAAAGGGGCTCCTCCATCTCTCACTGTCACCTGCTGGTCCTCATTGTCAGCCCTTTGGCTTACAAACACCGCAGGTCCTAGCATTAGGGAGGAGGGAATTGCTTCAGATAGCAGATGGTCGGGGGAATATTCTCCCCATTTGAAAGCAGTGGTGTGTCCATGCCTGCCACAATCCCTAACTGGGTTGCTGCCTCAGTTCTAACAAGACAGGTTAATATCATCTCCCTATACAGAACTAAAATTCAGCTGGACATCCTGTGAACTTATGTACATGGAACAGAGAACAGGGACCATCTTGTCCTTCAGTTCAGGCAGTCTTGGACAGCCTTATTCCCACACAATAACAACTGGGGGCAATTGGGGAGTGCAGAGAGAAGGGTTTTCTTTTTTTACCATCTTTATCTCTTTTTAACACCTTTTAAGTTGGGTAGAAGCACATCAAAGTATGACATTTAAGGAATAAGGAGGATATGTATTTGAGGGCTACTGTGACTATAGTTGGACTGATTTGGAAAGGAGGCACTATTTTCCCCCATTTTTTGGGGAAGAAATTGGACTATTTCCAACCCTTGGCTTTCATCCTGTGCAAAGCAGGTTCAGTGGAAATAGAACACATTATGCACCCTGGACATATCTGGTTTTCTAACGGGAATCTTGATTCTCTCCAGCTGCAAACTCACCCCCCGACTCCCCCTGTTCTGAAGCATTTCCATTTTATTTAAGCAACATTCAACATCACCATTTCTGTAAACCCCCCCTAAAAATGGGGGGGGGGATTTTAAACATTCATGTGACAAAGAAAGAAAATAGTTGGCAGCAGCAAGCAATGAAGCAAGGACAACTGAATGAGAATTACTTACGGGTAATAGGAATAGGAATAGTAGTTCCTCCTGGCAAGCGTGCAAACAAAGAGAAAAGCAGATATTGCATAAGCAGCTTTTTTCTTGGCAGATAATAAAGGAAAAGATGGGTTATTTGGACCAAGCCATTGCCCATGCAAAGAGATGGGAAGGGGTGTTGGAGAGAGAGGGAAGAAAGGGAAGAAACATTGAGAAAGCCATTGGGTAGAGATGCCAAGTAGCTTCCATAGGTGCTTACTGTCAGACAGCAAGCAAGGTCACCAGCCAAAGCTTTAAATCACAAGATAAGCAACTTATCATCCTAACCCAGGGTTTCTCAACCTTGGCAACCTTAAGATGAGTGGACTTCATAGCTGGCTGGGGAATCCTGGGAGTTGAAGTCCACTCATCTTAAAGTTGCTAAGGTTGAGAAACACTGCCCTAAGCCTAAATGTATATGCTCCGTGGGCCTCATTCTGAAAAGCCTTTATAAGAACTAATGTGGATCCTTTGCATGAATGGTAGTTTGCTTTCCCAGAAGCCCACGGGGTAGAGAGGAAGGAGATATTAGAAACAGCAGAAAGAAAAGAGAGAGAAGCCTGCCTATCATTGCTTTTAGCCCCCCTCCCACTTCAGCAGGCAGCTCTTGAGCCACGATTCCCCCTTCAGCAGCAATGCAAATTCCTCATCCCCAAAGCAGCTTTCCATCTCTTCTGCTGTCCTTAAACTGAGGGAACGCCTCTCATTTCAGACCATCTTAGCCCTTCCGGCAGCAATCAAAAATCAGATGACCTGGACTGCCAGAGATATGCAACACCTCAGAAATCCCAGCCCACCTGGAAATAGTCTCTGTTCATTGCCTTTGGGCAACCCATACCTCCTCTCGCCTTGAAAAGAGAAAGAACCTGGAACCATGAATCAAGATGTAGCTGGACGCAGCAGTAGATAAGCTGTTGGAGATCTCCCTAACAGCTCCCCTGAATGTTGGTGGCACAGCTGCTGAAAAGCAGCAGCAGTGCTTCCGCTGACTATGTAACAGGAAACGTGAAAACTGCAACCTAAACTTTAATATAGATTTAGCGGGGCAAGGAAAAGCACAGCCAGCCAGCAGGCCCATATGGAGAATCTGTCTATCTGTATGAGGCAGGAATCATACTAGCCCAGGGTTTCTCAAGCTCAGCAACTTTAAGATGTGTGCACTTCAACTCATGCTGGCTGGGGAATTCTGGGAGTTGAAGTGCACACATCTTAAAGTTGCTGAGCTTGAGAAACCCTGTCCTAGCCACTGTAGCCTCATCTGCCCTCTGCCAGAAAATGAAGCACCGCTACAGGCAACCAGATTGACCACCCTGCTCTAAGGTATAGTAAAAAAAACTACAAGTGGCAGCTTTTGCATCAGATGCAACCTCCAAATTAGTCAACCCAGAATGTGTATCTTCCATCCCTCTTTATCCTTTAGCCTATCTAGTTAAAGAGGTCTTGGAGGAGTTGATTGAAACCAGCCAAACTTGCCATATGGAGAGCATCTAATTTCCAGGAATCTGTACAAACAAAAGCAAAAGCATTTGCCTTTGCTTATTATAATTCATAGCCCGAGAATGAACAGCCAGAACATCCTCATTTCCTTCCCGCAACCGTTTCATAAATATCCCTATTTTTTTGCAAAATGAGCAGCAATTCAGCTGTGGAACCATTCTTGAATTGCTAGTAATACTGGGCTCATTCTACCAAATAAATACCTAGAAATAAAGTACATGGTGCAAACTAGATATAACATTGCCTAAGTTGATTATCTCTCTCTCTACTAAACAAGTGGCAAGATATGTATTATGTCTCAATTGCTGGGTAAAGTGTTGGGAAGGAACCCACAAGAAGGCCTTGAATTCATAAACAGTGCATAAAGGAGACATCATATCAACATGGTGATGCTGAGGTCTTTACCACTATTCCCCTGAATACATCTTTCTACTTAATCCCCATTCCTCACACCCGTTGTACAACACAGAACAGACCAGAACGAAGCTTCAAGGATTCCAGAGCTACAGGAGCCCCAAGCCCTCTTTTTTGCAGCCCTTCTGACCTACCTCACACCCAAACCCAGAGGGAAAAAAGAGGAAGTGATAATATACCCACATGTATGATATGGGTCCATCCCCCTGCATCACTGCTTCTTTCACTCTGGCCCTCCCTCTTCCCTCATAATTAATTTCAAGGAGTATGCAAGGAGGTGATGCTCTACTCTGGGGAGCATTAACTTGTCAAGATAAAATCCATATTTGATCAATATGACTTCTGAGCAGGAGTCCCAGCTGCCTTTTAGAAATGGGGGGTTATCACACTTCGTTAAAGGTGCACTAGGATTGAAGGTTCATTATGGTCACATGCCTGTTCAAAGTTCTGCACACCCTTGTTAATTACAAGACCTGCCATGGGTGCAAAAAAATTACAATAAAAGACTTGAATGGCTTTTCTGTGGACAATATATAAGTCCCTGCATAGAAGTCATATATACAGTTGGAAGTTGAGGAGCCAAACTACAACATAGCTTGAGGTAACCACAGTAACGGAATACAAAACTATTATTTTTCCTACAATTGTGAATAGAAATGTCAGCAAATATTGTCAGGAAATTTGAAAAGAAGATTTCATTAAGAGTGGCATTCCAAAGTCTGATAATAATCACAGTAGCATTGTATTTTGGGAGTTGAAATCCAAGACATTAGGAGAGCATCAGACTGGAAAAAACTGAGGGAGGAAGACAAACTCAAAAACGTTTTTATCAGCAGTACAGTCATCATTCCTGGCAGATGCCTTTATCCCAAGTGACTGCAACAAGAAGTGGGAAAGGGGGCATCAAAGATCTGCAAAATAATAGCCACCTTCTCATTGGCCTTATATCTTGCCAATACATAATACTCAGTTGGCTTTGTTGAACAACTTGGCTAATTTGACATAGCACACAGATGACAGAATCCCACTGCTACCTGAAGCACTAATGCACATATGTAGGTTTGGGCAAAATGGCGCTGTCTTGGGTCCCACTCCCTTCTCCTTCAACCCCTAGCTGCAAATTTTCCTATTTCCCATAACACCATACAGCATCCAACATAGTATCAGTTCACCCGGGCATTATAGGAAATTAAAATGTCTGTGCTTGCTCCCAAATCCCACAGTTGGGAATAAGGATCCCGATATTACCCCCAAAGTACAAATATGGGCCCAGTTCCTCACTGCATTAGAAAACTATTTTTAAAAAATCCTAAAATGAATCAAATCGCTCCTCAAATGATACGCGTATCCCCATAGAAGATACATGCCATGGGAGCTGGTACAGCACCAAGCCAAAAGAACACAGAGAAATATCCCATTCACATGAAGTTGAACCTTCAGATTTAGACTCTGCTCTGTGAAATCTCATCACAGCTTCACATGCTTTTTTCCCCTTCTCCTTCCCTCTGTCAAACATTTATATTAAGACTTAAACTGTGGCATCATTCTGGAAAATGGCAAAGAAGTGCACAAAATATTTATTGACAGTTTGGCAGACAATCCCAACACATTTCAAGCATATAATTGTTCTTCATCAAGAGAAACAAACCAAAACGCATTAATGTTCCTTTACTACATGAAATGTCATCCGGTTTGTATCCTTCTATATAATCAGTTTCTGTGCAATATCACTAGAGCAGCTGTTTCCATTTAGTCACTCTTAAACCTGTGGGACCCAATTTTATTTTTAAAAAAGCATATACAACTCTCTGTTTTCTCCTCTTTCTGTCCCTCTCTTTAGTCCTTCCCTGCTCTTCCCAGAGTGTTTAGTTAACTACATAAAATAATAATGTTTTTACATTTACTTCAATCTTCCCCAAACTGAATCTCTTCAGAAGTTCTGGCCTATAGTTCCCATCGTCCTTGAACACTGGATATACTGGTTGAGTCCTCTAGGATTTGTAGGACTAAATAACCGAAGAGATCTAATTTAGGGAGGCTGATCTACAGAGAACTTTCCCTGGCAGCATTAATCTTTTTCTTGTGGTTATCCAGTATAGGCACGTAGATGGAGAAGATTATGGATTCAGCAACTTCTTAGTTTAGGAATTTCAGCAAGTATTCTAACAATAAAACACATTCAAACAGTTGAGCCAACCATTCTTCAAATGTAGTGAGATGAATCAAATTGGAAATTGGATATTGAGACAAAGAGTTCATATACAAATGCACACAACACCTTTTTCACTAACATCTATTTTATGGCCTTGATGGTGATCGTGCTCCCAGCTATAACAAATAGTACTGTTACTATCTAATTTTCTTCAGTCATTAGATGACATTTGTCAGAATGTTCAGTCAAAGTAGACACTAAAGGAGGAGAGCTGTATTGGTCTATGGTGGCAGAGAATCAGGACCCTGGAAGCACCTTTTCTGAATAACAAATTTTATTAAAAGACATAAGCTTTCATGTTAGTTAGAAAGGGTGCTACCAGACTAATTTTCAGTCAAAGTAAGAGGTGTGCTTGCCACCCTCACTCTGGAATTTCGTGAATACATAGGACTCCTAACCACAGAAAGGCCACAACATAATCAGTCCCATAACATTTGAGTTTCACACCATATCATGGTCTCCATTTAAGATTAAATCTTAACCGTCTGGTAATTCCAAGATTACTGGCTCCAAAATAACAATTATGGTTCTAAGACTATGAATTCCCATCCTAAAGTTCAATTCCATTCTATTGTTTGTGCACCTGTTTGTTTAGAAGGAAAAAGGTTGAATGGCACTCCACCAACTTCAATATAATACAGGGCAGGGACCAATCCATAGGAGCCCTGTATGTATGCAATTCTGCTCAATCTCAGCATCCTTCTAAGAGATTCCCAACCACCTGAATGAATGGTCCTACTGACATCTGGTTTTCCCTGGTGGGCATCTTGGAAAAGCAGCTCTTTGCTGGAAACTAATTATCCTAAAAGAGCAGAAGAACCCTGCCTAGCCAAGCAGAATGCTAATGAATGAAATATAATTGGCACATGAAGCAGTGATGGCTGACCAGCTTTCCTGCCAGACTTTGATCTACAGCTCTGAGCCTTCTGCAAGATCCATGCTGAGAAATTATTAGTTCAGTAGCAACCCAAAGCAGCACCAGGGACAGCATCTTGGTGACACTAGCAGCTATACTCAGGATAGCTCTGCCATGTCTAAGCAAAAAGTTGACACTGGTCTTTAACTGATGCTCACTGCTCAAATTCTTCTGGATTAAACAAAAAGCAGAAATAGCTTACCTGGAATATGAATGCATCCAAAAGGCTAATTCATGAAGCATGCACGTGCACACACAAAGTAGTATAAAACTATGAGGCTCCACTCCAGTTATTAATGCCTAGCTTCTGGCTACCAGATGGAGTTTCTGACTACAAGAGTTAATGAATGCATGAATTCATTCTTTTTTCTTGGACTCACATAAAATGTCCAGCCTTGTTACCAGAGTTAACATAGATACTATGTACTTCTAAAACATGGTATGGTCTATGAATCCTTTGAGTCCCAGGCATTATGTCCAGTAATCATGGATTCTGATTCTGCTTTTATCCCAGACACCAATGTAAGACAGCTTTTCTCAATGTTGTGTCCTACAGATGTATTAGGAACAAGAACAACAAGAATTCTAATGAGTTTGGCCCAAGATTCTTGCTGGTTACATTCTGAGGCAGGAAGCTCATAAAAATGGCAAGTGCATAGATTTGACATTGTTTAAAAAACAAAGAAAACTCCCTAACATTCCCCAAACAGAGGAAAAATAAAATAAAATGCCAACCATGTGGCCACCAAAAGATTGTCTGAAACACTGAAAAAGAGCCAAGGATATATTAGAGCTCTCCATGGTACTGATTTCTAATTTCAAATCACCTCAGCTCTGTTCTTATTCATATAGTATCTAATTTCCCATGGTGAATACTCAAAGCCATCCACTGATAATGCTCTTGTTATGAGCCTCTTCAAATTTTTATCATTATATCTAAGCTCTATACATGAGGAAGACGAGTGGGGAGGAGTATGCTAGATGAACCTCTCTCTATCATTCTCAGCTTGTTACTCCCTATGCATGGACGGTGATAGCTTAGTTCTGCACTGTGCGTGAACATTTAGTTTATTGATTTTCTCACTGAAACAATCTCACTTTTTCCCTTGGAGCTCCTGAAGCATACACCGAACCACTGTCCCTTTAGTTTTTTCCCCAACAACAAATTGATCAGACAGAATGGGCTTCGAAAGAGTGACTGGCTGAAAATTATCCAGTGACCTCCATAGAGGAAAGTCCTATTCAGCACACTGCTTTTCATTTTCAAGTTCTACATGTGGAGAATTAGGAATTATTCTCTTTCTATGGAGATTCTACCTGTGATTTAAATCTCTAATTTTCCATCTTTTCTAATTGTGTGTAAAACTTGCTTAATTATGACAATTAAAAGGGCTATGGGTCAGAGCCACCGTAGTTAAGTGCCTCACCTAGTCCTTTAAATTAGTTCAAGGAACACTTTAAGGCACTTTCCATGCTTCTTCCAATATAAATGCACAAGCAGGAATAGGGAGCCCTGTTTTATATACATTTTTCCTCATAGTGCCAACTTACTACAATGTTTTATCTCCTTGGTGAAAGACCATGATGCTGTTGGCAAAAAGTCCACATCAATGAGAAACTCCCAGGTCAATCCTCTCTGAAATTGAGGAACACATCCAAATTTCCATTCCATGTAAATAAACTGCATACAGCTTCCTCTACTACACGAAGAAATTATTTGTGTGCTCTTATGTAGGTAGCAGATCACCACCCTACATGGAATATGTATTTGGGTGTACATATCAGACCTGGGCAAAATGGCATTTTGGAATTCTCTATCAAGTTTGTGAGTAGAGAAATTTGGTGAATGATTTCCTCATTTTTTTTCCTGGAAGAGGAGAAAATCTCCAAATATTTCTCAAAGACAGGATTCACCCTTTGCAGCTACTGAATATGCTCCAGGAGGGAGTTCACTCATAATGTCTTCCCTTGGGATTTAATGAAAAAGGGAGCCATGGAAGCAGTAGGTTTCTAGAGAGGAAGGATTCTACAAGGGTTTATCTTACCTACCCTTAGCAATCTCCTAATTAAATAAGTGCAAGAACATCATGAGAATTTTTCTGAGATTCTCTTTTTCTCTGAAGTTATTTAAAAGGAAAATTCTTTTTTCATCAGACCGAATGAGAGCTTGCTACAAAAGATTTTTTCTGTTCAACACTATTGCACATCACAAATATTGCTTTAGAGGCAAATCAGAACAATGGTCCCTCTAAGCTGACTGATGCAAGTGTTCCAAGATTTCACAATTCAATGCAATCTAAAATTTCTAAGCCCTGATCCCAAGACTGTTGGCATGCAAAATATGCCATTGAGTCTCTCCCTTTGCCAATCTAGGCTGCTGCTGCTGCTTGAATAAATGAGGATTGACCTTATTAAAATCTGGCATGAAATAATATACTACATCACATTTGATTCTAAATTACTAGCTGGGAGTGACAATCCTGCAACGTTTCCGCAATAAAAAAGTTGAAATTCTAAGATACACCAGAGATGGAACTTGGCATACAGATGAAGATATATGGGGGGAGAAAAACAGTAATCACCAAATATCAATTGAAAGCAAAACTGGTTAAATCCAGTGATCCATTAAGCACAAAAATATCTGTTCAATGTGGCAATACAATGTAACCTAACCATCTCCCACTATTGCTTTCCCATTCTATGTCACTTTTGCTATGTAGATGTAGGCATCAACTACAGTATCCGGAAGCTACAGCTGGTGCAGAATGTGGTGGCGCGGACAGTTCTCAATGCCCCTAGGAGGGCACGTATAACACCACTATTGCGTGAGCTGCATTGGTTACCAGTTTGTTTCCGGGTCCAATTCAAGGTGTTGGTCATCACCTTTAAAGCCCTTCATGGCACAGGACCAGGTTATCTGAGGAACCACCTTGCCCCGGTCATTTCAGCCCGCCCCACTCAGTCCAGCAGAAGGGGCAGGTTGCAGACCTCACCAGTCAAGGAATTTCGATTGGTGGGGTCTAGGTAGAGGGCCTTTTCTGCTGCAGCTCCCGCCCTATGGAACATCCTGCCTCCTGAGGTCCGGTGTGCCCCCTCCCTCATGGCCTTCAGGAAAGGGATTAAATCCTGGCTCTGCCGGAAGGCCTGGGGGCTGGAGGGGGGCCCGCACCTGTGGAGATGGCTGGTGGGGTGATGGGTTTGCCCCCCCCCCAGCATCTTGCAGGTTTTTAGGGCTAAAAATTATAGGAGGTTCGTAGGATATTTTTAATATATGTTTTTTTAATTATTTATAGATTTTACCCATGGTTGGAGGGACTCGTGCTTTTTCCTTTTTTATTATTGTGAGCTGCCGAGAGTCACCCATTGGGGGAGATGGGCAGCATACAAGTTTGATAATAAATAAATAAACAAATAAATAAACAAACTTCACTGTGACATAATTAAAGCTGAGGCATGGATTACACTAATACTGGAGCAGAGTCGAGATAAAGTTGCTGAGGTTGAGAAACACTGGGCTATACACTTAACAGTGGCTGTTCCCTATCAAGTAATGCTATTTAACAGCTTGCATTTATATTCTGCCATAGTCCCTCACTGGCTATAATTCTGGAGGTAGAAATATGAAAGAATTTTACCTAGCCGTCTTCTGGGATTGGATTTTGGATTTGAACCACAGAAGAAATCTGGGTGGGATGAACACTGGCATTTTAAAAAGAATGCTTTAAATGTCTATCTTGGTAACAGCAGCCCTGTTTCTTTTTCACCTCTTGTGCTCGTGGAAAAATGATATGAAAAAGCAAAAAGGCTCTCTCCCATCACTGGAGATTGATGTTATCAATGCAAGCTTTTAATTTTTTTTTTTTTTAATGCTGCAAAAAATCACTTAGCCACCTTGGGCATTAAACAAAACGAAGCATCTAATCTGCTGAATACTTTCTGGGATTAAAAAAAAAAATTCTCCTGAAAAAAATGTGAAACCCCAGAAGTGCCCTTTGAAAGCAGCAGGATGAATAAGATCTCTTAGGATTTATGAAATGGCTGCTGGAGAGGGAAAGAGAAAGATTCAATTAGATCAGAATTAGAACTTGCACTAAAGATATGAAACTAGGAACAGAAAAGAATAGCCTGCACCTTTAATTATTCCTGATGATTAGGCATGAACAAATCAACTTCTCTTTCATTAATACAGTGCCAGTATGGTTCCACACACTTGTTTATTTTCCCCCAATTCTGCACGAAAAACTAGAAACATTTCCCTACTTTCACTTGCTCCACAGGTCTTTCCATACTTTTTTCTTTGCAATGCAAAATTCAAAGAAGTGGGAAAACCCATAGAAAATGCAGTTCTGGTTCCCAGATCAGTTGCAGAAGACTAGCATCATCTGACTGGCTACTGCAGAAAACCAAAATGCTGGATTAATGGCTCTTCTATAAGCAACAGTAATGTACTTTCCTCCTGTCTTGGAGATGGAAGGACAGTGTGTTGGTAGAAAGAATGTTGCCCCCACAGCCTACCTTTACTGTAACAAGACCAGTCAACATGTTGCCCTCACAAAAAGTAACATGGAGTAGTTTCAGGGCAGCAATTGGGCTTTCTCTGCTGTTCTTTCCCACCCATCTTGTGCCACCAATCAGTTCCCTGAACATGAGAGTTAACCTCTCCCCCTTGTTGAAGATTGGTTTGTTTAGCAAGTGGAGAAGCAAAGAGATTATCCAGTAGGTTTGTTGCTCTGCATCACCAGCAGTAACTTCTGGCTTCCAAAAAGGTGGCTGTCAAAAAGCCAGGGAAAGCTCTTTATTAACAAGGACCAAAGGGCTCTTTTAAAAGTTCCTCTGGGATCACTGAAAGAGCTGGTGACATTTTCTGATCAGATAATTTGCAGAGTTCCTCCAACAGGTCCTGATTGCCTCCCATTCTGAATGGTCTCGGGTTAAATTAATATAATTAGTGTACTAGGGAAAATCGAAGGTCCTTTGTTTAAATAGTGTCCATAAAGAAAATTCCTTCTCAAATGGCCACTGCAGCTTATGCACTGTGTTTTGAAGAAAGCACTGCTCTTTCTGGATTTTTTTTTAGTTTGTTTTTGCTTACCAAGGGGAACATTGACCTTCTGGTAGATCTCCATTTGTCTTACATAAGGTCAGTATTCCCATTGCCAACACACACACACACACACATCACACCCCCACACTTCAAAAAAAGAAATAGGCTATACAAGACTTGTCTCTCTTGTAACCCAGCCAAAATGACCTTTGAGGTGGCCAGTGACCAGATGGGAAGGGTGGTCCCCCAACAGATCTGTTGGACCAACTGGATCCAAGCTCATTGTGGAGCTCCAAAGACACATCCTCCATGCACCTTCAAATGTCTATATGAGAAATATTTTGCCATAAGAGCAGAGACAATATACCTTCATGCAGGAACAGCTTAGACCAGCTTCAGCCTGCCTCAGCAGCAAGCCCTGGTCTGATTTAGCAAGAATAAAGTGAATGATGCTGGATTGTATTAAAAAGTAGGGCTGTGCAATGCCCCAGATTAAATTCAGAAGAAATACTTTGGAAGTCACGGAAACATGAACACAGCACCTTCCTGTGATGCAATAAAGCAGCTGTATCTGCTTCCACAATCATGTAGCACTTTTAATGTTCCTCAGATTCCACAGCATCTCTTCCAAATTAAATCCAAAGCACTGCACAGCCCTACTAAGAAGCGAATCGAGCAAATTTGCCCAAGTCTCTATAGACCTGGCTGCCTTTTCTCTGAGCATTTCTCTTCTTCCATCAGACCAAGCTGCTAGTCTCCAGACTCAGATCCAAAGAGAGGTACATGTGCTGGAAAGTGGGTGGAGCTGCCTGCATGGTAGCAAGAGCAAAGTCCTCAAAATGTTTCCTTACCCTTTCCGAATGACAACAATGATTGCCCCCAGGAGGATGATCAATACCACCAGTCCTCCAGCACAAATGCCCAGAATGAGGCCCATTTCCTCCGAGTGCTGGGAAACTTCCAAGGGACGCTTGCTTTCTTTACAGGCAGCTGTCGGAAATAAACAGCAAATAGGTGGGTCAAGAGAACATGAAAATAGGAGGTGACACCATTAGCTTCTCCCCCTTTTACACATAATTTGTATACATCACCAGAGAAGATAGGAGCAAGAACTCTGGACATCATTTGGGATATTTTTAAAGAGGTAATGGATTAATTGTTATAAGCAGGTTAGCAACATCTCACCAACTGATCTCCCAAAAAGCTAAGCAGGTCAGGCTTGGTTGGTGTTTGGGTGGGAGACTGAAAAGAAATCCCAGAAATGGACATTAGATTGGGGAATCACAATAGCATCCTGGAAGAAAGCAATGGAGAACTGCTTCAGTATTCATGGATATGTCCATGAAGTCACTAGGAACTGATCTCAATCCAAGGAAGTTTTACCTTTACCTTTAATTATTTATGGAGCCTATGGGGTTAAAAATGAGGATGGGAAAGTCTTATTGCCATATTTTAGAGATGTAGAATTGGTAGGGGACACAGGCTATTCAGGGCCACCTCTGCCTCATTACAGAATCCCAATTAAATCATAAATAATAAATAAATAAAAGAATAATTTCTACCACCAATAGAAGTAATCAGAGGAGCATTGTAACTATATGCAAGTCTAGCCATCTACCTACCAGCTATAACATGTTTAAGAAAATGAAAAGAAAAATTGCCATGGAAAAAAGTGTTATTCATTTATCTGATAAACAAATAAATAAAATAAATCATCCTTGAGAGATGGCTTTTTAGTTGCAGCTTGATTACATCCAGTGGAGGAAAACCCACACCCTATTTGAATCATTGGTTCCACTGTCAAACTTTCTGACCATTAAGACACTTTTCCTAACTTTCAACTGAAACGCAGAATCTGTAACTTAAATACATTATCCCACATCCTGCTCCCTGGAGAGATGAAGAATGAGAGGACTGTGTGATTTCTCTTCCTGTCCCAAAGAATAATATCACATCCTCTTTCAGTTTTGTCTTCTTGAGGCTAAATGTTGGCCACTGAATTTCAGTGGTAAAACTTCGGAGGGCTCCAGAACCACCAGAAGGATGATTAAGGATTGCATGCAATCTGCAGACCACCCAGAGAATAACAGATAAAGGAGACGATACCAAATAAACCTGTCATCAATTCTAAAGCTGACACTTTTTTCCATGGCAGTTTTTCTTTTCATTTTCTTAAACATGTTACAGCTGGTGGGTAGATTGCTACACTTGCATATAGTTACAATGCTCCTCTGATTACTTCTATTGGTGGTAGAAATTATTCTTTTCCACTACCAAATTGGGATTATCCTCGAATGATATACATGGCTGTCACAAAAGCACTCCTCCCCATAACACTATTCTCCAAAAGTCAAATTACCAAATTGCAACACCGTAGTTCTTCTTTCTGTAGTTCTCATTCCACTGAAAACCAAGGGAGGGTGAAAGTGCCACATTCTGATTGATTTCTTATTTATTTACAGAGCTGATAAGCTGCTCCAAACAACCAAATCTGAGCCATGTATTGTTTGATGTTTGACAAACAGATGTTGACATAGATATACTGTAAATGCATAGCTTGTATGGTTGACATTTGAAGAGCCATAAAGTTTTCCAACCTAGCCAAACTTTGCCTAGAGATTCTTGGTCTTTCAATTAAGCAATGGTCTTCTGAATTCATATGGTGAATTACCCAGCAGTTGATGTTATTGTTCTACTGAAATGTCAAACTGCCCTTGCGGAAATTTGGCAGGAATCATCTGTCTGTGTGTCTTTTGCAATTAAAAGCAAGACACACAAAACCAAGACACACTTCAGCCATTGTCCCTGAGCACAGATGTGAACCAGACATGGCCTACAATATACCCTGAATGAGCGGAATGGAACATGAATTAGGCTTCATCTTAAAGGGAAATGTGTCATTCCAAAGTTTCTGTCTGGAACATTGAGTTCATGCTGGATAAGGCACATCTTGGCACTTTTGGTATGAAAGTGGTTTTTATTTTGAAGTGGGATTGAATACAAAAATAAAAATCTACTGTACATTAGACATTAACAAACTACAGTAAGGAAACTATATACTTCCACGCTTCTCCCAAGCACCCAGACACCTTTTCTCAAAATCCAGACCAAGTTATATAGTTACAAGTCAATGGTTTATCTCCACTACACAAGTATAAGAATGCTTTTCTTAACTGAGCTGTCTGGTTTAACCAAAGACCCACTTTTTCCAAGTGTATATTCACATGAAAACATTACAGTGAGATGCATAATAAAAAAGTGAAAGTCATTTTGAAATGTCCAGCAATAACAGCATGAAAAATATTCTCTAAATCAAGGATAGGACATCCAGGGTTTTTGCTTCCACTTCCATTATGTACCCTGAAGGAATGAGCACCCAAAAATTCAGGAGCAAATTACCAAACTAAATTTCTCATGAGAAATCAGATAAATTAAATATACCATATAACAAACTGCTTTGTGGGGTAGGGCTCTACCCTTTTCCATCTATCTATCTATCCATCCATCCATCCATCCATCCATCCATCCATCCATCCATCCAATTTATTAGCCGCCCATCTCACTTTTCCAAGTGACTCTGGGCAGTGTATAACAGTGTTAAACACAATAAAGAAATAAATTAAAAAGTATAAAAATATAAAAAACCAAACTAAAATTAATAAGCAAACAGATGTTAAAAATAACGGAGGCACCTCACTAGATCACCCGTCCTGTGGGGGCCCCAGGCCTGCTGGCACAACCAGGTCTTGAGGGAGCTCCGGAAGCCCAACAGTGATGAGGCCAACCTCACCTCTGGAGGAAGAAGATTCCACAGCATGGATGCCACAGGTAACATCTACATGAGGCCAGTGGGCAAGGTCATCCACCAGCATGGGATGTGGTATCATCAGTATGCTGATAATACCCTGTGGTACATCTCCTCCCTGAGCCAAACAGATAATGCCATCAAGGTTCTTTTCCAGCACCTGGAAGCCATGAGAGCTTGCATAGGAGGCTTCGGCTCAACCCTGGGAAGACCAGATAGCTGTGGGTTTTAAGGTCTCCTGGAACTGGAGATTTTCCATTTTTAACTCTGCCTGGGGGTACACTTCCCCAATCAGAGTTGGTGCACAATTTGAGGGTCCTCCTGGACTCATGGCTCCTGGTTGACGAGAAGGTGGCAGCCATGGCTATGTTGATTTTTCAATGGGTTCATCAATTTCATCCATTCCTGGACTGGGAGGCCTTACTCATGGTGACTCAAGCCTTAGTCATCTCCCATTTGGATTACTGTAATGTGCTCTACATGAGGCAGCCCTTGAGGACCACTCAGAAGCTGCAGCTGGTCCAGAATGCAGCAGCATGGGCAGTTTTTCAAATTCCTCATTATGTCCATGTAATACACTATTCTGTGGGCTGCACTGGCTCCCAGTAAGCTTCCAAGTGCAAATCAAGGTGCTGGTCATCACCATAGCATAGGAATAGGGTACTTGTAGGACCACCATACTCTCATTGTTTCTGCTTGGCCCCCAAGCTAGTAAAGGGGGAGGGCTCTGGGTCCCTTCTACCAAACAATCCCATCTTGTTGGACCCCAGAGTTGTACCTTCTCATTGGCAGCACCCGTCCTGTGTAACAGCATCCCTCAACCCTGTTAGCCTTTCACAAGGCATTGAACACCTGGCTTTTTCCCCAGGCATTTGGGTCAAGTGGGTAGACAAGTTCTGTTGTTACTGATGTGACTTTTCGGTGAGTAGGATTGTTGATCTTTGGGCACCAGGGGCTATATGTGGCGGGTTTCCTGTGTGAAATCATGATGTTCAGTGAAACATGATGTTCAGAAAATGCATCTTTTCCCACTGGATTTCCATTTTTTCTATTCAAGATGCAGAAGTGCTTGAAAAACACTAACTGTGCAAAGAGCACTTAACCTACATCACAATCCCAGATTCATCTACTCATTGAGATCAAGACAGTTTACTCTCAGCATGCTATCTGCATACAATACATTTTGTGTACATTGATACAAAAGATTATCTTTTGGGATCCAGGAAAGAATTGTAAATGCTTGGAAGTCTTTCCCCTAACATTTTTCAGTGTGATTGTATCCCAGCAGAATGCAAGTTTTTCAACTGTTTTGCCTAGAAAGTAGGATCCACAAGCTAACATTCCCTCCAGTCCTATGGGACATGATAGGAGGGACCTCCTCTCACTGGCCTTGTTCAGATTGAGAAATATGGGGACACCAGCAAGGGGCATCCTCTGCCATCAAGTAAACTCAATGCAGCTACCAGAAGAAATCAGAAAGAAATTCTCAAGCAACCTGAGAATAAGGTTGAAAAAAAGAAGACATTTCAACCCAATGTTAAAGCTGTATTTCACAAGGCCAATTGTTCATCACAACATCTTTCAGTGATTTTGTGCATCTCTCTATTACCTTTGTCTATACTGCTCTCTCTTTCTTGTCTTATCCTCTGCTGGCATTTAGATAGCAAACTCTTTGTAGGCAGAGACCTATTCTCATGGTATATGGTAATCTGTAAAGCATCCTGTACAGCAGGAATCGGCAGCTACAAGCTCAGAGGTCCATGTAGTCCTGAATCCCTTTGCTGCAGCCTCTGGAGGCCTTTTTCACCATTGCTCTATCAGTTCTTTAAAAAATGTCCCTCCTAAATTCAGAGGACCACCTCCAGAAAATCCTGCCCCCACAACATCACCCTACCATTGCCCATCCTTGATGTATCTAGTTATTATAGATTGCTTTTAACAGCTGAATTTTATAGTATAATAATTTCTCCAAAGGCTGCCTTTTATGTGGAACAAAGATTTAAAAAAGAGCCTTTGTTCTTCCAGTGTCCCTGGAGAGCCATTCAGAAGACTGCTGGGGTGTTTTGGACTATGTCTGGGGAAATGAGATTTGTACGTTTAGACTTCAGGAGGGTGTGTTGAAAGCAACAGTCCAATATATTGTATAGGCAAGATGTTAGGAAAGACTTCTTAGAAATGGAGAGACTTCACAAGCCATAAGGAGGAAAAGGAAGAGGGGGACAGTTTGGTGTAGTGGCAAAGGTGCTGGGCCAGAAACCAGGAGGCAGTGAGTTCTAGTCCTTCCTTAGGCATGAAAGTCAGTTGGGTGACTTTGGGCCAGTCAAACTTCCTCTTCTTTATATTTGATCAATTCAAGGTGATGCTTCCACCTCACAGGATTGTTGTTATGGGGAAAATAGGAGGTGGGAGCATTACCTTGAACTGATCAAATATAAAGGCAGGATAAAAAATAAAATAAATAAACAAATAAGAATATTTACCTTTCCGAGCTATTCGGATACAATTCAACCTTGTTTCCTATAAAAGAAGAAAAAGATAAGCATGTTTTTATCAGACCCATGATCTGTTCTGCTTGCTATGCTCCCTAAGAAGAAAGAGGAAGATTCAGATCAAATCTTTATTACGGTCACAGACCAGCTACGAGGAAGATAATAATACTCAGAGGACTGTTTCCTCTTTTTTTTTTTTTTTTTAAGGAGGGGGATGAACATGTTGGATATTGTACATTTCTCCAGTGTGGCTGCAAACCACTGAATAGGGGTATTCCATGAACTATTTGTTTCTTTTGTAACTACAGTCAGTACATGAACCTCATACCTGATCACTGATGTTGCCTTTCCCTTTGCAAATACTTTTTTCCCCTTCAGACCAAGTGAAATTACTGTGTGTGTGGGGGGGGGGGGGGGGAGAAATGCAGAAAATGTTTAAGACTCCACTACTTCCTGACAGCTTGAGATAAAAATCATTCTGAGACCTTTCCTCAATATTCTGGAGACCCACCATCAATGCTGTGCTGGTTCCACCAGCAGTCTGGCTTGGTATAAGGCAGGGTGGGTCTTTTTGTGAGCGATCAAACACACCCCTGTCCAGAGCATCCCACATAAATGAATGGAAATGCTGTCACTTCAGTCACAATTCTGTCATTTGTAATCTCAGACATCAGAAGAAGGATATGCCATTTGACACTGAATCTCCACTACCACCACCACAGATTAAAGCTTATAGGTGGGAAATATCACTATTAGGGTGATGGGTGTTCCTTGGCCAGTACTGACAAGGTATTCAACAGATTGGGCAGAGGCTCAGCAGCCAAGGCAAGAAAATCCACTTGTCATCTGCTTTCTATCCTCCACTGTCAAGATCCTCCCTCAAAATCTTACCCAATCCCAAAGACATTCTCCACTTTGCCTGCCTGCCTGCCTGCCAAATGATATAATAATGCCACTACTGCAGATGGAAGTGGGGGAAATGAAACCAATAGTCATCCTTTTACTTAATGTCTCTTCCATCAACTCATGGTGTTAAGATTCCTTGTTGGGCCATTGGGAATATTTTGATGCCAACTGCAAGACAACCAGACTGCATTGTAAGGAAGAGGCTAAAAAGAATCCCAGGCAGAGGGACATTCCTTCAAAAACAACCCCATAGCCTTACAGCTGCTCTGTTCTTAAATCTGGGCCATGAAATCAGCGTGGTCTGTCAACAATTACCAGCTTGGGTTTGGAAGAGACAATCTGAATCCTAAGAATAATCTGCTGAAACCAAACAAGGGTTAAGAACAATTTGTTATTATCTTTTTAGTTTAAATAAAACATGGACATATAACGGGATTTCTGAATATACTTTGAATGGCTCACAACATGTATGAAACCTGAAGAGTGCAAGTAGGGTGATGTAGGGTCTGGAAACCATGTCCAGTAAAGGACATGGAAAGAACTGAGTAGATTTTGAAACACAAGCTGACATCTGCCCAGGTTTCTGCAGTTGCAAGCTTTTTGCCCTTTTGCCCTAAGCAACGAAATGAACTAGATAACTTCTTGGTCATTTTAAGCCACAACCATAACTTGGTTCTGTCTTTGGATGACTTTCTTCCCTTGTATAGTTTTGTGATCTTCCGCTGTTCTCACACCGTATTTCAATATTGATCTTACTTGCTTCCAGACAGTTATACAAAACCTGCATAGTACAATGCAGAACCATGACTAATTGATTGATGGATGGACGGATAGAGATAAATCAGATTCTGCAGAAAAAAGGGATGGGGTGGTATTTAATATCCTTAAAACAAAGCTGAAGATAAAAACACATGCCTTACATCATGCCAAGTGGTTTGTCTATCAAACCCAATGTTGTCTACTCTAATAAGCAGCAGGAGATTTTTCTATCATCTGATTTCTGAGGCTTTAACTGGAGATGGTATGCCTGGAGATGTTGCTCCTGCATACAAATTCTGTGCTCTGCCAGGGATCCTGCAGCTTATAAAAGATTTAAAAACAATTTGACTGAATCTCTAAATGTGTTCAGATTGGGAAATTAGACTGAATCATTCAATTTCATGTTGGACTAGAGTTGATTGCAGAGCCATATTGTTTATCGTGGTAAAACTAAATGAGATCAGTACGAAGTCTGGTGGGCTGCTTTTGATTTCCATTTAAGACCCTCCAATTTGCACACTGCCTGTATGTGTACATCTATAGGTTCCTGCACAGACAACCCATGCCATGGATAAATAATATGTATGAGCCACCAAACTGTGCAGATGGGGCCCTTGCATTACAAACATACAAGGCTAAGTTAAGTTGTTAATCTGTTTAGTTAGATTGTCTGGCAACAGCTTTCCAAAGTCTGAAGATCAATCATTTGCTAGTTTTTTTAAACTGGAAATGGAAGCACCTCAATTTGGGATTTTGTAATGTTATGTGGGAATGATCTTGGGAGATAGGGGAAAGAGATGCTGCCTAGGGAACAATCAGATAAAGGGGGGGTGGCCTGCAGCTGCATAACAGGCAGGGAAAGAAACTCAGAAAGGAGCCTCCCTAACTTATCAGGCTGTAAAAGAGATGGCGGGAGATTTCTACTTTCAGACCCACAAAATTCTATTAACGCAGCCTTACAATAAAGTAGAATTAGCTCATTTTGTCTTGTTTCCTGTCTGGTTTACCTGGGACGGCTGACATGATCTCATGATTCAATAAGTGGTTGGGAACACCTACTGCTGCAAGACTGTTGAAGTTAAACTGCTGTATATCTCACCCTCAGATAGGAAATCACAGTCATGCTCAAGTAAAAGAATCACAGTGTTTGAATTACATACCTAGTATATGGAATTTGACAACTGGACAATGTAAATGGATTCTCTGTGCCCTCACTATGGCTAAAAGACTTCTATTGCAGCATTGGAAAGATAAATGTATGGCCCCACTCACTCAATGGATTGAACACCTGAGTGCACTTGCTACTTAAGAGCAGATTGTCTATAGACATAGACTTTGTATGGACAAGTATAATGAAATATGGGGCACATTTATGCAAAGTACAGTAGGTTAAAAAAGCGTGATAGTTATATAAATGTATTATATTTATTTATATACACATACACACACACACACACACACACACTTGCATAAAGTTTCTGTTAGAAAATTATACATAGAATTGTAACTGTTTTATTGTAACAACATACTACATTTTATATATTTTTTCCTACTGCATTCTTTTCACTTATTTCTTTTTTAAGCACTTGTTAGGTATTTTTATTTGACAATGTACAGTGGTACCTCGGGTCACGAACTTAATTCGTTCCGCGACTCTGGTCATGACCCAAATTGGTCGCGACCCAAATCAAATTTTCCCATAAGGTTCAATGTAAATACGGTTAATCCGTTCTGAACCATAGGTTGTTTTTTTTTTAAACCACAAAAATATGACACAAAGTACAGTACGAAGAGAGAGAAAGCTAACCTTGCTCGAGGTGACTTCTGGCGTGGAGGACAGGAAGGCGGGTGGGGAGGCGGTTATTGCTTGGAGGGAGAGTCCCCCTCCCTACAGGAAGCCACGACCACGTTTGTCAGCAGGGAAAATGGCCGCGGATCCTGTTCGTCACCTGATGCGGAGTTCGCGAACGGAAGCAAAATTTTGCGAACGGTGCTGTTCGTGACCCGAATTGGTCGTGAACAGAAATGTTCATGACCCGAGGTACCACTGTATTTTTGTATTTTGTTCCTTTTTTCTTTTTCTATTATTTTAAAAGCAATATAGAATAAATAAAAAAGTAAAAGAATCATAGAAATGAATATATTTTATAGATGATGTTGCACAAATCAATACCCAGAGCTTGCTACTCACCCCTTTGAGATTGCTCATAGCTTGGAAGTAGATGAGATAGGCTTTCTTGGGCTCCAGTGGAGGATTCCAGTAACCGCTATATGTTTGATTGTCCCCTACAGTGAAGGGCCTGGCTTCTGTGAGGCTGCTTGGGGACAGTTCAGCTCCAAAGTAGTGGACCAAGCCACGGGACATGGCATCATCAAAAGTTAGTGGCACTGGAAAACATTCTGGGCCACCTAACTCCCGTTTGATCTTCTTAGGTCTGTCTTCTTCCACAATGACTTGATACGTGCTGAGAACCCAGGAATCAGAGAAGGTTGGGAAGAGAAAGCAAAAACAAGAGGGGATGTTAAATGAAGCCCACCCTAAACTAGTTCTGCTGGTACTCTAAGGGGGGAAAGGCTGCCCTTTCAAAATCCACATTGTCTATCTTCTGACCTATCTATTTTGTACTGGATGATAAAACTTTTGATCTAAGGCATGGCATCACCATTCCACTGTTTCTAAATGAATAACCTTCAGTAAAGCTTCCAGGATGAAGAAAGAAACAGATATACTTTTGATTCTCAGAGTGCCCCAGATTATTCTGATGCTGGAAGGGGTGGCTGTAACTTTCTCCTAAGAGACTGCAGAGCATGCTGTGAAATAAACACGGTTGTGCTTGCCTGAGGCCTCCAAGAAGTTTCCCATCAGCAGAAGCACTAAAAAATAAAGTCAAATGGAAGGAGGAATCCTTATGCTATTATCAGAAAGACTCCTCCTGCAAACTTTGTAAATAATTTTGCCCTCTCTCTTCCATAGAAGCATTCCCCTATAAACAGAACATTAGCAGCAAAGCTTTCTCCCTCAATTCTACAAAGAGATCATGATTGTTAATGATAAGTATTGTCAACCTGGGGCCCTTAACTTAATTTCATGCAGCTCTTGACTAACTGCAAAAGCTTTCTGCAAGCCGTAAATTGGGGTTTGTCAAGAGCAATCTGTAGGGAGGAAGAAACAGAGTGGGGAAAGGGGGTATCACCAGGAAAAAAAGATAGGTGGCTTCATCTACTTTTGTTTCTAGCTGTACCCCTGTTTAAGCTCCATCCACTATCACCAAATAGGGCCCCCGCACCCTCTTATTCCCAAGAGAATGTTGCTCTCAAGAGAAAAAGAGAGAAAAGGACCTCCTGCATTATGTGAATGTAGTGGAAGAAAACATGTGCGCATGGCGCTTCTGGGTTCCTGCAGTTTGCCTCCACTTGGGCCAGCTAGTAACATATCAAGGATCTGGCCAAAAGCATTGTCATTATGGAAGCATCTCCACTCTGTTTCAATGACTTACCAAAGCAGATGCGCTGTCATCCGTTTTCCATCTTTGAAATTACCAGAAATAGCTCCCAAAGGAAGACAGATACAGGGTTTGGCCAACCAGTCTGATAGGAAGGCAGCTGCTAAACTTGGATCTTGCTGACTGCCATTTTCTCACTGCCAAAAGCTGATGGAAAGGGAGCTCCCATCTCACTGTACACAACACGTTCAAAGAAACCTACCCAGATCCCTCCTCCAAGCAAGAGCCCCAGGAAACCCACCAAGGAAGAATGCTTGCTCTTCAGGGTTGATGATGCAACCCATCAACACAACACACAAATCAATCCTGGCCTTTGGAAGGTTCTCACTAAAGATCCCAACTCAGGAACTTTGGCAACTATCTGCACCCCACTACCACAATCAGAACAGCTACTAGCAATGTGTCTGAAGTAGCTGCTTAAATAGCTGGCAAAGTCTCACACACTGACACAGGTTTTGTTAACAAGCAGCTCGTCAAAAAAAGCAAAAGGAAAACCAAACGTTTCCCTCCCTGAATGAGGCAGATACATGGGTAGAGAGGAATATGCAGGATGGGCTGAATTACACCGTACTGTTTCGTATGGCCTGGGAGACCAAAACTCTTAACTGTAGAGCCTAAAATGAATTAAGATGACAATCACATCCCTCAGTTTCGCTTGGAAGTGAATGCTCATGACAAATCCCAGTATAATTCAGGTGCTAGCCTGAATGAGGCCTTAAGTGCCAAAAAACTACTTTCATGCATTTGCAAGAACAAAGCTATGCGTGAGTGTGACATAAGGCCATCCACACATTAGTCCTCACACATCCTCCCAGCACCCAGAGGCATCTATGTAGGGAAGTACTCTAAGAAGCCTGGAGGCAGAATTTAAACCTTCATTTTCTTACGGGCATGTTTTAATCTCTCGATTGAAGTCTCCTGCTCAATCAGTGGGAATGAGTAGGAGAAACCAGAATACTGAAATAGCTCATTGGATTGTGTTTTAACTGGTTAGCTAAAATGAAAAGTATCAGCCCATATTATTATTTGAAATAGTATAAACATACTGCAGGTGTGGAGGCTGGAACAACGGTGTGACCCATAAAGACAAAACAAAAATTATATTATTTTTATTATTATTATTATTGGGTAGAGATATTCAATTTATGGACAGCCCAAATTAGGCTACGTGGTTCTCTCTGCTAGTCTTCTTGCAAAAAAAAAAATGGCAATGATTTTGCTTTAATGCATTTTAAAACAATTACCATGTTTAATTATTGCATTTTGTAATTTTAACATATACCATTTTTTATCTTGATCACTAAATTAACCAGATCCTAGCTGCTGATGGGCATCCACTGAACATCCATTGAAAAGTTATACATTAAATTATGTTAGATCAGTGTTTCTCAATCTGGCAACTTTAAGATGTGTGGACTTCAACTCCCAGAATGCTGTCTGGGGAATTCTGGGAGTTGAAGTCCATACATCTTAAAGTTGCCAAGGTTGAGAAACACTGTATTAGACCAAGCCAAGTCTCTCCCCCAAATTATTCCATAGAACTCAGGAGTCCCAAGAACCGAGGACTGGACATGCAGAAAAATCTACCACACATTAAAAACTCGTGGACAGAGACTTCCAAAATGTATGGAGGGACAAAGCAGAGGTAATGTTGAAGTTCCCAAAACATTTCCTTAAACTGAGGTTTGGGAACATAGAGTACAAGATGTATACATTTAACCTGCAGAGTTTTCCCCAATGAATCCCTTCCCCATAAATTATCTGTAAAGCGAAAGATGCAAATTTCTCATTAGAAAAAGGAATGTTTCAGCCTTGCAGGACAAACTTAACTTTGCAGTTAACATTTTTAGAAAGAAAGATAGAGAAGAAGAAAAAAGGAAAGAGAAGGCAGTGGAATGCAATTTATCTTTTATCCCCTGATAAAAGAAAATAACCTTATTTCAAAATTCAACAAAATTCATGATCCATTGCATAGACTGGCTGTCTTACACAGATTGGCCAACCTGTCAATTTTGGTTAGTCTCTATTTCTTATTTCTACAAATATGTCAAGCTCCATTTGTCAAACTAGAGAATTTTTCTAAAAAGTCTGCACTAAAATGCTGCATGTTTCTCTAAACTTAGAGCCTTTTTTGCTATGTTTCTCAGTGTAGAGTTTTGCAAACAATTCTCCCTAATGTAATGTGTTTTTATATTTTTACATGCTTTTCAAAAATATATCCATATTGTGCACTATATTCCATAATACCTTTTCTTAGGACTCACAGGACCATGAATTTCAAACAGTAATGGCTCACCAAGCCAACCTTGTTGGCATTTCATAGCAGGCCAAAGCAATTTTATTCCAGTGGGCATTCAGCTATTAGTTTAGTTCAAAGGGCACCTATTATTGTTGACTCTTTATAATGGAATTATTTTAATTTTATGTATAGAGCTTTCAATCTAGTTGCCTTTGACTTTGTTGAATGTCTACCCCCCACCTTTGCCCCAAACCTGCTAGGAATGGGGTGGGCTATAAATATTGTTAAATAAATATTGCATTGTTAAAATATGAAATTAGATAACTTTCCATTCAAGTGCATATTACATTAATTTATCCTTATCACTACCTGATTGGGGCACCCCTGCCCTGGGCTGGCCGCAGGAGAACAGTGATGGTGCTATCCGACTCTCCCAGTGGGGAAGGAATGTCTCCATAATCAAAACTGGGTGCTGAAACAAAGCAAAAGGCAACAATCAAATGCGACTTCATTCCACTCATCTTTTATGTGCATCGTGGGGCTTCAAGCACACCATCGCAGCCACCATCTTGACTTTTTTCTCTGAATCCTGCAGACACCCCTGAAGTTACAGTAGTAGTAAGCAGTACTGATAATAAGCATCATTATCATCATCATCATCATCATCATCATCATCATCATCATTATCATGAGAAACGGCAATCCATTTGCATCGTATTTATGGACTATTATTAGTATCTTTCGCTTCACATTCAGTCAGGATTTAACAAACCTTTTCCTGTCCATGGGTGTTTTCCCTTTAGGAGTAAACTGCTGAGGCTATATAGTAGGCTGGGCTGAAGTAAGCAGTGGATAAGCCAGAGCCAAGGGTAGACAGGTATACCTATTGACACGGTAACACCCCCTTTATTTGTCTAGGATGTACAAAGGCACTTCAAATTTATGTTGGAAATGTGAACAAGAAGGGACATTTTATCACGTTTCGTGGATGTGTAAAAAAGCTAGAAAAATCTGGATTCAAATACATACACGGATTCAGAGGACTTTAAAGATTAATGTACCACTGAGACCAGAGGTTTTTGTTTTGGGATTGATGGACAAACAGTTGGAAAAAAATGATGGAACTTTGTTTCTGTACATGATACCTGCAGCGAGATTGTTGTATGCACAAAGACGGAAAAATTCAGCATTACCCACAATGGAGGAATGGTTGGTGAAGGTGATGGAACCTGCTGAGATGGCTAAACTGACTTCTTTGATCAGAGAAAAAACAATATCCATGTTTATTGCTGACTGGAAACCCCTTATGGACTTCTTGGGTAAAACAGAAAAAAAAATGAATTTATGGCTTTGATGATCAGACAGAATAGATTATAGAAAGAAGAGAGTTATGTTGTACCCATAGAGTAAAGGGTAAATTTATAATTGTACTGATAACTGCTGTAAAGAAGATTGGAAGCTACTTTTTATCTTTTTTCTTTCTTTTCTATTTTGTTACTTTTTTTCCCTTTCCTTTCTTGCACTTTTAGCTTTTTCTTCGATTATTTTTCTTTTCTTTTTCTCACTTTATATTAGTATTAGTTTTTATCTTCCTTCTTTTAAAAAAATCTTTAATAAAAATTATATATTAAAAAAAAAAGGTAACAATTCCTTTTATAATACCAACCTTTTAATTTCTTCCAAGCAGCAAGCTTCAAGGCGGGCAGGCAATCAAGGTTGCTCACTTTCTGAGAAATCAATCTGAAATTAAGCTGATGGCTCCATGCGACCCTAGGGTCACTCCCAATCCACTTCTGCGTTAAATCCCATTCAAAATACTTAGGAGAGAGAGGGTTTTTTTAAAAAAAGGCCTTGTGGCTGGCTCTTTTTCACATCCTTGCATTTGATGATAAAAAGTATCACAAGGAGGCAAGTCTGGAGATCAAGCCAGATGCTCCTGCCACTACAAAACCATTCTGTATATCTAAGGAGCTTTCAAGGAAATTGGAACACCAATGAAAAAGTGCTGTCATTTCAACAGAACTAAGTTGTGGGAGGTAGCACACAATAGCAGTAGGTGGATTCAACAGCAATTCAGTCAGATCGCTCAAACTGACCTTTCTCAGTTGAATTCAGAACAAACTGTAACATCAGAGAGGCTCTAATAGATGGCATACAAATAATTGCAAAGGAAGGAAAAAAGGTGTTTGTGTCTGTTTCCAACCTTCATCAGTTCAACATTTGCTCACCTGGGATTGTGCAAAAAACTGACTCCATCAAAATCACCTTTCTTAATTGAATTGAGAAGTCAAACAAACAGTAAAATCGGATAATTTCAAACAGATGTGGACAATTCAGAAGCTTCTGCATTGTTCCAAACAGCCATTTCTGAAATCCAGATTGCATCAATCTAATTCCACCACTCCACTGAATCAATTTTCCAAACCAGTTCAAATTGCTGAGTTGGACTGATTTCCTAAATCAAAAACTGCCTATTTGAATTTGACAATTCAAATGCGGTTCTGTCTGATTTGCTCAGGCCCGGTGCCCTCCAAAACATCAGTAGAGTACTGCCCTATTCCAATGCAGTATTATCCACCAAGTCTGTGGGAAATGAAGTGATTCCTTTTGGGATACATAACTGTTAATCTCTGAGGAGCTGCTTGAGGGAAAGGGCGAAAGTGCATGGTGCATATAAACGGAACATTTCCCCCATAGTTCCATCTCTTGCTTTTATTAATGGTCACAGACTCATATCCTTGGCTCACAGCAAGAGAAACTACTGTATTTTTAAAAATGTGCATTGCATTGCACTGCACTGATTATTCTAAAAGCAGTAGTTATTCCACAGTCCTTTCCTCCAATGCAAGGGAAGAAAAGGAAAGAAACATAAAGGACACGTTAATTAGACCTGCTTTTGACAGAGTAGGACAAATGGAAAACAAGGCCAGGAACAACTTTCTGGACTAATAAATGAACAAGATGCAGGAGAAATGTACTCACTTCATATTTGGAGATGAGCTGACCTCAATTCACACTCTCCTGAACTAATTTGTGAATCTGAATATAATCTTTTTCCTGTTTCTCAACACGTTGCAATGAAATACTCCCATTAAAAAGATGTATGAGAAAGGGTCTACTTTGGGTGATATTGCCACCATCGCTCAATTACCAGATGCTACACAAATCTTCAGTCCCCTGGCCATGGCCTTTTTGTCCATAAGTACAGCAGGCCCACCATCAAGGGTGTTCATTGTGGAGAAAAAGCAGCTAACCAGCAAGTGGTAGCGTAGATATTCCCCTAGGTGGACTACATGTTACTCAGGGCTGTCCTTCCACAGAGACAGCAAAGCAATTCATTGGCCCACTGAAAACATTCCCTGCCCTCACACTCCCTTCCTAAAGAGCCTGCAGGCCCTGATTAATAAGTAGTCACTCTGGTCCACCTCCTGCTGGCTTGTAATTCCTCTGCTCCCCATTAAAAAACATTGCAGCCCATTCAGCGCAGTTAATAGCTACACCACAGACATTAGCAAACAGCCCTAAGTACTATATGGCTTGTTAATAAAGCCCAATTAATCCCTGTTTTGTGCCTTTGTGAGGCAGGCTATTTTGTTTCCTCCCTGTAATTTTTCCCATGATATGGGTTTTTGTGGGAAGGGGGAGTGGGAGAGAATCTTATTTCTGCAATACCAAATCTTCTAAATCATCTCAGCTTTGCTTCCTCCTGAGAGGCATTTGCTCTCCCCAACCCACACACCCCTTCTCCCAGGAGTCAACAGAAAATGCTGTAGTGGAATATGCTTTGCATACAGTAAACAAGGCCTTTGGGCTCCATTACCAAAAAATGAAAAAGTTGGGGATGGGGAACATCCTGCTGATTTAAGACAATATTAGAAATCTTTTACTTTCTGAGATCCTTTTGTGTTTCTGACTAGTCCATGCTCAGGAAATATAACCTTTACGAATTCCAATGCAAGCAGACTTGATAGGACTCTCAGACTAATGTGTGGATCAAAAGTTGGTTGTCTGCAGGCTTTCTGCTTCCTAAATGCTCCCAGGTACTTCACAGCTCCCCCTACCCCAAAAAAAGGATTACATTTGTATTGCAGGAAAAATGTGTTTAGAAACGTGTTGCCAGAGAGAATACATTTGAAGACATGTATTTATGTGCAAAGTTTTGCACAGCATTATGTGCATGTTGCTACACACAGTTTTATGCAGCTTTTCTTAAATTATAGATTAATGCAAAAAAAAATGGGGAAAACATGTGTGAACATGGACATAAAGCAGCAGAAGAAAAAACAACGCTCCCTCCTGTATTCTGTAGTCTGACCATCAAGCCCATTCCCCCTGTCTTCTTTCACTTCCTGCTTTTATCCATTCCATGGCTGAATGAGAGGAATAGATGGGTCTCAGGCAAATAGAACCTCAATAAACTGAGCCCAAATGATATATGATGAAATTCTTATTGGGAAATGCTCTCCCTTCTATAATCTGTCTGCCTTGAGTGTTTCAAACTTTTACAAGCCAAAACATTGTCATCTTCTCCTTCTTGCTCCTCTTCTATTTCTCCTCTCTCATTTCTCCTCTTCTTAACCCATCTTCTAGTTCTCTTTATTCTATCACTATTTCTCCTTTTCCACCCAATCTCTTCCTTCTCCTCAATGCAGTGTTGACCCCACACCTTGAAAACAGAACAGCTACTTACAGGAGTGTCTGTAGGATGTGGTCAAAAGAGTCAAGATGGCAGCCGCAACAGTGTGACTGGAGCTCTACCTGTTTACATGCATGTGTGACACACACAAAAAACACACAGAGCTCGGATCACACAGGGACAGCTGCCATCTTGACTTTTATGAACACACCCTGCAGACATCCCTGGCTACTTATCTAGACTTGGGCAACTTTTCTCACATCTATCTACTAAGGATACCCACTGTTATATAGTAGTTCAGTGGCAGAACATTTGCTTTACCTGAAGAAGGACTCAAGTTCAAAAATGTTATGCAGCCAATAGTGGGAAGATCTTGCTAAAAGAGCCCAAAGACCCATGGCCTTAGTCAATGTATAGACAATGCTGGGTTTTATTTATTTATTTGATTTCTATAGCTGCCCATCTCACTTTTACGTGACTCTAGGCAGCTTACAATAAAGCAAATAAAAAACATAAAATACACAATATAAAAACAAATAAAAATAAAAACATGTAGCAGCTGGATTGTCCAAACCAATGTTTGGATTTCTTTGTGTGTTTGTGTGTGTGTGTGTGTTTCTCCTCCTTATTATTTGGCCTCAAGCATGCCACTGACCTAGGTAGTTCCATCTACCTAAATAAAGCATCTTCAGTGGATGGGGGAAACACACACACACACACTCAAATACATGTGCCATTTAATGAAAAACACACAAACTCCCCTTGCTCAGCACACCCACCTTATCTATTACACTTCAAGACAACATTTCCCACTCATGCAGATAATAATAATTTCTCTAAGACCCTTTCCAGCAAGACACAGGGATGGCAGTATTCAATTTCTCCCCTCCCAGATCACCCCTACTAATAGATCCTATCAAAGCTGCTCCACTGAGTTAAGAAATGTGTTCCAGCACCAGAGACTCTGCAATGTAAACAAGCCAGCTTTTGGACCGCCATGCAAGTAAATTATCCAGCAGGGTTGTAATGCATACTGTTTTCCATTTGAATTCAGACTGCAGGGTATCTAGGAAAAAGTGAGAGGAGTTCTGGAGCATGAAGAATCTATTTCAGGAAGAAACATATTTAAAGAGATCTGCACAGTGGGATAAAGGGTGACCCTGTCACTTCAAGCAAAACACACAGCATTGAGGGTTCCTAGTTCAAGTGCTGAAACTCCTGTTCTACATTGCAGTGGGAAATCTGGTGAGTTATGAGAGGCTGAGATGCTAACTCAGCTTGACAAGAAACATGAAAGAATTTCACTACAGGTTTTAGAGGAAGCAGATTTGAAAGAGTTGTCAAAAAGGACCATATCCATATCACAGAGAGTGATGTTAAACGCAACACCTGAGTATGCATCTTTCTGTAAACAAAACGTGGCATTTTTTTAAAAAATGTGTTTTTGTGAAGGTGTTACCTGGAATAAAAATATGTATTTTTCCTGTTGCCTAGGAAAAGGGGAGTTTAAATATATATATATATATATACTGTACTGAGAATGCATATTACATCTCCAAAACATTCATCTTTTTTCTCACCCACCATATCCATTTCCCCAATGCTCTCTCTCAAAAATGTTGTCAAGTAGTGAGAGTTGCAAATAAAACAAATATCTACTAAATACCCAGGAGACTGAAAGACTGCCCTAACCACCAAGACTGCAAAATGGAACAGATTTATTATGAACTGCACGCCTTTAATCCCCGATTAATTGCATTATATAGCTCCAGATTATTGCTCCCACCCAAAATAGAAACAGGAGTAAATCCAAGGAAACCCAAGACAATCCACATGGTCTCATGATAGCATGAGACTTTACTCAAGAGAAGGAATCTTGAACCCTAATCATTCGCTGGAGCAACAAAGAGAGGATTGGGCAGCTCCTCAAACTACTCCTTCTCTACCTGGATGTTGTTGGTGTGACACCACTTGTTGGCTAATGAGGTGGTTCTTCACCATGCTCTGTTGGCCTAGATGTAGAACTTCCCAATCTTGTTCATCTTGAAAATCTGTGCTGGCCTGACTAGGCCATTCCCCTGCCACACTAATAAATTATCTGTGTATGGAGCTCTCACAAACTTTCAGTGTTGTTTAATAGCAACCCCTCAAGGAAAGTTCACTACCCATTATGGCTTTCTGCACGGTTTTGAGTCCGTCTTGCCCACAACCCCCCCAACCCCGCTTCCTTATTTCTTTAGAAGTGTCTTCTGTGCTCTGGTGCTGCAGTAAAAATTCCTTCTGATTGGGATAAAACTGAACACAGAAAAATAACAAGCTAGAAGAGCTAATGTACTCCCCCATCCCTCAACTCACTCTCTCACATCTCAGTGCTGGAATGCATTGTTTAACTGCAATCAGAATAAGTGTGGATGGCATCTGAGAGAGGAAGAGCTATCTGAATTTATTTTAGTGACATGGAAACATTTTAAGAGCTGTAGTAATGAGGCGGCGACTTTGTGTGTTGGTCTGAATGAGCTTCTGAGAGTACTACATGGAGCCGTTCTGTGGGTTAAATTTCAGCTGGGCTCACTATAGGAGCCTAAACAGTTAACATTCAACAGCTATTAGCAAGCCAGTACTCACAGCTCAAGACCCCAAGAGACCCCAATCTCATGGAAAGTGAAGACTTCTAGGAGCTGAAACACAGGAGAGTTTTGTGCACCACATCTATCGCTCCTGCCTTTTGCATGCAACATAACATGCTCATAGTATAGACTGTATAGTGTCCAATTTTATGTATTTATTTATACACTTTATATAGCCACCCATCTCATGAACAAGTGACTCTGGACAGCGTACAACAGGGCTAAAAGTGTCAATCAATACACTGAAAGATATAAAAGCCAAACTAAAACAAAAAATAATAGATGAAGGGATGCTAAAAATAATGGCGCCCCCTCACTAGTTCACCCGTCCTCTTGGCTTTCAGTGCAGTCCTCACTAGAACGCTGTCAGTATCAGATGGAAGCCATATGGCAAGGTGCCAGAATTACAAGGTCTCACCAAAATACTAGCGTTCAAACTTCTCCATTTTAAAAAAAATAATTTTCCTTCAACTTGAAGGGAAAAAAATTGTTTTGTATTCCCTCTGCCACGCTGCCCCCCATCCCACAAGGGGAGAAAGTCTTGTTGAAATCCTCATGGGTGGATTTGTACTTACTTAGTGATGAGATGACCAAGAATGGGTCTCAGTGTTGTACCTTCACAGTACAAATATCTTCGCTGTGCTCTGCATCCTTCATGGCTCTCATGCTTCCCTTAGATCCCAAGAAATTAAATCCTAAGGGAACACTTCTCATGGATTGTTTGTTTGTTTGTTTGTTTTTTCAGATTGGAAGTGAAAGCAGCCATGGAGGATGATGAGCAATGAAGAGATGTTAGGAGAGTGAGAATACAAATGCTTTCCTCTACAAACTTCATCTAGAAACCCTATCTCCTACCTTTGAAGGTCTTCCTTTATTTATCTGATAATCATCAGGGATATTTCTATTACTAAGCACTTACAAACTACAAGTATGATCCCCATATGAATTGCAATGCCAAACTTGCAAGACAAGGGTAAGAAGCTGTCATACTTACCCTGCACAAACGCCCTATGAAGGAAATAATATCCTACAGGTGGCAGCATCTGTGCAACCTTGTCTTAGTCCAGAAGCTAAGTAAGATCAGGACAGGTGAGTGCCTGGATGAGAGAGCCTCAAGGAATTGCAGGGCTGTAGATTGGACTGGGAAGTTGAAAAATAAAAGATAATGGAAGAAGGCAAGCCACTTTTGTACTGTTGCCAAGAACCCCAATACATGACTGCATGGATGCATTCATGAAGCCATCAGGAGTCAAGCTCAATTTGAAGGAGATTTCACCTTAATTCCAAACAAGAAAAAGGAATGGGATACAAAGGAAGGGTCAAAGAAGGATAGCAACAATTGAGAAGCAAAACAGAATGTGCAGATGAATTAATCCAAGTGTAACTGCAGGGGGAAAAAAACTGATGGAGTTAATTTCCTCTACATCAGAAACTGGTGTGGAGCTATAATATAATGCTGCAATCAAAAATGGGTTTGTTTGTCAGCAGAAAACCACCATCCATTTTTAAAAAGAAAATAAAGAACCACATTATGCCATCCAAAGCAACAATTTGCAATCTAGAGAGAAAAGGCACCCAAACGCTCCATAATTCTGAACAAGGTCAAGATGTTCCAGAAAAAGAGAGCCCTTTCTCGTCTCCCAACCTACCTGAGATATTGGTGGTGATCTCAGTCAGAGCGGTTTGTCCAAAGCCCTTGCCAGTTCGTGCTCTTACTGAAAAAAGGTAGGTTGTTCCAGGATGAAGGTTGGAGAAAACATGGTAAGTTTCATTTCGGAGCTTGGAGACAGTGCGTCGTGGGCCAGGCACATTGACTGCTGGGTCAGAGGATTCAATGCTCTGGTAGCTGATCTAGGATAGAGGGATATACTTTAAGACATCATCAGAATGCAGAGAGCAGAATGTATTTGTTTGTTTGTTGAATTTATACAGCCACCCATATATAAACTGTATGTTCCAGATGATGCTTCAACAATGACCAGATGCTGCAATACAGTGTGAATAAAAGTGTTTTTTTTTAAATCTCTGCACATAGAAAACAAGCATATCAGGGGCAAAATTAACTTAGAACTCTTCTTCCTGACACTGACTTTTCTATGGGCAGGGCATTATTTTGTAAAGGGGAATATTCCATCAAAGGCAAGAAACCACATAAGACCCATAGTGGCTCTCAGCCAAGCTGATTGATCATCACAGGGAGAGCTGGAGAGAACTTTCAGATACAGCAATGAAAAGCAGCTTGCATTCTGCAGCCGAAACAATAGGCTGGGAAGGAACTATAAAGTTGCCCTTAATCTTCAAGACTATTAAGAAAAAAAAAAGTACTTCCAGAATTACAATAGAGCCTGTGTCAATTCTCTAAGAGGCAGCCTTCAGCCTGGTAGGGAAGAGCTGTGCAGATAAGCATCAAGCTTTTCTCACTCGGCAGTTTCCGCGCTCCAATAATTTTTGTTGATGCCAGAGAGGGCAAAGGCATGGGATAAAAAGCCGAATGAGGGAAGGGAGGTTTTGCTTGGCTGCATTTGGGAGAAGCCAAAACACACGCAGAGATAGGCCTATTCAAAAACTATCTGACAATAATGAAGCAAAGAAAAGACTCTCCATTCAGCACCTGGCTGAGAATACAGAAAACCCCATCAATTATTGCTGTGCTTGTCTGACAGACAAAGCCATCCCCAATCATTGTGCAAGTCCTTGAAATTGAGGTCACTTTCTACCCTTCTTCCCAGGCCCCTACCTGGCGTTACAGCTTAAGGGATTCCTGGAGCTCAACATTCATGAACGACTCATCATAATTGGCTCCCTGATCAAACAGTGCCCAGCCAGTCATCCTCCAGGTACATGGGAACTACAACTCACAGAATTCCCAAAGAGTGTGACAACTGGATGGGAAATATGGAAGTCCAGGCCTTTTTCAAGTAACTTTTTCAAGTCACATTCTCCACTGTTTTTGCCCACCAAAGACAACAAGAGTATGTGAAGAAACACAACATTTTGAAATAACTCTTGGCATTATAATTTAACTGATGTGTTTTACTGCCTTGAATGAAACATATTGATCCATTAGAGTTCTTCAAGTATTGAAAATTATCTTGGATGGTGGGCCTTCCATGTGTGGGACCTGGTGCAATGATTCTCAATGACTCCTTTAAAAGGGCCTGCTGAGAACTGTAGCTCAATACATCTGGAGAAGTGTCAGATTGGGGAAGAATATTATACAGAATGGTAGTAGAGAAATGAACCTATTGTGATCTACATCTACAGAGATCATTTGTAGAAAGCAACCACTTGGGGAAGAGCTTTAAAGAGCATGCTGTCAGCCTTGTGAGGTAGTCCAGACAGAAAGCATGACCAGATGGGCTAATTGTACTTTATTGAAAGGTTAATTAACAGAATCTTGCAACATTTCTCTCCCATTGCCTTTACAGCCCAAGAAACTAGGGAGGGCCCCTTCTGAGACATTTGCCATCCTCACATTCCTTCTGCAAGCTAAGCTGCCTTTTTTCTGACTGTTCCCCTGGCTGTGGCCGTTCTCCTGTCTCCCAAGGTTATTCCCACATACCATTACACATGCAGAGGAGCCCAACTCAGTCATCTATATTTACTGCAGCCAATGCCAGACCTTCTTCCAAGAACTTACTTGGAGCCATTTTATACAGTGTTTAGAATCTAGGCTTGGAGACCCCTAGGTTCAAATTCCCATTTAATCATGAAGTTCCCGGGGGGGAGGAGGAAAGAGCCCTCAACCTGCTGCCTTTGCCCCAATGTGCTGGGATCACAATCCCCAGAATCCCCCAGCCGCCATAATGTGCAGGGAAGAGGGGTTGATTATTTTCCCTTGCGTGGTTTTTCTGTTTAACTCTTCCTCAAAGTTTCTATGTGCCCTTGAAAAGGTGTTGACTTTTTCTTAAAAACAAAACAATACTAGGAGGGACAATTATACACATAAAATATCATCTATTCAGCTATGTGTGTAGAACTGAAACCGGATGGATATATGCATGTCTCTTCAATTAGTACAATTTGGCATGGTAACCCTCTGCTGATGCCATTACTTGGGTATGTTGAATGTAGATGATGCTTGGACAAGATGTTTGATTGTGTTGTTATTTTTGTGGTTGTTGTTTTAATAGACTCAAATCAGCAATGACAGCTGGTGAAAATAAAACTATGAAGCACTGCTTCTGATCATACATTGGTTCACAATTCTGCAGAAAGACCACTTGATAAAAGAACAAAAGAAATAGACCTGCAATATTTCATTTGTCTACCCATTAACACAAAATAAAATATTTGACTAAAATGATGCCCTAATATGTAAGTAAGATTTTTTTATAAATGTAAATTCTCCTTCAATTCAAGCTTGACTTCTGATGCCTTTATAGACATGTCCATGTAGTCTTCTTGGCCACAATACAAAAGTGCTTTGCCATTGACTTTCTCCAATATGTTTCTTCAACTTCCCTGGGATTTTCTGTTGGTTGCCCATCCAATTACTAACCATATCCAACCCTACTTAGCTTTTTAAGATCAGCCACAATGTACTTCACTTACAAGAATGTGAAATACGTATATGTAGCCAGGGTGGTAGCATCCTATTAAAACTGGAATTCCCTCTTATCTTTCATATAGAATAGAATCTCTCTCCTGAGATCACCTCTGTTAGAGAATATGCATGCAACATCTCTAAGCAAGAATTCACTTATACTTCAAGACTATTATTCATACTCATAGAAAAATGTAATTAATGCATTAACAGGAACCTTCTTTTTCTGACTTTGGCAGATGGTAAGAGAGATAAGGGAAAAATATGCAGAATACCCACCTCCCCAAAATGATCTTACAGCATACCTCATATTGTGTAATGAGACCATTGGGTTCCACTGGCTCCTCCCATTTCAGAAAAATCATGTCCTCCAAGGGGGTGAATGTGAGGGACTCTGAAGCTATGCCTCCAGGAACTTGAATGAGTAGATGGGAAAGAGAGATAAAAAGAATCAGAAGACATTTCTTACTCCTAAAATGAACAAGAAATGAAGGAACATCAAATGAAGCTAAAATTGGAAACATCATGAAAAGAACCTTAAGCCAATCCTGGGGATGTTAAAAATCATATCCCAGCTTACCTAAATGAGGGCTTTTTGCTTGTCTTGAATCCAGGCATCCAAATCTATGCCTTTTTCATACTTCACATGAACAGGTGGAAGATGAATTTTGAGAATACATTTGCTGTGTTCAAGTTTATGTATGTATGTATTATATCAATTTATAGAGCCACCCATCTCAAATATATGTTTCTGGGCAGTTCACAAACAATTAATAACAATATAAAAACACCAAAACAATACAAAAACTACAATTTAAAATCAATAAAAATATTAAAACACACACACACACACACACACGAATCAAGGATAGCCATGGTGGGTGGATTTTCAACTTCATTATACAGAACTGAGTGCATAACATTTTTTCACACTTAGATACCCTCATTCACATCTTCAACCTCACATTTTGCAAGGTTTTAGACAGGGAAAGATACGCATATCAGTTTAACACTAATGAATGTTTAAGTCATGTGGATTCACTTCTTCCATTCCACTGTCTTTAATGTCTTTAAAAAATAAGTAAAATTGCACATTTACTTATTTAATTAAATTTATATGCCACCCATCTCGCCCAGATATATTGTTGTATGACACTTCCCACAAGCATAGTTTTAATGCAAACTTTCCCAACATTACTGATTCTAATCTAATCTGTGTTTCTTCGTGAAATTTTTTTGTAACACATACATATTGAGAGGGGGTGGGTTTCCACTGCTCTTAAAGAGGCAGTCATCCATCCCCTCCTTAAGAAACCAACACTAAATCCAACTCCGCTGGACAATTTTCATCCTGTCTCCAACCTTCCCTGGACATTGAAGCCCCAGAAAGGCCTGGAGGAAACAGATTATCTGGATCCTTTTTGGTCAGGTTTCATAGCACTGATTGCACTTGCAGATGACCTTTGGCAAGGCTGAGATGGGAGTGGTGCAACCACCCTGGCTCTTCTTAATCACTCAGCAGCCTTTGATACTAGTATCTCTCTGCATGGTCTTACAGTGGTTCTCCTCCTTCTTTTGGGGCCAGTTCCAGTCAATGTTGGTGGGGCATGACATCTATCTCTACAGCCATCTTAGCAGGGTTCCTCAGAACTTTCTACTCTCTCCATTCCTATTTAACACCTACATGAAACCATGGAGTAAGGTCATCCATCAGCGTGGGACTAAGTATGCTCAGTACATTGTTGATAGTCATGCATCTCCACCCCAGATTGACCAAGTAATGCCTCCAAAGTTCTTTCCCAATGTCTTGAGCTATGGGGATCTGGATGGGGAAGAACAGGTTCAAGCTTAACCCAAGCAACACAAATAGGATGTTTTATCCCTCCAGATCTGAGGACTTTTATCTTTAGTTCTGAACAGGGTTATACTCCCCCAGACTGAACTAATTTGCAATTTGAGGTTCCTCTTGGACTCTTGGCTCCTCCTTCAACAGCAGGTAGCAGCCATGTCCAGGAAGCCCTTCACACAAATCCAATTGCACCCGTTCCTGGATTGGGATGTCCTCCTTGGTTATTCATGCCTCAATTACCTCTCACTTGGACTCCCACTATGAACCCTAGATGTGGCTGCCCTTGAAGACCACTTGGAAGCTACAATGGGTCCAGAATGCAGTGGTGCATGTTTGGCCTCAGTTGTATTGTGTCTTTGTGTTTTTTATGTTTATTTTGTTATTTTTGTTCTGTGCTTTTAATCCTATGTTAGCCACCCAAAGTCATAATTTGTGAATTAGGCAATCTTATCAACCACATCCATACATCCATACATTCATTTTCCATGCAAAGCATCCCAGTGTGTACATTGTTGTACATAACTTTCCTGAATATATGCATATTTTTAGTTTGCCTCTTTCCCAAGTACAATCTGTTTGTATATTACTTTGGACTTTGGCTATTATGCTAATGTACTCAATGCATTATCATTACTGCAGTAGAATGTCTGGTGGATTCTGCCATTTCAATCTAATAGAACTGTATGGTGATTTTCTTTTCACATCGTTAAATCAAGTGGAGAATGGCAACATGAGCCCAGACATTGCTGAGAGTATAATGGGAAGGCTTGCATCTTCCAAACCGACAGCTTGTTCACACCCACTTCTCTTACTGGACTTCTGTGATCCTCTGAACAAAATACCGTTTTAAAAATAGGTATGGATCATTTGTTTATTTAATATATGTTTGGAATACCCCCTGAAGGTGATGTTCATATAAAAATAATAAGAGTAATAATACATCAGAGTAAGAAAAACAAAACTGGAACTCAGCCAGGCAAACAAAGCAATATAATAAACATATAAAAGCAACATTAACCATCAAAAATTCAATGGCATATTATCTTCTTCAGCAGCTATCTGAAAAAAAAAGGAAGGGAGGAACTAACCTAGCCTCCTCTAGGGAAAGAGTAATATAACCCACATGCTCTTACTCAAATTATAAGTGGATCATAAACTGGAAATTAAAAGAAGTCTGCAATCTTATAGTAGTCTTACTTGAAAATTAATTCAATCAAATCAATAGAACTTACTTCAAAGAGAGCATGTTTAGGCTGGAAACATTTATGGGAAACAACCCCATAAGAAAACAGTGAGAAAGGATTGCATGAAGATCTCTGAGCTCTCTTACTATTTATTTTTCTTAGGGCTGTGCCAAAGAATGTTTGCGTCTGTGGGGGTTTCTTTACTGTTCTCATTCAGTTTAATTTGAAATAAATAATTTATTTAATCAATCAATTTGTATAGTCCTCTCAGCAATGACTCCAGGTGGCAAACAGTATTTCAGGTTCCAGTCCCACAAAGGTGAATATATTGGTGACATTTTCATTGGTGGGCTATGACATTCTTGGACTCCCTTACTAAAAGTGACCAAAGGCTCTGTGCACAGCACAGTTCATCTTCTGGTAATTAGCAGCCTCCCTGACTTCTTACACTTCTTATACTTCAAATATATCCTGTAATCTACCTACCCTCATGAGGGTTTCTTCAAGTAGGGAAGAAGAGGCAACCATGGAGACTGTAAGGAGATAGAAGGCTAAATCACAGGAAAAGAAAAACCTTTATTTTTCCATCTCAACAAATAAGCTCAATCCCAAATTTATGTTTACAAGAATATGAGAAAAGATAATAGCATCTTCATTTAGGAAACCAGAAAATCGATTTAATCAGTTTTCTTCTTTATCCATTCTTTCTACAAAGTCCTAAAAAAGAAAAGCAGTTCTCTTTCTGACCCAGAATTTTTTCTCCAAGTCTATCCTCCTGCCCAAGCTGTTAAGGTAAGAATTTGCTCAAGAACATCTTGTGAACATTAACGCTCAGGGCCTCTCTGATCTTTCTTAACACTCTAAGCCAGTGTTTCTCAACCTTGACAATTTTAAGATGGGTAGACTTCAACTCCCAGAATTCTGGGAGTTGAAGTCCACCCATCTTAAAGCTGCCAAGGTTGAGAAACACTGTTCTAAGCACTATAACACATCAACTTCAGGACACTCATCCTGAACCAGGGAACGGAACTTTCACATTGATTTAAGGGAACATGTTGAGAACAGAAATGTTAACAGCCAAAGGAAAAATCACACCATTCCATTACCTGAATGTGTTTGCATAATCTTTTGCATAATCACTTTGGGCTGATTACACCAGAGAGAGGCCCCTCAATCCTCCACAAATTAGCACTCAGACAAATACATGCCTGGTGAATCTGCAGGCAATTCTTGCTCATGTATATTTTATAGGAACAGATTAATTCTGTTTTGCATGTACCAAGGCAACCAACATGCTAACTAAAAACAAAAGAGAAACTATGGAAGATTGAGAGGGAAGATTACAGACTGGCTAGCTGAACAGCAGCAAGATGCATTCTGAATGTTCAATCACTGGTCCTGCTATGCCAGTTGGATCAACTAGCATGATACGTTGTCTACACCAGGAATGGTCAAAAGGCATGGACAGCAGCAAAATAATTATCCCCACCAGGTTGGTAGACCTTGAGGTTTTAGTAAAATGAGACATGTATATCTTGGAATCCTAAAGTCTATCCATTTTATATTTTATCTTTATTCATGCTTAAAAAAAAAAGTTTTGAGTCCTAGAAGAAGGAACTAGGAAAGTGCTACAGAGCTGATTCAACCCTTCCAGATTATATTCAAGTTAGTAACTTTTCTTTTATGATGCCCCTTCCCCTGTACTTACTGTTCTCAGAAGCTACAGGGCAAAGGACATAAATTGGCTAATATTATGGGAAGTCAGCCCTAAAGGGTGTGCATTATTTATATAAAATAGGATGCTATAGATGAACCCTTTGCTTTCCCACATGCTAGCTTCTTTATGTTTGCTTGTTTATTTTTAATTAAAAGAGCTTTTAAATAAAATATGGAATGCAAAAGCATGCCAAACGCAGCTTCGGCAATTTTTTCCAACCCTTTTACTGGACATGGCCATTGAGGTCATTTCTATTTTCTTCTGCCCAGCCAGCTGCTATGTTGTGTCTATGTACTTCTGTTCTCCCCTTGTGCTGTGTATGTGGGTGTGTTTCTGTGTAAGTGTGCACTGGGAAGTCCAGAACAGGCTCCATCCAAAGTGCTCTGAGCCACATGACCAGGAAGGAGAAGGGGGACTTAGAATGGAGCAATGGGCAGCATTCAGAATTCCTGCCCAACTACCTCTCTTGTGTATTTATCCTCTTCCAAAGAGTGCATCAGAGAACTAACCTTCCTTCCTTCCTTCCTTCCTTCCTTCCTTCCTTCCTTCCTTCCTTCCTTCCTTCCTTCCCTCCCTCCCTCCCTCCCTCCCTCCCTCCCCCCCACCAACCCCAAGCCAGATCTGGTCCATTCTGAAACTCAATCTTTTGCTAGGTTCTTCCACCACATCAAATTTGGTCCAATGATGCTTGGTTTTTAGAAGAGTTATCCTCTCCATGGAGAGGCAGAATCATCAACCCTTTCTATAATTTCTTTCTAACATCCCATTGTATTGGAAAGAATAAAAAGTCAGATGGATGCAGAACTGAGCACCAAGGGGGATGTCTGAGAAAACACTGAAACCATGGACATCATTGCTTCTTGCTGTACTAGGGAGTTTAAGTCAGGCAGTGATTTCAAGGGACATTAACCAAGTTGTTATCTCCTCTTTCGAATTTCTCTTAGATGTTATGTACCAACATCTGGCTTTATGATTGCACAAACAAGCCAGACTCCATCAGGTATGGCAGCCACTTGCCATTTACCTGGGAACTTTTGCAACCAGCTACTCTGATTCTCCTGATGGGGTCCTGGGGTAAATATGTAATCCTAGACAATTTGGTTGGATTATCAGAGCACCCTTGTGCCACCCTCCACTTGTTATTGACAACCCACAATAATAATCATAACAGACAATGTCTCAGACAACAGACTTAACTGAAGATACACATTTATTGATTTAACACAGAATCTCCCCTCTCATCCCCCAATTTCAAGGATGTCATTAAAGGCAAACGGAGCAGGCAATCACTTTGCAGAGAAGGCTCTGCATGAAAAATATCATCTGCCAGGCAAGCTTTACTGCACCCTCTAATTTTAGGCAGAACTTGGTATTTATGTTCACCTTAGAAGGGGAAAGCAACCCTATTACCCTTCACACAGAAGGAACAAACTAACTGAACCAAAAAAACAAACAGTGGAATGTGGAAATCAAAAGACATAATTCACTGCTCTTAGCAGCATGTTTCTGAATCTATAGTGGGGGGTGGGGGGGTGGCAGGGTCATAAGAAGAATACTGTTCACGTTAAAGCTATTCTTCTCTTTATACTGTAATCATTAGCAGGGCATTAAGCTCCCAGGGCCAGATTGGAAAGGCTAGAGATCTGTGATTTGCCTGCCCCAGGCAAGCAGAATGTTAGCTAAGAATAAACTATGATTTCCGATGTAAAGAAAGAGTGCTTAGTTTTTGTTCGTTTGTTTAGGTTTCTAGGCTTTATAAAGACCAGTTTAGCACAAGCCACAAGAATGGCATTTGCACAGATTAATTGATGGAGGACCAACTTATCTTACTTTAAGGACGTTGCTCGGTTAAATTTTCTGTCTTTTCTACCCTAGAGGAAGCAGTCATGATTCTAGCATGAATTTTCCTCCTGTTTCAGTCCCAATAAGGTTCAAGGTTCTCACATCTGAAATACATCTTCCTCAAAAGTAATCTATTACAATGAATGGATCATTTTTAAACATTTAAATTCAAATCAGGCCTGCAGACGCAAAGGTCTACACCCCCTACAACATACATCTTGGTCAGATCATGTTTTCTGCACTTATTCTGAAGGGAGGAGGGAAGGAAGAAAGGAAGGGAATGATGGAATGTCTAACAGACCATGGGAACACAGAGGAGGCAGCAAGACACTTATGGGAGGAAACAGGGTAATTACAGAAGAGATTCTTCAATGCAGGATGGGAGAAGTATGAGAAAGAGACTCAGAGTAACTCCACTTTAATAACATTAAGTATACGTTGTGCAGGAAAATTGCTTGGTAGGCTTTCAAGATTCTATTACCTTACCCTACAAGCAATAAATATCTTTCCAGAGTCCAAATGGTCCCTGTTCCTTGAGTTTGCAAGCCACAAAATAAAATAAAGAAATAAAGGGAAGGGAAGGGAGGAAGAAAGGCAGGTAAGGATCCTTTGCCTTTGGACAGGAGCAAGCAACTTGTAACCAGATTCCACACTTGGAAAAAAGGTAGGAAAGCATGCACAGCATGGCTCCTGGAATTATTCCTAATCTCTTCATAAGAGGGTGGCTCTGGGTCATGTGACTGGGAGAAATGAAGGAGGGGGGCTTAGAGTGGAGGAGTCAGCTGTTCCCCAATTGCTTCTCCCATGGGATGCACTGGATGATTTTTTTTTTTCTGGATCGTTTTCCCTTGGCCCCCTGCTGAACCTGACCCATTTTCAAACTCCTCCAGTGTCAAATTTGACCCTGTTCTGTTCAGTTTTCAGAGTTATCCTTCTGATAACAAAGGAGAGGGGGAAAGAACATAAGCACAGCAGGGCTTCTGGAATTCTTTCTATCCCCTTTACCAGCAACAGCCACAAGAGGCGTTTGTATTTTTCTTCTGTGTACTGTGACGATGTACGTGTTGAATCTCTCTATGGAGAGGGGATGTCTGCGCTTTCTCCCCGGGGACTAGCCAGCGTAGGCGCAAGCCTATTGCATATGCATGGATGGACAGAGAGGCGAGAAGCAGACAGACAGACAGAGGGCCAAACCCCTTTGAATAATTCCTTTCCAACTTCTGTTGGGTTGGAAAGAATAAAAATAAAAGAACGGCTATGGTTCCCAACAGATACAGGGGGTGCGGCAGTGGCATCATGAGGTCATTCAATCAGAAAAGGCTAAAACATCCGCTCTTTGTTTTTGTCAGCTGGGAAAGCAGTAAGCCTAGCAGAAGATTATTTTGCTTTAAAAAAAAGAAACAGATAAACAAAGCAACCCCAAATTGCATTCTTAAATTTCCAAACTTTGTCACTGAATTTGAACAATACAAACTCAGAGCTATAAAATGAGGGCTGACAGGGACACATGTGCTGCAGATTATTCACCTCTGTTACTGAGAAGGCATGAAGGTTTATTTCTTTTTGTTGCAATTGCCACCACTGTCCATTTCTCCCTGGGATCTTTAGAACAGAACGTTCTTCAGCCAGGAAGAGATGCATCTTGTCTATTGTCCTTGTGCTTCTAAAATGCCTGGGCATGAGGCCTGAGAAATCACAAGAGCATACATCCTGCTATTTCACACCAGGCAACTGCTGAGAAATATTTTGAACTGTTGATAACCATTTGCAGGATAATTGGGTCTTTCTAGAATCTCACTAATCAAAAGAGCATCCCACTGGCCTTTAAATCAGTGGAAGAAACCTGGCTGCAGAATAAATGAATAATAGATACAGAAGATGGAACAAAGCAGCGCCCAGTAGTGTGAAGCACGGGCAGTGAGCTTAGATGTGAGAATTAGGATGCTATAAGCATATATTTCTGTTTTCTTATGTGAGCCATTGGAAGGTATGCAATGGTTCAAAATTGCTTCTTGAAACTGCTGAGATATTGGCAAAGTGGGAGAAAGGTATGAGTAAAAAACTGAGAGCTTGCATTTTCCTTAGTCCTCTGTTGGATCTTTTTTCCTGTCTTGGGAACAAGCTGTCCACTTTCCACTCTAAATATCTATAGCTAATCTCTACAATGTTCAGATAAGATTCTATTATTTGGTGAGAGCAACTGGGGGAGGACAATCTGATTTGCTGTAAAACCCGTGCAAATAAAGTATTTCCACTTGATTTACAAACTAATATGATCAGAAGCGAAATGTCCTACACAAAGCACTTATTAAATTATGGAAACCTTTGGGGCAGATATATGTATTTGTGCAGGAAAACAGATGCATGGTCTTCATCTGTTCTCAGCACTATGCAAATGCTCCATTTTATTACAAGTCTTTGTGATGCACCTGAGATATCAAAACCAGGATGATAAAAAGGAACTAATTTTCAGAATATTCTGTCTAGTTTGCGTTACATAGCCAGGAGACCACAACGCGCTTCAACCATTACTCTTCTCTACCAACTTTTAAATGATATTTATATTAAATCTTAACAAAATCATATGGTATTCCAAAAGTAAGCTCTCAGCAACATAATTCCTACAAAGCAATTAAAATTTCTGAGAAACTCCCCAATGGTAATTACATTCTCAATGCTACGAAAAACAGTCCTTGTTCCAGTGAAGATGGGGAAGGGGGTTGTGTGATGTATTTTGTGGCATTCATATAGCAACCCAACATTCAGAAAAGGAGGCATGCACACTTATTCCATGTTTATTCCATGAGCACTAATCAAGAAATAGTTGAGGTCATGGCAAGGAGTGAATAGATCCACCTATTCTCTCTCTCGGCATCATCTTTCTCTTTACTCTTTCTCATATTCCCCTTTTATTTCTTCTGTCTTTGTCTCTCTAGCAGGCTAGGACACATAGCTCTTGCCAACTGTTCTGAATTCGATGATCTATAGCAGGACTTTGAAGTTAAGTTTCCCCATGCAGTCCTAGGGCCAATCTCTGTTGCGTAAATATGTGGTAAAAATAATAAGCAAAATCCCACCCCTTGACAATAAAAAAACAATTCAGCAAGCTTTGCTCCTCAAGGAAAATGTAACAGCATCAAAGCAATCCTGGCTGTGACTATTTGCAATGTCAAGGTGGTAAATGCAAGTGAATGAACACCATTTGCCTCTGGAAAGCTCCCAATTACTTTGGGAGGATAAGACCGGGCAGTGGAGGATCGCCTACTAATGAGCCATTCGTTTCCTAATGGAAAATGCTTTCATTATTTAATGTTTTGGAACAACCTTTGAAGGATCAAATGACAGCAAAGATTCCTTTTTCTCCATATCATTGATCTCAGTAGGAAGTGAGTAAACTAGAAAAGGGGATGGCCTCTAAGCAACTCAGCTTTTGAGCTGCCCAGCTAGCGCCAAAAAAATTGACAAAGTTTCCTGCAGTTAGCAGCCAGTTTGATGATGAAAGGGGCAGCCGAAAAGGGGAAAGAAGCTCAGAGGAGCTTGTATGTACTGGGATGAAGAGACCAGCTTCAACTGGCATCCCACAAGGCCATGCCTTCTCTGTTTCAAATTTCTTTACACATAAAATAGGGTGTTTCTTTGCCGATCAGTGGAACTGGAGCCCCTGGAGAAAATGCCCACATCTTAGAGCCACAGCTTCATCACTCAGAAATCTGTAATTTGGGAATGAGGAATCTCAGCGGGCTTCCAACTCCACGAAGAGATTTTTCTTCAGTAAAATATTCCTCTCTCTAAACCACAAAGAGAAATCTGATCCTGTTGTGGAGGTGCAGGATGGAATCTCAACTTAAGTATCCTCCCCCACAGCAATATCTTGCTGCTAGTTACTATTACTCAAAGCACACTGTTCCCATTTTCGTGGTTCCATCCACAGGCTGGGAAAATCAGGAGGGCATTCTTCAATATTGGATGGAAGTGTTAATTTTATTCCAAGTTTTTAACTTTTTACATTCTGGTTTAGTTGTTCAACTTGTGTAAGCCACTTTGAGTATTTGCCCAATTAGAAAGCCAGAATACAAACAGGACATTATAATGTGTGAAACAGCCTTATGTACTCCAATGTTTAACAGGACATTATAATGTGTGAAACAGCCTTATGTACTCCAGTGCACATAAGTGTATCCATATGGGCTAGTCTTTGTGATTGATAGAAAGAGAGAGAATTCAGAAAGAGAGAGAGAAAGAGAATCTAGCAGTAGCAGGAGGATTTTTTTTTAAATGTAATAGATCAACAAAAAGAGGGCATTCTAACTATCTTTTTGCTTGCTTCTGCCCTTCAGATCAAAACAACTTTTCTAACCAATTACTTATTATTTATACATGAAAAAGGACTTAACAATTTCTCAAAAGCATAAATTTCTAATGAGTTCTGTTGGATAGTAACAATATATGAGAAATGAAGTTTTATAAACCAGTCTTGGAAAGGTTGAGATTGCCACATTAAATAAATTGGATAGGCAGATAATTGAAACAGACATGTACAATTTACAGAATCACCCTGTTCAGACAAAGATGTATTGATCCCTGGAGAAACATAGACAGCACACTAGATTAGACATCATATTCAACTCAAAGGCTAAAAAGAAAGCCTTGTTAATAAGAAAAACAGCTGGAGGGCTTACAGTAGAGTGAAAGCACAGCTGGAGCTACTGTAAAAGGGAACAAGATAGAAACAGCTGGAACAATTATGGCATGGTTAAAAACAGCAGGTAAAATTACTAGTTGAGAAAAAATGGGTTAGGAATGCAGAGCTGGACATAGCAAAAGCTGGCTAAACTGAACCTCTGGATCTCAAAGAAGGGTATCTTCAAGGCCAGCCCTACTATTAGGTAAAATTAGGTAGCTGCTTCCTAAAGTTAGGTAGGTAGATGGCAACCAGGTGTTCAAGAAGGGAGGGAGCTGATGCTGAACGGCGGGACTCATGCCCTCTAAACTAGACTGTGGCCTTCAAGGGCAATGAAGGACGCTGTTTAAGCAGTTCCTGTTGATTCATTATATAAACCGAAGACCAAATATGCCACCTAATCTTTTGCCTCAAGCAGGTAAATTGCTGAAACCAGCCCTGCACAGTATCTTTCCTCTTGTGGACATCCCTCTTTCCTCTTGTAGACATTCATACATCCCTTGCCATTAGGACAATCAGATGACTACCAGGTTAGTTGCATTTCAGCTGAGTAACACTATCAGTCAAACCTTCTAATAGCTAACTTAGTATAGCAAACTGTTTGTTTGTTTCGAGAGGTCATAGTGGATTTGTTCGTTGCACAAGCAAAGGATGAGACTGATCTGAAAATCTTTATAATCCTTCCAGATCAGAGGAAACTGATGGCTAGGACTGCTTCAGCTGCTACTGCCCAGATACTGACATAGCCTACAGTCCCAGTAGCCTCACTGGGTCAGCAACACAATATTTTTATTGTTCAAAGCCTGGTGCCTTTCAAACAAGACTGACTACAGTGACCTATTTGTGGCAGAGATGCTTCACTCACAATGACTGTAGCAGAGCACAACCTCCAGGTCTCTGTCTGTCATTTCCAACTGCAATGGTATTTGACCATGCCCATTGCAAACATCTGAGCCTGCTCATGCTCTGCGCTAGTGCTATGAACTATACAAGGAACCAGAGTAGTTCCAGAGGAATGTGGGTGTCATTAAAATTAAGCCCACTAATATCTTCTCTCCAATTGAGTCTTTAGCAGTAACAAGCTCCTCCAGGTTAATTGCTAATACTTAAAGCTTAAACAGAAATGTGGAGATTAATTACAATGTAACCTGGAATTGTAAAGTCTTATGATAAGGCTCTGAATGAGAAGCTAAACAATTCCCCTGTGATTAATGTTGGTATTTACTCTGAACTTTTAAAGTGGAGTTAATTGCAAATTATGGGGAAAACACACAAGGTCCATGCTCAGCCACGGCCCTAAAGTCTATGAACAATGATGCAGTAACATCCTTTCACTGTACACGCAAGACCTTCTTCTAAATAGCAATCCTTAAATATTCAATACTAGCAACAAATGCTTCTCACAACAGAAAGAAAGAGGTACAGACCAACCAGTGTCAATAGTGGAGAATATGGTTCTCCAACACCATCACCATGGCATCTCCAAATGTAATATATGTGGAGAGGGCATAATACAGTATAAGGGTGAAACAGAGATACACAAATAGAACCTCTCAGATTTAATCCCTGCACTTTCCAATTCAGCTTTCTAAGCAACAAAGACAAGGTCAGTTGAGAGAAGGAGGAAAGTAAACTCACAACGCAATGCATAAAAATATGTATTTTAGATTAAATACTTTCAATTTAAATGCTAATTCTGGCACATTTTTTCTTTAATGCATAGCGTGATGCAGAAATAGGATAGAAATTATTTCTGAAGGAATGCAATGTAAAAATGACCAGAAATCCACTAGCTCATTCACTAAAAGAATGATCCTAGTCAGGACCTCAACTACTTGGCTGAGTCACAATACTGAAAAACAAAACAGTGTTAGATCCTTATTTCATGAGTAATCATCACTGACGCTTTTCCAGGAATGACATTCATTAAGTCCATGTCTTTTGCTCTCCTTCCTGATAAAGAATGATTTGCTGGATGAGATCCATTGATGACCCTCAGCAGAAAACAACTACACATTGGACCATCATTGTAGCTGCCTTGCAAGTACCTCCGGAAGAATACCAATCAAGGGCCATGCCCCATCTATTAGTATAAATATCTTCTGCAACAGGAAACAATGCTTATTCAGGTCCAAAGCAATGAATAGCCTAACCACAAAATAGACCTCAGAGGCAGACTGACATTAAGGCCTTTGGTCATCATTAGTATTTATCACAAAGAGAAGTGGTGAGCTTAATTAATTGGTATGAAACCCGCGAATAAAAGGCAGGGACTGATGATAACATAATTAAAATAATTGTTATTGTTATTAAATCTTCAGTCTATTCTTCATCCTTTTGTAACACAAGCAGCATTCTTTGAAAAGAAGTATCTGTACTCTCCAAAAATAGAAAAGCCACAGAAGGATTTAATGCCCAGCCTTGCTGACTTTTCATTTGTGGGATTGATATATAGAAACAGCAGAATTCTTCAACCATTTCAGGGAGAACAAAATTTCCCAATATGCAGTGCCATACTCACTATCCAACTTATTCCTTACATTAGGTTTCCACTTGCAGAGAAAATCTTTTCCTCATCATAAGGGAAGTATTCAAAACTGTTGACTTCCCCAGTCTTGCAGCGTGAAATGGTTTGACATCTCTTTTCCTCCTTGTTCTGTTCATGCATTGGTTAGCTACAGTTTATCATAATCCACTTTTCACATCCATTCCTATCTGAGGACAGCTGTTTGTCAAGTTCAGGTCCTTCAACTCAGATAACCAAAGGAGAATTAAACAGCTGCCATTTCCTCCAATCTCTCTCCACCATTCATATCTCTTTCCTCTCTCCACGCTGCCTCACAATTGATGCTTACATTCCAAACTGCCTCTTGTCTTTGGGTGCTCACCATGAGATCAATCAAAGGAACAGAACAGAGGAGAAAAGAACAATAATCAGCTAGTTTCATGCATGTCTAAATAAGGCCTAGTGGTAACCATGGTAACAGCACTGAAATGCTATCTTGTATCACGGTATGATCTCTTGCTTCTACCACTTCTCATCTACAAGCTTGCCTGGAATGAACAGATTCATTCAATGTAAAAGCATGAAATTCAGCAGAACAGATGTTTTAAACCCTAAATGCTGATAAGACAAGGGGCAATGTCCACTGGCCGTTGCAAAGGACCCTATGTCTACTCAACATTTAAAAATAGCTTGCCAAAGCTCTGTTGTATTGTTCTGAACTCCATTTAATTTCCTTCCTTCCCGTCCTCCTTCTCAAATATTTATATTTTGCTTCATCAACAATGCTGATTATAACTAAGAGCAGAACGAAACCATCATCTCTCCATTAAAACAAAACCCAAATTGTCAAAGAGGTAGTTATATGGTGGTAAAGGAAAGGGCCTACCACAAGGGATGGAAAAGCCTATCATTTCTATTTTCTCCAATAGTCATGTTCTTTTCTCTGTTAATGAAGAAAGTTACAACTTTGGATATGTTCCAAGCACAAACAAACTAAGCAAAAGTCTCACACAGTCTAGTCTAATTCAACAGCTGTAGTTCTTCCCAGAATGGAGCAGACCATATTGCACCTGCTTTACCATCTCTCTAATTTAGTGTTACTATTACAGTTGAATGCACTATGTTGGAACCCCAGACCTCTCAAACATCTCTACTCAATGACAGGTAACTGGATCTGTTTTGTTTTCTCCAAATGAACAGTCAGGCACATACGTACATAGACATAGACATCACATAAAATCACATTTTCTAGTTCTTTCTATCTCCTCACTGAAGAAATCTGTAAATATTTTGCTACTGTAAATGAAGTTATATTTTCTCCTCTTACTCCAGCACCTGCTCAAATTACCCTGAACAAGATCTCTGTTTCTCCACTGCTGAAAAGGATGCTGAAAGAAGATCTGTTTTCCATTACTGGATGGAATATTTGGTTCTGAATATTTTAAATAGAATCTACCCCAAATTAAGAAAAAAGTTCAGCTGAGAAATTGCTGCTGCCAGAAGAAAGATGGAGGAGAACCTCAACTACTATCTCAACAACAACCATTGATTTTGATTGCACAAGCTTTGGCATTCACAAACATTTGTGTAATAGAACAGTCTTCTCCAGCTTGGAGCACCTCCAAATGTGCAGACTTCAACTCCCAGAATTCTCAGGACTGGGGAATTCAAAGGAAGTCCATACATCTGGAAGGCATCCACTTTGGGAAAGGATGTGTTGGGGCAAACTTTGAGAGTCATAGGGATTTCCAGGCTCATTCCTGCTATTTCTCTTTACTGAATCTGCACAAGCAGACTGTACTACACCTTGTTCTCAGCCAATCAGTTTAATAGAGTAATATATAACTGTATCTATATTGTTTTTCAATTCTTCATTGATAAGCTTCTACACAGAAGATAACAAAGCTGCATCCAAATACTTCTGCCTACCACCCCAAAGTACCGTATTTTTCCGACTATAAGACGATACTTTTTTCTAAAATCCTTATCCTAAAAATTGAAGGGCGTCTTATTCAAGGAAGTCAGCTGAGAATCGCGCGGTTGCAAAACTGCCCATACTTTGTTTCTGCAGAGAGGCTTCCTCCTATTGCCAGCCTCCAATCACAAGTGAAATAGCTTGTCTCCCAAACAGACTTCCTCCAATCACCAGCCTGATGTAACTGCCGTCAGCTGATGCTGAACAAACCAATTAGAGGAAGGCTGTCTGCAGAGAGAAGCTATCGGCAGTTTCACTCGTGCTTGAATGTAATCAGTTACGCAAAAGAGCATGGAAAGAGAGCTGCAGAGAGACGGTTTGGACCTCCTCCCACCGAGTGTATCAGGTCAATGTTAACTAATTACTAAATAAAAATGTGTTCTGCACTATCTTTAAAATATTGATTTCTTAATTTTGGGTTGGAAAAGTGGGGGTCGTCTTGTACATGGGGGCGTCTTATTGTTGGAAAAATGCGGTAATACATAATTTAATAATTAAAACTAATTATTATTTAAATTTCTAATCCATCCAAAAACCAAAATTGTCTGGCAGATGGCAGAGGTGTAAAAAATATGAAAAACAATAAGATGCATTATATAATAGCCTAAGTAGGATATAATTTAAAAACATAGAAAAGCCTCTATTCCAGTACAATATTGACTCCAAATCAAATGCTAATTATGAAACTGCTTGGAAGAAGAACCTTAGCTCGGTATCAAAAAAACTCATCAAGGGGTAACACCTGGGGAAAGCATTCCACAAAATCCTCATTCTTGTACCCACCCAACTGACTTGATAAGGATATCCAGAAGATGATCTCCAAGGAATTTCAGTTGCCTAGAAAGATACAAATGTTAGATGTTCTTTGAGATACAAAACTCACCATCTTCATCAGTCTGAAATATCATCTCTTTGCCTTCTTTCCGGCCTTCAGGATTGGACAGAATGAGCTTGACATGGACATTTTTATATGGCAGAAGGTTCTTGATGGTGTAGCGGTTGGTACTGTGCTCCATCTTCACACACTCACGAAAGGTCTGGTTATGGCCAGTGCTTACAGCATAGCGATAGCAAAGTGTGACAGTGTACGTATGACAGCGAGTCAGGTTGTAACCCAGAGGCTCCCACTGAAGGATCAGCTGCCTAGACTGGATCTCCGCAAAGGCAAGGCCTTTGGGGGCCCTCATGGGTTCTGCAGAAAGAGGGGGGTGGGGAGAATGAAAAAGAACAAAGTCAGTAACTATCAATGCTTTGTCTACTTCTGTGGAAAGGGCAATGCTTTGTCTACGTCTATGGAAAAGAATGCTGAGAATGCAAAGATGTTACAACCTCTGGTGTACCAGAAAGCTAGATTCAGATTGGCTAGAGAAAGATATAATAAATGGGACAGAATGGTCTGAATCTATTTATACCCTCACAATCAGTGATGCTCAATTGCTTAAATGGATCACAAATCTGCTTGCCATAATGCAGAGTCCTGAACCATATCTATGATTCCTTGAGAAAGCAATGGCAACTGAGTCCTTGAACCAGATCTAGCCAAAGCAGACTGAACCAATCTCTAGCCCTTGCACTTCTTTGTTGTACCCTCTATAGGATCTCAAACTCTGACCTTATAACTCCCCATTATTCAGTAGACCTGGTAGAACACAGAGGTTTACATGACTCATGCTATTGGACCAATACCCTGAGAAGACAACAAAAGTCCCAGAATTGTTATGTATCACTACTGTATTATGTCAGAATCTATTAGAACAAGCCTAGCCTATGCCAATGTTTATTGACGCATGATGTTCTTCTTCTCTTTCAATGTTTTAATCTTTTTTTTTTCAATGTTTTCCTGTATAATCTGATCTTTGATCATAATAAATAAAACAACAGCAACCAGAGAGCCTGACAATGACAGAAGAACAGTCATTAATCTTATATGGCAGGACAACTGCTGAAGAACAGAGGTGGAACTATGACACCACAGCAGAATATCCTGCAGGCAGGAAGCTCCTGAAGAAGGTAGAAATCTCCCCCTGGTTTTGAAAAGCATCCTGTTCTAAAATAGAGATGAGTATCCTATGACTCGAAGGTTTATTTTCATTCAGCTCTCAAATTAATTTTAAAGCCCTTTACAAGCAAACGAGCAATTTAGGTTTCCAGCAAAAGCAATTTGTCCCTTCCTTGGCAATTGCTATGTAAGAAGGGAGAGGGAGGAGTGCCAGAGAAAAATAAATGCCCCAAAGTAAGAAAGGGTGCCTCATATTCTTCTGGCATTGGTTTACCCATCCTTATAACGAGATGAGATCTTTCCTCTGAGGATGGTCCTATGGAAATTCAGAGCTTGATGGAAAAGAGTTAATCACTCCTGCTCACAACAGACAGTTCAGTGGTAAAGACTGCTTGACAACACTGTCAGAATGCCCAAGACAAACCCTTTCATCTAAAGAAGCAAAATGTTTTACCCAGTCATCAAAGGAAAATCCCCTGGAAAAGGGGAAAAACATGCTTGCAGTAAGAACTGCATTCTGTCTCAATGCCCAACTCTACATGGGCTAATAGAGACAGTTTATACATTCAGTGGCTGCATTCACACAGCACACTTATCCTATTTACTGAATTAATTTATTTTCTAAATTGCACAATAAACTAACCCCAAAGCCTAAGTTCATACAAGATAATCCACAAAATACTAACCAACAACCCAAGCTTAATAGGGGTATGCAAAATGCTCCATCTTGGAATGTTCTGACACCAAAACAAGCCATTCCAATCTCAGAACAAGACATTTCAAGTGTTCTAGAAGTGATCCTACTAGAAACCAGTAGTGCTGAGAGACTTAGAACAGCTCTGTTTTGAGAACGGGCCATTTCCAAAACACTGAATGACCCATTTTGGTGTCAGAACATTCCACAATGAATCATTTTGCCCACCCCAAAAGCTTAGCATCTTATGTGAATGCATTTGCTAAGTTAGTAATTCACCTGGTTAAGAGTAAACGATCTAGTTATGAGTATTAGGTGAACAAACCACTATAAGTAACAATAAGTTCCCTAAACATCAGAACAGTCCAAAAGGAAAACTTCCTCACATTAAATCAACTAAGCTCAACTCCCTGGTTGTTAAACTGGATTAGGCTTAATGAACTTGGGTCATGCCAAAGCTACAGGGATCCAAGATAAGATAAACTGCTCTTCCACATTGCTACCCAATCATTTTGGAACATCTACAATCATTTATGTATCTCCTTCTCTGAATGTTGTACAGAAATACCTTTTCCTATGGTTGCGGGGGGGGGGGGGGCAGGGATGGCATAGCACATCCTCACACCTATGACACAAAAGACTACAAGTTAATGGCTTTTTCAGGTACTGGGCAATATTATACTACCCAGTTTTGAAGCTGCAACAGACTGCTTGGTAGGAACCCATATCTCTAAAATAAACTTAGCAGCCTATTCAGAAATAGGTGAGGCAAATGTACAGCAATTTCAAGTGCTGTAGGAGCAGAGAGCAAAAGCTGATGATGATGCAAAATTCAGGCTTTAAAGCAATGACAAGCTTTCTTCCCTTGTGCCTTTCCAGGTGCTTCTGACTTGTTAGATTTTTGGAATTTTTTTCATCACCATCACACACAAAAAGACAGCTCTAGATGAAGTAAAAACAAGACCTAAGCAAAATGCAGACATAGCTTTTCCTGTGTGGATCTTTAGAAATGTACTCATTCCAATCAATCTAATCATTCTGCCTTTTTTTCCCCTCTCCTCTAATGATATAAATGTATCACCTTTATGAGAGTTGTTTTTCTGCTGCTGTTCTTTTTAAGGCATTTTAGTTGTCTGTGTAGAGCCTGAACTGACACCATTGTGGCAGAACTCTAAGTGGGGATACATTTCAGTAAAATTACCATCTATATTATAACTTTTGTTGTTGTTAAAATGAGAGCCACTGGATTTTATTTCCATATTCAAAGACTGCTCTACAGGAAGCGTATACCTGAAAGTGTTCTGAAGTTACAAGAGAGACTCTTGAACTCTTAAGAAGGTGGATTTATAGCCTTTTTCCTGCTGTTTACATCTCATCTTTGTGGGGCATATTTTAAAAAATAGATTTATTTATATAGGTATTTCATACCTTGCTTCTTGAGGATAAATACATGCACACTCAAAGAAATGATTCCAACAGGAAAAAAACACTTGATTTTTAAAGCCATGACAGCAATATGTAAAACAAAAGAGCAACCAGGATAGATAAAAAACAATGAAAAGAAATATAAGAGCCAACCTAGATATGAGTGGCATACTCTGATATGCTTGATTTTTTAAACCCTTTGTCTTCTCTCTCCCCTCACTTTATTTATTTAAAACATCTGTACATACTATTCCCATTTAAAACATCTCAAAGAGGTTTATTTGCTGTTCAAACTCCCACTGACGTCGGAGCAAATTTTTTCATGAATGGCCAGCAAGAACAATGGGGTGGCTCCAACCTAGAAAAAAAAGCAAATTTGCAAGGTCTACCAAAATAATAATAATCCAATCTAGCGTGGTCCTAAAATGTGTAGGAGAGAGAAGATTTCCAGTGGGCACTGAAAAGGCAACAAACTTGATGCAACATCAATTAGGCAAATAAATTAAATCCAACATTGACTTCTTTGGGATCAGATTTCTGAGATCTGCTGAAACATGCTCCACCATAGGCCAGATGCCAGCACTGAATAAACTCTGCAAACATCTAACCTTTCCAGCTAAAAATGTGCTCCCCTTCCAAAAATAGTATTTCTACTGAAATTATGTTTCTGAAAGTACCAAAAAAGAGGAATTTCGAAACAAGATCACATTTTGGAGAGATTTACATTTTTAAACAATGCTTTGCAGAAATTCATACTTAAAAAAAAGTTCAAAGAAATTTGTGTTCACGTAAATAGCCTATGGTTTCTTTCTTTTTCTTAAAAAAACAACTATATGCAATAGGTTGTGTGCAAAACCTTGTTCTGTTGGTATGAGTTATGAATGAAAAAAAATTGAGTTTTTTTTTTAAGTGCTTTTCATTTTGTTTGCCTTGCTTTGCTTAGAACATCCCTAAATCTGAATCCAACCTAAATCCTGCCTGGTTTATCTGTTTGCTGTTCAGCTTACTACTAATTTTCATGTGTGTGTGCGCCTTCAAGTCAGTGTTGACTCGTAGTGACTGCCTGGACTGGTCCCTGCAGTTTCCTTGGCAAGATTTCAGAAGTGGTTTGCCATTGCCTCCTTCCTAGGGCTGAGAGTGCATGACTGGCCCAAGGTCACCCAGCTGGCTTCATGCCCAAGATGGGACTAGAACTCACAGTCTCCCAGTTCCTAGCCTGGTGTCTTAACCACTACACCAAACTGGCTCTCTTTCTAGCCCTAGCCAAATCCTCTCCTTCAATTTTTGGTCCAAAGCACACAGCCCACATTGTAGTGTGCACTACATACTGTGGAACTGGATATCTTACAAATCAAATAACAGACCCACATAGAATACTCTCAGTACAGGATTCTTACTGTATACAATCATTCCGTATGTGACTAGTAAAATGTTACTATAAGCACCTAGAGAGCAAATATAGCAATAATTAAGCACAGTAAGACTCAGATCATTTCAGTTAAAGCAAAATGATAAAGGACACAATGACTGAAAAGAAAAAGAAACACACTTGATCTCTTAAAGCACTTAAATTAACTATAAAGAAAGAAAAGAGGTTTGAACATAAAAAGAGAAGAATAAAAAGAAATGTCTGGCAGGGTTGAGAGGATTTCCTCTGTTGAGTTCCTTTACTGTTCCCTCCTCCCATCTTTCTTCCAGTTTAATTAGAAGAATTTCTAAAATTAATTCTGAGCCATGTGTCAATTGCTTTCAGATCCTTCCATTGGTTTGAATTTTTGTCCCTTGACCACATTTCCAACATAAACATCTGCTGGCAGTTGCTGGATCTGTGTCCAGTTGCCCCATGTGATAAACTCCAGGGCTAGGATCTACAGTTTTTCAATCAAGTACCTTTAGCTATTGGATCATTCTGGAAAGGAAGGTATATAAATAACTTTTCCGCACAGATAGACTTCACTTGAGAAAATGGTCTTCCTGAGTTTGAGCTTATTTCTATGCCTTCAGTTAATCTTCAGTTAGTCTCAGTTTATGGCTTGCTCCTCAATCTTTTCATTTGCCTTTTGCTCCTGACTCATAAATTGTGTTCTGGTCCCCATTTCATCTTTACTAGTGGCCTATTGAGTGCACTGATAAAACACTGCAAAAAAAATTAATATTGATGCAACTGTGTGCATGACTGCATCGAGATTCAGATGGGTAATTTCAGAATCACTACAAAGTTTCTCTTCCTGGTTACCACAGAAAATTATTGCATGTGGGGGCCCTTGTGGGAAGCCCTGGATTATAACTCAGTAAACAGATATGTTCACATGGATGAATGAACTTCTCCAGATGATCTGAGTTTATACAGTATCACTTAGAACAAGTGTTCCAAATGTTCCTTAACTACAACTCCCAGCATTCCTCATTATAGCCCATATTTCCAGGGGCTGCTAAAAGTTGTACTTTCACAATATCTGAACAGTTTTCCATTCCTCATTTAGAGGTTTATATGTCAACTCCTTAGCAATGCCAGGAGCCATGTGATACAACAATCTTGCTGAATAGCTCTGCCAAATAATGCAATTCACTGTCATAAGCTGTTGCGATAGCAATCAATTTGCATGGCTTGGAAAGGGGTTAGACAAAAATTCTTGGAGAAAAAGGCTAACAGTGTTAATCAAGGAAAGGGTCAGAACATGCTAGCCTGCTTTGGAGCTTCCCACAGATATCAGTTTGCAATTGTGAGAAACAGGACGCTGAACCTGATAGGCATTTTTAAACTACACAAACAAGGCTTTCTTTGTTTTTAAGATACTCCAGTTTTATCCCATCAGTGCCAGGACAGGAAACAGCTTGAGATCCTTATATGCACTATCTCGAATTCCATAATGGAAAAAAGGGAAATAAATGTAATAAAATCAAGAAAAATAAATGAATATCAGCACTCTGAACTCCATTGGAAACCAAATGGGAAGCTTATGAAAATCTTTATGCACTGATGTGATATCATAAAAGGTTAATAGTCTGGTGAGACAAGTCAGAGAAACACTTTTCAAAGATGATATCAAAACCCACCAGCTGATGAGTTCAAAGTGTTGGTAATCATTATGGTGCTGGAAGGAACCAGGTATCTGAAACCAAGGATTCAAGCAAAAGTAGAATCGTTGGACGCCTCTGGAAAAAGTCTTCAGGTAGACAGAGCTTCAAACATAAACTCTGCTACATTGGCCACCTCTCTATAATAGCCAGAGATTCTCCCAACCAGATCAGCTAACATGAGAAAACAATAGAGAATAATATTGTTGTTCAAGACTTGGTTCCTCAATCTGAGCCACTTTGAAATCTGTTCTGGAATCCGTTTTAGGATTTGTCATCTGCCAGTGGCCTTTGATATAGCTGATTATCATCTAAAGACATTGGTCACTAGCCCAGTCAGTCTACTTTCTGGACTGTCTTCTCCAAATGGAGTGCTACGGTCTTCTCAAGTGGTATTGACAAAGTGGGAGAGGCTGAGTCTGATGCCCCTGTTTTGTGGAGTGCTGCAGGGCTTGCGCCTCCGTTTTAACATCTGTATGAAGTCTCTAGGTGAAGCCATCCATCATCACAAAGTCAGGTGTTAGACTGATATACAGCTGCACATCTCAACCTTGGCCAACCAAGTGATGTTGTCAAGGTCTTGTCCCAGTGCCTTGAGGCAGCTGGGGGCTTGGTGGGGAAGAACAGATTTAAGCTCAACATTGACAAGATGAAGCAACTGTGTGTACCCAATACCACATATTTTCTATCTTTAGTTCTGAATGGGGTTGCACTGTGCAATTTGAGGTTTTCCTGGGTCTGGCAGTTCCTGCTGAAAGAACAGGTGATAGTTGTGGCCAGGAGAACCTTTGCATAGATCTATCTGGTGTACCAATTGCACCCATTTCTGAATTGGGGCTCCCTTCTCACAGACACTCCTGTCTTAGTCACCTTGCAGGTGATCTATTACAATGTGCTTGATGAACAAAAATGAGGTACCCCACAAATTGCTAACATTCATAAGGATGCTTATAGAAACAATCAAACGATAGAAACTAGAAGCTTGAGGGCAAAAGTTAGAAAAACAGTGCAAAAGCTAAGCCTGCTGACAGTAACCCCAAATGTATCATGGGACAAGGCGAAAGGCTAGTAGACAGGAAACATGAAATGGGAAGCTGTGGTTGGAATCAATGCTAGTAGACAGCAGCTACTGTTGCAATATGGTAAATACAGATTAGTAGAGGCATTAGAAATGCTCATGTAATGTTAAATATGTCAAATATTGCTGATCATTATAAAATATTGTATAAGAAGTAGCAGAAACAGCAGTTAGAGATCATCATCTAAGGGAAAGGTCAAACCGTGACCATAATGAATTACGTTTGTGGTAAAAGAACTATAAAAGACCACTAAACAACAAGGTGGTTACACAAGCTTTGAGAGAGATCTCCTGGTGTCCTTTTTTCTGCACAGAATAACATTTCACTTCAATCTCCAGCTCGGTGTGTTTATTTGGGCGTTTAGCACACCAGGGCTGAACCCAGAGTTGGGCTGGGACAACATGCTCGACATGGGGGTGCATGTTGAACATGAAGGTGAAGACCGCTTGGAAGTCTCAGCTGGTCCAGGGTGCAGTGGCATGAGCAGCTACAGCCATACCTTGGCGTGCTCATTTAGCACTTCCTCTGCTACATGAGCTGCATTGATTGTCAGTGAACTTCCAGGTGCAATTCAAAGTGCTAGTGTTACCTTCATAGCATAGGACCTGGCTTTCAGAAGGATTACCTTTCTCCCTTTGTTTCTGCCCATCCCTAAGATCCACCAGTGTGGGCATGCTCTTGGTCCCATCTGTTAGGCAATGGCATCTGATGCAGCTCAGGAAGCATGCTTTCTCTGTCGCAGCACCTGCCCTTGGATCTTTTTAACTGGTTCAATGTATTGAGATTTTGTTTTTTATCCGCATGCTGCCCAGAATTGCTGTGAGTTTGGCAGCCTTATAAATCCAAATTATAAATATTTATTTATTATTTCCCAGGTAGTTCTCGACTTTGGGACCTGACAATTGGGACCAGAACTTCCATCACTAAGTGATGCGTTTGTTAAGTGAGTCGTGCCCAATTTTATGACCTTTTTTGCCATGGTCGTTAAGTGAAACTGGCTTCCCCCACTGACCTTGCTTGTTGGAAGCCCCCTGAGATCACCAATGGTGATCACATGACCCCAGGATACTGCAGCCGTCATAAATACATACCAGTTGCCAAGTGCCTGAATTTTGATCATGTGGCCATGGGGATATTGTGATGGTCGTAAGTGCAAGGACCAGTTGCAAGTCACTTTTTCAGCACCGTCATAACTTTGAATGGTCAGTAAATGAATGGCTGTAAGTCAAGGACTACCTGTAATCATTTGGGCAATTTCTACTTGCAAGCATGTGATAACACAAATGCTGAAACTTAGCTTCAGATAGCCTACACACTCCTAAAAATCCTCACAAGATTTGCTGCTAATGGAAATGCAATGTCATTTTGCTAACACAGGGAAGTTATAATCACTTCTCACCAAAAAGCAGGAAGTTGCAAACTGTTGTCCTGATACATGAAGCTAAAATCACCGTCTAACATAGTGATTCTGGGGCACTGTAGGCTTATTTCCCCTAGGGTTAATTCCCAAATACATTGTATAAGCCATAAGCGATGTATATGTTTCTGTACAACACGGATATATTCAACTGACAGCGTTAAAAATAATTACACGCTTAAATTCTTGGATTGTTTTCAAGATCAGAAAAGTACTGATTACATCACATTTTAATGTCATGTCCAAGGCAGAACCCAAATATTCAAGCACTCATAGATCAATTTAAATTTTCCAGCTAGCTTAGTCCTCCTACAGGAGTTGGATGATTACCTATAGCAGCAAGTCAGCAATCTGTAACACAGAAAGAAATCAAAATCCAAAAGGCCATCAATACTTTCTTTCTTTGGCATGACAGAAACATGCAGAGCTACTTTTTCCTGAAGGATATTCCCGCCCAGATTTTTCTTCTGTATTTGGACCAAATACAGGACCACCGTTAACACAACCCCCTAACATTAAAAGTAATCAAGAGCTTTTAAATGCCTGGAAGAAAATAAAAAGTTTTAACCTGGCCTCTTAAATGTTGACTTTCTAGTAATTCTACCTGTGGGAGAAGAGTGGGTATGCGTGTACTTTCATCTGCTTCTCTCGCATTTCAGAGTTCGGAGACATGTGAGTATATGTGGCCACCAAAAAACATTTTTGTAGGAGAATGTAGGTGAATAGAAGGGACATCCCACATACAATCTGTAAGAACCCTTTTCCTGATGTAAACAGTATTGAATTAGATCAAATGATTTGATCTGATCTGATCTGAGGCAGTCTCCTATGCTCTTTGAGCAGGGACAGATGTCAAACAACAATCAAGCACACTAAGCAGAAAGGAACATGCAACATGCTTTCCAGAGGTTCCATAAAGCTTGAAAGCAGTCCTCTGCATTTCTCATCAGATCTTTACATTTGATGCGAACTCATTTGGTAAGGCCTTAGAAGGAACATTGATTAAATTTATTCAGCAAGGTGAAGGAGGCTTTCCTGTGAGCTCCAAGTGGCAACTATAATAGGGTGAATATCCTCCTCTTTTCAATGCATTCAAAGGGTTTTGAAAGAGATATATGCTTAAGCAATGTCATTGAGGGTATGCTTAATTAGTTATCATAACTGGCATAAGCAATGGCCATCTGCTTTAATAAGAAGTCTGCCTTTGTTACCACTATTTGTTATCACTGATGGAAAGGTTATTCATCTCTATCATGAAGGATCAACTCAAGATTCCTAGGAGGTATGTGTGACCAAGGGAAGGACTGCATCAAAACGGTAGTGAAAGAACACTACAGAGTGGAATGTCCTTTTTGGATGCTAGCCACCAACTATGTCCTTTTTCAGAATATTCCATTCCATCTCTCTGTTCTGCTATCATTGGTAGGAGCTCTCCAAAATTTCAAACTTCTCTCAGGATGCTTGGGATTGAACCCAGAGCCTTCTGCATGTAAAGCATGTACTTTGCTATCAGGATATAGTGGACTGGGGCAAATCAGGAGAAAGGAGCTGCCAGTAGCTACATCGTTCTGGCATGAGAAAGGCAAATGAGAAAGAAATGATGGTGCTAGGGTAATTTAAAGGGAGGAGATCAACGCAGGCAGGGACAATGAAAAGCTGCTTTCCTTGCCTGACACTGTAAGAACACCTTCATTTTCTGCTCATGGTCTTCAGAATCAATTCACTCCAAAGTCTCTAGGGAGCAGCCCAGTCCATAAGTGGGAATGCCAGACTTCAAGTTTCAATTTCTTTTTTAATTTTAGTGTCATTTAAATGATCAGCAGCAAAAAGACAGGCTGACATCCTTGGGCCTGTGTAAGCAGACTCACAAGCACTTTAGTCAAAGATCAACTAACAAGGGTGTCTGAACACATTAATATTGCTGAATACATCCATACAATTAGTGCCGTTACAAAGCTGCCTAAGGTTATTGGAGCTATTACAGCTGTAGTACACCCAGGTATGGCAGCTCACTCTGTGTCACTCACAACTAGAAGCATATCATCGTACGAAAGAGATCTCTCTGTGCTCCAGGGCTGCCTCTGGGAAAAAAGCTGGGAAAGTTATGTGATCAGAAAAACATTGGCATATTTACAGGGCCATTCTCACACAGACATCATTCTAGCCAGAACTCACATTTGGAGGTTGTTGATCCCTCTACAAAGGCAGGGAGGGAGGACAGCAATTATGAATGAAGCCTTGTGATCAAAGGCTATAATAAAATGGATCCAAATAATAAATGAATGCTGCCAAAAACTACCCTGCATGTTTAGTACCCAGGTTCCTCTACAACTAGGTCAGTTCTACCAAGCTCAGATGAACCCAGAAATGAGTTCTTCACCAAAATAGATCTGGACAGAGCACCAACAGTACCCCTAAAAGCCATGGGCAAAAATGAGACTTCTGCTTTTAACACTGATAATTCTTTATATAAAGTTATACAACAATGGAAAAGGAAGTAATTGAATCATTTCATTTTCTAAAAAAAATGTAAAACAGTTTTCTAGAGATATTGGTATATTAATTCTAATATGTGTGGGGAAACACAGTGGGGACAGCAGGTAAAACATGGCTTCTGGAATTTTCTCCACCCCCTTTATCACCAGCAGCTATATGTTTGCGTGTATATGTGGGAAATATATGGGAAATATGGGGCAGCCCGCATACATTCTGCTCTAGAGCACATAACCAGAAGGGCTTATAATGGAGCAATCACAATATTCCAAGCTCCTGCCCAACTGCCTGTCCCATAGTGATGTGCTGGGGGGGGGGGCAAGCTGGGAGGATTTTTTTTTTCCCCCTTCTACAACTCCTTGGTTGGTGTGGCCCATTTTCAAACTCAATCTTTCTTTTGCTGGCTTCTCCCCACATACAAATTTGGTCCCATTCAGTTCTTGGAGAGTTATCATGATGATGGAGAGAGAGAGAGTCCCAACCCCTTTTACATAGTACAGGAATTAAAAAAAAAAAGAGTTGGGAGGATAGAGGACTGAGATCTGTTCTCTGGAGCTTATCAATGTATTAATTGTATTAACTGAATTGCATTTTGTTTCTAATCTTATTATATTAATACTGTTAAGCATCTCAGAGTCACCAGAAATGGAGTAGCATTAATTGAGTCAATTAATGATTGATTGATTGATATCATACAGACTTTGTGGATTAAGACTTTCCTTTAGTGGCTTGTTTAATACTAAGAACCATTTTAGATCAGACCAATGGTTCATCCACTTCAGCATTCTGGTTCCCACAGTTCCAATCTTGCAAACATAGCAGGAAGGCTATTATACATTGTTATGAAATCAAAGGTTGGTTAACCACAACTGAAAGCAGGGAACTGACCTTAGTTTGAAGGCTGTACCCAAAGCTTCAGCTCTAAAACATAAGAGGTTAGTCAACTGTTCCACAAGGTCAAGAGCAGAGAATGATTAAGTTCCTCAAATTATATAAGGGAACTTTTAATTGAGTCAGAACTAGTATGTTGAACTAGGCACAGGATAGAATGAATGTACCAACAAAAGCAAGGTTAGAGAACCTGTGTGGTGTAGTGGTGAAGGTGTTGGACTAGGAGCAGGAAGACCCAGGTTCTAGTCTATCCTCCATCATGGAAGCTCACTGTGTTTCTTTGAGCCTATTGCTCTCTCAGCCCAACCTACCTCAGAGGGCTCTTTTTGTGAGAAAAAAAAATAGGAAATGTATGCTACTTTGAGCTGCTGTACGAAGAAGGCAGGATATAAATTAAATAAATAAAGTTACAGATGGACATCCTCAGTCCCTTACCAAGCTTTGTGAATAAGTAAGTAGAAGATTCCTGCTTTTCTGTTCCTTCTCATTTCATTTTCTGTATTCATTCAGTAAAGGCTCTGAGAAGGAAGAACATCTGATACTCTGAGATTAATTACTTTTTACTGGAACATGAAAAACTGACTTCCCTACGTTATGTGTCTGCAACACCTAAAACCTGGAGTTTGGGGCTGAAAAGTCAGTGGGTGAGCTTCATCACCGTCCCCTACTATAGGACATCATCTAGGGTGGCAGCGTAGAGGATGGTTTCAGAGTTTGCCTCATCTCTCAGCACAGCTAGTCCAAGATGTTTTGCTGCCTGAAAAACAGCAGCAAAGAGCAAGCTGCAGAATATCCCAAGCCAGTTATATTATTTTGGTGCACAAAGCAGAAAACTCTAGCAACGCCTCCTCCTATCTCTGATAATTAACACAATGCTAACAATAAGGAATAGTTTGGATTCTTGTCAAGCTTCCAGCCTGAGGCAACTGTTGCATCCTGGCCCTTGATCCCAGTATGTGCTGGAGTCAACATGCTATAGATGTAGATTGGTCTTGATGGGGAAAGACAGAACACAGTTATCCTCATGACTCGGCAGGAAGTCAAGAAAACATTTTCTTCCTCCAACTACTTCATTCCAGCTCAAGGAGAGAAAAAGCACAAAATCAAAAAAGAAGAAGCACAATCAGTGTCCTTAAACTCCAAAGAGCCAATTAGGGTGACCACGTGATAGCAGATGCTGCTACTACAGTGCTGGCTCCCTTCACACAGCACTGGTGCTGCAAGGCAACTTGCCATGTCAAGGAACTCCCTACACAGTCCATAACATCAGGAAGCATAATGACCCCCACCCCCTTACATGTCACACACGCATATCAAATACCCCAAGAGAAGGAGAGCAAAGTGACAGAAACAGGGCAAGCCAACTCTTCTCCCAGCCTCTCCTCCCATGCTTTGATGTTCTTAACATTTCCACTGGTGCCCTAGGGTAAGCAGAGAAGATCAGGCTTCCTCTGCTCGATTCCTGCCTAGAAGGAACAGACTGACAGAGCTTTGCATGAGAAATGCTGGGAATCAGCCAAGATACCATCCTCTTCCCTTGATAATCAAATGCAAATAAGCATTTCCATAAAGGAGAAAGAGTGGCAGATGCAGACACTCATGAACTACATGAACATATGGCAGGGATCTGTCCAGAAAGAAAGAAAAAAGGAAATGATGGAGGGGAGGGGAGGGGAGGGGAGGGGAGGGGCGGGGAGAGGAGAGGAGAGGAGAGGAGGGTTTTGTGATAACACAAAGAGAATCCAACAAGAATCTGGAAGAAAACCGTGCTTGGGGCTAGATATTTACATGTCCTAGCAAGATCTGAGATGCTTCAACTCAACTTACGCCTAACTGTGATGGGCAGGTGCAAGGAAGCACTATTATCTTGCAGGGGGGAGGGAAGTGAGATACAAAATGTTTCAGCCTGTTTGTTTCTTGTAGATAAAGGAGAACTGTGTGCCTTAATTCATTACAAGGCTTTACACTCCATTCTGCCCCTCAAGCCCTCTGCTTCCAAACCCAAAAACTGAGAATGTAGCCCTTCCCTTTTCAGGGGTATGCTGAAGACCACAAAAGGGTCTTAGGGGTCACTTGCAGTTAGAAAGCCACCATCTTACCCAAGTCTCCAAATCAGCCAGAATGATTCTAGGAATAAACACAGAACAGAGTAAGAGAACCCTGACTTCCTACTTGGGTCATAATGAAAACCGGAAGCCACAGAAGCAGGAGGTGGGAAAGAAGGCCCCCTTCAGCCTCTGGCAATGGTGGAATCAACCCCATGTGCTCTACTTCCATAATTAAAACACAACCAAGAGGGCAGAACAGATACCTATGTTCATTCCCTATAAGAAAAAAGGGGCTTCTTGGATTAATAGGGAAATATTTTGCTACAATATTCTCTGGTGTGGAGAAAAAAAACCACAGAAAGCCATTGAGAACTAAAACAGACCACTGGTTATCAATAGTAGGGTCAATGTTCAATCTCTCTATAAGGCCATTTAATTTCAAAGACTTTACTGAGCAAAAGGTCACTGCACCTTCTCTCAAAAAGGCCACAAAGAATTTAGACCAAACACAGGTCCTCAAGGAGAAAGTCATTCCACACTATGAAGATAACCTTTATCATCATATAGGCTTTGTTCCTAACAGACACAAATCTCAAGTTCACAAAATAGGCTACCCTGAGCTGGGCCTCAGTAGCAGATTTTAAAATATAGAGTATAGGGCTACATTTTAAATAACAGGCTCAATGAACATTATTTCATTCTTTGGAAGAAAATCTGCTGATATAGGATGAGATTTAAAAAAAAAAAACTCTTTAAAATGCACAAGATATCATCCTACATCAGAAACATGGAGCTAGCCCATATTTCCTTGGGCTCTGGTGCTCATTTTGTCTGCGCCAATGACAGTAATAAAACAGGAGCTGGTGCATCCTACAGAATAGCCAAGATGCATAAACTGATGGATGCTGTTAACATGCTCCAATCCCTTTCCCTTTGGAAGAAACTGTTCAGGCTTACAAAGAGCCATGTTACCACTGTACAGTAGAACACACTCAGTTCAGACTGCCACACATGCTCTCCAACTTGATGTGATCATAGAAGAACAGTTTTTTTCAAATAACAGATGATTCTGAAAACAGATTATCCAAAGCAAAAAAAAAAAAGGACAGGGGAGGGGAGTGTGAAGCTCTTGCACCACCAAATGTGGTCCAATCCTGAGTTACAAATCCCAGGAATCCTAAACTGCATGGCAAGTGTTGAGGGATGGTGGGAGTTGTAGTTCTACTGTTCTTCTGGAATACAGCTACTTCTTTGGGAGCAAGGAATGGAAGTTCTATTAATACTTATCATAGGAACTGCTTTATATCAAGCTGAATTTTTGAATTTTTGCTCTCCCTAGTTTTTCCATCAGAAACGTCCTTTCCTGTCACCTACAAGATGATTTTTGAACTGGGAATGTCAAGAGTGGCACCTAGGACTTTCTGCATACAAAACATGTATTCTAGCAAAGCCCTTTCTTAAGAACTTTCAGCTGAGGGCTGACTTTGACAGACTCTTGAAGGGTTTCATAAAAACCTGTTCTCCTGCTCCTGGGATCACTTCTCTTGGAATATAAGAAGGATGTTCATGGGCCATGATTGTAAACCCCATTTCTCCCTTTCACATATGAAACTGATGAATGTACCAAGTTCAGCATTATTCCCCTTAAAGGCAATTGTTGCACAAACGTCCCTTAAAGTATTGGCTGAGAACAGTTGGTCATATCTGATAAATAGGTGGTACTGCAGGGGCAAGTCAGAGATCTCTATCAGCATTCAGAATAAGGAAGCAAAGTTGACTTGCCAACAAAGCCAGTGTCACTACCAAGCTATGTACTCAAAATCTCAGCTGAGATACCTGCAATACTTTTGGGCACATCTGCACATGGTGATGCAGGTAACAGTGCTGGGTCATCTCTAGAGATTCCTATTTTGTATCAGCCAGGTCAGCCATCCCCACTCCCCAAAATGTGTATGGAACAACCCAGCAGACAAATACATTTTCACTCGAGGCAGAGAATCAATTAGCAGCACAGCTCTGCTCTTCTCTAGCATGATTTGAAGCAGCTAATGTTCTGAAGCCATTACATGCAGCAAACAGTTTCTGAGCTCCCACTGATACAGCTTCCTCAGCTGAGGGCACTTTTGTTTAAAAGCAATTGTACCAAGGGAGGGAGCTGCTGAAGAAGGAGTGAACATGCCTATCATAATTAACTCAAAGAATTCTATTATTAATCACCAAGCCCATAGCTCCTAGAGCAGTGGAGAATCTGGATAGTGGCAAGTCACAAATACAGTGTTTTAAGATTCAGGCAGAAAGCCTTGATAGTTTCTTTCTTTCTTTTTTAATGGAAGAAATGAGATGCATTTCCCACTTGTCAACAACACATTTTCAGCCAGAAGGGTGAAGATGGATGGGTTAGCATTTTAAGAGAGAGGTTGGTTTGGAATAAGCTGGGAGACAGAGATTCAAGACGGAAGAGCAATCAAGATGGGAGGGCAACTGAAAAGCAGGAGGCCGGACTGAAAAGCAAGACAGAATACAAGATAAGGCAATGTAGAAATAACATTTTTCTTTTCATCTTTCAGTTTTATAGCAAAGCAAAGGCAGAATTTACACAGCACACTTACCCGTAGTTAATTAGTTATGTGGATTATTCAATTAACCCAGTTTTCTGGGTTCGCATGACACATGAACCCAAGGGGGTGCATTCCAAAAAGCAGTGGTGAAACCAAGATAAAAATATAAATCCCTCTCATTTACACTGAAATTTAAATGTATAATTAATATGATAATCCTCCAATTATATTTTTAATCAAAATCCCCTTTCTATCATATTCCAAATTACAGTTTGGGAAGAATATCTGAAGATCTCTGTCAGCTGCACCAATCTTTGAGGGTCCATACGTTGGACCCCAACATACAGTATTTGGGCCTTAAGTTCTACAACTCTGATTTATGTACAGTAGAATACATCTTTGAACAAACAATAATCCCCATTTAATGCAAGCCTATCACAATATATGAATTCCAAACACATAAGATTATGTACCAAACCCATGGAAGGAATGCTGCAACAATACGCATAGTGTTTTCTAAAGCTCCCCTCTCTTCTGCTCATCCAACATGAGGTACCAACAGCCTTAAACATCTTCCCAAACCTCCCTCCACATTTAAAGATGAGTGCTCACTCCCAGCTGTGAATTACAGACCATGGACATCCACAACTGCTAAGCTACATTGTCCCTGGCCTTTTATTAATCCACCTGCTGTCAACAACTGTGACTGTTCCTTTACTTGGTTGCTGATGCAATGATCATTTGTCAGCTTAACACAGTCCCTGTTGGTGAACAACACCATAAATCTGGATCATGAGAGCTGGCTTCTGTCGGAAAGAGGCATTTCATCAGAATGGATTTGCACTCTCAAGTTGGTCTTTAATGCTCGTCTAATTGCAAGCACTATAAACACCACCACCTCGAAGACAGCCAAGTATTTAAGAAACTTGTCATATCACCCCAGCTAGGCAGACCAAATGGTACTTAACTAGTGTCTTGGTAGCCTCACCACCATCCAGTCTAAGACACTTTGAATCACAGCTCTTGAACTGAATCACAACTCTAGTAAATCTCAACTACTGATGCTCAAAAAGTTGAGGAAGCACAGCACAAAGATTCCCCACCTCGCCCCATAGTTTCTATCCAGAATATTTCTTGCAGTGATGAATAATGCATTTTTTTTTTTTGGTGGCGGGGAGGGGGGTGCCTGCAAGTGAGTCTTCACTCATTGTGACTGCCTGGGCAAATCCATGCCATTTTCCTGGCAACATTTTTGGAACTGGTTTGCCCTTGCCTTTTTCCTAGAGCTGAGAAAGAGGGACTGGCCCAAAGTCACCCAGCTGGCTTCACAGTCTCCTGGTTTCTAACTAAGTTAACTAGTTAATTAGTTAAGAACTAACCAGTTCTTAACCACTTTACCTAACTGGCTCTCAAATAATGTCCTAGCCCAGGAATAAAAAGCTTGTGGTTCTTTGGATATGGATGAAATTCCAGCATTCCTCACCATCAGCAACATCTGCAGAATCATAGGTACCCTCCCATATACATATCCATATACATACTACGGCTGCGTTACACTTCAGATTTGATTCCAAAAGATGTTTCATAGTGCATTCTCAGGACCTTGGGAAAAGGCATGTCTGCTTTAAAGAGGCACTACATTTGTATTCCAAAGGACTCCAAAGTAACTTTTCCAAAACATTTCTGAAGCTCTGCACAATCCTAATACATGCCACATCATAGCCACTGCTAGCCCTTCTCTGTGCAACATAGGAAACCATCTGCACCATTGTTCACTTGCTCACTACCAATGTTCACTTGCTCACTCACTTGCTCACTACCAATGAACCCATGAGTGAGTTGTGTTGTATGCCTTTTCTAGACATGACCTCTCCACTTGTGCAGTTTTCTCCTTGATTTCTAACTATCTCACTTATCCTGAAGTCAGAAGTTGATCTAACATCAAGAGAGGTTGACACAATCCCCTGGCTACCACTGGTAAAAAGTCGCTACTCTGCTAAATGTTCAGCCTAGTTACACAGGTAGCAGTACACCATTTGGCTGTCAGGCCACTCCCAGAAAGCAGGACCGGAAATAGATAACAAGCATGCAAGGATACAAGAACTTCTGATAAGTAGATTTACTGTTAAAAAAAGCTAAAGAAGCCGTCACAAAAGAATTCTAGTGACCTATTTATAGTGAAATCAAGGTTCAAATTCTTGCACCTCTTTCTCCTCCCCATGCAGTGTAATGAGACAGGAGTCAATCTCTTTGGAGCAGCCCAAGACTGTCAACTCCAAGGAGTTCTTAGCAAAGCACGTCCCCATCATCCATTGGAACCATTTAGCTGGAGAAACCTGGGAACAAACCTGCAAACAGGTGCTGCATATAGAAGATGTGTTCTGCCATTGATCCATTGTCCCTCCCCAATCTGCAGCTCCAATAACTGTATTATTAAATGGTTAAAATATTGCAAAAATGCCCTGGGCTTCCAAGCAACACCTTGTTAATGCAAAACACTTAAAGGAGGTTGAAATTTTTCCAAGGAAACAGACTTCTGGATGGATTATGTTTTCAAGGATCAATATGTATATAATTACTGCCTCAAACATTTTTGCTTCTCTAAGGTCTCAGCTACAACCACTTAAAATAAACCTACTATCCTGAGCCTCTTTAAACTGCATATAGTTGAAGGTGGAGATATTCAGATCAGCATAACTCTGGTCCACTATATTGTCCACCCTGATAGAACACTTGTTCTAGTTTGTCAACATTTTTACTTTTTTTTTAAAAAAAAAGTTCCATTAAAAATTCATTCACAGCTTTTTTCTCCTGCCATTTGGAGATTTTCTACATTTTCTTTTAATATATGTAACTGTTAATACAAATCCCAACAAAAAAACACATTTTGTCATACAAATATCTCTAATGTCATGTTGTTGTTATTGTAAGTTTCCCTAATGTGTGCTTCATTAATGTACATTTCCTTGATGGAAGCACCTTGTTTCATGTACTGCTCCTTTATGTACAGAACTTTTAGAAATAGGCATTCTTTTTTCAGAGGCATCTTTCACTTAAAAAAAAAATGCAGATCATTGTCCAGAGAAAGATGGGCACTAACATATTCTACAGACTGCCACTGTCCATGCTTTGGTTGAATCTGTTTTGGCAGATTTTAAAATCAGCTCCCAGAGATATCCATGGCAGTTTCCCCCCCCCCTTCCTTAATTATCAATTTGCATACCTCTGATTCCTCGATTTTAGCATCAAATTAAAAGCATAGTAAGCAGTATCAGATATACACAGAAATGAATGAATGAATGAATGAATAAATGAATGGATATTATCTCAGCCTTTATACTTCATGTTGTAATCCCTGCACACATGCAAATACTGTCCTGTGGCCAAAGCATCACTGTTCTGTTCAAAGTGGTTTTCTTGATACACAAAGCAATGAAAACGCCTACCTGCACATTTTGTCCTACTGATGAGTGGAGGCCCAGGTTTGCCAGTCCCACCATCTCCTGGCCGGGTCAGCAGGACACTGATCTCATACTCTGTATCTGGATCGAGATGCCACAACTTATAGGTCTGCATGTTCACAGCATGCACTTCCGACCAAGGACCAGAAGTCATACGGTACTCAATCTCTTTTCTTACAATAGGACCATCTCCAATGATTGAGTTGGTATTGAGTTGGATGATTAAGTATGTTGAACCTGCTCTCAGAAGCTGTGGGGGTGCAATGGGCGTTGGAGGCTCTGTTAAGAGGACAAACAAGTAGTAAGTTGCCCTGTTCTTCTGGCCATCTTCAGACAGCAGTCCTGAGGTAGATGGTCTTATAGACAATGGACAATTGCACAGGGGTGGTGGAAGAGCAAGAAAGAGTAAGGCTGTATTCGCACAACCTGATGAATCAGGTTCCTGAATTAATCAATTTTCTGACTATCAAACTGTGTGTGTTACTCAAATGAAGCCACTAGAACTTTAATAGCCTAATTACCATATTTTTCCAACTCTAAGATGATACTTTTTTCTAAAATCCTTACCCTAAAAATTGAAGGGCGTCTTATTCAAGGAAGTCAGCGAGGAGAGAACCGCGCGGTGGCAAAACTGCCCATACTTTGTCTCTGCAGGCAGGCTTCCTCCTATTGCTAGCCTCCAATCACAAGTGAAATAGCTTGTCTCCCAAACAGACTTCCTCCAATCAAGAGCCTGATGTAACTGATGTCAGCTGATGCTGAACAAACCAATTAGAGGAAGTCTGCAGAGACGAGCTATCGGCAGTTTCACTCGTGCTTGAATGTAATCAGTTATGCAAAAGAGCATGGAAATAGAGCTGCAGAGAGACGGTCTGGACCTCCTCCCACCGAGTGTATCAGGTCAATGTTACCTAATTACTAAATAAAAATGTGTTCTGCACTATCTTTAAAATATTGATTTCTTAATTGGGGGTTGGAAAAATGGGGGTCATCTTGTACATGGGGGCATCTTATTGTCGGAAAAATACGGTAAGTGTTTTGTGGACAACCATCCTAAGATTTTCCCTATCTCTTCAGTCATTTATCAGAGATATTTTTTGTAAGTTTAATTTTACCAGAAGATTATGTTTACTCTCATAGCTTTCATTTCATGATTGTTGTTTTGTATTAAAGCCATCTTCAACATGCTTAAGGTCTAAAGGCAGCTTACAATTTCTGAAGGATGCAAACACTTAATAGAATCAAGCTGATATCAGCCAATTTGTATACTTCAGGTAGGTACTCTGTAGCCCTTGGGCTAATTTTATGTTGCTCTAATTTCAAAACACTTACGCAAGTTCAGTTTAGCCCTTTTATGGATTAAATCATCTACCCCTTGTTGCAAGCTGCTGTTTAGGAGAGAGGAAGGAGCATCAGAAAGAGAGGGAAAAAATCATATGTTAGAGAGAGACACAATCCCATATTTTCTTTGTCTTTTTTTAATTTAAATTGGGTCCTCCATTTTTTAAACTTAAACTGGACCCTCCATATGGCTTCCAATGGATTCATCTAACGAGAACGTGGCCTGCAACATAAATAGGATGTCCAGTCCAGCGTACGTGAAGATTCTTGCTCCATCACATCAATACAGGAAATACAGTTATATTATGGGTATCCTCCAAACCTGGGCTGCCTTCCCATATTAGCTCATTTCAAGTCAAACAGATGCAGAACAGAGGCCTTCCCCCACTCCTTTCTCCCCAAAGAGTTCACTATCACAGGCAGATGACATGCTTCTATGCTGCTAAAGTCTCTTCATAAATAAGTAACATTGAACAACATCTGCCCAAAGCAATGAACAAAAGACATGCAAGGAAAGCATTATCCTTGACTTTCTCTCCCCCTCTTCCCCAACTCAAAAAACATACCCAAGCCCAAAATACTGTGTTGTTCATCAACTCCCATAATTGATCTCTCATTACTGCCAAATTGGATTCAAATTCTTCCCCAGGCTTCAAATTTCTAGGTCTGTCTTTTCCCAGGGTGACAAAATAAGCCAATCCCAACCCCTGCTGATGTGTACCTTTGACTATCAGCTCAGCAAAATTAGAGACACCAGAGCCCCTGCTAGACTGAGTCACGCAGCGGTACAAGTCCTGGTCTCCTTTAGAAACTTGATCCAGTTGAAAAGTAGCCAGAAATCTTCTGTGACTGATGTGTTTCACTGAGACAGTGGGAATGACAACTCCATTCTGCTTCTACCATTCAGAAAAACAAGATTACCATCACCATCAGTGTCTTATCCCCGCTCTGAAGAAATTGGTATTTCCAGCTTATTTTTCAGTAAGGGTCATGTTTCATAGGGAGGGATGGTGAAATATGGTCTGCCTTTCTTTTAGAAGTTGCTGCCCTTTCTATTTAAAAAAAAACAAGAACGTTTACTTCTTTGGGGCAAACTAAACAAAAATGTAGGCAATCATCTTCTTCTCATGAAAGGAACATTTCCTTAAGCCTAAAAAAGAGAGGTTGGGCTATAGATGGAAGAAACTGTCAGCAACAATCAATGCTGGGAGAGGGGCAACCCATGGACTCTGGTAAGAAGTTACAGATCAGCATGTAAAGCTTATTTCAACCTACCTCCAGGTATATCAAATGCATCCTATATACAAGTCATTATTTCAGCCAATGGAAGAACACAAAGGACAGGCTGAGCCCACCCCTCATAGAAGGAAACAAGAAGAAACAAACAGATAAATGTCCAATGAGAGTAGCTTGTAACCTCATTCCCACTTACCTGCATGAGGAACCTCTCTGTTTCAGAAGCCTTGCCAGCAGCTACACACTGAAAAGTAGCATTCTGTCCAGCATTTACCTCCACATCACCCAGGCGGGAAAAATGAGGTGCTTTGGCTGCCAAAAGAGATATAACCAGACAAAAAGATCTGTGGAAAGACCTCTGTAGTTAATCCCTTCCCACTCACATGATATAGCACAATGTTTAGGAGAATCTGACCAAAGCATTTTTCTTAGATCTTGTCTGTAAAACGGGTTGGGGATGGAAGGATTCATTTAACCTTTCCTAAACAGAGAATAATTGTCAGAATAACTGTGGGGGAATGCCTCACTCAGTTTTGGAGCACATTCTACACCACAGACCCACATCTGGGTTTTGTTTGTTTTGTTTTCCTTCAAATTCAAAATTGGCACATTAGACACACTTCTAAGAAATATTTATTACATTTTTATTTATTTCATAAAGGGGCTTCACAGGGATGAGAACATAGTACCTATCTGCAACTTGTTAAAGCAGCTGCATCTTTTCCTGTAATTGCACAGCTGCCCTCCAAAAAAAGGGGGGGGGGATGGCTACTGTGAACAATTGCAGGCAGGGTGCTACTTTCATGCCCTCGGGCAGACAGAAGACCTTTTTGGAATAAACCCAAGTGCTGAAGAGCCCTAGTATTTATTACCCCCCAAAAAATGGCTACATGCCATTTCACCATGAAATCCTTCCAGTGCATTAGCTATGATCTTCCCCATGGCCAAGTTTTTATACTTTTAGTGACCAATACTAGCCATAAGGGTTCTAGAACAAGTTAGTAGCTACCAACAGAATGGAAAAGTCTATCAAAGATACTGCAATACTTACAGCAGGGATAATTCAAGAGCAGGATATCATCCAATCCCAAGTAGCCATGTCGTTCATTGGAAATCACTGCTTCAAACAATACCTAAGGATCAATGAGAGACACTCTGGTGTTACAACTGGAATACTGAAGTAGAACTGGGAGACCTAATTTCAAGTCCATCTTCAGCCTCTGAAACTCACTGGATGGCTTTGGGTTGGACACTACCTTAATCTAACCTACTTCTGTTGGGAAAAGAAAATTGTGTAAAGAAGGAAAATACATATGTCAACTTGAACTCCTAGAGGAAAAGGAGAATACAAATGGAGCAGGTGTTCTCAAACATTTTCATAATATTTTCATTTTGGTTGTGCCTTTGTTATTCTTCAAAAAAATGTAAGAAATGTAAGAAAATAAAATAAAGTCCTTGTTAGGGTAACTTGATCTACTGTCCCATGTAAATGCCTGAAGTTTTGGCACCCCTGAAAAGCTAAAATACTTTGGCCAACTTTGAAAGCAAAGGACCTGTCAAGCCAGTTGATATTCTGTTGCTGCCCAAGGCTAGTTCTTTTCCCCCTCAATAAATTCTCTTTCAATTTGCAGGGTTATTGAAGAACTGCAGAGAATTCCATAAAGGGGTTTTCATCTACCTAAATTGAGGGGAAGACCATCTGAAGCTGATGATCATCTTCCTTTTGGGTAAGTGTGATAATAAATCTCATCCAATCACAAAGCAGAAATTAGTACAAATCAGTAAGATTATATAATAAGTATCCATCCCAGGAGGATAAAAAGAATGGGCTAATGACAATTAATTAATTATTAGACAATTACTATTGACATTCCAGTGAAGTTCTCTTTTCTAGCCTGTCTATCTCTCTCATAAATACAGGGCTGGATTTCCACAGAATATTAAAGTCAAGTGCCCTTCCAGTCAAGCTCAATTCCTGTTGATTTCATGGAATATTCATGCAGCTTTCATGACAACTGGATGGAAGTGGTCTGCCATTACATTTTTCTGGGATGCTTTTGTGAATTCCAAAGTCTAGTCTACAAGCTGGGATTCCTTAGCATTCTCCCAAGCAGGAACTAAAAAAATCCTGCTTAGCTTTTTCAGATCATTAAAGGAGAGCTAGGTGTTGCCACCTAGTTGGGCATATTAAACTAGGGGTCGTAGCTTGTAGTTCAGTAGATAATGGGAAAAGGTAGGGGTCGTAGCTTGTAGTTCAGTAGATGATGGGAGGGGTCATAGCTTGTAGTTCAGTAGATGATGGGAGGGGTCGTAGCTTGTAGTTCAGTAGATGATGGGAAATCCAGTAATTATCTCAGCCCATTGCCTTACACCATAATATAGTTTATTACTTTGGATTTAGCATGTTCAATGAACACAGTAAATGTGTTTTGCTAATCCATAGTATGGTTTAGGGTGCTGTATGTAAATTTAGTCACACACTTCTCTTTTCAGAAGATGATTTTCCCCAAGCACCAGAACTTATCCCAAATCTCCCACAAGATTTCTCCAGAAAGGCAACCCTTTCACCTGGTACTCGTTGGGCCAAAACATGCTGACAGCGAGCTCCACTTGATGCCATTGCCGCCCATGGGATCCAGAGACATTCCACACCACGCTTCCCAGTGGTCCTCCATTCACCTTGACAAAGACATTCAAAGTCCCAGGACTGTGCCCATCACGGCTGTACATGAAATAGCTGAACTGGAGACAGTGAGTGTCATTTTCACTCAGTGTCTGGAAGAGAATATGTGCTTTCTGCCCTGGATTATGCTGGGAGGAATTGACCATCAGATAGGATCCTACAATGGAAAGAGAGAAGGAAAACACAGTTTATTCATCCAGCAATGCTTGAACCCGAGGATCTGGATATTTGATAATGCTGATATAAACTCTTTTTGGCATAAGAAACTCGTGGATGCATCCACAACAACTCTCCTTGTTTTTCCCATTCTTTACACTCCCAGGAACATTACAGATCCAATGCACAGCCTAGCAAAGGAGGAGGCAGACTTCAGACTAGCAAGACTTTTAATGCTGACCCAAATGTCCAAGCCAACCAACTGGAACTCATGGCAAAACACTGGTTGAAATAGGCAGAAAGTAGATTAAGGCTCTGATCATTTTCTTCCACTCCCATCTTGAAACCCCCATAACAAAAAAAAAAAAACCAAAAACGTTAAATGGCTCACAGGCTGATCTCAGCCCATTTCTGGCAGAATTTGGATGAGTTTTAAAACAGCCTAAAATTAATGTTTTTCACCCCATTTGGGTTCTTCTTGTGGAATTTTAAGGGTCAGAATGCTATCCCCATCATAACATCCTGCCCAAAATGTCAAAAGAAAGGGCTATAGAAATTCAACCTTACCCCTTTCGGGAACATAACAACACCATGAGATGTCCTTCTGTAGAGCTCTGGGAGGTCAGGGTGCAGAGTCTCATTACCCAACTTCTCAAGTATTGTCTATCCCTGGCTTAGACAATAGAAATCTGCATTTTCCAAGTCTCTGAAGGTTTGCTTACAAGAAACTTAATGAAGGCAACAGAAGGAGGTATTCATTCATTCATTCATTCATTCATTCATTCATTCATTCATTCAACTTCTATGCCATTCCATTTCTGAAGTTTCTGAGCAGCTTACAGGCTATACACAATAATGTTAAAATGGTAATCAACCTGATGCTTCACTATTCAGAGACAGAATATTATTCAATCATCCCCAAATTCCTTTTTGAAGAGCCATTTCTTCATTGATCTTTGAAGGTGTAATAAGGATGCAGTGACCCTGATATCTTGGAGCAAACTATTCCAAAGGAGGGATGTCATCTCCGAGAAGGCTCAACTGTGTAGCCATGTACAGCTTTAAAAGTGATAACCAGCACTTTGAATTGCACTGCACTGGCAGACAATGCAGTCTGCCTGTAGTAATTGGATTATTGGACAAACCTGCCATAACTACTTGGGCAGTCCCACATAGATCAAATTGTAACAATTCAGCTGCAAGATGACCAGAGTGTGAGTGACTGAGAGTTAAGCTTCCTGTTCTGGAAATCATTGCAACTGGTGCACAAGATGAAGTTGTGCAAAGGACATGGCCTCTATCTGCTTTTCGGGAGTCCAAGAGGATCCCCAAATTATGGGCCAGTCCCATCCAGGGGAGTGTGACCCCATTCAGGATCAAAGATGGACTATTTCTGGACAGCTTCCAAATCCATGGCCGCTGACTTGTAAGGGTGAGAACTTTTTCTCCCCATCCAGACCCTAACAGCCTCCGAATACCAGATTAGGACCTTCTCCACATCTCCTGTTCAGTCCAGGGTAGAGATATATAACTGGGCATTATCAGTATATTGATGATACCTTACCCCATGCCAGTGGATGACCTCTCCCAGCAGCTTCATATAAACCTTAGAATCCAAAACAGATGGCTTTTTCTATATGCAACAAAAGCTTTCTAACCTTCAGTCTAGATGATTGAGGGAATATAAAAATAATATTACATTTTATATATAGTCACCTGCAAGCACAAAATGGCTAGTAAAGATCATAAAAGTGAGAAGGAGAATTCAAGAAAGCCCAGAGTCACCCGTTGGGAGGAGATGGGCAGCATACAAATTTAATAATAAATAAAATAAATAAATATATGCACACACACATGTACATGTAGGTAGACAGGTCAGTAGTTCAAATAGATAGATAGTCAGACACACAGCAAAACAAATAGCTGCTATCATTTGAAAATAAATGATATCCCTTTGTTTGAAATGATTTTAGATTTAATCACCTACAGCAGTGTCCCATTGATCGTTGTGTCTCTTCTCTGCTCAGTTTAGAACATTATGAGCTTGTGAATCATAGCAATGTTCTTGGTGACAGCTATAATTGAACTGGTATCTATTGCACAAAGAGCTCAAAACATACATCCCATCTTAACTCTGATCATCTCCAAAGATACTGCATTTTTACATGTGCACATAAACTAAGTGCCATGCCATCCCTAACACCGCTTGTATTATAGTCAAGGCGACTGTGAGAATTATTTACCATTCCTCTAGAATTCCTTCAGTCTTTATTGCCCTGAAACTCCTAACTCCACCTGGATTAAGTCATTTAATTTCCAGTTCTGCTTTCCTGAATCATTTAACATTAGTTGCTTCTGACTAAACTGCACTCAGTTGGTTATTACAATACCCAGAGGCCATCGGTGTAATAAACCTCATTGCTTCTTGGCAGCAGGAGAACAGAGTAGCTACCTGGCTTTCCATAATCCCGAATCAAGACTTGTAGAATTTTCACTTCATATTATTCCATGATACTTTCACGACTACAAGGAGTGGCTTAAGATATATTACTATCTGGGACAACGGACAGGACGGTGTTTCTTCCTATTCCATGTTCAAAATGTTTATCAACACTTTTCTGTCACCTCCCAGCATTTTTCTTTTTTTTTTTTTTGGTGCCATCAAGTCAGTTTTTGACTCCTAGCAACTGCCTGGACTTGTCCCTGCAGTCCCTGTCCCTCCCAGCATACACCATGAAATGTCTTTGCTTTGCCTAACAGTAGGACCAGCCCTATAGTTGTCCATATTAACTCTAGTACAAAGGCATAAAGTCAGTGAAGATGATCCAAGTGGTAAATTATTATATTGGGCATGCATTAGAAATGTCCTGCAGTCCAGATGAAGCTATGCCTGTACAGTATGTATGTTAAATCAGTTTTCCAACACCATAGGAAAGAACCAGGAGCAATGTATGCATCAGCAGCAGCCATGGAAGGTTCAACATTAGCAAGGGGAGGCAAGAGCATTGCAATGCAAGGCCCACTCCTTTTGAACATCAAGTATTATTAATAGTAGTAGTAGTAGTAGTAATAATAATAATAATAATATACAGTTGGAATAGTGGACTGGACTCAAACAGAATTAGAAGCCCTGGACAGGAAGACCAGAAAAATAATGACAATGGATCATGCCCTTCATCCACGTAGCAACGCTGACAGACTCTACTTACCAAGCAGCATTGGTGGGCGTGGAATGTTGCAAGTACACCAGACAGTTGAAGAAGAAAAAAGGGCATTGGAAGAATATCTGAAGGACAGTAAAGAAGATGCACTGAAGCTAGTAAACCATGAAGGCTTACTGAATTCCAAAGAGACCACACAGGCCTACAACAAAGGCCAAATGAAGAATAGAAAAGAGACATGGCAAGGCAAAGTATTACATGGCCAACACAGAAATAAACTAGCAGGCAAAGCAGATAACTGGCAATGGCTAAGAGCAGGAAAGTTGAAGAAAGAGATAGAGGGGCTAATTCTGGCTGCACAAGACCAATCATACAAACAAATGCATACAAAGCCAGAATTGAGAAGACAGCAACAGATAGCAAATGCCACCTCTGCAAAGAAGCTGAAGAAACAGTGGGCCACCTAGTCAGCTGCTACAAGAAGACTGCACAAACTGACTACAAATAACAGCATGACAAAGTAGCAACAATGGTGCATTGGAATATTTGCAAGAAATATCATTTGCCTGCAAGCAAGAATTGGTGGGACCACAAAACAAACAGGGTAATAGAAAATGAGAAGCTAAAGTGCTCTGGGACTTTAGAATTTAAACAAAATTCTGGGGCGTTTTGTGACAAGCACCTGCCACAAAACACCCCAGACTTAACAACTGTTGATAAGAAAGACAAAAAAATCTGGATAGTGGACACTGCAATACCTGGAGAAAACAAAATAGTAGGGAAAGAAATGGAGAAAATCACAAAATACAAAGACCTGCAAGTAGAAATAGAATGACTCTGGCAAAAGAAAGCAAAGATAGTACCAATAGGAATAGGTGACTTGGATGCAATCCCAAAACATCTGGAGCCCCACTTGAAGACCATCGACATTGACAAAATCACCATCAGTCAATTTCAAAAGGCAGCTTTACTTGGAACAGTTTATAACCTGCGACGATACCTTTAACACCATCAAACAACACCTGCCTATCCCAGGTCCTTGGGAAGGACTTGATAGGTGGATAAAGACACCAAATCCAATCTAAACAAGTGGCTGACTGTGCAACCAACGATAATAAATTTATATGCCACCCAACTCCCAGTGACAATTGATCTACAAAAGAGGTGGGGCTTACATTGCAACATTCCATCTGCCTCCTTACTGATTAGACTGCTTCCCCCATCACTATTACTGCTCTTTTTAAAAGCAAGAATATATTATGCTTATTATAATTGTTAGATTTCTGTTTCGCACCATTCATAGCTTTCCATCCTTCATTTTTTTTTTCCTATAACAACTGAACTAAGAGAAAGTGACTAAGCCAAAGTCATCCCATGAGCTTCAATAGCTGAGGGTGGACTAGATCTGGGTCTCCCTGCTCCTAGACCCACACCTTCACCACTAACAACACATTGATAGTTATCTTACAAAAGCCTGGATAAACAACCATATCTCAAATTCTTTTCTAAAACAATTGGTGGTAAAAGATTATAGGGGCTATAGTCCCAATCACGTGATGAACAACAGATTGCCTGTCCCTGCTCTATGCCATTACTCCATACTGGTTTTGTTGCAATATTATTGTATAAACAGAGAAAGCACCTTTATACATACACAAACCATCTGGCCCATCTATTTCAGTATTGCCAACACTGATCAGCAGCAGCTGGCTACAGAGTTTCTCCCCAGCAACACTGGGGATTGATCATGTGTTCTGCCACTGAGCTACAGCATCCTGTTCACAGGATGATGAAGTAAATTCCCAAAAGATATTCCTTTCCAATCATAACCTATGTATGGTGTGCCAATCTGTCCCTGAAATTAAACTGCTCCCAAATGGCTCTGTTAGAAATGGCAACTTTCCAAAAGGGACATCAATTGCTCTGTGTCTAAGAAAAGAAAAAATATATAAATGCATTGAGCAAAAAAATAAAATGTTTTTTTTTTAACATGCTCTCTGTCTTTATCATTCCGGATTCTGTAAGTAACAAGAATGATCCCATTTATTTAAATCAAGGCTTGTTTTCCTGATAGCAACCTTTTAATTTTTAATTGTGTTTACTCCTTTAATTTACACAAAGGCCCAAGATCCTCTTTTTTTGCAGAATTCCTTCTCAAACAAAATCTGCCTTCAGCTTGAGGGGGGATGCAGCAGTTAATCCACTGGGAGGGTGGATGGCAATCTGACATATACCTAAGCACACAACCCTTCCCTGCCTTCTACTGGGTGTGAACAGAACTACAAGTCACCTCCCTTCTCACACCACACTGCAATTCTCACACAATTTGCAGAAATTCCTTTCAAAGGCATAAGATCGAAAGCCTAAAGATAGCCATAAAATTGAACCACAGCTGGGATGAGAGAACCTCCATCGTTCTGTAATGGCATCTGCCACACTCCCTTGCTTTGGGGTTGGGCTCAGGGACTGCCACTTATCTACCCGAAGTAATAGACAGGTGGGGTAGGGGGAAGGTGAGCCAAGCCAAGTATGTTCAGGAATGAGGAGGAAATAACAGGCAGCGATGAAAGGAAGAGGGTGAGACTGTTGCTTTGCCCATTTTCCAAACTATGGAATCTTAAGACCCAGAGATGACTGTCTTTAATTATGACTTGGATCAACAGAGAGAGAAAAAAATCTGGAACAGCTGCGCAAGATGCTGCTCAGATAAAGTACACTCCCCTTTCTCTTGTAAGTTTTCTCTTAATTAAATCTGATGTGCTGCCTTTTAGCCTCACAAAGGGCATCTAAAGATTGCTCATAAAGTTGCATTATCAGAGACAATACGTGAAATTGTATTTACCTGGAACCTTGACTTGAGATGGCTCTCCAAGCAGTTCAGATAAAACTGAAATAGTGAGATGGCCTCTGATGGCAGTGTTACAGTTTAAAAGACATGGCCCAAAAGAAGAAAGGGAAGAGGAGCAAAGAGGAAGAAAAGCAAACTCAGCTACCAAATCTTAACAGTCAGTAAGAATTTCTGTAACAATAAATTTGGAAGGAGAAAGTTCAAACTCTGCATTCCATTCCGTATTGCTCCAAGCTGGCAGAATGCTGTCTTTTTAAAATGCCTTGATATACATAAGCTTAATATGTTTTGTATAGTATTGCTTCCACTTTTATTTGTCTCCTCCTTATTTTTATTTTAACAGGTATTTACAAGCACAACCAAGAAAGAAAAAAGAAATAAAGAAAAATGGAAAAGAAAAGTACAGAGAAAGACAGTTTGACCTAGTGGTTAAGGCACCAGGCTAGAAACCAAGAGACTGTGAGTTCCAGTCCTGCCTTGGGCATGAAAGCCGGCTGAGTGACTTTGGGCCAGTCCCTCTCTCTCAGCCCAGCTCACCTCACAGGACTGTTGTCCTGGGGAAAAGAGGCGAAGGAAGGAGTATTAGGTATGTTTGCCACTTTGAGTTATTTATAAAAATAATGAAGGCAGGATTAAAAAAAATCTAAAAAAAATCACAAGCTGTATAAAAGTTTTAATAGGGAAAATTATCAAAGGATATTAGAATGAATGGAGCTAGTTTAAGAAATAGAACTGGCTCTAGATCTTTATAGTAAGCCCATGCTGAATTTGGACAATGGGTTGACACGTGTCATGTAATGCCTTACGGAACATGAAATGGCACGTGCATGGATAATTCCTCCTTTATCTTGTGGAAGGAAGGAAGGAAGGAAGGAAGGAAGGAAGGAAGGAAGGAAGGAAGGATCTTTGCTATAATTCCTTGGTGTGGGGGGTGTGGATTTAAGGAATAAGAAGGCTGATAAAGAATATTTTCATGGCATTATGTGAAACCAAATGCACCCCCTTGGAGTCAGATAACAGTAGCACCTCACAGAGACTTTGGGGATGAGCTGCAGACTCTCAGGTGACTCCTTTTGCCTGACAGGATGACTCCACCTTCTCCTCAAAGCTGTTGCCATTAGTTTTGAAAACTTCTTCATCCTGGGCCACAGTATTGTCACATCCCTTAGCATCTCACCAGTTTGCTAAGCAGCCAAATGCACACATCTCCATATCCTGTATATTAAAAGCATATTTATTCCATAAGAGTACGTTCTTGCATGAGTCAGAAAAACAAGACCCATTCACAAAAGGCGAATACTGGCAGGCTTGGGGAAGCTTAAGCTTGCCAAAGTACAAACACCCAGTTGAAGATAAAGATGCTCATGTCCAAGAGTGATCATAGGGGAGAGGGAAAAATGGGGAAAAGTGGAATTGGATGGAATTCTAAACCATACTCCACGTTGCAAAATTGTGTTGTTGGGCCCACGCAGATTACTATGAAAATTATATTGAGGATTTTATATACAGAAAAGTAGGGTAGATATCATTTTACTGAATGGATAAGAAAAAGTTGTGAACTGAGGTGATCTTTCATTAGGCAGAAAGAATATTGATCTCCAAGGGCACCAAGGAGTTTCATTATCCATCCAGCAGACATTTCAACAGTTGGGACTCAAGTTATTAACACCTCAGAATTGCCTAGCAACCACAAAAACCACATTTTTCCTGATAGGTTTGTATGAGAGGGCTCCATAGAGGCATAATTTTATAAGGCATCTTTAAGAATTGGAAAGAATTCAGAATTTCACCCAGTGTGTGATCTTCCATCACAGAAAGGTAATAACAATGCCTCCTGCAGTGCGGCATAATTACCTTATAGCTGGGAATTTCTGTAGATCCAGTTTTTCTCGCTCTGCATGTGATTTCACCTTCCATGCCACTATTAAAGCTACAGCATCCCACTCCTCCTTCAGGAGGCCTAATGGAGGAAGCTGCAACCCAATGGACTTTTACTTGTTTGAAAGCTAATTAAAGTCTCTACCAGGATATCGTCTCACAGAGGTATGGAGTTTGTTAAAAACTATACTTGTGCGTTGGGCTTGCTGTGTAATTCAACCTACTGGTATAAAGCAACATTTCCCAGTTTTGGGCGCTTGCAGAATTACTACTGATCTTCTCATTTATACAGGGAAGGGTCACCTTTTGGTGGCCAGGGGCTGCACTTAATATATGTTGGAGGCCAGGGGCCACAGTGGATAGAGCAATTATACAATATAGATGGAGCTAATCTTAGCATTGGTTGAGAGGTCTGAATATTTTTAAACTCACCTTTTAAGATTTGTACTATTGTTCTAATGTGTTTGATATCTCCATGGTGAGAATTGTTCAACTTAGTTTCAGCAATAGCAATTAAAGGAGGCTACAAGGACCACAAAGAAGGAACTTCGGGGCCACGCTCAGCTCTTTTGTTGTCCACCCATGGCTTAAGTCATCTTTATTCTAGATTATAAAATATGAATGAACAAGTCTGGCATTCCAGATGTTGCTGAACTATATCTCACAGCATCCCTTAGTACTGATTAGGAAGTAATGGCTCTGCTATAACAAGATAAAACGGGTGAGCAGAGGAAGGTCTATCAGCAGCAAGCAAGCCTCAGACATCTTGAAGGAAAACCTGAAAGGCTTCTAGGCTTGCTGTGAAACATTCTGTGAGGATGCTAAATGCTTCTTAGGAAGAAAAGAGCTCAGGCAAAAACAAGCAGAAAGCCAGTGGTGCACCATATTACCACTAGTTCCAATCAAGTTGGATCATTGGCCTGCTGGGTAAAACTGGAAAACTGCAAGGGTCTTAAAAGCAAATGGAATACATTAGTTGTCTTCAAGGACTTCTGCTGTGGCAGGCAGTCACATTTCATTCATTTCAGGTGAGGCACATACTCTATGCTTTTTTCCAAATTTAACTTCTGATTTTTTTAAAAAGAGCTTTAACTAAGATCTTCTTAGCAGGAAGCCTCTCTCTGCTTTGTTTTTGCCCCCCTGTGTGAAAGGAGAAACATGATACTCACAGCATCAGAAGCAATGAGCTGAGGCTGTATTACCTTTTTATTCTGATGCTCAGAGGTACCCAAAAAGACATCAGCCTATGAAATTCTATGCTTCTCCAAGTCTAACATTCTCTCGGGCAAGGCCTATCACTGGGCATGTCTTGAGTTACCCACTTTAAGTGTTGCTGTCATTAAAGGGTAGCATATTGACAGTTATTTAATCATTTTTCTTGACTGCCAAGAGGAGAACAGAACATTGCCTCAGGTAATAAAATAATTTATTGGGTATTAATTGCTTTGATGGGGAGAGGGTCAGATAGAAATATCATTTGCTACTTATCTACGTCAGACAGCAAAATGCCTCCAGTCTCCCGTAACTCACAACTCATCTTCTATACGGAATCTTTTTTTATTGGTCTCATAAGCTAAGATTCATAAAACAAGACTTTGCTAATAATAGCATCTACACAGACAATTCTTCCTCTAATTAGGATATCACCTTTCAACACTGCAACTGAATCCACCTATCCCTAATGCAAAATGCTTTGGGACTAAGCTCTAATTTTTGCTTACAGCTGTACCATAAGAAGATGGTACCCTAATTTTTTTTTTTTTTTTTGCAAATGGAGTGCACTAACTCCCAACTTTCGTTGGGAAATGTGGTATACCCTTTCTAAAGTGTATCATTTCTGTGAAGGCTGCAGCTGTCAAAGCCAGAAGCGAAGAGCCTGTGATGAGACAGGATCATGCCTTCCACATCCAACACTGAGAAATGAACAGCAAAAAATCTATTAAATAAGGCAGGAGCAAAGGATATAGGATCTATACTCTGAGTCCAATATAAATCTGGCTTGATCCTATGGTACCTTCAACATTAGAGCTTCTCTGATTTCTGTAATAAAAGCAATTTGTATTATCAAGCTTTGTCCTAGACCTTATCACTGTAAACTCCTGAGTGAAATGGAGGAATTGTGGGCAAAACTGAAGATTTTGTCCCCTTCATTTTGCATGTAGGAGATCACATGATTAGATTTTGAAACTTCTCTCTCACGCATACGTACATATATTCAGTCCTTCTGCGTTAATACTTTAAACCTAAAACATACAGCAATTTCCTCTTGTTGTCTAAACTGGTAAAATCAAGCTGTACTTTGTGCTATTCTTGTACTTCTGAAATGCTTTTCAGCTGCAAAACTGAGAACAAAAGTAGCTCAATCATAGAAATGTCAGGGCCGGATTGACAGCTGCAAAGTGAGGGGGCAGCAATTTGGATCGGGGCCACTGGGTGGAAGACAAGCTGTTAAAGTTTTCTACCTGCACTGTTCCCTTTTTTTTTTTAGGGGGGAGGAGGAGGAAGAGGAGGAGATGAAGATGAAGATGAAGATGAAGATGAAGATGCAGCAGCAGCAGCAGCAGCAGCAGCAGCAGCAGCAGCAGCAGCTTTCCATGGAAGCTGAGTCTTCCTATACTGTATTTTTCTTACATTTTATCTCCTCAAACAGAAAACACTAATACTTTAGGGGGAAACAGGAAAAGCACCTGTTCTTCTTCTGTGTCACACTCTAATCCCCCTCCCAGAAAATATTAGACAATGTGGGCAGATTTTCTCCCATCACTTTCAGTGCAGTCCACATGGCCCATACCTGAAAAAGCATCCCCTGGGCTTCCTTGCCATCCAAGCAAAAAGAGCTAATCCAACAAACAAAGCTGACTCCGTGCTGGTAGAAAGGGATTGGGGGAAAAGCAGTAGCTGCTCCTGTCTCTGGCTAAGGAGAGAGTCCATTAATAAGCAGATCAATACTTCACTTCTTTTGTTCCAGACTGTTCACCAGGCTCAATGCAATTTAAGGACAGCTTTAACTGACACTCAGCAACAGAGATCGCTCTCTCTTTTCTCCACTATCTTTCCAAATAGCGCTAAGGGGAGAGCTGTGTGTGTGTGTGTGTAGCTTAACACTAGTAACCCCACTCTTCTTATATAAATGTAAGTCAAAGCTACTAAATTAAAAGAGCTAAGCTTGTACCTGATGGGCTTTTATGAACCTGTATATGTCTTCTATTATAAGAGGCAATCCAAGAGAACTATGCCTGTGAAATCCAAAATGTGTAGCCTGAAAGAGAGTAGCTGCCAGCCCAAAATCCATGAATTGCCTGCATAGTTTTGAAAACTATTAAAAGGAGATTATATTCAATCTCCTGTGAGTCTCTGTCAGCCATTAGAGGTAGTCCAGACAAGAAGTACCAACCATGAGTACTAACGCTACCTTTATTGTAAGGTATCAGTAAAAGAATCTTGCATGTCTGAAAGCACTTCTCCCCTCCCTTGTCTTTACAGTCCAGAAAACTAGGGAGGGTCCTTTCTGAAATGTTTGCCACATGCCCAGTGCTTCTGTGAGCTGAGCTGCCTTTATCTGACCATGGCCTAGTTGGCAGCTCCTCCTCCTCCTCCTGTCTGTCAGGACATTCTCATAGACCATTACCAGTCTCAGACAGGCAGGTAAAGAGAATGGTTCTTCTTCTGCCAGAGATATGCTCTAGAACAGTGTTTCTCAACCTCAGCAACTTTAAGATGGGTGGACTTTAACTCCCAGAATTCCCCAGCCAGAATTCTGAGAGTTGAAGTCCACCCATCTTAAAGCTGCTGAGGTTGAGAAACACTGCTCTAGAACACAGCACAGTTTTCTAATATACACTGAATGCTGATGCCCTAGATTAAACTGTACCTGCCAGGGACTGAAGGAGTTAGAGAGCAGATGACGAGAAATAGCTCTGCCTGAGGCCTTGGAGGCTGATAGTACTGCAGCAGGAAGGTTCCTAGGTTCCTGCCATCTGAATCAGGTCCCAGCTTTGGATACTTTTCTAAATGACGTAAGATCACCAAATGTTGGTTAGTCCATCCAATTTCAGATGTATATTTCAGCTTGGCTGAAGTTTCCCTCTGTATCCCTCAATACTTTGGATAAACTGAACACTGCATCACATATACTCTATGTATCACTCTGTCATCAAAAATATCCAGTGAATCAATACTCTACACCTCCATGTGATAGGGTGAGAAAAATAATATTTAACTGGGCTCTAGTGGGTCTTAAATTTTATTTAGAATAGCCATCCAAGTATCCAGCTAATGATTTTGGATTGTAACATCTGAGAAACCTTAAAAGACCAGCCTGTTGAGAAAATGCTCAGCATCAGCTCAAAATTATTCTCTATTCAATATTTGTTTTTATCTTATTCCAATTTAAGATGCGACCAGCATGATCATCATCACATACACATGGTGTTAAACTGGACAGAAGAATATTTATGCTATCACCAAATGGGTCAATTATGTAAAAGACAGCTGTGTGACCCCAATTCAGACCACAGAGCAACTTCCCCCACACCCCATATGTCAAGAGGTACTTTATTCCCAATGAGCAATTAATAAGGTGGAGAAAGAATAAATCATATATTTTTCCCTGACCCTGCCCTAACATGGGGTTTTTCCATGGATGCTACAGATATGGTCACTAGCATGTTTAGCTTGACCTCTGGATATTTCAATTGAAACTATTTACTTCCTTCTAAAATCTCTAGAAAATAAAGAAACAGACCTCATTCACATTTCATGCTAAATCATGACATGATTTGATTGGTTTTAGCTTGGTGTATAGGGCAAATTGCCAACATGGTTTGCAAACCATGAATTATGTTTTAGAGCATTGTGTCAGCCAAACCAATTGTGATTATCCAGTTAACAGTGCTTAAGCAAATCATGGTTCAGCACAATGTGTGAACCCAGGGAAAGGCTTAGATTGAAGAAACTGAATAATAGTAACAGCAATAATAATTGGAGCAGCAATTCTTGACTCCTTGAGATAGCTACTCTACTTTGCTGCATGAAAAATGTCATGAACCTGCTATACAATCAGACTCAATGGGGTTGGTAGGAAGTCAGTCCTGCTTGCATAAAACTCCACTGAAAAAGTGGTAAGGCAGGATATCTCCTATTTACCCATCCTTCATAATAAAGATCCTTGCTAGAATGCCTGCATCTCCCAAAATCCTTTCTTTATCCTGGGTTTTATTCTCAAGCATAAATAGTCATTAATTCCTCAGATATTGCCTTTTTTTTTTTTTAATCAGGGGAGTCACTTGCAGGTCATTTCTATGAACAGGAAAGGAAAAAGGGAAAAGGGAAAAGGAAAAAGGAAAAAGGAAGTAATATCAGAAGTGCCATTCATACAGGAATGGCAATGCATAGTGAATCATATATTGTTTATTGGAGAAGACAAAAGAAAACAGCTCAGAAAGTAAGGAAATTAACTAGGACATTCCACCAAAGCCAAATCCACTTAGAAGAAAATAGAAAGACTAAAGGAAGGCCATTCTTTAATCAAATTGTAATTCTAATGTGACTCCTGTCCAGAGGAGGAAAAATGGGCTTCTCTCCATGCTGATTGCTAGAAAGCTGCTGTGTAGCAAAGCTCTTCCAGTTCCCCAAAGGGTTTTTTATTTTATTTTATTTCATAGACTTGTCCCCGCCCATCTCCCCACAATGGGGGACTCTGGGCGGCTTACAACAAATTAAAATCAGAAATACATAATTAAAAGTTATAAAACTTTTTTTTTATAAATTTGGTTGCTGTGAAAATCCTCCCCGAGTCAGTTAACAAGGCCTTCCCTCCCAGAACTGAACCACTTCTGGCATACGACTTACACCGGCTATGTCATTTGACCAAGGGAAACTGGTGAAGGGAAAAGCAAATTCCTATCAGAAAGACAGCATACAATGAAGGGAAGGATACAGCCTTAGCAGAGAACAAGATTTGGACTTGGGTGGCCACCAGTTTCATCCTATATTGGGACTTGTCAGACATGTATAGCCAAATCTTTTCTGCAGGGTTCAAACCCTCTATGTGGAACTTCATATGAACCCCGCAGAAAAGATTTGGCTATACATGTCTGACAAGTCCCAATACAGAACAAAACCAGTCACATATTGCATCATGCTGGCAAATAAACACCACACAGAATTCTAGAAAATAGGAAATCCCTCCCTCCAAGAGAGAGGGTGGAAGTCATGGAAAACCTTGTACATGGGGACATGACATAATGTAACATCCACCTCTCTCTCTCTCTGAGATCCCAAGGGAAGGTGGACTATACACAGGTAGTCCTTGACTTATGACCATTCATTTAGCGACCATTCAAAGTTACAACGGCACTGAAAAAAGTGACTTATGACCAGTCCCCGCACTTACGACCATCGCAGCTTCCCCACAGTCACATGATCAAAATTCAGGCATTTGGCAACCAGCATGTATTTAGGATGGTTGCAGCATCCTAGGATCACATGATCACCATTTGTGACCTTCCCAGCCAGCTTCCAACAAGCAGAATCAATGGGGAACTGCATGATTCACATAACGACCACCACAAAAATGCTGTAAAATGGGGTGCAGTCATGTGATGCCTTGCTTAATGACAGCACTGCTTAACAATGAATTTTTGGGTCCCTATTGTGGTTGTAACTCAAGGACTACCTGTATACCATTCTAATACATCTATATTCAAATATATGCTATATTTGAAAAGCAGGCAGAACCAAGACCAAAAAAAAAAAGGGGGGGTGAAACCTGTCCCAAAACCAAAGCCTGATTTAATTTATAATTAAATTAATTTATAATAAAGTTAAATTGTACAAATTAAATGTGTTTAATATGAGTATGCCAATATATTTAATTATTTTCCACATTTGACCTATTAAAAATATTACAAGTTTTAGAGGGGCTCTAGGAGCCTTATGCAAGTTTGGAAATTCAGTCTCCCCCCACCCCCACCTTTGGCATAAATCATGATTTGTCATCAAGTTTCAACCAATCTATAAAGGTACAACGATTATTGGAAACAAAAGCTCAAAGCATTATGGAAAGGGGTGCTGGATAAATCTATAATGATGCAACCTGATACAGTAATATAATCAGCTAGAGCTGATCTCCAAGAAACTAATCTCCAATTTAAAAGAAAAAGAAAAAGAAAGATAATCAATGGAAACACTGTTTCAATAAACATACAAAATTGTCCAAATTTCACTTTGGCAAAGGAAATTACTATCTTCCAAAATTCACCAACCCTTTCTTTTTAAATCTCTCAGTAATCTCCTTTAATCAAACAAAATGTATCACTAAGAAGGATGGAGAAATTCACTTTAGATCTCAGTCAATCTCAGTCAATCAAACATGGTGATACTGTAATCTCTACTCTGCAGAAAACTAAGATTAAACATTTTTTTCAATGCTGAGCAATCAAGCATCCTCTGTGCACTTGATATAATTTCTGCCAAGAGGGCAGATAGCACTTGAACCATTCACCAGTCAGTCACACTTACCACTTAGGGCAGAAAGAGGGAATTGGAAGAAACGCTTTAGTTTTCAATAAGATCTCAGACTTCAGAATTTGCAGTTAGTTGATCCTGCTGTTAAAATCCAATATGGGTGATGCATCACCAAAACTAGCCTTCTCGGGAGTAAAGGATTCCTAGACTCTAAAGCAGTGTTTCTCAACCTTGGCAGATTTAAAATGTGTGGACTTCAACTTCCAGAATTCCCATGTTGGCTGGAGAATTCTGGGAACTGAAGTCCACACATCTTAAAGCTGCCAAGGTTGAGAAACACTGCTCTAAAGCAATTCTTCCCATACTGGCTATTTTCTGGCTCTCCTTTCCTGAAAGGTCTATACAAAACGCTTCCAGAATTAGTTGGCACAACCACGTTCCATAAAGCTATCATATCTGGGAAACAGAAATCCAGACAATCACTAGATGGCAGCAGATATATATGTAAAATTAATTCTTAACTGCTACTATTGGTTTCTACAGCCCAGATATAGTAGCCATAGGATATGCTTGGTTCCTCTTCACAGTTGTCTACTTCCTAGCTCTGGCAGAATGTAATTTTAAAAGGGATGGGAAGCAAGTTGCTCTAACAGTCTCTGTTCCTCTCCTTTTCATGTGTGCTAAAGCTTTCTTTAAAAAGGTTACAAGAAATCTATTAAGATCTTGAGAGGGATGGAATGATATAGCACTATGCAAACTCACTGCACTCACTGCAGAAAGAAGCTACCGCCTTCTGCAACTTGGTACTCTCCAGATGTGTTGGAAGTATGGCCCCCAGAATTCCCCAGATCCATGCCACCTGGAAATCCCAGGAGTTAAAATCCTGTGCTTATATTTTTAGCTTGAGAAGACATTTTTAGGAGGAAAAAGGTAGGGCGGTATGGAATTCAGAAAGGTTAGGCTATAACTTGGAACTATTTTTTGTTAGCTGAATATCATTTCTCTCTCTCAAGTGTTCTTTCACAGATGTATAATAAAATATTGACACAAGCTATAATATGCAGAAACTACCTGAAATGCTAAAATGTTGGAGGAATTTACACAAAATATTTAAAATACAGTGGTACCTCGGTTCACGAACTTAATTCGTTCCGCGACTCTGGTTGCGAACCGAATTGGTCGTGAACCGAATCAAATTTTCCCATAAGGTTCAATGTAAGTACGGTTAATCCATTCTGACCCCTACGAATTTGGTCGCCAACCAATTTTTGATCGTGTCCCAAATCAAATTTCCCTATAAGGTTCAATGTAATTACGGTTAATCCGTTCTGAACCATATGTTGTTGTTTTTTTAAACCGCAAAAATATGACACAAAGTACAGTACGAAGAGAGAGAAAGCTAACCTTGCTCGACGCGACTTCTGGCGTGGAGGACAGGAAGGCGGGTGGGGAGGCGGTTACTGCTTGGAAGAAGGGTCCCCCTCCCTACAGGAAGCCGTGACCACGTGTCACGGGAGGGAAAATGGCCACGGATCCTGTTCATAACCCGATGCGGAGTTCGCGAACGGAGGCAAAATTTTGCGACTGGAGCTGTTCGTGAACCGAATTGTTCACGATCAGAAGCGTTCATGAACCGAGGTACCACTGTACTAGAATTTCTAGCCGTGCTGGAGTCTCCCCACAGCTCTGTAGGACTATTTTGATGGAAGCACCAGCATGGAGAAATCCACAGAACAAAGTCTCAGTTAAAAAGCAATTATTCAGCTATTTGTAGTTACCGATAATACCCATGGATTTATTACTTGCTACTAGCAATCTGCTTTTCTAAATCGCAAGTCTGTTTTATTCACTGATTAAATACGTCCACATTGCAAAATCAACAGAACAGAGGAGATATTATGCCTTAACATGAACAGCAAACAAAACTCAGATGAGTTTTATCTATAGCCCAGGCACAGGGTTGGCTTCTCATTATTCTTCTTATAGGAGAGTGTTAGAATGCAACCTCATCCTTGAGATGGCTCTGAATATATTCAGATCTTTCCAGTTATGCCTTGGTAAAGCCATCTATGTAAAACAAAGGAGGTACCATATGGGAGGTGAATGAAAAACATTTTGAGTCCAAATGCATGCTGATCATTTAAAATACGAACAGCAGGCTACTGTATTTTTTCTCTTTCAAACTAGTATTATATTAAGTAAACTTTCCATGAGATGCACAGTTGCACCTGCTAAAAGAAATGGCTTTTTCCAGGGCTCTCGCCAGCCATGCCCTCTCCAAGATCTTTTATTCCCTTCTCCCATGGAAAACCTCTACCATAGTTTTCCATTTTTCCTTTCTTAATGATACTCAGCATTTGTGGTCATTAGAATTTAAAGTATTGAATGTGTTTGGATACTCATTATTTCTACCTATAAAAACAAAAACATACCAAAGAAATTCCTTATTAATACAGTATAGCTAAACAATGTGGATACATTAATAAACATCCCTTCATTGGAATTTTGTCAGATTGTTTGCCATGCTATTAATTTCTCGGCCAGGAGTATTTTTTGTACGTGGGCAAACCTCAGGGTTCTCCAAATCTGCTACAGCTCCCATTTCTTTTCTGACTGGCCTTTCTGTGCCTTCATTCCTGTGCTTACCTTTCACCACATAAGTTCACATCCAGGGAGCAATGGCATCTAATTGCATCTAGCCGCTGGAACTTAAGAAAACACATACAGATCCTTGTGAGGAAGAAATATATGGCCTTTGGATTTGTGTCACTTCAGAAAATTTAAAAATATTAAATCAATAAATCCTTGACATTTCTCCCTTGCAATAATAAAATCACGTCATTGATTCTGCTACATAATGCACTAGGGTCAAGCAGGATAAAGTAGGAAGCTGGTGAAACATCCATCAAGCTTGTAATTGTGTTTTTATATTGCACGCTGGCCAGCATTCAGATTGTATTGCCCTTCCTCAGAGAGGCATTCTCTGCCATCTTGTCAAGGAAATGGGGACCATTTACTAATCAGGCCTGAAGCATTGAGGAATTTCCTTAGGAACAGAAAGTCAAGCAAGTACTTTGAGAATTCCAGACACCAGAAATTTAATAGGTGGTTTGGTAAAAGCACACCATTCCACAGACTACAAAAGACAAAGAAATTACGGATGTACATTGATGACTGAAAACTTCTGGGCATTGTTCAAAACTCTGCATTTAACGCCAGTCCTTCTGCTCATTTGATCTCATGGCAGTGTTGACAGGAAGCAGTTCAAGAGAAAACTATAGCTGTAAGTAAAGGCAGTATCATTTTAAACAATTTTTTCAGTTGTAACTGCAGAAAGCACCTCTGAATTCATTATATGTTACTAGCAACTTGATTAACATGTTACTCATGGAATAGCTCTGGAGAATTCAAAAGCTTGCAAGTACAGTATAAGCAAACTTCAATGGGCCTATTAAAAATATTACCTCTGAAGATTCATGATTTTGGATTTTTTTTTTTACTCACAATTTTATTTTTATTTTTTTTACCATTGGATATCTCATCAGCATTCCTAATGCAGCTGGAAGGTAGGAGCTCACTGATACAACATGGAATATGCAAAGCATTTATACATGCAACTTTTACACAATCTCATTTCCCAATTAAAAGTTGTTTAAACTCTTTCCTATCTCCTATATGTTTCATGCCAATTTGGCTACTCACTGGATTATATATCCATTCACACATAACAATACAGATGCTGATAATTGAATTAAAAAGCCCTTTAATCATGATCCTCAGGCATGTGAAATCCTGTAGTACAATGGACTTTTTGCATGTCCAACTTAAAATGTTTAAAATGTCCTAAATCTCTTTTTTTTTTCTTCTTTCCTTTGTGGTGCACCAAGTCATCCCGGTGCACCACAAAGATCTGCCTCTTGTTCTGCATATAATCCTTTAAATTAAGGATGGGGTAACAAGAAGGAGTATGAAGCAGAAAAATTATTTTTATCAAGTGAAAGGAAGGCAAAAAACAAACACCAAAAGAACGGGGGAAAAAAGCAATCTGGGTAAAGGAAGACAGAGGAATGATGGCTAACTGCCAATCTCTGTTCAAATAAATTCCGTGCTCTCTGGAATTGGCAGATATCCAATAAAAACTCATTTTAATCTAAAACCAAAAGTCTCCAATGCAAAGCAGTCCCTGGAGAGGCCCTAGTGATATGAAATATTATTCTTCCACCTAACAGTTGGGATAAGCTGGAGAGAAAAGACTGCAAACTTTCTTGTCCTCTTGCAACAAAAAGAACAAAAAACAAAGGAATTAAAGAAGACCTATTTCTTAAACCTATCACAGATGCTGTATGATATCAAGGAAAAGACAATATTGATTTAAGATGTTTCAGACAAGTGTTGCATTTGTACTCTTGCATGCGCCAAACCACCTTTTGGAAATTGAATCCAAAGTATTGCACAGCCACACACACAAACACATACATATATCCCACAAGGAACTTTGGCCACTCCATGTATACAAAGCTAGGTTGTATTACAATAGCACTGTATTTTACTTCAAAACCCCAAATATTGAATTAAATCCCAAGGAACCTCAGCAACATCCTGCCATGTCCCACCAGAATTTTTTTTTTAACCAATTCTCATTTAAGGAAAAATAAAGGTATCTCCTATGCACAAATGCAGAATGCTCAGAGGCTTTAGAGATTGTATCTGTGTGAATTAAATCTGCTTGATATGAAATAGACTTCTAGGTGATGGCTGCATTCACATACATGCCCAAGCCAAGATTTTAAATCATGATTTGTTGAATAAATCATAATGGCCTGGCTGTCACAAAACATTAAGCCAGTATGGATGACTAAGCCAAACCCAAAGCAGTCAGTACCACTCATTATAAAGAACATCCAGTTGCTGTTCCGGACTCTTTCCCACATTCTGGGTGTTTAGAATAAACTCCCAGGAGATTCAGGAGTGCCAAAATTAGCTGCAAAACCTAAATGCTGTGCTTGATGATGTTCATTTCGAAGTGATTGGACATAAGATTGTAGATGATAGGTTCTTCAGCAAAAGGAGGGAGCTCTCCGTGGTACTGATCCTCCTCCTTGCCTGAACAGTACTTCACAGAATACTCTTACCAGTTTCAACTTGAAATAAGGACATACCAATAACATAACATAAATGTTAATGATTTGTAACAATCTTTCCAGAATTATTTTGTTCCCATTATATGCTGCCTTTCATTGAAAAATTGATTAAAAATTGTAATTTGATCTGTAGCAAATGCAGGTTTATTCATGATGAACAATGTTATCCTATTAGTAGTATCATATCTTCACCCTGCTTCAGCTGATGTGCTATTTGCAGCCTTACCTGGAATGGGAGGACCTCACAACAGTGACTCACAACCCATCACCACTCACCTGGACTACTGCAATGCACTCAATACACCAACATGAGCATGCTATACCTATGCTCTGGCTTTCTATTGGATTCTGAATGTAACTCAAAGTGTTGGTTTAAAGCTTTAAAGCCCTACACAGCTTGTCTTTGAGGTCTCTTCCAAGCCATCTTCTCTAACCAGCTTCCACTTCAATGACATTTCATAAGCTTTTTAAAAACAGAGTTATTTAGAATAGCATTTGAATTGTGAGTGTTGCATCTATTTATTTTACATATTGCTTTTATTTTTTGTTGCTAGTTTTTGTGATATCTGTTATGTGCTATGCATTTTTTAGTTTTATTTCATTTTACTAATATTATATTGTGGATGTTTTAACGTAAAATATTGGAAAATATTGTAACCCACCAACAAACATTTGATTACAGCAGGTAACAAGTTTAATAAATAAATATAATAAAAGAAGTATTCAGATTGCTTGGTTAACTTCTGAGCCAGAATGCCCTATACTGTCAGTTTACAAAGATAAGACCCTTCCACATCAGAAATACATGAAAGATATTTTGTACTAAGTATTCCAGCTGGCATTCTTTCAATAAATGCATGCTTTGCATCTTAAGCAGTGCTTGATATCAGCCAGAAGTTGGTATTTAGATTGTCATCTACTTGTTAGAAAAGATTGACCACATTGAATGTGAAATTCGCATTCCTCTGGTGCTCCATAATTACTTCAAAACTAATTTTGGAACAAAAGGAATCAGAACAATTGCCATATCAACAATTCAACTGGGGTTAACCAGCTATTTTGTAACATGTTAGTCCTTGAAGGTCAATTACCATACAGCTTTATTATAAAGACAGCAGTGGAAGGTCTGATTTACTTTTTAGAAATGAGAGGAGTGAGAAATGTTCTCTCTTTGTTTTTGGTTTGTTTACTGTGCCAAGAACATAAAGGTCAGCCAACTTCAGTACATAGTATGATCCAGTTGCTTGTTGGCTATGTATGTGTATCAGAGTTGAACTTTAGGAAGCAACTGATCATAAGCCAAGAGTGAGAGCCAGAAGTTGAGCACAGAGGACTGCAGAATCAAAGTGAAAAGTCCATAACTTAACTAGACAAATCATATTATTCCTTCAGTGAGGACAGTCAGTGAATAGCCTGATCAGACATAATCCTTCCAGTATCTGGAAAGATATTCCTTCAATCTGTAGCCTTGATGCTGCTTTGGAGAGAGCTTAGAGATCTTGGTGTAACCTGACAACCATCTGACTGGAAGCTTGTCTCATTACATGTGATGTTAACATGTCTCTTCACCTTGATAATGGCAGTAGGCTTAATACTGCCTACTAAAAAAGTTACATGTTAATACTTGATAGGCCATTTTCTGTCCCTGATAATTATTCTTTATAGAGCCTTATGGGCCTTTCACAATTAGCCAAATTGAAAAAATACCAGATCAGCTCTTTGGCGAACTAATCAAGGGACAAAGAAGGAGGAAAAGAACAGGACAAGACTTCTGAGCTAGAGAACTAGGCTAGAATAGGAGGAAGAAGCCTTAATTAATTAATCTAAAGCAGGAGAGGCAAACTTCTAATATTTGGATTACAACTCCCACAGTCACATGTCATTGCCAATACTGGCTATGACAGATGAGTATAAAAATCTATAAACACCTGGAGGGAACCAGGATGTCTACACTTAATTACTTGCAATCATTTAGCTTATGCTGAAAACGTTTGTTATTCCTTGCTGCTTTCTTACCATAAGGAAATTTCATTCTTACATTCAGAGCTTATCCCTTCCAAGTGCAGAATGCAAATGTATCTGGTTTGTGAAGTTTGAATGTCAAGCATAATTTTGATGTAACGGATGTGGAAAATAAATGCATGTCTTATTTGCTGTAGGTGCTGTATTGATGGATGCAAGCAGCAAAAAAACCAAGGAAGTATTACTAATCAAATTGTTGGGTTCTCGGTGCCCTCTGAGCTTGACTGTTGTCTTGCAACAACCTTGATGGTTGATGGACTAACATTCAGGGATAGTCCAGACAAGAAGCACAACAATGAATGCCAGCTCTATCTTCATTGTAAGATTACATTAACAGAATCTTTCAAGTCTGAAAATATTTCTCCCCTCTTTTCCTTTTACCCTCCAAAAAATTAGGGAGGGTCCTTTCTGAAAAGCTTCCCATGCCCCCTCTCCTTCTGTGGACTGAGATATCTTTTGCATGTTGGTTGTCCAGACTGCGGCTCTTCCTCCTGTCTCCCAAGGTCATTCCCACATACTATTACACTTGATGATGTTACCTAGCTGTGTAATGAAACATGTGCAAGAAAACAACCAAGCTCAGAGAACACCAAGATCCCCAACAGTTCAACCCTGAGTACATACTGTATATATTCTATTACCAATTAAATTGTTCACCACAGCTTGGATATTAAAGAAAATCAGAGAAGAATAGTTAAGACTTGCTCTGGGTTCAAGTACCCACTCATACACAGAGCCCAATGGGTGATTTTCAACCAGTCACTCTTTATCAACCTAAGCAGCAGCAGTAGTAGTAATAGTAGTAGTAAACTTTATTATGATAATTGACCAAAAGCAAAAAGAAATCGAACTCTGAAGTGGCAAATAAAAAGCATAGTAAAACTTACAATTATAAAACTGTTGTGGTCAAAGTATGGTGTGTTTTACAAATAGCAAAACAAAACTTAGCCATGTTGTCAACCTAAGAACTTAGCAGGACTGCTGTTGTGGGGAGAACATTCAAGGAGATTCTTATGACCCTATCTTGAATTCTTAAAGAAAAGGCACAACAGAAATGCAGTAAATAATAAATAAGCAGCTAGGACTGGATGTATGATTTATCTTTAGGTGATCAGCAACAAAGGGTTTGGCTGATAATAGCTGAGGGTGGTGTTTCAGAAACAAGTCAAACTGAGAGGGTTAATTTAAACAGTACTCAATTGTTTCAAGTTGGGCTGGCTACACCTATAGCTAAGCACAAGTTTTAAAATTCCAGAACGCACATATTCATCTAGTAAGTATTTTGCAACACTACTGAACTATTGCCATTACATAGCACCTTGAGTTATTTTCAGGGAAAGGAACATATCATATCTCATCGGCTATGCTAAGAAGGTAGCTAAAATTTCTACAAATGACACAATTATACTGGTCTGAAGCCTCCCCCATTTGAAGATAGGTTATAAGCTCTCTCCAGTGATAAAAGTATATCACTCTAGATGCAATTTTTCATCCTGAATTGTCCTTGGTTCCCTTCCTTGGGTCAGATGTCTTATCTCAGAGAGATAATGGTGAAATTATAAGACTGGGATTTATAGAGGAACCATTTATCCCACATAGACTGCAGGTTCTGTGCTAGAAATTACTCTTCGGGTTATTTAGTACTGCTCCTCTGCTTGTTTCCCGATCCATTCCCACAATATTATGCAAGTGTCAAAGTCACATAACAGGGCACTCTGTAGTTCCATTATGGCATTTAGCACATTATTGCTGACCTGTGATTTTGTAACCTCCAGATATAATCTTATTTAAGTGGAACTACTTTTAAAAGTGCTTTAGAAGCTTCATTCAATGCATTTGTTTATGGATCCTTCAAAATAAGAACATATGCATGTAACAACAAATATCAGGACTGAAAGTATCTTAGAGATTGGCTTGTTCAACTTCCTGCTCATTCCAAGGAATTAAACCTTGCTTCAGCTCAGTTTATAGCTAGGCTGATATGTTTATGGATGCTTGAGAAATATGACTCTTGAAAATTCCAAGGTGATTCGATGCCATATATACAGTAGCTCCTGGACTAATATGCAGATTGGAACTTAGTTATCTGCCAACCTTTGACCTTCTGAAATGCGCTGATGCAAATCCTGGCTTAAAATTAGTCCTGTGAGAAGGTGCTGCTTCAGTTTTGGAGACCCCTTGACTCCAATCACTGGGGCACCTGCTCTGAGGCCACACTTCAATGCAAAAAAGAAAGTCTGCCTCCAATTAAAAGCATCATAGCAGGTAGTTTTACTCTGGCACAAATGTTTTCTGCACACGTGGACCTATTGCAGAAGACTATGAAAAGTCAGCAAAGTGACCCATTTGATGCAACACAGCAATGATGCAACTACCACTTCATTTCACAGAGCACATTAAAGAAAAGCTTCTTCATTATCCCAAGGTTTTGGGCAGGCATACTAAAAATACACATCAAAACTCATTCCATAGTGCTTCTTTTCAGACAAAATGCGCTTAGAAATGCATATTTAGAGAGCAAAGATATTTCAAACCTATTATTTAATAGCATAAAATGATGTTGAAATGTGTCTATAGAAAAAAAAATCAATAATCTGTCCAGAGAATGGTCTGATCTTATAATTTATAACAACAGGAATCATAAAGATCCTGCTAGAGATTCGTTTTTGTTGTAAACATACGTGTAGAGATAGATGGTATTGTATAATTAATAATGACGACTGGTAATGCTAAAGCTCTATCAAATCATTGGCATGTCCTATATAAAAGAATACTATCATTAATTTAGACACAAAGAGTGAATTTTCAGTAACTTCCTTTTACACCTTTCTTACATACTGCATAGGTTTGCTGCTTTGCATCAATATATACATCAATTAATCTACAATGCTGCAGACTTAAACCCTCTGCTTTCCTTTAAAAAAAAAAAGGGCATTCTTTAAAACTTACCAAAATATGCATTTCCAAGGATTTTTTTTTTAATCACACCATCATCTGAAACTGGGAAGAACCAGCAAAATTGGCACGCCCTAGAAATAGACTAATTTGTCAGTCCAAGGTAGCTCTGTTGGTTAAACCTCTTCAAAGCTTTTGATATATCAGCGCTGGCTACAAATCCATTTGCAATCTTAGTGTAGGAGTTTATTGCACTACAAGTTTCAAAATGGCTTTCGACCAGGACAGCAGTAGATCTTTCCATATGAATCTACTAGGCCAGTGCAATGCTTCAGATTTTTTTCCAAAAAAGCAACCCCACAATTCCAAGAAAAAAATGCAGCTGTTCCAAGGGTTTGCAAACAGGTGGTGCCCTGGTACCTCAATGCCCTAGAATTCACCCTATATTTGCTGTGAGGTCACCTACGAATGTTCTCTTTTGTAGCCCTGCCAAAGTCCTACACTAAAGTTATTCTACTATTAAGAATTGTTTTATTGATTATTATATTCTATTAAGAAATGCCTTACCATTATCATTATATTGCTTTATTGTTATATTGGTTTATACTGTATATCATTTTGATTTACCTGTACTGCACTTAGTTATTAAAAAACAGGAAATGAAACTACTACTACTGCTACTATCACTCCTCCTCTGTTGGCACGCTTGAAAATTTTGCCTTCAGTTATTATACATATATATATATATAGAGAGAGAGAGAGAGAGAGCACGAGCGCGCACGCACTTTGAGGAAGGTTGGGGGTTTAAAAGATAGATGTGTATACCTATTTTGAAAAAATCAAAATTGTAATTTTTTTTCAGCAGGGCGAAGCATTTGAGGAAGCACACAATGGGAGCCAGAGGCTATATGCAGTCCATAGACCTTGAGGTGCCAATTCTTTGAGACAGATGAACAAATAATAAAACTTAATATTAGCAACGCCTTAACTTCCTAACAGAGAACACTACAAAGGTTATTCTTCAGCAACAGCTCTACCAGGGTGGAAGAAAGTATGCTTTTATGGAAAGAAACTAATTGCAAGCTGAGGAGAATAATTGCCTAGTGGGATGGAAATAAAAAGTTTGTAAAGGCCAAAGGCCAGTGGCCATTAAATCCTTTCCAGAGTGTCTTGACTTTTTAAAATATAATCCACAGGAAATTACCTATATTGTCATTCTTAGATACATGACCTTAAGTGTTTGGCTACCTTAAATGCATGTATTGTTGGAACAAGTTAAGCTTACCAAGCACTCAACATTGTACTGTGTGTGCCTGCCAAGTCCTCATCAGTATTCCTCTTTAGTTGCCTCTATCTTTACATCATTTGCAAAACTTTTATTCAGCAGCAAATTGCTCCAGATGCTTGTCAAAAAGTATATGGGCATATCAGAATCACACAAAAAGATTTGTTTCTTCTAACCAAGATATAATGCATCTCACTAAGAATTCCGGAAGCAATTCATCATTCTCGTAATTTAAAAGCATGAGGGTCATTTAACTCCGGTGTGGTCTCCAACTGCCCTTCCTATAGTGGGGAATGTTGGGAGCTGTAGCTCAGCAATGTATGGGGAGAACAGGTTATACCCCCCTGCCACAAAAGGAGGATACAAATGATGCAGTTCATCTTGTTCAGGATGGGGTGACTACCCCAAAACCAGAATTGGTTATTTTTTATTTATTCAATCAACCATGATTATTTGATTGAAGTGACAAGAATAAAAAGGCATCTCTTGACCCCTCCTGAACGTCCTCACTTCAAAGACCCTGTCTACTAGCTACCTGGCTGGGGTTCAGAAAGAAAGACTGCTGAAGACAATCTCAGGCTATAACAAAAATGTGCATAGAGGGCAATTCCTTCAGATACCCTGGTCCCAATTCATAAATGGATCTAAAAGATGCAAATGCTATGCACGCAAAAAACCAAGTCAGGATCTTGAATCGTGTTTTGTTGGCAAGTCATGTTTTCCTGTATCACATGGCACACAGTTATGCTATCTGGGTTTACATGTTACGCAAAAAAAAAAAAAAAAAAAAACCCATATGATTCATTTGTACAATGCAAATTAAGTTTTCTGATGTATAAACCAGGACTGTATGGTTTCTGCAATTACAACATGTTGAAGTATCCTGGCTTAATGTTATGTGTGAACACAGCCACAACTGTGCTTGATCTTTCAGGGCCCTTCATGATAAAGCACTGAGGTGAGGTACTCACATATCCCACACTGAATTAAATGAAGTTTACAGATTGCCTTTGGCACCAATCCATATAAATACATTGCAGCAGTCTAAACAGTCAGTTATTGTGGCATGGATAACTGAAGCAAAGCTACAGCACACCCATCAGTTGCCTTACAATTTTTCTCACTTCATAAGCTATGAAAGTCTTTGCCAACTTCTACCATGAGTACGATTCAGGCCCATCAATTCTGCCTTTCGTCACACCAAGTTTCCAGTTCACAAAAAGACTGGTGAGCTTGATCTCAAGGAAAATGGAGTAGCTCCCATCAAATCTCATTCAAGGTTGGATAATGGTTCCCAGTTTCCATAAAAATATTTAGGCAGATAAGCAAAAGTCCAGACAAAGTTGCAGACAGACTCTCCATGCATACATTAGAGGCACTTCTCTGAAGACTTTATATCCCCCATTAGTATAAAGTCTCCTTTGAGTCAAGCTCCTGGTGCCTTCATGGAAGTTTTCTTGGCAGCATTTGTTTGTTTATTTGTTTGTTTTATATGTCATATTTCCTCCAGGAGCATAAGGTGGCCTACATAGCACTCCAATCTTCAGCTTTCTCCAATAACAGCCATGTAAGAAAGGTTATGCTGTGATACAGTGATCGGCTCAAAGTTACCCAGCTTCCAGTCCTAGTTGAACACCTTGATCTCTACACCACACTGGCTCTTTGGAAGTGGTTTGCCATTAACTTCTTCTTGGATGTATTTTGACTTTCCATTCTAACCTACAGTTTTGGACCTCCTGATGATTTCTCAACAAAATATGGATCGCACTTGAGCCTGCTTAGCTTCTAAGCCCAGCAAAATCAGCCAGGTACTGCCACCTACTGGTGCATATCCTGCTTCACCTTTCCAATAAAAAAGAGCCATTCAAAATAGAAGACAGAATATAAAAAGAACAGTAACCAACACTTCGTTGGAAAAATACAAGACAAAAGAAATAGCAAAGAATCACAAACATCAAAACTGGTCATAAATAAATAAAATAAACAAAAACCAAGAGAAATGTCAAAAAGAAATGTCTTCAGCTGCGAATGAAACTCAAATAAAAAATATCTCCCAACAGAGAATTGCACATTTCAGGAAATGCCATCAAGAAAACTACCAAGTGTGCCTTTGGGGACAACTATGCATGCAAAACAGGCACAGTAGCTGACCTCCGATACATCTCTTACTGTCAGCCTTATGAGGTACATCAGACAGGAAACACAACCAGATGAGCTAATTCTACTTTATTGCAAGGTAACATTAACAGAATCTTGCAAGTCTGAAAGTACTTCTCCTCCTCCCCCTCCACATCTCCTTTACAGCCCAAAAACTAGGGAAGGTCTGTTCTGAGCCTCTTGCCCCTCCCACATTCCTCCTGCAGGCTAAACTGCCTTTTATCTGACTGTTCCCTTGGTTGCATCTCATTGCCCTGTCTACCAAGGTCATTCCCACATACCATTACACTTACTGTTCCTGACATAGCATGATTGATCTCCCTTTGTAACATATTGTTTGTTTGCCTCTTTCACTGTCAGTGTAAAAGTATTCACCCAAATTAAGGAACTCAGACTTACCATGAGGAAGATCAGAGGTCAAATGGGGAAGGAGATAGCTCCGGATCAGCTCCCACTCAAAGTCATCTTCAACACCTTGGCTGTATTCACACTGATTTAGGTCCCCATCTTCTTCAAATGTGCAGCCAGCTATGAAAGAGATGCAGAGACATATCAATAGTAAAAACAGCATCTTAGCCCTGAGAAAGGTACAGAAAATGAATCCTAACAAACTACAGACAATTATAAAAGGTGTAAAAGGATCACAAGTTATAGATATTTCTGCAGCTGAAATATATTTTTCACACTATTTCAGAGAACCATTGCATTTAGTGAGGGGCTTATAGATTTTGATATTAAAAAATCCAAAATTAAAGCATTCCCGAAAGATTCTCAAAGTCCATCTACAATCTCCAGGTTGTTGATTCATAGAAACAGTGGTTCAACAATCGAGAAGTTGCAGAGTTTCAAAACAGGTAAAGAATTTCACTAAATATTGGGATAATTTCCTGATGGAATTAACTTTGGCAGCAGAACAAACTGTTCTGAAAATATACAGACTCACCTTCCTAACTTGTTTATAAGCACTGCCAGATAGTCATCTTTGAGGGCATTATGATAATGGGTTTCCAGCATTTGGAAGGAGCTCAACAGATGACAATACCTAGGTTACTTAGATTGATCTTGAAAGCTACTCAGAATGGGGATGACCTGGAATTCCAGGGCTGTAGGCTAGACTGGGAAATCAAAAGAACTTCAATAAGATAATGGCAAACCACTTGTGTAACCAATAAACCTGCCTGGATATGGTCACCAGAAGCTGAGCTCAATTTAAGGGCATCCTTACATTTGCTTTAGACTGAATTATTTTGAGCTTCCTTCCAACTATGATTCTGTAATTCTATGTGCAAAGCAAAACCTTATCCACTTGTGACTTAAGCCCATTAGATCACACATTACACTCGTGAAAGCAGAAACTCTTTTATTTCAATTTAAGGTATTGTAGACATATTTCTGGTGGATCTCATTTGCCTTCTAGAAGTTCTCTGGATTTTCTCACCATCTGGTTAGACAGGTAGCAAGTGGAGAAAAAGCCTTCTTGTTTGGATCCACTTATAATGTGCCTTTTTCAAAGATGTTACTGGATTATTTTTTCTTACTTTTACTATTTATATTATTATTACTTAGAACCAGGTTCTATTAACCAGGTTAAATACTTTCTTTTTATTAATTTTATTATTAAAATTATTTAAAATAAAATTATTATTTAATCAGTATTAAAATACTTCTTATTAATTAGGCTTTTCAAATGTTAAAGCCAATAATATGTCAGTTTTATTATTTACTAAGACTGCACAAGGGGCTTTTTAAAGCTACTGTTCTATTCTGTTTGACTAGATATATTTAAATATTTTCTACTGATATTTTACTATTTTGATCATGCCTTGCCATGGCAACTTTGCTGAAGGTTGGCCTAAAAACAGCAAGCTTAAAAAATGAATGGTAAAATAAGTTGGACTCAAATATCCTAGAAGATATATTTGAGACTTGACAGACAAAACATCCTGCTACTTCCCAAGCTGCATTAATCTATAATTAAGTTCTTCTAGAGTGGAAAACAAATGCTATAAGTAATTTATCCTAGATAGGAATCCAGTCATGGGGAAATATTATCAGCTTTTGCATTTAACACTGAAACAGAATTCTAAAAAGAAAAATACAGGAATGTATTGCCAGTAAAAATGGCTGAGAAATATTGAATGCCCACAAAATACCTCTCCCCACCCCTCTGGAAGAACTAACATGGTAGAAGAAAAGAGTAGGTAGATATTGCAGACAGTCTACAATTGGGATAAGGCAATGCCTTTCAATAGCCTCTAGATATAGAGATATCTTAGTTCCGTTTGCCAGATATGAGAAGCTAGGCTACTGAGCATTAATGACAAGCCACATTTTCCTCACTTACCACTGGACCTCTAAGTATACTGTTTAAATTTTTTCTATAAAAAGAAGGTTCAGTTGATTACAGTGAAGGAGAACAGCTATAAGAAGTTTGCACTCCACTTTTTAAAAAAGCTGCTGAAAGAACTGTAATCATAGGGCAGTTTAAAAGTTGAATGGATGGATAGATAGAAGCAAGTTAGCTATAAGGTTAGAATCAAAAGGAGAATCCATCTCTCATGGAACACTCATGGAACATCTTTACTCCTTCCTTAATACTCATCTCTGCAGCCTCTTAGCTTTTTTCTCCATGTAACTTTAAAGAGTATGATTATCCATTAAACTTCTATAAATGAAACTGGCAATTCTTCTTCAAGTCAGACCAACCCAAGCTGGTGATGAATTTCAGGTTTGTGAAGCTCATCATAATTTGAGGAGGGATTTAACTGGTACCTGAAATTTTTTAGAAAGGCTATAACAATTCCTAAACTAGAGTCTTTTCCCAAGAGACACAGAGAAGGGCTCCAAATAATCTTAATATCCAGGGCCCAAGAACAGAGGAAACCAAACAACCTGTGTACACCAAGCACCATGCAACTAGAGACATTCTTTACTCAGGGATCCCAATAATGTCAAAACCTATATGCACAGGTCAGTTTGTAGACATCTGCAAGTAAAGCAAGGACATCAAAGTAGGTCCAAGGTTAGGGCCAAAATTAACAGGGATTGCCCAACATGCTTGGATCTTACATGTGTGTGATTTTATCCAAGTGGGACTGGAGAACAAGGAATTAACAGTGGCAGCTAAAAACATCAATGTATTTCTTCTGAAATGTATGCTAGACCGATGACAAATAGCAGCAAGCATCCCAGTTTCAGCATTGCTTTTTCAAAGATGGGAGTGATTTAAAAGAAATAATCTCATCCCATTTTTTCCAAACGTAACATAAAAACGGCAGGTGGGGGTTGCAAAATGCATGCAAAATGAGGTCTCCTATCAAGAACGATGAAGGGAAGAGAGGAGATCATGAGCAAAGCAAAATGAAGAGACGATATGAGATTCCATAAGCTCCAGGGAGGCCTCAAAAGTTCTGGCGCTCCTGCTGTTTTCTTCATGGACCATCAATCACCAATGGAAATAATAAAGAGTCTCTCATGGTTATAGTCTTTAATAGGGCATAGACACTGATGGTAATGAGAATGTTGAAAGAAAAACCCACCTCAAGCAGTGAGCTAGCAAAGACTCAAGAAAATGAAATGGAGAAATGTTCCAGTCCTGATGTTTGGAGCCAAATCTTAAGAGAGCCACTGCAACTGTTTCAGAATGAATGAAAAAAAAGACAAACTGATCCTTTTTCTTAGTTATTAACCCTGAATCAAAAAGTCCAGAATGAACAGTATGAATGTGCTTAATTCATGTTCCCTTTTCATCTTGAAAATAACAGAAAAGATAGGAAATCACAGTATCATTCAACTGCATCACCTACCTTGAATGAAGGACTTAAGTTAAAGAATGAATGCATCAACTTTTTCCAACATTCTGCAGATGTGTGGACATATACTACTTATCACCCAAGATGACATGTCCAAAGATTGGGAGGACAAAACACCCCAAATAGCCTTCCCAATCTGTGCCTCTGTCCAGAAAGGTAGACTTCAAATTCCCAGAATTTTCCAGGAAGCATGGCATCTGCTGAAAATTCTGAGCTCTCAAGTCTACCCATCTGCAGAACTTCCAGATTGAGGAAGTTGATCTAGAGAAACAATGAAAACTGGAATAAGTAAATTAAGATATTTCTTTGCCCACAAATCCCTTTACCCTTTTTGTCTCTCCTTGCATTATATGCTTATCAGAAGGATTTGAGGACAAAGCACTAAGTGTGAAATCCTATGTATGCCCATGATTCTTCACAGTTATGACAGGAAAATAGGAGTGAAGAAATAGAAAAATGTAACTTAACAAGACCTTCTAATACTATCTCTCAAGCCATACAATCCATGGAAATAAAAGGAGAATTTCTGTCCTTATGTTTATTCAGATAGAAGTTTCTTTGCCATCTGGCTAAAGCAAATCACAAACTCACACAGAAGGTGAATGTGAAGATCTTAGTACAGAAATATTATTTATTAGTGTACTTTAGGAAACTAACAAACATTTCCAAATGTTTATTCTGTTGAAGGATCAAAACGGCCAAGAAATGCCTCACATTCAAATTGAGGCTATCAAAAGATTTTTATTCTTAGTAAAAACCACTTTTAGAATAAGGTTTAAAATATTAGAAAATTATTCTACACAGTGTCCCCTACACCCAAAGAAATCCTAGCATTAACAATATCAGCACTAAAAGATGTTGCTGTGTTTATTGTTCAGGATTTTTTCTCAATGTAAGACTTCTCAGCAAATGGAAGATAACAAAAGATAATAAAAGACTGTTCTCTTTGGAGTTCTACCAATCAAACAATACACAGCTTAGTGATTCTCCATTCTATTTTGGTTTTGACTGAGTTCAAAGTTGCTGGAGAAATTGATGATGCACAGTTTTGCAAAGAAAAAAAGCTAGGAGTGGAAGAAACACAACCTTTCAAGTGAATTGGTCAATTAATAAAATGTTTACAGCAGCTTTGCAAATTAGTATTAAGAAATAAAATGACAGGATAATTAATGCCTTTATTAAAATCAACAAAAAGCTACAAAAAGGGCAACAAGTTTTATATAACTGCATTTTTCAGACTGAATGTGAGGTTATTCAAAAATAGATAGAAAAAAATGGATAAATAAATCCAGGTATGGAGTCATGGTGGTACGATTTCAAAAATGGAGAAAACATAAATCTGCAATTAAAATATGATATCTTTTTATGACTCTTAAGATGCTATGTATACAGTGGCTTGGTGGGATGGCAACCCTGAAAGAGATCTAGGTCAAAGTAATTCTATATCAAAACCTGCCTTGCAATGCAATTTTTGCAGATGTTTTTCCTCTGTGAAATACATTCTTTTGTTTCTTTAAGACTTAATGAAAGTGTGTGAAATCAGAGAGAACACTGCATAAGAAACTATGGGACAGTGACACAAATCTCCTGACCATCAAATCACTACATAAGTGGAAGAAACCACCACCCAGTCATGAGAGTTATAAATTTATATTTTCCTTTAAAAGAAATTTCAAAGGCAAATTCTCTTCCATCAGACTGAGGACTGACAGGAAAAAATGCAACAGAATGTTGCAGCACCAATTGAGTTAAAAGCACTGCAAAAATTTATATTCAGCCTGTAGGGGAGAAAGCAAAGCCAGCTTCATGGTAAGCATCAGACAAATCCATAATTGCAATGCCATGGGCACACACTGCTGGTGTCTAAGGGGTGCAGTGTTTACTCACACTTTCTACTACTTAAAAATGAAGGGCTCCCTCCACCATTACTATGTAGTGCCTCCCCCTGCAGTTTCAACAAGCATTTTCAATGCACCAGTCATTGCTGCTTGAAAGAACAGAAAGAAGAGAAATTAGCATTCTAGAAGCAAATTAGAGCAAAGAGAGAGATTTCCTCTTCTTCCCAAATTCACATTTTCCCTACAGGAGGTCCATCACGCTAGACATTGTTAAGACATTAAAAATCAAAACAACAGTAAGCACAGCAAAACGATTGGCATGGGGGGTGCAGTAACAGCAGGACCGTGACGGAAGGAACAGCCATCATCCATCAAAAGCACAGGAGAAGAAAATATCTTCAGTCATAGATTGTAAATGTCATGCAAATCTAAACCACATTTGGACTGCCAGCCTACGCGCCCTTGCTGAAAAGTAACTGCTGTTGAAGGTAGTTGCTTACTTCAGAGTAAGAACACACAATGGATTGCTCTGTCCTCTGCATTTCTCTGGATATCTTACATGTTTTCTATTCATTGGAGTCACTGTATTAGTGACAAAGGACTGATTCACACAATATGCCAAGACAATCATATGGCTTATTTGGTTTTGGATTAGCATGTTGAAGGTTTCTACTACTGTAGTATAGAAACCATGCTTTATGACTTAGCAGTGTTGGTGGAACCCAGCCCCCTGGGATTTATATAATAAAACCACGGTTGAGAAATGGTGGCTCTATGTATAAACCCAGTCATAGATTCACCATAGTATGAATTATGAGTCATCATTTCCCACCAGAAAATGATTCCTCTGCTTTCTCCTCACTCTGTATACAATCCCTTGTCCTCATACTCCTCCCTGCTGTACCCTTCTCCCTTTTGGCTCAGTCTCTTTTCCTTCTCTCTCAAATTCTCATAATTCTCCTCAAAGTCATCTTTCTCATCAATCTCTCTTTCTCTCTTCCCCCTTGTTATCTGGGTTGGGGTTTCTGATTGGTGGAGGACAGACTGCCACTCAAGACTGAGAAACCCTAACCAAAAAAAAAAATTTTTAAAGAGCCAGTTTGGTCTAGTGCAGTGTTTCTCAGCAAGGCTGGGTGGGGAATTCTGGGAGTTGAAGTCCACCCATCTTCAAGCGGCCAAGGTTGAGAAACACTGGTCTAGTGATTAAGGCACCAGATTAGAAAGCAGAAGACAGTGAGTCCCACCTTAGGCATGAAAGCCAGCTGGGTGACTTTGGGCCAGTCACTCTCTCTCAGTCCAACTCACCTCACAGGGTAGTTGTTGTGGGGAAAATAGAAGGAGAAAGGAGTATTAGGTATGTTCACCACCTTGAGTTATTTATAAAAATAAGAAAGGTAGGATAAAAAAAACCCTAAAATTTAACTCTCCTTGCTGGACCTTAGTGTCTTTTAGGCCCCTCTCACTGGGGCCTATCTCCAGCATTTGATTTCAGTGGCTAATCTCTCCTTTTGAGTCCCCTTACACAAGAAAGTCAAGAGAACCCAATGTTTTCTCACAATTTCTTCACAGGTACATGTATCCATGATCCCCAGCTGCATACCAGGAGCTTCAAACTCACTTTGAGGACAGGGGATCCCACTAAATGTTACAACCTGTAGCCCAGCTGGCCTTATAAGCTTTAAGCTTCCCTATGAAACTGTCAGCTGGAGTCTAGCTATTATTGACGCAACTTCTTACTTGCTATGTTCTATAATAACCTGATAACTTTTACTACTCGCTTGTGTCCACATTTAGTGAATAAAGAAGATGGCCTTGAAGGAGAGAGGGAAGATCCGCTACCGAGACAACGATCAGATAAGTGAAACATGAGTCCTAGCCAAGGAAGTAATTTGTGAAAATGCCTCAGCCCCCTCCCCCTAATTCTCATGAATATAAAAGAGGGAGAAAGGGAAGCAAATTCAGATTTGCAAGATTCTGTTACTATAGCTGTTCTAATAAGAGTAGTTTTAGTACTACACAGTGTCTGATTTTTAGTCTGGTCTACCTTATATGGCTGACATCACAAGACAACTGAGCCCTGATAACATGAAGTCATGGATTGCTTAAGCACACAAAACCATGGTTAGTTTGACAGAGGTTCAGTTAACACATACATGCTAAATCACAATGAGCAAACCATGTTATGACTTAGTCCAATGTGTGAACCCAATCTTAATCAGACTGGCAGAAAAAGACACTCTACATGCCTTGTCTCAGGGCACAGGATTAACATTTCAAGAAGCCTTATTCCTCAGACAGGAGGGAGAAGAATCCAAGAAAAGTCTGTGCATGTTTGTATTTAGCAAGATGTGTAATTCACTCCTGTCCTGATAGACTCTAGGCCGATAGTATAAAATCATAAAGTACAAAAGCCAAAAAAAAAAAAAAGTTTAAGCATTACCACAATCAAAAATTCCTGACAGATACCCTCAATCAGCTGGAGCTGAAGACTCATTGAATAGGTGTTGCTTGCTTGAAAAATGCAAGAAGGATAGGTACCATATGTACTTCAAGGAGGAATGTGTTCCAAAGAGTAGGGGCTACTGTCAAGAAAGCATGTCATTTAATCCATTCCTCTTGTACCTTGTTGGAGGCCGGTGTGTGTGTGTGTTTGTGTGCTAAATAGGCCCTCTCCTGATGTATAGACCAGAAGGGCAAATTTAGTTCTAGCAAGGTGTTGCCTGATATCCTGGTACTGCACCATACAGAACTTCAGACATTCTCCCACTTTGTCTGGAAACATCTAAGTGAGCAGTTTGCTCCAAGGTGCAGGCCCAGAACTTTTGAGCTGAAGGTGACAGATGCCAGGAGATTCCATGCTGCAATGAAGTTTATTTTGTCCACTTATGTCATTTTGCTCTGAAATAAATTAGTGTCAGCTTTCTTTTATATCCCTCCTTAGAACAGCAGTCCAAAGCATTTGAAAGGGACAGTTCATAAAACCTGTGAGTAAAGTAGTCCTCAATGTGTAAAAGCAGCCATCTTTTCTACAAAGTTCAACTGCTTGGCAGGTCTTCCTCGATCCCTCTGTGTGTGTGTGTGTGTGTGTGTGTGTAAAACTGTTTCACTGGTGGTCCCAGTTAAAGTGTTATCTGTCCATGTACACACCTAGGCAAATATAAAGGGAATTCTTTGGAGTAGCTTCGCTTAAACTTCTGGAGGACATTACTTTCTTAACACTACTTTGTTTGCACAACACTTTCAAATCAGCCCTTTTAAATACTTTGCACAGCCCTACTAACTAGTATAAATGAGGCCAAACATCCAAGCTGGCATCGGATGTAAATTGTTCTGTTAGCTCCTAGGGATCGAGAAAGCAATGAATGATTGGAAGAGTTCCCAGTCTGAGCAGGCCATCCAACACTGAATCCCAGTCAGCATCTGACACCCAGCCCCAAAGTTGGAGGAAGCTGTTATCTGAATACAGCATAAAGCAAATCTATATGAATACGTCATTGGAAGCAAATCCTATTAAACTGGAACTCTGTCTTAAGTAAACATAGTTAGGGTTCACATGCAAATCTCAATGGCCTCTAAGCACATGAAATAATAAAAATGCATTAGAAGTGAATGGTAAATATTAAGGGAAGCTAAAATTAACACATAAACCTACATACTCAGTTGGAAGTTCCATTATGTTCAGTGAGAGCTGCACCTAAGTAAGCATGCAAGCTAACAATACATCCCTCTAGATGTTTGCTCAGAAAGAAGCTCTGCTGGGCTTGGTGGGGATAATTCTCAGGAAACAGAGTATAGGATGGCAACCCCTAAAAACAAAATTTGAAGTTTATGGACACAAAAGAGTTGACCGACGTTTCCATTAGGATTCAAGGCTACATCTTTGAACACTCTCAACTATCCCAACTTTGTTACTGCTGGGCAAGCATTCAGTTAAGGGCCAATGGGCACAACTTGTAAGAAAGCTGGCCAAATGGCTGTCACTGTGGACATGGTCAGTTATAAAACCCTTTCACCAGAAGGTCAATTGATGAGATTGCTCCGTGTCAACCCTTTAGCTTCCCCAGATCTCTTCACCACCTTAGCTTGTCCTTTTCCTGGCCAAGTGGACTTGCTTCCAAACAAATAACTGGGCTTAAGCTAGCCAACTCCCAAGTTTATTTTTTAAGGAAGTCAAGAAGACCCATTAGAGCAGTGTTTTTCAAAGTTGGAAACTTTAAAATGTGTGGACTTCTGGCTGGGGAATTCTGGGAGTTGAAGGCCACACATCTTAAAGTTGCCAACTTTGAAACGACACTGCATTAGAGGTATTAACAGAAACGAAGGGTGATGGTAGAGGTTGGTGCTTCACTTTTTAACCTGTTAGTTCCCATGTCCATTTTTCTTTATTAAGAAAAATTACCAAATTAAGTCAGATGGATCACAGAGCCTGGTAGGCCCCCAAAGAAACTTCCCTACAGGTATCCTGATATCATGGCTGTCAAACTATATCATTCTTATTGGATATGAGAAAAACAGGTAATAAAAACTCTAGAACATCTTTTCAAACATCTGTTAAAAGAGATCTGGAGATTTATCATCCACATTTGCTACATTGCTTGGAGCTCTCAAAACATGCCACAGAAAGAGCAAGGCACACTCCCCAGGTAACACTGCACCTTCTTCAGAAGACAGTGAAAAGAAAAAGATTCTAGGATACACACCTTCCACTATGCACCACGTCTCCTACACAGAAGTGAAGAACCTGAGACACTTTTGCTTCCATGTGAGCCTGCGAGAAAGATAAATTGGGTGGAGAGGGCAGTAATGTCATTGATTCTCCAAAAAGAATCATTTCTTTAAAAAAAAAACCTTCTCCTTTGACAGGAACGTGTGCGTGGGGGAGAGGGAGAAAGGGCTACCTAAGGAACTGACTGAGGGGGAAGCTTTGTAGTTCAACCTCAGAGTCATTCAGTGACATTATTACCAATTTATCCAGCTCCCTTCCCACAAACAGCCAACACTCAGTAGCCCAGCTGTGCCATTTCATGCAGCCAATGCTCTATGCATATGCACCTCTGCACACAAAGACTTATGCACACACACATACACACGAACCTTCCCCTCTGGGCTGAGATTTTAGGGTGCCTTGGTGTTCTAGTGTGCACTCTCTCTATTCCAGCCATGCCTCAAAGGCTCTGGGGGTCAGTGGTTCAACACAAACACACACGCACAAAATAAAGTATGGTATTCTAGCTGGTGCAGCCCAGCCTGTTGTGTGCTGACCTATTGTTCCATTAAAACCACTGATTACAAGCAGGGCATAGCTTCAGCAATAATTAATGCCACCCCCTGGACCGAGTGCAGGCACATTAAAAAAGCTCTGAGCAAGCAGAACGAACAAAGGCAAATGTTCCCTGAACAGTACCAACCAATTCTCAGAACCAGTTTATTATTTCGTTACTTGTTAATAATGTTCCCCCTCCCTTTCTCTGCAGGTTGCATTGGTCATATCTTCTCCCCAGGTTTTCGTTTTTCTCTTTGTGACAAGTTCAAGATCAGCACAAGGTAATTAGCTGCCTGTTTCCAGGGCCCAACATGGAGAAGGGATATTGTGGCCAAAAAGGGGGGGGGGGGGTCAGAAAGTTTATGGTTTGAATGTTCCCCTGGGCATGAATTCAATTGGGAACCAAAGGCAAGGCAGAATACTCCTTAATGTGCTAAAAACATGCCTTGAATTTCTCAACCCACCCAGGAAAGGAGGTTTCTGTTTTTGTAGCCCATTGTTGAGTGCTGGAGAATTTCTTCCACATTTATGTTGATGAAGTACCTAGTTTTGGTTACACGATTCACAGTTTGCACTTTTACATTTGAAGGAAAACTCAACCCGATTTTATTTCAATTTGCTGAATTCCCTAATGAATGGGAAGGATGTTGTTTTAATATGGTTCATTATGTTTTTTGGGGTTTAAAGGATGATGGTTTTAATGGACCTGATGGATCGAGTGACACTGATAGCACTGAAGTACATGAAATTCGTCCCTTGGATTTCAAGGTGTGACTCTTAAAAGTGTGACACGGTGTGACTATTCTAGTGGAAGGAATGTTGAAATTATGACTCAGAAATAAAAAGGTAAAACACAAATGCCCTCGAGTTGCGCTCCCCTCTGAAAAAGTGGAACAGCAATTATGCATATCAGAAAGCCCAGCGACTCTGCATTATCACAGAAACCTATGGGGTACGCACAAGATCGCATTAATGTTCTGAGTGACTAACTTAATTGAGATAAACTCATTAGCTATATACATTTAGCTCAGCTGGTTTTCAGACTGATACTTCCTGAATGTTTGGTGACTTACGTTTTAGTCGAAGAAAGAAAAGTTCCAAAGTTGGAAGTTCTACAGGAAGAAAGTTGATTCATTTTAAAGGAACTCCCACAGTCATGAGCAAACCCATACAGTATTGCAAATGTTGCATGGTGCACCCTTCCTACAAATAAAAAGTTTCTATGAAACAGTCTGGCCCAACTGGGGCAGCTTCCAGATGTGTAGATTTTCAGAATTTGCAGCTAGCCTAACCATTCCTGAGAATTGTGAGTGTTGTAGCCTGACATCTGGAAGGCACCTACGTTGGAAAGGGCTGGGATAAAGCTTGTAGTTTTTATGCAAGCCATATTCAGACAAAGAGAGCTAGTTTGGTGTAGTGGTTAAGGCATCAGGCTAGAAACTGGAAGACTGTGAGTTCTAATCTGGCCTTAGGCAGGAAGCCAGCTGGGTGACCTTGGCCCAGTCCCTCTCTCTCAGCCCTAGGAAGACAGCAATGGTAACCCACTTCTGAAATCTTGTCAAGAAAACTGCAGGGACTTGTCCAGGCAGTTGCCAGAAGTCAACAGTGACTCTAAGCACCCCCCGCAAAAATATTTAGTTGTGAACACATTAACAAGTTTCACACAAATGGATGTGGTTGGTTCACGTCTGGCTTAGAGGTTTGGGTAAAGCCAGTCATCACAATTTTTAAAATCAAGATTAACGGCTTAAGCCAAACACCCTGAAAGACTGGGTCAGGATCACTCAGAGGATTCATAAGCAACTTGGAGGGGGGTCATGATTTAAAAAACAAAACTTGAACTGGCAAGGCTGGCTGGGAATCCTGGGAGTTGAAATCCACAGGTCTTAAAGTTGCCAAGGTTGAAAAACACTGGTCTAGAGAATCTCCCATTCCTCAAGCCAACTTTGCAAAAGGCGCTGGGTCTTTCAGCAAAGAGGAGAGGAAAAATATGCACACAGGGCTGTGCAAGGGTGTGTGCGTGTGCGTGTGTGTGTGCGCGCGCGCACCTATGTGTTATCTGCTCCTTATGGGAACGCATTGTTTTGTCTTATCCATGCTTGGCAGAGTTCTTCCTTGACTTGCTACTACATCATATGTCATCTACTCACTTCATGCAAAGCAAATGGATTTGTTTCCATCTCGCAGATGATTTAGGACAAGGATGCTCAGTTGGTTTAGACAAACAGTATGATGTCACCATCTCAAATATCAAGCCATTTGTCATTCCATAACTTAATCTAAGTTATAGCGACACAGCTACCAGTCCAGTATGGCTGGGGCTGAGGCAGAAAAGAGAGACTTGAATTCTTCCAAAGGAAATAAAAACACCTTCTCTGAAGTAATGCAAGATATGTGATATAAGAGGCCACAATCCTTGGGACAGCTGATTCATACTTTCATACTGTTAAAAATAGGTTCAAACATTTTCCCCAAATGAAAGTTTATGAACTTATCAAGCTTTCTTATCCTGAGTCAGACAACTGGTCTAGGGAGGTCAGCATTCTTCACTCCAATTAGCACAAATTCTCCAAATTGTCAGATTATCGGCTTTTCCAGCCCTATTTTTAACAAAGGTGCCAGCAATGAAAATGGCATTCTGGGGCACTTAAAGCTGAAGTTCTTCCACTGATCTTTAGCTTCTCAAAAAAAATGCCAAGAGTAAAAACATATTTCCCAATATTTCCTATAAGTTCTTTTTTAGAGAGATCCAATTGCCACAAATGATAAGGAAAAAAAAGCAATAAAAAATTCAAGGGGAAGATTTTAAAACAAAAAACCTCCCCCCCCCACCATTTTTATTTTTTATTTTTCCAGACCTTAGATATCTGTGCCTACCACCCCATGGACAACTATGTGGATACTGAGCTTGGCCACACACACTCTTTCAAACATGGATAATGCTACAGAAGCAAAAAAGCTCAGTTTGGAAGCAAACGCAAAATCCCATGTTGTAAAAAATTCAAGCTCTTTTCTGATGCTCTCAAAAGTGCATAAAATATACACATTGGAACAGGATTCTTTCCTTGCCTGCTGTTTTGCTTCTGACAACCAGGACTGTGCAGTGCTTCAGATTCATGTTTAGAACAGTGCCTGGGAACCTCCAGGCACAAACCTGGAGTTTGTTTCAGTTCACAAACTCTTTAAAGCAGCCCCATCTTTTCCTGAAATTACAGGTAGTCCTCGACTTACAATCATTCATTTAATGACTGTTCAAAGTTACAACGGCACTGAAAAAAGTGACTTATGAACAGTCCTCACACTTACTACCATTGCAGCGTCTCCACAGTCACGTGATCAAAATTTGAGTGCTTGGCAACCAGTGTGTATTTACGACAGTTGCAGTATCCCGGGGTCATGTGATTGCCATCTGCAACCTTCCCAGGGGGCTTCCAACAAGCAAGGTCAATGGGGGGAGTCAGCTTCACTTAACAACCATGTGATTTGCTTAACAACCATGGTGATTTGCTTAATGACTGCGGCAAAAAAGGTTGTAAAATTGGGCATGACTCACTTAACAACCATATCACTTAGCAACAAAAGTTCCTGTCCCAATCACTATTCATGATTCTGCTGTTCTGTACACAGCCTCTGTACCTGGGTTTGCACATCACATGTCTTGTTTTAACCATGGTCCTATGGCTTGTTGAATAAACTACAGTGGCCTAGTTCAACCACAAAGCTGGGTCACAAACTGACTCAGTGGTTGAGTCATACATCATAGGAAGCCAAAACCAAAAGAAAAAAACACACCCAGTATAATGTGTGAATTCAACAAAATGCAACTCTCTGATCTTATAAAAGAAGTCTATGTATAGAGACTTTCTACAGAAGAGCTCTTCGGCATCTGGATTCCAAAAGGGAGGGCAAAAAGAACAATCCCATTTACCTCAATGTATCAATGATTGATTGATTGCTTCTCATCAAGTTGGTGTTGACTCCTAGTGACCACATAGATTTTCTCCATGATTATACAATCATTAAAAAAACATTTTAAAAACATTAAAGAAGCATCTTGCCCATGTTAGAATTGGAGGCTTAAATCCAACAGCACTGACTCTTCATCTCCTCACAACCTACCAACCACGAGACGGGGGGTAGATAATTAGGGACTTACTCTGTGTCCCCTTGCCTTTCATGCTCCCTGCTTTTTAGGTGTGGAATTGCTAATCTCAGAGTCTTCTTCCCAACTTAAATCCCAAACCATCCACTTTCCTTTTGACAAGATATAGGTGCTAGGCTTTTCTGCTTACCTCATATATTTCCTGTAAATAAACCTTCTTCCTTCCTCAGACTAGATTAATATTTGCAGCAGCACAAAATTGCTTTCCATCCAACAATAACAAGGCCACATTTATCATGTTATCTCCAGTCACAGAATACAGCACGTGCATAGTTCTCATCCAGCCAAGAGGCCCACTGAGTAATTTTGGTCAGATGCTTCCTCTTAGTTTTACCGGGGGGTGGGGGGAGGTGGCAGTGTGCACCAACTATCTCTGCCCCCTCTCCCCAACATCACCCTGGTGCATCAAAAGGCCTCCTTTCCTCCAGAAGTTGCCTCCTTCTCTCAGCATCAGTTCCTATTACTCTCCATCATCTTCCCTTCTAACTTTTACTTGCCTACCAGCAAATGAAGGATTGTTGCTCTTCTTTAACACAGAAGCACTGAAGGTTCTCCCAGATCCCAGCCCTGGCCTCTTGGTCCAGTCCTAGCAATTTCCCTAGGCTAATCTGCCCCAGGCCAAGGCATCTCACTGCTCATAGCTAGCACAATACATGCATGCCAAAATCAAATCAAAATGCAAAGTAGCCAAGGCCAAGTATAATATTTTGGTCAAAAATTGGGCATGTCAACTCAGGGTAGAAGTTTGTTTCTCTTTCCAGCCACCCAAAATCAGCAACTGGAGGAGACTGTCTCACTTTGTATAACGAAATGACCAGCCCTGCAGGAACCCCCGACTTTCTTCTTTCCACCAGCACAGACTGATTTGCTCCCCTTGTTATGTTCAGCAGTTGACTGAAACCAATGCTATTTCCCAGGCCTAGCCTCCTGTTGTTGCTGTTTTATTATCTTGAAAATAAAATAAGCTCCAATGCTTTGATGATAATAATCTCTTTACATGATTTTTCCTGCTCTTGGCAGTTCTCCATATGCAGAACACAAAATACAGTGCCCAGAATTGGTATTAAAAGTTGTTTGAAAACATGCCAATTGTATTTGCAAAGGAGGAGGAAGAGGAGATAATCTGCACCATGGGAGCTAGCAATAACAGGTAGATGGTAGACCATCTATGTCAGCTTCTGCCATCAAAATATACTGAGCCCTTAAAGCAGAGACTTCTGCATCTCCAAGATTATCCATCAGCAACAATTGGGATATGTACTAGCTATCAGTCACCAAGAATATTTCTCTTGCAACAACAGCACATATAAAATGAAAGGAAAGCCAGCCATGCTATTTGTGGAAAGCAAACAACATTTAGGGTAATTTTGAAGACTTCCAAATCTCTCTCACCAGTTTAAAGGAATGAACCCAGTCAAGACCCTTACTGGGGTACTAGTTGCCCAACAAGAGCAGACCTGCATACAATCTCTAGAAGATTTTTGGGTTCTTCCAAAATCATCATTAATACAGTTTGGAGATGAATTTGGTCAACCTGGAGAAAAAATTGGGATGCATTGGCATTGACATTTTTCCTCCTTACCAGGAAAGGATAGGGAGGGGGAAAAACAGCATTTGGGATTGCAATGGATGGTTGAGGAACAAAGAAGAAAGAAAAGTAGGATTAAAGAGAGGCCTGTAAACCATTAATTCCAAGCAGGAAAACAGGCATTGTAGTTTGGTGTAAGGGTCATGGGAAAGCAGGTGTGTTATGATTTTTTTTCTGTTATTAAGCAGGTCCAGTTTGTTCAATAGCTGTATATTTACTTGTATAATCATTTCCCCCAAAGGTTACTCCTGGGTGGATCATCAGCTTTTGCAGATTAAGTAATACTGAACTGACCTGTGCATTGACAGCTAGACCTCTAAGCACCAGGCATTGACAAGTCCTGGCCATCATATTTTCCCACGTAAACACAAACCTGGAAGCATAAACAGAAACCTGGAAGGGACTTCCTGTTTTGTCTAGGGTGAAAGAAAAAATACAGTGCAACCAGCTGAAGGGATGGCACCCTACCTTTTGCCTCAAAGCTAAAAAAAAAAAAAAAAGCACACACACACACTGCATTTTATAGTTTCTTCTCCCTCGTAAGCCCTGAAGCTGGTTCTGCTATATCATCAACATGCCACAATATTCTGGTGACTTTAGGAATTCTCTTCCTTAACCTGAAGGAGAGTTTTTAAAAAAGACTTCTCTTGTTTGAAAATGCAAGTTGCCAGGCTCTGCCTATAGCTATTTGATCAGATAATTCTAGGAACCACCACAACAAAAAAGGAAGATTTTGTCCTATGTGGTGGTTATGCAAAAAGACTCAATAGTACTGTAAAGAAATACATCAGAAAATTCTGAATATAAAATTTGAATTAAAACCACAAATATTCTTATTAGGTATGATCCTGGAGAATATAAATGAAAAGCATTGCAATTTATTAAGGTATACGCTGACAGTGGCAAGAATCAATCTGGCGCAACGTTAGAAAAGCGAAACCTTGCTGTCAGTACAAGATTGGAGACTAAAACTGAAGAATACACAGCAATGAAAAAATTGACTGCATATATTCACAGAAGTCTAACCAAATTCAGGCAGGAATGTCTCCCTTCTATACAACATATCAGACAGCAAGACAAGCAAGACACTTAGAATACATTTTTTGAAGAAAAAGAAAAACTGATTTAAATAATAACAATCCAAATGATCCAAACAGAAATTAGTAATAATGTCCAAAGTAAAGTATAAAATGTTCAAACAGCAATTAGTGGCTGGAAAAAAGCGGGGGGGAGGAAGAGAGAGGGGGCTACCAGAATGCCCTTTTTATAATGTTTTTTAATCCTGTTTGAGGTTTTTTATAATTAAAAAAGCTTTTATAACTATCATATGTATATGTATATTTTTCCTTTCTTTTTTGTTTTTGCTTTTTTTGTTTGCATGTTTTACTTAACCAATAAAAAAGAAGAGATAAGATCATTCCAGGAACCAACCTCATTCTGTCAACATTGAAGGCCATTATTATTATTTGAAAATATCGGCCATGGTGGGGAAAAAGAGAAATTGAGTTGTGGTGACATGAGACTTGAGTCCAACCAACTGGTAAAAAGGCAATTTTCAATAGACTGCAGCTGTCCTGCAATGCTTGCCAATGTTCATGTAAAGAAGCTAAAGCACTATGAGTAATTTTATGGGAAGCCAAGGGGACTATCCTCCCATTCGCTTTGAAGCTAAGCCTACGAAAACACAGCCCCTGGCAGGCAGGCGATAAAGTAGGAGCTCAGAAAGGAAATGATCCTCTGCTCTCCTTGAGGAATGCTCCAGAGCACTCCCAGATTCTCACCATACCCACACTGGGAGAGCCAATCCTTATGTTTAAACAAGAGTAGCACAAGAGTAAGGTTGTAGTTCAGTTGCAGGACACTTGCTTTGCATCCAGAGGGTTCTAGGATTAATCTTTGGCAGCAAGGATTGCAAAAGATTTCTGTCTGAAACTCGGAAATCATTGTCGACAACCCTGAGTTACTTCAATCTATTGTCTCAGTTCAGGCAGCTTCTTACTTTCTTTTGAATTACTCATATTTTGTGTTTGCATGTAAAGAAATGTGACAATCCTCCACAGGAATGAGTCCTGAATGTCCTCTCTTGCTATTGTCTCAGGCTCTGCCTTACTAAAGTAGTTCTATGGAGTCAAGCATAACAAATTCAAATTAATATGGGAACTGCCAACATGGAGTAAAACAAGAATGGTTCCCAACAAGGACTCAGAAATCTCAACAATATCCAAACTAGCTGGGTAATTCTGAGAGTTGGAAGTCCATACATCTCAAGGACACCTAAGCTAGGAAAGCTGAGACAGATTTGAACTAAGCAGCTTTACAGGTATAGTTGCTGCTCCATCTCTTTCTCTTTATCATGAGGACCACAGTCCAGAACAGTATTTCTCAACCTTGGGGACTTTAAGATGTGTGGACTTCAACTCCCAGAATTCCCCAAGTCCACACATCTTAAAGTTCCCAAGGTCGAGAAACACTGGTCCAGAACATGTTTCCTCATAGAAGTATAATTCAAGGATATCTAATGTACCAGGTAGATGCTATGTTTCCAGATCATGGGATTCATCAGTGTTATTAGCTCTTGGGTATGGAATCTACCTGAATGGTAATCTCAGGAGACTATCAGCATTCACTGTTTCTCATTAACTCATGCACACTCACAAGGGCCAGCAACAGAATTCTTCTGAGATCACACCCAGTTTAGGAATGATCCTACTAGGAAGATGATGAGACGCAAAAACAAGAAAACAACCTACATTCCTACTGTTCTCCCCATTGCTTCATAAGCAATTTTCAGTACTACTTTCATATCAAGTGTGGTTGTCTGTTGTTTGCTCTAATATCCTGCCATAATGAAATCCTTTTGACTAGTGACCACTTAAAGCTTAAAATGCAATTATGTGCAAAAAGATATTTCACTGAGACATGTACTCATGCATATAACTGAGTCAATCTCTTCTCTTTGGACAACTTTACTGTTATTGCTGTTCGCATGGGAAGCTTTCAGTCTTTTTTTTTTCCCAGCCATCAATCACTGAGCAAGCCACCAAGCTCCACATGGCAATGTTTCATTCTAATGACAAATTTGGCTGCCATTTTAATATTGCACCCCAAATAAAAGTGGGCATGGTGCATAATGAACACACCACAAAATAGTGTCAAGTGCAGCCCACTGGCAGGTCATACTCATTGCAGATTTAAGGTCTTGACAGAGAGATGGAAAAAATCATGTAGGGCAATGAGGACTTTCCAGAATGAAAGTTAATAATCAGGAAAGGGATGGCACCCTAACCAAATGGAGTCAGAGATCTCTGGTGTTTAACCAGACACAGCAGAAAAAAAAACCTGCTTCATTCTCAACAAAACCACTTTTATGTAGCAAATAGAAACAAATGAAGATTTTTTTTTCCTAATCTTTGATTTGGATGAATGAGAGGAAGCCTTGCAAAGATGAAGACTGTTCTCTTTGGGGTGAAATTCTGTTATCAGAAAAAAGGCGAACTCATTTCCAATTCTCTAAGTAGGAGGACATTCTAGATACCTTCATCTTCAAGAGTCGATTTCTATATACATTATAAATTGGACTGGCACACTATAGTATTATTTCCTTTTTTTATTTTCTTTTTCTTTTATTTTCTTTTTTTCTTTTTCTTTTTGCCTTTTAGTTGTGATTCCTGGCAACTACATGCACAAGCTCTTGCAGTTTTCTTAGCAACATTTTCAGAAATGGTTTACCACTGCCTTATTCCTAGAGCTGTGTCAGACCTTCACGGTTGTCCACATCCAAAAACAGACCCCAGAAGCCTGAGTCCCTTTCTAATATTTTCCCCTTTCCTGGGTCTCAAAGCATGCTTCTGCATTTTGTTTAACAGCTTCTGAACAGAAGAAGACTTGAACTGTTCTTAAATGAGATAGGCAGCAGAGGTAGAAGAATTGTGTAAGTCTTGTGTTTCCCCTTCTCTCCCTCTTATACCCTAGAGCAGGGGTTCCTAAACTTTTTGCCATCACACCTCCCTTTGCTGTAAACGTAATACATACACCTCCCCTAAAAATCCAAACACCAAGTGAACACAAATGAACAATGAAAACAATGCAATGAAACTTTGGGAAAGGTGGACTTATTGTAACAGTGTAACTGAAAGGTTCTTTACACCTCCCTGGGCTCTCTCTGCACCTCCACAAGGGAGGGACACCTCACAGTTTGGGAAACCCTGCCAAGTCAGAGTCAGGAAGGAGCAGCCTGAGTCCCTTTCTAATATTTTCCCCTTTCCTGGGTCTCAAAGCATGCTTCTGTGTTTTGTTTAACAGCTTCTGAATACTTTCCCCAAGTATTCTCTATCTCCATGGCTCTCTATAGGTTGAGAGAGACTATCTAGCCCAAAATCAACCAGCTGGCTTTGTGCCTAAGGCAGAACTAGAACCCATGGTCTCCCAGTTTCTAGCCCAGTGCCTTTAGCCATTACACCAAACTGGCTTTCACAGTATCCTCATGGTAACTATTCATAAATGCCCAAAGTCACAGGAGCCACTGGGGCTAACCTGTTCTTTCATCTGTGTGCCTGCCATAGTGACCTACCATCATCAATTGGGAAGAAATGTTAAGATTGGCCCTGATTACCCAGGCACATTGCTGGAATCTTTCAGACAATAGGTCAATATTAATTGATTATGTGCCATCAAGTCATTTTCAACTCCTAGCGACCACATAGAGAGAAAACATACTAGATGTATAAGTCAATATACAGCTTCCTTATTTAGTTGAGACTTTGGCCACACAAGAATCTTCTTTGGTTCTAGTTTTTCTTGACTCATTTTTCAGCTATAATTCTCATACATACATATATACATATCTGTCACCAACCAGAATACAATGATCAGCAGCAGATGGAACAAAATAAAACTAGTGATTAGTTCATTGATGCAACCAAAGTATGCCTAGTTCTGCAGACAGTGTAACAAGATGTGGCCATGTTCATAGAGACAGACTCACACTGGTCAGACAATAACAACTGTACATACAATAAACCAGAGTGCTTGTTAAACGAGGAGTGATAAGATAGGCCCAGGCATCCTTACAAATTGTCTTGGACCTAGATCCTGATGGAGGCTTCCCTTGTTTCAAATTTCTCCAGAAAATTGTTTGGGTCCACTAAAACCACCATGCTTTGTCTGATTCAAATGACAAGGGTTTTTATACCTTCCCCCTCACCAACCAGCTGAAAACAGCACCATTCTAAATACTTATTTCCAGCCCTTGAAACCTATTCAGCTAGTTCCCACTGAGTCTAGATGTAGGATTATGCAAAACCACAGTATTAGAGGTATACCCTAATAAATTATAAGACTAAAAAAATAATTCACCTGTGAGCAAATCATGTTCAAGTAATAAATCTTACATGCTTTTTAAAACCCTGTAGACAAAGACATCTCCACAGAATCCTATTAACCCAAGCCAATGCATCTTTCCTCTGAAATAAGTCACACTGAGCTCAATTAGGCTTACTTAGGATTGGAAGCTACGTCTGGGTTATGGAACATAACAGGTTGAGAACTCTTCCCTAATCATGTGAACAATGGTTCTTTTCTTTTCTTTTTTTCCTTTTCAGCTTCAGTGCTAAGAAATACGCTATTCTAAATGTAGTATTTCCAAAAATTAGTATTTTCAAATAGTCACTTCTTGCCTACCTTCCTCTATACATGGAAATGAAAAACCTTATAGCACCTGATTGTTGTGACAAAATTTTTATGCTGGAAACTCCTGGCCTCCATCCCGTCAGGCACTAATCAGAGCTAACTGCAAAAGTTGGAATACTCAAGAATAATAGCTTGCTTCTAAGTAAGCAGTTACTGCCAAGTAGACTACGTTCCTACAGTGCCGTTGCAAGCAATATGGCATTCCTTCAGCTCTGTACCTTTTAGTTGTGGTGGTGGTGTGGGCAGAATATCTCAAGATGGGCTTGTAGGCTATCTCCTTGGGTCAGTACAAAAACTAGGATTGGAGAGATCACAGAGAATGGTTCCACCAAGATCTCAGGGCTAGACTCTGGCATCAGATTTGCAAGCCTCTGTACCCACTTTCTGTTCTTGGCCTCATCTTGAAAAATTATTTCGGCATCATGGTACGCATGCATTATCCACATTAATAACCAGATTTAATCAATCATATCCTTTATAGTAATTAAAAATCAACACTGAGACAATCTGAGACTACTTTCATGAGAGAGCAAGAAATAGAAAAGATCAAAAGAGGCAGAGAAAAATGCAGTGGTTTTGATGAAAATTTTTTAAAATATATTGTAAGTGGATGACATGGACTAAACAAGGAGCCTCTAGCAGAATGAATGGAATCACAAATAAAAGCGATGAAATTATTTGGGATGAAACTGAAGAGAGGGGATGCTGGAAGGAGTATTTTACAGATTCATAGAGGGAGGACAATGATGTGCTGAAGAGTCAAATTGAGATGAATACTAGATTTTTATTTTCATTTTTTTTTTTAGAAGCAGGGTTTCCTGTGTCTCTGAAAGATTACTTGTCCTTAGTTGGTTTCTAGACCAGCACTGAAGTAACATTGCAACATCTCTTGATAGCTCTGTAATCCTAAATCAAATGTGCATGTTTAGCTAAAGTCCTGATCATTTGCCACATAATTGGTGGATCTTAGCAGGCTGCCCTGCAAGGCCTAATGTAAAGCAAGAGGAAGTAACAAGTTTGAGGTTATTTAAAAAGCAATTCTGGAGCTGAGTCTTAAATATTCCTTTGTACCCAAAGGCCATCTCCACGTCCACCTATGCACCCTCACAAACACACCAGCTGAATCTTATGCTGAGTTTCAAACACCATAGAATCCAAAGCAGTATTCTGACCTCTAAAATTAAAGGCCCACATTTTGAAGAACCATCTGGCAGAGCTAATTCCTATCTTCGAGAGGCTGCTGCTTGCTGCTTCCTAACTAGTTAAGAATGCTTAATCCCCTTGAGAATGCTCCAAGGAATTTACAAGGGGGAGGGAGCACGAAAAGGCACCAACTACTGACAGATGGCCTTGGCAAGCCATGAATAAAGCAGGGTTGCTAACAGATTTAAGATGATCAAAGAACTCAAGGACAAGAGAGAAGTGAACTGCTAAAGTAAGAAAATGAAGCCAACTCAATGGAACCATGCTGAGTTTGACATCACCTTTCAAATCCCTGGTTCCAGGATTAAATGCTTTCTATATACTGCATAACGCACAAAGTTTTTTAATCACAACAAGGAGGGTTAGTTTAGCCAAAGTGGGGGAAGAAATGCTGTGTTAGCTGCTATAAATGAACAAACATTACATTAAAGTTATATTTGTCATTCACAGTATTGTAATGCAACCATCCCCAGGAGTTAGTTCAAAGTATGGGAATTAAAGTGCCAACACAACTAGAGGACAGTCCTCTAGCAATACTGTGAATGACAAATATAAGTTAAATGTAATGTTTGTTCATTTATAGCAGCCAACACTGCATTTCTTCCTCCACTTTTTCTCCCACCACAACAACCGTCTAATGCAAATTGGGCTAATAGATTATGACTGACCCTTATAACCCAACAGTGAGGTGGAGGCTAGCAAGGTAGGAACCAGCAGTTCTCAGGCCAGACAGAACCATTATGAAAATGTGGAACTAAAGTCTCAGACTCTGAAAACTGAGATTTTAAAAAGTCCATTGATTCATAAAGGCAGGAGGAAGAGGGCTATGATTTAAACTCTTTGGCCAGTATGTATATGTGTGTATATAGTCACTTCCTCATGAGATGGGTGGTGTCCAAATTTGAAATATAAATAAATAAAGAAATAGAGATAAAGATAGATATTCTGAGTCTTTGTAGGAGAAGAGCTATGTTGGTTTATGGTGGCAAAAAAAATCAGAAGCTGGTAGTACCTTTTCCAACTAACCAATTTTGTTAAAGTACATGAGGTGCTATCAAGCTCCTCCTGAGCTTTTGCCATGCTGAGCCTCTGACACTTCTGCAGTCACTGAATGTGGCATTGAGTCAGTGGTATGCTGGTTAATGTTTAACAATCAGCCCTGCTGGCTCCATTGCCACTAGCCACTGAACAGCTGATTGGCATGCTAGGCGTCATGGCTTAGTTCTGCTCTCAACCAGCTTGCAAACTTCCAGAAAATTTAGCAATCAGCTTTTGCAAGCAGGAATGAGCTGGGTTGAGGTTTATTGCTATGTGGATGTGAACCTGATACCCTGTGGGCTTCTATGGTTGAGACCAAACTTGAATCTCGCCAGTTCTCGTCCAGAACCTTAATCAAGACATCACACTTGCTTCTGTAGAGCCAAATACAAGGAACCAAAACTCTGATCCACTATTAAACACAATGTTACTGTTAGACTGGAAGAGAGTTGCATATGTTGGAAGATTATATGAGAATGCAAGGCACATGGGCTAAACCATCCAAGTGCAGGCACATATGAAGGTGTTCCATATGTAGGTATTCCTAGTACGTATGTATATGTATATATGTACATATGTATGTATACATACACGCATACACCCTTGCCCAATCAGGTCTCCTTCATTTGGTTGAAGATGAGCCAAATTCCTCTTTTAATGTACACCCAAAGCTCTTTCTGACACTTCCAAAAGCAGAGATGGTGCATGACCTCCAGATGTGGTAGAAGTGGGACCCCCCTCCCGCATATGAACCCATAATCTCCACGTGTTCTTTCAGGATATAGAGTTCCATCCACATTTCCTTAAGTTTCATTTCTGGACATGGTGGAGTTTCACTGTTTTTCCCTGGATGAAGATAGCCTCTCTCTGCCTCTTAGTCTTCGTCCTCTGTCCCTCTTCCATATATGCTTGGCTTTTCCAGTGTTTTCACAGTTGATTGATTGATTCTGGATGCTTTTATGCTACTTCAGTTGTGCATCTGTAGGTGGCTTAAAATGATATCTCAAACAGCAAATGAGAATACTAATTATATTCCATATCCATGCTAATGGCACCACCTCTTATTCCAGATGCAACCTCTTACTCTACCAACCCAAATATTCATGGAATAGCCAGGTTTTTAGCAGCTTCCTAAATGTCAGGAGTTAAGGGTTGCAATATTTTCTCACAAACAGAAACACCACTGCCTCTGCCTCTTCCTTCAGCAATCAAAGCAAATCATATGTTAGTCCATCCAGTAAGTCCATTTGCAACATCTTCTCTTCTCCCCTCATTTCTACTGCAATTTTCAAAAAGATGGGGTTTAAATCTGACTTGATCAACAACAGCCAGGTGAAGTGAATACCCCAATATCTCCTGAATTAAATTTACCTTTGTGTGAATTTAATTGGGAGCAGCTTTGTGCACCAATTTTGGATGAAAAGCTGGGCATATGTATAGCGCGTATGTGCATGCGAAAATACAAACAATCTTTCTTCCAAGCAATTTCCATATTTGGTATTCCTGGCATTTAAGAGATTTATGGAGCTGTCATTGAAATAATAGTGCCAGCCATTCAAATCTAAATCACAGGAGAGGAAAACATCCTCCCTGTCTAACACTAGATTCTATTGGAGGCTGCATGTCAGCACTGGGGAGGGTCAAACATTGGAGGGAAAGACAATTCTTTTCATTTCTTTGCCTCTTTCTGCCATCTTCTCTCCCTTCCTTCCTTCTTTTCTTCCTTCCTCATCAGGCTTGCTCAGATTTCTCTGACTAATTGTATCCTGAAAAGGAGCTTTGGAAGTGAGGCTGAAGCTGTGCATTAACCACTCTGGATCTAAATGGACAAAGCAAAATTCTATTACCTGGTTTACAGTTATGAATGGTGAAATGGGCCAGTGATCTCTACCTCTTTCCATCTATAACTGTTCCACCACTTGCCCATCTATGTTTATTCTAATGAGCTCTCCTAAGCAAAACATTTAGGAACACACCAGAGCAAATATGACCTTATTCTTCCAGCAAGGTCTCAGAACAAACAGGAAACTTTCTGGAGAATCTCCTGCCTGGATGGCCGAGTGGGCAACCAGGATGGACAGAGCCCATCTAGAGCATAACAATACATCATTGTCTAAGATGCTAAAAGCTACTGTTCTGATTGTTCACCCCATGGGGCAGTTGCATGCTGGATGACGGTTGCTGATTCTCTCTCTAGCTGTTCTTTAAGGGAGAACTTACAAGCATAGCATGGGTCATAAGACATCACTGGAAATTATCATGGGAGGGATATTATAAAGTCCAATGTATAGAAGTGTGATAGCATAGAATATGGGCACTTCTACTGTTTGTCAGTGGATATCCCAGTACAATCACTTGATTCATTTCGGTTTAACACTCTAAATGTGGAAGATGGTATATTCACCTTCAAGCTGTTTGTAGAAGGCAGATGCTACTCCAAATCAATGTAATTGCTAAGCTCAGAATTCATCACCATCTTGTTTCCAAAGAAGCACCTAAGGGAGCTTGGATCCCCTTCAGGACTAGTTTCATTGAAAATGTGAGCCAGCTTTCCCAATATGGTACCATCCTAACCCTAACCCAAATTACATCCATATACGTGGTGGGACAGCCAGATTTACAGATCATGAAAACCTGGGGCAAGGGGGAATCCAATTGAAACCGATTATGTACCAGTCTCTTTTAAGGCTATTACCCTGTATAGTACTCCATGTTATAAGAAGTAACTTCCACACCAGGACAAAGAAGGTATTTTGTTCTTCATCACAAAGAGCTCTGAGTTTGTACCTTCTAATCCAGCTCAAATTCCAGCTCAAATGTTTGTTTATTTAGTTATCAAATTTGCAGGCTGCCTAATTCCATTGCAACTTTAGGTGGTGTACAACATTAGAAAACAAATTTACAGCAACAATGAAAAAAGAAAATAATGGACATCTGGAAGAAATAAAACCAACAGCATCTCAAACCTATATCAATCCCACCAACGGGCCACCACCCAATTTAATCCAATGGCTGAAGGAACAGCCAGGTTTTAAGGGTCCTTTTGAATGAGATCAGAGTAGGGACAATATGAATCTTGGGGAGTGAAAGATGCTGTTCCAGACAGCAGGCACTGTGACAAAGAGTCCAATCAGATGGCACTGTTTAACTGATGGGAACGAGATCATGCCAACTCTGTCAGATTGAACTTGATGGGTAGATAATACAGGAAACAGACAATCTCTCAAATAGCCAGGCTCTATGCCATGAAAAGCTTTATAGGTAACAACAGGCACCTGGAATTGTACCCAGAAGCCTACTGATAGGCAGCGCCGCTCATGGAGCAGAGAAGTCACATGCGCATACCATGCATGCCACTGCATTCTGGACCAGCTGCAACTTCCAAATGGTCTTCAAGGGCAGCCCCATGTAAAGCACATGGCAATAGCTGACCAAATCATGAGTGATTGTCCAGAGGCCATCCCAACCCAGAAACAGGTGCAACTGGCACACAAGATCAATCTGTGCAAAAGCTTTCGTGGCCCAAAGCATAAGCTGTGAGTCCAGGAAAACTCCCAATGTTGCATGCAGAAGAAAGGAGCTTATTCCAAGCATTATGGGATAGTACAGAAAGGTAGGAAGGGCTAAAGCTGAAAAGGGAAAGGATGAAGGATGAAGAGAAATGGGGAAGGAACGTCAACTGGCAGGGCCAGGAGGAGAGCCTTCTCTGCTGTTGCCCCCACCCTGTGGAACACTCCTCCCCTAGGGGTGAGGCGGGCCCCCACTCTTCCAGCCTTCCAGAAAGGGGTGAAGACTTGGCTCTGCCAACTCATGTGGGGCAAGATAGGATATAGCCAACCCTGGGGGTGGCTGGCGCCTTGAAGATGCTCCCCTTGAAGACGCTCCCTGAGTCTATTCCTAGTTAACATCAGCTTCTTGGAAGATATTTATTATTCATATAGGAACCTTTTGTAATGTATTTTAATTAATATTTATTCTACTTTAATTAATATTTATTCTTTTATTGTAAACCACCCAGAGTCACTCTGCAGTGAGATGAGCGGTGACAAATTTGAAATATAAAAATAAATAACATGAAAAAATAAAAATGATCTGGTGATGGCAGAGCAGCCTAATTAAATAGTTCACCGTAATTTGGGAATATGGATGGCTCCCCTGGAGTATACCTCTTTTTTTTTTTATCTGTTTAGTCTGTGGGCTTCCTGCTTCAGGGTTAATTACACACTTAAGTCCTTTCTGTTTAAGCTTATGCAGCATGGGAAATGCTCCACAGGCAGTTGTTGATGTTGTTGCTGTTTTCTTTGTACAGTGCATCTTTTCAAAGTGCTCCTAGGCTTGTGTGAAACTTGGTGCACTTGATAACTGGCCCACGTGAATCTTTTTAATCCAAAAAGCTTTGTTCACCAGAATGCAGGAAGCTGCTGCCTCACAGACAAGGCTGAGTCCAGAGCTCCAAAGTAGAAACAGGCGTTATGAAACAGACCTCAGCCATGCAACCTTTTTTATGTTCTAGTTTGTGTAAAGTGTAATATTTGCACATTCTGTGGGGGAAACTGCACAAGATGCCAGATGGCGGTAATGGATATAAAGGCTGAGGCAGGGGGATAGGGGAGCAGAGGGTGTATTTCCTAAATAGCAAGGTGCATCAGATCACCCTAGCTTAAAAATGAGCTAAAAATAACAGAATGAAGTTTTACCAAGATAAATACAAAGTACCTCCCTGAGGAAACAGGAATCAAATTACAGATATAGGACAGGAATAACTGGATATTTAATAATATTTGTGAAAAGGATATTGGAATAACAGTTGATTGAAGAATTAATATGAGCCAGCATTATGATGTGGCTACAAAAAAGCCAGTGCAATTTTAGGCTGCACCAACAGAAGTATAGTAACAGGAAATAGTATTTCCACTTTACTCTGTGTGGAGTAAAGTACTGTGGTCCAATTCCAGGCACCACACATTAAGAAGGCTTCAGAGAAACTGGGACAAGCTCAGAGAAGGGCAATGAGGATGATCAGAGGATTAAAAACCATGTCCTATGAAAAGAGATTGAAGGAACTGGAAATACCTAAGCATCAAAAGGAAAAGATTGGTGGAGGGAGAGATGTGATCACATTCTTGAACTACCTGAACAGATGCCACATTGAAGCTGAAAACCTGCTCACCATCATACTAGGAGGCCAAACATGAAAATAATGGATTTAAGTTACAGGAGGGCAGATTCCACTGGAATGTTAGGAAAAGAAAATCTTCCTAATGGTTAGATCACTTCAAAAGATCAGAACCAATTATTCAAAGAAGGGGATTCCCTTTCACTGGATTGTTCAAGGGAGATTGAACTGATTTCCCATAAGAAATGCTTTCCTTTGGTTCCCTACAGTGACCATAAATTTCAATTCTCGGGGTCTATAAGAGAGGAAAAACAACAACAGTTCATTCATAGAATATTTTAAACCAGCAACTAGGGGTCCAAATATCTGACGTGTGCATCCCCCACCTTGCATTAAAAGATCCCAGAAAAGATTACAATCAACGGACAGTAAGTAGAAATAATGGAAACAGTAAATAGAAATCATAATCCAAAAACTGTATCACCAAATTAAGGGTTATAATAATTAAGTTGTCAGCCCTAGGGTAATACCCCAGAATTTAATCATTGAGAAGCATATCTATAGATAGGGAAAATACTAAAACCTAATTTTGTATCACTATTTCCCTTTTTTCTCTCTCTTGCTCATCCTCTAAGCAATCCACAATTGTCTCAGTAGGTTTTTGAAGAACCTTCCTGTCACTGCTATCTGATTGTTCCCACTGGAGATTCAAGGGATTTAACCTTGCATACTAAACATGTTCTATACCACTGATTCCTTCACAGATTAGAAGACTGAAAAAAGTAAACAGCAATAATAGCAAATGGGGGCAGGCGTTTTCACACAAGAGACTTGAAAAGGCTCTTGAATCTGTTTTGTAACATGATATAACATTTCTCCATACAGGTAGTCACCACAATTGGGACCGGCAACTCAGTTGCTAAGCGCCACAGTCACTAAGCAGAAAATCACGTGACCATAACCGGCTTATGACCTCACTTCTCCTTCGGTCGTTAAGCAAAGCACCATGGTCACTAAGTGAAAAATCACATGACTACGACTTAGATTTTACTTCTGCCTTCTGTATTGACTCTGCTTGTCGCAAGCTGGTTGTGAAGCACGTGATTGGCGATCATGTAACCACGGGATGCTGCAACAGCCGTAAAAGCCACGACTGGTTGCAAAGTTGTTTTTTTTAGCACCTTCATAACTTTGAACAGTCACTGCACAAGGCAGTCAATAAGCAAGGACTAGCTGAACCTGTGAATGTTTGTCCTCTGCTTTCTTTTCTAAACCAGTCATTGCACAGAAGTAAGCCAACCAGAGAAGGCTATAAGTGAATATAAGCTTTACAGATAGGAAATGTTCCAAGGTGGACAAAAGAGAATCCACAGCTATGACCCCCACCTCACCCCATTTGCCAGACAATCCAGGTGATCTAGTTATAATTCCAAAGCACTAATCCGATCCTACTCAATGTCACACTCTTAAGATGTTTTAAGATTATAACTCAAATTCCCAGCCAGGATGGCCAATGGCTACCAGTTCTGGGAGCTGTAGTCAAACAAATCTGAAAAATAACAGGCTGGAGAAAGCTACTTTAATACTTGTTTTAAATCAGCTATGAAAGACCAATCTGAGGAGGGCAGAAGTTAAGCCTATACTGCTTCTCTTATTTAAATCAACAGCTAAAAATGATTCTTAAATGTGGAATAGAATCTCATATTACACTTCCAATATATCATGAGGGTTGGGCCATAAAGGAACAATCAACTAAATTGAAGCATACCCAGTTAAGCCTCCAAGATGGCTGCTACTTTCATCAATGTCCTTCATTTTTCTGTCATCCCTTGCTCTTGCTTTGTTTTGCTATCTATGATTGCCTGAATAGTTTGACAGGAATGACAACCAACCAAGTCAATACAGTTAACCTTGCATGGTTCTGATTAATTTTCATTCTTGGCCTTTCATAAAAGCTCAGTGAACCATCCTGTGTCAATAGAAATGGGCTTTGGTCTTCTCTTGAAGTATCTCAGAGGCATTATCTGAAGAATGGCATCAGACATCAACGTAGCTTCTGAACTGCGTTGCTCAGAAATCCAAAATTTGCAGCTGAGGCAGCTGAAGCTTACACATATTCATCCTGGGCTGTCTCTCATCCAAATACAAGAAAGAGAAATTCTGAATGGATATTTTGCAGCATTCTAAACTTGCTGAAAGTATTTAGTGGGGAAAGTCTTCTTGTAATCCTTCTTCTGACAAAGTATTTTTCATTAAAAGTCAAACCTTTTTATACAGGTGTTATTGAAACATGCAATCATTCACTGGCATCCCTTGTGCTTTGGCTAAATCTAGAGCCAAATTCTTTGAAGAGAGCTGTTGTTTTATCATTATATGCTTCAGCATTTACACAAGACGTTGCTTACAAATAGCAAATTAACATATAGTGATAAATATAAAAATTCCCCAAAAACTGAAAAGGAAGTTATTGAACATGGAGAATTAGGTTGTGCAAGCAAGATGAGAGCAGTAGCTCTTTGCTGAAGGAGGATTTAAAAATGGCCATCAGAAATGTCATTCTAAGGACACACTCCTGTACTTCAAGCTCCATCCTTATTGAATTTATTGAAACTTATCTCTGGGTAACATACTGAAATTGGGGGCAGCAGTGTCCATAATGAGTCACAATAACATCAAAATGATGACAGGCACATCATGTCATCGCACAATAACACAATTGCATACATGTCATTACCTCTGACACAAATATGTAAATCATGGTTTTCACATCATGACTCTCGTGTTATCCCGTGGACACCCATGATTGTGAGATATGAACAGGTGAAGGATTAATGCACTGGTCCATCTCTAGTTCTTGCTGTTCATAATCAGTAGGACACAGCTCTATCCTTACACTTCAGAAACTCTTCTTGAGACCACAGAATTTCCAATTCCTTTTTCCAGTGAAAATATTACTTAATTTATATTAATACATACTGCCTCAAAATGTGCACAACTCACTCTTTTAACTGTAACTGTGTTTGATTATAGCTCTTTGATAGAATATTTAAAATATAGTTCTAGTGGATTTTATTTATATTTTATTCATATATGTTTTACTGTATGTTTAGGCATTGAGTAGAAGCTACATATATGGAATAATCATGCGGGTGATACAAATTATTGGCATTTGCATTGTTGGGTGATGATATCATAATACGCATGACATCTCTTGCCCCGTCCCCATGGATGTCCAGGACTATATGCTAATTTTATTGTTCTACAACAACAAGAGGGCTATATTTTCTGCTCTTGATGGCAGCCCAGAAATCAATATTAAATCAGGAGTCAGCATCAAAGCATCCACGTGTTCCTGGGTTCCTATAAAAGACAGTTCTCCTAACCAGAGGAAAAAACCCAAATCTCATAATGCATATTGACCTTGTAAAATTTCATCTTTGTATTGTTGTTGATTATGATGGCCAGGCCATCACACAACATTAGCTACTTACCTCCATCTTTTTAAAAAAAATAAATACATAATATTTTCCTGTATTTAAACAAGCAACACAACATGGGCCCCTACATTAACCCAGCAGTACAGCTAATTAACCCAGGCAACTTTGGCTGGATTTGCTTGTGGTTTGTTTGGTTTTGGCTTAATATTCTATGAACTAGTCATCCCAGGTTGGAAACTCTAATTTATGGCTTCTTATGTTGGATGAACCCCTGCCAGCGGTGCTTCATACAACAAAACATAACTAAATAACCTATGATGTAGAGGATGTGTGAATACAGCAGTCATCATAGTTTATACAATATCAAAGAAAATTTTCTATGAACATAATGCTGATCATTCATGAGTTCCTATAGCTAGAAAAGCAAGTAAGCTATGAATCAAGATGCAAGTGATGGGACAGAGCAAGCATGGAACTGGAAAATTGGCCACATATTTTTATGGAAGTCTATATTTACATAGCATTTCATCTTTTTATTTTGGGGGTCACTGCACTTGTTCAGATCTCTGTCAAGAAGATGACAACTGCAACAAAGAATAAATAATAACAAAGACACCACAGAATCAACAACTTGTACTTTTTGATATCTGAACTTCTCTATAAATTTGTTCAAGCAATCCCCACCTCTCTGTGCCATCTCTTTCCCTGAAGACTCTCCCTGCTTTGTGTCCTCCCCCTCTTCAAGTATGATAAATATAATCAAAGCTAAAAGCAGTAAACAGGATTTATTACATTTCACACTAACTCCAGTGAATGCATGCAAAGCCCAATTGCCCAAAACACACATCCACATGGGATCAATTAGAAATGAATAAAATTCAGTCAGGCCCCAATTCATCCTGAACTCAAGTCTATAAAGAGAAACCAGCAAGTGTTTATTGAACCTGCTGGGTTCTTTGTCACCTAGAAATGAAAACTAAATGCAGTTAACATCCCAACCATTGCAAAGCACATATTAAGTGTGCAATGCCCAGAGATTCCAAGAAAAGAGAACCATGACTTTAGAGAGACAATAACCAATGCATTTTCAAGGAGCTGTAATACATGGATCCCTACAGATTAGAGCAAGGATGGGGAAACCTTTACTAAATGCAAGTCCATTCCTGAAATACAGTAAGGATGGGTTATTACATTCTGAAGCCAGTGAAGAAATATGCTTAGCCATCCAAAGAAGAGGCTTTTTGTGTTTTGATGAGGTCCAGACTTTTGAATTTCTCCATCCTTCTCTCTTGAGACTCTCAGAAATCCAGATGGCATGGTGTCCTATGCAGTTTAGTGCTTGTCCAGCAAGATGAAATGTCAAGTTTGTGAACACTTTTTTTTGGAGGAAGACTTATGAACTTGAATGTGCACAGAACCATGACTTTGCCAATCCTTGGGAAAACCCTTGGATTTGCAGTGCAATGACTTTTAGAGACATGCTCTGATTGGAATCTTTGACCAAGAAGATACCTTCTCCTTGCCTGCCACTGGGCAATCCCCTTCATCTAATGAGAAATCCTAAGTCACTCACCAGTAGCCTGTTATCTCCAGCATGCATTCATTCATGCCACATATAAATATGCATTGTATACTTGATTTTTTTTTTAGTTAAAAGAATCAAACATTTTGATTCTTTCACCAGAAGAAAATGCATTTCTTCCACACGTTGAAAAGAAGCACAGCTCCTTCAGGATTTTATGGCTTCTTTCTTTTGGAGCATTAGCATTTCTTTTGTGCTTCATCCATTTTCTGTGCTGTGATCTATATCAGATGTGCACTTGGTTATTGATTCTGCTTTGGATTTGTTGTTATTTATTATTGCAGTTTTCCATTGTTACACTGAGCAGGTCTATCTATTTTTGTGGCTTCTCCTGCTTTGACTGCTATTCAGAAAGCTTTATGCCTCATATTTTTGAAAGTGACCTGCCTTTTGGAACAGTGATTGTGTCAGAGTTCTGCCTTATTTTCTATGGGGAAAATATAATGCCATTCTTATGCAGCTGCTCCTATAAAGAGTACAAATAATGCAATTAGACAAAAATCAAAAGGGAGTTATGATATAACTTGGATAGTATAATGTTCATCTCAGTCCTCTAAAGCAGCAGAGACAAGTGCCAGGTTTCTCTTGGGCAAATGGAATGTGAGCCTCCATATTTCTGTGTGTATAAGAAAAAAATCACATTCACACAATATAAGATACTGTGGTTAGGCTTCCTAGCAGAGTTAGGGTTAGGGTTAACACACCTCCCTTATCCAGGTCTGTTAAAGTCCATTTGCACAACATGTGAACTTGCTTAGCTTTAAGTCTGGTTAAGTTTTTTGTGGCTTGGCACAAAAACATCAGTGCCCAGTCACAATGGCCCAATGGACTCCCTTTGGAAAGTTCAAGTCTGCTCGCCTCACCCATTTTTAGTTGCTTGGCTCGTGCTGGTATTCATAGCTATGGAAGAGAAGGAAGGTGGAGCAGGCCAAGAAGTATGTATAGGCCATTTATAGCATCAAACAACCATTAGCAAGCTTGGCTAACACGCGCTTTGGCACACTCCAGCAGAGAACACAGCATGATGCAATGGGATTAGATTTGTGTTTCTTAGAAGGCCACACACTTTCCTTCCCATGCTTGGCTGACAGCCACCTTACAAAAAAGGGCATCCCCACCCTCAGTATCAAGCATGGGGTCCAAAATTTTCCTTATTGATCTGAAACATTTCTTCTAACTCACATGCACGCAATATGCTCCTTCATGGTTTGCTCTTCAGTGGGTTGGGTTCACACAACTCACTAAGCCACAAATAAGCAACCTGTATTTTGGTTCAGCATGTATAGGTAATCCTCACTTACTGACAGTAATTGGGACCAGGAACTCCATCACTAAGTGATGTGGTCGTAAAGTGCAATGTCACGTGACCGCGCCGACTTACATCAGCAGTTGTGGCAGTCCCAGTTCCTGTTGTTAGACAAATCCTGCACTGTTACTGTGTCCTGCAGTCATGTGATTGCCATTTACAACCTCCTGCCAGCTTCCCCATTGACTTTGCTTGTGGGAAGCTGGCAGTGAAGGCGCAAATGATGATCATGTGACCCCAGGATGCTATGACTGTCATAATGGCGAGCAGGTTGCCAAGCACCCAAACTGTGATCATGTGACCACAGAGATGCCACAATGGCTGCAACTACAAAGACCCGTCATAAGTTCCCTTCATTCAGTGCTGTCGTAACTTCAAACAGTTGCTGAACAAGTGGTTATTCAACAAGGACAACCTGTAGTATGAACACAGACAATGTCTCTTCTTCATCCCTAGTTTTGCCTTCTATGGACTAAAGGTGCTGATAAAGTCATGCTTGGACATCAACTTTTACATTTAAACCCTTCTCAGCAAAAGTGCCTGGAGAAGGGCCAATGATGACATGTGTATGATTATATCCTAATGCAAATGCTGTGACTTACCTACAAGCATCTAACATTGTAATGCAAGGAAATAACAGCAGCATTGGCATCATGACATCATAACACGTGTGTTATTACCTGGAAGGCACTGAGGTTGTTACAGACATTGCTGGCTCCCAGAGATGCCCTCTGAAGATTTCCAGTTCTTCCTTGGCTCAGATCAAAAGCAACTGTTACAGCTGGCATGCCATTTTCTAATGCTCTACGGCAAAGAAGGTAGAAAAACAGTCCTTTTCTCCATGACAGTTCCCCCACTCTACTGTCAAGTTTAGAAAAGCAGAGGTTAAAAGTGTGCACAGGTGTTCAGGGTTGGGGAGAACTCGCAGGAATGGCTTTTGGAGACTGAAAAGCACTGGCAGAAAAAGATAACAGGTACTTTTTCTGAGCCTGCAAACGGTTGGCTCAGAAAATGTACCCGAGTTTTTCTTTTCTCTTCTTTTTCTTGGAAGAACTCTGGAAATCTTCAGAGTTCATCCAAATTGAGCTTTGGACAACTCATCCAGCTCTAGGAAGGCTTTCTTCGAATATTTACATTGCCATTTTTTTTAGCATCCAACCTCTCTTCTCACCTCTAGCAATTAAATTTTCAAGTCATCACAAAATCAGCACAAGCATCTGAACATCAAAGCACCATGAAGCACATGTGAAACTTCACACACACACACACACACACACTGCAGGTGCTGAGGTGTGTTCTGCCCTATTAAGAACACTGCAGAACAATGATGTTTTTTCTGATATATCTTTAATTCAAGCACCCTTTCATTTCTAATGGAAAACAGGTGATCACAGAGTATCTTAATTCAACATCTGGCAGAGTATAAATTATTTTGTTTTGCTTATTCACTTGCTTACTAATTCATTTATTCTGTTGGGGGAAGATCCAAGTTTTATTTTTGTATAACCACCACTTTAATGATATTATACACAGGGCAGCAAGCAGCATCTCAGATGCTGATTTGGGTTAGTGTAGAACAATGTTTCTTAAACTTTTTTCTCTCAGGACCTCTTCCCACATTTAAAAATTAGGGAGGACCCCAGAAGAGCTTTTGTTTGTATGAATTACATTTACTGATATTTACCATATTAAAACTGAAAATTGACACATTCACTGTCGCGACCACTTCTCACAACTGTTTGATGGGATTTTAATATTGTATTATTTTTCAACATAGGCTGGCAAATAATTTTGATTTTGTGGACTCGTGAGAGGGTCTTGGGGGACTCTCAGGGGTCCTAGGACCACACTTTTAAGAAACACTGATGTAGAAGATTCATTAAACATGTGTATGTGAGAGAGAATGAACCCAACTATCCACAGAATTTCTCCATTCATCCAGCACTCCCAATCTGGTAACTGAATAACAGTTCACAGAATACACTACAGGTGGTCCTTGCTTAACAACCACTCATTCAGTGACTGTTCAAACTTGTAACAGTACTGAATGAATGGTATTTACAACTGGTCCTCAAATTTCCAGCCATCGCAGTGCCCCTGCAGTCACGTGATCACCATTTGCAACCTTCTTTGCCGGCTTCCTACAAGCAAAGTCAGTGGGGAAGCGGGCAGGAGGTTGCAAATGGCGACCATATGACATCACGCTTAATGACATCACAGGATTCATTTAACAACAGCAACCGGAAGTGCTGTAACTGCCATCGCTAAGCTTCATGGTCATGTGATATCACACTTTATACCCACGTTGCTTAGCGACAGAAATTCCAGTCCCAATTGCCATTGTTAACCAAGGACTACCTGTAAACTATAAATTAACCAAACAATCTGCGTTTTATGATAGCCATAAAATATCTAAAAGAAGGTTAATATTAATCAGTGTGCAAATGCAACTCCTAAATCTTTAACTAACCTAGTGAAGCACATTGACATAACTCCTCACACCTTCTGATTAGAGGAGAAAAGCATTTGATTCCTTACAGTCAAGAGAAAATAGAGGTCAATTATTGATTGCTTGTTCCGGAAAGTACCCGATTTGAATTCTTACAGGCCAGCCTTCCCAATGGGTCGTATTGTACTTGCAGCCTACTCTCATGTACTAAGTTAAATGAAACCCTGCAAACTCTGCTTTAAAAGTGGCTTTAATTTCACCCTCTTTTTCTCTTTTGTTGACCATGTTAGCTGACATAAAGCTCTTAAAACCTCAAAACCATCCATACAATTTTAGAATCACAAGTTGACCTAATAAAAATATTCTTTAATGCAAATACTGGGATTTTTCTTACAACCATGGTGGCTCTGTAAGCTTTCTACCCTCTTAGTAAGGTACTGTACTGACCTTAAATAAAGCCCTCTTCCTAAAATATTCCATACCATTTTTCCTTGGGCATAAAGAAGGGTAATTAGCATATCCTGATATGGTCTATATCTGAAGGGCGTGCCAATTCAGTGAGCTTCTGCAACGACATCAATATGCATTTGCTTTTCTGCTCGGAGTGACAGAATTACCTCCTTAAATGCTGACCTTAATTTCTGCTACCCTTGGACTCCAATCTGCCTTATTCGGAGGACAGAAGAATGCTTCTATGTGCTACAAAGCTCAGGGTCAACACCATAGGGTGCGCGAGTCAGGGAGGAATTCATTACCTCTAGAGAACAACTGTTAACTGAGAACAGGGTGCCAAATGCCTTGGCTTTGTCACAGCCTCAGGCAGCCAAGCCAGCATCTGGCAATAGCCAATTTCCAGCTTATTTAACCTCACAGCATTGCCTACCAGATAGCCCAAGAGGGAAATAGAGGGAGAGAGGCAGAGAGAAGAAAATATGGGACCACGTCCCCTTATAATATACCAGCACTCCTGCTGCCAATCCCCATAGGCACTTTGACTTAATAAGAGATGATGTGGCCTACACAGGAGGAAAGCTGAGTGCAACCAGGACTAGCTTCCTAATTGTCTCGATACAGAAGCAAGACAAGCTCGTTGTCTCAGTAATTAGTGCAGCCTTTGCTTGAGACTCTGAGTTCTGCAAATATCTCCAGGACACTCCAGCTCCTCATGCGTGCAGATTTCCTCCCTGGACTCTTTCATTTTTTTCCCTCTTATGCACAGACCACTTGTTCTCTTTCACATGAGGATACAGAATATGAAATCATGATTTGATGTTTCAGGAGAGCCAATTCTTGTTTAACCTTAGAGAGGGAAAAAAATCCTCTCTACTGGTATGACATTAGACTTCATTGTCCTTGGAGCTGGTGAGTCCCCTTCACTGGATGTGCTCAAGCAGAGGCTGGACAACCATCTGTTGTAATAGTTTCATTTGGATTCTTGCACTCAGAAGGAAGTTGGACTAAATTATATCTTCCAAATATATGGCTGGGTACGCATAACATGCTAAGTAAAGTCATGCTCATTTCCTGGTGACCTCAAGGACATGTCCGTATGGTTTTCTTGGCAACAGTAGAAAAGTAGTTTGCTACTGTTTTGTGGGGGGATGTTTTACTTCCCAGTCTAGCCTACTGTCCTGAAATTTCACAACCGTCTCTTATCCAAGCACTAACCAGATCCAACTTTTAACTTTTTCAAGATCAGCCAAGGATGGTTAGATGTGGTCACCTCCTTGGGGTTTGCAATATGTACTAATCTAGACCAAAATGAGGTTTGGGAATGTGTGGTTCAGTGTGGTAAGGGAACCCTGCCATTGGCTATACCACAAAACGATCTACATGGGCACTTTGTGGCACGGGAGCATGACACTTCTCTTTATCAAATCCAAGAGATAGTTTCATTCTACTCACATCATCTCAGCACCTTAACTGGCAACTCTAATAACTAGAAGAAGCTTTTCTGCCTACAGAACACATGAGCCGTAGTTTCTTTGAGCTACTGGAGGCAAGGGAAAGTGAAGCAACGTGGCCACTTCACTTCTCTGTTAGAAGCAGGGGCCCCTATTGCTCCGCGGAATAATTTTGCTTTACACAAAGCAGTGCCAAAGGGACACACAGACCCTTCAAAGTGTTGCACAGCCGCAGAACATAATTTATGCTAAATTAGGCTATGCATCCATTTTACACAATAAAAGTTACTTATCGCATATTTACCATTTTCAGATTTTGGGTACCATTACTTATATCAGGCTTCGGCTGAACCCTGGTAAGACAGAGTGGCTGTGGGTTAATGGCTCCTCTGTATCCGGGATTTTGTCATCTTTGGTGCTGGATGAGGTGGCATTGTCCCAGACAGAGCCAGTGCGTAATCTGGGGGTCCTCCTAGACTCACGGCTCCTGCTTGAAGAGCAAGTGGCAGCCGTGGCAAGGAGGGCCTTTGCACAACTTCAGGCTGTGCATCAGTTACGCCCTTTCCTGGATCGGGATGCCCTTTGAACAGTCACTCACGCCCTTGTTATCTCCCAGATAGACTACTGCAATGCGCTCTCTACATGGGGCTACCCTTGAAGAGTATCCGGAAGCTACAGCTGATCCAGAATGCAGCCGCGCGGGCTATTGTTGGAGCCCCAAGGAGGGCCCATGTAACGCCTCTGCTCCACAAGCTGCACTGGGTGCCAGTTTGCTTCCGGGTCCAATTCAAGGTGTTGGTTATCACCTTTAAAGCCCTACATAGCATGGGACCAGGTTATCTAAGGAACTGCCTCTCCCCTATGACTTCAACCCGTCCCACCCGATCACACAGACAGAGCATGCTTCAGACCCCCTCAGTGAAAGAACTTCGACTGGCGGGGTCCAGAAGGTGGGCCTTCTCTGCAGTAGCCCCCGCTCTTTGGAACATTCTGCCCCCGGAGGTGCAATTGGCCCCCTCACTCCTGGCCTTCCGTAAGGCTTTGAAGACCTGGTTCTGCCACCTGGTCTGGGGTGGGGAGGGAATACCTCAAGCATGGGGATGGCTAGCCCCATAGAGGCCTTCTGCCTTCAGCCTCAGATTTTTCATCCTCTTGGACTCTCCTTCTCCTTTTTAATGATGTTTTTAATTAATGTTTTATGTATTTATATATATTTATGTTTTTAATGTTTGTTGTGAATCGCCCAGAGTTCCCCCATTGGGGGGAGGTGGACGGTTGAAAAATGTAATAAATAAATAAATCTCCAAAATGGCACCAACCATGCACAAGAGGGAAATACTGACAGACTTAGGAGAATCCAGGGATTTGCAGAAGCAGAAAGATTTTGGAAAAGAAAAACAATCAAGAGAACCTTAAAAACCTTAACAAGCTGATAAATAAACATGCTCAGGGGCCACTGAATATTAACTGTTGGAGGGAATAATGGAGCACCAAGTAAGAAGAGAAGCAGAACAAAGTCAGAATCCCAAAGAGAGAACATTCTGCACTGCAACATGCACTCACAGTTCCCTCTTATCAACTCCAAAGAGTCAGCATGCAACAGCCTTACGTAGTCTATTCATCCTTCAAATATACGGTCATCAAATCCCAGAATTCCCCAGCTAGCCATTGCTAAGAATTCTGGAAGTTAAAGTCCACACATCTGGAGGATGACCCAGTCAGGGAAGGCTGCTGAATATACAACAGATTAGATACAGGTCACATATCTTCAAATAAGTGGATATATCTAGCTGATCTTATTATTTGCAGTATTGCTTTAATTCTGGAAATGAAGTCCTCATGTCTGGAAGATGACCCAATCAGGGAAGGCCAGGGTAGAAGCAATATAGTAAATGTACTATTTATTTTATTTATTTAAGCAATTTATATGCTTAAATAAATAAATAAAATAGATACAGCTCATATTTCTTCATATGAGTGAGTATGTCTGGTTGATCTTATTATTTGCAGCACTGCTTGGGGATCTTCTGAGCCAGGCAGGTTTTATGATCCAAAAGTCAAGACTCACCAAAGGAGATGGAATGGGGAATGCAACAGATAACTGAACCCTGAGTCCCCAACTCAGCACACCATACTGTATTTTATCTCTGAAACCTTACAGGGTTATAAACTGAGCAGATCAGATGCAACTCTTTTCTTTGCCTAACAGACTGGTGTGAAGGAACACCTGCCAAACAAGGACACATTTTAAAGCACAGCCACATCATTCTGGTTTCTGGGATTCAACCTCTGAGCCTCTCTTTTTCTCTTAAAGCTGTGATGGGCAACCTTTGATGGCCCTTAAAGGGTTCCACTTGGCCTCAGAGTGGCCTGTTAGGTGGGAAACAATCCTCCCCAAAAAGAGGCAGGCCAGGACAAAGCAATGGGAAAAGGGAAAAAAAGCATGATTTGATTTAATTTGAGTTTCTATTAAACTACTGAAATCTAGCTAGTAGTCTTACTTCCCAATGATTTTTTTTTCCTTCTCTCCTGTTAAAAACTACAATTTGGCTAGAAATTTTCAAAGGGCTAGAAAAGACCACACCAATGTTTGGGGAAGAAGGAGACGATTAAACTGAGCTGCCAGTTAAACACACCCGTCTTAAGGTCTGTGAAAAGGACAACAGCAGCCCTGGGGTATACACAGAAGACTTTTCTTTCTGTGGCTTCTAATGGGCAGCTCTCTATCATCATCTCCTAGGCAGAGATGAATCAGAACAGCCTAATGCACTTTGCCCCTTCCCCAGTTTGCTGCCATGGCCATTTGTACAAACACTAGACTTGGTTCTTCTGAAACATTTGTGAGAACCTGGATATCCAATTCAGAAAGTCCGCACCCACTCACACATCTCCTTTGACTTAGAGTGCATGCCATTCCCTTTGTGAACCAGTCAGCCATGATAAGGCACTGGAATTTTATCATCCAAAACCTTTTATCTGTCATTCAAATAATTAAGGGTGGATTTGGATTCTAGAAGGGAGTTTGTGCCTATTTTGAGCCTTGCAGAGTCTAATTAAACAAATCAGGTCAATATATTGGGCAGACAAAAATTCTTTTGACATACGTCAGATATTCACCACTCCATAAGACACTGCTCAGGAAGACCGTGAGCCAGCTACATTAGGAGATACAACTCTCTTTTTCTCCCTCTCACCTCTTGTAAGTTCTACCAGGAGCCTTCACTCTCTGCAAGGAAGACTCCTCAGCCATCACCCCAGGTCAATGTCAAAAATATGTTTTGGTTCCAAATTGTTATATTAAGGCTCTAAGTCAGTATTCCAAAACTGAATCCTTTTGACTACTGGCATACAACTTTTTCCAGGCCAAAGACCACACTTAGTCCTCAAGCATCATGGCAAGAGCTGACCTCCAAACATCAATGAGCCAGGATAAAAAACAAATATGATTTCTATTTATATTTCAATAAAATTAAAAATAATTAATATGATGAGTCTTCAGTCAGGTATTTAATAATTTCCCCCTTTAATCAAAAAAAGTTATACAAACTTGGTAACAATTCGTAGAGTCCTCAGACAGGACACATCCAAGGCTTTGAGGGACCATATGTTGTCCTGGGGATTCAGGTTGTATGCTTTGGTTCTAGATCAAGGATGGGCAAGCACTGCTCTCCAAACATTGCTGAACTATGACTTCCAACATCCTTTATCATTGCCCATACTGGCTGCTCCACTGGGCATTGTAATTCAGGAGCAACCTGGAAGATTTCCCGTTCCTGCTTTAGATGTGCTGGCCTACAGCTCCTATCGTACCTGACCACAGGGTAGGCGATCATATTTTACTGCTAAAACAAGAGCAACATACCTTTCCTCCTATTCCATACACAGAAACCAAACTAATTTGCATTTTACCTTAATTTGGTATGATACAGGACACCATCCTCAATGTGCATGGTGCACCCATAGGTCTGACCTCCAGAACTTTACCACTCTACATTTATAGTCTGAAGTAGCCTACCAGCAAACCACTCACAAGGTAACAGTACAGACTACACATCCTGCAGCAAAGTTCTTAGAAGGTTATCTGCAGCACATGGACTTTCTTGCTTAGCCCTCAAATATTGTCCAAACAGAGCTCTGTGTCCAAAACGTGTCTGTGTCCAAAATGACTAGGCTATTAGCCAGAATTGGCATAAACCCATGCCCATGATGCAGTGAACTGTGATTTGGCTGACAATCGACTGAACTTTCTTGGCTATTTTAATTGGCTTTAAGAATATAATTGTGATATTTTGATAATATTCAGCAGAGTGAAAGAGAACAAGAAATGTTCCTTTGCATTAAGCTCAAGTTGTTATCATCTTATTGCATTGCTTTTAGCACCAGACATTCTTTCAGAGTAGATGGCTCATATAAAAGCCAATTAAAATCCCATCAATTAAAATCCTTACACGGGGGAAGAGGGAGGGAAAGAGGAACAAGCCCTTCGTACTGATGGAATGCAAGATAGGTCTTCATTGCATAGTTCAACTGTGCATGCAAAAATATGCAAAAGGATGTTTTCTGAATTGATTCAACAAATCAACTGAATCACTTCAACACTTCTAATCTTCAGTCCAAATTGAATTATTTCAACATTTCAGACCAGAACACCATTTCAAAACATTTTGATACTTCCAGTCAAATTGATGATTCAAATCAGATCAGAATGAGTCACACATTCCTTATGAATATACTAGTGGATTGCTTCACTAATAGCAGTGAAGATAGTGGTATGACATGGGTACAGTACCAGAGGACTGACCCCAAATCCCTCACCATCTCAGACCTCAAACATGCCTAACAGTGGTGGAATTTCATCTAATTGTAGCACGAGGAGGAGGAGGAGGAGGAGAGATTGGTGGCTGCATTCAGAAGGGGGATAGAACAAGTTAAGGATCCACCTTCCAAACTTTCCTTCCCCTGTGGGAGATGTTTGAGGTCTGTAGCACAGGCAGAGTGTTTAAGGAAGCACCTCCTGCTGGAATGTTTACCTCACCAAGACAACAGAAACAAATCAATTAAAATGAAGAGGGGGAAGAAAAGGAGATACACTGAAATTTAAATTGTGGCTGCTTAATCATGAGCTAAAGCTGGAATATACAAGTCTGGAGATACTTTAAAAAAAGTAAGAGACTTAATTAACTGAATATCAGCTAGCAATGATATTCATGAATAAAGAGCAATCAGAAGAAAGTACAAAGGTATAAAATGCACAGTTCAAAAAGAAAAAAAGGGGGGGGGGGAAGAGGCCTAATGAGCAACACAGAACCAGGAGAAAGCAAAGGCCAAGGAGATGATTGTGCAGAACTCAAAGACAAGAGCTGGAGTTGGAGAATGGATACATTTTTAAAAAGCAAATAATTACTTGAAATTGAATGTGTAACAGAAAAAACAACACAGGCTATCAAAAGCCAAGACAGCCATGGGGCTGTACAGAGCAAAAATAAGAAGAGGGGGTCTAGAAGCCAAGAAAAAGGAAGAAGCTTAAGGCAGGAAGACTTACTGAAAACAACCAGGCAACAATGCCTGTGTGGGATGAAATTCTGGGACACACAATGGGTAGCATCAGCGGAGAGGAAAACAAACAGAATGTTTAACAGCTGCCATCGACTTTGCCAGGGAACAGTGTCTGAAAACATGAAAGCATCCTTACTCTGCAAAGAGGAAAAAATAATTAATCTCAATAATAAACAAACAAGGGAAGAAGAATATGGAAGGCAGAGAAGACATGCTTTCTCTGCAGCTTCAAGGGGGAGCAGAGCAGAGCAAGTGGCTAACCCTAATGAACAATTGCCAAAGGTATACACATCACAATTGGCCATCCAGAGCCCACTTAAGACAACTCAATAGAACTTACTTCTAAGTCAACCTATATAAAAGTGTGCTGTCTCGGCAGGAATACTTCCAACTCTTCTTTGTTCCATTTGATTATTGCAGGGATCAATAACTAAATCCCTTTTAACAAGGTAAAACTGAAATGCCACAAGCCTTAGGTATTCTCGTTTAAGATGCCCCAAGATCACACACAATATCAACATTCGGGATGAGCACCCAGGCTCAAGACTGGTTCTTCACTCCTGATCTGCAGGAAAGTGAGTCTGTATTTATTAAGATTTTAATATCTTAGATTGCAGGCAAGTTACCTTTAGCCAGAAGCAGGATCATACCTGATCAAATTTAGGAACATTGAGATTCTAGGATCCTGGCAGCCACTACCACCATGTCCTTGGACCAAGAGTTGGCAGTTTGTGATTTAAGGTTTATTTCTATAAGCAGTCAGCTCAGGCCTTTGGTCAAAATGATTTGTCCCTCTATAAGTCGATCTTCGGGATGGGAAGAATAGAAAAACAGAGGTAAGAAACAGAAAGAAATGGGAGGAATATCTCCCCCCCAAAAAATATATAAGTTTCCATTCCCCTTTCACAGGGGTTTGCATTTCCAGCTTTCCATTCTCATGGAGATTAGTAGGTGTGCTTCAAATTCTTCTTCTAACTCTAGAAGGAGAGCCAGACTGGTGTAGTGGTTAAAGGCACCAGGCTAGAAACCAGGAGACAGTGAGTTCTAATCGTACACACACACACACACCCTCTTGAAGAGACCATCCACAGGGAGGGAACACCCACTGGGAAGTCAAAGAATATAAAGACCTAGTATGTGTAATGGTATGTGGGAATGACCTTGGGAGACAGGAGGGAGAGCCACAGATGGGACAACTAACATGCAAAAGATATCTCAGCCCACAGAAGGAAAGAGGGTATGAGAAATGTTTCAGAAGGGACCCTCCCTAGTTTTCCAGAGAGTAAAAGGAAAGGAGGGGAGAAATACTTTCAGTTGTGCAAGATTCTGTTAATGTAACCTCACAATAAAGACAGCGCTAGTTCTCATGGTTTGTGCTTCTTGTCTGGACTACCTTGCAGGGCCAACAGTGTGGTCGCTGACAGCAGAGGCACAGGAACTAGCAGAAGTTAATGGAGAAAAAGAGGGAGAGGCTTGGAAGATCAAAGGCTGGGATGGAGCTGCAAAAACAGAGTGGGGCAGAATTTCACACGTTGCTTTCAATCAAATCTTTGCTTGCAGATCTTGAGAAAGTTTTAATTAACTTAGTATTATAAGACTCATTGGAGGCATATAAACGTACCAGGTTAATGAAAATTATTTCAAACATGATGCCTGAGATTTATACCCACCGCCACTTGCAGTAAGTGCTCCTTTTTTCTCCAACCCACCTTTCCACACTTTATAAAATAGAAATATTTAAAAAGCCATTACTGACTTCCAGCAGCTGATATAAGCTGATTAGGAGGCGGTGGGAAGTGGCTGTATTAAAATTCTCCCTAGTCATTTGTTTTCTTTTTCTGAGCCATTTTAAATATTGCATTTAATAGAAAAATAATTTGCTCAGCTCAGAGAAACATCAATTTGCTACTTGAAGGCTCGTATATTAAGCCAAAGACGCTAATGTATAAACATTTACGGTTCCAGTAAATGCATGGGGTTCAGACCAATTGGATTCCAGGCAGGAGAACAGCCCAATATGCAAGACAAAGGATTCACATAATAAGTTATTTATTCTCAATAACCTTAAAATTTACAGACGCAAATGTGAGAAGGACAAAGGCAGTTAATCCACACAAATCAGAATAACACACCTCCTTCTCTCTTGCACTGCAAAAGATCATGGTCAGGAGCCACTGAAATTATAACTGTGGACACTGGGTTCTCTACATAGCTGTCTCTTGTGCTCAGTCTGTTGAACTACATCATCCTACACTACCATTCCATGTGAAGCACCAGACAGGGGCCAAACTATGGAAGATTTCTCCTGTATTTATTTAACCAGTTCCTGTTGATAAAAGAGAGTTTGCTTTTTTTTTTTTCCAAAGGTGAAGAATATTTCAACCACATTCTCATAGATGCAATGTGACGTTCTTGCACTTATTCAGAGACCAGGTAGGCCTGGATGAACCTCCAGTCTTTCACTGCACAGTCCTCTTTCTAACACTCAGAAGCCTCCCTGGATTTCCAGGGTTCTATTAAATCCCACAAGAAGACATTTGGCAGGAGTTGCTCCTGTTGGGCTTTTTCTGACTGAGAGACAGAGTTCCAGAGAGGTTTCAAAATGATGCAAAGATGTGTAACAGGATCTCCGATGGTTCCATCTCCAATGGTAAAGTAAACTCAGAATTGTGGCCAAGAGGATTTTCAAGAAATTCTGAAATACCTCGAGAATAAGTTGGAAAAAGCTTATTCTGCAGACAAAGAAAACTTCTGAGGAATACCAAGACCTATTTCACACAGTATCAAGCCAAACAATCCGTATAGCCAATAGAAACCATAGTTATGCAGGCTGGAGATACAGGAACAGTATCAGGTTGAAGATACTGTAGAGCAGTGTTTCTCAAACTTGACGACTTTAAGATGTGTGGACTTCAACTCCCAAAATTTCCCAGCCAAGTCTGGGAGTTGAAGTCCACATATCTTAAAGTTGTCAAGTTTGAGAAACACTGCTGTAGGGTCTAAATGCAGAAACATTTTCAGACTACTGACAACCAATACCTGTACTCTCAAGTTTTTGATAAGTAATTTTAAATATTTAACTTTTCAAAGAGGAGGAGGAGGAGGAAGAGCAGAAGAAAAGTTCCTGTGTGTGTGCATACACAAGTATGTTCTGAACTTCAGCTGAGTGGTCTAACAAAGGGGTAAACAACCTCAGCCAACAAACCCACGTGCAGCTTTTGAATTCTGTAGTTTTATTGGCACCCTGAAGATCTCTCCAATCCCAATGACCAAAAACCACAGGCACAAATTCCCACCGTTTTAGATGGGATATGTATGAAAATGTTGGTGGGAACCCAAGGAAAGAAGGAAACCTCCAGACAGTTAAACTTGATCATGCCCAGTTTGAGACAGTGCTGCCCACTTTGCATCATCATGTCACCCACCATAGCCCTTGCCTCCCCAAACAAGTTAGGTGTCATCCCCAGCCAGCAAAACTTTGCCCTCATCCTTAATCAAACTATTTGCAGCTCTACCTATTATTCTAGGAATATGAAACCAGTTCCTTGTGACAACTGGAGTAGGATCCACCTAGATGCAGTTGGTATTTCTTGCAGCTGGTCTACAGCCTTCTGGTAGTGGATGGTTGAGTGAAAGAGCTATATCCTCACTATTCTCCAGATGCCTCCTTCATTCAGATGCTCCTAAAGTGTCACAAGAAGAAATTTTGAGGCAATGCAGTAAAACATCAGACCAGCCTTTACAGCCAATTGCAAGAATGTAATTCCTCACAGCCACCAGATCCTTTGCCCTCTTCCTGGCACTGCCCTTAGAAGGGAAGGGAATGTATTGTTTGTTCAGCTATCTTGGCCAAATGCCTTCATGCATTGAGCTATTATCCAGAAACTAACCAGCAATAAAGCTGCATTAATAATTAACTTCCACTTCATTAGCATGTAATAACTTCCTAACTCCCACAGTTCTTTAGCACCTCCAGAGCTCACATAGGCTCTTATTATTTACCAGCCAAGTGTTGAAATACTTATTCTGATTCCAGGAGCATTTGGGGAAGGAAGCAGGGCATGCATTTCAAACCAGGCCATCCCCTACAACACTCAGTCACACTACAGTGAATTTCAATAGAATTTTCCAGTGCATGAAACAAGTTACCTCTACAAGATACTCTCAGTCAAAATAATCTCATAATAGGGAGCTTAGTCCTCTGCACCTCAGGGTGAAAGTAGTTGTGGGGCGAGCCATGGGTCCCTTCCTGTGCTTGCATGCTTAGCCAGAGAAGTAAGAGGCATAAAGCTTTTCCATGTAAAGAGGAACTATGGGCCAGGCTCTTCCATTCCATGTCTATCACATTACATATACAGCTCCTTCACTCACTTCTCAAACATGCAGAGAGTTGGAGGTATGACCACTGTGACCTCAAGTGGTGGCAGTCGGGATGTACCAAGGTGAACTTGCCACCACTCATGTTTTTTTCAACAGATGGGCAAGGTTGTCTGAATGCCTCTGATTTGCTAAAATATGGTGGATCGTCCACCCCTAAGTTTCAAATCTAAATAGCATCTGATGCTGACCTCATTCTCACCAAAGTGAGGAGTCTATATTTGATTTGTATCCCTTCAAATGTGCATGAATGGACCAATCTACTTCATCCAAAAAATCCCCCAAGCCCTCTATTAGAAAGCTAGGATGAAAGAGAAGCTAAGAATTCTGGAAGTTCTATTCATAATGCATCAGAAGTATGCTGTGCAGACTGAGCTCCAACACTGCCTGAGGTCCCCAAAGATCTCAGAATGTCTTTGCCATGTTTAATAGTGCAATGCAGAAAAAAAATCTCTTGCACTTTTCCTATCACTTCTCATTCAATGTCATGGAAGGAATTTGTTTTCAAGATTGTCTTCAAAGAACAAGGGAATTCAGCTAAGATGTTGATGGATGGAGTATAAGGAAATGACTACTTATTAGTTACAAGATGGCCAAAGGTTGGGTGGGAATTTCCTGTTGTTCCTTGAACAGCAGCTTGCAGCTTCCCTCCCTTCTCATGCTTCCATTCAATCCCCAAAAAAGAGATCAGAAGGAATCATTTCCCATGGGACTTTCTCAGACAGGGAGGGTTTAACAGCCAGGGGGGCTGTTGGTAGTGCCTGGAACATTCAGTGAACAGAAGACAAAATAAGTGAAATAATAACAACGTACATTTCACTGTTGCTTGATCTAAAGCAAGATCTCAGGATCCAGCATGCTGAAAACTTGTGGTGTTGTGGCAATCTTACAAGATTTGGGTTCACGTACAGACATTATTTGGGAGCTACCATTGTGTGACTTTGCATATCAGTACTTAGTAAAGCATTCCATCTTGTGTTGTAAGAAAAGCCAATAAGATGATCAGAGCATATTTCTGCTCAGGAGTATAGGAAGTTTCAAAGTAGCACCATTTGCATCTCAAAATGATACCCCTTTCTCTTCTGGTACCCCAGCCATCTCTGGTTATGAAAGTCTCTAGCATCATGTGAGCACATGGGAAGAGAATCAGGTAGCCCAGCCTAGGCCTATCATTATTGCATCTCTGGGATTCTCCTGAAAGGGTTATGACCTAATAGATTACTATAAGGAATTATGTCCTCTGAATTGATGCCAAGTTCTCCGTCATGTCTATGCTTGGAAAAGCAACAGGTGATTTGAGGTAGGTTAAGCTGAGAGGCAATTACTCGGCCAAAGTCCACCAAGAGACTTTTATGTCCGAATGAGATGTTGAACCTGTCTTCTTGGTCCAATGCACTAACCACTGGCTCTCTTCACCCCAGCCTAACCCACTCTTGGGTTATCAACTGCCCTATAGAACATATGCTAGGAATTCATTTTTTAACAAATAAAAGTTATTGTATTTTTATTCAGATTGTTCATACAGTTTGTGGACGACTTTGGAAAAAATGCTGTCCTGAGAGACAGAAAATACTGTAATCACAAGGGGGTAAACACAATTTTACATAATATTGTTTCCTTTTGCTTCTGCCCAATCTCTTCTTCACTATTATTCTGCACATTCTTTCCTAAATAATTGTTCACAATCATCTTCTATTCCTGTTCCAAACATTTTCTATATGTACTCTTTTTAATCTACAGAATAATTCCTACATCCCACCATCCTTTAGTTTTCCTTGTATCAGCAAGTGCAGACTGAGATTTGCATCATTTCATTGCACCAGGCAGACTCAAAATCTAATTCAAATGTGGCCTGACTCAGAGAATGCCCTCTGAAAATTCCACCTGTGTTCCTGAGAGACTTCAAATCTGCTGTCAAGTTCAACTCAGAGAGAAACTGTAGGGAAAAATCTCATTTCAGGACCAAAGACACAGCTAAAAAGTTCCAAAGCTCTCCACTAGAGGGTAGCAATACACCAGTTCGAAAGAGGATTACATGGAATGGGCGCATAACCAGATGGGCCGAGAAACAGCCATCCGGAACAGCCATCCCAGCCCCTCTCGAAGTTGTTACCAGCTTGTGCTTTTTAACACGGCAGAATGGAGTAACGGTATTAACTAAATGATTCATTTAATTGTAATTACGTTAAATGTCACCTAAGTTAGATTCCTGTGCTGGCTCTCTTTTTTCAAAAAACAGGAGATCCCTCAAAAGTCTGGTCTGAAACGAGCTCTGCATCCTTTATCTTTGCATAACCCATTGCAAATAACAGGCTAGAACCCATGTTTAACAACAAAATAGCACTGATATTTTTAGCTCTGTTTGCCCAATATGTTTACCCGCATTGAACTAAAACTTGGTTTCCACAATGAATCCAGTGTTCTGGAGGTATACAATACCCTGAACCATAAACCATAAAATGACTGACCACAGTTGGCTGCTTTGTGATACAGTTATGTCACGCTGACCCAGAGCTAGTGACAGATATTCAATTTTAGGATAAAAAATTGAGTTGCAGAACCTCCTGCTTATGCAACTTTATGTCATGGATGCAAAATGGAAACCCTGCTTGCTACCATGAGAAAACAGGTGGGTGGGAGAAAAAAAGCAACAGGTACCAGCATTTGGCTATGAGACATGATAGGGAAAGAGGAAGTCATAGTCAAGGAACGATCAGCAGGAAGACCTCAGAGAGTCAAGGAACATGCCAGAAGTCAGGACTGACCACCAACCAGGGTAGAAGATTCTAAGCAGACTCAACGAGCCCTCACAGCAAGGCACAATCAAAGAAGTAATTTCAGAAGTTTCAATGCAAGGAACAGGGATAAAATACAGAATTTTGGAAAGTGTGATAGAAACATCCAGCCCTCCCTTATTACTGGGTTTATTAAGACAGAGCCTCTTTGATCATTTTGAGTCTCCTCTTTCTGGCTTTTTGCAGCCAGGGTGCGCCATCATTTATAAGCTACTAACAACCCTCTTTCCTGTCCAATGGGCTATTTTATGGCTAATATTCCTTTCCCGGCCTCCCCACAATCTCTCACAGATCCTGAAATTCAAGTAATGTTTACTTGATGCAGGAAGTCCTTTTATTCTCTTTGCTGTTCAGCAAGATCTATCAGTGGGCCTGGGGACCCTGAAGGACTGGGAAGGTGCCACATGCAATTCAGCAACTCTCCCCACGGTGTGGCAATCAGCAGGAGCCATTCAATTTGGCTTAATTTTAACCTTTTTTTTTTTTTACTCATTGTGATGTTTCTATGATGTTTAATGCGTTCTTTTTGCTCTCTTTGTGGATTTTAAATTGCTTGATTTATTGTTCTGAGTCACCCTAAGAACTCTGTTATGGGGCAGCCTATGTATACACATCGGTTGGGTTATATAACAAACATTTCCAACGTGGCGGCAATTGTTTGGAACCATGATCATTATCCTGAAGGCCTTTTAATAGCACAAAGCAATGCATTACAATAAAACCTTTTTTCTGAACATTGTGAAATGCCCTTCCTATAGAGTTAAGATTTGCTCAGCTGCTCCGTACTTTGTAATGTCTCAAAAGTTACTAAAGGTGGAATTTTTCGAAAGAGCATTTGGTTGGATAGTTTGTTCTCACCATCTTTATTTCACTTTGAATTACTCTGATTTATTTACTGATACTGTTTTGTTTTGTTATGATTTCTTTTATTTTTCATTAGCATAATTTATCCTTGTATTGTTGTGACTTTGATTAGTTCTTTGTATTTCGTTGTGCTGATTGATTTATATTTACTGTGGACTCTTGAAATTGCCATGGATGTGTTTGTTAATTATTTTGGAAAACCCCATGAGTTTACATTCATTTGTCCAAATAGCTAAATAAACCAGTCAGTTTTTCGAGGTCGGCCATGATTAGTGTCTGTAAGTTCAGCAATCTACCATTTCTACCAACAAACATGCCTAGTCCTCTGAAGAGTTGCATCACTTTTAAGGAAAATTATAAAACTTACACAACTACCGTAAGACATTTTAAAATCTAAAGTGTTATAGTTATGCACACTTTATTATCTTCCTTAAGCTCAGCGGTGGGAAGACTCAAACCTCACCTGACATGCTTACCCCATACAAAGAACATTCATCCTTGCTTCAACTGAGAATTACAAAGCTTTCATTTGCAACCAATATACTACTCAAGACTTATCCCGTCTATGGGTACCACTTCTACAAAAGTTTGCCTACAGCTCTGATTGAGCATTGTAACTTTAGAGGGTTGCCATGGCAGCATCAGCACCTCCTCTGGACTGCCGTCCCAAGCATCCAAAACTGCTGCTGACTTTCTCATTAGGTATTTGGGAAAACCACAAGAACTGCTTAATGGATGTTAACTTTCTCTTTTACTCAGTAAAAGGGCAAGAATACAGTGAAAAAAGGTTGGATTACTTAGGGCCAGCCCTGCTATGAGGCATGAGACTCAGCTGGAAAAATCTGGGCGAAGAGTTACAGTCTCCAAAATTCCCTGGCTGTTCCCTGGTCTTGAAGGATGGAGCTGAGTGTATCGTACATGGTGGCTTACACTCTCAAAGTTAACTAGGTTGATGGACCCTACCAATGTCAAGGTGAGGTTGAACTGCCACACCACTCTACTCTATTTCCATTCTATGGAATAGAGAGGGCCACATATTGTTCTTTGCTTCCATAAATAAATCCCACACAAAGCACAAGGACTGTTTTCCCACCCCACAGTAAGTCAAAATGTGGCTTAGTTAGTTTTGGCTTTGTCTGTTGTGGGAACCCAGATCATCTCCTTTTCATCCTGACCTACCTTGTGGGCTTCTTGAGCTGGTGAACTGTGGCAGGGAAAGGAGGAAGAAACCTTCCCAAGCTCCTTGGCGAAAGAATGGGATAAAAATGTAAGAACAAACAAATCATTTTTAGCCCTCAGGTGAGAACTATTTTATTTCAGAGGCCACTTGGGATCAGTTGTGTCAGGAAAATGACGTACAAGCTCACACTTCAGCTAGTCCTTTTGGTTTATTGTTTTAATTTGGGTAGTCGGAACATAAACAAATCTTTAAATAAATGCGTCCAAACAACAGGGAGGGGGAGGGAATAGCCTAGTGGATGCTCCATCAACTTAGCATTTCAGGGCAAATACATAACAAATGCTTATCCCCTTGTTTCACATTAAAGAAAGATAAAAGCAGCTCTAAAGCTTAGTCAAACTGGGAAAAAAAGGGCTACTTATAAGTAAGCCCTCTCACATCACATGTGACTGGGTGGTGGCACCTAGTCAACTTGGGCTAATCTTAGAGAGCTAAACAGGGCCAGATCTGGTTGGTATTTAGATGGGGAACTACTAGGAAAGCTCAGCTGTAAGCGGGATTGGGAGATCAAAAATATATCTAAGAAGGAGGCTGTAGCAAACTACTTCTACCCTATTGCCAAGAAAACTCCATGAATATGTTTGCATATACACCAGCAAGCCAGCTCAACTCAGAAGAGATCTGACTTTTCTGTTTTAGTCTAGGTCAGTGTTTTTCAAACTTGGCAACTTGAAGAGGTGTGGACATCAACTCCCAGAACTCCCCAGCCAGCATGAATTCTGGGAGTTGAAGTCCACATATCTTTAAGCTGCTAAGGTTGAGAAACACAGGTCTAGGTAAATGGGTGTAATGTTGCAAGCACAACACCCATTATATATAGTCATTTAAACAGGGGGACTGTGGGTTGTTTTGAAAAGTTAGGGAAGCCTGCCACTATCAGATCAATCAGGCAAGGCAGCCCAAATTCATTTATGCAGAATCTGATGTTTGGAAGGTTTTTACTGGAAGCTGTCAAAAACTGACACTGTGTCTTTGTCGGTTACAAACCTGAGCTAACCAATATGTTCGTTTTCCAAAAGCAGGAAGATGGCAGGATGCAAACTTTGATGCTTCCTCCCATCCTGATGTATTTTTTTCAGGAAAACGTCCCATAGCTGTGTTTTTTTTTTTCTTTTTTTAGCAGCGTGCAGCAACTCTGAGGCCAGTTGCTAAGACTGGAACTCTGTATGAGAATCCATAACTCAAGGCATCCAGCCTGTGCAATGCTTCATTTATGAAATTTCAAAAAACACACCGATGCATGCATCGCTCTTTTTTTTCACAAAGTTGTTCTTCTTTACAGCATTTAAACTGTGACATCTGAACCTGAAGAGGCTTTCGAATGCATATGTTCTGTTTTTGCCCAATGAACAATGCAGATCTTAATATTCTCTGTAGCTTTCTCCCAGTTCTAAAGATGAAGCAAAGGTTGGTACAGAACAGCATGCAATCTCGGTGCATTCTAAAATTAAATATTACAGGGGGAAAGGGCATGCAAACAAACAAATAACCCAACTGGAGAAAAAAAAAAAGGACTGACAACGAGGCACAAGGTAGCAATTTAACTGAAGCAAGCAAATCAATCACCAAGTCACAGCAGCTGGCAGCTGGGGAGAATATTATTGATTCCTCTAATACCTTGATACTGAAAGGCATAAAGGAAAGCTGAACTATATATGAACAGTTCACCTTTAGCAGTCTTCCCCAACTTAGTGCCTTCCAGATGTGTACTCAGGAGATGTTGTTGGGGCTTCTGAAAATTGTACTTCAACAAGCCGTAAGGGTGTCAGGTTGGGGAAGAATGGGTTATAATCATTGTTGTCAGCCTAAAGGCCTCTTGCTCCCATATCAGGAGAAAAGCAAACACTGATGTTCCAATCCTACCACCAGAACCTTGAGATATCATCTAACAAACCAATGGGGAATGGAGGACAGACTGAAAACCTGTGATGCATGTTCCCTGCCATAAGACAGAGATCCTTCCACCCAACTCTGAGCTTTCCACTGTTAAACAGCCCTCCTATTTTATGCCTTTATTTCCCATTGTAATCAAACCACAGCTTGCTGTAACTCTAACTGGCACAAAACCTTCCACAAATGGAACTGCAAACCCAGTTCAGCCAATAGTTTATGACCCTGCATTGTGGATGGCAATATGGCTTGGCCAAACCATGGTTTGCCAAAATGCAATAGTAAACTATAGTTTATTATAATTCAGGACATCAACTAGGAAATCAATGTAAGCAAAGGGAGGGAAAGGGTAGATTCAGACAAACAAACAGATTCAGAAAAAGCAACAACTGGAAGCTAAGCTGACTGGGGAATATGACAGAATTTTTCCAAAAGCTGAAGGTGTGTCACCTGGAGCAGAGGCCCAGGGTAACAGTCTTAAGTAACAGGAAGGAAGATTCCAACTGAATTTTAGGAAAAATTTCCTTATGGTAACAGCAGTTCCACAATGGAGCCAATTATTGTGTAAGGTGGCAAACTACGAGCAGAGGATTCGATCTAAGGCTCATAATGGCTCCTTGCTTGATTCTATAATTTTATAAATAGAACCATTCATGTAATGCTAAACCATAGTTTAGTTTAGCATTGTGTTTAAACCAACATTTTTGTGTCACAAGAATGGAACCCAGCCTGGTTTCCCACTGTCATTATCACCACCATAAATCAGAAAAGCTACAAATGCATTCCTAGAAAACTCTCCCAGCCCTTTTTCAAAAGCAGCAACCCTACTGACAAGCCCTTCCTGTGCCAATAAATTCCAGAAAATTCTCCTGTTTCGATACCTAACTGGTCATGGAAAATGAAGCAACAGGGTGCAGAGTATGGAATGTCCTATTCATTGTTTCTTATCTTACGAGTCATCAACCACACGGTGCAACTTTCTTTCCCTGGCTCAAACATTTTAGTACAAGGAGAAGCCAACAAAATGCTGGTCTGAATGCAGCTTTGGGGCTGACCTTTGATCCCCAAGATCATCTCACCCAAGTCTCAGATCCAGAGCCTCATATTTTCTTACAAAGAAGTATAAAGAGAGGTGAGCAAGACAGAAAAAGCAGACAGTGATTCAGGCTACCCTGAATCTTCACAAACGGTAGTCTTGGCAGCTTCACGCTGAGCTGGTGTCAATAAATTACAAGACAGAACCTCACTAGAATGAAGTGACATTGCATTGATGTCTTTGTGTTTTCCACGAGGCCTGAGAACATAGGATGCTTTATTGGCTTTCAAGCTATCAAGGCAATTAAAGGCAAGGAGCATATTTGATACAGTCCCTCCAGTCTATGGAATGGGGAGCTCTGTTCTGGCTCAGCCACAGCAAATTAAACAAGGAGCACATTCCTGAAAGAAAGGGGTTGTAGGGGAGGGAAGTGCCATGGTGGAGAGAGCCAAATAGCCTGGCACAGAACAGAGGGCTTCTACTTTGATCAGCACCATCCATTACAAAAGAGAAGGTGTATTTCTTTTTTTTAACAACAACAAAAATGTTATTAAGTTTTACAAAGCAAAAGGGTTAAAAACAAGAACAAATAGTCAAGAAGAAGAGTAGAAGGAGTATTTCAATGCTGAAGTTGCTTAGGAGACACTTTTTTATAGCTTTCTCTTCTGGAAGCTCGGTTTCTGAGTGTAGCAGAATATGGAGGGAATGAGATGGTAGAGTCCTTGAATGGTAGAGTCCATGATGATGAAAATGTTATCATGCTTTCATCTAGAGGCCTATCTATATCTGTATCTCAATTATACTATATAACAGAATCTTGGAAGCCTGACAGCATTTCCCCTTCCCTCTCTCTTATACCAAAAAAGTCAAGATGAGGCAATCTTGAGTTTCTCTCTCACACCTTCCTTGTTTTCCCAGATGAAGCATGTTTTCCCAATGGTTACTACATATTTTCTTTAAGGCCATCTCAGGACCCTTCTGAGCCTTTATATTTTTGTCTTACCCACTGTAGCCTTTAGTCGTTCAAGGGCAGTCCTCAACCACCAAAAAATGGCCTGAAGCATCCTAACTTCCTAGATATCGCCACATTGAGATGAAAAATATATATATAAGAGCTCATACTGGTCTTTGCTTCACCTTAATTATAAAATCACTCTATTTCATTACAGCAGGGAAAAATATAATCAGCTGGCTTGGATATTTTATGCCTTCTCCAGGTCTTGCTAACTGTGGATAGTAGCTTCCAGATTATGTGCTGCCTTCACATGGTTTCCTTTAAACCTGACTTGAAATGGATGGTCCTTTAAATAGAGCCATTTCATTCCATTTGATGAAAGAGAATTTATTTTAAGAATTATTTCAAACCATTTTGAAGAAATTATCCCGGATAGAGCATGATATTACTGCATTTATTTAATTACAATTTGGCGAAGGGGTATGAATAAACGTCCTGTCTTGAATTATGCAATCTATGAAATCCTGCTTCCATTAAATCCGAAAGGAAGGCATAGGGTTCACACATGGAATTTTCAGCCGTGGTGTTAGTTTCGTTAGTCAGTTCTTTGTGTAACTGTTGAGAAACCTCACAAAAAAACTTGGAGAAGAATTTCAAACGGTCATTTGGTGCCTAACTGAAAAGTATGATTCAACAGGGCTAAGACTTTCTAAGCAATATGGCCATTGCCACAACGAGCCCATGTTTCAGACCCTTAAAATATAAGACTCTTCTGTCTAATTCGGCAGCAATTAACTTTATCACCCAGACCTAAACCTTGTAAGATTTTAACACGTATGTTTTCTTTTTCTTAGGTAAGTAAACAAAAGGTTTCCTGGCAGTTTCTAATTATAGAAGGAAAGTTTCCCTGCCTTCAAAGCAATGACTGCCAAGGTCTAGTAGAAGACAGAATAATTATTAACCAAAAAAATGGCAGGAAAAAGAATTGTATTCAACTGAACTTCAACTTTTTCTTTCATGCAACAGAGAGACAGAAGCTATTACTTCAGGCATTAGGTTTTAAACCAAGATGATTGAAACAATGTTGAAAACTATACCAACTGGGATTTCTCCTGTCACTGCATCAGCAATCTTGTCAAGCCCGAAGCAGCATGGTACAGTCTGGGGCAGGAGCACCTCCAGCCTCAAATGAAATGAATTCTCAAGGTGATGCATCCAAGAATGCCAAAATCTCATCCAAGATTTCAGATTTTTCACATAAAAACTTGTGAATGCTAAACAAAACAGCCATTTTCCTCAGTATGGTGCTGCAGAGGCAGCAGATTATAACTCCTCTCCTCCTTGGCCCAGAAAGACAGGTGGTGGGCTTGAGCAGAGATGAGGACCCCCCACCCCTCCAGATGTTGCTAAATCACAGCATGGAAGGTTCTTTGTGACTCAAAAAGAATCATGTAATTTTGGCTGCTGAAAATCAGAAAGCTGGAGACTAAATTAATCAAAGCTAAACATTTGGCTGAGAGGCTGGGATAACCTTCAGAATCCAATTCCTTCCAGCTCACTCCTCTACCCCTGCCCCAATTACAACACTAGCTTCTGAGGAACAAAACTGGGCTACTGCTAAACTGGCATTAATAAGCTGAAGACATCTTAAAGCAACTTAGCTAAAACATGGGCACATTTTGTTATTATACTCTTAAGTCCAGTATCCCCAGTATGGCATCTGGCCATACCAATATACCCTGGGATACCTCCCTGGTTACCCATCAGTGTCCTTCCCTCATCAGACTTTAAAAAATAAATAAATTTAAATTGCTTTAACTTAATAAATGGGAATCTTGCTTGCTGCAAACCAACTACCAGTGGCAGTATCATTGATTTCCCATAATGCCTCTGGGCCTCAAATGAGCTTGCTAAGCTTTCTTAGAAAATAAAAGTAATAGTGTCAGCCTTACCAGGTAGACCAGACAGGAAACATAACCAGATGAGCTAATTCTACTTTATTGTAAAGCTACATTAACAGAATCTTGCAAGTATGAAAGTACAATTCTCCCACCGTCTCCTTTGCAGCCTGAGAAACTATGGAGGGTCCCTTCTGAGCCTCTTGCCCTGGCCACTATCTAGCTGCTTGCGGGCTATGCTGTCTCTTATCTGACCATTCTCTAGGCAGCATCTCTCCCCCACCCACCCCGTCTCCCAAGGTCTTTCCCACATACCATTATAAATAGACAACTGCAACTCTGTGCCTTGTTTGGGAGTTTGCCCCCCTGCCCAGAAAAATGGCAAAAGTAAGCAGGGATAGAAAGATGTGCCTAGGGCAGTGTTTCTCAACCTTGGCAGCTTTCAGATGGATGGACTTCAACTCCCAGAATTCCCCAGCCGGCTGCAGAATTAGAATGTTCTTTGCTGCCATCTAGTGGTCCTCCAGACACGTGCAAGCCAGGTAGAGTATGAGTGAAGGAGGAGATGGCAGACAGCATTCTATACATTAGAATATACGTCCTTAAACGTCCTTCAAGGGTAGCCATTTTGTGATTGGGAACAACAATGGACGATTCTGTATGGGCAAATCCAGATATGCCCACCACCCCAAAAGTTTGCAAACCCTTGCACTCGGCTGTTTTGATATTTTGATACAGAAAAGCAGGATGGTGTACATATATTGAAAGCCACTGTATGGAATATATACAGAAAGTATATTTTGGCAGGTGAGAAATCCAAGAAAAGAATTGAGATACACCCGTCCATCACTCCATCAACATACAGGCCTCCCCGAAACCAGGGCAGGAGAACTGACCATCTAAGCCCCAGATGCAGATCAGCCTTCCCCAATTGAGTGGATTCCAGATATACTGGAAATGCAACACCCCCAGCAGTTTCAGTGGCTATCCAGTTAGGAGAGGCTGACCAGATCCCATCCAGATCTTGGCAGGATACAAATTCCTCCCACTTTGAAAATCCCACCGTTTTTGCTCTTACTCCCTTCCCTCAGCTACTAGAAAGCATACCAGGAAATGTTTTAATCAAAATAATGTTGACTTCTGCAAGAAAAATAGCTTCCCATCCTGAGCTAAATGATTAACCTTACCAAAACAAAATCTATCCACATTTATGGCAATGAAACACACCAATGGAGCGAATAAACCTTTTTTTAAAAAAAAAAAAAACAATATGAGAAGGTGCCCTTTTGCATTTCAACGCACATTTCCTTTTAAACAGACAGGCAGACAGTTTCAAAGAACTCCCTGGACACTAATTCTCAAATCCAGATTCTGCTCAAATACTGTCATTTGAAAAAAGAATGTTCCTAATTCAAATTGCGAGGGAACAGTTGCTGTTTTTCACCACTCCTTTATTGGGATATTTGACTATGATGTTCCTCTACCTCTCCAAGCTCTTTTGCTTTTCTTTTTTGGTTTTGATATTAACAACAAAATGTTTGCACATTTTCTGCTTCACACTGAAATCATGGCAATCCTTAGATAAGATGATGATTTATGTGCAACCAGCAGATGGAGCTCAAGACCCAGCATTTGACCCATCCTTCCCCTATAGATTTTCCCTACTTATTCTAATGCCTTAACACCTTGCATTTTTGTCAAACTTACAGAAAAGAAATCTTACAACAATTAAATTACAAACTACATGGAGGCACAAACAAACATCCAATTACAATTCACACGTAAAGCAACGTAAGGCAAAGTGGCAAGGTGTTCGAGAGAGAAAGGACTCTCCGTGACTTAATTTTAAAAAGAGACAAAGATTTTATAACTGTTGCAGACAAGTGTTGTCACAAAATACAGCGGGTGGGATTGAGAATGGGCAGCAGCATCTGGAACATCAAGGAAGCAATGAGTCAAACAGCAGCCGCAAAGTGAAGCAACTTGTGACACTTCCAAATCGCTGATGGCAGAGAGAAATATTCTCACACCCATTTGGAGATCAGCTAAACACAGAAAATCGGGAGCAGAAAATTAGCAATGGTAGTCCTATCATTATTAGGTATGACAAACCTTTTCTGGAGACTGAACATGAATCCTTCTTGCGTGCAAAGCATGTGCTCAGGTACAACGCCAATAGCTAACTCTTTGTGCATAGAGAAAGTGTGTCTCCAACGCCCTCCCCAAAAGAGGGCAAACAAGGGCAACAGAAGGGTGCATATGCCAATTTCTACAGATGCAATTTTGAAAAATTGCTGTAATTGTACATCTCATTGTAGGGGAGAAGGCCAGGTGCTACACAGTGATGGTCAATTTTGACTCCTTTCCTAGGATTCTTTCCACAAGACTTGGACTGGGGCAGCATTTTAAATAGAGGACCATTTCAAATAGAGGACTGAGTTCTTTAAAGTTGGACAAGTGGCTGTCCTATGCCCTTATTTCCCATTCTATATGCACACTGCGGAGAAAGGTTCCCTGTTCTATACTCATGTGACTGAGAAAGAGACTGTGAAACTTGAGGTCAGATATTCAAGTGCAATCACTTCCCCAAGATGGGGGAAGGATGAACAGCAAAGGGTCAGAATCCAAGAAAGTAGCCAGAATAGCTGCAGCTCTTGGAAACTAAGATCAGTGATACAAGAGCTTATACCAGGATGCTGCTTCAGCATTGGTCTATGATTCTTAAATCGAGCAGCTAGTAATGCAGTCACAATTGATTTAGAAAGCTTCTGGGTCAGAAAGAGCCTCATTACTTCAAACTCTGGTTGTACTGAGGCTGGCTGGCTAAGGTTTATAATGTCTCCTCCACTGCTTCTGAGAGGAGAGAGATGTCCAGAGGAGCCTTCCCCAATCTGAATGTCCTCCAGATGTGTTCACTTCAGTTCTCAAAATTCCTGAGGTCAATAGTTTTGGAGGACCCCCAAGTTAGAGAAGATTGGTCCAGAAGTCTCCAGTAGGCATTCCCCAGTTCCAAGATCCTCACTTTCAGACTGTTGAGGGGCTAATATTCCAGGATAAATATTTTGGAGTCAAGACATCATACTCTATTCATTCTACCTCTCCCACCAAAAATTATCCTTGTTTTATGGAAGAAATTATATTGCTGTCAGATAGCATCTGTCTTTCCTTTTCTTTCTCACTCAGCCAGCATTCTTCCTCTTTTTGCAGCTCCAAATTAGACTTTTGCTAGTGTTGCTGACCCAACCCACCTTTAGATGTTAGTTCACCCCATTTTTTTTCTAGGCCAGCTTTTCTCAACCTCAGCAACTTTAAGATGTGTGGACTTCAACTCCCAGAATTCCCCAGCCATGCTGAGTTTGAGAAACATTGATCTAGGCACTCAGTGATGATATTATTTCCATGTTCAGATCAAGTGGGAATCTTGGTAATGCCAAGCCAACGTCATCCTCACAGCTTGCAACTCCAGCTTGCATGCAAGCAACTCTCTACGTACAAATCGGAAACAGATCTGGTTTTGACATTAAATATACAGGATGTTGTGGAATGAATCCCATCTCCTAAGAAGCAAGACTTTACTTGCTGCCACTACTGATTTATTATGGGAAATTCATGTCCAACCTATTCAGGAAAGTGGCTGTTCCTAAAACTGCTAACAGGTGCTACATTTTGACATTGTGATCATCGCCATATGGATATTCCTGTGGCTTTATACATTATTTGACCCCAGGAACATGCACTGAAACAGTCCTCCCTCTATGATGTCAAGGAACCTGTAATATAAGGACATGAAATAAGATAACAGCTCTCTTTCTCTAGCATGAGAGTTCAAGAGCGCACAGACTGAACATCTCAACTGGTGAGCACAAGGGGTGCAGTGACATTAAATTGTTTATACGTCTTCAATTACAAAACAAAAACATGTGCTCTTTGGCATTCTGGAACATATATTTTGAAAATGCTCACGTCAAAATGGATCATTTGGAGTTTGTTCAAAATAAGCATACCTGTACACACATACGATCTGTACACGCCTCAAAGTCTATTCTATGGCTCAGACAGGGAGAAAGTCCAGCCATAGAAATCTTCAGCGGAAACCGAATATTCTGTTTGCATATTTTTAAAGTCCCATCCTTCTGCTCTCGCAGTTCGCTGCTTTAACATCCTTTCTTGCTAGATTTAATTCTTCTTTTTCCACATATGGCAATGAATTATCTGCCACAGGGGATTGAGGCTGGGGTATTTAACAAAAAAAAGCCTTCCCTGTTTAATATTTCTGCAGGCCTGCCCAAACAGGAAGACCTTACTGTGTTTCCTGAACACCTGCAGGAGAGTGCTAGGGTAGATTTCTGTAAGTCAGACTAATCCAAACATTCCAGCTCACCATCTAATGGTTCTTCAATGGAGAGAGAAAAAACAGATATTATCCAAATATCCAAAAAATATTTGGACTCCATATTACCTTCGTAACATGCAGAACTGCAGAACCTGCAATTCCAACATCACACAGCTTCTAAACTTTCATGGATGGAAAGTTTTAATAACCCAGTGTTCATGTCCCACAATCAGTGTTTAAGCCCCATTCCTTTCCACGGAAAAGGAGTGAAGCCTGTTTTCTGCCCATGACTTGCAAAATAAGTTCATTCTGGAAGAGCCTGCCACGCACCAACTGAAGAGCTAAGAGGCTACGTTGTTCTTCTGTTGCAAGATTATTGCTGAGGTTTTAGTTCTGCAACGAATGATGGTGGGTTACTTGTGGTACTGCCTGTCTCCAGTTGTTTCTGCCCATCTCAGATCCAGCAAGGTTGGCATGCTCCAGATCCCCTCAGTGAAATAGTGCCATCCTGCAGGACCCAGGAGATGTGTCATCTTCTCTGTCGCGGCAGTTGTCCTGTGGAACTGCCTCCCCTCAGAGATCTGGGTGGCCCCCACCCTGCTGAAAATCCATAAAAACCTCAGGTGTCAGCAGGGGGATTTAGAGTGATGTGTGAGTCTGTGTGTGTGTGTGTGTGTAATGTTTGCTTTTAATTGTATTTTTGTTGCTTTATATTGGTTTGTATGATTAGCTGCCCAGAGTTATTTGCTTAAGATGGGAGGCTTTATAAATTTTCCAAACAAATAAATTGATGATGATGATGATGATGATGATGATGATGATGATGACGACGACGACGTGCAAAAATCTGCCTTGAAATTTCTTGCTGCACAAGAGGCTTTGGGGGGAGGGGATACTTTACTTAGTGTGTTTGAGAATGCATTTCAAATATCTCTTAGTGGCGTTTTTCTGCTTATTTTACGGCTGGAGGTGATGAGGAGTGCTACTAGTGGTGGTTTTCTTGGCTGTGATGCTTCTTTCTCATCCTTCTGAAACCACCCTGGCTGCCTGCCCACTTCCCAGTTATGAAAAAGCCCCATAGGAGGAACCTGCCGAAACACAGGAAGCCCGGAAGTCTGCAAACTAATGGAGAGATAACAGTACAATGAAAGACAGGACAATTACACACCCCTCTTAGTCACTTCCTGACTATATTCAACCAGCAGGTGAGACGTGGTGGTGGTGGTCGTGGTGAAAATTTGTATACCGCCCAACTCACGACAACACTTGGTGGCTTACAAGTAAAACCATTTAAAAAAAAAATACAATGTGAGGCAAAAATAAAAGCATAAAAGGTGGCAAAGGTGACAAGAACCAGACAGGAACAAAAAAAGGAACAAACCCCCACAATCCAAGGGGGCTTCACTCATGCTCACCAAAGGTCTAGGCAAAGAGCAAGGGCTTCATTAAACCCTTGGGGGGGCAAAGTGGGGACCATCCAGATCTCAGGGGAATCTCATTCCACAGGGAATGACAGAGAAGGTGCACTTCTGGGGTCCCAATCAACGGCATTGTTTTATCGAAGGAACCTGGAGTGCACCAACCCTGCAGGATGAAATCAGCCAGGCAGATACTATGGGAGGTAGGCAGTCCCTCAAGTAACCTAAGCCATAAAGGACTTTATAGGTAACAACCAGCACCTTGAATCACACTGAGAGATGGAATATCCCCAGATCTGGGTGGCCCAAACACCCCTTGCCACTCAGTCTTAGTAGGACTGAGTCAGAGATGGTTCCTCCCCATCCAATCCCAGACACCCTCCAGGCACTGGGACAGCCTCACTTGGCCATTTGGGGTCGAGAGAGATAATTGGGTAGCATCAGTGTACTGAGGTGAACAAATACGCATTTTGTTGAATAAAATATCATTTTATGGTTATATGGGTTACCACATGGTTACCAATATTATTAATTTCAATCATTAATTTTAATAAAAGTATTTACAGTCTTAGCTCAGATGAGAAATCCATCTTAATAAATCAAGATACAAAGACATCTTCTGGCATGTTCATGCCAGTTCCTCATTCCTGATTGGAGTGGACAAACCAATGGCCAACCAAATGGTGATACTTGTGAGGAAGTGAAGTTAGGGTTGTTGCTTGTACTTGGGAAAAGTAGCTACAGCCGGGCAGAAACGCTTCTCACCCCATTTCCCCAACTCAAACTTTACTCACAAGCATCCAAGCCGGCATTCCAGCTGCCTGTGACCATTGAGCCTCACCCTGTCGTTTTCAAGGACGTGCCCACCCAGGCTCTCAGCTTAGAAAAGCAAATGCTAAGACAGCGCAGGGAGAGGGGTGTGTAGGAGGAAAGGTGACAAGCAAACAACCTACAGACAGGGAAGCATCTGAAGACTGGCAGCTATTGCAAGCAAGCAAGAGAACTATCATTCAGCTGCCAGGACCACAAATTATGGGGAGCAGGGTATCCTGGTGGGAGTCCTGCTTGGAGCTTTGCCAGGAGCTCAGTAGCAACTAGAAGAACAACCACACCGAGACAGCACCTCATCCCAACTAGAGTAAGAATGTTTGGAAAAAGGCAACGGCTATATGCCACTTTACAGACTTTATAGACTTTATAAATTTATATACACTTTATATACTTTATAGACTTTTGCTTGAACTAAGTATTAAAGGACTGAATATTAAAGACATATTTACATGGCAACATCATCTTGCGAGTCCTAGATGGGTAGAGAGCAAAAGTCTGTTGTTGGGGAAGGCGGAAGCATTGTCTACAGAATCGCTAGGCTGTGGTGTGTCCAGTCGTTGGAAAACAAAGAACCCTCACGATATTGTCATTAGTAACGGACTCATAGAACTGTCGAGTTGGAAGGAGCCACAAGGGTCATCCAATCCATCCCTCTTCAGTGGGCAGGAAAATCAATTAAGCCTTCCTTGAGGGATGCTCTTCAGACTCCACTTAAAACTCCCCAGAGAAGGGGGATCCACAACTTCCACAGGAAGACGCTTCCCTGCTGTACAGGTCTTGCTATCTGTAATATCAGAACAAACACTATATAACTCCAATTCAAATCAAAGTTTTATCTCCCGCCTTTCTCTGAACTATAAACAACACTTTCTCCAAATCTGCTTTAACTATAGTTAGCCATTGTTTCTTCCTGGATTTGCTTGTTCATGCAAAGGGGTTGCCTATGAGGGCCAAAGGCCTATTCGTATCAGAGAACCATTCAAATGCTCCAGCAAAAAATGGCATTTGCCCCTGTGAAAGAAGCATTTCTTCCCATGCATGAGAGAACCCCTTTTCTTCTTCTTTACAGTATTCTGCTTTTTCCCCCCTCTGGAATATTCTCCTCACATCCACAGGTTTGTGCAGGCTTAATAGGGGAGTTAATGATAAATCACAAAGACTCAGCAGTTTCTCGGAGCATCCAGGAAAATTGTTTGATGAGCTCACAAAAGATTGGAGATAATAACTAGAAGAGCTGAAAACTGGCTTTCGGAAGAAAAGCTGATTAAGTCCTGGACCTCAGGCAACCACAGATGCTTTGGAGGCCCTTGTGACACTTTTTGCTTTGATCCAAGACAGCGCACACCCAAGGAAACATCAAATGCGCATTATACAATTGCGGTGGTGAACTAGCATACAGGAGAAAGATCAATCACCCCCATGGTTTTAATCTTCACACTCCACCACCTGTTTATTAGGGTTATATTACAGATGCTAATTAAGACAATGCTATTGAAAAAAATGCTTTGGGATCACTAAAAAACTTTGATCTTAAAGATTATGAGTATGTGAATCATCTGGGTTGATTTGTAAGTAGTGCAGGAAAAATCCACAGATCATCTCTCCTGTTCTTCTATGGCTCTGAGAAAGTTGTTCCTAGAGGAGTTTCAGAGTCAGCATCTCCATGCAAAGCACCTTGAAATACTGACAATGAAGAGCAATGACATTTGGGGTGGTTCTTTAAGATGCAACCTGGAACTTATTAGCAGTCTCTCTTTTTGAATGAAATCAAGCTTTTCCAATTTAGATCTCGCCTCTCCAACCAAGCAATGGCATGGAAGTTTGAAACAGGGCAAATCCTTACACTGAATGTGCAGTTTTATCCCCAAATTCATTATGAGTTCAAACCCAACCTTGATTGACATTTGGTTTAAAGGAGTCCATTGCTATTTGAAAGTTCTAGATGTCAAGGAAGAATGAAGATCCCCACTGCAAGGATGTATTAACTCCAATCAGCTGCCTGGTAAATTTTGGGAAAAGGAAATGGAGTGACAAGGCAAAGCACAGAATTCAAGAAGCCTGGGAAGAGATGTTTTGGTCCTGCCCTGTCTTAGGGAGGGACAGACAACATCTCAGTAGCTTGGGCCCACATTGCTTTATTCTTAGTTTGAGGGTGATTAATTATGATTAGTTTTTTGGCAATCAAGTGTGGTGCTGGGTGGGGCCATGTCATAATAATGTCATTGGGTGAAAAGGGGGTGCACTTTTATCCCATTTTCATCATGTGTGTTTTTGGAAAACATCATTCCTTTAAAATATTTTTTTTAAAAACTCAAGGTTGCACAACATATCTGAAGTTTTATATGACAAAACTTGCTGAAATGGCTAAATTGACTTGTCTGATTAGAGAAAACACAATATCTACATTTATTGGTGACTGGAAACCCCTTATGGACTTTTTGCATAAAAAAGAAAAAAATGAACTTATGATTTATGGTTTTGATGATTTGACAGGATAGATTATAGAAAGAAGAGAGTCATGATGTAACTTTAGAGAGAGTGGTTAAAACATAATTGTACCTATAACTGCTGTGAAGATCAGAAGCCACTTCTTTATATGTTTTTTTCTTTTTCTCTGCAATTCTTTTTGCACTTTTAGCTTTTTCTTTTATTTCTCCCTTTCTCTTTCTTCTTTTTCATTCTACTATAATTTGTATTAGTTCTCCTATTGTTGTTAAAACTTTCAATAAAAAGTATGTGTGTGTGTGTGAGTGTGTGTGTGGATTTTACATTTCAACTTTTCCATTCCTTTTTTTTTTTTAAATAACTTGCCAAAAAATCAGCATGAAATCCTGCCACCATTGTCTGGCAGCATGCAAACTAATTTTGGCATGACGGCCACTGGTGGAAACTCTGGGGGCTGCAAGAAAAAGAAAGAGAGTGGAGAGTGCCTGCAGAAACCCACAGAATGCCCCACCCTGTATTAAGACTGAAAGTTAGCATTGGGTTTGGGGAAGAAATGTGACTTTTTTCATTTTATTGGAAAACAACTGATTTTAGCCAAAGCCGTTCTGAATCAGCTTACAAAGGACTGCCTCTGCTTAAGCCATATAGCACAGCATAAACCAATCTACCCTGCCTTAAGATAGTTTGATAGTCTTGCAGGCAAATCCATCCTTTTCTCTGCACAACTGGAAGTTAGAATTCATTGTAGGGAAAAAAGGGGGGGAGAGCAAAGCCTTTGTTTAAAGAGAAGACGTACACATAGCATTCTGGAACCCCCAATGAAGACTGAAAAACTAAGCAGTTAAGTATATAATTCCCAAACAGATGGATCTGCCTTTGTGCGCAGCCAATCTCAGTTTAGAAGAAAATCTCGCTTCCCTTTTTTTTCCATGTAGCAGGTGCCTTCTTTCTAATGGGCAAATGTTGAAACATGCTTTGGTTCCTCACTGAAAGGTTGGATGAATCAATCTATTTAAATCAGCTCCACGACTACTCAGTCGTAAGTCTATGGCACCACATTAATACTTCATTCTACTTTTTTTTAAGACAAAGAAAAGCTCAAAAAGTCATATTTATTTTCTTATGTAGCGTGCCCTAGCATCTGCATTTCCTTAAAGCCATCATTTTAAGAAATGCATATAACTTCTTACCATTCCATGCTCCTTTTTTGTCAATGTATTTGGAGTAGTTCCCAGATGAGAAACACAATTTCTAACATTTAAAATAAGGGACAGGAAAGCAAGAGTAAGATGGGAAAATCAAACTCAGATGCCCAAGCAAGGCAATGCAGTGCTTTGGATTCAATTGCTAAATGGTGCTTTGCTATGAGCGAAGAAGAGCACAGACATAGCACATGTCAGAAATTCTTTATATAGGAGGTATATCTTTTTCTGAGATTTTAGATTACAGGAAACATGCCTTTTCCTGGGATCCACAATCTCAAGAAAAGATGCAGCTGCTTTAAAGAGATTCAAGCAGGGCTATAATCAAATTCAAAATGCTGCACAGTCCTATAACATTGTTCAGTGATGTATAAATTCAACTCTGAGAAAATAAGGAGTCCTGCTGCTGGGAAGCTCTCCCTGGCTGCATTCCCACGTAATGCTTAACCAGGAATTTTGTAAAATAAATGGTTTGTTGACCAAGCAATAAGAGTCCTTGTTTACATGGAAACCGACAACATAATGGATGGGTTGGCCCAGCATCTGCCATGCCAAACCAAGTAGGTAATTATGACTTACAGTTTTACAACAGCCAAGCCCAGTCCCACCTCTTCTGCTTAACAAGTCAGTGATGGAGGCAATTAAGGCGATTAAGAGAGTAAAGAGCCAAAAAGTGTAGAATCAAAATGACCCCAAAAGAGGAAATCCAGCCAATTTCTAAGGTCAAGATCACAACGAGGGAGAAAAAGATTAAGCACCTTTTCATATGTTGCTACCACAGGTAACACAATAGTACATAAAATCCTACACTTGGAGGGGATCCTTGAGGAATACAAATTGAATTGTACCTCACTGATGTCCACCTAGCTTCACATCAAGGGAAGTCAGCTCCCCTTCTGATAGGCAAATCACTCAGAACATTTTGCAAAGTGTATTAGCATCAGTGGAGGACTTCTATTAAAAAGCAGTAAGTCAGTTGCAACTTCTAGAAGGCTCAGCACACTATTTTGAAGAACTTTCCAGGTCATCTCAACATGCATGTATAAACACAGCCACTCCACCTGGCCTGCAGTCCCAGCAGAATGTTATTTGTATACACACATGTGCAAACAACCTAAAAAAAAGTCTCAAAGCAGCCATAAGCCAAGGACAAAGTCACTTCAGTGCTTTGAAAAGGGGCGTCTTGCTCACACCAATGTTCTTTGCAAAGGTCACATCTGAATGCTTTGCTCAATCCTACTCTCAAGATCATCGTTGAACTGCTGTTCTTACTAGGAAGCTTCTCCTAACACACAAAAGAAGGAATCTGCCTTCTTTTCACTTAAGACCACTTATCTATGTCCTCTGCTCTAGAACAACACAGAACAGATCTTGGTCTTCTGTATATACTTCCTTTTAGGTATTTGAAGAGGGCTATCATATCCTTCTATCTTCCCTTCTCAAGGCTAGACTTACATCTATGAGCAGTAAAACAAACAAGCAAAAAATCAGTCCAACTTCAAGAAATACATTTAGCTTCATCCTAACTAGAGCCTAAGCTGACAAAGCACACCTCAACTCACCCCATTGTTTGGGCAGTGGGTTATGGTCTTCACCCCATTACACTTCATGAGGTACCTGCAGCTCCTTGCTCTTCATTTTAATGTTCTAAAATAAAATTTCATGTTAAAAATCAGCAAGCAAAAAGGACTGCAGACTAGCATCTTCTCTGATTAGATGCACCATCTATTCCCTCAAGAACTGGCTCAGCCTTAATGATGAACCCGAGAACATTTTGAAAGTATAGGGTAGACATTTCACTCTTGTTTCTGTTTAACCTTCAGCAATGGTGAGGGATATGGGCACTGTCAATTGGAAAAGTAGTAAAACCTTAAAAACGGACTTCAATGTTTTGTTGTTGTTGTTGTTGTTTTAATTTATAAGAAAGATTTCTCCTCACTCGGAAGGCAGGCCGCAGCTTACATGACCCTTGCTTGATATTGTCATAACAAACAGTAAACAGGGATTATCACCAGGTGCTCAGATCAATAAGACATTATTGTTCAGCCAGAAGGAGCCCAAAGACTGCACACTACAAAGGGTTGCTGTAAATACAGAAGGAAGAACCTGAACGAGAACAGGCAAAGAAAACCAAGATGATGTTTCAAGTCCCCAAAGAATTGGCTGTTAGCTCTATTTACAATTTAGGATACACAATTCTTTTGCACCTTGATGTGTAATTAGCCCTCCCTCCTGTATTTCTCCCAGCAATATCTGCAGATCATACTGTGAACACATGTGTAATAATTAGAACAATATCGTCCGGCACACAAAACAGTCTTCCAGGAAGACTAGCATTTACAGTATAGCAGTAGCTACAAAAGGTTGGAGCACAGAGTGATCCTGCCCAGGACTTAAATCAGCCTTGTAGCCTATTCTAGAATACAACATTCAATACTTCTCCAATAGAGAGGCAGCATTCCACGAGTGCTGAGCACAGCACAGCACAGCACTTTCATTTGTTGCTGAAAACCCTGCACAGAGGACAGGATGGTAATTTGCAAAGCTAACTTCTGGGGGAGATGTTCTCAGCTTCTCCTATTTGCACATAGTGCTCTTGAGCAGAATCACCCCCATGTGTACTTATACTACATTAAGGGGGATGGGGACAAAAGGGCCACTGCATTCTATGTGTATGAGATAGCTCAACCTCCTGGATGCCCAACATTTTCTGTTGAACACAGCTACTGAATATTCATGTCACTTTCACACCCAATGCCTGTACCAGCTTCTTCCATTCTCTGTAATGTACCTATGAAGAACCTATGGATTTCCAGATGTTGCTAACCAGCAACTGTGCAGTTTCAACCACCATCAGCCAATGGTGGGGAGGGGGGTGCCAGGAGATCAGTACTATTTGGAGAGCTGTGGGGGACATCAGTGTCTGGCTTAGAAACCCACCTCTATGAAGTTCTAAATTCTCTTCACTTTGACCAGTGGGACAATGATATTCCTGTGAAACCACTGCCGTGGCAAAGTTATCAAGGTTATCTTGCTAAAGTGTGCTTGAGCTGTCCTGATCAGCAACGTGCCATCCTTTGCTCACTGGCATATCGCATGCCATCAAATGAGAAGCCTCACAGAGGAAACAACTGTGTCACTCAGAGGTGGCTGCCAGGCATGCTAATTAGCCCCATTAATGCCATTATTGTTTTAAGGAGTGCAAATCAATCCTGTAAGCTTCCCCCAGCCCCAAAATGTGCCCTAATGCAGAGATTGTCACATTAGGAATTTCAGGCAAGGGAGAGCAGGACAGGGGACCCCACTTTTGGTTTTCAGTACATTTATAGATACAAGGAGGAACTCACTTTTAATAGTCAAACATACATGGAAAGCCCTTTGAAATTGCCAGCCTCACCGTGGAGCCCGTGCCAGGTAGCTGCTGAGCCAAACACCATATGTTATTGTTTTCTCATGTACAGCCACTGGGTGCTTTAGAGGCGCTCAGTAAGGCATGGAGGCAAGGAGAAAACAGATGGAACAATGCCAGGCAGAAAGAGGTAAGTGATTCGCTTGGGCCATAGCTCCAGGGAAGAGCACCTGCCTTACAGACAACCTGTGTTTCTCAACCTTGGCAACTTTAAGACCTGTGGACTTCAACTCCCAGAATTCCCCAGCCAGCAAGGCTGGCTAGGGAATTCTGGGAGTTGAAATCCACAGGTCTTAAAGTTGCCAAGGTTGAGAAACACTGCAGACAACTATAATCCCTGTGAATTATCAGGGAAAAGGTGTCAGGTATATGGCTAGCAACAACTCGTTGCAACTCAAGAGCAGACAATAATAGCAAAGCTGTTGGGTTCTGTTATGACTTCTTGGGTACTAGGATCCAAAAGCAGGGGATCAAGACCTGCAATAAAGTGCTGGAAATAGGAACTCCCTCCTAAGGCCTCAATGAGGAAGGCTATTTAGGGTTTCTCAGTTCTGATTGATGAATGGTGATGGAAATCCACTCCTGCATATGGTATTCGCCAAGAAAAGATATGGACCTGGGCATCTAATTGCTCCGTAATTGTCTCACTGGCAAAGTCTGGCTTACAAACTGTATACAGGTCCTTGCTTAATGACCAAAATAGGGACCAGAAAACTGGTCATTAAGGAGGACAATTGTTAAGCAAGTCACCACGTGACCAGACCCAATTTTACAACAATTTTTACGACAGTCTTTAAGCGAAACCTCACGGTCGTTAAGCAAATCATGTGATTGTTAAATGAATCCAGCTTCCCCAATGGACTTTTTTGCTGGAATTCGCTTAATGACCACATGATTTGCTTAACGACCATTGTAAAAAAGGTTGCAAATTGTAATCCCGTGACCACAGGGGGTGGTGTGACCGTTTGTGACGGTCGTAAGTGCAAGTACAGGTCAAAAAGCACTTTTTCTGAGGCTGTCGTAACTTCAAACCATCATTAAATAAACGGTCGTTAAGCAAGGACTTAACATACATCTGAGTACATCTGAGCTGGGAAAATTTTTCCTCCCCCTTTCATGCTGCACTGGACCAAAAGGTAAGATTTAACTTTGAAAACTAATCCACCAAAGTACTCTGTGCATTCAGTGTTTAGTAAATATTGCTGACAAACAAAGGCTGGAAATTATAGGGAATGTTAAATACTAGGAAGAGCACATTGGAGTTGGAGCAAGAGGAGAAGCCTTGCTAGAACTTGCTTTGCAGAAAGGGCTCCAGTATAGTCTAGAGAGGCCAATATTGCCCTAGGGAGCTCTCTATTATTCTCCTATCTTCTCTGCTAATTTTATAATTTTTTTCCCTGTCAAAGGTAAGAAAACTATTTTATCTGTTTTCATTTTGCTTTGCGGTCTTTAAATTACAGCACAACAAAGGCTCTAGGGCATTTGAAGGCAATCGAATTCACATTTTGGTGCAGAAACATCAATACTCAACGAACTATCCACCTCATCCAGATAAGAATGTGCTGTAAAAAAAATCGGGGGGGGGGAGAGACCACAAAGCCCAGCTTTTAAAAACAATCCAAAAAATAAATAAATGCAAACCAAAAGGGGGCTTGAATAAGAAATAATATGGAGATTGCAAACTGCTGCTAAGATGAATGAACAGAAATTACTTCCACACAGTCCCTTCCCCCCAAAAGGGAAATATAAGCCCCCAAAAAATGGACTAAAGAGAACAGAATTTTTGAGATTTTTTTCATTGGATGAATTTCAGAGGAATGCCCCCACTGAGGAATGACTTTGCCTGGCTTTAACACCGCCCTCCTTCATTTTCCCCCTAATTTAACAGCTGGCCTGATTATGGTTTATTTCTTTCTTCTGGAACGGTCTGGATTTTTTACCCTTGTACATTTTAACCTATAACGTACTGTATGTAATATCATTGTTGTAAAATATTTGGATTTAAAAAAAAAAGAAGTGGTGTAAAAATGCCAGATTTTTTTTTACACTGTAATGAATTAAGTGGCCCCAATTTTACACATTGGTGTCGGTCTTGTTCCAAAACTGTTGCAATGGATTGCCAAGGTTGTCATCCACCCAGCATTCAGCCCCCTCCACCTGTTTGAAACAATTAACTCAAAGAACTGAGAAAAGAATGCAGCTTCTCTCAAGCATACCCAGATGGAGATACCTGCAGTTGAGCAATAAGGTACCATAATCCATCTTGAACACTGTGACCTGTGAAGCCCATTTGTAAAGACATAATGGGATTATTTTCCCCCCTTTGTACATCTTTTTGATCCAAAGAATCAATGACCCTTGGCTTTTAAATCAGTGGAGGACATAACCTATGCAACATCAAGGGCCACAACATAGAGCAGAAGGGATTAAAATGGTAATAGGGAATGAGGATCTTCCAGGTGGTTGCTACATTCCAGATCCCACCATTCTCAGCTGGGATAGCCAAAAATGAGTTAGAATCCAACATTTGCTGATGAGTCAAACAGTCCCCCAGTCTGCTGCTAGGCTACCATATGCTTCCTACTGCAAAAACCTGTTATAAATCCATAACCATGTTATTTATTGGATTCAATAACATGGTAGAAGAAGCAATGCTAAATGAATACATACTGAAATCAATAGGGTTTATATTACTTGTGCCTAGCTTAAGAACCAGTTGTTTCAGTGGCTCTCCTCTTCGTATGATTCATCAATCAAACCTAAACAATATGTAATATCCATACATAATGAAATAACTTAATGTGTCCTCACATTGTTGAACATTGCAAGGCCATTCTTGCAAAGAAATAAGTCAACTTCCCTTTTCAGAAGCTTTCTTCCAAAGCTTCCTTGTATCTGAAATTTAGTTGGTGGGGACCAAACACAGAAAGTCTCATATTTAAATCCGTGAATACACGAGCAGGATAAATATCCAATAATGCAAGAGTAGGCTGTACTTTTAGGAGCATTCATAGAATTGCTGAAGTACTGAAAAAGATTAATTCTTTCTCAGTCAATGCAGCCTGGGAGCCAACTGGCCTGAACCAGGTTGATTATTTGAAGCTGGTAGTAAAGAAACTGGCTTAGAGAGTATTGAACAGAACTCTTAGAAACCCATCTCCCAGCATTTAAGTTGTAATGAAAAGCTGTAAGAACAGGTGGTTTGCGTTGATATACATGTGAGGAAACCACTTGTGGACAGTAAGGAAGATGACCTTGATGGAGATATGCAGGATCTGGTGCCTAGGCAAAAGGGGCTAAAGCATTTTTTGAGTCCAGAGTAACATTCAGAGATAACATTCAGAAGTAGCTCAGACAGACAGCTCCATAATTCACTGGAGTATAAGAAGGGAAAGGAGGTACAGTACAATTAGACTTGCAAGATTCTGTTATTATAGCCAATCTCAATAAAAGTAGTTTTAGTCTTCTTGGGAAATTGATTTCCTGGTATGGTCTACCTAGTGGGGCTGGCGCCACCTTATTCTTTGGATAAAACATATTGTGAGGTCTCTTTGGGGGCTATCAACCCAGCAGGACTGGGGCAGAAGACCAGGACAACACTCAACTGAATGAGCAACAGAGCCTGCAAATGCAGAAGACAGCCTTATTATATCTTGAAGGAAGTGAAATATTACCCATGATCTGAGAAAGAAAATTTGGAGTGTAATATTACTAGCTGGTTTCCAACCAAGACTAGCCATCATAGTTGTGGCACAAGATTTAAAGTTTTTTGTCGCCCAAGAAACTTATTGGTTCATGCCTTCCAAAACATCATCTAGGGCTCTAAAATTTGCAACTCCATCCTTAGCAGTCAATCACACTTAATATTTTGCTCCCTGCAAATGTGGGAAAATAGGAACATGATTGATCAGGAAATCATTTTTCAGGATGCCTCCCGACCCACCTTCTTCAACACCACCTGAAATTGCAAGGTTTCAGCAATCTTCTCTAAGATCTCATAAAAGAATACTAGTATCTCTTGAGATTTCATGGAAGATCACTAAAATCTTCTGAAGCTTTGAAAGAGCTTGTGAAATTTCAGTCATTTTTTAATTTCAACCTTTTTCTCTTGCAGCATTTTTGGCAATTCTAGGTACCATGTTCTGATCCCTATGTTAAAGGTAAATAAAAGAGTGCATGTTAAGTGGCAACACTTACTTGAATTACTAAGCCTCAAAAGGCTTCTTTATGTGCTTGACGGAACAGGATTACCTCCCAGAGGTATGAGTTTGCCTGATATGGTAGCTATGTCCTTTTCATCTTCACCCATTTTTGCAATTCATCTATATATTTCCTCTATTTGGGGTTGGGGCAGAATCTTTCCTGGATTCAGTATTGTTTTTATGATTCTTGCAAGCTATCTTGGGAAATTTTAGTAACTTAAAGGATGACATACAAATGCTTTAATAATTGTATGTTTTTAGTGATGGGTGAGGTTTGCCATATATGCTGGTAGATTTGTTTTGTTCCAAGAAAAGCACATAATTTCTATTTACACCCAAGAGTGCGGCATGTGAATAGATTAGAAGAAAGAAAGAACAGGTAAGATAGATGACCATGCTCTAAGTTGCAGAGTTTTAATTATCTGCCTGTTAATTCAAGTAGAATTAGAATGGATTATTAGATAGTTTTTGTCTTATGGGCAGTGAATAATGGTGTTTTTGATTACTGTTACAATTGTTTGCTTTTGATTAGTGTCTCATGCTTAAGCTGGCTTTGTAATTGACATGACTGATGAAGGACCACACAGAAGCCGTGTTTATTATTGCTATTTGACTGGACTGTTCTGGGCTTAGATGTCATATTATTTTTAACAATGCAATATATGACATCTCCTACCCTACTGCAGTAAACACTCTAAACTGCCCTTCAAAAGACGGCAAAGGATTACTCTAGCCATCAAGCTTCAAGGTCACAAGAACATCATACAGAACCTGACTTCTTACTTGATTACAAGTTCCTTAAGACTCTCTCACACACAAACCCATAGAGTTCTGCTGAGTGGTGTATGCAAGTAGACATTGGTTGGATTAAATATCACCTGAATGCAGGGTTTGAACAAGCCACTGTGTCTTAGTTCGCATACAATATTAAGCCATAAACCATGATTTGCAAACCAGAACATATCATGCCCCAACTGAACAAGTCACCTTCTTGCTTAGTTCAGTGTTTGAACTCAGCTAAAGAATGCAAGAAACAAGCTGAAAATTGTATGGCGTGCACAATTTTGTACCAAACAGCAGCAGAATGGAATGTGACACATGCATGGCACACCCAGAGAGAATTTAAATAAACCACTGCAGTGCCCACTTTCTTTTAGGCCCAAGCAAATTAAATACCCCTTGGCTGTAGAGTGGGATTTTATTGGTATCAGACCTTTGAGTTAGGCCAAGTCAGGAAACAGACTCCCGAAAAAGTACTGGAACTCTATTGATATAGGCTATAGTTACACTGTCCTGAAAGTCTGACGGTTTTCCCTTCCCTCTCTCTTACACCAAAGAGAGTTAAGGCAGAGTCAGTTTAAGTTTCTTTCTAACATTTTCTTCCTTCTGGGGCTTCGCTGATGTTTTCCTAACTGCTGCATTCCTTTTCCAAGGTCATTTATGCGATTCACTACAATAGGTTTCATGATGTTTCTGATCTTACCTCTGTTCTTGGGCAGGTTGCCACTATATTCCTGGAAATGCAAAATAGACAATGAAAGATCAGATCAAATAATTGAAGGATGCTAAGGGAATCTCACCAGCCAGCTGCAATGGAGTAAATTAGAGGCAGACAATCTGGCAACCTCAAAAAAATGTGGACTACAATTCCCACAGCCCTTTGCCACAGGCCGTGTTAGCTGGGAAAGCCAAGAGTCAATGCTTCTCCAGAACACCAGGTTGGCAGAACCAGCAACAAATGCTTTCTGCCAAGGATGTTTGGAAGGAGAAAGCAAGAAATACTGATTCTCCCACAACTTAGGAACAGCTCCATCCAACAATCAGACTAATTTAGCAAACCTCCAGCCTGACCAATGAAAAAAATGAGAGATGAGAAGTTCATTGCATTGCTTAGAAATGTAAATTCTGAAGCTATTCATAGTTCTTCAGAGTTAGTTGATTTTGTTTCCTTACTGATAATAAGATGGGCTTTCTATTCCCACAGCCCCCCTTTCATACTAGTTCATCATCATCATGAAAATGGTAGAAGCCTTCTATATCTGCCATTCACTGGAGCCAATTGTAAGGTAAGATTCAGAATGGGGTGAACCTGCTCAAAAAGAGGCTAAGAGACAGTGTAGTACTGTATAATGGTTAAGATTTTGGACTTGGATCAAGAAAAGCCTAACTCTAACCTTAACCCAGATTCCACTCAATCCCAGAGCTCATTGGGCTTTGTCCAAGCCAGTGTTTCTCAACCTTGGCAACTTTAAGATGTGTGCATTTCAACTCCCAGAATTCCCCAGCCAGCAAGCAGGCAGAATACAAATGTTTTAAATAACTGAATGCAGTTTGGCTGCTGAAATGCTCATGGCTGTTACAGCGTATGCATTTCCTGATTTGTTGAACACTTTTTGCAGGCATTTGAGTAGGAACCCCAGGAGTATCAGAAGCTGCTTTATAACAAGGCAAATGCCTTTTTAAAACATTTTTAAAATTTATTTTAAAACATTTGGGAACAAAATCAATGACTCCTTTTATGTAGTCATTTTTTATGGAGACAAGACAAACTACTTGTTTCCCAAGACCAAACGTGCAGAACATTTTAAATATTATTTTTAAACTTTCCTTGAATGAATGACACACCATTCGTGATTCCCTATATATTTTATAAATTTATTCTGAAACTTTAACAATTGGAATTAAGTGGCCGATTTTGGAGCAGCTGTGAAGCCACAGTAAAGTTGGGGGGGGGGGTATATATGTGCATGGCTTCAGGTTGAGGACAGAGCAGAATTATACCTATCCTTCCTTCAATTAAATTTAAATCTGTTGCCTGTGGAACTGGCAGAAGATTGTTACTGTTCATTCAAGTAGTATCCTGTTGTCCCATAGGAGGCCAATAGAGAAGGTTCTGGACGGATTCCATGAGCTTCCAGAACTGCAGCGTTGTCATAGACTTTGTAGATTTCCTACTTTAGCACTTGGAAGACACATTTGATGGATTTAAACTCATCTAATGTAACTCCAACTGCTTCTTTACGCTTCTTGGGAAGAAGATCCCAAAACTATTCTGAATAATGTGCACTGTTGAGCTTAGCAACATCTCTTGGTACCCAGCCAAAGTCTGTTCTGCCTCAGCTCAGACACACAGCTCCCTGCCTCCCCTCCTGGGCCTTCATAAACAGATGTTCTTCCCCCCCACTCATTTTTTTTAATTGCAAAAGCTTTTTTTTTTTTAAAGATACCTGATCACTTCCCATAGCCTTCGTCCCTGCTCCTTCCACATATTACAATAAGCACACAGAGCTTATATGCTCCAGCTATTTCTATTTTCTGTTACTTGTCCCAGACAATTCATTGTTTTGTTGTTGGTGTTGTTGTTTGGTTTTTCGCCTTTGGAAATATATTTTATTGACAGAGCAGGAGAAAGAGGAGACTGAGTTAATTCACTAAGCCGCCATTTTTTGAATAAACCACAATTGGCTAGATTTCCTCAATGCATTAAGCCAAACCAAACAAACAGCATTATGATTTGGCATTTTGTACAAACCCAGCTGGAGCAAGAAGCGCATCCAATAGTACTTTCTTCTATTATTATTACTATGATTCAAGACTGGGTACTCATTCATGAGTAATTGTAATCGTCAATTTTCAGGGGACAAAGGAGTATATATGGTTTGCAAGCTAGTAAACTCTCAGGTTTTACTTCCCAACATTCTGGATTTGCACATCCCTTTGGTTTAACCACAGTTAACTGAATAACCCACATTTAGTTGGCTTCAGACACAACCATAAGCCATGACATAGGAATATGAAGATAGCCTTGAAGAAATGCAAGGGCAGTTATATAAACACTGGTTTAGCCCGGAGAGGGAGCAGGGAGTGAGAAATAAACTCGAGACTGCCCTGCCTCGATTCTCTTGGGTATAAGATGAGGGAGAGAGAATTTCTATCAGGCTGTTATTATACCTTGCAACAATAGAGTGTCAGTGGTCCTTGTGGAGTCTGTTTCTTGGCCTTGTCCTATCTTGAAGGGCTAACGCATGCTTTACAAATCACAGGTGGTTGTGGTCTATACAACATGCCAAGCCAAAACCAATTGGCTTAATATGTTGTACAATCTCCACCAGTACCATGATCTTTTTGATTTCAGGGGCAAGGCACAAAAATCACAACCCAGATCCACCAACAGACTCCTTGTCCAAGGGAGTCTGTGGGGGCAGGGAGTGTCAAATAATGGCAACTGCAACTGTATGATCAACGCTACCATCTTACCTTCTTTTGACCAGCGCCACTCCTATAATAGTCCATAAATTTTCCTAATCCCAATTAAAAGCCAGGCTATTTTTTCTTAGCAGAAACAAGTACAGAAAACAGGGACATTGGAAAATTACATTGCAACCTGCTTTCCTCCAGCAGCTGTCTCCTGCATACATTTACTCAGCAAAAACCTAAACCCCAAGTGCTAAGTAAATCAATGCACCATGCAGCTGGTAATGTTTAATTGGGGACAAGGAGAGGCTGGGTTTGGTTTGTCCTTTGCTAATGGGAGAACAGGATGTTACAAGCAGAGACAAGTGTCCTCATTTTCACCTAGGAAATTCTGATCAGGGTGAGAAACTTCACTGCAACCTCTGCTCAGAGACGTATAGGGTGAACTGTGAACATATGAGCTGGCAGAGCTCAACTTGTGAGATCTATTTCACTTTGTTGCTTGACTAGAGCTTAAAACTCAGAACCAGGCACAAAAACCGTTCATTACATACAGAGGAAGACCTTATGTATTTATTTATTTATTATTAGCTGGGGGTTGCATTATTTGTTTTTCCCAGCTTCTGAGATCCACCATGGAGGGGTGGTAGTGATGATGATGCAGTGACATCACCAAAGAGGGTGGAGCTAAAACTATTCCCTAATTTTCATGGATGGGATTTGGGAGAGGGGAACTGAGAGAGAGAGAGATGAAAATTTTAATCGCAATAAGACTAATACAAACTAAAACAGAGTGAAAAAGAAAAAAAAGAAAAAACTAAAGGTGCAAAAAGAAAACAAGTAGCAGAAAAATAGAACTGAAAGAAAAAAGATATAAAGAAGTGGTTTCCAATCCTCTTTACAGCAGTTATAAGTACAATTATAAACTGACCTCTCTCTCTAAAGTTACATTGTGACTCTCTTCTTTCTATAATCTATCCTATCTAATAATCAAAACCATAAATCATAAATTCATTTTTTTCTAGGAACTCATTTTTGGCTGAAGGACTGAGCTCCTTTCACACAGCACAGTTCTAATCCTGCTTATTCCAAACTTTCTTCGTCTCAGCACTGTGATTTGGACTGGAAAATTCGTTTTGCTTTTATTCAAGTCAGAAACCTTTATCAGATACCTGATCACCTTCACTATACCTGGTGCACTCCAGATATTTTGGATGACAATTGCCATCAGCCACTTGCCAGCATTGTCCACAGCCATGGCGATGGGAACTGTAATCCAAAACATCTGAAGGCCAGGGAAGGCTGGTGTAGGGCTGGGTCATCATTAGATGTCACAACCCTGTGGCAGAACTGTGAAGGGGGCGGCACTTTAGGGGGTGGGGACTTTGGTATAATATATTCACCTACTGCAGTGTTTCTTAAATGTTTTTCTCTCAGGACCCCTTCCAACTTCAAAAAATTATAGATGACCCCAAAAGAGCTTTTTTTTTTTGGTATGGGTTATATTTATCGATATTTACTGTATTATACATTAAAATTGATGCAGGTGCTGCTGCTACCACTTCTCATGATTGTTTCATGGGATTTTAATACTGTATTATTTTTCAACATAAGCTGGCAAATAATTTCAATTTTGTAGACCCGAGAGGGTCTTGGGGGATCTCCAGGGACCACACTCTGAGAAACACTGACCTATTGCAAGCCATTCTGGAAAAACATAGTTTTGAAGGGTGGCATATACACTGTAATAAATAAATAATCAATATATTTGCTCTATGGTACAGAATCTGCCTCACATGCAAGAATGCATAGGCCGGTCCCCGTCCCTTGAAGTTTTCTACAAACTTTTTAACCATCTGTTTAAAAAATCCACATGTTTATTTTTGCAAGTTTCTCTAACATACAGAGCTTTTGTATGCAATTTCCCCTAATATATGCCCCTCTTAATGGAAATTCCTCAACAAAGGTACATTATACCAATTCCTTTGATGTATTCATTGCCACCTAAATTTCCTTTTAAATGTTTACAGTACAAAAGAATATTATAAAAATTAACATAAATGCCCTGAAATAAGCTCTTTAAAATACTCTCTTTAATAATGCATTTTCAGAAAAGTGTGATTTTCTTCAAATGCATCTTCTAAAAAAAGGGGGGGAGACTGCAGATTTTTAACTGGAAAAATAAATTATGGAGCAGAACCCAATTGATGCTGATTTCCATGCCAAGATGGAGGGATTTATCTATTGTGGTACACACACATTCACTTGTCGGGGTAGATTTCTTTGCCTACAGATGTTTCCAGGTTCAATCCTTACGTGATGGGGAGAAAAAAAAAATCTGCCTAAGACTAGGGCAGTGCAGTGTTTTGAAGGCAAAAAGGTGCTTCAGAGTATGCAGGAGCACAAACATAGCAGCTCTCTGCAACCCCGTAAACCAAACATGTCCTTTCCCACAATAGCATGGTAGTTGTGGAGGGCAGCCACATTACCCTGGGAAAGGCTCAGCTGCTTTGAAAAGCTGGAGTCTGCTGTCTCCACTCGTTCAGAAGCTCCTTCTGAAGTGTTGCACAGCCGTATCCGAGACTATTCTGCATGGGATGGATAAAAACGTTTGCTTTAACTCAGTAGCATTTGAAGGTCTGCTAGCATGAATTGATTGGTTTTGGTCCTGACTCAACATTTCTATGGGTGTGCATCTGGACTTTGACTCAACTCCTCCAAGCTATCAACTTTGTTCTTCTTCATTCATTTCCTTGTAGACTTGTTTGCATGTTGGGAGTTATTGTCCTGCTGCATGACTCCCAGAGAGATGGCCTAATGCTTTCCTCATATTTTCTGATACAAAGCAGAATTTATGCTTTTTTTCAACGATGGGAAACATCCTAAGGCAACAAGGCACCCAGCAACCATGACGCTACCACCTCCAAGGTTGATAATTGGTATGAGGTTCTGACTGTGAATGTAGTGTTTGTTTTCTCCTAGATATAACTATGTCCGTGTAGCCTGAAACATTCCACTTTGGCTTATCTATCACCTGGAGTCATGTTTCTCAACCATAGCAGCTTTAAGATTTATGAACTTCAACTCCCAGAATTCCCCAATGTTTCTCAACCTCATGCTGGCTTACAATTGCTGAGGTTTAGAAACACTGGTCTAGAAGGTCATTCAGGTGCTTCTGGCAATATCAATATTTTTCTTGGTGAGCAATGCATTCTGCCTTGCTAGTCTCCCATGAATCTCATTTTTACCCTGTGCTGTTCTGATGGAGACATGAACTTTAGAAGGTAAGCCATCTGGATGATGTTCTGTGGTTCTTTGTAACCTCCTTTTATACAGTGTTCTTGGAGTGATTTTGACAGGTTAGCCACATTTGGGAAAATATTGTCCCAACTCTTCAATAGACTGAGCTTTAGAACTGACTTTGTAACCTTTTCTATACTAATAGGCATCAATTACTTTTAATGGAAGGCTTCAGGCATTTCTTTTGAGCAGGGCATAACACACCTCTTGAATCTGTATGGTAAGAACTTCCTTGTGATGCATTTAGCCAACGTTTGTGACATTTGTGTATGGTTATTTAATGAACGGCTCATACAACTGGTCCTGATTATCCCTTTCACTGAATGGATTGAACTGAGGGTAGGGTGGAGGTCAATTACTTTTTTCACACGGTCATGTTGTACACTGGATGGTTTTGTTGATGGAATAAAAGAAGCAAAACCAATCATTGGTGGTACTTGTTCACTCAGATTCCTTTCATATATCATTAGGACTCACCTGGAGCTCTGATAGCATTCAGTGACACAGATATGCCACAGTTCAGAAACAGGAGGCAAAAACTTGTTCACAAAATGGCGATCCAGAGAAATCAATTTCCTTTAGATCAAGATACCCAATTCAGAAAAACTAGTATTTCTGACACTTCACTCCAGCAATTAATGCACAATGAAAGGGTGGGAGAGAAGCATACACATACACAGTCTTTTGAAAGCCACCCACATAGACTAATTCAATTACCCCAACCACAGCATTCAGCTTTGCAACCAGCACTTAGTTATTATGTCAAGAGTGTTTATTCAGCTAATTACACAGGAAGTTACAACTTCTTTGAGAACAGAGATGCAGCTGATTCCCCATCCCACCCCTTCCCCATGATGACCCTTGAAACCTGATATAACACACCAGAAAATAAAAACTTCATTGGCACCCAAATAGGTTCCTTTTGTGTTGCTAGAATGTGTTACCTCCCTGCCAAGGATGGAGCGAGACTTTAACTAGGTGGGCAGGCATGAACTTCATGTGTGAACTCACCTTCCCCCAAATGTATGATCCTGTTCTAAGTAGAATAAGCAGCCTTTCAACTGAACTCAACAAGTGACCCCTGAAATATCAAGGGGCAGGGTAAGTATAAACAGGCTATAATAAGTGATAGGAGTGCTGATGTGTGCTGCTTGCGGGACAGAGATTCCACCAGAAACATTAGTTATGTTCAGATAACATGCTCAACCTTGTTACGACATTCTCATGTTTCTGCACCTGCACAATTCGTTGAAACAGAAATCAACCCAATGACCTGCATTCAGATAAGAAGCACTGCTGCCAAAGAAAAAATCAAGAACCATGGCTTAATACAAAAGAGAATTTCAATCTCTAACTACTACACTATACTTGCTTTATCCAACATTCAAAATTTAGAGAGTCAATAGAAGGTTCTAACGACTGGAGGGACGGGAAGATTGACATCTACTGCCTCAAATGTGGGAGCCCACCACAAGAAGTAGAGATGGCAATCTATAGCCCCTCTGCCTAATTTCCACCACCCTGTGCAAGTACTGTAGCTAATTTAGACCATCCTGTGAGACCTCTTAGCAGGCTGGACAAGAAGAATAGGAGGAAAGAGGAGGAGATGGCAGGAAAAGATAGAAGAGCAAAGAAGGATTGCCCACTTGAAGCCCTGGCCAGCTGCTGCCATCAGCTTCACTCTCTACTAGCAGCTCCTGACTGGCGACTCCAGGGGAGAAGAAAGGAATTCCCCCACTTTTGGAGCAGCTCATCTTACCCAGTCTGGCTCCTAATGGTTCTTCATGTCCCACACAGCCTAAAATCAACCTCCCCCTTTGCTAATCTAAAAACTCTCAACCTTTCCCTTGTTCTGCTTTTGCTCAGAGGGCAACCAGGCATGATTTTATTGGGGAACAATGACAAGACAAACACTCCTCACTGGAAAAGCCCCTCCGGCAGGCTGTTTTGCAAAGCCGCAGTGGGAAGGGGCTAATACCGTGGGAGAGTTTCTCCTCCCAGTTATTCATGCCAGGCCACAAATTGTTGAAAGATGGCTTCAGCAGCCCTGGCTTGGACTGAGTTGTGCAGAAACATGTGTCGTGCTTGGTGGTGGTGGTGGCAGCAGCATTGTACGCTATTGAATCCCTCTGGTTAGCCTGACATAAACCACAAAGCCACAAAAAGATGGGGTAGTACTGAGGTCATCAGACCTTCTTGGACAGAATTATTCTGTTGGAAGACAAAGCCACCAGTGGGTTTCTGCAGCAGGGATGTTCCCCTATTCCAGAATAGTTTAGGCATTTGATCTTGAGGCATACATGTTGGAGGTTCAAGACCCTCTTGAATAGGGAGGCAGAACAACAGCTAGCTGGCTCTGTTCACCTTCCCTTCTCACAAGATGGCTGAATTCCCTTTTTTACTGGGTTTGCACAATGTGTCAACCTGAAAACTCACCAACAGGCCTAGGTTCACACAACAAGGCAAGCTACCAAAAAGCTAACCACGGATAAATCCATCTGAGCTGAACATGTTGAGAAAATGCAGCAGCTTGGGCTTTAACTGACTTAGTTAAACATGGTATGATCTGCGCATCATCAGTGCTTCGTAGGTTGCATCCAGTATTTTGCTTCTGTGTCAGCAAAAGAGCTTGCAGAGATGAATGTGCCCATATAAAAAGGGGGAGGGGGGCTAGGACTACTGAAGAGTCAAATACAATATCCAAGCAAAGGATGAAGCACAAATGGGCTACTGTTCTCAACAGGCTCTGTGTTCTCCTGAGAAGATCAATTGTTCATAGATGCTCATGTCAATCAGCAACTGCCAAGCAAAGCAGCACAATGGAAGTTCCCACCCTTCATTACCTTTCCAAGGGGTTGTAGGAGATTTGTGTTAGTCTGTGGTAACAAAAAAAATCAGGAGTCTGGTAGCACTGTTTCCAACTCACAAACTTTATTTAAAGGCATAAGCTTTCATGAGCTGCAGGTCACTTCATCAGATGCATGAAAGCTTGTGCCTCAGAAAAGATGCTACCAGACTCCTTCTGACTTCCTTCCAGCAGGGAGAGCTCTAAATTGAATCCCAGCTGTTTTGTGAAGTGATAGGCATCCCATTCCCCTTTTAAGCACGTGGATGCCCGTTTGCTGGTGAACACAATTTTTTTCTGCAATTTTAAACCTTTTATATTGGTACTTTAGATACTCTATAGCTCGGAAAGGAGGTTTTATCCTGAAAAATCACTTTGAAGAGTCTTTGCCTTAGAACAGTGTTTCTCAACCTTAGCAACTTGAAGATGAGTAGGCTTCAACTCCCAGAATTCATGCTGGCTGGGGAATTCTGGGAGTTGAAGTCCACTCATCTTCAAGTTGCTAAAGTTGAGATACACTGCCTTAGAAGGCATAGCAATTTTAGTGCTTCTACATTTCTTTTCTTTCCTTTGCTGCTATAAAACCCAGTCTTCCCTCCACTCACCCAGCACTGATTCCAATATTACTCAGCTACCCACTGCAAACAGAACTGGATCACAGAATCTCAGAGGGGAAAGAAAGAAAATCAACATCACATGCAAAAAAATATATAAATATCCCTCCTCTGGAGCATCTGCTCCCCACCCTACATAGGATCTAATAAGGACAAAATCTTACTAGCTCTAAGCTTGGCAGGTTGACGGTTCTGTTTCCACTTCTAAGCTAAGGATACCTGCTATTCATTATCACAGAAGGATTTTTTTTTTTCATTCCTACAGCTTGGGGAAAGGTGGTGGAATTAGATCTCCTCTGCATGGGGGATTTCAAAAAGAGAAAACGTCCATCAGAAGTTGTTTACAAGCCAAGAAAGGATCAGTGGTTTAATGGAAGACCTTTCAAACATTAGCAGGGAAGAGCAGAAGGTTCTATTCTGTGCTGCATTCCAAAGAGCAAATGTATGTATCTGTATGTATGTATGTATGTACGTGTGTGTGTGTGTGTGTGTGTGTGTAATGTGTGTGTGGCCTTTTGACAACAGAAGTGATAATTAACACTATTCAGCAGATCTGAGCTGTACTGGAAGACAGCCAGGTGCTGTAAAACCAGCCTACTGCTTTCAAACCTGACTTCTTTGTAGACTGCAAATATGTGAAGTTGAAATAAACTAATTAGGACCAGCCCAGCATCTATTTCTGGTATGGCCACCTCCTGCTCTTTCTTCTAACAGGCAGAATTAACAGGCATTCAGAGCTAACCTACAGAGATAGAGTTGACAGGAGAGGACACTTAGACAAATACTTGAAGGGCTGTCAACATCAAAGGTAGTTTTTAAAATATCATTCTTTGCTGCTCCCTGAGAGCAGGACTTGATCTATCTTAAGCTACAGATGGACGTAGACTAAACGTTAGAGAAACTTATTGAGAGAAAGAGTTGTTCGATAAAGGCACCAATTGCTTTGGACACACGGGGTCTGGAAAGACTCCCCAGGGGATGTTCCGACCTTGGAGCTCTTTCATCAACTAGAGAGTTGGATTAGATGTCCTACAAGACACCAACCACCTCTATGATTTCTAGACTGGAAGAATTCTCATGGAGCAATAACCATAGATATAGAGACATGGTAAGAGAAGAGCTGTGTTAGTCTATGGTGGCAAAAAATCAGCAGGAGTCTGGTAGCATTTTTTCCAACTAACTACAGGTAGTCCTCACTTAATGACTGTTCATGTAACAACGATTCAGAGTTACAATGGCGTTAGAAAAAGTGCTTTAGGACCTGTACTCACACTTACGACTGTTGCAAATTGTCACACCACTCCCTTGCAGTCACGTGATCACAATTTGAGACCTTTTTTACATTGGTTGTTAAGCAAATCACTACAGTCATTAAGTGAATCACATGGTTATTAAGTGAATTCCTGTGATGGAATGGACTTATGAAGGCCAGGCTCAAGAAGATAAGTGTGTTCTTAGCCCCCAACAGGAGCGTGGGAAGTTCAAGAAGATGAGGCTGGCACCTCCCTAAGGAATTCACAGTGTTGTGGCTGGCTGGCTTGGGAACTAGAGTTCAGTCTGGGGAGATTTTCTGTCTGGAGGTTGAAGCTAATAAACACAACAGAACTGTATTTGCATTGTCTCTTGGAGTTCTTTGGGCTGAACCTGACAATTCCAGCAAAAAAAGTCCATTGGGGAAGCTGGATTAGCTTAATGAGCATGTGATTTGCTTAACAACTGTCTAACAAAGGTCATAAAATCAGCTCTGGTCATGTGACAATTCGCTTAACAACCAAATCACTTAGCGACCTAAATTCCAGTCCCTATTATGGTCGGATAGCAAGTACTACCTGTAAGGCATAAGCTGTCATGAGCTGCAGGTCTCTACATCAGATGCATAGAGTGGCTGGACTGATGTAGGATTTAAATTGGAGTAGAGTAGGGGGAAGGGAGCGGAAGACAGGTTAATAATATAGGTTACATGTAAGATAGATTATCTTATCTATTAACAACTGGAATGTGTTTAAACCTTGAGTTTAATTCAGATTCAGTTGAGATCTTTTGAGTTTGCCTGAAACCTTTTGATGTATGTGAGTTCAGCAGTTGTGCTATTAAAGTCCCATTTTTCCAAAACTGTCACTTTAAGGCCTGTTATAGAGTATCCTAGGAGACTGAAATGCTCTGATATTTGCCCTGATTTTGAGGATGGTATAAGAACTCATATAATCACATTCTGTGATCATTTAATTTATTATAAAATGATTACTGGGCTGTGTGGATCTTGGTGTATTTAAACCTGGCTCAGTATAACTCTTCTGTACTAACAAATCTGACACTATTAGAGCAACATATTATCTGATTAGTGTATTTACGTATTTAGAGTGCATCTACCCTGCTTTTCAAGTGTTCTACCTCCCAAAGTGGTTTACGAAATATGAAACATTGTCTTTTCGATTCATAAAAAAATAAGTTTCTCTGTATCCATCCCTCTTCCTCCAACATCCAAACACACAAAATCTGGGACATCTCACTGTTAATTACCAAGGCCCTTGAAGTCATTTTCTAGTAATCAGAACAAAACCAGGAGAGACCAGTCCAGATATAGGACCAGTGGCACAGTTAGGGAAAGTCTTCTGGGAAATCCAGAGCACATAACTATCAAAAGAGACGCGGGTAAACCCAGCAGTTAAGCTCTGAGTCTAAAATTAGCTGACTGAATCTCTGATAAGAGGCGTTGATTAAAAATTCCCGAGCCCATTCAGCTGATGAAAGGCTCCGTTTCTCTAGCATGTCTTGTTGCACCTGTGCCAAAAGCTTAAAAATATTTCTTCCTTCTCCTCCCAAGTCAACCAATCTGATGGAGGGTCTTCTATTTGACATCCCCCACAGCAGGCTACCAGTCTCCCTGGAATCTCCCCTCCACCCAACGCTGCCCTCAAGCAGCTGTTCTGCATTGCTTCCTCCTTTCTCAATTTATGACCCTGCCAAGATTGGGAACCACAGGAAAACTCACCACCGACCCCAGCAAATACTCACACCTTCCAGGCAAGGCACCATTGCTGGAAATGCAAGCTTTTTCCTCACAGCAGCTACCTGTAGAACTCACAGCCCAGAGGGGGAGGGAGCACCAGAGAATAAATAGCTCATACATTTGAGGAGATCAAACATTTCCGTGAAAAACAGCAGCTGCAGTTGCAAAGCAAAGCTAAAAATTATGGGGGCCCTCAATCCCACGTGCCTCCAGGCTCAAGGTGATCTCCAGCTGTTAACAGAAATGCTTATCCATTACTATGGAGTTACCAGAGCCATACAGAAGTCAAACAAATATACATACAATTCTTCTCGAAGTCTGACAAAAATAGCCAGAGCTGGGTTTAAGGCTACAACTTTCTACAACTTCCGATTTGGAAGGCTAGGCTGACTTTCTACAGCAGTGTTTCTCAACCTTGGCAACTTGAAGATGTGTGGACTTCAACTCCCAGAATTCCCCAGCACACATCTTCAAGTTGTCAAAGTTGAGAAACACTGTCCTACAGTGTCCAGCATGGAAGTTTATGCAACAAGCCACCCCAAAGCGAAGCACATACTGCAAACAGTTCAACTTCTCCTATTAGTACCAGGTTGCATGATGGCCAACAATGAATTAGCATCCTTGTGTATTATTATTTCAGGGATAGCATCCAGGCTTAGAGTCTGTTTCACAAATGCCATGTGTGCAAACAGTTGTGATCCATCCATGCGTATAGCAGTATCATCTTACAGAGCAGGTGCATGTCATGTATGGCATGGAAGTCCAACAATGACCTTAGAGCTATATTGGGCTGGGACATCTTTTGGTGGCTGGGGCCCATTTCTTTCAAGTATGAGGTTTGCAACCTCCAAGAGGCACAGAGGTGTGGGGGATCTTTGAAGGGCTTCTTGAAAATAAAATAAATGTCTGTTTTAAGTCAATTAAATAATGGCACTACTCATTTTTGTTGTCTGTTGCTAAATAGCAGCAGTACAATCTTAGGGGTTTCCAGGGCTCATAAAAAAGAGACTGGAGGCTACAAGTAGTCTGTAATCCATAGAGAACTACCTCCGGCCTACATGGTTCTCAAAACCAAAACTCAGATGGAAACAGGGTGTGCCAAAGATGCTGTAACTATGACCAAATAAAAATCCTGGCAGACCATTGTTCTTTCTGTGCATTCTGTTCTCTCTTGCAGCAGTCCCACTTTGGGAGAAATAATACATTTCAAGGAGGTTTATGTGGCCTAGACTGGCAGTTCTGCATTGCTGCTCCAGCAAACAAGGAGCCCTCAGAACTTTGGGGCCCCTTCTGGAACTGAACACTCAAGGGGCACATTTTTTAGTGTCCAGAAAAGCAGCTGCTTTATCAACATTAGTTACTGTTTAAATATTAAATAGGGACTATCTTCCATGTACCATTTACTTGGCATAGATGTCAGGTCTATAGCAGCTCCATAATGCTTCTAATTACCACGCCTGGTGCTCCCAGGAGACCCAACTCTTCCTTCTACTCAAGCTCTACATTGATCTGCTGCCTTCATTGCCTAGGAGAGCCATGACTCAGGAGGGGAGCCACAGCAGGAAGAAATCAACAGCTGATCTTTAAGATATCAGCAATCATCCCTTTTCCCTTTTTTCCCCCCTTTGGGGGGCCTATTCAGCCCCAACTCAAGGAAGGAGCAAGTCTAAATCCAGGACAACAAGGACCTGGTTTGCAGACCTGCATACAGGCCTAGAGAAAGGTATTTGCCATGTTAGTTAAATAGACTCTTTAGGTTCAGAAAACAGGGTCATCTCTTCAGTTTCCAATAGCCAGGTAGAAATGCCAATTCTTTTGTAGCCAAATCACCTACAGCACAGGTGGTTTAGGCTTTTGGTTTTTGTCAGTAAGTTTGAAGAGCCCCAAGGTTTAAAAAAACAAATTCAGAGGGGACCCCAAAATATTCTAATGAGAATGGAGAGCAGTCAGTGACCATCCAATGCTGATTGATAGACCAAAGCTCAGTCTGTCAGGGAACAGAGAGACACTAACGAATGGGAGAATTCAGAATGTAACAAAGAGATAGACTCCTTTGAGTTGAACTCAACTCCTAGTGATTAAATGGACACAACCATGGGAACTGGGGGGGGGGGTGGATTGGGCAGGCCCTGTCCCAGTGGTCTGCCCCTGTCTTTTTTCAGAATGGTTTTCAACTTCCTAATTTAGCTGATGTTCCTGAGATGTCCTGACGGCCCCACCTGAGTACTAGCCAGGTCTGATCATGCTGATATTTGAAAAGTTTTTAAAAGGTTGAGTCTTGTAAGACACAAAGGTAAAAACACGCTTGTGTCAGGTTTAGTTTCTGACGACTACATGGCCTGAATATAATGCATATTTGGTGGCAAAAATGCAGAAGTGGTTTGCCTTTGACTTTCTTCCAGATAGATAAGCAGACTGACAGATGTGATTACAGAAGGCTGAAGAATGTAAACATGTGAAATTGATTCACCTGTTCCTAACTGGGTACACAGTGATCAAGCATAACTTTGGTCCAGAGCATCCAACTTTTCCAGATTCCTACTAAAGACCCTGATCTCCTACAGGCAAGTTGTGCAAGCCTACAATATAACAATTTCTTTCCTCATATGCAAAGTGGAAAAAAATTAACATTCTTTCTGCCTTCTAAACAAGCCATTACACAGGAAGGAATATTACCTCTTTACGTTAAAAACTCTACTATAAACATTGATGTAATTTACACATCATACTAAACCATAGTTTGCCTAACCATAGTTGGCTGAAGGCAGCAATGGCTGGGCCTTCACTTTGTACTATAAACCATGGCTTGACAAAGCTGGTTAGCCAAATGTGGATTTTACCTTTCAAAGGAGTCAATGCACTGATGGGTTCTTTGATACAGCAACCTAAGCACACTGCTTTCCATTTGGGCCACCAGTGCCAGGACAGCGGACAAAATGTTCTCCAAGAGGGCGTCATAGATGGAAGTGAGACTTGAACAGCGAGACCAGAAGAGACTTGAGCATTATCTATATACTACTAAAACTCTCCTGTCTGTAACCTTTAACTGGGCGAAACGGTGCATGGGAGGGCAACAGTCTCCCAACAAAGGTACCTCAAATGGGCTGACTTACCAAATGTAAGGACCCGTGACTCCCGTGGGACTGAAATTTGGGAAATTTGTGGCTGCTTTAGCACTGCACTGCAGCAGTCAGCCCAGGTCACATGATCGTCATGGGTGTATTCCTGACCTCTTTCCCGCCTCCCTCTGTCCCCTGCACCCAATCGGATGATGGAAAGGCCTGACAGGCAAGTGGCAATTGGCTGCTTTGGAACTGAGGTAGAAATTTGAAATCTCTTAACGGCAGTTGGCAGTGAGGGAAGGACAAGGGAGCGACTTGGATGCCTGCTGGCAAGGTAGGGCTGGCGGAGGGGTGCCGGTGGTCAATGGGCGATCCCTCTTTCTCCCGCGAGGGAGGGGCCCCTGGGGACATCCCAGAATGTGGAGTGGGGGGTGCAGCTTTCCTCACAGGCTGTGGTTCCCTTTGTTCCCCCTCCCCCCAGCAACGTGGCAGGCAGAGGAGGAGGAGGGGGAGGAGGCAGCTTCACCGGGGCTATCCTGAGGGTCGTGAGGGGAGGGCAAATGGCACAAGTCTCTATTATATATGGGGAGGGAGGGAGGGGGGGAGACTTCTGCCAGTTTCCCACTAGCAAAGTCAATGGGGAAGCCAGCAGCAAGTCACTCACACTCCCACTGCTTTTTTATTCTTGATGGTTTGGTTTCTCTGTTTAGGTGAGGAAATATCTCTGAAACAATGACCCAACGGGTCATGGGTTGTCTAGCGTAGAATAGATGTGTGCATGTATGTATTATGTATTATGTAGAATGGCCACTGTACCTCACAATGGAAATCAGGATCATGAAGACATAATTAAACTGACACATACATCATCTGAGATAATTCTGTACATCATTTGATAAGTTCCTATTTCTACCAGAACTGAAAGGTAAACCCTGTTTCTTCACGTTACAAACTTCACATTCTTACTTTTAACTTCTGTCATTTATAACCTGCCTTTCCTTCAGGAGTTCTAAGCAATGAAGACTGCCCTTCACCTTCAATTTTTGCCTAAAATAGGCTGGGATGAGAAACAGTAATCAGCCCAAAGCCACCGAGAAAGTTTCCCTGGGGTTTAACCGCTCCATTGCATCAACTTTACCCATCTTTATAGTACTAAAAGAGCCATTGTGTACAACTGTATAAATACGAGCATCAGTTTTAGCAACTATCACTTTTGATAGTTCTAAGAGTTTGCACCAAGCCTCTGAGAGATGTTTATTCCCATTTTACAGACAGGGAAAACTGAGACTAATAAATAAGCCATGTCAATAATACATGGCTCAGCTAAGGTCTGAAGTCAAATCCCAGAGGGGGATAACTCTTTTCAGTCTTGCACAAATTGCTTTTTAAGTCTCATGTTCATTTTTTTTTAACAAGCTTTCCAGAAAGCCCAGAAAAACATGTGACTGTCAAATCAATGAGGAATCATCAACATGCAGGAAATAATTGCAGGCTTTCACTAGAGCAGCAAGATTTATTAAAAGGATCACGTCGATGCAACTTGCTATGCTCTCCTGGCCAAATGGCTTGGACTGCCTGTGCCAGCCCTTACCCAGGAGGAGGGCAACATCTGATGTTACAGCTGGTGAAAATTCCCAAATCTTAAATACAAAAAGGCTGGCAAGATGTTCAGCTCCTACGGTAACAATCAGAAAGCATTCAACAGAGTCAAAGAACAGGAGGACATCCTTCATGCCGAAATCAGTGGTACAAGAAATCAACCCACCAATTATGAGAAAAATGGAATGCAGACCAGGTGAAACACACAGCACAAACTGTAAAGTTCTTGCTGCAAGCAGATTTGAACTGATATTTCACTGAGCAAGAGCTAAAAGGTTTCTGAGCACATTGGATGGGATAATTAAGTTGGGCACATTAATACATGTGTGAGGAGGGCTTAAAAAATCAAGGCTATGGAGCCAGATTATGCAGCTGGCTGATACTAACTATGTAACATGGTGGTTGACTTGCTACATAACAGCCATAACCTTCTGCCTACTTGCCTCTTAATACATAAAGAGTGCTCCAAGGGGATATGATAGAATCTTGTACAAAGCTGGCTACAGCTTGATCTGAAATATGGACCCTACTACGTGTGGGAATTAAGACAAATGGTGTATCCATTGCACAAACAAATTAAGTTATGTCACTGGCGGCAAAGCAGAAGCTGCAAATAGTGCACAGTATTAATTACAGTTGTCTGGAATCCAATAAATGCACTTAATCATCTGATTCTTGGGCTGCAGTTGCAAACACTAAGGGTATGTGAACTATCTGGAGGGGTGCCTTGTGAAATGACCAAAGCCCTCCTTTGAACCCACTGTTCAAAGCATCAAGGTGCTGCTTCCTCTCAAAAGCTTGGTGCAGATGCTTTGAGGGCCTCCCTGCATCACCCAAGCATGGGTTCATGCCGAGAAGTTATTTCTGCTGGGATTGCCACCAAAGAGAAGTTTGGGTGACATAGGAGACCCTTCAAGGAGCCTCTTGGAGCCTTTGAAAGAACACAGTGCCTTGACACTTTGAGGGACAATTTCAGAGGAGCACTTTGGTGGCTTCATAAAATACCCTTCCAAATAGGTTACATAGCTACAAAACACACCCTTATTAGGAAGTAGGCCCCACTGATTGTAATGAAATTTATTCCTGAGCAAACCTGAGCAAACAACTTTCCTGAGATGTCTGTAAATCAAGGAAGAAATCAGTTACATTTATCTATAGCTGGTGCTTTCTCAGAAGAAGCATTCCTGTAATGGTTCTCACACAAGAAAGAATGGCTCTGGCCCCTTTGAAAGATGCCATTTCCAATCTTCAGAGTATTATTTGGAGTAAAGAGTTGTATTCAACTCACAATAGTTTAATGCTATCCAATTTATTAGGGATCCCCTCTTTTATCTCTATAAATTTAACCAAATTAATTGATAGAATGTCATAGCTCAGCATTAAATGGATTGTTTATTTACATGTTCACATGTGAATGAATGCCAGTCAGCATTTTTTTTTTAAGTTTGGAGGCAACACAGCAGGTGGAATTGCTAGCCTAAAGATAGCTTCAGTCAAGGGCCAAATTAAAAGAGAATTAATGAGAAGAGAAAAAAAATGAGTGGTTCTTTGCTTCTTTACAAGATAGGATTAGATCTACTGATCTGACATTGTGGGAGATTAGATTTTGGTCAAATATTAGAAGGAATTTCCTAGTTAAAGACATTTGATAATGGAAATTATGCATGAGAGTGGTGGTAAACTTCCCTTATATGTTCAGCAGAGGCTGGATAGCCATCTGTTGGGAGTGCTTCAATGGTGGACTTCCTGAATCAGGCATATAGTTGGACTAGATGGTCATCAAGGTTCCCCTACACTTTATGATTGGATCCCCCAGTCTTTCTCCTTATCTAAAAGTTGCAAAGTTACCCAAAAGAATCATGGCCACTGTAATCAAAGAAAACTGCATTAGGACAGCACATCACTCCTGAAAGTCTCCTAAAAGTTCAGAGAATGGAGATCCTTGACCTCTCTGTAAACCAAGAATGGGAATCCTCTCTCTATAAAACAGTCTTCTTCAGCCCCTTGGGCAACTTATTTTGTTGTGTGGGGTGTTTCTATTCCATATATTACCAGATTAATCTTTGAATTGTGAATCTATATGTGGAATTTCAGTCTCCTGCTATTTCTAGGTGCAGAGCTGTAAGGAAGTGATTTCAAAGGAAATACAATTGCTGGTTTTTGCTGGTTTTTTTAAGTCCTTGAGTGCTGCCAGAGTAATGGACTTTGGGTGATGGGAAGGCCTTATAAATTGAATCAGGGGAAAAAAAACTCTGGTTGGGTGAATGTTTTCTTTAGCAAAGCCATAATAATACAGTTGGAAACAATGGTACAGTACTTCCTTACTAAGCTGTTTTGAAATGCAAAGAACAGATAAGGCCACTGGAAAAGGGTGAGGCATTTTCATAACAATAAAAGATAAAGTATTCCAAACTCTTATCTATCTCAACATCCAGAAAGTACAGTCATCATAGATTCAGTTGTTTCCCTTTCCTTAAGGCAGCGTTTCTCAGCCTTGACAACCAGCCTTGACAACTTTAAGATGTGTGGATTTCAACTCCCAGAATTCCCCAGCCAGGGGAATTCTGGGAGTTGGAGTCCACACATCTTAAAGTTGCCAAGGTTGAAAAACGCTGCCTTATGGGAAAGACAAAGGCTAAAGAGTCATTAGACATTGGTAGTTCTGAATTACTTTCAAGTTTAGAACACGTTTGCACTCTAAAAAGTAGTATGAATTTTTTAATAGTTTTTTATTATTATGTTATAAGGGGATAAAAAAATATGGGGGAAAAACATAAGAGCCATATGATATTAATATGAATTTAATTTGGTCCTTAAACACTGAAAAGGCTTGGAGGGGAAGAACCTGAAACATTTGGAGGGAAAAAACTCCAAGCTAAGGGCCCCATTACCTGGTTGCACTGTTGATTTTTATGTAATTTTTACAATAATTATCGGCTGCCTATATATATAAAATTTGTGATTGTTTTAATGGTTTTAATTACTGAAATTGTTTGCTGCCCAGAGTCACTTGGATTGAGATGGGCGGCTATAGAAATTCCAAGAATAAACAAACAAACAAATGATTTTATCTCAAAAGCTTTCCAAATTACACATTTTTCCTCTTCAAATTTTTCTAAGATTTTTTTCCCAGGCCCTTAGAAAGGAGTAACAGTATTAACAAGCTGGCCTAAAAGAGGTTTTATATACAAAATGAAAACTTGCTTTAGCCTCACCCTTAGCATTTCTTCCCCAACTGTTTTGTTACCATTATGTTTTCATTATTTCTGCCCTTTCACTGTGTATTACCTTCTTCCTTTGTTTGGTGCTGGACTTTCTTAGTTTAGAAACTCAATTTTTGAACTTAGAATATAGGAACAGCTTCTGATTTAGTTTATTTCTCATCCATGTCTTTGTTTTATTATCCCTGTGACTTATTATCATCTTTATTATCCTAGTGTTAGCCCTTTTAGACAATTAGACTTTTCTTTTTCATTTTCTTTCTTAAGCAGTTATTCAGCCTCATTATTTCTCTATTGTCCCTATAGTGAATAAGTAGTGTGTTTCAATAAACTATTCAAGTCCTTTCCGTTACAATTCTCTGCATGTGATTACAGATTCAATTTCACCCACCGTAATGCAGTTCTGAACTCAGATTTGACACAAGTGCCAACTTTTGTATCCTGCTTATGCAATCAAGAGTCTCAGAAAAGCTTAAAGGGTAAGAAGTTTATTATGGCATAAGATTTCATGGTTCTTGGAAATCTTGCCTGAAAGTAAGGCTCTCAGCCATCAAGCAATGGATTCCCTCCCCAAACCATAAATCAGCCATGGCTTTGTAAACCAGGGACCTCCCCTTCCGATTAGGGATTGGTCTTTTGTTCATACACTGAATCATGTTCACTACGAAGCATCACTGCTGCACAACCCTTAAGGCAAAAACAATCGTTTGTAACGGAACTTTCTCCCACCAGCTAGGAGGCAGTCAAGGGGAAAACATGACAAGATCCCCAATCAATGCATATTAGTCATGCTTTCATGGTCCAGAAAAGACTTAAGGTTGAGACTTCTGCAATCACTCCAGAGAGACTCTACATCTCACACTTCAATTTGCTTGCTACCAATGCTAGAGCAGACATTGGCCCAGATTCACCGCAGCTCAAAACCCAACATCCTTGCAAGGGAGAAAGAAGCCAACAAACCAAACCTGCATTCCTCTTATCCCACTTTACGAGTTGACTAAGTTTACTTGAGTTGGTCTTCTACCCCTTCTATTTTTGTATATTTCAGAAACTCAAATTAGGTTGCCATACTTCATTTCTTACACACAGACTCAGGACCAGGTCGAATCTTGAGTCTTTCAGCTTTTCCAACTTAAATCCTAAACAAAAACAGTCAACGTTTTTTGTAATCAGTAGGTACATTCTGGAGAACCAAAGACCACATGGAGTGGGGGGGGGGGGGGACACGAGAATAATGACATAAAGTTTTATCCATTTTGGTACCAAACTCAAAAGCATGGTTTGGAGCTGTTTCATGGATCGGGGGAAGGGTAAAAGTACAAAAGGATGTGGTTTGCCTTCCTCCCTACGCTCACTCCTTAATACCTCCCTAAGACATTAAAAAACAAGCCAGAAAAAATAGTCCCACCCTTTTTAGGGACATCCCTTTCAGAAGGTCAAGAGACTGAACTGCAGCACCAAAATCCCCAAAATGTACAAACCCAACCAAAGGCTTAATATCCTTGTGTTCTTAGCCACTGTTCAGATGGTGTCCAAGCAAGCACTGGCCCCAAACAGAAGATATTCCTGAACCTCTTCGCATTTAAAAGTATTGGTAGCTATTTGATTGGTTTCCATAGGTTTCTTCCATCTTACAGTACATTTTCCAATATAGGTTCCTGCTAAAATAAACTCAGCTAGTCCAGTCACATCCTTTAAAATCCTGTGGTCAAACACAAGCCAGAAAGATGTTTTATCGAACATCATTGTTGCCTTTAATTCATTATGACAACAGAGCCCTCTTTTTCTTCTTCCCCCTTTCCACCAACCTTCATGCTCCACTGCCCTGATGATGATACAAAGGACAACAGTTGTAGCAGGGTATCCACAGGGTGGAAGCCAAGCCAATTCATACCAATCCCCAACCTCAATTCCAAGCAGGCCTTCAAAGGAGAATGCACTCATTTGATATTCCAGACATCACAGCAATCAGATGCATAGAGAGCCAATATGACACTCAGAGGAGCAGAATTGATTATGGGGTTCCAGAAGCTGGAACTTTTAGAAGGAATAGCAGCCTCCAAGTAATAACAGTAGCATGGTTTCTTCCTGTGGCTTCTTGCAGAGTTGGCCTATTGTGTGACATCTTTCATCCTCAATGTTACATAATTTATTAATAAATTTCTGATCAGTAAGGGAGGGGAGTCAAATATCTGAAGTGCTACTGTCAGACTCTGGATAGCAGGGGTAAAGATAACATAGCCTGTCCTATATATTAAATCAACAATATATGCTGGGTCAGTAGATCTATGAGGACAGTACCAATGTAAGAACATCCATTCCAGATAAGATTAAAGGTGCTATGTATCTCTAAAGTAGGGATGAGAATCCTATAGTCTTCCAGGTGTAGCAGGCCTATGCTGTAACTAATTGTCAGCATCTTTCAGCATTGGACATCAGCCACATCTAGTAGGCTACATGTTCCCCATCTTTGATATAGTCCATAACCAATGAAAGCCATCCAGATATCCCTGGGAAGCTGTGAGAGTCAGGACGAGAGGGATCAAGAACGTGCTCTCATCACCAGAGCAACGGGGAGGAGTTAAGAAGATGAGACTGGCCCCTCCCTAAGGAATGCAAGGGAGGTTGAGAGGGTGACCCTGGAATTTACTCTCACTCTGAGAAGATTTCTGTAACGGGACTGAAGCCAATAAACCTTGCTGAATTGAGTCTGTACTGTCTCCTGGAGTTTCCTGGGCTAATCCTGACAGAAGCTCACCAGTAGGAGGTAAAGGCAACAATTGTCCTCAAGTACTCAGTGTTATACAACCATTGCAACTAATGATTATTGCTCTTTCTACAATGTGGAGAACAATTTCATACATGATTAAGGGAAGGGAAGAAAACATTCCAAGAGGTTCAGATACAAAATTAATCAATCTGCCGATCTAGACCCTGGGCAGAGAGCAGCAGAGCCCAGGAAACTCAATCTCTGGCAACCCGTCAGGAGCAAGAAGGGTTTCCTCAGGTGAGCTTTTAAAAAGAAAGGGTCCAGCTGTGTTTTGCCTTTGTACTTTTGGCTTCCATCACAGAGAGACATCTGGCTTCCCAGTCTGGCTCCTACCAGGTAAGAAACACACCCCAATCTGGAGAAGGATTGGAGAGTCAGAAGAACATCAAGGGAGAAATCAGAAGAAAATCAATCAGAATCAGAAGGAATTGGAAGAAAATTAAGGGAAACGTAGAGCTAAATAGATACAAATTAGTTTATCATTAATTATATTATGGATTAAACTGGGTTTAGATTAATTATATTGTGGATCAAGCTGAACAGTTTATTTTTATCTTCAATCCTATTTTGTTTTACCTGAACTGGATGTATATTTGTGCATCTATGAGCTTCAGCCTGCAGAATTCATGAGATTTTCATTTTCTCCCATAGTCTTCAGTTCTCAATTATCTCCTTAACCTTAATCCACCTAATAAACAGCTTTTATCTTCTTTTGAAAACCGTAGTCTCCTTCTGAGCCACTCAGTTCACTTTGAAAGGCAAAGCCTACAACAACAGTGATTTCTCCCTCCCTCCCTCCTGAAAAAAGAGACAGAGATTACTTTTCTCTGTAACGTCTGAGTACCATTCACAACCAAACCTCCCCCAAGACTGTATGGATTGTAGGGAAAAGGGCTTAGGGACCACCACTGAAGGAGCTAGAAAGACTAACCTACCACATCCTTGCACTTGCATGTGCCTATATGCACTCTGTTACGCATGCATACGCAGTTATCACTCATATTCAGACAGGAAAGCTGGTGCAGTAGTCAGTGGGGAGAGCTAAGTTCCCAAGACCTGGATTCAGATTCTTAACTATGAAACTTTTTGATTGACTGCCTACCAGTCAATGTCTGGTACATGCATCAATTCAAGTTACCATGGGATTGGTTTCATGTTAGCTTCCCCATATGTGAACCTAGCCATTGTGGTTAAACACAGCAGAGTTACACAATACATGTAACTAGCCTTATTAAACAAATCTTTGCTTAGTGCAATGTATAATGGGGGTAATCCAGAGAGAACCACATTTGTCACGCTTTCTTGGAAAAAAGAGAAGAACAAAAATGTGGTTTTAAAGAAAACCCAATTACAATGATCCCAAATATGTGAATAAATGCAATTTTCACTCAGGATTTCTTTGGATTCTCCTGGATATGAATACATATGATTGCACATAGAGCTCATGTATATACAGATAACATAATTTCATAAGGTAGAGATGACAGAAGGGACACAAATCTGGCAAGATGCACCTGCAGACTGTAGCTCAGCCTGCACTTCCAACCACTGCACATTCATCTTGCCATGCACTGAATCAAAGTGATATCTCTCAAATCTTCTTTGATCCAGAGGTCACAAGCATTCATCAATGAATACTTGATGGCAAAGGTGACAAAGAGGAAGAGAAAGTCATTTGCAAATCAACTTACAAAGCAAAAATATTGTTTCCTCAATTGCTACTCCCCCCCACCCAAACTTTCTGGTTTTGGACCGAGGGTTACAATCCATTCTGAATAGGTGGCAGTTCTCTACAGGATTAGATGGATAACTCTGGAGAACGTCTTGCCATTTTGAAGGTTGCTGGCAGGACGCAGAACTCTGTTCACCAATTTCCAGGGTCCAGTTCTCCCTTCTAATGGGTCTTGAACTGGACAGTTCTTTAGGGAGAATAATTTCTTGGACAGAGTGGGACATGCTGCCATCCAAGGTGGTAAAGAGTTTGGAAACTCAAGCTGGTACAAAATTCAATTGTGTGGATGCTATCACAGATAGATAAGCTGACCTTGTAACTCCATGTTTTATACCAATTGCAGCTGTTAGTTCATTTCCAATAATAATTCAACATTAGCCAGGTTAAGCATTAAAATCATAAAGAACAAACTGGCTTCATATTTCAAGCTAAACCACCATATGTCTTACTTGGTTTTGGCTTAGCATGATGTGTGAACCAGGATTACCATATTGGGAGTTTTTAAAAAGATGGCATTCTGGAGAATAACTGTTTTGACTAATGCGCAGTTAACTTTCTTTTTCCAAGACTCTGAGGCAACATAAATGAGAACCTCCCCCATTTTATCCCCATAAGCACTCTATGAAGTACGTTGGCTGAGACAGAGTGACTCAAATCTGGAATTCCCTGACCCAAGTACAATTTATACAAACGTTAGCACCTACTCCTACACATATACACAACACTCAAATATACAGCTACACACACTCTCTCCTCACCACACGTTTCTTGAATCCCATTGCCTTCGTTGTCCATTCTCTACAGTTAAATAGTAGCAATAACAGCAGAAGCAGTAATACAGCAACAGCAACCATCAGAGAAATGATGTATCCTAGCCCGTGGAGCAGAGAACTGGGAAGCAGGGCTGAACCCTGGAATGGGGGAGGGTGTCTGGCACAAGTGTCCACAGGGATGGTGAAGGGGCATCATACTGCAAGTTCCACTCCTTTTGTACGTGTTGCATGAAGTTGCACCTACGTACAACAAGGGCCAGATTAAGGCCAACTGATGTCCTAAGCACAGCCCAACTGTAATGGTATGTGGGAATGATCTTGGGAGACAGGAGGAAGAGCCGCAGATTTGGCAATGGTCAGATAAGAGGCAGCTGAGCCCACAGAAGGAACAGGGGCATGGAAACCTCTCAGAAGGAACCCTCCCTAATTTCTTGGACTGTAAAGGCGAGGGGGGAGATGGTCACTCTGACTGAGCTCCAGAGAACCTGTGTGGAGATGGGACAAAGTTCCAGGAGGACAACCATCACTGCAGCCCTCCACCAATCTGGGCTTTATGGCAGAGTGGCTAGACGGAAGCCTCTCCTCAGTGCAAAACACATGAAAGCCCGCTTGGAGTTTGCAAAAAAGCACCTGAAGGACTCTCAGAATGTGAGGAACAATATTCTCTGATCTGATGAAACCAAGATTGAACTGTTTGGCCTAAATTCTAAACATTATGTCTGGAGGAAACCAGGCACTGCTCATCACCTGCCCAATACCATCCCAACAGTGAAGCATGGTGGGGGCAGCATCATGCTGTGGGGGTGTTTTTCAGCAGCAGGGACTGGAAGACTGGTCAGGGTTGAGGGAAAGCTGAATGGAGCAAAGTACAGAGATATCCTCAATGAAAACCTGTTCCACAGCGCTCAGAACCTCAGACTGGGCCAAAGGTTCACCTTCCAACATGACAACGATCCTAAGCACACAGCCAAGGCAACACAGGAATGGCTTAGGGACAACTCTATGAATGTCCTAGAGTGGCCCAGCCAGAGCCCTGACTTGAACCCTATTGAACATCTCTGGAGAGACCTGAAAATGGCTGTCCACCGACGGTCCCCATCCAACCTGAATGAGCTTGAGAGGATTTGCAAAGAAGAATGGCAGAAAATCCCCAGTCCAGGTGTGCAAAGCTTGTCACATCATACCAAAAAAGACTCAAGGCTGTAATTGCTGCCAAAGGTGCTTCAACAAAGTACTGAGTAAAAGGTTTGAATACTTAAGTACATGTGATATTTCAGTTTTTTCTTTTTGATAAGTTTATAGACATTTCTAAAATTCTGTTTTCACTTTGTCATTATGGGGTACTGAGTGTAGATTAATGAGAAAAAAAATGAATGTGAAGGATTGTATCAGGCTGCAATGTAACAAAATTGAAAAAAGCGAAGGGGGTCTGAATACTTTCCATATGCACTACACACACACAAACACACACACACACACACACACACACACGTAAGCTACCCAGAGTCTTTCCAGAGTTGGGTGGCCTCAAAATCAAATAAATAAATAAATAATGCTAACTCCTACGGCATGGTTTACAACTCTTTATTGTTAGGTTCGCAACATACTAAACTTAAATCAAGCAAGTTATGGTTTGGTGTAACACGTGAACTCAGTTCTAGTATCCCAGCTCCTCAAAGTTTTAAAAGATAGCTCAGACTTGCAAGATTCCATTACTATAATCTTATAGTAAAAGTAGTATTAGGTTGCATCAGTCTTGCAAGTCTGAATGGACTTCCCCCTTCCTTCCCTTTCTCTTCATGAGAATTAGGGAGGGTCATGTCTGAGACACTTTCTCAAATTACATTTCTGCCCCAGACTTCTTTTATCAGACCATTGTCTTGGTTGCTGCTCTTCCTCCTGTTCCTCAAGATTAATTCTTCTGCCCATTACAAGCTCCAAACCTGTAGGGAAACTGGCTCAGCTTGCAAGGAAGCAAACTGGTCCATTTCACATGGAAAGGGGGTGATCATCTCTCTCATCTGTCCTAAACAAATACCTTTTTGACACTGAGGCTGACCCAAGGGAACCCCCACCATCCTTGGCATTAGCATTTCTGGGCCCTCAGCAAGATTTTCATCTCCTCTGCTCACTAGATAAATACATCTTGAAAAGGACTCTGACCAAAAAGAGGAAGAAATAGTGGTTAACTACAGAGATGACCATCATTAATGCATGAATGAAATCACAGCAGACTTCCTAATTAAGTCTCCACCATCCTGTACATTTGGAGAGGTGTCTAACCCGAACCATATTCAAAACAACTGCTGCATTTGGCATCTGCGCATCCTGCCCTGGGATGCCAGAACATGCTAAGCTACAACGGTCCCCCTTTTTTCTGGCTGCTGCTTTCTTCCCTTCTATCTCCCCAGCATGGTCACTCACCTCCTTGTGGGAGGCCAGCATCTTGGAATCCCTCCCAACATATCAACCCCGCTCTTCTCAGCTTGGCTTGTTTGTAGCCTTTCCAACTTATCTCCCTTCAAACAGAGAAGGCAATTCCCATCACCCCCAGCTCACTGGCTAAGAGATGAAAGGAGCTGTGGTTCCAACCCCTGAAAGGTACTAAACTGGGGAAAGGCTATTTTAGAAGTTAAATTTCTAAATGGGAAAGCAGCTGCATTTCAACAAGAGGAATGCAAAATAAAAACAAGAGAAGTACTGGTGGCAGAGGAATACAGATGTCAGTGGTTCTCTTATTTACAATTATTAGGAAGATTTAAAGTAGACAAAAGAATTTATGGTTCTGAACACTGTAAGACTGAGTTTGAAATAGAATTGTGTACAAATGATGAACATGTAATTGCTAAAATGTATAAACTTTAATTGAAATTTGAACAGAAGAACTACTAATAAAAGAATGCATGATAAAGTGGGCTAAACATTTTGGTTATAATATACAGATGTAACAATGGGAAAATATGTGGTTGAAAGGACTGAAATTTACATTATAATCTTAAAGAAATGTTTAAGAAAATGATGTATGGTTGGTATATATCACCAGAGAAATTGTCTAGAGTATATACAGGCACATCAAATTTATGTTTATCACATTTGGTGGATGTGTAAAAAAGCTAGAAAATTCTGGATTCAAATACACACACTAATTCAGAGGATTTTAAAGATTGATGTACCATTGAGACCAGAGGGGTTTTTTTTGAGATTGATGGACAAACAGTTGGAAAAGTCATGTAACTTTGTTTTTGTCTATGATACCTGCAGCAAGATTATTGTATGCACAAAGATGGAAAGATTCTGCACTACCCACAATGGAGAAATGGTTGGTGAAGGTGATGGAACTTGCTGAGATGGCTAAATTGACTTCTTTGATCAGAGAAAAGACAATATTTACGTTTATTGCTGACTGGAAACCCCTTATAGATTTTTTGTGTGAAACAAAAAAAAATGAACTTATGATTTATGGTTTTGATTATTAGACAGAATAGATTATGGAAAGAAGAGAGTTATGTTGTAACCACAGACTAAGAGGTAAATTTGTAATTGTATTTTATAATCTGCTGTAAAGAAGATTGGAAGCTACTTTGTTGTATCTTTTTTCTTTTCTATTTTTCTTTTACGTTTTTCCTTTCTTGCACTTTTAGCTTCCTCTGATTTCCTCCTTTTTCTTACTTTATATTAGTTTGTATTAGTTTTTATCTTCTTTTTAAACAATCTCTAATAAAATTATACAAAAAAAGGAAAGCAGATGCATTTTATTCTTAACATGCTTAGAGGCAGAGCAAGACACTATGTATGTTTGTGTCTGTGTGTATGCACACAGATACACACACACACGCACCCCCTTGCAAATATTGAGGTTCTACTGTAAATATTTGAACTATTGTAAAAATATCATTGGACGATGAACTTTTCCAGACTGGATGAATACAACAGCCACTGCTGTTAATATCACATAATACTGGTGAGCTAAAGTAATGTTTGTAAAATGATTCTTGATAGTAATATGCAGCTAATACAATATGCCTCAGTTTTCAGCTGCAAAGTAAGAAAGGACAGGAATTTAGACACATCTTTTTTTGGAGCAGGCTGATGCATGTGATCTCCTTTCCAAATGTGTAGTGTAGTCTCCAAAATCTCAGGGTGAGAAGTGCCTTTCATCCTCAATAGGCCACAGAACTGAAACAGTATCCCAAAGATCATCTAGCCCAACCCCATGCCAAGGCAGGAAACCACCGCTAGAGCAGACAAGGTCACCAATTCCTACAAGACTGTTTCTTCTACTTCTGACCACCTTGTGTCATCAGGACCTTTTTCCTACCATTCAGTCAAAATCGTATTTCCTTTTAATTGAATGTGATTCAGATACTACCCTTCAAAGCAGCAATCTTGTTCCATCTTCTTCATGAATGCTGTCCTCAGATATCTGCAAGGCTGTCTTATCACCTCTTACATTATCTTTCTCCAGATTAAACATAGCCACTTCCTTCAAACTTCTTCACTGGACATTTGGTCCACAAGACCCTTACCCTCTTTCTTCCTTCTCTGCATATACTTCCAGGGTACAAACTAAAGATGCGTATACTTAAAAAAAAAATCATTAAATGTTTTATTAACAACCAAGGGGCAACAACCCTCTCTTCTGCCAGGAACAGTGTTAATGGATTTAAGTTTGCACTAGCAATGAAACTGGGAAGGGCAAGGTTGGAAAAATTGATTGCCAGATCCGAATAGAGATTTCAGGATCACAGATAACTGGAAAATGAATCATTACAGCCAGCCTCACCATTTCCAATACACACTTCCTCCAAGCCCTGAATCCAGATTGAAGTCGGCCTTCTGATCTCCGTTTATTAGCTAGAGAAATTCTGGCTAACATCGCCAGCTCTCGGGATATCTCAGCAGAAATAGCGGATTGTTTATTTTAGCATATCCGTCACCTCTTGGAGCATTTTGATATTGGCTGGTTTCCTTGCTGCCTCCTGGTAATGAAAAAAAAAAAGCATTTCATTTCCTGCTTGGGCTATGGAAGCACACCGGAATGTAACACATAGCTGTCTCAAGCTGCTGTAACACGGATGCCTTTCACACAGCTACGCTATAGCTGTGTGGAATGGCTGGAGGCCAAGCCTAGAGTTTCTAAAAATGCATGCAATCACATGAGTGCAATATTGTGCAGTCACACTTGTTCATAGGACTGGACATTTGATTCCAAAAAGAGACTTGGAGCTCCGTGATTCCAAGAAAAGATGCAGCTGTTGTAAAGAGTGGCAGAGGGGTACTCCATTCACGCTCGGAGTTACCTTTTTGAAATCAAATCCAAAGCACAGCAGAGACCCACTTATTGAATCTCATATTCTCCATCCCAGTAGAGAACAAATTCATTTGGGGATGTTCTCTGATTGTTCTGGAGAAATCCTGGGTAGAAGAGTTTGTTTGGTTTCAGAAGAATCAGATCCAGATTATGAGTTTGCTATTGATGAGTTTAGCTGGAAAGAAAAACTGAAAAGATCATTCATGTACTTCGAAATATGTAACTTCATGTTGGAGTAGATTCTAAAAAATAAATACACTTTATTTTCATTATGAGTCAGCCACGTAGTATGGATGGCAGGGACATCATACAATCACAACTTCTACAGTTAGCAAGTTCTTGTGGAAGACGAATTTGGGGTTCTTCTCCCCACCCTACAATGTGTGTTCCTTCCCCTAATGCAACTAGGCCACTATCAGGGATGTCTGAAGGTGCAGTGAAAAAAGGCCAAGATGACAAGCACAACAGTGTGATCAAAGCTCCACCTGTTTTTTTTATGTGCAACACATAAAATCAATAGCACCACTGCAGCTGCCATCTTGACTTTTTTTTATGATATCCTGGAAACACACCTGAATAATCTATTCCACCTCCCGTGTGATTGTTCACTCCTTGCCCCAATATCAATCAGCATCCTGTGGTCATCAGTAGTCACTGGCACTGCTGGACACTTTCCCCATCTTCTCCGTTTAATACACTTAGGCTAGTGTGTTGTGTGTTTCTACAACGTCTATAGAAGCAGAACAGAATGGGGAGGAAGTTTACGTCCACCAGCCAGCCTAACCAGCTTAAGGCGAAGGTCAGTGCAGAGTTCAAATGCATGTAAGTTGGAAACAGATTTCACAAGCAGATATACGAATGTACAGATGGCAGAGTTTGTGCAGAACTTCAAATAAGTGGGCAAAAGGCAAGACTAATGTGAATTCTCCTGCCATCTAAACATTGATTTTACAATGTTTGTTGGACAAATAGGGCTGCAATTACTCAACGCTGCTGATAAACAATTACATTGGGAATAGCCTGCACTGGAAAGAATTCACCTGAGGTGATAGCTCCAATGCCCTATTTGAGACATTATCACACTGCCTCTGAGATATCTTTTCACCTCTGAAGGATCATTCCCCGCATCTAGGCATGAAAGTCATCATTTGATGACCAACCATCCAATAACAGATGCAGAATAGTAAGGTATGAAATTCAAGTGGTGACTACAAACTCACTCCCACAACCACTTTTATTACATAACAAAACAACATCCAGGGGGAGAACAGTATCTCCCTGTCTTGGACACTTCAAACTTGATAGGACTAGTTATAATCCAGAACAAGTTTGCAGCATGTTAATAAATAAATAAATAAATAACTTTATTGCGGTCATTAACTAGCACAACAGCATGTTAATGAGAGCAGATGGTTTATTTTATTCTAAATCAGAAAAGAAGAGGAAGGAGGTTTTCCACAGAGCCCCATCTGTTTAATCCAGACAGCCAGGAAGTAGAAAAGCAAGAAGGACATTCAAAATAACAATCATTAGAGTCATAATACTGTTCTGAACACTGATGGAGAACACGCCGCAGAACTGAAAAACGAGACACTTCCAGTAAGTGAATGATTTCCACCACTCTGTCCCATACCTTTTTGAGAAGGGCAATATTTACATCTAGATAATGTATGGACTTGAGAGAAGACTCCATCCTGAATCCTTTGCAGCAACATTGGCAGCCAAGATCAACAGCAGTGAGCTAGTTTAGTAATCAGCAACATAGTGCCCTCTGGATGTTTATGACTACAGCTCCCACTGGCTGGTCAGAATGGAAAGATGAGAGTTGAAATCCAAAATATCTGATGACCATCAAGGTGCCCACCATAGATATGAATCAATAGCCTGAAAGAGTGATGGGATTCATTCATCCAGTCAGCCCTGCTTGTTTTCACACGGATTAATACATAATTCCATGCCCAGTGTAAACAAACCACAAACATGGTGCCCAAATCTACCTTCATTCACATACCTTACTCAGCTATGGCTTGTTTTAACCACAGCTAATTCACAATTATTTGGGTAACAGACAATACTAAGGCATAAGCCACAGTTTACAAACTCGGTAACAAACAAATTACATTCATGAATGACACAGCAGGCATCCTTACATTTGTAATGTTCCTGGAGTCTTAAATGTTCTGGGCATCTATTTGTTTAAAGGTCACTTCAGTCCAAGAAAGGGCACACATATCAAGGAGAAAACATCACACCCAAGTCACTGAGAAAACCTTAGCACAATTACCCCTTGGAAGAAAGATGCATCCATCCTAGCTATAAACTTCTAAGGAAAAACAGCAACTAAAGACAGCTAAAATCTCAGCTGCTAATAATCTACAGGCAAACTGAACCAGAACTGAACAAATTAATTATCTGTAGCATCACGTAATGTTTCAGTTAGGAAATGCAAGATGGAAGCAGAGTTGCCAGATAAACAGCAAGAATCAGAAGAAGGATCACCAACATGGAAAACAGGCTATTCTCAGCAGGGTTCCCTTGCTTGTCCCTTGCACCCTACCCACGCCAAGCTAGTCCTCCTCTTTAACAGGACTCTTCAGTATTAGTGGGGTGAAAGACAAACATCTTATGTGTTCTCTTGACAAAAGGCCTTCCTCCCATTCTCACAAAGAAGCCATAATGTCAGTGGTACCATTCCCCTCCATCATAAGAACTGAAGATGCATTGAACAAGGAGCCACAGCTCTCAGTGTGGGCCACCAGGCTGTGTAGTTGTTTGAATCATTTTGAAAACCATCTGGCTGCTGGCAAGAATGGAAGTAGCACATACATGCATTCGAGGAAGCAAAATCTCTCCCAACCCAGCTCCAAGTCTTACTCAAGAACTTTTGTTGGCCTGCAGACATGATGACCACACTTCTTGTGATGAGCAACTTCTTATTCTAAAAAGAAGAGAGGCACCAGGGCACGCAGCTGACATGGTTGGTCCGCTCAGCTCTCCACTTTCAACTGGCAAGGCAAGAGAAACTTAGAGAACCATTACATTTTCACTAAACTGGGTCCTACCTAAACAACCACAAAAATCTCAGTCCTCTTCACCCAGAAGCCTCCACTGGGAAAAATCTGAGGGGTGATATAATAACGTTTTGCCAGCAGTTTTCCAAGGCTACTCACTTTATCTGCTATGCCCTAGTATTAGAAGGAAAATGGATCCCATTAAAATCCTCTGTCAAACATCTCCGTCTCCCTTAAATCTCCCAGGGAAAATTATACCTGCAAATAAAAGAGTGGAGTCTTTGGGGTTCTCTGAGCTTGGTTGTTTTTTTGCAAACATTTCATTACCCGGCTAGATAACATCTTCAGTGCTAATAAATAAAAGAATCCCTTTTCACCAAGACTATCTGCCTGGCATTTTATCAATCTTGGGGCAAGCACTAAAAGTGGAAACAGGAACAAATGCTTCCCAAACATAGCAATCAGGAGACTTGGGTCAAGGGGATTCTCCTCCAGTGAAAGCCACGACTGGATCAAGGGGCACTGCGAGCTCTCCAAATCATTCTTTAGACATACATCAGCTGGCACGCAAAAGAAATCCCAGTAAACTTTGGCCGAACACCCTTGCAGAAGAAAAACTTTTTTTTTTAACGTAGCATTTGGGCAAAGGAGAGGGGGTAGAGAAAAAGAACAAGGACAAGCTAAGGATTTGATTACAAACACCATCTACATTTTGGAAAGACATCGCTCGCGCAGGTCAAGCCGTGAGCTAGTCTCATTTGAAGATGAGGACTTTAACAGAACTTGTGTGCCTTAAGCATACCACCTTTTTGACAGGGGAAGAAAAAGACCCTCCTTTGGGGCATTTTTTGTTTCTTTCTGCCACTTGTTGGCAAAAACCAACACGGGATTTAGAGAAAGGAAACCATTTATTCCAGGGAGGAAGAACACATGCAGGGAATGGGCACAGATCAACCCGTTCTGCAAGCACAGAGCTGCTCCTAGCGAATATCATGCGGCTAGCTAAAGCTGGGGTGGCAAAGCTTTTCGGAGACTTCAAAGGCCCCAGGGAAAGTTAGATGTCCTGACAGAAGCCCACAACACATCCTTACCTTGCATTTCCCAGTCACTTTCCCTAGCATGTAAGTACAGAGTGGGGTCAGTAAAACAACAGCATGGCCCCAAGAGCATTCATTCAATGCTGCTGAGATTCACAGGGAAGTAATAGTTAAGGAGAAAGCAAAGCAGCAGAGGCTGGCCCAGGAAAGCTCCTGAAGGGATTGCAGAGTGAAAGAGAAAGGTAGACACTGTCCCCCCCCCCCACCCCCGCACTACAGTAATTCCCAAAGGCCCCTCAGTTCCAGGTTAACTAAAGAAGGAAGTGAGTGTATCAATATAAGGGGACCGCCGTGCAAAGTCCAAGCCCCAGCAGCCTCGCTCGCTTGGATGTGCAAATATTTTCCAGGACTCTGATCCCCTCCTTGCTTACTTGGGAGTAAGTCTTTTTGAACTCCATAAGGAGTCCTTCCTAAAGGCGCAGAAGAGCCATTAAGCAGCATTCCCGAGGGGGGGGAGGATCGATTCACGCAGAAGGTCTTTGGTTTCTCAGCCAGGGGTCGGGCAGCCTCCTGAAACATTCGCTCCGCGATCCTGAAGAGGCTGGGGGAGCCAAGAGGGGTGGAAAAGGGAGTGGGGACTGGTGAGGAGGTTTTCTACGCTAACAAGGCAGGTATACTCGGAAGTAAGCGAGGTCTCTGTCCCTCAGAGCTTGCAGGCACTCGCGCCTAGGATCGCAGCTTCTCTGTTGCGTAAGGAAAGAGAAGGAAAGAGAAAGAAAGAGAGAGAGAGAGAGAGAGAGAGAGAGAGAAAGAAAGAAAGAAAGACTTCCAACTGCTTATTTTACAGCCGCTGCAAAACGGTGGGGGGGGAGGAACCGGAGCAAAGCTGCCCCCCCCCCCCCGGTGCACACCAGCGCAAGGCGAGCAAACGAGGGCAATTCCAACGTAAACACGCCAATTTTAAACTCCGTCTCTCTGCCTCCGCCGGAGTCAAGCTTCTGGCTCGGTTCCTGCGTAAACCTTCGAAGTTCGCGGGAAGAGGAGGCGAGGCGAGCCGCGGCATAAACAAGTTGTGTGAGGGGGAAAAAACCCAAATGCGCGCAGCAACCGAAACCGCCAAGCCGGGGTCTCCGAGCGCGGGCACGGGGGGGGGGGCGGCAGGCGAGAAAGGGAGAGGAGGAGACCCTAGTAACGGAAGGAGACACCGAAAAGGAGAGGGGGGTTGAGTGAGGGGCGCTGGGACTGACCTGTCGGCGTTTCGGTCTCCAAGGAGCAGATCTGGAAGGTGAGCATGAAGATCAAAGCGCGGGCGTTCGGCATCTTGCAGCAGGGAAAGCCTCGCCTTGCCCCCCCTCCCGTCCCCCAAAAGTTATCCTTTCCCCAGCCTCGTTTTTGCCTCTCCGTGGCTCTCCCGGCCGCGGCTCGCGAAGGCTGCCTTGGCTCAAAGACGCGGCGGGAAGTTACCCCGACAAACCATGGATTCCACACAGTTGCAGCTGGAACAGCGAGAGCCTGATTGGAACCGAAACCTCCGGCGGGGGAGAAAAGAGCACGAGCGGGCGAGCGAGCGAGCGCCAGCCACCGAAGTGACGTCAGGGCTCCTTCCAGCGAAGGCAAAGCGAAACGGGGGGGGGGGGGGCGCGCTCTGAGCGGGAGGAAGCGGCCGGGTTTGGAAAGGCAAGGCTGCCTCCTGCCGGCGGAGAGGCGAGCCGGGCTCGGTTCCCACGATCCACGCTCTGCGAGTGCTCGCGCTCGGCCGAGCCAGGCTGGCCGCCGGGAACGCAGCGCGCAAATTCGCTCGACTCGCCGGGCTGCCAACGCAACCCGCCAGCCGGACGGAGGGTGGTGGAGCAAACAAAGCAGGGATCCAAATTGGGGGGGGGGGGGGGGGGGTCCGCACGGTGTGGTCAAAAAAGTCAAGAGGGCAGCCGCCACGGGGCGAGCAAAGCTCTGCCGGGTTTTGATGCGCGTGGATCACCCCGTGGCGGCCGCCCTCTTGACTTTTTTGACCCCATCCTGCAGATGCTCCTGAAAAATACTGATCCATACATGTTATAAGGCAGTGATGGTGGGCCTGTTGGGCTCGGCGTGCCAAAAATTCGGAAAATGCCTTAACTTGACTCTGCTGGTGTGTCACCCCCCCCCCCAAAGAGAAACAGCTCTTTACACATTCATTTATTTAAAAAAAAAAAACAGTCCAATCGTGTGTGGTGCGATGTATTATATAAAGAAACGTCAAACAATTCCAAAAATGAAATAGGAGTAAAACAAACTCAGTGTCTTTGGTAACTCAAACTGAGAGAACGATCGTTGTTGGGTGTTGGTGAATGCTGGCGTGTCACCTTTGACATGCAGGTCACAGGCTCACCATCACCGTTACAAGGCTTGGAGGTGTCTGTGTCGCTCGCCCCGTACTGTAACACACGGGCAGGAGGCGCAAGTGGTGGGGCTGTGGGCAGTGAGTGGGGCTGTGGGCAGGGGCTGCAGCGAAGGGGGAACCAGCTGGCACAAGCTGGCGAGATCGTCAAACGCTTCTGTGAGGCTTTTAGTGGGTTTCCTGCCAGAAAAGACCCGAAGGGGGGCAGCGAAGAAAAGAGGCTGGCCGTCTGTCTGTCTGCAGGCCTTGTGGCCCCTCCCAACTTAAGGAACCGACTGCCGCCTTCTGAGGCCTGAACAAATGGATCTCAACTGCGGTCCTTTCAAAATCACCTGAGCGAAAAATGTATGTATCTATACGACCAGATGCATAGTACTGACCTACAGACAGCTGAATGTGTCTGAGTATATTATTATTAAATTATTAAGCAAATTTATATGGCCGCCCAACTCACACACGGTGACTCTGGGCAGCTCGCAGAATTAAAACCCAAATACCGAAAACCAGTAAGGCCCCCACCCCCCTGGCAGCAACGAACATACTCAAATTAACCATTTGATCGGCTCTGTATCAGCCTGGGGTCCTCAGGCCCGCTGACAAAACCACACCTACATATAACACTTAGGCTGGTGTCCGTGCTTGGTAGATCTGGTCTGAGCTCAGAAGCTAAGTAGGGTCAGGTCTGGTCAGTATTTGGGTGGGAGATCACAAGGGAAGCTTGGGGTTGTAGGTAAGACTGGGAAATGGGGGGGGGGAACCATCCCAGAGGCGGCAATGCCAACCACTTCTGTGTTGTTGCCAAGGGAACTAAATGAATGTGGTCATGTGGTCATCCAGAGAGCCAGCTGGGTGGAGTGGCAAAGGTGCTGGCCTAGAAAACAGGAGACGATGAGTTCTAGGCCTCCCTTGGGCATGAAATCCGGCTGGGGGACTCTGGGGCAGCCCCCCTCTCTCAGCCCAACCCACCTCACAGGGCTGTTCTGCAGGACATAGGTGGTGGGAGCATTCGGTTTGCTGCCTGGAATTGTACAGAACAAAGGCAGGATAGAAATCTAAGAAAAAAGGTCAACATGAAGGAGACTTGACTTTGTGTAATATGACTGTATCGGTATATACAGGCATGTACATATATATATATATATATATATATATATATATATATATATATATATACAGATCCCATTTTCATGGAAAAGAAAGTACATACATCACCTTAAGTTCCTGGAGGAAAGGCAGAATACAAATGTAATGAACAATAAACAGGAAGTGTGTTTATCTAGAGCAGTGTTTCTCAGCCTCAGCACCTTTAAGATATATAGACTTCAACTCCCAGAATTCCCCAGCCAGCATGCTGGCTAGGGAATTCTGGGAGTTGAAGTCTATATATCTTAAAGGTGCTGAGGCTGAGAAACACTGAGCGTTGTTTTTCAAACTTTGGCCAAGGTTGAGAAACACTGCTTTAGACCATCTCCACTCAAACTCTCAGCACCATCAGCAACTAAACAGCCAAACACCACCTGAAACCTTTTGTGTGCACCGCTTAGATATAGCAATGTGAATACATTCCTATTTTATGACCCCACCTTCCCAACTCCCATCATTACTGCCAAGAATGCCCAGATTGTCACAAAAGACCAGGGGTGGACACAAGGTGTGGTAAAAAAAAAAATCAAGATGGCATCTGCAATGGTGCTATTGAAGTTCGTCTGTTTTTGATGTGCAAAAGATGCTACGTGCCCACTCGCTAAGGGTGGTTTATAGCTGAGTTTATCATGTACACATGTCTAGTGTTTGGCTACAATCAGAAATAATATGGCTTTTATTTTAGCCTATTCTACCCAGAAGCTCAAAACAGCACATTTTTTTCTTGCTTCTCTTCGTTCACTACAAGTACACTTCAAAAGTCACTTTTGCTAAGAAAGCATGATAAGGCTAACGTGAGGTTAAAGCGAAGCAGGACTTGAATCCAGATCTGTCTACGCCAGATAGCCTAAGTCTACTCCACACAAATGAAATTAAGATAAAATGTCAAAAAATTCATGTTCCACGTTACAGCAAAGAAATGAACATTCAACAGGGAACAGCTTTGACTTCCCAGATGGTTCAACTTTTCAAATTGTTAGGAAAGAAATCTCTGGGTGTGTATTTTAAAAAGAAAAAAGGGAAGGAAAAAATAATATTCATAGCCGGAAATGTGCATAGCTGGGATGCATGATTCTTTCCTCTGAGGTAAACAAGAAGGATGTGAGATTCTCTTCTTTCTTTCTTTCTTTTTTTTGGCACAATCGTTCTTCCAGCAACCTGCACCCCCATCCCCAACCAGGGATACTGGAGAGTGTAATGAAAGATGTGCCCCAGAAAAAGAGTTCAGGGAAAGTAAATAAACTTACTACAGTCATTGACCAGTGCTAAAACAAAGCAAATGGTGAGACAGCAAGTAAAAACCACGGTTAAAAACCAATAAATATAAAACTGGTGTAGACGAAGTTTTTGTAAATAGCAAGACAAAACGTAGCCACATTCTGAGAAATAAATCACGTAGATTGGATAGTAACAACTGTAAATAAAATGGAGGACCTGGATATCTGGCTAGATGGGGAGTTACTAGCTGCAGCCAGGCATCTTTCTAATGGAGCAAGATAACAAAACAGGGGTTGATGTTTCAGAGACTCCTTCACCACAGGAGCAAAGCCTTTGTCCAAATGGGATACCTGGTAATTTCCCCTCAAGAACAGCTGATGGGGGGGGATTTGAACTTGCCAGGGCTTTTCTCAATTTGGGAACAGGAACCATTACGTATTTGGCTTATGTAGCTGGCTTGGAAAAAGATAAATGACTGCCCAAGAAAATATCTTTGGGTATGACAGCCAAGTCAGACTGAGCTTCCAGATCCTTGGCATGCTGTTTAAGAGCTGCTTCTGCACACTCAGATCGGAGGAGGGAAACCAACAGGAGACTCTGCCAGTTTGTGAGCATCAAAACGCCAGAAAATCTAATCTGCCCTGAGGATGAAGCTAGAAGAAACCACATTGCCTTTCACAGAAGAAGCAACTCTTTGCGAGAACAGATTTCAGCACTGAATTAGGCTGCATTAGGCTGTGGTTAAGGGAGGGATGAAAAGGAACAGTTGCAATAAAATTGTTTCTTCGACAATATTCCAGAATGGCTTCAAATAGATGAATATCAGAAGAAGCAGTTCAAAGAGACAGATGGAAGAGGACCTGAATTAAAATAGGCTGCGTAGGCAAAACTATACAGTCCAAACCAAACCATGATTCACTTTCATCCTTTTAATAAAGGAGGAAGTTCCTCTTACCTTTCTTACAGGAAGAACCCTTCCCATAAGGCTTGGCTTCCGTCCATTTAATCACAGCAATTCCCATTGTTTTTTGGTGTGGGTCTTTATTCCCAGAGCAGGGAGGCAATGGGAAACATCATGATTAATTTGCTTGCTTATTGTTTTCCCCAAAGTGATCACATGGTATAGTGAACTTAACTTCCCCAACATATTACTGCTTGATCCAAGCCAACAATGAGCTATTCAAAAGGACACCTGCTGAAAGCATGTATCACATGAAGCCACGGTTTGTTTAGGCATGGTTAACAATCAGATTAGCCAAGTTTGCACAATTCCTTCTGAGCCATGGATTGCAAATCTCTGGGACTGGATTCACAGAACATGCTTGATCAAAACCACATTATGGTTGTGGTTGACTACCCCACTGACTACCCCACATCCTAAGGAAAAAAACAAAATGGTGATCAGCAGATTTACTGAGTTTGAAATTATGGTTTTTTGCATTTCCACTGTTTTTGGCATCTAGAATTCACATGCAAAACTAATATTGGCTTCAAAAGCATGTTTAGTTTGAAATGGGCCTCTAGCTTTTTCCTGTATTTATCTTACCACTCCAAAGGATTGTCGCAAAAAACTGGGTAAAAGTTTGCTCTCTGCAGTCCTTGAGAGCAGAAATAGATGGAAGGTCCTCACTTACAGAAGATTAGAATCAATTTCTCCTGAAGGTGAGAGCAGTTCAGTGATGGAACAATTACTTGGAAGGGTGGATGAGGTCTCCCTTGTTGAAATGTTTAAGTTACAGCAAGGATGGGGAACCTACAGCCTTCCAAAAATTGCAAAATTGCCACGCCCAGTAGCCTCTGTCATCATGGTTATTTTGGAGAAATGTGGAAAGTTGGAGTTGAGTTGCATATATGGAGGCGCAGAAGTTCTCCATACTTGGACATAGATATCCAGCCTAAACTACTCTTGTAAGACTGGAGGAAGAAGGGAACAGAAGATGTAATAAACCAAGGAACAGGATGTCCACAGGGTATGTAAAAAAAAAAAAAAAACAAGACAGCAGCCACAAAGGTTTTTCACATGCGGCATCACACAGCTGTATTGAGCTTTAGTAATAAGACTTAAGTACATATTTAAAAAAAAATACTAATTTGGTTCACCCATCCCAGCTATGCTTTCCAATTAGGATTGATAATATGAGCTCAACCAATAGTGGTTTCAGTCTACAATCCATACACAAATTTTTGCTCTATACTTCCACTGTGATGTAGGATTACTGCAAAGCAGAAGAAATAGATTCTTTGGGAGCTGAGACCAGCTTTGTTTATATAGGGTGCTAAACTATAGTTTGCTGAATCATGGTTTATTGAGAACAACAATGGCTATATTCCTCCACAGAAATCATGTTTTGATTTAGCATGTTGTATGAACTCAGCCATTCAATGGAGAAGCAGTGAATACTGTCCTGGGATCTGTAGCAAGACAGGACAGGCCCCCCCTTATCCTTCCTTATAGATGAGAAGCAGAACAACCTGTTGCTGCTACATCATTTCCCCCCCTCTCCCTCTCTCTACTTAATGATGCCTGTCCAGGTTTTCAGTGTGATGTTAAGAAAGTAGAGGACATGGACTGTTTACATACCAAAGAAGAAAGCACAGCAGAGAGAGCAGAAGAGAGGAGGGGGATGAGAAGAATGGGCCAGGCTTCAAGAGATGTGCATGGTAATTGTGTAATGTACAAACTAAGAGTGTGACAAGCTGGCACATGAAATCAAACATACTATCAGAGAGGCAACTGCTGTTTGTTAGATAAAGATGGAAGGGAGCTGAGATAACTAGGAGTTAGGCAAGAAAGAGGGGGGAAGAAAAGGACCGTCGACAGGAGGAAATCTCTCTTGGCGTGGAATGAAAAAGAGAGGCAGAATCAGAGTCTGCCAGCTGGTAGGACAACAGTACACATGATATCCAGCAGCTCTGCAAAGAAATGGGGAGGCAGCCAGCCACCTTCAAGGATGGAAGGAACACACTTCAGGGTGCAACAGAGGTTCTTTTGTGGGTTTGCTTGTTTGTTGCAAAGAATGGTGCCCCACCTTCCAAGTGTGACATTTTAATTTCTCTCGCTTTTTTATCCTCAGTAATTGTCTGCTTGTTCTGCATGACAGTGGCTTTGAGGAGAAATCAGAGAGGGGGGAGTACTCTAAATAACACCAGTACACCCAGAGAAAGCAAGGATCGAGGTGGGAATCGAAGAAGAGGCAGCGTAGGTGAGCCAGCAGACATCAGCTCCAACAGGAGGGAGAATGGGAGCTGGTGAAACATGTTGGCTGAAATGAATGAAGACAGAAATTGCAAACTGGACAACAAGCAGTTTGGTAAATATATGCCATCCTGATGCACACATACTCCCACGGATGCAATATGGTTGACAAACTCTTGCACAGACTCCAAATGACACCTCTTCATACAGTTATCTTCTACAGCAGGAGAACCAGTCTATGATTCTCAAGCCCATTTCTTGTGGCCCTTGAGACTCACATCGTTGAAATTTCATCTGCAAACTACTGGAAAATGAAGTTTGGTTTGGTTTCAGAGCTGCACAGATTTCCAACAGCATGTTACCTTCTAAGAAGGGTTGGTGAAGCACCTTCATGAAACTGCTCTGTGAAGCAATGCAACTCCCTCATTTCTAAAAGCAAAGCAACGTGGTACATTTGCCTCTGCAGCCACTATGCAGCCTTCTTGGAAAAAGTGTGTAATAAAGTTGTTGTTGCTGTTGTTGTTATTTCCCAGCAATGTGCAAGTACAGAGATCTCTTCCAACTATTATAAATCCCAGAGGAGCTTATCAGGAAACTATGAGGGGACTTGAAGTACTTTGTGGATACAAATCATGTCACTTGTCTTTCCTTTAACAAGTCCAAACAGGAAGCCTTTGTAGCAGTTATTTCCTGCTGCTTTTTGGTAGGGGAAAAAGATACAGTTCTTATTTTATGCATAACCCCCTCCTCTCCACAAAAAAAACCTGAGCAACCTTCAGTGACATTCTTGCATCACACATGCACATTGTGGCCCTCAGCTATTCTTTCAAAATTTTAAGTGTGCTCCCTAGCTACCTGAAAGTTGCCAGCTTCTGCCCTAGAGTGACCCTTTCCAAGCTTTGAGAACATTTCTCTATACTTTCTGTTTGATCGTATCTTGCGAAAGAAGTCTTATTTAAGGCACGATCCAAACTGAGTGTTGACCCAGATGCTGAGCATGGCCAGAAGGTTCAAACTGCTAGCAGAGTTTGGGACTTAAGACAGGGATGGAGAACTTGTGGCTCAATTGACTGCTTCTTCCAGAATGCAAAAACATATAGGGGAAGGAAGACTATATAGGCTTCTCCAGGGAGAGGACAAGGAGAAGCAAATGATTAAAGGTTGTATCATCATATCATCATGCAACAAGTGATTCATGTACTTGCATCTGATGGCATGATGTCATTACACACCTGTCCCTTTGATGCAATCTTGGTTTGTGGTAGATGCCTATGGTCGTCCAGCACACTGAAGAGCAAACCTCATCAGCATCTCCCCTGTATTTGCTACCGCTTCAAATCCTCCAGGCTGCATTTAAAAAAAAAAAAAATCTTCCGAATGTGTGTATTTGTGTCTCGCTTGGGAAGCTAAAGAAGTTCACTAACTAAATCATCACAGAGTACTAGGCTTGCTTAATTTATACACGGAAGACTCTGGAGTCATAAAAACCAGCTGAACTGCCTCTCTAAAAATAACATTCCATTTCACAACAGGGGAAAAATGGATCACAGAACGATCAGGCTAACTTTCAAATCAGCAATTCCAAACTACTGAGTGGCTACAGTTTGGGAGATGCAGGTATCCTTGCATTTTTCTCACCTCATCAGATCAATAACAAGAAGAATTACTCCTGTGCTTGGAGGCAGCCCATTCAGTGCATCTCACCTTCTGCCCCAGGTGATTTTCTTCTTTCAAGCTGGTTAAGAAGATAAGATGTACATGTCCAAACTACAGACTTCTGCAGTTTCTGAACAGGGAAGGGAGAAGGAAAGATGCCTTTTGGACCAAGGCAAAAAATACACGGAAACCAAAAATAGGTACAGGTTACCCAATTTGTCCTGAAGAAACATGATGAAAATGCAACTCATCAGTAGACATGTGAAAGAAACCCACCACGGAATTTTGTGGAAGTAGGTTTCTAAGATGAACTCAAAAAGATCTCAGCCAGAATTGGAGATCATGAACCTTTATCCTTCTCTGGTTGAAAATCTGTACCAGGAAAAAGTCCTATATGTTTGCAAGCACTGCGTCCAAAAGAGAATGCTAGCTTGTGAAGTTTACATAGCAAAAAGCGTATAAGGCCTCCTGTCTTCTGCCTCAGATTTTTCATTTCCTTGGACTCTCCTTCCCCTTTTTTTAGAAATGTTTTAACTGATGTTTTATGTATTTATATATATTTATGTTTTTAATGTTCGGTGTGAGTCGCCCAGAGTTCCCCCATTGGGGGGAGATGGGCAGGTGAGAAATTGAAGGAAGGAAGGAAGGAAGGAAGGAAGGAAGGAAGGAAGGAAGGAAGGAAGGATTTTTTTTTAAGGTGCATGCATGGGATAAGTTTAGGTAACAAGCAGTAATATTAGAAAGATTTTCATTTTAAAAAAAGATCTATTGGGGGATTTATACTGAAAACATTGTACATTAGGAATAGTGGCAAATCAAGGAATGTTGCAAAAGAAAATATATATGGATTTTTTTGTTTTTACATTTTAAAAAAAAAATTATCTACACCCCTCTTCTCCTAGATCCTTGCTGAAATGTAGTCTTTCCAAAGGCAGAAAGTACCGTAGTGACAAAATGGAAATGCTGAGGGACAAACACACACACATCCTACAGAGCAAAGAGAATATTTGATTCAAAAATTCAGCTATAGTGACAATTGGAGATTCAGTATGAAAATTCAAATCTAAAGTGATCTGAAGCCTCATTTCTGATCATGGTTTGGTTTTTAATAAAATGTGTTACTCTGAAAAAATGCTACCAGACCCCTTCTGACTTTTCTAAGTTATTATCTGTAATTAGGTAGAACACATGGATCTAGCTTCCGTTTATGAATTCAAAAGTCCCTCATTGAGGACACAGACATTGAATCCTAAAGGTAACTTGTTTGATTCATCCTCCACAATTGAGCTTAATTTAGAAGTTCTGTCTTTTGGGATGGTCCTCCCTGATGGGAAAGCATCCAAACATCCATTCATTTACCCCATCCTTCCCTGGTTATCCTCCAAATGTGTTGGGAATGAGAGACTCCCCCTGATTTTTGACTACCATAGACTAAAACAACTGGCCTTCTACAAAGTCTGCTTCTATCTTGCTAAGCCATGATGTGGCTTCCTTGGTTTTAGCCTAGAATCCAACCAGACATAGTTTATTCAATCTGATGGGCCAAGTTCCTACTACACAGATGTATTCTATGTAATCTTAGATATTACCAATATTTTTGTAATTTTACATATTAACTTTTACATAAATTTTAGACACCATCACATTTTTGTAATTTTACATGTTACCACATTTTATATAAATTTAGATACTACTTTATAACCCAGACATAGATTGCCCCTTTTGGACTTCACTTGCGGAGTCTAGTTAGGTTGTTTATAAATGTATTTTAATTTTGTCTTAGATTTTATGTACTGTCTCTTAAGATAGATATAAAGTATTCACAGAGCATCCATGGACACATTGCTTGTGCTGGTCTAAGACTGTAATAAACTGACTGACTGACAGCTGGTAATCCTGTACACGGGCCAACAAGAGCAATTTGTGCTTGTGGTTGTTGGTCTCCCCATGCCCATTCACTCCTCATTCCATTTTATTAACTCTCATTGCTTTGCAATCTGTAGGTTGGGATGAGTGAAGGGCATCTAAAAATGTGGGGGGTCGTGGGGTGGGGAGAGATATACACACTGGAGCCAGACCCTGTTGCTAACTCTTGCCATCACCTGCTTTGCCAGTATTCAGGCTGAAGAGGAACACCCACTTTAATCAAAGGACATCAAGCTGCATCTTCAACACCCACATAGTTAGGAGTTAATTCCACCAAATTCAATGGACTTGGCTCCTGAACAAATCTGCTCTGTCAGGGAGGCTTAGTAAATAAAGTTGCAGCCTTTCATTGGGTTCCACCTCTTGATTAAGAATCATTTCTGACAGCCTGTCTTTTTTATAAAGTGTAAAGCAATCTAGAAGTGTGAATAAATAAGGGACTCTAGTATTACTCTCCAATAAAATCCAGTTATGCACTGTGGTAAGTCAAGGCTTATTTTCAGTATGATAGATCAAGCTACCACTGACAAGGTTCCTGCAACACATGAAGCCATAAACCATCCTGCTTCACGAACCCAACCAATTGTGGTTGATTCAACAAACTATGATTTTAAGCAACCTGCAGGCAGCCCTCGTGTGGTGAATCCTTGAATCACAGGGGCAGCTTCTCAGGAAAGAAACTTAGATTTGGATTGATTCAGCTACACAGGCTTGTCACTGAATTTTTCTCAACAGAAAGTATAAAATGTTTTCTGTTGAAGATAAGACTGAGTTTCCTGCTCTTCCTTCTGGGCTCTGTATTTCATCTGTGTCTAATCACTCATTAGTCTAGCTTTTATTCATAGCTCCTGCTTGGAATCCTGCAGTATGTTTAATTGGGTTATTAAGTTAATCCCTTTTCTTGGTTTACATCAGTGTTTTCCCAGCCTGGACAGCTTTTAGATCATGGACTTCAGCTCCCAGAATTCCCCTACCAGGATGACCACTGCTAAGAATTCTGGGAGTTGATCACCCACCTACCAGTGGCTCAGGTAGGCAAATACTGGTTTACACAACACATTGAACCCCAAACTACCAAATGGCCTGGGTTTAACATACAAAGCCATTAATAAAACTAACCCACTTTAGTATTTTAAGCATGTTTTATGAACACAGCCAAAACATGTGTACCTGGATTAATTTAAACATGGTTTACTCACTTAACCCCACTTTCTGGATTTGCAGAACATGCAAGGCCAGAATATTTGTATGTTATATGAATACAGCCAATTGGATTACTGTAGTTTTAAAGTTCATGCTGCCTGTGGTCCAAAGTCCAGACAGAAATTTTAAAAAATAAAAATACAACTGGAAAAAATGAAGAAAAGGGCAAGCTAAATAATCAAGGGTTTGGAACATCACCCTTGCATCATCTCATTTTGCAGAGGGGGAAAAAAGCAAATAGTTAACAACTGATTATTTGGTACACACTAGGTGATTTAAACTTCCTAGATAAGTATGCAGAATTAAACATAATTTTCACTAGCTTCAAGTGTAGCTTTAGCTTGGGGGGTGGGGTATGTAAGTAATGCTTGTTAAAATATGCATTTTGAGGGAAGATCTTTTTTACAAGAGATTTTAAGTGAGATTTTAATGGAGACTTCTTTAAACAGAAATGTAGTTCAGTCTGGCAAATAATGGATTTACAGTATGTGTCAACACATGTGGGAAATGTCCTGGGCAAAAATAGGTTGATTTATCCATCACTAAATAGTCATGACAGAAAAAAAATCACTTATTCTTATTTTGATAAAAATAAATCAAATTTTAGTTTTGGAGTCCTTTATTCTTTGTAGACACTGCACTACAATTGTCCTTTGGGCTCTGTATTTTGCTGAATTTTGTGGTGCAATTCCCTCATAAAATGAAAATGCATGTGTACATTTGGGGAAAGTGTTTATGAGAATACATATAATTTTACTTTCTAAAAAGCAAACAATTCCAAATGGATGTAGCAAGTGGGTAAATGAACTTTGCAGTGAGCAAAACAAGCTCTAAAGTGAGACAAGAACCCAGCTCTGAAGTAAAGCCCATGTTGTTGTCTTGATATCACAACTGTGTTGCAGGGAGAGAAAAATCCAGCCACAAACACAGAACAAAAAGAATTTCAGACTTGGAAAACATTCACCCAGTTACACAATTTTCCACTGACATATAAGCACCCAATGAATATGCATCTTGGAGCATCAAAGCACCCATGCCAAGCTTTTAATTTTGATACAGCTGTAAGTGCAAGTTACGCTTTTGTACTTTTATTGTTTCTTCTTTTGTTCCTTTTGAAATAACCAACTCAAGTCTTGAAATGGCTCCAAGCAATCTAAGGCAGAGAACAGGTAGTGAAGTCTTCCACAGTGCTGTTGGATGGATTGACTCCCTCTATCCTGGGGACACCACATCTGGAGTACTGTGAGTACAGTTCTGGGCACCACATTTCCAGAAGGATATTGGCAGGTTGGAATAGATCCAGAAGAGGGTGACAAAGTTTATATAGGGACATGTTCTATGAGACTAGGCTGAAAGAATCTGAGATGTTTGGCCTGGAGAACAGAAGACTGAAGGGAGGCATGATATCAGGGTTTAAATACATAGAAGGGACCATATGGAAGACAGAGTAAATATTTTCTATTGTCAGAGAAACTATGTTCAAGAATAATGAGTACCAGTTGCAGCTGCTAGACTCACTTCAATATAAGGAAAAAAATTCCTGATGGTAAGATCTATGTAACAATGGAACAGATTACTTAGAGAAATTGTGGGTTCTCCATCTGTGGAAGTTTTAAGGGAAGGCTGGACAGCCACCTCTCATGGGTGGTTTAATTGCGAAGGGTTGGGCTTGATGATCCTTGGGGTCTCTTCCAACTCCACAATTCTATTATTCTAAATTTGGGGTACCCACCAATCCTCTCTTGATAAACATTGGGATCCTTGTCCCACCTAATTTTTTTTTTTTGCCTGTTTTTAAGATTCTCTTGATCAATTGATTAGTTGAATTAATAAATCAGTAGGAAGATGGCCTGCTGCAAAGCTGAGTACCAGCCTCTAGTATCATCTTTATTTTGGTGAATGTATTTGGGTAAATATATATGAGTCAGAAGAACACAACATTCTAGAGTTTCTCAGAACATTCCATCTACAGAAATGGAACATTTTACACATCCCTACTCTGAACCATACAGAAGCAGGATCAATGTGTAAAAGAGGTGAGTGGCTGAAGCTCAGGGCTTTGTTCAAAAATGTGCCTACCTCCCTAAAGGGGAAAAATAGGCAAAAGCAAGCTGGCTTGGTAGGGAACATCTGGAGGCAGTTGCTAAAGGAGTTAGAAGGGGTAACTTTGCCATTTTTCCTTTGACCAAATGTATTTATTTATGTAATTCAAATCTTGCCCTATTCTACTGGCTCTGGGCAGCTCATCTAAAAATGTTAAATCTCATAAAAATTATAAAAAACATCTATAATGAGCTTCCCATGCCCCAGAAACCCAATGGAAAACCAAGTTTTCACTGCCCTACTTAAGTGTGAGGCCACATGACCTCAAGGGGTGATATGTTCCAAAGTGAAGAGTCTACCATGGAAAATGCCTGCCTGAGCCTAGGACCCTCTAACACAGGCTTCCTCAACCTTGGCAACTTTAAGACGGGTGAACTTCAACATGGCTGGCTGGGGAATTCTGGGAGTTGAAGTCCACCCATCTTAAAGTTGCCAAGGTTGAGGAACCCTGCTCTAGCATCTTGAGCAAGGGGAAGAAATGAATTGCTTCCTGGGCTGATCACATAGGGTGAGCAGACATTACCAAAGAAGATAGTCCTGTAAGTTACATGCCCCAAGCCATATAGAGCTTTGTAGCCCAAAGCCAGCACTTTAATTATACTTGCAAACACATTGGCAACCAATGTGGCACCCATAACATAGTTGCAGCATAGTTGAAACAGTTCTTGTGCACTAATACATGGGCTGCCACGTTCTGTACCAGCTGTAGTTTCCAAGTCATCTTCATAGGCAGTTCCAAGGATAGTGCACTGCAGTAACCCAGCCTCAAGGTAACAAAGGCTTGAGTCACTGTTGGCAGTGTTTCCCATGGCAGGAAAGCCTGCACTGGTGGACCAACTAAAGCTGGGCAGAGGTTCTCCTGGCCATTTCCTTCATCTGCTGCTCAAGCAGGATCCAAATGAGCCCCCAAATCACAGGCCCACTCTTTCAAGAGAAGGACAACCCTGTCCACTGCCTCACTAAGGGCCACCGCTAAATTTGACGGTTTCTGGATAACAATTCCATTTTGCTAGGATCCAGTTTCAATTTATTTTGTCTTACCCAGACCTCTGGTCCAAAGTACATATATAAAGGTGTTATTTATTTATTTATTTATTTATTTGTTTGTTTGTTTGTTTGTTTATCACATTTATATAGCTGCCCATCTCATGTATGTGACCTATGGAGGTGTGAACTCCTGGATCCCACCCTTAGAACAGAGGGGTCAAAATCTCCAGCACTAACAGGTCAGGAAGATCCAACACCAGCCCCAAAATGAGATCCAGAAGCTCAGAAAGTATAACTGAGCCTCAAGTACAAAGACTCACATCCAGTTTCCTGCAAAAACGCTCATCTGGTCTCAGTCAAAATCTCTCTTCCAACTCTCACTATGGCAGCATTTCATAACAGGTAAACCTTTCTTAGTTCACCCCACACCAAATAGCAATTATTTTGTGAAAGTCCCAACAAAATCTCAATAAAAATGATAGCAATCCTTCTACATTTGTATCAAGCCATGCTTATTGGCATCTGCACATTTCTTTCTGTTGTGGGGAGCAAGTCACATAGGAAGCAGGCATCCTTTGCTTTTCCTCCTCTGCTAAAAAGTGGAGTAAAAATGCCTTTACCACATGCCTTAATCAAAGCCAGCAGTAACTAAATGGCAGTTTCAAGTGAACCAACTGGGAAAGGTAGTAATTCTGCCTCCATGCCTCAGTTTGATCCTACATCCACGTCCTGCTGGGCATTTCCACTCCTAGATCTCCCCAGGATGTCCAACTGCATAACTAAAATTGCCCAAACCATGTAGGAACAAAAGGCCTGGCTCTATGGGCCTCCTTTCCCCTACTCCCCATTTGCCTCCATTTTAATGGGCCACTCATACTGCTGGTTGCATGCACTGTTAGGCCCTTGCTCCCCCATCCACCCCCCACCCGCCCAAACCCAGTTCTGACAACACATATATCTTGAATAGTGAATTGCCTAGAGCAAGGCAAGTTTTTACAGTGGAGTCAAAATCATGTGGAGAGAAATGTAATGTAAACTTTTCACATTGCTCTCTGGGTTAGGTGGCCAGCTTCTCCCCTGCTTCCTGGGTAGCCAGAAGCAATCTTCATTTTGCAAGGAGTATTAATAAAACGGGCTGTTAAGGGAAAGAGAAGGCTGATCTACTCTGGGGCAAACGGGAGTCTTGGTTTATTTTTTATTCTTATGCTCATGCAGAGTTAGCTGACATATTCCATAAGTCTTAAATGTTGTCCTCCCCAAGGTAGTGTAAAACTGAGAGGCCATGATGTGATCCGTAAGACTGCATTTCTGGGCAAGCTTCATGAAAAAAGCCAAATAGTAAAGGATGTTTCAGACTGGAGCAATCCTATTCTTGCTTTAAGCTATTCCTGTTAAGGGAAAGGACACTGCAGAGCAAAAGAAAGAGCAGTTATTTGCCAGCAGTTAAGCAGGCACTCAGATACATCCACTGTCCATCTAAGTGAGTTTCACCATTAAGATACAATAGGGTATGATCTTGTGTTAGGAATGGGAGGAGATTCCCCTTCCCATACCTGAATTGTGCAATGGGATTCTTCTAATTTGCATCTCACTTCAGCCCCATGGGTCACCTTGATTCAGGTTTAAATAAATAAAATGTCTCAATTCATTTCTGGAACTGGTGCTTCAGCCTTTCCAACATGCTGCCATTTTCATTTTCCTTTCCATTTGTTGACATCCTTTCAAGATGAGGCCCCATGTGTTGCTAAAACTACCAGCGAAAATCCCCACCTCATGTTAATCATCATAATTAGCCATCTTATTGTGTGCTGCTTCTTCCACAAACAGGATCCTAGCAGCTCTCAGTGCAGCACACGGACAACCCAACTATGGCTCAGGAGCCACATGCTGCTCATTAACAGGTCATTGGTGGCTCCTGAGCCAACATGAGAAGTTTTGTGAATTCTGCTGCTCTTGGTATCCCTCCTGAATTGTTGATGAATTAGCCAGTCCCTGCCACCTGCATCTTCTTAAGCTGCAGGTACTACTGAGAGCAAAAAGGAACCATAGCTCGTGCCCTTGTATTCTACTTGTGGGCTCTCTAGAAATATCATTGCTTTTGCTTCTGGTTTCAGCCTTGGCTTTGAAGCCAGCAGAGGTCCAACCAACAAGGGACAGGGAGAGGTTGTAATGTGCCCTTGATTTTCATCTGTGAAATGAGAGAGAAGATCTTGTGCCTTCATGTGGTACAGAAGATCTCTTCCTTCTCCCCCCTTAATTGCAATTTAAAAACAGCTTATACTGGCAATCAGGAGGTGAAGCAGAATCCCATCTTGTTCTACCAAGAAGGAGTTACAGAATGAATGAGTCACCTACCAGTGGGAAATGGAGAAGGAAGGAAAGAAGCAAGAAAACAACCCCCAGGTCAGTCATTAATTGGACAGGCTTCTTGTCTTGGGAACCAGAACATAATATGGTTGAACCAAAGACATTTTCACAGATGTATTACATTATTCCAGACAGGGCCAACTTGACATTTCAGAAACTTCTGGTACTTTGTGGTAGATCAAGAGCAGGGAACTTTTTAATGTCTGGGAGATGCACATGATGGCAATATGTTGACATTCCTGAAGAAGACAGGGCCAGAATTTTTCTCCTTTTTCTTAACTTTGGGGAAGCTTGGACACATTAACTACCACACATATTTTACTTATTCTGACAACCAGGGGGCAGTACGTGACCAGTTTCATCCTGTTTGGGACTCATCAGATGTACCTAGCCACAGATCTTTCTATGGCATTGAACTCAAGGGCCATTGCACTTTAGATGACCATACAAAGTATTTTTTTCCTACCCAATGATCCTGAATCCTCATGTGTCATGGTATGGCATCTGCAATGCAAGTTAAATAAGAGGGACTCCAGGGATGATGCAGAATATGGACCCCATTCCCCACAATAAGGAGAGAAGACAATAATAGGCTGGGGGACCTGAAGTGGGGTTGGATGGATGGATGAAATAAATTGAGATAATGATGAGTTTCTAGATCTATTTCTCTCAGCAAAGGTAGATAGATTTCAGCTGAGGTCTCTTTATATTTTGAGAAACTTAACTCCTTTTGAAGTGCTTGTATTTCATCTTCCACATTCTTTTTACTTTTCTCTAAACTACTTGCCTTACTTTCTGCCTTCCTTTTATAAGACTTCCTCTCCCACAATCCACACCCCACATCAACTATTTTCTGACCTTTCTTTAATATGAGAGAACCTCTTTCAAATACATTACTTTGCCTAGGTCAAAGATATCTGTCTCTGGCCATTGCTTAGGTGGATCCTTAGAGTATTTGCATTGTTGCAAATATTCTATATTGTCTGCTCCAAATCTCATGTGCATATATTTAGCCTGTCTTTGGAGAAGGTTCCTCATGACACTGTGTTACTCACTGGAGGAGTAAGGGGATATCAGCATGGAATCTTCACCACTGTGCTACCACACAGGTTTGAAGAGACTTTGGACAGAAACTAAGAGGGAGATATAGGGAAGACGCCAACACAGAGCTCTTGCATCCTCAGACAACTGGGTTAGAACAGCTTGTGCCTCACCAGTGGAGAAAGGCAGCTACTCCATTTCAGTGATGGAGAAGTAAAGCAATGTAGACAGTAAGGAAGATGACACTGATGGGTTGATGTCAGCCCCACTAAGTAGACCAGACCAAGAAATCAACCCCACAGGAAGACGATGACTACTTTTATTGAGATGGGCTATAATAACAGAAGCTTGCAAGTCTGATTGTGTTGCACCTCCTCCTCCTCCATCTTATAGTGAATTCAGGAGGTGTCTGTCAGCCACTTCCCCATTTTCTTGTAAACAAATTACAAGAAACAGTGTGGTACTTGCATACTAGTTTCCTGCTTTCTTAAAGTCTTAGTCTCCTATAGACAAAGACACTAGTTGACTTCATTTAAACACAGAACCTTAGCATAACTAAAATGGCTTCTACTTAAAGAAAAGGCAACAGGAAGGGATGGTGGAAGATTTAGAGAGAAGGATTTTCCTTAAGAGAGCAGAATATCTTAATGCAAATGGGTAATTTGCTGCTATATTTTAATCAGAAGTAAGGCAACAAATTTAGGATTTCATGGAGCAAGCAGCTCTCTGGAAGATGCCAAATCTGCAACCTTATCCTCAACTTCAACATATATGCCAGAAGAGAGTGTTGGATGAAAAATCCTCACTAGGAAGTCAGTCAATCTCATTCTCTAGGTCCTTCCAGTCAGAGGTTGCACATGGCCATTTCACCATCCTTTAGCTTGGAGGATGAACTACTGCAGGATTTTTATCTCTCTGGCTACTAGGTTTGAGGCTGCAAAGCAAGACAAGAGGCACTGAACAGTCCAGAAAAACCTTCCACTGAAGATGGAGCCATCAACCCCACCTGTTTCTATTCAACTGAATTTTGATGGTGAAAGGAATGAAATGATGTAGCTAAAATTAAATACTTGGGCTAGATCTATATAGCACGCTAAACTAAAATGTGGTTGGCTACTTTGTAATTCACTGTGGCAAGTATGCTCAGCCATATAAAGCTTTTGTGCATTTTGAAGAGAACATTCTTCTATTGCTCCAATACAGTGGTTCTTAAAACAGGAGTAATTACCCCCAAGGGGGGAATCTGGACATATCCTGGGGGTAATGGAGCAATTTGTAATTACTTGTTTGTGAGTCGAGGATCCAGTTTGGGACTGCCCCTGCTGAGACACTTGTGTAAAACAACAATCTGGGTTTTTTGTGGGGGTAATGATATTATTGGAGACTGGGAGAAGAGATAATTTAAGAACAGCTGCTCTAACAGGAGAGAAACTCACCGAATGAGACTCTCCTGGAGCTCTCCAAGGTGCTGTTTTCCAACATTTACTACACCGAAGCAGCCACAGAAGAAAGCATGCTAAGATCTCTCCTCTCATTCTTTGGGGGCTCTGTTGAGTTTTAGTCCTACCAGCATTTAAAACTCTTAAGCAGCTCACTCTTAGAAAGAATGAAGTGCTGCATTTGAGGTGAAGTGAAGATGAGCATTTTTTTTACATTTAATTTAAAATTTTATATCTGCCTCTTGATGACTTGCAAATTTTTATACACAGCTAAATATTAATACTTGCCTTAAAACCTTTTAAAATATTCTTTAAAACTCAAATATTTCTGAATAAAAATAAATGTTTTCAGCCCCCTTCTAGACTTACAAGGGGGGGGGGGGCAGATTTAATTCTAGCAGCAAGTTGCTCCATGATCTAAGCCCATATAGAGAAGACAAACTTCAGCTATTGTTGTTAAGATTATCTATGGCCTTGACAACCGGACAATGTAAATGGATTCTCTGTGTTCTTACTATGGCCAAAAGACTGATATTGCAGCATTGGAAAGATAAATGTATGGCCCCACTCACTCAGTGGATTGAACACCTGATTGCACTTGCTACTTAACAGCAGATTGTCTATAGACACAGACTTTGTAAGGACAAGTATAATGAAATATGGGACTCACTTATGCAAAATACAGTAAGTTAAAAAAAATGATAAATGTATTAGAAGTATATAGTACTTGAATAACACTAGCATTAGATGTGTGTGTGTGTGTATGATTGTAATTGTTTATTATAATGATATTAACATTTTTTCCTTTGTTGTATTTCTTCCACTTTTTTGTTAAAGCTCTTGTTTTTCTTCTCCTTGACAATGAATGTATCTCCATTATTATCTTTGTATTTTGTTGTTCTTCTTTCTTTTTTGTGATTAATTAAAAAGCAATGAAATTAATTTTAAAAATTATCAAATCAACAGATCAATTCAAAGTTCTCATTCAGACAACAACCAGGCTAAATTATTCTACTTCAGACACATTATGTGAAAATCTAGCTCTCTGGAAAACGTTCTAATGTTGGCAAAGGTGAAAGGAAAGAGAAAAAGAGGACAACCATCAACAAGGTGGATGGACCCAGTTACAATGGGTGCACCATTGGAAGACTTGAAGGACCAGGTTAGAAACATGGAGAAATGGAGAAAATGGATAATCGTGGCAAAAATCTATGTAGTTGCTAAGAGCTGACACTGACTTGATGGTACATAATCAGGGAAGTCACACAAAGTGACAAAGACTGCAATTGAAACCTTAAAACAGTGCAGCAAGTAAATGGCTTTTCTACCACACTGGAAAGGAAACTCAAGATGAGACTGAGTGCCAAAGGAGCCGAAGTAAGTTCATTGAGTAAAGATATCTCTCTCAGGCACTGGCAGCTGCATTCACACAACATGCTATGCTTATTTTAAACCTTGGTTAGTTTCATTTGGCTTGATGTTTTGCATGAACTGAGGCCATTTGGTTAAGTTTACGATTTGATGTATTGTGCAAACCCAATGGGTGAATTCAGTATCCGGGTTTGGAATGTTGCATGAACACAGCCATAGTATACCCGTGAGCCATGAAGAGTAGGGATAATGAGGAAGCACACCAAAGCAATCCTTGACAAACTCGCAGCTTATCAGAAGTACAGCTTGGGCCTTGAGTCAAATTTTACAGAAAAGCTCATAAATTCAGACAGGGCAAAAGAAGGAATGTGCTATGTGTGCCTGACCTGCTTATAAAATAATGGCAAAAGTAGTGGCAAGATGTCACATTGCTCTCACTGTTCCTGCTGAGATGCAATTTAATGAAGTACTGGGGTTTTTCTAATTGTGTTTTTTCTCCCTCAGTGGGCCTGTTTAGATGAACATTTTAATTAACCTGAAATGCAATGGTGTAGGATTGGAAGCCGAAGGCCTGTTGAGCTTCTGTGGGAATGTATTTGGAGAAGGTCTGATGGGTTCCACATGTAGATTGCAAGTAGCCCTCTCTGCAGCAGTCAGGGCTACCTCATACTGGTTTGGTTGTGAAAGTTGCTCTGAAATTTCCCCCTTGGAGCATCCCAGTTTTGATACTGTTGGCACAAAAAGGTTTTGGAAGGAACCCTCCATGAAAAGAGGTCAAGAAATCATCTGTACTGAGAGCACAGAGCCTGTAATATCTTAGATGTAGCTAAATTACAATTCCCAGCAGTCCCAGACAGCAAGACCAAAGGTGAGGGATTCTGGGAGTTGTAGATAAACAACATCTAGAGGGCTGCAAGATCTGATTGGCCAGTTTATTACATTCTCTCTCTTTTCCTCAGATGCTCCCTGACTGGAACTTCCTCTATACAGTATGCGTGTGCGTGTGCGTGCACGCGCGCGTTTCCTTTTCAAAAACATCAGCCTGAACTAATTTTTAATAATTTTTATTAAAAGAAGATTTTACAAAGATTTAAAAAACTACAGAAACATAGAAGAAGAAATAGAAAAAGATTATAAAAGGGTAGAACAAAAAATGAATAGCAAAAAAGCAAGAAAAAAAATCTCCTTTGAAGCAGTTACAAATGTATTAATTACCATCTCCACCCTCCTCCACGTTGCCTATCATAATTCTCTTCTTCCCATAAACAAACCTTTTTAATCAATAAATCCCAAAATCAGCAGTTCATTTTTATCCATTTTCAGCAAAACGTCTATAAAGGGTTTCCAGTCTTTTATAAAAATAAATGTAGTTCCCTCCTTGATCAAACAAGTCAATTTAGCCATTTTTGCCTGAAGTAAATTGAGGCTGTGATGTGGCAAAAGAATGCCACTTCCCCAAAATTCAGTAAAAATTAAAGTGGACCAAAATCTCACAAGAGTTTGGGAGATTTCAAAGGGGGATATCAAAATCTCACGAGAAGAAAACCACAAAGCTCAACAAATCTTACAATTGTACTATCTTTCTGATGCAAATCTGTAACTGCTTTTTGAGAAGGACAGTTTCAGACATTAAATTGGAGCACCACAATTGGAAGACATTAACAAAGTGGAAGAGAGAGAGAATAGGAATAAAGATAGTGAGAGTTTTGCTGATCCAAATCCAAATAAGGATCAGTTGAAAGTATGTAATATGTTCAACCTGGAGAAGAGATTTTGTCTATTTTCAAACAGACATAATCTAAAGCAGTGCTTCACAAACCTGGGTAAATTACCCAAAACTGGGTAAAAGTAGTTTTTCTTTGGGTAACAACACACAAACCCATTACCCAATCACAACAGGGGCATTTAAATTGATTTAAAGATTGCCATGTGTACTAAAATATATTCGAAAATCTCGCAAAATATTCCTATTAAGATGAAAATTGATGAAATTACCAATAGTAATTTGTTGAAATGACATAAAGATAATTCAATGATATTGTTTTTATAATGCAGGTAGTCCTCAAGTTATGACCATTCATTCAGTGACCATTCAAAGTTACAATGGTGCTGAAGGGACTTACAACTGGTCCTCAAAGTTCCGGCTATTGCAGCACCCCTGCAGTCACGTGAACAAAATTTGGGTGCTTGGCAACCAGCTTGCACTTATGACCAGTTGCAGCATCCTGAGGTCACATGATCACCATTTGAAACCTTCCCTGCTGACTTCCCCCAAGCAAAGTCAATGGGGAAGCTGGCAGGGGAGGCTGCAAGTCACTCGGGTAAGTCTCCCCCACTCATTCCAGCCTTTCTTCATTCACACACACTGCACCCTCTCTCTCCCCTTCGCTCACTTGCTCACACGCACCCACCAGCACCCTCCTTTTAATAAGTGGTTTTGGGTAATGAAGGGAAAAGTTTGGGAAGCACTAATCTAGACGGTCAAACTTTAATCAACAGACTCCTATTCCAAGAGAGGAAAGATTGCCTAAATATTAGGAAGAAATTATTAATGATACAAATTAGATGAGGCATAAACAGCCACAGAAAGTGGTGGGTGGCTTATCTTCATCTGAGGTTTTCAAGAATGATCTAACTGCCCGGTGTTATTGATACTTAAGATTGGATATCCTGCATCAGCTGGACCTGGACCTCGAGGTCCCTTCCAGCTTGGTGGCTAATGTACTGAGCCGTGGTTTGAAAAACATTTAGGTGTAGTGGTTAAAGGCACCAGACTACAAACCAGGAGACTGTGAGTCCTGGCTTTGGCATGAAGCCACCTGGATGACTTTGGGCCAGTCTCCCCTTCTCAGCCTTAGGAAGGCATCTATGGCAAGCCCCTTCCAAAAATCTTGCCAAGAAAGCTACATGTATTTGTCCATGTAGTCACCAGGGGTCAAGACTGACTTGATGGCACCACAAAATGTGCCATGGTTTTCTTAACCATATAGAACACATGACATTTGGCTGGGTTCACATAACATGCTAAGCCATAACTCATGATCTGCATGCCACAGTGGCTGAGTTTTCATACTTCAGCCTGAACCAAAGCCAAACAAGGCACCTGAGTCTAACCTATGATTCAGCAAGAAGAATCCAGTTTCCCTATGCTCTCCTCACATAGAAGGATGGCCCCTACCAAGATCTCAACTCTTGTCATGAGACAAAAATACTCAAGCTAAAAATGAAGTAATCATTCACCAAGCATAGTCATTTGAAGGAAAAAAATATAGGGCTTGGTGGTTGCAAATGCTCTAGACTGTCACCTCCATTCCAAGCAGAAATGTTTTCAAAGACAAACTCTGTGATTACAGCCAACCTGAAGAGGAAGGCAATTGTATCTTAATAGCTGTCTTTGCCAAGATGACGGCGATGTGATTTCAGTTAAAAACAAGCTGCCTGGGTTTGGGCTGGTCAGTTTCGGTCTTCCATCAGCCTAGGTGCAATTCTGGGAATGGTTCATTTTCACCATGAAAACTAGACAGTTAAAAGGGCAGCTTGCTCAAAACCAGCACCACCACCCAAAAAGTAACCAGTTCTGTCTTCTAGGTAGAAAAAGACCCTAGACTCAAAGCTATTTCTGCTCTCTCTGTTTTACTAGTTTTCTTTGCCTTTTGGACAGCAAAGAAGGTTTGCTTTTCTCTGTTTCTGAACAACCCGCATAGCTGGAAGGGAAGGGTGTTGTAGATCAGGAGTGCGCAGCCTGTGGCCCCCAGTACCCTTTCTGGTAATCCTCAGAATCTCCCCAGCAGAAAAATGACATGCTATTTTCAGATGGATGGGGCAAAAAAGGAGAGGACAACCGGCAGCAAGGTGGATGGACTCAGTTACAGCAGTGATGAGTATGCCACTGGAAGACCTGAAGGACCAGGTTAGGGACAGATCATCACGGAGAAAATCTATCTTTGTGGTTGCTAAGAGTCAACAATGACTTGACAGCACATAATTAATCCATTTTCAGATGGAAATCCAACAAAAAATGTAAGCCGTACAATTTGCATATTATAGCTAACAGAAAACCAAGAACACTTCCAAAAAACCCACTCAGCCCTACCCACTTCTAGAGCCTTTAGCCACCCTACCCCACCCCCCAAAGTATTGTCCTGGCCAACAAAAGGTTGTCCACTCCTGTTGTGAGGGAGCCTTTAGAGAACATTTGCACTCTGACTCTCTTAGCTCCTGAGAAAGAATTCAAAGTATCCAGGATTGCAAAAAGCCAATGGATTGGGTCATAAAAGAATTATTCCAGAACTGGGGAAAGGTGTGGATTAGAGGATCTTTCAAGATCCCTTCCAGCCGGATGATTCTGTGATTGTAAAAAATATTCAGAAGCAGTTAGAAATGGAGATTGCCGGGTGACTGGGGTACACTATCTCAGTTATAGAGCTCTTGGTGGCTTTCAATGTGGAATAAAAATAAGATGGATCAATAGCTCTCCACTCATACAAGCACTTCACTATACTGACTTAGCTGGCCATTTATGGAATTCCCTCTCCAGCACAACTCAACTGGAACCCACATTAGCATCCTTCTTGCCCCAGGTGAAACCCTTTCTATTTTCCAGGCTTTTTAATTGACTTTCCATTGCATTTTAATTGTATTTTAATTCACACAGTTTTTTATTTTGAATGACTGCCTTCCTGATGCCTGATTTGTATGGTGTTTTCATTTTGCTTTCTTTTTTTAAAAAAAAAATCGTGATATATGGTTTTATCTGAATTGTATTTTGGGGTGTATTTTCTTTTAAACCACCAGACAGCTGCAGCACTTGGTTTGTTTAAAATGTTTAATAAATAAATAAATAAATAAATAAAAATATATCGTCCTCAGCATGTGTGCGTTGTAAAATCTTTGCTGGGGCTGATAATTTGAAAGATCCTGGCATGATAGCCAAATGGGTAATGGGGAGACTGTTCAAAAGTAGTTGTAGAAGACAGCCCAACCTCCTAGAACATATAAACACACACACACAAACACACACACACACCAGTTTTCGGATTTTCTTTTTTGTTCTGTTTTGTTTTTCCATTCCATCAGGGCAGGGGGAGCAAGTGGCAAAATATGGTTGTGACATCATAGCGACATCACGACGCAAGTTCAAAAGAGTAAGGCATGCATTGTGATGTCATGATGGAGTTTGACATCATTGTAGTTAGGAAATGGCTGCCCATGCCCGGAAATCACACCACTGAAAATCACCAAATTCACCAAATTACACTGAATGTTTCCTTATTTGAAAAAATCCCCCAAAGCAACGCATTACATTAGGAGTGTTACAGATTTATTGAAACAAGAGCAAGAAAAAACACAAAAGTCTATCCTGACTTTCTCCAGGAGCTCAGAGAGACTTATGTTTTATCCCCACAACTACCACCTTGTGCTGTAGGATGGACTGAGAAAGATTGGCCTAAAATCATCCAGTGAGTTTCTAGAGCTGTCAGCCCTTCCAGGTAGACCAGACTAGGAAACCAGAGTTACAAATGCTAATATTGTTTTTATTATAAGGTTACAGTAACAGAATCTTGCAAGTCTGAATGTGCTCTCCCCCTCCCTCCCATCACCTTTTTGAGAATGAGGGAGGGTCCAGTCTGAGATGCTTTCTCAAATTACATTTCTGTTCCGGACTCAGATTTCCTTTGTCTGACTATTGCCTTGGTTGTGGCTCTTCCTCCTGTTCCTCAAGGTTATTCCTACTTCCCATTACAAGACCTGAATGTGGACTGGAACTTGGGTCTTCCCAATCTGAGTCCGACACTTTGACCACTATAGCAACCTTATCCCTCCCATGCTTCTCCCCTCACCAATGTTGGAGGTCTCCCATGATGGCTAGAGGCTCATGGCTGTAAAAAGTAGTCCCCCTCCCCCCCAAGCTCTACTGAGGGAGAGGTGGACTGGAGTATTAAGCTGCCTTCTTCTATTTCAATTAATTCTTCTGAGTCAATGGCTTTAGGATTGCAGAACCATTCCTAAGGCAAGCAACAAAGCCCTTACATGGCTTTTAGGCTGACCCAGTAGCCCCTGCGCTTAAGAAACCCGCATCTTGAAAGCTCTCTCAACCATTTCTATATTATTTTAAGAACAAACCTGATGTGCTGGCTGAACAATATCGCTAGGGGAAGGACGTGATTTCCCCAGACATCCTTTCAATTTCGGGTAAGAATGCATTTTCACTCTGCTTTGCCCATCTGAGCCAAGCTTTATTGTAACTTTCTCCAAATAAGATCTTTACAAAGTGGTGTGAAAATTACTCTGCAAAGTATGTCCATTACTTTACATGAATTTAAGCAATTTTAGGCCCATAATCTTTATCTTTATTACTTTTGCAACGTGCTTTTTATCTTTCCTTCTGCATATGTTTGTACTCCATTACAAGGCCATCCAGATCTTTATCGCTAATTGGACTCAACCTCTTTTCTTCAAACCACCTTCTTTTCCCTTTTTGATTATGCAAAAAGCCCCTTTCTTTCTAAGCAACAAGATGGAGCTCGATCCATTCATTTACCTTCCCCAGACATCCAGAACATTGCTTGTCCCTTTGTTCAGTCTGCTAGTACTACAGCAATCATTCCTCACATTTCCAGTGTTCAGACCTAGAGGATTAATGCTTTCCCAGCCCAAACAGCTCTAGCTCTACAAACACAGAGATCAGAAAAGAAATAAATTTGTTTTGGAAAATCCAAAAGTTTGGAGAAGTACAAAAGAAAAGTTAGAGAAAAAAAATCCTACAGTGAAAAAAAACAGAAAAAGAAGGATGTCAAGACATCCTATAGTTTAGTTTTAACTTAGTTTAAAATTACTGATTGGTCACTCGGTCATATCAAAAACACAAGAATACAATTTCAGTTGACAAAATAAAAGGGATACATACGTACAGGATATAGAGCAGTGTATATTCAGATAAGAGTGTCACCTTACAAGTTACCCTGATCTGAAGAGTATAACAAGTTCTTAACTGAGCAGACTTGATTATAAACTTGGCAGTTCTAGTAACTATGTATATATTAGTGTCCTGAAGGAAGTAGAACAATCTGCTATTAGATGCATCCTATTGTTTATCTTTTCACTGACCATGTGACATAAAACATTGGAAACTGTTCACTGGGACGCCATTCAAGAATGAAATTGCAACTCCATGTAGCCCCATGTGCATATCATCCATGTTACCATTGGTCAAGCCACCAAAATTGTCCAAAAAAATTCTCCCAGCAGCAGCCAATATTTCAAGAGCAACATAAGATAGATGCCGAAAATGCTGTCAAGTCAAGTCATACTGTACATAATCTAGATACTGCTCTGATCAGGGCTTAGTAAGCTGTGATCCTACAGATATTGTTGAAATGTAGCTTTCCTCAACTCAGCCAGCACTACCATGGATCAAGAAGGATGACAGATGTATTCCAGCAACTTCCGAAGGACCGGAGGGTGCCCAGACCAGCCCTTTTTTCCTTTGGAACAGTAAAACTCAACTTCATATAAATTTATACCAAAGTCAGCCAAATCCACTCATTTTCAAAAGGGTTGCAATGAAAAAGTTAAGGAGGATTATCTTGAAAGCTGTTTTAGCCAAATTTACTTGGCAGATGGAGATCACGAACTACTCAGTGGAAAGGAGATTGCAAGAGATTTTTATTCTGAAAGGAAGACTCTTCCTAGGCACATCACCTTAAGCAGAAGCAATTTTTATGCTGCCTTGTGTCATTTGATTATTATCAGTTGAACCAGATAAAAATCACTTAAAATCAGTAAGCAATGATGATTTCATTTTCAGCTAGAAGAAAAATTACCTTCTATTGACCTTAAAAGTGCCATTTATGCAGTAAAGTGATTGCATTCAATATAAAGCAACATCAGCAATTTCTTCAACGAAGTTGAGGGCTGGATCTTCCTCAACCAAATTGCTCAGGGAATAGACTTCTTTATACTCCTTCCTGCTGGATCCAATGATCCAACCAAGGACAAAGTTCATTCAGAGCCTGGAGGCAGTCCCCCAAGACCCTGTGCCCTAAGTCCAAAGCACAAAAGCTCTGACAGTTGCAGATCAGGGATGATGGGACACTCCATGGCTCCCAGTGAAGGAAATTAGGCTGCTTGGACTATTCAGTTTAAAACACTCAAAACACTTTCAACCAATCATCTTTTTTCCATGCAGCAAGGCCAAGTAAAGTCCCTACCACATAAGCATTAGTTTCAGCCCCTCTATCATCACCAGCAATTTCACACCACTGCATGAGAGTCCTCATCTCTCCCTGCCCTCAGTCCTCCTGGATGACCTCCCAATGTACTGGACTTGTTGTTGTTGTTGTTCAGTCGTTAAGTCGTGTCCGACTCTTCGTGACCCCATGAACCATATTGCGCCAGGCCTTCCTATTTTTCACTGCCTTCCTGAGTTTGCTCAATTTCATGCTCATTTCTTCAGTGATGCTATCTAGCCATCTCATCCTCTGCCGTCCTCTTCTCCTTTTGCCTTCAATCTTTCCCAGCATCAGGGTCTTTTCCAAAGAGTCCTCTCTTTGCATTAGGTGACCAAAGTATCTGAGCTTGAGCTTCATTATCAATCCTTCCAATGAGCAATCAGGGTTGATTTCCTTTAAGATTGACTGGTTTGACCTCCTAGCAGTCCAGGGGACTCTTAAGAGTCTTCTCCAGCACCACAGTTCAAAGGCATCAATTCTTCGGCGCTCAGCCTTCTTTATGGTCCAGCTCTCACAGCCATACATTACTACTGGAAAAACCATAGCTTTGACTATGCGGATCTTTGTCGGTAAGGTGACGTCTCTGCTTTTTAATATGCTATCTAGGTTTGCCATAGCTTTCCTCCCAAGGAGCAAGCATCTCTTAATTTCATGGCTGCAGTCTCCATCTGCGGTGATCTTGGAGCCCAAATAAATGAAGTCTGTTACTGCTTTCATTTCTACCCCTTCTATTTGCCAGGAATTGATGGGTCCAGATGCCATGATCTTAGTTTTTTTAAGGTTGAGTTTCAAGCCAGCTTTCACACTCTCCTCTTTCACCCTCATCAAGAGGCTCTTTAGTTCTTCTTCACTTTCTGCCATTAGGGTGGGATCGTCTGCATATCTGAGGTTATTGATAATTCTCCCTGCAATCTTAATTCCGGCTTGTGATTCTTCCAGCCTGGCATTTCTCATGATGTACTCTGCATATAGGTTAAATAAGCAGGGTGACAGTATACAGCCTTGTCGTACTCCTTTCCCTATTTTGAACCAATCGGTTGTTCCATGACCGGTTCTAACTGTTGCTTCTTGGCCCGCGTACAGATTTCTCAGGAGACAGGTAAGGTGGTCTGGTACCCCCATCTCTTTAAGAATTTGCCACAGTTTGTTGTGATCCACACAATCAAAGGCTTTTGCATAGTCAATGAAGCAGAAGTAGATGTTTTTCTGGAACTCTCGTGCTTTCTCCATGATCCAGCGAATGTTGGCAATTTGATCTCTAGTTCCTCTGCCTCTTCGAAACCCAGCTTGTACATCCGGTAGTTCTCAGTTCATGTACTGCTGAAGCCTAGCTTGTAGGATTTTGAGCATAACCTTGCTAGCATGTGAAATGAGTGCAATTGTGCAATAGTTTGAGCATTCTTTGGCATTGCCCTTCTTTGGAATTGGAACATAAACTGACCTTTTCCAATCCTGTGGCCACTGTTGCGTTTTCCAAACTTGCTGGCATATTGAGTGCAGCACATTAACAGCATCGTCTTTTAGTATTTTAAATAACTCAGCTGGAATACTGTCATCTCCACTAGCTTTGTTGTTAGCAATGCTTCCTAAGGCCCACTTGACTTCACTCTCTAGGATGTCCGGCTCAAGGTCAGTGACCACACCAGCATGGACATCAGGGACATTAAGATCTTTCTTGTATAGTTCTTCTGTGTATTCTTGCCACCTCTTTTTAATCTCTTCTGCTTCTCTTAGGTCCCTGCCTTTTTTGTCCTTTATCATGCCCATCTTTGCACTAAACGTTCCTTTGATATCTCCAATTTTCTTGAAGAGATCTCTAGTCTTCCCCATTCTATTGTTTTCCTCGATTTCTTTGCATTGTTCATTTAAGAAGGCCTTTTTATCTCTTCTTGCTGTTCTCTGGAAATCTGCATTCAGTTGCTTATATCTTTCCCTTTCACCCTTGCTTTTCGCATTCCTTCTTTCCACAGCTATTTGTAAAGCCTCATCAGATAGCCATTTTGCTTTCTTGCATTTCTTTTTCTTTGGGATGGCTTTAGTTGCTGCCTCCTGTACAATGTTATGGACCTCCGTCCATAGTTCTTCAGGCACTCTGTCTACCAAATCTAATCCTCTAAATCTATTCATCACCTTCACTGTGTACTGATAAGTACCATGATCTAAGTCATACCTGAGTGGTCTAGTGGTTTTCCCTACGTTCTTCAATTTAAGCCTAAATTTTGCAGTAAGAAGCTCATGATCTGAGCCACAGTCAGCTCCTGGTCTTGTTTTTGCTGTCTGTATAGAGCTTCTCCATCTTTGACTGCAAAGTATATAATCAATCTGGTTTCGGTATTGACCGTCTGGTGATGTCCATGTGTAGAGTCGTCTCTTGTGTTGTTGGAAAAGAGTGTTTGCTATGACTAGCTTGTTCTCTTGACAGAACTCTATTAGCCTTTGCCCTGCTTCATTTTGTACTCCAAGGCCAAACTTGCCTGTTATTCTGATTACTCCTTGACTTCCTACTTTAGCATTCCAATCCCCTATGATGAAAAGGACATCTTTTTTTGGTGCTAGTTCTAGAAGGTGTTGCAGGTCTTCATAGAACCGGTCAACTTCAGCTTCTTCGGCATCAGTGGTTGGGGCATAGACTTGGATTACTGTGATGTTGAATGGTTTGCCCTGGATACGCACTGAGATCATTCTGTCGTTTTTGAGGTTGTAACCCATTACTGCCTTTCCCACTCTCTTATTGACTATGAGTGCAACTCCATTTCTTCTAAGGGTTTCTTGCCCACAGTAGTAGATATAATGGTCACCTGAATTAAATTCACCCATTCCCGTCCATTTCAATACTGGACTGAAACCATCATAAGAGCTCTATGGGACATGATTCCTTCCACACAGCTGAAGAACCTGGAAGATACTCTCCCCTGAGTACAAAATGAAAGAATGCCCCAGACGTGTCTGAGCAGAAGCTGGACAGCTATCTATGCTGGAATGGTGTACTTACATCCTGAATTGTACAAATCTGTACTGCAAAGAGATTGGTCTAGATGACCTCCATCCTCCTTTCCAGCTCTTGAACTTTATACCATCACTGGACCTTCAGGGCCATCTTCAGATATAATATAGATGTATTCCCTATCAACTGTACCTTGGTGAAAATAGACTCTCCTATACTCCCTTGAATAAGGTCCCCACAACTGACAACTGCTATAGTAATGAGTGTTTACACTGGCCACAGTCACCCTCAATCAGTTTTCACCTGTTTGAAGAAATCCATTTTCTGTACTTTGGAATCCTCTGTAGCACTAGCCTGATGCTGTCTTCACTCGCGGCATTTTGCTGAGATAAATTTGTTATCCTGAGAGGTGCTCTGACACCATGGTGATTAACAGGGTCATCCAGGACATGTAGGTAGCAGTTCACCTGGCAGAGCTGCCAATCAATCATTCAGCAGCCATCTTACATAACTACCAGAGTCACCATTAACGCTCAGCAAGGGTTCTGTCTTCTCTAGCACATTTACAGACAATTCATCTTCATCCATCTAAAGCTCACCGTCAAAAAAACAATGAAACATTTAGAAGCATCACACAACATCAGATGCTGGCAAAGGACTTGGGAAAGATTACCTGGTGTATTCTAATTTTATTCTTTGAAAAAGCACGCATTGGGATATGAAAAATATAACTGGAAGAAGCATCTTCTATTCCACACTAAACGGCAAAATTGTGGCTAAAAGAGGGGGATGCCTTAGTCATAGCAAGCAAAGAGACGATGCTTTAGTGAAGTGGAAAAGACTTGCATCCACTGTGTTCTGTAACTAAGTAGAGATTTGCATTTCTTTATGTATTAATTTATTAGACCTGTATGCTGTCTAATCATTCCAGGCTCCCAGCAGCTTACCACAAATAGTCATACAATAAAAAAAAAAATCAAAATGTCCACTGTAAAATGTACATTACATGGAACAATCATCCCAAACAGAAAATAAATAAAAAAGGCAATCATACCTCAACCCTAAATGCCCTTCAGAAGAGCTCCATTTCAACTGCTATCCAGAAGGGAATCACGGAAGGAACTAGATGAGCTTCAGGGAAAGCTGTTCCAAAGTATAGGGATGTAGAGAGTACAGGTACTCCTCATTTAACATCCACTTGTTCAACAACTGTTCGAACTTACGACAGGGCTGAACGAGTGGCACTTATGGCTGGTCCTCAAAGTTCCAGCCGTCACAGCACCCCCACGGTCACATAATTGCAATCCAGGCACTCCGCAACCAGCCTGGATTTCTGACCGTTGCAGCATCCTGCAGTGACATGATCATGATTTGTGACCTTCCCTGCTGGCTTCTGACAAGCAAAGTCAATGGGGAACCCAGCAGGAAGTCAGAAGTTGCGGTCACATAAGGTCCTCACTTAATGACTTGCATGGTCCTCACTTAACAACAGCAACTGGAAGTGCCAGAATTGCTGTCACTAAGTGGAATGCTCAGTGATGTCACACTTTATGACCGCATTGCTTAGTGACAGAAATTCTGGTCCCAATTACTGTCATTAAGTGAGGACTACCTGTAAGGGAGGTGACCTTGACAGAAAGATGCAAGAACCATTACCTAGGCTAGTGTTTCTCAACCTTGGCAGCTTGAAGATGTGTGGGCTTCAACTCCCAGAATTCCCCAGCCAGCAAGGGAATTGGGAAGCAAGATAACATTTGGAAGCTGCTCAAGCAGACGCCTCCCTGATTCACTGGGGTATAAGAAAGGAGAGGAGGGACAGCACAATCCGATTTGCAAGATTCTGTTATTCTGGCCTATGCCCATAAAGAAGAGTTCTGGTCTTCCTATGGAGTTGATTTTTTGGTCTGGTCTAACTAGTGGGGCTGGCAAAGGGGCATAACCAAGAAGCAATGCTTCTAGGCCCCCCCTCGCCTCACAAAAAGGAGCCACCAGCAGCAGCTTCTCCTGGGAAGATTGCCTTGGAGAGGTAGGTCAGTTCCAGTTAGAAAAGGCGGCCCTGCGGGTACCTTGAAACCATGCCATAAAGGACTTTACAGATTAAAACCAGAACTTTGAATTACCCGGAGAAACGTACCGGCAGCCAAGGCAGAGCCCACAATGTAGGTATAATATGCTCATGGCAGCGAGTGCCAGCCAACAGCTCAGGGCAGAAAAGAGCCCAAGTGACTGTCGCTGGATCATTATAACTTTAATCACAGGTGTGCATCTATTTGGTGTCTAAAGGTTGTCCTTACTGTTTTTTCCAGAGTCTGCCAGCTGCCCACGGTGGAGTGATGAATGAATGCAGAGTGGGTGGAGTCACATCATGCACATGGATGGGAGCACGTGTGACTTCTCCTCCCTCTCCCCATTCAGGACAGAGCCTTTTATGATTCAATCTTGGTTTTGCTGTCCCTCAGGGATATACTGCCCCCAAACATGGAGGTTCTATTAACTATCGTGGCAATTTTGCTACTTGCTTTTGCCCTTCTAGGTAAAAGAAAAAGATAGCACGGCTTTCCTTGCTCCTGAAGTGACTCAGGCCTGAGGGTAATCATTTTTTGACAGAGAGATGCATGCTATAATTCGATTCTAGGAGGGCCGTGTGAATTGAAAGGTTTTCACTAAAGGAGCTTGGAGACCAAATAAATTATGGAATTGTCCAACTCCTTAAAAAGCATTAAATAAGGTTTGGGGATAAGCTATGGATTACGGAAAGTACATCTTTCAGTACATGATTTTTATATTATTATTATTAGACAATTCATGCATCTCTAATAACAAGAAAATCAATTGATCTTAAGGTCTTGCTTTATTTTCTGAACAGCCACGTTTCTCCACATTATTCATGAATGCAGCTTAAGAGCCTTAGAGACAGCATTATAGCTTAAGAAGGAAGAAGGAAGATCGTGCCCTTTCTGTAGAGCTGGAAGTTTTTAACTAACCAGGAAGTAACCACTAACAGGGTGGCTCTTTAGAACATGGCAGACTTGAACAAGCATTGTACAGCTTCTCTAGCTCCCTTTGGGGGAGATGGGCAGCATATTAAATAAATAAATAGGGGGAACGGAAGAAAACCAAGGTGGATTTTGCCACCCCCAGCTATATGTAGTTTAAATATTAGTATGATGTTAAGTATTAGTATGATGTTTCAGCTGAGAGCGCTCTACTTGGGGGGTTAAAACAGCATTACCTACACAGCAGAAAAAAGGACCAGTAGCATTGGATGGAAAACTTCGGGGGGAGGGTAATCAAATTGGTCCAGGGAAGGTAGAGCTTGTCCAGTATAGGCTGCGAGCCAGCTTTAAGGTACAGAAACCCAGGAAAAAAGGAGGAAGCATGGAATGAAGTGCTGAAAGATGAAAAGGAATATACCAACTTAAAATATCACTGGACCTAGCAATGATTTATCTTGGCTGGCATCAAAAATACCTGGAAATTGATCATTACTGATCTCCCAGAGTGATGTCTCAAGATCCTTGACAAGGAACTCCAGATTTTAAAAAAAAAAAATTGTGTCAATGGGTACTACATAGGTGGCTGTAAAAAATTAACTTTTAGGCTGCGACAATTTAGGACAGCAAACTCCAGATGCCCCTTGAAGGATTCCAGGCTCATACTCCCACTGGCATCTTCTAGAAAACCACATGAATGAAAACCCTACCATGGAAGCTCTCCTCCCTTCCCCGCCACAGCATCTGTTCAGTGATTGATGTTTAGAGTGTCTCATTCAAATGACACGATATATTTATCACCCCTGCGTTAACTAGAGTACTTCTTTTTATTTTTGCCATTCCAGAAAGCGGCATGTCTTCCAGATTCAGAGCTTTGTCAGCACAAAGCTTCTCGGAAGACAGGTATGCTAATCAAAAGGCAGAGAGCGAAACCCGCCTACAGTATCTATGTAGAGGGGGGGTGGGGAATTGAGAGACCAAAATGCCAGGATCATCTTTTTTGTGAACAGGCCACGACTAGCAGGTGACCCTTCTGTAGGCTCTCTGGAGCACCAATGATCTCTGTTCTTTGAAAATAGGTTTCTTTGGTAATAATCCAAAGAACATCTGGATTTGAGTGGGACCTTGGAGGCCAGCCAAACCCCTTTCACCTTCTTCAGGTTAAGGACTTCTTTTAGGCATGGCATAATGTGTTACAATCATCCCAACACCCCATCCAAGCAAATTTGCCCTTGTAGTTCAGAAGAGCCTGAAACAAATGCCCATGTTCTGCTGATGTCAGCCTTACAAGGTAGACCAGACAGGAAACACAACCAGATGAGCTAATTCTACTTTATTGTAAAGCTACATTAACAGAATCTTGCAAGTCTGAAATTCTCCCACCTTTACAGCCCAAGAACCTGGGGAGGGTCCCTTCTGAGCCTGTTGCCCCTCCCACTATCCAGCTGTGGACTATGCTGTCTCTTATCTGACCGTTCCCTAGGCAGCATCTCTTGGCCCAGTCTCCCAAGGTCTTTCCCACATACCATTACAACTGATCTACAATTTCTACAGGATGTACGGAATTCTCTAATTTCACCTCTTTTGTGACAGTATCCAGGATGAGGAGACCACTATTACATAAAGCTTCTACTGTCTGACTCCAACACTAGCATTTCCAATGTTGTGGCTAAACTGTGTGTTGCTCCGGTTAACCTGCACCTCAAATATTGTATCCCTGCTATGTTGTTATATGGATGATGATGATGATGATGATGATGATGATGATGATGATGTCTTCCTCTAAAACTCAAAAAGGTTCTAGTCCTCATATTTTAATTCAAATGTGGTTGGGTAAGTTGGGTCAGACTCAATGGCTGAGCTGACATATTTCATCAGGCCATTTACACATCTAAGCTTAATTTGTATTTTGGTGAGGAGTCTTCTTTGGTGGCTTAGCAAACATTTGATGAGGTTATGGTTCAAAAGCTTCCTTCCCCAGATGTATAGGCTTGCCAAGGAGCAGAACCCTTATACCCAAAGCAAGAAGCAGATTCCTAAATTATTTTTTTTCCAAGTTGGCATTCTTTAGGCATGTAGAACCTATTTTCCCCACTCAGCAAAAGCACTAGCTGTCCTGGAAGAAGGTGATGAGAATGGTGGTCTAACAAATCTGGAGGGCACCCAGATAAGATAGTCATGTGCCCTGGATCACCAAGCAACAAATAACCCCCTTTATTTTTCAATTTATTTTTTCCAACTCAATGGAACGTTGGAAAGAATAATGGCTAAGGACTCTGACAGGCCATCTATTTACCAGCAAGTAACTCTCCAGAAGAACAGGACCAAAGCTGGTGTGATGGGAGAAGCCAGCTAAAGATATATTGGGTGTAAAAAAGGGGACGTGTTGGGAAAAAAAATCCAGAAAGCAATCCCTCAATGCTGCTCCATTCCAAGCAATGTTGCAACCTGCCCTGTGCTTTTGAGTGCACAAATATACGTAGAGAGGCAATACGAGGAGGAAAGCAGAAACACAGAGATGCATAAGGTGGATGCAACCCATGACTTCATGACACAGAACAGACAGACAGTGCTGGGGCAGAGCTGGTAAAGGGGTTGGAAAAAATTCCAGGAGTCTGCTTTCCCCCCCTTGATTAAAAGAGAAATGAATGTGTGTCCCACATCTGCTTCCTGAAGGACAAATGCAACTTGCAAAGGGCTCTTACAGAGTCTTTAAAATCTATTCCATGGAATTCCAACCTTCCATAAACAACGCTAACCCCAACAGATCTAGCAGAGAAGGCAGTACAGCTAGGGACGTACATTTGGTGGGTCCTAGGCATTGGGCCTTCTCTGCTGTGGGGCCCACCTTGTGGGACGTCCCCCCCCCCCCACTTTTAGATTAGCTCCATCCCTTTTGACCTTCCAGAAGTCCCTCAAGACCCGGTTATGGCACCAGGCCTGGGGCTCCCAAGGAACCGGAGTTATGCTTAGATGACTCCATCGCTGAGTTAGCTATCCTTAATCTCTCTTGCCGAGGGTTTGTATATTTGTTTTGTTGCCATATTTATCTTTTAATATTGATTTTTATATTTTTATATCGTTTATTGTGCCTGTGGTTTTATTGGATTGTTGTAAGCCTCCCACAGTCGCATTCTGTAAGGTGGGCAGCTATACAAATTTGATTAATAAATAAACAATAAATAAACTTACAAGCCCACCTCGTGCAACAGTTAGCGGCTGTCAAAAAGGAAAAAGAAAGTTCATGTGAAACTCAGTTCCTGATGACTTCCTCTCAAGATACCTTCACATGATCCCCGAACATCTGCTCCTACCTTCACCTTACTGTTTTCCAGATTTGCAGCCCAGCCATTGACAAAGGCTACTCTGGGCCCTGATGCAATTGCAAGTAGGATTTATAACTGACTATGTCATACCTTAAATTAAAACAGAAGGGGCGGTTTATTAAAATATACTCAATGTCAGGAAAAAAATAAGCACAATATTAATGCATGTCCCATGCCTAAAAAAAAAGCTTTTGAAAAAAAGGCACGGAGGTTGCTCATAATATAATCATGCGGTGTTTGGGCTACCCGGTTAGCACCGTTCAGAAACGCAGCCCCTGCTCCCGGACGGGGCAGAAAAGGCTCTTCCAAACCATGGCTGCTCACTAGACGGGGCTGCCCACAACTCCGTCGGAGGAAGGAACGTTTTTGGGGATGCCAAAGACCCCCAGAAGGCTGTCTCGGCCACGGACGAGCAGACCACGCGGCCCGACCGCCCCCTTGCAGGGCCGTCGGAAACCTGGGAGTCGAGCGCCATCTAGAGGCGTGAGTGAGGCGCTGTGATTGAATCGCTCCCGTGGAGCCCTTGGGGGTCTCTGAGCTTGGTCCTTCTCTTGCAAACGTTTCATTACCCGGCTGGGTAACATCTTCAGTGCTAAAATGGGCTGGGGTTTGCTCTCTATTTATGTGCTGTGGCCTGCCTGGCCAGTGCTGGTAAGGGTGGGGGTTCTGTTTTGCTCCTCTGGTAGTCCTTTGATTGGCATGTGCTCACTGCTTGATTGTGTGCCTGGGGTGACCTTTGCTCATCTGGGTGATGATTGCTGGTGAGGCGATCTTCTGGTCTTTTGTCCCTTTTGAATAGTATGTAGAAGCTGTTTATCTCTATGTGCCTGTTGATGGCTGCCTTGTCTGAATATCAAGCTTCCAAGCATTTTCTTGCATTTTTGGATTTAGCTTGGTCTAAAATGCTGATAGTTTCCCAGTTAAAACTATGGTTGAGTCTGGTTGAATCGCTCCCACCCCTGGGGGGGCTGAGCTCCTTTTCCTTCATAGCCTTTGTGGTGAAACGCGACGGACAGCCTGTTCTCTTCACACGGCCTCGGGAATCGCAGCCAGGCCAGGCGCCATCGTGCAACCCCTGCCTGCCTGGGGCCAGCATGTCGTGGGAACCCCCAAACTCTCTGGGCTAACTCTCTAAACCAATGTTTGTCAGCCTTAGCAACTTTGAGATAGGTGGACTTCCACTCCCAGAATTCCCCGGCCAGCTTGGCCCATACTTGGCGGACGCCCCACTTTCCTCTTTCTCAGGACTGGATAATATTTTCTGCAAGTTCCCTCTTAACCACTTGCTGATTCCTTTGCTACCCCCAAGGCCAGCTATACAGGCCTTCATGCCTGGGAAGTCAAAAATCAGTGCAGACAGAAACAGTAGCAAACTACTTCAGGGCTGGCCAAGAAAATTAGGAGGGCACCTGCACGAAGGCGCAGGAGTTGAACCAGACCTGAAGGAGACTTTAGTTTTATTGACCTTTGCAGGAAAAAGATGTCTTGCAGCAGGTTGTTGGGGGAGATGGAAGAGAAAAGGATTCGTGCTCCTTTCTCAGAAGGACCTTCCACGGCACCCATCTCTGAGAGAGAACTGTGATCCACAAAAGGTCATGCCTCGGTGAGGCTTTAAGATGCTCCGAATTGGAAGCACATCATTTTTCCACTTCTAAAGAAAGAAGGGTTTTGGTGGTGCATCTTCAATAAAGGCTTTAATAAAAAACCTTAAAAAGGGCCTATGGGAGGGAAGAGTTGCTATTGTGCCTATCTTATTATACTAGATGGGGGGTATGACTATTTTTGTGTTTTTTTTAAGGCAGAAACAACTCCCAGCAGTTTACAAATCCGGTGGTATATAAACTAATTGAACAAAGAGATGACGCCTGGATTGACATCTCTCCCTCAGCTCCGCTGTTAGCATGATGTGTGATTGTAGGCAGTGGATGAAATTGTACATAATGCTTAGAAAACAAGCTTTTCATTTATGCACACATCTTTTTCCTTCCTCTGCACAATCTGCTTCATTAGTTACCTCTCCATTGTTGCAAACTATGGTTGGTTTCTTTATTCTGACCAGCAAACTGGAGAAAGGCAGGGCTATGTATTGCTAATCACAAGCTACAGGATAATAAGAATGCTAAAAGGAAAAATAATGCACATTTATAACCCTGGCCAGGTTGTTTCTTTTTAATCTATCTGCTGAATTTGCACGTTTTGCTGAGATACTGATGGACAGAGGGCACAGAATTTGCCAAATCCAGCTGTTCATTGGTTCATTCTTGTTCCTCCCCCTTCCAGCAGTTTGGGCACCGTAGCCATTGTAGGAGGAGAACCCTGTTAGTCTATGGTAGCCAAAAATCAGAAGTCTGGTAGCACCTTTTCCAACTAACAAATGTTATTAAACAGCATATGTTTTCATGAGCTGCAGCTGACTTCATCAAATGCATAGAGTGGCTAGACTGATGTAGGATTTAAACTGGGTTGAGGTGGGGGGAAAGGGAGGAGAAGACAAGCTGGCTATGTTACAGGTTACAAGTGAGTCAGATTACAAGTGCATTATCAATTAACAATTGCAATGTGTTAAAAATGCATTGTGTTTATTGAGACCTTCTGAAATAGCCTGAAACCTTTTGACATATGTGAGTTCAGCCATTTCTTGCTCAATGATGCTGTTAAAATCTCATTTTCCCAAGATGGTCACTCTTGAGTTCTGCAATAGAGTGTCCTGGAAGATTGAAATGGTCAATACCCAATTCTGGGCAGAAAAATCCTAATTTTTCTCCTACCAATTCTCCTTCATCTGATAGAAGAGAATTTGATTCTGAAATTCTGAAAGCAGAAGAGAACATGGATTAAATTCTTGCTGGTAGAGTGTGGTGCTCTCACACATGTCTAGTAATAAGGTAGCCAAGAGATACGTTAGTCCTTCATTGGCCAATTGTCTTTCCAATCATCTCTAACCTCCCTGACATTCCTCACTTCCCTTCAGTTTTCAGGGGAGACTCTATGAGAGAATATAAGGGGCTTTTTCAGATGGAGATATACATACCATCAGGGAATTCTTCAAGTGATGAAAGATGTGCCAACTTAAAAGCATCACCAAGAGAAATGCAAAAGAAATTCCCAAGCTTCCAGAGATATAAAGGGAAAAGGAAGTCAAGGGAAGCCAAATGTTGAGATTCTACAAAGCATGCTCTAGCACGGTATTATTTATGACTTCATCAGGATAAGTCCATCCCTGTTCCATTGGATGGGTCCTGGAAATGCGAGTCCATCATCAAAGAAAGCAAGGAAAAAAAGATTGACTGATAAAAGACAGCAATACCCCCTTGATTATGGCCAACACTGGGTGTAGAGGAGTACAGAGATGGCCTTAAAGAAAATATGTGGCAACCATTGGGAAAACAAGAGCTTTGCTCAGGAAAGCAGGAAGGTGTGAGAAAGAAAGACTACCCGCCCTTGACGCTATTTGGTATAAGAGGCAGGGAAGGAGAAGAAACATTGTCAGGCTTTCAAGATTCTGCTATCATACTCTATAGTAATGAACTATAGTTCTAGTATTTCTTGTGAAGTCTCTTTCCTGATTGGTCTACCTCAAAAGGTTGTTGCTAGGGAGCATTGCTACCAAGACTAAGATGATATTCTGCTGCCCACATTATGAATCAATGGATCCAATATATTGTGCAGTCACACCTGCCTTCCTTTCATGTAAAAAAAAAAAATCTCTTAACAAATTCCCCACCCCCAGAGGTGTTACATTAATTCAATGTCATATTGGCAACACTTTGGCTTTCAGGACACAAGCAGGCAAGAATTACTTGAATCCATCCAGGACTGTAATAAATCATTGCTTCATAATTAACAATAATGGTTATTAGGTAGGCAAGGTGGAAAGGAGCAAACAGACTCATTCATCCTCCAGTCCAGCTCCTCTTTGGGGGAGGAGGAGATCAAGACTAATGAAGCCATGACAGCCTGCCTGGATTTAGAAAGTTCTGCACTTCCACCCTTCTCAAGCTAAGGAAAAGCAGCACCGTCTACTGCAAGGGCAGTCAGAAACCACATGCTCCTAACTTTTTTTTTTTAACAAACAGATTATGCCCTAAAGAGATGAAAAGCTCTTTAGCATGAGAAATGGTGCTTGTTAAAAGAGAAACATTAACAAAATAATCATAAATCATCTGCCAGTTCTGATTTTCAAATTCATCCATTTTGACCAATATGCTGGCAAATCTCATTTTGCTAAGGTAATTAGTTCCTTAACACCTTTTGGGGGGCGATGGGGGAGGTCGGAAAGGAGACAGATAGTAGATGAAAAGAAACCCAGCAAACAGACCAATTTTCTGCATGTGATGATCATGATATAGACATCAAAACCAGGGAAAGCTACAGAACAGAGGCACTTTGTTAAATACCCAATTCAGCAAAAAAAGTAATTTGGGATATTTTGGGTCAGCAGAAGTAAAGATGCATAGAATGCAGCGGTATCATTAGGCCAAGATGAGTAGGCAGAAGTCCAGGACTGCAACAGGCAAAATATTGCCCAAATGTAGCAGGGTTGACATACCACAATTTAAAGCAAGTGAACCACTCACTTTGCTTATTGCAAAATGCAGTGAGCTGCCCCATACAGGGGAGTTCAAGCTTGGGCTTTCACTGTGAAGTCCAGTTCAAATGGCACCACTGCAAACAGATAGAAGATATGGACAACAGGAGTAGTTAACAGGGCAGGTAAGGACTCAATGGTGACAATGTTCGTCCTTTGTGGAAAAAGAACATTATCTAGATACATCATAAATACAGAGTTATTATGGCCTAAGCTACTGAAGACTAGGCTCCGTCCATTACATAAAGGGAAAACTTGCAGATGTGGGAGATCAAGGCTATCAGGAAGGAGGGGGTGCATTCCAGGAAGGGAAAGGAGACAAAAGACAACACAGTCCGCAGGGGGAGTGTGGGAAGTGAAAGAGGTTCAGGAGAGCCACTCCCTAGAATCTCCCAGGGTATATCCACTAGTTGCTGTAGTATAGATTTAGTTTGGCAAGATTCTGTCTATAAGGTGTAAGCAAAGCAACTGAACTCAACTGGGCTGTTTCACTGCTGTTCTTGGGCTGGGCCTGATATCTCCTTCTCTTCGTAGATACATTCCATCACACATAGCAGGACATCTAGAATTCTTTCCTCCTACTTTGTAAGTAGAGGCTATAGAAGAGGCCTATATTTTCTTCTGTCTAATGAAGTAATATGTTGCATCTCTTCTTGTGTGTGTGTGAGAGAGAGCGTGCATTTCTGCTTTCTCCTTGTGCTGCATTGGGGTGTGTATATGTGCACTGGGGAGATCAGGATGGGCTGCATATGCTCCACGCTGGGCCACATGACCAGGAGGGAAGATTGCTTAGAATGGAGCAGTCAATTGCATACGAAGCCACTGCCCAACTGCCTCTCCCATTGAGATGCATCGGGGGGATTTTTTCTAGAATATTTTTCTCTGGAGCCCAAGCCAGACCTGGCTTACTCAGTCTCCTAAACAGCACTGCATGATATGATCACTGAGTTAATTTTCTCAAGTACCTGTATATATGTATGTTCCAAGCCAAACCGTGTCCCATATATAATTCAGCTGCATTCAGCATGTGGCTCACATAATGTAACATTTAAGATATCTGTTCTGTTTCTTGCCAATATCATCCCCAGAGAAAGCATGACAAACTTGTTTTGCCTCTCCACGCTCGCTTATATCAAATGATTTTCAAGCCAACTTTATAAGAGCACTGATTGACAAGCCATAGGAACAGCAATAAAAGAAAGCACAACATGAAGGATACTTGGCATAATTGGAAATCCAGACTTTCAAACACAGTTTAAATGTTTTTGTTCTATTACTGCAATTCAGTTAAAGCACTAGTGCAAAATCAATAATTTAATTGCAAACATCTTAAATTGATAGCGTGCTGTTGAATTCAGTGGCAGGGCTCTGGACATGGGCAATTTTTTATTCTTGAGTTCTTGCTAGCCTGTAGATGGGATAAATTTATAGCTATTACGACAGGCAACATCTGCCAAGGAAGACTTCTGGCACAGGGGCATCATGCTTCTGATATTGTAGTCATTCAGTCACTAGCCATTTTGCAAACTTCTTCCCTTTCCCCTTTGCAACCGTACGGCATTTCCACAAGATTCCTAGGACCAATTGGCCAGTACTTATGACATTCCTCAGGAAGAATTACTTGAAGCACTGTTTTCATCCAGTATTGCCCAACTCTTATTCTTAGCTCAGTACCTAAAACTATTTGTATATATCCATTTGTGAGAATAAGCAGTTACAGCAGTGCTTCCCAAACCTAGGTAAATTACCCAAAATTGGGTAAAAGAGGTTTGTCTTTGGGCAACAGCACACAAACCCATTACCCAATCACAACAGGGACATTTCAGTTGACTTAAAAATGCATTCAAAAATCTCCCAAAGTATTCCTCTTAAGACGAAAATTGATGAAATTACCAATGGTAATTTGTTGAAATGACATAAAGATCATTCAATAATATTGTTTTTACAATACAGGTAGTCCTCGAGTTACGACCATTCGTTCAGCAACCATTTGAAGTTAGGATTTTGGGTAATGAAGGAAAAAGTTTGGGAAGCACTGAGTTAAAGGAACAGGTTTTTCTTGCAGTATCACAGATCTCAGTTCCATCAGCAGAATCATGACAAGTGTTGAAAGAAGACACCAAAGATGTATTTATTATTGCTTTCTATTAAAAAAAAGGGACATTCAGACTGCTGTGTGAGATGTTAGTTGTTTTGATCCAGCTTTGGTGAGCTTTTATTTGTGCTGGAAGAGTTAGTTACTCGTCATTTTGTTATGGCGTTCTGCCACTGTAAAAGTTAAGACTGCTTGTAAGAATAAAATTATATACTGGAGATTGCCTTGCATGGTTTTTACTGCACTTTAAAAAGAAAACTTACCAGTAGATACTAAAAATGAATCAAATGATACTACAGTTAAAAAGCATCCTGTAACTACAGACAGAAGCCAAGCATCAATAACCATTCCTAAATGTGGTTGTTCACACATTCACTAAGGCATAGTGTGCTTAATGGGGGGTTGTTGAATAAGCCACAGTTGACAAGATCCACATAACAACTGGATATAAACCATGGTTTACAAACCACAGTGCTTCCAACTATATAACTTTCTGAACAACAACCAAAAATATTGTATAATCCTATTGTATGACTCAGACTACAGTACTGCTACTGCTATTAAGAATGTCTGGAAACTTCAGGATTTGTCTTAGGGAGCAAACCCATTTTGTAGCGTATCGTCTTATTTTGCTTTGTTGCTTACCTCTCAGAATCAACTGGGAAGGTCTACCCAGATTGTAAAATAAATAAATCCAGTCTTCCTAACAGCAGTCACATGAGTAGGAACAATATTATTCCAACAATAGCTAGGCTGCAACTAATTTGTTTCATGGGTAAGATTGTAGTTCTGCTCCTCATAGTTAGAGCTGTGATCCAGAAGATGCTTCTTCATAAGTAGAATATCTAACATGCTGGCAAACGTGCCCAGTACTTTCAATCTTGGGCCTCAGACCAACCATTCTACTGCCTTTATTTGTAGATTCCTGGAAGTGATTCTGTTGTGTCTAAAGGAGGAGAATAGAACCAGCCTTAATTCCTTGCTTCTTCCAATGCTATGATGTCCTTGAGTTGGGACCCTTAGTTATGAAGCTTATGCAGATGTGGAAAATATACATGAATGCAGAATTAATCATGCTTACAAACATGCTAAGACTTGTTATACATTTGAGAATTACGAACTTTGTGGTTTATAACAAACCAGCTGAGTTATTGCTGATTTCAACAGCATTGCTGTCTATAATACTACATCTCATCAGTATTTTTGTTTGCTACACCACAACTAAGGAATGAGATTTAATTGCTTTTTCTTGTATTGATAAAATCCTGCTTTCTCCAAGTGCTCTGGAGGAATCTGATACTCTCCAGGTATGTTGGACTTCAACTCCCCATGCTGGCCAGGGATTCTGAAAGTTGATGTTCAACACATCTGGAAAACAGCATCACATGCTGGAAGTCACATTAGGAGTGGTTTTCAACAAATACTGCATTTTCTAATCAAGCAAATATAAAAACAAGTAAATCCTTCTGAAACGCAGTGGACTTGCTTCTAAACAAATGTGGTTGAATCAGGCTGTAAGACATTTGAACCACCCTGAAGTAGCTCATAAATACAATGTCCATAATTAACTCCTAAGCAAATTTAAAAAGGTTTGCCAATCTTAAGTATTATTTACAATCTGGACAAATCAAAAAATGGGAGAATTAATTAGAACCAACTTGAGGCAATGGGCAGTCAGTGATTTTTGTTTTAAATATAACCTAAATAGGGATTGAGTCTGCTCAATACTTGCTATTATCCCCATACCTTGTGCTTACAAGTGCATTACACAACAAAAAAATGGGCAGAAAGACTGTCTAGAGTGATGCACTATATGAATATTAATTCCATTCTTCAATATTCCATTCGGTGAAGATTTTAATTATTAGCACCATTCAGTGCCGGGAACCCAGACAAGGACACAAAGTCAGGAACAGATGCCAAGATCCAGTCCAGAAAATCTGGGTCAATGAGAAGGTTTCCTTGGGTAAAGCACCCAAAGATCTACAGTTCTGAGTCACTTCTTTGGAAATGGCTGGAACTTTCCAAGCCCTCCTTAGACCCTCTCCACCACCTTCCAAACAGCTGATCTTTCTCTTAGACCAGGTTCATTCATTCCCTAATCTAGGGGTATTCAAACTTTTTCAGGCCCCAGAACCCTTTTTTCCCCTAAGATTATCAGAACCCTGATAAACTGGCATGCAACTTCTGAATGGCCGCTGACAAACCACCCCACCTTTTCTGTTGTACCTTAGTAACTGGGGGGGGGGGCAAACTTTCTGCTTCTTTATCATCTTTCCTTTTCTTTTTCTTTTTCTTTTTTCTTTCTTTTTCTATTTTCTTTCTTATTCACTATTTTTCCTTCGAGAAACACTGCTCTAGCATCCAGCTTCCCCATCCTTGTGCTAGGCGCGGAGAAAAGGAGGCCACAACAGAACAACGCTGAGAAGAAAGGCAATGCCATCCTTTGCCATAAGAGACATCTTTATACCAAATTATCAACTTTTTTAAAAAAGCTGAAAGATTTTCAAGTAATCCTTGTTTGCTATCTTGAACTGAAAGTTACATCATCTGTCAACGTTCATCAAACTGTTGTCTTGGTTCACACAACATGCTAAGCTTTTTTTTTTGTTTCATCATGTTTTATTGACTAAGCCACAATTGGCTGGGTTCATACAACCTGCTGAGCTGTCAGCCAAGGATGCAAACTGCTCTATAACAGATGGGTTCATGTATCGCACTGTGCCATAATGTGGTTTGTTTAGCTGTGACTTTTTACGTTCTTTGAACCCCGCTCATTGGGGTTGTAAACCATAGCTTCTAGCTTAGCATACAGTAAAAACCCAGCCAATTGTGGTTGATTCAGTAAATTATATTTGAACAAGCAGTGGCACAGGGCACTGTATGAACTAGAACCTTGTTTTGGGAAATCACAAAGCACCATCAAATAGTAGTAAATCAACCCAGCTTTTTTTCAGCCTTCTTCCTCCCAGCTGTGTGGTGTAGCACAGTTCTCGGGCTGAGGTTTATGAGAGCTGTGATTCCAACTACCTCCAGACATGAGGATGGGAAAGTCTAAGATAAGTAGTTGACAGCTTTGGGCTGAACTGTGGTTTCCTTTTGAACATTCTTTGAGATTGCCCTGAAATAAGCATTTAAAAACTTAAAAACAAAGCAATATAATATTCTTGTTTTTAAAAATCTGCACACAATGCCTTGCAGTCTTTTTATGTTTTCAGACATGGTGAAACCTTTCTTCGTGCTAAGGTCATCAGCAGCGTTTAGGGACTTAGCAGGCAGGAACTTATCTTCAGTGACCAGAGGGAGCCAGCCTTTAGATCTGCCAGCAGTACTGACAGCTAGTTGGGAGGAAAACCCACTAAGCCCCCCACCCACCCACCCACCAAGCTTGTGGCAAAGAAACTATCCTGTTCCTGGCGAATGCTGAACAGAACCAGAGGGAATTGGATTTACAATTCAAATTGTTAATTAACCTCTAGGAAGCTCATCTGGAGCTCACAGAAGACATATTTACTTGGGTGTATTTAACAAACCAAACAGGTTGTTTTCTTGATCCAGTTTGGTATTTATATAGCTTTCAAGCAATTTGACACTTGCAGACAAGAGAGCTTAGAACCCCTGATGGTAACTACGGAGCCAGAATATTTCACTTGCAGCATAGGCCCGTTCTCTCCTTTAAATTCGTGTTTATTGGTTACGTGTATATTCTTTTTTTTTTTTTGTCTGCGCTCAGTCATTACTGACCCTGCAGTGACTGCCTGGACGAATCCTTGCAGTTTTCAAGGCAATTGTTTTTCGGAAGTGGTTTGCCAGAGCCTCCTTCCTAGAGCATAGCCCAGCTGGCGAGCGCAGGAGGCGGGGTTTCTGTTGCTTCGCACCCTTTTCAGGCGAGCGCGGTTTTGCACTTACCGGCAACTGGTCCCGTCTCTCTGTGCAAGGCGCTGCCAGCATTTTTCCTCCCACCGGAGTGAGAGTCCCCATTTATCTACTCACGTGAGTTTTCGAACTGTTGGGTTGACAGGAGCTGGGGAGGAAACAGGAGCTCACCCTGTTAACGCGAAGGCTGGACTCGAACCGCCAAAGCGTCAGCCATTTCTGGCCGGCAACTTCCAGCGTCATTAAGCCGCTGCGCCACCGCGTCCCCGTGTATATTCTGCCTATGTTATTATTTATTTATTTTTCTAACTGATATAGCCACCCATCTCATCTATATGACCTGGGTGGCTTACAAACCGTTAAAACGGTGTAAAAACAACCAAACAGTATCTCAATATGGTTATTGTTTGGATCGCCAATCAGAACAAATAAGATAAAACCTACCTAAAAGTAGCCAAACGTTAATAAAACACATAAAATGTGCAAAAATCAGTAAGAACATTAAAACATTGCTAGATTATATCTATTTATCTATCTAACCAGAAGCTTGCAGCCCCGTTCTGACTCTGTCCCCTTTCCTTCATAACACCCCTATGAAACAGGCTAGCTTGGAAGCTAACAATGAATTTACCTGCCCTGAATGGGGATTGGAGCCTGAATCATCACCTGACATTCCAGCTGCCTGGTTCCTCAATGTTATTCCAGCATTATTCCAGCATAATGGGATAAACCAGAAACAGTACGTTTACATGGTAAGCCATATACTGGGGGGAATGGGCGGCATACAAATTTAATAAATAAAACACAAAAACAAACATATAAATAAATATACTATGGCTGACTAACAACAATAGCTCTGTTCACAAACCACATTAAGCCAAAACTAAACTTAGTACATTGTGTGAAGAGTCTATATGTAGCTCTTCAGGTTCATTTACTGCGATAAACCACAATACAATCAATCAATTGATGTGTTTGATTTTGCCTTAACGTGTACGAGGCTGACATTATAAACCATATTTTCTGAGTTCATGTCTGAACCTAGCCAACTGTGGTTAACTCAACAATGGTAAAGGGAACCATGGATTTGCACAATGAATGTTTGCATAAGACACTTGCCCACGTTTAACATAATCATAGTTTGTTCATTTAATTCACAATACAGGCTGAATCAGAAAGTAAGCACATTGCCTGGGATCACACAATATGCTAAGATAAAGTGTAGTTTATGGTTCAGTAGGTCATATAAGCATAGCCAACATGTTAACCCAGCCTCTTTCTCTCTCCTTCTCTCCCCCATTATGACTTGGCAGTACAGTATTCCAGACTATCAGCTGCATGTCACCTAGATCAGGGTTCCTCAACCTTGGCAACGTTAAGATGGGTGGACTTTAACTCCCAGAATTCCACAGCCAGCAAGGCTGGCTGTGGAATTCTGGGAGTTGAAATCCATTCATCTTAACGTTGCCAAGGTTGAGGAACCCTGACCTAGATGGCAGAATTCTCCAGTACACATAAGCAGGATCCTCTTGAAAGAAGAATGCTTATCTTAGCATGTAGCAAAGGGAGATCCGTCAATCCCACCTGTTTCTTTAGAGGAAAAATTTCCATCTTTTAAAAATTGAAAGAAGCAACATGCCAGGGATAGGGGAAAAAGCAATTGTTTCTGAGCCTCTGATTAACGATCAGAATCTCCTAGAATCTGAAAAATTTCAGAGAAGCAAGCAGGAAAATTTGTGGCAGTAATTCCTTTATCTCTAAGGAATAGGTAGCATGATTGAGCTGGAAATACTGTGTAAGGTTACTGTCATTTTCAAATATGTGGGGCTATTAAGCTTTATGGTCTCTGATATCTATTTTCTCTGAAGTCTATTTTCTATGCAAGCTCAGGAACTGTGAGTCTTAGATAACAGACCAGTCTTATGCATTTTTTCCATTGGAGATTCTCATGAGATCTGTCTGTGGGTTTCATAACCCTCTACTTTCATTTCCTCTACCACTGGTTATTTTGTGTGCAAATGCTTAAGGTTAACAAGGATTTTTTGTTCTCCCACCTTTGTTTTAAATAAATGTTGTTTATACCTTGTGAAAGTGCTCTAACTTCCTAGTTACATACCTTTTGCTATGGAGTCAGGAAGTGACTACCCAACTTATTTCATTTTCATTTTCATCATTTATCATTTTATTTTTCAGTTGTCAAAAAGGAACACAGGCTGTGGAATCCCTTTTTATCTCACCTGCTAGGATCAGCACTGGGGATCCCAAGAAAAGGCATCTCCATGGAAACAGATGTTGCCAGCAATAGCAGCTACACCAAGACAATAAGGTGGGACAGACAGAGGGTCTCTGGAGAAGGTTTCATCCCATTTACTCAACCTTGTCACTCCAACTCCTTTCATTTTTTAATGTCTACTAATGTACATAACTACAGGGCAAGACAGCCACTTCTGAGTATGATTAGACCAGTGTTTCTCAACCTCAGCAGCTTTAAGATGGGTGGGCTTCAACTCCCAGAATTCCACCAGCCAGATTGAATTGAAGTCCACCCATCTTAAAGTTGCCAAGGTTGAGAAACATTGAATTTGACCAAGATCACCCTATTCCCTACACTTGAGCTCAACTCCTGGTGGACACATCCATGGTCGGGTTTTCTTGGCAACAGTTAGGAAATGGCTTACCATTGTTACTTTCCAAGATATTTTTTAACCTACAGCCCCATCATCCCTAGCCTGGAAAGCACCATGCTGGGAAATGTTGTCTAATAATTAAAATACTACCCTTGCAAGGATGAAATTTTGACTCCTGGAAAATGAGTTTGCATTCAGACAATATAGTGACCCATTTTTAAATCCATTATAGTTTATGGAATTGACCCAGTTTTCTGGGTTCTCACAACCCACTGAACTAAGAACTAATAAACATGGGCTGAGTTTGCATACCACCCTAAACCAAAATATAATGGATTAATTTGTGGTTCAGTGTGTGTTGCAAACAGCTTGAATGTAAAACAGTTTCTAGCCGATAAGGATGCCCACATGAGCTGTGTAATGGCTGAAGGAAAAGGACTGTGAGCAGATGATCACTTACAATATCAATGCAGAATTTCTCAAGTGGGGGAGACATTGCTAGTTTTTTGAGTAGTAATATTTCATTGTCAGAGGGATTGCAGAAGGTAGTCACCTGGATGTTGCATATCAAAGTCATGCTTGCCAAAACTTTCTCAAATTCACAAGCTCGTTTCCCTTATGCCTGCAGAAAGAATGTGTAAGGAAGCAATGATTTGATTGCCCTTTGTTTTCTTTCTATTAGAAGACAATGGCATCAAAGCAATGCATGTTAACAGTGGGAGAATAATAATAGAGTAATCTTATGAAGAATTTGGCTGGGTTCCTTTATTGTGCTAAGTCATAACATGGTTTTGTGAAGCTCTTGGCATTTGCCTAACCAAAAGTAATTTTTTTTCAAGCAAGATTCTCACAGAGTCTCTTTAAGAAGATTTACTGTGAAGAAAGGATTGGGATGACAAAAATTCCAGCAACTGAACAATTCCCATCTCCAATCCTATATCCCACAGGACACTGGGCAGCACATTCTTCATTTTCTCTTTAACTGCCTTCTCATGAACTAGCAAAGTGGTGTGTTTTCACTGATAACAAAGGAGGTTGCAGCTGGTTGCTTGATCTGGATCATCATCAGTCTGGGAACCAACCATTACAGGCTTCTTCAGTTTGGGCTTTGCATATGGATGAACCCAGCCAACAATAACAACCTAGTTGTCTAAGGCTAACCAATTCTGGATTATTCAGTAAAGCTGTGACTGAGTAACCTATGTTTTAGCATTAAATGCGAACCCAGCTGCTGATCTATGAGGCTTTCCCCCTTTGTTTTCTAGGAAATCATTTCGCATAAATTCTGCATTCCTTTGCACCATTTTCTGCCTATTATATGCAGAAGAGCAAAGTGAGATTTCAACAGAATGTCATTTTTTTGAGCTCCTTGGTGCTGAGTGTTCTACTAATGGGCTTCATTTGGCCCAAAGAATGTAGCCCATTTGCATGTGACAGATTTAGAAGTATTACAAAAATGATGTGTTTATGAACTTACATTAAAGCAAAAGAGGTCATTAATGTTTCATTTTTTTTTTTTTCAGATAAGTCGGAAAATTGCTAAGTGCAAGATTTTAACCACAGCAATAACTTGGCTTCTTCTGAACATCTGGAGCTGATCCAGCAGATTATTTATTTATTTATTTATTTATTTATTAAGGCAAAAAGGAGTTGAAATGCTCAGGCTTGAAATATGTTGCTATTTTTGATGCAAGTCAGCGGTTGATTTCCCCTGATGAGGAAAGGAAAAGAAGTCCAAATATGGAACACCATGAAATAGCAGGCATGTGTAATCTCTCCCAATATACTTTTTTCTGGCAAAGCAGCTACAAATGGAAATTGATAGATAAATGATCCGTTTTTCAAGGACTGGAAGGGTGTTCACATAACATGATCAGGTAACAGAAACACCCTGATTCTATTTTATCCTGGCTATATTTGATGGCTTTCTGGGGGCTAAGACAATCATCATGTCCAGTTAGCAGTAAGAGGAAGTTAAAAACAATTATCCATTGTTGGTTGGTTTCAACAGTTCCGGGGAATGCTAATTGCAAATGCAAATCCAGTCCTGGTTTGGATAAGACACTTACCCAATGGAACACCACCAACTGTGTTAAGGGGGATAGGATGGCTCTATGATGGTAGCATACCCTGAGACAGAGTGCTTGTGCACCCAGACATATCCAGACCTAACTCAATGGGGGAGCAGAAACACACACAGCTGCAAGACAGTTTATTTATTTATTTAAAAGCTTTATACGGCTGCCCATCTGAAACAATTCTGGGCAGCTCACGACAACAATAAAACCAGTAACTATAAAACAACCATAAAACAGTTGTTTCTTATACAAAGGAAACTGCCAAAGCCTCTTATGGACGCTGCTCGTAAAAAGATGGAAGGAATTTAAGAAGCCCCGCTTTGCATAATTTCCTCTGCCTTGTTTAAATCTACCCTAGGACCAGCCTTGGGGAAAAAGTACTGTTTTGGTTGCCAGGAAAGTTGGAAAAAATGCAGGGAAAAATAACCAAAAAAAGCGGGGGGGGGGAATCAAGGATTGAAGCAGCCTCTCTTTGAAAAAAGCTGTTTTGGAACTGTATGTGTTTTTGCTTTGTTTTGTTTCATTGATTATGTGCCATCAAGTTGTTTTTGGCTACTAGTGACCACATGGATAGGTTTTCTCCATGATGATCTAACCCTAACCTGATCCTTCAGGTCTTATAACAATGCTCTCATCACCACTAAGTCCCTCCACCTCGCTTCTCTTTCCTTCCTCCTTTCCCAGCATTAGAGTCTTTTCCAGAGAGCTGGGTCTTCACATAATGTATGCAAAGTAGGATAATTTGAACCTGTTGGAACTATTTAGGTCAGAACAAAATGAGAATAAGAGGGGTAATTGTAGAGGTTTATAGAACAATACGTGGCATGCTGAAAATAGATGAAATGTTTTTCGTTTTGCATAATGTAATAGAGAAACCTAGGGTGTGGCTTTGGGAATTCTTTCCAACCCCTTACTGGCAGTTCTGCTCTGGGAGGGGGCTTAAAATGGAAAAATCACCAATATTCCCAGGCACTGCCCAGCTGTCTCTCCCACAGAAAATCATTGGGCATTGTGGGAATTGATTCTAGGTTTATTTTCCTTGGCAGCCCATGTTTGAACTCAATCCATCTTTTGTTAGCTTCTCCCGCCACACCAAATTTGATCCCATTTTACTCTTATTGTCCCCAAGCTACCCCACTGACAGTCCAGAACCCTTTACAAAATTACTTTTCCAACATTTTGGGTTGGAAAGAATAAAAATCGCTTATTTTGCACTCTAAGGATGGTAACCACACTAAGCGACCAGTCGGGGGAAGGGCACTTTTACCAAGCTCTGGCTTTTTAAAAGGCTTCTTTTTAAAAGGTGCGCTCCTGAGTTAAGTAGATTGTTACAACATTGGTGTTCTGTGATGCGGTTTTCATCCTCTGCGGCTATTGATACGTTCTTGTTTTTATGGCTGCGTTTTATTGTTCTGCTGTTGGAAGTCACCCGCAGAACTCGGTTTAATTTAATTAAGAAAATATTGCTGCAGCAAGAGGCCGTTCGTGCCTCTCCCCGCGGAAACGCGCACGCTGCTGTATATATTCTTGTCTTTGCAATTACGATTGCATTTTCGTTTTAGGTTTGTCAGTTATTATGATAGGTTGCTACTCCGAGTCGACCATAAAACTTCGCTCCCTTTAATTTAATAACGTCTCGCTGCGGTATAAAGAGGCTGTTTTCATTCTGCGCGGAGAGACCCACGCCCTGCGCTATAGCTTGCGATTTACGGCTACATTATTTTACTGATTTCTTTCCTGTTGTTGCAAATCACCCAGAGAATTTGATGAGGGCGTGCGAGCGCGGCTAATAAATAAATGAACACGCAGGCAATCGATCACCGCCCCTCCCCCAAAACTTGACGGTCCCCTTCGCGGCCTTCTCCGAGGGGGCGGGGCCGCTGCGCAGAAGGGCGGAGTCAGCTACCCCAATGCTTGCTGATGACGTGATTTAAACGGCCCGCCGAGTAAAGTGGCGTGTCGTCATCACCGGCGCGCCCGCGGACCCTAGCGATGGTTGCCACGGGCATGGCGGTGGCCGGAGGAGCGCGGGCTCGGGCGCTGCGGGCCCTCTTTGGCTGCGGCCTCCGCGCGCGGTCAGCCGTGGCAGCGACCCAAGCGGGGCCTCGAGGGCTGGTCTATGAGCAGCATGGAGAGCCGGCTCAGGTCCTACAGTAAGCAGAGAAAGGCTGGGCTTGGCGTCTTTTCGCCCCGAAGGGGGTCTGTGTTATTTGGTCATCGGTTGCTCCTCGGGCGAAGTGCAAGATTTTTTTATCATCATCATCATCATTAGTATTATATCCCCAACTCGAGGCGGTGAACATACCTAATGATCCTTCCTTTCCTCCTCCTATTTTCCCCACAACAACCACCCTGTGAGGTGGGTTGGGCTGAGAGAGAGGGACTGGCCCAAAGTCACCCAGCCGGCTTTCACGCCTGAGGGAAGCCTAGAACTCACCGGCTCCTGGTTTCTAGGCCAGCACCTTCACCACTGCACCAAACTGGCACTCTCTCTCTATTTGTATTGCTAACCCTTTTCCCCAGGGGCTCAACATTAGCTAGAGTAGTGGTGAAAAGCAGGCTGTAGATGTACAAAGGACACTGCACCAACACTACTTTCACAAGATGTGGATCACAGCAAGACAATAGGGTGGTCCCATGGATTGCTTCCCAATTTGCTAAGCCGTCCTGTGGTGTGTTTGCTTTCTGTGTAGAGTATTAACGTTATTCCTATAATTATGAGGGGGTGCCTGCTGCAATTGAGAACCATGAACCATGGTTTGCAAACCATGACTTAGGGTTGTGTGATATTTATGAATCCAGGCAAATTATGATTAGATCAATTAAGCAAAAATGGCTTAGTGTGTGGGGTGAACAGAGCCTCTGGTCACTCTTGAATTTCCTTTCATGGTCTGACAGATAAGTAGAGACTCAGAGGTATCTTGAATCTTCCGTTTTGTATGATGGTGGATATGCAGATCTTCATCTCCCCATCCATCATGTTCCTTTCAAAATCGATGAACCCCAAGGAAATCTATTGCTTGCCTTGCACTGAGCTCAGTCTTGAAAAAGTTGTTTGAAATCTTAGAGAACTGTTACCAGCCAGTGGCTAGATTCATAATGTATATTGAAATGAAGCTTTCTGGTTTGTGATATAGCGTGGAGGGAAAACCAAGCCTTTGTTTAAGTTTCAGAATATTGTGAGAATCAGTATCATGGTTAAATGAACAATAGTATTACATGATGGGCAAACCCTGTTTCTTTTATTTATTTTTAAAAATGAATTGCTTTTTATTACTTAAATAATAAATCCCAAAATTAAGTACCTGGTTCACATATTGTGCCAAGTCATAAACTGGTTAATTTCAATAATACTGAACTGGGTGGTTCTTGCTCTTCTTGTGTTGCAAAGGACTCCTGTAGAGAGAACTTAAAGGGTATGGCTTAACTACCAGAAATATCACACATAGTAATAATCTGCATAGGGGCTATATATTAAAACAAAAACAGAACTTTCTGTAGCTTTGATGAGATTTTAAATTCCAATTGTAAAGCTTTCCCTTAAATTTTGTTGCAGGTAGATCATTCTGACCTGATTAAAAACATCTGTAACTTTGGAATAGAGTTTTTGATTCAGCTCAAATATTGAATGCAATTTTTCTATGTCCAATCTGAACCTAAGTTTTGGGGTTTTTTGGCACTTTTTGTAAAAATTCTAAATCTTTATCCCTAAGTAGTCAAATTGCTGAATGTCTTCATTTGCTTGGATAATGGATGTTAATTTCAGTGTAGCAAGTTTTGAAGGCCTGAGGTTAAAAAAATGGAGTTGTGAACAAAATGCTGACATCATTTCTGATATTATAGAAAGAAAACTGTACTAGTTTAGGGTAACCAAAATCAAGAGGAGTCTGGTAGCACCTTTTCAGTCTAACAAATTATATTAAGCAGCTTGTGTTTTATTTGAATGTTTGCTGTGTGCCTTGACTGAAACTTAAGTGTTGTAAAATGTGCAATGTTATTCTTTTTCAAGAAATTGTAAAATGTGTTAAGAGGAAAGAGTCAAGAGGTGTGTGGATTACCTCTGCTAGTCAGACTAAACAATGTACAATAGAGTGTGTGCGTGGTGATTGAAATGTTGGATTAGAACCAGGGGGTACTCTCAACCATGGAAGCATACTATATAGGTAAAGCCAATAAAATGATAGTTAAGGTTGGTTTACATTACAGGAGTCCAGCAGGCTTTCCTTTTTCCACACAATAAGAAAGAAAGTTGAGAAGGAAGAAATGTTATTAGTAAAGCAGTCTAAGAAGCTTGATACATTAGGCATCTTAAAGTTGTGATTATTGAGCAATCTGCGAAACAGGTATGAACTAGACTGACTAGGGATTTAAAAGAAGAGACAAAGAACCAGCAAGCTGAAATGCTGTCAACAAAGTCTAAGATAAGAAACAGTGGGGACTGGACAGTTGTTAGTATTATTTTCTTTTTATTCAAGAGAGTTGTGCTTGCAGTGATCCTATGCTTTTATTCCATCACTCTTTCGTTGTAAGTGCTGCTGTGGTATTTAGTTTGTGTACAGAGACGAAATCAAATATGATATTGGCCATAAAATTCCCTACCCAGCATCTCATAGATTAAGCAACAGGTTTCTTACACAATTTACATGATCCGTTGCAGCAAGTAACCATTATTCAGCTGAGTGGCATAATATATTTGAGCAAATTTGGACAATTAGGTTTCTGTCATATTTTGCGGGCAATGTAGTAATTAATGGTCTGTCAGCATTTCCATTTTAACATCAGTTTTTCAAGGGAGCTATAAATTATTGATTAAAAAAATATGGTCTATGCAAAAATAATGAGATGTGTCTCATGTGGAATTTTTCTCTATAGTGGCTTTATTATACTTGATTCTTCATTAGCCACAAACCTATTCATCCAGCATCTCTTAAGAGCATTGTAATTAGTCACATACCTGTACTGGAGGGGAAAAAGTCAGCTGACAAGCACCCTAGAATTGAGGTGCAAAAATAAAAGGTTTATGCAACATTATCATGCTCTGAAATTTCCATTTATAGCAGCGCTTGATTAGGTTGAGAAATGGTTTGTTTTGTCTGTGGTTTGAATAGGCCAAAACTGCTTTGTTCACACATCACAACAAACTACAGATCATGGTTTGCTAACTGAATGACTGGATTCATAGCAAACCACATTATGATTTAGTGCAATATGTAAATCCTGTCTATTAGAGGTAGTCCTCAACTTACGACCATTCGTTTAACAATCATTCGAAGTTACAACAGCGCTGAAAAAAGTGACTTATGACCGGTCCTTGCACTTACAACTGTTGCAGTGTCCCCACAGTTATGTGATCAGAATTCAGGCGCTTGGCAATAGGGATGTATTTACAACAGTTGCAGTGTCCTGGGGTCATGCGATCGCCATTAGCAACCTTCTCAGGGTGTTTCCGACAAGCAAAGTCAATGGGGGAAGCTGGATTCAGTTAATGACTGTATGATTTGCTTAACGACCATGGTGACTTGTTTAACAACCACAGCAAAAAAGGCTGTAAAATCAGGTGCAAATCACATAACGACTGCATCGCTTAGTAACAGAAGTTCCAGTCCCAATTGTGGTTGTAAGTCGAAGATTACCTATTAACAATGGAATGCTTAGGATGGAATGCTTAAGAAGATGGTGATTGGAGAGGGAGGGAGGGGGAGAGAGACCACTGAACACTGCAGAATGGATCCTTTTCTTTAAAAGTATTAAAAGGCTAGCATGCGCATTATTAGTTTAACACTAGTAGGGCATACATAAGACTTTGTTAATGACTTTTTCCTGGATTTGAACCTCTTCAGGTTGCAAGCCAAAGTTAGTATAGTTGAATGCTACTCCACTAGCAAACTAAACATGTCCTCACCACCCCAAAATGGTCTTACATGTAGAAAGCTAATGTGGGTAGAAGCTTGCTTTTTGCCCCTATGTTATATCTTTTTCATCTATAGCATATGAAGAATATTTTGAAGGAACAAGATTAAAATATATGCCAGCTAAAGGGGTACAATCCAGATAAAGGCTTTATCCATTATTTTTATATTTATATTTTCAAATTTGTCACCACGCATCTCACTACAGAGTGATTCTGGACGGTTTACAGTAAAAACAGAATAAACATTAATTAAATAAAAATTAATTAATTAAAATAAGCTAAAAAACAAACTTCCTATATGATACTTCCAAGAGGCTGATGTTAATTAGGTGTTAGACTCAGGGAGCGTCATCAAGGTGCCAGCCATCCCCAGAGTTGGTTGTATCTTCACCCCCTGCAAGTTGGCAGAGCCAAGTCTTCAATTCCCACCCAAAAATTGGGAGGGTAGGGGCCCACCTCACCTCTGGGGGGAGAGTATTCCATAGGGTGGGGCAATGACAGAGAAGGCTCTCCTCCTAGGACCCGCCAGTCAACATTCTCTCACCAACGGGATCCACAACATGCCTTCTCTGCAGGACTGGGTGGGACAGGTCGATGTAATGGGGGTGAGACGGTCCCTCAGGTAACCTGGACCCATGCTATCTGCATATTGATGATATCTTATCCCATGGTGGCAGATGATCTCATCCAGTGGTTTCATGTAGATGTTAAAAAGGAACAGAGAGTACCAAACCCTGCGGCACCCCACAACAGAGGGGCCGTGGGCCGGACCTCTTGCTCCCAATCAACACCAATTGGGAGCAACCTTGGAAGAAGGAAGTGAACCAGCACAAAACTGTGCCACCCACTCCCAACTCCATCTTGCCAGGGTTATTACTTGCATCATTTATGTCTGAAGTAGTTTCCAGTATTATGGCATATTTAGCAGGCCTCCAAATGCAATCCCATTCTGAGTTCCACAAGGAACAAATTTTGTTACAAGCCCATATTCAAAGATTTCCCGACAATTATCCCTATTTACTTTATCTCTTTTTTAAATATTCAAGCTGACTCTAACTCCAGGTGCCTTAAATAGATATTTTGTGTATACACACACAAACATACATGTTCTACATGCAATTGCTATGTGAGAAAGGTTAGATCAGGTGGCCTTTCCCAACCTAAACTCATTCCCAAAGCTTCATGTCCTTTAAATGTTTGAGAAGCACCAAGGATAGAATCTCTTCTAAGGGAGCGTGTTGATTATTACATGTGCTCTTTTCAGCTGTTTGGCTTTTTTTTTTTTAGGCCAATGCAACTAGTTAGAAGTGTGTTTTGTTTTCCAGAATTTATAGCAAACAGTCCCCTTTAAAAATAAACTGAATGCTGCTTGTGTTACCTTTACTGGGCAGCAATTGGATGTTTTTCACTATGTGATTAGATTCATACATTGCACTAAGCCAGAACCGAACAAACCATCTTATGTTTTAGTGTGAAGTGGGGAACCCAGCTGATATATGTCCTGATCTTTTAACATGAATAAAGGGGGAGCTGGAAATAGGAAGTGCTTAAAAGAAATTGCTAAATGCCTGACATGTAGTAACAATGAGTCTGTAGTTATAGGTGAGCTACTGGAACACCTCCAAGGATCTAGCTCTGCCAAGAAAAACTGAAAGCTCACAGTAATATTCAGTCCTAGAATATTACAGTGGTACCTCAGTTCACGAACTTAATTCGTTCCACGACTCTGGTCGCGAACCAAATTGGTCGTGAACCGAATCAAATTTTCCCATAAGGTTCAATGTAAATACGGTTAATCCATTCTGACCCCTACAAATGTGATCGCCAACCGAATCAAATTTTCCCATAAGGTTCAGTGTAAATACGGTTAATCCGTTCTGAACCATATGTATTTTTTTTTAAAACCACAAAAATATGAAACAAAGTACAGTGCAGTACAGTATGAAGAGAGAGAACACTAACCTTGCTTGAGGCGACTTCTGGCGTGGAGGACAAGAAAGCGGGTGGGGAAGCGGTTATTGTTTGGAGGGAGAGTCCCCCTCCCTACAGGAAGCCACGACCAAGTGTCACAGCAGGGAAAATGGCCATGGGTCATGTTCGTCACCTGATGCGGAGTTCGCGAATGGAAGCAAAATTTTGCGAACGGTGCTGTTTGTGAACCGAATTGTTCGTGAACAGAAGCATTCGTGAACCGAGGTATTACTGTACCCTTAATTTTTTTTACTGGAAGTAAATAAACTTCTCTAGGTTTAAAATCGGCATCATGTTGACTTGTGGATATAAGATCAAGTCTTTGGCAGGCATTGGAGATGAGCCTTTTTAGGCACATCCCCTTCTTTGTGCAGTTCCTTCTCAAGGGAGTATTGCCTTTTTTTTCCTTAAGGCTTTTTAGGATCCATTTGTTTCTAATTACTTTTAGCTGAGATGCATTTCATTTATTTGCTTGTTTATTCAATTTATATAGCCGCCCAGAGTCACATATGTGATTCTGGATGACTCACACAAACTTATTATATGGACTGTCCTGGATTAATGATGGGTTATCTTGTGTTGGTAAGTTTATTATTTGATGTTCTGCATCTTTTGTTTTTTATAAAACACATCATATAAAAAGGCAACCTAGAAATATTTGAAATATATTTTAAATTAGACCAGCACCATTCCAGTTGCTGAATCTGTGAACTACTTGTAATTGAAGGGGAAATTATTTGCACTCTTGGGGGAGAATAGAATTGAAAAGCAGGGAAATATAAAATATAGTACGCATTTTAATGATAGAGAAAGGCTGTGATTCAGGGAGAAAGTAACCACCACAGCCATGTGGATGATGGATAACTCTATTCTAATTAAATTCAAACAGATGAGCAGTAATTCCAGATTGAAGTAAGCCATAAAACCTCATTGAGTGCAGCACAGATGTTACTTGGAATTTGAAAAAGGCTTTGGGTTTCTGTATTGAAGAGCTTATACAAACATTCCTGTGACATTAATAGTCAAAGCTGAACAATTGTCTTTGGGATCAATTGGTTTAAAACCACCTCAGTCTGAACACTTTTGAGTTATCAAGGCTGTTCTATTGAAACAGCCAGTCTTATTTTAATTCTAGCAGTATGTGGCTTTTCTCTTTATGAAGAAATTAAACAATCCTATCTGTGTTCAAGTCTCCTGAGTAATAAGAGGTCTTGTGTTATTTGGCACATCTTAGATGTCTAAAAATTGGTGTGATGGAAGGGAGAAATAATCTAAAACTAGATTTCTTTATAATCTGATAGCAGATTAGAGAACCTGATCCCTTTGGTTTTATTTGAATTGATTTTACCAACCTACTGTATTTAATAGTGTTAAGATTAAAGAGCTGGAAAGTGTTCTTTCTGTATATTGCCTCCTGCATATTGGTCCTGGCGGAGAAATTCCTGTTGAGAGATTCAAACCACAAATAGGTATTTTTAATGCAACCTGTGAACTTTCAGGCTTATTAAGAATTATTTTTTATTTTTGTAATAGAATCAGCTGGCTTAGGAGATACTCCTTTCAAAATGAATGAGAAAGAGAAAACCAGCTGAGCTAACAGATAAGAATTTAAAAATTTTTAAAAATAAGTATAGCACTTAAGAGAATAAGTAAATAATAATATGACACTTAAGAGAAATATAAATATTCTAAAACAGCATTCCCCAGTCCTCTATGTTCAATCTGATATATTTGCTGAGATGTGATGTTAACTTTACTTCTATAGATTGGGTCCTTTTCATTTCTTTATAAGAAAAGGAAATTGACTCTAAAAATTTTCAGTAGTATTTTACTAGAATTTAATAAGCTGACATTGTACTAAGTTGGGGGTAGAAGAAGAATACTCAGAAATTAGATTTTAAAGAAAAAAAATGGAAGGGCAACATAAGAAAATAGGCTAGCAGCAATATTATCTGGTTGTCTGTCTGTCAAAACCAAGTGAATTCATCCTAGACTAAATAATAAATCTGTAACTATATATGAAACTGGTTTTCAAATGAAAAAAATAAAAACTTATAAATACTGATATTGGCTTTAAAGGAAGAATGGTGCTTAAATGTACTGCTGAGTTCACATCATACAAAAGTGACTATAGTATGCTTTAGTATAATCTGTATGTGCACCTCATATATGTTTCCTTTTCTGTAAAAAAGGTTGGTGCTGATGAACAAGCTTATAGAGCTTGTCTTTTGACAAACTGCCCCCAAGTGAAATGTTTACAAATCTCCTGGCTGGCAAAGAGAAGCTTAAGAATAATAAATATATATATTTGTCTGTTTTCCCTTGCAGCCTAAAAGACATAGATTTAGCAAAACTGGGGGATTCTGGAGTCCGTGTGAAAATGATTGCAGCTCCCATCAATCCATCAGACATCAATATGATTCAAGGTAACATTGACATAATGCACATTGTTTAATTCTTGCCCCCCATATTCTTCTTTTATATGGTGCTGTCAAGTGAAAATTAAGCAACTAGATTGTCCACATTTAATAGTATCCTCAGTGAGATAGTACACAGGATTGACAGTTAGCTTTCCTATTTCTGCTGCTACCTCCATCAGTTCAACTTAGGCTATATTACTTTGCATCTCTGGAAACTTTCCTAAGAGCCGGTAACAAAGTTACTACTGTGTATTTGGAAATTACCACATGCAGAGGCCTCTGAATGATGGCAATCTAAGTAGCATTTTGAGCACAAAATACACATATATACCAAAGTGATATAATATATACATGCTATCCATAATAAGCAGTATTATCTGTATAAACTTGGAGATGGCTATTATACCAAAGATTGAAGAAGGGAAGGGGGGATTATTTCTTGTTTGTGCGAGTACAGTAGTCTATCAACCCTGCAGGATCTTTTCTAACTGGAGTTCTAAGACCAGACCTAATTGGTAGGAGAGTCAGGAACTCTAGAGACAAAATTCAGCCACTTCATGCCAGGATTCACACATTAAGCTATAATATGATTTGCTTGATTTAGGTTTTTCATGTTGTGTGAACCATTATGTTTTTTAACCTATGATTTATGGCTTAGCATTATGGTATGAATCCAGTCCAATTGTGTTTTAAGAGGCAAAATTGCCAAAGTTTTGCTTAATGGAACTACAGTAATTAACTAAGGCTTAGTGGAACATTTCATCCGTTAAGAATCCTGAAACCCTCTTTCAAGATTGGAATCCTAGCCCTGCCCAATTGAGAATGCAGCTTCAGCCTACTGGGTAACCCCAGTGTGGCCCAGAGCTGAGAGAAGTTGTGTACCCATGGCTTAGAGTGATAAGTAAACCGATTCAATATAATTACATTGTTGTAATCTACCTTGGAAACCTTTATGGCTGCATGTTACGTGCTATTGAAATTTGCTACTGAATAAGAAAATAATATAAATGCCAAAGCAAGCTTGGATTAATTAATTCATATCCTAAAATTGCTCTTGTTGCCTTGCAGGAACCTATGCCATTCTTGCTGGCTTACCTGCAGTTGGTGGGAACGAAGGAGTTGGGCAAGTGATGGACACAGGGAATTGTGTGACTGCTTTGAAACCAGGAGATTGGGTGATTCCAGCTGATGCAGGACTTGGTGAATTTTTAAGTTACCATTAAACTTTTAAAAAAGACAAAAGAACTAGATCTCGCCACTTAATAAGGGAACAGGGAAGGAAAGGGCCTCAACAAGATGCAAAGCTTATCAGACAGTCAAATTCTCCAAATCAGAAACTTCCTCCATCTGCTACACTCTTGCCAACAGTCCAAGCCACTTGCCTATAGAGACTTCTACCAAATGTCCTCTAAGATAACATTTGTATCTATGTCATTTTTGCAACAGACTAAGAATTTAGGTGTACAGAGGGTAGACTGAGATAGTTCTGTTCAGTGGATAGTACATTTGAATTTGGCCATGATTCAGGATGCACCTGTTAGCAAGTGTATTTGCATAATTTCCTTTCCTACCCTAATACGTGGGCCACAAAACAGCTTTGGAATGGTGCCCTGTACCATAACCCTGGTCCAGTTTAGAAGAACTCAAGGTTTTGTTTAACGTTTTAACAGTGACAAAGGAGAGCAAACCATAGTTCTCTCAGACACATCAGCCATCAGTAGACACATAGAGATAAACCACATTTATACTCCATTCAAAAGAAAGGTAAGAAGGAAACAAAAAGACCAGAACGCATCCTCCTCGCCAGCAACCAACAGCCAGATAAGCAGGAATTAACACCAGACAACAAATCAAGCACAAAACAATATCCTAATCAAGGAACTACCAAGGAGAAAACCACACCCCCACCATCACTGACAGGGCAAGCTACTGTATATAAACAGGGAGCAAACCTGACACCCACTAGCACTGATGATGTTACCTAGTTGGATAATGAAATGTCTGCAATCAAGCTCAGAGAGCACCAAGGACTCCATAGTTCTCTCTGTAATTCATCTATTCTACTAAGCTGTGGTTTCTTTAATCATGGCATATTGGGTAGAACATAATTGCCTGGGCTCACAACAAACTAAGTTAAGGGTATGCAAAATGTTTCATATGTAAAACGGGAAGTTCATGCCCAAACCAAAATGTGCTTTTGGTTTGGATGCAGAATGAAGCAGGACTGTTTAGTTCCAGACACATACCAGGACCCAGATGTCAGGCAGAAGTGTTTTGTGGGGGAAAGAGCAGAGGAAAAGCCAAGGCTGGGGTGGTTTCTTGGTAATGGTGGAGGAGGGAGTAGCAGTGCCAAATATTCCTTGTGAGTACAGGAGAAAGGAGGCGACATATTGCCCTTCGACCAATAACATCATTCCAGTGTCCCTGTGGGTTTGGTTTCAGCCAAAACCTGTGCCAAACCACAGCTGATCCAGAATTGTTTGGCAGAACTCCTGGAACACAATGTGTTTTTTGGGAATTGAAGCAAAAAGCATTTTTCCATTTTGTCCAGTCCCTCTGCTAAGCCTTAAATCTTTGTCTACAAATCATAGTGGCCAGATTGGCATACTGGCATACTAAGGCAGAACTGAGGAAATCATTTTATAGTATAGCCCAGTGTGTGAAACGTAGTAGCTGTTTGGAAACCATAGTTTATAACTTAGTATGTTGTACAAACCCAACCAGTTATTACCTTTTCATTGGTTTATTTGTTGAGTATTTCATGACAATACTTTAGACCTCTTACTGAGCTGAGAACTTCCAAACTGTGATTAGCTGTTTTATAACCTGAATCATGTCTTTCTTTATCCCTTACCAAAGGAACTTGGCGAACAGAAGCAGTATTTGATGAGAAAACTCTGCTGAAAATTCCATCGGATATTCCATTGACTTGTGCTGCCACACTGGGTGTTAACCCCTGCACAGCTTATCGGATGTTGTCTGATTTTGAGATTTTGGATCCAGGTGTTTATTTATTTGGTTGTTTGTTTATAGAATTTATATGGCCACCCAACTTAAAAATTGCAACTTTGGGCAGTGTACAGGAAAAAATACAAAAAGCCCCACAAGATAAACAATCTCAATTAAAAGCCAGTAGATGTAAATAGATGATCAGTTCTTCATATGAGGACTCCAGTCATCCTTAGCCCCAACACCTGAAGAAAAAGCCAGTTTTTTAAATACCAATAGAGTCAAGGCCAGAAGCGTATTGTGGTCAGTGGCACTGGCAGCTGCTAAGCGATCAAGGAGAACCAGAACAGACGTCGTACCCCAAAGTTCATTGACCAAAGTTCATTGACAAGTGTGGCCAAGACTGTCTCAGTACAGTGTCCCAGTCTGAATCCAAACTGAAAGGAGTCTAGATAATCCACATTGATATAGAAACACTTTCTCCCACATCCTGACCGACATTTTCTTCTTCCAAAAGTATTTGCTGTAGCTGACTAGAATTACTTCACCTTTACTGATTTGAACATTCATATAGTTATGATTAGTTAGGCAAAGGGAAATTAAGGGCTGATTTTTTTTTTAATTTAATTTAAAATGCTGAGCTTTTTTTTTTAAATAACACACAAGATTAGTCTGCAAGTTTACAAAGTGATTTGCCATTCCTTGGGGCACAGATAGGTACATGCTTGAGCAATGGTCAGTTCTTAGCACTAGTTTGTGGACCTTTTGTACATGTCGTTCTTGGCTTTGTCATTCATATTTTGATAGGCCTGCTAGTGAGCAAGAGCTATAGCAGATTTCCAAGAAATATCTGGCCTTGAGAGGAGTCTTGAGGGGCCTTCATTCTGAGTCAGTGGGCTTGTTCTTTTAACAGTTTGTGAAAAGTCTGTGGAATTTCCAACAATGATGCCTGAGGGAGTAGGAACAAGGTACAAATAATGTCTTAATTTGATTTGTTCATTTTAGTGACTAATAAAGTCTAAAGTTCAATGGTATGTAGGATATCATTCATTAATCGTTAATTTTGTCCCTCCAGAAAACCTGACAGAATCAAAGTTTAAGACGTGTTTTATCAGAGTGGTTCTTGACGGCCAGGAATAAGAAAGGGCAGCATGAAATATGAGTAGAGAAATAATTGTAACTGGGATTGTACATTGTTTTTTGGCAAGATATTTCTTTTTCCTCCTGCAGACTTTTGAGTTAGGTTTTCTAGTACCCTTCCTGCTATTCAGGGGCTCTTTTTGAAAATCTTTTCCTTGCCTCTCTGCTGGTAGTGGTTTAGCAAAAATGTCCATCACCAAAACAACCCTCACAGAAAGAAATAACAAGACACAGCCATTAAGGCTTAGCAGCAACTGGTAGTTGGACTTCCATCTCTTTTCTAAGGCATACCTTTTAAATTGGGAATAAAATGTATTAGCTCATATGAGGTACAGCACTGGTTGTGCTGTTTTCTCCAACGAATAATAATGATGAGAGCGTCTTCCACTTGAAGGAGCAGGAAAGAAGGATTTTTGAAACCAGAGATGACTTGTCTGTTTGTCTGTAGAAGAGTCTGTCATCCAGAATGCAGCCAATAGCGGAGTGGGACAGGCTGTGATCCAGATTGCAGCAGCCAAGGGCATCAAAACAATAAATGTAGTAAGAGATAGGTGAGTGCCTACCTAATAAAACTGTTTTTTTTTTTCTTTGTTTTCTTGTTGCTTTTGTCCAGTCAGCTCCCTTTGGTTTATGCTAAATCTGCACATAGAGGAGATTCTCTTTTGCTTAGAAATAGATCACATGAGTCCGAGGCTGCCTTATATGATGCTCGTACAGTTTTTTAAAAGGTCATTGTTTTGACCATTAGGCACATACAAAAGGTTTCCAATGTGTATCTGGGACAATGTATTTTTAATTGGAATACAGGGTTTTCATATGAGAAGTTTCCATGTTCTGCCTTCCACCTGATGTGTGACCTGTGGCATAATGTTCCCCTGCAGCTCTTGCAGTGGTCTCGGGAGGTAGTCATGACTTGCCTGTTAGGACTGTGCAATGCTTTGGATTCGATTCTGAAAAGTGCTTTGGAGTACGGGGGGCACAACTGTAGCACCTGTCTGCAGTTCCTTTAAGCAGCTGAGATTTTTCCTGCAACTGGACAGCAATTGTGGAGACCTTTATCTGAAAGCTTCAGGCTTTTGTAACTACTTGATGCTAATTTTTATTCATAGTAATTGATAAAATTACTATTAATGGCATTCTTTGTTTCTGAATGAGGGATATGTCATTTCAGCAGCTGTCTTCTCAGAAGAGATCTTCCCTTATAGAACGTGCATATTTTAATAAAAATATATATATTAAAACTACTACATAATCAACTAAGGTATCCCTTCAGCTGATTAAAGAGTGTAAAAAGTTTATTCTATTCCTGTTTTTTTAAAGTTGGATCCCTAGTATCAGTAGCATTGCATATTAGATCACGTGTGTTTACTCAGGATGCCTAGGATCTCTTCTACCTGCTTTCCAACTATACTTTAATAAAATGTCATATTAATGCCCAGTTCTGATCTTCCTGGGCCTTGTAGAAAGGGTCCTAGTGATCTGGCTGATACATGGCAGAATTCACAAGTCCCCTGAACCATTTCAGCAGTTGGCAAGTGTTGTTGTTGTTATTATTACTTGTACACCACCCGACTCCCAGCAGCTTATTCCAAGTTAGTTTCCTTTTTAATTAAATTCTTTTTTTTTTTTTTCCACAGACCAAACCTCCAGGATCTTACAGACAGACTTAAGTCCCTTGGAGCAGACTATGTTATCACAGAGGAGATGCTAAGAAAACCAGAAATGAAAGAGTTGTTTAAGGTATAGATGACAACAAAAATGCTGTGACTGCGAAATAGACAGAGGAAACAGGGTTGCTGCAATGAATTGGATCATATTAGTTACCGCTTTCACACAAACTAGTCATAATGCAGTTTGTTTGCCTTTGTCCTACTGTTTTGTATATACCTAATCCTTGTGATTTGAAACTTAGTATGTTATGTGAATCCAGGCAGTTCCCAGAACCTCAGGGAAAGATTCGAGGTAGCACGGACAGTGAGAAAGAGACCTTTCTGAATGGCTACTGAATGCAGCTCAGAAACATGGGTTTCGATCTTCTTTCCCGTGAATAATTTATGGATTAAGTTCTTTGCAATTCTGATGTTTTATCATAAGAAATACCAAGTTTGTATCAGAAAATACAAGGAAAAGCTTCTTGTTAGAAGCCTGCTTAGCCACATTTGGTTCTACAAAACTAAGAAATCTATAGATGTTTATTACTGCAAAAGGTTAAAAAGAAATATCAAGATGGGTGTTTAGGAAAACAGAACACAAAAGAACTCCTCCATGTGGTGAAAAGAAATCATGTGGGTGCTGTTTACTTATTGGTTATTTTTATAAACCTTGTTTCTGTCCAATTTTACAATTTTAAATTATAGTTTTAATGTCAGAGGACATACAAAAAGGACATGAATATAGATATGGATATGGATATAGATATAGATATTGCCCTGTGCAATGAGGTTTCAGACCATGTTGCCTATTAAAGTCCTCTTTAATAAGATATACTGATTGGGATTAGAGGCAAGAACATAACGTAACTCTCTTCTGTCTTCTCTCTTTGGTTCAGACTGCTCCCTATTTATGCCACCCTGCAGGGAAATAATTTCCAGAGTACAGATAAAAATGTTCAGCACATACAGGTGGCACACACTGAGAGAGTCCTAAGAAAATACTTAATGAACAAAATCAACAAAACTTTCCTCATGCTTGTCTTCGGTCTGCTTCAGGTTTGCCTTGCCAGTTATTAGGCAAAATCACAAATGTCTTGACATTTCACCTATGATCCTTCTTGCTTCTGCTTTTTCTGAACAAAGCAAAGTTACAATCAGGTGTCTGACTTCCCGTTCTGTGTTGAAAGAATCCAAAGCTCTGTAAGACAGAAGCCTAAGATTGTTTTAGCAGAATTAAACATTTCTTTCTATGAATAATTTGGAGGAGTTAAAGCAAGAAGCAACTTATTTCTTTACAATTTTGTCCTCCAGGAAATTCCTAAGCCCTCATTAGCTCTGAATGGCGTTGGAGGGAAAAGTGCTACTGAGCTGATGCGTCACTTGCGGTAAATTTAGCTTTTGTTTGCTTGAATTATATCTGTAGTAATTGTTTAACTCTACTTAAATGCTTAATGGGCAATTTGTTTTTATTTTCATTTGTGTTGTGAGTTGCCTAAGAAAAGTATTTTTGAAGCATGGCATATAAATTCCTTAAATTTGCTAGTATGGATTAGTGCAAGGATTTGCTGTTTAATAGGGCAGATTTGTACCATGTGTATCATTCTTGTCTTGAAGATAACAAATTTGCAATTGTATTGAATGCTGTCCAAAAGGTTTTGCTTCAGTGACATTTAAAAAAGAAATTAAGAGGTACTTAAAAACCTCATGAAAAACCTACTTGCTGAGTTAGCAAGCTGCCAAATGCCAGTTAATGTTGAAGGATTTTATAATACTTCTGTAAAATATTTAAACTCCATAATTTCAGTGAAATCCAGCTCCATAGCTCTGGGATAGTCAGAAAAGATCCTCATATCACCATTCCATTGTAGTAAGACGAATCTACTGTGTTTAAGACTTTTTTTTTTTAAGCAGATGTAACTTGTCATGATTAGACAGGGGAAGGAGACTAGTATTCGAAGCCAGTTGCCAGAATTGTAGGGATTTTATAGATCAAAGTTGATCTGGATTTTTATAGCTTAAAGGACTCACTTGAGAACGCCTTGAAAACTTGAAGATACGTGGCCAAACCCCCATATTGTCTTTCAAGAAGTCTTGAACCAGAGCCATGGGGAAAAGTTCTCTGCAAAGGACAGCTATGTTGAAGATTTTAGTGGGACTTGGGAAGGGAACCCTTTTCAGTTTACTTAGTACGTTACGTTGTCTAAATTTTAATCCTGTGAACCCTCCAGAAACGGGCAGTGTACTACTTCTTGCTTTGAATCACTGGACCGCATAGTTTCCAATTAAAGGCTGCAGAAATTAACTAGGTGGCCAAATGTCAAGGAAACTGGACAGTAAATTAGGGTCTGAATTAAGGTGATTTGCCAACTTAATTGTGTTTATCTGGTCCCTGATTCTTTCATTAGGCATAGTGGGACCATGGTTACCTACGGTGGGATGTCAAAGCAGCCTGTGACAGTCCCTGTGGTGAGTAGCCATAAAGTTTTCTGGCCAGTCTATTTATCCTGCACATGTTCCCTTTCCTGAGATAGTATAGCTAGTTCTATTTGTGCTTCATGTTTTCCAGTGCATTGAGTTGTTAGAGCAGAATCTCTAGGAGGAGAATCATTCTGATATCCTCATATTGTGATGCAAAATTCTCCCCATCCAAAAAAATGTATTTCGAATTTGTGAATTGTAATTCCTCTGCCTGTTTCTGCAGAGCGCATTGATCTTTAAGGATATCAAGCTTTGTGGCTTTTGGATGACCCAGTGGAAGAGGGCCAATAGCCAGAGTAAGTGGTGTCTGTTTGTCTTTATATTAGAAATAGATGAAATCTACTTTCACCTCTAAAAAAGCTTTCTCGTCTCTCTAATTAGGTGGATTAAAATACATGCTAAATAATATGCAGCCAACTAAAATAAAACTCCATACATGAAAATTGGAAGACAACTGTGTGTATTAGAAAAATAGGGCTATGGAGAAGAATATGGTTCTTAGTTAAGTGAAAAAGGTTGTGGCAGAACATCTGTGATGCGACCTCCTTGCATTTCCAGTGAAAAGTGAAAGAAAAATCATTGCCAGAGATATTGGTTGACTTTAATTGGGTCTTGATGACACTTTGCTGGCCAATTTATAGTCTTGGGTTAGAATTGGTGGTGGTAGGGCCTTTGGGATCTGTGGATTACAAAAACACATTAAGTACTTCCCACAACCTTGAAGTCTGTTTATTCCTTCCCTAACCAAAAGAGACAATTCAAACTGCATCATGTATTGAACTTTTGGGTATTGCTGATTTTTGTCTTCAGACTGCCTGACTCTAGAGAGCATTTTATTTACTTATTTTATTCAGTGTGTAGAGTTGCTTAACTCAATTGATTCTGGGCTTACAGTAGCATACAGTAAAAACAACCAATAAAAAATCCCCACTAAAATGACATGACCTGATAAAACTAATAAAAACCAAAACAGAAGAAGGCTCAGTAATACAAGAGAACTAAAGAGAACTACTCTTCATCCCGGGGCCTGGAGGAAGAGCCAGGCCTTCAAGGCTTGCTTAAAAGACGGCAGGGTTGGAGCAACACAAACCTCTGGTGAGAATACCATTCCAGAGGGCAGGCAGAGGAGGTATAAAGCAGAATTTATTGTAGTAATGATTATTATTTGTTCTCTTGAATCTAAACTCAGTAGTTCAAGAAGAAAGAACAATTGATATCTGCTTTGTGCTTTCTTTTCTGTACACAGACAAGGAGAAGCTGGAAACAATGATAGCAGACCTGTGCAATCTCATTCGAAAGGGTCAACTGGTTGCTCCGATGTGCCAAGAAGTCCCTTTGTTAGATTTCCAAGCAGCTTTGAAGGTCTCCCTGGAACCATATGTATCAGTTAAGCAGATCCTCCGGATGTGAAATTAGTCTGATGGGAAAATAGCACACAAGTGTTTCCAGTGGACTTCAGTCCCAGGAGGCCTGAGTGATTCAGAATTACAGAACTGAACTGATTTATATCCCCACATCCATCCTCTGGCTCAACAGGGAGAGACAGGGGAGCAAACAGTGCAGGCTTAACATATATAGGAAATCATTATCTAATAACAGTGATGGTATGGGAGCTAAAGCAATTCTGGTTTCTACACAACCAGGGAATCCTTGTAGACTTGATAGAAGTGTGGAGGAAAAGAGACATTTCAGCCCATGGAAGACCTGCTCTCAACAGTTCTTATCCTGGAGACACTCCATCTATGCTGATGTATGTGTGCACATTCAGAATATCTACTATCAGACAGTGTGATGAGACTTCCTCAGGAGTGGGATGAGATGGGGCAGAGGCTGGTAAAGGCTTTGTAGAAATCTAATTCTAATTCTGCAGATTATAATGAATGAGCTGAGCTAAGTAGCTTTTAAGTATTTTCCTCCTTTACAGACACAGGATGCTGTTGACAATTTGTGCCGCATTGGACCAATCCTTCTCTTTTCCTGAGCAAAAGGAGTCTGACAAGTCAGTCATTGGACTAGAAAATCATAGTGGATGCATTCAGCTCCAAAATTAGTTCTGTGGCTTCTAAGGCAGCTTTCCCCAACTTCACATTTGACTTTCATAATTCTCAGCCCACATAACTGATATGCTGGCTGGGAATTATATGAACCAGTCCAGAATATTTGGGGGGACACCAGGTTGGGGAAGAATGTTCTAAGCCATTCTGATGCATTCTCAGAGCTATGCTGCAGCAGCAGCAGCAGGTGTTAGGAATAGAGAGTGATCTGTGCTGTAATATGCAGCAAGGAAAACTAGTTTCACTTAGTAGGTTTCTTAGTAGCTCCTTTTCATTCTGTTGAGCATTGTTAGTTTATTAAAGGTAGATGGCGTAACTCAGGAGGGGTATGTAGCCCACCAAGGTGTTTTTCTTGGAGCAACCAGCTTGCAGAGGAGTTTCTAAACGGCTGCTGCGTAATCTGAGAGCCCTGATGAGTCAAATGTAGCCTGCAGCATCAAAAGTTCTTTCCTTTGGGATATAATGTCTGAAAAAAGGTTTTTTTCAAATAATTTTATTAAGAATTATAAATGAAAAGAATAAAAGCCAATACAGGCTACAAAAACTACAAACAGAACAATACAAAAGAAAAGAAAGTGTAAAAAAGAAAATAGAAAAAGAAAGAAGTAATTTCCCCCTTCATCCCAGCAAGTAAAGACAATCTTAATAGCTTATCACTATCTCTAAATACAACATAATCTCTCTTCACCCCATATCTCATCCATTGAATTAAAAAAAAAATCCAAATGTTTAATCAGTCATTCTTTATCAGCAAAAGTCCAGTAAGGGTAACTAGATGTAACTAATTTTTTCCTTTAGCCCTGGTCAAATAAGCCAACCTTGCATTCTTTCCCTCAGTTTTTAAAAATATATTTTAATCTCTTCAAAAAGAATCCCAGAGCTAGTTTTCTGCTCATCTGTGTTTCAAGCCAAAAATCTTTCAGAGCTTTAGCCAATTTCTTTTGTATATCCAATAAGTAAAGTTTGTCCTTTTGTTTGTCACTTTTAATAAAGTCCTTCAAAATCTTAACAGAGCTCTTTTATATATCCGGTAAAAAAAATTATCCAAGTCAGTTCCCTGGTTCAATATTTGTATATCTTCTTTTGGGAATAAGTCATCCATCACTTCCATTTGTGTGCCCATATCTTTCTCATTACTTGTTACATTTAAGTCCCCCTTCAAAGTAATTTCAAAATCATCTGTTGCAACTTGTTCTTGTTCTGTAATTTCATGACAACATGCTCTGTCAGTCTTATCAAGAAATTCATCTATTTTGTCAAGAAGCTTGGCAGACAAATATTCCCAAGTTTGTATTACAGATTTTTGCTCCATTTTCTTTATCTTCTAGTTCCCTCTAGTGTCCAACCTTCAAAGTCCCCTTATCATGAAAAACATGAAAAAACTCAAAACAACTGCCATTTTTCCCATGAGAAAATTTCTTCTAGTTAATTCAAAGCTCTTTGTGGACATTTAAAATTATAATTCAAAGTCCATCTGAGCCCTTAATCAGTTGTTAAAGTTTCTAAAGTCCATATTCTGAGCAATTTTTAGATGTTTAATCCAAAAACTATTATTTTTCAAAAGGTTATAAAAATCGTATTTAAAAGTTCTTCCTCTAAGGAGAAGTGATTCACCTAATGAATACAATATAATTTGCCATTCTAAAGGGTCTTAATCCTTTTAAAACAGCAGAAAAAAAACCCAAATCCAAAGTGATTCAGAAGTGAGGCTTGGTTGAGCTTAATGTCCTTTAAAAAGGCTGCGTTAGCAACTGTGAGCAAAGATGGTTCCTCCCTTGACTCCCAGTCGCTCGACCCATAGGCAAACTGGAACACAACTATTCCTGCAGTTTACTCACGAGGAGCGGCTGTGCAGAGTCACATGGGTGATCTCAAAGATCTCTCCTTAATCCAGAGAGCATTTTGGTGGCCAGCATCCTGCATCCCGCATCGATCTCCATCGTAACACCATCCCACTGCAAAAAGGAATGTTTAGCTCACTGTGGCTCTCAACTGGAAGCCTGGAAAAGAACAGTTCTGAATTGGTAATTTATATCATGATGGCCGTAACTGAAACGAAAGCAAATTGCATTTGATTACAAACCTGTTCTTGCAAAGCCACGAAACGGCCGTTGAAAGCCAGTGATTTTCATCCCCAATAAAATGTTCTAGCTCTGACCACTGAAGGATTTTTGCTTGGCCTTAGTAATAGGAAATGACAGCCTGGAAGCCGTTCAGTTGCACAAGTTGCTGCATCAGTCTCGAATGTCTTCCACTGTACTGGTTTAATAGTTTGTGTCATGCTTTCAGGCATTAGATTTGATATGTAGAGTCATGTGCTCTTATGTGTAAAATGTAAATGAAAGTGCTGGATTTAGACGGATGCATGGAATGAAATAGTAGATTGGTCCTACGTAAGTTGGGCACAGCATGAGAAAGACATATGTGCATTTTAGTTTCAAGTGGCTTTGGTTTGCTTTATTATGGCTTGCATTTACTGTTCCATAGCTTGCAGTGGGAACTAAATAATTAGACCTGTTCTGAAAATGGTCTACATTTTTGCTACATTTCAAAGAATGGCACACAAATGGAAGGGCTTTGTATGCCTCAGCTGAAGCCATGCCACCCAGATCTGGGACTCTTCCATTTGAAAAGACAGTCATGGAGTATGTGAAGGAAAAAGTAATGTTATATTTCTCCCTTTGAATTTAAATGTTCTAGTCCTTGTTATATTCCCTCTGAAGCTAGAGAGAGAAATCTGAGGAAACCTATGGTTCTGGGATGCTATCCCGGATACCACTGGACTACAATTCAGCAGGAGGTTTATTTTTATATATATATAATTTTAATTAAGAATTTTTACATAAGTAAAAAGCAAATGTAAAGGAAAAATATGAAGAAGAAAGGGGAAGAAAGAGAAAGTGCAAAAAGCAAAGCAGAGTAAGAAAGAAAAATAGTTAAAGAAGCAAGAAAAAATACGCAACTTCTGACCTTCTTTTCAACAAATTCATTATCCCTTCTCCCTCTTGGAATTACAAAAATCTCTTCAGCCCCTTATTTAGTCCTTTTTCAGTCATCAAAACCATATATCATCCCTTCACCTTTTTCCATTTTCAGCAAAAAGTCCATAAAAGTTTTTCAGTCTTACGTATTTGTTGTTTTATCCCTGACCAAATAGGTCTGTTTTGCCATTTCTGCCAATTCTGACATCTTCATCGTCTATTCCTCCATTGTGGGAATTTCAGTGTTCCTCCATCGTTGTGCATTTAATAATCTTAATTCAGCAGAAGGTTTTAAAAAGAAAAAAAATATCCCTGCTAAGGTCATGCATATCAAAGCAAAGTAAATCAGAAGATCTCTACTGCAGATCATAAGAGGTCACTGGCTGCAAGAGGTTTAACATAAATCAGTGTACAAGATATTTTCTAACTTAATCACCAGCTAATTTCTTATTATAATACGTTGCTGTCCTGCTTCTCTGTCTAGTAATAGGCCTCTAAAAGAATGTTGTTTAAATGATAAGTTGTTAAATTAGCAGCAAAACTAAAGGAAAATGCTTGGTTAAAACAAATTGGAACCTAATAGTATTAAATAACAGGGCCAGAAAAATTACATGGATTGTCTTTGAAGATACCAGTAGTAGAGTTCAACTCAAAGGAGACTTTATTTTTGTCATACCCTGTGAGTTTATACCTTGCATTAAACCATGGTTTGCACAGCCATTTTTTTTGGCTAAGCCAGCCTTGATTGAATTTCCATGACAATGTGCTAAAACCACACACACAACACAAGCACATAGAAAGCAGTATTACTTAATTTGCTGGGTCACATCCAGCTGAGCTGTGGATTGCTTGCTTTATTGGATAAGTTACAATTAGTTGGGTTCACCCCACATGCTAAGCCATAAATTTTGCTTTGCAAACCATAATAGCTTCTTCACACCACACAGCAAGTCAACATTAAATCACCTTATGGCTTACTGGGATGTGTGAAGCCAACTGCTTAGTTCTGGTTTCCTTCTTGCCTTCCAGCTGAGTGTATACAAAGACCAGGAGGATTGAGCTCCTGTGCTGTTCTGGCACAGATGAATCAGGGTGGCTGGATGTGCTGTCTGTTTGTGAGTCCATCCATCTCTTTGTGCAGCTGCTCCACAATCCTTGTTTTGACTCATCCATCATCTCTTAATTGGCCTCTTACTCCTTTTGCCCATTAATCTCCATCTTGGAGCACAGAAGTTTGTCTTCGTTTAACCAGAGACTTGGAGAGAGAAAGCAAGTGCACTCCCTTTGCTTTTGCAGTAGAAGCAGCTGCAGTTTATCATACGTGAGCCGGTGAACGCAAAACATGGCTGGGTTGGGAAACTGATTCAGTGTCCCTAATCAGGAAAAGGATGACAACTAGGGCTATGAAGCCAAGCTGCCCTTTCTGTGTGTTCCCACTTAACAGAACTGTTTTGTTTATGAGCAAGCAATTAGTTTCTCCATAAACATTCTCCCCCCCAAAGCAATCTGGCAGGAGGTGCTTGGAGCCCTTGGGGGGACAACAAAAGTGACGGGTCTCTTTCCAGACCATTAGCACCAGCAGGCTGCAGATGGTGATGGCTGTCTTCGTTGGAGTTGTATTGCAAGAGAAATGAGTCCCATTTTCCTGTTATCATCGCTGCCATGATGGGTAGGGAAGGAAGAACGGTTCCACATGGCACAGGGATTAATGGGACAGAACAATAGCTAAAGCAGGGGGGATGGAAAAAGGGTGGCCCAAAGCCATTTTAAACCCATTTAAAACAACTTTCTTAGCAATGTTCATACTTGCCTTAAAACAGTTTCCGTTTTTGATTTCCCTGGATCATTAGTCTGGGGAGAGTGTCTCTGAAGGGGGGGGGAGGGGGATTAGCTGTCGCCATTTGGTAAAAGGCACAAGATGCTAGAGTAGGAGACAAGGATGGAGTGGCCAGTTCTGTCACCCAAACGGCCAACGCAAAGCAGCACAGGGCGCTCTCCGTTATGCAGATGTGTGCTTAACTTCCTCATTCCTTCTACATTCTGTGTATATACCAGTGTATCTCAACCTTAGCAACTTTAAGATGAGTGGACTTCAACTCCCAGTATTCCCCAGCCAGCAATTTTGGGAGTTGAAGCCCACTCATCTTGAAGTTGCTAAGGTTGAGAAACACTGGTATATATCAAGGATTTGAAAAGCCTTATTGTTGCCAGATACAGGACATTGTTCATTAGGAGTAGAAGCAAGGGGTTGTCATCTGCAGTGGGAGGCCATGGTTTTAGAAAGAAATACATTTTGGGATTAACATTAAAAGAAAGCAGGTTAAGAAAATTACTTAAGAGAATACCGCTTGCCCCCATTCATGAGAGGCATGGGAAATAGAACTTCTTGCCGTGTAAGATTATGGTTCCTAGAAAATATCCTGATTTATCCATATCTTGGTATTTCACAATACAAGTGATTCTTGGCAGACACAAACACAGTGGGAATGAAAACAAGGGCTATGTTCTTGGGTGCGTTTTGCCATAAGCAGTGTACAACTGGCTAAATATTATCCTGGGCTACCTGAATTACTTGATTATAACACCTTTCATTTAATCATAATTCAGATTAGATATGTTTATCCTGCACTTATGCTTTTCATAATTTTCCTGTAAATATAAAATTACTACTTGGTAACAAGTTTTTCAGGCCTTCCTGGGTTGAAAGAAATGAAGAATGAAAATGTCACGCCACAGGTCCATGGTGTGTATCAATTAAATCGTGGGGTTTGGGGAAGGACTCCCCCCCAAAATGCACCCCCCCCCCAATGCAGCAGATGTAGATCCCTGAACTGTGAGTTTACTGTGTATCCCTAGCAATATGTCCATGCTGATGGTTGCAATTTGGTAAAAAACAGAAACGTGGGTCACAAACATCCAAGCTAGCCCCGTGTACTCTGTGAAACTCATTGCCCCAGTTCGAAGCAGAGTTCCTTTTCTATTGTTCAAGGATCCTTCCCATGTTTGTACTGAACTGGCTTGAACTCAACAGCAAAAGCCAGGAGGATATGGATCAAAATGATAAGCCCACCCCCTTATTTCAGCAGCATTGGTTTGCTGAAGAGGGAAAAAGACAAAATCTTTCACTGATGTACTATCAAAATGAGCAGTAGAAATTACTCTTCATCACTGGCAGCTGATGAGATACCAGTATTGGATAGCTTCTCACAGTCCTAGTTTCTACTTTTTGATATATCTATAAAAACAGGGCTCAAAAATGCATTGTCATACTAATATAAGTAACAGCTACACCTTTTATTCATGTGTGCGTTTGGGAATAAAAAGCACAGCTATATGTATGTACATATATAGTGGGTAGATAGGAAGGGTTATAAGAAGTCCAAAACTTCTGGAAAATAGGCTTTCTATTCTTGCTACAGCTCTGGTTGCAGGGGTCTGAGTTTCTACCCTACTTTGTAAACTTGTGTTGACAATAAAGTTGGTTGAAGTATATAATGCTGGAAGGCCAAGTTTATACATACTTGTTGGGGGCATGCTTTCCGATCCTCGGAGCTGATAATCAGATGTATCTTGTAACAGCATGAAGCAAAAGGTAAATGAAAATAAATGGCCTATGATATAATTACCATTGTGCCAGAACCAAAGTGTACAATACAATGGGAATTAATACACTGCATAACCGAGGAGACCCAGTAACTTAAAAAGTGATAACATGGAAATTAAAGCTGAAGGAAAGCATCTCCAAAGTTTTAATGCAGATTTTTTTTTATTTATATACAGATGTATACCCAGCCCTGCAAACGTGTAGGTATTGCTCAGCCCACCTGATTTGTGTTTTTTATTTTAGCCTGATGATAAAGTAAGGGAAGAACGTGGGTTCTGACTGCCATTCCCATGGCACAGAATTTAGCCGCTTTCCTAGAGACATTGCAGCCTTGGTCTTTTAATAGGAAACACATAATTGCCTGTTGGAATCAGCCCTGCTAATCTGTGGATTAGAGTCCTCTAAGCGTGATAAGACAGTTCAAAAGTACACATGCAACCATCTTAATTTCAGTATCTCAACTTATATAAGTGCTGTGGATAGAGGTTATTGAATCTCCTAGTCAATACCATGAGGGCAAAGCATCTAAACATGCCAGTGTGAGTGTCTTCCTATGTGAAGGCACAGGTGTATAGTAAAGTATTTGGGGATAGTGAAAGGTTGATACATGATCCTCTTATAGGAGGGGTCTGAGGTGTTAAATCTATCACTTTGCACGTCAAGGTCAAGAGTTCTCTGACCTCATTCCAAGCTTTGTCTACACCCAGGATGGATAGATATTAAGGAGAAAGCCCACTATGGTGCAATGTTTGACTGCCTTGGAACCTGCCAGTGAAGCAGGTGTCATCCTGGGTGGGGCAATCGACTCTCCAACTTTCTCCAATCCTTTCCATCTTTGAGGTTCCCTGTATAGGCATATAATATCCCTTTATCAGGATTATATCCCATCCATCTGGACTGCATGCAACAAAGCATTTGCTGTATTTTGATACTGTACATCTTTCTGGTGCCACAAGTCTTTCAATTTGTGTGTGAATTCTTCACTCATCCCTATTATCTACATCCTTAATGTTTAAATGTAAGTTTTCCCAGTCCCTCTTTCTTCCATAAGTCTAACTGGAGGGTCTTGAGTGCTGGATTTTTTTCTAGTGTTTGGAGAAAGAGCTTGGAGAAAGTGATACTCTTCTAACTTATGGGAGGGAGGGCAGAGAAGGAGGACATGAAAAGAGACGAGGGAGGGAGGGAGGGAGGAGAGAAAAGAAAAAGGGAGGGAGGGAGGAAGGAAGGAAGGAAGGAAGGAAGGAAATATTTATTGCGGTCAGTCACTAGATAAAACAGTAAAGGTTAGGTATAGATACATTAAGCTGGTCCAGAATGCAGCTGCGCAAGCTATTTTGGGGGTCCGAAGAAGGACCCATATAACACGATTGCTCTGTGAGCTGCATTGGGTACCGGTTTGCTTCCGGGTCTAATTCAAGGTGTTGGTTATCACCTTTAAAGCCCTACATGGCATGGGGCCAGGCTACCTGAGGGACTGCCTCTCCCCCACGATTTCAACCCGTCCCACCCGATCACACAGAGAGGGCATGCTCTGGACCCCCTCGGCAAAAGAACTCCAACTAGCGGGGTCCAGAAGGCGGCCCCTCTCTGCTGTAGCCCCTGCCCTTTGGGACATCTTGCCCCCAGAGGTGAGACAGGCCCCCTCACTCCCAACCTTTCAGAGGGACTTGAAGACCTGGCTCTGCCATCTGGCCTGGGGTGGGGAGGGAGGTCATCAGATATGGGGTTGGCTAGCCCCCTAGAGGCCTGGAGTTGCTTCCATTGGCCGCCTGGATTTTTCCTCTTCCTTTATTCTGTGCAAATGTGTTTATTATAAATTTTAACTATATATTTATTGTTTTAATCTGTTATAAGCCGCCCAGAGTCCCCCATTGGGGGGAGATGGGCGGGGATAGGTTAGATAGATAGATAGATAGATAGATAGATAGATAGATAGATAGATAGATAAGCAGCCACACTGGCAGAAATCACTGTCTTTAGGACTATTTGCCCCCAGTCATATCCTCCTTTTATAGAAATAAACATCCATGTATGATAGAAATGCACTTTTCAAGATTTGCCTACAATTCTAGGCTGCATAGCAAGAGACAGTGCTGCCTGACAACATCTAGAGCACCACATCTTGTCCACCCTTGTAATAGTGACAATACAGTTCTGCTGACAGTAGAGCAGACTTCTCTGATGTGGTGCCTCTCGCAGGAGTTGAAACTCCTAGAACAGTGTTGTCCAAACTTGGCCACTTTAAGATGAGTGGACTTCAACTCCCAGAATTCCCCAGCTGGCTTGGACAACACTATCCTAGAAATTCCAGGCTGGCTAGGAAGTTTGTGCAGGGTAACCCCACACCGCTGAAGGGCAACCCCATAGGAAACAAGGACCTATTACAAAGTTCCCTGGAAATTAATAAACTGAACATGGTACAGTACTGAAATGTTTCAAATAGATCAATGTTTCACAACCATGGCCACTTGAAGATGTGTGGACTTCAACTCCCAGAATTCCCCAGCCAGCCATGCTGGCTGGGGAATTCTGGGAGTTGAAGTCCACACATCTTCAAGTGGCCAAGGTTTAGAAACACTGCAGTAGATAAACACATGGAATCATACTATCAAAAGGCAACCTTTAGCATGCTTCTCAGAGGAATAATTTCCATACCGGCCTTTCCCAACCTGAGGCTCTCTAGACATCAGCTCCCATTCTCCACTACCACCAAGGCTATGATTGTGTTATTATAATAATATAATATATGAGTCGTTGAGAGTTTAATAAATTATTAAATTACAAGTTTAATCAATTATCATGTCCATGGTAGTCCATCACACCTATACGGTATCATTGCAGGACTTATAGGACACCCCCCTCGCTGAATTAAATCCAACGCTGTAACGTGGTTCAGAGAGCGCCCGTCCTGGTCCAAGGAGCGTGTCCCCTTTAAGAACCGCCGCCGCGTGCCGGAAGAAACCGGCGAACTTCGAAAGCGCCGCAGCAAAGGCTGCTAGAAGCCACCCGACTGGCGGCGTAATGTGACGTGCCTACGTCAGCACGCACGCCATTGCGTGCGTGTGCTACGCCAGCGAGAGGCAGCGAGAGGGAGGGGGGCGAAAAAAAAGCGCCGCCGCTGCTGCCGTCGCCGCCGCCCCCCCTCACCCGGCCGCCCCGCGTGGAGCTCAGCACGTGCACCCGCCGCCCCTCCGTCATCGTCCCCGGCGCGGGGTCCCGTGCTGGTTCTTTTGTGGAGGGGGAAATGCCTCGGGTCTATATCGGGCGCCTTAGCTACCAGGCCCGGGAGCGGGACGTGGAGCGGTTCTTTAAGGGCTACGGGAAAATCCTCGAAGTGGATCTCAAGAACGGGTGAGGCGTGCCGGCGGCTTTTCTCTTCACTCCGCTCGCCCGGCGCCGGACGGGCCTCCCTGGGCCTAGCTCGGCCCGGGCTTTCATCCCGCGTTTCCTCCTGTCAGCGCGGCCTGGCCCCACAGCGCATGCGCGCCCTTTCTCTGTCCTTTCCCGCGCGCGCCTCTCTGTCCTCCCCCTCCCCCCGACACTCGTGCGTTTCGCCGAGATCCGCATTGGGGAAGCCTTGAAGTCGCTCCTGGGCCGAGTTCGGCGGGAGGCTGCGCTTCTCCCGCGTTGTGGTCCGTGCGGTGCTGCTGGAGGGAAACGCGCGTACTCCTCTCCCGGTCGAGGCAGGCAAAGAAGCCGCTTTAGAGGGGCTCAGTCTCAACGTTCAGTTACGTTTCATTCCTTCCCTGGATTTCTAGCCCGCTTCTTCTCCAGGAGCAAAAGCGCTCTTTTTTCCGTTTCCACCCCCCCCCCCCCCACGAACCCTATAAGGTAGGCTGGGTTGAGAGAGTTGACTTGCCCAAAGTCACCCAGTGAGTTTCAGTGGCTGAGGATGGATTTGAATCTGCATGTCTTCACTCCAGTACCTTAACGGGTTTTTTGGGGGGTGGGGGTGCCTGCGAGTCCGTTTTTGACTCCTGTCGGGACTAGTCCCTGCAGTTTTCTTGGCTAGGTTTTTCAGAAGTGGTTTGCCATCTAGGGCTGAGAGAGAGGGACTGGCCCAAAGTCACCCAGCTGGCTTCGTGCCAGGACTAGAACTTGTGGACTCCCGGTTTCTAGCCTAATGCCTTAACCACGGCACCAAACTGGCTCTCCCTTAACTGTTACACCTGCCCAAAGCTTGGATGTTATTATTAGATTTTTATCCCACCTTTTTTTATATAACGGAAAGTGGCGAACATACCTAATACTCTTGCCTCCTATTTTCCCCACAACAACCTTGTGAGATACGTTGGACTGAGAGAGAGGGGCTGGCCCAAAGTCACCCAGCCGGCTTTCATGCCTGAGGGAGGCCTAGAACTCAGTCTCCTGGTTTCTAGGCCAGCACTTTCACCACTACACCAAAGTGGCTCTCTTGCTCTCATCTAGTTTTTAAGTCTATCATAGGACAAAATGAAATGTCTTCTTTCCTGAAGGAAGACCTGGAACTGGAAGTGGGTCCTGGATGAAGCCCTTTTCTTAATGAATAAGCAGTACTGGAAGCTGCAGTGTACTGTCTGGGTTCATGCATTGTGCTGTGCTTTGATTGACCATGGCTTATTGAATAACAGCCAGATCCACAACAATATGGTAAGCCACAAACTATGGTTTACAAACCACAGTGGTTCAATTCAGGCAACATGCTAACCCAAGATGAGGCAAGCCAGTTTTGATGTGGCATTTTGTACAATGGGTAAACAGCATCTTGCATGGACCATTAGTCTAATTTCAGTGTTAAGAAGGAGTCTTTCTTTGGCTTAGCTGGAGATGTTAGATGTTGAACCTGGGACTTTCTTTGTATAAGAACATCTTCTATGTCTAATCAGCAGCCATTCTAATAAATAAATGTGATATGGTGCTTGGCATTTTGGAGTGGGATAAGGAACATATTGGTTGCTTAGAAAATTTGTGTTATGCTGTCTTTTTTCTTACAATGCAAATTAAATCTGATTTTAAAATGCTCTTTTAGCACTTGTAAAATAGTGCAATCAAATGCATGTGTTTAAAAGCAAGCCCATTGCATTTTTACAGAATATACTGCCTCATGAGAGGGCTTAAGCCTGAGTTTGAAAGGAATAAGCTTCATTCCTTTCTCAGGAATTATTTCATGATAGAATTGTAGCACGATTTATAGAGCAGCCCTAGGTATATTTATCTGAAAATTAATGTTATTTAATTTATTCTGGTTTAGTTTATTCTCATGTAAATATGCATGAACATGTTTAAAAGTATTTCTGAAAAATTGAAATAAGTTTACAAAAATAATTATGTAGTTGAAATATTTCTCCTATAAAGGAGGACTGTGAAATTGATACAGTAATAAAGGGTGGGGCAACGAGAAAAAGCAATCCATAGTCCCTTATAGCAGCCGGTTGATCCAGGAAATCTTTCCCACATTGGGATAAACGTTCTAGGATACGTGAATTATACATGACTAAGTCTTGCATGGATCTCTCTTGATTGAGCAGGTTCATTTTAGCACAAATTCTTCTAACAGCTGTCAAAAGATGAAAATGAGTCTCCTACGCTGGTGCAAAGTGAAGGTTCTGGCATAGTGTTTCTTCAAAAGTTACCCACAGTAGATATGAATATAAATTGAAAGTGTCTGCATGCAACAGAGTTTTTAGGAATTTTGGTTTACCCATAAATGAGTGGTATGTTAGTGCACATTGCTCAGTGGCTCTTTTTTGGTACTTCCTGATAAGATGTAACTAATATAGATGGCTGTACAGGTAGTCCTCACTTACCGACCACAATTGGGATTGGCAACTCCATTGCTAAGTGGCACAGTCGTTAAGTGAAATGTCACATGACCACGCTGACTTAAGGGATCGGTTCTGGCTGCACTTGTTAAGCAAATCACCATGGGTTGTTAAATGTGACATCATGTGACCGCAACTTGTGACATCCTGCCAGCTTCCTCACTGACTTTCCTTGTCAGAAGCCAGCTGTGAAGGTAGCAAATGGCAATCATAGGACGCTGTGACCATTGTAAATGTGTGCTGGCTGCAAAGCGCCCAAATTGCAATCATGTGACAGTGGGGTTGCTGTGACAGCTGCAACTTTGAGGACAAGTCTCCTTTTTCAGCACTGAAGTAACTTCAAATGGCTGCTGAACAAGTGATCAGTAAGCAAGGACTACCTGCATTAGTTATTTCTTATCAGGTGTAAGGTAAAACTTCAATTGTAAGGCCCCCTATTAATAGTCTTTAACAGCAAGCATCAAAATTTATCTCTGTCATTACATTTGTGTTGTCATTATACAAATGATACAAATTATGTATTTTGCTTCAATTCATATCATTTGCATAATGTCATTACAGACATGATGCAGGCTGATGCAGATTTCCACTTCAGGTTTAACAGATGTTTGGTTATAGTAGTATGTTAAATTGAGGTTTTACTCCAAAAATAAACTAGAAACAAGCAAAAGTTCTTGCTTAGCACTTAACAATAAACTAATGGTAATGCCATCTGGGTTTATCAGTGTCATCCATTAATAAAAGGAGCCAAATAGGATCAGTTGCTGGTATTCAACCATGCATCATTATGCGCCATATTTCTCCTAATTTTCCTATTTGAACAATCTTAAAAATTTTAGCTTAGAGTTGTGTGCAAATAATACTGCAGTTTACCGTAGAAAATTGTTATGCTGAAAGAGATTTTGCACAGTGCATGGTAAATTGTGCATCTGGAAAAAGAAATTAAAAATAATGTTTCACAAAGCATCGTGGTAATAGGACAGATTTCTAGTAATGCAAAAGTGCCTATAGCTGTAGTTCAGCTAATAAAAAAAGTTCAGCTAATAGGAAACATGATAGAGAATAATATGAATGTATGAACTCTTGAGGAAATATATCTATGGAGGCTTTCCCAGCTGACCATCTGGAAGAATTTTTTTTTTCTTTCCTTCAAAGTATTAGATCAATAATATTCCTTCAACATATTAGATCAATTTGTTCATTAAAATTCAAGGAAGATAGGCCTATGGTTAGCTATTAGTCTCTTGTTAAATTGAACTCATTTGTTGAAGAATAGTTAGCCAGAAAGTAAATGTAACATTTAGTAGTTGAAAAATTAAGTGATTTTGCTTGCTAAGAATGATGGTCCATAATTCATCCATTCTGATTCTCTAAGCAAAAAGCAAACAATGAGTTGTGATTTAAGAGTTTATGAAATAAAATTTCACAAATAAAAGATTGTTTTTGGTTGTCAAATGTTGTGCCTTCTTTATTTTATAGTCATCTTCACAATTAAATAAAAGCATCTAAGATGGAAAAACAAACCAATCCCAGTGGAATTTTTTTTTTAAAACAATCCCTAGTCAGATTGTTTGGGAAATATGAATTGAAGACATAGATGTCGACTCCAATTTGTGTATTATTCCTCCTTTAAATAGATTTATATGTATTTATGGGATGATACCAAAGTACTCAGAGGATTTCATTGGGATATACATGGGGTTCATATGTTAGATCTTAACTGTGAGTTCAGAATCTGTTTGCCAGATTAGACAATGAAAAGATGTTTGTTTCTAAGATCAAGGTTTAGCTAGGGACTTAAAGTTCTGGTTCTCTTTGTGGAGTAGTAGAGTTCAGTTTTTAAGCCAATTACATTTTATAAATATTTTTTCCTGTCTTACATGCCATGATTTGATAGAAAGACCTTTTATTCCTCTAGTTCTTTTTCTGTAGCATTTCATGGAACTAAAATAATTCCTAATTTGGTTTCAGCATAAGGTGTACAAAACAAACATCAGATTTTGAGTACCTTAAAGAGTGCTAATATTACAATGAGTTTAAAGTTGATCTCAGTTTGAACATAGATTTCTGAAGGTATTTTCCATTCTTTACCCATCTTCAAATATCACAAGAAGCTTTGGAGAATAAGATTGGAAGCTTTGCCTTTTACTTTTGATTAACTGAGGTTTGTGCTGTCTAATGGAATGAATTGGATAAAACTAACTGGCTAATTTTCAGAAAGCCCACTTCCAAACCTTAGGAAGCTAGTTTACTGAACTATATTTCTGGCTCTAGACAGCACAATAAAGTAAATGATTAACTAAAAGTAGAAGCAAAATTTTTCAAATTCTCATTGAGAGTATAAGGTCAGAGGCTATTCAAGAGCTTTGCATTTTACATTACATTGTTTTGTTGTGGTGTGAGCACAGTCTCCTATTTTCAGTAACTAGCCAAATTTAATTTTTCAGCTGGTTATTGTTAGTAATGGGCCTGGAGTTTTAGTAGCTAAAACAATATTCAATATTACACCATATACATTTTGGGAGAGTAGTTTGTTAGCTTTGTTCTAATTTTTGTAATTTTTAATATGGTTAGCAAACTGCAAATAACTGTTTATTCTATGAGAAATTAGCAATATGAGTAAAACAAGCTGTGAGGAGAAAATAGGAGAAAAATGAAATTGAGGTCACAGTATCAAAAAGTCCATACTTTTTGGCTTGCCTTAATGTCCAGGCTAATATTTTTGTTTGCTGAGATCTAATCTCTTACTTTATTTGAACGTTTAAAATGGCTTACTCCAGTTGGCAGTATCAGGGCAGTAGAAGCTTGCTTTCCTGCTGCATTAGTCAACCATTCAAAATTCCAACTGTTGGATGACTTACAGCATCTCCTAGGCTTCTATCAGATATTGGTGGTTCGGACCACTGGTGCCTTTTAACAATTCAAACTTCAGGAGACAAATGTCATCAGAATCTGTCTCTAGCACAAGAAGGAATGGATTGCAACTAGAAAAATATAATTTCTGTAATTTGAAAGTTTGAAAAAACATTTTTCTCCATTTGGGGGAAAATTGGAGTACATGCAATTTTTTGTTATCAACCCAGATATTTGTTTTACTGCTTTAAACACATTATTTTAGCTAGCATGTACAGTTGTACTATCTGGCTTATTTGTAAAGTTTGTAGAATAGCAACTCAGTTTTCAGACTTTGTGGAAAAACCATCTCAAGATAACTCACAGGAAAGAATCCTGTCCATATATTTACTTGGATGTCTGTCTAGTGAAGCTAACTTCCAGTTAAACATGCATAGGACTACAGACCCAAAGAATAAATGCTTTATCTTTGTGCAACCAAAATTACAGATATATCTAATTCTAGAGAATGCTACAAATTTAATATGCCACCCAAGCATATGTGTCTAATAAAAAAACTCTTGTACTATTATGGTATTAGACTAGGGGCATATCTGGATATTGTGAAATGTTCTAGAGTTGAAGTAAATAGTAATGAATTATTAATGCCAATGGTTTCCTTCCATAAAACATTCCTAATATATTTCTAATGGGCAAATTATAAATTTTGAAAACATTTCATTCATTTCAAAAGAGATTATGTTTCATAGTAAGGCTTTTTTAGTATTCCCCTAATTTTCTGTTTCTGCTTTAGGGGAAAAAGAAAAAAGTAACTAGCAAAATATGGAAGGCATAACCTTTTTTTCTGAAATTGCTTCAGCTTGCTCCTTTTGCTCCTTCCTTCCCTCATACAGGCAGACAGCAGCTCACTTTAGTCAGCCGTGATAAATAAGAATTTCTTACTTATCAGGTAGTCAGGTAAGAATTTCTATCTAGAAGCTGTCCACAACAGCCCAAACAGCATCCTTTCTTTTTGTTCTTTGGTGACTGCTAGCCTTCAAGCAATGGCAGTTACCCAAAGTGGCTCCTAATTGAGGGGAAATGCAAGAAGATACTGTACAGAATTTCCATATTATCCATCTGTATCAGAAAATTTCAAAAGAGCCAGATTGGGTTCTTAGAAGTTACAGTACCAGCCTCCTAGCTGTGTTATGTTGCATATTCTACTTGCTGTTTATAATGTATTTTAAATAATTGATAATTTTTAAAAAAAGTTGTAAAAGCCTTAATGCCAGAGAGCAATTTGTCTCTTTGTGATTTCTTAAGCTATTAGTACATGCTGCCATAATGCACTTTTTGCTTTGTACATTTTTTTATAGTTATGTTGAGCTCTTCCTGTAAAGAAAAGCTTTTGTTGCCACCATCACGTTACTTCGTTTTTGTTTGGAGGAAGATGCTTTCTGAAATAAGTAGCTCCCACATTCCCTAGGTTGTCAAGATAGTTCCTACTACCAGTGGAATTGTTGGGGTAATTGGTGACATATTTGATTCTGGAGTATCCTTTTCTCTTCTTAGGTATGGCTTTGTTGAGTTTGATGATGTACGTGATGCAGACGATGCTGTTTATGAACTAAATGGCAAAGATCTTTGTGGGGAGCGTGTAATTGTTGAGCATGCTCGGGGCCCTCGCCGTGACAGCAGTTATGGTTCTGGACGCAGTAAGCACTACATACCGTTGTATCAGTGACTTTTCTTTCTGTTTAAAATAGAACATTTTAAAAACTGTAATTTTTTAAAAAAATGTAAAATTTGACTACTGTAGTTTCTGTTAAAGTAATATTATCTAGATGTTAATTTGAATTCAACTTTTGTTAATGTAATTAACTAAATGAGATTTAATTTTCATTATTTTACTTTTGTAAATATATAAATGGTTTATTTGTAATGTGATTGTTTAACATAGATTTAACAAAGACCTCAATGTTTCAATTAAGAGTCCTTTGAGGCTAAGATGACTGCCTGTTCCATTTGCTGACCCTGGGTTGCCTTTCCATGAGTGGCTCTTTGACCTTTGTGGCCCTTGGCTGACCAAAAAAGGAAGCCATGTGACGACCGCAACCTTTTCCCATTAGACCTGGGTGGTGAGGACCCCAAGGGTTAGAGACAGATGTGATTAATCTGAAATAGGTGCCTGAAAACCATTATTCATGTCAGATATTCAGAAAACTTTAAACCAATGTAAGTAACATTAGTAACTGACTATAGTGAGTTGGTTATTTTGTTTTCAAAAATGTTATTTTTAAAAAAGCTTAACTGTAGATGCATGTTCAATATTAATAGTTAATGTAAAATATACAGTCTTATTGTGTGATAATATTCTAGACTTGTATGTAGATGTCTGGCTGGCTCTATTAGTATAACATTTAAAGCAAGGAGAATGTAGTTTAGGCTTTGGGTGGGGGAGGGAAATTGTTAAATTTTGGGTAGACTAGTTCTTATATTGTTTGTGGGGGGTGGGGGGATGTAGGTCTATTTCCTAACTCCCCTATATTAGCTAAAGTACTGCATCTGCTTATCGCCTCTAAAGGTGGATATGGTTATAGAAGAAGTGGAAGGGATAAGTACGGGCCTCCGACCCGTACTGAATACAGATTGATCGTTGAAAATCTGTCAAGCCGTTGCAGTTGGCAGGATTTGAAGGTAAGTGGTTTCTGGGCTTCTGCCAGTTATGATTTAGTGATAAATAGTGAGAATGTAAATTGAAATCTTAATTCTTGCTGTATGGTCCATACCAAAGGGAATAGGTACTTATTGTACTTACAGTACTTAAAGTACTTACATGGACATTCTTTCTAGAATAGTTTTATTTGAAATCCTAGTGCAATGTATTAAGCACAGTGATGAGCTTCTTGAGCATGAAGCATTCGCTGTCTGTGCTCTTTTTATTACCTATATCAACATTACGTATATTAGCATTACACTCTTAAGTGCAGAGAAAGTGCTTCCAAATGAATAGAGGTCTACACCAAATCTCATGCATGACCTTGATCTTTTAGAAGCTATTCATAAGATTAAAGTATGTATGTATGAGAGCAAGTGCCTCTTTTGTGCACTTGCTGCAGTGGCTTGCTCTTCTGTTTAAGATTGGATCACTGTTGAGTATCCTGCTAGTGGTATATTTGAATTGCCTAACCTACTTGTCATGGTTACACACAGGCCACTGGGATAGTTCTTTATCTCTAGGAACTCAAACTGTTCTCAAGTACTCTCCTAGAGTAGATCGATGCTTTTATTACAGCCGAGTAGTCCTCAGACAAAGATCACATTCTACATAGTCTAAAAATCTGCCGTGTGTGTGTGTTTCTCTGTCTCCCCAAGTTATAAATCCTGAGGATTTTTTGGATTGCTTACAACGCATTTCTCTTGCAAGGCTGTTGATTACACCTTTACTGTAATGGTACACCTAATGGTCTTGTTAGTCCCAGGGCTCTTGTTTCCCACTTTGCCAACTCCAGCCTTCCTAACTACCTCACTTTTTTAATCTCCCCCCCCATCTATTGATTTCTTATCCTGTCCCATCTCCTTTTAAGATTCTGCAAAAACAATGACCTGAAAGGCAAGTATGCCGATATTTTAGGTAAAATAAGCAATTATCCATGGCACCTAGAAGTTGATGTTGAGATAGACAGACAGACAGACAAATGAGGAATCTTGATCAATAAATTGGTAAAGTTGTTTTAGACATACAGATCCTGCATTGCATGTGAGTACATGCTCAGGTGTGCATGTATATATGTGCGCATCTCATTTTTTCATTTGTAGCCTCTAACAAAATCTAGTCAGACAGTATTGGAATTAAAGACAAAGGTATTGAAACCCTGTATCTGTTCTTAGGATTACATGCGTCAGGCAGGTGAAGTGACATATGCTGACGCACACAAGGGGAGAAAAAATGAAGGTGTGATTGAATTCAAATCTTATTCAGACATGAAAAGAGCCCTTGAAAAGCTGGATGGGACAGAAGTAAATGGTAGAAAGATAAGATTAGTGGAAGACAGGCCTGGGTCCAGGCGCCGCCGCTCTTATTCCAGAAGTCGCACTCATTCAAGGTAAGTTTGTTCATAGTATCTTGTTTACTAGGGCAATAGTTCGGTATAGTTAATGAAAAATAACACGATATTCCCTTGCAGAAAAAGCAATGGAGTGTTAAAAGAACTGAAATTGACTTAATGAGTTGTGCTGGTGATACAGAAATAGAGGTGTGGTTCAGGAATAATGCCAAGTTATGGCTTGGTGTTATACCACTGAGCAATCAGGAGAGTCATGTTTGCACACATCTCCAGTTTCCATTGAGGCAAACTGTAGCCATTTCATTTGAGAGAGCAAATAAATCACCTGTCTGAGGAAAGGGTTGTGTGATCCTCTCCCAGAGGGGTTGCTGTGAAGCCGTGCTAGAGAGGACTTGAGCAGATAATGGAGTTTAGGATGGGGAAGTTGTATTAATTGAGGATCTGTATATGAAAGCTGGACTCCAATGAGATTGTGAACAATTGTGTTTTAAAGCCACCTCTTATTATATAAAGTTTGAAAATGTTGATAAATGTTACTTTTTCTTTAGAATATCAGTATTCTTTACAAGTATGGTGTATTATAATCTTGCAAGCTAGAATCAGAAGCCAGGGTGCAACTTGAAAATTGCTATATCTCATTGACAGAGCTTAGGCTGTAAAATGTCTCAAACTCAATGCCTGGCATTTTTAGATAAGAGTTTTGAAAAACAGCCTACCTAAAGTCTGGAAAGATTGCCAATTATTGCAGAGAATAATGAGTAGGCTGGTCAATTACTTGAGCTCTGTTCAAGGGTTACCTTCACATGTTCAGTCCAACACTGAGCAGTTCTTAATTCCATAGCATATCAGTTGGAACCCTTATAGTGGAGGGTTCCACGTCATGCAGAAATATTTGTATGTATGCTGTAAGCGTGGAAACTGTCTCTTTATGTATGTCATCACTGCAACAAGATGACAGGCTGCTCATCACTCTTTGCATATTGGATAGAACATGCAAAGGTAGTGCCTGAACAAGGATTTAGTATAAAACAACTTCCTACGTCCACATTCACAGCTTCCACAGGTCAAAAGGACTTTAGGTTTTTCTTCAAATTACGAAAAAGGCATAAGTTTTTTTGCAGGAGGAAAATGCACAAGTGAGCAAGTTCACATTTTCTAGGCCTCATGTTTTGCTACATCTTAACAAGCTTGGAAACATGGACATTTTTTCTGTTCTAGGACAGAATGGTTTTAGTGGAAGATTAGTTATGCATTCTGTCTAACCATGGACTACTTAAAACTTGGATACATAAATGCGTAATATAAATGGATAGAATCCATAAATGGGAAGAATCTGTCTCAGTGGGATTTTGAATATAAATTTTATCACTTTTTTACTTTTTTTTTAATCTGCCTATTGCCTTGATTTGCTTAAAACTGTTAATCTAGCATAACTTGTTGCTGCAATAGGATAGATCATTTGCTTGGATTGAATAGCTATTTGGACTTGGGCTTCCCTTCCCATAATCCACTAGTAGATACCTTGATAAGGCCAGAAATCAGTGCTAACCCTTTGTACTTACTGTTAGTGCTAATCATTAATGGGCTATCTACATGCATTTCTCCACCAAAGCTTTATGTTGTGGTATCCTACTTGTTATTGGTCTGCCAAGAAGATGTGGGTGGAGGGTATTGCCTGATGAACTTGTTCTTCTAGAAACTTTGGCAATTGAAGGGTCTTCTTTAGCAGAGTTTGAGAACCCTTGGCCTATTTTCCACAGTATCAGCATAGCACAAAATCCACAACTGTTTCTTGATGATAAAAAAGCAAATAAAATAACACATTTAATCTTTCTCTGCCAATGTAAAGTTGTTGGAAAAGCCTTGTGTCTCTGTAGTATGAATTGTCATAACAAAATTATTGAACAGCTTCCTTCCTCCTGCTTTCTTTTCTTACTCCAGTGATCCCTCTGACCACAGCTGCATTCTCTTTATTTCATCTATTTGCATCTATGTCAAAGCCGGCTTTTGTTTTTCTCTGGCACTTAATGAGACTAATCTTTTTTTCACTGACATTAGAAGACTTTATGTAACCCCATTTGCAAAAACCTGTTAGATATCTTAGCAATATATACCCAGAACTATGTTGCCTCAAAAATGTTCTAGGGGGGTAGTACCTGCTGTTGTATTTTTTTGTGCAGTTTGAAAGGGAATTTCTATGCCATGCTCAACTGATTCTCCTGAATACCCATAGAGACTTATAACTGTGATGTGATTGTTTTATCTCCAGGTCTCGCTCTCGAAGCAGACACTCTCGTAAAAGCAGGAGTCGTAGTGGCAGTAGTAAAAGCAGCCATTCAAAGAGCAGATCACGATCCAGGTACAGTAAAGGAAATTTTAATTAATAGCGGACATAATTTAGGCTTATGTTCCAGTAATATACATTCTAAAAAAGTTGGTGGTATTGTAATAATTACTGTTCAGGAACAGTCACTGATTGTCTTATATGATGAGGTGCAGGGGATTATTAAGCATTTAGAATATCATATTTGAATTGTGAAAATAAAAACAATGTTATTTAAACAGCCAGTGCTTATAATCTGGTATTTGAGCTGTCCAAAGACATCTGCTGAATTGCAAGGTGAAGGTTTAGTGCTACCAAATAATTGCAAATTATACCTGCAAAACTTTCTACATTTTGTTTTCTTTTTGATTACCAGGTCTGGATCTCATTCCAGAAGCAAGAGTCGCAGTCGAAGCAAAAGTCATAGCAGAGGCCAAAAGGAAAAAAGCAGGAGTCCAAGTAAAGATGATAAAAGCAGGAGCCGCAGTAGAAGCGCTGAGAAATCTCGCAGTAAAAGTAAAGACAAGCCACAGGATATAGTTCAAAATGATGGTGACCACCAAGCAAAGAGCAGAAGTCCCAGCAAGGAAAAGAGTAAGAGTAAAAGCAGGAGTAGGAGTGGCAGTAAAGAGAGGGCAGAAAGGGAGGAGAGGGGAAGCGTAAGGGGCAGTAGGAGTAAAGAGAGAGAAAAGAGTGTCAGCAAGGCGAGGAGCAGGAGTAAAGAGAGGAGCAGGAGTAGAAGCCGTAGCAAGAGCAAGGACAAAAGGAAAGGTAGGAAGAGGAGCAGGGAGGCCAGCAGGAGCAGGAGCAGGAGTCACAGCAGGAATGAGAGAAACAAGAGAAGGAATAAACGTGACAGCAAGTCTAGTAGCAAGAAGAAAAAGAGAGAAGATCAAGAGCGGTCCAGGTCTAGGTCTAGGTCTCGATCTCAGTCTCAATCCAAGGAAAAAGAGCGTATAAAAGCAGAACCTGACACAAAAGAAGCCAAAGGCGAGGGTGAGGAAATGGACACCAGTTGTAAATCTCGATCAAGATCAAATTCCAAGTCTAAACAAAATGTCAAATCAGAATCTCGCTCCAGATCCAAATCAGTTTCAAAAACAAGATCCCAATCAAAGTCTAGATCGAGATCTGCTTCTAGATCACATTCTCGATCTAGATCACGATCTCGTTCCAGATCCTAAACGTGCTGCGACCACATTTAGAGCTCTATGAGAAGTCTTTTGTACATGTTTGGTAGTTGTAGCACAAGTGATTGGAGTAGAACACATGTCACTGCTGTACATTTTTAATACCCCCCAATGGTGTGTATGTAAGTGTTCAATCCAGTGCTCCCTCTCTGTTGCACATTCTGGTACTAGAGATTGAGAGCTTTCTCCAGATACCGTGCATCATCCTAGATTTCCAGAACAGCCATAGAGAATGAGCACTGCATTTTGATGGGCTACTAAGATTGGAATGATGACTCCTAGGTAGGTATGGTAATTTCAACAATTTGCCCTTAAATTGATGCCCTTTGATGTATGCCATTTAGTGAAAAGTGCAAAGTCTTAAATTTCATACTTTTTTGTTTCATATTTTGGACTTGCAGAGTTTGTGAATAGCACAGTCAGGAAAATAGATACCTACAGTAAACTATAGGAAGGGAAGAAACAAAAGTAGAGCTCCACATTCTGGTATTGTGACAATATCCTTGTTTTATATTTTTTATTTTTCCCCATCTTGCAAAGTACAGTGACCCCTGTTTCCATTAAATTTGAATAAAGACTATTTTTGCTTGACCAGATGTTGTAATGCTTTTAAGTTATGCTGCTTTGTCCCCTAAAGAAATGTACAGGAGTTTCAAGTCAATCATGGAGCCCATTGTAGGCAGAATTTGCAACAAATATTTCTGACATTAGTTGTTTAACAAAAAGTAACAACTGTCTTTTTCCTTCCCAAATTATTCAGCTATTTCGGAGGAGGGGAAAATATGAAAAGGGATTTGTGAGAAAAACAATTTGTGCAATAGTTCCAGTTCTGATAAAGTCTCCCTCAAATCATGCTCAGTTTACAGTTATGGATGTGCCCATCTAGTTTTCTTCACAACAGTATGGAAGTAGTTTGCCATTGTCTTTTACACAGTTTCCCCCCCCCCCCTAATTACAACCCTGGGATTCCAAGTACTTACCAGCTTCATTTCTATGTAGCTTTTGCAGCCAGTCGTGATACTGGTTCAGAGTCCTGGTCGGAACTTGTTCTCAGAGGCATCCCATTTCTTAATTCAGTACAGGTAGTCATTTAGTGACTCCCAATCAAGACTGGCAATTTGGTTGTTAAGCAAAGTGGTCACTAAGTGAAACCACAACAGTTTATGTCCTTACTTCAGCTTTCCTTTGCTTTACAGACCTGTGAAGGTCGTAAATGTGGGCAATGGCCACAAAGTTACTTTTTCATCACTGTTGTAACTGCGAATGGTTGCTGTCCAAGGCAGTCACTAAACAAGGATTATCTGTATTCACTTTTCTGAACAAATTTTGTTCTGTTCAGAACTGTTCTGTTAAAATTATGTTCAAATTTTAAAAAGGAAAGGAAAAGCGCTCCAGTTAAATCTGGTCTGCCTATTTCTGTGATAATCAAATAGACTTCAAGCACAACTAGATTTCTCCATAAGTGGAATATAGACATACTTGGACAAATGGTTATTGTAACTTACATATCTGGGAAGGAATTATTGTTATATACAGACTCCTGCAGGTGTTCAAAACTTACACTGCAATAGCAGCAAATGGAATATTCAGAGAAACAGAGTTCCAACTGATATATCATCTTGGGAATTATATATCAAATAGTCCTGGCTTGACCAAAGATTGGCTACAGGATCAATAGTCATCAACACTTGATGGCTTTGTCAACAATGTTACAATATTACCTTCATACCCAAAAGAACAACACAACTAAAGTGTAAAGAAAAAAAAATATTTTTGGTGCCTTCAAGTCAGTCTTGACTCTTGGTGACTGCCTGGACAAGTTCCTGCAGTTTTCTTGGCAAGATTTCAGAAGTGGTTTGCCATTGCCTCCTTCCTAGGGCTGAGAGAGGGACTGGCCCAAGGTCACCCAGCTGGCTTTGTGTCTAAGGTGGAAGTAGAACTCACAGTCTACCAGTTTCTAGTCTGATGCCTTAACCACTACACCAAACTGGCTCTCTGGTGCAAATTTAGAACAGTCCAATATAATCCCAATGAGGGGAAGGCTGGAAAGAACAGAAACATATTGAAACTTTCCCAATAGGTTGTAATGATGGAGCCTGAAAAACCTTTCTGGAAATGTATGGAGCTATTGCAGAACAGGAGCTTACTCTTACTCTTTCAATCAAAATTCCAAACACCTTCCCAGGCCTGTATAAGAAATGAATCCCTCTACTGTTTTTTGCATTCACCCTTACTATATTTTCCTTTGTAAAGAAAACAATAATAGCATTCTTCCAATTGTTGGGCATAAACTCAGTTTGCACACACATTAAGGCTGCATAGCATAGTCATTCCATAAGTAAATCACAGCCATATTTTAACATTTTTCCAGTTACACCATTTTCACATGCAGCCTTACAATTTTCAATATTCTCATAACCTGATGGGCCCCTAAATATTAACCTCCACTAATCAAGGCTTTCACGTAATGTTTTTAATAGGACAATAAGATGTAGACTAGGTCACTAGCCTTAGTTGCACCCAGGCCACATATAGCATTCCCTGCTAATAATAAAAATAGTACTGATCAGTTTGGGCATATTTTAGGCAGTATGGCACAAGTACAGCCACCTCCCAATTTTACCCAATGCATGCTCATGTTCTATGCAAGCTAGAATCTTTAGAAACTACTTTGCAACCCAAAAGACACTTGCCTGCACCCCACCAACCAAGAAGATTATGCAATGTGCAGACACACTCAGGATGTTGTATGTTATCTGAATCAGTATATTGTTTTGAAAACCTTGGGATTTCATGACTCAACCAGGAACAATACATAGAATGGCCTTTCTCAATCTGTTTAGAAAAAGCTGGCATACAAAGAAAAAAAACAAAATAGGAAGAATTTCAAGAATTTCAAGAAGCATTGGATAGGTAGACGAACATCTGAGGATAGAATTAACGATAGAAAATGAAAAATGAAAGTGGATGTTGAATGTTAGTATCTCATAGTGCTGTGTGAGAGGCTGTGTTCATTCAAATTGACTTTTTAAAAAAAATTAAGTGACCTAAGCTTTGATAGAAGCATCATAAAATGGGTGCTTTCATGTTTATCTGCCAACCCCCAAGATTTGTGCCTTTCATATCAACGAAAACTTTCATCTGTTTAAAAAAAAAAGGTAGAGAGCATGGAAAAAGGACACACTTCTGAAAAACCTGCTTATGTGCCCTAGTGAAATGTATTTAAGGATCATAACCTTCCTAGCAGTCAGGCTGTTGCTTACTTTTTAAAAAGTCTGCCTAGGTGCTGTTTTTTTTAAAGGAATAAACACATCCCAAATCTATTTTCCTTTTCTTTGCTAATGTTTTGCTGTATGTATCAAACCCAATTAAACTATACAAACACCTAACTGCTCTCCAACAGCCTTGAGTCTCCAGCAGCTGTTATCTTCAGTTCCATACGTTGCATGTAATTTCATTCTGTTCCGGCAGTGTATTGAAATTACTTCGAAAGGAAAATAATCCCTTTGTTACTTAAAGCTTTCCATTAGCAAGCTTAATCCTGACGATGTAAATCCACGTTTCATTGTTTTACCTATTGAGAGTTTTTTTTTCCTCATGGTTCATTCATTCTCTAGGATTTCCCACCACCTTGCATGATGCCTGAGTTCATATGATGTTTCCCTCCTTAGCTATACATTCTAAGGGTATATATGACCTTGGGACATACAGTATAGCCATGAAAAGATCTCTGCATTTCTTCCATCAGACAAGTCTATTGGCCTCTTTTCCAAGGCTGCTTCCAGATGGACTTCCTAAGGGGATCAGGAAGAAGCAAAAAACAAGTCCCCCAATTATGTTAGAAACTTTAAGCTACATCTTTACTAATTAGCAATTGGCCACAGTGGCTAAGGTTTGTGAGAGTTGAAGTCAATCACTTCTGAAGGGCAACCCTTGGGAAAGCTTAGCGGCTTATTTGTTGAATTTCTATCTCATCTTTTCTCTGAGAATTAAAGGTGGCTTATATCAGGTCTCCCTAATTTTCATTCCACTACAACCCTGGGAGATACATTGGGCTACGAAAGTGGGGGGAGGGGGGATATTGAGTTTCCCTAGACTAGGACTAACACCTGAATCAGTACACTGGGTTTTCCTCTTATCTGTTTTCAGCAGACCTCAGTGGAATAACAAAAAAAGCTGTAGATCTAAGGGAAAGTTGGTCTCTCCAATGCGTCCAAGAGAGAAAAAACATGGAAGACATTTACATTTGCCTGTTTATATATGCCAAATCTTGAGCCTATAAACAATCTGTGATAAGGATTTAATAGCTTCTGTGGAGACAGATGCAAAGTACTAACCTTATCTCTTAGCTTCAAAAATCCTTCTTTGAAAAAATATTGTTTGGGAAAATATTTTCGTAATTCAGGAAGGAACAACAACAAGGCTACGGCTAAATGTTGAAAGAATTATTTTCCCCTCCCTTTGGCAAAGTAAATCTGGAAGAAGAGAGGGGAAAATAATATTTTGCTCATATATCCACCTAGTGGTAACTAACTAACGTTTTAAAAACTACATACATGTGTATTTTGTGCATCTTGAACATTCAAAAGCACCAAGATTGCTTCCAATGGTCTAAAAATGAAAAAAAAAATCTGATAATCCCATGTAATAGGGTTAAGATTCTACCTTTGCTATCATTTTCATTCAGGAGCAAGGCAACTCATTTGAGAAAATATCTTCAATAATTCAACACAAATGTAAGATTTGGATCTGGAGTTATTTTTCCATTGGTGGAACATACAAGTGCAGAAGTTCAACTTGTTCAGCTTTAAAGTTCCAGTAACAATAAGTAAAGACAATACCTTGTTCAGAAATCTATAATTCAATTATTCAGGAGTAGTTTAAGTCCGATAAACCTCACCAGGCTGTTAACATATCTGGCATGGGTCTCAGTGTAGCTCCAAGGTAAGCGAATGCAAAAATGTTCTTTCAGAGTATTTTGAGTCTCCTGAATTCCAGTGAAAAAATGGAAATGTCCCTTCAATTTTGAGGGTTTTTTCCCCTCTCTCTCACCACCAATGAAGCCCTGAAGAGCGAACATAGTCTTCCACACTGCTCCCAGTTCTGTAAGGCAAGGTTGTAATATTTAGAGACATAATGGTATAATCAATAAACAATACAGTGTATGATTTAAAAAATGCTAATAACATTCAGGTTGTCATTATTTAATGCTGTATCCTCTTCCAACAGTCTACCCACAATTTTTCCCACCAAATATTTTATGGTCCCTTTGTGGCACAGTCTACAGAATACTTGCAATATTAGGACAAGAAAAAAATATTCTGCAACAGTACAGTACAGATGTTCTGTTTAGACAGCAGGTAAATATCAAGTCTTGGAGCTGAGCTTGACTTTTTGTGACTTCATGTGGCTTTCCTGGCAATAGTACAAGAGCAATGCACCATTGCTTTCTTCCAAGATGTTTTTCTATTTCCCAGTCTAGCCTACAGCCCTGAAATTTCCTGCTTGTCTCCCATCCATGTGATAAACAGGTCCAACTGTGCTTAGTTTTTTTAAGATCAGCCAAGGTCAGTTAGTTGCTGTCACCTAACAGGTTTTTAGCACTGGACTACTAGATTAAAAGACATTACAGTATATACACATTAAGTACAACTAGTCATTAAAGTGCCATTCAGGTTTATTCTGGAAAAGATCCAGAATAAACTACTTTGGACAAAATAACTGTATCTTCCTGCCTGCCCCCTCCCCAAAATCACATATTTACATTTCTCAACTTGTTAACATAAATGACTTGCCAGCATCTCTAGTAAAGTATTGTCTTTCATGGCCAGAACTGGATTTACAATCTACAGCTGGATGTAAGACAAACTAGTTTCCAGTGAATCCAGCAGGACTTTTCTAAATATGGCCAAGCGTAGATCCAACCTGTTGAGAATATATTTAAATACATAAATGTGTAATGCATTTATTTATTTAAATGTATGTACATGGGGAAGGAGATTTAACTGTATAAATATGTGTCTAACAATTTGCAGAATCAGGATCTTATGTTCAAATCAGACATGCAAATTAGGCAAAAGATGTACTTGTTTTCTGTGAATGTTAATAGCTGTTTCAGAAGCATCTGACTCTGGCAATCAAGGCTATTTTTTATGTACTTCAATTGAACCGTTTAATTTCTCACTTACTCCTTTCTGTCAATTCCATTTCCTTTAAATTGCCACAGCTTCATATCTGCCCAGGGTTTTATTTTTCTCTGTTAAAACTCAGAGGTTTAGAGATGGGGTAGGACAGCATTTAAGTGACAGAGGAATGTTGTTGTTTTAACTGGGGAATAAAGCATTTCCAATTATGGAGGTAAACATTTTGAACTAATAGAAAATGAGCGAAAATACGTTTTAAAAGTAGTAAGGCCATCTTGACAAAGTTAGATTTCCCAAGCAATAAAACGACATGCAAAAAAGAATATGCTGGCAAGAGAAATGGATCTGAATCTTTCACTGTCACCCAAAACAATTGGCCCATAATCAGATGTTTTTGACTGTCATGACCCTCTCCAATAAATTATCATTTAATGCTGCATGTGGTGACCAGGACAAGTATATTGCCACTGTTACCACATGAATTAACATATTATTGTATTTATAGCTAGAGCTATGCAGTGCTTTGGATTTGAAGCAAAACACACGTGGGGAAGCACCTTCACTTAGGATCACAGTGCAGCTGTGGGGAGCAATTGCCCAATTATGGGAAAAGGAACGGCTGCTTTAAGAAGTTCCACTAAAAGCATGGCACATGTGCTAAGATGCCATTTAATTTGTAGAACTGGGGATTGTTTGTAGAACCTGGCAATAGATTCAGGAAAAACAAGAAATGCCCTCTTGAAATAGTGCTTAATTTAAGGAACTCCCTGATTCTTCCTAGAACTCCCTGGCATACATGGCTTTAAAATAGAGGAGGAAGAACCTTTTCCTTGGGTGTTGGTTCACGCAGTATGTTAAGCCATAAGGTAGTTTGTTTATAGCTTAGCACAATATGTGAATTCAGCCACTGTGGTTTATAAATCATGATTTATGATTCAGTATTATGAATGAACCAGGCAGATACAGAACAGCACAGTGTTATTCCACAAAGCACAATTGAAATAAATCATGGCTTAGCACATGTGAAGCCATCCAATGGAGAAATGGGACTTGGACCCACTCCTTTCAAATCATACTTGCACTCCATATCACCAAAGCACAGAAAATTAAGAAGCTCCCATTACACATCCCAAAATTACAGGCTTTAGGCATTCAGTTGGGGATGGGGATGGGGATGGGGGTGGGGACACACAAAGGCAACTGCTCTGGCTATAAGAAAAAAAAATGTCCATGTTAAAGATGTATTGGGGGGACCTGCAGTAAGTTACAGGCTGCAAAACTTTGCAAAAAGGAAGTTGAACATTTTTAAAATCAATTGCTTCCACTCCCAAACCACCTGTGCTTTGCAGTTTGTCTTCCACCGTTATTGTACTGGCTATATAATTTAAATAAATAAATAAATAAATTTGTTTTCTGTTTCAGGAATGGCTGTGAAAGATGAGAAGCATAGACAAAACAATCAAACTAAACACCAGCTTATGAATTACAGGCATAAAAGCATTTTTTCAAACCTATGAGATGACACCCAAAATGTGTCACAGAATATTTTTACTTGTAATGAAAATGTTCAAGTGAGATTGAGGCCATGAAACCATCAGCCACCATAGCAATGCATTCTAAAAGGGTTTGATTAGAAGAAAGGTCCTTTTATCTAAAGACAGAAGGAGCTTCCTAAATGCAGAGAGGTCAACATTTAGCTTCATAGGTCTACGTGATCTGAGCTGCAGTGATACCACTGATATGTAGGAAACTCTCATTGCTGCTTTTCTAGGGGTTGACCAGAGTTTTGCAACCCAGTTTATTTATTGATTTAGTTCTGGTAGCCCTAGTTAAGCCATACATTGTGTCAACTAGTGCCAAGTGTGATTTGTTCAATACCAAGTCAAGATTAAGCAAACAATGTTCAAACCCAGCTAAAAATTTGCACTGCCCTAATTTGGTCTAATAAATGTATCAAATCCCCACTATGATTCTTGGCTTTTTTTTCTTTTCCAGAGGGCTAGCAGAAAACAACAACAACAAAATGAAAAACCTGTGGCATTATAAAAACTAGCCAACTTATTATGACATAAGCATTTATAGGCTGCAAACCTGTAATAAACTTCTTAGTCTTTAAATTTTACTCTTGTATCCCACGTTATTTAATATTTACATTAAACTGTTGAGACATATCATCAAGGGATTTGGGGGTCTTGTGTGACATGCAGCGATATTTGTTTTTCATCTATTTCCAAAGAAACTAATAATGTTCTGAATCAGGAATAGGTTGGATGAGGAATATTAGCGATTTAATCAAGGGAAAACAGGTTAGCAAGATGATGGACTCATGGATGATTTTAATCGGTTCTGGATTTAGTTCGTAGGATGGACATGCTTCTGGATTAAGCTTTACACCCAGCTCAGTATCAACTCAGGTGATTGCAACCTGCTTTGTCCATCTTATACTGATGCAGCAACACACCCATTCCTGTTGGGGTCATTCTTGGCTACAGTGGCATGTGCCTTTGTCACATGCAGACTGAGTGACTACTGAGTGGCAAAAGGCTATTTTTTAAGTCTTCAGAAACCACATCCAGGATGTAGCAGCAAAAATGTTGGTGGATGCTTACAAGAGGACTACATATATAATCCCAATTCTGAAAAGGCTGCCTTAATTACAAGGTTCCAAGCACAATTAAATATTTTGGGGATGGCCTTTAAAGATCTCAAGGACTCTGGTCAAAGATACCTTCGGACAATCTCCATATCTATTAAGATTTTTTTGTAACTGTCTTTTAGACTTGCTTTTGTTCCCTGTTTGATTCAGATTTTATAGTGGTGGTACTTGTTCCTAGCCATCTGGGGCATACAGTACATCCATTGAGTCAAGAGTAGGATATGATTTCTTATTAAGTATAGCTAAGATAAAACAAATAAGGGCATCGTTAGCTGCTACACAAGTTTCTGCCAAAATAGCAGAGCAAAACAAAATCTACCAGTGGGAGTCAGAGACATAGCTTTTATTTGTCCAACCCTAGATGATATACACATTTTGCTTCTTCTGAATGGAAGATAGCTGACCTTAACTATGGTGAAATCAACTTGCTTACAGCACTCAGAAAAGTTTCCACAGATCCAAACTGTGTTTATGTTCAGTATTTTATATCGCCAACTCCATGCAGTCTCACAACAATTGTCTGTTATTCTGACTTTTTACAAAAGCACTTCTTTTAATTTCTGTCCTTGTTGCAAGCATTGCTGATTTGTCATGGTTTTATATTAAGACTGCTTTTTCATTGTTCTCCCACAAACTGCTTTGGGGTCCTTTGAGGGCAGGAGGTGTAGACATAGAAAGATGAGGGTAGCGATGAGGAGGAGGAATAAATTATGTATGGGAAGTCCCTGGTGATAGTTGGATTTTTGCTGCAAGCAATACAGGAGCACAGTTCCTTTCCTTGAAGCACACAATCGATCAGCCTTTAATGTAATATTCATTACGTTTTTCGTCCGCTCGCACGCTCCCTGGACGGATTACCTCGAAGCCCAGGGCCCACCCTGCGCCTAACTCCCGTGTCGGAGCGCGGCGCTTTCCCCGCGCGCATCGCCAAGACTGGCGCGCGAGGTGGGTCTTCTCCATCCCCAGCCGCGCCCGCCAAAAGCAGCGCCTCCACCCAGAGCTGGCCACGACGCGCATGCGCCCAAGCTCAGCTGTCGCGCGCCCCCTCCCCCCCCTTCCTCCTCTGGCCTCCTCATCCCTTCAGTTCTTTCACAAGCCGGCCGGAACGGCCCGCGCCCCAGTTATTCCGCACATGCGCCTTGGCTGTTCCGAGCAGCGCTCGTTAAAAAAAATTGTTGTGGGAGTTTAAAGGAGAAGAATCGAGCGAGAGGAGGAGGAGGAGGTGAGTCGAAAGAAAGTGGGGACTGGCGGGGGGGGAGTTAAAGCGTACCAAGTGGGGGAAGCAGGGGGGCGCTCTTCTTCCTTTCCCCCTTTGTCTCAGAACTTTTCGGAGTTTGAACTTCGGTGTGGGATGGAGAGAGACTCCGGGCGAGGCGGGCGCAACAGGACTCGCTTGGCCTTCCCCCCCCCAGAACCTTTTCGCTGTTCCCCACCCCACCCGGCCAGTGCCCCCCACCCCACCGTTAGGCTGCGCTTCCTCCCGCCATTTTGTGCCTGAAGGGGAGAAGCCCAGAGCGGGGGAGACAACAGTGACCCCCGCCCGCCTCAGGGCAGGGGCAAGGGAGGACATGCCCTGTGGGGAAGGGGAAGCCCGTGGCAGCTCCCTTCTGGCGGCTCGGCGGGTGTTCTTGACGCTTCCCCGGCGGCCGGTTCGCGACGCTTTGGGGGCTGAAATCGGCTGGGAAAGTTGGAGGACCGCGGCAAGTTGTTCCCTCAGGACAAGCTTCTTTCCCGGCGCCCCCGCCCCCCGGCTATTATGCCATAATTTAAATAAACGACATCCAGAGGAAGGAGCCTATCTCAACTGATGCTCTTTCCCTCAACCTGAGGGAGGGGAGTTAGGTGACAGCCCCTTCCCCAGCCTGAGGCCTTCCTGAGGAGGGTGGCCACTCTTGGTTGGGAGGGGTGGACTACCACCTCCATCCTCCCCAACCACCGCAGTTACTTGGAGAAGGGGGCTGTGGAAAAGGCTGCTGGACACACACGCACACACACGTTTGGGGTAAAAGTTGAGGGGGGGCATCATGATGTTTGTGGGAGTGGTTCTTGCTCACTTTGGTTTGTAGGTGGTTTGTGGGGGTGGTTCTTGCTCACTTTGGTTTGTAGGTGTTGACTTCATCTGGTCATTGAGCAAAATTAACTTTTTATGTTTATCTGAGGTAAGGCATCCAGATCTGGGCTATAAAAAATGGGGTCAACCACCAGGTGGCAACAAAGAGGGGAAATTGTATCTCTGGGCTGCCATCCAGTGGTTGCCTGGAGTTTTGCATCCCAGATCCCTGGTTAAGGTCCTCCTTAAGGTTAAGGCCTCCCTGGATTTTACTCCTGAGTAGAGGGGCATAATATTTTCTTATTTGGTTCAGAGAAAATATTTCATGGACTAGCACTTGCTTCTTCAAGCATTCCACTTATATTTGATCTGTCTCCCTTTCGGCATATCTAAAACATGCAGAGAGAGAGAGAGAGATGGGTTGTGAAATGTTTTATGGATATCTGTGTCCCTGTACTATAAAGAACTCTCATAAACCATATTTTGTGGCGTAATGACCCCACCATTTACAATTAAGAAATATAAATTGTCTTATAACCATCTATTCCAATGGGCATCATCTATTCAGAGTTTCACTAAAATACTTTCTCATTCCTTAGAATTCTGCTTTTTTTTTTTTTTAAGTAGGATGTCAGGAATTAAAATTTTGCCTTTGTTCTACTGTCCCCTTCCTGATGATAGACAGATCTCACTGAATTCTGATTCCCCTTTGCTGTAGCCAGGATTACTGATGTGAAGGATGATATAAACTGACAGTACCTGGATGGTGACAGATTGTCTATTCCTGTACCATAAATAAACCACAAAAATAAATAAATAAAAACTTCTTTCTGTCTAAAATTAAAATGAGTATAAATCAAGTTTTACTTCTTGCATCTGCAGATTTTCCTTCACATGTGTGTGTGTATGAACATCAAAAAAATATGCAGATGGTTATTCTGAAAAATAGCTCAATCTCTATTGTGAATTTTTGCAGCCTTCTCTCCCCCCCCCTCCCCCAAGTAGAGGTAATCTAGTAGGTACACACAATATATTGTTTTGGGCTTTCTCATGTTCTTTTGCCAATGTAGAGTAATATTTGATACACTTAGTGAAATGAGCTCTGGCCTGTAGAAGTTTAAGTTGTAATAAACTTTTTGCTTTTAAAATGCTGCAGGACTCACATTAACAACATCTGTGTGCACACATACATGCACCCATACACATATGTATTAATCTTATATATATGAAGTATTTGAGATGTTGGATATATTATTGCTTTATTGAGTAGCTTAGCAGAAGTATTTAACTGAAATCGTTCCTTCAATGAAACTGTTCTTGTGTTGGCACTAATTAACATACATCCTGATGAAAAACATGATCTTCAACTCTTTATTTGTAGTTTTAAAACCGTATTCTTTAAATAATAAATAAGGAAGAAAATTGTGGATGCTGGCCATACTAATTGTGTATCCATACATTTTCTGCAGAAATAATATATCTTTTAGGGCATTTTTCTCTATGCTGGAATTACTGCCTTGGAATTACTACCTGCCTTTAGTGTAGAGTAATATTGACAATGCATAGGGAATAACTGAAATGGAAGTTATGGTTTGCGTTTCTAATGTAAGATTTGGCTACGTTGTATCAGGATCTCCAGGTTACTAGTACTGTCAGTAAAAATGGAAGGAATATGCAGTGGCAGAAACTGTCACTGAATACTGGACATCTGTTACAGAGAGAAGAGGTAGTTCACTGTCATATTTTTCCCCCTTCACAGTCTTTTTCAGTCTTGTTTATTAAGATTTTAAATACTGAATTTTGTTTCTAATTATATGACTAGATAATTAATTCAGTGTAAAGTGTGCAGGTCAATGATACTCATCAATATGGGAGAGTTAGTTTATCCATGGAAATCAGAGTGTTTGTCCCTTGATTGTAGAAGGCCTGTGTCAGGTTTTGACATCACTAAACTGAGTAGCCCTTCACTATGCAAATGTTCCTCACTAAAATTAGTTTCTTGGGAAATATACTTAACAGTGCCAAAACAGATACCTGTATTTGAAGCTGTATGGAATTTCAGTATAATTTTATCAGGGTGAAGATTACTTCTCATTTGCTCTGATTAGCGTGAACCTCTATCACTTTATGAATGAAATTACAGTTCATTGCAACGACAATCAGCAGTGTTAATTTTAATGGAATGGATATTAATGCACAGGAGAGCATTGCAGTCTGTTGCTCTCATGAACAATAAACATCTATCTCCCTTAAACTTGTTGCTTTTAGCACATTACATTAACACTACTGTAATATTTGGATATCTTACTGATTTCTTGATGTGGAAATGGTCTAAACTCCACAGTTAGAAAGCAGGCTAATAGCTTAACAGTTTCAAGCAGGGCTTTCAAAAAGAGGTTCAGACTATACTGTAGTGAGCAACCTGTTGCTTAGATTAAAAATTTAGACTAGTAATGATACTGGGTAAGGTAGAATAATGAGCTGCTCTAGTAAAGGCTCAGACAACATACCTAAGACCAAGTCAGTGATTCAGCTTGTGAGCTGTTCCCAAGGTCTGCTTCAGGTACTTTTGAAAAATAGAGCTATAAAATATCAGAATTTAAAATATACTGATGGTAATTATTACATTAAGAGGGCTAGTGTGGCCTAGTGGTTAAGTCATCGGGCTAGAAACCGGGAGACTGAGTTCTTGTCCCACCTTAGGCACAAAGCCAGCTGAGTGACCTTGGGCCAGTCATACTCTCTCAGTCCTAGGAGGAGCCCTAGGAGAAGGAGGCAATGGTAAACCACTTCCAAAAATCCTGCCAAGAAAACTGCAGGGACTAGTCCAGGCAGTTGCCAGGAGTCAACACTGACTAGAAGGCACACAAAAAAATAGATTATATGGCTCTTGTTCATTTTTTGCCTGCTCCTAGTGTTAAAATCACATCTCCAAAAAGTTTTTGCTTGTTGTGGATGTAATCTGTTGGTGCAATATCCTTGATGTGATTATGACATGGGTAGATAAATTCATAGAGGTAACTGTGAACCACGGATCAATAACCCTAACCCATTTGACAAGAAAAAAAGTGCAAGACAGCTAAAATAAGCGGACATAATCAATTGGTGTGCAAAACGCACTAGAGGGCAAAAAAGGACAGCTGATTATATATCAGTGATAATACTGGTATAATGTGTTTACAAATAAAAATACAGCAAAGTTGTCAAAATAACTACAAATAAATTGCAACTTAATCCCAGTCTAGTAAGGATGAAAACAACGTTTTGCCTTTTGTAACACGCTGTGCTTATACTCTATTCATAGTTCTAAAATATGCTAGCCATTCTACATCCATCCAGAGCATTAAAGTTAGTTACAGTTTGTATACCTAACTAGTACTGCCACAGAACCTTCTGTTGCTTTCTTTCAGTTTATAGTACAGGCTGATGAACAAATAATCTTCTTTATATCTATGATTGTTCTACATCTTAGTAATCTTTTGGCAATAATAAAAGGAAGGTCACAGACGTATAGAGTCATTTTATAAAGCACCTTGTTGGTGCATGCAGTGTTCATGAAAATCAGTATGTCAGTTCAATAATTATGTGTGGTATTGTATCAGTGTTACCCATTTGCAGTAATTACTTAAAGGTAGACTTCTCAGAAGTAAGCCAGTTTTTATTCACTACTGTGCACTATTGTATCAATGTTACCCATTTGCAGTAATTACTTAAAGGTAGACTTCTCAGAAGTAAGCCAGTTTTTATTCACTACTGTGCAATAAAGTCATGTGAGGAAATTATTTTAAATGCAATCATCCATCCCCATCAGTTGGCCTTTTAATGTATTTTACATATTATTGTAAAATTTTCTAAATTGAAATGTTTGTAACTAAAAGGAAATAATAATCGTATGAAAACGTTTTAGTGGTAAATACTTGAGTCTGCCTGTTGGCAGTTCTTCCTGGCTGCTGCCTATTTTGTTTCTATATTACACATAATTAATGTTTCTTACTCAGGGCTGATTTGCTCCTGACATAGTGCTACATAGTGACATAGTGGTTGAATGCACTCTGTTGCATGCATTTGCATTGATTCTCTGCATTTGTGAGAACTTGAAAAGCACTTGAACTAAATGAACTGAAATGAAATGAAATGATCCTTTGAATTCAGACAGCTGCATCTACAATATTGGAGAGAATGGTAGTCTCTTAACTCTGTGGCTTTGGAGGAAATTGATACCTAGACAGGAATGGATCTAACCAGTTTGGATTTGGCATATACTGTAAACTATTGGATGCTTTACTCCTGGATGACCTGCTGAGGACTGTGTGGAAGGAGTGCTACTTACTTGGTTCTTCAGGAATTTTCAGTGGCAATTGAAACCACAGGTCTTGGTATCCTATCACAGCTGTCTAGACTTAAGATATTAAGGTGATGCCATTCTTCCTTTGATAGTTGGTACTAAAAAGTACAATAGTGCTAAGTGATTTCTGTTTCAGCTTATAGAGTACCACATAACTCCATTTTATATAGCATGCTATTTTATCTCTGCTCAAAGATCCTGAAAAGGGCAAGTACCACCAACTTGCAGATAACTTCTTTTTTGTCAGCTAAGAATCCAAATGAGACTGTGGCATTTTTAAAGATATGGATATGATACTGGTATGGAGGAGCAACAAACAAGCTGAAATTTACATTGGGAAATTCAGAAGGTCTTGAAGATTGTTAGTGCCTTGTTCAGAATTCCCTGCCTGAATACCGTTATTGGTTTCAAAACCAGCAGTTCATAAATAAGGCTTGGTCTTCTCACAATACTTTAAAAAAAGGACATAGGGACTTCACAGGTTATGCTATATTTGCGCAAAACCAGAGTTTGGATTCAGCTGATCCTTTGCTAAAAAGAAAAGTTTCTCTCTGTGTACAAAGGAACACAGGATTCTTTGAAAAAATGAGAGAAGCCTCAAGGACCTTGCATTGGGGAATGTGCATGAGGCACCAGAATGAAGCTGGATAATACAAATAAATAATCATGAAGAATGATCTTGGAGAACAAGTGACCTCTGGATTAATTTTTAAGCTAATCCAAAAGCTGTTTGCTGTGCAAAAATAAACAAGTGTATTCAGAATGAATCATACACAAGATTCACAGATTCTGAGACTGTATTCTGGGTGGCACAAAATAAAAAGGAATTTTGGAACATTATCCCAGTTTCGATCTAGTTGCATTAGTTAATGCTAGTAACTGAGCAGTGCAAAAACCATCCTATGGAAAACATGTAATCAGGTTTTATTCTAAGTCATTTATCTGTTTTAGGATTATGAATATTACAGGATGTGGGTATTTTCTCCAAGATATTAGACTGGTCAGTTTTCAGGTACCCTCTCAGTTAAAGCCTATCTGGCAGTGACTTGGTCTATCTCTAATTTCATTCTTCAGAAGTTTGAAGCCTCTAGCTCTGCTGCTCTTATTGGAACATTATTCAGCCAAGTATTGTTTTTTTATGTCTTAGAAAAAAAAGTATTATGACATGGCGATGGACTGAATATAGGACTAAAGAAGAGAGAGACTTAAAGGTAATACCGGTGTTCCTTGCCTGTTGAGCAAGGTGAATACTGATGTTTTTAAATCAGTTGAGAGAGTAAACAAGAATGGGAAGGTTTGAAATAAAGTTTGGAATTCATTGGATCTGCTAACAAAGTTTCAGAGGGGTACAGATCAATCTTCCTCTATTACAAAGGCATTTGAATTTGAATATTTGAATAGTCCAATTTTGTTTGGGATTCAGCTGAATCTGATGCAAACCTAACTATAAACTAATGATTTAATGGTGATTAAAGAAAATAATATTTGTCCCCCTGTTCATAACATGTTACAGAAGTAACAGTGGAAGTTTTTTTTTAATTAATAAAAATCCCTAAAGAAATCTGCTTATGGATGTATTGTGTTACCCTTAAATTGTGCTCTGCCATCATTAAAGGCAATAGTTATGTTCTTAGTGTTACTCACAAACTAATTGGAGGAACTGTTTGATGGTAACTGCACAAAGTTGTTATCCAGATTGCCTTAGCATCACGAATCATGTATGGTTCTTCAGACCAAAGGACCTTTGCCTTTCAAAGGATGTCTTTTTAATTAAATTGAGTGACATGATGTTCTGTCTTCAGACAGTAAAAGACATGAAGCCCATACAAATGAAGTGATTTCCCCAAGGTTTTTTCTACCTAGAAGGTGAAATGAATTGGCTATCCATATTTCCTCCCTTAAGTGTAATACAGTTTGCAACCAAAAAATGATTAAGAATTTGTGCAAAGGTGGTCATTTTTCATCAGTGTTATTAAGATAAGGCATATTTTCCAATCCAGTTATTTTCTAGAAAATAGTTATATAATTATTGCAACAATAATCCAATAAGAGTTCCCATAACATGAGTTTCTATGTAGCATGAAACAGCTATTATACCATTAGCAAAGCAGGAGCTGAATAGAAAGAAAACTAGCTCCACATGCAGTTAGGTCCATGAACTCTAAAATGTGTATTTTTGCAAGCTTGCTCAAGTGCTTGTTTTATTCACGCAAGAATATGAAATAAAGGCAGGGAAGTTCAGAATTCTTTAGAATCGTATCTTATAGATTAACCATGCTAATTCATGCTGTTTGATCAAATTCACTTGGTTCCTCTTGTGGGAATTGCTGCAGAAATGAGAAAGTCTCCCATGGTTGATTTAACATGGCAACCATGACTTATGCTTATGGATTAAGAGAAGAGGAAATAGATCCTGATTTAAAGTAACCATATCAAATGCCAAATAAACCATGTTTTATTGTCCACACTTTCTGTAGGAGGGTCCATGCAGGAGAAATTGAATCAAGGGATGTGTACAAGCGTGTTTGCCCATTACTGAAAAGTCAGAAGTTGAAAGAAGGAATGATGCCCCAATTGGACCATACACTGGCATCTCTGAAGTATTTAGCTGCTTCTCCCCTGTTTTAACATTTGGAGCATGTGCCACTCTTATACCTCGGAAGAATACAGAAGTATGATTTGTCTTATCAGTGGGGGTGACAATGCTCTAGGGAACTTAACTTGATTCCAGAATCAAGCAGGATCGTGGTACCTGGGAATCCCAGGGCTGTAAGCTAGACTAAGAAGTGAGAAAAAAGTCTCAGAAGAAAGTAGTGGAAAACATCTGTAACAGTGCCAAGCATGCTGCATGGCAACAGCAGCTGTAGCAAAACACGATGATACCAAAATGACAATACACATGCAATGTCATCACACAGGTATTGTCATTTGCCCCTCCACCTGCTTGACTCCCCCTGCAAACATAATGCTGCATGGAGTTCAGCTCAAGTTGAGAACATCTTTACCTTTTTTCAGACTAAGTCACTTTTGAGTGTGCTTCTGAATTTTAAAGTGGTATTTCCAGAGCCGCTACTGATAAGAAATTTTGTACTTTTCAAGTGGAAGTGTTTGAGTAATTCATTTGCTTCCAGTGATGAGAAGTGGCATCTCCCCAAAAAGGCCAGACCAGAGTATGGTCTCTGTGAGTTAGTGCTGTGAGCTTTCACAGCATAACTTTAGAATTTCTGAAATGAATATAAGAACCATTCTTACATTGAGTCAAACCACCTATCTGTCTAGCAAGACTTTATTTATCCTGCTTGGTATCAGTTCTTCAGTGCTATAGGAAAATATTTTTCCCTAAGCCTTTTACTTAAAATCCTTTAAACCACAATTTATAGGTACTATAGTTCAGTGGTAAGAGTACATGCTTTATAGAAGATCTTATGTTAAATTATTGGTGTCTCCAATTTGACTATTTTGTGTAGTCACTGGGGATATTTAGTTAGATGGACTACTAAAGTGTGATCATTTTCCTATCTTTAAATGCCCCTTTCCCCCTGAAAATATGACCTCTCTGGAATAAACAACTCCTTATTGATTCTGTGCCATTTGTATACATGCACAAACCCATCCATCCATCCATCCATCCATTTACATCAAAGGCTAAGCTGGAAAATGGAATATAGGTAGTCTCCAGTTTAAGAACGAGTTTCATTCCCAAGGTCTGTCTTTAAGTCGAATTTGTATATAAGATGGATTATATAATACTATATAAATAGTATTGTGTAATGAACTTGAACTATTATGTATTTAACTCGAATTTTGTTACAGTAGGCTCCGTTCTTAACTATGGGTCATCTGTAACCCGGGTGTTCTTAATCTGGGGACTACCTGTACAGTTCTCGGAAAAATCCAGCTATTGCCCAGACTGCAGACTTTGATGTAACAGGTGCCATAAACAGGAAAGGGGGTTTGTGACCTTGTTTGGTAGCAACTTACAAGTAAGGAAAAAGTAATAGTAAGTGTTGAGTCTTAGTATAAAAACAAGTTGGCTAATGTTCTTTTGCTCAGAGAAAACATTTGCTGTAAAATGTACTGCCCTCCCTCATAACTTGCAGACAAAAGGAAACTGAGATACCAAGGCTGGAATTTATGGATGCCTACTGTTGTCTCACTGCACAATGAATATGAAGTTTCTGGAGATAAGTTTTCACCTAAGAAATGCAATTTGTTTTTTTTAGCCTTGGATAACTTGTTTCATATATTTCCAGTTCCCAAAGAACACTTAACTGTTCTTAACACATCCTAAAAACAATTTGTCAGACTAAGAAAAACTCTGACCTACAGTATAGTTGTTGGTCTTTGCATTGTTCTATCTATAATTACACTGCAAAAGCTATGCAGAATATGTAGTAAATGAGTTATAGTATCTTGTCCTTTGGACTTGCTGGCACACAAGCTCCCCCCAGTATGCTTCCTTCTGTATTGATATGCATCTATGGAAACTTGAAACACAGTATTTGGTCTTGATTTTATAGCAGTGGTGGATATATGATTTGGAAAGTTGTGGAATAGTCTGTAGCTCTGAGTAGTTCAGAAGCTGGTTTGAGAACTTGTTCAGTGTGTGTTACCTGTTGAAGAACACACTCTTAGCCCCACCTGCTGGGGAGAAGTGCCTTTGTACAGGCAGATTTTCTTATTAGACCCTTGGTGGCATTACATATGCCACAACCTGCATTATATTATTTATTTTTTTACTCTGTTAAAGTCTTTATTAAAAATAGTATCTTCAAGTGCTAAATACCATTACAGGATTTTATCTGATGCAGAGCTCATTTAGCTATTATGAAATAAAAGTATACAGTAGAAGAAATTATATGTAGCTCAGGGTTGAACTGTGGAGTCCTTGGTGCTCTCTGAGCTTGGTTGTTTGTTTGCAGACGTTTCATTACCTGACTGCGTAACATCATCACTGCTAGTGAATGTGGGGTTTGCTCCCTGTTTTTGCCTTGCCAGTGTTGGTGGGGGTATGGTTTTCTCCTTGGTAGTTCCTTGATTAGGGAATTGTTTTCTTCTTGATTGTTTTCTGGTGTTAATTCCTGCTTATCTGATTGTTGGTTGCTGGCGAGGATGTGTTCTGGTCTTTTTGTTTCCTTCTTAGTTCTTTTATTATGAATGTTCTTTTGAATGGTGTATAAATGTGGTTTATCTGTCTATTGATGGCTGACATCTGCAAGCAAACAACCAAGCTCAGAGCACCAACTCCATAGTAAAAGTATCATTTGTAGAGAGCATTTTTTCACTTCTGATCTCATATTCAGGACTGAGGCTTGTAGACTTCAGCAAAGTATTTTTAAAGTTGGTTTAGACACTTTTCATAAATCAGTGACAGGTGATACCTAATCAGTTGGTTAATTAAATTTAAAGGGTGATGTCAGGATTAGCATAATTTTAAAATAAACAAAATAATATTGTAATAATGTTCAATAATATAATCATCTCCTTCCTGTAATTTCCTCTTGTCTTTATACATAATTGTGCTGAGGTCAACATTTTAACCCCCCTGTGTGCATTCTGTGTTGTTTCATTAATACAAATCATTGGGTCTGTGTATATCTATTAACCAACAAGTTGCCTAAACTGCATTTTTCAGTAAGACACTGTTGTATCGACCTGGGATGAATCAATTTAATTGCAGAACAAACAATATCATACTACTTAGTTACTATAAACTGGTTAAGACCAAAAAAGGTCTTCCCTTGCTTTTCAGGGGTCTTGAGATCTTAGTTTTCTATCATTTATTTCTGTATTTTAAAATATTATATTGTCATTTAAAGTTAATAACAGGTCTGTTCCTGAAATGGAATAACATTCAATCAAAATGAAGCACCTTGGATTTAATGCACCTTAAATCTTTCACACTGAAATCATTAGAACTTAATGTTTAACATTGATTAGAAATAATGACTTGGTAAACAATAGCAGATACTAATCAAATGTTAAAAGGAGCCTTTGTAGAAATGTAAAGTAAATTATGCAGTAGAAATGTTATCTAGCACTCTTTAAGGATAGCTAAGTATGAGGAATTATAATGTTATCTGATTAATAGAAAAACATTGTTTTCTTCTTTAGGTTATTACTGTATATACTAAAACAACTTCCCCCAGCCTGGGAGACTTCCAGATGTTTGGACTTCTACTTTTAGAATTTCTCAGCCTCTGTGGCTATTGTTAAACATTCTGAGAGCTAAAGCCCACCTATCTGGTGTGTCCAGGATGGGTGCTTAGAACTTTATGACTATTGTAGCAAGACAACATCAACATGGTCTTCTGAGGCCCCTTTCAGTTTACCAGATATTGGCAGTCCTTGTTTTTCTCTTTCCAGCTTTGGATTCCATACACATGGCCCTACCAAAAAATGTGTCTCTACCTTAAAAAGTGCTATAAGTTTGAATAGCATTCCCTATCATATCAGCATAGGTTTTTTAGTTTGCTTCATGTTATGCCAATAATATTTGCACGATGAACACTGAAGTAAATTTATATCCATTTCATAGATGTCTTAAGACAAACTGGTAATGTTTTAGCAATTGTTATCAGGACAATAATTACTCTGCGTTTCTTTGATAGAAATGTCTTCTGTACTTCCTTCCAAAATCTGTTCATATTGTTTGATTATATGTTTAATTCATCTTGTTTCCTTCTGTATATTTGTTTAAGTGAATTTGGAACATTGACTTCATTAGGCGGTTGAAGAAAGTCATACATGCTCTCTCTGCATTTTCAGTAAATGCCAGTTCAGCTATAGCTATCTATAGCTTGTCTCCTTCTGTCTCCAGCAATATAACTACCTTTAATCCTAAAGGTGAGCCCTGGACTGGGAGTTAAAATATGAAATAGTTCAAGAGTGTGAAGCTAACCTAAAACAAAAGAACCAAATTCTCCAGTGACATGTTGGCAGGCATGATTTATGCTGTAGCTTGCTATCTATTGATTGTTGCATTAGTAAAATAATTCTTAAATATGCCATTTAGTATTGTTACTAGTTTAGTTTATATTTGTCCTTAAGAACTATATAAATATAATGGAAAGACTACTTTGAATTTGAAATACAGGGGTTGAATTATCAGAATACCCATTACACTAGATAGGAGAAATTGTAGAGGGCATAGGGAATGGCCTTCAAGGACAGGAGGAAGAGCCACTACCAAGGCAATCATCAGATAAGAGGGGTTTGATCCCAGGCCAAGAAATTAGTTTGAGTGAGCATCTCAGAAAGACCCCTCCCTAGTTCACATGAAAATAAAGTGAGGGAAAGGAAAGCATATTCAGACTAGCAAGATTCTGTTACCATAGATATTACAATAAAAGTAGTCCTGACCTCTATGGCATTGGTTTCTTAGTCTGTTCTACCTTGTTAGGCTGACAAAATACACAGGATCAGTTTAAGCATTTGTGAATGCTAAAACTTAAACAGTTAAAGTAACATAATTATAATAAACTTTATCTTAATTTAATTTACTTACATTTAATTAGCTTACATTTTGGCTGCTATCCACTTTTAAAAGTGTTTTATGTGGTCCTGCCCTGTTTTGCAATGTGACATACTGCTTAAAGGTAAATGTAGTCCTTGACCCATGTTGGGAGTCATGGAGAAATCTTTGTGACATAGGCCTGAGAAGCATCTAGGCTAGTGCAAAGAGAAAATAGGAAAAATAAAAAGGTACTAATACTGTTAATTCCAATTTATAATTTATTGAAAGATAAGCATGCAATGCCGGGGAAGGGTAGTATTCAACTAACATTTGATTGGCAGTCAAAGAGTTAAGATTTCAAAAAGGTTTAGCAAAAATATTTAAGCATAGTGACAGGGCTGAAAGCAGGACAGTTAGAAGCTTTAGGGAATAGATTAGAAAGAGATATAGAATTTAAAGCTAAGATTCTATCTGAGAAAATCTTATTTCTCTCTTCTTGAATAGAGAGAAAATTAAATGACAGGAGATTGAAAGTATTCCTTTCCTGAATCTGCATAGAAAAATAATGATTCAGGTATTAGTAGGATCTTTCACAGCCAGGTCCAGGCACCAGCTTGGAAAAAAATTGGGGTAGAAGGAGACTCTGGGTAGTGCCAGAGCAGTAACAGGAAGAGAACAGCAGTAGAGCAAACACCTCACAGGCTAATGGTCTTTATTTTTTTATTTTATTTTTATTTATCAAATTTGTCACTGCCCATCTTGTTGAAACAACTCTTTATGACCTTGCATTAGAACCAGCTAATCCCAGACAAGCTACTCTAGGTCCATCTGGAATTCTCCAGGAATGAATGGATTTTCCGATTTTGTATTTTCTCTTACTACAAAATTTACCAAAGACCCTTTTACACTAGAGCCTTATGATTGCATGCCATAATTTGCTAACAGTCAATGTTCAAACTTCTTGACTATGATGGGGGTTAACGTGGTTCTTTCTGAATACAGTAGATCATTCCTGATTTAATTTTTCTTGTGGGAGCTAGTTTTGGTTTTGAATAATGAGCCATCTTCCAGGGATGTTCTTACTGCTTAATAATGAAATCTGATCTCAACTCTCTTTTCCTGTATGCCCAAGTCTCTGCATCCATTTTATATTCTCCTTTGACCTGGGTTTATGCATCTACATAAATGAATGCTTCACTACATCCAAGTTGGAAACCCCTGAATATAATTTACTCTTCTATTCAGATATTATTATAGCTGGAGAAAAGTGGTCTGCTATGTGTGACATCAGGAAACACCAGGAAATCTGTTCTCTAGACCAAGGTCACTAAACCCTGAAGCCCAACACTCCCCATCAACCAGATTATTGCAGCCTAAGTGTAAAGCAGCCAATGAATGCACCAATAGAGTCATAGCCTACTCCATCAGAAACCCCCAGATCTTACCATTTGTAATAAATATTACTCAATTTTAAAGGATTTATCTTGGTTAGAAAAAAACTCTGTGATTCAATTAAGTCATCACACTTAATTCAATCACTCATTTCTTGAATGTATCCTTAAAGGATATTTTTAATGAGGTGTCTGTAACATCCATTAAAGTCATTTGTTAGTCTTTAAAGTATGTACCACAACCTGCTCTTAGTATTTTTGCTGCAAAGAATACACATAGCTTCCTCCTCTGGAATTTATCAATATAAATGAGTATCCAGAGGCCTTTAACAAATTTTCAGACCAGCTCATTTCAGAAGCTCCTCCACAATTAAAATATCACAGACATGTCAGCTGTTTGTGGCTTGGGCTCAGGTATGAGTATATAGCATTTTCATTAAAATCCGTAATGATTAATTCAGCTGCTAGAGAATGTGAGATACAACTAATGAAAGACTGAAAAAGCAGAGAGGGAGTTTGTTACATAATAAATATTTGAAGTCCCAAATATTTTTATTCATTGCCAGTGGTTGGATTTTGCAGACCCCAAAGACAGCATTGCCAGACCAGAACTCACAACTCGCCCACCCTGGACAAATGGACAGCTTTGAGAATTCTCATCAGGAGAGTAAAGACAGGTGATGCCTTTGCTTGCTTGCCTTGTTTCATTAAAATACATACTAACATGAATATAGTCATGGGGTACAAATAAAATCTGCATTTATCTTTCTGTATTAGAAGGCCAAATAACAGTATAGCTTCCTGATGCAACCCATCTATGTTGGAAAGGTCACCTTAAAAGAAATAAGAGGATTAAAGGTTCACATCCACAGTTTTTGAACTGTGCAAAATTATTTCTGAAAGCCTATTACTGAACAGTAGTCTCTGGATTCTCATGTCCATGTTTTGAAAAGGATATTGAGAACTAACAGGAGGGTAAGAAATGGGACTGTGCAAATGACTCAGTGGAATATATTTTGCAGAGGGATTTCAGTTTGCTTTAATTCAGTTTAATTTTTCAATTAAAAATTGAATTGGTGATAATTATTTCATAGGGAAACAGAATAAGGAGCCCTAACTCTTTTGGTTTTAATACAAAATGCAATTGTTTTTTCAACAGTGTCCCTCCCAGATTTCTCTCTGTTGTAGGCTATTATACCCTACATTTTGTGTGCAGTTAATTTATGTATATGCTTGTTTATTTTGATTTATTTGACTGCCCATCTCACCAATGCAACTCTGGGCCTTTGCTTCAAGAGATGCAACCTATGTGATTTTCATGTCCTTAAAATCCATTAATTTCTAATTAGGGGAGAAGTAGTATTAACTATCTAAAGCTGAAAAACTTAATCAGGGTATAACAGTTGAGTTAGTGCTCTATATTAATCCATTCTTGTGGCTTACTAGTCACATGTCTTGCAGCCTTATTGTCTATGCTGGATCAATTCAGGAGACTGAAAAAGGACTTGAGTGAGATGGCTTAGCAATAATATAAAAGCAAATAATTAAAAATGATGCTAGAGCAGTAATATAGAAGAATCAGCAACAATAAATGGGACACAACCCTAAATGCATTCTGAAATACCAACACTGGTTATCTAACCTATGAATGAGGATGTGAGGCAAGCCTTCCTCGGAAAGGAACTCTACAAAATCAATACTATAGAGGCAATATCTGATGTAGCCACATATAACCTCCGCGCAAGACAGATGGAGAATGCGGAGCCTCACAGTATTATTTAAATTGCTAGGTCCATAGAGAAAAAAATGATCCAGATTTAAAATATCAACCATTGATACCATCTAAAAGACAATGATTTCTAAGTGCACATGACTGTTTTCATTTATTTTAAATTAAATCTTTTGATAGAATTTCTAAGGACAATACCACCAACTGTGGAAAACAGACAAATAACAGTCAAGTTTATGAAACTGATAGACCATCCAAGCGGCTTCGAAGGAAAAGGAAGTTGCTTTTAGATTCTGAAGATGAAGAAGAAAATGCAGATGAGGAGGAGGTAACTAAATGTGATTTCTTTAATTGAAAGAGTAGCCAGAAGGCTATAATGAAACTTGCAGTGATAAAAATTAACCATGTAAATTTAATTATTCCTTTTATATTTAAGCAATATTTTTAGAAATGTTATTTATTATGGCAAACAAACCAAACCAAAATATACATACTGCATACATATAAATATGATAACACTGTGATGTTATATTAAAAGAAAAGGAAAAAAAGAAGATTATTGGAAATCTCTCTTCTTTGCTATTTTATCAGAAAAAAAATTAGTTCAGAATCAGATTTTGACAAACAACACATACCACCAATTCACTCCTGGAAATCAGAAATTAGTTGACATGTTGAAATTTAGCATTCAGAGAATGCCACCACATTAGAAAGTTTAAAATGGTTATTTTGCTCTGAATGGCAGATAGTGTATTTAAAGTAGTTTATTTGTTTCATTTATATACTATATTTCTGCCATGGCAATTTAAAATACTGAGAGAAAAACAAATATTGCAAAAGAGGGAAAATGACATTCAACTATATGTGAAAAATGTCAGTATATTTTCATCTAGTTTCTGTTATCTAGGAAAAGAATAAATTGAATCTGAAAAACCGCAGGAATGCTAAACCAGTTAAGCAAGGTAAGAGTGCAAAACTGATCTTTAACTATTCCATGGCAAAATGCTGCTATAAATTCAGTACTTTGGCAACCTCTGTAATATTATCCAGTATACTAATGTTATAAAGAACATTCCATCAATTTTACACATAACTTTTATAGTCCATGAAATGTATTGTTGGAGGGGCCACAATATTAGAATATTTCATTTCACATCATCTGGCCATAGTCCCTTCTGTGAACTGTAAACTATATCTGCAGTCTCCCCCAAAATGCCAAAATTGTTTGTTTATGGTCTCAGACCATTAAAACACAAGTACAAAATTTGAAATACAGAACAAAACCCAAACCTGAAACAATGATGAGAAGAGGATATCAACTGGTTTATGCAAGCCATAGCTATTGCTAGAAACTTTACAGACTTTACAGTAGTTGTCCAAATTAAGTCTTGCAGAAGGAAGATTGTAATTTCTTCATCAGAGAGACAACTAAAATTTCTAATAATTGGGTGCCAGATACCATGGGTGATAAAATGGGCAATGTATGATTTATATTGTGGGTATAGAATTTTATATCTACTTATTTGTAAGACCCATTCAAAAGGATTTAATTCTGAGTAAATATGTATGGGATTGTGTTGTAAGTGTGATAAATGAGAAGATGCATTAATCACCTAAAAGAAGATGATAATGGCATTAGAACTGTGATTCTTGAAATCTGCTATCCAGCTATTGTGATGAGAAAGTTATGCCTATCCAATCAAATACAGTGGTACCTCGGTTCACGAACGCTTCTGTTCACGAACAATTCGGTTCACGAACAGCTCCGGTCGCAAAATTTTGCCTCCGGTCGCGAACTCCGCATCGGGTTACGAACAGGATCCGTGGCCATTTTCCCTCCCGTGACACGTGGTCGCGGCTTCCTGTAGGGAGGGGGACTCTCCCTCCAAGCAATAACCGCCTCCCCACCCGCCTTCCTGTCCTCCATGCCAGAAGTCGCGTCGAGCAAGGTTAGCTTTCTCTCTCTTCGTACTGTACTTTGTGTCATATTTTTGCGGTTTAAAAAAAAAAAAACATACGGTTCAGAACGGATTAACTGTAATTACATTGAACCTTATAGGGAAATTTGATTCGGGACGCGATCAAAAATCGGTTGGCGACCAAATTCGTAGGGGTCAGAACGGATTAACCGTATTTACATTGAACCTTATGGGAAAATTTGAAAAATGACCAATTCAGTTCGCGACCAGAGTCGCGGAACAAATTAAGTTTGTGAACCGAGGTACCACTGTATTTACATGACAAGTAGAATTACATATATAGCCCTCTGTTCAATACATAGGTATCCATTTTTAAATGCGATAATGCCAAAACGGCAAAATGCATTATTACATCACAATGCAAGCTCTATTACGTACATTGTCATCATGATGTTGCACACAAATACATAAGTGTATTGTGACAAATGTTTTAGCACTTGTCCCACTTTGCTCTCTCCATGGATCTTTGTGGTTCAACACCCTGCCTCCGAGAAACATCTTTTTTTCATTCTATCTTTGATTTCTCAGTTCTTCCTGGAAAGAAGAATGTTTGGAACTGGATGACATATTTAGATGAAGAACGAATGCCAGCTGCTCCCTTGAAACTTTTCAAAGAGGTTTGCAGCCTTCTAGATGTTTTCTTGTTGATGAATATTGAATATGTGAAGTTCTTTGTATTGCTCTGGTACCTTTTGTGGGTGGGAGACTAAAGAACTAGATACTGTAATGAGATGGGACGTGTTGAGGACAATAAAAGCCTATACATCCTACTCCCCTCAGAGCTCTTTTACTGGAAGAAATGACACCAAGTTGGCTTCTTTAATGCTGCAGCGAATCAAAAAGCCTGGGTTCATCATCATTCTAAGAAACCTAAAGAAGCCAAACCCACTTGTCTTTCATATTATGATTATATGGCAGTTTCACATTGGCTTTGAGTCTTTCAAAATAGAGTTTGTTAGTGTGGAGATGGGTATTCCTTCACCTCCTCCTTCATTCTTCCTCCTCATCTTGCATGACTGCCTGTAGAAGAGTAGTACAGTGGTACCTCGGTTCACGAACGCTTCTGTTCACGAACAATTCGGTTCACGAACAGCTCCGGTCTCAAAATTTTGCCTCCGTTCGCGAACGCCGGATCGGGTTACGAACAGGATCCGCAGCCATTTTCCCTCCCGTGACACGTGGTCGCGGCTTCCTGTAGGGAGGGGGACTCTCCCTCCAAGCAATAACCGCCTCCCCACCCGCCTTCCTGTCCTCCACGCCAGAAGTCGCGTCGAGCAAGGTTAGCTTTCTCTCTCTTCGTACTGTACTTTGTGTCATATTTTTGCGGTTTAAAAAAAAAAAAATATGGTTCAGAACGGATTAACCATAATTACATTGAACCTTATAGGGAAATTTGATTCGGGACGCAATCAAAAATCGGTTGGCGACCAAATTCGTAGGGGTCAGAACGGATTAACCGTATTTACATTGAACCTTATGGGAAAATTTGATTCGGTTCACGACCAATCCTGTTCGCGACCAGAGTCGCAGAACGAATTAAGTTCGTGAACCGAGGTACCACTGTATTAGTTTTCTCGTGGCATCCAAGCAGGGAACCGCATCTCAGCACTCCTTACAAGTCATGAGTGCACACTATAAATGTGATCCTCATTTATAATCTTATTATAAGATTTAGATTGCCCTCAAACTGCATTTACTTTGTCTGAGTTCAATAGAAAAAAGTGGCAACTCGGGCCAGGGTTTCTTGTTGGGAGGGCATGCTGGGCACGAGAAGGAAGAAACAAGACAAACCTCTGTCAGCAGCTGCCAGGAAAGGGATTCAGTGTAAACTGTTGGAGGGAGGCTTTATTTTGCATCTCGCTTGTTAAAAGGATAATATGTGAATTAACCATTGTAGGCAGTTTAATCTTTACATTTAATTTTACCCACAACCCCTGTTTTAATTTGTATCTATGAAATTACTTGGCACCAGTATCGTATCTCAGCCAGCAACTATGTCAAGCTAGTTTCAGCTTTGGTAATTAGTAGAGTGCTGACATTAATTGGCCCTTGACTTTTAGCATGTTGTAGATTATCTTATTAAAAAGTAATCATTACAAGTGAGGGTACAAGTAGCAGCCAATTGCCATATCTAAAAATATGCACAAAACCAAATTGTAGAAAATGCGAACATAGCATCTTCCCTCTCCGTGCTAAATTCTTTCAATTTCTTCAAATAAAATGGAGATACTAGAAAATAGCGCACGGAGCATTGGGAAGATGCTTAATCTGAACCATATTTCACTGGCAGGTCTAAACTTCATGCAGTTCTGTCTGTAAAGCTCCACCGCTTAGAGAAAACGGGCACTGATTTAAAAAGGCTTTCAGCTGTCATCAACGGTGTTTTGTTTAATGCTTGCCTGAGTCCAGATTTCAGAATAATATTGTCTCTTGTCTGATACTTTCACAGGTCAGAGTCAGAAGTTCAATCCAGACGCCATGTCAAATCTTGGTTTTAGGGAATGAAGTCACAGTTAGGGTATCCACACGTAGAATAGTCAAAATTAAGCATTATAGCTATTTGCCTCCTTTTTCCCCTCCTCTTCATTTAACTTCTTAGGTTTACTTCTATCTCCAAAGTGCAGCAGTCTCTGAGTATCAGCAATCCATCAGCATGTCAGTTAAGAAGTGAGCAATCCATGGTTTGTCATTAAGGTACCATTTTAGACTATAAGCACAAGTCTATCAATTCAGACACTGCATTAACTCGGAATTAAACTGAACTTTGATAGTCTTTCATTTCTACAAACAACTTACTCCCGCATAAAAAATAAGAACACATTAAAGAGTGTCAGTTGATCTTAATTATGGAAAAGGAATACACTTGACACTTCTGCTTCATTTTCTTGTTTTCCCCACAGAGTATTGACATTTGTTCTTTGTTAGGTCTACAATGATGTTTTATTTCTTTCCACTATAGTCTCAGTCCTTTCCACAAAACAAAAATGGATTTAAAGTTGGAATGAAGCTTGAAGGACTGGACCCTGAGCATCCATCGTTATGTTGTGTCCTTTCTGTTGCTGAGGTACCGATCTGATTTTCTAGAATAATGGAGAAAATAAATGGATGAGAGATAAAAAGCATGTCAGAGATCAGTTAATTAGTTCCGGCCGAAGTACTGCCTCATTTCAAGTTAATCAAAATGCCTGACTGTTCATTTTAAAACATTTTTAATATACATATTGACAGTGTGATATACATACTGACAAATGAATTGAATAATTTTCAGCCTCAAAAAAAAAAAAAATATTGGTAGCCTGAAAAGATGTTGACGGGTAAGGCCAACAATCTGAACATATTTAATTGGCTTTTTATATAATTCTTGGGTGTCTCTTATAAAGGCCTGCACCAAGCAGAACTCCACCATAGTGTTCCTTTCATTATAGATGTTTGAGTTCTACTGAAATATAAAGCATCCACTATTAAAAGTTATGTTGAAAAGCACTCACTTAAAGGGAGCAGAATTTTTTAACAGTGTGTATTTTTTGTGACTTTCAAAAGTGGTAACAATCTTGCACTTGTGGATGGTTACAGGTGCAGGGGTACCGAATGCGATTACATTTTGATGGTTATTCAGAGTGCTATGACTTCTGGGTTAATGCCGATTCTCCAGATATCCATCCTGTTGGCTGGTGTGAAAAAACTGGTCACAAGCTGCTCCCTCCTAAAGGTATGTAGGTAGGTAGGTAAGTAGGCAGGTGTGCGTGTTTGTGTGTGTACAGATACATATTTATATGGTTTTATATTTCTAAGCATTCTAGAACAGAGATGGGACTATGGACTAAATCCAGTTTGCTCAACCCCTATTTGGACCACAGAGTCTCTTGTGCACCAGGTCTTCCAGGAGAAGCAGTTGTTCCTAGGCTGATCTTGGTGCAACTTTGTTTAGTGACCTTAAATGCTTCTCCTTCCCTTCTTTGTGTTGTGATGAAGGGAGTGGACACATCTGCTCCTTTTTTCAAATAACAGTATATTCTCATTTTGTTGAAACTGGGAGCTCCACTCTTTCTGATCTATAATCTGATCAAGGCTTGTTTCTGAAAAACTTAGTTTAAACTAATAGTGCTTGAACCAAGTAATAGCCTTAATGAAGAGACTAATCTCATGTAAATTACTGAATTGCTTATAAAGGAAAGAAGTAATTGAGATCAAACATGACACCCACTTTGCACAATAGCAACATAGTATTTTTTTCCCTGTATCTGAAAGATTAGACACATTTTTTCTACCATGTTTATGTGGGTGCCTTTGAGTCAGTGTTGATTCCTGATGACTTCCTGGACTAGTCTCTGCAGTTTTCTTGGCAAGATTTGTGGAAGTAGTTTGTCACTGCCTTCTTCCTAGAGCTGAGAGAGAGTGACTGGCCCAAAGTCACTCAGCTGGATTTGTGTCACAATGAAAATAAACTACTAGGATTTTTTGTTTTATTTTGAGGTGTATATATTGGAGAATCTAATGAGAAGTAAGGCTTACATGTATTTACCCTGTAATTTAAGAAGTGATGCATGCTTTTCCATTAAAGTCAAGCATTAGAAATGTTAAATAATTGGAACTTCTTTCAGGAATACATAATTTAACAAATGAATTCAATACCTATTTTGTTTCATAGAGATTTTTGAAGTTTCAAATTAATGATTCACAACTGCACTAATGTATTTAAAATAGAAGGAAAAAAAAAGGAGAAATATGGATAGAAGCCTGGCGACCCTAACTGTTCCACAAGGACAGCTATCATGCAAAGTTAAAATTCTTCCCATACTGTTTCTGTTTCTGAAAAAGCAATCCGAATATTCAAGCTACTGTACAGTATGACATAGGCTTTTTAACAATCAGTATCTCTTTCTTTGTCTAGGTTACAAAGATGGGGAATTTAACTGGGCTTCATACTTGAAGAACTGCAAAGCTCAGGCTGCCCCAAAAACTCTTTTCAAGATCCTAAGCACAGTAAGTAGCAATAACAATTTCTAACTGTCTGTTGTTCAAGTCCTTTCTAAAACAGAGCAGCACTGTGCCCTTTGCCAATGCTTAGAACTGAAACAAAACTTCTAAGAAAGAGGGAAGTGATATGAAATAGGAAATAATCTTATCTCTCACGTTATATTTAGAATGCAGTGTTTATTGCCTGTATTTATTTGTTTAGAATTCAGAGTTTATTGGTTTGTATTTATATGAGCAGAGTAGCAAATTAGCCAAGCACAGGTGGCGCAGAATAGCTTGCTTTTTATCTCCTGTGTTAACCCTGTTTGCAGAAGCTCCAGCATTTGTTCAGTGTTTGAGCTGAAAACATTTATTGATGCACATTCCTACTGCTCATCTGAGTATCTTTTCTAGTTGCATAGTCAGTGTTTTTCAGCTATTTTAGTTACTTCTGGTTCTACTTTGTCAAGTAGCCTCATTTGTTCATTCATATACCACTAGCCAATCTGTAGCAAAGGCTGTCAAATCCTTTGGATTTCAGTTAATTAAAAAACTGTTTCTAAGTTTCACAGCTTTAGGAAGATTTATGATCAGGGTCACAAATCTCATGAAGTCATAGCTCAATTTTGATTTCTTAGATAAAACACAACTGTCTGGGTTCTCACAATGCGCCAAGCCAAAATCAAACAAGCCATATTTTGGTTTAGAATCATATGTGAACCCAGGTAGTAAGACTGGATTTTCTTCAACTCAGTGCTGGGAACCAGCAACTGCAATTCTGGATTTATTACATCAGCAATGACTACGAGGGTTTGTCTGCAAGAGCCTTCAACATGGAAAAACTCCAGTGTTCAGATTTTAGGCTAGTTACTTTTTCTCAGTTTATGGGAAACATCAACTACTTCCTTGTACTTTGTCAAGTAATTTGTAAGAATATGCTGTTGCCATAATATAATTTTCTTAAGGTTGAAATCTAACTCAAGATATTGATCAAAGTGAGAAATGGTACTTCAGTTCTGATGCCTAAATACCAGAGTAGATAATATAGGAAGAAAGGAACATTTGAGTGTCCTCAAGTGTTATAGCATGCTGTAGAAGATGCCCAATAGAAACAGGCAAAACATTTTTAATTGAATGTTCCAACATTTGAATGAGTCATTTCCAGAAGTGTTCCAATCTTAAAACAAGCCTGTTTTGAGGTCAGATAATTTGGAACAATGCATTCTGAGATCAAAAATACCTATTTCGGGGTTGGAATGTCTCATGATAGAACATTGTACATACTTCTAGCATATCCAGTTAAAAGGATCTCAGATTTTAGAGCTAGGAAAGGCTTTTACCTGAGATTTCTTAGGTCTGCTATACTTTATGTAAACTATATTAGACCTGATGAACAATTTAGCTTGCCATAGCAAAAGACAGCTTCTCATTATCCAGCATTTGATCAGATTCTCTAGCATACAAGTGGCCTTCATTACCCACAGTTGCAATATTTGTCATTTTATATATGCACATGTAGTAAATGCAGATCAGACCTTCTTACCCATGGTAAAGAGTTCTATGTATCAGTTTTTGGCTTGTGGTTCTATTTGGAGGAAGACTTTTAAAGATTTTTTGTATGGATTTTGCATGTGCTCAAATGGTGGATGGGCTTTTGTGTGTATCTAAAGCACATTTTTTCCAAGGTTTGTTACCTACAATATCATTTTCCACAGTTGATAGACTAGAATGGAAAATCTATTAATAACAAGAACCATCTGTATATTGAGCTCTGAGTTTTAATGTCCGCTATAAGCGGACTTAAAACAAGAATAGTAACGAGTCTGTAATTATAGAAATACATCTAATTACAACTTTTTTTTCTTCATTTTCTCCTATCCCTTAGCCAGTCACACCTTCTGGTTTTCGGGTGGGGATGAAGTTAGAGGCAGTAGACAAAAAGAATCCTTCCTTGATGTGTGTAGCAACCATTGCAGACATGTTGGATAACCGGCTGCTAGTTCATTTTGACAACTGGGGTGAAAGTTATGATTACTGGTAAGAACAAAACTTCAGTATGTTGATGAGAGTAATGGGTGTTGCCCAGGAACTGCAGAATGTAAAATAATTTGGCGGTGAGGGGGATGATTTGGAGATAGGGAAACCTCTGGAGCTGATTCTGTATTCAGTTGCATCCAGCTTTATTCATCACACAATTTGTTGAAGTTCTAATGCTAAGCCCATGGTGAACTACGTTCAGCACTCCATCCAGGTAAATATATTTGGACCATGTAGCTTGTCTACACATGGTAATGAATAAAGAATTAAAATCTAAATTTAGTTTGGTAAAATGTAGACTTATAAATTCAAACCATGTAGCTTAGCATGTATGAGATAATGCAGGAATATAAAACTTAAATTGGCTCAAGGCCCTGCTTGAGGGGTGTTTGGGAGAATAAGGGGTAAAATGGGTGTTTTAGCTTTCTGGAAGACTTATTTTCAGTTTGCCTGTTAAAACTCCTTATATTCCATAAATACCAAAAAAAAAACACCCTAACTCTGGTTTACCCATTCTGTAGAGCTTGAAAGCTACAAAACAGATCCCATAGGGCTACACTATTGCATCCTTGATATTAAAGTTCAGCAAAGAAACATCAGGCAAAGTTTGCATAGCTATATTCCTTCATGTGCAGAATATGATCAAAATAGCTTTCATTTGGTGCAGGTGCGATGCTAGTAGTCCATATATTCGACCTGTTGGTTACTGCCAAGAAACTGGAACTCCCCTAACAACACCAGCTGGTATGTTAAAAGCACATCATTTTCTGTCACTATGAAAGTATCTGCAAGGAATTTATCAGCCACAACAGAATTAGCACGTTATGAGGCTTGCTTCAGTTGGACTGCTTACGCTGAGAAACCCTACTTATTTGTAGTGCAGTGTTCTACAGATATTTTTGGAGTCTATTTGTCCCCACCAAATTCTGAATCCTTGGAGTGCTAGATAGAATTTGAGGAAATTTATCATCTAAATTGTCTGAGGGTTGCAGCATAAATTGATTAACAAAAGTATTATTTACAAGGAGAATGCAGGATCTGAACATTTTCTCTGGAAGAGCAGGAAATTAATAAAAGGAAATCCAAAGTCCATGAACATCCTTAAGTTTTTAAATGAAGCTTATCAATTGCCATAGTCCCTTCAAAAGAGGCAGCATTGTTGAATGGCCTGAAGTATGCCTTCTGCTGTCTCTATAGTGAACATCCTGATTTTTTCCTTTTGTCTTTTGGGAACAAGTTATTCTTCCTTCTCTGGAGTCTGCTAGGTTCTTTGCTCTCAGTTTACTTGAATGGATTTATGAAAGGAGATATTCTCTTCCCCAACTGGATACCAGAGTCCTGCCACCAAAAGCTTTCTTTGACTGAAAAAAAAAATGCAAATAACATTCATATACTATCTTTAAAATCATGAAGGAATATAATTCTTTCTCCTCCATGCCACTATTATTAGGGCATTTCTCCAAATTCAGACTATGATTTTATGCCATAAAGTTGGTATCAACTCTTAGCAACCACATAGATAAACCTTCTCCAGGAAGATCTATCTACAACCTGGTCCTTCAGGTCTTCCAACAGTGCACCCATCATCATTGTAATCAAGTCCCTTCATCTTGCTGCTGGTCCTCTTCTTTTCTTTCCTTCTACTTTTCCCAGCATTATGGACTTCTGGATTTATTTATTCTATGATCCATTTGTTTTCTTGGCTCTTTGTGGAATTCTCAAGAGTCTTCTCCAACACCAAAGTTCAAAAGTGTCTATACTCTTTCTGTCTTGCTTCTTCATAGTCCCACTTTTGCTTCCGTAGAGCATCATAGGGAAAACCTTTGGCATTGGTATATAGACTGACTTCTTCCATTATGTTCTTCAAATTTCCTGCACAGTTTGGTTAGAACCTCTACTGTTTCTTACTTTGTTGCTTGCCATATTCCTGTAGATATTCCATCAATTCCTGTAGTCTTCTGACTTGGTAATGACTGGAGTCCTGATTCAACTTCATCTTCTAGTACTACAGGCTCTTGTAAATAGGGAATAACTTCTAAGATATCTTAGATGTTGATATTTCATTGTATAGAATTTTGGTATGCTTTTTCCATCTTCATTTGATCTTCTTTCAGTCAGTTACTATCTGTCCATTGGTAGCTTTTAACATCAAGCTAGGAACCTCCTTCTGCATTCAGAAATCTTTTGAATATTTTCTTTGATTTTCCATATCTATTTCCATCTTTCATATCTTTACAGATGTAATTGTAATATTGTTCTAGTCTCTTCTAACAGCTCTTTGAAATTCTTTTAAGTTCCTTTCTAAGGTATTTCTCTTTCTTGGCTTTAGCTTCACTTTTCTTGACAATTTCCACTGTCTGTTCTGACATCTACTCTGCTTTCTTCTGTTTCTTGATCTTCAGCAGTCTCTTTTCTTATTCTTTGATTTCATGGCACAGTTATTCTGGTTTCCTGTCAATAAGTTCCTATGGTTTTCTATCAAAGTGATTCCTGATGTTCTCGTTGAAAATGGTAGCTCAAGATTATATTGTGGAAACTAGCTTTCTTTTTCCACTTTAACTTGACTTGGAATTTGCACATAAGCAGAGTGTGATCTGTTCCACAGTCAGCTCCTGACCCTGTCTTTGCTAATTTCTTCCACTTCCTTGTACCAATATTGTAATCAATTTTATCTCTCTTGTGTTGTTTTGGTTGTTTGAAAACTATTAACAATGAAGAAATCATTGGATTGGCAGAAACTGGTAAGTTCTCCTGCTTCATTTCTATTTCCCAGGCATACAGTCCAAATATATTTTCCTCCTCACTTTTTCTCAGTTTAGCCTTCCAGTCTCCAACCACAGGCAACACATCTTGCATGTTCTGTCAGTTTCAGATTGAACTTGATCATAAAACTCATCATCAGTCTCTTCTTCTGCATCAGAGGGTGGAGCATAAACTTGGATAATCATCATATCAAAGGGCTATCCATGAAGTCTGTGTGATATTACTCAGTACTGAGGGCATTATTTCCAAATACTGTCCTTGCAATATCCTTCCTGACTAGGAAAGCAGTACCATTGCTTTGTTGTTTTTCATATCCTGAGTAGTAAACAGTATGATCTTTTGACCGAAAGTGTCCAATTCCACTCCATTTCAATTTGCTGATAGCTAAGAGTCAGTGTGCAATTGATTCATTTCATCTTTCACTGTATTGAGCTTTTCCGTGTTCATGCTTGTTTGTTTGTTTGTTTGTTGATAAAATTTAAAGCCCCCCAGACTCCCAGTGAATCTTATGTTTCATGTTCCCACTATAATTTGGTATTTGCATGCAGACTTCTTTTTTTCTGCATGGCAACATCAGCAACTAGCCCCAAAAGTTTTAATCTAGCTGCACTATATTGTCAGTCACTTTATCTTGTCTTTCCATGTGCTTTTCTTATTAAAATACAAGAGTGATTTTCCATTGCCTTCTCCAACACAGTATGTAATGATACTTTTGCCATTATCACCAAAGTGATAATGTGCCTCCAGCGTCTTATAATGTTGCTGCTTGATATGGATGCCTGCTTGCTTTAATTGGGCAGCTGGGATGAATGACCTTCACACCTTGGGTGACCCTGCTGGATTATATATTCTTGGCATACACTTCCTGCATTTTTTGCTCATCCTCCCGGGACCACCCCTATCCCACCTGCCATGATGAGCATAGAACAACTTGAAAGAGAATTCACTTGGAAGTTTTAAATATAATTGTGTTATAAAAGATATTTAAAAACAAATGCCGGCTACACTGTTTTGGTATGGAGGGTGCCTACTTAAGACATTCTATAATAGCTGTTGGTGTCTTCTTTAAATCCATCTCTTATAGAGAGATAGGTATGGAAACTCCTTGTCAACTCCTTAGCATTTGGGATGCTAATTCTGTTACTGATCACTGACGTATTTCAAAAACCAACAGCTTAATATGCAACAATGAGATGGCCTCTCCGTATCAGAATTGGAATTGATTTGTGCTCTTATTTTCCCTTTTTTTCTCTTTTTACCTCACACTCTATTTCTCTCCTGACAAACCATGATTTATAGCTGTAGTTGTAATTCTGATTTAGGAGAAAATATTGAACCATCAGTCTCTGTTTTAAATGTAATGACAAGCAAATGGTTTGCCAGGAGAAGAGGGACATTGGAAAGCATAGGGAGGAGAAAGAATACTTGAATACAAGGTTCATTTATGTAGTAGCAAAGTGGAAGCTTACAATAACTTTGTACACATTCACTAAAATAAGTAAATAATTGCATAATGAATGTGTTTTTATTACTGTTATTTTGCTTTTTAAGTTGTTCTGGTCTATGGCTGCAATTAAGCTAAACTAAGCTAAGCATAATGTAGCCAAGTGATCTCAAATTTCAGTTCTTATCATAGCCCTCCAGTAATTAATTAATACTTACTCTTGCAAGGGTAGGTGAAGACTGAGGACAATTAAAATCTCTTTGCAGAATACAAAGATTTCAAAAGCTTCTCATGGGAGAAATACCTGGAAGAAACTGGTTCTCAGGCAGCACCAGCAAGAGCATTTAAACTGGTTTGTTAAGAGCTTTTCTGTTTTTATACTGGGTGAACCACATCACTGGAGGATGTAATTGTGTTTTTGTACTGTCTCCTAAATAACTTTGGTTGGGGCATATTTATCATGTTTATGATTCTCATAATTATCATCACTTTTCCCATCATATTAGAAAATATAATCTAGATTAATTAAGTAGAAATCTTGGCCTTAAGTGCCAGTTGCTAATATAATACACATGCCAGAAGAGAAAGTTGGAAACATCTGTTTCCACAATTGAACATGCTAATTTGTTGTGACATGCAAAAATGAGAATTGAATCACCATATTCACATGTATGTAATTTGCTGTTTAAATGATATAGGTATCATCTTATTGTCCTTAGTTGCATCTGACTGCATATATAATCTATCTTCTTATAGCGCCCAGCTCATGGATTTCAGACTAACATGAAACTAGAAGCTGTAGACAAAAGAAACCCCATGCTAATTAGAGCGGCGACCATAATTGAAAAGGATGACCATCGTGTCAAGGTATGTGTCCCATTCAAATAAGCAATCCTCATAAGAATATCCTAATTAGAAGGATGAAATCTGATATCTTAAGCTTTCAGGTTTTTACTTTCATTTTTCAGGTGAAGGAGTGATTGGCAAAGGCAAGCCAATCAGCCTCTCCCTTTTTTGGGGCTGAGAGCTGGAAAAGAAAGTGGAATTTGCTTTGGCTCTGATCTCCAAGGAACCTAATGCTGGGTTTATTTCTATGCCATGAAGTTCAGTGCCAGTAAAAAAAGCAGCAACACCTTTCTACCATTCCTACAGTTACATTAAGACCTCTGACCTTCCTCAGTTCCAAATGGGAGGGAATCTGAAAGCAGGAACTGTAGTGAATGAAACTATAAACCTCTACATTTATATCTATATCTATATTTCTCTATATTCTATCTATCTATCTATCTATCTATCTATCTATCTATCTATCTATCTGTCTATCTTTGAGCATTGTCTGTCTGTCTGTCTATCAGCAGTCATGATATCTTGCAGTGTTCATTATAGAGGCTACAGAATAGATGAAGTCTCAGTAAATGTTGGGGTTAATAATTAGATATCTTTTTTCTTAATCTTGTAGAACACATTGAGGGTTCTCAGTTCTCAAGGCAATTTTAGTACAACAGCACAGTTTAAAATATATTTAAATTATAAACATTCGATACTGTAATTTCACTGCCTCTTTCTCTTTGCTTCACACCAAGCTGGCTGTCCTTTTATTTAATTAAAATAATGAAAAAATAAATATTATCAGATGGTGGCATCTGTTAGCTTGCTGCCACTGACTTAAGCTGATTTCCATTTTATTTTTTTTTTCAAGAAATTGGGAGGAACATACAGTATATTGGAGAAATTACTAGATTAGGCAATTATAAAGAGTTAAAAAAGCAGAAACAGATGTTAGGCTAGAAAATAAAAGTAGAGCAGCTGTTGAATAGATCTTGGTTTGATACCAGCAATTTATGTAAGGATTCCACCAGTAAAAGTCAATATCTAAATATTAAAGAAACAGCCCCCAGATTAACAAAATATCTGTCCTTCTGAAGGATTGAATTAGACCAGCATTCAACTGATGCAGCTTTCATCTTATGAGACCCCTCAAAATATTTATTGGCCACTATGAGGAAAAATGATGGTGGAGTAAATTCCTCTTGGTTACCATAAATTCAGCAGGACTGTTCTTGTATCCCAAATGTTTGGTGATGTTTTTCCTTGACATTGACAGAGTATTTACCAACTCAAGTGAAGCCAAAAGTTATGGTCCATCTGGAATTTAATTACAGCATTCAGAAAGATGATACTTCAATTGGAGACTTACTCACAGATTTTAAATCCAATGGAATGTCAATGCAAGAAAATGTTTTCTGAGATAGCGCCTAGGCTTGGATAGGGCTTTTAAAATCAGAAGCAATATTTTGAATTGGATTTATCACTGATAACTAATTAATGTATTTTAGAACTAATCAAATCAAATCTTTATTATGGTCATAGACCAGCATAATTTTAGAACTAAGTTGGCAGGTTCTCACCAGCTCACACTAAACACAGTTGAGCTGTTTTATTTAATCAGTAAATCACAGCATTAATTTCCAGACAGGACTGTAAAAAACTTCTGTCTGAAATCTAAAGACCTACTTCTATTTTTTAAAATTATTATTCATTTATTAATTGTCAAAGTCAGATATGCACACTCCAGGCAGGCTAGTCTGGAGCCAGCATAGACAGTACTGAGTTAGATGGATCTCCAGTATAATAGGAATCTTTCTGTGTTAGTAGTTGGATTCTTCTCTTTATTCAGCTGCCAGATTACTTTAAGGTGGCAGAAAACTGGGTTAGGTCCAATTCCAAAGGAATCGTGAGCATAAATGCGAGATGTAAGGAAACTTTATTATTCCTTTTTTATCTGCTTTATTAAGATACACTTCGATGGCTGGGATCATACCTTTGATTTTTGGGTTGATGCTGATAGTCCAGACATTCATCCCATAGGTTGGTGTGCCAAAACTGGACATGCCTTGCAGCTCCCACCAGGTAAGAGGAGAAATAACATGAGCTATTTTTTCTTCCCTCTGGACCTCGTAATTTGAAAGAAGACTTTGAAACAAGGTTTATTCCTGAACTGCCTTTGTTTTTCTAGGGGCTGCTGATGCAGCATCAGTGCCAGCAGGACAAGTATGCCCTACTCCTGGTTGTCAGGGATTGGGTCATGTCAGGGGACCCAGATACGGAACTCATTACACGTATGTATGCCTGAGAGTTACAGGGCAGATTTCCAAAGGAGTGTATCTCCTGTATTTAAAACAGTACAGCTTCAATAAATGTGGGTGTGGGTCTTAGTTCTAAAGTGCTGTCTTATAGCTCCCTCTTGTGCTTTGTATTTGGCTTCACTCAGCCACAAGGCAAATACTAACATGATAGAAAAGCAGTATCAAAATCTGTCTACCTGTTAGGGCTATTTGCATGATTATTTACTAGCTCTAATAATTTAAAGTCCCAAGACAATCTTCTCACAGTTATGCCAAGAGGTGAGGGAAGCTGGAGTGGCTCAGAACAATATCCCATATTTTACCTTGCCTTCCCTAGCTAGCCAAATAATAGGGAATTGTTCCCTGCCTTAGAGAAGGAGTTGTGTGTCACAGATCCTTCCCTGATGATAGTAATGGGCATAGGAGTAATAGGGGTGGAATATAGAGAGAGAGACAATCAAGGTCCGTGGAGCAATTAGAAAAAAGATTCAACGGAAATCTGCTGGTCTGAATGAATGATGTGATTCTGTAAATTGTAGAGATCAGGCTTGAGAAACTTGCATCCTTTTATGCTCAGCATGGAAAACCTGCTCATGGCTATGAAGAAGAGAAGGCTAGAATCTACTGTTTTAGATTCTACTAAAACAGTTTTATTGCTACTCTGGTGCCAGCTTTGTCCTGCTCCTTTCTTCTAAACTTATTTAAAGTCATGTGTTAAACCATTCTTCTCTTAACTCTTCATACATGCTGCCTCTAGCTAGCCTTCTTGATAACCTATTTGTCAGATTCAATGCAGGATTTTGCTTTTATTTAACATTGCTCCAAGCTCAGCCAGATGCTCAGTCTTCCTAAAGAGCAGTCATTTTGGCAGCTAACTTCTTTTTTTCCCACTGTGTCTGAAAAGTATTTCTCTCTGCAGAATTTATTATTTAGTAAACCATTTGATTTGCTTCCCAAGCTCCATTGGCCTACAAATTTTATTTTATTTTTTTTGCCCTTGCAGGGTTGCTGTGTTATACTAGCTTGCTTACTTAATGTAGCCTTCTGTAAAAAGGGGGAAAAAATCAGTGGCATATTTTTGCTATGGAAACATTGTTATGCTTTTGATGTAGGTTAATTGGCTGCCCTTATTCTGAAACCAGTCGCACCCGAGAGAGTTTGTTACAGGATCGCCTTGGTGTAGAAAAACCATCACCTGGTAGTGGAGCTCCAAAACCCAAGAAACCTGATATTTCTGTACAACTTACAGATTTGCAAGAAGATTCTCCACAGTCCAGGTGAAGTTGTAGATTGCATCCCAAGGCCTGTTTCATGTTGATCACATTTATTAAGCTTTTATTTGGTCTGACTACTGCAATAGATTTTTGCCATTTTGCTGGCTTTTATTCTCTCATTACTGTAAATTTGGTTCCTAGAACGTGGCAAAACTTGGTAAACCTTTGAGCTGGATTTTTGCAGCACCGTTCTTCTCTGTGCTTCTCTGGCGTTTGGGAGGAAGTACAGTAGAGGCCTAGGTCCTGGAAAAATTGAAATGGGAGAAAGTCTGGAGCTCAGACTTTGTTGTATGGTGGGATGTTTATTCCAGTATAGTTATATCCCAAATACAAGATTGCCTCAGAGAACTTAATGAGAGAGACTAACTTCTGAGCCAGACCTACCAATCTAACAATTTGCATGAACCTCCCCTGGGTCCTGTTCTCTAGGTAGATGGATGGTTTGGAAGTGACAGATATGGATCGGTGTACATAGAATATATATTTTTCTTATCAGAAAGTCATCCACGCAAGAAGGAGAGCGGTCAGGGAGAAGCAGTGTTCATAGTCTTTCTGAACAGTCTGAAACCAGCCAGGAGAAGGACTGGGCTGAAGGGGAAACATCTACTATTACTAAAATCAGAGCAAAGGGGTAAGCAAAATGTTTCAACCAGTCCAACCTACCGAGGAGTTAAGTTTGAAGAAAGTTTGGAAAGAGTTGGGTTGCAGATGGGAAGAGGACTTTATTTACAAACATAGGGACTGTCATTCAATGTGTTATATCCAAACAATCCCGAAATCAATTCAAGTTGCTTCCATCAGTCTCAAGGCCTCTAAGAATTACCATGTCTTTGTATACTTGTTTTGCTAGTTAAAATAGGCTTTAATGCAGCCACATGCCACAATATTCCTGTTAGTCCTTAAGGTGCCACCCTCAGGAAATATTTTAATGGCTATACTCCCTGGCTAAAAACTCTTTTTTGACAAACTGTTCTGTACTTCTATTAATACTTTATGGCTTTAACACCCAAATTTGACTTTTCAGGATTGGTTGCTCACATAGCTATATAAAGCTCCAGCTAGTGAAGCAGGAGGCTGATGATGAAAGAGGTTAGTTAAGCTGTGTTAGTGCCTATTGAAACTACTGTGAATTTCTTTGCTGATTGATTCTAAATATTGAATAGGGGGTTTCCATGATAACTAGAACCCCATTATTTTGCATCTTAGTTCAAGTTTATCTTGCTTCTTTCTTGAATTGTAAGTGCTTCTACCAATAACTTCCTGAAGATCCACCTGAAAGGAAATGCTCTCTTTCTGCAACAATCAGTAAAAACAAATTCAATCCCCAGAGAGTTTTGTCTTCACTACAAAGACATTGCTGCTTGACTGGGAAATTTTTAAAACTTGGTTTTGAGTAGGGAAGCCAAAAAGTGGGATCCATAATAAAATGCTGCTATGTATCCCTAGCTCTTAATGCTGTGATTCTGTAAGATGCTCCAGCCAGCTTTTAGCATTATCAAATATTCCCCCTTCCAAAAAATGCCCAATTCTAGGTTTGAGTGAACCACACCCCCTTTTTCCTTTCCATCACATCCCCCCTTTTTTAATCTCTTCACCTGATTTTTAAATTGCTCTGAATGTGCTCCTGATTGAGATAAGTTATCCAGGCCTAACTTTCAGCCAGCATACTAAGATGTGTTATGTTTTCACTCTACTGACAGTTCTTACAGAAAACTCTTAAGTATTGGTTCAGCTCATTTTAGAACCAGGCCATGTGTGAATCTTTTAAAGAATAATTTTAAAACTAGGAGTGAACCTAAGAGTAGTGAAGTGGCAAGCGGCAATCCCTTGCCGTTGCCACTAGATGTCACTGGAGATGTTTCCAATAGTTGTATCCTGAAATGTCCATGTATTCAGTTATTACCTTCTTTTTATGTGTACCCAGGTGGAGGAGGGGAAGTGGAAACCATAATTAGTTAATATTGTCAATCAAAGAAATATTGCTATGCTGTGTTAATCAACAATTCTGGTTCTTTCTACACATAGTCAGGCACTGATTCTTACTGCAGTATGATACAGCAAAAACCAAATGATCTCACATACGTCACATCAGAGGGAAGGGGCAAGGAGGGGCAGAGGGAGAAAGGAACAAAATGCTTTCAATTTCTTAACATCTCAGTCATTTCACAAATGGGGAGTGATGCTAACATCTGGAAGGAACTGCCAGACTTCCTGACCATGGAGTCTTCTCCCCTGGGAGGTGGCCAGTGCCTGTCATTATCTGGCATGCTGAGTGCTCTTAGCAAGCTGGGAACAGACTGTAAGCTGGAATGGTGCCATTAATTTCCAGCTGAAGATGCAGTCACCCAACCGCCTCCTCTCTGGTAATAGAATGCTGGCAACTCCTCCTGTGTTAGCATCAGGACATCTCTAAGAGCTGCTAGAACAGCACAGGGTTCTGTTCTTTCCCTTTTGGGAAGAGGAATATTCTGAGCACAGGGAAGAAACCCAGGGAAGGAAGTGGCTTGACTTCCAAAGTGCACCTGAACAAGGACTAATAGGTTTATTTTTCCTTCCTCCCTTCTCTCTCTCTCCCCCCCTTCCTGCCCTCCTACCAGACACGGCATTTGCTCTGCAGCAGGCCCTCCACCAGTCTGTCTTCATGCCTTCCCTTTCTGCCAATCCGACCCACCGTCTCCATCTCTGCTGGGAGCAACACTGCAAACTGCTGCCAGAGGTTTCGGGCCTCACCGCTAAGAACGTGGCCAAATGGAGTGTGGAAGAGGTGAGTTCTGCCTTCTGCTTTTCTTCTCTCTAACTGGAAAGCATCATTAATCCCACGACAGTGATTTTGTTCTTTCCTCTGCTTTATAGTTGTGGTTGGATTGGGGGGAGGGGTTCACTCAGCCAGAAGTTTAACCCAAGATCTGGAATATATGAAGATAGACAGACAGACAGACAGACAGACAGATAAATCCTAGTGTTGCAGTGAACCCTCCTCTTTAAGCAGCTGCCCCCTTTGGGGCCTCCACTGACAATAGCTTTTTCTGTGCTTCTTTCTGCTGCTGACTCACTTTCCATCGCAGTTGGCCCTGCGCATGCTTGTATGGCTGCGTCACAAACCAACCCCACAGTGTAACAGGATTGCTGACACACCGGCTTGTTCTGCCAAGGCTGTCATTTTATAGTTAAAGCTTATTTGGGGCTATGCTACACATTGTGGTATTTTCCCTTCCAGCTGGCTTTAGATACGCACCCTTACCTATGTTGCATAGTCCATTTGTATTAATTTTGTTGAGGTTTAGAAATGGCTGAGTGATGGATTAAATGTGGTAGTGAATGGTTCTGTTTAGGTGCTATGCATAGCCATGTGGGTGGATGGAAATCCAGCTTCAGACGTAATACTGTATTTACATTATGGGTAGTACCAAACCAGACATTTTGGATCCCTTTGTAATTGTGCTGGAGAAGGGGAGGTGAAGTTCAGGAACCCAAGACTCACTTTTGGACCACTGAATTATAATTTATAGAGGCATTATGCTGTTCTTTAAGTGACACCATTGGTCCAACTGGCCAAGTACTCTCCCAGCTCCCCCAACTTCATGCCCTGCAGGTGTGCAGAATGATGCACCTACCATCCCCAACCAGCACCACCAACATTGCTGCTGATGGAGATTGGTGAGAGTGATAGCTCTGTGTACATAGAGGCCATAAGGCTGGGGGAGGGTGGCTTTGTTTGATTTGAGATGGCTTCTGGTGGTCTCTTCCAGCTTTGCTAAGTTACTTTGTCACTGGGAATGTCAGGACTCTTCTAAGTCTAGACAGGCTACGTTTCCACCTTCTATCTGTTCCTGGCAAAAGTTACTATAGCCAAAGGAAAACAGAAGGAAGGCAGAAGGTCTCTCTTGCGTTCTTGACTGCAATAGTGCTCGGTTGCAGACCAGAGTCATTGCTATGAGTATACCTCCCCTTAAGCTTTTAAAGCCAGGTGATGTATTTTTCTGATCGGATATTATTTATCCAATCCAATGTTAGTTTGCTTGTTTATTTGTTTATTAAATTCATAGGTGGCCTGACTTCATCCCAACTCTGGATGGCATGCAGCAGTCTCTGGAAGTAGGGTGGTGTACACATTTAAATAATAATAATAGTAATAACAACAACAACATGAGATAATTAAAAATAGAATATGACATAATAAACAATAAAACATCTCAGATGCAAAATGATAGTTAGCTGAATGGTGATGCTCATTTCTACTTGAGAATAGAATAGATAAAGTTCTCTCTCCAGATAGATTTCTCGGTGTTGTGACTTCATTTATTGATTAAAAACATTGAAACTCAAAAATAGGCCCGTTTTGCATAACATCATGGGGAAAATAGTGTTCTGCATTTTGTTTCACTTCTTGGCTCCCTAAGAGCTGAAAACTTAAAAAACAAAAAGGAAGGAAGCTAGGATTGTGAGAAGGAGTTGTTGACCCATCGACCTCCACACATGCCCAGGTTTAGAAAACATCTCCTCTCCATAATCCTGGGACTAAACCCTAGCCCATCTGGCTGTATGAAGTTTTTGTAGCCAGTAATCTAGAGATGTGCAGAATGCTTTGAGCTCAAAATGCCTCTTCAGAATATTTCTGGGTTAAGTCAGAAAAACCTGTTGCAAGTTTGAAACAGTTGCTTTGAGTTTGAAAGTGGACATTTGCAGAGATGTGTGCAATTACTTTGTGTGTGGCATTCAGTTTACATCATGAATCCCTTCTACACTTAACTCCTAATCCTATTCACGTTTACTTGAATGGTGGTCCCATGGAGTTAAACAGATCTCACACTTATGTGAAGAACGAAGCTGCATTTCTGGGCATACTTTTATTAGATATCAAATACGTCATAATACTACTGTCTCTCTTACCTATTAGGACTAAGCTAATCTTATTTTCACAATGATAAATGTGAAGCACTAAAGGTTCACTCTGTTTCTTGTCCTTCAGGCAAATGGTCAATTCGAAAACCTACATACAAATTCTCCTCTAATTCGAGGGGAGATGAGAACATAGAGCTCATCACTGAGAGTGAAGAATTTTTATTATACAAAAGTTTTCTAAGACCATAGTAATATAGTGCCTTTAGCCATGCAACTCAGAACTAAGTTCTACCAGTTTTAAGGGAGCTCACTCTTCAATAAATGCTTTGACTTCATTCATTGATTAAAAACAGTGAAACTCAAAAATAGGCCCGTCTTGCATAACATCATGGGGAAAATAGTGTTCTGCATTTTGTTTCACCTCTGGGCTCCCTAAGCAACTGATTGCAACTGATATATCACAAAATAAGATCAGTTTCTTTAGTTTTATGTTTTATATTTCTAATATAGTGGAATCAATGTTATTCATTGACCAGTCAAGAGGAAACGAGCATAATGTGGACATAGCTTGTTTTGTTGCACATGAAATCAGAATTAGATCGGAATGATATAGATTCAGAAGTGCCTTGGCCAAAGAGCAAACACCCTCTGTCTCAAAAAAGAGAAAGAAAACCTCTGTAATTATCTCTACCTTAAACAAAAGCAAGGAGATTCTTTTTAATTTTCACAAATTGCTGCAGGAATGGGCGGATTCCTCTGTCGATGCTAGCAACTACTGAAGCAATCTGGAGGGAACATAAGTAATAGTTTGCTCTTTTCCCACAAGCAAGAACTATTTCTTGAGGGTTGTTTGTGTATTTCTCAAAAGCCTTTTAGCAAGTTTTCCAACACTTTGAAAGGATACTTTTTGTCATTTGTGACTGTTTTAATTGTTTGAAACTTGTTTAATTAATTCCCCAGGAGACATTAATATGGGAATGGAAATCCTCTCCTAAGCTTCACTAGGCTGGTTCCTTTTTGTACAATTTTGGAATAATCCTGCCATAAGCTACCCAGATTTGTGAAAAAAGCCGTATTGTTGGTTACAGACTAGCATAGTTTGAACCATTTGCTGGAAGCACCAAGAAACTTTTTTTATAATGGCGGTATTTGCAGTGGATTGGAATTTTTTTGACATCTATAAGAATCAAGCTTTAGAATCTTTTCTATTTCTTTTTCTATATTTCTTTTTCACTTTCTTATTACTTATCTTTATTCTTCATTAATTCAAAATTTGTACTGTTTTAATTCTGTTGAAAAACTTCTTCAATAAAAATTATTTTTTTAAAAAAAGAATCAAGCTATATTTACAGCAGTCCCAAGCTTCATATTTTGCATCTTTTTCTCCTCCATCTGAACACACTGTGAGTTGGTCATTTCTCTGTGCAAAGAGCAGTTGTTATTGTAACAGACTTGCCTATTCTTAGGCCCTCTGATTCTAACTGTCACAGTAGAGACTGTATTGAGCTAAATAGACAAATCATCTGACTTAGTATAAGGAGCCCCATATGTTTCTTATGTTTAACAACTACCATTATCAACGTGAGTAAATCAGTGTGAGTTGCAGATCTTCCCTACTTCTCAGGATTACATCTGCCTTCTGAGTGTCTTACTCTTGACTGCCAAAAGAAAAATAAGTAGCTGAAGAAATGAGAAGAATCTTTTGCAAGCAAATCTAAAAGAACAATCCAAATGGACAGGATTGAGAATCTGTAATAGTTAGACAGATTTCTCAGAAGCAAGGAATTAGATTAGCAAGAATTTTAAAAGAAATAAATGTTTTTTGACATTTGATGATTTGTCTCTTCCTATTTATGGTAGGAATTTTGTGCTTGTCACAACTCAGGAGAATTTGGTTTAGATCAGAATGACTACCACAGGGGATACCTGCCTGCCTGCCTGCCTGCCTGCCTGCTATGGTTCTTGTATCCCATGTAGCTAAATTTTACATATTTCTGCCAACTTCATAGCAACTATAATGCATTTACAATTTATGAAGCTGCAGAATCCTCTCCTGGTAGGACCAAGAAAAGAAAAACCCTTATGTTTACAATATTTTGCTCAAATTAATTAAAAGTGTTTGCCAAGTAGAAGGATAATTTTAGTTCTTTTTTTTTTTAATCGTGCTTTCATTGTCAGGTTGCTGGTTATCCTTGTAACGTTTTTGCCTATTGTTCCTAACGCTTGTTTAGGTGGCTGGCTTTGTCCAGCGTCTGCCCGGTTGCAAAGAGCAGGCTGCACTCTTCCGACAAGAGGTAAGTTAGCTTGTTTTAGGCTTCTGGAGAGTCATAACATCTTTCTCTGCAGGGAATGGTTTCAAGACTTGTGTTGGAGAATAGAAATTGTGCCAAATTAAGCCACATTTAGTTCCGGAGAAAGTTAGTAGATGTATTCTGTAAAACTGGATAAATCCTGCAAACGAAGCAGATTTGCCTATTCTTTTATTCCTTTCACAGTCACTGGAGAAAGTTGTTATGTAGAATAGGGTCAGTGTCTGCTTTCTCCAGTTGCTTTGAACAAACAGAAACTTTTGCCATTCAAACACTTTGGGAGTGTTGGCATCCAATGCCTCTTTTGGACACTGGCTTTACTTTGGCTTGCTAGAATACTCAACTGTTTTCAGTGGACATTTAATCTTGAGTTGTATTTGAAAAGTGGAATAATTAAAGTAATCTACTTTTTGGAGTAACTGAACTGTTTGCAAGGTAGGTGCTTTTAGAATGTTACAGTGATGTTTTTCAGCTTTAAGTTAAATGATGAATAGTAAAAAAGTAGATTTTTATGACCATCTACTGTTGATCAATGGTTCACTCCGAGAACAAGAGATAGCTTGGTCAAAACTGTAATCTTGATTCAGTTACATTCCATTTTACTCTCTACCCTACAAGAGGAAGGTTCATCTATTCTCATATCCTTAGAGAAACCAGGAATAGTCTCCCAAACTTACTGGAGAGACCTTTCATTTCATGGAGTTCACCATTGTTCTCAACTATTCATTTCCCACATGCTAGAACTTTACATACTTCCATAAAAAAAATTCCCCTTTCTCTCATCTGTCCATTACCAGTCTCCCAATTTCCCTTTCAGCCGAAACATGACCTGATGTGCAGACACTGAAGCAGCCATAAATACACCACCCCAAACCTCACAATTGTAAATCACTTGCATAATACCTATTGCAGTAGTAAGTACCATTACAGACTCTTAGAAATCCCAGTTGATTTCTTACATCAACTGGGATTTCTAAGAGTCTGTAATGGTACTTACTACTGCAATAGGTATTATGCAAGTGATTTCGCCAGTCTTCAGAAAATTTTTAGTTTTGTTTTCTGGGAGATTTTAGGTTTTACTTGGTATATACAATATCCTTCATTCTTTCTGATCATTGCATGTAACCCATAAAACTGCAGTTAATGCCACAGAAATTATTCCCATCTTTGGAAGCAGAAGGAAACTCTTCAGATTGTTTACAAAAGTCAGCATGATTGGTTGATTATTTATTTGTTTATTTCCCCTGGGAATTATTTCCATCCTTAAACTGTCATTGGGGGTCCTGTTTGACAACTAATTATACTGTCTCTTTTCTATTCAGCTTATAGAATTAATACCTTAGCAACCTGCATTAGGGCCTGATATATATTTTAATAAGGTCCTAACTTACTGCAGATAATAACTTCATCTGAAAATAAAAATATTTTCTTATAATGTTATTATCTGCAGTAAGCCCTTGAGAATGGATTAGACTGTATTTAAACAATTATGTTATTTTTAATCAACCTAAAAATACAGTAGCATTTCTGCCATGCTCAGTGGCTTTCCCAGTTTGGAAAATCTTTTTTTCTAGAAATAAAATCAATATCAAAATAATTTAGGAATTATTCATCTTACAGCCCAGTGCTTACATTTGGCCTAGCATGACAATTGCAACATTATTCTGATACTGTGGAAAGATGCCCCAGAAGAAACTAGTGGTGTCAATCTCTCAGAGATCAATGGTTCCGAAACAGAAAGCTCTCAAGTTTTACAGTTGGCAATGGACCCCTATAGCAGTCCAAGGGGACAAAGGTGTGTAGTGTGATGCAGGGCCTGCAGAATTCAAGTTCCAGAGGTCATGCCAAAAGGACTAGAAAATTTTGTTCAAAGTTTTCATTAGATCAAGTTCTATAAAAAGGAAAAGCAGATTATCAAAAAACGAGGTGCAGGTAGGAGTTTATGTTTCAGAAAAGAGCAGTTTATCCAGACGTGGCTGTGGATGGAGAACAAGTTGCTCAGGTTTGGAATCAGTTTTGAAGCCAAGGCTTTACAAAGCCCAATAAACAGAAACTAGCATCTGGGACAACAGGATTGGTATAAACTAAAGAGCAGGCCTGTGGTTGACAAACAGCAGTAGTAGTGTCATAGCAGTGTAATAATTTAAACACTCTTTGCTGCAATGCCCTGAATAGTCTTGTACTGGAGCACTGCAGAAAATATGTAACATTTCTAGCCATCTACGGCTCTGCCTATTATTATCATCACTCAACAGTATAGAAATATTGAGAAGACAAGCATTTATGGAGTAAGCAGCTATAATAACAAATCTTATGCTATTAATGCAAAGCTGGATTTCATCTGCAAAATGTTTTGCTATGTGGAAATGAACCCATAGGGGGACTCAGACATAAATTAATCAAGTAAGTTGGGAAGAATTTATAAGAAAAATATGTCTATGTAGAACCAGATTCTGAACATCAGGCTTCGGAAAGCAAAATTATGGGTTGTAGGACACCATATTCTACACCTCACATGAAGTAGATGCAGTTCTCTTCAGACTGTTAACAGTGTTGGACTGAAATGAAATCTATTTTAAGAGAGAGGCTTGGCTTGGAATAAGATGTAAGTGACAGAATTGCTGAACTCTGCTATAATAGCCCATTAGAAGCAATTGACTGCCCAGGCATATTATGTTTAAATAAGTAACTTTAGGCAGTCCAGGTAGTGATGCTTTCAATTTAATTTTTATTTTTATTTACTAAATGACAACGGTGGAAGGAAAAACAACTTGTGAAAATGATAAAAGGAATCCAAGTGGATTGGACAAAACTGCTATTGAAGCGAAGCCAGAGAATGAGGGTTATATCTCAAGGCATATTCTGAAACAGTATCTCTAAATAGAATGGCTTGATAGTTAACAGGTTGGAAAGAAATTGAAAGGTGAACTTTCTACAGTATTATCTCTACATGATTAGAATTTGGGGGCCTATGTAGTATAACAGGAATGTACATAAAATGAGGCATCTGTTACGCCCTTTGTGCAAGCCTTGGGCACTGCCAGTGGGGCAAATAGAGCCTTCAGTGGAGAGGTCACAATCCCCACATTGCTTTTATTTTTAAAGTCTGCAGCCCTTGTAGAATTTGAGGGATGAAGCAAAATGTGTAGACATCTGTTATAAATCTGTTCCCTTCTTTCACTGTTTTTAACCAATGCTATAGCAATGGCAGAACTTTGAAAACCCTACAGCATAGGGAAGGGTTAGGGTGATGTGACGTGTGTTGGGATATGTGTTGTTATTTAAAGGCAGTGTATTGCAGGATGAAATCAATTGCAACAGAAGTGCAGTTTATTAAAGACAGGAACACTGCTTTGTGTGTAGCTTGAAGCAAGGCCAGAAGCTTAATATCTTCTTGTCCTGGAGACCTAGGTGGAGAATTTCCTTGTCCCTGTTTACAGTACAGCCTTGGAGCTGAGGCAGGTTAGTGTGTTTGAATGCATGTGATAATAGAGGACTCCGTGGGGTAGATACAGAATTCTTTGTAAGTTGTCCAGATAATAGAGACTAGGAAGAGAAGAAGAGTATGCAAGCAGAGCAGGAAAGCTCATTGTTTGTATTATTTGCATCAGAAACACCAATGGGGGGTGGGGGAGCAGAGGAGGAGCTGAAATGAGCCAGGAAAAATAATTGAGGATTTAAGCTCAAGATGTCCAGACCGTTTCAGTTTCCTCTTGGGAGCAGTAGACTTGCTGTACAAATATTGAGGCTATGGGTTCTTGATTTGACAGACTGGGGTCTAGACCTTGTTGCTGCAGAATCCTTTTATAAGAAATCATACTTCCAGATACATTCTGAAGGCTGGTAGGTTGTTTGTGCATCTGGTTTCCTCCCCTCTCCAGCCCTATTTTAATTAGAGGTGGGTGGGTGGTTATACTGGCCTTCCACATTATCGCTGTCAAGTTCCTGACATACTACATATGAAAGTAACAATCACATCTCACTATGAGGCTCCATCCCAAAATGTTCTTGGAAATTGCACTCTTTACACTTTTAGACCACGGAACAAGAACATTAAGTGATTTTGCAAAGGATTATGTGGATGCAGAAAGTCCAGTATGAATGAGAATCTTTGATATTTAGCTATATTGTTTTATGGAAGGGGCCTTCTATTTAGCTGGTTCCAGCTTTTTAACATAAGAACCAGAGTTTTGCAAAGCTTTGATCTTTTTACATACATTTGCAGAAGCTATTATTTTATATATTTTAAGATTGACCTTAAGCATATTATTTAGCTTTATGAGATACCTACTTCTTGTCTCTACTGAATAATGATTATAATGCTGAGTGGTTGTTGTTTTTTTAATTAATACTCTCATTTGTTTGATATTCCATATCTGTGCTGAAAAGCATGTTGCAATGTACAGATAGAAGGCTTGAGTTAGATACTTAAAAATATGTTTTTAGTTGATCCTGCTTAAACAATCCAGTCACAAGCCATCAATCTTAAATTTCCAAGTTTTAGTGTTAGAGTTACCAGGAAGTGTGATAAGGAAAGAATGTAAAGACAGGTTTCTTCATTCTAGTCTCTCTGTTTTACCCACATGGATACCACATTTGCATATTAACCTATACAGAATGGTCCAGAGTTTAGGTTTTTAGTTGGAAAAACCGGCCATTACAGCAGCCAGGGTTCCCCATATTTTTTCAGTTTTCATCTGATTGCCACAGAAGTAGCATCTTGTTCTTTTCCTCTAATGTGGTTGTGATTTGGTTTTCCAGAAGACGAGGTGCTCCTGTAGCCAGATATTTCTTTTATAACCAAGGTCACCAAGTTTTCTGAGCGCTTTTCCTATATTTTTTAAAAAGCAAGACATCCTCTGGAGAGTTTTCTCCATGCTCTTGATGTTTGCAGGGTTGTGGCTTTCTATCTCCATTCTGATGGTTCTTTTAATAAGAATCTGTGCTTATTCTATTAATATTTGGGTCAAGGCAAAGTACATAATTTCTCCTTAATATTTTGCTAAATGGGTCACAGCCCTTACTAGGCTATGTTATAACCTAATTAAGCAGTCATGCCCTGTGGGTAATCAGAGTCATTTGACAAGGACCATGATCTCTTCAGTGGCCATGCTGAAAATCTGTTGTGCCCAAGTCCACTGACTTGTCATCTGTTTGATGTCTTTGCTGCTCTCTCATTTCAAGTAAAATAACCACACAGTGCCACAATGAAGAGTTGGTTAATTACCTGATATTGCATTTTTGCGGGGCCAACCAACCATTTTCCGCACTCCTTAAGCTCAGTGATAATTTATTGTGATTAGGGTCTGCAGGAATGTTCAGAACTGAGAGAAATTTAGGTTTCAGCATTTAACAGCATATAATGTGTGCTATGGAGTGGCAGGACTCTCACAAAAAAAATTCTAAGTTCTGGGGCATTCCAAATAGGCTATTGCACTAGCACAGACCTCTATATATGAATTCATGGATAACCTCTTAAAGAACCAGTTACAGCTAAGGAACCAGCTATTTTTCTACAGTTCTGTTGTACTCATTGCCTTGAATATGCTAATTCTGTTCATTTCCACCAATATTGGTCCTAATATAATGGTTAGGATCAGATTATGCTTCACAAAAGTTACAGTTCTAATATACTCTTGGAAACTTAAAACTATGACAAGGTATTCTGTAATCATCATTTCTGTGAGAAGCAGCTTTATCCTAAGATAGTTACCACTGTTCTAGAATTGGCATTAATTTGCATAAATGGTATAATATAGTGGTAAGCCTATGGTTGAGAGTTTAGATTTTGGTGGTTAGGGAGTGAGCTGTGAATGTTGGTGGAATATACTTGAAACTAACCAGAGCGATAGTGATAGTGAATGAGAACTTTGAGTACCTGGAGCTACTGGAGCAAGAGGCAGAGATCATAGGCTCCCAGTTCGTCAGTCAGGAGGGCATTTGGGGACTGAGGATGGCCACCTTCCACACTTTTATTTTCTGATTGTTCCTTTTGTTCCTTTTACATCTTAGTGCTCTGTGTTTTAATGTGTTTAATGGATTTATATTTTAAGGATATAAACTGCAGGAAGTCCATGTAGTTTATAATGGCATATAAGTACAATCATTCAACTAATGGATTATAATAAATGATGAGCCTTCCCAAAACATACCATAGAATGCATAGGCTGCCATGACGTATTCTGCTAAGCTAAGGCTACTATAACTTGCCTGCAAAAAAATCAGATGACCATGAGGTGGCAGTAGAATGTTAGCTTTCTGTGTCTCTTTGCTGCCATTTAGTGGTCAACGTGATCTTGCAGCCTTGAACTGGGAGTTCTAACAAAGCCATAACATGCTTTGTTTTTGGCTTAGTGCTGTGTATGAACCTGATATGGCTTAGCACAATGGTCATTATTTAATCAAGAAGCATGGTTTCTTAAACATTATGGTTAAAAATCATGGTTCAGCATGATATGTGTACCCAGCGATGAAGTATGGATAAGGTTACAGTGACAGATTTTTTTAAAAAAAGAAAGGGGGAGGGTGTCAGAGGTGAGATAGTTTATCACCTTGTAGCCTGCTATATTCCTATCCAGTCTTTTCTAACATTAGTTCCCAAAACAGCAAACTTAACCACTTTTAAAGTGATGAATTTGTCCATATAATATGAGGCCAGCCCAGCAGTCTAGCCAGAAAAAGGCTAAATTTTTGCTTTAAAGGATGCATTACTTTCCTCCTGCAATAATGCTATATATCAAAAGAGAGAGAAAAAAATAGTTAACATCACAAGAAGGAAATATAATCCAAAAACCTGTTCTGGAATTCTTAGTGACTGTACAAACATCATCTATCGTGATAGCCCTAACCTAAAACCTCTTGGCAACTGTGCATAGTTAATGCTAATCAACATTGTAAGTGCTAATTGTGCTCATTTGGGCAGTACATGTATTATCAGAATGACTTTTGAGTCCTTCGTGGTGGTGGATTTTTTCCTCCTATGATTATTTTCCTGCTTGCTCTGTTAGACAAGAACATGCAAATTAGAAGATTTTATATCTTCTACCCGGAATCCTATAATCCATTTATGGAAAGGGGTTATCGTCAGAGGGTTGAAGTACATTCAAGGACGTTAATATGGAAAAGGGAGATATCAAAGATGCAACTGGCTTCACACATCACTCTAAACATAGGATGTTTATAGTTGCTAGTGATTCAATTCATGTTTTAAAAAATCATCCCCAATTATGGCTTAGTGTAATATATGAACCAGGCAATCATAACTATCAATTATTGTTCTTGGTGCCCTTCGCTTGCTGTTAACTTTGAGGATGCAGAAGCTGGATTCCCTCAGTCAACATGCTAACTCCATTGTTCTGTCTCCATTCTGCAGCAAATTGATGGTGAAGCCTTCCTCCTTCTGAATCAGTCAGACATCGTTAAAATCCTCAGCATCAAGCTGGGGCCTGCACTGAAAATATATAATGCGATCCTCATGTTCAAGACAGCAGAAGAAGACTGACTGAGAAATTCTCCAGGGCCAGGCTGGGCCAGGGGGGCAGAGCTGTGAAAGGCCTCCAAGTGCAGCTTCACAGCAGAACACCCAGACTCCTGTTCCTGAAGACTGAGTGGATTGGAACCTTGGAAAGAAAATGGCCGGGTCGTATTTCACATGGTTGTGGATAGAGAATATCGAAAGCATTCTGAAATTCAGTCCCTTTGGCAGCTTGGAACGGATGCGATGGCTTCCCTTCTAGGAAGAGATGTTTATTATTATTTTTTTCCTAATTGAATTTGGGTATGGTTATATTGATCTTTTGTAAAGATCTTGATGATGCCTCTAGTTATAAGAGGAATCCTGAGTATTTCTATTGATGGGAAGCTAAATTCAAGCAAACTCACGTACCTATTGATAGTGCCTAAAAGAGTCCAGCTTACCATTGGTGTGCTTCTACATGTACAAAACTTACAACTGGGTTTAAGAGAGTAAGGGAAGAGTGAGATACTTCAAAGCAGTGCAGTTGAATTACTCATCGACCTCCTTTGTTTGTACCAGGCTAGTTTTAAACCTTGTTCTTTTATCTTGTTTAGCTATTTAAATATTGGCAATTAATATTTGGTAAATTGGAGAAATGAGGTCCATCTCCAAGTAGATTAATTTTCAGGTTATTATACCTGTTTTGCACACTGCATAATTTCAGAGTTCAAAATATTAAATTAAAACTGTTAAATAAAGACCACTGGATATGGTTCCACCAGAAGGTAGACCAGCTATTTAGGTGTAGGATCAGAGTAACACAACTATGGGACTATGTGTTTGTTTTGTTTTGTTTGTTTGTTTGTTTAAGTTCCTATCTTCCTGCAGGTCAGTGCAAGGTGGAATTAGGTATATAGGGGACACATCCAGCTTTGTCACGATATATATTTCTGGCAAGGTTTTTGGTTTTTTTTTTAAACGAATACTGATGGTCCTATTTCTTTGTTTTTGAAAGTACTGTTGTTTTACACACAGGTGTATTAGCTTGAATCTGTTCTCATTTTAAGTCAGAAAGAGCTAAACATACCAGTCACTAAGCATCACCTATCATTACAGTTGGGCTGGTGTGGGAGTTTCTCAATTCTTGCTGAAATAAAATGAACTGCATCTGCACAGCGGTAGGATCAGAGGTCCTAAGTGTAATCTCTTCACATTTGTCCTTCTGATGTCCTATGGACCTAAGGAAGTCTTTTATGCCATAGTGCAGAAAAAGTTCTGCTCCCAATTGCTATCACTTTCTCAGTCTTGAGAACAAAATTTGGCTACTTTACTCTGCTGGAGTATACTCTGGGGGAGGTTTTGATGGATCAGAGCCATTTGGTTGGAAGGGACAATAAGAACAGAAATGTAAGGTATCAAAAGAACATGCAAACAGAGCAGTCTGACAGAAATCTTCAATAGGAGACCACCGTTTTGAAAACTGATTTGTCTGTGACAATGTTAGTCTTGTGCAAGTGATAATTGAATAGTGTCCTTTACATCTAACACTGAACAACATTATTAGAAATTTTTTCATTAACCACCTAATATAACTTGGGAAGAGGGCATTCTTTATTACTGGCACATAACCTGCTCCTCCCTTCAGATTTACACTGACCTGGTATTTTGCAAGAATCCTTGAACTAATCAAATGAGGTATTTTATTTATTTCATCCGATGCCACTTGTAGAGTGGGTAAGCATTTAATCTCAAGTTAAAAGGCTTTTGGTTAGCATAAAAATGATGGTGTTGTGCTATAAGTGTCACTCATCCCTTTCCAAAAAATGTGAGCTAGCAAAGGATGTATCTTTTTCCGTGTGTTGGTGATGGTGCATCCTTGGTGATTTGTCATTGGCCTTCGAAGTGAATATGAAACCAGCCTTATAAGTGAATTTGAGATATGACTGTCAGGAATGATGTTGGCATTTGAGTTACATCCTCTTCACAGCTATCTCTGCTTCTGATTTTCCAACTTTTTAAGACTCCCTGTAACCTTCCTAAAATCAAGGTGACATAAAGATGTGTAAATAATGCACAAACCAGGTTGCTGAGTCTGAACAATATTGAATAAATCTGCAGTGGCAATATGTCTCATATCTTTCTATTTTTATATAAGTCATTAAAGAATATAAGCCTTACCTACACCATCACTTAAGGACAAGGATAGAGAGGCTCAAAAAGAAGATGCTGATATGCCATAGATAGACCTTTGCATTAAAACAGTAACTCTATATAGCTTCTCTTCTACTAGGAGAACATTTTAAAAAAAAAATCTAAAGTGATGTGGGAGAATAATTGTAGAAGGTAAATTCCTCTTAGTATTATCTAAGTATATTTGTTAAAAAATAACAATTTGCAGCTTCTGTAGGGTAAAATGTTTAACAGCATGTTTATGTCTTTCAGAATTCTTTTGCAAAGCAAATTTTTTTGAACAGAATACTCATGAGTGAGTTTCTTTTCTCTAAATTGACTTCTAGGACAATTTTGCTAATTAAGTTTTTAAATGTAGGAATACTCTGATGGTTGCTTATGGCCACGTGACATGAAAATGATTGTTACTAACAAAACAGATTATCAAGCTACTCCTATCCCTCCCATACATATGGTCAATGGAAGGGTTAGTAGTTGAGGGAACACAAAAAAGTTCAGTTGACCTGATCAATTGACATCCCCAGCGTTTACATTTAAACCAGAATATACCCAGCTGTGTGCAGTGTTAATTTAGCTCCACCCAGTGCTGATTTTGTCTTGAGGACATCTAAGCCTGGTTACCTACTTAGTCTGCTAAGAAAAAGAACTAGAAAGAAAAAGCATCTGCAAAAGCAGTAGAGAACTTGCTGCCAAGGTTTGGCCCCCCAGAACCCACTTTCCAAATTCTGCTGCAGCACCCAAGCCAAGGTTCCTGGTGCCACCGGACCAATGGGGAAGGCTTGGGGCTAGTGATGATACAAGAAAGCCTGGTTGGTACTCCTGGCACAAGAGCTAACGAGGCGGGAGGCACTTTCTGGAGAGGGGTCTCAAACTTGCAACCCAGAGGCCGCTTGCAGCCTTCCACATCTCACCCAGCGACAATACTATACAGGGTAAGAATTATGTTCTGCAGATGAGAAAAAAGCAGAAGGGAAGAATAATGGCTCTGGCCTGGCAAGACAAAAGGAAAAAGAAAAAAATTGAGCAGCCCTTGGCAGGATGGGTTTCCTAGGTTATATCATCTTAGAGAAAATATTGTTCATCAGCCTAGTAATAAAACCAAATATTGGTGTTCTGGTTAATGAAAAATGCTGCCCTACAGATTACAACCACTCCCTCTCTTGGTGTTCAGTCTTAACCTACTGCACAAACATAGTGCCTAAAATGAAAGGACTCATGCAGGTCTGTTCTAGAAATAGCAGTTTCCTGGTACAGTTTTTTGTTTTAATTTAATATACTTATGTGTAGCAGCACACCATAATTTACTTCATTTTTTACTCAATAGAGTTTTGTATCAATATGAGACGTCTGCAGTGTCGCAGCCTTTGGGCTTACGAGCTAGTCCTCATGAAGCGCTTGTGACAATCTTAAGTTTGAGACCCTTGTCCTAGAGAAACTGAATGGGGACTATTTTCCCCCAAATGGTGTTTTTTGCCTGATGGAGAGTTCTGGAAAACTTGAAAGCCTAAAACTGCGTTTGGGTGACATTTTGACCAGTTGTGATAAAAAACATTCTTACCTATGTAGTGGGAGGAAAAGAACTTAAGATCTTGACTTATTGTGGATTCTTCCCCCCCCCCCCTTTTCTTTTTTGCATGCATATATAGTAAAACTTCATTCCTGCTGCATTTACACAGCATTAATCTTATGCAAAGGCTCAGATGTCTCTGCTTGTCCAGGCATTTCCATCTGCTTTGAGACTGAAGCCCATAGAAAAGGGGATAAGAAAGTTGACTTCACTGGATTCAAACATTTTGGGTTCGGTTTGCTTGCTTGTTTTAAGTACCTACATTTCTTACATGTTAAACATGATACACTGAAGGCTTGCTCTTTGTGAACCAGACAAACATGAAGAGACCAGCATTCTGAATGCATTACGTTCTAAATTTAGATTCACCCTCCCCTTCAATTTCCTCTCAGCAAGGAGCCTTGATTAAAATTTTCTGTGCTATCAGAAACTATCATTGACATCATCTGACAGTAGTAAATTTCAGCTCTGGGAGATGCCTCATATCAGGATTTGCAAAGAAGCACAGAATGACAGCAATAGCCAAAAACATTACAGGGAAAGTTTTTAAAGGAAAAAAAACAGCCCAGGGACAAGCGAGCGTGGCCATGAAACTTCGGCCAGGCTCCTTCTGTGCTCCGCGTAAGAGATTTCATCTAGAAAAAGCTTTAAGTGTCTGACATTCTGTCCACTCTGATGGTGAGTGAGTTTATTTCTGAAATGTCCCATTACTTGAATTTGAGATGTATGCAGAACAAGAAGCAGCTGTCAGTGGGACTTTGGTTTGCAGGGCTGGACCTTATTTTGCTCTATTCCAGCCCAGAAACATGGGCCTTGAAAATGTAGTCTGTTCTACCCTTTGTCCCTGCATCATGACCACACTCTTCTTGCAAGGAGCAGCAGGGCCCGGGCAGGGGTCAGCATCGGGCTGCTACTGAATTCCTAACCCTCCTGAAGAACCACTGCCCCGGATTGATGAGGGCTGCTGTTTCTGCCCACCATTTAGGCCCAAGTAGATGCAAACCTGGGAAGCTGTGGGGGGGGGGGGGGGGGGGCTATTTGCTAAGCTCTTCAGCCAAGTTCCTGGCCCTTGAAGTAGATATAGATTAGATCAGTATTTGTCAGCCTTGGCAACTTTAAGATGCATGGACTTCAGCATGCTGGCTGGGGAATTCTGGGAGTTGAAGTCCATACATCTTAAAACAGTCAAGGTTGAGAAACACTGGATTAGATAGAGGTAGATAGATGATAGGTGATAGATGGTGAAAAATTATAGATGATGAGAGAGAGAGAGATGAGACCAGAGTTGAAAATAAAACCTGTTAAAAATAAGAATGAAAGCCCCAAACAGGATAAGAATGTTACAGTTGGTGGTGGGTTCATCAGTGAGGCAGTCAAGGTGTGTCTGATGTTACAGGCAGTATAATAGAATTTGGCTACATTCAAGGAAACTAAATCATGCCTTTGTGACTCAACATCCTTCAGTTTTGCACTCTTGCACGCTTTCCTGCATATTAATAAATCATTAGTCAAGAGTAACTTTGTGTGAGATGGGCGGCTATATAAACATGATAGATAGATAGATGATAGATAGATAGATAGATAGATAGATAGATAGATAGATAGATAGATAGATGATTCTTCTCCAATGGCCTACCCTCTTCTGATTTAATGGCCAAAAGGACGGATGCTATTGTATGGCATAGCTAGAGCAATCCTGTTGCCTAGAATTTGTTATCAGCTGTTCAAAGTACACTCAACAAGGGCTGAAACTGTCAGACTTTCCATGGCATCAGATTCTTACGGCTGTACATTTGGACTGATGCTTTAGATTAGACGGCTAATTCTAAAAAATAATCCTAGCATCGTATATACGACGATTGGTCCACTTACTTCTGTATTCTGATACCCCGTACACTATCGTATGCAAGTTCATTCCCTGCAGGAAGTATGACCTAAGGATCTAAGCAAATGACTTTTCACAGAATAAAGTTTTTTAATCAAACAGGATATGTGTTCTATCTTCAACAGCTGGTACATTGCACATACACATCTTTTCTTCCACTTGAAGTCCATGGAACATCCCATATCTTACCATGCTTATAAGCAGGTCATGGCTGAGTAGTTTCCCAAGGTCTAAGGTAGAGAGAAGCCTTTCCCTGCCCTTAACCAGCAATACTTGGACCTGTCTTAAGTGGCTGCCAAGGTTAGGTTGGTTTCATAGAACTACTGCCCCCTAACTTGCATTGTCCTCCCAACTGAGGAGCTTACTCATTCTCTTCTGGGGTAGCTCAGGCTGGATTTCTAACATAATGCACATGGCTGCGTTTCTGTATAGATCCTTCTTGTATGTCCAGCCAACTTTGCTTTCCTGTAGTCAAACATTGCCTGTGAAGGTTGCTCCATTCCAAATCGGTAAAAAAGAGTGCTTGTCTAACATTTTTTTGTCAACAGGGGCTGGGATAAATGGGAGTTACAATCAAAACAGGAGGGTTAATAGGTTAAGAAGAACTGCCCAACATTAATTCATGAGTACCTGATTTTTGCAGAGCCAAGAGTCCTATTTGATCTTTGAAGGATATGCTGGGATCCACAATCTCAATGGTGAGAGGGAGATGGACCACGAAGAACAAAACCCAAATTTAATCTTAGATTTCTCTAAAATTAATTATAGTTAAGGGTCTCCCTGTGTTTAATCCAACAGCTCTGTGTCAACTTTGGAGGGTGTTCAGAAGGCTACAGTTAAGAGTTTAGTTTCAATTAATTGTATTGTCTCTTGTGAGTTTGCCAATACACTGATTATTGTAATTATTCTTAATTTCACCCTCTACAGAATGCTTGCAAACATTTCACAACAGCACAACAATTCAGACTAGGAATTGAATACGAAAGGTAGGATTTGCCAGTTGGTAGCCAACAGCCAGTTTGGGAGAAATTGTACAAGATGACATTTTTTTGTTTTTAATTATAGGTCTGTTTAAAGCAGTACAGGACTGTAAATTCCCAGGGAAGTGATGTTAGATAAAAGGATAATTTACATTTCCAATAAGACAAGAAGCCCTGGCTTTGGATCAAAACACTGCAAAGTTCAATATTATCAATTTGATGAAGCTTTTTTTTTAAAAAGTGCACAGGCAATTTTATATTTCCCTTATAAAATTTAGATGAGAGCATTATGTAAGTAGCACAGGGAGAAGAAATCACACTCGGGTTGTTTTTCCCCTTTCATTTTCATTTCTTTACTATTGCAGCAATATAATTTATCTCAAAGTAAATCATGGAAGTTCTCCATTCACCTCTCGCCTTTTCAATTGCCAAATTTTGGTTATGGAACAGAGTGCTAATGATCAATCTTTAAATGTTTTGTTTTCATTGAAATAAGTACATCAAGAGGCTCTGAGAGATCTTGTCGAGAGACTCTTTTTGTTTCAGATTGTAAAACAGAAGAGCTGTGTCTCCCATCCACATCAGTCTCCATATGCTGAATGCTACAATTATCATCATCTCCAACAAGTTTGAAAACAGATCACAGGAGGGTTATTGGGATTTTGAGATGTTCATATTTATTTACAAATATATAAATTAAGTGTTAAGGGAGGCACAGGTGGCCAAAGTCCATCATGTCTCCATAGGTAGATCTTTTAAATCCAAACTCAGCTCTTTGTGTTTCATTGACTGTCACTATGCTCAAGTAAAATCTGAAGTTTCAGGTCCCAAATTCCACCACCAACATAGCCATTGCAGAGAATCCTGGGACTTGAAAGCTCACCTCTGGCAGACGTCTAGCTCAGAGAGGAATTATCTGATGGTATATCTTCTCTGAATTAGTTGGCCATATAATTGTGTTAGATTATAGCAAGGATGTGGCACCTGTAGCTTTCCAGGTGTTTTCGGCTGTCAATTTCCATAATTCTTGGCTATTGATCATGTTGATTATACAGTAGTTGATAGAAATTGGAGTCTAACAATCTCTGGAAGATGAACTTCAACCATAGAAACTGAGATTCACAAATGAAAAACTACGATGATGGATATAAATTGGATACAAAACCAAATGCTCACATAATTACAGGTTTCTAGCCATTCTTCACATTTCACAGAAAGGGGATTTATGTATGTACATGACATGGAAGCATATGCATCCCATGGAAAATCATCCAGTTTTTGCACATAATTCCTGCTCTAGAAAATAAAGCACAGGCACAAATTTGCCTCCATTTGTAGATCTCTGGCTAAGGGCTTTGGCCTTTAGTGCTCAAAGTCATGTTCCTAGCCAGAATCGCCACTGTAAATGCAAAACATGACTTAGAAAAACCCTGAAATCAAAATAGGTAAAATATAGCCTGGAGCTTAAGTTGTCTAGGCAAGTTGTTTGCATTTGTTGTAAAACATTCTCCTTAAGAATGCAAAGCACACATAATCACATTACTGTTTTTTTCCATAACACCACAATGCTGACATAATTATATTCCATTATTTCTTTTTTTTAAAACCTATTATATAATTGAAACCATGTCAGGGAAAGCCGGATCCTTTTCCATTGTGCAAACAGTCAAAGAGATCAGGTTCCCCCAGGAAGCCGCTTTTGAGTTCTACAATGTTCAAAAGTTTGTATGCTCCTCCACCAACCCGAGTTCAGAAGAAGCTAGATACATTAGCTCTCTGACTGTGATGGAATGGAATTATGAAGAACACATTCAGGGAGGCAAGCATCCTCTTTCGTCTCCAGAGGGGCAAGGAAGAGATAAGAGAATGAGGCTGGCACCTCCCTGAGGAATTCACTATGTTTTCATAGCTACTGTGGGAACAGAGTTTTCAGTCTGGGAAGATTCTTGATAGAGGCTGTAGCTAATAAACATTGCTGAACAGAACCTACATGGTCTCCTGGAGTTCCTCGGGCTAGGCCTGACATCAATCTTCCCAGACTGAAAACTCTGTCCCCACAGTAGCTATGAAAACATAGTGAATTCCTCAGGGAAGTGCCAGCCTCATCCTCTTATCTCTTCCTTGCCCCTCTGGAGACGAAAGAGGATGCTTGCCTCCCTGAGTGTGTCCTTCATAATTCCATTCCATCACACTGACGTACCTCAGATATCAATCTTGTGCCATCCAAGACCCAGAAGCAGGGCTGTTGTTGGGAATCAACTCCCTTTGGCATCTGCTGAGACCCATGGACTAATAGTGGCTCCCCACCCAGTCTGGGGAGACCTAACTACTCCTCCCAATTGTTCCATGTGGTCATTTATCTGCACTGCTGTCCTCTGTTTAAAGAGATGTCACAGGAGAGGATCCTCTTTTTTTCCCCAGAAAAGTTGAAAAAATTATTCAGTTAATCCCAGATGCAGTTTCTTAAGGCCTCCTGATTCTGTATGCCAGTGTGCCCATTGCAGGGGCCTGGGATGAATGGAGAAGCAGTAACCATTCTCTTCCTCGGGCATTGCTTTTTCTAAGCAGTGTGTTCTTCACTCATATGCTCAACAGCTGCCCTCAGGTGAAGCCAAAGATACTGTTCCATGTGTAATGTCTTTTGCTAGGGAGCACAATACCTTGAGTCAATCTTGCCCATGCCCTGGTCTACTCCTTGCTCTCCCCAGGGAAGCTGTTTAAACATATGGAGATAAGCGTATGGAGGCATTGCCCCCAATGAATATAATACATAGTTTAAGAAGTTTTTTAGTTTAAGAAGAGTTTGCTGGGGCAACATATAACCCAATCTCCCATTTTCTCATTCTGGCACTATGCACAGCAAGATCACCGCTAGTGAAAGCATTAGATTTCCAATCCTTTCCAACATTTGCACCAAAGCAGGTGCAAATAGTGGACAGGGAGGTGGTAAACTCCCTAAAGCTGTGGGCTGTCTTTACCAACTCCAGATACCTTGGCAAACTCCAGATATCTTGGCAAAGACCAACTGAATCCATAGCGAAGGTATAATTCCCTCTTACCTAGGAATTATATATATTCTGTAACAAACTGCAGTTCACTGCTAGGGATTTTAGATCCGTCTTTCCTATCAGTAGATCCCTATTTTAGCTAGAAATCCCAAGGCTTAAATGTAGAACATTTTGTATGCATGCTATTGATTTGCTATGAGAGGCAGCTGAATAATAAAAAATGCTGCAAAAAGGCTAGACCTGTGGCTTAGTTTGGATATCTTTCTTCCCCCCTTCAAGACTGTATCTTCATTTGGTATTCTTTGCACATAATGCTTACCTGTAAATCTTGCCTTGACCCAGTTTTGCTCCTGCCTAATAAGTTTTCCCTTTCTCTTTTGCTTGGCAATTGGCAGCACGCTGGCTTTTATGCCCCAGTCTCTCTTTTTTTTTTAGTAATTTTATTGAGCTTTACAATTTAAAAGATAAGAACTAATACAAACTAAAAAAAATGAAAGAATACAAAGAAAAAAAGTGTGAAAAGAAAAAGAAAAGAGAGAAGGGAGGGGAAAGGGAAGGGAAGGGAAGGGAAGGGAAGGGAAGGGAAGGGAAGGGAAGGGAAGGGAAGGGAGGAAGGAAGGAAGGAAGGAAGGAAGGAAGGAAGGAAGGAAGGAAGGAAGGAAGGAAGGAAGGAAGGAAGGAAGGAAGGGGAGAGGAGAGGAGAGGAGAGGAGAGGAGAGGAGAGGAGAGGAGAGGAGAGGAGAGGAGAGGAGAGGAGAGGAGAGGAGAGGAGAGGAGAGGAGAGGAGAGGAGAGGAGAGGAGAGGAGAGGAGAGAATTGATTTCCCCCTTCATAGCAACAAGTATAAACAATTTCAATAACTTCACCTTCTTGTGAAATACAACAAAAGATCTCTTCTCATATCTCATCTCTTATCTATAAACAACTTTTTAAAACCTCCTCTTTCAGTCCTGGTCAGCAAAAGTCCATTAAGGGTCACTAGAGATAACAACATATCTAACTTAATTTTGATCAAATAAACCAATGTTACATTCCTTCCATTTATTTTTAACAATCCTGATCCTTAATCCCCTCGAATAAAGTCCCAGAACGTGATTTCTTCTCATTTTCTCTTCACAACTTTTCAAGTCTCTTTTGTAAATCCAGTATAAGAAAGTTATCCAGGTCACTCTTTTGGTTTGGTAGAACAACAACTGGTTTCATTTGTATATCCAGTATAGCATCTCCTTCCACATCATTTCCATAGTTCATCTTTTTTAAATCCACTTTCAAATCAGACTTAGTCCTATCTGGTAAAGCTTACTCCTTTTCCATATCTTCTTCCAAACACAGACTATCTATATTGGTAGACAATTTTAAAATTAACTTCTGAGTCCATTGTTCACAAATATCCTTGAATATGTCCAGTGTTAAAGTATTTTGCTCCGTTCTGTATTAGTAAATCAAGCTTAAGTGTTCCTCTCCTTTAATTGTAATCTTTAATTCCTTCTGGTTCCCTCTAGTGTCCAACCTTCAAATCCCATCTTATCATATAGCTTAGGCTATGATGTTGTTGCCTCAACTCTCAGCACTCTAAACCCACCAGAGACCGCTATTTTGTGGTCTCCTCTCAAGGAGCAGGTATCTGGAGCACTTGTTCCCAGTCCTCTCCTTGTCTGGAGATGAATCACAAAAAGTTGGCTTTTCACTCCAGCTCTTCGTTCCACTGCAGTCATGAGCTCCACTCTCAGTGGAGCCATTTTCAGTTTGCCATTTCTTCCCCGGAAGTCACTTTTATGCCCCAGTCTCCATTGGATTCTGTATGGTTCATTTCAGCAGGAGTTGTGCTTACCTTCCCATCACTTGCTCTCTGATCCCTCCAGCTGGAGATGGCAGGGATGAAATGGCAGAGTATGAAACTACTATCTTGATGATGTGCCACATAGCGACCACATAGATGTTTTTCTCCTTGACAATCTGTCCCTAACTTGATCTTTTAAGTCTCCCAATGGTGCACCCATCACCACCGTACCTGAGTCCACCCACCTTGCTGTTGGCCGTCCTCTTCTTCTCTTTCCTTTCACCTTTCCCAGCATCAGAGCCTTTTCCAGAGAGCTAGGTCTGGGCATAATGAGCCCAAAGTAGGACACTTTGAGCCTGGTGCCTCGAGTGGGAACGCTGGTTTGGTTTGTTCAATGATCCATCAGTTTGCTTTCTTGGCTGTTCATGGTATTCTCAGGAGCCTTCTCCAACAGCAAAGTTCAAAGGCATCAATACTCTTCCCATCCTGCTTCTTGAAAGTCCAACTTTCACTTCCCTAGAGTGTCACAGAGAATACCATACCATGGCTTGCACGATTCTGATCTTTGTAGGTATAGACACATCATGGCATTTTGCTATCTATTGCCTGAAAAAAAAAAAAATTCTGGAAGAAGGCATTGGTAATCCATTTCTATATTATTGCCAAGTAAACTATAAGGCTGAGTCCATTATTTCACCAGGGATTGAGCTTGACTTGAAGTAGACTTTATGTTTTATCTACTGCCAGGAATCATGCATCACATTATTGTCACTCCATTATGTGGCTTAGCCAGTTTCGGTTTAATATATTGCATGAACTGTGATGGAATGGTGTTATGAAGGCCACGCTCAGGGAGATAAGCGTTTCCTTAGCCCTCAACAGGAGCGTGGGAAGTTTAAGAAGATGAGACTGGCACCACCCTAAGGAATTCACGGTGTTGTGGCTTGCTGGCTTGGGAACTTAGGTTCAGTCTGGAGAGATTGATGTCAGGTTCAGCCCAAAGAACTCCATGAGACAGTGCAATATAGTTCTGTTGCATTTATTAGCTTCCACCTCAAGACGGAAATCTCTCCAGACTGAACCTAAGTTCCCAAGCCAGCAAGCCACAACACCATGAATTCCTTAGGGTGGTGCCAGTCTCATCTTCTTAAACTTCCCACGCTCCTGTTGAGGGCTAAGGAAACGCTTATCTCCCTGAGCGTGGCCTTCATAACACCATTCCATCACATGAACACAGCCATTGCAGCTTATAAACCATGGTTACAGCTTAATGGAACTTAGTGGAACTCGGCTTTTTCCACAGCCCATGATAAAGCAAACGTTTGTTCGATGCGATGTGTAATGCAATCATTGTCTGCAACCACAACTGGCAAAGACTTCTGGAAGGCTTTAGTCATGGGTCTTTCCTTGCTCATCCTGGAGACATTAGAGATTGGACATAGGACTCCCCCCATCCATCCAGTCCAATTGCTCACCACCAGGCAATCACAGGAAAAAAATATTGTTGGAGAAACCTCTCAAATAGTTCCAGGGGAAGAATCTGGATTATTTCATTTCTTCCGTTCCAGATGGTAAAGCTGTATAAATCCATCTGGAAACATCACTCTCCAAGATGCTCCCAGTACGTCTCCTCCTTTGTTTCTGTCATTCTTCCACCACCCACCTGAGTTTTCAGGGAGAGTCTGTGAATCCTGCCAGAGAATAAGGCAGCGAGTAACATGAATTTGTAAAGCCACTCATTAAGACCTCACATATGCAGTTCATTAACCATAAGGAAACTCAAGGTGCTGCACATGGTAATGGGGTCGTTTCAAGCTGTACAAGCAACCCAAAATTGCTGCCATATGGGACCACTTTTCCTTTGGAGGGTGCCTTGCCTGAAGGAGTTGGGCACATCTCCAAAGTAGTGGCTAGAGGTGGGGGTGGGAATTGAGGGAAAGAACCAGTAAAACAAGGCTGTTTTCAGTGAGGTGTAGGCCTCCTTTGCTCATCCTCTGCCTAATGCACAGAGGCTGTGGTTGCAGTTCATGCCTGCATGGGGATTTCTTTCTCCTTATGTGGACTCTACTGAGAAGAAAAAGTTGAATTTTTATCACAAGTATTTTCCCCCATTTGAAAAAGAAAGAGAGTGTGGCTGGATTTAGACAACATGCTAAACACAGAATCCAGCTAACAAACCACAACTGTTGTGATGACATAGCATGGCTTACAGTGATGGGCTGGTCCACACAACACACGGAAACAGTGGTCAGGTTCTCACAACAGAATGGGCCACAAAGTATCCAGTCTCATTTTAACCCCGTCTAGCAATACCTCACCACAAACTATAATTATTTTGTAAGGAATCTAGTTCTCTCTCTATCTGCATCTATTATACACCGCTCTGTTTTGGGTCCATCCCTTTCTCACCACTCTTGTGGCTGCCTCTCACTTGTCCTTTTCCTCTGAGCCCAGTTTCTGCCACATCCCAGACAGAAAAGAGAAACTAAAAGATCAGGCCAGGTTTTTGTAGTCTATATGCAAAGGCTGGCAACTAAATTGTACCTGAATACAGATACTGGAATGGTGTCCCCACCATAGCTAAGGCAACTGGTGAGATGGGGAGTCAAGGCAGGTTGTGCGAGTTTGCTGCTAAGAATCTTCTATTTTTGAATCTGCCTAAGCTTGGGCCTCATGTAAGGAAGCTGTTGCATAGACAAGAGAGTGCCAAGGTTGCAGTGGGGGATTGGTGTGGCTTTCAACTAAGTCTTTGCTTTCAGCATGACCATCCAGAAAGGTTTTTTTTAGATTTTTTTTTTTATCCTGCCTTTATTATTTTTATGAATAACTCAAGGCGGTGAACATACCTAATACTCTTTCCTCCTCCTATTTTCCCCACAACAACAACCCTGTGAGGTGAGTTGGGTGGAGTGAGAGGGACTGGCCCAAAGTCACCCAGCCAAGGCGGGACTGGAACTCACCGTCTCCTGCTTTCTAACTGGGTGCCTTAACCACTAGACCAAACTGGCCCCTTCCCAGTTATCCAACAAATTAACCCAGTGGCCTTTCATCTGTAGTTGCCTTCAGACAAAAGCAGTATTGTGTTGTTACAGTACAAGCCTACCCCTTTAAATTGACCTTTTTTCTTCTTTTTTTGCAATGCTTAGTATGGTATCTTAAAACTGGGAGTTGTATCAGTAGCAGACGAAACCTATCAATCTGCATTAAAATTAATTTGGTGTCATTGTGACCGAATCAACTATAAATTGGGCAGACGTTTCAGCACAATTCTCTTCAATAGTGCTTGAAACCTAAATGAAATGGCTCAATTAATAAAAGATGGTCAAGCTTTTGCTACTATAGGATTCTGCAGTTGTATTGCAGTGCCCAATCAAGACAACCTAGCTGGCCCTGGAGAGGAAAAATCACTCAATTTAAGGCTGTCGCCAGGCAGAGCCAGTCTAGCCAAGCAGGATCAGATTTTGTCAACTTGCCATCAAACGGAGAAAGCTGATGGTTTCCTGTGGAGATAGTCAGAGGATCCATGACTGAATGGAAGACAGTCAAAATGTAAGCTGTTTTCAGTGGGTGGAGTTGCCACCATTCTGAAAACATCAACAGTCCTACCATGACAATTAGTTTTTCTGACATGGGGATTGAAATATTAATTCTGCTATCCATTTCTCTAAGAGACCTCTGCTTAGTCATTGGCATTTCCAGCCTCATCTGCTCACAGGGCTGTTGTAAGGTCACAGGTGGGAGGGTGACATCTACTGTACAGCTCCTTGGAGAAGGGTGAATACAGATTCATAATAGGTCGGTCATCACTGTCACTATAACTGTTGAGCATCTCAAACCAAAGAAGAAGCCACCCAAGCCAGAGAGAACTTGGGTTCAACTCTACGCAGAGAGGTTGGGTTAAACCAGTGTTGTCCAAACTTGGCCACTTTAAGATGAGTGGACTTCAACTCCCAGAATTCCCCAGCCAGCCATGCTGGCTGGGAATTCTAGGAGTTGAAGTCCACTCATCTTAAAGTGGCCAAGTTTGGACAACACTTGGTTAAACTCTCAACCAGATTAAGAAAACACAGTTGCTGTGTTCTCATAACATGCCATCTCCATGGATAATTAAATCCCTATCACGGATGAGTGTGAAAGCCTGGTTCACACAACGTGGTAAAATAACAGCTGTGTTTCCCGCAATATACTGAATTGCAAACAACACAACCCTATTCGATTCTAGCCTCCTCTGTGAATTCAGCCAATGAGAATGCAATGAAATGGAATATCAAATGTTCTAGCCATTGGTGGGGATAAGGTTAGGGCAAACACAGGAAGGATTCTTTATGGGGCCAGAGAGAAACTTGCATTATGGTCTGTTTGTCTCTCTACTCATATCAGCAACTCAACTGGCAACAACTTTCCAGAATCCCAAGGAGATACTTTTCCCATCACTTGATACCTCGTGTTTTAACTAGAGCTGTAGGAACCTGGGTTGAGGTCCCATCCATGCAAACCTGTGTTCTAGTACCAATGTGAAGTCTCCACACTCCTAACATGTGGCTTTTCCATAAGTGATTCATATTTGGCTAATCTGCACAAGTAAAAAAGAGTGGCAGATTCAGGGTATATCATTGCTCTGACATTTTTCAGGACATTGTCAGTTCTGTTCTTATCTCCGACTCTGAGGCAGACATCAAACAGGGAAGATGGTGAACCATCCAGACAATTGATGGATTAGCCATATATCCAGTATAATGCATCTTCAGTGTGTATTGCATCATCTGCAATGCTTAGACATGGAAATCTAGGGTCTCTCTTTATGAGCTTCTTAAGATAGTTTCCCCAGGGTGGTTTTGGGTGCTTGGGTGCCTCTAATTAACACAATTGCCACAGATTCTTCCCTGACCCCCTCCCCATAGGGCTTTTATTACTAATGGACCTGTGGAAAATATCCTAGAAGTCAGCTTGGTGTGTGTGCATATGTATACACACACACATACATACACCTGCACAATATTACTGTTACTTTGTGTTTTTAACTGTTGTTCAATGCTCAGAGTCATGATGCTGAGATGGGCAACTATACATACACACACACATATGTGGAGCGAGAGTATGTATATGTTTATGTTGCTTTAAGGTCACTTTGGGAGGATTCTTATCTTTATAATAAAAATAATTGCAATAAACAAATAAATCAGGAGCAAGTTAATTTAATTCAACTTATCACTAGCACTTACTCAATTTCAAGGTCCAGACAATCCACCGATTCTCTAGTTAGTTGTCTTTTCAAAACTTCCACAGAAATCATGCAGATGGTAAAGCTATAAGTACATGTTATAGTCATATAAACTATATTACAGACTATAACATAGACAATGCTAATCAGTTAGAATTCTTTGCAGCCTTAGAAGCAGCATTTAAAACCACAGGACTTGCCACAGAGACCCAAGAAAACACAAGGCAGACAATCATACCACAGACCAGAAGAACACAGAATCAGCACCAACTCAAAGCATAGGACAGAGCAGCCCTCAAAAACCTAAAGAAGGACCAAACCATCACCATCCTCCAAGCAAAGGCCGAAACACGGTTATCATTGACAGAACGTATACATACAAAAAGCCGAAGAATTACTGGAGGAGAAAGAAACCTACATCCCAGTAAACACCAACCCAATACAGAAACTGGACAACCTGATCAAGAGAACCCTCAACGACCTAACGAAGAAAGGTCACATCACAAAAGAAGAACAGTGGTGAATGAAAAGCAGTGGACCCATCCTCCCATGTTTCTATGGATGTCCAAAAATACACAAGTCCGACATACCTCTTCATCCAATTGTATCATTACCAGTGACCCCAACTTACAACATAGCCAAAGAACTTACAAAAAAGCTTGGCCATCTCACAGAGGGGAGCAAATATTCTATCAACTCCCCACTACAGTGCCTCCAGAAAATGAAAGACTAAAAATAGAAGAAGATGAAATTATGGGTTAATTCGACATCACAGCACTCTTTATGTCCATAGATCCAGAACTAGCAAAAGAATCCATGGCAGCAGTACTACACAACGCACCCAACCTAGCCAAATACACTAAGATTGAAATACTCAGAATCATGGACTTCATCAACCTCTGCCTCACTACCTACTTTCACTTTGATGGACAAATATACCAACAAATCAGAGGAACACCCATGAGATCACCACTCTCAGGACTCATAGTAGAGACGGTAATGCACCATCTAGAAACGATAGCACTTCCACACATACAACCAAAAGTATGGATCCGGTATGTAGATGACACCTTCATTATAGTAAAAAAGGAACAACTAGAGGAGACACATGAAACTATCAACAACATCTTCAAAGGAATAAAACTCACAAGGGAAGAAGAAAACAACAACACACTACCCTTCCTGGATGTCCTCATCAGCAGAGGAAACGATGGCAAATTAGAAATATAAGTCTATCGCAAAACAACCCACACTATCCAAGTGCTGCATTACCAAAGTAACAACCAAACTTCCACAAGAAGAGCTGTGTAAGAGCATTATTCAGACAAGCACAAATGCACTACAACAACCCAGAACACCAGAAAAAGGAAACAGGCCACCTATGCAACATCTTCCAACAAAATGGATACCCACGCAACTTTATCAAAAAGTGCCTGACCATTCAACCCACTACAGCACAACCAACACAAACTATGAAAAGGATAACACTGCCATACATCAAAACATCTCAGAAACAACCAACAGACTATTACAACCATACGGCATCACCATAGTGCACAAACCAACTAAAGCCCTCCAAAACATCTTAAGTAAACCAAAAGATCCAGTAGCCCAAGAAGGAAAAACAGGAGTCATCTACCACATACAATGACAAGACTATAACAGCCACTGTGTAGGACAGACAGGCAGAAGACTAGCAGAGCGCATCCATGAACACCACCTAACAGTCAGAAGACACAATGAAAACTCCTTAATCTCACAACACATGGACAAACTCAACCATAATTTCATTTGGGAGACTGTGAGCATCCTAGACCAGGTTAAATCCAGAACTGCTAGGGAATTCCTGGAAGCTTGGCATTGAGACAAATCAGCCATCAATAGACACAGAGGTAAACCACATTTATACACCATTCAAAGGAGACAATAAAAAAAAGCTAAGAAGGAAACAAAAAGACCAGAACACGTCCTCTCCAGCAACCAACACCCAGATGAGCAGATAAACAATCCAGCAAAAAACAATTCCCTAATCAAGGAACTACCAAGGAAAAAACCACACCCCCACCAACACTGGCAGGGCAAGCTACTGTATTAAAAAAAAACAGGGAGCAAACCCCACACTCACTAGCACTGATGATGTTACCTAGATGGGTAATAAAACCTCTGCAAGCAAACAACCAAGCTCAGAGAGCACCAAGTACTCCTCAGATAATTAAATCTAGCTCATAGGAAGACTTCCTGTAAGGGGAATACATTCTCCATCTCTCTCCTGTTAAAGAATTGCAAGTCAGCAGCAATATTCAGCAGGGCTCTGGAAGCAACCTGGAAACCTCCCTCCCCACCCATTTTCTGAAGCTACAACTCCCATCAATCCAGCAAGAGATAAAGGGTTGTGAGAGTTGTAGTTTAAACAAGTTTGGAACCAAAATTTGACCAGGCTGCATCAAACCCTCAGGCAATTTTTCCTTAGACTCCAACCCTGTCTCCAGTGGCCTTTTAACACAGGGATGGACACTCTTGGGAGCCATCTGTCCTGCTGACCCAATCCAAGGGAACCCTGTGACGATGGGGTGGGGTGGCCTCTTGCACATAAGTAGCACCAGAATTCCCCTGAGTTTTTCAAGGGAGGTGTCATCCTTCTTCCCTACTCTTTAATGCATTGGGGACGCTGTCTCCCATCCAAATAATGGCAAAATCCTTCTGCTTTTGGCTGCTACACGTGGAAGGAGGTGCACAGACCATAAAAAAGAGTCTTGGGGGCTGTAGGGTAGACTGGGAAGTGAAAAACATCACAAGCACTTTCCATGTTCTTGTAGAGAAGTACTGTATGGAGATGGCCTCGAAGAAGGAATTCAGCAACCATTATATAAACACCCATTTAGCCAGGATGCTGGAGGGGGTGAGGAAAAAACTCAAGACTGCCCCACCTTGATTCTCTCTGCCAGGCTTCAAGTTTCTGTTATGTTAACAATAGAGTTCCAGGAGTTCTTGAAGTGTCTGTTTCCTGACCTGGTCTACCTTGAAGAGCTGACAGTTATTTCAAAAAAAACCCCACAGGGATGTGTTTATGTAAGTTTCGAAAGCCAGCCAGCTGACACATCTAGCCAGCCTGGGCTGATTTCCTACAGCTAAGCAGAATCTAGCATGGTTCTTGGCTGCTTCCATCTGGTTCTTGTAATACAGTTGCTGGATTCTTCCTCTTCCTCCAAGGAAGAGAGAGTGACCCAGCAGGAATGAAGAGCTCACGGTCTCCAGCAGCAGGCATGGGTGGCTTGCCTTAGCACCCTTAATACCCTTGCCAGATGTTTCTTCATCAGCCATGGCTGCCACTGGCAGAAGTGCTGCAGCAACTCAGGAACAGGAACTAAGCAAGATCCAAGACAGAGTTTAGCGGGCCAGCTGAGATGGAGGAGGAGGAATAACTAAGGTGGGCAGAGGCCAGGGGCCTGGAGTCAAATAAGGAAGCCCAGAGGAAGGGTGTGGGCACAGCATGGCTGGTTAAGGAAGCAGGAGGAACAAGAAAGAACCAGTCCTAAATTATGCACCTGGATTATGGGATCATCCAAATGCACCATGATATGAAGACCTGGCTCTTTCAGGGGGCCTTTGGGAACAGACTGGATGGTTGAATTATCTCTGTAGTATGGTCTTATGGATGGGATATTGTGGGAACAGTTACATCATTGTGCATCTTGTTCCTTGCTGTACTGTTTTTAACCCTATTGTACTTTAGCCCTATTATATTAGGACTACAAGCCACTTAGAGACTAACTCTTGCAGCGGCATTCAAAACAGATAGGGTAGATAGAGGATGGATGGAGAGAGAGAGAGAGAGAGAGAGAGATGATAGATATAGATAGATAATAGATATTCTGTGAGGGCCAGCTAAATGGGGTTTATTCAATATATCATAGCTAGGGACATTGGAACACCTGATGTTTAACTGCTTGAATATTTCTCATTTTGAAGGGCTAACCTATCAATTATCATTGGAACTTCTTGTTCCTTAATTTAGACAATACCCCTGACTTGGTTACTACCTGGATGAGTGACCACTTGGAAGTCCCAGGGTTGTAGACTAGACGCAGAAGCTGAAAAAACACCCTGGAAAAAGAAAATGCCAAACTACTTCTGTATTGTTGCCAAAGAAAATTACATTGACCAGACTTTGATTATAGCTACATTCCTGCTTTATTCATGACCTTTTATAACATTCAGCTGACATTAGGAATCCTCTCATGTTTTCCCATAACTATGTCTGACTTTCTAAAAAGGCAAAATAAAAGGCCAGTCAATTCAGAAGATGGACATGGAATAACCATGCTACATCTTTCAGGAGGAAGCGTGAGGAGGCATCTTGCTGCAATGCCTTCCCTTCAAGGAATTCCTGAAGTTTCCTAAGCATCTGGGGGCGGGGGCAGATATGAGAAAGAAGGCAACAGGAGCCTTTAGGCCAGATGAGCTAGCAGAGAAGGAGATGGCAGAAAGAACATGGTGTTCAGTTTTCAGCCAGCCTCTGGCAAGAGCATCACTGAATCTGTGGTGGGATGGAGGCCGGCCAATGGACACTGTTGGAGCCTGGAAGCATTTTCCGTGATGTAGGCTGTGAGAAGGGATTGGGGGCGGGGGGGGGGGGAATGTTGGTATCCAGCTAAAGAACAAAAAGAGAGAAAGAAAGGGAGGAGGAGGAGGAGGAGGAGGAGGAGGAGGAGGAGGAGGAGGAGGAGGAGGAGAAGAAGAAGAAGAAGAAGAAGAAGAAGAAGAAGAAGAAGAAGAAGAAGAAGAAGAAGAAGAAGAAGAAGAAGAAGTTTTCTGCCTGCTGATCCCCCTTGAACATCTGAGGAGGGAGAGCTTTGCATATGAGAGATAAGGAAGCAGAAACATCCTAATTCTTCGAGATCTGAAACTTCTGATTTAAAGACATCTTATTCCACAGCCACTAACAACTTCCAGCTTTGCCACATGCCAGTCTGGTCCTAGGACAGAGAGAAATTTTGAACTAAAATATTGGATGGTTTTCTCCAAAGGCATTTCAGCTCTGGTGGTTTTGGGGTGGGGGATAAGTTGCTGTCCCCTCCCCTTTTTTTCAAATTCATCCCCATTGTAAACATCTCACCATTTCCAACATGCCTCTATTGAAACGAATGAAAGCATGGGAATTAGCCTCAGCTTCTTTTTCTGTTCTGCAAGGCAGAATAATTCTATGGCCAGTTTCCTACAAGCACTAGAGTAGGATAAACTGGGGTAGAATAGTCTGCGTTTTATCATGTTGGAGGCACCCAGCCTCTGTCTTAGCATCTTGCGTGAACCAAGCCACGATTAAGCCTAAAGATTCTTTGTTTGGGTATAGTGTGCTATGTGAACACAGCAGTTCTTCTACATTCAAAACCCCAGCATGGATTTGAACATGTTGCATCCTGTATTTTACACCATGGCATCTTTTCAGATAGTTGATCCTGAAAGAAATGCTTTCATGTATTTTCAGTGACTGGAGGTACAGAGGCTGGAAAAAAAACACACCAATAATAACAAAAGAATTCAGTACCCAAAGATCCAATTTGTCCTGCAACTCTCACGGGATGCAGTCTTTCAAAGGAAGTGACCTCTGTAAAAATAAACTCTATACCAGCATTTTTACTAAAGCACTGAATTGCAAAGGATGTTTCTTCTTCAATTCAGGGGTGCTGGCATTTATTTCAATATCAGATCTCTGCCCCCCCCCAATACAACTGACCTGCTTTACTGTATTTGGAGAGACGTTTCCATCTAAAGAGGGGACCTCTGTAAGGCCATTGAAGTATGATCTTGTACTGTCTGTGCACCGAAGTTGGCTTGCTTTGCAAATACGGTCATAATATATAATCTATTAATGAATTTTTGGGAACTGTATCCAGTCACTGCCCTGGCTAGATCCAGATAATTTGAATAATATCTTTTAACTATGATTTGCTGTGGAAGTCACCATTGGCTGTGTTCACCTATCACATTATGCTAAAAGCTTCATGCTATGCCAGACTGTCTTGTGTCGGACAAGTGACAGACTGTCATAACGAGAGCAACACGTCAAGCAAAGTGTCACAGCCAGGGTCCGGGGAGGGGGAAGCAGGGTCAAAAGAGTCAAGATGGTAGCCATGGAGGTGCAATTGAAGCCCCACCCCCTTTTCATGCATTGGTGCATGTAAAAAAAAGGATGGCCTTCAATTACACAGTCGCTGCTGCCATCTTGACTTTATTAGATTTAGTTTCTTCCAACACATTTTTAAGAAGATTACCCCAGAAGAAAGATGAAAAAAGAGGAAAGAATAACAATTACTAATAGGATATGAGTAAAAACATTATGGAAAAAATTTTTAGTGGTGCATTCTGCCCTTCCCCTCCATTTGTTTCCCCAACCACTAACCACAACTGAAATCTTTGCACTATACATTGAACATTGAAGGCTATTGGTGGTATCTCTTTAAGTCATTTCATCTGTTATTTTTGATTGGCCTCATAGCTCTTTTCCTAGAAGTCACATTCCAAATGTCTAAATTTGCCTTGGTGTGTGATGCATAATAATAAAAGAGCCATACCTCTTAAATTTGGTTAGATTTCTATTATGGGTACAGTATATACCCTCAATTTTGCCATTGCTGCATATTCTCCCATTTTGGTCTCCCAATCTTGTACCGTCAGCAAAATTTTTATTTTTCCACCACCTGGACCTTTTCCCCACCATCTTGACCCCTTCCCCAGGAATGTCCCTGTTACCCTGAGTGGCACGTGCATAGCTGAAAGTTAAGAGAAATCCTAATTGTTTTTATTGGGGCCTTGCAGGTCACGCTGTGTTAAGGAACTGTGTGAAAATCTTCCCAGACAACTTTGGTTATTAAGTGGATTAAACAATAACAATTCTAATTATCAGCTACCATAACAGCTGTACTTAGTCCATGGCTAGAATGACAGCTCTGTCCTTTCCCTTGAGAAATAATCAATGTGTTTTCGGCAATCAGAATGTCTCTATTATACCCGCTCCTTCCACCTAATTAATCAAATGACAGAAGCAATTCCTGAAGCTTTTCTGCATTCATCAATATGAAGTGACAGCTTAAACCGTCACAAGTTCATCCCAGTGGAGCTAATGGGGAGAAGGCGGAATCTGCTCTTCGTGCAGCGCAGCCCGTTTGCCGGCCTGTCATCACTAAGACGACAGGTATAAATCCTATAAAATCCATTCCCCAGTTTTTTTAATGACACCCCGAAAGTAAGTGGAACAAATGCAAGCCAATTTGGTGCTGTGGTGAAGGTGCTGGATTAGGAACTGCGAGACCATGAATTCTAGTCCTCCCTTAAGCGTGGAAGCCAGATGGGTGACTTTGAGCCAGGCACTTTCTTTCCACCAGCCCACCTCACAAGGTTGTTGTTGTGGAGAAAAGAGGAGGTGAGAGCATATGACGTACACCATCTTGAGTTATACAAAATCAAAGTGGGACATAAATTTAATAATAATAAGCATTCTTCTAAGTATGATCCTGTCATTTCCTTGACTGTCCCTCACTAGCACCCACCTTTTTTGGCTCAGTTAAAAAAAAGTTCTTAAGTAAAATTGAAACTGGTACGCAAAGAAAACTGAGGATTATAGACTAGGCCATAGTCATTTTTCAGCCTCTGAAACTTTAAGATATGTGGACTTCAACATGTGTGGAATTCCACAGCAGGATAAAGTTGAGAAACGTTAGACTATAATATATTTTTTTTAATTTCAGAAAAAGACAATGGGAAACCATTTCGATACTGTTGCCAAGAAAATCACACAGATGTACCCACATGGTCACCAGAATTTAAGTTCAAGGGAGTCTTCATCTTAAGTATCCTGAGGACTGCAGCTTTTTCCAACTTGTTTGTTCTTTTTTTCCCCTTGCTTTAAAGGAACAGGAAGACTTTTTGGTACCAAAATGTCTAAATACACGAAGCAGAGAAAAGGACATGCAAATGAAAATATTATTCTTTGAGCAGAAACAAGGGTGGAGTGGATTTACCTCGATATATTCAGCATAACACAGCAGTGCAAAATACTTACCGTGTAACTTTATACAGGAATTCTGTACCTAACTGTCAATTTCTTAAAAATAAAACTTCTTCTCTCAGCTGAGGTGGGTTAGCATTTTAAACACGTGCTTCAGTGGAAGCGTTTATAGAATATATCCTCCATTCAATGCATCTGAGGCATAAAGGCTCCTTGAGCCGATAGGAAGTCGCACTGCCAAGAGGATATTCTGTCAAAGGTTTGCTTGAAGTTGGCCAGTTACAACAGGCCAGCAAAGTGTGTTCAGGAAAAGAGGAAAGAAGAAGGACATCCAGATGTATTTATTTCTCAGGGTGATCCAAAATGGGTCCGAAGCCGTGTGACTATTCTTCTGTCTTCCTTGGTACCTCTGGGGGGGGAGGGATCCTGTGACACTCCAGCTGTGGCTGAAGCACAATTCCGAACACTCCCAATGGGATGGAAAACTGGGTGGTGTTTTTTAGGAAGGTCGTAGATTCCCCATCCCCATTCTAGGACCATCATCGTCCCACCCACATTTCTGCAAGCAATATATTCCCAAAGTTTTTACCACTGAATTAACTTGCATCGTGTAAGTATGCTCAAGAGTCTGTGTGCTTTGAAAAAGCTTTCTTCACATCCCCATGGGCCACCTTTAACCCAGCTATTAATAATTCTGGGGCCTCGCAACTCTGCAGCTGCTCTTTTGTTAGCCCACGAGTGCCTACAAGCTAATCATGTGAATAAGGCAGTTTTGCTGCTCAGGAGTAGAGCACCTGCTTTGAATACAACTACTCCCAAGTACAGTTCCTACCAATGCAAGGAAACTTGGAGGAAACAAACCAGCTTGAAACCTTGGAGAATTGCTGCAAGCGGTATTGACAATTATAACCCTAAACTAGATGGACCGGATTCAGAAACTTCTTAAGTAATCTTTAGTTGCTCCTTGTCTATACTGGCAGGAGGGGCCAAACTAGGATCTGCCAATAAAAAAAAAATCTGCAGTTAAAATAGGGCTACTAGATGCAATCTGCAGAAGTCCAGATGACAACGAGATGACATCAGAGTTCATTTCCGGTATTTCTTTGCTGCCAAGAAAGAGTCAAATGTGTAGAAGGTGCAAATATGCCCAATCTCATTACTAGGACTGGTGGGGGTATTCTGTAGTTCACAGGGGCTGATACTGGTCACTGCAGGTTCTGTCCTTCCATTTATTCTATTTTTAAAAAACTCTTTTAATCAGGGATTGGCCTGGTGGGCTTCAGTATGCTTAGAGAGATTAATTTGATTTATTATTTAAAATATATACGATGATCTTCAACAAGAAAATGGTGCTGCACTTTCAGAGAGAGTTGGGGTAATTTGTGGTTCAGTGTTAGGGGAACTCATCAGTCATTTAGCACATTGTATCAGCCATTGTGGGAATGTGTTTAGGCCTCAACTGGTTAGGTGAACATCATATGGCTGGCAGATCCGTGTTAAGGGTACTCTGAGGACTCAAACACTGAATTGCAAACTAACCATCCTCAGTCTAGTCTAATGTAGCTTGTTGAGTGAACTCAGCCATAACCTGAAGTCAAGATTTGCTAGCTGGAAAAGGTCTTACCAGGCACGTTCTGATAATCAGTATAAAGTCCTGGTTCCAATCCAGAGCCAAGTAATGTGAAGTGGGCTGAGGCTGATTGGGAGGCAGATGATCAGTACAGGCTCTTCTCCCTCTAATGACAGGGCTGTGATTTAAGAAACTGCTTCCTCCAACCACTTCTGATTTGGCCACCGCGTGGGAGGCCAACCGACCTTCTGCTTCTCCTCATTTTGTACTGACACAAGTGAATGGGAAGGATAAGTGTTTGAATCTGCAGAGAAAGCCTGGTCTTATGGATTGCAGTAAATCAGACTTTCCAAAATGTTGAGACTGTAGAATGGTGTTTTCCAACACAGAGCCTTGGACTACAGATCCCATGCATATCTAAGGAGTTATGGGAACTGTAGCGCGACACATCTGGGGAGCACTCGGTTGGAGAGGGTTGGAAAGGTGGAAGATCTGGTTTCTCTTCCTTCTCTTCCTTCCTCTGTCACTTTTAGAAGAAAAAGTTGCTGTCTGTTCCAGCTGAATGTTCTTTCTTTCTTTTTCTTTTTTTCTTTGCCAGTGAACCAAAAACTTTTGTTCCTTCTCAGTGAAACACACACACACAACACAACACAAAACAAGGGCAGGCAATCATCTGAAAAGCAGCAATTTGGCAAACTCAGAGCTTAGTTTGTTAAAGATACTAGAGATCAGTTGCCTGCAAGCAAGATTTGGGGTAGTCAATTGCAAAGGACAGAACCCTCCCTTTTTCTCTTCTTTGAGGATGGGGGGGGGAGCACTGAAATGCACCAGACGGCTGCAATCAGAACGGATGGGAAGGACGCTGTTACACTGCCATCGCGTTGCGCACTGCATTCCCCATTCTCAGATGGCCTTCGGTTTTGCTGACTTCAAACTCTAAAAACACAATGTAAACATCATTGTCCTGCCCCAAATTTCTGCAGGCCTTGCAGAAATAAAAATTCCCCTCAATTCCACTCCACACAAAATAAATGGTTTGACCTTACCCCACCTGTGATCTTTCTCCTTTAGGCAGATTGCGTGCAAAAAACAAAAATCCCAGCAAATCATAAGAGAGGGAGCTGAAAGACTTCAAGCCATCTTTCCTCTTGAAGGACCCAAAGTCCCGGAGCTGAGAGGCATGGTGAAGCAGGAGTTCCTACACACGGGGACAGGAGTACTCCCTAGTTCCAAAGAGCCACAGCGTTTTAAAAGATTTTACTGTGATTTGAATGCCCTGCTCTGAGCTGGAAATAAATTGTTCAGTTCTGAACACATCAAGTGTCTTTGTGAGGTCCTAGAGGTTTGGTGCTACTTTTGAACTATCTGAGATCTGGTGTGGATCTGCTTTTCTTCTCTTTTACGCTAGCAACTTTTGTGAGTTGATTTACAAGGCAAGCTAGAGTGACTTGGGGGCCACAAAGTTCAGATAGTCCACCATCTACATTAAGGATCCACTTTGCTCTACAAAACTAATCTGAGCTATAAAAGGTGGGATTTGAAGGACACTCTAATGGAGGGAAAACGTCACTATTTCCAAGTTTGGGTTTCAGATGAAAAGCAGAAGTGATGATTGTGCTTTTAGGAAAATCTAGCTAAGCTGGCAAATATGTAACAGTTCTCCCCCAGCCTTAATATCTTGGGAATTCAGGTTCCTGGGCCAGTCCCCAAGACTTATTAAAATATTTAGAGATAATTATTTTCTCAGTGACGTGGAAAGATAACAGTCTGAATAAAAAGAAATATTCATTAAAAATAGTTCAAGGATTTGGGCTAAAGCACACACACAGTGTGAAGTTCCCAGATTTATTTCCTACCATGTCTGGATTCATACAACACTTGATGAGGGCCCTTAAGGGTTTGACAGTGTGATGATGATGATATACTTAACCCCAACCCTGGTTTAATAAAACAAAAACAGTTGCTGTGTTCACATAACAAGCTATATCAAAATAAACCATATTATGGCTTAAGATGGTGACTGGTTCACACAGCAGACCAAATCACTGACTGGGTGTCCTTCAACACACTGGACTACAAATGGTGGTTTGAGAGGGGAGCCAACGATCCAGAGAAGTGGTGCACTTCCCCTCACAGGTGGGTTCAAGTAGGGTCTGGACAGTCACCTGTTGGGGGTGCCTTGCCTGGAATTCTTGCACTGAGCAGTGGGCTGGACTTTACAGCCTCAAGGACCCCTTCAAATATTATGAAGTTAAGAAACCACCCAACTCCATTTTATTTCTTTCTTTATTAAATATATATAGCTGCCCATCTTACATATGTGACTCTGGGCAGCACAGACGATTAAAATAACAAAAACCAAACAAAATCATTGTAAAAACCTGTTAAAATACAACTAAAACAGTTAGAAGCTCTAAATAAAGCAAAACTAGATAAATAAAACAAGAAACACAGGAGAGTACATTCCAAAACACACAAACGGAATAACTGTTTTGCAGGCTCCGTAATTCCATGGGATCTCCAGGCCCGATGACAAAACCAGATTTTAACGGACCCAGCCTGAGAACATGGCTATCAAAACTATAAATAATACAAACATATAAAATATTTCTGTGGATTTATCAGGAAACTACTTCTCAAGCATTGTCATCTGAGAATGGTGGGCTGATGACAAAGACTGAAATTAAGTGACAGCGATTCCTTTCTGAATCCCTCTCCCCCAATCTGACTAGGAGCACAAAGCAGCTTATATTGGGTTCTTCCTTTCTTCTCCTCATCCTCACAACAACAGTCCTACGAAGTAGACTGGCCTGAGAAAGAGTGACTGTCATAAAGTCACCCAAGGAAACTTCTGTAGCTGAAAGTGGACTTAAACCTGGGTCATGCACACACACACACACACACACACACACACACACAGACCAACACCATCAGTAACATGCCACACTGAGCCAGTGTTTGCAATCAGGATAGTCTAGCTCAGTGTTCCTCAGCCTTGACAGCCTGAAGATGTGTGGACTTCAACATGCTGGCTAGGAAATTCTGGGAGTTGAAGTCCACACATCTTCAGGCTGCCAAGGTTGAGGAACACTGGTCTAGCTGATTTGTTTTACTGATTTATATCCCACTTTCATTCAGGAGCTCGAGGTGGCATACACAGCAGGGCTTCCTCCTCTTTTCCCCACAGCAACAACATCTGTGAGGTAGGCTGGATGGAGAGAGATTGGCCCCAAGTCACACGGGGGGACTCCATGGCTGAAAGTAGACTTGAATCTGGGTCTCCCGCTCCTAGTTCAGCACCTTCACCTCGACACCACACTACCCTTTCTATTTCAGCACAGAATAAACCTGGTTACTTAGCAGTTAGATTAGAACCAGGGGATCTGCTAAGAAAGGTCTCTGTTCTCTCCCAGAAATTTGGCGAGAACACGCTAGCAGTTGCACGGTCACCCTACTCTGAGCTGGGCAGTTTCTCTAGAAACACATTCCTTCTCCATGATACAAAGTCCTGCCTCTGCCAAAGGGCTGTTTGCTTACAGAAATCCCATCATTCTTCAAGCTAGTTGCTTTTAAAAACTTCCAAAATGAAGCATTACACATGATGTTTCATTTCACTCTGGGGTTACCAAACACAATACAGATTTTCAACCGATTGACCTTTCTCTCTTGGACACCTTCCTTGGAGTCTGGAAACTTTGCACACATTTCATCCAAGCGACCACTGAATTTCAAGAAAGACCTGAAGTATCATGGAAAACTGTCCTTGATGGACTTGACCTCTGTGGGCTGCAGAGTTGCAGGAGTGGGAGGAAGATGGAAAAGGATGGCTATGAATTTCTCCTTTAGGAAGGCAGGGGGAGGAATCCGACACCCAGAAAAGGCATACCTGAAACTTAGATTAGTCTAAAACCTGTGTTACCTTGAGACTAATTTATCAGAGATTTCTAACATGGATCTGCCCCTTGCATTCTGAAACGGTACAGTCCAAGAAGATCAGTGTGACATGCTTTGTCTGTCCTTGCAGACACCATGTTGTGCTCCAACCGATTAATATTCCAGGGAAATATATTTATTTGGTTTCTTCCAGCAGAATACAAAGCTTATCACATCTTGCTCATTTCTGCCAAGGCCAATGTTCCAATATGCTTAATCAAGGGCAAATCTTCAAGTCACCTTGATGGCTCACTTGGCTTTTCCAGGGTCATACAGCCTGTTGAAAGTTACCCTGTTTCTTCCTGAGCTCTCCTTACAAACCCCTCTTGCATTAACTCGATCAGGGCCTCACCGTTCTTCTTGACTCTCCATTCATTCAGGCAGATTCAACATCCCGGCACTTCGGGAGGCAAAATAAATAAATCAACATCATGAAGAACCTTGTTGTATGTTACTCATTCATCTCTGAGAATTCCAACTCCAGAGGCCAGGCATGCATTTCCCCCAAAAGAAGCATGTTATAACCCAAGAAAAGAATGCACTGAGTTACACAAAATTGGTCTGTGGTCGTATATAGCAGTGCTTCTCAACCTCAGCAACTTTAAGTGGTGAACTTCAATTCCCAGAATTCCCCAGCCAGCATGCTGGCTGGGGAATTCTGGGAGTTGAAGCCCACCCATCTTAAAGTTGCTGAGGTTAAGAAGCACTGGTGTACAGTATAGGTGGATCTGCAAAAGCAGAAATAATTGCTATCCTTCCCCCCAAAATGCAAAGCTTTTCAACATAGGACAAAAACTGTGACTGGGTAACCCAGTCTGATTTCCAGAGGCTAAATGTGGATGGGCAACTCTTTATCTTTAAAGAGATAAAGCACTCCTCAAGTAGTGCTTGACTCCTGGTGAGAACATGGACAAGGACATGTTGCTTTCTTGGCAACAATATGGAGGTTATTTGCTGCTATCATTTTCTATGACATTTTTGGGGATCCTTCAGCCCTGGGATTTCTTGATCATCTCCTATCCCAGTACAAAGCAGGCCTTCATTCAGAAATCAGCCAAGGTCAGCTAAACCTTGTTATCCTCTTTACCTTTGAATTGCATTTATAGAGCGTTTGGGATCGGAAATTGTGGGCATTTCTCTGAGAAATAGAATATTGAGTTCCTTAGGTGTATTCAAGTGCCTTTGGACACGAATGAGCCAGAAATGTAGACCATTAAATTTTTGTAGATTCATTCAGATGGTGTACTTATAACCAGCCTACTAAGTTCATAAGGTTTTTTTTTTTTTTACAAGATATTAAAAATAAAACAGGCAAGAGTTATCAAGGAGAAGCAACTATATGCAGAAACAGGTCACCTGAATTGGGCTGCTATATGTGCCACTGTGTGATTGAATTTCTGTACCCTGGAGATCTTCCAGCAAAAAAATGCATAAAACCTTAAACTCGGTTTCCCTTTCTAACCTATTGCTATTTTTTCCTATGCCTTCTAATTTCAAACAGTGGAGGGAGGGGGGAGCCAGGAGCAAAAACTATCTGCACACTTCCCCTCCCAGTTTCAGAAATGTGAACTGTGTTTTGTTAGCATTCCTCTGTCTGAGGTTGCTGCACAACTCAGAAAAAAATAATCTGGATCAAGACATGTTCTTTTATTCTGAATCTTATATTTTGGGATGGATAGGGACTGTTGGGAATTCAGTTTGTTCCAGGCTGCGGGCTGAAATTTGCAGGCTCCCTATCCAAGAGATGGTTGGGTGTGTATATACGCATGCATGTGAATAGCGGTATCAATATATACAGGAGGTTGACTAAGTGAAATGATATATCTAAAATTGCTCCAGAGGAAATTGGCTAAGTGGTATCATAAATGGGAGAGAGAGCCTTTCACCGCTGAAATGGCTTCTTTCTGCATCTGTAAATATGGGAAGTCCTGCAAATGGATCTATTTTAGACCAGCTGAAGCCAAGCTTTGCAAGCAGGCTTAAAGGCAACCGCAAGCTGTTGAATACACTTGGGGCTCAAATTATAGCTGCTGCTAATGAATGCTGGAGAAACTCAGCACTTCAGAATAAAATCAGATTTGGAGCGTCTTAAATGCCTCAGAGGTAGGACTGGCTGGTCTGTGCTCAGCAATGCAGAATATCAATCAACCCTCCACTTTTCAGTGCAACAGTTCCTTGCCTCTTAATGCAACAAAACCTTTTCCCTAGATGTTTTTTAAATGGGTAAAAATATGAAATGTCACTAACACATATTCCTCTATAGATAATCCAAAGAGAGATGTGGCTACATGCCAACATCATACCATACTGGAGGCACGCAATGTTACCAAGAGAAACCAACATTGCTGGTCAGCGTCACTGGGTTGCTGCAAGTGATATGCATGTTTGTTTGTTTGTTTGTTTATTAAATTTGCTTGCTGCCCATCTCTCCCAACGGGGATGCAAATGACATGAATTGCATAATTCTATAAGGGTGCCAATGATGGTATAATATGCGCAAAGATGTCAGGTCCTGTGTGACATCATCATAGCTTGCACTGTATGCCCATGGCAGAAATTTTAGCAAAATCTGGTTATCTGGGAAAACTTTGGAAGACCGCATTGTTAGACAATATGACACCATGAATGGAAGTGGATGGAAACATTTATTGTATTGTATTCTTTATTACCATTTTTATTATGAGTATCATCGCTTTGCTTTAGATTGTTGAGTTTATCGAACTGTGAACCACATACTGAGAAGAGGCAACATGAAGTCCCAAATAATTAAATCAAACAAGAGTTTTGTCCATTTCAGTTGTGTAAAAACCAGAACAGGTATGCAGAAAATGCATGACATTTGGACCAGAACAAATGATAAACCTTCACTGATGTTTTTGAGACGATGGCACTTCACCAATAACAGGTAAACATTTTCCAAACTAAATACAGCATACATTTTGAGTATGAAGCAATTTATTTCAAAATAACAGTCTATAAAGTTAATAATAATTTGGACAATACAATATGGTGGGCCTTTCCTAGAACTTGTGTCTCTACTAAGTCTAAGAGGCAGGTGGAAACCAGTTGGTGAGTTTAACGATACACGAGAATCCAAGCTTAACCGCTACGCCTAAGGCAACATTTTAATAACGCCTGCGTCCTCCCTCTAAGTTGCTTGTAACACCCCTGCAGGGGCAAGGCCCAAGTTTGAAATCCCTAGCCTAACCCGGAGGACAAGTGCAATGTCTTGGCTCACGTCCGGCTGCTTGGATGGTGCTGGTCAGTCTTTTCCCACAGCCTCAGCCAACGTTGTCAATGGAGCAAGATGCTGGACAACTGGAAGTTGTGGTTGAGTGTGTTGGCTCCCTTTGTGTAGTAGAGTATCTAGTAAAAGAAACAGTAATCTATATTGGCTTATTGTCTTCCTGGGTATAAAGCAATTCAAGAATCACAGCCTAAAGATGCATCTTCTGCCAGGCAGCATAAGTGGGTCCTTGATTTATTGACAGAAGCTGTTCTTCTAATGAGGCTGAAATGGAAAACTTGGAATAAATATTTTAAATAAACCCAAGTTCTTTCTCCCCCACTCTTGCTTCCAGCTACCGTAAGCCTCTGATCCAAAACTTTGGCAGGATGTAGAAGGGAGGGAGGGCTGGGGGTCCTATAAATAGGAGCTACTTAAGCACGTTGAGCCCAATGCAGAGTCAGCAAGTATTCTCAAATCAGATTGGCATTTAAGACCAAGGAATATGGAGGGGATCAGTCCCACCAAGAAGATTGCAAGCACGCAGGACTCTGGCAGGTCAGTGCCAGCTTGCTGGAACTTTCATGCATTAAAATACATAAGGTCAATGCTTTAAAGAAAATGAAGATTTAAGATCAGTAAATAATGAACGGGAAGACTGCTTCGGCCCAGCTATCTGCAGAAGCTCACTTGTGCTGGTCGAAGAATTCAGAGTTCCTTGGGTAGAATGTCTCCATGGAGCATGGTAGTGCTGAAAGTGGGCAACTTTGCAGTATATCAGGGGTGTCCACCGCAAGGGGGTCAAAAAAGTCAAGATGGTGGCAACAGCCTTGCAGTCAACACCCCACCCTTTTTTTTACGTGCGCTGCAAAACATGTAAAACAGGCAGGGCTTCAGTCACATGGTTGTGGCCATCCTTTTAACTTTCTTGACCCCCTCGCTACGGATACCTATGCAGCTTATTGGGTTATGCAAACCCAGGCAGTGAGTTTAATTCAGGGTGCCATAAGCCAAAAAATCAGGTGAACTGAATAAGTCATGGTAATGTTAACTCTGGTTTAGTACCACCGTCTTAATGAGCCTCATTACAAACCTAACAGTTGCATTCACACAATATGTCAATCTGGGTTAATTTTAACGTTTGACAAGGTTTTTTAAGGGGGTGTGTGCATACCCAACCCATCTGATTAGTTTAGGGTTCCATGCATTGTGCAAACCCAGGACATCCATTTAATTCAGTAACTAGGTTAATTTAGCTCCTAGGTCAAAGCATGTCAGATGAACCCAACCAGCCAGTGTCTGATTAAGTTTGCCAGTCCTATTCTTGTAGGAGAAGAGTGGGATTTCTGTAGAAATCTGCAGGGGAAAGTTTTTGTATCATGGAGACAATTACTGTCATTTGACGGCCATGCTGTTGTTAGATGCACCAAAGCAGGGGTCGTATTCAAAATTGGCCATCCTGGGCAAGCTAATCCTAGCTTCACCGCCAACTTTTTCTTCTCTTTTCTGGCATCTTTGTCATGTGTTTTTCAATAGCTTTCCAGCAAGATGAAAAATTAACTTAAGAAATATCCCCCCACCCGCACCCTGCCTTTCTCTGTTGGCTTGACAGCTGCTTCAGAAAAAAGGAAACTGCACGCAGCTGACCAGTTCCTGTATCCTTCAATCAGATTTGCAACAATTTGGCTCTTTTCCCCCTTTTCACTGCAAGAAGAAACATGTTTAAAATGCTCCAAATTATGCAACTGTCCCGAAACGATGTGGAACGAGCTGTTATCGCGGCAATCGAGTGCAATGCTCCACGTCAGCGCATGGCCGGAAAGTAAAGATATCAGGGCACCAGGCAAGACATTTTTTAAGAATGACCAGGGGCCCAGATGGAGCTAAGCTAATTCTTGGAAAGAAAGAGGATGCCAGCGCTGACCCCGCAGCGTGCAGCAGTCCAGCTTCCATTTCTTTTTTAAATAAAAGGATCTTAGAAAAAGCATTTAAGGCTGATTAGGCAAAGGGCCCGGCAGGCCCTGAAGCGGTGAGGCTTCCATGCGGGGACCATTTTTTGCTTAAAGAGAAAGCGTGGGAATCTGCGCGAGCGTCGCGCCACTGCAAGGCAAGCCCCGCTCCTTTCCTGTATGTGTGCGATGTCGGGATGCACGTACCACAGGGACGGGGTTGTGTCACAGTGGGGTAAGGCTGCTTTCATCATTGTGGCCCCTGTCCCAGCACAATGGATGCCGGCGAGGTACAAAGTGCCTCAAATCTAGATCAATTCATGGCGAATTCCACAGACACCTCCATGTCAGTTGGGAGGTAATAATACAGGAGTGAACTGCCATTCCCTCGTTCTTCCATTCTTTCAATTTCCGGGTCTAATCAACAGCCCTAGGATTTCCCTGTGGTCTCCCATCCAAGCATGGAGCCAGCTTCCGTTATCTCAAGATCAGCCAAGGTCACCCGCTGGGGCTCATCTCATCTATTCTTGATGAAGTCCTCTGCAGATGTATTAAGTAAACCCCAATGTATTCTGTAGGAATGACTCCCAGGTGGGAGAGGATGGCTGGGATCAACTGCCTCTGGGTACTTCTTAACCTAAAATGGAAGAGGAAATTATGTGAAATGGGAGGGGGCTCTAAGAGATCTTCAGATTTCCTGTTTTTCTCATTTGGGATTGTTAGGAGACTTTCCTGAAAAATGCCCCTGACCTGTTAGATCTGGTGTAATTTATACATTTATATTTATATTTATGTTTGGAATGTTGTCTGTGGTATGATTGTTATTTGTTTAAACTGATTTGGCTCTTTAGCTGTTGTTTCTATTTTCTATATAAAGTTATGGTATTGCTTTTAAATATTGTAAGCCAGGCAGAGTCACTATGGTGAGTTGGGTGGTTATATAAATTGAAGAAATATATATACCTATGGGTATGTATGTATGTATATACTATATGTACATACAGACAGTCAGACATACACATTCATGGCTAAGAGTTATTATCAGGCAAGTTTTGATATCAATTCAGCATTGGACATGGGTGCTGAGCTTTAATTAAAGGCATTTGCAATTCAGACGAATTTGGTGGATTTGTGTTTGCCCTCTGTATCCCTTTTTCACTAACCCAGCGTCCCCTGGCCCAGATACCGCATTTCCGTGCTTGAAAAACTATAGGGGAAGAATGTCTATATGTGAATTTTAAAGCAGGGAGTAAATCAATCAAATACCCCCAAAGAGACCCATAAGTTTGTGGTTAGCGCATCTCCATTTTCAATACTTGAAGAACGTTGTCTGGAGTAGCCTTCCTCCCACATCTGAATTTATTATTATCATGTAAAATAATCTATACTATGGATTGGCCATGCTGGCTGGAAATTTGGGGAGCTGTAGCTCCGACTCATTGGGGACCTGAGTTTCTAATCCCTTCTGCGTGGATGCTAAACAGCTGTATCTTCTAAGGCCGGAGAGCAGACCAGATTCCGGGCCCCATGAAAAATATAATAATAAAAGCATTTTGTAATCCAGTTTCAGTGAGGGAAGAAGCACTTGCCAGTTTGGCTGGGAGTAAACTTTCCCAGGGCCTATATGGACAAGAGACCGGGGGAGCAGGCTAAGAAGACTTAGCAAGACATGGGGGGGGGGGGGGCATTAAAGGAAGGATGCAGAAGCTAAACTGAGTGGTGAAGTTGAAGCTCTTGAAAGCAATAGAAGCTTGATAGGGAAAAGAGGAAACGAGAGGGGAGTTTAACTCTCCTCTGGAAAACAATACAGTGATTAGTGCTAAATAGTTGCCATTTTAATTTTCTGCTCTATTCCAGGGGAGAGATACATCATGATGATTGCGGGAAATGTAAGTGGCAGTTGCCTGCTTCCAATCAGAGAATGAGCCTGCTGGGGTGGGGGTGGGGGTTATTTATTTTATATATTTATTATTTCAGTTTCAAGGCCACCCAACTCTACAGGGACTCTCTGAGGCTTACAATGAACATTAAAAACAACCACCTATGTACATCAAAGGAAAGCAAAGGGGCTCAGCCATCAGTCTACCCCAGGGTCTGGGAGGACAATCAGGTTTTTAACAATTTGCAGAAAATCAAACTGAGAGCCGTATCAAGGATCTCAAGGGTGGAAGATGTCGTTCCACGGGGCAGCACCCATCTTGGAGAGGCCTGCTTCCTGGATCCTGAACGGTGACACTGCTTAATCGATGGGACCTGGAGTACACCAGCTCTAGCTGACCTCACCGGACAGGCAGAAACCGATAGAGAGCATCAGGGTCTGTGCAGGGGACAGGGGTAGGCAAACGCTGGAACAACCATGACCCAATTAACATATGCTGCAACTTGTGTACTTGTATCAGACATTGGGATGTAAGCATGTTGTGTGATGTTTGTACAATGACGTCAACATGCCTATCACTGATTCAGGATCATCCAGTTTGCTCCAGGAGCTGCTAGATACACCAACAGGCCTGGATTAACCATTAAGCAAAATAAACACGTGTTTAGGACGCTAAGGAAAGGGGGATACCCCAGAGTTTCCCCCCAGCTATCAAGCCCTTTACGCTTTCACTGCCACATTCAACTTTAGTTGAATTGTTTTGGGCCATTGTCTTTATGTGCCATGTTCAGCTTTAATCTGCGTTGTTTAAAAAACATTTTCTTTGGTGTGGCGAGTTACTAAAGTTTAAAAGTTTGGTTTGAAGGTGTGGTCAGATATCCCATTTGTTTCCCTCTCAGGGCATAAGAGTTTTGCTTCCGTCGAAGGGCACTGTTGCTGGGCACCGCTTAGGGCATCAGTTGGCCTCAGTCCGGCCCGGCACCCCAATGTAGGGCAGAATGGATGATAGACTTTTCTCAGAGTCCCCTTGACTTGGAATAGTCTCCAAGAGTGATGACTGCTGACTCATTTGTTTGGAACTAAGCAATTATTTGGCTGCTGGCATCTCCTAAGGGAAGCAGTGACTGGCATTGGGTTGGAATATCTCCCCCCGCCTTACCTTAATTGCATGCAAACTCCTTTCACTTTCACGAAGAGGAAGAAACAGAGGGGGAAGCGTTTTCTGCAAGTGCTTTAGGAAAGGAGGCTCTGGATGTATAGGAAAAATTCCTGGCTCTAGAAAGTGAGGAGATAGGGAGGCTTTCAAGTTTTACTCTTCTTCTTCCGGATGAAGAAGATGCCGTTCCAGGCAGCAGGAGGAAAATCATCCAGCAGAGACTGGATACTCGTTCGTTCTTTGACGGTGCCCTACTTCAGGCAGCAGTTTAAATATAGTTTTTATTGTTTGTGAAAAGCGAAAAGGCCATTATTTCAACCAGCTGCGAATCTCTGAACTTTAGTGCTTTTTGTCAAGTAGACACACACTCAAATCTCTGCAGATTTTGGGGGAGCTGACCATCCATGCAGGTTACACGATGCTAACAAAACAGCAATTAGGGGCTGCCGCCGCCGCTGCGGGCCCACTTCACACAAGGTTGTTATTTGGCTGGGGCTCGGGATCCAGGCGGCTGGCTCCGTCCCGTTATTCGTGGCGCGGTGAAGGATGCGTTCGCGTGTCGCGCGAACCCGCATTTGTGCCCCTGGCAGGATAAGTGCTGGCGTTCAGGCTTCACACCGACCGCCGCTTGCCACCGGATCTTTCAGTCCGCACGCTCATTTTCTGTCCGCTTCAAACGCCTCGCGCTCGGGAGGCAACTTTCCTCCCATCAAGGGGGTGAGAAAAGTGAAGAGCGGGGCGGGGGGCCAACGGGCTCTTTCGGCTCGCAGCCTCCGCGGAGCGACCCCCCCCCCCCCCGCGCCGGCAAAGTGGCTCGGAGCAAGGCGGACTCCAGGGCGGAGGGAGGCGCGCGGGCGGGGGGCGCGAGCGGGAAGCGCCCGCGCAGGACTCGGCGCACGGCTGCGGGAGGAGAGCGGAGCCGGGCTGGGCGCAAAGCGGAGCGGGGAGCCGAGCAGATCGCGCGCCGGGGAAGGGACGGCGCAAGAAGGTTCCCGCCGGGCGGAAAGGCAGAGCAGGCGGGCGGGGAGCCCGGGGCTCGGGCGGGCTGCGACGCGGCGCCGTCGCCTTCCCTCCCCCGTTGTCCCCCCTCCCCTCCATCCCCTCCCTCCCCTCCCCACATAAGGTTGCTGCTCCAACCATCTTGCTCCGTGCGGGGCGGAGTGGAAACGACGAAGGCGCCCGTGCGCTTGGCGAGCCGCGGTCGGCCGGAGGCGCCTCTGTGCCGGGGGAGGGGGGGGACTAGCCCGGCCCCGGAGCGACAGCCGAGACTGTGGGGAGCCCGAGAGCGGGGCTCAAGGTAACTGCGGAGGGGGGACCCCTGAGGAAAGAAGGGGGCCGGTCGGTCCCCCCGGGCGCTCCGTTCCAACTTCCTTCGGCACCTCGTGGCGCGGCTCTGCGGAACGCCCGCGGGAAGCCGAAGGGCTCGCGGGAGGGGGGCTGAGTTTCCCGGCGGGGCATCTTCGCCTCAGCTTGGCCGCCGATCCTCCCTCTCTCCTCTGGGACGGGTGGGTGGGTCGGATGGTTTCTGGCCCTTCGCCCCCTCCCCTTTTTCTCAAGGGGGCGCTTTCAGATGGCCCGCAGAGAACAGCTCAGAGGCACAATAATATCCTCTTAAAAAAAAAAACCTTTGAGGAATAGGTGCCCCACAAGCTAGAGCAGGACCTCTCCTTTCTAGCCCTCTCCCCAGAGAACCCTTTAAGGGATGGCCAGCAGGACCCTAGGCCAGAAGGAACTTCACCCCCCTCCAGGGGTGTTTGTGGCGCGGAGGACAAGGAGGCCACCAGGCGACCTTTAATTTTGAAAGGTCTCGCCAGACAGAGCAGGAGAGCCAGCCGTGTGCCTGGGGAACATCAGTGTAACTTCGACTTTGCATGCACACCCATTTGTAATTTGGTGCCCAGCAAGAAAACTTGTCAGCTCAGAAGTCTTCCCACCCCACCTCCACCCACAAACTTGTCATTGCAAAGAGAGAAAAGATTGGAATTGCGGCCATAGCCAGTTGCACCCATCTTTCCTTACATGTCCTGTTTTTCAGATGACCCAAGAACAAGCTGAGAAGCTACATTTTGGAGCTCTTCATCTTTTCTTCTGGGAGAGGAAATCCATGAGCTAAGAAAATAATGGGCAAGGAAGAACATCAGACCATGAAATAATGCGGTGGATGGCTCCCTTGCTGATGGTAAGTCATTTTTTAAGGCATTTCCCCCCCCCCCCCAGCCCTCCATGTATTGAGGTGGTGAATAGGAATGCTTGTGCAAGTGTGCTGTTTTTTAGCAACTTCCCAGTGGCATCTATGCAAAGCCTTTAGCTTTTGCTTGCAGGAAGAAAATGTTTTGTCCTCTCCTAGAAGCATCTAATGTCTCCCACAACCACTATAAACTGACATTCCTGAAAGTATGAAGCAGGAAGCCAGCCAATCTGGGAACTGGGGGCTTAGTACAAACCCTGTTGCAGTGTGCTATGTGTTGATTTAAGCTGAAATCCTGTTACACATGGAAAAGAAGTGAAATGCACTTAGTTTGGAGTAGATCTGCATGGGGCGTGCCATAAATTGCAAAAAAAGATGAAAGAGAATTGGGAGTTGTTTTGGCCACAGAATCTCAGGGCTAAGTTGACAAATAAAAGCACGTCTCTTGCACTCTTGCATGTTTTTGTCAGTTTGGCTCAGATGGATGGAGAGCTGAAGACGCAACATGGAGTTGCCCTCATCTTCCTTTGGTAGGAATTGTTGGGTTTTTCTCTGGAGTTTCAGGAAGAGTGTGCGAAGACCCTAAATCCATTGAAATCTGAGCTTTACTCTTTTGATGGAGAAATGGAGCGGTGGTGATGATAGATGTAAATTCATAAATCCAGATTTTTGGCTCCAAGACAGTTTCTGTTTTTTTAAAGGACTTTTATGAGTCTGGTGGGAGCTCAGAAGTGCTTATAACAGTTGATGGCTTTAGAGGAGTAGGAGGAAGAGGAGGCTGTGTCCTGGGCAAGGATATGAAAGGAGAAAGCAAAATGGAATGAGGGCTTTTGGCCAGCATCCAGGCACGGTTGATCAAAGGGATTTCAGTGTGGGGAGAGAGGCTTTACAATCTCTAAGAGAGAATAGACGTGCTGGGTGAAGGAGGAGTAACTGAGTAAAACTAGCTGCACGTGTGATCCTCCCTCCTCCCCTTCCTTCTGTATTTTTAGAAAAGTTTTATGAATAAGAATAAAACAGAATAAGGTGATGCCTGCTTTTTCCCAACTTGGATATAGCTCAGAATACCAGTCAACATGTTCCATGTGAACTCAAGTAATATGGCTTCTAAAATTAACACCCACTATCTGGGCTTACAGACGGCCCTTATTCAATAGGTAGCTTACTCAACAAACCATGCCTTCGTGTAATGTGTGAATCCAGTATTCCCAACACCAGATGAACCACTATATGGCTCAGATGGTATGTGAAACAGCTTATTTGTCTCTATGAAGAACCAAGCTAGAAGAATGGCTTATTGGTGTTCCCCAGCTCCACATGTACATGTGTTGGTTTGTGGAATGTGTAGTCCAGCCCATTAGAATTGTACCCAATTAGGGAATGTGTGAATAATTTTTTTTTTTTAAAGAACTGAACAGTGGGTAAGGAGGTGGTAAACTTAACACTGGGACCTGGGAGAGAAACCCCTTCTCCACCAGATCTTTGCATTGACTGTTGTCCTCCATCCTGACCTTCAGTTGCATGCAATGGGGAGTTTGCCATCAGAGAAAGACGATCCATTCCCCCTTAGATGTAGATACTATTGTAAGCACAACCGCACCCCCATATTTATGGCAGTGCAATGAATTGTAGGATCAATCGCACTTATTTGGGTTTCACCAAAATTAGAATTTTTTTCAGTTGCCGAATTGCTTCATGGAGTAAGCGTCACTGAATCTTGCGTTGGGAAACACATCCTTCAGACTGCAACCAGCCCTGCTGATGTTTACTTATAAGTGAGAACCAGTAATGTGCAGAGTTGCCTTCTGCTGAACCAAAGGAGTAGAGTTCTGGCTTCATGAGCATAACATTGCCCAGGTTTGTTATCTGGCATCCTTTAATCAGAGAAGGGGCAAATTATGGCTGTTCAGATGTTGCTGAACTATAGCTCCCAGCATCCCTCACTATTGGCCATGCTGATTAGGGCTCCTGGGTGTTAACTGAGTTGCTTGGATTAGGATTTTCTCCAGAGGGAGTATCGTGTCAGTGAGCCTCTCAGTCTCGTGCTGTTCACTGTAGAATAAATGTGCCTAGAACTGCAATTTGAAATATAGAATTCCTTCAAAAAAAGAGAATATACATTAATTTTAAGTTATAGAATACAGTGCAAATATTATATAAACTTGGTTCATCAGTAAATAGCTTATAGTACAGCTATACCAACCTGCTCAAAAATAAGACACCTGTTGACTATACTAGAGCTTCCTCAGTTTTGACTGCTTGATTATGTGCAATCAAGTCATTGCCAGCTCTTAAGAGACCACATAGATTTTCTCCTTGACAGTCTTCCTTAACCCGGTCTTTCAGGTCTTCCAACGGGGCACTCATAGCTAGTCCATCCACCTTGCTGCTGGTCATCCTCTTCTTCACTTTCCTTCCACCTTTCCCAGCATTAGAGCCTTCTCCAGAGAGCTAGGTCTTCGCATAATGTGTCCAAAGTAGGATAATGTGAGCCTGGTCATTTGTGCCTTGGGTGAGAACTCTGGGTTGATTTGTTCAATGATCCATTTGTTTGTTTTCTTGGCTGTCCACAGTGTTCTTGGGAGTCTTCTCCAACACCCAAGTTCAAAAGTGTCAATGCTCTTCCTATCTTGCTTCTTCAAAGTCCAACTTTCGCTTCCCTAAAGTGTCATAGGGAATATGATGGCTTGCACAATTCTGATCTTTGTAGGTATAGACACATCACAGCATTTGAGTATCTTTTCCTAGGCCATCATAGCTGCTCTAACAAGTGCTACTCTGGGGTGTCTTTCGTGATTGCTTGTTCCTTTACTGTTGATGATTGACCCTAAGAGGCAGAAGCTATCCACCACTTTGATGGTGTAACTGTCAATTCCAATGCTAGTTGTTGTATCTGTTGTCAGTACTTTGGTCTTCTTTACATTTAATTTTTGTCCCATTTTTTTCACTGTACTCCTTAACTTTTATTACTACAGCTTGCTGATCCTTTGCATTTTCAGCTGTTAGCTGTGTATAAAATTGCTCACTTCAGTACAGATTTTATTCACCTAGATTAATTCATTGTTAGTTGTATTTATTTGTTCATTTGTTCATTATACTTTTAATAATATTTATAATCATAAATCAGTCCAGCAATTTTCAGTATGCTTATGCATTAGCATTTTGATCCAGTAGGTGAACTATTTTTATTTCTGTTTCTTTTCCCAGACTTGGAAGAATCTGTTAAACAAACCAAATTTAGTTTCTCTCTTCCATTTTACTCCCAGACAAGTTAATGTAAAAATAGCTGATGACAGACCAACCTTTCTTTTTCCATAAATTTGTCCTGGCAGGTTCTTTGAGATCTAGTATCTCTGTGTATAACTGAACATAGGAAGACTTTGCTTTTAAGCATCGTTCCCCTTCAAGCCACAGAGCTGCATTTTGAGAGGCCTCTCATTTTTATGATTGCAGTACAATAAAAATGTGGAAGAGGATTGCAGAAAACTGTTACAAAATCACTTGAGAAAGTATCTAGAAATGAGACTATGAGTCTAGCCCAGCCTTTTCCAGATGTTGTTGAGACTATAACTCCCAGAATTTCTAAATGGCTTGGCCAGAAGCCATGTTGGGAAGGCAGTAAGTTGGGCAAGGTTATATAAGTAGCTAGAAGATTTTGTGCAGTTGTTGTGTAGCATCCTACCTGTAGGATTTTGGGAAAGGTTTCCTTAAAGTACTTTTGTCTGCCAGGTACAATTACCAAATTAAGACTTTATGAATATCATTAGGACGTTGGACACATAGTTGCCTCATGATAATTATTCAACACGTTCTTCCAATGTAAGATCTTTCAAAATTGGCTATAACAGATTTATGCTGTTAAGATGTTCCAAAGAGCTGCTTAGTCATTTAATATGTAATTTACCCATTAGCTGATCAAAGAAATCTTGAGTATTATGAAATGTCTCCTTATTTCTGAAGATACGTTGTGAGAGGACAGTGCTTGATTCTGTTTTGTCAGCCTTGGTAGAAACGGAATCACACTGAGTTGAAAGGGGGAGAGGTTGGTAGCCAATCTGTTTTATGACCACCTGCTTAGGGGAGACTGTGGTTTCGTTATCTGGCAGAAAAGCGGAGTTTAATTAGTCGTGTGCAAATCTGGGGAAATGAAAGTAGCTCGGTAATTAGCAGTCAGCACAATTGTACGGCGTGCCACTTCTGTTCATGGAGAAGAACTAGGGAGGGACAAATATTTGCTCCATGTCAATTGCATATGATATGATATTTTTTTATTATGGCCAGAAGTCAGCAAAACAGACAAACAAATAAACATACAGAGAAATGCAAAAAAAAAAAAAAAGCCAAGTTTAAAGGGGTAGACCTTGATCTTTGGGAAGAATCTTCTGTCACACTCTTGAAGCTAAGTAGCAAATCTTAGTGACATTACTGATGACCTGGAAGTTTTTGTAAGCTAACAGGACAGCTACGTAGTAATCATCTGACTGCCCTGGAACTGTTGCTAGAATAGGAAGAATTAAATGTTGACGTCAACCCAAATAAAAATTGCAGTGTAGTAGCATGTGTGTAATAGATTCAACTTCGGAGTCCTTGGGGTTCTCTGAGCTTGGTCCTTCTCTTGCAAACGTTTCATTACCCGGCCAGGTAACATCTTCAGTGCTAAAATGGGATGGGGTTTGCTCTCTATTTATGTGCTGCGGCCTGCCATGCCAGTGCTGGTAAGGGTGGGGGTTTTTGTTTTACTCCTCTGGTAGTCCTTTGATTGGTATATGTTTGCGATTCTGAATATGAAGATGAAGATGAAGATGTTACCTAGCCGGGTTATGAAATGTTTGCAAGAAAAGAACCAAGCTCAGAGAACCCCAAGGACTCCACAGTTCAACCCTGAGCTACACATATGCACCTCTATTAGATTCAACTTCCTCCATGGCATGAGGGCAGAGGCAGCAAGTTGAAGGAATACAGTATTGTAATATCTTCCTTGCAATAACACAGAGGGAAGGACATTGAACTGTGTGCTTGTGAACATCCAGCAATATTTAAGCTGTGTAAAGGTAAGATGCCACGGCTCTCCCATTAAGTAAAGTTGGGGTCCTACAAAAAGCTAAGCAGAACTGAACTTTAATTCTAGATCCAAGAGGCATAACTTCATATGTAATCAGTAAGACACTGATTATCTTCCATTTCTTTTACCAGTTTGAAGCATTTTTAAAAACGTTTTAGAAATATTCATTTTTATGAGAAGAAAGGAAGGATGGACACTGTTGAGATCAAAATGCCTTTTTAAAGGCTATCTTTTAAAATGGATGTGTCCCTCCCAGCTGTAATCTTACAATATATGATGGTGGAACCAGAAGTGATAGACTTGCAGGGAGATCTCCGACTTTGGAAGATAGAAACCTGACATTGTAATTCTTACACTCCTCAGCTTGGGTTAGCAGTGGGTTCTTTCTGGTATCCAGAAGTCTAATGACAGAATTAGACATAAGGAGTCATTTTGAGAGATTGCCAAGGGCCTGCTAGAAGGAGTGTAGATCTTTCAATCAAAAGTCCTCTTGGTTCCCAACAGCCAAACTGGTGTGTAATCTACACCGGCCCTGAAGCTGGCATAGAATGATTTTCTCTTATGGCTTGCAATGAAAGGGAATTCTATTTTTAAAAACCACATGCACACATATGTTGGGAGAGGCACACGGACGCACTCACACACAAACATTTCTCTTCTTTGGCTTCAGCTCTGCTAGCAGGAATCTGGCAAGGCTCCAGAAAACGTCAGAGTTACTACATTGCAGGCTCCAAAAACTGAGTCCAGGAGATAGCTAAGCATGTCTTCTGCTGGTGGATTGAGACTCAGAAGGAGGTCAGACTTGGATGAAGATGGACCACAGTTGATAACTTTTCACAAAAAGAAAGAACAGGTGGAGGTAAGGCTAAATGGAGGAAGAACATGCATTGATTCAACTTGGTCACTGCAGAGCCACCTTCCTCAACTTGATAGCTTCCAGATGAGTTGCAGTTACAGTGTAATAGGAAATGTGCCGGGTATTCTAAGGAATGGCAGTTGCAAAACATCTGGAGTACCCTGGCTTGAGAAAGGCAGCCCTGGGATAGGAGAGACTGAGAAGCATGGGGACTTGGCAGCTTTACATGAGCAGAAAGAAAGGTCAAGAACTGGGTTGGTGACTGGGCTTGGATTTTGTGTTGGGTTTCTGATTCAAGCTGTGAGTTCTTCAGCTGTTTGCTTTTGGCATGACTGTACAGCCAAATTGCCAGGGTTACAAAGTCTGTAGCTGCTATTGTAAAGACCAGGGCAATCGACCAGTTATTTGAAATGCATTTCTGTATGTATAGTCTCTTTCTAGGTTTTCAGGATGAAGTTACTTAAAAATCTTACAGAAGATGTCAGAATCAGAAAGCAAAGGGAACTGAGCCCAGGTATTTTCAGCACCATAGGGCAGTGTTCCTCTCTTCCCCCACCCGATTCCTCCAGTCCATTTTTGCCTCTGAGCTGAGTGCAGTTGTGTGGTGACTTGTGGCTAGAATCCAGCTCTATAAAGAAAGTAGTGTCACTGACAACTCCTTGGTGAGGGCACAGAAGTGCCAGTGAGCAAAGGCTGCATTTGAATTCGTTGTCAATGTTCCCACTCTAGAACTGCTCCTGTTAAAGTAGGTCCACTCTTGTTCATGATGGCACATAATTACAGGTAGTCCTCGCTTAACAACCACAATAGGGACCAGAAAATTGGTCATTAAGTGGGGTGGTCATTAAGCAAGTCACCACATGACTGAATCTAATTTTATGACCATTTTTATGATGGTCATTAAGCGAATCATTGCAGACATTAAGTGAATCGTGATTCACTTTAAGTGAATTAAGTGAATCCAGACATTAAGTGAATTCAGACATTAAGTGAATCCAGCTTCCCCAATGGACTTTTTTGCTGGAATTCACTTAATGACCACATGATTCACTTAACAATCATCATAAAAAAGGTCACAAATCACTATCATGTGACTGCGGGGGATGGTGCAAAGGTTTGCGATGGTTGTAAGTGTGAGTACAGGTCATAAAGTACTTTTTCCAAGGCCGGCATAACTTCGAACCATTGTTGAATGAACATGATTAAGTGAGGACTACCTGTATAGCATATGTAATCATGACAGCTAACTTTAGACCAGTGTTTCTCAACCTTGGCAGCTTGAAGATGTGTGGACTTCAACTCCCAGAATTCCCCAGCCATTTGGATGGGCTTGATTTATGTTGGGGACTGGCAACCTTTTCAGGCAGCAGATACCACTGTGTGCTCTTGTATAATAATGCAGGAACTTAGTAATTATGATTGTAAAAGGCTGAGATTGTTAATTTTCTCACAAGGGCACCCCTAAGATCAAGGAAGGAGTCATGTGAAAGCACTGGTGCTGAGAGATTTGGGCCATTTTAAAATGTTTAAAAATTAATGTTGGGGTATGCATGTGGGTACCACTTAAAGGTCACAGGGGCCTCAGAATTGCATTGCTGATGTCCGATTGAAGTCCATAACTTGTTGGGTAGGGCACATGCCGAAAGTCCTGAATTCAGATTTTGCCATTTTCAGTTAAAAGAACAGTGGCAGGTAGAAGATAAAGCTGGTATGAAACAGAGGTTTACCTTCCTAAGCAAGACATCTTTCTCATGGAGTGGCAAAGTCCCTTTCTTGTCTTTGGCAGACAGCCAAATGTGGACTCCTTCTCTTCTACTAGAAAGCCAAATCTCAGCATCCCTAGTTGAAAAGTCATACAAGGAAGACCTTTGCAGTGGACAACCGTGGTCAGACTAAGTAGATCACAGCGGACTCGGCGGACATAAAATTTGATAGGAAAGAAAGCAGCTGCATGAATTCTGTTATAGTTCTCATTCCCCATTCCATGTGCAGGATGCGCTGAAAAGTGGTACGAAAGGAAAGGAAATGTGTGGTGGTGGTCATTTATCACCATCATATTTTGTGAATAGTTTCTCCAGAGGTGCCCTTCATCCACGGAGACGGTGTGGCATGGAGGTGGGTGGACATGGCAGAATGTCATAAGGATGCGTAGCTTCTTGTGGCAAAAAGAAAAAGGATAGGGTGGAGAATGGGTTGTTGGAGGACATTTCCAGGGATTTCAGTTTCATTAGTTTAGAGACACCTGGATTGCTTGTTCAGACATGGCTGGTTTGGGATGGATAGGTTCACAGCCTGCTTTAGAAATTGATTTGTATCCATGACCTCCTTGTCTGACTTTATCTTGGAAGGAGATGTTTGGATTCCCCGGGAGGAAAGGGAAAGACATGGAATGGGAGTAGACTTCCAGAGAGAACGAAGGCACTTGGGTTTCCTGAGGTCTGTTAGTTATGACTCCTAAATGAGTTGAGTAAGGAGGGATTTGCAAAGATGGGCTTTTGAAAAGCAAGCAGCTAATTGCTGTAGAGAAATAGCACCCTATGGTCAGTTGATCTGTGTTTGAACCCAGTGAAGTTCTTTATAGGTATTATTTGCAGCACCCTGCCCAGATGGGTTGGCTGTCCACTCCTAGAACTCCCCCAGCCAAATCCAATGCATACAGAGAATACCTTTTTGGCTTACAATCAAACCAGGGGTGGGATTAAACAGAACAATCCATTTGCAGAAATCAGGAAATCTTAAATGGATGAGTTTCAGGGGTTTTGAGGAGTAGGGCACACACCGAAGGTTCTGGGCTCAAATCTGGCCATTTCCAGTTAAAAGGGTCAGGTGAAAGGAGAAGGTGATTGAGGCATTCATAGACAAAGCTGATAGATGGAAAGCTGGATGCAGGAGTGAAAGATCGGGTACAGACTAGTAACTCTGGATCTCCTTGGGGCTCTTCTAGATGAAGTCTCTGAACAATAATGGAGAAAGTGCTGTGTCAAACTCTCTACCTTTTGTAGGTACTATGCCAGTCGACTACATTTTTCATTTTGCTGAAACCCAAGGAGCACCAGCATTTTCATCAAGCCAGAAAAGCTTAGCACTGTGCTTCCTAATCTCCAAATCCCGGCTGATCTCTTTTTAAGCTTCAGGGCATGTTCTTCAGACCTGGATTCTCCTGATATGATTCCTTGTAAGGCACAGAGGTTGTGGATGGTCTTTGTGGCTCAGATGGATTGGAACCATCTCTCAACACCCATGTGAGGAGTGCAAAAGAATCTGGGCTGATGAACGTTAGGCTCTGGGTGCCAGAAAGGCAGAAATGGGAGAAGCTTTTCCTCATTGTTGTCGTTGGTATTCCTCCTCTGGACCTTTTCCTCTTCCTTTTCTTCCTAGTCAAGTCAGGACCAGAACATTTCTGGCTACCAAGAACTGAAATGGCATCTGCCATCATTCAGTATCTCTGCCCCTCCCAGTGAAAAATATGTTCTATTTCCATTGTTTTCCATGCCTCCACGTCTATACTCCTACTATTGTAAGAATATAAATATGAACATGCTGGATTGGACAAAAGCCTTATGCAGTCCATCATTCTGTTCCACAACGGCCAAAGAGGTGCCAGTTAGAAGTCCAGAAGCCAGTCACGAATGAGTTGTCCATCCTGCCTCCAAGGGAGCCATTTCCTTATCAGTCACCACCAGCCCTGACCCCATTCCTCCTGTTGAACGCATTGGGAGTCTCTTGGCTGTTTCCTTCTCCAGGGCTGTAGGAGCTGGGATCCTAAGTGCCTTGGCATTACAAGAGCTATAAATAAAGCCCTTTCTGCTTTTTCTTTGGCTTCCTATGAGCTGCAGCACATACAATTGTAGGGCATGTTTTACAAATTTGTTCTGCAGCTTCTGGTTAGTGATGACGAAGCAAGGCGCTGGATCTGTGAAATACTACTGCACATTTCAGGTGTTTTGTTTCAGCCCTAGGACTGACTGCTTCCTGGACAGAGATTTCCTTTTAAGACTCTGGGAGGCCCGGTTTACAGAATAATAGAGCTGTGCAGGGCTTGGGATTCAAAAGGCAACATGTGATTTGGAACATGAAGCATCTGTTGGGGACACCTTTGTGATGGGCTGGAATGGAAGGAGGGGAGTAAAGAATGTGCTCTCATCTCCAGAGGAGCGAGGAAGAGATAAGCGGAGAAGACTGGCACCTCCCTAAGAAATTCCATCGGTGTGAACTGGCTGAGCCTGGGAACTGGTTTCATTCTGGGAAGATTCTTGTTATGGGGTTGTAGCTAATAAACCTTGCTGGATTGATTCTGCATGGTCTCCTGGAGTTCCTTGGGCTAGGCCCGACAACCTTAAACTGAATGCATTCAACATTTCAGTAGCTGCTTTGGGAAAAGACACTGTTGCCTTAAGGCCCAGAGCAGTGGCATCTGCAGAAGGCCAAGGGGGATTAGAATGGCTCTAACAGTGAGGCTGTGCAAGCCCCGCCCCTTCTCAATGTGTGGGGTGACATCACATGCATGCCCAGAAGAGGTGGAGCTTGTATCAAGCTGGCATCCCCTCAGCTCTGGGCAAAGTTGGAACTCTTGGAAGCAAACCATCCCCAAGGACATCCATAGGGAAGGGCAGGGGACAGAGAGATGATGAACAGTGTGGGATTAGGTCACTGTGCAAATGCCATGACTCACATCCATGCATCAGATGTCAGGATGCAAGTAGATAATGGCAACATTTGTGTGATGATGTCAGACACATGGGTCTTCATTTTAGCATCACTGTGGTTTGCTACAAATGTCATCACCCATTGTTGTTCTTTGGGGGTTGGGTTTACAAGTATAGAGGATAGTGCTTAAGCTATATATCCAGTCTAGAAGCAAGTGGAAGTATTTTTATTGTTGTTCTTTTCCCAGTAGTGTTAAGATTGTAATGTGACAAGTATCTACATTCCAGGGCAACAGACAGAAACTTTTCAGTAGTGGCCCCATCATTATGGAAGTTCCTTGTGTGCGTTTTAAGATGACTCAAAGACCTTTTAATTTCAAATATGCCTTCAGTTAAAAGAGTATGGACTGGGTTTTAAACTGTTAATGTTCTATAAACAGATTCTTGATGGATTTCATGAAGATCTTTGGAAGGGATTACAAAGGGTTTTCAGTTTGAATTTTGTTGTTGTTGTTGTTTAAGTACAGTAACGGATGATAAACAATTGATACCAGTCGATGGATGAAAAGCATCTGTAACTGGAATGGGGCAATTTTCATCCTTCCCCTCCACATTAGTGGGGTGGAGGCTTCAGAATATCATGGATTTTCTGGAAAACTGCCAGAGATAGAGTACTTGCCAAAACTCAACTCTCCCTTCCCGCAGCAGAGGGAAAGCGATACTATCTACTGGCTTCATTTAAAAAAATAAATGATATTGATTATAAGCTTTCTGGAGAAAACTTGGACAGAACAACAGCCTTAAATAAAAATCCTTAAGATGTAAAGAGAAACTCTTTTCATAATTGGATTGCTGTCTTTTAATTCCTGCCCACGGATTTGAAAATCCAGCCCAAAAGTAGGTTAACCTTCCTGCTTAAGTCCTTCCTTCTGGTTAAAGAGCATGAGTTTGCTTCAAGCCAGGAGCAATTCTTTCATCTGACTGTGCAGTTGGATATTAATTTTATTTCTTTAGGCTACAATTCTTCAGCCAGTCTCTGGCCTGCTGTAGGCTATAGAGTTTGGAGATGTGTCACTCAAGGATGTATTCACAAAAAGATTCTTAGCCCCACCCATTAGAGCATGGGGTCTGCATTCACGCAACAGTCGAAGTGCGGTTAGTTGGAAACACAGTTACTGTTGATTTATTTACCCATTGTGTGAGCCCAGCCAATTTAGTAAAGTTATGGTTTGATGTATAGTATTGCAAAAAGTTCAGAGAACAGCCTAATTTAGTAATCTCATTAAAGGCGCTGAGTGATCAGGGCCACAATTTGAGCCTAAAGAAGTGCCTTCAAACCTGTTGAAAGCCACGTCAGTGTCTAAATGTACCAGTGAGGTTTTCCCATGATGGCAAAATAGGGTGTTGTAGAGAGTAAGGAAGATGGCCTTGGTGGAGAAATGCAAGGACTGTTCCCTAGGTTAAAGGGGCTGAAACATTTTTAAAGTCCAGAGCAGCAAGATCACATTCCGAAGCAGCTCAAGCAGATGCCTCCCTGATTCACTGGACTACAAGAAGGAGGAGAAGGTCCAGCACAATCAGACTTGCAGGATTCTGTTTATTATAGCCAATCTCCATAAAAGTAGTTTTAGCCTTCTTGTGGAGTTGGGCCGGCTTCTTCTGGTCTGGTCCGGCTCATGGGGCTGACAGGTGTGTTAGATGGGATTGAGGGCAGTTTGGAGATGATGGATCCACCCGTCCTGTAACTCATGAATTCCTCAACATGTTCCAAAGAAAGGCAGTTTAGAAGAGCAGAAGCGATTCTTTTTCCCATCATAAAATTTGTCTCCTGCTCCTGTATTTAGTCTTATTTTCTCTCTTTCTTTCTGTGTGTGATCTATTGCTTCATCAAATGTCTTTTTAATGGGGCTTATAATACCAAGTTAGAAAACATCCAAAATCGCTGTACAGCATTTCTTTAAAACTTGAAATAATACATGAAATTGACAGCTTCATCCTGTGTATGGGTACTTTGAAGCAAGTTGAATGGGATTTAGTTCCTTGCAAAGGTGTTCACAGGAGTATTGCTTAAAGTAGTTGTAGCTAAAATATATGGGTTAAGAATATTCTAACAGCAGAAGCAACAGTGAATTTCAAGATATGGATAAAGATTTACCAGATTCTTGGAGGCAGCTAAGTTTGCTACTGTATTTTTTTGGAAAGAAAGGAGTTGTCTCTGCATTGCTGAATGTTTTTAATGGAATATTGCCATGAAAATGAAACTATATTATATAAAGGCAAGAATACAACTCAAAGTGCTGGGTATGACCTTTAATGCCTATGTAGCTTGGCTCCAGGATATCTCCAGCACTGCCTTCTCCAACCAATTTTGACCTACCTGACATGGTAGTCCCAGGATAAACTTTTAATGGTCTCCCACTCCCCATCCCCATTTAGCAAGGTAAAGGGGGTGGAGGCTTTGTGCTGCTGCTTTTTAGTTGCAGTGCATGATTCCTAGAATACCGTCCTCCAAGATATGACCAACCCCCACTTATTAACATTTTGTAAACTGCTAAAAACGAAAGAGCGTTGGCACTGTGATTATTGCCATCAACATCCTTATTGGTTTTATTCTGGGATTTTTTTGTAGTTTTTTTCCAGTATTGCATTATATATATACTTTTTCAAGTTTGACTTTTATTTTATTAAGATACCACAGACATTTTAAGGCATTGGATGATATTATAAGCTGCCAAGAGTTGTTGGATTGTGGTGGACAACAAATTTAATATATAGCTAAATAAAGAAATAAAAACAATTGAGAAAGGCCCAGTTTCAGGTTTGCATTTTATTTCTCTTTGTTTAAAATATTTTAAAGGGCCTTCCCTTATAGAAACATTCCCAAAGGGGTTTATAAAAATAAAATCATATACAGGGAAGAATAACTAGAAAAAGAGTTAGAAGATGTTAGTGAATGTGGCAATTATATTAAAATCCAGGATGATTTAATAGCAATGAAATGAACCACATTTTTTTTAATGAAACAGATTTGGATGGTTTATTACTTGATATTTGGTTGGTAGTGTTACCTTTGAAGAAATCAACACAATCCGTTGGAAGAACATGACCATTCTAAAAGTTTTTAACTGGTGCAAATTCATGAGAATAGGCACAGACCGATGGGGAGAGATCCAGCCTCAGATTTGCACAAGGCACAACCTGACTTTATTAGGAACAGCCCTGCTTCTGCTAACCTTGTTTTCTTGGAAAATCTCCTTCCTCCAAGAGAGAAACTTACATTTTAGTTTGGAAAAAATATTGTGCTTCGACATTTTGTGCTTCGTCCGCCTCCCCCCCATCCCCCAAAAAGTGCTCTTGACCTTATCGTAACACTGCAATCTCTATAGTTGTTGATTATCCACAATTAATAAGCACTGGGGGTTTTCCTCCATTGCTAAAATATATTTTAATACGAAACAAGGGAAACAAGGTAAGAGGGTGAGTTAAATGTTTGTGCTGAGATAGAAAATCTGGGTGCTAGTTAATCTCAGACAGCAGTTGGCGGTTTGCACCTGCTGGGAGAGTGGAGCAATCTTTACTGTTCCCAAACCTTGCATGCAGAAAGTTAGCATGGCAAGGAAAAGGCTAGATCAACATTATTTTCCCATTAGGCTGGTTCTTTATGTACTTGGCTTTCTCTGTATCTTCACAGTATAATCTGTCGCTCTCGATACAGATATAGATGGCATTATGGAGCATTTAGTCATTTTAAAGTTGACTACTAAGCCTGAGTATTAATGCTAAACAGAAAAGCAGAGGCTGCGCTGAGCAAGCATTTCAAAAAATGATCTTGTAAGCAAAGAATCCAGCAACCGAGAACAATCTGCACTATGTAATGCAGATATATATGAAGGGGGCCCTTGTGAGTCACAAGCAAGGAAAGCAGTGTTGTTTGGCTGTTCTCTCTTTTTCCCCCCAACGTTTCATCTTAAAATACAAGAATAATGCAGCAATGCAGAAGGTGGAATTTTCCAGATGCTCTAGCAAAAAAAGACACACTGGTGACCCCAAAGAGCTCTTGCCGAAAACTTCTGCAAAGAAAGCTTCCTGTTGCAGGAATCGAATTATGTGACACGTAGTATGGAGCTGGAAGTTATTTCAACCTCATTGTCATATCCCCAAGCTTAGCCTAGCCCCCTTTGTGGGCAGAAGGAGTCCCCTTGAGTCCCCGCAGGGCTGTTTTTTGGTATGTTTGTACTGTATGGGGGATTGGGATTGGCTAAGATTGCTGAATGTATTTCACCAATGAAAGCCTAGAGAATATCACTCTAACCCAGTGTTTCTCACCCTTGGCAACTTTAAGATGGGTGGACTTCAACACCCAGAATTCCCCAGCCAGCATGCTGGCTGGGGAATTCTGGAAGTTGAAGTCCACCTATGTTAAAGCTGCCAAGGTTGAAAAACCCTGCTCTAACCAGTAGGAGGCATGTTATATATTGCTAACTCTCTTTACATCTCAATAGAAGAGAGTATATGTAGCTCAGGGTTGCACTGTGGAGTCCCTGGTGCTCTCTGAGCTTGAATGTTTGCTTGCAGACATTTCATTACCCAACTAGGTAACATCGTCAGTGCTAATGGGTGTGGGGTTTGCTCCTTGTAGCTTGTCCTGCCAGTGTTGGTGGAGGTGTGGTTTCCTCCTTGGTAGTTCCTTGATTAGGGTATTAAAGTACAGCCACCAAAAGATTGTCCAGCTTGGTTCTCCAATTACAGAAAAATGGCAGCTGGAGAAAGATTTAGCCAGAAAAAAATGGAGAGGTTTTCCTTAAGAATCTTTGTAGCACTTCAAGAAGGGAAGCTGGTGCTATTCTTTGGGTGAGGAGATGGGCCAAATTGCTATCCAAAATTAAAATTAGTGTGAACTTTATCATTTACTTATGCCAGAGGTGGTATGTCTCTCCCTGCAATTTTTCTGCTTGTGGAGGGTTGCAGACGTAACAGGCTGGTTGTCTTTACAGATTAATTTAACCATTAGCTTCATGTTTGGATTGAAAGAAACCTCTGAGAAGCAGAATGACTCCCTGATTCACCCAGAAAAGTTTCTGGTCTGGTACGCAGATAGAGATCAGTAGGGATGACTCGAGGGGGTTTCATTTCTGGAGGGAGAAACAGAGAAATGTGGGCAGGATGTTTTGAAAAATCTCAATGCTCCAGTCGTTTCTCTTCGTTCTGACTTCTTGTCTAGGCCTGATCAATCCAATTGTCCAAAGAGAAAATGCAAAGGAGATTAATCTTTGCTACTCTCCTTGTAACGCTTGTTTCCAGATGAGAGTTCCAGATGAGAGTAGTTTCGGAGTGTGGTTAGACTAGTAACACTAGAAACTGTCCATCTGTCTTGAAGCTTTGTATTTTAAAAAAAGGTGGGAAAAGAGGTAGGAAAACACAGGGAAGATGTGGAAGTTTGGGCTGTGTTCATATGACATGCTTAACTTGGATAGGGATTCAGCGCATTTTCTGGGTTGACACAATGCATTGAACCCTAACCTGACCAAGTAGGCTGGGTATTTGCGGGATGTTATATCACAAAAAATAACCCATATTAATATCAACCAAGCTTGGCCTATTTTGTAAATGCAGTTGCTAGTCTTCTACTGACTTGGCTGTGTGTTGTATGAAGACAAGTTCAGTGATATCGAGATAGAAAAAGAACATCAGAGCCTGGGATGTCCAGAGATGTCACGGTTGATTGATAGGCATTTGTTCCTAACCACACCATCGCGTCATAACATCACGATGCAACCTCCACCATACTTGCATCGTGATATTACACACAAGTACATACAGGGTAGAGTTTGCACCATGATGTCATGACACTTGCTTTGTCCCTTGTCCTCTCTATGGGCTCCTGCGACTGATTTCTGTACTGTGCCCAGCGATCACCACGTTGGCTCACATGCATTAAGGCTCAGGTGCAGAGCGGCTGCAGACCTCCCGGTGAGGTGTGGGTCTTAGCAGGAGTCAGTCATTCTAACACTGAAAGTTGCTCTAATCATCTTAGCTTAATCAGGCGTTCTTGCACCCTGCGTTTCTTCAGTGTGCTATACCTAGGAAATCTGAAATTAACTGCAGTCCAGCTAGGTCCAGACATTGTGCTGGGCTACAGTAAGGTTTGTGGCCTAGCATATTATCTGATCCCAGCCAGTTGTGCCTTATGCAGCAAGTCGCAAGCCGTGACTTGGTGCAACGTGTGAACCCGGTTTGTCTCTGCAAATAATGTAAGGAAGAGGAAAGTAAAGGCTAGCTTTCCTCTGGCACAGAGAACAAAACTTGATCGCATGGCCTTCTTTTGCAGAGAGTTGAATGCTTGGAAAAACATTTTGCCAGCCTAAGGAGTTTGCCAAGAAGACCGATTTTGTGATTTGAGTGGGATGTGTGGCTTTCATTCAAGCAGATGCTGGTCAGTACTTAATGGGGGATGTGCTATCTGTGGATGTCTCACTCTGAGCAAGAAATTAGGTCTCTTTGAAATCTTATAATGCCATGAAACTGGCAGCCTAGGAGGCAGCCAGGAAACTGTTTCCAGAGACTGCTACAAGCTGGTTAATCCAGTTCCTGATTTGGAACATTTCATGCGAACAACATGGGTTTGTCCCATTAATAGCTTCCTTAATTAGTACCAGTTATAAGATCACATGCTTCAGGGAATTTGCAAGTCCTTGACCTATCCATCTTCTGCAGCAAGTGGGCTTGAGCAGCAAAGAAACATGACATACTCAAGCACTGAATGTACGCCTGGTGCATCTGGTACAAGGATGGGTGCTGTGACTGGTCAATGCCAGTTTTTCATAGTTCATCAATCCATTGTGTCGCATTTTTCATGTTTTGTTTTTTAACTGAACCGTGTCTGTTTTCCATGCCTGTCTCTGAAAACACATTTGTGCTCCAGGAAGTATAAATTGCATAAATAAAAAAGCCACTAGCCATGCTTGCTGAGGGATTAAAAATAAGAAAATCCTGACCCTGAGGCTAAATTATTATTTTTTTTAGGAGCAACCAAAATGACCTAAAAGGTTTTGTAGGTTTTGAGTCAGGCAAACTGCTACAAAGAACAGAGAAAAGGGAGGAAATAAGAAAAGCCCAACGTTACGCCAGAAATGCCAGCCGGCGGGGTCTGTATTTCAGTGCTGTTTTCACAACACTGGTTATGGACTGAATGCAGTGTTAAGTTTGCCTACTAGATTTAGAGCTCATATACTTACTTAATACCCCAGCTCCTGACTGCAGGGCAAACAGGGTCAGTTGTTGCTACAAAAAGTGGTGACTGCCACTAACTGAGTGGCATGAAAAAGGAAGCTGACAAAGTCATGGATGATAAATCTGTATACAGCAGAAGTGAGCATCCCTAAAACTCCTCCCGGATTACTGTATTAAAATATTGTGCCATAACATTGAAACCTGTATGCTTTTGTACATCTTTTGGCAAAATTTAAGCCCTCTCCCACCAGGTGACTTCCAGCTCTCCACCATATGGTCTACAACTCTTGCAGGCTGGTAAAATATTTCTGACCAAGGAAAATCATGTTTCTGAATCCCAGTTCAAGTTCCTGAGGAAGCAGTATGCGAGTGGGCCATTGTCCTCTTGTTCCGTCAGTTTTCCAGAAGCATCTAGTTGAGTCCTGTAGGATACAGGATGGTGGAGTAAATGCAGATTGAGTCTGAAGCACCAAGGCTCTCATTACTCCAGGTTTTACCGCCTTGAGTGTTCTCCAAATGTCCCTACTCAGCAGCTGCCACAGGGGCAGTATCAAGGGAGGGCAAATGACAAAAGCAGCATCATCCCACAAGCTCCATCCTTTTTGTACTCCATCATGGTGTCACATTCCCATGCAAAAAGTATAGAGCTTGTGCAAAGATTTGAGGAAGGCACCTCACATCTTGCAGACACCTCTGTACCTACTTGCGGAACTCTCAGAATTGATGCCACACATCTGGAGGGCACTGAGTTTGGGGTAGGCTGCTTACTTCATGTTACCAGCTCTAGACCTGGACCCCCAGATGTGGAATCTGAACCCATGTAACTCTGGGCAACTTACAGAAAATTCAACAGAACCTACAAAAAAGAATACAAAATAAGAAAATGGGGATCCAAACAGAAATGACACCACCATCCAATTGGGGTTCCAACACATCATGACCCAAAAGCCCAGGAAGAAAGCCAGGTCTTAGCATTCTTTATAAGGGCCAGCAGGGTGTTCAGCAACATCTGGAGGAGTTCCTTTTCTGGACTATTATAGTTTGAACAATCATGAAATCCTGATATCTCCTGGCCATGTGGCATTCTCAATGGTGCTGGGCACTTGTGCTGTGCACTCATCCTCTTCAAATATATATAGAGAGAAAGAGAGGGAGGGAGGGAGGGAGGGAGGGAGGGAGGGAGGGAGGGAGGGAGGGAGGGAGGGAGAATATATGTGTGTATGTATATACCTACCTACCTACCTACATATATACATACATAGAATTTTTTATTAGTAAGACTGTAGAGAAACCATCCAAACTTCCATTATCTGGATATTAACCAAAATCTGAAAGTGTATCTCTCACATACAGAAAAAAACTCAGAAATCTTAAACTTTAAAATCACAGCCAAGGAGCTATCAGTGTATTTTGTTGTTGTTCAGTCGTTAAGTCGTGTCCGACTCTTCGTGACCCCATGAACCATATTGCGCCAGGCCTTCCTATCTTTCACTGCCTCCCTGAGTTTGCTCAATTTCATGCTCAATCAGTGTATTTTGGGACACCACTAATGTTTCCATTTCTGCAGCATTTGTCATTCTGGATTGTCACTAATCTTAGTCTCCCTGCTCTGTGAATTAAAACATAATGGGGCAACATAGAACAGTTTATGGGGGTAGGCAGAATGCAGAGTTAAATCATAAACTGACATTGAAAGCAAGCCCCATTACTAACTTTTTATTTAGAAAGGTCAAATATTTCCTGCCAAAATATGGACTTAATCAGTTCATTTCAGTAATAGTGTCAGAGTCCTGGAAGTTTTCCTTTTTTTAAAACACACACACACACACACACACACACACATACTTATATGGGCTTATGTAATCTTTCTTGAGAATTCTAATAATAACATGATGATTTTGAACTCCATATAGAGAGAAGTTTTGAGTTGCTGAGCCTACTCTAGCTCTGAGTTAAGTTCTGTCTTGCTCTGCTTTTTTAGTTGTACTTAATGCCAGATAAATGAATGTTGGCATTAGTTGTCATGTTAAATCTATCTCCCAGTCTGGACCATTTAAAAGATCTGTACATGATTCCTTAACTGTTTTCCATTAAAATGTGTCCCCAATCTTGCGTCCTCCTGAACCTGCTGTGATTTCAATTTCCAGAATTTCCTGGCAATCTGGGAATTGCAATCTCAATGCATCTGAAGGGCATCAGGTGAGATATTAATTCTTTACAATATCCCAATGGCTTTGTTGCATTCCTTTTAAAATTAGAATCTCCATAAGTTTCATTATCATACTTGGCAACCATACCAAGCAAGTTAATGCCAATCTTACTCCAGTAAGTGCCTGTATTTAGGAGGGACCGAATAGGATGCCCAGATCTCCCTTGAAGGAAGGTCATTGGACTTCTGAGTGACTTCTTTTCTGTTGTTTAGATGGTCTAAAATGACAGTAACTTTACTGTACAACTGTACAAATGTACAACTATGGGGATCCAGAGTCTAGACCAGTGTTTCACAGCCTTGGCAAATTGAAGTCCAGACATCTTCAAGCTGCCAAGGCTGAGAAACACTGGTCTAGATGATCATTCTAGCCCATTGTGTCAATCAGGTATGAGCTATGGTAGAAGGGTTGGAGGACATAACTCAGTTTCCCAACTTCTAAAGGCCATCCAGTGCTATGCTGACATCATTAGGGGCCCAAACTATCCATATGGGGATGGATAAAATTGGGGATGTTTGAGGGGATTAACAGTGGGGATTGGAATGTTTCGACACCATATGCCTTTCTCTTTCACTCTAACTCATGCTAGGCAGGAGAGGACCAGAAAAACCTACTGCCAAAATTCAGCCATTTTGCCACCAGTCTGGTAACACAATCTTGGATCCTGGAGGTTGCATGCAGCCCATGAGTTGCCTTCCCCAGGTGAAAACAGAATTAAGTTTAGATCATGGGGAAACAAGGGAGATGGGAGAGAAGGAGATCAGAGTGAGTCTCTGCATGAGATTTATTTATCAATCCAGTTTATATCCCATTGCATCATAAACAGACTCTCAGTGGCTCAAAATAATAACTGAGATAAATTTAAGTCAAATATTTTTGGCAATCAAGGGTCAGAAGAGTCCAAGAATAAATAACTTTTCCACTTTTCATGGCCACAGATCACAAGGCAGCAAGTCACTGTACACATCCCCACTGAAACAAACAGGAAATGTAAAAGTGTTCTTGCACCAATCCCAAGGGAGTATGTGTGAAAGCAGAGTGTCCAACTGGATGGCACCCTATGGCAAATTCTCCTTGGTAAGCTCCATTGAAATGTGTGGAAACTCTCACAAGGGCGCTCTCACTTTGGTAGTGCCCATGGGCTGCGTTCCTAGGGAATAAGATTGTTGATAGCTATTATTCATGATGGCTATTTATTAGGGGTCTGCAGAGATCCTGATTTGAAGAGTGACACGTGATTTGGAGTGTTTATAGGTGCAAACTTAGCATCTGTCAGTAAACCAGCTGCATCTTTTTCTGGGTTTATGTGGCTGCTCTCTGCAATGCATGATCCCAGGAAAAAGTGTGCTTGGTTTAAGGTGTTCCCAGGAGTGCTATGTGTGTGGCTATGCATGTTCCTAATTACATTCTACCCTTCAGTGTATTATACACCTTGCTATGTCACCTCCAGTTGCTGAGGAACATCAGTGGGAGGCTACAGTTGAATGCATGTCCTACTTCCCAGAGGCATCTGATTGGAAACAGTGTTGAGCTGGCTAGGCTAAGGGAAGGCCACGTGAATGCTGGTCTGCAGGCATTCTTAAAAGAGGTGATACCTGCAGCCCACTGTTCCATTTGCAAGTGTGGTGAGGTGGGGTGGTGCAGAGCCTTCTTTACTGCAACCATTTTGTGAATGCAATCACAGGACATCCTCCAGACTCCAGGTACATCCACCAGCTCCAAGGGCTTGCCTAGTCTTCTCTTCGGATTTTCAATTTCTTCAGTTTGCTCTAGCCCTGGCCTTCTTACTTCTTCCAAGGGACTTGTGTCAAATGAGTTACTTTTGGTATGTAACCTGGGTTAGGCAATGTGGGATGATCCTATGTTCCCTTTCATGAGCTGAACAACCAAAACTTATCAAGTGGTTATCTAGGAATTGTGGCTGACTAGATTATTTTCATGGTAATAAACTCTTAAATTGACATGTTGGAACTTTTGAGTATGAGGTATTTTTAGCTGAGAGTTTGGGTTCTTGGAAAGTTCAAGAAAGACAGCTCTTTCCAGGAATTAATCTGATTGACATTGACGCCTATGTAAGAGATCCAGGAACACTGAAATAGGCAAGAGGAGCACTAAAGACATCGGACCAAGGCGAATAAGCCAAAATAAGGGCCACATCATTTTATTGCCGTAATTGCTAAGAATATATCGGAAATTTGCATCAATCTCATCCAAAGAGAGGCAACAACGCATAACAGTTTGCAATGCCATCAAAACATTTTGCAGAAATGGTAACATTTTTTGTCTACTGGCAAGACATGTAGCAAGTTAAAGTACTATAACTTGATAAATCAGATTGGAAATGGTAATTAAAGTTAGTTACTCTCAAGACAGAGTAGTTGGGGAATAAGAGCATTAGGAAGCAATCAAAGTGTGTGTGTGTATTAGATATCTGGTATATGTATGATAATAGATCTATAGCTACATATGTATATCTTTATACCTTTAGGGGTTACATAGTGCTGGTGGATTAGCATTTTTTTCCCCTTAAGATCTTTTAAGAATCCCTTTCTTTCTCTTTCTTTCTATAATTTCTCCTGATGTAGAACTTGTCAGAGCTTGACAGTTTGGGACAGGAATACATTTGTCATTATAAAGCTTGTTCACTTAGTGTCTTTCCCCAGAGACTAATAACACCTTAAAATTATTAAAATGAAAACAAAGAATTTATGTTGGATGTGCTTGCATGCTCAGTGCATCATTGATTAGCTTTAAATCATGTTTCTAGCAACACTGCAGACTGGAGCTCACCTTGAGCTCCTGCCTTGTACCACCAGACCCACTTTTTAAAATTGAGGACAAATAGAAAATCGGCTGGTTTACAGATAATGCAAAACAAAGAGACTGGCACGTTGTTTTGGCCTCCAAAGCCTGCAAGGTGCGGAGATGATGCGGAGGAGCTCTCCACAGACAGAGAGGTTTTATGGGACAACCACAATAGAAATTGGGCTTTGGGGAACATGTTTTCACACCCCAATAATGTACAGATGGTTCTTATTCACTACTAGAACTGATTTATTACCAAATGTAGAAAAGAATTTCCCCATAGGCTAGCTAAGCCGGCCAAGAAGTGTTATGTTTGGATCAGGATTTGAAACTGAGGTTCTCAAGTCCCAATCTAGCCTTTTAATTCACCACAGGTTTGGTTGTTGATTAGAGCTTAGCGATCCCTTTTCTCTGATTCCAGGGTTCGTTTCACTCAGCCCACCAAAGCCTATGTTTGAGGTAATGAAGGACACTTTTGGGTCCAGAGAACATGTGATCGCCAAATAAGTCATATTATGCTTTAATGCAGTGTTTCTGAACTTCAGCAGCTTTAAGCTGGGTGGACTTCAACTCCCAGAATTCCCCAGCCAGCATGCTGGCTGGGGAATTCTGGGAGTTGAAGTCTACCCAGCTTAAAGCTGCTGAAGTTGAGAAACGCTGCTTTAATGTGATGGCCTGGTACCCACTCTGTACTAAGACAATGGATATGTTGTCCCAAATGTTCTGAACTATAAACAGCACAATCCCATTTTAGACTAGTTTATTATGTTATGCAAACAACGCATCCCTCTGGTATCTTATCAACATAACTGGAATTGTAGAAGATGAGCAGTTCTTCATGTATGAGGCTATCTAAGTTAGTAGTGGAGTGTAGAGCTTAGAGGTAGAGCTTCCTATTGGTAAGTAAAGCTTAGGAGGTTCTTTATAAGCCCTTATCTTAATGAACCACAGCCTTCCACCGACACTCATGCTGTCTCCTAGTTAACCTTTTTCCTTCTCTCTCTTACTATTGTTAAGATGACTTGTAGACAACCCAACAGGAACTGAAAGTGTAACTGAAGTTGCTGAAGCTAAAAGAGCTATGAAGACCCACAACTCTCCAGAGAAGACAACAGGATCCTCTGCTCCTTCCCGATGGCACAGGGGCAGGTTTAGGCGCAAGCCCTCCTCGCAGACGATGGTGAAGGGACAGCTTCGGATGCGCTCACCCTCAGGAGTCTTTGTGATGGTGGGGATCTCAGTGGTCCTAGTGGGAATGACCATTGCTGTGATTGGATATTGGCCTCATCGTACAAAGTCTGGAAGTGGTAGGCCAGGGAACTCCAGTGATGCAGGAGACATAAGGAAGGAAATCAAGGTTTCTCCCCAAGCTCATCCCTTCCTTCACAGTGAGAAATTGAAGCTCATTGGACCAGTTGTCATGGGTGTGGGACTCTTCATCTTCATCTGTGCTAATACTATGCTGTATGAAAACAGAGATATGGAAACTCGCATGTTGATGCAGCAGGAACTCTATTCCATGGGCCTGAGACTCCCACAGGACATGGGGCCAGTAAGTGATTACTTTCAGAGGAGAAGGACCACCTCATCCACTCTCAGGGCCAATGCTGAATGTGTAGAAGGCTACTACGAGGTGGACCTTTCCTCCAGTGGCTTCCAATCCTGCTCCAGCCCTGTGAAGAAATGGGTCAATAGCTGCAATTCCAGCAGGCTCCAGACTACTACCCAGTTCTTTCATCACAAGAGTGTCTCACCTTCACTTTCCCTCTTGAGTATCCATTCTGACTCCAGTAACACCATGCCAGAGAATGGAGCCTTCTCCTTTGCTCGTGGGGCAGAGTCAGTCCTCTCTACAGCTGTCAATGCCCTGCCTTTGCCTCTCATTAAGCTTAACAACTGTCTTCTTGAAAAGCAGAGTGTTTCTCGGGTGGGTGTCCGGGACTTGGAAGGCAATTGTAGGTTGCCAGAGGAGAAGGAGGAGGTGCGGAGACTCTCGTGGGCTCTTCTGCCTGGATGCAACCGCATTGTGCCCAGAAAGGACACACTGAAAGGCAGCCACATAGTTATTGATATGGATAGCAAGCCCCACTCAGCTATCTTGATGGATACATTCATGCATCATGAATGTGCAAAGAGAGAGTTCCCAAATTCGGGTCACTCTAAATCTCTGGATCTTGGCCAGCCAAGAACGGCATTGGTGGCACCGAGTATAGGTAGGAAACACAGGAGCTGGCCTAGGCTTGACCACATTGGCCTACTCAACTATGCAAAACTGGAAAGCCAAGGAGAATCTTCTGATAGGCTTTTGGAGGCATCAAAAGAGCTTTTCAGGGGGGAGAGCATTCCATCATCCCAGGAAATTCCTATGAAAACAAGTCCTGGTATCTGATCAGGCACCCAAAGGGAACTCTGTTATTTTGCTGTGTCAAGTTGGCATTGCCAAGAGGGGGCAGATTGATAAGTATTTACAATGAACATTGCAATGGTGGCTGCTTAATTCATCAGCCAACGTCTGAGCCCAAACCCTGTTGTCAACGGTGAAACACTTTGGATGACTTTCTTCCCAAGGGCCTATGGTTTCTTGCCTTAACTAAAAGTCTGATTGAGTGTGAAAAATTTTGCCTTGAATGGACTACACATTCCAGGTTATGTACGTGTGTATAAGAATATGCACACTGTGTAGGTTTGTGATCCTGAAGTTCCGTGTCACACAACTGGTCTCCTAACAATGCACTTGTAAGGGCTGCAGGGAAGAGTCAGATGACTGCTTGACTTCAGAAATGCTAAAGTGGTGCCTCCTAAAATCACAAAGACCTGGTTTTAAAGAGTCATGAAGTTATACTTTTATACATGGGTGCAAGTTACTGAATACTTTGAAGCTCAACTACAGTTCCTGCCTGAAGTCTTTTAATGCTTGGGTAGGAATACTAGTTGTTGTTAGTTTTTTTTTTAATTTTAAAGACAGTTTAAATACACTTGTATTGCTGATCTCATAATTTGGAATCTGAGAAAGCCAGTGATTTCTAAAGTAAAAAAAAATCCTACAAGTTAATTGGTGACTCTTCTTTATTTGCTTCATTTTTAGGGAATCAATGAGTATCTAAAACCCTTCAAAGTAGGTCAGGTCAGGAAACAGACTCCCCAAAGATTTCTGGCACTCTTACTTTATTTATAAAGGGTGTAACAACAGAATCTTGAAAACCTGGCAGAGATTCTCTCTCACCCTTCTTATAACTAAGAGAATCAAAGCGGGCTAATCTTCAGTTTCTTCCCCACTCCCTCCTCCCTTTCCAGGCTAAGCTGGTGTTGAGTGAACAGCTGTTGAATATCTTCTTCAAGACCATTTCCATAGCCCTCTACAACAGGGTTGTTAAAGCTTGTCTCACACTATTAAGAGCTAGAATAATTAGTTATGCCATAATGATCTCTTTTCCCATCTTTTGATTGATCCCATCTTCTTGGGGTTTTTTTTTTTTTTTTTTTTGCCGTTTCCATTAGTCCTTTACTTTTAATTTATAACCCAAGTTGTAATTTTTAATGTGGCAAAAGTAAAAAAAAAAAATGTTTTATGTGTGCATTTATTTAACTATGTATAACTTACTATTCTAAGAATTTCAGGATGGATTGCAGTCCATAAATAGGATAAAACACTAAAGTGAACTGAAAAGAACCAAAACTTTAAAAGATTAAAATGGCAATAACCATAATACATGAAGAGAGAGGTGTGTGTGTGTTTAAATAAGGGCCAGTAGGACACAGCTAGAAGGTGATGCTTAAGTCCTGAATTCCAAAGTAAAAAAAAAGCAAACAAGGTTGGCATGGGAAGGCTTTCCAAAGTTAGAGCATCATGTTAGAGAAGAGTCTCTTGTACCCATGTGGTACTGCTCTCCAAATCATGGGATGATCAGGGACATCCTGCAAAACTGAATGTTTGGACAGGTACATAGAGGGAGCTGGATTTCCTTAAGTAGAAAGCATTGCAGAATGACACCTGCAAGATTGCTAAAGTTAAGTGAAGTAATATATATTTTGCCATCTATAGAGGGAGCCCCTCCTGTGTCCATCGATGGTGCTGCGGATATAGTGAATGGGGAGAAATCCCATCCCAAGAGTTTGATGCTCAAATCTAACTTGCTGAGTTAGATAGTGGAAAATAAAACTCTAAGCAACCAAACTTAGAAGCAGGAAACTTTCAAAAAGAGGAAGAACAGCTCAATTTTGTTTGCTTTTTTTTAACACCCTTCCTCCTTATGGGGAGAGTAGAGCATCTCTTCCTAGCTGTCCGCAATCCAGATAAGCAGACCCAACATTTTTCAGCAGTTTGGGATGGGAGAACCAGGAATTATATAGCAATCGAAGAACAAGCAGAGGCTAAATGAGAATTGGGAGACTCTGTTTGGTTTGATGGAAAATGATCTCAGTGGTGGTACCTTTATTACCCTTAGTCCTATTTTATTTATTTATCAAATGTGTATGCCACCTGACTCACAACAGTTCAGGGCAGCTCACATCATCTAAAACAAGAGAAATACAACGAGAAAAATAAAAGGGTGAGAAGGACAAACCATCTCTGTATTCCTAGTCATGGAAATAAACTCTGCAAACCTCAGTAGTTACTTTATTTTCTTTCCTTTTGCTGGTTTTTAACTCCCCTTTAGTTCATTAGCCTTGATCTCTGCAATAAGGACTTGCTAACTTTTGGCCCACTCATTCTAAAAGGCTGATTAGGCCACCTCTCTGCTCCGTTAACCTACAGAAAAGGGAATAGAAGCAGATGGTTTGTCCCTTTTCTCCTTCCATGGAAACCAGTGCAAAAGGGGACTTCCCCTGGAAGAAAGTAGGGGGTGGCATCACTTACAGAGGGTTCAAGGGGGTTGTGAGAGTCCACCATATCCTCTGCATGATGTCCAAACACATCTCTGTTAAGTGGAATGAGGTACATTCCTACGGAGAACAGCGATTTGATCCTTAAAGACAATCCTGAATGAGTAAGTTGGGAAAACTTTTCCCTGCTAGAGAAGTTTCTCCGAACCAAGTATTCTTCTCTTTAACATCAGAGTTTAAGGATTTTTTTGCTTTTCTTGCTCTGTAGGAGAGATGGTTTTTCTTTCGTTCACTCACAAACAACAGCTAAAGTAGTACAGAAGGTGCATTGTCCTAAGGATGGGGAGGGAGATAAAGAGAGAATGCCTGCCCTGTAGCGAAGGCATGAAGGTCAGAATGTCAAACTCAGAAGAAACAGTCAACGGGGTCTGGCAGCAATCACCCAAGAACAAGCATGAGACAACATGAAACAGATTCCTGGAGCACCCAGACTGAATTGTAGTGTAGCTGAAGGGGGAAAAAAAGGAAAAGTGTGTTGCTGCTCGTGCAACAGAAATACAGCTGGAAGAGAAAAGGATGGCAAATGCATTTGAGATTGTGCACATTCAATGGGGTTACCTTGTGCCCACTACACAAATTCACAAAAATAATGGGAAGATGTGAAAACCCAGTTGACCAATTTTGAATGGGCAGGTGTGGGATATAAAATTCCCAGAGAGAGATACATGGGTTGCCTAAGTGGAGCACCATGGCAGTAACTGGAAATTGAGGCCAACAGCATGGATGACCGTGACTTGTTAATGGAGAGGGTGAAGATACCCTTGAGCTTATCCCAAAAAGTGCTCAGAGAAGGTTTTGCCACCTCAGAAGGAAGTTCAGCGACAGCTACTCAGCATTTATCCCCAGATAAGGAGAGCCATCTATTGATTGAAAAGAGTAGGAGCAAAGATATGGGAAGAACTGAAGAACCTCCTAGATTCCTGCTCCAAATTATTGTTGTTGTTGTTGGTTGCGTAGTCAGCCAGATGTTTAGACTGGATTTGGTATTGTTATCCACCTATTGAGTCCTTCCCAAGGACCTGGGATGATGATGTTGTTGTTATTTTATCCTGCCTTTTTATATATAACTCGAGGCAAACAACTAATATTCCTGCCTCCCACTGGTTGCACAGAGTTTTATTTTCCCTGTCTTTGATGGTCTCTGTCCAAAATCTAGACCACTGTTTTTCAACCTTGGTAACTTTAAGATGTATGGACTTCAGCTGACTGGGGAATTCTGGTAGTTGAAGTCTGCACATCTTAAAGTTGCCAAGGTTGAAGAACACGGATCTACGGTAGATGGACAGGTTACATTTGACAGATCAGTTTTTCCCTTAATCTTTTCATATCTGAACTTCTTGAGATGGGAGTTCTTCCTGGGTAACTATATCGAGTGTGAAGATAATATAAAGTACATAAGAATTCAGAGCTAGTGGAGTGGAGTGTTCAGTGCTTTGGACTAGGACCAGGGAGACTCCGCAATGGAAACACAGTGGTGATTTTAGGCCAGTCGCTCTTTTTCAGCCCCTTGCTTCCTAGGAATGCTGACGTGCAGGAAAGATGAAGGAGGTGCTACATACGCTGCCTTGGAGGAAAGGTAGAATATCAATCTAACAAATAAATAAACGTTAAAGCTAGATTTGCATTTTTGAAAGAAAAACATCACAGTGACATTATTTTCAGAGAGTGAAGGAATCAAAACTTTTTACAGCTGAGAACAGAACTTGTTCTGCAGCAGTTTCCCAGAACTGCGTGTAACTGCTAAATGCAGAGGATCTCCTGCACCGGGAAGGAGGCCAGCTCTTTTGCACTGAGGGAGCCTGATCTGAAGAACGGGGAGGGGGAGCAGGGGAGAAGCGCCAGATGCAGGTAATTTGATATGTTTGTAAAGAGATTTAAATCATATTACTGATCCATTTGGTTGAACTATTGCCTGTGATTTTTTCCCATTAGCACCACAAATAGCCGGGGAAGGAAGGCAGGCAGGCAGGCAGGCAGGCAGGCAGGCAGGCTGGAAATACTAGGAAGTTTGAGAGTTCCTTCTGACTAATCTCATCTAACAGCCATTTCCAGATGGGAAAAGTTGAAATTACTTGGACTATTGGCCTCTCCAAATGCTGCTGCTCTTCCTGTGGTATCAGCCATGTAAGGAATCAGGTTTTTATAGGTCTAGTGTTAAGACCAAACGAATGAACAAAATTGCCTTATTTTTTTCTTTACTTTACTTTTTTTCCCCCTGTTCCTGAATTCAATTCTGAATGCTTCTCACTGCATTCCTTTTGCATTTTTCCAGATTCTTTGCCATGTCCTCAGCTAACCACCATTAGGGATGTGTAAAAAAAACCCTTTTTGTTTTGAGTTTGGTTTCAAAAGAAAGAATGGGATGCCTTTTTTTTTTGCCCTCTTTGCCCTCTTCACTGCTCTTTCATGGGAAAATACTGCAGGCTGAAACCTGGCCACATAATTGTCTGGGAGCAGATATCACTGAATGCCAGAAGTCTAAATATATTCCGTCTGTTCCATAAATAAGTTACAGGTTGCCCCCTTCCCCAGCAAAGAAGTCAGTACTTTTCCCCTTTAATTCAAGGGTGAGCATCCTAAAGGCCTTATACTTTGTCAAAGTTCGTACCAGACATCTGGGAAAAAAATCTCCGACCTTTCCAGCAGCCTGTTCCTATGCAGTGGGAGGAAAAAGCTTCGGAAAGGAAAAGAGAGATGTCAGGAAGAGAGATTAAACAGGGAATGCCGGACAGAAGGGATGTGCTCATGGACTTTTCTGTCTAGCCCTGCCCACTTTGCGCAGGTTAGTCCTGCGGGAATATGGCCCTTAACAGAAAAAGACAGGCCCATCCCTGCATTATGATTATCAGCCCTGTCATCTTCATCATCTGCAGAGCAGGCATGTCTCCAGAAGAGATTTTCCTATATTATGCAATCAAAAAGCATAATATAGGTGGAAAAATGCCCCAGTTTTGGATTACTTTTTTTTTGCATCCTGGCTTATTTATTGACAAGGTTTGCTTTTGTTTTATTTGAAAAAGCCCCAGGTGAGTCATGGAACATGTATTGACCTCAGTGGGCTTGTGATGCTTGCCTCGAAGTCATGTCTCCGTTAAACCGTTTCCCCCAGCGCAGTCCCATGGAGGCCTTTGATTCATAGCAGGAGAGAGCGGGGCCATCATCTAGAGAGGAGCGTCATGCTAGAAATAAACTCACTCACTCTTAATATTTTGCTCCAGGAGAAAGAATTTCCTCTCCCATCCCCATGAGAAATGCTTATGGATTGTACCCCTTTAGTTTCTGTTTCAGAACATGGCAACTGTCAGTACCACTTCTCCTGCCAATGTGGGTGCCCTGGGCATCTCTTCTCCTCCCACAATTTAACTCAGAATCAATACTGAGTCTCCCTTTTCATAATTAACTGAGGAAGTGAAGCATGAACACACTGTCATCAAATAGGGTTACTTGGAAGCTCTAAAGTTTGCAGAAATATTTGAAAAACCTCACAGAGAAAAAAATCCACTCAGCAAAGAGTATTTTGAGGTCCAATGCTTCTTCATATATATTGGAGAAAATTCAAAAGGGAATGGAATGGAATGGATGACTGATATCTGGAACAGAAATAATCCACACAGCAATATCTATTGCAGACCTGAGTAGCAACTCAACCTTCTACTCTCCATCAACGCAATGCCCAGATCTCCTGATTTAAAACCGAGTGGAAAGTCACAACAATTTCCTGAGTATTCCCTTCCAAACCAGAAACCAAAGTGATTTCTTTGCAACAAAACTTTTCCTTCTACTCTTATAGGGCTGGGATATCAGGGCTAATGTGGGAGTTATGCTAAGAGGGAAAGTCTTTATTTTTAATCCCACATTCACGGCTGATTAAACCCTAAATGCTCGATAGCTGGCTTAACCAGCTGGATAGGCTGCCAGTGAACTCCCGGGCTTCACATCATTCAGAATCAATAATGAAATCAAATAAAATGGTGCTGTCTAAACATCGGCACCTGCTTGGATGTTAGCCAAGAAATGAAATTGTTGAGGTCAGGCTAAGCCTCCCACTTTACTCCAATGACAACTCCGTATCCTGAGGTGGAGGGTTGGGGGTCTAAGTTGCGCCACAATCTGTGTTTTGGAGAAGGGCATTCAAATGAACTTTCACTGGTGTCATTGTTTCTGAGTGGCAAAACACTCCGAGTTATTCTTGCTCATCTACAGCTGTGCTGGTGCCATGTGCTAAGCATAAGTGAACCATGGGCTACTCAGTTAGCCGAATGTTGTGGGTTTGCATGAAATCCTGAAAAGTAAACTATCCACCTGGCCTGGGTTCCTGCAGCATGACTGGTGGAAATCTAATTGGGCCATCTGCAGTGCGGAATGTTGTGCAACACCCAGTCTCCGTCACAGGGGGTGTCTTCAGGATGCAAACAAAACGTTGAGGTGGCGTCCACAACAGTGCGATTGACGCTCTGCCTTTTAAAAATGTATGACACACATAAAAGGCAAGCAGAGTTTCAATCATACTATCTTGAATTTTTTGGCCATACCCTAGGGATATCCCTGGTTTATCACATGGGGTACGTGATCCTGCCAGGCATGGATCCTGCAACAGCAGTCTTCTGGATGTCCCTGAATGTTCTGAATACCTACCGGCAGAAAGCACTCTAGATCATGGCAGTCATAGTCCTGGGTTGAGAACTGCCAACAAGCACAGAATATAGTCTATGTTGCATTGCATTGACTACGTGATGTGATTAAGGACAGGGCCAAACAAGCTTTTTTTGTACCCTAAGAAAGATGCTAAGGATGTGGCTGGTGGCCAGCATAGTTTAGTCTGAACTGTGTGTGTATATGTTAGGCTTGGAGGATTTTTATGGGGCTGCCATTTTGCCCTTTAAAGTCACATCATTGTCCAATCAAGCTGCAATGATGGTGACTGCAATTTTCTTGGCAGCATCCCAAAATCTTCTTCTGAGATGTTTTCTCAACTTCCTGGTCCAGCCTACAGCCCTGATGTTCCTGGTGGCCCTCATACAAATACTTATCATGATCAAACCTACTTAAATTTAGCTTCTGAACTTAGATGAGGTCAGCTAGGTTCTGCCATCTACTAAGGCTTTGGGGGTCTCTTCATTGCCCTCCGCCAACCCTGAGAAAAATGACTGAACATCTAGGCAAGGGATTTGGCAGCTAGTCCTGCATTTCGCAGCATTTGGGATGAGTGAATGTGTTCTGGGTTTCATTCACTTTCACATTTCACGGACAAACATTTGTTTTGGCCCATTTCCATGACGGCTAGCAAATTTGGTGGGGGGGAAAGGTCTACAGGAAATTCATTTCCGTGTACATATTTCTCAGAACTGAAACATTTAGCACTTCATTTTCCCTATCATTGTTTATTATGCTCCGTCTTGAAAGCTTTCTTGTTTGCTGGTGAGCATCGCAAAGTGTGGAAGAATCTGAATTTAAGCATGGAGGTGCATTCTATGCTGAATATTAGGCTCTGGATGTGTGAATTGGATGGATCGGTATAAATGTTCAGACTGACTGAACTTTTCCTTTATCTCTAATTGCAGCCCTCGCTTCAGTTCTTGTATCTGTTTTCTAGTTGTCTGTGGCTTTATTAGCTAAAGAGCGTGCCTCCTCCGTCGTGGCCCCTGCCCTCTGGCATGATATACCTCTAGAGATCTGGATGGCTTCCACCCTGATGACATCCAGGAAGCTATTGAAGACCTGGCTATTCTCCCAGGTAGGTTGATGGTTGAGCCCCTACTGGATGGTGTTGTTGTTGTTTGTTATTGTTGTTGTTATATGTCTGTCTCGGGGCCGCTTACACATACTTTCTCTTCTGTTGTTTTGGTCTTACCTTTTAATTGTAAGCCCCCCAGAGTCGTTAGGAGTCAGGCAATCTCTAAATTGGTTAAATAAATTAATAAGCAAGCACACTCAGAGAAGAGCCAGGCTCATGTTGAAGCCCTGGGTCTTTTGGTTTTTTGGTATTGCATTAGAAGTTATTGTTTTGTTTTGTTTCAGAATAGTTCAGTTTCTTGGAGATGTGTTTCAGTGGTTTAATCAGCCCAAATGATCAATCTAGTTAAGCAGCTGATCAGAAGAAGCAAATGAGAATTGGGAGATGATTCATTGATTTGGCGCTGCTGCTCATCATACTTTTCTTTCCATTTCTGCCTGACAGTGTCTGGTGGCTTGTCTATTTTATTACTGTGAATTTTGAGATGGATTTTCTTTATTTGCCAGAATTATATCCTGATTTTTCTTTAGGTCCTCAAGGGGCATATCGAGTGTCCTTTCTCCAGTTTAGTCCCCATAACAACAACGCTGTGCCATAGGTTGACTGACTGGCTGCAGGGTCACTAAAGGAGCACCAAAGTCAATGAGGACTTGACATTAGATCTCTCTGGTGCAAATCCATCACTCTCCCTAACTCCAACACCCTGTTGGCTCTGCAACAAGTCAGAATATAGGTATTAAAAAAACAAGTGGAAATTATGCGGGTGTGAAGGAGAAGTACCGTGTCCAACTCAACACTCAGACTGAGTGGTTGTGGCTAGTAGGGCCCCCTAGATCTGAGGATATTCCTTCTTTAACTTTGGATGGGGTTGCACTTCCCCATTTAAGAGTGGAGCACAACCCAGGGGTCTTCCTGGACTCATAGCTCAATGAACAGGTGGCATTTGTGGCCAGGAAGGCATTTGTATAGCTTCATCTGGTGTACCAGTTGCCCCCTTTCCTAGATTGGGAGGCCCTCACAGCTCAACTACTGCAATACACCCTACATGGGGCTGCCCTTGAAGACCATCCAGAAGCTTCAGCTAGTCCAGCATGCATGGGCAGTGACAGGCATGCCTTGATATGCCCATTTGACACCCTTGCTTCATGAGCTGCACTGGTTGCCAATTTGCTTCCGGGTACGATTCAAGGTGCTGGTTATGATCTTGGGGCTTGGTTATCTGAGGGACTGTGTTATCTCTTGTAGTGTCTGCCTAGCTGGTACAAACCGACAGGTTTAGCACGCTCCAGGTCCCTTCAATTAAACAGTATCATCTGTCGAGGCCCCGTCACAGTGCCTGTCCTCTGGAATGATGTTTCTCCTGAGATGCAGATGGCTCCCGTGCTGATGGCTTTCCAGAAAGTCTTAAAGACTGGCCATTCTCCCAGAGCTTGGTTGAGGGTGGCTGGATTTGTTTGCTGGATTTGTTTGAGGGTATGGGTGTGGTTAGCTGGACTCGCCATTGGTTCTTGTTCTTTATTCCTTTTTTCAGAATTATTACATTTTCTATGCTGTTTGATTTTATGGTACATCGCCCAGAGTCAGTTTGGAATCAGCACTGCCTAAATTGAATAAATTAAATATTAAATAAAATTAATCCAGACCTCTTTAACATTGCGTGCATTATTGCTTGGAGCAGCATTGTCTATAGCAGTGGTTCCTAAACAGGGGATCATTACCCCCAAAGGGGTAATTTGGGCATCTCCTGGGGGTGATGGAGCAATTTGTAATTCCTTGTTTGTGAGTCTCAGATCCAGTTTGGGACTGCCACTGCCAAGACGCTTGTGTAAAAAAATAGTCTGTTTTTTTGGGTGGGGGTCATGACATTATTCAAGATCAAGAAAAGGGGTCAAACAGTATAAGAACCGCTGGCCTAGGGTCTCCAAAGTCACGCACCCTGCCTGTTGCAAAAACTGTTGCAATTTTCTGTGGCTCTGGGGACATGGCCCAGAAAGGTCACCATTTGCTTATCCCTCATTATGCCACAATGCCCTCTCCCATGATGACCAGGTGTGCCCATAAGGACAGGTGTGCCCTCCAAAGTCCTTTATATGTGCACAGAGGGGGCAAGTGAAGCCCCACAGTCACACCCTCCCTTTGAAATAAAGCATGCACACTCTTTGTATACACAGCTGTGGCTCCAGAAGGTGCATTTCAACCAGTGACAGTCTGGGTGGAGAAGAGATCTGTGCTTCCTTGTTGCATCTGAAGAGTTGGTGTGGCAGTCACAGGACAACCAGGGTGGGGAACCTGGGCTCATTCCCAGATTGCCGAAGGTTGCTTCTTGCAGTCACAGCCAGTAAAAGAAGCCTAGAACTGTAGTTTGGCCAGACAGAGAAGACAACAGGCTGCTTATCCCTCAACCACCAACTATTAACCCCTTTTTAGCTTGGCCCAGTGAGTCATGCACCACTTTACTAACGGGTGCAAATGCTGCCCAGTCCCACCCTTTGCTGGAAAATGGACACTGCGTGCAGCAAAGGGGGTGATTCCCCTGCTTTTTGCTCGGTGTGTGTGCATGTCTTCCCCTCTTCTCAGCTGCCTTTTTTACAGGCACCATTCCAGGTTCTGCTTGGCTTTGCCTTTTGAATTGATGGCAAGTATTCAGGCTTCATCCGATGAATAATATGCTGGATTTTTTACTTTCTAACTCAAAAGGATGGATCAGATAAAAAAAAGCTGCATGGTTCCCTTCCTAAGCAAAGCAAGTTACTTGATGCCTATGTTTGGAAGGATCAAGGAGACCAACTATAGTAGATCATCATTTTGGCTCTTTCGGAAGGATTCGTAAGTCTGGATTCATACAACTCACCAGTCTAAACTAAAATAGATCTGAGTAGTTTGTAGCTCAGTGTACTAAGGGAATGCAGTCATTATTTTAGCATGTTATGTGATTTAGCCTCATGTCAGCTGTTTGTCCATTGGTCCATCCATCTGTCCATTTGTCCATCTGTCCATCTGTCACTCTGTCTGCCTGCCTGTCTGTCTGTCCCCCTGCCTGTCCATCTGTCCATTTACTGTCCATCCTTCTGCCTGCCTGTCCGTCCATCCACCTGTCTGTCCATCTGTCCATCCACCTGTCTGTCTGTCCATCCATCCATCCATCCGTCTGTCTTTTTCATTTATTTATTTAACTTCAGCTAAAAGGTTTTTCTTTAATATTGGCTTCTGTTTGTACATTATTTATTCCCCAAATTCATCAAAGGCTGGCAATCACCTTTTGACATTAGCCTGGTTGAATAAGCTTGGACCATCATAAAAAAAGTCCTATCCTTTCACTATATAGTGGCAAGATGAACTAAAATATCTGGTTTGGCATCTTCTTTTTGAGTTCAGGGTATTTCTTTCTTTCTTGAGAAAACATTTTCTCTGTTTCTCAGGCCTGTTTCTGAAAGTTTCTGGCTTTGAAAATAAGAACTTCTTTTTAGTTTGCAAATTATGGGGAAGAGTCAAAACAAGGAACTAGGAAAGACAGCTTGATTTTTTGATGCAGGAATTGAAACCAGCTTCCATTGTGGAAAGAAGATGCCAAATTAAATATTGGCTTATAATTCTTCCCAGTAAAAATTGCCTGCGTCAGTTTACTACCAGTTCCATTCCAAATTACTTTCATTTTTTTTCAAAGAAAAAATAAATGTGTTGATATCCTTATGGGTGGGATGTGGTCTTGCATTTTTTTAAGCAATGAAGTTGCCAATAGAAGCCTGTCTTTTGTCGTTCAGTCATCTCCTACCAGTTGGCAACCTTCCAGTGGGATTCCACTGAATTCCAAAGGAACCCAGCAGGGGGACCTCTTCCCACAAGACTTTTTCAAATTGGGAATGGGGGCGACCACAGTTTTCAGGATGATTGAAAGATGTGTCATACATGACAACAGTAGTAGCAGCCCCCTTCATCGCTTCCAATAAGAAAGTCAGCTTTACCACCAAGAGATATTCAAAAAGAAGTTCGGAAGCACTTTGGCATTAAGGCAGAGAAAAAGAAGCCTCTTCGGAGGGGAGGAAATGTCTGAGAAATTGCAAGGCAAACTTTGGCACAGCATTATGGCTCTTCCTCCAGATCCACTGGAATTCTACCATCGTTGTCATTTCTGATTTCCCCATTTTCTGTCAATCGACTCAGAGCTTCAGGGTGATGTTTATTACCGTTCTGGTTAGACCAGGAGTTGCCCAGAATCTCTGCTGAAGCTTACAGCGTTGCTCCAAAAATGCCCTTAGTTAGCACTGTATAGACAAGTGTTTCTCAACCTTGACAACTTTAAGCTGTATGGACTTCAAGTGGCTGAGGAATTCTGGGAGTTGAAGTTCACACATCTTAAAGTTGCCAAGTTTGAGAAACACTAGTATAGACTGAGATATTCTCTCCATTTTCCCACTCGTGCACAAGCCATCACAGACAACTTCATTAGATGGAGATAACTTCAGCAATAGACCTGGCTCTGGGCCTACACCAGAATGTAAACAGTCAGCTGTAACGGGCTGGTTGGGAATGGACTTGCAAACTGCAAGCAAACTGCAAGAAAAGCAGTAGGCAGAAACACAGCCGTTGACATTGCTAGGGAGATCCACAAAGGAGATGACAACGTGCTGGAAAGGAGAAGGAAAAAAGGCAATAGATTTATAGGTTTGCACTTGTCCAATTTTTTTCTACAGTTTATAACATATTGGCTGAACTAGCAGAACTGGCTGTGTAGGATTGATGGAAATCATAGGAGCAACATTTGGAAAGCTACAACTTTTCTATCCCTGCTCTGGAAAATTATGCAGTTGGCTTCTGTGCCTTTAAGCAATGGTAAATTAGTGATGGTAAATAGCAATATAAAAAAAAATCATTAAAAACATCAACAGGGGACACTTTTATTAATAGTGCAGATCACTGCAATCCAGCTTAGGTCATTTGAATCTGTTAATCAGGTGAATTAGCCACTGAAATTATTAAATAAATGTTTAAACATTTACAGGTGGGCAAAACAGTCCTTCTGAAGGAAGAAGCAAACTTGTTGAATGGGTAGCAGTTTCACTTTTTTAAAAAAAGGTATTTTTTTGGGAAGAGGTATTCCTTACCACAAGAAGCAAAGGGGACTACTTCTTTTTAGGTGGTGACAGACAATTGCAGCTTTTAAAAGTGATGGTATTAAAAAGTTTTCTGAAAAAAACAAACAAACCTGTCATCCAGGAGAACGTTTCCATTGATTAACAGCATTTCAAATAAACTAAGATACAAATTGATTTAGAGTGGCAGCCGTCATGCAAGCACATGCCAGAAAATGAATCCTGCTATTGCTGTCGGTGTGGACAGCAGCTTCAGGCCACTGTCTGTAAAAAATGGGTGTTCTGCTAGATTTCTGGATCTAAGCGCTGGATAATTTCTATGCATATCTATGGGCCAAAAATACTCATAATTGCTAACACCGCTATTGATCATGCTGGCTAGGAACTATGGGAGTTGTAGTTCACGTATGGGATAAGAGTAGCTGTTCTTTTACGGATTGCTAACCTGCAGAAAAACAAAAGAAAATGAAGATAATTTTAATAAAGGATAATAAAGGTCATAAATAATTATAAATTAATTATAAAATAATAAGTATAAAATAACAAAACATTATAAAATGATTTTACAATCATTATGTTATTATTTTAATAATTTTAATAATTATTTTAATTATAGTATTATTTTATAACAATTAAAATAATTTAATTTATATTATTTAAATTTAATTACTTAATTTTAATTTTTGATTTTATTGATTAAATTAAATTAATTTAAATTTAATAATTCAAATTATTTTGTAATTGTATTATTTTAATAATTTTAATAATTATTATTTTATTATTTTATTATTTTATTATTTTATTATTTTATTATTTTGATAATTATTTTATAATAATTAATACAATTTAATTTATTTACATTTTAATTTTTATAATTTTTTTTTATTATATTATTTTGATAATTTTGGTTAATTATTTTATAATAATTAAAATAATTTAATTTAGTTAAATTTTAATTTTTATATTTATTTTAATTATTTTATAATTATTTTATAATAATTAATTTTTAATTTAAATTTTAATTAATTAAATTTTATTTTCTAGATTTAAATTTGTTTCATTAAATTTTAAAAATTAAATTAAAATTTATTAAATTGAAATTATTTTATAATTGTATAAAATTATTTCATAATAATTATTTTAATTTATTAAATTTAATGAAACTAAAATTTAAAATTAAAAATATAATTTTATAAAATTATTTACAAAATAATCATAAAATATTCATTATAAAATAATAATAATAATAGATAATAAAGATAATAAATAATAATAATAAAGGATAAATAAAGCCATACTGGCTGAGGAATTCTGGGAGTTGATGTCCGCACATCTTAAAGTTCCCAATGTTGAGAACCCCTGCTTTAAAGTGTTTGACTTCAATCAGCCAAATGGCAAATGTGGTTCAGTTTAAGGAAGTGGAAAGTGATGCATATTGGGGCAGGAATACATTACATGGCACATCTTCATCAGGAATACTGCATGCAGTTCCCGTTGCTACATTTGGAAAAAGATGCAACTGAGCAGGAAAAAAGGTGGAAGAGGGCAACCCAAATGCCTGAGGGACTCTAATGCTTTTCTTAGGAGAAAAAGCAAGCACGTTGGGGATTCATTAGCTTAGGAAACATGTGGTGGTGGGGACATACAATAGGAGGGTAAAAAATCATGCATAGAATGGAAAAAGATCAGAAGTTCCTTTCCTGGTTTGGAAACATGAGCAGTAATCTAATGAAGCTGGTGGGAAGGAGATTTAGGACAAGCAAAAGAAAACGCTAGTCGATGCAATTCCTTACCACAAGTTATGGGGAAGACCATTAACGCAGCCTGATAATGGAGTAGATAAATTCACGGGGAACAGCTCTGCTGAGAGCCGTGAATGAAGGCAGAAGACTTCCACACTGGTGGCCACTTTCCCCCAAATATCAATTGCAGAGGAACACTGATGGTCGAACCTTGTAAGCGTACCTGGCTAGCCCTTGTGAAACATCTGGATTCAGAGGAGTCTTGACATGATCCAGCAGCGCTATTTTTATGATCTTAAGTCACATGAAAGGCACTGGGCTAGAGAAGTCTGTATTACTGAGAAGCAGATAAAAGGGTTCATCTCCACCATCATCATCCCAGTTAGCTCTTTTCTGCCTTCCACCAACTAGATCCTCAGGCTATTACAGGTAGTCCTCGCTTCATGACCACAATAGGGACTGGAAAATTCATTGTTAAGCAGAGTGGTCGTTAAGTGAGGCATCATGTGACCGCACCCAATTTTATGACATTTTTTGCAGTGGTTGTTAAGTGAATCACCATGGCCATTAAGCAAACCACGTGGTCATTAAGCAAATCACGTGGTTTCCCCATTGATTTTGCTTGTCAGAAGCCAGATGGGAAGGTTGCAAATGGTGATCACATGACCCCAAGATGCTGCAACTCTCATAAATGTGAGCTGGTTGCCAAGTGCCCAGATCGGGATCACGTGACTGTGGGGTGTGTGCTGTGATGTCATATGTGTGAGGACTGGTCATAAGTAGCTTTTTCAGCACTGTTGTAACTTTGAATGAATGGTTGTTAGGTGAGGACTACCTGTATTCCCATTTTATAAAAGGGAACTGCTGGTTCTGTTAGGCCATTTCCAGATTACAAAAATGGGGAAAATGGGTTGCTTTGATTGTTTTATAAAATATAATGCAATCTGTTATGTGATAAATGGAAGGCGTTTGTTCCAGACGTACTATCAAAGGAAGTCTTTGAGTCAAATTTCTAGTGGCTTCATGAAGATGGCCATGTCAACAGTACAGAAATGTCATTCTATTGCAACGTTCTAGAATGTTTTCCCCAATGTCCCAGTTCAGCTTATAGCCTGGTGGACTCCCATCCAAGTACTAGTTAGACCCAACCCTGCTTACTTTCCAAGCCCGCACTGCCACTTGCTAAAACCAAGTTTACATCAGCATAGTGGGCAGAGCAGCTTGAAGAGAAGGATTTTCTTTCTTTCACCCAGCTTAAAGGGACCTGGATTGCTTTCTGGATCTCACCACTGTTAAACTATCCAAATCTAGATTGCAAAATGTACTAGAATGATATTGACATAATAGCTGGCTTATCCCATTGTACCATGCATTAATGAGATTGGCTTGATGCTACATTGTGTGAATTCACCATGTTATGTAAACTATGATCTATGGTTTAGCACTGTGTGTGAATCCAAGCCAATTATAGGTATTCAACAACCATTAAGCAAACCACAACTTAATGAGTTCTATTGTATTGTGTTTCACCATTTCTTTCCATCAAATGTCCTATGCTGCTCATGGGGAAGAATGAAATAGACAGCAACTGAAGTTTCCACTTTGTTAACTCAAATGTGGACCTTTGCAATCAGCATCACAGCCTGGGCTTGAAGAGTCAGAAGTCACAACATGACTTTGTTTCCTTAATTCTTCCTTTGGCTAAACACCTGAAGGGGCCTTTGTGATAAATTAAGTCCTTTCAACACAGCCCTGTGATTGCATCTTGAATACTGAGTTGGACTGGAATTACTGCAGAAATATGAGTAAAAAAATGGGTTTCACAATTTTAAAAGGTACAATAAAATTCACTAAAGGCATACAAGTAGTCCTCACTTAATGACCACAATAGGGACTGAAAAATTGGTCTTTAAGCAGGGTGGTCATTAAGCAAGTCACCATAGGACCGGCCTTGATTTACAACCATTTTTTACGATGGCTTTTAAGCGAATCACTGTGGTCATTAAGCAAATCATGGTTAAGTGAATCCAGCTTCCCCAATGGACATTTTTTGACAGAATTCACTTAATGACCACATGATTCGTTTAACGATTATGGTGATTCACTTAATGACTGTTGTAAAAAGGTTGCAAATTGTGATCATGACCGTGGGTGTGGTGCAATGGTTTGCGACAGTCCTAAGTGCAAGTACAGGTTGTGAAGCACTTTTTCCAAGGCTGTTGTAACTTTGAACCATTGTTAAATGAACAGCCATTAAGCAAGGACTACCTGTACTGACATAGGTAGCACCACAGAATGGTGAAAATAGGCATTTGTCAGGACCTCTGAATAGCAGAAGTTCTCAATTTTTTCTTTACTTTATGGCATCGTCATCAAACTGTTTGGAGGTAAGAGATGGAACGGTCGGTGACTCAGTATGGGTGATCAGCACCAACTTTCATCTCCACAAAAACAATCAGATCAGCTTCAAATTAGATTTGAGTACTGGCACAGATAGCAGGGAGGTAACTCGGGCATTGCTTGACTGGCTTTGGATTCATTGCAGCTCCTGAAGATGATGTGTGTGTGTGTGTGTGTGTGTGTGTGTGTGTGTGTTTGTGTGTGTGTGTAGACAAGAGGGTTCCCATCTGCTTATTCAACCCTTGCCCCTCCTGGTAGGCTCCCACTGGCCTTGTGGAAAAGTGATTACTCCGAGTAGAATGCATTCTTCCCTTGCCTAAAGGAAGCAGTTGCATGACCTTCCTATAGGCAAGAGCTGATAATTGTAGCCATTTTCAAACCTTCAAATGTATGTTCATGTTCTGTCAAATGAAGCTGTTCATATTACATTTAATTTTACTCTTGATTAACCATCCAGACCAGCAGCGTCTATGGAAATTTTCTTCTTTCAGCAATATTTCCTATTTTACTTACATGACAGTACTGATATAATTTTAAAAAGCTTAGGCTCAACACATCAAATAGGTTATATTTATGGCCCACTATTATTTAATCTTTCTGTAAGTGAATTAGTCTCCTTTCCTTCCCTCCTTCGACTGGTAGTAATTTTTTAAAAAAAATCTAGCACTGCTTGACACAGATACGGGTCTGCAACTAGATATGAAATTGCAATCCAGACTTGGAATTTACTGCAAGACAATTGCTTATTAACTATGATATACAAAGCTAGTGACGTGGACCAAAAATCAGAAATTGCATAGAATGAGGAAACTGAATAGAATCTCTTTGGTCGAGTACTTGAAACTTCCTTTTCTCGTGGGTGTGAAAATTCTCCATAGCAAATTCACTTTGAGGCAATGAAATTTCATTGGGATCTAAACAGTAATTCCCTAACATAGAAGTTTATTAGAACCAATGTTAAGACGTTTTGGCTCTTAAATTGTAACTTGTTAGATTTTATAGTGCAGCAGTTTTGAATAATTCTGCTACAATGCAGTGCATTTTAGTGTGACTATTTGCACTTCCTCACAGTACACATTATTCATTACTTTGAACACAAGTGCATATTCCTCTTTTTAAAACAGAGGTTTATAAATGCCTGATTCTGTTACTAGGTGTAAAAAGTACAGATGAGAATTTTAGGAGCTGTAGTTCCAATGCATCTGGGAGGCACCGGGTTTGGGGAGACAAATGGTTACTTCCAAAGTTTGGAACAGGCTCCCTCTGCTGATGCTGCAGCATAACGCATTGGTTACGTTTGCCTATTTTGGACCTGACTTGCAGGGGCACAAGGTTCACACATCCGAGAGGCTCATAAAGCATGTTCCATGAATGGGCCACTCACTTACTCACTCCTCAAAACAGCAGACACGAGTTTTGGACTGCACACTGGCTCCACATCCCGTTGTATACAAAACCTTGTATACAAAAAGTAGCTTTCCATAGAAAGGAATCCAGGAGAACAAGCATTACTTTGCAGCTTGAGAAATGTAACTATTGTTTCAGTTTCACACAACTGTGCATCACTTGATAATACCCATACTTGAGAAATTATTCTGGAAGTCCCCATGGCCATTCCCAGAGTGGTGCGAGCACAAAGGAGAGTCTGCAGCCATGGAAGTTCCCCTTCTCTAACGTAGGACGACTTTCCCTGTGACTCTGGAATTCCCTGTGCATTAAGGACAGTTGAGTTTGTCCGCAGAGGGCAGTGGAAGGACCTAAAGCAAGGCGACGAGACTCCCATGGTCACAAGATGGATCGGTTTGAGGTTTCAATGCTCATTACAGCTTTTACAGATTGCTATCCAAAGACTGCATTTTCAACATGATAAAACATGACTTACAAATTATATCAGCTGGGTTCATACACCATGAACTAACATTTTGGCTTACCACAATGTGTGAATCCAACCAAAGTTGTGCAAAAGTAACAGCTACTTGTCTTAAAGTTACACAGTAAGGTTATGGTTTAATAGGGAGTTAAACTAGGCATTTGGGTCTGCCATGTGAACCAAACAGTTGGAAGAATCCAAGTTTCAGCCAACATATTTCAGAAGCCACAGTCCAGATAATGTGGGCAAAGTAGCGCTTTAAAGAATGACAAGAGTGCTAATATTTACCTGAAAATTTATTGAAAAATGCAATACAAGATTGAACACATATCTAAATGCTACGTCTAATTTTCCTTTAACTACAAAAGTCCAAAATAACAGCTACATAAACTATAAAGATTTGCTAATTGTTTATTCTGTTCCTATTTTTAAAAAGAATGAACTATTCTATACAATTGTCTTAAAAAATTTACAAAGCTCCTTCATATCTGCAGTGAAATAGTGTGATTTAATGTGTAAAAAAGAGAACCAACCCCCCATAATTAGAATACATCTTTTTAAAAACTGCCCCTTATATGAAAATGGAAAAATCACAGTTTATGAACTCCCACCACCCTCCCGAATCCCCAGTTAATTTGTACTTTAATTGTTGGCAAGTGAAAATGTAGTTTTTTCTTCTAATTTGATCAATTTGGATACTGCTGCTCTTCCTTCTGTACACACATTCATAGATAAATAACTTCCATTTACTATACAGTTAAGATCGTTTCTAGATAATCTCATAAATGGGGAAGGAAATAACTGGGAGCATAGTCATTTCATCATTATAAATAAATAGACTATTTTATTTACTGCTCCAGTAATGGCAGTGCTGGTCCCCAGAATATGAGAATGCTAGAAGCTAGATTTATTCTGTGGCCTGTCAAGCTCTGAGATTGTGAGTACAAGCAGCCTACTAATGCTCTTCCTTCTCAAAATATCAACATCCCTATTGTCAACGGCAGACAGTTCAGGACACATTTCTGGTACCCTAAAAATACATTGTTTTCATTGCGTCTATGGAAAGTTCAGTTAGCTTGGCAAATACATTCTAAAAGGATTTACTAGCTCCTTTTTTTATTTCTCCAGCATGCTTGACTATACAAATAAAATATTGCTCCCTTCTGGGATATCAGCAGCCAGGAGGAAACAACCAACAACTCTTGTTCAGTTACAAAGGCTGCCAGGAGGAGTGACGATTTATAAGCTCAGATGGTAAGCAGAAATCTCCCTCGCAGCAGAGAGAGCGGATTCCAGCTGTAAGCATGAAGGAATTTCATAGAAGAAAACAATCGCTATGTGGCAGCAGCCCCAGGGTTCACATTCCTCAGAAGTTTAAGAGGACGCTTAAACACTTTTAGCCTTTACTGCTGTAAAGTTTAGTTTTACAGTTTATGGACAACAGGTAATAAAAGCTGGCAGGAGCGGTAGGATTAGACTGCTGGTCAGAGGAAGGTAGGTAGGTATGCATATTGTGAAGCTTTTTATGTTTCCTTACAATAATCAGAAGCAGAGTAACAATAACATGAAAAAAACACAATAATGTATGTATGTCGTGTAAAGTAGCTTGATTTGCAAAAACGTGAATGCTGCTTTTGCCTTCAGGCATACTCAAAGGAGGGTGGGGATCACACGTCAGGCCATGAGTAGGACAGGGCTTTTATTAAACTTCTGAGTTCAAAATGCCTTGCTAATGAATATATAAAAACAAAAAGAAAAAGGTAAATTTGAATGACCCTTGCTTTTTTTTCTCTCAGGGATATGGCTGTCTTGTTGCCCATTTAGTTTTTCATGTTTTCCATGCACGTGTGTCCTGTGATTTCGAGTATTTCTTGAGGCTGACATATTCCTAAGTAATATTTAGGAAAACATAATCCCAAATACTTACACAAACTGCTAAATGTACATTGTTTTGCTTCTGATCGTTGCAGACAGAAGCAAGAAACTACACAATGCATACACACCACCAACCACCTTGGACTGGCGGTCTAATGCAACCACTTATCGCAGATTTCATTACATTCTTTTAGTAAATGGGCTAAAATTCAGGAAAAGGAAAGTCAGGGTCATTTGCTGCACACCACAGAAATGATGAATTGCTGAAATTAGGCCTAGTGCATGAATGAATATGGAGGTCAAAAGGTGAGGGGGTAGAAAAACTTTTAAAATGGAAGCGCAATAGATTGAAAGAGGGCCAGGAAGAGGGGCAATCTGAAATGCATGCCCCTCATAAAGGTAAGTATCTTTTAATGAGGGATTCACCTTCCATGCAAAAATGTGTGTGTCACTAAACAGAACAAAACATCAATGGCTAGCTATCCATAGTGTACAAAACTCATGCTCAGTTACAGCTGGTGAAAGGGCAAAACATGTCCTCAGAAAACATATGGAATACAAGTTTCATTAATAATAGAATTCCATAATAAATAATGGAATTCTTTCAAAACTGCTTTATGCTTTAAATAACAGAGCAGTAAAAACAGCAGAACTATTAAGATTCTGCACTAGTGAAAGTGTACCAATCAGCTGTCTTCCACAATAAATAGCTAGTTTTGTAATAAATACATTAAGTGCTCAGATTTTATTCTTTAAGTTCAATGTAATATTGTCAGAAAGCTTACTTACTCTACTGCTTTCACAATTACTTTAATTAATACTACTACAACTCAATCCTATATTTATTCTCTTAGGGGGGAAATCTATTTCCAGGTGGATGTCCCTCCGGCACCAATCAGCAATCACTGGAAACATGATGTAATGTCCAGAGCACATTAAAGCAAAGCGGATCCAACAGCACTCCATTTCAAAACATTTCCAAAATGTTATAAACGCTTCATTTTGAATGTAAAATTATTGTTTCAAGCTCAAAATGGGATGTTCTGAATTTAAAATGTTTCACACACCACTACCTTTAAATCTTTCAATCCTAAAATATTTATATTGACTCCTTAATCAAAATGCACTCAAATTTGAGGGGGAAAGGAACATGCAATATGATAGTGTAGCATTATGGCAAATAGTAAATGAAAGCTTTTATTTACTGAAATCAGATTCTTTTAAGAAAAGGTAGATGTGTTTCTTTCTTTCCTTGACATATTTCAGGAAAGAAGAATCATCCAAATAAAGAATGGTCTATCTATTTTTGAAAGATACGGGAATTCCAAATTGGAGTTTAATCACTGGACATGCAGGTTGCAATGACACTTAGAAAAGTGAAGTATTTTGAAAAAAAAGTAGTCCTACCTATCTTTTGTTTGAAAGTAATGTAAAATCAACAATATCTTTTAGAAACTCCCACTCACCCTTTCACAAATTACTTGTTGCTTTTTCTCTGACTATATTATTTAGGTGGTATATAGCTTTCTCTGATAATAATACCTGCAGTATTAAGGTGCTGAGGACTGTAACCAATGATGGGTTCTGCTCTTTCATTCTAGTGTAACAGTGAAAAAGCTAATGATGTAAGTTACGAAGTGCAACAACCTCTATTCATTTTTTTTTTTGAAAGAAAGTGAGTTCTTTCATAAGGAATTCTTAATGAAAAGGAAACAAGGGAGGGAGATACAACAGCAGTGCACTGTGGATTGCCCTGAAGAAGAACGACGTACTGTCTTGAAAAAAGCATTATCTGATGGAAATTAATACATTCCCTCTCCAAATAACTTTTAATTGAGGAAACAAGACCCTATTCTGACTGATGCCTTTGAACTATCGGCATGAAAGAATGCCAAACTGTTTTTAATGAATGAATAGGAATTATACCCCTTATCCAAATACATTGCCAATGCTCTAAGTTTAGCTTTCCTTTAAAAGGTATGATTTTAAATCTATTTGCCTCTTGCCCCCTCAGCACAAAAAAACAAACAAAAAACAAAAGAAAACCCTCCACCCAAACCTACAAATGACTTTTTTTCTATGGAGAAAAAAAACCAGGATAAATCATGGCCTAACTTAATTGTGTTCAGAGTCTATTACTCTTAAACTCTTAGTTTAATGGGGCTAAACGGCAGGTAGGATTGACAAGGAACACCTACCAAGGGCTGTAAAGCAAAGCAAAGGTGGAGGGAGGAAAGGGCAGAGGGACGTTGAATGCCTCATCACAGTTCATTTAAAAGCTCTATAATTCACAGTATAAAACGCAACTTCCACTGTCCCTGAACCTAGGCAGCTACTGAATTACTTATATAAACACCACAACCTCTGGATATGTTCAAGCATCTAAAACGGACTTATCCACAAAAGCCAAGGAAATTCACAGGCAACGTAGGCTGTGGTTAGGATACTCTGGACATATTCTAGATCAACCAAATCAAATTACAGTTTTGCACAGGGTGATTTTTCTGACAAAAAGGGCTACTTCTAAGTCACTGATATGCCACACAGTAACTTATTCAAAAGGTAGGAGAGAACGCAAGCTACATGAGGAACAGAAAGGTGAACAGCATCACATTTAAAGGCAACATTTTTTGATAAGCCCTGTGTAGTCTTCTGACAGCATAATACAGATTCAGAAAATGGCATAGGAAAAGGAAATGCAAGAGAAAAAAATGAAATGATTAAAAAAAGCACATCAGTACATGTAAAATATGGCAAACTGTCGGTCACAATATTAAAAACAATGAAAAGGGACCTAGAGTATTAAAGAGAATCCCGAGTAAACATCAAAAAAGCACAACTTCCTAACAAGAAATGATAGAATGTGTGACTGAGAGTAAATCTGGCGAGTCTGAGGTCATGGTGTTCAAAGTTTCTTTGTAGTTCTGCTGGTATATCTTGCGTGTCCTTCAGAGAATGAAGTAGGCATCACCTAGGAAGATACAAATTCCTTAACAAAAATGGACACATGTTGAAAATCTTACCAAAAATGTTGGTGAACTGCTGATATCATTCTGTAAATGGGGCAGAATGCACCAATTATATAATACTTTCAAATAATAGACTGACATCAGCTTCACTTGAAATCCTAAGCTTTTTATAACAAAATTACAAAAAATGCAAAACATACAAAAATAAAAAGCCTAGACTAGCAATTAGGGTTAATTATTAATAATAAGGGTTAGCTGGCAATAGGAGCCATCAAGAAAAGGCCAGGACAGATAAGCAGGTCTTCAGCAATAGAGAGACCATTCCATATTCCAGGGTAGCCACCCCAACTGATCATGCCCTTCTCTATGTGACTGCTGAATGAACGTGAGAAAGCTGAGGCACAGTAGGAAAGACATTCTCTATGAAAAGCTAAATCCAAGAATGTGGAATAAGTACATGTTATTAAATACATACATAAAGTTTGCTTAAATGTATCTAAGTATGAGGATCAGAATATGAATGCTGAAGTGAGAACATAGCCATGTTCTATTTGAAACTATTAATAATGATCAATCATCTTTGCTTTCCTTGTTATAACATGTGCATAAATATTTCAAGGTAAACTGTCTGGTTAAGCTTGTATTTTAGCTAGTGTTTTAACTTTTAAAAACCAACTGTTTTATTATATCATTGCTTTGGGTTTTTTTTTCCCCCTTACTATTGCCTGATACTGGGACATAACTGCAGAATGATCGGATAAAATCACAAATTAAATAAGTACATAAAATCTACATGCCTGAAGGTAGCCTCCAAGAGTCTTTTGGTTTCTGGTACATAAATGGAGATTCCTGTCTAGATGCTTGCTCAGAAATGGCACTCTGGTCTGTTGCAATGGATACTCAAAGTCCAGAAAGCTTTGTTTTTTCCCAAGACTAGGTTCCCTAAATTGGCCATAGGATAATTCTTCCATGGGCAACAAAGTTCTGAAACCTAAAGGTATAAATCAGAGCATGATGCTCTGTCAATACATGGAGTTAAGGATGCTTCTTAGCACAAGTGCCCAGTTCTTGTTCACTCATGCGTGAAACAATTCTTGACTACCTGTATAGTGCTCAAGCTTTAAATGCTGGCAAGATAGCTCACTCATAAAGTAGTGCTTTGCTGAGAAACGCTAGCATTGATGAAAAGAAAACAGGAGAGAAAATACCCAAAGCTAAAAAAAACAACAACCCTATTTATGTCCTTATGTACAACTAAATCACCATTAAACAACTTATGTCAGGTGAAACAAATCTGTAGCATAAATAATCCACAAGGAGAAGCACACAGACAATTTCTCAAATTAAATGGTGTGCTAAGGTTTCATTCCCAAGTTGCCCATTATCTCAGCACTGCACTGGGAAGACCATGAATAATTAATATATTCTTAGCTTTATCAGAGGACACTTCTCTACAAGTTTCAGATAACTTGCAATGGATGGCCACAATGGTTGAGAGGTCTACTGCAGGACTGAACAACTCAAGCAATTGTGAGCGCCTTTTTATTATCATGAATAGTTCACGCAGGTTGCCTTTTTTTAAAGTACACATTAAAAAGTAATAATATGAAAAATTAGAGTTCATGAGACATGTAAAAAATAAGATAAAATAAGATAAAAGGCCACTGGTGAATTTGTAACATTTATTCTGGCTCACTTTAGCATTCTTAGCCATGCTTCTAATGGCAATATGAGCAGCACCCAATTCTCTTAAGTGGTCCACTATATGTTTCTCTCAGCCAATTGGTAGTGAGTGGGCAGCTTATACGAGTATGGGAACAAGACCTGGCAGGCCACAAGAAGTACCACATGACATGATACTTCCAGGTTTTATATTCTGCAGACCCAACCTATTTAATCCCAAACATTCACTGCTACCACTTTAAAACATTAGTGGGAGGCTAAATTTTAAGGGCATTTAAAAGTCATGATATGACTCACAATTAGAGCCAGAAATGGGTTACTATTTTAATCATTCTCTTTTGTATTATGTCTGGATTCTGGTCCAAACAAAGAATGTACCTTTTAGCAGCAGTTTTTGCCTGTAAAGGTTTACTATAATAGATTAATACACTTGAGATATCAAGAACAGGAAGCTCCTTTAAGATTTAAGCAACAAATAATCTTTATTTATGACTAATATTAAAACTTTCTATACTCTATGATGAAGTAGCATTAAAAGGGAAACTTACCTGATATAAACTAGATATAGCTGTTCTTGTTATTTATTCTGCAATCTCAGTCTCCTGATGAACAACTACCTTGGTCACAGACATATCTGGATGTTGCTCTTTAGCTTCTTTGATGGCCTGAACAAGAACCTGAAGAAAAATGGTATAAAGAACAAGTTATTGCTGTGCTGCCTAACTTAGCTCTGCACAATCTGATATCCTATGGATTTTTTGGGCCACAACGTATTTCACAGTCAGCATGGTGAAGTTTTAGTCTAACACTTGAAGAAGACTGTGCTAGCTCTACCATCGCAGTAATATATTATGCAAGTGATATATTTTCTAATTTCATTTTAACTATACATTTATCCAAACACAACAGCTTCTTTTAGTGTTTGTGAATGATGCCTTATCTGTCATCACCTATAAAAACATTTGGACTCAGTTTAAAAGACTCTGATTATTTCAAAAAGGAGTTCAGAATCTGAATTTAAAGTTACTCTCTGATTGTTAACTGAAGTCTCCACCCATTATCAATAATCACAACAGTCACTACAGTCTCTTACTTGATCATGATCAATGTCTGTATCTCCTGTGATGACAATTCGTTTTTCAATTCGTGTTTCTGAAATTCCACCTTTTACAGTCTGTCATGAGAAGACAAATATTAACATCAGCTTATAATTAAAAAATGACAAAACATACAGGGATTTTAGTTATTTTTAAAAAGGAAATAAAACCAGATTAAATGGTTTATGAAATAGGGCTATAAGTAAAAAAAAATCTAGTATATAATTAGCATTAGGATAAATTTATATAATCTCTTAACTTTTCCTTCTCATAATTATGATTTCACCATTTTCAGTTTTCTTTTTACAAACTTTGGAATAGTGAGACCAAATGTCTCATTCTTTGTGAACTACAGGAAAGTTGCTTTACAGAATATAAAATTATATTATTTTGATCTTAAAAGTGAAATTAATACAACAGATTCTTTTTCGTATATGTCTGAAAAATAGGACTCATTGCAAATGCCTTGCCCTTGAAGATTAAATTATTTTCTCTATTAATTTATACTGCTATCATGGTGAGGAGCTGTAAATTATGTCATAATTGCTATCACAACCTCATTGTTCCTGTTCTATAAAAATGCTTCGGTAATGATGAAGTATTTTGTTTTAGGTTATGTCATAGCACATGTCATCTAGAAGAAGCATGCTCTCTTATATGAGAAAAAGGAGGGAATGCCTCTTAAGATGATTCTCCTACTTTAATGGTTTTTCTGTCAGGAAATTTGCAGCAGTGGATTTCTTGCATTAGCAGGAAACTGGACTAGATGGCTAACTTTGAGATTCTTTGATGCTTCATGGTCATGCCTTCTCTAGTTTCTAGAGACCCCAGATCTGCCTACACAGAAATACTTGGACAGAGAGATGGGGCAAAGCAGGAGAAACAGTATCAACCACAAATCTTCATCTGCTTTTAAAGGGGAAAGATCAAGTAACCATTATTTGCTAAATTCTTATTAACCTGGTCAGGCACTATAAAATATTACACACCACATCAGTATATATACATAAAAGCCAGAGTAGTATAATTGTTAAGATGCTGGACTAGGAGTGGGGAGAACCAGGTTCTAATTCAACCTCAACTAAAGAAGCTCACTGGGTAACTTGGAATCTACCACAGTTCAGTCAACCGAACCTACCTCACGGTGTTGATATGGGGAAAAATAGAGGGACTGAGTGCTATGAACACTGCCTTAAGCTCCTAAATGAAAGGTGGGATATAAATCAAATGAATAAATATGAAGGTGGGTTTATTAAGGGATTAGATACATTCATATGATGGCAATAATCCCCCAATCTATGCACAGGCTTCAAAACAGACACATGAATTAATCCACAAAGCTACTGAGGAAGATGGCAAGATCAACATCTGCTGGGCCACTGAACAAACTCCCCATCCAAAGGAAATTTTACCTATAATTTGCCCAGATTGCTCATTGTGTACCGTGGAACTAATAGAAAACAAGTACCTGTTTAGTTAATGTACCTAAAATTTGATCCTGGCATATTTTTTTTATTAACTAACAAATTGAATATAACTGTTAGTCACATTCTGCCTCTCTGCAAATTGAACATTTTTTTTTTTTTAAACCCTGGGCCTTTTTCACTATTTTTACTCTTCCCCTTCGATGTTGCTAATATAGTATCAGGATGCTTTATGGCATTTTAAAACCCTGCACGGTTTTACCATTTTTCAAAAATAATATGGTAGAATATGTAGAATAGAGCTAGTAAAAAATTGAGGGGGAATCCACTAGGGCACATGAAAAAATCTGTCTACTTGGAAGATTTCCACTGGTTTTTTTTCCAGGTTAAATATACAGAGAAGTGCGGTCTTAATAATTATCAAGATATCAAAGTATTTTTCTATCATCCTACATAAGTATTTGGGGATTTGGAAGATAATGTAACAATATGGGTCTAAATGAATGCAAATGAAGTTGAAATGTGCCTTTTTTATAATTTCCAGCTTCTGAGAGCACTACTATCCACTTAATTTATGCTCATATTGTATCAGGTTAAAGCTTCTAGTTGCAGAGAGAATTTCAACAAAATTTCTGCCTATAGCCATGTTTCTTAAATTCTACTAGTTTAAACAGCTTAATCACAAGCATGATTGCTGCTTTGACAGAGATGTTCATAATGAGAAGAGTCCCCTCCCCCCAGATGACTGCAAAGAGATCAGAGCTTAATTGTGTAGATGCTTCCTCCACTGATTAAAGGAAGATGCTGCAGATACATGACAATGCCTAACTAAATGCTAAATCATAACCCAACCATATAACCCACAAGTCAGCCCAAAGCCTTAATGGAAAAAAGGCTCAGCTCTGAAGTAATTCCACCTTCATAAGAATTGTGCCATTCCTCATAATACCATATAGTTTTGTATCATTAATTACTTCCTTTTACAGTATGCCTATCACCTGTTCTGCCAACTACCTTTAATGCAGTCAAAAAGACAAGAAACCCCGTAAGATTTCATTTATTTCTTTAGGACTAGCTAAATGATTCTAACGTGCCCTCTCCTGAGTCCAAATTCAGAGTCATTAAATTCTAAGTAGTATTGTCTCTGAAGTTGGTAATTACTTGAGAGTTTTCTTTTTTGCTGAGGCATCCAGAATAATTGTGATAGTTCATTTAATGTCCAAGACCATTCTTGTGATAGTATTATCTCTGTTCTGCTGTGATGCCTATCTCACTGTTTCAGGAGCAGAGGCTACTTTTTCTTGCCTCGTATACCCCAGTGAGATTTCTATGCATTGTATTCCTCTCCCCAAAAATGTCAACAACCCAGAACCTGGTTCCATCAGCAGCATGATTTAATCTTTGCATTACCTACTTTCATTTCTGATGGCTTATAGGAGACTGTATGTACATATAAGACATTTTGGGAAGCTGCTATCAAAACTTAAGACAAGTGCACTAATCACCCAATTTACCAATTTCTCTCAACTTTCCTTGATTCTCAGTTTTAATGTAGACAGGATTTGAGGCAAAGCCTTGCTTTAAGACTCTATCTTACAGGGTACATTAGTTTTTTTTTTCTCTGCAGTCTCTGACAATGGTTAAGCAGGTCTCCCAACTTCACTACAAATACCAGAAGTTCAAGAATCAAACAGGCTGGTTCTTTACATGCAACAAAACTCTTAAGAGGGCAACTGTAACTCATGTTATGTCATACCTTTTGGCTCATAGTTTGTTATTTCTTTTTTTCAATTCATATTTATTATTTGTAATCAAAAACTGTAAAACTAAAGGATAACTTGAGCCCACTGCATCTTTCTAACTACTTATATAGGCAGAGAATTAAGGTTCCTTTGTGTTTCCTTTACTCTTGAATACAATATTATTCTATTTCCTTTCTTCACATGTGATTTCTAATACCACACCTGCAATTTTCATCAGAACACAACCCTTTCTGATCTATAACAACACCTGTCTTATAACAAAACAGTGCTCCTGTGTTCTGTGCATTCTACTGCCAATCCCATCAGGATTCCAAAGGCACAGAGAAGATGAAACTTGTGCATCTCATTTTTTGACATGCATGTAGCTTATCAATTAGATCATATAATTGTTAACATTGGTTTTACCTTCGTTATCTGTGTGGTTGTAGTGCTGCTGGTGGTTTCTGAAGTGATAGTCTGAGCAGTTAGGAGAACTCCAGGATCTAAATCCCCACTGCCATCATCAGTCTATGGCAGAAATACACCATATTTAGGTTGAGAGAGCACAGGTTTAACCAAGCATATTTGCCATAGGGAAAAATTAAAACAGAAAAACAAAAAAACAGAAAGCACTTTGCAGCTACTAAAATAATATGGAAATGGTTTCTCCTTAAGTTTATCTTTGGGTAGATCTCTGAAAAAAGCTTCCATCACATCTGCTTCCTTCTGGTACCATCCAACATGCAAGGTATCCTAGTGAGAATATACACTGGGAAATTTCTACTCAAGAGTGCAAACTGCCCAAGATGTAACATGAATCCTGAGGGACATCTTTGTTCTTACCCCTGGGCCATTACTTATATGTTACTGGGATTCACAGCAGCTGTCCCTGAATAATGATTCTGGAGAGCAATTAACTCACAAATCTCCTTCATCACACTTTAAGCCAGCTCAGCTCTCAGCAAAGAGACTGGCCTAATGTTCCTAGATTAGGGCTGGATATCATTTGGCAACTAAACACAACACTTAAAAGATTTTTCAGGAGACTGATAGCCATAAAGTGGTCCCATCAGGTACGTGAGCAGGGCTGTTTTAGGATTCCGGAGAGGGAGTCTGTAAATGTGGTACACACTTTTAGATCTTAGATCATTTTCATCTGTTTCTCACTTCAAAAGTTTGGGTACTGTATTGTCAATTTTCAGCCAACATGGCCAGAATGAGCTCTGTGAGCCATAAAAAGGGAACCCAGGAGCCTTGGCTTGCCCACTCCTCCCTCAGACCAGTAAGATTTCCTAGCTATGTTTTACACCAGTGTTTCTCAACCTTGGCAATTTTAAGACATGTGAACTTCAACTCCCAGAATTCTCCAGCCAGCACGGACTCCAGAAGTCCACACGTCTTAAAGTTGCCAAGGTTGAGAAACACTGTTTTACATAGTTACTTTAAGTTGTGCATACATTCATGTATAATACCCACACAACTGTTTCAGAGAAACATGAGTTTCTCTGATAGCATATTGGTATTTCTCACAGCAATTGTCACAAGTGGAATTCCCTGCAGCTACAAAATATCCACTGAAATAAAATGCTCAAAACAATTTAGATTAAAAATTATGAATGAACACTCTTGGATTTTTTACCAGTCATATGAAATATTACAGTAACACCATACCACTAGATGTGAAAGAGCCTACCTGTGCAGCTTCATAAGTTATAGTCTTGGTCTCTGTGTGGACAATTGGAACTTCTTTAGTTGGAATTTCACTTTTCGCAGTATTATACACATCAGAGATGGTAACTGTCTGAGTTTTCACAAGGGGGGGCTACAAAATAGGAGTTTCAAAGCAAAGTACATTTAGTCACATTATATCAGTATTACTTAATAGAATTCCAACATTTATCTTGTAGATGTACCATGGACTCAACTATACATCACAACTGTTATGTTGTTTGCACTCATTTGTGGAATTGTGAAATTTATGATGAAATGCAATGACTTCATGGTTTTTAAAAATCAGATTGGCCAAATAATGGAAATTGATTCACTCTTAAGATCAATATTAATATTTAATGAATAGAAGAGAAATTTAATTGCAGACATCTATGTACATACAGTACTAATATATATGTGCTATACCATGTAGGAAGAATATCAAGCCTTTTGACATGCCATAATACTTATTTATTCAGAAACTAGATGAATTTAAATTGAATGTACGAAACCTATAGAGAGTGCATAGGCAACACCTGCAGTTTGAAATGTGAAGTCCACCAGTTTATATCAAATCACTACCAAATCACCATTTATGGATATTTAAATCACAAGAGCAATAGGAAAAGAAAAATCAGCTGTGCCACCACCTGATAATTAACTCAAAGAGAACATAATGTTAGTAAGAGCACCACAAGGCTTGTCTCACACAATCATATTCCCTTTGCATTTCCAAAGACAGGCAGGTATCACCTTATTATCAGATTACATATTCAGGTATTTTAACAGATGGATTAATAAGTAAGGAACACTGAAGCAGGCAAAAAAATATTATAATATGAGGGAGGCAAGTTGTATTTCCAAATCTGATGACTCCAGACCTTAAGAGTTGTTCTGTTGTTTTAATTAAAAAATAGTATTAATAACTAGTACTTAGCTATTCTGATATATTAAACATCTTTATCTTTTTGTATTTCCTTCTCTTTGCACGAATCAAGAAAAATTTGTTTAATTAAGACACATCTATTTCAGATAAGAATGAAGAAGGGGGTAATAATTTATATAGACAGTACAAAATTAAATAACTGATTAGTTTTGGGAAATTACTTCAGGACATGAAAACTTAATCCTTCTTCATGGATACGTAAAGCATATGCTTGCTGCAGTGTTTGCAAAGTGACTCAGAAAATGTAGCATAGGCGTTTGCAAAAGATATTCTGTGTTCACATTTACTACCTGGAAACAGCGAATGAGAGCAGGAAATTCATTATCAACATTTGGATTGTAATATTCTCCATTTAGCTTTCTAAGTGGCTTGCTGGTTAATTTTTTTTCTTCAACACCACAGGCTTCCTCCTCTTGCTCATGGAGGTATAATGGAGGTGAAACAGGGACTACAGATATTTCCACCTCAGCCTGTTTTGAATCCTCAGCTTCCTTTTCCATATTTGAGTAAAATCCCTTTTCACACCTTAGATCTTCCTTGCTCTCAAGAAGAGCAGTGGCACCCTTCTCTTTCTGCTCCTTGCTGTTTATTGAAAAAGAGTCTGATTCATGAATTTGTGTAGACTCCAGTGTGGTTGACATTTGGCTCTCGCTAAAGCCTAATGAATGCTTTGGAACCTCCCATTCAAAGTGAGAGATAATATTTTTCCCCTCTGTCACTTCATCTGCATCCTCTTTGAAGGGACAGTCACGCACATTCTAAAAAGAAATGAATACACACAAAAAAAAAAAGGCCAGAAAGAATTAGGAACAGGGTGCACTTCATCTAGAAACAGTGAAAAATTTAGAATAAGACTCAGTAGGGCCCATGTACACTACTACAATGGCTGAAGATGAATCTTTCAGGTGCCTTCAAAAAGGCTATGTTACAGTCCCTCTGACATAAAGGCAGCAACAGTACCATATTTACAAAGACTAGGCTTATTGTGGGCAAGGTCAAATAGTTGTTTATATTCTCCTCTTTGTCAGAGGAATTGACCTGGTCCAGCCCTAAGTCTGAAGTGGGCAAGGCTACCGCAGCTTTCTCTGTACTAACAGGTACCCTTTCAATAAATGAAGAACTACAGTAATTGGACCAATCAACCAGTCCCTTGCCAGCAGTAGAAAAATGCTACTTTTGAAGAGGTGGAACACTCAGAGATCACTGCAATATAATGAACATGTACCTGAGATCATCATATGAATCATAACCCAACTAGATGTGATCTGCTTTTCTGCCATCTTAAACTGGTAAAAGTCTGCAGGCTAGGGAAGAAGGGGTTAGCCTTTGCTCCCCCCCTCCATACTATTTTTCAATACCCATTCTCTCCCTCTTGCCTAAGCTGCCACAAAGTGCAATGGGAAAAAACACATATATTATCCTCACTACTTACATGTAAAACACAGATCCATCATGTGCCATACTGAAAGCTTGTTATGTTTGAAAAACATAAGCACATAAATAATGCTTTCTATTGCTGAGGTGGAGAATTTTTACTTTAAACACACATTTCAATTTCTTATAACTGAGAAATAATGCTGTCCCTCCCGAAGCTACAGGTCTAGCTTTTAAACTGGCTGGACTTTTAAAGAGAAATGAGGAATGTTCTAAACTGTTCTTTGGAAACAATAGCTTTTCTTATGACCAAAGTCCTTATAAGCTGGACTTCTTTTCATGCATAATTCTAGAAACCATCTTAATTGCTGAAGCTCTCAATAAAACTGAACTTCTCAACCAAGCACAACTTTAAAGGAGAGAGTACTACTGACTGTTTTATAAGAATTATGATCCAAATGATATAATGGCAAAAAGATCCTAAATGAGTATGGCACAGAGATTACCAGAAGCTAGCTCATTATTTACTTATTTACAATGATGTTGCTTGTCTGAAAATATCTGACAAAACAGACTGCAAATGTCAAACAGGAAACCTTTGCTTGCCTATTTTCAACTTTTACTATAAAATGAGTAACAACATAGTATAAAACAAAGAAATCCAATCAGCCTAATAGAAAGCAAGGGTATCTCTAGCACCGGAGCCAAGCCAGAGGATTTCACCAACAATGGCGTTACCCTGTCTTCCATCATGTGCCTGTTAGAAAGGTCTCAACTAGATCATCATAAATCTCAGCAAGCCCTCCTATTACAACTTGAGAAACGGAGCAGTAATAGAAAAAAGACAAGGATGAAAACATGCTTAAGATTAGAAACAGTATAGAAAATTTGCCTGGTCCAATCACCCACTGAATAAAATGAAATATTTTTAATAAGGTAAGGTGTATAGGCAAAGCCAGAAATTCATGAACCCCAGTATTAAAGGATACTTGTTCCCAAATCTGATTTTTCATATTGGGTGGAAAAGCGAGCTTGTTACAGGCAATTAATGGAATTAACATTTGCAATGAATGAAGTGACTTTGCTGCAGGGGATGAAATATTTATCTGCATTATAAAAAGCTTGTCAAATATCCAAAGTCTGGGAAATATTCTACAACAAAGTACAATTCTGACAGGAAATGACAAGAAATCACTCATTTTGGATAAATGATTATACAATAACATATTATGAAAATTTTAAAAAATAAAATCTGCCTTACTCAATGAGGTAAAGAAAGCCAATTGAATAAGGGACAAACACTTCAACAGTCACTTATTTCCCTAAACTAAGGTGATGAATTCTGCACTGCCTAGACAGTTCAAATAGTATACGCAAAATGTTTTCAAAAATCTTTTTGCTTCTGTCAATCATATGTACAGACTACTAATATCAGCAATTAAAATTTAGCATCTATACATTTGGTAGCCAAAATATCCAAACAGCAGGCCTGTTTGGATGAGACAAACACCACGACAAAGTGTTAAATGTGAACTCTCCAGCTTGTAATGATTGGTTCTTCCCTTCTCAATGACCCTCTTAGCACAGGTGTCTGTTCCTATCCACCATGGTACCAAAATGATGAAACACAGATTGTGATGGCATGATGCAAGCTTTGCCCTTCTGTATTTGTGTCAAGATATCACACTCAAATATACGAAGAGTATATTATGACGCACATTTTATCACTGTCCCCCCTCCCCAAAAATCTGGATACCTATGACCCTTTGTAAGTAATCTGAGCTAAATTTTTTAACCTATTGTCTGCCATTTCTGCTCTGTTAGCTAGAGAAGCAAATCTAAAACAGGGGGGTAATTTAAACGCTTATTTCTCTGATTAGTGATGACAGAAGTCTTAGATTGAAGAAATGATAAACATTAAGCAACCGTTAAAAAAAAATCATTACATGTTACTGGGTAGAAAAATTGTTCACCAAACAATAGTTTTGATAATTTGGATAAGCAGCAGTCAACACAATCCTATCCTGGGTTCTCCACTGAAATATGACCCTTTACTTGTACTGCAACATTTAGTTCTTATGACTCCTTCCATTTCTTTTGGCACATAAAAATGCATGTTAGTGCCAGAAGGAAAATCTTTTTGTCACAATGTTTTGGGTGGTATATTAAGAGCACAATGGTTCCAATCCTAGCTTTATCCCTTCTGCATCTGTTGTCTGATACTTCCTTGGCATTTTTCACATTTTCATCAGGCCTAGTTATTGCCTATAATTTCTTGAAACAAAGTGTCCCCTTGCACTCATTATAAGAACCATTAATATGAATCAGGAACTTTTCCTCAAAACTAGATTCTCTAAGAATATACTGAAAAATTGCCTGTAAACTGATTATTTTAATCAGCCTTGTCAAACTTGTCCTTGACAGACTTTGATGCATAGCTCATTACCTATATTAGAAATACGTTGTCAAGTTCAGGGAATATTCTACCATAACTATAATTTTGATTGGAAATGCTATTTATAAAGCAAACATACTTACTTTCAAAGCATAACAGCTACAGAAGTTCAGCTACATGCAAATTAGTTGAGGGAAGGACACATACCAAAATCAGTTGATAGGATGACTTTGTTCTTGCTATGTAGCCTTTTTGAGAAGTACCCTGCCTTTTTATATTTACTGTTACAGTAAATTAATGGGAAAGAGTCTTCTGTATTATGACAGGAGCTCCACTTCAAAATTAAGAGAGATTATACTAAATATTTTAGGACTAAATATGGACATTTCTATAGCTGGCTATCTCTATTTTATATTTTAATTATTTGTAGAACTGTCTGAATTTCTTATTTGATGTTGCCCCTATTTTTTAAAAAAATCTCATTTAAGAAAAAGGAGAGCACTACATCAATCAAAATGGCCTGATTGTTCAGAATGCTGCAGACAGAGCTGTAATAGTTTATTAGGTGAAGATCACCAATGAGCCTGCAGATATCTCCCTTGCTACCAACTAACCGATTTTATTTCTTTAAGACTGTATTTTTTAAAAAAAGAGCAAAAAACTAGCATGTTATAAAGCAATGTGCCAGCTCAAGCATCACCTGTAATTCCAACAATGCCTCTGAATCCCACATATATCCCAGAGGCATTCTTGGAAAATAAAAATGATGGAGGGTTGCCTACTGCTTTTTTGGAAGTTTTTCTAGCCCCCTACAATATAAAGGAAGTTGAAAGGACAAAGAGCATCTTAAGAGACTAACTATATGAAGGACAACAAGCTCATCACTTCATACAAATGAATCCATTCTGACTGCTTAAGAACCAATTGGTAAGAATGGCCATAATTATGCTGTCAACATTCCAAGTGTCCCACTAGTCCAAAAAGTGGAGAACTTGGGGAACTCTGTTCTATTATACCACTTAATAGCTTTTTGACACAAGCAGACATAGAATGCAGCCTTTTTTGCTACAGAAAATATGCAGTGACATTGCTATGATTGCTTTTAGTGTTCCCCTAGGTATCTTTGAACATCAGAACCATACAACAGTTGACTCAAGATAACTAGCTGCTATATTAACTTGAAAAAGTTACAAATTCTCACCCAAGCTTCCTAATTCATTACTAATTTGTTAATAGCTCCATGTGCACACTGCTGACACTGCAGTGAATGGAGACAGCTATTCTTGATAGGCTTTTGGATCAGGCAGAGGATCTATATAAAAACAGCATTCAAATGAAAAAAAAATCAAGAAGGGGATAAACTAATATATAGAGCAAGCAATCGGGGATAGACCCTTTAAAATTATTTTGTTGTTCAAAAGTCTTCCATAAGAAATTTCCTCAGTTTCTAGCAAGTGGCTATTATGGGTATTTCAAGCAATATATCAATAATATTAGATTATCCCCATACTGAAAATATGTACAGAAGCACCTATATTGAAAGTGTTTTAAAATGCACAATTGGTAACATACTACACTCACCAGCAAGAATTCCCAGAGACCAACTAGTGAAAAATAATACATTTCAAAAGGATCAATAAACTTTAAAAAGTATTATGAAGCAGAGAGACAACATTCCAAATTTAATTCGCTTTCATTTGTACCATTTTTTTTTTTTACAGAACATGAAACGTCAAAACTTTGAAAAAAATCAATAGGCTACCATTAATTTGTAATTGCAAACTGGATGGATTTTCAAACTGCTACTAAGTGTTATGGTTCTGTCTTTTCAAATTGACCAGGGAGTCTATAAAACACAAAGGATAATTCTAATGAGGAAACCATGAAATGAGCATTAGATGTTTGTTGTATGGATCAAAACCATTCTTTATAAAGACATTCTGTATTCTTATTGCAATGTAGACTTTGGGGGATAATGGTAAATAATATTAATTTCCACTAGTTTTGAAGTTATCAACCCCTTCCTCATTATTACATACTTAGATTACAGCTCTCGAAAATCTTAAAGCAAAATATTAGTTTTGCCTTTCAAGATCTTTTAGGTAGTGACTGTTAAGTGAGTAAAAGTATTCTCCTGAGTTATTCAGTGAATAACAATCCACATATAAATAAGAAACGTAAGATAAAACAGAAAAGAACATTTGTTCTTATTGCCCACTCATTCACTAAATGTAGACTGAATCAAATCTGTATGTTAGCCGTTCTCTTGCGGTATGATCTACCTTTTTTAGCTTTACTTATGCACTTGGTTTTTTAAAAATACGTTTATTTAATTCAATGTTATATAAATAATCAAGAACAAACTGAATCAAATATTTTATATTCTACTTTTACAACACCCGTTTTCAAATTTATGTAATTGATAATCTAGGAATATTTTGACTGGAGCTCTTCAGATAGTATACAGTAGAGTCTCGCTTATCCGACATAAACGAGCCGGCAAAACGTTGGATAAGCGAAAATGTCGGATAATATAATAATACAATAACAAACTGCACTGAGCGACCATTAGGAAAGGCGAGACATGACCGACACATGAGTCATAGGCTAGACGCGCGCACCTGCTGCAATCGATTTTTGCGTTGTGGCGCTGCACCGTCAGAAGCAACAAGAAAGACTACACTCACACTCGCAAACAAGCGGCACACTTTTCTTGTCGGCGATTTATGCGTGTTATTGATTTTTTTTTTTTAGGGGCGTCGGATCAGACAGAATGTTGGATAAGTGAAGGTTGGTTAAGCGAGACTGTACTGTACCAGGATAAATAAAAATACCAAAAAGGCACTAAAAATGACATACATATCCTTGAAAAAAAGAGAAAAAAGAGATTAGCAGTAACTTATCACTAGCTTTTTTTAAACCTATAAAAATTAAAAGATCTTTGAGAAAAGGACAATAGAAACAATGCCAGACTCATCTTACTGGTGAAATTCCATTCCATAGCAACATCTGCAGGAAGACCCATTACTTGGTTACCACTCATCTCATCTCAGAAGACTTGATCATACTTATGTGGGTGAAAGTAATCCTTAAGACATCTAAGTCCTAAAGTATGGAAGGCAGAATTAGAAGCTCATGTTCAGAAATAGATTAAAAGACACTGCAATTGCACATATTCTATTGGTCTCAATTGGTGGTAGAATTCCAGAACTCTGGTGCAACTGAAGAGTCCCAAGTAGTCTAGCCTTAAGATTATTAATCATTTTTACATGTGGTCACTGATGCTATTTAAGCATCCAAAGACAGGAATGGATCCAACATCACATGCAAGCTGTAAATGCAATCCTTCATGAGTCAAAGGTGAGTCCACGTAGAGAAGGTTAAATATAACCTCTTAAGAGAGAAACACTGATGACAGGTGATTTGTTTGTGTGGTTTGTAAATTGCAAACACTCTTTGACCATGACTGATGACCTTCACTCCAACACCTTAAGTGATGTGAGAGACAAAACAGAGCTATACAGAAAAATACAGAAAAGTTCTATGAACGATAATATCACAGCATCACCATCAGAAAGTAACAATGTAGAGAGAAATGCAGCTATCTAAAAGCAGTGCCTCAAATCGACATCTCAGATAGTTCAAAAGAAGATCATGGCTCATAGTATTGAAAGCAGATAAGATGTCCAGAAATTAGTGGAGTTATGCTCTTCCCCCAGGCTGGAGAAGGCTGATCTATATAGTTATGACTGCACAATTGAAAGAAATTAATTCTGAATTTCAAAATTGTCAAAAAGATAAATATCTTATATGTATCTTGTACCTGCACATATAACACAACCACATATAATTTTAAGTAAATAAACATTTTAAAGATTAACTTTAAAATACTATCTGAATCAGTTAAACCTTCGCCCATATTCAGCTTTGCTCAATAATCTAACTGCCACACATCTCCTTTCTAGTTTCAGGTTTATAGCTACTTAGCCTGAGTACTGCAATTTTGCTCTTAAAAACTTGTGAAGTTCTCCTCAATATATTCTAGGGGTATAAAATCCATTCATCTGTGTTAGCACAATACATCAATGAAGAGCCAAAGTCAGAACTTTATAATTATGTTTTAAAACTATACAAATAAATTAGATATCAAATAACCATCTAGAAGCTTACATCTGAACGCTTCAAAGGTTAAGCAACATGCAAAGATTTAAATGAACAAAGTATATAGTTAGATGTCAGAACTTCTATCTAAAGTAATGCTCAGTTATGTGTTAACACAACTGCAAATAGTATAAACATCATGCATAAAACAGTACACACACATTTTAGAACATACTACTTTCATACTGATAGGTGTTACAGTGAAAATGAAGCTATTTAGCAAATATTCTGGAGAAAAGGAAAGCACAGAAAAATTTAGAAAAAACTAACATAATGATAAGAGAGCAATTTAAATTACAGATTACTATTTCCAATAAGTTATTGGCTCTCTACCATTCTAACCCAATCCAAACAGAAACCAGAAATTACAATTTTTCATTTAAAGCAAAATCATACATACAGGATAAATGATTCACAAATATGCATCTAGTAATACACAGGCAAACACAGAAAGAATATGCTACCCTTACAGTTAATGTGAGGCAGCATATGCTGCAAGTCCACTTTATTCTTGCCCAGGTTCTCCTTGAAATAAGCTATAATTCACTCCATTAAATTATACTGATAAACAAATCACATTTCCCAAAGAAATGTCTTTAAGACAGAGGTGTGAAAAGTTTTAATAAGATGTAAAATCTATTTTATAATACTAAGGGAATTAACCCATTTTGGTACTCTCTGCTATCTGGATATACACCTCTGAATTATCCTGAAGAGCACTGTTTAATTTTAAGTGGAAGTTGTGTATTTCTTTGTTTATAGAATCTGTTTTAAATCAAGTTGGGAATAGACACTACGACTTTAAAAATGTCTATAACTGATTCCTATTTTTTTTTCCAATTCTCAGGTATAATGAAGGTTTTTTTTTTTTCAACAATTACTCCTTTTTTCCTCTACAAGCTGCTGAACTCAACGACCAACTTTAACAGCAAGTCTGTACTAAGTAAATGCAGACATGAGTCTGAAACATGATAGAAGCCGCTTAAGTGCATCCTTCACACAATCTGATTTTTAGGGATTGCACAATCTTAAAATTGGTCACAGTGCAACTTGGCTGATGTCCCTTGTTGTCTCTTAAAAATACCAGAAGCTATGTGTTGGACAAGTATGTATTTTAAAAAGCAGAATTTCTGAGAAATTGAACTACAGTCAAGAATAAAATAGAAAGAATAAGACAGCAGCTTCAGCCAGAAGTTGAAGGGTGTAGTCTTGCTGATATTTCATATAAGCCTCTGTGTGTTCCTTAATCACAGAAAAACCAGCCACCACACAGTCATTGCAAGGATCACCAAAAAAGACATCATAAAAGGAATGCGTGGAGAAGAAAAAATGTTAGAGTACAGGTGACATGTTTTGAATGTTTTCTGTTCCTCAGGAACTGGAATAGAAATTTTGGCCTGGATTTCTTCAGTTGCTCGGTGGGGTAAAGTTCCCTCAGTAGCTTTCTCTTGCTTTTTAATATAGTCTTCATCCTGCACTAACAGAGGACGTTCCTGTGTCTGCTTTCATGGTAGGAGATCAAGAAAGACAGAGAGATGAACAAAATGACTGATGAAAAATGCTCAAAATGATACTTGGGGATATGCAAGGACGCAAATTATAGAAATTATCAGATGTTTTGTACCAGCAGCACAACTAACTCCTTGTTAGTCCTAAAAGTGGGAACCCAATTCCATGGAGAAATTAGCTAACTGGGTAAACAAATTCTGAATTGCTAATAATTCTCTGTGCAGAAACTCATGTTAAATTAAGTCTATCCATGTGCTAAAATATATCTTCAAGAGTTAAATTATAGATAATTATGTATGTAATAATACTGTTGCTTCACAAAGAGAACTGATATCATACAAAATATTGGTTATAACTTTCTATGCTATCCTGAAATTCAAAATTGTACTATATGTTAGATCTGATATTTCAGCTATAGCATACTTGTTTGAATACTGAAGAAGGTATTGTCATGGAAGATACTAAAATGTCCACTCCCACATCGCACTGTGATTAAGGTGCAAAGTATTCAGTTTCTTAAAATCAAAGAAAATGCAATATGCTTGTCTAAAATTACAAAGAATAAAATTTTATTCTATATTTTCATTTATCCATGACATCAGTGTGTAAAGAATTTAATATAAGTAGTATTTTGCAGTATTATGTGAAAACTAAGCATAGGCTGGAGAATTCTGAAGTTGCTTTTCTTTTTCCATGTATGACAAATGAAAGTTGCTATCTAAGACAGGAAAAATTTGGCTCTAAGCTCTCTCAGCTGACTCAGTCTTCTTTGATCAATCTGATATTTGGGGACAGAGTCTTTGCACACCCCTAAGTAATGGAGATCAGGGAGAAAGTAGCTGGGAGTCTGGGCAGCAAAAAGAAATGATAAAGTATGCAAGAGTAACATGAGAATTAAAAGAAAAACATGAAAAGAGAGGAAGACAACATAAAAAGAATAGGGTAGAGTTAAACTTTCATAATTTCTCTCTCTCCACGTTTATGGCAACATCTTCATGCAACTTTGTCAACCAGCCATGCGCTGAAAGAAGCAATTGAAAAGCTGCAAAAGCTTGCAGCACTGCAAATACATTTAAAATGTTAGATCAGAAGGCCGTGAGAGATGACATTATTGAAAAGGCAGCCCAAACAATGCTACTTAGCAGCTGCTGTTGAGGGTTTTGGTTTGCCAGTGCCAATGCAGTACAAAAGTCTGCTTTCGAAGCATGTATCAAAACAGCAGCTTTACCTCTGGCTCACCGACCTGTCTCTCACAGGGCTGAAATGTGGCTTTCTTGACCTGGACATGCACAAAGTATGGAAAGTTCAGTTGTATTTCAAAGTAGAAAAGACAGATAAACCAGAACTAAAATCCAGTTTATAGACTATTAAGATTACAATAGTTAAATTTAAAAATGAAGAGTCCTATGACTAATAACTACAATACATCCTTCTGTATAACAAAGCAAGTTAAGAAACTTCAAGGTATCTGTGTATTAAAATTATTAATTCTAATGAAAAGTCTACTAATAGTTAATTTCTGAAATACTGAAGGATCATTCATGGCAGATGATCGGAGGAATGTTTTCTTCTGAAATGCCCTCAAATTACAATAATACTTTTATATAAGGAAAATATACATTATTCTTGTTCAACTTTTATATAATTAGAACAAAACTTTGTAAAGCCAACTTAATAGTATTCTGTAGCAACGCTACTCTGATTAGAACTTCAGGAGCCAATCATGAAAAGGCCTTCCATGCCGTTCCAACTGTTATTAACATGAATTCAAAATTCCTATTTCTGTATTTCAACAAAAAATGCAATCAGCTGCAAAATAAAATCCAAAATCTTTTTCTCTCATTTTCTCCATTCCAATCCACTTAATAATTTTGGATATTCTTAAGGCAAGTCAACAAAACAATTCTAGATGCTTTGAACGTGAAGTAGTAATTACTGCAGCTGAATGTAAACTTCAATTAAGCATGTGCTATCATACTTTCATTAAGAACCAAAGAAAGGAAGGAACTGGGTACTAGCACTAATCTACAATGCCTGGAGAAAAATTCACATATTATTATAACAGCTATTTTCTATAACAGTTCTCATGCACATTATTATTGCACAAGCAGAAGACTATTATTAAATTTAGCTTTTTTTCACCCAGCAAAACACAGCTCATATTGAAAAGCTAAGCCCACCAGGAACTCTCAGGCTGTTAGATATACTGGGAGGTAAAAAAAAAAAAAAAAATCCCAGAAGGCAGCAACGGCCAATGACTTTTATATTGTTCCAAAGAGAAATATATGTGTAGATATGATATATGTAATTAATATCCTGCCAATCAGGAGCCCAAGGCAGTGAGATGTTCTGAGTCCAGAGCATAGGAACACCATAATAAATAGTACCTGTGTATTTTTTTTAATAAATATTTAGTTCAAATTTAATCCAACCTATCTATAATTACACTGCAAAGTGTAATGCTAAGTTCAGTAATTATTGCAAAAATACAAAAATATACTCTAATACTTTAATACAGAATTACCATTCAAACTTTACAGACCAAATGCCCTCTACTGACAGTAAATAGTAACTGAGACACTACATATGTAACTAGCGTGTGCGCAAATTGTCCAATAATAGTCTTATCCACCAGAAGTACTGTATGTATGTATGTATGAATCTATCCATCCATCCATCATTATTATAATTTGTAATTATTATTATTATTATTAAATATATGGGGAGGTGCTTCTCTGTCATGGTGTCTGCCTCTGGGACACCATTCCCCTGAGATTCATAAGACTCTTACCCCAGCCCTATTTCAACAAGCCCTAAGATCTGGCTCAATCCCCACGACTTGGGTTAGTGTAGGTAATGATTTTATGACGTTTTAGTTTTTTTAAACGTTTTTCTCAGAAGTTTGATGATCTTTGTATTTTATGGTATTTTATTGTTGTATTTTGTAAGCCACCCAGAGTCATAACAAATTGAGGAAGCCTAAAAATTTCAAAAATAAATAATTATTATCAGACCAAATCAATCCTGGCAGGATAAAGGCCTCTTTACTGAAGAATACAGAGCATAAGCTAGCCCAGTATGGGTTGGCAGATAGATATTTTTCAACTTCCCAGTTTAGGGATAGGAAGTTACTGGCTCAGTATCACCCACTACCCACCTGAGGTGTAGTGGTTAAGGTGCTGGACTAGGAGGAGGAAGACCCAGGATCTAGTTCCCACTTAGGCATGGAAGCTGGCTGGGTTAAAATATCTGTCTATCCGTGTCTGTGTGTCCTTAAAATATTTTATGCTAAGACTTTCCAACCCCAACTTCCACAGTAACCTGATAGAAAATTGGCTTTAAAAAGTTAATAGCTCATTCAGTATACAGAAAGTGAATAATGAAACCCTTAAGTAACCTTGCTTAACCTTTTGTTTATGCCTTTTTCCCCAAAAGGGAATTTCATTTCCTAGAGAATTAAAAGATAGTCTTATTTAGAAGATCAAAGCCAAATAAATGATCAGTACTACATAAAGTACTCACTCCTTCTACTCCTGTGGGAATCTGTCCATTGATGTTAAGTGTTCTGAAAGGAGAATGAGTAGAGAGGCGCTTGTCCCATTCACTTGGCCGTGGCTCAGGAACAGATTCCATGAAGTTTTTCTTCAGTTCACTGATGTTAGCGTGATGTTTCTTTATTTCTTCTTGAGTTTTATCTAGATCCTATCATTTAAGAAAAAAATCCAACACAAACCACAGAAAGTTTTACTGAAGTGAATTTACAGCTCCCCTTGACACTAAATTTGCCACAGCAAATTAGTCACATCAACTCTTTTTCTCCTCAGAGAGATAAAATGTACCAGTTAGTGCAGGATATCCCAAATAAAGCTCAACATTAGTTTCAATTAAAAACATCTTTCAACTAGGCTAACAAAATAAACTCCCTATTATTCTTTCAGGAGTGGCAATCTTTTCCAATTTCCTAAACTTTGGAAGAATTAACTATTATAAATTCCCAACATTCAGCAAATACTATTACAGTCTATGTCTGTTTAGTACTTTGGATTTGATTCCAAGAAAATGCTTCAGAACATGCAGGAATATAGCAAGTAGCATCGACATGCAAATTCTTAAAGGAGATGCTTCTTTTCCTGGGATAGTGTGGCTATCCTCCATAGTTGCTGCACAATCTCAGGAAAAGATATCTTCAGCAGTTGGAAAAGGGTGCTATGTTTATGCCTCCACATTCCAAAGCACCTTTTTGGAAATCAAATCTGAAACTTGTAGAACTTTATTAGCCTCTTTAAAGCTTCAATCCTATATTCACAAGTGGTAAACTTTATTAAGCTCAACAACACTTATTTCTGAGTAGACATATTTATGACTCTCCTATAACAGCCTCTTCCAGTAAATATTTATTTCTATACTGTATGATTATAAAACAAAGCAGTTTTATAATCTTTTTACAAAATACCAAAGTGGTTTAAAATTCACACACAAACCAAAAGACTAATTTTGCCTGTCATTGAAAAAAATCTCACTAGTGAAACTGAACTCAATTTGGCCCTTGTACCTTTTTTGCCCGCCACTAGTGTTAATCTTATGTCCAAAAAGCTTTTACCAACTGCAGACTTAATCGATTGGTGTGATATCCTTGTGATTATGGTGTTGGTACCAAAATTCACAGAGCTAACAGTCAACTATCAATCAATATCCCTATCCCTAATCCCTTTGGCAGGAAAAAAAAAAAAGCATGACACTGCCAAATTAACCAGACATAATTGACCGGTATGTGAAATTCACTAGTGGGGAAAAACATTTTGGTGGGCAAAAAAGGAACAACAGCCAAAAAATATTGGTTACTATTATCCAGGATAATATGACTTGATTAGTGACTTGATTTACCTTTAATAAAATACAGGAAATAATCCCATTTGGGGGATTATTAATTAATAATTAATAATTACCATTTCAGAACTCAGATTTTAGGGTTAGTATTTCTCACTAGTACCCACATCTCAGAAGCTTATCACTCACATGCTCCTCTATCTACAGGTAAGGTTTGTCTATGTCTGTTCATACCTATCTGCATGTCTGGGAAAGAATATTTAATCATGAAATGTTCAGTCAGCAACCTTATTACAAGGATTGGATGGTCAATGGCAATGTAAAAGACAAGAGCCATACAGGCCTAGCGTAGCTCAAGGAAGCCTTTCCATCCTGATGCTGCCACTCCTCAAGTAGAGAAATGTTTCTTCAGAGGACACATACTGAGCCTGGGGCCTTGCACTGTATAGTAACTACATGTTCTTTCTGCTTTTGAATTTGTTCTTTGTTCTCCCAAACAAGGAATTTTCATAGAGTAAGTGGCCATGACTTACTCTATAAAAATCCCTGCTTGGGAGAACAAAATTGAATTCCACACATTTTCAGCCTTAGGAAAATCCCTGGATTTTACCTCTTTGCAAATTCTGGGACATTCCCGGTCTTATGTATTTCAGAATCAAACTCAAGGCTCAGTATAAGAATACTTATGTAGCCCAGTCCAAAGAAAGGCTATACCACATTTTTATACTGTTTATATTTAAAGTTTTTAAGAGTAGTAGCTAATTTTGTGTATTTTGTTGGATATGAGCCATATACATTTTATATTTTAATATAAGTATTTTATTTTATTTTATTATATATGGTCAAAAAAAGTTGTCTGAGTTCAAACAGACTATTTGGTAAAACGTGAGACCTTCCAAAAATACTACATAAAAAAAAGCCATCCTGCCCTTACTGTAAGGTTAACAAATGAAAAAGTTGTCTGATAAAAAGTAGATTGCTATCAACTATACCACTGTTTTGAAAGATAGTGTGGCAACTTACATATTAGATGAATATCACAACTTTTAAATGATTGAAAGATATACCACAGTTTAATTGTTGCTAGTGCACTTTTAATTTCTTATGTGTTCATCTTATTGCTTGGATTAAGTAAACTTTATGATGAAGGGCTTCTTTGGATCAAAATTTCTCTGCTTAGCAGAATTAAATGGGAACCATCCTAATGTTTCATGAACAGAATTAAAAACAAACAAAGAAAATGGAATAACAGGCAATTATTTCAAACTATCTGATTAGTCTTGCCGTTATTGATGATAGCCTGTAAACACCTGCAACCAAACAGTTAAGGGTCAAATCAAACATATGAAAAAGAATTAGAAATTGGCATTGGGCTACATATTTATTCCAGAACCTGATATGGTAACAGGGAGATAAAAGTATTATAAAAAAGAAGTAAACGCATTGGGTTAAAAAAAAATCTACTGAGAGTAGATAAAGAAAATTAAAAAGCTGATTTATAGAGGGATTAAAATATCATAGATGAAATATTCACTGCCTCTTGCCAGATCATCTCACGTTGACTGGATTACACATCATTTTAATGTTGCCCCAAGCTCTGCACTGTAGCAAACTCAAAGCTGTAAAGCACGAAATTAAAAATTCAAAAAGTAGTTAGTGCATTAAAAAATCCTGACACTGCACAAGAAACTCCTATTAGCTGCTATTTCTGTAATCGTGATTAAAATATGTAACACACAAAAACAGAATCAGTATAAGAAGCCACACATTCTCCCGTATCAGTAATATATGATTGGAATGTTCAGCATATTCAAGATCATGTTCATGGGAGGCAAAAATGCAGTGAAGGCAGCCAATCTCAATATATGTAACCAAAGAAATTGAAAACTATCACTTAGAATTGCAAGAAATTGCAAGTCAATTCAGTCTGAATATAGTGAATGACCTCTCACATCAGAAATGAAGTGATGACATTCTACTTCCTCTTTTCAAACTTCTTGGGAAATTTAAAGGCACAAATTATTCTGTTTAAATGTTGAGAAAATGGTCACATTTGAGAAGGAAGAAATAACTACATGACTTTTTAAGTATGGCCAAGCTTGGTTTTCCCCTTCCCATTCTATGGAGATGTATAGCCATTCTAGCTTTCTCTGATGTCAACAGCAATGGCAGACGTAGAGATAACATGATACACATATGTAGGATGTGACAAAAATACGCAGCAGCTGAGCCCACTGTTTCCAGCAAAAAATATCCAAGAAATAACCAATAAGCGATACTGAACTACAGGTAGTCCTCGTTTAGCAACTGTTCAAATTTAGGATGGTGATGAAAAAGTAACTTTACGACCAGTCCTCGCATTTACTACCTTCACAGGTCTGAAAAGCAAAGGAAAGCTGAAGGAAGATCGTAAGTACAGGTGCGGTTTCACTTTGTGATCGCTTTACTTAACAGCAGTTACCAGTCCCAATTATAGTCGCTAAACAAGAAAAACACAAGGGAACTGTGTTTAGTTGAATGTTAAATGTAATTTTGCAAGATAAAATTATCCGAGATGATTCAGCTTATATTGGGGAATAATTGCCCAGTTAATTCTGAAAAGTTTTTTTTTTAAAAAACCTTTTTACTTTTCATAACTTTTAGGTGGTGTTTAGTACAAAAAAATTCAGTACAGGTAGTCCTTACTTAACGATGGTAATTGGAACGAGATATTCCATTGCTAAGCAACATGGTAGTAAAATGCAACATCATGTGACCATGCCGCTTAACAACGGAAATTCTGGCACTTCCAGTTGCCATCGTTAAGTGAATCCTGCACCACTATTAAGCATGACGTCATGTAGTCACCATTTCTGACCTCCTGCCAGCTTCCCCATTGACTTTGCTTATAGAAAGCTGGCAAAGAAGGTTGCAAACGGCGATCACATGACTGTGGGACGCTGCAATGTAGTAATCGCAAGCTGGGTGCCAAGCACCCAAATCGTGATCACATGACCATGGGGATGCTACAACCATCATAAGTACGAGGACCAGTCATAAGTACCACTCGTTCAAACACTGTCATGTTTGAACGGTTGCTGAACGAGTGGTCATTAAGCAAGGACCACCTGTAGAGCTTAAGAGAAAAGGCTCTGAAATTAAAACTGAAGATCAGGGCACAAGTCTACTGCTCTGAGCGGACTCAATTATATAACTATTCTGGGATTATAGTTTACAGAATGGCATCACAAAATACATCTCAGAGAACCTTGCTTATTTCTTTGTGTCAATCACATCATTGCATGCTTGGAGACTGTTATCCACAGATAACCATGTAATGAGTTGCTATGTTTTAGAAACACATTTAAGTGAAGAATGATCCCAATCACATATTTTCAGATAAAAGAAAACAATATATACAGGTAAGAAAAATGGTTGCATAATGTCATGTTTATTGTGACATGCAAAAGCCTATTTCTAACGAAATCATGCAACAGCATGCACACAAACCCCACCCAAAAAACACAAATGCTACAGCAGAGGCGAAAAAAGAATTTAGCAAAGAATGTAGAAGGTCCAGGCAAACGCAACTGAAAGAAGCTTCAAATTCATACAAACCTCCAACATTAAATTGCTATGTCTTATATAAATGTTTTCACCATCTAGTCTCTTTGATCTTTTCTGTGAAAGTGAAAGAAAGGGGGGGAAAAACAAACAAAAAAAAACACACACACAAAAATTAAAAAGGTTGTTCTTGCAGGTATTTGCAGATTGGAAAACGAAAAAGGTTAAACTAACATTCATAGAGCGATGATTTGCAAATGGGGTATAGTGTATGGAATCATAAGATTATGTGGAGAATCTGAGGAAAGTGTAAGGTCCTGCTCATGAATTATGAATAAATGTAATGGGTTCTTTTTAAAAAGACAGTTATCATGGCTCCATCATTCTGCAAGCTGTTCTTCCACAAAGACACCATATAATATTTCCAAAAGAGAGTAAGAAATTAAAGAGTATAGTTGCAGAGAACACTGGAACTGCCCTCCTGGCTCTCCAGTGTACATTAAAGCATTTTTTAAACTAGTATTTAAACTAGTACATATTTCACAATCTAAATGCATCCATTTGTCTTTTCTATTATTGTATTTAAAGAGTCAAATATTTTTTACTTCCTGAATTTTTGACTGTTCATAGGAAGATTTTTGCAAAAAATTAGGAAATGAGAAGTAGAATTAAGGATATTTTTACATTGATTTAAAAATACTTTGTTGTTTAATTCTGTTTAATTTTGTTCATTTACAAATAAGCATCTACTGACAAAAGCACAGGAAGAAACCAGAATATTGTCTTTTTAAATACACTGCATGTGCATGAGTGAAATGATAATTTTGCTTTGATGGAAGTGAAAAAAACAGCTAACCTTCCTCATTCTTATCGGGTCTTCCTCTTTTTCTGCACGCTGCTGTTTTGTGATAGTTCAAAAAAAGACAAAAAAGTGGGTTCATTTATTTGGATTTGTTACTCGTGTTTTAGCCTTTTTCCCCCTTTTTCTTTTTTAAAGAAAGCAAAGCAACCTAACCAGACAAACCTGATTTTGGTCACCATTTGTGCTGGGTACTGACATTTTGATATGCGTTTTCCCCACCTACATTAAAAAATAAAGTGGTAAAAACATTTTTTGTTAGTAGAGTTTTGGAGATAGCATTGTTTCAAAAACAGCTATTTGTTTTTGAAGCATTGTGTAAACATGCATTATTTAACATGCACTCTTATGAAGACATAAATAAATACCATACTTTATAATGACAGTTTGTTAGTCCAATACAGTTTATAAATGTTATTTTATTCAGTATTTTAAATTCTCCCAGAACAATATTGTAAGTATACCTGTATAAATAGTTTTAACACACATTATACAGCTATACAGTCCGAAAGGTCTCTTCAAACTTTCTCATGCACCTTGTGATTTCTGGCTGTGATGTGCGAGAAAATCTTTACATCGTGTTTAACTTGATCTTTGTTGCAATGAATGTTCTAACTGAATTAAGGTGATGATTTGGAGCAGTAATTCAGGAAACAAATTAGTTTGCAATCCGCTTCTGAGAGAGAAATTTGCTTTTGAGAGGGAACTGTGTCAGTATGACCAATGTGAAGGCCTGATACAGAACAAGCATAGGACGGGTTTGGAACGAGGAAACCAGAGATAAAGCGGTCAGTACAGAACAGGCAGCTGAGTGACAAACCAGGTATCAAAGCAGAAGCAGCTGAGATAAGAAGGCACTAGTCAGAAAAATAAATCCCACAAGCTTAGTGCATAAGATGAAGAGAGGCAATGCGTCTGAGAGGAAAAGCAATAAAATAATGTTAGGCAAGACAGCTTACACAAAGTGGCTAACAAAAGTGGGGAAAGAGTGAAGGAAAAAGGTCCTGGCAGGGGGATTCTATCCTTTCTGGATTTCACTGTCCTTACAGCATATGGCCTTGGCAATCCTCACAGAGTAAGGACTGAGTCTCAAAAGAGTACCAAAATGCAGAGAGAAGGTTCTAGGTTTACACATTGGTTTGAACTGGCCAGACATTTTTTGTTACATGTTTCTTAAAGATGTCTGCAAGTATTTAAATGTTTGAATTAGGCGGCAATTAAAGATGGGAGGCAATGCACACATTTTTTTTTTCATTTTTTAAACAGTCCCATGTTTTAAAACCAATATAAAAATGTTAAAATCTTGGTGAATACTGATAATATGCAATGGCAGACTATATTTCAACCTTCAACTTTAATACAATATAATAAAATATTAGCATCTGAACTATACCCATTCATTAGCAGAAAGTCCCACTGAAACCAATGGGGCATATTTCTAAATACAAGAATATAGAATTTCACTGCAATAAAATCAAGAATGAGTTCTTTTTCCATCATTTAACCAAAATTAAATTTTAATATATTGTTTTAAACAGACATATTCATGCTGAAGTCTGGAGTACCAATACTTCTTTTCCTAATTTTTTCTCCTTTAAAGCCTGAGGAACAGAATGTGAATAAAGAGAAAACCACAGGCATACAACAATTACTGTATTTTATATGTAAGGAATTTCAGAGCAGAACACAAAAGCAATCAAATGTAAGAACTGTTATGTAAGATACATAAGTGTGGAAATAAAGCAAAACATTAACAGCACGATAACAATGTACATAGTCAATTCTTTAGATCCCAGTTTAAAAATAATATAACTAAAGCAATCTCTCATCTCATACAGTTAGGACATAACATAATGCATGATGGTACACAACATCTAAACTGTCTTTTAAAGAGACTCTCAAGCAAGTCCTTGATACTGTTATTGAAAATTATATGCAAATAATTGGAAAATATCTTCTAGCACAGCATCAGAACTTAACTGCCTATCCCCTCTTGTTGGTTCCTATTACTGACACCCTATCTTAATAATCATCATCAGTCCATCAGCACTCCAAACTCTGATCGAGTCAACTTGATCTGTTCACCTGCATAACTGACAAGGATTAACTAACTGTACAGCTGAGTCATACCTCAGGAAGCAATATGTTCAAGCCCTATATTTAAGATTGGCTTTTTAAACATTTGCAGATTCTTTTGGAGTGGGCACCCATAATAAATCAAATAAATCCAATCAATCAATCAATCAATCAATAAATCTATATTATTATAACAAAGTCTCTCAGCAATTTACAATAGAATATAGAATCAAAATCTAATCTATTGAATACAACAAGTAAAAGCAACTCTGAGAAAACACAGAAAGAGGGAATTTGTGGGATTTAAACACTTATTTTTGAGAAATATATTTCACTCTTTTCAAATGCATAACTGATTATTAAAATAGGATTGACTGCTCAAGCAATCCAAGTTGCCACTTATAGTGTCAATCTCACAGGCTTGCTCTGAATTCCTTGAAGTACCAAGCAGAATTCTGTGAATGAGCATAGCAGCTTTGTAGAAAGTTAAAATGAAAGTTGAATGTGGTTTCAAAGGAGAGCCAAAGGGTAGGTGGAACTATCTCTAACTGCAGCTAGAGAAAATGGATAACCCTTCACTACTAAGTGTGAAAAAAAGAAACGACTGCATGTTGGTATGGTTTTAAGACTTCAAAATGAAAAAAAGCTATTGGAAAGCAAAGTTTAGGAAGTACACTGATCATCACAATGAAAATTATTTGGCCATAAAGACAACCCTGAAAAATGTTGGGCTTGAAACTTTCTCAGGTTATGACAGCAGCACTTGGAAATCACTGTAATTTGCCCTCCCACATTCAGTCTGAGGTCAAAAATAAAATAAGTGGTAAATACTTTTACAGGCTGCTTTTGCAAGCAGTTTAGCTCTGACTGGGATCAATCTCTTACCTGATTCTCAAACAAGCAACGAACAAAACAACCTTACCAACAATGATAAAAATGGTGGGCCATCATACCTGGAATCCTTCAGCTGGTTCTGTTTTGGCTTTATCTTGCAGAGTTCCTTCAAGTTTTACTTCTTTTTTTACTGTTTCCTTTTCAGTTTTAAGAACTCCTGGTTCCTTGCTGTCAGATGCATCTGGTAGGGTTGGCTCAGTAACATGGCTCTGAGCAATAGCTGGTGCAGATGTAGGCCGTGGGCTTCTATCAGGTGTAACCACTGCTACTGCTAAGTAGAAATAGATATATATTCAAGTTATAGTACAGAACAGAATCAAGAAGAAAGCCACAGCACTGCAAAAGAAAGATATGCAAAGCGTTTGGCATGTCTAAAGCAGAATTTATTTTAAATAATTTATGAAGAAAAATGTTAAGAAAAAAAATTAATACCATCAAGAGCCACACATTTAATGTTAGTGAACAATACATAATGTAAAAGGCTTTTTTATTTCAAGAGTCACTGAAAAAAGCAGATAACTCTGGTGTGAATAATTACCACATGCAATATATCACCACCTGATTACTGCTATTAATCATAGTGATAAATGCAAAACAAGATCATTTGAGTTACTGAAAGATGTGGAATCTTTACTAACTATAATGATTAAACTGAATAAATTAGTATTTTTGTTTCAAAGAGTGGCCCGGTTCCAATACTGACTGCTTTTTTAAAAGCAATTTTCACACAGTTACAGCCCGGGTTACATGAGAAGAGTCTTTTAACAGTTTTCTCTCTCTTAAGAGGAGCAGTGAAACACATTGCGAATTGCATCACCTTTCAGCTGCAACAATAAATTCAGATGGGGCCCTGAGAAAGCTAAGGGCAGCAAAAGAACGAGCAACAATAGTATTTCATGCTACAAACATAATTTATTTCAGGTACCCAATTACCATTCAAAATTCTGTTATCTAAAAAGTTATATTGCCTCAAGTTAGACATTTTCAAAATCTAATTTAAAATCTGAGTACAAATTTCATCAATCAAGCATACTTGATCAACGTCAAATGACATTACTCAAGCTAAGAAATTTTATCTTTGACACAATCTTTTCTATATCTTGTTTTGGTTCGTTAACACTGAACTGGCAGTACTAAAGTGTGCTTGTCTCCCTAACTCCCAAAGGCATATACTTCTCTTCCTTTCCTTCAGTATGGATCTATTCCATGCTACCACTCCTAGTTCATGCTTATTCACACTGACAATGCGTTGTCCCAGAGAGGAGGAAAACAGTGCAAAACATGTATACTGCCAAAATTAGAATAAAACCATATATAAACTCTGTTAGAGCAACTTTAATCGTGAATGCCCCCTTTCACAATTCCAAGTCTATCATGTAATATATTAAGCTTCTTGACAGTTCTCTACCATTATCATACTATTTTGTGAGTGTGCCACACTACTGGTAAGTGCTGATTGATATAATAAGTCTAGAGAATTCTCAGATAAATCAGAGAGAATGAGCGTTAGTCACTAAGGAAAATATATTAGTCACAAAACATAAGAAATCACTACTGCGATACCTGACTCTTCCTGAATTGTTTCAAGTAATAGCGATTTTGGCTCTAGATCCTGTACAACTGATTTTTCTTCTTTCTCCTCTTCTTTTTTTGTGCTTATGTCAAGAACATGTATAGCTAAAAAAGTTATGAATGCATTTTAAAACTTCAAAGAATTAAAAAGAGAACTACTAGGAGCAAACTTGTAAACAGAATTTTGTGTCTTTTTCCAAGCTCACTCAGCTGTGGCCAGCTGTTTCTGCATGCAAATATATGCACAGACACATTGCTCCGCATTTTTTTCTATCTAATGAAGCAGTCATTCAGCCCTAGAAAAAAGATGTTTCTAGGGCTGCTTCAAAAATCTGAAATGAGCTTGCAATTTGTCTTTAGACCACATCTAAATACAAACAATATTCAGTCTAATTGTTGTACTTGCTTTCTTATGCTTTCGCTATCCAACTTGTTAAATGATTCACTAATGTTATCTTTTCACTGGTCCTAATAAAGGTATTGCTTAGCCATGGATTTAGGAGGCTTTTTCTTATAAACCAACATAGCACTTTTCTTTTTAAAATGATGGCGTTATTATCGATATAGGCAGATTTTGCTTATATACATACAGAATTCAGTATAAGTACTATACAAACTACATAATACAAAAGTAGATACCACTGTTCTAACAACATATTACAATTTTGAAGGTTGATACTTGTCACCATTCTGCTGAACACACAGAAAGAACAAGGGGCATGCGCTTGTATGTGTAGTATCCTGCTTTATTTATAAAAGGATACCACTCTCTCATTATATTTCTTCAGTCTTATAATGAAAAGCGTTTATAAAGTATGCTGAAACTGACACTTCAATTCCCAAAATCTAATTAGAAAGCTGAATTATACAACAGGAAATACATAAGGATAATCCTACTTCATCTGAACAATATTAAAATAAGCTATTTAGCAAATTGCTGTAAATATGTCCCATCAGTAAGAAGAATTGCAAAATGAAACAGCATTGTGAAAACAGCAGAACTGAGATTGAGTTCAATGCTTTCAAATATGTTCTGAAATGTGTGTCAGAAGAAATCTAACATGTTTTGTACAGGCTTTTCAAACCACATTATACTGTTATAGACAAGCTTAAGGTTTTGCAAAAATAGGATGAAATCCTCATGACAAATAATGCTTAAATTAGAGCGAAAAAGCAAAGCTATCTTATAACTCAGGGCAAGTTTGAATATAACTAGGATTGCACAAATGATATTTCGAGCACAGCAATTACAAACTACCCATACTGAAGAATACAGCTGACCAGTGAGATTGGAGAATTCCTTTGCAAAGACTTTTACAATAACAAATACAGAAAGTGGTTCTGCTTCAGTCACCTGGCACCTAAGATGCAAACTATTTTCTCAAATAACTGAGGTTTGCAACTCTATTGTTGATGCAAGAATCCAAATATATAGAAGGGGCCATTTGTGTTCCTATCATTGAGGAACTCATTTTATTCCTTTATGAGATGGGAAGAGAAATATACACCAGAACATGTGAAGCATTTCAGAATCAGGTAAGATGTCTCAGCTCACAAAAGGATAGAAAAAGCACAGCAGAGACAGGGACAGAGAGAGAATCAGAGCTACCCACAGTGATACCTGGCTTCTCCTGAAATTGTTCCACAGGTTCTGATTCCGGAACCCCAACCAACACCACATCCTCCTGCTTCTCCTCCTCTACGGGTTTGAACTGAATTTTTTGAGAGCCACGTTTAGCTGAAGAAATTGTGCACATGTTAAGGATATACAAAACATTGTATATAGAAAAAGAAGTTGCTAAATTTCAGTATAGATACAACTGCTTTGTTGATTTCTTCAATTTGATTTTCAACTGGTTTCAGTTAAAGTAATTAACTCCAAATTTGAAATGGTCCTTAGAATGTACAGTTGTTAGCTATATTAGAAGAAGCATTGTTAAGTGTTTAAGGAAAATTTAAAAACCACTTTTATGAACATTTTAGAATTGTTTGTCCACATATTATGCCACTAACAAGGAAATCATTTCATGAGCCATTCATATCACATAACAACAGAAGAAACATTGAGTCAAATAGGAGATCATGGTTATTTCCTCATGATCCCCTGAACGTGGAAAAGAACAAAGTTGCAGCAACTCCTAAGCAGTCAGGGTAAGGTAAAAATCAGATGTTAGTTACTGAGTTCCACATGTTTCCTCTGAACATTACATAATGAACTTCTTAACCCAATATCCATTTTATAAATCAACTGGTAGGAGAAATGTAACTCTGAAACCCAACTCAGTAACATCTGTAAACAACCAACTTATTAAGACTGGAACTTACAGCAAAGTGGAGAAAGTTTATGGTACTCACCACCATCAAGGCTTCTAGAAGCACGTTTACTTGCAGTCCGTTCAAACTGTGGTGCAGGTCTATCTATCAGAGCACTAGCTTGCCTGGTCTGAGCTTGCGTCCGACCACTGTAGCGAAACTTAGATCCCAGCACCAAGAATCTACTCTTGGGAAGTGCTTCAGTTGATGTTAGTCTAAAAGGTACATGCATATTCTAATGTTATTAATTTCCAACCAAGGAAATGATTCCAACTCAAATAAAATGACAGCTACTCAATAGTGAGCACTACCTTAATTGCGGCCTTAAATGCTTTATTGACCTATGAGTACTATTCACATCCATCAGCAGGAACCCCAAGGCACAAGCTGTCTGTGAGGTTGTGAGGTAACAAATGACCAGAATTCACTCTATTCTTTAAAGATAAATGTGGATCTGAACAAGATGTTCCTCATTCATTCAGGATACTATCCAATATCACACTGTGACAAATTACTAGCTTTGCTATGGTGCAATAGTGCTATGCCAAGCCTTAAACTAACCCCATGATGAAGGGCCTGACTAAATGGAATTCAGCTTTGTTTTTCTCTCCCATGCACTCCTATTTAGACAATGCCACAACTGCTGAAATCTAGACTGTGCCTCAATAATTCCATCAAGGGTCATAAGGAGAGAGGATTTAACCATTTCTGATTTGGTGGCTAGACCCAGGATAGCAGAGATGATGTACTTTTCTTGATTCAGCAAAAAGGCTGGCTTTCATTTATCCTTGTATTCTATCGAACTGTGGACAATGCTATTTAAAAAATAAGAGCAACATACAGGCAGGAGATCCAGATGAACTTTCTCCAAATATATTCCCTGCAATGAATCCCGAACATAAACTGAAGCTTAAAATTTTGTTCGAGCAGAGAAAGAGTAACCAGCTATGTTAGACTGGTTGTATTGATTTTACTTGGAATTCTGTGTGATTGTTGCATTTTTTTGTTTTCTTAAATTTCTGTTTTCCAATTTTTAAAAAATATTTAGAGATTTGGCTTCACTGATTTAATAAGGAAATTTCTCATGAAAGCCTTCCTTACATGTGAGAGTGCACAGGAGTTCAGCTTTCGCACAAGTTATATTACATTCTAGAATTCTGGGCTTTGGGCAAGAAATTTTAAAGTATCCCCCTTTCCAGTTTTTCTATGCTTAGCTGAAAGGAGAAGTGTTTGGTAGAAGGACTAAGAACTCTTACTTGGGCAGATCAAATTGTATAGGAGACCAGGCCTGATTGGCAAAACCCTTATTTGGAGAAACTTTAGAAACAGGGGCTACTTCCAGGCTTGTAAACGTTACACTTTCTGAAGTAATGGAATATCATATTAACACAATTCATTCTTATTATGCCAAAAGTTGACTGTCTATGTTTAGTTACTCATTTATGAATATAGTCAATGCCTAAACAATTTTAGGCAGCTCAGAACTTTTTGTGTTCCCTCCCTTTAGCTCCTTGACTTTTTCCTACTTTTATCCCACTAACCCCCATTCAGAACCCCCACTTCTGCCTGAAACAACTGTTTTTTGTTCCATTTTAGTAACAAAAAAGTTCCATATTGTTTTACAAAGAGACAAAAAAAATTGGAATACAGGTAGTCCTTGCTTAACTATGCTAACTAGGACTGGAAACGCCATCATTAAGCAAAGCAGATATAAGCCGAAAAACCATGTGACTGCACTTAGTAACAGCAGTCCAGTTGCCATCATTAAGCAAGGACTGCATGGCTCATTAAGGGAGAACTTCACGTGACCGCAGCTTACAACTTCCTGCCATGCATTGACTTTGCTTGTCGTAAGCCGGCAGGGAAGGTCACAAATCGCAATCACATGACCAGGGAATGCTGCAATGTCATACTCACGAGCTGGTGATTAACAATCATAATTGCAAGTAAAGTAAATTTAATATATTTTAGTGATTTTAATTTTTTAAAATAATTATTGTATTTATATAATTGTTTTTATTTGATTGTTGTATGCCACTCAGAGTAACTTCTTGTGAGATGGATGGCTATACAAATTCAATAAATAAATAAATCACAGTCACATGACTGTGGGGACAATGCAGCGGCCATAAGTATGAAGACCAGTCATAACTACCATTTGTTCAGCACTGTGGTAAGTTCGAACAGTCACTGAACAAGTGATCGTTAAACAAGGACCACCTGTATTTGTGTACTGGCTAGGACAAGGACTACCGATACTGCTCTTCCATGCTTGGGATGAGTAGTGTATAGAATGTTTTGTATATCCCTTGTGAGGACAACAGAAAAGTCTTTGCTAACTATGTTGACCTACTTTCAGGGACAAATACTGGGAAATCAAAGCAACCTGCAGCCAATAGCCACTGGCCAATTAGGACTTCGAAGGTCTGAAGTAAGAGACCACACTTGATCTCATCCAACTCAGATCAGAAGTAGATTTAGCAGAAGTATACCTATAACCACCATTTCTAAATTAGCCTGCAATAAAAAATATAAATACAAACCTGAAAAATGTGTGATGCTCAACACAGACTTTCCATAATTTCTTAGCTGCCCGATAACTAGGAAGTTTGAATCCAATAGTACTTTCATATTGTTCATGCTATAGAAAATAATGTAAGAGTAAGTTCGATTAGCACAGAAGATATACACTGGATTAAACTTTTATTAAATTTTAAAAATATTTTGATTGAATTTTTAAACCAATAAAAAAAATAACAATTAAGAACAAAGCCAGTAAACTTAATTTCATTTAAGCTATTATTGAAAAAGCTAACCAATCATTATCATCATCTAAACAAAGCAAATTACAAAGGAAAGGAAAAAACAATGGGAAATTGGGGGGGAAAACCCTGAAAAAATAAAATAGGGAAGAAAAGGACCAGTCACCCTCTCTCAGTTCAACTCACCGCATACAATGGATGTGGGGGAAATAGGAGGAGGGAGCATTATGCACACTGCCTTGAGTTGCACAAAATAAAGGTGGGACAGAAATCAATTAAATAAAAATATAGAAAATAAAGTAAACCCTAAAAATCATTTTTAAAAACTTTCTATTGTGTGGCTGTGTTGAAGTTATATTGGCTTCATTGCATGAAGTAGCCATTGTTATAGGAAAATGAATGCTTCATTCTTGCCATTTAGCAAATCAAATAGCTTATGCAAAGGTACCCCCTTCACTATGATTAAAATAGATACAACCCTATTTGAAATTGTTAAAAAATACAATTCTTAAAAAGCATTTTCCCATAGCAGGAAAATGCAATATGATCTTACATTAAAATCACAGCATAGTTTGGTCCAATTTTAATAAAATGAGATAACTGACACATTTCTTAAATGTTAACAACAAATGCAGATTCAGTGGTAAAATACGTTATTATGAATGTATATGTATATCATAAACATATATATCTAAACCTAAAATGAATATTTACTCTTCAAAACTAGCATCATCATGTCCATATGACAGCAAGAACTCTGAATTCATCCCAAACAAGTTCATTTGATACAGACTGATGTATGTCTAACATGAAATGCAACTCAGCACAGTAGGTGCTTCTAATCAATAGCCAGAAAGCCACATTTCAAACTATCCGCACTATTCAACCCAAGCTCAAGGACAGTTTCTCATAAAAAGCCTCAAAGGAATTAAGTAATAACCCACCAAGATATGCATGATTGTGGATAGATCTCTGTTCAGCATCTAGATTAAGTTGCTACTTGAAAAACAGTTTATCCTCAATATTTCTCTAAGATAAGAAGACAAATACATTCAATCAGAATGAAAATAATATGACTTCATAGTCTACCTCGCCAGGCCGGATCTTGATAAAAAAGCTGCTGCGCTTGTAAGAAATCTTCAACACTTTGGGCCAAGGAAAACGGTTGATTCTCAATTTATCTTTATAGACAAGAAGACCACTGGAACAGACTCCTAGTGTGATGTCCACACCTTCCAAGTCCTACAAAAAAGAAAGTAAAATATACTGTAACAATACTTATATATCCTCCAGGGGAGATGAGCAACATACAAATTTAATAAATAAATAAATACACACCCTCATTTCAACATTAAAAAAAAATTAAAATAATTTTTATTGAATTTTTAAAAAAATAAAAAAACACAATACAAACTAAACTTGAAAAGAAAAATAAAGAGATAGTGCAAAAGAAAAAAAAGGAGAAAACGGATAAGAAAATGAAAAAAAAAAAATTGAAAGAAGTGACTTCTGATCTTCACCACAAGCAGAAACATACTTGATGATTCTTCACCCTCTATAAGGTTACATGCAAGTATCTCTTCTTTCCACATGCAAATCCATTAAACTTTAACATTTCAGTCCTGATGTCAGCAAAAAGTCCATAAGGGTTCCCAGAATTTTATAGAAACGTGTCTTAGTTTAACTTTGGTCAAATAAACCAACTCTGTACTCCTTCCTTTTGCTTCTAGCAATCTTGATCTTTAATTCATTTCAACATTGCTGTAGGATTTGATCTCTCTTCAATTTTTCTTTTTCCCATCTCAAAAGCTTCTTCAAGGCTTTAGCAAACCTCTTTTGTAAATCCAATAGGTAGTCATTACCCAGGTCATTCTCTTGGCTTGTCATCTCTATTTCCACTTTACCTGTCATCTCTGTTTTATAATCCACAATTCTTATTTTCCAATATTTCAACAATTTCTTTATATTATAATATTTCTGCATCAGATGAGGTTTGTTTCAGCTCTTTATCCTGTAGATCTTCCAAGGTATGTTTTTTCACATCTGTCGTTTCTTCTTTAACATCTTTTGCATATAATCCATCCATAAAAGCACATATCACTGCTGACATCGTAGCTGCTAATTTCTGTGCCCATTCTTCAAACATCTCCTGGAGTATTTCTAATGTCATACCATTTTCTGTCATTTTGTCTCAATGCTGACCAAAGACAAAAGGCAAGCCTAGTGATGGCGAACTTATCACACACGTCAAAGGTGACATGCCACAACATTTGGGTGACATGCCAGCATTCATCAACACCCAACTATTTTTTCTGTCTGAGTTACCATAGAAACTGAGTTTGTTTTACTTGTATTTCATTTTTGTAATTATTTGATATTTCTTTAATATAATACATAGCACTGCACATGATTGGACCGTATTTATTTAAATAAATGAATATGTAAAAAATTGTTTCTCTTTTGTTCAGGGGGGTGACACGCCTGCAAAGTTTGCCATCATTGGGCAAGCCTGTCTTTTTTTTTTTTCTTTTATGCCTGGAATATTTAATCCCCTCTAGTGTCCAATTTCTAAAATCATAATTTCTGTTATGACTAAACAATTTAGTTACCACAAAGAGGCTGTTTATTTGTATAATTATTTCCAAAATCTTACAGCAAAAGTCCTAATAATCCAAATTCGTCTGGTCCCTTAATTCGTCTATAACTTTTTTGGATTAAAGTCTTATTTAGCTTTTTGCCATTTATTTCAAATTCTTTAAATTCTTAAGCTTATAGTCATTTTTTCTTTTATTCTGGAATGAAAGTAAACTCACCAGGTGGCTCTGCAAACTTGTCATTTTGAAGATCTCTAATATCCTTAAGATAGTTAAATAGGTCATTTCCAAAAATGATTAGAAAGTGAGGTTAGTGAACCCAGTATCCTTTAAAAGGCTCTGCTGAGGTTGAGAGCGTGATGGCTTCCCTTCGTCTCCTGGTGCTCAAACCCATGGGAATCTTCTTTCCTCCTTGTGAGAAACAGCTGTCTAGAGCACAAGTGAGCAATCTCCCATCCTTTCCTTATCCAGAGAGGTTCTGTGGGACCGGTCTATTTGCCTGTCCTTTGGTCATGGCCCATCATCTCCACTTGTTTGGAGACATACTAGCTCACCATCCTCACCGGAAGTCTCCTCAACATTAAAAATGCTTGACCGTACCCATGGCCTCTACACTAGTTGCTTTTAATTTTCTCTATATGCTGTTCTCTTGACAAAATTCCTGACCTGGGCAATATGCTCTCTTCAGATAGTTTTCCATTAAATGTTCCATATTTTTGTTATATTTGTCTTGATCCAACAGGATAAATGCAGTCCCAGACACAATTGTTTGCATTCATTCAAGCACATTTCCAAAAGAAAAAAACCCTCTCTCTTCATAATTGCCAAGTCATTTTTTCAGTGTTTTCACCAAGGGCAAAATCCATCCTGAAGATTCCTAAATTTAGCCAGGATTTCACTGCTTTAACATGAAACATCATAAGAACAAAACACTCTTATGGAATTGGCTAACTCTATCCCTTCTGGCTAAAAGGCAAGGCTTAGAATTTTGCCATCCAGTGGAGAACCATCTTTCTCTGTCTTAGCTCTGCATTCTTTTTCTTTGGAACACCTGGAAGCACAGATAAGTGGATGCTGGAATTAGCATGGCTTGGTTATGCGCTGAATTTCAAAGGGAGTAAAAAAAAGTTTGAGCACTAGGAAAATCTCCCATGCTCTGGGTCCTATCTATTAAATAGGGCCATCAGGTGGGACTCAGGAAGCATGCCTTCTGTTACAGCACCTGCTCTTTGGAACACCACATCCCCCCAGAATTCATCAAGCACCAACCCTACTAGCAGTTTGTAAATCCTTGAAGACCTGGCCCTTCCCTCAGGCACAGGGTCTGGAAGTTAGGTGAGTACATCACTGTGGGTTTGTCTTTTTTATTATTGGAACTGGGTTTGCTTTCAGCCACCACTACTTTATTTTACTTTCTTATTTTTCTTACTAGGTATGTTTGTTTGGTTTTAACCCTATGTGCACCACCCAGAGTTGCAATCATAAGATGGATGTGATATATAAGTAAAACATTATATATAAAAAAGCACAAATATATTCTCTTACCTTGGCTTGATGAAGATCAACTCCATACATAGACAGCTTTTTAGCATTCTCAAGAAATTCCATATCAGCTTGAGCTGGACTCATAGATCTATAAAAAAAATAGTGGAAAACAAGTAGGTTCCAACATGGCATTTTAGGAGCACTTAGGTGTCTTGGGTCCATTGACCCTAATCACAGTTTAATTAAACTTGTACACAATTGGTTGAGTTCACCCAACATCCTAGGTTTGATTAAAACTGAATTTGGTATTTTGTGGTTAGGTACATTATGGGAATCCAGCTATTGTCATAGCATGCAATATGAGTCAGGCCTCTATGTGAAGTTTAATAGCTCATCCAAAGACTTAAAAATAAAGGAATCTGAAATCACTTAAAAGGCAAAGTTTCTCAGAGCCATATAAGTAAGTTTTCTCCAGATCTTTATGTTCTGCTTCAGAGAAAGTTGCCAAGTTTATCAGGGCATTTCTGTCCTTTTTTAAAAGGGCTATAAATAATATGTTTAAATAACAGGTGGTCCTCACTTAATGTCCACTTCTTCAGAGACTGTTCAAACTTATGACAGCACTGAACAAATGGTAGTTATCACCGGACCTCGTACTTATAGCCATTGCAGGGTCCCCGCAGTCACATGATCACGATCAATGGGGAAGCCAGTGGGAAGTCGCAAGTCATGGTCACGTGAGGTCCTTGTTTCACAACCCACATGGTCCTTGCTTAACAACGTCAACCAGGACTGCTGGAACTGCCATCACTAAGCAGCATAGTCATGTGGTTTTTCGACTTACAACCACATCACTTAACAAGTTTCCAGTCCCAATTAGCACCATTAAGTGAGGACAACCTGTAGTTCTTTAAGAACTCTGTACATCATCACTTTTAGAATTTGATTTGAAAGTGTTTAAAGTTAACAGGACAACTGTTTTCTCTCCACTTCATAATTTACTTTACCAGTATGTATTTTTTAAAAGTATTTACACGAGCAGCACAACAAAACACTGAGAAAAGAACAAATCTAGAATTATAATTAAATGTTAGTAAAACAACCATTATCTAAAGGTTCTATAAGACTCACTGCCTTTATGTTAATTTTTCATCCAATGTTATTTCCCAGACATTTAAATATCAGTGCTGAAAGGAAGTTGTACTACAATTTTCTAATATTTTGTTGTAGTAAATACTCTGATATTACTGGCTAATCAATAATAAAATCTACTTGCTGTAGTAACTAGTTCCTTACAGTGCAACATTTTATACGTCTTAGGTAATATAGACAATTAAACGCCATTAGTATCATCTATGAATTTGCTATAGTCCATTCTTGAGGATTTGTCAAAATTAATTTGAAGTGAATTTTATAGTGTAAAGAGTTTTGGGTCGACTTCCTGAATTTAAATTCAAAGTCCTCTTCCTATAATTTACTACTTCCAATAAATCCTTCTGTGTTTGATGTTAGAATCTGTTTCTTTGATCATAAATTATCTATAGTTCAGATAACGATGAGTTTTGGAAAAAAATATTGCATTTTTCAGATTTAGTTTATATCATAAGACATATCTACTTTCTTGGGTTAATGAATGGCAAGTTTTATGGACCTCTTTATCCCATGCACCATGATTATAACTACATCACTGGAAAAACACTATTGTCAAACTCAAGAGAAATATGAAGAAAGGAATTGATATGTCCAATGCATGAATGTCAATAGAGTAACGTTCTGAAATTTAACTGTCACATCCTAGAGATTTAAAATTGTAATTCAATAAAAAAAATATAGCTATTGGACAATATGAGTCTTTTGGAAAGAAACAAATGGACTCAGCTAATTGTTGGAGATGCGGTGTTCAAAATGCAACACTGGTTCATATGATATTATCTTTTCAATGATGGCTCGCTTCTGGACAATAACTGTTCTTTGCCCCTATTTATACGAAAGAACACTGAATATGCCCCTTCCCAACAATAAACTTCAGAAATGTACATTCCACTCTTTTACACTTTTAATTTAATCAGTTATATTTCTTTTATGGGCAAATTCAGATTGATCAATGGATATTTAATTATAAACTTGTTTAACCTCCTGGCAAGTAAACCAGTTACTATTTCTCATCTTGAATTAATTATTTGAAAAGCCTGTATGATGACATCTTGTGGGTCTTTGGCTTTAGGAATAATCAGAAAACTACTACGTTTATAAGAGTCGGGAGTTTTTTTTTCTGTATAGTTGGCAAAGATTTGGCATTAATTATTTCTGTAAACTTTTATAATAGTTGGGTCCAAACCATCAATATCTGGAGTTCTGCCATTTTTTCATTTGTTATTTAAACATACTTTGTTTCCTATTATTTTCTGTATTGAAGTGACCTTTACTAACAAACATCAGCAGAGCAACCCAGCAAAAAAGTGGTTTATCTGCCAGAACAATGTACTCTGAATCCTAAAGTAATCATAGAGGCAGTTATAATGATCAGTTTTGTTGTAACCGGAGTGAAATCAACAATAAATTATTGTTCTATCCATGTTTTAGGGATATCCATATTTCTCTTTATATAGATCACTTTAATTGGATGTATAACACTTGATCGATGACAGATTTAATACTCACTTGTATGTTTTATGCAATTCCGTGACCTTGTCTTCCAGTTCTTTTGTCTGATTTGGGGCCAGCTTAAATTCACTGACGTAATCTGCACCATGTAGATCGATGTCATAGTCTCCTAATTCAGATTGGATCGTGTAGGAACCTAGCAAAGCTAACGTAGCAAAGGAGCAAGGAAGCCGCCCAGTAATAATATCTTTTCTTAGCTGGAGACACAAATAATACCTGCAAAATAGGGAAACAAAGCATCATACCAGGGAGTTCAAAGATCCAATTACATCAATACGCAGCAATGGCTTGAACTACAAAGGCACCTCTTCACTTGCAACTATCTAACTAAAAAATCAATCAGATGGACTAAAAATTATTTCAGTTTTAACAGAAAATGTCCTAAAACTAAGTATTGCTTGTTTTTGACATAAGTATGATAAAAGATAAGGTAGCTCACTCTGCACTTTATGAAACAAGCACAAGATCAGCATTATGTAGCAGAACATTATTATTTTCTTCTCTGTTATCTGCAGATGATGAATTGCCAGAATACAAAAATAAAATAATTCTCTCAAGAAAAAAAAAGAAAACAGGACAAATAAGTCACGTATAATGAGGCCAAGTGCACTATTAAGCCAACACTGTACCTGTCTTCCAAAGGCCGACAGGCTCATTAAACTGTTTACCTATTCCCCTATGATTGTGTCCAGCTTACACCCTTTTCTGCTGGTTGAGGAGCACCAATTAAGATTTCTCTTATATATGCATTACCCAAAAACAAGTATTTCAAATTATATGTTTGTTATTTCTGGTACTAGTAAACACTTGAAATGCATTTTCTATTAGTTTAAGGATATCACAAACCTTGTTATATCCTCTGTTAACTGTGCTGGGTCTGGAGGATAAAACTTGACATTAAAAGTGAAAATCCATGGACCTCCTGAAATTAAAGAGAGAGATTTGTTAATTTTTGATAGTCTGTAAATTGTTAAATTACCATTCTTATTATCAGCCGACTGAAGAGCTAAGAGACTCTGAAACTGAAAGATATCTGGAAACCACAAGATCTCCACCCCTCCATTACAGAATTCATTTTCATCAGTTTTGCTACAATCATTCAATCAGAAGATACAGAAATAACACATTATAAACATATCACATTACAGGCAAAGTCTTCCATTCTGTTATAGGCCGATAATAAATTAGAACAAAAGTCAAAACCTAGAATCTCTCTGCTCTTAAAAAAACTTATCTTAATCCTATGCCTACCAACTGTAATATCACAACTTCAATTGCTAAAAGTTAAACAAAATCACCTGAGGGAATAATTGATCCCAAGCAAGTGAGGTTCCATCCAGGACTATCTATGATAGACCACTGCCTAGTGCTACAACATTTAGCTAAGCTAATATATAAAATTATTCTGATCTGACTTTATATGCAACCTTTACTGATTTTAAAGCAGTATTCAGCAACATCTCTAGGATAAGATTCTGGGGCTCTTTGATGAGATCTTATATAGATAAACAACTCTTGTTGCTAATTAATAAATTATATTAAAATGGCTTCAGGGTAATATGTAAAAAGGGAAGTGATCTTTCTAATTTCATCCAGACATCCAAGGGGTGAAACAAGGATATATTTTAGTCCCACTGCTTTTTAATATAACTCTATGATTAAAACTCTTCAAAGAGTCAACACCTATGCACCCAAACTAACAGCCACTTCCTGATCCTACTTTGTGCAGATCTTGTCTTAGGCAGATATGAAGTGGGCTCTAAGAATCCTGGCACCCTACTGTAAAGAGGAACAACTGGTCATTATTATGATTAATCCAAACTTTTAGTTTTCTCCAATAAAATGCAAAGGCAAAAACCTGGCTGTGATTTGTTAGGCACAGTGAGAATGAGTACTGACAGCAGTCCAGCTTTGCATGTGCAAACCATGGACTGGTGCACATAAAGCCAGAATCCTTATCAATCATGCTCTAGGCTATTCCTAAACCATGTTCTTTCCACTTTCCTTGGACAAGCTGGCAGCTGACTCATCCAGGCAGAATGAGAGCAAGTTCTGACAGGGCTCCTGCTGTGTGTGTGCAAGCCACCGCCCCCAAATTGTGACACCCCCCCCCCCAATCAAATTTGCTCACAACCTCTTGGGGTTGTAACCTGCAGCTTGAGAATATCTGGCCTGTTCAGTTTAACGGAAAAAAGCACCACCATTTGGCAGCCTGAGATGAGAAGTCACTTCACTACACCAGGTCAGATACTAACATCCCACTTTGATCTATCCTCTCACTATGACAGCCAACAATTTCTCCTGAAACAAACAAACAAAAAACCTTATAGCTGAAAGCCAGACAGAAGTCATGCAACTTCCTCTTGTTCCAAATAACACAGGTATAAAAAGAGAAAAGAAAAAAGATTTAACTAAATACCCTATTATTAGCTTGGTGTGCACAAGGCACTATATAATAACCCATGGTTTATAAACCATAATAGTTGCATTCACACAATAAGCTAAGCCTGTTAGTAAACAAACCATGTTCAGGCTTATTGTGATGTGTGAACCCAGCAACTAAGTCACAAACACATTGTGAGCTCATGGTTTATTATAGCAGCAAACTAATTAAAGGAGATGTAATCTCCTAATTTATTTAAATATTGAATTATGCACCTTTTATTTATCATTATCAAATCAGAAATGAATGAATGAATGAATGATGGAAGCAGCAATGGTAAAAACAGATTAAATCCAGGCTCTAGTGGATCTTTAACTACAAGTATGAATTGGATAACTTTATCCTCCAATTATTTTAAAAACGTTTTTTATTCCAGCACAATGATGCTGTTATATTCCTACACAATGGACAGAAGAATCAGTTTTAAGAAGTAAGCTACTGTACTTGATAAACTACAAAACAGATCTTATTGATATATTTCCTGATTCTTTTCATCACTTTTTGGTGAACTCCATGGATGGTCCACAGGTATTCCACTTTGATCCTTTTTAACAGCTACTCAAACAGATATCAGTTTTCTTTTTGTTTATACACATCATTTAAAAAAGTCTTAACCCACTTACCATGGACCTGTTTTTTTATCTCTTTGGCAGCATCTAACCATACCTACAAGAAAATAGTAAATATCATATGAAGGGTTAACAAATAAAATAATGTGAAAATGCATTATCGCTGCATTAATACAACGCAAAGCTAGCACACTATTAATATAACATTACATATATATATTACTAAAATATTAACCAAAGCCAAGCTATTGACATGACACCTGATGAACAGAAAGTATCTTAAATTATCTTCTTCTAATAATAAAAATAAATAAAGTGAAAAATAACACCAAAGTTTTGTAATTGTTTCAATTATTTCATAAACAAGAAATCCAACATGTGCCAACATGAAAATATAATTGTCCACTTAGATTCAATACTGATTGCACATCTTTAGCTGCAATAAAAGCAATCAAACACTTCCAGAAACTGGTGATCAGTCACATACATCTTTGTGAAGGAATTTTGGCCCATTCCTTCATGGTGAACTGCTTGAACTCAGTAACATCTGTCTCTCTTCTATATGAATTGCTTGTTTCAGGCCCTGTCAAAACATTCATATGGGGTTTAGACCTGGAGTTTGAGTTGCCATTCCAGAACACTGAATTTCTTCTTCCGTATCCATTTACTTGTAGAGTTGCTTATATGTTTGGGATCATTGTCTTGCACTATCCAGCTACAACTCTCATTCAGTTGATTAAGATATGGTCTGATATCCTGCTATAGAAATAATTCTCTCAAAGTGGAATTAATGTTATTTGTTTCCTTCTTTAGATTATTTATATGGCCACCCATCTCAAAGCAATGACTTTGGGCAGCATACAATAATTAAAACAATAAAAGTAAATCAACAATCCAGATAGCAAATGTCTGAGGGCAAAAAATAATATGCCCAATTTACAACAACAACAACAAAAGCAACAATAAAGCCAATTAACCAGCAACGCTTGCTTAACCTCCTGCCCAAATGACTGGGGGGACAGCCAAGTCTTTAATATCTTGCAAAAGGTTAGCTGGGTCAGGGCCATCCAGATCTCCAGAGACATGCTGTTTCAAAGGACAGGCACTACAACAGAGAAGACATGACTCCAGGGACCCATTTTCTTCAATAGTGGCAAGTTGTCGAGATCCTAAGATAGCAAAGTATCCCCAAACTATGACATCACCATCTCTGTGCTTGATAGTTGCCATGAGGTGCTTATTGTGGAATGCATTATGTTTATGACAGATATAACAGCACCCATGTAGCATGAAAATATCCACTTTGTACTATATTCTTCCAGAAGTCTGGAAGGTCATTCAGGTGATTTTGGAAAACTTGAGTTGAACTTCAGTGTTCTTCTTAATCAGCAGTTGCTTATGCACGCTACTCTTCCATTAATTCCATTTTTATCCAGCGCTTTTTTTATATTGGAGTCATGAACTTTAGCCAACATGAGGCAGGCCTGAAAATAAATCCCTGGATGGGTTCCTTTGTAATTCCCTGGATAATTTCATGCTGTGTTGTTGGAGTGATTTTGACAGTTCAGCCACACTGGAGAAAATAAATTACTGTCCTACCTCTTGTCCATTTCAGGACTATGTCTCTGACTCTGGATCGGTGGAGGCCCAGAGCAATTGATTTTATCTTCTTTTCTAGTCTGAGAGGCATCAATGACTATGGAAGGTTTCAGAAATTTCTTCTGCACAGAGCTTAATGTGCCCTTTCCATCTTGTGGTATGAATTTTGTTGTGATTAGTGCAGCCAGAATTAGTAAGATTTAATTATGGGAGAGCTGACTAAATCATACCCAACTCACATAATAAAGTACTCACACAACTGATTCTAGTTATCTATTTAAGTGAACTGATTGAATGGGGATGGGGGCAGGGATTACACTGCATGTTGGATCATATTGTTTATGAAATAAATGAAACAAGCCGCTCCAATATCAAGAGCTAGTACATGTTATCCTCGCTTAATGATGGTAGTTGGGACTGGAATTCCGTTGCTAACGCGTCATGTGACCGCATCGCTTAGTGCCAGCAATCTTGGCAGTTCCCGTTGCTGTCATTAAGTGAGAATCACAGGTCATTAAGTGAGGACCATACGTGACTGCGACTTGCGCCTTCCAGCCAGCTTCCACCAATCAATGTCAATGGGGAAGCCAGCAGGAAGTTGCAAGTCCCAGTCACAACAAGCCTTTCCTTAGGCAGCTCGTAATCAGGCTGGTAAGTGAGTGCTGCGGAGCACGTGGGGGTGGGATGGTGCTATGGCCAAGCACATGGGTGGGTGCTGAGGCCCAGTGCAAGTGCGGCCCAGTACGTGGGTGGGTGCTGTGGCCCACTGAGAGTGGGGAGGTGCTGCACCATGAGTGTGGGCAGGGTAGTGGGTGCTGCAGCACAGCGTGGGCAGGGCAGTGGGTGCTGCACCATGGTGCAAGGGCAGGTGCTGTGACAGTGGCAGGTGGGCACTGTGGTATGGCATGAGTGCAGGTGGGTGGGTGCCGCAGCCTGGTGTGAGGGCAGCTGGCTGCCCACCCCCCCAGGGCCCACACTCCACCTGCTACCCAGGGGCATCTTGGGAGGAAAAGCAGCAGGAGTGGAAGCAACTTACCAAAACAACTTGTGACCTCTTGCTGGCTTCCCATTGTGGGAAGCTGGCAGGGAAGGTCGCAAATGGTAATCACGTGACTGCAGGATGCTGCAACCATTGTTAAGTGCAAGCTGGTTTCTAAGTGCCCAAATCATGATTATGTAACCATGGAAATGCTGTTACAGCTGCAACTTTGAGGACTGGTTGTAAGTCCTCCTCATTCAGCGCTGTCGTAACTTTGAACAGTCACTGAACAAGTGGTTGTAACCCAAGGACTACCTGTATGGACATGAGTTAAAATGAAGTTATCGTCTTCACCTTCATGTGGCACCAGCAGAATATGGAAAGCAATCCATTCAAGGGAAGAAATAGCCTATGTATCCCACTGTACCCTTTTAGCTCATTTTTCTTAACTTATACAATGTTTTGCTCTATTTTGAACAACTATAGTTAAAGGTGTCTGACTTTGACATTCTACTTGATTGGTCTAAGGAAGTCCAAGCAGCTGGACACAAAGACTATCAATATTAATTGTTGCAGAACTGTAATTTTATAAGTCTGGCAATTTTTGGATTGAAGTTTTTAAGTTGAAAGCAAAACACAACTAGTTGCCTAACACCTCCATTATATAACTTCTCTATCTACATATGTAGATAATATATGCATGTACATGTACATTTGTTTAAAAGAAGGTTTTGCCTGTTGAGGAATATCAAAAGCCACTGGAGGGAGATGCTGTCCATGGTACTGATCTATTAGGAAAATCTATGTGCACAGCATTATGCAGTTTAGCACCTTTCTGGGCTAAAGCCAGTTTCTACAAACTTAGCAATGCCAAGTTGCATGCATTTTATTGTTATCTATTCTCCCAATACAATTCAGTTCTTCCCCACCACCACCAAGACACAAATTTAAGTAAATTAACTTCCTCCAACAACCCCAAAGAACATTCTTGTACAGAGTTTTCTTACCTTAGATGTTGGGGTATCCCATATGGCCAGTCCAAAATAGTCTTCTTCCAAAAGGTTGAGATGATCACATACTTTCTTAAGAAGATCTTGTCCTTTGGCATGTTTCTGTGCAAAAGTACAAATAGTTTGGCATCTTTTCTATATAGAATTACAGATCATTAATAGTAAAAGCTTATTTTTAGCTTTGGATCCTAGGTGGGGGGGAAAAACAAACAAATGAAAAATGGCCAGAAGGAAATCTGCAGAGATGTGAAGAGGACTAAATATTTCTGGTGTATTTTGTTAATGGACATATATGCATATCCCCTTAGAAAACACAGAACTGAGAATCAAGTATTTCCTTCATAAAAGCAGTTCATCATTTAATTAATTCTTCTCTTGCGAGGTCCCAGAAATGTAATTTGGATATCTTATATGATAAAAAAGAAATAACTTAAAATCATAAAACTGTAGAGTTGGAAGGGATCTTGGAGGTCTTCAACTACAGCCATCTGCCAAGGGCAGGAATCCTCAGATCATCTGAAACTGTCTAACTTTTGTTTGAAAACCTCCACTGATAGAACATTAATATCCAGGAGGTAGGCTGTTCCACTGCTTATCAGTTCTCAGTCAGGAAATTCCTCCTTATTTTGAGTTAGGATCTTTCTCTGAAAAGCTTCTACCCATTGATTCTTGTTCTCTTGTTCTATCTATCTATTTATCCCTCCCTCCCTCCCCCCTCCCTCTTCCCCGGGATAGCTCTTTTAACTATTGGAAGATTGCTATCATGTTTCCCCTTAGCCTTCTCTTCTTTAAGCTAAATATATCCAATTATTTTAATAATTCTTCTTAGGATATAGCCCCCAACCCTATAACCATCTTTGCTGCTTTTCTCTGTACTCTTTCTAGTTCCTCAGCATCCTTCTTACACTGTGGTGACAAAAACTAAAAACAGTATTTCAGATGCAGTCTGGCCATGTCAAGATCATGGGAAGTGATAGTTCCACCCTAAATTACATTGGTGCAGTCTGACCAGTGTAGTGTAGAGTGGAACTATCACCTCCCATGATCTTGACATTATAACTCTGTTGATGCAACCCAAGACTGCATGGCTCTTCTGTCAGCTGCAGCACACTGTTGGCTCATGCTTAATTTATGGTCTACCAGGACATCCAAATCCTGCTCACAAGTACTACTGCTCTGCCAAGTACCACCCATTTTGTACCTGTGCACCTGGTTTTCCTTATCTAAATTCAGAATCTTACATTTTTCATCACTGAACAATATTTTGTTGGATAGGGTCCAATGTTCAAGTGTATCAGTTTCTTCTGAATCTTGTCCCTATCTTCTGAAATGTTAACAATTCTCCTAGCTTTGCATACCTTTCTTTGTATAGACAAAGATCCAGTAAGGGTACAGATGTTCAACCAACTGTGAATCCATCTTGTAGTGGAAACAATCCATCCTACATTGTTCCATTTTATCAAGGAGGAGGCTATGATCAATAAATGCCCTACTGAAGTCTAGGCACACTACATCCACAGGTGGTCCTCACTGAAGCACCACTCGTTCAGCAAATGTTCAAAGTTACGATAGTGCTGAACAAGAGGGACTTACAATGGGTCCTCATAATTGCGGCCGGGCCATTGCAGTGTCCTCAGGGTCATGGGGTCATGATTTGGGTACTTGGCAACTGGCTCACTGTTATGGTCACATCGTCCCAGTCATGTGATCGCCATTTGTGACCCTCACTTCCACTTCCAACAAGCAAAGTCAATGGAGAAGCCAGCAGGAGGTTGCAAACGGCAATCACGTGACCACAGAACACTGCAACCGTGTAGGATTCACCTAACAATGGCAGCTGGGACTACTGCAACTGCCGATGTAAGTTGGCGTGATCACACAACATCATGCTTTACCACTGCGTCATTTAGTGATGCAGCTGCTGGCTCCAATTACCATCATTAAGCAAGGATCTACTAAATCTAGCCAAAAAAAAAAGCAGTAAGATTTGTCTGGCATAGCCTATTTTTAACAAACCCATGAAAGTTCTAGTAATCACCATCCACTTGATGGTGAAAAATTAGTTAAAGGAACAGAACAAGAGACAGATGAATTATGGCCGGTTTAATTCAGCTGTATTTTTTTCGAACTTCATAAATGTGACTTTGGCTGATGGCCAAACCGTAGGTTTCTACTAGAGTCTAAAATTTATAAATCAGTATAGAAGCATTCCTTGAGGCATTGATGGGTGAGAGGTTTTCTTCTTCAAGCATGAGCAAGTCTGCCCCCCACCCCCCAAACAGGTGTCAGGCTGAAAGGATATAAAAAGCTGCTTTGTATCATCAGCCTGTAGTTCTCCAGGGGTTTCAACCTAGGACCTTTAATCAAAGATGATACAGATGGAATGTAGAATCTAAGGCAGTGAAACCATAGGTTTTACCGCTGAGCCTCCCATATGAAAAAGAATCTCCAAAATTTCCATTTTTGTTCAACTTCCATTCTCTACACCTAGAGTTAAAAACCACACTTTAAAGGAAACACAGGTAAAGTAACCACTGTGTATAAGTATATTAATACTATCAGTAATATTTTCAATACCACAATATAATAATATAACATTCATACACTAACCAAATCATGTAAATTCAATTAAAGCACCTATTTTGCTCAATCAGCTATAGAAATACAACCTGGTCATACATGTGCATTCAGATTTAACCAGTGACTCAAAGATATCAGCAAACTTAAAAAAAAACTGATGCTAAAGATCAAATAGAAACTTTCAAAGGGTTTCAGAAAAAAATTAAAGAAACTTCCTATAATGTATTGTTTATTACACTTTAGAATTACTTATCAATGAATAATAAGATAGAAATTTTATACACAATAAATAACTGAGATAATCTAGTAAAAAGTTAATAGTGAAGTAACTTGGTAGTTTGATTTCTTAATTTATCTCGGTAAATTCTGCTTATTTTCCTTTACAGTGATGATTATTAGTTTGTTCGCCTTTATTTACTGACCTAATTTACTTACATAACTTATATGAAGAGATGGAACTGCATCTTCCATTATAACTTTATTTATAGTCTGAATCCAAATAACAAAATCACAGTTTCCAAGAAAAATAATAAAATGAAAGCACAATAAAAAAAAAAAATGAAATCGAACAAAGATGAAAATTAAAAAAAAAACCAAAAAACAAAAATAATGATTAAATGGATTAAATAGGAAATTAGCTATTGATTAATCTGACCTATATCATGAGGAAAACTTCTTGTAATAGCATGAAAGGCAGGGAGTTAAACCTCATGAAAAAAAGTATTTTGGTGTGATACATTCAGAATGTTTATTAGCAATTTACTGGAGTAAAAGGTCTTCTACCCAAACTACCATAATAATGGGGTGGGGTGGGTCGTACTCCAGTCACTGTGAAGATCAATTATGTTTCAGTTCTAAATTGGCCCAAGCTAAATTCAGTATTGAACAAAGCGGTCATGGAGTTCAATGCCTTTTCCCCAAGAATAAAAACTATCCAGGAGAGTCAAAGGGTTCCAAAAGCTTTCTATAAAATCAATTCAGCCCAGAATCTGAGATCTGCAGGCCCCTATAGATTCTAAATGTAACAAAGAGTTGTGTAAATTCCAGGCCACAACAGACTTTAAAAATGTTGAATTTCTTCAATAGGTCTGAGATGTTTACAGAGGAAACTCTGGGAGCCCTACAGTAGAAAGCTAACTACTTTAACTTTAAGCATATTAATAACTCAGTACCTCTACTGCCTGCAAAACACAGGATTATGCGGGCAATTCTATAGGCTGGTTCACAGACGGCTTTCAGTATGAAGATGGAAAGATTATCGCTAATATTTGAAGACCTTAGTTTGTTCGATACAGCTGTTGTCTTAGACTAATTGACGTCAAGCCATCCCATCTAAGACCATTCTGAAGGAAACTGGGCTAGAAACCTTAATAAAATATCACTACCATTATGGTTTTCCAGGCATTTCTGTAGCATTTACACTAGTACTATTTTTATTTGTAAAAAAATGTATTTGTGCTTTTCCACTGTTAATATTAAAGTGGAAAATAAATGTTTTAACTAGCGATCAAACAGAAATGCGGAGTGGGAAGCAGAGGGATAATATGTTATGTTGTAACTAGCACATCCTACAAGATTTAATAAAATAAACATCTTCCTACCGGGTGATATAAGATGATCCAAAAACAGCAATACTTAATTAATTCCCAATCTACTGTACAACAGTCAAGCAAATGGGACAAGACAGTGTAACGCATGCAACTTCTGTTATCCCTACCCATAGCTTTAAAGGTGCAACTACTATGTTTTTAAGCAAGGCTCAAAGATGCCTGAGTATATTTCAATCAGTTCCTCTCATACCAATATCAAGCCCCCTCACCCTACACTGAATGCCATTCCTGACAGCATAAATCAAACATGAAAACCCACTGATCACTATAAAAGATTAACCAGATTCCTGGGGCCAATCAAAAAGTAGTGGCTCCTCCAAATAATAGTTATTTCATCGATGTAATTTTAAAAAAAAATACATGAAGTTTGAACATTTAAATGGTGGGTGAATTTGTTTGGGCTCCTATAGGGAAGAATAGGGTATTCTATCATTTCAGAAAGATACACTGGATCAGGCCAATCACATTCTCTTTGTTCCCCCATACCAGTTGTAATAGAGGTTTATCATCTGAGAAAAACAATCAGTAGTATATAAATATACTTACATCCACAGAACACTCAAAAATTGCATCATCCAACAAAGTAATCTTGCAGTGCATGCTATTCCGGAGTCGTCTTACTGTTTTTTGGGCACTCTTTAATTCTTTTTCTACCTTCCCCTTGATGTTTTCTTTTTTTCCACCTGTACTGGAGCACTCCGCCTGCTCTCTTTCTTTCTTAATTTCAAGATCTCTGTTCTCTGGATCTTGATCTTCTCTCCTATCCTCTTGAGCAGGCTGAAATCAAAAATATTCTAACATAAATAAAACATTTCCCTATAATATGTGTCTATATTTGAATTTTATAAATATTTATCACTTTAAATATTTGACAAGTAAAACTTCTTTTAAACCAGGAAAATGGTTAGCTGAAATTCACAACCTGCACTGGGGGAAGACAGAGAATTTTTTTTGAAAAGGATATATATGTATGCTGGGAATTGCTACTTAAATATCATTATAGTGTTTCTGATATAATTTAAAATGCAACAAAATACTTACCTTGTTCCATAAATTATACACTAAATGTGTGAAACCTATCACAGCTTGAACCTAATTTAAACTTCAAAATAAAGTTGCAAAACTTGATTTATTTTACAAATGTACACTCTACTACCAAATGGCTCGAAGTGGTCAACACACACATGCACAGTAAAAGTCATAAAGCCGCAGCAGCATAAAAAGTATATAAAATCCCTACGTAAATGGTAGTTTGTTCTCAATTATGACTCCATCACTGGAAAAGCAGACATTTTGTGGATGTTAGACATACACATGATAAAGCCAGCATTTAAGACAGGATGGGGATAACTGCAGGTACCTTTAGCTAAGCTATGTGAGGCTCCGTACACCTTTAATTGGGATTGGAAAGGAGTATAGCTGTTTCAACATTGGGGTGACGGAGCATTTATACTTTCTTGGGAATAAAATCCATTAAAGTCCCCATTAAAAAGGATATTCTCTTTTATTCAATTAAAGTCACATGCACAAAATTAAGAGGAATCTCCCTGGAGATCTAGACAGCTGGAAAACTAGTTTGCATCATATTTACCTGAGTTTCTGCACTGCTGAGTGAGTGAAGATCTAAAGATGGATCAGTCCTAAGTTCAGGTTCAGGAGCTGCTATTGGGGCTTTCAGCAGAATCTCTTCATTGAGATCAGCTTCTATATCAGTCTCTTTCTGGCCTTCTTCACCAAGTTCTTTTGTCCCTGCCTCGTTGCCTTCTTCCTCTGATACCTGAGATTTGGGCCTCTTGAGGAATGATGAAAATAGGCGCGACAAGCCACGATTTTCAGAACTGCATTCTTTGTTTTTACTCTGGTCCTCTCGGGTGGGCGTGTCACCATTGGATGCTTTCAGCTTCTTCTTTGATTGATTATCACCCTCAGGTGCTTTCTCCACAAAAGATTCCTGTGTACCCGTTTCAGCAGCTACCTCCTCTTCTTTTGGGGGCTGCTGTTTAGGAGTCTCAGACTCTGCCACTAAACTCTTTTCAGTTGTCATGTTTCTAGTGGCAGAAAAATATAAGAAATTTAACTGAAGACATGCAATATTAATACAAAACCACATTTTTACATTTCATAAACAGCTACCTCATTTTTCTTAATCTAGAAAAAAATGCTAACATTTATAATTCATATCATTTCTTTCCAGTGCATCATTTCACAAATCTCAAGTACAATGTATTCACTTGTAAGTTATTTATGTCGTTTGAACCAAAAAAGGCCCCTATGAAAGAAACAATTTAAAAAGTGTAAAACAATGTTCATATGTACAAGGTAAAATTATATTATAATGAACCTAGCCTGATCAAGAAAGTGCTATTGAACAATAAAAAATTTGTGGGAAGGGGTTCACCATGTATATTTTTTAATGTATCGGACATGAATTCTTTATGATTATAATATACAGTTTATCAGATACAAAAGGCAATAAAATCCAATGCAAAATTCTGAACACTTAAGACTTAAACAAGATTGCTACAACTAACATCGACAACTTTATTCACTTTGTTGTATACTATATGGGTTACTTTCAAAGTGTTCTGAATGCTTATTACTATGACTTTATATAACAGAATGAGTAACGGTCTACTTAAAGATGGTTTACCTGCCACTAATACTCCTTCCCCTGCCTAGGGCAGTGATGGCGAACCTATGACACGTGTGTCAAAGGTGACACGCCACAACAGTTTGGGTGACACACCAGTGTTCACCAACACTCAACAACTATTCTCTCTGCCTGAGTTACCAAAGAAACTGAGTTTGTTTTACTCATATTTCATTTTTGTAATTATTTGACGTTTCTTAATATAATACATAGCACCACACATGACTGGACTGTATTTTTTAAAATAAATAAGTAAAGAATTGTTTCTCTTTTGTTCATGTGTGACATGCCAGCAGAGTCAAGTTAGGCATTTTCTGAATTTTTGACACACTGAACCCAAAAGGTTCACCATCACTGGCCTAGGGGAATGGTGGTCTTGAGTGTACTCACATTACAATGAAGAGCCATAAGTGGCTAATCAAAGACATGTAAATTGGGTGTTCTATAAGATAAGACCCAGTATTACTTGCCACAGACAGGGTTCCTCAGAAGATAACTTCATGCAGAAGGATTCCCTGTTGATACAAAATCTGAAATCTACTGAACTACATTAACAGGTGTAATAAAATCAGGTTTTTGGCAGTAATGTTACACAAGTACTCTGTGAAGGAAGCCAGTTATGCATGCTTCTGACTATCTCATTTCTGCCATCACTTTCCTCTTCATGCTAACTTTGATAAGGAAGGAAAATCTAAGATAATTATCTATCTGGAAGAAATATATATCAGTATACTTAAAGAGAGGGAATGTAGCTTTCTTTCTTGTTAGACTCAAGAATATTAGGCAGATGAAAAGAAATTATAATTGATGTTATAAAAAAAATCACACTCAAGCTTTGAGTCCAGATCAAAATATGATATTTATTAAAACACAACAAAATATAGAAAGGGAAAGGAGAGTAGCTACTTGCAAATAAACAAATGCTAAAAAGTTTGTCAAACCTGGGGAAATACTATTAAAGATCTTCAGAACAGGTGATCAGTGACTTAAGAATTATATTCTGTAATTTACTGTATTTGCTTAGGAGAGGGACTTCTGGTGGGAACATGGTGGCTTAGACACCTCTCCACAACAGGGAGAGATGACACTGTAGCTGGATTGGTGGCTGGTAGAAAGTGCTGGCCACCCAACTTGCTCTGGACAAAGGAGGAAGCAAGAAAATCGACCTATTTGGTCTCCTGACAGCCTTTCCTTGAAAGCTAATCGCAGAGACTAGCCTCTGCGAACAGCTCTCGAGTCAAGTGGGGGAACCATCTCCATTTGCTGCTGCAGTGCAGCCTTAATGGACACTGGAGCCGACTGATTCTCATTTCTTAAACACTTTGGTTTACAACTATTTTTCAGCTTAATAGAGACTTTCCTTCACAACAGATAAGTAAATCTCTTGGGGCTTATCCTTATTTTTGTGACTTTTAAATGAAGAAATAGAATTTTAAATTAAACTGATTAATTTGCAAAAAGCTGGAGGAAAAGTAGAATTTAAAAGAGACTTAAAATTTACTTATAGTGAAAAAGGAAGATTTGTTAAAAGTTTATTTTTTCACAAAACTCCATCTGCAGCAGCGAGATTTGTCTTTTCTATGGGAAAGTTTCTTGTTTCGTTCAATTCTGTCTGCTGATTGGTGGGGTTTTAGAAACAGAGCTAGACTGTAACTTTATTCCTGTGTGGTCCCTTTGAAGTGAGCACATGCGCCTGCAATTTCAGCCTGAAAGGCCCTAGGGGCATGAAGTTTACTTTCGCTTGTAATTAAATAAGTAAAATGTATAGCCAGATAGTTAAACAGAAAGAAAAAAGAAGAAACAGCTAAGAAAGGCCTCTTGGAGCAGCTGTCAGAAGATAAAAGAACTCCTTTAAGTCTACTCCAGTGAATGCTTGATGAGCTAGGAGCTAGATTTAAGTCCCTTGAAAAAAAGTGAATTATTAAATCTGGAAAAAAGGTGGAGACTGAACAAAATGTGGAATTGGAATTGGAACTCAAAAAAATTGGATTATGAAGGTGATATGAATAAAGAAATTGTGGATTTAAATATGGACTTAAGATGGCCAAGGGATGATATGGAAAAAGATGTTAGAATGGAATTACAAATGGAACCAACTAATGTTAAAATATTCAAAGGGGACATACAAATAATGGAAAAGAGTGATCTGGAAAGATTTTTTACTTTGGATTTGCAAAAGGAAAGTATTGCATCACTGAGGCTGTTCCTGAGAAGAGATGAAGAGAAAATATTGGAGACGTTTCTGGGGGAAGACAAGAAGATGATGGGGAACCAATTGGTGAGACATTATAAGAAAGGACTAAAGTTTAAGCTTTTTAAAAGTAAACAGAAGATTTGCAAAGTGAATTTATTGGACTACAGTTAACATATAAGTTGAGGCTCTTGGTAGTTATTAATGGGATTTGTTTTTGTGACCAGGACCGAATGACAATGTTTTAAGGATTTTGGTATAAAGTTCATTAAGGTTAGGATATATTATTAAATCTATGGAATTTTTGTTCTTATATATGACAATAGCAGCAAAGTTTTTATATGTATAAAGGTGGAAGGATATGATACTATTTTTAATTTTATTTTCTATATGTAATAGCAGTGAGGTTTTTAAATGCATAGAGGTGGAAAGAAAAGATATTATCTATAGTGAAATAATGGTTTGTAAGGTTGATAGAGTTGGCCAAGATGGCAAAATTGAAAGCTTTGATTTGAGATAAGACATTGGGTAATTTTAGTGTTAATTGAAAAAAAAATGGACTTTTTGTGGGATATACAAAAATTAAATTATGTTGTACAGGTTTGATGATTAGAAATAATATGGGTTAATAAAAATAATGGAAGTTATATAGTAAATTTAGAGCAAGAGTTTGATGTATATTGTTACTTATATCGGTTGTGGGGTGGGTTGGAAGTCAATTCTTTTTTGTCTTTCTTTTCTGCACTTTTGCTTTTCATTATTTTTCTTTTTTCAATTTTTTCCCTTTTTTCTTATTTTTTATTCTTAATATTAGTTTTGGTTTTTATTCTTTTTAAAAAAGTAATAAAGTTATTTGCTCAGGAGAAAGTAGGGGTGACCATTTCTCACTGATCAGATGAATGGCAGGTAAACAACAAAACAGCCTTTCCACAATAGTTTGTTCTGAGAAAACTTCCCTCAAAACAAGGCATATCAACCTGGCTGGCACTCCAGATAGATATGATGGCTGCCTCTTTGGCAACCAGATCAAGATATTAAAGCAGAGTGAAATATCAAGTCAGGCATTCCAGAGATAATAGCGTGGCTCTCCACACTGTTCATTCACTTCCATATCTTAGTCTGAAGGCTCCTAAAAATCTCCTAAAAGGATTAAGCATTATATTGGCCTCTACAGATGTTGAGGTGGAATTACAGGAATTAATTCACTTGAGAATTTCACTATGCCTCATAAGAGGTCTGGACCTGTCTAGAAAATAGTTTGTTGGCTCAGAGCTATTAAGGCAGAAGGCAGAAATTACTTCCACAAAACAGGTGAGCAAATATCTGAACACAGGGATCCAAGTCCAACATTCTATCCACTACTCTAAATATCATCTTGTTCTACAGAAGAGCTTCAAACAATAAAAGCTAAACAAAATATACAAAAGCTAAACAAAAGAAATCATTTTCTTCCTTTACAAAATAATCTATGCCTTTAAGCAATGTAATTTTATCCAGCCATACTGAGCTACTGAAATCTAATGAGCTTTACAATACTGCCTGTATGAAACTATACATATTTCAAGGAAGAGAAGAAAATAGATTATCTTTCAGGTTTCTAAAGAAAGGGTTTTCTGCTGGAGAGCAGCTAGTTTATCAAGTGATACCATGTTTAGGGTAACTACTGAGAAAGATAAGGGTCATGTGTGAATTACGGTAATCACATAAAATACTTCAAGTTTTTAGAATTTCACAAGTATAAGCTCAATAATCATCACAAAAATCTTGTAATGTAGCCCAATTTCCTACTGAGCTAGAGCTGAGAAAACTTTTATCTAAGTGTGGCACAGAATAAACTAATAGCTCCACATGCATCCAACTAAGTCACTGGTACTTACGTGGGGGTAAAAATGTACGCTTTCGGATTTTATAGTTTTAGCCTTAAAATAAGTAGACATATTTCTTTTGATTACTGAAAAAGCATGTTTGACATAAAGCATCTGGAGGTTTTACTATATGATACATTACAGATTTCATTACCAATTTCCTGAAACTATTAAAGAATCATTTGCATTATCTTATAACAATTTTCAAACATATTTCAAATAAAATGTCATTTGCAATTTGACCAGTAAAAGTGTAATCTTATCCAACCGCATCAGTTGCCAATGTTAATTTTCCTATGTTATAAATTAAAATAATCTATCTGTGCATGCCATAAAAAGTGGTTTGAAAGTAATATAGAATCTTAATAGTATAGAATGAATGCTGTTTATGTTTTAGAAATTACACAGCAGTATAGGAGCATTTCTAGAATATATCCTGCCTAATACAACCATAGCTCTAATACTGACCCCTTCCCATTCACCTTGTGTTTAATATAGATATGTTTATATTCTGCAAAAAGAATGGGGAGAAACTGAGTTATACTTTGGGCTATATGCCAAAACAACTTCGGAAAATACCAACCAAAACAAAATGTTTTACAAATCCTTTTACCACCCAAGGCTTTGAAGTGGAGAACCAGATATTTGCTTACGTGCAGCTACAGTCATAATTGTTTTTTCAGCAAAGTAAACAAGATATTCCCCAGGGAGGGGGGGATATTTCCCATTTTAAACATGGACACAAGACAACGTTTGTTTGCAAGGTTGTTTATAGTGGTGTGGTGTACTAATGAGATATGCATCTTTCAAACAAACCCCACCTATGGTTTCAGTTAAATGAAAGTCTCCATGATTTCCTGATAATTACATTACATCACAACACTTCTTTTCAAATAAACACAAGGAAAAATCCTGAAAGATGCAGCAATGGGCATGCACAACTATTGTACTATGTCCTCTGCTTATCATAGTCTTTTCTGAAAATTTAAACCTCCTAAACCGGATCATAGGAATCTCCCTCTCTCTCTATTCTCTTCTACTTTGGAATTAAAATAAGATAAAATATTTTCTTTTCAGATTTTAAAATGGGAAATACTTTTTATTTGAATTAAATAATGGAATGAATGGTGCTAATGTAGAGAGGTGGAAAGCAAGCTACCCTTAAATCTGAAGAAATATTTTTGCCCTATTTGTGGTGTGCAAGTTGGTATATTCATCAGTTTGTCACTCCAACATTAGCCAAGACTTCTATTAATAACATTAAGTAATAACAGTAGCTCAGTTTGGAATAAATTCTCTCAGATACTATGTTCATGCCACACTGTTAACCAACATGCTAAGTTTTGGTAATGTAAACCTTGGTTTAGTGGGGATTGTTCACTTCAGTGTGTTTTCTCTTTCTTCTTACCACTCTTCTGGATTCTCTGTTTTGGGAATTTTTCTAATGTAAATCCAGCTAATGAAGAGTACCCTGTAAAAAAAAAAAAAAAAACTGGCTCCCACCAGTATTTCCTTCATTTTGTATTACAAACGCTCAACTATGAAATATTGAATATCCTTGATTCCATTTAGGAGAACATTTAACATAAATATTGCTGATTATTGCAGAAGGCCATAGGGGAATATATTAAAATAGGGACAGTTTTAGGCAAGCTTTTGATTAACCCATTTCTCTGATGCAGAGTTTTCTTTTACAACTTTAAACTAGGACAACTACTGATAATCCGCAGTTTTCAAGACAATCAGTATAATCCCATTTATGTTTAATTAATACTTCCTGATGTGTGCACGTTAAATTGTGCTATCAATTCCTTATCTGAAACTGGTTGGATAAATACAAAACTTGCTGTGTTTTGTAATTTTCTGATTCCTCCAGTTCTATTTTCTACATAGAACCAACAAAATTATGGGATAGCATGCACCACATTTTTTGTTTCTAATTGATAAACCAGATTTGCCAAAAAAATTGGCTTATTGTTTTGCAGAAATGTGTCCAATGAATCCAATAATTGTCAAAATATTTGTTAAAAAAAACTCGCTCCTTAAGGCTCACTAGATATGGCTAATTACAGCTCCCAGCAATACCCAACAGGTGAGGTTGCCAAGAACCATGGTTCAACATTTGTAGGAAAACTATCCCTATGTCTGCTTTAAATCTAGGGGGTGACTGAGACTAAACAGTACACAAATCATATGCCCAAATTCCTATTTTAGGACCCTTCAACACCTGGATTCCCAACGTGGAATCCCAGGAATGTGCCTTCTGCTGAACCATTAATCCATCTTGTTTGACACCATCTGCTGTGATCAGTTGTGAATCTCTAGAATCTTTTAGACATGAACCAACTGTCACATCACCTACTTTCCTTTTACTTTGGTGACTGCCAAACTCTATTCCTCACCTGATTTGATCATTTTAATTACATTTTAATTTTAAAAATGAGAAGACAGCATTTGTAAAGGGAAGTGCCAGTTCAACCACAATCTGTATTTTCTACGATGTCTCTGAGACTCACATATATTACAGAGATATTCTTAGGAAATAAATGTAATGGAGGAATGCAACTCAATGTACTGTCTGTAAGTGTGTCAATTTACTACAAAGATAGGATGGTATAAAGTTGATGGCAGAGAATAACCTCCCCAGAGCACAATCTGGTAAATGGCTATTTTGTGACTCACCGCACCTACCATGGCAGGCAATTTGTAACAATGCCATTAGAACACTAAAAATTCCAAATATGCTCACCAGTCCAAAATAATATTTTAAAACATTAAAGATCCTAGCTTCTATAGAGTAAGATATTTTAGAACTCAAAGGACCTTCAGGACCATCCAAAGAGACTAAACAGGAAAGCACATCTTTTCATCCAAGCTGAACCCTCTCCCAGATGGACAGTATTTAACCAGCTTACAATTTCTCATTTGAAGTTTCAGTAAAAAGCAAATTAGATTCTACGCAACTGAAATCTGCCTACCCCTACAAGGTTTCTTAAGTATCTGAATATTGTAAAGCATAATATTGCATATTTAATATTGTAAAATATAATAAAGTGCATTTTGTACTACTGTACAGATCTATTCCTTAAAGTGAAAAAGAGAGTCAGTGGCTCTTAAAACCATAAAGAAATTGTATATAAAAAAAGTAATCTAATCAGAGTTGGTCATTTTATATTCAATAGCACACACGCTATTGTACTGTACTTGTAACTTTTCTCTAGCTATGCTGCAATGAAAGCAGCTTCATCTGTTGGCTAGTCATCACTCATGTTAATTAACTTAAATGTGCTCTACTGAATTAAGATGACCAAAAGGGCTTTGATATTTATAAGTATTTATAAACAAATCCTATTGTTTAGCCAAGGCAAAATGTATTTCTTTTCATTAGAAAACTGCAAATTTAGAAAACTAGCCTGTGAATGTTCAACATAACATTTAATGTAGCAAAGACAACAGGAAGTAAAAAATATGTTTTAACCTTTGAATTATAGTATACAGACCACACCTATTTCTGGCAACACAATTACATTTATCTTTCACGTTGATTCAGAAGGAAAATATAAAATACCAATACAAAAATTTAACCAATGTAATATAGAGTACAAAATCATTTTTATTATTTATTTATCAGATTCTATTAAATACTTAAGGTCTAATATAAAGCTTAGAAAAGAAGCACTTTAAGAAAGAGTAAAAAATGTTCAAAGATTATTTAATTAATGTGAATAAAAAATGGAAAAAGTGAAAAATTACCCAATACTTTGAGCACAAGACATAATGGATAATAGATCTGCACAGATTTGGACTTGCACTGATTCAAAGTAGTGTTAGTGGTGTAGAAAAACGTTTTGCATCTGAAACACACTGCTTTGTATTCAAAATGGTTATGATCCATGTTCAAAACAACCCGTTTTGACCATCTTGAACGTGTTCTGGATAGAAATAGTATTTCAATCCCAAAACAGCAAGCACTTCCAAAACAAAGCAACTATTTCAAACTCTAAATGGAGTATTTTAAATTTTTCGCATTCCACTTTTTATGTGTAAAGCAGGAATTGCTTTAACGTCAGAGAAACAATAAATAATTTGATTCTAATTTAAATTACAAAAGCTGATCTGGAAGTTATGCAAATAAAACGTGTGGGTAATATGTGGGTATGTGTGCGTGTGGGGACGCGGTGGTGCAGCGGCTTAATGACGCTGGAAGTTGCTGGCCAGAAATGGCTGACGCTTTGGCGGTTCAAGTCCAGCCTTCACGTTAACAGAGTGAGCTCCTGTTTCCTCCCCAGCTCCTGTCAACCCAACAGATCGAAAACTCACGTGAGTAGATAAATGGGTACTCTCACTCCGGTGGGAGGAAAAATGCTGGCAGCACCTTGCACAGAGAGACGGGACCAGTTGCCGGTAAGCGCGAAACCGCGCTCGCCCGAAAAGGGCGCGAAGCAACGGAAACCCCGCCTCCTGCGCTCGCCAGCTGGGCTCTGCTCTAGGAAGGAGGCTCTGGCAAACCACTTCCGAAAACGATTGCCTTGAAAACTGCAAGGATTCGTCCAGGCAGTCACTGCAGGGTCAGTAATGACTGAGCGCAGACAAAAAAAAAAAAAAAAAAAAGTGTGCGTGTATATACACATACACACACACATTATGCAACTTTTTCAGGATAGTTAGGGTTATGCTTTATCAGATGAGACTAATACAAGATCAGAGCAGCAGGATTTTTAATGCAAAATACTGGGAGACAGACTAAATTCTATATGTAAGAGATGGAGAGAGAAGATATAGGAATTACTTTCCTGGTTAATTTTCAGACCAATTGTAGCATCAGACAATCCATTGCTTTTAAAATCCAACTAGATCATATCAGCTGAGGCAGGAGACAGGGAGAAGTGTTTTTATTTTCTTTTTCTTCTAGTATTTTTGTTAGGTTTTCTTTTAAATTTAGGATAAAATAGCTGAGGGCCTTAACCTAGAACATTTAGTTGAAATGAAAAAGCTTTGGATCTAGCAATCCAAAATTATGTTCCAGTTGCCTCTTGAATGCATCATTTTGAGGCCTATCACCAATAGAACTTTCATAGGAATAACTGCTTGTGGAAAGACCCCTTACATAGGCTACTTACATTTTAATCTCTAAACACCACAGCCTGTAAAGCAGCATATTTTACGCTAAAAGGCTTGTGCTTTGCAGTAAAGTTACCAAAGCTTTATAGTCTTTCCTTCCAATACACATAAAGTATTTCATTCCACAATGGAAAGGTTATGGGCAAGAAAGGGTACTGGGCATCAGAAATCAGTACTTTCCTCCAAAAATTAAGAAAGCTACATCACATGGTGGAGTAAAAAGCATAATTATTTTTCATCACAGCTAATCAAAATATAAAAGCTATCTCTATTTACATTTATTACAATAAATTACTCAGAAAATATTCCTTAATATTACAGTAAGATGAAACCTAAGGAATTAAATCAGTACACAAATCCTCACGAATGCAGTACAGCAAGGAAACCAAACTGGAATTTGGGATATACTTGGCTCCATCCAATTCCTTATTGCCTATACTTACCAGGCTAGATTTAAATGCCACGTTGACTAATATTCTCACCTAGAACACATATAACTAGAAGCCCTCATTTATATATAGGTAGTCCTTGCTTATCGACTGCTGCTTTTAGCAACTGTTCAAAGTTAAGACAGTTAAAAAAAAAAGCTTTGCAACCAATCCTTGCATTTATGACCATCACAACATCCCAAGGTCATGTGATTGTCATTTGGGCGCTTTGCAACTGGCTTCCAACAAGCAGAATTAATGGAGAATGCAGAAGTGAAATCACAAGTCGCAGTCACATCACTTAACAACCTCAGTGATTTGCTTAACAATGGAACTGGAAGTGAGGTCATAAGTCTGTCATGTTTTACTTAGCAACCATGGTGCTTAGTGATGCAGTTGCTGGTCGGTAAGTGAGGACTACCTGTACAACCTGCAAAGCTATAGGTATTTAGACTGCTCTTATACCACTCCTGACAATGTTTGAAAGGCATGGATCATGCAATCAAGATTCTTAGGGAAAATATTGCTACCCTCAAGAGTAAGGGCAATAACCATGTAATTGGATAGTTGACCCAATTTTCCAAACATTACTGGGAGAGGCAAGGGAGCTCTCATAGCACTGATATGAATATATGAACTAGTCCTAACCTACAGTAATTTCAGGAATTGTAGCCATAAATGCAATATGCGTTATATACCTTTCAATTAACTTTAAATGTCTTTCTTGGAGAAAATCTATCTATGTGATTGTTAAGAGTTGATATCCTTTTAATCTGAATAAAAATAGTCCATCTTTTCAAGAAACTGGAAGAAAATAACCAACTCAGAAGGAAGCATTTAAAAAACCACATACTATAGAAGTTAGAGATTAGCCTTCAGAGTGCTTCTGAAAATATTACAGTATATCATAACCAAAGTCATTAAAAAAAGAAAATATATAGACCTCATATGTAGCAAATGTTGTAAACCAGTGACAGTGTAATGCCATAAATGCCAGTTCTACATGCATTTTGTTCTTCCCTCAAAACAACCTGATTTCATCCAGCAGAATATAGATAATTCTCTGATTAAAGTGCTTCTGATTTTAATATTAATAGCTAGTAAAGTCATTATAATTTATTTTTATAGCATTAGCTTTGTGTATGGTACTTTATAAAGAACAGATATTATAAGCCCTTGCCTCAAAATGTTTACAATCTCAAATGTACAAAGAGAAGCAACGGAGCACAGGGAAAATTAACTTCAAACATTTCTCTCCAACTACCTGCTAAGTTAATAAACACAACTTTTATCAAGTACCCCTTATTGAATACTCGATTGTCACTTTCAGTTACAAATTTTCTACTTTGTAGATGGACCCTCAGCTAATTCATCTAAATCCCCAAACCCAGTATCTCATGCTTCCTGAGAAATAGGACAGCATTTCAATAATTATACAGACCAATATGAATATTCTTTGCATTCATAAAAATCAATGTGACTCTACATGCTGAAACTATCAGAAAGCCTTTCAGGGACTATCACATTGCTCATTTCTAACAACAAATGGAAAAAAGACTCTTCATTCTGCAAATGTAGAAGATAAGCATAAACCAGCACTAGATGAAAAGAGGTGCAGACCTACAAACACTGATGCTTTCACTATGAATGCGAAGATAAAGACGGAAACACACAAGAAATAGCCTCCTTAGCAGATTTTTTAAAAGTTGTATATAAACATAAATATAATGCTACTGCATAGGCTGTTTATCTGAAAGTATAATGTGGAGCTACTGCTCAACAGGACAAGCATTAATAACTAATAATATTACCTGGATTAACTGCAAGCCATAAACATTCCAATTTAATCCACTTCATAAACAAAACCCAATTTGCTCTTTGTCATTTCTACAGTATTTTTTCCTGTCTGCCTAAAGGGGGCCTTTTCCAAGTTGACTCTATAAAGACTACTGTACTTGAATGGCTGGGGGACGCGGTGGCGCAGCGGCTTAATGATGCTGGAAGTTGCTGGCCAGAAATGGCTGACGCTTCAGCGGTTCGAGTCCAGCCTTCGCGTTAACAGGGTGAGCTCCTGTTTCCTCCCCAGCTCCTGTCAACCCAACAGGTCGAAAACTTACGTGAGTAGATAAATGGGTACTCTCACTCCGGTGGGAGGAAAAATGCTGGCAGCGCCTTGCACAGACAGACAGGACCAGTTGCCGGTAAGCGCGAAACCGCACTCGCCCGAAAAGGGTGTGAAGCAACGGAAACCCCGCCTCCTGTGCTCGCCAGCTGGGCTCTGCTCTAGGAAGGAGGCTCTGGCAAACCACTTCCGAAAAACAATTGCCTTGAAAACTGCAAGGATTTGTCCAGGCAGTCACTGCAGGGTCAGTAATGACTGAGCGCAGACAAAAAAAAAAACTTGAATGGCTGCAAAATGTTTAACGTATGATCAGATTCTAGATACCGCATACAGAGTTCACAAAGAGAGCAAGCAGACTTTTTATATTCTCTGCATTTCCTGAACCAAGTGTGTAATATGAGGCAAACTCAGCAATTGTACATACCTATAAGGAATAAAGAAAATCAGCAGTAACAAACAAGTTATTTTTCAGGAAAATTTTTATCTGTTACAGTATTATTGATCTAGTTGTTGCAGAACTCCAAAACAGTTTCAAAGCAGCACAGGATTTCCTACAATATCATTTTGAAAACATAACCCTATGAAATCTAGGCAGTTAATCTACAAGCATAAAATGAAGAAGAATCAGAACACAGAAGACTAATTGTCAACGGCAAGCCTACTTGCTGTTTTGTATTATATAAAAAGGACTGTAGAGATATATTGCAATCTATGAAAGGATTGGTAGATATATATTGCAGTCTATGAAACGGAGACTGCAACCCCTGAACTGTGTAAGTTTTAAGACCATTGAAGAGACTAAGGCGTTCAGCACTGATAAAATTGTTGTCAATGGTTTGAGCCATTCAGTGATCATTGCCATTTCATAACAAGCATTATTGTAGATAATTAAATAATTTCTTTAAGAACTACTTTCTATAATTCAAGTTTTTAAAATCCTCTAGTATTTCTTATAGTGATAGGTCATGGTTTAAACAAAAGATGAGTATTCACTAGCTTTTCTAATATTTACATCCATACAATTATCAATAACATTTGCATGATCGAGGAGATATTTGCATTATGTTTGAAGTGTGCTCCTGACATCATATAAAAGAACTTAAACTCTTATGGAGGATGCTGTAAGCCAGACAGAGTTGTATGACTGCAGAGGTAACCAATTTAATAAATAAGCAAACGAACTTCACAGTTCAGAACTCTTCAGTAAGCTCTGAAGAACACAGAAAAGATGCCTGATATTACAGTAGCTGAAAAGAAACTGATGAGAAGGCAGAAACTACATCCAGGAGCAGTCTTAAAAAAGGGTACACTTCCAATTGTAAAAAAAGAAAGACTTTCTCAACCCTCAGTGGCTCCAATGGAGGCTCTGCATAGGTGAAGAATCGATGTGCTTGATGCAAAGAAAATAATGAAGGCAAATATTAGTTTCGGTGTTTGGATAATCTTCAGTAGATAGGGATAATACATGATTTAAATATAAGGTACCTTAATGGCTGCAATTGGTTTTGGCAATGCTAGTTGGCCTACTGGGCACTGGATCTTCAATAAGTGGCAAAACCAGATTTATCTGGTTAGATGATGAGTTATTACTTTTAAGTTTATTCTGAGGATAAATATACTTGAAAATCTCACTACCAGCACCCCAAAATGACAAACTTAGAGATGTTATGCTGAACTTATTTCCTCTCTTATCTGTTCTCTTCCTGATAACACAGTACCTTATTTTTAAGGGGGGAATTTAATTTTATTCTGCCTTTCATTTTCTCAGAGGGCCAGCTGATTATGAATAAAATTTCATTTAACAATAACCTTGTATGAAAAAAATAATAGAATATATACAGTTTTAAGAGGTATACAAACAAAACTTTTCCTCTGTGCTTATTTAGAGAATGATTGTTCCATCTGTCACAAATGCTCCTGATGCTTCTCTTTCCTTTTCTATATATTGGTTATCTCCTTTTCTTTCCTTCTTTTTACTTTGTCAAATAGTCAACTGCATTTCTCTTCTCTAAGTTCCTTTAGCATTCTCCCTGCCTGCCTTATGGGAGTAGCAAGTTAACCCTTCATTTCCATTTCACCAGAGTAACAAAGTATAATTTCTTCATAATCTGACAACTTGTTTCCTCTAGCACCATAGCTCTCACAAGCTGTTTGCTTGGAAAGCTGGTCTAACATTACTGCTTCTTCTAGACAGGTAGCCCCATCAGCTCTCCAAAGACTTGATAAGAAATACATACAGTGAAGGAAGCATGGATATGCTAGGAATAATGCATAAGGCAGTGGCAGCATCATGTGAAACACATAACAAGTTCACTCTTAGACAGGTTACACTGGGCTACTGAAGTATATGAGTACAGTATATGCCTGAAACATCCCAATGCCTCTGACCATTTATACTGAGACAGGCACTCACCCAGACAACTGGTACCTGAAGCTGAAAATTAATGCTAATGGAAATCCATACTACTTTCTTCAAACTGCTAAGGTGGTGTACCAAAAAGTTAAAATAAATCCACAACTACAATTTAGCATATAAAAACATGGGACCATGAAAAACCAATACAACAGATATGAAAAGATGTATCAAAGGTGTATCTTGACACCCTTTCTAAAAGTCATTGATAGTATATTCTTAAGGGCAGCAAGTACTTTAACGGTTACAACAAACACATTAAATCAAATCCGGTAAATAACTGACAACCAGTACTAAAGTATAAATATTGGAGTGACCAATCACTGCATTGTGCTCCAGTTAGAAATCCAGTTTGTACCAAGTGAAGATTTCAAATGCTCTCCAATTACCTAAGCAAAGCACACTACGATAGTCTAGATATGTTGCCAGGGCATGGATAACTGCTATTAGGTTGTATTTCAGAGAAGTAAACAGAAATTCGTTATCTAATATTAAATGCTATCAACTGCCAAGTCAACAATTCTTGGTCTGTTTAGCAAAGGATCTTTAATAGCTCCCACAGTCCTGGAAGAGATGGGATTTTTTTCACATTGCTTCTGAATTTGTACTTTAGTAAGGAAAAACAACATTTTTATATAGTCTCTCAGTTATGGAATTTTCTATTGATTTCTTCAAAAGAGTATTAAAATACACATAACAAATGAGTTCTCTTGAAGGATACGTTACTGATTTCAAGAAATGTACCTTTGTCCCTCATCTCTTAAAGATTATTCCAATTCTCTTAATTTGATGACATTTATGAAATTAAAGGCCTCACAAAACTGTTTATAAAAGGGTAGGCCCAGTCATTACTGTATACTCTACTACAACATAGTTGTAGTGTTGAAATACTACAGTTGGAATTCTCTTATTAACCTAGGATTACATCATTAAACAAAATTTTGAGAGCTGGCACAACTGATAACACTTAAGACAAACTGGGTATTTTTTTTTTAAAAACCACTGAATGTTTTTGGGGGAAAAATCATTCCTGAAACCCAATATTGAAATATTCAACCAAGTTAAGCTTACATTATTTAAATTATTTAAAATAATTTAAGATTAAAATAAAGATTAAAATAAAAAACAAATAATCTTTAAATCCAACTTACAGTGAAAGTATGTTCAAGACATACAGTGAAGCCACAAATCAATTATGCTATTAACATTTGTCTGCAATATATATTATACAATGCCAGCTAAATAACAATTTCCAATGGGACTGTTAAATTATATCTTGTACAGACAACACAAAGCACCTATAGTACCTTGACTATTCACTATTATATTAACATAACCAATCATGGGCCAAAACTCATTTGCAATAATGTGTATATAAGCTTAAATCCTAGTGACTTCACAGAACATTCCATGTACTTTGGCAACTACTAGTGGTTTGTCATTGACTTTCTCTGGGATTTTTAAGCTTCTCAGGTTATGGTATTTCCCCATCTAAGTACTAACCAGATCCAACCTTGCCTAGCTTTCTGAGATCAGCCAAGATGAACCAGGTGTGGCTAATGCATGCAGCACTTCATCAAACTGAATTTAAGAAAACCATAGCTAAATGAAATATTACTAGAGGTTGTTTTTTAAAAATGATCTGGGCACTTTAATTTTTAGCTTACCATGTGCTTAAACTGATTAGTTTCTATTACAGTAACTGAAATAATATGCTTTTACAATGAAAACAATACCTGTAAATGCAATTCACCAAAAAGGGCAATCACATAATGTAAGTAGGTTGCAGTTCCACATACCATCTCAATGTTAAAGTTTGTATAACTATCACAGTCTTGTTTAAAGATCCACTCACCCTATTTACCATTAATGAAAAAGAATACACATAACTCATTAATATTTCTCATTTTAAAAACTATCATCTTAAAAGATTTTTTTTCAAAATCCTGCATCTGGTTTGATGATATGGTGCTCAGACCATCAGACCTCTGAAAAACTTAAATTTAGATAGAAGAAATCAAGGTAAGTTACAAGATGACATATCTACAAGGTACCTCCTTTAACGTAAAGAACAGAAATACAGTCAAATAGAATGTTTTCATGCTGTATTTAGGACTAAAATGTATGGCAATTAAAGCAATATAATTCCATTAACATTAAACAGAAATATTTATAATTAATCATGGGTATCAGTAAGTTGTTGTTATTATTTTGAAATGCGTGACATTACTCTCCTTGAGAGAAATACAGAGAGAAGAGCTCCCAGGAACATGTTCACTTCATCTCAATATGCAAGACATTTTCTGTACCTGATTTGCTTTGTTTCTCTCTCCCCCCTCCCCAAAATGCTTACACAACTGCAGACGGCCCCTCCCCCTTCAAACTCAAAACTGTCACCGCTGTATCTTTGGTGCCATTACAAAAAAAGAAAGAAAATTCAGGAGGGTGACGATCGGGGAGGCAGCATAAAAGAGGGAGGGCTTTGATTCCAGAGCACTCGGTCGGCCGCCCGCCGACCAACGGGCCAGGGGTAGAAACAGAACGGGAAGAGCAGGAGGCTATCTCGGAGGCTAACCCGCCAGCTCGCCTCTTCATCTTCCAACCTCTCCCCCTACCGAGACACCCGTGCGCGCGCTCCTCGATCCGACGCGCTCACCTCACTGAGTCACACCGTCTTCCATCCCATAATCCCCCCCATCCTCTGACCGGGAGGCTGCCAGGCGGGCGCGCAGACCCCGCTGCTGCCTCCACACGCTTCTCTCCCAAGGCAGCCCCAGCCCACAAGCCCAGCTCGCTCTTCTCCCCGTTTCCTCCTCCTCCTCCGTCCCACACCTTCCCTGCACCACCTCCTCATGCCGCTCCCCCCCGCGGCGCAACGAGGCCGGACGTTCCTTCCGCACCTCCGAGCGAGGGGCGCCGCTCTCGCTGCCCGGCGGCCGGGCAAAAGGCCAACGGCACCTGAGCGCCTCCCGGGGCCGTCCAGGAGCGGCCCCGCCCTGCCAGGAGAGAGAGGAAGACCAGGTCCCTTCTCGCGCCGACGCCAACGGCCGCGCCTCGCCTTCTCCGGTCCTTCGGCCGTACAGCAGCCAACCCGCCCGCCAGCCAGCCAAACAGACGGACGAAGGGACGGACGGATGCCCATCTCCCTCCCTCGGCGCACACGACGCACCTCGCTGAGGTAAAGCGGGGAGTAAGAAGCAAAGGGGCGCGGGACGGAAGCCGCCTGCTGCCGCCTCACTTGCCTGCCTCCTTCCCGGGCGGGGATGCTGGGCGCCGATAGCGTTTCGCGAGGGTGCCGGCGGCGGCGGTGGCGAAGGCCCCCAGACGGTCTCGCTGCCTGGCTGGCTCTCACTCAATCGCTCGCTCGCTCCCTCACCCACCTCTCCTTCCCCCCCGCCCCATAACATAGTAGTAAGTTTCTATTGGTGGAGAGGAGAAGGCGGAGTTCTTGAGGGGCTCAGCCGTTGGCTCTCGGCAGGGGAGAGGGAGGGGATCAAACGAAGCGAGAAGGGGAGGGGGAGAGAAGACGGTGTGGTGAGGAGGAGGAGGAGGAGGAGGGAGCGCGGGACGCGCGGGACGCGCGGAAGGGAGGGCGGCTTCGTGGGAGACAGAACGGCAGCGGGAGGAAGGAGAAAAAGCGCAAGCGCGCGCACTCAGAGGATGAGAAAGGCGGCCCGGGGGGGTGGGAGATAGCGAGAGCGCGCGCGGCTCGAGCCCTCTTCAAAATAAATGAATCCCAACGGCCATCTGGGTCAGTTACGAGAGAACGCGCCCCTTCGCCTTCCCGCTGTGGGAGTTGCAGCCCTTTCCGTGGGTCGCCCTGGGGGACTTCACCTGCTTCCCCCCCACACACACAGACACACACACTTCCCGCCTCCTTCCTTAAAAGTAAAGGAAGGAAATGCGGAAGATAACAATGGCTCGTCGGCCCAGATGTCTTACGAAAAGGCGGGGCGCCAAGGTGTAATAATAGTAAGAGCTGCGTGGACGAAGGAAGCGAAGCATCCGATCGAGTAAAAGCCTCAAGCGCTGCGTCAGACGGCAGAAGCAGCCCAGCTTAAACCGTTCGGGTTTGCAGGACAAGATGAACCCTGGTTTACTCAGTTAATCCAGCTTCCTGTGGCAGCATCCACATGCCTTACACTAATCCCATGAGCTGCTGGGTTCACCCAACACAAAAGGTGAAAAGGTAGTTATGTAGTGAATGGACATGGTTTCCTGAACTTCAAAAGGAAGCATGGATGCCATGCTAAAATACTAATATTGCTTTTATTAAAAAGCTAATAATGAAGCCTAAAATTCCAGGTAACAATTGTTCTGCGGAAGCAACCACTAAGGCCCAATCCAACCCAATTTCTCACAAAAGCCAGCCCACTGTTTTTTTTAAAAAAAGGCTTTTCCCCAGCATTTGGTATGCAGAGAGGTATACTACCTCTGAATGTGGAGGCTCCATCCCTTGTGGTTTAAGGGCTGATAATCCTGTCATCTCACTGACTTGGTGACCTATGCTACATCTGCGGCACTGACAACAATCCACTAACTGTATTACGTGAAATCCTTTGTCTAGTTCCCATCTAATTGTCACTTTAATTGCGGTGATTCCTGAATTTCTCACGCAGACACTCTTACACTATTAGGTAGCCCTGATAGCAGGTGCTTAATGCCTAATGATATTGCTACATCCACACATGGAATTAGATCTGGACTAGACACAGCAGCACTTCCTTAATCTGCTTGCCAGTATCTTGGGGAGCAACTGCCACGTCAACAGAGCTTCAAACTAGAAAGGCACAGACCATCCCTTCTGCGCATTTCAGTTCTGCAAGCTCGATATAAATATCTGCCACCTTTGCAAAACATCACGCAAGCTATGGCATCATAATGCAACTAAAACACCAAGCACCAGTGAAATCAGGAAGTGTTGGCCTGCATATTTAAATTTAGTATATGCCTTTTTTTAAACCAGTAAATCTGAAACATCCTAGATTGCTCAACTGAAGAAGGAAGTTGTAGTAAAACAAGGCTTTCAAGGGGGAAAAAACAGCTTCTACCAGACTTTTGCTCTGAAGAGTACTACACTAAGGACAGCTTAAGAGTGATGCAGCTGGGCTTCCTGTTATAGCAGCAAAAGGTGAGGCATGAGATTTTTAAGCTATATATTCTTCACAGTGCTGACATGAAAAGAATGCATCCCCTTATCATAGAAAGGCATCTGGTAGCTCTCTAGTATGCATCATATCACAGGAGAGACTACACCCAGTCACAGAGCACTACTGAAACATCTAGGGCTTCCTTTTCACAAAAATGGGTGAGAAGTTCATTTGGTTCACGTATACACACATCCCTAATACACACCTACACGAACTTATCCACACTGCAATTTTCTTCATAAATGGGAGACAGCAATTTGAAATTAAAAAAAAAACATCATCCAATCCAACTATCTCTTTTTCTAATACTGACACCAACATTTGTCAGCAGCATGCCACTTACTATGCACTTGTGCAAAGGGGGGGCATGTATACCAGCAGGGCTATTTTACAAGAGTTTTTTAAAAAGGGGCAAAAATTCCAAGATTCTTAATATAGAAAGGTTATTACAATGGAAAAGAATTACAATTCTCACCGGGGTGTGTTTTTTTTTTTTTTAATCTCCCTTTTACTGTACATACAAGAGACAGCTTAGTCTCTCATACTGGCTTTGCATACTGCACTAATCTATAAATCAAGGTAGATACAGTACAGTAATGGGTTGATACAAGACAGTAAGCCAAAACCAAAATCAATATACTATAGATTGGTCCAACTATTCTAGAGCTGTTCAGTGTTTCAAAAGCTGTTCAGTATTTCAGAAGTATTTGGTCAAAGCTATTTCCACTGCAGCACCAAGCTGATCTCATCAGATTTTACAAAGCTCAGCAGGGTCAGTGCTGATTAAGACTAGACTGAGGACTAGCAGGAAATCCCAGGACTGGAGGCTAGATTGTGAAGTCAGAAGAAAAGAATATCCTGGAAAAAGGCAATGGCAAATCACTTTATGTTGTTGCCAAAATCCTACGTGGATGTCCCAGGAGTCAAGCTCAGATTGAAGGGGAGGGGGAGGGGGTCAAGCAGACCATGGGTTCCTCTTAAAAAATATTATTTGAAAGCATAAAAATATATAATACAATCAAAATGAAGCAGAATTGTGTGACTGCAGAAGGCTGATCCACTTTTAATCCAAAATAATTGTTTGTTTAAAAATGATGAGATTAAAGCATTTGAGGATATTAGCTTTTGCTTTCTAGTGCACCAAAATCCATGTTACTTCTTGCTTTTTACCATCTTCATAGTAAGAAGAACCTTAAATTAAAAGGGACAATATTTTCTACAATCCTACTTCAAGTTTAAAAACGCTACAAATGTGGCTCATTATCCCTAGAGTTAAATATTACAAAGAGAAGAGAGATTTGCCGAGCCTGAGAAGAATGATTGAATATGTAAATGTTTTGGAAGAGAAGCAAAACGCTGTCCTTTTAAGGATGTATTATACTCAGATTTCTTGCCAGAGCATTATTCTGCTCCTGGTCGGCCAACTATTTAGAGGTATGGCAGGTACATGCAAGAGATATAGATCTGCCTCTTTTCTGCTGTGGTGCCAAATAAAGCCAACCTAGGCCTATTTTTTTTTTAGGTTTTTTTATCCCACCTTTCTTATTTTTATAAATAACTTAAGGAGGCAAACATACCTAATACTCCTTCCTCCTCCTATTTTCCCCACAACAACCACCGTGAGGTAAATTGGGCTTCATGCCTAAGGCGGGACTAGAACTCATGGTCTCCTGGTTTCTAGCCTGGTGCCTTAACCACTAGACCAAACCAGCTATTTTTGTTGTGCTGCTGCTTCTAGCTCCCAACCAACAGGTAGGATGCACATTTCCCAAAGGGTAATTTTTGGAATGTATTTCATATACTGTTGTCTCTGTTTTAAGTAACTGATTAATTGTGTTTTAGCACATTATCAGTTTTGTTACTGTTTGTCACCTGTCAACAGGAAAGCTCCTTCAATCTTTGAAAGATTTTCTATTCTATGATGCCTTTAAGCTGGAGGAACTATCTTCCATCCTTCTTCTTTATTTTGAAGTTAACATTTTCTAAAAATAAAATCAGCTTTGGAGGGATCAGGTACTCCACGGAACAATGTGTAAAATGGTAATAGGGCTGCAGAAAAAATGGGAGAACTGTCTCCTCTCCTATCAGCATGAAAATGGTGAGTGAACTTCTGTTCAATAAATGATCCTGATAGTATTCTGGATCTAATCCAGCACTCACTAGCTTGTTAATTTTAATCCTACAGTGACTATATTATGTGCCACCTTGTTTATTTTGATAGGCAGGATATAAATGTGTGAAATAATATATAATTGCAAGACCCTATCAGACTTTTATTTTTGGACAGGAGCTGGGGGCTACATATAGTTTTTTCTTGTCTTCTATCTTTTTTTTATAATTAATTGAGAATCTTGTAAATATAAGCACAAATGATTATATTTTATTTTGTTTAATTCATAATTTTAAAAATTTATTTTCCAGGAAGCCAAATGGAAAAGAAAGTCTGACAAAGTCCTCTTTTCACCTTCGTCTGTGTGCTAGAGCCAGCTGGCTGCAACTCTGCATTCAGGGAATTTCAAAACATTTTCCCTCCTCTCTTGGGGCTCCGGCACAGACAGCAGCACGGGAGGTGGTAGTTACTAACAATAGACCACTCATGTTGCAGAAAAACACGCAGATGCAGCCCCCCACATGCTGAAGGCCTTTTATGGAAAAAAATGTTTCTGGTCATGCATATTAATAATGGCAGCCTACTAGAAAGATTTCCTAAAATAAAGACATTTGACTATATTAAAGAGAGCCAGCACTTGACAGCTTCTTGAATGGATGCCATTTGAGGAGGCGTAGCTGCTGCATCCTAGATTCTTTCAACTTGTCATCTAGCACAAAAACAAACATTGGTCATTAAGTGAGGGGTTGAAATGACATGATTACAGCAGTGATTCTTCCTAGGACTAATCGTTAAGAGGAGAGAGAGGTAAAGGGATTAGAGTGAAAGAAAGAGCAGCCAAGCGCTGCGTAGAGACCAAAGAAGTTTATAGGCTCACAAGAAATGGGGGGGGGGGGGGGGGCTTAGCATGAAAGATGCAGAATAGCTGTACTGTGATCTAAATTACATTGGAACACTTTTTCCCCCAGAAGTATTCCTCAGAAATTCTGAATTATTTTATTACTTTACTTTTATATCTGAAGGACAGTCTGGGGGGGGAACATGATGACAGCTATTCCATGCTGGGTCCTATTTCACCTTCCATGTAAGCAGGGATGTCTGTAGGTTGTGGTCAAAAAAGTCAATGATGGCCACAACGGTGCAACCAAAGCTCTGTACGTGTGACACATAAAAAACAAGCACAGCTTTGGTTGCACCGTTGTGGCCACCTTCTTGACTTGGTTGACCACACTCTCCGACACTCCGAAAGTATGCATAAACTAAAGAGACCTATTATGCCTCGAAATCAAAGATCACCTTTTTTTTCCTTTTTGCCACATAATGTTTTTTTGAGGATAATTTATATAATCCACTGACTAGACACAGCAGTTTGTATAAGATTTGCATTTATTCAATTTTACTTTAATCTGGCATTCTAGTGTCCTCATGATTACTTGAACAAATTATTATACTTGTATGGTATTGACAATTGGCTGAGCACCTCTTAGGGTATTAAACTGCCAACTACACTTGAGACCTGTGAACAAGTGGAATGAGGCAGGCAAGCTATACCACTTCAAAATCTTTGTACATTTGAATCTGAAGTGTTATTAAAAATCATATACAGAATATTTTATTTTTTTAACTATGATTTTTCTTTAGAAAAAACCACGGATTTGTGGCATCTTAAGGACAATTTTTTAAAGCTTTTGTGATTCATTGAGCTTTTAAGTGACAATGAATTTATTAAAGATTCTTTGTTGCTTTTGCTACAGAAGATTAACAGAGTTTTGAAAACTTTTTAATGAGTTAATAATCAACTTACACAAAATGTGAACAAATCTCACTGTTGTATTAGGTCAACCTTCAAATGACTGATCTCTTATCATACTTAGAGATGCTTTTCTCTATGCTGATTTCCTGCATGGAAAAGATGGTAGGGCTTTTGCGGATGAGGTAGAGCCTCTTTTGAATCTGGTCTCCTCCACATATCATCCACCCTCCTGCTGGGACTGAATTCAGCCCAAGGACCAGATCTAGTTCTCACCTTGTTCTACAATATCCAAAACTGGGAGTGCAGATTTACTGCTGCTGTTCATAGCCTATTTATATGCCATTATATTGTTCAGTACATTTGTGTAAGCAAAAATATTATTAAAGGTTAAAACCAGTAGCTAAACCTACAAGTAGAAGATTAGTACAGAAGGAAGAATGTATGAAAGAAAGTATTAAAAATGGTATCAGCCTACTGAAACAAACGTCATGATTATTTTAATATTTTGTTCATATTCAAATTTCACCAGTAATGTATTATTGGAGGCCTCTGAGGCCACCCCCCCAAAAAAGTTCAGGAGCTGTAGCTGGCTGGCAGATTTGCTCCCTGGTGTAGCATAGCCCAGCCACATAATATGGCATACAAGTCCAAAAAAAAGATTTAAGTAAGAATGACTTAAAGATCTGGGGGAAGAAATCCACACTGACACTATATTCTGATAGTCCATCCAGTCTAGTGTCCCATCCATGGCTTGGCATATCCATATATCCAGAATAAGGAACAACAACCTTTTGATCATCTGTACATTGAACACCCCAATGGCCAGAAGCAAACTCACACCCACAGCATGCGCTCCACAAAGGACAACTGCAGCATTGGAAGCCAGCTGATACCAGATCATACCACAGTAAGCCTTGTTTCTTTATCTCTTGTTGAGAAAAACAAACATAAGGCAAAGTCAGTCTTACAGATGAGCAAAATACATTATTGATTCTAGCTTTCCAGCACTTCCAGAAAAAAAGTATTTCCTTATTATTGAGCTGCTCTTAGTTTGCACTGCTATGAATCACTTTGGAGCATGAGAAGAGCATACAAGCCGACCAGGAGTATGCCAAAAAAGCACAAATAAGCCATGCATGTCCATCTGCAAATCACGCTATGCCTGGATTGCAATCAGTAAGTCAATAAAAAACAATAGCTTCCAAGTCTGGTTTGCTATCCTAAAGCAAATTTTAGAACAGTAATTCACTAACATGAATATACATCATAATAAGCCAAAGCCCACAAACTTGATAAGCTCAATATTTAAGCCCAGAAAGCTCTGATTGGCAGAAGTTGTCCAGTATTTAGATTGTGACCTTTCCCAGTACCTACAATATGAAACTGGTCTAATATTTTTAATATAAAAGAACCCAGAACACTGAAGAGGAGAATTGTCTATGTTACCCCTAGTTGAATTATTTTTTTTTAGTGCACGATTGTTTTCTTTCCATCCCAAAGAGTCCAGGTGAATAATTATATTAAAGTTAATAAAATGATTGGCTCCTTGCCAACATACTAGACAACTAGTGGCAGACTTGCTAAATCTCTGCATTTAAAATTTCTCTGCAATTTTTAAAAATCTTAACTAATATTAGCCACTTTTTAAAATTTATTTTTCTTTGTGAAAGGCATTTTCAAATTTCCTTTTAGGCCTTTTGTCTCCCATTCCTAGCAAAACAAACAGTATAATCTATAATGTCTCTTTGCAACCTGGGATTTTTATAAAAAGAGGGGGGAAAATACTGCAGAGCTCATGACAAAATAATGAGAATTGAATCTGACTGCCTCTTGTGGTCTGGAAAATGAAAAGCAAAAAGATTTTATCCTGAAGCTATAAATAACGCCTCCCATTTACATTCAAAGTTCAGCACAGAAAAACTGCAGCTCCCAAAGGACAGCTGTGAAGACTGGTAAAGCCCCAAAGTTTTGGAGTTTGGAGAAAGTGCTTTACAGTCCTATGTAAGACAGTTTCTACTGAGGCAAACTCTCCTCAGTGCCCCATTTATATTCCTTGGGCAAGAACATAATTTAGATGGCTAATAGAAGGTGCCAGGGGGCAGGAGCACCCCTATTAGAGATGTGAAATCTTTTCCAAGTGGTCCTAGCCTTCCTTGATGTCCGCTTCACATCACGTTTTAGGAACTTCCTTGTGTTTTGTTGTTGCTGTGGTTGCTGCTGTGGTAGATTATTTCCCCACCCTCATCAGCACCACAAATCCATTCAGTTCATCAAACTGGCAAAATGTAAAGGCAAGGCCCTTCTTTCTGGAGGCCATGATTTCCATTTTGGGAAAGTTGACTTCAGATGTTTCCTTAGAGGAAAGAATCATGCTTCTTTACAAGACATAAACTTGTTTCTCCCCCCCCCCAAAAAAACATCTGGGCTGCCGTCTGTGCACTTGTTCATAAACAATGTTTGCAAGTTCCATGGTCTGATGAGATTTTTATTTTTTAAAGTCTTCTTTACCCTTTAGAAGAACCGGCCTTGACAGACACCGAAGCTATTAAGTGGAAAGAAATACCAAAGGGCATTCAACTTCTTCACAGATTTGTACCTGTCAAGACCCAGCAGATCAGTATCAGGGTTTTGCACTTACAGGGGATGTTGGAGAAGTTGCAAAACCCTGTGCAGGCAATACAGGGCCATCCTCAGGCAAGAGTGACCTCTTCCAAGCCAATGGGTGAAGAGAAGCAAAAGGGGGTAGCCGAGCAGATGAGAGAAAGCACACTCAGAACTGGTGCTTCTGCGCAGCTTCTTTCAAGAGCCACACTGGGACACAGAATGACGGGGCTAAGAGCTGCAGTCCCCACAGTGGGTGTGGTCAGGGTGCAGTAGGCAGGCCAGAGCAAAGCTAATGGAGATAACTGACTGTACATTTTGTTCAGATTAATTACATACAATTGATATGATATTCCTTTGTATTTAATGTACTTTCCCTTCTGTCTCATGAACACAAGATGGTGACAATTTCGGGAGGGCCTCTGCTTTAGATACTACTACCATGATGACTGGAGCAAAAAAAAAAGGTTGATACCAACTGTTTCTGCCCATTCTGCTAGATCTGGAAGAGTGGGCATGGTCTGGGCCCTTTCGGTAACATTGCTTACCTTCTCCATCAGAGCGCCTGTCTTGTGGAATAGCCTCCCCCCTTAAGTATAGGCAGCTCTGCCCTTGTTGGCCTTCTGGAAGGCTGTGAAGACCTGGCTCTTCCCTCAAGCACTGGGGACAGGATGCTGATGGAGTTCTGGTGTGGATGTGCTTTGTCTGATGAGCTGATACTGTGATTTTTTTTTAAAGGGGCCTCAGCCCTATTTCTTCTTAATGGATTGATATAGATGGTTTATTTATATTTCTGTTCACCATCCAGAGTTTCTTGAGTAGAGGGGCAGATATATAATTTTGAGAAAGGAAAGGAAAGGAAAGGAAAGGAAAGGAAAGGAAAGGAAAGGAAAGGAAAGGAAAGGAAAGGAAAGGAAAGGAAAGGAAAGGAAAGGAAAGGAAAGGAAAAGACCCATTCTTAGCTCCCCTTCTGCATAATTCATTGTCACGCCAACCACAACAAACAGAATATAAGCTTGTCAACAGCAAATCACCTAGCCTACCTGGCTTTGACACATTATGGGGGATGATGGGAGTTGTAATTGAACACATGTGAAAAGCACTAGTCAGAAAATGCTGGTTCAGAGCTTTGTGGTCTGTGTGCAAGGTACACCATTCCCCAAAGCTGAAAGCAAGGGTTACCAAAGAATCCTAACTTCCCTAACGTAAAAAGGGTTAAGATTTCTTTTAGCTACAGGTTGTGTATGTCTATGTAACTAATAGTGAAAAGATGGCATAAATTAAATAACAGTTCCTCCATTTGGAAAAAAAAAATCATTGGTGGTCAGGTTTCTCCCAACAAAACACTACCTCCATGCCTTTTATTATTAGCATCATCAACAGGATGGTAGTTAGTGTTCTTTTAAGTTCTACAACATTCCTCAATGAATAATGCCCATCTGTTGATCCAGCTAAGCCTTCTGTTTCCAGATAAACATGGAAAGGTTACATAGCAAGCATCTAGTATTGAAATTCAACACTGGCACACCATGTTGCTCCTTCAAATATGTGTACAGAAAGGGAATTTAACAAACACCCAGAGGAACTTGGGCAGTAAAATTGAACACTGTCTCTGGCTCAGTTCAGACATCCAATTAAGAATCATGGTTTGCTACTGAAGGCTATATTCCCATGTAAGTCAGAATCTCAGACTTCCCAATTCACAGCATCTGGGTTCACACCGCACACTATGCCATTAACCAAACCAATGATGTTACAGAGATGTTATTCCTGACTTTCTTGCTCCACAACCAATTAGTCCAAAAGAAAGTCCTTTCAAATGGCTTAACTCCACATCAGCAAATTAGTTTGGGGGTTCTAAAGAACAGACTGAAAGCACAAGATACAGCAGCCCCAGTGAAATTAAACAGATCCAGATTCAGTTAGCATTGCACAGCACAAGATCTAGTCGGCGCTGCCAGAAAAACCTTACCTACACCGTTTTGTGATCTATGGAAGAGGGATATAAAGATGATAAAAAAGATGCCTCCCTTTCACTTCTTTAGGTCTGGTGGAAAAGGAATTACTTTAAATGTGGCAAAAGAAGTCGTCAAAAGGCATGAATGAATCTACTGTGCCAACAGATCTGTTTGATTAGCTTCCCCTTTCATACTGCTGTTACAGAAGAAAATCTCTCACACGACCATGTGCCTGCATAAACTCTGGGGCACATGCTAATATTTCCTTAAAGGGGAAGGCACAAGCTGAAACTGACAAGGCATTTACCCGTATTGCTGAAACTGACAAACCTCTTCAATTTGATTACAGTACTGACACAGGAAAACCACTGTCATTTTCACCATCTTTTTCTTCATGGCAGGTTCCATCTGCACTGTTGGGAATGGAATGACTTGAAATGCCCATTTAGAAATAAATAAGGGAAGCAAAGATAAGGGAAACAGTACTACAGAGTACATACTAGTACCAATATCCCAACTATTGATATAGTACTAATACTAGAGAGACAGTAATAGCTACTTACACACTGGCACAGCATTGAGACACAAAATGAAAATAGTTGAGTAGTATGTTGTCCAGCAATCATTGTGTTTATAATCCAAGCCACCTTTACTAGACGTATGTCTATTTACATCAGTGGACATACACTTGTGCAACTATTTGTTAAATAGTTTAACAAACAGTTTAAATAAAGCTATTTGTTAAATAGCTTTATTTAAAAGACTTCCATTCCATCGCTACACCATCTGAGTACTCTAAGTGGCTCACAGTTAAAGAACTTGCAAAATATGGACATTGCATGCACATCTAACAGCCTAAAACACAAAACAACAAGATTCAACAGCTTTACAAAGCAGGTCTATATTCTTAAAAATCTAGACAAGGCAGTTAACTGCACAGCTAAAAGCAATAGTGAGCACTCTTTAGATCAACAGTGATGTCTTTCAACAAAGACATCTTGAAAAAAGACTATCCCACAGTTTGGCACCATGATGAAAATGGGCCTTATCCCCAGGTGCCTCCTACGTAACCTGCAAAAGACAGGATACCCAAAGATGTATCAGTATTGTTTTGTTGCAATTGTAAAGCCTACCTACCTGGAACAAAACTCAATAATATTCAGCTGATACCTGAATAAAAATAGGGCCAGTGGCTTTGCTAAATAGAAGCATAGGATGTCACTGCATAAATAAAGTGCCTATATTTTTTATATAAATTCAAGACAGATTTCTAATATAAATTCTTTTTTTCTGGACAAGTTTCATACAAATCTCCATGATGCAAATCAGCGACCAAATATTAATGTTTCTACCACATATTTCTCCCATTCAGAAATACAATCTATAATATAGAACTAAGTGACTACCAAAAGGAGAACGTTCTACAGAAAATATCCACTGCTGTAGAATAACAAACTACCAGCTAGAATTCGACTCCATTTTTTTAAAAATGTCATTTCATCAAAAAATTAATCCAATAAGCTTTCAGTTACATTGGAAAGGAAGGACTAAACAACCAGAAGAACTGAATAAAAAAGAGAATGGGACTAAATAAGGCATCTGCTTGTGGAAGAACTCTTTCAACTCATTAAAAATTTCACAAAGTTCATACTCACCAAAAGAGCAGCCAATCAGAGGAAGCCGACAGGGAAGTCATCAGGATCCATCAACGTGGAATACATGGAAAAGAGTGAGAGAAACAACATATTTATTAGCCAAGCAATGTAGCTTTTGAAAAACGGCCATATATACAAACATTCTTAATGCACAAAGAGGTGTGTGTGTGTTGAAAGAGGTGAGATGTCCCAGAGAGAGCCAGTTTGGGGTAGTGGTGAAGGCACCAGGCTAGAAACTAGGAGACCATGAATTCTAGTCCTGCCTTAGGCATGAAGCCAGCTGGGTGACCTTGGGCCAGTCCCTCTCTCTCAACCCCAGGAAGGAGGCCAGGGCAAAACACTTCCGAAATCTTGCCAAGAAAACTGCAGGGACTTTTCCAGGCAGTCGCCAGGAGTCAAGACTGACTGGAAGGCACCAAAAGAGAGAGAGAGAGAGAGAGAGAGAGAGAGAGAGAGAGGGATGTCCCAGAGAAATAGATGCTACTAAACCAACCAGAGATGGGTACTGGACTATCATTTCTGTATTTTTTTTACATACATACATACATACATACATACATACATACATGCATACATTTAAAATGATGGGACCAGAGAGGTTTACCGTCTCCTGTGTGTGATTTCAAACACAGGCAATGCTTCAAGATTCTGCAGACATTAGCAACGGCAGCAGAAATTCTTGCTTTTTAATCCCAGCAATGTGGATGGCTTTGGGTGATAATCTCGTGTATAATACATTTTCAGAAATCCAAAAAAGGAGAAAAGGATGTAAGGAAATGACAGAGAACCAAGATGGGGATGGGGGTGGGATAGCAAGGGACCTGGGAAGTGCAAATTGGGAATGTAGAACAGCTTCATGCGTCTCTTTTTACTAAATCTGATTCTGGCTTTATGGTGGTAATCAACTGATTTGATTTGATACTAAGTCTGGTTCAGCCTAGATCGGTTATGTAAGATAAACCTTGTAAAGGTGGGAAAATCAGCACTTCCAGCCAGCAATAATCTTTTTTGTTGTTGTTGGAATTGTTTTTTACATTTAAACATTTTACTGGTAAAGTATAACAACTAGAAGATAGGAAGTACAACCAAAAATATAGGATTGCTAATATAACAATTACACATACACAAACACAAAATAGTAATTAAATGAGTGACATCTGAAGACACTAAAGATATATCCATAAAGTATTAATATAAAAACTGAGTCAGCCAGCAGGAAATCATGTCAGTAAGAACAGCAATAAGTAAATGCTCAGGGTTTGGGATATATATTTTTAAAGTGTTGGTACAGGAACAATTCACTGATTGCACAGTCTTTTCAATCCTGGATCTATAACTGTTCCCAGGCATAGCAGCAAACAATTACGTGGTTTTGTAAAACACAGTCGGATTAAATTTACAAACAATGTCTGATTTCTACTTTAAGTCTCATGTTTTGTTCTGTATTGCCTGAAGGGGGGAAAAGTGAACTTAAAAAAACAAGCAAACTTATGTTTCCCCTTCTAAAATACAGCCAGACTAGATAAAAGGGATCCAACATGCTGTAGTGGTGAAGGTATTAGAGTTGTTTGGGGGATTAATGAATCCCCCTTGAATTCCTGGAGAAAAGGCAGGATATAAATCTAACAAATCAGTGTTATGTGAAATCATAATTTTGCTTCAGCTTTGGGGAAGGAGACTCACTGCTGAGCAACTGCAGCAACACTATCTCCTTGGAGTTCTTGGCGGGATTTTGTTGAGAAGCTGTCCCTCCTGACCTTTGCAAGAAAGGCAGAAAATGCAATCAAAAGTAAAACTGGCATGCTAAACGATCCAACTGTATAGCCATTCCAGCAGCACTAAGCTGCTGGCCTCTTCCATGTGGCTTTGTCTACTATCACAACAGATGAATCAGGACTCTAAATGAGCTCAGAGACACAACCAATCCCACTGGTGTTGCACCTGCTTCCTCAGTGATTCGCTGTGTGTAGCAGCCTGAGACAAGCCAGGAGCTGTTGGGATGAAGCCAAGGGGAAGAACCCAAAGAAGGCAAAACTAGGATGCAAGACAAAAGCAGTGGTGCAGATCCAAAGAACTTCAGATTCAGTCAAGACTCTTCTTGAGAATGGCTGGATCTATATACTGCACCAAGCCCTAATGTGAGCTTAGCATGTGGTGTGCCATGATGGGGCCATTCAACTAGGACAGCAAAGATTTGGCAGCAACGTTTCTGAAGCCCACCCAGACTAATCAGAGTCTGGATGAAAGGCAGCTGAACATCACTTTGAATTCCATTATAAAAGCAAGGTGGAAGACAAATCTTCTAAATAAATAACTACAACAGAAATATTTTGAAGTTGATTCTACCCAACTGCGATACACATACAATGCTACCAAGTGACATTCCCATTTCCCATTTCTAGAGGTAATCTCAGTCCTTAGGTAGATTTCAAATCCTGCAGAAGAAATTTGGTTAGAATATAGATATCTGGAAGGCATTTGATCAGGGAACTAGAAACTGGAGAGGAGAGACTGAATATATTTAGCTTTGAGAGAAGATGACCAAAGGGGGACATGTTCACATTCTTTGAAGATCTGAAAGGATGCCATACAGAAGGAGGTCAAAATCTTTCTATTTCTTCCAGAGCACAGGACATAGAATAATACAGAAAATAGCAAGGAACACAGATTCTGGCTGAATGCCAGGAACATTTCTTAAGGCAACATCAGTTCACCAGTGTGTATCTGAATGACGTAGGGAGGCAGTGGGGTCTCCTTTGCTTGCTGTCCAGAGAAAGTCTGGACAGCCAATCCTCGAGGATGCAATAATATGGATTTCTGCACTGAGCAAGAGAGCTGATGGCTTAAATGGATTCTTCCAACTCTGGAAAACTATAATTTCCCTTGAACTCTGATGACTTAAATGTAACATCTATTTAATGCAGTTCATGCAGTGACCAATGAGATGCTTTCAGGAAGCTCACACATTTTGAATAGCTAATTGCCCTCTCTTGTGTCAACAAGAGGGATCCCTCAACCCCTGAACATGAAACCTCTACTGATTACTCCCAGACAAAGGAAGAAATCAACCCAGTTTTGCTCTTGGACTGGCAACTACATGAAGACAAAGCACACTGACACTTGTTAGTAAGCCAGGGATCAGGATTGGCCCTACCATTAGGTAGAATGAAGTAGCTGCTTTGGGCAATGAACGGAGGCCAAGCAATACCCCTCCTCTACCTGCCAGCAGGAACGGTGGCATTGTGTCCTCAAAGTAAAGCATTGCAAGGTGACTATGGTATTTGCTTGCACAGGCCACCATCACATAAAGGCAGCTGGCCAGGCCAGCAACTGCTGTTGCTAGAGGAGAGGTATGGGGGACAGCTCACAGCAGGGGAACCACAGATCCTCTTGGGCCATCCTGCCAAAGGGAAGTTTCCTTGCTGCTTTGGTTGAAGCACCGTTTTTCTCTCTTGACATGTTGCTGAAAGCCAGGCTCCACGGATAGTTGAGATCCGGCTCAGCGGCTCCTTCAAAAGCAAACAAAACTGTCCTCTTCTGACCTGGGGATGTTATCAGGACAGACAGTGAATAAACAGCCCTCTTGACATTCACCTTCTGGAAGAAATCCCAAGAGCTCTCTGGCCTCCTCCATCGAGGCAGGGACACAGATGGTGCCAGAGATTAGAATATACTGGGAATTAAACATGGCTGCACAAATGAGCTTCCTCATTCAACCCACTAGGGATTGCCAGGTGCCCCTGGAAGTTGGTGAAGGGATCATGACAAATGGTTTATCTCTGGCCTCCCGCTAAGCATCAAGCAATGAAGCAGGGCAGACAGAAGGGTTCCAGGACTAAGAAAGAAAAAGCAGAAAAGCAAAGCTGGGATCCGGAAGGGCCGGTGGCCCACTGTGAATGGCTACACTAGCCAGCACCATTTCTAGTCCTTCGACAATGTTAATAGTTACCTAAGAACCATTAGCGTTTAGGCAGCATCCTGCTATGAAGTTACTGTAAACAAAAGCCTTGCAGCTGGGACAACTCCTGCTGCGGAGTAAAATAATGGGTCGATATTATCATGCTGAAAAGATCCAAACCTTTTTGTGTCTTGGGGTAGGGGGGAGAGAGAAGGGAAGAAAGAAAGGCAATCATGCGCACTGCAGTATCCACAAAGGCTGGGCTGAAACAATGAAAGGGATAAGAAATTATGCTCGGTTTGCATCCAGGTCCCTTCTGGTGTAAAATGAGACATGGCACCATTTGGGATATTAATTACTTAAGGTCCCAGCAGGCACGGATCAAAACAGAAAACACAGAACTGAACACACACAAACACACACAAAGGTGCAGATGGCTGCCATCTCAAACATGGTTGCTTACACGGTAGAACATGGAGAAGGGGTTACTTCTGAGTAGCTGCATCCAAAAGCAGAGAAAGAATGAGTTGCCCTGACATGCAGACTTCCTAGCTGAGAATCTCAAAATTAGGCCCAAAGAGAAGCTGCGGATTCAAGTCAGAAGGTGGGGAGGAAGAGGGAGAAGTTACCTTCGTTAACAAAAACAGCTTCCTATGTTCCTTCTTCAATCAGCCCTTTATCCAAGGGCCAAATTGCACAACTTATTAAGACAGGTTTTGCTTAACCATATTTTCTAAATAAAGCATAAAGGCTGGTTTTGCACAACACATCAAGCTCTAACGTAAGGTTTACAAATTGCAAGGATAAAGTTCAGAGGACATGCTAAGTCAAAACGAAAGCGCTTGATGGACAGAATCATCAGGACTAAAACCTTGATTTCTATTTTTAGGGAAAAGATGATCAGTGAATGGTAGAGCACATTCTTTGCATTTGGGTTCGATCTCCATATTTCCAGGTAGGGCTGACAAAATGCCCTCCTGAAACTTTGAAGAATTGCTACCAGTTTAAATTATACATTATAATTACACATTGCACATTGTATCTTCTACAGGCTTGGTAACCTAGTGGCCTCCAGATGCTTTGAATCACACAGCACACAATCTCTTACCCTTGGCCAGAAGGTAGAAGAACATTAATGCCCAGAATTTCTGGAGAATGCCCAGGTGGCTTATTTAGGCTGGGGATAATACTGAGCTATTTGGGCTATGAATTTTTTCTCTTTATTTGTGTAGATGTGTCTGTCTTTTTATAAATTTTAATTATGTATTTATTGTTTTAATTTGATGTAAACCGTCAAGAGTCCCCCATTGCGGGGAGATGGGCGGGGATAAGTCTATGTATAACTAACTAACTAACTAACTAACACTTAAGAGTCAGTGTACAGAACCCAAAGGTAGCTTGCAATTATTTATTAAAGTTAGTTTGGGAGCAATGACACCAGTGACATTGTTGGCATGTTGTAGGTATCTGGAAGCCAATCCCTACTGCTGTCACATAGAGGAGCTGAAAATAGACAAGTTGCATTTCAGCTGTTCTTTCTCGTTGGAAACCCCCAGCTACATTTTCAAAGAGTTCAGGGCCTCCCTGGAAAATGGTTCAAAGGACACAGAGTCACCTATTTGACAGTGTTTGTTGGCTGACCTCAGGGGTGTCTACAGGATATGGTCCAAAAAGCCGCACCTGTGACATCAAAGCTCCTGTTTTTCATGTGTGTCATGGCTGCCATCTTGAATTTTTGGACCATGCCTCATGGACACTCCTGGCTGGCCTGCTATACTGTTTAATCCTATAGGATTCAGAAGACATCAGGCAGAAGCAAGGTTACCATGTTGTAATGGGCTTTGAGAATAACCTGCAGGAACCGGAGGAAGAGCCACAACCAAGACAACGGTCAGATAAGAGAAATCTGAGTCCCAAGCAGAAATGCAATTTGAGAAAATGTCTCAGACTTGACCCTCCCTAGGTCTCTTGCAAATGAAGGCAAGGAAGGAGGAGGTGCTTTCAGACTTGCAAGATGCTGTTCCTGTAACCCTATAATAAAAATACTATTTGTATTCATAGCTTTGGTTTCCTACTCTGGTCCACCTCGAAGGGCTGACATCTATGCCCTTCTCCACATCCTTAGCAAGAAGCAGTGCTAAAGGTGGCAGAGTATGTGGGTGGGTGCATTTTTATTTAGAAATCCCTCCTGCTGAATTCTGGGTGCCTCCCCCCCCCCAGCGTGGTTCTCAACTCTCCTTGCTTTCTTGAGAGGGAGAGCAACCAGACTCTTAAAGAGGCAGCCCAGCTGCTCAACCTGCATCAGATTCCATGAGGATCTGCCCCTGAAGGATGTCGCAATAACAGCGACCTTGGACCATCTTTTACAGCATTGTTTATTCTGCCTGGCAGCAGCCCTCCAGGGTTTTTCCATTATCCGCTACCCGATCCTTTTAGTTGATGGTGACGGGGATTAAGTGTGGGATCTTACACATGTAAAGCATGTGTGCTCTTCCACTGAGCTTTAGCACTTCCTCCACCTTATTTGTGCAAGAGCATCTTCAGTCAAGAGCTATATAAAACAAACCCAGCCAGCTCCCTCAGCCTCTTCGTTCCCCATTCATAATGTTGCCTGCAAAAACATCTGCATCTACGGAGGAAATCTAATCCTCAACGCCCAATAAGGAAATCTCATCTGACAACCACCAACCATTAAACTCAAAGATGTGTCCTCAGTCTTCCAGGATCGACCAGGACAGCAATCTCATGACCCTGACTTCACATATTAGGCAAGGCCATGGTTGGCTGGCTAAACCACACTAACTGGGTCCCCCAAGCTGCTAAGCTATAAAGCATGGTATACAACCAGTAATGGTCAGGTTCACAGAGCAGACGACACCAAAACCAAACAAGCCACAGACTGGTGAAGTCTACTGTGTGAGCCAGCCTCGATGAGACAGAGGTCAACAGGTGATTTGGAATGATTTTTTGGCCTCAGCTGGCAGATAAGACAATGATGCTGATAACGCAGCAATTTATGAGATTGGATTTTTGGTGGCTTCAGATGTGACTCAAACATCCCCCAAATCAAAGTTCAGCTTTTAGTAGAGCAGTGTTGTCCAAACTTGGCCACTTTAAGATGAGTGGACTTCAACTCCCAGAATTCCCCAGCCAGACATGCTGGCTGGGGAATTCTGGGAGTTGAAGTCCACTCATCTTAAAGTGGCCAAGTTTGGACAATACTGCAGTAGAGAATACTAAAAATGGGGAGGGGAACCTACAAATGGCAAGTTTGAATGTCTGTTAATATTATTTTTCACTCCAGAATCAGTAGTTAATAACAGGCAAGTCCTGATCTCCGTTCCAATCAATCTGATTTGAAAACCGAACTGGACAGAATCAGGAATGAAGAGAGATAGGACTCCCCCAGTTTATAGTGGTGAAATAAAATCACCTTTCTGATAAGTATCCATCTCTTCTCATTCAACCCTTCTGACGATTATATTCTGATGATTATTATTTCCCAAGCACCCAGTTACAACAGACTCAAACTTTAAGCTGAAAGAACGGCATTTGCCCACATTTTTCCCTACTTCCCCACTAGTTTCCCCCCCAAAAGTTCCTAATCATCCTTGGCTATCTCATAAATTGCACCACACAAATCTGAACTATTATCACAGCCTGTTCTTTCACGCTGTTCATTGTGTTCTCACATGCAGATCTGCCAGCAGGGATAACTATAATGTACCCAATTTTGGAATTCTGAATTTTGGCATTGCTTCTCAAAAGGAAAGACGCAGGAAAGTACAAAAGTAAATCGTACTTCTGGGGTAATTTCCTTAGAACGAAAAGGCAATTAGTGAGATTTCTGGGTTAGGAAAACCAGGGTGACTATGGAGAGAGCACAAAAGAGGCTTTAAGAAATTTGAAGACTTTTGGCAGGAGGGGCCTGTTTCCAAACATGACTGGCATCTGGACTGACTGGCATCAGCCGGCATTCTCGAACAGAGGGAGAGTTGCAAATTTTGTAACAGCCTGATCAGGATTGCACAGACAAGGCAGGGATGCTCTTGAAACCTAGTCCAGACCTTGCTCTCTATTGTTCTGGGCAAGCCATCTGTGGGTGGCTGCGGCAGTGCGAAACCGAGACCCTCTTCTAGAGATTGAAATGTCATTATGAAAAGTGATCTATTAATTTATTGCCCCACCCCATCCCCATTCAGTCCTTAGTGCTAATTCATTTATCATTTTGGCAGTGGCAGATCGTAAAGGGTATCGCCCCCTGCACTAAGTTGTAGCCAAACCACTACGGCGTAACGTAGGGCCTCAGCCAGGCCACAGTTTTGGAGCCAGCCTCGGTGTTTCAGCTGGCTTCTCTCCTGCTTCAGAGGGGATCCCCAAGCCGAGGCCCATCTGCCTTCTGGAAGCATCAAGCGGCTTGCAAGTGAGCAGACCGCGGTGGGGATAATCCCTCTTCTCCCCACGGACACGTGTCCTTGCCACCCATCCCCAGCAGCGGAAAGTCACATTACAGCACAACGTGGACAGGAGGGGGGATGAATAAGTGGGTCACATTTCACCCTTGCTTACGCTCACGTCTAAGGCTGTAAATTAACTTGAACTTGTGCCGGAGAGCAACTCTTGATTAGAGGATTACTATTTAGGGTGACAACTGCATTCAGATCTCTGGCCACAGATAGGTAGCTGTTCAGTTTAATAACCACAACAGCAGCTTCACTGATTTGAAGGATACCCTGGAACAGCCTCCTTCTAGACTGGGCCCCTCAGCGATGGCCTTTCAGCTTGGGGAGACCAGGGGCTTCATCCAGAGAATGATTACATACCATCTGAAGTGGGATCTTATCAGCTAGTTTACTGGTATTGTCTATGGATATTACTATTAGCAGTAGTGTCTGTTTTGTTTTTGTTATTTTTAGAGACTGTCATTTTGTATTATTGCAGCCGATTATGATTCAGTGGCATATACATCTGATAAATCAAAGCATCGCTTCAGCACATCAGAAACTCATTGCACCTATCGTAACTAGAAAACAGGAGCAAGGCAATCTTTGCTCTGCATCACCCCATCGAAGCAGCGATCTGCAAAGGTTAACCCCAGGTATCAGGTTCAAAGCTGGTTTTACAGGCACTACTTGGAACTTCCACAAAGAAAAGAAAAGAAAAGAAAAGAAAAGAAAAGAAAAGAAAAGAAAAGAAAAGAAAAGAAAAGAAAAGAAAAGAAAAGAAAAGAAAAGAAGGGAAAAGAAGGGAAAAGAAGGGAAAAGAAGGGAAAAAAGGAATAATGTCAGAAATTTCAGCATCATAATTGATGTTTGTCAGAATGTAGTAGTCTCTTCCTACAGTTCCCCCTTCCGAATTCTATTTTGTGAGAGAGAGAGAGAGAGAGAGAGAAGGTAATTCTCTATCTACTATCTTAAAAGCCAGAAAATGTATTAAAACATTTTCTTAATTTACCTTCTACTATCAATTATTTTTGCCACTGGTCACCCTACTCCTCTCCTGAGATCCATTTTAGGAAAGACTCTACAAACTTGTGGATGTGTCTGCTACTAGAAAAAGTTTGCAGCCTTTAATGCCAACAATGATTTCAGGCATCTTCGTGTTATAACCTTTCAGCCACATTGCAAAGTCACCACCCTAAAGTGGTAATAAAAATATAAAAATACATCAGCCAATATTCAAGGTCTTTGGCTGATCTTGTGATGAAACCAAGAGCTTCCGTTTTTCAAGGTGGAATAATGGGTGGGGAGTTTTTGGATGTGATGGTGCAAATAATTACATTCAAACTCATAATAGCAATTCATCCTGATCAGAACCTTGTTCAGACTGGTAAAGGATCAGTCCCATCCTCATATTACCGCAAGCGATAACAAATCTCTCTATTAGAGTGTTTTAAGAGGAACATTTAATATTACACGTTTAATAGTAAACCTTCACAAAAGTCTATTAAAGTCTCCCTCGGGTCAGGCTTCATTCTTGAAGACTACATGGATACATCGAGGAACTTGGGGTGGAGGACAGCTTTATAGGTATCAATTGCAAATGTTTAAAAAGGAGTCCTAATCATGGTGCAAAGTTACTACAAGCCTGACCTGACTGACTGACTGACTGCACAGCTTCCATATGCTTTCATGTGGCTTCAGGGCTACTTATTCCCCAATGAATGCACACCAATAACTTTCTAGCACTATACATCCAAAGAATTGCCCTTCAAATAGAACTGGCTAAAAAAGGAGAGCCAGTTTGGTCTAGTTTGGTCTAGTGGTTAAGGCACCAGGAAACTGTGAGTTCTAGTCCCGCCTAGGCACAAAGCCAGCTGGGTGACTTTGGGCCAGTCCCTCTCCCTCAGCCCTAGGAATGGCAAACTACTTCTGAAATCTTGCCAAGGCAACTTCAGGGACTTGTCCAGGCAGGCACCAGGAGTCAACACTGACTCAAAGGCACCAAAACAAGAAGGAAAAAAAAAAAAGGAAACCACATTTTCCCAAAGATCCAAACTACAGTTTTGAACTTTTCAGTCCTTTAGGAATTGACTCATTCAAGGCAAGCTTAAGGCAATAGGGAGCTTAAAGCAACCGGGTCTTTTTTTCTCCAGCATACGTGGAAACCTGAAAAACAGACCTGGTTGCTTTAATGAGCAACAGGGAGGTGCTACGCTTCAGACCAGGCCCGAAGCATTTCTTCCAAATCAGTTTCAAAGCAGGCTCATCCCTATTGCATCATCTCCTCCCACAATTCATGCAAGGCCCGTCTTATCTTCCATTGCATCATCACGCTGATGTCCTTTGAATCTCTAAAGACACAGTGAGACCGGGTTACAATTTGCTTTCTCCGGTCCACGTAATGGCCTTTACCTATTTCAGTGACTTCCATTGATTTCCCTCTCCTAAATCGTACAGATGGCTGTTTCTCCAGCAAAGCAAACAGCCACCCAGCAAAGTTAATATTGTAAAGTGCTCACGGCTGCCGCTGGAGCCTAGCAATCCCTCCCCCGCCCTCACCGCGCGGCCCCTTGCTTCCACCCGATCCGGCTGCTGTCTGATCAACGTCCCCTGCCATTATCCCCATATCGAGCCATTCGGGCTTCCCGGAAATGGGGAAAAATGTTTCATTCCGCGGCCCGTGGATGCTTTCAAAGGTCAGCCAGTGTTTTCACTGCACGGCCACATCAAAGCAGCTATCGGCAAAGGTTAAACACAGATATCATGTTCAAAGGGGGTCTGCAGGCATTGCTTGGAACCTCCACAAAGCAAAAAACAATTAAAAAGCCCAGGCATGATGTCGGAAATGTCAACCTCACAATCAGTACTTAGCAAAATGAGGTCCCTCCCTCTAGCCTCCTGCTCTCACCCCTAATTTTTTGGAAAAGGAAAAAGTTAGTTAAAAAAAAACCCGGAGAGTGCTTCTTTTCTGCTTTATTCCGTAGCACCATTTCCCATTGTTAGACATTTCAGTTGTCTTTCTGGCCAAGACGTTACCATCTTCCTTCTGCCTAACTTGGGCATCTACTAGGAAGACTGCCAAGTTTCTAACAACAGCTATAGCTGACCCTCTTCTCATTTTTAATGGTTTTAAATTTTGTATCTGGGTTGTATTGGTAAAATAAAGAATAATGAAATAAAGAATAATGAAAGGCAGCATTGTTTATACACCCAGCACTTTACAGAATACCGACAGACAGATGCCATCATAAAGGACATTATGCTTGAAAGCGGAGAGACGTGCAATGGTAGGACTCAGTTCTGCTTGTGCCCCTTAAAAGCCTTGAGTGCCCCCACTCAAAGCTCCCAAGTTTGCCACTAAATGTTTAATGTTACACAAGAAGGTTATTAATTAGATGTCTTGGGAGCAATCATATTAACTATATTTCATTTAAATTTTATGCAAATGGCAAGGCAAGGTAATCAAATGTCATTTTCATTCAGTTGTTTTGGGTCGTGCTTTCTCGCACGCTACCAAGGTGTGTTTCTTACCTCAGAAAAAGTTAAGCAGTAGTGTGCAAAACAGGGATCTCAAGGGATTGCTAAAAGCGCATGCATGTACACACACAGATTTCTACTCGAAATCTCTTGCTCTAATCGGAAGTCAGGGCCAGCCAATAGTAAATAGGATCTCTTCAGGGCTATTTAGCCAAACTAAATTGGAAATTGCTTCAAAGAAGAGGATTTGCTTGCATTTGATTCATAGGCAATGTTTTTTAGTTATGTAATAAGAAGCAGGGAGGATAAAAACTACTAGAAGCCACAAAGAGATTTAATCCTGAAAGGGAGGGAGTCTGAAAGGTTCTGACAAGACAGGATGTAATACGGATACAGCTGTCGTGTATTGCCCTTATTCAGGTTTACTTAGTTAGGGGTAGGGAAAACATTTGTTTAGTTAGCATTTGAATATGGAATTATTTCATTTCCCATTTTCAGACAAATACACAAACGGAAACTTAGTTCTTCACATTCTGCCACGCTGTCCACCAGTCATTTTTAAAAAGTACATTCTGCAAAGAGTCCATACAAAAAGACACCTCTTCATGGAAAAAATGCACAAAAAAGCACCCTCTGGGAACACAAGGCAAACTGCAAAAATAGTGTGGGATGTTTGGAGAAATGTGCCCCAAAATGCATTTTAAAAAATGGCTTCCAAGTTTAAAAAAAGACCCTCAGGTTTGACACACCAAACTTGACATACTCGCGACAATGAGACTCCAAGAGAAGCCATCATTGACTGATTCACCCATTCTTAATGCTGATTTTTCCAGTGAGTTTCTCAGTGCGTTTGGACAGACTTCTGGAGGTGTCACAAAAGCAGAGTCATGTCTACTCATGGACAAAACCCAATTTTTCTGTATTTTCATGGAGTTGGGAGAGGGATATTCTTGGGGTTTTTTGAATGGCACCTTTTATGTATTTCTTGTTTCAAAATGGTCAGAAACTGTTTGATGTGGCTTTTACTGCCAACTTCACTGTGCACGTAGCCCCATTCACTCAGTGGATCGAAGACCTGATTGCGCTTGCCACCTATGAGCGGATAGCCTATAGATGCAGTGTACAAGTATAATGAACTATGGGACTCGTTTATACCAAATACAATAGGTAAAAAAAAAAAGCAGGATAATTATATAAGTGTATTAGAAATAAATATATTTATTCTTGCATAATATTTGTATTAGATAAACATATATAGAATTGAAACTGTTTCCTGTTAAAACGATATATTTTCTTTTTTCTGTTGTTTTTTTACCTTTTTTAAAAGCACTTGTTATGTGTTTTTTTCCCTTCCTTGAAAAAACATGTATTTCTATCATGATTATCTTTGTGTTTTGTTCTTTTTGTTCTTTTTTGTTATTGTTTAAAAAAAACAGAAAAAAACCCAACTTTACCATGCACGTTTCAACCCTTGCACATATATTCCTACCAGATTTGACATTCTCCCTCCTGGTAGGTCAGACTGTGTCCCAGACATTCACCGTACGATACATCAGGCTGCTTGTAGCAGCTGGAGGAGGAGGAAAGCTATGTCCTGCACTGCAGCCACTCAACATTTTTATCTTTTAAGGGTGGCTATGGGGCCTCTCTGGGGCCTAGAGGCATTCATGTAAAGAGACAGGGTGCTAGAGGCTGGTGTTTTGCAGCAAGCCATTTTCCCCGCCCCCATCTTTTTATTTTTTTCAGTTAAAAGGAACTTTTAAATATACAGTCAACGGGGAAAAGAGCTGTCAGCCTTACCATGTAGGCCAGACAAGAAACACGACCAGATGAGCTAATTCTACTTTACTGTAAAGCTACATTAATAGAATCTTGCAAGTCTGAAAGTACAATTCTCCCACCGTCTGCTTTACAGCCTGAGAAACTAGGGAGGGTCCCTTCTGAGTCTCTTGTCCCACCCACTACCCAGCTGAAGGCTGAGCCCCCTCTTATCTGACCGTTCCCTAGGCAGCCTCTCTTCGCCCCATCTCCCAAGGTCATTCCCACATACCGTTACAGGAGCCCATGGCAGGCTAAGAGAATTATGCATGGGTACACCAGTGCCCTTGGACACTAGTCTGCCAACCCTAGCCTAAAGACATAGAATCGTGCCTTTCCTGGAGATCGTGAAGGAGGTAGGAGGTAGAAGGAGAGCCATCTGTTAGGGATCTTTTAACACCAGCTACTTGCACTGAGCAAAGAGTTGGACTCTACTGATCTACTCTTCTGGAAAGAAGGTGCAGCAAATTAAAAAACAAAAACTGCTTTCATTTCTCTCTCTTGCCTCTACTGTGTCTTCTGCATTAATTTTGAAACATTAAGCCCCAGTGAAGAAAGGTGCCTCACTTCCAACCGCGAAAAGCACAGCGCACCGTGACAAACATAGGTGAGTTATAATTACTCCTGCCACAAATTATCCCTCCATTCCAGACAAGGGAAAGCCGTCCTACTGGATAAGTAGCAACATTTCAATGCTGGAGAACTTGGGGCCCTTCAGGGTGTCCTAATATCCCTCCATCTTTTGCCACTGAGTCTGCTTGCTGAGAACATTGGGCAATATTGTTCAACAATATCTGGAGGGCCTACGTCTATTTGTAGAGACACCCAAGATTTCTCCTCCCAGGGATGTCTGCAGGGTGTGGGCGAAAAGTCAAGATGGTGCCCACAATGCTGCAATCAAAGCTTTGCCTGGACGCACAGGAAAAGCAAGCAGAGCTTCAACTGCACTGCCATAGCTGCTATCTTGCCTTTTTTTTTACGATATCCCGAAGACATCCCATTCCCTCCCATTTCCATTCTTCCCTCCCCAGTCAACTTGAAGAGTTCAGATGTTCTGAAAAACTGAAATCATCCCACACACCCGACTCATCCACGGCTTGGACAAGTAAAGATTCTCTCAAGATCAAACAGCTCAAAACTCACAGACACATTAAGCTAGGAGAGGAGAGTTCTCAGCCTGGACAGAGTCTTGCCAAGTGGCACGAAATTGCTGAGAATTTCTGGCAAGGAACCAAAAAATGTCTCCTTGAGAAAAGGATTAAGCTTAGTGCCACCCACCTACACAAACAAATCTGCTGTTTGCTCCTTTCTTCTCTGCTGTTCAAAAAAGCAGACTTGGAAGTCAATCCAGGAAGTTTGCTCAACTCTGAAAACTGGACAACTGCAAACAATGCTCCTCTAGCTGGAGAGCCAGTCTTTCAAGTTCCACATTGTGTAAAAACACCCCGAACCCATTGCAAACAAGGAAACTGAAGCCAGTTTCCAACCTTCTGCCAGCTGGCAAAGGCCAGACTTGAATTTATCTGCCAGCAATGGGAAAAGTAATTTAAGCAGGGGTGTGATGCAAGGCAGCCCAGAGCAAACAGGGAGTTTTGCATTTATACGGTAACTGGAAAATGTATTTCCTTTAAGGGATTTGATTATTCCTTCCCAACGGGCTGGTCTTAGCAGCTGTTCTATCAAGCAAATTCAGCCTAAAGTGTTCAGATAATCAAGCAGTTTTTTTTTTAAATGTTGGCAAATTTAAGATGTTGGGAGTTGAAGTTGCATGCTGTCTGGGGAATCCTGGGAGTTGAAATCCACACATCTTAAAGTCACCAAGGCTAAAAAACACTGCCCTAAACAGAATAATACAAGGCTGCTAATTGTAGCATGGCTGCTTTGGGTTCTCTCATAAGCAGTTTTGTGCGTAATGCTAAGTGGGAGCAGCTACAGGGCTCCACACACAAGGGTCACACCCTGGCTCAGTCTGGGGCTATCCAATCATTGTTTGACTATAATTTGCTTGAACTTACCCCAATTAGAGCAAAGATCACAATCCTTGACTGTGACCATCACCCAGTCTCTCCAAAACAACGGTACGCAGTCAGGAGGCTGAAAGGCTGCATGTGTTTCTCCAAAGGTTTAGTTGCAAATAAAGAACATTTGTAATGTGACTAAATGGGAGGGAAAATGATTAAGATCTTTAAATTAAATACACGGGGATGGTTTACATTAACCATATTTGGTTTAAATTACAGCAAACTGAAGTCTGATTCCCTTTTGCCCTTCCGTGTCTTTGTTCTGGCCCTGCCTGCGCTTGACTACAGTCCCCAGCAGGCCGATTCAAGATCGCACAGTGCTCAGCCAGAGAACAAGGGGCGCATCCCTGCCCAAAAATGATTGTAAAAGCTTTCTGTCCTGGAGGAAGGGAAGAGATTTGATCCCACAACGTTGAATTCTTGGTTTAGTCTGAGGCCCACCCCAAGCCCGTGCGCACTAATTCTTTTTATTGCACCAATTCAGTTGTGTGCGAGCTGCCGTCTCTGTAGAAAATTCCACTGATTTCAGGAGGACTTTTTATACACAGAGATTTGCAGCCTTCCCTGTAACTAATTAACTTGCCACTCTCACCCGGCCGGTGAACCACTGTCAGGTTTTACCACATGAAGAACTACAGTAAAAGCAGCATCAGGGCCGTTGCCAAACGTCTACTGACTTTGTTTTGCCAAAACAAAAAAGTGAAAATGGTCAAGTTAAAGAGAACAAATCACATAAAACAGGAAATGAGAAATGTTTGGCTTAAAGAAACAAGCACGCCTAATGGTTTTTCTGTTCACGTCAACTGTTTTATTTGGAGTTCAGGGAATGTACTTAGCAATGGTTGTATTGTTAGTGGAAGGTATTAAACCATTTAAGTGTTTCTAAAAAGTGTTTATTTACTTGCTTGAACAAAATGTCCCAAACAGCTTTGTGGGCTGAAATGCGCCGGGTTTCCTTTAAACATTTTAACTGCATCCTAGGATCATCTGTTTCTTGTGATTAAGCTCCGAACTAACCCTATTACCTACCTTGTTATATTTTTACCTTTCAGCTTTTATAGTCACAGTACGGTTTATCTACAGTCATTGACCAGTCAGATACAGAGTACACCAATTCAACAAAACAACATATAACATTAAAAATTTGAACGAAATCAAAAATAAAAATAGATAAACCACTAAAGGGGGACAGAAAAATTACATTAACTGATTAATATAGCATAAATTTGGGCAGTCCTAAGTTTCACCTCTGGGCTCTAGACCTCAAATCTGGTTGTAGTGATAGTGTACATACCCTAAATTGCAATATAGTCAGATATGGGGTTCTGGAAAGCCTTTAAGACCTGGCTCTGGTCCCAGATCTGAGGTTAATATGTTTGTGGGGCCCCTGACATGGTTTACTGTTACAGCCAGGGCTGTTTTTAGCCCAGGCTGTCTGTAGTGTTTTCTGTGTGTGTGTGCGTATTTAATTAAAATTTAAGAAAGAAGATAAAAACTAACAGAAACTAATATAAAGTTTAAAAAAGAGGAAAAAGAAATCAAAGAAAGAGATAAAAGTAAAGAAAGGAGAAGGATACAGAGAAGTAGCAGTCATAAGTACAATTATAAATTTACCTCTTGCTCTATGGTTACAGCAGAACTCTCTTTTTTCTATAATCTATTCTTTCTAATCATCAAAACCAGAAATCATAAGTTCATTTTTCTCTGCTTCACGCAAAAAGTCTATAAGGGGTTTCCAGTCAGCAATAAAGGTAGATAATTATCTTTTCTCTCTGTTTCATGTTTTTAGCTGTTTTATTGTTTCTTTAGATTTTGTAAGCCAACCAAAGTCTATTGCAGTGTTTCTCAACCTTAGCCGCTTTAAGCTGTGTGGACTTCAACTCCCAGAATCGGCTGGGGAATTCTGGGAGTTGAAGTCCACACAGCTTAAAGTTGCCAAGGAGAAATCCTGGGCTATACACATCAAATAAATAAACAGGAAAAGCCAGAAGGGGAAGTCTGTTAGCAGATAAGCACCATCCTCTGGTGGTGAAGTTCACTGCATTTCTGCGTAACTCAGAGCAGTGTTTCTTAAAGTGTGGCCTGAGGACCCCTGGGGGCCCCCCAAGACCCTCTCATGGGCCCTCAAAATCAAAATTATTTGCTAGATATTGAAGATATTGGCAAACATTTAAAACAGTACCACTCCTCTCATTATTATGTTTTATTTGTTAAAAAATATAGGGTTTTTTCATGAAATTATGTTGTTTATGTTAATATCTAACAGAATTTTAAAAGTGGGAAGGGGTCCTGAAAGCAAAACGTTTAAGAAACACTGACTTAAAGCAAATGACATACATCCCCCTTGGCTTATTTATTTATTTCCTTATTTAACATTCTTACTTGGCTGCCCATCTATCAAAGCACTCTGGGCAATGAAACAAATAAAAGCAATTTAAAAAATGGCATAAAAAAAAAAAGAAATTGCAAGAGCAGTCAAGACACCTAAAACAAATCTCGCAACAATCACAACACCTGTGCCCACATCAGAGCTCCATCAGCACCCTGACCCCAGTGCCTGGGGGAAGGAAGAGCCAGGTTTTTGTGGCCCCGCAGAAGGCACGCGCCTTACAGAAGAGCTTGATTTCTCTAGCTTCCTACCATCTACACTACATTGTCAGGCATCATCTTTTCAGAGATTCAGGCAGGATCCTTCCTAATCTAGCAAAAAAGGGGACGTCTGCATTGAAGAAACCACTAAGCTATGGTGCTACAAGATTCAAAGAACCCCAGTCCTCCAAGCAAAAGGTTGCAGTAGAGTCCAGTAGAAATTGCCTAGAATAGCAAAGTATCTGCTGAAGCCTTGGACACAAACTACAAGCCTCGGTAGCACAGGAAAAACAGGGAAGAATATTCGGTGCAGTCCTGGTGTTGTAGTGATATCATCTGCTGGAACATCAGGGCCCTGACAGTCAAAGTCTCCTTGCTCTGGCAAGTAAGCTAAGTGATAGTAAGGCTTTCAAATGTCAGCCCCGAGCATCACCAACATTTCTGAAGGATTAGCATAGAGAACATCAGAGTGTGGACTAAATAATTGAGCACAGCCAATTTCTTTCCTTTTCTTTGACAGGGTTTCCTCCTTCAGCGCTAGTGATGTAAACGGCAATGCTGTTCTCCAAGTTTATTTGCGTGTCAAATTCAATGGTTAAAAGGTTGCATTTCAGCTGGCGGGAATGTCTCTGGTTGAAGTCACTGGCTTTGCAAGCTGGACATACACAGCCAGGAGTAAGCACTGTGGGGTTCAGTAGTGTTTAGATCTAAATAATGTGCTGACCATAATAAGCTGGGCATGGCTGCTGCGCTCCCGTTAATGTGCAAATGGGCGCTTCCACAAGCTTTGACAGCAATGCAAGCATCTGGCCCACAATTCAGAAATTTATCGCTGTCCTTTAATGCAAGTTAAACTGAAGGCCATGAACAGCCTCTGCCATTCACAAAACAGCCCACAATTTAAATCATGAGATACCCATTTTTAACACATTATCCTGATTACTGAACACTTATGCTTTGCAGCCACATGAACTAAACTGCTGAGAATCAGCACCATCAGAGCAATATCAGAGTCTGCAGAAATAAAAAGAAGGAAATTAAAAAGGGGAGGGGGGGTTAACTTCCTTTTCAGAAAAGCAAGCTAATGAGAATTGAGCCTGCTTGGCAATTACCAAATGCTGAGTCTGGCTAGGTAGGTGTCTGGTTAGCCCCAGAAGAAGCACTTCAACTGCAACTCGTTGTTGCAGATCCCATTTGGAATAATATTAAACGGAAATCCATTTGCACACATCAGCAGCCACATGATAATGACTAAGCTTCTCCTTTTTCTTTTCCATCAGTTAGAAGGGTGTTAAAACTCCCTGGCTTCCTTTCCCCCCTGTGCTCTGTAATTTGCCGGGCTGCATTTTCCAACCAACTTGCAGCACGTTGTTCATCTGACAGTGCCAAAACTGCAGATGAATCAGCATTGTCTTAGCCAAATCAGAGTTTTCTCATGTTTCTAAGAGGAAAAAAAAGCTAGCACTTTTTGGTTGAAATTTGCTTCACATTTTCCCCCAAGACATCTTCCTTCCTTTTCTGACATTTGCATTTCTGATGCAGAACTTCAGATATTCCCTTGGAAGCATATTTATCCAAGCGTTACTCTCTTGTTAAAATCGCTAAATAAGAATGGTAAAATACAGGAGTCCGGTAGCACCTTTTCCGACTAACCAGTTTTACTGAGAACATAAGCTTTTGCGTGCCTCCCTTTTTCAGATACATAGAGTGGCTGGACTGATATAGGATTTAAATTGGGGTGAGGTGGGGGGAAAGGGAGGGGAAGACAGGTTGGCGATGCAGATGCAGATTACAAGTGACCCAGATTAAAAAATACCTTACACTATCAATGAACAAGTATAACGTGCTTAAAACTTAAAACTCACTGTGTTTGCTGAGACCTTCAGGGTTCACTTGAAACCTTTTGACGTAGGGGAGTTCAGCCATTTCTCACTCAACTGGGCTTTTAAAGTCCCCTTTTGCCAAAACAGTCACTTTGAGGTGACTACAATGTAAATAACAGGGATTTCTCCATCCATTTCCAACCTGCAGCTAAAGAAAATGGATGTGTAAAAGCTGGGAAAGACTTCTCAACTCCACAAATGCTTTTTAAAAACTCTCCCAAGAAACAGGCCAAAACTCGGCCATCCACTTCTTGCAATGTGAGTGCCTTCCCTAGGCAGCCCTAGCCGACCCATTTTTTTTCTTTTTTTAAAAAAGCAGGCCCTGATTATTCAAATATTTATCTAACCCCATAGGATAAGCTCCTGGGATGGGCTTATAGTGAAGCTTGTGTGTATCTGTGCCATCAAAACAGTAGAGAATTCAGGTGTGGAGAGACATAGGTCTGCCCACCCCTATTACACATATTGGTCTGGGAATAAACCTCCCTGAACTCAATGGGATTTACTTCTGAACAGACAGGAATAGGATTACATGCACTTTAACGTACAATTTAAAATCAAAAGCCCACAATCGCAAACAACCTAATGCCAGGCTTGCCAGTGAAAGAGAACTGAGTGAAGCACACAGAGGAGGGGACCCTTTATTCTCCGCTAGCATCCTTAGCTTTGTCTGATTTCTCGCTAGCAGCCCGGTTGCTTGACTCTAACCTTGGTATTGATCATTGGGTTAGAAATTCTATAGTGGTGTTTTTCAAACTTGGCAACTTCAAGATGTGGGGATTTCAACTCCCAGAACTCCCCAGCCAGCCATGCTGGCTGGGGAGTTCTGGGAGTTGAAGTCCCCACATCTTGAAGTTGCCAAGTTTGAAAAACACTGTTCTATAGTAAAGAAATGCTGAGCAGAAGTCAGCCAGGTAGGTGCTGAAAATTAAAACACAATTAAGACCATGGTAGGGGAAAGGTGCACACCTTTCAGGTGCAAGTGGAATTATAAATGACCAACCGAAGGACCAGAATCGTTCTTTGGTAATTCTGCATGGTTTTTCTTTTCATTTTCAGCGTGTTTCTTTTTCCCTTTCCAACTGCTCCATTTGTAACTGTCTGGTGCAACATCTCATTCCCATCTGTTTGTCAGCAAAATTGCACAGCATCATTCCATTATCTGGAGCCACTTCGATGTGGCAGAAGTCATCGACATCCTCTTCCTCTCTAATCAGCCTGGCTAACTTTAGCAAATCCTGAGATTCCTCCAAACAAACGCATACTTCCACCTCTTATTTCCCAGTATATCTCCTTTGACATCAGTGTTCATTCTTAGGGCATGCCCTCCTTCTCCAATACAGGGCCATGTAAATAGGCTAAACACATCCAGGCCCCTCGTGGCCAAATGCGATGCTGGCTATGGATAATGGAGACTTTTGTTAGATATATCTAGGTGGCCGAAAGCTGCTCTATACTCACTTGCTAGACTCAGTTAAAGAGGCACACAGGAAGAAAAAACTGGGTTTACGCAGTATCCTAGCCCATATTGTAATTATTTGCACAACCTATTGAACCAAAGCAACCTACTCAAAGCCATTACAGTGTGTAGAACACAGTATCTGGCTTAGAGGATTGTGAGAATCTAGCCAATGATTTAAAAAAAAAATCCTACAAAGGAGGCTTACAAGTATTGTAAAATTAGCTATGATTTGTTTCCTTTTTTATTCTTCCCTGGAATTTGTAAAATTCATTATAATAATTTAAAAAAAAAACAGGACTAAGCAAGCCACAGCTTTGCCCATGCGTGTGAGCGCAGTCTGCGGATTTCATTGAGAAATCCCCGGGACCTATCCCAGTACGCTCTTCCACAGGGTTGGGTGTGGTTATGCAGCAAGTTCTGAAACATAACAATTGATGAAGCACAACATCGCATGAAGGAACTTGATGGTGCAGTCAGTTTTTAAAACATTAAACAGGAAGCCAGCCGGAGACTTTTTGCTTACTTAAACAGAGTTCTAATATCACTTTCAAAATTCTTGCTGCATCATTCCAACAATCCTTCCTACTTTCCTCTGTTGCCTGCCACGCCTGGGGCTCCTGACCAAGCCAGCTCCGATTAGGATTATGTTTATTGTGCGAAAGAAACGTAAAAGAAAAATACAAATTCTGCATTCTGGGAAGTCAATTCATAACCCTCCCCTCACCAGAATTTGCCACAAAGATGTAGTACAAAGATGACAGACACGCAAAAATCCAGGGCATACAAAGTACGCTATCATGTTAACATTTTGAAAATTTAACCCAGAAAATATAGCAATAATGCAGGTACTAACAGAAGAAGGAGGGAGTTCTAAAATTATAAGGAAAAAGAAATAATCTAGCGAAATGTGCTTGAGGGAAAACTCCTAGTGGCACTACACTTAACTTTATATTATCGGGGGGGGGGGGGGAGATGAAAAAATAGAGATGAACAAGAAGCAGAAAGAATGCATAGGAAAGAGAAAGATCTGTACAGCAGGGGTGGAGAAGGAGAAACTCCAGTTAAAAGATCCATTTCCAGCTTTGCCAAGCTCCTTACGCAAATGACAGCCAGGAATTACACAACCTGCACTCCAGACCTCAAACGCTGTGACTTCCAAACCAACTTCAAGTAAGCAAGCCATGCATTCTTTCAGGGCTGAAAGATCAGCCGTCTATATCTCCGATGAGAAAGCTTCCAAGTAGCTGCTGTGAATTACGAGACCTCTTTAGGAATGCGGTTCGTTCAGCCATGTGCACGGCCAAGTTGGCATGTCCTAGCCTTGCAAAGTAAGTCTGCAGAGCCTCCTAAGTTTCAGGGCTGCTCTGCCCTGAGCTGTCAAACCCAAGACCCCAGTTCTGTGATCAGTACTGCTAGTGCTTGAGAGCGCTCTCTCTCCATTTAGGGATGTACTTGGCGGCTGAGGATACATTTCACGCAGGCAATGAAGCAGCCTCTGGTCAACAAAAGCTACTGTATTACCAAACCAACATTAATTTTTAAAGTAACACAAGTCTTTTTTTTTTTTAAGGGAGGTTGCCATAACAAACTAAAACAGCATTCTAAATGCTTGTTATGGGAGATGATCAACGCCTAGCATTGCCTGGTTCTTTGGAGAAACCAAGGCCCCTTCTTAGCTTCTGGCCCAGGCTGCTCCCCACCAGGTTCTCTGCAAGACGGTTTTTATCAGCGTCCTCACTTGCGGTATGACAGCTAGTCAGCACTTTAACCAGCACTGAAGGCTGGGATGGCAGGTCTCCTGTAAGGAAAGCCTGCTTTGCATTCTGCCCCACTGCAGATTGCTGAATTCCAGGGCAGCCAGCAAAACATGTCCGGCTCTGGCATAGGATCCAAGAGAGCAGATGTTCCCCAGGAGAAATTCCGCAAGGAAAACCTGACCCAATTCGGTTTCCTTGCCTGGAACTTGCTGAATTTATAAAAAATCAAAGTGACAAGGAATATAATGCTCACATTCAAAATAATGATGATGATAATAACAACAATAAGAGCTGAGAGATGGGACACCCCAACCAGCTGATTTCTGAAGTCAAACAAGTCTTCCTTCCCAGCCCTTGTCCCTGAAAGTGGGGGCAAGAAACCTTTTTATGATCGGCAGGCATGAACAATCAGGAGTCTGGTGTCCAATTGACAAATTTTAGGAAAAGGCACAAGCTTTCATAGGCAACAGCTCACTTTATCAAATGCACGGAGTGATCTACACATGGGATGAAGCGAGCTGCAGTTCAGGAAAGCTTATGCCTTTTCGTAAAATGTGTCAATTGGAAAAGGTGTCACCAGGTTCATGCATTTTTTTTGCCATCAGGGACCAACGCGGCTCCCTCCAGGGTCGACAAGCACGAAGAGAGAGCGAGGAAACGCAGGCGCCTGTCCGTGCAACCGCAGCGCCCATTAGCAACTCGGAATCCTTTCTTTTTCCCCATAAAGCATTTTTCTGCTGATTAATGGCACCAGGAACGTCACTGCAACCCAGCGCTCAAAATGCCAAGTCATTCCAGCATCAACAGGAAGAAAATAAAGAGGAGGATCTCAGCAGGTTAAACGAGTTAACAGTTACGTGGGATGGAGAGGGGTGGCGGGTTTGCACCCCCGCTCGATCACGCGCTTCCCTCCTCTCCAGGATAACAGTAAGAGAGACCACCAGACCGGGGAACCCACCCACCCTAATGTCCCCCCCCCCAAGTTGTCCTTTTATTTGCAGTTTTGCAGGTGCCCTCCCGGCAATTATTTTCGAAATGCCAGTTTCGTGGGGCGGGGGGGGGGGAGAACGAAGGATTCGCTTCTCCACAGCCCCCTTTTTTTCCGGCTGGAAGTCTTGGAAGTTAGGACCCCCCCTTCTGGTCCGCTGACCATCGTCCGCACCCTTCTGGAAGACCGACTTTCTTCTATTTTCAGCGGGCAGAACTCCCCCAGTCCTCCGGGTCTGTATCCCACCTCGTCCTTCGCCATCTAACCTTACCTGCAGCGCGGGGTCTTCGCCAAGCAGGCCGGGGCGAGCCCGACGGCCGTGGGAAAGTTAAAGACTTCTTCGCCCTTCTGCGCTTCGCCCCTTCAGCTTCCAGCCGCTCAGCGAGCCCGCTCCGCTCGCCCGGGTGCCAACCTACCTCCTCTGACGTCACTCCAGCGGCCGGGCCACGCCCCCACCCCTCGGCCACCGCTCGCAGCGGTCATTGGCTCTCGCTCCTGCCCCTCATTTCCCTACGGGCGCAGCGTTCCCGGAGCTCGCGGGTGCCGCAGGTGAAACTGTGACGTCAGAGACTGAGCGGCGAAGTCTAGGTTCGCTTTCGTTCTCCTTAAGGGGAAGCAGAGTTAACAGCGGCAGAAAGTCAGGGCGGAACCAGGAGCCGAGTTCTTTTTTATCCCCCTCTCTTGTTTGTCTGGTTCTTCCTTTTTATTCCAGCTTTTCTGCCATCTGCCGCCATTGGTTGACGGCATGGTGCGTGGGAATTGAACCTTCATCTGTTAAGTTTTTATTCATTTATTTACTTATAAATCAAATTTATACGCCGCCCATCTCACTGTACAAGTGACTCTCGGCGACTCGCAAATGAAAACCATAAAAACAGTAAAAATCTTACAAAAATATACAAAAAGCATACAAAAAGATGCTGAATTTGGTTACTTTACCTGCTTCATCCCCATTTGTCTTTTTCAGAACGTTTATATATTGCTTTTTATCAAGTTCCTTTTCATTCCATTACACAAAATGGCTTCTACATTTGTTTTCCATACATTCTAGTGATAGGTATGCCCTTGGGTATTTATGCATGAGATAAAGCCCTGCCGAGCCCAATAAAACGACGATTTCCCAGTTTGAGAAGCGTACGACTTTCATCAGGGACCTTCTCAAGCAGGTCAATCAACAAAATCATACCAAACGTTTTTCAAGCAAAAGCTCTGATAATTCCGTTGCTGGGCAATTATGAACGTTGCTGCCCAAAGACAGTCCTTTGTAATGCTTTATTCCTTCCATCGAATATCCCCAACAGACCTCAATTTGGTGAGCATTCAGTCCTTTGTCTGGTTCATTGCTATTATTTCACTAAGACCTCCCTCCAAAATGCTGAGAGCTTATTGCATTTCCACCAAACATAGGAGTCCTTTCTTACAACCCTTCTACCCCCAGCCCCACCTCCAAGTAATTATGCATTATGTGTGTGGTGCCTTCAAAGTCCTGTATGCTCAGGATTTGGATAGAGACTTTTGCAGAGAGCCTCTGCTTGGATGGCGAAAAGTAGCCCTTAGGGTCCCCACATACGAGAAGGGGCTGATGCCGTGTATCCTCCGTGGCAGCTCTCTCCAGTGGAATAACCTGCCCTCCAAAGTGAGGATGGCCCCACACCCTCATGGCTTCCTGGAAGTTTTTCTGGAAAGCCCTTGGGGACTGACTGCAGGGCCAAAAAGCACCTATGTATCTCTATATGTTTTTGTGTTAATCTGAACAATGAAATACATGTGTTTATTTTTGGCTTTCAAGTTTTCAAATGTAGTTTTTATTCGTAGTGCAATCTGAATATCTGTCCACTCCCTAGAGTTCATAAGAGCTGAAGTGGTAGATATAAGAAAAGACATAAAGAAAATACGTGAGATGCTTAGTAGAGATAAATGCCAGCAATGCCAGGTCTTAAGAGAGAATTCCTACACTGAAGCAGATAAGAATTTCCCACACCTCCACCACCGTTGCTGCATTGCATCAGGGCACTTTGCCCTTTATAGTTAAATGTAATAATTAATTGTAATAAAATACTCCGTTGACCTTGTGCAAGAAGATATAATGCATAATAACCTCATCAAACAAGGACTTGAATTCCATAGGGGATAAGCTGCGTATATGCTTCATGTTAAGGACGGCAGTTTTGTCAACTTTCATTTCAGTTTACCAACTGAGCTGCCTTTCCAAATTTTGCACAAATAAAAAAAAACTAGTAATAAGTAATCAACGTTTCCACTTTAACTTGTTTGTCTTAGTGTGTGTCCCATTTAGTTACAGGGTCCAATTGTTTTCCACCTAATTCTGAACCTTATCATGTATAATGAGACAAGGGGGGTTGTTTTCTGCCAGTTTTCTACAGAGTTTGACACTAAGTAGGGCTGGGGGGGGGGGGGGGGACTGGCCCAAGGTCACCCAGTTGGCTTCCATGCCAGAGGGAAGACTAGAACCTGGATCTCGCTCCCTGCTCCTAATCCAGTGCTTTCACCACTATACCACATTGGCTCTCACGTAGCTGTTGTCAACGTATTAAGTATATTCACAGCAAACTTACGTGGCCCCATTTAATTTGTCCAGTTAGTGCCTGGAAGTAAAAACTACAGAGCTCCATTACAATCTTTATATATATTTATTGGGGGGAGGGGGGGAGGGTTTGGTTGGCCTGCAAAATAGTACCTGTTTAAGCTCAATTTCCCCGGTGTTTTTGGAAAATGTCTTTGCTTCCTAAAGATTGCCTTCATCCCCAATAATCTCCCTTCACTTTGCAGGCTGTTTTTCTGATCTCTCAAGATCAGCTGTGTTGGCATGAGACCTCTGCCACAGTGAACTGAGCCTTGGGGCACTCAGCTCAATTTTCTGTGCTTGCATAGCACTGCGAACCATAAATTAAACAGAAGTGGTGCTGCAGCTGTGGAATATCCTCCTCAGGAAAATCTAACAAGATTCCTTTTTTTTTTTTTTTCCTGTTTTCAGACATGCCTTGCAAAAAGTTTCTATCTAAGCAGGCTTCTTTGTCAAGCTGTTTCCTGCTTTTAGTATGTGACACTGTCTCTGATGCCATTAAAAAATATATTAAATTTTACTCTAGTTTATGTGTCTCTGAGCAGTTAAAGAGAGACTGCATAAAATGTATTTATTTCCACCCTTTTTTCAAACTGCAACAGTCTGACAATTTGGGGAACTTTATGGAAAACATGGCTGGCTTTATGCTATGCATCACACCACAAACTGAGCAGTGGGCCCACCCCACATCCGGGATGTTTAGCTGTCCCCATCAGTTCTGTTTTCTCGGGCAAAAGGGCATTGATAATTTCCCCACCTATTTCTTCTGAGAGAAGCCCAACCAGGTTCCCTTCACAGTTATTCTCTTCTGGAGATTCAGTCAAACACAAATCTGGTTTGCAGATCAAGACCTCTCCTAGCCAATATGGCGCTGTGGTACCCCCTGGACATACCAGCTTCTGGTCCGTGTCATTTCCCCGGAGCTGACTCAATGCCCTCCAGGGTGGGACTCAGCAGACACAGTATGGAACGTACATGTTTAGGACAGAAAAAACCTTACTTTGACCAAACAGATGGCAGTAGAGATTGTGTATATGTGTGTATGGGAGAGAGAGTGTAACAGAGGAATGTTCTGCAAGGACATTCATCATTTTTTCTCCCCAACCTCCAAACAGGCTGGCAATTGATTACCCCTTATTTAGAATTATTGTCAGTTCTCTTGTGAGCACGTGCCAAGCAAACTCTGAGTTTCCTGCACCACCGTTATACCTCAGAGATTCCTTGGGAGCACCAAATCTTTTCTCCTTCAGCTTCAGAAGGGGCCAGGGCTGTTAGACTGTTCCTTTCCTTCAAGCTGCCCTTAATTTCATTGTCATCAGTGCCTAGCTGTTGTTTTGGGGGAGTTTCATTCTTAGTTGCATTAATTATTTCTATTGATATTTATTTATGATCCATATTCTCCCCTCCAACACAATCTCAGCTTGCTCCTTGGGAAAAGCAGCAAAAACTACAACAGAGACTTGTTAAACATTTGAAGAATTTTGTGAGAAGGGGCAAAGAAAAAATGAAAAGAAATCAAGTTCTAGGACTAAACATCAAGATTGTTAAAAGTAAAAGGAAGGAATGTAAAGTTGGTTTATTTGATCAAGGTTAAAATAGATATTTTACCTCTGGTAACACTTAATGGACTTTTGCTGATCAGGACTGAACCACAAGGCTTTAAGGATTTGTTTATAGATAAGAGATGAGACATAAGAAAAAAAGCTCATTTGTTGTATTTTAAGAGAAGGTGATCAGTTACTAGAACTGTTTATACTTATGATGAAGGGGGAAGTCATTTCTTTATATATTTCTCTTCTTTTTCTTTACTATATTCTTTTTTTCCCCTTTCTTTTCTCTTTTTTTCTTTTCTACACTTTCTAGTTTTTCTTTTTATTCTTTTCATTTTTTAGTTGGTATTTTTCTCTTTTTAATTGCAATTGAAAAGCAGTGAAAACAAGGGCGCCTGCAAGAAAATGTCACATAATAAAAAGCGTTTGGGGATTTTAGATATATACACTCCATTCCATTGTCTCTCCTGGTTTTCCTACTGCCCATTACGGGCTTGGATCACACAATTGTGGCCGCCATCTTTACTTTTCTGACCTCCCCCCCCCCAAGAATGTCCCTGAGAGGGGAAAAAGATTCAGGAGAATGGAAGATAGATTTTGGTATGGCATTAGATAAGAGCATTCTGCAGCTGTTTATTGGCTTCATGTTTTGCCTGGGGATCCCAGTCTTTGACATTAAACACACTCTTGCATTATAGCAACGATGCTTAATTTAGAACTACTGGCTGAATGGGCAATTTAGTTGTCATTTCCTCTCTTACAAAATCAGTCTAGTCATTTAACTTCTACTCAGCAGTGCTGAGAATTAAACTGACTGCATTCATACATTGGGCTAGGCTACAATCTGCCTAATCATGCTTTCTTGAATAAACCTCAGTTGCTGGGTTTGTATATCCAGTTAAGACAAAATTAAAACATCTACAGTAGTGCAAACTGTCAACCCTAAAGTGCCAGACTTTGGAAAAATAAGATACTTCTGCAGTATCCCAGGTCCTAAATGCTGATATATTTTGTGCCTTTATTAAAAATTCACCTTTTAACGTTGGCCTTTCTGTACCATTTGTTTTCCACAGCTTATTCTTATTCTATTTTTTATTTTAAAATTGCTTTTGGATTTATACACCACTTCAGGATTCTTTGTTAAAAAAAGGTTGAGTATAGAAAAAGTTGTTTAAAATAAATAAAACAATCAAAAACATAAAGGGAGAATAGCCTTTCCTAGCCTCTGAGAAATCACTACTTGGTTATTAGTAGCCAGTTCTGATCACAAAGATCTGATCTGGAAAAGAGCAGAGGGGTAAAATGTTTGGAAGGTCAAAGGTCATCCTTGTTTTCTGAGTGATGTACTCAGAAAACATGTTCCAAAATGGGGTGCAGCTAAGACAAAACCTCAATCAATAGAGCCGATTAACCCATCCCAATCACATTAAAAAATAACAGTTTAACTGGTTTAGCACAGGTTTTGGTGCAGCAGACTGATTATGGACAGAATAGTCCTTTGCTTAATGCAGGATTATAGTCACCTTAGAGCAGTGTTTTTCAAACTTGGCCGCTTTAAGGCACATGGACTTCAACTCCCAGAATTCCCCAGCCAGCATGCTGGGTTGAAGTCCACACATCTTAAAGCAAGCTGGCTGGGGAATTCTGGGAGTTGAAGTCCACGCGTCTTAAACTGGCCAGGTTTGAAAAACACCACCTTCAGTTACTTACTGACTGAACTCTGTTTTGAACTCTGCAAAAATTAGGATTTTGCCAGGAAAAAAAATCCAGTTCTTTGCCTTCAATTCAGCAAAGTCAGAATCTGGCAAAGAGCTCCACCCTTTAATATTTCCGGAAAGAAAGGAAAAAATACCCAGCTCTTCCTTGTCATATTTTATCTGCAAAAAGGCACAAGGGTCACCTGAATACGGGAGCCTTGTCCTCCCCCACCAAGAGTTAGCTGGGCCGGGCTGATAAGTCACTTGACTTCGCTAGGGTTAGACTCTGTGCAAAATTCAGTAGCAAATAGCAAGAACCTCCTCCTGATTCTCTTATCCTTTCAGAAGCAGCTGGCACACCCAGGATGGGCCCCATCAGGCGAGCACGTACACGCCGAGAAGGACAGCCTGGAAGAAAGCGATAGGTCTGCCTGGAGTGGGTGGGGGGAGAGCTATCAGGAAGGCAGTCTGCTGACTTCAGCTTACGGGAACAAGTAATGTGCAAAGCTCCCTTTCCATGCTGGGCGACTCAAGCCATCAGTTCCTCTCCCTTGTAATTAATTGCTGCTGGAGCAAAGGGAACGGAATGGGGTGCATGTCAAAGCGCATGAATGATGGGTCCCAGCTGCAAGATTCTCCACGTGTGGCAAAACCTGTGTTTCCCACTAGGAGGCGCTCTTTCTATGGCCTAGGTCAATGTTCCTCAACCTTCGCAACTTTTAAGGTATGTGGACTTCAACTCCCAGAATTCCCCAGCCAGCCATGGAGTTGAAGTCCACATATCTTAAAAGTTGCGAAGGTTGAGGAACACTGGCCTAGGTGAAAACTATAGAGCTGTAAGTAAACAGCAAAATGCCTGAGTTTGTCCCAATGAACTCAGTGGGCTTTACTTCAAGGCAAGCAGGTTAAAATGTTGGATTGGGACTGGGGAGATCCACGGTGAAGACCCTCTTCACCCATGAAAGCTTCCCAGACGACTTTGGTCAATTACTCTCTTTCAGCAACATGTACTTCAGGGGGTTGTTCTAAGAATGAAAGGGGGGGGGGGGAGCATGTTTTAACTTTAACTTTAATGTTAACTTTAACTCCCTAAGAAAAGGTGAGATATAAATGCAATAAATAAATGAGAACATGGAACAAGTGTTTTTAAAAATCCAACGTGAATTTGCAACTTGGGTCAGACTGGGGACATTATCTATCGTTTTGCTCAGGGGTCGCGTAAACGACATTTTAAATTATTTTTAAAGAATGGCTGTATGGTTGAACTTGCTGTCCTTTCTTTATGCAGGGCTGACTCAGATGCAGCTTTATGCATATCTTCTCACAAATATGATAATTCAGTTCAAGGGAGTTGAAATGTTCTGTTCTTGATGGCTGTTTGCTCTGCTTAGCAAAGTGCATGCTGTCACCTAGTGACCAGCGTCTCTAAGAGGTAGAAACAATAAAACATCTAATGCTTCTTGGGGGATTGTCTGTTGCAACAGAAAATAGGTTTCGGGTTCGTTTCATCTCTTTTTCTCCCCGCGTTGTTCTTTCAGTGTTTGGAGTATTTACTGATTTATTCAATGGACAGGATCCAAAAGAAAAAGAAAGAAAAGATTAGAAAGGAAAAGAAAAAAAGCAAAGTGAAATCCTTGTTCTTGCTTACCAAGTTGTTGAGTTAGTAAACGATCAGCTGTTAGGAAGTCTGCTCCTACAAAGTCAAAAGCAGTACATTTCTAATAAATGTGAGCAGAAGGGAGCAATGGCTGTCACATCTTGGTTGCAGGCATTCTAGTTACCCTTTGTGGAAGCGAAACACTAGACTACAAAGGTGTTTGGTTTATCAGCATCTGCATTTCTGGAGCCAACCTGACTGGTTGCCACAGTTCCAATTAAGCTCAGGAGACAAGAATAAATAGGCAATAGCAACAGCATCAAGAAATTCAAGGGGTGGGGCGGGGTGGGGTGGGGTGGCAGACTGTTGATGAAGGACCCACTAAGAACATATCTGACCCCAGTTCTTCCATAACCTTATCCAACCTCAGCCTATCAAAACACAGTTAAAACACTGCAGCTTACAGTACTGGGGGCTTGGCACTCCACTCTAGCACAATGTTTCTCAACCTTGGGAACTTTAAGATGTGAGGACTTCAACTCCCAGAATTCCCCAGCCAGCCATGCTGGCTGGGGAATTCTAGGAGTTGAAGTCCTCACATTTTAAAGTTCCCAAGGTTGAGAAACACTGCTCTAGCACAACATGCTGATGGAGCAGAGTCCATAAGCTGCTAAGCCTCCCTAAAGCCTGCTTACATTCAGGCCACTACAACCAGGCAGCTGCTTTGCACATCTGTTCTGCGGCCATTTGAAGCTCAGCATTTGGGGCTTTAGATTTGGGTTGCTCGTCTGCCTTTCCACTGGCCTGCAAGCAGATGTGGCAAGCCATGACGTCAGCGACAGCACCATTTATTCTGCGGGAACAGATCTGGTCATTTAGAACCTGCTGAAGTATTTGGGTTTTATATGCGCTGTTGGGAGATGCTTAAAAAAACCAACTGAGTCGATTTCCTATATGGTTGGATTCCTAAGCATTACCGAACAGCATCCTCTAGCGGACAGTGCTGGGTGATGACACCACATGGACTGTAGTATAAACATATCCAAAACAAATGGAAAAATCATTCCTCTCTCCCCCTCTGCCCCTTCCAACAGATTCAGAATTTTTTAAAGAGAAAGAGAGAGAGAGAATCACTGGGAAAATAGTTATTGGGGTTCGGATTATAAATGACATAAATGGTTTGAGAACATTGTAAACAGTTCTCTTCCAAGCAGTTTTGGTCCCAATGTGAAGGAAATTGGGACAGACAGGGCAAGCTTTGAAAAGCTGAATTGCCCACAGGATTTTTTTTCCTGCTCAGATAAGCCGAGTGGTGCTGGTAGGTTTTGTCCCCGTTGGCTGGTAGGCTTTTGTTCCCATGCAAAATCTATTGATGTTGTTTTGCAATTTTGTCTCAGTTGGCCTTAAAAATTCCTTTACAACTATTTCTCAAGAAGGAATGATTTCAGTCTGTTGCAGCAGAAAAGTATCCCATATTCTTAAAAACCAATAAATGTGTGATGGCATCAATGCTTACAGGCTACAGCAGTGTTTCTCTATCTCAGCAATTTTAAAATGTGTGGACTTCAACTCCCAGAATTCCCCAGCCAGCATGCATCTTCAAGTTGCTCAGATTAAGAAAGACTGGACTAGAGATGTTCCATGCCATCGGTTCAATGGAATCAAAGGAGCCTCAAGTAAGCTAACCTTTCCACATAGGAGCTGTCAGATGATGCCACATGAGTCATGGCATCATTGCACAAATGATGCACTATAGATATTTTTATTATTTGCACAATGATGGTGCACAAGATGTCACTATGTTTCCACCAGACAGCTATGAGAGCTGTCCAGCTTCTTCACCAGGGTGTTGGTCTGTTTTCCACACCTTCTTCAGCTCTACAATACCATTTTTGAAGTGAGTCAAGCAAAACGGTGTGTACTGTCTCAATAGTGGGAGTTGTAAAAAAATAGAGCTGATTATAATTGCCCTTCAAATTTCTCCATCAAGTTTGTGGCCAGGATAGGGAGAATTTCTCCATTTCCCAAAGGAAGGACTGTCCCACAGTGGTGATAGCAGGAATGGTGATACTACAGGTAGTCCTCATTAACGACCACAATAGTGCCTAGAAAATTTGTCGTTAAGCAGTGCAGTCGTTAAGTGAGACACATTGTGACCGGACCCAATTTTACTACCATTTTTACAATGGCTATTAAGCTAATCACATGGCTGTTAAATGAATCCAACTTCTCCAATGGACTTTTTTGCTGGAATTTGCTTAACAATAATGTGATTCATTTAACGACCATCATAAAAAGGTCACAAATCATGATCACGTGACTTCAGGGGGTGGTGCAATGGTTTGTGACAGTCATAAGTACAAGTACAGATTGTAAAGCACTTTTTCCAAGGCCGTCATAACTTCGAACCATCGTTAAACAAATAGTAATTAAGCGAGGACTACCTGTACTGAAAAAAGAAAAAAACCTATAAGAGAAATTCCTTCTTATAGCATTTTGGGATGTAATGAAAATATGGGAAGCCAGGAGACTCCCATCACTGGAGCAATGAACAATACAAAATCAGACATTCACATACAAGTCCCTTGGCCCAGCTGGTCACTGAATACAGGTAGTCCCTGGGTTGAGAATGTCTGGTTTAAGGATGATCCACAGTTAAGAAAAGAGCCTACTGTAGCAAAATTTGAGTTAAATACACAGTGATTCGAGTTAAATACACAATGGTTCAAGTTCATTACACAATACTATTTATACAGTATTATACAATAATACTGTTCTGGCTTACATACAAATTCGACTTAAGGACAGACCTTGGGAACAGAACTCATTCTTAAACTGGAGACTACCTGTACATGCCAGAACCCCACATTTCACTTTTCCTTTGGGAAAACTTCTAAAACAAATTCTCTTCCATTTAACTGAATGAGAACTAGAATGGGAAAATATATAACCTAGATCCTACCATTTTGTATATTCTTTGTTGATTACATGAGCAAAGTTAAACAAAAATGAAACAAAACCAAACGTAGATTCTACCCAGCATTAATACTGATATGACATGGGGGGAGAGTTGGCTGTTTCTTCCCTAATGACCCCCCAATTTAATTTTTGGCACTGACAACATCCTACCTTAAGCTTTTCACCTCAACTCGAGGGTCCTTCTCTATCCACTGCTAGCTGAGATCTCCTTGGTGTATCTGTGAAGTTTATATGGATGACTGTTCCCCAGGGTGTCTATGGGATGCAGGTGATTGCAAATAACCCTGTGGAAATTACACAAAATCCAATTTGTATTGTCAATTCAATCCAGAAAATCAGTCCAATCCAGCAATACGGACCAGCTTGAAAAATCAGTCCAATCTGAAAAGATCTCATTGCTCTCATCTTGAGATGCAGCACAATTATCCTAATCTGACACATCTCAGTCATGAATTTAGATTTTTTAATAGAGAAGCAAAACAGCAAGAAAGAAAGAAAAGTGATCCCTAATGAAATAGGTTTATTCTAATTAATTATATAAAGACTTGGGGGGCGATTAATTATATGGTATCTATGTTTGAGATGGCAATGAGCGTTACCAAAGGTTTATGATAGATATTTGGGGGTAGAAATGCAGAAGGTAGTTATATCCTGCAAACAATCCATAGGCAATTGCGACACAAGCAATTTAAAAAGGCTGCGGAGCTGTTTGTCCTGTTTCACCGAAATGGATTTGTGCATATGGAAAGAAGAAAAGATCAAAAGAAAAGTACCATAGTAAGAAAACCCAGAAGGGTGAGAAGTGGAAGATGAGACAGTCTGGACCAATTTTATGAATGACAGTGCAACTGCTAAGAACAAGCCTCATCTGAAATAACTCCATGATAGCAATGCACATCTTCCAATAGCACTACTGAGGAATCCACTGCAGAGATGCAGGTTGTCCAACTCATTGCTCTTCAGCAGATCAGATTATTCTATAGGATCAAACCTTTTGTATATATTCATCATTCAAGTTGTTCCAAATTTCCTGTTGCCACTAGCTTCTGAATATGTTCCTTCGTGCTTGTTCAACATCTTCAGCAAGAGGATACTAGATCTTTTTGAGCTAATTGATCAATAGTAGGTCAAAATTATCACACTTGATCATTTTGAGCTAATGTTTTCTGTCTGGTTTCAGGTGCATGGGCAGGGTGAAAAAAAAGATTTATGTGAAGAAAAGAGCTGAAGATAGACATCCATATGATGAAAACTGCTAGTATAGTTTCAGTAACAGATCAATATGGGCCAGATCAATATGCTTTGGATATTTCCCAGGAGAAAGAACATGGAATATGGGTCTTCAGAGAAGATTGTGGTTGGTGTAGAACCAAATACATGCCAGATGTATGTTACTGGTCTCTAGACATGCATTCCCTTGGGCCACTTTGAGATAATTCTTCATTCATTTCAGCTTTATCTAAAATGTGACCAGCAGATACATCTTTTGATATTATCATCAACCCAGCCTGCTGGGCCTACAATGGGGGAAGGACTCAGTACTGCTGATTCTTTAGTTTGAAATGGTCCCCTATCATTGGCCGGTGGTAACTGACCAGAAAGATATCATTATCTGTAGGGCAATCATAGTGGCAAGAGCAAGACTTGATGAACATCATTTTGCGGACAAACGAGTCTCCCTCTGGGCACCGAAATTCCACTTCCGCTGTGCTGGTGGTGTGTGGTGTACAACAGCGACTGTCTGTGCAGCTGCCGCAGAACTTGGGCCGATAGGAGCGGATGCTGGTGCAGCCAGTGAACTCAAAGTGGATCGCTTGACGAGATTTAGGGTTTCGTATACACCTCTTCCCTTTCTGAAAAGAAAAAAAAAATACAGCTGTGGGTAATTTGGGATGGATTCTAAGTTACTCCAGCCTTCTTCAACCTGGTGGTTTTCATACCATCAAAATTGTGGTATATGACTGCATCAGAAGGAGGATTGAGCTGAGATCCCAGGCAATCCCAATTGTGAGGATTAGGGCTCTGATACCAGAGATGATCAGTGTCAGATAAAAGCTGGGCTCTTTCAATTCAAGGGACAGTACTTTACAGTGATCAAGTGGAAAAACAATGTCTATGAGAACCTGACCTTGTGTTTCTCCATCTGTTGATTTTAAGCTATATCTGTCTTTCTGGAAACATCAACTTTCTTGCCTTGACTACCATTTCTGTATTCAAACTTTGGACTGACCTGGGACTATCAGTTCCACTGTGAGCATCACCACTAATTTCAGCTTCAGATAACTAACAACTTCGTTAAAACCTTCTGGCTATGTAACACATGTTGTCAGGATTGCAATTCAGTGGTGAAATTCTCCATGAATCTCAGAGGTTTTATTCATCTCTACTGTAGACTAAAACTGGAACCTTTCTCATGCAAAGCAGATGTTCTCCCATTATGGTGCTGGCAAATCTGTGTATAGGTTGTATCATTTAAGACTTCAGGATTCAATGCTTGCTTATACAAATAAATCTGAGCACGTAGAAAATGAGGATGTCAAAGAAATTTAAATCTGATAGCTAGAATGTTAGACTAAGACAACATCCACATGGCACTGTTATCTGGTTCAATGTTACCTGGTGTGTGTAGGCCTGTATATCTAATAGTCTTCAGTTGAAGGAAGGATAGACTAGCAAGACATCAAGTCAAATCTATATTCTGCCAAGTACACTGGACGTCATGTCTTTGAGATCAGGAGCCCAGCAGGACTCCGACAAAGGCTAAAAGTGCAAATAACTCCATATTACCCTAACTTTAAAGGAAGTTCTCAGCACTGCCTTCTCTGCCTTCCTGCCTTCAGGATTTAGCCTTTCCTTCTTCTAAAAGCTCAAGGTCAATCTCTTCCATAATTTCCAGGGTTCTCAGGTTTCAGAAATTATCAGCAGTTCCATGTTCAAGAGTCAGCAATAAGGAAGGTTGGGACTAAGAGATCACCTGTTTCTAACACAGTCATTTTAATGTGTTAGTTGGACAAATGCTGGAACAACAGTTTTCACAGTGAGAGTTAATACAATCTGTGTTCCTTCGTGGAGCTCTCCAAGGTGCTGAAAAATGCTTTATTTTACCAGAGACCAGAAGTGCCTTGCCTGTTCATTATGGCTACCTGTCCTTAGTTGGGATCCTTAAGCTACTCAACCAGTTCAGGACACTGAGTTACTCTCAACCAGACCCATCTTATGGGATTATTATGAGAATAACATCTACATGGTGAGAATGAAACATGCTATCTTGAACTCTTAAGAGGAAAAGAAGGGCATAAATATAAAAAAACACAATTAAAAGCACATTTTCTCTTAGCTCTCCAGTTTTCTATGTTCTACTTACAAAATGTCTATTATGGAAAAAAAAACCCTCTGAAGGATCTTTCAGAATGGATAAGTACTAAAACAACACATTTAAAACATATCAAGATATGCAGTTGCCTCCCCTTTGCTGGAGATAGTCAACCAGGAGCTAGATAGAATTTGTCAAGGATGTTTTAATCTGGAAGGCTACAAAAATTGGACTGAGGGGCCTTGATAACCTCTTCCCAAGGATCTAATTAAAATAAATACAACAGGTGCAATTCAATCCAAGGCTGTTGCTACCCTCTCATTCCAAGAGATGAGTACGGCCTTGGTCGAACTGTGCACCAGATCCTAAAGGGAACTTCCCTGAAGTGCCCTCTGAAAATCACTGGGATCCATCAGGTGCCTGGGGTGACCAGTCAAGTGGGTTTTTCCTTCCTATGGTGGGGAGCAGGCATGGAGATATGATAAGGTCCTGGATGATGAGTGTCTTATTACAGGCTGATTAGGCCTTAAGCAGCAACAGCCTAAGCTAGGGCCACTGAGGATCTGACAACCAGGCAATGGGATTCAGCACAGAGGGTTGAAAGGCACAATTGGATCCAGACACCAAGTGTGTCTTCCTTGAGAGTGGCCCACCTCATCTTCTGCCATATGTCCCTCTGCCCATCACCACCAAGATGTCACCGCCTGTCCCTTCCCCCATCAAACCAGTGCCCCTACACCCTGCCATCTCTCCCCCTGGCCAAAGGAAGCCATCCAACTCCCAGATATATGCCCCCCCCCCGCAATGTATACTCAGATATGTTTGCCACTTCAATGAAAATTAGTTCAATTCAGCCATCTAAGCTCAGGAGATTCGTGACGTAGATTCCCCAGCTTGCCTCAATTATTTGTGGTCCCCATCCCCTCTGCTCCCTGCCCCTTGCAGAAGTTGATATCCCACACTTGCACCCACTTCACTCAACTGCCCCAGTACCTTGATGCTCCTGTCAAGAGAGACATTGCAGAATCGAACCACGCAGAGCCTGCTCTCCTTCTCCAATTGGCATTGGGGGTTATCATTGGTAACACGGGTAGAGATGCCCATCCCACAGGTCTTAGAACAGACACTCCATTCAGTGGTCTGCACCAAACAGTTCTCCTGAAGGTTATGCAGTGTGGACTTAAGCTTTAACTCAGGCTTGTGAGCAAGTCTGTTCCTGTAAACTGAGATGAGCAAAAGAACTTCCATGAGCAAATTCTAAAGATTAAAGTAAAAGAGATTTTTTTTTTTTTCACACTGCTTGCCTTAGCCTCATTAATTTTTCACTTGGCCATGCCGTGGTAGCCCAAAACATCTGATAGGCACTAAGCTGAAGAAGACTGGTTTAAAGACTTGACTTCCACTGAACTAGACCCACACCTTCTTAATCTCATCCTCTTGTGTCCTGCAATAATGCACCGTATTGTGTTTAAAAAAAATACCAAGGCCAAGGGGGAGAGCGCTAGAAATTAGTTATGCATATGGGTGATTGATGGCCAAGGGGGAGAGCGCTAGAAATTAGTTATGCATATGGGTGATTGATGGCCAAGGGGGAGAGCGCTAGAAATTAGTTATGCATATGGGTGATTGATCACTTACAGAGGATTTTTAAGGGATTGTCCAGCAAGAGACAATGACTAAAATATCCCTTTCTGAAAAGTCATTGAAATGGCTGGAGGCAATGTTGTCCTACTCAAAAATTGTTAATGTCCATAATTAGCCTCAGAGGCTCTCCTCTCTGTTCCACCAATTCATTAGATTAGGTACAAGAGACGGAGCCTTCTCAGTGCTGGCACCAAGATGCAGGGATGTTGTCATGTTTAGTCACCGGACAGCAGTAAACTTTGGTGGGCCTGGATTACTTCTGTCAGTTCTGCTCTTGTTTGAAAGAGAGAATAGGTCTAATTCACACATCACATAAAGCTTTAATTGGTCACCCATGCTTTGTTGAATACCTTTGCACAAAATACTAAGCCACAAACCATGGTTCTTAAACCCAAGTGGCTGGTTTCAAGTTCTTGGTAGCCCACTTCAACTGAAAGCAAGAGCCTCTTAAGGCTTCCTTTAACAAGATTATTGGAATAGAAGAGGATAAAATTACAGAAATCTCAGCAGCTGGGAAGTTTTCACTTTCAGAGCTCCGTTCAACCTCTCAGCGAATTCAGAAGGATTTTTTCAGTCTTTGCTAAGATCTCCATGTGAACTGATAAGAAAGCTATTCTCTTTACTGATAAGAGAGGAACGTCTGGGTGGTCAGGATGTAAATCTCTCTCAGGCTCTGAACATATCATTGCGGCTCAGCAGAGTTCACACAGTCCATCAAGCCAAATCCAAGCAAATCACATATGTTATAGCTTAATGTGATGTGTGAATTCAGCCAATAGTTTATTTCTAGTTTTCTGACTAATGGTCCTTCAAAGTCTTCCATGGCAGCTTTTCTCTGTTGTCTAGTAGACTACTTCTGAAGTCTTTAGACAGTAAAGATTCCAATCTGCTTGTTCTTGAAGTGCTCTTTTCAGCTGCTGTTTTGTTTCTTTTCTTTTTTGGAGGGGGTGGTGGTAGGTTCCTGGCTTGGTTTCAAGATTTTTTTCAGTGTTGTACAGCACATTTTTTCCTTCAAATCCAAAACAATGCCCAGCCTGAACCAATACTGTAGTTCTGCATGCAAAGCAGCCACCCTATCACTTCTCATGATTCTTTCTCCTCTACCAATCCCAAGTGTAGAATACTTAATCTCATTCTCCTCTTCCTCAACACTGTTTGGGCTTCTCTTTCTATTGACCCTCCATCCAAGATGAGTTCTACAGAGCTAAAGCATCCATCTTTATTTTAGCAGCTACAGCACCTCCTCTCTGTCCCTGTTCATAGTTCTCCCATCTCACCAGCCATACCTTTCTCATAAGAGGTCTTCTGGCTGCTTCCTCCACAGACCCACTCTTCACAACACTTGTTCTGTGCTTTCACCCAGTGGAGAAGGGGACAATCAGGGGAAGGGAGATGTGCCCCATCAATGCAAAGGGGAATGCAGCCAATGGCCCCATCCATGCAGATGCACTGCAGCTTACAACTGGGCTGGAAGCTCTCCCCATTTAGATAGATTTTCCCCAGCAGGTCACAGGTGGAGCCTTCATGAGCTGGAAGGGGAACGCAGAGGTATGTGTGAACAGGAGTTCTATCACAGAATATGTATGGTGCACATAAGCGTCATCACACTTGGGCAGGATTAAACAGAATGGAAAGCTGTGCATAGTTTATAATAAATGTAACCATATTTTCTATCAAAACAGTCAAATGAAGGGGAATGGAAGGAAGGGGAATGTTCCACTTTCCATTAGTCTTTGTTTTAAATAGTTCAGTCATTTTTTCTCCCTTCCTTCTCTCTGCTTTCATTTTAATTACAACCCAATGAGTCTTCTGATGTCTGTAACCTTTGGTATTATCCAACCAAATGGCATGACATTTCCAGTGTTCTAGTTCCCATCACCCCATGCCAGCTTGCCAAATTTCATTAAGATGTCAAAGGGTAGCCATTTTTAGTATACTGTACAAAAGAATGAACACACGGATTGCCAATTATCTAAGCAAAATAAAACTTTAAATTGTCTTAACCTTTTCTGTCTCTTTTTGACTACTCCTCATGACCTTTGAATGAACTAAAGTTCTCTTTCTTCCATGCAAAATGATGCTTCCACTGCAGAGCAATAAAGCAAGAATAGATGCATTTCCATTCATTCAAATTCCCATTGATTGGAAATGAATGAATGCTTGCTTGGTTTGGTTTGGTTCATTTGGAGTTTTTTCCCCATGAACAGAATTAATGCACACTGAAGTCCTTGAAAAGAGGTTAACAAGTGTGTTCCATGAAATCTTGGGACATAGACTTGTGGCTTCACAGAATCACTGAAATGGGAAGGGTGTTGATCAGTGTTCCCCAACTGGGGTAATTTTGAGATATGTGGACTTCAGCTCCCAGAATCTCCCAGCCAGCATGGTCACTACTAAGAATTCTGGGAGTTGAATTTAAAGTTAAACCAGTTAAAGTTGTCCAGGTTGGGAAACACTGCTGTAGGTCATTCATATCTAGAGACCATATAAGAGATTATTACAGCCAATTATCCATGTTAGTAATTGGATAGTGCTTCTGCCCTTAAAGTGCAGATGAAATCTATCTTCTTATAATTGAAGCCCACCAAAGAACAAGCTTTTTGTAGGCTCAGAGTATTGGGAAGGACTGCTTAAACCATCAAGTCCAATTCCCTGCAGAAATCCAAATCAAAGCATCCAATCTTGACATACACATCATCACAGAAGGGAACCCACCACCTCCCCCCATCACTGGTTCCACTAAATTGATGTTAAGAAGTTTTTTCTGATGTTCAAAAAGAATCTGCCTTCCTGTAAGCTAAGAAAATTATTCTGTCCTATGTGCTGGGATGACAGAGAACAAGTCTCTTCTGTGCAATATTCTTTCAGGGACTTGAAAAATGCTATCATATCTTGCCTTCTATTGCCTTTTTTCAAAGCTAAACATAGCCGGTTACTTCACCTCTCCTCCTTTGGCATGGCCTCCTGTCTGTCTGTCTGTCTGTCTGTCTGCCTGCCTGCCTGCCTGCCTGCCTATCTAGACTCACAACAGCCAATAAAAACAGCAAGATAAAAACAAAATAAATCCTTCCCACCAGGTGCCAGACCAACCTTACTCTATTGACCCCCTGACTCAACCCTATCCTAGCCTAATGCTTGGGGGAAAAGCCAGGTCTTCAATCATCCTCATTACCTTTCTTCATCATTATTCCAAATTGGTGCCTAGAAAGGGGGTAGTTGGGGGATCAACATAAAATTGAGTGGAACAATTGTGATCCATGACATGCAATTTATACTTCTGCTCTTGTAAAAGGAGAAGAGTAGGAGCAACTCACCTAAACAGATGCCACTGTCTTTCTGGATTTTGGAAAAGTCACAGTAGAGCCCTTTGTGGTGATCACAAGGTTCCTGCAGGGAGCACAGCTCCCCAAGCTGCCGGGAGCATACTTTGCAGCAACCACAGCCATCTAGCAAAAGGCTATTGCCAGGAGGGCAGGAGGGAGCCTGTGAGGGACATTGGCAAGGGTAGGAACATGCCTGAGATGCCACCTAGAAAAGAAATAGAGACCCAGCAGTGCATGAACAACGGTGAGCCCAAATATTTTTTCACTAAAATATCTGCCACTCAGACACTGACATATGAATTCCTGTATGACACATGATATTCTACTGTTGCCATCCAAAGCTTCTGGATGAGGAGCCAGCTTTCAGCTGTCATGGCTGCAGTAAGAAAGCAGAAGGCAGAGGAGGAGGAGTGAGGTGCCCCGTGATATCCATGTGGCTCCCATCCTGATAGCATTCTGAAAAGCCCAGAAGAACCTGGATGTTCTCCCAGGCCTTCAGTTAGGATGGTTGGGACCCCTGTTTGGGGGTGTGGATGCTGTTAGCTGGACTTGCCATCTGTTCTTGTTCTTTATTTCTTTTCTTCTTCCTTTGTTATTATATTGCATTATTTTGTATTTTGTTTGGTTTTATTGTCCATTGCGCAGAATCAGTTTGGAGTCACTCAATGCCTAAAACACCTTGCTGGGCCCATATTATATCTTAAGACATTAGTAGACAATTCCTAGGTTCCTGTCTGGGACTCAAACTACCAAAGAACACTAGTCAAATATATGATTCTTTTTGTTTGTTGTTTGTTTATTGTACTGTGATGAATAGAAACATAATAATGTCATTATTATAATGCTGTGGCCCAAATCTCATTGCAGCTAAACCACCATTGACTGGGTTTTGACAACAGAAGTTTCTGAACAATGGTGAACGCCAAATCATTTTGAGTACAAAAACCATTATTTGGGGCCAGCTTCTATGTTCAGTAATGCCCTGGTCTCATCTGCTCAGCCTACAAGCTGAAATAGGATTGATGATGTTAATGTGAACTTTTCAGGCTGGGAAAATTAGTCATGTCAATGTTCATCCTGCTCCATAGGACATCTCTCCACTGCCATCCAATCCTCATGAGAATCCAGCTTCCATCTCTGCAGCTGTCTTAGTTGCAAGAAACTCTTGCATCAGGTCAGTGAACCAGACCAATCTCACCTCGGGGAATGAGCTAACATAGGCATCCCAACCCTGGCAGAGGACAGATTTACGATTCACGCAGGCACATTTGAGGGGATTAGCTGAGGAATGAGTTATGAAGGGCAGCCACATGTTTGGAAGAAGAAGCTACAGATTTCTGAGATTCCAAGACTCCACTGAAATGAAGCCTCAGGACATACATACACATGACTGAAATAAACACACACAGTTTTCTCCCCAGATCAAAGCAGAGCAACATGGACCAGTTGTAATGAGACTTCCTAGATTCCTTGCCCTCTAAACACTTGAGGGCAGAGATGTGTTCTCTTCTTCATGGTAAGACACCCTGCACTGTTGATGATGCTTTTTATAAAAATAATGCCACGATAATAATAACAATAAGAGCATGTTCTTAGATTTATATTCCACATTTGAAGGGGGGACATCAAGGAGGCTTGTAAAGGGATCCATTTTTATTTCCATAAAGGCCATAGAGGTCGGTTAGGCTCGGAGGGAGTGACTGGCCCAAAGTCACCTAGTGCAGTTTCCATGCTGAGATGCTGGGATGAAAACAAAGTACTCTGAATTCCCTGGAGACAGGGTAGGATGAAAACATAACTCAGTACTCTTATTAATGAAAGACATACGCCATTCCTTAATTGTTCATGAAACTTGGGACTTTCTCTGCTCCACTTGCATTAGAATTCATTTCAGCTCAAGTTCTTTATTGGTAAAAGCTGCATCCCAAAAAAATAAAACAAAACATTAGAATAGGAAATTTCCAAATTTTCAGGGGCTGGGGAGAATCTCTTGCCAAGTGTTTCCTTCCATACAGTAGAGTTTTCCCATTGATCAATGGACAAATCTTTCACAATCAGTTCTCTTTCAAGAACAGTCGAACCACTGACTGCCCTGTGAACTTGATCTCTTGAACTATGGAGAAGCCCATGGATGCGCCTCTGTGTTCTCCCCTGCTACCTTGCAACTGGGCAGATAGGTGAATTTAGACCTATCTGGTCTCTCAGGAACTCCTCCCTCTTTAGTCGATCATTCTCACTGCTTAGTTGAAACGTAGTGAGTTTTGCTGCAGCTGAGACTTCCTTGTTCCTCCTGTGGAGTGGAGCCTAAACTTCTATGATGGTATTACTGCTCGTTTAGGTGAGAATTTGACCCCTTAGAGCAATTCCATTCTCATAAAGCAACAAGCTCAAAGAACTTTGCCTATTGCCTATTGCCTATTTGCCCATTGACCCTTGTTGGCACACAAGAATGGCTCTGTTTACACTACACAGCTAAGGTATGGGGTTACCTATGGTTTTTGAAACCAATAATATTTGATTAGGTTGGTACCACCCCACAAACTATAGACTGGTTTGCAGACTACAATGGTAGGGTTCATATAACACATTAGGCCAACACTGAACTAGTCATATTATGGTTTCGCTTGTTAGGGAACCTAGTCAGTCTTCTTAAACAGCATTTCCTTATTGGAATTGGAGACTTTTGTTACAACAGCCCCACATTTTTCTTTTGCCCAGATGTAGGTAGTTTAAGAACTAGCAAGATGCCCTGTGCATCTTGACTATAAATCACCCTGCACCAACAATACTATTGCCTTCTCAAAGCATGCAGAAACAACATGTATTGCTTTGCTTAGGAAAACACACTAATGTTATATAGAGCAGTCTGTGATTAGGTTCACAGAAACCATGGTTGGCTTAATCTTAAGCTGTTGATAAAGCCACCCACACGAAGCCTGAAGGCATAGTTTACACACCACAACGGCTGGATTCATGCAATGGGCAAAACCTAAAAGAAAACAAAAAACCCACATACAATATGGCTTTCTGCAACATTTGCAGTAAGTGTACCTGCCCCTCTTGCTCTATATCTTCTATTACTATACTTGGCAGTAGACTTTTTGACATTTCATGGCAAGAGAAGACTTTCCTTCACCTACTACCTGATTTTAACAAAGAAAAACTGGAGGTACCCAGCCTTGAACCTAGGGATTGCGCCATGCAAAGCAAGGGAATCTATCACTAAGCTACTGTACAACATTTAATGGGAAGCTAAGTGAAGATCCTCCTAAGTCAATATTGCTTGAACTGAACAGCAGCAGTTCTGCAGTGTTTCAGAAAACGCCTTTCCCCAGTTGGACCTGGAAATGGTAGATACCAAATCAGGGACCTTTTCCATATAAAGACCTACCATTATGCTTTGCTCCTTCTTCAAAAGAACATAAGCAGTGCTCTGCTGGATTGGACCCCTGGCCCATCTAGTCCAGCTGTCTGTTCTCACAGTGGCCAATCAACTGCCCAAGGAAGCCCACAAGCCTCCTAGCAGATGGCCTTCAGAGGCAATCACATCAAGGCTAATAGCCATTGATCCCCAGGACTTCCATGAATTGCTCTAACCCTTCTTTGAAGCCAGCCAAGCTGGCAGCCAGCACCACATCTCATCATACCCTAGAGATGCAGAATTCTATACCATCTCCTTTCCACTGCTATATCTTTATAGAAATATACAGTACATACCCATCCAGGCTCAAGGGCCAATAAAAAGAAGGTCAGAATAATTATTGCCCCAAAGTTGTCAAACATCCTGAACATCTTGCTCTGTGCATCCCTCTTTGTTGCCTTTTGAACAGTAATGAACTCAAGCTCATCTTTAAATAGACCTCAAAGAGGGCTGTGCTTGCATCTGAGTGACAGTCTGGAAGGTAGCCCAAAACTGAGCACGAGAGAAAATCTTCTGAATTCCAGGGAAATGCTTCTCTTTCTACTGGCGGAACTTGGCATGCACACATAACACTGCATTTATACGGGTGGGAGAGGAGAGAGAGACCAACTTCTCTGGCCAAGTCTTGAAAATAGTCTTTCCTTCCTTTAATTTCAAAAGTATTTATATAATGACTCCTTACCCCATCCCTTCTGCCTACGTTCTCCCTTCTCTTCACTCCTTCCCATTAGTTTAATCTTAATGGCCAATAAAGAACTACACTTCTTAAATAAACTCAAAGCGTACTGGAGTAATTCCTCCCCTTGGAGAAGGTGCAATTAGATCGCAAGAGCTAGGCAACAGCACCTTGGCTGGTCTGAAAAAGCTAATGGGGATCAGAAATGGTCAGTACGTGGATGGGAAGCCACCAGAAAATCCAGGGCTGTAAAATAGATGGGTGTGGGTGTGTGCACATGCACACTTTCCAGTCAGTTTTGACTCCTTACAACTGCCTGGACTAGTCCCTGCAGTTTTCTTGGCAAGATTTTTGGAAGTGGTTTGCCATTGCCTCCTTCCTAGGGCTGAGAGAGAAGGACTGGCCCAAGGTCATCCAGCTGGCTCCATGCCTAAAAATTCACCAACTCCTGGTTTCTAGACTGGTGCTTTAACCACTACACCAAACTGGCTCTCAAGCTAGATTGGGAAATGTGGGGGGGGGGGGGGGGGAAGAAATCCCATAAAATTGCAATGATGAATCATTTATATATGTTTGCAAAGAAAACTACATCGATGTTTCCATGGCGTCACCAGGAGCTGACCTTGGCTTGAGGGTCTCTTTGCATTAGCAACTAGGCATTAAAATATACGTATATGCAAGGTGTGGTTTGAGTCAACATAGAACCAAGCTACCATTCATGAAAATACACCCGCACCTGACCTGCACCATTATTTAGGGGCAATCAAGAGCATTTGGAAAACCACAAGGATTAGAATGAAAAGCTTTCCCCAGTCAAATATCATATTACAATTTTTGTCTGCATATTGGACATTTGATCCTTTTCTTGCCATCCTACTGCTAATGGACCTCTCCCAATATAAGGGAAGTCTGTGGTGGCTGCAGTGGGCTGAGTCACATTAAAGGAGTATGAAGGGAAGAAATGCAAAAGAAACTTGAGTTTCTAGACCAGTGCTTCTCAGCCTTGGCAACATGAAGATGTATGGACTTCAACTCCCAGAATTCCCCAGCCAGCCATGGTGGAATTTTGTGAATCTCTTTGCTGCCATCTGGTGATCATCCAATTTTGTACCCCAAATTTGGTAACCCTAATGGAACTAGTCTACTTCCCTGGTCATTTGCAATGCATGCTGAAATTACACTATCTGTCAGCCCCACCAGGCAGATCAGATCAAGAAATCAGTTCCACAGGAAGGCTCAAACTACTTTCATTGAGACTGGCTACAATAACAAAATCTTGGAAATCTGATTATATCTCCTCCTCCTCCTCCTCCTCCTCCTCCTCCTCCTCCTCCTCCTCCTCCTCCTCATAATTCAGTGAATTGGGGAGGCGTCTGTCTGTGCCATTTCTCAGTCCCAGGAAGGCCCATGTTGTAGCTTCTCTGTCTATGGGGCTACTCCTGCCCCAAAACAGAATAAGGTGACAATTTTGGGCTGCAGAAAAGGAATAAATAAATAAGAAAAAGTCAAGATGGGCAGCCGCAACAGTGCAACCAAAGCAATGCCCATTTTTTATGTGTGATGCATAACCCTGTCTTAGCCCAACCTACTCACAAGGTTATTGGGGAGATAAAATAGAATCATCTTAAGTTCTGGGAGAAAAGTCAGGATGTAAATTGAACAAATGAAGAAAGGGTGTTTTCCACCAATCTGTCCTGCTTTCCTATGCTAAGTGGGTACCTGAGATGGGGAGGAGAATGTTAGCCTATCATGTGCACTGAAGGCCCTTCCACAAAGGCTTTTGATCCTGCTCCATGCCATGCCTGAATATCCCCATCCCCTCATCCCCCTTGGGCAGGAGCCAATTTTCTTCAGCTGGGCTCAACCCCCTTCACATCACAACAATTCTATCTGATGCAACTTGGGGCGGTCAGTTTCCCACTGGAAGAAACCCTTACCTATCCCCATCTGTCCCCAAGCTTCTTCTTCCCTACCCCACAGTCTCTGCCCCAACCCCAGTTGCCAACAAGGCCTCCAGAAACCACAGTATCCTTGTACCAGGTTTGGGGGTGCTTGCAGGCAGAGTAGCTGTTGCTGTTGCTGATTATATAATGATTAATACTAATTGCATCATGGTAAGAATAATAATATTATTGAGACCATTCTAGATGCTAGAAAGAGCTGTTGCTTGGAGAACCATCTGCTTACACAAAAAAGCAGCCAGTGGAGTGGACCAACCATGATGCCAAGGGGAGCATTAAGCCTAAACTCACTGATGCCACTACATTTTATTATGTGGTTTCCATTCAAACATATATATGCATCTCAGAGGTGTGACTGATGTAACTAAGTGGGAGGTGCCAGTAAGATTGAATATGTGAGCACAGCTCCATCAGGGGAGGCAGATAGGCCAGCAGCCTATCTGCTGATAATAAGCACAAGTAGCTGGACAATGGATGTCCACAGGGAGATAGCCATCCCATAGGAGTCACGACAATATCACATACATCCTGATGCCATTGCAGAAATGATGCAGATTAGGTATTCATCAGCCACATCCTGATGAAATCTGCATCATTTCTGCAATGACATCAAGGTATGTGCGGCATCAATTGCCCGTAGACCCATAGGCATCCATGGAGGGATCGGGGGCAAATGATGACCCATTCAAGATGACATCCTCATGCCAATGCTGCAGACACATACTTTGTGGCATTTCCAATTTTTATTTAACGTGCATTTATACCGAAGTACCAGGGACGTCCTAGGTTATGATCAAAAACGTCAAGAGGGTGGCCACAAAGGTGCGACTGAACCCTTGCCCGTTCTTGATGTGCGTCATGTACTGAACACATGGAAAAAGCAAGCAGAGCTTTGACCATGCCACTGTGGTTGCTATCTTGACTTTTGTACCGTATCCTGGGATGCCCCCGCTAAGTGCTGAACAAGCACGTGCATCAGCCTTCATTGTGCAAATATGCAATTGTGGCATCTGCACAATGATGTCATCGAACACGCCATCATTTTCACATCATCGCAGTTTATTATGGGTGTTGCTAAGCAGGACATCAACAAGCATTTGGGAAGAGCATGTTCTTATTGATGATCAGATAATATATGTGGATGTGATTGGCTCCATGCATTGCACTAAGCCATTGTTGCATAAACCATAAGGTTTACATGTTGCTCTACACCGTTGTTTTTCAAACTTGGCAACTTTAAGATGCGTGGACTTCAACTCCCAGAATTCCCCAGCCAGCATATGCTGACTGGGGAATTCTGGGAGTTGAAGTCCACGCATCTTAAAGTTACCAAGTTTGAAAAACACTGTTCTACACCATAAAAGAAATTTTATAAACCACAATGGTTGAGTTCATATCTTGTGCCATGCCAAAATCAAAATCACAGCCTGGTTAAAAATTATGAGAGAAAGTGATCGCATACACCACATACACACATATATAAAATACTGGTGGGTGGATAATTTATCCTGCATATTAGTGCTCTATTAGTGCTCACTCAGTCCTTATTCATGAAAGATAATGTAGACATTCTTTCAATGGAGAAGAAAATTTCTGAAAAATTCTCCTGGGTAGAAGCCTGTGTTCCTCCGCTAACTGAATGAAGAGGCAGCCAAGAAGTTTACATGCACGGCCCATCTTTCACTGTACATTTTCTTCCGAAGAAAACTGGCAGCCTCCATAACTTCCCATGTTTCCATTAAATCATCCAAAAGACAGAAGTCATGATCAGGGAACATCTACCAAGGAGCTTTCGGGAGCAGCACTACAGGGGAATCAGTCCCTGACAGTTGGAATAATTCACCTGGAGAAAATGGATAACATCATCCTCCCAATTTCTCTGCCCACAAATCTGGAGAAGAATTTTAAAAAGATCTTTGGGCTCACAGCTTGGATATGGAAGGCTTTTAAAAGCAACGCCAAGGTTTTCAAAAACATCTGGGATACTGAGTATGGATTTTACCCTGCTGGAAGGTTCTCACACTCAAAGCTGGACGAGTCCCAGTTTCCTATAAATGGTCAAAAATGTGCAAAGTCCAACTCTCAACTGAAACAGGCACAACACAAGCTAATCTGAGATTCAGATATGTTTTTTTGAGTCAGAATACTCCAGAATAAGTTTTGGTTCCAACATTAGCACCATGTTCTGCCTAGCATGTCCTGAAGCATATGGATCAAAAGGTCCACTGAAAGTTGCATGTGTGCACTGCTTTTGAATTCAATGAATAATTCTGGAAGGGGGATAATAACACGAGAAGGTTTTAGGAAGGGATCCCTCAAATCCACAGAGCAAACAGAAAAGTAAGGATTATAGAGAATATTGATTGTTTTACCTTCTTGATAACCAAGAATACAAAATAAGTAACGTATGGTTTCAGTAGAATCCCAGCTTACCATTCTGCAGGAATATGGTCAAAACGTAATGCCACATTTAAAGCCATAAATTAAAACAAAACTTATTTACAACTATGATTATGATACTACAACTCAGAGTTTTAAATTCCATAATGAGTTTAATACCTGTGCCTGCAACATTAGAGTTTTCCCACAAACCAGCAACTTTTCATGCACCTGGGATCTCAGCCATTTTTGGCCCATCCTTCCTACTCCCTCAACATATGATGACACTGGTTCACAAGTGTTATTTAATCAAATGAGCCTCAGGAAGCCGCTATTGCAATGCTGTAGATTTTTGTTTCATTCTGTCTTCTGTATTTATCAATCTAGGACTGGGATGGCTATTAAAAATGCATGGGGGGCAAGGGGGGGCTAACCATGGAAAGCAACATGGCATTCTTTTCTGATGATCAGCACAAAAGCTCTGTTCCAACTCTTAGAAATGTGGTCTGGGAGACGGCCTTATGGAAGTTCCCTAGAGACCAAAATGTGTCCCAGGACTGGGATTCCTTTCTGCTGACATCTTGGCTTATGACCTGCACTGCACTGTTTGTCATGTCACGCTAATAGCTCTGGAGCATTCCGTGGATATGCTGTGATTTGCAGAGGTAGATGGAGATGCGAAGGGCAAGAAGGGCCAGAAGGCCCCGCATATCAAAAAGGAAATCTGAACCATGGAAAATGATAGCACCACTTTGCCAGGGACCATGCGCGGCATTTATTGCACGTTGTGAAGACAGACGTTTTCCAGAAACATCCTTCTCATGGGATGGCCTGTTTTGATACCAGTTGGCAACACTGATATTCCAGCTTGGTCAGAGGAGGCTAAAGGTCTTCTAGAAGTTGGGTTGCTTAGAGCTTTTGTCCCAGCCTTCAAAATATTTTAGGCTAAAGTAATCTCACAGCTTCTGTATCAGGCAGAGCTCTAGGGCTATATAAAAGATGGAAGCCCAAGAGGAAATAATTCAGAACCTAGGCATCCAGTAGATGCCACAACGACATCACACGTGCCGTGAGACCCTTGAGCATATTACCCTAATACCGTAATGTAAGAAAGAACACAATTGTATGGAATGATTTCATGCTGTGTGGGACATTGCTTGTCTCAGTCTCTATCCAAGCCCACCTGCCACTATTAAGGCTATTTTCAAAAGCTTGACAACCTTGCTGAAATCTGTCAAGTTCAAATTAGCTACCAATATCATCGTAAGGGAAAGTGGTAAGACAACAGTTCTTTTGAAAAGGTATTTCTTCCCTCTATTAGAAGACTTTAAAATATGGAGCAATGAGAAAAGGGGGGGGGGGAGAACTGATTTCTGGAGCAGAATGCCAGCTATGGTGCTGGTTTGGTTCAAAATTCAAAGTTTAAGGAACACAGATCTCTTTCTCAACAATCTAAACTCATCACTGAGTCCTTAAGGAAGACATTTACTAGTTTGTGTTTTCAGATTGTCTGTTTTGTATATTTAGAAGGAGGATTTCACAGAATCATAGAATTACCGAATGGAATCAATGGAAATACCTTAGAAGTATTTCATCCAACCCCTGTCTACAGCATCCCCAAGAGATGCCATCCACCCTTTCCTTAAACACACCCAAGCGAAGAAGGATCCACCATGCCCAAGGCAGTCTGTTTTATGGCTGAACAGCAATTAACCTTAGAATTTCCCCTGATGTCCAGCCAAAATCTACTTCCCTTCAGCGAGCCCATCATGTCAGTGAGGAACGCAGCCACTCTGGAAGACATTTATGGGGTCCCCCCAGCCAACTTTCTAGACTGAAGAAGCTGCTTGGACAAGCAGTGAAACGTATCAAACCAAAAGAAAAGAAATCCAGTTGCCATGACTCAGCCTCCAAATAATTCCACCTGGATGCCTGAGAATCTTCATCAACTTTGCGAACAGTGCAGTTTTGTGATACAAGACAAGTAGAAGATCTCAACATATGATTCAGGGCACATATAGCGCTTGTTGAGAGCCAGTTTGGTGTAGTGGTTAAGGCACCAGGCTGGAAACCAGGAGACCATAGTTCTAGTCCTGCCTGAGGCATGAAGCCAGCTGGGTGTCCTTGGGCCAGTTACCCTCTCTCAATCATAGGAAGAAGACAATGGCAAACCACTTCCAAAAAACCTTGCCAAGAAAACTGCAGGGACTAGTCCAGACAGTTGCCAGAAGTCAAAAACTGACTTGAAGGCACACACATTCATTTGAGAGCCAGTTTGGTGTAGTGGTTAAGACATCAGGCTAGAGACCCGGGGACCATGAGAGAGACTTTGGATCCTTCTCTCTCAGACCAGGAAGGAGGCAATGGTAAACCACTTCCGAAATCTTGCCAAAAAAACTGCAGGAAGTAGTCCAGGTAGTTGTCAGGAGTCAAGACTGACTCGAAGGCACACACACAAACACAACAGCATCAGTTAAGAACATCTTAACCTAAACATGTCTTTTCTTAGGATCACACCTCAGCTGTGAGGGCAGTTGCACCAGGCTAGGAAAAGATGCAGCTACTCTCAGGTATTCCCAACAGGTGCTGCTGGTGCACCCCTGTGGATGCTCTAAATCACATTTTGCCTTTGAATCTGGACCTTTGCACTGTCTTTATACGAACCCAATTGGCAGAGATGTAAGTGGAAGGAGAAGGGTTTCCTGCTTGCTCGCTCGCTCGCTCACGCGCGCTCTCTCTCTCTTTCTTCTGTTTGGGCTCCTGTGCCTTTAACAAACACATCACCAGCAGGATCCAAAAGCATTTTTTCCCAGAGGTAACCTGGGGAGAGATGCAGTGACCTCCATGCGGGGGAATGCACCTGGGATTCCCAACATCTGCCTTCTCCAGTAAACATCTGCCTCATTGACCGTGCGTGGGTTGCTTTTAGCTGTTGCTAAATTGCTTTGCCTATCAAAAACATATCCCCCTTCTCTTTTCAAACCTAACATCTCATGGAGGAAGGAACTTCCATTCCATGTTTCAAGATTTCCATTAGAGGTGCAATAACTTAAAGCAATTTAATTTCATTTAAGTAACTGAAATGTTTGAAGATTCCTGCACATCTCTGCCTGGAACTTGACAGGAAGTTCACTAGTACAGCTGGGAACTAGTTGGATCTTTGTAAATCCTTGAAGGGAGGGGTGAAATTAATTTTCAAAATGTAATTCAGTTAGTTGATTATTGGAGACAAGTAAAAGGATTTTGAAACAACTGAATCAACTTGCAGCTTTAATATTATGAATATGATATAATTTGCACATCTGCTTAAATGAATAGCTTGAAGATTATTCTTTACCAAGTCTACATGCAGATTCTGGAAGGGGACTTGGGATGTTTGCTCCTACTAATTGCCTTCTTGGATAGCTCCCATTCCTTTCTCAGAAATATAACACATAATAATACTGCACATGGGAGTTTACATCTGGCACAACAGTATTATCTTTCCTTGTACATACCTAGTCATAAATAAGCTGCACTGAGTTCAGTGGAACTTACTTCCAAGTTAGCTTGAATTTCTAGATGAAAACCCTTGCAAACATACAAGAAATTCCCGTGCCTTGTGTGGTTTTATGGAATTTCCTGTCTTGTCAAGGCACATTTCCTCTTCACCATAAAGAAATTACATTCAACAGGCAAACACATTCCCTGGCTCAAGAAGAACAATACTGGCTGGAGAAAAGAAAGATTAAAAGTAAAAAAGAGTGCCATGGATTGGACGCACGTTTGCCGGCAAAACTGCTTAAATAGCCTGAGACGTGTCTGAGCCCAAGTCATGCTGGCAACGGCGGAGTTTTGTTCAGGAGGGGCAGCAGGCCAGGGTGGAAAGTTACATTCAGTTAGTCAACAGCAGGGCAAGGATAGGCAAAGAGGGGCCTTCTAGAAGCTCTGGGCTTCAACTCCCACAATTCCCTGCTTTTGGCTACACTGGCTGAGATTGATGAGGATGGAAATCCTAACTACCCAGAGGGCACTAGTTGCCTATCTATCTCTCTGTCTCTCTATCTATCCATCCATCCATCCATCCATCCATCCATCCATCCATCCAATTTATATGGCCGCCCATTTCAATAAGTGACTCTGGGTGGCATATAATCCCCAAAATTATGAATTAAATTAAATTATTAAAATAATCTCTGCCAGATTATTTATTTATTAAATTTATATGCTGCCCATCTCCCCCAGAGGGTGACTCTGGGCGGCTCACAATTAAAATCCAACATTAAAAGCAGTAAAAATAAATATCCATATGAAATTACCTAAAAAATTATACTATATAAAAAGACTATATACATAAAAAGACTATAGAATGCAAGATGATGGGGTGGAGGCAGAATCAGTTACCCCACCAGCCAATTCCAACAATGCGAGCCCCCATCAGGCCCCCAGGCCATCTGGCATAGCCCAGATTTCACACTCTTCTGGAAGGCCATGAGAGTGGGGGCACACCAAAACAATCCCCAAAACAAAGGATAAAGTATTAAACTGTCCAACCAATAAACTGAAGGTGTGTGTTTTCTTGGTATAATCATTTGCCCCAAATACAACTGCTTATCATATTTTTAAGTATAACAGACAAAGTTGTCCTCAGGGGTGGTAATGAACTGCTTCCTCTGCTCTGCTTGGCCTAAACCTTCAGTCAAAACAAATGATGCTTTAATACAGTGTTCCTCAATCTCAGCCATGTTAAGATGGGTGGACCTCAACTCCCAGAATTCCCCCAGCCAGCATGCTGGGAGAATTCTGGGAATTGAAGTGGCTGAAATTGAGCAACACTGCTCTAATACATATCCTTAGTAGACTGGAGAAAATTCATGACATTATGGCAAGTTTTTCCCTACTGGGTCTCTTCCCACCAAGGAGACACTAGGAGCTAGTGAATTTCCAATTCTTGGGCTGCAGTTGGTCCTTCTCTTAATCTAAGAAGCCATCTACTGGATATTAATTCAGATCTTCGGAAAATGGCACGTGTCTACTCCCCAAACCTGGCGGCCTGGAAGAGAGAGAAAAGGATGTTGGAATGAGAAGGGAATGAGAGAAATTAAAAGAGGTGTAACTAGAGAGAGAAAAAAGGGATTGACATAGAAAGAGAATGGGTGTCCCACCCAGTTTTGGCCCTCCCCCCATCTCTCCTTGCTCTGTTTATCCCTGGAGGAATGCTACCTTAATGGAAAAAGGGTTGTCCATCTCTGCACTGGAACAAGAGTCACTTCCCACTCTGGTGTCTTAAGACAGGGTTCCTCCACCTCAGCAACTTTAAGATAGGTGGACTTCAACTCCCAGAATTCCCCAGCCAGCATGGCCGGCTGGGGAATTCTGGGAGTTGAAGTCCCCATATCTTGAAGTTGCCAAGTTTGAAAAGCGCTGTTCTATAGTAAAGAAATGCTGAGCAGAAGTCAGCCAGGTAGGTGCTGAAAATTAAAACACAATTAAGACCATGGTAGGGGAAAGGTGCATACCTTTCAGGTGCAAGTGGAATTATAAATGACCAACTGAAGGACCGGAATTGTTCTTTGGTAATTCTGCATGGCTGGCTGGGGAATTCTGAGAGTTGAAGTCCACCCATCTTAAAGTTGCTGAGGTTGAGGAACCCTGTCTTAAGAGGTTTGGGGCAAAGTCTCAGAATTCCAAGCCAGCACACAGAAGGGATGGGAGTGTGGGCAGGAGATGATGGCGTTTACAGTCTAGTACATCTGAGGAAGCCTGGTTGATGGAGGCTGATCTGAAGCATTTGATCCTTAAGAGCCAGGCCATAACTAAAACGTCTTTAAAAGGAGCCTCGAAGCAACCTAAAAGCCGGCGGCTGCCATATGGACACGCTCTCTGCCAAACTAGCAAAGGGATCAGGTTGCAGGACAGACTGGCAGATAATACCACAAGCATTTTAGATACAAAACATAAAACTGCCAACACCACCATCTGTTTTCAATAAAAGCTAAACAAAAGAAAAGGGAAAGAGGGTGGATGGGGGAAGAAGGAACCGGTTCATTGATTCTCTTCCAAAAGAAGTCATGAAAGATGTAAATATAGGCAAGATGGGAGACCAGCGGGGACTTTCATCTTCTCCCTGACCCTTCAACTCATTTTCTGTGTGTTGTTTTAATAGTACTTGTTTTGCAAAATATTTCTAGGATATTTTCGTTTAAAAGAAAGCAGATTAAGGAGAATACAATCCAAAAGTTATTAGCCTCAGGGTATGTTTTTAAAAAAATCAAGATGGTGGCCATGATGGTGCCATCAAAGTTCCCCCTATTTTTTATGTGCATCGCGAACAACTTCCATCATTCCCAGTTAGAACAGCCAACCCCACTGGAAACAATAAGAGCCGCAGTTTAACCTGTCTGAAGGACACCAAAGAAGGAAGGCAGATGCTGAGAAAGTGACTGTATAACATGCTAAGCCATGAGCCCCATTCCACAAACTGCTGCTTGGTATCACATGTTAAGTCACAAAAAAGCCAGACACCTTGTGGTTTAGCATGTAGTATGAATCCGGACTGAACGCTTCGCATAAGAATCTCTACTCTGTATAATTCAGTTCTCATAGAAGACCCTCAGATGCTGCTTCTCGTAATACAGAGAGTAAAGAAGTTGACCTTGACAGAGATATCCAAGCTCTGTTGCCAAGGCTACAAGGGACAAAACATTGCTTAAATCCATAATCTAATTAATTAATTAATTAATTAATTTCTATAGCCGCCCATCTCAACCAAGTGACTCTGAGCAGCGAACAATTCTAAAACAATAAAAATCAGTTAAAAACAATACAAAAAGTGATATATTCAGCAGCCGAGAAAATTATCATGATAATTATCAATAGAGCCAAGAGACAGGGCCCTTAACACATTCAGGGCCCCAGGCCCGAGCACATAGCCAGGTCTTTAATGCCAGATAATGGCCAGATAACAGTCAAAAGCAGCTCAGGCAAACACCTCCCTAATTCACTGAACTATAAGGAGAAGGAAGTACAACTTGCAAGATTGATGTCAGCCCCACTAGATAGAGCAGACCAAGAAATCAACTCACAGAGTATCTAAAACTACTTTAATTGAGATTGGCTATAATAAGAGAACCTTGCAAGTCTGATTGTGTTGTTCTTCCTCCTCCTCTTCCTCATATTTAAATGAATTAGGGAGGTGTCTGTCTGAGCCACTTCCAAATGTTAAGTGGACATTCTGGACTTAAAAACACATTTACCTCTTGTCGCCTTGGCAACAAAGCTTGCATATCTCCATCAAGGTCATCTTCCTTACCCTCTACACATGAGGACCTAGATTTGATCTCTGCAATAAGTTATAATGACTTTTTACTTGGTGTTTGGATTAGTTTGTAGCATGAATCCAGACAACTGTACCTTAGTTGTGGTATGAACCAGGCTAGATGTAGGTTATGAAGATCCAGGTTCAAATCCATACTTAGCTGTCAAATTTCCTGGATGATTGCCTTGTACCATCATTGGGAAGCTAAAAAGAGGAAGAACAGTCAGCAGGCACATCCCTTGAATTCTTTGGAGGAAGGGTGAGCTATATAAACTTAATTATTAAACAACTCTATTATCTATCTGGCTGCACCTTCCAATCTCTGAAATCTAGTAAAAAATTAAACAGAATTCCCCATTCCCAAACTTAAATTCAGCCTGCTTTTTTGTAAGGGGCCAGTGGAATACAATGGAGCAAGTACACCATGGAGCAAAAAACTCTGAGTAAAAAATGGGCAGGGACTGAACTTTCCACATAGCTATTTTTGAAAAGTTAGCAGCAATACCCTTCGTTCCTTTTTATTTTATGCCAGATCTAATCATTTCTAAAAAACAGTTAAGGAAGGAAAAAAACTTGGCCCAGTACGTGATAAGACCCCTGTCTTGAATGTGGGGGTGGAGGGTAGAGACAGCTAATAAAAGTTTATAGCTTTTCATTACATGCTATAATGGGAAATGGTGTCATTTTCTCTCCCGGACATCATGAGCCGCTCCAGGTTGCTATCTGGATCTTCCATTTTAGACATTTTATTTTATGGCTGTAAACTGATCCACATCTGAAGAGAATCAGCTTCAGCGTTGGTTTTTGAAAATGGGAATAACTGTACATCAGCTACAAAAAATAAAATCTGGTTCAACAATCATTAAGACAACCCCCTCCCTGCCCCTAGGCATAGGAATGCAGCAATTCAGTCAGTCCATTTATTACAGTCTTAGACCAGGACAAGAAGTGTATCCAAGAGTGATCTGCAAGCACTTACAAATCTATCTTAAGAAATCAGTAAATAACATTTGAAACAAAATTTAAATATATCTATAAAGCAAGCTGACTAGAACCGGCGAGTAAAGTCCAAAAGGAGCAATTTGTGTCTAGGTGAAAAGTGAGGTACTATCTATAATGACATAAAATGTGATAACATCTAAAGTTACAAAAATGTGATGGTATCTAAAATTGACGTAGTGTGTGACGATATTTATAACTGCATAAAATGTGATAATATCTAAAATTACATAAAATGCATCCATGTAGCAGGAGGTTGGCCTATTGCAGTCCGGCAGATCGTACTTGCTGCAGCGCAAAACTTAGCCACGTGCCATGCAATCAATGGCAGTTTATCTGTAAGCAGAGATTTGAATATCACCCCGGGGAGTCCCGCTTCCCAAAACGTGTAGGGGCAGAATAATAAGAAAAATGCTTTAAAATTAGTAATAACAATGATTATTCATTTATTTATTTATATATCAAATATATATCACCGCCCAGCTCCCCCACAAGGAGGGACTCTGGGCGGTTAACAGCCAAACAATTAAAAATCAATAAAAACATAAATAAAACAGTATAAAATACAATTATTAAATATAATAAAATCCAAGCGATGGTGATATTATTTCAGCCTGTGACCAGATAATGTCGGTCAAAGGTAAGACTAGGGAACAAGCCATCCCCAAAACTGACTATTCCCATCCCTACCCCATGCATGATGACAAAACCAGGTCTTCAGTTTTTTTCTGAAGTCTAAAAGGGAGGGGGCCAACCTCACTTGTGGGGGGAGAGTATTGCAAAGGGCAGGGGCTGCTGCAGAGAAGGCTCGCCTCCTGGAGTCAGATTATCCATGAATGCATCTAATTATCTGCATTAATTAATTATTTCAATTCAAGTCCCAGTCACCAACTAAAAGGTGAAGACCCGGCTCTGCCATCTGGCCTGGGGTGGGGAGGGAGGTCATCAGATATGGGGTTGGCTAGCCCCCTAGAGGCCTAGTGTTGCTTCCATCGGCCTCTTGGATTTTTTCTTTTCCTTTTATTCTTTGTAAATGTGACCTCTTTAAATTTTAATTGTATATTTATTTATTGTTTTAATTTGTTGTAAGCTGCCCAGAGTCCCCCATTGGGGGGAGATGGGCGGGGACAAGTTTAACAAATAAATAAATAAACCGGAAGTGTTACTGCCCAGATTGGAATGTTCCCACTCCCACTTTGGAGTGGGAACATACAGATGAAGGTCGTGGGGGAGCATATGTTCCCCTGAATGATCTTTTCAACCAGAGCAGCAGGAAAATGCTCTATTTAAAGACATCTATTTTCTTGCTTAACTATGAATCCACAGATCCATGCAGTAATGTTCATAATGTCCTACGCTGGCCTGAAGATGTAAAAAAGTGAAGGTGTGACCATGGAGATGGAAGGGACACTTGAGTGTTGCGTATTTGCACAGAAGGACAACAATACAAGAAATAACCAAGGCAACCAGCTATAATATGCTTTTTGATCCGTTTTGGACACGGAATGCCCTGTTCCCAAGTGACAAGGTAACATCTACGTGTTGAAGCCATTTAAACCTGTTCAGGTATAAATGATAAGAGATCAAAACACGAAAATACTTCATTTGGTAATTGGAAATAAATGTGGCAATTTCCCTCCTCCCACATTTGGGCCTGCTGATTTAATAAAGCGGGTTGAGAAAATACTATTTTCTTCCCTGAAACAAACAGATCGGGGATTAGAGAAATGATGGTTTAATAGTATGATTAAGAAGCGTTTCATACTGTCTTAGTATTTGAATTTCTAGTTGAGGTTCTTCCCCAATCAACCCATTTTATTAAATCAGCAGGCCCAAATGTGGGAGGAGGGAAATTGCCACATTTCTTTCCAATTACCAAATGAAGTATTTGTCTTACTTTGTTCCATTGTGTATTTGGTGCGCATTTAAACAAAGACATCCAAGTCAGAGATGCATGTTCCAGAGGAAGTCCCAGATTCTGAATTTAGGCAACTGGAGGGAAACGCGAGGGTTGGAAGAGCTGGAAGATATGCCACGCCACATCTGGCCAATGAACCCAACTTCTCCCTACGTCCTGGGATGGGTTGTGATGTGTTCTGCAGAGATACCAGGAGGAAATACACCCTGAACATGCTCAGGAAGATACAGCTGTTTGAAACCAGCCACGTGTCTAGGATGTATCTGCACAACACAGTAAACCATAATGAACAAACTACAATAGCTGTGTGGACAAAACAAGTCATCTTATGGTTTAAAATGATGACTCGGTTCATGGCACAAGCTATGGCATAATGTTGCTTCGTCACTGCGGTTTGAAAAGGATGGTTTCAAAGTGATGCAAACCCAGCCAGACTTAACACACAACAGGCTGCCCCATAACGACTGCATTGGATTGGATTCACTGATTTGGGCACCGCGCGGGGCGGGAAGCCCACTTACTGTGGCTTACAGTACTTCCGCTGGGATCACACCATGGAGACCTGTGCTAGGTCAACCAGGCTTCAGGACGAGCGAGAATTCACACGACCCGCTTAACCCGGCCACCGAAATAGCCTTTCCGAGCTCGCCTAGGACATCCAGCCGTAAATGGCCCCAACGGGGCCCCAAGGAGACAGAGCGGAGCTGAACCGGACGCAGCTCCAGGTCTGCGGAGGCCAGCTGTGCAGTGACTCCTCCGCGCGGGCAGGGGCCGCTGTGGGCAGCGCCGAGGGTCACCTGCAGCCGCGCTGGCCTTCTTCCGCCTCGCGTCGAGGCGCGGGGTGGGGGGGTAGGAAGCTCGCGCCGACGGAAGAAGCGAGAAGGGAGTCGTGGGAGCGCCGTGAGGCGGCGGCGGCGGCGGGGTTGTGCGGGGCAGGCTTCCCCGTCGCCCGCCCCTCGGCCCAGGCGCCCTGGAGCGGCGAGAGCAGCATGGCCGCCAGCCTGTGGATGGGAGACGTGAGTGACGGCGGCGGGGCTCAGCCGCGGGTGGTCGGGGGGCGCGGCGCCCTTGGCCGGCTGGCCGGACCCCCGCCTGCCTGGAAGCTCCTCGCGGGCAGAGACTCTGGACTGAGCGGTCGCTCCGCGGCCCTTTCCTTGGGGCGGTGTGTCTGTGTGTATCCATCGGGGCCCGCGAAGGCCGCCGAGGGGTGGATACGAGGAGACCTTCGCTTTTTGGGCGGGAGGTTGGGGGGCCTGAAGCTGATGGGGGCCCTCTCCGGATCCACGCGGAAGAGGGTCTCATTGGCGTCCGGCGTCGTGAAGTGCCAGAGACCCTCGCTGGGGGGTTGGTTCTTGAGAAGGCACCAGTGGCTCCCCCCGGAAACCCGGACGGCGCCCCTCCTGGGGGTCCGAGAGGCCTCCAAGTCCTGGCTCTGCTCCCAGGCCCGGGGAGCGGATCGGGTTTGACTGCTGTCAGTGGTAGGGATGCTTTGTCCGGGCTGCCTGGTGGTCTTGTAGGTGTTTGGTATTGGTTTTGTTTATTTTGGGGATGTTGTAAGCCCAGAGCCTTCTGGAATGGGTGGCCATAATAATGCATGTGTAATAATGTACATAATGTATGTGTATGTCTGTGCCTTCAAGTCAGTGTTGACTCCTGGCGACTGCCTGGACTAGTCCCTGCAATTTTCTTGGCAAGATTTTCAGAAGTGGTTTGCCCTGGCCTCCTTCCTGGGGCTGAGAGCGAGGGACTGGCCCCAGGTCAACCATCTGGCTTTGTGCCAAAAGTGGGACTAGAACTCATGGTCTCCTGGTTTCTGGCCTGGTGCCTTATACCAAACTGGAGCTCTGGCATAATAATCTTAAATGATGATGTTGATGACGGATGGCCGCAGTAACTTTAAATAAACAACAACAGCACAGTAATGATATTTAAATTATATTCAGCGCCATTCATTGCATTGAAATTGCACCTTTTCTCTGAAAACTTCCATCTCACCAGCAACAGCCCTGTGAGGTGGGTTGGGGACTTGCCCAAAGTCACCCAGGGAGCTGGAAGGTCTGATGCGGACTTGAACTGGATCTCCCTGGTCCAAGTGCTTAACTGATACGTTACCTGGCCAATAACCATGATAGTAAGGCTTTATTGTATTATAATATTGCCCTGGAATTGCAGCATAGAAGTGTTGTCTGGGGACCAAGGGCCCGTTGGGAACTTGCACCTGTCACTTCTTTGAAATGCGCATAATCAGCAGAAGAACTGCATGGCTGCATATCAAACAGCATCTAGTAAATTTGAGGTACTTTATGTACGGTATGTGTTCTTAGTGTTAGGTTGTTTCCACTAGCCTTGTGCACTTTAGCATGCAAAAACCAGGACACCCCAGTTTTGTTTTTCAAGGAAGCCAATGAGCACAGAACTGACCTGAATTATAGTTTTGTAATAGGACTTACAGAGCTCAGGTAAAGACAGATTACAAAAGAATTAAATAAAATGGACTAAAGTACAAGGACTAGAATACTAAGAATGTTAGATTCTTAAAGCAAAATCACTAAATTATGAAACCATATTTTGAATAAAATACTAAACTATTAAGTTGCTAAACTACTTAATGAATAAATTACTTTATTAATGCAGTGAGGTACTTAGCAGTAAAATACTGATTTGATAAGTTTTAAACTATGACCCTATTAGTCCATTTATCATACAGTTTATTACAATTACAAGTTGGTGCCAATATTTCAATTCCATATGTGTAATAGACTAAAACTAATAGCCCCTCTCGTTAAATGTTGAGCTCCATATAATGATGCCATATTCAGCACACAGCCAAACCAAATTTCACTACTTGCCATATGATTTCAGGCTCTTTATCTGTTAGTAGACATTGTAGGAGGAGAGCCATGTTAGTCTATGGTAGCCAAAAATCTGGAATCTGGTAGCATCTTTTCCAACCAAATCATTTTATTAAAAGGCATAAGGTTTTGTGAGTTGCAATTCACTTTATCAGATGCATCACACCTTCTGATTATCTGATAGCAGATATTTTAATAGTAGATATCAACTGGAGCTATGAGGGGTTTTTTTGCGTTGGTGAGGGAGAACTGTTGGTGTTCTGTGAGTATGTCTGTTCAGGCAACTGTACAGAAGGACATAGGCCAGCATTTCTAATGTACCTTCCCTGTGTGAGCAGAGTTTTTCTTAAAACAGAGTAGTCTTATGTCCAATATCAAGGATTTCTGAAGTGGCCTAAGGTGAATGTTCTACAGCGTTTTAGGAGAGTAAGTTGTTTAAGGCATCCAGCTGCATGGGGATTATACAATCAATTTACAGTTTACAGTTGTTTCTCTTTGCTATTTTGTTTTTCACATTGTTAATTACAATCCTCTCTCCCATATTCTGGACTATTCCAGAGTTTCCAACTATCAGAAACATGGGAGTTAGGATTGGCAAGAGAGAATGGAGTAGGAGATGGGGGAAAGCTGCACTGAATAGAGGATTCACTTAAATTGTAGCCAAGTTTGCTGGTTTTGATGCAACCAAGTCCTATATCATCCTGAAGGCTTACTTATTTATGAAATGTTTAGGTTTCATGGACTGGTCCATCAAATGCATTGAGTGCTATCCTGAATTACAGGTACATCGCTTGTAGTCCCTCCACCCAACACTGTGTCTATGCATTTCTAACTCGGAGTAGCTCTCTGTGTATCGAAAATGAGTGGTGGTCCATGAATGCCATCATAAATGCATTCTGTTTTCAGGTAGCACAGAGCTCTTACATGTTCAGTTTCAAATATGATACAAGAGAAGAAGAAAGGAAAGAGATCAACAAAGGAAAAATGATTTTATTTCAGTAACACATACTTAGTTTTAATTTCAGTAGTGGTTTATAATACTGATGGGTTGTTTCATGGAAAAGAGACAGCCTACATGATTCCCTTGCTTCCAGATAATTTTCAGAAGATAATACACAAAGGTAGAGAAAGTTATCTCTATTCCAGATGGTATAGCTATGACTGTAATGCTTGCCTACTTAATAAGGAAGAGAACCATACAGATCGCTTGGATCTTCCATCATTAGACCATATTTTATTTGATTTGCTTGGAGCCAAATTTGTGTCAGCATGGAAGCGTGAAAACTGCTGCAGCTTCACTTTCCCCTTCTTCAAAGAGTTAGCTGCTCATTTCCGGAAGCTTTATTGTAATACAGGGTGTATTCCTGCACACCTCTTTAGACTCAGCTTCCTGCAGGCAAGAAGATTCAGGCAGCATCTCTTAAATGCCACTTAATTACATAATTCTTATTCTTGCTGTATTGCGTTACTCCTCCATTATTTTCTTTCTCTTTCCCTCTCCAGCTGGAGCCCTATATGGATGAGAACTTCATTTCAAGAGCTTTTGCTACTATGGGAGAACTAGTTCTGAGTGTGAAGATAATTCGGAATAGATTGACGGGGTATTTATTTGTTTTTTATTTATTAGCTATTGATGTGCATATTCAGAATAGATTGATGGGGTATTTATTTGTTTTTTATTTATTAGCTATTGATGTACAAATTAGTACTTTGGTGGGAGGGAGAGGTTATTTTCAACCCATCTACAGATTGTTTGACGGATACTGATTTAATTCCTACCTTGTGCTAAGCCACAGTTTAACCATGGTTTGTTGAATAAGCCACCATTTTGTAACTTCTGCGTGAAGCATAAACCATGGTATATAGATCCTAGTGTCTGGGTTCCTACTCCACATTAGACTGAAACTAGACAAGCCGTGTTATGGCTTGGGGCCATCTATAAAATGAGCTCCTGTTTATTAACCACATCTAGTTTGTCACAGGGAAATGCTCATTCAGAGTCAGTCCATTAGATCAATCTTCTTCACTAATCAATTGTAGCTCCCTGGGATTTGAGGCAAGAAACTCTCCTAGGCCTTTTTAGGAATGGGAGCCCCCAAAATGATTCTGCCGAAATTGTTAAAGCAATGAAGATACAGATCATGAATTATTCCTTTTCAAGTGCATGTAATTTCAATCTGGTATCTATATGAATGCCGCCTTAATTTGTCTTGAGAACATCACTCTGTAAACAGGTTGCCACTACTGGAAAAGCTGTCATCCTGGTCGCCATCTCTATGGCCTCTGTTGCAGAACATAATTGACACGTTGTTTGAGATATGATTGCCAAGTCCTGGTTTCTCACTTTGCAGTAAAGCAGAACATAAGAAGAATTGTGCTGGATCAGACCAAAGGCCTATCTAGCCCAGCATTCTGTTCCCACAATGGCCAAAGGGATACCTCTGGGAAACTCATAAGCAGGACATGAGAGCAATAGCGCCCTCCTGCTAGTGTTTTCCAGCAACTGGGATTTGAGAGGCGTACTGCCTTGACACCGGAGGTAATATATAGCTATTGTGGCTAGTAAACATTGGTAGCATTATTCTCCACAACATTTTTCACTGGCCGGCACAAACATGGGCAACGTATGACATATTTCTCTCCTTCCAGGATTCCAGCAGGCTATTGCTTTGTAGAATTTGCTGATCTGGCCACAGCAGAGAAATGTTTACATAAAATCAACGGGAAGCCCCTTCCTGGTGCGACCCCTGTAAGTAAATGAGATCACCTGAAAACCAGGGCTGAAATCCTAAGCGTGCAGATACTTGGGAGGAAGCCCCACTTAAGTTGTCGGTATTTCTAAATAATCATTATCGTCATATCATATTTTTATCCTACCTTTTATATATATTGGTCAACTCAAGATTGACCAACAATCCTGCGAGGTGGGTTGGGCTAAGACAGAGGGACTGGCCCAAAGTCACCCAGCCAGCTTTCAAACCTAAGTCTCCTGGTTTCTAGGCCAGCCCCTGTGCTGTACAAGATGGTATTGTTGGGTTGGGTCCACTAAAGTACTCAGAATAGTAAGGAAAGGGGCTTATGCCAGTAACGTATATTTCAGTTGGTACAAATATATCTGAGTATTCCATCTATGTGAGATGGATGGCTGTATAAATGTGATGTATAAATAAAATAAAATAAAATGTGAGCTTAGCTGTAGGACAGAATGAGTTAACCAAATCACAGTGTGGCAAAATTGGATTGCTTTTTTAAACTGTATGGTTGGTATTTCCCTTGAACAATCATTTTTTGAAATGTCTTTTCTCTTTGCACTTTTATTTTGTATTTCAGACAAAGCGTTTTAAATTAAACTATGCCACATACGGGAAGCAGCCTGATAATAGGTAAGCTAAACTGTAAGAGAAGCATTTCCATTTTCTTACCTGTCCGGGGGCTTCAGTGTGCTGTTTAGCTTATTTTTCCTAAGAAAATATTGAAGGGTAATCCCCACACAGATGTACCAAGCAGCGGCGCTGTCTGGTACTGTTAGCCTGGGTGGATGAAAATTCCCTGGCAGTTGTACAACAAGTTTTTCCAGCTTATGCTACTAACTCTGCTGTTATCCAATGCAGTGGTTAGTGTGGATGCATTTTACTCATTAATTGATAGCATCAGCAGTCACTTACTTGGACAAAGCAGCAGTGGCACCTTAGAAACTTTGCAAACATACAGGGAGTCCTCTACTTATGACAGGTTGTTTAACGACCATTCAAAGTTACGTTGGCCTCAGAAAGGGTGCTTTATGGCCCTTAAAGCACTTCCAGCTGTCATAAAATGCCCCCCTGCGGTCATGTGACTGTATTTTGGGCTCTTGGCAACCGGCTTGCATTTACAACTGGTTGCCAAGCCCCCTGTGATCACGTGATCGCCATTTGCAATCTTCTCTGCCAGTTTCCCTAGAATCTCAGTGGGGAAGCCGGCAGGGAAGGTTGCAAGGAGAGGGGACAGAAGAGAGGGGAAACCCCTCATGGGGCTGCAGGAATGGATCTCAAATCCTTAAGATTTCAGCTCCGTTCCTGCAGCCCCATGAAAGATTTCCCCTCTGTGCAAGGAGGGGAGGGGAAACCTTTCAGCACGCTGCAGGAACATTTAAGAGCAAAACGGCTGCCTGCTGAGAAGCAGGAAGCCCTTTCACTCTGTCTGCTTAACAACTCAATCGCTTAATGACCACTACCAGGAGTGTCTGGATTGCGATAGTTGAGTGAAGCAGTCATGTGGGCATCTTGCTTAACTGCTTTGCTCAGTGATCGAAATTCCGGTCCCAATTAAGCAATGTTTTAATGGCGCCAACAGCCTGGAATCCAAAGAACTGGGCCATTAGTTCATGCATGTTTTAGTCCATCAAAAAGCAGTGCCACATCAAAGCCATTTCATCCATCTTGGAAACAATGGATTTTCAAAACCAGTTTTTTATATGTATGGAGGAGAAGCTAATAATTGATACTATCTTTCCATTGATTTGGCTTGAACACATACAAGTAGTCCTCAACTTACGATTACAGTAGGGACCGTAAAATTCATTGTTAAGTGGTGCAGTCATTAAGTGAGGCATCACATGATCACACCTGATTTTAAGACATTTTTCATGATGGTCATTAAGTGTATCACATGGTTCCCTATTGATTTTGCTTGTTGGAAGCAGGCTGGGAAGGTCACAAATGGTGATCATGTGACCCTGGGATGCTGAAACCGTCATAAATACATGCTGGTTGCCAAGCACCAGAATTTTGATCGCATGACCGTGGGGACGCTGCAACAGTCATAAGTGCAAGGACGGGTCATAAGTCCATTTTTTCAGTGCCATCATAATTTTGAACGGTTGCTAAACCGTTGGTTGTAAGTTGAGGACTACCTGTGGCTGTCTGTCCTAACTGCTTTAAGTTCAGTTCTGAAACTTCCTGTTTTTCCTTTACTTCACCTATCCACTTTGTATCATATCTGTTTAAACTGTAAACAATCTGATGAAATAGGAACAACTTTTAGGAAGGCAGTGCATAAAAATAGGAAGAAAACAGATACAATCGCATTGGCGTAACCCAGCTTACTATTTAAGGCAGCCCTTTGAATCTAGCCACTCTTTCCTATTATTCATTACTTTTTTCCTACCAAATCATCAATACATTGAACTATGTAATAATCAAATGGAAAGTTAACTTTGTACCTAAAGAAACTGGTTAGACTGATGGAATTTTCTCCCAAATAAGAGCCATGGAACATTGATAGCCTAGACTGTATCTGAGGGGAAAAAACAGCAATAAAGCTTGAGACTGTTTCTATTAATGGTAAAAGCATTTGGAGTCTTATTCCTAGTTTCTTACGGTATTATTAATGACTATCGCTCAGTGAAATGCTTAGGAGTATGAAGATAGTTACCACATCTTGTTATTAGAACTATTATCATTTAATGTTCAGAAGTTACTAAGTTAAAGTAAGTAGTGAAATTTTCTACAGTAAAACTTAAGAAGTGAGGAACTTGTGGCAGAGAACCAAAGACTCTTAGAGTTCTGCTTATCACAGGACAGCAGATGGTACAATGCCCCTTGATACCTCCTGGTACAGTTCCAGCTCACACTTAATTTATGAAAAACTCTAAAGGCTATTCATTTGTTTGGGGAGGTGTTCTTGCCTAAAGAAATCATATACAAAACTTCTCAGTATATTTTTCACCCAAACCCCCAAATAAATGTAGCTCCCCCTCCCGCCCCCATGTGTATTTCTGAATAAGTGTTGTGCTTCTGCAGGTGTCAGGAGACAGGAGAATGTAAAAGTGAAATTAAGCAACCGCTTAAAGCAGTGTTTCTCAACCTCAGCAACTTTAAGATGTAAGGACTTCAACTCCCAGAATTCCCCAGTTAACAAAATGCTGGCTGTAGAATTCTGGTATTTGAAGTCCACACATCTTAAAAGTTGCCAAGGTTGAGAAACACTGGCTTAAAATATTGCTTGGACTGAACACAATTACAGGTTACAACTGTCATTGGTTTTCTTGAAAACAAAGAAGGAAACAAAGCATCCTGTGGCATTTTTAAAGAGAAAGTTTAAAATTGTGGCACAAGAGTTAAAGTAAGTTTTAATTCATTTATAGCCTTTCTTTCCCTATACTTACTTGTTTTTACTACAGAGGGCACTAGATGCATTTATCTGCTGCTTAACTGGAATCAGTAACACGAGGCTTACCAGATTCCTTGGTCTACCTGAGTTCTTAAATGCTTCAAAATTCTCTTTTTTTTAAAAGGGGGATATTGGGGGGAGGAACTAGTCTGCAGAAAAGCAAAGCACCGGCCTCCAGCATTATCTTTGTTTCCAAGAATGCCTCTGAGCTGCTCACCGTCTTTTGGAGTGGGGTGGCTATAATAAATCTAGATGGAGATGATGATGATATTAAATATTTTTAAATATTAAAGCTTTCTCAGAAAATAAAGATGATGGATGGCAAAAATCCAATGCTTAGTTTGGGAAGGTCTCTACCCACACAAAAAATGCACAGGGTAAGCAGAGTACTAGGGAGGATTCTGCATAGAGAATAAGTAGCATGCTGATGAACGGTTGCTTTGTGACCAGTTGCACAGTCACAACGTGGGGCAGTGCCTGGCCAACCTCGGCTGCCCTCAAGTAAGCTAAGGAAAGTCAAAGTGACTTAGGGCACAGATGGGAGGCCAGAAGGAAATCCCAGGATCATAAGAAAGTGGGCAGACATCCTGCAAGAAGGCAATGGCAAGCCAAGAAAATTACATGGATGTCTTAGGTAGTCATCAGGAGTTAAGCTCGACTCAAGGTAGATTTTATCTTTTAACTAGTTATATCCCTCACAGCTGCCATTTTGGGCCTGGGATATGTCCCAGGCTCTGCCATCTTTCTACAGAAATGTCACCGCTGGTTTTCAGTTCAGCTCCATCAGCCCCAAAAGTTTGCCGTTCCTGGCTGATCTCCTAAAAATAATTCATGGATGCTAATTGAGTTTTGTTGATGGCTGCCTTTGGAAAATTACTATTCTTTCTCTGTTTTCATCCCACAGCCCAGAATATTCCCTGTTTGTTGGAGATCTTTCCCCTGATGTAGATGACGGGATGATATATGAATTTTTTGTAAAAGTATACCCATCATGTCGAGGCGGAAAAGTGGTCGTGGATCAGACGGGCGTTTCCAAGTAAGCTTTTCCAACGTGTGCTTTGCATTATTGGCTACTGTATTACAATAGATGAAACAAGCCTCTCCTGTGTGGAGATGCTCCTTCTCCCTATATTTTGGTTAAGAGAACTGAAATCTGGAAAGATCTAGCTGTACTAAATTTTGTAGTTAATATTCAGACACTAATGCAGGGGAGGGAAGCAAGATAGATGTAAAAAGGCATTCATGCCTCTGTAGTTTTATCTGTCCAGTGTAAACTGCGATTTTTTAGCTTTTCTGTTCTTTATTACGGTAGATGCCTCTGAACTGTATGATGATGGCTTATTCGCTGCAGTGGCCCAACAGAATTAAAATAACCCGCCAGTATCCATTCCAGCGCACAAACGATTTGCAGCTAGCTTAAGTCCCATGTATACTCTTTGGTGCATCTCTATAGGGTAGTCCTACCATAGGTAGATGTAGAAGCATTTCCGCAGAACGAAAATCCTCTTTTAACTAAAGGAAACAAATGCCAAATGGAGCACAGATCCTGGGTCCCCCCCCCCACCGCCCTTGGTTTAAACCAGCAAAATGCTTGCATATCCAACCTCTTGCATGACCACTCCTCATAGACGGAATCTTGTAAGCCTTAATAAAAGAAAACTAAACCTTCCAGAAGATAGTAAATCCTGAAAATTTCCAGTGATGAAAGTCCACTGTTCTAATAAGTCAGTGTTTCTCAACCTTGGCAACTTTTAAGGTGTGTGAACTTCAACTCCCAGGGTTCCCTAGCCTTCCCAGGTCAAGGATAAACAAGGGAAAACCACATTCCAAAAAGTACTAAGAAGAGCCAAGCCAAAACTACATTTTAAATGTCATTAAATTTTAATGTAATTAATATGATTCCTCAAATATGTATTTAGTAATTTTCCTTCTCCATTATATCAAATGTCCTAAGTTGATAACAAGTTTTGAAGGTCTCTGGGGGATGTAGCCCAGGCTTATAGGGAGTACACAGTATATTCCCCTCCCTACTCTTAATTAATTAAGCCTATTAAATTAAACATTGCAAAGTTTCCAGTTATTTCTGAGAAGTGGTTCAGTAAAATGAGGGTGGCAAACAAGCCCAAAACACTGCAAAGTTTCTCCTACAGCTTCTTAGAAGGTGTAAGCTTACTTCCTCTTTTATCTTCCTGTTGCTTATTCTGTGTTTTTACAGAGGCTATGGTTTTGTGAAATTCTCAGATGAATTGGAGCAGAAAAGAGCACTGGTAGAATGCCAGGGGGCTGTTGGCCTTGGTTCTAAGCCGATACGCTTGAGCGTTGCCATACCAAAAGCGTAAGTAGAGTTGTGAAGGTGTGCTTAATTCAGCAATTCCGCTCGTTTAGGTTATACGTTGTGATTCTGCCCCATACGTTGGAAGCTATCATGGCTTCCTAAAAGGTGATCTAAAAAGATTTAGATAAATATATTAATTCAAGGATGGATTCCTTGGAGGGCTGCCTTAGAAGCTTGACTGAAAGCCTTAGTCCACATTCAGGCAACCTGTAGGCTTCCAGATGTTATTGAACTCCAAGCGATGCCAGCCAGCTTGGTCTAATGCTGAAGATGTGGGATTTATAGCTCATCCAATCTAGAGTGCTGCAGCTTCCCTATTCCTAAGCGAGTGGGACACAGTGAATAAAGTTGTTATAAACACTACTCAGCAGAACACAGTTATGATTTATTTGATGGCCTTGGAATGAAATGAGCATAACTTAAGGATTTTTGTCGTAGATTAAATTTTGTTCAGAAATGTTCTAGACTTCTTGTCATTTACTCCCCCTTTCTTTTCAAAGTAATAGGCTGAAGATGGTTGAGTACAATCAGATGTACAACTATAACTATAACCAGTACTACCAACAGTATCAAAACTACTATGCCCATTGGGGATATGATCAAAACACCGGCAGTTACAGCTACAGCTACCCACAATATGGCTACACGCAGAGTACCATGCAGGTGAGAGTAGAGAAGATTTCTAGGCATTGTTATTCCTTATTTCAAGACAAGCCTCAAAGTTGCAGTCCTTCGGCTGTGCAGGTCCTGTAAAGCTTTGTGTTACATGCGTCTAAATAAACGTAGAATTTTAGAACAAAACAGCCTTCTCCAAATATGAAGGTTGAGAAGTCTGGGGTTTGAAAGCCATACACCTGGAACGTACTTAGGTTGAGGGAAACTAGATTAGAATCCTACGGCTGGAAGGTCCCATTTGAGTCCCTTCTGTCGTATTTAAAAACACACACACACAATTTGGTGTCTGTAAACCTTTGAAGGTGCTCTGGGAGCTTATCTAAATTTGGGGGGTGGGGGTGGGAGAAGCACACACGGGCAATTATATATTTAAATTATTATATTTAAATTGGTTTAAACCAACAAGTTTGGCAGAAGACCTTTTATAAACAAGCCTCCTTGAGTTTGGTGTGCTTTATCTCTCCATAGCTCCTTCTAGAGAAGGAAACCAGATATAATTGTTTTTTTGTTTAAGCAAACAACGCTTCCTTCTGATGTTCAAATTGTGCCAAGCTAGTTGGCTTAAACCAGTGTTTTTCAAACTTGGCAACTTTAAGACGTGTGGACTTCAACTCTCAGAATTCTCCAGCCAGCATGGAGAACTTGGATGGACTCCAAGAGCATCTTCAAAAGTTTACAGGCACCAAATTGTGATTTTTTTTTAATCTGACAGAAGAGAGGAATTATTAAATACTAGGGGAATTATGACTTTTAATTTAAATAATTACGTTTCATCAAATTGAGTTAGTTTTGGCGCTTTGGCTTGTCTGCTCCAGCTCCACCTGGTTGTTTGAGTGTGCCTCCTGTAGCCCGAGAAAGATTATGTAGTCGTGGTTTACTGTAATCTTCCAAATGAAACAAGCCAGAATTAGAATCCATGCTTTCTGGATTGTTTCAGAAACAATAGTTTAAACTAATCAGAGTTTAGCTCACTCTGGGAGGTAACAAATGACAACTAGGAAACAAGGAAATCTCAACCTCTAAAGGACGTAGGAATGCTGAAATCCCATTCCCTTGTAGCAAAGCAGGTTAAGAACAGAAGCCAAAAAGAGACACAGCAGAAAAATATATTTCCTTAGGGTCACTTGCTACCAGAGGACCCCAAACTAGGTTTCCTAAGAAATATACTGATTATATTATAGTTGTCTTTTAATTCCCTTATAATTTGTAATTCTCTCCATTGCAGACATATGAAGAAGTGGGTGAAGATGCATTAGAAGGTAAGTTGCTTATTGTAATTCCTTGTTAAAAGGAGAAATTAGTTTTCCTTTCCTAATCTGGCAAACCAAACCAAGCCACTTCTGGGACAGTGGAAAGCTTTGGGAGGATTGAAGTATCAGACGTTTAGAGAGATAGGAGTATAGATGCATTATAATTTTCCTCTTCCTTTTACTCTGTGTAAATGTGTTTTTTATAAATTTTAACTGTATATTTATTTATTGTTTTAATGTGCTGTAAGCCGCCCAGAGTCCCCCATTGGGGGGAGATGGGCGGGGATAAGTTTGATAAATAAATGGATATACTTGCTAATCCAAGCAAGTATGTGCATTTGCGATACTGTAGAGCTGCTAGTGGGAAGAAAGTCCCAGTTTCTTCAGATTTAATTTGGTCAAAAGTGTGCTTTTGATATGCTATATTTATAGAACACTTTCCTAAGACTATATGCCAAAAGTTTGAGAAACAACGTTTTACAAATTTTTGTCCTCTCTCAATTGGATTAAAATGTTTTCCATCATTTCATAAGTTACTATGCTTGAGATGAGTACATGGAAAAAGGCCCAATTTTGACAATTGTATCTTTATTTCATAAGCTGCTATATGAACAAGCCTTTTGTTTACACAAACAGCCTCTTTACACTAAGTTTGGACAAAACATTGAACAATTGTAGGGGTTCTGGTTTAATTGTAGCTTGTTCAAAGAGACTGCATGTGCAGGTTTATATAGGAGCTTGTTAAATCAAAGATACGATGGTCCAAATCAAGAAGGCTTCTGTATTTCAATATTCACACAAATGCCTCCCGAAATTCACTCATGTAGGCTTCCTTTCTTTTTCAGACCCAATGCCCCAGATGGACGTGAGTGAAGCAAACAAGCAGTTTATGGAGCAGAGCGAAGAACTCTATGATGCCTTGATAGAATGTCATTGGCAGCCTTTGGACAGTGTGTCTTCAGAGATCCAAGCTGTGTAATTGCCTTGTTGCTGATGCGCTCCCTCCGAGCCACGTGCCAGTGCGCCTTGGATTCCTGCCAAGCACATGGAAGTCGCAGCTGCAAACGGACTGGTCCCTCTGTCTCTTTCCTCCGGATTCTTAAGTCAAGAATGCAGAGGACAGCCTGGGGCACTTCCTGAACTCATGGAACAGCAGCAGAGGACTGTGGTCACCTTTATTTGAGATGAAATTAGAACTTGGAGACTTAGTTTTATTTCTTCTCCCTTCCTACCCCCACCCTTTTGATCTTAAGGCAAGACTTGTTTATCCTAGCCAAGAAGTTCTAATTTATGGACTAAATAAAAAAAAATGGGAAATCTTACTTCCATGTACAATAAAAAAATATCTTTTACACAGTAGGTGGGGTATCTGGTGTTCTCCATAGGATAAATGGGATTAGGAGTCAGAAGCTGGTTCATGGAACAGTTCCACGAACACTTTCCTTTTGTGCTGAAAAGAATCTCCTTAGAAATGATTTTGAAGCAAAACTGCAGTATGAAAAAAAAAATCTTTGAGGGAGCAGGTGAAATAAATTGGACAGATTTCTAGCTCTATCTGAGGTTGATACAAATTGTACGTTCTGAAGCATGTACAGGCTACTTCTGTTAAAACAACCAGATTACCTGTTTTAATATGAAGAGTCTAAGGTGATGAGAGAAATTTTAATTACATACTCAGTAGCTGGATAATACCTTTATTAGGAGCCAGTGAGAATGCAGAAATGTGTCCTAGGATTTCAAAACTCTTCTGATTAGCAAGGTGATAAAAAAAAAGAAGCAAACGCAGTCCACAGATCAAGCCAGATGTTTCACTCATGAGCTGTGCAGTTCAAAGTCAGTCTCAATATGAAGATGAGCTAAATGCAGTAATTACTGATAGGAGTTCCTAGTATCTGATTACAACTTGCATTTAAAGACAGAAGAATAAAAGCTGCTTCCCCCAGTTTTGAATGCACAAATACAGTCTTTTATATTATTGTTATATGATGCAAAGAAAGGTGGGGATTTAGAAGCTTTAAGCAATGCTGAGCCAGTTTTACAAATTGGCCTTTTTGGCATCTCCGGGTAGAACTAGATGAAACATCAGCCTGAAACCGAGGAGATGCCTTGCTTGTTGCTGTAGAAGTTGTATTGTTAACAGGATGATTCTCGTGACTACAGTGCATTTATTGTAGTAAGATTAAATGAAAATTGCTAAAAGCAAACGGGCATTACATCTGGAGTAGATGCCCACCTAGTTAATTTCTGCATGGAAAGGAAAATGCGTACATTTATAGCAGGGCTTATTTCCAATTTAGAAATGAAGAGAAACTTATGTGAGTCACTAAGTCTTACTGGGTAAGAGTAACATGTAAAAATTGTGTACCTGTGATAACGGAACATCGAAGTAAATATATATTGAATCGTATGATTTTTTTACATCAGGTAATGCTGTATCTGAAAATCAGAGTACATAACCTTTCACAGGATTGTGGACAGGTTGTAGCTCTCAAACATTTGATCCACATGCAGAACATTTGGGGTTTGATTCCAGCATCTCTAGATACAAAGACTGGGATGGTAGATGGAATGTGGAAAAAGATTTTTTTTAAAAAAAAAATGGTCTGCATATCCAGAGTTCCTCTGGATGCACTTTGGTTATAAATCCTGGTTTTCATCGACACAAAATGGCAGCTTTAGGCAACGTATTAAATTTAATGCCTCCTCTAGTTAGAGATCAAAACAGCCACCTAGCTGTTCATTCTCATTAGGGTCACAATTTGGCACAGGTCCACAAGCATGTGTATATTAAGGATGCACAGGGTCTTTTGAATAGGTCTCCAGCATTTTTAAGATACCAAGGATACACTGAATTGGAAGTGCAGGGATAATTGCACCTGATTTTCAGCAAGTGATTCTTGAAATGGGTCGCTAAAAGTTTAATTTTTTCTGTTTGCAAAGAAGTGAGAAAGACGTTTTTCAAGCAATTCGGTCAAACACATTAGAGGTCTTTTGTTTGTACGTTCCATTTGGAACAAACTGGATTGTTTTCTCTTTCATTTTAATGTTAATAACCCACTGTTTAAAATAACCCTATCCATTTCTTCCCCTGTTCATTCGTTTGATACAATAAAATCTTTACAAAACAACTTGAAAGCGTGCGCCCTCTTGACCTAGCGTGGATTTGAGGTGAAACTACATTTCCCAAGAGCCCTTTCTGGACGGCTTCGTGAAAGGAGCCAATGGAAGTCGACGTTCGCGGGCGCTATAAAAGGCTACGCCCGAGAGGGTCGCGCTCTTTCCGTGTTCGGAGGCCGGCGGGTGAGTGTGCTCCTTTTTCGCAGCGGGGCGAATCTTCCCCATCCGTCGCCATCCCCCTGTTTCATCCGAAGCGACTCCTGCTTAGGCGCTTGACTGCGTAATAAGAGAGTCCAACACCCCCGGGGAGAAGCGAAACGCAACCAAGCGGGCCCCGGAGCTTGGTTCTGCTCCTGGGCGCCTTCTTGCAGTTCCTCTCCCGCGCGAGATTCCCTAATGTGGGGGGCGGGGGCGGATCGGACGGTGCTGGTGAGGGATTAAAATGCTTCCCTTGCCTCTCAATGCTGCTTTGGCGGTGGGAAGGCCTAAAAAGGGAGCAGTCTCCGCGCATGTTGCCCAGGCACCCCCCCCCTTTCTTCAGGTAATCTCCGGGAGTCCATTTAGATTGGCAGAATCCTGCTTGGAATAGAGCCTCATTCATCTATCTGTCTATCTATCCATCCTCTTCAAAAGGGAGACCTCCATCTGTCTTCCTTTTCTAACCTTGTCAGGTCTATGATGTTAAAGCCGCAATACAGACAAATCTCTTCAAATTCAGAGCAAATTCAAAAACTTCATTTATTGGAGGATACATGCAGCTCTAAGCCAAGCCTTGCTAAAACTAAAGCCCACGTAATTTTCCCTCTACTTTTACACCCCTTGTCCCCCCTTCAGTCTAGGCACCACGTTTGGTTCTCACAGATGTGTGGCCTTGTACGTTCCAATTCCTGATAACGTGCCTTCTTCCTGGCCTTCAGTCTTCCTCAGGTTCTGTCCGCTTTCACTCCCCCCCTTCACCAGTGAGAATGGCAGAATCAAAGAAAGCTAAGAAAACATTCCCTAAAATCAAAGTATACCGTAGCATTTACTATACTAATAAAGCAGTCCTCTAGTTGATATATATCTTGATTGCTTCAGATTCTGACAAACCTGTTGTTGTTACGGACATAATTTATGTAGCACAATTAAGGGATCTTTTGCAGAATTACCAGTTGCTTAACTTAGGTTTGGACATTGGTTTCCCCACCAGCAGAGTCCTGATGGCTAAGATTGGAAGCCCGTTCTCCACCCTTGACCTTCAAGGGGCTGAGCATCTCAGCTGGGCCTTCAGATCAAATCCTGGCTTCCTCCAGGTGGATGTGTTGGACTGCAGTTCCCATTTTCCCCAGCCAGTGTGTCCGGTGTTCAGCATCCAGAGTTGACCAATCTGTTTTCCAAGCTCAGTCTAAATTAGTGTTTTTTCAAATTTGGCAACTTTAAGATGGGTGGACTTCAACCCCCAGGATTCCCCAGCCAGCAGAATGCTGGCTGAGGAATCCTAGGGGTTGAAGTCCACCCATCTTAAAGTTGCCAAATTTGAAAAAAACTGATCTAAATGATGGCAGGTACTGGAGAGCACAATATCTTGCACTCCTTTGTGTCTTTCTCATTAGACCTAATGAAGAATTTTATTTAATTATTTATTTGTTTTTGTCCAGTAAAAAGTAAACTTCTTATTGCTTTCTGTTTTACAGACCTTGGCAAAGACTTGGGTGGTGGTGTTCCTGCTCTTTATTTGAATTAACTTGTTTTGTCCTGTTACAGGTACTGGGGCCAAACGCTGGAGCAGAGGGCAAAAAATCGCTTGCATGTGCAACAGGTGTGCAGATCATGCCAAGGGCAAGACAGGTATTCTAATAATAATAATTTATTGAACTGGTATGCCGCCTGACTCTGAATGACTCTGGAGCCCTGCCATGTGGCAATCAACTGTGTGAAAGATTTGGCAAACCCAGAGCAAAGTTTCCTTTAAATCAGGATCAACTCCTGGCATCTTCAGGGACAGAAATGTGTGTTTTCACAACCAAGATGCCAATATAATCTTCCAGGATTACTTTTTTTTTTTTCCTATTTCCAGTCCAGATTACAGCTCTGAAGTTACTTGGTTGTCTCTCATCCAGTTACTAATTGGGTATGACCATGCTCTGGGGGCTCTTTTGTGTTTTCGCAAGATGGGGGGCGCTCCCAGATGGGTATCCTCTAGTGTTGTGTTATGATTCCATTTCCCAGAATTCCCAGACAGTAACTAACAGGCATTTAGCAGAAGGTGAGTGCCTAAAGAAAATGGAACTGCATGCTACTTCTGCCCCCAAACATAGATTCAGATACCATCCATTTAGGATAACAAAGCATCAATTGGGTGGATTAAAAATATAATTTCCAATTATATTTGTAGTAGATGAGGAATCTAAAAATCTCAGGGTTTCTACTCTGCCTTTCTTAGGAGTACATAACACTCACAGAGATTTTAACTCAGTGTTTTTCAAACTTGGCAAGTTTAAGATGTGTGGATTTCAACTCCCAGAATTCCCCAGCCAGCTGGCAATTCTGGGAGTTGAAGTCCACATGTCTTAAAGTTGCCAAGGTTGAGAAACACTGATTTAGATTTAATTTACCTGCCCACTCCAGTGGATTCTGGGCAGCTTACAAAATTTTGAATTGATTATAGTATCGATCAAGTTACATGAGCCACTGTGTAGAATAGTTGTAGTTAACTTTGTAGTGAACTCTGACTTGTGTAAAAAGCTCTCCAGAGCTTCCATAATTGCACAGTTTGATGCTGGCATGGCATGACAATTGGGTGCAATTTTTTTTTTCATTAATTTATCCCTGGCCCTATCGAAGCTGCATCTGTCTCATCTGTGGCTGATGTAGTCAAAAAGTGGCCTAAAATAACATTTTTCTTTGACGGTCGCTGTTTGGTTTGTTCTCCCATAACTTTTCAGCAACATTTTTGAGAAAATACATATTTTTCATATTCTTTTGTGAATGATTGCATTTTGTAGTTTGTATGTGAAGCTGCATAAAGCAATGAATTCAGGATTTAGCTGGGACTACAGCCTGGATGATTAAGATAGGTTAAGTGCTAAAAGAGAATTAGATTAAGCCATATCAATAGCATTGTTCTCAAAATTCTCCTTTTATCTTAATCTGTGTGATGGGGTTTGTGTGGAGGAGAAATCCTTTAAGATGGAAAGTGTGAAAGAAATCAAGAAAAATCCTGTTTTCTGAGATTTAAAAAGATTTTAGCTTAGTTTTTCTTACTCAGAGTTTAGGAAAAAAGGCATTTCAGCGAATAAATGACTGCCTAGCCAATACTATTGAAAGGGTATAATTATTTTAACTGAAATTTACTGTACGTATAATATAAACTAACTTTATAGATGATGCATATGTCCCAATCAAGGAAAGAAGCTGCAGGTAAAATACTTTGTAGCATCTTGTTCCGTCCACATTTTAACAAAAAAGGGCAATCGTTTTGGACATAATCTTCCCAAATCCTCTTTTTTAAAACCGGTGCAGTAATGAATTACATTTTCTTTTCTCCTTCAGTAGGCAAAATGTTCAGATTCTTTTTTTTTTTTTTTTGGAAACATTTAAATCTTAGGCAATCCATTATTAATAAATGTCTATTTTCACCCTTCGAGGGAAATACTTGATGATTCACAATCCCCTGGAACTGAAAATGAATAAAAGCTGTGAAGGAAACTTGTGCCTTTTTGGAGTCCTGCAGTAGCCTGGCTTTCAGTCTAATTCTCTTTTTCTTCCCATCAGCTTCCAGGAGGAAAGAAGATGAGGTGGACTGGCGCTTGGGAGGTGGACCTGGCGGTTCATAAAAGCCTGTTCCAAGTTGACGTAAGAGAAAACTTGCAGATCAGTCTCAACGGAGGCTTATAGCTGGTGTAAGTCTAGACTCTTCCTCTTAGTTAATTCAGGGGATCTCAAATGGTGGAGGTGGGATTATAATCGTGTTTTTTTTTTAACCTGATAGGCATAGTAGAAGTTTAATAAAAACTCGTTCTGGCCTTTCTTTATTTGTTAGATTCATGTCCTGGCTTTATTTTGGGCAACTCTAGGCAGGTACATAATGTCCCTGTCTTTTATTTCCCCCACAACATCAACTCTGTGAGGTGGGTTGGGCTGGGAAAGAGCAGCTGGCCCAAAGTTACCCAGTTGGGTCTCCTGCCTAAGGGAGGACTAGAATTCACCATCTCCTGATTTCTAGCCCAGCACTTTAGCTACTACACCCAACTGGCTCTCTAGCTCAACCTTCACCCCAATGAAGCCATTTGCTTTACAATATTCATAAGGGGGATGTTTTGCATAAATTAATACATAGTTTTAGAGAGCCACCATATAGAAGTTTGAGGTTGCCTAAATTCCTTGGGTCAAGTAAATGGATTGGCATGTTAAACCAAGAGCTGTGGCTTAGCCAGTGGCCACAAGATCTCCAACAACATGCAAGAATGAGATGAGAAGGACTTTGACTTCCCGGCCATTGGTAGCTGAGGACGTCACTCAACCTTCCTACACTCTGAAGCATTAACTGGTCTGTAGGGTTGAACACCTCTTTATTCTTTTGCATGTTCCTATCGGGTAGTGTTTCTCAACCTCAGTAACTTTAAGATGTGTGGACTTCAGCTCCCAGAATTCCCCAGCCAGCCATGCTGGCTGGGGAATTCTGGGAGTTGAAGTCCACATATCTTAAAGTTGCTAAGGTTGAGAAACATTGCTATAGAATTTTGAGAGGTGCTTTTGTGCTCTCTCTAGAAATGGTTCCCATGGTGGTCATATCCTCTTCAACTTTTTTAAGATCACACAAGCAATCTGGCTCAGTGTTCATTGGCAACCTGGAACGGCTTTCATTCAGAGACTTATTTTTTTCCAAGTAGTATTTTCATGTAATAGTTACTATCTGGAAATGTTGGATGCTGTACTGCTCGTTCCAACTGAGATTTTTAAAATCCTAACCCCGTGCAAGCCCTGCTGCTTTAGCTTTTGCAACCTTGAATGATTTTAATTCAGATATTGGCTATTTTTGTATTTTTCAGTTAACTGTCTGGAAGCGTTCGATGCTTGGAGAGGATGTCATTACCCTTTCATAGACATCAAGGCTAGCAGCTTATCCTGCAAGGTACTCTGTTTATAATTTTCATGGAAATATGTGCTGTTTCTATAGGATGCAAAGAGGAAATGGAAGAAGAACAGTAGCATTCTGGACCCTCCCTATCCCTTTCCCATCAGATCGAATTACTGATCTCATGGTCAAGAAGGAGGGAAATTAAAACAGAAGCTGGTCCTATCATCTTTGCTGGGGTGAATGCAGCACTGAACTGGGCTAGCTTGAAACAGAGCTAGTAGCAAGACTGACATACATTCCATAATTTTCCTTCAAGCATAAATGTGTGCTTAGACTTCGGCCAAATGGGGTAGGTCTTCTTGAACTTAGCAGTCCCCGCTCTTCAAAAGGGTGTCAGGTTGGGGAAAACTAATGTAAAATGATGCTGGCTTGGTTGTACGCCCTGCGGGAAATAATTAGACTTCGCTTTGAGCAGATGGGCTACCCATTTGCGCGGTAGGTTTTCCCTACTTAGGTTCTAAGTGGTCAAAAGAGCTTCATGCAGAAGTGCTTATTGAATATACTAACTTTTTAGACGGCTTTCCTTTATGTCGCTGCTTTTAACATGGTACTATTAGCATGCACGGTCTTTTATTTACTACCATTTTATGGAAACGTTTTTGAATTTTTATTTGGGAATTAGTTGTAAAGCTGTATATGGACCTATCGGTGCCCACGTTCTTTCTACAGGAGTAACGGTGCAATGTGGTGACCCTCCGTTTTCTTTCTGAAGAGGGCCATCTGCACCCACTGGTGAAGTGGATGGCTCAGAGAATGACGACAGTGTAAACGTGAGTTCTTCCTGCTGTTCATCCACCTGCATTAGTGTAGCCAGTAGCCACCTTTTAAACGGCTCTGGTCACGCAGCATATGAGCATTTGTGGAGCTCCACGCCACCTCTGCCTTGTCTATGATGACACATTTTTCTAATGGTGACAGCTGGATGAATCCTGCGGATATGGGGCTGAGATGAGGCACGGTGTGTTGGTGACATAGTTTGTTTCCAGAAATCGGAGTCTTTGGTCTCTGCTTCGCTAGCTAGCCAAGTATTCTGGAGTGCAGGAGGGACGCCTGGGTCACACGCAGAGGGATAGCGGAAAGGAGGTTTCAGGGATGAAAAATTTACCTGGGGGTGTTTTAATTTTGCACTTGGGCGTAACTTATTCTGTATTACGGCAATAGTACAGAAAGACCAACCCTTCTAATCTTCATCCAAACTGGATATGGAAGCAAGAGGAATGGGTACATTTTCCAGATGAATGCTTCTTGATAGCTAATAAGGTTCATGCTCTGTAGGCGCTCCCCTTCCATGGAACAGTTTGTTCCCCCACCCCCCAGTAAGGACAGCCCCACTCTTACTGCATCCTATAAACCAGTGTTTCTCAATCTCAGCAACTTTAAGATGTATGGACTTCAACTCCCAAAATTCCCCAGCCAGCATGCGGAATTCTGGGAGTTGAAGTCCATACAGCTTAAAGTTGCTGAAATTAAGAAACACTGCTATATATACTATAAGAGCCTTCTGTCTTCTGGAATGCTTTTGGCAATTACTTGCAGATAGCAGAATTAGTTCTATTATGCTGTTATCCTGCATTACATTTTCTATCTTGATTTTGTAGTACTGCATTTTTATTACACAGTACTTATAAATTCCCTTGAGTGACACTGGATGGAGGCACTATATCAGATTCATTAATAACATGAAGAAAATGGTTGTTTCTGTTCTGGCTAAGCTTTCCTTGCTCAACCCTTATTACTGACCAAGGAGGCTGGAGGTTAAACTTTTTAACCATTTAGAATGCAGCAGGGTTAGGATGTTTTTTTAGAGATGGATTACAAAATTTACTTCATATTTTTTTCTAGGGTCAAGCATACATCATGGCTCAGCCAGGCAGATTTATACATTAAAATGCGACGGTCAGTCTCTCTCTGAACTTGTGATGAGCACTTAAACTCATGCAGCCTTTCATCAAAAAACCCATGGATTCCTTTCCCTTCTCCATCCCTCCTTACAAACTCAGAGACAAGACACTTTAGTTTTGCCACTGTTAAACCATTGAGCCCAAAACAGAAAAGGCTAGCTAACCACCTATTAATGTATTATTTCCTACAGCTGTGAGATAGAAAATTACAAGAAATCTTTAAAAATGTATATATATTTTGTAGGTCTTCAGAGATTTCCTTGGAATTTGCCATAGATATGCTGAAAAAGCCAAGGGCTTGCTGAAGATAGGAAAAAGCCTCCCGCAACAATTTCTGAAATTTCCTAACAGCTGTCTGATATGGTTGTGTTTTTCTGTAGTTGTATGGATTAAAAAGATGTTGTTTCTTTTCAAGTGTTCTGGGGGTTTTTTGGTCCTCCCCGACCCCTTGATGAGCCTTAAATGCACCCCAGCGTTCTTAACCACCACTGATTTACGCCCTAAAGTGGGTTAATCCTGCCAGACAAACCGGCAACCAGCTTTAAACATCAAGCTAAACCATGGTTTGTATTTAGGATTACAGATTTTAACGGATATATTTCAACTATTCATTGAAATAGGCTCAAAGGACAAACTGTAGGGAACAATCTGAAGTCTGGGTGTGCTTGTTTTGAACATTTCTTGGCCTCAATTTGAATTAGAGCATCATTCTTTTTCAAAGATAAGACATGATTAAAGGTGTTAGAGAAGGTTGCAAGTCAGAGTAAACAATAGAGGCTGGGCAGATCAATGGCTGATCTAACTCAGAAATGGGCTTGATTCAAATTCTGTGCTAAGCCATACCTTATGTAAATAAACTGCAGTTGGTTGGATTTGTACAGAACATCTGAGTATAATCTGCAGCTCACATACCACAATGGCAGGGTGGATGCAGTGTTACTTGTCACGTTGTGAGTGCAGGATGTAAGCGTAGCCAGCATTTTTCTCCATGCCTTTTGACTCTGAAGCATCCAAAAGCATGTGCGTGCAAACTTTGGCATTCAAAAACACGTTGATACTTGATGCTTTTCATGCACAGTTAATCCTTAGATCATCTGGATTTAGAAAAAGGGACTACAAAGAACAGGAGGACTGATCAGGTGTAATTTGGTCTGTTCCATTTCTAGGACTACTGTGCCTTTCACAACTATGTCATAGAAATTCAGCACACCAGGGTTATGGATGAAACAAAAGCAGTTGAATTTCTTCTTTGTGGGGTGTCTTCCAAATGCCAGCTGGGGAAAAATGACTGGCCACTCTGTTGACTGGAGGAAACAGCTATCGTCTGCAAAGGGATATGCATTCAAAATTGGTTAAACACAAATGTAATGGAGAAAGATAGGAATGCTTATTAGAACGTAATCCCAGCTAAAGTTTCTGTTCAATATGGAGAGGTTGGTGGCAACCACTCTTGTTTATCATTTCATGTACTCCAGGCTTTCCGAGGTCTTCTAGATGTGTTAGCGAATATGGGAATTATAGCCTGGCATGGGTTGAGGGCCTTAAGATGGGGAAATTTGATGTAGTGATTTACAGATTTGGGGAGGACTTGGGAAATCCAAGTTCAACCTTCTACTTGGTCATGAAAGGGCTTTGTGGTAGCCATGTGAGAAGAGGAATAGACAGGGACTTTGGTCTTCCAAAGTCTTTGTGGACCTCTGAATAATCTTGATTACTGGAAATTAGTAACAGTTTCCTGCCATGGAAGTCATGAAAACATGGGAAAGTTTTAAAGTAGTCAAAAAGCACAGAACGTGACAAAAATTCAAAATACACCCACTTCTGTGATGTAGTTTCATCTACGTTGTGGCCCTTCCCTTCCCCTATTTTTAAGTACAGCCCTTTGTCACCAAAAGTTTATCCACCATGATGTAGATCATCAGGAGTACATTGAATGAAAATTAGAATAAAGTGCTCTTGCCAGCTTTTATTTCTTGCCATTTTTAGGAAGTTTCTATATTTTAGAAAGTAAATCAATCCAGCCTAATTTTAAAAGAAATTTTCTTTTAGAAGAAAATATATGTAGCTCACAGTTGAATTATATAGTCCTTGGGGTTCTCAGCTTTGTTTTCTTGCAGCACTGAAGATGTTACCTAGTCGGGTAATGAAATGTCTTCAAGAAAACAAGCTCAGAGAACCCCAAGGACTCTACAAATTTTCTTTTAAAACTACCCAGGAAATTAAATCTTGAGCTTGCCCAACTGCATGATGTGGATATCCACTGTAGTCCTACAGATTCATCCCCTCCCTGGCAACCAGCTTTTTCTAGCCTTACAATGTGGATTCAACCATGAATAATAACTTCATCATCATCATTAATTAAACTTGTATGCTGCCCAACTCTCAACAACTGGGTGGCTCACAAAAAACAAAATCAATAAAAGATAAAAGATGGGAAGTGTGATGAAGCGAGGGGTCCCACTCTCCCTTCCCAAAGGCCTGGGTGAAGAACCAGGTCTTCATGGCTCTTCTAAACATGTACGTATATTTGGTATGTTTTCCAGGTATATAATATACTCTAAGTCAGCAGCTTTCAACTGTCAGTGGCTATCTGGGGTCTGCGTAAGTTAATGGAATATTCAAGATGTGTATTTGCTTATCTGATCCTAACTGGAATTCAAGACAAGTTTATGAGATAGGTTAACAAGCTCCTGGTCACAATCTTTCAATTTTTGAAACTACTCTGGCACAATCTTCTAATGTGTCAATACAGGTAATCCTCGACTTACAACCATTTGGTGACCGTTCAAAGTTACAGTAGTGCTGAAAAAGGAAACTTCTGACCGGTCCTCAAAGCTGTGGCCATCCCAGCATCCCCACAATCACATGACTGCGGGGGTGCTGGAATGGCCATAGCTTCAAGGACTGGTTGAAGCTGACTAGGGAATTGTAGGAGAAGTCCACACATCTTAGAGTTGCCAAGTTTGAAAAACGCTAATAGTGGAATATTAGGAGAGAGGTGTGTGTTCTGTGTAAACCAGCTTTCCAAGTGAATTACTTTCTCTCTCAATATTTTGCCTGCTAGATGTATGGTCTGCCTTTCAGATGAAATGAATTTGGAAAGAAAAAGCAAAAAGGGGCCTCTTGCTCAAGAACTTTTGTCCTGTATGTGCAAAATAGATGGAGTGAATTAGTTCACATGCATAATATTGGAGGGGCGCTGTTGGCGCGTGACAACAGGGCCAGAGGGAAGAGATTAGATAAAAGCTGGAGGCAGCTAAGGAGAGCACGGAAGAGCAAAGCAGAACTCTTCACCTACAATCCCTTCCCAGACCTGCATTATCTCTGCTTTTGGAGATGGGGGTTTGCTGCACTGTAAGGAATCAAAGTCCTCCAGAAAGGTCTGTCTTTAAGCGCTTCGCTGAAGCTGCCTGGTTTGCAACAAATCTCAGTACACCAATAAATGCCTGGAAGTATTTATAGATAACAAGACAGCCAAAGACTGATTTTTTCAAGAGATTGACATGCAAAGGAATGGGGGGTTGGGGAAAAAGTCCACGTTTTGTTCTAAAAAGCTACGGGTGGGGATGTGATACAGCGAAGTTTGCAAGCAGCAGGGAGAAAACAGGAGGATCTCCTTTACCTCCTCCCTTTTTCTCCTTTCTGGAATTTGAGTGCTCCTAAAAACACATTGCTATAGATTTGGGTCATAGTCCTCCGAACCGACAAACAAGCCCAGCTCCTACCGGAGGGAACATCTGCACCATCTTCGATAAACTTGATTTCTACAGAAGAGGAATCCACCAAGTTCTACATCTGGTCTTTGAAAAGCCAGGTTGTTCGAGGATAAGGGAACGTCCCCGAGTTCTCCTTTGTTCCTCAACTGTTTGTGGCAGTTCGGAGAACTCGGAGCTGATGTTCTGGGGAAGTGTGTTAGGCACAGCTCTTTATCCACCCAGCCATGGGCATGCATCTGAAAGAAACAGAATTCTGTATTTATATAGTCAACGTGTCCACCCAACTCACAAATGTGACTCCAATTAAAACAACAAACAGGACATCAAACAAAAAAAATTTAAAAATACATAATGAGAGCCAGTTTGGTCTGTCTAGTGCAGTGTTTCTCAACCTTGACAACTTTAAGGTGGGTGGACTTCAATCCCCAGAATTCCCCAGCCAGCTCTGCTGGCTGGGGAATTCTGGGGATTGAAGTCCACCCATTTTAAAGTTGCCAAGGTTGAGAAACACTGGTCTAGTGGTGAAGGCACCAGGCTAGAAAGCAGGAGACAGTGAGTTCTAGTCCCACCTTAGGCATGAAAGCCGGCTGGGGGACTCTGGGCCAGTCCCTCTCTCTCCACCCAACCCACTTCACGGGGGTGGTTGTGGGGAAAATAGGAGAAAGGAGTATTAGGTATCCTCAACACCTTGAGTTATTTATAAAAATAAGAAAGATGGGATTAAAAAAAAACTAAAAAAAAATGCCCAAGGCCACTCATACTTCTGCCTAACCATCCCTCAAAACAGAAATCCGATCCGGAGGTTTCATTGTTTGGAGAAGCCAAGCTAGACGGGAATGCGGTAGGTGGAGCTGAAGGAGGGGGGGAAGGGGGTCGTATTCCTGGCTGAGAGGTGGGTTGGCTTTTCCCTGCTCTGGAGGAGATGGGGGGTGGAAATCCTCGAGGGTGGAGACAGCTACATCTTCATCCCGTAGAGTTCTCCTGCCGGTAGCAGAACATAGCTGAGATCAGCAGACGGGGGACAATCCGACTCTTGCTCCAGGATCCATGCCAAGGCTGCTGTTCTGCTCCCCTTGTCAACTTTTCCACGATGGAAGTAACTTCTGAGTCAAAGTTGGGGCTGATGCTGCCGGCCCATCGCCCAAGTGGCAACTGGCACTACCAGTTTCGGATCCTCCTGCTGGGTGATTCCACAGTGGGCAAAACATCTCTGCTGAGGCGGTACACAGAGCGGTGCTTCATGCCCACCCCGTGCCCCACCGTGGGGGTCGAGTTCTACAGCAAGATGCTGGAACTCTCTCCGGGAATCAGGGTGAAGCTCCAGCTCTGGGACACGGCTGGTCAGGAGAGGTTCAGGTAAGAGGGTCCAGGGGGTGCCAGATGATTCCAGGCTGAAATACTTGGGCCTCAGGACAAGATGTTTCGGAGCAGGGATGTTTCAAGGTCGAAATGTTTAGCGAGCTCTAAGAGGGACCCCGTGCAGAACTGAAGCCGAACGAAAGGCAGGTGCAGTTTGCAACAGATGGTGGCCCTTTTTAACAAGGGCAGGCACAAACTAAAATGACCAGCCATTGCTACCGAGTTGTTATATTCTTATATTGCTCCAAAAGTGAGAACCATTACGATTGTGTTAGGAAGGTGTTGGATTAGGAGCAAGGACAAGTAGGTTCTAGCTCCCGCTCAACCACAAAAGGTCTTTGGTGGACTTCGGCCAGTCATTCTCTGTCCAACCTACCTTATGGGGTTGTTGTTGGGAAACAAAATCAGGGAAGGATTGCTGTGTACATGGTCCTGGGCTCATGGAGGAAAACTTATATAAATTTACCAAATAATTAATTAAAAAAAAAACAAAATGGGTGTCCTTCTGAGAACCAGAACTTCAGCTGACCTTGAATCTAACAAGCTACATTAGCAGAGTGTGTAAACCGGTCCAGAGATCAGGGCTTTGAAACTGGTGGCCTTATGTCTTTTCCTTCAGAAACCAGGGTTCCTTAGCTATCATCATCAGAAGGCATCTACTACTTCTGCAGCAAATAAACTGCAAACTTCTGCTTCTGAGGTTCTGATTTACAGACTTGATGCTTACCTTCTGTAGGCAGTGCAGAATTGGTCTCTGGCCTTAAGAACTGTCACTCTTAAGAGTTGCTCTAGTGTTTAGGTGGAAATCTGGGGAATTTCCTTTTCTTCAGAAGGTGACAATCCAGCCCTCCTCTGGGCTTGGGACCTCTCCTTTTGTTCAAGAGGGTCCCAGGAAGACGGCCTCAAACTCCTGCCTTGGTTGTGAATTAATAATTTGGCCTTGAGAGCTTCCCTGACCCTCCTGATTATGATGCAGTATTGTGTTGTGATGTTTGTTATCTGAAGAGGTGTGGTGCAAGCAGCTGAAAGAAAAGTGGGCCTTGGAGATGTACAGCATGACTGACACTGAGATTTCAAGGCTAATCAGGAGATAGAAGAAAAAGAAAACACTGTTGGGGCACTTGAAACACGACCCAATTTACTATCTCCTAAGTCTTCACAGACCAAACCTGTCTCATCAGATCTGCAGAGTAATGGACTGTGACCTGTGTAAGCTTACGTGATAATCAATTGGTTGGTCATTAAGGAGGCCCTGGATTCTGTTGGTGTTGTAAAACACTGATGGGGCTACACCTCGGGAGATAAAAGGGGAGAGTTGTTTTGTTGTCATACAATTCTCATGGGTCCTTGTGTATCTTTAGAGAAGAGGCAGGAGTATTCTGGGTTACACGATCCAGGCCAGGGACATTGCTCAGGAGCAAATCCCTTTGCATGCCAAATGTCCCAGGTTCGGTGCCCTCCCCACACCTCCCCTCCCCTCCGGCATGGCTAGCCTGGACAGCTGCTGCCGGTTAGTATAGATGGCAGCAAAGAGACATAAACAAGTCAGACGTGTTGCTGACACCTGGTGGGCTACTGGGTTTTTGCAGCCCCCTTTCTGGTGGCCTTAGGCTTCAGAAGTATCCGAAAACATAATCATAGCAAGGGGAGATGCATAGGTTTGAGCTTACTGATGCAACTGCTGAGCTGTGGTTAGCCTTTTTGCATGCTAATGTCACTAACTGGGTGCAAGCAAGAGGCAGAATTTGAGATAAACGTGACCCGGTGAGTATCCATACAGCTGTTAAACGTACAACCCTCCTCCTTCCCTGGAAAAAAGCTGCTGTCTATAGAATGGCTTGAAGAAAACGGAACTCTCATGTATCCATTTGTTATATATTTCTCCTCCTTTTCAGTTCCACAGTTGCAATGGTGGGGAATATATGTAGCTCGGGGTTGAACTGTTGAGAACCTGGTGCTCTCTGAGCTTGGTTTTCATCTTGCAGATGTTTCATTACCATGCTCAGTAACATCATCTGTGCATTAAATGTCCACCAAGCCCCACTTCATATTAATGCACTGATGATGTCACCAACTATGGTAAAGAAATGTCTGTATGGTAACATCTGCAAGATGAACACCAAGCTCAGAGACCACTCAGAACCTAATCTCCTCTTGTTCTTCCTATGTTTAATTATTTGAATTGGGAGGTGTGTAAGGGTCGCACAGCATGGCAAGCACAAGAAAAGAATCCATGTTAAAACTAAATAAACTTAGGATGTTGTACAAATGCAGCCCTTAGGATTTTTATGAACCTGGTTTAGCATGTTGTACAAGCCTGGCAAACTGAAACTTACCATAAACTACAACTTTATGCTATGTACTTTGGAGTAGAGCTTCTGAATTTATTGGAACACTTTACTCCTTAGTAAACAACATGGGATTGCATTGCAGAATTTACAATTAGGGCAGCCTTTCTCAGCCTAATGTCTACTAGATGTATCAGGATTTCTTGTCACAGCACCCCCAGAAGGGGCCATGCTGGTTCAGGATTTTGGGTGCTGTAGTCTTAAGACATCTGAACAGTACCACGTTGAAGGTGACAGAATGAGGGCATGCACTGGAAGCCTCCAATTCAACAGCAGGTATCTTCAACAAAAAGGACCAGGGTGTAAACAATAGAGAAGACTTTTGCCCGAGGCCAGCCCCTCAGAGTCAAAATTTCCCTTAGTGTGCTAGATGGATAAAGAAACCCTTCTCTCCATAAATAGATTTTTAAAAGGCCTTTCTCCTCCCTCCTTTGCTTACACACAGCCTGCCAAAGCAGCTTGAAGGCAACTATAGAACCTTCTCAATAGGATTCACCTGTGTTTACATCTAAAAAAATAAATTGCTTTGCAAACACTGCTCTGGAACAAGGTCAGTGGGCACATGATGGATGGTAACAGTTAGTATCCAGACAAGTCCTTCAACAAATAGGTCTGATATCTTGTAGTAGTAGGATCTTTACCACAGGTCACAGACCCAGACAACATAAAAACCATGGTATCACACACATAATAAAAAGCCCTGTGACAGTGCTTAGTCTACATAGCTATTGGCAAAGCATGCATTCTACAGGCTACAGTTACAAACCCAGCAAAGGAGTTATTTTAGGATCTGTATCTGCCAAGCAAAGTTGCACATAAAAAGACCTAAAAGCAGATGTTAGTAGCTTATTATGAATATCTTGTTATAAATTACAATAAAGATGAGTCTGTGATGCAATAATTCTGTCCTCTAGATCAGTGTTCCTCAACCTTGGCAACTTTAAGATGTGGACTTCAACTCCCAGAATTCCCCAGCCAACAGGCTACGGTTACAAACCCAGCAAAGGAGTTATTTTAGGATCTGTATCTGCCAAGCAAAGTTGCACATAAAAAGACCTAAAAGCAGATGTTAGTAGCTTATTATGAATATCTTGTTATAAATTACAATAAAGATGAGTCTGTGATGCAATAATTCTGTCCTCTAGATCAGTGTTCCTCAACCTTGGCAACTTTAAGATGTGGACTTCAACTCCCAGAATTCCCCAGCCAACAAGGCTGGCTGGGGAATTCTGGGAGTTGAAGTCCACATATCTTAAAGTCACTAAGGTTGAGGAACACTGATCTAGATAATTCTGATATCTTGGAGAAAAGGCTGAGGAATCAATGTGGCATTTTTCCCCCTTAGGTGTATCACCAGGTCTTTCTACCGGAATGCAGTTGGTGTGCTCCTGATCTTTGATATGACCAACCGGAGGTCCTTTGAGAGCATCTTTGATTGGTACAATGAAGTGACCAATGTGATGGACAAAGTAATTTTCCTCCTGATTGGCCACAAATGTGATCTTGAGTCCATTAACAGGGTCACCCTTGAGGAAGCAGAGGGCTTGGCAACTTCTCTGGGCACATCTTTTATAGAAACGTCTGCCAAAACTGACACCAACATAGACCTGGCCTTCGAGACCATCACCAATGCTATCTATGAGGCTTTGAGAAACAAAGAGTTTGACCTGCAGGAAGGATGGGATGGTGTGAAAGTCATTTATAAGAAGAAAACAAGCAGCCTGCAAAGGAAGAAGCCATCCAAAGAAGTATGCCAGTGTTAGCTACGTCGGAGTTGGATGTTATGGAAAGGGGACATTGGATACCCAAAGTGGAAGTCTTCCTTAGACGAAATGCAGACTTAATCCATTGGGTTAATTGTTATCCAGCTGACCATCCACAACCTATGATCCCAACTACTTTATTACATCGTCCAGAGCTCTTTCTGACCATATCTCAGATCTTGTTTCCAGCTGAAAATCAGTGACATAGTTTTCTGTTGTTTTTAGGTACAAAACAGAAGAGCGTTGTTTTTTAATTCTCAACTTAAAGTATTTTTAGCATCAAAACTAAAAAGATATTCCCTGGAAAATCTCAGCCCACTTCACATCACTTACCCTGTTAACTGCAGCCTGTTTTGTAGTCCCAAAACCTGCAGAGGTTTCCTGGCCCTTGTCTTATATCATCCTTCATCAAGTTGCTAGCTTGGCTGATGGGAGATGGAGGGCATAGGTTATGAGAAGGATTGCCAGCCAGTCAGACATAGCCTTCAGATGGCCGAAGAAATGTTTGCTAAGTCAGAATCTAGAGAAAAGACTGCTGCGGTAATCTCAGCACCATTGTGCACCTTTGTTCTGAATTTTGCAGGTTAGAAACAGTTTCTTTCCATTATTCAGTACAGAGCTTGTTAAGTAGAGCTGGGGAGGAGATATGGAGAATCTTGGGGTTATCACATGTTTTGAAGCAGTCTTCATTTCCACAATGTACTAAAAACCTCCTTAACTTAAAAAAATCCTGAAAATATTTAATATGAAAAAGTTTACTTCCTTTTTTTTTACAACAACAACAACAACAACAATAATAATATATAATAATGTGTATGGCTTTGTTTATTGTCAATGTCTTCACTGGCCACTTTTCTATGGTGGGTTGTGCTCAAAGCACAATAAATGCTCTCTGTGTGCGATAATTCTTGAAATAAATGAAACAAGGGTTTAAAAGATTGTTCTGCCTATTGCTGAAAGAAGTGTGCTACTTTCTCTGGGTTTGATAGTAAACAATACCCCTAACTCCAAAAGTAAAATAAAATCATTTCCCAAGCTGAAATATACTCATGGGGACATTTCTCTACAGCTTTCACATCATTTGGAGGTGGTTTACCAGTGTTTTCTTTGAGAGGTTTGCTTCACCTTCCCAGTTAGCCTGCAGCAGATAGATTTCCTAGTGATCTCTCATCAAGCGCTAACCTGGACCAGCCTTGCTTGCTCTCTAGATTAGCCAACTTTGGTTAGGTGTCATTTTCTACTGGGGCACCACACCTACCACCTGGCTGAACCTCACCAACAGAAATAGCTATGAGAACCAACATTTACACTTAATACATGAGTAATCAAAGTCTGTATCTTATACACAAATATGGACAGGTGTTATAAACTCCACTCCCTTTTTTATCTTTATGAGCTTATTGATAAAGTATTCCATTTCAAGTTGATTCTAAATCTTGCTAGCCATTAATAAGTCCCACTGAAAGTACTAGGCCTTGCTTCCAAGTAAGGATTACAGGTGAAACTCGAAAAATTAGAATATCGTGCAAATGTTCATTTATGTCAGTATGGCAACTCAAAAGGTGAAACCAATATATGAGAGAGACGCATTACATGCAAAGCGAGATATGTCAAGCCTTACTTTGGTATAATTGTGATGATTATGGCATACAGCTTATGAAAACCCCAAATTCACAATCTCAGAAAATTAGAATATTACATGACATCCATAACACAAGGATTGGAAATAGAACAATATCAGACCTCTGCAAAGTAGAAGCATGCATATGTACTCAGTAGTTGGTTTGGGCCCCTTTTGCAGCAATGACTGCCGCAATGCGGTGTGGCATGGATGCTATCAGCCTGTGGCACTGCTGAGGTGTTATGGAAGACCAGGATGCTTCAATGGCGGCCTTCAGCTCCGCTGCATTGTTCGGTCTCATGTCCCTCATCTTTCTCTTGGCAATGCCCCATAGATTCTCTATGGGGTTCAGGTCAGCTGAGTTTGCTGGCCAACCAAGCACAGTAATCCCATGGTCATTGAACCAGGTTTTGGTACTTTTGGCAGTGTGGGCAGGTGCCAAGTCCTGCTGGAAAATGAAGTCAGCATCCCCATAAAGCTCGTCTGCGGAAGGAAGCATGAAGTGCTCCAAAATCTCCTGGTAGACGGCTGCGTTGACCCTGGACTTAATGAAGCACAGTGGACCAACACCAGCAGATGACATGGCTCCCCAAATCAACACAAACTGTGGAAACTTCACACTGGACTTCAAGCATCGTGCATTGCGTGCCTCTCCATTCTTCCTCCAGACTCTGGGTCCTTGGTTCCCAAATGAGATGCAAAAGTTGCTCTCATCAGAAAAGAGGACTTTGGACCAGTGGGCAGCAGACCAATTCTTTTTTTCTGTAGCCCAGGTAAAATGCTTCTGACGTTGTTTGTTGTTCAGGAGCGGCTTGACAAGAGGGATACGACATTTGAAGCCCATGTCCAGGATCCGTCTGTGTGTGGTGGCTCTTGATGCACTAACTCCAGCCTCAGTCCACTTCTTGTGAAAGTCCCCAACACTTTGGCCTTCTCCTGACAATCCTCTCCAGGCTGCGGTCATGCCTGCTGCTTGTGCACCTTTTTCTACCACACTTTTCCCTTCCACATAACCTTCTATTGATGTGCTTTGATATAGCACTTTGGGAACATCCAACTTCTTTTGCAATTGCCTTTTGGGGCTTTCCCTCCTTATGGAGGGTGTCAAGGATGGTTTTCTGCACAACTGTCAGGTCAGCAGTCTTTCCCCTGCTTGTGATTCCTACTGAACCAGCCTGAGAGACCATTGAAAGGCTCAGGAACCCTTTGCAGGTGTTATGGATTCATTAGCTGATTAGAGGGAGACACTTTGAGCCTAGAATATTGAACCTTTTCACACTATTCTAATTTTCTGAGATTGTGAATTTGGGGTTTTCATAAGCTGTACGCCATTATACCAAAGTAAGGCTTGACATAGCTCGCTTTGCATGTAATGCATCTATCTCATATATTGGTTTCACCTTTTGAGTTGCCATACTGACATAAATGAACATTTGCACGATATTCTAATTTTTCGAGTTTCACCTGTACATGGGGTTGCAGTGTAGATCACCCTTTGATCCTACTCCTGAGTCTGTTCATCCCACAGAAAATATATACACACCATGAAAATATCACACCAGGACAAGATTCACACATTGCACTAAACAATACTGTAGCTTATTTAGTTTTGGCTAGACAGCCCAGGAATATTTCCTTTCTGGCAGCCATGGTGCATATATGTACTGCCTTCTTCTATCAAACCCTTAAAGGGGCATCTAGATACTGTAAACTGGCTTTATACGTGATTGCAATATACGGAATGTGTGCAATATACAGAATGTGTGCAAGGAGGCACATACATGTGCATAAACACATATAAACCAATTAGGCAACCACATGTTAGCCTAGCACGTTACACGAACCCAGCCTGCATGGATAATTTATGATTAACTCTGCCCCTAAAATTATATGTTTGCAAATGACTTGATGGCACATAATCAATCAAGGGGCTATTAGTTCTAGTTATGCACAACACGGTTTAAGGAGACAAACTGAAACAGGTTCAGAGATGACCCACTGTGGTGGAAATCCTCTGAAGAGAGAGTGAAGGAATGTCCCATGTTCAGTTTTGAGAAGAAGAGGCAGGGCTAGTGGTGGTGGTGGTGATAATCCTGTTCAAATATCTGAAAGGATATCACACAGAAAGAAGCCAGGACTTGTTCTTGGTCATTGCAGAAGGCAGGTTCTGTGACAATAATGGCTTTAAATTCTAGGCAGGCAAATTCTGGTTGAGTGTCATAAAGCTCATTCCATCATGAAGAGCAGATCAACAGTAGAAGCAATTCCTCAGGAAGGTTATGCATTTCCTCTTCCTCAAAGGTGTCCAAGGGGAAGCTGATGAACCATCTGTAAGGGATGCTTTAATTCAGATGCTTGCACTGAGCATATGTAGAACTGCCTCTCCCCAGTGTTTCTGCCTGTCACACTAGGTCAGTGTTGTCCAAACTTGGCCACTTTAAGATGAGTGGACTTCAACTCCCAGAATTCCCCAGCCAACAGGCTACGGTTACAAACCCAGCAAAGGAGTTATTTTAGGATCTGTATCTGCCAAGCAAAGTTGCACATAAAAAGACCTAAAAGCAGATGTTAGTAGCTTATTATGAATATCTTGTTATAAATTACAATAAAGATGAGTCTGTGATGCAATAATTCTGTCCTCTAGATCAGTGTTCCTCAACCTTGGCAACTTTAAGATGTGGACTTCAACTCCCAGAATTCCCCAGCCAACAAGGCTGGCTGGGGAATTCTGGGAGTTGAAGTCCACATATCTTAAAGTCACTAAGGTTGAGGAACACTGATCTAGATAATTCTGATATCTTGGAGAAAAGGCTGAGGAATCAATGTGGCATTTTTCCCCCTTAGGTGTATCACCAGGTCTTTCTACCGGAATGCAGTTGGTGTGCTCCTGATCTTTGATATGACCAACCGGAGGTCCTTTGAGAGCATCTTTGATTGGTACAATGAAGTGACCAATGTGATGGACAAAGTAATTTTCCTCCTGATTGGCCACAAATGTGATCTTGAGTCCATTAACAGGGTCACCCTTGAGGAAGCAGAGGGCTTGGCAACTTCTCTGGGCACATCTTTTATAGAAACGTCTGCCAAAACTGACACCAACATAGACCTGGCCTTCGAGACCATCACCAATGCTATCTATGAGGCTTTGAGAAACAAAGAGTTTGACCTGCAGGAAGGATGGGATGGTGTGAAAGTCATTTATAAGAAGAAAACAAGCAGCCTGCAAAGGAAGAAGCCATCCAAAGAAGTATGCCAGTGTTAGCTACGTCGGAGTTGGATGTTATGGAAAGGGGACATTGGATACCCAAAGTGGAAGTCTTCCTTAGACGAAATGCAGACTTAATCCATTGGGTTAATTGTTATCCAGCTGACCATCCACAACCTATGATCCCAACTACTTTATTACATCGTCCAGAGCTCTTTCTGACCATATCTCAGATCTTGTTTCCAGCTGAAAATCAGTGACATAGTTTTCTGTTGTTTTTAGGTACAAAACAGAAGAGCGTTGTTTTTTAATTCTCAACTTAAAGTATTTTTAGCATCAAAACTAAAAAGATATTCCCTGGAAAATCTCAGCCCACTTCACATCACTTACCCTGTTAACTGCAGCCTGTTTTGTAGTCCCAAAACCTGCAGAGGTTTCCTGGCCCTTGTCTTATATCATCCTTCATCAAGTTGCTAGCTTGGCTGATGGGAGATGGAGGGCATAGGTTATGAGAAGGATTGCCAGCCAGTCAGACATAGCCTTCAGATGGCCGAAGAAATGTTTGCTAAGTCAGAATCTAGAGAAAAGACTGCTGCGGTAATCTCAGCACCATTGTGCACCTTTGTTCTGAATTTTGCAGGTTAGAAACAGTTTCTTTCCATTATTCAGTACAGAGCTTGTTAAGTAGAGCTGGGGAGGAGATATGGAGAATCTTGGGGTTATCACATGTTTTGAAGCAGTCTTCATTTCCACAATGTACTAAAAACCTCCTTAACTTAAAAAAATCCTGAAAATATTTAATATGAAAAAGTTTACTTCCTTTTTTTTTACAACAACAACAACAACAACAATAATAATATATAATAATGTGTATGGCTTTGTTTATTGTCAATGTCTTCACTGGCCACTTTTCTATGGTGGGTTGTGCTCAAAGCACAATAAATGCTCTCTGTGTGCGATAATTCTTGAAATAAATGAAACAAGGGTTTAAAAGATTGTTCTGCCTATTGCTGAAAGAAGTGTGCTACTTTCTCTGGGTTTGATAGTAAACAATACCCCTAACTCCAAAAGTAAAATAAAATCATTTCCCAAGCTGAAATATACTCATGGGGACATTTCTCTACAGCTTTCACATCATTTGGAGGTGGTTTACCAGTGTTTTCTTTGAGAGGTTTGCTTCACCTTCCCAGTTAGCCTGCAGCAGATAGATTTCCTAGTGATCTCTCATCAAGCGCTAACCTGGACCAGCCTTGCTTGCTCTCTAGATTAGCCAACTTTGGTTAGGTGTCATTTTCTACTGGGGCACCACACCTACCACCTGGCTGAACCTCACCAACAGAAATAGCTATGAGAACCAACATTTACACTTAATACATGAGTAATCAAAGTCTGTATCTTATACACAAATATGGACAGGTGTTATAAACTCCACTCCCTTTTTTATCTTTATGAGCTTATTGATAAAGTATTCCATTTCAAGTTGATTCTAAATCTTGCTAGCCATTAATAAGTCCCACTGAAAGTACTAGGCCTTGCTTCCAAGTAAGGATTACAGGTGAAACTCGAAAAATTAGAATATCGTGCAAATGTTCATTTATGTCAGTATGGCAACTCAAAAGGTGAAACCAATATATGAGAGAGACGCATTACATGCAAAGCGAGATATGTCAAGCCTTACTTTGGTATAATTGTGATGATTATGGCATACAGCTTATGAAAACCCCAAATTCACAATCTCAGAAAATTAGAATATTACATGACATCCATAACACAAGGATTGGAAATAGAACAATATCAGACCTCTGCAAAGTAGAAGCATGCATATGTACTCAGTAGTTGGTTTGGGCCCCTTTTGCAGCAATGACTGCCGCAATGCGGTGTGGCATGGATGCTATCAGCCTGTGGCACTGCTGAGGTGTTATGGAAGACCAGGATGCTTCAATGGCGGCCTTCAGCTCCGCTGCATTGTTCGGTCTCATGTCCCTCATCTTTCTCTTGGCAATGCCCCATAGATTCTCTATGGGGTTCAGGTCAGCTGAGTTTGCTGGCCAACCAAGCACAGTAATCCCATGGTCATTGAACCAGGTTTTGGTACTTTTGGCAGTGTGGGCAGGTGCCAAGTCCTGCTGGAAAATGAAGTCAGCATCCCCATAAAGCTCGTCTGCGGAAGGAAGCATGAAGTGCTCCAAAATCTCCTGGTAGACGGCTGCGTTGACCCTGGACTTAATGAAGCACAGTGGACCAACACCAGCAGATGACATGGCTCCCCAAATCAACACAAACTGTGGAAACTTCACACTGGACTTCAAGCATCGTGCATTGCGTGCCTCTCCATTCTTCCTCCAGACTCTGGGTCCTTGGTTCCCAAATGAGATGCAAAAGTTGCTCTCATCAGAAAAGAGGACTTTGGACCAGTGGGCAGCAGACCAATTCTTTTTTTCTGTAGCCCAGGTAAAATGCTTCTGACGTTGTTTGTTGTTCAGGAGCGGCTTGACAAGAGGGATACGACATTTGAAGCCCATGTCCAGGATCCGTCTGTGTGTGGTGGCTCTTGATGCACTAACTCCAGCCTCAGTCCACTTCTTGTGAAAGTCCCCAACACTTTGGCCTTCTCCTGACAATCCTCTCCAGGCTGCGGTCATGCCTGCTGCTTGTGCACCTTTTTCTACCACACTTTTCCCTTCCACATAACCTTCTATTGATGTGCTTTGATATAGCACTTTGGGAACATCCAACTTCTTTTGCAATTGCCTTTTGGGGCTTTCCCTCCTTATGGAGGGTGTCAAGGATGGTTTTCTGCACAACTGTCAGGTCAGCAGTCTTTCCCCTGCTTGTGATTCCTACTGAACCAGCCTGAGAGACCATTGAAAGGCTCAGGAACCCTTTGCAGGTGTTATGGATTCATTAGCTGATTAGAGGGAGACACTTTGAGCCTAGAATATTGAACCTTTTCACACTATTCTAATTTTCTGAGATTGTGAATTTGGGGTTTTCATAAGCTGTACGCCATTATACCAAAGTAAGGCTTGACATAGCTCGCTTTGCATGTAATGCATCTATCTCATATATTGGTTTCACCTTTTGAGTTGCCATACTGACATAAATGAACATTTGCACGATATTCTAATTTTTCGAGTTTCACCTGTACATGGGGTTGCAGTGTAGATCACCCTTTGATCCTACTCCTGAGTCTGTTCATCCCACAGAAAATATATACACACCATGAAAATATCACACCAGGACAAGATTCACACATTGCACTAAACAATACTGTAGCTTATTTAGTTTTGGCTAGACAGCCCAGGAATATTTCCTTTCTGGCAGCCATGGTGCATATATGTACTGCCTTCTTCTATCAAACCCTTAAAGGGGCATCTAGATACTGTAAACTGGCTTTATACGTGATTGCAATATACGGAATGTGTGCAATATACAGAATGTGTGCAAGGAGGCACATACATGTGCATAAACACATATAAACCAATTAGGCAACCACATGTTAGCCTAGCACGTTACACGAACCCAGCCTGCATGGATAATTTATGATTAACTCTGCCCCTAAAATTATATGTTTGCAAATGACTTGATGGCACATAATCAATCAAGGGGCTATTAGTTCTAGTTATGCACAACACGGTTTAAGGAGACAAACTGAAACAGGTTCAGAGATGACCCACTGTGGTGGAAATCCTCTGAAGAGAGAGTGAAGGAATGTCCCATGTTCAGTTTTGAGAAGAAGAGGCAGGGCTAGTGGTGGTGGTGGTGATAATCCTGTTCAAATATCTGAAAGGATATCACACAGAAAGAAGCCAGGACTTGTTCTTGGTCATTGCAGAAGGCAGGTTCTGTGACAATAATGGCTTTAAATTCTAGGCAGGCAAATTCTGGTTGAGTGTCATAAAGCTCATTCCATCATGAAGAGCAGATCAACAGTAGAAGCAATTCCTCAGGAAGGTTATGCATTTCCTCTTCCTCAAAGGTGTCCAAGGGGAAGCTGATGAACCATCTGTAAGGGATGCTTTAATTCAGATGCTTGCACTGAGCATATGTAGAACTGCCTCTCCCCAGTGTTTCTGCCTGTCACACTAGGTCAGTGTTGTCCAAACTTGGCCACTTTAAGATGAGTGGACTTCAACTCCCAGAATTCCCCAGCCAACAGGCTACGGTTACAAACCCAGCAAAGGAGTTATTTTAGGATCTGTATCTGCCAAGCAAAGTTGCACATAAAAAGACCTAAAAGCAGATGTTAGTAGCTTATTATGAATATCTTGTTATAAATTACAATAAAGATGAGTCTGTGATGCAATAATTCTGTCCTCTAGATCAGTGTTCCTCAACCTTGGCAACTTTAAGATGTGGACTTCAACTCCCAGAATTCCCCAGCCAACAAGGCTGGCTGGGGAATTCTGGGAGTTGAAGTCCACATATCTTAAAGTCACTAAGGTTGAGGAACACTGATCTAGATAATTCTGATATCTTGGAGAAAAGGCTGAGGAATCAATGTGGCATTTTTCCCCCTTAGGTGTATCACCAGGTCTTTCTACCGGAATGCAGTTGGTGTGCTCCTGATCTTTGATATGACCAACCGGAGGTCCTTTGAGAGCATCTTTGATTGGTACAATGAAGTGACCAATGTGATGGACAAAGTAATTTTCCTCCTGATTGGCCACAAATGTGATCTTGAGTCCATTAACAGGGTCACCCTTGAGGAAGCAGAGGGCTTGGCAACTTCTCTGGGCACATCTTTTATAGAAACGTCTGCCAAAACTGACACCAACATAGACCTGGCCTTCGAGACCATCACCAATGCTATCTATGAGGCTTTGAGAAACAAAGAGTTTGACCTGCAGGAAGGATGGGATGGTGTGAAAGTCATTTATAAGAAGAAAACAAGCAGCCTGCAAAGGAAGAAGCCATCCAAAGAAGTATGCCAGTGTTAGCTACGTCGGAGTTGGATGTTATGGAAAGGGGACATTGGATACCCAAAGTGGAAGTCTTCCTTAGACGAAATGCAGACTTAATCCATTGGGTTAATTGTTATCCAGCTGACCATCCACAACCTATGATCCCAACTACTTTATTACATCGTCCAGAGCTCTTTCTGACCATATCTCAGATCTTGTTTCCAGCTGAAAATCAGTGACATAGTTTTCTGTTGTTTTTAGGTACAAAACAGAAGAGCGTTGTTTTTTAATTCTCAACTTAAAGTATTTTTAGCATCAAAACTAAAAAGATATTCCCTGGAAAATCTCAGCCCACTTCACATCACTTACCCTGTTAACTGCAGCCTGTTTTGTAGTCCCAAAACCTGCAGAGGTTTCCTGGCCCTTGTCTTATATCATCCTTCATCAAGTTGCTAGCTTGGCTGATGGGAGATGGAGGGCATAGGTTATGAGAAGGATTGCCAGCCAGTCAGACATAGCCTTCAGATGGCCGAAGAAATGTTTGCTAAGTCAGAATCTAGAGAAAAGACTGCTGCGGTAATCTCAGCACCATTGTGCACCTTTGTTCTGAATTTTGCAGGTTAGAAACAGTTTCTTTCCATTATTCAGTACAGAGCTTGTTAAGTAGAGCTGGGGAGGAGATATGGAGAATCTTGGGGTTATCACATGTTTTGAAGCAGTCTTCATTTCCACAATGTACTAAAAACCTCCTTAACTTAAAAAAATCCTGAAAATATTTAATATGAAAAAGTTTACTTCCTTTTTTTTTACAACAACAACAACAACAACAATAATAATATATAATAATGTGTATGGCTTTGTTTATTGTCAATGTCTTCACTGGCCACTTTTCTATGGTGGGTTGTGCTCAAAGCACAATAAATGCTCTCTGTGTGCGATAATTCTTGAAATAAATGAAACAAGGGTTTAAAAGATTGTTCTGCCTATTGCTGAAAGAAGTGTGCTACTTTCTCTGGGTTTGATAGTAAACAATACCCCTAACTCCAAAAGTAAAATAAAATCATTTCCCAAGCTGAAATATACTCATGGGGACATTTCTCTACAGCTTTCACATCATTTGGAGGTGGTTTACCAGTGTTTTCTTTGAGAGGTTTGCTTCACCTTCCCAGTTAGCCTGCAGCAGATAGATTTCCTAGTGATCTCTCATCAAGCGCTAACCTGGACCAGCCTTGCTTGCTCTCTAGATTAGCCAACTTTGGTTAGGTGTCATTTTCTACTGGGGCACCACACCTACCACCTGGCTGAACCTCACCAACAGAAATAGCTATGAGAACCAACATTTACACTTAATACATGAGTAATCAAAGTCTGTATCTTATACACAAATATGGACAGGTGTTATAAACTCCACTCCCTTTTTTATCTTTATGAGCTTATTGATAAAGTATGCCATTTCAAGTTGATTCTAAATCTTGCTAGCCATTAATAAGTCCCACTGAAAGTACTAGGCCTTGCTTCCAAGTAAGGATTACAGGTGAAACTCGAAAAATTAGAATATCGTGCAAATGTTCATTTATGTCAGTATGGCAACTCAAAAGGTGAAACCAATATATGAGAGAGACGCATTACATGCAAAGCGAGATATGTCAAGCCTTACTTTGGTATAATTGTGATGATTATGGCATACAGCTTATGAAAACCCCAAATTCACAATCTCAGAAAATTAGAATATTACATGACATCCATAACACAAGGATTGGAAATAGAACAATATCAGACCTCTGCAAAGTAGAAGCATGCATATGTACTCAGTAGTTGGTTTGGGCCCCTTTTGCAGCAATGACTGCCGCAATGCGGTGTGGCATGGATGCTATCAGCCTGTGGCACTGCTGAGGTGTTATGGAAGACCAGGATGCTTCAATGGCGGCCTTCAGCTCCGCTGCATTGTTCGGTCTCATGTCCCTCATCTTTCTCTTGGCAATGCCCCATAGATTCTCTATGGGGTTCAGGTCAGCTGAGTTTGCTGGCCAACCAAGCACAGTAATCCCATGGTCATTGAACCAGGTTTTGGTACTTTTGGCAGTGTGGGCAGGTGCCAAGTCCTGCTGGAAAATGAAGTCAGCATCCCCATAAAGCTCGTCTGCGGAAGGAAGCATGAAGTGCTCCAAAATCTCCTGGTAGACGGCTGCGTTGACCCTGGACTTAATGAAGCACAGTGGACCAACACCAGCAGATGACATGGCTCCCCAAATCAACACAAACTGTGGAAACTTCACACTGGACTTCAAGCATCGTGCATTGCGTGCCTCTCCATTCTTCCTCCAGACTCTGGGTCCTTGGTTCCCAAATGAGATGCAAAAGTTGCTCTCATCAGAAAAGAGGACTTTGGACCAGTGGGCAGCAGACCAATTCTTTTTTTCTGTAGCCCAGGTAAAATGCTTCTGACGTTGTTTGTTGTTCAGGAGCGGCTTGACAAGAGGGATACGACATTTGAAGCCCATGTCCAGGATCCGTCTGTGTGTGGTGGCTCTTGATGCACTAACTCCAGCCTCAGTCCACTTCTTGTGAAAGTCCCCAACACTTTGGCCTTCTCCTGACAATCCTCTCCAGGCTGCGGTCATGCCTGCTGCTTGTGCACCTTTTTCTACCACACTTTTCCCTTCCACATAACCTTCTATTGATGTGCTTTGATATAGCACTTTGGGAACATCCAACTTCTTTTGCAATTGCCTTTTGGGGCTTTCCCTCCTTATGGAGGGTGTCAAGGATGGTTTTCTGCACAACTGTCAGGTCAGCAGTCTTTCCCCTGCTTGTGATTCCTACTGAACCAGCCTGAGAGACCATTGAAAGGCTCAGGAACCCTTTGCAGGTGTTATGGATTCATTAGCTGATTAGAGGGAGACACTTTGAGCCTAGAATATTGAACCTTTTCACACTATTCTAATTTTCTGAGATTGTGAATTTGGGGTTTTCATAAGCTGTACGCCATTATACCAAAGTAAGGCTTGACATAGCTCGCTTTGCATGTAATGCATCTATCTCATATATTGGTTTCACCTTTTGAGTTGCCATACTGACATAAATGAACATTTGCACGATATTCTAATTTTTCGAGTTTCACCTGTACATGGGGTTGCAGTGTAGATCACCCTTTGATCCTACTCCTGAGTCTGTTCATCCCACAGAAAATATATACACACCATGAAAATATCACACCAGGACAAGATTCACACATTGCACTAAACAATACTGTAGCTTATTTAGTTTTGGCTAGACAGCCCAGGAATATTTCCTTTCTGGCAGCCATGGTGCATATATGTACTGCCTTCTTCTATCAAACCCTTAAAGGGGCATCTAGATACTGTAAACTGGCTTTATACGTGATTGCAATATACGGAATGTGTGCAATATACAGAATGTGTGCAAGGAGGCACATACATGTGCATAAACACATATAAACCAATTAGGCAACCACATGTTAGCCTAGCACGTTACACGAACCCAGCCTGCATGGATAATTTATGATTAACTCTGCCCCTAAAATTATATGTTTGCAAATGACTTGATGGCACATAATCAATCAAGGGGCTATTAGTTCTAGTTATGCACAACACGGTTTAAGGAGACAAACTGAAACAGGTTCAGAGATGACCCACTGTGGTGGAAATCCTCTGAAGAGAGAGTGAAGGAATGTCCCATGTTCAGTTTTGAGAAGAAGAGGCAGGGCTAGTGGTGGTGGTGGTGATAATCCTGTTCAAATATCTGAAAGGATATCACACAGAAAGAAGCCAGGACTTGTTCTTGGTCATTGCAGAAGGCAGGTTCTGTGACAATAATGGCTTTAAATTCTAGGCAGGCAAATTCTGGTTGAGTGTCATAAAGCTCATTCCATCATGAAGAGCAGATCAACAGTAGAAGCAATTCCTCAGGAAGGTTATGCATTTCCTCTTCCTCAAAGGTGTCCAAGGGGAAGCTGATGAACCATCTGTAAGGGATGCTTTAATTCAGATGCTTGCACTGAGCATATGTAGAACTGCCTCTCCCCAGTGTTTCTGCCTGTCACACTAGGTCAGTGTTGTCCAAACTTGGCCACTTTAAGATGAGTGGACTTCAACTCCCAGAATTCCCCAGCCAACAGGCTACGGTTACAAACCCAGCAAAGGAGTTATTTTAGGATCTGTATCTGCCAAGCAAAGTTGCACATAAAAAGACCTAAAAGCAGATGTTAGTAGCTTATTATGAATATCTTGTTATAAATTACAATAAAGATGAGTCTGTGATGCAATAATTCTGTCCTCTAGATCAGTGTTCCTCAACCTTGGCAACTTTAAGATGTGGACTTCAACTCCCAGAATTCCCCAGCCAACAAGGCTGGCTGGGGAATTCTGGGAGTTGAAGTCCACATATCTTAAAGTCACTAAGGTTGAGGAACACTGATCTAGATAATTCTGATATCTTGGAGAAAAGGCTGAGGAATCAATGTGGCATTTTTCCCCCTTAGGTGTATCACCAGGTCTTTCTACCGGAATGCAGTTGGTGTGCTCCTGATCTTTGATATGACCAACCGGAGGTCCTTTGAGAGCATCTTTGATTGGTACAATGAAGTGACCAATGTGATGGACAAAGTAATTTTCCTCCTGATTGGCCACAAATGTGATCTTGAGTCCATTAACAGGGTCACCCTTGAGGAAGCAGAGGGCTTGGCAACTTCTCTGGGCACATCTTTTATAGAAACGTCTGCCAAAACTGACACCAACATAGACCTGGCCTTCGAGACCATCACCAATGCTATCTATGAGGCTTTGAGAAACAAAGAGTTTGACCTGCAGGAAGGATGGGATGGTGTGAAAGTCATTTATAAGAAGAAAACAAGCAGCCTGCAAAGGAAGAAGCCATCCAAAGAAGTATGCCAGTGTTAGCTACGTCGGAGTTGGATGTTATGGAAAGGGGACATTGGATACCCAAAGTGGAAGTCTTCCTTAGACGAAATGCAGACTTAATCCATTGGGTTAATTGTTATCCAGCTGACCATCCACAACCTATGATCCCAACTACTTTATTACATCGTCCAGAGCTCTTTCTGACCATATCTCAGATCTTGTTTCCAGCTGAAAATCAGTGACATAGTTTTCTGTTGTTTTTAGGTACAAAACAGAAGAGCGTTGTTTTTTAATTCTCAACTTAAAGTATTTTTAGCATCAAAACTAAAAAGATATTCCCTGGAAAATCTCAGCCCACTTCACATCACTTACCCTGTTAACTGCAGCCTGTTTTGTAGTCCCAAAACCTGCAGAGGTTTCCTGGCCCTTGTCTTATATCATCCTTCATCAAGTTGCTAGCTTGGCTGATGGGAGATGGAGGGCATAGGTTATGAGAAGGATTGCCAGCCAGTCAGACATAGCCTTCAGATGGCCGAAGAAATGTTTGCTAAGTCAGAATCTAGAGAAAAGACTGCTGCGGTAATCTCAGCACCATTGTGCACCTTTGTTCTGAATTTTGCAGGTTAGAAACAGTTTCTTTCCATTATTCAGTACAGAGCTTGTTAAGTAGAGCTGGGGAGGAGATATGGAGAATCTTGGGGTTATCACATGTTTTGAAGCAGTCTTCATTTCCACAATGTACTAAAAACCTCCTTAACTTAAAAAAATCCTGAAAATATTTAATATGAAAAAGTTTACTTCCTTTTTTTTTACAACAACAACAACAACAACAATAATAATATATAATAATGTGTATGGCTTTGTTTATTGTCAATGTCTTCACTGGCCACTTTTCTATGGTGGGTTGTGCTCAAAGCACAATAAATGCTCTCTGTGTGCGATAATTCTTGAAATAAATGAAACAAGGGTTTAAAAGATTGTTCTGCCTATTGCTGAAAGAAGTGTGCTACTTTCTCTGGGTTTGATAGTAAACAATACCCCTAACTCCAAAAGTAAAATAAAATCATTTCCCAAGCTGAAATATACTCATGGGGACATTTCTCTACAGCTTTCACATCATTTGGAGGTGGTTTACCAGTGTTTTCTTTGAGAGGTTTGCTTCACCTTCCCAGTTAGCCTGCAGCAGATAGATTTCCTAGTGATCTCTCATCAAGCGCTAACCTGGACCAGCCTTGCTTGCTCTCTAGATTAGCCAACTTTGGTTAGGTGTCATTTTCTACTGGGGCACCACACCTACCACCTGGCTGAACCTCACCAACAGAAATAGCTATGAGAACCAACATTTACACTTAATACATGAGTAATCAAAGTCTGTATCTTATACACAAATATGGACAGGTGTTATAAACTCCACTCCCTTTTTTATCTTTATGAGCTTATTGATAAAGTATGCCATTTCAAGTTGATTCTAAATCTTGCTAGCCATTAATAAGTCCCACTGAAAGTACTAGGCCTTGCTTCCAAGTAAGGATTACAGGTGAAACTCGAAAAATTAGAATATCGTGCAAATGTTCATTTATGTCAGTATGGCAACTCAAAAGGTGAAACCAATATATGAGAGAGACGCATTACATGCAAAGCGAGATATGTCAAGCCTTACTTTGGTATAATTGTGATGATTATGGCATACAGCTTATGAAAACCCCAAATTCACAATCTCAGAAAATTAGAATATTACATGACATCCATAACACAAGGATTGGAAATAGAACAATATCAGACCTCTGCAAAGTAGAAGCATGCATATGTACTCAGTAGTTGGTTTGGGCCCCTTTTGCAGCAATGACTGCCGCAATGCGGTGTGGCATGGATGCTATCAGCCTGTGGCACTGCTGAGGTGTTATGGAAGACCAGGATGCTTCAATGGCGGCCTTCAGCTCCGCTGCATTGTTCGGTCTCATGTCCCTCATCTTTCTCTTGGCAATGCCCCATAGATTCTCTATGGGGTTCAGGTCAGCTGAGTTTGCTGGCCAACCAAGCACAGTAATCCCATGGTCATTGAACCAGGTTTTGGTACTTTTGGCAGTGTGGGCAGGTGCCAAGTCCTGCTGGAAAATGAAGTCAGCATCCCCATAAAGCTCGTCTGCGGAAGGAAGCATGAAGTGCTCCAAAATCTCCTGGTAGACGGCTGCGTTGACCCTGGACTTAATGAAGCACAGTGGACCAACACCAGCAGATGACATGGCTCCCCAAATCAACACAAACTGTGGAAACTTCACACTGGACTTCAAGCATCGTGCATTGCGTGCCTCTCCATTCTTCCTCCAGACTCTGGGTCCTTGGTTCCCAAATGAGATGCAAAAGTTGCTCTCATCAGAAAAGAGGACTTTGGACCAGTGGGCAGCAGACCAATTCTTTTTTTCTGTAGCCCAGGTAAAATGCTTCTGACGTTGTTTGTTGTTCAGGAGCGGCTTGACAAGAGGGATACGACATTTGAAGCCCATGTCCAGGATCCGTCTGTGTGTGGTGGCTCTTGATGCACTAACTCCAGCCTCAGTCCACTTCTTGTGAAAGTCCCCAACACTTTGGCCTTCTCCTGACAATCCTCTCCAGGCTGCGGTCATGCCTGCTGCTTGTGCACCTTTTTCTACCACACTTTTCCCTTCCACATAACCTTCTATTGATGTGCTTTGATATAGCACTTTGGGAACATCCAACTTCTTTTGCAATTGCCTTTTGGGGCTTTCCCTCCTTATGGAGGGTGTCAAGGATGGTTTTCTGCACAACTGTCAGGTCAGCAGTCTTTCCCCTGCTTGTGATTCCTACTGAACCAGCCTGAGAGACCATTGAAAGGCTCAGGAACCCTTTGCAGGTGTTATGGATTCATTAGCTGATTAGAGGGAGACACTTTGAGCCTAGAATATTGAACCTTTTCACACTATTCTAATTTTCTGAGATTGTGAATTTGGGGTTTTCATAAGCTGTACGCCATTATACCAAAGTAAGGCTTGACATAGCTCGCTTTGCATGTAATGCATCTATCTCATATATTGGTTTCACCTTTTGAGTTGCCATACTGACATAAATGAACATTTGCACGATATTCTAATTTTTCGAGTTTCACCTGTACATGGGGTTGCAGTGTAGATCACCCTTTGATCCTACTCCTGAGTCTGTTCATCCCACAGAAAATATATACACACCATGAAAATATCACACCAGGACAAGATTCACACATTGCACTAAACAATACTGTAGCTTATTTAGTTTTGGCTAGACAGCCCAGGAATATTTCCTTTCTGGCAGCCATGGTGCATATATGTACTGCCTTCTTCTATCAAACCCTTAAAGGGGCATCTAGATACTGTAAACTGGCTTTATACGTGATTGCAATATACGGAATGTGTGCAATATACAGAATGTGTGCAAGGAGGCACATACATGTGCATAAACACATATAAACCAATTAGGCAACCACATGTTAGCCTAGCACGTTACACGAACCCAGCCTGCATGGATAATTTATGATTAACTCTGCCCCTAAAATTATATGTTTGCAAATGACTTGATGGCACATAATCAATCAAGGGGCTATTAGTTCTAGTTATGCACAACACGGTTTAAGGAGACAAACTGAAACAGGTTCAGAGATGACCCACTGTGGTGGAAATCCTCTGAAGAGAGAGTGAAGGAATGTCCCATGTTCAGTTTTGAGAAGAAGAGGCAGGGCTAGTGGTGGTGGTGGTGATAATCCTGTTCAAATATCTGAAAGGATATCACACAGAAAGAAGCCAGGACTTGTTCTTGGTCATTGCAGAAGGCAGGTTCTGTGACAATAATGGCTTTAAATTCTAGGCAGGCAAATTCTGGTTGAGTGTCATAAAGCTCATTCCATCATGAAGAGCAGATCAACAGTAGAAGCAATTCCTCAGGAAGGTTATGCATTTCCTCTTCCTCAAAGGTGTCCAAGGGGAAGCTGATGAACCATCTGTAAGGGATGCTTTAATTCAGATGCTTGCACTGAGCATATGTAGAACTGCCTCTCCCCAGTGTTTCTGCCTGTCACACTAGGTCAGTGTTGTCCAAACTTGGCCACTTTAAGATGAGTGGACTTCAACTCCCAGAATTCCCCAGCCAGCCATGCTGGCTGGGGAATTCTGGAAGTTGAAGTCCACTCATCTTAAAGTGGCCAAGTTTGAACAACACTGACCTAGGTCCAACAGGATGGGTATGCTCTGTGTCCCTTCAGTCAAAGAGTATCATCTTATGGGAGCTTGGAAGCTGCCTTTCCTGTCACAGTGCTTGCCCTGTGCAACAGCAGAGCCCAAGATCAGATTGGCCCTGACTCTGCTGGCCTTTTGGAAAGCGTCTTTGTCAACTGTCTTATTTGGGTTTATTCTCTGTGACCATTATGGGATTATAACCCTTTGCTAATAATGTTTTTTCTGTTGTTTTAATGGGTTGTTAGCCACCCAGATTGCATGCATGAGATGGGCAACTATATAAATCGATTTCATAAATAAATAAGATGGCCCTTCCCAACTAGGATTCTGTGAAATAGGTTAATGGTAGAAACCATCATTCAGTTACATGGGTAGGCATATTGGAAGAACACAGCCACATTTTGGCTGTGTTCACACCATAGAGCCTCCTCTTAGTTTTAGGAGGCTTTTGTTCATTCTCCTGATTGGCTTGCCTAAGACTGCTACTTGGACCTGCCTCCTCCTTAGTGATGGCTGGAATGTAGGTGAAACGTGTGTTTGCATGACCTGGCTTGGCTTTCCATAAACACAGCCCATTTTCAGGGAGGAGCAGAACAGGGTGAGTGTGCACATCCTGCCTCACTTAGAAGCAGCCTGCCCAAACATGGAATAAGAGAGCCACGGCCTCAGGCGGTCAGAGGGATAGCAACTACCTGTGCTAGTCTTAAACAAGCCTCAACCAGTTTCCTGGCTGTGTTAGAACTCCGCTTCTTCACTGGTTGGGACTGCTGGGCGAACGGTGGGGTGGAGTGTTCCCTTTCGTTTTGAGCCTGCGTGAGTCTTCTTGCTCCCCCCATAAGTGCACGCACATGCATGCACACAGACACACAGGCGAGAGACCAGCTTCCAGTGTCTCTCCCCCTCCCAGCCTCCGAATGGCTGTGGATTCTGTTTGGGACTATCAGTTCCGGATCATCATGCTGGGAGATTCCACAGTGGGGAAATCCTGTCTTCTGAAGCGCTATGCCGATGGGGTCTTTCTCGAGTCCACGAACCAAACCGTGGGTGTGGATTTTTACGTTCACTTTGTGGAGATGGAGCCCAACCTGCGTGTCAAGCTGCAATTTTGGGATACGGCGGGCCAAGAACGGTTCAGGTGAGTCTGGAACAGGGGTGGTCTGCGATCTATAAGCCAAAAGAGCAGAAGGGATAGGCCTTTTTCAAGCCTTGGAGGATGTAAGATAGGATGAGTGACTGTGCCTCCAAATTAAGGGAGGCTTAAGCTTTGCTTCCCTCCTTGTTTAGACATGTAAAACATTTAACTATAAAGATTCCCAGTGCTGTTAACAATTCAATCCTTCTGGAGCATGAGGACAGCCAAGGTAGCTGTTAAGAAGTTGGACTGGGACTATAGAAACTCAGGTTCAAGTGCTCACAAGACTATGGAGTTCCCTACCTCTCTCACCCCAACCTACCCCACAAGATTGTGAGAATAAAATCAGGGGGGGAGGGTCCATGTATACTGTCTCACATGCCCAGAGGCTGAGATAGAAATGCAAGAAATAAACAGCAGCATCCTGCCCCCGCCCCCAGATGAGGCTGGACCCATCCCTGGCAGCCTTCTGGAAGTCCCTCAAAACATGTCTGTGTCAACAGGCTTGGGGATCTCAAGGAACTGGAGAACTGTTGCAATGGCTACACTGTTTGTCACGTCACTCTCTTTTAGTCTTTTTTAACAATATTGATTTTTTTTATTATGGAATGTTTTAATGTTGATTTTTTTATGGTTGCTTTTATTGGACGCCACCCAGGGTCACATCTGTGAGATGGGTGGCTATATAAATGTGAGGAATAAACAGACAAGCAAACAGATGGGATGCATGAAGGAAAGAAAAAGGATAAAAGAGCTATGTTGGTCTTTGACTGTAATAAAGATTTGATGTGATTTGAATACAAGAGCAATGCTCTAAGGGTCTTACCAACTGCAGCTGTCTGATAGAAGGGCTATCAGATGTCCCCTGGGGAAGTGCCAAGCCATTGGCTCTCAGAAGAGCTAAGAGGGTCTTTTCTTTCCCTTAGCTGCAGTTGGTGAAATGGGCCAGACATTCACAGAAAGGAAATGGAATGGACAATCTCCTCCTCCTCCTTCTCCCTGTTTTATGTTCAAAAGCCTAGTGGACTGAAGGTTATTATCTTTAATAGCACAAGGAACCCAAGGTAAATGTCATGGCCACATGGAGCAGAATCTGATCTTCCATCCAACAGGGATGTTAAGTCTTGGATTTCAGCTTCCTGTGGGCCATCTGTTTATATTTATTTCATTCCAGTATTTATAAAGCCACTGTCATGGTTAACTCAAGGACCACAGCCTGTACAGAATGCCTATGAGTATGCACCACACATTTGGTCTTCCACACAGTATCCTGTCTAAAAACATGCAGAGAAAGACTACAGGCTGTGCCAGTGTTCCCATTGTGGGTTCTTTTTTAAAAAGTTTGTTCATGTAAAAAAAAAAAGAGTCACCCAATATTTAAAGCCTGAAAGAGTGTACTGCTCTTCATTCCAAGTGTCAGTCAGACTGGTACAGACTGGGGATGATGGGAATTGTATTTTACACACCTGGAGGGCACCAAATTAGGGGAGTCTGGGTGGCACACACCTGCCAATGCTTTCACTCACAAATGAGTAGGCCATTGCCTTGAGATAGGAACTCCTTACGCAAAAGCAGGGGTGACAACTGTTGCAGTCATACAAACAGCTCTGCCTTATGACACTCCTTAATTTCCTTTTCCTCTTATTAAAAACGTGACTGTTTGTGAGGAATGTCCCTGATTTGTCATCTTCCAGAGAGAGAGAGAGAAAGTTGCAGAATTTTCTTCAGGCCCAGGGTGGGCTCTACAAAAAGTCAAGATAGCAACCAAAACCTCATGATCAAAGCCCCTTGTTTCCATGCATCACATCCACAACATATATGAAAAAGGCCGAGGCTTTGATCCTGCCATTGTGGCTACTATTTGGACTTTTTTGGCCCCACCCACTGTGGACGTCCTTGCCTCTGTGTAGTTTTCTTGATGGAAGAATCACAAGCTGGAATTAAGATTGCAGGGAGAAACATCAATAACCTCAGATATGCAGATGATACCACCCTAATGGCAGAAAGTGAAGAAGAACTAAAGAGCCTCTTGATGAGGGTGAAAGAGGAGAGTGCGAAAGCTGGCTTGAAACTCAACATTAAAAAAACTAAGATCATGGCATCTGGACCCATCAATCCCTGGCAAATAGAAGGGGTAGAAATGGAAGCAGTAACAGACTTCATTTATTTGGGCTCCAAGATCACTGCAGACAGAGACTGCAGCCATGAAATTAAGAGACGCTTGCTCCTTGGGAGGAAAGCTATGGCAAACCTAGATAGCATATTAAGAAGCAGAGACGTCACCTTGCCGACAAAGATCCGCATAGTCAAAGCTATGGTTTTTCCAATAGTAATGTATGGCTGTGAGAGCTGGACCATAAAGAAGGCTGAACGCTGAAGAATTGATGCCTTTGAACTGTGGTGCTGGAGAAGACTCTTAAGAGTCCCCTGGACTGCTAGGAGGTCAAACCAGTCAATCTTAAAGGAAATCAACTCTGATTGCTCATTGGAAGGATTGATAATGAAGCTCAAGCTCAGATACTTTGGTCACCTAATGCGAAGAGAGGACTCTTTGGAAAAGACCCTGATGCTGGGAAAGATGGAAGGCAAAAGGAGAAGAGGACGGCAGAGGATGAGATGGCTAGATAGCATCACTGAAGCAATGAGCATGAAATTGAGCAAACTCAGGGAGGCAGTGAAAGATAGGAAGGCCTGGCGCAATATGGTTCATGGGGTCACGAAGAGTCGGACACGACTTAACGACTGAACAACAACAACAACAAGGCAGAAGTGATTCGCCATTGCTTCTTCTGCTTGGTTGCTGTTCTTCCAACGTTCCAGTTTTGCCTTTCGCTTTTGGATTTCCTATTGGTCTCCCATCCAAATCCGATCCACGTCCAATCCGGCTTAACTTTTTCAAGATTAGCCAAGGTCACTAGATGCCGCACGTGCACACTCAACATACAGCTCTGTTATTTTTAATGCATTTTATTGTTCTGCTTACGTAGTAGTTTTTTGTGTGAACAGCAGCCTAATAGCTCTTGGGACACAGGATGGAGGGAGATTGGTGTGCGCATTTGTACACACATGCTAGTTCACATACATTTTATTAATATATAGCTTAGCTTGTTTTAATGTATAATTTAGAAGGTAGTTATAGGATGAGTAGTCAGCAGAACCCCTGTGGATTCCACTGTTAATTTTTAGTGGCACATATTGGTTGCATTTTTAAACTCTCCTAAGCCCTCAAAACGCCCAAAATGTCACTCTGGCACACTCCTGTGGACTCACTCTATAAGAAACAGAAAGTAAAAGTGGCGTTGCACCCAACTGCAAAAAGGCAATCAGAGTTGCTGTAATCTAAGAGTCTCAGCATGTAGGTGAGATGGGGAACTGGCGTCCCTCCCCACAGATGACCTGTGTGACTACAGAAACCCCACCACCCTTGTTACTCCACCCTCTGTGCTCCACCTGATGTCCTGTGGGCCAATCAGAAGCTGCTTTAGAGCCAAGACTCCTCCTGTCCCCACCGCAAGGAAGGGAAGATATTCATCCTGGCACGTTGACTTTCTCATGAGGTCACCCCTTACCTTTTGCTCTATTAGCCAAAACAAGGCATTACAATGGGGCATTTTCCAAGCATTGCCCTGTGAGATTTTATTTGCCACAGAAACTTAGTTGTTTTCATTTTGATGTAACATGTGCTGATTTTAGTAGAATTTGCTCTCAAGAATTCAGGGGATGGTACTGTTGGAGTAAGATTTGTACCACCACACCCAAAGGGACATAAAATACCAGAGCAATATTGTAATTCACATAATAATGGAGAACTTGAATGCTTAGTTTAACTTCATTGGTTTGACTGGATGCTTAGTTCAGGGGGTTTCAAACTTTTTTGGGCTGTGGAAGCTGTGAGTTAAACAAAAAAAGAAGAAGAAGAATCTAGAACCCCTAGTCAAGAAGGAAAGCCCTAGTGATAGAAAATAGATAATAAAATGAGACTTGTGCTTGTTCTAATTTATTTATGTAAATTTATATATTGAAATTATTGGAATTTCACAAAAATAGATGCTCCAATTAATGTCCCAGAAAGTTCCTCCAGATATTGTAACTATAAACAATAAAGTGCATACTGTAAATGCAAAATTAATGTTTACAAAGTGCTAACATTCAAACTGGAATTAAAGTTAGAAAGTTAATGTTTTAACCAAACAAATCCACCTTCAGTGATTGGGATGTGATTGCTTTTTTTTTTAAATGGATATGGATGTCCCTGACTCCATTTGATAGAAAGATTTGTCCTTAGTCTCTCACTGAACCCAAATACAGCTTGAAAAACCCTGCTCTAGTTTAACATGTCTGTATCTCTGGCTTCTTGCAATGCTTCCATGCTCAGCAAACCCTCTTTCTGTGATGTAGGTCAGTGACACGTTCCTACTACCGTAACGCAGCTGGAGGAGTCCTGATGTTTGACCTGACCAACCGTGTATCATTTGAGAACATCAGGATCTGGCACCAGGAAGTGGTGGACACAGTCAAACCTCACCGCCCAGTTTTTGTGCTGGTGGGGAACAAGAGTGACCTGGAGGCTGAACGGAAGGTGGGGCAAAAGGAGGCTGAGAAGCTGGCAGTTTCCCTTGAAGCCAAGTATATTGAGACTTCGGCGAAAAGCAGCCAGAATGTGGAGGCAGCTTTCCAGATGCTAACGGTGGGCATATACGAGGCCTTGAGAAGTGGGGTGATGAGACCCAGTCCACAGTGGGATGGGGTGAAAAGCAAACTGCCACCTCTGGTTCAGCCAGAGGTTCCTGCTCAGGAAAAGAGAAAGAAGTGTTTCTGCTAGCGAAAGATAAGAGCCCCTGGGGCAACGCTCTTGTGTTACAATGTTGCAGCTAGGTTCACCCACTCTGCTAAACTGTGGCTTGTGAAACAATGGTTTGTTGACTAAACCACCATTGGCTAAGCTCACACAATCTGCAGAGTCCTTAAATATGGTTTACCCATCAGAGCGATTGGGTTTGTAGAGCAGAGAAAGCCTAAAGCAAGCAAATTTTGTGAGTCTACCTGGCGGGCGCAGCCTCAGAGACTCCATCACAGAGGCCTACAGTCTCTCGTTTAGTCTTGCAAGCCAACTGAAGGTTGGAAATACCTTATGAAAAACGGCAGGATTGCTTGCTTGGGGCAGGGGAGGGGGAGAGGGAGAGGGGAAGAAGCTGGCCAAAGAAAGATTGGCTCGGAAAACGGGCTGGGAGCTACAGAGCCTAATTTCCTGAGAAATGTCCCCAACACGTCCTTAAGGGAAAGGGAGTTGGGTAGTGATTTGGAATGTTGGTGACTACTCCATTCTAAGCACCCTCCCTCTTCATCACATGACCCAGCACACAGCATGTACAATCCTTCCTGTGCTTTCCAGGGCACACCAGCCACAAACATGTATGTGCAACAGAGAGAGGAAAGATACTCGCCCTGATTAGCACTCTATGTACATACCTTGATTAGTCCCTGGGGAGAAAATATGCACGCACACGCATGCACCTAGATGAAAAATGTTACTTCATTATGCAGAATGCCTGCTCTGATAAAAGGGTTGGAAAGAATTCCAGAAACCCTGCTTCCCTCGTTTCCTTATTGAAAGCCAAAATTTGGGAGTGATACGATACCTAGAAAATTCTCCATATTAGTCACAGATAACTTATTTTGGCAGGCTAAAGTTTTTCACTGGCAGTGCCTGCGTCATATCCTTTCATTCCTGCCACTTGTGTAAAAACTTTTCTCATTTGGGATATACTCACGTCTATCCCACTTAGTTATAACCTTGCACCACCCGTCAAACATTTTTCCTTCCGCCAGTGTTACTCAAGACACATAGAAACAAAGGCAGGTTTACAATTTTTATTGCTCAGGTTCTGAAATAAAACCTCCACTCATTCATACATTCACATAATCCTGTGTCCCTAGCCAGCTTAAAGGCTAGCTGCCAGATAGGGTCGAACTCATGAAGAATCAAACTGGGATACCCACTGAACATGGTACCTTGATTTGTGTGATGGCGCTCGACTAGTTTCCATACACATCTCTTAATGCCAAACAAGGTTTTGTTGACCATCACAGCTCAGCTTGTCCCTCCCTGGCACTTACCTCACATGTCTGGGTATTCAATCTAGTTCATATGAGAGCTGTTATTTAGAGAATATTTTCTGTTGTGGGAATTGCATCTGGTGATGACTTTTTTTTTTAATTGGATCATGCTTATTAAAATTGTCCCCATTAATTACTTACCAGAGGTCCTTTCCCAATCTACTGTGGCCAGCCCTGAGTGGTGGGGATGGTCTTCAGAATTCTTGTGTGTGTGTGTGTTTTAAAAAAGGAGATAAAAACTAATACAAACTAATATAAAGTAAAAAAGAAAAAGAAAGAAATCAAAGAGAAAGCTAAAAGTGCAAGGGATAAAAGTAAAAGAAAAATAGGAAAAAAAAAAGAGATACAAAGAAGTGGCTTCCAATCTTCTTTATAGCAGTTATAAGTACAATTATAAATTTACCTCTTTTCTCTAAAGTTACAACATGACTCTCTTCTTTCTATAATCTATCCTGTCATCAGAACCATAAATCATACGTTCATTTTTTCCTGTTTTCTGCAAAAAGTCCATAAGGGGTTTCCAGTCAGCAATAAATGTAGACATTATCTTTTCTCTAATCAAAGTCAATTTGGCCATCTCAGTGATTCCATCGTCTTCACCAACCATTCCTCCATTGTAGGTATTACCAAATCTTTCCATCTTTGTGTGTATAATGATCTTGCTGCAGTTATCATATACAAAAACAATTCCCACAATTCTCTCATCTTATATTTCTATTCAGTATTTCAAGAACTGAAATAAACAAGAAGAGACAGTGGGCATCCCTGTCTTGTTCCTTTTTGTACCTCACAAGGCTTTGTTAAATCTCCATTAACAATTATCTGTGCTTTCTGTGAAGTATAAATCAATCTTACACATTTTATAAAATTCTCTCCAAAGTTCATATCTTCCAAAACTTTGAACAGGAATGCACAATTCAAATCGCCAAAGGCCTTCTCCACATCTAAGAAAATCAATGCGGCTTTTTCTTCATGATGTTGCTCCAAATATTCCAAAATGTCCAACACATTTCTAAGATTGTTCTTTAACTGTCTTTTAGGTAAAAACCCACATTGATCCTCATGAATAAATTCTTGCAAAATTATTTTCAGTCTATCAGCCAGAATCATTGTAAACCAATTGTAGTCATTATTCAGTAATGATATCAGCCTATAGTTTCTTGTTAAAGTCAAATCTTGTCCCTCTTTAGGTACCTGTGCTACATTGGCCTCTAACTCTCTGGCAACTTTTCTCCTTGTAAGATAGAGTTCATCGTATTTTGTAAAGGTTGCAAAAGTTCATCCTCAAAACATTTATTGTAAGAACCTGATAATCCATCTGGTCCAGGCACTTTTCCTGGTTTAATCTTTTTTATCGCTTCAGAAACTTCCCTTGTTATAGGTACATTCCTGTTTCTGTTCCTCTGTAATCCTTGATAAATTTTGTTTCTTTAGGTATCATCTATTTTCTCCAGAAAGATGTCACTTGCTTTATACAAGTTAGAATAATACTGATGAAACTGTCTTAAAAAAACTGTTGTACTTTCCAGGATACCAAATTATATACTTGAGTGTCACAACTATTAAAATATTCACAGGTTCAACCAGGCACGAAGAGGGGAGTGAGACTTTTCCACACATCCCATTGTTCATCAATCTAGCTTTTAACCACAAAGAATGTAGACACTAAAGACATTGCAGCTGATGTTACTTCAAATTCTTAGTTCCAGATCTATGTAGATGACATTGGATAATGCAGCTTTTAAAAGGCAAATGGAATTACAACATTTTGATATCAGGGTTAGGAGAAAGTGACTCTGAAGCATAGTATTTGTTGTGATAACAGTAGAGTTTTTAGTAACCATAATTACACCTAACATTGTTTTGCAGGTGCATTTAAAATAAACAGTCTATTTCAATGTATGAGTGCAGGCCATAGATATATATCACCAGCATGGCTGCTGGTGAGAAATGGTGGGATACACCTGGATGGAGGAAAGCAGATTAAATGTGCTAATCGAAAGCCATTCTGTGGTTATTCCATCTTTTTTTTCCTTAACTGACTTTTTTCAAAGAAAAAAAAAATCCCAAAGAATTCATCAGAAGCTGGATTACGAATGTGGCATTCTGCATCTTCCATAAAATTCCATAAACAATCAAATATACATCAACAGCCCTTCATGAAACTATCTCCTGTATCACATGGAAATGTCTTCACTGTTAATAGCTTTTGATTGAGGCCAGAAGCTGGATGCAAGTCAGTGACTAATACTAGAGGCCAAGAGATGAAAGGGTGAGGAGCCCACATGAGATGTACAGCTTTAAAAATGAGAGATGGGTGAACGGAAGCCCACATGATGGTATTGGTTAAGGCAGTGTTTCTCAACTTCAGCAACTTCCCCAGCATGCTGGCAACCTCTTAAAGTTGCCAAGGTTGACCAACACCGGGTTAAAGAAGTGGACAGGGACCCAAGAAGCTTAGGCTGCAATCCTCTTGTGAAGTTCTGAATGACTTTTAGGTTCATCATTATTTCTCAATTCTATTCAGTTGTTGTGAGGATAAAATGAGAGCTAATATCCCCCTTCCACTATGCATTACCCTGAGAAAAGGGAAGGCATACAAGAATTAATAGCAATATTAATGTTTCACACTATTCATAGATGGCTTTACTACTGGGATAAGCACTCTGAACTTCCTAGCTTCCTGATGCCATTTTCTTATTCAAAATATTCAATAATTGTGGATGTCACCTTGGCAAAATTCATGAGACACCTTGAAAAACAGATACATATGGTACTCATTTATTATTACATTTTCAACTAGTGGAAACTTACACAAATCCTTCTTTAAAGTCACTGTTGGATGGCTCCACACAAAGCTGATGCAGTCAGAACTTATATATAGAATAGAAGATAATGGGGATGGGGAACCCAAAGCAGTGGCTGTTTTCTCAGAGTGTTGACCAAGCATCCCCACGGCTGCTCCAATGTAGCTTCTCAAGTGTGAAGTGGGGAAGGAGGATATAAGTTTTCTGCTAGCAGAAGGCTTCAGAAACAACCTTCCCCTCCAGAAGTCGTGAACAGCTTTCACAATGCACCAATACCTGAGCCAGCAATTACTTCTGTGCCAGTAAAATGCTGGTTTTCAAGTGTGCTTTTGGGATTCAGAACACACTCATGGGAAGAGAGTGTCAGCAAGTGTTCAGAAGGTATCTTTCACTCAGTTACGGGAAAAAAAGAAGAAGCCACAAGCTGTACTAAAACTTCTGGATGCTAAGGGTGAGCTATCCCACTCCAGAGCCACTTGCCAGTGACTATCTTGGGAACAGTGATGCAGTTTAACCATGCCTGCAGACTGTTTCCTAGTTCATAGTTCAAGTCAGTTTCTACTGCATTTTTAGACATAAAAAGGACCTGCAATGCAAAAAAAATGCAACTTTTTCCCTGTGCCATCTTGAGTGTTAAATAAAAAGGAAAGAAATTTGCTTTGAACTGCCTGTTGATTCAAATAATCAGCCTGTTGTTGTCTCCACCCGGATGGCACTCTGAAACTCCTGTCAATACTGTGGCCTGCTTTTGAGATCCATAATTTATTTTTTGAAAAAAATCCAAATACCACGAATGGCAACATTACAAGTTGGAGGGAAATGAAAAACATCTACGGCCACTTCTAATACTGTTCTCAAAAATATTTTATCCCTTGGACAATCATGGACACCGTATATCACTTAGGAGGAGGAAAATAAAAGTCTATGCTTCAAGATATGTTCCTTTGGGGGAATAGATGTGAGGAGACCTATGGATGTGTGGCAGGTCTCCTCTAATAACCCCTTATTGCTGCACTGTTAAAATATATGCTTCTCTATGAAGCAATTCAAAAAAAATTATCCCATAGATGACCTCAAGGATGTTCCACAGCTTCAGAGGCAGATTTTTTTTCTCTTAGAAGAGCCTTTTTTTTTCCTTTTAATTTCTCTGTCTTTTCCCAGAGTTACTTCTTGGTTGTTTTGCGGATCAGTGCCATTCTCTGAAAATTAAGGGGGGGAAAAAGGACAGTATAAACATCGGTCTCTTGGTAAGTTAAATTAGGAATATGATTAGTGGAATTCAAACAGGTAATTTTACAATTCACCCAAGAATCCATCCATCCAGGATACCAGCAGCTATTGGGTTTCCAATCTTGACTGGGGCTGCAACTGCAGAGGTTCACCTCCTCTCCCCCCACTTGAATTTACTCCCAACGTGTAACATTCCATCTCTCCAAAGTTGCCCTTTGACCTTGAAGGAAGGATGCGGTCTGGTCTGGTGATTAAGGCACCAAGCTAGAAACCAGGAAACTGTGAGTTCTAGTCTTGCTTTAGGCACGAAAGCTGGCTGGGTGACTTTGGGCCAGTAACTCTCCCTCAGCCCAACCCACCTCACAGGGTTGTTGTTGTGGGGAAAATAGGGGGAGGAAGGAGTATTAGGTATGTTCACCGCCTTGAGTTATTTATAAAAATAAGAAGGGTGGGGTTAAAAAAAAAAAGTACTATTATACTTGGCCAATTCTGTTTATTCCTTACAGTCCAAACAGTAATTTCAGGGTAGGCAGTCCTGATTCAGAACAACATTCCGCACAAATTTTATTTTCTCTTTTTAAATAAATAGAACTGCAATAATGCATTAAGTGGAAAAAAAGAATGTGGTTCAGAAGATACTACTATTTATCCTACACTTAAATCATACAATTAAGAAAAGGGATTTAGGCATGTAGCTTGCTGACAATCATTATTTAAAAAAAAAAAGCCAAGCTGGAATTTGAACAGTAGAAATCATCTCTCAATTTTTCTACTGTGGCAAGAAACCTCAATTTGTCAGCAAGTTCTATTTCCCCCCTATTCATCAGTGGTTTGATGCATTGGAAACTATCTGCCTCACACGGCATCACTTCCCTTAGGTGCAAATTATTTGGGGGAAAAAAGAGATCCTCACCTGTTTGTGAGCTTCTGTAGTGCAGGCTTTTTTATATGGCCTGATTTCTTCAGAGCCGAAACCTGGGATCCACATATTCCACTGGCGCTCTGGGGGCAGCAACAGCATCAGTGAGGCAGTGGTGAGGAAATGAGATCATAAGCAGAAGACGATTTGAACAAGCAATAAACAGATAAGAGAAGCAGGTTCAGTCACATAGAAAGCAATGAATTAATATTCCACTATGCAAAATTATGCCAATGAGAAGTGGGCAAAATACATACTTTTGCAAAAATCTGACTCCCCCAAAGCCCTTTTTTATATCCTTTCTGACAATCATATGAGGCATGTAATAAAAATACCCCAAGGTCTGAAATCTTCCCAATATGGGGTTTACAATCTGGGCTGACAGATGAGTGGCAGAAGATAAGTTTGCATGCAAAGATAGGGAAAGTGAACCATTTATGGTTACCAGTAGGACCCTGGAAACTGCTTTTTCAGTGATCCTGCCAATGTAGGAGGATGAAGCCTAATTTGTGATTCCTTTGCATGTCTTGCCCCAAGGGGACTGCAGCAATTACTGGGTGGGAAGGTGCACATATGCAAAAGGTACCACGGAGCATTACCCTTTAAAACATGACAGCAGTGCAAGAGGATCAAGTCACTGAAGTGAGACTGCCATGCTGCTGCTGCTACAATGCAACCTTCTCTACTCCAGGGCCCTCCAGACGTAATAGGCTACAAATCTATCATGCCTAGTACACTTGCCTCATGGAAATTGTAGCCCACACGTCAGGGGAGTACCAGATAAAGCTTCCATAATGTTAGAAAGAGAAAGGGGAAGGCTCAGTTGTGACCTGGGAGCTCCACATGGTATTTGTCATTATGCTTTGGATAGTGGCTCATTAGAGGGGCAAGGAAGGAAAGAGGAGAAGAGGATGACCAGCAGCAAGACAGACAGGCTCAGTTATAGTGGTGACAAGCACACTGCTGGGAGACCTGAAAGAACAGGTTAGGGATACATTGTCATGGAGAAAATGTATCTATGTAGTCACTAGGAGTGGAAACAACTTGATGGCACATAATCAACATAATTAGAGGGGCAGGTGATTGTCTCCACAATATAACCCAGGAGGAAACTCTGCAGGTTATGGAAAAAACAATCCAAAACAATTTATATATGCTCCGTTAACTATGGCAACTATCATGAATTGGACACATTCATGCCTTTGCACTGACCAAGATGCAACTGGACATCCTTTACTTCCAAGGTATTAGACTTGCGATGTCGCGCGAGCTGGCAGGCAGCTGTCACCACGCTTTCGATGAAGTCATCAGCAATCTGCAGCAACATCTGTCAAAATGGAATTCAGCATCAGAAAGAATGGCAGATGTCACCCCACTTCGCTTCAGAAGGTTATTCTTCTGACAAGTCAGGGTGCTGACAGAGCATTCTCGGGAGCCTCAAAGAGAAATTTAGAAGGAATAGCACAGTTCAACCAAGGAGAGGCTTAGATGTCTGTGATGCTCATTTTCTCTAAGACCTACCTCCTCCACATCTTCATCCAGCTGCTCGTTTGGATCCACCTCTCTAACCAGATCCTGCAATTTCTTCTTTGTTAATATCTGTGGAAAACATTAGCAAATTTGTATCAGGTTCATTCCTCCACAGTCACTTCTGCGCAGTTAAAAAGATCTTGCTTAGGAGCACTTCCAGCCAATCACATATATGATTGTGCCCCTAAGGGGAGCCTCTAAAGGAACCCTCCTCCACCCAAAGCCTGTCCAGATGTGCTGACTACAGCTCACATCATCACAGCATGGCCCATTACCTGATTACTTTCAGGACTGAGGCGCCCCCCACTACTAGGGGTCCCAGGCATCTTTGCCACAGAGGTATTGTTTGCCATGGAACTATGAGGAGGAGTATTGCCTGGTTCTGCTTTGATTGAAGAAAAGTTGGATAAATTGATCAAGGTAGATGGACCAAACTGGTTCATAATCTGTTGAGCTTTAGTCTTGAGATCATAGAGCTTATCCAGATCTTGCTTCTTTTTGGGATTATGTGGGCCCAAACCAATCAGCTAGAAGAAGAAGCAGGCCCCAATGTTAAAAACAAGGTGGGAGAATTCAAATGTCAATATCATGGGCATGTTAACTGAGTTGAGGAACCTGTTACTAACAAAAGCAATCTATCAGTGAAACTACAGGCAGTACTGTAAATTAGTTTTTTTTCTCTGAGCCTTTAATTAATTATTAATACAACTCAGACTATTTTAGTTTACCTTAGCACTGCAACTTGTAACATCACATCAAGACCAAACCATGCTATACACGTACAATCCAAAAAAGTAAGGTTGATATCATCTTTATTACTTCTGTTCTGAGCAAGATCCGAACAGAATAATACACAAAACAATATTTAGAATATTGCAACGTTAATGTTTCATTCTTATTATCATGCATTATTTTACTCAACACACTGTGGCAAAAAGACAACGATACTAAGTTTTGGGAGTGAGATTCTCATCCAGAACTGCTTTCAACAGAATCAAATATTTCTTGTCAAACTAGAACTCAATTGCCATTAAAAAGAGTTGGCTATAAAAGAGAGAGAGGGCATGAAGCTCAAAGCCAGAATAAGCTTTAGATTCTCTTTCCTGTCCAATACTGGGCAAAGTTACTACTTTGCCTCAACCAATACTACTATGCCTCATCCACACTGTGCTAGGATACTGGCTTGCATGGAAAGTGTTCCGTCTGATTTCCAAATTGATAGGGTAGTTGCAATGACTTCTTAGTGAGAGGCAGCACTGTGTTAGATTGAACCTGGATTAGCCTCTTCCAGGACTATTTGCATAGCATTCTCAATGTCTATTTCCCAGGAAGTCATATCTTCTCTCAGCTTTATTTTAAAGAAATACACATGCAGAGTACTGGCTGTTTTCTTCAATCTCACTTATTTGAAAGCTTCAAAATTTAGAATAGGTTTGTACAGTAAGAAGGTACAATCCAATTTATTTTCCCTGGATTAACTGCTGTTCTAAAACCAAGTTAAAACTTATAACATTCTTCTGGGTAGGGGCTATTTATAAAATGTTCAACATTTAATTGTAACTCTGTTCAGTAGAATGGCTCTAACAAGAATGAAATGCTAGAATGCAGAGAAATTGATAGAAAAGCAAACCTAAATTCTAACCTGTACAAGAACTTTGAAAAGAGATTTCAGTCGCATATTCAATGTCTTGAGTTAAGAGATCGCACACAGATCATATTATATTCTATAAATAATTTAGCAGGAAAAGCAATATATTCTTGCTTTGTTTACCATCAGATTTCAATCTTGGCACATGTTCAAAATTAACAAGACACAAGCCAATCTTCAGCTTTTCACTATGATGCTAGCATGCCATGCGATGGTCAGTTCAAGCCAATTTACTTACAGCTATCTGAGTATCTAGATCTTTAATTACATCAGAAACTACTGTGGGGCCATTGAATGGAGAGGCCATTTTCAAAAAAGAAAAAAAAAGTTCCTGCAAATAAATAGTTAGAATTAACCTACTTAGCAGTTCTTCCCTGGCTGTGGATGCTTATAAAATTCTTTCAAAGCATTCTGCATTCCTGCCTCCAGCCTGAAAAATAATAGAGACTTTGACATGCAACAAACCACCACAACACAGGATTTTTTTTTTCCATGTCTCTTCTAAAAATGGATTTATAATTTTGGACGTTATTGTTCCAAAGATTTTGCCAACCAAAGTCAAGGTGACAAGATATTATCACTGACGACACAAGCATGAGCTTACAGAAAGTCAAAGCAGCAGTTACTAATAGACAATCTTTGTGGGATGATGTTCATCATGTCATTAAGAGTCCGAAGTGACTAAACAGCAATAACAACATTATTTCACAGTTCAAGCCTTACCTTATTTTAAGCAGGCATTCATCACAGCAAATACCAGCCAACTTACTTGCTATTGATATCAAAATTCTTTCTGTTCGTGAAGATATTTGAAGCAAGGCTTTAAAAACTAAAAATGACCTTGAAACCAAATCTTATTTGTTCCTTGTTTTATCAGTTGGCATAATCTGATATCTCATCAATGGCTTTTAGTCTTGATAGCAGTGGGACTGCCTCTGAAGGCCATCTGGTGGGCTTCCTGGTGCTGTCGGTTGGCCACTGGGAGAACAATGGGCCAGGGGGAGATCCAGCAGGGCGCTGCTTATGTTGTTGTTACTATTATATTTTTGTCCCACCTTTTTATATAGGTGGCAAACATACCTAATATTCCTGCCTCCTATTTTCCCCACAACAACATTCGTGTCAGGTGAGTTGGGCTGAGAAGAGAGTGGGACTAGCTCAAGGTCCCCCCATCCCCCCCCCCCCCGGCTTTCATGCCTATGTTCTACTGAAAGAAGCTTTGGTTTTAAGTAGTTATAATTACTGGTTTTTATGTGTTGCTTAAGTGGGCGTATACACTGACTACCATAAAGTAATACTGTACCAGTAATAATACATCAACTATCATAAATACGGTAACAGTAACAATAATACACTGACTACCATATAATAATAATTTATCAAACCATTAAAATAGGTGAATAAGGCTGAAAGGCCAGACACAGGTGCTTCAAAACAAAACTAAGATCTAGCGGAATGGGGAGGCTCGCTGCCAAGGAGAGAGGAGGGGGAAGTCTAGAGAGAGCCCGCCTGGTGCGGGGGAGGCGTTGGGCTGGCAGGGGGTGACGAAGTTATAAACCCACCCTCGGCCACTAGGAGGCGGGGCCAGGCCCTTCCCCTCAGGCCAGCCTACCTCAAGGGCTGTTGTGGGGGAAAAACAGACCTTGGGCTACGCTTAGAGATGGCGCCCACCCCAAACACTAACTACTACACTGCAAATAGGCATCTCGAACTCCTTTTCTCCGTCGCCTTGCCTTATTTTAAGCGGGGTTTCATCCCAGCCGCCACTCTGTCTCTGTCACGGCCGCCTCACTCACCGGCGCCTCAGCCGCCTAGCTTCTCATACCTGCCGCGCTCTCTCGGATGGGCTGCCGCCTTTGCCTTCAGCAGGTCTCCGCCGACACAACACTTCCGGGGTCACGACCGCGAAACCACGGAAGTGTCAGGAAACACTCTTCTACCAGCCCGCGCGCCTGCCGGCCTGCTCGCCAACCAATCAGGAAGTCCTCCTCTGCCCTTCGTCCGTTCGGCGGCCTGGCTTGACTGCGCAGGCGCCAACTCCGGAGGGCGCTGATGGGAGTTGTAGTTCGAAATACGCGGAGGGAAGTTTTTCATGGTCTGACTCTTGCTCTGTGCAGGCGGACAGAGGTTGTCCGCTCGCAGCGCGTGCCTGTCCAGGTGAATTGTGAATGTAGGAGGTTTACTGGCATAACATAAGCTTAGTTATTGTTGGTGCACCTCCTTCCTTCGGCTAGTTATTCTTCAGCGCATTGTGCCGACTCGGAAAATGACTTCATTCAGCCCGCAGGCTAAGCGTGTTGTGTGAACAGAGCAGAGAGAAGGGCGGGAAAGCCAGGGGATTTTTGCACTAATTCCTCGAGGGGAAACACCTGATCTCCCTCAGAAGTAATCCTCAGACTTGGAGACGGGAGACTCCAGTGCCAATCCCAAATGTGCTAGAACTGCGTTCGCACGACCCACAGAATCGCAAACTAGCCGAGCCCCTTTTGGCTTCTGCAGCCCAGGCAGGCGATCGGTTTATGGTTCAGCCGGTCACGCGGACCTAAGAAGCAGAGCTCAGCCCACCGTGGGTCAGCGTATCACGCGAATGCAGTCAGGCTGTGAACTCGGGCGGACTCGGCGTTTAAGTCGGCAGGTCTGGATGCATTTTTTTAAAACCAACTTTCAAGTCGAAAGGAAAAACCGGGAGACAAAGATGCGTGAACAAGCTTTACTTGGAAAGGAATTGCCTTGCAGCTCAGCTGAACTGAGTTACTCCATCGAGGATGCTTTGTTCTTTCAGTCCGGGGCCGGTGCTCACGTGCACGGAACTTAACTAACGAAGCTAATTAGCCCCCTTCGCTTCCCGCGCTAAGTCTGCATTTGACAGGTCTTTATGAACTCCGAGAGCTTCTTCTACCCAGAATGCCGCGCGTTAATTTGCATATCGGAAAAAGAGAATGTTGCCGGGTTTTTAAAGTTGATGCCCGATATGGAACCGTCGTAACGGCGGCCGTGAAGCCGAGCCTCTGCGAAGTTGACTGGCGTGGTGGCAATTTGGGGACCCTCGCTGTGACGTGAATGAGCGTCATGGATCCATTGGGGCGCCGCGGGCGGAGCGCGCGTTTAAAAAAGGGCTTCTGCTGTAAGTAGCACATGGAGAGGGGTGGCTGCGGCTCGCTCCTTTCCGTGCGGAATCGCTATCAAGAGATTTCGGAAGCATAATTTTTGCAATGGGGGTAGCTGGTAATCGCTTGTTCTGGCTCCCCAGCTAATTGCAGTAGAACAATAGTTTCCAGGGTGGCTTAGAGTTAAATGTTGGTTTGTTAGGCAGAAAATACAGGTCCTTGTTTGTGCGGGTCTTGCTGTCTCGGTGGGTTCTAAATCTTGCAGGTGGTAGGAAGTTTGATGTAGGAGTGTTGGGAACAATGCGTTGTTAAGTCGTGTCTGACTCATGATCCCATGCACCGTATCACGCCACACCTTCCTGTCCTGCTTCCCTGAGTTTGCTCAGTTTCATGCTCATTGCTTCAGTGATGCTATCTAGCCATCTCATCCTCTGCCGTCCTCTTCTCCTTTTGCCTTCCATCTTTCCCAGCATCAGGGTCTTTTCCAAAGAGTCCTCTCTTCGCATTAGGTGGCCAGAGTATCTCAGCTTGAGCTTCAGTCTCAATCCTTCTGGGAACAATATAGGGTGCTGCTTTGTTCGCGCTGGTGTTTGTGGCTTGTAACTTCATTATTTTGGTATTATTTATTTGAATTTGAAGTTTGTGTTAGGGTGGGCTTTTTTCTTCTTGCATTGTCCCTGAATTGTTTGTAAGCTATGGGAACTTATGTGCATTATATACATGTTTTTGTGTGTGTGCCTTTGGGTCATAGTTGACTCCTGGCAACTGCCTGGACCAGTCCCTGCAGTTTTCTTGGCAAGATTTCAGAAGTGGTTGGCCCTTGCCCGCTTCCTAGGGCTGAGAGAGAGGGACTGGTGCAAGGTCACCCAGCTGGCTTTGTGCTTCAGGCAGGGCTAGAACTCGGTCTCCTAGTTTCTAATGCAATGCCTTAGCCACTACACCAAACTGGCTCTTTGTGTGTGTGTTGGGGTGTCTTTTTCAACTTTATCACCCAGATTTTGGGCAGCAGCTGGGCACCCTCTGCACTTCATCATGCATAGATTTAGTTCAGGCACAGACTGTCTAGGTGGAGAGAAATCCTGGCCCTCCTGGTAGAAGGGCCTCATAAATGCTCTTCTCTTTACCTGTTCCCTCCCCAGGTATTTAGGTGTTGTGTTTGGTTACACTGAGCCAATGTGTTGGGAAATCTTGGCTAGTCTGAAATTGCACTGTCCCAATTGCTTATGGATGCCCAACACTCTTCTTCCAACTGAGCTCCACTTTTGATGACTTCAGTGCCTCGTCCTTGTAGGAAAGTAGCTTGCTGCTTCTGGCATGTTTTTTCAACTTACCAAATTAGCCTCTACCCCTAGGACAGTGATGGCGAACCTATGACACGCGTGTCAAAGGTGACACGCCACAACAGTTTGGGTGACACACCAGTGTTCACCAACACTCAACAACTATTCTCTCTGCCTGAGTTACCAAAGAAACTGAGTTTGTTTTACTCATATTTCATTTTTGTAATTATTTGACGTTTCTTAATATAATACATAGCACCACACATGACTGGACTGTATTTTTTAAAATAAATGAATAAGTAAAGAATTGTTTCTCTTTTGTTCATGTGTGACATGCCAGCAGAGTCAAGTTAGGCATTTTCTGAATTTTTGACACACTGAACCCAAAAGGTTCACCATCACTGCCCTAGGATCTCCTTAAGGTCTCCCATCCAACTACTAACTGGTTATACCTAGGCTTTGGGTGCTGCTGTCTAGCTTGGTACAGAAAACCAACAATTAAGGTCTAAAATTCTTTAATAGAATCAGTCTTGACTTCTGGCGACCACCTGGACAAGTCCCTGCAGTTTTCCTGACAACATTTTTAGAGGTGGTTTGCCCTTTTGCTTCCTTCCTAGGGCTGAGGGAAAGGGACTGGCCCAAGCTCACCCAGCTGGCTTTGTGCCCAAGGTGGGACTAGAACTTAGGATCTCATGGTTTCTAAGCTGGGGTCTTTACCACCATACTAAACTGGCTCTCAAATAATGCCCTAGCCCAGGACAACAAATTACAATGGCCAACTATAATGTGCTAAATTGAAGCCAAACAAACCATATTGTGATGGAGGACTTGGATGAGGAGGTTCAAGGTCATGGGGAGAAGCGTCTCCTCAGTCCACAGCCTGAGCATGGGAAAGCAAAGAGGATGAGACTGGCACCACCCTAAGGAATTCATAGTGTTTAGTTGCAGACTTTGGGAGTTAGAGTTAGTCTGGCGAGATTCTGTCTAGTAGGTGCAAGCTAATAAGTAACTGAGCAATTCCAGAACCGTCTCATGGAGTTTCTTGGGCTGAACCTGACACATATTATGACTTCATCTGCAGTGTGAAGATTAAGCTAGGTAGCAGCACCTGTTGACCTTGAGCTTGGATAGTACTTCGATAGGAGACCACAAGGGTGTTCCTGGGCTGTAGACTAGACTGGGGAATTGGGGGAGAAAAAAAAATCCCAGAAGGCAACAAATGACTTCTCTATGATGGCCATGGGATGGTCCCATGCTATCAGGAGCTGAGCTTGATTTGAAAATGACATTATTTTTTTTTTGTGGTACAAACCCTATCTTTGTAGATAGCTCTTAAACCAGTGTTAGGAAGTATTTGCCCATTCCTGAAGTCAAGGAAGAACAGTACAGCAGTTCACTACAGTAATTCTCACCGTGTAAGAGGGGGTCCTAGTTGTGGTGGGACAGTCTCTCAGTTACCTCTCTGAAAAACCACCCGGAAAGATATGAATATTCTTCACTAGCAGTGGGGCTGGGGAGTCTGTGGTCTTCTAGATGTTGCTTACCTACAATGTTTTGTGGCTGGGGCTGCAAGGAACTCTACTTGAACCACATATGGGCATTATCTATAAAGCCCTGCAGGGCATAGTGCCTGGATACCTGAAGGACCAACTGTTTCTGCCCGCCCAATACAGCAGAGTGGGTATACTCCGGGTCCCTTCTATTAAACACTGTCATCTTATGGGAGCAAGGAAGCATGCCTTCTTTGTCATGGCCCTCACCCTCTGGAACAGCATCCCCCCCGGAGATACGGACAACACCCTTTCTCCTGGGGTTCCGAAAAGCACTTAAGACCTGGCTGTGTTTGTGGGGCCTCTGGTTTGATTTTTAACTGTTCTGATTGTTTTAGCCAGATTGCCTGTAGTGATGTATGTTTTAGCTGCTTTAATTGTTTGGTATTTGTAAGCCACCCAGAGTCTATGGGAGTGGGTAATAATAAATTTAAATAAATAATAAATAATACGGGAGGCCACAGAACCCCCATCCCTAACTCTGTTTCTTTTTCACCCCAGAGTGGCTGGGGAATTCTGGGAGTTGAAGTCCACACATCTCCAAGTTGCCAAGGTTGAGAAACACTGGTGTATACACTGAACTATGCTAAGACCATGTTTAACCACTGCATGAACTTTTAGTATACAAAATAGATGTACAATATGGCACAGACTGTATCTGAGAACGCACACTGAGGCAATGCCATGTGCCGAGAGTTCACAGGAAGGGCACTTCACCGATAAGCTAGTTTCTGACACATTTTGTTTTGCACATGGCTATAAAGGCTTTACAAACCAGCCCCTTGGCACAGACGTGCCAGGGCAGAATATAGCATACATACCTGTTGTCCGTCCCAGGTAGCGTTGTGTGTTTGCTCCTATACGTATTTACCCTTAATAAAGTTTGTGATGATCACACTAGCTTTCAGCTCCTCTTTCTTGGAAATATCCCATGGATATTGGCCCCTGGAGGGCAATCACATTTGGGCATTAAACAGAATGCAAACTTCTTCTACACAGAGAAATCTTCTGATTTCTCATTTCTGAATAGGAACAAAAATGAACAACTCAACACGGATTTGTTAGTAATAGATGGCAAGGAGAGGACGGGAAAAAAGCAGTAGATGTTTAAAATTTGGTTTACAAAATATTTTTTAAGGGAATAGTAATAGAAGAGCTCCCCTGAATGAAGTTTGGCTCTTTTCTTCCATTGGGAATCTCATAACATGATGTGCGTGTGTTATTAACAATAATTATATCTGCAATGTAGCCAAAAGAAATCATAGATGCAGTCCCTCACCCCCACAGCTCCCTGTTGTTTTTGGACTACAGTGCAGGCAACCAAGGATTGTTGGAACACTTGTCATTCTCCCGAATTTAACAACCTGAGTCTTAGCTGGAAAGTTCCCCAGCCTGGGCATGGATAGAATGAACCATGGTCCTTTGCAGAAGTATCAGCTGGCCCTGTTGTTGGGTAGAGTGAGGCAGTGTCCTCAGGTGGCCAATACCAGGAGGTAGCAGCAAAATATATGGGGAAGAAAAGCTGTGTGCCTGTCTGGTTGTCCTGGGTCCCCCAGCCTAGTCTGCACTGAAAAATACAGTTCCATCATCAGCATCCAAGTAAGATTGAATCCCCTGGCTGGTCGATGTTTGCATGTTGAAGGAGAGACAGTGGTATCTTGTTCTTTGCAAAACATCTGGGGCCAGCCTAGGAGCCCAGCAAGAAGCTGAATGCAGATTCCATCGGAAGAAGGTCCCAGCTTAGCTACTGGAGTCTCCTTGCTTAAAGAAGAATCAGGCAGCAATTGGTTGGCCAGACCTCTGCCTATGACATGGAAAAACTGTGACTGGTCACGTCATTTTGAACTTGAGCTGAACTTGGTGTGAAGCTTTGGGTCCTTCAACAAGATCCGCCTTTTTTACAGCAGCCCAAGGGGAGGTTTCCTTTCTGCAGGACTCACAAGGGCTTGTGATAGACGTGTTCATAGGGTGAGTTCCTCTGCTGGAAATAGTGGCCCTGCAACGAGGTGGTGTGGGCTCTGTCTCCCAGGCTTGGAGTCCAATCGCGTGGAGAAGGCAGGCAGCCGGGGTCAGTTCGGATGGATCTTTCCTGCTGGCCAACCTCACTTGTGTGGCTGTCCAGCTTCTCCGCCGGGCACTGAGTTGGGAAATCATATTGCAGTGAGGCTTTGGGGCCCCCCAGTGGGGCTAGAGAGCCCCCCAGTCTTTGGGAGAAAGGAAGCACTTTGATATTGATGTTCATCCTGCAAGGGCCTCTCTCCAGCGCTGCAGGCTGCTCAACAAAAGGGGTGGCGTACTCCGGCTCCAGCGGCAAGGGCTCGGTGTACTCATGCTGCCTGCCTGGCACGTCGTAGGGATTCACCACCAGGGGGAGCGTGTAACCTTCGTCCATGGCAGGCTTGAAGGTAGACGGGGCCGCCTGGCAGCTGGGGCTGACTTGAACCAAGTCTGGCTCGGCATATTCTGCAAAGAAGGAGGGGGTGAGGGAAGAACGAGACATTCCTGTAGGATGACGGAGACATGACTCTGGAAGCCCTGAGTACACTGCAAGAATGCTGCCTCAGTGACAGCTCTAAATGCTAGTTCTGGCTTGACTCTTCTGCTTTTCAGGGCATCTGATCAGATGCCCAAGGCTGCTTGGGGCAGTCTGGGTTTCCTAAAGCAAAGAATGAGGAGTTCCCCACGCCCATCCCATGTACGAAAACTGACTAGACCAACAGTTGAATGTCATTTCAGAATCAGCAATAAAGCCTCATCTTCCACTGGCAAAGGCAAAAAACGAGTCTCCCCAGACTCAGAGTTGGTGTGACACACTGCTCTCTCTTCCAAGACCTTATTACGACCTTTCAGTATCTGCCTGTCTGTCTGTCATCCTCTGTCTAATGATGGGACCGGCCCTTCATACGGATTACTGGGTTCTGTCTCCTCTCTGTCTCGCGCAGAGACAACCAGATTCCATTCAGTGTTGGAGATAATCCAAGTAGTTGCTAGACGTCACACATATTAGAAGAAGAGGACAGACACTACCGTATTGTCTTTTAGTCAAAGGGAGCAGTGATTGGCACAGCCTGAAATCTGTTTTATACCTAGGAGAGGCTAATGTATCAGGCCCACTGGATTATCCAACAATCCCAGAGTCTTGCACATTACAGATCCGAAGGGTGGAAGACAGGGAGAAAGACGTGTTCATCCCATACAGTTCTAGAGTCTTCATTTGTTCATGTGTACAAGAGCTACTTCCTTCAACCTAGTGACCTCCAGGTGTGGATTACGACTCCTAGGTTGGCACTGGCTAGGGTGCAGGAGCTATTTGTCATACCACTTTGAAGGAAGAGAGACATACCAATTCTCCTTCTCAAGACTGGACTTCTTTGCTTTCAATGGAGAAGAGAATTGGGAAGCCAACTCCTTTCATCAAACTGAATGAGAGGCTGGTAGAAAAAAAATGCAGAATTTATTCTGCACTTCATTAGTGGTAACCTTGTTTGGCTGATTATCCTTATAACTCATTTCAGAACTGCTTCAAGTCTCCAAGGAAGCAGACACAGATAGCGGCCAGGGCTTGGCTATTTGCTTAATTCCCTTCCCTTTTTGAGCTGCACATTTCTTGACTTTCCATGGCCTTGATCGATGCCCTCTGGGAGCCCTTGACACATCCCCAGCTCCAGAAGCTGCTCCAGTTAAAGCTGGGTGGGTCTCTGACACGCTGATGAGGGGATGTTCCTAGAATCTTCCTGGTTTTCTGCTTTCATTCTGCCAGCCTGGCACTGCCCCATGAATGGCACTGCCCCCAGCTACTGCAGAATGCTGATGGCCTGCTGCCCAGCCCCTCTGCCCAGTCCCTCTGCCCCTCTCCCTGCTCTGCTCAGCATCATGGAGAGCAACCAGGATTAAATCGGCCAAGTGTTCAAGTCCAGCTGTGTAGGGTGAATAGAACAAACTTACTGCTCACAAAACTGTAATTATATGATGCCTGAGCTTGTGAGAGTTGCTTCTGGACAATAAAATGTATTGGTCCAGAGCTACGTTATGGGACAAGAAACCCCTTCTTTAGAATTAATCTGATTTGAAGGGAACAAGCAGGTCATTCAGGAAAGACGTTAGCTGGACCATACATTGCACTCAGCCATCGTGTGTAGTGATTGTGCAAACCCAGCTTCCCAGCAAGACTTAAGACTTCTGTATTAAGGCTTAAAATATATTCCTTTGGTATAGGTCCTCCTGAACACCCACGGGATTGCACTATGATTCTACACTTTCCAATATTAAGGGCAGGAGAAGAGGATACATGATCTCTTAGGTGGCACCAGGAGAAAGTAACCTACCTGGTGAATGAGCTCCAGTAAGATCTACTGGTGTTGCTGGCCCAGGAAAGGGAGCAATTTCAGAGGCAGATAGTTGCAAGTTCCCCCTGGAACATACCTGGCTGGCTTCTGGTATCAAGTAACCTAAAATGGAATTGCAGGATTATCTAGAGAAACCAACAGAAGCTGGAAGCAACTGTGCATATTGCAGTTAAAGTGCTTTTTGAATTACGTTTGGAGAAAGAGCTGAATGGTTGGTCAGAAAAAGCTTTTTCTTACTGTAAGACTCATGTTGGCTTGCAACCACCAACCTTATCTGGTAATTATGAACTCACCTTACATGTGTGGATCTTCGTGTATCCAAAGCAGTAATGTGTATGTTACGCACAGAGAGGAAGATGGTGGCAGGCTTGTAAAGCCTCAGTATTTTCAGAAGTATCAAAGAAGGGAAAAAGAAATTAAACTCCCTCCTGTTTCCCTTAAAGCAGTGTTTCTCAACCTTGGCAACTTTAAGACATGTGGAGTTTAACTCCCAGAATTCCCCAGCCAGCATGCTGGGGAATTCTGAAATGCTGGCCAGGGAATTCTGGGAGTTTCAGTTCACATGTCTTAAAGTTGCCAAGGTTGAGAAACACTGGGCTAGAAGGTGTTCTTCATTTATTGAGGATGTGATGTGCTACACATTAGCATGTTCTCCCAAAGCTGCGCACAGTTATAAGAAGAATACAATGCCCTCTTCTCTGAAAACCAGTAAAACAGCTTAAAACGATCATTGGCATCCGTCCAATAAATCCTGAGACATTAATAAAAAGCCACGACTTTCCTGAAAAGGCAAAATATTATTTTCAAACTGATGTGCAAAAGCCTCAGATAAGCAAATCTGGATGTCCGCACCAGTTTGGTTTTGCACATAGGATCTGCTCATTACCCCCAAACAGGACAAACTTCCTTCTCTTGTATTTCAGTGCTCTGCATCATTTGGTGCTTTACCTTGCATGACGCTGCAGTCATTCTGGATTGGTGCCTTCCTGCCAAAGAGAAGAAGAGATGCATAACAGGTGGGTCGAAAAGCACGCAGAGGGTTAGAGTGTTTGTTTATGCTGTAAGAGCACTGAGACTGAGATCTAATCCACAAGATACAGACGCAACCAGAAGAGCTGTAAAATGGACTTATGACCTGGGTTGGACCACTTTGTCCCTCTGAGCCTACCATTTAAAGCCTGGATTAAATTCTTGAACACGCTGTAATGGTCTGATTAGGTAGAAACCATTTTTCCTGGCTGGCTCGCTGATTTTTTTCTAGGGGACTGAAAATCACAGTGGATGGGTTGATGATAATAGACCATGAGCATGGCCAAGATTTTCTGGGTCCTCCCCAGCTTTTGTGAAAGGGTTCTTCATGTTTTAAACTATGTTAAGCTCTGTTTTAGGATTTAGGCTGGGCTTCGAGTGTCCTCTATCTCAGAATCACCAGTCCTGAAAAAAACCCTAACCAGAAGGAAAACTCATCTCCACCATGCTCTCTACCATCTAATGGTGCTTTCCTGAGGCCTAAAGGCATTGCTGCAAATAAATTGGATGCTAGAGTCTGGTGCTTCGCAGCAGGTCAATTTACTATTTGATGTTTTAATAATATTTTTCTAATGCCATTGGGTTGGGTGGTAAAAGAAATCCCATCCATCACCACATTGCCTTCCCTTGGATTGATGTCAGTGGAGAACACGCAGAAAGGTGGCCCTACGGTTGGATTCACAGGCCTCACTATAGTGGGGATTGCTGGGTTTGAGCTTCACATGATGTGTGGACCCATGACTGCAGCAAGACTGAGTTCAGAAAAGTTCCAAGGGGAAAAAAAGGCAAGGAAGGAGCAACACTCACCTCTTCTTACAACAGAGGAACACCAGCAGCAAGACAGTTGTGGCAATCAGGAGCGAACCTCCAATCAGGAACATTGCCAGTAATGGGGGACCTGCAAGGGGAGGGATTCAATCACCAAAGGCTGCCCCCCATAGCAGTATTCTAGGGTTGGACTAATTATGGAGCATGGTTATTTGAAGTTCAGAGCATACTAGGCATCATGTGAAGGCAAGGGATGACGTGATAGCATCATGGGAACACACAGTCATTGAATAAACCACAGGATGTTTCATGGCACTAAATTACACCTGGAAAAATGATTTGCTGGCTTTAATTGTTATGATCTGGACTGCACTTACACTCTAAATCATGGTTTAACACTAGTTTACTGAATGAACCACATTTTGACTGGTATGTACAACACCTTAAGTCATAATCCATAGTTAGTTCTTCCAGACTGTGGTAGTTTATGCATGCTGTTAAATAAAAAAGTAAAATAACATAAACACGCTAGCTCCCTGACGCTTAGTACAAAGTATAGATCTTTGTGTGATAGGTGGACAGGAGCATAGCCTTTATTTGTGGTTTCCTGGCTTATTCCTGGTTTGTTTTTCTTTTGCAAACAAGCAGCTGCTAACTTATCCACAATATGAGATACAAGTTAAAAACAAAAAAGGGGGGAGGGGACGAATCAGAAATTGACCAAACAAGCCATGGTTACTTTGCTCATCTGTAAAACCAACTGTGGCTTGTTTCTGGTTTATTTTAGTTTTGGTTAAAACAAAGCATGGCCCAGTGTGATCTGCAGATGTCTGGATAATATGATTTAGATAGATGTCCCCAACCTGATATCCTGCAGATGGCTAAGGATTACAACTCCTAACATTGCTAACCAGCTTGGCCAAGGAGATTCTGGGAGTTACAGTTCACATATCTTGGAGCATGACAGGTTGGGGACAACTGATCTGTTATATGTCAAACTGAAGCGTGCCCCCATTAATCCTAATGCCACCCAACTGCTTCAAGAGGAAAAATCCATTTGTGGGACCCTGTCCATAGCTTTGTGGAGACCAATCGCACGGCTCAGTCGTTTCCAGAAATATCTTGGGCAGTAGCAATAAAGTTATGATTTTCTTTCTATTTTTCCACATGGCTCCCTGAAGCTTTGCATCATTTGTATGTTAACTCTTGTAATTTAGAACAGAATTTCAGATCGGTTGATGCCTTTTCATCCTTGCGAGAATGACAGGATAGTACCATGAACCAGTTTTCCAGCATTTACTTGTTGGAGGTGGGACATGATTTTGACCGAAGTAATGATGCCAGAGAAGACCTTGTCTTCCTAGGCCATCTCTCTAGGGCAGTGTTTTTCAACCTTGGCAGCTTTCAGAGGGGTGGACTTCAACTCCCAGAATTACCCAGCCAGCAAGGCTGGCTGGGGAATTCTGGGAGTTGAAATCCACTCCTCTGAAAGCTGATAAGGTTGAGAAACACTGCCCTAGTCCAAACTATCACCTCTGACCTCCTGGGGAAATATCATGGCTGTGCAGTGCTTCAGATCAGAGAGGGAAGAGGTCTTTTAAGGCATACGGGGGGGGGGGGGGGTCACAAAGCACCTTATTGGCAACTTTTTAAAGCAGCCGTAGCTTCTCCCAGGATCATGTGGCTGCCCTCTATGACTGCAATGCAATCTTGGGAAAAGACACAGTTGGCTGAAGGAATTGCCAGCATTCTGCCTTGAATCAGCAGCATTGCACAACCCCCTAAAATAATACAATGGCATTTTGATTTAAAGGATTGGTTGGGGGGAGGGTTATCCCTTCTTCCTGAACGTCCATTAAATATGAAAGGCCATCACCGATATTCACATCATTTTCATGTTATTATGCAAGGAACATAATGCAAAAAAGGAGTTTAAAGTTCATTTAACATTATTTTAAATGCTTCAAATGCACCAGACCTATCCATTATTAGGGGGCATATCCAGGTAGATGTTTGGCCCATTGCATCTGGGATCTGGTAAACGGTGGTGGAGGTTTCACTGTAACACAGATTTTTCCTCTCTTTCCCCAGCGTAGATGGCAACTGTGTGGGTGAGGGTGAGAAAAAGAAAGCGTCTGTTCCAGGATACTTGGAATAAAATGTGATGCCAGTAGATGTGGGCATGAAAGGGAACATAATGACAGCATCACTGCTCCTAACCAAATCCCAGTCCCCCTTCAAATTGGCTGGGATACAAACAAGCAAATCAAATCACGGATGTCCAGCATCATGTCCTTTTTTTGGCTGACCTGAGTCACCTGCTGTATCTCCACTTTGAGTCACGAGAGAACATCAGGGAAAGGGACAGGAGGCAACCACAAGAAAGGCAGCCAGGCAGAATGGAACAGTATAAAATGTTGGCATGGCTATGGCTGGTTTTCATTTGCTCTTTCAAGGAGGAAATGGCTGATGGGAAACAGAGGAAGACAGGAACAATCCAACAGGAAAGGTGGTGCATTAGCTTGTGTTTGCCTAGCAGAAAGGACTGGGTTGTCTTTCCAAGGTGGATGGTAGTGGCTTCTGCATCAGTAGATCTGCCATTTTAAAGTCCATCATGGAGTTCTTCCCTTATCCAAAAGGAAGACATCGAAAAAGCTTTCCTCCCACAGAACGCGATGCAATCCTGAAGCAGGTAGAGCTAGGGAGGACTTCAGAGTGGTAGAACATCAGGACCACCACCATCAGCTCCCTGCCAACAATCAAGCAAGCTCAAACACAACAACCAAGAGAAATGAAAAGAAAAATTTAAATACCCTGTGAATGAAGTAGAAAAAAAAGTCTCTTATCACAGGAGAATAAGACTTGCAGAGTTGCTACACCAATTTTAGTGCACCATAGCTCCCATTTTAACCATCATTATGCAATGTCTTGCCTTCACACCAGGTTATGCCTTCTATTAATTCAGATAATGTCAGACCTTCAAGGTAGGTCAGATCAGGAAACAAGCACCACAAGAAATACTAGAACACTATTGGTATAGACTATCATTACAGATTCTTGAAAGCCTGACAATGTTTCTCTTTCCCTCCCTCTTACACTAAAGAGAGTCAAGGCTAGCTTGAGTTTCTTTCTCCCTACTACTTGTTTTTCTGGACTAAGTTCACGTTTTCTTAACGGCTGCCACATATCTTCTTCAAGACCATCTCCAGACTCCTCTACAGGTCAATCGTCCATTCAATTCTAGCTGACTGGAAGAATCTCTTCCAACATTTCAGGCATATTTATTTCCCAGCCCAACCTGAAGATGGAACCAGGGCCATCTGCATGCAAAATCAAGGCTCTGCCACTGAGCTTTAGCCCTTCCCAATGGATAGACAGTCGTTCTATGAGTTCATATCTAAGCAAAAAGCAGTGAGAAACTGCCCTTTCATTGCCTACTCCAGCTCCTAGCTGAACTGTTCTCCTTTGTCTTCAGAGAGGCCACAAGCACTAATAACTTGGGAAGGTGAGTAACCGGGTTGTTTCTTCTGGAGATGATTACTGATCATTCTGTGAACCATAACATTTTACAAATGAGCTCTTTTTCCTTCTATATCCACTTTTCCTTCTATGCTGGATCTTGTTTAGAGCTGTATTTTTATTAGTTGGTGAACTTTGGTGCTGGAGAAGACTTGTGAGAATGCCACAGGTAGCCATGAAGAAAAATAAATGAATGATAGAACAAATCAATCCAGAGTTCTCACTTGAGGCACAAATTACATTTTGGACACATTGTACAAAGGCCTAGCTCTCTCTTGAGAGGTCCATAATATAAAAAAAAGTAGGATAAAAAACTAATAATAAAAATCCAATAATAATAATAATGCTGGGGAAGGCAGAAGGAAAGAGAAAAAAGGACAACCAGCGACATAGTGGAAGATCTCAATTACAGTGGCAAGGGGTACATTGTTTGAAGACCTGAAAGGCCAGGTTTGGGACAGGTCAACCTGGAGAAAGTGTATCTGTTTGGTCAGTAAGAGTCAACACTAACTTGATGGCGCATAATAATCAAGATACTCTGAGAATCTTTTAGGCTGAATAGTGGGAAATAAATGGTTAGGTAAGGTTATACATCATAAGGAAGACACTGTGTGTGTGAGAGAGAAAGAGATCTGAATTAGGCCATGAAGGAAGTGCTCAGAACCCTCCCCTTCCCTCCCCCATCTGTTTGACTAAGCCGTTTCTTGGCATTATGAACCAGAAATCTTACCTGTTTTTTCTGAATTGATCACTATTCCTGGGATTGTAGTGAAAATGGATGGGGTGCTGGTCACACTGGGGAACCCCTTGGGGCTACTGTGGCCTGCGAAGAGAATAATTTCAGGCAAGTCTTTTAATGCACCACATCACAGGTACCACCTGCTAATGCTATCAATCGCTTCAATTTCAGAACAAGGATGGGGAACTTATACCCCTCCAGATATTGCTGAATACTTTACCTTCAGTATCAACATATTTCTGGCGAAGGGTTTGGCATCCTAGCACCCCTACTTTCAGAGCAGCTCTCTGATTCCAGCTCTGGGGTACAACGCGCAGGTAGCGGGCCAGGATGGGTGGGATAAAGGCATTGGAGACTTCCTGGTAGTTGTCACTGTTGCCTTCAAAGATCTGCAAAGGTATCAGTGTAGGAAGGAAGGACAGAGGTCAGCAAAATAAAAGTATCACCATAACTCTTCAAATGGGGCACAATCTAATGCAGCCTTCCTTACCTTTGTCCTCCAGAGGTGTTGGACTACAATCCCATGAATTAAAGGCTTTAATTAGAATCCCACAGAGACTTCATTTTCAGTTTCAAAAGCAGTTTCAATTCTTCTACTGGCTCTACAATTGTCCTCTAACCCAAAAGTTGAAGGATCAACCTTTCTTTCGGATTTCTTTGGATTTCTTTTCTATTCTTGACACTACCTTGATCACTAGCTCAGAAACTTGCACTTTGATGTGTCAGCTTTAATTCCAGTTCAACTTCTCTTACATTGGCTATGCTTTTATATCAGCTAAATTTGGGATTTCCCCTTTTGCATTTGGCCTTTGTTAACTCCTGTGGTAGTTTTTTTTTTTTTTTTTTTAACTACAGTTTTGCACAATAAGGTCCTTTGCCCAGCGCTTGGATATACAATGAAACCTTGCTTTAGCAGCCCCCCACTGAGCAGACTTTAGATGCCGTGGACATTTCCATTCAGACATTTCCTCAAAATAATGGACACAACTGTCATATCCAAAGTAGCCCGAATGGGGCAAAAAATATCAAAACTCTCATTAAGTTTATCTTATTGGTGGCAGTTTATATCATTTTCATAATGACGTTATTACCAACATTACATAAATGGCCACAGTGGCGTACTTTAGAATGTGACTCATTGGGAAACAATGGGCACCCCCTCTACTTAATTGGTCTATTCCATTAATCTGAAGTTCACTGTATACGTTTCTGGTCTTATGACCTGATTAGTTCTCAGCTTGGCAATGGCTATTTTCCACCCCTACTAAAAGCAGTGCCTTATTTTAGTCCATCTCACCTTTTCCTCGTTGGTGCTGCTGGATTTGTAGATTTTCCAGTTCTTGCCATCTCTGCTGAACTGAACCTGGTAGGATTTGACGTAGTAATTGTATTTATGGGAAGACCCCTTGGTGATAATTCCTAGAATAGATATGGTTAAAATCTGTATCTAAACTATAGGCAGAAGTCAAGCATGTTTATGCTGAATGATGGAACTACATTCAATTGTCCAGCTATGACCTCTACCTAAGAAAGAGGAAGTAAACATATTACAACAGGATATTTGCCCAAGATATCTTGCAGTTACCAGGTAGGGAAGTTTGTTCTAGAGGCTTCATGTTCCAAACAAGGATGTTCATCCAGTCCTGTGCTGATTAGACTCAGCACTACAGCAGATTGGCCAGTTGCTAACAGTTCTGTTTTTCTAAGGAGCAGAAGCAATGCCTACAACAGCCCAGTAGTGTTTCTCCACTCTAACTTCTCCAGACTCTCTGCACCCTTGAAGATCTATTTCTTCAAGCAAACAAAAGAAATCCACAGATGCTCTGTGTGGATCCCTGAACGATGGCCTTTGTTTTTAATCTTTGAGCTTTATCACTGTGTGATGACAAAGGATGCTGCAGACTCCCTGGCTCCTCCTCTTAATGTCTTTCCTTTAAATTTAATAGCAGCAAGGAAGCCAGGGAGGTTGCAGACAGCTGGAGAGACAAGTGTGCAGTGAAGGACATAGTGCTCACACCACCTTTGGCCATGTTGCAATAGAAATGAGTACCAAAGCCAACCCCTCAGCCGTAAGAATTTCTCTAACATTTTCTCTCCTTTAGAAAAAAAGAAATCAAAAGCAGTTTCTTTCCCATTTAACTGAAGGACTGTGGTCAGAAGGAAAAAACACAGAAGACATGTTCAGTAGAGCACCCATTCTTGAAAAGCTTCAGGCTGGTCAGCTGGAATGTCTGATGCTGTCTCCTTGCTCCGCCCAACACCCATTGAGAAAAATGTGTGATAACCTTCCTTTTCCCATCTTGCATTCCCCACCCAGCCTCCAGTTACCCGGTCTTACAATGCCTCCATTTTCTTCATCAAACAAGCTCCATTATAGGGTGGCCTCACAAAACCCCCATGTGTCCTCAGGCACCTAGAAACAAAGGGTGGATTTGCCAGGATATGATACTGGACTTGTTCAATCCCCCCATCTCTCGGATGGAACAGGACGGGGTAGGCGGAAAGGGAGGAGGGCCAGGAAGAGCAAGGCAGAGAGATGGTGGGTGGAGGCCAAAAAGGGAGGGAGGAGGAGGTGGAGGAAGAGGCCAGCTCCAACACTGAGCTCCCTGGATATGATTTATTTTAATCGTTCTTTAAAAGCACAGCCAAGAAAAAAGGAACAAAAAAAGAAATAGAAATAAGTGGTTCATGAGCTGTAAAAAATTAAACATGAATTTTCAAAGTAGCATTATATTACTACTGTATATAAAGCTCATTTTATGTCAGTTTAGCAGTTTAAAGCTACGGCGGAGGGCACGCCACTACATTCAGAGGGGTGTAGTTACCTAGTTGTTGCAATGCTAATTATTGGTACTATTTTTTAAAAATTCTCTTTTTTCAGCCTAGGACAAAGCTGCGATCTCCCTCCACACCAAGCCTTTGTGTGTGCTTCAGGCACCATCAAAATTTGCTAGACTGTGGTTTTCAGTCTGGCAGAAGGTGGAATCTGTTAACTGCATGATTGGTGCATAATCATGCTAACCACATTTAATTCAATTTATATATCAATTAAATTAAACCAAATGCATTTATTTTTGTCTTGGCTTCACTTATATTCACTGGTATAGTTTGAATTTTACAGACAAGGCTTACTAGCTTAAGTCACAAGCTTGAGCACATCTAAAATGCTTTGTCCCAGTTAGAAGAATCAACAGTAGGTGATTGGAGCACACAATTTTCATCTGACCTGATACAGATCCTTCAATGGAATGATTGAAGTATCTGATTTGGAAGATGGTCATTGGAAGGATTGATAACGAAGCTCAAGCTCAGATACTTTGGTCACCTAAAGCGAAGAGAGGACTCTTTGGAAAAGACCCTGATGCTGGGAAAGATGGAAGGCAAAAGGAGAAGGGGATGGCAGAGGATGAGATGGTTAGATAGTATCACTGAAGCAATGAGCATGAAACTGAGCAAACTCAGGGAGGCAGAGAAGGACAGGAAGGCCTGGTGCGATGTGGTTCATGGGGTCACAAAGAGTCAGGCACGACATAATGACTGAACAACAACAACATGCCTTACAGCAGTTTCACAGGACAATTATTAAGTTCATTGATGATCTCCAAGTTTTAATAGCAGGAGAGTATGAGGAAATCTCCACCCATGTTTTCTAGCATGATGTCACTGCTTCCCCAATTGCCCCAAACCTTCATTTTTTTGACAAAGGAAAAGGCTGATGATACTTACTGACCTGTGATGTTCCTCTTTCCACCCAAATCTATTTCCAGCCACTCATTTGCAGAGCTGTGATCTGCTGCCCAAGACAAACCATCACTAGCAAAAGCAGCTCGCTCAGCTGCCCAAACTTGATGGTCCCCCAGGACACTCTGTTCATGCCAATAGGATGAAGCGTTGAAGTTGGCTACTTCCAGAGCACTGGAACAATCTGGGGAAAAAAGAAAGCATAGAAAATTAGGTTCTTCATACAGCCTCACAGTTACCTTACCAGCTAATCATGACTTTTATTGTTGTAGAACTCAATTTTTCATGAAAAATACTGAAGTAGAGAGAGGTAGCTGTGCCAATCCAAAAGTACAGTAACAGGCAGAAAGGACTAAATTCACAAACCCTTTTGTGAGCCGGCTCGCATCCATTTCATTCATGTATGAAGCATGTTCCTCCAATTACTTATTTAGTACTGCATTTTTATACCATCTTTTCTCTGAAAGTTCAAGAAGATTTGAGTAGGAGGTGAGCTGGGTTAAGAGAAATTGGCTGCAATCACCCAGTGAGCTCCATGGTTGAGCAGGGATTTGAACCTGAGCCTCCCTGGCCAAAGCCCAACTCCCTAATCACTACAATCTTGTTGTAGTGAAAAAAAGTGGAAATAGAGATGAAACACGTGTAACTTTTGTTTCCTTTGTGTCCAAAGTTAATAGCTTCACAACTCTGAGGCACAGATGACAAGTTCGGAGAGTAGTTGCTACTACTAAGAAGTAGCAAGTGAGGCCAGGACACAAACTAGAAAACACTAGATTTCCATTTCATTCATGCTTAAATGTAATTATTTTATTTATTTATTTATCAAATTTACGTGGCCGCCCATCTCACAAAAAGTGACTGGGTGGCGTACAACAGTCCAGAAGGCGGGGGCTGCAACAGAGAAGGCACACTTCCTATGTCCCATAAGATGACAACATTTAATAGAAGGAACCTGGAGTTCACCAACTCGGCCCAAACGTACTGGGTGGGCAGAAACAATGGGAGAAAGGTGGCTCCTCAGGTAACCAGGTCCTAGGTTGAGAAGGGCTTTAAAGGTAACAACCAGCACCTTGAAGTGCACGTGGAAGCCAGCTAGTAGCCAGTGTAGCTCACACAGCAGTGGTGACATGTCAATAATAATTTAAGGAAATATTCCAGTCTTTAGTATAATATTGCTATTCTCTTTTGCATCGTGCAATAGGATGCACAGGCATTACTGCACACAGACTTTAGTACAAGCCCCACTTACGAAGGAGAATACACATTTTAAAATTCATTTAAAATATCATTACTAAGATCCAGTCATGCATTTAATCATTTCCCCTTCTGTCATAACAAATTGAGTGACACATTTTAAAGGACTGGAGGAGTCAAAGGCTTTCCGGAGGTGCAGCTCTGGCTTTGATGCTTCCAGAAAGAACCACTGCAATTTGTTTTCTAGATGGTTGACTTTGAGTGCAGCCTGGGAAACTCAAATGGTACAAAATGAAACTGCCAAAGTTTAAGTGGAGTCTGTGGATCTGACCCTATCACTTGATTTTTGGATCATTTTCACTGGTTACTACTTTGTTTCTAACATTGACCTGAAGTGCTTTCTGGATCTCTGAGTCCTAAATCAGAGCTCCCCAATCAGGATTTCTCCAGAAATGTTGGATTATAACTCCCTGGTATGCTGTCTGGAGAGACAAGAGGTTTAGTTCAAGACAGCTGGAGTGTTCTAGCTTGGGAAGGGTCCCCTAAATGGACTGGAATTAACATCATTAAAATATAGCCGATATTTTTTATCCATATCCAAGATCCAGTAGCTTTCTGCGCCATTGCCATCCATGAGCAGGGTCTTTTTAGTACAGCACTCATAGTAATGCTCCCTGATTGCTTGTTTCTCAGAAGAAACCCAGTTGTTGATTTCAACAGATACTTTGCTGCTTTAATAGCATCAGTTTACTATATGATGTTTTAAAAGATTATTTTGCAATTTTGATTGTTGGAGACAGGAGGTAGAAGTTTTTCCAAGGAAGGAAGGCAAAGAAATGGATATGGTTGAAGGACTTACCTTTGTGAAAGATAAGGCGCTTTTCTGATAATGATCCCCTGTTCAAAATGAAACAAACATAAATGGATAGGGTTGAGTCCCTTGGCAATAAAACAGACTGACTTCTGGAATCCAAGTCCAAATCTTCTTATCTGGTTTAACAATTGTGTTTTGATTGAAGGTGTGGCACTTATCAGCAGATGTTCCATCCTTTCCTCTGATATTTTCCTGATTTTAATCCTCCTACCTCAGAATCTGCTAATAGCTTCGTAGGGGCAAAGCTCAGACACTTGGCTGAGTCTGTCTCCCTCTCTCCCACCATCAAATGGGCTAATTGCAATTTTGAAGATCCTCCTGCAACTGATTCTGAATTTTTAAAAAAATGTTATCAGAAGTAACATGACTCTAGCAAAGCAACAAGCAACAATACTTGCCACATATGTTTGATGCGAGTTCTAATCCTAAATCTGGATCTCAATTTTTTCCTCATAAATGTCATGAACAAGAATTGGCTTTCTAAATATCTGTCAGGGGATAAGAGAATTTTGGGTGAAATTCTCCTGGATGGGGATGGTGGTTTTATACAAGGTGACCAAGGAGTGGGTATGAATGTCCTCTGTCACTGTACCATCATCTCTCTATGGTCTGCAGCTTCCCACATTTCCATTCAATTTCAAGGAAACCTCCCCATTATACATTTTTTCAGATTAGGCCGGCCAGGCAGACTGAAGGATAATGGAAAGATGCAGAAAACTACCCACAGTGGCAACTTTTACCATCTCTATCAATTAAGCTCAAAAACATTGCTAAGATGGAAAAGAAGTCTCAATCTGGGAACAAAGTAGGAACAGAGAAGCCTTTTTCTCAGGAGTGGAAACCATCTGAGAAATGTCAAGGCAGATGTTGGCACAGGATGAGATTTGACTCTGCCATCCACTAGAATTTTCATTTTTATGAGAAATAACAGAAGATAGCAAAATAAGAATTATTTTAATACATCCAGGACAAAACTGCAAATTATCAACTGATATCACAAAAAGGAACCTATCATTTCATGGTAGTTGGAGGCTGCTTCACAATTCAGTTGGATGCTCACCTTTTTGAATGCAGTCCGTTGGCAAAACTGGATTTGTAAAGAGTTACTCCTTTCTCTTGTGATACCACAATTGGTCCCCCCTGCTCGTCTAAGATCACACCAGCATGGACAGCTGCTTTGCAGAGAACAGATGTCTGGAGGGCAGTAAATAAAAGGGGACGATTGTGACAAATCTCCAGGCAACAGAAATCAAGTGGAAAGAGCGCCATGAGAACAATTCTGCTCTTCATAACAGTTTCTTAAGCTCAGTTAATTCACATTTGTGAAAGAGCTGAAGGGTTGATCCAAGCAACCAATTCTGCCTATGGAACAGATTGGCCAGATTCCAAACTCCCTCCTGAGAGAAATATAAATATATAATTAAAAATAATCGTACTAATAATTAAATGGGCTTTTGTGTGACCTGAGTACATATTTTGCTGCTGTTTTAAAATGCTCTGGGTTTTTGCTATGATTTGTTGCAGATTTTTTTTTTCTTGCCTTGTATCATGTTGATGCTTTTCTACTCTGCCCTCTATACTTTGGTTAAAAGGTGAGCCATACAAATAAAATATTTATTCTTAATTAGAGATCTAATTAGGCTGCCTTTTAGGACTCTGATCTCACACAATGGCTTCCAGTATGTAAAAAGTAGCATTAGCCGTATTCAAATAACATAAACTAGAATAAAGCATCTTTAAGAAGAGTCTAATATCAAGTAAATATAATCACAGGCAATTTAAATAAATTTAAAATAGCAGTACCTGACTGCTCTAAGAGAAAGTTACTTGAAATGAATAGCATTTAGAACTGATTTGAAGGCCTGGATTTATGAGACATGAAACTTGCACTTGGGTTAGAACTTCACAAAAGTAGGCCCCCAGCTGAAACAATCTTATTCTTTTAAGTAATTGATTAGGTCTTCTACAGTGATTTATTAACCACATCCATTCAATGTATCTTTTAGTTCATTAACTGGAAGGTATTAATCAGACCATCTGTAAACGGTTACACTTTGGGGAATGGACTCTATTTTAACTCTCCTCCCCATGTCCCAATTTGAAACCCATATCATTAAATTGAAACATATACGGGTATATGGGTCAAGATTAACCAAAATCAAGGCCAACAAAGTCAGGACCACGGTCAGCTCATTGTAAGACTGCTCACAAAGCAGGATGAATTTGGTTGCCCCAAGAAGAGTTTCTCTTGAACTGGAAACGGAAATAATCTTGCAATTAGATAGGCTTTGTAAGTTCCATGTCCTCAGGAAAACATCCTTCTGAAGCCTCCACTTTCTGAACAATAGCACATTTGAATGCATGATCAACACTGAGCGACTCACATCTCGGTATCCTTGGTTCAGGTTTCCCCAGATGTCACCCGTCACTCCCTTGCAGCCTGCAGGACAATAAGCTCTACAAAAAAAGAGAGAGAGAGAGAAAAGAACATGATCTGTGTGAGAGTCAGAAAAAGACACAGAAGCAGCACTGTTGGCCAACTAACATTCAAATAGTTCAGAAGGTATTTCTATGTTTTGGGGGTTCCTTTCAATTGCATTGTAACAACTCAGCAAGCTGCATAAGTACACACAGTGAGCCAATTGCTCCTAAAAGTATAGAGATTCCAGTCCTTAGATTAGGGTAGCAGCAAGATAATTATCTAAGGCAGTGTTTCTCAACCTCGGCAACTTGAAGATGTGTGGACTTCACTTCCCAGAATTCCCCAGTCGGCATTGCTGGCTGGGGAATTCTGGGAGGTGAAGTCCACACATCTTCAAGTGGCCAAGATTAAGAAACACTGTTCTCAGGAAACATAGTGAAATACAGCACAACACTGTTTTTCTTACAAGCAGGAGAGATGAAGCCATAGCAAAGGAAGATGTCCCCTCAAATCAGTGAATGGAGACTACATGAATATATCATTGCCTTTTTTAGGAAAGTTTTCCTTTTTGAGTTTCCCAATCTAGCCTACACCCCTGAATTTTCCTGATTTTCTTAACTAGATCTGCTTGCTTTTTTGAGATCAACCAAAGTTGGCAAGATACCATAGCAGGACCGTTGTTTTTTAAACCAGGGCTGAGAATTTAAGGATGGTAGTCAGATATATTGGATGGAAATAATGTTTAAAGTGTCCCTTTCTTTACAGAAATAAGCTCTGCATTTCCCCAACCAGCTGAAAATTGCTTCCAAAGCTACCATTTTTAAAACAATTAGAAAATTAAAACTAGGGTTGGAAGAAAATTAACCTAGGTTTGAACTCCCTTCCCTGTTGCAATCACGTGTAGTTGCTCTTTATAAGCACATTTGGTTTTGGTCTGCCTATATGTTATGTAGAATGACTGTGCCATGTAAGGAATATCAAGCACAAACTACAAGCGTGCCAGTGCAACAACAACAATAATTGCACTTTGGGTTGGTTCCAGACTTAATCACACTTAGAAGTGGCCTGCTGAGATTTTGACTAATTTCAACCCTATTCATTTGATTCAGTTTCCTCTAAGAGTGACTGAGTCCAAACTATTAAGAACTCTCTTAGGCAAGCTAAAATAGAGCAATATGAAAACTAGCAATAACAAAAAAATTAAATCTGAAATATAAATTCATGAGAGACTTTGCCAGAACAGTCCCAAGAGAATGCTTTTGAGAAGACATTCTAGAGCAGTGTTTCTCAACCTTGTCAGGTTTAAGATACATGGACTTCAACTCCCAGAATTCCCCAGCCAGCCATATTGACTGGGGAATTCTGGGAGTTGAAGTCCACACATTTTAAACCTGCCAAGGCTGAGAAACACTGTTCTAGAGCCATGGCGCCACCACTGAGAAACCCTAGCTTCTTGTGATTGTTCACTGAAGATTGATTGATTGAGTGAGTGGGCTGCCCTATTCCAGATGACTCGAAGTGGCTTTACAGAATTCAAACAGCAATAAATACAAAATTACTCTAGCAATAAAAAAACAGCATCCATTCAGCCAGAAATGATGGCCCACAGAGCAAGGCCTGCAAAGCTTACAGAATAGCTCCATGTCTTACATTACAGAGGGCAGCCCTCTATTTGAATGGCTGTCTAGGTCAAGCCTAGCTTAAAATGAAAATCCTTTAGGAAGAAAAAACTGGAAACTGGAAATGAGGCATCTATGCTTAGTACCACTAGCGTTCTGAGATGTCATGGTCACAATTAATAGAAAAATGAATTGCACTTCTATTTAAATTAATACAGTAATTATTCCCAGATCTTCATCAATATGTGAATAACGTTTATGCAGATTAGCTTCCTTTTTGGGTTTTTGTTGTTGTTGATGATATCTAAGAGACCAAAAGATTTATATGAGAGGATATAATCATTAAAATAAGTGGGATCTAAGCCATTCTTCTGCACTTTGGCATCCTCTAGTTGTATGGACAGCAATTCCCAGAACAGAGGGTACCCATCTGAGAATGGCCATTTTAGATTATCCAGCACTTTGATTATCACAACCTTTAAAATGAAAACAAATAGGTATCCAGTGAAAGACATCTAAAATAGTCAAGAAACAACTAACAATTCTAAACCTATGATGAAAGGCACATTTAATAGGGAATCACCTTTGCACTGACGGTGAGTGGCAGTAAGAGATCTTCCCTTACTTAGAAGCAACCAGGACAGATTTGTATCAGAAATTCTCACCTGATTTGTTCTGTGTTATAATGGATACCTTTCTGCAAGCATGAAATCAAATCTGAAAGAGAGAAGGAGAGAATGTTGCAGTTTAGAAGGTGGATGTTATCATGGGGGTTGCAGCACTTCCATTTCGACTTTTATGAGCAAGGCATGGAGAGACAAATCTGTCCGCAAAGTTCAGGTGATGGAAGCAAAGTCCATTGTCCATTGCTCTGTGTTGGAGAAATAAGGGAGGCGGGTTTGGGATTCTTTTGTTTTTGGCATTAGGGGGGATTCCACCACCCATGAAATCTGTTGGCTCATCTGCTGTGGGGTCAAGTCTCAATCCCAGTTTTCTGAGCTTCTGGAACGAGTAGACGATATTGCACGAAATGGATTGGAGACAACTCTTGATCAACTGACGGTACAAGCTTAATGCTGGAATTTCCAACATGCAAAGAGTGACTTTGTGACTTCGTTTATATAATAACGATGCGTTCACTGAATTTTCTGTAAACATTGTACAACATTTTTTTCTTTTTTGCTACAAAGATGCCACAAGTTGCTGAATTCTAAGGAATGTAGTATTTCTACCTTTTTGCCTGTTTAGAAGAAGCAGGCAGGGAAAACGTTAACACTGGAAATAGAAGATACCATAAATATTGTTAAAAAAACCAAGCGTGTCATATATTTTGGACTCTGTCTTTCACTACATCAGAATGAATCAAATCACTACATCAAATATACCAGACAGTAATATAGAGAGAAAAATGCTGAGGAAAAACGGGCAAGTCCCAGAATGCATACTAGGGCCACATGAAACTTTGTCTGATCTGTTATTTATATTATTTACGGAAATTATCACTTTCATTACCCTTTCAAATGTTCATTAGTTTTTGGTTTGGTGTATTTCTAAGCTTCAATAAATTTATTTTGCCTTTGCATTTAAAAAGGAAGTACAGTGGTACCTCGGTTCACGAACGCTTCTGTTCACGAACAATTCAGTTCACGAACAGCTCCGGTCTCAAAATTTTGCCTCCGTTCGCAAATGCCGGATCGGGTTATGAACAGGATCCGCGGCCATTTTCCCTCCCGTGACACATGGTTGCGGCTTCCTGTAGGGAGGGGGACTCTCCCTCCAAGCAGTAACCGCCTCCCCACCCGCCTTCCTGTCCTCCACGCCAGAAGTCGCGTCGAGCAAGGTTAGTGTTCTCTCTCTCCGTACTGTACTTTGTGTCATATTTTTGCGGTTTAAAAAAAAAACAAACATATGGTTCAGAACGGATTAACCCTAATTACATTGAACCTTATAGGGAAATTTGATTCGGGACATGATCAAAAATCGGTTGGCGACCAAATTTGTAGGGGTCAGAACGGATTAACCGTATTTACATTGAACCTTATGGGAAAATTTGATTCGGTTCACGACCAATTCGGTTCGCGACCAGAGTCGCGGAACGAATTAAGTTCGTGAACCGAGGTACCACTGTACTAGAAAATATACCACAATCCTTCTGCCCACTTTTTTTTTTTTTTAAAAAACTAAAACTCTAGGGCAGTGTTTCTCATCCTTGGCAACTTTAAGCTGTATGGTGCTGGCTGGGGAATTTTGGGAGTTGAAGTCCATACAGCTTAAAGTTGGCAAGGTTGAGAAACACTGCTCTAGGGGGGAAAAAAAGCTTTTTTCCTGTTGTTGTTTTTGGACCTTCAGATCTCTGCTTCTGGTAGATCGATGTCTATGGCTGAACACATCTGTCCTAGCAGCCGTTTTTGTGAGTGCCTACAATAGCCACTTTACATTCCCCCTGGCCCAAGAAGATTTGGGACTCCTACATTAATCGCATGGTAGAGACAAATATGAGGAATGCAACTTATCCCAGTATGGACAGCTGCCAGTGGTATTTTCAGTTTTCGCCAGATAAAGAAATTCCAAGCAACCTATTTTCATGCTTCCACCCCACAAATTGCAAGATGCCACGTGGGAGGAGCAGTGACTCATAAATACTTGTGGCCAATGAACACTGTAACTGGCCCCATGGAAACTCTTCCAAGATGAAGACCAGCTGTAGATGTTCTCTCTGGAATTCTGTTGGCTTCAACAAACCAGGCTGAGGTCTTGTAGATATAACAGCTTATTCACATGTCTCAGAGCCAGGATAGTTCTTGCCTCACAAGACTTTAGTGGACAAAGATGCAAAAAGGGGGCAGGTAAAACCATCAGGGCTGAAGAAAGGAAGAGACACACGTGCTTTTCCTGGGTTGAGGAATGCAGCTGGAGTTGGCAAGGCTGGTTAGAGGATACCATCTAAAAGCAGACAGCATCCAGATGAAAGAGACATTTAATTTAATTTTAAGTAAATTTATTAAATTATTTTTAAAAATTAAATATAGTTGATTTTTATTGATCTATTACTGACATTTTAGTACCACTCCACTTCAAATGGCTCCAAGCTGTGTATAGAGAAACAGGGGTTAAAAATAAGAGAACATAGTTGAATGTAAGCTGTAACGGCACAATCCAACAGGTAGATCCCAGACTTAAGCAGGGTTCATATATACAGGGCCATTCCAGAGGAGGGGGTTTATTCTCTAGTCAGGAATTTATTATTTGTTGTCACAATAAGGATGTCCATTTGGTAAAAATATTGGGAGACTGCACTGAAGGTTTCGAGGACTTCATGCTAGCTTCAGGCCACAGACTGTTCTCCTCTGATGTTGCTAAAGTGATGCATGGGATAGGAAAAGGGGACAGAGATATGTTTCTTTTGCTATCATAAAGCTAGAGTTTAGGGTGATCCTTTTGGAATAGACGTTAAAGCTGTCTGACATATAACATCTCTGCCAAGGTCAGTCTTTGATCTATTGTGGTCGATAAACCTGTTATGTCCCTACTTGGGGAAGAAACATTTAGTTTTTGTGACTTAGGTGTTTTTAAAGATAGTCCAGAAATTGCAGCTGACCCAGATTGTGTCAATGCAGGTGGCACCTTTTAGAAATGCCATATCACTGTCATGCTTGAAACTGCTCCAGTGGTTGGTAATTGCTTTCTGAGTCTCACCGAAGATGCTCACTTTGGTGGGTGGTTTTGTATGGCTTAGATCCAAGATATCTGTGGGATTACCTACTTCTGTATCATCTTCCTGGCACTTTCAGGTCTTCAACAAGGCACCGCAGGCAAATCTCACCATGAACGCATCTAACATCCCTAGGAAGTATGGCTAGTGGTGAGGGAAGCTAGGAACTGTGGTTCTCTAACATTTGGAGTGCTAAACATGGTGAATCCCTGAATTGCATCAATACATGTTGGAAAAATCAATGACTAGTAGACTTCTTTGCTATTTGCCGCTGACACTTCAGAAGTAACATGCAATGGAGATGTTTTCCCTACCTGACCGGTTGCCACTGGCATAAGAAAGAAGGAAGCCACGACCCGAGTGATGCTTTGTGCTATTGAATAAGATGGTTATGGTGGTGGAATTCATCACCAAGACTGTGTGTGGAGGATATGCATTGGCACAGTATGGACCTGGAATGGGAAAAAGAGAAAGAAAGAGTATAAATGGTTGAATTATTATATCCAGAGTCATACTGGCCATTTGATGTATTCTTCAGCAATAATCAATCCACTTTTATTCGCCCAGCAAACCTTCTCCAGTTGGATCTCCAATGAAGTTCTTTTCAGTAAGAACTTGATTTTGGCAACAGAGTGGAAGTGGTAATGATAGGAAAGGAACAGAGGAAAGTGCATTTGGAAACACTACTTGTTCCTTCTTTCACTCTTTACTCAACCCAGCTTTATCAGTGTTAAGCATCATCTTATGCATCTTGTTATAGGCTAGATTTTATGCAGACATTCTTGGTGTGTGCCATTCCAAGTCAGGCAGTGGGAGGCTGACTAAAAAATCACTGTCCCCAAAAGCTAAGTGTTTGGACTCAATAAAGGCCATAAAGCAACCGACAAGGAAAAGGAAGCAAAACAAAACTCCAAATCATGACATCAGCCCACTGCAAAGTATTTGTGTTCTACCAAGAAGGTCCTTATTAGGGTTTAGTACACTGTTCTTCTGCCAATCTTGAACTCCCCCCAAGCATGTTGATTCAGCCCTCTCATTTCCCATGGCTCAGCTTTGGCTTCCTTTCTGTTGGCATAGGATCCCTGTTAGAAAGAGTGATTTACTGTTAGAGGGGACTTTTGCATGCAGAAATGGTAATTTGCTAGTTGCTGGGAAAAGGGGAACTCTTTTGTTTTAATTCTCTGCCTGGAAGTTCCTGTGAGAAGCAGGATCCTGAATAATGGTTCTTTCGGCCTGATCCAGCAAAGTTCTTCTCACATTCTCCCAAGGCTGTCCAGTTAAGTTTTCTGAGAACACCCAATCAAGCTTTAAAGGAGGTAACACACACCGTTCCTCCAAGTAATTCGGAGCATGCCTGCTTCTTTTAGTGTCACCACAATCCCGAGATACAGATCAGGCTAAGCACTGCATACATATGGCCGTCTCATAAAACAGGATTGTTCCATTTTTTTTTCAGATTGAAGGCTGCCCATGACCTTTAAGTGGCATGCCAGAAATTCTGTTCCAAAAGATAATGGCTGGAAAACTAAATTTGGGTTTATTTACACTGAAATTTAATTAAAATTTAAGCAACTAAATGTTAATTTATTTAGAAAGTTTATATAGCCACCCATCCTAAATCCACAACTCTGGGCAGTGAACAATCCATACAAAAAACAATATTTTAAAAAGCCCATCACCAATTAGAAGAATCCAATGGAAATAAAAATAAATATATAACTGAGGCACTACGTAACAATTCTATAAAAACAAACACATGTACATTGGGCTCCCCTAACACTCTGGCCTTAATGCCTGGAGGAAAAGTCAGATCTTCACACCCTTCTGCAAGACCAAGAGGGTTGGGGCCATCTGAATCTCAGGGGGATGCTGTTCCATGGGGTAGGTGCTGCGAGAGAGAAGGCATATCTCCTTGGTTCCACAAGGTGGTACTGTTCAATAGAGGGACCTCAAGCATGTCTACCCTGTTAGATCTGGTGGAATGGACAGAAATCCTCAGAGATAAACAGTCCCACAAATAACCTGGCCCCATGCTACGTTGGGCTTTAGAGGCAATAACCAGCATCTTGAATTGCATCCAGATGGTTATTCTCAACTTGTGTATTTAATATTCCTCCCCTGGGGTCACTTTGAAAACTACAATTTGGTTGCAACCATGGGAAACTTTTCAGGGCTTCGGGATCTGCACTTCCAAGGGTGAAGTCATATCACTTAAGGCAGGAGGCAGCGCTAGGAAACTGTGAGTGTGTGTGGTGGTCTTGCTCACAAACGGCTAGCCTGGGAGATTTGTCTGTTCATAAAATGGCTTCTAAAATAAGCAGTAAGACTCCCTCAATTCCTGGTGATTTCATGGATGTGTCCGTGTCATTCTCTCAGCAGCAATACAAAGATTTGTCACTGCCTTCTTTCAAGACAGACCTAGCATTTCCTGGCACTCTCCCATCCAAAGATACATCAGTCAGACTCTGTCTAGCTCTTGAACTCAGACATGCTGAGCCAGGTGATGCTACTAGCTAAAACATGCTTGGCATGGCCAATGACTAAACACCCACGATCCAGAAATCAAACTTTACCCCATTACATGCTCTGCAGGCTACCATTCCGGGGGCCTTTGGGGGAACCAAAGGCATTATTCTAAATAGAGATGATGTTACAGACTGATGCTTATCTTGCAGCAGGTCAGATTCCTTTTGATTTGTTTTTAATTAAAAGAATCTCTAAAAAATGGAACCAGGAACCTGGTGGCCACCACATTTCCTGACTCTGATGTAAGATCTTTTAAGTGTCTGCAAAGCTATAAACGAAAATCTGAGAAACAGAAGAATGTGGAGAACAGAAAAACAACTCCAAAATCAAAGTGAAATGACCACTCTGGAATATATGAGGAGGAGGAGGATGACAACAATGTCTCCGCTGATTAAACAGCCACAAACCACAACTGAGTCAGAGTAAGCAATCCTCGTATCCCTACCTTACTCACACACTGCTCTGCACTCCCACATCCCAAATCCCAGGACCGTGAATTATAGGAAGATCTCTGGAATTTCTTCCATATGCCAAAAAAAAAAAAAAAGCCAACTCTGTCTTTATCCCTCAACATTTCCTTAAGCAAACTTGCATGTCTTCACCTCCATCAGCCGTTTGGAATGGCCCACACAACTAATAAGGCAAAGAGCAGATTGATTTAACCTAGTAGACGATGAAACAGTCGGGAAGGAGTTGGCAAAGAGATGCCAAGCGAAACAAACACTGCAGGACATTTGTCAACATGCTTTCCTGCTCCGTGCCTTTGTTTGCCTTTCCTGACCTTGGTTGTTTCTCCACTATTTTCAAGTCGTAAACGCTCTGCGTCTCCGGAAGTGGAATGCTAGGGCTGAAGTATAAACAAGCAATGTGGCAATTTCTGCTTTAAGGGATAGTGACTGCAACGGATGTGGGGTTTAGTCTTCAGCCGGGGATTTAATCTTCTGTTTCCCTAAACCTTTTTCCTAATCTAACCTCTCTATCTCTGGTAATCTTACTATCATCCATGGTAATGGTAATAATAATGGGGGAAAGAATGTTTCCCAAAAGTTGTGGGTTTCCCAGATACTTCTACTATGTGCTGAAGAGGGAATCCACTTTTCTACTTAGCAAGACATTTTGGAGCCTGTTACTCAAAAAGAAAGCCAATTTTCCATTTGGCTAAGGCCCTTTTGATAATCCTCTCTGCCTCCATTAGACTTGCTGGTAATGATGGTGATGGGAGAAAAATTTTATACAAAGAACAAGAGGGAGGATCCTCAGAGGCTTCTGCTACTACCGAAGAGGCAAGCCATGTCTCCATTGGCTCAGGAGTCCTTCAGGCATCTTCCCTTGTGGCGGAAGAGGTAAGGTACCTTTCTGAGCACTCAGTGTGCCCTTGGCCTCAACAACAATAAAATACAATGACCCAAAGAAGAAGCAGACCCAAGAGCAGTTCTTAATACAGCAAAATGTAAGAACCACTGAACTGCATGGAGATACCATAGGGGCAACTGCATGACTGGTGAAATAGGTGCCTGTAGTAGGCGTAGGGAATGGCCCTGAAGGACGAGAGGAAGAGCCACTACCAAGGCAATGGTCAGAGAAGAGGGTCTTGAGCCGAGCCAAGAAAATAACTTGAAAAAATCTAACTTGAAAAAAGTCTCAGACAAATACTCCCTAGTTTACACAAAAGTAAAGTGAAGGAGGGGGAAGCACATTCAGACTTGCAACAAAGTAGACCAGACTACGAAACCAATGCCGTAGAGATCAGGACTACTTTTATTGTAACATCTATAGTAACAGAATCTTGCAAGTCTGAATGTGCTTCTCCCCCCACCCCCACCCCCACCCCATCTTCGTGTGAATTAGCAAAGGGCTTGTCTGAGACATTTTCTCAAGTTACTTTCTTGGCCCGGGTTCCAGTTCCGCTTATCTGACGGTTGCCTTGGTAATGGCTCTTCCTTCTGTCCTTCTAGGCCATTCCCTATGCTCTCTATGGTACTAGTGAAATTAAACAGGCAGGCAGGCAACAAGCCTGGCAAAGGAAAGGCAACAACTAGCCAACTTGAAATCCAATCCAATCCAATGGTAGGTTGTGAATGGGATCAAGGTGAGATGCTTCCTAAACCTCATTTTGCCCCCACCTCATAAGCCTCTTTAAAGCTTAAATGGCATTAAATGCTTTTTTGAGCCAACTGCGGTGGGGCACAACAGCAATAAATACACAAATAAAATCCATCCTGCTTCCTTTATCCTTGTGCTGCCTCCCAGCAGCTGCATCATTTCCCCTGCCCTCCTGGCCAACCGAGCAAAACAATGCTCCGTAACTGCCGCCAGAAGGCTTCTCTCCCTTCCCTGTCATGAGGGCAGCGCACGGCTCTGAGGTTAAACCTGCTCTGAATGTCCACGTCAGAGAACTTGGCCAAAGCCAGCTCAAGCCCAGCTTTGCTGAAAGCTGGAATAAGACGGAAAGGGCTCCGCTTCGGAGCCAGATACTGTCACGGGGCCTCCGGGGGAACCAGACAATTGAGGAGGGAAGGAAACTTTTGGGCAAGTACACACATTCCTGGAAATGCATGGCACTTTTGCTGACGCCGTGCAAAGTCCTGACTACAGAAAGAGGAGCTGATAGAGAAACTGCAAGTGACTCAAATGAGAGTTGGCTGCCAATGGCAAACTAACCAGAACTGGGCAATTTTAGCACATGATGCCTGGGTTTTGTCATAGCCTGCTGCAATATTAAGGATTGGGTTTAAGCATTTGGTGATTTAACAGGGCATAGAGGCTGCTCCAATCACAACTGCTCAGAGTGGCATGCAATCCCCACTCCGTAACTTGGCTTAAAACAAGATAAACTGCAATCAATGAATCAAAAGCAAACAATCACAATGCAAGAGTTTGGAAATAGTTGGAATCCACCACAAATCGAATTAAATCGGGTCTACCCTTCTGTTGGGCCAAACATGGTACTTGGCATTTAAGTAGAGGACTGGGAGCCACATTCTCCAAAGCAGGTGGAGAAGCTACATTGGATTGGATTTCAATGTAACTGAAGTGACATTAAATGAAATTGGGTTCATAGTGCTATTCTCCACCCCCCGGTTGTTCTGTTAAATATGATAACTGGGTACCAATGTTTGAAGATCTGAGTACACCAGAAACTTTCAGGAACCACATGTGATTTGGGGACAGATCATTTCTGTATTAAAGTCCAAAGTTGTCAGCCCTATGAGGTAGACCAGATCAAGAAACTGACTCCATAGGAAGACTAGAACTACATTTTATTGAGATAGGCTAGAATAACAGATTCAGACAAATTATGCAAAGACCTAGCTCTCTGGAGAAGGCTCTACTGTTGGGAAAGATGGAAGTAAAGAGAAGAAGAGGACGGCCAGCAGAGGGGTGATGGACTCAGTTACATTAGCGATGGGTGCACTGTTAGAAGACCTGAAAGATCAGGTTGGGGACAGATTATCATGGAGAAAATTTATCTAGGTGGTCTAGGAGTTGACAATTACTTGATAGCACATAATCAATAATAGTAACAGAACTGTGCAAGTCTGATTGTGTTTTCCTTTCTTATATCCCACTGAGTCAGAGATGAGCCAGCCTAAGCTTCTTCCAAATACTACCTCCTTTTCCAGAGCTCAAGAAATGCTTCTGCCCTTGTTTCTGTAACGGCTTCTGAATATTTCCTTCAAGGCCATCTCCAGGGATTTCTGCAAAAATGGCTGAGTTACCTGAAAACTACCTTCTCCATATGGATCTAGTTAAACCTTAGGATCTTCTTTGGAGGTTTTCCTCCAGAGTGAATGGGAGGGATAACTACCTTCCCATTTAACTATACTTCTTATCAAGGAAGCTTGCCCATTAATGGTGTCTTTCTCCATGAACTGAAGGTGGAAGAGAATGCCTGGGATCAGTGATTACATATTCAGATTGCAGAGCCTTATTTCACAACAGGAAGCAATGTGACCCTCATCGTCATTTTCTTAGATACAAGTTTATATTTTAATTAAAACTAGCTACATCTAAAAATAAAGATGCCATCAAGTCAAGCTCAACTGTTTGTGACTGCATGGACACATTCCTACTGTTTTCCTGGCAGCAGTTTGGAACCAATTTGCCATTGGTTTTTCCTGGGTTGTTTTTTCAACCTCCCAGTCTAGTCTGCAATTTGAACTCTTTGGTGGTCTCCCAACTAAGTACTAACCAGGTTAACCTCTGTTTTGCTTCTAAGCCCACGCAAATCAAGCAAGGTGTTGCCACCCCATGAGACAGCTGTATTTATGTGTGTCTCATTTTCTTGCATGGTTGGACATCCCTCTGTTCATGAACGTCTTGAATACAAGGACACAGATTTCTAGTTGCAGGGATATTACATTCTACTCAGTAATGAAAAAAGAACAGTGAATGTGATTGTTGTGTTTGGAAATAGTTTGCAATAAGTTCCAATCTATTTTTTTTCCTCTAAGAAATGACATCTCTGAATGGGAGGGGGGATCACACACTCCAACTAGCAAAGGGCTGTATTGCGTATGAAATTGATCTCTGGGGGAAGAGAATGGAATGTTCAGAGAAATCCAAGTGGGGATTGGGAGAAATGCCTTGGCAGAGATTCCAAACTCATGTCCATTAAAAAAAAAAATCCCAAATGTAAATATTTGATATACATATGTACATACACTGCTGTGGTACACGATTTTAATGCAATGTCTTCAATAAGAACATTATGAAAAATCTAACTTTCTAAAGACTTTCTGCTTAGAAAATGAGCTATAGAGAAAGAAGGAGATATGCTTGTATCAATTCATTAAAGTTTCCCTTCTGCTGAGAAATAGCATCCCCAATATTTGTAGGATTTCATAGCAGACATTTAACGGATTTCAGAGATTGGATGGATCTACAAAAGTCTCAAAAGTGGAGGGGGAGAAGCTGAAAGAGAAAAGGAAGGAAGGAAACAAAGAAACAAAACAATATTTGGAAATGTCTGCCTGGAACTGCCTTCCAGGGAATCATGGAGCAGCCTTTCGCAGGAATGGAAAGTAATGGAAGTGGCAAGAACGGAAACAGAACTAAGTATAGGACAAGGCTGGGGGAAGAAATCCACCAGCCAAGGAACCAGTGAAGCAGCAGAGATCTAAGAAGGTCAAAGTACTACAGAAGAGAAGATATTTTTGTGCTGGGTCTAAATGACACACTTCATGTTCTGTCAAAAGCTGATATTCCTCTCTTCCCCCTGCCTCCTGTGGAATAACCAAAGAAACCAACGATGGAAGATCAAGTTGACAATCTGTGGAAGGATGCAGGAAGGAAGACAACCAGCCAAAAAAGTCTATAGCAAAGAACTACAATCTTTTCATAGCCTTTTATAGAGATATATAACCTGAGGCCCCTGAAACCCTCCAGAAACCTTTGAAAATTGTTACCAAGTCATACTTTCTAAGATAGTAGAAGGTGAAATTATTCAATTCAGTACTGGAGTCCTATTCATTCTAGTTTATTTTAAAATGCTCAAATATAATGAAAGCAAATTTAATTTTTTGGCTAGTCCAACCATTGTTTTAGATGTAGCTTCTGGTATGCCATGCATAAGTTGAGTGTGGCCTTGGTCCAAGATACATCTTGGGTGCTCTTAGCCTCTTAGAATGCTACGGTATAGGAAAAAAATTAATCCCTGTGTAATATTGGGTCTGATTTCATTTCTAAGAACAGAAAGGGCTGGTCAGACTACTGCTCCTAGAAGTGATCTATGGGAGATAGAGTGCTTGGAAAAAGTGAGGGGGAGGCTTCTCCCACCTTAAGCAGCAGGCCCCTCTTGGATTTGCAGGTTTACCACTCTGCCCTTGACAGGGACGTATACATTTCTGCTTTCATGGGAAAGAATAATTAGAATCAATTATCTTTAGGAATGAAGTCAAGGAATGTCCTTACCAAAGCTGGAACCATCTGGGGAAGATGAAAGCAACAAGAAGCCATATTTGCATTGTTCAGAGGCTTCGATGTCCATGTCTGCAAAGGCCAGGCTGAGGTGGCTCCCTGCCGCTCCGTGAATTTGCCACTCACAAGAAGTGGAGTTTGGATATGTGCCTGGAAAGTTCTTGGAGGACAAAGTCCCACTGTAAGATGTGAGCACTGAATGACCACAACCGTCCCCTGGAAGGCAAGGAGAGAAATACTTCCATGTTTAGTATGATGGCTGGGGTAGATCATCACACTACACCCAATTGTTCTTTTCTTCTTATCGCAGCACATTGGGCACAGTGATTCATAAGGGCAACAGTTTTGGGGCCAGAGGCAGATCATTTTAAAAATGTATTTGGGTTCAGAGTGTGTGGTCAGTGATGTTGTGACCTCAATGCTGTCAATAATCTCCTTGTTTTGCTTAGGGTCCTGGGGTAAGTGTTAAGGGGTAAAATGGTGTCTTAAATTTATAGGGGTTAAAGGATTATCTTCTTGCTCCTCTAAATCCTCCAAACTGAGAGAAGTGGCCACCCTTGTGGGATTGAGGAGCTTGGCAAATTTATGATATAAGGTTTAATGCAGCCATTTCCCCTTCAGAGCCCAAGAATGTACAACTTCCAACAGCTTGATAGGGTACAGGAGGCTTTGCATATGCTTTAAAGATCAAACTCTAAAAGTGGGGCCATTTGGGAGAGTTTTTAAAGCACCCATTTTGCCTTTAGCACAAAAACTGCCCCCCTCCCCCGAAACCCTCTTGGCTCCTACTTACTCAGGGAGTACAGAAGAGATGTTGGTGGACTGCCTGTGGCCACCCAGCCCACAGGTTTTTCTTTCACTCTTAGCATGTTGTGCTTATCTAGCCATTGTGCTTGCAAACCATGGCTTATGTCTCAGTGAACCCAGCCAATTGTGCTTATTCAACAAGTCATGATCAAAACAAAGTGCAATATGAGAAGCCTGTTATGTCTACTTGGCTGGATGCAGCAACAAGCTGAGCCAGCATAAAACAACTTTATTTGTCCCTATCCTGTTTCAGATATTAAGAACCCTCTTTTCAACAGCATAGGCCTTATCAGAAACCAAGTTTCCTAAACTGGACACCCACCACATAAGGGTGAGCTTCAGCTCCCAGCCAGCATATCCACTGATGCAAATTCTGGGAATTGAGGTCCACACATCTAAAGGGCAGCAAGGTTGTAGAAGGCTATTTTATAGAACTGGAGAAAAGGAAGGGAAATTCCAAGTTTGCAAATGAAATTTCAATCCTCAATTGCGACCAGTGCCAAAAGGGAAAACAGCAACCCTTTTAAAGGAATTACACATAACTCCACTGTTGAATGTCTTTTTTCTGGGTTCATTCAAGAGGAAGACAGTGCCAGGTTAGCCAGCATAACCCGGCCAGTATATTTTTCAACAGGATGTGGGAAAGACAAATCAGAACAGATGCTGCAAGGATGGAGGAAATACTTCTCTCTCTTGAGTTAGGGTGGAAAACCTCAAAGTTTTTTTTTTTTTTTAATGAATACAGTTCCTTTCAGGCCATCACCCTTGTTATTTCTACAGATGAATGTAATCATGGGGTGACTGGTCATTTACTTGCTGCGGTTCCCAGAAGCGATGCAAAAACCTCCTGCAGATCCTCCCAGATTGGATCTACAAGAAGGATGAGAAATGAACATTCTGGGATGGATTTTCTTCACATTGCTGGTATCTATAAGCTTATGTTTGGGTCAGTGTTTTCAAACTTGGCCACTTTAAGACGTGTGGACTTCACCTCCCAGAATTCCCCAGCCAGCCCCAGTGTGAAGTCCACACATCTTAGAGTGGCCAAGTTTGAAAAACACTGGTTTAGGATATTAATTGCTATCAGCTTGTGGTACTATTGAACAAACACAGGTATTAATAATAATATAGTAATGTGATATCTTAGTTACAGACATAGCAGCCTCCAAATAGATGAAGGACTGCCACGGGGAAGAGGATGTGGATTTATTCTCCCTAGCTTCTGAAGGTAAGACAAGAACTGACAGAAGTTTTACAGAGGGAGATCCAAAGCTGAAATAAGACATTTCCTGATCATGAGAGCGCTTAAGTAATAGAAAGGTATGCTTCCTGTAATCATGGGTGCTCCATCGCTGAAGGTTTTGAAGTAGAGATTGAGCAGCCATTTGTCTGGGAAGGTGGATTCCTGCTTTGGGCAAGGGATCGGCTCCAATGTCCTCTCCAACCCTAGGATTCTACATAAACCAGTGTTTCTCAACCTCAGCAACTTTGAGAGATGTGGACTTCAGCTCCCAGAATTCCCCAGCCAGTTGCTGAGGTTGGAAAACGCTGATATAAACACTTACATTCCATTCTTCTAATGCATACTCTATGTACCCCTCAGGATATCATGCCAGGGGGTGGCACCCAGATTACTTTGGCTGACGTTGAAAAGCTAAGAAGGTTGGACTTGATTAGAACTGATAGTAACTGATGCTGAAAAAGCTACGATGGCTCCATCATGATAGTCCTACAATAAACTGAATGATGAACTAACCAAACACTCATCGTGCTAAGCTTAAAATAATCACCACTAACTTAATATGCTAGGCAAGATTCTAGATTTGTAACAGAACTGGCTGAGCATGTCTTATTAAAACATCCACTCTGTGTTTTTAATCTTTTTTTTTTTTTAACCTTGGCAGGCCGAAATCCTACTCCCAAAGTTTGTTTGTTTGTTTGTTTGTTTATTTATTCGGCTTGTACACCACTCCTCTGAATTATGGGTTTCACGAATAAACTTCCTTTTTTGTCAGGAAGCTTTCCTAACATTCTGCTGAAATCCTGTAATTTATTACAGTACCATTAATTGGTCATAAATTGCCTTCTGAGATGACAGGAAAGAAGTCCCAGTCTTCTGTGAATGAATTTTTCAAGTACCCGAAAATTGCTATCATATCCCTCTCAGTCTTCTCTACTTCCAGTTTCTTTATTATCACTCTCTCTTCATCCTTTAATTTCTTCATTCTCTCTTCATCCTTTTACTTCTCCAGTATTCCTCACTGCCCTTCTCTAAACTTGTTCCAGTTGCCCAAAACTGAACACAGTTGAGGTGAAATTGTTATTTCTCGTTATTTGGAAACTAGATTTCTGCCTTTTGAGGGGGCAGGGTCATCACCCTGTTGTCTTATAATCATACACACACACCCAAACCTGGAAGTTATTTCCACTGTTCTTTGACCTGTTATTCACACATCCCGCTGGAAGATAAATAATTTTACACCAGGATCCTATTTAGATTTTGCTTTCACATGCAAAACTTGCTACCATGGAACAGTGCCCTTCCGCAAAACAATCAGTTAGCTGCATTTCTCCCAGGGTTGAAACTCTTTTAATTAAAGAAATTTTAGCTGACTGTGGCATATTTTAATTAGTCCGAAGCAAAATGGCCAAGTGTTGTTTGTTGTAGCACAAATGGGACAATTGTGTCTCCTGGGGAAAAGAAACTTTCTTCTGCCACTTCAGATTTGAAAAAAAAGACTTGCAATCTACATTGTGATTGCTCCTACCCTAGAAGATTAGGTATCCTCCAGCCTTAACCACCAATTTAGCAACTCAGCTCCTTCAACTGTGCTAAGCCAAAAGGTGACTGGTTTGTGACCTGGCATGCTGCCAGAGCCACTGTGGTTTGCAAACAATGGTTTATCCGTTCAGTCTATTGCACAAACCCAGACAGTCACGACTGACTCAATAAGCAATAGTTACGCTACTTCTTAACGCAACGGGCAAGCCAGGTCTAAGTCTAGAATGAATGCTAGTTTTCCTCTGCGCTCAGCCCCGCTGATTTGGAAGATGCCTTCTGTTTAGTACCCATCCTTCTTCATTATCCTGCTTCCTTACCTTGGTGCCTTCCAGAGGCGCTGGGCTACAGGTCCCGTGGGACTTGTGGTGCAGCGCAGCTGAAAGGCAGGGCTCGGAGAAGAGCGCGCGGAGCGTTTTTCCTTCAAGCTGTCACTCGCTTTCTTTCGCCAGCCACTCTCGCTGCCAGTCGCAGCCCCGCCAGTTTCCTAGCCAGCCCCCTCGCGCTGCGACGATTACGACTTACCCGCCTGGCTGCTGGCCGTGGAGAAGTCCAGGGGCCACCACAGCAGCTGGAGCAGCCGCAGCGCGCCGCAGAGCCCCGGGCGCATCGTCGGTCGGCACCCCGGCGGGATCGGGCAGCTCGACCGCCTCCGCCCGCCAAGCAGCGCCCGTCTGCAGCTGGCGGCGGCCCGAGCGCGCGCCTCGACCCCCGCGTCACGCGATTGGCTGAAGGGGCCAAGCCTTCCTCGGTCACTGGCCCCGCCCGAGCAACTTTTCCAACGCTCCGATCGCTGACCCGTCGGGAAGAGCGGATGACGCTGGCGCCGGGGCCGCCGGCTGCCCCAAAACCGACGCGATGGGCACCGATCGGGTGCTTAGCCCTAAAACCAAGCAATGATGTTAGAAAGGGGGGGGGAGTGTGCTTGGGGTCGTCGACATCCTCCTGCGACCTCGAGGCGGAAGCACAAAGGGGTCGGAGTAAAGTCCTGTAAGGTCCCTCTATCTTCTCTTACACGCACCCTGAAATCACGTTAAGGCTTGACTTGATGACCCTGATTTCTGGACTATCCCAACATGGTTGAGTTCATACATCATGCCAAGCCATGAAAAAGAAAAGCTTGCTGTGTGCTCATCATACAATGTAAAGCCAGGGTTGTTTAAACTGTGGTCTGTTATATTAAGCCAGAATGGTGGGCTTTGAATTTTAATCTGGGATTCAGAAATTGCAGTAGTTGGCTTTGCATACTGAACTAAGCTGGGGAATTCTGGGACTTGAAGTGCACCCATCTTAAAGTGGTTGAGGTTGAGAAACACGGCTTTATAGTTTGTCTTCTCTGTTGAGCATTCAAGGCAGTTGACTTGTTTCAGCTACCCCTGGTTTTATGGTACTTTTGATTTGTTTAGGTTTTTTTAACATTTCATGTTTTTATAGGAATGTTTCTGCCATAAACCAATTTGAGTTTTTTAGCTAACATTCACTCCATTTACTTTATTCTCCTCTTGCAATTTTGCCAGATTCTCCAGGTAAGCTTCTGAATGTAGTGCAAGCAGTCAGCCACTATCATCAACATCTTTGGCTGATCATTATAATCAAGTGGCCCTTTAATCATTAGACGAATGAATTCACAGTGATAGAATCAGCCAAAGGAAGGCAGTTTATGTGCGACGTTCTATTTAGTTTTGATGAAGAGCAGAGAACCACAGTGAGATTGTGCAGGAGTTAGTGATGGATTAAGAGGGGGAAACCCAGGCTCCCCCTCAGCCAAGGAAGCTACCTGGGGGCCTTTGAGCCAATCACTCTTTTCAAGCCAACCTACCTCACAGGGTTGTTATTGTGGGGACCAACAGAGGGAGGAAACACTACAAAGTCTGCTTTGAGCTCCTGTACAAAAAGGCATGATATAAATCTAATAAATCTCCAAAGAAATCAACACTTTATTTATTCATTGTACTGTACTTCTAATCAGTGATACATGTCAGTTGTAAAACCAGACACTAAGATGGAATGAAAATGAATTAAAAAATAAATTTTAAAAATGACAGTAAGAGATTTAGAGACACATCACTGAGCCAAAAACAAACATAACTCACCTATTAGGGTTCAGAAATGAGGGTTTAAAAGCTTAGCATTTTAAATGAAGCCAGCCATTGTGGATTATTAAACTATGGTTTAGAGCTGGTTTTTTTCCCTTGATGGGTTTACTATCCAGTGGGGGGACTGGCAATGTATCAAACAAGCCTGAGCCTCTTTTTAATTTTTTACAGGATCCCACATTGGTAATTAATTTGGGGGATTATGGGAAAAAACATCATCTAAAAGAAAATATTGGGGGACTGCATTCTGGTAGCTGCCCAAGGATGTCAGCCCTGCCTCTTCAATCCAACAGGACAGTGAAGAGGTCACCTTCATTGCCGGACTGAGATCAGAAATTACTAAGCTGTGCCAGAACAGTTTTAATAGCCCCAGGACTTGCGGTCTTTTGGTTTCTCCATGGCTGGGTTCCTGCATCATTCCAAGCTTTGTCTTTCTTAATTGCCGCTTGCTAAATAAACCCCAGTTGGGTTGTTTAAGCCAAAAGATGGTTTGGATGAAGCCCAACCCAAGGAACCATATTATGGCTTTCTGCCCCCTGCAAAGTAGGTCGATACCTCTTAGGGGATTAAAGCTACAGAAAGGTGGGCGTAAAAACAAATTACAGAGACAGAGGCATCTTATTACTGGAGAGACCTGATTCCAGCAATCCTTTTGCTTTGTGCCCTAATACTGGGCAGTGCCTATTCCAGGGTTTGTGGACTTCAACTCCCAGAATTCCCCAGCCAGCCATGCTGGCTGGGGAATTTTGGGAGTTGAAGTCCACACATCTTAAAGTGGCTGAAGTTAACGAACCCTGGCCTGGTCGAATGCTTCCTTTTAAGAGGATTCATTCCTCTGCCACAAATCTGAAGGCCGCTGGCGCCATCAGCTGGGCATGAAATCCACTTTCTTCAGTCTGCTGACCGTCGCACAAGGAGAGGCGGCTCGTGTCTCCTTCCGGATTTGGCAGAAGCTTCCATCAGACGCATGAAACGCTGCGCGATGGCATTAGGGCGGCTGTATCTGTGCGGCAAGTATCCGGACGGCGGTAGCTGGCAGACAAGAGAAAAATTCTCTGTATCTCTCGCCTGGCATCTAGCAGCTGTCTGGATTTCTGGTAGCTTCAGAAGTGATAGGCGTGCAATTTCTCCACAAGTAAACATTTGCAGCAGGAAAACAGCTACCTGGATTAGGATTAAAAGGCCCTGCTTTGAACTGGAGACTTCACGACCCGTGCATGCATTTCGCTCATTAACGGGAGCATGCCTGCGAATGCCGCCTCGCGCTCCCACTGCCTATTGTGAGCAAGTTAACTATATCGAATAGCTTACAAAACGTGCAAATGCTATCGATACAGTAGCAGGAACTCTGGCGGTCGGCGGAACCGCTGAGAAGAGCCGTTCCCTCCTCAGCCAGCAGCCGGCCCGCCAAAGGGTGCAAATGCAACCCTTTCCCCCGCCCCCAACAGCATCCCATCGTGCACGGCCGCGGGAGCGCAAAAACGGCTTTGGCTCTCGCGGCCCCTTTAAGAGGGAGGAGGCGGCCGGAAGTCCTGGCAGCCGAGCCGCGGCAGCTCCTGCGCATGCTCCCTCCCTCCTCCCACCCCCCCCAGCCCCGGACTCGGCCGCTCGGAGACGGTAACGGGGGGAGGGAACGCAGGGCGACGCTCTTGCTGCCGCTGCGCTACGGGAGCCGGGACGCAGAGTGCGTGGAGATGAGGGAGGGGGTTGCGCTGGGAGAGCGCACGGCCGCTACCCCGCCGTACGTGCCGCCGCCGGGAGAGCGGACGTCGCAGCGCCGCTGCGGGGGGGGGAAGTGGAGGGTGGGGAAAGGAGGAGGAGGAGGAGGAGGAGGCTGCGCCTGGCCTGGAGCGAGGGAAGAGGGGCGGGGCCACGGAGGGCTGAGGGGCTCGCGGGGCAGGCGAGGGGGCGGGGCGGCGGGGGAGGCGGGCTCTCCCCTCAGCCGCGCGGGCGCGGTCGAACTCGCCCTCGGCCCCAAGCGGGGAGAGCCGTTCCCGGGCGGGTCGCGCGGGCTTCTTCCTCCTCCTCCTCCTCCTCCTCCTCCTCCTCCCGGCGCCGCCGCCGCCGCTGCCACCCCGTCATCATCCCCAGCGGCCGGGCGAGCTGGGGATGATGGCGGTTAGAGTCATCGGGCGCGAGGTCGGGCCTGGAGAAAGAAAGAAAAGAGCGGGCCGCTTCGCTCTCCCCCGCCGGTTCTGCCTCGGAACCCCCGGGCGGCGGGGGGCGGGGTGGAGCGAGCTTCACCAGTTGAACTCGCTTCACCAGTTGAACTCGCTGGCTTTGATCCTCGTGGTTCTCCTGAGGGAAGGGACCGGCAACGGCCTGGAATTCGCGGTTTCCCCAAGCAGAGAGGCCGCTCGGTCCAAAGCCCCGGTTCCCTCTTGGGGCGGACGGGATTTAGGGGTTCCTCCCCTGGCCAGCTAGTAGCCCCCCTGCCCTCCCCTGCCCATTAAGTGACAGAAGCGTCCGGAGTGGTTCAAGCTCCTGTCCTGGGACTGTGGAAACTCAGTCAAAACTCTCAAAAGGGAAGCCTGCCACCGGTGTTAAGTAGGATCCATGACAAAAGGGTGGTGTTTTTTTTAAAGAAAAAGTCTGGACAAAACTAGGATGATTTTACCATGTCATAAATGTTACATGCTAAATGCCCAGAGTCGCTGGGTGGCATATAAATGTAATGCATTATTATTATAGCAGGGACCAGGATCAGTGAAATCTCCCAGTGGTTTATGATGCAGAATATTCATTACACTGACTTAGATGGCTTTAGATAACAAGTTTTGGTGGTCAGGATTGAATGTGGGATAAGTGAGTTCAAACAACCTCTTGGAATAGCTGAGATAATTCTCTCCTTCCTTCCTCTCCCTTAAATTAGTGGGGAAAAGTGGCTTGAGAAGAATTGACATTAATTTTTAAATGACAAATTATTATAAAAAGACTGCCTTGATTTCTATATCAAATGGCAATAAAAGCAATTGTATTGCATGACTCCCTTTTTTTTTATGCCAATGCCATAGCAGTGTTAACGTGGCACAATGATGGGTTTGAGATTGCATTTCTGGAAAACACGCTGCTTTTCTTAAAGAAGGCACAGCTGAAATGCTCCTTAAATTTCTGCCTTCTATTACCCATGAGTATTTATTCCATTTTTTGTTTGTTTGTTTTGCTTTTTTAAATAATGGCAAACTTGATGACCTGGCACTGTTATTGGAAAGGTACCATTGTTGATTGGACAATTCTGTTTCACATGAAGAAAACTGCTAAGCCTGATTTATTTACAAAATAATAATAAAGATGCAAATAGTCTTGTTCTTGTTTGCCTCAACTTTTGTTTTCCCATAATAATAAGCAGCTAAGGCATTCTGAGCCTTCCATCATAGCCCTGCCAATATTTATGGCACTACTTGAATTAATCTAAAGTAATGGCTGTGATTTGATTAAGTATAAACAGTACTGAATTCATTTGGATTACCTAAAAGTAAATTAGGAAAGCTGAAGTATTATTTCTGCTTTTGTAGCAGTACATTCCATTAAAATCCATGGGAATCTGAGGCAGATACATAGCATTGGCCAGTAGATTAGAAAATAGCTGTAGCAGATAACCCTTGATGGTCAAGAGATACTGAGCAGCCTCTCATTAATTTATCCTGAATTCAGACATATCTTTTAAAGAACTTGTTTTTGAACACAGTGGTCAAAGATTAATCTCCGAATTGAGTCATTTCAATCTTACATCTAAGCAACACAAAATACATTTTCACATTCTGAATAATAAATTTATAAAATTCATTGTCATTGTATAGTTACTATACTGTACTGTACTAGAATGACAACTAGCTCAGAGAGTTTTAGAACAGTTTGTTCTAGGGAAGATTATTAGACAATAAGGTCATTATAGATATATCTTCAGGTTCAACACCATTATTTCTCTGGGTGTCCTCTGATGCAAAATGACAGCGGGAAATGCTGATACGTTTTCTAGAGCTGGCAGGAGGGGCCGGTTGGTAGTGGGAAGTTGGATTTGTTGGACTGTTCATCTGATTCAGCAGTTACAATGGCCTGTGATTTTGAATCTGAAAACAAGACAGCTCACATGCTTTCACTTGTGAAATGGGGGTTTTGTGCCAAAATTCTTATTTCAAAAGAATCATGTGTATGACTATTCTTAGTGGAAGATCCTGTAACTCCTTCCCCCAGCTCATCTCCTGATTTGGGAGCAACCAATAGCCAAATTTTTTTTTAAGGGCATTTTTAATATGTTTTTTAATTATTTATAGATTTTAGCCATCTTTGGAGAGAACTGTGTTTTTTCTTTTTATTGTGAGCAGCCCAGAGCCACCTGTTGGGGGAGATGGGCGGCATACAAGCCGAATAAATAAATTAAATAAATAAATAAATAAAATTGCATTTGGGGATCCTTTTGTTCATTTACTCACCAGTTTATAACCAATGTATTGTGGGGGTTTTGGCCCTGGTGTTGTTCTGCTGGAGAAGGAACAACGAGAAGGCAGAAGCAGCTCTCAGAGTCTTGAATCACTTAAAAAGCAGCAAGTGCCTCCCACCCAGATCCAAGTGACCCATTACATGATTTTCAAGCCCTCTGTAGATACATCGATCATTGCAGTGTGGCTTTCCAGCTTTTTCTGCATGTTGAGTGACACTGCTCAGTGCTTCAACCTATTAACAGTTGATTTTTTAAAAAAACTAAGCCTGTGAACTCAGAAGCAAATCAGTTAGGTACAGTCTAAGCTAACTGTATATAGGACTGCAGTCTTCACTGTCTAAATAATGGATCCAATAATAATAATTCTGCAGAAAATACTTTCTTTTGTTTTCAGATGGTTCATGCTTCTGCTGCAGCAGGTATAGCCCAGAAAAGGGAAAAAAGGGAGTGCCTGTGCATCTTTAATTGCTGCCATAATAAGCTCTTAAAGCTTGTGAGAAAGCTAACAAGGCTAAGCCACTTTTGAGTTCCCAAGGCGATCGTGGTAGGTAGGTTGGTCAATTATTCTAAGAAAAATCATAGGTTGTAAGGAGAGGTTAGGGCCATTAAGAGATGCCCCAAAGGTGCTGATGATCTCTCTACCACATACATGGTCCCTTTCGGCCTACTATTATAGAATATGATAATTTTGTGTAATTAGAGATGACTGTTCTCCTCAACTCCCAAATCAAGGTTGCCTCGGTTGTTTATTGTCTTCTGCAGCACGCTTGTCGCCCAGTCGCTCAGACTTCATGTGAACAAATGGCAAATGCGGAAGTAAGCATTCCTGTAGGAGATGTGGTGGTTGTGCCAACTGAAGGAACGGAGGGGGGAAATCCAGAAGATACCAAAACCCAGGTCATATTACAGCTGCAGCCAGTGCAGCAAGGGTGAGTGACATGCCGGTAGCAGAACAAAACGTTCCCAATACTTTTGCCCAAATTGAAGGTTTAGCGGAGGACTATTCCAAGGAGAGTTGAGAATGCAGGCATAAAAGAAGATGAAGTTCTGTCATTTAGCAATTGTGCAGAATGAATTAATAAAACAAATATATCAAACTAACATTGATAGGTCTAAAACAGCAGGTTATTGCCATATAAACTGACTGCAGTAAAATAATCAAAGCTGGACAATTAAAATGAAGATTTTGGCTTGCTATTGAAAAGTGCCAAATAACTTCTCTGGGTCAAAAATTCCATAAATAAGTGTCACCCCTTCTGATGCCAGGGGCACATAGGTTGAAGATGTTCTTTCATGTAACCAGTTTTCAAGCAATTGTATCATTTGTGTATTTGTTACCACTTTTACAGCAGAATATATCAAGAGGGCTCTGAGACTAATGCAGCCGTGATGGCTGTAGAAACACATACCATACACAAACTTGAAGATGGCATTGGTGAGTTTCTCAGTGATAACAGTGCATCAGTTTCATGTTAGCTCAATTGCATGCAGTCTAATGGGGTGCTTTGGAAAAAGCCTGCACTCAGCGTGGTGCGGTGGTTAACGTGCTGAAGTAGGACCAGGAAGACATGATAAACTCAGACTCGCTGAATGACTTTAATATAGTCACTGTCTCTTAATCCAATGTACAATCTTGGGTTAACATTGTGAGGACAAAATTGGAGAAGGGAGTACTACGTGCATTGCTTTTGCTTGAAAACAAAACTTTGCTAAGCAGAGGCAGAAATGGGGTGATCCTGAAGCATAACAATTTCTGCTTTCCTCCCAACAGTTATTTTCATGGATGCTGGCTTTTTTCCCACTCCATATAATTAAGGGAAATACCAACATTTCCACATATTTGCATAAGATGGAATAAAGTCTGTAGCACCGTGAAAAGCTAGAGTCCTTGGAAAAACTGTTCTTGTACTGAGAGGCCTTGGGAGGTTTTTTTTTATAGTCTCTCCCTGTGAAGGTGTTGTCTAAAGGTTCATATTTCTGAAGCTCAACTATAGACGCAAGGCAGTTCTTGAAGTAGTCTAAGGCAAAGTGACTACTGTTCAAATTTCATTTCCTGTCTTCATCTCTACAGAATAACTAGAAGTTTTCAAATTATATCTGACATTCAAGAGTGTGAGGATGTGGGGGTAATATCCCAATTCAAATATACTTTTCTAGGTAGAAGCTAGCACTTTGGACTTCTATTATAGTTTAATTTTGGTTTGGTGCACAGTGTGACTCTAGCTACTGTGATTTGTGTACCATGATTTATGGCTGGGTTCAACAAATCAGACCATGTATTAGTACAATAAGCATGAACCCAGTCCATGAGAAACCCTGTCTCGTTAATGACGACAAGGACAACAATGAATTGTGTTGTCTTCCTTCTGTACTCATAACTCTTTTGGTTAACTGTACTCTGATGCTTGCCCAAATATGTATATGTTATTTATGCATCCACAGTAGTTGTAAAGATGAAGCAAACTATACAGCTTTATCAGTGTCTTTAAGAAAGAAGTGATGGCTTAGCATGTGGTTTTCATGCATTAATTAATTATTAAGCAAGCAAGCAAGCAAGCACAGTAATAAACTGTGCTTGCTTGCTTGCTTAATGCAAGAGTATCCCAAGTTCAGACTTGGTATCCGAAGGTTAAAAAATATAGGATGAGAAAGGGACCTTTTCAGCCTTTGGGGTAGATGAGTCAGTGTTGAGATCTCTGCATGGCTCTCCAATGTTTCCCTGTTTCCATCTGCAGATGCCAGTGCCATTGAAACCAATGAGGAAATTGAGATTGCCTATCCCATTACTTGTGGAGATAGCAAGGCCATCTTGCTCTGGAAGAAATTTGTTTGCCCAGGAATCAATGTCAAATGTGTTAAGGTAATAGCACGGTGAAAGTGACTTTGCCAGCTTGCTTCTCCTTGTTCTGTGCTTCTGGGTTTATGACGGGAACTTTTGTTTCCTTTGAAAAATATTCCACTTTCCGCTGGATATACACAGGAGTATTTGGTACCCACAGCACTCTTAGCAATAAACGAATTGGTTTAGGAGGCAGAGTTGAAGGTAATGCCTTTATTTCATTCTTGCAAGGAAGAGACCCCTCCATGAGGTGCCCACCACTGTAGGAAAAGTTGAGTTTTACATCTGCCATAGTAGATTTTTTTTTTCTTATGAGACTTTCATCTACAACACATAATTGGATGGCCAAAATTTTCCCACTTATCCACCTCCATTTTTATCCCCAAACAGTTCTACACACTGCACAGTGTGAGCCTGGAATTACAAAGCCCAGGTTATAAGATATTCCAGCAGTTCTGGGAAAAATGAATAGGAAATGTTGGCGTTCTCCTTCGATCACCATTGCCTATTGGTTTGGTAATCAAACTTGCAAAACTTACGTAAAAAAAAGCATGGGATATTAGTTTTAATGGAAGTAACAGTGAAAGAAACTAAGCTTACATGTGCTAAATCATAGTCTATATAATTATGGTTTGTTTAACAAGCCATCATTAGGGTCAGGGTTCACACATAATGTGAGTGAAAATAAGGTCTCCTTGGAGTCAAGACTCAACTCCAGTTGACTTCATGGGCCTGACCATGTACTTTTCTTGACAACATGAATGTGCCAATAGAAGGACTCCACAACATGAACTTGGTTTGCCTCTGCCATCTTTGGGGGGGGGGAGTTGTGACTTCCTAGTCTAACCTACAGACCTGAAATTTCCTGGTGGTCTGTCACCCAAGGACTAGCCAGGCCTAACCCTGCTTCTTTTTTTGAGGTTGAAGACAATACCTTGTATCTTTGCATAGTGTGGTAGCCCAGCAGCTGTCTAATTAATCATAGGATATTCTTCACTGCTGTCAGCGGTGGGAATGAAATAAAGTTGGTAGATGACAGTGCAGCAGTTACCTACTGTATCTGGTATCTACTGATTTCACTAAGGTATTACACGGATGTGATCAGTGAGCTGAACACTCAGTCAGCAAGTCTAATTGTCTTGTCTCTTTCAAGACTGATAGGATCGATTTCATGTTTGTGAGATCAGAAGTTCCTTCCAATCACTGACATATACAGTACCAGCTGCATCTTCCTGTAGATCAGCCCAATGGATTACCAGGAAGGTGAAAACGTGAGATTCTCTCAGCAGTGGGGTGAGGACACCTTCAGGAGGTGATTAGCAGAAAGATAGCACAACAGAAACCCAGTGTTAAGAAAGGGAAACAGAGAAACTCAAGGGTCTGAATTTTCCAAAAGTCCCTTTTCTGTATCATTGTTAGGGTACAGTGCTGTTGGAAGCGTTCCTGTGCATCAGGTCAACTCTGAGAAATAAATAAATTAAAAATAAGGGCCTCTGGGCCTGAAATTGTTGAAAACTGTTAAGAGATGATTGCCGTATCTGGGCACTGAGAATGAATTAACAAGGTCCTAGTGTGTCTTGATCACATGTATCCATGAATAATGGGAGCTGCCTTGAAGAACGGACAGCTGAATTCTATCCTTACCATGAGAAACTAATTGGTTCCTTCTTCTGTTTGATAGTTCAATGACCAGCTGATCAGCCCCAAGCACTTTGTTCACCTGGCTGGCAAGTCCACCCTGAAGGACTGGAAGCGAGCCATCCGCCTAGGAGGAATCATGCTGAGGTAACTGTCTTCTGCTGCAGCAGCCCTCATGTACCCAAACTATGGTGCAGACTTCTGGGCAGAAATCTCCCCCCTCCTCAAAACTGTGGTACCTTTCATTTCCTGCCAAATAAAAGTGGTGCTGAGAGTTTGGCCCTATGTATTTTGAAATATGGATCTTTCGTGGGAGGAAATGTCCCAGTGATTTCATGGGCTGTTTTACAGTATATAGAACGTAAAGAGGAGGTTTCTGGAATAAGACTTTGATCTATACAGGTGGCTCCTGTTATTCATGGTTCCATTACCTGCAGTTTCAAGTGTCCATGATTGGTAATACAAATTAGACATTGTTATCAGTGGTAAAGGGTTTGGTGTGTGGTTCTGTTTGGGAGAGGACTTTTGGAGAGTTTTTCTGGCTATGTTAGCTTGCACAAAATGGTGGAGGTGTTTTGCCCAGGCGTAAAGTATGCTTTTTCAAACTCTCATTATCCATGGTTTTATTATCCATAGTCTTTGGGCTGAAACAGCTCCCAGTGAATAATGAGGGCCACTTTGGAGGGCCTAGTAAATTGTAGTTGTTATTCCTTACCATACTGCTGAATGAGTTTTTCAAGAAAGAGGAATTTCTCGTGACACAGAACCATGCACCTCATATTAAACCTTGCCCTGAATTATATAACTGCAGCTATGCATAAGCTAAATGGGACTGAGCATCATCTGATGTATCCTACCAAAAATGCTTAATCTTTTTACATTTTTCCCTTGGGCAATTCTTTGAATTGATTTTCATCCCCCTGAGACAACTGTTTTGTTTTTCATTCATTGTGCAGAAAGATGATGGACTCTGGACAAATTGACTTCTATCAGCATGACAAAGTGTGTACCAACACCTGCAGAAGCACCAAGTTTGACCTCCTGTTCAGCAGTGCCAGGGCCCCAGTACCAGGACAACAAAGCCTGGTACAGACCCCCACTTCTGCTGATGGTAAGAAACAGGAAAAAAATTAATTCCTGCTGATTGGTATAGTCCTTGGTCATTAATCCTAACCCTTATCCATCCATCCATCCATCCATCCCACACACCCCCCCCCCATATATACACAAAGGTAACAGTCTTTCATAAAATAAATGAAAAATATGTAAAAACAAATCACATTATATAAAATCATTAATTCACCGTGGTGTCTGCAATATAATGGTATCCTAGATATTAAAAAGCTTTGCGGAAAAGATGTGCCTTAACCACATTCCTAAAGATCATCAGAGTGGATGCCATTTGAATTTTGGGGAGAGGCAACCCCACAGGGAGGGAGTAGTGACTGAAAACATTGCCTCTTGGCACCCCCACCCCATATCTCACATATGGTGGTACCATCACTATCACAGCTCAGGAGGAGTGATCTCAATGGGCTGGCTGCATCTGAAGGAGGGCTTCTTCCAGTTCCTTACGCTTGAGGTTTCATTTACTTTGCAAGGAAGAGTTAACTTCTTTTTCCAGAGAAAGAACAATGAAGTGGGAGTAGGGCAAATCTTTCTCCTAATTTGTATGTCTTTTTTTGGAAACTGTGGATTTGCTTATTAGAAAAATCCTTCCACCACTGCTGGATCTCAGCTTGTTCCACTGCACATTCAGTTTACACTGTCCTGACGGAACCTACTAAGTGTAGGTATCTCTTTGCATACCTTGCACAAATTCCATCTAAAGTAAGCCTAACATTTCCTTTTAATCTTTAAAAGCTATGTGTGATGGAATGTGGAGGCGTTACAAAAATATATCTCAGTCCTTGGAAAGGAGAAAGCATGAGAATGACTCTCAAAACTATCCCTTGGTTAGGTTAGGTATAAGTTGAAATAGAGAGGGGCTCTGATAGGTTTTCAAGATTTGGTCACAATACATGCTGGCTGGGAAATTCTGGGAGTTGAAGTCCACTCATCTTAAAATTGCCAAGGTTGAAAGACGCTGGTATAAAGTATACAAGCTGGTGGTTATACTCAAATATTTCCTCATTCATTGCAGCATCTACAGAGCTTACATAACATTTCAAAAGCAGTGGCTCTATTGTGCCATCCCCAAAGTTAAGTTGATCAACCCAAAGCAGCCTTCACTAACCTGCCCAATCTGGCACCCTCCAGATATGCCAGAACTGCAACTCTCAAAGTGTCCAGCCAGCACAGAGACCATGCTGGTTGAGAATTTGACAAACTGCCATCCCCACATATCCTAAGAGTGCCAGGTGGGCAAGTCCAGTCTGAAATGACTGAATTCACATGCAACACTAAGATGTGCTTTGTTTGGTTTGAGCTGTGTTTTGTATAATCCCAGCTATTACAATCTGGAAACCATGGCATATGGCTTAACATAGGGTGAACCCTACCAATTATTCTTCAATAAGTCATTGAGTTGCAGATGAATAGTTGGCTTAACAGGACTTAACCTAATGTATCATCTAGGTATGTGAGTGGATGAGGCGCTACTATGGCAGCAAAGTATCAAATTGGTCTTCTCTTGTGCAGGAAGCATCACACAAATTGCAGTGTCTGAGGAAAGTGTAGAAGAAGGAATTGAATGGAATTCTGCTATGACAGCAGCAGTCACTATGGCAACTGATGAGGGAATCAAGAAAGACCCAGAGGAGATTTCAGGTTGGTCCTTCCTGTTTCCCTGTACACTGTACAGACTTTTTTCTTCTTTCCTCCACTCACTTTGGAAAAGGGAGGAAGTGGGGTAACAGAAGCAAGCTTTTGTCAGTGATGGCTGGGATTACTGGGAGTTACAGCCTCAATCTTTCTGTAAGGTACCACTTTGGGGAAAGCTGGTCATAAACTTGACCCATCAGCAGGAGCCATTCCAGTTATTGTGTATGCACCTTCCTTGAACGATCCTCTGAGAGTTTGCCCCAAGGACAAATAGCTTCTAAGGTTTTACTTGACATGCTCTGAAAGCCATTTTCAGCCTGTTGTGGCTGCTTGTGAACATACATGTGTTCCAAGCATTGTTTCCAAGTGGCCAATGAACAGTCTACATGTGTCTTCTCTGGTGTAGGCATCTTTTAGCTCAGTGATACTTACTTCCAGGTAAGCATGTACAGTTTGGATTGACAAGTTAGCAATCAATTCCCTCAGATGTTTGGTACTGTACAGTAGTTTGCTGGTCTTAGCGGTAGAAACTTTGCTGTACAACTGCCAAACAGTTTTTCCTTTAAAAATGTTTGTCTTTCTGTGGCAGAGGACATGCTGATGTTCTGGAAAGGAATTGCTGATGTGGGTTTGATGGAAGAAGTGGTCTGTAATATTCAGAAGGAGATAGAGGAGGTGCTAAGAGGTGTGCAGCAAAGACTTGCCCAGTCCCCTTTCCAGATTACCGGTGGGTAAGAGGTCAGCAGTCTCCATGTTGATACGAAATGATAACCACCAGGGCAGACTCCCTGCCTTATTTATGCTTTGTGAATTATATCTCAGTATAGTGCTCGTTTTATCCTTTTATTAACTACCCTCCAATGATAGTTTTCCTATGAGGAGGAGGAGCTGTTTGAAAATGCAATATAATCCTAAAAAAGCAAAGTAGTGAACATTACAGGAAAATGCCAAAACCAACTAAAATCCAACAAAGCTATAAAGCATCTTTTTCCAGCAGGTTTCCATTGTCCAGATGTGTTGTATCGTAGCTCCCATAGTTTCCAGTCAGCTTGGGGAAATGTAGTCCATTGCTTCAGGGATGAACGAACTAAAAGTCTTTTGGGAAAAAAAAAGTTCTATAAAGCATGCTAGAATGGCCAGAGGATGCTGCTGCTGCTGCTGCTGCTGCTGCTGCTGCTGCTGCTGCTGCTAATAATAATAATAATAATAATAATAATAATAATAATAATAATATAATAGAAATAATAAGAGGAGGGGGGAAGAGGAAGGAGGTCTGCCTCATGCTGAAAATATATCAAAGTGTGATGCCAGGAAAGTTCCATCACTGAGGCTAAAGGGAAAAAATACTTCAGGACGTTGTATATGTATTTTTTCCTACAAAATTGCTCATTGTAATTTGCATACTAATCATACATTTGGCATACGTTGATTCTAAAACTTCTGCTGTAGTCTCCCCTGCATGCTTATTTGCAGACTGAATTGGGCAGAGGGCATCAACAGTTCCTGCTTTGGAATGCTTGAGCAAGAAGGTTGTTCAAGATTCAGGGAGATAGTATTATTATAAGTATTTTCCTCACCTTTTTTATTGTTAATAATTCTCCTCTTAGTGTCAGTTTCCATGGTTGTTATAGGTGCATCTTGCATAATCAAGACCACATGCAGATGCTACCAAAGTGTTAAGTAACCCTGCATGAGCAAACAGGAATAGCTCAGGGTCTTTCTGCCTGGGAATCGAATCCCATTTAGAATATTAATCAATATCTGTGAATATTTTCCTGTAGATGCTGCTGTCCTAAATAATGTTGCTCATACGTTTGGTCTGATGGATACAGTGAAAAGAGTGCTGGATAACAGGAAGAGTCAAACAGATCAGGGAGAGGAGCAATTTCTTAATACTCTTGCAGGTAATTTTGAAAGTGGAACATTCTTAGCTCATCAATTAATTGTGCAAGAAATATGCCTTTGTTGCTTTGCTATGTGCAATACATTCTTCTTCCCTCAAATTTGCCCTTTTGGTGAGGAGGCTAAACCCTCCAGATGTTATTAACATTAAAACACATATATTCCACTCTCACAGCTGATCCTAAATTGGTCAAAAATTAAGCACTTTTGTACAACATGCATAATTGTTGTTCTTTTTTTACTAATGATTACATTTGGGCATTTATATTTTCCTTATGTTATTAAATAGAGCAAATTCTTTATGATTATCAAAAGTATTACTATTAGTTGCATTGAATACACTTTTATCTTTTCCCATGAGGCACTAGCTGTGTTCTGACCAGCATTTTTGCTGTCTCCGTATAGCATTTATCATGTTGTAATATTTTTGGCAGTTTCAGTACATGTTGCAGGTTTGGAAGCTTTCATATGATGCTGTTTTAATATTAAAGCTACTGTTGTCTGCAGTTCTGAGGTGGGGTTACGCAGTATTTGGGGAGGGAAAGTAGTTTCCCCTCTCCGTCCCAGCCATTTTAATTCTGTAAATAATCCACCTGAGACAGCCAATTCCATCCATTGTTCTTTTTTTTGACAGCAGCAGAAATGACTGAAAATTATACCTAGACATTGTTTTCCTACCTCCATGAAAATACTTGTTCCTTCCACTTGTCTTTCATGCTGCTTGTATGACAATTTCAAAAGCATTTCCTTGACTAGACTATCCCATAAATACTTCTTGCAGCACTAGATCGCCAACTGGAAGAGCAGAAGAAGCTTGCCAGGAACCCATCCATTCAGAATGTGGTCCTGATGCCAGTCAGCACTCCAAAGCCTCCCAAAAGGCCCCGGTTGAAACGTCCAGCTTCAGCCACAGTTCTGAGCCCCTCGGCCCCCATTCAGCAACCTCAGTTCACCGTCATCTCGCCCATCACCATTGCACCCATGGGACAGCAGTTTTCTGTTAGCAACATTCCAATGGCCACGATCAGCCAGGGCTCTAGCCCAGTGACTGTCCACACATTGCCCTCGGGCTCCCAGCTTTTCCGCTATGCCACTGTGGTTTCTTCCTCCAAAACCGGCTCGTCTGATACAGTGACACTTCACCCATCCTCAAGCTTGGCCCTGCTGAGCTCGGCAGCGATGCAGGACAGTGGGGCTCTTGCTAACGTGGCCACTGTGGTGAATCCTGTGGAACTGGTGGCCATGGAGTCTGGCCTGACTTCTAGCATCCAGGCTGTTGAGGGCACTGCAGAGGATGGACAGACTATCATAGAAATAGACCCGGCACCTGATCCAGAAGCTGACACTGAGGAATCTGGGGGGAAAGCTGTGATTTTGGGGACAGAATTGAGGACTGAGGAGAAGGTGGTGGCTGAGGTTGATGAACATCAGCATCAGGTCCATAATGTAGAGATTGTAGTCTTGGAGGACTAGTCAGCAAACCATCCTGTCATGCTGATTGATTGTTCATCTCTACCTTTTTTATTTGCTTGACCCCCTTTTTCTTTTTACAGCCTTTCAGGTAAGTTCGCACAACTGCTGATGATAATTTTTAAATAGTTACCTTCTCCAGGGGGAAAGAGCAAGCTGTGCTTTCCAGTAGGGATGATTGTTTGTTGGAAGAGGGAGAGTCAGTATTTCACCAGCCTAGTGAAAGGGAAACAAGTCACTGCTGTTATCACTCTGTGTAGAGCAGGGTTTCTGAACGTCGTCAACTTTAAGACGTGTGGACTTCAACTCCCAGAATTCCCCACTGGCTGGGGAATTCTGGGAGTTGAAGTCCACACATCTTAAAGTTGCCAGCGTTGAGAAATCCTGGTGTAGAATGATGGCAGTCTGTAGACCCAGGTTTGAAATGGCACTTCTTGGACTGTTTGTCTCAGAAACAAAGTGAGCCAACTACTGGAAATATAACTACTGGATGAGAATGACCTTAAGGCAAGAGCTACCTTATGGATCTTTAGTTATTACGCACCACAGGAAGGGAGATTCTGCGTCACTTACTGACTTTCTTAGCCTTTTGTTTTTTTGACAGGGGCCGAAAAACAAAGCACCCTGATTCAATCAATCAAGTCACCAATTCCACATCACCCCCCTTCTTTGGAATGTATTGTGTTTTTTAAAAACTTATTTTCCCTAAGCTGTTGGCCTATTTGCGGCTTCAAAAATGGGATTCTTGGCTCTTCCTTTTTGTACCTTCTCCAGTGGTTTTTCTTTTCCCTTGGTTGTTACAAGATTTCTAGGAATTGCTTATGCTTTATGCACGTGCAGACATGTACAGGGAGAAACCAGGAACTAAGCAGACAGATCATCCAATAACTACCTGCCCCCTGAATACAGAATTGATACCCTGGATGTTTAAGTATGGGTGGTCTGGTTACACGCTGGGAGAATTCGGCTCAGCAGACATGGCACGCCTACAATTTACTCTGCACTCTGGGAATCCATACCGTACTGGCTTGTGTGTGCGCGCGTGTGTGTGTGTGTGTGTGTGTATGTTTGATGTTCATACTTTTTTGAAAAAAATTATTACAGGAGTCTAGATGGCACATCACTTCAGCAATGTGACTGTCTGGTCTCCCTTTCCGTCGGGCTGGATGTTTGTTTGTTTGTTTTAGTATCTTCCTGAAGGGAAGAGAAAGGAGTGAAGAAAGGATTCTCTTCCCCACCTTCCTCCTGGCCATAACATAGCGATTATGGTCTTGCTCTCCATATTTTAAGAAACAAACTTAAAATGCAGAATTGGAAGGCTTGAAGAGTAAACCAGTTGAATTATTTTAAAACTACAGTTAAAAAAAAAAACTCCCTACAGGAGTTGGGTAGTGCCATTTGTTTTGTTTGGGGTTTTTTGCATTAAAAGTTAAGCAAAACAAAAGACTATCAGGACTGCTCATTATGTTGACCTGGTCTCCTTTCTCTTCTCCGCTTTATCATCATGGAAGGGCTTCGGTAGCCCAATGGAGCAGGAATGGCCAAAGGTTGCCAATAGGGCAGTTGAGAGATCAGGATCCGAAGGGTGCATGAGATTAGAACGCATGGGAGTGGGCACTGACGGGAAAGGCCTGAAACCACAGGCACCCCCTGCTTCTCAGAAGAATGTTCTTGCAAAAGGAAGCACTGTCTGGCCACATCCATCAGCAGTTATAGAGCCTATGCCACCATTCTCCCTGCCAGAAGGAAAATCAGCAAGGTTGAAGGGAAACAGGCACACTGGGCCCCTGCCCCAAAGCAGGACTGTAGCCTGGCAATGTGACGATACATAAGATGAGGATTCTTTTCTTTTTGTGTCATTAAAATCAGTCAAAAGCCAGCCGGAATATAATTAGAATCACTTTTAAAAAAAAAATGTAAATAATAAAGAGAACCAGCAAAGTCAGTCTACTCTTGGCTGTGTCAAAGCGAAACCATTTTTCCCCCTTGGAAAGCTGAGGCCAAACAGATGCAAGAAAACCAAGGGGGAAATCCCACCAAATGTGGAAGTGCAGTCTCTTGACAAGAGGGCGGCACTGGCTTATCCACGCCAGCGTTTCTCAACCGTGGCAACTTTAAGACGTGGACTTTGACTCCCAGAATTCCCCAGCCAGGTTGCTGGCTGGGGAATTCTGGGAGTCAGAGTCCACGTCTTAAAGTTGCCACGGTGGAGAAGCACTGGTGCACACCATCTATGCTCCCTTTCTCATGCAATGGTGCCCTTTTCACGCCAAAGGCTGAAGTGGATGGTGCCCTTTTCACACCAAAGGCTGAAGAAAGTGGTATAGCGTATTGCAACTCCAGCCTTCATCATCAAAGGCAAAAAATATATATAAATAACCCCCTTTTTAAAAAGTAGTGCTGATAGGTTTAGTGGGAGAAGGGTTCAGTGTCCAAGATCTTCTACCCGTTTTTTGTTTTACTGAAAGGAATATGGACATATGTTCTTAAGTGAACTCCTGCGTCTACCTGTATACATCACAACTCTTAGGAGAAAGAGAGTGGATATGATGGCCCTCTAAAAATATTTATATGACGGGGATGGGTCATCCATTATTAGAACCTAACTTCAAAAACCCTTTTCCCAATAATCAGCTTAGGGCTCAGCTCTGGTCCTGCCTTAAATTGCGCCAACACAACATACTAACTTAGGGTTAATAAAACTGAAGTAACACAATTGCTTGGGTTCAAACAATGTATTTAGCCCCAATCTAGCCAACCACATTTTAATCTACCATGTGCCAATCCACCACAGATATGAAGCCCTAACAGGTTCTACCTTCAGGAAAAAAAAAAGGTATTTCCAGAAGATACAGCCCTTCAAACCCACAGTCCCATGGTAACGGTGAACTGCTGTTCAAGCTTCTTTCTGGCTAGTTTGTAAGGCCATCTGATATTTTCCCTTGCTATAATCTGCTTTCTGGAAAAGGAGACATGCAGGTCCCCAGAGGCATTTGGTCTTTGCTCAGGGGTGAATTTTGTAGATGGCTTTAAACCTCCTCTTATCCCTCCAGAGCATAGGCATTTAATGCAAGCCACAATGGCATCACACAAATAATGTAAATTACATCATTTGTATCAGTTGACTGACACAAATTTCATAATTTGCAACATTGGGGCAATGGCGTCATGATGCATGTGGTATCAGTTGCTCTTCCTGTGGACCTCCGCACTCCACAACAGGGGAAGTTCAGTCGCACTTATAGAAGTTCACCCGTTGTGCTGTGCCTCAATTTGGTCTCTTTGTGCTTTAGTATAATACAGTGTTTCTCAACCTTGGGAACTTTAAGATGTGTGGACTTCAACTCCCAGAATTTCCCAGCCAGCCATGCTGGCTGGGGAATTCTGGGAGTTGAAGTCCACACATCTTAAAGTTCCCAAGGTTGAGAAACACTGGTATAATGCATGAACCCAGCCAATTGTGGGTTATTTCACAAAGCATGTTTAAAATATGCTTACAGTTAAGCTCAGTGTATGAATCTGGTTGCAGTTCTTGTGAAGATGAAAAATGACACAGAAATTTGTGCACCATCCTTGAGAACCTAAGACTTTTCGTTTATCCAAAGCTGGTCCATAATTTCTTCTTAGTTAATGCATTTAATAAAAGTATCTGCCCTGAGCTGTAAACTCAACAGCACATTTCAGTTTGAAGGAAAAGTCACTAAAGCAAGCGTGTCCTTTTTCCAAGTTTTGTTTACTAAAAATGATCCACTTGTAACAGCTCAAAACAATTTAGAATATTTAAGTGTAACTTTTCAACAGTGTTCGTAGCACAGTACGACAGGTAAACTAACATGGTTTAATAAGTGTGTATTTGACTCAACAGGATCAGGTTTTCACATGCCAACCTGATATACTCAGTTGCTGAGAAGGATCACACATCACTCTGGGCCTAAAGCACATTAGATGGATTTGCACAACATGATAAGAGCCAGGGTGTGGTTAGTGGTGAAGGTGTGTAGGATCAGGGAGACCCAGATTCAAGTCTGCCGTCAGTCACAGAAACACACTGGGTGACTTTGAGGGCTACCACTCTCAACCCAGTCTACCTCACAGGTTTGTTGTGGGGAAAACAGAAGTGGGATACATATCAACCCAATAAAACAATATTTTACCAATCACGGTGGGTTCCCATAACATGGCAAACCTAAGCAAAACAAGCCCTATTATGGCTTAGCATATTGTGCATACCTGATCATCAGCCAACTTTGGCAGATACAGAAAGCTAAGCGGGCAAGCCAGTTTCTTCCTGGTTTACACATGGATGTGGAGCCCCTGGGGAAATCCAAGGCTGTAGGCTAGACCGCAAAGTCAGCAAAAGAGGCAGGAGAAAACAGACGCTTACACTCTGAGCCTGCCAAGAAAGCTGTCCATGGAAGTCAAACGCAACTCCAAGGCCAACGTTACCTCTCCCCCACTGGGGTCCTTCAGATAGGTGGGATTTGGGGACGCTAGTCAGGAATTAGGGTCACCGATGGTCAAGGCATCTGGAGCGCAGCGGAAATGGGTCCCTCCAAGGCTTCGATTTCTTGGCTCGTAACTCCTCCCTGGAAGCAGCTGCACCCACCCAAGACCCCTGACCCACAGCCACTCTTCCTGCGGGCGTCTGCTCTACCGCAGCGAGCCCAACCGAAGGAACAATCCTCATCGCCGCGGCCAGTCCCCCTGACTCCCCGTCCAGACCCCTTCCAACTCGGTTCCCGTCCCCCTCGCTCAGCTCCATGAGTCTTATGCTCGAGCAACCATGCCCAGGTTGCACGCCGACTGTGGCAGATGCGGGGCGGTGCTACTCGTCTGGGCGAAGACGCGGGCCGATTGAAGCCACAAATCGCGTCGACAGAAACGCACACGCGTGAAAAGGGTCGCCTGCACCTTTCACAACTTCTTCCTCCGGGGCATCTCCTTGCCTGCGTTTTCAAGGTTCCCCCAAAGGGGGCGCTGCCGACACCCCCGAGCGTCTCTCCCCCCGAGCGCATCACCCATTTTACCCATCGTGCTTTTCTCTCACCGCTGCTGCTGCTGCTGCGCCCCCCTCCCCCCGCCGTTTGTCCTTCTTCGCGCCTGCTCCCTCGGCGCGCGTGCCTTCTTTCGCCTCTCGGCCGCGTGACCGCCCGAGCCGCGCCGGCCGGCCTCTCGCCCCTCCCCTTCGCTCTTGAGTGCGCGCGCGGGGGGCGAGCACCATAGAGCGCGATTGTGGGCGACCATCGAACGGCTAGAGCGCCGACGCAGCGCGAGCCGAGCGGGCGGAGCCGCGGGCGGGGCGAGCCAGTCAGAGTCCTCCAGGAAGCCGAGAGCGATCCGCGCGGTGTGTCTGCTGCTGCTGCTGCTGCTCCTCCTCCTTCCCCGGACAAAGCCGCCGCGGTTGCCGCCACCCCCGCCCCTCACCTCGCCGCGCAGCTCGCCTCGGAACCCCGCCGCTGAACGGAGAGCCATGTCGGCTAGCAGCCTCTTGGAGCAGGTAAGCCAGGGAAGGGAGGCCGGCGGTGGGAGAGCGCGGCGCTCCAGTCGCGAGGGGCGCCACGCTGGGAAAGGCCCCGGCTTCAGGCCTAGCCGGGGGGCGGCCAAACGGACGGAGCAGGGCTCGCGCTCCTCCTTCCCTCGCGTCGCTCCCTTCGTAAACGGACCCCCGCCGGGCCGGACCTCCCTCCGCGCCGTCTCCCGCCAGCAGGTCGGAGCGGCCTAGGCTGGGGCTCGGCTTCTTCCTCCCCTCCCTTCTCTCCCGGCCGGGCCTGTTCTTGCCGCCGCATGACTTATCGCTTCTCTCCCCCTTCCCCTTTCTTCCTGTCTCGCCCTCGCCAACGCCGCCGCGTCGCCTCCGCTCCAGAGACCGAAGGGACAAGGCACCAAAGGTGAGAACCCGCAGCCGCGGCGGTGGGGCTCCGGGCGGCCCTTTCTGAGGGGAGCCTCCGTCTCCTCCGGGGGGCGGGCGGGGGCGGGGGCGACCCCGGGTCTCAGCGTCTGGCCTCGCACGCCCCTCTTCTCTCCCGTGCGAACTGCCGCGTGGGTCCGGGCCCCTCGCCCTCTTTTGAAGGAAGGAAGGGGGTTACCCTAAACAGCGAGACCCCCGCCAAGACGTGGGGCCAGAGGCTTCCCATCTCTGCCCTGCCGGCAGATGTGCGTCCCGCCAGCACTTCTGAAAATGGTCGACTTGGTTGGCCGGGATAGTTTAACGTCTGTAAAAGGGAAGGCAGTCCGTGAATGGGTCCCTTTATCTGGCTGGGCAAGGCAAGTGCCGGGGGTGTAGATTACTGTAAAAGTTGAGTCAGAATTTAAAGCAGGGCGAAACATCCATAAAAGGTTTCAGTGGCTGATTCTGGTAGATGATTTTTCCCCCCTCTAGACCATTCCTCTTTATTCTCTGCAACCTTACCACTCACACCCCACATTTGCAGAAGGGCGGTAAAGTGAGGAATGGTGTGGTGTGAAGTGTATACAATGGGTGGGCCATTTCACAACGGACTTTTTAAAGTAAGAGCTGGCTTTTGATTAAAACTGCTGGTACTTAATTATTGCAGATAGGTAGCTGATCTGCAGTATTCAAACCAAAGGGGGAAAGAATGGCCTGTTCAGATGTCAAGAAAGTAAATATGAAGGTGTAAGAGTAAGATTAGTTACTTTCCTTCCTTGTTTTAATGAGTACACATAGCTTTAAATGTAGCCTTTGAAGACTGAAGTGAGAGTAGTATGCAAAGTCAACTGCCTCAAGGGCCCAATTTATGGGTTCCACAAGCAAAATTAAAACTCCTTGAAAACCATGTATGCTCTCTTTCTCTTCTCTTGAAATGCCTGTAAATATGACATGGATTGTCAGAAGGGGAAGTGCTTGTAAGCTCCATTATTAGTTCAAAAGCTTAAAATCCAAACAAAGGAAGGGAACTTGGAGGTCATTCAATCTGAGCCCTTTGTATAGTGCTGCATCTGCAGTTATAATATTCTTGAGAAAACATCAGGAATCTGGTAGCACATTTTCTGACTAACAAATTCTATTAAAAGGCATAAGTTTTTCTGAGCTGCAGCTGACTTCCTCAGATGCCTAGAGATGTCTACAACATCCTTGAGAGATGGTTACCTTCTACTTGTAGAGAAAGAAACAACAAAAAAAGAGTTCCTCTTAGGAATATTGCTCCATTGTTGAATAAACTCTTGCTCTTAGGAAGCTTCTGTGCTACAGATGGTAGGATTCTGAAATTATGCTAAGCCATAATATGGTTTTTGATTTTGATAATGTATGTGCTCATACTTAAAACAAACCATGGCTTACATGTGAACTTGATTAGTCTATTTCTCTGTAATTTCCACCTTATTAGTTATGGTCCTAATTCTTGGTACAGCAGGAAGATGTTGACATTGTCTTCCTCATGAAAATCCACCTTATATTGGATGATGTATATGTCAGTCAAATAAAGCTTCCTTTGAAGACTCAGATCGTCATGGAACAGGGGTTTGTCACATTAGATTAAGGTTTTGTTGATTTAATTTGTATATCACCCAACTCCCAGGTCTACTGTAGTGTTTAGTAAAATGGAACTTTTTACAAAGACTATATGTTTGCAGGACTTAATTTAACCTCACTATCTACCAGTAATCACCAATGAAACAGATGGATACTATGAGAAGTGAGTGTATTCTCTTATCCTTGAGCAGTAATAGCTAATCTTAAACATGTTCAGTTTCTGACAAAAGTTTCTTCAATCCGATATCTCTTAAATTATTGAACATTCATATCAGAGTTGAGTAACCCTTGTCAAAACATTTGTTTTTAGTGCAAAATGGATCAGTACATCAGAAAGACAGCTTAAATGATGATGATATTGAACCTTACTTGAGTCCTCAGGCCAGACCGGTGAGTGCTAGAAAATGTACTTATTTGTTTAATGGTGCTGTTTGCTTTTAGTTACTCACTTTTTCTGATGCCATCTAGTTTTTAGTTTATTTCTCTGTTTTGATATTTTATACTCCGCTCATTCACTAATTAGCTATTCATGCTTGCTAACTGCTTATAGCAGGGTCTTGTGCTTTATAAATCTTTTAAGCCTCTTCAGTGGGACCAAGACTTTAACACATTAAGGAATAATTTTCTACAGACCTTTTTGAATTTCTGAGTAAGTATATTTAAAATAAGCTGACCAATTCTATCCCAGCTATGTTTACCCTGTACTGTAATAAGCACTGTTAATTTGTAGAAATGAATTTTGGATTATAATTGTAATTCAGTACTTTGCCTTAATTAGCTTTTGGATCTTAACCCAGGTCTGCTGAGATCATATATCTAGTAAGGCCTGATATTATACAGAAGTTGCAAACTAGTAGACTATATGTAGAATATGTTCTCTTACCTAGCTGATCTTGGCCGATCCCCAAAAGCTAAAAAGGGATGAGTCTTAATGTTCAGGTAGAAGACCTAGGAAATTTAAGAGCTGTAAGCTAAACTGGGAAGTTGAAAAAATATCCCAGATAATCACAAGAAAATTGCATGGAAATGTCTTTTAGTCCTCAGGAGTCAAAATAGAGTCAAAACAGATGTTGCCTTTTTTACTTACCCATGGTTGTTCTAAACAACTTTTTAGACTCTCAGCAGTTTTTTTAAGTGTTATGAAGTGCTTGGATGCATGGTTATATTCAGTCTAGTTTGTAAGCTCTAAATCCATTTCCTTTGACTACTGAAAGGACAACAGTGGCAGATATTTTCCTGTGTCCAAGCTTTTGCAGGAATTTTTGGGAAAGAATTCTATCATTTGGAACAGCTTCCTAGGACTTTTCCATGATGTTGGATTCTAGTGCCCAGTGACATGGTCACATGCTAGCATTGTACAGCAGTCATTGCTCGTTGCCAACAATTGGAAAATGGGAATTGTAGCCTGAACATAGCTGGAAGGCATCAGGATGAGGAATGCTGTTGTAAAGTATTTTTGGGTCCACAGATAAGTATATAAGTGCAGTTTCTGAGAGGTCTTGAAAGGAAGGTGAACTACAAATTTGTAGGTATTGACTTTAAACTGAGTAGTAGTAGCAATCTTTTCATCTGAGAACTTCACAGAAAAGTGTACACTAAAGCTCCAGCGGTAGGAGATCGCTTATAACTTGTGCAGCTGAATGTCCCGATTTTCTGTCAGCTGTTGATTGCTTCAGTTCCAGTTACTCCAGATATCACCTAAGTTGACAACACAACCTAGATTGTATGGGAGGGGAAAGGTGTTGTGAGCATACTTAGGGCATGTGGTGCAGGTTTTCACTTAATCTTCATTTAATAGGCCTTCATATGAGGAATGGATAGGTACATATGGAATTATGATGCTACATATGGGAAGTTACCAAGAAGTGTCAGGGTAGGGAGGTAATTGACCTTTTTTCAGAAATTCACACAAGGTGGATTGCTGTGTAACTTATTAATTCTGGAAGCTGGATAATGTATGATTCGTTATTTCTGACTCTTCCAAGATCCAGTAGATTGCAGTGCATCGCCTTTTCTATTTCAAGGCAAAAATAATTGTTCAAAGCCCATACAGTTTTTGTGCTGTACCTGATCTAAAATAAGCCTTTTTATTGCCCAGTTTCTTGGCTGCTTGTCAGTTATAAGAATTTGCATATGAGTTGAATTTGCAATTGTGCTCTTATAACTATATCCCTTACTATTGATGGGAATGACCTCCGTCCTTCCTCCAAATATCTAAAAAACTAGATCAGACCTCTAAATGTCAACTTTCCATGCTTACGTTTATATAGAATATGCTCTATTTAAAAGATAGGTCCTAAGTTAACTTGATTTAGTCCTTGTGTCTGTATGTATATATACACACATATACATACCTATATACTTACATTGACTAGCCATTTATAAGCTATTTTGTTGCTTTTCCATCGTAATTTATTCCTAGCAGTGACAGCAGAGTGCCATCTCTGCAAGTTGTTGTTGCTAGGAAAGGATGCTACCTTATTGACCTTTTAATTTCCTGTTATAAATTGGAATATTACTGGTTAAGCAATAGGCGAGAATAGTCTGCACTGCTAATCTAATTTTGATAAAATACTTGTGCATTTCAGCTTTGTCATTACTTCATTCATCAGAAAGCTGTATGAGTGTTTTGACATTCTGAGTCATTCTAGGAGGTCCTTTAAATGGTGACTAGTGGGTGTTGTAGACATGTTGCTTATTATGCACTTGCTGCATCAGGTTATATCCTTAATCTGTGCAGGTAATGGCAAAATCCATTTCCAACTAATTTCAGTTAATATTTAGAACATTTTTCTGTGTGTGCAGTATCATACTCAGTCTCACCCCCCTGTTTAATTATATTTTTAAAAGTCTGGTAGGTTTGTTGAATCTCTTTATGTTATTAAAGCGATTGGTCCTTTAGGAAGCTATTTGTTTTTAAAGTGTACTTCAGATGCACTTTTATTTGTGGTCTCATGTGAATCACGCATTATATACAGCCATCTGATGTTTGGGTTCAGTTAATTTATAGGTCATATAACAGGTATAATTATGGAATTATTGTATTTCTCAGTTGCTATTATCATGCTTAAATAATATTCAGTTGAAGATGGGTGTCAGGATTATCCCAGGAAACTCCAGGAGACAGTACAGATTCAATCCAACAAAGTTTAATGGCCTTACTCCCGTTACAGAAATCTTCTCAGAGTGAGAGCAAATTCCAGGGTCACCCTCCCAACCTCCCTTGCATTCTTTAGGGAGGGTTCGGTCTCATCCTCTTATCTGTTCCTCGTTGCTCTGGTGATGAGAGTAAATTCTTAACCCCTCTTGTCCTGACTCTCACAGTGGGACAAATCTCAACACTGTCAATCTTATACATCATTTTAGAGCAATTGTTGGGCAGTTGCTGATCAGCAGAGGTTTCTTTTAATGTTCAGTCCTAAATGTCTCCTTAAAGGAGTGTAATTCCTTTAAGCATTTCAAAATCAGGAAATTGGTATTACTAACACTTCATTCAGTTGGCTGGTTTGTTTCTAATGCTTAAGTGTTATAGTTATTTACAATACAATGCTATTTGTACCAATACTTGAGTACCATAAGAAAAAGATTGCCTTATACCGTTACAGAGTCACCCATTGGAGATGGGCGGAATACAAATTTAATAAATAAAATACATATATACATCTGAAGCTGTTCGTAGTGTAGAGCTGCCACTGATTTTTTGGATTCTGAATTCTGAGCTAACAAACATGTAAAATTTAAAGGTTTTAGTGGTTGAATTGCAGGACGAAGTGACAGCTTCCTGTAGTCATTGATTGTCTTCCCTTTGGTGCCAATTAATTCCATTCAAAATGTACCTGAGGTGTTTCCAATGGTTTGGTTGGGAAGGCATTATATTCTATTGCTAAGAAATTTAGTATTGAAATATAGTAGGTGAACCACTCCTTCTGTATCTTCTTTGGAGTGCTCACTGGCTTGTAAAGGATAGTTCCAAGATTTCACTTAGATAATGCTTTAATTTGCATTACTGTTGCTACTTTAGGGAGATACGTGGAATTCCTTTCTCCTCAAACCATTTGGTCAGCTCACCTGTGCCTCAGTGCTTAGGGGCTGTCTCACAGGTGCAGAATAATGCAGCAAGGGCTTCCTTTGAGCTCACAGCCCTGCATGATTAGGCTTTTAGTTTAAATGACTTCAAAATATAAAACTTGTTCAGTTCCCAGTTCATAAGATAATGTAAAGGAAACAACTAGCCCTTTCAGTTGGTATGATACTACTGAATAGATAAATCAGGCAGAGAGATGCTTAAATGACTATAGCAGCTTTCCAAAGATAAAATGTTTCTGATGATAAGGGGGCAACATCTGGTGTTTTATAATCAAGTGATCAATTAACTTGTTGACTTTTATTCTCAGAGAAGTCATAGGTGCCAATGATCAAACTCACCTGATGGTCTTGAACAAATGCTAGCTCACAACGTAGCCAGTTCTGCAGGAAGGGTGTTAGCCTCAAACAATACTAAACTTTTAGAATTGGTAAGGGCTTTTTTGAAAACAGAGATCTTATGAAAAGTTCAGAGGAACTGTCCAACACTGCTACTTCCATTTTTATTTTTCCTTGCTCAGAAAAGGTGCAGTTATATTTAAGGCATAGGTGTGATTCCATTCAAGCTTGTTTAAAACATACTTGCTGAGAGAAGTGCAAAATAATAATAAATAATAATCTCTTATTGTGAGGTAAGTGGGCAGAGGTTCACCTGGAAAGTTCTTAGTTATTAAAATAATGCTTTGTATAATTCATTTAATTACAGATAGATGATTTCACTTGGTATCATAGTGAGATATCAGTCCAGACTGAAGATTTCTTATCTACACGAAGGAGTGGAGAAGCTGTACTTGATCATAAAACTTACTAAAATCATTAACGCCCAAGCACTTCTATAAAAATGGGAAACTTCATATTTTTTTATAATATTTAGCCATCTTGGCTCAATACATGTTACTTGAAATTGTACATATTAATCATTAGTGGTGCTATTCCTAGCATGTAGTCTCCCTAGCATGCTTCCTTGGATGCAATTCTTGGGACAAAAATATTTGTTGTCTCTCATTAATAGCCACCATGTCAATCTTTTGGGTGTAGTCTGTACTTAGCTAGCATCTGAATACTATTTCTTATTTTAATTTATTATATTGACAGTTCTGAGTGTAGTTCTTAGAACCTACCTTTCGACCCAGAGTAGGTTCTTTTGGCTGATGACAAGAACTGCATTTAAATACTTAAAGATTCACTTTTTGTCAGGAAAATACTGTTCGGTGAGTAAACTGAATAATGGGAATCTAATGCATGCCAATACTTGCAAATTGAGTTGCTTCATTTGGACTGCTTTGCATGCATATAAATTGAAATTAACAAAAAATAATTTTAAAAAAATGTGTGGCTTACATGCTGAAAAACATGTTCCAGAAATCAGGAAAACTCTTGAGTATATAAAGCCTGTTTCTGGGGGGATATGTAATGGCAACTGGGGTTAGGGCAACTGATGGAGAATGAATTTAGTTCAGGCCTAAATCTATTCTCCATTAGGCCATTGAAGTATGAAATATTTAAATTATTTTCTGGTCCACTTACAAATGGCAATTTGAATTTCAGTAGCTCCTTTTTGAAAAGAAAGCAGGATAGCACTATTTGTAATTGATCTTCCTATGTATTTCATCATCTAGCTGTACCTCAGTAAAGTGCTACATAGATAAAAAGTACAACCCCACAGACATTAGACAGTGTTTCTGTGGTAAGAGCGCTTCTTGAATTTCTTTTTGAGGTTTGGATAAAATGTAGAATGGCCTCATTTTCTCTGGTGCTCTGAAATCAGTATCTCACTTTTTGATGTAGCTCTGGATTATAAAGAATAATTTCAGCTTGAAAGGATAACATGGAAGAATGATCTATAAATGCATTTAATATAGTTTTCATGCTACAGTATGTACTGTTCAGTCTAACTCTCTAGTTCTTGCTTTTTTCTTCCAGAACAACGCATATACTGCAATGTCAGATTCCTACATGCCGAATTACTACAGCCCATCCATTGGATTTTCCTACTCCTTGGGTGAAGCTGCTTGGTCTACTGGGGGTGACCCACCCATGCCCTACTTGACCTCTTATGGACAGCTAAGCAATGGAGAGCCTCATTTTCTCCCAGATGCCATGTTTGGACAGCCAGGGGCCCTTGGCAGCACACCATTTCTTGGACAGCATGGCTTTAACTTTTTTCCAAGTGGAATTGACTTCTCTGCTTGGGGTAATAACAGTTCTCAGGGGCAATCAACTCAGAGTTCAGGATATAGTAGCAACTATGCTTATGCACCAAGTTCATTGGGTGGAGCGATGATTGATGGACAGTCAGCTTTTGCTAATGAGACCTTGAATAAAGCACCTGGCATGAATACCATAGACCAAGGAATGGCGGCCTTGAAACTAGGCAGCACTGATGTAGCAAGCAGTGTCCCAAAAGTTGTTGGTTCTGCTGTTGGCAGTGGGTCTATTGCCAGTAATATTGCAACTTCTAATAGCTTGCCCCCAGCTACTATTGCTCCTCCTAAACCAACATCCTGGGCTGATATTGCAAGCAAACCTGCAAAACAACAGCCCAAGCTGAAGACCAAGAATGGAATTGCAGGTTCAAGTCTTCCACCACCCCCCATTAAACATAATATGGACATTGGAACTTGGGATAATAAAGGACCAGTGGCAAAAAACCCTTCCCAGGCTTTAGTTCAGAACATTGGTCAGCCACCAGCTCAAATATCTCCCCAACCAATGGGTCAGCAGATGAATAACAGTCCACCAGCAATGCAACCTTCAGCAGGACAACAGCCACAACCTCTGCCACCTGCACCACCCCAGCCAACTCAGTTGCCAGTTCAGCAACAGGCAGCTCAGCCTGCCCGCTGGGTTGCACCTCGTAACCGTGGAAATGGGTTTGGCCAAAATGGAGTTGATGGTAATGCAGCAGGACAGTCTCAAACCACATCTGGATCTGCACCTTTGGAGCCACACCCTGTCTTGGAGAAGTTGAGATCTATCAACAACTATAACCCGAAGGATTTTGACTGGAACCCAAAACATGGTAGGGTCTTCATTATCAAGAGTTATTCTGAAGATGATATCCACCGTTCTATTAAATATAACATCTGGTGCAGCACAGAGCATGGTAATAAGAGACTGGATGCTGCTTATCGGTCCATGAATGGAAAAGGTCCTGTTTACTTACTGTTCAGTGTCAATGGCAGTGGTCATTTCTGTGGAGTTGCAGAAATGAAGTCTGCTGTGGACTACAATACATGCGCTGGTGTGTGGTCCCAGGACAAATGGAAGGGGCGATTTGATGTCAGGTGGATTTTTGTGAAGGACGTTCCCAACAGCCAACTGCGGCACATTCGCCTAGAGAACAATGAGAATAAACCAGTGACCAACTCCAGGGACACTCAGGAGGTGCCTCTGGAAAAGGCTAAACAGGTGCTGAAAATCATTGCTACTTACAAGCACACCACTTCCATCTTTGATGACTTCTCACACTATGAGAAACGCCAGGAAGAGGAGGAAAATGTGAAAAAGGTAACTTGTTGAACAGTCAGGGAAGAGAAATAAAAGGGAGTTAGATGTTCCTGTATTGGATAGAGTTGGCTGTGAACACCAGTCTCCAAGTAAATTTGAAGGGGTTATCATTAAGTGTAAGTTGTGGGAATAGCATTTAACCTAGAATCTGCTCTAGCAGAATTGTAATAAGCTTGTGTAGTATAGAAGAGCATTATGCTTAAACCTGTAGTAGCAAGTAGACTTTTTTCATTCCCCATGAGATGCCCTGGACAATAGGGTTTATAGCTTTGTGAGTAAACTGAATTATAAGTCTAAATGTTTTTCAATTAATATCTTTGGCATAATTACTCTAGTTTATAGTGTCACGGTTTTTTAACTCAAGGAATGAAATAACTTTGTATTCTATAGTTATCTCTTTGCTTTTTTGAGGCCCTAACTGGTGAGGAATTACTAATCAGTGGACCACCGAAGCATCCTAAAAGCTACTAAGGGCATACCCTAGTTATTAGTGACCTGTTTGACCTTTGAATGACAGCTGTCCCCTCCCAACTTGATTAAAAGTTTTTTTAAAAGGTATGTCACATGACATGAGGCTGCTGTGCAAGAAAACAATTCAACCTTGGACATTTGGAACTAGCTATGTAGTTCTTCATATCCAAGCCATTGATTTGACATATAGATTTATCTAGTATATCTTATCACATTTTGAAAAAATCTCCTGTCAACCCAACAGGTTGAAAACTCACGTGAGTAGATAAATGGGTACTCTCACTCCGGTGGGAGGAAAAATGCTGGCAGCACCTTGCGCAGAGAGACGGGACCAGTTGCCGGTAAGCGCGAAACCGCGCTCGCCCGAAAAGGGCGCGAAGCAACGGAAACCCCGCCTCCTGCGCTCGCCAGCTGGGCTATGCTCTAGGAAGGAGGCTCTGGCAAACCACTTCCGAAAAACAATTGCCTTGAAAACTGCAAGGATTCGTCCAGGCAGTCACTGCAGGGTCAGTAATGACTGAGCGCAGACAAAAAAAAATGTTCTTTTTTTGGTTCTCCTGATATTTAGGCTGAAACATGCCTTTGCTTATAGTGGGTAGGATTTAGGCTAACTTTGTAGTACATAACAAAGTTATGGCAGTGGCATGGAAAGATTAATGTATACAACCATGCTCTCTAAACTAAAAATTATGATCATTTGTAGGTCTCAGAAGTGTGAAAACATAGGAGTAATATTTTTAGGGTAACCATGTCAACAAAGCATCAGGAAAAAACAAAACTAATGTTAAAATCAGTCATGGAGATTCAAAGTAGTAAAGAAAATACAGGCCTGAAAATGGCAGACCAGCAGGAATGTATTACTTGAATGTACTTGATCACATTGTTTTTAATAGCTAGTTTAGTGTAGCGATTAAGGCACTAGGCTAGAAACTGGAAGACCGTGAGTTCTAGTTCCGTCTTAGGCACGAAACCAACTGGCTTGGGCCAGTTACACACACTAAGCCCTAGGAAGGAGGCAGTGGCAAACCACTTCTGAAATCTTGCCAAGAAAACTGCAGGGACCTGTCCAGGTAGTTGCTAGGAGTCAACACTGACTTGAAGGCACCCCAAAAAAAAGTATTTTTAATCTTATAATTAAAGTTTTTATTAAGTCATTTTATATTTAAAGGCTAAAACTGAAAAGGTCCAGAAGTTGCTCTTTTCCAATTAGAATTGAGAGTCCTCAAAAGCAGAAAATATTTGTATCCTATGACATTTTCTAAACAACATGCCTAAGCCAACATAACTGTTTCAGCACTCCCTGTGGAGTGAGCTGTTTCTCACAGTACTGTACCTTAAAATGACAAGATGTGTATTTGATCTTCAGCATATCAGTTTTGGATGACACATACCCATAAGAATCCAAGCCTAGTAGGAGTTGGCTTTCAGTTTGCTGAACAGGAGCATTTATTAATGTTTGTGTCCTGTAGCAATGTTTATCAAGAGTCAGTTTCTGCATCATGCAATTCTCTTCTGTCTTAGGGAAAGATTTTATGATTATAAAATGCAGTTTCTAAGACTGTTCTCACCATTGCAGGATAATGTTAAGAGATTGTACGTTTGTATTCTTTGAAGCTTTAGCTTTTCAATTTGAGTAATAATACAGCTTTTTTTTTAAAAAAAAGGGCTGCAACTGTTTCATTGATTTCATAATCACTTGTTACTATTGTAACTCTTCCAGTATGAATATAACACCCTGATATTGCAAAAACGTGTATTTCCAAGTCTCTTTGGATGTATTACAATATTCTGAAACTGTAACATCCTATCAGTAAGTTAGAACCCAGAACTGTAGCCTTAAGATGAAATCACTGATTAATTGAATAATTTTATTCCAGTGAATTGGTGCAAATTATTTCCTCAGCCTTATTCAACTTTTGAATAAAGGAGTTTTTCTACTTGCATTATTATAAATGTTTATGTATAAAATAATTTATGTTGCTTAATAGCAAAAATAAATTATCCAATTTAGTGTGTACCGGCACTTCTGCTGGTGTTAGGGTGGCTACTAATTATTTATTCCCAGCTCATTAATTATAGATTTAATATCTTATGTAGAGTGGTATTACGTATATTTTTCTAATATTCTGAACCGCATCAACAAAGCACATGTTTGAGCTTTAAGAATTTGCATTCTGTATTCTATTTGCCTTTCTGGACAAAACACACTTAGGTAATGTAAATCAGATTAACCAAAGTCAATAATTGCTAAACTGAGCTAGACATAGAGGTTCAAGAAGGCTCTACCCTTTCCTCTTGTAGTAGTTTGATACAGTTGACTTGAAAGGAGATATGGGGGGGGGAAGTACTCTCTTCCCCTTGACTTCTTAACTGTTTGTAATCTTTGAAAAAGCTGCTCATGATATTTTAATTTCATTTTCAAATAGCATAGCAGGATCGGGTTATTTCTTGTGTTGAAGTGACAAGGAGAGCCATGAGGCAAAACATCTCTGGGCTTTCAACTTGCAGCTCTTCTTTGACTGGAATAAGTTTGTTTGTTTTGAGATGTACCCATAGGCATCTAAAATACTGCTTAGGACAGGATAGAAAAGTTTGGGGCAATATACAAAAGCTCTCAATAGATAAATAAATATTTCTGTGTACTTATCTCGAAGGCTTTTGGTGTTTCTAGGTTTTATGTCAGCTCTCAAGGACAGTTCAGACATAATTCTGCCTAGAATGTCTAATGGGCAAAAAGATAGGGCATAGAATTTTTAAAAAGATAAATAACTAGAAATCTGTTTTGAACATATAAAAATAGGCATAGTGCTGAAAACTCTTAAAACTTTTAAACAACACGTGTTAGATTAATAAATTATTATTATTAATAATAATAAAACTTGTATGCCACTTGTCTTTTAACAACTTGGAGGGCTCACAACAATCAAAGAAATTACAATAAAATCGATAAAAGATAAAAATAAAAGATGGCAAGTGCGACAGACCAGATGAAATAAAGTGAAGGGTTTCATTCTCCCTCACTGAAGGCCTGGGTGAAGAGTTAAATTATCTTTGACCTGTGTTCAGTTTGCAAGAGAACATATACAAATGTATGTTGGATAAGTGGAAAGCACTTTGGTACAAAACAGCATTGCTGATGCTCCCTTATCTTCTACAGATACCTTCACCCATCTTAAGATTGGTCATTTCAGGCATTATAGTATATCTGAAATTGGGTGTTTGAGGAAAACATGGAGGCCTGTCTTGTGGGAGCAGAAGTTGTTTCATCAAATAATTTACAGGCAATCAGCTTACAGTACTTCACTGCAGATGCATAGCTATAGTTTGTTCCATTTTGGGATTCATGGCAAAGTGGGTGCTTAATCAGAAATGCAGAATGTAAGCATGAGCCTGCAAACCTAAAACGTGTTTTCTGTGGCCCAACTATAGCTGATCTTTATGTATGGATTAAGCTTTTGCAATAGCAAAACAGTGCTATACTGTAACTCACAATGCATTCAAATTATATCATCAAATTTGTACAATAATTATCAGGAGCAAGCTTCTCCTGATAATACAGTACTTCATCAGATTATGGCATTTATAATTTTGTATTAAACCACGGTTGAATGAAATGAAATCGGAATTTCAGTGTTAAACAGATCTGAGGTTGTATAAAAATTGGTTGTTGGGATAATGTTTGGTCTAATTATTGGCTTTTCTTGCCATATGCTGCGTGCTGATCCATTTCATATAAAACTCATAAAAAATCTGAAAGCTGTGTACTTTCTTCCACAGAACTCTGCATAAGGTTATTTAAGTAGCATTGTATTTTATGGCATTTTACTTTTCCTCTAGTGTGTTATCCAGGAATCTTGCATTAAATGGTGACTGGTAAACAAATATTTCTCAGAAGCAGCAGCTTATCCCCAGGTGACCAGATCTATAATACATGAATTAGGAGTATTGCCAGTTTTGTTGAACTCTTTCAGAATGCATTCTTATCTTAAATTGGAATAAAACATTGTAATATGAATAGATTATGTAAAAAAAAAAGTGTGTCTGTGTGCCTACTAGCCAAACAAGTAGTATGGAATAAGACAAGGTATTAGTTAAACCCTATTTTGTGCTGGTCAGAGTGTCTACTTTCATTGATCCTAAAGAATAGGTTCTGAATAAATAGATTCAGAATAGGCAACTGATTAGAGCAGCCTTTCTCACCTTTTCACCCTGAAGGAACTTTAAAATAATTTTCAGGTCTCAGGGAACCTCTGCATAAAAATTACAAAAATGTCATAATACAATTCATGTCTAATCTACACAATCCATGTTTTACAACATTTACAACAACACAGCAGCAGGCTGGCAGTTGTGTCATGGTGTGTAAAAATTGCTATCACTGCCAGCATTAGTATTGTGCAGTGCACAAAATTCAGAAAACTATGGTTTAGTTTGGTTTTAATCACAATCTCTCACAGAATACCAGTTGAGAAAGGCTGGATTAGGTAAGGAAGCATTGCAGGCATTACTCTGAGTTGTCCTATTCTTAAAGACAAATAGAAAATATGATTTTACTGTAGAGATTAATTTTGTTTATGTGACTCTTCCTCTTTCACATTCATACTTTTCAGTATGGATTACCTGGAATAAATCCATGTTTAAAATTGTAATGCATAAAACACAGAACAATATTAATAAAACAAATGGAAAAGCAGAGAATGCCTTGTGGAATAAATGCATTATCATTTTTCTGAAACAAGACATAGTTAGGCCAGTGATAGAAATATATTTAACTGTATTCAAAGAGCTCTACTTCTACAAGTAAAGTGTTTATCTATTTTTATATATTGGGCTTTATTTCCTTCCTCATAGCCATTCCAGTGAGCTCTGGCAGACTAAGATCCTTGTACTAAGAAATGTCATTTTAGTATTCCTTTCTTTTTTATACCTTTAATTTATCCTTATCTGTTGTGTCATTTCAGACTTTATGCTTGCTGGCTGGAATTTCTAGTTTTATTGATTTATAAGCTGCACTGGAATCTTTCTGATTGAAGTACGGGGTATAAATGCTAAATAAATTCACCCCTGAGCTTAAAAGATGCCTAGTGCAATTTACCAAATAATGAAAGGCAATCCCTACCCTTAGGCTCTCAGTCAAAAAGGATATACAGTAAAAAATAAGAAAAAGGGAATGGGGACGGAAAAGGAAAAACCTTCTAGGAGATAGTTGACCTGGCTCTAAGAAAGGTAGATCAGGGTCTAAACAGATCTTAAGACCCTGTTTTGAAAGAGAGGGGCCAAGAATGTGTTATATTTGAGACAGTCAGAAATTCTAGTTGTGATCTCTAATTTGATAACCAAGGCAGATGGTTTTAAAATAGGTGTGGCCACCTGTTACCAGCTCAAGGTAAAAGAAATGTGGGTTGTTGGACAGCTCTTAAATTTGTTTCCTGTGTGGCTTAACCATTTAAGCAACCTGATGCCCTCCATATATTTTGGACTATAACTCCCATAGGTTTCAGCCATCATGCCTAGCAGTCATGATTTATGAGGCTGTAGTCCAAAGCCTGGGGGTGGGTAGCAGGTGGTTCACTCTTGCTCTAGGATTTACAGTTTCTCCATCTCCAGAATTTGTGTCCAAAAAATTCTCTATGATAGTATTGACTAAACAGATCAGTAGATAGCTTTGCGAATGGGTGGATAACATATTCAATTCCCTGAAACTTGGGCTTTATCTATAACTTGAATCTTACCTTTGTTCCTTCAGCTGTACATAGGAACAGTATTTGCATTGCTGTCATCCTGATATCCATGTGTGATAGCCAACTCACACAATGGTCTGAATAACTTACAGAGAAGGGATTGAATAACTAATAGATTTGCTTTTACTTCTTAGCAAGGGCCACTAGCCTTGATCTTTTAGACAGGATGAATATTGCTCCTTCTCACAGACAAAGTCAGTAGAAACTGATCTTGCTGCCTTCTGTTATTGCCACAGAAGTAGCAAGATGGGCTGCAAAAGTGTACCTCTAATGAGAAGGAGCAGTAGTTTGTGTAGATTAAGCCCTCTTTCGGAGTTAACATTACCAAATAACAATTATAGTTGCTGCCTTTTGACTGAAAGTGCTAGAAAGTTTTATGGCGCATCATTTCTCAAGGCAAATTATTCTTCCATATAGCAGTTCTGTGGGCGTAGGTCAAAATTAGTTTTGTCCAAGGCTGCCTAGAGAATCTCAAGAGTTATGAACCTAAAATTTCTAGAGGCAAATCCCACCCTGCATAATACACACATAGACATTTGATGGAGAAAGGACATTTCAGAGAAACCAGACAGATTTACAGGCTGCTTCTAGAGTAAGAAGAGGTGAGAGGAGCAGCAGTTTCTTCTGAAACAGATAGCTTCTTTTTAGGGGAATTCTTATCAGTGTGTTGACGTGAACAAACATATCTCTTCCCCAAAGATGAAAAAGTGATCATTTGCCTATGTACATTATGACTTGGAATGTAGACAGCAAGTAATACAATAGCTTCTTATTTACCTTTTCCCCATCATAAAAGTGGCAGTTGTAATTGTGAGCGACGTCATGGGGTAGTATATTAGTTTGTATTACAGTTTTTATTTTTATGACTCTGTAAAGATTAGTGTATCATTTAGTTAAATGTATGCAAGCTCATATTTATTTGCATGATGTTTCTAAGTATTGGCATATGCAGGGAGAAGGCATAAATGAAAGCGTTTTTTTGTAACATGGTTTGTTTCAGAAGCTATGTGTTTTAGGTATGAACATTTGCAAAAAATTAGGTATTTAATTATCACGGTAGGTTCAGAATATGGAAAGATACCTCAGTGTATCTTAATCTCTTGTCATTGTAATCCATTTCAACAATGAAGATAACATTTAAAGTTTTACAATACTGCGATCCACTAACAGTCTCTGTTTTCTTCTGCTCTCTTTCCTGTAGGAACGTCAAGGCCGCGTCAAATAAAATGCTGAGCCCTTTCACAAAGACTGCAACAGAGATGATGCATCTCCGATATCTTTCAAAAGGAAGAAAGACTACACCAGAAAGAATTAGGACTTATTTCATTGACTCCATACAAACTCTTATAAACGTACAGTTTAAAAAAAAATTGAAATTTCACAAGAGACATAGGACTTAAAAAACAAAAACAAAAAAACCCTTCTAGGTAGAGTAGAGGTGAAAACTGTCCCCTTTCTTTTGGCTTTGGTTGTGATTTCAGAGTATACGCTTTTTTTGTTTTGTTTTGTTTTTTTGTCTTTTTACTATGTTATCGGATTTTAAAGTCCGCAAGTGGCATATGCCTTTTTTTCCTCTAATTTTTAAATCTGCCGCTTACCTGGTTTCCTGGCCTTCTGAACCCCTCTTCCTCCTGGTTTTTTTGATATTTGCACTTGGAACACCGAGTTGTGACTTTCTTTTGGACATCCACCATGGAAAGTGGAATGAATAACTTTTTTTTTCCATGGACTGGAAGAGGAATTTTATGAAGAATTTTGAGTTTTTTATGCCTAGAAGATTTGAATGGGATTTGTCTACGAGGTCATGTCTGAGGGGTGGTTCATTTTCTCTCTCAAAAGTGAAATACGAAGAGTCCTAAGAAATGTTCTGTTCTTGTGCATTATATGGATTACAGATTAAGTCTGGCTTGATTTGATTTGAAGGCTGAGAACAGTGGTAAAAACTTGTTTGTTTACAGGAAAATTAATTTTGGAAGAAAAAATATTGTAAACTGTGTAGTGAATGTTTCTTCAGTTTTCTTGTTAAGCCAATGAGGAATGGGTGATGCCTTTCTTTCACCATTAATCACTTCTCAATAATAAACGTGAGATCCTGTTGAGCATCACTTCTTGGCCTTAGTATTTAGTGGGTAGGCCAGTGTTTTAATGCTCATACATAGCATTATGCGGAATAAGTGCAACCATAATCACCTAGAGTAGGGTTTTTTAATCTGCTGTTTATTGACTAGTTAACGTCTTAATTTAACAGCTCTGGGAGTTGCTGCTCTACTGTTCTCAACACCAAAGCTCATACTTGATGTCAACAACTGACGTGAATTAGCGCTCTTTCCAAATTTACAGGCCAGTATTTTTAACTCTTGGCCTACTTTATACAGTGGTAGAGGTCTCTCTTGTTGGTACTGTAGCAAGGCTCCACTTATACAACTTTTAACCTTTGTGGGTTTCCTGGTTAAATACTTGCCCCAAGCTTGAAAAAACTAGCATAGTGTGTCTGACGTTGACTTGACACCTTCCTCTCCCAAAATGTCATATCAGAACAGAGTTGATACATAAAATAATATAGAGAGGGGAGAGCTGGGGTGTTTGTAGTCAGAGTAAACTTGCTAAATAATATGTGTTCTGTCTTTAAAAGGAATAGAACTACAATTTGTACACTTTTCTTTAATCCGATGTGTTTCTCTATTAGGATTTCATAGAGAAGATTTTTAAGATAAACATGTCTTGTCAAATTCTTATTTAATTTTCCCATTTTTTCTTTTGCCTTATCCATAGTTGTCAAGATTCTCAAGGTTGCCAATTATTTTTTTAGCTAAATCCACTAGTCTTCATCTCATGAGATTGTAAAAGATGGCCTGAGTAAGATGCAGTATTTGGAGCACATAGAGTAATACTGCTGCTATTGTTCCCATTTTTAAAATTTCTAATTCTTGTGGTGGTAGATAACTTGAGCTTGGAAAACAACCATAAAGAAACAAAGAATTGTTCCAAATTTTCTAATTAATGTTTTGAGATTTTCCTGGGTTTGTCTCATTTTTTTGGGCTTTTTACCTTAGTAATTTCAGAATAATAGTATCAAATATTTTTATTACATCCTATAAATGAAACTCAGTATGGTCTTCTATCTAAGCAGCAATCTTTTTATTTATTTATTTATTTGCTTGCTTGCTTGCTTGGCTTATAAACCACTGTCCTCAGCTGATTCTGAGCAGCATACAACTCCCCAATACGTTACTGGGATTGTAAATAAATATAGTCAGATTTAAAAACAACACCATCATAATAATAAAACTGGGACTTAAGATCAAAAATAATAAAAGCCAACCCATCCTCTGAGGGATGATTAAGACAGACAATTAAGGTTGAGGATGTATGGACTTCTGCAGCTTGTGTCCTATAATCACACAAACAGGACATTCATACCAGCTTTGGCTCTTACCCAGTTGTGGACTTATCACATGCTGAATTTATCTGCCATTTTTCTTTTAAAGCCATTAATTTTCACTTGCTCCTTTGGTAATAGTTCTCCTTTTTCTCTTGTTTCGGATGACCATTGAAGCACTTACTCTGAAATGTCTCTCTGCAGATGCAGAATGACTTTTCATAAGAAAAGTGGAATTCTTGATATGGCTGGAGAGAAAACTTTGCTAGTATGCAGTTCTCCGGAACTTGCTTTTCAGTGTTAAATTTGGTCAAGGACATGTTGGACAGCTGGTTAAACTCTGACCCTGTATATGGCAGCAAAGGTTTTCTCCGGTGTGTTTTCTTAGTCCATACAATTAGAATGTAGATTCTTTTTGAAGTTGCTTGAATGAATATTGAGTAGCTGATTTGTAGGTTTCAAATGCTGCTTTATTCATCATGTGGGTTATGTTCTGAATGTCAGAAAGACTTACAAAGGTAAGGTAAATTTTCCATATGATGACTATATTATATATGCTGCAATTGTACTTCAAGGTGCTGAAATTAACTTTAGGCAAATTAGAAAGGAATGCGAGTTTCCAAGGCTCAGGATTGCAAAGGAGATTTAAAATACTACCATAAATTACAGGTTGTGAGTAGATGACAGATAATGACCAGTTGTTGGGAACTGTGTCTTGGTGATAGGTCTTTATCCCTGCCTACAAATAGCAAGTACAGATTTATTTTTAGAAGCATAACCCACCTTTTGATTAAAACCTGTGTGGTTTATAGCATGTTGTATGCCCCCCCCCCCTTTTGTCTGTCATGCATATGCACAAGCTTTTTAGTCTTTTGGCTGCTGAATGGGTCCATGATGCATATCTGTTGTCTGTTTGGCAACTAGCAGGGTTACTAGCAGTTGGAGAAGAGCATTATTTCAAATGGGGAATTATTTCTATTGAAGTCAGGGGATGTTGCTAGACTGGTCTTCCTGCCATGCTGTTCTAGGGCAAATGGAAACTGCCTTTTCATGGAGCTGATCAGGGGATGGAGATAGGGTATAATGAACTATTAGGGTTGTCACCTGGATAAAGACACTTTTGCATGTTGTTTATTTGATTGAATTTGTTTATGAGTGAAGACAGTAGGCTTGAAGGAAAATGATTCTTGATTTTAGATGCCTATAGGCATTGCAGCAGGCATTCACATAGGAGCATTCATTCTGTTTTGTGGAGGAATGCTTTTTCAAAGATTGCATTTACCATTTGTGGTTTGGGGAAATATTTACTAGAGCAGCAGATTTTTTTTTTTTTAATCATGAAGTTTTAAATTACTGACCATGTTCCCACTTAACAAAAATCCAGGATTCCTGGTTTGCTATAAATGGGTAGCCCAAAAACCAACCAAATCCCTCGTGAGGTCCAAATACAAAATTTTGTTTTGCTGTTTCCAAGCAGGGTTGCAAGGCAGAGGTAAATGTTACAAATCCTGGGTACTTGGGATCAGTCCACCAGGATCTTGAGTTTGGATGTTATGTTATCTTTTCATAGCTTGCTTTATGTGCTTGCATGAAGAAGAAGCATTAGTAAAACTAGTTCAGTGTTTCTCAACCATGGCAACTTTAAGGTGGGTGGACTTCAACTCCCAGAATTCCCCAGCCAGCCTTGCTGGCTGGGGAATTCTGGGAGTTGAAGTCCACCCACCTTAAAGTTGTCAAAGTTGAGAAACACTGAGCTGGGCTGTTGGGTGGTCTGCTTTAATTCAGCTTAGAACCCTAGAGAGGCTTCTCATATTTGAGTTGCCTTTTTTGATTTTAAACAACCTGATGTACCTAAAAGTGGCTGCTCACAGAATGGATCTTTAGTGCTAGTATAAATGTTGTTGCCTTTAAGGATGTATTTAAGGCTTGTATGTGATAATGCTGAATGCCCTAGGATATCTGGTCGCTGGGATTTGACATGCCTAGAGCTGAATTTTCACTACCATCCACCAGTTTGCAGAGAAGGCAGCAGATGAGTCCCTGCTATGTCCACAGCCTCAGCGCAAGGCCTGATACGTTCAGATGCCCCATTGTACTGCCAGGAGATAAGTAGATTGCAAGAGTGATCTTGTAAGACACACTCTGTTCTTCTGTGAAGCTACAAAACTAGGTTTTTTACCAGGCCATTTATTCAAGATGGAGATGTTATTCCAGACAGCTTTCTCTAGCAGTTTTTGTTCATTAGGTTCAAAGACAGTATTTTCATGTATTTCTTTTATGTTGTGAAATCATCGTCTCTGTTGAAGCCCAGTGGGAGAGATTAAATCCCTATCAAGTTCAGGTAGGGCTGGAAAGATAGGACCCTAGAGACCAGAAGCATGCAGTCTGTAGCTCCAGATCCATTTGTTGCCTTCAGACAATCTCCAAGTTGCACTATGAACAACCAAAGTTATATCTTGCAACTTCTACTTATTCATCAGGGATTTTTAACAGTATTCCAGTTTTTACTGTATAGATTGAAGTCATCAGATACTTGTTCTTGGGCATGAAAGCTGTGGTTTGGACTAGCAGTTCCTCAAAAACAAATTTTATGCCACTTCTGCATTCCTGTGATTGTCTGCATCTGTATAGACCAATATAGAGCATTGATTTAGAATGTGAAACTAGAAGTGGCCTCTGTGTATGAATACAGTGAAAATATCTCTGAATATATTTCTGAGAATCAGCATCTTCTAACCAGATGCTGGACTGGCTTCCGCAACTCCTGGCCCTTCCTCATGTTATCTGAGGTTGACAGATCAACATCAGTCTAAATCTCTAGAAAGCACTAGTTGTTTCCTGTTGGTTTTGAGCAGCTGTAGAGAGCTTGGTAGGAAAAGCTCTAATTAGCATCTTCAGTGGTTAGGGACTATGGGGATCATAATGCAGGTTGCTTAATCTTAGCCTACAGTTTTATTAGGGAAGCATGGATCACCCACTTCTCCCTAGAGAGGGAGGCACTTAGAGATATGTTGTAGTAAGTTGTACAATATAAGCATTTGCCCAGTAGGCTCTGTTTTGTTGGTTATGAAACTAGGAGAGTGACAGCTGAGTTCTACTGCAACAATTTGGGAGAATCAATTAACATTTAATAATAAACAATTAAGCATTTCAAAAACACTTTAAAATAATCCATAATAGTAAGATGTTACTAGACTCCCTAGAAATGTTTAAGAATTATATACAGTCTTCAGTCTCTTAAGCACTCATTTGAGCTCAAGTTTATATATTATTTAACCAAAAAAGAACTTATCCTACCGTGGATCTTCACACTGTATTGTTTTTTTTTTTTAAATGTGAGAGCTAAATAAGTTACCAATTAGCTGGGCTTGCTTAAATTTCCATATTTGTAAACATGTTTACATTGCCTTCATTCTGTAGATGTTTATGTGCACCATTATAGAAAAATATGGGCTTGATTCTCTAGCCCATTTCACCATGGCTCTTCCTATTCCCCCTATAGAGGAGGCCTGTGAAGAAATCAAATCAAGCAGGTTGATTCAGTAGGATTTATCTAAAAGCAACATTGATGGTTACAGACTAGGTGGATGAAATGTTGCCCAGTACTGCACATTATGTAATCACATGAAGCATAATCAAACTTTGGAATTCACTACCATGAGATGTGGTGTTCGGCTGGCTTCGAAAAAGGGATGGACCAATTCATGGAAGTCATGGGGATCATTGGCTATTAGTCTTGATAGCAGTGTGACTGCCTCTGAAGGCCATTTGCTATGAAACTAATGGACTTCCTTGTGCAGTTAGTTGGCCATTGTGAGAACAGATGGGGCAGGGGTTCAATCCAACAGGGCACTGCTTATGTTCTTAGACATTGCTGCAAGAGTTATCTCCTCTGTCATCCCAAAATGGAATTTCTTCATTCATATTTAATGTAATATAGTAGTCTTCCCTTGCACAGAGTGGGAACTGCTAAAACGTTTTGAGTAGAGGGACAGCCTTGTTTTTGTTTTTTAGTATGATTGTCATTGACTATCAGCATCTTTCGTCCTGTCTTCCTCCTTCCCCAAATAACAGTTTTTCTAAATCAAGTTTCCTTTGTGCAAACTTTTCAATGTTATTTTTTATTTATTACAAATGATGCTGCTGGTTCAAATGTTTGTTCTTATTTTAGGAGTTGGATGACTGTGACTAGCCAAGAATCGTTTAACATGCTGAAGCTAGATGTTTTAAGAAATCTCTTAAGTATAGTTTAGTAAATGTGATTTTAAAATGTTTTTTAAAGAATTAGAATAGAAGAGGAAAATAACCAAATTCGAATGCCAGTTCTTTCTGCAAGGGATGCTATTGCAACCTTGGACAAATGGCATCAGTTGCCAGGGTCTAAAGCAAGCTCATAAATGCTTCAACCACATTCCTTTAAGTTGTTAGCCATTTAGGGAAGCAAACATAACTGAGAAACTGTATATCATAGGCGTTTACTATTTCATAGCCATGCTGGCTAGGAACTGCAGCAATTGTAGTTCACCAGACTTTAGGGGAAGTGGTTGAATGCTTAACCTCCCAATGTATCAGCTGGTTTTGCGCTCAAGTGGTTCTTTTCTGTTCTGCCACCTGTCCTTAGAAACTGTCCCTAGAACTGCATTTCTTGGCAAATGCCCCAGTCTTCAGGAATTTTTCCTTCCTTAAAAAAAGTGGGTGAGTTTTCTTAAGGAGAACGATCTTAAAATCTTGACAAAGCTGAACTCTACGAAGCCTTATGTGATAGGATGTTCACATTTTGTTTGGATGTTTATATGCGTCTGAGGCAAAGCAAAGTAGAATAGACTCACCATTAAAATATAGTTAACAATGGAAATGTTTAAAGCATCAGGAAGACAATTGGAAGGGCCTGGTTCAAAACATTAGACTTTAATTCTTTTCTCTGAAGGACAGGAGAACAACCAAACTCTGAAGGGACTGTTTGGTGCCTAGCTGGTCTTTGGGCTCTAGTTCCAAAAGCGATGTTGGGAATAGATCTCTAAACCACATGGAGGGCCTCGGGTTGCTTCTGAGTATTTGCACGAATCCTTTTTGCCCTGTGCCAAAAAGAAAAGAAACAAAGAAAAGGTCAGGGCTGTTTCATGCATGGAACAAAAATTTGATGTGCAAAGACAATACTGCAAGTGGGGACCTAAAATCCTGAAGCAAGCTAGTAGCAAGATTTATATGATGCAATGCTATTGCACGTGGTGGTGGTGATCCTAGACAAGGCCTTTCCTCATAGTAGGGGAAACTCTGATATTTATCAGCAGCTAGCTAGCTTCTTGATTGAAGTGATTGGAAGTTCCAGTTGTGGTTGAAAGATAACTCCTCTCTTGCTCTCGAATGCCCCTCTGTAAATCAGATCAGATTACATTTTAAGCCACAAGATGGCAGCAGAACAGTGCTGCCAGGAATCCATTTTCCATCCTTGAACAAGGACATTGGCTTGGACTGTGCCTAGAAAAGAAGCAGGCGGTGTTCATCTTGGGTATAGCCATTACTGGGTCAAAATGTAGCCTCTTTACCAGTGTTTCTCAACCTCAGCAACTTGAAGATGTGTGGACTTCAACTCCCAGAATTCCCCAGCAGCATGCTGGCTGGGGAATTCTGGGAGTTGAAGTCCACACATAAAGTCGCCAAGGTTGAGAAACACTTCTCTCTACTACCTGAAGCTTTGGACTCAGAAATTCATCCTTTCAGGTATGGGCAGAAGAAATCTCTCTGGAAATTGAATGATTTCCTCTCCTGATAATATGCAATATGTACTGTTGGTGCAGAACATTTACAGACCAAAAGAGAATCTTGAGAATATTTTAATTTCCCTTCAGAATGAGAGTTGCTCCTTATCTAGCATCCCAGATCTTGAAATCTTATCCTAACATTTTGGTGTGCTTGCCCAAATGTGTTTTTTTTGGGGGGGGGGGAGGGAGAAAATCTGAACATTTAATGCCATTATCTCGTAACAACTAACGTCATGCATGCCACCTTGTCAGTACCTAATATAAGGGGAAAAATAAGAGTAACATGCAGCTCTGCATGGGCCTTTTTGCAATCCTTGGAGCCTCCTTTTCATGGTAGCAACTGCCCTTTTAAGGACTGTAGTATGATTCCATGTTTGCCAACTCCTTTTCTGATTCAAGCTCCTGTTTTCTAGTGGCTCATTGGCCCCGTTAATTCTCCTTGGTGGCTTTTCATCAAGGTGGAAAGAGAAAAAGTCTCAGATGACCTCTGTTTTTGTGGCCTTTCTATCCACTCTCTGCGGCCCCTAGGTTTAGAGAGGGCTACAGCCAAAATCCTTCAAAGAGTCTTTGGCCTCGCATCATGTGGTGAATCGATTTGGGTGCTCGAGCCAAATGTTCAGTGGTGGGTCCCAAACTGAAAACCTTTAATACCTGCAAACTACTTATTTAACCATGTTTACCCAGCACAATGTAGAGGACCTTTCTTTGGCTTGATTCTGTATATGCATGCTTATGTAGAGTCATTGCTAGAGTGAGGCAGGACTCCTCTTATTTCGTTCTTTCTATTTGCTTTTTAGATTATTTTGAGATAGGGCAGGGGAAAAGGGAGGGTTGAAAGGGTTAATGAAAAACCCTTAATGATATGCATGAAGCTGGTGCAAGGAAGGGGCAAGAGAAAAGCAGTAGAGCAGTTGGAAGACTCCTGAGGTTTGTTTCCCTGGGGCACCGGCCTCTGTTCTTCTCTCTGCACCAGTGGCTGCTCATTCATTTGCATTTATGTATGAGATGCATTTATTTATGGACTGGTGGCCTCCATACACTGCAAAGCTGCACGTCTCCTTCCAGGTTGTCTTCCACACTCTGCTGCATTAATAATCAGTGCCTAGTTCTGAACCAGAATTGATTAGCAAGTTCGATGCCATTCATTTTTTAAGTCCTGAATGAATGGAACTGAACTTGCTAATCAATTCCAGCTCATTTTCAGGCATTGATTATTAATGCAAAAGAGCATGTGTGTGCGCGCACACACATCTATTTAAAGCAACTCCCACGTTTACAGATTAGTTGGAAATTATCTATCTACCACTATATTTCACTCTAACCTGCAAGAAGAGCTGATGGAATAAGCAAAACAAGTTATTCGTACCCCCCCCCCCCCCGCCCACACTTACAATCTTAACCTAATACGAATGTTAGTACTTCAGATGGATAGTAAAGACAAATTTGGTTTTATCTATCTGGCTCCGGAGGTGGAATTTGGGTCCCATGGTAACTAATATAACATATGCAGTGGGAGAGAGAATCTTGCTTTTAGCTGAGTCCTGAATGAATCCAATCTAAACATCCAACCCAGTTGGTTAGGGCAAGAGTGGGCAACCTGATGCCTCACAATTCCTGTAGGTCTAACCAACAGTTTGAGTCCAATTGTGATCATACAGATCTGGACGAAATAAGCTTCAGTCAGCATGGCAGGTGTTTAGGAGTTGTAGCCTAAATCATCACATTTGAGCTACACCTTCTTGCTAGTTGATCAAAATATCTCCCCCTTTGTGTCCAACATTCAGCTATCCCCCCCCTTTTTTTTAATCAGTAGCACTATCAGCAATAGATTTTTCAAGCCCAACCTTTTTTATCCAGCTGCTATCTGGATCCTGCTGCCAGCTGCCAGTCCCATCTGCCAACCTTTCTCCTCAGGTATTCTAAATCCATGTTCTGTTCCCACCCATTCGTCAGTTCTGTATATCTCAAGAGGTAGGCTGTGGCCTTCCAAAGATCATTCAGCTTGACACTTGGCTGTGGAACTTCATCTATTGCTATTTTTCTTGGAGGCCCTCACGTACCAGAGGGCCTTTTCTCTGGCACCATGTCATGCCCTCCCCTCCCCTCAGCTGTCCTTGAAGGCCGATACAGGAAGATTCCTTACCCAGAGGGACAATGCCCCTGTGACTCTGAACACACAGAAACAACTGGGTGTTTCTCCAGTGCCTCTACTACAGAGATTCGTACTAGCCTCATCTCACCATTACTGCATAAATGCCCAGGACGCACCTGCTGCGTTCAGATACCAACCCTGCTACAACATACAATGTTGCCAGATTCTGCGCAGCAGCGCTTAAAATTTGTTGGATGATGACCTGTGCCATAAACTAGACTTAATGAGTGTCTAGTTTGTCCTACTAGAGTTCTCTGTAATAGATATAGTCTTCCACATACTAACCTTTATGCTCCCCTACACCCATCTAATGCTCCTACCCCTTCTTTTAGATTCTTTTAGACTCTTGTTTTTTATATACACTTTCTGTTTTAATATATCTTTATAATTTTTTTAAGACTCTGATGTATCTTCTATGCTTTTTAAGTGACTGTGCCCCACCCTCATTATGCTGGCCTATGACCGTAATAAAGATTTGATTTGATTTGGAGGCCCTCAGAGGTTCCTGAACTGCAACCTACTGGTCTCCTAGCCTGCATGGCTAGCAGTGAGAATGCTTGGAACTGTAGTTTAGCAAGGTTTGCAAGGCAGCCATGCACCGCATGCCTGCATAACAGGAATAAGAAAAGTTATGGAATAGCCGTTTCAAAACCTTTTCACTGAAACTTTTGTTTTTCATCATAGACTAAGAAGCTTAACACAGAAGAGTTTTCTCTCTTCTCCTAGGAGACAGCTTGATCGAAAAAAATCATCCAGTAAATTGCCTTGTTCAGTTCACAATCTGAACTTGAGCCTCTCCACCTAGACAAACACTTAGCTTTGAGACTTAGGTTGCCTTTTAGCAAGCTATCTGGTGATTTTAGGCAATTATCTGTTCTCTTAATTGAAAATCTCAACTTTTAAATTATTAGAAATGTGGCTTGCTGTCTTAATTTGTCTCTCTAGATGTCTATCTCAGCAAGTGATGGCTAAGATTTGAAGAAGCTTAAACACATAACGTCCATTTCTTGTTGCAAGGGAGCTGGAAAAACAGCAAGAAACATTGAATTGTGATATCTCAAAAAAAGAGTCACATTCTTTGGCTTAAGACAAGTGGAATAAAAAAAATACATTTCAGAAAGAGAAAAAAGATGGCATTAAATAAGAGGTGAACATGCATTCTGTGTTTGGAGACTGCATTATTCAATGATTTATTATTATTGTTGGCTGCACAGTCAGCCAGATGTTTACACTGGATTTGGCATTTTTATCCACTCCCAAGGACCTAGGATGATGATGATGATGATGATGATTGATGATTACCTTATGGGAGCATAAAAGATGTTGATAATGACATTGAAAAGACAAAGGTTATCATGGTCCTTTTTTGCAGGGGAGGGGATTGGGGCACATGAACTAATAGGTGACCGATCCATCTTCAACTCAGCTCATTAATCCAAACTAAAGTATCCTTAACAAATATCTCTTGAATATCTCCTTGAAGGCGTCCAGCAAACAATAGCCAACAACCTTTCCACATAATTGGCTTAAGCTGGTCGAAGGCTAAATATACATTTCCTGTTGAAAACCAGTGGAAAACTTGCCTTTAGATGCTGTTCATGCTCATCCCAATTCTTTGGGATTGGTACAAGCTGATGTGGCTCATGTCACAAATTTGTGGGCGATACAGTTTAAGGAGCAGAACCAATTTTGGACTGAAGTAAGATTCCCCTCCATTGACATGCCAATTTCAGATGGATTTTCTGCTTATAGTAAGATAAGCAGAATAATAAAGCAGAGGTTGGCACTAGTCAGTCTTTGTGGTTAGTTACTTCCTGGTTCCCATCTAAAAATACAAGTGTTGATTGAAGATAACACGCAAACCAGCATCTGCAAATGCCTAAGCAAGCTATTAAGGAGGCTACTTGAGTTCAGGAGCCTTGGTAGCTTGAAGGTCTTGGTTCAGGTATTTGTTTTACTCCTTTAATGGAAATGTGTATTACTTCACATACAGTAAACCAATCTAGCCCAGACGTATTTGAAGTCTTGGCTTGTTCATTCTGCTGAGTAACACCCTGGATCTCTGCTGCAAAGTCCTGCCTCTAGCACCACTGGCCACCATGAGGCAGCCTCTCTGGTTGGTCTCTTTCAGTAGCGGTCTGATTGTCCATTCTAAGGAAGTCCTGTCTTTCTTGGAGAATGTTTCCATTCCATGGAGCAGTGTTTCTCAATCTTAGCAACTTTAAGAGGTGTGGACTTCAACTCCCAGAATTCTGGGAATTGAAGTCCACGTGTCTTAAAGTTGTCAAGGCTGAGAAACACTGCCCTGGGGAAATTCCAATAAATCATTTCTACATGCCCCTCCCATATCTCTGCCACAAACTGGGTACAGAATTAAAGGCCATTTGGGACCACCTGTCAATGCCATCATACAGGTACAGTGATTTGCACTGGGTTGAAAAAAGAAACATCCTGAAGAGATGAGCCGTCTCTTCCTTTAGAACCTTTAGCCTTTATTCATCCAATCTGTATTATGTCCAAGGAAATCACATCAATTTTTTATTACAAGGAGGTCTTGGGAAGCATCTGACCTGAAATTTCAATAGCAAAATGGGCACTGGCATTTAGGAAGCCTGGTGTTTCTGCAGTGCTGACTGTCCTTGCCACAGCTGATTTGGGGGCAAATGTGTTAACAAAATATATTTGCATCTCACTCAAACAGACTTAAATTCTGATTGCACTGGAGGTATCAGCAAAAGAGAAAGAATACAAATCTGTCACATTCTGCAATCAGGTGGTGGAATTAACAAACAGATGTGACGGTGAGGGAGAACTCAAAGGTGAGGGAGTTAATGCAATAAAATTATGTGGCGGATTGACATAGTGAACCATATTACTGGGGGCAACAGGGTTGGGGAGAAAGTGTGTTAACCAAGGCTTGTAACTGGGATGTGGGTGGTTCAGCAAAATGTTGCCAGGCTACTTTTGGGTGTAAACCTGCTTTGCAGCAACTGCCAACACAGCCTTGTTGAGCACAACTTACTCTGCGGTTTGTCAGTTGCACAGAATGTTCCTTGTGCTTTAACAGATGCCTTATGTGTGCAATCTGGACTTACTGGCAAAGTTTGGTGGCAGTGCTGGTGAAGTGTGGCACTAGGGCAGGGAAATGCTCTGAAGATGCTTAACTGTTTGGAGGATCTTCCTGCAAAGAATCCAGCCAAGGCACATGAGTATGTTGGTTAGAGCAATTTATTTATTTATTTTGAAACATTTATATTGCTGCCCATCTTAAAAACAACTCTGGGCTGCTTACAATCAATAAAACAATATAAAACAGTAAAAAACCAACAACAATAAAACTGGAAATGGAAAAACTTGGCACCAGAACCACTCTTTTCTAGTGCAGCCACATTCTCCTCCCACCCTGAGCTCGTCCTATCCAACTGCCCAAGGGAAAAGCCAGGTTTTAAGTGCTCTCGGAAGGATAGAAGGTTGGGGCCTGTTGGATTTCGGGGGGAGGGTGTTCCATAGGGTAGGAACTGCAACAGAAAAGACATGCTTCCAGGGACTCACAAGATGACAACGTTTCAGGGAAGTGACCTGGAGCAAGCCCACTCTATCTGCTCTGGTGGAATGGATAGATGTCCTCAGGGAGAGGTGGTCCCACGGATGACCTGGTCCCATGCCATGTAGGGTTTTAAAGATAATAACCAGCACCTTGAATTGCATTCAGAAGAAAACTGGGAGCCAGTGCAGCTCATGCAACAGGGGTGTGATATGGGCAAACCTAGGGATGCCCAACACTACACGTGCCACTGGACCAGTTGTAACTTCTGGGTGGTCTTCAAGGACAGCCCCATGTAGAGCGCACTGCAGTAGTCCAAACAGGAAGGGACCAAGGTAGGAAGGGACCAATTTTTGCTGTCAGAGGTAATCGTAGTTCTCATGCATCAACCCATAGGTTTCTAAGATGCTGCATCCTCTCTCTCTGAGTAATGGTTCCCTGCCCGTTTGGCACTTTTGACTTCCTTTTGTTCTCTAAGTCCTCTTCTAATTAATCATGGCTGCATACAGTTTCCACATTTCTTTCTTTGACTTCCACACCTCATTTCCATTAACTTGTGCCTTCTCATTCTACCAGGATATTTTTATCTACTAAGTGCATGTGCAATCTTTTTGGAGCTGTGGTTCATTTAGCCTTTCAGGAGCTGTGCACCAAAAAATAAGGGCTAGAGCAATGAAGTGCACAGGGTTCATATAAAAACTAAATGTAATAAATATAAGCTCATGGTAATTATGCCATCAAGTGAGCACTCTGCATGTTAATTTACACTTGCTTACACCTAAGGTTTTGGAGGAGCTGTGAGTGGTCTTGGGGCTACAAGTTGTGAACATCAGTTGGCACATGAGTGCAAACAAATGACTGGAACTGAAATGGGAAGGTAGTCCACTTTCCCATAGCACCTGGGGTATGCTGATCTTGATAGGGAAGATCACAAGGCCACCTAGATGCATCCTCAAAGGGAGGAAAGACGCTTTCTCTGGAGAATAGCATGATTTGATGAATTCTCATCACAAGCTGCACAAATCTACCTCTGCTTCTCCTTTTAAGTTTTCTTAAAAGCAGAATGACCTAAATTGGTACTCCTGAACTTACTCCCTGCTCAACTTTCTATGAGAGTGGTTGCTATGGAGAAAGATGACCAAAGAGCATTGGAAGGAGGCAAACTGAGGAGAAAGCTACTTGCTTATTATGATTTCAAGGAGGCTGACCACAACAGGAAATACCAAGCCCACTTAAGATCTTTGCTTTAAAGCAATATGTAGCCCACAATGCATAAGATCTTTTGTGGAGACATTAATTGGAGTTCCCTGAGCAGATCTGTTGTCTTGTTGATGAGTTGATGTCCTCCTGCTTTAATAGAAATTATTAATGGATGCATTTTGCCCCTCTTAGGAAATATAACCTAGTCCTGTGATCTGCTAAATGGTCTTCGCTGATAGAAACCAAAAGAATCCCACTTCTAGCACAAGTCACTACTACCTCTTTTTCAATCCAGCATTGTACTGAAGTAAGGAGCATTTATTGTGGTCTGTGGTGATTTACTGTTGTTCGTATAATGTGTAGTCACTCAACAGGACACAGGTGATATGGTGGCCATCAGCTAAACTCTGGATAAGCCAGCAGTAGTATAGTTGTACTGTGATAGGGCTTTGGGCATTTCTAGTTAGGGATGTCAGGTCTAATGCCAACAGTCTGGATACCAGAGAGGGCTGGAAAAGAAGGGCAGTATAAGAGAGAAGATTTGATGGAAGACATCAAAGACAGAGCTCAAGAGTTAGTAGGTCCAGGAGAGCTGGAGTTCAGTGGAGCAGTTGTCTCCAAATAGTCCTGTATGCTTAATGATGCAACAAGCTCCAAAAAAATCATGGTTCTGTTTCCTGTATCTTTCCCAAGGTAGCCCTTGAGCTGCTGTAGCACACACCCACCTTGATTTGTCCCAAAGGAACCAAAGAGGACTGAGTTGCTGATTCCAGCTTCTCAAAGGGTTTAATGGCCTTGGTTGTGACACTCTTGGCAACAACTGGCTCAATTTCTTTTCTATCATAGAACATGAGGGCAGACACAGGAGCTTAGACCAAAGTGCCATTGGTAAGCTGCTGTGAGGTCAAGATTATAAGATGCTGCAGGCAAGCACTGAGAGAAGAAGTAGGCTCTGATTCCTAAAAGCTGATGCAATTACAACATGTGTTCATTTTTAAAATATCATCAGACTCCAGTATTTTCAGATGAAGTAGATGACTTATAGGAAGTAAGAGGGATCAGAGCTGAAAATGGGGGGAACCAAAGGCAGAAAGAGGAAATAATAAGGGGGGAGTGGGAGGTGTGGTGACATAAGGATGGGAGGAGAGTTGCAGATAAAGGTGAGAAGAATAAGCACTTTCAATGTGCTAAGATCACAAAAGCTACTAGTTTTGCCTTTCCAGATCTGGTTCCCTCCAGCTTTTCATAGGGGTAATGGGAGTTGTATTCCTACATATCCGGAGGGAACTATGGTAGGAAAGCTTGCTACAGCCTTTCTCATCTTGTTTAATATAATGAACTGCTTTCCTTCATTCCCTACCAACAGCTTCTTGCTTAGATCGAAACTGATGCAGTTGACTTGCCTTTCATCAGCTGTTTTTTCTCCCTTCTTCCTATTGCTAATGCATCAAGTCTGTTCATTTCCAAGACGCAAGTAATGGGTGGGTGTGGAGCTGTGAGATATTTGTGCAATCCCTGAGCCTGGCAGATCAGCTCTGTATGAGCTGCTCTTGCCACATGGAAATGTGGTGGTACAGCTGCTGCATAGGCTAGAGCAAGACGCAAAAGGCATTTGGTTCCGGCATACAATTTGCAAGGAGGGGGTAATTCAGGCGCAGTTTCCCTGAATAGAAACTAGATCATCAGTCTGCAGCAAGAACAAACATTTAGGTTCCATTCATCAAGTTTCTCCAACCATAAGTTAGTTTAGAGCAGAGGGAATCTAAGCCTAAAATGAAAAGTGGGTGTTTTCCAACCACCCTTTAACAAGATTGATTGAGATGAATTATAAGAATTCCAGCAATTGAAATAATTTCCCATTTAGAACCATGTGATAGAGCATCTGTATGTGATAGAGCAAGAAGGTAAGTCTCTTCATTGATAACGGGGAAGCTTATAGCTGGTGGTTGACATAAGTTGCTGAATGTTATGAGTCTGGAAATGGACTTTTACAGATCAGGTCTGAACTGGGAATTTCCATTTGTAGCTAAGGTGTCGTTCCTGGTGTGTTGTCAGCTATATGTGTTAAAATACAAGAACCATCAAGACATCTGGAAGACATCAGGTTGAGGGAGACTTTAAGTATATGCAATTTCCTATGCTATTCATTCATTTTATTGCACTTATTGCATTTCCCTGGGTTTTAAAATATATTTTTAGAATCATTCATTGTTTTTAAGGGACACTGTAATTTTGCCAGAGAATTTCAGTTACCGGGCAGATTAAAAATTAGAATGATAGTAACACGAGCAATTGTTTCCCCACGTGCATTCATCTACTTATTAGTAGCATACAGGACAGCAAAATGTTGCTTAAGGAGATTCAATACTAGAGGGATTTTATTAAGGGGGGGGGGGGAAGCACACACTTTATTCATTCAAAATGCAATCATTTAGAACCTAACATGTACATACAAGAAAAGACATATCATTCTAAAACTCTGCCTCTGCACATCACTCTTCCCCATACAGTATAAACTTGACTGTCAACAATATTTATTTCATTTCAACACAGTTAGATTTAATTGTTAAATCAGTTCAGCGTTATAAGAGACACTATGGTATAAAGGTTAAGCTGCTGGACTGGCATTGGAGAGTCCTGTGTCCTAGTCTTCTCTCAGCCACGGAAACTCAGTTGGGTGACTTTGGACCAATCGCTCTCCATCAGTCCTACCTACCTCAGAGTTGTTGTGGAGAAAAATAATAGGAGGGAGAGCTATGAATGCTTCGTTTGCTCCTGAGTTTGGCATGTAAATTGAGCAAATGAATAAATAAATACATTACCTTATTGAATGCAATGTTCACAAGCCAGTATAGACCAAGCCTACTACTGTATGCTTTAAGGTTCATTCAAAATTGGAGATCAAGCCATCTGAGAGTGGTTTGCAGGGATGTCCACAGGATGTTCTCAAAACAGGATAACAGCCACAAGAGTACAATTGAAGCAGCCTGTTTTTTAGGTGTGTCTCACATGCATAAGAATGGATGGAGCTTTGATCACACCATTGCAGCTGCCATCTTGAATTGTTGACTATACCTCGTGGATACCCCTGGTTCTTTGCAAGAAAGGGTAGGCAAACTTTTCATGGCCTTGGGCTTGAAGGAGGGGAGAAGAGGGCCACAGAGGATGAGCAAAGAACTCAGAAGTGGGCAGGGTTGCCTCATGCCCACACAGGCCAGGGCATGCGTGTGTGTGTGAGAGAGAGAGGAATCTTTTCAAAAACGCACTGGGCTTTTCTTTTCTTTTCTTTTCTTTTTTTTGTGGTTCCCACCTTAAAGTGACAGGAAATTCTGTTCCTGATATTTTGGAAATGGTGTCATTGAATTCTGGCAGTACAGCCCGAAGAGGGCTCACATATGGTATGATCGCTGCTGTCTTTGTAAAAGAACTATGAACACCAAATTAATTCCATTCTGCATCTGGCAGGAATTGTGCTACGCATGCAAGAAAAGCAAACAAAGACTTTAATTGTTGCTTGTTAGGGGTTTTTAAAGTCATGTTCAACTAGGCACTTGTTCTTGTCTCTTCAGCTGGCTTCTGAGGGCAACATGACCTGAAAGATGGGTAAAAAAAGTGTTTTTTAAGTGTTATTAAGCAGTTAATTGATCATTTCCATTGAACATTTTATTATATAGCAGACCAGGGGTGTCTGCAGGGTATAGTCAAAGTCAGGATGGCAACCACGATGGGGTGGTCAAACCACTACTTGTTTTTATACGCATTAAATGTGCGATGCATGTAAAAAATGGGCGGAATGTCAGTCACACTGTTGTGGACACCATCTTCACTTTTTTTACCATACTGTGCAAATACCCAGTAGCAAATGGACGAACTGATCTTTATCCAGTCTTGCAGCTGAATTCTCACTTTGAAAATTCTGACTGAAAACTTAGCTGTTCGGTGTGAATAAATAAATAAAATAATTTTCGGTCTCTTCTGGACTACAGTAAGGGGCCTAGCACAGCTAGATAGCAGTAAACTAGCCTTGGCTGGTCTCAAAAATCCAAGCAGGGTTGAACCTGCTTGTCACATGGCTGGGAGACCACCAGAAAGTCCCAGGGCTGTAGACTAAACTGGGCATTAAAACCACCACCACCACCACCACCTCAGAAAACAGCAGTTGCAAACCTCTTCACAACTGCTTCCTGTTGAGCAGAAAGCCTGCTCATGAGGTTATCCAGAATCAAGCTTTATCAAAGGGCCTTACCTTAAGGGGCTTAGCAGGAATACCATCCCCTCTATTTTTTTTTTTAATCTACAAAATATTGAAGCCACAAACTCTGTTAAAACTGAGGGAGATGGTATTGGCTGAAGGGGACTGAGCAAAAAGATTGGGGTCAGCATTCTGATGCCCTCCAGATGTGTTATATGACAACTCTAATCACATCTGAAAACAAGCTATTCTGGAATTATTAGCACCAACTTGCTTATCCCTGTTTGAAGAGCCTAATCCATGGGGACTGTATACACACTCCTAAAATGGACATGGAGTCACTGGGGATGGGCGGGCTATTACATATTCCCTTCTTTGGCATTTTTCAAACATAGACACCACCAAGGTGGAAATGGGGCATAAAAGGACATGTTACCTGCCCTTGGTGATGTCCTGTGGTTTTCAAACACTGCATGCTCCAAGCACCGAGCCACTTCTGGATCCATGTCCTTCTATGGTCTCTGTGGCTACCAAGAACATGCAGCATAAGCTAGAACTTGTTTCACTTGACCAGCCTGGATGCCTTTTATATTTGCTTGTCTCCATGTTTTTTCCCCTTCTTCCAACAGCTTTTTCTCTCCTTCTGAATCATAAAATCCTAGTTGGAAGGTACTATTATGTCAATGAGCCCAACCCTGTTCAATGGAAGAATCTAAATTAAAGTATCCCTAGCAGATGGCTATTCAGCCTCTGCTTGAACACATACAAGGAGAGGTAATTGGTTCCACTATCAAACTGCTAAAGAAATTGCATTTTGTTGTGTGCAGGCTCTGATACGACTTGACAGGACATGAAGTTAGTTGATGGCCATGCCCATTTTCTTGGCCACCAGAAGAGTAGACAGATTGTGCCTGGTGATTGCCCTGCACTGTTTCCTTGATCAGAGTTGATTCCAACCTGTTTTTCAAGGCATTTTGCCATTGACCTAAGTACCAGTTCTGGATGTGGTCAAGATGGCCAAGGTGAACATAGAAATTTCAACCCCATCACTCATCTTAGAAAGGGGCATCTTACCAATACTAAAAAAGGAAAAAGATATAAACATCACAGTTGTGCATATATTTATATAGAGAAAACTTATATTCAGTGGAAGTTTCATTCTGACTTAATGAACCATTGGTTGCTCTTCTGCGAAACTGAGATAAGCTTAACAACTCCACATCAGCCAATCTTCTAGATTATGCTGTAAGAGCTAAAAAGCATGGTAGGTGCTTAGAGTGCTGTTTTAATTATTAATACCTACACTTCCTTTGTGTGGCTGTACATTTTCAGATGTTTGTGTGGAAAGCAGACAATTGAATATCTGTGGTCTTGCTTTTCATCTCAACTGGAACAGTGTCAGTTTTGGTGTATAATGAAAAATCAATCTTAGTGGGGATGGGGTGGGTGGGTGGGGAGAGTTTTATTCCTAAGGTCCCTTCTACAAATCCAAGGAACATTGATGGAAATGGAAGAGAAATCCAACAATATTCTTATTTTCATTCATCTAGGGAATATGTAGCAAGAATAGAATTGTTACCAGAAGGTATGATCCCAGCTCCACTGATGCAAAAGGTCTAGGATGATATCCTAAATAAATGCAAAACAAATTATTTTGTTTGCATTTTAAAATTTCAAAGCAGTCCAAATTTGGTCAGAGAAGTAGCACTGAAGGAAAGGAATCTGAACTGTTTTCCTATTATGTTCTTATTCCACTTTCTGTCACACAACTGAGTAGGAGGAGAGAAAATACTGGTATTGTGTTTTTTCCTCTAATGTCTGTAGTTCTAATAAGAATTTGATAAAAGACAACTATTTTAAGGCACATTCTAACAAGCCTCCTCCCCCCGCCCCACTTTTCTTTGGTTGCTACTCTAATCAAACCAAAACTATTTTAAAGGTTAAAACAAAAGACAGGGAGACCAGACTGTGCCTGTCCCATGTCAGCTGTACTTTGACCTGATGTCACCAGTGATAACAGAAGGCACAAAAGTAAATTAATGGCAGATGCGTTGCAGCCATAAAGCCATGCCCCTTTTTTTCTCGATTGCTTTGGGAGCCCAATGGTAGTCAATAACACTGCTTTCTTGCTAGAGGCACACAGTCAGGTCTGCAGTCTAAAATCATCATGCCTTTACGTTCTGGACCAGAGAATGTAAAGGCATAAATTGACTTGTCCAAGCGATATGAAGAGATGAAAGAATGCAGCCAGTGGATTCCATTAACCATGATGCTATGTATGCTTAAAAGCATTGTTTCAGCAATATACCATTGCTGTGTTCTTGTATTGTTGAGTTCTCTAGTAACATCAGCAAGAAGGACCCAACAGTGCCAGTCTCTGATCCCTTCAGACTGAATGAAGCATTGCACGGTATGTTCAGCACCATCATGTAATGGACTGTACCAATTCAGGTGCTAGCTGTGTATATTTGACCTTGCTAAATATTTGCAAACAGATCCCACACATTAAAAATCAAAATCAAAATCTACATGTCTGCAAGAAAACTAGGCTCCTCCTTGACTTTGCCACCTTTCTAAGGGCAGAGAATTAATGATGGGGTGCAGAAAACACAAATTATCTTTCACCTGCTAGAGTTACACACTTTAAGGAAGGTGGCTTGTGTGATATTTCAGAGCTACTAACAGTCAGGCTAAATCAGGAATTGGCAGAATGCCTGCAGATGCCAGCACATCTATTATTGCTACCCAAAACGGTGCATATGAACTCCTCAAATTATTATTTTTTAAATAAAAAATGGCCCAGATTTCACATGACCTTATGCTTTTTTAGCCTAGTTACATGAGATCTCATGAGATCCCTGTATGAATTTGCCAACACCTCATGAAGTTAGAGGAGATATGGATGGGTTTTATGATTTTGTTGTTGGCGCCCAGACCATTATGTCAGATTGAACAATGATACCCAGGGTTGGAACGTGTTGCTGACCGTGGGCCTAAATCAATCTTCGGCTTTAGCAGTTCTAGTTTCTAGGAAAAGGCCTTCCCCAAACATGCCTGCATGAGGACATATAATTCAAATCCTTGCTCATTGAAAAAGAGCCCCATCCTTTGTGAACTGCATGCATGAGAGAAAAGTATTTAGCAATATACTTTTGCTAACCCCATTTGAAAGGAGAACCGGCCTTGGAGAACAGTGGTGCAGTTGAGTCATTTTTGACTCTGAATGCTGCAGTCTAACTGGGGGAGGGTTATAGGGGATAACATGTATCCTTTTACTTAGTCTAATTGGGGTGAATCACAATTTGTGCCCCCACAATTCTGCTGAGTGCCATCCCTCACTTGGCATTGGAGCTACAATTTGGTGAAAAGCCGGCAGTACAATGCTCTCTCAATGCCAAGGTGCTTTTTTTTCCTGGTCCGAAAAACACCCCCTATAAAACCCATGGAGGATTAGACTTATGGATGCTGTAGATCTGCATAGATTGATATGGGGTAGGGCTGCAGTCATGCCTTTAGAGATGGTTACTCCATCTCCAATGATGCAGATAATTTGATGTATGCTACAGTAGCTTAATTGACCGATTTCCCCAGCAGTGGCATAACATAGATCCCTTTAGGCTCCTCTGAGCAATTTCAAAAAGGTCTCAAATGTGCAGGCACCTCAAAAAGAAGCAGCGTCAAGACCTAGATCTTGTCCATGCCATTTTCTTTCAGAGGGAATTTGTTTGGAGGCCAAGGTCCATCTGTGGAAGAAAAGGGGAAAAATGCAAAGGAAAAGGGGTTGGAAAGTCAATGTTCCCTCCCTCCCCAGATATGCTATTTCTCCCATATGGAGCTTTGAGGATTGTGTCTGAAGAAGGATAATACTATTTTTAAAAGATGGCTCAACCGCTTTGATCTGCAAATGGCTTCTGGGAAACATTAAAAGGTTATGATGTAAGAATTCAGAAAGCACTTTGGGTTTCATAGAAAAGACTACACAACCTGGTATACAGTGACACACATACATTGTTGCTTCTGAGTCATCAGCACAGAAGGATGCAGCTGTCTTTTAATTTCTGGAAGATTAAGATGCAAAGTTAATGCCTTATGGATAATCGACACACTAATTAGAATCCCTAAACCCCAAACAGCTTTGAATAGTCATGCTCTGCATATTTTCTCACAATCACCTCATTCATGCAGCATGTTACACCTTGATCTGTGTTAGGCGTGTGTGATGTGAACCAAGCCATTTATGGTGTGTTCAGCAAATTGTTGGGCACAATGTCACACAAGCCATGCTTTAGTGTATGAACTCTGTCAGTGTTAAATGGGTCTTATTCCCAAATAAATGTGCAAAGACTGTGATTCTGTTTCTCCATTCATTAAGGGGTATAATACAAATTATAAACATGGAACAAGGAGCAGGGACATTGCCCTGGTTTGATAAAATAAGACTGCTTCTCAGGGATTCATCATAATCCTAAATGCAGATTTGATGGATCCTGTTATGACAGCTATTGCTACAAGTAGTATAGCTCCTAATGTGACAATCCCCTTTTAGGTTGCCCTGGTCTTGGATCTATCTAAAAAAAGAGATTAAAATATCTATAAAAGACTCCCATAACTACTACTAATGGGATTTTCTCCTGTCACATCTCAGATCTGTTGACAGGAGATGCCCCAACTTTTAAATATTCAAAGTGCTCACAATGACATCAGGAGGAAGCAAGAAAGGTTTAAGGAAAGAGCTATTTAAGATGGCGCTATGCTGAGTTTCCTGCTATGATCTGCTTGGGAGGTGGCAGTGGCGCCTGCTGCATATCTGGCCTGATGCACTTGTCACATCTCTCTGTGTGTGCATCCTTCAAGTCAGTACAGGTTTGATTAAAGAAAAACAAAAGCCAAATTTCTCCCTTAAAAGGCACAGGCAGGCCCTTCCCTCTGGGTAGAAGCAGTTCTGCGTCAAGTACAGGAAAAATGGGAAGCCTGCATAGGCTCCATCTAGACTGCATAGGCTGCAACCTTACGCACAGTTACTTGGGAGTAAGCCCTGTGGAACACCATCTATGGCTTTGCACAACAGGCAGGTGGAAAACCCCAGCCCTGATGGTTGGGAGTGGACATGGGTAGACCTCACAAGCACTAGCATGGGTGCGTGCGCGCGCACGCACACACACACACACATATCCCTGGGTGGGGGAAAAAGCCTGCCTTTGCATGGGGCCCCAGTCCCTGGAAGAGCTGCAAGGTAGGAACAGGAGAAGAGTTTGGAGGAGAGCGAGTGAGTCAGCCAAGCGGCAGACTGCTTCAGCACCCCTGTTCAATCGGAGGCCCAGATCCAAGAATCTGCCTCCATGGCTCTCGGCTCCTTCTCCCCCTCCCTCTCAAACTCATCCCAATTAGCGAATCCTCTTCTCCTGCTGTCTCCCCCGCTCCTCCAGCCTTCTGTCCTTGAGAAGGCAAAAGGTCGCGAAGGCAGATGGCGATGACCGCGGGGGTGGGGAGAGGAATGGCGGCTCCTCCCCCTTCCTGCAGAAAGCAGCCCAAGAGCTGGGCACAGCGGGCGAAGGGGGGGGGGCGGGGAGGGCGGGGGACAGCGGTAGCAGCAGCCCCAGCCTCCGGCCTCGCGCCGTAAAAGCGGGGCGCTACGGTGCGGAGCGAGTCTCGGGGCTGAGCAGAAAAGAAGCCGGCTTTTCACACTCCCAAGATGCCGCCTACGGGCCCTCCTTCCGCTCTGTCACAGGCTTTAGGAGAAAAGGGGTTTCTGGATTCAGTGTGACCCAGAACCCTACATCAGGCAAGAGGCTGCATCGATTATTTCGCTAAGAGGCGGAGGTCCGCGTCATTTCATCATCCGCGACTGCGGATTTTTATCAATCGTTCATTTCCATCGGGGGCGGGGGGGGGGGACACGCGATCCAGCAAAGCACCGCGAAAGGAGCTCTCCGTGGTCCTGAAACCCTCCCAAGTCCCTGGGTCTCTTGACAAGAGCGCTTCATCTATAGAGGGGGCACCCTTGCCTTCCAGATGTGTTTGACTACAACGTCCATCATCCACACAGCCTGGCCTAGACTACAGTGTTTGTAGATCACAGACATCTTAAGTGAAACTCATCTGAAGGGCTAAAGGATGAACTAGGGTTAAGTTGTTGCTTTTTCGTGAAGGAAGTGTGCATGCATGTGTTAAAGGGACTGTGTGCTTGCAACATGCTGAATCAAATCGGTTACAAACCAAGCAGCTGCATTAGTACAAAATGCTAAAGTTGGTCAGTCTTAACCTTGGTTACTTTTTTGTGGCTTATGGTGTGGTGTGAACCAAGGCCATTTGCTTATTGTAATTCTCCACTCTGTTGTGCAAATCTTAACCAGGTTAACGCTATTGAATGAACACAGCCAGAGTAAAGACTAGACCTAGCTGGAAAGATTTGGGTAAGACCTTTCTTTTGAACCCAAGCAATGAGATACATAAACCTTCGGCTGCTTTTCCTACCCTTCACATCTTGGGACAGATGGAAATTGTAGCCTCTCATCTTATCTTGCACATTTATTTTCAGTCACGGGATTTGCATTTCGATTTCAGGCGCTGGAAAAAGGTTCCTTTCGTTTTTTAAAGTTCCTCTCAACGAAGGGGAATGGCATAAGAGAGAAACTCGCCTCGCCCCCCCCCCCGCCTCCCGGTGCTCAGCCCCTGGTCAGGCTTGCGTAAAATGCGAAAGAAATGTTCAGTCACGTAGAAGGACCGCAACGCGGTGCCTCCTAAGTGAATTGGACCCGACTTGAACTGGACCAGCCTAACCGTTCCGATCAAATGATTTTGAAGGGCCAAGGTTGGGGAAGGCTGATACAGGGAAAAAACAGAGGGGGGCCCGGGCTAACCTTCCCACTGCAGCATTTGCCATCCCACCTCTTTGCCCTCCCCTCCCCCCCTCCCCCCCTCCCCCCCTCCCCCCCTCCCCCTCCTCCCCCTTCCAACAGGATCCACAAAGCCACCACTCACTTCTCCACCTCCCCTTTTTAAATACGCGCAGGACAATACGCATACGATCCGCATACACACACGCACACACAACTGTCACATTTGCCAGGGCTGCCTGGACTTCACACCCCTTCCCTGACGCGTTTACACGTACTCAACTACTCCTCACCTGCCAACTCTAGCAAAAGGGGATCTGGCAAACGGCCAGGCAGACACAGCTTATTTCACACCCCGTTCCCTTTCTTCAGAGACTCTTAGCACCACAGTGTAAAGCCGTTGAATCTTCTTAATCTCCACCAGCACCATTTTTTTTAAAGAAAACATCCTCTATCAAGCCTTCTCCTGCCTCTTAAATTTAGGCAAGACCCAAAGCTTCAAAACCAGGGTCTGAAACAGTATTTATTGCACGCGCTGTCGTTCGCTCGCGCGTGCGCGCGCGCGCACACACACACACACACACACACACCCTCTCTCATACAGCCGCAGCCGACGGTCCAAGAATCAAAGCAAAGTAAACCGGGAATGTTCGTCTCCTCTCGTTCCCTTACCAGCCAAGATGTTACCTTTCTTTTAAAAACCGAGCAAGAAAATCAGTCTTTGAAAGTCTGTGTCCCGGAATAGACGCAGCCGAGGAAGAAACTGATCCGTGGCGGGCCCGACCGCTTCCCTCCTCGCGGCGGACCGGACCGCGCCTTTCGAGGAAGCAAGCGAGGAGAGGCTGGACGTGGCTTCTCTCTTGGCATTCACCGCGTGCCTTAATTGTATCGAAATTAAATCAAGGTCCGCTGTGAACACGAAGGGCTTAAGCCAAGCGGGGGAAGAAAAGACCCGGGGCGGGGAGAGCGAAACAGGAACGATCCAAGCTCGCGGCAAAGGCTGCGCCAAGCCAGGCCGGGGTGGGCTTCTCCGCGTCTCTGGTCTCGGTGGGGAGTTGCTGGGGTGGGGGGCGAGTTGCTTCGGCTCGCTCGCCCTTTTTCCTCTCTGCCCTTTCTGTCGCTGAATTGCACCCTCGCTTCTGCAACAGACTTCGCAGAAAACACGGTGCGGAGAGCGAAGTATCCGCTGGGGGAGGCGGGGAGGGGAGGCTGGCTCTCAGCCTGCAGGAAGCTTCCTTCTCTCCCTCCAAAGCTGCTGCTGCGCCCCCCTCCCCTCCTTAATTGTCCGCCGCTCTCCGGTCTTGGCGATTCTGCTTCCAATCCCCCTTTTTCCACGCGGAGAGTTTCTCCAACCTCAACTGCCGAAGTTGACGCGAATGGCTGATCTGCTGCTTCACCCTCCTCGCCTTTCTCTCCTTTCTCCTCTCCAGTTAGTATCTATTCAAGTATCCGGGAGGGGGGAAGGAAGGGGGGGGGCTCTTCTCTCGCTTGTCCTCAAGCGCTCTCCTCGGACGTCGCTTTCTGGTCGCCGAAACCGTCGCAGCAGCACAACCGAACCTAGGACGGAAGATGATTTTCTGGGCAATGGCTTGGTTTGAGCACTTGCTCGGAAGTAGGGCTCTTTCTTTCTTTCTTTCTTTCTTTCTTTCTTTCTTTCTTTCTTTCTTTCTTTCTTTCTTTCTTTCTTTCTTTCTTTTTCTCTCTCTCTCTCTCTCAAGAAAAGAAGAGAGCCCATCAAGAAAAAAAATAAGCGACGGATCGATGAGGGGCGAATTTACCTCCTCTTCTTTGCCGGACTGCGAGCGGGTCGGGGGAGGGGGGCAATAGTGCCTGGGAGGCAGCGAGGAGGGGGGGCAAATCTCTTTCTCTCTCTCTCTCGACCTCAACAAAACAAGAAGCTTCCCAGGGTATCCTCGTCCCCGGCGTTCGCCCTCTTTCTGCGCACCCCGCCGGCAGCATCTGCGGACTGTGCGCAAAATGCCTTGTGATGTACAATTTACACTCTGCCTCCCTCCCTCCCTTCCTCTCGCTCCCCCTCTTCCCTCCCTCCCGCTCCCCCTCCTCTTCCCCCACCCCCAGAATCAACCCAAATGATGCTGAAAGCAGGATTAGGGGAAGGGTCTCAGCTGCCTGAGATTACCGAGACCCGGGAGACCCAGGCCCATCAGAAAATGAGGAGGGGGGCAGGCAGGGGTGGGGATAGCGTTGGGGGTAGAGGACGGAAGGAAGCAACCTCGCAAGATAGAGAGGAGGGAGATAGAATAAGAGGCGTAGGGAGGGTCCAAGATGGGGGAGGAAATGTGCTATTTTATTTGGGGGAGGGTGGGAGGAGTCAGTGTCCCACAGGGGGTTGATTTCTCTTTATTTAATACCCCAGAAAATATCGAGACGGTAAATAAAGTTAGATCATCTCTGCAGAGCAGCTTGGAGGATTCAGCGAACCTATACAGATTGTTTTTTTTTAAAATCTATACAGCATGAAACACGTTTTTCTCCTATGCGTCAGAAGAGACCTCCCGATCTTTTTCTTCTTTGGCCCCTCTATGTGGACGTTGTAGGAGGAGAACCGTGTTAACCGAGGGTAGTCTCCTATCCAAAGGTCTTGAGCAGCGTCTTTTCAGACGAACACATTTTATTTCAGGAGCTACCCCAGGGAGATTTTGGTCTCTATAGAATCCTGCCCGTCAAGCAACCCACCTTTTTACAACGTATATCTAGGTTACCCCACACCCACACGCTCTCCGAGGGAGGCGGCGGGGCTGGCAACAATTTAGGCTCCAGTTGTTATCATGTGAAAGTGCATTTCTTCCTTTTTCCCCCTGCGCGTGTGTGTTTGTATATATCTAGGAGGATATGTGTGTGAGCGCACTACAGTAGAAGATATTATGACCTCAAGGGAGACATAGAAAAGGCTTGTAGCTGTTTAAACGGCTCAGGATTATGGAGGCCAATGAGAGGAAGGGGGGAAAACCCGTTTAAAATAAAAACGGTAAAGGCAAAAGCTAGCGCACCGTCACGGCCAAGTCCCCAGTATTTAGTCCCGAATCTGTTTAATTCGGAGGTCATTTAGAGGAGCAAGGAATTGAGTGTGCTTTATTCCTACCTCCACCAGCATCCCCTAAAGCCGTCAGCCGGTGCACTGGAGGAGGGGGTCGTATTTAAAAGGGCGTATAACTATTGGGAAATTCTGCCGAAGCGGCCCTGGTCGTCCCGGGTTCCTCTCAAGCGTCCAGCCTCCTCTCCAGGGACTGCCTTCTTCCCCCGCAGGCCAACTCAGATCTGGGCAAGGAAGTCACTGCATACGGGAAAAGTGGGGCGAGGCCAGAGGGAAGCCGTGACCTAGACACGTTTGAACCCCGCAAACTGGCGTCCAGCTGGGGAGGAATTCCTAGCAGTTTTATCTCCCACCCCGGCCGTTTGAAACGTGGGGAAAGAAGGTGGGGGGCAGTAACGGGTCTTGTTGAGAAAGCCGCTCTGGGGAAGTTCTGGAAAGGGCGCTCGAAAGCATCTTTGCAGCCAGGCCCGAAACTCGTTTACTCGGGGGTAAAGCCCACCGGGTCAAGGAAGCAGGCCCGAGGCTACAGCGCTCCAACCGCCTGCGCGACCAGCCGGGCTTCGTGAAATCCCAGGGCCGGACTTACTTCCGCGTAAAGTGGCCAAGGAATCCGCGCCCTTAAGGCAGACGTAAAGCTTCGGGGAGCCGCCCGGGGTCTCTTTGGTCGGAATACGGGAAAGATCCCCCTCGGCTGCTGCTGGAGGAGAGAGAAGGGAAAACCTAACCCAGAATGAAAGCGCCCGCAGCGAAGGCGGCCTTATTGCTGGGGCCCCCAGCTGCCCTTTTGGAAAGAACAGTTTCTCCCCAAATAGGTGGCTAGTGCGCTAAAGGTGAAGGTGCAAAGGGGGTGCAAAAGACCAGGGAGAGCTTGGGGCTTCATGGAACGGATAGATACACACACCTCTCTCTCTCCACACACACCCCAATATATTTATATCTATATATATACTCCACACACACACAAATATATCTATACACACACACATATCTATCTATACTGACACGCATAATCCATATATATATATATATATATATATATATATATATATATAAAAACACGCACACACCTATCTTTCCACCGCATATATCCGTGTACACACACACACATCTATCCATCTACACATGCACACTTTTCCCTATTTACACATACACACTTATACACATCCAAATATAGGCTTTCTGCTTTAAAAATTGAAGCGTGATATCTGTAATGTCGGCACAGAAGTCACTCAAGCCGGGTGCACTCGGGTTTTAAAAATAGAGCCCATAAATAACACAACGCGACCCCTCCCCCGTACATTAATCACTATTCTGCACGTGCCACGCGGCCTCTTCCGCGATGCCGAGGAAACGAGAGAGTTTGAAGCCCAAATGCAACCGGGCGCGTTTCAAGCGTCGGGATTCACCTTCTGGGGATACTGGCGCGGGGAGCGAGCGGTTCGCCTTGCACCGCCTGCTCTCTGTGCACGTACCGGGCCAGGGGGTATCGCCCGCTATCCTCGCCTGTTGCTTAGGGTTGCAGGGGGCAGGGAGGAAGAAAAAAAATAAGAGGAAGGACACCCGACGTTGGCTTGCCTGCGACGCCGGAATGGCCACTTGGTTTGAAAAGAAAACCAGTCCACTTTGCCCGTAGGAAAGATGAGAGCAGCTGATTGGGCTAAGTTTTCGAATGGCTGCTTGAAAAGCACGAATTTCCTCCCTGCCTTCCTTCCTTCCTTCCTTCCACAAACACATAAAACACACAACTGCAACAGCCCAGGCGAGGCGGGGATGCTCAGGTGCAAGTGGGGAGGGGGGAGAAATCCACAGCCCCCTCCTTCTTCACTTTTTCTCGCCTCCCGCTTGTGCTATATATCAACCCCACCCCCGGGAAATGTGACTTTGATGGCTTCCCATAAATATTCATAGAGGCGCTCCTTTACCCTATAGAAAAAATTAACCCTTCGGGCGAGGGGGCTCTCTCCTCTCCCTTCACTGTATCCAAAGGCTGCAGGTGCGTTTTTCTATTTTTCGACCCCCCATTGTCAGAAGCTTTCCGAGGTGGTCTAAAGTTTTCTACATACACACGTTCAATGAATAGGAGCACCTGGTCGTGAGGGGGGCTCGGTTCTGTCCCGCCCGCCCATTGGGAAGAGGGGGAGGGATCCGGGGCCAAGAGGATCTAGAAAGTGGCGGCGTGGAAAATTCCGAGCAGAGTTTTAGGATTTCCTCCGGCAACCGGCCCAAACCCCGAACCGCTTCTGTCCCGGGTCGGGGGTCAAGGGATCAGAATCGGACACGGAGAAAAGCAGGGAAGAAAGAGGAGAACGAAATCGGGCCGCGGGAGCTAATGGGTGTGTTTGTAAGGCGAGACTTAGGTCTAATTGACTGGATTCACACACCCGCTCGGGCAGGTCAGCCGGAAATCTTGCAGCTGCCTCTGCACGTAACGCGGAGGTTGATTAACATTAACCGTGGTTTGCTTGAGAGTGCGGGAGTGCGTGTCTCGGCATGTTTTGCCCGCTCAGCTCGTTTGGCCAGTGCAGGGTTCGTTGTCCGTGTGAACCTAGAAAATGGGTTAATTCGGCAACAGGGTGAAAGCCTGTCGTGGGAACACAGGCACTTTGCCTGAAGGGGATTAGAAGAGAGCGGGAGGTGAAGAGGAGGGTCTTGGTCCCTGCCTTTGCCCATTTCAATCAAAACTCGATGTCTCTGGGATTTTTTTTTTAAACGGGAAGTCTTCGAATCAGGGCTTAGAATTCACATTTAACCCCCACGTGGCAGGACTGCAGCTCGTTGAAATCAATGCGACTTCAGACTTATGGACTAGTGGAGAAGTCCCACTGATGTCAACGGGTCAGCCTGAAGTAACCGCTCAGCCGGGATTCCACCGGAATAAAAAAACCCAAACCGAATCAGTAATCTTGAAGTAGAAGACGAAGACTTTGCCAAGGTATCCCCCCTTCTTTTTAGGCTTTCCTTGTGGATTTGTTTGCAATCATCATCATCATCATCATCATCATCAGTCACACAGACAGCCAGACGTTTAGACTGGATCTGGCCTTTTTATCCACCTATGGAGCCCTTCCCGAGGACCTGGGATAGGCAGATGTTGTTCTTTGATGGTGTTCAAGGTATTGTCGCAGGATGGAAGCTGTTATTATTATTACTACTATTACTATTACTATTACTATTACTATTACTACTACTACTACTACTACTATTATTATTATTATTATTGTTGTTGTTGTTGTTGTTGTTGTTGTTGTTTGGGCAAAATAGCTTTTCAAGTATTCATCTTCTAATCATGTAACAACACCCCCCACCCCACTTCCCTCCTTAAAAGCAGAAGAAAACTACAACAAAACACTAGATTGGAAATCTGAATCTCTCTTTTAAGCAAAGTAAAAGTGAGTGTCTGTACATGAAATATTCAACAAATAAATACTTTAACAAGATTGGGGCTCCTGCATTTTTATTCCCCTTTTCATCCCCTTTCTTTTCATGCACTAACCTGTTTTCAGGGCAAATTTGTTTGTGTGTATTTTTATTTCTTTTCCCAGTTTACTGACGATTATAACCAAGATTACAGTGAAGTGCAACCTTTGTCAGAAAATGTGTGCTGCTGGTTGTGGTAAAACAAAACAAAATGGATACTGAATAATACAGCAAACTCAAACTTCAGTTCTGCATGAATCCACCCTCTTTCAGCAGTGATTTTCCTTGACTTTAATGAGACTGACTCCAAGTAAATAGACACAGGAGTGTAGCCTACAACTGCAAATCTCTACGTACCTACTTGAATATTAATTTTATTCTTTTCAATCAAACTTATGCCCAGGGAAGTATACATAGGTTGTCTGCCTGAAACAAGTAATATAAAGAAGTGTTTTTCTTTTAAAGAGAGAGGGGAGGACAAGGGGACCTAGAACTACTACGGTTCATGAAAGAGGGAAGTAAGTTTATAAAACAGCTACAAAGGGGCTAGCCAGAACTTTTGGATCTGGTGGAATAATGAACATGGATTCCAGCAAGACAATATTCTCACAGGCTACTTTCTGCAGGGCCATAACATTGTCATTTGATCATCCAGACAATCATATTGCATGTCACATGGGAACTCCAGCTGAATCAAAAGGGTTTTGGTGGCAATTCAATGCCAGAGAAAGGGGTTGGGGAGTGCCTGGGGGTTAAAAAAGAAGCAATTCCCATTAAGCACCCACCTAAAACCATTTATATCCCTTCATCATTTACACACCGAGACTTTTGTGTTCACACAAAAAGGCTAAAGGTTCTGAGATCTCATGGCATTCCAAGGGTTAATGCCTCCCACACTCAGCAGGTTGTGTGATGCTGGAAGTAGGTCTGCCATTGACCCGATCAATCATATTGTATGAACAGGGCTATATTTAGCTATGGTCTGTTTTCATACAACATGCTTAACCTGGTTACTGTATTTAGCCAAACACAAACTAAAACCAAAAAAAAAAATGTAACCAAGGTTACATTAGCAGGCTGTGTAGATGCACTCATAAGGCTTGTAAGTGACGTGGCTAAGTATGTGTGAATAAAATCATTGTGTGAGTATGCAAAGATCTTTTAGATTCCCTTCCTTTGTTCCAAATCCACCTCTGCTTTTCCAGAGAATGGGAAATCAGGGATTGCAAGAGAGAAATGAAAATGCAAGACCTTCTCTTCGAGGAGGCGGTTCCTCCTTCCTTGGCTGGAAACCTTTTCCAGGGGATTCCAAAATTCAGGATTCAATCACTACCCCTACCCCTTACTTGCTCCCAAATTCCAGACAGAACAGGATCCATGCATTGAAGAAGAAAACATCCCCATTTCAGAGCTACAGAAGATAGGATAGTTGTAAGCTTAATTGTCAAATGTGGGGCTTTTAAAGCTTGGGATGCATAATAATAGGAATATTTGGCGCACTGATGGAACTGCTTCCACTTTTGCACAACGATGGGAACTAAGGGGAAGGCACTCTCTTCAACATGCAGTCTTTTCAAAACAGTTTTAAACTGAATTGAAAAAAAGAAAGACAAAGACTTTATAACGTCTCCCTTCCACCTGACTTCCCTGGTTTATTATTGAGAATCACTGTGCTGGATGCAGACCTCTGAATGCATGCCCCCTCGTCGAGGAACAAAAAAAACTTTTTAAAAAATGTTAACGATACCTACCAGACCAGTGAGAATGCCAGTGGGAGAACAACGTTAATTTAAAATGCTGAATGTTAATCTCGAGTTCACCTTCTCAGCCCAAAAACTTGTGGATTTTTTGTTTTTGCTTTTTTGCCTTTATTACAAGCCAGCACTAGAAATTGCCAACCTCCCCATCACCACCAGATTCACACAATTCCTTTCAATCAGCCCTAAAGTCACTGGATGGAATTGCACCCTGGAGACCAAAGGCTGAGACCAGGAAAATATCTACTGGCGGAAGAGCAGCACAGATGGGATAAAGTGTGTTGGGGGGCAGGGGAAGAATATGGTAAATTTCTGAAAGGGGAAACAGATACAATAATTGATTTGATAGGAAATGCTCCCTTCCCAACACAAGAGAAGAAACTGGATTGAACTTTAGGCTGACTCAGAACAGCCCAAGGACTGACATTTGTCACAAGGAACTGGATTGAAATGGGTCTGCTCTTAGAGTGATGACATCGGGGTCCAACCCAAGTCTTGTTCAATCTGTTCCATTGTCTGAATGGAGTTTTCTTCCTGATATGCAAGCTTTAATATGCAAGCTTGTTCTGTTTTTTTTTTAAATGTTTTAACAATTGTAAACGGCCCAGAGTCACTGGGAGTCAGGCGGCATATAAATTTAATAAATTATATTATCATCATCATCATCATCATCATCATCATCATCATCATTATTATTTAGTTGGCAATTGAGGATTCCATTGGAACACACTTTTGTTTCCTACAGCAGGAGTGATAGGGGTGGGGGGAGCAGGAGAAATTCTTGAGGAGGAGGAACTCCCTTCTCATAGATTCTCCTTGAGACTTATATCCAGATGTGAATTAAACTGTAAGCAAACACCCAAACTAGAGCTATGCAGAAAAATGATGTTGTGGTTTCTTTCCTCCTGGTTCTGACATGCTGTGGTGAAAAAGAGTTTGCTTTTGTAATGCCTTGCAAAAGTGACGAGAATTGTGGTGACATTCTCAGAGATGAAGTGTGGCATTTGTCCTTAGTTTATAGGTGGGCAAGGAGGTGGGGTTTCCTTGGATGAGGTGCTGTGGGTTGCAGAGATGACCCTGAGTCTCTTCCTTGAGACAAAGAGGTGATTGGTCAGCTTACAACTCTGCAGCTAGAAGCGGTGTCTTCTCACTTATTGCACATCCAGTGGCTAACTGGAAGCCTCTTCCAGCTGTTGCAAGGGCCAAGTGAAGGCTGCCCGACAGTGCAAGCCAAAAGCATTTTCACCTCTTCACTTTTAAGAGTGGGAGCTGCTATTTGCAGATCTGCTTCATTGGAGCCCTTTGGCCACATCACATCACCGTAGAACTGAACTGCCCCACTGGAACATTAGCAAGCTCAGTTACAAGGTTGCCAGAGGAGGGTGTGGGGATGTTCTCACTTTCATCGTACAAGCACCTCTCCAGATTCTGCAGAGAAGGGGCTTCAGTCACAGGGTCATGGCCCCCATCTTGACTTTTTTTGACCCCCTCCCTCCTCTCCAAAAGCCTCTGGATCAAGAGCTGGTAGCAAAAGTTCATAGAAAAGATTGCCAGAGGGGAGGTATGCCCTGCTGAAGACCATGATGGAGGAAAAAAAAATACAGTTTTAAGTAGGAATTAAAAAGAATAAAGAAAAAAAGAGCTGAAGGAAAATTGCAATATGGAAAAGTCCTCCTTTTTTCTGCCATCCATCCTAAACATTGCCATATCCCAACACTCCGGATGCATCAGCTAATAGGTTACTTTCCTTTAATGCTGATTTTGCTTTCACCACTTGATGAACAGATAACTGGGGCACATTAACAGAGTTCAGAGACCCCTCAAGGCCTTAAGAACAATTGCTGCTTTCATCTCAGACAGATGCTGCAGGTAAATTTGGATCCTTGTGTAGAGACCTGAGATGGCAAACAATGGATGCATTTGAAGAGGAGGGAAGGAGGGGTGGAATGAACCAATGAAGCAGCAATTCTTTGTAGGGCAATGGGATGGGTTGGAAAATCAAACATGGTTTCAGGTATATTAAGAACAGTTAAGCAGAAGCAGGCTCTACAATAAACCATTCCTCTCTATAGAAGCCATGTGAGTAAGCCTTCCTTTTTCTTTTCTTTTTCTATACTAGAGAGTTTTCTGATCTTTGCTGGTCTGGGTCTCATGTTAGAGACTTCAAGTCCACCAACCACCCCTTAAGTATTTTTAATTCATATTTATTCTTTTTACTGTAAACCACCGAGAGTTGCTTGGTAGTGAGATGGGCAGTGACAAATCTGAAATATAAATAAATAAAATAAAAGTAGCAATGGGGGGCTTAGGGAGCTTTGGAAGTTATATTGGTTACTGACCAGGAGGAGTCACTACACAACTGGTTTTATCCTTATTGGGACTCTTCAGGCATAGGTATCCTCCCTGCTAGATGTTCTATGTTTTGAACAGGATTTGAACCCGCTGGCCTTGCATTTGTTAACTACACAGTGCATTTAGCTTTAGAACTATCTTGGCCTGGTTGTCAGTAGCTACGAGTCAGTAGCCATCATAACACATTGCAATCTACCTTCAGCTCCTAATGGGAATGGACTTCCTCAGGATTGCAGCCAGCCTCCTTTCTAGTATACTGCATCTCATCACTAATGCCACTTTCCTGGGTTTTTTTTCCCAGTAGTTTTGCTTGAAGGTCAAAGTCTACTCTGACTGCACCTGCTTCCTCTTTTCCATTTTGTTTCAGTAGATCCTTTTCTTCTAATAGTTCAGTCTCCCCAGGTTGAACCAAGTTCCAGCTCCAGATTAACCAGTTCAGCTCACCGTTGAAGAGGTGGGAGATGTGATAATAGAACTGAATAATCATAAAAGAGTCCTATGACAGTTCAGTGCACACAGTTTTATATATAATGAGCCTTGGTGGTTCACAGTTCTCTCAATCAGCTGCATGAATCTGTAGTATGCTGTAATATTTAAAAGCGTATGTATTTTTTTTTAATTGTTAAGGGAGCCTTAACTCTCTGCATTTGCTGCAAAAGACAAATAGGCTATCCTCCGGAACTGAATTATGATGGTAGCTCTCCTACCATGTTGTCCTGAGAGGCCCTCTTAATTCTGGAATCAGAGCTTGCTAATTAAAGATGCCTGAGCCTACAAAGAAATTGATCTAAGCTGTAGTTAGGATGCGTCAGGAGCGTTTAAAGCTAGAGGAGGCCACTGCTTTTCAAAACAGTTTGAGAATAGCTTTGTTCCTCCTTATGATGCAAATACTTCTTTTGTCCTGCGGCACCTTCTCTGCTCAGACAGACTTTGTTGCTTTGGAGGACCAAAGAAAAATCTTTTGGACCTCTTTGAGAAAGAAACACAGGATGATAGGGGTCCCCAGCTTGAAGAAAGATCTATTTTCAAAGCACACTCTTTGATAAGTCAATTGTCTGTTTCCAATCTGGCCTCATTGATTTTAATGGGACTCAAGTACACAGCAATCAAGCCAATATCCTCCAGGTGCCCTGGATTACAAGATACAGGCCAGGGATTATGATAGATGTATTCCAATACATCTGGAGGGCACCAAATTGGAAAGGGCTGGACAAGATAAGAGTCTTTTCTACAGTTCAATGAATTCTTATCATTTGGGTTCCTGCAACATGCTAACCCCTAAATCTAGATCAGCAAAACACAATTGCTATGTTCACATAACACGGCACCCACAACCAATAAACCACATTATGGTTTAACTTGAAGTTCTGGTTCACACAACATGCTCAGAAAATGGCTCGGATGGCATTACCCTTCAAATCACAAACCACTCAATTCTATTTAGTCTAGCCTAGAATGCTGTGTGAACTTAGCCACTAAATTATTAATTTAGACAGCAAAAAAAAAATTTGTTTTGGTTTTGCAAGTGAAAAAGTCCACCATGTTTCAGTGGGGTTTACTTGCAAGGTGCTGAGTGATCCACAGTGAGGTCAAGTTGGGTTTACCTGCAAGGAGAAGTTGCTATTTCAACCAAAGTTCTGCCAGTTCATATTAGTAAGGCCAGAAGGGGGGTGGGAGTTCTTCTTTTCCTCCCTGGCAGAGACAGTTTTCAAAAATTGTTATCTGCACTAGCTCTAGGTTGACATAGGCTCTGAATTGGGCCATTCTTGCAGAACAGAGTAATGCTGGATTCAGAAAAATCCAGAACACACTCTGAAACAGTCTTGCTCCACCAAGAAAATTGTGTCCTCCATGGAGCAGAATCAGGATCAAACCCAGCACTTCCACTAATTATTGTTGAAGTTTGGTGTTGCTTCTTTGTCATGATTCCATCAATATCTCCAGTGGTATTGCTATTTTGGGTTTTTTAATGTACACAGAGAATTTGAATTTAATCAAATATTAGTCAATGAAAAGGCAGATGATTCATTTGCTAAACTTTCTTTAGACAAGACACAGTCCTGAACCAAAATGCCTAACAAAATGCCAATTTCTATTCTCAACCAAGATAGCTTCAGTAGAGAATCACTGGCCAATCCATACTCATTTTGATTACAGCATAATGCTAGCCTATGAAATCAAGCTTTAGAACAGAGAAATGACCAGGAGACCCATTTTATACCTAAAACATATTACATATGTATATAGGTTTATACGATCACCACATTTTGAAAAAAATGAGTCAGAACTTCAAAAATTAAAATAAAAAAGAATGATGTTTAGCACCCATTAATCATAATACTATTGACTGGACTTTTTCAACTCTCTCTCTCTCTTCCCTTTCCTTGTTATTTGGTCAACAACAGTATCTTACACTTTGATTTCTGAAGGTCTGTAGCATTGGTGACAAACTGCTGACAACCAATACTATAAATTAAAACAGTAATCAAAATGAATAAAACACAATAATCACATGGCAGAGCAAAGGCAGGGGACTAGGAGGCAATTAATTAAATAGTAGCAAAACAGCCAGCAGGAAATGCTGAAAGAAGGGAAAAGAAATCAAGTATTCACAAAAAATGTCTGAGTGCTTAAAGGCATTGAGTAACACTAATAAGAATAAAGCTTCATATCTGTATAGCACTTTCAAATGTGCCTTTTCCATCATGCTTTATCTGGTTATGCTCTTAATCACAACCCTGAAAAATAAGTTTGAATGGTCATTTTCCATCTTATGGATGCTGGGAGTCATGGAGAATTGAGTTCATAGTAGAAACAAGGTATGCACAGAGACATCCTTAACTGTAGCTCTGAATCTTTAGTCCCTATGTTGCATTGACAAAACCACTTTGATGGAAGGCTCTCCCCAGGAGGGGAAAAAATTACAGTCTTCTCACTCATGACCAAAGGGCTATTTTCTTAGGAAATTGCCCATGAGCTTCAAATGTTCATGAGCATCTATGAAGTTACAGTTTCCAGAGGGGTAGCTTGTTAGCGATTTGCAGGCAAAATAATAAAGGGTTCTGTGGAAGAGTAACAAATATGCTGGCTCCACCCTTAGGTGAGGTGAAGAGACTAGCTAAAGCAGTGGACACCGAGGAGCAGAGCCATGACTGTCTCCTGCCACAGGAAGTTGGGGCACAGGGGAGTCCTCGGTGCTCTGAGCTTGGTTGGGAGGGAACAGAATGGCGCTGTCCACTGCCAGTGCTGAAATAATAAGTCTGACCAATCTGACAGCATTTGCTCTTCCTTTCCAAGAACCTCTTTTCTGAGCAGCAGGCTGCAATTAAGTGACAACTAGCTTCCACCAGAGATCTGAAATGATATTTTATATAAGATGTTTTTATATAAGCTGTACGTGGAGCTGTACAGCTACAGGCAGCCCTGTCCAATCTTAGTGGAAGGCTTGATTCTGCTTGAAAATTGCTAGACTTGAATATTCTGTAGACCCATTCTCTCCCCCACCCCCAAAAAACCCCCTATAGACAGCTAATTGGATTATGTGAAATTAGGTGTCATTCTATTTTACATCTTCCACCTATCTCATTCAGGCCTCTCCTCTCCTCTCCTCTCCTCTCCTCTCCTCTCCTCTCCTCTCCTCTCCTCTCCTCTCCTCTCCTCTCCTCTCCTCTCCTCTCCTCTCCTCTCCTCTCCTCTCCAATTCTTCAGTTTCCTCAACAATTGTTTTCTTTTTTAAAACAAGTGAAAGCACGTACTTAAATGCATGCCCTAATTCCTGTTTTGCCTTGATATCATCTCGAGGTCATTGCTGTTCTCCATACCTGCCTGTTTCCATCCATGTAGCTGCTGTTTCCGCATCCTCAGCACCCTCATAGAATGAAGGTGAGGAAATTGGGGCCAGGGGACCACACAGTTATCATTCTTAGGACTTCATTTTATGAGGTGCAGTTTTAATGAGAGATTTTTCATGCTCTGGACAGGCAAGAGGGAGATGTCTCTGATGGGGCACTGTTATTGATGCTTGTCCAGTGATTGTTTTAATGTGTGTGCATGTTTGTGTGCAGGGGGGGGGGGGGCGGGTGTTGTTGGTAGATATTTCAAGTCTCATTTGGCAAGGAAGGGTGATAGAGGAAAAGAGGCTAAAAATAAAATAACCTTCTGGGGGGAACAAGGTATATTTTGCACAAGTGGAAAAGTCCCAACACAGAACTAGACATGCCCAACCTGCATGATTGTCCCGGAGATATTGCTTATATAGTTGAAAGAGGTGGAAGGGAGCAAGAGGACTGGGTTTGGAAAAGATCCTGATGAGGGGTGCCCTTACTGGATTCAATTCAGTTCACAAGTTGCTTGTAGGGAACATAGTAGTTGGGTTCACACAACATAAAAAGCCCTGAAGCCAGGTTGACAGAATGCAGTTGCCATATCTATTTAACATTAAACCATCTCATGGCATGAGGGAATGGCCTGGTTCACATAACATGTGAAGGGGTGGGCTCCCCATGATAAATGAAATCCTAAAATGACACTACAATATAATGGCAGTGTTCGTACAATATATCCTGCAGAAACAAAGAGATGATATTGTGGTTTAAGGTGATGATAGGCAGGTTCACACAACACTCTACAACACAGACTGAGTGCCCACAGCTCTCTGAACCATAAACACTTCCACTGTAGCCTAATCTAATGTATTGTGTGAACCTGGAGGGCTATATGCAAGAGGCACCTTCTACATAGCATTCTTGGGTCTTCTTCCAACCATTTCCTGCACCACTCTTCCTTCCGCCTGGCATTTTCTTCCTCTCCATCACTCTAACCAGGTAGCAGCTTCCCTGCTAAACTGAGAGGCTAAATTGAGGTGCAGTGCTAAATTTGGGTCCTTCCAGCTGGTGGGCTCCAGATCTGTACACAGTAGTCCAACTATAACTATATGATTTAATACAGTCTTGTTGGATTGATCTTCATAAGCCAAAAGGATGTGTATGTTAAACAGATTAAAAATGACCATAATCAGGGGTATTTGGATCTTTTTTATATAACTCCAGTGGTTGACTCCCATGCTCCACCTTCTCCCCAATTATGACTTCCCCTTTTCAGCAAAATGTATGAATAATATCCCAAAAGAAATCTCTCTCTCTCTCTCTTCTTGTCCTCCCCACCCTGTCATTCATTGCTCTTATACTACGAGAGAAGAAACTACACCATGCAAAGTATACACCTTAATCCTGAATTTGTTTTTATTCCTCTTTTTTCACTCCACCCCTCTCAAATCTTTATTATATTTCTTCTTCAGAGAGCTGCCCCAGCCCCTTGATGGCAATAGTTGCTTTTTCCTCACTTCTATCAAGCGAACATTATTCTTTTTGAGCTACTTGCTCTCACTACTTCCTATGCAAGCAACTTTTTTAGGTTTTTTTAAAAAATAAATAACTCAAGACAGCTAACATACCTAATACTCCTTCCTTCTCCTATTTTCCCTGCAACAAAGAACCTGTGAGGTGAGTTTCATAAATTAACTGAATTGTGCACAACACTCTTCCTTTTCCATTTTCTACTTTCTCCCTCCCATGAGTTTCATTGGGCATCTCTTGACTTCTAGATTTACTACTGAAGGAGAAGAAAGAAAATATGTATCTCCATTATCTTCAAATATTGAATATTTTAAGAAACCTATCTATTATGTCATCCTCTTGTCGTAATTGTCTGGTCCCCTCTCTCCTTCCTATGGTAAGGTTCTTCATTTGAGCTTTTTCCCGGGGGGGGGGGGGGGCGGGGCGGGGCGGGGCGGGAGGAACTCTCTGTTCCCTGCAATCACATCAGGCTTGCTTCTAAAAACCTCTTTTGGTTCATCCTGTCTTTTTCCCCTAAAATTCCCAAGCACTTTGCCTCCCTCAGAAGGTATTCTAAACACTTTGTTCTTTTGCTTCCTCTTTCTGATCTTTTTATCAGCCTTTAGACCTGGGGTGATTGGTATTGCCCCATGTTCCAAGCACTGCCTTACTCTCTAGGTGAATATAAAAAACCCTAAAATAGCATCAGCTTCATTTTCCTAATATTTTCTAGCCTGAATTTTTGGTTTTGCAGAGAGCAATTCCCCAGATCCCAAGTCAGATGCCTGGGTTCCTACTCAGCAGAAGGTGATCAGGGCTCTAAATGCAGAGAAAAATAATACTAAAGCAGTGGGAGCATGAGAACACAAAGTCTACTTTTAAAATGATCTAGAAATATTCTTGCTTGATCCTAAGAAGTCAACTCTAGTGTCCATGAGAAGTAAGAACGTTCTTTTCCCACTCCAGCCTGCATTTAATGGCATTGTCCCACCCTAGCATAAGAAAACAGGGCTATTTGCTCACCTTTGCAGCAGCCAACTAAATGCAGTGGCATTGCAGAGGGCACCCTGCGCGTAGCTGACTGCAGTGCAGCAAGGAAGACAAAGGTGCTATTGCCCTTCAGGCAGCAAACAACTTGCAAGCTGAGGTTCTTTCTACAAACACTGGCAGGAATTTCTTGCCACGACTTCAAGTTTTATTATCCTAAATTGACTGAGCAAGGAAATAAGTCTGGTTGACTCAAGGGTAGAAGTTCCTGAGTACCTTAAGGGGCACCCCAGCTTTGGGGGATTCTTTTGGCTGTAGCTCTAATTGAACAGGCAGATTCCTTCTCTGGAAACTCTGCCTTCTCCCCTGGCAGAGCATCTCTACTCAGGAGAAAATGGAGGGGATTTATGTAATGAAGATCTTAAGTAACAACACCAGCACTTTGCAGAGAACAAGATGGAAATTGGCTGGGAGGTCCAAGAAACAAGTCCTGGTTCAACCATCTTCTGACAAGTGATGAGTTCCATCTCTTTTCTCTTAAAGGCACAACCAGGGAGGACAGTTTTCTCCTTTCCTCTTGACTTTTACAGGAGGAGATGGGGAGATCCTTGTCTTCCAGCTGGTGTAGAGCTACATTTCCAGTGGTGCTTGGCGATATGATCAAGGTGACATAACAGGCCAGTATGCTGCAGCCATGAAGGCCCCATATTCAGTGCTATCCAGTGGTTTTAATCTTTTCTTATCCAGTAGTTTAGGATGTTGTACAAACCCAGACAATTTGGTTACTTCATGCTTCAATGTATTGTACAAATCCTGAAAATGGGTAGTCCAGTAAGAAGGTTAATCCTGTTGCCTATTCATGCTTCCATGTCTTCCAAGACAATAAAACAATTGCAGCAGAAGCATTGCTCTTGGATAACTGGCAGCAGGGAGGAAGAGAACAAAAGAAGAACGAATGAGGGCTGGGGAGAGAGAGAGAGAGAGAAATAGAGAGCATGCAATGGATGGATTGTGGTGGGGAACCGAGAGGACAGAAACCCTTGCAGAGCTAATGAACACAGCCAGAGGCCAGAAGTGTTGGAAATCATCCTTCTGCAATATCTGGAGAGACATGGCTTCCCTGCCACCTCTCGGTCAGTTTTCTTCATTTTAAAAAAATGTACACTTCTTAATATTTATTCATTCTACCCATTTTGTAACCACTCTATTCTTCTGACATCAAGGATTGCCTTCTAAGAGTCCCACCATTCCACCTACAAAAATATTTGCTGATCTTTCTCCTTTCTTCCGAGGAACTCAAGACAATATACACAACTCTTCCGCTCCCGGCTGCATTGGTTCCTTACATTAAGTTAGGCTGAGAAATACGTAATCGCTATCCCGACATTTCCAAGTGACCTTCATATTTGTGCAGGCATTGGAACCTCCACCCTAATCTGGCCCTTTGATCATTACCCTATAACATATCAAATATGGCATACTGAATATACGTGTATGTTTGACAAATATTCAAATCTATATTTCTATATCACAAATTAATGCAATATATATTAAACTAATTCGAAATCTATGCAAATGTCTGTCAGTGAAAGAGCTACCTTGCGCTGACATTTATAAAAGATCATCCATATCCACTAGAATGGTAGGGAATTCTGATTCATTTTTCTTTCTATGCATTCGTTATTTGAGGTTAATCTGCTGATTCTACTGCAAACACCTCCCCTGGAGATCTTCTGGTAAATCCTAGATCCATCTCAGTCTATTCTATGGTTGTGTTTGCACAACATACTAACACCCCCTGCTCAGCTAAGCATATCATATAAACATTGCCTGCACGTAATGAGTATACTGAAAGAGTACTGGATACCATGGAAAGGGTAGTTGCTTGCAAGAGTTCAAGGCCCCCCCAGAAAAAGGCTGCACAACCCTTTCTTATTCTTCTCTCTGCATCACCAGTACCCTGCTTTGGATGTGTAGGCAAGAGGCAGGGCCTCTCACCCCCCAGCCAATTAGCACAGAAGCTGGGCCACTGCAGTGCACCACTCCTTGCTTCTATTGATGGGGAATCACAACTGTCCTGACCTTGATTGATTGGGATCCAAATCCACTTGACAGCAATTAATTTTTTGAATTAACTGCCTCCCTTCCTCTCCTGCTTGTGGCCTCCTTTCTTCTTTCCTCTCCTCCCCCATCACCTTGGCCTCAACGCACCCCAGCCTGGCCCAAGCAGATGAGAGTCTAATCAATATTTGTAATTCATTCCTTTGGAGTGCAAAGCCATCAATCATACTGTCGTGGCCTTAGGAACCACCTTCTCTAGCCCAGTTGAAAACAGAAAAAAAATGGGGGATCAAACTCAGCAGGGGAACAATAGGCTGGGTCGGGGCTTAGGCTGCTACAACGGACTGTCCATTTTGCAATCCATGACAGCAGCGGGCTGTTAGGACTCCACGTCTGGGCTACAAAAATCCTGACATCCATTAGTTAGTAGCAAAGCGTCACAGAAAGCTAAATCTTTTCTGCCCTCTGGATGTCCTATGTGATGCTCCAGACATCTCTTTTTCTCCCTATACTATGGCCTTCTGGCAATATTTTTTCAGGACTTCCAGTGAAAGTGTGTGTTAAGCTCAAGTTGAAGTTGGCACTTGGATCACACCATCCTGGCTGCTCTCTTCACTTTGTTTTACTGTACCCTGTGGCTAGCCCCTGGTGCAGCCAATCTGAATAGCCACCTTGCCCTGTAACATCACCCTGTTCACTGCATACTCCCTCTACGTTGGATGAGAACAGCCCTGCAACCAAGCTGGAAAAGACAGAGCTGGGATAAGGTAGCCCTGAATGGCTCTGGAGAAAGGGCAGATTATAAATGTGATTGAAGAAGCTAAAGCAATCTAAATGAAGCTTTTCTTTTAACTGCACCTTTGAATTATGCCTGAAAAGAATTTAGTGGGGCTGTTTTGAAATGGGCAATCTGGCCCACTCATTTTGATCAGCTTTCCTGCTGTTCTTGGCCAGCGATGCTCTCTTGAAGGGCAGTTCTAGGCATACCATTTTGCAGGAGGTGAAGCTGGATGTTATCAGAACATAGTAACAGGGCTATTGTGTCGAAGGATGCAGACTGACATGGGCAAATTGTCATGTAAGAATCACCCGTCTTCTCCCTGTTGCTGAATAGTTCACTAGGGCTCCTGTCAATCGTTGAGCGACATGCTCTCCTGCTCTTTCTCTCCTAAGCTTTCGTTCTCTACTCTAAGCAAAAGGTTATCCTGGAGGTGCTAAAAAGCACCCTTGATTCTGCAACATTCAAAATTTGTTTCCCTTTTGGAAAGAACAGATTTTGCATAGTAAAGTGTGGAATAGGGGATTTGCATAAATTGACATCACGTTCAGAATTACCTTTTATAGGGACTTGCATATTTAATTACACAAATCCACCATGCCATTTCTTTTGCAAAATGAAATAAGCTTGGATATATGATGGGGAACATGAGAGCTGAGAGTGCTCCTTTCTTTTTTTTTTTTCCTAAGAAAATTATAAAGTGGCTAAAACTCTTAGGATCAAATCAGAACAATACACCAGGTTCTGTCTTATTTTAATCTGCCCCATCACAGATATTGGAGAAAGACAACAGGGAATGGAAAAAATTACCTTCTTACTTCTATGTTTGGAAATATAGAGTAGAACAACAAAAGAGGTGATGGGGTGAGCAGGAACAATGCTGACTTTAATTTCGGTTTTGGCTTTTCTCTTTAATGTGGTGTTTCCCTTGGAGATTGCTAGTTCAATCTTACACATGGCTATTGTTTCACCCAGCTTGGTCAAAGGAGACAAACCAGGGAAATCAGGGAAAAAAGAACCTCACTATTATTATTTAAGGGATTGATATGTTAAATCTTCAATATTTTATTAATCCAATCAATCACTCTATCTTAAAATTGTTTCTTGTAAAAAAAACCAACCCAAATCTTTGCATGATGGTGATAGTCCTTTCTGTCATATTGAAACTCCTACATTTATTACCGCCCCACAGATCTGTTGGACTATATCTGCAGCCTCTTCAGCTATTAGTTGGATCAGGAGCCATAGCTGAACACATTCTGGAGTGAGGCCTCATTGGGGAATCCTACAACTATTTACCTGGAAGAAAGTCCCATGGAATATATTGGAGGCTACTGTTGAGTGAACATGTGAACAGCTGAGCTATAAAGAAGCAGAAGTAAAATGTGTTTGAAGTATCTAAGCTGTGATGGATATCATTTAGCGATTCAGGTCAGATTTGGAAATAGGTTCCTAATTACAATATAAATATCAGGTGAACCTTCACTGTTTGGGGGGTTGGGGGTGGGGAAAGGCTAAAATTTGGCTTTGTTGATGTCTAGACAAGAATGTTTGAGTTCTAAACATGTTAGAGCAAATCTATTTCATAGGCTTGGTTTGTCCCCCAAAGGTATTGATGCAGTATCTATAAGAATAGTCTAAAAAATATAATTGGATAGGCATGACTGGTAGACTCACAACTATTACTTGTGGATTGCAGTATGCACATGAAGAACATATCTTTCCCTTTCCTTCTCCTTCTCCTTCTCTGACTTCCTTTATGGGACTCTCATATAGCTGATCATTTTTAGGATATTCAGTTCTACCCTGCCTTCAGAAAACCCATTTTGAAAGACATAATAATTCTGAAAAAAAACCCAAAACCCTATAGAACTAAATACAATAATTTTGTCTGCAGCAGAGTTACAGCAACCACACATTGGTGCAAAATGTTGTGCTCAAATTTTGTAATTTGTGTTCCTCTGTTTCCACTAGTTAAACTAGAATTCAAGCAGAGGCGACGTTAGGTCACTTTGGACCAGAAAAGATTTTAGCAGGTAGAATCAGCTCCTTCAAGTATTTTGGATTACCGTCCCCATCTTCCCAAAGAAATACTTGTACCTGATGGAGGCAGTGGAAGAGGCGGTCTAACCCATCCGAAGTTGGGGACAGATGGGCAAAGTGATTTCTGTGGCAGCTTCATTAAAAGACTCGCCTTCATTATGCAGAAGGATGGTTGTGGGGACTCATAGTGGAAAGCTAGGTAATAAATATGCTTCTTGATTTCACCTCCTTTGGGGTCATCCATAACTCACAGAGGTCAGCGGAGACACAGCTGCAACATGCTCCATGCTTACTCCTGCCTAATGAATGGAAGTGAAAGTGCCTTCTCCCACAGCCTCCCATTGCGGGCCTGCTGGTGCCACAAGGCTTTGTGTTTGTGCTTGGGGCCTGCTGCTCGAATCCTTTCTTTCTCTGCCTGCCTAGGGGGAAGGGGGATGGTTGGGACCCGGTTCTAGATCAAGGGCAGAGGGGGAGCTGGAATTCACTGCATCACCTCCTGTAGCCATGCCTTCAGAATCCCCGATTTCGATTTTAAATTACTATCCAGCTTTTCCTCTAGGAGTTCCAGATGGCACGCAGAGTGATTTCTCCTTTAAAGCTATCATCACAGTCACAGGCCTGTGAAGTAGGGTGGACTGAGAAAGAATGAGTGATTCATAGTCTGATCTGTCCAGCTGTCTGCCCACTATACTGCTCTTTCTCTTCCTTTCTTCCTTTCTTCCTTTCTTCCTTCCTCTCTCTCTTTCTCTCTCTCTCTCTCTCTTTTTCTTTTTCTGTCTGTCTGTCTTTCTCTCTTTCTCCCTCCCTCCCTCCCTCTTTCTTTTCTTTTCTTTTTTCTTTTCTTTTCTTTTCACAGGTGCTAACAATCCCAGTTAATGCCTCCATTGCAAAACACAGGTATCAGATCAAACTACTACTAAAAACCTCACAGACTGAGTTTATGGAAAGTGACTGTTCTCTAAGCCGGTGCACTGAACAGAGAGGCAGCTGACTTCTGAGGAGCATAAATGTCCAGTGAAGCTGAGCTTGCACAAGGTATTTTCAGCCAGATGCAGCGCAATGTTTAGTCTTTAATTCTCAGGGCAATCCAACTTGCAAAGTACAGAGGTCTGAGCTGTTAGGGTAGAGCGGCAACCTCATCGAAGGGATAGAAAGAGGAAAGTGTTGGCATAGCTTATTTACCTGCCAGAGCAAGGATTGCCATCCAAGTTGTATTCTTTAACAGAAGTCTCAGAAGGGCCCCCCCGCTCTGTCTTCCCCCTTATCTCTGACTACAGATCTTCAAGACCCATTGCAATGTCTTGTAACAGATCACTATTTGCCCATAATACAGATATTTGCCTTTCTTCTTGAAGATGAGCCTTTTATCATATTTGCCTTCATTGCTTATTCTTGTAAGAAGCTGACCATTTAATTTGCTGGCCAGGGACCATCATAAAGATAACCTAGCTATACATCTATTAGTAATACACTGGCAGAAATATGTTGAATTGAGAGCCCCAATTAAAATGCTCAGCCTCTACATGCTGTGCTTGTTTTACATACACACACACACATACACACATATACATATACATATACTTATTTCTCCAGGCACAAAGTACAAAAGAAATGTACTTTGTTAAATGTGCTGAAGTGCAAGAGAAAGAACCGTTGGGGGGACATGCAACGTTCTGCACCAAGATGCCTCCCCTCTCCCTGGGAATGAAATGGGGTGGAGCCTTACAAAGACCGCTGAGCTAGGGGTCATTGCAGTGAGCTCTTAGGTTTGGTATAACCCCAGGATTTCGATACAGGAAGAAAAAACTGAACATCTCTTGACATACACGGACATCTTTGCTCAAAGAGAGAGAGAAGGGTTTCTATTCTTGCTTATTGCCAGTGGTGCCTTATTCTTGTTCACGCGTAACCTGCTTTAATCTAGTTCTACACTTCAGAGGTGGTGCACATTTATTGCATCAAAAATAATAAAAGAGCCTTGAGGTTTCTTTAAAAAAATGCCAACATCCAACTTCTTAAAGTGTTATAATACCAGTATAACTGCTTGCATCTGTTACTGGTATACTGCTGTTATCATATGAAGACTTGTTTTCCTTTTCCCTCCATACCTCTTTTTTCCTTTTGTGTTGTGCTTTTTAAGTGTAAGCCTGAGGATAGGCTTTTTAATGACCTGTGAGTTGGTTTTGGAGTTTTTCCAGCTGAAGATCAGGATCCTTGGCTATGCCAAAGTTGGACTTGGTGATTCGATCGGAAGCCAATTTGATCAAATTTTTGAATCGAATCAACCATCCCAATTGAATTGGACACTTGAATCAAACTGTCAGATCAGGGTGGATGAGTTCAAATCAGTTTGACAATTCAGAAGGCTTTTGGGCCTGTGCAAAGTTGTTTTTCCATGAATCAATGTAGTAAATGAATTCAACCCTGTTCAATGTTTCATTTCAAAGCACCAGATGAAATCAACTGGATATTCCAAATTGATTGAATTGTCAAATCAGATCAAATTGAAGAAATGAATTGAATCAACAATTTCAGTCATATTAAAGCCTACCTACACAGATCTACTTGAGGTTAGCAAATGCATTAGCACACACATTTATCTATAAGAATGGAATTCAAAAACTATAAAATGGATAGAAATAGTCTGTGATAGTTCTATACAGAAATGTAGCTACAGGAGATGATGAGATTCCCTTTCTAACTTTGCTACGTTAATTTGCTACATAGAGCAGGAGAGAAGCTCAGAATTACACTGAATATAATCACATGTATTGAAATATTCAAGTCTAGGAATTTAACACCAGCATTTCCTTTAAAGGCCTTTTGTTGTTAATGCAGATGTTGAGGATATAAAGGAATGGTGACCTTAAGGTCAGCAACAGCATCACCTGAGTAAAGGAAATGTTCTCCTGCTGATTTCATAATGTTCTCATTTTTAATGTTAGAGTTCTTAAAATTTATTTCTCATCTGAGACAGGCCTGTTTTCCTACACAGACAGCTAAAAGCAAGGCTGGCAGGGGATGGTATAGATTACATTGCAGGATATGGGTGAATAATGTTCTGGCTGATATGGCTGGTTCATCTGAGTGCCACCTCAGTAGACATAAGAATGGAGCCAACAGCTGGAGTTGCTATAAATCAGTCTTGGATTTTGTTCCTCATGACAAGCTATTTTAGATTTGGAGTTTGTAAATGAGAAATGGTCTTTGGGAGGGAAAACAATTGTTAGAGGGTGGCACTTTTTTTCGTTCTTGAGGGCCACATGGTGACAGAAGCTGAAGAAAGAGATAGGTGGGGTCAGAGTCAAAAGGTAGGTGGAAACACCTATTCTCTCTTTTCTCTGATTCCCTCTTGTCTCTCTCTTAAATGGCACAGCAGATATTCTTCTCAGAGATCTGAGTTGATCTCTTGCAGAAAAGTTTTGAAATTAGGTTGAGGATTACCTGAAATTAGGAGCTTTAGAGTTGCAGATTGCCAATCCTTAGTACAAGGGAGCAATTCTCAACTTTATGTGGACTACTGTTTCATCACCGAACACTGTCAAGATTACCACAAAAGTCAGGGGTCGGAAACTACAGACCTGCATCTGGGAATCACTGTTGCACCTGAAGAAGACAAGCTGTTGTGAAATCTGCCATAATGGTGGGTGAGGACAAAGGGGAAAAGCTTGGTGGTCTCCTGCTTACAAAGTCCTTGTTTTCTGTTTATGATAGTCATAAGCAGTCAAGATAGTCAACATCGAGACCACTGAAGAAACAGGCATACATCAGGCATTCCCAAATGATAATATTTAGCTAGCAGTGGAAGAACGTTTTGTTCTCCTGATATCCTGGGAGAACGGAATAAGGTCAAGATATTTTTGCAAGAAAACTCCAAAGCAGGGCTCCCACACAAAGCTGCTGAATGAGAATTTGATTGGATTCAGTCCTCCCAAACTGGGAGAAAGGGCCACTAGCTGTGTTATTGCATGTGGAGGCTGCTGCAGATTTAGCTACTGTTCAGATTGGTACAAGGAGAAGCGTTGGGGTTCTTCCATTATCTTGCATGGAGGACACATTTTAAATATAAATTATAATCAGACACAACATTAGGGTTGTTGGTTTTTCCCCCAAAAAACACTAACTGGGATTTGGTTATAGACAGAACCAGCAGAACAAGTCTGAACTTTCAGGTACTAGGACTTTATCTTCCAAGCATCACATAGTTGGAAGGAACAGATAAAAGCTATTACAGATAATATTCATGGAGACAGCCAAGCTGAATGAATCTAGTGATGGCAACTATTTACCAGCTGCTATTAGGACTGTCAAGTCTAAAACCCATCAGCAGATGCTGCACAGTTCACAGAACTGTATTTATAGGAATAATAGAAGACCCCCAGCTTGTCAGTCAAAATTCCTTACAGCACCTTTCCACGTTGCTGTCTGCGTTGCAGATACATTGTTGGGATTGGAACCTGGAACGTCCTCATTGAAGACAAGGTTGGGACATCATTGGAAATGTTGGCTTAAACTAGTCCTTACTGCTCAATTCTCAGTCCTGGAAAAAGGAAATCTGACAAGATATCTAGCACTGTGGGGTTTCATCCCAACCACTTTGGGTTTTCGATACGGGATTAAGGATCCTTTATCCCTGCAAACTTCCTGACAAGCATCATTTTTAAAGGCATTGGAGAAACATCTTCCTAGCCAGACTAACTACGTTGCCCAATATGTTATTGGAAAGAAAATAGCATCAAATCCCAAGAGAAGCAGAACGTGCCTATGTGGATTAAAAAAACACAAACGTGCAACTTCAAAACAACTTCAAAATCTGTTGCATACAGGGCTTCAAAATGGTTTAATGCAATCATTGACCACTAGATATCCAGGTAGGTTGGAGGCAGAATATGTGAATTAATTACTGGGTGATTCGTTCCCATATATAGCAAAGGAGATGGCAAAATTTTGTTCAGTCACTATTCATATATGAGAAGAACTGTTGCAAAACTCTGAAAAATCTATTCTTGTATGATTCATTGTATATTAATTGTTTCTCTTCTAAATCACTATCCTCTTCTTCCCTGCTCTGTGTAAATGGGTTCTTTTTATTTTAAGATTGATCTTTGATCATAATAAAATTGCACGAAAAGATTTGAATCAGATAGGACTCGCTGTTGACTCTAGGAGCTAAGCTGCACTTTCCATGTGGTGATATGAAATGCTGCTTTACCAACAGTGCACACTAGCAAAAGAGTAAATAAAATAGGAGAAGCCAAAGTCTCCAGAGCAAAGAACAATTACGGATCACAAAATACGGAGTTTTTCAGGCAACACACTTCTCAAATTTGGGAGAACATTTCCTTGCAGCACAAATAATTCCCAGTTGCCATAGGATCTGGGGAAAGGATGTTGCTAGTTTAAAAAAGTACAGAAAGACGCTACATTCATGTCCCCATGTTGCTCTGAAGCAACTTTGGGGAACGGAGTCCAAAGCACTCCACCACTGTATATGTTCTAATGTTATTGTTTTAATCTGTCCTTTTAATGTTATTTTTTTAATAAAAAGATCTGTGAACTTTGATACATTTAAAAAAATGTATTTTATGCATTATTTCAGTATTATGGCCATAATGGAAAACGGGCATCACATTTTTGAAATAATAAATATGTTAACAAATTTAAAGTCCTGCAAGATTGTGTGTTCCATGAAATTAATGTATAGATTTGTAATCCGACTGGTGAAATGTTGCAGGTTCCAAGATTCAGGTTTTGAATTGTTACTTTGTTATTAAGCATATAGGTTTTATCATTCTTGTTAATAATTTTGAAATCATAATATTAAACATCAATCTGCTGAGTCTACTCCTTTTATGTTGGACCAGAACCCTAAGGGCAAAGCCAGGAATGCTGGAAAAAACTCAGTTAAGGTTAATATCATTTTAAGGGGTTAGAAGCAAATTCAAGAGAGCAGAATGTGAAAGACAAATTCTCTTCCTTCTTCCACTGTTTTATTTCCCTTCCTCTCTGTTTTTCAGACACCCTCATCACCTGTTTGGGCATCTGAGTCAACAACTAACTCAGAGGACAATTCCAGTTTGCAGAAAGAGAGAAGCATGTGGCTTCATCTGCCACTTTTTGGGTGCCAATAAATATCTGGCTTTAGTCTGGCAGGATGGAGACAAATTCCTGTTGTGGGGATCGATTTCGGAGGTTCAGTTTCATGAGGGTGGCTGCCTATATATAGGTCAGCTGATAGGATGTTTAATGCACAAACCCAGGGCTGTTTCTCCTTCATACAGAAAAAGAATGAATGGGGTGGGGAAGCAGGAAAGGAAGTACACAGTAAGACTGGGCACATTTGCCCTGTTTAAAACAAATATTTTATTGAGAGCTTCCTTTGTGAAGATTTAATGTGATTTTTTTTTTAAGTTGTTAATCATGGACTTTCATATTTTAATTCTAAAGGGATACAACTCACTCCACATATGCTGGAAACAGTGGATGAGGTGACCCAAAATTTCAGAAACGTTACTTACTCTTACAGGGTGCAAAAGCATAAAGTCAATTGGCTTGGCACAGGAGAAGGTAGTTTATAAATCATGATCTGTGGCTTGGTTTGTGACCCCAGCCATAGTGGTTTCCAAATCACAATGGTGGCTTAACCTGAAGTGTGAATGGTGTAAATGTTGGCTTATTCAGTAAACTGTGTTTTAAGCAAACCATAAATTAGTGCATTATATGAGTCTAGTTTAACCCATAATGGGATTTGCTTAGTTTGAGTTTAGCGTGCTGTTTGAACCCAGCCATAGTGATTCAAAACTTTAGCTGTGTGAATTAGTAACTTGTGTCTTATTCAGTAAACCATGGTTATGCAAACCATGACTTAGTACAATGGATGAGCCCAGATAATGCTTAGTTAAATGTTCAGGTAAGCTCAGAGTTTGCAATGTAATCTTCTGACTGAGTTCACACAACATGAAACACAGAATTAGATGTTGTACTCTGATAAATGGACTATCATGGCTTAGCATACACTATAATAATGTTTAGTGTCTTCTGTGAACCCAGTCTTGTGTTTGCTTTTTTTTTATAATAACTTTATTAAATTTTTAAAAAGGCACAGTGAAAACTAACAAAAACTATTATTAAGAGAAAGAAGAAGAAAAAGAGATCAAAAATGCAAAAAAGAGAAAAAAAAGAGAGACTCAACAAAGGAAAAAAAGAATTGACTTCCAACCCTACTTGCAACAGATATACGTAACAATATACATCATACTCTAAATTTAAAATCTGTGTTTGGTTATTTTGAAAATCAGCCTTTTAAAGTCACCTTAGTTTATATCCACAATATTACATGATCAGTAAGGACTACAGACTGAACCTCTAACATTTAACTCTTTCTCGAAAGTTGTCTGGTTTACAAAATATTAGTCAAAAATAAGCCATACAGCCTCTTTCTTCTTCTTCTTCTACTACTCTATTCATAGCTATAAATGCATCTGGGTTCTTTTTTCATATCATGGCCTGTAGCTTTAAGTAGCTCAAAACAAAAAGCACATCAATGAAACCAGATTCCAGAGTGGTGATCATGTTCCTCCTAGAAACGCATCCTGTGCTTGCATAAGCCTATTGCTTTGCATCTACATAATACTTTACTAGAAAAATATTCTTTTTTAAAATCATTACAGTGCTGAGTCCATCCTAATATGATGCCTTCATCTGCAACCCAGGCCTGGCTATGCAGATTTTTCTACCCTCAAGAAAATTTCATAAACAAGCAGATCAGTATCACGATAATTTATTTTATAGTCAATCTTCTGTGCTTTCACTCAAAGTGAGCATTGGGCCATCAACATTTTTTTTCTAGAGGTCTTAGATTTCAAAGCTTCTCTTTTATTGCTATTGGTTTTTTATCTTCAGTTTCCCAGAACATTCAATGTGATGATAGATTTACATTTTAAAATATAGTTGTGGGACAAGCATGTAGAGCAGGCCTGGGGAAAGAAGGGGAACTAAATTGATCTCCTATCTCCCTGCTCACTCTCGCCAAAACACTTTTCCTGGGAAACAGTTAGGGGAAGAAGGATTTGATGGAGACTCCATGGAGCCCAGGGACAATTCTTTCCACCACTTAACACAGTCCTCAGACCTGGGAGAAAAGCATCACTGAGGGATGGTGAAACTAAGACAGAAATGCAAAGCTTCAAGGTCCGGTTTCTTGGGAGAAAAAGGTTCACATTTGTTTAATGTGCAAAGCTTGGTTAATGATAACCTGGGTTCTTTTTTCGTATGTGCCTTAGCTTGTTGTACAAACCCAGGCAGTTTAGACTGTTTATGGTACAATGTATTGTACAAGCCCAGAAATTGGGTTAAGTAAATTACTAGATTAATGTTGTAAGAAAACAACTATTATGCCTCCAAATGTGTAGACTGCAGCAATCCTGACCCACTAATTTGTTTTGGAGCATCAAAACAGATCCTGGAGGCCTTTTGGGGCTTTGTCCTAATGATCAACCAGCAAATTCTTGAGCTGGCTATGTGGCCTGGCACACTCCAGCTTGTATGATTTCTTCTCCATGGTAGATGTTCTCCAGTCAACTGCAAAAGAGCTCATCGGAAAGGAAAGAGAGTTCCCTTACTATCATTTCTGTCTCCTCCAAGACTTCCTCCTGCGTGAAGGGCTCACCTGGGGCTCTCTTCCAAAATCACTGCCAGGCTCTCAGTGGAGGAGCTTGAGTGGAATTTCATAGGCTTCTCCAATTCACTCTTTAGATCCCTAGTCTCCATTGATAGCCACTCCCCCAAAGCACAGTGAGAGACAATGTTTGATTCTAAGTTTAATTAGATTCCCTTGTTGCAGCTGTAGTTGCTGCTGAGTTTCTAGAAAGGCTAGATGGTTTTTGAAACCCCCTGCTGGAAGCATTTTGTTATGGAGGCAGGGAATCAAATCCTTAGCTTTGCAAACTATGAATTTGTAGGGGAAAGTGGCACAAAGTACCATACAAGGTGGGCATGCACGCCAGTTAGGCTCCTGATTATCTCAACCCCACATCCATATGGTGAGTGACTCAGATGTTGAATCTGGAAGAACCAGGGAAGAGAGATTTGCTTCCCTTCAGATGTCTCATAGACATAGCTGCCTTATGTTGAATGGCTGGATTCACGTATCATACTAAGCCATAGCTTTTTAAAACCATGGCTTGTTGAACAAGCCACAGTGGCCTGGTTTATACAGCACTCTGAGCTTAGGCTAGAAGTGTGGAACCTGAGCCCCTGAAAACCTTGGATGTATCTCTAGAAAGACCCCAAATCTGCTGTCAAATTGTAATTTTCAGTGTATCTGAAAGGGAAACATGATTAAATATGTGATTGGAGTGGGACCTTATTAACTAATTTTAATTACAGGGAAAGGGAAATGAAACCCACATTTTTCTGCTGTTCTCTGCTTTGTGGACTATGGATGTTGGCGTATCTCTTGAAGGCCAAGTCCTGCCTTCCACCTTGAAAAATCTATTTATCCCTAACTTAAGCAAGAGTCTATAAACCACCTTGGCTAGGTTCATACATTGTGTGAAGCCAAAAGAGCATAGTATGGCTTAGGATGAAGAGTGAAGAAGACATGAAGCCTATGTGGAAGGCATCTACTAAGCCTGGTCACTCTTGACTGTTAGATACTCTCCATGAAGATGGGCAGAATTTCAGTAGCCCAACTTGGTGGTTGTAAGGAGTGAGTTTTTGCCTTCCTGTATTGAAACCACCTCTCTAGCCAAGAACTACACCCTATTTCATGAAGTGTTATGGTCCAGTTTGACTCTTGTTGATTTATTCTTCAGTGCAAGATCAGGCAACCAGCTGGCTCTGTGCAATATGCTCTCCCTGAGTCTGGTACCAAGAATCCCCCTTTGGAAGTCAGGTGGAAGTAGAAGAACTAGCAGTTATTACTGCCTCTTGTGCTACTTGGAAGAGAAAGATCTCATCTATCTCAGAGAGCAAGCCAGCTAGCTAATACTTATTTTTTCAAAAGCAAAGGTCTATTTGCAAATATGTCCATTGCGCCATATGACCTGTGTGAGGACATCAGGCACCTTTGTGTTAAATAATATCAGAAAGCATGGCAAAGGCCAAAGAGGCAGCAGGAACAGGTGGGAAAACAGTATGCTGAAAATGGAACTTGCAAAGATATGCAGTCCTTTGCACTGAAAAGTGAACCCATTGTAAGCTATGTTTGGGGGAAGAAAAAAAAAGTTTACTTCTGCTGTAATATTCCCAACAAAGCAGGCTGTGGCTATTTACACCCATGTGATAGCCATCAAATCTGAACAGATAAAACAGTGTATCTCAACCTTGGCAACTTGAAGATGTGTGGACTTCAACTCCTAGAATTCCCCAGCCAGTGTGAGCTGGCTGGGGAATTCTGGGAGTTGAAGTCCACACATCTTCAAACTGCCAAGGTTGAGAAACACTGAGATAAAACATCAAATGTCCTAAAACATACCCCATGGAAACAGTGACTATTATAATACTAATAAAAAATGATCTGTGTTTCTACATTCTCCTCTCAAATCTTCATGGCTGGGGGGGAGGAGGAAAGAGTGTTAAATCCCTCCCCCTCCTGCACCCAAGGCTTTCCTCCTTTTCCCCAGCTCTCTGGAGCTCTCTGCTTGCCTAAAAGGAAAACTGTAAACAGTGGTGATGATTATGATGCTGGAATCTGCCTGGACGGGAAGGATGCTCTAAAAGCAAGGCAGCCAAGGGAGAGGGAACTTCACGCCGCCTCTATTTTGAAAATGGAAGAATGGGGGTGGAATGAAGCAACTGTCTCTTTAAGAAGTGTCCTGAGGCTTCCAAATTTGGGTCAGGCTTGTGCATTTGATGGGAGAGCAAATCTGCTCTCAAAGCTGTTCAATTAAACAAGCTGCAAAGCAAAGGGATTATTCCACGGTTTCCCCTGCCCTGCTATTCCCCATCAGCCCTCAGGAGTCCACATCTGGTGTTTACCTTGCAACCAAAGAAGTCCTCTGTCTTCTCCAGTCGAGGAAGGACAGGAGGAACTAGACAGTTTAGGAACATCCTGAGGTCCAGCCTGGGTCTATTTTTAGGAGGGGGAGTTGCTCTGGGTCTCCTCTGTGAGATGGGGCCCTAAAATGCAGCTTGAGCATTTGAAATGCCCAGCTGGATGTTTCATTAAAGGGTGATAAAATTTAACAAAAGCCAGTTTGGAGTAGTGGTCAAGGCATCAGGCTAGAAATCAGGAGACTGTGAGTTCCAGTCCTGCCTCAGGCATGATACCAGCTGGGTGACCTTGGGCTAGTCCCTCTCTCTTAGCCCTAGGAAGAAGGCAAGGGCCAACCAGTTCTGAAACTGTGCCAGGAAAACTGCAGGGACTCGTCCGGGCATTTGCCAGAAGACAAAAACTGATTCAAAAGCACCAAAAAACAAAAAAAACCCCTAACAGTTACAACACAGTAATGTCAGCATCTGGAGTTTCCCCACCCACATTCCTGTTGATTGGATTGGGGCTTCAATGGAAGAAGAACAGTGGAGAAAAACAATGTGGATGGATGCTATAGAAAGAGGAACATCAGTCCTCAACAGTTTAAGATGGGTGGACTTCAACTCCTAGAATTCCCCAGCCAGCATGGCTGGCTGGGGAATTTGAGGAGTTGAAGTCCACCCATCTTAAAGTTGCCAAGGTTGAGAAATACTGCCTCAAGTAATCATTCTGCCCTGAAAGTTTTAAAGAGCTTCGTTTCCAGTAGCAACTTCTCTTCTTCTCTCCTGATGTGACAACATTTAGAAAACCCTAGGACATCTATTGCTACGTTCCTGAGATGGCTTTTCTCCCTACAGATTCCTCAGGTGCAAGACTGCAGCCTGTGGAGACCAACTGCTAAATCCCTTAAACATAGGAACACTTTTGCACCCTTTGAATGACCTAATTTCCCACCCAGAATTGCTTGGTCACACCCAGCTCTCCTGCTGTGATAAAGAACTGAATGGTTGGCTAGGTAGTTGCCAATGTCTTCACTGGCCTTTGCTGCTACACCTCTGATCGTGGATGAAATGATCATGCCTGGTTAAAAAAAGCTTTCAGTCTTGAATGCAGAGAGATGACTTGCTCTTTCATCAAAGACTGAGCATTAATTGAACTTGCCAACTGCTTATAAACTAGTGGCATAGTTTCTTCCATCCTATTGTCAATTGATTCACTCTGCAAGCAAAATTTGTGCATTCTAGCACCCTATAAGTTGGGGAAGGGAGTATGCTAGAAAATAGAATAGTTATTAGAAAACAGGGACTGTTTCAAGGAAGTAGGCACAATGGGGAAATAGGTATATGTATCTTCCTCAAGCCCCGGCTGTAGCTTTCCACTCTGATTTTGTATCACAGTCTCCTATGGACTTTACGCTCTAGGATTGTCTTTGGCCCACAGGCCCTATGAACAGTTGGAGGAAAAGATGCTTTAGGGCACTGAACTGGAAGACAGCCTCTTGATTGGCTGCCAGTGATGTCATGGCCCTGCCCACATTCTCGGGGCGGTCTGTGGCCAAGCTGCTACTTAGATTGCATTCAGGGTTTCCACTGCAGTGTCTGCCTCTTCTCCTCCTTAGAACGGCAGCAAGCATTGGACAGAGAAGCAACCAAGGTTTGCTTTGGGAGTCTTGCCTCCTGTTTCTCTGGGTCCCATTGCCAGGCCTTGGGCAGGGAGGGGGAACGCCAACCTCATGGGTTCTGGTGTTTTTTAAAATCTCCAATATTGAGTAAATGCTATCTATTTGCTCAGTCAGGTTTCCTCAGCCTGGTATCCTTTGGATATATTGGGCTACGGATCTCATGACCTAACATCAGCAGAAAATCTGCAGTCATCCTGTATAAGCATCCCTTTACAGTCCCAACTGGCTTCTATCTCCCTACAATGCATTGCGCAACCCCAGGCAGGGCAGTGAATTTGTAAAAGGCAAACTAATATTTCAAGAGTATTAATTTCCACGCTCATTCGTATCTAGAAAATCTAAGCAAGAGTTCTGCCCATACAAAATTTCTCCCCACCCAACCTGAACTTATCTTCCTGTTCAGGGACTTGGTTTCAAATATTGTTTTTTTAAAATAAAAAAACCCAGTGTCGCTTAAAAAAACCCGATGGAACTGAAATCAATACATATAACAAGTTTTTCTAGTACTGAACTGAATGAAAACGGTCCAAAATATTAAGGTTCACTCACACAAAGTGCTAAGCCCTGGTTGATTTTAACTATGGATTGCTGAACAGAAAAAATGGTCAGAATTTGTGTAACACACTACGTCATCAGCCATGCCTTCCTCATCACAATGTCTAGGTTCACACAACACACTAAGCCAACACTAAATGAACTATGGATTACTGCAATATATGGACCTACTCTAAGAATTTATACTTTCAGGAAGTATTTGATCCTGAGGAACAGTGGAATATGGATAAATCTACCAGTCAAGTTATTTGAATGGAATTCCATGATGAAAAAAGGAAATAAGTCACACAATCAAAGCCATTTCAGGAAATGCCCCTATCCAAAGTTTGTTTAGTACAACCTAAAATGTGTGGAATTTCTTCAGGGGAAGAATAAATTATTTGATCAGTTCTCAAGGACAGATACCCCCTTTTGGAATTACAATAGCTGTAATGGAATTCTCTGAGCCTGGGAATGGGAATCACAGCTTGCAAAAAATTGCAGGACGGGAACATGTTTGCCTTCCTTCCTATCAGGTGAACAGGTAGTAGCATCTCACCTGTGTCAAGAAGCAGTTAGGTAGGGGATCAAGGAGGCTCTGCCTTAATGTCCTTATGGCTAGATGAAGTGCTAAAGTTACCTCTTTTCCTTTCAATAAACCTGACTAATGAGAATCTAGCTTTATTGGCTCTTAGGGGTTGGCAATAGCATAGGTACTGAAGAAAAAAAAAAACCTACTAGTTTCCTCCTCGTGGTCTTCCATGGGATCCAGGGAGGCTATAGGTCCTGAAGACCCCCAAAGACCATGCCACTGGAATTTATCAGTAGGCTGCAAGAAAGAAAAACTAACTGCACAGTTTTCTGCTTTGGAAAAACTCAAAATAGTAAATAAAATGGATGTGTTAAGCCTCTGATAGAATGAACCTTATTTTAAATTAAAAATAAACAAAAATATTATTCAGATTTATATGCTACTTCAATTGCAAATGAACTCTAAGTGGTGTATAGTCCAATAAACAGATTTAAAAAGTACAATAACCCAACAGTACATAATCAAGTCATATCATGCTAAGGAATAATTATACCAAAATCACTAACCCTCACTTACTACAGGGGGGATATCAACTCTCAAATAAGATGCCAAAGACGGGTGGGGGTGGGGGTGGTACAAATCCTAAAGGTTGTCTAAAGACCAACAGGACTGATGCTGACTTGATCCTGAAGGGGATGTTGTTCCACAGAAGGGGGTCAACAATGGGAAAGTCCCACTTCATGGCCCCTGTTGGTAGCACTTTTTTAGAGGGGGACCTGAAGGGGATCCTCTTCCAGATCTTGTTGGATGGGCAGATACTGGCAATACTGAAGAGATCCAGGTCAGGCTTTAAGAATGACAACCGCACATTGAATTGCACCCAGAAGCCAACTGGTAACCAATGCAGTCCCCTCAGCAGAGGCGTTATCCAGCTAAATAAGATGCTCCCGTAACATCTTAAACCACTGCATCCTTGACCTTGTAGCTTTCAGGTGGCCTTAAAGGGCAGATCCATATAGAATGCATTGCAATAGTCAAACCAAGAGCTGACCAAAGCATGAGTGACCATGAGCTGGGCCTTTTTATCTAGGAATGGTTGTAATTGGTGCACCAGATGGAATTGTGGAAAAGCCATCCTGGCCATAGCTGCTACTTGCTACTTGAGAATCCCAGGATACCATGTTCCACTTGGTAGGGTGCAACCCTGTCCAGAACCAAAGATGGTACATCTGCAACCTCAGTTGGTTTCCAACCCAAAGCCACTCCATCTTGCTGAGTCTGTTCCTCCCCATCCAGATCCTCATATCGTCAAGGCACTGGGATAAAACCTTGATCACATATCCCAGGCTTGAGATACACAATTGAGTATCTTCAGCATATTGATGAAACTTAACCCTGTGCTGATGAGTGACCTACACCAGTAGTTTTGTGTAGATGTTAAATAGGAGTGGAGAAAGAATTGAACACTATGGCACCCTCAGTAGAGGGTCTTAGGCTCTGACCTAGACTAGAACTATCCCTGGAAGAAGAAGAAAGGAGAATCATTGTAAAACAGTGCACCCAACTTTCAACCCCCAGAGACAGTTCAGAAGGACATCATGATCTATTATAGTGAAAGCCATTAGATATCAAGCAGGATTAGGAGGGCTGCACTGCCCTATCCTAGTCCTGCCACAGGTTATCCACAAGACCAACCAATGTGATCCCAATACTATATCCTGGCCTGAAACTGGAATGAAAAGGCCATAGAATCATAAAATAGTGGAACTGGAAAAGACCCAAGGATCATCTAGTCCAGCTCTTTGCACTGTGCAAGAAAACCAATTAAACCATCCAGGATAGATGACTTTCTAGCCTCTTCTTAAAAACCTCCAGAGATGGTGCATCCATAACCTCCATATTAGGCTGTTTCCCTGTCATACAGATCTTACCACCAGGACACAATTTCTTATATTTAAGTGAGATCCAGGTAGCTGCAACTTGCACCCACTATTTCTAGTCCTAAATTCTGTGGCAATGGAAAATAGTTCCTGACTATCTCCCCTATGGCACCCTTTCATGTACCTGGACATTGATACCGTCTCCCCCCTCATTCAGATATCTGTTTCATCCAGGGCTCTCTGCATTTGCACAGACAATTCCATCTCTCTCCCTTTACTTCCAGCCCTGTCGCATCTCTGTGTCACTGCCATGCCCCCTGCAGTCCTTGGAGAAAATAAATAAATACATTAAAAAAAAAGGTTGGATCACAAAATGTTGCTCACTCCTCTTCTAAATATAGAGGTCATGGTGATAATGGCAAGTCTGGAATCACATGGAAGCCAAACTTCTCTTTCTCATTCCTTACTAGCGCTATGTAAACTTCCAGAATCAGAATGATCTAGGCTCTTTCTGCATCAGGATTCCCTTGGCTTCAGCTGCTTCCCACTACCCATAGCAAAGGCAAGACTGGTTCTAGTTTTCCCTCCAATACAGTTCCCACCTCCTGCAGAAAGCTACCAGGTCAGCATTAGAGCTACTGTTTTAATAATGTCCTTTGAGGAAGATGGAGAAACTGGGAAGGGGGGAGTGCAAATTCCCCATCTACACAAGCCAAGAGAAGCATGGAACTCCATCAAGCATTTTCTCTGCCACTAGACAAGTTGAAAAGAGAGAAGTAGGTGATTGGGGGTTGAATGGAACACTGGCATAACCCCCCCTTAAAGTCACCCACATGTGTGTCCGTGGTACCTTTTTTTGATAGCAAACACCATAGATTAACCATGCACTGTCCTGATCACTAACCATTGTGCTTTATTGACCTGGTTCTAACATTATAAGGGATGGAGAAGAACTTATTTCTATCTTCTTTCTCCTCTATATACTTTACTGTATACACTTCTATAAAATTGTCCCTTACTCACCTTTTGCTGGGGGGCAGGGGCAGGGATGATCTTAAAAGCCCCTTATGTTGCTCTACCCTTTGTTCATTTTGGTAGCAATTTCCTCCCCTGCACTGAGGAACAGCTAAGCTTAAACAGCTTTTGATGTGCCTTAGTTGAATATGAATGACATCACATGAGTTCCTATCTTACAGGCATGGACTCGCTCATGCTAAGACAAGGTGGGAGAAGAATTTGGATGTATGCAAACAATTCTGTGGGTCTGTGCATTGTGTAGGATTTGATGTCATGACTAAAACATAATGTAAAAATTGATATCTGAATCACTGTAAAAATACCCAGCGCAAAGAATGAAGCACTTTATCTGTGTAATGACTGGGAACTCTCCATGGTTCTGAAGAAGTGGAGTTGTTCATCATAGTTTCGGCTACTCTGGAGAAAGGCAGAAATATTTGCTATTTGCCTGTTTCTGTTCCTGGCTCTCTTCAAAGATTGGATTAAGCCCTGCTTGAATTTAAACCACACTTAAGAAATCAGCTTTGTTTACATAGCATGCTAAGCCATAAAGCAGTTTCTTTTTTATTATCGTTAATTTTTATTAGAGATTTTTTACAGAGTAAAAAAAAAATACAAATTTGAAGAAAAAAGAAAAATAAAGAAAAGTGGTAAGTGAATAAGTAAGAAAGAAAAGAGAAAAGAAAGAAAAAGGAAAAAAAATAAAGACAAAGATTCCAATCTTCTTTACAGCAGTTATAAATGCATTTATATTTTATCCTCTCTCTCTCTAGTTATATCGTGGCTCTCTTCTTTCCATATTCTACTCTTTCTAATCATCAAACCTATAAATCCCAAGTTCATTTTTTCCTGTTTTCAGCTACAAGTCCATAAAGGGTTAAGCCATAAAACAGTTTCTGAATTTGCAACAGCACACTAAAATAAGTCGCAAGAGGTTTGGGTGTGTCATGTGAATCCTTTCAATAACCTCTTGATAGGGTAAAAAATAAAGATAATTTTTTTTTAAAAGGACGATGGAGAAATACTGGATTAAAAGAACTTTGGCCTGCTTTAATGAAAAATCACAGGTATTGGCAAATTCCTATGCTGCAAACGACAAGGGAGTTCAAATATATAGGATACCTTTTCCCAGCATGTTGTGTTATGGACATGTTGGAGCATAACTGCTGTCATTTTGAGCATGCCAGTGAGAGGCTATGGGATTTGTAGTCAGATCTATCTGGAAGCTACCACAATGGGAAAGCTGATGTCTTATAAATTGATTTATACATACTTCATTTGTATTTCTAATGTTTCCTCTGCCTATATGCATATGACTTGATGAGAAACCATGAGATAGATCTTCTGATGTGAGAATGAGGTGATGAAATGCAGTGAGTTCCATCAAGCTTTAGGGAAAGGGTTTAATTTATACTCCCTCCCCCCAAGCTAAACCCAAGTTTTAAAAAATGCGCATCACATATAAAAAAAAGGCAGAGCTTCAATCATTCGATTGCAGCTGCCATTTTGACTTTTTTGACCCAGACTTCTTGTCTCAGACACCCCTGAGAAAAGTGAGTGGGCTGAAGTCAGAAATGGGCATGGCCAGAACCAGAAATGGATGGAGGCGCACTTTTTTCTGCTCTTTCTTTCTCATCTCCTTCCTCCTCATTTCTTTTAAACCAGACCTGTGTGTGCACATTCTTTCCTGCCCTCTCTTCCTCCCCCCTCCCTTGACTTCTAGGAAACAGCCTCTTCCCGTTCCATGCTTTGAACCAGATTCTGTACTCATGATAAAGAGAAACATACATACAATTTCATGTTGTAAAAATGCTTAAATCATGGTATCCGTTCAATTACAAGAATAAAATGAGGCTTGAATCTGCAACTGTGAACATGACTAGCCAGATGCCAAGAACAAGCCAGTGGAAAGGTTGCTTTCGTGAGCAATCCTGGGCCCAGGGGGCCTTAGCATAACCAGGCCAACCAAAGCTGTTTGCCCCTATTCTGATCATCTCCCACCGTCTGGGAAGTCATTTACCTTTTCCCCAAACTGATCATGTGAGGAACCTGTGGGACAAAATTCAGATGCATCAGCAATGCAACCCCACTCCTAGTTCAATTTCACCTTCCCATCTGCTTTTTCAAGTTGACTTGTAGGAGCCCAACAAAGAGGAAAGGAAATAGATGTGGGTTGCAGCTGACTCCCCCTTGCAGAGAAAAACCATCCATGTTTTGGGGGTTTGGTTGCAGCCTCCCAGCTTCCTTGGTGACATGTGTGTGCGCTTGTTCTATAGAATTTCCACCCCACCCTGGTTTTGCTCATCATTTTCTTTCAAGGTCGTTTTTTTGAAATAGGGTGGCATCTGAAAGAGGAGGTGTGTATCACAAGGGGGTGGGGAGGGTGGAAAAATGGTTCTTTTGTCCCTCTTAACAAATTGTTTTAAAGGCAGTCTTTGGAAAATAGGACAATCCAATTCAAGGCAGTTATGTCAGTCCTTCCCCACATCAGTACTGAAAAGATGGGACATACATTTAAAGTCTACATGAAAGAACATAAATAGGGAACTACTAATTTCTACTTTCTGCCTCCAATCATTTATTAGTAGCACAAAAGAGGGTTGTTGTTTTTTTTATATTGAGTCAAACAATCAAAAGCTGGTCATGACAGGGTTTTGAGTTTGAACTCTGGTACCAATAAACAGTTTCCTAGGCTGAGCATGAACTTCAATGCACTCTTATTCCTTCTTTCCTCTTTGCACCATTACTCTGCCCTTGGCTTTGGTCAAATCTCAGGGTCTAGTCAACGGCAAAGTAGCTTCCTGAGGGCTGCCCACCCCTCTATGGAACAATAGGACCGCTGGGATGAGATTGGAGCGGGGGTGGCATTACTGACAGAATGCGCCAAGTGGGTACAAAATGCTGTCTGCGCTGGTGGTGGTGCAGAGTTTCTGGGTTTTGCTATAAGGGGAGGAAGGACAATGGAAAAATTTCTCCTGGCACCCCAGGAGCAAGCTAAGGCTAATGGTTTGAGTGCAGAAGGCGTACACGAAACTGGGGTGGGGGGGAGAGGAGGTGGGGTGTTCACACAGATAAGCATGCAAAGGGACCTGGGAAAGCTGCAGGAAAAGGGTGCAGGAGTAGGACAATAGGATCCAGAGGAGGAGCTATAGGAAGAAAGGGCTGTATGGGAGCCAGAATTGGCTTCCTTGTCCCTAGCGCAAGCTGACTGGCTAATCTATCTAGATGGAAACTGATCTCAGTATAGATTGGGGGGGGGGGGGGGGTTGGGAGGAAGCTTAGCTGCAAAAAGTATGACAATACATGCAAGGTGGGTGGGGGCTGGGTATCAGTCCTAGGGATGAAACAATTGCTTTCATTACTGATACATTTGGAGATGCCAAATCTTTCTGGAGGCATGCAGCTTCTCCTGGGTGACACGCAGGAGAGCATCTATCGCCATACTGTGCTGGAGCAGCCCACATTTATCATTCAGTGCAGCTAGTGCTGACCCTGTAGCATGTGTGTATGTGCACACACAGATTTTCTCCCTTTCTTTCACACACACACACACACAGGTACACTCCCTCACCAAAGGGCTATCAAGAAGGCTCTCTCATCCTTCTTTCAAGCCCCCTTTCCGAATTCCCCATTTATAGCTGAAACAATAGTGTATCCATTACAGGACAGTGTATAGCCATTTCTCTGTCTCTCTTCTGCCCCCCCCCCATCTCTGGACTCCCTCTCCCCCTTCTTCCACCCCCCCAACACCCGCTGAATCATAATTACCTTAATGTTTGAACTGCAGAACACTCCAAGCTGTTCCTTCTTGGTGGAGTGGGGAGAAAGAGAGAGAGAGAGAGAGGGAGGGAGGGAGGAGACTGGCGCACAGACAAATAAAGCCCAAGTGAGAGATGATCTTAGCAGTGAGCTGATGGGTGACACCCAAGGTGTCAATGTCGCCTTTCCAACCAGAATGAGGCCACTGCTGTTGTTAGGTGTGCCCCCCCAACTCATGAGGTCTGCCTGTGTGTAAATTTAACCCCTTTATGATAAAGCACCGAAAGCATCTTCTGCCAGCTCATACCAAGAGAGGATGGAGCAGAAAGTATACCTGAGACTGTGGGTGGCCAGAGATGAAGTCAAGGACAACCACCACGATGCTCCTGGGATTCAAATCACATTTTGATCAACTCACAAGCAAGGATGGGTCTCTGCTTGTCCCAGTTTTGCTATTGGAGATGGGATTCCTCCAAGGTATCTCAGGGTTTGGGGAGTGTGTGTGTGTGTGTGTGTGTGTCATCTGCATTACCTGTTGACCGATAGAGAAATCATATATCATGAATTCTTCTTCCCCTCGCCAAGTGCGGCAATATTACCAATATCCTGCAAGGATTTCTGTCAGTGTTGCAGGTTCTTTTTGTCCTAGCTGTGCTGCAGAGAAATGAGTCAAGGCCTTCAGATGCCGAATCATATGCCCAGTTCCACACAGCTCCGAAAGGAAAAGACAATGGGAAGATGGGTAAAGAGCAGAGCATTTTTCTGTGTGTTTGTTTTTAACAGATCAGGAATTGAAATGACAGCCAGATAAGGTTTGGGGGGGCGGGGGGGGTGGTATGAGAAGACGGGTTGACCTTCACAATATTTTAAATGGAAAAATCAACTATTTTTAAGCAACTCGTTTTCAGATGTATTTCCAATGTGTGGGTCTGTGTGTGGGCAGGTATGTGTGAGAGAGAACAGACATGCTCAACGGTGAAAGGGAAGACTCTGTCTTCTTAAAACGTATCGGCTATAGCCATTTGTTTTGGACCAAAACAGTTGAAGGGGGTTAAATTTATATAACAAATAGGATTTTGGAAAAAAAAAGGTGGGGAAGCAAGCTCTGTTTTTAACAACAATTAGGTCTGAGTCATACCTTCTTCAGTGCAGATGTATGGTTTTCATGTTATAAATACAGAACGTCCTTTTTGGAAATGGTTTAGCTTAGGTTACACTCTTAGAGCCCTCGAGAAAGCATCTTGGAAGCCACTGGATATTGTGAGTTTCCAAGGGCAGAGGTCCAACCTAGAGAGAAGCTCCAATCCTGGAAACCTGAAGCTGGTTTATGTCCATTTCCTTCTGATGAAAGCAATGAGAGACAACATTCATAATATTTTGAATTATAAAATCCTAAAAAGGGACAAAGGGGAAAAAAGTGTTTTTCCTTTCCTTCTACCAACTGACCCAAGTCCAGCAAGGCTTGGGATAAAATAGTCCTGTGGCCTCCAAGCTCTCATGTATCTATCATGGTCATTCCGTGGCTGAGTTCATACAACTTTCTGCATTTGAAGCCCAGGTTAACAAGAATTAACATGATTCACACAACCTGCTATGCTCCCAACTGAGCAGATTATGGCTGAAAAGAGATGGCCTGTTCACCCAACATGCTGAACAGCTAACTACCCAATTCTATTTTTGCCTAATCTAGTATATGAACCCAGCTAGTCTGTCTGTCATCAAGAGCATAAAGTGACTGGTGCTTAGCAAAAAATTACTTCAGGTTGTGTGAATAAGCTAAATCCATAAAAAATGAAACAGACATCTTTATGGTAAGATATATTTCCCATTCTTAATTCTTAAAAGCAGCATTTCCTCAAAGACTGCCCAAATTTAGATCTGAAATTCTTTGCAATACTGGTTTGTCCACAAATCTACAGGAGAATTTAGTGGAAGCCAGAAGCGCAGTGTTTTTATCAGGGACCAAGCTCCCAAGGGGGATATCTTATAATCCAGATTTTTTTCCCGCATTCAGACGTCAGTCGACAAGTCTGGGTATATTCCATTTGGTGAAGAGACAATCAAGCAGTGATATGATAGTTTGAAAGATCTGAAAGGCTGTGATGGAGGTGATGCAGCTCCTCCAATGGGCTTGAGATATTTCTTTAAACAGGGGGGGAAAAACCCCCTCTTAAATGTTTTCCCCTCCCAGCTCAGGAAAAAAAAAGGATCTTGAGTTCGCCAGTGTATGTAAAATTTCTCTCTCTGCTTTGCTGCCCTAAAAGCGTTCAGTGGAACCTCTGATCACCAAAATATTTCTCACATCTGTCTTGGATTGAAATGGAAGCAATTGGTTCAGTGACAAAGGACTTAGACAAAATGTTACCAAGAACAACCTGATATAATGAGCAGTACCACATAGAACAAATTGCCTTAGAGGATGGTGGGCTCCAGAAGATGACTTCCTAGCAGAGAAGCTAGAGCACATAATTTCTTGTATCAGCAGGGCTGAAACATTGCACTCAACCAAAATGTGGTTTGCTTAATTTTTGCTTAAGTGTCTTGTGTGAATCCAGGCTTTGTAGCCTGAAAGCTAAGGTTTATGTCTTAGCACAAGGGTGAACCTATTCATTGTGGCTTACTCAACAAATCATGGTTAAGTAAACCATGTCTTAGGGCAATGCCTGAATCCAGACCATGGATAGGTTTGTACTATATGTTAAACTAACTAAAATGTGGTGACGTTAGGTGCTTTATGGCTTAGTATGCAGTGGGAAGCCATTGTTTTGATATTTTGTGTGAACCAGACTCCACATTATACTATAATATGGTTTATTTGTTAACATATAGCATGCTATGTGAATCTAGCAATTGCATGTGGTTAACCAGATTTAGTTTGGTCCATGAACCCAGATGTTACAATGGCTTTCTAACCATCCATCCATCCAAACCAATTTCTGCCAATACAGCATTTTGTGCAAGGACCTTGAGAACAGATGATGGGAAGGAGAAACAAGAAAATTGAAGGAGCGAGAAGCCATTTTGATTAAGAGTTTAAATCAACTTGCTACCCCAATTTTCCACCCACTGAGTGACAATATCTCTTCCTTCCATTTGTTCTTGTTGTTGTTTTTTGTTGTATTATCATTTTCTGAACATGTTGATTGTGACCTAAATTGCTTGCACTTGGATTTTAATTCATTCTCAGCAGCAATAATCACTTGAATTTAAGATTCTCTTCTCCTCCCCTCCCAAACATACAGTTTTCCCCTGCAATTTAATCTACAAAGCCATTTCCCCACTGATGGATCCTTTTAATGACACAGTTGTTCCTGCTACAAAGCAGCCCCTTCCTCCCCCATGGAGTTTTCTTTATACATTTCGATGATGTTTCAAATATGACTGGAGAACCTAATGAACGTGGAGTCCTCTAGCTTTGGCTGACTGTTGTATGGGCCACAAAGAGTTTCATGTTGCTGATTCCATGTCATTTTGGGGAAGGGGGTGCGATGCTAAACATTTTGATTCAGCAATTGATCTGCTCAACCTTTTCTCTCTATCTTCCAGTGCAGACTGATTTATCTCAAACAAAACAGTGTACCACCCGTCATTTTGAACAATATCAGTGCAACTTTGGTGTAATACCTGAGGATTTGAATCACTGCCAAGCTGGATCCATCTAAGTAAGTTGATTTATTGGCCTGCACCAATAAAGATTGCAGATATATAAATCAGCCCATACAATGCCTGGGTTCTCTCAATATGCTAAGCCATAAACTCTGGTTTGCAGATCATGGTGTCTGGGTTCACGTGACATGCGAGAAGAGTCCCTGCAGAGCTAGCTTTCTAAATTCAAAGTTTTGCTGACATTTCTTCATAGGACAGCACTCTAAATTTGATCCCCTATTGCGATGGAATACCCTGTGCCAGCACCACTCCATTTGTACAGATCTGACTTTTGATCCTGGGTGCCATCTACTGCAGGTGGCTCTTGGCATAAAGCATTCCAACAAAATAGGTGATGGAACTGATCAGCCTCAAGCCCCACTCATTTCAGGGCTTCCTTGACTCAGAGACTCCCTTAGCAGATCCCATTCTGGATCCCCATACTTACTCTACTCATAATTTGGTTTGAGATTGGTATAGTGCAATGCTTTTCAACCTTGGCAACTTTAAGATGGGTAGACTTCAGCTCCCAGAATTCCCCAGCCGGCTGGCTGGGGAATTCTGGGAGCTGAAGTCTACCCATCTTAAAGTTGCCAAGGTTGAGAAACACTGCACTATGGTGATGCAATCACATTACGGCTTGAGTCTAATTGCCTGGTTCATACCACATGGTAAGGTCCTGGCTTGGTTCCCATAACACACTGAACCATAAGCTATCAAACCCAGTTTCAAATGGTCTACTGTGTTGTACAAATCCAGCCAGCCCATGTAACCAAGACTTGAAGGAGGACTGAAGAGAACATTGCAGCAACAGCAGCTCTGTTAGTGGGTTCTGCACAAACCTTGGTTGATTTTATTCTGCTGAATTTGAGAAAGGGGGGGAAACAATCCACTCCAGGAGTTCCATCACCGAACCACGGGATGACAAGGAGCTTTGAGAAAATACGGACATACGAAAAAGGGAAAGAAAAGATAATGCTTGCACAAACCACCAAAACAATTAAAAGTGGATGATTACTTGCTGAATCATGTGATTTGCAAGATTAGAGACTTACACTCCTGGGGCAAGGGTTTCCTCCCAGATATCTTGTCTTCCTGGCTCGATTTGGGTTCTTTCTCCCCAACCCCCCGCAGCCTGGATAGAAAACATGCCAAGAAATTGCCCAGGATGGACTACATTTACCTGTCCGATAGCTCTTGCTTTGGGGCTGTTTGATGTTCAAGCAGATCTTCTTAGATTTCATTCTTTCCCATCTCCTTTCAGGGAAAGATGTATAAATACACCAGAGCAAAAGAGTTACATGCGCAGGAGAAGAGCAAGTGCAAGAGAAAGAGAAGAAAGCAACAAGGCTATGAGGAGTGGGGGAATTCCCTCTTTTGGGTAGCAAGTATATTATAGGGCAGCTTGCAAAGGGTTTTCACTAAACACCTTTTGCCATCAAGTGCAAAATAAGGCCTGCATTCTTGTTCCTTCACTCAGATGACAACTCAGCTTAGTCTTGTCAGAATCATACGGGTTGGGGAAATAATAAAAGTCATTCTTGAATATCCAGAGCAAAAGGCCAGCAGGTCTGGAGAGCCCCTGCTTTGGACAAGGCCATTTCTAAAGAGTGTCAGAATCAAGAAAAAGGTTTGAGAAAAAGCAGATGACATAAACATGAAGATTTAGTTCTTTCTTCCATCTACCATAAAGAGACGCTGCTGTTGAAAACTATACAGAGTGGACTATTGATTCAGGACAGAACAGGATAGGAACAGAGCATTAATTGCCGAATCCCAGGTTTCCAATTTAAGTCTTAGTGAAGAATAGGCTTGTTCTTAAAAGACCTAAGTGCTTGGAACTCTGAAAAGCAACTTTCTGATGGAAGAACTGGCCTCAAATTGAGGACCTTAAATTGCTCCTCTTTCTTGGCCTCTTCCTATAAAGGACAGATGGCTGTACACCAGTGTTTTTCAAACTTGGCAACTTTAAGATGTGTGGACTTCAACTCCTAGAATTCCCTAACCACCTTTTCAGCAAATGCCCCACTATGCAATTCCAGGAAGGTTCAGCTAGCACTTAAGCACCTGATACTGTCCAGGTGTGTTGGGACTGCAGCTCACAGACTTCCTCAGTCAACACATGGAATCCTGGGAGTTGTAGTCCCAACACCTCTGTCCTTGAGCAAGGCCAAGAACTGGGCGACTTTATTCTTAGTTCTCTGGCCAAGAACTGGGCAACCTGATTCTCTGAAGTCTGAAATGTGGAACTGGAGCTGTTTTTATTTCCTTACCTCATTTCCTAGATTACTTTCTGGTGCTGCGTGCAGTCTTTTTAGTTCTGATACTTTTGCTTACTGTTTTATGCCTTGATCATTTGAGAAGAAAAGTAGCAAATATATGTAAATGTTCTGATAATCCCCCGTCAGATCAGAAAAGGGCCTAGACTTATTCAACTCAGAGCCACAGCAACGTAATGGCTTTGGGATGGGATGGGATGGGATGGGATGGGAAGATCCTGGGAATCTGGGTCAGTCTTTTTCTCTTGTCACACCTACCTCAAAGAGTTGTTGCTGTGAGGATAAAAATGGGGGTTGGGTTTATGATGCCATTTAGTTCCACAAAGAAGGCTTCCTATAACCACACTTGATTGCCAAAATCTGGCGGCTTGACTTCTTACCTTATGGGGGCAGGAATCACCACAATTAGCTTTACATCAGTGTTTCTTAAACTTTTTTCATCTCAGGACCCCTTCCCGTTTTTCAAAATTATGGAGAACTCCCAAAGAGCTTTTGTTTGTATGGGTGATATTGGTCAATATTTACCGTATTAAGAATTAAAATTGGCGCATTTGCTGCTGCGACCGCTTCTCACAATGGGATTTTAATATTGTATTATTTTTCAGCATAGGCTGGCAAACCTTTTTGATCGGAAATACTGGTCTACATCATCTCAACTGCAAAAATCTGGGCAACCCCTAGATGACAGCAAAGTGACACAGAAAGCTTTTCTTCTTTTTCTCATCTAGCGATTGCCGGGAGTTTTGACACCCAGATTTGGAAGCTCTCACTCAGTGTTTCTCAACCTCGGCAACTTTAAGCTGTGTGGACTTCAACTCCCAGAATTCCCCCATGCTGTCTGGGGAATTCTGGGAGTTGAAGTCCACACAGCTTAAAGTTGCCGAGGTTGAGAAACACTGCTCTAACTGGACTTAAGACTCAAAAAGTCTTATGCCTGATGAACGGAAGGGGCTTCCTCCCATCCCCACTATTTTGTCAGTGGCAAAAGCTTGCAAATCTCAGCGCTTTCAATTGGGAGAAAACTCCACTGAATCGAGTGGGACTTCATAAGCCTATTCAGCCTGGCAACGGGAAGCCTCTCCGTGCCTAAAGTGGGGAAGCTGAGCCTTGCCAAGGTCCTCGGTGCATTCTTAGCGTTACGCAGGTTTACAAAGAGCCGCATGGGGGAGGGGGCACACGGGGGAGTTATATGTGCGTCGGAATGCCACCGGGATGCCACCAGTGCGGGCTGAACTAAGAGCCCCGTGGCGAGCGCAAGCTTTTCTCTTTCCAGGTTTCCCCCTCCCACACTGGAAAGGCCAACGGCCCCGCCCCCAAGGGCTTACGTCGCGCCCTCCCCTCGGCCCCGCCCACCCCAGCTGGCCCGCCCACCCACCCCACGCCGGCTTTGGAAAGTGGTTAAAGGGTCGCGCGTGGACGGCGGGTGGCTTCTTCGTAGGTCGCGCCGCGATGCCCAGGAAAATGGAGCTGCCGGGCCGGGAGGAGGCTCTGTCGGGCAGATCTGAGGTCATCGCAGTCCAAGGTACCCCGCGCCGAGGGCCACCGCAGGTCCGCGTTGAAGAGTTGGAGCATCCCGGGCTGGGGCTTGAGAGCGCTGCTGGACTTCAACTCCCATCGTCCCTAGCTGACTGGGGACGGTGGGAGTTGAGATTCAGTAGAGCTGGAAGACCCAAGGCGGGGCGGGGCTGGGGAAGCGCGCGCGCTCGTGTCTGTGCGCGTGTCTCGGGGAGCCGTGGGGTCTCGGCCTCCGAAGACACGTTGTTGCGGTTCCGCCTCGCCTCGCCTCGCCCGCCGCCCGTTACGCAGCTCCTGCCCCGTCGGGCGCGGGAGCTCCGAGCGGTTGGCAGCGCCGTCGGGCGCCGAGAGGAGCGCAGGCGAGGCGACTTCCGGGGGCTGCTCGTCCCTCGCTTTTTGCTCAGCAGTCCGGAGGCTCCGATCGCCCACCTCTTTCCTTCCCCGCCCTCCTGGAAAAATCCCTCCCCCGTAAAGAACGGAAGGGGGACCCCCAAATAAATGCAGGCCCCCCAGACCTGCGTTGGCGGGGTGCAAGTTTCGGTTCCTGCTGTGCCTGGGTTGGAAAAGGAACTGGCAGCTGCGAATGGACTTCAGCAGCGTGGCAGCTTCCAGGCTTGCAATCCTAAGACCTTTACACTTTATGCAAGACCCGTTGCCGCCCCCGATCGTGGGACTTCGTCTCCCCCTTCGCAGACACGAGCTCTTCTGCTCTTTTGCCCCTGTTCCCTGCTCCCCTTCCCTTGGATGTTCCAGAGAAGAAGCGTGACTTTGAAAGGTGTTAGCCCTAGCAGGAGGTAAGCTAATTAGGGGGAAAAAATCTCCCTCCCCTTCCCAAAGAACAGTTTAGGCCAGTGTTTCTCAATCTTGGGAACTTTAGATGTGTGGACTTCAACTCCCAGAATTAAAGTTCCCAAGGTTGAGAAACACTGGTTTAGGCAAACGAAGGTCTGCTCATTTATTCATTTACAAAAAGCATTTTATTCTTAAACTTTATTCCCAGACCAGTGTGAACATTAACATTGTGGTGTATCCCCCAGCTGGAATTTTTTGGGGGGGGGTGTGCCTGTGTGTGTGCGCGTGCATTATTTGTAAGCCATTTTGGGAAGATCTGAAAGCCAAGTTGTGCAGAATTAAACTAAATAAATAGGTATATGTCCCAAGCCAAAGATTTTATATTTTTGTAAAACTTGGAATTAATTTTCTTCCACACAGGTTGGAGAAGTTGCCCCATTTTGGTTAGATCTTCTTCGCCTCCCTGTCAGCCAGGTGTGCAGTAGAGCAGGGCTCAGGAGTACGCAACCCCGGGGGTGGCTCCGGTCATCCAACCCTTTTTTTTAAAGGGACTCTGAGATCCTCCCCTCTCAACCACCAGAAATCGCAAGTGGGACAGCTGAAAATCACTGCCAAACATACCCATAATTTTGGGGCAAAAAACACAAGCGTCGTAGGAGAAGACCTCAGTGGATTAAGCACGATGAAGGGAAAAGCAAAGAGCTCACCCCAAACTTCTAACAAAAAGCAAACATTCCTGATTCTGCCCACTTGGTTCACTACAACCCCCCCCAAACCATGTTAACTGGTACCTAACCAGCAAAATACGGTCCATCCTTGCACCAAACCATGATTTTTACTGCATATGGCACTATGGTGTACTGCCTGGTGCCTATATGGGTTGGGGCAGCTTATAAATGTTGTGAAATAAATAAAAATAAACTATCATTACTTCTTCTGGCCTTAAGTGCATACAGATATGCCTGGTAGGAGTGAAGATGTGGACTCTGAGAAGACTGTTCCATTGCTGAACTTTGAAAGCCAAATTGAGTTATTTGCTCATCTCCCCTCCCCTTCTCCCCCCCCCCCCATTTAAAAGGTTAGCGACTTGACCTTCAGAGAGTACACCATGCATTTTGCAACCATCGACTGTCGGGAAATGGTGTTACTACTTCTGCATTCCCTCTGCATTTGGCAGTCTCTTGCTCAGGAATGAGAGCGGTGTGTACAATATGGTGTGTGTGAATGTCTGTGGTTTGCTGATTTCCCAGCTGTTCTTCCTGACCCAAAGTCATCTCTGTTTACATTCTGAACATGTGCCAAGAGCCTATGCTATGGAATGATACCCTAACTGCTCCCCATGTGCTGATTGGGATGGAGCATACTGCACTTTCCATGGCAACGGATACTGTTGCTAGGAGACAGAGGAATAAAAGACTTGGAGGAATGCCTGACAGCCTTCCTCCCCCTCCCCCTTGTCTTCTGCTGTCTCCCCAAGTACCTCTGGAACAAGATGATTCCTGAAACACGGCAAGCACAGTGATGACGATGAGGCAGAAGCACCAGGGCATGGAGGAGTAGGGAGCAATTAAAGGCTGGGCATTTTTTGGGCCCAGCCTCTAATTGTTGTTCGTATGAGGGACCAACTGTTTTATGCTGAGTTTATTTCAAGCAAAGGCGTGAATGGGAGGGAGGCATCTTGCTTTTGTTCAGATCATGGATCTTACCTAAAAGAAGATCCTAGGCATGGATATGGGCGTAATGGGCTCTAAATGTAAGAAGAATCTTGCTGGATCAGATCAGAAGTCTTAACAGTCCATCGTCCTGTTTATCTTGGTGAGAAGCAAGGTGCTTTGCGTTCACATGGTCCTGAGTTCAGTTCCTGGCACCTTCAAAAGGTGAAAGCATCTTTGGGATCTTCAACAGGCCATTTCCATTGAAACTAGGTAGAGCAAGGGCTACCTTGGTCTAAGATATCTTGCTTATCTCTTGTTCACAAGCAGTGCATTTCTGCCCCCGAGCAGGTGGCATTTAGCAATATACTCTTTCCGAAGCTGGAGAAACCATTTAGACGAAATGGCCAGGAGAGCTCATCCGTTAATGATTTTTTCTCTCTTTCAACCAATTGTGACTTATGGCAATTGAATTTCCATTGATAAATTAATATCTAAAGAACTTGGCTCTTGCTTATCCAGGATTTGATTCCCATCAATCTAGAATTACGAAACAGAGATAGACTTTCATGCTTATCCAAAGCATGCTCAATTTGATAAACTGGCTGCAGGTCAGCAAGGGGATGTCAAATATATTTTTGGAAGTAAAGTATTTGATAAAGCGGGGACTGTTACGGAGAAGGATTACTTTGGGTCCACATCCCCTTGACTTCCCCTAGGGACAGGATGCTAAGCATCTTCTCCCTACATTCCACACAGATTCTACTTGCAGGAGATGATCCATGAATGGAGCTGGGCTTTACAGGTCAGAGCCAGCACTTTCAATCGGAAACTTATTATCAACTGAAGGAGTAACCAGAGAATCCGCGTCAATATAAAAGGACCATCAGACTATCAGGCTTTTCTGGGTAACAGTAACTCCATGTCCTGAAGTTTAGTTAGCTTATTTCTGCCCATCCAGTCCCTCCCAGCCTCACAGGGTATTGATGGTACCTCACTCCACATCGAAGGATGACCCAGTGACTCCCTCTCGATGTTGAATAGCAATGAAAAGAGAGTTGAACCATTTGGTGTGCCACATTGAAGCAACCGTGGGCTTGACTGCTCCTCACTCACTACCAAGCTGGGAACCACCCACTAAGATAGGAGTGGAACTGCTGTAAAAGAGAGTGCCCCTGATTTCCAACCCCAAAGGCAGTCCAGCAAAGTACCATGGCTGTTGGTATCAAAATCAGCTGAGAGGTCTAAAAGGACCAGAAGGGACACACCCCACCTGCCAGATCCAGAGCAACCCAATTCAGATCAGAGCAACCCAAGCTGTTTCTTTCCCATGCCCATGCTTGAATCCAGAGCAGAAAGGATCTGAATAATCTGCTTCATCTGGGAGCCTCTGAATGGATTCCCATCTCCTCTCCTTTGTGAAGGAGACAGTCAAAATGGCTATTTCCCCACCCCATTACAAACAAAATTAAGTTGTCATGTTCCTTACTAACACAGGAATAGCTAGCCCATCAGGTTTTTTTTGCCAAAGTGGCATTTTCTGTTGTTTTTAGATTACAGGATTACATGCTTGCACTATTCTGGTTGAATCTGTAGGGTGAGAATCTCTGGGGTAGCCAACTGGAAAATGTTGCTTTTAATTTCTCAGCGGCTTAGCACAATGTGTGAACCCAAAAGCGCCTGTGAGGACAGGTGAGTGAATCGACTTGTTTCTGTTAGTGATTTTTACTGTTTTGTCTGGGTTTTGATTGCTATGTTATGTCCCTTGCTGTGATTGATTATGGGCCATCAAGTCGGTGTCAACTCTTAGCGACCCCATAGATAGATTTTCTCCATGAGTCAGTTGCTGTAAACCGCTCACAACGTGTGAGAAATAAGCAGCATGGAAAAGAAAGCATATAAATAAAGGGGCAGAGAGGAGGCTTATTCAATTAGCCATAGGTTGTTTTACAAACCATTGCTAAACATGATGTGCTGCAACAGAAACCCTCAATGTAACGCTTCTTCTGGACTTGTGAATCTTGTAGTAGTTTGCGTGGCCTTTACTCAATTGATCTATATCCTTCCCCCACACCGTATAATACAGGACAGTTCCACAATATCTCAGTCTTTTCTATTTGGTAGGTTTCTCTTGCAGGAAGTTTTTTTTAACTTCCGCTTCTTTCTTCTCTTCCTTTTCTTTCAAAAAAGCAGAAACCTTGGTTAGTAGCATTGAATTCGTTTCCTTGCTTTGCATTGTGGTTTGTTCTCAGTCTGTTAGTTACTCTACAGCAGTGTTTCTCAACCTTGGCAACTTTAAGCTGTATGGACTTCAACTCCCAGAATTCCGCAGCTGCGGAATTCTGGGAGTTGAAGTCCATACAGCTTAAAGTTGCCAAGGTTGAGAAACACTGCTCTACAGTACAACCCAGTCTGGAAAAGTCTCTGCCTACTACAACTACCATTATTTTTGCAACAGGTATCTAAATAGGAATTCTGGGTGTGATGTTGAACATCAAGCAAAAAATGCTTATGTCCGTGAGAAAAATCTTTTTGGTAGGATAATTTCTGGTGGTTCACTACCTTATCTGGAATAAGAGGAGGGAATTTTTCTTACAAATTGACTACTACCCTCCCCTATTTTTGGTAGTTTAAAAATGCATTGACGCACAGATGGAATAGTCACATTACAAATAATACAGCCGCGCTCAAACCATGCAATTGGAATGAATGTGTGTGCGAGCAGCTGTTTATAGCGTACAAAATGTACATGGCATCGTTTTTAAGTCAAACAAACTATGAATTTCAAATCATGATATTACTCTTAACATTTCCCTGTCATTTACAGGGAGAAAGTTGCCCTGGGGAAATCATTTTGGATTGGCAGAATCGCTTCTCCGGCAAACTCTCTCATGGTTCTTTTACCAGTTCAAGCATGAGGATGGATCAAATTGAGTTGAAGGAACACAAGAAATAGTTTCAGGCCATTCATCTTGGGCTATCCCAGTTGGATTTTGACTGGTAGGTAATGGCCAGGCAGAACAGAAGAGAGGCTAGTCATATTTACTCTTTGTTTAGAAGAGGAATAAATGTTGAGTGCAGTTAGTTGAGGTGTGGAAGTGATGATCTCTTTGCAATGATAATCTTATCTGCCTTCAGTAGTTCTTTTTTTTTTAAAGTATTTAAACATTCTTATCAGCAAGACATTGAAAATAAAAACAGAATTTTAAAAACAAACAGCAAACCAAAACCCACTGGAGCAAACCTTGGAAGAAACAAATGCTGCATGGTTTGGGAGTTTGTATAACTATTCCATGGCTCTGATGCAACGTTTGTCCTAAGGAAATGCTTCCCAAACTGGGTAAATTACCCAAAATTGGGTAAAGTGGTTTTTCTTCAGGTAACGACATACAAACCCATTACCCAATCACAACAGGGACATTTAAATTGACTTAAAGATTGCCATGTGTACTAAAATATATTCAAAAATTTCCCAAAGTATTAAGACGAAAATCAATGAAATTACCAATGGTAATTTGTTGAAATGACATAAAGGTCATTCAGTTATATTGTTTTTATAGTACAGGTAGTCCTCGAGTTACGACCATTCGTTCAGCGACTGTCTGAAGTTACGATGGTGCTGAAGGAAGGGACTTATATGAGTTTTGGGTAATGAAGGAAAAAGTTTGGGAAGCACTGTCCTAAGGTTGATCAAGCAAACATTTTGTTTCAAAGCAAACAACCATTAAAGAAGGTAGGGTAGGAGTTTTTCAGAAGATTTCCCATGCTGTCTCCCAGTATCAATACCATGCCAGATTCTTTGTTTCCCACAATCTGATGGCCAGGAGGAATGTGACCAGTCTGCCTGAAAAGAGCTGGTATCAGCCAGAAGATGAAAGGGTTGTTTTGAATTCTCATAATGTACTACAGTACTATTGGGAGAAGAACACTTTCTGATTGGCACTAGTTCATTATTTTATTTGTTGATTAGATTTATATCCCACCTTTCCTCCAAAAGCTCATTTTATCCATTTTATCCCCCCAAGAGCAATCCAGGATCGGAGGTTGGGCTGAGAGAGAAGAACTGGCTGAAAGTCCCCAATGATTTTTCATGGCGGAGGATGGGTCACCCCATTCCTAGTCCAACTCCTTTACCACCACACCACACTAACTGTTAGTCTGAGAGAGAGGGACTGGTCCAAAGTCACCCAATGGTTGACTTCAGTGGCTGAAGGTGGACTTTGAACCTGGGTCTTCCTGATCTTAATCGAACACTGATTGGTTCTCATTATTGATGCTTTCACCTGTTTTGCTCCAGGGTTCAGGTCACCTGATGACGTTAGCTGTTACTCCAGCAGAGGACTACATTTCATGCAAGTCACTAGTTGTGTGTTGTTGCCTGCTAGGCATTTAGCATTCATATGGGAAGTGCAGTGCCTGTGCAGCCAGTGAAGTAGGCAATTTATCAAGTCCTTCACAGGCTAGCATCCTTGGTTGATTCTGTTCAGCATGGTGCTCTTCCATTGCGCACAGCTTGTTCCAGTGTAACCTGCTCATTCCTAGCTTGCTGCCTTCAGTCAGTTTTGGAAGAAACTGCATAGAGAATTGTGGGTAATGCTGTTAGCAACTCCTGATGGTGAAATGAATTTCTGTGCCAAGAAATCACAGTAGTTCCAGAACAAGCTGGACTATTAAAGTGGTTTAAAGTTGGGTTAATAAACTGGCCTGTTCCTAGGGTATAATGTCGTGGCTTGAATGAATTGGAATATGAATGTTAATGGAAGATTTCCTAGTTCATATGAAAGAAAGAACAGAAAAAGCTGCAAGCATGAGCAGATGTCCATTCATATCCTTGCTCATGAATGGAGGTTCACTTTTTAATCTTCCTTAGAAGTGGAAAACTTGAAACATGAGTTTTATTAGAAGGAATGGTTCTTTGATTTGTGCCATGTATATTGGTGAGTGGCAACAATGTGGAATACATAATGTGGCCATGTTTTAGTGCAGGAGAGTATAATCTTTGAGTGGACCCAAGCCAACACTTAATGTTTTGATGGGGGGGTAAGAAGACTGCAGTCAGCTAGAGGGGGGGTTGCTGAATTTGGGGAGAATTTTGACATTTTGGGTTTTTTAAACACAGTGCCTATTTCAGGCTTTACATTACAGGTGATCCTCAATTAATGACCACTTGTTCAGCGACTGTTCGAACTTGCAACAGCGCTGAACAAATGGTAGTTACGACTGGTCCTCAGAATTCTGGCCATCACAGCACTCCTGCGGTCACATAATCATGATCCAGGCACTCAGCAACTGGCCTGGATTTCTGACCAGTGCAGCATCCCGTGGTCACATGATCGTGATTTGTGACCTTCCCTGCCAGCTTCCAACAACCAAAGTCAATGAGGAAGTTGGAAGTCACGGTCACATGAGGTCCTCACTTAACGATCTGTGGTGATTCACTTAACGATGGTAACTGAGGACTGCCAGAACTGCTGTTGCTAAGCAGACACGACATCACGCTTTATGACTCAGTTCTCACTTTAGGAAGAAATGCTTGATTGAGGAATAGCAGGTAAAGGGAAAGAGTTTGAATATCCAGTTTTGTCTCTACTTGAGCTTGGAGAATTAAGTTTCTCTTGCTCATTTCTTAGCTAATTTTGAACATGGATGTTTGTTTAAAAAGAATAGTAAAAGCAAATTAGCATCTTTAAAGGTAAATTCTCTTCTCTTCTCTTCTCTTCTCTTCTCTTCTCTTCTCTTCTCTTCTCTTCTCTTCTCTTCTCTTCTCTTCTCTTCTCCCTTCTGTCTCATTCTGCCTCCTCCCTTCTTTCTCCCTGTCCCATGATGCATTGCACCTCAACAAGCCGATGCCATATAAAAAAAACAAGGGGTTGTTATGCTGCCCATTCTCCTGATGGCAGAAGGGTGGGAAGAACCTGGCACCATTTGGAGACAAAAATCTCCAGCCTTCCGACAGTAGCCTCCTGGGCATGTATTGTCTGACCTACTCCATTCCCTTCCTGATATCCCTGAGCCTCCTGCAGTCAGAGGGCACAAGGCGGGCATCCAAAAAGCACGGGCGGGTCCTAGTCCCGAAGGGAACCGAGAACCGCCTACCCAAGGGGGTAAGCTTTTACTTGGGCTCTGTTCTTTCTCCTCTTCTTCTCTCTTCCCCCTTCAGTTTTTTTTCCCCTTTGGAAAAAAACTAAAGTAGTGGCTGTGAATGTTCGGATCTTTCAACATTTTTTATCTCGTTTTTGGCTCAGTTTCTGGGTTCCGACAAGCAGCAAAGAAGAGGGCGGGGGAGAGGATCACGGCCGTTGGGATGAAGGTTGGCAGGGAAGCTGTGAGACAGAGGGAGGGAGAGAATAAAACTGGCACAGGCTGGAGATTTGCCAAGGCTGCTTGGCAGAGATGCCATGGAAAGCTGGGAGAACATGCACATGACAATGTATATTTTGGAGGAGACATGCAGGAAAGCAGGGGGTAGGGGAACGGAGTGAATCGCAGATCCTTGATTTGGGCACCTGTTTGTTTTGTTTTAATATGGCAAACGGCTTCATCTTGGATTTTCCTTTTCTTGCGGCTATTGGACGTTCATTGTATAGCACATGGATACCAAATGCAGGGAGTTGCGTTTAGGGAGCGCAGCAGTTCCTATGCTGATTGATTTGAATCTGGGCCAAGGAAATAATGTTGACTGCTATCTTGCCTGGAAGAGGGGGAGAGAGGGAGAGGGTAGGAGGAATTGGCTGCGAGCTGCCAAGCTGCCTCGCCACCTTGGCAGTGAAACGTCGACCGGATCCAAACGGGCCTCCAGTGCCTTTGGACTTCTCTTGGATATTGGTTAGGGGCCCTTGGATTCCCCATGTGGCTTTTTCCCGGGGACCCACCCCTTCAGACTCGGAGGCAGGTAGCCCAGGACAGGTAGGAAAACTCAGGACCAGCCTGGTCCCTTTGTCTGGTTTAATTTTTAAAAGGATGCCAAACCGAGAAACTCTTGTATCCAAAGTCTGAGTCTGTGCATGAGAAAGGGACTGGCGTAGGGCTTAGGGGGGCATGGGTGTGTTTTTAGGGGTATGTGTGTGGTTTTTATTCTCACTTTGGAAAAAAACAGTCAAGAGTTGATGTCTGCTTTGTTGTGTCTCGTTTCTCATACCACGTGGCATGTTGAATTTGGCAATGCGTCTGTTTCCTTGGAATGGCCCTTTGGCCCTTGGCAGGGCAGCCTCTACCTTGCTGACCCTGTTTGGCGCTCTGTGGTCCTGGGCACCCAGAGGCTTAAGGAGGAGGTGAGGCGGAACTGAAACATGGCTGCAGCTGTGCTGGTGTGAGATTGCCAGCCTTTCAGACTGCCTTTGGTGGGTGTGGTGCAGAAGATGAGTTAAAGCTGGCAGGGAGTTCCTGGATGAGGGCAGCTTGCAAGGAGGGAATTCTCTCTAACATGGGCTTGGGAAAAGAAAGAACTGCTATGTCTTCACTGTACTGCTCATTTTGAAGCCTGTAATATATAACTGCCGGTTGGCTGCCTGTGTAGGTGTGAGACATCCTGGGAGATGCAGAAATTACAGTCTTGTTGAATTAAGTAAGGATTTTTTAAAAATGAGCAGGAAGCATGCTTGGGTTCTCCTCTCTTTCCTGGGGTACCCCAAATGACCTGCCTGGCTTTTTGCTTTGGTCACAGTATAATGTATTTTTAAAGACGTTTCAGGACCAGCAGCATGCACAGGTTGGAGATACCATTTTTCAGGCTTCAACCCATTTGCCTGGATTTCTGGAAATTAGTTCATTAGGTTAGGTGGGGGGTGTTTTTAATCTGAATATTAATATGCAGTGGGTGTCGATGCATGGACAGTGACATTGAGGTGTTTCAGGATGCACAGTGCAACGTTTTACGCTGCAGCTGGTAAGCTCCGTTTTGAAGTTGTAGAATAAACACAAGCAGAGATCTGATCTACTATACCTTTAACCTAAAAGGTATCCTTTTTTAAAAAAATGAGTATGTTTCCTAGTGCAGACAAAGGCAACAGAAATTATTGTAGGGGTTAAAGGAAAGACTATACCATTTGACTATGTAGCTTACAGCAGAGGTAGGTAAAAAGAAATCAGATAAAGGTAAGTACAGGTAGTCCTCATTTAGCAACCACAATTGGAACAGGCAACTCGCTTGTTAAGCGAAGTGGTCACTAAGTGAAACTGCAACTGTGCTTACGATCTTCCTTCAGCTTTCCTTTGCTTTACAGACCTGTGAAGGTTGTAAATGCAAGGATTCATCATAAAGTTACTTTTGCATCACCATCGTAACTGCGAACGATTGCTAAATGAGGCAGTTACTAAACGAGGACTTCCTGTAGTCATACATGGTATGGAAAATATGGGTAGAGATACTTTCCCCCACCGCTATTTTGGAATTCAAGGTCATCTCTAACTGTATAACAATTCAGGACTAATAAAAAGAAACTCTTCTTTACACAACATGGGCTTAAAATGTGGAATTTGCTTCCATCACATACAGTGATAGTCACCTTGGTTTTAAAAGAAGCCTGGACAAAGTCATGGGATATCAGACAATTGGTGGCTGTGTGCGGCCTTCTGGTTCATAGGCAGATCTCATACCAAGCTGTTTGGCATCTGCCTAATCTGAAAGTAATTCTTTTCCAGGCACTATTCTCACAGAGTTCTCTTTAGCAAGATTTATTGAGAAGAAAGTTTTGGAGTTAAAAGAATTGCAGCAATTGAATTATTTTCCTTCTAGAAGCAATTTATCTCACAGCACATTAGCAGGAAGACTTTATTGATCTTTCTAACTGCCTTTCTCTGAACCCCGGGGGGAGGGGGTCTCCTCACTGATAACACAGGAGCTTGCAGCTTGTCATGTGTATAACCAGCTCCTGGATCTTTATACATACAAGAATTAATTATTATACCTCCTATATAAGCTGCTGGAGAGGAAGAGTGGAAGAATGTTATCCCTCTTGCCCATGTATATGAATTATCTGAATGGACCTAGTTCAGCCACGAAGTATTCTCCAGATATCCAAGTTCACCTCCCAACCTACATGGCCACTACTGAGAATTTTAGGAGATGAAGTCCATGCATGTAGGGGACCCCTAGTAGCAGAATATTGCCATAGATGACCACTTGGCCATATCCAAGATGGCTCATCTAAGGTTATGCTATTAAAACTAGATTGGGATATGCTAAACTGAAACATTTTCAGCTAACCAAGTAGTAGTTGATCATTTTTTAAAGGTTTGTACATGATTTTTTTCACCCTTTCAGTACTCAATTCATTTTTGTTACTCATTTAATTACTGATTTGTAGAAATTACATTTGTTTCCTTACTTATATGTATTGTTACTGTTTCTTGTATTTGTTTTTTTTTCTTTTTCTTTTTTTACTATGATGGTGGCAACAGGATGAATGTTGGTGGCGTTTGCTTGTTTCTGCCATGGTATTACTAGGGTAATGTGAAGTTTGATTTGGAGTTTCAATTTCATCAGAGCTCAAATCTAGATACAGTAGCCTTCTGAATCAAAGCAGTGAAATGCTTCAAGGAATTGAATTGGATACATCCGATGGCTTTGGTTAAAGTGCAAAAAGCATTTTTTTTCCTGATTTGGAAGGCCAAATCACACTGACCTGTTACGATGGTTAGATTCAGATGTCTGAATCAGATGAGACCAGTTTTCTGAACTGGATCATCCGTTTGAATTGGATTGTTTCAGTGATGATCTGCATCCATTATCTGAACTGGAGCGATCCCTAACATTTACCCACAATGCCTTGCATGTTGCATTGTGCCGGAACCTTGAAAAAGAAGGTTTTTCCATTGGCAGTTGCCACCATCTTATGTTGTATGATGGTCACCTTTTAATTGAGCTAAAATGGCCAATTAACAGTGCAACCAATGAGAGGTCTTCCATTGCTGTTGATGTGGGAGAGCTTTCCTCAGTGATATGGATAAGGAACAAATCAGTGCCAGCTAGAATAATGAAACTGGTGCCCACTTGTATCCGTTGCTTCCTCAATACATTCCTTTGGGATTGAATGGAAAATCAAATAAATTTGTCCATGGTGGTTTCAATTTTTCATTTATTCCCAAGCTCTTTGCTTTCAATGCTCCAGTTAAAAACTCTGCTTAAAAATTGTTTAAAAATTGTGTTGGTCAATGGACCTCCTCCATAGATGCCTTGGGCTGATTGGGGGTGGTACACATAATCCATGCCACGTGCCCTTGGTCAAAAGAACATCATCTGCAATGTGTGTTTGGGGATGTGTGTTTGATGAAGGGTCACCGAGCAGCAATTCTTGGTGCGTACAAAGCCACTACAGGAAACAAAGAATCTTTCCTTTTCATTTCCGAAACATTGGAGGTTGTATGTGATGGCAGCAGGCTTCTGAAATTAAATGTTGGCTTTCTGAGAAGAAAAAAAAAAGACCCAAGCTAGATTTGGTTCAAATACATTATGCAAGTTGCACAAAAGATGATGAATATGATTCATTTGCATTTCGTGTATATGCAGAGTATGTGCTAATTCAGAGTGGAATAATAACCTCCTAACCTAGGAGGCAGGATGAGGCCAGTGTCCCACTTATAAATCTATCCCTTGTTATTTTATGGAACAATCTACACCCCAGGAATCTATTCTTGTTTTTAAAAATATTGATTACAGTTGACCCCTGAAAAGAAGTCGCACAGAGCAGCTTTCAAAATACAGAATCATAAAAACAATTAAGGCACATTGACTGGCCAATGCTTCATTTCATCTTTGTGCACACGTGCACATACAGACAAACATGCTTTTTTTTCCCCTTCCTCTTCCCCCTCTCTTCTCGCACCTTTTCACACAAAGACACCTTGCTATTGCAACCAATTTCAGCAGAAACTGAACAGATCCCCCCAAATCCTGGTAGTGCAGTGTTTGTGTGTGTGAGAGGCAGACAGACAGATAGACAGACAGATGCATGGCTTATCCACTGCACTATTTGCAGGGCTCGCCAGATGTTTGATGGGATGCTGTGAAGGAATGTGGAAATAACCTTGATGAATGGATGGATGAGCTGTTAAGAGGAAAAACGAGAATTCAGGCTTGGGAAACAGAAAACATGAGAAAGACATTCAAAATAACCCCACCTTGACTCTATTTGCTATCAAAGGGGACAGAGAGAAACTCTTGGCAGGCCTTCAAGATTGATGTCAGCTCTTTGAGATAGCCCAGGTCAGAAATAGATGCCTAAAGGATTCCAGGAATGCTAATTTATTGGGGGGGGGGTGCTTTGTTTTTGGTACCTTCAAGTCAGTCTTGACTCCTGGTGACTGCCTGGACTAGTCCCTGCAGTTTTCTTGGGAAGATTTTCAGAAGTGGTTTGCCATTGCTTCTGTCCTAGGGCTGAGAGAGAGGGACTGGCCCAAGGTCACCCAGCTGGCTTTGTGACTAAGGTGGGACCAAAACTCTTGGCCTCCCTGTTTTTAGCTTGGTGCCTTAAACCACTCCACCAAACTGGCCATTCATTCATTCATTCATTCATTCATCATATTTATATAGCTGCCCATCTTACACAAGGTGTCTCTGGGCAGCGTACAACGATTAAAAAAATAAATACATAAAAACAGCTACCTATAAAAAACAGTAAAAACACACAAAACAGGAGGTGATAAAATTAATAAGGGAGCCCTCGTAACATCTCCCCAGTCCCCTGGGAACCCCAGGCCTGATCACATAGCCAGGTCTTGGGGGACTTAAGGAACGTTAAGAGGGATGGGGCTAATCTTACTTTTCCTTTATCATTGTGGGGCATAGTAAAAGCAGCTTCCCATTTCACCTTAAGAATGGGTTCCTCATCAACCACATTAAACGACAGCATTCATCTGATCTTTCAGTGGCTGTCTGTAAATTTAGCCCATTCTTTCTACAAAGGTGGGGAGAGAAAAGGGAGCATTTTCAGTATGTCCTGTAACATGAATATGGGAGATTTAGAAAGATTAATTAAAATAGAATTCTTCATGTAGAGTTCTGGGTATGGGGGGAAAACAATAAGATTAGGGCTTATGGAGCCTTAATCTGGGGTGGGGGATGTTTGTGCATCTACACTTGTGGATGATCAGATTATGAGACCATGGAATAACTTCTCAGCTGGAGCTAGTGTTTCTGGGTTTAGTATTTAGGAAGCCTGGAGAGAGGAGCATTGTCCATATGCAGACTAACTTGTTGGCGTTAGGTGTGGTGTTCTCAAAGGTCTCCATTACACACACACCCGCACACACACTAACTTGGGTGCAGTGTGTGTGTGTGTAATGGAGACCCTTGAGAAGACTAACAAGGGTCTTATCTTAAGAATCCTTCTGAATAGCAGTTCCTTCCCCACTCATTACCAACATTATATGTGTTTTTGATAATATAAAGATTGCCTTGACTCCTTTCCCCATGGAGCAATGGATATGTATATCCTGCAAATGTCTATTTTTAACACTTGGAATTCATATTTTTCAATACAGAGTCCTATAAAGAGTGGACTGTATGGTTAGCAAACTTTGGGGGGGGGGGGAGATTATGTGGCCAAACAGTACCCAAACTCATTTCGCATAGCTGGGGACTTCATCTCAGAATGTAACTTGGTAGTGATGTGAGTTCAACATTAGTCACATTTTTCCTCCTCACCTTGTGTTTTCCTGACTTTTTAAAATCTTTCCTAATGAAGAATGCTTGGATACTGGAAAGCTTGCAACCATTTTGTAAAATTCTAGTTGATCGCACAAATGCATTGCTTTGGTGACCTCTGTACTTTAACTTGATGGTAGTGTAAGGTTCACGGCTACCCAGAAAACTTGAAATCAATCAGCAGCACAAAATAAAAGACTTCAAGCAGGGACTTCTCTAAGCAGCGTTTTATTTGGCCAAGCAAAAGTCTGGGTGCCCACACCATGCACCAAGAGAGAGCAGGGTGGCACACCCTTGGAGACAAAACCACAGCCTTTTATAGTATTTTTAAAAAGGCAGATCTTGGTACCATTATAATGAAGATGAGTTTTACAGCCAGTCAAAGAAACTTTAGCAGAATACATTATTTCCCGCCCTTGTTTGCTTACATTAACTCTATTCCCCGCCCTTGTTTGCTTACATTAATTTAAAGGAGTTGCCCCTAACTCTTATACCTTGTCAGTCCCTGCAGACCCTGGTTCTGGGTCCTCCCTCCTTATCAGGCCTCAGACTTAGTCTCTTCAGGAGGAGTTTTCCCTATTATCTGAGCTAGCTCGTCTGTGGTCAGTTGCTTCCTCTTGCAATTTTGCTAAGTGCTGTTAGTATTGAAGCTTGGCTATAGAGAACTCCATGCATGCTCTAAAGCTATGAAGTTAATATTGCCAATTTAGATATTGCTTCATTGCCAGTTTAGATATTGATCCCTTCAGTAGTTATGTTCCTGCTGAATATATTGCCATAGTCCTTAAATTCAAAACTATCCAGGACGTTTGTGTTTCACAGGGATGACTAAATATGTCAACCGCAGTTTCAGTTTCTCATTTCTTTTTATTTGTAAGTTCATTTCGTTCATTGTTCTACTAGTTTGGATTTTTTTAAAAGTAATACTAAAATTTGCATTTGTTTTTGTGCATGTTCTTCCCATCCACGCACTGTTATTTGCACCGTTACCCAAGGTACAGTTTTTATGAACAATTTCCCTTAATATAATGTACTTTTGTATGGGGTGTTTTTTGTACAGAATTTTCTGTAAAATAATGTGAGAGATTGTGGGGAGGCTGGTAGAGCGCTGTGAGGATCTTTAGATGTAACCTACCAAGAGGTAGTAGGAGAATGAATTGGTAGCTTATTTCATGAACGGCAACTCAACCCAGGTGGTGAGAAATCTGGGAAGAAATTATTCAAAACGTTTCAAAAGACTCTACCTTAAGGAAGTCATGAATAAAGGAGGGTTGGAAATCCCCCCTTTAATTTCCAAGTTACCCCTAATTCTAGCATTAAAGAGATCTTACAGAAGTCTATCATTCTAGCTTCCTTGATTTTGCCCAGCTGAGTGGGGCCTGATATATATGAGTATATTGTTTCCTTAACCTGGTGGATGATATTGCGAAATTCAGAAAAAGGTTAACTTTGAAGGATAATCATGCTTCAGTTTGTGTTTCGGTCTGAAAATGTGAAATTAGTGAAGCCTGTGTGTGTGTGGGAGTCAAATGGATTTCTTCCCATTCTTCCTTCTCATGCAAAAACCTGACAAGGAATTGACTATCATGCCGACACACTTCATTAACCTTAAACCTCCCTAGAGACGTTTTTTTGGAGTAGCCAGTCTCCCTTTTTGAGACTGGTAAGATTTTTAAACCAAATATCCATCCCTAAATTTAGGAGAGCCTAGCACATTTTAAACCACTTCCAACAGCCTTTCTTGAAGAAAAGCTCAAGAAAATCCCTTATTCTTTATCCTGTAGCAAAGGGGAAGTTGAAAATACCATCCCTGCATTGGTGCATTGCCCATTTTATAAAAAGGCACAGCTATGTTTGGCATTCCCCTTATTAAATAAGTTCTGGATCATTCAGATTTATGGTATGTTATTAGCCAACCAATATGATTCTGTTTTTTGGGAATGTGGCCAAATTTTGTTTTATAGTTTTCAAAACCCAAGGCAACCAATAATATTGATTATTTAGTTACTGTTTATTTTTCTTATTTTATTTTGTAAATTTTAATTTCTAAAAAAGAAAAATTCTACCATGTTTAAGTAGGATTTTGGACATGGACTGTAAGAAAGGACTGAGTAATCTGTGTTTTGCTTTCATAGAAAAGAGGCCAGTGGAGGTGTCTGGATGCTTTGTAGTATTTTTCACTTTATGTATGAATGTGTAGGCTAAGCATAAGCGAAGAGTTCAGAATACAGGTAGTTCTCAGTTAATGATGGTAATTGGGACTGGGAACCCATCACTAAGCAACATGGTCATAAAGCGTGATGTCATGTGACTGCACTGCTTAGCGACAGCAATTTCAGCAGTCCCAGTTGCCATCGTTAAACCAAGGACTTCCCCATTGTGGGAAACTGGTAGTGAAGGTCATTAATGGCGATCACGTGACTGTGGGGTGCTGCGACTGTCATAATTGTGAGCCGGTTGCCATGAGCTGAAATTGTGATCACGTGACCACGGGAACACTGTGACGGCTGCATCTCTGAGGACCGGCCATAAGTCTCCTTGTTCAGTGCTGTCATAGCTTTCAACAGGTGCTGGACAAATCGTCGTTAACTGAAGGCTACCTCTAATGACTTTTCTTTTGCTTTTTTCTTTCAGCTGTTCATGCCGTCAATAAAAATCCAACATATCCTCCATTTCCAGAAGGAGTGCAGATGGCAATATTTGGTGAGTGATGATTTGTTCATGGCCAGACTTAATTACATCCCCACTCCCACCCCTTGGGGGCTACAATCCTGGATTCTAATTTTAAAGAGAAAGTAAACTGTATGGAACCAGCAATGGAGAAATAATGTAGTAGATGCCTTGGAAAGATACTGGCCTTGCTGTTACTTGCTTATTTGAATGACTGTCGTCATTTTATAGCTTTTAATAGCCCATACTGATACACATCAGTAAACAGAGTGCTGAGCACTGAGAGTTGGGGGGAAAAAAGAAAGAAAGAAAGAAAGAATTGAGCTCTTGAAACTTATCAGGTAGCAGTTTCCAAAGCAGGGATCTCCTAAATAGTGTCAGCCCCACTATGGAGACCAAACCAAGAAATTAACTCCATAGAAGGCTAAAACTAATTTTATTAATATTGGGTATAGTGACCAAATCTTGCAAGTGTCTGACTGTGCTTTACTCCCCCTCCCATGTGAATTAGGGGGGTGCCTGCCTGAGTCACTTGTGCACACCTTCTTCTTGTTTTGGACTTCAGCCATGTTTTTCCCTTGTCACTTTGGCCTATCTCTGTCAAGATTATCTTCCTTACTCTCTACAGACAGAGAGTTCTGTGACAATCCAACTTTCCATTCTATAACATTTCCCATGACCAGAAATACACCCTTTGTAAGATCCCAAATAAGCATTACTATCTCTTCCAGATGTCTTATGACATCCTCAGTGGCTCATCTGTGGACACCAGGTCTACTTCAAGTTGAGTTTGACTCCAGGTGACTTCACATATACATCCATATAGGTTTTCTGACAGTAGCACAGAACTGATTTGACCTTTCCTTTTCCATTATTTTTTTTTTACAGGTAGTCCTTGTTAGCAACTACCTCATTTAGCAACTGTTTGCAGTTACAGTGGTGATGAAAAAGTAACTTTATGACCAACCCTTGCATTTACAACCTTTGCAGGTCTGTAAAGCAAAGAAAAGCTGAAGTAAGGTCATAAGCACAGCTTCAGTTTCACTTAGTGACTGCTTTGCTTAATGACTGAGTTGCCGGTCCCAGTTGTGGTTGCTAAATGAGGACTACCTGTACTTCAGTCTGGCCTGCTTCCTTCGTATTCCCTGTTAGGCTCCTATCTGAGTACAGGTAGTCCTTGACCTATGACCGTTCGGCCGGCAACCGTTCAACGTTACGATGGCACTGAATGAATGGTGGTTACGACCTCAGAGTTCCGGCCATCCCAGCAACTTTGCAGCCATGTGATCACAATCTGGGTGCTCGGCAGCGCATTTGCACTTACGACCAGTTGCCTAGCGCCCTGCAATCATGTAATCACGATTTGATGGCAGGGAAGGTTGCAAGTCACTGGGGTAAGTCTCCCCACTTGTGCACCCTCCCCCAGTCCCTCTGCCCTCATGCAGCGCTGGCCACTCACACACCTCCACACACCCTCCCTGACTGTCGCCACGTCTCCCTTGCATCCGGCAAACATGTTAGTGATTCATTTGTTGAGTTAGCTTTTCTTTTCCTTTGCTTCCTTGACAGGCATGGGATGTTTCTGGGGAGCAGAAAAAATGTTTTGGAAACTGCCGGGTGTCTTCTCCACACAGGTGGGCTTCTCAGGAGGCTTCACCCCCAATCCTACCTACCAAGAAGTCTGCAGCGGTAAGTCTCCTTAAGGAGTTCTGGGTGGAATCTCTTTCTCTGTGAGGTTATATCCCATGAGAGGACTCCTGCACAGGCTCACCTTACTTTCTCCCCAACTGAAACAAAGGAAATAAGTTGGAACTTAGTTGCCTTGATTTTCTGAAAGATTTTTAATTTTATATTGGTGTGGCTGTGCCCCACCACATGCTTAATTAACCAAGTCAGTTACAAACCAGGATTGTGCAGACCTTTGGATTCAGTTCCCAAAAATATTCTGTTCAGCTTGTAGGAGTGGCATCCACCGGCTACCTCTTAAAGCAGCTGCATCCTTTCATTACATCATGTTGAATTTGTCCACCCCAACTTTCATACAAACCTAGCAGTTATATTCGATAACACACTAAGCACGGTTAATTTTAACTTTGGTAGGGTTTTATGTTGGTATGTGGTTTAACCTTTTGTGCAAACCCAACCATTTGATTAGTTTGACATTTAACTTCAGATCTTTATATCTGTTACAGAATAGGGCAATGGTTAGTTTATTGTTCGTAGTGTAAAATAACCATTTTAAGGGTTTGGGTGAACACTGCTATTGGGTGGTTTGGTTTTCATGAGAGTTAGAAATCATCCTTCAGGCCTAAACTGGAAGCTACATCAACTATACAATTCTAGGGTAAAACTTTGATCCCAGATTATTTTTTTAACCCAGTGCTTCATTAAACATTTATCTCTGCTCATATAATGTTTGATTACATTCTGCTTTCTGCCAGACCAGATCATGGCAGAACACAGATTTGAAATACAACCAGCCTTTATGTCTTTGCTTTTTTTCTTCCCCCAATATGGGACATATTCAACCAACCACAACACCTGCTAGGAATGATGCGTCATCTCTAGTTTGAGATGGGATCAGCTACAGTTCTCAGCACCCTTCCTACAGCCATGGGGGAATAGACATGTAAGTGCCCTGTGTGGCCCATTCCCAAAGTTCGGCCTGGTTCTGTATCATGGTTCTCCCTACCCAGATCTCAAGCTTGTCAACTGATGGTGCATTCAGACCATTATTGGGTACTCACTGGAGTTTCCATGGTAGAATTTAAGACAGGGTAGCCTGCAGCTCACATTTGGCCTCCCAGTGATCTCCCTGTGAAGAAAGGCTAACATATTCCCATTTTTATCCATTTTCAGAAGTTTGGAGGGATTGAAGGAGCAAAAATCCTTGTAGTAAGTTTCCTTACTACATCCGGCAGACCACTCTCCAGTTTGGGGGAGTCTTAAGGGCCAAAATGGCTCAAGGTACCAATTTCACCCTTTAATCCTCCATCCAAAGCTGGCAGTAAGGGTTCCTAAACATTAACCTGTCTACTCCAGAAAGGTCATCATATGGCTGGCCCCATTGAATGGAGGCTTCAGGCAAGGCAGCTTTGTGGCCACATTCCCTGTGTACCTCTGCTATCAAGCAGCTGCAGGATGGCAAAAGAGGAGTCTGTTGGTTAAAGAGAGGAGGGTAGGGATGCACAAAATAGCACCATCTGGGGAGTGGAATTTTCCATGGAACTCTGGAAGGATCTGGAGAACTCTGGAATGTTCTGTTCCCCTTTGGACCATGATGCACCTCCTCCTAGAGCGTGCTGTTCTTGGATCAGTGACTTTTGTACATCCTGCGAGGCAGCATTTCCTTTTATGAACATCAGTGGAACGCTTGTCTCTTCTCTTGCCTTCCACAGGCAGATGCATTTATTGGCAGAATTAATCCTTCCTCCTCAATCTGGATCCAGCAGAAATCAGAGCAGACGGTTTTGCAGCTTAACTGTAAAAGCATTTTGAGTGTGGGTGTGGAAGATTATCTGTCTGAAAGAAACATTCACCACATCTGTCACCTACATTCTGGGTATTAAAGACAATATTGCAGGAGGGGAGACAATCTCTTTTCCTGGCTGACACACACACACACACACACACACACACACACTCACGCATGCACGCAATCACTTACACTTCTCTCCAAAACGATTAATCTGTCAGATCGTCAGGTTGTACATATATCTCCCAATTTTTGTCTCGCGGATTGTATTTTCAGGTAAATCACAGGTATACTGATTGGGGTGGTGGAGTCAACAAAGGAGGGAACCAGATCTTTCCCCACAAAATGCTATTATATAAGGAGGGGGCCACTGTGGAATAAGCTCTTGTGGATGAAGCATGATATTCCTGCCCTTAATGATAGAGGTGTGCATGTAAATGCTTGGGATAATCTTCTCTGAAGTCTGCAGCTTCCTTGGCTTCTTAGGCTTCATCAGGACAGATTCCTCCCATTGTGCTTTTTCAGTAGCTCCTGCTGACACCATTAAAGAGAAGTCCTACCTGTGAGAAATTGCTGGTGAACTTCTCCTGGAGAAATAAGCCCCCCCCCCCCCCCCCCACTATTTCTCTGCCCACTAATTGGAGGGTGAATTTTGAAAGGACTTCTGTATTCAGTGTAAGTGGCGATGAGTTCTTCAGACCCTGCAAAATGGTAAAGGGAGAGCTGCCTTATTCCATTGAATAAGGATAACGCCAATGATTTCTCCTTTCATTTTTCTGCTGGCGCGAATCCCTTTTCAGAGCCTTTTTATTCACTGTTTGCTGAAAGGGGAGAAGGAATGGTTTTCAGGAAAGCAGAAAAATGCCCCAGCAGGTTTGAGTTTGCCCAACTGAGGCCATGGCCACCTTTTTCGACTCAGTACAACTTGGACTTCAAGGCAGTTAATTTGTCTGGGAAGAAAATTGTTGGTTGGCATCACATTATGGGAATTTAACTGTCAGCCCCACAAGGTTGACCAGAACCAGGGAATCAACTCCCCAGGAAGGCTAAAACTACTTTTATGGAGATTGGCTCTAATAACAGAATCTTGCAAGGAGGTTTAACAAACCTCCTCCCCCTTCTTATACTCCAGCGAATCAGGGTGGTGTCTTCCTGAGCTGCTTCCAAATGTTATCTGGACGTTCTGGACCTAGAAAATGCTTCAGCTCTTTTTGCCTAGGTAATGGTTCCTGCATATCTCCATCAGGGTCATCTTCTTTACTCTCTACATCAGTGTTTCTCAGCCTTGGCAACTTTAAGACCGGTGGACTTCAACTCCCAGAATTCCCTAGCCAGCATGGTTGGCTGGGGAATTCTGGGAGTTGAAGTCCACCGGTCTTAAAGTTGCCAAGGTTGAGAAATACTGCTCTACATTAATGGATCTGGAGAGGCTCTAGTTCAGGCAGTTTTGGGATGGAGATACTGAATTTGTGACTTACCTACCTTTCGACCCTCATCCTTCCTGCTTCCAGCTTCTTATGTTCCTTGAGTTACTTTGCTAATTAGTGTGCGGGATAGTTGTCCTGCAGGTATGCAGTTCCCCCTTGGGTGCAGCAGAGGGCAGAGATAACGTAGCTGTGCAAGTAGGTATGTTTGAACTTGATTGAAGCAGGCTGACCTGGGAGTGCTCTTGTTGCATATCTCTGCCATAGAAGAGCATGAATGTTCCCCAGGCCTTCTCTGAGGCAGTCCCTGGACTACAAGGCCAAGGTCATACTCAACTACCAGGGACTGTGTGTGATGGACCTGGAAAACATTACCTTGGAAAATATCTTGAATAGAATCTGGGGGCGGGTGGGGGGAAGAGATACATTGCATTACATTACTTGCTTCCACTGCATTATGTTTGGCAGAACTAAACAGTCCTGTGTCACCTGCCTGGTGGTCCCCATTGCCTCTCTTGTAGCAGGAGAGCCAGTGGGACAAGCTTTGTTTTTCCCATCCATCCACCACCTATCTCTTCTTTACACTGTCTGGTGATCCCTTCTCCTCCCTCTTCTCATTTGCCTACCTATAGGGCCCAGCATAGGAGGCATCGACTGCTCACTCAGCTTCTAGCCTGGTTGCCTGTGGGATTGAACATCAACCACCCCGCCCCACCACAACCCCCTTTTTTCCTCCTAATTGCCATATGAGGGTCAGTAGCTTTGCCTGAGCAAAATTAACTAGAAATTGCTCCAGGGAAAAGCATCTCTGATGAGAATCTCTAACTCCATGAGGGGATGAGGGTGCAGTAGTGAAAGAAGAACTTTCTCCTTTAGACAGGCGATATTAATCTAATGGGAATATGTCAAGTGTTTCCAAGTGGGATGAAGGCTCTAGATTAACCCCTGCCATGCTGCTTAATATGTGGTATGAATATTATCTGCTTAAACAAGCATGCCAAGAAGACATGTGGTTCATTTGGGCTTTTGAGTGACAACATTTTGAAAGAGCAGCAGCTGACAGTACTGTGACAGGAGTCTATATTTGCTGATATTAATCCTGCTTTATAGATGAGCTCCCACAGAACAAGTTCACTTTCGCTTGAACCACATTGCCTTAAATGGAAAAAAAAGTGACATCAAGGCCTTTGGGAAGAAACTGTGGGAGAAGTTGCCTTCAGCTTTCCACCTAGTTCTTATAGCTTTTCATGGTCCCTACTCTTCCAGTACTGGGGACTGATTTATTTAATCAAGAAGTGTATAAGGGTGCCCAAATCATAATTTTGGACTCTGGGTGGTATATATCAATCAAAATAATAACAAAATAAAAATCAAACCGTATAAAACCAAGGCACTAGAGCACCATCAGACATGTAGCTGAGCTGAAGCTATCATTCTCACAGTAGGATGAGCTCACGTACCATCCAGCCCAGCGCATGGGAGAAATGCCAGGTCTTTGCAGCTCTCCCAAAGGCTAATAGGGTCAGGGCCACCCAAACTTGGGGGAGCTTATTCTGAAGGGGAGGTGCAGCAAGGTCCCATTAGATGACTCTGCCTCAAAGCAAGTCCTGCAAATAACCTAGCCTTGCACCATGGAGGGCTTTATAGATCATAACCAGCACCTTGAATTGCACCTGGAAACCTCCTGGGAGCTGGTGCAACTCATGGAGTAGTGGTGTTTCTAGGCATACTAGGTGCGCCCTAGTTTTTGGCTAGGGTTACCATCTGCTCTTTACCATAAACCTTTGCAGGGCTATTTGCAGGAAGAGGGGTCAAAAAAATCAAAGTGACAACTGCCATCGTGTGATCAAAGCCTTGTCCTTTTTTACAATGGTTATAGAAGGGGCAGGTCTTCAATTGTGCAATCACAACCATCACCTTGATGCTCCTGAACCTACACTTTAGTTCTGTGTATACTGGCCCTAATTTGATTTTTGGAGTTTACACCTTGAGTGTTGAAAGCAGACCAATAGCAAACCAATAGACACTTCAGAGCAGCATGCTGGCTGGGGAATTCTGGGAGTTGAAGTCCACGCATCTTAAAGTTGCTTAGTTTGAGAAACACAGCTTTAGAGGATGTTAACCCTACCATGTTTCAGTTGGATATCTTTAGGACTTTTGCCACAATAAAATTCTAAAATATGCCCCCCTTCTCCCTGTACTTTTAAGGCTGAGATGGTGGGGATGAAGAAAAGGCTGCAAAAACATCAGCCTCCAAATTATCCAAAGGGCAAAGAGGCATTGAGCCAGTGCAGAAAATGTTCTACTTTAGCTTAATAATATAATAGATCAAAGACAGTAAAAAGGAAGCTCTTTCTTACTTGCTTTTCAAGAGCACCCACTGGCTAATAACCATTGACTTGTCCTGATGGAGTCCTGCCGTTTTGCTGACCCTGATCACTGGGTTGGCAACTGTGGTAGAACTGGTTGACAAAACTAGACCTTCCTAGGAAGGACCCCCCTCCTCAGTGGCAGGGCACTTTAGTAAAGCATGGGCAGAATGTGACTATGTCAGGGTTGTGGCTTGATAACAATAGTCTGTGTTGCTTTTGTAGCAGAGAATATCATTTGCAAGACAGAAGGGCCAGCAGCATCCAACTGACCCAATAACTGGGTGAACTTCCACTGGTCATCACCACTGGCAAGGCTCAAGGAAAGCTCTAATTTAATGGTTTTCTCCATTCTGTTTCCAGGGATGACAGGACACACAGAGGTGGTCCGAGTGGTGTTTGACCCACAGAAGATCAGCTATGAAAATCTCCTCCAATTTTTCTGGGAGAACCATGATCCAACCCAAGGTAAAATCTAGGGTCAGGGAAGGTGCAATGTGGGAAGTCAATCTTCTGCAACTATTTCCTCTTGTTTAATTATAAGCAATATAAGCAATACTCTAGCAAATCGAGAGGAATTATGTTTGGAAGCAGTCCTAAGGCAGCTTTGCTGGTGTGGCACCCTCCAGGCATCTTGGACTACAGCGCCTATCATTCTTCAATCAGCGTGGCCAATTATGGGAGGCTGTCATTTAAAGAGGCTTGGGCTATTAACAGCCATGGTGGCTGGGAAGGAAGAGAATTTTAGACCTTTGGAGGAAACAAGGCTGGGCTGATTTGATAAGAATCTAAGTTATCAATAGTTACTATAACAGTGCACTGAAGGAGTATGTGTGTCTTCTCATACAATGGTACATCGTCCTCTTTTCATATTTGGTTTTTAACTTCCTCATGTCTTTTGAACCTACTGATGGGGTTTCTTAGTTCTATGCCTTTCTCAGTTCCATGATTTTATATTATATAGGATCTTAATATTATGTTTTTAGATGCTCAAGAACTGATAAACACTGTTATACCCAGACCAGTCAAAGGCCTGTTTAGTTAAAGCTTGGGCAGCTTATGGGTCTAGGACTACATGCTGTGAAAATCCTCTTGTGTTGCTCTTGGAGTTCCCTCCAACTTCGCCACTGAGCTTCAGTAGCACCATGGCTGAAAATGAGTGTTGTGGTTTCCCACCATTTTGAGAAGGTATATATGTGAAATCTGGACCATATACTCCAAAATATTTAAGTGCAGGTTTAAAAAACTAGATTCAATCCCAATGATCAAGATTGCCCTCCAGAGAGAAAAAAGAAAAAAGAGATTTCTTATCCCACCTGCATGATACTGCAGAGTAGGCAATATTGAGCTAGATGGGCCAAGAATGGGAAGCTTCAGGGATTCCAAGATTGCCTGCCTCTTGTTAGCCTGAAAATCTGTAATGCAACCGACACACAGTTCTAGACAGAGGCCATGCCTGAATGGAAAGCTGCTTGGAGTATTTTGAATATACCTCATTGAGTTGGGTTAATCTTCCTCTTCTTCCTCTTCATACCATTTTTTTTCTTTTTCTTTTTTTGCTGAGCTCAATTGATGGTTCTAGCCAAAGAATACCTAATTTCTCCAGGTTAACTTGCTCTGAAGTCCCAAAGCAGATCTTTTCTCTTAAGAAATCGCATACCCCTCTCAATTTTGTAAGCCAAACTCGTTTTTCAGGCTACTGTGTCTCTTTAAATGGCTTCTCCCACCTCCCCACCAGGGGCCAGGAAAGACGAAGCTCTTAATGGAGCCTTTGCTGAGATGGGAGAGGTTCAGTTGCAAAGAAGGGGGTGATGGGGATTTCTAATGTTTCTCTCCCCCCCTTTTTTTTAATAACCAGAGGAAGTGGAGGGATGGAGGGCTGTTTGTAACCCACCTCACGTCAACACTGAGCAACAGCAGGGGGGGAGGGTTGAAGGCCTTAGGAAGACCGAGCATTTTTGTAATGAAGTGTAATTTTAATGAGGAAATTAGCATTCTCTGTGTGTCACCGGCTGGGCCCTCCTCTGGGTGTGTAATGGTGTGTTTGTGTTTTAATGAGTAACGTTGCCAGTGTAGATGGCATATTAGGGAGCGAGCACGTGGGGAGGGGAAGAATTGTGCCCCCCCCCCAGTCATTGTGTGCTAGATTTCAAAAAGAGATGCCCTATAGCTGGGGAACATTGGTGACTACTCTCTCCTAGTGACATTGTCCGGCACAATAGAAAAAGTTAAAATTTCCTGTAAGTAAGCTTGACTCCTGGTGACCTACATGGCCACCTCTGGGCAATTTTCTTGCAATAGCATGGAAATGGGTTGCCACTGCCTTCTTAGCTTTTTGTGTTACTTTGGGACTGTCTAGCCTACAGTCCTGGGACTTCCTAATGGTCTCCCATTTGTAATGGTCTCCCATCCATATCCAACCTTGTTTAGCTTTTTGAGGTCCAGGGATGGGTAACCTGTAGCTCATAGATTCATGTGGAGCAATTGACCTAATTTCAGATGTCCTTTACAAGCTATCAATGATGACCTCTGACAAGAGTTGTCGATTCCTTCCCTGGCATCCAGCTGCTTGGGCAGCAAAAAGGGAACCCTTCACCTCACCCGCTTTTGGCTCTGTCCCTGGCTACTTTGTTAGCCATAACACCATTGGCAGGCAGCCCCATCCTACTCACTAAGAGCCCCTCTTCAGGCAGACCTTTTCCAGCTATTGCCCCTGAACTTGGGATTCAGATTTAAGACTCTCCCAGTGCTAGTAAAGAGCATATTTGTTGCAATGCTCTAGCTAAGGATGGACCATGTGGGTTTATGAGTGAATGCTGTTGGTGGTTATAATGCTATGTAGTCTGCTGCATTTGAGTGATTCCTACTTTATTTTTTATTTGCTCTTGAAGGAAAAGTTTTTGCATGTTATTGTATGGTACAGATCTTTTGTTAGATAAGTGTAGCTCATGTTCATCTTTTGCAGCAAAAACAGCGAAGTCCTGTGGTATCATATTATTGGTAACTTTTTCTGGATCAGAGTTCATCAAACTCTGGTTGGATTGATGGTGGATTGATCCAGGAAGGCAATAATAAATGTGTTAGAATGCTTTTCTCTTTAATATTTAATTCTTGGTGAAAAGCTGCAATTTTTGCTGAATTCATAAGCTATCTAGCAGATATATGAACCGTGCATGTTGTCACTTTGGAACTTGTCATTCTGGATTTAGTGGTTACTGATATTTTTCCAGGAAAGAAAAATTGGATATGGATACGGAAATCAAATTTGTGAAATTAGATGACCTTTGAAATGCTAGTCCCTAAATTCAGGAGGAACTTCAGAATGAAAAAAAAAAGTTACCTTCTATTGAATCAGACCACTGATCCATCTAGCACTACATTTTCTGTCTGTTTTCACTTATTTTAATGGAATGGAAAAAATGGAAATACTCAAAGATAATACTTTCCCCCCCAGAACTGTTTATTACTCAGGTTGAGGTGGGATGAAGAAGACTCAGCAATGTGAATCTGTTTAGTTATCTTCTGTTTGATAACATGCACTGTGGCCTCAATTTTTTCCAGGAATGAAGCAATACAAAGACATTGGCACGCAGTATCGCTCAGCCATCTATACTATTGGAGCAGAACAGTTGGAATCTGCCTTAAGATCCAAGGCAACATTTGAACAGGTATAGGAGCTTTATGGATGGCGGGGGGGAGGAGATGGAGACATTGGAATATGGTGCTGCCTTTTATATGATTGAGATTGATTCTGATTGGCATCAACTCTGTAAGGCACAGGTTCATTGCAGCATGAAGAGCTCTTAACCAGAGATGTCAGAACCCTAACCCTAACCCTAACCCTAACCTGGGGCTTTCTTCATGCAAAACACATGCTCTACAGCTGAGTTGTGGTTCCATTATGAAGGCAGTATAGTTATTCCTAATGCTGGAGTTCCATTCACAGGGTTGGCTGTTAGAATTAGGAGTTAAACTATACAGTTGTGGTGACTGTCTTCTCATCATACAGCTGACCCAGTTAGCAGCTCTTCTGCAGAAAATATCTTCATAGGCTGGTGATGCAAATGGAGAATCACCGTCTTTGACGGGATCTCTGCTGCCACCCTTTTTTTAACTGTTAGGATTGAACATTCACAATGACCCAATTGTCACCAGCCACACAAAGTTTCCTTCACCCACCCAACTTCTTCCATGTTCAGCCCTCCCATGTGGCCAGAAGGGTAGCGATAAAAAGTAAAAGTAGAGGCAGAATTCCTAGAAAAGCCTACTTTTTGCAGGAATGCTCTTTATCTTCATGTTCCTGCCAGCAGGAAGAAGGGAGGGTTAATTCTCTCTTCCTTGTTTGTCCAACATGGCTGACCAGGGGAGGGTAGTTTCATTTAAAACAATGTAGGGCTCTTCCAGGCTAAAACTGAACCCTCAAGCCTACTATTGAGTAGGCTATGGTTTTGCATGACACACCTGCACATCCTTCTCGTGGCCCAGTTAAATGCATCTTGCAAATGTAACTTGTTTTTCCCCTGAAATACATAAACTCATTTTTAATCAGTTTGTTTCTGTGTGTGTGTGTGTGTGTGTGTGAATATTTACTCAAGTCTGTGCAGTTTTCTTGGTGATTTCTTGGAAATGTTCTTCCTAGGGCTGAGAGAGAAGGAATGGCTGAAAGTCATCCAGCTGGCTTGGGTGCCTAAGGGAGGACTAGAGCTCACAATCTCCCATTTTCTAGCCTGGTGCCTTTAACCAATACACCAAACTGGTTCACTACTGAACTGTTTGGGCATTAAGAAGTTCTTATAAGTGCTCAGTCAAAACCCCTTTCTTCTTTATTTCCCCTGGGATTTGAATTCTATGCTCTCGAGCCTTGTTAGAGTAGGGCAGTTTTTCAGATATTTTTTGCTAACATGTTGCCTCTTAATAATCTCTTCTTCAGGCTAAACATATCTTAATGCCTTCAGCTCTTTCTTGTAGGGCCTCATTAACCAACAGAGGTTTGAAGTGGCAATCTAATTATGCCAGGAAGGTATTGTTACTTGCATTCCATGTTTTCAGACGTGCTTCCTTTTTAAAGGAGCTGTTATGCTTGAACAAAGTAGTATCGCTCTTGATCTGTAATGTCCTAAGTGCTCTGGACTCTAGGCCAGTCTTCCAGCACTAACTGCTGTCTAGGATTGTAATTCTCCTAATTCCCAGATGCTGGTTCAGCAATAAAATATATATGGGGTATACCAAAAGTCAGGGCCCATAGGCAAAGCACAATATTTACTTTAGGGACCACCTTCTCCCAAGAACATCTGCATGCCCCATGGACTCCCCTATGGAGGGCATGCTCCAGCTTCCTTCTTTTAAATCTTATCATCTTTTGGGACATAGGAAGTGTGTCTTTTCTGTGGTTGCCCTTGTTCTCTGGGATGATCTCCCTTCCGATACCCGACAGGTCCCAACTCTCCTCACCTTTAGGAAATCCGATAAGACCTGGCTCTTCCCCCAGGCATTGGGGGCCAATTGAGTGGGTGTCTCCTTGTGATTGTTTTGTTATGTATATAGTTGCCATTTTCTGTTTGGTATTTTTATTGGCAAATAAAGCCCTGATGAAAGGTTGCAAATGTTAACAGGGCCTTTTCTGTAGTAGCTCCTGAACACTGGAATATGCACATAGTAGGCCTATGGAAATCTACTGGCAGTAGATTTTAGACAGAGTGATGGACACTAGCTTTCTAAGGGGGCTGAGTAAACTTCATGGAAGATAGCTACTAACCATGATGGCTTTTTGAAATCTCCTTCATGGCAGGATTAAGAGGAAATATTGTCTCTGAAGAGTAGTGGAAACAGTGGTCTGTTCTGTGGAAACATTTGGTTACCCAGTGTAGGAAATGGGGAATTGTCTTAGAACAGAGGTGGGTTGAGGACCACACTTGGCCTTCACTTGGGTCTACCAGTACTGTAGCTGCATTCCAAAAACTACTGGATGGAGTCAGAAGAAGCATAAAACAGGACATGGTTTCCTTTCCATTTTTAGTTTAAGAACTATAATGAAGATGATTACTTATCTGTTACATATTTAATACCTTTCCTCTTTGTAAAAAATATATGTGTATATAATATTGGTGACAATTTCCGAAGGCTTTGGGGGGAGGCATTGTGTTGCTCTGATTTCCCATGTTATGCACCTCTAGCCTGACAGATGTTCAGGTGGACCCAGTAGAGCTCTTCTTCCACCTTTATGCCCAGAACGTTCTCCATTAGGGTGTCTGCTGGTCCCCATCCTTGGAAGCTTAGCCCCTTTCAGCAGCTTCCTGAAAAATGGTGGTGCTTTCAGTTTCCCCACATCTTGTGGCTTAACACTGTGTTCTTTTTATACAACGCAGTTCTTTCATGGGTACAATCTGTTTTGGAAACATGTTTAGAGAGACCCTTGAGGTATCACTTAAATAAGCAGTTGCCAAGAAGATGCTGAGTCTCTCCAGCGTCAGATTCACGATGGAGCTTGTGGGGATGTTTTTCTCTCTCATGGTACACACACTCTCTCTCTCTCACACACACACACACAAGCACACTCAGGGATTCTGAAGAGCCTCTTTTTTGTTTCCGTCCCCTCCAGTGAATAGAACCTGCCCCCAACGCCTTGCCCCATAACAAAGGCAGAGAGGCGAATATAGATAATTACTCCTCCAAGGCCATCCATGTACTCTGGATGGAAAGGGCGGGGGGGGGGGAGGGAGATGTCTCAGTTTCCCTGGCAACTTGCCATGGTGGTGATTGGCAGCTAGGGAGCAAAGGTCACGGGAGAGGCAGGTGCAATATCTCCCCTCCGCCTGGGCCCGTTTTGAAATGATTCATTGCCATAAGCAGTTGCCCCCTCCCCCAGGCAGGACAATTAAGGGCAACCCCGCTTAAAATTGGCACGTGCTGGGTGGACATCAATGTGTGTCAGGAGGGGGGAGGATGGGATTTCGGGAGCTGGCAGAGAGGCAGTTTGTGGGCGGGGAGGGTGTGTTGTGTGTTTCCAAGCAGCTAATGAGGTTGAGATTGAGGGAACTGGGGCAGCTTGGAAGACTCTCCTTCTTCCTGGAGGGAGATACCAAGATGCCTCCGGTGAGGGCAGAGTCATTCCAAAGATGCCAACGTTGCTGTGCCTTTATGGTGGGGGTGGGATGGGGAGGGCAAAGCAGAGCAGAGTGGCCTTTTTGCAGCTAGGGGTTATGTTTCGTTTATTGCTTCTTGGCAACTGCAGAAGGCATGGCGGAGATGTGCTGATGTCGTCTGAAGGAGCAGGGATGAAGGAGAAGGGATGAACCCCTTTGGGGGGTTTTCTGAACAACTCAGAAGTTGGCACATTCAGCCTGCCAGAGGCTTTGCCTCTCTGATTTGGTTGCTTGTTGTTGTTTTTAAGTAAAATGAAGTGAAAACAGGCAGCTGAAAATTGTTGTTTTGGTGGTACCACCTGGGGGACCTTCAGAAAAATGGGGGTGGCATTATGTGAGGTCTGAGGGTGGCTCCTCTTGCTTTACGCACTATAGTAGAAGGTGAAGGTGAAAAAGATAGGATGAAGCGGCCCATTGTGGCCCAGTTGTGCTCGCCAAAAGAGGCAGTCCGGCAAACTAAATCAAAATATAAGAAGGGAAGTGCACCAAATTACCCAACTAATTTAAGACATGAAACACAGAACCAGGTTATAGAATGAACCCATTTTCTGGATTCACATAATACATCGAACCATTAATTGGCCAAACAGGCTAAGTTCACAGATCACATTAAGCTACAAAAGAATGAACCAAGTTTAAAACTAAGCAGACTTAACTTGTCTTTCAGGGGCCTGGATCAGCTCTTATGTAAGAGCAGCCTATGTGTACTATTTTATTAATACAGTGAAACCTCATATTAATGGACTAACTAGAGGGAGGAAGTTGGCATTATTAAACACTGTCCATTAAGAGGTACAATACCTACCCACACTGATTTGTATCATTTCTATAATGATGCTATTATCCATGATACAAATTACATCATTTGCATCAATCTACATCATTGGGTAATGACATCATTATGCAGATGATATAAATGGTGCAAAAAAATTGGTCCGTTCCATGTGAAGTCTGTTGCAACAAAGTCCAGTAAACAGAAATTGAAGTCCACACATCTTAAAGTTCCCAAGGTTGAGAAACACCGACTTAAAAGATCCGGCACCATGTCTGCACACAATATCCCAAGATAAAACTGCTCTATTGGGAAGCAGAAAAGTGTTGGGAACAGAGCTCTGTATGCAAATGTAGGTCGCTTGGGAAGTTGGGTGGTGAGACCTTCTTCAAGGAAAAGGAAATGGTCAGTAATTAACCGCAAAGAAGAAATTATATTAGAGCATTGTTGGCCTGATTGAAAAAGGATTAAGCAGATTTATGAGTTGAGAAAATCTAGTGTCACCAACAAAGAACTTAAAAATGTTTCACTGAAGGGAGTACTACAAATGATGTAAGTAGACTTATAAAGCAGTAGCATTTTTGGCACGTTTGTCCATTCGTGATATTAATAAATTAGAACACATAAGGCTGGACCATTTGGTGTTTTGCACTTTTCATATTCGGATTTGATCAACAACTTCCAGCGTTCCACACCAGTGGCATTGCTGGCTGAGGCTGCTAGAATTGGATGTTCAGCAGGATCTGGAGAGCCCCAGGTAACTTACCCTTAATTGCCAAGACAGACTCTGGGGAACTACAGGCTAACTTTATTCAAGGGAAGCCTTTAGCACCTCTTTCTATGCCATCCAAGCCTGAGGCTGTAGTTCTCACTCCATACGAAAGCTCAGATTCAGGTTTTTGCATAGTTCCTGTGATTTTCTGTGCAGAAAACATCAGAAGATCTTTAAATCAACACACTAGCTAGTGGGAGCGGTACTGAGGAACTACTGGCTCTTTAGTCTTAACATATTGGTTGAGCTGGACAGGTGCTGGAACAACAGCTCTTATACAGACAGTTCCCTACTTACGAACAGGTTAGATTCCAAGAGGCTATTCGTAAGTCCGTTTTTTTCATAAGTCCAACTAAGTAAAAAGTATTGTCAAAAGTAAAAAAAAAAAAAAAAAGAGGAGGCAGAAGGCATAGCAGCAGTATGGGCAGAGAAGCCCTGTCTTCTGCTGCCAGTGTGAGAAGTGATAGTCCGCAGACTGGGGAGAGCGCAGTGGGGTGTGGTGCACTCTGTTGCCAGGCAAGGCAGGAGAGGCAGTGGTAGCTCCCTGGGTGAAGGGGGTGGCTATGCAGGAGGTAAAACTGCTGGCCCTTCACGAGGCCTTGCCAGGAGGAAGGCTGAAGATTGCAGCCTCCCAAAGTGCACTGTAAACTCCGCAAACCGCCAACCTCCCAGAAGGCAGGAAAGGGTTAGCTTGCGGCGTGCTGGAAACTAACCCTTTTCCTCCTTCTCCCGACTTCCGGGTCCATCTTGTTCATATCTGTGAAAGTTCGCGACTCGAAAGTCCGTAAGTAGGGGACTGTCTGTAGTTAGTTCAATCATGGTTGTCTGCACTGAGCTCTCCAAGGTCCTGAAAATGCTTTACCTGAGAACAGGCCAGCTTTGTCTCCTGAAGGCATTTGTCCTTAAGCTAGTTTCCTTGAGGTTCTCAATCAGGCCAGACTAGGACAGTATTAAAACTAGAATAAGGCTTCTTGAAGCAGAGATGAGTAATTTCTAGGAGGGCAGGGCTTAGTTTCATTCTGGACACAGATCTAAGCTAAATCAAATTTGCGTAGCTAGTCTTCCTCATTTGGTGGCAACACCTGCCACCTTATTGCCATTGCAGGGCTACTGTTTCCCTAGTATTTATTTATTTTTTAATTTATATTTCAAATTTGTCACCGCCCATCTCACTGCAGAGCACCTCTGGGTGGTTTACAGTAAAAATAGTATGTTTTTTGGGTACAGAGTTAGTCTTGTTCCTTTTTTCTAGCAGTAGAGGCCATCTACATTTTACAGAAGGCCAAAACTGTATGGGGAGGGGGGCAGGGAATTGGAGGAAGAGAATGTTTTAATGTATTTGTGATGTTGTGGAGTAGCACTCTTATGTTTCTGTAGCTGCATCATGTAAGCATGGGATTTTAGTATCTGCTTGGAATTGGATAATTCACAAATCAGCTTTCTGATTCTGTAATGTTACAGCAGTGTTTCTCAACCTTGGGAACTGGGGAATTCTGGGAGTTGAAGTCCACCCATCTTAAAGTTCCCAAGGTTGAGAAACACTGTATTAGAGTGTGAGATTCATCAGGTGTCCAGCAATGCTGATTCCTCCTGCTTGCACTGCTTCAGGCTACATTATCATCTGATTTGTACATTGGTTGTATTCTCTAATAAACTACATATTAATACCCTCTCTCTCACCACTCCCTGTTTCTCCCCCTCCCCCAGCAGCCTTTCCTAAGCTAATATACTGCAGATATACAGTAACTGAGAGTGACTCCGCAGCCAAATTGTTTGATGACTGGAGCTATAGCCCAATCAGATGAAGACTGGGGATGATGGGTGTTGTGTTGCAGAAGGCTGCAGTGCAACAACTATTCTCACCCACCCTTCATTTCAGCTTTTAATATATTTCTATATCACTTCCCATATATTTGTTGTTGTTCAGTCGTTAAGTCGTGTCCGACTCTTCGTGACCCCATGAACCATATTGCGCCAGGCCTTCCTGTCTTTCACTGCCTCCCTGAGTTTGCTCAATTTCATGCTCATTGCTTCAGTGATGCTATCTAGCCATCTCATCCTCTGCCGTCCTCTTCTCCTTTTGCCTTCCATCCCCAAAGTGGTGTCCTGTGGTGAAATATTATTCCTTCCCTGGACTGCTGAATCCAAGTGAGCAGCAGCATAAAGCATTGACCCACATCAAGAGAGAGTTCTCACCCACCCCAGGGCTTCAAACCTTGCAGCTGATCATAACCGAGCATCTCTTTTATATCCCAGGCCTGTTTGTTATGCATCTGAATTATGGTGTAGCAGTATCTGTTCCTCGCTCCCCATCAATTTATCTGCTAAGCCTCTGTACTGATTGTCAATATACTCCCCATGTCAAGTGAGAGGTGGGCATCTTGCTGCCTGCATTTACTCACTTTGGCACCTGGGAAGCTGCATGGCCCATCTGACGTGTGTTCTAAATGTTCTTTCATAGGTTAAAAAAAAAAGTCGGCATGTTGCAAAGAGAGTGCCAGTCGCTAGCATCATTTGCATTTCTAAGAATGCCCCTCAGCCCCACGTATATTTCTTTTTTTTATTATTTATTACTATGCTTTATGCATTGCTCAGTTCCAAAAAGGCTCTGATGGCTTCCAAATAATATACAAGTAAAATAGAATTAAAAAGGAAAAAAAATCAGACCCCAAGAAGAATCAGCTTCTAGCCATTGACATACCAAGAGTACTGACAACGATGCACCGCAGGGAAAGGACCTGCCATACCATGGACTCCCAAAGATTTTTCTGGAACAGCCAGGTCTTGACAGCTTTCCCAAATACTTACAGAGTTGGTGCTGATCTGATGTATGACGGACTGTTCCAAAGGGGAGGAACAGTCACAGGGTGCCAGCCCTTCAAGGTAGTCCGGACAAGAAACCAACACCATGAGTACTAACACTACCTTTATTGTAAGGTTACAGTTACAGAATTTGCAAGTAAAGCTTTACTTTCCATGGAACTAGAGAGGATCCCTTCTGAGATGCTTTCTCCACCCCCATTCCTTCTGTGGGCTGAGATGTCTCTTATTTGACCACTGCCCCGGCTGCGGCTCTTTCTCTTCCCGTCTCTCAAGGATATTCCCACAAACTGCATGTTGAGCCTTATTAGTAAAATGGTGGGTCACCACTTACTGCTTTGGCTTGGAAGTGGGTGCCCACTTGTCCAGAAAGAAAAAACAAAGGCAAGCTGAGGTGGCAGGAACTGCCCAGGGAACCTGAGGGGATGGCGGCAGCAGTCAAAATCTGCAACATGGCGGGTACGGCATCATTATTGAAGCCCTACTTCTTTGGTACCTGTGCATCTATTAAAAGGGGTGGGAAGTGCCACGTGGGCCCTCTTGTAGGTTTTGACATCCTCCTCCCTCTACGGGCACCACCGCTTAGGAAGCGAGATGGATTGTGGGGAGTAACTTCACCAGTTTGCCTTTTGAAAAATTAGTGTGGACAATGAGCTTTATCCAATATGGCAACCGCATTGTGGCTATTCAAGCCCCTCAGCGCAGCAGCCATTTGTGAGAGCACGAGCAGCACGCTGTCAGCATTCCAGGTGGGTTCATCAGCTCCTAAAGTTGCTAAGCCTGCCCAGGAGTTGTAGCTGTTCATTCATGCAGAGTTTCACTGGTGCTTCTGCCAGTGAAGTTAAACATCTGCATGGTAGGTGGGCTGTATGTAGCAGCCATGGCAAGAACGTACCTGTCACCCAGAATATTGCTGGGGAGGGAAGGGGTGTTCATGATGTAACATCGTAACTGAGATCAGACTCTGGCTGTTTGGGAGGTTTTGACAGACAAATCACATCCTTCTTCTCTGGCAGGTTTCCTTCTAGTGGCCATTAAACATGCTAAGATATTCCCCACCAGGGAGGAAAAAAATCAATAGCTCCCTTCCATATCCCAGAGGACAGTATGCTGCCTCCAGAAGCAATCTGTTATTTATATATTCTGTTCCTCTGTGTGGCTTAAATACCAAGCACTTGGTCTCTGCTCCTTGCTTCCTGGAGAGGCCCCCTGTGCTTTGCTCATCCCATCCTCTGAGTGTGGCAGAAAGAAATATCTTAGCATTTATTGATCATTTCAAGGGAGGCAGACCTCCTTTTTGTCCAGATCCATCTGGGATCCTGTCTCTGTAGATCAGAAACAGAGTTTTTCCTCCAAGGAGGTGTCTCCCTTCCCTTACTTGCTGGCATTTTTGCAGGATCAGATTGAAAGAAGAGCAAAACCAAGCGTTGTTTCCAAACAATTGCATGTTGTGTTCAAATGTAAGGCAGGGCCCTTATTTCCAAGCTGCATTCACAGGATCTGAAGTTTGAAACCACTTTTGAGTTGTAATTCTGAGGCTGTTAGGAAAATGGGCACCCAGTTCTATCTCTTGTTCATCCTGGCCTCTGCAGATTCAGCTAGATGTCTGAAGGACAGCTGTGCTCATGTTTGCTTGAACCTGGGTATTCAGGCTCTGCAGATCTTCAAGGGAAGAGGGTATATTGCTTCAACATTGCTTGCTCCATCTATCTGTGATCTTCAGTCAGGGATCTTTCCTGGTACTTCTGTTTGAGTTCATCTTCTATGAGAAATGTCAGGGGCTGAACTTGGAAGTGGACACTCTACTATGGAATCTCTCCACCCATCCATCCCCCGCACACACATTCAAAAGTTGGAACTGCATACCTACTCCATCTATCAACCAGAAGAGCTAGTATACCTTCTGAGCAGGGTCAATGGACAGAAGATTCCTTAGAGCTTCAGGATGAAGGGTTTGAGGTGATTTGTTTTCTCTGTGAGTCCCATCCCCCATCCTTTCCTGCCATTGGAGAACATTTGAGAAGAATATATATGGGAGTTGAGCATAGGTGCTGAGTACAGTACAGCCTGGGAGTAGGAAAAGAAAAGACATCCCTTGGGACAGCTTTCCCCACCCTGGAACCCTCCAAATAGGTAGGAATGCAGTACCCATCATCCCCAGCCAACTTGAGTGAGCTGAGTGGGGATGTTGAGAGTTCTAGTCCAACCCTTTTGGAAAGCCACCTTAGAACCCCTTTATAAATATAAAGGATGTGTGTATACTGCTGTGTTCTCATAACAAACCTAACTACCTCAGTTATGAACCTAGAAGGTACCTTCACACAACATGCCAAAATCAGTAAGTTTTAATCTTGCTTGGGGTTTTTTTTTCGTGGGGTAATGTATATACTGTTAAGGTCCAATATCCAGTACTAAGCTACTAAACTGCCTGTTTTTCAGATTGTGGTGTGTTTGTTTTTACCTAAATAAGCAGAAATACAGTATTTTTTTCAAACAGGGTTGGAATCCTATATCTTCAAAAGCAAGAAAGGGACATAGAGTTGCATAACCAAGCCTTGATTAAAGTATAAGAAGACCTAACTTGTAGGCATTTTAAAATTCTCTGTTTACTTGAAGATATTGAAGGTTCAGATCCCCTCCCTGATTTTTTTGGAGAAAACATTTACAAGAGCTAATCTCATTACCTTCGGATCATGATTTGGACATGGACGAGTCCTCTTGAATTAGAACCAGGGAAAATCCCTAGGAGTGCCGCTCCTATCATTGTAAAATTTCTCAGATAACTCAAGAAGCAGGAGAAGGATGTTCTGTGAACGCAGCCCTTCCTTCGTTCTGCATGAGGAGCACCAGCAAGCTTTTTTATTTCTTTCTCTCCCTCTCCTAATGCAAAGCTGACTTCCACTGCTCTTTTCCTGCCGCAGCGTCTCTGCTGACGCCAGACTCAGCTGGGTTCCAGTTAATTAACCATGTTGTCTTATCGGCTCTCTTGCACACATCATCCAGACTGCATGCGAATTAACTCTGCCTGCGATAAGCCTCATTGTACTTAGCCCTGGAGAGCCACGCGCTTCCTTCTCAGACTTCTTTTCCCCGACATAAACAATCCAGCTTGCCTTGACCGAAAAGCCTCCTCAGCTGTCCGTGATTCCTTTGAAGTGGGCAGGGCCATTAATTGCATGGTTGAAAAATTGAGCTGCATTTCCTCTCTCCCCACTCAGCCATTCTCCCAATGTCAGTCTCCTCACCAATCCATCTATTATTCGGCCCCTCTTCCTGCCTTGGCCTCCCCTCAGTGGAGACCACCACCATTATTCCTCAGGAGAGGAGAGAAAAGCATTTCCAGCTGGTAAAGACAGGAGACAATCCCATGATTTCATAAAGGGAGAAGGAGGTGGGAGGGCTCAGCCAATCTCTTCTGAACCCGTCCCATGGAAGCAAAGATACTGGATGGCGTTTTTGTGGGTGCTTCTTTCGAGACCTCTGGTGGATGGAGAGAAATGGTATTTAGCCTTGTCTCCCAGTCCAGGGAAGACCCAGGGAAGCCATGCAGTTAAGAGATGGGGGATGTAATGGCATGTGGGAATGACCTTGAGAGACAGGAGGGAGAGCCACAGACTGAACAACCAGTGTGTAAAAGGTATCTCAGCCCACAGAAGGAGGGAGGGCATGGGAAACATTTCAGAAGGGACCCTCCCTAGTTTTCCGGAGAGTAAAAGGAAAGGAGGGGAGACATACTTTCAGTCTTGTGAGATTCTGTTAACGTAGCCTTACAATAAAGATAAAGCTATTACTCCTGGTTGTGCTTCTTGTCTGGACTACCTTGAAGGGCTAACGGGGACTAGCTGCCAATGTTCATCCAAGTCTCCTAGCATTTCATTCATGGAATTTAAAGAAAAAATGGTTTTTCATTGCCCAGGTAACATGCTCTTCCCCTACATGACAGTTCTCAAGTGATCATGGGAATACATCCATTCAGAATAATAATAGAGCCCAAAGGAAAAGAGTCAATGTCTATTTTACTTGACAGTTTTGGTGTATTTCTCTCCTGAAAATGTCCGGAAGCTCTGCTGCTGAGGTTTCGCAGTTGTGATCAGAGAAGAACTTTGTGGGGGTGCAGAGGGGGGGTTTGTGAACTACCCATAGTCTTGGGATCTCAGGTTGCTGAAGTTAGTGCTGAGTTAGTTAGGTCAATAGCCAGATCTTGATGTGAGGACCTTCTCTGTGTTCAGTGTACAGTGACATATAGGACATTTGCGCCTGCTTCTTAGCCATCGCTGCTTCAAAAGGTTTTCTAGAATAAATTCATCAGTTTGAGTGAGATCTGACTAAAGAAAATGCAGGGGGGTTTGCCTGGAACTAATAGGAGGTTCACTTTGGTGTATAAACCCATACATAGCTTAGGCCAAATTGGAGGCAGGATGACGTACTCCTGTTCAGACCTTTAGCAGGGTATGACTTGTAGGCCCCTTCATGGATAAGTCTAACATCAACAGAAGAGTCTCCTTGACTGGGCCTGTATTGTGAAGTGACTGCTGTTAGGTTAAGGCAGGTCCTCTTCTCAGAGTTTAGTACGAGATTTAAAACATTTTCTTTCTCCAGACCATTTGGAGGTGTTTAATCTTTTATCTGTGTGATTTTTGTAATGTTCATACAGTCTCAGCTGCCCACGTCCATTGGAGATTGAGCAGCATATAAACGTTTATCTAAATAAAAGCACACATTCAAAAATAATTTCTAAGGTAATTCATGATGCAGTTGAAGAATCTCCTAAATCTTGGTTGCCCTCAGTCTTCAGGGACTGAATGAGGGGATCAGGAATTAAAAACTTGAGGTTGTTTCCAGCTAGACAGTGGCTTCACTAACAATGGAAAGAAAGCCCAATTTGGCTATCACATCATTTTTTCCCTTAATGGTTTTGTGTGTGGTTAGAGGAAAGATGGAAGAAGCCATGGGACTGGAAGGCTATAGCTGCCTCTGCCCCTCCTAAAATCCTGTGAGTTTGGGGACTGCAAGATAAAAACCTTGTTTGGAAGCCTCTCTCTTAGATATAGTCTGGGCGGTCATGTTAAAAGGAGATGGTGTGAACAACCAGATGTGTGAACTGCAGATTTTTTGGGCGGTGGTATTGTTGGTAGAAGTCAGGGTCATAGTCAGCAACAAGAATAATTTGTTTTCCATTATGCTGCCAACCCCATTCTTTACCTTTTTTCCCCTTTCCTTCTGAACTCTGAATGAGCGTATCTTACTGAAGCAACTGGGGGCTTTGGAAGAAGGAACTCTACAAATAGACAGGGATCTTGGTGGCCCTCACGTGGCCACACAGAGCATGGCAATCCTTCTGGGCAGTCACCTTGCCATGTTTTAAGTTAGAGGAATTCCTTAGAAACTATCAAAACATATCAAAACCCTTAGGACAATCTTTGCTGACTTGGCTGCTTTGTAGATAAGGTGGACCTCAACTCCCAGAATTCTCAGCAAAAAGGGACTTCTGGGAGGTGGTTCGTAGATCCGGAAACTGATCAGATTGGGGCAGGCTGGCCTCTGATAAGCTCTGATGAGTTTTCCAGTGTAACAAGCAGAGGTCTTTCCCATCAGTTCCCTACCAGAGACGCAGAGATTAAAGCAAGAGCTGGATTGATTCTGCATGGAGAAGATGTGCTTGGCTGCTCGGCAGAAACCTCCTTTGAATGTCATCTAAGGAGGAATGGTTCTACGTCAGGGGCCAGCTGTCTGTAGCCCTAGGGCTTCTGAATTACGTTGCTGAAAATTGGTGATGAATCTAGAAACATGCAAAACACATATATGATCTCTGCTGAAAACTGCCCAGAGTTGTTTCAACGAGATGGGTAGTGACAAATTTGATATATAAATATCCCTACTATCATAGTTTCAAAACTGAAGACATTTGACCCTGACTCCAACCCAAGGTGAGGGTGGGGGACTGTACTGGTTTGTACCATGGCCTCACCCATTATTGTCTAGAGCTCCTAAAAAGGAAAGTCCTTGGTTACCCAAATGTTGCTCACTTAGATCTACATACTACGTTCATTTTCCAATACCTTTATGGAAGCACCAGAAGAAAGGTAGGGAACCACATTCCACTCCCCAAGCACTGTGAAAATCCTTTCTGCCCCTACAATATCTTCAGTTGCTGCTCGCACATTCCGAAGCCGATGTTCAGAGCCACAAGGACCAGAAACTTGTTTTCTCTTGATGAGTGCTGATCTTCTTAAACATTCATTCTCTTCCCCAGTACCCAGATTCCAACATGAATTGGATACTTCAAGGAGGAGGGAGAGGATTGTGGATGGATCTAATCTACAGGTCAAGAACTTGAGCATAGTTGACCATTCTTTGCGCTATCTGCAGGGAGACAAGACTTCAGACTGTTCTTTACTTTAAAAACATTTCTGTCTCCTCTTTGGCAGGAGCTGGCTAAGAGGCAACTGGGACCAATCACTACTGAGATTCGGGAGGCTGGCAAATTCTACTACGCTGAAGATTACCACCAGCAATATCTGCACAAAAACCCGAATGGCTATTGTGGCCTGCAAGGCACCGGAGTTGCCTGCCCCGTAGGCAAATGAGAGTTCCCCAAGGGGAGTATCCTTGGGAGCCACGGTAATCATAACCCTTGAACAGTTACCATGGCAACCGGGCGGCCTAGCATCTTTGTAATTCAACTGTGATTTAGCAACGGGGGCCTTTGTTCCTTCTTTTGTGTCTTGCAGGACGCTGTAAGATTTGGGGATGGGGCAAAAATGGGCAGCCTGCTGGAAGAATTTGCTGTGAATGGTAATGCTTTGTGTGGAAGTGATAAATATGTTTCCACCCGATGCAGATGTTTGGGATTGCCTGACAAGGCACTGATAAATACACATTATGCATTTATCCTTCTCGTCATTTCTCCGTCATCCCCAAGAAAGTGGATGGAGGCAACTCTGACGCCTCCACCTTTGCAGTGAATTGAGTTACCGGCATTGGCCCAAACTCATTTTCCTGCACGGCCCTCTCTTTGGGTTGGTAGGGCTTAGAGAGAGAAAACTCTGCAAATACGAATGTTGCGCTTTTGGCCTCGTGGAGGGTTCTATATCTGGGGCTTCTAACGAAAGCCAAGCTGTCATGCTGCCTGCAATCTACCTCTGCCTAGTGGATCTTTTGATACTAAATTCCTCAACGTGGTGCCTCTGGGCTGAGCAGATCTGCAGCCATCTCTTTGGCTTCTGACAGCTTTCCCATCTCTCTCCGTTTTTTACAAAATGCATTTAAATGTTATTTAATTGGGTTTGAACTGGGAAATTTGCATGCTGGCAAACCAATCGCTGGCCTCTAGTGCCATCCTTTGTTTTCAGCAATACCTCAGGACCCCCAGTTAGGTTTTAGACAGTCATAACGGGTGTGCATGGAAGTGATATTTTGCCTGCCTGGTGTCTGGTGTGCGTTTTCGTGCCATTTTGTGACACCTTCTGTTTCATTGGTGGGGTGGGGATGATGTGTGTTCAGTTGGGAAAACTCACACGTCTCCAACTTCAGGGATGAAATTCTCTAATCAAAGCACATGCACAGATATATACAGATAGTCCTCGTTTAGTGACCACAATTGGGACCATCAATTTGGTTGTTAAGTGAAGTGGTCACTAAGTGAAACTGACTATGCTTATGATTTTCCTTCAGCTTTCCTTTGCTTTACAGACCTGCAAAGGTCATAAATGTAAGGGTTGGTGGCAAAGTTACTTTTTCCTCACCGTTGTAACTGTGAACGGTCACTAAATGAGGCAGTCGCTAAACGTACTTATATACACAAATGCTTGTTGGCAAAAATTCCACAAATGTGGTGTATATATTGTGGACATTTACAAATATACACATCTGTCTTTTAAGGGGCATATCTGTCAGGATTAGCCCAGGAAACTCCAAGAGACAATATTCAATCCAGCAAGGTTTATTGGCTTCACTCCCGTTACAGAATCTTCTCAGACTGAGAGCAATTCCCAGGGTCACCCCACAAACATCCTCTGCATTCCTTAGGGAGGGGCCAGTCTCATTCTCTTATCTCATGTTCGCTCTTCTGGGGATGAGAGTCCATGTTTCATACCTCTACTCCACACTCCCACAATATCCACAGAAATATGTCATAGGCATCATTTGGAAAGCAAGAAGCCTGACAGACTAAATTGGAAATGAAGAGAGACTGAAATCAAGAGGGCCATACATCCCTAATGAAATATGTGTTTTGCCTTTGTATGATATGTATCTGTGTGTGTGTGTGGTATTTTGCCTGGCTGTTGGTGTGGTGTATGCATATTTTGTCTCTTTTTTTAATGTGAATTTGGGCTATTTTGCTTAGGGGGGTACTTTCCAGTGTCTCACTGCAGTTTATCTTCTGTGCAAGTGGATCCTGGTCCTCAGTTTCTGAGCCATGTTACTTGTTTCTGAGCCTTATCAGTTTGTCTTCTGTGAAATGGGTACAAGGGCGCAACTTTTCAAGCTCAAAGAATGATTTTGTATTTTGGAATATGGACCTCACTTCTGAACATACCATTTCTCTTTTTATTTACATTCGATTGCCTTCTGGGAAATGAGAAGTTTTGTGATTCGTTGCCCTTACAATGGACAACTTTTTGTGAAGGTGTAAGCCCTTTCTCATGAAAGCCATTTGGCAAAAATTCCCACAAAGTGCCTATCAGCATATCATTTTGGACCCTTCTTCCGGTGTATGACTGATGCTACAGGAAAAATAAAATAAAATCAATCAATCAATCAATCTTCCAGAATTCCCCAGGCAACAGTGCCGGTGCTAAGAATTCTGGGGGTTGGCCCACATAGCTGGAGGATACCCATTTTTTCTAGCCAACAGACCAAGTCATACAGCCTATTCCACACCTAGGAGGTTCTGATTGGCTCTCTTATTCTTAATTGGCCACAGACACAACTGTGTCTTCAAGAGTCCACTGGAGTTGGGCAGCCAATAAATGAAAATAAGTAAATAGTAATAATAATACAATAGTAATAGTAATAATAAGATGTATTTCAGTGTGAATACCAGGTTGTGTGGTGTGAGGCAGGAATGATTTGCCTCAAGGAGGCACTTCACATCATGCCAGTAGTGGACACCACCTTGTCAGTGCCCAGAGGTGATGTTCTCCATGCAAAGCACCTGTTCTAGCTCTTAGCTTGGGCAGAAACAGATTCTGGGCAGAAACAGATTCCTTTCAAAGCAGGAAGCCACATCATTTCACAAAACCACTTTGAAACGGTGCCCCTCGGTGAAGTTGAATTTAGAAGCGAAGCAACCTTTAAAGAGAGGCAGAGCCCTGTCAGTTACTCTCTCTGTTTTACCCAGTTCCTGCACTTTTTGTTAGGACAATAAAATTGCCTTGTTCCCAAGCCTGAATTTTGTTTACGATTGTAATGTGATCTCTCTGATGTTAATATACAACACAGTTTGAAAGGTACACACTGTTCATGTTAAATATCCAGTATTAAATTACCTGCATGGCCATTTCAGATTTTTGGGAGGCTTTTTTGTTTTTACTTAAATAAGTAGGAATATACTGTTTTCTGCAGCCAGGGTTGGAATCCTAAATCTTAAAAAAAGGGGGAAAAATCTGAATCCTCATGCAGAAGAAATGGTACCACCTAAACACAAGAGGCAGGATCTTTGGGGAAAACTTTGGGGAAACCCGAATGTTTGCAAAAGCGTAAAGTTTCTTGAAGCAGCAAGGACTTATTACACAGCCGGTGGTTTCACCCCACTCTTACGCTATAAACCACATTTTTGTACCATATGATGGGCTGGCAAGTCAGCTTCCTGTCCTTGAACCAGCCAGCTGGTCAATGTACAGCAGCAAAATTGTCAAGTAGTTGGCACCCTACGCCCTTCCTTGTTCTTCTCTTGGTTCATGTACTTTTCACAATGAGGAGGAAACCCCAGTGGGCTGACCTGGGGGGGCATAGCCACATGATGGGAGATCTGCAACAATAACCATAGTGCCTTTCCACGTCAGGAAGAGAGGGCAACCACAGGAGCCAGGAGAAGCAGGACTTCCTACTCGTGGAAGTAGACTCCGCTGCAGCTCCATAGAAATGCAGCAAAACTCTGTGCGCAACTTTTCCTCTGGAACAGGAGCTGTACCAACTTCTGAAGCTCGCCAGAAGCTGCACAGATTCACAGGGCTATGCAAGCGAGGCACCAATCTCAGAGCCCTAGCACTGAAGATGTTACCTAGCCGGGTCACGAAATGTTTGCAAGAAAACAACCAAGTTCAGAGAACCTCAAGGACTCCACAGTTGAACCTGAGCTACACCTATTCACTTCTGTTGGTACCAGTCTCAGAGCCACATCATCCTTCCACATGGAAGGGCCCTGGAGATGCTCAGGCCACAGACTACTGAGTGATTGTTGGTAGAAGAAAGAGAATTGGAATAGTGTGTCATGTGATAGGATGTGGCTGGCTGGCTGACCAGCCAGCTTCCCAAGCAGACACACATCATGTGGGATGGGGATTCACAGTAGGCCAGATCAGTCCTACAAGTGTCCACTGCAAGGGTTGATTATGTGATGTACCAGTGGGCTCCTTCTCAAAGCTCCCCCCCCCATTAGATGCCCTAAACCACATGGGGGCATGGTGATGCAGCCTCTCATGCAGGAACAAAGAGAATATGAAATAGGGCTATCTCATAAGGTTTGGCACTTCTTTTTAATTGACCACCCTCCAATAGGCAATAGAAAAACATGTAAAGCTCCATTGTTTTACAGCAAGTCTGTTGTTGTTCAGTCGTTAAGTTGTGCCTGACTCTTTGTGACCCCATGAACCACATCGCGCCAGGCCTTCCTGTCCTTCACTGCCTCCCTGAATTTGCTCAGTTTCAGGCTCATTGCTTCAGTGATGCTATCTAGCCATCTCATCCTCTGCCGTCCCCTTCTCCTTTTGCCTTCCATCTTTCCCAGCATCAGGGTCTTTTCCAAAAAGTCCTCTCTTCGCATTAGGTGACCAAAGTATCTGAGCTTGAGCTTCAATAACAATCCTTCCAATGAGCAATCAGGGTTGATTTCCTTTAAGATTGACTGGTTTGACCTCCTAGAAGTCCAGGGGACTCTTAAGAGTCTTCTCCAGCACCACAGTTCAAAGGCATCAATTATTTGGCGCTCAGCCTTCTTTATGGTCCAGCTCTCACAGCCGTTCATTACTACTGGAAAAACCATAGCTTTGACTATGCGGATCTTTGTTGGCAAGGTGATGTCTCAGCTTTTTAATATGTTATCTAGGTTTGCCATAGCTTTCCTCCCAAGGAGCAAGCGTCTTTTAATTTCATGGCTGCAGTCTCCGTCTGCAGTGATCTTGGAGCCCAAATAAATGAAGTCTGTTACTGCTTCCATTTCTACCCCTTCTATTTGCCAGGAATTGATGGGTCCAGATGCCATGATCTTAGCTTTTTAATGTTGAGTTTCAAGCCAGCTTTCGCACTCTCGTCTTTCACCCTCATCAAGAGGCTCTTTAGTTTTTCACTTTCTGCCATTAGGGTGGTATCGTCTGCATATCTGAGGTTATTGATGATTCTCCCTGCAATCTTAATTCTGGTTTGTGATTCTTCCAGCCTGGCATTTCTCATGATGTCTGACCTGCTATAAAATAGCTTCCTGTGCTCCTATATAGCATCTTTAGGTGGGAGGGAGAATGGCACCCCAAAAGGACTTTAGAGAGAGACACTTCACTGGTCCTCACTGATGAGCTAGAAACAGGTCTTCTTTCTGACTTGCACGGCATGTTCCACAGACTGCCAGCTGGGGGAGCCGTTTGCCTAAGTCACAGAAAGAAGGCATGGTCAAAGTCTTTCCTGACTTGCAAACTGTTTGGAAAGAGTAGAACAAGCAAGCCCTTCCATCAAGAAAGGGGAAGAGAGACCCCCCCAACATGTTTAGCCAGGCCTGATGCAAAAGTAAAATGGCCTAGAGCAGTGTTTTTCAACCTTGGCAACTTCAAGATGTGTGGACTTCAATTCCCAGGATTCCCCAGCCAGCATAGCTGACTGGGGAATCCTGGGAGAAAGTCCACATATCTTAAAGTTGCTAAGGTTGAGAAACACTGGCCTAGGGTGTAAACTATTGAAGATTCTTGTCTGTCTCCCCCCACCCAGCAATGCATGAACGGTTGAAGCTCATACGAAAGTTGATGAGCTAAATGAAGATTCTAGTGAATTTCATTCACCCCATGAGAGAGTTTCTGGTGAAGGACGAAAGGCTGGTAAAAACAAGTGGGGGCTTGGAGTTTTCTCTCTCTTTTTTTAACAGTATAAAGGTTGTAGCCTCCCTGATTCTTAAGAAATCTCTGAATCATGTGGACCACAATCCAGGATGTTACTGGCAGCCTTGAGCACTCAATGACCTTCTGCGTTTTAAAGAAGTATGTTAGGAAGACTAAGTATTGACTTTCTATTATCTTTACTTATCTTTTGGCTCCTGAAACTGCAGTTTCTGAATTTGCTTCTCTTTATTTTCTCTAAACTGGAAAGCAGCTGTGGAACAACTGATGCAGCTGTGCCAGTCTCCATTTTTTTAATCTTTTGGTGCAAATTTGCCATTTCTGGCCAGGTAAGAATTTGGCAAATAATTCAGTATCCCTGTTTCTCTTTTCAGGGTTAATTCAGGTAGGAGCCTGACCCAAACAGGGAATACCGACTGAACAAAACGAAAGGACAATTTTCTCTAGCTCAGTAAGTCCAGCCATGGGAGGGCGAAGGAAATGAAGAAGGCAACACTTTGCCAGAAAGGAAGATACTCTTTTCTGATACTGCTGAAAATATTTGCCAAAAAAAAAAAAAAAGATTAAGGTAACTTGATGGAGGCTTAACTTTAGAAGCAGAACACATTCCATTCCTGATGCTGGAAAACATTTCTCCATGATTAATCATCCCCACTGCAGCTGCAATGTGCGAAAGAGCTTATCGTGTGGATGAAGGCCATCGCTTTATAAGTCTCCCACATTCCAGCTCTAGCAACCATTGGATAAAAGCTGTAGCAGAGTCCTTTTGTTTCAAAGTCCAGCGGTTTGAGCAAGCTACCTGCTTTAAATCTTCAGGTGATTCACAACAGGAAGTATGTTGGAAGCAGGTAGGAGGGTAGCTCAGGACATAGGAATGGCATGACTCAAGAAGGGGTTGAAAAACCAGCTGTTGGCTCTCCAAATCTCTGGTTCATTGATACTGGCGGGGGATGTCTCCAGAGCAGAAATCCAGGATCCCACTAAGAAGAACAAGCAGGAAGGACCCCAGACGTAACAGGAATGGCTTAGCCATATGTTCGCATAAGAGGAAATATTTCACATTACTGTTTAAGGCTAGGCCTGGGCAGCATGCTACTCCAGAGTGAATTAAATTAACCCAAATGCCTGGTGTTTGCACAATACGTTGATCTATAAACTAACCACGTGGACTAGGCTTTTGTAATTCACTGCTGGTTTCTGGTTCAGTATTTTGGGCCTAGCCTTAAGAGGACTATCCAGGACTATCACTAAGTAGAGTAGGAGTGTGCAACTTTTGTTGGTTCAAGAACCACATTGAGCCTTGGATGGTGCATCGAGGCCCACACTCCAAATGTGGACAAGGGCCAAGATTATTTGGGGGTGAGTGATTTTCTGAAGGGGTGAAATGAATGCTTTAAGCATCTAAACAGCTTAAGGCACTTATTTACCTGTTCATATCCCGAAAAACCCTAAAATGGAAACATGGGACAGAATCTTAGGTCCCCTGCACCCAGAAGAGACCTGAGGCCATACAAGGGATGCTACTGAGCCATCCTTTTTGCATTCCTGGTGTAGGGCCCAAAATTACATCCATAAATCAGCCTTTATTTTCAGACTTCATCTCTGTGGGATCTTTTGGAGAATCTTCTCAATGAAACATACCATTTCCCTTGTTCTTTTCCTAGAAGATGCAACAGCATTTTAAGTGTAAGTGTTGGCCTAAGCATCTGGAAGCCATCTTTAGCTCTTGGTTGTGTGGTTTTTGACTCAGCCATGGTTCCTCCCTCGTCTGCCCTACAATTTTCAAAATGGGCTTGAACAACAACATCAAAATTCCATGCAGACACCAAGCATAACAAAGCCACCAGTAATGAGAACTTATGCATTATTCTGGCCATAAATTGTGAAACTCAACAGGAAGGAAATCATCAAGATAGACTCACTTGGGTTAGAATTAGGGATGCAAAAATACAGCCCACCAACATCCCTTCTGTGGACAACAGAGGCCTGAGGAGTAAGTGGCCCAAAACATTTGCCCCATTGTTCAGATTTGGAGGGAATTTTAGATGGCAAGAAAGGGTCTGTCGTACTTTAAACCAGTTGTAGCTTCCAAGAAGTCTTTAAAGGCAGTTCCACATAGAGCGTGTTGCAGTTGTCTAAGTAGGTGGTGACAAGGGTATGAGTCACTATTGCCAGGTCTTTTCATCTAAGGGAAAACTGCATCTGGTGCACCAGCTGAAGGTGAGGAAAGACTCTGTGGCCATAGCCTCCACCTGTTGTTCCAGCAAGAGTCACAATCCAGGAGGAACCTAAGTTATGGGCCTGCTCTTTAAGAGCATGTGCTTCCCCATCCAGAAGGGAGATAGAAAACCTTGATGGATGAACAGCAACTCTGACTTGCTGGTATATAATTTCAGCCTGTTCCCTCCCATCCAGATCCTCACAGTCTCCAGGCACCAGGTCAAGACTTCAAAGGCATCACCAGCCTGAGATTACAATCCAAAGCTGAGTCTCATCAGCATATTGACGTACCAAGCCCCAAACCATTTGATGACTTCCTCCATGTAGATGTTAAATAGAGAGCATTGACCTCTGTGGCACCCCACAGTGGGCAACTACCAGTCTGACCTTTCCTCCACCACCACCACAACTGGAACCATCTGCTAAGAATGGAGTGAAACCTCTGCATGATGGTGTCTCCCATCTTCAACCTTCTCAGATGTTTTAGAAGAATACCAGGGTTGATGATATCAAAGACTGCTGAGGGATCTAACAAGTTCAAGATAGATGCATTCTCCCTGTTCAGTTCCTGACAAATTAGGTAGGCTAGGGAATCCTGTAGCTGCCAAGTGACATATTTGAGGCCACATTAGCGTCTGTAGGCACTTTTTAACCTGTATTTAGACTAAGCTTTGGCATCCTGAAGCAGCTTAAAACTAGCTTCAAGCTATCAACGCAAGCTGAGATCCAAGATGGTCACTCTTGAAAGAAAGAAATAATCTGTCTAAATAATCTGTGATTTAACGTGTTTTTTCAGTTATATACAGTAGATGTAGATTAAATGAACAAAGAGAGATCCACTTTAATAAATTCCATTTGATTACCTGACATGCCTTCTTAATCATAGGGTTGGTCTAACTGGAATACTTGTCCAAATGTTGAAATCTTCATTAACAAGAAAAAACTCTTTTGTAAGACCCTGGCTTGGATGTATCTTTGCCCTGTTTACCAATGCCTAAAGTATCTTCAGCTTTTCATGTATCAGTATGGATTATATTCTTGCATAATTTTGCCATATTGCAGAAGAATTATGGCTGTTTTAAATTAACTGTTTGTTTTAGCTCTTTTGCTGACAAATGGTTGTAAATCCCACCTCTTGGCATGGAAATGTTTAATTCCACATCCACACAGCAGTTTCCCACACACCTGGCTTAATTGTTCTGTGCAAAATGCAGTTTCAAATTTAGAAAAGTGTGAGTTATGAGTGTGTGCCATACGGCTAACAAACTAGAAATATTCTGGGAGTTGAAGTCCGCACATCTTAAAGTAGCCAAGTTTGAAAAACCCTGATCTAGTCCAACCCCCTGCTGTGTGTAAGGTTTGTTCATTGCTCTATCCTTCCCTAAGCTGTACTTTTCCGAAGAGTTGGCCTGACAATTCCCATAATTCTCAGTCCACATAGCTGGTATCTCTGGGGACTGGAAAAGCTGGCATTCTTTTTCAGATCCCTGTGTTCTTAAGGTATCTCATACAGAAAAATTAGCTTAATGCAAAAAGTCTAGTCTGGAGTCGTAAGAGGTCCACCAGCATCAGTTTTTCAGTTCCCATTTTCCAGTCAATTTTTGGAGAAAAGGCAAAGAGCAAAATAGTGTTTAAGGGTTGCGGAGGTTTAATATACTCTTTTTATTTCTTATCTCTCCCCCCCCCCCCCCACCAAATGGATTTTAATCCTACCTACCTTTATAAAGGGAGGTCTTTGACATGCCTTGCAAAGCTTGGTGAAGTCTGCAAGCTGATGAACATTGCCTATTCCGGCTATCTAGCAATGCTGCTTGATCTGATAGCATCTCCCTTAAAACAACGAATCAGATTAGGGGTGGCTGTCTGTAGCTAAATACTTTTGAAGGGTACTTCAATCAGCTCTTTGAACTGATTTGATTTTCCAAATTGGTTCAAATCGGATCAACGTTCCAGGTCGAGTCAATTACTCAAATTGGATCAAAGTGGAATAGCACACCCCTAACAGAAAACAGGATCGGTTGTAGTACTCCTGCCACCAAACAAGTCAGCTCAAAAACAGTACTAATGACATCCTCATACTCAAGACATTGAGAACAAGACGCAACACCAGAAGGTCTCTTTTGCAGGGGAAGAAGATTGTTGTGAAGTTACCAGACTGATTTCTGCAAAGAAGTATTTTTAATTGTGAGGGAGCAACTAATTGGATAGCCATCTATCGGGGATGGTATAGTGCAGTGTTTCTCAACCTTGGCAACTTTAAGAGGTGTGGACTTCAACTCCCCATGCTGGCTGGAGAATTCTAGGAGTTGAAGTCCACAACACTTAAAGTTTCCAAGGTTGAGAAACACTGGTATAGTGAATTGTGTTGGACTTGATGACCTCTTAGGTATCTTCTGACTCTTATCATTCTATGAATTGTGGGGTCTTGAAGTGGCACACTCCCAGTAAGGCTATACCATCTGATTTTTCTGAATAGACACTGGTTGTTTCCTCTCTCTTTGTGGAACAGTCAGCTGCTTTGAAACTCACACATTCATTGCCTGCTTGCACGATTCTTTTCCCTTCCAATCAGTTTATCTCACCTGTTATCAGATGGCTGTTGGTTGAGATTTCCTGAACAACAGTTATCAGAGGAGAAGGGAGGAAAGATAAGTTTTGCAACTGCTGAGTCAAAACCTAGCCCCTGAAAAGCTCAAGAAGATCAGACAACCCTATTACTCCACTGAGTCCTCTTGAAATTCTGCCACTAACATCTGGGGCTGAGCTATGACAAGCAGTGGGATTTCAGCGGCTTCCAGATAAGGCTCTTTTTTTTTTTAGTGCAATAGCCCCAACTCCTTCACAGGATGGTCCTTGGGGTTTGGGATCATCCCATTGTTTCCCCATTATCATGCTGGTGTATTTTCTCCTTGGCTGTGTTGACCCAATGCAGCTAACCCGATCAGATCGATACCAACCTAATGACCGCCTTTGCACAAGATAGTCATGTTCACCTGGAGCGAGGGCCTCTCTGCCTCTCAGCCAATAGTGCAGACCAACCCGTCTAGTCCATTTTGATCACAGGTATTGTGTGAGCTCAAAAACTTTGCTTGATTCGGTAAATAGGGAAAGCGTGTTCTGTGAAGGGAGAATCTTATGTTTTCTTGTTTGGGTTCCACGTGTCTTTCCTCCTCCTGCTGCTCTTCTCTCTCTCTCCCCTGCAACTGGGGCGTGAGGTCAGGTGGGCGGGTGTCAATGAAGAAACAACAGGAAACATTTGGGTCTTTTATTAGCTGCCGTGCTCTGCCTCACAGCTGTAGGTGAGTAATCTGATCTCTGCGGTGTCCTGTTTGCTGCGCCTGCACCCCATCTTTGTTCACCTGGTGCCGGACCAGCCTGCCACTCAGCCTGGCGTTGACACCCACACCCGGGCCGCTCTTCCTCCCCGCCCACGTTCCCTTCGCTTTGCCGCTTGCAGCTCACAAGGGCAGAGCAACCGACCCAGCTGTGGCACCAGCAGCGAGGGAGGCGTTGCCCTGTTCCCCAAGCTGCACAGCTTAGACAGGCAGGATGCTCTGAGTAAAGGGGGAAAGGAGTTGGGGGACCAGGCCCTGACCCTGAGAACGGGGGGGCGGGGGGACAGTCCCTATTTTCCGCTACTGCTCTCTAGTTAAGCACTACCTGTTGGGGCCACGAGGGCAGGACTTTGGGGGGAAAAAAATCAGGCTCCTCCAAGATAAAGGGGACTAACCTATAGGAGGAAGGACTAAGCCTATCCTAAAATCAGGGCTGGGATGCACGTTATTGGGGTTAGTGTGTCTTCTCTGTCACAGCCCCCATCCTCTGGAACAGCATCCCCCCAGAAATAAGGACAGTGCCCCCTTCTCCTAGAGTTCCAGAAGGCTCTTAAAATCTGGCTTTAGTTAATGTATTGTTGTTGTTTTGGGGGTGGCTGTATTGTTTTGTTTGATTTGTGTTGTTTTTAGATATTTTTGGTCCGGGCTGTCTGTGTGGTTTTAGGTTTTATCTGTTAGGGATTTTGGGGGGTGGAGTTGTACACTGCCCAAAATCCACTGGAGTTGGGTGACTATAATAAATTTAAACAAATGAACACATCATGATGATGATGATCGGGGTTGCCCCCCCAAAGGAATAGATGTCCAGTGGGGGCAAGCCATAACACCTGCATCATGTTCTTCTTGTGCAAAATAAGCAACGTACAGACTGGTATTGTGGGGCATTACAAATTCTTAACTGCATTGTTTCATAATGACGGCATGGCACAGGTCATTGTTTTGATGCTGCCGTGGCTTGTAACAAATGTCTCTGTGCAGGGTGGCCAGACGCTCCAGACACAGGGCTCCTGAACTTCCAAGCAAAAGGAGTTTTAATAATGTGACTTATTCCCTCCCAGAAGAGAATAAAATGTATTTAAAATTACCTTATTGGATCAATCAATCAATCAATCAATCAATCAATATTTGGATCATTTCTTTTAAAAATGCTGGGTGGTGCAGCCAGATAAATGCAATGAGAATTAGTGTCTTACTGAGATATGTAGATATAGATGCCATGAAATCTTCTAAAATTAACACTAATCAGGCTGAGCATGTTATGTAAATGGAGTAGCTAGCCTTGCAACTGATGGAGTTAAGTGCATTGTGTGAATCTAGCCACCAGAGTCAACCTGCTTCCCCAAACATGGAAATTCTTCCCAAGAATCCAGCAAAGTTTTGAAATACCTTCTGTGGAATGAAGACGATGCCTTGGTGTTGTAAAGGGGGAAAGAGTTTTGAACAGGGCCCATTGCTGCACAGAATGGGAACGCATGCGCCCCACTGAATATGGCTGCTAATGGGTTTGCCGGTGCCAATTACCTTCTCTGGCCCAAGTGCCTTCTCCATCCTTGAAATGGCTTGCTAACTAAGCCATTTAAAATAACTTTAAACTTGTCGTTTAAAGAATGGCCCAGATAAGTGTTTCTTCTTGTCATATTATGAACTGTATGGAGGCAAATATGCCAGTTCATGGTCTGAAAGGGTTCAGGCCTGATCCAGGCTTACAGGTGAGAACTACCTAGAGCCATCATGTCACCAGCATATAGTGACTGCCTGCAGCCACCAGCCCATCATGATCCACATAAACCTGAGAAGGACACCCAGGAGGGCCTTGGACCATAGCCTGCCTTGAGATCCAGCCCCCATGCACCAGTCTTTGTGGGACTTCCATCCCCTGTTACTCTTTGACAGACTTAATTAAATGTTCTGATTGCGTCAGTTTGTTCTAATTAGAGTCCTCATTTTGCAGAGCTGGAATTAAAATTAACATATGCAGATGAGAAGTGGCTGGGCTTTCCCCCCTCTGGGAAAGGCTAGTGGGGCAAAAACAGGCCCAGCCAAAAAGGTAGTGTTCCTTGGTAGGCCTGCTGACTCACAGGAAGTGGCCCTTCTTGATGATTCAACAGCCAAAGGGGGTTTGTTGATTCGCTTTACTTCCTCCCTGAGTTTTTCTTACAATCTTCAGCTTGCTTGCAAGAGTCACTCCTTGCCCACAATGTCCTCCAACTGTCCAGATGTGGATCTCATCAGTGCCCTGGGGAAGAGTGGCCACTCAGGTCCTGTCCCAGAAGAGCCCATTGATTTGCGAACGTTTGTGTACAGGCTTGTAGTTTCAATGTATGTCCTGCCTCTCCACCCAAAAGGCACTCCAAGTCAGCTGCAATAAAATATAAACAGTTCAAAACCAGTAAAAGCAGTTCAAATTAATACGTGCCACTGAAAAGTCCTAGCTGAAGACAAAGATGTTGATGCCTATCCTGAAAGCAGAAACAGCAGGAGCCAAAAGCAGATCACAAGGGAATACATTCCATAGGCTGGGAATGGCTAAGCCAGGTTTCTGGTCCTCATGGCTTCAAGGGTGGCGTAGAGAATAAATGACGCACTTTGGACATTAAGAGGTGCTATATACATTAACCATCAGAGTGAACTTCCAGTTGAACAACTTCCCCTGGAGACTGCCTTGCTAAATTCACCAGGAACATGCAGTGGAGACCATTTTAGAAATAATAGTTATATAGTACTTCAAAATAGCAATACATCTCCCCTGAGTGTGAAGGCAAGGAGATAATGAGCACAAGGGGTGGTGGTGGTGGGGAGTGTAGTTTGCTTCCCAGAAGTTTCTTGCTCCCATCCCCATCCTTAAAATTCATTCATTCATTCATTCATTCATTCATTCATTCATTCATTCATTCATTCATTCATTTTGTTATAGTCACACAACTCTGATGGATTCTGGGCAGTGTATAAAACCAAAACATTCCATAAAAGCAGATAAAACAAAACCACACAGCCCAGACTAACATGATCTTAAAAGCAACACAAATCAAACAAAACAGCCCTCCGCCCAATATAATAATATATTAAGCTCAGGCCTGGGACCAAAACCAGGTTTTAAGAGCTTTCCAGAACCCTAGGAGAGAGGGTGTCGTCCTTATCTCTGGGGGGAAGCTGTCCGCCCCAAATCCTCCCAAAAGAGGACTACATAATTTGGTCTCCTTCCTCCTAGGTGTTCCACCACCCCAGTTAATGGCCTCTTGGGGCTTCCAAAAGGTTGAGAGACTAAAATGTGGACTCCAAACTGGCAGAAGTTCTCCACCTTTGGGATGGACATTTCAAAGCATCTGCTTTCCTTCTCAGGGTATCTTGGTCTCAGCCCTTGCTGTGAATTTGGCATAATGATGATTGGATGACTCTAGCAAACACTCAAAGGTCATTTCCCCAATAGCAAGTCTAAGGACCAGAAAGCCCAAGCCAGGTACATGCCAGGGTGTGCCTAGCCCAGCAGACTGCCTTGTCCATCAGTCCCAGCAACCAGGGCCTTTCCTTCCAATTTCCGCTTGCTGGTGTGGGCAGCTGAACTCGACACACAATTTGCAGAGAAGTAGAAGTGCAAAGAACTGAAACCTGCAAATAGTTAAGTCAGCACTTTCCCAGGGGAGAAGCTGGCCAGCCCACATTCCCTTCCTCTGCCTGCACTTTCCCTTTCAAGGTTCTCAGGGTAATTAATACTTAGCTAATGACACACCTTCCAGGCACTTGCCCAGGTGCAAAGAAAGGATTGCTCACTCTGTGCCCAGGCCTTGTCCCCACAAGTCTAGGGGAAGCGGGCGCCTTGCCTGATATAGCAAAAGAAAAAAGGTCGATCAGATGGGCTGATTATATCTATTTGTAACTCCCCCTTCCTCTCCCTTGCATGCATGCCCTGCACACATGCAATACACAGCCCAGCTTTTGCATCAAGCTTTCATGTGTGATCAATTCCAACAGCATTTCCCCCTCTGCTTGTATGCCCCAGGGACATGCTCCATCTGCCAGGAAAAAAAAATGGGTGGGTAACAGGGTGGAATGCAGGCAGGGTTGTGCCATCACTGGACATAGACACAGCTTGAACCCTTCTTCATCTCCCCTCTGGCATTTTTTTTTTTTTTGCCTCTGGCTTTTTAACTAGCTTGCCCAGGGAAGTTTTCTTGGCACCTTAAAAGCTTGCATGGAATTTTGCAAACTTTCCATGGACCTAAGAAAGGAAATGCTTTGAAACAGATCCTGGAAAGTTTGTCTTTCTCCTCTTCTCTCCTCCATCACATAGCAGCTGCTTTGGCATTTTGGAAAACTCCGTTCCCTAGTATCCAAGTAGGGATGGGCAAGTGATTGCTACTCCTGGGAGCAGAGATTTGTCTCTGAGCCAAACATGGATCAATGCTTGCTGCAGCTCTGCAATCAATACATGGGAGGTGGAGTGCACGTGGACATGTTTTACGATGACCAAAACTAAACAAGCCAGAACATGACTTTGGATGTTGGGAGAAGCCAGCTAGAAACTGCACTAAGGTATGATTTACAGAACCATGTTTTGTGGAACCAACCATAGCTGTCTGAATTTGAACAACTTACTGAACCATAACCTACAGAGGACCCAACTGCCAAGCCAAAATCAATGGGTCAAGAGTGGCATAATGGAGAAGGAACGACGTTCAAGTCCGCACTTGACAGAGGCTCATTGGATGTCAACTGGCTGGCTGTGATCCTCATAGCAAAGGCTTGTTGCTGGGAGGATAAAGAAGGGGAAGGCCTCCCTCCTCATGTGTTGTCTTGAAAGGAAGAATATAAATAGAATAAACACAAACAAACCACATCATAGCAGAGTATGGTGTGCATATATGTAAATAAATCTTACATCATCGATAGCTTAGGAACCTGCCATGACCTCCTTCTGAAGAAACAGAATCCTGGTAAACATTAGGACTTCTGAAAGGTCTCACCACTTCCCAACTGTTATAGGTACAGTCTTATTTCTTCAGCTGCATAAACTAGAGAGAGGAACTCTTACATGAGTGCCAGCCTTTTACTATAATCCGAATCTAAAATAGATACACCCTGAAAGCAAAGATCCAATGCGTGAAGAAGCCAGCCTGTCTTCATCAGCAAAAGCCCTTGAGTGTGTGGATATCAATAAACTTGACTGAGCTGATAAGAGATGCTCACTTCCCCCCCTTGAGTCAGTGCAGGTGGGATCTTCATATGTGCACGTGTCCTGTGGATGGGGCAGCAGGAAATCAATTTGGGGGTGAGGTACATCTCATGGGGGCTTTGTCAACTTCATATGTAGTAGCAAAAGCAGGGAACTGAAACTAGCAAGGTAAATATGGCACGTGAGGCAGGATCCCTCAAATGTTTTCCTTCCTATACCAACGTCTAATGTACAATCAACTGGAACTTTCTCTATACATCTAAGGCAGGTTTCCCTAAGTTTCCCTAAGTTGAGATTCTCCAGCTGGCTTCATCTTCCAAAATCCCTGGTCAGCATACATCTTGCCAAAAGGAGTTACAGTCTCAACAGAAGACACCAAGTTGTGGAAGGCTGATCCAGGGTGTGGATCTTATCTTAGAAAGACCTGATCCCTCTCTAGGTAACCTTTCATCTATACTGAGAGGATCTGTGTTTTCTCACAGATACTTTGGCTAATGGTATAGTGGGTTTTCTTAAATGCAGGAGCTCAGCTTGTGTTCACACAATACACTTAACCCAGTCAGTGAAAGACCGACCAGAAATGTTTGTGCAAAATGTTATTGTTAGTTTATCTGTGGTTTAGCTAAATTTACCTTCTTTGGTTAGTCCATGGCTGAAAGTATTGGACAAACCCAAATAGTACGTTAATTTAGGGTAAAGCATATTATGTGATGCAAGCGGTGAATCTCTCTTAATGACTTCATAGTTGTCTTGGAGCAGGCACCACTGAATTCAGTGGTGCTTGCTTGTGACTGAATTGATTCTGCTTGTAAAACACATTGAGTTTTCAGCTGGCTGAAATGCAATCCTCAGCTTCCAGTTTCATATATCAGCCACAACCTTGCAAAAAAGACTTACTACTGCAACTGCTAATATGAAACAGGAATTCTGTCAAAGAAGAAAGCATCCAGCCACTGCATTTTCCTCTCATTTCCTTTCTGCCACTTTTCATCATCATCATCATCATTATCATCAACATTATCATCATCATCATTATCATCATCATCGCCTTTGAGTCAGTCTTGGCTCCTGGGGACTGCCTGGACAAGTCCCTGCAGTTTTCTTGGCAAGATTTCAGAAGTGGTTTGCCCTTGCCTGCTTCCCAGGGCTGAGAGAGTGACTGGCTCAAGGTCACCCAGCTGGGTGCCTAAGGTGGGACTAGAACTCTCGGTCTCCCAGTGTCCAGCCCGGTGCCTTAACCACTATACCAAACTGGTTCTTTTTTCCCTTGCTTTCACTTAAGCAACTATCCTTCTGAAAATCATAACACTTGAAAGTTGAAGAACTTTCCATTATGAACCTTCATGGCTTTCCATTTGCCAATCTAGAGCTTCCCAAGTCATGTTCCCTCTCTTTAGTCCATGCCCTTCTCTCGCCCTAGTCCATAAAACTTTCCCAAAAGTTAGGGAAGGAACATTTGGATTTTCGTTCCTCCTCAACAGCATGCTGAATCACACCTATAGTTCTTCCCCACTCTGACCCCACCCACTTTTGACTTTAGCCATGCCCACTGCTGAAACGTAAACCCGGATAGATTTCCACTCTTACAAACCTCAACAGGAAACCAGTCCCCCACCCCTGCTCTGAAGCAACAGCTTCCACACTACAGGCAGAGGAAGTCAACCAGGTGCAGGGTGGGTGGAAGAGGAGCGTATTTTGCATCACAAGCTGTGCCAAGAGCTGCTGAGGCTAGAACTAGGAACCTACACTTCTGGGCACACCTGCTTCATGAGATGAGCCTCCGAGTCTGTAACACTGTGGGCAGCAGAGAATCTCCCAGTGGACAAATAGGATGGGTTTACCCTTCAATAGGATGGGTTATAAGATTGTTCTGTCTCTGCTGAGACTTTGGCTATGTTCATGCACCATGATTAACCAGGTTATTGAATTATCCCACTTCTTGGGTTTGCACAATACCCCAAACCATAAACTAACCAGATGAGCTGGGAATGGAAAACTTGCTAAGCCCTACAAACAAATGAAAACCTTATCAAGGTTAGCATGTGATGCAAACACAGCAAGGAAGTCTTTAACCGACCTGGTTAAATTGTCTGCACAAAGTATCAGGAGGGGTTCAGACCCCTTCCCCCATTTATTCTGGAAGGAAAAATACTGTATTTTTGATGGCTAGCACTCAGACCTTCTCTCCATGTGGAAATAGCCTTTATTTTGGCATTGGCAGAATGCTGGGTCCGATCCTTTGCACTTACAGAATTCCCCATCTATGGCTGGGAGCTCTGGACCTCGGTTTTGGTCCTGTTCTACAGCCTTCCTTCTTTCTCTCCTCATTTCTCACCATGGAGCACCATCACTGCCTTTCTCCCTCTTTACTGACTTTAAAAATAGCTTACATTCACAGCACAGCACAGCAGGGTTAGATTCTTCTTTTCTCTGCTTGTTCTTTAAATCTGGGAGTCAGGAGTGCAAGGAGAGCATCTCTGCCAGTTTTCTTTTTTTGTATGGCATACCTGGCCAAATAGGGCTGATTTTGAAAAACTAAGCAGGGTTGGATCTGGTTAGTAGTTGGATGGGAGATCATCAGAAAATCCTAGACTGGAAAGTAAACTAAATATCCTAGAGCAGTGTTTCTCAACCTTAGCAACTTTAAGATGTGTGGACTTCAACTCCCAGGATTCCCCAGCCAGCCATGCTCCCAGCATCCTGGGAGTTGAAGTCCACACTTCTTAAAGTTGTTGAAATTGAGGAACACTGTCCTAGAAGACGGCAGTGGCAAACTACTTCCATACTGGAGCTGAATTCGACTGGGAGGTGGTTGTTGTTTTTTTTACAGGGCATTGAATTTGGGCCCCTCCAGGCTGGAGAGCTTAGATCTGTCTCTGGTTGTTCTGCCGTAGAGGCACCATTGGTTCTCACACCTCCAGTTTCCAGTTCTTGGCTGCTCCTTGACGGCTTTCCACAGCTCAACTCTGGCAAGCAGAATACAGGTTGGGACTGGCGCTTCCTGAAGAATACAGCTTTGTTCCTCTTCAACAGGGTTCCTCAACCTCAGCGACTTTAAGATGGTGGACTTCAACTCCCAGAATTCCCCAGCCAGCATGGAATTCTGTGAGTTGAAGTCCACCCATCTTAAAGTTGCTGAGGTTGAGGAACCCTGCTCTTCAAGACACAGCATGACATTTTTCGGGAAGGTCCATCTGTAGCCTCTTTCAGGTCTCCCATTTGTCCCAACATTTGACTGTTTCCTTGACCTTCCACTAGAGGCCTCCCTAATAAAAGCATTTGGAGTTGGGAAAGCTTTTCCTCCTGCTGCTTTCAGAGTGAGAAACCAACATGGTTCAGGTTTTAAGCTAGGATTGGGGAGACCCAGGTTCAAATCTATCCTCAGCCATGGAAACTCACTGGATGACTTGGAGACAGATCCTTTCTCTTCATCATACCTATCCAGGGGAGTTGTTGGAGGGATCCAATGAAGAAAAACATCTTGTGGAAAATACAGAATAAACATTTCTAACTAAGAATGATAATGACGACATGAACATTGATGTTTTTTGCTGCATTTTGAATATGCAGAGAAGTTTGGGCTGGGGAAGAAAGTGCATAGAGGCAGGGAAGTGACCCAGAAAAAAAAATGGAATTAAACTGGGAAGTTTTTAGAGAGTGGGCTCTGAATTGTGATCATGCTTTTGAGTTCTCCAAAACTCTTGATTGAGCTGGACCCTTAAACAAAACAGGGAGCAGGGGAGAAAAGGACACAATGTTGTGCCAAAATTGGCAGTTTGTGACCATTAGGTACTATATATTTCAAAAACTGGGGTTTGGATCTTCTTATCCTTCCCATCTTACTAGATTGCTGCATCAGGTGAACGTGCTTCATGTTTCTTGCGCTCTCTTATTGATTGTACCCTGCTTAAGAAGAATCCTGCCAGATCTAAGGAAACAAAGTTGTGGTAATGTTGTGTTTGGGTATGCTAAAAGGGTGAATGTATATCAGAACTGGGTTTTGGCCTTGACGTGAAATGATCATTCAGACTTCCATTCAACAAAGGTTTGACAGCCTCTTCTTGACTTTGAAATTGCCAAGAATTTGAAAAAAGAAAAAAAAATCTGTACTTCCCTAAGCCTTTGCCATTAGATTAGGCTTGCTATTTCTCCATCTACCGGTCCATCTGTCCATCCATTGCTATGGGTTTGGCAAGAAATTGTTTGCATACTGCGCAGGGCAGAGCCCCCTTTGAGGGGTGACATTCCTCTGGTAGCCTTGTAGCCTTGGCTTTCTTGAATATGGGTTCCAGATGGAAGAACAGACTTCTTGGAGTCAAGCAGATGCCAGAGCATTATAGTCAGCCAAGCTGTTCTTTTCCAGGTGGAAGTTCTCAAACTCCCTTTGCCCTTAAATAAACCTTTCCTGGGCTGCTTTACAAAAATGCAACCTATCATTCTGGAGTGTTGTCAAACAAAGACTATCATTCCCTTCCCTTTGTGTTAACCTGGACTAATTGTAAAGCCGTTAGGTAGGAGTCAATAATTCAGGAGAAAGGAGAGTACTGGCTACACCTGATTCTTCTTTCTCTTTATCTGCAAGGAAAACATACAGATCAATTCCATAACTTCTGACCATCTGATATACTGGAGCAATCCCCCTAAAATTATTGTCAGCATCTAGCAAAATTAAAAGTTTTCAGATGGGTTTCTCCCGCCCCATTTGGGGGAATTCCACTTTTCTTTTTTCAATTCCATATTGACCAAGGGAGAGGAAGCAAAACAGCTTCCACTGTCCTGTCTCAGGCGTATAGGATTCTAAAATGAATCAGATAATTGGTTCATCTAGTTCAGTCTTCTCCAGGGATAGGCAAAGGACAGGCACTAATGTGCTGACGGAGAACTAGGTTGTAGCCTACCAGGCCACCTGCTACAACTGACTTCCAGATTCTTTTAAACGTGTTTTAATTGGAAAAGGATACAGTATGTTGCAAAGGAAAGCATCAGTTGCTAACCTCATCTTTATTTACAAAATGCCTCTGGGGCCCTCATTGGCCTGATAGGCATCCTTAGAACATAAAACTGGTGGGCAGATGGAGACCATTGCTTTGCTTGAAGTCTACCCACCTGCTCATCCTTACAGGATGTATCCAGGTGGACTGGAACAAAGGAATGGTTCGGGGCAATTTTCCTCTCCCATTTAAACATCTGGCCTGATAAACAACTGTAGAAAAGAGCCAAAAGAACATTGCGCTAGATGAGTTTCCATCATGGACCAACTCTACTTCTGACTGTTCTGTCCAAGATCATTTCAGTCTCTCAGAAAGGCAGCATTTGCATTTTTTAAACAACTGGCTATGCCCAAAATACTAAAAGAGAGGGGGGGCTGCTTTGCATCTTTAAGGCATTTAGCAGTTTCATGTCTCCTTCCTGTTGTGATCACATCTGCATCTTTTGCACCAGGGCAACTGTTTTAAATGGCCTGTAACATCTCCTGCTGGGCATTGCCAGCTGAACAGGAAAACAAGAATGGGGGCTGAGCAAATTGGCCCTTGATGGGCAATTGTCTCCTTACCCTCCAGCCCTGGTTCCAACTGTCCCAGATTGTGAAAAAGCCACATATCCTGAGCAGCTGCTGAAATATAGGCTTTAGCTAAATGACTGGTCCTAGCTCCTTATCAGCTCATTAAAAGTCCTGTTTCACCTAAGGATGATCCTCACTCTTTGTAGATAAGGGAGGAATGGTGTTGTGTGTTTCTAGCAGGGAGGGGAAATGCTGATAATGGACACTCTTGGTTACATTTTGTCTATTTGATCTCAAGTGTCACCTCAGCTGTCACTCAACAAGTGGCACCTCTGTGTAAGAACCAAGGATACAGCTTTGTTGAGGGGCAACCTTGTTGATTGTCATTCAACAAAGTGACATTCCAAGTTCTTACACCATCCTTTTATCTACAGATTCAAATTCATCTGGGCATAAGCACATGCCAATCCATCTAAAATCAAAACTGTACAGAATGATGGTCTGTCCAGTAGGGCTGTATGGCGCTGAGTGCTGGCCAACCACCAAAAGAGTTGAGCACCCTTGACATGCCATGGAGACGCTCATGCTCCATTGGTCATTAGGCATCTCCCTTCTCGACCACATCAGCAACGATAGTCTGGCAGCAGGTGGGCATTGCACCAATAACAGAGAAAATGGGGGGAAAATGCCTTCAGTGGTATGGCCACGTTCTACAAGCAGCACCCTACACCATCGCCTGCACTGCCTACCACTTTAACACTGATGGCAAACACCCATGCGGAAGACCAAAGCAAAGGTGGCAGGACACATCTGACGCGGACATGAACATCGCCCAGTTGAACCCGGTTGCTGCATTCGATCATGTGAAATGGCATTCGTTGATCCGAAAATCTGACCCTGCACTTGCAGGAAAACACTAGGATGAAGAAGACAACATTTGAAGGAGTAGCAATTAATTTTCCATATTCCAGCAGTCTGCTTCCCTAGCTATTACCCATCTCAGGAAAATCCATGGGTGGGGAGAGGTGGGGCAAGTCTCTTCCTTCACAAGCCGCCCTCCTCATTCTCTGAATCCCCCATGTTTACCTGAAGAAAATGCAAACTTTCACCTGCACAATACATGTTTGGAGTCATGAGGCCTCACAATCAAAGAAATAAATAAAATAGCAAACTTGAAAAAAACGTTTTGAGATAGGAGTGTTCAGATGAAATAGATCACTTTTTTCATACTGGGGCTTTCTGTGTTACTTAAGTTGTCTCAGATAGGAGTGCAGGTGGGCAAGTGTGGCTCCTCTGAATGCTTGTTCCTAAGGAAGAAAGCCAGGAATGTAAACACTCTGAGGCTAGAAAAGGAGCACAAATGGGATGAGGCTCTTATTCTCTGATGTGCTAGATGTTTACATGCAGGGGTTCTTTGTAAAAAAAAAAAAATGTGGGAGGACCATGTAATCCCCCATCTATAGCCTGAAATGATTCAAATGATTCACCACAATTCTACCACCTTGTTTTGCTCATAAATGGAAAAAAGACTCGGGTCCAGGACTGAATATATCAGCTGCAGATAATAACTACTTCTCAGCGGCTTGTCCAGCAGCTCACATCTGGCTGAAGGCTTATGCAGCAGTGAGTCTCTCATCTAAGGTTTGATTAAGCTTTGAAGATACTTCTGCAATTCTTTTTTTGGTTCCATCTTCCTTTTCCTCTGCTGCAGAAGATCACAGGTGCAATGCAGTCAAGGGTAGCAACTGGGATGCAGGTTAGAGAAGTCAAAAGGCACATGTTACGATATCCGTTCATGATGCTACTGGTGTTGGTGTAATAGTCCACTGGGCAGATCTAATTTGATGGGGTTGAGGTTCTTCTCCTTGGTTATGACAATGAGTTATGGAAGTTCCACCTCAAGAGTTTTAGTGTGGATCACATCTCGTGCTACTGGGATTGTCCCATTCCGTTGCACTTCTCTATGGCACACTGTACAATAAACATATTTTAGTTCTGCGTAATGATGATTTTATTCATCAAAGCATAATACAGTATTGTAACCACAAACAAAAAGAATCACATCTTTGACTGGTGTTTTGGGGAAATTTGAGTTCTAGCCAGGAGCCTAAGAATTATCCAGGTAATGTCTTAAGATACAGCATGTCTACAGCAAGGTAGTGTTTTGTAAATCCACAGCTGATATAGCCAAAATATTTAATTCTTGCAGTAATGTGTTTAAACTGTTTGTTAGTCTGCCTAAAGTGCCAGTAACTACAAGGATGGCTTTGCAAATTCTTTGCAATAAGGTACCCATTTTGATTGTTAGAGCTCTGTGTTTTGTAGTTTTGTTTTTTTTTAATAATTTTATCCAATTCTTTTTTCTTGATTCTGCTGGAGGCCACATCTACAAAAATCTACTCTTTTCTTTTCAATTATTGTTATATTGGGCTCTTGATGGCAGTTTGTATGCAAAAATCCCATAAAATTTTAACATCTTTTCCAACCCCTTTTTGAATTCTTTGATCATATCATATTCAGGAAATTTGGAAATTATAATTTCTGCATAAAACCCAATGAATCAGAGTGGCTGGTCTATCATTTTGTTGTTTATAATCTGTCTGAGCAATTTTGTTATATCCACTAATTACGTGATCCATAGTTTTTCTTTACAAATTCTGCATTTGCTGCTATTTGATACATACTGAATTCTTGATTTCATGATGTTTGTTTGTAATGCTTGCTCTCTGGCTGCAAAAATTAATCTTTCCATCTTGATAAAGCCAACTTGTAACCATTGCCAATTCTCAGTCTTGTCCCAGAAACTTTCATTTTCTTTTATATATTGGTCGTGTAATGGTTTATTCCCCAATTTTTAAACAGTTATCCAACAATTCACTTTTATGGTAATTCTTTGCTTCTAATACTTTCAGGATGTTTTCTTTGCACATAACAACAACAGCAACAACAATGTCTGGATTCATACAAAAGTAGACTAGAATAACACATTGAGTAATTTATAGTTCAATGTGTTGTGAGAACTCAGAATCTGTTTTAGTATGTTGCATTAACCAGGATATCACATTAACTCATAATGTGGACCATACATACATTTGGGCATGGCATATTATATGAACATAGGAAGTGTGTTTTGTTAACCTGGTTTAGCCTGAGTTATTGGACTGAGCAATAATAGCTGGTCCAAAGTCTACAGGGAATCCCATAGCCAAAAGGGACTTGAACTTGAACCATGGTCTCCAGAATCTCAATCCATCAGTCTACATCAGAACTCTTTGTGATATAGTTCATATCCAAGCCAACATCCAAGCCAAAGTCAGAATATCTGTGGTGAAAGAAATTCCTTATTTGTAGGCTTCCCCAGGTCATTTGGTTGACCACCCCAGAGAATGAAATCTTGGATGAATGAGGCCTATAAAATCGTTATGATTTCTCTCCAATAATCCAGGTCTTTTACCTTCTCATGATTTTTTTGTGGACTTCCCATTATTTACATGATTTTCTTTTCTCAACAAAAATGTGTGAGAGAAAATTTGTGGATATAGTTGGGATGAGGCAGAAATTACATGACAATGTTGGTATGAAGGACCAATGGTGCCAGAATCAAATAAGTGTGCATAGGATTTAGCCTAAATTGTCCCAAAGAAAATTGAATCAATGCATCAAAACCCTATCAAAATATGTCCTCCAATTCCTCTACATTTTTCTGCCCAGTCATTCCATGTCCAAAGAACATACAGAAATGCCTCATCCTGTCATTAGAATATTACTAAAATTATCGTTGTAAAAATCAGGTTTCCATCCATTTTTATTTTTAATTGGTTTATTAAATCTATGTAACACTGAATCATATGACTTGCAGCAGCTTGGAACAATTAAAAAAACAATCCAAAATACATAATTAAAACCAGAGTAAACAAGAATACAGTTAACTCTACCCAGCTGATTCAGACATCTCAGGTAGGCCTCCTAAGAACCCCTTCTCTGTCCAAGATTCATGGGACTTGGGTGAGGTAGTCAGTTTTCTCTGTGGTGGCCCCTGTGTTATGGAAATATGTTACCCTCCCAGAGTCCTGGATGGCCCCCCTCCCTTCTTGTATTCAGGAAGATCAATAAAATGTTCCTTTTCCAACAAGATTTTAGCTCTAGCTGATTGGCACATTGGCATTCCTCTATATATGTACATTTCTGTTGTATGTTTAATTCAGTGTTTCTCAACCTTGTCAACTTTAAGATGTGTGGACTTCAACTCCCAGAGTTCTGGGAGTTGAAGTCCACACATCTTAAAGTTGACAAAGTTGAGAAACACTGGTTTAATTGGTTACTATTTTGCTTCTGTATTATTTCTGGTTTATTTCACTTTCTTCCAAGAACATGAGAATGGTGCGGGTGGGTTTAACAAATATAGTAACTAAATAAAATTTAACCAAAAGTGAAATACAAACAAATCCATATAAAATTGCAGCAGCTCTAGGACTCATAAATATTAAGTAGCATTAGCTCCCCAAAGCCCTAAAAAATAGCTCAGTTTTAACTCCTTTATGAAAGAATACTGTCAGTCTAAACTCCAGAGGGATAATATTCCAGAACTAGCACAACAATGGTTGTTGCTGATGATGATGTAGAAACTTTCATCACAGCATCAGTGTGCAACTCAACTTTACTCCATGGATCATCCAACTTGTTCATTGTGCTCCAAAGAAAGAAGTGAGGAAGCAAAGTAAGTTGAGGGCAAAAGATTTCCTGAGACTAACCAATCTCCAGTGTTTCCCCAGGACAGAAAGTTTCAAGCTCTTCATCATTAAGAAAGCCAGGTGGGTCTTGAAGCCAGGAGGTCCTTTGGTCATCCTCTTATCTCAAGAGGAACCCTTCTGCTTCCTTCATTTGTTCTCCCCTGGCTTAGAAGATTGGATCCACAGCATGATCAGACATGGGGGAAAACAATGGCCAATATGCCAGCACAGATTACCCTCACCTGCCACCTGTGCTTGGGTGGATGGAAAGTTTGTCTCAGGAAGGAAACTATGTCACAGAGGCTAGCATCAATCTTTTCCTGGGGTAGCTCAGAGAGTGAGTAAAGGTGGCTGCCTTGTGCCACTGGAAAGGCTGCCAAGAATCAAGTGTGGGGGGTAGATTTCAGTCATTCAAATAGCCATTCAAATGAGGGGATTTGGGCTTCCTACAGTGCCAGATTGAAACTTTTCACATTGAACTGCAGAGGAACAGTGCCATTGCATAACTTTGCTTTTAAAAATAACAACTCTAAAATTGCATGGCATCCTTAGGCTCTGTGCCTCTGCACGCTGTAGGCATACGTTGCAAATACGGATTCTGTAATATGGTGGCCGGGTCTGTCGGAGAGGGGCAGGCTGCAGAAAGTCAGTTGCAATGAATGAGTATACTAGGCTGAGGACCCAGGCAGATCTGAGAAAAGGATTCCCTCTTTCACATAAATCAATATTCACACTTACTCAGGATTTTTGGGACGTGCTGGCATTTAGACAGGCTTCTCAACTCTGCAATGTATATATTGCTATAGAGCAGTGTTTCTCAACCTTAGCAACTTTAAGATGTGTGGACATCAACTCCCAGAATTCCCCAGCCAGCATGCTAAGGTTGAGAAACACTGATCAAGAGTCTCCCTCTTTCCTGCTATCAAGTTGTCAGGGCAGCAAAACAATAACATGGAAAACAAAATTCAAACTTAAGCTGTCTAGCCAAAGTGAAAGTAGTAAAAAGCCCTCTCTCATTCAACAGGAAAGGAACAGGGCAGAGTTGCTCCCCTCTTTGCAGAAATAAGACCTTCTGAGTTAACCCAGCTGCCTTCATTCAAGATGTAGGGCTGCAGACTCAACTGTTTTCCCTAGGTACCTGTATAGTGGAAGAGAGAATATTATGGGATAGGAAAAACAAAAAGTGGCTGTCAAGAAAAACTCCAAATTCCATCTTAGGGCAATCATTTTAATAGACCAATTCAAAGATGACACACATTCATGACACACATCCGTGTGAGAAGAGAGAGGCCACTATTGCTGTATTAGTATAACCAGTAGGGCTATTATTGATAACATTATACAACCTTTTCAGGCACAGCAGTCCTTGGGAAGGTCCTGTCCAACCTGAACCCATCTAAGCATTTGATAGAACCCCATCTCAACGTCTGCAATCCCTCATGTTTCATCTTAACATTTTAACCCATTGTAGACTTTTTGGTCTTCAACCTCAGTCAGTTTTCTTTCCTCCCCCCGGAGATGTCTGGCAGGGTGTGCTAAAACAAAATCGAGATGGTGGCCACGATGATGCAATCAAAATTCTTCCTGCTTTTATGAGTGACAAATGACCGCCATCTTGACTTATTTTACCATATCCTGCAAACTCTCCTGCCTCCTCCTTTTTGGTTGGGTTGTTTTTTTTCAAGTTTCAGCTTCACTTATCCTTGATTGACCAGCTCTGATGAAATTGGTCAGTCTGGCAACATGCGAAGAATGTGGAAGCTGTGGGACCTCTGGTTTAGCTCAGTAAGGAATTTGTTAATGAAGCAATTATCACTGTCTGTACTTGTTTTTTGTTTCCCTATGATCTCATTCTTTGCCACTCTCCTCCCCAGTTCTGCACTTCTGAGTATAACACTTGGTGTGTAGTCCCAAGAAGCTTATGCATGAACTTTAAGCTCCTTTAAAAAAATGATATTTGCATAATAACAAGAACAAAGGGAGACAGTTGTACCAGTCAGTGGATCAGAGGTTCAGAAATACATTTCATCTTGCTTGGCCAATTCACCCCATTGTCTTCTGGATGGTGAGCAATTGTTTCATCACGCCCTCACTTTGGGGGAGAGAGGGCCACCTTAGATTTGCCCACTAGATCCCCTCAGCTTTGCAGTCTGGCCAATTAACCAGCCATCTGGGTGACAAAGGAATAATCAACCAGCAGCCACAACTACAGTTTCCGTCCTGAGGTTTGTTCACCTGTGATGGGTTATTATTCTGGAATGGAAACTATGCCATGGAGGCGGGGTGGAGGGGGAAGCTGCGTGCTTCTCCTCCTTCAGTTCAGTTCAGGATTCAGAACGCGCATGAATCAACAAAACTGGTACACATCTATGCATAAAACTAGGCTCACTTTGCATGATTTATTCAGAAACTTCTACTCCGTTACATTTTTGATTTGGGGAATTTTTTCAGAAAGTATGCGGAGAAAGAGGCAAAATGTGAGTAAATATGGGCAGGGCAAGGAGATTAAGTTTGCACCAACAGAATGGAAGGATAAAATAACTAGTTAACGGTGATTTCAGTCCCTCTGATTGCTACTTTGGTGCTAATACCATGAAAGACAGGAAATTTATCCAGACCCAGGAGAAAGTCCCTGATTTGTTTTAAATTAATTAATAAATATTAATTTAATAATAAATTACATTATTGGATCTGTTATGGCTGCCCACTCCAGAAGACTCTGGGCAGCTTATAAAACTTATGGGAGAACCAGGGTTGGAGCATCTGGTCTGGATATACGATTGATTTTGACAACACTTTTGCCTCTTTCAAGCTTCCTTATCAGGGATTGTTTGCCCCATGATTAGACACAGAGATTTTCTCTCTGCTGCCATCTAGTGACTGTCCTTCTATTTGCATCCAGAAAGGATAGTCCTAAAATGCAATAAATCAAACAACTTATTCGAACCTCTGTATGAAGAGGCAGCGTGTCTCCAAGTGCCAGTGGCTTTGAGACAACCCAAACATAACTCAAGTATCCATTGAGAAGGATATTGACTTCTTGCCCAATTTGAAACCATATAGATTGACTACTAGTGGGAAATAGAGGCTGAGTTTATACAATACCCTTAACTCTAATGCTGGGCTAACAAAATACAAGTACCGTGTTCCTATAACGTGCAAAGAAAATAGCTGGGTTTCCCCAAACACATCGACCTACAAGCTACCTAATTCCATTCTAGGCTAGTTTAGCTGTCCAAACACTATGACTGTGTTGACTGACTACTTCATGTCAAATATCCACCCAACAAATGTGTCTGGAACAGCTAAACAAGCACAAAGGATACAACAGCTTCTGATATATTGTGGAAAAGCTACAAAGCCATTATGCATGAATTGTTGTGCATCACATAATTTTATACTGCAATCAGTATTTAAATGCTTGCACCTCTTTCTTCAGCCCAGTCTAAGTAAAGAGCTAGAAGCAACTATCTCTCAGACAGGAGGAACCTTTTCTATCTGTACTTTGTTTTGGGTAACACCCAATCTGGTATCAGGCTGTTTGCTTTCAACCATGTAAGAACTCATTCCCACTATTCAGTCTCCACTTTTCTCAGCCAACACGGGGTTTATAATCTAACATATGGGGAGAGGCTAAACTTACTTGACCATTGTGTTCCCATCTTGTCTTCCAAGGTTGTTCAAGGCTACAAACAGGATCACCTTCATTTTTTTCTAACTTCCTGTTAGACAAACTTGATTGCTAGCCCAAGGCCCATTAAAGTCATAGCCTCTGTGTTGATTTGAACCTTGACCTGAGCTGTCTTAGTTACATTCTGTAACCATTACACTCTCTTAGTTCTCAACAGTGGTGCAACCATTCAACTTGCAGAAAAGGAGTGGTCAGGCATAGGTTTGAATTCCCACCCAAGATCATAAACTGCACCTGGTGGTCCTAGACCATCATCATTACCACCTTGAGCTCTTTGAAAGAAAAGCAGGACATAAATACAGGGATGAACAACCTAATGCCTTCCAGATATTTTGGACTTCAGTTTCCATCAGCCCTAGCCAGCATAGGCATTGGCAAGGGATTTGTAGTCCAGAGAGCACCAGAAAACCTACAATCCACAAGGAGGTCCTCCTGCACAAATTATGTTAAAATGTGAGCTTTGTGCTCTTATGTAGTCCCCATTTTTAGTCAGCAGGGACTTATGCAGGAAAAGGTTCTGGTGGCTTGTGCCCTTGGGTTAGTAAAAAAAAGAAAAGAAAAGAAAGCAAAGTATTTTTAGCTGAATTTCCAAACTTCCTTTAAGTTTTGAAGCCTCCACTCTAGATCTCACCCTGGACATTTTTAGCACCTTCAGAGCAAGCCACCACGGCAGGAAGCCAAAATGTAACATGCAGATGAGAGTGGAAAAAATGGTTTTTTGAGATGGCTTGTGCTTTATATTTAAAAATAAAAATAGGTTATTAGAGGCTGATAAAGACTGAGATAAAGCTGGCAGCATTCTACAACTGGAGCTTCAAGATATGCAAAAGAGATCAGCATTCAAGCAACTGTCGTGGCTCAAAGTAATCAGAATGATTGCAATTTTAAAAAAAGGGATCATCCTGTATATCCTGACTGATTGCTACAATTTATTTCCGAACTTCTTTGCATGTTCCTCTCAGTGCTGCATATGTAGGCAAGCCTCTTGAAGGATTGGGCCATGAGATCTAGGAATTTTGAAACGGGAGTCTTAGGATACAACATTATCCAATCTTCCACTCTGATGTTCTCCAGATGTCTTGAGACTGCAACTCCCGTGGTCGAAAATTATGGGGGTTCCAGTCTCCACACATCTGGAATGCAGCAGATTGGGGAAGACTGGTGTCATTTTTTAAAAGTAAATAAATATGACCATAGGTATTTAGATCGAACACCAGAACTATTTAAAAGTTGCCTGATCCTTTCAGCTTTCTTTAGAATGCCATCCTTTGTCTGGTTACTGAAAATAATTTGCCTGTATACTTTTTAAAATGAACCAGTATTGTGCCTCCAGCTGCAATCCTCCATTTTACATTTCCCATAATGCTTTGAAGCAACATCATACAACCCTAGAGGCATTGTGGGAAATGTGAAAGGGTAGCCAATCACCTCTTGTAGCCATTGCCAGATAAAGTGGCAACCTCAACTTGAGTAACATAAGAATGTTGCAGGAAATCTGCACAGGGATTCCTTTGAGTTCTTACCGTGTTCAGAAATCCCAGTGTTAGCTCCTCCCTGAGATCCTTAGCTAACAGTCAGGCCTAATCAGAATTTCAAGTCGCTTACATACCAAGGTCCTGTAAGAGAAGTTGGCCACTAGATCCTTCTGTATTGGACACAGTCTTTGGATTTTTGGTGCACTGCTATATTGGAGTTTGATTAGGGAGAACCCCAATGGAAATTAAGAATATCTACTGTTACAGATCAGAACTCTATCCTCTCGGCCAAATAAACCCTTCTTCGTTGTAGAAGATTTACAGGCATGCTTTTAAATTACCCTTTTATGATCACCCTCTTCGGTCCGTTATCACAAGGACCAAAAAAGACAGCTGCTGGATGAAACCGGGAATTAAGCACCCTTTCATCTCACTGTCCATATGCTTCTAGTTAGCTCACCAACATGGCATAAAATCAATAATCTTCTTTCACTGTTCTTCCCAGGAACTAGAATGTAAAGGCATGCTGCCTCTGAACTGGAATAACAACCATAGCCACAAGCATTATAACCAAGTTTTTTTTTGTTCATGTATCTTATTCCCTTTAGAAGCCGTTGTAAGCTGGTAGCCATTACCCCAAACTGTGACAGCAAGATCTAGAAACTGTATTTGCTGTATGAACCCTAAAGATGGTGTCCCAAATTTATGCTGATAAGCTTGTTCTATGCGTTCTGTGCAGACTGTATGTTTTCTGTCCCAACTCTGTGGCCAGCCCATTTCCAGAATTATTCCCCACGCAACAACATGGAGCATTTTGAAGCATTTTTTTTTCCAGTGAGAAAAGGCAGGAATGTGCCCAGAAACCATCTTTCAGACTGATTGCATCTCTGTTAACGCATCAGAAGATCATGCTTTGCCTGTAGTGGTGCAGAAATGCATGACCAGGCTGTAGGCAAATGAAGCTAGTTAAAGTGGCATCAAAGTTAAGAGATATCCCTTTTTTCAGGGCTCTTCTGTGGGAGTTAATGAAATGGACAGGCAGATTCTTTCATTCCTTTTGAAGATTTCGATCCAGGTTTTTGATGGACTAATTCCCAAACTACCTAAAGCAATAAGTTAAACCAGTGTGTCTCAACCTTGGCCACTTTAAGAGGTGTGGACTTCAACTCCCAGAATTCCCCAGCCATCTTGGCTGGCTGGGGAATTCTGGGAGTTGAAGTCCACACCTCTTAAAGTGGCCAAGGTTGAGAAACACTAGGTTAAACTAAAACTGAGCTCAGAAAACAAAACAAGGTTGGGCCTGTGGGCTACTATTTGAATGGGAGATCACCAGGAAATCTCACGGTGGGGAAATCAAGGAAAAATCTCAGAAGAAGACAACCGCAAAGTGCTTTTGTGCTGCCGCCCAGAAAAGGACATGGACGTGTCTACGATACCATCAGACATTATGCTTAACCCAAAGGTGATTTTTTTTAACACGCAATTTTCACACACAGAACAAAAGCAGGTCAGTGCAGCTAGGACAAGATATCTTGAGGTGAGAAACCTTTGGCTCAGCACAAACTGTTGAGAATTTCCCTTCCTGGTTTCTCTCTCCCGCTCCCTCTGGACATTCCTTCCTGCCATTCTTTTTCTCCCACTGCCTCCGGCTTCTCCTCTCTGGCCAGGTTCGCACAGCAGGCAAACCTCTTCAGCTGGGCGAATAAAACTCAGTGGCTGATTTCACATACTGTAGCATGCTATGGCCTGATAACTCAACCATGTGATGATTTCAGGGGATGGTCTGGTTTGTATAACCCACGGAACCACAAACTACTCAACCCCACTTTAGCCTAAACAGCGTGTTATGCAAAGCTGGCCTCTCTGTCCCTTTTCTTCCCCTCTTGAGGATCACTAGAGGATCACTAGAGCAGTGCTTCTCAACCTTGGCAACTTTCAGATGGGTGGACTTCAACTCCCAGAATCCCCCAGCCAGCTAATGCTGGTTGGGGGATTCTGGGAGTTGAAGTCCACCCATCTGAAAGCTGCCAAGGTTGAGGAGCACTGCTTTAGAGGAAGGAGGAGAGGACTGTTGCTGAATTATAGGCAGTGGTGGGAAATTGGGGTGGGGTACTCAATCTGGGGAACCCCTGTATTGTTGGGCCTTGACCCTCAGGTCATGAACTGGGGGATGCCAAAAATTTTGTCTCTTCAGTTCTGTGTTTCCAGGGAAGGGGTAGGTGGAGCAGTGGGCCTTCTGGTTTGGGCCTGAGCCCAAATCCACACTCTCTGTAGCTACTCCTGGTTTGGCCAATTGTACAGAGGACTTCTGGACCTGGAGGCAAGGACCCCCCAACCGCAGAGAATGCAGACAGCCACAGAGGGGCGGGCAGAAGCTAGCCAGGAGAAGACTTCTGATGGCTGTTGAAGTTTTGCAGAGCAGTTTGGTCTAGTGGTGAAGGCACCAGGCTAGAAAGCAGGAGACATTGAGTTCTAGTCCCACCTTAGGCACGAAAGCCGGCTGGGGGACCTTGGGCCAGTCCCTCTCTCTCTCAGCTGAACTCACCTCACAGGGGGGAAAATAGGAAGAGGAAGGAATATTAGATATGTTCACCCCCTTGAGTTATTTATAAAAATAAGAAAGGCGGGCTAAAAAAAATTAAAAAAAACTTTTTAGTATCGGCTGCACTTGGATGGAAGTGCAAAAGACTTGGGCATTTAAGGCTGCTTCAGAAGCAGGTTCCTGGCTGGAACAACTTGGATAACATCCTTGCCTTGGAGTTGGCTGCCTTATGCTGACGCAGCTTCCCTGGATGCTCCTGATCTCCATCTCACTCAATGGGGACTGCTGGCCAGCCCTGAATGCTGCTTTGGCCTGGCTCCTAACCCTGCTGCCAGAAGAGTGGGGACTGACTTGCAGCTTTCAAGTGGAATGGTAGGTGGACTGATTTAATGACTATTCTGTTAATTCCCTGCTGGAGCCTATTTGGGCTGTGAAAGCACCCTCACCACTCTGCCACACTGATGTGCAATGCCTGTACAAATATGCTAATAGCTGTAGAGCAAAGGCTTTCAAACTCTGTTCTGTGGAGACTGAAAGGGAAATGCAGCCAATTTTCTATCACTAGAGGTTTGCTTCAATAGGGGTTCTGGGAATTTGGTTAGTTTCAGCTGTGGTTACATTTTTTTTCGGTGTGTGGCTAAACAGGCTAAACGAAGCCACCGGATTGGTTACTTTATGATTAACTGTATTGTGCAAATCCAGGAAATGGGTTAAATTCAGTAACTCAATGCAATCTATACCGTAAAGTCAGCATACCAGACAGGAATACGCAAGGGCTGCTAATAAATGGCCATGCACAGCGGAGGGCAAGCGACTAAAATTAAGCTTTTTATTTTGAACCGTCTTTGGCAACCCCCTGCAGATGGATGGGCCGCTAATAGGCATATCATTCGAAGCACAAGAGCGCAAATGAGAAAGGGAAGATTAAAAAAAGAGAGAAGGGCCAGGCAGATTTCCAAAGGGAAGACCTCAGACAAGGACAGAGAGTGCAGAGCACGAACGCAGGCTGAGAAACTGTTTTGGCAACCGGGTTTTTTCTTTCCCCTCCGCTGCCAAAAGGAGGGGCCTTTTCTGACCCCAAACCCATCAAAATGCAAGAACGGCTGCAGATGGATCAACCAGAAGGTCAGAAACTGCAGCTTCAAGAAAAATGCAAACGGGGAGGCTAAAGGCATCCTGTTGGCCTAAGGCTACCCCAGCTGTCCTTTTTTTCTACCCCTGGCTGCTAATCCCCAGATGTGGGGAGGGGGGGAGGAGGAGGTAATTCAGTTACTTTTTTCTGAGTCACCAATGGGCCAGCACCTGTGTGTGACCTCAGGCAAGGAGCTGGAAATAGACTGAGGCTAACAGGCAAACACCTGCAGGGCACTGGGTATTTTCTCACTCTGCTAACACCAAAACCAATTAAAGATTTTTTTTTTTTTAATGGAGCTTGGCTTTTCTACTCTTTGCAGCAAAACATCTCTCTCTCCTTGACCTTGTTCTCCAAGCCGGGCTTACAAGGAAGCCCTCAAAACAGTGTTTCTCAACCTTGGCAACTTTAAGATGGGTGGACTTCAACTCCCAGAATTGCTGGCTGGGGAATTCTGGGAGTTGAAGTCCACCCATCTTAAAGTGGCCAAGGTTGAGAAACACTGCCCCAAAAGCTTAAGAGCATTTCATTTCTGCATTTCAGGAAAGACATGAAGAGAGAGAAGTTGCTCAGATGTCCTTCCTTGCTTGCAGTCGCACATCTGTATTCCTCCCTCCTTCTGAGTAGGTCAAAGGCAGCTAGGGGGTTATCCTGTTTTCCCACAACTTTGCCAGCTAACGTTGCTGGAGAGACAAAGTCTGGATTCCTATCACTCTAAGCTAAATTGCAGTTGGACAGTTGGTGGTGGGATGTGTGGTGGGACCTGGGCCATTATGCTAAGACATAATTCATGGAGTTTATTAGTCTGGGCCTGGCACGTTATGAAAACGTAACACTTGTGTTTTGGTAACGCAGGTTTAGTACGCCTTGGGAATGCAGTGTGTGTTTTGTGGCTGTTCAGCAAGTCTGCTTTGGAGGAGGAAGATGACCTGGACCTGCCCCGCTGCTTGAAGGTCTATTTCAGGTCCTCTAACCCAGTCAAGTCCCTCCTCCCTGTATTTTCCATCCACATTTTATTTATTTATTTATTTATTTAACTTGTCCCCGCCCATCTCCCCCCAATGGGGGACTCTGAGCGGCTCACAACATATGAAAACAATAAATAAATATCCAATGAAAATGTATAAGAAATTTCATTTGAGACAGAGAAGGAACCCAATGCCATCTGTCACAGACCAGGTTTGACCCTGAAATGCCACTTGCTGATCCACCACCACCATGAAGAGATCATGGTGATGCTTCATATTCAAATAAGTGAGTATATTTAAGATCAGCTTGGGGCCCTCGAAAATGAACACGCCATTCTTTACTTTCTCCTGTCCCTTTATTTCTTCTAAAAGTAGGCATGCCACTTTTTTTTCTTTTCCTGTGCAGATGGCACTCAATCTACAGAGCTATTTATCAGTTTTGTACTTTCAAGTTTGGGGAAAGATCTGTGCAGAGCATATGGGGCAGGGCCAGGCAAGCTAATGGGACATGGATTTTGAAATCTGCTTCTCTCTCTTATATAGCCACCCACACATTCCTATGTTGAACCTGCATAAGAAACAATATTTTCCCCTTAAAAAATCCATGGGACACCCTGAGGGTTTATTTGGGCTGTCTGCACAATCAGTGCAGTTATTCCCATTTCACAGACAAAGAATGGAGGTGGAAAGGCAACCTCTCACTCTAGGTCACCCCAAGTTCTGTTGGTTGAAGATACGTGGCTGCATATTACTCTCCCAGCTAGAATCTCACACTGTTTTTATTAATAGCTTCCTGAATTACCCAGGCAATGAGATCAGTGTTTTGATGATGGGGAGGGGGGGGGGAGAATCAGTACTTAGTGATATCCCCAACTTCTCACCCTCAAATTCCCTAGCCCCATTTTAACTAAAATATGCCTCTCATCATCTTCTAAAAACAGTAGCTAAGGGGGCTGACACGCAAAAGATAAAGATGCCAGATCCGTTCTGTAATTCAAGTACTCTGTGGACTCTCAGTCCTTATCAACCTTCACAGGTTTTTAGGAGTGAGTTGAGAGGAACTGGCCAGAAACTCCTAGCACCGTCCATTCACAGTGTTTTCCTTATCGCTGCAATGTACAGACATCAACAATTTAGGTATCGGCGTATTTTGGGCCCCATTTCATAAATCTTATGCCAACAAATCAACCATCTGAAATGCAAAATAAATATTGAAATCCAGTTACAACACCAGGTGTTGTGAAACAAAGGCCCTTAAAATTACAGTTCACGCATAGATCTGATTCACACATTACATGAAAGCCTTGTATGGTTGTTTTGTTTTTGGCTTACTGTGTAGCCACTCTCAGAAAATGTAAATGCAACCAATTATAAAGTGAAATTGTGGTTCATAAATCCTGGTTTCTTTTAATCATAGTTTGGTGTTGGGTCTGGACTCCTGGCTTATTCCTGGACTGTTATTAATATTGCCTATTTTTTCTTGGTACTGGCAGAAGAAATGGAGAAATCAAACCAGGGTGGGCAAAACAGGCTATGATTGCTTTGCTCATCTGCAAAACTTATTCTGGCTTATTTATGGCTTATTCAACAGGGTTAAAATTCTGATATTAGAGTTATGCAACTAGACGTTTTTATGACATAGAAACGTTTTATAACTTTTGCCAAAGGATTTCAGATACTGTTATTGCTGAACACTTTTAATCATCCCCATCACGTCCTGTTGAATGAACAAGGTGGGTGTCATGATGGAGTTTTGCAAAATGTTACTTTGTAAGTTTTCTCTTAGAATTTTAGTGTTGGAAGGAGCTCTTGATGCCACCAAATCCAACTTCCAGCTCAATGCAAAACTTGAGAAGCATCCAAGACATGCTTATCTGCTGCTTGGTCCCATCTAGCAACAAGGAACCTACCACTTCCTGGGTCACTGGTTCCACTGTCCAACCACTCTTATTGTTCAGAAGGGTCCCCCCCTCCAATATTCAATCTGTCTTCCTGTAATTTAAATCCATTATTCTGTGTCCTGATTTCTGAAACAAGAAAGAGCAGGTACTGACTGACCTATCTGACAGTGTTTTGAGTATTGGAAGAGCGCTCTCATATCCCCCTCAACCGAATTATCTTGTCTCAACGCTAAACATACACATTCCTGCACTTTCTTCCCAAGACTTTGTTTCTAGTCCCCTGATCAATGTTGTTACTTCTCTGACCCTTTCCAAGTTCTCTGAATCCTGCTTAACAGATGGTGTCCTGAACTGGACTCTACTCAAAGTGGAGTCAGCCCACAGAGATGCAACACATGGTTTCTTTTCTTTCCCCATCAAACTGTTGACTGATTGAACTTTCTTGGTTTGACTCATCCTTGGAAGGAATTGAAGCAATCAGTTGACCAATCAATTTTTCAGCCATTAGTTAACAGCAAAGAATAAGCTTTGAATGTCTCTGACTTGCCTTCTGATGCTGGTCAGGGTTCGTGCAGCTGTTGGATAAGTGCTGAGGAAGAGCTGGAGTTTGAGAAGGGAAGTTAGCTGTGGGAATGAGAAGCAGCCCAGGGATGAACATCAACACTGGGACCCAAAGACATGGATCCTACCCCAGCAGCTGCCCAAAGGTGCCAATAGTGAAAAATGCCTGGCCATTTCTGCAGAGCCAACTGATTTAAAAAATGTTGGTTAGGGTTGGTCTACCCAGGTTTTATTAAATAAGCAACAGTTGGCTAGTTTGTATAACACCCTATAAGTCATAAACAATGGTTTATAAAGCATAAGGTCTGGGTCGACGCAGCACATGGGCCAACCCAACCACATGATGACTTAGGGTGAGGTGTGAACCAGAGCCTTCATAGGTATGAAGACAGGACAATTGCAGTGGTGACCATATGCAACCTCAAGCATATTTAATTTATATTGTTGGCCTACCAGATAAACTCTAATTCAGTGTTTCTCACCCTTGGCAACTTTAAGATGTGTGGACTTCAATTCCCACATCTTAAAGTTGCCAAGGTTGAGAAACACTGCTCTAGTTTATAATCAAAATATTAAAGCCATGGCTTTTTTTTAAGTGTGCCTCCAGACCAAATTCTAATCCGCCTTTGGCACCAGCTGTAGCGTCCGCACACTTTTGGTAGAGCTTATTTCGATACTTAAGTGAGGGGCATCGTGTCTTGCAAAGGTCGGCTTGTCTGCATCTAGTCCCCCTTCATGGAACTGTTGCCTTGTGCACTGACCAGCGTCCCCCATCCAGAGGGGGATATAAATATAGGTGCGCAGGCCGTCGTGTTGTGTGAGAATTCAGGTCAGCAAGATGGCAACAAAGAGCAAAGTCATGGGAGGGGCGCCATGAGGGGGGAGGATTATTTTTACTTGATGGGTTTCTGGGCTGGCTTACTGGAGCCGTTTGGAGAAGTCCAGCTGACCCTCTAGCAGGTCGTGAGAAAGAAGGCGCAGGCCAGTGTCCCGGTGCAGGAAACAGACCGCGCAGGAGGACTGGAGCGGGGGGTGCCGGTACCACATCCCTTCAAGATGAGCCCATGAGATAGCCAGCTACAGGAAACAGCTGTCAGGGTGTCCCAAAAAACAGACACTGGGGAAAAACTGGCCACCAGCTGCTCACATTTGCTCAGCATCCTTTCCTCCTCCTCTTCCCTCCTCCACTCCCCACCTCTCCTTCTCCCTTGTCTTCATTTTTTAACCAAGAAGAAGAAGAAGGTTTTAAAATGCTTTTTAAAAATCCATCGATGTAAAAGAACCGATCTGCCTCTGTGTATCCCGTCGGTGATAGGTCCCTCGGTTTGAATGCATTTTTTTCTTTCAAAATTCCTTGATGCAGCCTGACATCCAATCTGAACCTTGAGATGCAGGCGTGTGGTGAATCACCTCCCTGGCGCCAGCAATCTGCGGCACACAGTGTTTCACATCCTGCCCCATCTGACACCCTTGTGCCTCGGCCGTTTTGGAACATCGCATTCGGTCTCAGGCAGTTGAGAGTTTGGTTATAAAAAACCAGATTGTCCCACAGCTGCTGACGTTCCTTCCCTTTCCTCTGATTCTGGATTAGCCCTTTGGAAGGCTGGTGTTTCTGATTTCAGGAGCATAGATGGGCTGGGCCTCCAGGACCGAGGAAGGAGAGAGCTAACTTTAAAAAGCATTTTACACATTCAGAAAGAGGTGGTCCAAGGAGGTGGTAAAATCCTGACCTGGGCCACACTTCCAGTAGCAAAGGGAGGAATTAGATTCTGCTGAGGGGCGTCCGTTGGTTTGGTTTGGTTTTTGAAACCTCCCTGCATGCAGAAAATCAATACCTCAAGAATATTATTACACTGAACCTTGATGTGTTAGTCTGTTATCAGCAAGGGCTTTTGAACGAAAGGACGCCTTTTAAAAAGTAGCGACGCCTTCCAGGAATTTGGGAGGGAGGAAATAGAGTTAATTATGTTTCTAACTGTGGCAGAGAAGAAGTTCTTTAACTAGTCCTTCTTTTTTCCTCTTCTTTTTGTTTGTTCACTTTCTCTTCTACTTTACTATCTTGTCTATTCTTTTATAGTCTTTTCTTTTCCCTATTTTCTTTTCTTTTACTTTTTTGTAGCTTTTAACTTTGTCGGTAACATTTTTTTCTTCAATAAAAATTCTCTCTCCTCGCCCCCTGCCCCAACCCCTACGAGTCTTCCTCAGTCTTGGCTCTTGTACCAGAGGCCAGGGAGTTTGAGGGTTCTGCACAGGATCTGAGCTGTTCCTAGCACTGCACTCCTCTGCACAGAGAGCCCTGATGTTGTTCCTGGGATCCTACCCCCACTAGGACCACTTTGGCCTTGACTTTCCACATCCTCTCTAGCTCCTCCTTCAGGCCCTGGTAACTTCTCCAGCTTCTCATACTCCTTCTTCCTGAGGTTGCCGTCCATCACCACCGCTGTCTTCTGGTCTACTACCATGATGTCTGTTGACTGGCCTGCCTGTCTGTCCGGATCTGAACTTAGCCCTGTTATTCTCCACGACCTTCTGTGGACTCTCCCATTTGAACTCGAGAGGGTCTAGCCCATGTACTGTGCAGAAGTGCCTGTACACAATGCCAGCTACTTGGTTGTGCCGTTCAGTGTATGTTGTTCCTGCCTGCATCTTACGCCCTGCCACTATGTGTTGGACTGTCTCTGAGGCCTTGCCCAGTGTGGTTGACCCCTGCTTCTATGGATCTGGTGCTTAGTGCCTGTTCGTGTGCTGCTGTGATCAGTGCCTCAGTGCTGTCTTTTAGTCCAGCCCATACATAAAGTAGCTAACCCTTCCTCACTGTTACTCATTTCTATCACATCGAAGGCTCATTCTGTTGCACATATACTCTAGGTTCAGAATTAGTTCTCACGTCACGCAAGCCACAGATTACTGGGGAAAAGAACATCTCACCCTGGAACTTCTCATGCAACAACTGAAGTCTAACCTGATGCTCTTTTGCCCCACTGCATGATTCCCCACCCACCCCGTGCTCTGCTGAAAGCTGGTGTGGGTGGGGAAAATTTAGTGGGATAATGCTACGACCTACAGCGAGCATTCCTAGATGTTACTGGAAGGGGAGAATGGTCCAAGATGCCCACGGTAGGCAAAGTTAGAAAGTTGACATATGTGCATTCAGCTGGGGAGAAACAAAACTGAGTGGATTTCCGTCAAACCTGGCAGCCTTTCCCCAGCCTGGGCCTACTTTCACTTTCAGTCTTGTGTCTTTATGGTTCTACGCGTTGGAAGATTGGCTTGTCTTTCTATTTTTCTTTCCGATCACTTGAACGTGCAGTTGACTTACTTGTTCCCAAAGTAAAATAGTATCCCTTGAGTCCAGCTGTCAAGTCTAAAGTCCAAACCCTAATCCAGAAGAATTCTCATGAAACCAGGCCTGGTACAGAACTGTGGGACAAGCCTGCATAGTTTTCTTAGAGACAAGACTCTAGAGCAGTGTTTCTCAATCTTGACCACTTTAAGATGTGTGGACTTCAACTCCCAGAATTCCCCAGCCAGCATTCCCTCCCTGTGACAGAAAGTGGGGCCCGTCCCTTAGTAAAGGAGGATAGTTAGCAGATAGGAAGATGACTCTTCTGGGAGTGATTCACAAGTCAAATGTGGTACTTTTCATTCATGAGTATGATTCAGCTGTGTTTCTCCTTAGCACAAGCCATGTCAGAGAAATCTAGATTAGGTTTCAAGTAGTCACTTCAGATAACACCAGCAGGACAGTATGAGGTCAGTGTGAATTCTTTGGTCCTATGATTCAAAATGGCTACTGCTTCAGAATTTGGTGTGTTCACCCATTATACTAGCCTACAGTTTCAGTGTTTCTCAACCTTGGCTCCTTTAAGAGGTGTGGACTTCTTAAAGGAGCCTGGGGAATTCTAGGAGTTGAAGTCCACACATCTTAAAGTGGTGGCTGGGGAATTCTGGGAGTTGAAGTCCACACCTCTTAAAGTGGCCAAGGTTGAGAAACACTGCTCTAGGGGGTTACCTTAGCCCCCTTCATTCCTAGGGTTTCCTGGTGATCTTCCATCCAAATACTAACCTGGGTAGCTTTTTCAAGATCATTCCAGTTCATCCAGAAGCTGTCACTTGCTGGTTCCTCTCCCTTTTTCATCCCTGCATCTCATCCCTGAAGGTCTTCTGCAGATACAAGAATGCCTCCTGGGCCTCAGGGTCAGGGAGGTGATGTGAGAGTGCAAGAACCCCGTGGAGAACCCCTTCCAGACCCCAGTGGAGGACCCAACCCCATCCGCTTGGGTGAGGGATCCCTTCCCCAAGCATCCCTAGGACTGCTTATCCCCCCGCCTTTTCCCTGCCCATTTCTTACACATTCCAAGCCATACAGCTCTGGACCACATTGCTCCTTCCTCCTCGCTTCCAAAGTCACTCCTGATTCAGCTTTGAGGACCCTCCCCCCAAAGATGGTTCCCTCCCCCCACATCTCTTTAATCTGTTGTTACAAAATAATGCCTCTTTTGTTGGGGGGGAGGGAGAAAGCCCGGCTGGGGTTAGGAAGCGGGTGGGGGGGTGAGAGGCGGATTGCTGGGCGAAAAGACTTCAGTGAAAGCTGCCGGCGAGGGTCGGCCTGGCTCGCTAATTATGCCGGGACCAAGAGCGAGGCAGACTCACTGACGCCAGCCTGAGAAAGCCCCAGTCATAGGCGAGAGTTGCTGGCATTGTTCTACACGGCCTTACAAGCTCAGCACCTGGATTCGGCTTGACAATGTGGGCATCTAGGAGCTTTTGTGGGCAGCGGGGAGGGGGGCACGGGATTGGCTGGAAACACACAGAATATCTGTGCAGCGCCAAGAGGAGGGGGACGGGGGGGAGAGGGGGAGAAAGGCCACCTCTTGAATGAAGGCTGTTAACCTTTCACTTTGGGAAGCCCGCCAAGGAAGAAGAGCTCTTCCAAGGCGAGACAGGGAGAGGACTGAAAGTTCACCCTGGGCCGCGCGCAGAGTACCTGTGGGGGACGTGGGAACAAAGGACAATAGTCCGGATTGTGCACAAAGCATGCACACGCACCCAGGCTGCATCCGCACCACTGGCTTCCCTCCTGAATGAAGCCATTTGGGGGTCCGCACAAACATATCTGCGTGCTCCCACAGGTATCCTTAGTGAAAAGGATCCAAAGTTTGCCGGCTGTGTAAATGGAGCAGCTGGGTCAGGGGCTGGCCTGAAGAGGTGAGTTGTGGGAACTCAGGCCCAGGCCCCGAACGAAAAAGAAAAATGGAGTAGCCGGGATGGGCGGGCCACATCCCTTGAAAACTCAGCCCGAAGCACTGTGGCTTGACTCCAGCAAGCTTGGCACAGGCAGAGGCACATGTCTAATAGATGAGGACAAATTCATTTAAGGGGTGTCCTGATGGCGTGACATCCCCCCACCTGATCCATCTATCTTGAACTATTCTGTTTCTTCTTCTCCTTCTTCTCCTTCTTCTCCTCCTTCTCCTCCTCCTCCTCCTCCTCCTCCTCCTCCTCCTCCTCTTTTCTTCTTCCTCCTCCTCCCCCCCTTTCTTCTTCTCCTTCTCCTCATATTTTAACACTTCAGCTATAAACACCTTGATTCCACTGCAGTTTTCTATTCCATTGGTCTAGTTCAGTGTATCTCAACCTTGACAACTTGAAGATGTGTGGACTTCAACTCCCAGAATTCCCCAGCCAGCAATTCTGGGAGTTGAAGTCCACACATCTTAAAGTTGCCAAGGTTGAGAAACACTGGTCTAGTTCTAAAGGAAGTCAGCATCACATATGGTTGCCTGAGCATATCCCCCAATGAATACAGCGGATGTTTCCAAGTCAACATGCATCACAACTGCACCTATGAAAAGTGACTATTTGGAGAAATTTACATAGGAGATACGTTTTTGAGCAATGGATAATGGTTTTTGCTGGGTAGGGTCCGTGTTATCCGTATCAGAGCCTTCTTGATGGTGGCACCATAGCTGGAACTACTTCCTTCATAGGCAAGTCAGACATCTTTAAAGGTGTCCTTAAACCGACCTCTGTAGTCCTTGGTATTTTGTTCTGTCTGGCTTTATTGTTTATATTTTACATTATGGCTGCAAATGCCTATGCTCTTTAGCTGAAGATGCAACGACAGTAACCACAATACCAGCAACAGTAACATTATTATTGTTATTATTTCCCGTGGTTGCCTCTGGTTAAAAAGACTTGCCCGTTTTTTCAAGACCTGAAAAGCAGATGCAAAACTGAGATCAGCATAGATTTCAGGGGCAGCAATTCCTCTTCAGAGTTCATCAGAAAGCTTATTCACAATCTCCAGCCTAAATTATCTGAAGTTTACAAAATTAAAGTTTAACCAAGGAAAGGACGCTCTGGTGCTTTTGGATAAAGGAATACGTGGGAGGCATCTATTAATAGTTATCTGTGCAGTGAAAGGTCTGACTCAGCCTAAATGTTTAGAGCAGGTTTATGATTCTTTAAAATCAGACATCCTGATATGAATCTGTACAACCTCAGGTCTCTTGGGTAGGGAGTTTTGGCTGTAGAAAATTAACTCAGTCTTCCTAATAGATCTGCAACATAAAATCTTCCTAATCAGACAGGGTGTTTTTTTAGAATTTTGAGACGCTCAGCACAGAATATACATCTGAACCTCTTCCATTCTCCTCTCGTGCATCCTATTTTTCTCTTCCTTGTTTCTCATCAGTGGCCTGAAGTCAACAGCCTAGTAACTAGGAGCATGTAGGAAAGCCCTAAATACTAAAATAAAAATTAAAAAATGCTAGGATTCTTTTAACCAATTTCTTTTAATGCTTTTAATGGAAAAATATTGATCTATCCAATCATTTCAGATACTAAAACAGTGTTTTCCAACCTTGACAACTTTAAGACGTGTGGACTTCAACTCCCAGAGTTCCCTAGCCAGCCATGCTGGCTGGGGAATTCTGGGAGTTGAAGTCCACACGTCTTAAAGTTGCCAAGGTTGGGAAACACTGTACTAAGCCATACTTTGGGTGAGTCTCTGTACTAGTATAAGGTCTGGGGATATTGTCCCTTTAAAAAGTTCTTAGTGGTTTATCTATATAACTATCTTTCCTCTCTTGTAGCCACTCTAATCTGGCAAACTAGAGTAGATACAATCAATATCCAGAATCAAAGTCCAGTAGCAAGACTAAGGGTAATCAAATACAATAAAGAGCAATAAAATTTAGTATGATACCGTATTGATACTGAGATCTGCTACCTGCAAGATGTCTTTCTAAGAACTACAAATGATTCAGGATCACCAATCACACAAAAGTATCATGCCAAGAGAATAGCAGCAGCTGGAGGAGGAACTTGGCAACATCTGTTGGCTATCGCTGATACTGTTTTTTTTGATCTTGGCAAAATATTTTGCCACCATGATTTCCTGTGTCAAGGAGTTCCAAAGTTCCTCAGACTAAATACAGACGTTGCTTCTGACTGGTATCATGATTCATCTGAAGCTCCCAGCCTACAATTTGAGAAACACCAAGATAGAGATGATATTACTATAAATTATTATTAATACTAATGAAATTTCAACATTTTGGCAAAGCAAGAGCCCATTGGAATAAAAATAACCTCACCAACCAGGAGAAAACAGTTGGAGAACAGAACCACTAAAGCTGTTTTTGGTGGAGAGCAGGAGTTATATCAATAGATTTTAAAAAGAGAAAGAATCAATTCTGCCTCTGAGCTTCTCTTAAAATGACTTTGTAGGCCATCCAGCTAGCTTTCATGAAGATAAGAGTTCCAAAGTCTGCAACTACTGGCAAAGGCCTGGCTTTGTCTAATTCTCCCTGTCATGTAAGCAGGGGTGTCTGCAGGGTGTGGTCAGAAAAGTCATAATAACTGCCACAACAGTGTGATCTAAGTGCCACCTGCTTTTAAAGTCCATCGTACATCACAACTGCCATCTTGACATTTTTGACCTCATCTTGCAGACACCTCTGCTGGTGGGCCTCTTCTATGGATGAACAACAACTGTTGTCTTCCAAAAGTGGGGATAAATTATACAATCTCACTCAACTGTTGAGCCACAGTCACTTTTAGGAAAATGCTCCAGCTGGAGCTGCGGGGATTCCCATGGCCTGTTTTAATAGGATACCAGAATTGGCCGGGGACATTCCCGGAAAGGCCAATATTCCTTAGGGAAGGAACTGGAGAAGAGGATTACAACTCACTGGGACAATCTAGGCTTTGAGTTATGGTGGCCATGTGCTCTGTTTTGATAGGAACAGTCCTCCATCTGAAGGCAGTCTCATTTGAAAGCATCCCAAATTTCAGAGGAAGGCAAACGTAGGCTGGTGGACATCTTTGGAATTTTTAATGCCTATAGTAGATTCTCTTGCAGATTGGCTATGATTGGAATGGGGTTTGCCCATTCATGAAATAACTGCCAGGATAGATACAGCTAGTCTCCAACATCCATTGATCAGGTGAAATAGTCTGAATGCCCTCGGCTCCCAAAATGTTCCCCGTAAAGCTCCGGCTTACTTTGGCCTTCTTATTCTGGGCAAAAGGGAATATTCCCAAGCAAGGGAATGCCATGCAACCATCTGCTATTTTCCAAGGAAGTCTGTAAGGCCCAAGCGAAGCCTACAGTTTTCTTGGAAATAACTGTCAGAAACTGCTGCTTTGCTTTGTGGTGTGCTAACTTGGCATTTTCAAAATATTTTTTAAAGAGGGAGAACTGGGACCTCAACATTATAATTCATAGTTAACTAAGAGCAAGCAAGATAGCTGGAAAGAAAAACTGAGAAAGAACTGTTGGAGGTGTGCAATATGTTTAGCCTGGAGAAGAGAAGATCGGAGAGACGTGATAGTTGTCTTCAGGTAGCTGAAGGAATGTTATGTGGACAATTTTGTTATGGCAAAATTGTTCATAGATGTTTCAGAACAAGAAACAGTGACAAAGAAGATGATTTCCACTGGACATCAATTCCTAACAGTGAGAATTGTTCAACAGTGGAATGACGAGGCCTCAAGAGATGATGGACTCTCTTTCACTAGAGGTGCTTAAACAAAAGCTGGATGGCCAGCTGTTGGGGATGCTGTGATGGGGAATTTGTGCAGGACAGTTGGGCATGATGACCTCTGAGTTACCTTCCAATCCTTATGTTTTATGACTCTGCTATCCCGGCTTTTGTCTTAGTATCTGGGCAGGTAGATAATTTTCCAAACAGAATAATGAGCTGTAGCCATTCACCATTTTTATTTTCTAAGAATGCCTTTCTCCCTGAAAATTGAGATAATGCTAGAGGCTGGGGGCTTGTTTTGTAGTGTATGTGATTCCCATTTAATATTTTTAAAAAACAGGCAGATGGGACATCAGACCAAGGCTTGTGAATATATTGTGTCCATTGATATATTGCCTAATCCCACCATGGAAAGCCACCACTAGAAATAGACCGTCCTCAATTAGATCCCAATTGTCTAAACTAATTGAAGATAGCTTCCTATTGGTGTTTACCAAGCCTGGCCACTGTCATTTCTGTCTTTGTGACCTCCAGATTAGACCAAACATCATGTGTTCTTCATGTGACTGCCTGCAACATAAACCAGGTTCTCTGATATAGAGTGTGACACTCACTGACTGGCAACAAGGTCACGAGAGCATTATCAGTAGCAGGAGAAGTGTGATGGCTTAAATTATTCTGCTCAAACACCATGCCTCATCCTGATGGATTCCTGACTGCCACAAGAAGATAAGGCTGTGTCTTCCTTTGGAGGCATAGAATTTATAAGAAAAAGCAAATAAGCAAATTCATTCCCAAATCTTGGAGGTGGAGGAGGAGGAGGTGATGACAATGATGATAGCAAGGAAAGAAGAAATATCACCCTTCTTCCTTGTCCATGGAAACAAACACAATCAATTCTAGGCAGCTCCCCAAATTAGAAATTTGATTTACGGAGACAAAACACTAAATTCCCAGTCCTGGTGTTTCGTATTTCAGTGATTTCCAATTGCCTGACCTTAGGTTGAATCCAACTTTTTGCCTAGTTCTCCCTAAGCTGGTGCCCTTAACATACATTGGACAATAACTCCCATACCTGGAGTGCCCCATCTTGGAGAAGACTGGCTGTGTCCAAGAGCCATAGGCGGTGCTGAAAGAGGCTTTGCAGAGACTCGGGGATCTCGAGGCACAACTCGGAAGTGGCCGTTGTTGCATCTTGCATGTGACCGTTTCTCCCAGTCGCAGTTGCCCACTGGTACTGCTGTGTGTTCTCCTTAAACTCACTTTTTCTTGGGATGCCTGACTTTACCTTGCAGAGGGGATAACCTACTCTTTTAAGATGTCCTGCAAGGTATGATCTTGGAGCATTTGGGGTGACTTGCAACTGCTCATCTGGGAAGCCTACGAAGGGAAGAAGGAGAGGAATTGCATGAGGTCTCTGGTGGAGCTCTTCTCCAATCTCGATGCATCTCTACCAGGTTAATTTTTGCCTTTTTGGAAGAAAGCAACATGCAGATTTGTGCTGAGACAACACATCCATCTGTCAGTCTATCATCTCTCTTCTTCTGTCTGTCTGTCTATCTATCTATCTATCTACCACCTGTTTTATACGCCACCCACTTCTATTGGACTCCAGGCAGTTTACAAAGCCAAAATTAGATTACATGAACACTACTGGGCTCTAAATGCTTGGTGGAGGTTGGGGAGGTTTGGGGTGCTGCATATCTTGGGAGGCAAATGGGCCACAGAATAGGACAGCTATTGAGAAGACTCACTGCTGGACCCCCAATTCCTTGACTTTATGTAGAGTGGGGACTTCCAAAATCAATCCCTGTAGGAACACACAGAAGAGATGGTTCTGTAAGTATCTGGGAGCCAAGCCATGAAGTGGACCTTGAAACAAATTGGTAGCCACTGTGTTAGGGACCTAATATGCTACCTCTAGTTAACGGACAGGCTACTGCACTTTGGACCATTTGGAAGTTTTCAGGTGGTCTTCAAAGGCAGATCCATGTAGAGTGCATTGTAATAGTCTATCCACTAGGTAAGAGTATGAGTTACTGTAGCCAGGGTATTCTGATTTAGATAGGCCCAAAATTAGGCCAATTACTGCATTTGTGACTGCATTTACCCAATGTGGTAAATGAGATTAGTTGGAACCTTTCATCTTTTTATGGCTTACCGTGTCACGTAAGCAATCATTTGCTTAGCTTACAGTTCAGTGCATTGTGGACATGGGTAATTCAGTAAATAGGTTAAGCAGGTTGTGTAAATACAACCAAGAAGATGGAACAGTGATAGAACCAGAGGCAGGGTTTAAGTCTTCTTCTTTGATCACATCCACTTTTTCTTTTGTACATTGATGATGGTGGGTGAGTAGGGGCTCAAAAAATCCTTCAAAACTAATAGATCCTGCCATACAGCATGGAAAGAAAGAGATCCCTTTCTTCATGTCATCCTCATAAGAAATAGCAACTGATGCAAAGTCAAGCAAACTTCATGGTTGAGTACAGACTGGACCCAAGTCTCTTATCCAAGTTTCAGAAATGGGCAGTGGTGTCTCCAAATGTTACTGAACTACAAACCTCAATGTCCCTTATTGCCAGTCATGTAGACTGGGACTGCTGTGAATTATAATTCATCCACATTGGCAATGTCACAGTTAACCAATACGAGAGGGAGGGTGGGAGGGAGGGAGAGAGAGAGAGAGAGAGAGAGAGATGGTAACCAATGAGAGAGAGAGAGAGGGAGGGAGGGAGGGATGGATGGAAGGGAACAATATTCATCTCTACAAGAATCTGTGATGGAAGGCCATGTTACATTCTTTGTGTACAAGGCAAACCAGGATAGCTTTCCAGCATACATGAGAGATGGTGATGGGAAGAGCAAGAAAAAGCTGGAGGCAATCACTTATGCAAGCCACTATAAAAGCACATAAACAAAACACTAGAGAACTGGCTGGTGCAGAAGTGCGTATGAAAACAGATTGGCACTCATGAGTCTTGCATTTAAAGGAGCCCGCAAGCCAGGTGTTTTTAGCTGAGCCTGCCCTCCAATCCCATCACCAAGACCTTAGTCTGGGACCACTGACCATTGTCTAGATTGCACCAGCTCATGGGACTGATTTTAGGTCTGTTTCAATCAAAGCTGCCCATTGGGAAAGGCAGGGGGAAGCTAACGGCATCTAAATCTTGCTATATTCATCCCTCCACCCACCCTTGCACTCCCCCCCCCCAGTGTTTTGTGAAGGGTTAATCCCCTCTCTAAACAATCTGCTTGAAACTCTCTCTGGGAAAAGATCTGACATTCCCCGAGGCTGGCTCCGGGTTTCCCAGAGACGGGGTAGCCTTGGCCATCTTTTTGGGCCCAGGGGAGATAATAACAAGAGTGGATGCAGCTGTGCGACATGGATGGGAATAGATGAGGCTCATCATAAAGAGAGCTGAACCACCCCTAAAGAGAGGAGAGGAGAAGGGAGGGGGGATGAGACGGAATGGCTCTGGTTTAGTGCTGGAGCTGGTGATGTGAGATTTCCAGCTAGGAGCAACTCATGATGAAAATCTTAGATGCCTCCTAGGATCCATCTCTCTGCTTTTATAGGGCAACAGGGTGAGGAGGATAGTTCTGCTATTATAAGAGCAGACCAGTGATGGAGAAAGTTGCTGAAAGGAGTTGTGGCTCTCAGAGATTATACTGAATGCCTCCTAGGGTTCAAGGAGAGATGGAATTTATTTTTTATTTTTGTTTATTTAGCATACTTATATAGTTGCCCGTCTCACAAACACATGACTCTGGGCGGCATACAACCCAACAACAGTTAAAAACCCCGTAAGGACCTAAAAACAATCAAAAATAAATAAAAGTAAACAGATCAAGTACACAGATAAAATAAACAGATAACATCTAAGAAAGCAGGAGAACAAATATCACTTAATCTCATACACTTAACTTCCAGGCTTTCTGGTTGGTTTCACCAAGGCTGGTGAAAAAATTATGTTTTAAGGGCCTTCTGGAAGGCTAGCAGAGAGGGGCTAACCTCATTTTGGGGGGAATGATGTTCCAGAGGGTGGGAGCCACAGCAGAAAAGGCACACCACCTGGGTCCCACCAAATGGAGCTCCTTTTCCAATGCTAACAATGGTCAGACCATAGCTTGCAGTGGGGACTTGAGTGTTCACTCATTGTCTCAGATGCCACTTCCTTATTAGATCAGTAAGTTGCCTAAAGTTGTGGTCTCCCATCTCTCATCTGCCCCTGTCGTGCACAAGTGTGGAGGAGTCACATCTTGCAAACTGATGGCACACCAAGTTGTGATCTACAGGAAGTTTTGTAGCAAGTCAGTGGGTGGCTGTGAATCCCAGTGGGTTAGCAATGCTTACAAGTAAACTTCCTCCTTGTAAACTAGCTTTTGGAAAAAAGAACATGGAAGGTGGAATTAGATTTTTATGTGAAAAGGCATGGGTGGCTTGGTTTGGGTGCTAATCTCAAATTCTTGGATTGAGCATGTACTCCAGCTGTCTGTTAACCAACACTACTGATGGACTTCTGGACTTTACAGCCAGGTGGAGTAGCGGTTAACAGGTTGGACCTGGATAGGGAAAGACAGGCTAGCACTTGACCAGCCCCTGCAACTGTCATTCTATTTCAACCATGTGTACCTTTCAAAGTGGTGGTTTGGGAGACTCTTCGTTGTCTGTTCTTGAGCTTACCAAGCAATCAGTGCCAGCAACACCAAAAAATAGAATAGATCCAACTGGCTTGAAATCTACTCACCCTGGCAAAGAATACTTCCACATGGATTCCCTGGCAGATGTATAGCTGATCCTCAGCAGCAGGCTATGTATCCCAAAGTTCTGCTGGGTCTGCATCAACAGGCTGAAAAAGAAAGACAAAGAGTAGTGGAGGGTTTCTTCCTCTCTTATCTTTGTTGTTCTTTGATATATTTATTCCCTCCCCCCCAAAAAACCAATGGGAAGGAAATTATGCCTGCCAAGAAAGTGGTTCTGTAAATCCAATTCTCCTGCAGTCTGTCAATAGCATGTCTTCCAATCTTCTCAACCACTTTCTCCTTCTACTGATGAAATGTCAAAATCGTTTCTTGGAGGCTCTATGGAGGCTGGATAAGGCATCCATCTTTGCTCTAATTTATCCTTGTGACATTCTAGGATGCCCTTCCAGGGATGGCAGCCTAAATTGTCCTTCCCTAACAGGTGAAGGGAGAACCCATCATTCAGCCATCCAAACATTGCTTGGTGCCACAGGGTGTTTGCATTGCAACAGGTCACAGGGAGGATATAGTTAGTTTGCCATCTGGTATTGGAGCTTTTAATCCCTATCCAATTGTCTCAGCTATCTTGTTTAGTTTGCCTTCCGGCTTTCTTGTGGAGTCAACACAGCAGTCTGATGACAAGGAAGCTAACTAGGCAGGTGGTTGAGTTGTCAAGGGGTAATGACAGGAGAAGACAGGAAGAACTTAAGGAGAACACCTTATAAAGAGTGACAAAAACAGCCTGATCCCATTACTGATCAGACTGGTATAAAGTGGGAAAAGATGACGTTGAAGTAAATGGAGATCTGCCAGCAAAGGCACGAGAAGAGTGGACCTAAGGGAATCTTCAGTTGTTTCAAAGACGGAGAACATTGGGTGTGTCAAATATAGCCTAGCCAAAGCTTTGAAGGACAATCTTTGACAGATTCCTCCAGGCACAACCAGAAAATGACAATCACATTATTGACTTTTGTTTGTTTAGTAAGTTATTTCCCATGGACAAAGGTAGCATTGTCAACAACATAAGTCTTGAGTTTTCCAGATCTTCCACTAGGTGTTTACTTATAACCTAGCTCCTCCTGGGGAGAAGGCAAGACAAAGGCAGCGTGTCCTTCCTTCTTCCGGAATAAGCATTTACTGGTCTGGATATAACACAATCAATCTAAACAAGCAAAGAGAAGTTTTGAATCTCTTGCTAATCCATCTTAACAGAACTGGGAGGTCATCCCAAAAACCTGACAAGAAGTATTTCTTCACCCAGACGTCACTGATTTATGGAACTTACTACCACTAGCTATGCTGAGACCCACCACCTAAATGACCTCAACAGATTAAATTGACCAAAGTTTACAAACCAGGATGCTAATATGCAGTATATTAATTGAACATTGTTTTATGGTATCTTAATCAATATATTGTCACCAGTATTTATTTTTGTTTTTACTGTAAGCCGCCCAAAGTCACTCATTGTGTGAGATGGGTGGTGACTAAATTGGGAAAATAAATAAACAAACAAACAAACAAATAAATAGCAATATGTAACCTCTGAGTTTCATTGAGTGCCAGCTACTGGGAAGCATCTTATTTTCATGTTCTAATGTTCAAAGTGTACAACTCCCTGAGCACACGTTGTCATTGGAGGTGATGTGAGCATGAACAATCTCATAGTGCAGGTGGTCTTTGAATCTGGCAACTGAATTCTAGGTGAGAATTATAATGTTCCAAGAAATACAGGATTAGGGGATTGCTTGCAAGTAAATGTTCCAGGCTTGAGCCGAAAAGCATCAGCAAAGATATATCTGACATTTTAGAAAGAGTTCATTTCAATGAGACATCATCTAGTGGAACTCTCAGTTCTGGTTCCAGATGATGTAGAGCAGTGGTTTTCAAACTTGGCCACTTTTAAGATGTGTGGTCTTCAATTCCCAGAATTCCCCAGCCTTGCTAGCTGGGGAATTCTGGGAGTTGAAGACCACACATCTTAGAGCGCCTCTCCTGCATAATTCTGCTTTGTACTGATTTCAAAGCCAGTAAATTCTGAAATATGTTATTGATAGTGTGAAATATGTCTACTGATACAATGACAGATTGCATATTGCCCAATGCCTTACCGTTCATGGTGTTTAAATATCTATCTAGATATGGCACTAGAGCAGTGTTTCCCAACCCTGGCAACTTCCAGATTTGCAGACGTCCCCTCCCAGAATTCTCCAGCCAGCATGGCCATTGCTAAGAATTCTGGGAGCTGAAGCCCAGAGTTGCCAAATCTGGGAAACGCTGCAATGCAAGAAGCATTGATTCACCCACATGGGGATTTTACTTCTATAGGGAAGTAAGTGAACTCTGAACACATAAAATGACAGTGCAACAGCCCTCTGAGCTGTTTGATGATCATCTCAGCCTTGGGTAACAACGGCATGATTTATCTCTGTTAAATGGTTTGAGACTTCAATATTTAAGGGGGCTTCTTTTCCTATACTTACCTGTCAGAATATTAACATCTATTACAGGGAATTTCTCTGCCATATACTATTGGGAGCTGAACATTATGCCGGAAAGAAATAAGAATTATTTCTTATTATGACCCCCAAAGGAGGAGTTAATACGTATATCCTTGCACAGCTGCTGAGGTCCTGCCAGCCATGGCCTTTGCAGAGGAAGACTTTGATAGTTTGCTATAAGTTGCCAATTTAATTTCCCAGAAAGCTGTGGAGTGATATTATGTCAGACAATCCAGGGCACGTTGGTCATTTTTAATGGCAGCTCATAATCAGCTTGTGTTCTATAACACTGAAGCGGTGTGTAGGTATATACGTATGCAAGTATATTTGTGTGTTTTCTCAACTACAGTATCTGCTCAGATCTAATTTGAGAAGGACTCAGAGTAATGGGCCTATTGTGTTAAAAAACTCACATAACAACAGCGATTTCCTTCACATAATTTAAAGTCCGTACTACGTCCCCATTGTTTTACAGAGCAATCTGTCACCTTCTTCCTTAATCCTTTACAGAAAAAAATACCATATATCTGTGATTTGGTTCTACTAGTCCCTCACATTGCTAGATTTTGTTCCTGGTTTCAAGCCGGTAGAAAACTTGAGCAGCATGAAATGCAAGCTGGATAGCGCCATTGTAGCGCAATAACAATCACAGGGATAATTTCCAAGCTGAGTTACCAGTTTTGAAAAGGATTCAGTGCAAAAATGCAGCCAATTTTCTCATGAAGTATCCAGAAGATGAACGTGAGGGGTAGGGAATCACCTGCTCTGCAGGCCAAATGCAGATCTCCGGGCATCTCAGCCCAAACCTTTTGAAGCCACAGTTTCTGTTGAGCATATCCCCCATCCTTAGCAATCAACAGCCAACTACAGAAGGAAGAATACTTAGATCCAAGATTGCCGTCAATTAGGGAGAGCACCAAACTGATCTATTTCCAGTCTGGATCAATTCTGCAATTGGTTTATTAAACCATACATAAATCCATATTGACTGCTGCACACATTTTTCCCGTCAACTCAGCTTTCTCTAATATATTAAAAATGGTACACAATTGTCCTATTTTTTCCCCCGTCTATGCAATTTTCTCCTAATATTCATGATTTGGATGTAGGGTTTTGAGCGTGGAATTGCATGGCTACAAAGAAGTGGGCATACCAAAGTGGATTGAGGTTTCAATGTACATATTAATTCAGGTTGTGCAAATTAGTTGCTTTCACATCTAGGCTTAATGGGACTGCAAAGCCCACTCTGGCCTCGCTTGTCTGGGGGGACCCTGGAGCGACTAGAGCAGTGTTTCTCAACCTTAGCAACTTTAAGATTGTGGACTTCAACTCCCAGAATTCCCCAGCCAGCCATGCTGGCTGGGGAATTCTGGGAGTTGAAGTCCACACATCTTAAAGTGGCCAAGTTTGAAAAACACTGAAGTAGAAGCTAGAGCCTGAGTTTCCCTGGAATAACAAGGGAAAGGTGAGATAACCTGGCTTGATTTCCTGTTTACTACCTGAAAGGACAGTGAATTCTAGCTCACAATTGCCTTGGAAGTGCAGAAAGGAATTGGAACAATGCTCTGGCTTTATCCATTGACCAGGAGGAGAGCCCCCCCCCCCCCCCCCCACAATTCTATTGATCTCTCTCCTCCTTTAAGGAACTCAAGTTAGCACAACTCTTAAAGCAACAGCACCCACAGTATTTTAAGCGTGCACAGAAGGCTGAAAAAAAATCAGACTGCTTTAATGAATAACAGCGAGGTGATGTGCTGACTTGAATGACATCCAAAGCACTTCTTCTGAATCATTTCTGCAGCCTGCACAATCACAATATTGATCACCTTCAATATCAGCGCCAGTGTGCTTTCAGTGCAGACAGTGCCTAGTAAATGGGGTTGGGGAGGGAGGAGCGTATAGCACTGCTTTGAATTTCCCACAAGCAGCTGGTTTAATTTACCACTGTGGGAACAGAATGCTGGACAATGCTTTGATCTGCACCAATTCCCTAAAAAGTAATTTTTCTCCCGTTATTCCTCTAAAAGTGAATCTCTTTGATAACCCACTTAAATACAAAACTGACATACTGTATATGCTTTAATATTCTTCGGGTGAAAAACAGGGGCTCGGTCTGCAAACCCAAACACATTAACGCGGCACTGAATTCAACGAACCTTACAGTACTTCCTAGGAACTGAGTGCCAGCTTGGAGAAAATCCTCTCCATGCTACACCATCCAATGGTAGCCAGGCTTCTCTGAGTTAGATTTGCACAACTCTTAGGGACATTTACTTTCATGTAGCTACGCATAGGGTGGCACTCCCTTGCCCAAGTGTTTGGTTTGGCATGGATTGTGGCCTGAGTCGATTTTAGAATATTTGGAAAGCTGCCTTACCATCCGGGTGTGAGACTAATGGGACAACACCGTTTTGTGAAGCTTGTGCAGATTCAGGTAAGGTTTAAAGCAAACATAATTGTCAGTGGGAAACCTATTAACAACAAAGAGAATAAAATTATCTGGCCAAGTCATTTTTATCTCCCCCCCCAAATCATTTCCATCCTGGTTTTAAAGAATCAGTAAATATTCAAAGCTGAGAGTTCTTTTTAAAACACTAGGCATTTGATTTGGGGAGAAAAAAGTTAATCCAGATGACTTTAAAGAATTTCCCTGTTTAGAGCTTGCTGGGGCTGGAATCATTTCTCAATTGTCTATAGCATCATTTCCTTGATTGCAAAGCTGCCAGGAATCCTGATTCTGGAACCTTGAGATATCCCCTCTGCCACCCCCAAAGCCAGCATTCTTTTCCAAGAGTTTGAGGTTAGCCTGGTATGATCAACATTGACTCAAGAAATGCATTCCCACTTTGCTGCCCTTATTGTTGCACCATCTATCTTCTACTCCAAATCTGTCTTCCAAAATCACATTTGGGTAGATTAGAAAGAAAAAAAAAATGCATCTATAGAAGTTCTGTTTTGAATGTACAGTATTCCTTCTTGCCACTTCTGCACATTGTCTCTAAACATGCTAAAGTTTGTTTTTCCCTCCCTGAGGTTTTAGTTTTTATGAATTATTTATTTTTTAACGTTTTTTTTTAAAAAACACCTCTGCTTTGCTCTGGCTGGTCACTTTTAAGTCGGTCTTTAAAAAGCAAATGATAAAATAGCACTCATTCCCATAGAGGAGCAAGAGAAGAGACTGTTTAGAAGCCTCAACGACCCTGTGGCCAGGAATAGAGGGGATTAGGGCAAATTGTCTAGGAGGCCAAGAAAAGCAACTAAGTCGATAAATTGCTGGAGAATAAACGACCACAACGAAATCAGAAAATCCTTTGGAGAATGGAGCTGGATAAGGGATGGAGAAATGAAAGCCAGATTGTGTTTTTTTCCCCAAAAACGTTGCATCTGTATTTCGTTCATGGCAGGGGGAGGTCTGGCTTGTTCAAAACAGTTAGGACAACTCAGATCTTAAAACAACAGTACGCGCTCCCCTGAACCGGACCCCGTCTTCCATCACGGCACCCCAGAGCATAGGAGGGCTATCGGTTATCCCTTGGAAAGCCAAATTTGCGAAATCCAGGCTATACAGCAACTGGCCTGAATTTGCAAGTGATAAATGATACTCCTATTCTGTATCTGATTATTTTTACTTTTTTGGCTCCGGAACGGGGCTCGATTCCAAGAAGAGGAAGAAAAGGAAGCACCCTCCACGCTTTTCGCTAAGGCTTCGACGGATTGCCAGCTCGGAAGAAAAAGATCGTCCTTGAGAAGAGACGCCTCGTCTAAACTTTGCGGCAAAACTTTCTCTTCCTCGCCGAAGCCCCGCCCCTCGGGCCTCGAGGCCCCGCCCCCTCCCCTCATTGGCCACCCGGGAGAGAGGAGTTCCGTGCCTGCGCCGGCGGAAAGGTTGCCTTGGCCACGCATCCCTGTGTGAATGCATGACGTTCGCAAAGCTGGCGCCAGGCTGTCTGGAGCTGCGAGTTAGATCAACACAGCTGGAGGGGCAGAGACACAGCTGGGCAAAGGGAGCAGATTCCTCAACAAAAAATAGGATTGTGAGAAAAGTACTTAAACAAAAACAGTTCAAACAAAAGCCTTAATGACATCCTTTCATAAAAAAAAAAAAGAAAAAAGGAAAAAAACGCTCGCAGGACTGGGGGAAAGGGAGGGGGGACAGAAAGGGCAGGGATGCGCCGGAGGGGCGGCCTCGCTGAGCGGCCCAGCCGGGCGCGCGCACAGGCGAAAAGGGGGTTCGCCGGCTGGGAGGGGAGGCGGGCGCGCGCGCGCGCTGCTGCCGGGCTGCCGAGCCCCCCAGAAACGGAGGCGAGGATAGATAAAGCCTGGAGGCGCAACGGGAGGCCTCCAGAGCCGCCGCGGTGCTTGCATGACGGAGGAAAGGCCTTTGGGGTGGGCCGCCCTCCTGCGCTCCCCGCTGGACCCAGATGAGAGTTAGTGCGTTTAGGACGGCGGGGCTGCGCATTTCTGAAAGCGAGCATTCCGCTCCGGGGTCCTGGAATTGCCGCTTTCCCGTTCGTGCTAATGGGCATCTTTTAAAATATAAATAGCCATAGTTGAGGAGGGTGGGGGCTGGGGGGAGCGAGCATCCAGCGTGGTCCAGCCTGACTGCGGTGCCTGGTTTGAAGCGTCCATTCGAAAATCCCTCCCGTTGGCAGTTTTGCCACGAGCCTCCCTGAAATCAGGGCGCCTTGCCTCCGCATGATGATGAACTGGTTGATATCTACATATATCTCATGCCTTTGCTCTCACAAAGAAGAAGCTGCAGAAAGTGAGTCTGTTCCAAGTGAACCCAGCCAGCAAGAGTTACAGAACTGGAAGTTGGGTTTTTCCCCCTCCCTTGCAAAGAAGGAGGTTACCCTGAGGTCAGTCTAGAATAAGGTTGCCTTTTTTTGCTTAAGCAGTGAAAATTGGCCAGGCCAAAGAAAGGAATGGAAGGAAGAACGGAACAGTTACTCAAATTTAAACCATTCAACTGGTTTGAATAACAAGCATGCATACTAAATGTTCTTAAAAAATGTTTTTTTCAGTAACATGGACTGGAATCATTTAAGGAGGGTGGGGTGTCTCTCCCCCAGTGCATCAAAGCATCCCCAAAGCAACACTTGATTTTTAAAACTGAGAAATGTAAAGCGGGAGGAAACTTGGGAAAACGATATCGTGGTGTGGTCGAGGGAGTGAAAGAGGGCTCAGAAAGCAGAAATTTTATTTAGAGAAATCAGGGTAGAATAGAAGGAAGAGGAGCGAGTTAACAGAGGGCAGGGAGGCTGGACACCTTCTTGAGGGTAGGAATAATTTACCCCAGTTGTTCCAAAATTAGACTTCAGACTATAAAGAAGCACATGGCATATGCAAATGTTGTTGTCATCAATAATACCGAGCAAAACCTCCAAGCTTTGTGCCTGCTAAAACCTATACCTTTGTATTTGGCAGCAAGCTTTCATTGAGTTGAATGGGATTTACTCCCAAGTGAATATAGGAATGCAGCCTTATTCTCTTTAGTCCGTTTCTAAATAATCAAATGGGGGGGAAAGTCCAATAGGCAAACTTCATGGATGCTTAAATGGTTGACTAGTTATGTTCTCGCATCATGCTCATGCAGGTGAGATACGAACCTAGTGTCTGCATTCATGCTTGTGTGTGTGTGTGTGTGTGTGTGTGTGTAGACGTGTGTGGCTTAGTGTGAAGTTTGAACCAAGGCCCTTTGGTTCATTTATGGTTCAATGTATTGTGTAAACCCTCAACAGAGGTTTCAACAACATCTGAACTTCAAGAGCCAAAGAAAATGAATGGGGGAGGGCAGCGTGCTACATTTCCTATGCCTGTTCCAGGGAATGTCTTACAGCTAGAAGAAATTCCTGGGAAAAGTCAGGGAATGATATAAAAGCGTATGACGCAGGAGCCTTTGGTGAGGGCATTTCCACACTGTGCTAATTCAAGCGCTGTTCAGAACTTCTGCAGTCCTATAACATCTGCTCTGCTGGCGAGCTGAGTCAATTCATTTTTGGCATAAGTATATTTGAAACTAGTAAAATGTCCTTTAAAAAATGTGCTGCAAGTCTGTGGATGGGGTGGTGGTGGTGTCATTCTCCATTTACAAGAATGCCTGCGTTATTACCCCTCCCAGCTCCTGGGATTCAGCTCTTTCAACAGAAAAAGGGCCTGGATGGCTGTGTAAGCTGATGGGATAGTTTTCAGTATAGCCAGACAAATGCATACAACACAAAGTAAGGTTGTGAAAGGGATCTGTGTGCTTATAACCAACTCAACTTCATTTCTCTTTTGCTATGAATAAGGCGTGGAGCTGAGGGGATTTCTGTTACTGCAGGTCCCGTGCAGCTGGATCACTTCTTGCTTCTTGGCCTTCGCTTGCAAGACTGAAGTTCAAACATCACTTCTCCAAGCCTGAAACACATTTGTAACATGCTCCCTCTACCCTTACCCATCCATTCTGAGAAGTCAGGCTGACATCCTTCCGGGCTCTTTATTTAAGCTTCAGGCACTTGCTAATGACCATCTTCTGTTTTCCGCCTGTTACCCCTTCCATTCAACAGATCCTGGTGACCAGATGCAAGAGAACAGTGCATGACATGAATTACACTGGCTGAAATTCTCTTCTTTTGCACAACAATATTGGGTAGGGTTTATGAGTCCAAAATATCTAGAGGGCCCCAGGATGTCTATCCTTGGCTTATTATTTATTTGCATACAGTCTCAATTCTATAAACAGCAGAAGCTCTTCTGCCTTTGGAACACTGATGCCCCAGGTGGTTAGATTTTCTCTTCCTGTCTTTTGTTTTAGTTGGATGGATGTTCTACCTTGTTGGTTCTTCCTCTTTCAGCATGAGAAAAAAAAATGAATTGAGGATCTCTGGGACTTGTAGTCTTTAAATAAGCATAGGGCATCATAACACCCATCGCTTTGCCCATCATATCTAACATTGGTCGGATACAGGTTTAATCTTCTATCCTAGAAGAAAGTTTGGGTCAGAAATTAGTAATTGCGTACAGCATGATTTGTTCTACCACATTTTCCAGTTGGGACATCCAAACAAATACGGGCAAACAAGTTTCCATAAATATCCTCAAGCATAACCTGCAATTTAGCCTTATTTTTCCCATCCAGATAATGGCCTTGCAATGCAAGCTGGGTATTAGGGTGGGGAAGACTTTCATCTAGTATGTCATAGATGACATCTCTGAATTCCCAGTCATAAGGGAACAGTAGGAAAAAGGACAGGATTTGCGGGTAGAAGTTTTGACCTTTTTTTTTAAGTCAGGAGATCATTTTTTGAAATTAGGTGATGCTCAGGAAGTTTAAGCCTACTTCAGAACCCTCATAAAGGCCATGCAAGCTAAAACAATCTACCAGACACTGGTGGGAGCCGCAGTCTCTTACAAATACAAAGAATTCCAAAAATCTGCCTGAAGTATCCAAAACCATTGATGTTTTTTAAAAATTCCACTGATCGGTGCAGATTTAGCTTGATAACAAACAAGTCATCTTTGCAGACTTTAGCTCGTTCTATGTTCTCTTTCTGCAACCTGGTGCCCTCCAGCTGTGTTGGATCATCTCCTGTGATCCCCAGCCTGCATGGTGGTTCCTGGGGTATGTGGAAATTACAGTCCAATGTAGCTGGAGGGCAGTGAGGTGGGAACAGGAGCTACATGACAATCAGTTGGCTGACTGATGACTTGAAGTTGCTATTGCTTTTTCCCCATTAGAATGGGTCACTTCTGGTGGTGCCCAAGTCATCTTGAGAGCAGTAAGCTGTCTTAGCCTTGGTTAAAAATAATAGGATCACAATAGGCCAGGATTTAAAAAAACATGGTTTATTCAAACCACTCTAGTGCTTAACCATAATGTTTTTGGTTACCCTAGTGCATGAAATCACCCATGCAGGCTTAGGGTTGTGGTTTGTTAAATAGACAATAGTTTCAAAAAGAAGAACCTCCTAACATCATATCCTCTATATATTCAAATAAATAATTAATACATTGGCATATGTATTATTTAGAAATATATGCAAAAGGACTAGATTGACTATTTTGTGCCAGTTTATTTTTGAGTTCATCTTATATTTACCACTTTTTTTCCCCCAAGGATAAAAAAAAAACTGGCTGTTCTAAAATCTCTTAGCTGTTCCTCTGCTGTTAGGGAATGTTTGTGTATTTATTTGTCAAATAAAAGATTTCTGAATGCAATTCCCACTTTCACTGCACTCTCACACCACAGAAACTCATGTTTCCACTATTATTACTTTTGGACCCAATCTGTTTTCTCCATCATAACCTCAGCTTTCCCCGCAATTAATTTTCTTTTCTTTTCTTTTTTTTAAACTTGGTCACAAGATAATTCCTGACGCCAGAAAGTCTGGAGGTCATATGAGTAGCAAATTGAGGAACAAGGCGGCACTAAGTCCGTACAAGTTTGCCTCCCCCAATCATGGAGGGGGGTGAATCTAAAACCTTGGGAAAAGTTATAGCTGTTAAACGTTGAAAGGTTAGGCGAAAGGAGGAAAGGCAGCGGGGAAAATCTGGCGTTTTCTATGGTCTACGTATCTGGCGCCCCTCTCTGCTCTATTCTCTCCCCCCCCATCATTATTTTAATGAAAAAGGGAAAGGGAAAGATGCGATCGACGTATCTTTTGAACATAGCTGGACTTCACTGAATGGAAGTGGGGGGAGGGAGGAGGGAGGGAGGGAAGCGCCGTTTGATGGCTAGCCCCGCCCCCCTTTCCATCAGAGCTTCCTCATTCCTTTGATGTCCTCTGCTATGTGGTGTCCGCCGAAGCCAATAGAAACCTGTTTGGCTGTTGAGCCGTCTTGTCAACGTTCCATTCCAACCTTTTCGCTGTCATCGGAGGGGGCGGCGCTTCGGCCTCGTTTGCCTAAAGGGGCGGGGCCGGCGCCCGAGAAGACAAAAAGCGCCGCTGACAGCGCTGGCGCTTTGCGGGCAAAAGTGTCTTCGTGCGGACCCGAGTAGGAGAGCTCGGCGGAAAGCGTCTCTCCGCCTCGTTGGCCGTGGCCTGTTTCCATTTCTCGCCTCCCCGCGGCTGCCCGTCCCCCACCCAGCATGAAAGCCATCAGCCCGGTGCGGTCGGTCCGGAGCTGCTACGAAGCCGTGTGCTGCGTCTCGGATCAGAGCCTCGCCATCGCCCGGGGCACCAGTAACAAGAGTCCGGCTCTGGAGGAGCCGATGAGCATCCTCTACGACATGAACGACTGCTACTCCAAGCTGCGCGAGCTGGTCCCGGGCATCCCGCAAGGCAGTAAAGTCAGCCAGGTGGAGATCTTGCAACACGTCATCGATTACATCTTCGATCTCCAGATCGTGCTGGAGGAGCAGGCGAAGAAGGGGCAGGATCCCTCGGCCGAGGCTTCTCTGCTCTCGTTAAAAGTAAGGAAGGCAGGGGGGCGTCCTCAAGGGTGGTAGGAGTAGGAAGCAGCCCCGCAACGTAGGGAGTGGGGACCTAGTGCCTTAATGGTAAGCGTCCCCGAGACTCATTCCTCGACCTGTTTCTCTTTCCCACCCATCGCGTTGGCCCCTCGAACTACAACGCCCATCGTCCTCAGGAGGATGGAGAGCGTAGTGCTGTAGTCTGGGGTCGTCCGTGGGGCTCCTCGCCGATGCCGCCAGATGAAGGGCGCGGACGGCTTCTGGCAGCCCTTTGCCGGTCCCCGCGCGCGCCTCTGGGTCGGGAGCCGCTTCGTTGGTGGGGGAGTCGGGAGGGAGGGAGGGAGGGAGGGAGGGGGAGGTTCATTATCCCGGGCTTGTCCTGGAACAAAAGCCCTAGGAACGCGTTTGGGTGAGCCGGGGAGGCGCCGAGGACTTCCGCTGCTTGCGTAAATGGAGCGTCCAGTAAACTCTTTTTAAGTCCACTTACCCGAATTTCTGTTAAGTGTTGTTTGCAGCTCAGTTGGGCGCTCCGTCGTCCTGTAAAGAGAGTTGGCTTAGTTTCGCGGGTGGGGGGGGAAGCCACTCACAATTCCTTCAAAACTGGATTAAAATTTGGCCTCTCAAAGTGGATCCTGCGGGAGGCACAGGAGCAACAAGCCTGGCTTTGTGATCCTGAGTCTCCAATCTCAGTAACAAGCCAAAGATTTACACTATCTTAAGAGAAACCGGAGCCTTTGCTTCTAAGGAATAGACCTCCTTGAAAATCGGGCTTGCTTGAGAGTAAGACAACGTTGAGGGTGACTGCTGTCTGTGGTTTCCTTGGTCGGAAGCCCCATAAAAACCTAGGGGTGTTATTTTCAAGCAAGCTCACCCAGGTCGCCCTCCTGTGCTTTACTCAGTTGTGAGTAAATACAGATTTGAAGAAGAAAGGTTCATCCGGCAGAGAGACCTTTGCAAGCCATCCTGGATCTTTTTCCAAAAGCCTGTGCTAAGTCCACTGCTGTGGGTAGAGCATAGTAGCGGGGGAGAAAAAGAAAGAAAGAGGCATACAGATCTAGAAACGGACAGTCTGCAGAACTTGGTACTATATTTAAAAGTTGAGTCAATATTTCTTCTTTTTTCCCCCAAAGGCGGCCGAACTTGCATCGGAACTCTGTTCAAAGGATGAGCGAAACCTTTGCCACCACTAATGTCTTCACAGGTACGGCCAGCTGATGTGACATCCTCGCTCATCCCCTCCCCGGCCTTCCTTCCTTTAGCCAGGAAAGCCTCTTGGATCCTACAAAAGGATGAAACCTTTTTTAAGGGCTGTTGGCTTAGAAATCTAGGTTACCCCACAGTAGCCTTATATGACTCCTCTCTGGCTAACAGAATGCGTCTTTTATGCCCCTTGTTCCCGCTGCCAACTCTGCAGCAGCTTGGATTTTTTTCTTGTTTCTTTTTTGCCTGTAAATGGAGTCATTATTTTTACAATGTCATTCTTTTAATAGCTTTAAGTCTCTGCAGCTGCTTAAACAGCCCTGCTGAAATGAGTGAATCAAGAGGCACTCTGCACTCGGCCCGCTTTCTCCCCCCCTCCCCGTTAGTAGTCAGGAAGACACAGCTCTACAGTTGTCCCCACTCTCTGGAATCTGTAATTTTAGATCCATCTGCAGCGAGTTCCGAAAGAGAAGAGCCCCCCGTGGCACTCTGCCTTTTGCCCCTCCTTCCTTTCCCCTTTCCTTTTGGTTGTGTTGGTGCCAATTAGCCAGCCCCCAGCTTGAGTATTGGAGGCTGATTCCTTATCAGCTGGAGGTACATAAAAGTTTCCTTGGAGGCGCCAGGCTGTCTACAGACCTGCCTCTGATCTGTTGCTGAAACTGACAAGAGCTTTTCTCTGCTCCACCTCCCCCCCCCCGCTTCCCCCCCCCCCCATTCAGGCTGCAGGTGTGGGATCCTGACACTTGGTTCTCTCCAGTGAAAGAAGGGGGGAAAAAAGAAGGAAAAATAGACCTTGACTGGAGGAAGAATCGGCTGTTTGAAACCGTGCATCCGTAATGGACAGACCTCCGCCTTTATCTTCCAGATAAACTGTGGAACGTGGTTACCCAAGGCAATTTCAAACTTGACTGGGTCTTCCAATAACAACTTTTTTTTTGTTTTTTACTTCTGTGTTACTTTTATCTTCCATCTGCCTGAAAACCAAGAAATTCTGCAGGCCAGGAGTGGGGGTGCTGGGGGGGAGCAACTGCCTTTTATTGTCAAAATACTTGTCGGATTGCTGCATTGCACAAGAAGAAACTTGGTATCCTAAAGCAGTTTTTTGCAAAGGTAGAACAAGGGGGAAAAACTCTTGAGCCATCAGATTTGTACTGCACATTGTTCTGGCTGGAGGGATCTCAGAGAAATGTGGACCGCGCACTTCCACAGTTGCAATGCTTGGCGAAGAGATCTGTGGAGAGATCTGTGTTTTGTTCTTTTTTTAAAAAAAAAATGAGGCAAAAAAAATTGCAGATAATGCAGCTTGTGTGTGTATATTTTGGATTATAGTTTTTTAACTTCAGTTTTGGGCAGGGGTGGGAAGGGATGTAAGAATATGAAAGCTTGAACTCACTGGAGGTGGTTGAGCCTCATGAGTTATATTGTTGAACTCTATAATAGAGATGACATGTACCTTTTTTTTGGCAGGAAGGTGAATTTCTGTATCCGAGAATTGTACTTGCTTTGTAAAAAAACCAAAAAAAACTTTTTATAAAAGTTTCTTAATAAATTTTAAACTTTTTTAATTCCTTGGAAATTTTTAAGGTTTTTTTTGGGGGGGGAAGGAAAGAAATTGCCTTAAAACTAACGTCTAATGCGCATACGTAGTCGAGTACAGCTTCATCACAGATTTTTTTTTCATACTAAGAAGTTTAAGTCACACTATTTTAGTGTGGTATAATCATTTTGTTCAGCTGGATTCTGAAGAAGAGGTCTTCTAAGGACCCCTAATCTTTGTAAATTGTAACTTCTTAGAATAATTTTAATTCCGTTGGCTTTTTTAAACATTTGTTTAACCTCCCAATTTAAAACAATGGCCCTAAATCTGGAGGCGGCCAACATGAGCAAAGATTAGAGCAGCTTCAAGTTTACTGGTTGCGTTAAAAGATGTTTAGCAAGGAGGAACACTGTTCCTCTGAGTTATTAGGGTATTAGTATAAAATTCCTGATTGCCAAATCAGGCTTCTTGCAAACTTGCATTGGCAAGGAAACTGCCTGTTGGAAATAGGAGCATAATCTCTCCAGGGAAAGTGCTGAAAATTGTCAGCCAAGAGTGGGCCCTAAATATATCTGGATTTCGCTTAGCAGGGGGTTTTGTTAGTGAGGTTGTGAGTCTCCCGGCCTGTGTTGATAATGTCAAAATGGAAGGCAGATTGACGTATGCAGGAATTAAGTGTTCTGTGACAAAATTGGGAATTGTATTCTTGGGTATGCAGACTTACTCAGTTCTTCCCTAAATGGATTTCACATTTTCTGGGTGCGTGCATTGTGCTAGCCGTAATATGGCTTTTATTTTGGCCTGGTACGTGAGTGAATCCTGCTGCTGGTTTGTGGGAAAAAAAGTGTTTATGGTGTGGTGTGCAACCTGGCTTACTTGAACTACTGTGAAACAAGCCTGTGTAATGCTTAAAGTACTTGGAGATTTGGCTCCACTGTGGTGTTCACTGGGGAAACTTTTTTCAATCATGAATCAGTCACTCTCAGCCCAACCCATCTTCCAGATTTGTATAGGGTTTAAAATAGGTCAGGGCCCAGAGTACACCCATTAAGCTTCCAGAGAAGAGGGGAAAGTATAAATGTAACAAATCAATATTGTGGTGCAGTAGGATGTGTGATCGGGGCCATACAGGATATGTTACAGAAGAAGTAGACATTACAGTTAAAATCTTGGGATGACTATGAAGTTGGGTTACAAACTGTAGAAGTGCTAATACTCAAAGGTCTCCCTTAATTAGCAATGTCAGCATATTTTCTGGTGGCTGTTTTTTTTGTTCTCCATCCTCCTGTAAGTTTAGAGCTATGTAATGCTAAAAAGGATGGTGGCAGGGTTAACAAAGCAGATGACATGACACTGTCTACTGAGTTGCCTTTAAACCAGGAGCATATAGAATGAAGTTACAGTGTAGCTTGGTTTTGGCTAAGTATGTTGGGTGAACCCAGCCAGTTAGGGTTTATTCAATAAATCAAGCTTCGTGTGATGTGTAAACAGGCCATGCATTGTATTATTTCTCTTAAACATCAACTTATTCGAGTACCTGCTACAGTAGCTGAAGGGTTCTGCATATATTAGGCTGCGAAAATATATTGAAGGTGCCCAAAGACATCATCTAATAACTTCCATTTATGTTTGGCGTTTGGCCAGGAGTTGTTCAAACCAACTATCCAGAGTCATTGGCTACAAATAGCGTTGGGGTGATACCTGTTGCCAAGGATTCTGAATGCCCTGTAGTGAAAGTGAACTGCAGGTCCTGGGCTGAAAACATCTTGGAGTCTTGCAAAGGTGTGGCAGAAACCCAGGGCAGATGCCATTCAGCTGTTTCTCTCTTGGAATGGGCCAGCTGTAATCCGCCACCCCCAAATTGGTTTAGAGGACAAACATTTTGCTCTGCAATAGGAAAATCAAATACTATGGGGGTTGTTTTTACCATGGGAATACTTCAGGGTGATGGGTAAGCATTTGTAGGATGCTGTCCGATGGAAGAAGGAGTTCATGTGTACTGTAGTTCAAAGTTCTTTGGCAATGTTAGGAGAGATAAAGAGGGCTGAACTATGTACCTTCTCCAGCCTCACATCTCAATATAACCCTGATTGGTTTACAGGCACTGGCTAATATGACGATACCTCTTCCAGGGTGGGAATCCCCAGCGAATTGGGAATGGAAGGGCAAACCTGTTTAAGTTGCTGTCTCAGTGCATATGATTTATGCAGTCAGGTTCTCCTTTTTTTTTTTTCTTTCCCCCAATTCCTCAAGCTGGTATTTGTGTTTTGATGTACTGCCAGTTCTCCAGTATCACAGGGTAAAGGTCAGATATGCTATCCAGCCTTGCTTACAATCTCTGCTTCGTTAACATCCCTTGCTGTGAACCTCTGCTCTGTTAACATTCAGTTCATAGTCACTGTGGAACCTAGTCTGTTCCTTTTTCAGCTTCACTGGAGATTGTGTGCTCAAAACTAGTTTGTAGCAGTGTTCACACATGGCACAAAGTCATATTGTGGTTTGTTTGGGTTTGTCTTAGCAGGTTGCGTGAAATTAAAAGCCAGCCTCCTTGTCACATCTAATTACTATCTGGCTGTTAATTCACAAAAACATGCTTAGCCAGGCCAGTTTCAATCACAGCAGCTGCTTTCACACAATACATTTTTAACTTTGGTGATTTTTAATAGATTAATGTACTGTGTGAGCCTAGGCTACTTTGGTTAGTTTATTCCTAAGTTGTGCAACATAGAAAATTGGATTAATTCAGTAAACAGGTTAAGCATGTTGCAAAAATCCACCCATTGATTCATCTATTACTTTATTGACCCATCAATTGATCCATTGTTCCATCACTTTGTATTTGTCTTTCTCTATGTGAATCTCTTCTTAAAACTCCACTTCTTTCTGATTTGGAAAATCTCGAGAAATTCTTAAGCTTGGTCAGAATCTGTGTTGTCTTTCCAACAAAGAACATCAGGAGCTTCAGAGTGACAGAGACTGGAATGGTTTATAACCTCAGTTCAGATCCTTCTTTCCCTTCAACATGAGACAGATCCTACTGGCATAATTTTCCAATCCATAGTTGAGACAAGCTGAAAAAATGACAACAAAAATGCTAATTCTTATGTAGCCAAAGAACGATTATATACCTAGAAGACAGGATTGGTTGTAAGCTTATGATGCTACAAAGTTTGCAAAACGGCTATATCGATACAGAGGGGGATAGGACCTTGTGAAAGTGGATCTTCAACAGTTTAAAGAAGGGTGGTCATGAATGTAAACTGTTGAAGAGGAGGGAAAAAACAGTCCTCCCCACTCAACACATCTAGAGGGTACAACATTTAGGGCTGCAGAAGGTAGACAGAATATCTTCTATCTCTTTGCTGCCCTCTGTTGATTGCCCACAGTTTTGCAGCCTAGATAGCGACAAGCCAGTCAGTCAATTCCTGTTGCAACCAATGGATCAACATTCAGCTGATCTGGAAGAAAAAAAAGCAGACCATTCATGTGCAGGAGAAATGCTAGGATGAAAAAAAAAAGACAGTAATTAGAGGCAGTTGGACAAGGTTGCCCTTAGGCAGTGTTTCTCAACCTTGGCCACTTTAAGATGGGTGGACTTCAACTCCCAGAATTCCCCAGCCAGCATGGCTGGCTGGGGAATTCTGGGAGTTGAAGTCCACCCATCTTAAAGTGGCCAAGGTTGAGAAACACTGCCCTTGGATATGAGTGGAACTACACAGAACAAACCTGATATGGGCCAAAACATTCTAGCTTGTTTGAGTGGTGGAGGAAGACTGTTCCACCCACACTTCCCCCAAATGAAGGCATGAACATCGTCATTTGTTTCCTGGGCGCAGATGTTTGTAACTTTGAACTCTTTCTTCCTGTCATCAGTCGGATGCCTGCTGTGGTGGAGAGGGAACATTTGCCTCCAATCTCTGCTCAAAACAGGTGAATGGAGAACACTTAATCTCTGCAGCAGCCTACCCCCAGAAGCAAAGGACATGGCACGATAAGATTGCATGTTTTCCCTGCTCCATTTAGAGAGAGAGTGGTACATTTCCTACAACCAACTTTTCTTGTCACCCACTGCCACCACCAGAGAAGGGCAAGTCCTCATACTGAAGATTCAGAGAAGTCATCAGGACTGAACTGATCTAGCTTCTTTCTCACCCAGAATTATGATGCATTTCCTCCATCCTTTGGCTCCGAACCAGAAAGTTCACATATCATAGTGAGCCATATGATTGGTGTCTTGTAAATCAAGCTTTATTGACTTATCATATTACATGAACCTAACTAAGGGTGGTTTATTTAATCAACTATGATTAGGAAGCTTGGTCTTCTATTTTTTCTAAGACTAGTAAATATTGCCTTTGCCTATGTAGAAGGTTGCCAACTTCTGTAGACTCTGATGCTACAAGTTTACATGTGGCCTGATGTACCACAGGAATGAAATCCCAGAGTATTTGGTATAAAAAAAAGTGGAGGTCTATATAACATTTGCATATGCTTAATTATGTATCTAAAATACGACTATACTTTAGTGCAGGATTTCCCACTCTTCCAGATATGTAGATCAACTCCTAGAATTCTCAGCAATGGTCATGCTGGCTGGGGAATTCTGAGAGTTAAAGTCCCCACACCCAGAAATGACCAAAGTTGAGAAATGCTACTTCAAAGAGAAATGTAGACCTTCTCATGCCTGACATTGACCGGGTGGCCTGTGGGTTGTCTCCAATTTGTTACCAGATGCTAAATGTTAGAGCAGATCTTGCTAGGAAGTCCTCAAAATGGAGGAAACCCTCCCAAGAAGGACAGGCGTCTGGTAGACCTTCAAAAAAGGTCACAACTCATAGATCCTTCAGGTCACATGGATCTTTGAAATTGCAGCTGCAGAGGGAATGTTGAAAGACACAACCTGAGGTATATGTAATCATTTACTAGTTGTAGTGCGTTGGCTTCTGAAATAGGGCTGCTATAGAATTCCTATATCATCATGAACTGGAGTTTCTTGAATAAGCCATAATGCCTGATTTGATACATAATTCTATGTAAAAAGCAAACTACATTATGGCTTAATGTAATGAGATCTGAGCCACAGTCAAGTCACTTTAACACTACAGTATCTCTTAGGTATTTTAGATGGGATCTTCAGATCCCAAAGTTCTCAGCCTGTTTTTTAAAAAAATGTCATTTTGCTTACCCAGAAGGAAAAAAAAAAGCTAGTAAAAAAAAGGTGGTACCTCTTGAACATTTTATTTTTTATTCAAGGAATTCCCTCCCTGTGACAGAAAGTGGGGCCTGTCCCTTGGTAAAGGGAGGATAGTTAGCAGATATGAAGATGGGGGTGATTCACAACTCAAACGTGGTACTTTTCATTCATGGGTATGATTCATCTGTGTTTCTCCTTAGCACAAGCCACTTCAGAGAAATCTAGATCAGGATTCACGTAGTCACTTCAAATAACACTAGTAGGGCAGTATAAGGTCAGTGTGAGTTATCTTTGGTCCTATGGACCAGATAGAGGCAATTCAAAATGGCTCCTGCTTCAGAATTTGGTGGGTTCACCCATGTCTGGCTGGGGAATTCTGGGAGTTGAAGTCCATACATTTTAAAGTTGCTGTTGAGAAACACTGGTTTATTTGAACCACAATTTGTGGAACAAACCATAAGCCCTTGTTCACATATAATGTTCTTCTGGTAAGTGCTTAATTTCTTCAGGGTAATCTGTTGGGAGCTGCATGGTAGGTGGGCTTGAGACATGGACATGCTGAAAGTGGAATTTTCATTTTCTTGTTGACCCACCCACCTTAAAGAGACTTTCTGATACCCTCTCTTCTTTCTCCCAAGTAGGGTACAGATGTTTCTTTCACCAAGCATCTGAACCAATATTTTGGAGAATAATCTTGAAATTAGGCAGCGGGTTACATGACATGATGCCTGGGGATGCATTTGGAACTACAGCCACAAGTAGCCTCCTCCTAGCCATAAACCATGGTTTATAAACTACAGAGGCTTAGTTCATAAATTATTCAAGTGGAAACCAAACAAATCACCTTGTGGCTTAGAGACATGTGAACCCCACTATTATTCCAAAGGCTGTTCCATGTAGGAGGAACTTAACCCTAAAAATAATTCAGTAGTTTCTTCCATGAGCAATAAGGTTTCTGGGTCATTTAGAAGAAAGGTAAGGGTGGATGTTTATCACAGGTGTGTGAGAGAGAGAGAACTGGCCTGACTTATTTTTAAAAGTAGAATGAGAGACTGATCCTATCTACATGGCTAATCAAGCAGTTCTTTGCACACAAAAGAAGTCTAGTCAAAAATGCCTCTCTGGAAATATGGCCAGAACCCCACTGGCCTATAGAACTGCCCTCTCCTAAGCCCATAACTCATCTCTTCCCCATAAGTCTCTTTCTGCACCTAGAAATCTAACTTACAAGGGATATTAATGTGAGAGTGCTTCTCCCTGGAGCAAGGCCAGCATCATCAGGTGCTAGGGAGGCAAGACCTACATATTCCAGCAGGAGCTCCACTGCTGACGTCTGGAACCACCTGCTCCTCTTTGCTTACCTCTGTTCAACTGACTTCTCGGGGCAAGTGATGATGCCTAAAGCAGAGATGAGTAATCTGCAGCCCTGCAGATACATATGAGCCATAGTTTACTTTATCAGGTCCTTTGCAGGCAATCTCTTGTGACCTTTGGCAAGGATATTATGCCTCTTTCCAGTCAGCTGTAGAGGGTCAGAGAGAAAAGGACTCCTGAATGAGAGAGAATGGGTAACCCCACTCACATCTGGCTCTTGCCTTGCCCACCACTTGCTTCATACCCACCCATCAGTTGAGATGTGGCCTCTCACACAGGAAAGGTTGCTCAAGACCCTGGGGCTAAGGAGAAGAAAGGACAAGCTCTGCTCATCTCTTTTCTCTTCCTGGGTCCAGAGGAAAAAGGTAGAAGACAAGTCAAGCAGGGTGACCCTGCTGGGTGAACCACTGGTCTAATTCAAAAGCTGCCTCCTGCTCTGAAAGAATGTGGTTTGGCCAAAGATGTCACCTTGACTGTTTCTGTGTTTTTTTAATTTCCAGGCTTAAGTGAAGGTGAGTCAGTGACACAAATGCCTGGTTGGAACTAGAACCTCGAAGACTTGACTGGTCTCTCGTCAGAACCAGAATGGCTGGTCCTGGAACAACCCTCCTCCCACAAACTAACCTGCCATTATCTGGAAGTCTAAATCCACCCAAGTGACTTCTAAATCACCTTCACCTCTGGTATAGATGCCTTCCCCAACCTGGTGCCTCCAGCAGTTTTGTACTGCCAGAATCTCCCAGCTAGTATGGCTGTTGGTGAGAATTCAAGAGTTGGATTCTGTATATCTGAAGGACAGCCCATCTGGGGAAGTCTGATATCTCATTGCTGGCTCTGTTCACATAGCATTCCTAACCAAATCAGATATGTAGTTGCCTTGGTACAGTTCAATTCATGTTAACCTTGGTTAGTTCTTCTTTGACATGGCATGTTGCACACACCATTCACTTAGTTTATTGTTAAACCTATTGTACAAATCCAGAAAAAGAGTTGACTCATTACATGAAGCGTGTTGTGTGAACCCAGTCTTTGTGTGGAAAGAAGCAGGCTGGGGGTGGGTAAGTCTCTCTCAGCCCCACCAGCTTTACAGGACAGCCCCCTCCCAAAGTGTGGGTGGACAAAAGCGTGTGCTGAGAGGAAGCAAGGTGCTTGTGTGTGTGGGATGCAAATGCATCAGACAGCAAGGATGACGCAGAAAAGAGGCCCATCCTCTCCTTGCATGTGTGGTGGTGAAGGTGGAAGATACAGCCACAAAGCAGGTTACCGTGATCTTATGCCTTTGAGCCAGCTTGGAAACTGCAAATGCTTTTTAACTGTACTTTATTTTGCACTGTATAATGGAGGAGATGCACTGAGTGGCCCAAGTGAAGAAAAGGGGGGTGGTTTCTTACAGATGGAATCCAATTTTGCCATACACTACCTCCTCGCCAAGCTCCCAGTAGCAAATTAAGGCAGCTTGTTCTTATTTCTGCAAACATTGGAACATTCAAGAACAAAGCATTTACATCCCCATTTCTCATCCTGCGCCTTTTAGCCTGCAAAGGAAAATTAGTCCCCTGTCCTCACTTATTTTGGAGACCCATAAATATTTTTTGCTTCCTTTTTTTTTTTGTTTGGTTATTTTGCAGATTATTTGTTCCATCAAGAGTGTTAGGCCCCTCCTGTATCCCTCTTGAGAAATAACAGTGTCAGACTTACATATCTGAATAAATAAAAGTTTTGTTCATCCTGCTCTTCAGCCCAGGAGTAAGTAGATGGTAGTTAGGAAGCCTTGTGTAGCTCTTGGTTCAATTAAAAAAAAATCTCTGCCAGAGATCAGTTCAGACCACTGGTTGAAAAGTTATCTTCCCCATCTCTGCAATCTGCTGTTTAGAGGAATGAGGGGGAGAGAATGAGAAAAGAAAAAAAAAGAAAAAAAACCCCTTCACCCCCTTTTGGTTTATCACTCCTGCTTGCTATCTGGACCCTAACAGATTATCTTGGAAGCAATGTGGTCTCAACACAACTGAAAGGGTTGTTTGTTCGTTCTTACACCGGGGACTGGTTTCCTTTGAGTAATTTTTCTCCAAACCTAGAGATTCGTCAAACAACTTGTCAAGACCGAGGCAGTTCAGCATCAGGATACAGCATAGATGACTTTCCCTCCGTTTGGGACTGGACCTCAACTCCTAGCCGGCTTGCCGCTTTCATCAAACGTGTGCTGAGAGGAAGCCAGGTGCTTGGGTGTGTGGGATACCAGTGCAACAGGCAGCAAGGGTGATGCACAGAAGAGGTCCCTCCTCTCTACACATTTGTGGTGAAAGTGGAAGATACAGCAATCAAGTTGGTTACCACAATCTTGTGCCTTTGAGGCAGCTCGCAGGGCATTGCCATCAGTATGAAGAGACCCTGTCCTCAGAACCAAGCAGCAATCAAACCCACAGATGAAAGCTGTATGTCTTTAAAATCTGACTGTGGTCAATAGACTTTGGCCTGATACCTAACTGATCATAGTGGTACAAGATCAGCTCCAATTCCAGAAGCCTTTCATGAGGCAGGTCCCTTCCGTGGCTGATCTCTGCTTTCATCCTGATGACAGAAATTCTTGGAGAAGGGGATTGGCCTTGGTTGCCAATTTTATTAATTTGGGATATTTATATCCTGCCTTTCATTCAGGAGCTCAACAGCAGCATGCAAAGCCCCCCACCCCTTCCATTTTTTCCCCAACAAAAATCCTGTGAGTTGGCTGGCATGAGAGACCAGGGAACTTCTGTGACCGAAGGTGGGCTTTGAATCTGGAGTTCCCTGCTCCTAGTCCAACACCTGAACCACCTCACCACTGTGGTTCTTGGGCTGAGAGAGAGGAAATAATCCACAGTTGTTCAGGAAGCTTCTGTGGCTGGGCAGGGTGGGGGACCACTAACTAGGTCACCACACTCATAGTCCAACATTTGCAGCACTACATCACCCTGGGTCTTGGGCTGAGAGTGTGTGTGACTAGCCCAGAGTCACCCAGGGAGCTTCTTTGGCTGAGGGGGAACTAGAACTTGGGTCTCCTCATTCCTGGTCCAGCATCTACACCAGAGTGGTGCTCTTTAAATACCTGCAAACTTAGGTAAGGTTGTTGATATTGACATTGAATGCCCTAGTCTTCCAGCTCTCTCATTAAAACTTGCCCAGCCTTTCCAATCTGCAGGGGATGCCTTTGGGAAGATGTCCTCATTGTCAGAGACCCATTTTGGATTTAATTTGTTTGGGAGGGGCATTTGGCCTCTGCTTCCTGATAGCTTAGAAAATCTGTACAGGTACATCTCTTATGCCAGGCTTTTAATGGTTAATGAATTAGTGTTCAATTTTAATATATGTTTTAAATGTTTTAGATTCTAGATTTTAATTCTAGATTCTAGATTTTGGGTAGAGGGTTGTTGTTAGTCACTCAGAGCAGAAAGGTAGGGTATCAATCAAACTGATAAATATTAGCCAATTATTTTAGAGTCCAGACATGTTGCTGTTTTTGTCATTAGCAGGACTGAGAGATTATTGCCACCGATATATGGCTATGTAGCTGGCAAGCTGTGTATTATTACCCATCCCTCTGTTGCATCTATAATAGCAGGCCCTCCTGCCTAATAGAGCCAAATGTCCCATGAAAAGATATGGAAGAAGAGTCATGCCATTTCACCACGACTGCTGCTGCTCCACCTGGCACCTCCTATTCCTGTGTCCATTTTAAGCACTGCCAGCTCCAACACCTGGCATTCTTGGGCACCTGCCAGGCAATTGCACTTGGGTGGACCCATTGCTGATGCCTGTCCCTTCTGTTTTCCTTTTCCAACTGGAGTTCTCAGCAACAGCACTTGGCTGAGTGAAGTGGCCATATTTGTTTCCCATTATGTTCCTGGCACAGTGTTAGTTTCAGGGGATTCTGGGAAATTAAAAGGGCGGTCTTCTGTCACACTGATGGCACTGTATGTAGTTAGCAAACTGAAAGAGGGTACCCCAACTGTCCAGGAATGTCCTCAAATCAAGACCCAGGGCTCATGTTAAGAACTGGCTACTGTTGAGGAAAGATGGCCCAGAATAAGACAATTGGAGGCTCTTGGGATGGATGCTTGTCTCTCATCTAACCTTGGATCTTCGTTGCTGATGCCACAGTAATCACGCAAGGAACCACTGGTCTTCCCAATGTTGCTGAATTACAAGCTCTAATAGCCTCAGCCAGCACGGCCGATGGTAAGGGATGCTGAGACTTGTACTTCAGCAACATTTAGATGGCCGCTGACCCCTTAGCCCTGAAGGTTAGGTTCTCAATGGCTACTGATCACGAGGACTATGTACTTCTCTCAGCTTTGGAGGCAGAATCAAACTCTGAATGCCATCTGCTGGAGAATACAAATTAGAAGGTACTCTTGGGCTTCCAAAAGGCATTTGGTTCACTACTGTGGGAACAGGATGCTAACCATGATAGGCCTTTAGTCTGATCAAGCATGGCTTCTTTTTGTATTTTCATACTCTCCTTGTAAGTGGATCTATTTAGACCTGGTTCAATAGGCAGGCCTAATTCTGAGGAGCCCAGAATTTTATGTCTAGTGGGTGGCCATATACATTTAAACCAAAAAAAAAAAAAGGTGTGTGTGTGTGGGATAAATAGATTCCTGTATTAGTGAGCAAGACATTGTCTTCCATTCTTCATTTGTGCTGGACTCAGACCCACATTTTCTTTGGTCTTGGCCCAGCATTTCCTCAAAGCCATTTTGCCTTTTCCATGAGCACTGGTCAGGTAGCTGCAAGAAGAACTTCTCAGAATTCCAACTATGGCCCTTTGGATTAGGTATTGCTGTGGATCATAGCTTAGCTCAGAGCTAGACTCAGATCTCTCTTCAGCAACTAACTCTCCAGGTTCCCTTGTGCAAATCACTGCCTCTCAGCTTCAGCACCCCTGGGTGTCACATGGAACTACTGACCTAGCTCAGAAAGGGAGAAGCAGAGATAAGGGTTGTAAAAAGAGCCCTATATAATTAATAAGCCGTATTCCCAGAAGCCAAGCAGAGAATAGCAAGCGTGAACTCAGCCACCTACACACACCCAGCTGCACAGCTGTTTTGTGCTTGTTGTGAAACAATTCTTTATAGATGTCACAAGTCAGCCTGGAGCATCCTGAGGCTGTTGGATTTAAAAAGCAATGGGGGTGGGGGGAATAAGAAGAGCATAATATCAGTATCTCTGTAAAAAGGATTGCGAGGGTAGTTCATGAAAAACTTTTTTGTAAGCTGGAAAAAAAAGTCAATCTCTACTTTCTTTGTCTCCAAAATGGCAGGCAAGCAACCATTTTATTAAAGTAGACTACTGAGTTTCTTGGATATCATCCTATGATAAATGAGAGCAGTAGTCCAACTCAACATAGTAAGTCAAGATTTGTTAGATTTTAGTATAGCGTGTGGTATGTATACCTAACCAGTTGTAGTTTATTCCATAAACTAAGGTCAAGCTATCTTACCATGAGCCTAGACCCTTTTCAATCACTTTCAACCATGTATGGAATCCAGAAATCTCAGGTTTCTGCTACAACAAACTGGTTCTTAGATCTTTAAGATGCTGCAAAACGTTGCTGTGTAATTGTCTATGATCCATCAGAAGAAAATCCAATATTCAGTGAGACCTACTCCTAGATATGTAGATAAAGAATGGCCACCTAGCTGTTTAGGGAGCTGGATTATAGCCTACGCTAGTGGGAGGCCATGCTTTATATGCAGAAGATCATAGTTCAATATTTAGCATTCCCAATTAGAAGGATCAGGTAGCAGGTGATGAGGGAAACCCCTCTCTTCCTGGGACTGAAGAATCTGCAACCCTATGATCTTGCTTGACTGCAGACCTTAGCAGGCTCAGCCACAATGGCCACCCCAGTGAGGGAACTTAGGAGGGGACAATACAGAGCCTTATCTGATATAAAGCATCTTCCTATGATCTAAGATTACTTGATTGAAAAAAAGATATTAAACAGGTGATGCTGATAGATTAGTCAACCTATTTTATGGTATACAGTGGTACCTCGGGTTACGAACGCCCCTCTTTATGAATTTTTCGAGATACAACCAGCTCCGGCTCCAAAAATTTACCTCGACATGCGAACTCCTCCTCGAGCTACAAACCGGATCCGCGGCCATTTGCCCTGCTGCCACGCGGTCGCGGCTTCCTGTGGGCGAGATCGCGGTAGCAAGGAGACGTTCGGTGAGGCTTGTGGTGTGTTTTGTGGTGTTTGGAAGGTTTTTGGTGTGCTTGTCAGCATGGCTCCAAAGAAAATGTTTCAGAACTGTTTAACCGTATGTATTTACATTGAACCTTATGGGGAAATTTGCCTCGTGGTGCGACCAAATTCGGAGGGCGGAACGGATTAACCGTATTTACATTGAACCTTATGGGAAAATTTACCTCGAGTTGCGACCAACTCGAGTTGCGATCAGAGTCACGGAACGGATTAAGTTCGTAACCCGAGGTACCACTGTATTTGATTTTAATGTTATGCTTCCCTTGGCACTTCTGGCATGCAGTGCAATTTCTAACTTTGTTCTGATTGCTTATGGTTTTTGGTTTGACAGAACATAAGAACGTTGGTCCTGTGTTACAGTATTTGTTTGTTACTTTGTTGGTTAATAGTTGGTTAAACTAGTTTGGAAAGAAAACTTTGCGGGGGAGGGGGGGAAATGTATGCATTGGCTACATGGTGACTTCCTATAAAAGTAAAGCTGCAAGAAATGCATTCCCTGTCTTTATCACATGCATCTCCTCTGTTTACATGTACTGTGAAAGGCACAGCACCAACTGTGTTTCCACTTCTGCTTCAGAATGCTCAGTGTTGCTCATCTAGACGTGTGCGCAACAATGCCAGTGGGACAGATTTATTCATTGTACATTCATAGGATTACTCATATAAGAATTTTAGTCAAACCAGAGCATCTGCATTACCTTTTCCACTTCACTGTAATGTTTTTGACCCACTGAACTAACCATGAAAGCCAGAGAGTACTCTTGCTTGTTCAGATTCATATTGAGTCAATTATACAGTCCCTTATTCCATGAAGTCATTTATGACCTGAAGAAGTGCGGGTGGTGGTGTTGACGTTCAAAGGCTTTGGGTGGGATGCAGACACCAAATTTCTAGTAATAATTTACATTGAAGTAGGGGATTTACTTTATTGTGAGATAACAGAGCCCTTTTCAAGTCTCTCTTGTTTCAGTGGTTTTCGACTGCTTCATGTGATCGAAGAGCTGAAAGGAGTAACCTGTCACTATTTCTCACTCCCATAATATATCTCAATAATTTGTTTTTTTTAATTGGGGATTAAAAAGAGGGAGGAAGAGAAAGAGAAGGGAGAAAAAGACAACTTTATTTTCTCAATGGCCTCATTCTGATTACCGGACCATCCTCTCGGCAGCCTGTGAATTCAATTTTTGAAGGAGCCACATTAAAAAAAGAAAAAAAAGAAAAAATTCTGTACCTCTCCAGGGCGTTCTTCTATAAAGATACAGCCAATTCTGGTCAGCGCTATCCCTCAGCTCAGGGTCATGGGGAGAAAGCAAATGCTTTCGTACTTGTGTGGAGATGATCATAGTTCTGATTTTGTTTTAAAAAAATTCCAGTTCCAATGCATTGCTTTGCTTCTTGTTTCCTTTAGCCTTTCTTCAAGACTTCCAAAGAAATCCCTACTTAAATGTAACAGGAAGGACCCATGGGGCGTCATGTAGATCGGGGTTCCTCAACCTTGGACACTTTAAGAGGGGTGGACTTCAAGTCCCAGAATTCCCCAGCCAGACTTGCTGGCTGGGGAATTCTGGGAGTTGAAGTCCCCCCCTCTTACGTGGCCAAGGTTGAGGAACCCTGAGGTAGATTATCACACCCTCTTAGCTCATGGCAGTGATGTATGTCTACAGGTGTCCCTTTCTAACCCCCTATATATCCAAGTCTAGTTAAAGGCAACATATGGGAGATATTCATTAGAGCCAGTGGGAAGAGGACTCTAGAGGCTTGCTATCATGGCTGGGAACAGCCAAGCCCACTTCCACCTTCCCCAACTCCAAGCAGGCTCTGATCCTGCTACCAGGTACATTCTGATTGGCTACAGAGGCTCATGATTGATGGCAAGTTGTGGAAGCCCTACCTAGAGAGCACCTGGCTTAGCAGACAGGTCCAAAAGGCATTTGCTACATGATGTAGGACTCTTTGAAGTACAAAGGTGTGCATTTTCGGGAACGAGAAGCAGGCAGAAGCACTTTGGGATAAAGTCAGATCTGCTGAGAGAGCGCCCAGGAATGATTTTTATGATGTTCCCAGACATAGGCTTTCTGTCTGTCTGATTTAAAGCCCAGAGCAGTCACAGAAGTATAATAGATGCCCGTTCTTGACTTGGAGATGTTACCTGCAGCTTGCACCCTCAGAAGTACTGCTCCACAGTGTGGCTACACAGTTTTAGGGTTTTGTGTACAAGCCAGGCAGCCAAATTCTGCTTTTTTAAAACCTACCATTATACCATTTGATGAAAGAGAATTTATTTTTGATACTTATTGCAAAAGAGAAGATTTAAGCTGTTGTGGGTGGTGGGTAATGTTCTTACAGTTAGTACTGAGAGGGCCAAGGGATGTGTGTGTGTGAGAGAGAGGAAGAGAGACAGAGACTGTCCTGCCTTGATTGCATGATTATTTCTACAGATATAGTGTAGAAGTGAAGATGTTGGGGGGGGGGGGCACACACTTCCTAGGGGGCTTCTTCAGATTGGAAAGTTTGGGCAGCCACAGAAGCTGCAGAGCAATAGAAAGCTGTGTAATGGAAATCAAGAGCTGTAACATTCTCTGCCATCAATAATAATAAAGCAAGTTTTTTTAAATCTGCCAAGAGAAATTTGCAAGAAATTTTCAAGCATTCAGAGAATAGAGGAGAAAATCAGAAGGCTCTTTCATGGGCAGGGGGCACTTCTGAGGAATTGCAAGACAGCTTTTAACACAGCATTATTGGCCAGACACCAAGGGAATATTTTTAGATGGGATTGGTGCTGTGCATAATCCATGGCTAGTTTAACTGAAGGTTCCCTTAACTCCACTGTTTGTTCGTAGTATTTTGTCTGATGGAGAGTTCTGAAGAACTCAAAAACCTTGGACTGTTTTTGTGCCCTTGGGGTTAGTTCTAATAATATTGGCATATTTTAAAGCCCATTATCCTGGCCCTGCTCCCTTTCTCCTCCTGTTTTCTTCCTGAAGTGGTTCTGGCATGCCAAAATGCACAAGGAGCTTTCAGCCCTACAGAGAGTGGCAGGGAACAGCTTGTATTGTTGTTTTAATCTCTCTTACCCTGGTTAAAAAAGCAATTTTGCTTTGGAGCACAAAAACTGCTCCCGTTTGGCCACCAGCCTTTCTAGTGGCAGTAGGAAGACCAGCCCCACCCCCAGCACAGACATTTCTCCCAATTGGAATGAGTGGATGTAATAACTTGCTGGGCTTCTCCAAAGTTCTTGCACAATTGAGCAAGATTCTAAATGGCAAAGTGGTTTAGTGCGATCCCAGCATCTATTCAAGACATGCAGTTCCCCAGGAAATAAAGAGGAAACTGAATGTCTTGCTATTTCCTGCATTATGGAGTGGAGAAATGGGATCCAGACCCCAGTCAAAAGCTGAAGCGCTGAGTTAACAGAAATAATGGAAGCGATGTAGTAAATTTAGAGCAAGACTTGGATGTATATTGTTACTTATACCTGCTGTGGGGTGGGTGGGACGTCAATTCTTTGTTGTTGTTGTTGTTGTTTCTTTTCTGCACTTTTTCTTCTTTTTTCTTCTTTTTTCTTCTTAATACTAGTTTTGGTTTGTTTTTATTGCTATTTAAAAAAAATCAATAAAGTTATTCTATAAAAAACGTTGAAGCACTGAGCAGGAAGATTCTTGGTCTGCTTTGGGGGATGACACATGGAGTTTTATGCATTCCTGCCCTCTACAGTGACAGAGGAGGGGTGTTTGGTTTCTTCCTCAGCCCTTGGAGGCAAAGGGGCCTTACCTTTAAAAAGTGAAAGTGAGTTTGGGGCGGTCAAAAGCTGCCCAGATGCTTTCTGTGTCACATTGATGGGTTAGAGCAACTTTCTCCAAGTTCAAAAGAAGCCTTTGAAACAGGTTGGCTTCCTAGATCCAGATGATGTAGCACGTTGGAGGAAGAGAAGAGGCCTGAGGATGTCCAAGCTTGATTGCAGGCAGGGATCTGCAGGGTATGATCAGAAAAGTGAAGATGGTGGTTGGGACAGTGTGATGGAAGCTCATGTTCAATTGCACCGTTGTGCTGGCCATTTGGGCTTTTTTAATCACACCCTGCAGACTCCTCTGATTGTTGGCTTGGACCAGGAGAGGGGAACCTAAATCTTGGATTATCTCTGAAGTTGATCAGGTGAGCTGAAGTCAACCTTTCTCATTCCCTCACCTCCTTTACAGGGTTGTTGTGAGCATCTTGCCCTGTGTAAGTTTTCTTTCAGTGCCTTGGAGAGTGAAAGTAATAAAGGAAGAGAACTAGAGCAGAGTAAAATGCAGAAAGAACAGAAGCCAAAATGTTTTAAACTGTGTTTTGCTGAACTAGCCTTAGTGCCTTGGACTGCACATCTACACCAAGGCTCACACATCGTACTGTGTTGGAAACGAAGTGTGTCAGTTTTGGTGTGCTGTGTGAGAGGGGGCACTGGCTGACAGTGGTTAATCTGAATACTCAGATTTTGCTGGGGCCTTCAGAGATTTGCCATCTGAGTGCCAGCTGGAGTGAAGTAGAGATCAGCCATCTATTCCTAGGCAACATCTCAGTGCTTAACTCTGGGCTGTAGGCCTTGAAAGAGTCCAGCATCAAGATTCATGTTCTTTTCACTTGCAACATTGCACTGATTTATGGAACAGGCCAAGGAACAGGGTTGCTCTGTCTGCTAGAAAGTCCTATTCTGCAATGCACTTGCAGCAGAAAGCACTGGTGGGAATCTAAGGCTGTGTTCACACAACATACGGAATTTAATTGGGTTCCTGAATTAACTCGATTTCCAGATTCTCACTTACACTGGCCCAACCAAATGGGCTGGCTTTGTGATGCTAAAAATCACAATGACTACACTGAACCCACTTGGCATGTTGGGAGGGAGCATGATTATCAGACTTGGTTAATCCTGAACACAGCCAAGGAGCTCCCCTATTAACAGTCCCCTGCAACTCTATTTTGCAAGGAAAATTCAACAGGGCAAGAATTGCTCCAAAGATGAGTAGAATGGTTAAAACTGCCTGGCAATTCCCACAGGGCAAAACCATCACTGATAGGCAAGACTCCCCATCCATCTCCAGATCACAGGTCAAGGTGATTGATGATGTGTTAGGACTGTTGGGGCAATTATTACTGTTGAGCAACATGGCCCTGTCATATCTGAATTGCAAAGAAAACCAATTATGGTTGGCTTGGATACTTAGCAGTGGAGGGAAGGCTACTCCCGGCAGACTAGATCAGTGAATGAGCAAACAAAAACCACTAATTGTAGGAAATGCTGCTTCTGATTCTAGTTTGGTTGGGTTCACTCAACTTGACAGGCTAAGATGTCTTTGGCTAGTTAGTGGATCAGCCCTCTTGCATGAAGCCACTCAGTATATAGAGTTATGATTCAGAGTTCTGCACAAACTTAGGCAATTGGGTTAATTCAATAAAGCAGGATGAAACTAATTGTGGGTTAATGTGTTGTGCGAACTCAGCACTTGCCAGGAAAGATCAGCAGTAGCAGACAAGGATTTTCTAGGAGATTTGCCCATTAATTCCAGACTGCTAAAATGTCAAGGAAACCTTGATAAAATTCCAAGATAATATCACCTTCTGAATTCTTCCCAAAGAGTTTCAAAACAACAGACTGTCATTTCAGGAGTAATCAGGCCTATATTTGAAGAGTGCAACACTATCATGTTTAAAATTAGTTAAAAACATTCCTCAATGCTTGCCATTTAGGATATGAAAGGATATTTCAAAGGTGTTGTGAATTGTTGATCCTAATGAATTTAGCAAGAATTAACAATCTGGTTTCTCAAATAAGGCACAGTCCATATTTAAGGAGACATCTGAGCAAAGTAACTCTACGCCCCTTTTTCTCCCCCCTCTTTAGGGGCAGCACCATTGAGCAATACTATCAACAGCAGAAGGCTGCATTTTACTTTCCCACAATGCCATGGGAAGATGCTCTAACAGGGCATTGTGGGAGTTCAATATGGCAGCTAGGCTCAGCTGCCCAATGCTGTTTTAGGTTGGACTTTTATTCCTTTTTAACAAAGGGACAGGGCAGGGCTCAGCTTGGGCCAAACCTGGTTGCCAGGGTGTTGGCACTTGCCCAAGTGTTTATTTAGTTATTTACTTGATTAATATAGCCACCCATCTCACTTTCAGGTGACTCTAGGTGGAAGCACCTGCTGGTGGGAGAAGATACTCCAACCAACCTGATTCCAACTAGCCCCCCTTCCCTCGGCCCCACTCCGCTAGAAGTGGTGGGGTAGAAGGGAGGGCATGAACTGATCACCCCACCCTGCCCCTCTTCCCCGGGCTTTTATTTTTGCCAGCGCACACCCCAGACTCTTACGCTGAAGCCTGCTCCCACCTGTTTCCCCCTCCTCCTTTTGTGCTGGGAAACACACACACACACCAGGGGAAGAAGGAAGAGAGAGAGGAATTAATGCAAAGTTGCTTTAAATTAGCAAAAATCCTGACACAGAGAACAATTCTAGCCGGCGCTGCTGGTGGGTCTTGGCAGCCGGCAGAAACTGATGCAATCAGCCGTGATTAACAGTGGGGAGAGGCCGCGTTTGACAGCACTCCCCCACCTGTGTTTGCCATTGTGTTCCTCTTAGCTGTTGCAGGTGTTTGCTGGCGCCAGCCTGTCTGAGCTCCCAGTCTCTGCTCCTTCCACCGCCCCGCCCTGCCCGCCGCCGCTCTCAGCCTCTCGGTTTCCAACTTTCAATGCGCTCCTCTCTCCCCCTCTCCCTCTCTCTCTCTCGCGTTCACACGTCTGCAAACAAGGCCCAAACAGAGGGGCGAGCGAATCCCCCCGCCCGCCCGCGTGCGCTTTCCCTCTCTTCTAGCCCTTAATAGCCTCATTACAAAGGCCATCAATTATTCTTGAAACACAAAATCCCTACCAAATGCCTCCCCCTTTTTTTTTTAAACGGAATCATCATTTCTTTGGAGGGTTATTTGGGAAGGGGGGAGGGGGAGAGCGAAAGGCGCCTCTTCTTTGGGGGCCTTTCCGCCCCCTGTTTATTTCTCCCCCTTGATTTGGGCCGAGAGGACTGAAAAAATTCCAGCCCTCCTCCTCCTGCTGCTGCTGCTGCCCCCACGCCCGTTTCCTCCTTCCTCTTCCCTTCCCATGAAATCTTTTCGAGAGGAAGGAAAAACCGTTCGGGCTGGGTGCTCCCAGTTTCCACGTGCATCAGGATCTGTTTAATTGAATCGCTGTTTAAAAATGTGCTGAAGGGGAAAAGCAGGGAGGGGGGTGGCAGTGTGGCTGAGCCCAGCCCTTAAGTGATTTAAAATCATTTCCAAGAAGATCGAAGGAGGGGATGTATGTTAAACAGGGTTGCGATTACGTTTTTCCCCTCCACCCTTGGCAGGGATGCTGTGTCTTCTGACAGCTGCAGAAGATGAACTTCCAATAAAGAGCATTTTCCCAGTGCTGCATCTCTAGTGAAAGGCCAGGGGATGGTGTGTATGTGTGTAAATAAATAGGTGGGTGGGCTGGTCCTTTGTTGAATTTTTTCTTGCTTCTCCAACAGTTGCTAAAAGTGGGGCCTGAAGGGGTGGGATGTGCTATGAAAGCATTTGAATGGAGCGGTCGCTCTGGTTTGGAGTGGCTGGAGTCTGAGTTCAAATCCTGAGTTACACGGCTCGCAGGGGGACGTTGGGCCCATTCTTCCACTGGAAGCTTTCTGGGGTTGTGAGGATAAAAAGGAAGGGGGAGATTCTGGCAATGGAAGCTATTCCTCGGGGTGTTGGGCGAAGTAATAATTAACTAGGGACAGAGAAGGGTTTTTGTTCTCAACTATCTGTTTGCACATTTATGCGTGTGTGTGTGTAATCAGAAGAGAAGAGAGTTTTGGAATGCGTGAAAAGACTGGTTCATCCCAGTTTGGAAGTTTCAGTGGTTTGGGCTAGGACGACACCATAGCATACCAACCAGATGTCTTGTTCCGCACAATGAATTGTGCCACCAGACAGAAAGGAGAGAAGGAAGGAAAGACTAAGGTTTAACAAGCTCAGCATGTTGTGAACCAGTCACAAACTAGCCAATCCCCTTTTAGCTGAATGTAGTGTGTGAATCCAGCTGGGAGTCTACTACTTGCTTGTATTATGCTAATAGCAAAACAAGAGAAACACTTAGAAAATGAGATTCAGCTAGTGTACTTCGTCTGTTTTCAATAATAAGAACAACATCAGGGAAGACTGGGGTTTTCATTCATTCATTCATTCATTCATTCATTCATTCAATTTATATAGCTGCCCATCTCAGACCAGCAACTCTGGGAAATTGATAATCAGTAATTGGAGGGCAAGAGATAAATGCTAAACAAACCGATCCTTGGTACTTACCCATAGTTCACCATTTTCCCCATAACTGAAGGAGCTCAGTTGAAAACAAAGTTTCTGGAGATAAGTGGGTGACAGGGAAATGCCCTTATTAGCCAGATTGAGGGTCATAGGATGCTGTCATACCAGATTATGAATCTATCCCGAGCAGTTTTTTTGTAATGCAAATGCCTTGGAGACCCTGTTCCTTTCACTGATAACTGGTGATACTGGGATCTGAATTCAAGGCCTTTGGGTATGCAGAGCATGTAGCCATCACTGATCTGTCTTCCTGTACCTTCTTGGTCTTCTGTACTGAGGATGATTGGGTATCACTGGATCAAGTCACATTTTTTTCTCCAAGCTGGGGTTTGAAATAGTATGGAGAGGAATCCTGTGCTTTGTGGGTTCCAATGGTTTAACGTGTATTTCTGCACTGAACAGGGAGTTGGACTTTATGGCCTAAATCAGTGTTTCTCAACCTTAGCAACATTAAGATGAGTGGACTTCATCTCCCAGAACTCCGCAGCCAGCCATGCTGGCTGGGGAGTTCTGGGAGTTGAAGTCCACTCATCTTAACGTTGTTAAGGTTGAGAAACACTGGCCTAAATAGACTTTTCTGATTCTTAGGCTTTATGCAGTCAGCCACTGTATCTAACTGGAACAATTTAAAGCACGAATTGATCATAGGTTGAGCTCTTTGCAGTCTGGTTAAGGCCAAATTTAGGAATGTGGGTTCAAGGAGCCCACACTGCATTTATATAGAATGGAGGATAAAAAATGCTTCATATAGATGGGAATGAGCCATGGTTTGTAGCATTGGGTTACATGTGAAACCAGCTAATTGTGGCTTATTAAACAAGCCATAGCTAAGCAAAGCGTTATTTATTGCAAAGTCAAAAGTTCACATTTTGCAGCCCCAAGTCATAATGAAGTTTGGTTATAGCTTAGCTAACTGTTTATTCAGCAAACCATAGTTAAGCAAACTAGGGCTTAGCTTCACCTATGAACTTAGTGAGGTCTGCCTCCTTTCTAGGGCATTAACTGGTCATTCTTTTCTGCCTCTACTTCAGTTCTGTCCCTCTTGTCTTGAAGTCCCAACATAATTTCCATTAAACTGCAGAGATCTCACATATATTCTGTTCTTCCAGGGGTTTTCTTTTAAGCTGCTGGGTGTTGGCTATAATTAAGAAATTGACATGATATTAAAAAAAACACCCAACATAAAGTATACACATGCCTCTAGGGCTGATAGTGCCCTAGAAAGCTTTCCCAAATCTGGTTAAACTTCTCCCCACCCCCCTATGTTGAATTACACCATGGACATCCACAAGTAGCATGACCAATAGCCAGATGTTGGCTGGAAATGTTGGGAATTGGAGTGAACATATCTGCAGGGTACCAGGTTGGAGGAAGCCTTCTAAAAATACAGATGTTTGGCCAAAGCCTAGATGGGCAATTTACTAAATCCAGCTGTGGTTGTTGTGAATAAAAGATTGCAAACCATTTGTAGATATGACTCCATAAATGTAGTTTTCTTTCCAGCTCACAATTGTTGAATATATTCCATCTCCTTTGGGTATCTACTTGTGCCATTTGGTAGCCGAAGTATGGTAAAATGGATCTCTGTTCTATGGAAAAATTGTCCAAAGATAATGGCCAGGATGTCTAGGAATTCTGAAAGGGCCCCAGGTTGGGCATTATTCAATTCTTGTTTGAAATTTTGGTCCATTCTGGATACAGAAAACCAGGCTATAAATCACTACATTGATGAAGTATAATAAAAAAATTCATCTTGCGCACCAATTGCACCGATGCCTGGACTGGGACCTTTGTTCATGGTTACTCATGCCTTAGTCACTTCCAGATTGAATTACTGCAATGTGTTCTACGTGGGGCTGCCCTTCAAGACCATCCCGAAGCTGCAACTGGTCCAGAAGGCAGCCGTGTGTACAGTTCTGAGTCCTTTGGGTTCACCCAAGTTGCAGGACTGTTGTGCGAGCTGCACTGGTCCCCAGTTGATTTCTGGGTGCAATTCAAGGTGCTGGCTATCACCTTTAAAGCCCAACACAGTACGGGACCAGGTTATTTGCAGGACTGCCCCTCCCTCAGGGTATCTATCTGTCCATCCCACTAGGTCAGATAGGCTCCAGGTCCCTTCTCTTAAATGCTGTCATCTGATTGGACCTTAAAGATGCACCTTTGTAGCCACCCTTTGCAATAGCTTCTCTCCTGAGATTTGAGGGCCCCCCACCTTTTTAGCCTTCTGGAAGGATATGAAGACCTGACTCTTCCCCCAAACATTGGGATAGGATGAAGGTTGAGTCAGGAGGTCTAGCTTCGTTGGTTTGGCGCCTGGTGGGAAGGGTTGTTCTGCTTTTATTTTTGTTTTTATTGGTTCTTGTGAGCTGCCTAGGATCACTATGTAAGATTGGTAGCCATGTCAGTTCTTTAAATAAACGAATAATGAAATGCTGCTCAGTAACTCTTATGATACTATTTTTAAAGAACAGCCCAAGAAAACTCTTCTTAAGCCTTCAGTAGGCTTGGTTATTGATCGGCAGAGGGGACAGTAATGGGCAGTTTGGGTTAGGCATCTGAAGATTCATTTCAGCAGGTGGTAGCACTTGGCTAACCTGTTTGGACTTGGAAACCAAGAGGGTTGGGCCCCATTCGTCCTTGGATGGGGAAGCCCCAGAGAATGCCAGGACTGTTGGTTGGACTGAGAAGTTGAAAAACACATTGGAGAAGAAGGCAATGGCAAACCACTTTCCTACTGTTGCTGAAAGACTCTTCCCTCAGATGAAGCTCAGTTTGAAGGAGACTTGACTTCTACTTATCTTCTGCAAAGGAGTTCGGAATACCATATTTGGTCTTCTTTCCTACTCGATCTGCCCACCTCTGTGACACAGATTATGATACAGCATGACCAGTTCAATAATAGGGAATTTCATGGGAGATTTGAACTTATACGGCAGTGTTTCTCAACCTCAGCAACTTTAAGACGTGTGGACTTCAACTCCCAGGATTCCCCAGCCAGCTGGCTGGGGAATCCTGGGAGTTGAAGTCCACACGTCTTAAAGTTGCTGAGGTTAAGAAACACTGCTATATAGTGTTACTTCTGAGCTCAACTGCTACAAATTAGTTGTATAAGCCGTATTGGTGGTGCCAATCTCAAATGCTTTTCCGGGGCAAAGACATTTGGGGAAACAGATTCACTGAACATGCAGTGCTTGATGACTGTTAATCTTGGCTACGTTTTAGTAGCTTAGCACGTTGTATGAGCCCACCCCATTGAGCTAGTTCAGAGTTCAGTCTGTTGTGCTGGCACAGCAAATGAGCTATTTCAGGAACTCAGATAATGCACATAAATTGAGAACTTCATGAATACACCTGACGTGTGACTTTAAGGCCATGTGACTTCCTTTTGTAAAACTGAAAGGTCATCCTAATATGAAATGGGCACATTTAAATTCAACATGTGGAATAAGGACTGAGGGAATTTTAAGGTGTGCAACTTTCCTGTAGAGTGGGTGGGGATGATTTTTGACCTGGTATTTTTTTTTCTTTTTCTGCTTCAGGGGTTGGGATGAACTTTACGGTGGAAAACTAAGGCCTTATGACACCATTTTAAAGCCACCTGAGTTGGAACCCCTCCCCCTCCCATAATTAAAAAAAAAAGATGAAATAGGTGTCTTAATCCTTCCCTTAAACTGAACTCATACCAAAGTTTGGGATGAAAATCTTGGCTCTACCTGCTCTGATGGCGTAATTGGCAGCAAGTTATCTATTCTGATAAAGCCTGTAAGAGGAGGCTTGTGGCTGAAACCAAACCAACCCAGTTCCTAAAAGTGATCAGATGTTGTAGGGCTCTCCTCCCCTAAGTGGAGGATCTGAGTTCAAGAGCTGGACTGAGTTCAATTCTCCTGCTATTCTCCAGTCCCTAATATTTAAAGGTGTCTATTTTAGGGCAGAACATAGAATCTTTAACCTACTAGCCCTTCATATATTTTCTCTTCCTTTAGTTTGCCAGTATGGGCTGTTGTCTGTTACACTTTGATCCATAGATGCATTGACTTTTCTCCAAACTCATTCATGCTGTAGATTTATTATTTATTTCAAGGCCCCTTTGCTGGCTGTTTTCAACCCCCCCCCTTCAACCTGGATTTTTTTCATCACTTTCTCTGTCCAGCATCATTCCTTCTCAAGCAAATGTCCATCCTTGTCCCTGAGGGAGATATTTCACTCTGTAAGAAGAATATTTGTTGGATGAACTGGGGAGGATCATAAAAGAGTTTGGATAAAACTGTCCTCTCTCACCTTCCCTTTTTGTTTCTATGTTTGGCATTCCTACTAATCAGAGAGATAAAGACCATCTTGTTTTCAGGTATTTGCTTAAATCAAAATGAGTGAATAAATGAGTTGTACATGAAAGCTGTGGTCATTCATTTTCACATAGGCAAAAATATTAGCTCAGTGGTGTAGCATATGCCTTGCACACTCAGGGTTGTAGGTTCAGTTTTTGGAATCCTTAAGGCTGAAAATGATAATTACAGAATCAAATATTAGGCAATGGAACAGATTTCTGCCTGAGTCCCTGGAGAACTATTGCTAGTCATGGTGGACAATGTAGGGCTTGATGAACAAATAGACGAAGTCTGAGATAGCTGCCTGGATCTGCCACCAGCTGTTCTTCTAACTGGAAGAGACTTTGCTCCCCAGAAGGAGCCCCAAAGGCAGCAAGGTGTGTTGTTCTATCACAGATGCTAAATCGGATTAATTTGCTCCACTGAAAATAAATTGGGGTCTTTGGAGCAGGTGGATCTCATTTTAGTTTCCACGGGCCTTAGTGCTCTGCAGCTCAGTAGGCCTTCATTCAGCAAAGTCTTCATTACCCATTTAAAATTTAGAACCAGGAATTGTCAGTTCTTCAGAACATAAGACTAGAGCAGGGATGGGCGACGTTTTGATGGCTGCAGGTCGCACATAACAGGTTTTAGAGGAAGGGAGTGCTATGATGGATGAGATGATGCAGAGAGGGTGAGTCTGCACTGCAAAAATGGTAGGGCTTCCATTTTTCCTTATTTCTCTTTTTTCTCCCAAGGGATGTCATAAGGTTTTCAGGGTCTCATGCAGCCCTAGAGCCTCAGGTGGTCCACCTCCTCACTACAGCTTTTGATTTGGTTGAATTCTCCTCTTCCTCTTCTTCCTCCCAAGGCTGGGACGATGATACCTCTTTAGTTTGGCTTGCACAATTGAGTATGAAACAGCCAGGAAGGAAATTTTTGCTATACCTGGATGAGTGCATCCAAAAAGATTTCTGGCACAGAAGGATGACTTGAGGCTGGGAATCTTCCTTGCCTCTTCCTTCTCCTCTGGCAGGGTCATTCATCTAGGCAGCCTCAGATTTCAGATGTTTGTTCTAAGTGAAACCCGCACATGTTGACACAGGTCTTGAATACACACTTGTGCCACTAGAGATTAGCATGTGTATAGGTTCATCCTGATACACTTGATTGCCCTTAGAAATTCCATGCAGGGCAAGTGCTATGGTGTAGGCTTCTTGCATCTGGATACTCTCCAGATGTGAAGACCTCAACTTCTAAAATTCTCCATAGTGGCCATGCTAGGTGAGGAATTCTGGGAACTGAAATTCCCATAACTGGAAGGCATTCAGGCTAGGGAAAGCTGTTATGCCCAGTGGTGCATAAAGGAAACCTGAAGTCTCCGAATTTAATGGTCTTCATTTCAGTTTTAAACAATTAAGTTGTTTTAGTTGTATGAATCAGGCCATCACATTAAGCCACAAGATGGTTTATTTGCTTTGGCTGAGCCTTCTGCATAAACTCAACCGTTGTACCTTGTTAACCAGGTTTATAATTTAGTCTGTTGTGTAAAACACAGCCTGTAGGGTTTGGGGGGCTTCTATTTGTTTGACTGAGTGAGACTCTGGATTTTTGCCCCAAAGTTCTTATCCTCATGGATGGAAGCACTGATGGACTGTGGTTAGTTTGCAGGGTTTTAAACACTCTCCAAATAAACCGTGCAGGAATTTTACTCTTCTTGACCAAGTTCTACATAATGTCTGTCCCTGGATACTCCTGGAACATCCTCTGTTTGTATTAATTAGTAGAGCGAACTGGAGGGTCCAATTTCCCAAGGTCAACTAACTGCAAAGTGTTAATCTAGTTTGTCCCCCTTGGATGGTTGCATCTGAATGAAGTGTAACTCTTTGCCACCATCTACTGGATGAAACAAATAATTACCTTTAGATCAATATTTCAGGAAGAGACGTCGGTTGGTTTTTAACTTTATTAACAGTTTTGTGCATTTCCAAGCTAGGGGACAGATTGCACAGATCCCTTCCTCTTGACACTCCCCCTAAGACTATTGTTTTACACTATAAGATAACATGGTAGTTTCACTGGTCTTGAGTTGATCATCTGTAAAATGGACATAAAACAACCAGGGATTTTTTCCATGTAGTACTGCTAATCAAATTCCATGGCTTTTTTCCAGATTCACTCCCTGGTAGATTAAAGAAAAGAACTGTGTTGGATTAAACAGCTGAGGGAAGAAACAATGGTTTGCTAAACCAGGCTGTACTGAATTAACTCCTGTGAGCTAGGCTTAGGGAACATGTGCAACCAGAGATCAGAGTTTATAAACTAGCATGGCTAGGGTGACGTAACTCAGTAGGCCAAAAATGTTTTTAAAGCCACTTTTTCACATCTGGTTATGATCAGTGAATTTCAGGCGTCTAGTTAAAGAGCTATGTAATTCCTGCACGTGTACGTATGTGTGTGTGTGTATGTGTGTGTGTGTGTGTGCATTATATATATAATGCAGCCCCATTTCCCTATTGTCTTACAGTAAGAGGCTATGCTATATGGTGGCATCATCATCATCATCATCATCATCATCATCATCATCATCACACAAAATGCAAAGACCTGCAAATAGAAATAGAATGACTGTGGCAAAAGAAAGCAAAGATCGTACCAATAGTAGTAGGTGGCTTGGGTGCTCTCCCAAAACCTCTGGAGCACCCCTTGAAGACCACCGGCATTGACAAAATCACCCTCAGTCCATTGCGAAAGGCAGCTTTACTTGGAACCGCTTCCATCCTGCGATGATACCTCGAACACCATCAAACAACAACATCTGCCTATCCCAGGTCCTGGGGAAGGACTCGATAGGTGGATAAAAAGGCCAGATCCAGCCTAGACAACTGGCTGACTGTGCGACAACCATAATAGCCCCAGCTTCATTTGCTAGCTCAAAGCCATTCTGCAGCCAGGCCTCCTCCGGCCCTGTGTTAGATCAATTGCCTTCCATTTTTACCCACCGGCTGCATCCCTCCCGTAACCACGGTTACGTGGACCAGGCAATTAATTGCCCCTTCAGCATGCAGCTGCGGGCATAGTTAACGCAGTGGCAGCAGCAGGGGAGGAATTAGAGATAATTATAAGTCTGGGTAGGGTCCCAGCTGCAGAGGGCTGTGCCACCCAAGTGAACAGGCTGGCTGCGTCTTCCTGCTCACTTGAAAACGGGTTGCAAAAGTTCCTTTTGAAAAGCATTCTTCTCCTTTCCCGCCCCGCCCCCTACCCCCAGCTCCACTTCCTTTCCCAGCAGCAAAAATCCCACCAGGCTAGTTGTTTCTCGGTGAAACCTTCTTGACTAAGCAGCATGTGGGATGGACGCTCCGTAAACGTTGGGTGCCATAAAGGCACCGGGGACGAAGCATTCCCCGCAAAATCTGTGAAGCTCGCCCTGTGGGTCGTCCACAATGCGGTGACGCAGAGGCAGTCTTGAGATAACCGCTGATTGCTCAGGAGGCAGAAGTCCCTTTTTCCTTCATCTGAACAAGCCAAGGGAGATGTATTGATGCCCTCAAATGGGCTGGAGATAGGATATACGCAGCGGTTGTCCTCCTGCACAGCTCACCCTATTCAAACTTTTGGCAGTGAAAATGCTGAAAGAAATCTCCTAGGGTGTTAGGAGAGATGCAGGGACAAGGGTGTACTCGGTTCTTTGTGTCCTCTTCAAGTATCCACAGATGTTCAGACAAAGCATTTGCCTGAATTTTCAGTTCAGTACTAAAGACTATTGATGCCTCTCTTTGTCCCTCGGACAATATCCTTTCATTTAATTTTTAGGAAGAGGGGAGGGCTTATCACAGATCTCTATTTGAAGGTGGGAGAGAGATCAATTTAAGACATTCCTCTACTCACTTATTGTTGACTATTTGACAGTGCTTGGGCAACTCATAAGGTTCTTTGGGATTTTTTTTTAAGATTTGTTTATCCCGCCTTTATTACATTTTATCAATAACTCAAGGCAGTGAACATACCTAATACTCCTTCCTCCTCCTATTTTCCCCACAGCAACAGCCCTGTGAGGTGGGTTGGGCTGAGAGAGAGTGACTGGCGCAAAGTCCCCCAGCTGGCTTTCGTGCCTAAGGCAGGACTCGAACTCACCGTCTCCTGCTTTCTAGCCGGGTGCCTTCACCACTAGACCAAACTGGCTCTCTCTGTTCTGTCTCTCTGTGTGTGCCTGTATTCTTTTTCTTTTGATTGGAATAGTTGTATGACTTTCTCCTATTTAGGCCACTTTAGTAACTCTGATTTAATTTCTGCAGTAGAAAAGTTGCCAAATAATCAAGGAAAAAAAACCCTCTAGCCTTCAAAGGCAGAAGTGGGTAACCTGTTCACTTCCCAAGGATGACAACCCCCATCATCCCTAAGTATTGCCCATATGGCTTAGGGCAGATATGTAAGAGGGCTTCTATAGACGCTGGGTCATAGCTTGCCTACCCTAATATAACACTGGGCATTTTTCCCATTGCGAGCTCCTTGGCTTTATATTGCTTGAGAGGCACCAGTATGATAGGATAAGATGGGTGGACTTCAACTCCCAGAACTGCTGGCTGGGGAATTCTGGGAGTTGAAGTCCACCCATCTTAAAGTTGCTGAGGTTGAGGAACCCTGTGATAGGAGGTGTACTTACTACTGCGTGTCACGTTGAACACCTTATCTAATTGCTTCATTAGTAATTGTGTGATTGCCCCATTGGGCTTGGCTCCAGAAACAAAACCCAAGTTTGAACAAGACCTCATTGATTTCTGGAATACCTTTGATGGAATGGGAAATAAACACTGAAGGTGTCCAGCCCCATTGTTTAAGCAAATTTCCTTCATCCAGTCAATCCCAGACTCCCTCATCTATCTGGGCATAGTTGTGTTGTATACAACTGCAAGAGTTTGAGTCCAATTCTGTGTGTCCATGCAGTTCCCAACTTTGGGATTCGGTATTTTGATGTTCTGCCCCAGGGCAGTTAGACCAAAAAACCCTTGTGGAAGAAAAATAATAAAGCATTTTGCTGATAGTAATTGCATGAAACAGGAAAATAATAAATCCTTAAAAATAATTGTAGCATACAAAGCAGTCTTTTCCTCAACCAGGTATATCCAACTACAGTCCCTGTAGGGGTCCCTGCTGGCAGGGGATGATGGGGGTGGTAATTCTTCACCGCTGCAAGCCACCTGGTTGGTGAAAACTGAATTAGGGAACATTACAATAACACTGCTAAGGTATTAGGGGTGCCTAAAAGGGAATGGGCACAATATATTGACATCTGAAGATTTATGGTCCATATACCTGGAGGACACTGGATAGGATAAGAGTAGAGTTCACAGGTACAGACATAGCTGCGTTAACCCAGCGTGCTGAGCTTTGGCTGTTTTAAATAGTTTAGGGTGCTGAATCAACTCAACTCACCTGGTTGGTTTAAGACGCAGTGCAAACCCTGAAGGTGAATACATTCACTAGCTGGAGTTAGGATTGTGTGAAGACAGCCATCATGTTGGCTGCATTTTAGACAGTGTCCTTCCTTGTTGAGCATCACCAGAGATTGAACTGAAAACTTTTTACATGCAAAGCTTGTGCTTTTCCACTGAGCGGTGTCCTTCCCAGGCCCCATTAACGTCTCTGATCAGATCACTCTCACCGATTTCCCCAGCTGAACACCTGTTTCAAACAGCTCCTCAGCAGCATTTGGAAAAACTCAGGCATTCCATGAACGTTACAGAAGATCTGTGAATATGTACAGGTGCATTCTTGATTCAGGCCCAGTTTATTGCATGTCTTTATGTCCCGTCTCATATCAAAAGGTTAAAAAAGGAAAATAATGTTAATTTATGGTTGGCATAACAAATAGGAATAACCCACAAAATAAAAAGTAATTTCTTAGTAACTGTCAGGCTTCCTTCCTAGCAATCTGGAATGGCAATAGTTCACCCACAGAGCAAGAGTCTCAGAGCCAAGATGAGTAATATTTTTAAAAAGGAAGCTTAAAGTTACATCACAAGAATTGCAGCAGGTCTCCTGCTTTCAGATGAAGCAATCTACGTATATATCTACATAAATAATCTAAGGCAGCAACATCCTGGCCTGTTCCTTGGGCACTTTTGGTGCAACAGGCTTGTCTCTTTGGGGAAGATAGGATGAGATGCTTCTGTTGATTGGGTAACTGCTAGACTTACCAGTTCTCTGGCGCCCTTGGTCTTTCTTCAGCCTCTCCTGATTTATTGTCAGTGACTTTTGATTTCCAACTGCAACTACATGGAACAACTTGGATTACCAGGTGGGGACCAGCTTTGCTCACAACAGCCTAGGCTGCTCAACCTCTGAATAATTCAATTCATTGTAAATGTGGATTCATGGTTAAGGATGTTAGCTGCTGACAATTTTCAGCTGTTAAGTTGAAGATTTTTTTTTAAAAAAGTCAAACTGCCCTAGTATCCTGGAAGGATGAAGAGCAGTACATAAAATAATCTTAAGAATAAATAGACTAAAATCAACAGAGAGCAAGCAGAATATGTGGCTATTCTATGTATGGTCCATTGGCCCCTAAACTAGAGTTAGGAAGCTGTAGTGGGAAGAAGGGATGACCCTGAGGACAGGAGGAAAAAGGGAAACCAAGACAACAGCCAGATAAAAGAAACCCGAGTCCAAGACGGAGCTGTAACCTGAGTAAGTGTCTCAGACAAGACCCTTCCTAGTTCTCATGAACATAAAGGGAGGGAGAGATGAAGCGCTTTTAGACTTGAAAGATTCTGTTACTATATCTTTATAATAAAATTATTATTGGCCTGCATGACTTCGCCTTCCTATGTGGGTCTACCTCGCAGGACTGACAGAAACTTGTGCTTCTCCAGACACCATTGGATTCCAACTCCTGTTAGCTCTAACTGTTAGGCTGGCTGATGGTCAAGGATGGTTGGCAACCAGAGGTGAGCAGCTATGGCTCCCTCCATGCCCCTTTTTGGTGGTGGGTCTTCGAATCTTGCTCAGCTGTACCACTAAAAGTCATTTTTGAGAAGTCCTCCCTTTATTTTAAGGCAGAAAATGCACAAAATCTCTAGATTTTACTTAGGTTTTAACAGTTAAAAAAAAAAAAAATCCCTAAAAGTAGATAAAGCCAAATACATACATACATAAATTAGAAATCCCAATCCTTGTCCACACGTGGGTTGCAACTTGCATAGGTAAAAATGTTGCATGTGCCTCTTCACCACCAAAAGATTGCTCACCCTTGACCTATGCAATTAGTTTACAAAGCTCAGTGTTAACCCTAAAGATCCCATCCCAAGTTTGTACTGATCCACTTGCTAAAAATAGGCGCAACTTAGATGAACGTTCTGGGAATGGTCATCTCAGCTCTTCTGAAGAGCCCAGTTGGTGAAAGTGGAATAGACATGATGCCCCTCTTTGGCACATGGTAAAATCCCAACTGGCCATATAATGGCCTTTGGCTTCTTCGTAAGTATGAAACCAGTTTTTCCCATGCTTTATTAGGACCGTGTGGGAAAGCCCTGCCGTATTGGGGATAGTGGCTGCCATCCTGTTTCTCGGTTCCCTACCACCCTGATGTGGTCAAAAGGCGTAAGTGCAGCTCCAGCTGCCTGGAGAAAGGAGGTTTGCAAAGAAACCGTTTAAGGCAGTGTTTTTCAACCTTAGCGACTTTAAGCTGTGTGGACTTCAACTCCCAAAATTCCGCAGCCAGCATTCTCAGGTTGAGAAACACTGGTTTAAAGACTTCAGGGAGGAAAGTGAAGCCATTAAAACCCTGAATTGCATAAAAGGAGTCTAGAAGGGCATGCCTCAGTGTGCCCAAGTAACACCTCCGCTTTGCAAGTTGCACAGGTTCCTAGTTTGCTTCCGGGTGCGATTCAAGGCACTGGTTGCTGCCTAGAAAGCCCTACATAGCATAGGGCCCGGTTACTTGGGGGACTGCCTGTTTCCCATAGTATCTCCCTGGCTGGCTTGAGCTGGCAGGGTTGGCACCCTCCGGGTTCCATCGATCAAACAAAGCCATCTCTGGGGACGCCAGAAGTGACTTTGAGCACTTCGGGTGAGCTGGGCGGCTGTATACATACGATAAATGACTAAAAGATAAATCATAAAGCGTGCCTTCTCCGTAGCAGCTCCTGCCCTCTGGAATGAGGTTCCCCCTGAGATTTGAACGGCCCCGACCCTACTGGTGTTTCAAAGGGCCCTGAAGATTTGGCTCTTTACCCGGGCCTCTGCTGAGGGCCATTGATGCCCTTTTTTGCTTTTCCTTGTTGCCATCCTGGTTTGTTTTCCTCTGCCATCCCTGCTTTTTTGTTGTGTCGTTCTGATATTGTTCCTTGTTTTTAAATGTTCTTAACCATTTGTAAACCACCCAGAGTCCCTGGGAGTTGGCTGGCATCAATGACCAGCAGAGTACCCTATTTGGCATTGCTCGGATCCACCGGATAATGGGCAGAAGCCAAAGAACAATGGCGCTTCCAAGACATGTTTTCATGTAGCATGCTACTTGATAGGGTTATGGCAGTAAGGTGCCCATGACCACCAATGCATCCAAGATTCCCCCCCGCCCGTGCCCCCTTGGGGCCCTGCTCCACCTGCTTTTTCCAGTCTCAGAGCTGCTACAAAGCAAAGCACCAGCAACTTGCTTCCTATTTAGGGGCCACCTCATCTAGGTTGCAAGAATCCAGAAGACCTCTTACGTTAGATTCATGGGTTAACTTTTCTATACCTCTTTGTCATAATCAAGCATTGCCTGGATTTTTGCAACTCAGTTCTGGAAGCTCTTATTTATTAAAAAAAAAAAAAATCTTGGACCTACCTGGGTCTTTCTGGGATAAGAGCAAGTACGATGCCCCTGAAACAGGAAACGTGTTTGGTTTTACAGTCAGAACAAAAGAGTCTCTTTTGTTTCATACTCGGAACACTCGGAACAGCCATTAGGAGTTTGGACGACTTCAAGGTTAAATTTTTTGCGCAACTGTGGTAGTAAAACTCCGAGGAAGTTACTTATCTTTCTGGGAAGTGGATATTCCAAGATTGGCCGTGCTTGCTGTGGCAGCCAGCATGTGAATAAGCAAGTCTGCCATGGCATCCTTTTCTACGGGCATCCCCAACATGCACTTCAATTTAAAACTTGCCCAACCTACCGTGTCAAGATGGCAGCCACGATCATGCAATCAAAGCCCCATCCCCTTTTTACACGCATTGTGCCACGCATAAAAAAGGGGGTGGGGCTTGGGTCACAAAGTTGTGGGCACCATCTTGACTTTTTTGACATCCCTTGCGGAGGTCCCTGCCAACCTACCTGGCAGGATTATTGAGGAGACAAACTGGAAGGAAGGAACGCTGTGCGCATCCCCTGGAGCTCTTGAAGAAAAAGCAAGCTATACCTCTAAAAAAATTAATCAATACATTAAGACGTTCCTTTTTAGAAGCCTTTTTTGTTCTTTTTTGGGCACAGCTCTGCACAGTAAGCATGTGTGGCATTCTACTGCTGATTTATAATGGAATATATTTAGTAATTTGTAGCTATAATTTTGGTCAGCATTTTAAACTGATTGGAGTGAGTTAAGCACCAGGTGGAACTGGCAGAAAAAAACCCCCAGAAAGCTATTTTTGCACTAATTATCCTCAGGAATAAAGCTTTACCTAAGAGGCTCTTAGACAGTAAGTAGGTAAGATTTTCATGTGAAGATGCTTATAATAAGGATGATAAGAAGAGCTAGGTATACGTGAGCTAGCCTATAAGACATTTTTCTTAGTTAAAATGTATGTTTATAGTTCAGCTTGCCTTTTTTTTTTTTTTTGGTATGAGTTTGGAAAAACTCTGATGAACGTTTTCTGTACAGGTAGTCCTCACTTTACAACTACCATAGGGACTGGAAAATTGGTCACGAAGCAGAGCAGTCATTAAAGTGAGTCACCATGTGACTGGATCCGATTTTACAACCATTTTTATGATGGCTGTAAAGTGAATCACCACAGACATTAAGTGAATCACATGGTTGTTAAGTGAATCCAGTTTCCCCAATGGATGTTTTTTGCCAGAATTTGCTTAATGACTGCAGTGATTCGCTTTACAACTGTTGTAAAAAAAAGGTTGCAAATCACAATCATGTGACCACAGGGTAGTGGTGTGACGGTTTGTGATAGTCATAAGTGCATCATTAGATCATTATGGTCATAAGTACAGGTCGTAAAGCACTTTTTCCAAGGCCATTGTAACTTTGAACTGTTGTTAAATGAATGGTCGTTAAGCGAGGTCTACTTGTATCAGTTTATATTCTTTCTTTGTTCCTTGCTATATTTATTTTCTTTGGTGTGTACAGTACTATAGCAGTCTGGTCTTTCATGGAATGTAGACTCTTGCTTTGTTATTTGCAAAATACTTGAGGGTGGGGAAAGGATTTCAGGACTCCCCTGTGACACCTCTGCTTCACAAGTTGAGCTGGCTCCCATTCTGCTTCTGGGTGCAATTCAAGCTGCTGGTTGTCACCTATAAATCCCTTCATAGCTTTTTTTTTTTTTTTGGTGCCTTCAAGTCTGTGTTGACTCCTGGTGACTGCCTGGACACGTCTTTGCAGTTTTCTTGGCACGATTTCAGAAGTGATTTGCCAGTGCCTGCTTCCTAGGGCTGAGAGAGAGGGACTGGCCCAAGGTCACCCAGCTGGCTTTGTGCCTAAGGAGGGACTAGAACTCAGTCTCCTGGCTTCTAGCCTGGTATCTTAACCTCTACACCAAACTGGCTTTCCTTCAGGCATGGGCCCAGGTTATTTTCAGAACCACCTTTCTCCAATTCTTTCTTCCTATTCCATTAGGTCTGACAGGAAGTTCATGTTCTGGATTCCATCCTTTAAAGCAGTGTTTTTCAACCTCAGCAACTTTAAGATGCATGGACTTCAACTCCCAGAATTCCCTAGCCAGCTAGGCTGGTGGGGGAATTCTGGGAGTTGAAGTCCACCTGTCTTAAAGCTGCTGAGGTTGAGCAACACTGCTTTAAAGGATGTCATTTGATGGGACCCAAGAAGGAGTCCTTTTCTGTTGCAGTCCCTGCCCTTTGTAACGCCATTCCCCTGAGACTCGGTTGGCCTAGGCCCTGCTGGCATTTTGGAAAACCTTAAAAATATGGATGTTTCCCCAGTCATTGGGGTTCGGAGGTTAGCTGAGACCATGAGGGGATGTGTAGTTCACGGATGATTAGTGTTGTCCTTGGGTGTCATTATGTGTCCTTTAAAAAATATTGTTACTTGGTATTATGCATTTTTAACCCTAGGTTAGCCCCCCAGAGTCAGGATTGTAAGATGGGTGGCTATAGAAATGGATTACGATAACGGATGAATAAATGAATAACATTTCTATTTGAAATGGAAATGACTGTTACATAGTAAAAGTCAGACAGAATTCTCTGTAGAATGTTTATCTATAACCAAAGATTGTAACAAATGGGTTTCTGTATTGTTCCCATTAGTTGGCTTTGTAGCTTGTTTTATTTCCCCTTGAAGAGGCCCTTGATGATCAAAACATTTGGGAACTCATTTCATGCTATTAAGCAATAATATCAGTTGCAATCCTGGTGGGGCAATCTGGTGTTTTGGCCCAATTCTGCTTTGATAGCCCTGGCAGGTGAAGAAATGTACACTTTATTATGGAGGGAGCCAAACCAAGCAATCCTTCCTTCCTTCCTTCCTTCCTTCCTTCCTTCCTTCCTTCCTTCCTTCCTTCCTTCCTTCCTTCCTTCCTTGCCTGCCTGCCTGCCTGCCTGCCTGCCTGCCTGCCTGCCTGCCTGCAATGGATTGTGAAGACACACATGGGTATGCTTGCACATGAACACGTGCACTCTCCCTCTGTTCTCCCACCCCCCTTATCTGCATCGACACTCTTACAGCAATCTGAACTGCTCTGGGGACACTGAATGTGGGGCCAGGGAAGAACAGAGTCCCCATTCAAGCTGATGACCGAGCAGTTGTACAGTAGAGAATTCTGAACTCTGTTGGTTGTGGTGAGAGCAGCGGAGGAGTTTGCCTTGCCTATCTCCCCAATTTGTGTTGTTACTTGGGGTTACCCTGGGGTCATGTGAAACAATAAGTGGGCTTCAGATGACTTCCTTATGCTCAAGAAGTGTACGGCCTGGGGTCACACAAACCAATCCAAGCTGTGAAATATCCAGCAGCTGTGTGTGTAGAGTACGCTTTTGATTCATTTTAAATTTGGTACGGTTTGTGTTTTTGGGTGACTAAGTGTTGTGCAAGGATTGCCCAGTTTGTTATTCTATGAATTAGTGTTTTATGCGGACCCAGAAAAGGAGCTGGTGCAGGAATCTGATTAGGCGTGTTGTGTGACTCCAGCCGGAAGGGTGTTGCAGGGCTGTACAGAGATTAGATTCACCGGTGTGATAGCTGACAGATAAGCTTTTTCTGCTATCCATGATACCACGCATGTATGAAGAATATCTACTGATACCCAGCTGTATAAGCGTGGAAATCGTCCCCACCACAGGTGATCCTGAATGAGCCAAGATGCACCATCCTGTGGATGCAGGCATATCCTTGTGTACATCTTAATCCCATCATTCATAGTGAATCATGCTGCCAATTTACTCCTAGCTGAGTTGCCTGATGGGGGACTCATTCACCAGGCAGAATCCCACCTCTCCTTGTCAATGTATGATCAATGTTTGTAGGAGTTCCCTTCCACCGTGGCTTTCTCTCCTTGCTACCTGCTGCCTTCTCTCTTTCTCCACGTTGTCAACGCACCTGCACAGAAGGGAGCTCTGATGTCTGTGAGGTCACACTCACGAGATTCTACAGGAGTGGACTGTTGAAGTCACAGGGGACAAGGTCCTGTGGCTTTGGAGGTGGTGGACGTGGCAATGAGAAAATGATGGATAGCCTTCGTAAGGCCTCTCTGGTTAGAGACTGCTTTTTAAATTCTCAAATGGGGGGATGGATGGGTTCACCCTCTCCTTCCTTGGGTGATAGCAAGCAACTTGTGCCTCAACTTTTCCTTTCCCCCTGCTCGTGGCAGATGGGTTACACCAGGAATCCTTAGAGCAGTGTTTCTCAACCTTGGCAACTGTAAGATGTGCTGTAAAGGAAAAAAATAGACAACCAACAGTAAGGCTAAAGGGGTCACGTTCCTGCTACAGGGGTCACGTTCCTGTCTGTTTTCTCCCTTTACAGCAGTGTTTCTCAACCTTGGCAACTTTAAGATGTGTGGACTTCAACTCCCATGGCTGGCTGGGGAATTCTGGGAGTTGAAGTCCACACATCTTAAAGTTGCCAAGGTTGAGAAACACTGCCTTAGAGACTGTATCTTCCAATCTCAAGTTTTCTATATATTGATGTTCCTTGAGTGGCAAGTCTATTTTTAAAAGAACATTTAGAGAGCATGGTTGAGGATAAACATAAGACATGAATGTACTATCATATGTGCTAAGCATGTGCTGTATTGCTAAATATTAACCTCTATTGCATGCTTTGTTTCTTGACTCTACAGTAGCTTGTCCTATACTGCCAAACATCTTTGATTCACTGGATAAGAGTCCACCTGTATCAGAAGTGCACAGTCCATTTTCCCCTTTTGGATGGCTTCAAAGACTGTCTGAAAATCATGACCAAATCATATTAATTATATAATTAATTATGTTACAATTATGGAAAGGGGAAATTATGATGTAATCTTCACACTAATTAAAGACTGTGCATGTAAAGGAAATCATATTTAGTTTGTTGTCCTGGCTTTATCTACTCCTTTTTGGAGTATGGCCCCCAGAATGCTTCTCAAAAGTTAAATTCAATTTTCAGCTTGGAAACCTTGGTGGACCCCTGTTTTATTTATACCAGAAACTACAGTGGGCCGACTGTATGTAGCATAGCATGGGGATTAAGATATTCAACTAGGATGACACTCAGATTCATGTTCCCCACTTGTCCATAGAGCTCACTAAGGGAACTGGGGCCAGTAACTCTCTTTCAGCCTAAACTAACTCACAGGGTTGTTGTTATGGGGGGGAAAAAGAGGAGATGCCTCCATCATGAGTTCTCAAGAGAAATTATGGGGGACAAATGCAATAATGAAATATCTTAGTAGTGCAGTGCACGAAATGGCAGTCCATGTCACATTGTTGGGCAGACATTTGCCCACCTACTTTCATCTTGATATCTGCTCCACACTTCTCTGGGAATAAGAGGCTCAAGTTGAAGCATAAACCAGAGTTTGTCACTTTTCCATGGAGAGATCCCATGGTGATTTGTAAGGAAAGCTAGTGGGTTATATTGGATATAATTCTGGAGTAGGACTGAGGAGATCCAGCTTCAAGTCAGGTAGACCTCCTTTAGTGACCACAATTGGGACCAGCAACTCCACTGCTAAGCAACGTGCTTGCTAAGTGAAACATCATGTGACTGCAATGGACTTATGACCTTACTTCTGCTTTGGTTGTTAAGTGAATCACTGTGGTAGTTAAGTGAGACATCACATAGGAATGTGGGAATGTGAGATGTAGGAATTGACCTTGGGAGACAGGGGGAAGAGCCACAGCCGGGGCAATGGTTAGACGGGAGGCAGCTGAGCCCACAGAAGGAATGTGGGCCTGGCAAACATCTCAGAAGGGGCCCTCCTTAGTTTCTTGGGCTGTAAATACAACAGGGGAGAAACATACTTTCAGACTTGCAAGATTCTGTTAATGTAACCTTACAATAAAGCAGAATTAATCCATCTGGTCATGCTTCCTGTCTGGACTACCTCACAAGGCTGACATCAATCTGCAAGTCTGAAAGTTCCCCTGGCTGTGGCTCTTCCCCCAACTCCCAAGGTCATTCCCACATACCATTACATCACATGACCGCGACTTCCAATTTTACTGCTGCCCTCTCCGTAGACTCTGCTTGTGAAATCCAGATGGATCCAGATGGAAATGGACCTTTGGGATGTATGTTCAGTATATTTTCCCACTTTATGCTTCAGGATTTCTCTGCACCTGCTGTGATTCCTGCTTTTATTGTCTTTATTATTATTAGATTAGATTTGTTTCTTATCCCGCCTTTTTTTAAAATATATTTGGTCACCTCAAGGCGGAATACACTGAATACTCCTGCCTCCTATTTTCTCCACAACAATCCTGTGGTTGAGCTGAGAGAGACTTACTTGGACTCTTTCCTTTTGGTCTCTCCTGTGACTTTTGCTTCAACTTCCACTCTTGCTTCTGGAATGAGATCTAGACCTGGTAAACATAAAGGAAAAAAATAGAGTTATAAGTATTTAATTATTGGTAGCATGAAACCTTCACTTTTCACTCCAACTGTTGGCTTTGGACTGTATACATCTTGACCCTTGAAATAACCTTGTTTTTATTTTCAATGATGAATTCTGAGTTCAGCGATATTCTAAATCAGGGTTCCCCAAAGTGGCCCATATCCAAGGGGGTGATAAATGGCTGGGGGTCAAAAAGGGGTCAGTAAATGTCTGGAGGTCACTAAGTGGTTGATAAATGATGGAAGGTCAATTGGGATCTGTGTGGAGACCTTTTGGAGTCTGTGTGGAACTCCACACCCGTCCCTAGTCCTAAAGGTGAGCAGCAAGGCAGGGTTACCTGGGATTGGATAGTCAGCTGCCAACAACAGCAGCCTTGAGTTGTCTCTATTATGGTTGGCCGCACAGTCAGCCAGATGTTTAGACTGGATTTGGCCTTTTTATCCATCTATCAAGTCCTTCCCAAGGACCTGGGATAGGCAGATGTTGTTGTTTGATAGTCTTAAAGGTATCATCGCAGGATGGAAGCGGTTCCAAGTAAAGCTGCCTTTTGCAATTGACTGATGGTGATTTTGTCAATGCCGATGGTCTTCAAGGGGTGCTCCAGAGGTTTTGGGATTGCACCCAAGGTGTCTATTACTATTGGTACAATCTTTGCTTTCTTCTGCCACAGTCATTCTATTTCTATTTGTGGGTCTTTGTATTTTGTGATCTTTTCCTCCTCCTCCTCCTCCTCCTCCTCCTCCTCCTCCTCCTCCTCCTCCTCCTCCTCCTCCTCCTCCGTAGTACTAGTAGTATTTATTAAATTATTTTCATATAATCAATGTTCAGGGGTTGGTGAACTATCTGAAACTTCACGAAGGGGTTGATGAGCTGAAGAGTTTGGGAACCCCTGTCCTAAATGCTTCATAATCTGCTGTGCCCCACCCTGTCAGCTATTCAGTGACTGTTCCCGGGAAGTAAGGATCCCAGTTCCCTCCCCTCGACTTTTTTGAATGTGCTGCAGCACGTAAACGGATAATAGGGGAAGATGTTCTTTTCCCCCAGGGGAGTAATCGGCGAAGAAGTTCTGTATATGAAAATGAATTCACTACAATCAACTGCAAAGCCATTACTCGCATACAGGTATGCTGCTTTTCCCTTGTGGCCCTTTTTATGGGCTCTTTCCTTCTTTCCTGCAGTGTTTTGGGGAGGGAAACAGGATTTGGGAAAGGGATTCCTGTAATGGAGCAGCACACAGGGTAGCTGGAGAGCAGTGTATCTCAACCTTGGCCACTTTAAGATGTGTGGACTTCAACTCCCAGAATTCCCCAGCCAGCAAGGCTGGCTGGGGAATTCTGGGAGTTGAAGTCCACACATCTTAAAGTGGCCAAGGTTGAGATACACTGCTGTAAAGGGACAATCGACACTAAGGCTTGTTCTTGCTGCAGCAAAGAAGGCAAAAGGCTCAAAGGAGTCTTTCAACAACACAACGCAACACCACACCCAGACAACGCAACACAGCATTCACACATATATACTAAAGAGCAGGGCATATAAGAATATTTCAGGGTGCAACCTGGGAACCAAGAATAAAGGGAAAGCTTGTTTTCTTGATAAGAAAGGGGAAAAGGATTTCTGATGGAGGAAGGAACAAAACAGTGAAAAAAATCACTTCCTTTCTGAGCAGAGCTGGGGTGCTTTTCCTGATTTGCTGTGATGGAGGATGGCTTAGTTTTTTGGGTTTTTTTATCAATAATGAAAATGGAGCACTGTAGAGGGAAAGGAAGAGAAAAGAAAAAGAGGAGTTGCCCAATTGAGCAGGAATCCTTCTTCTCTTCTGACTTACGGGATAGTTGAGGACCATTTTTATACTTTTAATTTAGCAGATGAAAAGAATGTCCATTAGCGTATGTCTCAAAACATAACACTTCTTTCACATTCAGCTTCAGAGACCTATGAGTTGGGTTTGTGTATCAACCATCCTTCATCCTTCCCTTTTGGCTTAGACTGGAAAGTTCATCTGGGGTCTCGCTTGGTGATCACATCTTGCCCTTAAGCAACGTCTGCAGTTTTATAAATGTCAGCCAGAGGATGAGAAGCGGGAGTGCCTGCCTGGAATGGTCTGCAGGGTATGGTCAAAAAAGTCAACATGGGGCCACAATGGTGAAATTGAAGTTCTGCCTGCTTTTGTGCGTGTGTGTGTGTGCGTGTGTCAAAGGCAGAGTTTTGATTACACTGTTGTGACCCCCATTTTTACTTTTTTTGACCATGCCCTTCAGATGCTCCTGAATTGGGAAGCATTAAGAGAGTTCATCAGGAAATTTCCAGGATGCAGGGAGACGTCTTCACCCAACATGTGTGAGACCTACCTGACAATTGCCTTTGTGATTGAGACATAGCCATCAGCCAGTTCTATCCAGCAAGCCAAAGCTTTCTCACCTCCTCCTTTACTTCCACAGTGGGGTAAAATGCAACAGAGGCAGTCAAGCTGCAGCTGAGAAGTATTTTCCACCAAAAAGGATTAGAAGCTGTTCCTACTTGCATTGAAGTATGATTGTTTCTAATGCTTCCTCAGTTCCTAATTCTTGTTTTAATTTTTATTTTTTATGAACGAATTAAAAAAAAGAAAAGAAAAAATACACAAAATTATGAAAGAAGGATAAACTCAAAAAAGAAACAAAAATGTACAGGGCATATATTTCCAGACATACATACATTGATAAATGGAAGCCATGATTTGTTACAGTCATCCATAGCTAATCTGCATTAATCAATTTGGCAGGCCGCTGAATAGTTGGAGCCATATGTTTATTTTTCCAATGCTGAACAGTAAGTCTTTTGGCTGTAAATAAGGTACAGAAAATCCTGATTCTTTAAGTTTAAACAGTGCTTGCTGTAAGATGAGAAAAATGCCATTTTAAGGGCAGACAGAGAGTATAGTGTTGGAAGAAGGGGAAAAGATATATCCTGGTATGTGAGAACAATTATTAAAAAAAGCATGAAGTATAATAGAGAAGACACAAAAATATGCATGATAGAATTTAGAGTCAAGTTGGGTAATGCTTTTCCTGTGGGCATGAATAAAAGATCTTTCCAGAAAATGTTGAATCTTGGCAATCAGGAGGAGCTGCCAGGCATCTCTAATGCAAGTGCCCTTCTGCTAAATCTGCCATTATCTTGATAAGATTCACAGGTCAGCCATTCAGATGGGAAGGATGAGAGAAGTCTAGATCATGTTTGCTTCAAAAAGCTATAGTTGAGTCCCTTTTAACAAGATTTTATTCATGATTTGGTCAAAGCCAAGTACTGAGTCAAACCGGGGTGTGGTTGAAGGAGGAGGTAACGGTGGGATTAAGCAAAATCTTGCCATTGGTCAGTCTACCATACCATTGGGGGCCAGTTCCAAAGGAATCAGAGAGAGAGGCAGGAAGAGTGAGATGAAGCAGTTGAGTTTCTTCAGATTAATCGGAGAGTCACACCACTCTTTCTTCAACAGGATGACTGGGATGTGGAAGAATTTATCTCAAAAACCTGCTTGGGGAGGTTCCTACATCATTCATCTTTCAAGATCCTGTTAGCTACCCTTGTAATCGGCAATGCAATCATCATTGCTCTCCGAACGGATCCGACACTAGAAGATGTTGGTATACTATGCCTGGCAGGAGAACTACTTCCTGCTAAAATGTGGGGGTGGGAGAAGACCTGTGCTTCTCCAGGGATTGTTACATTGGGAATGTCCTGGGTCTTCTGCTGATCTCTCGGCTGCATATACCCTCCTAACCCCATTTTTGTGACCATGAGTCATACGGAACTTGGATAGCAAAAGATCATTTCAATGGTGTAAGTTTGAATGTTTAATAAAGACTCAAAATAGGTGACCTAAACCTCCTCAAGACTTAACGTTCTTGTTTTGATTTTTTTTTTTTTTTAAGTTCTCCACCCTTTTCCCAACATAATAAAAAATAAAACATGTGGAGCCCACGAACTGGAGGAGAGTCTCATGCACTACTGCCCTTGCAGGCTGTTGAGAAATGTGCTCACTTATCTGTAAAAATATTGCCCATCCCTACAATAAGGAAATCATGGATAAAACCCACTGCTGCTCCCTGGTCTCATTAGCATGCATGCAGATGTGGCATTATCATGCAAATGAGGTCAATATCCAGGCATTAAAGGCAAATTATGACAACGTTCAGTTATAAAAATGGAGGCATGCAAATCTCTTTTTGTTCTTCTTTTCCTCACATAGAAATATTTCGGCTTATTCTCTGCCATCGACACGATTGTTCTGTCTTTTCTAATCTGTGAAGTCATTCTAAACTGGTATTATGGATTCTGTTTGTACTGGAAGGTGAGAGCCAGCTGGCGTGGTGTTTTGTCTTAGGTTTTAGTCCAAAGAACCAGGGCCCCCCAACTGAATCTTAGGGCAAAGAGATACATATTGAGAATTAAAATAATTCTGAGCCCTTTTCGCCATGCAATGCAAACTGTGAGTGGCAGTTGGGTTGGACGCTCAGAACAAATGCAGATCACCCAGTCGTCCCATAGAGAAGCTTGCTCTGGCTTATCCGAGTCTTTCTTAATTTTAGCACTGTAATTTAGGATGGGTAGGCTGTTTCATTGTGAATCCCCCAAAGATCATTGGCAGATTCAGAGTCATCTTCTATCTGCTCTAGGTCTCTTCTGTAAGGCTGTGAGAATCAGGTAACTCTCCTACCTGCCAACAGAGGAAAACCTGCCTCCAATTAAGAGGAATCCCAGTCTGATCATCCTCCGTGTTGATCGCGCGGAGGCAGTTTGCAACCCACAGGGTGGGAAATAGAGGAGAGGGCTTATCCTAAAGCAGAAATGGGCAAACAAATGCCCCTCTCCCCTGTTGAAAATTGTGCTGAGGAAGCAGCTGATATGTGAAATGGCTGTGAGTCGCTGTTGCTCTGCTGTAACCAATGTATGATTGATGGGTGGAATCTCGGTGCAGAGGAAGAGAATGCCCCATATTTGATAGCCTCCTGGGTGTGAGACATGGAATGAATCAACTCCTCTAAGGTCTTCTTAGGCAGTTCTATCTAGGTCCCCATGTGTTGGATTGCTCCTCCCTTCCTTCTAATTTGGATCTGAAATTCCTGGAATTGCCTTACTCCTGGGACTGCAGAATTGGAAGAAGCTTAATCCTTTCAGATGCCTAGCCTTCATTTCATTGTTTCTTCATTCTTCTCGCCCTAAACAGGATGGCTGGAATATCATCAATTTTTGTATTGTACTGTATCTAGCCATTGGATTGATCATTCCTATACTGGATAATGAAACACTTTTTCGAATGGCCAGGTAAGAACATACATAAAAATGTAAGATGAGCTGTGCTGGATCAGGCTAAAGATTTGTTCAGCCCCTGTTCTGTGTCAACCAGTGACCAACTCAATGTATCTGGGAAATTCACAAGGACAGACACAAACAGTCTCTTTAACTGTTATTCTTAGCAACTGGTATTTCATGCTGTTTGTGATTCAGAAGGTTCTCAACCAACTTCCAACTTCCTTTTATTCCCAAATAAAGATACATCTTATATTCTTCCAGATGGACTGATCCAATTTAGATTTGGAATAGTGCCAAACTGGATGTCAGCAATGTACAGGCAGGAACCATAGCCCTGTGAAAGAGCACATGGTCTGCATGCATGGAGACCTCAGGTTCAGCTCCTGGTCTTGTCTGTTAAAAAAAAGGATCAAGCTGTAAAGGGTTCTTGAAAGACCCTGATTAGAGATCTCGGTCATCTGTTGCTAGTTAAGGGATGCATTCTGGGTTTCACAATACATTGAATCATAAACTAATCTAATGACCTGGATTCAGAAAACATACTGAGCCACAAAAAATCTAACCCAAGTCAAAACTAACCAAGGTTAACATGCTGTACAAATGCAACCATTAGGTTTGTAACTAGCCTGATGTATGTTATGTATGCATAGACTCTAGAAGATAAAATTGGTCAAGAAGCCACAAAGCCCTGCAAATGGTTTAATATGACAAGTAAGTAATAAACAAGGGTTAAAGAATGTAATCAAAAGAAGGGGACTTTCCATGCCTGGTGTGACAAGATTGGGACAATAAGCGCCATGTTAGTTCATTAGATGGACCAACAATCTGATCTAATCCAAGATGGTTTTCCTGTTAGGTACCAAAACATATAATTAAGATTTTGTGAGCTACCTGTTTCTACTGTATAGGATAAAACATGATTGTGGATTTCAGCGCACTATCCGTTGTGCACACTAGATTAGATGAATTATTTATTTATTTATTTATTTATTTATATTTCAGATTTGTCACCACCCATCTCACTGCAGAGTGACTCTGGGTGGTTTACAGTAAAAACAGGACAAACATGAATTAAAATAGATAAATATCAATTCATTAAATATGCTACAATAACAAACGTTCTATATAATACTTCCAAGAGGCTGATGTTAATTAGGTGTTGATAAATACGAATGCCCCGTCTTCTGTTCAACTGGAGTCTGTGCTTCCCTCACATTGTCTTGACAGCTTGTTTCAACTTGATGGTTGGATTCTGAAATATGGCCATTGGTTGTGCTGGTTGTGACAATGGCAGTTGAAATCCAAAATATCCAGAGGGCATCAGATTGGGAAAGGATGACTTAAGAGGAAGCATTCCTTTGAGCTGTCAGCTTTGTGTATGCATATACGGGCACATTTTCTTTTTTCCTTCCAGAGTCATGAGGCTGATGCAAGTTTGTACCTTGGTTAATGGCCTGGCAAGGATGTTCCAGGTGATCTTACAGTCCATTCCTGACATGGCAAATATCATGATCTTACTTTTTGCCATCATGCTGGTAAGGTGCCTTCATCAGATTTCCTCCCCACACCCCAAGCTAAATTCTTTTATTTGGAAATGAACTGAGACCTTATTGGCCCTGTTTCCTTTTCCTTCAGCTTCATGGGTTTGTTTGTTTGTTTATTTATTTATTTTCCTATGGTTTTCTTTTTACTTAAATAGTCAGAAAAAGGTAGGTTTGACTTCTCCAGGGTTGAGCATTTGACTTCTCTGTGTCAAACTTGGAGATTTCTCCAGAATTCTGAGGGCCTAAACCTGGCTTCACATGTGCAAGTTGATGACCTGGCTATGTGAATTGGCCATCTCAGGTACACTGAGATCGAACCACAGCATTTCCAGTAGAAGAGATCAGATAGCAGGTGATGTAAATGGAGAATTGCATAAAGTCCTAATAGATTATCCTTCCCAAATGTGATGTCTTCCAACTTGTAAATTTCTTCTTTCAGAACTGCTAACTAGCAATGATGGCTGGGGATTTCTGATGCTGAAATCCAACATGTTTGAAAGGCACTAGATGGAAGAAGACAGGAACCAATCAAGATGATTTATTTATTGATTTAAATAATTTATATGGCTGCCCATCTCACAGCAGTGACTCTGCATGGTATACAAAGATTAAAAACTAACAATTATAAATCATAGTCCATTATGCCCAAGGTAAATAATACAATTCAACCATGGCTTCCATATACATTACACATGATGCAGTAAGGCACATACAAAAATGTAGAATGTGGTTTCTAAAGTTTACATCAATAGAGACTGCAAACTGGTTGGAGAACAATGAAGGGGAAAGTCAAAAATGAAATATTTTTCTATACTGTTTTTAGGGATTTTTTTTCTCTTCTTTGTTTTCCTTTCTTTTTTTCCTTTCCTTGTTAATATTTATAAACAATAATACAATGGAGCCTTTGTTACGAAGCTCAAACATTCATATTTCTTTTTTCCTTTTTAATATTATGAAAGCAGCTTAATGCACTTTGCTTGGTATCTTTTATTAATGTTAAATCGAGCACAGTTACATATTGGTAGTAATTATATGTCCACCTATCAACATTATCATTTTTGAAAATATATCTCTGTTCTAAATCAAAATAATAATAATAATAATAATAATAAAAAATACATCCCAGTCATAAAACCACGTCCACCACTGAGCTTGCCTTACTGCCAGGCCCAAGGTCTTCAGAACCTTACAAAAGGCGAACATGGTCCAGATCCAGCTGGAGCCCTATAATCACATGATTTTCTCTACCTAATGTTGAAAGCTTCTGATCATTCTGGATCTCTGGTGATGTGATGGAATGGAATTATGAAGGCCAAACTCAGGGAGGAAAACATGCTCTTTCATCTCCTGAGGGGCGAGGGAGAGATAAGAGGGTGACGCTGGCACCTCCCTGAGGAATTCACACTGTTGTGACTGGCTGACTTTGGGAACTGGGGTTGCAGTCTGGGAAGATTGATGTCAGGCCTAGCCCAGGAACTCCAGGAGACCATGTAGATTCAGTTCAGCAATGTTTATTAGCTACAACCTCTAGCAAGAATCTTCCCAGACTGAAACTCAGTTCCCAAAGTCAGCCAGTCACAACAGTGTGAATTCCTCAGGGAGGTGCCAGCCTCATCCTCTTATCTCTCCCTCGCCCCTCAGGAGATGAAAGAGCATGTTTTCCTCCCTGAGTTTGGCCTTCATAATTCCATTCCATCACAGGTAAGAACTTTCTGCCCTTTTCCATAGGGTGGAAGAAGAGAAAAGAGAGTGCCTGGAAAAGAAAAGGAGGTATCAGAGAAAGAGAGAAAAAAAATGTCTCTCTAGCCTTGCCATGAATTGCTTGCTTCAGTCGTGCAAGGCTAGAGAGACTTTTCTTTTCCAGGCACTCTCTTTTCTCTTCTTCCAACCAATGGAAAAAAAAGAAAGAAAGGAAAACAAAGAAGAGAAAAACATCCCTAAATACAATATAGAAAAATATTTCATTTTTGACTTGCTCCTTCATTGTTCTCCAACCAGTTTGCAGTCTCTATTGATGTAAACTTTAGAAACCACATTCGACATTTTTGTATGTGCCTTACTGCATCATGTGTAATGTATATGGAAGCCATGGTTGAACTGTATTATTTACCTTGGGCATAATGGACTATGATTTATAATTATTAAGGGCAGAAAGTCCTTAGCAGAAACAAGAGTTGTGTCCCTCTGGAGCAGGTGATCCTGCGAGTGTGAAAAATAGTCTGAGGAACTATACGGCCATTTCTTATATTCTACTATGTTCTCCTGTCCTTTTCAGATTCAAGGGGGAAGCTGTCTCCCAGAGAACTGGTATTTTTGCACCATCCCTGCTGTGTGTTTTTGCAGGTCTTCTCTGTGTTTGGAGTGACTCTCTTTGGAAGCCTCGTCCCAAAACATTTTGGGAATCTGGGAACGGCTCTGTATTCTCTTTTCATCTGCGTCACCCAGGATGGGTGGATTAATATTTATAATGACTTTGAGTGAGTAATTTTTTTCTATATTTAGCTGCAATCATCATCATCACCACCACCACCACCACCACACCTTTCACACACTAATTCATTCTTGCTGTCTCCTTCCACCACCATCTTAACTTAGGACATTTAATTAAAACTAAAATCGATATCATGGACCGGACTGATGAAAGACTGCTCTCTTTGTACCCATGGGCACACGTGCAGAATCTGTTCAGCCTCACGTTAATACTGACAGTTGGATAACATTCCATTGTACCTTGGGCTGGTGGCACATTGGGAATTTTGAGAGCCCTTTAAACCAAAAGTCCATAACTGAACTCAAAAAAGGACAAGATCGTGGCTCTATAATTACACTGTCAGGATTAGCCCAGGAAACTCCAGGAGACAGTACAGATTCAATTCAGCAGGGTTTATTGGCTTCAGTCCCGTTACAGAATCTTCTCAGAGTGAAAGCAATTCCCAGAGTCACCCCACAAACATCCTGCATTCCTCAGGGAGGTGCTAGTCTCATCCTCTTATCTCTACCTCTCTGTTCTGGTGATAAGAGAGCGCGCTTAACTCTCACATACACACACCCACTCAGACAACCTCCTACAGGATGGAGAAATGGTCCCAACTGGAACCTTATGTCAAAAGCCCAAATGAAATATAAGTATCACTTAAAGTCATCACTTCAGATGAATATGAGGATAAAGTGACAAAGTGAAAGTGAAATGAAGCATGATTCAAGTAGCCCTTGAATTGTAAACCTGCCCAAAGGACTCAATGGTCATGGCTGGCTAACACCCCATTCCCTAAGATTACATTTCACCAAGGTTAATACAGCATGTGGGGTAAATTCTCATGCAGCTTCTGTCTGCAACTCTTTAAAGCATCTTTCTGGATTACATGGCTACCTTTTTCAGCTGCAGTACAGTTCTGGGAAAAGGTACATTGGATGTAAGAAGCGTTGGGAAACACAGCCAACATATCTAGTTTGGAGGAGTCAAATGCAATCATGGGATATACGCAACTCTTTTCTCCAACGGAAAGAAGAACAGAAAGGCTTTGCGGCCATAATTACTGTCCCCATCCTGCCTTGTCTCTTGAACACCTCCCTGTCCATAAGGATAAGGCTGGCCCTGAACCCCAGCGGGATGAACAAGCATGACTCAGAGCTATGTTTCCTTGAGATGGTTCCAAAGGATTCCTTTAATGACTGCATGTCTTCTTTCCCCTACAGAAATGAAGGTCTGGCCTTGGAGATAGGGGGGGCCCTCTACTTCTTCATCTTCATCACCTTTGGAGCCTTCATCTTTGCAAATCTGCTGGTGGCTGTAGTGACCACCAACTTGGAACAATCTATGACTGAGTTTAATGAGAAGAAGCGGTTGAAAACTCAGCTCTTTTCCACTTCGAGCTATGCTGGATTTGATGTGAGTTCTTAATGCCAAGATTTGGGGAAGCTGAATGGGAGAAAATGCATTGAAGTTAGGGCAGTGTGCCCAGTCTCTAGACCCTGGAAATAGCATGGGAGTATGCAGATCAGGCAAATGATCAGCCAGATGGGAGGCAAATGAGAATTGGTTAATTTTGCAAAGCTGGGGGGGGGGGGGGATATTTTTCCCAAGTGAGAAAATGGTTCCCTTTGGATTTAATTTCATTTATTAAAGCATTTGTATACTGCTTCCCTTTTTAAAAACATTGAAGCATTATTAATTTTCCTATGAATGGAGCTTCTGCTAGGTTTTAATGCTGGCCTAGTAACCACTCAAGGAGTGGAAAAGAATTCAGCGAGAACCAAGTTTTGGAGTTACTCGTGATTTGTCCTTCCATGTCATACCGCCTCCAAAATTCCCCACAATTCTCCATGGGGGCTAATAGCTTTTACTCAGGGGCTGTGTCCACACAACACTCTTAACTAAACCAGGGACAAATTGTTGTATGTGCATCACATGCAAAGTTTGACAATTCTCACACCATCAGTGAGAAATGAAATAAGAGCTGATCTGAACATTGCAGAAACCAAGGACATAGAAACAGGCCAGATTACACAGAATAAGCTGGCAGGCAGTCTGTCAAGGGTGAGGAAAAAATGAAACACAAGTGGGTTTGAACATCGTTTCAAATATATAGAGCTAGTTCTTGCATTGCAGCAATTTCTGCAGATCTTTTGGTCACGGTTCCTAATTTTCTTCAGTAAATGTTACTGGACGCAAGTCCTTTGATTTCTTATGAGCTGGCCGAAGTGATTCTAGCCCTGCCTACCAGCTGAAGGCTGATACTAAGCTCGGCTAGTTTTAATCTTAATTGTAGGTTTTTATGGGTATGATTGTTGCGTGTACCCAAGCACAAACCCAGAAAATGCATGAATGAAATAACCAGATTGCCTAATATGTGACATATATACTTTGACCTATCATGTAAATCATTCCCAGGCAATAGCATTCACGCAAACCAAGAAGCAGGGGTGGACTTATATTTTAATGTTTTCAAAATGCTGTTTTTTCCCATTGGCTGTCAGATTTGGTAAATAGGCTAGAAGAGGGAGATAGGCCGGAGGTTACACTATGTAGGAGTTTTCCAACCTGTCATTTTGTGATTTTGCTACATCCGGTTCATTCTATGCAGAAGCAGCTCACTGAACGGAGGGGCGGCCCTTCTTCGCAGTGTTGGGGTGAGTTGAGCGGGCTGCCTAATCATGTGGATTTTTGAGCAGGATGGCACTGATGACGACTTCGCTGCGTCCCAGTCAGAATCGGTGCATATAAAAGAAGTTATTCAGGGAACACCTATGGTCCATCATCAGGAGTTGCTCAGCTTTGGCAATCTGGCCAATCTGAATGAGAGTACTTGTGAAGATCTCTGCCTTGTCCTAGAAGCAGTCCACGAGAACTTAAAGGGATATCAGGAGATCAGGGATGAACTGGAGCAGTAAGTCCTACCATTTGTCTGCTTTTTTCACCTAAGAATGGAAGCTATTCTAATTGCAGCTAGCAACAGTTGTCTATAGCTTAATCAGACCCCAACTTGATTACTACATTGAGTTGTATGTGGAACTGGACATAACATGATCTGCATACCCAGTAATTATATTTGGTTAACCACCTCCTGGGGTTTAGTATATGTATGAACCCAATTAGGTTTTATTTGATTTAACATTTTTACCATTAGCCATCTTAAATACCCTGGGCAGGAAGCTGGGGTATGAATTGAAAAAAAAAATAACAGTAATAACAATAACTTCCAGATCTATAACTGCACTTGACGCTTTACCTTTCTTCTCTGCCTGTTTAAATTCCCTCCCTCCCTCCCTTCCTCACCAAAGGGGGACATATATTTTGTTTGTTTTTTGTGCTTTCAAGTTAGTTTTTGACTCTGGATGACTTCCTGCATTAGTCCCTGCAGTTTTCTTGGGTAGATTTCAGAAGTGTTTTGCCCTGGCCTTCTTCCTAGGGCTAAGAGAGAGAGACTGGCCCAAGGACACCCAGCTGGCTTTGTGCTTCAGGCGGGCTTAGAACTCACAGTCTCCTGGCTTCTAGCCTGATGGCTTAACCACTACACCGAACTAGCTCTCAGTTTGAAATCTATAAAGATCACATATTCCAGACCAGGATAATAAGAACTACAGACTACTGTAGCATTGACTTAGTTAAAAGCCTGAATGAACAAATAAGTTTTAAGCTGGCACACACAACTTACAAGGCCTGGCAACAGTTCTAACTGAAGAAAGAGAGAATGCCAAGATTGGGGCACTTCTATCAAAAATTCACCTTTTGAGTTGGCTAATAAATACTTGGCAAATATGGCTTCATCAAGAGAACACCTCCCATGGATCTTAATGACCAGGCTGTTATCTAGAAGAGAAGGCAATTCATCAGGAATCAATATCCAAAATTTGTAGGGTTTGATATGTCAACATAACTCTCTTGAATTTGGCTCAATAGTAGTTTGGCAACATCTTCAAAAGAAGTGTGATGCGTTCACAATAAGTTTCCCCTTCAACAGCCTAGCCATTAAATTTTGCATTAGCTTCAGCTTTTGAGCCAACTTTAACAGCAACTAACCTCAAAGGAACCTTTGGAGAAGGGCTAAAGACTGTTTTGGCCCCAGTGGTCAAATTGGGTATGGAGTGCCGTGTTGGAGGTTACAAGTGGGTACACACACACATGTAGATTAATATATTTAGCCTCTCCCCCCCAGGTCTTTTCTGATGGGCTGGTAAAGGGCAAAAACACCCTGGATTCCACCAGGAAAATGAAGGCTGTGATCATGTCATGATTGCACTGGGACCACTGGAAACATTGAAGCATCCTGCTCATTCTAGAAATCCCTATGTCTTTATTTCCTTCTTGCCATTAGTTCCTGGCTAATAGTAGTACAGGTGACCTATATTATCCATTGTTATCTGTAATTTTGCATATCCACAGTTGATAAATACAGACCAGACCTTACTATCCACAGCAAAGAATTGTATGTATCTCTGTGTGTGGTTCTAATAGAAGGATGACTTTCAGAGTGGTTTTTTTTAAAATACAAATGATGAATGGCTTTAGCACATGCATGAAATATGTTTTTTCAAGGTCTTATTATCTGTGGTTGTTTGAAAGGAATGGAACTCCTATGAATAATGGGGACCACCGGTTCTGACACAGATTGGCAATGATACTAAAATGGACAGTGGGGGAAGTAGGAAGGAAGCTGGAGAGCAAGGACAAGTGAAAGGCAGCGATCCAGCTCCTTGAAGAGCTTGGTTTATGAGAAGGAAGCTAGCCACCTAAACTCAGTGAAGGAAGCTACCTATAGGAAGAGGATGAGGAAGTAACTTCTCAGAGTGGGGCAAAATCATAAAGGCAACCCTTCAGGAGCTTCCCCTCTGCCCAATACAAGGAAGGAAGGAATAGCAGAAAAATAAATGTAGGATGATAACCTATCTTTCGACAATACATAACCTATCTTTATTTGTTCTAGATGTAACACTAGTTTTAATCCTTAATTTTGAATTTTAGCTGCCTTGAATGCTCAGAACAAATAGAGAGGAAGAATATAGAATGACTGACTGAATGAATCCTCTCTGATCTAGGGGGAAACCATGGAGGGTGGAGGGAGAGGGGTCTTGGGAAAGTTCAACAAGAATGCAAGCTTGCTCACAGGAGAACAGGACCACGGCCAGCTCCCTACGTGTACAATATAGGAAAGGTATCTGCAGAGAAAGCTTGCTCTGTTCTTTTTGCCATGAACTCCAGTTAACTGAGTTAATAGTTGTGCTGATAAGATTAATTTCTATCCATCAAGTTCTACCTCTTTTGTAGACACTTTCAAGTTGTAAGAAGGGCATGAGCTCTCCCCCCAGTGTTGATTCCAGCTGACATGAGATCTGCTCCTAGTAGTGGGGTAGTAACTGAGAGATGCCCTTTTGTTATATAGATGGTCCTGGGGAATGAGTCAGAGGAGAGGGACAAGATTGTCTACTCCAGACATGCAAGTGTATTTTAAAATGTCAAAACACTGCCCAGGGTTACAGGTTACCTGGTGGTGAGGAATGTGATTCACAGAAATCATCTCCAGGTTTATGTTATTCTGGGCTTTGGTCTCCACAGAATAGTCCAGGAGGTGAGGTCCCTCAAATTCAACGTAGAGCAGGAGCAAGAGATTGTTCTACGAAGCATCCGTGGGGCCAACATTTCAGAAACTATGTTTGCTGATAACATTCATACAAAGACTGGTGATGTTCTATCTATGTTGATGAACCTGGAGAAGGTATAGTTTCATCACTGTGTCTTCAATGACTGTGTTGGGAGCAAGTGATTTATCCATTTAGCCAGTCAAGAAACATTATTCAACAACTGATACTTTGTCTGAGCTTACACATTACACTAAAGCTAGTTGTTGAATTAACTCGTCTTCTAGATTTACACAAGTGTTGAACCACAAATTAACTGAATGGGCTTGGAAACTGAAACCAGAAATTCACATGACATACTAAGTTACCAGGGCCCCACCCCACCCCCTAGTTAATGCTAACCAGCTTTAATGCTGTGCTAATGCAGGCACTAGGTTTATAACGTACTTGGTTTAATATATTGTGTGAACATGACCATTGTGGCTTCAGAATAAAAAATGCAGCTATACTTTTCATGCATGCATAACTATACTATCCTGGATTCCTTGCTCACCTTTCTTTTCTTGGCTCTCTTCCTTGGGCAGTCACACGTGCTTGACAAGGAGTACCAAAGGGGAGTGGTGAAATCAGCAGCTATGAGAGCCCGACGGCAGTCTGTGGTTATAGTAAGTAGAAGAGTGGCTTGAATGCCCTGAGCTGAATTCACATTGGCACAAGTGAATATGTACGAGGCAGATAGTCATTGGGCTGGTGGTGAGGGCTCTATCATGAATCTATCTTCATGTTTAGTTCCTAAAGCAGTGTTAAATGTCTTTTTGGTGACTGGGGGCTACACCTTACTTTTTTAGGAGAAGGAGGGCCATGGGTATCTCCTGGGGGACCAGTGATATCACATGTATCATTACATCAGGAGACACAAGATAACATTTTGGCTTCTACTGGATGTCTGTGGCAGGGGCCACAATGGATGGGGAAATAATTCAAAGGAATAAAGCACTTCTGTTTTTTGGGGTGGGAGGAGAATCTATTTTTTCTCTTTTTTAAACTATATTGAACATCTTACAGGACTTGCATTACAGATGCTGTATTTTCTGGTTCAGAATGGTGGGAAGGAGTGTTGCTGATTGTGGTCAAAGGGAGCTTTTGTGGGTTGTAAAAGGAGATGGGGGACTGCACATAACTCTGAGAGCATAAGGTCTCGCCTGGTCTTGTTCACCAAACAGTATATAGAGACCATGAGAACTCAAAGGGGTAATGATGATGTACTTTATATTATGGCCTGACATCTTGTGTTCTCTGTCTTCCTACCTTGCAGGCAGATGAGTCTGCAAAAAAATCCCGCCGACAAACTTTGGTAGGAATCTTGTAGGACTGACTTTTGGAGTATTTCTGCCTTCCTCCTATTGGTCTTCCTCCTACAAAAAGCCCAATGAAGCATGGTGACACAGCAGATTAGAAGCTGTCAATTTTTCTACAACCAAAGGCAGACGATGGATGGATGGTTGGATGGATGGATGGATGGATGGATGGATGGTTGGTTGGTACTGGTTTTTCTTGCTGAATTTTAGATTTTGTAAGTCACTTGGAGTCACAAGACAGGAGTGTGAGAAATGTACTTTTTAAAATAAATGGATGGAAGGATGGATTTTGGAGAGATTGAGTGTAAACCTAGAACCTAGGAAATGTATAAAAGAGGGGAAATAGACAGTAGCATCTGAGACCAAGATTCACCCACCCACCTAGCCCTTCCAGAAAAGTCACACGTGTATCTGTGCCCTTCTTCTTAGCCACTTGTCAACTTCATCTGCATTATTTCTCTCTTTTCTAGCCAACAGGATCTGACAAACATCAGAAGAGCTTGGTAAGGCTTTCATGGAGAGACTCTCCCTTCAGTCTCTGTGGGAGAGACCTACCATGCCTAGATCTGAGGGATGTGTAGTCTCTCAAAATAAATGTTCCATGGAAGTTCATGATGACACAGAGGGATTTTTCAATTTGTTGAGTTTAATTGACTTAAACTTGAGAACACTGAGCACTGATTCACAAAGCTTTTATAAATAAAAAGCTGTTCTTGGCCTTTGGAGGGACTCTGAGAGCCCTACCCAGGGTTTTCGGTTGAGGAGGGACTCCTCCTCCTCCTTTAGATTTATAGCCTACCTTTCTTTGAGGAGTTCAAAGTGGCTTGTATAGTTGTCTCCCCTCCCAGAATAACTCTGTGAAATAGATTGAACTGAAAGAGATTGACTGGTCTAAAGTAACTCATGAGCTTCCATGGTTGAGGCTGACTAGAACCTGGGTCTCCTTGTTCCTAGTCTAACTGCATCACACTGGCTCTCAGGGATTCACATGGAGCTTGGATTCTCCAGATAGGCATCTCTGCTTTACAGACATGTGCCAAAAAACACAAGACATGGATTGGAAAGCATTCTCATATATAGGGTAGACAGGGGAAGGAGCAAAGGAGAAAACTTCTCATTTGCCTTCCTTTGCATCTGCCATCTCAATCTGGTACCTTCTAGATGTGTTGGATGGTAATTCCTATCATCCTTAGTTCTGAGATGGAGGAGACCTTCTGGATAAAGACATAACCACACACACTCGTACTTGAATATCCCTCCCTCTTTTCTCTCCCATTTGCTTCTACTCTTACATTTGCCTGAATTTATACAGTGCACTTAACCTTGTTAGAAAATTAATCTGTTTTACTGGTTTGCGCAATGCATTAAACTGTAAACAAACCAAATGGCCTGGGTTTATACAATGTATTAACCCACCAAAAATGTACCCAAGATTAAAGCTAGATATAGTATATTGGGCACACACGGCTATTGGGTTTGTATCTGATCTGACACAGCTATAGTTTTATTGTCATGTTTGATACTTTCTCTGTTTCTTTGCTTTTGTAGGCAACAGGAAGTTTTCTAGAAAAGGTTCAGTCTCGCCGAATAACTTTGGTAAGATGATAGTAGTAATATCTATCTATCTATCTATCTATCTATCTATCTATCTATCTATCTATCTATCCATCCATCCATCCATCCATCCATCCATCCATCCATCCATCCATAGGCACATATCCACATACTTATACAATCTATATTCTCCAAATTACTTAATGCTGCTTGGCTCCTCTTATGCATGTTTGAGGGAGGTTTTTTGAAATTGGTAGAGGTTTTAATGTTTCTTAGTTGATGTGCAACTGTCTAAGATAGTGAACAACAAAAAAGGATGGTGGAATACTAGGACGACCCTTGGCTGAAAAAGAGAAAGCTTATTATCCAGAAAGAGGAGGAGGAGGAGGAGGAGGACCACCTATATACTTTGGCACACATCAGGTATATATAACTGTTATAGCAGATGGTGGTACCTCATTGAATTTGGCTAATCTCAGAAAGGCTAAGCAGAATCAGACCTGCTCAATACTTGGATGGGAGACAACTTACAAATTGGAATGCCAGGGAGTACTTCATCCAACTCTTTGCTGAAGTCAAGATATGGCTACAGCAATTCCACAATTTATTCAACAGAGAGAGAGAGAGAGAGAAGAGAGAGAAATGTGGTACAAATAACAGCTTGACACAATTTATTTTTGAAAACTCCATGGTGATTTTTGGAAATTACCACATTGACCAAAAGTGTGACCACTACCCAACATTTGCTTAGATTCCATGCCTATTCTATTGTCATAGTCAACTAAATCTGGTTTTAAAAAGAGAGAGGGAGAGAGAGAAGGATGGGTCCTGGGAGAATAAAACAATGTTGGCCTCTCCATACTCTCTGTGGCTTTTAGGTAGTGTGGTTTTGAGGCATACTGTGGTGTGTTTCAGAGAGGAATCCAGATTGTTCATGAGAAGTTTGCTCCTTCATTCCATGTGCTTGTGCCATGTTTGAAGAAGAGTAGGCACAAGCAGTGATACCCATTTGACACTGCATTTCTGTTTAGGAGTGGTGGGTTCTGTGGACATGGCAATCTCCAGGGAGGGGCTTTTGGCGACAATCCCAATTTTATCTTCCATACTGAGTATATGGGGTGGGGAGAAGTGTTTACAAAGGGATACTCTAACACAATTAGGGTGCAACAGCTATTCTTCAACAACTCAGTTTCCTTCCTCACCATTTTTCCCCATCTTTTTCCTTTTTCTATCTGCTAGCCTGGAGGAACTGCTAGCCAAGATACCAGACCTCAGTCAAACTTGGTAAGACTATATGGGAGGAGAAAAGAAGTAAAAAAAAAAAAATCTGGGGACACACCTTTTTTCCAAATCCTCGAAGGACTATAGAACATCCTCTGGCAATACAAAGAAGTCACCAGACGTAGAGCTACATTTGTGGCTGTGTCGGGGCAGGTGTTTGTTGGTTATTTTTGGCATTTTAAAAGTGATCCTAAAATAATGCATCCATATTCATCTTTAAAAATTGGCCATTAAATTTCAGCACTGTGATCTTCGTGTGGCCTGGGAGGTACTGGTGGGGTGGATCTGAGAATCATGCGTGAGCCACAGGTTGCCTATACTTCTTCCAGACACAGAAGAACAAACATTGGGTTTTGCTCAGAGGCTGCATTTTTTTTTTACTATCATTCTTTTTTGGCAGTGGGGGGCTGAAGGGAGTGAAGAATGAGTTACAATGATATCGTAAGTGCATGTGAACTAGCATTTTCAACCTTTCTCTCTCCTGCCCCCATCTTTTTGAGGCCTAAGGGAGAGTTTTATTTTTATATATGTGTTCACCTGGTTAACACATCCATGTCCATTAATTTCCCACTGAAAATGGCCCTGGATTGGTGCTGCTTATTTTCAGTATTTTGTTGTTCATTTTTTTAGTGGTATCTTCAATGACCTATGATTAGTTCCCGCAACACCCTTTTTTTAGTCCGTGCTTATGAATGACAGTTGTGAGTCTATACTGTGTCACTTCAGATTATGCGTCAGCACTCATGTGTGATTGGTTAAGGTGTTTCTCAACCTTGGCAACTTTAAAGTGTGTGGACTTCGACTCCCAAAATCCCCCAGAATTGAAGTCCATACATCTTAAAGTTGCCAAGGTTGAGAAACACTGAGTTAGACTAAGGCTAGAAGGACCCAAGTTCAAGTCCTCAGCCATGGAACTCTTAGGGTGATTTTAGGTCAATCACTATCAAGCCTATGCCACAAAATTGTTGCTGGGGGTAAAAATGGAAGAGGAAGGGGCCTGAGCTCCTGGAGGGAAGATGGTATATAAATATAAGAAGGGAGGAAGAATCATAAAATCATTGAGTTGGAACGGACCTTGTTGCTCTTCTAGTCCAATCTCCTGCTCATGCCAAGAATCCTCAGACCATCCAGACAAATGGCTGTCCAACCTCTGAAAAATTCCAGTGTGATGGAGTATCCACAACTCTAGGAGGCTGATTGTTCCATTGCTCAATAGCTGTCATGGTCAGGAAATTCCTCCTTATTTCAAGTTTGGATCTCTCTTGGTAAAGCTTCCATCTGTTGGTTGTTGGAGAAGGAGAATGCTTGCTTCTAGCAGCAAGTTCAATTTCCTGGAAAGCAGGCTTGGCTACCTGCATGGAAGCTGGATTGTTTCCCTTGTGGTAGACAAACTAAGGCTTGTTCTACTAGAAAGTGTTAGGTCCAGTTCCTGTTCCACCATGGAACTTGGCTGGATGTAGAAAAGCCATGTACAGTGTGACAGAGTATTCACCGTGCTACACTAATTCTGGCTAGTGGGATGTTTACTTTTGATCGTGTAACTGTCAAGCAGGATTAAATAGCTTGGTTCTTGCACCATAAAAAGCTCACAGTGGAAGTTTGAAATTACAGATTATCTTAGATTGTCCTCCAAGTTGGAACCATCACCTGATTCGTATTTTCTTCTTTGTTTGTCATTCTTTAGGTTGAAACCCCAACGGAGCATGGCAAAAAGCGTAGGGTGAGTGCGGTAAGTCTAGAACTGGCCTTGGCAACCCTTGGCCCATGTGTTGCCTGTAGCATAAGGTACCTTTTGCATCCTTCCAAAGAGGGCCCATTTTTCCGCTAATGAGCAAAATGGGTACCACAAGCCCCTGCAAAGCTTAAAGCCTTGATTTTACCCTGCCACCCATCTGAACAATAGAAGAAAGGATCCACCTTTTCAGCCATGTCCATATGAGTGATGTCAGAACATCTGTGCCTATGTCCTCTGCACTTCTCAAGTCAGGCCAAAAATCATCATGCAGCCACCAAGCTGAATATCTTACTCACCCTTGTAGGAAATACATTAATTCTATTCAAAATCAGAACTGGCCACAAATTTCTACTTTCTCTGTTCTTTCTCCACTCTTTAGCCTCCCACCTCTAGTGGCTCTACAGACCAAAGCCAGAGGCAGCAAGAGAGCACGGTAAGATGTTAGAAGTCTGCTGCACAGACTGTTGATATTACTTAAAATCCCATTTCCCACTTACACTGTACTTCCTTATTTCTTCCCCCAGTCTGGAAGTAGCACAGACAAGAATCGGTACAAGAAGAATCAGTAAGTCTTCAGAGTGTATATGAAATATGATTCAAAATCAGAATGGCCAAATGATTGATCTTTTCTGTTTTCTTCCCCCCAGCTAGCAAGCAAATCCAGACCAGAAGCACTGGGGGACCAAGGTAAAGCTTTAGAACAGAGCTGGAGAAATCAGCACTTATATCCCTTCAGGGCTGACGGTGAAGGATGCTGGGAACTGTAGTTCAGCAACATTTTGGAGGCTCAGAGAACATCTGCTCTAGAAGCTTCTTGGAAATGTTCTCATTTTATTCATAACCAGGCTAGCTCTGCCGATTTTTTCAATGTTAAGTTGTGCCGTGACCAGAATGGAAACACTTAAAAAAACCCAAAAAACAGCTACCAGAAGCCATCTTTCATGTGTAGCCCCATATACTCCTGGGACTTTGGGTTACCCAATTCTGGCTTAGTATTATTGGTGGATTGGCTTGTCCAACAAACCATGGATTAAAAAGTGGCTTAGCATGATGTGCAAACCAGTCTCCCTTTCTCCCACTTGCTTAACGATGGGATTACCCCATTCTCTCCACTTACATAGTCAGCTAAACCCTAAGTTAACAAAAAGGCCTCGGTTTGCACAACATGCAAAAACACTTACCAAGCTTAACACCAATGAATTGTAGGGTCGGTAATTGACCTGGTTAAACAAACCATGCAAATCAGCTACTAGGGATGCAGACCAACAATCCTAGTTTGAACAATGGCCCTGCTGTGGAAGGATCATGCTAAAGGAAAAACCTTGGCAGAGTGACTGGAGAGTCTTTATGCACCATACTGAAAATTTGCTATAATATTGCATTACTCTGGGCACTGGTATCCTTAAATCAGAGGTGCACAATCATGTTTGGTTCCACAAATGCACTTGCTCTTTAAGTGATATATCAAGGAAACATGCTTCAAAAAAAGGGTGAGCCTGGGTAAAAGCTAAACTTGGCTGAATGAAAATTGACATAAATCCAGTAAAATTAATTAAAAGCTCTGTTGGCTCTCATGTATTCAAACACTTTCACCTTCTGTCATGTTAAAGCAGTGTTGTCCAAACTTGGCCACTTTAAGATGAGTGGACTTCAACTCCCAGAATTCCCCAGCCAGCATGGCTGGCTGGGGAATTCTGGGAGTTGAAGTTCACTCATCTTAAAGTGGCCAAGTTTGGACAACACTGCTTTAAAGAATTGACAGCAACGTTTGGAGAAATGCTGCTAGCTGACAGCACGGAAAAGTCAGAAGAGGGCAACTTTGTCCTCACAAGCTAAGCTGGTTCAGTCCTGGTTAGTACAGATAGTCCCTGGGTTATATAAGCCCTGACTTGTATAAATTGGACTTTACACAAGGGGCATAAAATCAGTGGCTGCAGTTTTGCACATGTCCAAAGTACACAATCCAATGTATGGAACATTTAGCTTGGAAGGGAGCCCTAGTTTACCCCAAGGACTGCTGGTACATGGAGAGGAGACCAGCAGAACATGGCACAGAAGTGTTTGTTTGACACCAGGAGCAAGAGTATTTTTTATCATGGATATTGTAATGGTACGTGGGAAAGATCTTGGGAGACAGGGTGAAGAGATGCTGCCTAGGTGTCAGGTTCAGCCCAAAGAACTCCACGAGACAATGTAAATACAGTTCTGTTGCATTTATTAGCTTCCACCTCAAGACAGAATCTCACCAGACTGAACCCAGGTTCCCAAGCCAGCCAGCCACAACACCGTGAATTCCTTAGGGAGGTGCCAGCCTCATCTTCTTGAACTTCCCACACTCGTGCTGGGGGCTAAGAACATGCTTATCTCCCTGAGCCTGGCCTTCATAAGTCCATTCCATCACACTAGGGAAAGGTCAGATAAGAGACAGCATAGCCTGCAGCTGGATAGTGGCCAGGGCAAGAGGCTCAGAAGGGACTCTCCCCAGTTTCTCAGGCTGTAGATTTGTACTTTCAGACTTGCAAGGTTCTATTACTGTAGCTTTACAATAAAGTAGAATTAGTTCATCTGGTTGTGTTTCCTGCCTGGCCTACCTGGTATGGCTGACAGATATAGAGGATACTGGATGAGTACATAGTTTTAACTTCACCCCAGGGACTAGATCTTAACTCGTCAGTGGTTCACATGATAAACCAAAAGGAGCTTCATATTATATTTCTTTGTTTCTCCAGCCCTCCTAACCAAGTGAGACCACTGATAGGAAGGTAAGACCCTAAAGGCATACACTGCAGATCACCCAGTAGTGACTCTATTCCTCCTTTTCAGCCTTAAATCTATACTATGCGGTAACAAAACAAGACAAGATTAATATGGGAAATGCCAAACTGGTAAAATGAGTTATAACTTCAGCTCATTTCAGCAAGGCAGAAAATTGTTTTATTATGACAAATTTTCCAGAACCTTTGCTCATGCTGTTTCCCACCCATCCCTTGAGTATAATCTTTCAGTTTCAAAACTCAAAAAATGGAAAATTAGCTAGTCTGGGACCTGGTTGGTTCGAATTTTTTTGCTATGCACTTTTCCAAAGCAAATGTTTATTTGCGTCTCAGATCAGCACAAGATAATCAAAAAAGTCTAGTTGGTGGCTGTGACTACATCTTTGTTGCCCCCCCTTTTTTTACATGTATCTCATGTATGACACATGTCAGGGGGGGTGGAGCTTTGATCACAGGTGCCATCCTGATTTTTTTCACCCCTCCCTGTGGACACCCCTGGTTGCAACACGCAAATATAAATATGAAATATAAAATATGAAAAACACCTGGAAGGTAGCATTATTAGCACAAAGCTGTAATGTTATAACAGCAAGATCCCTATAAAGAAGTTCCGGTTAATATTAATACTAAACCTAAACATGCTGAAGTACAAATATAGTAGAGGATATAGAATGAAATACCTTGACCATCTTGTAGCTAAGTAAGTACAAGATGGCCTCTTTCCATGCATGAGGATTGCTCTAAAATTCTCTTCCATCAAATTGAACAAAAACGTATAGAAAAAGGGGGGGGGGGATTTCTTTGCCTGACAGTAGTTAATACAGAGGGATGTTGGGATGACCATGACAATTCAACCTGGGCTTACTGAAGTCTATGCACCAAAAACCAAGAAATGGGAACTACAGTTAGCCTTGCCCTGTTATAATTTAGACATAGACTTAAAAGCTTTATATTTAGTTGTGTACACTGGTGTGTGTGTGCATGTGTATATATACACACACACACACCCATTGATACAATATCACTAAAGATCCTAACAATCCAGTCATCTTTGCGCAAAGGGTTTCTTCAGATCAAAGTCCTGCCAGTTGCATTTGTCTATGTGTGAAGCGTGGATAATTTTAATCTTGGCTGGGGGATGTGGCTTATGGTGTTATGTTAACCCAGCCCTTCTAGTTAAGTTTATGATTCAATTCCTTGTGTAAACACCAAAATGAGATAAGTCAGTAGCTAGATTAAGAATACGGTGCAAATGGGGTCAGTGTTTCTCTTTTAAGACCAGCAAACAAGTTAGGAAAGGTTCTCAGATCACATCCTGATTCACTGGCATCAATTTACATGTGCTATTAAAGGCATCTTTCAATCACTCTTCTTTAATTAGCTGCCATCCAGATCTTGTGAAACAAGCTTAAATGTCTTTAAAATAGGATTATTCAAAAATGGGTACCCAAATTAGTTGAAGCTTTCCCCGGAGAGCTCAAATCATGGGCAAATTGATATTAGGAAATATATCTCTGCAGCTATTTAAAAGTTAGGTCATTTAGATAAAATAAATTAAATGTATTAGCCTGTGGATCCACTTAGATGCCTATAAGCTTCTGAACTAACATAATTTATTCTTTACTACCTACAGTATCCTGGAAAACCTGGAATTTGAGAAGAGATACATCTGTAGCCAAGACCTCAATTTATTGTATTATTTCCATTTCATTTGATTGCTTTGCTTTGATTTATCTGACTAACTTGCAGATTGCCATAATAGCTAAAGATCTTGCGTGACACATTTATTATAAAAACAGAACAATAAAACAACAGGAAACATTACATAAAAAGTATCAAATAAGGACAGCAGCAACAATGTTTTAGAAACAAAGGATAAACATAAGTAGATGCTGTTAAGCTATCCCATCACTTGGGGATTTAAAATCAAAAAGCCATCTTCAAAAGCACCAAGATGTTCTTTGCCTGGCACTGAAAAGTGGGGGAAGCGGGAAGGGAAGACAGGTGAACCCCTTAAAGAATCTGAGGGCCATCATGGGAGAAGACCAGTAAATCTTGGAAATCTGTAGGTAGCGATACATGGAATACATTGCCTTCGACAATACATTGATACACGGAATAATTATGGGATTCCATGTCTGAAGCACTTCATTGGCTAAATTCTAATTTTCTGAAAGCTGTATTTGGCTTTGGCATGGTGGGCTGGATGCCATATTCCAAAACGGAAGGGGTGAGGTCGGGGCAAAACTAAAATTGGCTTCAGTTCCATTTACTTGTAATTATTATTACAGATAATAGAATTACTCTGATCGTGCTTCTAGTCATTTTCCCTTTTTCTCACTTTAAAGTAACACTTTGGTAACAGTTTCTGGCAGTCACAGGAAGCTGCGCCCAAACGCTTTGGAGGCCATTTGTGACAAGGATCTTAGATTACACCCCTCTGGGTTCAAACCAGCACTTTAGCTGGGTTAACACATTGCATTAAGCTAAGTCTATCATATCTGGGGTGCGAGTCTCAGGACAAAGCTCTGTTTTCTTTGGGTGTAGTGATCCTCTGGATTTTCATAGCCCAGACCCGGTGCCCTTGCAAAGCCAGATGGAACTGTTTAGTTTTGGCTCAGGGGTAGACGTAAACATGGCCAATTGTGGCTTATTCATGAAACTGTGGTTAAGAATGGTTAAAGCTTGGCTTGCTACAATGTGCAAAATAATCCTATGTGGTTGCAGCTGAGAGCCAACAGGGATAGGAGTAATAATATAAACATACCCTGTTCTGTCTTGACCCGAATAGCAAAAGCAGCAGATAAGACTGCAGCTTCTGATACAAACAATATTCTATTCTATATGCCACCAGCAGAGGGCAGCAATGTCATTTTAGCCTGTGATGTTTGCCCAGTTCCTTTAGATCCATGTTTCTCAAAACTTGGCAACTTTAAGATGTGTGGACTTCAGCTCCCAGAATTTCCAGCTAGCTCTTGCACCATTTTTGGGACCAGGGAGAGGAGTCAAATCTAGCAAATGCCTGGAGGATTGGTGCTTTGGGCTGTTGCAAAGCAACCCCTTTGAAGTGCTTTGCAAAGCAACCATACATGCAGGTGTCTGCAGCTTGTGGTTAAAAAAAGTCGAGAGGGCCCCCATGATGGTGCAAAGCTGTGCCTATTTTTTATGTGTGTCACACATGCACTGCTGACCTGCAAGCACTGCTTCTAAAAGTAGTCAGTTTGTTTTGGTCTCACGCCCAGGAAACTTTTCCTGTTGTGGAACTGCTGGATGAGGTTTAGCAAGAAGAAGTGCATCCTTGCCCCAGGGAGAGAGCTGCATTTCCTCCACGACACAAAATGCCTTTGATGCTATTCCACATCATCCAGAGGTGTACCAGTACCTCCAAATCGCCATCCTTACGGTAGGATAAGGCAGTGGAATGAATGGTCCTAACCTGAGAAGGCTTCCAAAGGCAATTAGAGAAGTTCATGGCGAAAAAAAAAATGGGCTCAGGAGCTATGATGTGGTCTGTATCATTTCCAGATTTTTGACTCATCCCGGACTGGGTTTGCACATTTGCACTAAGCCATAATGTGGTTTGTCTAAAGTTAGCCTAGTGTAGTTGAACCCAGACACTGGTTTGCAAACTATGATTTATGGTGTAACAGTTGTGCAAACCCAGACATGGATTATTCAAGCTAAACTATATAACATAGCTGGGTCAGTGTTTGAAACACTTGTCTACAGAAACCCTTTAGCAGCAGAAGGAACAAACCCTGATGAATCTGGGCTGCTTCTAAGCAGATTCCCTTCAGATCCTTAATGTGGCGGTATGGGTGAGCCCATCTCAAGGTTGATTTGAACCTTGTGAATGTTCTCAGCAGCTATTCCATGCAACTGATGTTGTTTTTAGTTTTGGTTGTTTTATCCTGTTTTTTTATGAGATGGGTGGCCGTAGACATTAACTAAATAATTTCAACACCATCCGTCATTCCTCTTCCCATTGCAAAGAATGGAGCTCCTCTTTTCAAGCACTCACAATTATAAAGGTGGGTTTGGGTGGAGTATTTGGAGAGGTAAGGCTGTGTTCAGACAACACAACAGGGAAAGTGGTGGCGTTAGCACCATGTCCTTTTAACTTTGGGGTATCCTTCCTGTGTTAAATCTATGTGGTCTTTAGGAGTTGAAAATGACTTGATGGCCTTCAACCCATCCACCCTTTCTGGCTTACCATGTTCTCTAAATTCAGTAACCGGGATAAATGTGTGGTGTGAACACAGCCCAAAAGAGAGTTAGGGCACTGCCTCCTCGGACTCCACTGAATACGCCCCACCCAAAGGGTCCAGCCAATTTTTATTCTTTAAAATATTTGCAAGTTTGCGTTTAACGGGGTCCTGCAATTCAACGGGGTCAACAGGCGATCAGCACAATTTTGCCTTAGGCTGAAACACGCCGTGCCCTTGAACAGATAACCGAAGGGCCGAGGGAGTACACGCACACCAGGCTGAGTTATTTCTAGCCCACCCTGAGTGGGTTTTCTGCATTTTAGCGTGCTGGGTGGATGCGGTCAAGAATCGCCCCCGCCGGCTCCTCCTTTGTTCCAAGACCACAGGATGACCGGGCGCAGCTCGCCCCGCTCGCAAGAAGCCGCGAACCGCCGCGCTCCCCGGGCGCGGAGTCCCGTAGCCGGCACCGCCCGCTGCCACCCAACGCCACCTCCGCAACCGGGTCACCGCCTGGAGGAACTGCCAAGCCAGGCTCCTCCGCCTCCCTCGCTGGTCGCTTTAAGCGACGGAGCAGAAAGGCGTGCGAGGAGGGCCATCCCAGGGTCAATATTTGCCTGGCTCCGCCCACGCCCCCTGACGGGCGGGGGGCGAGGAAGGCGGAGGCCCGTTGGAGCCTCGTGCAGCGCTGGGGCCACGCCGCGCTTCCCCTTTAAGAGCCGAACCTCCGGTCTCGCTCCTCGCCGTACAAAATGTATCAAATCCGGTGGGCGGGGACGCGCTGGTGTTGCGCGGGCCAATGAGAGCGCGGGCTTTTCCGCGGGAGATCCGAATTTCGCGGCACGTAGTTTGGCGCTTAAAAAAAAAAAGCGAGTGAAGGAGGAACGGAAAGAGAAAGGGCTGGGCAGCCATCGGGTTCTTTCTTGCCCCAATCCAGATCCATCCTTGCCCCCGGCAGCTTTGGCAGCGCCCAGGAAACTTGCAGCAGCCCAGCCGGGAGTCCCGAGGAGCATTGCAAGTTGGAAGAACTCCAGGAAAGGCGCTAGCAGGGCCCCCATCGGATTCAGGGCCCGGGCTGGATGCTCGATCCCTGCCTGGCTAGTTCTTCCAAAGCCTTGCAGCCCGGCGATCTAGACGCGGAGAGCGGAGGGCAGGGGTCGCCGGAGCGAAACCTCCCGCCCCCCCTTCCCCCGTCCCCGGGCATTTTGCAAAAGGCCCCCGGAGCTTTTGTCTTCAATCCGACGGCTGCATTGCTCCCCCCGCCCCCCAGCCACAAAAGCGGGTGGCGGGCAGAGGAAGGGCAGGCGCCTGGCCGAGTTGCAACTTTGCAGCCGAACCGAACTCCCGGGAAAGTCCCCTCGGGAAGGCCAAGCGCAAACCTCGGGGTGCATTTTGTTTTGGGGCTTCCGTGCACGGCTAGAAAGGACGGGTGGAAGCGGGGGGGGGGGCAGAGGAACTAGCGAGTGACCCGATGGCTGACTCCTTCAAGAAAAAAGAGCCTCTGGAGACGCGCGTGGATGAAGAGACCCGGGCCGTGTGAAGGGATCCTCCCGCGCTGTAGCCTCGCTGCATTTTCGTTCCGGACTTTTCCTCTTCGGCCGGCCGCCCCCCGCTCTGAAAAGTACCGCAGGGGCTCATCCTCGGGAGTCCCCCGATGGCAGTTTTAAATGGCTAGGCGGACTTTTCCCATTGTACCTCTCCAGGTCGGTCGCGAGGCGCGTGGCTGGAGCTCCAAGATCTTCCCGGTTGTCCTTGGCCTCTCGGAGGAAGGCCATGCTGAGAGTTCCCAAAGCAGGGCCTTCCGCCCCCGGCCGAGGGGCGCCTTCCCTCGTCCCCCCCCAGTCACAAAAGAAAAGCCTGCCCGTCGGCAGCTCGGCGGAGCTGGTGGTCGCCGACCTCGCAGGCCCTCCGGTGCGGGCTCTCCCCGCAGCCTATTTCGCTCAGGTGTACCCCCAGACGGCGGTGGTCGCTCCGTTACCTCGAGGCAGTTGCCTTTATGCCACCCCCCATGGACCTGAGATCAAAACCATGCGATCAGCCTCCACGGGAAAACTGCCGGTAATTTCTCTTTTTTCCCTTGTTTCTGCCCCTCGGTTGGTAACTGTCACCAATTCTTGTCCTCTGGGGGATTGAGTTGGGGGGAGCCTGTGGTACCCAGCCTTTGTTTATGCCTACCTGGCCAAGTCCAGAAACAGTGGCCTTGTTCAAACGAGGCACTAAGCCATAATGTTTCATTCGGGGTAAATCTGTGGGGCCACCCCATCCCATTGTAGTTTGTTCCCAAGCCACCAGTAAGTTATTGCTTGGCATAATGCTTCAACCCAGTCATCCATCAAGTTGACAGAATCTGCTGAGCCTCCACCAAGCTGGCTTGTTTCTGGCTCAGAGTGTTACAGGAACCGAACCATAAGAGCTGGTAAAACTAGTTTATGGTTAGCATTTTGGGTGAAACCAGCCAGTGGGGGTTATTCACCAAACCATGGCTTAAGATGTTGGGTGAAGACCACTGATGTGTCCTGCAGTTAAGTTATCAAAATAGTTTCAAAGTCTGGGCCACCTTGTGGAAACCTGGGTTGGAGGGCAAACCAGTTGTCCTTTGCGAGGTTATGCTAGCGGGGGGAGAGAAGAGGGCAATAGGGAAGTGTCCAATACTGAATGTTCAAAGATGTGATTCTCAAGACTGTCTCAACTTCCCTTGGTCTTTGCTTCCCCTTTTTGTTATTGCAGGAATTTGTAATTCTGCCTTAGCTATATAAAAAAAAAATTGAACGACCAGGAAAAGAAATTTATTTCTAAGTACAAAGGAGAAGAATTTTCAGCCCACAATGCCATCCACTAGAGGTTGGAGGACATAGGAAGAAATGGATCCAACCCTTACCTTTGGAGTTTTTCTTTCTCTCCTTCCATCCTGCAAAGTTCTTTTGCCTTATTGGGACCCTAATGTGCATGAGTCAAAAGCCACACCTAGGCCTGATGCCTCCTCTAGCAGATGATGGTGATGTTTGTTGAAATGGCATTATGGGAGGGCGAGGGTGTTCCTGAATGCAGGAATCCTGAGCTTGGCTTGATGGAAGGAGAATGAAAGACAAAGAACAGGTAGTTTTCAGTCTTGGCTGAGATTCTCTAGTTTGCCAAACATCTAAACTAGGCTTCTCCCCACTTCATTAAGAATTAAGGAGGCTACTGACACCCTAAAATCATTGGGCAAGGACTGCCTGGTCTCAAACTGAGCTGTCCTCAGCCTGGATTTGCCAAGTGACAAAGGACAGATCACCCTGACATTCCCACTATATTTTGGAATGAGGCTACATTGGAACATCAGAAGAACATCAAAATGGAAAGCAGTTTACTTAGTGCTGCTAAAGTTGCTAGTGTTAAGCTGACCAGAACAAGGTCTCGAGGCATGCTGGAGGAGGCCAAGGTCTGGGTGGACTATCTTCTGCTTGTCCGCAATGGCCAGCCAGAGGTTCTAAGAAAGCTCACAAGTAAGATATAATGACAGTTGTTTTATAATGAATTCCCAACTTATTTTCAGGAACATAGTACTGCTGATTGTGGAGGTACAGTGGTATCTCGCATTACGAATTTAATCCGTTCCATGACTCTGATCGCAACTCGACTTGGTCGCACCGCGAGGCAAATTTCCCCATAAGGTTCAATGTAAATACGGCTAATCCGCCCTCCGAATATGGTCGCGCCGCGAGGCAAATTTCCCCATAAGGTTCAATGTAAATACATACGGCTCTGCATTTTCTTTGGAGCCATGCTGACAAGCACACCAAAAACCTTCCAAACGCCACAAAACACACCACAAGCCTCACCGAACGTCTCCTTGCTACCGCGATCTTGCCCACAGGAAGCCGCGACCGCGTGGCAGCAGGGCAAATGGCCGCGGATCCGGTTCGTAGCGCGGGGCGGAGGTCGCATGGCGAGGTAAATTTTTGGGGCCAGAGCTGATCGTATCGCGAAAAATTCGTAAGGAGGGGCATTCGTAACCCGAGGTACCACTGTATAGAGTAATTATAAGATCCCTGCATGGCATTATCCCAGAAAATGGATCACAGAAACTTTTTATTTGAAGTAGGGATGAAGAATGCATGGCTCTTCACATGCTGTTGTATTTCAGCTTCCATTATATTTGCCTATTAGCCATGTTGGCTGGGGATTGGAGAGGTTGGTGTCCAACCATAGCTGGCAGGATACCGGTTTCTCACAGTTCCTTTGAGAGTAAAGATTCTTTATCTTCAGAAGAATGTAATTTGTGGGTTTCTACCTAAGTGGTTGATCTGAAAGACACCCAGGGACTTGTCTTGGGAGAAAACCAATGGAACTCATGGAACAGAATGCCAGGCAGCCTTCTTGGAGGCAGGTAGTTCAATCAACTCTAGGGTTACATATTGTATTAAGCAATAATGCTGTTGGCTTGATTTGGCTTCAGATGTGCAAACCCAACCTACTGTGATTTATTCAAGAACCTTATTCATCAACATTTGAATGCTACCTAGCCGCACTATTCTTGTGAAAGTATGGCTTGGCATAGTGTGTGAACCCAGTGACAAATTGAGTTCATTGTGCTAAGCAACAAACCATGATTTATAAACCATAGTGACTGAGATTTCAGAACATATGAAACTACAGATCCAAGGACTGAACCATGCTAAGCTAAATGCAATTAAGTGACATATCTTAGGGTGTTGTGTGAACCAGGCAGAGCTAACGCGCTGGCTGCCTGAAAAGATGCAAGGTCTCTCTGAATGGGGACTTGAGTCTTACTGGAGCTTTAACAACTAGATGAACTTTTCTCTTGCTACACTCTTAGGTGCTTATGTGCTGTGGCACATAATCCAACCACTGTTGTTTCGTTTTGGCAGCCTGTTTTGTCGCTCTTTGGAGAGCTGGGCTGAGAAACACCTTGCAGCTGCAAGATGCTTCTGGATTTAGAATAGCAATGCACTGGGACTCGCTAGCTCAAAGGTCATCGGAGGGACCATATCTAGTGGCAAAGCAGACACCTTGCATGCAGAAGGGTCTTGCGTTTAATCCTTGGCATCTCCAATACGGTTGGGAAGGATCCTTATCTGAAATGCCAGAACTGCTGTAAATGGCTAAGTTCATATGTGACCCTAAGCCATGGTTTGGTTGGGCAACGATTGAGATGATAGAACATATTAAACTATAAACTGTGGTTTGTAAACCAGAATGATTGGTTTTAGACAATCTATTGAACCAAAACCAAAGTCATTGGTGTACTAATTATAATGGGCATATAGGGTGATGTTCAAATGGAATGTGTGGTTTGTGGTTTCCTGGTGTTATTTGGTGCCCTCCCAAACCTGCAACCAAAGTATTTGGTCGAACAATACAAAAAAAGAAACAAGGGATTAACTAAACAAGCCATTATTTCTTTGCTCATCTGCAAATGTAACTCTGGTTGTTTAACAAACTGTGGATCGATGTGGGGTGGAACTCAGTTACTAGCCTGGTTTGGGCATAACTGTAAGCCATAATGTGACTCAGGGGTGTTTGCAGGGAAAATCTGGAGTAAAGCTATAAGCTATCCCAGCTTCTTCTTTAAACAATCTATAGCAGTGTTGTCCAAACTTGGCCACATGCTGGCTGGGGAATTCTGGGAGTTGAAGTCCACTCATCTTAAAGTGGCCAAGTTTGGACAACACTGATCTACAGGCATAATGAACCAGAAATTCAAGGAGGAGAGACTAGTCTAAATGTATGAGAATCAGGAAAAAGTAACTTCCTTTTGTCCTCACTAGCATGCCAGTCATATTCCCGGTTCTTAACTATTGATGGTGTACCATCAGGTTGGTGTCAACTCTTAGGGACCACATAGGGGTTGATCTGTCCGCAACCTGGCCCTTCAGGTCTTTCAGTGATGCATTTATTTAAGCTGTAGTTGAGTCTGCCTTCCTTGTTGCTGGTCATCCTCTTCTTCCCTTCCACTTTTCCCAGAATTATGGACTTCTCAAGAGAGCTAGGTCTTTGCATAATGTGTCCAAAATATGGTAATTTGAGCCTAGTCATTTATGACTTGAGTGAGACTTTGGTTAATTTGTTCTATGCTCCACTTGTTTGTTTCCTTGGCTACCATGGTATTCTCAAGAGCCTTCAAACCACATTCAAAAGAGTCAATATTCTTTCTATTCTGCTTCTTCAAAGTCCAACTTTCACTTTCATAGAGTGTCACAGGAAAAAACCATTACCTGCATGATTAATCTTGTAGGTATGCACGTATCACATCTAAATATCTTTTCTACGGCCTTTGTTGCTGCCCTATCAAGTGCTAAACTGTGGGGTGAATTGACTGCTTGTTCCTTTACTGTTGACAGTCAATCCTAAAAGGCAGAACCTACCCATCATTTCAGTGTCTTCATTGTCAGATTCTAAAGTTGGTTGGTATACCTCTTAGTTTGGTCTTTATATTTAATCGTGGTCCCAATTTTTCACTGTGTGCCTTGACTTCCATTACTACCTGATTCTTGCAAATCATTTGCATTATCAGCTATCAGTGTAGTGTCATCAGCAAAGCACAGGTTATTGATGTTTCTTCCTCCAGTTTTAAAACCACATCCATCTTCCAATCTAGCCTCCTTCAGTATATATTCAGCAGGTAGGTTGAACAAATCAGGAAAGAACATACAACCTTGTCTCACTCTTGCCAACCTGGAACCAGTCTGTTTTACCACGTTCTGTCTGGACTGTGGCTTCCAACCTGTGTATAGGTTTTTGCATGAGGACCATGACATGTTCTGGCATTCCCATTTTCTGAGGATATTGCACAGCTTGATATGGTCACCCAGGCATTCTGTAGTCAGTGAAGCACATGTTCACTTCTTTTTGGTATTCCTTGGCTTCCCGGCATGCATCAGCAACATCTCTTGTTCCTTGACCTTTTCCAAAACCAGTTTGAACATCTAGTGTTTCCCTTTCCATGTAGGGCTGTAATTGGCACTGGGTTATCCTAAGCATTATTTTACTAGCGTGTGCAATTAAGGATATTGTGTGATAGCTTGCACACTGTGTTAAGTCACTTTCTCTTAGTATTGGTATGTAGACAAACCTCTTCCAATCTGTTAGGCCTTGTGTTGTTCTTCAGATTTGCTGGCATAGCCGGTTAGAATCTTTACTGATTCTTCTACTGCTTGCTGTATTTCTGTAGGTGTTCCATTGATTCCTGTAGCCTTTCAGTTTGGTAATCATCAGAGTGTTAATCTGACTTCATATTCTAGTAATAGAGATTCTTGTAAACAGGGAATATCTTTTAAATTATCTTGGATATTGACATGTCTACTGTACAGAATTTCAGTATGCTCCTTCCATCTTGGTTTGATCTTGTTTTGAATCAACTCTAAATCACCCTTTAGCATACAAGGTTCAAACCTCCTTTTGAGTTGAAAAAGGGTTTTCAAAGACTTTTTTTGTTTTTTTGTGTCTGTTTCCATCTTCAGGGCCTGTACAGATATTGTAATACTGTTTGTCTCTTCTAACAGCTTTCTGAAATTCTTTGTGAAGTTCCTTCCTTAGATCTTTGTCTTTCATAGCTTTGCTTTCTCTTCTCTTCTTGAAAATGTCCACCATCTGTTCTGACATCCAGTTTGCTTTCTTCTGTTTCTTGGTCTTTGGCAGTATCTTTTCACATTCATCCTTAACAACTTCTTTGCTTTCATTCCACAGTTCCTTTGGTTCCTTATCAATGACGTTTATAGGCTTTCAAAGAGATCCCTGAGATTCTTGAAAATGGTGGATGTATGCTCAAGATCTTATTGTGGAAACTGCTCAGTTTTGTTCTTCCACTTGAGCTGGAACTTACACATGAGTGGTTTGTGATCTGTTCCATCTGTTCCCTCACACAGCTATAACTGAGCTCTTCTACTTCCTGGTACCAGTAATATCGTTTATTTTATTTCTGTGCGCTCCATCTGGTGACATCCATATAAATAAGTGTCATTTTGATTGTTTGAAGGCTATGTTAGCAATAAATATATCATTGGATTGGCAAAAACTATTAAGTTGTTCTCCTGTTCCATTTCTGTTTCCCAGCATACAGTCTAACTCCTTAGATTTCCAGTTTTGGCATTCCAGTCTCCCACCACAAACAACACATCTTGCTTGCATATTATGTTGATTTTTTATTGGACCTGACCATAAAACTTCTCAACTTTCTCTTCTGCATCAGAGATGGAAAAATAAACTTGGATAAATGCCATATTAAAGGATTGTCTGTGAAGTCTAATTGATATTTGATCATTGACTGCATCGTATCCAAGTACTGTGTTTGCTGTATCCTTCCTGACTATGAAATCACTGTGGTTCCTTCTTTGTTTTTCATGTCCTAAGCCAGTGTTGTCCAAACTTGGCCACTTTAAGATGAGTGGACTTCAACTCCCAGAATTCCCCAGCCAGCATGGCTGGCTGGGGAATTCTGGGAGTTGAAGTCCACTCATCTTAAAGTGGCCAAGTTTGGACAACACTGTCCTAAGCAGTAAATAGTATGATCTTCTGGCTGAGTCCAATTTCAGTCCATTTCAGTTTGCTGATGCTTAAGATGTTAATGTGTAGTCGGTTCATTTTGTATTTCACTGTGTTGAGCTTTCCCATATTCGTGCTTCTTACACTCCTTGTTCCCACTGTAATTCTGTCTTTGCAGCTTCATATTTTCTTTTCCTGCATGGAAAGTTAGCAACTAGACACCAGAAGGCTTTAATCTAACTGCATTATAAATGCCATTAGTACTCTGAAAGCTCCTCAGCTCCTCTTTAGTAGTATGTTGTGTGCTATTCGGCCTGAGGGGCCCATCGTCTGGAACAATATCGTCAATCACTTTATCTTGTCTATCCATGTGGTTTTCTTGGTAAAATACAGGAGTGGTTTACTATTACCTTCTCCAGTGCAGTATGAAATTATGCATTTGCCATAGTCACTTAAGTAATCATCTGCCTCCTGATTCTTTCTATATTGTTGCCCAATAAAGGTGCTTGCTTTCTTTAGTGGGAGCTGGGATGACCTTAACAGTTTTGGGGACCCTGCTGGAGGATATATTCTTGGAGTACACTCCTGGTGTTCTTCACTCATCCCTTCCTGCAATAGTCCTTGTCGTGATGAAGCAGTGTGATAGGACTTGCGGGGAATACAGTGGTACCTCAGTTCACGAACTTAATTCATTCCACGATTCTGGTCATGAGCTGAATTGGTCGCGAACCGAATCAAATTTCCCCATAAGGTTCAATGTAAATAAGGTTAATCCGTTCTGACCCCTACGAACGTGGTCGCCAACCGAATTGGTCACCAACCGAATCAAATTTCCCCATAAGGTTCAATGTAAATAAGGTTAATCCGTTCTGATCCCTACGAACGTGGTCGCCAACCGAATTGGTCACCAACTGAATCAAATTTTCCCATAAGGTTCAATGTAAATAAGGTTAATCCATTCTGAATCATATGTATTTTTTTTAACCACAAAAATATGAAACAAAGTATAGTACAGTACAGTATGAAGAGAGAGAACACTAACCTTGCTTGAGGTGACACCAAAAAGCTTCATAGCAAGTGTCTGTCTGCGACCGCGATCTCGCCTAGAGGAAGCCACGACCACGTGTCAGAGCAGGGAAGATGGCGGGTCGTGTTCATCACCTGATGCAGAGTTCGCGAACGGAAGCAAAATTTCGTGAACACTGCTGTTCGTGAACGGAATTGTCCGTGAACAGAAGCGTTCGTGAACTGAGGTATAACTGTACTTAGCTATAAGCAGCCTTTTGTAAAAAAATGTTCTCCCATCAACAACCCAGGAAGCAATACAATTCCATTTTTCCCAAGCTGGCATTTTGCATGCATTGGACTCCAATATCCACTATTCCAGTTTCTGGTCCAGCACATCTGGGAAAGATGCATAACAGTTGTTGCTAAGATAACCACCAGATAATGCATATCAAATCCTTTGTATGCAAGAAACTGTTATGCATGCATGGAATATTAGCAAATTATTAGGTGCAGGGCTGGGCTGTTGAGGTGATTTGTTATGTGGGACAGATGAGCTGGAGAGTGTGGTAGACCAAGATCTTCTGTGCCAAAATTCTCTTAGTATCATATTGGGGACTAAGGCAGGACTGTAAAAACGCTCAAGGAATCGAATGATTGTATCTGTGTGGTCAGGTAGAGTGTTAACTCCCTAGCTTCCTTATTTCTGGACACTGGGAAAAGTATTAGTGTTATTCCTCTTCTGAGCATGGTATTCAGTTGACTAATGATTATCTGATAACTGAAGGTTGGGGGCTTTTCCAGTTAAACTTTTGCCGTAGAGGTTTCAGAATGGGTACACACAGTCTGGGAAAACATAATTGAAGTTGTTGGATTTTGGTTTAGAATGGTGTGGGAATCTGGCCAGTTATGGTTTATCAAACTGTCAATTAAACCATGGTTTAGCATCCTATATGAGTTAATTCTCATTTCAAGCATGAACATTCCTAGTCTTCTGAATCAGAGATGATGAATTGCAGTAGAAACAATCCAAAGTCTTGGGGCAACTTAGAAGGGTAGAGATAATAGCAATATTTGTCTTGCTTGTGATCTCTCAGCCTTATCCTCTTTTTCCTCAGTCCCCTATACTATGCCTAGACTTGCTTCCAGGTTGGAGTATTGGAGTACGTTTCCATTCTAGCTCCTGGTTGAGAACCTGTAATCCTACAGGTGTTCCTGAATTGCAGCTCCTAGCTCCTGTCACCATTGGCCCTACTGGCTGGGGGCTGCTGGAAAAAGTAGTTCAGTAAAAGATAACAGGTTCTTCATCTCTGATCCAGATGTTGGTTGGGATGATGGGAAATGTAACTCAATGCACCTGGAAGGCCTCTGATTGAGAAAAGTCAATATAAACGATATTGAGCTTAGGATCTGCCTTTGTACAGGAGTGTTTCTGATGGAGCGTCTCTAAATAAGTTCTGCAACTGTCACAGGAGGCCTCTGTAGAACATCTGCTGAGTGCTTTGGCCAGTGGGCTTAATTGGCAGGGAAGCCTGGATCATCCTTCCCACCACCCACTTCCTCCCTCCCTCCTGGAAACCATTCCATGTCTTGCTGAAGTCTCAGGCCTCCCCAAGCAGAATCCGTTCTCAGCTTCTGTTTCTTCCCTTGTGAACATTTGATGTCTCCCAACAGGTGTGAACTTTAGATTGGATGCCCTGTCAGTGTGCATATAACTCTCACTTTTCCTCTAGTTTCTCTTTCTGGTTCTTGAAATTCCTGATCTGGTTAAGCAGCTCTGTGTGGGCCTAATGTGGATTTCATGCCATTTTCTCCCAACTAAGCAGCTTTTCTCTTGTGTCACAACAACTTCTATCTGCTTTTTCTTTTTTCTGATAGGTTAGTGCCTTAAGATGCCCTTTGAGAAGTTTTCCAGTTCCAACAGGGTAATGAAACTATCTGAGATTATCTTCCTGAGTCTCATGGCCTCAGACATTAGAACTATAATTCTGGAAACTTAGCCAGAACAGAAGGTCAACAACTGGAATTCTATCACTGGGTTTGCATAATTACATGGAATCTTATTGTAGTTTGTTTATGTGAACCCAGGCAGCCATTGTGGTTTATAGGTGTAGTTTGTAGCAGCTGTTTTTCAACCTGGGAGCCTCCAGGTGTGCTAGGACTACAACTCCCATGGCTATGAATTGGGAGTTTTGGAAGTTGTAGTTCCAATGCATTAGAGGGTACAAAATTGGAGAAAGCTAGCTTATGATGAAGGAAGACAGTGGTTTGGGAAAGGTTAACCTTGTAGTGGTCAAGCTCTGAAAAATATATATCAGTCTCTCTCATGCCTGCCCCCTACACATACACACATTCAGACATTTAGATGTTTCCCCATTATCTCAGCCAAAAGTGCTGATTGGGCTGACTTCATCACTCCTTTTGCATTTGGGGAGCCCCTTCTTTGGAGGGTAAACTCACTGATTGCATGTTCCATGATGGCTTGCATTGGTCTGTTATATTAGAATAAAAGCCTTATTTTTGGTGGGATTTCTGTTGTAGCTACATGGAAGTTTTGTTCAGAGTTTTGACTGTAGTATTGTGGTTTGAAGTTTGACTTTTGGTTAATCCCTGGCTGTGACTGCACATAATATTGCAATTCTAGCTTTCTGTTTAACATTTTGTTTGATGGTCAGTGGTGATCAGTAACTCCATGCAAGAATATAAGAGATTTGTTGGAGGGGGAACAGCTCTACTAGTCTTTTGGTGTAAATGGATGTGTTTTAAAGTCCAGGTTTGGATAATGATTTATATCAATGTTAATTTGGTTGCTTGCTGCTTATGGCACATCTGGTCTTCTCAAGTCAAGTATGGCTCTGTTCTACCTTGAAACCAGGAGTGGGCAGACTTCAGGGTCTTTTGATCTATTTTTTTTTTATTACAATTACCAAAGCCACCAATTAGAGCTTGTGGCAAAAGATATCCACTTAGAATGAAATGGATTCTGAATACAGGAGCTTCAGAACCAAATTGGACACTGTTCTTTCACCTAAAACGCAACTTGATTATGTGCCATCAAGCCACTGATGATTCTTCCTATCCTGTTTCTTCAAAGCCCACCTTTCGCTTCCATAGTCTGTCCTAAGGAAAACCATTGCCTGCATGACTCTTATCTTGGTAGGTATAGATACATCACGGCTTCTGAACATCTTTTCCAAAGCCTTTTTTGCTGCCCCACCAAGTGCTAGTCAGTGTGGTATTTCATATCAGCTGCTTTCTTTACTGTTGATAGTCTGTCCTAAAAGGTAGACGCTCTTGAGCGGACAGAAAGGGCCTGGCCGAAAGTCCCCTGAAGGGAGGACTAGAACTTAGGCCTCCCCTGTTCTAGTTCAGCATCTTAACCACTACCCCACAGTGGCTCTGATTGAGAAAGTGTGTGCTCTGAGGTAAAGTCCATACATTCTGGATTGTCTAAGTAGCCAGATGGCATTTATAATTGCCACAGGCTCATTTCTGCTGAATTGTGCCCGTGCCAGGAATCAGGACACTGTGAAATGTGTCTTAGCCATTCCTCCATGTTTTTCCATATATGACAGCACGTGGGGGAATTGGGCCATTGCCCCTGGCAACGGGCAGTTGGGTTTGTGAGATCTTGGAAGTAGGTAGGGCATAATTGAGGTGCTGCATACAAATATTTGAAAAGGGGGGAATGCTGAACCATTCATGAATGGGCCCTTCCTCATGAATATACTCTTTCCTGAAGCAGAAATCCTCATAGTCAATTGTTATGGCTTCTGAGAGTTTAGCGTTGCCCACAACACTTTCAAATGCTTCTTTGTGGCCACCAGAGCTAGAAATGTATTTTTTTAAAAGGAGGAAGTTAAATAAATAAATACAGTGGTACCTCGGTTCACGAACGCTTCTGTTCATGAACAATTCGGTTCACGAACAGCTCCGGTCGCAAAATTTTGCCTCCGTTCATGAACGCCGGATCAGGTTACGAACAGGATCCGCGGCCATTTTCCCTCCCGTGACACGTGGTCGCGGCTTCCTGTAGGGAGGGGGGCTCTCCCTCCAAGCAGTAACCGCCTCCCCACCCGCCTTCCTGTCCTCCACGTCAGAAGTCGCGTCGAGCAAGGTTAGCTTTCTCTCTCTTCGTACTGTACTTTGTGTCATATTTTTGCGGTTTAAAAAAAAAACAACATATGGTTCAGAACGGATTAACCGTAATTACATTGAACCTTATAGGGAAATTTGATTCGGGACGCGATCAAAAATCGGTTGGCGACCGAATTCGTAGGGGTCAGAACGGATTAACCATATTTACATTGAACCTTATGGGAAAATTTGATTTGGTTCACGACCAATTCGGTTCGCGACCAGAGTCGCAGAACGAATTAAGTTCGTGAACCGAGGTACCACTGTATTAAGAAAGCAGGCTATCATATGAAGCCAAACACTGCATCCATTATTACCATTTGTGCTTTTGGGGCACACCCCCAGGATTGCAGGATGCTGAATTGTATCTGATGAGATGTGATGCTTGTGTAGCTTATCTGGCATTTCCCCAATGTTGCCTTCTGCTTTTTGGAAGCACCATTTTTTTTTTTAAAAAAGATGAAATCTACAGAAACAAAAGAGGGATTGCTGGAAGTTAGTCAAGAGCAAGAGAGAAGTTGTAGTGATGGTGATGGAATAGCCAGAAGGACCTGGAGAGGTCATTTCCTGATATCACTGATTCATTCTTTCATTCCAGAGATGACAGCGTCTTCAGTCAGTAGCCAAGGTCCATTCCTTGAAACCCAGGTGTTCTTTTTGCTGATGTTGCTAGCTTAACATTTCTTCCTTCTGGTCATATGCAGTGGGAGCAGTCAAAGGGAACATTAGCTACTGCTTTCTATTCATGTCTCCATCCTTTCTGTCTGGATAACAGTGGAGATTGAGCTCAGCTGCAAAACAAGTGGGTCATTGCAGAGGGGTGCAGAGAAGCTCACCAAGAGCATCTTGCCTGGAAACCGATATTCCCTCCAAACCCTGGAGTCAGCATTGCTTTCTGCTTTATTTTCCTTTTGTTGTGAAGCCAAAGGGTTGAATTTAGGTTCTCCCATGTTGGAATTTTGAGTGATGGAGATCAGAAACTGAACCAGGTGTACAGATATTACAGGCAGCTTAACCAGATCAGTTACTGAGTGTATAAGCACAACATGCTAAGCTTGGCTAGTTTTAACCTTGGTTAAGTCCTTTTGTGGCTTAGCATGTTGTGCAAACCCAGCCTACTTCATTAGTTTCTGGTTCACCTTATTGTATCAATCCAGAAAAAGGGTTAATTCAGTAACTAGGTTAAGTTGCTCTGTGAATGCAGTTACTGAGAAGATTTGATTCTTCCGTATGCAAGTTTTGAGCTTTCAGGCTGCTCTTCACCAAGAAGAAAGTTAGTTGAGTGGGTATGCTACTTCACTGCAGTCTTCCATAGTTTGATATCCTGGATGGAAACCAATCGGATGTCTGCAGTAGACCCAAAGCTTTAAATGTTAAGTCCAAGGGCTGAAAAACTCCAAATAAAATAGAGTTGGTCAATGCAAACAAAACTGAACTGGATGAACTAGTAGGCTGACACAGTAGAAGGCAATTTCCTGTGTTCCAAAAGTGGGTTATGACCTAAGATGGAGGTTGGGGACATGCCACAAAGTTTTCCATCTGAAATTTTTTTGTAATAAAGGGTTTGCTTTTGCATTTTTAATGGATGCTCCAGCATTCTTTTAGATCTTGGTTCCTGAATACATTTTCCACCTTGCAGATGTCCAATGAACATCTCTGATAGGCTTTATTCTAATGCAAGAGCAGAATGTACTTTCAAGGTTTGTTTTCCCAGTATGGGAAATGTTGAATGTTTGCTGATCTATCAGCCATATCCTTGGAGTAGAATATTTCTATCTTCCTGTATGCTTTCCCTTGACTGCATCTATGCTTGTGTCATGTTGACTTCCAAAATGGTGATTCTTGAGGAAAAGTTTCCAAATAGATTCAGACAAATCTAGGGATTGCAGTTAAGTACTGTGAGTATGCATGGTTGTAAATTTTCAAAATGGAATTGTTGAATTCAGTTGAGTGTGGGTGGGAGTTAGAAGGCCTGGTGTAGTATTTGGGACTGGTGAACTTGTAGTCCTCTAGATGTTACCAAACCACAACTCCCAACTTCTCTCCTCATTGGCCATAGTGGCTGGGGCTGCTGGAACTGATAGTTTAGCAACTTTGAAAGGTTAGGGCTTTCTCATTCCGGAGATCAAGCATTGCCTTGGTCAAGCTCACAACAATCAGTAGCTTGCAAAAAGTTGAAAAATCCAGTCGCCTGTGGGGAGTACTTTTTGCAATAGTACTGTATTTCTAAGCTGAATGCCAGTATTTCATAACCTGGGCAGCTTCAGACATGGGACTTTACTTCCCAGAATTCTCATCAATGGACATGACAGCCAGGGGATTCTGGGAGTTGGTCCATGCATGTGGAAGGTGCTGAAGTGAGGATGGAGCAGAAAGATTGCTTCTACTATTCCTAAGCACATCAAAGCAATGGAGCTGTTTTGTCTCTACGGCAGCCTGTTCACTCTCCCGTGTGCTATTCCTTATTGACCGGGCTGGTGTCTAAATGCAAAATTGTTCAGTTACTCTTTGCGCTTATTCACAGAACATATTCAAGAAAATAAAATAAGTGGTTAGAACCAGGGGACAGTGAATCTTGTTATAGGGATCCATTTTGCACTTCCTTTCATTCTGAGTCGCACTCGGACATCATGATTCAAAGGCGTTGGCAGTGTACATTTCTTGCAGGAAATTGGTCAGTATTTGAAGTGCAAGTCACTGAGTTGCAGAAAAAGTTGGTGGCAGGGTGGATGTGGTTTGGAGGGTGGCACGTTCAGCCTTATGGGTACTCTCTTTTTCTCTCTTTCTTTGAGGTGGCTAGCTGGCTGTTGTCACTTGTTCCCCAAGCTATGTGTTTTGCTGATGTGCAGGATGAGTATGCACGCAGAGCTTGGATAGATGGCACCACATCATGGTCCCCTTGGGAGTCCTTTCTACTCTTCGCAGTTGCAGGGGAGCTGGGAAAACAAGAGGCTCAGATGATGTGCCAGGTGGCAGAATGCAACATCTGCTTTCAGCTGCAACGCTGTTTTTCAACTATCTCACAATAGACACTCCTTCATCGTAGGCATCATGCCTTTCATTCTTCCCCGTCCTCCATTAAGAGAATATCCGAATTCTGGGTATTGCAATCCTCAGTTCATTTGAAAAAGTGCCAAGTTGTGGAAGGCTGATGGAATTAATGTGCCGCTCAGCAAAATTAGCTCTTAGCACAGTTAAGGCAAGGGTAGTTAATATGGTTCCTGCAGGGAACTGGTCTGCTTGAAGGCATCTCTTTTATGTTCACCAGACTGCCCCGGTCACTGACTTTTGATAAAAAGCAAATATTTTTTTAATTAAAAAATAAACAAACAGAACTTTAGCATGTTCCAAGGCAAACACCACGCTGTAGCATGGGTTGCTTCTGGAGCAGTGAATTTGGGATTAGGCCAGTAGTTCTCAGCCTAGAATCTACAGGCCATTGATGATCCATGAAGGTACTGGGACTGGTTCTAGATGTGAACAAAACCAAAACTAATTATACACCCCTTCCATGACTCATGAGATCACAAAGATCTTGCAAGATTTTTCTATTGTTGGCTGTGCAAATAGACCTCAGGTTATATCTTCTAGGGTGCATAAATTGTGACAGAGTGTTGTCTTGATTAAGAGATTAAAGTACAGTAGATAGCGTCTGATTTCTTAACTGAACTTTCAGATTGAGTTGACCCAGTTTGGACCGTTGTTTTTATTCAAGGAGGAAACGCTTTTCTGCCTTTGTACAAAAGGCCATTCAGTTCAATAATCCAATCTGAGTTAATTACCCACTTCAGGAAGTTGATTCAATTTAGAGATTTGATCAGATTGTTACTGGATCCCTGAATCAAACATTTGCACCTCAGTCATGCTCTAAGGGCTGGGAGGGCATAATGTACCTGAGAACTTGGGTCATATTGCCATGTGCCTCCCCCTTCTCCATCCCATTGAGCACTTGAATGGCAGGCTGGGGAGAAAATTTGGAACCATGGGCATTCATGGCAGACTATGGTCAAGCCTTCCAAAGGTCACATTTTAGTTGTATGGGGTTCCCACCTTGCAGCTTCCATATCCCATTTTTTCTTAATTCCCAGTGGTGAGAAATATGAACATACATATAAAATATTTGTACAACTAAACACAGTGTGCTTTTCCAACCATGACTATACTCCTTGTGGGCCAGTTCCTTTAGCTTAGTAAGTGTTGTAGGATACATTACCGTTAGAAGGTAATAATGATGATGATGATGATGATGTTGAAATCATCATCGTCGTCATCATCATGTTCCTGTGTTTTGCTGTCCAGCTTGGGGACCCTGGTTTACTTGAAAACCTGAGTTATGTTCCTTGCTCTGAGGCCAGCACTATAGCAGATGATGGAGTTCACACTATGAAAAGTCATTTTCTGCTCTTTGGTTTGCAACATGTAGGTTGCATAACAGGAGCTGCCTTTTTCCGAGAGACTGACTTATCGGTCTCTGCAAGAGGAAGCTGTGGGCTGGGCAGGAGATTCTTCATGGAGTTGGATAAAGAGTGAGGAAAAACCATCTAAGGACATCTTGAAATATTCTCCTGCCTTCCTTGTAGTGCGTCTTCATTTCTGGTCATGGCAGAGGCATCCTTAATCATTACTCAGCAGCTCTGATGCTGGTTATGGGTTCTTTGTGGTCAGGGCTGGTGCCCTAAGTCACCGGACTTAACATGTGGTTTCAAGTAGTTTTTTTATGAAATTGCATCACTGGGTGAAGAATTCAAACCCCAAGATCAGGGATGTGCAAATTTCAGCAGTTGGAGAGCTTCCCTTGTAAAATGGGATGGGGTTCAAAACCAAAGTGAACCCTCTGTGTGTGTGTGTGTGTGTGTGTGTAGGGGGAGGTTAAAGAGGTGAAGTGAGTGCCTTAAGTCTGCAAGATATCTTTTTTTTCTCCTTAACGTTCCCTTCAGCCTCAACAACGTAAAGTGTGTGTGTGGGTGTTTTGGCCTAATCCAACTGGAAAGCTTGGTGGGGTCATGAAAGGAGTGCTGGTAGCTCCAAGTGTCCTGTGGGCTATATATTGTTTGCATTCACCCTCAATCTTTGCAAATGAAGAGCATTAGACACTGATTACCGGAGCCAGTTTGGTATAGTAGTGAAAGTGCTAGACTAGAAACCAGGGGACCGTACGTTCTAGTCCTCTCTTCGACATGAAAGCCAGCTGGATGACTTTGGGCCAGGCCCGCTCACAGTGTTGTTGTTCTGAGGAAAACAGGAGGTAGGAACATTATGTACGGTGGCTTGAATTGTACAAAATAAAAGTGGGATATAAATTTATTATTGATTGAGGATGATGATGATATAATGATGTTCAGGGAAGTTGAAATCCTGCAGAAGCTGCTGAAAAGGAGAATGTTGCAATGGAAGATTCAATTCCCTGAGGGGTTTTTGTTGTTCTGTTTTTGAAAATCACATGTTATGAGGTAGATGCAAAAAAAAAATTGTTAAGAAAAAAAATATTTAAATATAATCTATTTTTCACGCTAATAGGTCTATACTTTGTGGTTTCAAAAACTCAATTCTTGTTCTTCTGCCTTTTATTTATGTGTGTGTATGCATGTGTGCATAAAATAAAAATTGAGTTAGAGGTTCAACAGGTTACATTTATGGGTAAAAGGTGCCATTTGATAATCCAAAAGTTACTCAGGACAAAACATTTAATCAAAAGGGTAAAAAAAAATCCTGAAAGCCTTTATAATCTTGAAAGAGACTTTTTTCCATTCTTTCAGGCATTGGAAGGAATGCTTCTTATAAATGTTGGTGACATAATAGAGTTGTAAATCCTCTAAAAACAAAATGTGTGGAGGGAATTGCTTTAGGATTTTTGTATTATCTTTTGCAAATGTAATTGATCAGTTAACCTTGTAGGATTAATGATTGAGCAACCCTTAGACTGATCTTGAAAAACTAACCAGGGTCATCCCAGGTTAATACTGGGATGGGAGATGACCCAAAAATCCCAGGGTTGTAAGCTAAACTGGAAAGTTAAAAAAAATCCCAAAGAAGGTAATGACAAACCACTTCTGTCTTGTTGCTGAGGAAGCTACACAGATGTATCCATGAAATTTCAAGGAGCTGAGCATGACTTGAGAGGTCTTTCCCTGATGACCTTGTTGTCCATCATTTCTTGAGCTGGTGCCTTCTAGATGGATTGATTAAAACTTTCTTGTCTCCAACCAGGACAGCTGTTGGTTTTCAGAATCCAAGCTTAGATTTAGACTTGGGCTACCTGACTATGCTCTCTGTTCTGTGACATTGCTGAATCAATTTGCAAACGGAGACCGTTGTTTCTTTGCCTCGTGAATTGCAGGGCTTCCCAACTTGCCAGGGAACTTGACTGGCTTTCCTTCAGCCCGTTGCTGAAAGAAAGGACATCATCTGCCCTTGGATCGTTTTGCCACAATTAAATACAAAAAGCAAAGGGAGAGGGGGTTAAAAAGTGTGAGGAGAAGTTCTTTGTTTGAATGCCGGAGCACAAATCCTTGTATGATTTCACTCCGCAGTTTCATGGAAGTGCTGAAGAGCAAAGGGGACAAGGGAATCTTGGCAGAATCCCTGATCAACCAAGTCAGAGGTTCTGTGGACAGGCACTCAGCCACTTCGTCTGCAGTCAGCCCTTTTAGGGGAAATATTTGCTGAATCCCATGTTCCTACCTCCCACTCCTAAGACTAGAGTTTCTCAACCTTATCAACTTTAAGATGTGTGGACTTCAACTCCCAGAATCCCCCCCCCATGCTGGCTGGGGAATTCTGGGAGTTGAAGTCCATACATCTTAAAGTTGCTGAGGTTGAGAAACTGCCTGACTATAGAGTTGGTGGTATCAGAAGCTGCTGAGAAGCCCAAGCAGATTAATGGCCTCAAGTTCTTCTCCCTGGATGGATCATCCAGCAGTTTTCATATAAAACCAAACCACGCCTAGATCAAGATAATCTAATCATTTGACCCTATGAGTGTCTCAAGTCACATGGCAATCACCCAGTTAAGCATCTTGCCCAAGAGAAGTTGGGCACAACTGGCTGATAATTTTGTCAGTATTTGTAGCCTAAGGACTCTTTTTTGGCACTCCCCAGAGTTATCCGAACATTTGTCTCCTTTAGGACATTCGCCACCTCATCACAGACCCTTCTTGTCTCCTGGATGCAGTTGGGTGTCGCCCTGTGCTAACATTAGAACAAAAAGGGGGTAAAAAGAATGATTATGTGTGGGTCAGCCTTTGGGATGGGTCTTGAGTGAGACTGTTCTTGGATAGGTTTGGGGTGTGTGTGTGAGAAAGAGACGTAGAGGGTGTGCATCATCCAGGCGGTGTTGTGTGATAATTCAGCAGAAGTGTTCCCACACCCTGAGAAGGGTGTGTGTGTGTGTCTGTGTATTTTAGAGGAATGAGGGAGGTTGAGTTAAGGGCAAGACATGTCTGTTCAGGCAAAGTTGGGACCAAGAGAAAGCCCTTCTGCAGACCAGCCTCCAGAATCTCTTTAAATACACTCACAGGTACAGAATGACGATGTTCATATAACCTGCCCAGTCTGGTTACTCAAGCATTTCTGGCTTGGCCAGGTGCACTGAACCATAAACTAACCAACAGGCTAGATTCACACAACATGCTAAGCCACAAAAATACTCACCAAGGTTAAAACCAGCTGAGTTGTGGAAATGCTGCTGGTGGGGAACTGGGTTTTGTGAATACAGATAGGTCTCGTTTAGTGCAGTTAACGAATCCCATGAAATGGTTGCCTTATCCAAATTCGCACGGTTCGAAGTGATGTTTCTATGGGAAGTAGAGTAATTGGTTCTAGCTCAGTGGAAATAGGCAATTAAAATTTGGAAACATACATTTTTATACATTTATTAATGAAACATTGTATAATAGTAAAAGAGGATAAATCCATATCTGAAGCCCACCTGCTATCTCCTGTATTCTGTAGTTCTTCAAAATTAGCCTTTTTTTTTTTTTAGCTTTCCTTGAACAAAGCCTTCTTTTCCTTCATTTTGCAGACACAATGATTACTGTCTAAAACCCTAATGGCAACTGCACATGTGCTAACCTCAACTGCGAGCATGCTAGCCTCATGCTGACTGACTTTTGGCTCGTATTAAACACAACCTGGTTATAAATTGCACTAAATCAAATATTGTACTACAGGTAGTCCTCGCTTAACGACCACAATTGGGGCTGCAATTTAGGTTGCTAAGCGATGTCATAAAGCGAATCATTACATGTCTGGACCCAATTTTATTGCCTTTTTTGTGGCGGTCATTAAGTGAGTCATGTGGTTAAGGGAATCACGCAGTTCCTCACTGGTTTTACTTGCCGGAAACCATCTTGGAAGGTTGGAAATGGCTATCATGTGACTCTGGGATGCTGCAACTGTCATAAGTGCGAGCTGGTTGCCAAGCGCCCGGATCACAATCACATGACCGCAGGGATGCTGCGATGATCATAACTTTGGGCACTGGTTGTAAGTCACTTTTAGCGCTGCTGTAACTTCGAACGGTTGCTAAACGAACAGCCGCTAAGCAAGGACTACCTGTATTCGAACTCACACTAATCGCAACCTATCTATACAGTCATAGCTGCTAGAATGGACTTTCAGTCTTATTTTATGGGATTTAATTAATTGTGGATCTGTAATGATTCTCGGTTCTCTTAACCATCCTTGGCCACTTGGGCATTCGGCCTCATCCCCAAGGGATTATGGGAGAATTGCAAGCCCCCAGCCCCCCCTTGATGAAGGCTATGTCAGAGAAATGTCTGTTAATAATGCCATTGTTGAAACAAGAGCCAAGACCATCTTCACTTTCTGTGCCCCCCCCCAAATATCCCCTGAGCTGCTTACAATTTAAATACATGAATAAATGCACATAAATATATTTCAGTTCAGAAAAGGCCTTGATAATGCAACTCCGTTTGCCGCCTTCAGTCTTGCCTGCTGCGGAGGGGGCTGTCCGCTTTCCCTTGCCCCTGCCCCTTCTTCTCGGCCATGGGTCTGTGAAGCCAAGGGGATGAAAAGGGAGGGCTCCCGGTCCCCCCCCCCCCCCGCAGTTCCATTATCAACCCAGCAGCTTGGCTGCCCAGCTGTCAAGAGGCTAATCTGGCCTGCGGTGGGGAAGTGACATGATCACGCTACATTGGGCCAGACAAAACAGCTGCTCCCGGGGCTGTTCCGAATACTCCCTTTTGTCCCCTTTTTCCTACAATCCTGGCACCCAGGGGTGTGTGTGTGTGTGCAAGTGTGTGAATGCACCGCTTCTCTTCGCTTGCAGGCACCGGGAGGTGGGGGGGAGGGTAGGTGCTGGCAACTGTTGTCTTGGGCACGTGACGGGGAGGCTGGGGAGTTCTTGAAAGTCTGCAGAGGCAGGGAAGAGGGGAAAAAAAGGGAGGTTCTGTTTTACCCCCTTCTAGCCTTTTTCCTGGTTGTTCGCTTCAGGAGGACTACATGACCTGGAGGCCTCTGCTTAGGTTTGAAAGTAGAATCCTTCTCTTGTATGTGTGTGACTTGACCAGTGCAAAGTCAAGTCGAAGTCAAGTACCTATCCCAGGGATCTACTCCCCAGTAACTGGAAGGCATGAGTCTGGGGAAGCAGCTTTTCCAAGGGCTCTTGATCCCTTCTTTCGAAAAGGTAGGAGAATGCAGGAATCCCGATTCTCCTTTTCATTAGCACGAGAGGCTCTAGCTATTTCCTACCTTCTGATGGTGGTACAAATCCAGCCCCAATTTTCCTTAAGCCCCTTGGGCACACTGGAGGGTTCAAGGGCACAATGGCTGAACTGAGTGGCTGTCTAAGAATCCAGCCCTCTGCGATGCCTGCTGTCTGGGCCCTGTGGCCGTGGCTGAGTTTCTGTGCTTGGTGGATCTTCTATCTTTGGGGCTGTTTCTAGTGAAGAAAACTGGAAAGCTCTAAAAAATCTCTTTCAAGTTGAGTTCAACTCCTGGTGATGTCATGACAATGTCCATGTAAAGTGTTTTGGGGCAAACAATGTGGAAATGACTTCTCATTACCTTCTTCCAAGATTTTTTTTTTCAACCTCTTAGTCTAGATGGGTGTTCCTCAACCTTGGCAACTTTAAGATGTCTGGACTTCAACTCCCAGAATTCCCCAGCCAGCCATGCTGGCTGGGGAATTCTGGGAGTTGAAGTCCAGACATCTTAAAGTTGCCAAGGTTGAGGAACACCCATCTAGACCATAGCCCCTTGATTTCTTTGGGTCATATCCCAACTATTAACCAAATCTGACCTCACTTATAGAAACGGGCAAAGTTTGGAATCTAAACAAAAGAATTGAAAGGATGACCTGCTCCAACCCAAGAACCTCCAAAAGTGTTGGAACTGCAACATGGCTCAGCTAAAGTAGAAAAAAGTCTCACAAGTGTATAACTCGGCTGAGTATCCTAGGAGAGCTAAGACTAATTGACTAACTTGAGACTAGACTAAATACCCAAGGAGAGCTGTTGAAAACTTGCATAACACAGCTTTCTCCAAATTACAGGTGAAACTCGAAAAATTAGAATATCGTGCAAATGTTCATTTATGTCAGTATGGCAACTCAAAAGGTGAAACCAATATATGAGATAGACGCATTACATGCAAAGCGAGCTATGTCAAGCCTTACTTTGGTATAATGGCGTACAGCTTATGAAAACCCCAAATTCACAATCTCAGAAAATTAGAATAGTGTGAAAAGGTTCAATATTCTAGGCTCAAAGTGTCCCCCTCTAATCAGCTAATGAATCCATAACACCTGCAAAGGGTTCCTGAGCCTTTCAATGGTCTCTCAGGCTGGTTCAGTAGGAATCACAAGCATGGGAAAGACTGCTGACCTGACAGTTGTGCAGAAAACCATCATTGACATCCTCCATAAGGAGGAAAAGCCCCAAAAGGTAATTGCAAAAGAAGTTGGATGTTCCCAAAGTGCTGTATCAAAGCACATCAATAGAAGGTTATGTGGAAAGGAAAAGTGTGGTAGAAAAAGGTGCACAAGCAGCAGGGATGACCGCAGCCTGGAGAGGATTGTCAGGAAAAGGCCATTCCAAAGTGTTGGGGACTTTCACAAGGAGTGGACTGAGGCTGGAGTTAGTGCATCAAGAGCCACCACACACAGACGGATCCTGGACATGGGCTTCAAAGGTCGTATTCCTCTTGTCAAGCCGCTCCTGAACAACAAACAACGTCAGAAGCATCTTACCTGGGCTACAGAAAAAAAGAACTGGTCTGTTGCCCAGTGGTCCAAAGTCCTCTTTGCTGATGAGAGCAACTTTTGCATCTCATTTGGGAACTAAGGACCCAGAGTCTGGAGGAAGAATGGAGAGGCACACAATGCACAATGCTTGAAGTCCAGTGTGAAGTTTCCACAGTCTGTGTTGATCTGGGGAGCCATGTCATCTGCTGGTGTTGGTCCACTGTGCTTCATTAAGTCCAGGGTCAACGCAGCCATCTACCAGGAGATTTTGGAGCACTTCATGCTTCCTTCTGCAGACGAGCTTTATGGGGATGCTGACTTCATTTTCCAGCAGGACTTGGCACCTGCCCACACTGCCAAAAGTACCAAAACCTGGTTCAATGACCATGGGATTACTGTGCTTGATTGGCCAGCAAACTCGCCTGACCTGAACCCCATAGAGAATCTATGGGGCATTGCCAAGAGAAAGATGAGGGACATGAGACCGAACAATGCAGCGGAGCTGAAGGCCGCTATTGAAGCATCCTGGTCTTCCATTACACCTCAGCAGTGCCACAGGCTGTTAGCATCCATGCCACGCCGCATTACGGCAGTCATTGCTGCAAAAGGGGCCCAAACCAAGTACTGAGTACATATGCATGCTTATACTTTGCAGAGGTCCGATATTGTTCTATTTCCAATCCTTGTGTTATTGATGTCATGTAATATTCTAATTTTCTGAGATTGTGAATTTGGGGTTTTCATAAGCTGTATGCCATAATCATCACAATTATACCAAAGTAAGGCTTGACATATCTTGCTTTGCATGTAATGTGTCTAGCTCATATATTGGTTTCACCTTTTGAGTTGCCATACTGACATAAATGAACATTTGCACGATATTCTAATTTTTCGAGTTTCACCTGTAGTGTTACCTAGAGGTGTTGGTATGGGCTGGTAGAAAGCGTATTCAGGGCTCTATGCAATCAAAGGATTAGAAACTAATAACACTATGACTGGGACTACAGCTCCCATAATTGTAAGCTTTAGCCATGCTGGACTTCAAGGAAGAGCAGCTCATAATATTTGGAGGGCACCAAGGTTTCCTACGCACCCAGAGAAAAACCTGCACCAGCCACTGATGATATAGATATCCAAGCTCGGGTTCTTAGCCACCATTTCTTAGCCACCCTTCTTAGCCACCATTTGTTCAGCAAACCATAACATCCTGGTTCAAACCATGCTAAGCCGTAAACCATGATTTCTAAATCACAGCAACCGGGCTCCCTGAAGCCGTGTTGTGGCGTGTGGTTTGGAATTGAGACATGAGCCAAGCTGTTGCAGTTTGCCAACTCTGGTTTCTAACCAAAGACAGCATGTGAACTGGGGAATCATCTTCCAAGAAGGAAGGCAAGAGAGAGAGAGAAAGGAGGAAGAATACGCAGCCTGTTATCTTGCCTCGCACGGGGGGAGGAGGAGGCTTGCCATCTTCACTCGGCTGCCTGCTTGACCCCTCCCTGGCAAGCTGGGGCTGTCAAAGCCACCTGCTCTTGCCATCCTCTGTTTCTGCAGCCAACAGATGCAGTCTTTGGGGAAGGGTAGACAACTTGAGCCTCCTGTGGATCTTCCTCTGTGATTTGCTCTGTCTCAAAATGAAGAGAGGAAGGGAAAAAAAACCCAACAACAGATACTGGCCATATCAGATGAGGTGTAGCACATCTGACAGACTGTGGTGACGGTTTGGCAGGTGTTTCCCATGCGGCTGCTTTTAACCACATGGATGCCAGAAGCATGGTCTGAATTGGGGAAGATGGGGGGGGGGCTCCACATTTCCTGTTCCACCGGCTGAACCTGTGTGCAAACGGAGCTACGTAACTCAGACCACCAAGGCAATCCGCACGCTTTATTTAAAGTTTAGGCACGCACCCGTTTAAAGATCAGGTTCAGAGGTGGGGTTTGGTGGCAGGTGGAATTGTATCCGAAGAAAATTTGGAGTTTGCATGAAGGTAGAGAATAGTGTACTGAACGCTTAGCAGGTAGTCGTGCAAAACACACACACACACTTATCCTGGGTACGCTGGATGTTCTCGCAAAGGCGTGCTGCTGGCTTCTGATCTTCCTTTGCAGATAGGAGGACTGCAGTCTTGCTCCTACTTTTCTTAACAAAAAAATCAAGCCAAACTTTAGAAAACAGATTCGGCATCGCTGTCAGTTTGTTTATGAAATTACCCAGACGCTGCCACTTGGTTAATGAGTTCCTTGACTTCTGCAAAGATGGATCAGCATTCCTGTGCCCTTCCAAAGCTTCTGCATCAGACAGAATTTCAGCCAGCTCTTTTGTCAGCCAGGTTTGAAAAAAGCCGTGCTTGGCTCAGTGAGGCTTCCTCCTCCTTTTTCATGGGATCATTCTAGCGGGTAACTTTTTATAGTCAGGTCCTTAGCGGGATCGTTCCTGAGTTATTTTTCATGCTCGGTTGCCTGTATTTGTCTTGTAAGCTGTCCAAAATGAATGCTGATACAATCAAAGAGGTAGGCAATAAATGGTTTTAAATACCTGTTTGTCTTCCGGAAGCCTGTCGTTGCAATCCTTTGGGTTCAATCTCTCCCTGCCCTCTCTGCAGTGGGGTAACGTTGCATGGAAAGAAAATGCAGGCGAGAGCTGGTTCAGTTAGGCATCTATAACGGTGGCTTGATCTTCAGAAGATGGGTGCAGTTTAGCCCTGCTTGCTTCCATTCGTTGCCCGTCTATCTAACACCCCAGTCTTAAAATGCAGAGCGACCTTGGGTGTCTAGATTTGCAAGAGGGGAACATGCTTGGTGTGACCTAGTTTGGACATAACACAACATCAGAATCTCAAAACCTGGCTGGAGGCCTCCTGGTTTGTTCAGCCACCCCCTTTGGCAGGAGGGCCCAAGAGGCATTTGTTGCTCAGGAAGCACTAGTGGGCCGAGGCATCTCGCCAGATCTACCGGATCGAATTGTATAGGGTTCTTTTCCACATTCGTCTCTCATTCTTGGCCCCTCTGAGCGAAGGGTTCCTAAACAGGCAGGCCTATGCCTGGAAATCCAGCATCCCGGGCATTTATTTAGGGCGGAGAGACCCCTGGATTGGGGCTGCTGTGCTGGGGCTGCCCTTGCCTTTGTTTGCCTGCCTCCCTTGGGGACCGTCTGCCTGGTTTTCTGTCACGACCAAGCGATCCAGTAGCCGAAAGGAAGCACTTGAGGGGGATGGCAGCTGCTGTGGGAGCTGTCAGGCCGAGGGGCAGGAAGTGGGCAGGAAGCCATAGCACAAGCTGCTTTTTTTTAACCCCCTTTCTTTTTTCGGTCATTCTTTCTTCCTTATTTTGCTCCAGCTTGCATTAGGAGAGGCAAGAGATGCCTCCTCTCTTCTTTCCTTGGACAAACAGCTGAAGGCTTTCCAAATCAGGTCAGCTCTGAGCATGTGTCTCTACCTCTCTCGTGGTGAAGAAGGAGCTTGGTGGGTCATCTGGCACTGTGGCAGATTAAACTCTGAAAACCAGAGGCCTGAATCTGCAGACCTTTTTGCTGACCTGGGCAAAGGTGCAGGATCCAGGGGAGTACATATTACCCTTGAAAAAGAAAAGTGAAAGCAGGTCTGCATAGCAAAAGGAGCATTTGGTGACCTATATCTAGCATCGTCCTTTTGCGCTGGCATCAGTCTGCCTAATTCTGCATTTTATGGAAGGAACAAAGACAATTGCACAGCTTGAATGCCTCGCCTCTCTAACTGCTAGAGATTCTTGCTCTGGTTTGTGTTGGCTTCAGAGATTTCTTCCCATTAACAACTGCTCAGTTGCATCTTCAAACAATAATGGCTAGAAACTTTAAAAAAACTCAGTGGTGAGCTTCCTTGAAAACGCTTGGTATTAAACATTGCGCTTGCTCAGTGCTGTTTGAAACACACAGACACAATCTTGGCCAGGAGGAAGCGTGGAAGCCCTGCCAGCTTGTTGAGGTTCTTCAGGATGTTCCCACATCTGCTGGACTGCTGGGGAACATTCCTTTGGTCTATGGCACACTAAAGCCATAATTCCTAAGGATGTTCCATGGAATAGTACTATTCCATGATGTTGCCCGTGGGCTGCAAGCATGTAAAATACATAAATCAGTTAATCTAGTGTACCTGGTTTCACTGTGCAGACAAGCACTCATGGAGGATATTTCATGTATTCCCATGACCAATACAGTCATACAATGAGCAGACGAACTCCTCCCTTGAGGGCAGTGCATCAGCAAAGCAGCCCAAACAACCTGACAACACTGCCATGGTACCATCTTCTAGGCTTGCGCCACGTTCCTTGCATCCCGCAATGTGGGATCATTGATGGAAGCCATGTGGTCAGGTTCTTTCAGTGAAGATTGCACAGCCCTGATTGGTTCTGTGGGGCAAGGGACAGCCCAGGCCAGTGGAGGCCACTGAAAAGGGCTCCCAGAACTAGGAGGAGGGCATGCCCCGCACCCACTGTTGACAGGTAGTGCAATTAGCTCTGCAACCAGGCCCACAGCTGGTCTTCCTCGCAACACGAAGCCTTCCAACGTATCATGCCTTTTCTAGGCACACCAATCTCAACCTTTCAGGCTCACAAGTCAGCTTGTCCTAGCTCAGCTGCTTCACCTTGACCAGCATCCAGAGAGCCAAACTAGCACCTTCCCAGCTGAGGCCCAGGTGCTCTGCTGAGCTCAGGGTTACCTCCTCAGCAAAGACTCTCCTCTACCGTTGCCGGCCATAGGGAAGGGTTTCCGCAGCAGCTGGTGGTGGAGACAGAGAAAAAAGCTGGAATCTTGCTCAGTTGCCTGCAACGTCACCTCTTCCAGAGGTGCAGCCTGGGCTTTGTGTCCTCTGGTCATAAGTCCAGAGCCACCCTTTTTCCTTTTGAACAAAACCAGCATAAGCCTTCCTGATTAAAAAGCAGTGTTTGGTGTTCCATGGTCTTGAGAAGCACCAGGCAGGAGTGATTCTCCTTGCAAAAATAATCCATTGGCCATTAAGTTCTGCCTCCCAAGCTTCTTGGCATGGACCTCTTGAGAATGGCAACTTTTGCTGCCTGGCCTTCTGTCTTTCAAATTAGTCTCTTCACCCACCCAGTCTTCTTGCTGTTTGTAGCCCTTGACCGGAAGCAACCAAAAAGTATTTCCCCAGAGAGCGATCAGGAATCTGAAACCTGCTAGTGTGTGGTAGTCAGTGTTGGCTCCTGGCAACTGCCTTGAACAAAGCTTGCAGCTTTCTTGACAAGATTTTGGAAATGGTTTGCCATTCCCTGCTTCCTGGGGCTGAGAGAGAGGGACTGGCCCAAGGTCACCCAGCTGGCTTTGTGCTAGAACTCACGGTCTCCGGGTTCTAGCCTGGTGCCTTAACCACTACACCAAACCAGCTTTCGTTGATGGAATGGGAATGCAGGTAACCATTCCTCTTCCATTCCTCTGGGGCTGGTTCCATCCAGCAGTGACTGAGATTTGCAGCTGCATCTTCCTATTGCAACTGATCGTCTTTGCCTGACCATCAGCCCTTGCTTGGTCTCTCGTCTTGGGAAGCAAGCTGTCCTCTTCCCAAAATAATAGGCAACAGAAGCGAAGGTGTGTCTTCGTGCAGGCTGGGGTCAGAGCCCACACTGAAACATGGAGCCTCTCCTCCTCCTCCGATAAGAGCAACCGGATTCATTTTGTCCTGGCTGTTTGCCAGTTTGGTAGCAAACTGTTCAAAAAAAGCAACACTGTATTCCTTCCTCTTCCTTTTCCGGGGTAGAAGAAAGGGAAATGACAGGTAGGGTGGGAGGCAACGTTTTAGGGGCTTTCTCTTTCCCTCCCCAAGTGGCGGGGGGGACAGAAAATGGACCCCCGGACCCCCACTTGCTGTGTTTGACTTTGGTTTCACTATTATTTTAATGTTTAAAAAACGGGAAGCTGGCAGGCTGCACGGCAGAACACCGATATCCAGCGTCCTGTGGAGGGTTGGACTCAGCCCTTCAGCTTTCTGTATCCATCCAATCCTAGTGAGTTGCAGGAGTGAGTATCTGCCTACTCCTCTTTTACTCTACTGCTATTCAGCTGTTCATTCCTTGTTTCAACTAGAGCTCCTGCACTGAACTGATATTTTGCTATTCGTGACTTGATTCTTTGTTTAATTACAGCTACCTCCGGCTATCTTCATACTTCATATATGTCTCTTTCCTTCACTTCTACACACACAGACACAGACACAGACACACTCCTCTTGGGGAAAGGCCTTAGCCATCCATGTTTTCAGTGTGCTTAACTGTGTTTGGAAAAGGAAAGGGTGCCACCTGCATCTTGGTGCCCACTTCACTCATTTAATTTCATCTGTTTCTTTACTGCCCCCCATGCAAGTGGACTGAAGCAGCTTGTCATTAAAAGAACAAGAAAAACACAGTAAAAATGTAATAATGGAAAACATATTCATTAAAAAGTTGGCAGGGGGAAGGAAACCAGAACTGAAATGGAGGCATTCACCCAACATCCATGCAGGAAATACGTTTGTACATTCATTCCAGATGATATCACTCCAGCAATTTCATGTGTCCATTAGAAAGCAAGGGGAATGAATATTCTGGCCCTAAACCAGCTTTCCCCATTGGATGTGCTGATGGGGAAAGCATGGGAATTGTAGTCCAACACATCTGGAGGTCGTCATATTGGAAAAGATTACTGTAGGACTTTTAACGCGGCAATACATTTCTGGCAAAACCTGTGTTGAACCCCGTGGGGTGCTTCATAATATACATGCGTGCAAGTTTTCTCTGTGGGCTTTAACGCTCAGAACAGCCCTTTGAACGGAGGATGTAAACAGATATGAAAACCCAGAAAGTGTCATGGCCGTCTTGTTTTATTACACGGGAAAGCCAGAGTAGATATGGGAGGCTAAGTAATGAAATGTTTTAAATGCACCACAGATTGGAGAGAAATGGAAAGCGTGTATGTTGCCAAATGTGTGCTTGTGGTATTCCCAGGAAGCTAACCGTGGCAGCCTCTGTTTCTCTCTCCCTTCTGTAGGCCAAGAGGAAACTGGATCTCGAAGGAACCACTCAGCAGTGCAACACAGAATTCCGGACTCCAAAAGGCAAAGGGAGACCACTCCCTCACATCTCTAGTCCAAAAAGTAAGAGGCGTTGGATGAGGAAATACTGAACGGGAACAAAAGAATGCATTGGCAGAGTCTAGAGTTGCTGTCTTAATCAAGTTTCTAGTCCTCATCAGGGATTGGCTTGAAATGGGGCAGAGGGCAGTTTCCAGTGAAAAGTGAGAAATCTCTTCAGCATCCAGTTTTGTTCAGCGTGACCTGCTTAGTTCAGGTTTTTTTTTCTTTTAGATTGCAAAATGTTTGGATTTTAACGAGAACCAAACTTGGTACAGAGCAAGGTTGATTTCCAGGGAAGAAAACTGTCTTTTCTTTTTCCTTCTATCGTACTTCTGGGAATAACTCTACATCCGGAAGAAACATTGTATGAGCCTAGATCAAACCTGGGTTTCATAACAAGGATGACTGCACTGAAACCCTATTAGCCACTAGAGGGAGACAGAGGACCATCTTTTAGCATAGAGAGGCCCTTTTCAATCTCTTTTCTTCTACAAGTGTTAGGCTGCAAGTTCTACCACCCCTGGCTAAGATTGCCATCCTGCCTGGGGCTGGGATGCGGGTTATAGTCCAGAACATCTTGAAAGCATTGGAATGGAGAAGCCTGGTTTCGGAAAGGCAACAAACATTCAAGCAGGAACTTAAATTTGCAGGAACCTGGGTTTAATCCATAATAGGCAAAGACGTTTGTCAGAATAACTTGACCTCGTTTGTACTTGGCCATTTTGGGTAGGTATGTTTGGAAGGCACTCTGAGCCTTGCTGAGCAGAAAAGCCGGCTGACCACTGTATTATGGCTTCCTTGTTCCTTTTCAAAGTTTCGGACGATAGCTGTGCCTCGCTGAGGGATAGCAATCTGAGCATCCAAGATAGACACTTTTAGTTGGGGTTCTCCAGGTCAGTACCTAAGCGGAGGTCACAAGGATTCTGAAGTAGGGATATCCCAAGAAATCCTCAATCCATGTTAGTGTGGTTGTTTTGCATGGATCTTCTTTGTGTTCTAGCCCCCAAGTCTCCTGGAGAGAAGACCCGCTACGACACATCTCTCGGCTTGCTGACCAAGAAGTTTATTCACTTGCTCAGTGAATCAGAGGACGGGGTACTGGACTTGAACCGGGCTGCCGAGGTGCTGGAGGTGCAAAAGCGACGTATCTACGATATCACCAATGTCCTGGAAGGGATTCAGCTCATTCGCAAGAAATCCAAGAATAATATCCAATGGATGTAAGTTGACTGGAGAGAGTGCAGATGTTTGGAAACAACAGGCACAAACATAAGAGAAATCTAGATCAGGCTGGAGATGATGAGCAAATGTGGAACAGGAATGTTAGTCTGCCATAAGTCAGCCTTCCCCAGCCAAAGGATCTCCAGATGGGGAAGCTTCAGCTCCCAAAATTCCAGCATGCCCATGTGAAAGGGTTGAGGTCCAGACATCTGGAGAATACCCAGGCTGGGAAAAATAGCTGGCTATCCAGCCTATGCTTGAAAGTGTATATCCGGCGTGTATTCTTTAACTGGATTTCTTCATCTGAAAGGTAGACCTCAACCTATGACCATTTGTTCAGCAACCATTTGAAGTTACAACGGCACTGAATGAATGGTGGTTACAATTGATCCTTGGAGTTCCGGCCGTCCCAGCACCCCCGTGGTCGTGTGATCACAATCTGGGCGCTTGGCAACTGGTTCGCACGTACAGTGATTGCAGTGTCCCATGGTCACTTGATCGCCATCTGCAATCTTCCCTGCCGGCTTCCCACAAGCAACGTCATTGGGGAAGCTGGCAGGGAAGGTCGTAAGTCCCTGGGATAAGTCTCCCCTACCCGCGCAACCTCCCGTAGCCCCTCTGTGTTTGCGCCACACCAGTCAGTTGCGCTCCCTCAACCTCCCTCGCACTCCCATGGACCCTCCCTGACCCACACCGTGCCTCTCTTGCACCCCCTCGCGCCCTCCCTGACTCACGCGCCCTCCTCAACCCGCATCTCTCACACACACCCTTGCACCCATCCCAACCCAGCAGGAGCCACTTACCTGCCTGCGAGCCTGGCACTTGCAACTTCCTGCCGGCTTTCCCGCTGACTTTGGTTGTGGAAAACCGGCAGGAAGTTGTCTTGCCTAACTACCGTGGGATTCAATAAACGACGGTAACTGGGACTACAAGGATTGCCGTCGCTAAGCGATACAGTTGCGCTTCATGACCGCATCGTTTAGCAATGGAAATTCCAATGCCAATTGCTGTCGTAAGTTGAGAATTGCCTGAACTAAGCTCCCTCCAGCTTTAGGGTTCTGCAGCTGAGCTATTTTTATTCATCCATGTCAAGGAGTTTCGTCCCTCTCTTTAGCCAAAATGGCTCCTGGGGTAGCTGATAAGGTCGGTAATAAGACCTTGTGAGGCTTACAATCTAACAGACATGGTATCCAAGGGACAAACATGGGTTTGGAAGGAGAATCCTGCAAACTGGAGCACCGTTGCTCCAGATTTCAGCCCCTCTTGCAGTCAGCTGGGCGGCAAATCGTGCAGTTAGGCTGTTGCCAAAATGGAGCTGTTTTCTCAGCCAAGCCAACAGATGAGCTCTATTTTTTTAACCCCTCCCCTAGGGTAATCGGATATTACTTTTTCTTAAATAGAAATACTGTTTTTCCTTGAGAATTGCTGCCTCTGTAGGGGGTCATTTTCTCAGATTTTGCTCTGTTCATTTTTAATACCCTCTGCTTTTCTTTATCAGGCAGAGTCGCATTTCAAATCAGTTTCCTTAATTTCCACATTTCTTATCAATCTCCTTAACTCCATTTCTCCCTCAGCTTTGGCTAAAACTCTTTGCCTTTGCTCATGCAGGATCAATGTCGCTGGGTGCCTCTTTTTTGCTAAAAACCCTCTGAACTTCCCCCCTACCCAGGTCTCAAGAGTTTTTTTATGTTATACTTACCTTTGGATGAAAAGTCAAATCATCTTATGTTTGTTAAGCATGACATGCTAAATGGCAATTATTACTGATGGAATTTTTACTTTTCTCCTGTTATTTTCAATACTTGAAGCTTTCTAAATAATAGAACGTGCATAATTTTTAATCCGATCACATAAATATCACTGCATTGAAATCTGCATTGAAATCATACAATGCATTAAGATTTATAATATTACAATAAAAAGGGAGGAAAAAAAGAGTTCAAAGCGGAAAACCCAGGCCCCGGTTTAGCAACTGGATTCACTGGATCTTTTCTTAATGTGCTACCTAGGGGAACGGGCCTTTTTGAAGACTCCTCCGTAGCAACAAAGCAGCACGTCTTGCGGCAAGAATTGACCGAACTTTCGAAGAACGAGAAGGTGTTGGACAAACTCATCCAGGAGTGCTCTCTCCAGTTAAAGCATCTGACAGAGGATGAGACCAATCAAAGATATCCTTTTGAGGGTGGGGATGAAGAGGACAATGGCCAGAGAGCAGAGACCAGCTTCTAGGAGGATCAAATCATTCCTGGTCCAGGCTGCATTGAAGGCCAGAGATACGGTAGCAAGTTGGCTATTCCCTCATCTCCCAGGGCTATAAACCCACTGGAGACCGTTGTCTTGTGGTCTTCTAGTGAGGAGCAACTATCTGGAGCGCTTGTGGGTGATCTCAAGTCCTGTCCTTGTCCGGAGAGGAATTATGAAGAGCCGGTCTACTCACCAGCTCTTCATTCTGCTGTGGTCGTCGGCTCCGCTTTTCAGAGTTGCCTTTAGTTTGCCATTTCTTCCCCATGCCCTCTCTGGTGGAAAAAGAGCAGTTTTTGAATACCCTCTTGTCTGCTTGTTCCCTGTATTGCCTGATTTTTCTGCCTGGAGGTTAAAAAGGTGGAGGGAACTCTTTTACCCCTTAATTGCCCTGGACAATTCAGAGTTGGTGTCTCTTTGCAGTGTTTCCTTTAACTTTCCTGTGTCCTACATTAGCGTATGTCACCTATCAGGATATCCGGGCCATCAGCAATTTTAACGAGCAGACTGTGATTGTGGTGAGAGCGCCCCCGGAAACTCGTCTCGAGGTGCCTGATGTTTGTGAGGTAGGGGAGGAAATTCATTCATATTCATTTTGCTACAATGGTTACTAATTGTATGCTCCCAAGCAGGTGTCCTTGGCTTGAGGGGTGATGAGTTTGCTTTTCCTTGATTTGTGTCTCCTCCTCTCTGGCCAGGAGAACGTCCAGCTCCACCTAAGGAGTACCAATGGCCCCATTGAAGTCTACCTATGCCCAGAAGAAATTCTGGAAGAGAGCCCTGCCAAGGAGAGTTGCTTCCCTCTTCCAGCACACCAGGAGAGTGCTAAACCCACAACGGTGAAAGGTAATGCTGAATGATCTGAAGGGATGAGCACCTTGGCCCTCTGGGAAAGGCTCACTTCATTCTAAAAGATGATCTCCAAGCTTATCTGCTGGGCTGGCTCTGCATTTTGAGGGGTGCCTGGGCAAATCACCTTCTAACAGGCTTCAGTTCTTGCCATCAAGCAGCTGAGCCTAGGAGCTGTCTTTCAGTCATGCTTTGCTCCATCAGATGATTCAGACTTGCACTCTCCTGATGAGACTTGCTGTTCAATAATGGATCCAAGTTACTTTGGTGGCTCTCCTCAGTGGTTTTTATGTGGAGGCTAGATGACCCCAATGTTGAAGGGTGCTGCAGTGACACACTTCCTGCTCAGTGACCTTTGAAGTCCCTTTAACACAATGATTCTGTGATTGGGGCAAGATCCATTCAGCCCAATGTCTGTGCAGGAATTCCTCCCAGCCAATAGACTTTGGGTAGCCTACTAGGAGACTGTAATCAGTCTTCTGCCCACCACTGATCTAAAATGTGTAAAAGTAAGTGCCCAATCATGTTTATTTGGGGAGGGAATCCCTTTTTGGGGCACAGACATCAAAATCTGTCTTGGCCTTGTTTGTACCTGGTTGTGGAAGCCCATATGAGACCAGATTATCATTAGGAGAAAGATGGGGGCCATGATAATCTCTGTGGCCTTCTGTAAGTCAAATAGACCAGCTGCAGATCTTGGGCCAAGTGGTTGCTTCTTCTTGCCCTACCCATTCTTTGCTTTCCTTCTCCCCTGGGCCCAAAATTGGGGGCAGGATAAGTGTGGGTACCCCCTTTCTCATTATGTAGCCACTGCTTGCTCACTTGGAGAGGGTGGGCAAAAAGGTGTCAACACTAAAGGCATGGGCAGAGCGTGGTAGCTCCTGGAGTTCAGCGGTGGGCTCCATCTTGGGACCTTGACCTCACCTGGTGCCCAGTGGTGCCAGCTCCTGGCCCTGCTCTCTCTACCGTGATGCTCACGTTGTGTCTTGACTTCTCTCTTGTTTCTCCAGTGGAATCGGTGAAGACAGAGCTGCCGAGCTGCCTGATGGAGGGAGAGGATGGTCTCCTAGAGCCCCCTCAGCACCTCCTGCAGCAGACAGAGGACCAGCTCCCTTCCACAGCCTATGGCGACCCAGGCCCCTTTGTCAGTTTTTCCCCTCCCCTTGACCAAGAGGATTATCTATGGGGACTGGAGGAGGGTGAGGGTGTAAGCGACTTGTTTGATGCCTATGACTTGGGGGACTTGCTGAGAAATTAAAACCAGAGTTTCCTGGCCCTTCCTATGGTGCTAACAGTAACCTCCCCTACACACACACAGACCCAGATTCCAAAGCGTTGGGCTGTTTCTTGGAAGCGTCTTTTTGCATTTTGTCCCAAAGGATGTGGCTTGCAGGCTGGCCTCCTCCAATAGTTCTCCCTCAGTTTAGAAAATACTTACTCATTCAAGGCTTTCCCAGAAGATTTTGGATGGACAGTAAAGCACCCCGTGTGCTGTTACGGGGAAGCCTGTCCTGTCTTCTCCTTTCTAGCTTTTTTCTTTCCTTTTGGAAGTGCTGAGTGTCAGAACTTGGGCTCTTGTTTTCCCCATTTCTTCCATGTGGCCCGATGGAAGTTGCACACAATATTGCCAATACCTTGGAGAAATCAGGAGGTCTTAATTCAGTTGTATATTTTCTTGTTGAATCCCACATTTCTCACTGGGCGGAAGTACTCAGTGTAGGGCACTGTTCATACCCTGTGCAGTGTTTTGGAGAAGGGCCTACAAATCTGCCCCCAGAAATGTGCAAACTTTACTGTTCCAGGAACAGAGTGTTCCAGAGTATCCCAAAATTGTTATTTTTCTTCTGGAACCCCCTGACTCAGCCGTTCCAGGTACAGTTAGGTGGTTTTCCAAAAGTAAATCTTCTGGAACAGGAAGTGATTTGCAGGATTCCTGACCCAGGGACAGGAAGTTGAAAGTGGCTGTCTTCTTGGTATGAGCTTCCCAATGTTACAGTCCATCCATCAGGGGAAAAGTGAACAAAGAGCTAGGCAGGCTTCTCCTGGTGCCAAGGTTCTCCTCCAGCTAAGTGTGTCATGGAATGTGTCTGGGCCAACCAGACATCTCTCTGAGGCTCTCAGTGCAGAATTAACTTGCTTATGGATTGGCTAGGTTCCTCTACATTTTATTACCCCAGCTGAACTTTGGAAAATCCTAGCATGTCCTGGTTTGAAACTGAGTTTATATGCCTTGGAAAAGGCTCTAATTCCGTCCCAAAGGCAACTTGGTATCCTCCGTGTGTTTGAGGCTTTAACCTTCATCAGCCCGGCTGGTGAGGGAGTGTGGGAGTTGTCAAAAAAAAAGAGTAGTGATTAACCACCGTTGCTTGTCGAGGGGATTTTGGTTGCACCTCAAGCTGTGGATAAAACAAGATGAGGTTAATTTCTTTCCTGCATGGTTGCTAAAAGCTGAGGTCTAGGGAGGCAGCCACATCCTTTCCCAAGATATGGGTTAAAAGAGCAAATTTTTGAGATTGAAGCCATGCAAACACACTTTTCCCCTCCCCAGGGAAGGTTTGCTGCTTTGACTTGGCTGTTTCAGCTCACAATTGGACTATTCCTGATTGCCCAACTTCATTCCTTGTTGGGGCCAAGTGTTCAACCCTTCATCATGTCCTTGATAGTCATACCAACTGATGTGGTGGTTCTCCATTTCTCCAAGACCTGGATCTCCAAGGTCTGGATCTCAGTGGATCAGATGTTTTCAGTGTGTCCCCCAAGTCTGACCATAGCCTTAATTCTCAAGTGTGTGTTTCTCTGTCAAAGATTTATGAGCCATCAGCAATTTTATGTATCCTAATAAGTAGAGCCTCTTATAACCCGGCCTCCCAATGTATAAAGTAGATGTAATCTTGCAGGGGAACATAATACCGGGGTGGAGTTGCATATTTGTCTTCCTGATGAATTTCTGCAATTTGAAAATTTGCATACTCTTATCATAATCATTTGCTTCTGAAGCTGACACTGGTGTCTTAGCAATAATTATTTATTTTTTTCGCTGGTCAGAGCAGAGCTTCACTTTATTGGTGATAGCACATTTGACCACAAAAGATCACTTTGTATCAGATAACCAGGTTTGGTTGTCTACCAAAATATATTTGTTACTCAAAATCTCAGGCAATATGTGTTTCCCCGCTGTTGGGTCACATACCTGCAGCTCTAGGCAAGATTGCAGTCCATTGCCTTAGATCAGAGCTAGGCAACATGTTTGTTGTAGCTGGGTGGAAGGGACTACCTATTTTAAAATTAGTTTATTTCTGTGAAAGGTAAAAAGGCTCTATAGCTGCAATTTTTTAAAAAAAGGCTTGAAGGAGTGTTGTAGATTACTTTGAAGGGGTGTTGCATCTCTTCCTTAGGCAGCAGGAGGAAAAAATCAACAGGCAGGGAAGACTTTTTCCAGGAACAGTCCCATAATCATAATTTCTAGCTGCCTTAGATTGACGCAAGTCCATTTGCAGCAAATGCATCCTTTCTCAGGGAACAAAAGTTTGACTTGGGTTGTTTCTGACCCAAGATTGCTGAGTTTTGGAGGGGGCAGTGCTGCGCAGGAGCACCCACTTTTTCATGGATGTGCAGAGGGAGACCAGATGCTAAATAGACAGGGAAGAGGTCCATCTGTATGTGATGTTGACCCAGGGTTCTTCCTGCTGTCTGAGGTCTGGGGCTTTACTGATCCTTAAGCTACAAATCTTGCACCAGTTTGGACCCATCCTTCATTTCTTTCTTCACAGCTCATGAGACTGAATTCCTTGAGCAACTTCAGCCTAACTTTAAAGGAGCCTTTGGTTTTATCTTAACCACATCATCATTTACAGCTGGCTTATTCTTAAGTTGGAACCCTGTATCTTGGCTGTATCTTTTCAGGCAGTAAGAGGATCTTAACATAATGCAGGGGACATCTAGATTTCAGGATGAAGTGTTTGAGCCTAGCCTTTTCTCTTGGCATGCTTGTTTTCTGCATGCAAAGATTTATGGTTGGACTGCTCAAAATGTTAACTCCTTTGCTGCGGTTTTATGGACTGAGGAAGATCTCTTGCCTCAGTGGAAATTAAGGCTGTTGCAGCAGTAAATAATCAGAGACATGAATGTGTGCCTGGGCATGCACATTGTGGGTGAGTATGGGAAGGGGATAAACTCAAAGATTGCATCATCTGGAGAAGTAGATATCAAATTCTATATAGTGATTTAGGGGACCTTTCTTATGGGGAGGGGGAATCCACAATCTGTATGCTTTTTCCTTAGCATAGCTCTTAAAAATCTGAATTACATACCCTGTATTCCAAGTTAGGGTTGCCCTGAACTTCACTTGTGCAAAATGTAGTGATTTATTGTTATTTTTCTTACAAGGAAGTCAATCCAAGTTCATGACATTGGTGATGGTGGTTCATAGAATACTTCTTACTGCCTAGTTTTTCAGAGTCCCAGTTAAACCCAATGTAGTTTTTCTGGCTATGCCCCCAGTCTCATCTTCCTTGGTAGAGCAAGAGACAAGAGGGAGTAAAGGTTTGAAGTTGGGTGCATAATTGAAGGGTGTTTCAGCTTTGCCCAAGGTGGCTACAGCAGTGCTAGCCAGGCTGAAGATAACGTTAGAATTGCACACAGTATACCTCTTGACACAGATGCCTTGCACAACCCAAGGGTGAGCCTTAGCACACTTCCATTGCAAGATACTGTTTTCTTCCTTGATTCGCAGCCTGCCACCCTTGCTTAAAAAGAGAAGTAGCAGTTGTGAATATGGCAGCAACTGGGTTGCTAGTTGCTGATCCCGGATCCAGTTATTTACTTCTTGACTTAGTGTAGCTCGGTTAAATCCTGGGCTCACATGCACAGTGTTGGAAGTGTGCGGGGGGAGGTGGTGATGGTGTTCCTTTCTTTGAACAAAGGGCTATGTGTTTTTTACTATTTGATAAGCTTTTTGAAGACACTTGTCTTTACGGATTTCTTCGTAAATGAAATTATTTGTATGTAGAACAATGAATTTGAAGAACAGCAATTCCATAATACCCAAGTTTTGCAGAATGCAGTTTTGGAGCTAGGCTTATAGAGTAATCAGTTCATCATGTCGCTGTTTGGTTGGCAGAGTTTTTGAGGCAACTTTCTCGTACCAGGTTTTAATATGGGTTGAGCGTGTACTTAACAATTAATTGAGCTCAGCCCTAGTCTTAATTCAACGGGTGTGTGCACAGGAGGAGACTTCTTGTGCAAACCACCTTTAAAATCCTTCCAAATACATTTGGCCCAGGGACATTGCTGGGTTTTGTCTTAAAATTGTAAAAGTTGTATATAATTGTTGCACTGTATTTATAACAGGAACCATCTTTGACGCTGTTCTGCCACGTGTGGGTTTTATTTGCTTTGTTTGAAACAAGAGTATTTAAAAATGTGTTCTAAGGCTTTTTGTGATGTTTGGCTTGGCCTTGTGGATGGAGATGTGTATGATTAAAAAAAAATAACCTTGAGGCACTTGACGATCTGTTTTTTTGTGACCAGCAATGACAACAACAAAAAGGAAATAAAATGTTTGAACCAAACTGGGAATCCTTTTCAGCTCTTTACGTGTGGCTGTTATTTGCTTTTTATTTTAGTTACAGTTAAAAGACAAAAGGGGGGGAAAATCCTTTTCCTAACCCAGAAGTGTTTGCCTTTCCCTGTGGGTGATTTCATCCTTATGGAGTCACTGGAGTTTCAAGCCAGCTTCGGGGTTATCTTTGATCTCATGGTATTATTTTTTATAAGGCTAACTCACTCCAAACGAGGAAAGAGTACAGACGTTGGTTTCTCAACAACTCTTCATCCAACACAATGAAAAGTTCTAGAGAATTCAAGAGTTTGTGTGGGACGTTGTGCCTTTGAATATTCTTAATAAAGGAATTGCCCAAATATGAATTAGGACGTTTGGGGCTGCTACATGCGAAGCTATGGATCACTTTCAAAAATACGCCATGGCTGCAGGGAAAAAGTCCAGAAATGAAACAGATCTGAACTTTGGGGAAGTCAAAAGCATTATTTATTGGTTTGATTTATAGTGACTCTGGATGGCTAACATATAAAAGCACCATACAAAATGACACCAAAGCCAGATGATATATAAAACGTATCGTGATAATTAAGGTAAAACCCAATCTGCAATAACACAGCAATTGCATGCATGTCTTCATCATATCCCTTACCTATTTTTTAAAAACCCAGCTTTTCTCCAGCTGGAAATTCCACTGTGATCCTAAAGTGATTCTGTCTTTTGTGCTTTGTCCCTGAGTTCAGGATCATTGATACTGCAAGATCAGGAGTCAGGACCGGGTCATCCTGCAGCCTGTTGTAGGAATAAAACGGTCTTCTTCAACACTAACCAAAATTACAGGGTGACAAAAACCAGGGGGCCTTTTCTGCAAGGCTCAGAGTTGAAGGGACCAGCCTAACCTTTTTGTTGAGCTGTACAATGAGGCTGTACAGTGCTTTTAAAAATGGCTGCGTTTGCACCTCTACCCAGAGGAAATCATTTTTTTTCACCCATGCGCTAGACAGCCGTATGGTTTAATGCCCCTGTTGAACTTGCTCAGAGATAAGCATTGGCTGGATTTTCACAGCCTCTTCATCTCTTTCGTTAAGTCATAAGTGGGAGGTTTGAAGGTGGTATCTGTAAGGTCTCCCACTCCGGCCAGATAGGTTTCTGCAAGGTTGCTGCATCATTTGAGAAGACGGGTTAATGCTATGCAGAAATCAGTTTTTTGACTTCCCAAAGAATTCCTTCTCTTGGGATGCTTCTGAATGGGATGGTGAAAGATGCTTTCGCTACTACTTCCTGATCAGGAAAAAAAAAATCCACAATAGGAGTTTCCTTGGGATTTAATAGGCCAGGCTGCAGACACTGCTGGCGAAATGATAATGCAGTACAATGGAGAAGACTTGGATGTATAACACACACATACCTTTTGCGACTGAAGTTTGTACAGAGTTCTGCACAAAAACCATGAGGATATGGTCAAAATGTTCTTCTGGAGGGAGGGAGAGGTATGGAAAGTGATTTCCATCAAATGGAAGGAGAACAGTTGGGGGGAAAATGCAGAAGTTGATTTTGGTCCAGTGTCGAAAGTAATGTGGAAAAACCAGGAACTTCAAATAGAAGACCTATTCCAGAGGTAAGGATATCTAGAAAGATGACCAGAAGATGGATTGAGTCTACACATTGCACTAAGGTAGAGTTTGCTTAATTATGGTTCATTGAATAAACAATTGAGTTCATGCAACACGTTAAGCTATAAATCAATGTTTTTCAACCATAATGGCTGGGCTTAACCTGCCAAAACTAAACGATATGGTGGTTTGGCACAATGTGGGAATCTGTCCAGGGACATGGCCAATATAGGAAAAAAATTCTCCAGAAGGCAAAAGCAAACTGGTATTTTGATATAATTCTGCCAGCTAAGGAAACTAAGTGATTCCTGCAACAAAATACTGCTCTATTTTCTTTCTATTCTATTTTCCATTTTTCTCCTTGATTGCTATAATTTCATCTTCAGTGAGCTAATATAGGGATTATTTTCCACCTGCTATTTCTCCTGGAAATACTAGGGTTTCCCTGAAATGCTGTCTTTGGGGTGTGCTTACTTATTTATATAGACTTCCCTATTTGTTCTTGGCTCTCCTTAGGCAAGATGGTCTATGTATTCATATTTTGCTCACATATCTTTCCTATTCACTGTTAACTCTTGCAAAGCCATTGATCTTACTAATCTTGATTTATATTAATTGAGGTTGCCTAGAGTTGCTTCAACAATAGAGGCAACTTGTAGATTGATTAAATGTAATAGTCTCCCTGCCAAATGGAATCTTTTTGGAAAAGTTTAGGGATATGTTAATACGGCCTGTCCTTACGTGGCTGTCAAACTAGCAAAAGGGATTGGGGAGGGAAAGACAGAGAGGAAGCATTGTAGAGCTGCCATAAAGTCAGTTTTGAATTGCACTGTGAAATGTTGAAGTCTTAACAGACTGCAATGCAGAGGGGATTTTGCAGCCAACATAGTTTGAGGTTATATCAATAGAAGCATATCTGGAAGCATAATTTCCAATTTTTATTTTGTACTGGTCAGATCCCACCTTGAGTACTGTGTCCAGTTTGGGGCACCATACTTCAAGAACGATTCAGAAGAATTGGGACCAATTCAAGGGAGGACAACAAGGATGATAAGAAGAAGAGACACTTGAGTCCTTTCAAGAAGGAATGGAAGGAACTGGGGAGTGTTTAACTTCCCAGAGTGGGACGGAGGGGTGGAGTTGGAGTAGTTCGTGATCAGACTTTATCTGAAAGGATCTCACAAAACAGAAAGCTAAGGTCTGTTTTCTATCATCCCAGAAGGCGGGAGACCAAAAACGGGTTTAAGTTACAGGAAGACAAATTCCAGTAGAAAGAAAAAACAGTAAGAGCAGTTTGGCAGTGGAACCAGTGACTCGGAGAGGTCGTGGGCTCCTTTTCAGTGAATGTGTTCAAGCAAAGGCTGGATGAAACAATTGCCAGGGATGATTTATTTTGGGTTCCAGCACTGAACTGAGATTCAGTGGCCTTCATCACCTCTTCCCAATGGATGATTCTAGGATTTTAACCACCCCATACCCTTGCCAAAGCATCCAGTGCAGTGGGGAGAATGCTGGATTTTGACATGAGAAACCCAAGTTGAAATTCCCAAGCTTTACAGACAATCTTGAATAGTGGCCTGTGTGCAGCTCTTCTACTTTATTATGGTGGTTATTAGGCTTGAGTTGCTTGACCCAAAGACCAGTTGGCTCTCTTTTATGAGCCAGTGGCCACCTTTGAACTTCCTGAAAGCATGGCTGTGGATGCTGTTACAAAATGGACACCATGGGAAGAGTTATCTATGAAAAACTGACAGGCACCTATTTATCAGGAAGCAAACCCGAGATGTTTCTAGCCCAAACCTGCCTTTATTTCCTAGGCAGTGGGTAAACAAACCTGGGATTACAGCCATCATTGCTTAAATTCCTTAAGAATGCCTGCAGGGCCAACATGGAGTCCCAAAGCATTCTGGTTGATAAATACACTGCTTGGAGACAGGTCACTTTGCTGAGCCACACATCAGCTTCTTATTGAAGAATATGGAATTCAGGTCCGCAGTCAATATGCAAGTGACTTATTTTAAAAATGGCTGTTTTGATGAGACCCTTATAGGCTTTCTTAATGGAGTTGGATAGGGAGGAGTTCAATCTCTTATGCTTCCCCACAGCCTGTTGAATCCCTTATTTTTCTTTCTGCAAAATAGAAGGAAAACTAGAATCCTGTCATTTGATTGGCAAAGATGGAATAAAAATATAATGAGGCGGCAGCGGAGGCGGCTAGGCAAATACACTGAATATAATTCGGCAATGATCTGGGCCAAAATGCAGCATGTTGTTTTTAATTGTTGTACACCGCCCAGAGTCACTCTACGTGAGTTGGGCAGCTATATAAATGCGCTAAATAAAATAAAAATAAATGTAGGGAACCCCCCAAAAAACCACAAATGAAAACAGGACTGTACCTGTTCTATTCTGCATTTTTCATGCCAGCAGTTTCTTTCATAGATTTTACAGCACTTCCCTAGCTTTAGGCCACATGCAGGCAGTGTGAAAGATTCAAGGACTTGGGAGTGATGGAAACTAGCAAGCATCATACACATGAACCCTTGTACTGGTCTTTTTGTTGTTCAGGAAACTTTGCAGCAAGCATTGGCTGGCTGTAACCTTAACATAACTCCCTCACAAGGTGAGCCGGAATCATTCTTGCAAAGGAGGGATGAAAGCTGGTCAAGTCACCGGCTGTGTTGATTGCGACGTTGTCGTTTGCTGTGACCAGTTTCAGAAACAAAGGACATAGCAGCAAATTATGGGATTGGCACTGTACTGGGTTTTGCCCACATTTAAACAACATCCCATAAATGAAAACAACTACAATTCCTTTAAATCCAGGGAGGAGCAACCTGTGGACCCAAACTGGTCTCATTTTTTTTCCCCCTACCTCCAGACCACCAGTTAGGCTGTGCGTCTGAAAATCATCTGCAAACCACCGAGCACCATTTACCTGGTTTCTTACCATTTAAAGGTTATTTTAACCTTTTTATTCTCCCAAAACTGGGGAAATGTGATCCCAACCGCTGTGGCCAGCCTTTGATTTAATCCAGTGTTTTTCAAACTTGGAAACTTTATGTGTGGACTTCAACTCTCAGAATTCTGAAGTCTGGGAGCATGCTTTCTGGGGAATTCTGGGAGTTAAAGTCCACACATCTTCAAGTTGCCACCATTTGTAGAATGCTGGATTTTAGCTTTGATTATATTTAAGGTTTTTTTTAGCCCAGGATTCAGGCAAGTAAATCTTCTCTCCTTTTAGAGAGCCTGCCTGCCTTCCTGAGTTCCCCCATTCAACACTTTCCCGTTTTTTGGTCATAGTAGAATCCTATGATGAATTTTGGAGTGGATGGGTGGGTAAGTAGTCCCATAATTACAATAAAGTCATCTTGGTTGCCTTGCTGCCTTCCCAGAATTTAAGCTCCCCCTCCTCGTTTCTCCAAATGGTAACTCTCACTCATCTGCAAAAAATTAGTGAGTTTTAGATGAAGTGCTTTTCCTGGAAACTAGCAGCAGTGCAGGAGAGAAACTGCAAGGGTTTAATGTTCTGTTAACTGTTCCAGAAGATAAATGGGTTGGGATCTGCTCTCTCTCTTCCCCACCCACCACAGACCAGAGATGAGGAAAACTCTGGCTGTGGTCTGATCTCACCAACAAGCCTTTTTCCCAAGGTCAGATTTAGGAATGAGAAATTAGGGCAATCCTCCCAAAACTTGGAATGGGGTGACAATGCCCAGCAGGGTTCTTAGCAGCCAGTCCCAAGAAAGCAACTGGAACGTGTTCATGATTGATGAAGCAGAGTAATGGGCTGGCGGGAGAGAAGAAAATAAGGTGAAATCTAAATTTAGACAAAGCATCAGTGAACAGCTGCATTAATCTGGAATGTGGCTTGTTAGAGAAAAATAGCTGGGTGGAAGAATGAATCAGTGGGCACCATTTGACCTTGTCTTCCTTGCAGGGTTGTTGTGATATGGAAAGGAAAACAAATGTGTGCCACACTGAGCTTCTGGGAGAAAAAGTGGAACACAACTCTTAAAAAGCTGTATTAGATTTCCTGAAAGGGATTTTCTTTGGATGGCAATATTGGCCCTTCTAAAAGGCTGCTTCAGCTTTGGACACCAGAAAGGCATACAGATGTTTGTATAGGTATTTAGAAATAAATACCTTCTTTTCAATATGGCAGGAACTCCAAAGCAGGGTATGGCATGGAACTGAACCCCTAAAATTGTACTATGCGGAAAAAAGAAAAAGAAACAGGACAACTGAGGATTACTAAGCCTTTTGCTATTTTCTACTCAAGAGGTGCCATTTGGATATTTTCTTTAGCTATAATAACGAAAACTACTTTTGCGTGACAGTAGGACATGGTTCTAAATATATGGAAGGAGAGAGCCTCGGAAATGTGCAGTGTCATCTACTTCATAGGGCGGTTGTAGGGAAAGCTAGTGGAGGAAGTCCTAAGGATGCTACCAAAAACATGTATGAATATCAACCATTGGCCCCATGGCTCTTTATTGCAGGGTTCTTCAACCTTGGTGACTTGAAGATATGTGGATTTCAACTCCCAGAATTCCCCAGCCAGCATGGCTGGCTGGGGAATTCTGGGAATTGAAGTCCACACATCTTCAAGTCATCAAGGCTGAGGAACCCTGCTTTATTGGATACGAGAGGCTGGGTCCCTGCCCTGAGGAACTAAGAAGGGAATTGTGTAGAACCAAAGCCAGAAAGCCAGGATGAAAAACCAAACAGTGAAGCAAGGAAGTGATTTCTTGTTGTTTCAGTTGCAGGTGTTGATGTTCAGCTGCAGCCATGTCAAAACCAGTCTTCCCTCACTGATGCTATTGCAACAGTGCCATGTCACCGTCTCATTGCAAAACGAGGGGAGGACCTGCAAGGGACAGGAGAAAAAAATGACCACAGACTGATGAGCTGACAGGAAATCTCAGTTCAGTGAGTGGAGACCCAAGTGGGGAGGAGAGAGAGAAGTTCTTGCTCTAAGGGCCAAAGAACGATGCCAGTTCCATTCCTGCAAACAAGCCCCTGAGAATGAATCTGAAATCAGATGTTTCCTTTGTTTATCAATCCTTTCATTTTCTTCTGCTCCTTTTGCTCCAAAGTGCATCACGGGGGAGCTGGCGTGCAAAATTAACCGGGATTGGGGGCTGCCCAAACCTTTAGCATTGCAACATTGACAGAGACAGCCCCTGCTTGTTGCAACACTCCATCCAAGAAATTTTGCTGGAATGGCTCCAGGGAACTGGGTACAGTGACAGCAGAGCAAAGAAGTTGACGGGAAGTTTGGTCAGATACGGTGGAATGTCAAAAGCAACTCTTGGCCCATAGAGGAAACCACATCTAAAATCCATCACTGGCTGATGCTTTTGTTAGGGTTAACCAAAACAAGGCAAAAGAGATGCAAGCGTCTGAATTTTCCAGATTGTTTCATCGAGCAAGACTATGGAGCAGGGAAAAAGCAAGGAATTCTCAAAATCTGGCTGCTTCACTCAGGCGGCCTGCAGTCCAAAGCTGGTCCTGAGATGAAGAATCCGTGCAGGATTGCTCTGAGCCCAGAATTTCTTGGAAATGCTGCAGCAGGGAACGACAAGGCAAGCACGGATCTGGGAGAATAGGCTGGTGAGCTTGTATAAGAAGACTCCACTGAGCTGCTTCCATGTTACCGCAATGCTTCTTGACAAACCACAGGTCCCACGGATGGATTTGAGCAGGACACTCTTCACCCCAAATCCTTTATTAATTCAGCTATTGCTACCACGGTGGGTTTAAAAGCACAATGTGTTTGGCATCTCCTGGATTGGTTTCTTTTTCCCTGAAAGCAGTTGTGAAGATGGGAAGGGGGGATGAGAGAATGTCCTGATCTTCATCAGCTATTCAAGCTCAACCTCAACCAAGGTGGTATGATTAGGGCTTAGATGGGAGACAAACAGGAAATACCTAGGCTGTAATGTAAACTGGGAAATCAAAATAACACCCAGGAAGAAGGGAATGGCAATCTGCTTCCATATTGTTGTCAAATAAACTGCCTGGGTGTGTCCTTGTAGTCATCACAAGCTCAACTTGAAGAAGCATGTACCTTTATGCTGTTGGCCATGGCTTGATTTGCAAACATCATGCAGTGGTATTGCTTTATTTTTTTTACCTTGAACTCTTGTCACCTGCTGATTTCTACATTGGCAGCTACTGTTGACAGAAGTGAGTCAGGCCAGGTATTTTCCCCCTGAACAGCTGACAACCTATTGCACTGGGTTATTGCGAGAACAAAGAGAGGATGAGACCTAACTTTGCCTCTTAGAACCACACAATCCTTAAATTTCTGGTGGGTTCTCAAAAATGTGGAACACAGCTTAAGTTGGTTCCTAAGCTGTAAAGATTAACATAACAGGAAGGGAACAAGATGAAATAAATAAGTTTAATAATAATTTAAATCATAACAACAACATATCTGGAGAGTAATAATGTTAATTATATTTAATTCTTGTTTAAATGCCAATTTTCCCACTCCACCTACTGCTTTTGGTAGTATAGAACCTGCCTGCCAAAGGCTTTGGGTATGGTAGCCCTTGGTCCCCCAAAAGTTGGGACCCCCAGACCCCACCAATCACTGGAAGAGAAACATGGATGTAAAATAGAACTTTAAAAAAACGTTAGATGCCAGCCCTACAGAGTGCAGGATATTTTATTTAGCTTGGGAAATAATGCCAGTATTATTGTAAGTTTCATAAAGAAAGCACTTAACCAGATACATTTTAACAACCCCACTATTGCAGGGCCAAAATCAGCTACAATTTCCTTGTTCATGTAGCTCTTAAAGAGCAGGATCCCTTTTGGGCCTCTGACACTCAGCTTGCCTTTGGTGGTAGATCAGACCTTATTGCCTTTTCATAAACTTTGCAGACTTGAAAGACAGAATTCCTATGCACTTTATTTGATGACTTCTATTTGCAGTCCCTTGGATTGATGGATTTGATCAATGTATATGGCCACCTATTCCCCAAGTGATTTATTTCCTTGCACACTTGCTCAGGATTAGATTGATACCCAGGGCTTATACCAGGATAACCTTACCCCATATATTTGTTGGCTCAGAAGTAAATGCTATTGGCTGGGATTCCATAACCGCAAAGCTAAAAGTTGGTAGGCTAGTTTGCAATTCAGTCTCTTGAGTGTAGCCGGTATGTTTAGATTATAGTCAGAGCAGACCCTGGGGGACAGGGGGATGAGGGGGAGAAGAAAGGCAGGCTTGGCACATGGTCCGCTTTTGAGCGAGACATGATCTGATTTTTTTTTAATTTTTAAAAATACCACCCAAGTGCCTCCATTTGAGTTTGAGGCCCAGGTCGAACCGCAATCATAGCATCTTCCCCTCTTCCCCCATTGGCTCTGACTCAATGCATTTTGCAAACTTAGCCAACCGGGTTACTTTATATCTTGTACAAATGCAGCTGCAATGATCTGTGAGGTTTACTGTTAGGTAATCTACCTACTGTTGTTCTCTAGCCCCTTCTTGCAGGATCTCTTGGCAAGAGATCAACATTTCTCCTTGCATGCAAAACCAATCCTCCACCAACTCTTGGACTTCTGTAATGGTTTCCTAACAGTAAAAGCCATCCAACAAGGGAACAGAAGGTGGTATTCTCTGCTGGAGACGAGCAGAAGCTGGATGGCCATCGGTCAAGGATGGTATTATGGATTCCTGCCCTGGCTGGGGGTTAGAGCCAGATGGGCTCTACAGTATTTTCTAGATGAAGAAATGACCTTTCTAGATGATTCTATGACCTCTTTAAAATGGAGGTGGGAGGAATTGAACACTTCAGTGCTCTTCTGTCATTTGACCAGTGTTTCTCAACCTTGGCAACTTCAAGCTGTGTGGACTTCAACTCACAGAATTCCCCAGCCAGCATGGCTGGCTGGGGAATTCTGTGAGTTGAAGTCCACACAGCTTGAAGTTGCCAAGGTTGAGAAACACTGCATTCGACATTAAAGTTATCCCCAAATCAGTGAGTTTTACTTCTGAACCACGGGGCTCAGCTTATGTGACAGCCCACATATAAGTCCGTGGGAGTAAACCAATTGAACTCCCTAGGCTTTACACACAAATAAACAAGAACTGGATGATCTGCCTGTTGTTCCAAGCAGCATCTTCCAGAAATCGGCTTCAAGACTGCGGCGACAGCCCATCTGATGCAAAAGGGACGCTTTTATTCGCTTCCGACGCGCCACCAGACTTTCTGTTGTTTTTGCTGCAACCGATTTATCCCGCTTCTCTCGGAGAGCGTCTTCTTGAGTCATCCAATCGTCGTTGAATCGATATAACCCTAACAAAGCCCGACTTTAGATAGCATGTCACCTCTGGCTTGGGGATCCTCCGCGACTCTATTAAGTCAGGAGTGCGGAAATTACCTTGAAAAGGCTACCTGCAACAAACCGATCGGGTAGACCTTCCCCACAGTCCTTCAAGGAAATTTTCTGCAGGAAAAAACAGCGATCTAAACCGCTGGAAAAGTGAGACATGGATATCCCAAAGAGAGCATTACTGACCCCGCCCACCCACTGCGGGGTGGATTACTCTGGCCCCTCCCACCGTGCACACCCTCCCCCCCCCCCCCGATTGGCTCCGAGGAAGTGAAAACTCGAAACTTTCCCTTTCAACCCTCTGCTTTTCGCACCGGGAGGTGCATTTCAGAGCGGAAATACACTTTGCAAACAAAAAACAGCTGGAAGTTCCCTCGCCGCTGTTTTGAGAGAGGACCCGCTCCGAGGGGGGCGTGGAAGACCCGGGGACGGGGGGGGGGGCAAGGAATACGGGAACTGGCTGCACTTTGCCTTTAACGGGCGGGGGTCCAAAAAGCAGCGCGCTCCGGCTCCCGCGGCGGCGGCGGCGGCGGCGTAACAATATGGCCACGTGACTGCCATGAAAGTCTTCCGAGCGGGCAGGCGGGCGCGGAGGGAGGGGAGAAACTTGCCAGCGCGAGCGAGGCGCCCCGAGTCACTCGCGCCCGGAGAGGAGCCGGAGCGCGGGATGTGAGGCGAGACCGACCCGGGGGGAGTCGCCCATCACCGAAGGAAACCGGGGGCTTTGTCCCACTCTTCCGCAACTTTCCTCGCTCCCAGGGAGAGACCCCCCGGCAGCCCACGACCCCGCCGCCTTCTTCATGCCCTCGTGGCTTCGCCCCCTCCGCAGCGTCGGGTGACTTTCCCCCCTCTTTCCTCCGGGCGCAGAAGCTCCTCCGCTCGCCGAGGCGACGCTCGCGGCCAACATGCCCGAACAGCTCAGCGTCTCGGAGTTCGTGGCCGTGACTTCGGAGGACCTCAGCGCGCCGCTGGCGTCCGGCTTCGCCGCCAAGATGCAGAAGTGCCGGGGCGCGGTGGGGGCGCTGGAAGAGGTGAGCGGGGGCGGCGCGCGGAGGGGCTGCTCGCTTCGGGAAGGGGCGGGGGGGGAGAAAGTTCGCAGCCCCTTCCTTGCAGAAGCTTTCCGGGGCTCCGGGAGGGGGACGCGGCGCTCCCCCGGCTCTGCGCGGTGGGCGGCGCGCACCTGACCCGCTGCGGTGGTTATTCCCAGCCTGTTTACCCGGAAGGAAGCCAACCTTCCCTTTGTTCAGCGGGGCAGGGATTTACAGGTGAGCAGGTCTGCGGCCGCCTCGCCTTCATTCCGCCTTCTTAGCGCTCTCTCACTTTCCTGGAAACTTAAAAAAAAGAAAAGAAAGAAAAGCGGGCGGGGGTATCGCTCGCCCCCTCGAGCCATAAACCAGCTAATCACAGTTTAGCCTGGCGGTTGGGTTGACCCCATCCCGTTGAGTTGGTTTATGGTTCACCGCCTCGTGCGCACCCAGAACATTGGCTTAATTCCAGAATCCCGATTAAGTTCAAAGGGGGCAGCCCTCTCTATGGAGGGACGAGTCCGACCAAATTGAAAAGGAGTGAAGTTCTTAGGAGGAATGTCCAGCTGCCTTTACTTTCTAGCTGCCTTCACCACCCCCCCCCCCCCCCCCACTTACAGGAACGTCTTTTATCCCACGTCCAGCTGCAAGGGAAGAGGTTCAGACATCGAAGTCAGAAGTCCTGGTTTGCATGTGAGGCACAGCCCACACGGCATCTGTGTGAACGTGGGCCAGATTCCCGTTTTTGAGGTGTCTTCTTCAAGACCAAATCATTGAGAAGATGGCTCTGGTTGTCCCCACCCCCAGAATTACCTGTAGAGCATACCAGAGCAGCTTTTCTTCCTATAATACCCTCCAGACTCATTCGATTTTAAATGCCACAGCTCCCAGCTAGTCTGCTGAACATTTGGGGTGCTGTAATTGCAACATGTCTGGAGGACATCTTAACACTTGGCTTTATCGAAACATTGTGTGTCAGGAAACCCACACCTGCCTGGGCCACACGAGGAAACCTGTTAAAGTTTTGAGTCTTTATGAGTCATCTGTCTCATAAGATTTACACCTCATGCTAAATTGTGATGTAATTTGTTTTGCTGTTGTGTATCTGGCCAGGGGCTTATTAACTATGGGTTTGTAGCCTATTGTGGTTTATTTGGCCACCTGTTAAAGAAATTATATGTCGGATAAGGAGATAATCCAATCACAATTTCTTTAAATTGGGGATAGAGTGTTGTCACCAGAATTTAACTTTTTTCCCCACTTTTCCAATTTGGTTGTCCCAATACACTGCTCCTCTCTGAAACTGAATTAAGAATGAGGGGATCAGTGCAAAGACCCATAGATGGAGAGGTGCTCCTCAAATGCCTGAGAAGTGCTAACCATGTAGCCCAGTGCATTTCTAGTCCTTCATGAAAGGCCCCAAGAATTCCAGTATGTCTGCATTACTTTTTCCGCTGTCTTTAACTTTTCTGAAATTGCTAAAGGCTACGTGGTTCTCTCACCCATCCAGTCTGCTGAAGACAATACCAGCATGACATTTGCTATTCCCATGTATGATTCTTCTTCTACCCCAGTTGCCTCTGTTCCCAATCCCTGAGGTCATCTGAACTCTCCCCAAGGTAATGGGTGACAGAGCCTGATTTTATGCACCTTGGGGATATCACTGGCTGATGATAGAGTAGGGGGCAAAATGCTGTTGTAACACTGGTACAGCTTAAGGCAGTTTCACTAATGGGTTGGAGGTGAGAAAAGGACTACATCCCAGGGACAAGGGAGAAAGTAAGGGTTGCTGGGGCATAATTATGTGATAGGTGGTTGCAAGTGGAGATGTGGTCATAATCAGCCACATTCCAATGAGTCAATTTGCATGGAAGGATGTGGGATTTGCTGCATGGATGAGGGCTGAATTGCCACTTGAGATATTTCCAGCTGTAACTTGTACTCTGCTAAGGGCAGTCCTATAATTTATTTGATCCAATCCATCCTCCTTATCTCTCGTCTTCCCCTTCTTCAACTTCCCTCAAATTAGCAAACTCTAGTTCTTTTTTTATCCACATTGCACGTAACAGCACTGATAATGCTTCTTAGACCCAGTGGAGGTACTGAAGAGATGGTTTATACCTTTTATATGCTATGAAGTCCGAATTATTGCTTCCCTCAATTCCCATGCATCTTACAGAATGCTGAAATAAGCATTCCCATTTCTTGGATGTTTTTCCCCCTGCAGAAGAGGCCTCTATTTCTCTACCATTTTCTCGGGCTGCTTGAGAATTTCTTTCACATTTCTTTTGTTGGTGTTTTTGAGCTTACTAGGTTATTGGAGTGGCAGAGGGGGCTACTGGTGGTATTGTGGTTGATTTTTTCCTACTACAAAGGTTTTTTCTGCACTGTAGCCTTCTGCACAGCTTATCTCCTGTGCATAAATTAGATGGAAATGATGCTGGCTTAAGAAATCAATTTCCAGATATCAATCAACCTTTCCTTTGTTTTCACCACACTGGTGGCTTGATGTTCTGTCTGGACTGTGTTTACCATAGTCCCTGATGGGTAGAATCTCCTGCTTTATCCTTTGTGGCCTGGGTGAGGGAGGGAGGGAGGGAAGGGGAGCGACCCCCCAGTTTTACCATTTTCCCTTCATATGGGCTAGAAAGGATAGTGGCAGAATTCTTGTCCCTTTCACTTGATTAAAACAAAAAAACCTCCGTATTGCATTGTCCCATCAGTGATATTGTAAAAAAGAAAAAGAAAGAAAGAAAAAGGCAGGAGAGGGCAGCAACTGGAGGGGAGGGGGTGTTCCCACCACAAGCACACTTGCCAATTGGAGTGGAGGGGTTTGCTTATAAAGGATTGGACTGCAGCAGGCAAACCAGACTCCCTGGCTTCAGCTGGAGCAAAACAGGAAACGCTCCCTTTGGTGTAGAGCTGGAAAATGCAGGCAGAAGTTAGGGATGGATTGAGGGTAATGTCATGCGTATTTGCCCTCCAAAAATGGTGGGTGCTGGTGCTACCTCTGGGATAAGCTGGAAGTGTGAGTCTGCCCTCGGGTGCATCTGCTATTCTACAGCCTCCCTGGCTGCCTCTACTTCCCAATCTGAAAAAGCCTCATGGGAGGAGTTCCCTGGGGGTGTCCTGCTTTGGAATGTAATGGAAGGATAGGAAGCCAGGGAGGCTGCAGACAGCTTGAGAAAGGGCTGCGTAATGAAAGGCAAGACATTTACCCACACCTCTTGGCCACTTAATAAATGCAAAACTGTTGCACTGCACCTGTGAGAATGTCAGAATTTATCTTCTCCTTTGAACAAATTTTTCATCGATAAACTCACCTTCCTCAACCCGGCTGGGAATTGCTAGGGGGAAAAATGCATGAAAATTGGCTCTATTTTTGTTTTTTAATCCAAATGGGATTATGGAGACCAGCACTCAGTTTACCGCTCAGCCAGATGACCTCAAGCAATTGCTATTTTTCCTCTTAGCCTACCTTTAAAGTTTGGGAGAGTAAAATAAGGAAATGGCAGCATTGTGGACTGCCCCCTCCTCTGGAGTTCCTGGAAAGAAAAGTAGAATATAAATATAATCAATAAATGAGCTCAGGCATTTAATGTTTGATTTAATTGGAAACATCTGTTTTTGGCATCTTCAGTAAACAGTCTCTGTGGCATTTCCCCTTCTCCTTTTTCATTCTAGCAATAATTGAATGCTAAACATCCGGTGTGTTTCAAACTGTGGCAGTATCTTTACTTGGGCTTGCAGCTTTCTTGCTGCTAAAGTTTATTTTTAAATTATGCGCATTAAATTTATGCAAGAGCTGGAGGCTGGTGTAAGAACTGGGTTGCCTCTTCCTTCTGATCTTGGAAACAGCCACTGCTGGGGTTGAGTTTCAGTAGCTGCCCTTGCTGGACCCTGCTGTTGGGTTAATTAATAGAACGGCATTCTTCTATCTGTCAAAGAGCTTAGTTTCTTATACCCCATGGCATAAAGAGGAAGGCTGCATCTTTGATGTTTCTAACCAGGAGGACAAGCTGCTCCTCTTAAGACATTAAGTTAGTCTCTTGTGAACTGGGGCCCCTCTGGGTATGTTTGGATTACAGCGCCCATCTTCTACAGATTGCAAGGCCTGCGCAGGATAGGAGTTCTAAGTGAAACACATTGGTTAAGTGCCAGTTGGGGGAAAAGCAAATTTAGGGGTTGAGAACTCTTATCCTTAAACTTCCAACCAAGATCCAGCCTAAAGGGAATCTTCTGACATCACCCTGTTGGTCATCCTTCGTGGTATCCGATTACAGACACAAGCTTGTTTCCACCCCTTGTGGCCATGAGAACCCCCCTTTCCCCCTTCTCCTCCTTGTCTCACTTTTTCCTTTTCCTCCCTCCCTTTCCTCTCTTTTTCTTTGTCTCTGCTATCTCTCTTTCCCCCTCTTTGCCCTTCTCTCCTTTCTCTCTCACTGAATTCTGGTGGAGCAAAAAGTGCAGATCCTCAAAGGCAGAAAAATGGGCACAGCATGATCTGGTAGGGAAGAGAGGGACCCCCCCTCCTCTGCTATCTTTACATTTTCATTCCCTGCAAGTGCTTCCCTTTTGGTTCCTCACCTCCTCTACTTATAAAGCAGATCTTTCACTGTCCTTGTGATTGAAAAAAATCTGTACTGTAGATGAGGTGAGAGCAGGAGTTGCCATTTGCAAAGGAGGATCAGCAGAAAGAACAAGAGTTAACCGTCTCTCTGTCGGGTCCTATTACTTTCCCATGACAGCAGAGTCTTGCTCGCAGCTTAAACTAGACAAACAAGTATATGCTGGCTAAGATGCCCCTTTGGAAACTATGGGTTCAGATCTCATCGGCCCCAGGCAACATGGCCGATGGCAAAGGATTGTGGGAACTGTAGTTCAGAGCATCACCTGTTGGACAGTTCTTGCATAATAGCATACGCTTTTTGTAGACTGCCATTCACTTTATGAGATGTACCAAGTATTTTCTTAAGATAGGGCCACAAACCAATGAAATCATGACATTAGGATCTCTGCGAATTCTTTTGCAACATCCCTTTATTTGTAATATTCAGAGACAGGGATCCCTTTTCCCCCACACAAGTGGTATCTGAATAAAAGCAATTTGTTCCCCTATGCAGCACTGTATGAATAGAAATAGTCATATTGGAAATCTTGCATCACACACTATTTTTTCCCCTTTTGCACATACATGCACACCCGTCCCACTGTTCCATTTTAGAGTACTGCATACAACATTATGCAGAACACAGAAAAGGAGTATGAAATTTTAAGCCAAAGAAAATTAAAAGCTTGAGCTAAAGAAAAAGAAAAGGAAACAGCTAAATCTAGTTCACACCCTTTTATAATTATTCAATCTTTTGGATAAAACTTTCTAATGCCCAGAGCCTCAATATTTGGCATTGAGTGGTGCCCTTAATCCACATGTGTGGGGGCAGGCAAACTTATTTCAGATAGAGGACCCACTTTTGGGAGAAATATTTATTCTGTCACCAAACACCATAGCGAGCAAGATTATTGCAAGATTTCAGGTGACCTGGGATTTTCTAGGATTTGTGTATTTTTATTTCTTTAATTACTTAGTTGTGTTAAACTGATCCAATGGCTTACACCCTCCCCCCCCTTTTTTTGTTAGAAATGAGAAGAAAGATTCCATTGTTATGAGCACAGTTTCTGGGTACTTCAGGAATTGCAAATAAGTAAATAACATTGAAAAAGCAGGTTGCTTACCCCTGAATCATCATGTGATTTAGATTTGTATGTGGTTTGGAACACAGATTTATCAGGTTTGTAATGCTTGGCTGTATTGTGAATTAAACATCCTTCTCTCTGTTCCCCCCCCCCCCCCCCCACTTCCTCAAGTTTGGAATGGAAAATGGGATTTTGTGCATGAGGATGGTGGAATATTCAGGAGGGCGGGTGAACTCTGTTTCTTTACAAGTGTTTTAAAATTACCTACCCCCCATCTAAATTTAACATTCTTCATAGGCCAGTGTTTCAAGGGGGAGGGGGCAATTTGAAGACGAGGGGAAACTTTCTACATAGATACTTTGCTTTAGTTGATTTTAGAGTGCAGAGTTTCTGGGAGCGTAGCAGGCATTTGGCATTCTGAATGAACATTTATTTAATTTTATTTTGGCACCGCTGGACACCAGAGCGACTCTGGGCAGCTCTCGATGTACTACGAATAGTGCCCATGTACTAGCATTATGTACCAGGAGAGAAATTCCTGGCAAAGAGCACGACTTTTGTTTTTTCTCCTGCCTGGCCATTGTTCAGATCGATCCTCTGGGGTTGCCCAGTTTTGCATTTCTATATGTATTATGCAGTTCTCCTCGGGGCTGGAAAATCTGTATTTTCCTTCTTTTACACATCTCCATTTTTTCTTATTTTATTTTTCCTGCTGGCCTTATAGCCATAATAAAGATTTGATTTGAAGCAGGAGGTGGGGCATGTTTTTATTTCTGTTCATCATGAAAGCTCATATTCACTGTGCTAATTCAAAACTGAGTTTAGGGAAAGATTTGGGGACAATCAAAACAACTTTGTACCAATAGAAGAGGATATATGTAGCTCAGGGTTGAACTGTGGAGTCCTTGGTGTTCTCTGAGCTTGGTGGTTTGCTTGCAGGTGTTTCATTACCCGACTAGGTATCATCTTCAGTGCCCAAAGGTAACATTTTCCATGCACTGAAGAAGTTACCTAGTCAGGTAATGAAATGTCTGCAAGAAAACAACCAAGCTCAGAGAACACCAAGGACTCCACGGAAGACTTTGTTTCAGAGTGAAACACTCTGTCTTATGAACACAGAACCTGAACTTTTGATTGCCCTTTTAATAAACCAGGTGAGTCCTTACCTGCTTTCAGTTCCAGGAGAGCTGCATTTTGTTGCTGCTTTTGTGTTTTCTGAATCTGCATTGGCCCTAAAAGAAGAGGAATGAAAGCTGAAAGATCTGTAGCTTTCTTTGGATACACGTGACAACAAGAATGAACTGCTCTAAAGATCCCACCAAAATCATTGTCTAGTTAAGGCTGAAGGAAATCATGATACATTGGAGCAATGTTTCTCAACCTTGGGAACTTTAAGATGTGTGGACCAACTCCCAGAATTCCCGCGCCAGCATAAAGTTGAAGTCCATGCATCTTAAAGTTCCCAAGGTTGAGAAACACTACATTAGAGAATAAGTCTCATCTGATTCCAGAGAACTTCTGAGTGAACATCAGTAGGGTTATGGATGTGCCGAAAAGGTCTTCTGTTTTCAAACATTTCTCCTTCAGTTTTGATGGGAAAGAAATTGCTTTTGAATATTTGGGATGGGGGGATGTTGAGTGAAGGAGGAAACATTTCCATTAAACTCCAGTACGAGTGGTTTGGTGTTTACCTTAGTGATGAAATGCAAGAGGGGAGTTTGTGAGCATCTTGTCTTCATTACAAGTGTTTGGCAATCTCCCTGGCTTCCAAGACTTCAATTAAATTCTGAACAGAGATCATCAAGAAGCACACTGTTGAAGGTTAGGAAAGCCTCTTCCACACAGCTGCTGGCTGTAATCCAATTATGACTTTTTTGTGCTGTTCCTCTCACTTTGGCCTCCTTGAACCAGCCAGCATTCCCTCCAGGTGGCCATTGGGGAAGTGCTAAAAAATACAACTAGCTGGCGCCCTGTTGTTTTCTATGTTCTTCCCTTACCCCTTTGCCTTTTCACAGCATTTCAAAAAGATTAAGTGGACTTAATTATCTCCTTAAGCACTGCATGCATCTCCAGTTCTTCCCTAATGTTCATGAATAAACTTCTGGAGCATGAGACGAATGGCTGGAGAAGATAAGAGGTGGTTGGAATGCACCATGGCCTCTCCATGGAAAGGAGCTGGGTCCCCATGCTTGGGAGACAGGAGCTCCCACACATCAGTGGAAGCCAGTCTACTCCAGAGCTCTAGAGGAAATGCTGCAGAAATGCCTTTACAGGTAGCCCTCGACTTACAATCACAATAGGGACTGGAAAATTCATCGTTAAGTGGTGCAGTCATTAAGCGAGGCATCACGTGACCACACCCAATTTTACAACATTTTTTGCAGCAGTTGTTAAGCGAATCACACAGTCGTTAAGTGAATCAGGCAGCCCCCCCCCATTGATTTTGCTTGTCAGAAACCGGTTGGGAAGGTTGCAAATGATGGTCATGTGACCTTGGGCTGCTGCAACCATCGTAAATACACGCCAGTTGCCAAGCGCGCAAATTTTGATCATGTGACCATGGGGATGCTGCAACAGTCGTAAGTGCATGGACTGTTGCAAGTCACTTTTTTCAGCGTCATTGTAACTTCGAACAGTCGCTAAATGAATGGTCATAAGTTGAGGACTACCTGTACATTGTTTTGTCTGGGGCAGAAGCTAAGCCACCCCCAGAAAAGGCCAAGGAAACTGCCAAGTTGAGAGATGCATAACTTGGGGAAAAGGCAAAAAGTAACCTCCTACAACAAGAACCCCTTCTCTGCCATTTTGCTCCAAAAAATTAAGCTCCAAGGCCTACCTAGAGCTCATGAAGTAGAGCTTCAGGAGGCTTCTTGTACAATGGAAGAAAACTTTACGGGGGAATTGAAGGACAAATTGAGGCTGGTCTGCTTTTGACTTAAATGTTCATGCTAGCAGGTTCTAAATCAGTTTGTGATTGAAGCCACTTTTTGGAGGTGTAAGGAAGTTGGATATAAAATAAACCAGCTTTTGCTCCAAATTAATATTGTCTGAAGGGTACACATCAGATCTGTCCACACGTTTATCCTGGGATCTGTTGCTCTCTTTTTATTTTTTTAAACACCCAGGCAAGGCTCTGCCAAACCGATAGAGATCAAAGGAAATTTGTATGACATCTTGGATTTCCCTTTGTATGCTTATGCGTTCCAGTGATTATTGGCTGAAACTGAATCTCCTTTTCTTTCCATTTTCAATGCTGTCTGCAAAAATATGTCCAACTGCTAGATGCAGCTTTTTCTTCTTCCATGAGTTGAAAAATGAGAACCTTCCTTGATGATCAACTAGAGAATGCCAGCAAGATGTTTAGATAAAAATTGGAATGAACTTGGAAAAAGACAAGCTTTTTGGGAAACAGTTTCCATTCTGTAATTGACATGCTCTTATAATGACCTGAACCCTTTCTTGGCCCCTGGGTAGCAGTACCAGTTTCTAGGGGAAAAGAAAAATGAACAGGGAAAATACTCCCCATAACCTAGAAGCCTCCTGCAATACCGCCCCCCCAAGAAAACCCCAGCTTTCCCTGGTTCTCTGGAATAATACTGACTGCCCAAGGAGGTTACAGTACATGTGACATAAACCAAAATGCTGGTTCTCAGGGACTGCCTGCACAGGACTGACCAAGTCAGATGCCACCCTAATAATTGTCCCTTCCTCAGCACACAGTCTATGTTGACCCATTCAAGTGGGAAGCAGCTATTTTCATGGTCCTCAGATGCTACAAAAAAGGCAGGGCAGCTCTCAGTTTCTTCTCCCCCTCCTAGCAGGAAAAACTGCCCCCATGAAATGGAACAGTTGGGATGGGAACTGTGAGGACCTAACCATCCATGCCACTTTCTAGTGTGACTGCAGGGGACGGGGTGCGAGATATAGCAAGAGCATAGAGATGGAATTCCTAGAGCAGCTCTGGTTGTTGCAGGGTTGCTCTAGGACCTTGTCTTTGTTCTGGCAGACAAAGAGAAAATTAGTGCTCCAGTAACCACCTCAACTTTGTCTGCATGGCATGGCTGACTGGGGAGAATTAAAGTTCACTCAAAAACAGGGATTATTTGGAGTTAAAACTACCCCCTCTATCCCTGCCTCTGACTGGGTCAGGATCTTTGTATGACACTCCCCTCCCCTCTTTAAGTGCATCATATAAACAAAACCTCTACCATATTGGGATCAATTTGATGTGGTTACTATATGGTGCTTATCGGCCATCAGTACTTCTAATGTAGGCAGCACTTTCTAATAGTTTGATCCATGCAATAACCATATAATGTAGGCCATTTTGCCCTAATTGTAAAGATGAACAATAGGTGAAGAAACCAAAGCTGAAGGGCATTGACCTATCTTGGATCCCTCTCGGAAGTCCATCTTTGCAAAATGGCATTTCCAATTCAGGAACTGGAAGCAAAAAGTGCCACTTCTGTTGGCCTTGTGGGGTTCTGGTTAAACTTAGATTGTTTGGACGTGAGGCTCTTATCCTGGATGCTGTACATTCCAAGACTGAAGAGTGTTTATGAAATTCACCAGGTCTCTCTCTCTTTCTCTCTTCCCAGCAATGGAGTTAGAAGACATGACCTTCTGGGTTATCAGGTTTTACTAGCAATCCTCAGACTTCATCTGAGTCTTTTTCCTTTCTCCGCTTGGGGACTTGTCCATATCCTTGTTCCTCTTATCCAGGTTATTGTTTAGTCAGTTTAAAAAAAAAAATTGGGTAGTGATGGTGGTAAAAGCAACATAAAAAAGCCATTTTTATGCCACTCCTCTTCCCACAAAAGACAAAATAGATTCCCCACAAAAAAGAGGTCCTAGTTTGTGTGAAATGTGCAGAGGCAAATTCATAAGCACAGATTCACATTAAGAGATAATTAAAATATAGTATAGTTCAACATATTGGGAATCTTGAGGTTTTTAAGCAAAGGAGGTGCTTGCTAAGTGTTGAAGGGTAATTCCATCCATGGCTTAATTCTTCCTGTGGGGGAATGTGTCTTCTAATTCCCAATGTTTTTCTTCCCCTCCAAACAAAGATTCGGTTTTTCTACCTTTTTTTTTCCCCAGTGGGCTTTAAAATTTCCCACCAATGGTTTGGCACGTCCTCAGCAGGAATGTATAAGGCTTTCCAAAAAAGAAACTGAAATTAATACATTTCTTCCATGGAATTATAGTGGTATTTTGAAATGAAATTCAGGTGATGAGAGCAAAACAAGGGATATTACAAGATCAGGGGGGAAAAAAATACTCATTCATTCTTGGCATATCATGAATATGTTTATGAGACAGCAAGAGTTTTTTAAAAAAAGGAAGCAACTCTGTCTAATACCTGGTTATATATGCAGATGTACTATTTATGCAGTGTTTGTGAGACTGTGTATCTACAAATAAGTACATAATTAGTAAACAAGCATCTATATTTGCGTAGAATTCAGTCAGGAGTTTGAGGGACCTTCGGCTAGCAAGCTAATTAATAAATGGGAACTGTAGTGTCCTAATAATATTTTTTATAAAATAAGGGTTCCTTGCTGGATATACTCACCGAGTTTCAGTGCATCACTGTTTACGTTGGCTGCTCAGGAGATTCCCCATTCTGTGCAATGTAGCTGCTGTATATGGTTGCTTAAGAACTATAGTTATTTATGCAGGAATCCAGAGTCATCAGGCTGAAATGCTGAAGAAGCAATGCTTTCAACTTAATCCCATGGTTGCTGTTTCTACCCGAAGGGAAATTCTTGGAAGTAAATGATAATCTTATCCCAAAAATGATGGAGCATTTTCACCCAAAATGAAAGTTTGAACATATCTGTCCCATTCTTTCCAGAGAATGCTATACAGGTAGTCCTTGACTTACGATCATTCATTCAGTGACCATTCTAAGTTATGAGGGCACTGAAAAAAGTGACTTAAGACCGGTCCTCGCACTTACAACTGTCATAGCATCCCTGCTATGTATTTACAATGGTTGCAGCATCCCGGGATCACGTGATCGCCATTTATGATCTTCCCAGCTGGCTTCCAACAAGCAAAATCAGTGGGGAACCGTGTGATTCACTTAATGACTATGTGATTCACTTAACTGATTTGTTTAACAACCTCCACAAAAATGTTGTAAAATCGGGTGTGATCACTGATGCCTTGCTTAATGACCACACCGCTTAATGACAAATTTTCCAATCCCCATTGTGGTCATAGTCGAGGACTACCTGTAGTTTGGAGGTATTGGGAAAACTCTTCCAACATAGGAGACTCCAGTTCACTCCAGAATACTCATATGGGCATACTGGCTATGGATGAGGTAGAAATATGTGTGTGTATGTACCTTTGGGTCAGTGTTGACACTTGGTGACTGCCTGGACAAGTCCCTGCAGTTTTCATGGCAAGATTTCAGAAGTGGTTTGCCCTTGCCTGCTTCCTAGGGCTGAGAGAGAATGACTGGCCCAAGGTCACCCAGCTGGCTTTGTGCCTAAGGTGGGACTAGAACTCACAGTCTCCTGATTTGTAGCCTGGTGCCTTCACCACTAGACCAAACTGGCTCTAGAGATGTGTAGTCTCCCACATTTCCAGATGCCAAGTTGAGTAAGGTGATGTATTTTGAATCAGCTTGAAAGTGCAATTTCTGTGTTTGCTTTTCCCTTTGATGATTCAAGCTCCTGGAGGTGAAAAACCAGTGACCGGACAGTGTGTAGATGGCACGCCAAATTCTTGGCATCTGGTAATTCTTGGAAAGGAGCTGGTGCACAGCCTGGCTTGTAATCATGGATTGACCTTATGTCCGTGTATGGACTCCTTGGCATGGCAGCTGTTCAGGCTGCCCACTGTTGAGAAGTGTGTGCCAGTCTCTGTCTTGCTCCCCAAGGATTCCCTTTTGTTTGTTTGTAAGCATGTATTACGCTGCTCCTAAATTTAGATTACACTGCTGTCATTCTTGGGCCAGATTTTCTTGCCAATTGGCGGCATGTATGCCGCACTAACTGGTACTCACTTTATTAAGCATAGAAGATGGAGAATGGACCCCATTGATTGACTAGTGTCCATTATGCAATAAAGAGAGAGGCTTCTACAGAGACCCTCTTCTGTGGCTTGCTGTGATTCTTGCTGGCTGGCAAAGTCCATTTGGAAGAGGTTCAAAGCCTCCTGTGGAATGCCAAGTGTAAATGGAATCCTTGCACCAAGAGATTCTGCAGGGACTAACAAAGTTGGACAGAAGGAGGTTCTGTAAGGACATCTCCAGCTGCAGAGCGGCTGTCCCTCCCCTCTCTCTTTGTGAAGAAAGTCTACTTTTCTCCTTTATTCTGGATCCCATCTCTTGGGCTGAGTCATTTGTCTGGGGATGGGTGTTCAGAGGAGCTCCACTGCAGTGGATCAGTCCAGCTGTTTGGCTTGATTTCTGTTGGCAAGAACATCCAAAACAACAATGAAAAAACCCTAAGATTCTTGGATATGATCCGTAAGTACCAATTCCCATTCAAGGGAGACCCCTTTTGAATCATTGATGATTAAGACTGTCAAAGAGAAGCATTCCCACGCCCTTGCTATATTATTCTTTTTTACCTTAACCTTTTTAGTTTTTAAAACTTGTACAAGTTATTATTCATGAAAAGAATACAATAGAATAGACCCTTTAGGACTGCTGAATGGAGGCATAAAGTTACAGGTGTGCCCCAGGTTGGAAAGGATCTTTAAAACAGGAAATTATCCAGGGATTATTCTCTTAACAGGGCTGTAAACAGCAGTGCAAGATTTGTATTGCATTGCAATGACATGGTTCCTTCCTTCCAGTTCTGATTCCTGTTGCAGCACTTAAGGATCTTGTACTGCTGGATAATAATACCTCAACGGACAGCCTGTCTCTGTTGGGCACGTGACCCACCTGAGAGAGACACCCACCTGGTTCCTCCTCCAGTTCCTCGAACAGGATCAGGCGTGCTAAGACTTCTCCCTGTACCGAAGCAGCCCTGTCTGTCTTGCCCAGGTGAACTCTTGGGATGTGAGGCGAGGGAGAAACTGGAGGCTGACTCAGGGAGCTTGGGGCACATTAAAAGTCCCTCTGACCTTTTGCATGCAATGAATTCCAGGTTCAGCTCCAGGCAAAAGAGAATCCACAACTGATGGGAAAGGCTTTCTCTGCCTGAGACTGTGCTGCTGGTTGGAGTAGATGATTCTTCAGAAGAACCCAAAGGGAGTCTAATCTGCTACTAGAGTTTAGGTGATGCATCTTAATGGGGAAAGGGGCCTGCAGGTGAGAATGCAGAACTCCATCCCTTGGCAACTGCCATCTCCTGGCTCACCTGACTAGATTTTAAAGAGTCTCATAACTTTAAAAAGTGAAACAGGGAGCTGGCATGCTGAAAAGCCCCAGCCTCTAGCATTATATTAATTTCCTGCAGTGCTTTAGGCAGACTTAGAGAATAAAAATGGTGATTGACATCCTGGCTTTGATATTTCCTTTTATTCTTTAAATTATAAGAAGAAAAACAATACTACTACTATATAACAATACAACAACAACAACGATGATGATGCAGATGCAAAAGGATAGCTTCCAGTGATTTCTCTTTCTGAAAATGCAGCTATCATGATAAACTCGGCAAGCAGTCTTAATGGGACAGGTGTTGTCTGGAAGTGTGGTTAGTACTTGGAGGAAAGTCTTCCAGGGAAAATCAAGGTTATAGGCTTGACTGGGAAGTGGAAAAATATTTCAGAAGAGGCCAGTGGCAAACGGCCTCTTTGCTATGGACAAGATCCATAGCCAAATATGGGTGCTTCCATCACCTGCCATATCACGAGAGGATGTGTATATGCGGTGACCCAAGCATCAAACATATGGCTCATGTTTTGTTTGATGGTCAACTTGTATGGCTGTATGGCTGTGAGAGCTGGACCATAAAGAAGGCTGAACGCCGAAGAATTGATGCCTTTGAACTGTGGTGCTGGAGAAGGCTCTTAAGAGTCCCCTGGACTGCTAGGAGGTCAAACCAGTCAATCTTAAAGGAAATCAACTCTGATTGCTCATTGGAAGGATTGATAATGAAGCTCAAGCTCAGATACTTTGGTCACCTAATGCGAAGAGAGGACTCTTTGGAAAAGACCCTGATGCTGGGAAAGATGGAAGGCCAAAGGAGAAGAGGACGGCAGAGGATTAGATGGCTGGATAGCATCACTGAAGCAATGAGCATGAAATTGAGCAAACTCGGGGAGGCAGTGAAAGATAGGAAGGCCTGGCGCAATATGGTTCATGGGGTCACGAAGAGTCGGACACGACTTAACGACTAAACAACAACAACTCTATGCCCTTTTCTACACTTAGATATTTAACATCCCTACTTGAAAGAACAGTCCACTGGGACCTGAATCACAGGTTGTCCTATTTCCTTCTGGGCCCTAATGTATACCTTGTGAGCAGAACTGCCAAGTTTATAGACAAGGCAGTTCAGCTAAGAACCCCTTATGTCGAACAGATCACGTAAAGGTGATGTTTATCTGAATGCTGATTCTTTGTCTTTACCACCTATGTATTTTATTATTGCATTTTCTTTTATCTATTTTACCTAGGAATTAGATCGTGTATTTTACCTTTATTTTATGTTCTTTCATATGGTCCTAAGACTAATCAATTAATAAACTACTACTCTGGACAAGAAATGAGAGGGACAAGTCTGTGAAGTCCCCAGAAGTTGAAGTCAGCTTGAAGGAGACTTTACTTTCCTGCCACAATGCCATTGATCATTATTATTTTTTTAAATAAACCCCAGAGTAGCCATTGTGTGAGAGCCTCCAGGAGTTGTTCTCCAAATCCCAGATATGTCACCTGGCCCCAAAAGTCAACTCTCCAACACAGCCAATGCTCAAACTACAGGAGGGAGGTCCATGAATGAATTCCACAAGCCCCACCAGTTCTCCAGTTTCAACACTCAACCCTGCATCTCTACCACCTTCTAAAATCAGGAGCTAAAATCCCATTTCACCAGATAAAAGGAGGCAGTCAAAGAACTGATACAAGTCCTCTCTCCAAGCTGACTTTCCTAGCAGTCACTTCTGCCTTTGAAACCATCTTCTCTTATTCCACCCCATTACTGCAAACGTTATCCCTTGTTTGACCCTAAACAACGACTTTCCCTCCTGCCAATGATTACACTCCCCAAGTATTTTCCAGCACTGTTATCATGGCTGAAGCTTTGCCAAACTGCAATTAACTCTTTGCTGATCCAACAGTTTCTCCACTTTTTCCTATCACTTGTACAGTTGTGTCTATTGTTGTTTAGAGCGATGGTGAAAACTTTCAGGTTTTTAAAATTTAGTGTAAATGCCCAATATAGTAACAATATCTATAAACACAGAAATGTCCTTTTTAGAAAAAGAGGGTGGGTGGGTATTTCTATTATGATGGGACCCAGGTTCTTTTATGAGAGTGGTTGGTGAGATGGAAGATATGAAAGATTAAGTTCCATTAAGATAGAACATGATGCCTACTCGGTCTACTGGGATCAGAAGGCTGCTCCTTGTAAGATTTGGCTTGACTTTATCACACTATAATTACTTTTGATGTTAAATTTGTATGTTAGATTTTAATCTTATGGATACCTCTCCTGCTCCATCTTCTCTTGGGTTCTGTGGTTGAAGCTGGTCCTAGAATTGTTCTAAGATCTGTCCTTGGAGCTTTTGTTCGCTGACTCATATGTTAAATTTAAGCCAGGCATTCATCTGCTATTTCATTTTGAGCTGGATAGCCCATCTTATGCCAAAAGTTTAGGATGGGTAACAGCTAAAACATGTTGCAAACCATGAGGCCAGATTTGATTCTTGTGTCTGGGTTGGAAATAATACTGTGAAAAAGTTGTCTCTAAATGTTGGGTTAATGTAGCTAATTTAAGCCACTTGTGCCATTTTCAAAAAACGATGATGTCTTTGCAAGACTGTATGTTACATGTATTCTCTTAACCAGGGGAGGAATTTACACAAAATGAAATGTTGAACCACCTTGGTAGTTAACCTGAATGTGTGTGTCTGTCACAAATCATGATTATAGAGCTGTGTGCAAAAGGAGGTGTATAATCACATTAACTTAGCCAGGGCAGTTGAATGTATCCTCCAACCATGTTTAATTTGTTTCTAGATTTTTCATATTGAGAACTCAGGGTGATGTTACTTCTGATTACTGAATTAACCCATTTATGAGTTTTCAAAGTTGCCAAACCATAAACTAATCAGGGAGTATGGTTCACATAACACACTAAATCACAAAACCCCAACTGAGGTTCAGGTTAACTAAGTTCTTACACGTTGTGCAGCTGCTGCTGCTAGATCTTTCACTGACCTGGTTAAGCAATTTTGTGCAAATGCAGCCAGTGAGTCTTGATAACTTCTGGTAACCATTTCCTGTTTTTCCCACACGCTTAGTGCAATTTGTCTGAGATGCTATGAGGACTTCTTGCCTTAGGCAGTGGGTTGGACTAGAAGACCTCCAAGGTCCCTTCCAACCCTAGGATTCGATGAATATTCTAGATACTTTTTTGTGCAAATGTAAAACTGTAGCTGGAGGTGACCATATACATCCAGCCCTTTCACTCTATTTCTAAGAATCCCTCTGAGGTCTATGTGGGGCTCAGAAGCATAGCTGGAAATGTGGATTATACTTGGAGTTGATGCTTTGTTTTGCAATAGATTAGTTTCCCCCTTTTTTTAATTAAAGGAATCTAGAAAAAAAAATAGTAGAGCAGGGATCTCAGCAGACGTCAAAGAACAGATCAATAGGAGAATATTGCCCCTAGAGGCACTTTGGAGACCCAGGATCTCTGGGTACTATACTGTCTGAATACAAGCTTTCCCTGAAAAGAAGAATCTGGATTAAGATGAGTCCTGGTGATGTTGCATCAGCTGCAAAAGATCAAGGCCAGGAAGGGGCTGTTTTCTGCCCAACTTGCAACCACTCTGAGGCCATCTCGTTGATTGTAGTAGAAACCTTGGTGCTAAACTAGGTAAATTATTGCTCTGATCCAGCAGGGCTCCTGGCCAGCACCTCCCTCATAGGACTGAGCCCAGCATTCAGGGATACAACCCTGATGCTCTGAAATGGAGCTTTAAAACAGCCTGCAATCCCTTTTTTTTTTTTTTTTTTGCCTCCTTGAATGGGACTGAGCTCATCTAAATTGTCTTACGCTGAATCCAACTCTTGGGCTCTTCTGCTCTGTTAAGGTCTACATTGATTTAACCCTGACTCCAACGAAGTCTTTCCACCAACTGTTTCCAGCTGTCTTTTTAATGCTGGATAGCCTGAAATATTCAGAGGAACGTGGATTGTAGCCCCAAAGCCCTGCAACGGAGGTACTGGCCAGGATCGATACTGCATTTTCTGCCCTTCTGAAGCTCAAGCCCTTTTCGGACACCCGGGACCTCTGCTCTGCCCTCCAGTGATCCTGATTCAGGGGTCCTGGTGACGGTTTTGTTTATCTGCCCAACGCAGAGGCATCAGAGGGACTGCGTGTGGCCCAGCACTCCCTTTTCTCCCCATTTTTCTCTGCTCTCAGGCTATCCAGCTATTTTGACAAACTTTTGCCATTCCCCCCCCCCCCTTTTTTGTGTTTCAGAGTCTGGATGGAGACCAAGTCATTCTTCAGCGGATCAGGAAATACGTGAAAGCGATTCATGTTTCTGGGCTTAGTAAGTTAACACTCTTTATCAGCTGGTGCATCAGCCGTCGTGGGCCATCTGGCTGATCAACTGTGGGAGGGGTGTGGGTTTGCTGACAACCATTGTGCAGTCTGGCTTTGTAGATACAAGCTGCAAAGCAGCTATATGTTAAGCCAGCGTTTCTCAACCTTGGCCACTTTCAGATGTGTGGACTTCAACTCTCAGAATTCCCCAGCCAGCATTGCTGGCTGGGGAATTCTGGGAGTTGAAGTCCACACATCTGAAAGTGGCCAAGGTTGAGAAACGCTGTGTTAAGCTATACACACCAAAGCCATGTACAAGGCCTAGCCAAAAACTGCCCACCCTCCAGGAGGAGAATGATTACAACTCCCATCACCTTCAACCAGAATGGGCCGTGGTCAGGGATGATGGATATTGTAGCCAAAAACATATGAGTGGGGTCAGCCATAATTCCAAGTTAAGAAAACACAACAGTTCTCACACAAGAAGCTCTACCCCAACCAAGAAAGAGTGCTGTATAATCATCTCTTTGTTGGGTGTTTATTTCAGTGTTGTGACTAAAACTCACAGCATCACAATCACTCGAAAGGAGAAGTAAAAACACAATACTGTGCCGATAGAATAAAATAAAGGAAAAGGAAAAACGGTTCGCGTAACGTTACAAAGTGCAGGGATTAAAAGCATCGTAATTTAAGACAATGATTGGATCCAGCCAATCTGATGAGATAGGGGTTGGGTTCTCACAACTCAGTGACTCAAACTATCCAACCTTACTGGAGCCTAGTTTAGTACAGAGGGGAATATCATCTCATTTAAGCCTCAGTTAAGTCCATCACATCTATTTTATATGATACACCAAAGGACGCTATCGCTCTAGATTTATCACTGCCTACAGCTGCATTCCCCTGCCAGGACCATCCCCAGGAATGGGGTGGGGTCAAGATGGCGGCTCTGACTGCCTGTTCAAACTCCCACCCCTTTTCGATGTGCATCACTTGCAAAACGGGGGGATTCAATGACGTGTCTCCAGCTGCCATCCTAGCTTTTTAACCCCCTGGGCAAATGCCCCTGTACCCTGCCAACTTAAAGAATGCCAGGTCGCCCAGCCTGGCTCTCAGCATCAGGGAAACCTTCTGTCGCAGTCTCTTGAATGAAATCCTGCCAGTTTCTCAGTCCGTGGCCTGCTATTACTGAAAGTGAATAGTCTCCGATTGATTAAATCCATGCTTTTCAAACTTGGCAACTTTAAGAGGTGCGGACGTCAACTCCCAGAATTCCCCAGCCAGCAAGGCTGGCTGGGGAATTCTGGGAGTTGACGTCCGCACCTCTTAAAGTTGCCAAGTTTGAAAAACACTGATCTAAATTAAATCCTCAATTGTTAATTATTTAATTAATTTTAAAATATTAAAACACTGTTCTAAATTTATATCATTAAATATAGATTGGCTCTGATATTCAGCTAAAGCCCACCGGCTTTCCTTCTCCTCTTTTCGGTCTCATAATCTCACAGACTCCCGACACGTTCTTCTTGCTTATCCCCTCCCCTCCCCAGACGTCCCACTTTTCTGCTTTCTCTACCACTGCTGTACCGTTTCTAAACATTCCTTGACAGCCAGTTTCCTCCTCAGCAGCCAAGAATGTCTGCTTGTTTCCTCATGTTACGTTGGGGATTGGACTCCTAGGTAGGCGGCGATAGCTAGCCTCGCTTCAGGGCTCATGATGTCGGTCTGCCGTGATTCACGGCTCAGCGTAAATATTGCAAACCAGAGAGTTGATTCAGCGTCTCTCCCTTCAGACACAACTCGCTTGTACTTCTTGTTTCAAAATACTAAGGGGGGCTTGATCGGATCACCTAGCTCCAATTATTTGCAAGAATTCCAACAGCAACTTGGGCAAATGGAATCAAGCAATGTACGCATTGCAGTTGATTTCCCCCACGAGGAACTTTTGCCCTAAAAAGGACTGTTGAACCGTAAGAAAAAAAAATGATGGCTTGATTTGTTAGATTTATATCCTGCCTTTCATTCAGGAGCCCAAGGCAGCCTATATAGTGCTCCTTTGTCTCTGTTTCCCCCTTGCAAACAACAACCCTGCGAGGTAGGTTGGTCTGAGAGAGCGACTGAAGTGAGCGTCTGTGCCTGAAGGCGTATGAACCGTATCAGACTCTCAAACAGCAGTGCAAAAGAGGAATGAGTGGTGGGGTTAGACTCCCAGTGGGGACCCCCCAATTCAAATCCACCTCCAGCCACAGACGCTCAGTGGGTGCCTTCAGGCTGATTCCTTGACTTAGCTCAATCTACCTCATAGGGTTGTTGTGAAGAAAGAAATGGGAGGAAAGAGTGCTGCTCCCTGGAGCTTCAAGATGGGATATAAATCTAATCAATAAATAAAATAAAGTTAATGGTGATGTGATTGAGAGGTAGTATGGTGTAGTGGTTAAGGTGTGAGTTCTAGTCCTGCCTTAGGCATGAAGCCAGCTGGGTGACCTTGGGCCAGTCATTTACTTTTAATTAATGTAATTATTTGGCAGTTAATATTTTATACCCCCCCCACCACACATACATCCATGTCCACACATTAATACTGATCTCTCTCCTTAGGGATTCCCTGAGGAATCACTCTGGTTTAAAGTTACCCTGGTTTAAAGCTAAGATGTTGAATTCAGCTTGACAAAATCAACCAAAATATATCTCGAGTCTCTTCTGTTCGGCCTACTTTTCTCTATACACACGTTGTGTGTGCAGACAAATTCCGAATACAAAGTGAGTGGTAGGATCGGGTAGCTGTTGCTGCTGGTGGAGGACAGAATCTCGGTCTGTGGCCTGCTGTTACCTGAGAGTAAATAACCTCCAGTTGATTAAATCAGGGTTTTTCAAAGCTGGCAACTTTAAGAGGTGCGGATGTCGACTCCCAGAATTCCCCAGCCAGCATGTCCACACCTCTTAAAGTTGCCAACTTTGAAAAACACTGATCTAAATATTATCATTAGATACAGATTGCAGTCTAATTTGGGTCCATTGGGGGGCAAGAAACACGTAAGGGTTCTAGGGTAAACTCCAACATAGCCTTAAAAGTGCTTTTACAAAGACGCAGATGCCCCCAAGACGATCTTCAAAATCCAGAGGTAGCAAAGCTGTGCTCCTAGCCCATTGGCATCCTCGTTCTGCCTGTTGTGGTCCTCAAGTTCCCTCTGAATGTGGGTCCTCAGCCCCAAAAGATGGTGGTCTTGTCCAAAGGGCAAAATCCTCTCTGGTACAGCTTGCCGAAGGCTGAGTTGCAGCAGGCAAGGCTGTTTGCCAAGGGAGATGGAGGTTGCCTCCCGTACACCAAACCATCTTTGCTGTAAAGGCCGGTGGTGGGCAAATGTTGTAGGCTGAACGTTGAGAGTTTGTGGGGATGCTTTTGCAGCATCGTGGGTAGGAGTGGGGATTGGCACCTTTCCCCAAAAGCTGCCAGGATGGGGGCCAATATTCATTTATCAGAAAACCAACAGGTGGGGTCATTTCCTACTGCTATGGTTAGTTCCTCACGGTGCTTCAGCCTACTTTTGTATGTGTTTCTGGGGGGAGGTGGACACGTTTCTGGGCAGGGTTCTGGTGCAGCTATCCACCTTTCTTGTTTTCTCAGGATATCTGTGCCACAAAGTTGGATAAAATGAATGTTGGCAGCTGCTGATTCACAACATATCACCTTTCTTTTTCTTCTCCATCACCATTTGTCGTCTCCTCCTCCTCCTCCTCCTCCTCCTCCTCCTCCTCCCCCCCTCCATTTTAAAGTTGGGGGACAATCTTGTCTACGCTGTAGGGCAGGGTTCCATGGCTGGCTGGGGAATTCTGGGAGCTGAAGTCCATACATCTTCAAGTCACCAAGGTTGAGGAACCCTGCTGTAGGGGGTATTCTTCTCTTCCAATTTAATTTAATTCATGCATTTAATTCACGTCCACCCTGATACCAGTGAGAATTTCAGAGCTGCAGAGATATTCCATCCTAACTTCCATTTTCCCTCTCCTGATTATTTCCTTAGCACATGTGGAGAATGAGGAGCAATACAGTGAAACTCTGGAGAACTTTGGCAATAACCACCTTTCTCAGAACAACCATGAACTTTCCACTGGCTTCCTCAACCTGGCTGTTTTCACCAGAGAAGTGACGGCTCTTTTCAAAAACCTGGTAAGGGGCAGAGTTAGTGGTGGGTTGGGTGAATTTTCTTTTTAAGACACTTCTGTGTTGTCCTCCTTTCCTATAGGAATGCTTATAAATTAAGATAAACCTATTAGACTTGGCACATTCAGCATGAGACCCAGTCCTTGAGATTGTTTTCAGTACATATATTAAAACCAGTTTCCCTGATCATTGATGTTTATTACCTGACTCAAAGGTTAGAGTGTGTGAAAGGGGAGTGGTACTGGAATTTACGATGAAGATTGGCTTTCCTCTGCTGACAACCCCATTGACACCTTTGTGTTGTTTTTTGACACTGATATCAAGGTACTTTGCCATTGGCTCAACTTCTGAATCTAGCCTGTAAACCCTGGACTTTCTTCGTGATCTCCCATCCAAATGGTGACCAGCTCTGATGCTTCTTAGCTTTTTCAAGATCAGCCATGATGGACTGGGCGGTGCCAACCGGTTGGACCGTTGCAATATAATACATGAGAATGAGTGATGTGCTTGTTATGGATTAGCCAGCATTCCTATTATGGCCATTAGAAAGGCAAGGTGTGTTTTCTTTATGAAAAAGTTCTCTTTTTTCCCTTAAATGTTAAGCTTGGAAAAAATATATGGCAAAGGGTTTCAGACATAGGTGTAGCCCACGTGTCACTATTGCATTATAGAGGATGATTGCACAGAATGTTGTTCTTTCCTGCTCGCGATGTGGAAGATGCGGGGCTGATAACTGTCATTGCCTGCAAAAGTCATCAAAGAAGAGCATTACATGATGTGCTCTCTTTTACATCCCCTGAGCTAACGTGGGCTGTGGGATGTCTTCTGGTAAGGTTAGTGGGTAGGTGGGTGGGGTGGAAAGTGGGGGGCAGGGGTTGAGTGTTCCTGGCTGGTTGTTTGCTAGTTTTGCTGTTTTTGGTTTTTAAGATGGGGATTTGAGTTGGAGGCCCCTGGGCTTCGCTGCCCCAGTTAAAAGTTGTGAGTTTAGCAAAGGCAAAGTCTCTGGAAGGCAACGGTTATGGTTAATAAATGCCTAGGCAGTCACAAAAGGCCGGTCTCATTGTGGGCAACCGCTTCTACGTTAACCCGGCTGCTGTTGTCCCAAACGCACGTTTCCTTCCTGGCGGGCTGCCAATTCTCTGAGCTGAATGGTTGCCAGCGCCTGATCAGAGAGAAGGCTGCTTCAAGGTGGTCTGTTGGATTGGAGGGAAGGATGCAGAGTAAGATAAGAGGAGCTTTGCTTTACAAATAGTTGAAAGTCTCTGGGGTTTATTTGGGCTAAGTGCTGCCCTCCTAATCAGTAACTGTGCATGATTTAGCTTTCGTTGAGCCTTTCCTGCATCAGAAGATCCATTCATCCACCCCATTGCTGACTCTCAGGAGAGGCCTTTCAGCAGCCAGCGTTGCAGCCATGGAATGTGAGCATCAAGAGAAACGTTCTGGGGTCAAAAGGCCCCAGCCCAGCCTGGTGCAAGTCTGGCGGTGAAGACACAAGTTATCCTAAGCCATGTGCCCATCAGATTCAGCCCCCCTTAGTAACATTCACTGGGATTTTTGCCAAGGAGGGAGAAAAAAATTCAAAGAGTGAGCTTTGGGGTTGAAGAGATTGCATAAGAATGGGATTGCAGTTCAAATTTGGATGTGTACCATGTTCAACATTTGGGTTTCTCTCTGCATGCAGTCTATATTTTAATTTTATAGGGCTTCTCAATGAGAATAGACTTTTAGTAGTATAACAGGATTTATTGCAGTTTACAATCCCATGTTATGATTTATACTGTTCTGACCCTGGTTCGTGATATTTATGCTTTGCGCATAGCTTAATAGTAATTGTCAAACTTTTGAAACAATATATCTGGTTATTCACAGCCCATTCACAGTATACTAGAAAACTATAATCTGTACGATATTTGCAAAACCCTTGTTGACTCATTTGTAGCCTATTCTTTTATGCCTGTCTTTTGTTCTTTTTTCCTTCCCTGCTTACATATTTTTTGTAAAATGTCTAATAAAAAATATATTAGTAAAGAAAAAAAGAGAGTCAGAATGGGATTGCAAATCAACAGCTGGGACTTTAAGCCTGCAGAGAGGTCTGTGTGAACAGAGTTAAATATTTCTAGAAATCAGGGCTGGGTGCTGGGGTGGTGGTGGTGGGGAGGGAGAAACACGTGGATGCAATGGCTGGGGAAGCATTGACCTGGATTCTTGGGGAGAAATGAGTGAAGGCAATGATGTTGGCATTAAAGGAGCAGAGGGGGAACTTGTGGGAAAGAATTTGTGATTCTGGGCAATTTAAATGCCAGAATTGGCATTTAATAATGAAGCATTGGTAGCCAAGTTTCCTTATTTATCTGCTAAACCTTGGGCAAATGGATTGTATGACAGTCTCAAGATCAGAACGTTAACTATGTGGGATCTTGTTTAGCCAGTCTTTGTAATACGTTCTATTTAATAATTTTAAATGGTTCAATGGCACGTGATCATCCTGGTGAATTCAGAGGGGGAGCTTGTGCAGAGGCATGCTTTCCCACAGCCAAGCGCTACAGGGGCAGATCGGAGGAAGGGTAGCATTGCCGAGGGTTCCCGTGACCCAGTCGTCCACCCCGACTCCCAGAGGACCTTGAGATCAGAGATGAGGTCCTGCTGGAGAGCTGGTCAAGGCGAAAGGCAACTGCAAATCTTTTTAAGAGAAATAATTGCTTGGAATGACAAGGCTGATGTTAAGTTTCCAGTTTCATGGGTGCTGGGCAGGGATCTGAGCCTGCCGTCTTCCCGCTCCAGGTCTCCAAAGACATTCTCCTGCTTGCCACCTATTTGAACAAATTATTTGTTTTGCAATGGTGTGCGGCCCAGGCAGTGCTGGCTGACAGTCAGCGGGTGCTTTTATGCAATGGAGGCAGCTGAGGAAGTGGTAATGGAAGAGGAGGTCAGGCGCTGCTGCCATCGTTGAAACCAGGCAGGAGAAGGGACCTCTAATAAGGCTACATCAGCACCACCATGACCACCCAAGTTTGCAGCTCCCTGGTAGCCCAAGAACAAATGGAGTTTAAAGAGGAAGAGAGAGATCTGGGGACCAGGAACCCCTTGGTGACTTTGAGCAGCCAGACAAATTAAATTACTAACTCTGACACTACAGCAAAATAGTTCTATGTAACAAAGCAAGTAGGTTTTTGAATGTCTTACAGGAGATTTGAGAAGTCATCTTGCCTTCTCTGGTACCTCTGTGCCTTCACCCATCAATATTTTGGGAAGAAGACTTAAACTGGTTTCATGCTGTGCTATAAGCCATGGTTTGTTTAACTTTGCCTTCTGGAATAAATCCTTATTGACTAGGTGGTGCATTTAGTCATGGCTTGCCAACTTTAATGTCTGGGTTTGCAGAGCCTCTCTTGCAAACCCAAATATTGACTTAGTGTGATGTGTAAACCCAGCTATGGTTTGTTTGAAGCATGACTTGTTGAAGAATCCTCGGTGGCTGGAATCCTCATGCTATGCTAAGCCATAATTATGGTTTACAGTCCATGATGGCTGACTTCAAAAATAGGGGGTTGTGTCTGCTTCAGAGTGAATCTCACATCTTTTTGGCTGATCTTGGATGATTCAGTCATTCCCGTAAGCTATGGGAAGTTAGTTCTTCCACACACATGAATTTGGACAGGCACAGAAGAAGTCCTCTAGTAACCTTTCCCATCCTGAGTCCCTCCAAGTGGATAGGGCTATGGCTGTTATCATCCTTAGCCAGTGGGGCTGTTGGCTTTGCTGGAAGAAGATCATGGAAATTGCATCTGAAGCACATCTGGAGGCTGTGGAGTTGGAAAAGGCTGCCCTTCTCTATCTGGTTACCCGTGAAGCTGCTGGAGCTCCCTGGTTGGAAGCCTCAATTATATCATGTATGTTACAGCATCACAGTGCACATTACTACATAATATGTGTCATTTGCGCAACATGCGTGATGCCACTTGCCCCTCCCTTGATGGATACCCATGTTGGATGTTTTCCCTGCTCAACAGAAAAATTCTAGATGGAGACTTTGATTTTCCTAGCAACGTCTCTAGCACATCTGTACTTGATCAAAACTATCCCACAGGTTCTGTTTATTTTAAGTCTGTGGGTGGCACTGTATTTTTTGTTTTTTTAATACACAAGTTCTTTGCTGCAGCCACCCAGGCTCAGATGATGGTGGCCTTGCCCCCCTCTCCAGCTCTTCTCCTCTTCCAAATCCTTTCTTCCCAACGGAGGTTAGGTGGAGACTTTGATGCTGCAATGTGGTTTCATCTTGCAGCCTTTCAGACTTCTGGCTGAACCAAATGGGTTTCTCTGTCTTTTGGCATCTTGTGATTTGGAACTTTGGGATTCTCCACCCCAGTTTTAGAATGTGGCCTTTGGGCAAGAGCTGCCTGCCTGCCTGGCTGAACAGGAGAATGGTCTGTGGCATGATTCAGCTTCCAACATCTTGCATCTTTCTGAGGCTGTCCCAAAAATTCTGGATTGGGAAAAGCCCCTCTAACCATAGGGGAAACGGAGGCTGTTATAGCCTATGCCCCACCTCCCATCTTAGGACATTATGGCTCACATCCCATCTTAGGCCTTTGCTTAAATCTGGAGTGTTTGCATGCTCTTTGCATCATTATGATCAGTACTGTTATTTCACAGTTTGATGATTTTAAATAGGAAGCCGTTGAGAAGGGCTCTGTGGAATCTTCTTCCTGCTCTTCTTGTTCCAGCTCTTAACACGGTTTTGAACTTACATTATTTTTTTCCACTTATTGGGATTATTTTCAACCATCTGCAGGTTGGAAATAAAAGAATAAACGCTGATGAGCCTGGGCAGATTTGATGAAAAATCAAGGTTGCTCTTTTTTTGTTTGGAGATGTGTGACTCTCCTCTTTTGGCTTTTCCAGGTGCAGAATCTGAACAATATTGTCTCCTTCCCTCTGGACAATCTGTTGAAAGGGCAGCTGAAGGATACCCGGCTGGTAGGTTTTTCTTTTTCTTTTAAGGAGCTGGGAATATTGTACCCATGGGAGAAGTGCGGGCTTGGAATGGGGGTTGGGCAGGTATGTATTTGAAGTACCGTGAACTGAGGATGGTTGGCTTAATGTACCACTTGGCAGCTTGTGTGTGTGTGTTTTGGGGGATTGGCCCCGGGGACGCTACAACCATTGTAAATACATGCCAGTTGCCAAGTGCCTGAATTTTGATCATGTGACTGTGAGGACACTGCGATGGTTGTAAGTGCAAGGACTGGTCACAAATCACTTTTTTCAGTGTTGTAACTTTGAATGGTCATTAAACAAATGGTCTTAAGTCGAGGACTACCTGTACACGTACCAAAATGGATGAGGCTCCAGTCATGCAAATGTAGCCACCATCTTGGCTTTTTTGACCTACCCCACCCGCAGAGATACCTAGCACTGCTTGTGTTTCATCATGAGCTGAAGTTACAGTGAGCCACCCTGGGAGAAAACAATATATGCTTTTCTCCCTTTTTGTTTGCTTGCCTTCATACTCTTAAAGATGGAGTCAGCCATCATTAGCTCTGTACAATATGGAGAATAGATACACACCTTGGATTATCCATGTTTGAAGGGCCTGTGGGAGAATGTCTAGAACTCCCTTCACCTACTGCGGTGACTGAATTAACCAACTGTTTGGGTTGGCACAACACACTTTATCACAAATGAACAAAGTTGAGCTGGATCTGCACCTCAGATTTTGTAGACCCTTCCATGTAGTTTTCTTGGCAGCAATGCAGAAGGAGTTTATCGCTGCCTTCTTCTGTGCTTGATTTATTTATTTACTCCCACTCTAGTCTACAGTCCTGGAATTTTCTGGTGATCTCCCATCTAGGTACTAACCAGTTCTGATCCTACTTAACTTCTTGAGATGGTTACCTAGGCCATTAGCTGGGTGCAAAAAAATCCAGCCCAGTTTAAAACAACCAAGCCATGTTTGTAAATTCAGGCTAGTAGACCCTGAAAGAGGCCAGTAAAGTCCCAGGTTCAAATCTCTCCCTTGCCATGAATTTTCTAAGCGGCTTTGGTCTCTCAGCTGCACGTTCTAATTTCTGGGAGGCTCGGAGATAATGTTGGCTTCTCTTGACAAGCGTTGGAAAGATTGCTGAGGAAATTGCTTGGTTCACGCAGGATTTGGTTAGCTGCTGTTTATTGAACCTGCTATGATGCTCTGATCTATGCAGCTCATTGAATGGTTGCCCATATTTGCAAACATCAGCGGATGGGTTTGTGTAAGTGTCCTTTTTGACTTGTGGCTTAGCATAGTATAAAAAATGTGCTATTTGGACACTTTATCGGTTCCTGGGATATCATGGAAAAGGAAGGTGCTTTTTTAAAAAAAAACTTGGAAAATTAAAGCATTGTAGAAATGTGTCCGTGGAGCTGAATTGCATAAGACTGGCACATCATCATGTTTAGTAGAGTTGCTATCTTCTGCATTTCTTTGGGGGATCAAACCCTATTAAACTCCATGGGCCTTGCCTAAATGCATGATTATTTATTTATTTGATTTGATTTATATATTTATATTCAGGAGCAGGTTGCAAAGGGCCATAGTAACTATAGAGAATGTTTATTTTTAGTTACTTTATTCCATGCTGTGGCGTTGGAAATATCAGCAGACTGCAAGTTTATTTCTTTAACTGGAATTTGGTTGAACGGATGCGTGACTTCTGATTTAGGAAATGGCAGGTTTGCAGGAACTCAAATTTCTCAACCCATTTGCATGCTTGGGCTGTTAGGTTTATTTGTTTGTGCCAAGATCTTTTTTCCTGGTAGAAAAAATGCTTACCACAGCCCTTGTAATGTAAGATAGGTCAAGAATAAAGGCTCATTCCATGGTAACAGAGAATGCTACTTTGCTCTGCCCATTTTTTTGTTAACCTCCCATTCCATTCTGAGATTTTCCAGACTCTCAGAATTGTCTTATACCCACAACAACCAGAAATTTGCTTTTTATTTTATTTTATTTTATTTATTTTATTTTTATTTCACTTCACTTCACTTCACTCATTTCATTTCATTTCATTTCATTTCTCATTTCTGCAGCTGCATAGCACAGTTGCTCTGTCTACAGAACCTTGATTCTGTATGGTTTGAGCTATGCATATCAGTGCACGTGGACACCCTTAAAATCAAGCACAAATGTTGCATATTTTTCCTTTTCTTCTTTCTGTGTTTCTCTGCTTTCTCCTCTGATGCCTAATCCAGTGTAAACTGGCTAAACAGGAAAACCAGCTTTGTTCTGTAGAACAGGCTCACTCAGTTTTCTGTTTTCTTTAGGGGACTTCTGTGGTGTTGATTTTTCTGGCAGAGAGGAGTAGTTTTCCCACTGCTACAGGCCATTTCCCCATCTGCATCAAATAATTCCATGCGTGCAGAATCGAAGCAACCAATTCTTTAGCAGCCCTGGGGTTTTTCTAGGGGGCTGCCAATTGGCGGGACCTAACAGATCACAGTGGGTTAAGCAGGGCAGACCAGGTGGGCAATTGTAGCTCTGAAAAGGTTGCTTACTTCCCTACCGAAGAGCAAATATTGAGCAATACCTGAGTGAGTTTGGCTGATCACCTCTCGTCCAGTGGTCTGTTAGCAGAAGCCAGAGAGAGTCATGGCCAATTAAAGGAAATACTATTTACTCAGCTCATAGTTAAATGGTGGAATTCACTGCTGTCCATTATGGGAAAGGCAGTCTGTTCGGATGGTTTGAAAAGAAGAGTGGGTAGATTCATGGAGTATCAGGCTATGATGGCTGCTAGCATTAATGGTTGTTTGCTATCTCCTAAGTCTAAGGCTTAGAGAGAGAGAGAGAGAGAGAGAGAGAGAGAGTTTACCGGTTTGGTGTAGTGGTTAAGGCAATGCTTCTCAATCTTGGGAACTTTAAGAGGTGTGGACCACAACTTCCAGGGAATTCTGGGAGTTGAAGTCCACACATCTTAAAGTCCCCAAGGTTGAAAAACACTGGGTTAAGCATCAGGCTAGAAACCAGGAGACTCTGAGTTCTAGTCTCGCCTAGGCACAAAGCCAGCTGGGTGACCTTGGGCCAGTCACTTTCCCTCAGCCCTAGGAAGCAGGCAATGGCAAACCACTTCTAAAAAACCTTGCCAAGAAAATTGCAAGGACTTGTCTAGGCAGTTTCCGAGAATTGGACACGATTGAACGGATAACCAAAAAAAAAAAAAAAAAATAAGTCTAAAGCAGCTTGCCTTAATTCTGAGTTCTGGGAAATGACAGTGGAAGGGCTCGGTCTGTCTGTCTCTCTCTCATTCTCTTTTCCAAACCAGATTTGTGAGCTTCTCAAATGCTCCAGCCAGTTTCAACCTGCCTGATTCGTACATCCCAGGAAAAAGCGCTAACAGTTCCCCGCTTTGGCGAGGTGAAGGGGGTGGAAGTCCATAGGTGCTTGTCTTCCTGTTGGTGTGTCTGTGTTGTAGGATAACTGCACCCTGGAAATTTGATTGCCTCCCATACTGTTGGCTTTTCATACATGATTAAAAACGGAATTATTTAGAGAGGCTTTGAGTTTGAAGTATATGGGTGGGTAGGGTTGTTTTCAGGAGTGTTCTGTGGGGTGCGGTCAAAACAGTTAAGAGGGTGCCTGTGAGAGTGTGATCGAAGGTCTGCTGTTTATGTGTGATGCGTGTAAAAGAGAGGCGAGCTTCGATCACACTGTTGTCGCCACTCTCTCAACTTGCTTGATTGTACCCTGAACGCCCTGGTTGTTTCATTCTTCCTTCTCTTCTCTGACCTTTGCTTTAAGTGACCCATGAGTCTGTCTGATTGCTGCAAGTACAAATCTAATAATAAATCTAATAATAATCCTAATGTTAATCTGATTCCAAGTCTAAATCCAAATCCAATCTAAAGCTAAGCTAATGGGAAATGTAATGTAAATACTACTAAAACTCTCATTGGGTTTATCTGTTTGTCTGTTTGTTCCTTCAGGATAGCCCAAATGGTACATAACACCACAACAATTTTTGAATCAAGGTACCTAAAATACGCTAACTTAAAAAATGTGTAAAAAATCCGGGACCCATTACTCCTGTGGAATTGAAATTTCCACAATTTTCAGACCAGTTTTATTCGCAAAGTTGTGGCTGTTGCAGGGTCCCCACGGTCACATGATCGTGATTTCAGACACTCCCTGCCAGCTTCCCACAAGCAAAGTCAATGGGGAAGCCGGCAGGAAGTTGGAAGTCGCTCCCACTCCCACTGCTTTTTTGCCCATCCATGGTCATTCTGTTTATCTGTTTAGGTAAGTAAATATTGACTTATTATTAAAGCTCATTTGCCACTACAATTATTTTTCTATTTATGATATGTACTCTTCTTAGATGATCACGGGACTGTCCAGCATTAGGGTAAAAAAATATGGTCAGCCTAAAATTTAATGTTCATTCTGGTCACATCAGACTGCACTACCTTTCTCTCAAAGGATGACCCAACAGGTCACAGGGTTGTCTGGTAATAAATAAATGCATCCTATTCCTCACTCCGAGAGCCAGTTTGGTGCAATAGTTAAGGCATCAGGCTAGAAAGCAGGAGACTCTGAGTTCTAGTCCTGCCTTAGGCACAAAGCCAGCTGGGTGGCCTTGGGCCAGTCCCTCTCTCTCAGGCCCAGGAAGGAGGCCAGGGCAAACCACTTCTGAAATCTTGCCAACAAAACTGCAGGGACTAGTCCAGGCAGTCACCAGGAGTCAACACTGCCTTGAAGGCACCAACATCATCATCATCATCTTCATCATCCCCACTGTAATTGAGACACAGAAATTTGGACTAGATGAGCCATAAAGCTGATCCACCCAGGCTCATCTGATGTCCTTATAGCTGATTGATCTTTTTCCTTGGAAATGTTTTACAACCTGCCAGTTCAGCTTGGTTGTTGAATGATCTAGCTGGCCTTGGCTGATCTTGCAAACGCTAAGCAGGAGTGAACCTGATTATTACTTGGATGGGAGAGCAGACTAAAGGTAATGCTAAACTCCTTCCATCTGGCTGCCAAGAAAGTTACAGAGATGCAGCTACGTATCCAGAAGTTGCACTCAATTTAAAGAAGTTTTTATATATTAGAGCTGTGCAATGCTTTAGATTTGACTCAGAAAGAAGTGCTTTGAGATCTGGGGCTGTGACTGTAGCAGCTGTGTATGACTCATTAAAGCAGCCAGATCTCTTTCCAGGATTGTGCAAAAGAGGCTGAGAACATATGCAGACACAGAAAGAAATACCCCAGCCCACCACAAACAAAACAAACACAAGAAGCGTCTCACATTTAATGTTGATTTTGGCCTTTCCTGTGCTCAGCCCCTTCTTTGTTCCTGTTTATGCTTGGCCTGAAAAATTCCTGCAATTAAAAATTAGGATAAATGCTATGGTAGGTACCATATTGGGGAAAGATGCAGTAAAGAAAAACAGGCAGGTTGCTTTCAGCGGAACTCCTGGTTGAAGATAATCTCGTGTTTTGGTGTTCTGGCCGAGGAATGCAATTAGCCCTGTTGCTGGAATGCTGGGCAAGAGTCTTCTTTTCTTTTTGTTTTCTTTTTTAAACTTCTTTAAAAAAAGACACTGAGTTTTACTTTATTAGACCTTTCAAAAACATGTTTTTTCTACCTCCAGCATCACACTTCTTGTGACAAACACCCAGCTGCAGGGCCGCTGGACTTATCTGCTCCATGGGCAAACAGGATTAGGTTCCTAAAACGATTAAGGTGCCTGAGAAGTCCAGATTTCCAGCCTCCAGTTCCCATGGAGATGGTTTGAACGTTGCCTCTCAATGCAGTGAATCAATATGTGCTTGCGAATTTTGTGGGCAGGAGGAACTTTGCCCAGTGATGTTGCCCTCATGCGTGTGTGTGCGTTTTTTCCCTTCAGTGACTCCCTTGCTGATTCCTTCTCCTTTCTTCTTTTTTGCTTGGCAGGATTCCAAGAAGCAAATTGAAAAGGCCTGGAAAGATTATGAGACCAAAGTGTGAGTAACCCCTGCTGCCTCTGGCAGGAGCAGGCTCATTCTTCCATCTTCTCCTAAACAAAAGTGTTTTGTTGTAGACTAGCAGTAAGGGAGGTGGTGGGGTTTGGGTCAACCAGCCAATGAGAGTGTCCTTCATAACGTGCCTCTGTGTTGTCCAGTATCTTCTGGCCATGGTGGAAGAGGGTAGGCTATGAAGTGCTTTGGATTCCAAAAGCAAACAGTGCTTTGGAGGAGCTCACCCAAGACCTGTCAGTCACTCCTTGGGGCAGCTCCTCTTTTTCTGGGGTTGCGTAGTTGTCTTCTGCGGCTGTGGCGCAATCCCTGGGAGGCAGCCGTGCAATCCTCAGGAAAAGAGGCAGCTGCTATAAAGAGTGGTTGGTGGGTCTAGGTGAGCGTCCACAAAAGTGCATTCACTTCACTCCTTTTTTCTCTTTGAACCCAAAGCAGCACACAGCCCATGGGGAGTGCACTGTGTGCATGCTGTACCTGGGATCTTGAAGGTCAGCTGGGAAAGATAAGTGGTCTAAAACCTGGGAGAGATGCTGCAACTCACTGTGGGCAGGTCTGAACAATATGGGTTGAAGGTCTGATTTGGTACAAGCAGTTTGCTATGTTCCTGATGAAGCTGACTCTTTAAGGCAGTGCTTCTCAACCTTGGCAAGTTTAAGATGTGTGGACTTCAACTCCCAGAATTCCCCAGCCAGCATGGCTGGCTGGGGAATTCTGGGAGTTGAAGTCCACACTTCTTAAACTTGTCAAGGTTGAGAAACACTGCTTTAAGGAGTACAAAGCTAGAATCTTCCTTGAATCAGAGGAGAAACACCATAGCTCAACAGCAGAATGCATGCGGTTGTTGTAAAATGCCCCTGGTTCAATCCTGGCATCTTGAGGAAAGGCCTTCATCATGCCAATCCTGGCATCTTGAGGAAAGGCCTTGAAGATGTGTGGACTTCATTCTGAAATGCTGGTTAGAAGCTGCCAGTGCATTGTACAGCCTGGCCTGAGCCAAGTGGATCATGGTGTGACCTAGGCCTAAGGCATTTTCCTGTGTTGCAATCGGTATTAAAATATGACCACAGTGTACAGACAGATTGCAGCAACATCCACCTGTAGAATTCCCTGCACACCATAGAGACGCCACAAATTATTCCAAATCTATTCATCATGTTGCTTTTGGGATTCTCTGTTGCCCTAGAGCAAAGCTGGAGAAGGAGAAGGACCGAGCCAAGATATCTGGAGTCATCCAGACTGAACCATCAGCCACTGAAATCACCGAGGACCTGCAGAAGGAACGCCGTACTTTCCAGCTGCAGATGTGCGAGGTAAGAAATGCCTTCTGCAGGCCATGCCTTAATTCTGTCTAAGGCAGAAGGAAACTTTTGGCACAGCAAATAACTTTGTTGCATCTGAATAGGCAACCCATCTGCGTGCTTACGATCAACAGCAAGCTTGTTGAAACTTTGGTGACCCTGTCGTGTATTTTCACATCTAACAGCTGAGCTGTTAGCTATGGGAAGAAACTTTCCATTGGCCTCAATGGGGACTTTCCTCCCGCTGTGTATAGTAGCCGTATCAGAGGGTGTGGGTGAGGAATCCCACTTGGAGCAGAGCAAACAAGGCTGGCCCTGCCATGAGGCAGAGTGGATTGCCTGCCTCAAGTGGCAGAATTTGGTTGTCATGAAAGAATCACTGTCTGGTTAGTTAGCTATATTTTTTTTACTCCCAGAGATGGCAAGAGGGACTCTAGGATTTTCTGCCTGGAGTGCCAATATAACTTGAATTGGGTTTGGGTATTATGTGCCTTGACTTGGAGGTGGGAGCATCATTTTCTCCTCTGCCCTAAGAAACAAAAAATCTTTGAGCAGCCCAGGCAGCAGGACCAAAAGGTTGAATCACCCTACCCTGTACTGTGTTCTACCTCCTGTTGGCCTTTGTCCTGGCATATTATGTCTGGCTTGACTCTTAGCTCCAAATTAAAATCTTTGGGAAGGCTATGAAAGACCAGTTCTGCTCTTTTGGGTTGCTTGACGCTCTTACTCTGTGCCCCCAGTTGAATGGATTGCATGGGGGATGGGGGTTGAAAGGAGTCCAATCTACCCATCTGGTTAATCAAACTTCAGGCTGCAAGGACCAGAACTTTTCTTGGTGTGCCTGTAGCAATCATTTTCTAACTCAGACTGTATTTAGCAAAAGACCATGGTGGGGATTGTAGAGAAGGGCCAAGATGAAATCAGGCTAATGGTAAGTTGGCCTCCCCTGTTGGATAGAATCCAAACAGCTGGAAACATTTTGGGATTGCTTGTGCACACCCTCCAGGCTTGCTCCTGGCATTTTCCCAACCCTTGTATGGAGCCAGAGGATCCCAAAAGTGTATTAACTTCTTTTGATTGAATAGCTGAACCCAATATTTAGAGGACCAGGTCTCTTCCTGGTTCTCACAGCCAACACTGCTTGAGTCACTCCCTTTTTTCTGTGGCATAGCTTTTTTCCCATTGCATTCTGCAAATCCTGTAGGCTTTGCAGAGCAAGATGTGTTGTGTGTACTTACAGGGAGCACCTGATCTGTAGCGCTGCCAAAGAATGACTTTGACTTAGTCCACGGAGTCTGTCTCTCTGTGTTGCAATAGGCTGTGTTTTGTATAGTGTGCTCATTAAGGCTATTTCCTGGTGGTTTGGAAAACCTTGCTTGTGTCTCTGTGTTGAGACTTGTTGACCTTGCTATCAGAGCTATTGCATGCAAGATAGATTCATTAAGGTAAATAGGTTCAGTTATTGTGAAAGGGGGCTTGTCATACATATAGATTTGATCACAGTCACTGGCTGTAACCAAGCTTGGGTCAAGCCCCTGAACTGAATGATCAAGGAAGCAAAATTCACACAGACTTTTTTCCAATGTTTTTTAATGCTAAGAATTAGGGGTTAAAGTACAGAATCTTGACAACTGAAATAGAAACCCTTTGTCTTCTTTCATTAGTGAGTTCAGCTAATTGTTGGCGTTTAAAGTTACTTCTGTTTCTTTCTCAGCACAATCTTTTAGAAACTAGTTTGCATAAACCATCTCTCTCTCTCTCTCCATCCATCCATCCATCCATCCATCCATCCATCCATCCACATATATACCTAAACCCACAGACATTTTGCACACTGTTATCCTCCTGTGTTTCCTCTTTGAACAATCTGAAGCACTGCAGAAAGTTACGGAGTAGAGTTTAGAAGAGGTGATCCAAATGAGAAAGTATAAAGGGGTTCTACTTTTTCATGAGTAGACCCTGGAGAATTATTCTCCCACAGATTGGAGCTGATCTTGGCAGCTAAGCTAGAAATGTATAACAATCAACACATAAATAGTTGATTTATGTTTTCTTATTTATTTGCTGAAATTGTTATACCATTAATGATTGATTATCAAAGTATTTCCATGATTTAGAGTAAAAACATAAAACCAAACTTAAAACCAAATCAATTAAAATGAAAACATCCTGAGTATATGTCAGTATATATACTTGTCATACATGTACAACTGTATGCTAGCTAGCAAAGTAGTCTCTGGATCAGAAATTTGGGAATTTCAGTGCAACTTTATACTAAACACAGGTGTGCAAACCAGATTTTTGTTCTTCAGTAGGTCATTGAGAAGTGTACAAACATGAGAAAAAAGTATATTATATGTTTATTGAATTAGAGACAGCTTAGAGATAAAGTAGTATTGAGCTATAGAACGTTTTTAATGGAAGTATAGATAAAGGTTGGCTGCTGAATGAGATAACAGTGGAATATAATGGAAGGGAAACATGCCTGTGAATAAACTGAATGCTTAGTTAATGGTTCAACATTAAACAGAGATTAAAATAAAGATGTCCTCTTGATTGTTTAATGTATTTATGGATAAATGTGTAAGGAATGCTTGTGGTGATGGCAGAGGTGTGTTTGTTGAGGTATAAAGATGTGTGTTCTCATATATGTAAATGATACTGTGTTACTGATTGAGAACCTGAATGAGTTGCAATAAATGTTAGATAGATAGTATGATACAAGGTATGTATTTGAAAATAATGTATCAAAGTCCAGGTTGACAGGGAAAATGGAGTGGACAATTGCAAGTTATAAATAAGTAGTTAAAGCCAAACAAGTAGATGAAAACTTCGGTAGAATGTTTATTAGAGTTGGGAAAATGGAGGGAGAAATTTTAAGACATGCAAATACTGAGAGAAAGTGGTCTCTGTGCGAATTGAATGTTGAAAGAAGTGAGACTGGCTTGTATAAGAATTGCTTCTGTCCACTTTGTTATAGGAACTGATAGTTGTGTATGCCAAGAGAAACGGGAAAGCAGGTTGGATGCAATGGGTTAAGAAGTGTGTGTGGCAAAACAAGAAGAAATAGGGACAAGTATAGATGGGTGCTGAATAAATGTGGATTGAATCCAAAAGTGAGTGACCAGTGTGAAAGAAATGCATTGAAGTGGTATGGTCATATGGAGAGAATGATTGAGGATTGGATCACAAAACAGTTATATGAAAGAAGAGTTGAATGGGTTGAGAGGAAGGGGGTGACTTAGAAAATCATGGTTGGGTGACGTTGATGAGATCCATATAGGAGAGAAGTGAGATGTCTGAAGAACGAAAGTTAATGTATGAAATGGTGCATGGACATTGTGGAAGTAAGGATGGTTTGCAAAGTTTTATATGGAGAGGAATAGCAATTGGCAGAAACTAGATTTTGTTCTTATCCTTTATTTCTTTTGCTTACTATTTCTTATTTCTTTTCTGTGCTTTGCATAATGTCATTAACCTCAAAAGGGAAAAGCAGCAGGTATGAATGGTATGCCTGTATGCCTGTGTTAAAGTTGAAATCGCTACAGTGTTCATTGGGGCAGCTTCCAGGAAAACATGTCTCAGAGTACATCTGCAGCCCCTCAATTGCATATCCTGAGAGAATCAGAGCCAATTCTTCTCCTCTGTTCTACAGCTCCTAAGTTTGTCATTTGGAATGCTTTACTTACCTGGACTGGAAGAACCAACTTCCCTTTGAAGCCAAAGAGGACAGTCTGGGATGTCTTTTTACTTGAGTCAAAAGTGAACAATTTGGGACATTTTAAAATGCCACAGGAGAGATTCCTGCCAAAAAAAAAGGAAAATCTAAATTTCTATGTCTTTTATTTTTAATATGCCCCAGTTCTCTGAAGCAAGTTGGAAAGTGATTTAAAATATTTAAAGCAGTAAAAACCGTACATTAGTTAATGGCAGAAGAAGAAGAAAAGTTAAAGTCATTGTCCTAGAGTTATGTAGGCACTTAAAACTAGAACTGAATACAAATGGTTTTTCAGAATTCTCCACTGAATTTATGAGAACCATCAAAGAAAATGGAGAATTTTTGCTGTCCCTTTACTTGAAACTAAGAATATGCAAAATATTTTTAATTAGAAGGGATCTGAATCGGAAAAGAAATCTTTTTGAGTTAGAAATGCCTGATTTCAAATATGGGAAAGGCTGCTTTGATAGTTTGGAAGTGTTTCAAGTTCAAAATGCTCTAATTTGAACACCTCCAGAATGGTTGAAACACTGTATTTTGCACTCAGACTTTTTAATATGAAGCAGGGTGATTTGCACTCAAAGTAGGGTGTTTGGAATTCAAAGAATTTTGCACAACCCACCGAAAACTGACATAAAAATGCTTTTAAGAGAATGACGTAGCCTGATGTCAAAAGATCTCAGTGTCTCTGAAGAGAACAAGCATGGTTTCCAACTGAAAGGACCTTCTCTCTAATGTAGTCTGCTGATAAACCCATGTCAGCATCTGCCACATTCAAAACCTACCAGCCTGTGCGAAGCTCTGTTCCCGGAATAGCTTGCTATGGGAAGCAGCAAATTTCCATTTCCCACAATGCCCTTCATTCAGCATGGCTCTGGTGCATGGTGGGAAATTTAAAATGGTGGTTTTCCAAAATAGCCACTGCTGGGGGAAGAGCCTCTCATACACGGTGAGCACAATTTTGAGGGTCTGCTGCCTTTAGCAAAGCCTCATTTGCAAGTGGGATATGCTTAGCAGTGGTCCTTCATATAAGAAGAGCTTATTAACATGACTATCAGAGCAAGCTAGTATGAAATAGTTGGGAGGGGATGCAGTTTTCAGATGTGTTTTCATGATACAGGTTTATTGCATTCATCACAGTAAGGGGGATACCCCCCACAATTCTCATAGCAGTACTATTTGCCTGATAGTGATTAATGAATGTTTTGGCTTCAAAGAGGTGCTCAGTCCTCCAAGGGAAGTGATCCAACTCTGTATAGAAGTAAAAGAGGTGAATGGCTGAATTGTGACTGCTAGGGAAGAGTGCAGGGGTTGGGTGTTCCAGAAAGGGTTAAAGAGTTTTGTGATGCCAGGCGGATGGTGACTTCCATTCGTGTGTGTGTGTGTGTATGTGTTTTCCTTCTTGTGGGTTCTGTGGAAGGATTGGGGCTGGGCCAGAGAGTGAGTCATCTCTGAATAGCTTCACTGTTAAATAAATAACAGCACATGGAAGCACTCAAGGATTCACTTGCAACTAGGAGGACAGACAGAGGAACTCGAAGGAGATCAGCATCTCTCTTAGAGTCTGGTGTTGGTTCCTCTCTCTGGAAACAGCCTTTCCCCAATCTGGAAATCGTAGTTCAGCAAATCTGGGAAAGCTGTGGTGGGTGACCGTAGGGCAAATTCCTCCAGAGAGCCTTGCCTGTAGACATCAGAGGATAAAAATTCAATCTTGGACCCTTTTGTTCATGTCATCAGCCTTTCCCAGCCATATTCCCCTTCAGATGTGATTGGACAACCATCTCCAGAATTCCCAGCCTACACATGTTTGCAAAAAGCTCTGGTTCCCCAAATATACCAGCTCCCCAAATGATTAGATCTGACCAACTCAGGTGAGGGATTGAGATGAGTGCAAAGGCATCTAGATCTTGTAGGTGGGAGAGGCACTCCAGTGGAAAGTCAGACATGAGCTCTAATAAAAGTCCAAATACAGGAGAAGAGAAGGGTATATATCAACCTTCTCTGATGTAGCACATGCTAAATGGGTTAGAACTACATTTCCCCTAATTCCCAGTCACTAGGCACATGGATTATGGATTCTAGGACATAGTCCCAACACATCTGGAGTGTGGTAGGTTGGGGGAAAAAAAGGTAAAGTCTCCTTAAGTTTGACTTTTAATAACTTCATGGACATATTCCTTGGCAGTAATACAGAAATGGTTTATCATTGCCTTTTTGTGCACATTTTTCGGACTTCCTGGTCTAGTCGGTAGTCCTGATGTTCTTTGGATGACTTCCACCTAAATCCTAACTGGGCCTGACCTGCTTAGCTGAGATATGGTTGGTTGAGTGCTGCCACCTACTGTTCAACTCAAGCTTTAAAGCCAGATTTCTGCTTATCTCTTTAAACAACAGGGAAGAAAATGAGTAAAAATTCTGGCTGTGAAGTAAAAGATGCCTAGACTGCTGCTTGGCAGCCCTCATGGTTACAGTAATAGCTGATAAACATCTTCAGGTCATATTGGAATGTGGGAAGCAGTGATAGGTTGAGCCACGCCAAACTCTTATCTACGGCAGAGTTTCTCAATCTCGACAACTTGAAGATGTGTGGACTTCAACTCCCAGAATTCCCAGCAAAGCTAGGCTGCTGCATAGATGGTCTGGAGCACTCTGAAGCGTAAGGGATTCAAAACCCAACACCTCCCCCTGTGGGACGTACCGAGTCTTGCTGGTCAGGTTTTTCAGCAAGACCCCGTTGCTGCATCTGGGGGCATCTGGCACAAGCTGTGTTGAGTGCTTTTTCATTGTATCCCTGTGAAATCTCTCCCAGCTGAAACATTGGGTTGAATTCTAAAGAGGAGGTGGGGGGGGGGAGGAGAAGCACAACGGACTGTTTCCTCCCAGAATGATCACTCTTAAAATTTCTCTGGTTTCTCACAAGACTTGGCATGATTCAACCGACCAGATGGGACATGGATTCTCTGCCGCAGATACACGTGCGTGAGGGTGTATTTTTCCGTGGGAAAACAGATCCTAGTTTGTGAAAGACTGTATGGCAGCTTGGACCTGCTGCATGCTGAAAGAACTGCAAATACCAACGCTAGTAACATTAATGCTCAGATTTCTTTCGTTCTTTCTTTTTTAATTTGTCTTGGTGGTGTTTTTAAGCTTATGTAATAGTGGAGCTACTGAGGATGTTTCCATGGATGTCATTTTGTTACACATCTTTCTGTTGCTCTGAAATCTCCCTCGTTGCCTAAACTTTGCAATCTTACAATGCCTCTGGGGAGAAAATCCTCCCCCCCCCCCCGCCATTTTCCCATTAGGATTTAATTGAAGCATGGAAAGCCAAGGGTTGTAGATTGCTGGAGACAGGATTGTGCATCTAATTGCTAGCTGAATGAAAACTAGTAGGAAAAAATATCCACGTAATGTTTACTTATTTATTTACATAGATTTAAAAAAACCTCGACTCCTAGTGACTCTTGGCACTTTACTTTCTAAAAAGAGTAGCACAATAAAAAAAATGAATTGTGCTCAATAGCCTTTGGAGTGCCATGTATGGTCTGATACGAAACAGGTGTGCTATGCTCTACAAACCTAGCCTAAGCAATATTTCTACATTCATGCTGGAGTACATATATCATTATGACTGATATTTCTATGTTCGTGCTTCTGAGAGATTATTTCAGAAAAGGATGCAGAACGTGGAATGAGTGTCTTGGTCAGGCCAAGTGCTTATACAGTGGTACCTCGGTTCACGAACGCTTCTGTTCACGAACAATTCTGTTCACGAACAATTCGGTTCACGAACAGCTCCGGTCGCAAAATTTTGCCTCCGTTTGCGAACACCGGATCGGGTTACGAACAGGATCCGCGGCCATTTTCCCTGCCGTGACACGTGGTCGCGGCTTCCTGTAGGGAGGGGGACTCTCCCTCCAAGCAGTAACCGCCTCCCCACCCGCCTTCCTGTCCTCCATGCCAGAAGTCGCGTCGAGCAAGGTTAGCTTTCTTTCTCTTCGTACTGTACTTTGTGCCATATTTTTGCGGTTTTTAAAAAAAACAACATATGGTTCAGAAGGGATTAACCGTAATTACATTGAACCTTATAGGGAAATTTGATTCTGGACGCGATCAAAAATCGTTGGCGACCAAATTCGTAAGGGTCAGAATGGATTAACCGTATTTACATTGAACCTTATGGGAAAATTTGATTCGGTTCACAACCAATTCGGTTCGCGACCAGAGTCGCGGAACGAATTAAGTTCGTGAACCGAGGTACCACTGTACTGTGGTTCATAGTAGATTCTTTGGCCAAATGTTTCATGCTTCTTCATCATGATTGTATAAGCTTGCTCATTTCAGCCATGACAATAATGGCCAAGAGCAGAAATTCTTGAGAGCCTTCCTTGGTTCACTGATTATGCTAGTGCTTCTCAACCTTGGCAACTTTAAGACCTGTGGACTTCAACTCCCGGAATTCCCCCACCAGCCTTGCTGACTGGGGAATTCTGGGAGTTGAAGTCCACAGGTCTTAAAGTTGCCAAGGTTGAGAAGCACTGGATTATACTGAAGCATAATGCCAAGTATGGGTCACTATGGATTCTTTGTGATACTTTACCAATTTTTATCATGTACATAAGCAAAAAAGCAGCCTGGTGAAATCTATTGTGGTTCTTCTCGACAGCATGTTCTGGGTCACCTTTGTATTATAAGCTATTGGATACGTAAACATTCAGGTGATGTGCTCACAGCTTATTTATTACACGTATGCCACCTTTCCTCTTAGATCTCAAGACTCCCAAGACCTAATATTCTCTTTATCCCATTTTCTTTCAAAATGGCAGCCCTGTGAATTGGGTTGAGAGAGAGGGACCGTTCCAAAATTTCTCAGGAGCTTCCGTATCTGGATTATGGGACTTCCCAGTCCTTGTTTAATACTTTGATCATTACCTAGCACCAAATAACACAAAGGCTGTTCTTGAGTCAAAGCCGTGCCCTCTTGTATGAATGTCAGGCTTCTGATTCAATCTGACTTTTATCAACATGCTAATCAGTGACTTGCCTTTTCTTCCCTTACATAATATACAAATGGGCTTCCCTTAACTAGATGGTGAGTAAACAACAAACAGGTTGGCCTGTGCAGTATCTCTCTTACTAACAGCATATCGGCATTTTGAAGAAGTTATGATCTTCAGATTGTAACCTGTTGTTTTTGGCTCCTTTTTTCTTGCCCAGTATCTTCTGAAAGCCAACGAATGCCAGATGAAGCAAGGGCCAGATTTTCTGCAGAGTCTGATCAAGTTTTATCATGCGCAACATAAGTAAGTGCACTACAGAGTTTGGTCTGCAGTTTATGACTGCTTGTCAACATTACTCCTTTTGATGGGCTTTTTGGTGATAGCAGAGCTCACATTCTCAAGGCCGTTTCAAATAATATGAAATGTGGCTGTGTACCTGTTTCTGTGGCAGCATATAGGCTAACCTCTCGATGTTTTCTCTCTTTCCTCCCGCATCCCTGGCTTTTAAACATTTCCCCGCTGATTTCAAAACACTTCCAGTTTCTTCCAAGATGGCTGGAAGGCATCTCAGAACCTCTACCCATTCATCGAAAAACTAGCTGCCTCCTTACATGCAGTAAGTTGTCACGGGATTTTCATGTGACTATTAACCACATTTTCAACTCTGGACTTAGAAGCATTGCTTTTCTAGGTAGGAAAAGGGCTGGGTTGCAAGATTTTTAGGAAGTATATTTTTTGCCATGCTTAGCCTTTCAATTTCTCTTCTGGGTTTCCTTTCCATGCATGGTCCTCCCTCCTGGAAAATGCAGTCTTTGCTCTCTTTCAAATCCCACATCAAAACTTGGTTTTCTGTTCTTTTCCACTTATCCCTTGAATCTTTATCCTCAACACCTGTTGGCTTGGTCCTTAAGATTCCCTCTCTGTGTGTTGCTGTCCTAGTTGCTTATGGCCCACTTGGGAGGGAGCAATTTCTGTATTTTTGCCAATGAAATTATTTTGGCTAGGCTACTCTGAACATTTGAAAATTCAGGTTAAATGTTTAGCCATTTGGGTAAAATGTAGGAGTCTGGTAGCACCTTTTCTGACTAACAAATCTTATTAGAAGGGATAGACTTTCATGAGCTGAAGTACATAGAATAGTGGAGAAGCTTGTCTGGATGATTTCTCTGAATTTTTGTCTGGAGAACAAGAACTTATCCAAGAATTTTTCAAGGGCAGGACTCCTTCCTTTTAACAGGGACATCGCAACTCAGAAAATACAATGGAAGGAGCTCCTGTCTCCTGTCTTCTCTTGGGATTTCATCCAAGCCAAGAAGATTATAGAGTGTTGTGGGGGGGGGGGGGGGAGACTATTCATTGGAAAGCAGAAGAACCACACACTTCCCTTGCCTAAATTGTCACTAAACAAGCCCCCTACTGTATTCCCACAGGATGATTTCTTTGGGATTATTTTCTCTTTTGAAATAAAATCCAAGAGCAATTTTTGTTTCATCAGACTGAAGGAGACCTGGAAGGTGAACAATTCTCTACCTGACTCTTTCTGAAGAATTAAGGATGGTGGTTGGCAGCGATGAGAAGCTAGGGGACATCAAAGGAGGTTGGGGGCACTATGGTTTAACCTGCACTTCTGTGTAGGTGGTGTTGTCTACATAAAAATCAATTTCCATGGAGACAAGGGAGGAAGAAACCTTACTTTTTTTTGTTCTGCAAGACCCAGTAGAACCTCTTTCTACTCCCCAAAGTTTACTGATCTTACATTAAAGTAAGTTGGTCCCTTCTAAGGCCTGACATTATTTTGTACCTTGTAATCTTCCGGGCTGAAGAGAGCAATGCCTGAGGATGTCCATAAGAGTGACGGGATAACTCCAACTTGCTTGTCCTTAGCAACTTCTAATCTCATTTTAGCTTCGCCAGGCTAAGGAAGAGGAGGTAAAGCAACTCACTCGGATCCGTGATTCCCTCCGAGGCATCTTGCAGCTGGAAAACAAAGGGGTAAAGCTTGAAGGGTCCTTTGTGGGAGGGAAGGGAGAGGATGAAAGGGGGGGAAGGCTTAATCAGGGCTTCAGGGGTCTGTGAGAAATTGCAATGGATTGGATGATTTCTTTGCAAAAGTTTGGTCATACATTTTGAAGGAACTTTTGAGCACTGCACTGATTTGTGCATATGTCCTACTGAATCAGGCTGCATTTAGTTGCAGTTTTGCCTACTTTTTGGCCCCCTCTGCATGCATGCGTATATGTATGAGTGGTCAGGCATGTGTGATGTGTGTATGGATATATGTGTGCCTGCGTGGACTGACTTAAAAGGAAAGGATATCATAGCTAAAGAACAACATAATCTCCCTAAATTTCCCTCATCCTTCCTCTCAACATTTGGGATGTTTTCATTTGCAGTCTTTACCTCTCCCAAAGAAAGTTAAGTGTGTCCACTGGTGACTCAAAAGTTGCTGGTCCCTCTTTTAGATAAGTTTCTCAACCTCGGCAACTTTAAGATGTGTGGACTTCAACTCTCAGAATTCCCCAGCCAGCATGTCGGTTCCTCAGCCAGCAAAGCTGAAGTTCACATGTCTTAAATCTTCTCTTCTATTGGTACATATCTTAAAGTTGCCAAGTTTGAAAGGAACTGTTTTATATGGTTATGAATCCAACCGCTCCCCATCATCCCTGATTTGTATGCTCTTTCAACAGTGTTAATTAACAGGCTACAAGTCTATAAAAATGTCCCAGAATTTTTTTAATTTGCTATCTTTTTTCAGCTAAATCAAGCCAGCCTGGCAGATCGGAGTTTTAATAGCTTGCTTTGGCCGTCCATATGTGGGAGGGAGCCATTGGGGGTTCCAGAAGGGAATTTGAGCAGTAGCAGCAGCAGCAGCAGCAGCAGCAGCGTGGGATTCAGTGAGATAACCTGGGAGCTGTTGAGGGGCACCTGCTGGGTGCCAGTTGGTGTATGGACTCCTGCCTTGGTGCCTGCCAGCTCTTTAATTTTTTAAAAAGGATTTGCCAGCTTCTAACATTACTTTTATTTAGAAGATTGCTTCTTGGTCCCAAATGAGTTCTATTGACTTTCTTAGAAAATAAATAAGAGAAATGGACCCCAGGGCTTTCTTGGTAAATGCATCTACCTGCCATTCCAAACTGGACAGCAATAAGCCAGAATAACCGAGAGCATTTATGAAGGTGGCGATAAAGGGTGGGGTAAACAACAAGATGGTAAACCAGGGCCATTCTCTGTTGTGTGAATGTGCAAGCCCCCAGCAGCTGTTTTGCGAGGGCTCCCATAGCTCTATCAGAATCCCCAAAGTGCTTATTACACCATGTTGGGGGATGCCAAGGCAGTCTCGGTGCCAAATAAATCAATTTCTTTCTCTTAACTTCAGGAGAACCTCAACAGAAAGAACTCTGGCAGTGGGTATAGCATCCATCAGCATCAAGGCAATAAGCAGTACGGGACCGAGAAGTCTGGCTTCTTGTATAAGAAGAGCGATGGGTAAGTTCTCATGTACTTTGTGCTACATCACAGGATGGGGTGGGTGGAAATAAGCTTTGATAAACCACTTTCAGACACCATTATTTCTATTCCCAATCCCTCAATGCAGGTGGAAGATGGTATGTGTCAAAGAGTCATAACCTTTTTCTGAACTGCTACAGATACTTGAGAACAAATGTCTTCTTTCCCCTTCTCCACCCAAAAGGGAAATAAAACAAATAGCTTGTAACCCACTCTCACCCCTCAAAACCACATCCTTATGTAAATGGAGAAGGGGACTGCCCACAAGTTGCAGAATTGCAAAGACACCCCAGCTTTGCTCCGATTTCAAATAAACCACACGGGGCCAGAAAAAAAAAGGCTGACCCAGATCTCAAAACTAGCTGACGTTCTGCAAACACAGAGATCTGGAGTTGGCATGAAATGGGAGTGCCCGCTGACAGAAAGGAAGACAGTGTCCTCAAAAAATGCCTTATCAACATTTTATTTTAATTGACCCATCCATTTCTGAGATGCCATCATTTTTCAAGGGCTCAAACTCTCTCCCTGTTTCCAAAGGCAGCTTGTTAGATTGCACACCCTCAGTTCTTCTAAGGCAGCCTTTCCACAGCTGTCATCATCTAATCAAGAGGACATCTTTCAGAAATTATATATTTGGTCATAGCTCCAGAAAAGGATTGTCATCTAAGTCGCTTCCATTTCTTACATCTGAGAAATAGTCTTACAATATTTTGCTTGGGAAAGTTCTCACAACAGTGAAAATGTTTAGTGAGGATGTTTACAAAAGGTACTGTTTTCAGAAATGAACTATTTCAGGAATAGTGGAATCTCATTTTTTTTCCTTGGATCATGCTGTTTTGGAGCCAGACCATGTCTGTGACACCACAAATGACTGTAGGATCACTCCTGGAATTGCCAGATTGACATTGTCTGGAAGACCAGAAGAACATTCTGGTGTTTCCTGGAAAGTCCCATTCCCTGAATGGTATATTTTACGCATTCCTGTTTGGCTTCTACAATACCAAAGTGTTTTACTCAATTTCTCTCTTTACCACCATCTTGCTTGCTTGATGATAGATTCAGGCAGCCTATACATTTAGTAGGTAGGTAGGTAGGTAATAGATCAATTCATCCATCCATCCATCCCTGATAGGAGGCTTTGCAAGAAATACAGCATGCGCATTTGATGGCCTCTGATACAGGCTATTCTCAATATTGTGTTGATTTGTCCTTCCTCTTTGCTTGTCCTAGAATTCGGAAGGTGTGGCAGAAGAGGAAATGTGGAGTGAAATATGGATGTCTCACTATTTCACACAGCACAGTAAGTGGGGCTGAGGGTGGGGAATCCTTCTGTCAAAAAGTTCCATGATGAAATCTTTTTGTGTTGATGCACCATTGGGGGAGTGTTCAAACTAATTTCTTCGCATGCTTAACCTGGTTCTGGTGTCATCCAATTTTTTGGTTTTGGGTAGTATATTGAATCATACATTAACTGAGCAGGATGGATGCAAAGAAGGTGCTAAGTCTGGAAAAAAGAACTAACCAAATGTAATGGTATGTGAGAAAGACCTTGAAAGATGAGTGAAGAGATGCTGCCTAGGGAAGAGTCAGATAAGAGATAAGAGAGGGCATAGCCCACATCTGCATAATGGACAGAGAAAGAGGCTCAGAAGGGACCCTCCCTAGCTTCCCAGGCTGTAAAGCTGATGGCCTGATTTTTCAGACTTGCAAGATTGCTGTTGGTCTTCCCAGGTAGACCAGACAGAAAACACGACCAGATGAATTAATTCTACTTTATTGTAAGGCTACATTAACAGAATCTTGCAAGTCTGAAAGTACAAATCTGTTTATTCAACATTTCAATAAATGTTGCTTTCCTGGGACCTTCCCCTCCATGCCTGCTTAATTAAAGGTGGATTTTGATAGGTGCCTGAACCTTATTCCCATTTTTGTATTTTTTTTAACCATTCAAAGCATGACACAAGCTCCCTTTTCTTCATCCACATTCTCCTATTCTCAGAATGCATCTCTTTTTGCACCTTCCTTCTACTCTCTTTTTTTTCTTACATCATCCTTCAGCTTTCTTGAGGCAGTTGCAAAGTTGCTGCCAGGTTCCCCTGGCTGTTGGGAATCCCTGCTTGTTGTTTGTGCTGGGCCCCATTTACAAGCTGTATTTTCTTGTGGTTGAAAACCAGAAGCTGATTTTGAATGTCCAGTATGCTATTTGATTGTGCCCCCATGGAGAGTGAGAGCTACTGTTTTCTGTACCAAGAATATATCATATCCTCTTGGAATGTTCTCTGGTAAGCTCGGCTCTTCTCACTTGAGAAATTTAAAGACGTAATCCATCATGGCTGTCTTTGACATTGAAATGCTGTGTCCCTGCAAAGTAGATTTCTCTGTGCAGATGATAACAAATGGACATCCGTGGCTACCAATCTTTCCTGGGCTACAAAACTTTTAGGGAAAAAAAATCAACCATTCATGAAAATGGAAACTGAGTGAGTAAAGCTTGTCAGAGAGAAATGGAATAACAAGAAGTGGTATAGAAAAATAAAAGTGGCTATTTAAGTTGTATTAAAAACCTTTTAAGTTGTACATAAATCCACTGAGATGTCTATATGACAGCGGCTTCAAATTTTCCAGGCGGTCTTAAGAAACTAATTCACTGAGAAATTTGGTGAAATGATAGCCAAGGTTTCTATATATTTCCCGGATTTTTAAACTTTCAGTCTTTACTGTCTGATTATATTATCTGCTTTACATCCTGTTGCATTCTTCTGTGCTACTCAGCAAATACATGTTTTTAATATAGAATAAGAGTAAATGTCAATAATCTGATTTATTGGTTATATTTGTCCATTATTATTCAATTTAAGAATGTGATAAATGAACTAGGAAATAATACTTGTTCTTGACAGATATACTAGCCCATTGTCTCAACTTTTCTTGAACAGATAAACCGTCCTCCTGTAAAGTTAAATCTATTGACTTGCCAAGTGAGGCCTCATCCAGAGGATAAAAAGTCCTTTGATCTTGTGACACGTAAGTAAATATTTTATCATAATACTTAGGCTGCATTGTCCTCTCTGAATATCTTATACCAAAATATCTCAGGACAGGATGCTTTTTCTCACATTTCTTTCATGTTCAGTTTAAAATTGGTTGGAGAAAGTTATTTGAAGTGATTAGAATTGGATTAAAGTGACAAGGAATTATATCGCCACCCACTCATCGTAGCTGTGAAATGTAGGGATTTTTTTTTTAGAGTGAGTCATATGCAGGACTCTACTTATGAGCAAATGTGGTCTGTCTGCCAATAACAGTCATCATTCTAAACTCTTCCCAATCTGTATACACTGTTCATGAATTTTTCCCTTTGTGTCTGACTAGTGGAATTAGTAATTTCCATAACTTGAAAACCAGGGTTTGTTAATATAGCCTAAAACATCATCATCATCATCATCATCATCATCATCATCATCATCTGCAGTTGCATTGCACTGCTGACCCATGCTTAGGTTATAATTTATCTATCCAGCAGCATCTCCAAGAGCAGGTCAAAAAGAGGCAAGTTTGTGGGTGTGACAGCACAATCAAAGCCCCACTGTTCAGTACATGTGTTGACGCATGTACGAAAGAAGCATAACTTGAAACATGCTGCCACATCCACCATCTTGCCTCTTTTGCAGACACCATTGTGTATATCCCAAGTCCTATATACACCTTCCTGAAATGTAGAGCTTTGTTTTGATAATATTCTGCTTTTGGGACATGTTAACTAATTCCTATCCATCAACATTTGATAAGAATTTGTTTCACCCTTCAGTTAAGTCATTGCTGAACAATAGATTCAGTACAAAGTCTTTTGGCCCTTTAGTCAAATGCTCCAATTTGATATGATTATGATGATTACACACCATCAAGTTGGTGTTGACTCTTAGCGATCACATAGATAGATTTTCTTCAGGATGATCTGTCCCCAACCTGGTTCTTCAGGTCTTCCAATGGTGCCCCCATCACTGATTCAATTGAGTCCATCCACCTTGCTCCTGGTTGTCCTTTTCTTCTCTTTCCTTCCACTTTTCTCAGCTTTATGGACTGCTCCAGAGAGCTAGGTCTTCACATAATGTGTCCAAAATATGGTAATCATTTATATAATTATCATATCAAAGCCTAGTTATTTATGCCTTGAGTGACAACTCTGGACTGATTTGTTCTGTGATCTGTTTCTTGTTTTCTTGGCTATCCATGGTATTCTTAAGAATCTTCTCCAACACCAACATTCAAAAATGACAGTACTGTTTATATTTGGCTTCTTCAAAGTCCAATTTTTGCTTCCATAGAGTGTTACAGGGAAAACCATTGTATTAGTGATGGATATAGCTAATTTTTGTACCAGGCATGAATCCATAGGACAGGGTTCTGGACTGTGCCCAGAAAAGCCCCAAATTGTATTACTAAAATTCAGTGGCAAAATTGCCAAAATCCTATTGCATGATTAAGAATATTTTAGGATAAATAAGCAAGAGTTTTGGTCTCTGGAGGTCTCCCAGTCCTATAACCACTCTTACCTAAGACATAAATAAAGCCATGCTGCCAAAAATAAGGCATTCTGCTGCTGAATTTTTACAACACAATCTTGGGCTTTGGGCAGCTGCTGATGGGGAACAGGACAGCTGTATGTGTGTGTAGAAAAATCTGAAAAACAGGGCAAGCTCCTTTGCAAATCTGGTATTTGGTTTCATTACGTTATCTCTGCCCTCTGTCCAGCATTTCTCACTAATCTTAAAGACTGGATTCTGTTTAAGTGCAAGCACTGTTATTTATTCATTTCTTATCTTCAACGGATTCTCTTGTTTCTTCTCTTTGCAGACAATCGGACATACCACTTCCAAGCAGAAGATGAGCAAGACTGCATAGTGTAAGTTGGGTGGTTCGCTGTCTCTTCCCCGCGGTTGCATTTCAAATGGGAGAACTGTACGTTTTGTCCGAGCTAGAAATGTTACTTGAGGAGTGAAGTTTGGATTAGGGCAGGATGCCTTATCTCTTCTACTTTGGCTGTTGATATTTGTGTAAGGTATTAAGAACTGGACGCCAAACAGAATCAACTGTTTCTTTCTGCCAAATGTGCAGAATCATTGAGCGAGTTAGAGGGCTAGTGAAGGCAGATGGAGAGGTGAAATATCTTGATAAAGTAGTTGCAGGGAAGGGTTATCAACAGCAGAGGCTGCTAAAAAGGTGGGGTATTACTAATCTAGCACAGACATTAACAAATAGAGGAGTTTGTCCAACAGCTGAGATGAGACACAGGCAAAGCTGGGGGAAGCTCTAGGTGTTGTTGGCTCCAGAAAATATGAATGGAATGGTCAAGAATGGAAGTTTCAGTCCAGTAATGTGTGGGAAATCAAAGCTTGCTCATCCCTGACATAAGGCATGGTGTATTAGATTTGCATCTATGCATATTTGCATCCTGTTAATCTTCAAAGAAGCCAGGATGGCATTCACGAGAATTTACCTTCTTTTATCTCATCGTTAATGCTGTGAAGCAGGTTAGAGAAAGAAAAGTCAACTTATTAGCTCTGTGGCTGAATGGCCAAATCTGGTTGGCACCCAGTGCCATCTGCTGCACTATAATGAGTAGCTTGAGCATTATGTGGTGTAATGGCTGGAACATCAGACTAGAATTAATGGAATGGAAGAACCGGGTAGTGAACATCACAATTGATTTAGGTGTGAAGGATTTCCCCGTTTCTGGTCTATTGCTCCAGCTACCACACCTCACAAGGCATCTTCACTGATCCATCTACTTCAGCAGATGTACATGGACCATTGTCTACATCAGCCTTCCTTAACCTAGAAGTTCTCCACGTGTGTGGACTTCAACTCCCAAAATTCTTAGTAATGGCCATGTCGGCTTTGGAATTTGGCAGTTGAAGTCCACACATCTGGAGGGTGTGCCAATACATGTGCTTAACTTGCTAAGCCAAGGCCTTTCATGAAATGTGTTTACAACGTCTGTTTCCTTGTAGTCCTCTTCTGGGGTCTTCATGAGGAGGGAATGTGGCCAAAAGGAACTTAACTTACCACCTAGGGATAATATATATGCCATTGCTGCATGATAAATAGGAGAAATAATTCAGAAACCTAAGGACTTGACTCTGATCCACCCATTTGCTATATTTATGGGATCTGACATTCCAGAGCGGCTGATTACAGGATGTGAAAATCCCCTTCTCAGTGACTGTGTACAAGCACACACAAAAATACACCGATGTGAATTCTGGCCTTTGGATTAAATAGTTACAAAATCTGCATTTACAACCTATATTTTGGCTTCCCATATTCAATCACTTGGATCCTGGTTGATGCTTTCTTCCATTGGTTAGGTGGGTGTCAGTGCTCCAGAACAGTAAGGATGAAGCACTTAGCAACGCTTTCAAGGGGGACCCAGGAGGCTGCGTGTCTTCAGCTGGAGGCATGGCTGACAGCGGATTGCAAGAACTCACCAAGCTTATCATCGACGAAGTGAAAAACATGCCAGGAAACAGACGGTGCTGTGACTGTGGAGCCCCAGGTGGGTTGCAGCAGCCCATTGTATCCATTTTTATGCAAGGGCTGGCGTGTGCTCAAGCATTTATATTTTGGGGACTTGGGACTGATGAGAACACTGGAACATTGAGAGAGCAGGATGAACTTTTCTACCACTCTGGTGGCCTAAATTGGTTCTGTGATACAAGTGCCTCATCAGTGGGCAAAGAATGCTCAGTGTAGTGAAAGACAGGCGGGGAAAAGGCAGGGGAGAGAGAATGGAAAATGGCACAGCTGTAGAATCCAGATCAAGAGCATTCTACATGGCAACTGTTGCAGCAGGCATTGCTTAATGGCCTTAAGTGCAGATTTTGAAAGGTCTCGGCAGGCAACAAAGAACGCCCCATCTTCGGTTGAGAACTGGGGCATGTTTTGTGTTCCATCAAGCCGGGAAGGAACTGTCTGTTTGCAGAATGTATGGGGGAAGGACGTGTCATGTGCATGTCACAGCCTCCTCCTGGGTTGCTGTCTTGCAGATCCCACATGGCTCTCCACCAACCTTGGCATCCTGACATGTATCGAGTGCTCAGGGATTCACCGTGAGTTAGGGGTGCACTATTCCCGCATCCAGTCTTTGACACTAGATGTGCTCAGCACATCGGAATTGTTGGTAAGTGCTACCTCCCAGGTTGGAGACAATGTGTCCTTTCTGCTGTTCTTTGACTCCCACTTCTTCTCTTGTGCATTAGTGCCAGAGGTGCTTCTTCACCATCAGGTTTTGGGGCATCCTGAACTTACTAGACATTCTGAGAAAGCCAAATCTAGCAGAGACCAGATATTTATAAGGATGACAATAGGTTTTAAAACTAGCAGAGCTGAGTGGAATGTACATGATGAGAGATGGGGTGTTGTAGCAGTTAAGGTACTGAATTAGGAACAGGTGAGCTTGGTTCAAGTCCCTCTTAGCCATAGAAGTTTTCAGCCAGGTGCTCTCTCTCTCTTTTTTTTAAACATAATTTTTATTAAAATAAAATTGTACATAAGATTAAAAAACTACAGAAACATAGAAGGAAAATTGGAAAAAAAAAAGAATGAAATATGAAAAAAAAAGAAAAAGTGAAAGATACCAAAAGAAAAAGAAAGAGAATAACATCTAAAGAAGCGACTTCCGATCTTCTCTGCAGCAGCTACAAACATAGTAATTACCATTTCCACCCTTCCAAAAGACATGTCATAGTTCCCTTCTTCCCATAAACAAACCTTTTTAATCAATAAATCCCAACATCACCCATTCACTATTTTCAGCAAAAAGTCCATAAAGTCACTTTTATGTGAGATGGGCGGCTATATAAATACAATAAATAAATAAGTAAAAATAAAGGGTTTCCAGTCTTTTATAAAAGGAATTGTTGTCTCCTCTTTAATAAAACAAGTCAATTTAGCCGCCAGGGGCTCTCTCTCAATCCAGCCTACCTCACAAGATTGTTGTGGGGAAAACGGGAGGCAAGAGCAATGTACACCACCTTGAGCTTCTGAAGCAAAAGTGAGGTATAAATCTAACAAATAAATGTATCAATAAATAAATGCACCACTTTGATTGCAAAACTGAGCCAATGTGATGTAGTGGTTAAGGTACTGGACAGAGTGAGGGAGACTGAGGTTCATGTCCACACTCAGCCATGGAAACTGACTTTGAACTGGTCACTCTCTTTCAAGCCAGCTTACCTCACAGGGGGGTGGTTGGGGAGGAAAAAACGCAGGAGAGAGTGCTGTATGAGCTCCTGAGGAAAGGCAGGAAATAATAATAATAATAATGCGACAATATCTCTAACACCATCAAACAACATCTGCCTATCTCAAGTCCTTGGGAAGGACTTGATAGGTGGATAAAAATGCCTAATCTAGTCTAAACCTCTGGCTGACTGTGTGACAATGACCACCACCACCGCCCCCAATAATAATATCCAAACTTTCTGCCAGTTAGCAAAGATAGGTGGATAGAGAATAGCACCCCGACTCTTTCTCAGCCTCTTGCCTTCGTTTTCACCTTACCTTGTGGATGCTCTTGACTTTTCATATGGTGGTTCCCCTCCTGCCAGTGACACAGTGGCCCTTGTCTCACTCACAGCTGGCAGTCAGCATTGGAAACGCCAAGTTTAATGAAGTCATGGAAGCCACCTTGCCAGGCCAGAACAGCCCCAAACCTTCCTCCAGCAGCGATATGTGAGTGGCAATGGGCCTTGCCTTGGGGGGTAGAGATGGGATGGGGGAAGGCTTTGGAAAGCATCTGAGGAGGGAAAACTTGGGGGAGAGCGTTGGGCCCCATCTCTATGGTTGGGATCCAAGAAGAAGAAGGATGAAGGGTAATTACGGTCAGGACTTGGGTATGTGGTTTGGCATAGGATGGGCACAGCCCTGTTTTTTTAAAAAAAGAACCTATGGAAATTTGAACTGGCTGTTGCCAATTGCAGAAAAACCTTTCTGCTTCTTAGTCTTGTCCAGATATATGTATATTATCTATATTTATTTATTTTCAAAATCAGCATTCATCAATAGGAAAACTTGAATGTGGCTACCCAAGCCACATTCTGACTCTGCAGTACAATGGATTGAAGTATCCAAGCCTCTGATGCTTAGAAATCTGCTCCTTTGCTTTCCCCAGCTGGATGCTTTGCCAGCCATTGTCTGTACACTTTCAAGACTAGTCATAAGTCTAGCAACCTGCAGTCTCAAAATTAATGATGGATGCTCTGCACACAGTATCTGTTCCTTCACATGGGCTACATCTTGGGTCATGCTTAGCAGCAGGCCTTTGGGCTTCAAAGTACCCTCCTCCTGGACTTGATGCATCTCTGCATTGTACCTACAGCCGCCTTCAGTCTTCCAAATCTTGGCAGTCCGTGCCTTTAAATACCAGTTACTTGGGGGTTAAGCAGGGAGGGATAGAGAAGCATATGCTCATTGAAAGTAATGGAAGATCTTCTCGTGAACCTCTTCTCTAAGGTCTAGAAAACACTTTTGGAGAAGTTTTCCTCTTCCCAAATGTAGGATTACCAGGAAGGAATTCATCATGGCAAAGTATATGGAGCGCAAGTATGTTCACAAAGCTACCAAGGAAGAGCCTTACCGGCTCTGGGAAGCTATTCGAAACAGGGATCTCTTGGCACTGCTCCAGGCTTTTGCTGAAGGCCATGATCTCTCCAAACCTCTAGTGAACCCTGAAGGTCAGGTAAGTAGGACAAAGCGAGGCCCAAGCAACAGAAGTCAGTAAAAACATGGCTGCTTCGCGAAATGACCTTCACTTATTCCTGATTTTTATTTATGTATTTTTTTTTTCTAACATGGAAGTTTTCATCTTGAAACCAGGCAGATTTTATTGTGCCTGGGCACTGTAGTGACCAAGATCTGAGAGTTTGGTTCTTTCATAATGGCTATTGTTAAAAACTTGATTTTATGGGGAAATGAGTAAGAGATGCCACTTTGGAGTCCATGGGTACCTTGATGCTGATACCTGCTTTAAACCACTAAGTTGGGCAGCTGCCAACTCAGTGGAGTTTGTCTCCTGCACAGCCTCTGTTCTCTTAGCTGCTGTACCCAGTCCGACCTCTCATGCTACTATGGCCACGGCCACGGGCAGAGTTTTAGATATGGCTGTTGGGTTACAAACTTAAAGCTATCACTTCTTCTCTCCCTCCCTCTCTAATGATGGAGACTTTGAAATTAGATTCTTTAAAAAAAGGAGCAAAGACAAGACTCGACAAGTTTATACCACCTACCGCCTTGGTAGTGGATTGCTGCATCTGGAAAGGAAAATACATTATGCTTTCTATTTTTTCCCTCCTGTTTGCAGCTTGGCATTTTTGCCTGATGTTTTGGGCACTTTTGCATATCACTTTTTTATCTGATTTGGAGGCGGGTTCACACAGGATGTTAGGCTAGGCTAAAATGGGGCCGAGCATTTTGTGGTCCATTGTCTGGTGAGAACTCAGCATGTTGGGTGAACCAGGTTGTTATATCAAGCCATACTGTGGTTTCTTCATCTGGGCACAATGCATAATATGAACATAGCACTTGTAGTCAGTTATTCTGGCTTTAGAGTTAAACACATTGCCTGAATTAAACCAAGGAGGAGAGCGGTCCTGATTGCTCCTTCTGTCTTGTCCTTACTTGTGTTTCTCCATCAAGGCAACCTGAAATACTTTCGGTAGGGGGTTAAATCTTGGACTTATGTGTGAAGGAAGGAACTAGATTTCCCATGTAAGATGTGAAAAAAACTGCAAAGGATGTTGGTGCCCCAAGTATTGAGCATAGTTGACCTATACCCTAGCTGGAAATGACCATCATAGGATTTTGATTAATTCTGTCTCTTGTTAACACCCACATGCATTTCTTGGTACTTTACAACGAGTGTGGAAAATATCTTTTGTGGTTTTATCTAGCTAATGGTCACTGTGGCATAGGTATTCTTGACAAAAGAATGGACAATTATGGGTTGGATCTCTTAGGACAGAAGTGGGCAGCAGCCCACAGCTGATAAGTGTGAAGCATCCTGTAATGTTACCTTGGTGTAATGTGATTCAGATGTCTTTAGGGTTCATTTTCTTTTCTTTTTTTTCTGAGTTGACCTTTATCATAGAATGTTTTGCAAAATGTTGCTCCTTTTTTTTCTGATAGGAACAAGGTGAACAGGCCTTACACTGGGCTGTGCGCTACGCCAACAAAACTTCCCTTCCATTGGTGGATTTCATTATTCAGAATGGGTAAGTCTTGGTTTGGAGGACTCTGTAGCTGGATTCCAGGGCCTCTTCTGGGAAGTTTTCTCCTGTTCCTGGTATGATTAGATCTGTGTGAGCAGAGAGAAAGAATTAAATGCCCTGGCCTTGTCCGCATGCTTTCAGAGCAAAGAGCATCTCTACTTATTTAGACTCCTGGTGCAGTTTGCAATAGATGCTGTCCATTTTAATTCTGCTTTCCCCCCCTCAACCCTCTGTTTGCTTTACCCCATCTGCAAATTTATTTGCAATGTTTTAGAGAGATATATTTGTACAAATGATTGGAAGATTGCACTGCCAGAACTGGGGAGAAAGGGGGTGGCTATTGAAACAAAGCTGTGTTTCTGTTTGCAGGCCAGTTTTGAAGTACAAATCCATTCCCTGTGCAACTGTGCAACTTGAAAGAATGCGTCTTGTGCCCTTTTTAAGAACCTAATTTTTCCACAATCTATCAAACTTTTTAAAAAAACAAACCTGAACTTTGCCACTTTGCTATCTACCTGCATGTAGGGGAAATCTGGACCGACCCACTGCAGATGGGAACACAGCCTTACACTATGGAGTCCAGTATAATCAACCCAATTGCATCAAGTTGTTGCTGAAAGGGAAAGCTTCTACAAATGCAGGTAGGAGGCCCACCTGGCTGGAAATTGAGGGAGAAGGATTAGTAACTTCAGATTCTCATTGCAATGGATTTTGTGGCCGACCCTACCATAAGGCAGAGTGAAACAACCAGCTTGCGTGGCAGATGGTTGGAAGCAACACTGGCACATTTTCTTCCTGAGGCTCTTGGCCATTCTTGCTTTCTTGGTGGATAAAGCTGTGTGTGCCAAGCTGCTTTTATAGCCCCAAACCTGCCTACTGTTCTCAGCATGATGGAAGCCTGGAACCCATTGCCAGTACTGAAATAAAAATAAAATATTGTACAGCTGTAGGTTTGGTCAGTTCCCGTCAATGGAATTTTACAGGTTGGCTGAGAATGTTTTCCTTTGCTTCAATTTTATTCGTTGCTATGTCTTGAGAGATATAGTGGTGTGGATTCAGAAAAGCTCACACTTTTTTTTCCATGGAAAACTTTTGGGATTCTTTAAGAAGAAATGCTTTCTTTGACCAAATGAATAATATGGTGAACAAAAACAGGAAGATTGGATGACTGGGATTTGATGGGTGTGATACCAGTCATACCTCTATTAAAATGTATAATAAGCTTTATGTGATTATCCCTATGGATTGCAAGTATCTACACACCATGCAAAAATTATGGTGCAGCTGTCCTAGATGTTTCTGGAGCACATTGTTTGAAAATCTCCAGATTCAGATTGGTTTGTCCTTTTGGTTCTCCTCCAGTAAATGCAGCAGGTGAAACACCTCTGGATATGGCAAGAAGATTCAAGCATGCTGAGTGCAAAGACTTGGTAGGTGGAGGTAAGGGGGCTTCAGAGCTGAGGTGGGAGAATTGTGCCTTCCAGATATTGTTACTTCACAATGCCCATCCTTCCTGACCAGTGGTCATGCTGCATTGGCAACTTTTCTGCAGCAGGAGGGTCTCACTTGAGGACTACTTAGACTGAAATGTTGGAGAGAGCAACCATCCTGAAGGTCATTGACTTGTTAGAACAAGATATTGGGGCAATCAGCTCTGAATGGGAGGTCCAGAGGGAGGTGGGCTTTTCTCAGACTGCTGCCTAAGGCAGAGGATTCCCTTTGGCTTACGCTTGATGTCAGCCTGGAGAATGCCCTCATAGCCTTTGAAGAAATAGCTCTTAGAAGGTGAACTGACCAAGGATGTTCTTTTTATCCTTTTGTGATAGCTGGAGCAGGCCCAGGCAGGGAGGTTGGCTATGCAGATGCACGTGGACTACGACTGGGAAACTTCTCAGGAGTTCTCTTATGACAGTGAAGATGAGCTGGATGAAAAGGTGCTGGGATAACAACTCCTTATGTTTTTGTGTCACACCTTACGGTGTTCCAGGCGGGCTAGTCCTGTGCCAGTCTTTCTTTCTATCAAGAAACAGGGCAGTGATATTAGAGCTTTGCCTGTAGTTTCCTTCAGCTTCCTCTAGTTGGCTAAGAAATGGATCACCAGAGGGCTGGGCCAGGTTGATGAACCTTAGGCTGTACAAAGAAGGGTTTTGTAGGGGTCTTCAACACATTGGCTGCATTTCCTCTGTGTTCTTAAGCTGTTGACTGAATTAACTCCTCTTCTGCTGAACCATAAAATCAACCAAATAGGCTGGTTTTGCACCACATGCTAAGCCACCTAGAAAACTAACCAAGGTTCACCCCAAACAAGCTCAGTATAATGTACAAATGAATCTGCTAAATCTTACCTGGCCTGCTTAAGCATGCTGTGGGAACATAGATTGAATGTTGCTTCAGTTAGGGGACCCCCATCTTCTCCTCATCTAACTTTATGTGTTTCTTTTGTCTCACTACTTCCTCCCCATCCTCTGCAAGCTCCAGTTTAGAGGATACATGGCAATTTCTGGGAAGCAACAAAGGGAGAGGGATATTGGCTTTATATTCTGTCTCTGGGTTCACCCTGGGCCAGGTGGCCACAATAGAAAGTAAGATGTTGGGTTAGATGGACCTTTGCCCTGATCCTGCCAGGCTCTTCTTAGCTTTGTTTCTCTGGTGTCTGCTTGCTTGTGTCCCCCACCTTTCAAGTTTGCCCTGTTCCTATCATCTTATTTGTTTCCTTATTTTCAGTCGTAAAGGTCTGGAGTGTATCAAATGCCAAACAGTTCTTGGATTCGGTCTTAGTTCTTTAGGGAAGGGTTGGATGGTATAAGAGTACTGGGGATGGATGAAGGAAAAGTAGAAGATATACTGGGCAGGTGGCTGGGAGGTTTCCAGGTGCTGATCACATCTGCTGCTTTGTCTGATAGGTGAGCCCACTGCAGCGATCTTTTGGGTCCTCACCATCTCCAACCACCGGCCAGTCCACTCTCTTTCCTTCAAGTCGGTGGGGCTGCTCTGGCATGGATATCAGCAACAAGACCTACGAGACCATTGTGATCCCTTCACAGTCTGGTCAGCGAAGCTCAACCAGTGAGGAGAACCCCCCACCATTGCCACTCAAAAAGCCTCCCAAAGGGAGTAGCAAACCAAAACTAGGTAAAACAATACATGTTGGCAAGCCAACCAGGGGAAATGCCAAAGCTTGCTATTCTTTTCATGGGCAAAGGTGTGCATTGCAGTCCCATTCATTCAGATAGGATGGTGGTAGCATCCTTTGGCACTGTGTATCCAACATTTTTACAACACATATTAAGAACGTTGTCTGATATCTTCTAGTTCAGGGATGACAAAGGTATGACCCTAAAGATATTGCTGAACTAGAGTGCTCAATAACTGGAGCCCGAATTACCAGTGATGTGAAATGACAGGACTTGAGATTTTGGTGGGCAAGATCTTGGGCATTATTCTAATAATGGCTGGGTACATTGCCAATGTAATGCAACTATTTACAGCTTCTGCTCACACAGATGATTGTTTCCCCCTTGCTTTTCAGATGCCTCTGAATCACTGCCCCATTCACCAGATAGCCCCGATATTTGGAACTCATCTATTTCCAGCATCCCTGGTGTGTTGGATGGTGGCCCATTCCAGCAACTACCCAAGTTTCGTAACTCTATGGAAGTCAAAGGCACAGCCTACTGGGAAACGTGCTCTGAAGTCGAGGGTACATCCCAACGGCGAAGATCAGAGCCTACTCAGATGACAGCCCTGCAGCCTTCCCCCAGAACCTCTCCTGAACCAGGACAAACGCCCCCAGTCAGGTTCAGGTGAGACCAGAAGTTATCAGTTGTAAGTTGAGCAGCTTATTAGCAGCAGCTTTCAGCTTTCCCCATCCTTACCGTGTAAGCATAGAAATTATTCTAACATCTGTATCAAAGGGGCTTCTATCTTCTACTGTAAGTTTTGCTGATTAATCAACAAGGAAAAACAAAGTACACTTTTGACCAAACTCAAAATGTACAGCATAAAAAGAAGAGTGGGGAGAGAAAACGAACATGAGATAAACTAGGAACCAGCTGTTAATGTTTTGGGGTTTCGATAATGATGATTTATGATGGGAATGGGTTGCAAAGGAAGAAATGGAGGACACCGTTATCCTCAAAGCAAATGCTCTTCTTCACAGAGAAGTTGCTTGCAGGATCTCGGTGAGGAAGGAGTCTTCCCACCCATCTAGTTGACAGTAGAGTTTAGAGTAGACAGTAGTTGCCCATCTAGTAGCAGTGGCAAGCCTAAACAACAATATCTGTCTGTTACACTTTGCTGTCTATTTTCCGTCCATTTGTTACATTGAAATGTTTCATGTTCTAGCATGCTCCTGGCTTGGTGCCTTACATCTTCCCTGATCTCATTAGTTCCTGGTTCCACCAGTTGCATGTTTTCCTCAGAGATCACCATGCTTTGGCAGGATTCATATCCCATGTTAAGCCACAATGTGGTACTTTTCATAATTGACTTTGCATGTTGTTCAGAAACCATGGTTTGTAAGCAATGACTTATGGCATAGAGTTCTGTCTGAACTTAACCACTAGGACTTGTTCAGTGTTTACTACGGCTTAACTCAACATATGAACCCAGTCACTGTGTGGTGGCCAAGTGAATGTTACAGAATGGAAGGGTGGGAAAGATGCTTGGAGATCATCCACCCTTCTGCTCAGTGCTGGAACCCACCACTGCAGCATCCCCAAGAACTGGCCACTGAGTCCTTCTCCTGAGGAATCCCATTCCATTACTAAACCATTCTTACCATGAAGGCGGGATGGACCATTAGCTTAGAAAGTCAATTTCCCATGCTGAACAGGAATCCCTTTTGACAGTCACAAGAGAAGAAACTTCCCAGCACCAGGCAAGATTTCTAAGCCAGCTTCTTTTCTCCTACAGCTCAGAGAGCACCAGGTCCTATCGACGGATTAGTAGCAGCTCGATGGGTAAATTTCCTGGCACCCCCCTTTCCCCGCAGAGCCCCAGTTGCCCAGAAGAAGTGCCTTTGTGCAAAACTGTGATGCCCGGGCCCACGCCTCTGCCTGTGCCAACACCAAGAAGATTTGCTCCAGTGAGTTTTGGAGAGATAGCAAGAGGTTGTGCTTTTTCATAGTTCGAGCAACCTGGTCTGGGGCTGGGGGTCTCCTTTCTACCCAGCATTAGTATACATGGTATCACTGGGCACCAGTCTGGGGTCAGTTATAGATAGGTATCCATTTCAGCCTTAGAGCTGATGGCAGCAATTTCAGAAAGCTAGGGGAAAAGAGGGTGGCATTTTCCTCCAAGTTTCAAAATAAGAACACGTGGCTGCTAAGAGACAGTGATGGATCTACCATGTGTTTTATAGACGGTAGCGGGTGTAGAGTAATACTATGTTGGCAAGCGATAGGAATCAGCTTTGAATTCCCATTTGTGTTACAGCTCCAGAATCTGAAAGACTGCCCTGTCGATTCAGACACATATGTGGATGTGTCAGCTTTCCATTTTTAAAGCAATGACTCTTCCAGCTAAAATTGTGGTTCATTTATATCTATGCACATAAAACTGAGATGGCTATATCCCTATAGCCAAGATTCTCTGGAGGGCTTAAAAGATAACAATGAGAGCCAGTTGAAAAAAATTAGACCTATAGCAAGAATGCAGGGAATGGCAACAAAAGTTAAACCCAGATATTGTATCTTCTAGCGAATTTTGTTGAGGTTGAGAAGTTAGGCAGGATTGCGCCTAGTTAGGACTTGGAGGGGAGTTTCAAGAGAATACCAGGGAGATCCTGAAGGAATGTAAAGACCACCATTTCTCTACTGCTGCCAAAATGACATGAACATATCAAGTCTCTAGGAATTAAGTTTGACTTGAGGGAGGCGTTACCTGTTCTTGCAACTTTCCCCAACCTGGGTCCAAATGTATGGACTTCATCTCCCAGAATTCTCAGCAATGCTTATGCTGGTTGGGGAATTCTGGGGATTAAAGTCCACACATTGCCCAAGTTGTGCCCTATGATCAAAACAACTTAGAGAGGTTTTTTTGAAGGTTCATTAGGGCAGAGAACACTCTCGTGTAAATGTGTTTGCACCTAGCACGGCTGTCAGTTCTCTGCTTCTTCAGCCATGAAAGCCACCTGGGGAAGAAAAGGGTCTTATCATAGAACTGATAATGACTGTTCTGCCTAACACAGGCCAAGGGACGGTTAAAGCGAGTCAAGGCTTTGGCTGACTGCAAGGGAGACAAGGCCCGGGAGTTGACTTTCTCCAAGGGTGAAGTAATTGTAGTAACACGGGAAGAGGATGAGCAAAATTGGGTGAGTATTGCTGCTTTTCCTCACTGGATTCAGATAGAAACATAATTTTCCTCTTAGTTTCAGAAGGGAAGGAGGTAGTTCTTTTGAGAAACCTCTTTAGTCCCTTGGGAGATATTCTTGCAAAGGACACTCAAGTTCTAGTCTAGATGATGATTTTTGTTCATCTTCCCCTCCAAAATGTATCTTCTGCTTACAGGCAACACTTGACTTAATATATGAGAATTCCCTTTTATTCTTACATCAGTAACTTTCAAGAGCTACTTTGGGGGAAAGGGGAGCTAAAAATTCAGCATGCAGAGAGTAAGGAAAATGACCTTGATGGAGATATGGAGAAGCTGTTGGCTTCTTTTTAATAGGCAGAAAGGAGAAGGACAATGGAGAAAAGATTTATGTGGATTTCCTTGTCTGGTCTACCTAGGTCAGTGTTTCTCAACCTTGGCAACTTAAGAGGTGGGGACTTCAACGCCCAGAATTCCTCAGCCAGCCCCACCTCTTAAAGTTGCCAAGGTTGAGAAACACTGACCTAGAGGGACTGACAATAGATGACCAAGCTTCCTGATTGTGAAATTCTCATTTAGGGGCCTGCACTAGAGCCATTATTTTACTAGGCAAATGAAAACATCAGAAAATAACCTGCCAACTTTTGCATTCTTCAGCATTTTTCACCAGGCTTTGATCAACCAGTCCTAATCTGGTGCCTTCCAGATGTGTTGGGACTAAAACTCCCAATGTAACTAGAAGGTGCCAGCTTGGAAAAAGTGAACTGAATAATAAATGAACCAAGAGGGCAGAACGAAATCTCTCTGAGGTTGGAGCAACCAAGAACTGAAATGCACAATCCTGTTTGGAAGTGGCGATGTCTTTGATACCACCTGCTTTTTCCCTCTTGTTCTCTTTGTTCCAAAAGGATCGAACAGAATTCCTACATAGCTGCAGATCTAAGGAGGCAGGATTGTTTCCCTTCCAGTTCTTGTCTTTTTCCCATGGGAAGAAACAGGGTTTGGAGCATAATATGATACTCCTCTTTGTTTTTAGTTTCTCACTCATGGGGTGTTTTCCTTCCAGGTTGGATTCATTGAAGGTGATGGCACAAGGACAGGCGTCTTTCCCTCCAACTTTGTCCACCCATTGCAAGACTGATGGGACTAAGTGTCTAGTCTTCTCTGAAAAGATGAGCCAGCACTATCTGCTCTGTAGGGGGACAAGGTGTGCAAGCTTGCTAGATCTCCATCGAACCTGCTCTTCATGCGATGTCATCTCCTTATTCAGCTCCATGATAGTGTTGCTGGGAAGAAACTATGGAATCTGGCTTTTGAGGCTCTTTTTAATAGGCAGAAAGGGGAAGGGCAATGGATAAAAGACATATATGTCAATACGGCTTGATGGACTACTTTTCGGTCTTTTATTGAGGGGAATAGTATATCACATTCATTGTGTAATGTAGAGGCTCCACTACAAAACCATCTCTTTTCTCCATTTGGTCTAATTCAGATTGTTCTGTGCCTACTTTGAGGAGTTGAGGAATGGATCCAAGTTCCCCAGTGCAACATTTGATTTTATACCAATCTCAGTTTCCATAATGTCAACAGCCATGAGGGAGCAGACGTATTTAGAAAGCAGTTTTGAAAACAAAGATGCAGGGAATCAATCCTGAAGATTGTTTGGGAAGCCTTGGGAGGGGGGCAGGGCCACTGTAATTCCTGCTCCAATTGTATGAGTCACCTTCATGTTTTGTCCCTGGGGAATTAATTCATCTACTGCAGAATATCTGCCTCTCTGCGATACTGTAGAAGATTCTGGATTTTGTTTCAGTCTGGTTGATCTTGTTATTAACCCAAGTCAAACTGATCTCTACTCAACAGAGTCAATTCTTGTTTTATCAGAATTTGTCCTGCTTCTAGGACAGCATCCCCTTTAACGACTTCATTAAAAAAAAAAACACCTTGTTGGGTAAAAATCCCTGCTGTGCAAAATTGTTTTAAAAATGGTGGAGGCAAGACTAATGTCTGAAAGGGACAAGGGTCCATTTTAGAAATCTGCAAAAAATCTTTGGGTCACCACGTCAAGTTTGTTTGCAGTCCTCAGTTTTCAACATGTAGAAATTTTGAAATATTTCAATGGACTCTCAAGGAAGTATGGATATTTTAAAAAGCACTGCTATCCCAGGGCTCATCATCATTGTTAGGACAATAATGGCTGGATCTGGACTGAATGTAGGTTTCCGTGAAATGCATGGGACGAGCTGGGCCCTGACTGGATTCCCTCTGAATTCACTGGGGGTGAAATGCAACCCACTTCATTTGAATTGAGTCTTTTTCATGCAAGAGGCTCAGCTTTATAGAACTTCAACTTTTCCCGAACTCTCCCTATGTTCAAGGGGATGGCGTGAGAGTTTTGGTTAAGTGAAAAATCCAACAGAGAAAATCCAGCTGTGAAAAGATAACCATCTGGCATCCATGATAACCCAAACATACCTCTCCAGTGCCATCACTAGAGTAAGACTTCAACTTTTTTTTAAAGTCTGTGTGTTTTTTAAAATAAGGATGGTAATAACCACAAACACATGTATGTATGCCACTTCAAATGTTAGTTTTGAACATGTGCGGCTGTCCCAAAGCTTTAGATGTTAACCAGACTTATTGGAATGTAAGCAAACTTACATCATGCAAACTGCCAACTTGGTCATGAAGAATTTCTAGCGCCTGCCCCTTTAGAAGTTAAATCTCTTTGTCTCTCAGATTTTTCCAATCTGGTTTGACCAGTTTGAAAGAATCAGAATTTCACCCTCCATATAGTTCCTTTTCATTCACTACTGTGTGAACCTTTCAACATCAGGTCTTTTGCAAAATGAGGCAGCCTGTAGGTTTATTTGAAATTTGCAAAATTAAAAAAAGAGAGAGAGAAAAAAAACTGAGTATGACACCCAGCAAATGCTTGCTGATTTTAAAACACAAAGAAGCTGAATCCGTGGTATAACATGATCTCAATAAACATGATGTTAAAATTTTATTTTTTTTAGCAGTGGCAACAACTGGAGTTCCTTCATTCTCCCTGGACAAACAGTAAACAGGAACATATGGGGTGGACAGAAAATTAGACTGATAAACGCCGTGCCTTAAGAACAGTGCCATTTAATCCCCATTTTCTCCACAACCTGTGAATAACTGAAATGGAAAAGTCTAGCAGTTCAGTTCCATTTTCAAGCAAAAAATGAAAACCTATAGAAATGCATTTGTGGATACTAATAATAGGTAGAAGGAATCATGAAGCAATATTTTAATGCTGAAAGGCAGGTGTGTCTGTGTACAAATGTATATGTAACAAAACCTGGCTTGGGGTTTTCAGTTTGTTTACCTAAAGTTTTAGTTTCTTTAAAACATTGGTGACTAGTCCTCTTAAGCAAAAAGGAATGAGAATGTAAGAAGGAAATGGTAGCTCTGGGCAAGATTTTTAAATAAACAAGCAACTTTCTCTTTTTGGTCATTCCATTTCTTCCTAAACCTCATGAGTGGGAAGTGAACTCACCTCCTAATCATATATCTGGGATTCTGGGATTTTTTTCAAAGATATTAAGGATTAATTCTGGGTGCAGAAGACTTCTGCTTATAGGAATGATGGTTGTATTGCATGTATTGTGTAGCCCTGATTATCTTTGTGATTTGAATACACTGTCAAAGATGGCCTTGTTGTTGCATGTGATGGAACTAGATATTCATCCATGTTGAGAGTCTGTAACTTCTACGAGCAGCATTGGTTCTCACGGTCTTTGGGATCAGTGTTCCTGCTTATTATAGAACTTTGTACATTCAATTAATTTCTTGTCTCCAGCTAATATGCTTATGAAATTTCAGGGATGGAACTTTTGACAAGAGCATGGCACATTTGAAAGCACACATTTGTCCTGAAAACGAAAGCCCTGTTTTAACCATTCTATCAGATTCTTTCTCTTCCACAGAACAGTCTGGGGTAGCAACTCATTTTTCAGATAGCATGAGCTTCACTTTCATATGACTTCTGACTAGCTTCAGCAACTTTGAGGGGAAAAAGCATCAATAAATATACTCAAGCATGATGTGTAATTTAGCCTCCAATGTTGTGATGGTAGTAATGGAGCTGCAGTCCACAACAGGACGTCTACATCTTCAGGCTGAGTGAAATGTGTCCTTGGGCTTGGATCATGGATAGCCCTTATCCCTAGATAAATATGCCTGGAGACAATATTGTAACTCTGCAGCTCTGTGTATCAGAAGTGAACCTTCCTATATTCATTGCTTCTCCTAGATAAGGTTGCTCAAAATTACGACTATAGTTAACTGTTTAGATCAGAGATATATAACATGATAGTCTCCCAACATTTAGGAGTTTAGGTCCATCATCTTCAGCCTAGCACAGATTAAATGTGGTCAGGGATTTAACTAGGGATTTAGAGATCTTAGGTTGTTTTAATCCCTTGTGCTTGGGGGCAATAGTTTGCCTGTGTTGATTCATTAAAATATGTGTTAACTAAACCAGTTTAATTTTAGCAGGTAATGACATGTGGTTGATCTTGTCTGGGCTTGGAAGCTAAGCAGGGCAGGCCTGGTTAATACTTGAATGGGAGACCTCCAGGGTTGTAGGCTGGATGTGAAATTGAAAAAAAAAAAAAAGTCCTGGAAGAAGGCAATGGCAAACCACTTCAATCTTGTTGCCAAGAAAATTATACGGACAAGTCCGTGAAGTCACTAGGAGACAAGCTTGAATCAGAGAAGTTTCCTTTTAAAAAAGCCATTAATTTCTAAAATTACAGGTGGTAAACCACATCTACGAAGGTAGGACAACTTCCCCTAGTAATGCCCCACTATAGCAGCTTTTAGGCTCATCCTTTTAAGATCACACATCACCTTTGCAGAGATGTTCTCGTTAGTAACTAGCCTCCGAAAGGTACTGCAGTCTGGTAGGAACTGGAAAGAAAATGTGCTTTCAAAATGTCTTTCAGAGATGAAGAGAACTTGTCTGAAATTCTTCCTTGGTGGAGTATGGAATTCTGGCATTTGTTCAGGATAACAATGATGCTCTGTGTCCATCCACGCCCCTCCTGCCACGTTCCCAATTTTCATGAAAAATCACAGGATTAGAGAGGGCTTACTGCATAATGGGCAGAACTCACTTTTAATTATTGATATTTGATCTATTTTGCTATTTGGATTTATTGCTTTTAAATATCCCTGTCTTAGAACAACAAACACTGTTTGAAATCAGGAACTATTTACAGCTCCTTAGTTCTACCTGGAAAAGGTATGTGTGGCTGATTTATATTTTTAGGAAAGAGCTGATAGCATTTGGGCATCATGTGCTAGAGATGTCTAGGATGGACACCAAGACCTCTGGGGAAATATCCAAGTTGCCAGCTGAGGAAGGTTTGGGTAGAAGTCCTCCATAACTCCAAAGCACATGGTTCATTTTGCATTCAAAAGGCCGTAAGTCATCATCTGGCATTCTCCAGATGAAGGACCTCGGAACCTGTGTTCACACACTACCTTACTCTGGTTACTAAATTAAGTCCCTCTCCAGATTCACACACAGACTGAACAATAAACCAATGGGGTTAGGTTTGTGCTAAGTCACAAACCATCCCCTGCCCCTGCAGCACATGGGATTTGAAGTTGAAGAGGTATTTTAGGATAGGTACCTCTTTAAAGAAACTGCATCTTGCATGGGCTCACATGATCAGCATGCAATCTCAGGAATGGGCATGTTTGAATTAAGGAGGTCCTGACATCTCCTCCTCCGCACTCCGTAGCATCTTTTTGCCTTTGGATCTGAAGCACAGCACATCCCTAGGTAACACCTAGCTTAACTTGGGCATCTGCAAGGTTTGTATGCAACCTGATAAAGGGTATGGGGTGAACCAACCAGACAGTCTCCATCACAGGATGTAGAACTAATGTTCTGAATTTTCAGAGGCTTAGGAGCCATAGAGACAGGAACCATAGGAAGGTGCAATCTCTTGGAGCATCTAGCTTGGCCTCAGGTACAGTGATGGTATATTTTCCTTTACAGTTTTTATTTCCTCTGAGATGTAGGCAAAGACATGGGCCTCTTGCAATGGTATTTGGTAACTTGGCTTCCTCTGGAGGATTGTTGTCCAATTTGCTGAAGTGTGTGTGTGTGTGGGGGGGGGGGGAGGGGGCACGTTATTTCTAGCAATCCAGTCCTGAGGACACCATTCTGGCAACAGCTCTCAAGGGTTCCATTCATACCTAGAAATACACTGGGTAAAATAACGCAGCACTATATTGTTTTTTTAAGCATACAAAACATGACTCCTTACATTAACATGACTTGGTAGCATTTTCATCTTGTTGCAGTTTTTCACATTATCCTTAAACCTTGAAAAAAGGTGTAGCATTATTAGGTTTGCATTCCCCTTTCTGCTCAAAAAACCTATAGGCCTGGTCCTTTGGAAGGTTCTGTTGATGTTAATAGTGTGTTGTCCTTGAAGGGTGAAAGATAACTGGGGAAGGGTGTTGAGAAGATAAAACAGCCATGACTCTTACATGAGGAGTGATGAACAAACTGAACACTATGGTTGCAGATGATACAGTAGTGGTGGGTCTGGCCAATCTCTTCTCTGATAAAGGGGTGGTAGTCTCTGCTGAAAAATACAGTTCGTTCCTTCATTAACAGAATCAGCTAGAAAGTGACTTCTGTAGGATCCTAAAATTACTGTTTTCTTATAAAAAAAAGATTTCTGAACTCCACCCATGTTTCAAAGTAACTAGAGAGGAATTTCTTCTTCCATTGTAAAACTATAAGAAACGGAAGGCGCTGCGAGCAGGAAAAAACAACACTACTCTTGACAAATTGATCTCACTTGGGTAAAAAGGTTTGGAAACTTCAATATGCATTTGTATTGTGTAGGAAATTCCTTGCTTATAGTGGGATGGCCTGAGTTCTTGGGGAATATACTTTCCCCTCTGGCACCATCTAAATGGGTTTCAGTGTACCTCTCATAATTCCCAACCAGGAACCATATTGGTTGAGAATTCATTTACGTATTTCTCTATAAAGCCATTGTCAAGGTGGGTAAATTCTGAGCTAGGTGATCCTCCAATGAGATAATGCAAGGAGCCCAATTTTTTCCTTAAAGTCCATGAGCAGCCCAGGGGCATTTTCTGTGAAGTGATGATATCACTGGAAGAATGAGGCCAAAAGTTCGTAGCGTGAGGTGGGAATTGTTTCCCCTTATTTTTAATGTCTTCAAGCATTAAAACCAAGTTTTGTTTTTAACATTTTGGTGAAAACAGGAGAAGAATAGATAAGGTAACTGTGCTGGAGAAGTTAGAGATTAATTCTTGGGCGGAAAGGAAACACAAGCTGAGCCAAGATCATGAAGAGTAAGGGCACTTCAGTGACAAGAAGATCAGAACAATTTCAATGAGAGCTTTTCCAGTGGTAATGTACAGCTAGAAAAGTTGAGCTCCAAGAGGATGAAGAGATACCCTCAAATGAATATGGATTTGATTACTGAAAGTACCATAGATTGATAGGCTCTTGAAGTGATGAACCAAAATTCATGAACTTTGGGTCTGTCATGTGAATGGATAATAGACTAAAAAATGATTATGCTTGGCAAGAAAGGGGAAGAAGACAGGTAAGATGGATGGATGGGATTAAAAGAGCTACAGGCTATTGCCCAAAGTAGGTCAGGATAGTACTTGTCTCTACAATCACCAGGAGTTCAAAGACTCCTTGATGACCTCCCTTTAAAAAAATATATTTTTGTGCTGAACTAATTAACATATATGCATAGGCAGCACAGTTAATGAAAGCTTTAATAATTGAAGAGAAAAGGGTCTGTCAAATTAGGTTATAAACAAAATGACTCCAAACTTTGGACAATATTGCTTGAAACTGTCTTCCCTTCCTCTTTCTCACCCCACATATCTAATTCAAATGTTGACAGTCCATGTGTATCAACAACCCATTTCTACCAATCGGGTGCCAATTTCCCTTCCAAAGTTGTATAACACCACTTTGAGCTAACACCTATGCCTGAAAAACACAGCAAAACCCCCTCACAAGCCACAGTTCTTGCTCCCTTGACAGATTCCAAATCCTGGGCATCTACAGCGGGCTACAACTTACGTCAGAATGGGGCCAGGGAAGCGCCTTCTGATGGGGGGAGGGCCGTGGCGCCCATTCCATGGAATGGGAGCTTGAAGGTCACCCTGAAGTCCTACCCTTTAGGGTGTCAATGGCGTCTTAAGGCAGCTTTGCAGGCACTTCTCCCCACCTTCCAAATCCTAGGGCTGGTCGTCGTAGCTGCTCAGAAAGGTCTCCCTGCTTTAACCCCACCCTGTGGAGCCCAGAACATCCCCTTGCACGTGGTCTCAATCACCGCCCTTCTCGTCCAGCCTGCGAATTTTCCACCACTTGATCCTTGACTTCTATATTTAGCTCGTCCCAGGGTGCTATTTCGACTGCATGGCAGTCGTTTATAAGCCCTGGGGTCGCCGCTCCCACTTTTCTCCTGCTTTCTCTCCCGCCCCCCGCCCCCGGTCAAACTTGTAGTTAGCGCGAAAACTTTCCCTTTTTTCTTTTAATACCACAAGCACTTTCCCTTTCCTCCCCAAATAAACACACCGAACCCTGAAACCCAGAAGTGTCATGAAAACAGAGCCAACGGCGGGTCAGCTCGGAGTTGGGCTCTGATCGATACATATAAAAGCACGTATTTCTGGACCTGGGCGGAGGGGAGAGCGTGTGGACTCGGTTTAGACGGCTGAAGCCATGAGGCAAGCGGAGGAGCTAATCCGGATGGCCAAAAAGTTGGATAAGATGGTGTCCAGGAAGAACACGGTAAGCGAAAACTCGTACTACGTGTTGTTTCTGGGTTGGCTTCGTCGCTAACGTTGCGCTTTCGCGGTCTCCCTCTCTTGCGCTAGCTGCGCCGCTGCGTGCGGGCAGGCGCTTACAGCTGCGGGCTTTTGCGGGCATCGGAGTTTGTGTAAACTGCTGCTGTTGTTTTTCAAGCGCTTCCTACTTTCGGTCACCCTTCCGAGGGACGAGCCTTTCGCAAGTGGTTCAGAAGGCGAGGAGGCGTGCATCTTGGAAAACACACCAGGGAAGGGAAGGGGAGGGGAGGGGGTTGCATTCATGTAACCTTGGCTGAGGAAGTCCCCATCGCGCTACTCTCCTCTACTTACTTTCTCTTCTCCTTACTTCCAGTTCCAGCTTTTGCTTAGCTTATCTGCTTCTTCCCCCATTCCCCCGCATGTCCTCCTGCAGAAATCATATCTAAGCTGCAGCTGCCCTTCGGACCATGACCCTTCTGCTCCCGGAAGAGAAGGCTTTGGGGAACAGGTGCTTGGCAAAGGCTGGCGATCTTAAATTTAATCTTTGCACAGGGCTGCTAAGGCAGGGATCCGTCTGGGAGAAGTAGAAATACCAGAGGGAGGAGGAGGGAAAGTGGGGCTGTGCACTATCTGCCTTCAGTAAGGTGGGGTGGCCCACCCCCTATCTTTGAAACCCAACGTGACACAACCCAGCCTGAAATTTTGGAAGACGCCAGGCAAATGGAACCCTTGTGAAGCAGAAGAAGGCCTTCTACTTCTACTAGTAGAGTAGATCTTTACTAGCAATTATAACATTAACCTAGATTATTGGTTTATTGCACTCAAGGACTCAACTAAAGACTCTTGGCAGTTGAGATGGGTACAAAATGTTAGAGGTTTATCATTAAGCCACAAAATCTATTTTGATTTGAGCCAGCAGGCAGGAGGTGGACCTGCTTTTCATCCAATAAGACATGCTTGAGCTTCACCAAATTTTGTTTGCCAGACCTTGGCTACTTGAACACTGCCAGTGGAAAAGTCTGCAACTTGGCAAATATTCTACCATCATGCCCTGCAGCTGGCTGGGGATTTCTGGGAGTTGAAGTCCACCCATCTTAAAGTGGCCAAGGTTGAGAAACACTGTTCTACACTAATAGAACTGCAGGGTGTTGTCAAAAAAGTCAAGATGATGGTGCAATTGAAGGTCCACTCAATGGACAAAAATGGGTGGAACTTGGATCATCCTGTTGGGTCGTCACCTTGATCTTTTTTTACTGTAAGTTGTGAACATTGCTGCACCAACTTCTACCTCCCCCCCACCCCCGCCTTACGAATGACTAAAAACTCATTTGGAACCTGTTACTCTTAAGAGTTGTTAGCTTTTTAATTGGACCTCTGCTACTCAGTCTTTAACTCTGGCTTGACCACCACATAGAGTTGAATACTGTGGCATGTTTGCTGCTGTCTTTCTGGAAGGTACCACCACAAGTGGTGAATAGCTGGGACACCTTTTCTCCTGGGCTTGCTTGGTCTCTCCCGTTTTTGCTACTGCAGCTCCTTGGCTCCGGAAGCTGGCTGAATTTGTGAGCTGAGGGTCTTTTTGGCCTTCTAGAAATCTGATTGCTAAAATGGTAGGTGGCCAGATGCAAAAAAACCCAGGCAGGACAGAATTCCTGAGCATTAAGAGTTGCAAATTTCAGCAGTGGTACTTGCTGGATAAATGCAATGTGAAATTCCTTCTATGTAACCTGAAAAGATGGTGAAACCTTATCCTCTTCTACAACTGGCCAACCTCTGTTCACAATGGGTGTGGCTACTTTGTTGCTGATATTGATATTGTTGTTATTATTGCCTAACCTAGGGGTAAGCCAATTGTAGCCTAAGGGATGTACATGGCCCTCAAGTTTCCTTTTTGGACTTTTCAAAACTCCCACTAGTCATGATTGTTGAAAACCCAAGACAATTTCTTCGATTTTCATATGAAAAAAAAAATGCCCTAAAATAGACAAATTACACTTAAAAAGCAAATCCCAATTCGTCCCCAGAACATCAACTGTCACCTATATGTAGAACATGGTCCTCCTCACTTGGTGGCCAGCCTCCGCCCCCCCCCCCCCCCCAAAGTGTGCTCTTGGCCTCTGGTACCTACTCCAGACCTAACAGAACCACCAGGGTGATGTGCAGAAATTCAGAAGAACTATATAATCCATATAATACATTAAACTGGGAAGACGTCTTACATTAAACTTAAAATGCTCAACACTGAGCATTTTCAGAGGTTCAGTTAAAGAGACATGTCTTGAATCTGGAAGCAAAAAGAAGAGACTAAATTGATACTCTGGCGGTTGAGCAGAACAAGAACTCCTTGTCCACTTGTAAGGTCTTATAGACCTTACAAGGGGGCTTCTACCAGCAATGGTGTCCCTGATAAGGGCCCTGTATTAAAAATGGGTGAAAAGGCTAGTGGCTTAATGGGTCATATTTCAAAAATGGGAATCATGTTTGTTTTACTGTCATCCTTACCTCCTGTTGGTTATCATTATTTATCCCAGAAGCAGATCAAAGCTGAAAGATATATTTTGCTCTTTTGTGTCAACAGAAGCAGTGCATTTTGTCAGGATTGGAGGCTTTAGCCCTATCAACCCCAGAAATGTAACCATGAAAAGTACTGAGCTCTCAACAGCAAGATTGTACCTTTAAGTTAATGTTTGACTCCCCTTGCAAACTTTGTTCTAACATGGGTGGATTACAAACAACTTTTCCCTGTAAATCTTATTTTCCTAGATCTCCTTCAACTCTCGAGGTGGACAGCTGGCAGTGTTCCTCCCACAGTGAAAGTCTTGTGCTGGAGCAGGATTAGAAAGGAGGTTTTCCTGATTTGGGGGAGGCCAGCCTGGGTGGTCAGGCCATTCACTTTCTTTAGTATTAAGCAACCGTCAGTTGACCTTGAGAGGGTTGCAGTGTTGTCAATGTTCTTTCATTCTACTTTGCTTCAAAAACAGGTAAAATCTCCTGGAGTCAGGCTTGGCTCTTGGTGATTTCATGGACATGTGCCTATTGTTTTCCTGGCAATAATACGGAAATAAGGTGCCACTGTCTTCTTCCAGCCTAGTTTTTGACTTCCCAAGCCAGTCTATAGCCTTGGAATGTCTTGGTGTCTAGGAAAGGTAGACCCCAGGGAGGTGGAATTAGCCAGTACATGATGTATTGAATATTTTGTGTCTTGATGCTTTAACGGTTTTATTGTAAGCTACCTGGAATCTGTGGAGTGGGTGACATACAGAGGTATGTATAAATAAATAGTAATCTGTGGCCTTTAGCTGAGGAAATTACCTCTAGAATAGACAATCATGATTTAAATGGCCCAGTGTAATGTCCCTTCTGTTTCTGATATTCATACAACACAGCGTGAAGACAACAAGAAAAGCAAGCATATGTTTTTTATTTCTGACTCTTTCCCGCCCCCCTGCCCCCCATTTCTGCTCTTCCCTGGCTTTCAAAATGAGTAGAAGATTGGCAATGGCAGTGAATTGAATCTGGGCGAGAGACAGATGGCAAAGCTGAGTTTTTATATGTTGGGTTTATCTTTGGCCTTTGAAGGCACTCCAATGGGGGATGATACTGCTGAGACAGATGTTACTAGCAGGCCTGAGAAAGGGTATCAGGATCTATACGGCGCTTTAGGGAAGCATTTGACTCATGGCATTTTGGTGATGGAGGGGGTCTTGAACCAATCCATTCCAGGGCCAATATGAGCAAGGGAAAAGGAGTTTTCCACCACCACCATTAGGGGCACCACTGAGCTGAAATCCAGATCTCTGCCTCTGCCCTTGCGACCTGCTGAGTTTCTCGCTTGCCGATGTTCAGCTCTGCAGGGCAGCCTCCCCAGACAGGAAGACAAGGAAATGCTAGTGTTGGCTTGCTTGCCTGCCATTTGCATCTGGGTGGCAGAAGGAGAGCAGTGCTGGGAAGTCCAGTTAGCCGTTGTGTTTTTATTGTTTTAATGAAGAGAAACTGATGATCGAGAAGTTGGCACGTTCCGATGCAAGGCCCGAGCCTCCTTCATTTGCAACCAGACGTCTGAGCCTGAGAGAAGCCAAGCAGAAATACTTAGAAAATACTTAGAAAATGAAAGGGTTGTGAAGGAGGCAGGGGGCTGAAAGATCAAGATAAGCAGGGGTAGGAGAAAATACATGGGGAGAGGGAGGAGAGAGAGGAGATGCTGGAGGGTCTGGCTGCACTCAAGATGCCGTTTTGCGAGAGCATTTGCAACCTCTCCTGGCTTCAGAGGCTGGAACTTTCTGCTCTCTTGGAACATTAAAAGGACTTGCCCTGGGTGAAAAAGAGAGAAAGACAGAAAATTAAGTCTATATGATGCCTCCTGTGCTCTTTCTGCCCACTCCCCTCTCTTAGGAAGGAGCCCTTGACCTGTTGAAGAAATTGAATAGCTGCGCCATGACCATTCAGCTGCTGCAGGTAAGGCTGGTGCTTCTGTTCTCCTGGGAAATGTAGATGGTGAACCCATTTAACAGGCCCTTTAACTCCAAGCATTCCAGTGTTACAGGTCTAAATACAGCCTAGCAATGGTAATTGGGACCAGCCACTCTGTCACTAAGCGACGCAGTTGTAAAGTGTGACGTCATGTTACCATGCTGCTTAGTGATAGCAATTTGGGCACTTCTGGTTGCCATTGTTGGCGAATCCTGCACAGTCGTTAAGCATGATGTCATGTGACTGTGACTTGTGACTTCCTGCTGCCTTCCCTGTTGACATTGCTTCTGGGAAGCAGGCTGGGAAGGTTGTAAATGGCGGCCATGTGACCACAGGATGCTGCAACTGTCATAAATGCAGGCCAATTGGCAAGCACCCAGATCGTGGTTACTTGACCATGGGGACACTTCAACAGCCACAACTCCAAGGACCAGTCATAAGTCCCTCTCATCCAGCACCCTCATAACTTCAAACGGTCGCTAAGTGAGGACTACCTGTAAGTGTATTGTTTCAAAGCAAGGAAAAGCTGAGGAACCAACTCACGTACCGTTGCAATGCAAATGAAAATCCGTTCTTTTCACGATCAGGGCTAGTTGCTGGGAGTTATGAGGCATGATGAAATAGAAGGTTGATCGTAAGGAATGGGAGGTAAAACATGGCGATTCTCAGCTGCTGTTTGGCAATCACATCGTCTCCTGGAGAATTCCAAGTTGGCTACAGGGACCTCTTTGGATTTGGTTGTAGTTGCGTTCAGGCTTGACTAAGCACCAGAGGGGTTTCAGATGTAAGTGGTTGAGAAGTTCATGGTTGCAGCCGTTAACAGGAGATGTCAGGCACAGGAGGGCAAATTAAAAGGGCCCAGAGTGGTATGCAGGATAGCTACAACGACCATGCATTTTTATTATAAAGGATAGTCCATTCTAGAAACCTGTCCTTTTGATTTATTTAATTTAATTTAATTATTTTCTTGGTTTTGCTCTTGAATTTTCCTTGGTAAAGCAAAGTTCTTTATTTGTTGGTTGGTTTGTTTGTTTATTTAAAAGGTTTATATGGCCACCCACAACAGCAGTAAAACCAGCAATCGTAAAACAACCATAAAGGCATAAAACAGTAAAATGATCAAACAAAAATCTGTACCTTAATCATCCCCTTAGGATGCCAACTGCAGCAATTGCCCTCATTCTATTCTTTCTATTCTACGGAATAGTTACAAATATAAACCTTTTTTTAAAAATTTTATGGATCTTTTAGATTTGCCCCTTTTTCAGGTTTGTCCTTTATTTTTTTCCAAGAAAATATGGTCACTGTAAGGATAGTACCAATTACTGGGAGCAGAACCAGCACGGAAGATAGGCATCTCTTGTAGAAGGCTCTCATTGGCTTTTATCAGGTTAATTTCAGCTTTTCTCCAGCAACTGCAGAGGCAGCTCAGATGGATTTCCTCATTCCTAGTCTCTCCTTCATCTTCTCAACAGCCCTGTGAGGGAGGCTGAGAGAGAGAGGAAATGTCCCAAAGCCTCCAGTGAGCTTCATCGCTGAGCCAGCATTTGAAGCCACCCACCCACCCACCAGTTCTGATCTGATGCATGGTTAGGAAACCTGAAGAGAACTTTAATGCTCATTTTATGCCCATTCTATCCTTGAAGATCACATCTCCCAAATTTGGCAGCAAATCGCTCCCAAAGTTTTAAAACCTTGGCTGGCCCTTGGTATGTATGGTGTTCTCCCCCTACTCCCCAATGTGGTTTAATACTGGTTTTCTTAGCCGGTTTATTGTTTTCTTTTTGCTTGGTTTCAATCAGGGCTACTTGCGAGGGAGCACTAAAATCTTCAAGATGTCGAGAGTGGTGTTGCAAATGAAACCCCGTCCCTTTTCATAAAAGCCGCACCCAACTGTGCAGATTTTGACAACCCGCTCCTCCCCACAGACACACGTGGATCTTTTTAATGTATTGTTTGTCACCTAGTGTCCCTTTGGTGATTGAGGGGGCTTATAAATGGATCAAACTAGCAAGCAAATAAATTGGATACATGATGTCCCATCATTTTCAGTGGGGGTAGGGGTGGGTGGGGAGGAATTAAGGAAATGCGGTGTCCTGAGCGGAGAAAGGTCTTTCCCCATCCTCTTCGACATCCTTTGTTTTTATTTGGAAATGGGATGCTGAGATCTTTCTCCCCACAAAGCATTTGTTCCTGTAATGCTAATCCCGCTTCCTTTTGTTTCAGACCACAAAAATTGGTGTGGCTGTCAACACGGTGCGTAAGCACTGCTCGGACAAGGAAGTGGTGACACTGGCTAAACTCCTTATCAAGAACTGGAAAAGGCTGTTAGGTAAGAATCTAGCAGTTCTTATTGTGGGTGATCAGCCTTGCCAACTGGCCTTTGCAGAACTGGGGAATTCGTAGGTGTGAAGGAGATGGTGAATTGGCACCCTGGTTACAGAATTCCTTTCCAGCTTAGTTGACCTGGGCAGTTGTTTTAATCTGCCCTGTTTCCTCTGGTTTGCCTTGGTGGTCCTGTATCATGGAGTTTTTAAACTGTCTGTAACCTATTTTTAAAGATGATCTATCTACGGTAATTTAAAAAAATACTGTAACTTATTTTTAAAATGTAATCTTACTGCAACTTGAATTGCATCCCTGCCTGCTCTGGGTTTATTACTTTTAACAATGAGTGTGTAAGGCAAAAATGATACAAATTAGGAATAAATTTAATAGTTGTATAGAAGAAGGGATTTAGAAATAAGCGACATCTGCCCTTAATTCCTTTTTTTCCTTGACAGAGAACAGTTTTTAATGGCATAACTTGGTGGGAGGCATTAGCATTGGGGATCCAAATTTCTTCTCCTTCTTACTGCAATCTCCTTTCTCTTTTTTTGAGGACAAAAAATTTGCTTTAAAGCTTTTGATGCTCACAAATCTAGCAGAAGCGAGAATACCAAGGACTGGGTGAATATGTCACTTTTCACTGTGACTGAATGGTGTCCTTACACCATTTAGTCGGCTACGATTCTACCTGAATGCCCCATTTTTCTTTTAGAGTCATCAGGGACCCAGAAAGGGAAGAAAGAGAATGACAAAGACATTGCTGTCTCTGGCTGGAAAGCTGAAACGGCACTCTCTGGCCCTGTGAATGCCTCCAAAAGTCCTGATGGAAAGCTGAAAGACAGGTATTGGCATGTTCAAGCTGTTTGTACCAATCTGTGAATAGTGCAACAAATAGCTAAGATAGGGGTGTTTTGTATTACCATGCTGGGTAGACTTGAGAAAACAGAGTTGAGTAATGTGTGGTTCAGTTTAGTGTAGGAACACAGGCATTGTCTAAGCATGTTGTATCAATCAGACCATCATGTTAAGCCATGGTTTATTGGGGCAGAGCCTATTACAGGTAGTCCCCAGTTTAAGAACAAGTTCGGTTCCCAAGGTCTGTCCTTAAGTTGAATTTGTGCGTATGCCGGAACAGTATTATTGTATAATACCATATAAGTGGTATTGTGCAATGAACTCGAACTATTGTGTATTTAACTCGAATAATTGGATCTTTAACTTGTTTTGCTACCATAGGCTCTGTTCTTAACTATGGACTGTCGGTAACTTGGGCGTTCATAACCTGGGGACTACCTATACTGCAAAATATTGATTTTCAGTAGATAGTATTTCTGTGACAATTGACATCCCTCACGTACGTTGATGCAAAAGGTGTGCCCTTTGTGTAATGTCATCAGTAGACAAATGAATTAAATTGTTGTGATGGTGTACTTTCATATTTAACAGACAGCTGTGAATGACAGACACCCCCTCTCTACAATTAGCTTGTTAAAATGAGGTGGAAACAAGGCACTGTTAACCCAGACTTAGGGTTTAGTGTGTAGTGTGAACTCAACCTATATCTGCACGTGGAGGGTGCAATTCGGGTTGAGACTCTGCTCTTTGTGGAGGAGCAGAGAAGGCACTATTATCTTTTCGTTCCTGCTTTATCCTGGATGAATCTCTCAGTGCAATAGCAGGGAGGAAGATCTTTCAATCTGCAGAACCGTAGAAGGCCAAACTACGGGATAAGTGTGTTTTTGCTATTGGCCTCGACTAGAGGGGCTGTTTTAATTGGATAAGAAAAGCTACTCTGATATGGAAACTTGCAGTTCCCAAGAGAGTGTGTTATGGGACATACACTCTAATGCAGTGTTTCTCAACCTTGGCAACTTTAAGATATGTGGACTTCAACTCCCAGAATTCCCCAGCCAGCGTGAGAAATATTGCTCTAGTGTATCTGGACAGCACAGGCTAGGGAAGAGACAGTGTTGGGGTCACTGAATCAAGACTTAGAGATCCTTGCTTAAAGTGGAAAGAGGTGGGAAGAACGCAGAATGGCATTTAACAGGGATGCGCATTGCCCTGGATTTGATTCACGGTGCACGGGGGCACAAATGGTGCAGCCCCACTCTTGCCCAGAGTTGTATGCAATTGTGGGGGGCAGCTGTACCCTTCTGAGAACAGACACCTTTTTGAAATCAGAAGTGCTGACTAACTCTAGCATTACAAGTACTTTAGATCTCTGAGTAATTTGTAATGGATCATAAAGCTCTAATTGTTTAATCATTCTGACCACAAAATATCTTTTCATCTACATCAGACTGTTGAAAAGAAAGAAAACACAAGAAATGGAGTGGTTTAAGCAATACTTGTGCGTACAGCTCAATTCTGGTGCAGAAATCAAATTCGTAGGCTTGGACTGTGGTGAAAGGGACCCTCAAATGGGGGAACTGAAGGAGGCGAATTGGAGGGTTTCATAAATGTGTATATCTTTTGCATTTGACTGCTGGATCTTGTAGTTTTAGTAAAAAAGATGTAACTAGCTTGATATTTGCCTTCACCTTGCCTTAAAGGAGAGCTGGGCAATTTTTTTGTTAGCAAGCAGTGACATTATTATTAAATAAAAATTGTGGGTGATCAGGGAATGCAGATAGCAGGGCATTGGCTGAAGGGCATCACAAAAATGGCTAGGGTCATTTTTTCAGGGTGGTGGTGGAGAAGATTGGTGATCCTTGTTTGCTTGCTGGTTTACAATTTCAAGTGTACAGAGTTTCTCAGAGCTTTGCAAATTTTGTATTTTTTTCCTACCTGAATTCAGATGGAAGGCACACTACAGGTAGCCCTTGCTTAATGACCACAATAGAGATTGGAAAATTCATTGTTAAGCGGGGTGGTTGTTAATTGAATCACACCCAATTTTATGACCTTTTTTGCAGCAGATTCATTAAGTGAATCACCATGGCCGTTAAGCGAATCACACAGTTGTTAAGCAAATCACATTGTTCTCCATTGATTTTGCTTGCTGGAAGCCTGCTGGGAAGACCGCAAATGGCGATCACATGATCCCAGAACGCTGCAACCATTGTAAGTGCAAGCTGGTTGCCAGATGCCCAGATTGCAATCAGTGACTGCGGGGTGTTGTGATGGTTGTAAGTGAGAGGACCAGTTGTAAGTCCCTTTGTTCAGCACCATTGTAACTTTGAATGGTCACTAAATGAATGGTTGTTAAGTGAGGACTACCTGTACCAGGTTTTGATCCGTAAGCTATCGTTGTAACCTGGGGAGAAAACCTTGAAATTTTGTGGCTTCACAAAGGCACCTGAAAGAGAAGTGTGAATTTCTCAAATTCAGGAGCAAAGTGGTTTGATCCCAAAATTCAGACCTGCTCAACAAGTACACAGTTGTTCTTTGATCATTCCTTTTGTCTTCTTTTCTAGGAAATTGAATAAATCCACCCCACAGGAGGTAATGCTGAAGAGTAGTTCTTCTTTGGTCTCCAAGCCAGACAGGTACTGCTCTGTAATTGGAAATGTAACTATGAAAAGTTTAAAAAGATGTGAAAGGAATGAGATATGCCTGGGCATTCAAGGACCTTTTCTTCCCTAGTTGCAAGCTTCTGGGGGGAAAAAGTAGGAATGTTGCCTTAAAGGTGGTAGTCCCATTTAGGATAGAAGTGGCAAGATCTGCAGGCCAGAGACTATTTTCCTCACCGCCACCGCCCCCCATTGATTTTGCAGCCCCCAGAGCACCCCAGATGGCGTTACTGACATTCATCAGCACAATGGGCCCTGTTAACTCCCCTCAAATCCTCCCCAAACAGGCCAAAATATTTCTGCCCATCCAATGATATTACTATGTTACCAGATATGCTCTTTGCAGCTGCAAATCATTTTTTTAATGCAACTTCCAGTCTGGAAAAGATTACCTTCTTCTGGTTTAGAGCTTAAAAAGTAAAAACCAGTATTTTGAATTAAAGAATATTATTAGCCCTTTAGATCAATTCTTATCTCGGGATAAGAATAAAATTTCTAGGTTTCTTAAGATGAAAAATGCCTCTTCCTTGATCTTGTTCGTCCTTGGTGAAATGCTAGTTTTATTTTGCCACAGAGCCTCTTTAATTTCCACTTCAATGCATGTGAGTCAGAATTTGTCCCTGGACTCAGCTAACTCCCTGTTTGAAAGATGACAGAGGTGTGCTGAGCTGATGACTTTGAGAAGTCCCTCCAAAGTTTATTAGATAGAGCTTATAGCACATCTGCCGTTTAGCAGGAGGTGGATATATAGGTTGAGTAAAACAAGGCTGAGAGCCAGTTTGGTGTAGTGATTAAGGCACCAGGCTAGAAACCGGGAGACCATGAGTTCTAGTCCCACCTTAGGCATGAAGCCAGCTGGGTGACCTTGGGCCAGTCCCTCTCTCTCAGCCCTAGGAAGCAGGCAATGGCAAACCACTTCTGAAAGACCTTGCCAAGAAAACTGCAGGGATTTGTCCAGGCTGTCTCTGAGATCGGACACGATTGAACGAATTAAAAAAAAAACCCAAAGAGGCCAATTTATTGAATATTTTCTGAGTTCCATAATATCTCTGTGGTACAGGATGCAGATCCCACTGGTTCATCTGTTGCTATTTCTCCTTCAATATTTCATTTGTTTTTCCTGCAGATTAACTTTATGACTTTTTTTCCAGTGATGGCAATTTACATGAATTAACACTTCTGCATTGGTACATCATTTTGCCCTTTCATTAAATATCATATTAACCTTTGTATGGTGGTTTTAAACCTGTAGAACATTTTCTGCTAGGTTCTCCTTGGATCTCAGGGGCAAACGGTGGGGTCTGCCTCAAACGACAATGATGCCAAAACGATAACATGTGTGATGATGCCACACAAGTGCCACCATTATATACTTTTTATACTTGGCCCCTGCTTCCCAGACACCCATGGAGTAGAGAAGAAAAAGATTTGAGAACCAGGCATTCCTGATTGTGTTTTTTCCCCCAAGAATATTTTTTCACTGTGTAACTCTACAGTTCCTGATCATCATACACTATTGTGCAGACGTGCATAAAACGAATAGGGATAACTGTACCTGAAAATGGCAGCATAGAATTCTGCTTCTGTTGTAATTGCCATGTTTTATAGTGGCTTGTAGTGTGTGCTGTACTCAATTTTTTTTTAAAAGCACAAATTATGCTTGACTCTGGTGATTATATCGTTTCTTGACAACAGAACTAATTTGCCCAGGATATCTAGCCCAGGGGTTTTCAAACTTTTCAGGCCATGGAACCTTCCTTCCTTCCTCCCTCCCTCCCATGGTCTCTCACACAACCCCATCAGGAATATAATTTGAAAAACAGTGGTCTAACCTTTAGCCCCAGAATAGCTCAAGGATCTCTCATCCAAATCCTAACCATATCTGGCCCTGCTTAGCTTTTTTGAGAACAGGCAGGATCAAGAGGTGCTGCCACCTGTTGGGCATGTATGTAGTTACCCATCCTTAACAAAAAACAGAAACAGCATTTTGTGCCTATGCCGTGCTAGGTGATTACACCCTTGTGACCTTTGCAACTCCTCTTTCTTCTCTGACAATGGCAAAACTATCTGTTGAAGTGTGGCGCGTTATAGACGCAGAGAGATGTGGTATTGTGTTCCCATTGAGTAGGAACTGTATTTTAAAAAAAAGGCTGGCCCGCCGGTACCCTCAAAATTAAAAGAGACTCAGTGCCTTTCCTGCTTATGGGGTATTCATCTCTCAGCTGCGTTGCTACTGAAGCTCATAAATAATATAGATTGCCCGTTCTAAGCAAAATGCAGGGTCCTCTGTAAGTATGAACTTAAAAGATGAATGCCGCAGCTCTCTGGTTTACTTTGTATGTTTTATTGCCCCCCTTTTAGCAACTTCACTTGACTTGTAACTTCATAAAAGTTTAAACTCTGTACATAGTTCTGGGGAAAACTCTCTTTCCATACCCCCCCCCCCCCATTATTTTACCAGCAGACCTACTTATTTTGCCTTATTCACATGCAGTTTTCATCACATCTTTTCATGTGAAGAAAAAAGCCTTTCAAACTTTTTCTTGCGCAGGCATTACACCTGTGAAAAATAAACTTCGGAAACTCTGGGTATTTGTTCTTATACTTCTTCTTTTTAAAGAGGACACATGCATCTTTGGTGTCAAGTTGACATCTGAAAGATAGGAAAGTTACTACAGTCACGTAGGTTTTTCTAGGTTCGCCAAATTGTAGAAATGGAAAAACATCTCGGATGACATCAGATCCAATCCTTGGCTCTAGATAGGATCTGTAGCACAAAATGCAGTTTATTTACTTGCTTCAGTTGCATTCCATCACATTTCATATAGACTTTGATGTCCACAGGTGTCCACAACTAGCCAGGGGGATGGAAAAATGATGTCACACAGGCCATGATGTCATGATGCAAACTCCGCCCTTCCATACAGTACAGAAGTTCAGAGCTTACATCACGATGTCATAACACAACTTACTTTGCTTGTCCTCCTCACCCCCGACGCTTATGAGTAGAGATGTTTGCCCAGTCCTTCCTTAAATGCCGGCAGCGCACTTATATACATCCTGGGTCAAAGTGTGCTCCTTATTAGGATCTGTGTTGTATCAGAACAAATGGGATGCTATTGCAGAAATAGCTATAACCTTGGTCAGCTTCCATCTAACTTCCCAGGAGGTCGCCAGATGATTGCCAAGCAAAGGCAGCTTCATCTTTTATTTATTTGCAATTTGTATAAACTGTTGCATTCCAGAGAGACTCCTGGGGGGTTCACAAGAAGGCTGAAACAATAAAAAATGGCAGATCATAAATTCTGTTAAAAAAAGAAATCAGAATTCACAGTAAAGCTCTGCTCTTGGCCCCCAATCTCTGTGATAACCTTCACTTCCCAAGTGGTCTATCAAACAGCCCTGTTTAAATGGACTTCTTAAATAAGGGAAAAATAGGTATTCTCACCTTCAGGGAGAGGCTATTCTAAGGGAAGGGAAGCACAATCACAGCGAAATAATGGCCTCTGCTTGGATGTGGCGGGTGGGGAATCTTCAACATCCTTTCTCAGGATGAAAGAACAGGATAGAACAGTTCTTGAAATACTTTATAACCTTAACACAATCTTCCAAAGTTTAGTTTAGAACTCCTCTAGGGAATCCCAGTTATAGTCCTGTCTGTCTTCCGGTTGTCTGGCAGCTGCCTGAAACTGAAAATAAGTCTTCCAAGCAAGGCTGACTGAGATGAAACAGAAGACGTTTCAAGGATTTTAGCAACCAAACTCTTTCCCATTTAGAACCCATTGATCCCCATGTACATTTGGGTGGAGATGTTTGTTCTAACAGCCTTCCGCAATCTGGTGGGGAGGCACATCTTTTCACTGAAACAGAAGCCTGCAACCAGCTGCTTACATAACCTCTTGAATCTGCTTCCCTCTGGGAACCAACGGTTACACACCTGTAGAGGCATCCAGGTTGGAGAAAGCTGAGCAGAAAAGGAAAATAACTTTGAGGTTCCTTGTCTTATGCTCCAGTGGTTTTTGCCATTGGAAGAGTGATAGTCTGTGATCATCCTATTTTATCTAGAGAAAACTGACTGAGGAATGACTTATGGCCATGCATTGCAGAACTGAGGCAGCAGTCCTTCATTGTGTTGTCAAAGAAGTCATCTCAGGGTATTGTAGAGCCAAGATGTAACACAGTCTAACATTTGTTCTCACCATGCAGAGATCCCAAGGATGCGTCTACTTCCCAAAAGTCACACTTGGAGCTCAAAAAAGAGAGGTATGTTTTTTGCGCTCTGGAGAGAGCTCCTACTTTTTCTGTTCACCAAGGAAGGCTCCTAAAGATGCAAAGAAGTGAACAATTAGAAAGGAAAAAGGGGAACCTTCCTTTAGCTGACTGCAGTCAAATTAATATCCAGGGAGCACCCCCCCCACACCATTGCTGCAATAGCAACAGTGGCTGTTGTTGTTTGTGTATGCAAATGTTGCATTATAAATGAATTTGTAATTGCAGTACTGTTCTTTAGCTCTCTACTAAATGAGGGCTGGTCGTTTATGTAGTAATGAAGTTGCAACCTAGATATTTGGCCATCTACCCTTCCCAGCCCTGTAGCCAGAATTAGTGGGTTGTAATGCAGTAACCAACAGCATTCCAAGCTTTCAGAGGGTTGAATAGGATTGTTGCATGCAAAACACTTTCTGGTAGACAGGCTACTAAGCAAATAGAAGCAGGAAATGACATACAGCTTGCCTTTGGATTGATAGAAAGGAAGTGTAATTTATGGGTCAAAAGACTCAATTTATGGTTCAGCCACTAGCTTTCCCCCCCTCTGGTCTAGTTCTAGCTGTGGTTCTAGTACAGAAATACAGTTGGGAGGAGCAGATGAGGTAATGGCTAAGTTAAGTTGGACGTTCTAGAAGTCCATAATGGAACACATGTAGTATCTGCAGGACCTCAGCTTGATACACTGGAGAATACTTGCTAGCCATTGTTGAGAATACTGGACTGGATGAACAGACAGTCTGACCTGGTACCAAGGAAGTTTAACAATGTTTGCATCTCTTGCCAACACCCCTCATTCTTTTTCTTCCCTTATAAAGGAGGGACTCCAAAGATTCAAGATCTTCCAGCTCCACCGCTGCTTCCTCTTCTTCCTCCCCCAAGAGACTGTCAGTGGACAAGTAAGCTAACACATCCTTTATGCTAATTCCACCTAACTGATCTTTCTGCAGCACTTCTATTAGTCTGGCAAGATAGAACTTTTCTTCTGCTCCTTAGAGGAGATGAGATCATATATGTTAGGATGGAGGAGTTTTATATTGCATCTTTGTTTTCAGAAAAATGATGTTTTGATCCTGGTTGATGAAAGGCTTCAGTGGAGTCAAACATAGCCTCTGAGAACCATCATCAGGAAGTGGTGCTAGATAAGGATTATGCATGGAGGTCATCAACCTTAATGGAAAAGTGATGTTGATGTGATATGGCTGCTTTGGAGTGGTAGCTTCCGTGGCAAACTTGTGTTTCCTTAGGAATATGTTTTCATGCTGGATCACCTTTTCAGCCACATGATACAGTCCCCCAAAACATATTCAGGAGCATGTGAACTTGTAGTTCACAAGAACTAATAGCTTTTGTCTGAAGCTTATTACGCTGGGTGTAAGAAATGCATATACTGGTGAAAATTGCTAACAAAACAAAATGCATTCCTCTTCTTCCTCCCCCCCCCCCCCCACACAAAGTTTTATACCTCCAGAAAGTGTATGCTTGGAATAATCGTGTATAAACCTGCGTATATTTGGCTAATAAGTTAGGGAAGCTTACATATAACCACTGTAATTTTCATATATACTGATTTAAAATTTGCAGAATGCTTTTGGGGATTGGTTAATATGCATACTATAGACCAAGTTTAGACTGATTGAGATATTAGGGCTTGTCTCATAGTGTTTTATTTATTCATTCATTCATTTATACCAACAGGACTGTTTACAAACAAGAAAAATATAGAATAAAACAAGATTATAAACTAACAAAAAATTCACCTACTGTGACAGCCCAGGCCCATTGTCCTTACCAAAAGCTTGTGGGAACAGTGCAGTTCTTAAAGACTTACAAAAGACAACCCCCCACAAACCTTGAGTGTCTAGTCCATAGTATGATTGGCATGTTCCACTCCTGGCCAGTAACCTAAAGCAGAGAGTATATCCACACCTTCTCACAGAGTCCACAGCACTCTGCAAGTCATCTGACTTGATCTCACTGAAAAGGAATGGAAAAGTACAGTACATTTTTAATGCTTCATTGTTGAGACACGACCCTGTTGGTAGGGAAAATTAGTTGGATCTACACAGGGAAAGTTCTGACTGGAGACAAGATCAGATCATCATCATGTGATCAAGGGAGAGTAGTGAGGTCACCAGGCCCTTCAAATACCAATATAAACAGCATGTGAGCAAAGATCTTGAATTATATATGGGATTTAGTTGAAATTCTTTGTATTACCATGATCTGACCTGTATTCGTTATGGTGCACTTCTCTGTATCCTCTTTAGGAGAGCCTCTACCAGCTCCAACCCGGTGGCATCATCTCCTGGATCTCATAAAAACAAGGAGGATAGCAAAGATGAAAGGTATTGTTGGGTGGGGGTGTTCCAAATCAAAGGAAAAACAGAATAAACTAGATACATAGAGGAGGACAGTCAAACCTTGAGATACAAGAATGGAGATCAGGCCAAAAAATTAAATGGGTCCAATTGCCAATTGGCATTGTTTGATAGGCCAACCAAAAGGAGTGTGCAGGCAATAACCCTCTTCAGTTGCTTCTCTCCAGGAGCTGCTGTTCCAGTCATAGATCATGGAAAAGTAGTTTAAGATATTTGCAGGGTAAAGATTTATGTCTGAAAAAAAAAAAGTACTGATACTTAGATAGGAACATGAAATATCTCATCATGTGGCCAAGTAACCAGGGTGCCTACTCAGTTTGATGGACAGTTTCTTCTGTTGTATAAACTCCTTAAAGACCTCTGGCTGCTCTTCCATAGATCATGTCTTCCATCCCTTTCTCATAGACCAGATATGAACTTGGCAGCTTTTTAAACAGAGGACATGTTCAGATAGAGGGTTGTCCTTCTGCAAAGGACATAGCTTGTGTCTGCTTGCAAGTGGCTTCTTGTGTAGCCTTCATTTTTGCCTCTTCTGAATTGTCCACAAGTGTTCCATGGGATGATCTAATATTGTGTGTGAGAGAGAAAAGGAATAGTATATTTCATGCCATTGCAAATGCAGTATTGGCTTTCAAATAAGTTGGCTGCATTCATACCAAACTTGTAATCTGGAGATTCATTTAACCCATTTGCTGGGTTTACCAATGCAACCAATCAGGCTGGATGTGTAAGCTAAGCACCAAAGACGGAATGGAAATGTATGTTAACCAAGCTTGGTATGTTGTGCAAATACACCCCTTCAATCTCTACCTGACCTGGTTAAAGCATGTTGTATGAACATGCTGATTAACCACATGAGTCCTTGCATAAAGCCTAAGTAGCACAGCCCAGATTAAGCTTGGAACTGGCCCTGCCATTAAGCAAGGGGACCAGCTTGCTCAGCCTGCTGATTCAGGTTTCAAGAAGAGAAAGCAAACAATTAGTAATCAATGTCTTTCTATTGGATCTTTGCAGCTAGGGAAGGGAGAGATGAGTAGCATAGTTTTGGCCCTGGGTGCCAAAATAATTTGACTGCTCTTGACCTCTATGATCCCAAACAGTCTTGGGTGGCTTTTGAAGAGGCTATTGTAAAGCGTTCATCATGATAGTATTTGCATTGTTCATTTAATGTAAAAATCTCACTTCTTGTCCTGCTCAGATCAAATGACAAATCTCGAGGTGAGGTTCCCAGGATGCCAGCCAGTCCAGTCACGCCAACATTTGGGACTTCTGTCTGCTTCTTGGCCTCCTGCTGTTTGACGGGAGACTCCATTAGAGACAAGTGTATTGAGATGGTCTCTGCAGCCCTGAAAATGGATGGTGAGAAACAAAACTTCCTGGGGGACTCAGGAATTAACTTAGGTTGAAAGTCATGGGGATCTAAGGAGTTTACAGTCTATTAGACCTGGAACTCTGATCCAGATGTTTTTATCTCCAGCTTCCATTGTGGTGGGAGATACCTGCATGGCAAAAGATTGAGGAAATGCAAAAGAGGAGAAGCAATCAAGCCAGTGATGTGTGAAGTACATGAACATTGATTAGATTACATAAATACAGAGGCATTACCTGAGTTATTGATACAGGATGATTGATAGTAGCAGTAGCAGCAATTTTATTTATGGTCAGAGACCAAGTGGCAGCAAAAAATACAGATTCCAAAGGAAGGACACACAAAAAAAAAAATACTGACAGATAAAAACAGTTTGTAAAATAAGATAAAACGAAGAGCAGCAAGAAAATGAAAAGCAGGCCCAAATCAGAGGCATTTGCAGGGGGAGTCAAGGGGGCAAAGGATGACAAGAGTGTCTTGCTGTCACAATGTAAGCTCTGCCCCCTTTGTGTGTGTATCATGACATCATACGTGGGTATGGAAGGGACAGAGCTTATGGCAAGATGCTTATCCCTTTGATGAAAGCATCAGATCCTGCAGATGCTTCTGATCCATATCAATACAGCGGAGAAAACCATCTACAGTTAAAAAGTTCACTTTAAAAAGTGAGCAACTATTTCTGCTGCTACTACTGCTTGTGGCATTATTGATATTAATGGGCATTCTGTAAGTAAAGTCTGCCTGATACTAAAGTTAATTATCTTACCCATATTTTTTTAAAACTATGTAAGTATAGAAGTACAGTTTCTGTGGTTGGACACAAAACTGAGATTCACCTGCTTGTGCTGAATGATCTTTTCTTCCTTCCCCATCTTCATTTCTTCCTCCTCTTCTTTATCCTCTTCATCATCATCAAAGATGATTACAAGGAATTTGGGGTCAACTGTGATAAGATGGCAGCTGAGATTGAAGATCATATCTTTCTGATATTCGGGCCTGCTGGTTATTAGTATGGGGCAGGGGGGACACATCAGGCTGGGAAAGGTTTATGCAAATATTGGATAGATGTTGCCATGGTAGGTGAAAACAAAAGCTCCTGAACTGTACAGATTCAAGAGATGCTTTCTTGAACCTTTTTTTTTTAAAAAAAAAATCAGGAGGCCAAAAACATGGGTCTGGGAAATCTGCATTGAAATCTGTCCCCGTAAAAGAAACCAACAGAACAGATGGGACTTCCTCACCACTCTAGAATGGTCTTTTATATCTAGGAATTCCTCTCTGTAGGGGCTAGAAGAAAAATCTGTATCATCTACCTCTAGTACCACACAAGCTTGATGGGATGGAGGACAGGAGATAGGGCCGACCAAGGGAAAAAGATCTGTCTTGTGTAGCTCTGCAGATGAGAGCTGTAAGGGTTGAAACTGGCGAGGTGGGAGCCAACGATGCTTAGGCCAGACAGAACTGTTAGGTCAACCTGGAGTGGATATCTTTGATGTTCAAGGCTGGGGAACAAGAACAGCCAAAAGTCTGTTGATTTTAAAGGGTAGGAGGTAACAGCTTGAGATGTAAAACCCTGAGTCTGACATACATGCATACATATACATATGCATCTTGATTCCTGTATTCTGCAGTGAGCAGTTAGACTTTCTGCATATATGTGACTGCTGTCTTGTCTGCAGTAAAGCAGCCAACCTAACTCTGTGGAATATATGAAGCTTCTGCTGTTAGCTGATTACTGAAAGCGAGGCTACAGTCTTGCACAGCTGAGATTTTCTGATGTCTCTGGTGTGAAGTCTGATACTAGGCAGCCTGGTTTGATCTTAAAAATAAGAAAGAAATTTACATGGGGTCAAACCTGGACAGTTGTTGGGTGGGAGACACCAGGAAAACTCAGGGCTCTAGGCTGTACTGTGAAGATGGGGGGAAAAATCTCAGAAGGCAATAGCAAACTATTTCTCTACAGTACTGTAGCCAGATAAACTGAATGGATGTATTGGTGAGGTCAGCAGGGTCTGAGTTAGAGAGAGTATTTTTTACTTTGTGTAGGAACTACGTGCCTCCTGCTTCCAACAAAAGGCGTGCTCCTTTGGGAACAAATTAGGCATAGTTAGAAATGGGACTAATGAGAAATACCGAAGGACATACCCAGGTTTTAGGATTAAGGGCAATTCTCAGTCTCTGTGGTAGGCAGGTCCGTTCCATCTGTGCAGAAGATGGAGGAATCTGCAAGATCCCTTGTTTGTTTATTTTTATTTTATTAATCACATGTATACATTGCCCATCTCCCTGTATAAGTGACTCTAGGTGGCTTACAAGTAAAAAAACAATAAAAAAATGATAAAAGTCTTTACCAAAATATACAAAGTTAAAAGATGGAGAGAGTGTCCTCCAGCCACCAACCAACCCCAGTGCTGTGAACCCCCATTGGATCCCCGTGCTAGTTGGCAGAGGAATACCCCAAAATAAATAAATAAATACATCTTCAGGGTGGGGGGGAAGTCCTTGGAGCAGAAAGGTGGGGTGAGGAAGCAGAAACAACCCCAGGAATTCTGAAATGCGCATTTCTGCAGGTGCTCTTCCTTTTCCACTTATTCCTTAATGCTGCCACGTATCTTCCAAGAGCTGAAGAGCACAGATATGAAATACCGAAACCGAGTGAGGAGCCGGATTAGCAACCTGAAAGACCCTAAGAATCCTGGCTTGCGTCGCAATGTGCTGTGTGGAGCCATCCCGCCTGCCCTAATTGCAAAGATGACGGCAGAAGTCAGTACAAAGAGGCAGCGTGTTGTTTTTCTCAGGCCTATATGATACCAATGAAACTTTGATTAACGGATCAGTTCTGGGGAGGGAGGGACTGTTATTCCTGATCGTCTGTTAAATCAGAAAGGGCATCATCGTGGCAATTTACATGATTTGAATGATGACATCATTATGCAAAAGATGGAAATTGTCACGGAAGTTGACTTCATTGTGTGCAAAGTCTGTAGTATCGAGATCTGGTAAATCAGAGTTTAAAATATTTGCTTGTTAAGCTTGGTTATCTTTTAAGTCTTTAATTGCATTTTAAAAAATTAATTATAGCAGTTCTTTTAATAATATATAAGAATTACTGCACATCTGGGTTCACACAACAAGTTTGGTGCTGGTCATTGACCAAATAAATTACTCTGCTATGTAGATTGCTATGCTATGCTATGCTATGCACTACACTGTAGTACACTACACAACACACAAGTTAGACTACGCCAAATGGGTTTGGGCAGCTTGTGGTTCAGCATCCCATGAGAAAATCCAGCTCTTGCCTTAATAGCATGTTGTGTGAACCAGGTCATTATGTCAAGCCAAAACATGGTTTATTTGAGCATAGCACGTTATGCGAACCCAGCTATTCTGTTTTGTTAACCCAGATATTGTGCAAATGTGGCTTACGTGTTTATGCAGTGCCTAAGAACTGCTATGAACTGACTATGTGAACTCTGTAATAACTAAAGTAGATGACCTGGGATCACCCGCCATGTCAAGCAACCTAGAAATCTATTAAGTATGGTTGTTGGAATATAGGTGACATCATATGTGCCATGTTGTCATAATGCAAATGACACAAATTGCATACTTGCATCAATTTGTATCAGATATTGTTAGTGTATTTTATTGTTGTATTGTGTAAGCTGCCTAGAGTCGTAACAGATTGGGGTGGCCTGTAAGTGTCATAAATAAACAGATGTGGTTCACATCATTGGCAAAATGACGTCATGATGCATGAGACATCGTATTGACGTCATCACAGCTGTTACTGGACACCTATTCATCTGTGCCATAAATCATGGTAAACAGGCTGCAGTAGCTGAAGCCAAACACCAGACAAACCACATTATAGGTTAGCACAATGTGGAAGCTCAGCCATTTGTCTTTCTTGCTGCCCAATTGAGCTAAGTCTTTTAATCTCTCAAGTCCAACCCACAAATTTAGGGCTTTGCACATTGTGGCTGTGTTCATACAATACTGTTAACCTAGTTAAAGTAAGCATTTTTGGGATTGCATAACCCCATGACTAACTAGGTTCACGTATCAGACAAAATCATCCCCCAAGCACTTCTAACCAAGATTAAAACCAGATTTAGCCTTGCGTGCCAATGCACCCAGTAACTTTAGAACTGAATAGGGCCATGTGATGGAATGGTTGGATGAAGGCCGTGCTCAGGGAGATAAGCATTTCCTTAGCCCCCAGTAAGAGCGTGGGAAGGTTAAGGGGATGAGACTGGCACCACCCTAAGGAATTCACGGTGTTTTGGCTTGCTGGCATGGGAAGTTTAGATTGAGTCTGGAGAGACTGATGTCAGGTTCAGCCCAAAGAACTCCCCGAGACAGTGCAGATACAGTTCTGTTGCATTTATTAGCTTCCACTTCCAAGACAGAATCTCTCCAGACTCAATCTAAACTTCCCAAGCCAGCAAACCAAAACACCGTGAATTCCTTAGGGTGGTGCCAGTCTCATCTCCTTAACCTTCCCACGCTCCTGATGGGGGCTAAGGAAATGCTTATCTCCCCGAGCGCAGCCTTCATCCAACCATTCCATCACAGGCCAGCAAGACTTCACTTTGATGAAGCCTGCCTAACAAAACTGGCCCTACTGCATTTGATACGGTGGTACCGCTGTGCATTGCAGGAAATGGCTAGCGATGAGCTGAAGGAGCTAAGGAATGCTATGACCCAAGAAGCTATCCGCGAGCATCAGATGGCAAAGACAGGAGGTACAACCACCGACCTCTTCCAGTGCGGAAAATGTAAGAAAAAGAACTGCACTTATAATCAGGTGCAAACACGGAGCGCCGATGAGCCCATGACCACTTTCGTGCTCTGTAACGAGTGCGGGAATCGCTGGAAGGTTTGTATTATTTGTTGCTTGTAAATGCTTTAAGCACATGATTAGGTAATTCATCTGCCCTTCGGCCAGAAAGCCTCCAAGGGCAGCTTGCACAGCAGAACAGGCAAGACACTCCCCCCCTTCGTGGCTGTCATCTGAAGAGACGTGACGCAGAATCAGAGGTTCTGCAGAGGGAAGTAAATGACCCAAACAGCATTGTGTCAATGCGACACCACCTCTGCCTTTTTGTATCTGCATCATACAAAGTGTGACGAGGGAAAGCTAGTTTGGAGGTGGTGTGGTCTTCAAGAAGCTGGATCTTTTCCTTGGGGTGTGTGGTAACTGCAATCCCAGCAAAATGTCCCAGGTGCTGGCAGCACGCCCCCACCCCTTCTGAAGCATCGTGTTGGCGTTAGTGTGCAATCTCAAAGAAATAGGCAGCTTTTTGAAGGAGGCACCTAGAGGTTTAGCACCCGAGCCCCAAACCTCCCCAAAACACTACGTATCTCTAGGTGTGAGGGCATAACACCCTGTTCATTTCATAAGGTGCTTGGCTTAAGCCCGACTTACGTTGCCTGTTGGTGCAGAATTCAGTATTCTGGTGCAGAGTGCCAAAACATCTGGCTTGCATTAGCCTGTATTCTTCAAAAAAGCATTCTTTGTTTTACAGTTCTGCTGACGCTCTTTGCGCCCCTATGCCAGCTACATGAAGAAGATGTTCTCCTGTTGCAGCCAAAGAGAGAAAAGAATCTTTGAACTGATGAAATAGAAGCAGGACAAGAAAACAGCCGGCAAGGTTGAAGTGCTGGAGTTTCAGCCCCCATCAGATCTCTTTAAAAAAATGCAATAGGTTTGGATGAATTACTTAAAGGGAATCCTATCTTTGTACTAGTTCAGGTGATATATTGGTGCCCTTACTGGGAGGGCTGTGTGTGTTCCGCAGTTATATTGCGCAAAGGCAGACATTAATACTGAGCATAGAATGCCACAGATTGTGGGTTGCTCCCTGCTTTTGTTTTGGGAAATGTAAATGTTCCACTCTCGAGGCTGCAAAGATTGGTTTGGCAGTGCATGCGTGGGCAATGTCTAGTGAAGTCTCCAAAGCCAGAGGAAGATTCTGATGTCAAGAAAACATGGATGCTGAGGGCCTCGCTTGGTGATTAGCAGCTTATTCAAATCATAGAGTGTAGTTTATTGAGGCAAATTGTAAGTAACGTTTAAAAACAACAGCAGCAGCAGCAAGAAAGGAAAGAAGCATGGGATATATACAGTTCTGACTCTGTAATCAGGAGTCCAACAGCCAGACCTCTCCCTTGCTGCCAGAAGGTGACATCTATTAGAAGATTCGTAGAGACTCAACCTTCAATTGGATGGATTAGAATTTGATCCACTTGGTATTTCCATCCATGGTTTAACCCAACATTGACTCCATCACCCCTATTTTGTTTATTTTGCTAAGTTGGGGTGGATTTTTTTGGCAAGAGAGAGGTCACCAGACGTCAAGAAAGAGGCTTTTTGTACCTTAATAGGTACAAAATCAAAATAGGTACAATCAACCCAGGTACTTTCTCTTCCCATATTTTGACTATACGCTATCAGCTACCAAAATGTTTGTTTCCTGTCCTTTGACTTTCATATAGGCTAAATCCAAGCACTGATCTCTTTTGGTTGGCATTGTCACTCCAAATTCTTCCAAAGCTGTGCTCCTGGAATCCTTTACAGGAGATTACGGGCACAGGTTGAACCTGGATGCAAAGAATGCTTCCTAGCACCAAGAGATGACACCACTTGCCCCTTCCTGCTTTTTGTCACTGTAAAGACAAAAGCAAGTCATAATAACCAATTCACTAGCACCACAATAGATTCAGGGTTATCCAAGCACACCGGGAGGCTAGTTTTGAATAGGCCACTGTTCCTGGGATACCTATTTTACAAAAGGGTGTCGGTCACTGGACATAAGGCAGTTATGAATCCTCCTTCAGTGTATCTGGTGGTGGATCAGTGGCTAGTCTGACCTGCTGATTAGCCTTCCCCAGCTTGGGGATCCAGTTGCTATGTGGGCTTAACTTGCAGAATCTCCCAGCCAGCACAGCTATTGCAAAGCATTCTGGGTCCATGTTTTTGGAGGGCAGTTAAGTTGGGAAAGATGGATATCTTCTTGTAGGGAGGGAGCTGGACCTGAGAAGCAGCCCTAGTTGTTGTGTTGGGGTGTAATATAATTCAACATGGCAGATAATTTCCCAGTTATTGTTCTGCTATGAAATTATCAAGGATTTTGAGCAAACAAGTGAATCCTGCTGGGGTGTTTGGGATGTCAGAGTTTGCTAAGGTTCTGCCTCTGACCTGGAGGAACAGAACTAGTAAAGAAATGTGTACAGCTATTGCATGATGAGGAATTTCCTCTTTTGTTACTTTACTGTTTTCTTTTCTTTTATTTTCAAATGACTTCATGCCATATAGAGCAAGTACTAGGATTGTCCAAACCAAATGCCCAATGGAAAACAGTAAACTGTGAATGCTCACCTGTCACTTGTGGTCTGTTCATTCTGGGATATGGGAATTCCTACACCAGTTGCTCTAAATCTTTGGGTGATGGGCAGGATCAAGTCCAATACTGGAAGAGTCCCTTGACAGCATATCTTCTAGTAGACCTCCTTTATCAAAGATCCTCACCAACACTTGGGGGCACTGTTTTTGTTCTCCACAATGCCTCAGAGCAATCTTGCATTGTTGTTCATTGACAATTCAGTGACCAGGTTTAATCAATCCACTGGAAGATGTTCAAAGAGCACCAGGTTTCAGCCAGCCTATCTCATGGGGTCCTGGACCAACACAGGATCTGTATTGGTTAGAGTCTTGAGAACTGTATTTTGGGACAGCTTTTCCCATTCTGCTGCCTCCCAGGTGTGCTTGACCTCATCTCCCATAATCGCTGTGGGCAAATATCAGCCCAGCATTATATCTGGTCTAAGTGCTGTTGTGTATAAGAGTCAAGCTAGGGCCATTAGTGGCCTCTGTTCAAATGTGATTGATGAAGGATAAAATTTATTCCTCCCAGCTTGCTTATTCTGTTCTGCAAGGCCTCTTGTCACCACATAGCATGTCAAAGGCACCTCCATTGATGCAGTGTGTCATAACCTAGCACCATCTGTCCCCGCTCCAGCAATTATGCAAAGACCCAGCAATCTGGAGAAGGCTCTAATGCTGGGAAGGGTGGAAGGAAAGAGAAGAGGACAACCAGCAGCCAGGTGGATGGACTCAGTTATAGTGGTGATTGGGAGGCCTGAAAAAGCAGGTTAGGGACAGATCATCATGGAGAAGATCTATCTATGTGGTCGCTAGGAGTCAACAACCACTTGATAGCCCATAATCAAGTTAATAAATCTGGGGTTGGTGTCTGAGAGCATAAACCTGAGTTTGGTCCTTGTTAAAGATGTGAGTGATGATAACAGTAGGAAGCTGTTGATGCTCCAACACACTGCAGCAACAAGGCTGATCTGTGGGTAGAGGCACACTGGGGGGCAGTCACAGCTCAGATTTGCCCAATCTGTTTCTGAAAATGTTGGGGAACCAGTGGTACCTCCTCTTGAGTTTTCCCTGTTTCACTCTTTGCTTCTTGGGAATGAGCTTTGGTTGGTTTTGCTGGTGCAAAATATTTGATACCAGCTAGTATTGCTCTTAAGTTTATAAGTGACCTTTGATCTACTGCCTGATTAATTGATGCTCTTTTTAATTAATGCTTTAATCACATTATGGCAGATATAACTACCCTAATTTTAATGTTTGTCATTATTGACAACTCTTCAACTCCCAGCTGCCATACAAGAGATCCTTGAAATCAATGGGACTGTAGTCATTCCATTCCATTCATTTCAGTTGCTCCACTCCAATGTTTTCAACCTTGGCAAGTTTAAGATGTGTGGACTTCAACCCCCAGAATTCTCCAGCCAGCTGGAGCACACGGGAGAATTCTGGGAGTTGAAGTCCACACATCTTAAACTTGCCAAGGTTGAAAAACACTACTCTACTCTGAGATTGGGTTTGCATAATGTTCCACATCAGTTTGTTTTAACCCTAGCTTTTTTTTTTTAAACAAACTACACAGTGTTGCACAGAGCCGTAAGCTACAAACTCTGGTTTCCAAACCACAGTGACTGGGTTAACAAATCACACTGCAGCTTTAAGCAATGTTTCAATCCAGTAATTATAGTAATAACATGCTCTGTTGCTTCTGCTCCAGAAATGTTATTCAGTTTTCCAACCTGTTTCTTGTGAAACAGAAAAAGAGAGAAGCTGTTTTAGATTGGGTTAATGCATTATGCTTAGCCAGAATGTGGTTTGTTTGTGAGACAGCTTGTTCTAAATCATGATTTATAGATAAATATGGGGACATGGCAAACTGAGATGTATTCAGCTAAGCTTGGTTAAGCACCCCAGGGATTAGCACAAGGTGTGAACAAGGTCATAAAAAGGACAGCTTTGGAGAGCTGCTTTGCGGTCCGCCATCTCTCTGTTCCCTGGCATTCTTATGCATACCTGTCTGGGGACAGAAGAGAGATGCCATCTAGGTGAATCTTTGTTTTCTCCCAGTTCTGTTCTTGCCGCTGTTCTTTTTTGAGGTCTATGCAGGCAAGCTACAAAGTCATGTTCTCACTGGTTGATTAGATTCGTATCTTGCCTATTTTGTAAAACTGAAAGCAGCAGACATAATGCTCCTTCTGCTTATTTTCCCCACAACCACAACTCTGTGAGGTGGGTTGGGCTGGCCCAAAGTCACCCAACTGTCTCTCATGCCGAAGGGAGGCCTAGATCTCATGGCCTCCCAGTTTCTAGCCCAGCACCTTTACTGCTGATCTGCCTGGAAGGACTCCAGCAAGACAGAGCGTCCACGTGAGCTGGCCAACACAAAGGAGCACTTCGTCTGCAGAATCCCTGAAACGTAAGACTTGTGGTTGGAGGACCTTCCGGTGGAAGGCACAATTGGCTGATTTTGAAAGAACCTGAACTCACACTCTACACTGAGCCATCACGAGATTTGATTGGTTTGACTTAGTGTGTTGTGTGAATTCAGCCATTGGCTTTGTAAACCATGATTTGTCTTCACCGTATGGGTTAACAAGCAGACCCAAGTTGGCAGCTGCATTCATGGAGCAAGCTGAATTTGATTAATGTTGGGATAGCCTTTTAGTGACTCCAGGTGTTGTATGTTAAGTTAATTCAGCATATTATAAGAACCCAGTAAACAGATTAATTAAGTAGCCAGGTTAAGCATGTTGTGTGAATCACCCTTGTATCTTACCGATGCTATTAAGATCTGTGCTTGAAACCAAGCCTGACCTTGGTCCACCTAGCTGAGTGTGGTCTCTTCAGTTGTGCAGTCAGGGGTAGAATCTAGAGACAAGACACTTCCATTCCTACTGGGGGGGTGCAAAAACCTGGCTGTGACTGCCACGAATCCTAGTTTTATGACAGCTGGTAAATCTCAATTTCTCCTATTTCAGTAGATCACAGAATCCCTGTGCATTTTATGTAATAGACTGATCCCTAAAGCTGGGGGGATTTATACTGGAAAGGACAAACTCCTCTTCTATTCCCAGGTGTTGAAGGAGTGTAGTGTAGTGACTGAGTAGCAGTAAAACACGTGTATCCTCAGAAGGACTCGGTCAATTGTATTACAGGTGAGAAAGACGCAGCCTGCTTGGCTCTGAAAGCAGTTAGGTTGAGGCCCTGAACAGTTTAATTCGAAGCCAACCCTTGCCCTGATTAACCAACAAAGACCTATTACGGCACCCTCTATCCCCCGCCCCCATGAATTTTAAATTGTAGAGTTCGATCTTTGGAGAGCACACCGTACTAACACTGCCCTTTAGCATGTGCAGGATCCTCTGAAAAAGTTAGCAACCAGTGCTCTGCGTTGGCGCAAAGAGGCCAACTGACCACTCCGTCCTGCAAGCGCTGTGCGAAACGCCTCAATCCTGCCGGGTTGCAAAGCATTGCTTTTTCGTCCCGCATCCCTCCCCTGGACCAGCAGTTTGGCTCTGTCTGCGCCCACCCAACCCAGAGACACCGCGCCTCCAACCCCGCTTGGCCATTCCCTCCGCCATAGGGCGCTCCCCCCGCTCCAGCCTCTAGAGAGCGATAGAAGGCTGCTGCAGATTGGCGCAGTGGTCAGTTTCGCCCAACCGGTCAGGAAATTAATTTTCCTTCCCCAAGTAATTAGCAACCTCTCCGTTCCTCTCGTAGCTGAGCTTCAGAAGAGCTGTTTGGCCCTCGCCCGCTCCCTGTTTAGCTTTGCACGTTGCAACTCTCCTATTGCCAGAGAATTCCCACGTTGTAGAGTGACAATAGGAACTACCATTGTTGTTATGCTTAGGTATGCAAATGCTATCGTTAATGCAATTGCTTATCAGATTCAATGCTTTGTTAAGTCGTTTTTGCGAAATTAATTAAATCAATCCAAATCCACTCAGAGTTCTCACTCCAGTCACAAATGATCAAGCACAAATGATCCTACTTTGGACCCATGACGTGAAGACCCAGCTCTCTGGGGAAGGCTGTGATGCTAGGAGAAATGGAAGTGAAGAGCGGAAGAGGATGACCAGCAGCAAGATGGATGGACTCAGTTACAGAGGTGATGGGTGCGCCATTGGAAGACCTGAAGAACCTGGTTAGGGACAGATTGTCGTGGAGAAAAATCTATCTGTGGTCGCTAAGAGTAGACACTGACTTCATGGCATATCATAAGCAATAAAGCTAACTATAATGCATGAAAGGCTATTGTGGCGTTCTTCTTCCTGCAAGTGCGCCCATTAGCGTAGCTGATTCCTGGGGCCTGCATTTTTACAACATGCTTACAAAATTAACTCATTATCTGGGACTACACCATACATTAAACTCTAAAGGAGCCACCTAGGTTGGATTTGCACAATATGCTATGCTAAGGCACAAAGCAAGGTAGTGTCACCCTCATCCCAACTTTGCTCGCTGGAGAATGCAGCTTTGAGAACCCTCAAATGGATCTAGTGGAAGCACCTGAAGGCAGCTGGTAGATTTCACTCTTTCATTCCCACCCCTTTTCCAAGCCTAATGAGATTCAGGCAGCGAGTCAAAGAAAGTTGTGGTAAATCAGTTCACTTGTTCCCAAGCTAGGCCATAAAACCATAAATCAGTCCATAGTCTTTTATCAACATTACAAAGGGCTAGACAGAAGCTGTGTTCTGGATTTCAGGAAGCAGTCCAAAATCAGGATTACAAGGGGTAAGAAAAATCTCCCTGCACTGCTGTAGGCTGCTGCGATTTGGGAGACGTCTGTGCTGCAGGGCCTTGCACAATCAACACAACCCTCTGGAGAGAGTGGTGTGGTGTGAACACAGGGTGCAAAAACAGGCAATAGCTGATCATACAATAGCTGCAAATGCTTTCTCAAAGCTATAAGGCAGTGTTTCTCAACCTCAGCAACTTTAAGATGTCCAGACTTCAACTCCCAGAATTCCCCAGCCAGCCTTGCTAGCTGGGGAATTCTGGGATTTGAAGTCCAGACATCTTAAAGCTGCTGAGGTTGAGAAACACTGCACTGGTGTATCACTATATCACACAAAGTTCATAAATAATGGTTGGAAGGGGTGGTTGCTTGTGAGAATCCCTGCCCCACGTGCAGCTGAATCTCTGTAGCCCTGAGGTTTTTCAGGCTCTGATTCTGCGAAGCTTCAGCTCCCATCATCAGTTCCCTGCTAAGCCACCAATAGTTCAGGACGAAAAGACCTCAGCTGTACATTTCACAGTGACCACCAGAGGGCAGCATAGAGGAATAGAAAACAGGAGTCTTTGGCCATTTAGTGGTACACCTGGATTTTTGCATGCTTTAGCTCTATCCATGCACTCCCACCTAGCCTGCTTAATGGCAGAATAAATGCATTGCAGTAATCAGGGAGACATGGCTGGCAGGAAATCCACAGTTACAGTCATCCTCCCATTTCTGGGAATGTGAGAAATGGCACCCTCCTCCCCCCCCAAAGTGAAATAGCCCCTAGCTCAGTGTTTCTCAACCTCAGCAGCTTTAAGAGGTGGGGACTTCAACTCCCAGAATTCCCCAGCCAGCATGCTGGTGAATTCTGGAGTTGAAGTCCCCACCTCTTAAAGCTGCTGAGGCTGAGAACCCCAGCCCTAGCTAAATGCAAACATTTCAAAAAAAGCTGAAAGACTACCGAGGACCAAAATAAGGGTGAATCACTCTTTCCCCACAATGTATAGCTTAGTTGTGGGTCCAAACATTGGAGACACGCTAGCTCTGACATTTCTGGTGAACAAAGTAATGAGGGACAGTAGGGCCCTTCAGTATTTACCATGGAACATTTTGCATTTTATCCTGCATTTTATCCCGCGATCCTGACCTGCAATATTGCAGGAAATTTGTTAGCCTTTTCAGGTGCCAAGGACGCCAAGCTGCCCAAGAGATTAACAGGGCAGGACAATAATTAAACAAAATCATTCAGCTAGAGGGGATGGTTGCCTAAGAGACCGGTCTCAGCTACCTCCTGATGTTCAAAGTTAGGAAGAGAAGAAAATTGCTTAGAACAGGACCTTGAGCTTCTTACTGGAAAATAGTTGTTTGGAATAATGTCTTAATAAGTGGTTGAAAATTTCAATTTGTTGAGTTGGCCATTTGTGGCTCTGACTTGCCAGCTGCTCCCAACTCCCAGGAGCTAGTCTTCCTGCTTCTTGTTGCACTGCCTTCCCTCTCAGAAAGTTTCAGGTGATTTAACCATAATCACTGTCTATGCAAGAGCCAGTTTGGTCTAGTGGTTAAAGCACCAAGCCAGGAGACCGGGAGTTCTAGTCCCACCTTGGGCACAAAGCCATCTGGGTGACCTTGGGCCAGTCTCCTTCTCTCTCAGCCCTAGGAAGAGGGAGTCAAGGGCAAACCATGTCCAAATTCTTGCCAAGAAAACTGCAGGGACTTGTCCAGGCAGTTGCCAGGAGTCAAGACTGACTTAAAGGCACACACATTCATTTGAGAGCCAGTTTGGTGTAGTGGTTAAGGCACCAGACTGGAAACTGGGTGAGTTCTAGTCCTTCATTAGACATAAAGCCAGCTGGGTGACCTTGGGCCAGTCATTCTCTCTCAGCCCTGGGAAGAAGGCAATGGCAAACCACTCCCAAAATCTTGCCAAAAAAACTGCAGGGGCTTGTCCAGGCAGTCACCAGGAGCAAGACTGACTCGAAGGTGTGCACACACACACACTCTGTGCGACAATAATACACATAAGGGTAGGACACTGTGGCCATCCAGATGTTGCTAAACTACAATTCCCAGCAACCCCTTCCAGCCTGACCACTGATGAGGGATGCTGGGAGTTGTACTTTATCCATCTTCACTCCCCCCAACCCAGCAAAAACATTTCCCTGAGTGTTGGTGGGGAATGGCTCTCTGCAGCTAAGGTAGGATGGGAAGCCAGCTGAGCATATCCAGGGATCTTAACAATCATGTAGAGCGGCCTGATTCTTTTTATCCCATTCTGGGTTAGACCGAGGTGGGTGGGTTTTGTTTTTAACTTGCAAGAAATGAAAATAAGTCTAGCAAGAATGAAACCGGATTTATTTCTTCACCAAATAAAACAGTTGGCAGGGATTGTTCCCACTCCTCAGTTCTGCTGCTGCTCTTCTGCAGCAACAACCATTAATTAATTAATTAATTAATTAGTTAATTAATTGTTAGCAAGTGACCTTGGTAATCTTAAGATAATAGCATAATCCAGACTTCTTGCCACTGTCCTGTACTCTTGGCTCTGTGGTTCGGAAATCTGGTATAACCATGTACGTGTAGATGAATGTCAGGAAAGTTTAGAGCAGTGTTTCTCAACCGTGGCCACTTGAAGACCTGTGGACTCCCAGAATTCCCCAGCCAGCAAGGTTTAGATGAAGGAGAAAGCAAACCAGTCCAATGAAACAGTGTCTTTGGGGGGGGGGGGGGAGGCAGTCATAATATCTCATCAGTTTAACCAGCCATGCAAAAGCTGGAGTGAACAAGATGCCGTCTCTACCTGTAAATCTGGTGACCTTGACCACCACATTGCCACCTATCCTTCTGAATTGCTTTCTGATGATTTTAGCCTTTATGCATATACAGAGATCCTTTAATCAGCTCCCTTTCCTCTCACCTCTGGATTTTTAAAATGCTATCAGCCCTCTTGATCCTCCTGGTTGGATGGCAAGGCAGGGTGTAAAGTAAATAAACAAAGCAGGACTGGATTAAAGCATTTTGAAGTACACGGGGTAATGCTCATCACTATTAAGGAGAGGAAGTGAAATCCCATCAGTTGTGAAATCCACTCATCTAAAATCACTTGAACACACCTTTGGTTAGTTGGTTAGGTGGAGTGGTTACTTGGAGGTCTGCAATATTGGGGCTGCAGTACTTCAGGCAACCCCCAGGGGGCCAGATTTCTGTATCTCTTTCCTGTTCCTTAGTGGTCATTCAGGTCATTGCATCCCATGTATGGTAGGTCTATCCATAGCTGCAAAGCCAACCCACATTGCAATTCTTTAGGATGACGGGTTCTTTGTGCCTCTCTTCGTTCCCCCTGGATTTCAGAAAAAGGAATTGGTGACTGCTGCCTTCTAGCAGCTAGATGAACTTCTCTCAAGAGTGCTTAAGATAAAATGCCTTTAATTAACGCTGGGCCTACTCCAACACCAGCTATCAATCTTGAAGGCAGTATTTCAGGAGAGGATGTCAGCACGTATCCCATTCGATGAACTGAATGAACATCTGCTGGAATCCTGATGTACAGTATCAGAGCCATCTGCAGCTCGTGGGTCCCAATTATGCAGTTTTACATGGCCGTGAGGTATCCTCCTTCATAATTCCCTCTTTGTTGGAGTCAGGAAACACATGAAAACATCTGGCCCTATTTAGGGTGCGCCTTTGTAACTCTTTTTTGTTTCCACTGCTGAATTTGTCTAGTTTTTGAGGTTTGGTTTATTGTATCTCAAGATGGTTATAAATCAACAAAATAAAAACAGGGGGCGGGGGAGACGGACAATGCCCCCCGGCCACTGGGAAGTGTGAGTCCTAGACACATACTACAGTATCTTAAATTCCTAATAGCTCAGTAGGTCTCTTCCCCCCACACTTGCAACCATGTTTGGAATTAAGCTTTGGGGAAAGATTCAACGATAAAGCATTGATCTTTCATGCCAAAAGTTCAATCCCTTTTAACTCCAGAAAGGATTGAAACTCTGAAGAGCAGGTCTGGATTTTCATCTGGGCATGGGGATAAATCTCTAGAACTCCAATACGCACTTGTGTCAGGCCCAGCACAAGAACAACGATGAAACAGTCCAGTTGAGTACGGTTCCTTTATTTGCTTACACCTTATAGACAGAATCTCGCCAGACTCAACCTATACTACAGCAACTAGTGGATATACCCTGGGAGGTTCTAGGGAGTGGCTCTCCTGAATCTCTTTCGCTTCCCACGCTCCCCCTGCGAACTATACTGCCTCTTGCCTCCTCCCCACTCCTTCCCGATAGCCTTGATCTCCCATATCACTCTCCTCCCCGTAGATACATTCCATCACAACTTGTGAGCTTATCAGCAGAGTATTCAAGAATGAGGTTCAGGTAAATTGCTTTAGTTGCAGATAGTTGCTCTTAGACCAGTGTTTCTCAAAGTGTGGTCCAAGGACCTCTGGGGACCCCCCAAGACCCTCTCAGGGTGTGCGAAATCAAAATTATTTGCCAGCCTATGTTGAAAAATAATATAACATTAAAATCCCATCAAGCAATTGTGAGAAGCGGTAGCAGCAGCAAATGCGTCAATTTTAATTTTTAGTATCGATCAATGTAGTCCATACAAACAAAAGCTTTTTTGGGGATCCTCCATAATTTTTAAAAGTAGGAAGGGGTCCTAGAGAAGAAAAGTTTAAGAAACACCATCTTAGACAATGAAGATCAGCTCCTGCATAATCTAGGAGTCTAGCCAAATTGATATGTGAGTTTCTCCCACCCTTACAAGTTAACAGACTTCAGGTTGCCCATTTCTCAGCCATGGATATGGCACAGTGTTTTGATAACAGCCATATCAACCCCCCAACTCTTTCATTCTGGCCTTGCCAATTGCAGCCCGAAGAACTGGAGCTTTGAGGGAAATTGCAGGAGTAAGATGGTGTTCTCCTGGAAATAATGGGTGGGGCTAGGACCAAAGTAAAGTTGGTTTTATTTTTATTAACATGACATTCAATGTGGCTCTCCTTCGGATTTATATTTAATCATTTTCTTCTATTGTCATTATTATATTTGGGGGAGGGGTCTTTGAAGTGGCACCCATGGCTTTGGAGAGGGGATGACATGCACCCTGGGATTTTTAGTTACCTAAATCTGAAGTAGATGGACCAGGGACCAGATTTGGTATAAAGTGGCTTCCTATGATCCTAATATGGCTTCTGAGTTCAGCCACGATAACATTTAGTTTGCTACCAACTCAGAGAAATAGTAAAGAGGGGGGTAGAGGGAGAGGAATGGTTTCACGTGAGGCAATTGGATCTTTGCAAGATTCATTGTGCTGACTAAAAATAAACTAGAAGCTTTTAAAAACACTTTGCATAATATAAGAAAATTAATATTTAACCATCCAGAAATTTCAGAGATGAGAAAAGATGGAAGAGAAAGTCATTTGTGGAAATGTAAATTAAGACGGATAAACTCTAACACATCTTATTTCAGCCAGGGAGGGGGACATCTGGGGGGGGCTCATCTCTGCCTCCTATCAAGTCTGATGGATAGGAAGAGTCCTACTGATGTTTAATTTTTTTAAAAAACGCAGCTCAAACTGAACAGTTCATTAAATAGTGCAAATTATATACAGTGATTAGGCATCTTCTTGATACTTTGGTGTTCAGTGATTCATAAATAAAAGCACTTTTCTGTAAATGTGTTTATTGGAAACTAATTAATGTATTAATAGGCTGAAGTCCTAAGGCTTGTGGAAGACAAGCTCTATCTCTTTCTTGGGTCACAAAAATAATTTTGGAAATTATCTTCCAAAAATCCCTGCTGCCCTTTTTATTCTGCTGTTGGTACTTCCAAAACGGAAATGGCAATGTTATTGCTGTAAGCCAACATTTTTTATACCTTCTCTCAGGGGTCCACAAAATCAAAATTATTTGCCAGATATTAAAGATATTTGCAAAAATTTAAAACAATGTGACTCATTACTTTTTTTCTCTTAAAAAATATAGGTTTTTTTCATGAAAAATATTTTATTTATGTTAATATCTAATGAGTTTGTTATGTTTATGTAATTCAGTGTATAAATGTTCTATGAATGTGTCAATTTTAATTTTTAGTATGGTAAATATTAATATAACCCATACAAACAAAAGCTCTTTTGGGGTCCTCCATAATTTTTAAAAGTGGGAAAGGGTCCTGAGAGTAAAAGTTTAAGAAACACTGTTCTAAGCCATAAAAGGCTTAATTATGACTTGTTGAGTAAACTGCAGTGGGCTGGGCTCACATAGTAAGCTAATTTCATAAATCATATTCTACAATAACTGGGTTATTCAACACTGAACCCAAATGGGAGCCATATTTTGGCATGCTTCCTTGAAATCTTGCAAGGTTCAAGCTAGAACAGTAAAATCCTTATCCTGAACATAAGAAACATCAGCCACTTCAAATGTATGCAGTTATTACAATGGTAATTTTTTGTTGTAAAGATTAAAAAAGAAACTTATATGTTAAGGGCTTTTGCAAATGACTTGGTGTTGGTTTTGGAAGACCCTTTAAAGGGAATTGAAACATTAAAGGGAAAACTGAAAGAATTTGGTGCATTAGCAGGTTTTAAGATCAACAGACAGAAGACAAAGATGTTAACAAAAAACATGAAAATAGAAGATCAAACAGAATTGATGAAGTAAAATGTCTGGGTATCACTGTGACAAATAGGAATTGTATGTTATTTCAAAATAACTATGTTAAGACATGGAATGAAGTTAAAAAAGATACATGAAGTTGGGAGAAACTCCAATTGTCATCGCTGGGGAGAATTTCTGTGATAAAAATCAGTGTCCTGCCTAGAAGTGACGTTTTTGTTCCAGACAATACCTGTTTTGACAACTGATGCACCATTTAAACAGTAGCAGGAGGATATATCTAAATTTGTGTGACGGGAAAAAACCATGAGTTAAATATAAGGTGCTACAAGATGCAAAGAAAAGAGGAGGATTGGGTTTACCTGATTTGAAATTGTATTTTGTAGCTTGAGGTTTGGTTTGGATGAAAGAGTGGGTGCTGCTGAGAAATAGCAGGCTTTTGGAGTTAGAAGGACATGACCTGAGATTTGGGTGGTATGGTTATCTGTGGTACGATAAAGTCAAGGTTAATGTGGACTTTAAAAATCATTACGTTAGACGTGCCATATGGAGAACACGGAATAGATACAAATCCAGACTACGCCCCAAAACACCTTTATGGCTCTCAGCATAAGAAGCATTTTATAGACAAGAAATAATAGGCAAATACAAATGGCTAAGTTATCGAGAGAGACTATAATTTTGTCAAGGGGAATACAAAATAAAATCAAGAGAAGAACTTGTAGCAGAGAGTTATAGTTGCCAATGGTTTTCTTATTTCCAGTTATTAGAAAGATTTAAAGTAGACAAAAGAATTTATGGTTTTGAACATTGTAAGACTAAGTTGGAAATGGAATTAGGTACAAATGATGAACGTGTAATTGCTAAAATGTATAAACTTCTACTGAAATTTGAAACAGAAGAAGAAGAAGAAGTGAAAGAATGTATGATAAAGTGGACTAAAACTTTTGGTAATAATATACAGATGGAACAATTGAGAAAATATGTGGTTGAAAGGACTCAGCCTGATGCTTAGCATCACCTTAATGTCTCCTCTGGCAGCTTCATGGTCCAAGAGAGACCTCTGGCCTGTATTGGACATGCCTTGTGCTCCTACAGCTGCCCGTTCCAGCTTTTGATAATACTGGAGGAGGCCCTGCAGAAGAACAGCATGGCTGCTTCACTGATAGAAGCAATAGGGAAGTTGCTGCTTTATGAAATGGTGCCTTGCTCAGGAGGATGCAAGGTTCTCTATGTATCATCAGTTCCATGGGTACCATGGAAATGATCCCCCCTGCTTTGCTGCCATGGTGAGATTTTATTAGCATTTTCTTTCATATCTGGAGATGTTTGGGTTGTACTATTGCATTTTTAGCTGGAATGTTACCATCGTTTAAGCAAGATGTCCCAGGAAGAGTGGTTATGGACTCTACTTGGAGGCATCACTGGGTCTTCTAAGAAGGGTGGCTTTGGCTTCCCAGGGGCAGGGCTAGAGCAGCATAGAAGCATGGCTCTGGAGACTGCCCCCATGGATTCCTGTCCTTCTGTTTCTTTGCTGCTAGAGAACAGTTGATTATCATCAGAAATGTATTAGCACAAACTCTGACTGTTTATCCTTGCAGCTATCTGATTTACACACAGAGATAAAAGCTGCTTTGGGAAATAAAGGAGGGGATGTTTGGAAGAAAGTGAACACGGTACAGAGCACTGAGGGATGAGATGGGCAGAACCAGAGAAGGATTAATTGAAACAGAGGTAGTAAATATAATTTCCAGCCAGGGCCAGAAGAGTTTCTGAGGATGGCAGAAATCATCAGTGGAGAAGAATCATAAGCCATTGCATTCTTGAAATATGTCTCCGAGAAATGTTTCTTTTGATAGAGCTCTTAAACAGAACTTGAATGCTAAACGGGAGGGGGAAACCTACGGCGGGATCTATCCTTCCTGCTGTGTCTTTTTGAGTAAGATGAGGAAAGTCAAGTGGAAGAGATGGGTAGTGGTGGAAATGAACAGTGGCACAGAAAATCAATCAGCATGAATTGCCATGCTAAATGAACTCTGGGCTAGCAGCATTTCACCAGGAGAACAAGCTGCCCCAGGAAACAGCCACATTGATTTAATATTACAAAACCAGTTCAGTTGTGTCACTACTATTTTATTCAAGAGAAAAGCCTTCTCCAATCGGGTACCTTCCAGATAGGGATGTGCTAGTAAATGTTTAACAACTGGCTCTCCAAAAAAAAAAAAAAAGCATAGTCAAAGGACCTAGTCTTTTGTAGCCACCTCTGCCCCAAAAGACACGCTGCCGAGCTCCTCCAATGCCTCCAGTCCTCACCGACTCTGTCGGCTCCATTGCCACCGCTGCTCTGCTGGCCAGCGAACAGCTGATTGACATGCTAGGCTTGTGGCTCAGCTCAGCTCTCAACTGGCTTACAAAATTCCAGAAAATGTAATAACTGGCTCTCGTGAGCCAGCTCCAGGCCTGCTCCCAGATGTGTCGAGACTGATCATACTGGCAGATTTTGGAAGTTGCAGCTAGGTCAGCCCTTATAAGGTAGACCAGACTAAGAAGCAGACACTGTGTAGATCTAAAGCTACTTTTATTAGAACAGCTCTAGGAAGAGAATCTGGCAGGTCTGAATGTGCTTCCCTTCCTGCCTCTTTTATCTTCATGTGAATTCAAGGGGCAGGGCTGTCTGAAGCATTTTCATAAACCATTTTCTTGGCTTGGGTTCAAGCCTCAATTATCCGATTGTTGCCTTGATAATGGATCTTCCCTCTGTCCTTCAAGGCCATCCTTCATACTCACTACAATCCTTATGCATCTGGAGGTACCAGGTTGGGTCCATAGAAGGGAAAGGGTGGATGTGCTGGAACACCAGAGCTGGGTTCACACAACACCCTTAATCTGACTACTGAAAGAACTCAGATTCTGAATTTGCACACTGTGTTGAACTAACAGGCCGCCTTTACACAATACCTGAAGCCATAGGAAAGCAATCCAGGGTTAAAGCTAACCAATATTAGTGTGTAGTGTTTGCTGATGACCTTGTTAGGCAGTCATAAAACAGGCCTAGCCTGATGAGGGTTAACATTGGCCATTTATTTTTGGCCATGTGAATCATGCAGATCTAGCCTGCTTAATTAATTTATGGCTCAGTGCATTGTGGGAAGTTAGAAGATCAATTAATTCTACAGCTAGGTTAAGCAGGAGTGTGAATACAGCCAAGGAAAGTTTTTGACGGAAAAGAATCAAAATGGATGCATCTAAGAAAAGTTGGTTCTGAGAGGCTGGATTTTGTCTGCTCAAGTTTTCGGAGAAGGTCCGTTGCTCAGTGAGCAAATGTCTGCTTTGACTGTGATCCTGTGTTTATTTCTCGAAAAGGATTGGGGAAAGACCCCAGTCTGGAATTCTGGAGAATCCCTGCTAGCACATTGATGATCCAATTTGATGTTTCTGCAGTGTTGGACTTCCATAATCCACCAGCCCCCATGGGCAATTCTGGGGGATCAAGGTGTTGACTGAGTAAGGGATGTCCGAGAACTGTAACGTTTGAAACAATCAAGGACCAAAGGGGAGCAGGGTCATGACGCACAATGGACAAGCCAAGATTTTTATTCCTCCCCACTGCCCCAAGGTTTTGAGAGGGCTTCTGTTTTTTAAATGATGCCGTAAATATTTTTAAAGCATTTTAATGGTGACCAGTATAACAATGCCACTGATTTCCAGTAAGAGTGATCCAAACGCAGGGGCACTCTAGAGGGCATGGAAAATGGGGCTTGTGGTGCCCCCCTAGATGCATGACCTTGTCTGAGGCACAGATACAAGCATTTTGATCCATGGTCTTTAAAAACAATTGCTCTTTGTTGTTTTCCAGAACCTGAAAACTTCAAGTTTAAAAAAATATAGCATTTCCCCCAAAGGTGATTGTAGCCAAGCCCTTATCAAATGTCCTCTCCCAATCTGTCTCTCAAGGAAAGATAGCTAATATCTCAAGCTTCCTAGAAAGATATCCAAAACGCCTTAACCTTGGTCTTACTAGTTGAGGATGAAGGTTTGTAATTCAAAATGTTTGGAAGACACATGTTGAGCAAACGAAGTTGACAAGGTGAAATTTAAAGCAAGGCCATTTTGAGATGGCACCATCCATCTTCTTATTCTTTTTTTAAACTACAGTAGAAGTTTCTCCTATTCTAAAAAATAAAAAAAAAAGGACAGTTGACTAAGCCTGGATGTTTGAAGGCCAGAACCAGAAGTCTTACCAAAGGCTCAATGTTCCTTCTTTCTTTTTAGAAAAGGCTCTGCCTCTAATTCAGTGTTTCTCAGTCTCAGCAACTTTAAGATGCGTGACCTTCAGCTCCCAGAATTCCCTAGCCCCATGCTGGCTGGAGAATTCTGGGAGTTGAAGCCACACATCTTAAAGTTGCTGAGACTGAGAAACACTGATCTGGATGCTGCTGGGCTAAACTCCCAGTAACCACAACCAGCATGGTCAATGATGAAGAATCCTAAGAATTCTAATTTTGTAACATCTGGTGGGGGCTTTGTCCCCCTCCCCTCCTTTGCAGTTGTGCTTTTTGCTTCAGTAGAAACTGATTTAAATCTAAAATCCTCACTGAGAAGAGAACGAGTCTGGAATATTTTCTTTCCCCCTCTCCACGCACGTCTACACTTTTCTCATTTTCCTTTTTTCCTTCACTCTTCTTCCTGTATTAAATCAAGTAAATGTCCCTGCTGGGTGTAAGCAGACAAGAAGCAGTTTACAAGTGCTTTTGAAATATTAGGGGGAGATGAAAATTCTTGGTGGGAAATATGCTAATTCATTCGAATGGCAGGTATCCAACCTTCATTGGCTCAAGGCATTTTTCCCCCACTCTCCCAGCCTCCCTTTCTTAAAAAAAAATTCAGGGATTAATAGGTGAACTGACAGATGAGATACAAATTATTGTCTTCATTTTTATTGATTTATGGATTACTTTTCTTGTTCTACATTGGAATGCTTACCCATAGCTGATGAGTTTATAATCAGATATCAAAGAAAGAGATTTGTGTATGTGTGTGTGAGAGAGAGAGAGGCTTGAAAATTCAGTGAATTAAATCAGATACCCACAGCTGGCTGCACTTAATGGTGATGTGTGAAGTGGGTGGGGCCATATTGTGCAAGGGGGCAGGGCCATTTTTTCCCCCTTTTTTCCCAGGTTTTTTTTTAAGTGGGACAAGGCTAAAAATTTTGCTTCTGCTTCTCTTTTTAAAGTCTGTTACGCCTAATGTTGCTTTACACTTTTGCTTTTATTTTTTTTCCTACTTCAAAATAGTGGGAAACTTAAAGTCAGAGGCTGTAGGGCTGTTAAAAAAAAAGGGGAGGGGGACTTTTTGGGCAGTATGCAGCTCTGGGGCTAGTAGTTGCTGACTAGTTTAGTATTTGCACTAAAATAGTATAAGTACTGAATCTCTCTGAAGCAAAAGTAGCAGGAGAAGAAAAGAAAAAGAAATACTAAGTTGATATTAGTATTTCTTAATGCCTTTTTACTGCCTTCATTCAAGGTTTACAACCAGCGTGCGAATCTTCACCAGGCAAGATGATTAAAGGTGGATGAAAGTGGATAAAGTGGATGAAAAATATATTCAAACTTTCATCAGATTATCCTCCTATTAGATGGAGTGTGGGATTTATCTGCCATTATGCAAACTGGGTTCTATTCAGATACAAACATTTTTTTCCAACCCAGGGATTTCAGTACTCACTAATATTTAATAGAAGAACTTTTTCTTTCCAAAAATGGCCGAGAGACACACAATTACGTGCTTCTTTCTTCCTTGCAGGGAGCGACACTAACATCAGTACTGCCAGGGGGGTCTGCAAGATACGGTCAAGGTCAACATGGTGGTCAGAATGTTATGTAGATTTCTCAGAGGTATGGCTTAAACATCAGACATGGCAGGGCCTGGGGGAGATTTTTGACCACCTTGTCCAATGAAGCATTCTTGAGAATTTAAAAGCATCCCCACTCTTTTGTAATACTTTGGTTGGTGCAAGAGAGGAATTGGAAATGTGTTTCCTCTTTCTCCCGGATGTTCTTCCGGTAGTGTTCAGTTTCTGCTGTTGGTGGCTCTGCTGTTACTCTGTTGTTGCACTGCAGTTGGGAGTCCACCTTGGATGGTTCTTTGGAGAACAGGGCATTTATCTTCTTGGCCTCTGCTTCTCTAGTACATCTCCTTAGCCTGGTAGCCAGGCTGTGAGCCTTTGTTTAGCAGTCTCCAGGGCTTCAGATGGAGTCAGGCCCTTGATTTTGGCTTACGCCTCCTTACCCGGGCTGCACAACTGGAGATGACCACTAGAGGGCAGCAAAACGATTGAGAAAACTCTAAGCCCTGCTGCCATCTAATGGCCATGCAGAGGTTTGCAGCCCAGCCTTTATTTTTGACTAAATTTTAAAGGGTCCTAACCTCAAGTGAAACACATTGCTTCCCGAGGTGTTTGATCAGCAGCTGAACAGGCTTCTCTCAGATCTACTCTTGTGGCTTCCTTTTCTGAGCCAAGCGTTGGACCAGTTGCCATTCAAACTCCTAGCCTTCAGCCCCTGTGGTTATCCTGGATCGGTTATCCCTATGGTTATCCTGAGTATAATCTTAGGGTTATCCTGGGGCATGAGACCGGCTTTCTTAGTATTTGCTCATCATGTCATGGAACATGACCAGAGCTCCCTTTCTGAGAAATGCCATTGTCATTTTGCATATGTATCATCTCTGGCTGCTCTCTGAATGCTGCACAGGCAGTTCAGGTTGCCAGGGGGAAGAAGAAAAGCACAGATGGAGGAGTATGTACAGCTCTTTGCCTTCATCCTGGTTAATCAGGGCAATCTCTTGAACTTTGAGTGAATGAGCCCTTGAGGTACTTCAGTTTTTTTTCCTTCTGGATGTCGTCCCCCCACCCCCAAAAGCAGCCTAATGAAAATGTTCAATATCTGTGAAATGCTAACTTCGTCTTGGGTAGGATGAAAAATCAGGTGGTGGGAATAGGAATGGAATGGAGTCAGCTAGGAAAGTACACAGCCACCTGGTTGGAATGGGGAACTACAATAGTCCTTGCTATAGAGCAGTGTTTCTCAACCTTGGCAACTTTAAGATATGTGGACTTCAACTCCCAGAATTCCCCAGCCAGCATGGGGAATTCTGGGAGTTGAAGTCCACATATTTTAAAGTTGCCAAGATTGAGAAACACTGCTATAGAAGACTTAAATCTTTGGAAATTGTTATGCATATCCCAGCTTAGGGATGGGAAATCTGTTTTGACCCCAGGCAAACGCATTAGATCCACAGTAAATTAGCGTGGGCATATGGTCCATGATGTGCTTATCTCACACATCTTCATTCTGACACATACACAGAGAGAGAGAGAGAGAAATGGGACCTAAAATAAGGTGCAAATTAGAATTTAGCTGTAGCCTCTGCATTTCCCAATTATTCCCATGTAGTTCTTGACTATTTAGAAACCCTTTTAAAAATGTATACTCTGGGGGAATATGCTTTTTCAAAGATAGATTGAAATACATACCTTTATTTGTAATTGGAGGGGGGGAATGCATTTTTCAAATTAATGTCCCAGATTAATGCAAGAGTAGAGCAGAGGAGTGAATATGCAAGAATGACACAAGATGGAAATAGTTAAAAGGGCCATTCCTTGTTCTTATTAACAAAAGCCCCTTAGGGACTCCAGGAACCACCAGTTTTAGAGGCATACTGATTATTTTAACTCAACACCCATTTTACTGAAATGTCAATGCACGTACATTATTTTTCTTTCTACCGTATAGTTCTGAATAATGATTGTAATAAACGTTGATCTGAAAACAATGGATCTATAGACCAGTGCAGATGGTTTCTAGTTGTGGATAAAAATAACATTAGACAAAATGTTTTTGTTTCAATGGCCCATATCTCATGAGATCATCAATTCTGATGAGCTTTTGGTATTCTTGCCTAAACGTTTACCAAATTTCAGGTAGGGATACCAAAATCCATGAGATTTGGGGACCTCATAAGATTTGAATAATTTTAAACCACATTTGAATATGTAAATTAATTTTACTCAATTTTGAGGTCCCATGGATGACATCTATAGAAGTCATATGTGCCATCATGCCCACACATGCTACATTGCTGACCAATGGCTTATGTGGTGGCCCTGAAAAGTTAGTTAGCTAGCTGATTCTTTAATGACCAGTTCATTGTCTTTCCAACATTTAGTGACAATATAGTGGTCCACACTTAGAGAAAGGCTGGGAACCATTTTGAGAGACTAAGATATTCCTCTAAGATGTTCTTGGCACCAACCTCTCACCCTACCCCCAAAATAAATAAAGTAGATCTCATCAACTCTCCTGATTTTCGTGGTTTCTCTGTAATTACAGGCAAGGAACTTCAACCAGAGCAATTTATAAGGCGCTTTAATCCAAAAGATTGCTGAGATATCAATACATTGGGAATGTAACACCACAGTAAATGAATTACAGAATTGCTCATGTCAGCATCTAAATGTTTAAATACTTATTTCCCCCTCTTTATCAGGTCACTGTGAAATGCAAGTCTGGGATTGGCAAAAGCTCCAGAAAGTGATCGTTTGGCTGACTGATTCTTCTGGAGCTTTTGCCAATCCCAGACTTGCATTTCACAGTGACTTGATAAAGAGGGGGAAATAAGTATTTAAACATTTAGATGCTGACATGAGCAATTCTGTAATTCATTTACTGTGGTGTTACATTCCCAAGAATCAAGGCTGTGAAGCTGAACCTGACATTTTGGGAGCAGTGGTGTTAATAAGCCAAAAGCTTAGAACAGTGTTTTTCAACCTTGGGAACTAAGATAGTGGACTTCAACTCCCAGAATTCCCTGGCCAGCATGCTGGCCAGGGAATTCTGGGAGTTGAAGTCCACTCACCTTAAAGTTCCTAAGGTTGAGAAACACTGGCTTAGAAGTTTTTCACACACTTGCCCTGCCATTTGGCTCATGTTGGCTATGCTTGGACCACGTGCTAAACTAAGAAGCTGAATTAATGAGTGTGTGCTCTTTTAGCCACTGTTATTCTTCAACCAAGCTTTGTATCATGTTGTCCGTATCTGGAATGGTCATCATTTTGGAGTTTTGGGAATCATGATTTGCTTGCTTTTGGACATTTGCTGTGAATACAAAATGGTGGCTTTCTGGATTGTACAGCAAACCACAAGGTTTGGTTCTAGGTCAAATGCGTCTGTCTACAAATTGGCCATACACGTGTGTTTGTTGACCAAGCTTTTTCCACCTGGCATCTTCTAAGAAAAGTTCTTATCAATGTCAAAGGTTCAAAGAATCTAAAACCTGGCCATCACCTGAAATGTCCCACCTCTGTATGATGAATGTCAAACCTCAGTCACATCACAATCAATAGAGAGGAGCTGTAGCAGTAGCTCTATTTAGGATTACAGTAAAGGTTTAGATTGTGGCAAAGTCTTTTTCTATGGTTATCTATCAAAGCTCCTTGCAGCCATTCAGGAAAAAAATCATGCTATAGCATCACCCAACCTTCCTTGCCGATGCAGTTTGCAGCATGCATAGAAGTTCATACCTAGGACAGGAGCTCCTTTGCAATTTTGATTTTTCTACCTTATCCCACCTTGTTGGGATTACCCCCCAGGGAATGCCTCATTCAAGGAAATTACCACACTGGAGGAACTGAAGTATCCATCCCTCCATCCATCCCCTTCTTCCCTCCAGGAGATGACGGTGACATTCTTTTTGCTCTCTTCTCTAATTTGTCCCCATATAGATTGGGCTGAGAGATAATAGCTGCCCCAAATTTACCAAGTGAATTTCCATGCTAAGAGTAGACATAGCTCTGGATCTCCCAGGCTCTAATCCTGACCATCACACTGGACTGGCTGGTGTCATTTCCCTTCTTCAGATCCACAAGGATTACTATCACCATCCCAGGAACACAGACAGTGTCCAGAGAGTGGCAGCAGGTTGGTCTTACTCATGAGGAAGGAGCATGGTCTGGAATGAAGCCCTAATAGCTAACGAGAGGGGCAGGGAAGCAACACTGTTGATAAAACTGCCTTGGAGGCATTTCTGTGATCATCTATAGCAGCAGCTGTGGGAAGCAGCGAGCTTCGAGAATTACCTCCAGCACTTCAAAGAAAACTGCATTTTCGATCTGCTACGTGGTTGGGCAGGGAAAAAAAATGTGTAGGGATTCAAATAGGAGATGACTGGCATTTCTGTGGCTAGAAATGTGAACAGCAAATGGAGGAAGACACAAAGGCTTGTAAGATCTGTGTCTTTTGCATTCCTCCCTACCGCCATCACAGACACAGACACAGACACACACACACACCCAAATATAGGAATGACCTGATGCATAACTCTGGAACTATCAGGAGCTTTGAGGATAGAAGTGAGAATAAAGTTGCTCCCCAGGAAGATCAAATAATAAGGCAGATGGGCTGCATTCATACATCATGCTAAGTCATGGATTATTTCAATCACAGTTTGTTGAAAAAGCCAGAAGCAAACCCAAGTTAGTCTCTAGTCAAGCAGCATAATCAAACCTTGGTTAATTCCTGGTTTGTTGATTTGCTTTTGAAACTGCTCTTGTCTAGCCCTTCTCTGGATGAGCTGGTGAATTGAGTGGGACCAATCAAGAGTAAGCCAGGACAGCAGAAACAAATGACGCCTCTTCATTTGTCCATCATGCTAGTCTCCAGGACTAATCAGGAACTGAACCACTAGTTTGAAACTATGGTTCCTTGCTGTAAAACAACCCATTGTTTCTTCACAGGCCAGTTTGTCTACCTTGCTAAGAGAGCAAATCATATTATGTTTTGAGAGTGATGGGTGAACCCCATCATCATGGGACTGTCAAAGAATGAGATTTATTGTAGGTGCCACAAAATGAACATTCCTTGATTGCTGTCTCTGAAATGTGATTACTCATTTTCATAAGTAATATGCTGAGCAATCCTTACCTAATTAATAGCCTACAATCTGGAGCCTTGGAAGACACCCCAGGGACCGTTGAGTTTTTCAGGTCTCCCTCTTGGATCATGGGATTAAGGGACCCCTTCCCAGCCTTTTGTGGAAATTTTGGTGGTTTTTCCTTCTCCAGCTTTGATTCTCTGCCATTGGGAAGGATACTCCAGTTCTGGAACACTTTCCTTATGAAGCAGCCAGTTTTGTCCTGGGCCAGGGGCCACACTTAGCTTTTTGAGTAGCAGATTGTAGGCTGCACTCCAAAAAGTAGTGAGTGGCAACAATTACAGCCCTAAAATTAGATTTCACACCATTTATATTTCATTAGAACTGAATGTAGCAAACCTGACTCTCAAGTTGCTTACTGGATTATTTCCCCCATTCAGTCTCATTCAAGGCAGCAATCTGATAACAATTTATGCGGGGGATTACACACTTGATGTGTTAAGATTTGGCAAGCGGCCTCAGCTACAGAGCTGCCTCAGCGGGTGTCTGCTCTGCATCCTTGTCAGAATGCAGGGGGGTCTGCAAAGAGGGGGGTCAGAAATGGCAACATGGGGCCATGACCACGTGATCAAACATGCCCCTTCTTCATGTGGGACACATAAAAAAGAGCAGATGGTGGTGAATGCCATCTTCACTTTTGGACTCCCCCTGTAGATACCCCTCGGTCACTATAAACAGTCACTATTACCACTTACCTGCTTTTATCCTTACTTATCTTTTATGGCTTTCAGGTTTTTGTTCTGTTTTTATGTTTCCATGTTGTAAACCCTTGGGAATCATTTTTGTTGAATCCGGTGGAATATAAACACTATAATAATAATAAAATGGTTGGTGCCATACCAAAAGGTCTAGAAAAGCACTTGGACACAGGAAGAATGGATTGGATCACCACTCATCAGTTATAGAAAGTTACATTATTTGGAACAGTGCGTCTATGACTGTGATGGAATGGAATTATGAAGGCCAGGCTCAGGGCGAAGAACATTTTCTTACATCTCCTGAGGAGCGTGGGAGATACAAGAGGATGAGACTGGCACCTCCCCGAGGAATTCACAATGTTGTGGCTGGCGATACTTGGGAGCTGGGTTTCAGTCTGGGAAGATTCTTGCTAGAGGTTGTAGCTAATAAACATAGCTGAACTGAATTTACATGGTCTCTTGGAGTTCCTTGGGCTAGGCCTGACAAGAATCTTCCCAGACTCAAACCCCAGCTCCCAAGTAACGCCAGCCACAACACTGTGAATTCCTCGGGGAGGTGCCAGTCTCATCCTCTTGTATCTCCCACGCTCCTCAGGAGATGTAAGAAAATGTTCTTCGCCCTGAGCCTGGCCTTCATAATTCCATTCCATCACAATGACGATGGTATCTTTCGCTATCTTAGATCCTTGGGAAGAATCCCACGGTCAAAATAACAAATCCATTCAGGGCTATATGGTAGCCTGTATATATACAACAACAATTATCATCATAGTCACCACCACCACCTCTGGAATTGGGGATGGAAGACGTGCTAGTTGGGACTGTCTTCTCTCTACCTGTTGCACTGATTTCTCAAGGTAGGAAATTGTTTTCTTTGAGACCCTTGTGTCCAGCACCCAGGGAGGGCTAAAGTCTTTATCTATGCTCAGCATCACTTTTTCGTGAGATGGGCAGTATCTAAATTAAACAAACAAATAAATAAATACACGCCCGTGGCTTCGGCACCTCCCTGTTGTCTTTCTTCCACCAACCTGAGATATTCTTCTCCCTCGCATTGCCAAATTCAGCAGCCAACCAACTTAGTTTGGTTGTTTCCATGGCAACTCTGTAACCCTTGCCCATTCAGATGCCATTTTCAATGAAAATCTTTCAGCCGTTCTTTGTGGGATCTCTCTGTAAAGGGAGAGAAGGGGTGTGTGTGTGTGGAGAGAGACAGAGTGAAGCTAATAAGCCTCATAATGCTTGAGAACCTCATTTGGTCTGCATTTTTTAAAGCAAATTTCTTGGATTCAGCATGTCTCCAATTTTTGCAGAATGGCTCCCTAGCTAAAAAGTGCATCTTTTATGAAAGCTGTTAACAAAACTGCTTCTTAAGGCAGTGATTCTCAAACTTAGCAGGCCACAACCTCCTAAAACGAAAAATGAATTTGTATGATGCCCTGCCTGTTCCACCAGATGAATAAAACAAAAGATTTCATTGGCATCAGAGTTGAGCAAGAAATGAATACACCACTTTTAATCATTAAATTTTAATCTATGTATCACAGAGGTTCTCCAACTTGGCGAGCCAAGCCCAGAGCAAGTTTTGATAGTGCTCCCACTTTGCTTGAGTGTAAATGCATATTTTATAGAATATGTTCAATTTGGGAGTGTTCTTGCTTTCCAGGGCCCCTTTCCCTGGTAAACACCTGCTGTCTCAAAAATGTAGGCATCCTGATCAGGCTGAAACTCCAGGCATGATGCAGAGACAACAAATTCCTCTAGGACCCTCACCCCAAACTATGAAAGACTTGACAGGTCCAAAGTAACACACTTTTGGGTCTAGAAACAGCCTGGGGTTAATAGGGAGGAGTGAAACAACCTCTTTAGAACACACATAATACATTACAAAGAAGGTCCAGTGTGGTATAGCAGTTATGATGTTGGAGACCCAAGATCACATCCCCTAAGTGCTTCCCCCAAGCGCTGGGATAGGGTAAGGTTGGAGCATGAAGATGGTGGTGTTGGCTCCATCAAAGGAGTTCGGTTGTGGTGCCAGGTTTTTGTGTTCTTGCTTTTATTCCTTCTTGCTTATATGGTCATTACGGTGTTTTGGCTTTGTACAACTGGTGTGAGAGGGCCAGAGTTGTGTTTCTTAAGATGGGCAGCCATGTAAGTCTTTTAAATAAATAAACCCACCCTTGGCCTTAGAAGCTCATGGGGCTGATAATTCTTTCACTACCCAATTTGTATCATGGGGTGTTACGGTGGTGTGCTGTGATTGACCCACATTTTTTAAATTAACACCTGGAAGAGAGGCTGCATAGACAAGCTATCTCTTCCTATTTACTCTCACAAGTTGTGAGATAACAAATTTCCTGCTCTAAACCCAATTAGAGGATTATTTCCCAAGTTGTCTTAGCTAGGTGCCCAATACCTGTCGGACACTTAACAATGTAGCTATTCCTCATTAATATGTAACCTTCCCTTGCTGATGCCTAAACTTAGCAACTGGGATGGGGGAGAAGGAGGGTGGTTGAAGAGCTATAGAACTTGCCCAATGAAAGCAACCCCTTTGTGAATCGATTCCATGGAATTTCCTCCCTATCGCTTTGGCTCATTGTGAGAGTTGCAGAAGGAATCTCTCTAATGCTGTAAGTACCAGATTTTCATTAATAAGCTCATATTATTAATTGCAATTACCCTGGCGTCTTCTCCTGTGTACACCCTCTTTGATATCTGATCAAATCTAAATTATCCTGCAACAAATTTAGATTGCAAAATCTAAATTAGCTGGCAACAGGTATGGAAAAATTGGAGGAAAGAATGGCATATATGCTGCCTTGACTCTTGAATGAATGGACAGGGAGATATCAACCTAAAAGATAAGTCCATTTATCTATGTATAGAGTTTTCTGTAAAGAAAATTGTAGTAGCCACGTGAGATGTCTCTCAAAATAACATCTTAATACAGTATCCAGCAATGATCTTCTGATTTGTTCTGCCAGTAATGACATCTTCCTCTACTACATAGTGATTGGGTTCCCATGTCATACAAAGCTTTTTTCTTTATTGAACCATTTTTATGGAATGTCTATTCAAGATAAACTATGAATGACAATTTACAAACCACCATGACAGAGTTCACAGAATACACTAAAAACAAGCAAATCCATTGTTATTGCAAAAAGCAAGATTGTATTCAGTTCCTTTCATTGGCAACGACATTTGTTCCTTGCTGCAATCCAATTTTAAAAAATAGCTTTTAAAAAGAAAAGTCAGCAAGCAATATGGATTACAGTTTAACCTATTTTGAAATCTGAACGTGTCCTGTATCAGTTTATTGAAGATTTATATGCATTTAATAGTCTGATTTCCAACCTCTTATTAAAGGCAAGGTTGGCTCAGTTTCCAAGGAAGAAGAGAATTAAGAACTGATAGAGCCAAAATGCTTTTCAAGGGGTTTTGCTATCTTAAAATCAACTGCTTTATTCTAGAGAAAGCATCTATTTAGACAGGAGATCAATTCTCACCCTTTGTGTTTTTGCTTCCCCTGCAAACTTGGCTACTGAAATCTCAGGGCATTAAAGACAATTTATTCAATAGGCTCAAACTCAGGAATCAGCTCCTTTTCTGTGCTGGTTTTCTTCTCCTTCCTCCTGCCCTATTCCAGTTGGGTGTTTTGTTTCCAAGCCCAGCAGGTTTAATTGCTACGAGCAGGCCATTTTTAAAGTTCTAGGGAATTAAATTAATAGAGTTTGCAATCTAACAATTAGCTTAATGCAATTATATGGGGAGAAATTCCTAAGTGCAAGAAAGGAAAAACACCTAACATTCATTGTACATTTGAATGTCTAAGGTTATACAGACTCTATTCTGTTTGGACTGGCATTCATCTGCAGGACTCCAGAACTGCTTCTTTCTGTTGATTGTCCAATGCACAGGTGTTTGCAGCTGGAGTCCAGATTGCAACTCAGCAGAATGACCAGCATTCAGCCCCAGAAGAAGTAATATTTATTTAATGTATTGTTACCTACCCAATAACTTAGGTCAGTGTTTCTCAACCTTGGCAACTTTAAGATGTGTGGACTTCAACTCCCAGAATTCCCCAGCCAGCCATGCTGGCTGGGGAATTCTGGGAGTCGAAGTCCATACATCTTAAAGTTGCCAAGGTTGAGAAACACTGACCTAGGGGATGTATACTTAACAAAATAAAAGCAACTGAAAATATGGCAGCCACCTTACATTCAAAACATGCACTAAAATCTAATAAACACAGAAGAACCCAACAACATTTTTGGTCTTTAGCTCAGAATTAAAACAACTCTGTAAGGAAAGATGTAGTCTGACTGTGATAGAAGCAGAAGGTATTCCAGTCAATCTTGAATTGATAGGAAAACATCATTTAAGTGTTTCTGAGAAGCCTGAAGTGTTAAAAACTTCACCTGCACAAATGGAAGGTGAGTCTTTCTAGGGCAGCGTTTCATAACTGGAGTGTTCCTGCTTAAAAGGGCTCTCAACTCTTGTATTCACAAATGACAGAGTATTTCTGCACTGCAGCCCAAATTGTTTCTCTCTCATGCTGCTTCTGATAATTTCTTAAAACTGCTTCAGAAACACCAGTCCTGATTGCAGTGATTTGGTAACAGGGCCAGCTGGTGCTCAGTTTGGACTATAGCGACCACAAGACCTGATTGGTCAATCCCTTGCTTCTTGCCTTTCCCATCCATACAGAGGGTGTGGCAGGCTCTGCAGCTAATCAGAGCTAGATTAGCTGCTGATGTGGAACAAAAGCTGGAGGCCATCTTCCATTTTAAAGTAAAGCTGGGAAACAGAAGTAAGGGGTGCATTTGCAATGAGCTGGGAGTGAAAAGAGGAGAACATCATCAGTTCCTGCACTCAGGAAGCAATGAGTGGTCTGCACTGGTAGTCAAGTAGAAACTGTGAATCTGCCCTAAAAGAAATAAAATGGAAGACTGTAAGGACTAGAATCTAAAATTACCCAGAGTACAACTTGGAACTGTAGAATACAACACAGTTTTCCCTGCAAATTTGGAGAACAGCTTCTGAATATGGAATGGGTAGATTGATAGCAGATTGTGTTTCTCAACCAACCTTTGTGAGTGGCTTCCTCTGATGTGTCAGGGATTCATAAGCTCAGAAAGGCCCAAAAGAGGTGTGTGATGGAGAGGGGACTTGATGGGGCAAGGATCCTGACATGTTCTCAACCTTCAGTCAATGTATTTACTCTTATGGCTTGCAAGGAAAGAGAAATTTCTACCTCCAAGATGGAATGAAAAGCTCTGAGAAGAGCAGCTACAGATGACCCCTTTCCTCCCTATTGATCACAGACCAATCTCAAAACTTCAGGCCTATCAAGCCTAACCCAGGAGTGTGGATAACCCAAACCTCAGGACTTATGTGTCTTGCCATCAGGTTGAGTCTGGAGCCAGTGGTTCTCAGGTCAGCCATGGCTATTGATGTACATACAGCAACAATTCAGCTTCATGGCCACCAAGCACCATGCCAAGAGTGTGTTACTTTGTGGGACGGGTGGGAGGAAGAAACTACAGAGAATATAAGAGTCAGTTGCACACATTAGAAGCAATGGGCAATCTATTGCTTTGTATGGCTTTATTTTTTAATGAAGATTCTTACGTAGCTGAGGCCAGTCAAGCCAAGAAGCTGAGCTAGGTTGTGAAGGATATTTGTGAATTATGGCCAAGTCCTATTCAGGGTAGCCAGACATGGCTATGTGCATATGCAAGAATCCTCATTCTGCCCCTGACCCAGCCACGCTCTTTTTGCACCGCTGATGGTAAGATCTGTCCAACAGTGGAATAACCTATCTACAGAAGATGTGGATTCTCCATCTCCAGGTTCTTAAGAAGAAGACAGACACCCATCTCTCAAGGATGGTTTGAACTGGTTTTGCAGCAGCTTGCAAAAGGTAGAACTAGATCATCCTTGTGTCCTTCCATCTCCATAATTCTATTATTGCCTTACCCTCTACCACTTTGGTGACCCCCAAAAGGATAAGTGCTACTAAAAAATGACCCACTCCTGCCCCAGTCTCTATTTTGGTTTCCTAGGCAGAGCAATTAATTTCCAATCAGTGGCAAATAAAAGGAGCAAACTGCACAAATGTTTATGGGTTCCTCGTGGCCTTTTTGGAAGACTCAATCTACTTTATGTCTCTTTTACCCCCACCTCCTCTTCCAAGGGAATCATAACAGCATACAATGGTTGTGCTTTCTGATATAGTGTCCTTGCAAAGACCCTGTGAGGTAGATTAAGATGAAGCAGAGAGTGCCTAGCTGCCCGTCTGGTTGGTCACTGTGTGAGATTTAATGTTGGATTGGATGACCTTTGGACCCAATCCAACAGAGTGACTTTTATGTTTTTTGAATAGACGCGAAAACAAGTAAGCTTGTAGATAATATTTGCAACAGGCCCTGCTTTAAATTTCCCAAGGGGCTGAGTTTATGGCGTCCATTTCATTTGCACTTGATGGTGTGTCTTTGTTCGTTGGGTTTCTATCCGCATCAAGATTTAGAAAAATGAATCCCTTCTATAGAGGCCTTTATGGAGACTTACTTCTCTGACAGCTCCTGTTCTCTGGTTCCCACAAACAAGCATTAATAAATATGCTACTTTCTTTGCTTTTGCAGGATGACTAATAAGTTGTCTTCAAAGAATTCATTAAAACCCAAATGAATGTTTGGGCTGAAGTCAGAACAAAATAGTGGCAGTGCTGAATGTCAACCAACTGGCATGTGCAATAATAATCGCCTTCATTACACCCCATGATCGTTGAGAATGAATGAATGAGTATATGGATATGTATATAAACTGGTGAATGGCCTATGGAGCAAGCAGAAATTTTACATGCTCCTATTTACAGAATGCAATATGCAGCTGAATTCAAGCATCACCTAAGAATGCAAAGTTCTGGCCTTGTGCCCCTTCTGTTTTCTTGACCACACGGGAATGTGGCTTCTCCCACACCCCTAGGGAAGTGCAATCCTTGAGATGGCAGGAAAGTAGCCACTATTAAAAAAAATGCCACCCCTGTGAAATGGAGCTATCAAGTTGGCTTCCCTCATTATGAGGATGAGGTGGCAGTTTCTGCTGTTGGGGGCTGTTAGAGGATGCTCAAAGGTAAGGGCAAGGGTAATCAAGGGGAGAGGAGCAGGGAGGTCAAAGTGTCCCTGGTCTCCCCCAGTTTTTCTTCTTCCCAGCAAGCCTCTGCACTTGCTGTAGAAGAGAAAAATCTTGGTGGGAATTGCCGTAGAGATTTACTGAAAGGAATAGCAACATTCCACAAGTGTGTCATTCCTATTTGAGCCAAGAGAGAAAACATTGGTCACTGGAGGATTCTGTTCTCTCTGGCAATCAAAGCAGAAATGATCATGTCTCCATGTCACAGATCAGAGGGGACAGACCTGCAGTGGGCCAACTGGAACCCCAGAGGTCACCAACCTCAACCAAGCTCCTCCTCCATGAGATACCCAATGTAAGACATTCCCCTAGGAGGTTATTGTGTTTTCTGATGGAAAAGCACTGCCTTTCTGCTGGATCCTCTGGATCTGGCTTCAGCCTGCTTCAGCGACAGTCTGCCAATGAGATGGAAGTTCTGGTGTGAGGTGTGAGGACATGTCCTCCACAGATGGGTAGCAGGTCATCTTGTCACTGGGGCTAAGACACACTGGATGCTCAGCAGTAATAAAGAACAAATAGAAATCACTACCACTAAAATATTAAAAGAAGAACTAGCTGTTTTCATTGAATACTTTAAAATGGGAGGTAAACAACTTCTAGATGGCCAGAACTACCATGGGTCAGAAATTGGACTTATAATGAACTCACTGGAGGAGGGTGGGATACTGGCTACAATTTGATTTGCTATAGCTGTATTTTTGGGGTGGGGTGCTAAACCTATAGTAGGCTCAGTGCCCCAACATTTCTTACTTTTCATATAAAAATGGGCAAAAATCTTATTCTTTGTTGGTGTGATCTTCTAAAGGATGCAAAGATTTCCTACTATCTATTGGCTTATGAGCCCTCTTCCTTTAAAGGGGAATAAAATGGAGAGGTAAATACAGGATTCTTGCAAAGTCTTGCACATGGATGGTTATGTTTGATATTGCTGCAGAGATGATGCAGAAGAATGGGGGATGACAGGGAGAAATCAACATTCCTTACAGAGATTGATTGGCTTAGGTAAACAGTTATCATCGGGAATAGTTACAACTCTAAATTCCCACTTTGCGTGGGGGCGGGAGAGACAAAGGGAGGGGCCTGTGAAAGAATCACCTTTTTTCCTCTTTCAGGCAAAGATTTTGCAAATCGAAGTATGAAAGTGCCTAAGAGCTCCAGAAGTGACTGAAAATGTAAATCATTATGGAGGCGCAGGGGAGAAGAGAGTGTTAATTATGAAACTGCTTAAGGGGAAAAAATATGCACTGATTGCTTGTGTTGAAGCAAACAGTAAATCTGATATTAAGCATTAGTGACTAATTTCATTTTTAAGTAGAGCCCTCATTATGAGCATGAGATAAATGAAGGTTTCTCCGTAATTTGCTGCAAACGTTACAAACTAATGTATTATTATTATTATTCTATTTGTCCAAATGAGTATCACAGTCTGATTGACTGGGTGTTGACTCCAAGTGGCCAAGGACTTTAGAACTATGGAGGTATCACTGTAAAATAGATGCTATTCCAAACAGGGTTGTCTTTTGCCAAGTTTTTAGTGGTGTCAAGTCCAGTAAGTTTAACATGTCAAAATATTTCATGAATCCTTTTGTTATTGCACCAGGAGCTTCAATCTCAATTGTAAATCACAATATTTTGTTATTTTCTCCAGTGGTATTCCATCAACATGACTATCTCTGGCTATTGCTCTATCAGTGAACTAGACCTTTTTCTTTTCTGTAACAGTAATGTTGAGTATGCTATGTTTAAGGGCCCATCAGTCTGAACGTTGAAATCCCACAACATTGTGATTCCCTCTGTGAAACTTTTTCGGGTATATGATTCCAGTGTTTTTTGCAAACCACAAAGTTGAATTTTTGGTATGAATTTCCAATGGATAATTTTTGCAGCCCTATCATAGCATTATTTATATTGTGTTTGAGTGATTTTACTACATCCACTAATGAGATGATCTACAGTTCCATCCTTAATTGTACCTAGTCAGTGTTTGACATTGCTGGAAATATGCTCAATTTTGCTTTGATGATATTGATTTTCAGGGCTTGTTCTTGACTGTTCCCTTAGTTTCTTTTTTAGGTGTTCGAAATTTCAATCACAGCCTTGCTGGATGACTATGAGGAGGAGGAGAGGTTGAATTCTATTTATCTTTCTCACCTCTGAACAGATGTAGTTTTTTGGGGGGGTAGAATCTTCTCAAATTGCACGTGATTCTAATCTTAGCCTTCTAGAGCAACCTATATTTTATTAAGTTCAACACTGTGTTCTGTTATTCATTGGTAAAAATATTGAATAGCTAGAGTTTCTCCATGTAATCAAGGAGGGTTGAGAAAATCCTTTACATGTTCTGCATCTTGCTTGATTTATGTTCTTCATTCAGATGCCCCGTTCCTTTCCAGTCCGAGAGAGAGAGAGATGATAGATAGATAGATAGATGATAGATAGATGTAAATGATTCTGATATGAGCAACAATTGTTTATCTTTATTTAGTGTATGTGATGAGGCTGCATGTCTTTATTTATGATCAACAATCAGCAATATTACAAAAACACATATATCAATTTTTTTTAAAAAAAAAAAGCTTAGTCATATTGCTATCATCTGTTGCCTCATTTTCATTGCAGCTGCACAGTTTTTGGCTTCTGTGCGGGCCATCGAATGTTTCCTGTCTGAAAGAAGAAGCTTTGCATAAAATTCATTCATTCTCCCAGGATTCTGGATTATAAGAGAGCAAAAATAACTTTTAGGGACCTATAGAAAGTCCTAAGGAGGGAAGGAGGGAGAGAGACAGTCTGTCTTTTTAGCCCCTATCACTTCATTATCCAATTTGATGGAACAGAATTTGTTTTGTAAATTGTTTTAAAGGATGAGATTCTCATACTCACTTAGCTACAAGATGGCAAGAGAAATGTATGAATATCCTATCCTTCACTATCTAGTCCCAGGATGGACTATATAGTATGCTTTTTCAGACCAGAAGAACAATATGTAGATCAGTGAATTGCTTGCAGATCATTTTTGGAGTAGAATCAAGAATGTCACATACAATATATTCAACAACCTGTGACACTTTAATCAACTTCTCTCCAATGAGTGGGGGGAAATAGAGAAAGGCCTAGCCAATATAGATATTTCATGGAATCAGGAATGCACAGAATGAGAGAATCTATTTTAGAAACTCCTTGTGGAACTAATGTATGTTAGAAGCATAAATGAAATGTCATTTCTTAGTGTATACGGCAAATATATTCGATTAACATAAGAATTGCAGATCCCTTGGATCTGTTGCCTGTGAGGGCACTGAAGATTGTATGTCATTATTATCATTCACATGATCAATGAGGCTTCTTTGAACTGAGCTGGAGGCTTTAAATTCAAAGAAACAAACCTCAAGAGATGCTGTTCCGTGTCTCTCCCTCTTTTTCTGTGTTGATCAGATAATATAACGCCCCAGTCCATCCCTAAATTAGTAAAGCGAAAGGGCGTCTTTCCTTTCTTCATTGCTGTTTTCCTACTGACATCCCTTCCTCTCACCCAGGTAGGCCGAGAATGGAATGGTGCTCATACATGCGTTGCATGGCATCATGGTTGTGTAACGCATGTATGCCCAATTCAGCACAAACAGCATTTGTATGTGGATTGGAGGCAGGGGGGCGGGCAGTGTTCCAACACACCTTGGGGATGAATGGGTTATTAGGTTTTTCCTCTTGTAGTGGTGATGCTTTTTTACAGTTTGCAAGACCTAAGAAAGGACCCGACTGCATTGCTGACTAACTTGAAAAGGAATGCTACATTTTCCTTATGCACCTGCGCTATGAAACAGCATTCCTCTAGAGCAGTGTTGTCCAAACTTGGCCACTTTAAGATGAGTGGACTTCAACTCCCAGAATTCCCCAGCCAGCATGGCTGGCTGGGGAATTCTGGGAGTTGAAGTCCACTCATCTTAAAGTGGCCAAGTTTGGACAACACTGCTCTAGAGATTCAGATGGCCCCAACCCTGTTAGTCTTTCACAAGGTGTTGAAGATCTGGCTGTTTCTCCAGGCATTTGGGACAAGGGGGTAGCTGAGCTATTATTATTGATGGTGAGTGGGTCTTTGTTTATCCTTGGGCACCAGAGGGTTATATCTGGTGGGTTTGTGTGCTTTAATCCTGAAAGCTGCCCAGAGTCACTTGTGTGAGATGGGCGCTATATAAATCATATAAATACATAAAGGAGGGAGGGAGGGAAGGAATAGTTCCTTGAAATATGGAAGAACTGGCAAGCCTAACTTCCCATAATGAATGAAAATGACTGAAGGCAGTTCTGTGGTAAAACAAGAGAAGGAACTTCTTACCTGACTCACATTTAATGAATTCGTCTTCTGGGACAAGAAGTTGTAATGGCCAAGTAATACTTTTCTTGTAAAAGTGTAGAAATAGCTCACTGTTGCTGCCTTCTGGATTTTTTTTCAACATTTAGCCTATAGGTGTTAGATTTCTTGGTGGTTACTCATCCAAATAGTAACCATGTTCAGCCCTGCAAAGTTGGCTAGATATGCCACCTAGGTGGGCATTTCAAAATAGCACATCTCTAAATATGAAGAGTTCCTTGTAGAAGGGAGGTGAAGGGATTTTCCTCTCATAATTGTATATAACATCTTGTTTATAAGTTTAATCCAATAGGGCTTTAGCTTCTAATAAAGTCAATGCAGCATTCATCTCCATCAGTACTTTTTGCTCCTATCTTCCACCAACTCTACCCACAGGAATATTAAAGTCTCCCCCAGTTTTTTCCCTTAGCACTGCTCGCTTGGACGCGCTCTCTCTCTCCCATACACACACAAAAACACACAAACACACAGACACATAAATAATTGATGGAGGTTTTCCACCCACCAGCAATTTCAGCAGAATGGAGGCAATGTTCACATTGACTGGCAGGGTTGATTATTGGAGAGAAGAAGAAACAGTGAAGCATTTGTGCTCAAGTTTGAAAGTTATGCCTCATTTGTTGAGATGTACAAAACAGCAGAATGCAATCACAGTTAAGTTCTCCCTTGGCTCAGGTGGTGATCACAGGGGGGAGATTGAATTTGAGAGCAGGCCTGGAAGTCAACCTCTTCAGTAACCTGCTTCTACTGTCAGCAGTATCAAGCCTCCTTGGAATAAGTGTTTTATTTGTTTGCTTTAGCTTCTCACTCATTCAGATAAAGCCCAGGATTCAGCCCATCAGAAAGAGAAAGAAGACCTTCAACAGAAGTGGTGGGGCAGGATTTGAAAGACAAGCCACAAACAAGCTAACTGCCTTATTCTAACCCAGCCTATATGGTCAACTTATGGTTCAGTGTCAGATAAACCAGAAAAAGTCAACAAGAAGGAGATCCCTGAAACCTTCTCTCCTCTTTCCCAAGCAGCTGGTTTCCAAAAAGAAAAAGTAGGTAGGTAGGTAGGTAGGTAGGTAGGTAGATAGATAGATAGATAGATAGATAGATAGATAGATAGATACATACATACATACATACATACATACATACATACATACATAATGTCCCTTATCAGAACTCTTAATCAGTAATTTGCTGAGGAGTTTTTAAATTGGGACCTGAGACAGTAATGTTGTATGTTGTTCATCTCATTTCACATGATCATTTTCTTCTAAGATTCCTGCTACTGTAATCTCACCGACAAACCTCCCTTTTGATTAGAGAATTATTTCACTATTGGTTATATGTTACTTAACAAAATAAGAAGCTATACTGGATCAGACCAGAGAGTTACCTAATTCAACCTTCTATTCCCATCCAAATGAGATACAAATGGAAGATAGTTCTTGCTCTTGTATTTCCTAGTAATATGAGACATAAGATATATCATTATTAATGACTATTATATTGCTATCATGTAAGATAGCCTTAGTCTACATAAATTTGTCTAATCTTTTACTAAAGTTGTTCAAGTTGCAGCCATTACTATACTTCGTAGGAATGAATGAACAGCTTTCGTCCTGAATTACCTGTGATTTTGCTTCATTCCCAGGTTCTAATATGATGAGAAAATTGATAACTGCAAATCATGTTTCTCCTTCCTTTATGTAAATATGGTCAACTAGAACAAAAGTTGACAATCTGTAGGATTCTAGAGCTACAAATGTCAGAATCTGTTATCACTGTCCATACTTCTTAAGGCTTCTGAGTTGTTTAGCTATATGTGAAATGCCTCTGTTATCTACCCCAGATCTGTGGGAATAATTCCAGCTCTTTGATTAGTTTGGTTGCCCTCAACCATAATCTTCTAAAGTTGTGGTGACAAAGCGTACCTGTGTTCTAGCTGCAATTTACCCATCCTTTTTGGAGCATGTTTATCTTCTGGAGCTTTCTCATGTTTGGATCATCATCTTAGAGGTTGCAGCAGAAACCATTTTCAAAGCTGATCTTGATTAACTCAGAGGAAAAAAAATGAACCAACACATTTAAGCTCAGCTGCAGATGAACCAGCATTATTTCAGGGGACCTCTCAGGCTTAGAAAAATGGGGGGAGGGAGTATTGAAGGGAAGGGAAGCCATTCAATTTTCAAAGCAGAAGAAATAAGATTCAAATCCTTTAAACAAGTCTTGAAGTGGAGAGTTGGCAGGCAAAGAAATCAATGCCGACAAAGCAGAAGTGATGACAAACTGATGGTGAACTCCAATTCCCAAGGAAATTGACCACTGAAGACAGATGGTCCTTTAGTGAATTAAAGCAGGTTGCACTCTCTTCTTTTCTTTTTTCTACTTTTCATGTCCCTTTTTTGGGTCTGAGTTTATTTGAGGGTCATGGTACAAAATGGGATTAGAGTTCAGACATCACGGTTACTGAATACAAAATGCACAGGGAGCAGCTCTGTTTGGAGAAGTATAATTCATGCAAGTAAAACACCAGGGATGTTGAGGGCTGTATACAGTCTTATGGAACATGTTGAAGACAGAGTGTGGGTGGGGAAAGGAAGTGGATGTAATCAACATGAAGTGGGCCTTGGGAGAGTTTGCGGGGAGGCTGGGATAGTAATGGAAGGGAAGGTAGATACAGTACAAACAATCAAGAGACAGTAGATGAGTGCATGAGTGGAAGCATTTCAAATCATTCAAAGAGATCTACCTTCATTAACTCACTATAAATGAGGGTTGGGAATTCCTCTTGCACTTCCATGATTTATCTCAAGACTAGCATTAAAGATACCTTACTGAAGTCTGTGTAGTTGTTGTTTCCTTGATTTTGCCCAGCTGCATGGGACTGGAAAGGTCTATCCAGAGCAAAATCACAACTTTCACAAGGCACACCTACTTTTGTTGCATAAAGGTACAGTTAGATACTTCATACTTCAAACATTCAGCTTCAGGATCCAATCCCAGAGATTTAGAACAGGAGATTCTAACAAGAAGATTTAGAACTGAAAAAAAGAAAGCATTTCTTCACACTACCCATAATTAACCTGTGGAATTCGTTATCATGAGACATGTTCCTGAACATTGTTTGGGAGGCTTTAAAAAAGGGTTGCATAAATTCATAGAGGACAAGATGTGCCAAGGATGAGTAGTCTTGAAGTTAATAAGTGTTGTGTCTAGGTTGGGGGCACTTTGTTGTTCAGTCATTAAGTCGTGTCCGACTCTTTGTGACCCCATGAACCACATCGCGACAGGCCTTCCTGTCCTTCACTGCCTCCCTGAGTTTGCTCAGTTTCATGCTCATTGCTTCAGTGATGCTATCTAACCATCTCATCCTCTGCCGTCCCCTTCTCCTTTTGCCTTCCATCTTTCCCAGCATCAGGGTCTTTTCCAAAGAGTCCTCTCTTCGCATTAGGTGACCAAAGTATCTGAGCTTGAGCTTCAGTATCAATCCTTCCAATGAGCAATCAGGGTTGATTTCCTTTAAGATTGACTGGTTTGACCTCCTAGCAATCCAGAGGACTCTTAAGAGTCTTCTCCAGCACCACAGTTCAAAGGCATCAATTCTTCGGCGCTCAGCCTTCTTTATGGTCCAGCTGGGGCACTATGGGGGCACTATGCCTCTAAATAACAACTGCAAGGGAACAATGGAGTGGAATATGTGAGATATACAGCTCTGCCAGGGTTAAAGGATGAATGTAGCCAGGTAGGCTACATTCCAACTAGCAATTAGACATGGGTGCATGAAAGGGGAGGCATTGGGCACTTGATATTTGAGCTATTTTTCATCTGGAAAAGATACTGATACTTATCTTCATCCCAAAATTTGAAGGTAAGAAGGAATCAGACATATTTCCTCCTCTTGGATATTTGGAAGATCAGAAGGAATGTCTCTCTCTTTTGGAGAGAACAAAGAGCTTTTACTGTATAAAAGAAGGGTGGAATAAAGAGGATTTTGAAAATCTACCTTGGTCAACTGGACACCTCTGATCTTCCCACTACCCTATATTTGCTTGGCAGACTTAGTAGGGGTTTTGTGTGTGTGTGTGCGCATTTGTGTGTGTGAGAGAGATGAATTTAAGCAACTGCATTTTAATATTAAAAAGTTGATTTGATTTAAACCCCTGTCTGAAGTTTCTGAGTCTGTGGTGGGCAATTACAAATCCAGATTATGTCTCTATCTCCTGCTTATGAGCACCCCAAGGCATCTGGTTGGCCAAAACAAAATACTGGATTATTGTTAGCTCTGGCCTAACTAGCAGGGCTTTTCTTGTGCTCTCATATCTGGAAATGGCTTAACAGTATTTTGAAGAGGTAAGTGGAGAACAGAGATTATATCTGTGCTTTTTATAATGTACACAGTTACACAAATATCCTACTTTTTCTTCTAAGGAGCCCAAGATGGTGAGCAAATATTTTTCGGTTCTCATGCTCCTGTGAGATAGGTTTTGCTGAGAAAGAATGACTAGCAAAAACTTCATTGGTACATGGGGATTTGAAAGTAGTTCTCCCACATCTGAGTCCAGGGTTCAAACACCAGGTTCTATGTGATTCATACTGATGGGCAGTTCAAATTCTCCAGCCCCAGATATATTGTATCCTGCCTCTGATTCATGGTACTTGCAATGCAGAGACATGTCTGCATGTCACAACTACCTGCCTTCTATTTTCCATTGCTTTTCTAAGTTACTAAAAAAAAGGGGTTTAATGCTGAGAGATGCTTGCGGTTTCAGCAGGATTGGGTCTGGTGGATCCCAAAAGTTGGGTCAGCACATTGAGAGAACCACCATAAAATTTACATTTTTTAAATATTTCATTTTGTTTTATCTTCCTCTTTCCTGTGGTCTTTTTCTGATGAACTTTTCTCATTGAAGTCATTGTCTCAGCTTTCCCCAACCTGGTACCTTAAATGAAGACACTTCTTGGATGTAGAAGATAGTCTTCATTTTGATGGTTAGGAGAAAGCTTTCCTTACATCGAGATCTTAAGGAGAAGTATTTAAAAGAAATATGCAACTGGTCCACCACAGCTCCAGAACAGAATGTTTCCATTTTTGGACATGGACCATCTGTGTTTCACTTCCCTAAAAAATCTCCAAACATTAACAATGCTCTAGAAGGAGTCAAATTAGACTCAAATTATTTTGGTAGTGCTAACATCTCTTGAATCTACCTGTATCAGCTAGATCTGACTGGAATTATGATCACTGTATTCCAATCTACAAATCAGTCAAAATTAAATTCTTCCCTATTCCTACCCAGTCTGGTGGGGCCCAGCCTTTACAGCAAGATATGAGAGAAGAAAATCAAAGTGATCATTCCAGAAGGAAACAGAATCTGGGTTCTCGACTGTGTAGGTCAATCTGTTATATGGTATGTTGTACTAGTTCTCACTGCTGCCACTGAGTCCAGTTATACCCACAGAAGCCAATTATGTCAGGCTTATGCTAGGAAAGCAATTATCAAGGAAACAAACTAATTAATAAAGCATGCTCCAGAGCAGATCAGCTTTCCATTGGGTAAATAGTTACCAGGCAAGGTTTTGGGTAAGCTAACCAAACGTGGAGGTCATTGTTGCAGAGATGTGTAGCTTACCTGTTGGCTTAAAGAAGTCTTTGCTTTGTGCATTGCCAACATCCTTTCTGTTACTTATTTGACAGAGGACAACAATCAGGAACTGAAGTACCCGAATGCTTCTACCAATCCATTTTTATTTCAGAAAACACCTCTGCTTTCTGAAAGAGTAATGAGGTGGAGAGGAACTCTGAATAGAAGATCAAGACCTTCCTGTGTGCTCTGTCATTCTGCTTGTCATATTCAGTACAGGTTGCCTGACCAGCTATGGATGGTTGAAGGTTGGATTAGATTTACTCACGCCGCTTGATTTCTAAATGTATAAGAACAGCTATTGGCTGTGTTTGCCTAATATATTTAAGCAAGTCAGCTGAAGACCTATCTGCCCTATATGCTAAGTTTGGATAATTTTAACCTTCATGTTTTGTTTTTGTTTCAGCTGTCTCAGTGGAACAAATCCGCTCCATTTGATTAGCTGATTACTCAATTTATCATGCAAACCCAGAAAATCACTTAATCCGGGAACCAGGTTGGGTGTGTGGTGTGACTGCATTCATTTTGGATCAGATCAAAGATCCATCTTGTCCAATATCCTACAACTCAACTTGTGAAGGAATAGGACAGAAAGAGAGGCTGGTAAATACAAAACCAGATACTCACTCCTGTTCCAGCTGACCCCATTGGCTTTCCTTGTGCTTGTTAATAATCTGAGCCATTCTAAGAAGAAGTGTGATATGTATGTAATACATCATGGATAGGAGAACCAAATGGTCCTCAAGCTCTTGTTGAACTGCAGCTTCTAGAAGTCACAGCCAGCATGCCCAAAAGAGAAGGGTATTCAGGGCTGTAACATAGGCACATCTGCAATATCACAGGTTCCTCATCTCTGCAGAGCAGTGGGGATAGAAATCTACTATTCCAGACTATGTAGGTTGCCAAGTTCTGGTAATGGAAAGACCTCCCTGGGCATTAACTGTTCCAACATTTGCCCCATTGATTCATAATCCCTTCTTTTAAAGAAGGAGACATTTAATAACTTCATACAACAGGCAGACATGATGACTCAATGAATAGGGTGCCTTTGATGAAAGGGCCTCATACTGACTCTAATCTAGGCTAAAATGGGATAGGGCAGCTTGTGATACAGCTGGTTGTGTGAACCAGACCATCATGATGTCAGGTTCAGCCGGCGCAGCACTGCTAGAAAGCCCGGCCAGCCACGCTGAGCCAATTCTACCGCCCGCTTGCAAGCCGGGGAAAAGAGGAAGTCTGAGCCGTGGCTAATTGATGGGCCACCTGCGCCCACTTAACAGAGAAACTGCAGAGTGGAAGTTTTGTATCCACTCTGATAAGCGGCACGCATCAACAATAAATGGAGCCGCGAGTGCGGAAAGGAGATCAACGCACGATCCAGCAAACCCTGGTTTTGCACGCAACTGAAAGGACCCTGAGGAAACCAGCTCACGCCGGAGGGGTAGTCAATCAAGGTACAATGGGGCATGGGCTGAACCTGCCATCTGAACAATCAAGGGGGATTATTGGGGGCCGATAATCCGCAGCCTGTAACACGACGACGGGGCGAACCGCAGGAAGGGGAGAGGTATAAATGGAACAATGTAAATGTGCCAAGCCAGTCCTGGCTTTGTTTGTAACTGTTGCATTACACTTGAGTAAACCTCTTTTGTGAACCACACGTGTCACGGGAGTTTCTTTTGTCGAACAGGGCATTCCTTACACATGATGTAGCTGATTTGTTAACATGATATGATATGTAAGCAAAGCAATTGTATTTTCTTAACCTAGGATTAGTTGGTTAGGTAACTCAGCCATTACGCAATTGTATTGTTTAGTCGACAATTTTTGAGAGTCAACATAGCTGCATTCACCCTTAAACTGAATTAATATTGAATTAAGGAAAGTTTTTCACAAATGAAGTCATTAAAGCTAGTTTATGAATGCAGTAATGGCAATGAAGGAAGAGATTAATCTTGTGAGTTTGACCTTGCAGGTTTTGTTTAATTGCCAGGAAGGTGGGTAACATAAAAAATGGCAGCAAATTAATTGTTTCGTAGCCTACACATTCAGCTGATGAAAAGTCTTTGAGCAAATAAGAATAGCAAAGAGTTGTGACCACAAGCTGGCTCCGAAGGAGTGGTTTTATGAAGAGCAGGCTACAAATGGAAGAATATACAGGCTTCTCTCACTTTATGGCAGGGATATGTTCCCCGAAAACCTCGCCTAAAGTAAATTTGATAAAGTGAGAGATCAATTGCACAATTGTAATTTTTTTTCACATAAAGTGAATTCTTGGACAAAAACGATCAATTGCATTGTACTGAACTTGCAGAGGTGAATTTGCATAAAGTGAGGAAAATCCATATCTGAACAGTTGTTAGTCTGCTTTTGCTCAGTCAATTAAGAAACCCCATGCTAAGAAATTATGATCGAGTTGCCCATGATGCACAGAAAAACAGAATGACTGTTCTCACTCCCAAGGGTTTTCTTCTGTTTCTGGTAGAATGCCAGTCTGGTCTGAGTTTGGATTAGAAGCTTCTTTGATCTCATGGGTGTGAGAGTCAGGAACAGGGGGGTCAAGAATTTACTCTTGTCGCCCGAGCAACGAGGTACTGATAAGAGAATGAGACTGAACCCTCCCTAAAGAATGCAAGGGAGGTTGGGAGGGTGACCCTGGAATTTGCTCTCACTCTGAGAAGATTTCTGTAACGGGACTGAAGCCAGTAAACCCTGCTGAATTGAATCTGTACTGTCTCCTGGAGTTTCCTGGGCTAATCCTGACAATGGGGCACCTTCTCAAAGCCTTGAATGCCATCCTTGCCATAAGGGAGAGATGGACAACCACGTAAATTATATAAATACATAAACAAGCAAATAAATACTGCAGTTAAGGATTATTGGAGTTGAAGTCCAACATATCTGTAAGGGTACCAGGCTGGGGAAGGTGACTTAGTACAATCATCTTCCCGTACAGAATAGTGAACTTTGTGAATTGGGTGTTCCTTCCTTCCCTTTCTTTTTATAACATTCGAGACAAACAGGGAGAATCCTATGGCAGGTTTTTCACCAGGATTAGCCTCTGTCCTGGTGTCCTTCACAAACTTCCACCATCATTGATCCACCGTATTCACAATGGGATTCCATTCTGCTTAATTCAGAACTACAATTGCCATGAAAGATTTGCCACTCACCACAGATATGTTACTATGTTTTATTAACTTGGGCAAAGACAAAGAGGATTAATTGAACAATATCATGAAAGGCTCTATCAGATAGAGCTGAACCGTAATAAATGGAGGATGTCTGTCCATCCATCCATCCTTCCATCCGTCTGTCCCTCTGTCCGTCCGTCTGTCCGACAAAGGAGCAAAACATTACTTTGAGATAGGACACAACAAGATGAAGGTAGGGTGGTCTCAAAGGACCTTCTACCTCTGCCCCTTTCAGACTCCTAAAGAAAATACTCATGGCTGATGCCTCCATTCCACTCCCAGGATTGGGGACAATTCCATTTCTTGCAGAAAATGAACAGGACTATGCTTTTGTTCTTATGTTGTTCTTCTGGGCTTCCCAGTCACATTTTGCTTGCCATTGTAGGAAGAAAATATTGGAGCAATGATCACTTGGGTTGGATCCTACAAAGCTTTGTTTCATTTTGAAAACAAACACATTTCTGTTGGTGCTGAGAAATCACAGCAAAAGCTGTGGGGAATAGCACCCTATTTCATTTGCGCCTCAGCCGTGACTCTTCTGTCACTTCTCAACTGGATTCAGAATGGTTACCTCTATGCTCGATGGGAGAACTTCATTTTACCTGAAACTGATTTAGTTTAAATCTCTTTTATTTGAAAACTATTTCACTGAAGACTAAACCTCCTGTACAATGTTATAGAAAGTTATACTCCCATTTCCAATGGATCATATTTTCTACAAATCCTGATTTTTGGAAAAGGGTACATCTGTTGCTTTCATAACATGTATAAAAAGATGTGTCTCCATTTTGCTTATTCATCTGTCATTTTTTCTTCAGACCTTTTTCAAGCACAGCAACTGTACAGACACAATCGTATCATTTTTCTAATAAAGAAATTGGCCAAATAGATGGACGGACAACGGACGGACAACGGACGGACAATGGACGGATGGACGGACAGACGGACGGATGGAGCGACGGAGCAACGGATGGACAGATGGACTGACAGACGGACTGATGGACTGACAGACGGACTGACGGACTGACGGACTGACAGACTGATGGACAGACAGACTGACTGACGGACAGATGGACAGACAGAGGGACGGACGGACAGACTGTCAGAATCTTCACAAGATTTTATAATAGATTATTATATGGCTAGTTTAAAAAATGGTTTTTTACATGCTGCGGTTCTGCCATTGTAAAAGGGGGGGGGGGGGAAGGAATGAGAAACCGTTTAAAGCAGATGGCTCCTTATCACAGGCTCTGGCATGCTCAAGGCCATGCCAGCAAGGGAATCAGAAGACCAAGAACTAAGGGTGATGTAAGGGGGGGGGGAGTAAGAAAAACAGCTTTTGGCACGCTTTTGCTCAGTCTTAGCAATGCTTTGGATCTGTACATTTATTCTCAATAAATGAACTTTCTTTTGAATCAATATTGGTTGCAAGGAAAGTTACTGGAATTGGGATCAACAGGTGGCAGTTTGTTACACAGACAGATGGATGGACAGACAGATGGACTGACGGACAGACGGACGGACAGACGGACAGAGGGACGGACGGATGGACGGATGGACAGACGGACTGACGGACATATGGACGGACGGACGGACAGACGGACGGACAGATGGACAGACAGACGGATGGACAGATGGATGGACGGACAGAGATGGACATCCTCCATTTATTATGCTTCAGCTCTATCTTAAAAGAGACTTTTATGATATCTCTCAATCAATCCTTTAAGTTAATAAAATGCAATCTGTACTTTGTTTGAAGCTATACTATACTTGCTTGCTCTGTTTCTTCTTCCCTCAATAAACTGAGCAAACACCAGGAATCCTGTTGAAAAACCATCCATAGGACTCTCCCTACTTGTCTTGAATGCTGTAAAAAGAAAGAGAAGGAAGGAAGGAAGGAGAGAAAGAGAGAGAGAGAGAGAGAGAAGGAAGGAAGGAAGGAAGGAAGGAAGGAAGGAAGGAAGGAAGGAAGGAAGGAAGGAAAGGAAGGAAGGAAGGAAGAAAGAAAGAAAGAAAGAAAGAAAGAAGGAAGGAAGAGAAAAGAAAGAAAAGAAACAAAAAGAAAAAATTGAAGAAAGAAATAAAGAAAGAAAAGAAGGGAAGGAGAGAAAAGAGAAGAATGCAAAAGAAAAAAGGAAAAGAAAGAAAAACAAAGAAATAAAAAGAAAGAAGAAAGAAAGCAAGGAAAGAAAGAAGAAAGAGAAGAAAGAAAGAAGGGAAGAAGAGAAAATAGAAGAAAAGAAAAAAGGAAAAGAAAGGAAAAGAAAGAGAAGAAAGAGAAAAAGAGAAGAAATAAATAAAGAAAGAAGGGAAGGAGAGAAAATAGGAGAAGAAAGCAAAAGAAAAAAGGAAAAGAAAGGAAGAAAAAAGGAAAGAAGGAAGGAAGAAGGAAGGAGAAAAAAGGAGAAGAAAAAAGAAAAGAAAAAAAGAAAAAAGAAAGAAAGAAGAACAGAGAAGAAAGAAAAGAAAGAAAATAGAAAGAAAAATAAAGAAAAATAAAGAAACAAAAAGAAACAAAAAGAAAAAATTGAAGAAAGAAAGAAAAAGAGAAAATAGGAGAAGAAAGAAAAGAAAAAAGGAAAAGAAAGAAAAACAAAGAAAGAAGAAAGAGAAGAAAGAAAGCAAGGAAAGGAAGGAAGGAAGGAAGGAAGGAAGGAAGGAAGGAAGGAAGGAAGGAAGGAAGGAAGGAAGGAAGGAAGGGCTCAGCATCGCTCAATAAAATAAATAAAACAAAAATAAATCAGTAAATCAGCTACTTAATTCTGGTTTTCCTGAGAGGTTCCACGGGGGAAAAATACAGCCCATCAAAGGCTCATATTCCATAAGCATTGCAGCACCAGAGTCACAGCTCCAGGTATGCCAAACATATAAAACCTTAACAGAAACCTGGATTGCTTCAGCTTAACTCCACTCTGATTTAATTTGCTTTCAGACTGTGAAGGGGAATGGAAACCCAGTGCTCAGCCTCATTCCAAAGCTTTTTTCTATTTCTGCCAGGCCCATATGAATCTTTACCCTTTCAATGCCATCCCTTTATTCAAACCCGCCCCCCACAAAGTCTCTCTGCCAGCAGGTGGAGAAATCTGGGAAGTGGGCTCCCAGTTGCCACATTACCCTGAGGCTGATGGGGAAAATGTTCTTGGCTGTAACTGTCACCTTCAGAGAAATGAATTTCCCTTTGGGAAACTAGCCGGGCACAGCAGGGAAGCAGCTGTTAGATTCCATTGCCATGGAACAGGTTGTAACTTGGGGAGAGAGAGAAGGAAGGAAGGAGCTCGGCTGGTGAATGGAGGCATCAAAGCATATCAAGGTGAGCTGCTTGGAGAAATGGCCCCTGCCAGCAAGCAGCTTTGCTAAGCTGTGTCCTATGGCTTGGACCTCTGAGAAGCCAGCGGGATCAAACCCGGCAGCTGCTGGCAGGAGAGGAATGGCTGGCGCTCACTTCCTGTCGCAGGCTCTGATCCAGATGTTCCAGAGTAGGCTGCCTTTGGGGAGTTGCAAACAGTAGGGAAGGGGGAGGGCTGTTTGTTAAGACTGAGACACCGTGGCCTGTCCAAAAAGCTGTTCAGACATACGCTTGCAGATTGTGATCAAGCCTATCTATCACCAATGTTTTATTGACTTGCTCTTCTGGATGACAGAAATTGCCCTGCAACCAGACCGGGGGAAAAAAAAAAGAACACGACTGATTTGTTTTTCCTTCCTGGTCAGTTGGTTTGAGACCTAAGAAAGTTGGCCTCACTTGGTTTGGTGCTGTTCTGGAAAGCAGAGGCAAGCAGAGGCGCGGGGAGAAATGCAGGCCTGCTATTTGCTGTTGTGACCTGGGTATTCCCTACCTCCTTAGCTTTGAAATGTGAGCAATCTGTGCAAAGAGAAGGCTGCTCTTTTCACAGAGAAGAACAATGCTCAGACAGGGACTGCTAAGCTGAAAAGTCCGTACCCAACTTCCCCAACCTGGATGCCCACTAGATGTCTTGGATGCCAACTTCCAGAATTCCTGAGCTAGCAGGGCCACTGCTACGAATGCTGGGAGTTGAAATCTACACATCTGGAGGATAGAGAGGTTGGGAAAGGCTGTTCTGTGTCATGGCAAACTCATCAGGTTCCAGGAAGGCTCTCCTACTAGAAGGTCTTTTTTTTCCAATAATTTTATTAAGAATTATATTAAACAGATAGAACTGATACAAAAACCTCATACAAAAATACATTGAAAAAAATTTTTTTTAAGTGCAGGAAAAAATCCCCGCCCCCCAAAAAAGAGAACAAGAAGGAAAGAAGAAAAAAACCTCCCTTCTTCAATCCCAGCAAGTATATTCAACATTAACAATTTATCGCTACCTCTTAAAATACAACCAAATACATCTTCATTCCATACCTCACCCCATTTTTACAACCTCATCTCTGAATCTTCAGCTCTCCTTATTAATCAGCAGAGGTCTAATAAAAGTTAACAGAAATACCTAGCAACGTAAGTATACAATCCCCCATCCATTTAATCACAATCCCCCAATCCCTCTCTTTAACAATCAAAATCTAATCCTCATTAACAATTAAACATTACAAAAATTAAAAACATTACTAGAAATAATAACCTCTTAATTACATATCAAAAATAGTAACGTAGATATTGCAGACTAATCCTTTACAGCCGGTTGAACATTTCCAAAAAGAACCATCCAGTCAAAATAATCATTAAACATCACCAGAGATAACAACTCATTATTTAACCATAATCAAATCAATTTTGTGTTATTTTCTTTTTCCTCCCAGCAATCCTTAAGACCCATAAATAAAGTTCTAACTTCTGCTTTCTTCTACTATCTTCCCTTGAAATTCTTGTCGTCTTTATCTACGTCCATTTGAAATTTCTGTGTAGTAACTCCGCTAGATCTTATATTCCAATGTAAAAAGGTAATCCACATTGCTCTTTTGATACGTTATTTCTATGTCTTTTTTAATTTTTAAATGATCATCCAATTCCATTTGTAAATCCAATGTTTCCATCTCTTTCTTGCAGGTTATAATTTTTAATTTTCAGTTCTCTTCAAAGGGACTTGCTCCTCTTCAATAACAACTTTTGGTTCCAGTTTAGAGTTAAATAACTCAAGCACTTCTTGAGCCAACTTATCAAATGTTTCCTTTCAAATAGCCATCTGATGCCCTCTAGTGATCAACCTTCAAAGTCTTGTTATCAGCTTGGAATGTAAGCGAGAAAAATGTTTTGAAATGTGAAAAGACCTTTCTAATTAACTTCAAAGTATTTCTTTAAATCAATTTTGTCCAAACGCATTTAAAAACTTTCCAGAAACAATATGATAATCACCTTTTTGCTGTATATTGTAAAAAATAAAGGACTTTGTAAGTTTCTTTCTTTTTAAATGGGTTGAAGAGAGACTCACCCAATGAATACTAAACTTGCGGTTCCTAAGGTTTCTCAATCTAAAAAAAAACAGTAATACACACACACACACATATATACACACACACACACAAATACATATACATATACAGCTCCAAAGTGCCTAAAAAGATGAGGTTTGATCGGACCTTGAGTCCATAAATGGCTGCATTAACGGCTCAGAGCACGATGGAACCCTTGACTCCCAGCTGATCGCAAGCAGCTGCAAAAACATTGGTTTCTGTCGTCTACTCCCAAAAAACAGTTGTTCGGAATACCTATGGGTAATCTCAAGATCTGTCTTTAATCCAGAGAGAATTTCAGCAGTTCAGATCCCGCATCCAGCTGCCTTTTTGGCCATTATGCTCCCCGTGATCTGCAGAGTGGAGAAAATGTGGGGTGTTAGTTCTCCATTCCTCACCAGAAGTCCCTTCTAGAAGATCCCTTTGAAGAGAACCTATTCCAGCCACATGACCACTAGCGACAGCTCTTATACTTGTAGCTTGCATTTTTAGCAGTCATTTCATATAATGGCATGCATATGTATATGCACTATTTGTGTATGTATATGTATAACTTATTTTTGTAGCTAAACTGAGGCAGGCAGCATCTTGCAATGAATCAGCCATCCTGAATTGCCTTATTTTGATAAGGCTTGTCTAAATCGACCAAACAAATGAGATCTTGTTTGCCTCAGTCATGCAGTTATTGAAGCAAATGCTCACGTGCATGGATCATTTCTTTCATATGCAAGTTAAACAGAAGTTAAGACCAGCTTTAGAATAAAATACTTACGGTGGTCTTCAAACCAAATATGTTACAGGCCAGCATTAGCATAAGCTATAGTCTTAGACCAACTGTTATATAGTACATAAAATACATAAAATATATATAAAATCCCCCAAAATTCATTAAATAACAATAAAATAGAATAAAGGAAGGGGGAAAAGAGACCAATTTTTTATTACTATAAAAATGCATAGCTTTTCTATGCTACCCGAATTCAGTAAGACATAGAATTGCACTGTATGGTTTTCTAAACCAGAGGTAGAAAACTATTGACCTTGTACTACAGCACCCATGTTACCTGGCAATTAGCCATTCTGATTGCAGTTGGTGGGAACTGGAGTTTCCACATTCTCCGCCCTTGAATTTGCCCCAAAAAGATCATTCTCATTCAGTTTGAAAAAATAGATCAATTTTCATGGGGAGCCACTACCATACAAATTATTGTGAAATTGTTGTGGCTTGGGGACCTATCTCAATCATAAGATGGCCAAGAATCTGTGTGTGTGTGTGTCATAATTATCTCTCCAACAGATTGCCTGGCTCCCTATGCTTCAATGAAAGGTCAAAAGAAGATGGCAGGTGGTAATTTTCCCCCAAGTGATTTTGAAAGCCTAACCATCAAGTCTGCATGGAGAGCAATGGAGAGAGGTAGAAGAAAAGGAAGAAGAGACAAATGTAGCATATCTGACCATCTGTTTCTGACCAGCTCAGTCATGCAAACGTCTGCTTGTTATTTCTTGGAATCTTTAACATCTTGTCTCAAATGTCTATTTACTGTGAGACAGGTAAGAGGCTCTGTAGACCCCAGGCTTGCAAACTGGAAACTGGAATAGGACTCCATGATAAAGTCTAAGCCCTTGTCATCTAATGAACCTAAAGTTTACAACCTACTGCAATTGGTCTCCTGGATTAGCTAGCAAGACAAAAGTGCACCTTTCTAAGAGTCAGGTTATCAGTCTACTTAAGCTACTCAAAGAGTTAATCCCACAAATTCTGTGGCACTAGGAGAATAAAGCAGAGGAACAGAAAAACTGGCAGAGGAAGAAAACCTTCAGAAAATTGGAAGCCATGGGCATAGCAACATAACAGTCTTTGACATTGCTGGCAGATGGCTTTCATATAAAGGAGGCTCAATTCAGCAAATGTAAATTCAATCTTGGTTGTGTCTTGACACTGGAATTCCAAGTCTGACATTCATGTTTCTCAAGCAGGCCTGTCGTCATCAAGAGGGAGAATGTGAGAACTGCCCTAGACAGTGCTGTGACACAAAGTGCTGTGACAGACACAAAGTGCTGTGAAAGGTCAGCAAATGAGTCCTTTCATCCAAGCATTGTTATCTTTTTCAGCTAGGGATGATATTTTTTTAGAAGCAGCTGCTCAGTTATGCAGACTCAATCTGCACCTTCAACTTTTTCTCACCGATGGCCTTTTATCTGCTTTGGCTTTCCAAGACAATTCTATCTTGGCCTAGGGGAAAAAAAATCCAGGAAGATCTTCGCTAATATACTATTTCAAGTGAATGTTTGGCAGTGTTGGGATTTGAAATTAAACAGCAAGTATTTGCCCTAGCCTATTCAAAAGACTCATGTACAGCTTTATGTAGGTTGGAGACTGATGAGTTCTTCATTTCTGCAAAATACTTGGAGGTTCTTACTTCTGCCCCATACTGAAGCATTTCCTCTTTGACCCAACTCAACATCCTACATTTAGCACCCTTGGAAAGTTTGGTAATGTCTCCAAATCTGAATGGATCTCTGTTTGCTGAGTTGGAGGACCTGATTCAATGATGCGTGAACTGTCCAGCTACCCCTTTCATGTGCCCCCTCTGAACATCACACAGATCTCATAACTCCTCTTCTAAATAGAGGTAAAATGTAGGATGATTTCACCACCTCAGATTAGAACTCTGGGGATTGATTTTATTATTTTTTTTATTGTTGTCATTGTGAGACATTGTGAATGACTGGAAATGCCTAAGGCTGAGCAACAGTAAAATAGTTTGCTTATGAATAATGCTATAACCAGGATTTGTAGTCATGTTGTTGATTTTTATTTATTTTTTTACTGGGGAAAGAATTCTGATCACTTCTGAAATTTGGGTGATCAAAAGAGATTATGCTGACTATTAATATTATAATGACATGAATATTATTATGCTGACTGAATATTAATTACAGTCCTTGCAGCCATAATCCCCAGCAAGCCACAATGACGTCAAAATGATGAATCACATGCCATGGTGTCATCACACAAATGGCAAGATTGTGTAATGATGACATGACATTTGCTGCAAGTGGGTATGATGTCATACCTACCCACACGGGCCATCATTTGCCTCCCCCTGCCCTTGTCCCACCTTGGAAACATCCAAGATTCTTTGGTCTGCAACTGTATAAGAAAGCATCTAAGGTTTCAGTTTGGTTTACACATAGAGGTTGTTTGTTAAATGTTACTTGAAAAGCACACCCATAAGGGTTAACAGTGTGATTGGCATCCCCTCTGCTTTTGGCCTGAACTCAGCAAGCTGCAGGTAAAATGATAAAAGCCCAAGGTGTGTGCAGGAACCCAGGTATGACAAAGAGGCACAACTCCACTGGAATGTCAGAATAGGGTGGGAGTCTGCATGTTTGTGGAACAGAGATGTGGTGGGTCAGGCCGAAGCACGTAGCTGGTGAGGCGCCTGGGTGGGAGTTCCACAGAGCCTGCCCACAGATTGCCAGAGGGGCTCATCTGCGCTGTTGGTCCTGCAAACTCTCTAAGCGGCAATGACAATGTGATGGAGAAAAAAGTGGGACGAGCTTTTCTTCTCTCCAAATTATGACTGCTGCATGGCACATTACCTCATTTGACCTTTAAAATAAATGTTCCTTTTCTACAGCATCTTTGGCAGCCTTTGGGTCAACGTAAAGCGGGAGAGCGAAGGCATGAATGGAAAATACATCTCACCGTTCCTCCTCTGTTATCACTAGTTCAGGAACGGTGTTTCAAATTGGATTTTGTTTTATTCTTCGGCTGGTGCTTGACATTAAGTGTTTTTGCTCCTTTCCATCGAACACAGCAACAACTTTTTTAAAAATAAAAAAATAAATCAGCAGATGCCAGGTCTGCTGCTGTTGCTAAGATGTGCCCAGTTGCTATAACTATCCATATAGATATGTACTTATGAGATTGAACTGACAGAATATCTTTTAAAAAATACAGAAAACTCCTTGCAATTCCATCCAGTCCCTTAGATTCACAACTTGTCACAACATGGAGAAATGCTTTGAGGAAGGGGGCATTCTATGCATTTCTTCTATGCATAGTGGTGATCGGCAAAAAAATGTTCTGATTTGAACTCCTGCCCTGGTAATAGATTTTTTGGTGCTCAGCAAGAAGCAGAAGCAGCTAGGAAAGAAGAAAAAAAATGTGACTTATGAAAGCAAACAAAAATACAGTCTTGTATTGTCTTCATCTTTTCTAAAGGACAAAACCTAGAAAGGAATTACTTTAGCTGGACTTTGAAGGTGGCAGAAGGAATAATTACTAAGAGCTTGTAAATGTGATATTCATTGTGTTTATTTCATGTTGCTAGGATCAATATCCAGGGCCAATAAAGGAGTCGTATCCACAATGAATATCATATTTAGTTAATTTTATCACTGAGTGATCAGTTCCATTTGTGAAAAAAAACCTGTTGCTTTTTTTATTTTTGTTGTTGTTCAGTCGTTAAGTCGTGTCTGACTCTTCGTGACTCCATGAACCATATTGCGCCAGGCCTTCCTATCTTTCACTGCCTCCCTGAGTTTGCTTAGTTTTATGCTCACTGCTTCAGTGATGCTATCTAGCCATCTCATCCTCTGCCGTCCTCTTCTCCTTTTGCCTTCCATCTTTCCCAGCATCAGGGTCTTTTCCAAAGAGTCCTCTCTTCGCAGCTTTTTTTATAGTATGGTCTAAATAACACATATCTAATAGTTATTTGCTGTAGTCGATTTTTATTACAGAAGCAGAATGAGAACTGGATATGAAAAAGGGAAGAAGGGCCAGTCCATAAATTCTGCTGGAAGGTCAGCTGCGTCCTCCTCCTTTTGACTTATAAGCTCCAATAGTAGGGAAGATGTTGGGTTCTTGGTGTTCTCTGAGCTTGGCTGTTTTCCTGCAGACATTTCATTGCCAGGCTAGGTAACATCATCAGTGCCCAGGAGAGTGGAGTTTTCTGGTTCTGGTTGGTAATGAAATGTCTGCAGGAAAATAACCAAACTCAGGGAACACCAAAAATCCAAGTATTATATTTCATGTTCATTATGTAAGATCTAGCAACTGACCTGAAGATAGATTAATTCCTCCCTCCCTCCCTCCCTCCCTCCCTCCCTCCTTCCCATAAACCAGCCTTTTTGATTGAGGAAAAAGCCAACACTCTTATAAATAACTGAATATAACAATTGTTGCAACAGACCTTCAATGTTGTTTGGGTGGGGGAAGCCTCCATTTGTAATATGAAAACTCTACTTAAGCTAATTCTGTACCAGCTTCCCTCAACCATTTGGCACCCCCTCTGAATCTGCCAGATATCAACTCCTGCAATTTCTTGACCAGCGTTGCCAAAAAATATTGAAACCCAACACATTTTTATTGACCTGAAGCTCCAGCTGCCTTTTTTTCTTCTTTCTCATCACAGTAAGAACTGTATTTAGAAACTCCATTTGTCATGGTCAAAGAAGCATATCAGCCACCGCCAGAAAAATCAAGAGTTCAAGATTGGGTAGGTTAAAGCTATCAGCACTGAAGCCAGAGGGAAGAGTTGAAAATATGTGGGAAGCTGAATTCCCTATGCCTATTTGGCACAACCCTGGAACTGAGTACTCGTCAATCAATCAGTTTACCAATGTCTAGAGCTCTAATCTGGAGCAAGAGATGTGTATTTGAAAGAGTACTGAAGTCAGTTCTAGTCACACCCGTGATGTATTAAACCATATCTTTCCCCTAAAAGAAGCATTCGATGAGCTGGAACACTTATGGTTTATTCTATCATAACTAGAGCATCTTTGACAATTTCTTACCACCGTTCTACAAAATAGTTTGTTGACCAGAATTAAATAAAACCAAAGCAGAGTTCTTCTGAATTGCCCAGTTAAAATGCTGTCCTTGGAAAGTCCATAGTCAGAATCAGTACTCCTCCTTAGGAAAATTTCAAATTGTATTTCTTTAGCTCGCTTTTGCTGTTGGATAATGCCCAACTTGGATCATCTTACCTAATAATGTCATGTGCTCTTCCAATCCTGACCTGACCTGCTGCCCTTGAGACATGTTGGACTACAATTCCCATCACTGTGAGTGGCTGTGGATGACAAAAGTTGTAATCTGATATACAGAGAGATCATTGAGTTGGGAAACGGTAGCCTCTGCTCTCTCTCTCTTTCTCTTTCTTGTTTTCCTTCGGTTTCTTTCTCCTGTGCCTAAATCAGTTTTGATCATTTATATTACATCCCTTTGCTACCCAGATTTTCTTGTTTTGCTTGCCGTCTGCTATTTATAGCTCCTCCCTGTGGACCCAAAGGATAGCATTAAACAGCCCATATGGAGCAATGAGATTATTGCAAGGAAAAAGGGCTTCATCCTACTGCTTTATAGTGGATATTTTGCCATAAACATCAGCCTATCATGGGGGAAGAATTTTGATTTTTCCCTGAAAGACAGAGATGCAATAACATACAACTTCCCTTATGTGGGGCTGGAATTGAAATCCAGCCAACTTGACTAAGCAGCCTAGTTTTTAATTTTCTGTGTTTGCTGACAACAAAGTCTGCATGGAAAGTCTTACTTTCCTTTTTGCTCTCCCACTGTTGTGCTGCAATGAACCAATTATTAAAATGCAAAGGCTACCTTCAGAGGCAAGGGTGATGACCCGTGAGGGTAGCAGATGTGATCACAGGTGGGCTCTTGGATTCTGCAAAATGGTTTTCTTTTATGGCCTTGGGATCCTTGAAGCTGCCACCTGCTGAATGCCTTTGATTGCTGAAAGCAGCTCTACTGCATTGCCCAGGTAAGTGGGATGCGAGAATAGTTGTTCTTTCTACACATGTTGATGGCAGGAGAAGAAGGGGAAAAAAGATGGAATAGGGAGACTGAAAGAAAGAACTGCTTGGCAAAGAGGATGGAGTTGCAAACCCTGCAAGACAAAGATGCTGTTTGTTCACAAGTCCTTATGTTCCAGGAATTCTCCATCTTTACCCCTGGATGGGGTTTCTCTACCCCTGAAAGAGCAGGACTGCAACTTGGAGGGTCCTTCTGAACTTGTGACTCCTGCTGGAGCAGCAGGTAGAGGCTGTGGCAGGAGGATCTTTGCCAGTTTCATCTGGTCCACCCGTTGCAATTCTGGATCAGGAAGCTCTGACACCAGGAGCGTTATCATCTTGCACTTGGACCACTACGATTCCCTCTACATAGGACTGACCTTGTAGATAACTAAGAAGCTACAACTGGGTCAGAATGCAGCAGCCCATTTGCTGACTGATCAACACTGGGACAGCAGGGTAACCCCGAGCTTGGAAGCTACACTGTTAACCTGTGTACCTCCAGGTTCAATTCGGGGTGCTGGTTATCAAAAGCTGTTGATGACACAGGTCCTCATTACCTTCAGGACTGTCTGACCTAGGCAGAGCCTTCATACCTACTCCTGAGAGGGCAGGTTGAGAATCCCTCTTCCTTGAGAATCAAGGGAAAGGAAGTCCAGAAATAGGCCTTCTTGGTAGCAATCCCCTTGCTCGAGAATAGCCTGACCCCCTCCAGTTTAGGATAGTCTCCTCCCTGTTAGAAGCAGTTATGATACTACTTTTCCACCAAGCCTTCAGGACAGAACATGCGATTCAGCTGGAAACAGCTGAACCAGGATGTTATAATGTGCTTGAATTCAGAGACCATATGATATGCTTTGTTTTGCTGCATATCTTTTAAAGTGTCCTTGTATGTTTTAATCATCATTATGAGCTGCCTAGAATCAGAGGAGGAGGCGTGTAAAATCCATGTATAGATAAATTCCAAAGCCCATGTTAGCCCAATACCATTATTAGGCTAATGCAGAGTTGCAAAACTTTGTGCCTGGCTGGAAGGGCCCCAGAGTCTTTAAAAGACAAGAGGGTCCATAAAGAAAATAGTAAGGGAGAGAAGCATCTTTTGAAATACACATCCAGGTTGTTGCCAGCTGGCCATCGGTTCCTCTTCTTTGGCAGGAAGCAATATTAGAGGACTTCCTGTTTCATTGCTTGGGCTGAAGGTCTATTGTATTTTCATTTCTTCTCTTGTACTACCACCTAAAGTGAATTGTTCTGTAGGTCTGACTTGTCAAAATTCAGTTAGTAGCTGGACAATTCCAGTCTCACTTGAGAGTTTTATTTAAACAGGAGAGCTGAAATGCAGAAAATGTAAACAGGCATCCTTCATCAAAGGACTCTATGAAGGCTGGACATAAAAGGAAATGCAAGTCATTTCTTTGAAGAGGGTGGGACTATGGGAAGGCATGAAAGGCTTAATATCTGCCTGGATATAAATTCTTAATTACCATTCCTACTTGCTCAGAAGCTGTCAACTTCTATTATAAGCTATCATTTCCTGGAATACAATAAATATATAGTTTCAAGCCATGTTCGTCTGTGTCTCTGGGGAGTCTTACGTGTTTCTGGTTTCTGATTTCCAGCTCAGTCTGGATAATTGCCCTCATAGCCTGAGTCTTGACAGATGTAGCATATTGTAGACCATTAGTTTTGTCATTTCCATGATCTATGGCTGGGTTAGCAATCTTATGTCCTTGAAATATCTTGGAGTACAACTCCCTCAATCCCTGACAGTTGGCCATCCTGGCTTGAGTTTTAGTCCAAAACATCTGGAATGTGCCTTTTTTTCTCCCCTGTCAAAGACTTAAACCATACTCTGTATTCTGGTGATACAAGATTTATTGTCTTGAGATATGCTTCTGTTCTGAATGAAATATTAAAGGGCAAAAGTGATAGTTTGCAAAGTACAAACATTCACTACCTTTTTGTCATGATGAGGATCTAAAACATCCTCCAAGATCTCAACTACAGTTTTCCACTGAGGTATTAAATCATCCTTTCCTCTTGCATGATGAGCCTTTTCCATCAAGGACAATAAATCCTTTCCTAGGTGATACACTGTGGTGAATAACAGCCGCACACTTAATAGTTCTAGTGATATGAAAATGCTTTGTCAACAAAGGTCTTTCCCAAAGACCCGAATTAATGATGGAGATCTATTCAGAATTGGGAGGTCATATTTCAAAGTTTTCTAAGTCTAAAAGAGAAGACAGTTTGGTGTAGTGGTTAAGGCATCAGACTGGAAATTGGGTGAGTTCTAGTCCTTCATTAGGCACAAAACCAGCTGGGTGATCTTGGGCCAGTCATTCTGTCTCAGCTCTGGGAAGAAGGTAATGGCAAATACTTCTGAAAATTTGCCAAGAAAACTGCAGGGATTTGTCCAGGCAGTTACCAGGAATCAATACTGACTCGAAGGTACAAAATAAAGAAGTCTAACAGATCACTTAATTCTCATTTCAATCTATGTTAGAGAACTCCTTGGCCTACCTCTGAAACTAGATCAGCTCAAAGAGTGACTTGTTCCTACCTCTGCCATTAGTCAGCAATTGATTGTGAATAAAATTATGATTATTAATAATTTATTTATTTATTTAATAAATACATAAATAATAGTCACTCTCCCTCAGTTGTTTCTTCAAGCTGTTGGTACTAAGGAAAAATAGAAATTATCCAGGTGCCATGAACAAAAACAGTGTAAAAACATCACTGTTAAAAAAGGGGGTGGGTGTGGGCATAAATCACCCAGAGTTGTTATGAGTTGGTCAGCCTTATAAACCTGTTGTCTAAATCAATATAAATAAGTAAATAACTGGGAAACCAAACTAAGCCATCACAGGGAAAGCTTAGAGGAAGAGATAACTCTTCAAAAGATTTCTGAAAGAGGTCACCGTAGGTGCCTCATAGCCCTGAATGAAACTATCAATATATCTGATCATTTCAAAACCTGAAATCTACTTTGGGTGGTTCTCCTCAAGATGTAGGTTCTGGGACAACTGACTTCATTGTCCTGTGTCTTCATTGCTCCCTCCCTGGAAATTCTTGCTGTAAAGGTTACAAGTGAGACCGTGAGTTGTGCTTGGAAAAGAGTACAGATCTTTCCACATGAACTTAGTCTATGTCTAGTATCATGCCTTGGTTTACAGTCTAACTGCATAGAGCTTACTGTTTTTCTTGGTTTGTTTTAAAACCATGCAGGGTCAAATCAAGGCAACCGTCTACCGTCTACTTTGGCCTTAGATTGGTGAAGGTTTAAAGCATGTGTCAACAACAACCCCCAATCTGCAGCTTACCGTACAGCATCACATCAACAAGGGACTCTGAATTCATTATTGAGCACAAGCCGAGTCAGCATTTTGGGAGTCAGGGATCCCAGCTGATTACAAAAAGAATTCTTGCAAGCTGTGAAAAAAATACAGATTATGAAACTGTCATTTGCAAACTTCACCAGCAACAATAGAAACTACTGTTTCCAATTCAGAGGTGAAACAGCTGAGACAGTTGCAAGCTGCCACAGTGAAAGCAGCAAGAGGCTATCTTCAGACCTTTTTCAATTATAAATAAGCTGAAGAAAGGTTTGAGAAAAATGAAGGGAGAAAAACATATTTGCAAACAAACAAATGGAAGTGCAAACATCTGAATAGCTAACAACCTTCCCTTTTTGCATTAAGAGGGAACTTTTCTCCCAAAGGAGAACATTTGAAGCTGACTGTGAGCTACATCTTATGCAAAAGTTTTCAAGGTGGCCCTTCACCACCCCCTGAGCTGTGCACAATGAGGCAGCAATTTTACATCCCATTATGAGATTTTTACTCCTGTATGCTTCCAAGCACACCAGCAAAATTAAAGAATCGGCAATTTCACATCTGAAGTCCAAGTGCATTCTTGGAGAGTTCAGTGACCTGATTTTTTTTCAATTTCTTGAGAAAACCTAGAACTTTGTGTCTTACACTGTCCTTTAGATGTGTAGAATCATTTTGTGGGGAAAAATTGATCCAGGAATAAATGTCTTTGGTCCTACATTACCCACAGTGGCCAGAAACACAAATAATTCATTTAGCTTCCCAGCCATTGCCCTATTTTCCATTAGTGTTTTTTTTCACTCAGCTCTCATCTGGCAGACATGCTTCCTGGTTAGTTTTCTGTTTCAGATGTATTTAAATAAATTGCTGCTCTTGTAGAGCAATCCTGTGGGGCCTTTTGAAGAGATTCCATGGTCAATAAACCTTCTTATCAAAGACCCACTTGAACTTATATCAATGGGGTCAGAAGGGAAGATTTTCCTCCCTTCCTTGAGAACTGAGTACAGTACTCCCAACTCTAGACATACCTATATCTTCCACATTTAAGGAATGACTCTGTGGACTAGTACTTCTCTTATCCACCTGCTGTTGACTCTTCCATAGACCTGTGTAGAAACTTTCTTGCATTTCCTATCAATTCCCATTCAATCTGATGAAAGAGAATTTATTTTCAAAATGTTTTTCAAAGGAGAATAGAATGTCAATGAAATTTTCATGGATGTAGCGATTTCATTCTAAGGTGGCCAAAGGATGTGAGTCTTTCTCTATATCATCTTCCCTTCAGCAACCTTCAGGCTTCCCCAGTTTCTACTCTCAAGGGAAGACTGAAGAGGGAACTGGGAAATGTGAATAGCCAGGGAGGCTATGGAAACAACAGAAGGAGCAGCACCCTTTCCATCTCCTCCATATTAAAGAATTTGTTTGAAAAAAGAGAGCAAGAGAAGAAAACATATCTCAACTATTCTCAGTGTTGAAAAATTCAAATTCCAAGAGTTTGGATTTTTAGTACATTTGTCTAAGGACTGGAACTTCTCTGTAGTCTACCCACAATAGATTCTAATCCTCCTCTTTTCTGCTTCAGTTGAAATCAGATCACCAGCAGAAGACAGGGAAGGCCCTTGGGGGTCCATGGCTGCCGCAAAGGGAGTTTGACATCAAATTTCTTTTTCCAAAAGCAGGTGACTTTCTCCCCCAATCAGTCCTGGAGATGCCCTCTAAAGGACAGGAGAGTTGTTCACAATTTTAACATTTTAGCAATAAAGTCCCCCCAATTATATTTGCTGTACAGTCTACATACATTTATTTAGCACAGCTTGTGATTTCCAAATGAAATTACATTTTTTGATGGACACGATTTGCTTTTTATCACTGTCAGTAAGACTCAGGCCCAGAGATGTCTGTTGCCTATCCTGTCTGTGGGATTATCTGATGCCAAGCATTTCAGTCACACAGAGCCTTTCTTTAAGCAAGCAATGCCAAATTTAACAAAATGTGAAGTGTTCCTCTATAATTCCTACTTAATGAACTCTATGAGGAGCTTCATGAGAGAGAAATGACACAGAAACCAATTTATCTTCTAGTTTTCATGGGCAGAAGCACCCTTTAAAGGCTGTTTCCCCCAGTATCACCCAGCTCATGCATTTAAGATTAGCTGGGGAGGCCCTGCTTGTGTCAGCCTTACCAGGTAGACCAGACAGGAAACACGACCAGATAAGCTAATTCTACTTTATTGTAAAGCTACATTAACAGAATTTTGCAAGTCTGAAAGTACAATTCTCTTGCCATCTCCTTTACAGCCCAAGAAACTAGGGAGGGTCCCTTCTGAGCCTCTTGCCCTGGCCACTATCCACTATGCAGGCTATGCCCTCTCTTATCTGACCATTTCCTAGGGACCATCTCTTTGCCCTGTCTCCCAAGGTCTTTCCCACATACCATTACAGCTTATGACCTCACCAGTAAGTCTGGAATGCTGGGCAGTGGCTAGGCATAGGGACTTCTCAGTGATGGCCCCCTGATAATGAAACTCTGTCCCTGGGGAATATAGTTGGTTCTGCTATGTCATGTTATAGACATCAACTGAAGACATCATTGCTCATTCAGTCATTTGTTGGTAAACCACAGGATCAGATTACCTTTTAAATGAGCTGAGTTTTAACTTGTTAACCTCCCCTTGTTTTATCATACAATTCTATAGGTGCTAGCTTTTCTTGATTTTTATCATCAAATTTTGGGGAAAAGGTTTTAGTTTGGGGGGTTTTTTTGCACACCACTCTGGACTCCCCCTGAAGGAATAGCAGCATAACAATAACCTAATACTTATTTTGAGTGGGAGGTGGTGTAGCACCACTGCTTGGCTCCTGGCTTGTAACTCCCGGGAATTGAAATGTTCTCCTCATTATCAGGGACAAGATCTGCTGTGCACAGAGGATTGCTAGCTTAAGATGGCAAGTCAATTATTATTAGCACAAAATGTATTTATGTGTACAGATTTTTAGCACGAACTGTGTGTGGGCAGGACGTTAGTTTTTTCAGTTCATCTGCATTCTTGCGCCTTGTCTTCATTAGCATGTGTAAGCTTTAATTTTACACCACCCAAAGAATGCAACAAACACACAATAATCCTGATATGATTGCACATAATTACATTGAGATTTTTTTTTTATTTTTTTGCTGGAGAGCACTTAGCAACCTTGGCTGATCACAAAAGTCTAGTAGGGATGGACCCTTGGTTAGCATTGGGGTGGGAGATCACCAGGGAATTGCAGGGCTATAAGCTAGACTGTGGAGTCAAAAAAACCAGAGTGGAAGAATACAATGGCAAACTCATATGGTTGTCAAGAGATCTTGAAGTAGCTTTTTGGGGGAGAAAAGTTCTTGCAGCTTTACATTTTGACACATGATTCTGGTCTTTACGTGATGCTATTGCATCTTGTAGAGGACAATGTCCAAGTGATGGGTCTCTATCCTGTTGATGCTCCTTTATTCTGGCACCATCAATGGTTGGTTCTGAATCCAGGATTCTACAGAAAGGTGTGCGTCAGAAGGAGAGGAAGGGAGAGAGGAAAGAAGGTAAAGCTTCCTCTAGGGAGCTATAGTGAGAAAGTAGATGTTTCTTCTACTCAGTATAAGAAAGCAGCACATAGAGTAACTGAACTTTGTTTTGCGTTCTCTTGGGACCTGATGCAGAATTAGCAGCTGTGCCAGCTGCTGATTGGAAAGGTTTATGCTTTCACTGTGCTCTGTTTTATAAGTTGGTATGTGAAACAGAGAAAAAGCAGGTTGCCAGTTCTTGAGTGTGAAATAGTTATAAGCTCCACAGACTGCCTTGGAAACTTTTCCCTGCTTGGAGAAGAGAAACAGATGGTGAAATAGGTAGGTAGAAAAGCAGCAAAACATTAGCTGTGTATATGAGGGTCATAGCAAGCTTTTGTTTGGACAAAAAGTCTTCTTCAACTACAAGGAATGCAACTTTGCATGAAATTCAAATGCTACCCTGATATTGTTCCATAATGGTAAGGTACCCTATCTGGGCTGCAAAATCTGACGACCATTAGATGTCAGCAAAGAATCTGATTTTTTGTAGCCCTGTGCTGCCCTCTAGTGGTTGCCTGAGTTTCTGCAGCCCAACTGCAATATACCTAACATGATATAGAGACACATTAATTCATTGCAGCTAAAACAACAGAGTCTTGTGATTCTGTAATACCTAGCCAATTTATGGCAGTATAAGCTTTTGTGGACTGCAAGTCTAGTTCTGCAGATGCATGCAAAGTTACCTTGAGTGAGGAATTCAAATATACCCACAGTTGGGTGGATTGGTGGATGATATGCCAAGCAGGTAATGAATAACAGGAATGTAATGGGCTGTGAGAATCACCTTGAGAGACAGGAGGAAGAGCTGCAGCCTAGGCAGTGGTCAGACAAAAGCTCTCTCAGCCCACAGAATGAATGGGGGCACAGAAAGCACCTCGGAAGGGACCCTCCCTAGTTTTCTGGAAAGTAAGGGCAAGAAGGGGGAGAATTCCTTGCATTATTGATGTCAGCTCTTCAAGATAGTCCAGAAAAGAAACTGAAACCAAGGGAGGGAAGAAGTGCTTTCAGACTTGCAAGATTCTGTTACTGTAACCTTACAATAAAGGTAGTTTATAAGGTAATTCATGGTTTTGGAAGTCCATGAGATTTTTCCAATTGTTTATCCATCAGCTAAAAAATGTCTCTGGTTCTGACTGTATATTAATCTTCAAAATCTTCTGAATTAGTATATATATCTGAGTCCAAATTTTCTAACTTTATTACATGTCCACCACAGATAAGAAGTCCTATCTTGTTGTACACAATAACGGCCATTATCAATAGCTATTATTTTTGGCAGCATAGTCCTAAACATGTTTCCTTTTACAATTCCAGACGAATTCTTACTTACCTAGGAGTAAATGAGACTGAACCCTATACTACCTTACTATTGAGAAAATATGCAGGGGCAGTTGATGATTGTCAAATTTCCTAGAATTGCAGCCTTTGTTAGGGCACGGGGAAGAGTTTTGACAAAGAGGTATACATATTTTCTTACAGAAAATCTCATACATAATGCACACGTACCCTTTATTGTGGGAATAAGGGATTATCTTTAAAACTTTGGAACTTTTTGCAAAAGAGCAGCTGTATTTCTCTGACACAGCGAACACACACAAATAAATTCATCCAGCCCTTTGAGGGATAACACATTTATTACAGCACGTGCTTTTATCTATTGGGAACTACTTTATCAGATGGAAGAAACAGTACTCTCGGTAGCAGCTATGTATCCTTTTGATAGGAAGAGATAAAAATGCTGAAAGTTCAGTAACTTTTTTAATTATGGCATTCACAGAGGTTGTCAGATGACAAAGCTGATATGAGATCATTGTTATCTTATTCATCTCATTTCCATGATTTCACCGTCCATGATTTCACATTCAAGTATGCATGTTCTTAACACTTGTAACACAACACTTCATGAAGCTAATAAACTAGCCTTTAGTCCATGAAATATACCACCTACCATCTTTGGTCTTTAAATAATATAAGACTGATCATTTTGGTTGAAAATAGAGATATCAAACTTTGATTAATCCAGGAGTGGAATCTCTCAAAAAGGCCTTGATAAGGAGGTGGCATTGACTGTATTCTTGTTCCATGTTCTCATCTTCATATTAACATTGTCATGGAAAATATCACCCAATAAGCAGGGAAACAAGACAAGTTTTTCTCTCTGCAGCCTGCTTTGTTTTCATGTGATGATTGTGAAAAAAAGAAGTGATAACATAACTCTTTTGTGGCGCATATAATTTGCACTCACAAGGTTTCAGGTCCAAGTCTTCACATCTGGGAATTGGGGAGGATTCCCTTGTGCAGCTTCCAATCAAAGTGAAATAGAGATGGGGAATCCTTAAGTCCCAAGGTGTGGACTTAAGAGGCTTTCCAAAATCTATCAAACTGTTATATTTAATGTCAGAGGAGGAGGAAACACAAGGAATTATAAAAGAATTGGGAATGTTTGGCACTGAGAAGAGACATCCAAGCAGAGCAAGATAGCACTGTTCAGGTATCTTGGAAAATATAATGGAGGAGGAGGTCAGAACCTGTTCTCCATCTTCTCAGAGTTTATTGCACAGAAAGTGGATTTAAGTTACTGGAAGGCAGTTTCCAACAGTTGTTGTTTTTTTTAATCTTCCTGTTGGTAAGAATAGTTTGAACCAATTATCCAAAGACGTAATGGGCTCTCCTTCATGGGACTTATATATTTACTTATCTCTTCATGTCTTTTTTTTTTTATGTACTGTACCTACTACAGGTAGTCCTTGTTTAATGACTGTTAGTGACCGTTCAAAGTTCAGTGACCGTTCAAAGTTATGATGGTGCTGAATGAAGAGACTTACAACTGGTCCTCATAGTTGTGGCCGTTGCAGCATCCCCGTGGTTACATGATTGTGATTTGGCTCTTGGCAACCAGCTTGCAATTATGATGGTTGCAGTGTCCCATGGTCAAGTGATCACCATTTAAGACCTTCACTGCTGGCTTCTGACAAGCAAAGTCAATGGGGAAGCCAGCAGGAGGTCACAAATGGTGATCACATGACATCACACCTAACAATTGTGCAGGTTTCATTTAACAACAGCAATCAGAACTGCTGCAACTGCCGTTATAAGTCAGCACGGTCATGTGATGTTGCATCTTATGATGTCACTTAGCAACAGAGTTGCCAGTCCCAATTACTGTCATTAAGCAAGGACTACCTGTATCTTAATTTTAAAAGTTTTTAAGCAGTTGCTAGAAGACTCAAAGCTGTATATTCAAGCAGAGGCTGGTCATCTACTGTATATGTCCAGGAAGTTTTAATTTGGATTCCTGAATGGACAGAGGGTTCGATTTAAAAGCCTCGGTGGAGCCTTTCAACCCTAGAATGTTATCATTCCCCCTTTTTCTCTCTCTCCAGCACATGGCAAGGTGGGACAATTACTGCAAATTCCCAGCCCTTTGCAGCAGAGCAGATCATCAGTTGGATAACTACTATGAGGCTTAAATAAAGCTTGGAGAAGTGCAAAGGTGGAAAGAGGGAGAGTTATGAAGAGGCAAGCAGATAGATAGTCAAGAGGATTTTTTTACTGAACAGTCAACACACAAGAGAACAATCATGCCCTGTTGTTGTTGTTTTTTTTAATGAAAGCATAGGGTAGTTTTGTGTCTGACTTTGTGAAACAATCAACTGCTTCACATAAATTGGCTTTAGAGTTTCAACTTCATTTTATTTTACTTTGTTCTTTTGTCTTCAACTATAATCTCTGTAGCTTAAACAGGTTTGCTTCTATTGCAGAGGAACACCCCAAGGAAAAGCTGTAGGATGAGAGGAAGGAAACAAATACCTTTTATCTCCTATTAGTTCACTGATTTTATCTTATTTAATATTGCAGTGGTGGTCTCTAGGCTAATAAGTAAAGATCTTTCATACTCTTCTTAGATGAGGAGATGTGTTCAGTTACATAACTTGGCAGGAATGAGAAAGCAAAACTCTGAGTAAACAAGATCTAAGAGCTCCCTTTGGCCAGAATAGTCTCCTGTTCCAGATACAGTAGATTTGGAGTGGGAGAGAACATTTGGAACCCACTGGACCTTAAGATTGGGAAGACCTAAGTTCAAATCAACAGAAAAATGAATTAGAGGATCTTGGAACTATTACTTCCTATCAGTCTAAACACTTCAGTGGATTGTCATGGGGACAAAGTGGAAGTGTAATGAGAACCATGGGAATCTCCTATCATGAGAACTCTAGATTGCCATGAGCTAGGAAAGTTAGGACTTTGAAACTTCTTAAAAGTATCAGAAAGCAGAAACATAAGAGGAAGGTAGAAGTTCAGGTCTGCCACCTGCCAGGAACGGAGAACCACTGAGCTTTGAGAGGCAGCCTTCTCACATACTGACTCTGTCCACCCAAGTTGGCCACTGCATCTTTTGGGGCAGAATGAATATAAATGCCAGCTGAGCCTTCCTTGAGAAGAGAGGATGACATTAAGAAGAGGTAGGCATTTACCTAGATATGAATACAAGATGATTAGATTAGGCATGCATGTAAGCCAGAGGTAGGTGACCTGTGGTACTCTAGATATTGCCTGAATATTGATGACAGATGTTGGGAGTCCCTATTTAGCATCCTCTGGGGTGCCACTGGTTGCCCACTCAATGTAAACCCTTCCTCCAACTTCCCTGCTTTCCTAGTCTCCTAACAGAGTTTTATGCATTCAGTATAAAGTTCTAAAAAGAGATTTATAAAAATGTTTGAAAATTGAAATCCTAATAAGATAGTATTCCTAATGTTAAGATTGACGCAATGTAAGTATTTCCAATTAACATGCATATCAGGACCTTTTCAGCTTTTGGTATAAAACATGCACCATAGAGATAGGCAACCTGGAGACCTCTGAATGGTTTCAACTCAAGTCTCATGAACCTCAGCGTACTTTATTCAGTGGTAGGGGGTTGGGAGCATTCTAGTCCAAGACAATTGGACAGTACAAAGGGGCTTGCCCTAGATCTAGTAGGAAGCCATCAGAGTTGGCATCAGCCCTTTGAGGTAAACCAGACTTGAATGCCAAAATCATGAATACTAATAGTACTTTTATTATAAGGTTACAGTAACAGAATCTTGCAACTCCGTATGTGCCTCCCCACTCCCTGCTTTATCCTAAAGAGAATTAGGGAGGATCCAGTGTGAGATTCTTTCTCAAATTCCATTCCTGCTTTGGGCTCAGATTTCTCCTATCTGACCATTGCCTTGGCTGCAGGTCTTCCTCAAGATTATTCTCACAGCCCATTACAGTTGGACTTAGATTTTACATGCATAGCTATGCCCTGTAAAGTCGTTCTTTTGCTTTGGTGTATAGGTTGGGGTTGGCAACCCATAAGCTGAAGATTATATGTGGCATCCAGTAGCACACATTTAGATCTCCAGCACTTTGAGATCACACCACCAATACACACCACCACCATTTGATAGAAAAATGGCTGAATTTGGAAAGTTATTTTTGGATAGTTTTCAGGATTTGTGATGGTTTTAATGGTGGGGATTTGAGTAATTGGCTCTGGGAAGCCTTTACTGCCAACTCCGCCCTTAAAACTCCACAGAAAAGACAAAGATGGGTTGAAAATAAAATTAACTATACCCCTTCCAATAATATCACAGCATCACCAGATGGCCTTCTGCAGACCTTCAAACATTGCCCACCCCTGGCTTGTAAATCATTCAGAGGAGAAGCAAGACAAGCCACTCAGTGGACATCCCAGGCTCTAGCAGATGGGAGAGGCACAATGTGCCCCATTGTCCCTAACCCTGCCTTTATTGATTCAGAACCAGCCCATGGGAGCATCATGGCCATCTTGGAGAAAGCCAGAGGGCAGGGAGATGGAATCAAAGAGCTATGTGGAAACACCTTTGTGGAGTTCTTGATGCTCTCTGAGCTTGGTTGTTTGCTTGCAGACATTTCATTATCCAACTAGGTAACATCATCAGTGGGAGTAAATGTGAGGTTTGCTGCCTGTTTATATGTAGTAGCTTGCCCTGCCAATTTGGTGGAGGTGTAGTTTCCTCCTTGGGGGGTCCTTGATTAGAGCATTGTTTTTCTGCCTGATTGCTTGTCTGGTGCCGATCCCTGCTTATCTCTTTGTGGGCTGCTGAAGGGGGTGTGTTGTATTCTTTTTGTTTCCTTCCTAGGGTTTTTATTGTTTCTTTTGAATGGTGTGTGAATGTAGTTTATCTCTATGTGCCTATTGATGGCTGATTTATGTATGCCTATCAGAGTAGCCTGGCTATATTTAGGAGGAGATGGGAGCTTCTGGTAGTTAAGTCACATGTTGCTCCAGCCCTGTATGGTCTGATCCTTGTGTGCTTTGTACATTTGTGCCAAGGGTTTTTGGATACTGTTCCTGGCACTGATCATGCTCTATGTCTGGCCCTTGAATCATGCTTGTCAATAAGGGCTTACATTCCAAAGACTGCAGTTAGAACTGAGGCTTAGCCTGATGGATTTAACTGATTTACAATCTAATAATGCCAGAAAAGGCAGGAAAAATAACTACATGAGACAAAGTCTTCTCAAATTCTAATGTGCTTCTGCATCATTTGTTTCTGTCTTTTCTTTAGTTCTGCAATCCTGGCTACTAGCTTGCCCCAAATTACTGCATTCCTGGTTCACTTCAGTCTACGGCCCAGCCTTGAACCTCTGAAAATAGTCTACTGTATAATTTATGCCAGGAATCAAAATCATTTAGGTTTAGTGGGCCAAGTTGGGATTCTGAGACCATATTACGGGCACTTTCACCAAATGGCCACCATGGATGATGACTTGCCTATTCATAAAATGACTGCCCTGATGCAGTCTGGCCAGGCACAAATCACCTATTTACCAGAGTCAAACAGGTGAAGGATGTTCTCTCTACCACCCTAACTTTCCTTTGTCCTTTTTAACTCCAGTGGGGCCAGAAGCTTGGAAATAGCTTCTACGGCTTGCAGACCTTGAAGGGGGTGCTTCACTTTGATAAAGATTCAAGGAAAGTGCTTCAAAGGGGTGCTTCACTTTGATAAAGATTCAAGGAAGGTACCTCCTCAAAGCTGCTTCTTCAGAAGACAATGTACCCACAGGGCTTTATTTGCCTCCCCTCCCCCAGCTTTTGTAAGTGCTGAAAGAGGTTATGAGTTGAAATTAAGCACCTCATTGAGGCAAATCACATTGCTTCTCCACTTCAGTAAGGCATATCACATCACCCTCACAACATGAAACTACTCATAGAAACTGTTTCATACAGGCCTGATAGTTTTTAATAACAGTTCCTTTTGCGGAGAAAGTCCTAATAAAATCAAGTCAGTAGGAATAATGAAGGAACTTATCTCTTAATGGCTTGGTGTATCTGCAAATGAAGTAGCTATGGTTTCTTCAACAAGTCATCATTTAGAAAATCCTGGTATAACATTATATGTAAGCCCATCCAGGGAGTACCTCCAAGATTTCAGAAAGGGCAGGATCATTCCCTACCTTTCCTGGGGTTACAAGAACGGTGCTGAACTATGGCCTTTTCATACCATTTTTCAAGAAGTGAGCACACTGCTTCTGGGAGACATCAGCTTAAACTTTGTCGAGTCTTCAGAATCAAAGAATTATGACTGAGATGAATGATGCCCTTTGAGTGTGTTTGTGATCTTGATACCTGTGAGCCGATACTAGTAAGGTCCACTTTTTTTTTTTCCTGTGGGAACAGGCTGCCTCTGTAGCTTTGATTCACAGCTAGCCAGGAAAAAGAAAGAAAGAAAGAAATCCAATGTTATTGGGTTATGTCACGATCAATTATTGGAACCCTCTCTCTTTCTCTCTCTCTGTCATCCCCCCACCCCCACCCCTTATCTCCAGTTAAACACAATTAACTATCTCTAATAGATGCCTCCATCAGCAGGGATATTGTGTGAATGTGTGTGTGGAGATGCACTTCCATAATGACATCAATAGCTCCCTAAAAACACATTAGCCAAGGAGACCGCATTTAAAAGGCAGCACTGAGCAATGTGAAGAATTTTTTCTCTGTACCAGCCCTTAACGACTGTGATTGACAGTCCCTCTCCATTAATCTGCATCCTGTATATAGTTTCCAATGTCCAAGAGAGATGTCAGATCCCCCGCACCCAATCTTTTTTAAATAAGAAATCACCATCATTAGGAGAGCTTGCGAATTCAGCTTCCTGTGCTCAGCTGCTTGGCAGCAGATAAAGGAGGGAGGCAGTGTGTTGCTGGATTTATACAGAAGAACGGCTAGAATAGATGTCAGATTCCACCAGCTAGTGCAACTGCTCTTGAGAGCTCCTACTTCTACCTTGGCTGCCCAGTGCCCCCTTTCTCCGTTTTGAAGTTTTGATTTTATTTGGATGTGCTTTGCAAGAGAGAGAGAGAGAGATTATCGCAGAGAAGAGCTGGTTCTTTTCAGCACCACCAAAACGGGACAGTTCCCAAGAAGCCTTTGAACTGCAAGCCTTCTGATCAGTTTGTCCTACCACAGGCTGGGCTCTGGAGCCACCTGGTCCCATGGAGCTGTCTACCATCCCTGGTGCTGAAATCCTTTACAACAGCACCTGGCAAGACTTTAGCTCAAGTCCTCTCACAACTTCTAACGCCACAAATCAATCGCCGATGAAAAATACTACTTCAATCATCATAGCTATTGCTATCACTGCCCTGTATTCTGTCGTCTGTGTGGTGGGGCTTTTGGGGAATATCCTGGTAATGTACGGCATTGTCAGGTAAGAAAAGGGTTCCAGAATGTCAATCCAGCTTCTTCTTTGACTAGATCGGGGAAAGTTTTATGCATATGTGACTTGGCTGGATGCTGCAAGGACTATGGGAAAGAAAGAAGGCATGAAGTAGATGCGTAGGGAGATTGGCAGAACTGCATACAGCATGAACTTGGGACATAAACCTGTAACAAAATGTAGTCTGTGTGAAAGAGTGAATGAAAAATCACTTGCATGCCAGATGAATTAATAACCAGGAACAAAAAAAAAAGAATGCTGGTTGTGCATGGAGTGGAAATAGAGTGATCATTTGAGGTTGGTGAAGGAAATTTAGAGTCATATCTGTGCATTCAGCAGTACGCTACCATTTGGAAGTTAGTGTAGAAATGGAACATTAAAACTGGGCATTTCACGACTCAAGAAATGATGAGCTTCACTGCATGCATTTTTAAGTGCACAATGAAGGAGCATCCTATATTGCTATTATTATGGTTTTAGAAAACTGCAGTGGCTGCTCAATCTCTGAAACAATGTAGATTTTACAGTGCTAATGATTCTGCCCACTATGAATTTTCTATGTGGTTGTATATGAATGGAGAGTCTCAAACAACAACAACAAAATGCAGTGACTTTTCAAATAGGATAATCTCTGTCAGACAAAATAAACTCCAAGACATATTCATTCTCAATTTGTGAAGAGGAAAGGCATTATTTTCTTTCCATTCTTCTATTAAGAGAGCCACATATGTGCCTGTATGAGAGACACCAATTTTCTGGAAATGCAAGAGAGATTCAACATGTCAAACGAGCACAGATCATGAACATAAGCATCAGCATGTCCAAAACAATATGTGCTATGTCAATAGGTTGTCCTCAACATTGTGTCCTTCAAATATGTTGGACTACAGCTCCCATGGTTTTTAGGCTGCCTGGAAATCATGGAAACTGTAGCCCATCATATCTGAAGGATCCTTGGTTGGGAACAAGAATATTTTCATAACTTTGGGACTTGGTTTATGGGAGGTCATTTTTCATGGTACTGAGAAATTTCCAAGAGTGGATACCTCATATTTCTCTGGTGGAGGTAACAGTACTATTTAGAACAGAGACCTGTGAAATGGAATCTTATGAAATAAATTGAAATCCCTGATCATTGGTATCATTAAATACTTCTGCAATCACTTTGATTTGGGTCTAATGAATTTGCATTCAGGCCATTGGTCCCACTAGAGAAGTATTTTCAACCCTGGCAGGCACCAACTATGAGACCTCCATCACTCTGTCTAGAAATCCTGAGATGAAATTTAGGAATTCTTCACAGAGTCACCATCCCTTTCTTTTTGTGTCTACAACTGTGACAAGAAAGTTGTTTAAGCATTGCATTTTCCACTTCCCTCCTTTCCTCTCTTTATTTTTTAACTAACGTAACTTCTGGTCAGGTATAACTAAGCAAAGAAGAGATCTATCACAGCAGCATTTTGTTTCAAATGGCATATTATGCAAACAAACAGGCCCCATTTTGTGAAGAGGGCTGTTCACTTGGAGGCTGTGTGAATCAGCATTCACACATTAATCTGAGGAAAGAGTGCCAGGGTGGGGTGTGTGTGTGTGTGTGTGTGTTTGTTTCTGAGTCATGCAAAGCGTAGAAGTGATTTGCTGGCATGTAAGCAATTCAAAAACCCATCAACAGGTTCCCGTCTTGCACATGCACTTGGTGGAGACAAAGCCTGGGTGAAGTCACCAGTTACTGATGTGCAGTGCCCCTGAAATCAGGAGATTCAGAACTTGGCATGCCAAGGAAATTGTATTCTGTGCTCAGGAAACCCCAAATCTGCTCCTGGAATAGAATATGCCAAGAGTGTGATTTGGGTCTACTGACATTCTTTGTGTATTTTCCAATTTCCAAAGTGAAAATTGCTTCTCAATAGTTGACTGAAGTGATGCAGTAGAATATGCATGCCGTTTAAGTATAATAACTTGGGGCAATTCCAAAGAATATTTAGCTTTGCTGAATGAAAATATCCCATCTGTTAGCATTTTCAAGCCCTCAGCAGAAAATTCTCTTGCCATTTATAATTACCTATACAACTTCCCATTTTTTTCCCAGACTTATGAGGTCTAGCAGCTTGATCTTTTCTCCAAATGAGAGCTGCCATATCAAAGATTCCAGAGAACTGCTTGTATGAGAGTTCCCTGGAGAACTGGTCATTAACAGTGCAAAACCATACATAACTACTGAGAAGTAATTTCTAGCACATTCAGTGTAATTGATTTCAAGATTTGCAGCCTGCATCTCCTTAACTGAAATTAAAGCACTAGTACCTCCTTCTAGGGCCTTGTTATTTTAGAAGATGGAAGATTTCTGCATAAATTGTCCTGCATAAATCTGGATGGCAGCCAGATAACTTCAAAGAGATGTAGAAAACCTAACCGTTTTATGCCACCTAAAGGTCATCTGGATTGTTGCAACCCAGAATGGGTAGCCCTGCCAAACGTCCATGCAAGAGTTTGCCTACATTATCAATGGCAGTACTCTAAATGCTGTGCCTGGGGCTGTTTATAAAAGTTTAGAAACCTTGATTCATTCATTTGGCTGTGGAATGCCAAGAGGTTAACAAATTGCACTTATTACATGCGTTGGCATTTCTTTTTCAAGCTAAAGTGCTAATCTTGATTTGTGTATTTAATCTAGAATCAAGTTATCTTAAGAACTATCTTCCTCCTTAGAAAATTACCAGATCCTGAAGGTAGCCGCAGAGACACGCAAGGATTCAAGCTTGGAACAATCTGGGTTTGATGGGAAAAATAGGATTTGTAGCACACATGGATTTGTAACACACATGGGTGTGCACGTAGCACCTGTCAGGAACAAACAAAATGTGTCTGCTCCTAGAATTGCACAGCATTTTGCCTTCAAACCCAGATTGCTGCACAACCCTAACAGGGATGTAGTTTATTTGGTTGCTAAGATGGAGATCCAGACATAGAATCATAGAAGTGGAAGATCCCTCAATTGCCAACTAAGCTTTATCTTAGCGCCTTCCAGAAGGTTGGGACTCTTCCCAGAATGGCCAGCCGAGGAAAAATGATGAGCAAGGAAGAGGACAAATAGAAACACACAGACAGCAAGCTCAGGCACCAATTCTAAAAATAATAATTCATCTGATGACCATTTGGGATCTTACAGACAGCTCATGGATTAGGGGCTGGCTAATGATCACTGGGAACAGTCAAAGTAAGCTGGTTCCTGACTGCCACGATAAATAGTGACTGGTATAGGGTATCATTCATTACTTTAACTATACATTTTTAAAGAATCACAATATCCTATGGTGATGAATTCCACAGGTAAATTGTCCATGTCCTGGTACGCTTGGTTTTGCCAAGCATGTCATCTTCAACAGATTAGAATAATTAAATTATAATATTTTGATATTCCCCTATCTTTGTTATCTTCATATCATTCATAATTCTGGAACCTAACATGCCATGACCAGCTGGTCTTTTCCACTCCACTTAACCATTGCAAGTTCTCATTAAAGTGCTGCATCTTTTTTTCAGGCTTGCATAGAACCCTTAACAAAAGATACAGCTGCTTTAAAGCACCTCCTCTGCATTATTTTTGAAGGGTGCACAGCCCTTGTGTGTTTGTGGGTGTGTGGGTGTACCCTCCCTCAATGATCCAATCCTCATTTGACTATCAAATCAGAGGGAATACTGCCTATGATTTACTGCTGTCTTGAAATATATCATTCTAAAACATTGTTGATGTATTTCTACTCTGCCAATTTGGCAGAGTTTCACAAGATGATTAAAAGAAAACAGTCACAAAATATACAAGATATATTTACACAACACAGACTGATTACTGAATTAATCAATTTTCTAGGTTTGTACAATACTATATAGACAATACAGCAAACCGTGAACTAACTACATGGGCCAGGTTCCCCCAGTTTGCCAAAGTCATAGTTCTTGGGTTTTGATCTCGTGCTACCACCACCACCACCACCACCACGTTAAAAGTAACCAAGCTTAGCATGCTGTAAATATATAACTAACCTGGTTAAGTGGGTTGTGAAGTCAAAATTTTCTTAGATTCTCTCCTTGGTGTTGCAGAAATGGTTTATTCCAGTTTAGGGTTGGTTGTTTGTGTTTTGTTGTGTTTGCATTTATGTTGATCTCCCATGTAAGTGCAGGTGGCCACCCCTAGTTAAGCTTGGCTGTCCTTGAAAGAGTTCAGAAGAGATGGAGCTGATTAATACTTTGATGGGAGACCACAGGAAACCTAAAGGCTGCAAGCTAGACTGGGAAGTCAAAAGACCATTGTGAAGAGGGTAATGACAAACCACTTCCAGACTTCCCAGTAAGCTACATGTCTGTATAGTCCCCAGAAAACAAGCTTAACTAGAGAGAACCTTTGCCATTACAATTTCCCACTCACTCATGCTGGCTGGGGAATTCTGGGAGTTGAAGTCCACTCACCTTAAAGTTGCTGAGGTTGAGAACACTGCTCTAGAAAAACATTCTAATACAGGCAGAACTAAAGATTTCTTTCACTAGAAGGCAAGGGGGACTTTGAAGAAATACATCCAGGTGCTTTCAAGTAAAATGGGTAATAGAGCATACAGACACTATTGTGACACAGGTGGAAGTAATAAATCTGTATTACTTTTATTGCTTAGTTTGAAAACCTCATACAAAATAACATATATTAGAAGAGACACACTTAGAAAACCACGTGTTCTGTCTCATTGCATTGAAGGAGACAGAGATGCACTGAAAAGGGTATATTAGGGAAGCTTGCATTGAAACTGGGATTTATTAGAGAGTTGTGCAGTGCAAAGAAAAAATTACTGGAATGAAATTGGCAAATGCACAAAACTCTAAAACAGACTGGATTTAGTACCATCATCATCGTCATCTGCCCAACTCCCAACAATTCTGGGCCGTTTACAAATTGTTTAGAACATTAAAAACAAGAACAAATAACAAAAGACAAAAATAAAGCATAAAGATGGCAAGGATGACAAAACTGGATGGGAACAAAGAAAAGCAACCCACACAATCTAACGGGAGTTTCGGTCAACCTTGCCAAAGGCCTGGGTGAATAGCCAGGTCTTCAAGGCCCTTTGAAACAGCAGTAGGGTGGGGACTGCTCAAATCTTGGGGGGAACCTCATTCCAGAGGGTGGGCACTCTACAGAGAAGGCATGCTTCCAGGGTCCTACTAGATGGCATTGTTTAATCAAAGGAAGCCAGAGCATGCCAACCATGCCAGATCAGATCAGCTAGGCAGATACTATGGGGAACAGGTGGGCCCTTAAGTAACCAGGCCCTGTGCCATCTAAGTAAGCAGTGAGAACTTTAGCACCCATCAGCAACCGTATAACCATTTCTAACATTCTTTCTTCCACCAATTCAGAGGTACATCTTTGCTAAAGAAATGCACATTTCCATCTACGTGCCTCTAACTGCACAGGGCATGATGAACCTGATTAATGTTGGCTTTGATTTCCTTTTAATTCCACTTTACTGAAACTAATTTAATAATAAACAAACAAGCACTATGAAGAAAAGTTAAAGGAATAAGATACTGTATGTCTAGCCTGAGGGGAAGAAAGAACAAAGAAGCACTTTTAAGAGGTGACACAAAGAAATGAACAAAGACATATGCTAGGTTGCCCCAGAGGGCAGATGAAATGGCTTGTGTTACAGGATTTCACTTGAATGTTAAGACACATTTCTTGTCAGTAAAAGCATGTCAGTAATGGAACCAATTACTGAGTAGGTGGTAGGCAGTCTTTTCCAAGTAGTTTTCAAGCAGCGATATTCTATTGTCTTCTCAGGTGGCATCAGCTGTACTTAGAAGCTAAACAGAGTAAGGCCTGGTTAGGACATGGGTGGAATTCCATCAGGGAATTCTAGGGCTATAGCCTAGATTGGGAAGTTGAAAAAACATACCAGAAGGAGATAGCAAAGCATTTCCATGCCATTTTTAGGAAAGCAACATGGGTATGTTCATTTGATTATCAGAAATCAAACTTGACTTGAGAGTTTCTTTCATTCTGAATTCCTGGAGAGTGAGGATAGATTGATAGCCTACAGTTGGCTCTTTGAGGAAGACCAGGTCAAGAAAAAGACGTCACAAGAAATACTAAAACTCTACTTTATGGATATAGGCTATAATATAGCTTACCTCTTCCCCTTCATGGATCACTGCCTTGTCGTGGCGAAGGGGCTTGTGTAACTCAGTGAAACCATGAGCTATACCGTGCAGGGCCACCCAAGATGGACAGGTCATGACAGAGAGTTCTGACAAAATGTGGTCCGCTGGAGAAGGAAATGGCAACCCACTCCAGTATCCTTGCCAAGAAAACCCCATGGACAATGTTAAAAGGCTAAAAGAGATGACGCCGGAAGATGAGCCCCTCAGGTCGGAAGGTGTCCAATATGCTACTGGGGAAGAGCGGAGGGCAATTCCAAGTAGCTCCAGAAAGAGTGAAGCGGCTGGGCCAAAGCCGAAAGGACGTTCAGCTGTGGATGTATCTGGAAGCGAAAAGAAGGTCCGATGCTGTAAAGAACAATATTGTATAGGGACGTGGAATGTAAGATCCATGAACCAAGGCAAGCTGGATGTGGTCAAACATGAGATGACAAGATTGAACGTCGACATCTTGGGAATCAGCGAATTGAAATGGACGGGAATGGGTGAATTTAATTCAAGTGACCATTATATCTACTACTGTGGGCAAGAAACCCTTAGAAGAAATGGAGTTGCACTCATAGTCAATAAGAGAGTGGGAAAGGCAGTAATGGGGTACAACCTCAAAAATGACAGAATGATCTCAGTGCGTATCCAAGGAAAACCATTCAACATCACGGTAATCCAAGTCTATGCCCCAACCACTGATGCCGAAGAAGCTGAAGTTGACCGGTTCTATGAAGACCTACAAGACCTTCTAGAACTAGCACCAAAAAAAGATGTCCTTTTCATCATAGGGGATTGGAATGCTAAAGTAGGAAGTCAAGGAGTAATCGGAATAACAGGCAAGTTTGGCCTTGGAGTACAAAATGAAGCAGGGCAAAGGCTAATAGAGTTCTGTCAAGAGAACAAGCTAGTCATAGCAAACACCCTTTTCCAACAACACAAGAGACGACTCTACACATGGACATCACCAAATGGTCAATACCGAAACCAGATTGATTACATACTTTGCAGCCAAAGATGGAGAAGCTCTATACAGACGGCAAAAACAAGACCAGGAGCTGACTGTGGCTCAGATCATGAGCTTCTTACTGCAAAATTTAGGCTTAAATTGAAGAATGTAGGGAAAACCACTAGACCACTCAGGTATGACTTAGATCATATTCCATGTGAGTACACAGTGAAGGTGATGAATAGATTTAGAGGATTAGATTTGGTAGACAGAGTGCCTGAAGAACTATGGACGGAGGTCTGTAACATTGTACAAGAGGCAGCAACTAAAACCATCCCAAAGAAAAAGAAATGCAAGAAAGCAAAATGGCTGTCTGATGAGGCTTTACAAATAGCTGTGGAAAGAAGGAATGCGAAAAGCAAGGGTGAAAGGGAAAGATATAAGCAACTGAATGCAGATTTCCAGAGAATAGCAAGGAGAGATAAGAAGGCCTTCTTAAATGAACAATGCAAAGAAATTGAAGAAAACAATAGAATGGGGAAGACTAGAGATCTCTTCAAGAAAATTGGAGATATCAAAGGAACGTTTAGGGCAAAGATGGGCATGATAAAGGACAAAAAAGGCAGGGACCTAACAGAAGCAGAAGAGAGTAAGAAGAGGTGGCAAGAATACACAGAAGAACTATATAAGAAAGATCTTAATGTCCCTGATGTCCATGCTGGTGTGGTCACTGACCCTGAGCCAGACATCCTAGAGAGTGAAGTCAAGTGGGCCTTAGGAAGCATTGCTAACAACAAAGCTAGTGGAGATGACAGTATTCCAGCTGAGTTATTTAAAATACTAAAAGACGATGCTGTTAAAGTGCTGCACTCAATATGCCAGCAAGTTTGGAAAACGCAACAGTGGCCACGGGATTGGAAAAGGTCAGTTTACGTTCCAATTCCAAAGAAGGGCAATGCCAAAAAATGCTCAAACTATCGCACAATTGCACTCATTTCACATGCTAGCAAGGTTATGCTCAAAATCCTACAAGCTAGGCTTCAGCAGTACGTGAACCGAGAACTACCGGATGTACAAGCTGGGTTTCAAAGAGGCAGAGGAACTAGAGATCAAATTGCCAACATTCGCTGGATCATGGAGAAAGCACGAGAGTTCCAGAAAAGCATCTACTTCTGCTTCATTGACTATGCAAAAGCCTTTGATTGTGTGGATCACAACAAACTGTGGCAAATTCTTAAAGAGATGGGGATACCAGACCACCTCACCTGTCTCCTGAGAAATCTGTATGCGGGCCAAGAAGCAACAGTTAGAACCGGTCATGGAACAACCGATTGGTTCAAAATAGGGAAAGGAGTACGACAAGGCTGTATACTGTCACCCTGCTTATTTAACCTATATGCAGAGTACATCATGAGAAATGCCAGGCTGGAAGAATCACAAGCCGGAATTAAGATTGCAGGGAGAAACATCAATAACCTCAGATATGCAGACGATACCACCCTAATGGCAGAAAGTGAAGAAGAACTAAAGAGCCTCTTGATGAGGGTGAAAGAGGAGAGTGCGAAAGCTGGCTTGAAACTCAACATTAAAAAAACTAAGATCATGGCATCTGGACCCATCAATCCCTGGCAAATAGAAGGGGTAGAAATGGAAGCAGTAACAGACTTCATTTATTTGGGCTCCAGGATCACCGCAGACGGAGACTGCAGCCATGAAATTAAAAGACGCTTGCTCCTTGGGAGGAAAGCTATGGCAAACCTAGATAGCATATTAAAAAGCAGAGACGTCACCTTGCCGACAAAGATCCGCATAGTCAAAGCTATGGTTTTTCCAGTAGTAATGTATGGCTGTGAGAGCTGGACCATAAAGAAGGCTGAACGCCGAAGAATTGATGCCTTTGAACTGTGGTGCTGGAGAAGACTCTTAAGAGTCCCCTGGACTGCTAGGAGGTCAAACCAGTCAATCTTAAAGGAAATCAACTCTGATTGCTCATTGGAAGGATTGATAATGAAGCTCAAGCTCAGATACTTTGGTCACTTAATGCGAAGAGAGGACTCTTTGGAAAAGACCCTGATGCTGGGAAAGATGGAAGGCCAAAGGAGAAGAGGACGGCAGAGGATTAGATGGCTGGATAGCATCACTGAAGCAATGAGCATGAAATTGAGCAAACTCAGGGAGGCAGTGAAAGATAGGAAGGCCTGGCGCAATATGGTTCATGGGGTCACGAAGAGTCGGACACGACTTAACGACTAAACAACAACATAGCTTACCTCTTATACCAAAGAAAGATAAGGTGGGCCAATTTAACGTTCCTTCTCACATTTTCTTGATTTCCTGGCCTGAGCTCATGTTTTGCTAGCAGTTGCCACATGCCTTCTCCAAGGTCATCTCTGGCTTCTTCCTCTACAAGAATCTTTCCAGTTCTGTGTTTTGACAATCTATGGATTATGCTTCAAGTATTCCTTAAACCAGGTGTCCAGAACACTCAAGTATCTGCTAAAATCAGTTGCTGCCAACAAAGTTCATTTCAAAATAAAGCAAAATTACCACCCATCCAATCCCACTCATCGGAATTCATTAAGAGGTGAATGTACCCCAAGACATCACATATTGATGAACTGCAGGACAGATGAGTTGAGGTAGCTGTTATCTTCCTGCATCCCTTAGGCTAGCTGACTAATATTTGACATGGGAATTCTTGTTAGAGATTTCAGAGCACCTTAATGATGAGAGTTTCCTTGATATAGGTGAAAATTAAGGTGCAGAAGCACAGCAAACAGGGAGAGAAGGGGAATCTGAGAATTTACTTTGGAAAAAAGAACTTTTGGGAAAGTCGCCTGGGGTAAAATTAGGGTTGATGTGCATGAATGTTCTGTCTCTCATTGTACAATCTTCTCTCCAGCAATCTGCAGCCTCTCTGGCTTCCCAAATTTTGTTAGCTCCTCAGAGTTGTGGAAGCAAGATGTTGTTGTTGTTCAGTCGTTAAGTCATGTCCAATTCTTTGTGACCCCATGAACCATATCACACTAGGCCTTCCTGTCCTTCACTGCCTCCCTGAGTTTGCTCAGTTTCAGGCTCATTGCTTCAGTGATACTATCTAACCATCTCATCCTCTGCCGTCCTCTTCTCCTTTTGCCTTCAATCATTCCCAGCATCAGGGTCTTTTCCAAACAGTCGTCTCTTTGCATTAGGTGGCCAAAGTATCTGAGCCTGAACTTCAGTATCAATCCTTCCTTCCAAAAAGCATTATCTAAATAATTACATTTATTTATCACTTGTTTGCAACAAATATTAAGAAGGAATCCCTCCCCCCAAGAGTTTTTCCCACTATGTACCATGGTTACAATTGAAGGGGAAGTCTGGCTTGGACAATTTATTCTTCATTCAGAACATATCAAATGGCCACATTTTACTTTCCTGCAACTTGAATCTCACTAACGCTTTGGCCAACTGACTCGATGTAACTTCTCCCAACTGGCTTTAGTGCAAAAAAAACAGGGTCTGCCAATGCCTGCTTCCTGTAGCTAATTCAAACATAAATAGGCCACAACTGTGCTAGCTAGGAATTAGGTCTCCAAAATTCCCACTGCAGTGTACAATATACACTTGCAATCAACGCCAGTGGACTCAGTGGGACTTAGTTCAAAGTTGGGGGGAGCAGAGGAAAAGAAAAATCCTGTACATTTCCCCAGAATGATGTCTCCTGAGAAATCCTGACTCATCTGTTGTTGTCATCTTCTCAGTCCATCTTATCCCTCTGCAGCAGGCTGGTACCTACCAAACTTCCTTTGCTTAATAAATCAAGTTAGGTTTTCAGGTTGGGCAGCAGATGACTTTTCTGTGCTACAACCAAGAATGCCATTGCTTTTTCTGAATTGGGGACATTATTTGTCAGAAAAGTAACACAATTCCAGGTCATCTTTCTATAGTGTTCAGAACTTCCTATAGAGGCAGCCTACTGTTTCTGCATACAAAGTTCATTGATCGGACAGAAACTACTGCAGTGACAAAGGAAAATGAAAAAGGGAGAACATTATGAGATCAGGGAGAACTGATCCTGAGCAGGGAAGCTGCAGGCCGCCCTCCGTTTTTAAAATGTGATCTAATTTTTCTTGAGTTAAATTTAAATTCATTAAAAGCCGTTTATGTGATAATTCCCTGCGTATTGAATCATACTCCCTTTGTATTAAAAAATTCAAATTGGGAGCCCCTTTTGGAGAGGTTTTATATTTTATATAATTCATAAATCAAACTTGCATGCTGCCCATCTCACTATACCAGTGACTCTAGGCGGCTCATGCATAAAAGCATAAAAGCAGTTAAAAACAAAAGTTAATTGCAGCTAGATGATGATATATCACAGGGTTCCTCAACCTCGGCGACTTGAAGATGTGTGGACTTCAACTCCCAGAATTCCTTAGCCAGCATGGCTGGCTGGGGAATTCTGGGAGTTGAAGTCCACACATCTTCAAGTCGCCAAGGTTGAGGAACCCTGATATAACAGACCTGTCAACTTCTGAAAGTGCATGAGTTTAACCATACAATAATATTGTGATGGAGGCTGGTTTTAATGTACCTTTTAAGTGGAAGGGGTGGAGATGTAAGACAAAAACACCTTGTTAAAAGAAACCTAGAGAGATTTAGGGTATGGCCATCCCAGCTCACAATGTTAGCCACCATGGGACGGACTCAGGCGGTTAGCAGAGCCTTTCCACAATCCTCTAGCCAAGTCATTTTATTATATAAATGGATTAAGTATGCCAAACCTGTGCAGATCTACATCCTCCAATGTATTTTTTCTTTGGCAATGTGTACTCTCACTTTCTCGCTCATGATCTATGTTAACATCTTAGAGATCAGTGGTAGCAAACACGAAGGCAGAAGATTTCACTTCATTAAACCTCAAAGGGCCAACTCCAGAAACCCAGAATTGATGATAAGCTGCCAGTGATTGGGGTTTTCTATACTTACACATAGAAACGTAGGGCTGTGGCACCATAAGACACATAGTTCAGGATGTCTGGCTAACCGAGCCTCCAAATTTGCATCAGTATTGTTTTCAGGAAGTTTCTTTGCTAAAGCCACGATTGCTTGGCAATAATTAGTCTTCTAACCCAACGTTGATTCTGATTCCTTTGACTCATTCTCAGTGGAGCAGCCTTGGAAGGCAGATTAGAGACCGTGCTTGGTTCAGAAGGCAGCTGCACCAAGAATACAATTCTATTTATATTCGGCTGTTCATCAAAATCACAGAGCAGCTAACCGCAATATTAAAACCGTCATACATAATAATGAAAGGCTACTTCAAACATTAAAACAAACCAGCCTAAATAAACATTAGCAAAGGAAACATGCCCTCAACCAGTCAATAACTGCTCCTAAATACAAAGGGAACAAATGAATATTAGCCAAATGCTCTTTTTGGAAGGAACCATGCTGACACGGGGTATCTCCACAAAGAAAGTCCTCTTTCTTCATCATATGAGGCCCTTTCCCTCAGGGCAATGAGCCAGCCTCCTTCCCCCATGATAAGTATATGGGCAATTTAAGGTTCTGAAGGTCAATCCTAATCTAGAATCAATGTTTTATGCTCCAAGACAACTTCACAATGGTTACATTTTGCACCCATTATAATTTCAAGTTGATTTTCAAAAGATGCGTTACCATAGCTCAGATGAGAAGTTCCCAGATCAACTGCTAAAATCAGGAAAGGCATATAAGAAACCCATTTGTTCTGCCATCTGTCTTCTGCTAAATAGAGTCTGAAGCCAAACTATGGCACAGTGAGAAGTTAGTGATCAGCATTATTACAGAACGGCTGTGCTTAGACGACATGATTTACCATGATAGTTGAAAGTCTAATTGCATTTGCTCAAGCTAAGCTAAGCTAAGCTTAGGTGTTTTTTTCCACCCCCATTCAACCATATCCTATTCTTGGAGACTGCCTGGACAAGTCCCTGCAGTGTTCTTGGCAAGGTTTTTCAGAAGTGGTTTGCCATTGCCTCCTTCCTAGGGCTGAAGGAAAGTGACTGGCCCAAGGTCACTCAGCTGGCTTTGTGCCTAGGCAAGACTAGAATTCCCAGTTTCTACCCTGGTGCCTTAATCACTACACCAAACTGGCTCTCCAGCTTCGTTAGAGGCATCCTTATTTATTCTTTGGTGGCTTAGGGTGCTGCATAAATTTAGCCAGCTGGTTAATTTATGGTTCAGCAAATTGGGACAGCACAGGACACGAGTTAACTCAGGAACCAAGTTAAGTGTGTTGTGCAATGCAGCTCTTCAGCAGCTCCTGCAAAATCCTTGCCTTCTAGGAAGCTTAACAAGAGAATGAATGAATGAATGAATGAATGAATGAATGAATGAATGCGTGGGCAGCCTAAATCTTGGCACCACAACAGGTCAAGACCTTCAGCATGCTGAGTGGGGCATTTAGAAGAATTTGGCTCCACAGGACTGGAGTCAAGACATTGCCAGATTTAAAAACAATATTTATTTATTTTGGACTATCTCAATCAGAACATAAAATCTGCCCACAAGGTCATTTTGGCCCAGCTTTCAGTGCGATTGATATCAACAGTGATTCACAGGAGGAAAATAAACCCATCCTATAAAATATAGCCTGAACTGAAGTCATAAACAATCTGCACATTTCCTGACCAGAACTTAGCAACCTTCTCTCTCGTCTAGCCCCCATCTGAAGATTTCTTACTGGTCTAGTTTTAGTACAGCATTAATTTCACAAGCCTTTATCTGCAAATAGATTTAAAAGATACGTCTTGTCTCCTAATTTTTATCCCGTAAATCTGATTGTTGTATCTAAGTGCTACTGCAGCCCTTATCTATAGCTAGGTTGAATAATAAAGGTGATAAGGGAAACCCTGCTTGGTACCTCTTAAAATTGTGTTAGAATCTGAATCATAACTGTTAAGTCTTATCCAAGCTTCAGTTGGTCCATATATATGTTCAGTCATGCTACAAAAGCCAGCCCCAAATTTAAATTTATTTAATATTTGTTTTAAAAATGGTAGTTCCAGAGAATCAAAGGCTTGAAATATATCTAAAGGATATAGGGTTAGTAAAGATGTATTAATTTTACTAATTTGTATAATATTTAATAATTTCCTGAGGGGGTAGATATATATCGATTTGGAATAAAACCAGATTGATCCATATGGATAGTTTTACTTACAATCACTTTTAATTGGTTAGCAAACGTTTCCTGTTCAGCTAACTATATTAAGAAGGAGTTAGGGGAATTTGCAGAGGTGTCAGGACGATCAATTAATTTTCACAAATCACATCTGATGTTTTTTCATACACCCCAAAAAATGCAAAAGGAAATTTCTACAATTTTAGGGATTCCAATAGTATATAAATCTTTAAAATATTTAAGCATCACTATTACTAAAAATATTAGTACAATTTTTACTAAAAATTATATGCTAACATGGAAGAAATTAAATAGGGAAATGAGAAACTGGGCTTCAAAACATTTTAGGGCAAATTGCAATGGTAAAAATGAAAATTCTTGCACAGCTCAACTTTTTATTTCAATGCCTCCTAGTGGAAATTCCAGAACAGGCTTTAAAACATTAGGAAAACAAAAGAGAAAGAGAAGGAAAAGGAAAAGAAAAAAAGAAAAAGAAAGCTTCTGCTTTCATACAAAAAAATTGAGAATAAATAAAAGGATTTTATATAGACCTCAGAAACAGGGAGGCTGGGGTATGTTCAATTTGATAATATATTATTAAGCAGCACAGTTAGGTCATTTGATTCCATTTATTATGGAAGATTCTTAAACAATGGATTCAAATTGAAACTATATTAGAGCCAAATAATTTTATAAATCAATGGTTTTTTTCACCCAAAATATTTTTTTTTAGAATAAAACAGATTGAAAATGTTTTCACTAGAATGATGCTTCAAATTTGGAAGAGTAAATACATAGCTTTGATAAATGATACTCCTCCTTTAATTTCTTTAATAACATATATAGATCAGGATAATCATTAAGGTTTGGTTAAAATGAAATTTTTGAGAGAATACAATCTTTATAGACTAAAGGATTTTTATTGTCATAGGGAACCTCTCAATAAAGGCCAGACAGAGCAACAAATAGGTGATAAATTACCATGGTTCTTCTGGTATCAACTCAAATCTCTTTTGGGCAATAGAAATATTAGATTTTCAGCAACACAACCTTATACCCATTTTGAGAATTTAATACTTCACTATGAGAACAACCAAAAGGAACAACCTCAAAAATGTATGGGTTATTATTGCAATTAGAAATAGGAGATCCACCATGTGGCTTAAAGGAAATTGGGGATCCTGATTTCGGTAATCCCATACAGGAGATAAATTGGCAGAAATTATGGAAACCGGGTGGATTCACCTCAGCTTCAATGCAAGAACTGCAGTGAAAAGATTACACATTGCTGGTACTTGACTCCCATTAGATTGGCACATATATATCAAAATCATTCTTCCAAATGTTGGAGAGGTTGTCAAAAAAAGGGTCATTTTTTTCCCATTTGTGGTGGCCCGTGATAAAGCTATACCCTTTTGGTGTAAAATTTTGGGGGAGATAAGTAACCTCACTAAAAGAACTGAATGCTTGGTCCTGTGAATGCGTTTATTTACAGGATCAAATCTCAAGCTTCAAAATAAAGAACGTATTATCTATTTAATTTTAGTAGCCAAAAATAATAATTGCACAACATTGGAAAACTCTAGATAATGTAACATTTGAGATGTGAATTAACAAGTCCCTTCAATTGCCACACTAGAAAAAAATCACTGATAAAGTTAAAATAATGAGATATCAGAGGCAGGAACCACAGTTTTATCAAATTTGCATACATTTTATGATTTACCTCAATAGCAAGAGACTATAATATGGTATACTTTACATATATGGTAAATTTGTACATATGCAGTACCTGTCTATATTGTAGGGGATTTTTTTGGTATTTTTTATATATTTTTTTCCTTTATATGCATCTTGGATATATGTTAATGTAGTTACCTGATATTGCTTGTTAATCATAGTTCAATAAAAACTATGGGAAAAAAAATCTGTAGTGGAACAACCAAATAGATATGGCCCTTCATGGAATTCACCCACTGTAATGGATTTGAATTTTCATTGCTTCCAAATGTTACGGCTACTTTAAGCACATTGGTATCGGTGGTACTGGTGGCATCAGAGGCTGCCAAAAGTTCCTTGAATCGTCAGGATTTTGTTCCCTTTTTTGTCAAAAACAGGCTGGGAAAAAGCCCTTGTGAAAGTGAGTTTGCCTGATCTGCAAATATTATAACGAATGGAACACTAAGTCATCTGTGGGTGAGTTATAGCAGTAATGGACTGAGGACTGTCAGCAGAATTCAACTATTTATTTATTTATTTGATTGATTGATTGATTGATGTGGCAACTCTGGGCAGCTAACATGTAAAACCATTAAAAAAACCAGCAATAACAAGGAGTAAAAACCTACAGTGGTTACCAAGAATTAACCCAAGCAGGACAATCAACAAAAACCTTTCAACAAGCCATCTCACCTCCCAACTCACAAGCCCTGGAGCACATCCAGGTCTTCACTTTACAAATCCTGAGAACTGCAGCTTTCAGTATTGAAAAAGCAAGCTTCTAGCCTTTATGCCTATTTTGATTTAGATAACACCTGCTGAAATCTCAGCAGCCAAAAAGGAAGCTAAATAAGATCTCCAAGAAGTTGAGTGGAACTCCAGCACTTTCTTCTTCTTCCTTTCCCTTCTCCCCAAGATGTCAAAATGAGCTTTGCAAAATAAAATCAATGAGGCATCTTTATTTAATGTGTGTGGTTAGAACTGGATGTGGAATCCAAATTATTTGGTCTAGGATAAATTGTAGATGGGATCAGGTTTTCAGCCACAATATGCAGGAGTATTTTCTTCCTGTCCTTCTAGCTGCACCCAGATGTCTTGATACATGTAAAACAAGGGAGGTGTTATTTAGTTCAGGGTTCCTCAACCTTGGTGACTTGAAGATATGTGGACTTCAACTCCCATGGCTGGCTGGGGAATTCTGGGAGTTGAAGTCCACATATCTTCAAGTCGCCAAGGTTGAGGAACCCTGATTTAGTTGATCAAATTCTTCCAAAGGAGGTTAGGAAGCGGGGAGGGGTCTGAGGAGTGTTTCCACTGAGTGTACTGCAGGTATGGAAAGTGGTGGGAGTGGTGGAGATACTATAGTCCTGGCTGGGCTGATTCTACCATTGCCTAGCCCGATACAGAAGTTAGCCTCAGACTGCCGATGCCTCCTCCCATTGACCAGTTCCTTCTAAGGAGTGTCACTGCTGCTGCATTGACGAGTGTCCAGGGGGTCAAGGCTGTTGCTCCCAGTCCTCTTCTTGCCCTTGGTGCTACCTACCTGCCTGGGCTGTGGGCTTCTTTCTAAATGTGCTGAGATTATAAGAGGGACCTAACCTGGTATCTTCTCCTGGAAGAACATATTTTTACTAACAGTTTCCTCACAAAATTATGTTAACATACAGATTAATTTGAAGCCAAAACAACATTATAACAGAACAAGACCAAATCATGTGAATTAAAGAACCTTTAAACTTCTTACATCAACAACATAAAAAGTCCATCCTTTCTAAAACATTCTTTTGGTTAGTCCAATAAACCTGAAATAATATTGCTGATGAATTAGTTTTTTTAACCATAAGAAGCCTCATTGCTCAATTTGAAAGGAACCCAAGAATTCTAAACTGATTCATAAAGTTGGCTATTCCTTGAAGCTTCATTTTATAGTAGGTGTGATTATTTCATGGTGATATATTTAAATATTTCCCTGGCACATTAAAGTACCATTTGTTAAGAATTTCTGGAGGTCCCAAGGGCCACAGCTTAGGGTTTGGGGGAGCCCTTGTAGTTTTGATGAGTCAAATTGTGCACCTCAGCTATAAAGAAGCCTATGGCTTTTCAAGATCTCCACCATTTCTAAAGCAATTCTATTCCTGAGGCTCACCTACTTTTCTACCCTGGAGCCAAGATAGAAAGACTCCTTAAAGCTAGAGAATTAACATGAGCTCAACTTCATCATTTCAGACCTGGTCTGGGAATACTGACCAAGAAGGCTGCAGGCAATTCTGTGGCCAGCTGCATTTAGCTCTTATCTGACTCCCATTTGTTGCTCGAATTCATTTGGGGCCATTCTGCCTGGCAGTACCATTAGTTGGTAAGCAAATCAGAGTGAGGCTCATGCAGTCTCCAAATTGTTTCCAGGGTTATTTGTAAAAGTTCAATAGAACAGTAATTGCAAAACCGCTGATGATACTTCAACTAGCGTTTAGGAATAAGATAGGAAGAAATGAGAGGCTGTCTCAAATACTATATGAGTCCGGTATTATCAGAATGGGATAATTACAGATGGGCTGTATTGCTTCAAGTTACAGATGGGGACCAAATCTTCTGATGGAATATTTCCCATAAAAGAGAAAACAAAAGACATAAAATCCAGAACCTTTCTTTCTGATGGAAACTCCTTTTCAGGACTGATGGAAAGTTCCTATCACTATATGGAGTAGGGCTGCCTTCAATAGCTTTACCATTATTGACTTCATTTATTAGATTTATATCCCTCCCTTCATTCAGGAGCCCAAGGCAGGGTAGATAGCATCAATTCTATGAGTCCTACCACTTTATCCTAACAGCAGCTCTGCCAACTTAATTGGACCATTCACATGTTTGATCTGTCATCCTAGCATTTAAAAGTCATATTTAGAGTAAATGCATTTGCATACCTTGGTTGGGGACATTTCTAGATGTAGAAACACTGGCCGCCACTAACAGGTAATATGTGGTCTGTTGCAAGGAACGAAAGTTTGTTGAAAGAAGCAAAAAATGGCTGTGAATAAGGATGTGCTTCTACCAACTTGATTATATGGGAGTGAGAGTTGGCTATGTCAGGAGAAATATAAAAGTTGGATTCCATAGGAAAGAATGGATGCTGAATGAATGAGGACTGAATACAAAAGTGAGTGTCAGTATGAAATAAAGCCATTGAGATAGCTTGGCCATACAGAGAGAATGCATGAAAACTGAACCACAAAACTAATCTATAAAAGAAGAGTGAATGGGTCGGGAGGAAGAGCAGGGTTCCTCAACCTTGGGGACTTGAAGATGTATGGACTTCAACTCCCAGAATTCCCCAGCCAGCTGGGGAATTCTGGGAGTTGAAGTCCACACATCTTCAAGTCCCCAAGGTTGAGGAACACTGCTTTATATAACGTTGTTATATAAAGGCAATAGCATGATATCTATGTTTATATGCATGTAAGTTTTTATCCATCCTATTCACAGACTCTTCTATCCCCATGCTTCTTAGATAGGGGTTTCCAGCACTAATTTTCTTAGCTTAAGAAGCAATTGAACCACTGTACTGTATCTGTGTGTGAGCAATGTGCTTATCTGTCCTTCCCCAGAGGCCTGCCACCCACCCACCCACCCGCCCACCCACAAAGGTGGAGGAAGTAGACACAATATTTTCTCCTATGAGATTTGAAGGGTGAATTACAAGGATTCAACAACAAGGATTTGATTTAAAGTTATTTTAGCTCTTTACTAGCCACAAAACCCAATAGAATGTACAGTATGCTATGAAACAAAATAAAAGATCGACATAAGATCCAGAGTGTACAAATGACTGCAGCAAAAAATGATGGCTTGATCGGTACGCAGCAGTTGGAATTTGCAACGTGTGATTCAACAGCTCCCTCTCCACACATCACTGTGGGTATAAACTAATTCTCCTCTAAGTTCAGAGTGTGGGTGGCGTGTCGTATTATTAATCATCCAAGTGGTAACCGAGCACCGACTGCTGAAAATATAACAAAGGGACTCTGGAAGCCTCTGTCCAACCTCACATGTTGGAGATGGAAGCCATCTGCCCACAATCTGAAAAATCTAAAGCTTACCCCCATCGCAAACCTGTCTCCCAGGCTTGCACATGAACTGAGCCATGCTAGACTCTGAAATGTGCACTTTCCCAAAGTTTAGAATGCCATTTTCCTGTCAAAAATAGCTGAGCTAATAGAGGCAAACATGAGAGAAATTGAGAAAGCCAAAACTGCATTTCCGTACAGAAAACCAGCTTGTAAAACATGTCTATGTAGGGAAAAGGCAAAGTCAAAGATTCTTTACATTAGGAAGAATGCTTGCAGAAATGTGTCGGTTAAAAGAAATGTGTACAATGATGCATACATGATGTTATGCTAACTTTTTTTTAAGAAAGTGACAAACTGAATCAGGGATATGATGAAAGTATTCTAACCTTGGAAAGACGAGTAACCTGTCAACACTGAAATGAATACACGCTGTCAGTCCTAGTTTTATTTAGGGCTAAGATGTGGCTTCTGTCACAGAGAAAGACAACTCCAGCTACTTCGCGTTCCAAATAGTGTTGTTTTAATCCATTATGAATGCAGCTGGGGGGAAAAGGTAAATAGTAATTAACAAGGCATGAATGAGTTCCCATGTTGATATAGGAGACAGGGGAGCAGAGAGGTAACAGCAGCACTCAGTTTGACAAGCCTTCCTCAGCTGGGTACCCTCTCAATGTTCAGATTACAATTCCTGAGCTCCCTAGACATTGGTTGTTCCTTCTAGATGAGGTGCAGTGCAAAATGAATTGTGTTGAAGTCAGTTTTCAACTAGAAATATTAGCGGTTGCAGAGGTTGGGGAGGAGCCATGTCCTCATGGGAAGAAATCTTTCCTCGCTGCTCCTCCCATTTCCTGACCTTCAGCTGCTCCAGCAGGTCCTGTAAGAGGAATGCTGCTTTGAAGCTTTGCAGCTCTCCCTGTAGCAACCCAAGCAAAGGGAGCAGGGTTGCAGTTGATAAGATTTTGTCACTTTCCCTCTTCTCGTTGATAAGAGTAAATCAAGTGCAAAAGACTATGCTGGTTCAGTTTTGTCTCTTTCTTTGCTGTTGAGTAGGAATGAGATGATTTATTTGTTGATTGATTTAACTACGGGACCTGCAGTAGCTCAGAGCAGGACAGTGGTTTTAACTGCCTGTTCTCTGAATTTCTGAGCCAGCAAAAATGAAGACAAATGTGGATTGACCTCCTACTTATTTTGATGGTCTGGGGAGTGGAAATATTGGCAGTGCCCCAATTCTTCTATTGAAATGAAATGTACTTCCTTTCCTTTCCTTTCTTTTTTTTGCTTGATAAGGAACTTAACTACTAGAAAATAAATGGAGCTCAGATACAAATGATAGCAAAGCCCACTGAAATATGGAAAAGGTTCAGCTCGGTTGATCAGAAAAAGAAATCAAGTATACCTATTACTCACCTGGCAATCCCAATTAGACAGAAAACAGGGATTTCACGTGACTTGAATGGGGACCCTTCAGGGAGAGATTAGAAATCTTTAGAGGCTGTGCCACCTTCCAGATAACCCCCAAATCTTGCAAGATCCCCAAAGCTCATGCCATGTTAGCATTCTCCCATGAAGTGACATCACTTAACACCCGAGAGATTTAAGTGATCTCACCTCATGGGAAAATACTAAAATCCTGTGAAATGTGGTGATCTTGCAAGATTTCAGTCACTTAAAAAAAAAAATGGAATTAACATTTCAAATTTACTTCAACTTTGGAGAACCCCGAGTTCCAGTTTTGAGGATGAAGGACTCCGGGTGCTGTATTGCTAATCCCTACTTTTCTAAAACCAAAATAGCATGGTAAGCGTGTAGATTTGCATATAAAATACCCGCAACATCTCTGTCGCCATGATGGGGACAGGAAACAAAGAGAAATATACACCAAGAACAGAGCTGCACCCCAAAATGCATACCAGTGGAACTGGAAAGAAAATTTTTCATTGTCCAGTGTTTTATTCAGGTTGTCTCTTGCTTGCTGCACCCTTTTTCATGAGAATTTATTCCACTGTCCTGTCCTGGGTTTTCCCTCAGGCATCCTCTCACCGCCACTAAATACGCTCCATCATGATTAGACTGTTTTAGGGAGAAGGGAAGACGCTTTCTGAATTGTCAATATCTTAGCTGGTACAAGGAGTGGTAGGCAAGCTTTCAACAGAAACTGTTTTATATTTTCCCAAAGAGAAGTAGAATATATTACCAAAATAAGCAAGGTGCTGCAAAAGTTATAGGACTGAGATAATACATGCTACACCAGAATCTTTTCTGCTTCATAAAAGGCCAGCATTCCTTCAGCACAGCAATTTAATGAGCATATTCATGAGAACAAGTAAAGTTAGGTTATAGTCACAAATCTTTTAAACAAAGAGAGATTTACTCAACTTTGATTTATCTTCCTGACTTCAACTTTGCCTTCTCCTGATTTATCCTACAGAAGATCAGCATCTTTTCAATCATTTCGCCATTTAAGTTGTAGTATTGATTGGCCTTTTTTTTTCCTTTCCCTGACAGCTCATGAAATATATACAGCTAGTTCAGAGGATGCATTTCTATAACATTTTGCAAAAGTCTCACTGTAGGAAGGTGCTTTCTTCTGCAAGTCGCCCGAAAACAAGGGGGGGAAATGCAAACAAAGAAGCAGAGGCGGGTGTTTATGAAATACAGGGAAGTAAACTTCGAAATACGGCAAAGTTCAAATCTATCAGCTTATTTTGCACAGAATAAATATAAAACCCCACTTAAATATCAATTTTTAAACTTTTTACAATTTAATTATGTATTGGGATTTTAGTGATTGTAAGCCGCCCAGAGTCCCCCATTGTAGGGGAGATGGGCGGGGACAAATCAAATAAATAAATAAATTAAATTAATTAAAGGAATTGAAGGATAAACCAAGTGACACCTACAACAACATGTTTAAGGTAACAGCCAGGTAGAGAGTTATGCCCTCATCTGGGATGTTCCACTCCATATTCCATCTTGGGAATGTCTCCAGGTTCTTCAACCATGCTAGACATCTTCCTCAGATCCACTGTGTGAACCCAACAACCCTCTCTGACTGCCTGAATGGATTATTCTCTTCCTAATAGCATACATCTCCATGGTGGCTTTTCACATGTCCAGTGGCCAACAAGAGGTCCATAGTGAACCCACACACAAGAAGAACTGAGGATGCATCTGAACCAGTGAAAGAAAGCCTTGGGAGGCAAAGGATATGGGACAGAAACAGCTTCCATAAAAATGAAGTTGCTTTGTAGCAAAAGCAAGCAAGGCAAGACAAAACCTTTAGTTCAGCCACTGACCAGAATAAATTAACGTTAGAATGGTGAAAGATTACAACCATTCCATTCTGCAGGCTATGGAAAAATAACTAAAAATTAGAACATTAGCACAGAGCTTGTATTTAGCTATCACTAAAATAAGGTTATGGAAACTACAGCATAACAATGGTCCAGTACAAATGTTGATGTATAAATGCTACAGGAAAAGAACCAAAAATCAGAATTACTTACACAAGTTGTAAAATCATTGTACTGCTAAAATCTACATGTAAAATTACAACTAATAGACAATCTCCTTTTCTGTGATTTTCAGAGCATGTTCTGACCTGAAACTGCCTGCAGGCACTTAGCTTGGGCAACAGCATTCAAAACAGATGTATGGACCTCCTGCTCACCATCGTTCCCATTCACTATAGTGGGATGTATTTTATTTCTGTTTACAGTGAATCTTCCAGAAACAGGGCTATATACACCAACATTTCCAAATGTTATGCACATCTGCATCTTTGTTGGTTCTCCCTTTGGATGATGAACATCTCCTTTTTTTTGGTTGGGAGAGCAGATGCAGAAGTATCCGCCATTCATCCAACCCTTTGGATGAATGGCTGAATCTCATTCAAGGTCTAATAGAAGAGATCAGGAAGAGAAGAGATGGACAAAAATTTCCTCTTGCAGCTCATGTCTGTGTGTGTGTGTAGAGGTTACTCCTCCCTACTCCTCCATTCCAAATAAGCAATACTATACCATATCCACAATCCACAGCACCAGGTATTCCAGGCTAGAATGCAGCCAATGAATCATTGCTGCTTTATAGAAGCCTGCCAGGCATAGATCAACATCAAGGTGACACATAATCTCTAAAGAACGTGCTTCGGTTATGATGGCTTGAAGATTTTTTTTTCCCTTTCTTTTCCTACCCCTTCCCCCTTTCCTGGTATTTCTTGGCAGTAAGATTTTCCGAAGGTGGCAAAATGAGTTTTCAAAATAGCTGTTCAGTGACATTTTATATGCAGCTGGAAGTATGATCAATTTGATCAATATATTTAAAGAGGGAGAGATTTTGCTATGGTTATATAGATTCTATTTCCATGTTCTATTTCCACATGATATTCTGAGTCATGGATTTTTCACAAAGAATGAAGACCCATGTTGGATCCTTTAATGGAGCTTTCTCAGATCAAGGATCAGCAAAGGAGGGTACAGGTTGATCCAGAGAAGTTGAGTATCAACAATGAAAGCAACAGGAGTCTCTGCCTCCTTACAGAAATATAATCAACATAAAAAGGAATCCTTCACACTGGAAATCAGCTGTGAAAATAGAATCTCTTGCTCCGGGGAAAAATGTTTTCAAGAACCCGAAGGATGCATTTCATCACCATTTAAACAATGACGCAGCAAGGATGAAGCATCTTTTGCTGCTTAAATCATTCAAAGATTCAGATCTGTATTAAATGAATTTTTTAAAATAAATTGATTAAAAACACAAGGAAATGAGCATGGATGGCAAATACAGTAGACCAAATGTGGGTCTGATATTACTGGATGGGAGATAGCAAAAGAAGAAAGGAGAAACTGATAACTGTGAAGAAGCAACCAAAAGTATTTATGTAAGGTGAGGGTCAGGCTCCCAGAGAATCAAGGAAAAACATAACTAGAATTTATATCTGTATTGTATCCTAGGAAATGGTAGCCATATAGTTGATCATTTTGGGACAAGCAGGAAAGGTCGTCAGAATTATACCTAGTCAGAACTTAAACTCTTCATGTTCTCCTCCAGCATTGCTCTCTGACAAGTTGTCTTGAATTTCCTCTTATCTCTTGCCCTCACACTGTCTGTTGATGATGGATGTATTTTTGCATTCTTGGTATTCCTATTCTCCCAGATTAAGTCCACCAAACTAGACTGTAATCTTCTAGCCATTAACTGAACCCTGATATCAGGAAAGGGTAAAGAGAAGCATTTCTTTTCTCACTCCACTTCAGTAAAAACACATTACAGTTCTATTCCATTTTACTTTGAAGTGTTTTGCTTAATAAGAATATATGTATCTTTTGCAAAGAATGAGCTTGGTATAAGTTGTAATTCATGTCACTCTCCTTATCTCCTCACTCTAGATACACCAAGTTGAAAACTGCCACCAACATCTATATCTTCAACTTAGCCCTGGCAGATGCTTTGGCCACCAGTACTCTGCCCTTCCAGAGTGCTAAGTATCTGATGGAGACCTGGCCTTTTGGGGAACTGCTTTGCAAAGTTGTCCTCTCCATTGACTACTACAACATGTTCACCAGCATCTTCACCCTCACGATGATGAGTGTGGACCGGTACATTGCTGTCTGCCACCCAGTCAAGGCCTTGGATTTCCGGACCCCAGCTAAAGCAAAGTTAATCAATGTTTGCATCTGGGTTCTCTCCTCTGTGATTGGAGTACCTATCATGATCATGGCTGTCACTAAATCTGAAGGCAAGTGGTCTACCATTTAATTCCAGTGGCTTCCATAAGGCCACTCAGTGTGGGCAATGGGATTCCCACTGCTAAACTGACACAGACCTCTGGGCTACAAGTACTTTCTCTGTCCTGTAGTAGCAAAGGATCCTATATTCAGTTTATTTCACAGGGGTGACTACATTATATAGGAAACAGGCTTACTTATGTAGCTACTAAGAAGGAATGTTCATATTTCAATAAAAAGATAGGATTGTAAATAACAGCCATCCATGTACTGGCTTGAAAATATTATCAATAATTCTACTCACTCATTAACCCTGTTCACACAACATATTGAACTGGGTTGTTGGGTAGGGATAAGAAAATCATACAAGCTCCAAACCCCAGCCAATTAACTTAGGCAGAAAATGTAGCTCTACCCTAACCCTAACCCTAGGCTTATTTGTGGCTAAACTAAAGCCTCCCTGGTCCCATACAAGCTACTTACTTGATAGTTAGCTGTCCCTTCTGACCACTGAAACAAAGTTCTGAAACAAAGCCCTGTGAAAACACAATTGCCCTAGGCACTCCATCTCTGTGATTGGTTTGCTTTGTACCTTTTCTCACCCCTGCATCCATAATGAGGAATGACGAAGAGTGGAAATGATGGGAGTGTGCACATCCCCCTTCCTATTTAAAAAGGCAGGAATTTGGAAGGAAGAGATAGCTTTCAAACCTCCTTGTAGTGCCTGGGAAGACTAACAGCATGGTTAGTCATCCTGGATTGTGTCCTGCCAGCACATAAAGGCAAATTAATTGACTAGGAATATACTCCCAAACTCCCATGAGCATAACCAGTAGCCATGGATGATGGGTTGTTGTCCAAAATGTTTGGGGGTATCCAGATTTGGAAAGGATGAGATCCTTCCATTCTTGGAGATGCCAAAGATTGAATTTGGACTTTTTGGCATGCCAAAAAGGGGCTCTACCATGCAGTGATGGCCTATCTGCAAGAGAATAGCTTAACTGTTGGCCACTGAGCTATGGTCCTCCTCTTTGTTCACCTATCATCTCTGTACTCTTCTTCCTTTTATGCAGGTGGCATTATGATCTGTCTCCTTCAGTTTCCTGAACCTCAAATTTACTGGGATACTGTTACCAAGATCTGTGTTTTTATCTTTGCTTTCTTGGTTCCCATCTTGGTAATCACCATCTGCTATGGGCTTATGATTCTCCGCTTGAAGAGTGTCCGTCTCCTCTCAGGTTCCAAGGAGAAGGACCGCAATCTGCGCCGTATTACACGCATGGTGCTAGTTGTGGTAGCAGCCTTCATCATCTGTTGGACTCCCATCCAGATCTTCGTCATTGTTTGGACTCTGGTTGGCATTGACAAGAAGAACCCCTATGTCATGGCCAGCCTGCATTTTTGTATTGCCCTGGGCTATACAAACAGCAGCCTCAACCCTGTCCTTTATGCTTTCTTGGATGAAAATTTTAAGAGATGTTTTAGGGAGTTCTGCCTCCCATTCCGATCGCGGATGGAGCAGAACAGCTTCAGCCGGGCCCGGAACACCACTCGAGAACGTGTTTCTACCTGCACTCCATCTGAAGTTCTTCATAAGTCAGCATGACTAGACATGGATAGCCACAAAAGAGGCTTCACCAGGGGATGCAGAGGAGAAGAACTGCACTCTGAAGTGACCCAGGTCACCACCACAGAATTCTAGCCTGTACTGATGCAGAAGCTGTTCAGAGAAAGGCACCACCACAAATTTTGTGAACTTTTCAGAGTAATTTAGGGCATCACTCTCCAGTCTGATGCATTGGGACTGCAATTCCCCAAATTCCTAATGAGCACCTCCTACATACATGGAGGACTACATATTTGAGGAAAGCCACACTAAGGTTTTTTCCCCCATTCTATATATGACAAGCCAAATTTTTGTTCCCCAAAAAGCAACTGCTATATGGCTGCCAATTTCTAAGGAAACCTTTAATTTTTGAATGAATTCTCAAAGAGGCATTAAGTGAATGCTGTGTATGTGTGCCCATTCCTGCACACATGTACACATACATTTTTGGATTTCAGAAATCAATGGCTCCAAATGATTTGAAGAATTCACAGCATATATTTTTGCTTCACTGAAGATATTTTTACTTTAGCTTTACCAATTAGTGTCTGGTCAATTGCTTCCCCCTTCCCTTTCTCACTAGTTACATGCATTGTACAAACCAGTATTGGAATCATCTTTAACATGCTATGGCTCAATGGAAGTATCCAAAAATAACTAAATATACGTTAAAAAGCCATGCATCTTTAAACCAAACCTTCTAGTGGCTACAAAATTCAATTATTCATTCAGAGAAAGGAATAGTAGCCTTTGATTTGTAAAGATGGAGTACTGAAATCATTGCAATTGTAGAAACCAGGAAACCGATGAACAGAAGATACAAAATTTTACCATTCGTGACTTAATCTCCATGTAATCAGTGTTACCTGGCAATGCAGGTTAGTTTCTTGTGGGTTTTCATGCCTTGTCCAATGGTGTTCCTTCTATATTGTTCTCAAAAGGTCAGAAAAAGAAGGAAACCATAATTCTATAAAAAGAGTTGGTTTTCTAGTTCCAGGGAACTATGAACTCCAGAAGGAAACAAATAAACTGAACATTGGAAACCAACTAAAACATTTCATCTTGGGTTCCCTATGATCAGTGGCAAGTGACCTCATTGCAGAGTCTCATTTTCCTCGGTCCACTGTCACAAAGCAACATAAATGATGGAGACTACACTTTCAAACCAGGGTCTTGAACAGCACAAAATCCTTCCTTGTAAACATCTCTTGGGTGTTTTCCTTACTATTCTGACATATGTACCTCTGAAGGCTATGCTTCATTTTGGTACATCTGCTCAGGAACTCTAGCATGGAGCAAAGGTGCAACCAATTGTTCTTCACTGTAGATATGAACCTTTACCAATACTCCAGCGTTACTCTGAAGGCAGTTCCTATGAGCAAGCTTGGGCCTTAGGCAATTGAGACTGCATAAGGCCACAACTGAAAGATTGCAGATGGACTCATGTTCTGCTTGACAACTTCCTCGAGGCATATAGTTGGCCACTGTGAAAACAGAATGCTGGACTGCATAGGCATTTAGTCTTGTCCAGCAAAAATGTTGACCACATTTTTAGATTGCTTAAGTGTTGGGTGTTCAGCCACTTCTGTATTGCTATTGATTATTGCCTTACCGTCATAGAAGCTGCAAGTCAGGTGGCCCTTTGCTTTCCCCATGCAATCTCTAATCCATTTAGGGCATATTGTCTGGAATAGGGGTTGATGTGAAATTATACGTCAAGTTAAGGAGGATTCATATTTCAGTGACATAATGGGCTCAATAAAATGGGGCCAATGAATTATGAAGTGCTTCTTTTTTATTAGGCTGGTCAGAAATGGGCTTTAGTATTTTTCTTTCAGTTCTCATTGAATTTGATAAAAGAGAATTTGCTTTAAAGTTATTTCAAAGGAGTTTGCAGAAACTCATGAGCGGAATGTGGTGTTTTTGCATACGTAGATTTAGTTCCAAGGCAACCAAGGGATCATCTCTCTAACGGTCTGCAACCTTCTCAGTTTCCTGCACTTTAATTAAATCCCAAGGGAAGAATCCAGGAGGGAACTCCTGCCATCAGGCTTTTTTTCAGGAATGCTGCAGATTATCACTGCTAAGGGGGAGTCCTGCCTTTAAAAAATGGTTGGAGGATTTCTCTTCCCCTTGCAGAAATCTGGAAAGTTGGATCAGACTACAGCTTTGGTGCAAAATTTCCAAGGACCCTATGCACTCAGTCTTAACTTCATATCCCAGGACTTGGAATAGCATCTCAGGATCACAAAGCAGAGCAAAACTATTTGCAGAGTTTAGGGGAAGGATTTTGCAAAATGCTAAGAAATACCTCCCTTCTTTGTAGTTTTCACCCCATTCAAAACTATTTGTTAAGTTTGGCCTCAGTTGCCTCCAGTGACATTAAGGTACCAATCCAGTGATTGCACTGGGGTGTTATCCTGTTCACAGAATGTTTTCAGACCGCAATGATCTCCAAGATAACTAGTAATAGTAACAGCAATTAGAGAGGACAGGTTATGACCCTAAATGACATTATAGAATGGATTATTGCCTTACGTGCACAGAAAGTAGATCCGTGCTTCCCCATGCAATGTCTCATCCATTTAGAGCACATTGCTTGGAATAGAGTTTGATGTGAAAGTACAAAGGAAAACAAGGTGGGTTCATATTCCAGGATCATGTACCTCAATAAAAAGGCATAGAACAACATGATGTTCCTGGAGAAGAGAAAGTATTCTACGGAATCAGGAAGTTTCCATTTGAAAACCAAAACTGGGGAATATTTAATTCAGCTCTAGCAAATGAAAACAAGTGTTTAATTACTAGAAATCACAAATGACTCCAGAAATCAAAGGGGTTTTTAAAAAAAAAATAATAATAACAAGAAAATAAATAAAACTGGCAGGTTTGTCTATTCTTCCTGTAGACATTTTCCAGCCAAGATAAGCTGAAAGACTAAATGAGCAAGCTGACTAAAAAGAATATGCAAATATTCAATAAGGTAAAGTCCCCTTCCAATCAAGCTTAATTCCTGGTGACTTCAGGGATATATCCATGAATGTTCTTGGAAATAATACAAAATTGTTTTGCCATTATATTGTTTTGGGATTTGTCTTTAATTCTCAGTCTAGCTTACCCTGGTATTTCCTAATCTTTTCCCAGCCAAGTACTAACCAGATTTGATCCTATATAGATTTTTTTTTGACCAACCAAGGTCATTTGGATGTCATCGCTCATGTCAATAACATTCAGACAATGTAGAGGTGAGGTTCATTATCCTGGGATTTCGTTGCCAGAATAAAAAAGAAATGGAAGTGGGGGGAGATTAAAATGTGTAAAATAAGCAACCTCAGGAGCACACTTGGTCAACACAATCCAGTGCATGTTTTAACTCACTGAGCAAAATGAAGTCCACACCCTAACATGGGCTTTGCCAACATCTTGGAAAAAGTAATGGCAAAATACTTCTGTACTGCTGCCAAGAAAACTTTATGTTTGTGTCCACATGGTCACATGGAATCAATTTCAACTCAAAGGTGTTATCACCTTTTTAAGGTATGTCCATTACTGCAGACTTACAGCAAAGCTTTTCAATTTTGTCAACCAAGATGGGGGAGGGAGGGGGTATTGAAGGACAAAGAACCAACCAACACCCATATTTCCTCTTTTTTGTTGCTACCGCTACACAATTTACTCTGAATCTCTAGCCTCCTGCTGTTCTGAGTGGCTTGGTCTTCTATGGAAGAAAGAGAATGTGCGTTCCACCAAAACTGCGAAGATCAGGAAAAAGGAACAGGACTGATGTTTGAGATTGATTGGATCATGGTAAAGGAATACTTATGAATGACTTTAAATTTTCAGGGCTGGAGGAACTGCATATGAGAGCACTGGAGAAAACTGCTGATGATCTGGTGAAAGTTTTATGAATAATTTTTGAGTAATCCTGGAAAATGCCTGGTGGGGAGGGGGCAAATCAGTCTGACATTGATCCCTGGGGAGATTCTAAAGCAGATCATAAAGCCCAAAAACATACATAAGCACCTCAAAAACAAATGATTACCAGAAGTCAGCATGGATTTCTCCCATCAGAGTAATCTGAAAGGTGGATAGAATGGCAATTGAGCAAATACTGTATTCAAAGAATACACATTAACAATTCTTCAACAAGTCGGAGTGATAAAAAGTAGGAGTACTATAAGGTTCAGTCTGGTCTCTGTTATTTTCAACTTTTTTATTAATAATTTGGATGAGGAGGTGGAGAGAAAATTTGCATCGACACAAAACTGGGTGGCTTGGTCTTCTACGGAAGACTGGGTGGGATAGCAAATCCCTAGAGAAGAGAAAAACCATTCAAGTGATCCTGAAGGGTCAGAAAAATGGAATGAACATAATAGAGACAAATGCAAAAATTATGCATTTAAAAAGCAGAAATCAAATACACAGTATTGAACAGGAAATAACTGGATTGATAGAATTTTTCTTTTCACAAGAACTAAGTACAAGAAACGAGGAAGGCAATGAGGAGGGTAAAGAACTAGAAAAAAAACTCCTATGAGTAGGGGTTGACAATAATAATAATAATAATAATAATAATAATAATAATAATAATAATAATGCAAAAGAAAGCAAAGATAGTACCAATAGTAACAGGTGCTTTGGGTGCAATCCCAAAACCTCTGGAGCGCCACTTGAACACCATCTTGGCATTGACAAAATCACCATCAGCCAGTTGCAAAAGGCAGCTTTACTTGGAACAGCTTCCATCCTGCGACGATACCTTGAACACCATCAAACAACATCTGCCTATCCCAGGTCCTTGGGAAGGACTCAATAGGTATAAAAAGGCCAAATCCAGTCTAAACATCTGGCTGACTGTGCAACCAACAATAAATTAAACTTGTATGCTATCCAACTCTCAACAGCCCTATGTTTAGTCTTGAGAGGAGAGGGAGATAGAATAGTGTCCTACAAATTCTTGAAAGATTATCACATGCAGAAGGCGATGACCTTTCCTTATCATCTTGAAAGATGGGACTGAATAATGGATTTAAATGACAAGAAGACAGATTCAGTTGAACATTAGGAAAAATGGATGGACAGTAGCAGTTCAGCAGTAGAATCAAGTACCCAGAGAGGCTATTCTCTGAAGGTATTCAGACATAGGCTAGACCAAGGGTGTCCACTGGAGGGGGGTCAGAAAAAGTCAAGATGGTATCTACAGCTATCTTTACAACTTTTTTGACCACCTCCCCCCACCCCCCCATGTGGAAGCCCCTAGTCTAGGCAGCCATCTGTTTTTGAATGTTTTCATTTGGATTCCTCTACTGAGTAAAGGATTGAAACAGAAGTCTTAAATTGCTCCCTTCAACTCTATGAATGAATGAAGATGCTCAAGGAAAAAGGTTGCTACCAGCTGCAAACTTGGGCAGTGTATTGTAGTCAGCAGAACTCCTCACCTTCAAAATCTAAGAATTGACCCCCAAATTTCACTGTTCCTAACTGAGAGATGGCCAAATTGGGCAGGAGAGTTATTTTGCTTCAACCTTGAATAAGACATTTTTTGCTTGGTGCACAGTCTGACTTCTTCTCTGAGGTGAAATCCACAAGCCTGGTCAACCAATTCAGCAAAGAAATGCATGGAAGTGGAGCATCCAAACACAGAAAACAAGTGGGGTGAGTGCTTAGCATTCATGTGCTCACCACTCACCCCACTTTTGATCCAATTCAGGATGTCACACAAACAAGATCTATGGATAGATTTGCCTGTTAGGCTTTTAAACCAAGAACAAATACCCAGAAATACTTGGATGGGAGACACTAGTGCAGTGATTCTCAACCTCAGCAACTTTAAGCTGTGTGGCTGAAGAATTCTGGGAGTTGAAGTCCATATATCTTAAAGCATGCTGGCTCGGGAATTCTGGGAGTTGAAGTCCACACATCTTATAGTTGCTGAGATTGAGAAACACTGCACTAGGGAATTCCAGATTTGTAGGCTAAGTTAGGAAGTTGAAAAACAATTCCCAGAAGGAGGCCTTAGGCAAGCCACTTCCACGCTGTTGCCAAGAAAAGTGTGTGGATGTATTCATGAATTTGACTCAAGGGCATCCAAAGGCACAATTGTGTTGGTACTAATGGGTGACGTCTCGTGACCAATTTTGCTGATCTTCAAAAGGTTAAGCAGGATCAGAGCTGCTGAGTGCCTGGATAGGAGACCACATGGACATTTCAATGCTGTAGAATGGATGAGGAAGTAAAGAAATCTTTCCTAAATAAGGCAGTATGAAGCCACTTCTGCAGGACTGCCAAGGAAAACCTATGGATTTAGCAGGAGTTGGCCAAGACTTTGAAGAGGCCTTTACCTTTTAAAGAGATATTGTTCTTTTGAACAACTGCATATATTATTCATTTCACTCAAGAAATAAAGTCAGGTCTGACCTTTCACAAAAGCAGGAAAGAAAAAGCATTGTTGAAATCTAATCAAAGGAAAGAAAAACAACTCCTTTCTCCATACTTTTCTGTAGCCCGTCTTCAGTTTCTCCAATCCAATTAGCCTGAAGATTGACTCAGGAAGCCCACAGCCAATTCAGTCGGGAAAATTTACAGACGATTTGCATGCAGACACCTATAAGTTATTTTCCTTACAACCCTGGTATTTGTAAAGTCATCAGCTCAACAGCTGGATGTTGATAACAGTTGGGGTTGGTGCAATGCAAAACACAAAAGCTTTAGAAAAAGAATGTTCTCATAACATCATCAAAAGACCCAGTAGCACAAGGAGGAAAAACAGGAGTCATCTACAACATACAGTGTAAGGGCTGTAACAAACACTACGTAGGACAGGCAGAAGACTGGCAGAGCGCATCCACGAGCACCAACTAGCAGTCAGAAAACATGATGAAAACTCCTTAATCTCAGACAGACTGAACTATAGTTATAACTGGTAAACCATCAGCATTTTAGACCAAGCTAAATCCAAAAATGCAAGAGAATTCTTGGAAGCTTGGTATTCAGACAAGGCAGCAATTAACAGACACATAGAAATAAACAGCATCTACATACTATTCAAAAGAGACAAAAGACCAGAAGATCGCCTCACCAGCAATCATCACCCAGATAAGCAAAGGTCACCACCAGGCACACAATCCAGCAGCAAGCACATGCCAATCAAAGGGAGCAAAACAAAACCCCCACCCTTACCAGCACTGGCAAGGCAGGCCACAGTATACGAAGAGAGAGCAAACCCCATCTCATTTTAGCACTGAAGATGTTACCTAGCTGGGTAATGAAATGTTTGCAAGAAAAGAACCAAGCTCAGAGAACCCCAAGGACTCCACAGTTCAACCCTGAGCTACACATATTCACCTCTATTGGGACTAAGTCCATTTGTCAAGTTTATCTGGGCTCAGAAATTGAGCCAGACTGGACTTGATTAGTACTTCAGTAGGGGATGACCAGAAAAGTCCAGCACTGTGTGCTAATTGAGAATTTAAAAAAAAAAACACAGGAAGATGACAATGGCAAACAATTTCAGTTCTGTTGCCAAGAAAACTTCAGTAGTTTTTCTGTAGGTACTGAGCTCCACTTGAAGGAGTTTTTATTGAGATTTTATGTTACTATTTTGGGAGTTTGGTAGGCAAAAGCCTGGATGTAGAATGAGCTGAGACAGTCTTGAAGGGACTGTACCATTTGAAGCTGCCTACTGTATATGAGGTGACCACATTTTTGAATGGTCTTGCACTGTTAAATACAGGTAGTCCTCAACTTACAACCACAATTGGGACTGGAACATCTGCTGCTAAGCAATGCGGTCATTAAGTGAGTCACACTCAATTTTACGACCTTTTTCACTGCAGTTGTTAAGTGAATCATGCAGTCATTTTGTGAAACACGCTTCCCCCATTGATTCTGCTTGTCATAAGCCAGCTGGGAAGGTTGCAAATGGCAATTATGTTACCCTGGGATGCTGCAACTGTTGTAAATACAGTTGCCAAGTTGCCAAGCTCCCAAATTTTGATCACGTGACCATGGGGACACTGCAATGGTCATAAGTGGGAGGACTGGTTGTCACTTTTTTCAGTGCCGTTGTAACTTTGAATGGTCATTAAATGAATGGTTGTAAGTCAAGGACTACCTGTAAAAGGAGAAACATATCCATAGGTACAAACAGAGGTATGTTGTGCACTGAATGTTATCAGAGTCACCTACTCTTTCCTGTCTAAGAACAATATGCCTGCAATAGTTTTCAAGAGTAGCAAGAAATCTAGCAATTGGGTTGTACTTAAGAGGATAGTACACAGTTCAGTCAATGTGCTTAAACACAACACAACTGGAAAAATAGATTGGCTGAAACTTTTTCTTCCATGCAGACTATTTTGTGTGTTTGTGTGTATAAGAGCACTCAGAGAAAACATCACCTCTTGTAGCTCCTTCAGTGACATCAAAGGCACATCATCCCCTTTTTAGCAGCTCCCAGAATATTTTGAGACCACACCATCAGAATTTGGTGGCATAATTTTCTACTAAAAACAAAACAGAAAGTAAGTAATGAAACAGATGTGTTAAGTCTCTGACATCCTTGGCACTTCTATTTTGCTTTCTTTAAAAATGAAATTGGTAAAAAAAAGGTCAAACATTCCAACATTATTTGCATTGACACATGTAAAAAAGGCTTCAATCATATGGCTGCAGCAGACATCCTATTTTGAACCCTCCCCCATGGATGCCCCTATCTGCAACTTATCAAAAATGGATTTTCAGAAATGCAGCAAATGCCAGTGCCTGATTTAAAGGAATTGTCAGGACTATGCAGTGCTTCAGTTTTGAGGGGGGAAAGGTGCAAGGATGCAAACACAGCATCGTCTGAAACTTTTTAATGGAGACGCAGCTTTTCCTGGGAATTTGAAGCTGCTGCGAAACTTTGGCCAAGGACACGTCTTGTATGGGTTGCCAATATCGGACATGCTCCCAAACACCTTCTCCCTTTTGAATCCCGAGTGCTGCACTGCCCTGAACTAGAAACCAACCTTTTTCCCTGCACCATCACAACTGTACACTTCGTAGAACATAAAACATAGGATGGTTTCTTCAACGATTTATTCATTTATTAATCAGATTTGTTACAGCCACTCAACTCCAATGTTTGCTTGTTTTCTTGGCTGTCCATGGTATCCTCGGGAACGTTCTCCAACACCAAAGTACAAAGGGTCAATACTCTTCCAATCCTGCTTCTTCAAAATCCAGTGTGATCACTTGCTCCCAGACAAAAGGTAAATCCAGAAGCACCATTAATCACTGAAACTAACTCTAACTCTGGCATTAAATTTAATCAGAAAACTTATGGCTGGAAGCCGAACCTGAACTCCAAGTTCTACTTTCGGCCAAAATTTTAAAAAGTAAAGAATTTTGTGCTAAACATTTGCCTGGCAAGGGTCTGGCCATCACGCTCCTGTTAAACAGCTCTGGGGATTCAGAGGGCAGAAAATGTTGCAAGTCATCGTGGCTTAAGGAAAGGTCTGCTGGCCTTTGATAGTAACAGCAGTTTTCAATCTGTGTGTGCTTCTGGGTTAAATAATAATAACTAAAAGTCACAAAAATCATTTTGCAAAGGAAATGCAGAGCAACGGTGTCGTATATTGCAGTTTTGTAGTAATACCCTCATGATTTAAACCTGACAAAAGATGAATTTGTAATTTAAATGCAAATGAAAGCTCTCGAATAATGCAACAAAATAGTTTGTATTAGGCACTTTCTCAGTTTAATTTAACTTTAGAAATTATTGGTTACTTCTGCCACTTCTGTTTATCAAAGCTTTCTCTTCCTACATTTTCCTTTCTTTTAAAATGAAATCAGGAAAAAAAAAAAGGTCAAACATTCCAACATTATATGCATTGACACATATAAAGAAAGGAATGGGGCTTCAATCTCAGGGCTGCAGATGCCCTCCCGACTTTTTTGACCCCTCCCCCGTGGATACCCCTATCTGTAACTTTTCAAAAATGGAGTTTAAGAAATGCATCAATTACCAGTGCCTGATTTAAAGGAATTATCAGGACTATGCAGCACTTCAGATTTGAGGTGGAAAGGTGCAAGGATGCAAACACAGCATCGTCTGAAACGTTTTGAAGGAAATGCAACTTTTCCTGGGAATTTGAAGCTGCTACAACGTTTTGGCCAGGGACAAGTTTTGTATGAGTTGACGATATCTGACATACTCTCAAGCACCTTTTCCCTTTTGAATCCCAAGTCCTGCACAGCCCTGAACTAGAAACCAACCTTTTTCCCTGCACCATCACAGCTGTACATTTCATAGAACCACCCAGATGTATTGATCAAAGGTTCCCTGAAAATGAAAGAGTCAAGACACATGTCTTTAATCAGGCAAGATCCTTCTGAAAGCAAGAGCAAGAGCCTATTTGAGAGAGGTTCCCCTTTGAAGTGAATGCAACCTGAGAACTGGTCTGCATTAGAAAGAACTTCTTCACAGCAAGAGCTGTCAATCATGGAATAGGATCTTCATGGCACGTTTTCTTCCCCTTCACTAGGGTTTTTCCAAGAGATGCTGGATAGTCCTCTATTTGGGATGGTGTAGTGAATCCTGCAGTGTGCAGGGGTTGGATTTGATGACCACAGAGGTCCCTTAATTTCTATGATTCTATGATTGTTGAACTTCCAACCTTCATTGTTCAGTCTTCAGTCTACATGGATGAACTGGAAGGGAGTCACAAAGGCAGAAGGCAATGAGATGAAGCTAAATATAGCAAACACCCCCACACCACATATACCTTACCAAGCCAAAAAGGAGAGGTACAAGAAAGGTGTTGCTTCTCACTGCAGTGCTAACTTGCCTCTGAACCTTCACCCTGGATGAAAAGGTCTAGATCAGTCTGATCCAAGGAGGGTGAGAAGGAAATGCATTCTTTTTCAAGGGCTATGCTTATTTATTGGTGTATTTATTTCACGGCAGCATTTGTATGCATTTCTTTCACCGAGAGAGCACCTGCATCGAACCTCTGCCATTGAATTAAGGATGGGATAAATTAATAATGAGATTCATTGGGAAACAAGATAGGACAGATGTATGAATGACGCAGTGTGAAAGTCAGGCAAATGATTTCTCCATTCATAGCTGGGCAGGGAAGCAGAAAATTACCTTCTGTTTTCTGGATATATATTGCTGTGTCTTCCCACTATTTTTCTACCACCACCACTATCTGGAGCTGCAAGTCTTTTAATTCTCCAAAAGGAGAAGAAAAGAGTTCACCATGCATGGTCAATATATATTAAAAATCTAAAATTGTTAATACCACGCTCGAGTCTCTGAAAAAAATGCAATTACTGTACCTTCAATGCACAACTTTGAGAAGATGACTCATTACTTTCTCTTTCATACATTAATAAGCCCTCGCCTTCCCCCAAAGGATGTTTGAGTGTTGAAACCCATGTAACTGTTGCCATGGGCAACAATGTCCAGCCATGCAAGTATACGGCATGCCTTAATACTTCAGATCCCCACTATTAAATTAACGCAAACCCCTGGACACAATTCCAGTGGGTACCTGTGAGGGGCAAGGCACATTCACCTGATACAGGTAGTCCTCACTTAATGACCATTCATTTAGTGACCAAAGTTACAATGGTGCTGAACAAAGGGACTTACAACCGGTCCTTGCACTTACAACTGTCACAGCACCCCTGTGGTCTCGTAATCGCAATCCGGGTGCTTGGCAACCAGCTTGCATTTATGATGGTTGCAGTGTCCTGGGGTCACGTGATCATCATTTGCGACCTTCCCAGCTGGCTTCCGGCAAGCAAAATCGATGAGGAACCGTGTGATTTGCTTAACAGCTGCAGTGATTAGCTTAATGACTGCTGCAAAAAAGGTCATAAAATCAGGCATGACTTGCTTAACAACTGCCCAGCTTAACAATTAATTTTCCGGTCCCTATTGTGGTCATTAAGCGAGGACTACCTGTCGTGGTGTGAAGAAAAGTGCATATCCCATGCCATTATTAAGCAAAAGCAACCAGAAAAATGCATTCAAGAAACATGGCTTGGAAGGATGCATACCTTAGCAGACAAGCACAATATATTTGGGGAAAGAACCATGAAAATATGCATTACATTTTTGTTCAGCTTTCAAAAATATATCAGTGGCCTAATGGAGTCAACAAAAATGAATGCTGTAAAAATGAGAAACTGACCATGTCAAATAGTCATATCTGCCCTACCTGTGGAATCTAAGAGTAGAGTTCACTTTTCCATCAATAACTTGTAAATGTTATTAACTCTTGTTTAGTTACAGCAACATTGTTGCTCTGCCTTTTCCAACCCTCAATGTACCTAACAATAAAAATTATAAAGAATTTTTTAAACAGTGGTTACAAGCATTAGATGAATCAATAACAATCAAAATGAAGCAGGAAAATTTCTTTGTATCTCTTTTTTTTCTTTTTTTTCATTCCTTCCCTTTTTTTCAATTATTTTTTATTTTTTATACTTTTCTTAGTTTGTATTCATTTATCTTTGTACTTTTAAACTTTAATAAAAATTATTATATAAAAAAAAGAAAGTAGGAAAATTGGAAATAAACTTCCAGGAGTGGGACCAAAGGATGATTACATCCCGCCAATAAGAGTATTTGCCCTTTCTGAAAAAACAGCACGTATTCATTTTTTGATTATGTGCCATCAGGTCACAGTCAACTCCTTGTGACCACATGGATACATTTTCTCCGTCACTTTCAGGTCTTCCAACAGCCGTAACTGAGTCCATCCACCCTGCTGCTGGTCATCCTCTTCTCTTTCCTTCCACCTTTCCCACCATTAGAGCCTTCTCCAGAGAACTGGATCTTCCCATAATGCGTTGGAAGTACATAGCATGACTTGACCCTTGTAATTTTTGCCTTGAGTGAGAACTCTGTTCAATAATTTATTTATTATTCAAATTTGTTACAGCCACTCAACTCCAATGTTTGCTTGTTTTCTTGGCTGTCCATGGTATCCTCGGGAACCTTCTCCAACACCAAAGTACAAAGGGTCAATACTCTTCCAATCCTGCTTCTTCAAAATCCAGTGTGATCACTTGCTCCCAGACAAAAGGTAAATCCAGAAGCACCATTAATCACTGAAACTAACTCTAACTCTGGCATTAAATTTAATCAGAAAACTTATGGCTGGAAGCCGAACCTGAACTCCAAGTTCTACTTTCGGCCAAAATTTTAAAAAGTAAAGAATTTTGTGCTAAACATTTGCCTGGCAAGGGTCTGGCCATCACGCTCCTGTTAAACAGCTCTGGGGATTCAGAGGGCAGAAAATGTTGCAAGTCATCGTGGCTTAAGGAAAGGTCTGCTGGCCTTTGATAGTAACAGCAATTTTCAATCTGTGTGTGCTTCTGGGTTAAATAATAATAACTAAAAGTCACAAAAATCATTTTGCAAAGGAAATGCAGAGCGACGGTGTCGTATATTGCAGTTTTGTAGTAATACCCTCATGATTTAAACCTGACAAAAGATGAATTTGTAATTTAAATGCAAATGAAAACTCTCGAATAATGCAACAAAATAGTTTGTATTAGTCTGGCACTTTCTCAGTTTAATCTACCTTTAGAAATTATTTATTACTCCTGCCACTTCTGTTTACCAAAGCTTTCTCTCCCTACATTTTCTTTATAGTGTAAACTACCCCAAGTTTGACGAGATTAGAACTAGGATTTAATCATTATACGTTATTCTTGAGCTGCACAAAATGCATGTTCGCAAGGAAAATATTATATGGTCCATAGGTACAAAAGGAACTATAATTGCTTTAAATATAAATCACCTCAAAAGGCAACAAAAAAATGCCCCCCAGCATAGTTTCTACAGTTTGTCTAAAGGGAACTGTTTATGGGAAACACTTTATAGCACATCAGAACTGCCTTCACTTGAAATTATTCTGCGTCGTTAACTATTCATTACAGATTTCATAGCATCACAGAAATGGAAGGAACCTCAGGGCTCATGGAGTCTAACCCCCTCTCAATGGAGGATCTGCTAGAGCATTTTGGATGGATGGCAAGCAGCTTCTGTAAACTTCCACTGAAGGAGAACATAGTACTTCAGGAGGAACCTGTTCTACAGGTCAATAGCTCCTACTGCCAGGACATTCTTCCGGATGGCTATCCTGAATTTTCTTCCCACAGTTTCAATCCATTAGTTTGGATCCTGCCCTCCAGGCCATCAGAGAACAAGTCTAATCCTTCTGCTAATCCTTTTTAGTTCTCCCAGTGTCATGAAAAAAAATCAAGGTACATACGAATCCAACAGTTGCAGAAACAATCAAGAGATGCAAACAAGCCAGTTCACTCAAAGGAGGGGAGCTAGTCTGTTAGCTAAGGCAGAAGATAAATCTAAACATAAGAACACTTGAACCATGTCTTTATAAAAGGGCTAGTCCCTTTTTAAAGGGCTGGCTCTTGAATAACTGCAGTTGCATTCTGCAACTTTAGTAATGGCTTCCTGCTTTCTTCAATAAGTATAATGGATATTTTGTTCTTGGATTTTCATGTGGGTTTATCAAGTGGTTCCAGGCACTTATATGACAACCTTCTAGCTTTTGAAGACTGCTATCATATCTCTCCCCGCCCACCCATCTCTTCTCTTTGACAGACTAAATGTACTCAGTTTAGTATGTTTAACAGTTCCTCATAGCACTTGCTTTCCAGTCTTCTCACAATCTTGGTGACCCCTCTCTGAACTTGCTTTGTTGACGTTCTTCAGAGACTGTGGTTCCTAGAATGGGACACAGGGTTGCAAGTGGGGCCTGACAAAAGTATCATATGCTCTGGACTCTATGCTTCTGTTAATTATGTTCTAAAATAGCCTATCTCCTAGCAGCTGCATCACATTCTTGGCTCATATTCAACTGGTGATTCTTCGCACATGTGTTACTGCCAAGCCAGATTTTCCCTATCCTAACTTGTGTCATTCTCTCTCTCCCCAGTGGCAGGGTTTCTGTTCATTGTTGCATACCCCACCCAAGATCTTACATTGGTTTCAATGGGAGTTGCTTTCAGTGGGAACTGAGTACCGCAGTTCTTACATACCCTCTACAATAATCTGCTCAAGACCTTTCACCCAGTTTTGACATCAAACTGCAATTTTCTGGGTCCTCTTTCTCCTGTTTTTTGAAGATAGGGATAACATTTGCTCTCCGTCAGTCTTTTGATACCTTGATCAGTTCTTCAGGAGTTCTCAAAGGTTATAGTAAGCACTTCTGCGATCACCACTGTTAATCCCTTCAGGACCCTAAAATGTAATTCATCTAGCCCTAGAGATTTCAATTAATTTAAATTAGCTAAGTGTTCTTTCCCCCTCTCCTTGTCTTAATTTGAGTTGCAGCTCCCTGCTTCTGAGGGACAGTTACTGCTGCATTTCCCTTCTGAGAAAATACGGAGAGTATTGGAAGTTGGGAGTTGAAGTCCCCACATCTTAAATTTACCAAGTTTGAAAAACACTGTTATAATGCATTTCCTATACAGTGGTACCTCGGGTTACGAACGCCCCTCCTTACGAATTTTTCGAGATACGACCAGCTTCAGCCCCAAAAATTTACCTCGACATGCGAACTCCGCCTCGAGCTACGAACTGGATCCACAGCCATTTGCCCTGCTGCCACGCGGTCACGGCTTCCTGTGGGCAAGATCGCGGTAGCAAGGAGACGTTCGGTGAGGCTTGTGGTGTGTTTTGTGGCGTTTGGAAGGTTTTTGGTGTACTGTACTTTTTTTCATGTTTTTGTGGTTTAAAAATAAAATGCATATGTTTCAGAACTGTTTAACCGTATGTATTTACATTGAACCTTATGGGGAAATTTGCCTCATGGTGCGACCAAATTCGGAGGGCGGAACGGATTAACCGTATTTACATGGAACCTTATGGGAAAATTTACCTCGAGTTGCGACCAACTCGAGTTGCGATCAGAGTCACGGAACGGATTAAGTTCGTAACTCGAGGTACCACTGTATATACATCTCCTTTCCGTCACAGTTATGTAACTTGCTTCATTAATCATTGCTCAGAGCAGATTCCCACACTCAGGAACACTGAAGTGCACACACAGAATGCTTCAACCTCTAATGCAGTGTTTCTCAGCCTTAGCAACTTTAAGACAGGTGGTCTTCAACTCCCAGAATTCCCCAGGCAGCAATTTTAAGACCACATGTCTTAAAATTGCTAAGGTTGAGAAACACTGCTCTAATGCATTACTGTAGCAGGTAGAACTTGATGTGACCTAAGAGGTCTCACATGCCACTTGTAGCTTGAATGTAGCTTACATCATGTTGAAGCTATGGTGATCTGAAGAGTAGGACTGCTTTGCTCTGGATTCCTTATCATTTTGTTCATAACCTTCCAACATGGATCCCGCTGGAACATAGTGAGCAATTAAAAGCTCAGCCAAGACGGGAACAGGCTTACACTTCACCATAGGCCACCACACATAATCATTTCAACTACAGAAGTTATTTCTAAATTCACAACTCTGTTGTCTTATGCAAAATTTAAGCAAATGTGCTTTTTTTAATGCAATAGAAATGATTGCTGCCACCCTATCAATTCCCCTGAATTTCAAATATGATTTTTAAGGAAATGAGTCAGAGTCAAAGAGAGAACAGGGGAAAAAACAAAGATAGATGTGAATAATAATTAGCATATTTCAATAACTGTAGAGCTCTGCGGGGGGGAGGGGTTAGCTCTCCTGCTTTCTTATTTCAGTCAGATGAAAGAAGGCATGTCAGTACAGACCATTCTACTTTGAAATATGGGGAATATAATTTACCCTCTAGATGGAATAAGGGTGGAATGGGCTACCATTATTCATCTGGGTGGCAACAATACTGTGCAGTCACTGTCACCTTTTTACCTCTTTTTAGTGCAGACAAAGAAGAGAGACCTTCTTTGAATGAGTTCCAGTCAAGGAAAAGTCATACATAATACTGAATCCAATCACTGCAAACTTACATAAATCTTTTCTTACCCACCAAAAGAGCTTTTGTTCTTCCCTCTCCTTAGAATGTCTTTAAGCAGCATTTTGGAGCTTAACTCATTGTTGCAAAGAGAGTGGAGGGTGTGGGAACCTTTTTTACTTATTGTGTCATCACTCAGCAGCATATTTAGCTCCCCCATTTCCCAGTTTGAAAAAGCTGTATGGGGAGACGTTCTGAGTGATACCCTCCCAGAGGTTTCAACTGAAGTGGGATTGCATGAAATAGAGAACATTCAGCTCTTGGGTATCTTATATCTAAGAGAAGTAATGGTACCTTGCCCATGAGAATTCTACCAAAACTTCTCCTTGTGGAAAATCATTTCTACTATTTAATCAATCAAACCCTTTTAAAAAAAGATAAATCTTCAGCATTTCACTCGGTGGATAAGCGTGAACACACACACAGACAAGTCATTCCAGGCCTAGTGCTGAAACTAGAAAAGAGGATGTAGCTCACTTAGAGATCAACCATTATAACCTTCTCACAGCCTTCAGGTGTGCTGGAACCACAGCTCTCAGCAGCCCAGACCAGTAATGCCAATGACAAGAAATGTTGAATTTTCCATCAATATATGCAAGATTCAAGTTTCCCATCCCATCTACAGTTAGGGTTATGGGTATGAAGTTTCCTCTCCCTTATTTGAAAAGAAACATGTGGTAGATTCATTTTTTCTGAAGAAGCTAATGATGTAGGACATTACTCATTTTAGTACAGGATTAAATAAAATTGTTATCCATTGACAAATCACCTATCAAAATCATCTTCAACAGATGGAAATGTATTGAGTGAAGAGAAAATATCAGCTGGAACCTGTGGGATTTGATGAGCATTGATTTATTTAAAGGTACATACATAGCACATAAAGTGTGGATCGATATGCGTGCAACTAAGCCAAGCTACAGCTTAGTCTTAGAGAGACTCAGCATATGTTTATGATCCAATTTATAAATTCAAGGCATCTTATGTTCATCCATGACCCAGATGTCAAGAGCAGCCAAAGCTGTTAATTTGGCTCCTGAGTATGCATTCAAATTTGTTTTCTAATATGTAAATTGTCAGGCTGTTGGTTCAGAAGTTGTGTTTACTAAGAGGGAACAAATGGGAATTGTTAGCTGGATTTTCTTTGGTGTATGCTGGGTTGGATTCAAGCCCACTGAAACAATGGACCATAACTCAGCAGTAGATCATCTGTTTTGCAGGCTGAAAATCCTTGGTTCAGTCCCCAGGATTCAATAGGAAAATGAAAAAAAGTTTTGCCTAAACCCTTGAACAATGCTTCTAGTCAGTATTGGACTTGGGGGACCAAAAATCTGAGTATACGACAGCTTTCTTATACACAATAAATAATAAAAAGTCGAAACATAATGTCCAAATGGCTCTAGTTACTTCCATCCAGAGAACTGGAATACAGATCAGCCTTAAAGTTTACTCAGTTTAATTTTGCCGTGAGCAACAGAAGACCTTAATACATGTTCCTTAGATGGAATTGTAACTGACTACTGATCCTTAAATTTCAGATAAATTGAATCTAAGGGTATATATGTCCTTACCGCACCCCACTCCACCCCATAAACTAAAATATACATAGCAGTGTAGGTCTTTTTTTTTTTAATCTGCAATAATCCCAGGGACTCCTAGAATTTATGTTTTCACTTTGTTAGAGGAAAAATCTTGTAGTCTGTCTACTGTTGAACCATGAGTCTAGCTGGGTGGGGAGCATTATGGTTTTTGGTACTCAAGCTGTGTTCATACAACCCACTCAATCAAACTGGATAAAGATCAGACAAACACATTTGTACAACACGTTGAATTGTTAGGGGGCTTTTTTGTGATTTAGCATATTGACCCATCTATACGCTGTTAGTGTATAGTTTGATGAACTGTGTCAATTAGAAAATGGATTAATTCAATAACTAGGTTAAGCCTGTGAACATAGAGAGACAGTTCAAAATTTAAGAACTACATGATAACAAATGTTCCCAGGGTGATGCACCAACTTAATGAAAGTAATTTAACACAGAAATTAAATCAAATCTAAATCTTAATAACAAATGGCCAATTTAAAGAAAACAAATGAAACAAATATAAAGTCCAAATAAATCTTTAAGACTGAACTATAATAAGCTAAAGTAGTCTGTTAAAAACCACAGCATTAACATCATATTTTAAAATGGGATTTCTTAACACACACACACACACACACACACAGACACAGCAATGAGCATGAAATTGAGCAAACTCAGGGAGGCAGTGAAAGATAGGAAGGCCTGGCGCAATATGGTTCATGGGGTCACGAAGAGTCGGACACGACTTAACGACTAAACAACAACAACAAAAAATATATTTTGCAAAGCACAAAGTTACAGAAAGAAAGCATTTCCTTGATATTCCCACAGTAACCCTTGGGTCACATCTCAATTTTGGGGAGCAGGTCTTCCCCCCATCCCCAAAAAACTTTAGCAGAGACGGCTTAGAAAGCAATTTCAATAGCCAGCCACAATTTCAGCACCACGGAGAACTCCAGTGGCTATGAACCTGTAACTGAGGCTTATGTCTAGCATTCTGCTATTAAGGCTTGAGTGAAATATTTGGGGATAGTGGGGGGGGGGGGTATACGTGATCTTGTGGAATGTATCAGGGACCATCTGTTGTGAGAGTTTCTGGCATGGTTGGGAAAGGAATGGAAGCAATAGCACTAGCAAGACAGATTATCTTAAAAATGGCAACTCAGCCCAGGTGGGGAGAGATCTGGGAAGAAGTATTTATACTCAGAGAGACTCCACCTCAATTATCTTACTATAAATGAGACTAGGAAATTCCTCTTAAGAGTCCAAGGTTCTGTACTTACCCCAAACTAGCATTAAAGAGACCTTCCTGAAATGTGTGTAGTTCTTGCTTCCTTGGCCCTGCTGGCTACATGGGGCTTGACATTAATCTTGGAAACTAATAGGAATTTCCCAGCTGTGACAGGCTGCTGGGACTGGGCATGGTCAAAGCGAGCCATGATTTTACTTGTCCAGAATAAAAGCTGCACTCATCTTTTGTTTTTCATGTATTGATTCCCCTTACCAACTTGTCCCATCTTATAAATAAATGAACAACTGTTTTTGGAAGCTTCTGAGATGAGAAATGTGCTGGTCCCCAAAAAGGCATTCTAGGAACTTTAGAGTTATGCTGGGAAAGGATTGGGAGCCAATGCAGAAGATGAGATATTGGCATAATTTAGTAGACTGGCCAATGCCAAATTGCAAACTCTATGATGAAATATTATCTGGATAATTGTGACCTCAGTTTGCATCAGACTTCAGAAATGGGATTCAGATGAGCTCTGATCTATTTCAGATCCATTGGCTTCAGTATGATCTGATATTTTTATGGAAATAAACAATGAACACTGAACAGCTGTTGATGTTTGGAACATTTGTCTCTTTATTTACTATTTGCTATGGAGGTCCACTGACAATCCAAAGGAGAAGTTATGTTTTGACAGCCACAGAGCTTTCTATGGGATAGCTACGCTGTTCGGATTTGTAGCTGAAATATATCTATTTATTAGCTTTATACCCCACGTTTCATTTAGGATCTGAATGTAGTGTACATAGTGTTCCTTATTTTTTGGTGACTCTTGGTGAGTACCTGCTGAGAAAAATGTCTTGATTCAAATGCATGGTTTAAGTAGATGCCTATTCATATGACCACGTGGCAAAGGAATGAATATAAATAACAGTATTATTGATGCATTTATTACAAACAATTGAGATAATGATTGAAGGATTCAAGGGTAATCTGAGTTTCTGAATGGTGGACAGACCACTTCCTGATAGTATCAAAAGTGGATGTTGGGGGTAAAAATGACATGGAAGAAAGGGAAATAAGGGAAAACAGAGTGAAAACAGAATAACTGCAGACATATTAGAAAACCGACTAATAGAATGAATGAGAAATAGATCATTCTGTCACAAAAGGGGTTATGAAAGCTGCTTGGAATGGAGTAAAAAGAGTTGTGTTACAGAGTGCCGGAGAAGTGTGTGGAGTTACACTAATGGGAAGTATGAGGAAGTATGCTTGCCAGAATGATAAAATGGAAGGTTGTAGATGAGAAAAAATGAATGGGGGCTGAATCCAAAATGACCAGTACAAAAGAAATATATTTAGACAATTTGGTCATGGGGAGAAAAAGAGACTGAATGATGATCAAATCCTGAATCAAATATTTGAAAGAATAGCGAACAGGACAAGAGAAAGGGGCCGACTGAGAACGCCGTGGTTGGATAGAGTTGGTGAGCTCTTCAAAAAGAGAAGCTTCGGAACAAAAAGGGATGGATGAAGCGATGTATGGATGTGGTAGAAGCAAGGATGCTTTGCAAAGAGAGAAAGGTATGGAGATGCACGGCGCATGCTGTTGGTACAAACTACATTTAGCTATATTTCCATTTCTTTTCTTGTTGTATGCCTTTCATTTCTTTGGCCTACTATTTGTTACTATCTTTCTGTATTGTGTATAATTTATTTGTTTAGAAAATCTGTATGGCCACCCAACTTCAGCATATAACTCTGGGTAGCTAACAAGAACACAAACCAATCTAAAAACAGAACAGAAAAACAGAATGAAAAGCAGTCATAATAGAATACAAGAGCTGAGGCATCTCACAAGTGGCTCACAGCCCCCTAAGCGTGCCTATAGGGCTTTACTAGCAGCCTGGGCCTGATGCCTGAGGGAAATGCCAGGTTCTCATGACTTCCTGGAAGGCCATCCAGAGCCATCTGGGTCTCAGGGAGAAGGATGTTCCACAGGGCTGGTACCACAACAGAGAAGGCATGTCTCCTGGATCCCAAAAGATGACGCCTTTTCACAGCAGTAACCCTGGACGTGCCCACCCTGTTGGGTCTAGTGGGGTAGGCAAAAACTGCCAGAAACAGGCAGTCCCACAAGTAAGGGGGCTCTGGGTCATGTAGGGCTTTACAGCTGATAACCAACACTTGAATTGCATCCAGAAGCCAATCGGTAACCAGTGCAGCCCATGAAACAGCGGGGTTACCTGGGTGAACCTAAGTCCATCCATTACTCTGTGCATGGAGTGATTAAGCAAGATGACCCTGACAGAGATATTTAGGAACTGCTACCTAGACAAAAGGGGCTGAAGCATTTTTTAAGTCCTGAGAAACGCAATAACATTCAGAAGCAGCTCAGGCAGATGATTCACTGGAGGAGGAGGTCCAGCCCAATCCGACTTGCAACATTCTGTTATTATAGCCAATCTCCATAAAAGTAGTTTTAGCCTTCCTGTGGAGTTGATTTCCTGGTCTGGTCTATGTAGAGGACCTGACACCTAGTGGGACTGACAGTGAATAAGAGAGGTGTCTGCCTGAGCAATGAGAATCTTATACTTCCTAATGTTATCTCATTGTTCTGGACATTAAAAAAAAAGTTTCTACCCCTTTTGCCTAGGTAACAATTCCTGCATATCTTTGACAAAGTAATTTTCCTTATCTTCTGTTTCTCAAACTTGGCAACTTTAGGAAGTGTGGACTTTAATTCCCAGAATGCTGGCTGGGGAATTCTGGGAGTTGAAGTCCACCCATCTTAAAGTTGTTAAGGTTGAGGAACCCCGCTCTACATCATGCCACTGCATTCTGGAACAGTTGAAGCTTCCAGAAGCTTTCCAAAGGGAGACCCACCTTGAGCATGTTCCAATAATCCAAACAGGAAGTGACCAAAGGTGTGAGTGACTGTGAGCAGAACCTCCTGATCCAAGAACAGGCATTCCCTATCCCACAAATAAGGAATTGCTGGATATGTACATATGTACCTGTCTCTTGAGAAATCTGTATGCAGGCCAAGAAGCAACAGTTAGAACCGGTCATGGAACAACCGATTGGTTCAAAATAGGGAAAGGAGTACGACAAGGCTGTATACTGTCACCCTGCTTATTTAACCTATATGCAGAGTACATCATGAGAAATGCCAGGCTGGAAGAATCACAAGCCGGAATTAAGATTGCAGGGAGAAACATCAATAACCTCAGATATGCAGACGATACTACCCTAATGGCAGAAAGTGAAGAAGAACTAAAGAGCCTCTTGATGAGGGTGAAAGAGGAGAGTGCGAAAGCTGGCTTGAAACTCAACATTAAAAAAACTAAGATCATGGCATCTGGACCCATCAATTCCTGGCAAATAGAAGGGGTAGAAATGGAAGCAGTAACAGACTTCATTTATTTGGGCTCCAAGATCACCACAGACGGAGACTGCAGCCGTGAAATTAAAAGACGCTTGCTCCTTGGGAGGAAAGCTATGGCAAACCTAGATAGCATATTAAAAAGCAGAGACGTCACCTTGCCGACAAAGATCCGCATAGTCAAAGCTATGGTTTTTCCAGTAGTAATGTATGGCTGTGAGAGCTGGACCATAAAGAAGGCTGAACGCCGAAGAATTGATGCCTTTGAACTATGGTGCTGGAGAAGACTCTTAAGAGTCCCCTGGACGGCTAGGAGGTCAAACCAGTCAATCTTAAAGGAAATCAACTCTGATTGCTCATTGGAAGGATTGATAATGAAGCTCAAGCTCAGATACTTTGGTCACCTAATGCGAAGAGAGGACTCTTTGGAAAAGACCCTGATGCTGGGAAAGATGGAAGGCAAAAGGAGAAGAGGACGGCAGAGGATTAGATGGCTAGATAGCATCACTGAAGCAATGAGCATGAAATTGAGCAAACTCAGGGAGGCAGTGAAAGATAGGAAGGCCTGGCGCAATATGGTTCATGGGGTCACGAAGAGTCGGACACGACTTAACGACTAAACAACAACAACAACACAATAAAAAGTAAAATAAAACATTAAAAAGTTTTCCTTACCTCTTAGGCATTTTTATTCAGAGAATTTTGCTTGTTTTCATTAAGTACGTATCAGCTTTATGAAAATAGATGGATTAGTTTTTTAAAAAACGTAGAATTGTATCTGATTGCAAAAGGATTCCACGTATTTTACTAACAGTTAGGGCTACCGAATAGATGAATCAAAACAATAAAATGGCACCAGTCCATTGTATCATCCCAGACACCACCAAATGTTTGAGGTTTTTTTACATTTAAATACACATCAGCAAAGCTTGTGAGAAGGCTGGAAAAGACAGTGGATGAGAAGACAGTCAAGAGATAGTGGGTGAGTCATAAATGGCAGCTTAGCCCAGGTGAAGAGAAATCTGGGAAGCATTTCAATATGTTCAAAGAGATTCCACCTTAATTAACTCCCTATAAATGAGGCTGGGAAATTCCTCTTGCAGTTTCCAGGTTTCTGTATTTATCTCAGACTAGTATTAAAGAGAGCCAGTTTGGTGGAGTGGTTAAAGCATCAGGCTAGAACCCAGGAGACCGTGAGTTCTAGTCCCACCTGAGGCACAAAGCCAGCTGGATGACCTTGGGTCCTAGGAAGAAGATGATAAGGAAAAACCACCTCTGAAATCCTGCCAAGAAAACTGTGGGGACTAGTCCAGGCAGTCACCAGGAATCAAGACTGACTTGAAGGCACCAAAAAAAAAAAAAAAGTATTAAAGAGACATTCCTGAAATCCATTAGTTCTTGCTTCCTTGGTTGCTCAACTGTGGGGGGCTTGGCACACATATCTGTAAATCCCTGAGTTGGTCCCATCTACATTTTGACATCACAAGATCACATAGATGGTTAACAAAAAAATCAGTGAGATTGACACATACTATCTAGGATAAATGTTTAAAGACTATATCCCACCAGTGGGCTGGACCCAATTCAAAATTAGACCTGCCTCTCTCGCTTTCTCTGATGCAAAGGCTTCTAGACATTTATTCATTTTGGCAGGCTGGCACATTTGTTCTTTCACAGGTACTCACATACCAGCTCACATATCCAAGTTCACTCGTATAGCTCATCAGAATAAGAGTTTATCCTCTTTACCAACACTCAGCTGTTTCCCAACCAATAGCAAAGGAAAAGACAATGAAATAGAGAGTTATTGACCAATGTTTCATATAACTGTTGCATTTTATCTGAGCAAGATACTGGGAAATACTGTATACACCTCTGTATATATTTGTATTAAAGAAAATTACTTTTATACATAATATTTATTAATTGCAAATGAAAAAATGTAAAACTTTTGGTTCTCACCTCAAACAACTGTACATCAGACTTCTTCATATGAATTTGAAGTCTGAAATAACTTCCTAATTACGACATTATGTACCTGGGAAATGACGTCTTAGAACTATCTTGGCCATGGCTCAAATTTCCCTGGAATACAATGAAAACTGTATTCATTTTGCATGCATCATTTTTAAAATAGCACAATAATTATAGGGCTTTTTGGCAGGTACAGAGCTCTGTTTGGCATGAATTGAGTTTTAAGCAGAAGCTAACAAAAATGACTTCATGTGCCATCTGAGGAAGATGAATAAATAGTGATGTTTGCGCAATACCTGTTGTGCCATTAATACGTTTATGCTGTGAACTGGGTGTCCAAACCTAAACCATTGGCAGAAGAGTTTCAAGCAGCTGGCCTCAGGAAGAATTTGACTCGGTTGGATGAAAAAAGTGTGTTGACACAACACAACCTGGCTTAAATACAACTGCTAGGGACCCATGTACTCACTCCATTAAATTTGGAAACCATGCTGTTCTTTGCACTCACAAAAGGTGCTATCAGGAACAATTACATTAACAGTGTTTGCTCCCTGGTAAACCATATTATGGTTTAGGAAGTCATGCAAGAAATAGATTGATGAGCACAAAACGTTTTTACAGTACAGTTCTGGAGAGGTGTTGTAATGGTATGTGGGAATGGCCTTGGGAGACAGGAGGAAGAGCTACAGATTGGACACCCAGCAGGAAAAAGGTATCTCAGGCCATAGAAGGAAAAGGGGCGTGGGAAGCACGTCAGAAGAGACCCTCCCTAGTTTTCCAGAGAGTAAAAGGAAAGGAGGGGAGACATACTTTCAGTCCTGCAAGATTCTGTTAACGTAACCTTAATGAGCACGTTAGTACTCCTGGTTGGGCTTCTCGTCTGGACTACCTCACAGGGCTAACAGGTACAAAACAGAACACCTTCTTACTTTGTGTCTCAAGATTGACTTCACACTATTATCAGGAAAATGCTACCTAGCAAGGAATTGTTTAAAGCAGTAGGGTTGGAATCCATTCATTCAAGACAATAGTATTCTGGGCACAAAATTTGAAGAGGTGGTTTGAACGTGTGAACAACTGGCAAGATTCACAGCTGTTCATTATTCATGCCTTCTCTCATGAGTGGCTACAGCACTGCAGCCTTTCTCAGCCTGTGCCTTCAAAATAGAAGTCTGATTTACACTAGATCCACTTTAGGTTTGCTATTTGTTTTGTTAGAACCCAAAATCTACCATCTAGAGCTTCTGTAAAAGAAAGACAGACCTGAAGGTTTTGGAGGAGAAGCCACGTTAATCCTTCTGCAGGAAGCCAGCCAGTAATCAGGTTTCATCTTAAAGATGAACACTTTTATTATCCCATAAATGTTCATGAATCACAGTCCACTTCATCCAATGCATATTGTTCTGAAAATGAATATTAAACTTCTATGGTTATTTTAGAGCACAAAGTGAAGGCAGCAAGTGAGGCTTCGGTGATGGAAAGATATGCGACAGAAAACACTACCAGCTGTACCCCCCCCCCCCCCAACAATCAAGCCAGCTCGAACAACCCCAAGAGAATACTAGCATTTTTTATGTTTTAATTTATTAACTTTATTACAGACACGGATCTGCATTTGGTGGGGTTACCATAAAAGGTTGCAAAGTTCAAAATGAAAAGCAGATGTTTTCTAAAATCAATGGAAGTAAATCAAATCATTCCCTATAATGCTATAAATGCAAATAATAAAACGCTAAGGAATCTAGGTCCTCAGGAACCTAGGAACAGGCTGCGGACAGATCATCTGGAGATTTATCCATGTGGTCATTAAGAGTTGACACCGATTTTATGGTTCATCATCATCAGGGAATCTAAACATTAAAACTAATTAACAGGATTATAACATGACCATGAATTTTCGATATACTACTAAAACTCTCACTGGGTTTATCTGTCCGTACCCTCAAGTTAGCCCAAATGGTGCATTATACCACAGCAATTTTTGAATCAGTGAAACTTGAGCCAAAAATAAAGTTGGCACATGTGAGCCCTGGATTCCAGAGGGATTGTCCCAATTTTTACATGGAGCGCTGCATTCAAGACACAGCAAGGTACTCAGAATAGCGCTCTTAGGAATCTGGACTGGAAGATATCGAGGGGCTTTAAGTTATTGTATGCATATACCTGGGAGCCATATAACATCTGAGAAATAGATTCAGCTTTAAAGAGTTTTACGGTCTCAGATATGTTCTTGCCTCCTTTGGTATAAAAAGAAGCCCAGTATGGCCCTAATGCTGTTAGCCTTACTGGAAATAAATTTATTTGTACCAGATTCTGGAGAGTTGAAAAGCGATGCCAATATATTTGAAGGACGAAACGCGGTTTATGAGATTTTTGCTTATCTGTCATTGGTGTTTGCAGCATCTCAATCTCTTCAAGAAGACTATTATTTTGGATTTAGAAGAGTATAGTGGTGACCCTTTCTTTCCTACAGTAATGTACTAGGGCCAAAGACTTCTCCTGAGGTCATCTCAAGTTAAAGCAGTGTTTCCCAACTTTGGTGACTTCCAAGGGTGTGGACTTCAACTCCCAGAGTTCTCCTCAATGGCCATGCTGGTTGTGGAATTCTGGGATTTACAGTCCACACACCTGGACTTGGCCAAGGTTGGGAAACACTGAGTTAGAGAGTGGATAGATGCTTTGCTGGCTTGGAGAAGCACCACCAGCTCTGTTATTAGGTTTAGGGGGGTGCCAACCTGCCTTGTTCAGGTGGTGACCATTGAATTCACATACTATTGAAAAGAAGGAGAGCCAGAATACAACCCTGTTTCATTATTTTGGGGACCGAGAAGTTTGCAGAAAGATGGCAGCTGCTGCCACAATGGGGTTTTCATGCAGCATTCTAATTAGGAAAAGTAACCTTTGATCTATAGAGGAATGAGAGAGCTTCTACCAGAGTCTTACTCTACTGTAGGGATAAAATCAAAGGCTGAGTTTAGTTCAATAAAGAGAACATACAGAGAGCAGGAATAAGCCTGTGGGCATGTCTCTGCTAGAAACGGTAGAATAGCACATAGGTGTACCACTGACCTGCCCTCCCTAATGCCTGCTTATTCATCAGCTAGAAACTTCTCCTGTTCCAGCCATTCTGGAAGCTTATAGGACAGAAACCATGCCTATAGTTTGCTGGATATTTAGGAGGTTACCTGATCCATGCTATTACCTTTCCTGAAGATTGGGACCAGTAATAGGACAATTCCAGTCTTTAGGCATTTGGAACGTGCTGGCATGAATAAAGCCAAAGGTGGAATCCACCTGACAAAGTTGCTTTTTCATCGTTCAAAAGTTCAGGTCACTGTTGGGGGCTTCCCCATTTTTCATTGATTAATTCAACAGTTTTCTAAATGAGACCATAATGGCTGGAGAGAAATGATGTTTGGGAAGTCAGATGAGGCAGAAAGCTGGTGAAAGAAGTCTTATAAAACTCTTCCCAACACTTGGGTGGAATCTTAGTTTTGGCCTGCCAAGTTATGCCAAACTAGTAGATATAAATATTTGTTTCTCTCTTTTTATTAGATTTTCACAGCTTCTTTTAAGATCAAACAGCTGAATCCTAATAGTGGAACAATCGCTGAATTCATAACGTTTGAAAACTCCCCCTAAACTGACATAAGCTTGCAAACCAGGGTTTCTGTCTGAGATGGGCGGATTTGCTCATGGGATACAGATGAGTTGAGAATGATCTCCAAAGGTTGTCTATCGGGCTAAGGCTTCTGCAGAGTTTGCATTCCCAATTTTTTAAAAAAATATTTCTTTTGCAAGAGAAATGGCAATGCGGTTTTCAATACAGCAGGATTATGTATATCTAACAGCTCTTGCTGGGGGCAATGACAAAAGATGGTGAAAAGAAGGAGAAACAGGTTCAGCATCTTTTCCTAATCATATGTTAACCACTGTTTGCCCTACATCACCAGACACACTCTCAGGGCTCATTTAGACAATCCTGCCCCCCTCAGCCATGGGACCCAGAAGTTTCACCCTAAGATGCCCCACGGTATATCGGCCCAGATGGAGAGATGAATCCGCAGAAGGAGGAAGCTTCATTACTCTTTCAAGGCAACTCTGCAGCTTCCCCCCTCCCCTCCCCTCTGACTGTGCCAGAGACACTCCCCTCTGACTGTGCCAGAGACACTATTTGCAATATGGCCTATTTGATTTTAGGACCCCAGTCATATCATCTTATTGCTTTCCCTGCAGTTTAACTGAATGGCTGATGGGTATTAATGCAGCATGTACTTTATAAGCTACTTAAAACTTACAATGGCTTTGGGTAAACTGGGAGCTTACAATCAGGAACTTTTCTGTTGCCAGCTGGAGGACTGCAGGGTGAGATCAGGGGGTCTCCCTATCTAATGTTCTGCATAAAGAAGAGAGGGAGCTGGCTATTCAATATGCTTATACTACAGGAGAGGAAGGTGTCAACAAGAGATATTGCGACTTTAGCAAAAGAGTGTAATCTGGCAATGCGCAATTGTTTGCCCTAATAAAATGCGCCAGGGTCTCATCCTCTATCAACATTTCACTGGCACACAAAGCCATCTCTGTTTAGAACTTGAGGAAGTTCAGCTAGGGAGTTATAGGTCTTACATCTCAAACTGATAGACTGCAAGATTTTTCTGGACTGATTTCAGACATTAAAGTAGGTCTACCCTAGTGAGTCTCTTTGAACCTATTTCAAATATCTCATTGGCACATGGTGAAAGACCACTGCTCAGAGTCACACTGTTCTTTTCAGCTCCAGTGGCCCTTTTCAGTGGAATAGAAATCCAGGAGGGAAGGGAAAGTCATCTGGGCCAATTTTTATTCAACGCAGGAAACTTAAAAAGCATCTCTGATCTTTAGGGGCCTGGCCCCATGACTTTGAATCAGCTCCCTTCCTCTCTTGATCTTCGTGGAAATTTCAAAGGGATATATATATATATAATTTGATTAGCAATTAGTGAAGGGTCTGGTTGTTCCACTCTACTCTTTATTTAGCTAGCATCTTCAGGTTAACCCTTGATTCAAATTATTATGGATATATATACACCAAGTCTTATTCCTGAAGAGGTTTTAAACAAATTGCTGTTGTTTTGAATGTTTTGGCCTTACATTTTGTTTATGGATTATGAGTTAATATTTTTGGGATTGATTTAGATTCATAGGAACTGCTGTTTGTTTTGTATCATGGCTTGAGACAAAATTGTTGTTGTTCTCATCACTAGTAATAATACTGACATCCAGCCTCGGTTGGAATACCTCTAGCAAACAAGGTTTTCTGGGACTGTATATCCCATGTCTGGAAGGTCGTAGGAACTTTCTCCTAACAATCATCCAGAATATGCTTCCGTAACATTTTTTTTTTCAAATTTATATATGCCACCCATCTCACTATATAAGTGAGTCTAGATGACATTACAGATAAAAACTTATAAAATCCTAGAAAAAATATATAAGTTAAAAACTACAAAAGGTTAAAATTAAGCCAAAAAGTTAAAATTACAATGCAAATTAAAAAGGCAGAGAACACATCCTCAGGCTACCAGACACGCCCAGTGCTGCGAACCACTGTTGGGTCCCCATGCAAGTTGGCAGAGCCAGGTCTTCACGCCCTTTCAGAAGGCCAACACAGTGGGGGCTAATCTCACCTCACAGGGGGTAAGCTATTTCCTCCTTGGTTGGCCTAGTCTTGTTCTTATTACATGGCAGTCTTTCAAATATTTGAAATAGGCACCGCGCACACCTTTGTTCTGCTTTCTGCAGATTAAACATACCCAGCTCACAGTTCCTCCCAGGATTCCAAAGGAAATCTTTCCAGAATAGCAGTGACATTCATCAGTGAAACAAATCTATACGTCTGCTCTAAATTAGATTAGGTTCTTTCGCCCCACCATTAAGCAGAACCTCTGAAGAAGGCGGAATGTGCATCATTAGTCTTCTGTAGAACACACCCAATCTCTGAAGTGCCCTTTTACTTTTATTCTATCAGTCCTGTTGCATTTGCACATACTAGAAGATCAAATCCATTTCCTCCCTTGGCTGTATGCTCACCAACTCTTTGGAGATTGGAAAAAGGACCTGGATAAGTTGGACATAGAAAGAAATCTGTTGAGCTAAGGGAGCATGTTAGTGCAAAGTTTGTAGCCACTAAAAGGATGCAAGTCAATAACTGTGCAAATTTCTTTTGTATAAACTTTGTGGTTTTAAACATCTATGGGTTTTTTGTTTTGGTTTGGTTCTGGTTTTTTAGCAAGAAGCTACGCAAATGACTTCTAAGTCTTGGTTGCGTCCCCTTCAGTTTGCACTCATCTAGACATGAAAATGTAGCAGGCTTTTCCCATTCCAACTGGAATCTAGCAAAGGGGTGGAAGTGTCTTGGCGGTTAATACTGCAATACAAGAAGCCATGAAGGCCTTGATTACCACTTAAGATACACAGAAATTTCAGGCTATTTGAAAATGCATTCCCCTGGCTGTTACTTGTCCTGTGATGTGGACAATCACTGCCAGCATTTACACTTCCCTCACGCTGAGCTAGACTGCAACCAAAATACGTTTGGGGAAAAAAAATGAAGTTATTTCTGACCTTTAAAACAAATTAAGAACAGAAAAATTGGGAAATTGTTGGAGCGTGGAGGCAAAGCAGATGGAAGGAAGACGTCAGCAGCTTGCATCTTACTTTGTGAATAAGAATAATCTGTTGTTTTGGGGGGCAGCTGTTTTGTTCTGTTTGTGTCATTTTTAGATCATTTAGTGCAGACTGTGAGGTTTTTGGTTTCATCTGGTTTTTATTGGGGGGGTTGTTTTGTTTCGTGTGTCATCAAGAGTCCATTGACGGCTGGATGGCTGTAATAAATCTAAATAAAATAATAATAACAACCTTAAAAATGACACACACAAATTTTTATTGAATTAACGAATATGTCTATAGAGTGTTCCCAACAGTGTGCCTGCATTTCTAGCATGTATTCTATGTGATATTCCATATTCCATACTAAATATTGCATGTAATATTAAATTAAACAATATTAGATATTTAAATATATTCTATATATGCTTTCTATAGTGTTCCCAACAATGTGCCTCTATTTCCAGCATATATTCTATATGGTATTCTATATTCAATATTCAATATTATATGTAACATTGAATTAAATTCAATGAAATATTAAATGCTTAAATATTTTCTATATATGCATTCTGTAGAGCGTTCCCTACCATGTGCCTGCATTTCCAGCATGTATTTTATATGATAGTCTATATTCTATACTAAACATTATATGTAATATTAAATTAAATTAATATTATTTAAATATATTCTATATAAGCATTGTATAGAGTGTTCCCAACAATCTACCTGTATTTCCAGCATTTATTCTATACAGTATTCTATATTCAATATTATATGTAATATTACATTCAATTAAATACAGTGGTACCTCGGTTCACGAACTTAATTCGTTCCACAATTCTGGTCATAAGCCGAATTGGTTGCCAACCGAATCAAATTTCCCCATAAGGTTCAATGTAAATAAGGTTAAACTGTTCTGAACCATATGAATTTTTTTTTTAACCACAAAAATATGAAACAAAGTACAGTACAGTACCGTATGAAGAGAGAGAACACTAACCTTGCTTGAGGCGACACCGAAAAGCTTCACAGTAAGTGTCTGTCTGCGACCACGATCTCACCTAGAGGAAGTCACAACCACATGTCAGAGCAGGGAAGATGGCCGTGGGTCATGTTCATTACCCGATGCAGAGTTTGCAAAAGGAAGCAAAATTTTGCAAATGCTGCTGTTCATGAACTGAATTGTTCATGAACAGAAGCATTTGTGAACCGAGGTATTACTGTATTTGAGTATTTTCTATACATGCATGCTATAGAGTGTTCCCAACCACGTGCCTGCATTTCCAGCATGTATCCAGGTATCAACAACGGCCTCCTGGCCTCAGTGTTGTATGGCTTCATCCTGCTCCAGATAAAGCTCCAGCCACAGCCTTCAAGCATCTTTTGTATGCAGCTGAATACCCCTTGGGTTTGCTGAAGGTTCAGACAGACAAAGGGAATCTTGGAGCATAGGAAAGCTTTGAGCAGAGAGAGGAAGGCAAACTTTGCCATCATCTCTGCTGCCTCTGCTTTTGACCACAGTAGTCCCCATCGTGACCCAGGCAGCCCATGGAAACCTTTAAGGGAACTCCTCTTAATGAAGATTGTAAGAAGTGGCTGGCTTAGACCAGATCAGCTATTTTGGACTGGCTCACCTCTCCTTACTTTTCCAACAAGGGGAAGAGAAAGTTCAAATTTCAAATCAATGAGTGAATCATGGTGAGCCACCTACTCAGACCGCTCTCATATGGCCACTGAGCACTACCTACTCAGCATCTTGTAGCCAAAATCTCCAGAACCGTGTAACCAAATTTTGTGACATCACTGTGTCAATCAGAAATGTGGGGACCTGACTGTTTTTTCTAGGGGTATCTTGGGCCCTGAATAGTAGGGTTGTGGCTGCTCCCTTTTTTAACTGGATACAGTGTAAGGTATTTTTTAACTTGTGTGTGCTTAGTCTATGACTACATAATAAACTAACAAATTAACTGAGCCACCTTAGATTGTTCTTCTTTTCAGTCCTTACAGGGGACCTAACGTTCTAACATTAGTCCCTGCATACCCCAGCTGTCCAGCTCTGTTGTCTGATAACAACAACACAACAACAACCTGCATCTACCTAGGGCAAAGAAATCAAAGCCTTGCCAGAAATATCTCAGAAAGTAGAGACAACCCAGGGGAGTCAGTAGTCACTAGAACAGCATACAAGCAACAGAATAAGGTTACTTGCATTGAAGCTTGTTACAGAAAAACAGCTAGCACAAGTATTAAAAGATGCCAATACTGTAACATCAAATATAAGCACCAGCTCGCTGCAAGACAAAGCAAAGTATTACATGGCCCGTACACACACACACACACACACAAACCTAGCAGGCAAAGCAGATAACAAGACCTGGCAATGGCTAAGAGCAAGGAAGTTGAAGAAAGAGACAGAGGGGCTAAATCTGGCTGCACAAGACGGAGCCTTAAGAACAAAGGCATATAAAGCCAGAATTGAGAAGACAGCAACAGACAGCAAATGCTGCCTCTGCAAAGGGCCACCTCATTAGCTGCTGCAAGAAGATCGCACAGACTGATTACAAACAATGGCATAACCAAGTAGCAACAACGGTGCATTGGAATAGCTGCAAGAAATACCATTTGCCTGCAAGCAAGACCTGGTGGGCCCACAAAACAGACAGAGTAATTGAAAATGAAGAAGCTAAAGGGCTCAGGGACTTTAGAATTCAAACCAACAAGCACCTGCCACACAACACCCCAGACTTAACAACTGTTGATAAGACAAAAAAGTCTGGATAGTGGACACTGCAATATCCGGACACAGCAGAGGAGAAGAGAAAGAACTGGAGAAAATCACAAAATAGAAAGAGCTGCAAATAGAAATAGAATGACTGTGGCAAAAGAAAGCAAAGATCGTACCAATAGCAACAGGTGCCTTGGGTGCAATTCCAGAACCTCTGGAGCACCACTTGAAGACCACCGGCATTGACAAAAACACCCTCAGTCCATTGCAAAAGGCCGCTTTACTTGGAACAGCTTCCATCCTGCAACGAGATACCTTGAACACCATTAAACGACAACATCTGCCTATCTCAGGTCCTGGGGAAGGACTCGATAGGTGGATAAAAATGCCAAACCCAGTCTAAACATCTGGCTGACTGTGCGACCAACCATAATCACCACCACCACCGTCAACCTCTTTTGCCAAGAGAAGCACGTGCCTTTAGCTTGATTTGTGTTTCTGGAAAGCTTGCTGCAAGCATCCAGTGAGTGAATCATCTCTCTTCCTGCCAGTGGTGGTGGTGGTGAGAGGAACAGTGGGGGCGTCGGGAGAGAGATGTCATGAGCTTTAAGGAGAAAGGGCAGGATAGAAATTTAATACATTATCCTGTATTAAATAATGCTAAGATTCCAAAATTCTAGCCAAAAAGTCATTTTTAGAAACATTACCTTAGTCATCACCAGCAGTACTAACAACCTTCAGTGCCCTTCTTAAAATATTGCTCTAGTTATGCATAATTATGACTTATTCTTGCAGTCCTATTTGTGTTTACAATACTCATCCTGTCCCGCAGTGCACCTTAGAAGGTACTTTATTATACCTTGCATTTTACTCACTAGTCATACCTCACCATAAGAGATAAATGTCTCCAGAACACAATTTAATATATGCCTTTTCAGGAGGAAAGAAATTGAGAGCGGGCAATGTTGTTTACATCATTAAAAAAGAAGAAATGTGCCATGATCTCTTTTTTGGCACTAAAATATGTTCAGATGTTCAGTACAACCCTGTTAGCTCTGACCATGAAACAACAACCTTCACATGGCAGTTTTCCAGGAACACAATTGGCCAGATGGCCAAGGATAGGCATTTCCAAGGCAGCCACTTGTAGGAAGGACCTTACACGAATTTTTTAAATATTTGCCTGCTCAATGTCTGGCTACCGAAGCCACAGAAAATGCCTGTTTAATCCTTTCCCTTGCTTCATAATCAAAGCTTGAAACAGTACAAAGGTAGCTGAGGATACGTTGTCACAGGGTGGGGGACTATGGAGGATGGAGGCAGGCACAGCTTCCTGTTGGACATTTTCAGGCTATTAACAAACATGAGACAGTTTGGTGCAGTGGTTAAAGGCCCTGGACTAGAAACCAGGAGAACAGGAGTTCCAATCCTGTCTTGGATAGGAAGCCATCTGGGTGGCTTTGGGTCAGTCCCTCTCTCTCAGCCATAGGAAGAAGGCAATGGCAAGCCATTTCTGAAAACTGCATGGACTTGTTTGTGTGGTTGTTAGGAGTCACTATTGACTTGAAAGCATCAACACACAAACACACCACCAAATATGAAGTTTTGGTTTGTTTTACCCCCCAAAGGAAGCCAGGCATGCCTTCAAGTACCAGCAGGATTAGACCAGGGCTGGGGCCAGACTATCTGGATCAGTGTTTCTCAACCTTGGCAACTTTAAGATGCGTGGACTTCAACTCCCAGAATTCCCCAGCCAAGCTGGGGAATTCTGGGAGTTGAAGTCCACGCATCTTAAAGTTGCCAAGGTTGAGAAACACTGATCCAGAGCCTCTGAATCCTGCCCGTAGTACCATAGAAACTGCCCAGCATTTAATCAGGACAGGGATGAACCAACCAGCTGCAACGGTGGTTTTCAACTCTCCACTAAATTCCCTAGTGGGGTATCTTGAGAATCAAAGAAGGAAGGCAAGGATGTGTCTCTTTCTCACCACAAGATACGTCAATGGACAAAAACCTACATCTCTCAACAGCTACTAATCAGGGCTCTTAAGGGTTAATCGGGAGTCTCTATGTTCAGAGACAGCATGCCCTTGAATGCCAGTTGCCGGGAAGCAGCAGCAGCAGCAGCAGCAAATGGAAGTTATCACCATCGATCCACGGTGTAAATTTTCCAGAGGCACCTGGAGAGCCATTGGGCCAAACAAGGAATGACTGAATGCACCAGCTTTCTGAACGGTCAGAACTGTTCTTAAATGTGGCCTTGATAAAATCTTCCGTGGATTCCTCTTCAGGAAAGAGGATTTGAAACCAAGCCTGAAAATCCAAATTACAGGAAGAGAAAGAGATCTCTTAAGAGCCACACGAAAATCCAAGGACTGAAGTCACCAGTGGAGAGCAAAATTCCGAACAGGAGCTAGAGAAGGCAGTGGCCCATTCATTTGTGTTCTCCTTTCCTCCTCATTCTGTCTTCTCCATCTCTTCCTTTTTTCCTTTCTTCTTTCTCTAGCAAACCTCCCCCATCCCCATCCTCGCATATGGAAATCCACTAATACAAATGAGAGCTTTTCATTTCATGTCTTGTTTTGCAAGCTGCAGAGAAGGAAAGGAGGGAAAATTCTGGGCCAGATGCAAATACTGTTGCCGGTGGGCCCATTTCTCCTGTGATCACCAGAGTAACTGCCCCTCTGAACTCAGCTGAGGCTTGCTTGTGAGCTGGCATGTAAAAGTCACCACAGTGCCTTAGTAATTTTACATATATATACACACACACACATATACATACATACACACACGTATATGAAAATGACAACCAGAAGAAATACACTTTTATTCAAAGTGCACTTGCACCCCCGGTAAGTCTGCTATCTATAGGTGAGTATAGCTGTTACGTTTTCTGTTCCTGTTCGTCTTCTAAATGGGCAATGTCTTCTGAATGTCTTTTAAATGTGCAATGTGAGCAGAAAGTTCCATTTGAAGCCCAAGGACTTCCTGAATTTAAAGTGGAACACTCGAAAGTTGATCACAGTGATTTGCACCTTAATTATGGATTTTAGCACCAAGAACCCTGTTGGTAACCCCAGAAGAATGATCATGAGAATTAGCTGTAATTCACACATACCCATATTGATCCTTGCCTACAGCTCCAGATGCATCGTCTCAAGGAGCCCATGCATTTGTACAAGTCAGGCAAACCTGCTTTCCAATACTGAAGAGGAATAGCTGCCTAAAATAAGAATCAAGCTGGAAGGAGGGAACTTCACGCATACTTCTTTGCAAACCTTATGTCAACACTAGCTTCCTTCAAATTACTCGGGGCACAAGATTGCTATACTGTTTTTCTCCAACCCAACCTCCCACTTACGGGAGAGGAGATTTCACCTGGAACGCTGTTGTACTGATGGTTATTTTATTTACTTCATTAGCCATTTGGGGTGTATTTCACTCACCCAGAAAAGCAAGCAATACAAAAGCACTATTTACATCAAATTTCTTGCCTGCGGGTTGCAAATAGCATCCTGATTTCTCTAGGTCATACCATATATTCCATCTCTTGAGGCAGAAAATCTCCCAAGTGCCGTTCCCCCTCACTCAGAAAGATACCAATGGCAAGGATAACTTATTTCTTGCCTTTTCATATCACACCCAAATCAGGTACCTCCTCTGCCTTGGAAGTAAATAGAGAAGAAATGAGAGTTTGGCTGTTTTTTCAATCTGTCTAAGATTAGGTGCCCAGTCTGTCCAACAGTAGAGCTGGCCCCAACTGCTGTGTCGCCCTTTCGATTTCACTGAAGAAAATTGCTTTTGGGTCTTTTCATTAAAAATACAAGTGCCCTGGGGTGTTGTGCCTGTAAGCATGATTATAAGCACATTAGATGACTGAGAGGTACAGAGATCCAGTTTTTCATTGAATCATTATTTCTCTGGCACTTTCCTGCACTTCAGCTGGAGCCAGGGAACGTCATCTGAAAAACTGTGATAGGCAGCAGGCCACAATCAACGCAGCTGCCTGGTTAAAAAGGAAAAGAAACCACCTTCTGACAAGGGATCAGGGGACCTTCAAAACAGCACTTTTGTACAACTTTTTTAAAAAGGGTTTTTTTTCCTACCCCAGATTTTATTATTATTGTTATGGCCCTAAGCTAGCACCAAATAAGGGAGATACTGGTAGTCCCCAGGTTAAAAATGTCTGGGTTACAGACGACCCATAGTTAAGAACGGAGCCTATTGTTGCAACATTCGAATTAAATACACAATGGTTCGAGTTCATTACTCAATACCACTTATACCATATTATACAATAACACTGTTCCAACTTACATACAAATTCGATTTAAGGACAGAAACTGGGTATGGAACTTGTTCTTAAACTGGGGGCTACCTGTACGAAATACAGATGATTTTTAGATGTCATTTTTTGAGCTGGAGGAAAATGGGCTGTAATCAGTGCTGCATAACCATGCCACAGTGCATCTTTGAAAACTAAGCACGGTGGACATTTTTTTTTTTGAAGCCCTTCTTTCTGATCAGCATCCAACAAGAAGGAAAAAAAAAAAAAGATCTACTAGACATGAAAACTTTTGGGTAGGATTCTCGATGCGTGTGAGTCCGCCAAGTTGAATTAAAATGGGTTAGGGATCCAAGAATAATGCCCTGCAATCCCTGGAGATAAAATATTGCACATTCGCCTTTGAAAAGTCATTTGGGAAACAGCATCAGCCAACAGATGAAAATAATCTAATTCTGCGCATATTCATGTTCATCTACAGGGAGTCTAATTCAGTAAGTAATTATCACCCTTAATGATTTGTCACTCGCATTGCTGCCTCTTACAAACAATTTTCTTCATTTGTTTTTCCCCATCTTGGTTTTTCAATCCCCCAGCCCAAATCTTAGCCGCCGTTTTGAATTCAAGATGTTTGTCGCGATGGGATATTTGCTGTGTATTCAAAAGAAAACCTCTCTCAGCTTGATTAAAGCAGGTTGGTTCACAAAGGAAAACAGCCAAGGGAACAGAATGGGAAATAGATTATTAATAGGCACCAAGATTTGGGGATAATGATGCAGGGGGAGGGGGGAGGAAGTGTTTCTGTTGCAGCTTGAGGAAGGATGGGGTGCCTTTTATAGAAAGAACTGGAGGGATAAAATGTCACAAACTCTGTTTGAATCGAAAGTGTTGAGTCATAAGCAAAATGTGGCAAATCTATATACTTCTCTCATCTCGCATCAGATGTTGAAAGAGCCCTGCTGGATTGTATCAAAGGTCTGCCTCTACGCCAAGGGTTCATAAAATGTAGTCAGCAGCTACATGCAGGTGCCTCCCTTTTGAGTCCCCAAAGCCCTGCCCCCAAGTGGGGTGTGTGTGTCAAAATGTTTGGTCCTTGGGTTGCGTTTGGTGAGTTGAAATGAGCAAAATGGGTGCTTTAAAGCTGTGGAAGATTAAAGCAGCTGTTTTCTCTCCTTGTAATTCTTGAAGACTCTTCTCCAAGTTCTTCAGCTGCTGATGGAAATGGTGAGAAATCTGGGTTTCAGCTCAATGCATAGGACTGGGTTTCAGCTCAATGCATAGGACTGAAGGTTAGTGGGGTAGAGTGGAAACAGGACCAGAGGGACCTAGGGTCAAGTCCACCCTCACCTGTGGGATCATTTATCCCAATCTGCTTCACAAGGTTACTGTTGTATAGATAAAACAAAGGGAAAACCCCACATAGGCCCTCTAGAACTCTTGGGAAAAGATGAGCTATAAGTTCAACATTAAGGTTAGAAATAGTAAGTCAAACATTAAGGTTAGAAATAGTATGGAAAGGAAAGAAAGCTAACCATTCTTGCTCATCCTCTGGTTTACATTTTCTTTTGTATGTCATAACTGTCAATCAGTAGGCTTCTGCAAAGCTTCAAAGGGGTCTTCAAGATAAACTTATGCAAAGAAGCCATGTTGCTTCATGCCCATGGACAGAAGCATATGGATGGAGGCTTCTTCCAGCCCTTCCAGTCAACTACTAGAAGTAAAGAAAGGGATTTCTGCACATGTATGCTCAGAAGCCTCTTCTAGCTAACAGAATTGCTCGCCTTCAAGTTAACGTGGCTTAGTGAAGAATCACCACTTTACAGTTCCTTGAAAGCAGGCTGCCATCCCATTGCCTCCTCCTGTAAGACTTCCTTTATCTGAAAATAGTGTCAATTAAGGGCTGTTAATAAGATAGTTTCTCTTCCCCAATTAGGTAGCCATTTTTTTTCATCCCCAACTTACTTTGGGTACTGCAAAGCATTCATCATCCTGTTTCTTCATTCATTTGCACAATTACAGCACTAGAGAATGAAGTCAGTTCACCAGCCATGTTCATTTTAACTTGATGTCATTTCATTTCATTACCTTTCCAGTAAGGCCCTTCATACCCAGTTACAGTGCCTGCTTAGAATTTTAAAAGAAGTCCAGGTATTTGTGCAAGTTATTTCCATTCTTTTCTGATGAAGCTACTTCCCTGTCGAAATGAATATCCAGAAATACAGAACCAAGATGAATACCTGAAATTCAGTTTGAAAAACAGTGTGCTTTTTTAAATTAAAAACAATATTGAGCAGGGGGGTTACTTGAAGGAGGAGCCTAACGTTTCAAAATTTGTTTCATGGCTCACGCCACACATTTTACTCCATCTTTCTAAAAGAATGTAGACACTCTGGATTTTTGAAATCCTTGGACTCAGTTTATTTTAGCTGAGTCCAAGGATTTGGACTCAGTTAAATTTTTACATCTTATATACTACTTTTTTACATCTTATATACTACAATTTTTACATCTTATATACTACTTTTCTGATATGCCAATGCTTATATAGCGAGAACAGCACCACCCACCTACTGTATATGATGAAATCCAAAGGCTGGGGGAACCATGAGATTTGCAGATTTTTTTAAAAAAAAAATGGGGGAGATGATTTATTCAGAGAGAGAATGCTTGGTGTCTGCAGAATATTTTTGGAGGGGTTACAATGATAGGCTAGGCTGGATACAGCACTGAAAAAGTCCTTCCATTTATGGCAGTTCCCCATGAGCGACTATGAAATTTCAACAGTACAATGCAACACAGCAATCTAATCTGTATCAAACACTTAATAGCATCTACCAGTTGACATGATGCGTTATTAAAAGTAAAGCATCTGAAGGTTTTCATTTTAAAAAATGGGTGCAGAGGAGGAAAGGCGGCCATGTCAGGCCTCTAAAAACAATATCCATCATATAGACAAAGTGGGTGGAAGGAATTTTTTCTCATTTTCATAATACTCAAATCTGGAAGGAAATGAGGGAGCAGAAGATTCCAAATAAATAAAAGGGAAGTCTTAGATGGTGAGAAAATATGACGCTCATAGCAACAAACTAAGTGAAGCCTTGGTGTTGGGCATCTAATCACAATAATGCTGTGAAATCTCCAGAGGCAATACTGTAACAAGTACCATAAGACTGTTGTGGAGGAGAAGCAGCAATGTCTGCTGATACTTGGGTCAGGCTGGGTATTTGGGTTCTTTTGTGATTATGCAATAGTTCTTAATGATTAGAATTAAATATTAAATAATCTGAACATTAGAAGTGCTCTTGTTTCTAATGTTTGGTCACCACCTTAAGTGCCATCAATACATAGAAAGGCGGATGGATGGATGGATGGATGGATGGATGGATGGATGGATGATGGACAATTTGCTACTATGTCTCACTTGTGGGCTTTCTTCAAGTGTCATAATGAGAAGCAGGATATGGGAATGAAGGAATCCTTCAACTGGTCCGGCCAAGCTCTTCTGATCTTTTCATTTCCCAAAAGCTTAACGTTCTTACATGATAGCACTGTCATATTATTCCATATCAGACAGTAATAAATCACCATCTGCATTTAAAAGAAATTGAGGAGAGAAGCTGAGGGTTTAAAATAAAATCTGAATATGGGAAAAAAACCCAAAACTAACCAAGTAGCGTGTTTGCCCAGAGACAGCCAAGTGTTAAATCAAGGTTAAATCCCTGAGCACTTATTATGATGCCAAATCCAATTTTCCAACTTTTTCTCCTAAAAAAGCTCTCCTTTTTAACATCTGAGGACCAACTGATACAATATGGTCCTTTCCTTGCAAGGAATAGCTGTATCTACTGAAGCTGGCTGTCCAAGATACAGTATAAGGGGTTTTTCTTCCCTAAGAACGTACCAAAATTCAAAACAGTTTCATAAATACATTGGGGGAAGAGATATGATTTCATGCAGAATAAAACAAAAGTGGCAGATTCATCCTATTGCTTAATCTTGGCCTGGAGGAGAAGAGAAGGAGACAAACTAATTGTGCATTCAGTCCAACTTAATTGATTGTAGCAAACCATAAGCTCTTTTTTGAACTGTTACAAATAGGTTACCAAAATGTGAGTCTGTGGATCAGGAGATTAAAATGCCGAGAATGCCCACAGCAGCCTCCACACCAGTGAGCATTCATAATCATACTTAAATTGGAGGAGGCTGTTTTTGACAAACACAAAGCAGTTGCTACAGCAAAAAAAAAAAATCCAAGTCACGATTTTGATATTCCAAGAAACACCTTTCTTGTTTACCAAGGGTTGCTTCATAGATGGCATCATCTCTTGGGCAAGGACCATGGGAATACAGAGAGATCATCATGAGGCTCACAGCCAAGTCACATTCATCTAGAAATATAATTTGTGTAGATGGGCACACAGTTTGGTCCTGGAACAAGGAACCATAACTGCTTGGGGGGCAAGGTTAAGTGCTGGCTGCATTGAGGTGGGCTAAGTCAGGCAGATAGGTTGCTTTCATTAAAGTTTTTAAAGATAATAGCAAAGATGATTAGCCATTGCAGGATCTAGGCGTCAAGTCATATTTAAACCAATGAAATGTTTAAATCAGGGTTTAAAAGTAAATGTTTTCTCCCATTTTTACACGGTAACAGCCTTCTTCCCTTCTCCAGCCTTGGATAGGGAAGACACCTGAGCAGTATATTGAGAACGGTCCTGGAATGGTCTCAGGGTCCTTGTCTTCATCAACCTTCACAAGTACTAAAGAGAGTAAAAGGGTTAAGTAGCCAATGGACCTTTGCATGCTAATGAACTGCAAAGACTAGTGTCCCTAGGAACTATGGTAAAAGGTGAGGGGTGATGAGACTTGAAATTCAGCAACATCTGGAGGGTCAAAGATTATGTAATCTGATCTAGGCTAGTGTTTCTCAACCTCAACAACGTTAAGAGGTATGGACTTCAACTCCCAGAATTCTGGGAGTTGAAGTCCACACTTCTTAAATTTGCTGAGATTGAGAAACACTGCTCTAGGTTACCACGGCACAAGATATTACCGATAGACCCTGGGTTAAGAATGCCCGGTTTACGGATGACCTATAGTTAAGAATGGAGCCTATTATAGCAAAATTCGAGTTAAATACGCAACGGTTCAAGTTCATTACACAATACTACTTATACAGTATTGTATAATAATACTGTTCCGGCTTCCATACAATTTGACTTAAGGACAGACCTTGGGAATGGAACTTGTCCTTAAACTGGGGACTACTTGTATCAGGATGTAGGAGAGCTGTGTGAAGATGTTAACAAAGGTTAACTTTCTGTGTTAAATGGCTGAAAGCCCTTTGGTTTGCTGGAAGACTTAAAATTCAAAAGCACATGGTCTTTCTGAAGCCTCAGGGTCCTTTCTGATGTAGGGCTGCAGAAACAATGAATTTTTTTTCCCCTAGAAGTCCTAGTTAGCCTATAACGGGTGAGGGTGGATGCTACATCCCTTGATTGAGATGGTATAAAATGGGATGTCCAAGGTTCCCCAGAAGCAAGATGACCTGTGGCTCACACCCTCAGTTTTCTTCAGAGATCTTGCTGAGATCTGACATGAAGACCTAACAGCACCCCTCGTCTTCCTTTTTGCTTCACACATCTGCCTTTAATGCAGGAAGAAGGAAGATGTCCTTTTCAGAAGCGCTCTAAATGTGTTTAAGAAACCAGGTATCACACTCACCCTTAGTATCCTCACAAGATTGCATTAATCACTCATTTTGACACAGTGGATTATTTTGCCAGGTGGTTTTCTGGCTTTACAATCAATACCAGATTAAGGTACAGGGAGGCAGTTGAAAATCTCATCAAAAGGAAAAAGTTCTGCTCATTAGAAATCGTATCAACCTTTTGCAGCAAAGAAATACTGCCAAGCAATCAACAGATCCAAAAGCTGCTAAGATAACAAATGCAATAAGATTCAGTAATGTGTGTGTGTTTTTAAATGTAAGATTGTTCTGATTCCCTGAAGATTCCATTGACTACTCAGATAAAAGCATAAAGCGTGATACTCTTGGGTTTTTTACAGATTATGAGTTCCACTGTGATGGGCCAACCCTTCCCCACTTCACATCACAAGCTAAGGAAATATATCAACTACCATGCAGTTACATGATTTCAATCTCTTTTTATATAAACCATTGCCTTCCTCTATGGCAAATTGAGATAAGCCATTTCTAGTGTATTTAAAAATCTCTCCTGTTCTTCTTCCAAGCAAGAGCATGGGTTTCTACTCCAGAATTGTGCCCCAATGTTGCTGCAGAGTACAAATATTATTTTTCTCTATTCACTTTAGAATTTCAGCACCTTGGATTTAAACACCTATGCTTTAAAAGAGAGATAATCAGAGATTGGTTTCCAGGAGATGGTGTGATGTTTATAACAATAGAAACCACACACACACAGAGTGCCTTTTTAAAATTAACTTGGTAACCTAATCTATTGTCAGCCATATGTAAGTTTGTAATTATATAAGCAGATCACACACATATGGAATTCATCAGGTACAGTCTGAGACATAGTTCAAGATACTCAGTTTTGAGATCTGGCATCACTTTTATATCTAGCTTTGGTAGCATGACTTTGCAAATGTAGTAGGTAATTAGTAAAAAAGACTCCACAGTCAGTTAGAAAAGTTCATCTGGCTCCCCTCTTTTAGACAACTGAAGACATGCCTGTTCAACCAAGGCCTTTGTGAGCTAATAAACAACCAGGATCAAATGATCTTTTACACTGTGTGTTGTATATGTTCTCTTTTTGAAAATGAACCTTTGTTGGTTAATTAAGATTGCTTTAAAAGTCAACACTAAAAACCAATCTAGGCTTTTCCAGAAAGAAGAGCAGTACTGTATCAAAATAGGTAAAGACCTCACGGGTGTGACTCCTGATGACTTCATGGACATATCTAGGTAGTTCTCAGGGCAATAATATGGACATCGTTTGCCATTATTTTTTTTCCAGAATGCTTTTTGACTTTCCAGTCTAACCTACAGCCCTGGCATTTGCTGATACTTTTTCATTCAAGTTCTAACCTGATCAAACTTTTTTCAGGAGTGATGTCATATGCAATTATCATGAAATCTACTCATGTCTATTTTCAGGAGGAATGTGTTTTTTTCTGGATTAAGGGCCCCACTTGGCATCTGAACAGCAGGCCAGGGACTGTACTCCAGAAACTAGTGTCAGGACAAGAGAGCCAGTTTGGGGTAGTGGTGAAGGCACCATGCTAGAAACTGGGACACTCTGAGTTCTAATCCTGCCTTGGGCACAGCCAGCTGGGTATTTTGGGCCAGTTCCTCTCTCTCAGCCCTAGGAAGGAGGCAATGGCAAACTCCTTCCAAAAAACCTTGCCAAAAAAACTGCAGGGACTAGTCCAGGAGTCATGAACTGACTTGAAGGCACGCCCCCTCCAAAAAAGTGTCAGGACAAAATCTGAGTTTGATTCCATTCATTTACACTAATAGTTAGAATTAAATATAGTGAATATGATTACAGTCCAGTCATGCGTTTAATAATTATCCTCTTCTTTCAAATTAAAATTCTAACTAAATGTTGATGGTCTTTAGGGAATCATACTCAGTGTTTCCATGGGCTGCATGCAACCTGGAGTTTTAATGCCTCTGAATTGTAACAGCCCCTGAATAGTGTTCTTTTTTAAACCTCCACTTCGATTTTTGCAACCAATTTTCAAACACAGGAGGAGTTAATCCACATGGAAGTATCATGGCAATCTTCCCCTGCAAAACAACCCAATTAAAATATTTTTTTCCATTAATTGAAAAGGACAAGTGGTTAAAAGTGAGAGCCAGATAGAGGGAAAAGTGACAACCTAGCAATCAATTTTCTTCATTTCGGGGAATTCAGAGGTGCTTTCTTGGCACTCTGGTCTCAAAAGTTCTGCTAATTGGCACTGGCTCAGACTTTCTGAGGGCAACCCACTGACAGGAGGCAGATGGCTGTCTCGTGGAGGGTGGGATAGGGCAATAAACAGAGCTGCTGCAAAGAATACAGGCCGTTAATATCCATCATTTATGATCAGTGGCCAACTGGAAGAGGGAGAGTGACACAGAGCGGAAGCCTCTGAAGAGCAAGAAGAGATGCAGAAGTTTTAGTTCTACCCAGATCTGTAGCTTCTGTCCTTTGCCTTCATTGTATGTGTCTTTTTCCCAAAGGTCATCTTTTGAACCCATTTTATTTTCATAACTTCCCTGTTGAGTTTGGTTAGGCACACTGCGACGACATCCAGTGGGAGCTAATTGCTGAAAGACAGGTAGAGCAGGGAGAAATGATTGACCCAGGTCTCGCTTACTGTCCTAATCTGGTACTCTAACCACCGCAGCGCACACACTGCGACTCCTTCCCTCCTGGATATTATTTTACCAACCATCCTCCCTCCCTCATCCCCCAAAGCTTTGGCTGTTATTCCCTATTGAGTGACAGCAGAAGAAAAAAATCTCGACAGACTCTCAAAGCATTCTGTGATTCTGACATGCAGAATGTCTTGATTTATTTGGTAAAAGTGTATTAGGTGGGCGGTGGGGTGATTCTGGAAAACAAAGCCTTGCTACCCCAAGAATAGAGCTAACACTTGGTAGTAGATCTTACTGCTTACAAAATCATGCTTCTTCTCTATGTGTCCTTTGGCAGATCAGCAAACAAGCATTGCTTGATTCCAGTAGTTTTTGTTCCATATTTTCATTGAGGGAAAATGCTGGAGTATATTGAGAACATATTTTTAAAGACTCCGGAAAAGCCTGCACAAAGTTGAACCCCTGGCTCTTTAGGTCCAGAATATATCCCCCCGGAAATGAGGCTTTATTGAGGCAGTTACATTGCGTGTAACATCTAACACTCTCCCTAGCCCTTTAGATTTTTTTTATAGTAACAATATTCATGTTTTAATTTTAAGGTGCTTTTGTAATTACTGCTTTTTATGGTTTTATTGTATGCCACCGAGAGTCAAGTTTCTGTGAGATGGGCAGTGTATGATAAATAAAATAAATAAATATCCAGTTACCCTCACATGGCTTTATGAAACAGCTTTGTACTGCTGGAAACTGTCCATTTTTCATATTGCTGATGAGGACATTCTCAGGAGCCCCTTGCAAGTTATTGACTCATAAAGACAGCCATTAAAGCTCACTTCCCAGCTTGCTGTTCCATCTAGGAATTAGCAAGCCATTGTTGTTAGTCCAGTGGCAAACCTGTATTTTTTTTTCATTCTTCAGAAAGGGCTGCAAACTGCTGAGAAAATGATGTATCCAATCAACACTTACGAACCTCGTCCTTCAGTCCCTACCAGCTGCATCTCAATAGGAGAACCCAAACCTCTTTGGGTTTTAAGTAATCTACTGCTCCTGTAGCCAATCACTGCCAAGTGAAATCAGAACAGATGGTTGCAGAGGGCACAAAATCAAAGTCTATTCACCAAATTGGCCTTCTGATAAATAGGTATTTTGTTACAAACCACACAATCCTTGGTAGCTGTTCTGCGAATACAAAGGTCCACTCTCTGGCACCCATTACATAACCCCAAAATTCCAAATATGATGGTAACCTGCCCCATGTGCATATATGGTGTAGCTGTGAAGCTCTTTAGATACCTTCAGCTCAACCATGAAGATTCAGAATGGAGCCATTATGACCTTGTTCTTCTCCACTCTCCATCCCTTTACAGAATTCATGATTGTTGTTCAAAGATAGCTTGATCATATATGCCTGAGAGAGAGAACAGCAGGATGCCATATACTATCTTTATAACTGCAAATGTAGACCCCAGACAATGGAACATCTTAAAAAAAACAACTTTCTAAAACTGGAAGGATTCCATTTCCTATATTTTAGAATAGAAGTGGCTCAACTGTTAACCTCAGTCCATGTTATTAAATGGGTGTAAAATGACAGCCTTAATCAATCATGGGTGATACTATGAAATTAATTAAGGCAAACTTATTAATAGGAGGCACTGATCTAAAATGGAGTTAATTCTGGAAAAGAGACAACGCTAATATAATATGGAGGATGCAAGTTAATTGAGACAGTTTATAAACATGCAAATCAGTAGCTAGTTTCAGATCTTACACTATGTCATAATATGGCTTGTTTAATTTGAGATTAGCACATATTACATAAACCAAAACTGGTGAGCTGGGATAGACATGGCTTAGAAAGTATGTATCCAGCCACTGTGGCTTCCCCAATCAACTATGTTAAGTAAACCATAGCTTGCATGATGCATGAACCAGTCACTCCAACAGGTAAGTCTCCCAAACAGACCTCAAAAAAATTTCCCCTTTGAAGATATTTCTGCATCTGGTGGTCTCTTAAAAGAATGGGTCAAGGGAAAATATTTTGCTAGATGAATACCTCTATTTCATACTGGTTATTGTGGTAGAATGGATACCACCAAAGAATCATTTCCACCTTCCCCAACAACTAAAGAATTTGGAAGGCAAATTCCATAATCTGCTTCCATGATCATTCAGACTTAATTATGATTGGAGTGGCATATTAGGCCAAAAAAATAATTTTGTGAAGTTTCCACTTACAAGACCCATTTCTTCTAGAAACTGATTGCCTTGGTCCTGCCTTTTCCTTAAAACAAAGGAGATCCCAGTTAAAACCCCTCAACTGGGGGCTCACCGAGTGATTCCACCAAGGTGCTGCCTCTCAGCTAAACTCTACATCACAGAGTTTCTACAAAGAGGGAAAATTAGCAGAGACTACCAGCTCACTCTTCAAGCTCTTAGAGAACAAAGTGGGATATAAAACATAATAATAAACAAATTCTAAGTTCCATCAGCAATTGTGAGAAGAAGGAACTTCTCCCCCCATGGTTTCTTTTGGTCCATGATTGAAACTTGGGTGAAGGTTTTGGTCACGTAGGCTAATAATGGAGTAACAATCCAGTTCTAGCCTTGGACTGAAGAGTAATAAGCAGAGTTTTGACCTTAGACAGGTCTCATTCCTGACTTGTCCTTTCTTAAGAACAATTGAACAAATGGGAAAGAGAACCATAGAAGGCTTCTACTGAGCAAAATGGGGCAATCAGATTTATTAGCACAGGATGTTCCACAAAGAATCTCACCTTTGTAACTCCCTTCATCCCAAAGAAGGCTAAGTATCTTTTATTCATGACTCAACCTCTCTGCACTAGTCCACTACCCCATAAAGGAGAGAGAAGGAGAGGGGGATAGAAAGAGAGAGAATGTGCAAATAGAAGCTGGGATTTATCAGAGACAGAAGAAAGGAGAACCATTCATTACAATTGAACAATCCAATAATCTTATTGCCCTGGAAAGAAAATAACTATCAACACATTTCCCTTATTTCTGTAGATGGCAATGATAAATTGATGGCTATATGCAATCCTTATTGAGCTACTAGTACCAACTAAATCAGTCTTTTTATGAATCTAATCCTTAGATGCAGAGATTAGACCTTTAATGTAGCAAGCTTATCACAAAAAGCAGGTACTAAGATATAGAATAGGCCTCCACAGGAAAGCTTCCCACTTTACTGCTAGCTTTTACAGAGACAGCAAACAAATCCTATTTAGCAAGTGTCTCCAGGTTTCTTGCATCGAGTTAGGGTTTATTATTCATAATATAAAAATAGTGCCATTGAAATTCATGGCACTTTGCAAAGAAACCGCCATGACAGTCTCTAGCCCAAGGATCTTATAATCAAACCATCCTGTATTATTATTAAGGAAAAGGCATCGGCTGGATTCTCTACAACATAGATACATGCAGCTTTACAGCCTTATTCATGGGTTTACTGATCCTTTGTTTTTCATTACTATGCATTGATTTGAGAATGCCTTAAATATTTGATAGAAAAGATCAACGGATGTCAAAATTATTTTTTTTAAAAATGTGTGCATTTTGAAAAATAACTAAAGCTATTAATTGTTAGAGACCCAGGTCGGTGTAGTGGTGAAGGCACCAGGCTAGAAACCGGGAGACCCTGAGTTCTAGTCCCACCTTAGGCACAAAGCCAGCTGGGGGACCTTGGGCCAGTCCCTCTCCCCCAACCCTAGGGAGAAGGCAACGGCCAACCACTTCTGAAACCTTACTAAGAAAACTGCAGGGACTTCTCCAGACAGTTGCCAGGAGTCAGCAATGATCTGAAGGCACAAAAAAGAAAAAGAAAAAAATAATAATTGCTACCTTGATCTTACTGATAGGACAGGAGATGTCAAGAAGCAGGAGGAGGATTCTTACTCATGTTTGAGTTGTATAGACATAGGTGCATTTGCTTAGAAGAAAAAGAAAAGATGACCATCCTTGCTTATACAGGTGAAACTCAAAAAATTAGAATATCGTGCAAATGTTCATTTATGTCAGTATGGCAACTCAAAAGGTGAAACCAATATATGAGATAGACGAATTACATGCAAAGCGAGATATGTCAAGCCTTACTTTGGTATAATTGTGATGATTATGGCATACAGCTTATGAAAACCCCAAATTCACAATCTCAGAAAATTAGAATAGTGCGAAAAGGTTCAATATTCTAGGCTCAAAGTGTCCCACTCTAATCAGCTAATGAATCCATAACCTGCAAAGGGTTCCTGAGCCTTTCAATGGTCTCTCAGGCTGGTTCAGTAGGAATCACAAGCATGGGAAAGACTGCTGACCTGACAGTTGTGCAGAAAACCATCATTGACACCATCCATAAGGAGGGAAAGCCCCAAAAGGTAATTGCAAAAGAAGTTGGATGTTCCCAAAGTGCTCTATCAAAGCACATCAATAGAAGGTTATGTGGAAGGGAAAAGTGTGGTAGAAAAAGGTGCACAAGCAGCAGGGATGACCGCAGCCTGGAGAGGATTGTCAGGAAAAGGCCATTCCAAAGTGTTGGGGACTTTCACAAGGAGTGGACTGAGGCTGGAGTTAGTGCATCAAGAGCCACCACACACAGACGGATCCTGGACATGGGCTTCAAATGTCGTATTCCTCTTGTCAAGCCGCTCCTGAACAACGTCAGAAGCGTCTTACCTGGGCTACAGAAAAAAAGAACTGGTCTGTTGCCCAGTGGTCCAAAGTCCTCTTTTCTGATGAGAGCAACTTTTGCATCTCATTTGGGAACCAAGGACCCTGAGTCTGGAGGAAGAATGGAGAGGCACACAATGCACGATGCTTGAAGTCCAGTGTGAAGTTTCCACAGTCTGTGTTGATCTGGGGAGCCATGTCATCTGCTGGTGTTGGTCCACTATGCTTCATTAAGTCCAGGGTCAATGCAGCCGTCTACCAGGAGATTTTGGAGCACTTCATGCTTCCTTCTGCAGACGAGCTTTATGGGGATGCTGACTTCATTTTCCAGCAGGACTTGGCACCTGCCCACACTGCCAAAAGTACCAAAACCTCGTTCAATGACCATGGGATTACTGTGCTTGATTGGCCAGCAAACTTGCCTGACCAAGGGATTGCCAAGAGAAAGATGAGGGACATGAGACCAAACAATGCAGCGGAGCTGAAGGCCGCTATTGAAGCATCCTGGTCTTCCATAACACCTCAGCAGTGCCACAGGCTGATAGCATCCATGCCACGCCTCATTGCGGCAGTCATTGCTGCAAAAGGGGCCCAAACCAAGTACTGAGTACATATGCATGCTTATACTTTGCAGAGGTCCAATATTGTTCTTTTCCAATCCTTGTGTTATTGATGTCATGTAATATTCTAATTTGCTGAGATTGTGAATTTGGGGTTTTCATAAGCTGTATGCAATAATCATCACAATTATACCAAAGTAAGGCTTGACATATCTCGCTTTGCATGTAATGCATCTATCTCATATATTGGTTTCACCTTTTGAGTTGCCATACTGACATAAATGAACATTTGCACGATATTCTAATTTTTTGAGTTTCACCTGTATATTGGATCCATTTAGACAACACTCAGGGATCAGTTAAACCCATGAATGTCTTTCCCATAGCCTAGCGAACACGTAACAACCTCTTATTCATCATGGCTTGTGCTGTAGCCCAGGATTTACAGGGTTAAAGATCTGAAATGGAGACTGCAATATCCAGCCTAAACTTAATTCCTAACCTCTGACAAATTGTCAATCTTGCCTTATACTGTATAATTGGTTTTGCTTTGCATTCACGCATCATCACCTCTTTCTGAAGAACTGTTGGTTCTAAATGACTTTGGTAGGATTAGTTATCCATCTCTATTGTCAGCATCCAGTTGAGGTTTTGCAGTTTTGCAGCATCGATGAGCTAAAGAGATAAGACAGCCAGATGCAAAAATATGAAAGGAGGGCCTTTGGGATTTTAAATGGCCATTTGGATGAGGACATTTCTGTAGCAGCAGTTGATCAATTCAAGCTCTCCACGCAATCATTCGAGCTCCAGGAACTTTGTTCTGTGTTGCATCTCTAAATTACAGCAGGCAACCTAGGAACTCCCCACCCATGTTTCAGACGACAATACACACAATCTTGACAGGCAGCTGTTTATGGGCAAGGGTTCAGTTTTTGGCTAAGGGATGGAGACGTCGTCTCCCTTGAGAGGCAGATTTTTGTGAGATTTGGGAGGGATGAGGGTAAAATCAAAGGCTTAGCACACGCATTTCTTTTCTGCCCAAAGAAAACTGCAGAAAACCATATCACCACTGTTTAATCCAGGTGAATAAGAAATTTAAGGGGAGTATCCCTGTGAATGACCAAATACTAAACATAATAAAAAGAGGCTGGTGGTAGGCTTAAAAGATTTGCTCACTGAAAATGGAAATCCTCTGGGTACCAACAAATTCATAAATCAGTTTTTGCAAAGGCAATTCACTGTTGTTCCCCAGCACTGTAACCCCAGCTCCCTGCATTTCCCCTTAATGCCAGAGCTTATGAATCAAGTTGTTCCAACCATAGTTTTATTTTGTAAAAAATCAGCTCTGCTTCTTTCAATTGGGTCTTCCAATTTGCAGTAATAGGAACTAGTCACAGCCTCCTTGGCCATAAATACTTAATTCATCTTTTCCTCACAAGCAGTGTCCCATTGTTTTCCAAAGCATCAAAGCCAGAGGCACTGTCAAAATAGGGATCGTGGGTTTCACACCTTGAACCCATTTCTCCTTCACTCGTGTGATGCAGCTAAAAGCTTTTGTTTCCCAAAGCTTTTTAATTGTGTCTGTCAACATAAGGAAGTTCAGCTGGCACTTTGTACCACACTACTCAGAGCAAAATGGGGAGGCAAATATGTCAGTTTATACATGAGCTGGCTGTTCAGCTGCACAAATCATTCCTTCTGTTCCAGATCAGGAGGGAAGGAAAAAAAGCAGATCCTCCTTGAGTTCAGCTGGGCAAGACAATTTGCAATAAACTATTAACACATTCTAGTAGATCATGGCTTAGTTTTGTATGACTCCACCAACCAAAGTTAAAACAAAGCATGGCTTCACATAACACGCACATTTAGCTGCCAAGTGTGTAATTCTTAAAATGCAGTGGGCATTGACATCTTCTGCAGGCTTTCTAACTTGCACAAGCTGTAAGGTGGTTGTGGGGCAGAGAGTGAAGCCAGCCTGTCAGTAATTAAGCTCCAAAACCATAGTTCCTACACAAACTGCAATTTTCCTTCTATAGATCTAACAAACAGCTCAATGTGCTTGACGTACATTATCTCACCTACCATACCTACTTATTCTATCAGTCAGTGTAATGCCAACAGCTGGATCTCTGGAGGATATCAAGGTTCATAGAAAGCTGTTATGTCAGAGGTCTCCCTTTTTTCTTTCTGAGCAACTTGCTTCCCCTGTTGCTGCTCTGTTGGATCTGAAGCTCTGCCTAAAATTAAATATATCCCTATTTCTCATTTTCCCAATATCCGATTGCAGTTACAATGTCTGCTTATCTTGCACCCAAGCCCAAAGTCTTAGACTCTGACCTGCCCGATTCTCTAATTGCTGTCACCAACAGCCAGTTGTTCAACCTCAGCTTTCCTCATTCTCCCTGTCACAGCTTTCAGTGTTGAACGTCTTCCTCCCTTAAATGAGAGCATGGCAAAGGTCAGCTTCATGATGTGGAATACCACATGACAGACCAAATTAGCCAGACATCAAGACAGTAGGCCTCAGCCTTCCCATCTCCTCGATGGCAGTCAAGAGCTTGTATCACCTTTCTCACAAAAACAAGACAATCAGCCCCCAACTTGCAAATTGCATCTGAACCTTTTCCATGTCATCAGCTGAGCCTTTGGTTTGTCAGTCTCCTTCTCCACTGGGAAATTTGGGAAAATGCTTGCCATAGAGACAGATGTTAATTATTCCTCTTTATCCTCTAGCACAGTGTTTCTCAATCTTGGTCACTTTAAGTTGGGTGGACTTCAACTCCCAGAATTCCCCAGCCAGCCATGCTGGCTGGGGAATTCTGGGAGTTGAAGTCCACCCATCTTAAAGTGGCCAAGGTTGAGAAACACTGCTATAGCAGTACAGAAAACATGACCTTCCATCAGATCAAATTCCTATTCTAACCAAAGCATCAAACCCTAATCAGTTCATTCCAACTTGTTTCAAACTTTGCAGTGCCTCAGCAACAACCATGTTATTCTCAATTACTTGTGGGCAGATTTCTTAATGGTCCTGGAGGTCAGATCGTTAAACAGACAACAAAATGCTTACAATCTGATGTAACCTTGGTGAAAGGAGATCAGAAAATGGTAGCATTCAACACAAACCAGATGAAACCAATTGTAACCAGATCAATAATGAAGCAGGGAGAAAGATTTTAAGGCACCCAGAACTCTGCTTCAGGAAGAAGGCTCAAAACTAAACAGCACCAAGGCACCTGTTAATCCCCTGCAGTGGAGCATTCTGTCATAGGCTAACAACCATATTGTTAACTGGATTACAACTGATCTAGTTTTAAAATCATTCCAAGCCGTGTTATAAGAACTCTGTAAAAACTCAGAGAGAGAGAGAGAAGCAATTGTTCTAGTAGAAAAAGAGAAGGAAAATCTGCACAGAAATATAAAGAAACCAAAATGAGGAAAAGTCTCTGCTTCCCCAAGACCATCCAGACTTGGTCAACTAGACGATAAATGCTGAATTTCCTATCTTTCATTTCCAAGGCCCCGGAAAAATGAATATTTCTCTGAGTTTCTCGACTGTTGCTACCTTGTGAGAAACTAAAGCTCAGTGGAGTCCTTGGTGCTCTCTGAGCTTGGTTGTTTGCTTGCAGACATCAGCCATCAATAGGCACATAGAAACAAACCACATTTACACACCATTTAAAAGAGACAATAAAAAAAGCTAAGGAAACAAAAAGACCAGAACACATCGTCTCCAGCAACCAACACCCAGATAAGCAGGGATTAACACCAGACAAACAATCAAGCGGGAAACAATACCCTAATCAAAGAACTACCAAGGAGAAAACCACACCCCCAACACTAGCAGGGTAAGCTACTATATAAAAAAAACAAGGAGCAAACCCTACACTCACTAGTACTGATGTTACTTAGTCAGGTAATGAAACGTCTGCAAGCAAACCACCAAGCTCAGAGAGCACCAAGGACTCCACAGTTCAACCCTGAGCTACATATATCCTCTTCTATTGAAACTAAAGCTCAGTTCCCACACACAGCTTGACTCGCCATAACATTTTTTTCTAGTGGAATCCCACCCATTAGAATTTAGCTTTACAGGCAAACTGGCCCACTTGGGGTTCTTCAAGAATTACACAGGACCGCAGCATGACATTACTCATGTATGTAGAAGCCTCTGTGCGGGACAATGCTGCAAGATGTAATGTATTCATAGACCTCCCACCTGATGCTGCCAACTGCTGAATACTTTGGTCCTCCCCACCTTAATCATCTGGGCTTAGTACCAGAAGATGAGAAGCAAAAGACGCATTCTTGCTTGCGTTTGAATTCAGATTGCCTCAACCTAATGCGCAATGCAGATGCTTTGCCTTGGTGCACTTAAGCCTTCATAACAGGTCAGTTGAAACAACCTCCATAATTAGCTCACATTTATTCCCTTCGCAATCATATTCCTCTCTCCTTCCTACCATTCTGTTTTTATTTCTTCATAATCTAAATGTCAGCTATAAATCCTTTGGAGCAGGAGCTTCATTTTGTCCATGTCAGTTGACGATCCTGATTGAATGATAACTCTTACAAAGGCAGTGATGAGCTTGAAAAAGTGTTGGGTGAAACCAGAAGGGGGAAGTATGGTAAAGAGGGAGATGAGATTTCAATTAATATTGGACAGAGATTTGAGAGAGAGATAGGATGAACAGTTTTTCCATGGGAAAGCAAAATTATCCACCAATTTCTCAGGGACAGGACTCCCTTCTAGCAGTGATAGTAATGCTGTTCCTATTCCTTTCCCCTCTCTCCAATCTTCCCGTGGCAATGGATGGAAGCTCTGGAGACTGCAAACACCTGGGGAGATGACTGCTCTATATTCCACTGAGTGTTCAAACGTATCTCTTTGCTATGTTCCAATTAAGGGCAAGAATACCAAATTCCACCACAGAGAATTTCTCCTAAATTCTCTTTGGCACCGAAAGAAGTTCTAAAGCAAGTTCTGTTTCATCCATGTGAATGAGAACTGGCAGGAAAAGTTGCTAAGGATTTTCTCTACTCAGCATTAATTGCAGCTCTAGCCTGGGCATTCAGTCTCTGCTTCCTACCACTTGACTCTACCTAGAAGAAGCAACAGTAGCAGTCATACAGATCAGTACCTACAAATCAGGTTTATAAAAATGGTTACAAAAACATTTCTCAAGCTAGAACTGTTTAGATGTGTTGGGGCTGCAGCCTGGCTGGGAATTCCGGTAGCTGTAGTCCCAGTACATCCCATAATATAACTATTCCACAGGCCCATCTTGCTGGGGAGGTTGATGGTTCTCTATTTCTGAGCAGCAGCAGAGATGACCAACATTTAATTTCCCAATAGCATCACTAGTCTTCTGTCATTAATCAACTCCAGGATCACCAGTCCCCTCTCTGATCTGTTGGGAAGCTAGATGAATCCTCAACAATACAGGGACTCATATATAGTTTGCAGCATTCAGAGACTGAAGAAAAATTCCCATGACAGATGGAGATGTTGTTAGAAGGAAAAGACACAGCAAACATATAGGAACCAAGTTGAAATGTGCAGAATGAGGCTATTATCTGGTTATTGTATCCCAGTAGAGTTGCTGTCATTCTACATCAATCCCCCATCACCATGCTTGCTCAATTTCCTGGAAAAGGAAAATGTAAGACTTAAAATGTGCCAGAAAACTCAAACCTCTATTTTATTTATCTGCATTTTTGCTATTCAGATTCCAGTCTGGAATGAAGGACTTCAGAGTGGGAAATTCAAAGCAAAAGGTCTGATTTCTGCAACTCTACTCTAGGGCAGTGGAGAAAGATTTTGGTCTTCCCACAATACCTCAACTCAACAGCCCTGGATTTTATTCAAGCTTATATCTTGAGCCAGTCTGAAACCTTCCCTTCCACTGCTTGCCATAACAGGAAGACTGATAGTTTTAGAATATCCAGAGAGATGCAAAAGAACTGTTCACCTTCATTTCCATTCTGCTGATCAGTTACAAGTAGGATATTAGAAATCTCAGACCCACTGAAGCCAGAGCACACCAATAGGGAAGGAATGATTGCCTCCTCAGCACAATGCGGTTTGTGGGGGGGGTGGGGGGGTGTCAAAATTTAATAAACAAATCAAGTGACACATCATATATCCAATGTGCCAGTTTTGCATACTGTAAGTCTATCCTGTCCAACTTTTACAGTCTATGGGTTTTGCATGTGAAACATACATCCCCAAATCCTCATTTTCTCCAATAGCTATACAGTGTTGCATGCAATCTATTACTCACTGTATTGCAAAATCCAGAGACATGTGTAAACCATGGGAAAGCTGAGTGCCAACTCAAGTATTAGAGAAATCAGTACTAGTTTGCCTCAATTAAAAATGGTTACATATGGTTTCTTACCCATCCCTGCTCTTGATTCCTGACCATCTGCAGCTCCTGTAAAAAAAAGCAGCAAAAAACCAAGGCAAAAAATACACCTGTTGATGCCAGCTGGAAGGTGGCTGAGCCTACATTTAAGACACCTGAGAGTCACAGCTGAGTTCCAAGCCTTGTGCATCTCTCTTCTACATTGACTGCATAGTGGAGACTCATGCAGCTCCCTCTGGCCAGAGAATCTAATTAATTCCTGATCAATTAATAGAATGATGGAACAATGGCTTTATCACATGCTCTTTTTTTCTCCTCTCTCATTCGTAATCTCTCTTTGATTGCAAGAACATTTTTGAGAGGCAGTACATTTGCAAAATGGGAAGAGAATGATGGTGCATTGCAAGATGGAGAAGAAACAAATTAATCAGGACCTCCTGGTAGATGACTGGGTAATTGAAGAAAATCAAAAAGGCATAAAAAGTAGCAGCAGTAAACTTTGTCTCTGCTAAACCTTCTGTGAAGTAGCCCATTCCTTTTTCAAACTAACATTTTTCAACACATTACCTTGATCTGCACATGATGATTGCTTAATCATGGCTTGCTTAATAAAGCCCAAGAGACTGAGTTCACATAACACACTGTAATGGTATGCGCGAATAGCCTTGGGAGACAGGAGGGAGAGCCGCAGATTGGACAACCAGCCTGTAAAAGATATGTCAGCCCACAGAAGGAAAGGAGGTGTGGGAAGCATCTCAGAAGGGACCCTCCCTAGTTTTCCGGAGAGTAAGAGGAAAGGAGGGAAGAAATACTTTCAGTCTTGCAAGATTCTGTTAATGTAACCTTACAATAAAGATAGAGCTAGTACTCCTAGTTGTGCTTCTTATCTGGACTACCTCACAGGGCTAACACACACCAGGCAAATACAGAACAAATCACAACACAGCAAATGTGTGACACGGTAATGTTATAATCATGTATTCCAATATCATTTCCAAGCCTCTCTCCCACATTGCCTCTCAAGAGCTAACAATTCAAATGTAAGGTTAAATATTAAAAATATGATCATAATTATAAATAGCTGCACGCAACAGCATAGCAAACAGTCGTAGCACACCAGGGTCTGTAGAATAATGCTATCAGACAGTTGCAAATGTAAATTAAATTAAATATAAATTAAACATTGTAGGAAAGCCATGTTAGGCTATGGTAGCAAAAAATCATTAGAACCTTCTGGCTTCTTTTCTGGCTAACACATTTTATTATAAGGCAGAAGCTTTCCTAAGAGAGACATTCTTAAACTAGCCAAGGAAATGTGGCCACAGAGTCTTGATTCCAAATTTGGCCTCAAACCATTGAGGCCTCACACATGCCTCAGTCCTGGCTACTCTTTGATCCTGAAGGTGCAATTTTTAGTGCAAAAGCACAAGTATGAGAAATAGCAGTCAAGAAGGCTGGCCAATTTCAGCAGGAAATTGGTCAAAACCCTGAATAGAAGTATGTTCCAGGTCCAGAAAGTTTAAGCAAGCCTCAAGATGAGGGACCAGTGAAGGGGTAGGCTGTCCACGCCCCCAAGGTCAGCCATTCTTAAACCGTTTGACCCAATTACTTCTTTTCCCAGTCTTGAATGTCATTATACCCACAAACAACAACAGACTTGTTCTACACAAGTGTTTCAGCAGCATCAGTCCCAAACTGGATCCTCAACCCACAAACAAGCAATTAAAAATTATTCCATTATCCTACAATATGCCCAAATTACCCCTAATTTAGGAACCCCCATCCTAGATGATCCTTCAGATCCTTTCCTTGGGGTGGTTTCTCCCAAAGTGACACCACCAAAATCTGGCAACAAACTGCTGCATAACTCAGTTTTTCCCTTGTTGCCAAGTAAACAGTGTCTTATGGCTTCTGGAGACTTAAAAAGCAAATGGGTATATATTTTCTAATTCTTCAAATGAGGAGAAAGAGCTGAGAAGTCCACACCATCAGGGTGCATTGTTTTACTAGCATCCCACCTCCCGCTGGAAAGAGACACAAATAAGTATCTAACCAACAAAGGATATTATGTTGTTGGACTCACAGGGCGTGTATGTAGAAGGGAAATCCAGCTAAAGGTTGCCAAATTCATTTCAGAGCAACACTGTGAAATGTTGGCTTCTGCTGGAACTAAACATCCTTGTGCAATTTAAGCAAGCCATTCATGAAATGATCCATTGGAGACAAAGAGGCTCCTAACTGCTACCACAAGGATATCAGCAAAGGATGCTGATATTCTGCTGCGCCACTGAAGCAATCAAGCTCCCCAGCAGATGGGTTTTGAATGATTTTCTATAGACCATTACTATGGCTTCTTTCTTTTTGTACATTGCCTATCTATGATTATCTCTTCACAAACATCAAAAGCAAGCATAAGGAACTGAATGACTTTATCTCCCTCCCCTGCCACCCCCACTTCTTTCTCTCTCTGTTAGCTCTGTTCCTGTATTCAAAGGACTATGCCCCCAAATCTTCAGCATGAAGGCTGTCCGAATCTAGCCGCCCAATTCCCCACCCCATGTGATTAGAGAGGCACAAGAGAGTTTCCATCAAGGACACAGAGTGGTGCTAATGTGCATAGTACGCTTCCTTATTCTTCACATGTATTATTTAGGAATTGCACCTAACAGAGACCCAAACCAGATCTAATGCAAAATCTGATGCACTAAATATATTTTGGACTATAATTCCTCAAGCCCACTGCTGTTGCCCATGCTAGCTGGCAGTGGAGTTGATAGCCTAATTATGGAGGGCACCAGGTTGCCTATCCTTAAGCTCTTTATAAGTTACACTGTTTAGACATATAAGGTGATTAAAGAACCCCCAAAAGTGCCTAAAGATGAACGGCAAATTAGGCTTGCTCAGTTGTCATTGCATTACATCTGAAATATTAGATACCTCCAACTCCAAAACTGAATGGTAAAGTCAATATCAATACCCTGGTTCACACAATATCCTAAGCCTTGATTTGTCTAATTATAGGTACATTGAATGTCCCATAATTGGTAGACTCAAACATTTTACTTTCGTAGACCATGGTTTAAAACCATTACGGCTGGGTTCAAACACATTAAGCTACAAGTAAGCAAATATTATAGCTTAGAACCATTTCTGAAGTCAGCTAATTTATAGTGTTTCTGTTGTTCTGTTCATACCCCTCTTTCTCCCAGTGTCCTATTCCCTTAGATCTATTACCAACCTTAAGGCAGCATTCACATAACATGCCAAGCTTCCTTTAGTTCAACCTTGCTTGCTTTTTTGTAGTTTAGCACGTTACACAAGTGCTGGATAAGACTCTTAAGAGTCCCCTGGACGGCTAGGAGGTCAAACCAGTCAATCTTAAAGGAAATCAACTCTGATTGCTCATTGGAAGGATTGATAATGAAGCTCAAGCTCAGATACTTTGGTCACCTAATGCGAAGAGAGGACTCTTTGGAAAAGACCCTGATGCTGGGAAAGATGGAAGGCAAAAGGAGAAGAGGACGGCAGAGGATGAGATGGCTAGATAGCATCACTGAAGCAATGAGCATGAAATTGAGCAAACTCAGGGAGGCAGTGAAAGATAGGAAGGCCTGGCGCAATATGGTTCATGGGGTCACGAAGAGTCGGACACGACTTAACGACTGAACAACAACAACAACGTTACACAAACCTGGACCATTTATTCTACACTTCAACATATCATACCAGCTCAGGAAATGAGTGAATTCAGTAGCCAAACCAAGTATGCTGTGAACTCAGCTCACTTATTTGTTTTAAAAAAAATAAAGTTTGGGGAAAGGACTAAAAATATACCCAGGGTAAGTCTCCTTTTGTGCTTACTTAGTTTGCAGCAGCTTGCAATTACGAGCTATCATTTAAGATGTCCCACAATGTCTCAAATGTGCTGCTGCTCTAGGACATTATGAGAGAAAAAAAATTAAAATACAGGATTTGATTGTAGTCAGTCCCACCAGGGTTCATTGATTACTGGGTTCAGAGCATTCACTCAAGCTTTTTGTTGTTTAGTCATTAAGTCGTGTCCAACTCTTCATGACCTCATGAACCATATTGCGCCAGGCCTTCCTATCTTTCACTGCCTCCCTGAGTTTGCTCAATTTCATGCTCATTGCTTCAGTGATGCTATATAGCCATCTCATCCTCTGCCGTCCTCTTCTCCTTCTGCCTTCAATCTTTCCCAGCATCAGGGTCTTTTCCAAAGAGTCCTCTCTTCGCATTAGGTGACCAAAGTATCTGAGCTTGAGCTTCATTATCAATCCTTCCAATGAGCAATCAGAGTTGATTTCCTTTAAGATTGACTGGTTTGACCTCCTAGCAGTCCAGGGGACTCTTAAGAGTCTTCTCCAGCACCACAGTTCAAAGGCATCAATTCTTCGGCGTTCAGCCTTCTTTACGGTCCAGCTCTCACAGCCATACATTACTACTGGAAAAACCATAGCTTTGACTATGCGGATCTTTGTCGGCAAGGTGACGTCTCTGCTTTTTAATATGCTATCTAGGTTTGCCATAGCTTTCCTCCCAAGGAGCAAGCGTCTTTTAATTTCATGGCTGCAGTCTCCGTCTGCGGTGATCTTGGAGCCCAATCTGCGGCCTACCATTGGCTTCAAATCTACCAAACCTAGCTTCTACAAGGTCTGTCTTACAAGTACAATCTCCTGCCACCACCTCTTTTTCCTACAACCTTCTAATAAATCAATCAATCACATTTTAACCTAGCATGGTGTACAAACCCAGACCATGTGATTATTTTTTTGGTTCAGCATGTTTGGAACAAACCAAGAATGTTGAATTGAAGAAATAATGGTGAAACTAACCAAGGGTAAGCATATCACACCAACAAAGCTAGAGATAGCATATGAGTTACCTCTGGAGTTAAACATTAGCCCCAGTATAATATTGGTTTTACACACTTCCTTATTTACCTGCAATATGTTCTGCTCTGTAGCACAGAAGGATGAATGCAAGGTTGAATGATCAGATCCCAAAGCAAAGTCCAGCGAACAGAAGAATTCAGAAAGAAAACAGATAGACCAGCTGGATCCAGGAGCTCAAAGATACGAGTCAGAAGCCTTACCCAAACTCAAACATGACCCCAGCAGTGGTCACAGCTGAAGCCTTTCATGTTCCAACCTCCAGACTCTCCCTCCAGTCTCTCCACCCAAAACCAGCTGCTGTGTGGAGCTACTCAAGAAGGGGGATTTACTCCCAAGTAGATCTTGACTGCTAGTTACATTATTTGGAAGCTATGCTTCTATTGATGCAGCCTAACACTTGTTTGCCTTTTTGGCAGTCCTATCACACTGCTGACTCATTGATTGTGCTCATATAAAAAGAGCCTTGTAATATGAACTATCATCAAGTTGGCTATTCCCCATCCTATATCTGTGCATCTGGCTTTGTTTTCCTAAGTAAAATGGGAAAGGTCTTGGATGGGGTCTCTTCCTATCTGGGCAGAGTTCTGCATTAGGACTGTAAAAATTAGGACTGGATTTCCCCAACACAGTCTGATACCTTTACTGGATTTCATCCATTTGTGGGACAACAAGATTTGTTTTTTGTTTTTTTTTAAGGACTACCCAATGCACCCTGTAGCTATAGGCCATGCTGGGCCCCTGGCAGCTGCCCAAAGTTGCCAACTGCTGATGCCAGACTTAAGACAGCTGCCAAGGAGAGCATTATGGAATTTAGACATTTCAGTTGTTTTCCCTTTCTTGCCTTTTTGGATTCACATCCAGGCATTCCCTTGTTTGTCATTCAGAGATGTGCAGCCATTGTGACTACTCACAAAGACTGGAATGTCAGAAATGAAATTATGGGTTTGGGGCTGGAGACAGGAGGAAAGCAGAATGCAAAGCCTTCAATCACCGTCAGTCTACAGCTGCACAGAACAATGGCATGCCGAACGGATAAAAACTGCTTATTATAATTTGGAAGCTATAGTCATTGTTTGGTTATCTTGCAAACTCTTCTCTTTCCTTTTTGCCCATGTCACCTTGACAGCATCAAAGATTCAGAGGGGATCACGAAGAAAGCACACCAATCACCCTTCGGGTCTGATAATCTCAATTAAGACTTTCCTTGAAGTCTTCTCCATAAGAAGCAGTAGGATCTAATCCACCAAACCTCCTACCTTTAGTCAATTATTTTTAAGGTAGTGCAAGCATTCTTTGACAGGATGGAGGATCAAAAGGAATCCAAGCTAGAGCTGCTTGTGCTTTGTTATTAGCAGCCTCAAAGGGCTGCTGTATTTGATTTAATGCCTTTCTTGTCTTCCCCATCTCTACAGAATTTAAAGACTAAGCTTATCTCCTGGTGACTACATCAACACACATGACTGTATAGTTTTCTGGAAAATAGGAAAATTATTTCCATTGCCTTCTCTGGGGATTTTTCTTTTAATTTCTCAGTCTAGCCTACAGCCAAGGATTTACTGGTAGTCTCTCATCCAAGAACTAATTGGGTCTGATCCCAAATAGTTTTTTGTCCCCAGCCAAGTCTATTGTCAATGGTGCAGAGTGAACATTAAAATAAAATATCCCTAAATAGATTCAATTGTCTTCCCAACTTGGAGACCTCCAAATATCTTCAAAATCAAATCAAAATCTCCAACTATCTTCAAAAATCTGATCCTACCTGCAAAGCCTCAGGAGAAGGAGATGAATCTGGATTGTTTTCATATTTGATATGACTCCTCTCTTGTTCTGCTTCTGTCACAACTGGGTATTGCTAATGCTGAATGGAAAAGACAAAACTACATGCATAACCATATCAGTGTAGATTTTATATTTTCATGGCTGACCGACGTGAGTACAAAATGATTTGTTTCTGAAAAAAGATGGAAACCTGGAAGGTTCCATTTATGGTGTGCCTCTTGGAGAGTAACCATCTGCAATTTTTGCATCATCACCATATTGCCAGTTTGTTTAAGCCCAAAATTTTCACAGTGCCACCAGATGTGTTTAAACAGCAATCTTATACAGTATACACTTACCTAGAATAAATCCATAAGGTGAACTGATACCCTCAGCACAGCCCAACAATGGTGCCCCTCAACAGGACCAAAACTCTCATGCCATGAGATGGAAACAAATATGATATCTGACTACACTTTAAAACCAAACTTTTAAACTCTAGTCACTCACCATGCCAAGGAAAATGTTTTTTTTTAACAATGCAGATTAAAGTCGAACATGGCAGATGAGGACAGTGAAAAAAATTCAGCTAAAGTTGAGTGTGGCAGTGAAAGAGTTAAGGTGATAGCTGGGAGAGAAAACTCTGTGGTGCCCCCCACCTTCCCTTCGTGCCCTAAATGTGTTTATTTTGCTTAATGGTTAATCCAGGGCTGAATAAATCCCATGAAATATGATAGAACTAGCTGAAGGCTGAGTTCATACATCTCACTAAATCATGATTTGTTTTAGGCATGGGTTGTTGAACAAAACATAATGGCCAAATTCACCCCATATGCCAGGCCATAACCCAGTGTTTTTCAACCTTGGCAACTTTAAGATGTATGGACTTCAACTCCCAGAATTCCCCAGCCACCAAAGTTGCCAAGGTTGAAAAACACTGCCATAACCTATGTCTTAGAAACTACAACACCTGACACTAACAAATCACACTCTTGCTAAGTACAATATGTGAACCCACTTATTGTCAAACAGCTCATACAGCCGAGATATGCTTAGCAAGTGCTCTCTATGCGCCTTCATATCCATTTCTCCGCCCTGACATGATCATACCACATTATGTCCCTCAGTAAAACTCTGTTGGTCCTCCCCTTCATACACACACAGGACTTTTGCCCAAACGAGAACATTCAAGATGGTTTCAATGTTGTGTTTTAGCTTAGATCAGTGTTGTCCAAACTTGGCCACTTTAAGATGAGTGGACTTCAACTCCCAGAATTCCCCAGCCAGCCATGCCATGCTGGCTGGGGAATTCTGGCAGTTGAAGTCCACTCATCTTAAAGTGGCCAAGTTTGGACAACACTGGCCTAGATGAAATCTAGCAGTTCCTGCCTCTCTGCCACCCAGATAGCTTTCAGAAAGGTCGAGCAGGAGCAGCAGCCAACAAACTCCACTCTTGACCTGGACAAGCCAAGTGTTTGCAAGACCCAGAGGCTTCTATTTCTGTGGCAATGCATGTAACAGAGTAGAAGTCAAAGAAGAGAGAAGCAAGGTTCTTCAATGATTACCGTACAAGCATGGGAGGAGGAGGCAGGGTGAAAAAGAAAAGATCAAAGTTTTCTAATATTGATGCCTTGACCAGCATCATAACATTATGGCTCACTCAGACAGTCCATTTGGGAAAAATATAACACAAAGCTGTGCTTGTCAATCTAGGAACCAGCTTTCCCCAATATGGAGATGGTTACAATTCCCTCTTTCATTTAACTTCTCTGGATGGGGATGATGGGAGTTGCATCCCCTTCACTGGAGGTGACAAGTTATGGAAATCTATGCAAGTACTCCTCCTCTGCTACCAAACTGCATTTGTCAATGGACCTTGAATATTTTCAGGGAAAATTCCAAGACATTTCCTAACAAAGACCTAGGGCTGTACGGTTTAGCAAGCTGAAAAGGGAAGGGTTCCTTCTGATGGGAAGGGCACCATCAGAGAAGAGTTCAGTTTCTACCAGTACCAAAGGAAGAGATGAAATTATTAATTTCCTTTTATCCTTGTGGCAGTCCCACTATTTTACCAGCTACCACTATGCTTACTGATGCTATTTGCATTTTTTAAAATCTGCAATTAAATGCAAAAGAAAAAAAAAATTAAGGTCCAACATAGTAATCATGAGTAATGTCAACAGAGACAGATTTCAAGGAAACGTATTCAGCAGAATGAAAAAGCAGGCCCTCTAATATATCAGATCTGGCTTACCATATCTTGAAAGAATACTTATGATTAAGAAAGAGCTTCACGCACACTCCCTTACAACTATTAAGCCCCAAAACTAAATTACCCAGATGTACTACTGCATATGGTTCTTCATAAGGTGAAACAGCTGACTGATCCATTCACTCTACATATATATCAGGACTACGATGAGCTACAGAATCTGAACAAACATGGGAGAAGAATCCAGAGCAGATTCTCAGGCTTGATCTGATTCCTAGGGAGGATCTAACTTCTTTTGTATAATTAAACAGCTCAGATTTGCAGAGTACAGCTGGCTGGTACCAGATGATATCACCCCAGCCGGGCTGAAGCCTGAGGCTTCCTGAATTAACACCAGTTTTGCACATTCACAGGAAACTGACTTGTGAGCTTAGGAGGATGGTATTTTGACAGATCTGTCTTATGGAAATATCTTGGCACTGCCACATGCCACAGGACTTCTGTATGGCAGAAGACTGCATTCAGTCCCTCCTGAAAACTTATACATCTGCAGACTTTTCCTTTCACAGCTGCACATGGCCCAAGAGGTCTTGATTCTTAGCAACTAACAGCTAGAGGAATTCTCATTTTAGAGACAGCTACATTGGGCAGCAGGGAGGAGGGAGACGAAGGGGGTTTGCAGGTGCTCTTGGGAGCCCCTTCTCAAATTGTTGGGCATTGTTAGAGCCCCTTATCTAAAAAATGAGTTGGATAAAATTTAATGTTGCAACCATGGCTGGTGGTGGTGAACACCAAAAACAGATCCACTCACAGAAACCTGCTCAGGTCTTCAGGGGTGAAGTAACAAGACCAAGTGTGTCTCATAAGGGATGGTGGGGTGAAGTGGGGTGGGGTGAAGTGGGGTGGAAGCACTTGAAGACCCAAGAGAGAGCAACTTCACACATTGTTATCTAAGGACCTTAATCACTGTCTTCTCTCTTAACTAACTTGGTTCCAGATGAACAGCAGGAAAGAGAAGGAGAAAGCAAGAGAAACAGGATACCTTTGTTTTTCTGGGACCACCAAATACTTTTCTTACTGTTGATAACTTGAGACTCCTCTGTTAACAAATCAGTAGTTTTCCCTGGGTAAGCATGAAGCAGGTGGTATCCTGTTTTACAACAAATAGGACAGTAATAACTAATGATGGTGTGATACAAAACTCCTAGCAGCATAACTCAAAGAGCACTGACCTGGTTCTACCATACTAAATCAGTGTTTGCTTAATCATGTTTTATTGAATCAACCACAATGTCTGGCTGGTACAACACTCTGAGCCATAAACCCATGATTTACAAATCACAATAGCTATCAAATAGCTAGCAAGTCAAATCACGTGCTAAGCCAGATCCCAGTGATGTGTTATATGAATCAGCATTATGAAGCTATGCCACATGTTCCCTTAATGGGTTTGTTGTTTGACAGAAGGAGAGGGAAGAAATGGTGGAAAAGACAGGAGAGATGCAAACAGAAAGCATCCTCATCAAGAAACTGTAAACATACAGTCAGTGAGGAAGGACCCCAGGGAAGTTTTCCATTCATGCCTGCAAGGAAGCTTTCAACCCAAACATGACATCTTAAATACAGGCAACAAATGGGAGACAAATCAAAGGATGCTTGTGAGAGAGAATATAGTCTCTCTGACACGGCAGGTCCCTTTATTTTTTTTTTAACTGATCCCAATTTCTCAGTCGCACCACTTGATTTCCATTTGTGCCAATTCCCTTTAAGCATCTCTGCATGAGCCAGGAAGGGAAAAAATAATAACCTTCCCTGGAGAGATTTAGAAAAATGAGTTAAACTATTTTCATCTTGAATGACATTACAAAACTGCGCTATAAAATAACCATTAGCACTGCTAAAAAGTCTCATGCAAGCCCTAAATTTGGAGATGCCAAGTGGGTGAGTTTCTATTCTAGATAAGACACACTCAGTGGGTGCCCGTGATGGAAGATATATCTTGCTTGTTAAAAGAGACAAAGATACAAAGAGCCAAGAACCATATGATATTTTGTTTGAGGCTCCCCATAACTCCCTAAGGACTGGAGATTTTGACTCATGGATCAGCTGCCAAATGCAATAGTAGTCTTTGGACCTGATTCTGACCCCATGCCAAGAAGATGCTCTCCACTCCTAATGATATAGATTAAATGCCAAGGGTAAGCAAAGTTACTGTCCTTTAGATATTTCCATCAGCCTTAGCCAGGATAGCTTCAGCCAGGCAGCCGCAGCCAGGAAGCAAAGGACTCTGGGAGATGTAGTTCAAAACATCTGGAGGACACCAACTTGCCTATCCCTGATAGGAAGGTCATGCTATGAGATCATGCCTGCATTAGAACATGCCATAGCAGATAATGTGTAAATAATCTCAGCTGTACTCTCTGCTGGGGGAAATAATTGCTTAAACTGTCCCAGTTCAAACATCCCAATCTTACACCCTTTAAGTCTGCCCTCCAGAAACCTCTGGAAGTTGTTATGAAAGTGTAATGTGACAGAAGAGGGAAATGATTAAATGCACAGTTGGAGAATAATCACATAACAATATTTCATTTTAATTCCCTTGTATACAAATAAAAAGAAACCCTATGTACCTGTTGTCCTTGTTCAGGAAGTTTGTGCTTCAGGTGGCAAAAAACGTGTGGCCCTCAGCCCAGAAAAAGTGATGTCTCTTGTCAAAAGCAGACTCGGTAGTCTCCGGCTTGGGAACACTTCTGGTAATTAGATAAAAGTTAATGAAAGCACTGGACCTAAACCTAATTAAAAGTATTGTTGGATTCTGTAATTGAGAACTAGTGGGTTATCCAATCATTAACATAGCAAGACTGATGCAGGTTGAAACTGTTTAGATTCATGTTTCTCAAACTTGGCAACTTTAGGACGCGTGGACTTCAACTCTCAGAGTTCCCCAGCCAGCATGGTTTAGATGGAAAATGGATCAGGAATACAAGCATTTCCTTCCACCTTTTTTTTAAAGTTCAGGATACCTCTAACACCTTGGCTGCATTCACATAACACACTTGACTTGGTGATGAATGAAGCTTTTTTCTGGATTTGTGCAATGCACCAAGCCCTAAAAAGAAACAACTGACCTAGGTTCACATGTTAGGCTAAACTACACAAAAACTCACCAACCTTTGCACACATCTTAGGCAAATGCAGCTGCTAGGTTGGAACTGATCTGGTCCTGCATATGATGTGAACAGTCATTGACTAATTTTAAAAAATAACGAGAAGAAATGAGTCACTGAAGAGACATCAAGATGCTCTGTTTATTCACAGTGAAATTGGAATTGAATTCCTGCAGATTCTAACATGGTGATCCTGTCAAATTCAATTTCTCAAAATGGAACTAAACAATGGCAACAAAGCTATCAATTTTTTCAGTAGTATAGCTATCAAAGCAATACATAAGCTTCTCTAAGCTCCTGCAAGCCTTGCTTTTTCTAATCAGTATTCCTTTACTTTCCTAACTTGGGTGTTTTGCTGCTAGAACACCATGGGACAGGATTCCCATATGGGAATGCAATGCTCCCCTTTGATTTCCTTATCCTAGTGGACCAGATACTGAGCCTGTAATCATTGAAAAGCTTTTGTTGGAAGCCATAAGATAGAGCAGTGTTTCTCAACCTTAGCGACTTTAAGATGAGTGGACTTCTACTCCGGAATTCCCCAGCCAGCATGAAGTCCACACATCTTAAAGTTGCCAAAGTTGAGAAACACTGAGACAGAGAATGTTCTAATGCTGGTAACTAACCTGTGACTGAGCTGTCCACTCCCACAGGTAATGGACTAGCTGTTAAGATCTGTCACACAGCTGTTGCGCAAGAGCATCTGCCTTTCATCCTTTCTTCAGATCTCTGCCTTCGTCATGATGAGGCTGTTGACAGAATTTGGGGAACAGCTTTGGAACAGAGAGCCAACCAGTCACTGGTTACTCTTGGTGTAGGCTTCGACAGCCAGTATCTGCTGGGCTGCTGAGTCTCAGGGTCTAGCGGCCATGGTCTAGACAACAGATTTCCTGATGTTTTGACAGCAACTGTGGTTGGCATCTTCAAAGGCAAGGTGATCTGCTATGCCAGTGTTGTCCAAACTTGGCCACTTTAAGATGAGTGGACTTCAACTCCCAGAATTCCCCAGCCAGCATGGCATGGCTGGCTGGGGAATTCTGGCAGTTGAAGTCCACTCATCTTAAAGTGGTCAAGTTTGGACAACACTGGCCTAGAGCCTTATTTTCTTTTTCAGCTGCTCTGTATTTTTAACTTGCAGTTTTTTAATTTACGTCACAATATATTTTTAATTGAATTCTACTATTTGGTTTCTTAAAATGGAATTTTCCAGGGCAGTTGTATTGTTTATTGATGTAATGAATTATTATATATTTTATTATCGACCACTTTGGGTATTGCACATAGAATAATTGGGAATAAAACTGAGAGAAAACAAAGCAGGAGTATCAGATCTGGGAGCAAAGAAATACAGAAAACTCTAGTGCTCTAGCAACCAAGCTGTGATTGAAAAGGGGGGGGGGGGGAACACCTCAGAAGAAAATATATTTTGTTTCCAGTTGTTTATAAGCTGAACATGAGGAAGGGAGAAATGAAAAAAGTGAGGCTCTAAAACACTGTTTTTCAAACATGGCACCTTTAAGATGTGCGGACTTCAATTCCCAGAATTCTGAAGTCTGGAAGCATGCTTGCTGGGGAATTCTGGGAGTTGAAGTCCACACATCTTAAAGTTGCCAAGGCTGAGAAACACTGGGCTAGAAGCTGAAAGTTATCATAGAGCTGAATGTGTAGAGGCAACATACCTGTGAGGTCCACTTGGTGGAAAGCTAAAGCAAGAAAGGGAAATGTTTTTCTTGTAGGAAACATGGTGCATATTGCCCTGGGCCTAACTGCAAAGCCACTTTGCAGGTTCAGACCTAAGGAGAGCTATCAATCCCTTCCCCAGAGATCTAGGGTCTGTTCAAGTAGGATTCCAATGAGTTGTCTGCCTCCTCCAGTGCTACCAATCTTCCTGTCTGCTCAGTTTCATCGTCACCTGAAGCTCTTCCCCAACTTCAGGACTGCCAAGAAAAAAAACCCTTCTAACAACCTTGCTTAAGTTTACCAGCCCTCTCCAACAGAGAAGAACCCAGGGATGTTGCCTTCTCGCCACTGTTGCTAAATTAAAGCTGGCAGCAGACAGGAACGCCAACACTGAGGCTTGGAATGGTAGAGGCCCTCCTTCCTTGTTATGTCTCCTTTGCACATTAATATCCCACAGCATGTCCTGCTGAGATGATCAAGTGAAGCACAGCAACAGCACGGAAACTATGTGAGGAGCCTGTTTTTTGATGGCACTTCAGACCATCACCATCAGCCCCAGCTTGGGGATCATGCACTCCTGTAATTGGGATGGCAATTTGACAGGCACTGACTCTTTCTCAGATGAAAGAGGCAGGGGGGACCTGAAGCTTGCCAGCTGTAAAGCAGACAATGGGTTGCTAACATCTTATTTGCCCAGAAGTTTTAAACTGAGCTCCATCAATAAAGGATCGAAGTCAAGGTGTTCCTCCGGCAACTGAAAAACACCTTTGGAGCACCCTAACTTATAGATCAATTGGTCATACCAATTGAAAGTCTTGTTTTTATACCATAGTCCTTTGCACAAAGATTAGGGAGAATAATGGATAAAAAGTATGTTGGGGAATACAATCACCTTCAAGGCTTGCCTTAAAATTTCTTCATAGCTTTGGAAAAACTCCTCTATAAAGAGGACCATATTTTTTTATGGCTGAGGTTTTTTTAATGTTTCTTAGGGATTAAGGGTATGGTGTTGACACAATATCATCACTAGAAAGGCAGGCCTAAATATTTTTATCTGTTTTTCTAACAGGTCAAGGTTTTGTGCCCTCCAATCACACTGCCAAAATCCAGAGGTAAAAACACAGAAATGTGGTGTTTTGGCTTTGCGTGGTTTTTGTAGGATCAACACCTAGCTGACCATGGCTGATTTTGAAGAGTTAAGCAGAACTGGATCTGGTTAGGACTTACATGGGAAATTCTGGGAGTTGAAGTCCATTCACCTTAAAGCTGCTAAGGTGGAGAAACACTGTTCTATCTTATGGCTTCCAACAAATTACATGGATGCGTTTATGGAATCGCCAGAAACCAGGTATATCTGCAGGGTGTAGTCAAAAAGGTCAAAGATGGCTGCAATTGTGAGATTGAAGCTCTGTCTGCTCTTTACATAAGTTGCCCCTTGACTGTTCTGACCACACCCTGTGGGCATCCCTGCCAGGAACTCAGCATCAATAGAAAGCCATGGAGAGGGCCTTGGGGGAAATATTCAGAAGCCGTTTCAAACACTAAAAGGGCAGAAGCATTCCTTAAGCCCTGGGAAAGGAGATAGTATTAGGAAGGAGCTCAGGTGGTTCCTCTCTGACTCACAGGGGGTATAAGAGGGAGGGGAGAAAAAACACTATCAGACTTGCAAGAATCTGTTATAATTGCCTATCTTGGGGTTTCTCAACCTTGGCCACTTTAAGACGTGTGGACTTCAACAATTCTGGGAGTTGAAGTCCACACGTCTTAAAGTGGCCAAAGTTGAGAAACCCTGGCCTATCTCAATCAAGCTTAGTTCTAATCTTCTTGTGATGTCTGTTTCCTTATCTGGACAACCTCGAAGGGCTGACAAGATCACACAAAGGAGACTTCTTTTACCAAGCAGACTAACTGCATTAAACCTCTACTAGGCTTTGATTCTCATTCTGTCTCTCTCACACACACACATACACACAGCTGCCCCACTCTCCAAAGGAAGAAAACATTGGGCCATTCCCAACTTATCCTGTGTTCCCACTTGGCCCTGGCAAAAGTCAGCGTTCCGCACAGAGCAGAATACACAGCAATCTCTTCTTTACTCTGTAATACTCAGCATTACATTTTCTCCATTGATTTTAAGCCATCAAGTTGTTCTAAAACTGAACACAAAGAGAGAAAAAAGTCAATCATGACAACCCTCCAAGAGAGCAGACCTGTTTATACCAGTGTTTTTCAAACTTGGCAACTTTAAGAAGTGTGGACTTCAACTCCCAGAATGCACACTGGCTAGGGAATTCTGGGAGTTGAAGTCCACACATCCTAAAGTTGACAAATTTGAAAAACACTGATTTGTACAAATGAAAGCCACCTTCCAGAAGCTCTCCTGGAAAAATCAGGAAACGCGTATTTCTTTCTGCCCAGTGCTCCCCACCATAAGGATCGGGGATTTACATTAGTGCTTCTATTAGTCTCTTTAGCCCTTCATCAATTTCTTTACAGGATAGCTTGTGGGGGGGAGGGGGGGCTGGGGCCTAAAATTGCTAAGATTCTCAAAATCTGTTTTTTGCTGCCATCTAGTGAGTAGTTCATAGAACTGGAATATTAACAAAAACAGCTTTATGACCAAGTAACTTGTCATTTAAAGAGGAAATAAAATTGGGTTTGCACCCTGGTTCCCCAGAGCTAACCTAACTATGGTTTACACAACTAGGCAATTTGGGATTTCCCAGAAATGTTTGACTGTAAATACTCACCAGCCCCAGACAGCAGAGACAATAGTAAGGCACTGTGAAAGGAATCATCTAAAACCTGGAAGATTCCAAGTTGCTTCATCACGCAGGCTGTGGTGACATGCCACACTGAACCACAAACTAACCATATTTAGACTAGCATGTTATGCAAACCCAGCCAATATGAGTCAAATCCAGCGACATGGGGGGGGGGGTGTCAAAACAGACAAAATGATGGACACAGCATTGCAATCCAATGTCATAGTTGCGTGAGATGTTGAAGTATGCACAAAAGGGAAGGGGTTGCATAGTGATGCCACATCCACCATCTGGCCTGCTTTGACCACCCTTGCAAATGCTGCTGGTCAGATCTCCCACTTTCATCGATCTTATCCAGTTGATTTGCTCTTGTACACTGCCCAGAGTCATTCAGATGGGGGTGGTGTATAAATATGATAACATAAATACAAAAGATGGTTGTTGTGCTTCAATACATGAAAGACCCCAGGTTGGAGAAGGCTGGAGTAGGCTACTGTCAACCTGAATCTTACACGTGCAGGTAAAGCAAATCAGAGCATAGCATTATGGATCAGGTCTGAAATAGGGTGTCCAGATTGCAAACATTCAGACAGTGGTAGATGGCAGCAGAGATACAAAAAAAATAATAATGCTGCCCTCTAGTGGGCATCTGGATCCTTGCAGCCTAGATGTGCTAGTTCTAAACTCAACAATTTACAGGCCTTACAAAAGCAGCTCTTATGTGGTTCATTCAGGACTTCCCAATTTCAGAATGTGGTGAGCCAGTGCATGGGGAACATGCACATCCATGATGGTGGCCAATGACAGATGCACGATGATGTAATCATGCAAATACTGTGACTTCTTTCCATCATCCTGATGCAAGTACGTAATTGTGGCATGTGTGTGCTTGTGTCATCACAGTTTACTGCAGTTGGTGCTGCTGAGGACAGATGTTCCTCTGCATCAGGCTACCCCTCAAGGATTCAGGACCCCTTCCTTTTTAAAGTTATACTGAAATGAGACTGTAGAATTCAAAATTTAAAAACCTCAGATCTTCCAACAGTAATTGCTTACCCCTGAGGTGACACACCACCTAAGCCTGACGTATAAGACGTCCAGAAGCAAAAAACCAATTTTAAACCATTAAGCTTCCTGGTCCATACCTTGATAAAACTGACACAGCTTTACAAAGTTTTGTTCCAGCAACACACTACCTGTGGAAAAATCAGCACAGAGACTCATAGGCTTTAAATCAGTTGAGTTTTTCAGCAGTGAAATACACTCATTTCCATTCTGTTCTGTCAGCCTTACCAGGCAGACCAGACAGGAAACACAACCAGAATCTTGTAAGTCTGAAAGTACATCTCTTCTCTTCCCCCGTCTCCTTTACAGCCCAAGAAACCAGGGAGGGTCCCTTCTGAGCCTGTTGCCCCACCCACTATCCAGCTGTGGGCTATGCCACCTCTTATCTGACTGTTCCTGAGGCAGCATCTCTTTACCCTGTCTCCCAAGGTCTTTCCCACATACCATTACAGTTCTCAATAGCTAGCCGACAATAAACACAGACCAGTAATGGGAAGTAAATCCAACATTTAAAAAACTGACCAGCTTGAAGAGGCCATCAGCATTCTCTACAATAATGAAATCCATTTGTTGCCCTAATTTCTTTGTGACACTTCCAAGATCCCAGAGGAAAAAATATAGATATTCAAAAATCTCTTTGTACACTCTATGTTTCAACTGGTTGGATCTCCACCATTATCTTATCTATGGCTTAATCAACATGAATTTAACTAACTCAATTTTCTGGTTTCATACATGCTGAACCATCAATCAACCAATGTATTAAACCAGTTTCCCCCAGTGTCTGCATCTCCAGGTGTGTGGATTTCAAGTCTTCCTATAACTCAAATGTTCCACAGTATTTCTTCCATTATTATTTTTTGTGCATCAAGAATAACATAGGACAAAGGATAAACCAGAAGAATCATAACTTTGACTGGTGTGTTTTGGACATTCAGGACCTAGCCAGGAATGCAGGAATTATCTAATGTCATAAGATATAACATCTGCCCAGCAAAGTGGAGTTTTGCAAAGCTGCAATTAGTATAACCAAAGTATTTAGTTCTTATAAAAATTGGTTTAATCTGTCATTCAGGCTAATGCATCAACTAGAGCAGGGTTCCTCAACCTCAGCAACTTTAAGATGGGTGGACTTCAACTCTCAGAATTCCCCAGCCAGCATGGCTGGGGGAATTCTGGGAGTTGAAGTCCACCCATCTTAAAGTTGCTGAGGTTGAGGAATCCTGAACTAGAGGGATGATTTTGTAAGATCTTTTCCATAATCTACCTATTCTATCATTCAATTTCTATTTTTTATATTTTTTTCTAATTCCTTTTCCTTGATTGTGCTGTCCCCAGGTATTGCTCATCTAGAAAAGTTACTATTCTTTACAACAGTGTTTACATATCATGTGTTGACAGGTTGTATGCAAACATTTTAACATAATTTTCAACTACGTTCTCCCACTAATGCATCAGGAAAACTCTTTCACACAAAGCTTGGTTGAATCAAAGTAACCTGTAAATCAGGTTAAATCCAATTAACTTTTACAGTTACATCTATTGAGTCATACTCTTGGAGTTGTTGGCAGAACCTTCACTTAGTGTAACAGCCACTAAGAGTTGCCAAACTACACATACCTCAAAGCCTCATCCATTGGCTTCAATCATTGGTAGTTGGAACTGGCTCAAACCCACAAGCCAATGGATCCAAAGATCTTCTCAGCAAGTGGACACTGAAGTTCTGTATTTTTCTAAAATTTGCATCCTGTGACAGATGTGACCTTTTGCACTAGATTGGAAATAAGAACCTTCTTCACCTGCTTTTAATACCTCTTTGATTGCTTGATAGAGACAGCTATTCTCACCCCCTATTCTTACCTTAGTAGTGCTATTTTAACCCTGCCAGAGAGGCTTGTGGTTCTACACTATAGTATTCTCAGCTCACCTGTATGTCTTTTGAATTTCTCTAGGTTGTTTTTTAGCTTTTTGTGGTGTTGGAGGTAGCAGGACATACTACTGCTGTAGCTATTTTCTGCTGCCCGTCACTCTACTACTCAGCCTCCCAATCTGAGAAAAGCTACCTGCAAACAAATCCCACCTGTCGCCCCTCAGGATTCAATGGAAAGAGGAAGGCAGGGAGGCTGCAAAGTTGACCTACCTATGCATCACTTGGCCACTTTGGAATACAATTCATCTAGGAAAACTTCTCTGTAATTTTGTTTTCAAATAAAACTCTGCAAGCAAATTCATGAAATTAACAACTGGTAGGAAAAATACAGAAGAGCCAGTTTGGTGTTGTGGTTAAGGCACCAGGCTAGAAACCAGGAGACTGAGTTCTAGCCCTACCTGAGGCATGAAACCAGCTGGGTGACCTTGGGCCAGTCATTCTCTCTCAGCCCCTGGAAGCAGGCAAGGGCAAACCACTTCTGAAATCTTACCAAGAAAACTGCAGGGACTAGTCCAGACAGTCGCCAGGAGTCAACACTGACTCGAAGGTGCGTGCACACACATGCACAAAAGGATAAATACAGATTTTTTTTACAGAACTGTGATTTAGCAATCTTGTTTTTTTAGAATACATTCTTAGGGTAATTCCAGCTACAAAAACAGCAAAAAGATTCTAGAATTCCCAACAGCAGGGATGAAAGAACCAGGGCCCTTCTGAGACTTTTGTACTCCAACAACCTCCAGCCTAAACCAGCATAAGCCAAGTCAGATGATGAAACCCATAGTTTGGCATCTTTAGGGTGATAGGTTCCCTACCTTTGCTTTAGGCAATGCACCTTCAACTGCTCTACATAAGACACAAACGCAGAACTATCAAAACTCAAATTTATTTCAAACGTTAGAATTTCACAGATTTGTGTTTCCTTGGCAAATGCTACCAAAGATATATTTTTCACTTTCCTTACCTCTCCAAATTTCCCCTCCCTTGGGTTCCTGAGATTGTAGGAACTCCGTATTTTAAAAAGACACCCTTTTCTAGAATTGCACAAATTATTCTAAATTTCAGCTGCAGTAGATGACAGAACACGGCTGGCATTTCAAAGGGTGTGGCAAAATGTCCCCATCTTAGTCTGCTTACTTCCCATGATCTAAAAATGGCTTTTCTTTGGCTGGTTTTACTCCTTCAGCTTTGTTGAGGATTTCAACTGACAAGGAGGTCCTTGGAACAAGCAGTTACATATATCTGTTAAGCTAAATGAAAATATTGTTTAAAAGCATGGCCCCCAAGTTGGAGAAATCAATCTGCTATTCACCCAAGGCAGCTAATGAAGGAACACTTGAGAGAACTTGGAGTTGGTCTCCTAGATTCAAGGGTCTAATTTTTCCAAGAAAAAATAACCAGAGGTGTCTCTTTAGATATGGAAAACAGGATTTGTGGATGTCCCAGGCAGCACTGTGACACTGAAATCTCTGCTCACACCCAACAGTTCAGGAGATCAGCAGTTGCATCAACTGGAGTCACAGTAAGAGCTCTCTAAGGAGACCCTGAGGAACTTCTCCAAAAGGAGAGATCTTCTACCCACTCTCCACTTAAGAACCCAGTTTCTCCCCCAACCATAAGATTCAGGAATTCAGATTCCCTGCTAGGATAAAGCGACTCCTTCCTGGAATAAGGGAAAATAAAACCAAATTGTGTCCTTTTGCTAAGGCATCCAACTTGAAGATGTGGTTATCTACATTGCTCCTCCCTCTCAACCAGCTTGTCCTTGGAGCATACTGGCTGGAGGTGATGGAGGTTGTAGTCTGCCTACATAGCCCTGAATCTTTAAGAAGTTACCTTGGTGGAAGAAATTGCCCCCTCTGAACTAAAGGCTTTGGGTGTCATTCCAACTTGCTCTCCTGCTTCAGCCAGAAGAGGAAATGCAGTGACAGAAGTAGCAGACTTTGCTACACTTAAAATGAAAAGGCTGCAGCTCCTCACATGGATGCAAGCATTGCGATAGATAAAAACTTTTAAAAGGGAAGAATAAATAGCTAAGAACGTAGCAAAGGTGAAGTCCCAAACCTGGTGATGAATAGAACTGGGGCAAATTCCAGAAGATTCGGAAATGATTGATAAAAGCATGGAAAATAGCTAGTGAAAGTAAAAATGGCAGAAAAGAGATTTTTAGACATTGATTTTTTTTTTTAAGGGTGGCAAGGCTTGTCTCCATTTCCAATTTGACACCACAAGATAAGCCGCTTTGGATTTAAACAAATTCCAGCATTCTGAAGAGTATTTTATCTCAGCTAATTTTCTTCTCCAAAGAAAAGCAGTCTTCGAAACCTGGCCCCAAAAGACTCAGACAGGGAGTGCCCCCTGGAGGGTTCCTGGTGGAACTGCAGGAACAGACTGTCAGCTCTGTTGGTCCTTGACGAGTAAGACCGTGTGCTGCCCTCCTGCTGTCACCGAGAGAACCCTGCGGTTCTCCAGCTGCTGGCCAGACATCTGAACAGGGCTCCAGACATCCTCTTCATCTCCTGTGGCAAGCTGGAGGTTTGACCCCATGCCCCAGGCAAAGGCGTGACCTACAGAGAGGTAGAATATGAAGGTCAAGAACAGTGGGCAGCCATTCCCAGCTAAGAGATGCATGGCTGATCGTCTTGGGTAATTCCTGCATATATCTGAGCTACTGAGGAACAGAAGTGAAGATGCTGGACTAGGAACAAGGAGACCTGGGTTCGCTCCAACCTTAGCCATGAAGCAACTCTGGGTCAATCACCCTTCTTTAGATCAACATACACGTAGTCCTCGCTTACCGACTGCCTGGCTTAGCAACAGTTCAAAGTTATGACGGTGTAAAAGAAAAAAAAAAGCTTTGCGACCAATCCTTGCATTTACAACTGTTGCAGTGTCCCATGATCACGATTGCCATCTGGGCACTTCGCAACCAGCACACCTTTACGACCGTGGCAGCATCCTGCAGTCACGTGATAACCATTCACATGCTTCGCAACCAGCTTGCAACAAGCAGTTACTAGAGAAGGTGGAAGTAAAACCGTAAGTTGCGTTCATGTGATATTTCATAATGACCAAATGGGACGTGAGGTCGTAAGCCTGTTGTGGTCACATGATTTTCCGCTTTTCCCAAGTTGCCAGTCCCAATTGTGATCGCTAAGTGAGGACTACCTATATCTGACGGGGTGGCTGTTATGGGAAAAGAAATGAAGGGAGTCTATGGGTGGGGTAGGTATCTAACAAATAATATTTGAGGGAAAAGGATCTGCAACCCAACAGTTATGGTGTTACAACCCCAGGATTTGAAGCAACATAGTAACAAAGGGTGGCAGATGCTAGGAATTGCTGAAATCTATAATACCCAGAAGGCCATCAATTCTCAGCCAAGTTAGACACGGTGTAAGGATGCACTTTAATGATTTTACAAATACCTCATTTTATTCCAAAACAGACCCCAGTGCCAATAGCCTTACAGCTTTCCTAAGGAAGTTGAGCTTATTAATATTTAACATCTCTATTATCTAGACATTTATAGAATCCTATTACTTCAAGTAACTATGAGAGTTTTAAAGTTAAGGTCTGCTTTTTAAATGTAGCTATGCTTCAAGTTTGCCACTGTACCGGTAGTCCTTCCTTAATGACTGCCCTGTTTAGCAACCATTCAAAGTTACGACAGCACTGAAAAAGTAACTTGACAACCAGTCCTTGCGACCATCGCCTCCTGTAGTCATGTGATCGCCATTTGCGCACTTCAGAGACAGCTTCCGACAAGCAAAGTCAATGGAGAAGCCAAATGGTAAAATCGCAAGTCACAATCACGTCTCACTTAATGACCTGTGGTGACTCAGTTAATGACTGTGGTGGAAGTGAGCTCTTACATGATTGTTACATGATGTCTTGCTTAACCATGTCGCTTAGCGACAGAGCTACCAGTCAAATTGTGGTAGTTAAGCAAGGACTAGCTATGCATAAATACTTATTTTGGAGCTGCAGAAGAACATCCACTAGTGGGTTAGTATCAGACTAGGACTATGGGGAACAGATTCAAATTCTCACTCAGTTAGTGTAACTCCGAGCCTAAACCTACCATACAGGATCGTTGTGAGGATAAATAAAAGGAAAGGATGAGAGGCACATGTGCTCCTTTGAGAAAAGGTGGGATGCAAACGTAGTCATTAAAAATAAATCAACTGTTATTGCAGTAACTGAAGATAAACAACTTTTTCATCCAAGCTGCACAGTCAACACCCAGTTCTTCATATTTGCTCAGGCTTACCATCTTCTGTCACCGCATAGCCAACCCGTTCCCCACAGGCCACTGAAGATGATTTGGGCAACCCGGGGATGGCGGTAGGAGAGTTCTTCTCACCAACTCCTTTTCCTAGGCCCAGCATACCATAGTCTGCTCGCCCAAGACTATACACAGTGCCTGTTTGAAATTGGGAACCAATATCAAGAGAAAAAGAAAGAGAAAACATGTCCTGTAAAGAGAAACCCAAATAAAGCCAACAACAGAGATATACAGAAGTATCCACAATACAAACTCTTCAAAGACTATACGACCGGCAACTGCTTGTCAGGAATTGTGTAGTGTGAAGATCCTTTCAATACCCAAATGAACAGAGGTTCATCCTAAGAAAGCTATCAACCCAATGCCACCAGAATCTTGCTGGCCCCTGTTCCACTTTGGCTAGGTTTACATATTGTGCTATGCCATAAAGTTATCTGTTTCATTTTGGCTTAGCACTATGCTTGAGCGAAGCCTACAAGTACCTCTCCTCCATCCTTCCAAATCACAGAATCAGAGACAGAAGAGGTCCTCCAGCTGAACCCCCTGCTCAGGATAGGATCCACTATAGCATGTTTGATAGATGACCTCCAGCAAAGCAGAATCACCAATTCACATGGTAGTCTGTTCCTGTATAGCCAGAAGCTCCTCCTGACATCTACCCTCAACCTTCTTCCTTACAGTTTTAATCTCCTGGTTCCGGTCCTGCCCTCTGGGGCAACACAGAATAAGTCCATTCCTTTTTCTATATGACAGCCCTTCAGATATTTGAATACTGCTATAATACCAACTCTCAGTCATCTTTTCTATAGATCAGTCATGCCCAGATCCTTTAGCTGTTTCTCATAAGGCTTGGTTTCCAGATCCTTCACCATCTTGGTAGCCCACTTCTGAACACACTCTACTTAGTCATCACTCTTTCTGAACTATGGTTCCCAGATCTGGACAGAGTATTCTAGGTGGAGCCTGACCAGGACAGAGCAGTGAAACAACTGCTTCCCATGAATCTGCAACAGACCCACCTTCTGAATCCAGACACACAGTGTGATGCTGCCCAGCAGAGAATCCAACCCACGATCGGGTGGAATTCTTAAATGCTGTCAGAATCTTTGGAGAATAATAGGTCTCAATTTCTTGGGAACCTGGGGGGATATAAAAGCAAATTCAAGGAAATCAATTCAGTAATAGTAACAGCAGCCCACTCCCATTTTAGGTCTGTTTTGCTACAAGTGATCAGAAACTGTATCAGCAACAAGCAATGGAACTAACCCTAACCCACAGTGTTGTCAGAGGAGCGTTCTTTCCACCCTCTGTGCCTAGCACTGAAACTCCTGCCTCCCTACCCAACATCAAAATCAGAGCAACAATGAAAAGCAATTTTCATCACAAATTTCATAAACAATAATATCATTCTGTTTTCCTATTCATCAGATACAAGAAAACCATCTTCTTCCCCTGAATTATTTAGGATCATAAGGTCCCCAGAGATCACCTTGTCTCACCATGAGTATTTTGGACACCTCTTGCATCCCATCAACCTGAATGGTAACAAGGCTCTCCTCACCGTTTTTGGGATCATAAGATCTTTGAAGATTGGATCATCTCAAAATAAGAAGCAAGGCATATTAAGCCTTTCTAGCCTACAGAAAGGCTTCTACCCATTGATTTGGGATCATAAAGTCCTTGGAGACAGGTTCATCTCACCATGAGGACACTGGGTATATCCCAAATCCTATGGGACCATAAACATCAACTCACCCAACTGGTAATAATTGGAGAGGCCAAACCCAACAACGTGTCCCTCCTGGGTGATGGCAATAGTGGAGTAAGAGCCACAGAAGACATCCTTGATGTTTCCTTTGGTCTTACAGCCTCTCTGCTTTATGGTGACCACTTGGGGGAGCAACAGCCGCTCTGGAGGAAGAGTGGGAAGAAGCTTAGGAAGAGTCAAGTCAATATTCATTCATTATATTTCATTAAGGATGAAGATCTGACTTTCTGATGCTTAGGTACCACTTGCCCGGCAAACAATAAAGAAAAGTATAATCACATTCAGACATAGAAGGCACAAAATGCAACAGGACAAATTCAGTAGATAAAACTGATCCATCCAGTAAAATAAACAGCTGCTGAATCAAGTTCTTTGCTGTTACAGTGAAACACTGTAAGAGAATATCAACTAAATATCACTGATACATGAGGTCACAGTGGACTTCTCTGTCTCAGTCAACTAGACCTTCACCTTGAGAGGAATTCAGAAAAGGGTCTCTGGTAAGTGTTTGGTTAGACTGCAGGCAAGCGACTTTAAGACTACGTTTCTAAAGTAACCTAAATCTAACCCACTTAGATCTTCAAAGGTGATACCACCACTTTGAGTAGTAATCCATGAAGTCCTTGGAGGACAGATATGAGAGTATACACAACCACCAGCATTCCTGGTTGCTTCAGCATTTTATCTTGCAAATTTCGAGGAAGTCTTTAAAGGAAGCCCGAAGTACAGTACACTGTAATGTTCAGATGTAACACTAATGCATCACTCCTTCAGAACATCCAGGAGCAAAGATGAGTCTACAAATCTGATTATTCAGGCATAATGTGGTTCCATTTAGTTCGGCTGAATTCCTATTTCACAGTCTGCCTCTTGCAAGGATCATCCCTATCTTGTCTGGATTAAACAATTTATTAGGCTTTATCATCACTTCCAATCACGGATTCTTGTAGGAGCATGCTGGAAAGCTTTCCTCCCTTTGCTACACATCCCCCAAAACTTCTGCGGTTGGCTCCAATCCCTTCAAGCTAACCCCTATGCAATGTAAGGTTCTGGCAATGCTTTCTGAGAGCAAACAGAAATGAATTGCTGCAAAGGAGAGTGCTACCCCATTCTCTTACCCCTATCTATCATTGCCCATCTCTACTCAAGACACCTCCTCAGAACTTGTCCCAAGCACTCCCAGATTGCCCCCAAGCAAAGGAATTAAATGCAGCGCTGAACAACTCACCCAAACCCCGTCTTCCTCCTCGGACAACAAAAATTTGGGGCACACGTCCCAGCTGACCATTGTCTCCACATCCGCAAGTGTAAAGGTTGCCCGTACTGGACACTAGGGCTAAGTGATGGCTCCCTGAAAAGAGGACAAACTGCTTCGTCTGTGGTTCAAGAATTCCCCCCAAAATTATATCTCTGATGACTAAAGATGTAATTGTGATGGGACCCTGAATTGTATATACTCCAAAAATATGGAATCTGATGTTTTATGAAGAACTCTATTGGGGCTCGGAAAGAGAGCCATCTTACATGGATGGGAAGAAATGTACACTTCAGCTGTTAAAGAACAGATCCAGGAGACGTGTTCTCTATTGTTTTTTGAAGGGTTTTTGTACTGTAAAAATGAGACCTTGGAGCAGTATGTTCCTACATGATCTAGATTTAATAATATGTTAAAAGATTAAACTAGTATTATATGGTCCTTTTTTAGTTAATTTTAATCACTATTATGCATATTTTTTCTGACTGTATTACCACCATTGTATTATTTTTATCTTTGTTACATTTCACTAATAAATAAAAAGGATTTTAAAAAATTATCTCTCCACCACCACCCTTGTCGGGGCAATGCTGAACTAGACAGTTGACCCCTGTCCTTTTTCAAAATCGATATATGAGGGAATGCTGTCTTTTTAAAAATGTTACTCAATGGAAGGTAAACCCAGATATACATCAGCCACTTACTAGGTTCATGAATTTACTACGCCATCTCAACATTTGTTCATTTGGGGGTTAGCTGAACGTATGAACCCACCATTACAGCTGCATGTTGCATGGGAAGCAGACCAACATGACTTGCTTGCTTGGCAAACCCTGGTTTTAAAACATCCTAGTTTGGTGAGAAATATGAATGTAGCCAGGGTCACTCACCAGAGGCAATTTTAACAACTGGGACATCCAGCTGCAGTTCCACTGGGAACAAGCTGCCACTGGTGGACTCCAAACCCTCTTCACCTTTCACAGGAGCCAGCAAGCCAATAACGCCGTTTTCATCCTAAGAAGATGCAGATGTATAAGAGAAAGAGATGATGGACAACCCAAACAAGGAAGCCAAACATGATAGCTTATCTCCCAAGAAAACCAGGTAACGTACCCGGAAAGCACCCCAAATGAAGACATGCCCATCTTCTGTCAATGCTGCTGTGTGACTGTCCCCAGCAGACACCTGCACCACCTTCTCCTTCAGATCGACCAAGCCTGGCACAGAGTCAGACCCTTCCTCTGAAGTGTCCCTCCCCAGGGCCCCCTCGTCGTTGCAGCCAAAGGTGTAGATCTGGAATGAGAGAATGTGTCACACTGGAAAACAAATTCAGAAGGAAGCCCAGGAATAGAACTTCCACAGTTGTGAGACAACCTATCAGCCTAAACAGGAAGAGGAAACCCTTAAAGTAGCTTCACTAGTGGGTAGCAGTTATGGAAGATGATTAGCATTATTGATTTGTCCATTTTGGGGTTTAAGGCAAAACACATCAGAACTGTTCAAATCTGGCAAGGAATCCAAGGTTTCCATTCCCTGAAGAAAAGTACTCATCTGCTTCAGCTCTTCCCCAAACTCAAGAGCGCAGAGAGGTGATTGGAAGCATCAAGTTCCATTTTTAAGCAAGTTCAATTCTACTTCAAATTCCAAAACAGGAAACTGAGATTTGATTACCACACAGCAGGTGAGAAAAGAATCTAAGATCAAGCCATATGTTTGCAGGAAGGCAGACATTCACATTAGTTAGGTTGGCCTTCTTAGCGGTGGCCCCAAAATCTTGGAATTATTTTTCTTAGTAGCTTATGCCTCTAAGAGAATACTAGGTTCAGGAAAGTCTTTAGAAAGTAGTGTAATTTAAGCACACTATGCTCATAACAAAGTATTCCACAGGAAACCAAGGTATTTTTTGACTCACTTTGCCTGTTTCGCTGAGACACACTGTATGAACCCCTCCTGCCTCAGCCTGGATGATTTTCTCAGGGAGCTGCACCAGGGCAGGCCTCTTCCGTGCCAGCACATCTGGTCCAAGGCCCAACTGTCCAAGATCACCTTGCCCCAGGGTCAACACCAGACCTGGCTCACTTTGGTGTGATGGATGGCTAACTGGATAAGAGCAGGAGGAAGGAACGCAAAAGAGAAAGCAACATATCCAAATTCAGTCTGAGAGCTTAAGATTCTAGACTTGAATATTTAAGTGGAATGTTCCCTAAACCAAGTGGAGCATATTCTACACAGGGTATGCTCTATGCTCTCTACACACCCTAGCACTGTGATTAACCTACAAAGTTCTGCTGTTGCAGGGCACAATTGAAGACACAAGATGACGGGTCCCTGCCCCAAAGATTTTACCTTCTGAACCTTAAGTTAGGGAGAAACCAAAAGAAAGGGGAAGGGTTGAAATCTCAAACATCTGGAAATAGCAGGTCGCCCATCACTGTACTAAACCTATGTTGGGTAAGGAGCGGCTGCCTGTTGAAAAGCATTTTTGGGGCAAAGCAGCAGATTAGCATACCCCTTGAGATTAAAAATAAAAATAAAAGGATGTGCTAATTTTCACAGTATCTACCACGTTTACCTGCATTCAGACATGCAGAGGAAAGGAACCCTTTGAAGCAAGTAAAATCACAATTCAAAGCAGTGTTTCTCAACCTTGGCACCTTGAAGATGGGTGGACTTCAACTCCCAGAATTCTGGGAGTTGAAGTCCACCCATCTTCAAGGTGCCAAGGTTGAGAAACACTGACCCAAAGAAACAACTTCCCAACATGCTGACATAGTTGTTCATAGTTAACAGTGGTTTGGTAAACAACAAGAATTGTATGATAAGATTGGAACTTTTGTGTTTCCAAAAGTGTTTGGAACTGAGCAATATTCCCAAGCAAGGGGCATCTCACCTTTGGTCCGTTTCACTTTCAGAATGTCATCTTTTTCTAATACCCGTTTTCTTGGCATGTTTCTTTAAAGCTGGGGGGGGGGCAGGGAAGAGGGAAAGAAAAGGACAACAGATCTCCTCAATTAAATAAAACTCAATAAGTTAAATTCAAATCAACAGTTCATTAGAGGTGATGGTAGAAATGCCAGCACAAAGGTAGAAAATAATAAAATTTAAAATAACAGTAATGTAAAATAACATAATGTATAGGAATAGTAGGTAAAAAGCAAGTCAGAAAAATCTTCAAATTAAAAAAAATGCATTCATTGGAGGAAAAGGGTGGCGAAGTGAAAGCACCTATCAGCATTCTCTATTATCTTGCTAATTTTCTCATTTTATCACTTATTCTGTCCTATTTTATTGGATCCGACAATTAACTGCATACAGCCAGCCCTTAACTATTACTAGTTGAGAACTTTATTTACATTCCTCCATATAAAAAAGATAATATGATGGGAATAAAAAAATATTTTTAAATAAAAGTTATACCTATTAACTACTATATAACAAAGAAGAATGTTTTAACAGCAGCTGTACAAATACAATTGAGTTTACTATCTATATACCAACAGGAAGGTTATTATCTAGTAGCACCCTGCAAATTTGAAACACTGCTGCATAAAGTATGGCAACGCTGTATGTTATAAAAGAATTACTATCAGAATGTAGAAAAATCAAATTAAATTGGCTTGAGTGATATAGAATTGAGCATATCACTATAAAACTGACCCTAAAAGACCACATCTAATTTGATTTTTTTCAATTTAGGCACTGCCCGACTCCAAACTGACTCTGGACGGTGTACAATAAAACCAAACAAAATAGAAAATACAACATAATAAAGTTATAAAAGAAAAGGGATAAAGAACAAGAATTAATGGTGAGTCCTGCTAGCAATACCCACACCCACAAATAAATATGAAAGTGGCCCCAATCACCCTAACCCAAGGCCAGGGCTTTAGGGCTGTAATGGGCTATAGAAATGACCTTGGGAGACTGGAGGAAGAGACGCGGCCTGGACAGGCAAGAGATATCTCAGCCCACAGAAGGAAAGGGGGCATGGGAAGCATCTCAGAAGGGACCCTCCCTGGTTTTCTGGAGAGTAAAAGGAAAGTAGGGGAGAAGCACTTTCAGTCTTGCAAGACTCTATCACTGTAACCTTACAAGAAAGGTAGTGATCGTGTAATGGAAGACTTGAGCAAGGAAGATACTGGAATGGAGGATCAAGGTTATCGGGAGGGAGGGGGAACATTCCAGAGCAAGCGCTTTCTCAGTCCGCAGCAAGAGCGTGGGAAGAGGAAGAGGATGAGGCTGGATGAGGATGAGGCTAGAGTCTCACGGGGTATATCCACTAGTGGCTTTAGCACAGGTTTAGCCTGGCGAGATTCTGTCTCTTAGGAGTGAGCTAAGAAAGGAACTGTATTGGGCTGGACTGTCTTGTCGTTGTTCTTGGGCTGGGCCTGACAGATAGTACTCATGGTTTGGGCGTCTCATCTGAAATACCTCAAAGGGCTGAAGGGCTTTCCAGAATGCCATGAGGGTGGGAGCCATCCAGATCTCAGGGGGAACCTCATTGCAGAGGGCAGGCACCATGCCAGAGAAAGCCCACTTCCTTGGGTCCCGACACGGTTTAATTGAAAGGACCCAGAATGCGCCCACCCTGTTGGCTCACACTGGCCGGGCGGATCCCACAGGAGATAGGCGGTCCCTTGGATAACCAGGCCCTATGCTGTGTAGGGCTTTCTTGGTGCTTACCAGCACCCAGAAGCATACTGGCAACGAGTGCAGCCTGCATGCTCAGATGCTCAATTGACTCAATCTGTCTGCCACTAAATGGGCATAAATGGTCTTTCTCTTTTCCAGTGACAACTAAGAGCGAGCAGAATTCTTAAGAGCATGCACTCTGCACGTCAAACAGAAACAAATCGGGCCATATCCCCTCCTGTCTTAAAACTGAAATTGCTCAGTGATAGAAGCAATTTTAGTAGTCAAAGCCTTCCCTTGTTTCACATCTCCTGAGACTATTTGCAAAGAATCCTCGAAAACAGAGAAGTATTGTTACTTACACACTTGCGCGCACCCTCACAAACCCAGCGTGCCACTGCCTTAGGGCCACCTGCTCAGTCCTCTCAAGAGATTGGCTACGCTTGGAAAATTCATGGACTCTTAAAATAATAAATAAAGCAAAAGAAAGATCAGAACATGATTCAGAAATGCTTACGGTTAACTCACCCCCCAAATTCATGAACAGAAGTATGATTAATAACTGATTTAGAGGAACAAACATCAATTTTGGTCAAGCAGGAATCTGGCTTGGTATACTTTAGGCCACTTCTGATCTGAGCAGGATGGTCCCAAAGTTGTACACACAACTCACTTATACCAGTGTCTAGTTCACAAATAAACCTTGTAAAAATTCAATTCCATTCCACACCGGAATCAAGATAGTAATGGACCCTGGACAAAGAATTCTTATTCTCAGCTTGATTCCACCTGTCACACAGTTGTTGAAGACACAGGAATTCTGCTAGGAAAGAAACAAAGATATTCTCTATCCACAAATGAGTTGATTGCAAACATACCAAACTATGGCTGGGAGGCCAAACTACTTAAATCACTTCCCTCCAGATTCTCATGTCATCTTTGGTATCAACTGACAGTAGCATAACTTTTTCTTATGGGACATCACATTGCAATCTTTGGCTGATAAATGTGGCTATAATTTTACGGTGTGTGGTTCATGTTCTTGAGAAGGACCAGAACCACATTCAGGCAAATGTCCCCATCCCCCTTATCTTTTCTTGTTAAAGAGAAGGCCGGTCTAGCTAATCCAAGGACTGTCCTTCTGGATGGACAACTCCTTTCCATTCTACAATCCTTAACATGATTACATCACCCACCTTCAAGGAGTGAAAAACCCATCATTCTTCACGTTGTCCATTTTATCCCCAGCCTATCCTCTTAGATAGGTTAAGCTCAGAGAGAGAAAATGGCTGAATCGAGATTGGGACCTAGATAAGAATAAGGAATTGGACGCAATTCCCAATACAAAAGTCATATGTTACACTAGGTTCCCTTTTACGCAGAGACACTTCTATATGGAAATTTTGTAGGGAACGCAAATGCTTCACTACTCAGCTATAGCCACGTGAAAAATACACAGTTTTTTCTGCTGAAAACAGAAAATCTGTCCTCAGTCCTATGGCAGTACTCAAACTCTTTGCCTTTCTTCCCTTCCCCACAACTGTCAACTACTGCAACTTACACATGGCTCCAGCAGTGGCTGTCACTGCCTTTTGCAGTAGTTAACTAATATGTGGAAGTGGGTTATGGTGTTTCTGTGGGACTCCCAAGCCCCCCTTATCCCATGTCTTCGCAGAGGAAGGATTCTCCCTTAGAGAGAGGTATGGTGGGCTGCTTCAGTGTAATGTAATGGCAGCACATCCAAGAAACTTGGGAAGGGGGAGGGATTTAAGGCCATAGACATTCTCTTGGCCCATACCAATCACGATGCCTTTATGTCCATATGCAACACTCAAGGACAAGTCCCACAACTCTTGAAATGGCTCACAATTAATCTAACAATCAAGCAGAGATGAGAGCATTACACCAGGCAGAGATCAACAATCAAGCAGAGATTCTTGCTTGATCTCGGAGGCTGTGACCCCACATTAGGGTTTGGGTGGGAGTAAACCCACTGGATCCAAGTGGGACTACCCCATCAGTGTCCACCAGCTTTGGTTAACCTGGTGGTCTCGCAGGTAGGTAGGCCTACAACTCCAATCCTCTACGGCAAGGGCCCCCAAAGTGGTCGATATCAACCCCCAAGGGTCGATGGGACTATCCAAGGGGTCAATATTATTTATTAGTAGTCATGGTACTATTAAAGTCGTACTTATTAAATTATTCTCATATCATAAATGTTGGGGGATTGATGAACAATCCGAAACTTCATGAAGGGGTTGATGAGCTGAAGACTTGGGGGATCCCTGCTTTATGGGAATCATCAGAGCCACAGACCACCACTTCTAGAGCAGCGTTTTTCCAGCCTGACAACTTTAAGATGGCTGGAATTCTGGAAGTTCAAGTCCACCCATCTTAAAGTAGCCAAGTTGGAAAAACACTGCTCTAGAACAGTGTTTCTCAACTTGGAAACTTTAAGAAGTGTGGACTTCAACTCCCAGAATTCCCCAGCCAGCCATTCTGGGAGTTGAAGTCCACCCTTCTTAAAGTTCCCAAGGTTGAGAAACACTGCTCTGGAGGATACTGAGTCAAAAAAGCCTACCAGATCAGTCTGCCCAGCTTCCCACTCATTCTTATTTTAAAATGAGGAAGAAGACCGGCACCCTTGAAAGTCTGTTCTCAACCCTACGGCATTGCTACCGCTCTTTTTCTTCCTCCTCTTTCCCACCCCTGTCAAGGAAGCCGCCCGCATTTTGAATTTCCCGCCTGGGCCTCCCTTCCCGGGAAAGGAAGGAAGGAAGGAAAGGGAGGAGGGCGAGCAGGCGGTCCCCCATGCGCCAGGCTCCACCGCGACGGCCCCCTTTCCTTTCCCCGAGCTCCCTCGGAGCGCGGTCCGCCCCCCCCCCCCGCCTGCTTTAGAACGTAAAGTTATTACTTGGCGTTCCATCCGCAGAACGTTCGCCGGCGGCGCGTTCCCCAAACCACGTGGGCCAGGACTGGGCCCGCTGTAACTTAAGCGATCGGCAATCTTGGGATGGGGGGGTGGAAAGAGGGAGGAGAAAAATATATTCCCCCCTCCCTCCCCCCCGGGCCTGGGTCAACTCTTGCCTGCAGTTATTCCCTGCTCCCTTCCCCATGCCGTCCTCCCCCGGCCAACTCACCTCGTTCTTTACCTACGCGCCGCCCCCCCTTGAAAGTCTGGCAAAGGTTCTCTTCGTCGCTTTCTCGACTTCCCCCGGCCTGATCCGGAGGTGCATGCGCACTGGCCGCAGATGCCATTGGCCGCGCAGGAGGCGAAGCGCCCCCTACAGCCTGAGGCCTCCCGAAAGGGTGCAGAGGCGACGCGAGAGACCGGCGGGGAACAAGAGCGTCCCCGCTGCTGTTTTTCGCAATCACGGTTTCTTTGCTTTTGATGAAGGGGGGTCCCTGAAAGCCGTTAATGTGCAACTTGTTAGCCAGCGGTCGTAAGTAAACTGCAAGCAGATCGCGGTGGGCGCTGGAACGGGTTTGCACCACAGGCTAAACCAGGTTCGTTGCAGATCTTCGGACGCAGGTTCAGGCTGGCTAGTGCTGGCTACCCTGTGGTTTAACGTGTTGGGCTAACCCATGACTTCAACGAAGTGTTTCTCAACCTCGGGCACTTTAAGATGTGTGGACTTCAATTCCCAGGATTCCCCAGCCAGCCATGCTGGGGAATTCTGGGAGTTGAAGTCCACACATCTTAAAGTGCCCGAAGTTGAGAAACACTGCAACGTATTGTGCAAATCTAGACCTTGGCTAGTAATCAGGAAAAGCACACTGCGTGAAGACAGCCAGTTGTGTCTTTGCAACCTCGGTACTTCTGCTTTACTTTCCCTCTCCAACCTGCACAATCCGTGTCCATCCAGAAGCCTCTCGACTTCCAGGAGATTCAAGTCAAGGTCCAATTCAGCCTCACAATTGCACTCCTGGATGTTTGCACTCTGAGTATAAACTGCCCCCAAGGTCACTGCCTTCCTGTGCGATAATTCTCTGCAAGCTTTTTTGCCATTACTGTATTTAATTTTCCCTACAAAAAATGGGGAAAATGTCTCATTGGACCAGATGAAAACTGGGCTCATCCACCTGGTACTTCAAAGGGGAAAATCAAAGCGCTTACTTGTAATAGGTGTGTTAACCCTGAAAAGCACTTGGGAACTTGTATAAGCTCCAATTCATTGGATACGCAGGGGTGGCCTCGGAAATCATTTTATAGCAGCAGATTCCGAAGTCTGCAGCTTACACCTAAGTTGCAACTGGTATTTGAATAGATAGAAGCAGGGTGGTTTGATGGGTAACTTTTGGAAAACTGGTTAGCGTCTTGCACATAACATCTCCCGCAATCTGACGCTATCGCCCATCTCACAGGGTTGCTACACCACTGGAGAAAAGGCTTACATACCTTGCTTATAATCCTTGGAGGAAGAGCAAGCCAACAATACAATTAATCAGATTAGGTCCCTTCTAAAAACTCACTTCATTCTCAAAAGATTTAGTTAGTTTATACACGGGAAGCCATTTACAGCATGCTAAGTTTCAGAGCGCACTTTCAAGCAACAGGGTCAGGGAAATTTCAAATGCTAAGTGACATGCCAGGAAAACATTAATTGCAATATCTATACATGAACTTCCAGCTACCCTCAATAAGCAAGCTAAAAATTGCAAACGAAACAATGATAAATGTAGAGGTCGCTCCTTTGGAATGGCGTTTTTTCTAATATCCTGATCACCCCCTTCTTGATAGTTCAGCCAGCCATAAAAACAACTTCAGGCATTTGGGGGGAACAGTAACATCACGCTACTTCAAATGGTGGGACATCAGACTGAGAGGATATAATTATACATTTTGTTTTAATCTTGATACCAATACTGTAAGCTGCTCAGAATGTCCAGGAATGTAATTAACATGTCAGTTGGGGGAATGAATTCCCAACTTTGGCCAAGCCGGTGATCATGAAAAACAAAACATTAGGGAGCTATTCTCTGTAATGGCACTAAAATTAATGATAGTTGAAGTAATGAAGAACACCATGAATACTTGCATATAAAATAAGCTTTACTGCTCTTTAATACTTGCTTATTACTTTTATTTAAATATATAAAGGTTTGCAAAGTCAGAAACTAGTGTAATGTTAGTACAGGGAGATATAAACACCAATTATCAAGCTTCAGTATTATATAAAAAGGACTGACAAAGGCAGAGGAGTTCAAGATTACATTCTTACCGCTCTTCGTTTAACAGTTCCTCGCAGCACCTTTTGCTCAGCATGAGCTCCCCCCACCCACAACAATGCATCAAGCTGGCTTCCTCAACGTAGCTGAGCACGGTTTGTTAAAGCATAGCTTATTGTATGAATTGTAATTAAAGCTTTTAAACTAGAAACTAAAAACTAACACAAACTAATCTAAAGTAAGGAAGAAAACAAAAGAAATCAAGGACAAAGCAAGAAGTGCAAGAAAAGGAAAAAAGTTAGGGAAAAAAAAGAAAGAAAAACGAAGTGGCTTCTGATATTCTTCATAGTACCAATATATTTTAACCTCTAACGGTGCATTGTATTACTCTTCTTTCTACAATCTATCCTGTGTGATCATCACAATCATAAATCAGAAGTTCATTTTTTTGTTTTACACAAAAAGGGGGCTTCCAGTCAGCAATCACCGTAAATATGGTCTTTTCTGATCAAAGAAGTCAATTTATCCAGTTCAGCAAAATCTATCAATTTCACCAACCGTTCCCCCATAGTGGGTAGTGTCTTTCCATCTCTGTGCGTATAGCCATCTCACTGCAATAATTCTATATTGAAATAATCTTCCACGGCTTTGCTTAATTTTCTGAATTCAAATTAGGGGTTCTTGGATGTTAAGCCATACATCATTACTGACAAACTATAGTGGGTATGTTCGCCTGGCACACTAAGAAATACCAAACAACAGCCATTAACAGTGGCTCTGTACTGTTTCATCCCAGACGCAGATTTGTTCTGTTGCCACCACAATCGCTGCTGGAGTCTACGTTGTACAACAGTTGGGGGGGGGGGGGAGAGAAAGATGGCAAATTAAACCATTAGTCTCATATTCTTATCATCATGGATTCTCTTTCATTAATGCCAGCCTTCTATCCCATGCTGCTTGGTCTACACTTTTATTTCTCCAGGCTTGTACAAGTAGGTTCTCTTCTACACCAATGCTGAGAACAGCTGATGCTGTCAAGGTTTTTCCTCCTTTCAAATAACCTGATAAGGAAAAGCAAAATATATCACACACACAAACTGGTGTTATTTCAGAGTCTAGAACTGTATCTGTGATAGCTCCAGATCTCAATAATTCAGTTCAGTAGAAGAGGAAGAAAAATACCCATTAACTGAAAGCAGGAATTTCATCACTTTAACGTCATGCAAAATATGACCCCAATTAAATAATACATGTATAAAGAAATTGTGGTTTATTGCTGTTTTCAATAAATGATGTACTTCATCTTGAGTTGGTTGGACAACTTAAGCACCATACAAATAAAACCCCACATCTGTCTAATGTTTTCACATTATGAAAACATGCAAGGAACTGTGAACCAGGATCTGTGGTTCAAAATCCAGAAACCCCATAGCTGAGAAATAGAAACACATACTCTTACATTAACATTAATGGAGCATGAAGTATAGAGCAAGGAAAAGATAGGATGCGAGCAGAATAATGTCTCCTGCATGGTTTATCTCCTCTGTCACAGTCCAAAGACTCAGAGAAGCAGTAGGAATATGCAGGATGCAGACCGGGGAGGTCCGACTTGCTCTCCAACAGCGTGGAAAGGGACTGTATGTCACGGAGCCCAAAGGCCTACACTCCCATACGCCACACGGACAGAGCTGAGAGAGCGCAACCTCTCCAGGTGTCCCCGTTGGGTGAATATATCCGAGGCTGCTGTCACCTTTCCAGGAGGGGGCCCTCAAGCAATACTACAGCCTGACCATAAGCAGAGGGGGAAAAAGCCTTCAGTGGACATTCCTGAAAACCAAAACCGTCTTTAAATGCCTCTGTTAGAAGACAAAACATAGAATGTAAACAGGAAACGGGAAAAAATTACTCACAAATACCTTGGGCTTTTCAGAATATTTCTCACACGCATTTCGGGAATAAGCTGCCCCTCCCATCCTCCAGGATGGGCTTTCAAGTGTGCTGAAATACAGATTTGGAAACACAAAATAGATTAACATCATCCTCCTCAAACTGTGGCTCTTGCTACATCCCTGGGCGGGTTTGTCAAGTGTGGGTCCCCTCCTTCCTCACCATTTTTAGAAAGCTCCATTTGGACATACAGAAATAAGACTAGGCACAAAAGGAGGCGAGCAGAATAATGTCTCCTGCATGGTTTATCTCCTCTGTCACAATCCAAAGACTCAGAGAAGCAGTAGGAATATGCAGGCTGCAGACCGGAGAGGTCCAACTTGCTCTCCAGCAGCGTGGAAGGGGACTGTATGTCACGGAGCCCAAAGGCCTACACTCCCATACGCCACACGGACAGAGCTGAGAGAGCGCAACCTCTCCAGGTGTCCCTGCTGGATCATTATGTGAACCACAAATTCCTGCATTTCTGAAAATGCGGCTAGCCCTCATCATTTCAGACAACTGTAGCTCAAGATAATAAGAGCAAAAGCCCCCTTGGTGAGAAATAGCGGCCCTAACAATCATTTAAAAAGCCACCATCTCTCACCTAAAATCGCTTGCCAATTGCGGCCATTACCTTTTCAGATGGTTCTCTAGAAATCATCATTTTGGGAAGCGCCATGTGTGATTATAGGTGCAGAAGAGACGTTTCCAACAAAACCAACTTCAATTATAGAACTTGCAACAGAGTCTAATGCAAGAAGGCTTTTGCGCCCATCCAGATTATGTTACATCAGAACTCTCAACAGCTTCCACCACCATGGACAGGGATGATTCAGTGAAATCTAGAGCACCAAAGATCTTATCCCCACAATTTCTACTTTGGTTTTAAGTATGGAAGCTGTGATCAGCATGTAGCCATGCAAGCATATGTCTTTACACTGCTGTTGTAGGCTTGTTCCTAGTTTAAGTCTCTCAACACACTGAAATAAATGATAAGGCAGAACAGGCTTCAGTTAATGGTGTGCTCGTTTCAGTCCGGCTAGAGACCTAGGAAACCCGGAAAAACAGTGAAGTCCCAAGCTACTTTTGCTGAAAAGTTCTCCATGTCAACAGTGTTAACTTGTTAGCGCTTGTTACCTATACATCCAAGGGGTACCACACTATCCATGTAGAGCTGGAAGAGCCCAAGGCAAGCCCATACCTTATGCTTCTGAACCAGACTCTATCCACAGCACCGAGCATTGCTCACAATTTGAAACCAGTCAGAGGAGTGGCAGTGCCAACTATTCCTCAAGTGTCAGGAGATGGACGGGTTGCTCCATCAGCAGCAGAATCCAGCCAAGGCAGAATGCTGGCTACAAGGAAAAGAAAGTAGAGTGGGCTACATCATCAGCTTTCCAACTCAAGGATATTTATTTGACAATGGCTGAAAAAACTTAACTGGAACAGGTCTGCATTTTCCCCAATTTCTTATATACCACATCCTTTGAGGGATCAGGGTATTCCCACCAACTACCTACCCCCAACCACATTAGAGCAATGCACTACCCAAAATTCCAAGTACCCCAAAAGCACTATAACCAGACAACATGCTTGTGATTGCTTGGAAAAAGAAACACAATTTTGCTTGATCAAGTATGTCTCCTGCATGGTTTATCTCCTCTGTCACAGTCCAAAGACTCAGAGAAGCAGTAGGAATATGCAGGCTGCAGACCGGGGAGGTCCAACTTGCTCTCCAACAGCGTGGAAGGGGACTGTACGTCACAGGGCAGAAGGCCTATGCTCCCATATGCCACATGGACAGAGCTGAGAGAGCGCAACCTCTCCAGGTATCCCTGTTGGATCAAATTATGCTGAACACATCCCTCCCTTTTTATAAATTCAATTAGAACTACAGGCAATTACTAATTCAAGAAAAGAAATGCCCTTGCTCCTAAACTAAGTAAGATACACTTATTTATCTTAAGTAGAATAAAGTTAAGAAACTTTGCAGTCTGGAGAACTTAAACATTTTCATATTTTTCCTGGTTTTTTTAGACAACTTTAATAAAATACTGCCTTACTACACATTTTTATGGACTAACATGGCTAGGATACTTTTTAAAGTAAAGACAGAACTACAATCAGAGAGGATGGAAGATGATGAAGAACATCTTCATCCATAAGGGCCAGCCAAATGCCTTCTTCCAATGCCTACATCAGCTGATTGAAATTGTACTGCTGCTTAAGTATTTAGGCACACGTACATTAATTCTGAGCACTTAGGCTTTCTTTAAAACAATAAGCACAATCTTTAGTGTTGCAGGCTAGAGCAGAGTTTTAAACAACTGTCCTTCAAAACTTGAAAAGTACATAAAAACAGAGCAAAATTTCATCAATACCTTGATGTTCCAAAGTGCTCATCTCTGAATTACACGGCATTTTCAGCAGCATCAAACAGAAACCAACAAGGTTCTTGCCTGCAATTAAACTGTTATGTTAGAAACAAATGCAACGGGCATTGGCACTAAGTAATGCAATGTGGCACACCAGAACTGAGTCTGTAAACCATGGGAAGCCATGATTCATTTGTTCATAGCACGAATACAGACTGCAGTCACAGCTCTTTGTGAGCTATAGTTTATGCTTAAATTGTGCAAATCTAGAGACAATTATAGTTGATTCAGTAAACAATGGCTCAACAAGTCACAACTGAACATGATGCATGATCCAGCCATACACATAATAAATGTTCTACCATCACAACTTTTGAGTGCATTAAAGCTCAACTTTAAGTTAACTTTCAGAATAAGAAAAAATATTTTTTTAATCAAGAAGGTACATATAATAGTTTGAGAAAGTAACCCACTTTCTTTCTTAAAGCCCCTGTAATCAATTAGATAGATTACTGCAGTCTTAATAAAAAGGAACCTTCCCTGCTCCCAACTCCATTTTATTTCAAATAATTCTCCACAGAACGTTCTTTTATTCCCTTATAAAGAAGCCACAATGTTTTCCAAGCATCTTGGCAAAGACCTTTCTGGGTCTAAAGTCTCCAATGTACGCAGCTAATAAATTCAAATAAATAAATAAATAAAAAGAAGCTCAACAGACTTAATCATCGCTTTTGCATTACTTCTGTATGTTAAAACTCAAGGGGAAAAAATATCTTTTTCAAAATATTTCGGGGATGGGCGGACACAGGCTTCAGTGTTTAAACATCTGTTTAGATTTAATTAAACATCTGTTAAGATTTACTTCGCCCTCTTTCTAAGCACTACATAAAGCTACCTTAATAAAAATAGATAATTTCTAACTGCCGCTACTCTAAACCCCTACAACGTCATGCCTTTAATTTGTGGAATGTCTAACGGCCACTGGACTTCCTAGTGCCGATGAACGAATGTCTTAATGCTCACTGCTTACGGCTGTGCAAAAACCGTCCAGAGTCGCTATGGGTCGAGCGACACATAGTTAATAAATAAGTCGGAATGTGCAATCCTACCTACCCTTTAATAAGCTTTATTAAAATACCATAAACTATGAGATCGCAGCAGCCGCCGCGTTGAGCAAAAGCTGCCACCGTCCCCCCCCCCCACTCACCTCCCGTCGCCACGCGCCAAAGAAAGGTCGAAGAGTCGCCGACGATTATATTTATAGGCCGCTGAGGATGCCGGGAAACGCAAATACCGCATGCGCAGAACAGTTCCTGTTGAAGGTGGCCGAACGAAAACCAATGAGATGCGGTTGGGCTGTTTCACGCGACCTTCGCTTCCGGTTCCTATGAGACGCCTCAGGGTGCGGGACAAAACACTGTAATATAATGACCGAAACGTCCCGAACAGGCGAGGCTTGCGTCTTCCCGCATTGTTTTCATTCACATCATGATTCCTCGAAGCAGTCTTGTTCACTGCTTTATTACTTGCCAGGCGGAAAATGCCACCGCTTGCAATTGGAAGCCGCACGTTTTACTACAAAGGACATCTCTTTGGGCAATTGGACGCATGCGTGATGCAGCGGCGGGCGAGCTCGCCTCAGCCCAGGCGGGATGAGCCCAAACTCTCGGACGCGGAACGAGATTTCAAGAGAAAATAGGGCGGGGCCGCTTCGACTGCAAGGACGCCCCCTATTAACCAACGAGTAGTAACTTCCCCGTCAAGGGAGGGTTTTTTTCTCGTTTTCAGTTCCCAGCATAAATATCCTCAGATCTACCGAACTGTAGGAAGAATATAATATTCTTAATCGTTTTAGAATGCAAGTGCCTATTTTTCAAACCTCAGAAATAAAGCTTCCCCCCACCTAGCTTTGCCCTGTATTGAACTACAGTTCCTAGAGGTGGCTGGAAAATTTAGGATTAAGATTAAAATGGACCGGATTGCTTGGCTTGATTAGACCAAGCCCTGAAGTTTCAAAGCGATTCTGCCTTGTTAGTGGCCATTATAGATTTGAAGACTGTTCAGTAATCACATTCGCCTTGGGAACAATTTTGGTTGCAACTTTTTTTTTTTTTAACTTTCGCCATCATTCCTTCGAAAAGAAATCAATTGTAAGTGATAAACTAGCACTGAATGATCAGCTTCAACATATTGAGAACTGAATGCTGGGAATTCTGGGAGTTGAAGTCCACACATTTTCAAGTTGCCAAGGTGGAGAAATACTGATTTAGAGCAATACACCACAAAGTCCATGCAATGAACTATGCCAAAGCAAAGGAAACCATGTCTTACCACCGTGTGTGAACCACATCAGTGAGATCCTTGCACCAACCCCACTGGGTCCCCCCACCCCCCTCAGTCCTTTGAATGTGCATTTGGTGGAAGTTCACTTACAGCTTCAGTGAAATAACTACTATTGATAACTTCAGGAACTTTGCCTGCAGAAGCCAGCTAAAATATTAATAAATGTAGAAATTTTTGTTACCATCTACCCTAAATCACTGGGCACTTCATTAAGCGAATGAGGTTTTGAAGAACGCAAAAAGAGGACACTGAAATCATTGGGAACACAAAAAGCTCCTTGGATTTTGAAACAGAGGTTGCTGTGAGACTAGGCTGAAGCTGCCATAACCTAAAGATGAAGCAGGCACGTAAGCAGAGAGGACAAAAGCCAGGAAACTTATCTATGGGATCCCTTCAGGGAGGTAGATAAGAAGGAAGCAAGTTGTTAAGGAAAAAACAAAGGACCTGAACCAGAAAAAGGAAGTCGGGCCTGAGCACATGGAAACCCCCACCCCAATCCCATCAACTTGTAAATCAACCCAGCAAGGACTTTTGGGGATAAAAGGGGTCCCAGGGCCCGCCCACTCTGAGTTGTCTGAGCTGAGTCATCTGAGTCACCTTTGGATCCAGACTTGGCGGCTTCCGTCCCTCTAGCTAGTGCCTGGCAGCCTAGTTGGGAAGGACGTGGGTAAGTGTGGATGAGCGTGTGTGTGTGTATGAGAATGAGCAAATCTACCTTGCAACCAGTAAAGTTTTGCTGTTACTTTAAATTCACTGGGTCTCCGTGTATTACAAAGAACCTCTTGTGCCTCAGTGTTCGGTTGGAAGTGATTTGTGTGTATCCCTAATTATTTCCCGGCTGTTGACTAGGGCTGTGTGTCTGTCTGCTCCAGCCGCACCTATCTGGAAAACCCAGGTAGAAAGCAAGGAGGGCTGACAAGATCCGCATGCCTTGACAGGCCGTAGTGTGTGAGTGAGCAACCATAAGCCAAGCCTGGGAGCAGCGTGTGTAACATTGCAAGTATGTCAATAAAAGAAGTGGTTGAAAGACGCATGCTCCTACTTCCTAGCTACCTGTAGAGATGCTGAATCACTCTCACTCTGGAAGCAGAAGCTCCTTACATATTCATACGAAATTCAAATCCATTACGGTGGTGGGAAGAAACATAGCGAAAAGGAGGGGTTTTTTTCCTAAAAAAATTTATTTCATAAAATCTTGTTGATAGGAAGACAACACAATGATTTCCTTAATGGAGATTTTATACATCGTGAAAAAAACTGCTCAAATCAAGAGTACACTGGCACTTATCCCCCAATCCACATCAAAAGCTTTTCTCCTTGCATCGTTAAGAAAAATTGCTCCTTACAAGGACAAGGCCACATTCTCCTCCCTTCACAGGAACACCAGAAGGGCAACTGGCATTGGCTGGAATGAGAGCGTGGAGCGTGAAGGCATTCCCCTAGGCTCGCCAATTGGAGGACCAGTTGTTTGAGAGAAGGAATTCCAGGATGCATAAGCTTACCTCGTCTGTGTGAGAAGTTAAGAATAGGTTGGATCCAGACTAAGCCATTTGCTGCCCTTAATCACCACTGAAATCAACAGCCTTGAAGTCAGAGCTAACTGATTTAAGGGGCTTTATTCAAGAACATTGGACCCAACTGATGTGGCTGCTGAAATACCTTCTTCTGCACACCAGTGTTAAGATATCTGAACCCTGCCCTCTTGCATCTGGTCCTCCTCCTCCCAGAAAGGTTGGTAGTCGCAAAAGTAGCAGCAGAATAAAGGCCTTCTTCTGGGATGGGAAGCAGAGCAATAGACAGCATATCAGCCTCAGCCTACATGCATCTACAAGCTTCTACACGTGTGACCTTTTACAGATGTGTGAAGAGATGTGCCGCCAAACTAATGCTCAAACACAGAACCAACATCTAATTCATGTCCAAATCCCCCCTTCGTATTTTTTCCCCATCTTCTCACTCCAACATCATAGAACATGCATCTCAGATGTGATACCATTCAGAACCATTCCATAAAATCTATTCATGCCATGCCATGCCATCTTTTCTTTTTTCTTTTCTTTTTTTTCTTTTCTTTTCTTTTTTTCTTTCCTTTTCCTTTCCTTTCCTTTCCTTACGAGTTGGGTTTAAGCCCTTTTCAAATTATTACATTTCAGTATGTTTTGCTACAAATCTAAGAAAAGGCAAGTTCCACTCTAGTTTTAGGAAGTGGCTTTAAAAAAAGAAGTCACAATTTTAAAAAATACAGTATATTCCACATCACCTGCTTCTTGAAGGCAACTCATTTCAGGCTTTGCAGTTCCTGTTAAACAGGCCTAAAGGTGCATCCCCTCCCCACAGAAAATTAGGTCTCTTAGCTTTATAGCAAATTTCAGTGATGAAGGGAGCTTCTTGCTGTCCATTATAAAAAATGTTAAAACTTTTTTTTCCCTCAAGATGAAGCATGTGCCATGTTACAGCTCAACAATTCTTCTGCTAGACAAGGTACGATTGGTCAGTAGTGATTCTGCAAATTAGTAACTCCCCCAAAAAAACCCATAAGCACCTTCCCCAAATCTCCAGTAATGTGTCAGTTAAAGTTTCTTCTGGATACAGCAAAATATAGGTACGTGCACGCTTCTCACTCACTAGCTTCGAAGTCTGCTCTGGTGGTCTCCCTTTTCTTTGAGAAAGGGGTATTAAACGGTTCAGAATTAGGCAGAAGATAAGGAACCGAGGGGCATTATCCATTTCTATTGCCATATATCTGAGGTATAATGCTTTTGTTTGTTGCTTGCCCCACTGTGATCTCATGGCACTTGAGACAAATTCAATGAAATGCTAACTTATGGACAAGGGCCTTCCTATCGCTTGCCCATTTCCTGACGAAGAGAAACTTTTCTTCCGGATATGTGAATGAAGGCTAATCTCAAACAAGCCTCAAGATTCCTCTTCAACTTGTGAGAAAGGAAATGACAAACACCGCTAGTCCTCTTCTCCTCCAGCGTACTGGTCATGCTTCTTGTTATTGTTGTTTTTTTTAAAAAAAAGCTCAGGGTCGATGATACCTGCAAGACAGGTTTAAAGAATCAGAGAGCATTTGGGGGATGGGAACATTCAGATCAACTTCTATGTTTATGTGTCCCGCAAGACGGGAAGTTCTCAGTGCTAGGTGGCGCTGACTATCCACAAAGTGCACATGACGTGCACATGACGAAGTTTAAAACAATCTTCCCGGCCTACTTCCAAATAAATCTGCAAAAACTAGGTTGGGTTGATAGCAGCTACCCGTGTGGCATGCCCCATGGCAGGCTCAGCTTGCCGTACAACATTGTAAATATAAGGGAACAGCAGCAGGTCAGAAGCTAAACTCTGCACATCGTGTTGCGTGGACCGGACCCTCCTGCTACGGGCAGGGAATCCATGTGAGCAACCATCTCTCAACGTACCGAGTGAACTGCTTGCTCTCTTCATGCACTTCCATCTCAGAGCTCTTGAACTCGTTCAGCTCCTTCCGGATGGCAGCCTATATAAAAGGGCAGAGAAATCCTATCAGCTGCCAACGTTAACGGTCGTTGGGCGCTATCAAACCAGTCCAGTGGGAGAGCCAGCCGCCCGTCTCTGCCTAAATTCCATTTTACCCTAACCCTCTTTAGCCATTGTGTGGTGTTTCCTTTTCGAGTGTCGCTGTTTAATAAGATCAAGCCTGCGAGGCTGGAAGCTCAGGAAACAACCCCTTGGATTTCTAGAAAGATCTTTAGCACTAGTAGGATAATGTTATAGAATCTTGAAAGCTTACCAAAGTAATTCTTCTGCACAACGTACACCTAATGTAATTAAGACAGCCCGGATCCCTTTCTCACACTTCCCCTCTACCCTGAATTCAAGACTCTCTTCTGTAAAGGCCTGTTCCTGCCCTTAGTTGCCTTGAACACCTCCCCATCTGTTGGGCACTGTGTCACAAATAACCAGAACCAGGTCAAGAAGAGGCACAACTGGGACTAGATTGGAGCTTAGAGGGAACCCTATGCAAGATGAGAGGGGAGCAGCTGGCAGAAAGAGCTGAATTTATGCCAGTTTAGGACTCACAGGGTGTTTTTTTAATGTGATCTATCAATCCTCCTGAATTTATTAGGTATATAATATACATGCATGCATCTGTGTATATGTACACACACAAAGACACACTCCCATGCACGCACGCACACAGAGCTTTTTATGGCCACAATAGCAGTCAGTTCCCCCTTTTTGGTCTAGCTCAGGAAGTGTCAGCCTGCAGGAGCAGGTGGGTATCTGGTAGGGAGGATCATGAGATGCAGCAAGAAAGGAAGTGGGTGGGGAGAAGGCTCTTGATACTCCGCAGAGGCGAGCAAGAGGATAAAAATATTTTTTTAGCCATGCTAGTAATATTAACATAGCAACAAAGATATATATTAAGAATAAAGAACTTTGGGTCCTCCAAATATTGCTGTCTGAACACCAAGATCCAACCCTTCATCACTGGCTACACTCACTGGGGTTGTGGGTAGTTGTGGAGTTTAGAAACGTTTGGGGAGACTCAGATTTCCCATCCCCAATGTGAATGATGCTTTACAGTGTACTAAGTCTGCAAAGCTGATACTCTAAAACCAATGGAGAGGAAAAACTGCAATACAACAACGACGAGAAAAAAACGATGACAGAAAAGGTACACTTTTTTCTCCGATGCATACTTGGGCTTCATTAGGGTAAAGGATTACAGGATTGCATCAAACGCTATTAAAAAATAGGTCTGGTTTTGAAAACAGTCTTGGGAACAAAAAGGCAGCTAGGGACAAAAAGTGGGGTCATCTGAGAGTGCAGGACACTTTCTGAGAACTGAAGGTGGTGGAGCAAGGCTCAGCGCTTGTGTTCACAAAACATGGTTAACTAGATCACTTATAAACCTAGTAGCTATACTTATAGAGCAAGCTAAGTTAAATGACTATCAACTGTGTTCTGGGGGTGGCTCAGCCTGTTTTGGGAGATCAATGAATTGTGGGGGGTTTTGGATATAACTTTTATTTTTAAAAATTAAAAGAATAAAAACAATACAAATTTTGAAAGAGAAAAGTAAGGAAAGGAAAGTAACAAGTGAAGAAAAAGTACAAAGAAAGGGGAAGGGAAGGGAAGGGAAGGGAAGGGAAGGGAAGGGAAGGGAAGGGAAGGGAAGGGAAGGGAAGGGAAGGGAAGGGAAGGGAAGGGAAGGGAAGGGAAGGGAAGGGAAGGGAAGGGAAGGGAAGGGAAGGGAAGGGAAGGTTCAATGGATTGTATAAACCAGATTGCTTCTGGTTGCAATTCAAGGTGCTGGTTATCACCGATAAAGGCCTGGCTATTTAAGGGACTGCCTGTCTCTTGATAGTGTCTGCCCCTCCAGTGATATCAGGCAGAGTGGATTCGCCCTGGGTCTCTTTGATTAAGCAGTGCCATTTATTGGGATCCAGGAAGCAATCTTCTTTGTTGTGGCACCTGCCCTCTGGAATACCATCCTCCAAGAGATCCATATGGCTCCTGAGGATGATATTCCAAAAGTCTTTGAAGACTTGGATGTTCTCCCAGACCTGGGAATAGCATGGGCATTGAACCCCTGTCTGGAGGTGGTGTTGTTGTTATATTGTATGCGTGTGGTTCTTTGCTTGGTTTTATGGTTCCTGATTATTTTTTTAACTGTAAGCTGCCCAGTGTTGTTTAGAGTTGGACAGCCTCTTTAACAACGAATTATTTAATCATCAAGCTGGCCAGGCTGGACCCTGAATGGCGTGAACACAGCCAAAGCAGGACTGTATTAAAACCTGAGGAGAGGGAGGAAGGGAGGCTGAGCAGAGAGCCCTCTCCTCCTTACCTTGTCAGCAGGAGTGAGTTTTGTCCATGGCTTGTCTGCTCTCCTGTCATAGTCATGGGCATCTGTTACCTCCACATATTCATGAAACCTCAGGATCTTTCTGGCCTGCAGTTCAGCCACAGTAGGCCTTTGGCTAAGCTAAAAGGCAGAGATAGAAGGTCTATGTAATAAAATCGTCGCTTGATCCTCTGCTAGGCAAGTCAAAGTGAGTCCTAACAAGGCCCTGATATCTGTACAATGTCACCCTTTCTACTGTGACAGGAGACCCCTGGGCATGGCACTGGGGCAGCGACTCAGAAAGGCAGAAATGCTTGTGTGCAACTGTCCTCTGCAAACTCTTACGATAACAGTTTTGCAAGACTAAGCTGCAAAGACTTAACTTGAAAGTCATGAGTATGCCACAGCCCATCATCCTCACATGGTAGTGACTCGCTAGTACTAGCGCAAATAGCAGTGCTGCAATAATAAGGCAAGAGGGTCACTTACCTCCATGTCCTTCCATCTCCTTCTGGCCTTAACAGTCTCAAGTGTTAGACTTTCAAAATAAGCCTTTGCTAAACCTATCTCGGTCTTCCTCAAGCCAGCAGCCTTCAGATGTATTGGGACTACAGGCTGGCTGGGAATTCTGGAAGCAGCAGTCCCCATGCTTCTGGAGGGTGCCGGTTTGAGGAAAGCTGAGATATATTTAGCAAAGCCTTATTTCAGGGTTTTAGAAGTCTAAAACTTGAGATGGTTAAGGCCAGAAAGACAGGGAAGGAAACAGAGAAACTTTGGGGAATGCACTTTGTATGCCCGGTCCAAGATCCCATTTGGGGCTCACGCTTACTTGCATTCCCATCTTTGCAAAGAATTCAAAACAGGCGTTGGGTTAAATGCCTCTCAATCTTGGCAACGAGAAGATGTGTGGACTTCAACTCCCAGAATTTCCCCAGCCAGCATGCTGGCTGGGGAAATTCTGGGAGTTGAAGTCCACACATCTTCAATCTGCCAAGGTTGAGAAACACTGGGTTAAGGTGAAGGATGGAAACACCAAAATAAGTGTATACAGCCAGAATGGAGTCAGACCATTAATCTTGAGTTTTTCCTATCTATTTAATTTAGAGCACAGACTTAGCCATAACCTGCTGACCCCCAGCATGCCAGATTCCAAAGCTCTGGCCATCATATTCCTGGACAGAGACTCTGAGTAAATCCTGCAACACCTCACCCGCTTGCAGCGTGCTTCCAGAGGTCACCACCTACAGAGAGCTCTGGCAAACGGGAAGAACATCCACAGTATTTCAATACCTTTCGGGTGAGCCTCCGTTTTATCTCCCTCTTCTCAGCCTGCCGATCAGCCTCATTTTTTGCTGCCAAATAGGAGGGAAAAAAATATATCAAGATGCTAAAATCTCCTTCCAACTTGGTTTCATGCGGACTATGATTAAATAAAGTCTCAGAATATAATTATACACGTGTGTACACACGTTGAGCAAATGGTTTCCATAAAGATTAGTCTTGTGCACAGGAGGTATTAGGAATTGTGCTGGGGGGGATTTCACAACACATAAATATGTCACATATGTATAGACATGCATTTACTCCCACTAAAAGTCACAGTAAATTTTCTGTCTAAAAAGCGAATGTTTTAGGATTTACTTTTTTTTCAGGTTATTCATTCCCAGCTTGCAATGATCTTATCAAAAGTCTTCTAATCAATTTTATTAGAAGGGACCAACAAAGTTTGGCTCCTGTTGTGCCTGGCCTGGCAGACCTTGGTTAGAACCAATGCAATATTTTCTACACAGAACTGATTTTGAAGACACTTCAGAAACTGCAGCCAGTGCACAAGTGATTCTTAAAAAAAAAAAAAATTGGGGACACACGCAAGGATGCATTATTCCTGTACTGAAAATCTTCATCAAAGTTATACTTGAAGACAATTTAAGAGGTTGCATTTTGCCCTAAAGAATCCTGAATGACTTATACAACATGTCCACCTGTAACCTTCCCTTCTCCTTAAAACTTCCATGAAACTCCTATTACCTGTGTTCTTTCCCACTGAGGTTAGGTGGGGATGGTGGGGGAAGCCAAACCTTCCTCATCAATGCAAAACTTCTTAAGAGATGGGATTATTGTTGTTTCTTAGAATATCTTCTTTCTTACATAACGTATTTGGACAATCAGGAGGAGTCTGGTAGCTCCTTTCAAGACTTACAAATTGAATTAAAAGGCATAAGTTTTTGTGAGCAGTAGTCTTCTATCTTTTAATAAAATTTATTAGTTGGAAAAGGTGCTGTCAGGCTGTCTTAAAGCAGAATAGCCTTGAGACAATTAACAGAACTTCATTTTGGAAGAAGTGTAGGATTTCTCTCCAGAATTCTTTCCCCCTATGTAGCAATTCCCGGATTTGGTTATCTTCCTCTTCTACCTGCCAGGTTTAGCAATTTTCAGGTCCATAATGAGAATTGTATTAACTCACTGCCCATCCTAGCCTACCAAGCATGATGATCATGGCCATTATGGAGTCTACCATCCCTAAAATGATGGCTCCAGACTCCTTCAATTAATTTTTTTAAAGAAAACAATACAATAGCTGAAATGTCATGAGACTGCAGAACCTAACCCTCCCTCCCTCCCTCCCTCCCTTTCCCCCAAAAGATGCTCTGGCCACTCTATTCATTTATTTATTTATTGCTGGTTATTTATTACTGGTATTTCTATACACTCCACTCAGCGCCATGCAGTTATAGTCTGGTTCACCCACCACAGCTCTGAATTCCCGATAAATCAAAACAAATGTTTCTATGCAAGTCATAAGTACAGAACGAGCAGAGCTTTTGCCTTGGGCATCAGCAGGTTCTGGATGCCTTTATCAAAATGGCAGATGCCATGTTGCAGCATCACGTTACATGTGTGTATGTCATGATGCATGTACCAAAAGTGTGTTTATGTCATGATGCACGTACAAAATGCACAGCACTGTTTTTATCATTCTGCCCCCTTATTCCCTCATGGACGCCACTGGCTTCTGACCTCCACTTAGAGCAGCCATCCAAGAGAATACCGATGTGAGAGTAAGGGCAAGAGGGATCAAGAATGTACTTTCATCCCCCGAAGAGCGAGGGAGAGATAAGAGGATGAGACTGGCCCCTCCCTGAGGAATGCTAGTGATGTTTATGGATTGACCCTGGGAACTACTCTCAGTCTGGGAAGATTCTCTGTATAGGGTGAAGCCAAATAAACCTTGCTGGATTGAATCTGTATGGTCTCCTGGAGTTTCCTGGGCTAAACCTGACAACCTCACACGTACAGCACTATAAAGTGATACAACCAGAGTATCTGGTAGATGAGCAATAAGGGGAGTCTTGAGTTGCCGTTACTTACGCTGAAGTATATTCCTTTGCTCCAATTCTTCTGCTGTTGGTCTCTGGCTCAATCGCCTTTTTATTTTTTAAAAGAAAAAACAGCGTTTTAGGCAATGGCATCGCTCTGCGGCAAGCACACAAAAGCAAGCTTCACAGTGGTCCTAATAAAAATGACCTCTTTTTTTGGCCGTTTGGCTTCGAAGGCAAAAAGGTGTTTCGGGAAGTACAGGGGCATGAACACAGCACTGGTATGCAGCTCTTTAAATCCAGCTGGCCTTTTCCTGGGATTGCAAGGGGGCTGTAGGGGTCACTGCGGGATGCCTGGGGAAGGCGTGGCTGCTTTAAGGGGCTACGGACGGGGATTACATGAGCCCACTCCTGCTCCAAACCAGCTTTTTGCTCTTGAATCCAAAGTCCTGTACAGCCCTATCAAATACCCCTCTGGTGAAAAGCTTTCCCCTGTAATGATGCGAAATACTGTAGAAGGGCCAGGCAGACTCCAGATGTGCAAGATCTGCTGGAAAAAAACCTGGAGCCTCATAGTCTATCAGCCAGAGCTGGTGGAGTGTGAACCGTTCAAGTTAAGAATTAGAGTCCAATTTCCTTACATCAGCAGAAATGAATTTATAGTCTTTTCATACAAACATTCAACAGCCTAATTTAGAAAGAAAAGCAAGCAGAAAGTATTTTATTCTGGTTGCTATGGTCAAACACATGGAGGGCACAAAACCCTTGCCAACCTATAGAAATCCATCAACTGATCCCCATCTACTTGCTGTCCACTCCATTATTAAAAAAAAAAAAATACAGGACATTAAAACAGTATATCTACATCAAGAATGTTAACCCCAGTTGTATTCCAGGATTTCAATCCATGGTCCAGATTAAGACTCCGTTTTCCACTTTTGATTGCATGTATGAGTTGATACTTTATTAAAGAAGAATTACCCTTCCCCTGAGAAGGAATTTTATGGCTTTGCAGAAACTGTGGTGCCTATGAATAATTCTGTTTAAAGATAAATGTCTTTAGCTGCCTGTGTAGATCGAAGCTCTGTTCATAAGACTGCCAGGACCTAAACAGGTAATGGGACTGTGTACCTTTAAAATTGAGAACACTCTCTGGTTAGCAAACACCCTCATAATCTTTGGGGACAGTCCCCAAACTCTTAAGAGCATGTTACAAGTAAGCCAAACACTTGCTTTTACTATCCTTTAGCCCTTCCTACCTGATTAGCGTTGTCCCAATCTGCTGTCGGATTTCATTCCATTCTTCCTTGCTCTTCCGAGGAAAAGTGCTCTCTTTTGGTAATTCCTGCCATGGAGCCATGTTTCCCAATTTTATGGCCAAGGTGTCTTTCCTCTTGACTTTATTGGCCAGGGCCGCTAGGGAAAACAAGACAATGAATAGTCACAAGACAATCAAAAGTGATCGATGTATTTCTTGATCAAATTTAGAGAGCCGCCCAACTCCATAAAGTCTTTGGGAGTGTATAACATTTAAAAATATCAAAAACCAAAATAAAAAAAGAACAATGTACATCCAGAAGAAAAACCTGTACAAAAATTATATAACTGATTACAACCAACTTTGCCCAACCCTTTAGATTCGGTTCCAGTTCTACATTCATGATACACAGTATGAGATTAAGGATGATGGATGTATTACTTGGGGCAAAAAATGTTCAACTATGGTCACACTTTTTGTTGTTGTTCTCAGCCAGTCTATGATCCTAAGTAGAGCAAATGTGATCCTAAGGGCAGGGAAGAGGAGATCCTTACTGTTGTGGCTTTCATCTTCATCTTCCTCCTCCTCCTCCTCCTTGTACAAAATGGGTCCCTCTGAATCCGAATCACTTGGCCCCTCTTCTTCATCCTGCACAGTCTGCAGTATGAGCCTGGGAATAACTGCAACCATTGGGGTCTCTCCAATGTAAACATGGTGATTGGAAGGACATGTATCTCCTGAGCCATCTTCCTCTTCTTCTTCATCGTCTGGACTAACAAGCAAAGGCACACAATTATTCATATTATATAATAACAACTATTATTATTATTATGAGTACATGTATTAATTGCCTTTTCAGAGGTTCTGAAGGAGCTCTTGAAGCAAAGCAAAACTGCTAGAGTCACTTCCTCGTGAGATGGGCGGTGTCCAGATTTTAAATAAATAAATAAATATAAATATAAATAAAAGGACCCATGGATGGGCTGCATGGTAGCATAATATATCACAGGCATAGCAGATGCGAATTATTAGAAACATCAAAAGGAGACTTCCCCCCACAAGGAAGATCTGGGACTACAAATTCCAGATTCCTTTTAGCCATGCTGAGTTGAATTCTAGGAGCCATAATCCCAACAATAACAAAGTGCAGTAGATTGGAAAACGTTTGATCTGGAGAATCAGAAGATGACATTTACTTGTTTTTAATTCTCTCCTGGAAGGAAAGGATCCTTTCTCAGCCAGTAATAGTGGAGGCGCAGGAGCAGCGTATGTACTGGGAACCCAACAGAAACACCCCCCCATGCCAAAGTCCCAGTCAGATTATGCCCCCATTGTCTGCTACCTGGACTGGAAAAATCCTCTCATTTAAGGAAATGAGATTTTTTCCCCAAGCAAATTACCAAGAGAAGAGAATGTAAGCGTGGTATTAACAGCCCTTCGAGGTAGTCCAGACAGGAAACCAACGCCATGAGCACTAACACTATCTTTATTGTAAGGTTACAGTAACAGAATCTTCAAGTCTGAAAGTGCTTCTCCCCTCCTTTCCTTTTACTCTCCAGAAAACTAGGGAGGGTCCCTTCTGAGATGCTTCCCGCACCTCCTTTCCTTCTGTGGGCTGAGATATCTCTCGCCTGAGCATTGCCCTGGCTGCGGCTCTTCCTCCTCCTGTCTCCCAGGGTTATTCTCACAGAGCATTACAGGTAGTGGTTTTGGGGGGGGGGGGTAATAAACACTGTTTATTCTGCCCCCATCTGCCCGTGACATCCAGTCTCTACCTCATCTGGATACATGAATCCTGGGGGGGAAATGCTCACCCTCCAGTATAGTCACTTGTTGAGATGGGTGGCTATAGAAATCAAATAAATAAATAACAAATAAAATAAACAGTCTACTTCAGCCATTCCCTTCATCTCATTCAGTTTGGGCAATATGGATATTTCAAAAGACACTTTAGGTAGATATCTACTCCTCTTCCTTTCCATCCACCACATCTTCAGTCAACGGATGTCTTTCCTTCCTCTCCTCCTTCAGGTAAAATTTATTAGCAAGCATTTGGCAACCAATCTTGCACACGCATATCAACTGACAATAGCCCTAATCCCTGTCTGCCCTCCTACGAAAATTAAAATGCAAAACGGGTCAATATTGGTTACGTCACAATCTTTGCGCAGCATAATTCTCTCAGCTTAGATTTTTAGTGATTCGGTTCTCACTATGCAGAAGACCTGGATAAAAGGAGAATGGGTAGTTTGTGGCTTAGTGTGCTGTGGGACTCAGCCCCGGCCTTAGCCCATGGTATGAATCTGGTCATCCTGTTAAGCCATGATATGGCTTCTTTGTTTAGCTACAGCATGTTACATGAAGATAGCCATTGTTTTTTATTTACCGAAGCTTAGGGTTAAGCATATTGCATGACCCCAGCCAACAAATCAACTATTAGATCTCCTTCTCCAGTCTAATACCCTGGATCTGCTGGATTACACCATTAATCATTTCCAGACAGCAGAGCTGTTGGTCTCAGGGAAGGTTACCTTAATGCCAACTTAAAGTATACCCAGTATCTTCACAACGTATTTTCACTAAGTATCAGCTTGATGAGGAGCAGCACAGTAATCAATCTCAGTTGAGAACATTCTTATATACAGTTTAAATAAATTTAGCTGGTGGGCATCTACCACTATTTTTTTTTAAAAGGTCTGCACTTGGGAGCAAATGCAAAAAAAGGAGACCAATCTGACCGCACCCAGCTTCTGACCAGCAAACCAAAATGTGACTCACACTTTCAACAGCTCGATGGTAACAGGCAGAGATCTCGTCCTGCCTACTGTTCCATTATCCTCGCAGCAGCCTTCGCTCTCAAAGAGCAGTGAGTGAGCCCGGTGTGAGCCTTCAGCAGGTGGGGTGGCTGGCAGGGGGCTACTCAATGCCTGCTGGATGCGGATGTGCAGTGGGACCTGGGACAAACGAGGAAGCCCTTGAGGTTCTCCAAACCCCTGCTCGGCTGCTCTCTTGGCTGGATCCAGCACCAAAAGACCTTCTTGTTGACTCTCCATCCGCAGTTCGGTGGGAAAGGGAGGCTCTGCCCCATAGAGGGGGATAGGCAATGGAACATTGGGGGGTTCTGATGGAATGTGAGAAGACAGGGGGGTTGAAGGAACAGCCGGAGGGAGAGTTGAGATCATGTGTGGAGGTAGTGAGGAAGGATAGGATGATGACATGATCCTCTCATTAGGGGATTTGGGAGCAGTGGCTGATTCTAGGAAGGAAGATGCATTCAGTGGGATGCCCCTCTTGGGAGGCAGAGGTGGAGAAGGCTTCAACAACGGTGTGCCACTGTTAATCACCTGAGATAATTCAGCTAGAAGGAAACAGAGAGATACCCATTACATTGGATGGAAATGAAAATCTTTATCATAGGATGGATCTAGAAAGGGACCCAGCTCTGCAAACATAGGACCTTTCTAAGACATGCGTGAGAAGCTAACATGTTAGGCACCTATACACCATTCACAGAAGTGGGGCAGACATCAGCAAAATTGTTCAGTCACCAAGATTGTGAAAAAGCCCTTTTAAAAGCTTGGCTGCTAATTAATTGCTCTGCATACCTACATCATTTACTAACGAGCTGTGTCACCTTTACTGATGTAATGTTTCATTCTTTGCCCTAAACTAAGATTTCCAGTTGAGTGTGTTTTATTAACACTGAATCATCTTGTGAAGCTTTTATTCCCCCCACTCCACCCAAGGCAAGATACAAATACATTAAATATACAAACAAAGGTATTAAGTTTGAATCTGGTACAAGCCATTCATGCTATGGGACAGCCTTATGATGCTGTTCTTTTTTGACCCCAGTTCCCCCAACAATACATTTGGAGGAAAATCAACCTACATTTGAAAAGAGGGGAAGAGCAATTTTAGGTTGCTACTACACCTACACACTGAACACTGGATTTCTGCCCATTATTTCACAGGCTAGGTTTCTGACTTCACACAATGATCAACAACAACAACAACCTGTCTAAGCATGTTTATGCAATGAACAAAGATGTCAGTTTCTTTCTTCTTTCTTTTCTCATGTTGCTGTCTTTGTACAAATTACTACAAACTCTTTGGTTGTCTTACAAATATCAGATAAACAAGCAGCTCCTATAAATGTGAACCAGGCAGAACGTGCCGGGGAAGGGCAATTCCCTCTGGAAATTTGTAAGACTTGTGTCTTTACCTGCCTTGCAGACCAATCCTGAATATAACAAGAAGTGGTTTTGCGAGACAGGACAGGTTGTCCAGTTACAATTCAAAAATGCTAATGTGGGCAGAGGGCACTTTCTGAAGATAAAAGCAAAGCTTCTCATTACCCTTTCATATAAAAAAAGGCCAAAATAAAAACTTATCAAACAAAGATAAATACTGTTCATTCTGAACCTATCAAGTCAACCCTAAGCACCTTTTCATGCATTCATACATTCAAGCTGTTCATGTTTATCTCAGTGAAGTAGTACTTTCAGTACTGGGAAGTTTTCTGAGATGACTTCCTATCAGACATACATAATCTCAAGTCTCTGTGTCCTCTCCAAAGTTACTCATGAATTGTGGGGTCAGGATGAGGAAAAAGTTATGTTGAAGCCATGGACTCTGCATTTAGTTGCAGGCTGTTTCAAACATAGCATTAAACTATGGTTTGTTTTAACTATGATTTGTTAAATAATCCACATTGTTTCAAGCAACGAGCATGATTTACAACCCACAATGATTGGGTTTGCACCGTGTGCTAAGCCAAAGGCAAACAAGTTGTTTTATGGTTTAAGACTCACAGTCTTAAGACTGAACGTGGGAGGGATTGCTAACTCTTGAGTTTTCTTTCGCCTGCAACATGTATTTATTTATTTATTTTATTAATCAAATTTATGCGCCGCCCATCTCACTGTACAAGTGACTCTAGGTGGCTTACAAGTAAAAAAGCAATCAAAGCAATAAAAATCTGTACAAAACTATACAAGTTAAAAGGCGGAGAGAGCGTCTTCAAGCCACCAACCAAATGTGATCCCTGTGCTAGTTGGCAGAGCCAGGTCTTAATGTTCTTCCGGAAGGCCAAAAGAGTGGGGGGCCAATCTCACCTCAGGGGGCAAGACGTTCCACAGGGCAGGGGCAAAAGCAGAAAGGGGCTCCTCTCCTAGACCCCGCCACTCAAACTTCTTTAGTTGACGGGGTTCATAACATGCCCTTCCTGACGGACCGGGTGGGACAGGTTGATGTAACCGGGACAGGATGGTTCTTATATATACTTCCCTACCTAATCTGAGCCGCTTCCTTCTCAAGGAGCTTTTCCTTGTTCTATATTTATGTTCCTCCGTCCCATAAGAGATCTAATGTAGTAAAGCTGTGCAAGTTAGACAAGTGTACAAGTTTTTGTGGTCACTGCCTTGTGTGTCAGAAACAAAAGTCCCACGTGCATGTGGAGCTGAATTGCAACATCACCCTCCACCCTCCACTTCCACAATGAATTCTTAGCAGGTGAGCAGGAACAGGTGTAGATCTGCAAGATCAGCTTACATGTCACTCTTCTTTCTCTCCACACCCTCAAACCACAGGTATTGCAAAGCCCTTCCCTAAACCATGCCTGCTGGTTTCATTCTCGCCCCTCCCCACCGGGGTCCTATTTCCAACCAGCCCAGGTGAATAGCTAGTCTACAGAGACACTCTCACTGAAACTTCATTAGCTGGTAGCTCTAACAGACATTTTACATGGCAAGCAATTGAATGAAACGGAGACTGTTCATGTAACCAATGCCTTCTTCCTGAACTGCACGTTCTCCAGGGCGATTTCAGGGCATGACTTTGGTGCAATTAAACCTACCAGCAACCTGACAGTCTGGCTATATATATACTGAAAATCAACAGAAGAAAATAAACAGGCTAGAACTGAACAAATCTGTACTCAGAAGCAAGGGATCTTGTTTCGCATACCACATTTTGATCAGTGCACTTGGACTATCTGATGGACACAGTTGAAGAACTGTAGCACATTAATATAACAGGGAAATGTTTTTCACATGTGCAGCATATTCTGATCATGGGCATCTTGGGGGTACAACAGGGAGCAAGTGACAACATGTGCATCATGAGACAAATGATGCAATTTACGTATTTGTGTCAGATATGTCATGAGTGTTAAGTTGCATCCTTTGCATGGTGTGGTCATTTGGATACCATCATGGCTTGTTACAGATGCCACTGATTCTGAAACAGGTCAAGATTTCAGCTTTTCTCAAGTGCCCTTGATGGCCAAAATAAATACACAGCTTCAGGGCATAGCAAATCTGTTTACATAATTCTTAGAGCAGCAGTGGGAATGTTTGAGGGCTCGGGGCCCATGATTCTGAACTTTCCAAAGGGGGACAGGAAGCCATTAACTGAAATGAGGACATCACTGGGAAGGAGCAGGTCAACTATTATGACCCCATTAGCATGATTTTTCTTTCTTCCTTCCTTCCTTTTTACAACATTAAGGGTAGAAATCACAGAAGCCCGTATTTGGAAGGCAAACCACTCCCATTTTGCCCCTACCCTGATAATAGCCTGAAACCAGCACAAAAAGTTACATTTGGGGGAGCAGGGCAGCAAAAATTGGGGAGGTCTTCAGGTTTTGTAAAACAACTGAAACAAAAAAGGCCCGAAGGTCATACTACCAAAATTCCACCAGAGCTCAGCAGCGTGATCTCAGAACGTTGCAGGGCTTCCTCCCTGTCTTTGCGTACAGCGTTCTGCAACCTGGATCTCCCCGGGCTCCACCCAGGGTAGGGAAGACTAGGTTACAAAATAAACTTAGCCAACAAATTGCTTAGCATAAATTAAACCCCATTTTGTATAGCTAATATATACAGGTGCTGAGGAAGTAATCAACATAATGAGGACACAGAATAATTTTAGAAACTGGTGACATTGTACAACAATGGATGATGTAGAACTTGGGACTTAGGGAACAGAGAGGTGAGACCTGGGTGGATCACACAGCATGGACCTTGGGCATCAGTGGGCTGTGCTCTGGGAGGTCATCCCTAAGCTCTTGAAGACGTAGCCTGGAGTTCAACTTCTCTGCCCTTAAAACAGGCCAGGCTTGTCTTTAAAAGTTTATCTAATTGTCAGCCACTCTATTTTTACCAGAATAGATCTTGGCTATTAATTCAATACATTTCTCCATCTTACATCTTCATTTCTGTGTCCAGCTTCAAGAAGCAACCGTCAACACACTTTACTTCAAAAAACTGGCCAGCAACAAAAGGTGAAAATAGCTGGAAGTCCCACGGGTAGCCCTCTGGACATGCTGGATGAGCCCCACAAATGTGTCCTATACACTCTACCCAAGAGGTAGAACTTCAGCTGAAAAGCTACATCATTATTTATCTTAGTACTTTATTCATTTCCCTTCATAGTATGGACCGCATTTTTAATTTCAGCTCTTGAAGAGAAGGTTGACATTGCAGAAAAAAAATGTACTACTTGCTCTTCATGTCATAGTGACTTTACTAACGGAGATGACTTGGCCTTCTTTTTGAACTTGGAAGTTTTAATCATTTTTTAAATTGTTATGATGAATTTTTGGAGTTTTTGTTTCCTGCTGTTACTCAAGGTTGTAAAAGTCTCAACAAGAAGATTGTCACACCTAAAGCCCTCTTGTTCTAGGACCAAATGGAGAGATTAAGGCAGAGCTTCTCAATCTCAGCAACTTTAAGATGTTAAAAGTAGACTTTTAACTCTCTGAATTCCCCAACCAGCTAGCTGAGGAATTCTGGGAGTTGAAGTCTGCTTATCTTAAAGTTGCTGAGATTGAGGAACACTGGGTTAAGGGGCTGGACTTGGACTAGGGAGACTCTGGTTCGAGTCCCTGATCAGTCACAGAGTGCAATGGATGACTTCAAAGCAGTCACTCACAGCCTGATTTACAGCTGTTGTAGGCAAAAATTGAGGGAGATCCCCACATTCACTGCCTTAAGAGAAAAGGTGAGATAGAAATACAATATATAAATAAATACCCACAGCCTATTATTCAGCATATACATGCATGATTTGGGAGGAGGTCTCATAGAGAGCCATACTATCCAGTTAAAGAAATTCATGACCCCAGAGGGCAATGAGCAAGCCCATCTACTGAAAAGCGTATTCCTTTTCAGGTCACGTTGACTGGTTTTGCTCAACCACAGTTTGTGGAAAAAACAAAACAGGCTGGGTTTCCATGATTTACCAAGTCATAAACTGTGGTTTACAAATCACAGTGGTTTGGTTCAAACAGCACTCTGAGCTAAAGCCAAACAAACTACATTATGATGTGTGCAATGTGCAGAGCCATTGTTTCACGCATGCATGCATGAATGCACACACACACACACCCCTGTGTAACACACACACAGAAATCCGTTTCCACTACAGACCGCTAAATGTGCTACAGAGTATTGATTTTCATGCTTTGTTAAACCTGGTTTTGGAAAAATCTCTCAAAATATTTAGAACTGAGGTATACGTAGGAGAAAGAAAAGGAAGTTCAGGATGTCTAGCCAGAAAAGAGGTGGGTGTGACTCATGATGCGGAAGAACATAAATGCGCACCAGCTCTATTCAGAAGAGTGAATGATCCAGTGTGGGCACAACCTAGTCCAGATGGGTAATAAGCAGACAAAAGAAAGATAAGAATCGTTTCCTGTAGTTTGGCATAACAATAATTGGTGCATCTAGTGAAGGGGCAACTGAAACACATGCCTCAAACACACACACTTGGCACAACAGAATTAACGGATACAAGTTAGACATCAGGATTCAAGGACAAAGAAGTACGAGAGCATTTCAATCTCTCAGAACAATCCATAGCAGGCCCCAAAGTGACCTGCATAACCAACCTATCTTCCCCTCCCTTCCCCCCCAACCTGCTTCCAATTTAAATTCTACTTCAGTCTAGCCACTCTGCATCTGATAAAAGGTTACACCTTTTATTAAAATTTGTTAACCCAAAAGGTGCCACCTGACTCCTTCTGAGATACACATCTAAGAAAACAGTTGCAGTCTACACCCTGGAAGAGACCTACACTTGGGCACCAATCGGAGAAAAATACACTGAAAAACGTTGCATATTTCTACAAGGAGCATCAAGAATGTCTTTCAAATTTTCTGGGTCCATCTGTAATACAATCTATAGTACAATACTAAGATTTTAAACTGTTATAAACATTGTAAAAGGAAAGTGGATTGATATTTGTATTCAAACATGATGTAGCTTTTCTACCAAGTTGGAACAGAGGGGGCACCTTATGCACCAACAGCCATGACACAAAAGTTCAAAACGGCGCCACAGAAAAAAGTGTGTGTGTCTTGGGAGATACGAGAGATCAAATGTCAGCAAATCAAAATTAAAGAGGGATCTTACTCAGGGTGTAAAAAGTTGCCTCTTACCTATTAAGGGGTTGCTATTCCTATTAACAGGCTTGGGAGGTGGCACTGGAGGCTGCTTGGTCGGGGTGGCACTGCTAGTGTTTGTCGCCGAAGCGTGACCACTTGTGGAAGCAGGGGGCAGAGTCCGGGGGGCAGGGGTAGGAGCAGTGGACAAAGTGCCCCCTTTTGTTGTGCTGGGGGCAGCTGCAGCTGCGGAAGAAGACACAGTCCTTGCATTGTTGCCAAGGCCAAGTTCCCTTGCTTGCAGATCACTCGTCTCCTGCGAGGAGGATGACAACGGTCGTTTCGGAGGAAGCAACGGCTGCTTGGGAGCAGGGGGCTCGGGATGGGGCTCCATTTCTGAACTGGGGTGATTGCTGAAAGGTCCTGTGAAGAAACATTTAAAAAAGATTAACCCCATGAGCCAGAAAAGGTCATCTCTTATCAGGGTATATCTATTCAATTGTACATTTCCACACCTGCCACCCTCCATTTCCATGTTCAACCTCCTAAGAGCTCTATTCCAAAGATTCCAGATATGGTTCAAGCCAACCTTCCCTTCCCCATAACAGCATGTCCCTGGGTCATTCCAAGCCACTACATCCACTGCCTATGTGTAATGGTACGTGGCAATAAGCTTAGTAGACAGGAGGAAGAGCCACAGCCTAGACAACCATCATGCAAAAGGTATCTCAGTCCACAGAAGGAAAAGAGGTGTGGGAAGCGTCTCAGAAGGAATCTTCCTGGGTTTTCCAGAGAGTCAAAGGAGAGGAGGGGAGAAATACTTTCAATCTTGCAAGGTTCTGTTAACTTAGCCTTACAATAAAGATAGAGTTAGTACTCATGGTTTGCACTTCTAGTCTGGACTACCTCAAAAGGCTGACAGTATGCGGGCTGGGAATTCTAGAAGTTGGCATGCAACCTAAAGGCTGTATTAAGCCACGGTCCTGCAACTGAAAGGAAGAGGAGAAGGGAGGGGAACATGTCTGGAGAGTCTTAGAAATTAATTTATTTCTCCAATCTAAAAGAAAGTCTGAAGGCTTGTGCCATTTCCCAAACTCCAAGGCTGGCATTCACTTGCAATGCGTGGGTGGAAGGAGACATGAAGGTTGGTAAGTGGAGAGATGGAAAGAGATAAACTGGGCAGGGCCAGGCTTTTCAAAGTTAACAGCTTGTTAAATACTTGGGGGTGGGAGTGCCTCAGAGACAAGATCCAAAACTGGTTATATTCACAATTAAGAAGTGACAGATAACAACATTTATGTCTCAGACAACTTCCCCCTCTCTCTCTCTCACACACACACACCCACAACTCTTAATTTCTCACCCTGCAACTTCTTTGGCTCCTCTGGGGGACTGGATTTCTTAAGACTCAATCTCTTTCCTGTTTCTTCTTCCAAGTGTGCAAGATTGACGATCCCAGAATAGTCAATGGGAATGGTGTGCCCATTTTTCAAAGTGGCATGAATTAACTTGTCGGGCTCTTCTCCATCTGGGGGGAGGAGGGGAAGAGAATCGCATGTCAAGCAAAGCACAGGATCTCACAAAATGTGCTCAGTGCATGTAATTTATAACACAAATCCAGAGGAAAATGAACAGTGAGAAATATTCACTATCAAACCCAACATGATACGGCATGCCCTGCATGGGATCGGCAGTCCGGCCCTTCTTGTTTTTCAGGACAACGAAATGGTGGAAGACCCTACTTATTAAGAGCTAGTAAGGTTACACCACGATTTGCGCAATCATTCAAGTGTGAAATTTCAACGTTTTTAAGAGGAAGATGAATACATGTTGGGACACCTGCCAGAAAAACTGAACAGAAAATAAGATACTTCTGGTTGATAACAGGGGAACAAAACTAATACTCTAGTGGTCTCTTCTTCCTGACTAAACCCAGGGGGCAAAGGTTAAGTCATTCCCCACTTTTAATGTACAGTTGGTATGCAACCCTAACTCCTATGAAATCCCACCCAAGCAGGGATTTAGAATATCTAAAATTGCTGAGGATTTACAAATGCCCTGTCAGGTTTAGCCCATGAAACTCCAGGAGACAATACAGATTCAATCCAGCAAGGTTTATTTGGCTTAGCCTATACAGAGAATCTTCCCAGACTGAGAACAGTTCCCAGGGTCAATCCATAAACACTCCTAGCATTCCTCAGGGAGGGGCCAGTCTCATCCTCTTATCTCTCCCTCGCTGTTCGGGGGATAACAGTACATGCTTGACCCCCCTTGCCTGGCCGTTCTCTGCCCACACTCTCACATGCCCAAAATCCCAAGTTCATGAGTTGATCTCAGTTGGCTAGCTTTTGTGGTAGCCAAAACAGTGGCAGGAAAGACGTGGATGATGCTCTATAGTCACTTCTAAGTGTTTCACGTGCCTCGGATGTGTGTGTGTGTGTGCGCGCGCGCTCTTAGGTGTGAATGTTTCCATACATCTCTTATAAGCTGCTGGGAGAGAAAAAGAAAGTAGGGGTACATTCTATTTAGAAGGTGATTCTGGATTTCATGGAAAGAGCTAATGCCAAGATTAGCCTGGTAGATAGATTTTTTTTTTAATAAAAAAAGGAATCATGTAGCGGGGATAAAAGATCTTAAAATACTTGCCTTGTTTAGCTAAGCAAGCTCACAGACTTGGATGACATGCATAACTTGTGAGGGTCTTATCATTGTTAATAAAATATTTATACTGAATTGTTTAATGTTTGAAGTAGCCTTTTGCCCTCTGTTTAACTTCTGCTCATTGTTAAAAACCAGGAGTACAGTAGAGAGAGGCGGGGGTGGGGGGGGACCTAGCCAGCATAAGCTTCAGTTAAAAATAGCTAGAATAGTTTAGAATGAGAAAAATGGCATATAGAGAGCTCTGGAGCTTGATTAATCTTACATGGTGCATGGCCTTGAACAAAGCCTATCCAGTTTATCCCAAGGAAATGTTCATGGAATTATGGCTTGATTGTGAAATATTGGTTATTACTCCACCGGGGGGGGGGAGGGTTTTGAACAAAGGAGATTTTATTGTGTAATATTGCTTATTACTCCACTTTAAGAAAAAATATCTGTTTCTATAATCTTGTTATTGTCCTATGCCTCAACAGAAATTTAAGCAAAAGCATGAAATTTTCTGCAGGAGTCAGGGGATTCATAAAGCCAGAAAGGGAAATATCCTTACTTCTTTGTGAAATATGTGTCTTTGCCTTCTCAATATCCCATGGGAGATTTATGATAAAAGGGGCACCTTGCTTTCTATAGGTGGGGGGAGAGGGGGATTTATGACTTTTTTTTATAAAAGAAAAGGATTACTGCAGGAAGTCAAGAGTTTCCCCGTGAGTTGTTTGACTGACCCATAGTCAGACAGTTCAGTGAATACAGGGCTAGCTTTTCAGATTCTTTATTCAATGATATTTAATTTGTCATTTGTAACTTCAATAAACCAACAGCATACTAGTGTGGGCTTTCACGGCCAGTATCTGTTGGGCAGTGTTGAGTTTCAGGATTTAGTGACTGTGGTCTAGACGCTACCTTGCCTCTGAAGATGCCAGCCACTGTTGCCGGCAAAATGTCAGGAAATCTGCTGTCTAGACCAGCGTTTCTCAACCTTGACAGCTTGAAAATGTTGGTCTGGACCATGGTCACTACACCCTGAAGCTCAACACTGCCCAAACCAGCAGGAGTTTGTTCTTACTCATTATTTGGATTTATTTCTTGGTTGGTTGGTTGGTTTAGACGATTTGTACAGCTGCACACGTCACAAAGGTGGCTCTTGACAGTGTACAAAGATTAAAACCCCAAAACAGTCTATAAAACCAAAGATACAGGCCATACTATAATACATGCCTGGGGTCAAAAACCATTTCCCTTCAATCACTAAGGGAAACATTCAAACAATGGGATTCATTTAACTTCCCAGTCTGTGAGAACATCCAGGTCTTTAATGCCTGTGAGAACATCCAGGTCTTTAATGCCTTGCAAAAAACCAACAGGGTCGTGGCCAGCCCAGATCTCCAGGGGAGTGCTATTCCACAGGGCAGGCACAGTGACAGAAAAGGCATGACACAGGGGGACAAATGGGCTTAGGGGAAGATTGGTCTTAGTAGCAACTGCTGCTTCAGCCCATTTATCTTCTGTTGGAACTGCCTCTTTAAGTCTTGAGACACAGAATGCACGGGGGTGGTGGGGGCAACAAAAAATAAATTAGGAGAGGGTTTGCAGCTTCTTCTTCTTCTTTTTTTTTAACATTAGCAACCTTAATTACCATTTCATCTGAAAAGGCAAAGGGACAAGAATCACCTGTCTTGGGACAACTATAGCAACCTTCAGACCAGAGAAAATTAAAACACAAGCTTAACAGAAAGCATGCTCCTGACTGGAAACGTCAAAGTGCATCCATAATACAATTCAGAAGTAAATCAAGATGTCCACAAAGATTCAACAGGATGTCACTTAAAGTTACAGAAAGGGCACCAGAAACACAAACCTCCTTAAACTGTTACCCACACATGAGAACTTATTATCTGCACACACAGTTGGCCCAAAAAACAACCTTCCCCATGTTACTGTGCACACATAAGCGGAGCAGCCGCTGGGAAATCTCTTTTCAACACATCAATCAGAACAAAACAGCCCTGGGAACATTGCTAGGAAGTGATGTATTCGTGTCAGCTAACTGTAAGAAATCTGGGGACTTCCTTGTATTTGTGCTTGATTCCCCTTGTACTGTGGCTGCCCGGTGCAGGGTCAGCTCTCAAAGGTGAAAAAGTCGGGCACATGCCAGGGTCCCCAAGTTTACTCCCATTTTGTACAGGGTATCACTTTCATTTCTTCTTTGCTCCCTGACTCAAGTTATTACAACTCAGTTTACAGACTCTGCCAGGCAGCTGGTCAATATGCCAAACTTCCATATGAAGATCAAGTATGTATTTGCTCGAACCCAGAGGTTGAGTCTGTTTCACACATCCTTTTAAAATGCCCACTCTACTCACAATGGTGATCAGAGCTATTACACCCACTCCTGAGTCTGATAAACTCTGCTGATGTTGAAGAGATTGAGGTATTCTTTCTAAATGAGTTTCTGAAGACAGTAGCAACATTTTCATTTATAGACTTAGCTTATAGAAACCGGTGGGTGCCTTCAATGAATTATTAACTTTGTAGGGCTTCCTTTCCTTTCCTTTCCTTTCCTTTCCTTTCCTTTCCTTTCCTTTCCTTTCTCCTTTCCTTTCTCCTTTCCTTTCTCCTTTCCTTTCTCCTTTCCTTTATTTAATTTGTATGCTGCCCATCTCCCCCAACAGGGGAGATATACATGTACTGTTACTTATGTATGTATTAATGGTGTGCTGTATTTTTAAATTCTGTTAACTTGGTCTTGGACTGTAAATAAATAAATAAATAGACTCTGCTTTAGGTACATGTTATCAGTAAGAAACTCCTATCATAACAAAAATTCAACTTCATCCCATAACTTGTGTTTGCAAGCCCTTCCTTCCTTCCTTCCTTCCTTCCTTCCTTCCTTCCTTCCTTCCTTCCTTCCTTCCTTCCTTCCTTCCTTCCTTCCCTCCCTCCCTCCCTCCCTCCCCCCTCCTCCCTGTGTTTCTATGCCACTTTAGTCATTACAACTCCAAGCAGTCTTCTATTTACTCTTGCTCATCCTTCTCTCACAGTGTAACTATGACGTGATGTTACACACTATTCTTCAAGGCTGTATATACCACATGTCTATATCATTTTCACCAGCACCGACACAACACACACAGAGTTCAATCTTTTCGAATTTCCAGCAGGCTTCTGTTTAAGGAGGAAATGAAGGCAGCAATTAGTAAATTATCCTGGCAGCATATGCAGGCAATGGCTTCTCATGTGGTGCTCTATGATTCAAGAGCAAAAAGTCTCTGATCTCCGTGAACTTCTAAAACTGATGAGGGAGATGACTGTTCATGTGTTTATAAGTTCTTTGCAGGCCAAAGCCAAAGTGAAGAGAACAAAGGGATGGTGGTGGTGACCAGGAAGGTGCTTTAGAAAATAAGCTCAAAATGAGAAACAATACAAACTACCTACTCATCTCCAGTCTGGAGCTACACTACACTCTTCCAAAGAGGGAGACATGCAATTAAGGGGAGAAGAACAAGTGCTTTTGACTCACTAAGCACAAAATGTGTGCCCTTTCCCTTGGTGACTTATCTATCACCTCAAATGCAGGTTACATAGAATCTGCATAAGTTTATAAATGTTTATTTGTAGATGTAGATTTAGAAATTACTCTACTGTAATTATAAACATAATGCATTTCATACTCTAAGTGGGAGAGAGTCGACAAGTAGCCGCTGAGACTGCTCAGCCTGCTGCCCAGGTATTAAGAGTGCGGGACGGCATTTGAAGGCTCCTGTTCTTCCTTCCTAGGATGCTCAGTGGTGCAACTGGAAAAATCCAGGGCCAGCTAAAATGGAACCCAAGGTTATGTGCATCCTGCTGATGCATGCGGCATCCCTGATGTATAGGCAGTGCTGTGAGCAAGCCAACAGAAGCAGCGTCATTCTTCTTTTCCATCGTATCAAGTTGAAGGAAGGGACAGGGAGGAAATTCGAAACTTGGGGAGTCATTTTCTATCACTACCTCTCCTGATCTCTCCTATCGTGAGTTCATTTACAGTGAGCCTTGAGTCCTGCTGTCAAGTGGAACACAAATATTTTTAATTCACAAACAATAAGCGAGGAATAGGAAGGGAGAGGCATGGAGTTCTGGTCCTACTGGGAAGGAAAGGGTATTTCCTCCTCTGCCTTTTTCCTGTGGGCAGGGCTGGATCAGCTATTCCACGGAACATTCTGCAAAACAGTCCCCGCCGCCACCACATCCACACTTTCTATTTAGTATCTGGCTGGACGGGGAAGGGAGAATGACCGACTTAGTCTTTGCAACGTTCCTAAGTTTGAAAAAGGATGGCTTTAGAGCAGGGCAGAGGAATTCCGTTCCTCATCCAGTTGGGGACAATACTGTCACTTCGGTCAACAGCATGAAGTCTTTTCTGCTGAAGACGTTATAGGCAAAGTCTGTCAATTCTTTGGCTGGCTTTAGAACATTCTGCCTCAAGGAAAGAGGCAGCCAGCTATGCCTTGATGCGGCAAAGCCTCCACAGTGGAGTAGAGCTAGAATATCTGCGACAGAACCAACCAATTGTCTTATAATGAGCCAGACTTCCAGTCTGTTTTACTCACAGCTTTCCATGCCCGTGATCCCCTGGTGTGCTCCCTGTGAAGCGCCAACAGACCTACAGCTATTTCCCTTGACCCCCACCAAGACCACTGCACCCCGTGACTTTCTAAACATCTTTCACGTTCTTTAAATTTTAAAGAAGTAGCTAGATTGCTGCAAAGGAAGCCACCTTCAGCATCTTCTTTATCAACAAAAATGCTCCTGGATCTTGCATTAAGGCATTCTTTTTTTTTTATTTTTAGAAAGTGTACCCACCTGGGAGGGGAAGAGGGAAACATCCTGGGAATCTAGAACAGTTGGCAGTGAGGATCCTCACTTGTTACTTTCCAGCAAATAAGGGTTTTATAACTGGCAATGCCAAGAGACCCTATGCTTTCAAAAGTCTAAATTATGGTCCCAAAATACTGAGCATTCCTGCTCTATCTCAGTCTTGAATTGTCCAGATGTGAGCACACATCTGCTAGGAATTCTGGGAGTTGCCATCCCAACACAGATGAAGCAAGGCTGGTAGCAGTTGTCCACAATTTTAGATGAACTCTTGTCCAGCCCCATCATCAATTATCAAGAATTGAACCAAAGCCTTTCACATATATGAAAGATGTGCTTTATCCCCGCAGTATTCATTTTCACTGCTACCTTGGAATCCAAGGGAGCTTTCCAGTACTCACTAGCTGACCTTCAGCAACTCATAATCTGTCACCTAAAATGTCTCCTTGGAAAAAAGGAAGGAAATAAATGAAACGTTCTTTCGCCTGCTCTCCCTGGAACATACAGAACCCATAGCAAAAACGTTCAAAGGGCAGACAAGGACAGAGAGTCACATTTAGCAGAGGTGGGGAAGGGGGTGGGAGGAAATGAGGGGTGTAAATGAGGGGGCACCCAGGCATGGAATGCCAAAGATGAGGTTTGTCAGAGCTGGAACTGCAAATGTAGAACACACAGAGGAAGACAATGGGTAAACTCACCCTGTTCAACATCTTCCAACAGAACCCCTCTTTTAATGAGCTCCTCTCTTGGCTTTCGCATTGAAATCTTTCGTTCTAAAACTGACATTAAATTGGAAACAAAAAACCAGCACTCAGAATAGAGGGCAAAGATGGGGGAAATCATTTTTAATGATTTAATAAGTGGCTTACTCTGATTGTTTCAAGGATGAATGTTACATACATGTTCTTATCTAAATACTTATCTTCCCCCAACCCATGTTTCAAGGGGAGGACAGGGAATGATTACACCTTATACCTAAATGCACATCTTATTCTACAACTGAAAAACAGTCAATGGAACTTTAACTATGAACCTCTTGTCTGAAATCCTGTTTGGGATTCTACCATAGGCCCCTTCATCTTTTCAGGTTCCAGCAAAGCTTCGTCATAGCCACAGTTGGCTAGCAATGTGAAGTGGCAATAAAACTTTGGAGACATTGCTGTGGAAGCAGATCTGGAATCTGCTGTTTTCAGGTAAGAACACAAAGCGCTATTCCTGTTAATTTCCGATCTGAAAGGCCTGTTGATTCAGTGAACTTCTGCCAAAGCTAGAATCGCGTTAAAACAATACTGTTTCCAAAACAAGGACTGGCATCTCACATTGCAGGAAGTCACGGACTTTTAATTGTGGCTTGTTGACTAAGCCACACTTGACTCGATTCTTCCCCTGAGTTAAGCCATAAATCATGGTTTACAAAGCACGGTGGCTAGAGTCACTCATTACCACTCAAAGCCAAAAGGAAGCAAGCTGTATCATCACTTAATGCAATGAGCAAACTCAGGTAAAGAATCCATATGGGCTTAAGGAGAGGAGAACATGACTGAGGCCTAGCAGGTTACCTTCCGATGTCTCCTTAAATTTTCCACTGGTTTTCTTTTTCCGCCACTTCCAAGGTTTAAAGATCTTGCCAAACCCAGCAAACTTGCTCTTTCTCTTGGAAGGGGGGGTTGTGTCACCGGATTCCAGAACTTCAGCCACCGTTCCAGCATCCTGTGGTGGCTGATCCACCTCCTCAGCTGCACAGGAAAAAAAAAAGACAGGAACATTCATTACAATGTGACATTGGCACAATGATGCCACCCCTTTCCAGATGAAGGTGACCAGCTGGAATATAACTTTTTTAATTAAAAAAAAAAAAGCGCCTTACACAGCAGGAAAAAACACGGATGGAAAGCTTGGGAAAATAGCTTCTGCATGCAACAGGTGGTCGGTTTCAGGAATCCTTTACTGGTATCACCGTAACGCAAATATACCCTGCTCTTGTACAGATTTGCTATAAGATCGATAGACAGAAACTCAGCTAAAATTATAAGGTGACTTTGATTTACTTCCTGTTTTAAAAGGGAGAAAAAGGGCATCCTAAGCCAAAAGTAACAATCTCAGGAAATCAACACAATAACAGCCTCCTACTCCACCTACCGTTCTGGCATTCCCCAAACATTTTTAAAAACAAAAACAGTGCGCAGGAGGGAAGAGACGGGGCCTGTGGGAAAATATCCCTGCGGCTTAAGAACGACGCTGTTCCATGAAGCAAACAGAAGTTAGAAATGGAAAATCCATTTCGGTTTTACCGTTTTCAGCCATTTTATGGCACTTGGAGTGTTCCCTGTAAAATATTAGGCAACGGGACCTACAAGAAGCCCCATTCGCCAAAAGATGCCCATTTCATATTCACGGATAAATATTCTGCCTCGGAGTCATTTTTAACTCATTCTTGTGCTTCTGTTCCTCATTTCTGTAAACGTCCATTGTGTTTTCTGGGTTCAGAACATCTACCAAGAGCAGGTACTAATATTTAAACTATTTTAACGATCCTCAAAATTGTGTCCTGCTACACTGCGTCTTCTACAAGGATTTTCGTAACACGTTCTTCTATCCTATCATTTGCAAAACCTCAGAGGATTTTTACGTTGACTGTTTTCTTGCAGACCAAGTTTCTAGAATTACAGGGCCAGTTGCTGCTCATTGAGCCCAGGTTAGGGAACAACAAGATGCAGTCAAACAATGGTTCCTATGCTTATTAAACTTATTATTTTGTTACCTAATAATGCTTGAAGTTTATATTGTTCTTTGCATTGTCTACTGCAGTGTTTCTCAACCTTGGCCACTTTAAGATGGGTGGACTTCAACTCCCAGAATTCCCTAGCCAGCAAGGCTGGCTAGGGAATTCTGGGAGTTGAAGTCCACCCAAGTGGCCAAGGTTGAGAAGCACTGGTCTACAGAATGAATGAACTTGAGTACTTGTCAGCAACCGTAATAAAACTGAGTTGAATGAACATTTTCAAGGAATAAAAAACCAGTAAAAACAAAGAGACTAACCATCAGCAACCAGAAGAACCAACTCTAGCAGTCATTAAATTATTATGCACTATATATTTGGGTGATCATGGCCTTCTCTGAGTGCTAATAAAATAAAGGTCAGACAACTATCTCCCCAGGAAGAATGTCCCACCACAGGGACTTCACCCCCAAGAAAGCATTTAATTCCTGTCTTTGCTGTAAGCTTCAAAGGTGATGTGCCTGGTAGTTGAATAATAAAAATACATAAGTAGCAAATAATCCTCTGCTTTTCCTAACAGGAACCTCACTCCCCAACTAACACCACCTTCTGTTTTTAACGGGGTTTCCTTCCCGTATAAAATATTGTCTCCTTTTGCTCCTAATCACTGATTAGGATCACATTTCACTATACCTGGAAAAGGAAGAAGACCTCTAGAAATTGATCTTGCCTAAAAGAGGTCTGAATAAGGAGCATGCTATTGTCTTCCTTCACCTTCTTACTTAGTGCAGCCTTGGTTTCTTAGCTTCTTATAGGTTTCTATAGCTTCTGTTTAGCTCTTCCAACCAGCAAGAATGGCTAACAAATCAAAACATCTCCTCTGGCTTTCTCAGTGCAGTATTGTGGAGGCTCGATGCACCCCACAGCTTCCCAACATGATTGTTGGCCCTTGAATCTTCCAAAATAATGCTGCTAAAGTTGGTTTGGGTATTGCAACTTTCCAGCTTTTTAACCACTTTTCCAGCTTTTTTTAAACTACCTGGTCATATGCCCCTATGTTCCCAGCCTCTACTCTAAGAAGAGTTAACCTATCACATTTTGTAGATGAGCTATCTCAACTTCACAGTCCCCAGACATTTGGGGTCTATAGTTCCTAGAATTATGTTAGCTATCCTAGGCGGACATATGGAAGTTGCCATTCCAAGAATATCTAGAGGATACCACAATGGAGAATGCAGATTAGCATCTTTCCCTGGAAGCTACTATCACTTAATTTGCTTTATTTCTATCCCCTTTCTACAAATATGCACAAGGCAGAAAACAGTTCTCCTTAGGAACAAACTCATTGTGAAAAAGTGGCATATAAACAGACAAACAAAATTTCAAGAAAACAACGTAGGGAAAAGTCCATTCATTGTTGTAACTGAAGTCACTTCCAAAATGACACAATTAATTTTAAGTCAAAGAGACCAAGAAATTATTCCTTAGATTTCTTATATTATGGCTGAGTTTACACACTGTACTAAGTTATTCCTTTTTTAGCCCAGGTTCATTGCTATATTATTATTATGTAATTTTTAATTTTATTATTATTATTATTTATTATTAAATTACTATTATTAAAAAAAATGCCACCCGACTCCCGGTGACTCTGGGCGGTTTACAAATTGTTAAAAATATTTAAAAACAAAGAACAATACAAAAACAACATATAAAATAAACCATAGATGATAAACACTAACTGCTAGTTTCACACATTGCATGAAGCCAACATGAAACAGATCACTTTAGGGATTCTGCAGCCTCTGTAATTTCCAGATCTATGGCCAGCCCCCCAAATTCTCAGCAACAACCATACCATGTGCAAATTCCAAAACTCCAGGGCTAAAAGTTGTGGCTTAGCATGAGTATGAAATCTAAGTTAAGTCTATTTGAGATCTACTAACACTCACTTCCACTTGCCTTATTATTCTGCACCAAGATGATCTACTTGAGTCAAGTTTCGATGTAAATGTTTTCCTTGCAGAGGGCTGCCATTTCAATTTCTTCCAGGGAAAATAGATTTAAAAAGAAAAACATCACATAACCCAAATCAGGCTTCGATTCAAACAGAACTTTTCAGGAGGCTGGCATCATTTGAGTGATACTGGCTTGAAAAGGGTTCATGTTGTACAAGGACAGAGTTGAGATCATATGTGAATGAGTACAGAACCAGTTTAAGACTACTCTGATGAAGAAATAATATATTACTCTTGTCCAGGTACTTAGTGAGTAGATTAGTTGTTATCGTAATTCTTCCAGAGGAAGATTTCCAGGTAACTGTTTTACTCACAGATGACTTACACTGTAATGCTGTTCGTTTGGAATCTTCCAGAAATAAATCTACTTTTTGGCAAATATGGACATGAGACATTTTTGTATCTCAGCTGCACAGTGGCACTTTAAGACCTAATGTCCTTAAAACAAATAAACTAAAGGTGCTTGGATATAGAATACTTCCAGGTGCAACAGATGCTTGGATGTAGAATACCTCCCAATGCAAAACCCAATTAAAGCTACACTTTGCTGCGCAGAAATTGCTCTAGAGAGCACAGAAACTACTTAAAGGAAATCTTTGGATGGGAATTCACAACTCCATGTTTTGGGGAAGACAAAAAAGTCAAGGTGAATATCCTCTTCAAGAGGAAGAGAGAACAAATGTCTTGTATATGGACAACCCAGCTAATTCTTTGGCACCTCAGTTGGTAAAGGGAAGGTCTTTTTCTTGAGTTCTTGGTAGAGTGGATTTGACTGAAACTGATTTAAATCATTGGTCAAGAAAGCTCACTTTAAATCAAGATTTATTTACTAATCAATAATACTGTATATCCATCACTACCATAAAAGGAACAATTTATAGATTATAGTTACTGAAACTAAGCAAGTCTGGGTTTGATCAGCAACCAGAGGAAACTCCTCAGGAACATTATGCATCTTGGTCTCCATGACACATAGACAAAAAGAGTAAGATCTAAAGTTTATGAAATAGACTGAAAGAGATCCCACGTTTGGTGAGTACCTTTGAAAAAACATTCTTCATATTTTGCAGAACACAAAAGTCAACATTTTAGGATTTCCTTTGCAAAAGTACTTCTGGACATCAAGAGCAACACAGCTAAATATTCCAAGTATTCACAGGCTCGCTTCCTCTTTAGAAAAATGCCAATGGCAGCTCTTATCTCATGTGTTATATTTTAGTAAGAGCTCTACTTTTTATTCATTCACTTGGTGAAATGATCACCTCCTGCTTTCACAGTAGGAATATTCTTTTAATGACATTTGCTGCATCCCCAAATTATAGTTTTCACTATTCTTCCCAGTGCCAGGGAAAGAGGTGATGAGGTTCTAGAATCCATCCTATTGATTACTGGTTGTAAAGGGGTAATTCAGTGAAGACATACTAGGATATAACCACTCTGAAATAAAGGGTGTCATACCACAGCCACCTGCAATCAGATCAAATACAGGTGAAACTCGAAAAATTAGAATATCATGCAAATGTTCATTTATGTCAGTATGGCAACTCAAAAGGTGAAACCAATATATGAGATAGATGCATTACATGCAAAGCGAGATATGTCAAACCTTACTTTGGTATAATTGTGATGATTATGGTGTACAGCTTATGAAAACATTACAATTACCTTTTGGAGGGAAAGCCCCAAAAGGTAATTGCAAAAGAAGTTGGATGTTCCCAAAATGCTGTATCAAAGCACATCAATAGAAGGTTATGTGGAAGGGAAAAGTGTGGTAGAAAAAGGTGCACAAGCAGCAGGGATGACCGCAGCCTGGAGAGGATTGTCAGGAAAAGGCCATTCAAAAGTGTTGGGGACTTTCACAAGGAGTGGACTGAGGCTGGAGTTAGTGCATCAAGAGCCACCACACACAGACGGATCCTGGACATGGGCTTCAAATGTCGTATCCCTCTTGTCAAGCCGCTCCTGAACAACAAACAACGTCAGAAGCATTTTACCTGGGCTACAGAAAAAAAGAACTGGTCTGTTGCCCAGTGGTCCAAAGTCCTCTTTTCTGATGAGAGCAACTTTTGCATCTCATTTGGGAACCAAGGACCCAGAGTCTGGAGGAAGAATGGAGAGGCACACAATGCACGATGCTTGAAGTCCAGGGTGAAGTTTCCAGAGTCTGTGTTGATTTGGGGAGCCATGTCATCTGCTGGTGTTGGTCCACTGTGCTTCATTAAGTCCAGGGTCAATGCAGCCGTCTACCAGGAGATTTTGGAGCACTTCATGCTTCCTTCCGCAGACGAGCTTTATGGGGATGCTGACTTCATTTTCCAGCAGGACTTGGCACCTGCCCACACTGCCAAAAGTACCAAAACCTGGTTCAATGACCATGGGATTACTGTGCTTGATTGGCCAGCAAACTCGCCTGACCTGAACCCCATAGAGAATCTATGGGGCATTGCCAAGAGAAAGATGAGGGACATGAGACCGAACAATGCAGCGGAGCTGAAGGCCGCTATTGAAGCATCCTGGTCTTCCATAACACCTCAGCAGTGCCACAGGCTGATAGCATCCATGCCACGCCGCATTGCATGTAATGCGTCTATCTCATATATTGGTTTCACCTTTTGAGTTGCCATACTGACATAAATGAACATTTGCACGATATTCTAATTTTTCGAGTTTCACCTGTATTATTCTAACAACTGTTACATGCAGTAACCCAATGAAGTTCAGAACACTAATCTTGGTCAAAGAAAATATATTCACTTTCTCTTTCATAAAGATTCTAAGATTTTATTGTGCAGACAATGGATGGATCAACAGTAATACGGGTCAGCACATTTGACAGGCTTGTATTCTTGCACTATTTAACACCACGAACACAGACTGTCTGTCCGATCACTCTTTACATGCTCTAAGATTCTGGGGCAATGCAACGGTTGTCTTGTCTACTTCTTCAATTGTTAGCTATAAGCTTCATTTGAGTTACATATTCCAAAGGGTAACAGTATCTCACAACAACAAAGCCAGGAAGCAGTCTAGTGGTGCCATAAATACCACCAAATTAGAGCTTTTTTGAAACACATCCCCCTCCGCTAGCAGAAATGCATATATGTATGTCCCGATGTCTGTGTATCCACCAAGCGCTCAATACTAACTCAATAAATTTGGTAGTATTAAATTAGTGTATCCTGCATTGCACCAAGCGCCACATGACAAGCAGAGCAGGAAGGTGGCTGATGTCACTATGCCAAGAACAACTCATGATGGTTCTGATGTAGCACAGTAATCCAACAGACCCTGGAACAGGAAGAAGGGCTTCTTCCTGATATTTCAACCATTACATTCATACATCAGCGCTCACCCCAGGCCAAAAGCAAATTCTTTGGAGGTAAACAATACCACTGTTAAAATTATTCAACAAAACGACTGAAAACTACAACAGCATGTTTGGAGAAGGGTCCAAGAACTGGTTAGTGCTATTTCTGTACATGTTCTACGTCTTTGCTAATGGATTTATTTAGATTGGTACAAACTTTAAGGCCAATGTATAACTTCCAATATTTACTTATATTTGAATTAAAACAAAGAATAAAGGCTAGATAATTCCAGCTGTGGCAGAGGAACACTGGTGCAGGTTTTTTGTGCAATTGTAGCCACCTACTAATAAGTGGACCAAATGTCTATGTTTGCTCTTTCATTAAGGAAGTCTGCACACGCTTTATCTCTGCCCTCAAGCTGGCATATTTTCTGATTAAAGACAATAGGTTATTTCTCTTCCATAAATTTAAACTCTGTATCATGACACATCTGCTTAATTCAGGCACCAATTTTATTTTTGGACACAATGTGTCCACTGTGCAAACATTTGAATAATTTCACTACCCAGGAACAGATATTAAGGTATAAATTTGCATTAGTAAGCCTATATTTGGAAAAATAGTGGACACCTGGCAGAAATTGTAATTGTGGACAGCTAATTCTGGCTTAACCAATGGCCTGAATAGCTCATTAAGTAGCATGAAGTGAATGTCGAGTGAATACATAGGGAGTGGGCGGAGTGCCGGAACACCCATCATGGCATCACTGTGAAAATCCCTGTGACTTGTGTACTTGCATCCAATGACAGGACACAAGTACAAAATGGTAAGATTTGCATCATGGAGTCACAACACAATTTGTCATTTTTTCATCATCACCACAGTTAGGAACAGTAGATACTCGGGGTGAAGAAGAGCCAGGGTTACTGCTCATAAACTTAAAAACTGGAATGCTGCAGACTCTATTCCCTCTTAAAAACCTCTGTTCTACTTCAGCAGGGACGAGGAGCAGGCTAGGAGACTGGGTATACTGGCAGTGGCAGCAAATTTAGGGAGGGGGAAAATAAAAGGAGCCGTACCTCACACACACAACCAGTGACCCACAGGTTGTACGCCTACGGCTGCCTGTTATATTGTGAAATTCACATTTGAAGTAATAATTTGCCTGGCACATTCTATCACACACATGCATGAGTCAAGAGCATGCTGGATGAGCCCGTCTGAAAAGGATAAAAAAAAAAAAAAGTCTGAACCAATTTCCACATTTCCCCATACCTTCCCAACAGCACTGGACTGTCTTGCAATATGTTTGCTGAAGTCAAACTATGTGCACTCAAGGCTTAAGTATGGGGAAGGTCACCCCACCTCTCTTCCTGAAAGAAAAACAACCTACTACAGATAAATAATGGCTATTTCCATTATTGTAACCACATCGACAAATGTCACAAACACCTTTTGCAATAAGGACAAATATACGTTCTGTCTCTGGTGAAAGCATAATGCAATATATAAGAAACAAAGGGTGTAAAATAGCTGTGTTGATCTGATTCAGCAAAACCAAATGGGCATAAGAGAGACAGGCAGTATGTGGGCGCATTTATGTGGCACATTAAATACTGTACTAACCACCTTATGACTAGACCTTCTTCAGGTACCTGCATGAAAGACCTCACAAGAATCGCCTTTTATTTTGGCCACCAGCAGTATGTTTTTACTCTACTCAGCATCCGGAACACAGGATTATAGAACATAAGGACGTGACCACCTACTTCTTTGCAAATAAAGAAATTGCTAAATACATTTAGCCATTTAAAATGGCTAGGAAGTGCACAGAATCCACAGGCACACAAAAATAGAAAAGTCTCTTAAAAACGGGAAGGCGCTTGGTAGAGGTTTAAAATGTGACTTATAATAGAGGCCACAAGGCAAGTACAAATATATTTAACACTTAAAACTCATTTCCCAAATCAAAGACCATCTCCATTAAAGTCATACCCTATTTGTGAAATATATCCTGCACAAGGTCAGGCTAAGAAATGTTTCTTAACTAGAGATTAAAGTACTGGGGAAAAGATTAATGGCAGGTACATAAATGGCTCATTTGTCAGCATATTAATTCAGCTCCTGGTTGACTATTGAGCAACACTACTCTGATCTTGGTAGCCTTACAGAGACAGCTTTCTGGATGGCTCCCTGGACAATCCAATTGGGCCCTCAGTTAAATAGGAGGGGAAGAAGAAAACAAGATCCCATTGTAGGATAGTGATGTTCACTCTTAAAATTCAAAACATACCTACTGCTGAACATTGCTCCCACTGTCGCCAAGGCTGCCCAGAGGTGAGGCATTACAAAGAAATCTCCCCCACATCTGCCCCAAATCTTAGGCTCTCCACTTTGCCAGACAACATAACAGAACCTCACAGATGTCCAGTATAGGCTTTTGTAGGACAGCAACAGGGACTCCAACATCAACATTAAGAGTCCCTAAAACCCGCAGGATGGCACTGAGAGGACCCTGCGGTCTAGAATCCTCCCACTGAACCTCTGCTCCTTCCTTCACTCTTAGATAATAAGCACATTTCAGTTCTAAAGTAGAAGATCAGGGAGGGAATGGCTTTTTCTGAAGATGGAAACAAGTGAATAGAAGTGTTTTTTAAAAAAATCTTCTGCTAAAGGATGACTGAGTAAACTGCTTCAGGATGGCAGGTGATTAGAAGAAGTAAGTTTTAATAAATAAGTATCATTCATACTGAGGAGAAAAGGCAAATCAGCACCTGATCCTCATCTGAAACATTTCACTCCAAGCAAAATGCACGACATACATTTTCTGCTAAACGCTTTAAACCAAGTTTACCCATCATTTGACTGCTCTGGCAGCAACAAGCAAAGATCAAAAGGACTGGTTCCTAAACTACTCCAGGTACAAGTTACAGAGGAATATATGTTCCAAAGCAAGGATTCTGTCTTTTTTTTCTTTTAAAAAAAACCAAGGATTACAAAAACAATCTGTCCTCAGCACTTTGAGAATCAAAAGCCCTTCCAACTTATACAATCCTAGCCATCTCTTTTAAACCTGCTTTGACTTCACCTGCAACTCTTGGCTGTGCTTTCAGCTGCAACTAGACCCTCCATTACTCACCCAAGGGAGCTGGATATACCGGTCTTGAGTGGCGCGTCTGTCCCATTCTTCTATTCTTCAAGGTAGGCTCAGAGAAAGGGAACAAGGCAAGCCTATTCGGGAAGCAGACATCAGCCTTTGAAAGTTGACAGACTCCGTAGGGTGGAAAAAGTTCACTGCTCCCCCAGACCCCAAAGCAGAATGACCCCAAGTCAGAAAAAGTCCAGGATTATGGGTCCAAGCTCTGTCACAGTATGTCCTGTATCCCTGGCCTGGGCACAGTGTAATTCTCAAAAATACACACCCATGCCAGCTCCCTCCAAAGACGAACAAATGCCTGTCATTCCACAGTGCGTACTCTGCTTAGGGGCGGATCTCAGGAAGGAGGAGGAGGAGACTTCAGGGCTACAACCGCTAAATAATCAACATCCCCTCCGTTCTTTAAAGGCTGGAAGGAGGACGCACAAGCCGAAGGGTTTGGAAGACTTCAAACACCAAACAGCTTATAAACAAGCCACTACTAATTGCCATCCTTCTGCTTTGAAGGAAGAAATCTGAGCGCCCTGGTCTTCTTGGGGCAAGAAGACGGAGACCATCTGAAATGGATTAGCTACCCCTGACATTCCAAGTACCTCTTCCATTCGATATCACAAAAGTAAAATGAGTGGTTAAAAAGGGGTGGGGGGTGGGGGGACACAGAGAAAGGATTCTCCTTCTCTGTTACTAACTGCAGGGACGGAACCAAGAATTAGGTTGTCACTTTCGATCAATCAATATAAAGTGCAAGGGGATCTTGATGGATGCAGCAATGCAGTTCTTCACATCATCATTTTTCAGTCCAGAAAGTGAAATCCAAGAGGTGATGTATTCTGCATGCTCAAGCAGCATTAACTGGAATTTCTTTATCTTCTATTTCTAAATCAGCCTCCATAATGTCGAACTAGTCCCATCATCGCCAGCTAACATGACCATGCTGAGAGATGGAGTCAAAGAAAGTCTGAAGTTCTGTCCTTCATAAATTATTTACTAAACTATCTCCATTTTTCCTCATCCGTATTTCTGCAAGAAAAACCTAAGTTAACCATTTTTACTAATCTTAAAAGCACAGGTGGGGAAGGGACTCAAACTAAAATCTATCTCTATCTTCACAACTCTTCTTATCACCAATTAAGATTCTCATCTATACAACCTATCACACACACAATTGTGAAACAGTCCTGTCTCAGACCCTGATCCAGAACAAAACATTAATAGTTTCTTCTTCCAGAATGAAAGTTTTAGAGCCCCATAAATTAATGTTATGGTTTCATATAGAGTTAGATTTTGAAAATGATTACAAGTTCTGTATTAGCAGAGGTGGAAAAACGCTCTGCATAAAAAGAAAACTAAACTTGGGTAAATATAAGTATTTGGCTCTCTTGAAGAACTGGACTATTCCTTGGGTTACTTTCTCAAGCCTACAATATAGCACAATCAACTGGTGTAATCAAATATGTAATTTGCTTTTAATTCATCATGGGTTAGATTACATCAAAATAACATATCAATAAAACTGTGTAAGTTAAGTAGAGATATTAAATTTAAGGCATTTGCAGACATGTTATTTTGTCCATGAGCTAGGCAAATAACTTATTTTCCGCCATTTGGAACCACGTTCTGACACTGAAGATATTTTCTATTAAAATGGCCCTTCCTAAGAAGAGGACCTTTGTGACCTACCCAGACTCCCTTCACAGAGTAAGGAGAAATTCACAAACATCAGAACTCAAGTCTAAATAACAAGTATTCAAATCTCATCTAAGAGGAAAAGCAAAGTCATATATTAAGTTATATCACATTTCCGCAAAACTTGCAAATGTGTGACAGATACTGATTTACTCATTTTGTTCAAGAAGTTCCCCTTAAAACCCAAGTTGTTTGTTCTGACCCACAGATAAAGCCTTTAAATACACAATCACTCAAAAGGACACAAAGTCCAGAGATGGCAAAACTACAGGTTCTCAGTCAGAAGATAAAGAGAATCGTCCAGCTTAAGGAAATGTCAGGGGAATGCGTTTCCTCAGCCCAAACCCAAGATGGATAAATGAGATTAGGAAGTAGGTCTATCTGGTATAGCCTTTCCCAAATAAGTGCTATCCAGGAGTTTTATTTTATTTTATTTTAATTTATTTATTTATTTATTTATTTATTTATTTTAATTTCTATAGCCGCCGTCTCAACCAAGTGACTCTGGGCCGCCAACCAGTATAAAACCAGTTAAAACAATTACAATGCAGTACAAAAATAAATACATAGGGCAGCCAAGAAAAAGTATCACCATAGTTATCAATATAGCCAAGAAATGGGGCCATTTATTTATTTATTTATTTATTAAATTTGTGTGCCGCCCATCTCCCCCCAACGGGTGACTCTGGGCAGCTCACAGTTAAAATCAAAAACCCCATCAACAATTAAAAATACCCCATAAATAATTAAAATAAATTAATCCATTAAAAATCAAGTATAAAAAACAAACCCTGTACATAAACACAGGGTTGGGTTGTATTCTCGGGGCCCGAGGCCCAGGCACATAACCAGGTCCTCAAGGCCTTACGAAAGGCCAACAGGGTTGGGCTCATCCTAATCTCTGAAGGGAGAATGTTCCAGAGGGCAGGGGCTATGGCAGAGAAGGCATGTCTCCTGATCCCCACCAGCCAACATTCCTTGGCTGACAGGACCTGCAACACACCCAACCTGCTGAAACAAATTGGAAGGGTAGAAACAATTGGGAGAAGACAGTCCTTTAGGTAACCCGGTCCCAAACCATGAAGGGCTTTAAAGGTGACAACCAACACCTTGAATTGCACCCGGAAACATACCGGCAACCAGTGCAGCTCACAAAGTAGTGGTGTTTCACGTGTCGAATATCCAACACCATTTACTACCTGTGCAGCCGCATTCTGTACCAGTTGAAGCTTCCAAACGCTCTTCAGGGCAGCCCCACGTAGAGTGCATTGCAGTACTCCAGACTAGAGGTCACGAGGGCATAAGTGACTGTGAGCAAAGTCTCCCGGTCCAGGAATGGGCACAGTTGGGCACAACCCGAAGGTGTGCGAAGGCCCTCCTAGCCACGGCTGCCACCTACTCTTTAAGCAGGAGCTGTGAGTCCAAGAGGACCCCCAGATTGCGCACTGGATCTGTCTAGGGCAGTGCTACCCCATCCAGGATGCAAGATGGAAGAGCCTTGTCACCAGAAGGCCCAAATACCCAAGGCCACTCAGTCTTGCTTGGGTTGAGTCAAAGTCCATTGTGCCCCATCCAAGCCCCTACCGCCTCCAAGCACTGAGACAGGACATTCACGGCATCGCTCAGTCTACTCAGTAGTGATCTCTGGATTCAACTCAGAGAAATCCCAGTCAGTATGGTCCTGCTAGCTTATGCAATTTTGAGAGCTGAAGTTCAACAGACTCTGATGGTACCAAGACCAGAAATACCGGTACTGAATAATGCACTCTACTTGCTTGCTTCCACCCAGAGAATTCCTCAGTGCCAGGTTTTCTACCACATTCTGTTTCCTAAGAGCACTTCTAAGTAGAGCACATTATTGGAATCCATAGGCTGCATGTAACCAGATTGTGTCTCACCGAGGCTAAGTCCACCTTCTCCAGATAAGGCAGGTGCACCTCCACTGAATGCAACAAATGCAGTACACCCCAAATCCCGCATCTGACTTCTTTGAACATTTGTAATGGAAAGGGGGGGGGACCTCTGATTATTATTTATGTACTTGTTTATATGCGTGGAGCAGTCCCAGAAGAAAGCAAAAAACTATTTCTCCTTACCCACTGCACTGTGTGTGTGGAGAACACCAAAAAAAAAAAAAAAGATGACCGTGCCAGATAGCTCACTAGGAACTCACATTTTGATAATAACTGAAGTATCAGGAATTGTGCAGTAGAATTCCATTACCGCAGGGACACATTGACCCATAATTTTTAAATACTGAAGTTCAGTTTCAGATGAAGAGAGAAATGAATAAATAAGCCGTGCCTCTGAGTCAATTTTGAGTCCATGCAGTTACCTAGCTCTAGGAAGAAGGCAATGGCCCCCCATAATTTTGGAAGTGGGAGGGGCCATTGCCTTCTTCCTAGGGCTGGGAAAGAATGGCTGGCTGAAAGTCACCCAGCTGGCTTCGTGGCTAAGGCAGGACCAGAACTCAGGGTCTCCTGGTTTCTAGCTTGGTGCCTTGACCACTACACCAAACTGATTCGCAGAGAGAGAGAGAGAGAGAGAAAGGTAGACAGACAGACAGACATTTCAATAGGAGCAGCAAGACTGAACACAATCAATATCACGGTACTCTGCCAACATAACTTTCCAAGTCCCTTCACAATCTTTAGTACAACTTCTTGTGTCTCCAAAAGTTCATTGAACTCTGATCAGGAAGACCTGGATTCCAAACTAAGCCACAGAGATTTATAGAGCGGCTTTGTGACTTCCCTGCGTTCCATTCTAATGTGTGAGGAAGCAACAATGGCTGCCTTGAAAGACAAAGTATTAAAAAGAGAAATGAGATCAGAGAAATTTTGCTATTTTCCCCTGGGGAAAGGATGAGTGGCACTTTCAAGTATCCAAAAAAAAAAAAAAATCAGTTCCATATAAGCAAAACTTCCTTTAGGCCTACAGGAGCTAAGAACTGAGCGTGCTGTTACTGGATTCTGCATAGGCCAAAGTTTCTCAACCTTGGCAACTTTAAGGTATGTGGACTTCAACTCCCAGAATTCCCCAGCCAGCTATGCTGGCTGGGGAGTTCTGGAAGTTGAAGTCCACATACCTTAAAGTTGCCAAGGTTGAGAAACATTGGTATAGGCTGTCTCTGAACATGTCACAGGAACTTAAACAGCTTACTTTATACAAACTCGGCCCACTGATCAGATATTTACACTGACTGGCAGCAGAATTACAGCATTGCCAGTCCTATCTAGAGGTTTTGGGAACTGACCCTTGGATCTTCTGTCTGCAAAGCATGTTCTCCAACAGTTATACCACCACCACTGGTGGCATTTGATAGTCTCATTCAGCTGCTTATAGACAAGGTGATATTCTGTGGTTCTTTAATCATCGTTGAATCACAACTCCCCATTTACTAAACATGCTGTTGGGGCTCACAGAAGCTGGAGTCCTCACTTATTTTTATAGTCTTCTATTTCATGATGGTGGATTTTAACTTTAAAAGAACACCTTACCTTCTAAAAATGGGGGGGAGAGGGTTGACCAAGGAGCCAAAAAAAAAAAAAAAAGTTGGTATCTCATGCTTTCTAAGGATAATAAACCTACGGCACTTCCCTTTTAACAAAATTAAAGGCCAGATAAGCTCAACTTAAAAACAGCATCTTTCATTTTGGATATTTATAGCTTTGGTAACTGAGAAGCTCACAGAAATTTTCTCTGCAATTTCAAAGGCTCCATTATAATATTATTATTAAACTGGATTTACAGCTTGGCATAGCATTTCAAAAAAGTTAAGCACTTAATCATCAATTCAACATGGCACAACCTTCAGTAAAATGCACACATGCACACACGTACACACACACATCAAAGTAACATTCCCACTTTTAAGAGATCCAGCATATAACCATCAACAATTTCAACCTATGGACAATTGAAAAAGAGTTTCCAAAGGTTTTCTAAATTGAAAAAGAGGACTTTAAATTACGTGTTCAAAATTTCAGGGTTAATTCTGTCAGGGCTTCCTGGATAGTTTGTTCATAGTCCTTGAACACAGCAGAGGAAGCTTTGCTGAATCTTAATAGCTCTTATTGCAGGATACTTAGACATACCGATTGAGAAAGATGGATGAAGCCTGACTGTTTCCCATATTAATCTATTAAGGACAGTTAGAGAAGCTTGGCCAGAAGTATCAAATAACATGGGATCAAGTACACTTTGAGAAAGCCTGCCAGGGATACTTGGGTGAACTCTCTAGAAGAGATCTGCTGGTTAATGTCTTCTTATGAGTTTCAATTTCTGTTTGTGCCTTCAGATGTTACAATTAATTCGTTAAATTTGTGGGTTTTTAATCTTTGCACACCATTTAGAGTCATCCCTTGGTGGGGATCTGGCACTACAAAGGATCAAACTAACTTTTGGTCACATACTCATCCCTATAACCACACTGTCCAGAAGTCACAAGTCCTTCCCCTTCTAAACCCTCCATGAAAGCTGCTCATCGTCTCTAAAGAATTGCCTGCTTAAGAAGTTTAATTCAACAATTTGATATTAAAAAAAGGGGGGGGGGGGACCAGCAGAAACTAACCAGCCAACACATACCAATACTTCTCAACCTCATTAAGACAAATGTTTATTCTTTGGGGACAGAGAAGGGCCAGTCTGCACATTGTCTTCCATTCAATTTCTCCAGTTCATCCCAGACAGATTGTTAGAAATATTTTGATTGCACTTGTGAGCTTCAAAATATCAAGAAGACCAGTATGACATGCTTGCAAGCATACTTCTGCTGCCAAACAAGCCTCTTGAACTACCTGCATGGCAGAAAATACAAACACATCCAACCTGGAAAAAAGCCCAAATGCGAGAAGGATTATTTGAAATTACATAAGATCAAAACACAGAAAATTATCTCATTTGGGCACTAGAATTCAGTCCACAGGAACTGGAAGATCTGGGCTGCTCACTTACACCAGCTTTAAAACACATCAGTCCATCATGGAGATGCATCTAATAAAAGGTACAGATACATACTATTTTGTCAGGTGAGTTAAGACCAGAACTGCCATTTCTGCAAGGCATCTAGACTTCACACTCTTTAAAATCAGTTAACCGTCAGTTACCAACACCAGGAATGGGCAATCAAATTAGAGCAAAAAATAATTATACCCATGTTAGGTTGAAAGTTGGAAAAATGTATAGAGAACTGGTTTTATAGGTGTTCCATTAATACTAGGATTAAAAACCATTTTTAATCATCAAATATTGAAGCTAGAACTTCAATCGTATCACAACAGACAGGAAGAAAGGACCAGCTTCATTATGCACTGAATTAATGTGAAATGTGACATCATGGTTAATACAAAATCATGGGTATTAGATGGGGAAAGGAAGCATTTCTGTAAGGAAGAGAAAAAGAGAAGGAGAGAAAGGCAATCCTTTTTTGCAACCCATTGTTCACTGTGAGCCATCAATGCATCTGTACTAGATAGAGATTGCTTCAGATACTCACTTACATCAACCCTATTCTAATTTAATTCATTAGTCCATTCATACTGTAACCAGGAAGATTCACATCTTGAGAATCCTGCAAGTATGTTTGCACTTTTACTCTTTTTTAAATGTGAATCTTTTTCATATTTACAAGCACTGAGTATATTTTACTTTTAATTGGAAGAGAAATTACTTGTTAAACTACATAGCAAACTTTGCATTCATAAGGTTAATAGCTGATTTCTTGGGAAGATTTTGGCCATCACCAATCATTAATTTATAAAGCATTTTCTTTTTTCTTTTTAAATAACTTTATTGGATATTTAAGATAGAGAGATAAAAACTAACAAGAACTAATAATTAAGATAGAAAATAGAGGAGAGAAAAAAGTAAAGAATGAAAAAGGAAAGAAAAAGAAATACAAAAGAAAAATTACTTCCAATTTTCTTTTACAACAGATATAAGTATAAATTTGCTTTAAACTCTTACTCTAAGTTTACAACATGACTTCCATTTTTTCTATTGTCTACTATTATTTCTAATCAACACATCCATATATCATGATTTCATTTTTTTTTTTCTGTTTCACAGAAAAAGTCCAAAAGGGGCATTTACAAAGCATTTTCAAAGAACAACTGATTATACTTTTTCACACTGAAGAAGAAAATAAAGGTATTAAAAGGCTTTTCATATTTCATTATGAATTTTAAAGGTATACACTTTACATTAGTTCACTTAGGTGTTTATACAAGAGTTTCCACCTAGCATGAATCTAAACATAATTACAGGGTTGACCTCATTGTGTATTGCATCAATATATCTTCTGAAACAATTTATGAATAAATATTTGCCCAAAGATAGGAGCACTCAGAAGAAACCCTTCCAGTCTAACAGCCTCTCAGTTCAGGTTACTACAAGTCCACGGTATATCTGCCAAAAAATTATGAAGGTTATTAGACTTTGCCATCTCAAGCCTGATCTTGTAAACTTATTTATGTTGTGAATCACTCCCCCTCCTCCCAATTCTCCAACTTCCACCCCTTACAAGTCTAGTGCTATAGGCTGGTCCCAACATAGCCCTCTCTTTAATAACAGTAGGACTGCAAGGTCTGTGTAGGGACACTACAAAGCCTAGATTTCAAAAATACCCACTGCTAACACCAGCAGCAACCAAAAGCTTCCCTCTTTATGCCCATGAACAGAAATGTTGTAAGCAGCAGCTAAAACATGGAGCTGTTCTGTTCCTGTCTCTCAATGCCTACAGCAGCCGATTGATCCAGGCGAAAGAATTGCAAAGAAGATTATGGAATGCCTGCTAAAATAATCATTGAGTTCCAGTAATCTTAATCTGCACACACTCATGGGCACAATATACTATGCCATTGTACTTCCTAAGCAGTGATGGAATTTCCAAAGGCGCTTCTTAGCATTTGAGATTTACATATGCACGCCTACCTTTCTACATATAAAGCACTTCAGATAGCTACAGAGAAGTATATATAATGTGATTAAAACTAGGGGTGGGGGTGGCCGTCAGAGTCTGGAGCTGTGGACTTCCCTCCGCAATTCTGGTATTGATTAAAACAGACAGACATTCTGGGGCAAAGACTGTGGTTCACATGGGAGGGACGCATCCCAGTCATACAGCACCTACCTTGTCCATAAAAGGTGCCATATTGAAACCCTCCCACTTCCAATTAAAGAATCAGATGGCAGGTGATGGGGAAGCCACTCTGCAGGAAAACAGGCAGGGACTAGTAAGAATACCTACTAGTAATGCAAAACAGGGGTGAAGAACCTGTGGCCTTGCAGATGTTGTTGAACTATGCTGGAGTAATGTCTGAATGGCAACACAGAATGGTGATGGTGTGTGGAATGCAAGATCTTAGAAAGTTAAACAAGTTTAGAACAATCCCCCACCTCTTAGAGAGTTAAAAAAAAAAAAACCTTTGAGAAGTACTGGCTAACACACGCCTAGCAAATCATTTATTTTTATTTTCCATCCAGTGGTCTTCAAGCAGGTCACATGAAAAACAAGAAAAGACTATTGTAAAGCAGTTAAATACCATGAAAGTAACCACTGTGGGAAAACCACTGTGGGAAATTGGGCATAGTAAAAAAAAAAAAAAAAATAGAGTGCCAAGATATAGATGCTCCTTCATCAAAATCTCCCTTATTTTAGAACAATCCTGATATTATCCAGTTGCTGTGCTGTGCAGGGCTAAGAAAGCAGCAAACATTTTCTGACCAGGTAAGATGCTGATAGCTATAGTGGCTCTTCCCACCCAGTGTCTTCCCAAATTTTCCTCCATTGTCCCCATTGTGATCAGATGCGGCTATAACACAGTTGGGGTGCTCCAAAACTCTTCCAGATTGCAGGGAATTCTACAATCTCTGAAGAGTTCCCCAAAGTGGCACTTGCTGGAGCTTTTCCTCTATACTTCAGAAAGCACCACTCTCGTTTCACACTGTAGGTGCGAGAGGCAAAGCAGATTTCTAAGCCACCCCTGTAAAACAAGATGAGAGGGTTTTGCTTGTTTGTGCTAACCCTGGAGCCACATAAAGAAATCTGACACCTAACTCAAGTTAATGAGGACCTGCATTTCTCAAGCATGCTGGAAATGTGGAGGAGGACAAAGGCAATAAAATAACAGCTGCTGACAATGTCAAGACCATTCTGCAGAATAAAAGGAAACTGGCAACAAGTGATAACAGTGACTCAAACAGGTAAACACTGCACTGCTGGACTTGCATTCTTATGAAGAGGACAGCTGCTTAAGAGGTCATCCTCCACCAGATGCAAGCTTCCGTCCTTCCTGAGTTCTCTGTTTTTCCTCTAGACATCCTACCTTCCGTTTTGCTCTTCAAGAGCAACATTCACACACTTGGGTTTCAAAGTTTGGGGGAGTCTCTCTTTTGGCTGTTTAGATTTTGCTTCAGCATGTAAGCAATGACGAGCAACTTAAAAGTGAAGTAGAGAAGCAGTCAATGCTGGAGTTCTAAGGTAGGTCTATTTGTTTTTTAATTAAAAAATTAGCTGAATGCAAGGGAGTTGGCTTTGGGAGCTAGAGACCATTTTTGTTCGTGATGCCACGTACACAAATTCTCTGACCCATATATTATGCTTAAGAGACAGACAGGCCGTAGAAGAAAAGTCAAAAAAAGCAAAGCAACAGAGGTGACATCTCCCAAACCTTTTAAAAAGGATGAAGGCCCATCTGTTGCAAAAGGGTCTGTGTAGAATATAGTTGAATAAAGAGCTAAACATGAACAGTTTGATTTCACTTCACTATGATCTTGGTAGTTTACTAAGGATCAGCCACACTCTTGCTCAACAATTCCCCTCCCCATATGGAGACACGAACCAAAAATGCTGCTATCATACCATTTTAGGCAGTTGCCCATATTGTCTAAATTGACTACACTCAAAATCCTCAGGCCCATTTTTTCCCCACATCTACCACCTTATCAGAGAAGATACCTGTGGCTGAATCTAGTGACTTTTAAGCCACTATTTCTACCGCATTCAGATAATGAATATGAAGAGCTTCAGGCTCTCTAAAATGCTAAATACTATCACGTTGTGTATTCAATATAAAGATGTCCGCTCCGACTCATAATCTGCCATTTTACAGGCAGATAACAGTAGAAAGAAAATAGCCACAATCACAGCCAATGGCTATAAAAACATGGCCAAAAGGAGAGTTTGCCCAACTCTAGAAGACAGCAATAACTGGACCAGGCAGATAGGATTTGGAACTGAATAGTCAATATTGTAAAAGAAGGTGCCTCCTTGATAAATGCTGCCTAATATCTGAGGATGGAAGCACTTGTAAATCTTAATTTTACAGGCAAATTCAAACAGGTGAAATGAGTTCTTTATATATATTGGATCCTTCATGTTTCAGGTCTTCACAGATCAAAGCCAATACTTAGAACTGGAACCAGAAAATAGCACTTCCAGATGTTTGGGGCCACAAATCCCAATCAGTGTGGCTAACAGGTGATGGGAAAACCTCCCAAACAGCCACTGGGCACCATGTTGGGGAATGCTAGTCAGACTTCAATAATGGTAACCTGAATTCAAATTATTGAAATAAGTAAGTCACCAGGCCATCCTGGGCATGGCTCTTGCCTGAATTTCATCCATATCACAGGCCCTCTTGGCAGTGACACAGAAGAAAAGCCACCCTAATGATTGCACCTAGCGATGGAGTTGTTGCATGAGAATTTATCCCAAGGTGGTTCTTTTTCTGACAAATACATAAGACACGGTAGAAAAATGCCTCACATTATAAACTACCTGTGAATAATACTGGCTCTGCAACTTTTCCCTGAATTTCCCTTCTTCATAACCTGGTTTGTTACCATATTTCTTGTCAAGTCATGACTCCTACAGAATACTCAGCCTCATGCTTTCCTTTGAAACCTCTCAGCGAATTAGCAATCTTTAAAATGAGTCACAAAGAGTCTTGCCATAGTGCTCCATTGCAAGAGAATTACAGAAGGAAGAGGAGAGGTTAATGGAGTGTGAATGTGTCAGAAAGAGGCCGCTATGTTCTGGATTATGTCAATCAAGCAGTGACTATGAGAACTTCAATGGCAAAGTAAGACATTTAATAAAAATACACGGTACCATTTAACTTAATTTGCTGACTTTAATATACTGCAGTTGTGCCAAAATTGGTAAAGTAGCAACAGTCATGCTTATTTTGTATACATCTCAGGCTGTAACAAAAATCCTTCCACAGGATTTTTTGTAGACAATGGATGGAGTTTCCCCATACTTAATGACTGACTTGGTGTCTCTTCTGGAGCATTTTCTCACCAGAGTGCTGGATTGGCCAATTCAAAATCTAACTTGGGTAACTTAATTAGAATAGTGACTCAGCAATCATATTTGCAAGTACTCATTCTCTGCATACCAGAAGGCTGTTCCTGATTATTTAATTAGGGAAAAGGTTAGTATTTGTGTATGACAGCCCTCTGGTCCTGGCAGTTTCTACATTCTTGTTCAGCAAGACTTCCAGGATGAACCTGGAGATGTTAGGGCAGATTCACTCAACTGGATACTCTCCAGATGTGAAAGGCCTGCAACTTTTCAGAATTCCCATCCAGGTAATGGAAGATCACTACACTGATTCTTATTTTGTACTGATTTGTGTGTCACTCAGAGGAAGCTAAATGGAAATGGGCCATGCATTTAAGTTAAGGAAAATCTTGTCTCATCAAGATGTAGATAAGGGGTCTACCTGCAAGAAATGCCTTTCTGTGAACCCTGAATTTGGTCACTTAACAAAAACACACAAGCACCTTGTTGTTTTGTGCTGTGACAACAATTCCTGGAGCACATCTGAAGGAGAGGGCTGACAGGAAGCCCCTCATGAATTTAATTTTTGTGTGGGAATCAAATTTACCCCATAATGTATTAAAGAGCCCTGGAACAACCCACTGGAATAGCAAAGCAGCCCAAAATAATTTGGGATCTAATGGAAACAGCTCCCCACACAACACCATTTGAAGCTACTGAAATGAACTGTTCACTCCCACTTGTTCTAAATCTTCCGGCTACTCCATGCAGAATTCCATCTATTTATCCAAATCAGCACCTACACCCATCAATCCAATTAAGCTACTCTGCATTTGGAAAGAATTACTTAGCACCTCCCCTTACAACTGGTTAAAATCATCAAGATAAAAAACCCAGGAAGATTGTCACTCACATTTTCTAAATTTTTTTTTTTTAGTAGTAATACATTTATTTGCAACCATCGGTTTTAGCAAAATTCATATACAATTGCACCAATCTCACCAGAAGTATATCCTAAATTTTCTTTAGAATATCTGTTTATTTGTTTCTTGAAGCTCTACTGCCCCTCCAATCCAGTATCAATATATGTCACTGACTTCTTTGAAAGTTCTGGATATTAAAGATGCAATAAATTATAAGATAAGAACATCTCTAAAATAACACTAAAAGCACAGAGATGCAAAACATGAATTAAAATAACAGAATTAAAAATTCCGGGTAAATGAATACGTTTTCACCACACACACTCCAAACTAAGGAGAAGACTTGCTTCAATCCCCAAAACACTTTGTATTTTAGCAACTGGAAGCCATATCTAGTAAACAAGTTTTCTGCCAAGGTTTGGATTGCTCCTTGTACCGAAACAAACATCAAGTCGTGTATGCCCTCTAGTGTCTTGAGACCATAATATCACAATACACAATGCAACAGCACAGTAACACAGTATGAGCCAGCCATATGTTACAGGAGCAACTTGACACATTGGACATGAAAGCCAACTTGTGGCTTGTCAAACTGGCTAGTACAACTGGAACAGCAGCATTTTGATAGAGGACCAAACAATGTTAAGATCTTGGCATGAAATAATTTAGTATGAAATGTAGCAGTTGATGGCATATCTCAGGGGACAGCATCTACCATCAGCACAACACCACCTGATGCCATCCACAGGCCCTCAAATTAAATTTAGAGAAAAAAAACAACTTTTTTTTCAAAAAAAACTTGCAAGATTACCAAATCTTGAAAATGAGCTACCATCTCTTCCGTGTTGGGCTATTTGAATGGTCCTTTTCAAAACATCTAATTCCAAAGCTGCACACATTTCAGCATTAACTGTAAGCACTCAAGACAGGATCGACTTTTTTATATTTCATTGCCGCACCCTAGAGAAGACTTTAACCACCACCAGTGATGATAGTTCCACTGTTATTGTTACTTAGCGCATCCAGAGCTCACGCCGCAGAATGGCTTGCATAAAGCATCAAGAGGAAGGAGGGCATTATCAACCACCAGAACATTCAATTAAAAGAACAATCGCAGCACATAATAGCAGCTCTGTTGTATCAACTGAAGACATTTCAGTGTACAGACTCTAGAATAGGCAGGAAGCCACAGATGTGTCAACCAATTCATTAGAGCTTTGGAGACCAACTGCTGTGGTGTCCCAAGTTGGCCTTTTTCAGAGCAACCCCCTGCCATTATGATGATTTGGATAACGCCCCACAGAGCAGTGCCTCCCAATTCCCAACCCCCTGGATGGCAGCGTCAGTGGGACAGCAAAACAGCCACTCTCTGAATTTGTGACTGCAAAATCTAGTTAACCAGGCAAGTCACAACCTCTGTACAGGTAGACCTCACTTAACAACTGCCCTGTTTAGCGACCGTTTGAAGTTATGACAGCGCTGAAAAAGTTACTTTACAACCCGTCCTTCAATGTACAATTGTTGCAGCGTCCCGCGGTCACATGATCAACATTCAGGCATGTCACAACCGGCAGACATTTACAAGCATCTCACAGTCATGTGATCACCATTTGCACACTTCACAACCGACTTCCAACAAGCAGAGTCAATGGAGAAGCCAGCAGTAAAATCTCAAGTTGTGGTCACATGATGTTTCGCTTAATGACCGCGGGCGACTCGCTTAACAACTGAAGGGGAAGCGACGTAGTAAGTCCGTCGCAGTCACATTATGTTTCACTTAGTGAACGTGTTGCTTAGCAATGGAGTTGCCAGTCCCAATTGCTAAGCGAGGACTACCTGTAAATTAAATAAGCAATGCGGAGTAGAAGGTTTAATGGGGCGGCATATTTAAAGGAAAAAACGCTGTATTGCCCGCACCAGTGCAACAGTTATTTGAGTTCTGTCTCCGAAACATCAGACAAAGTGAGAAATGCTGATTCTTGCAAAAGGTCACTTCACGTAAGGAAAAGAGAGACGAAATTGCCAAGCTGTGCTACACAAGTCATATTGAAAATGTGAACGTGTGTGTCTCCATCACATACGCATTGTTGAGATTTCTGCAAAAACAGGACAGAAGGAAAGCAATGAATGCCTTTTCTGGCAGCTTTGCACAAAGTTTAGAAATGGCCAAATTGTATTTATTAGTTTTACCTTATCGCTTAAAAACAGACAATCTCAACTTGCCATTGATAAATATTTTCAAGTAAAGGTTTAGCGCTTTTTTCTTCTTCTAACACAATGCCACACAAGTTCATGTGCCTTGTGAGATTTAGCATGCTAGAAGACTACAGCCTTTGCAAAAGTGCATTCGTGACATCACATACAAACAGTAACACAACAACAGCACAATCCACTAAACTGCAAGAATAAACCGATGAATGCCCACAGAAGCCACTGGCTTTATCCGTGTCTGCACTGGTACAAGCCAAGGCTATCAACGCACAACTGTCTCAAGAACCCTTCTTTAAAGCACATTTAGTAGTAATGACAGGATTGTGATCAGCCCTGGGCAGCTTAAGGCCAATTTCCCACAAACTCCAGAGCAATGTTACATCAGGGGAATTGTGGGAAACTGGAATGACAGCTCCAAACTGTCTACCACTGGAATCCCAGGACAGTGAGTGAAAGTTGTCCAGATGTAATTTGGCAATACCAAATCTGCTATAAATAAATCAGTTTGCTTGCTTGCTTGCTTACTTTCTTGTAACAGGAGGTCACGTGATGTATATATTGCTCCCTTCTATTTTTCCCAACACAGCCAGTTTGGTGTAGTGGTGAAGGCACCAGGCTAGAAACCAGGAGACTGAGAGTTCTAGTCCCACCTTAGGCACGAAGCCAGTTGGGTGACCTTGGACCAGTCCCTCTCTCTCAACCCTAGGAAGGAGGCAATGGCAAACCATTTCTAAAATCTTGCCAAGAAAACTGCAGAGACTTGTCCAGGCAGTTGCCAGGAGACAAGACTGACTCAAAGAGACCCCTCCACACGCACAAAAAAATGCCAAAGCCAATTGTGGTTTATTTAAAACCATAGCTTACCAAGTTGTGGAGAGACCACTGCTTTTAAAATTTAACTCATAATCTCTTCTTAGTCCCATCGTATCAGGATTTCAGACAGGAGACGTTCCTATCCTAAGCCTGGAAATGTTAGAAACTGGATCTTCTGCATGTAAAACATGTGCTTTTGCCACTATCAACTGACTTCCCAACCACAGAGTAGTTATTGTAGTCCAGTTGTGGGTTTTATGAACTCAATCCCACTATTTGTAGAGGTTTTTGAAATTGTATATTGAATAGTTTTCAAGCCAAAGGAGAAAAGTTATTCCAGATTTTGTCAGGTCAAAATCTGAAAGATCTAAAGCAATATAACTAATTTTCTCCTGGCAACCATTACCAACATAGGCTGGCATATAGGATCAGGCATTTGATTCATAGTATTTGATCAAACTTACCAAATAATCAGATATATCTAAAACATAAGCTTTCTTGGCACAAATAAATTTAATCATAAAGTTTCATTCTTCTGCTAATTACAAAAAAAAACAGTAGTTAATTATTTTGTGTAATAATAGTTAAGTTAATTTATAATTGCAATATGTTAAAAGCTAAGATTTATATACATCACTGCACTGAGCGTTCGTTCTTCTGGATCAGTTATAAATTATAAAAAGCAAAATTAAAAAGAGAAATAAAATTAAGGCAACAGCAACTTTCGTGCAAAGAGTTCATGTTTTAAAGCTACATCAGCAACAGTCCAATTCTTTAGTCACCATCAACAACACAGCTTGATGAAATATCTAGTTGTAATAAAAATAATAGCTAGCCAATTCAAAATATGACATCATTTGCATAGCACAATAAAGACTCTCAAAACTCAGCTGAAAAGCCCCCACTTCAAAGTTTGGGTGACCAGTGATCAGAAACAATGAATCTGAACTCCCAGAAGAACACCTACCAATGGTATCTTCCATTTCCTGTGACATCTTCAGTTCTGTGGAGAAGCTGAGCCAGTCCTACAAAAGAAAAAAAGAAATTATTAAAAATGTCCAATTATGTTGAACATGAAGTTGCTGAACATCCAAAACTGAACACTTCACAAAGAGAAAAAAACCCTAGTAATATACAAAAAAAGTCTATATCATGATGGAACAGAGCTGTCAAACATGATTTCCTGCTGTAACGCAAAGCTCCTACATTTCCACTCACAGTTCTCACTGTGAAGTCTCTAGGGAGTCTGAAGAGGAGTAGGGGAATGGGCTGGGATCACCAAACTTGTGAAAGGGAACCCTATCTAGCATTCCCACTAAGGGATTTTCAGTACCTGACCAGGCTGTGGCTGTTTTCCCCTTTTCCTTCTTCTTGGAAAGAACATCAAAAGTAGCTAGGAATGCTGTCTGTTGTGCCCCCTTAATCCAATCAGTTAGTATCAGCCTTTTGTGGTAGGCTGGGTCAGGAAGCAGACACCACAAGGATTCCAGGAATGCTACTTTATTGTTATAGGGTATAATAACCGAATCCTGAAAATCTCTCAGAGTTTCTCTCTGCCCCCTCTTCTACCAAACAGAATCAAGCTGAGTTATTTTGAGTCTTTTTCTCATGTTTTCCACTTTCCCCGGATTAAGTTGCCATTTCACCTTCCTTATGGGGTCCATCATTCCAAGGTGATCTCTATATTCCTTTATAGTTAGGTACCATCAGTGCCAGGACTGAGTTTTGGGGCAACCTTAGGGCAAGATGGCCTCCCTGGACAGACCTCCTCTTGCTGTTCCCCATCCATTTGACACTTTCTTCAGGCCCACTTAGTTCCACCTCCCACAATCAAGAGAAAAGCTACACCAAAAGTGCCATTCTTTCTTGTTCAAGAAAACAAGCTAGCCATCCATCCATCCATCCATCCATCCAATTTATATGGCCACCTAATTTACCAAAGTGACTCTGGGCAGCTAACATAACATTAAACCAATAAGAAATATCAGTAATAACAAAGATAAAGCAAGACACACACACAACACAGACACATGTGTGTATAGAAATATGCATTATAATATGCATTATAAATATGGGACAACAATATTGCATACATATAAATAAAAGTGTGCAGCTATGAAAGGAAAGAGACTGTTTGATCTTGTGTGACAAATTATACCAGATACCATATGTTTACTGACACAAACAAAAATATTATGCGACGGCCCAGCTCTCTGGAGAAGGCTCTAATGCTGGGAAGGGTGGAAGGAAAGAGAAGAGGATGACCAGCAGCAAGGTGGATGGACTCAGAGTGGCGATAAGTGCGCCATTGGGAGTCCTGAAAGAACAGGTTAGGGATAGATTGTCATGGAGCTGGCTGGGGAATTCTGGGAGTTGAAGTCCACACATCTTAAAGTTGCCAAAGTTGAGCATGGGCTGGCTGGGGAATTCTGGGAGTTGAAGTCCACACATCTTAAAGTTGCCAAAGTTGAGAAACACTGGGCTAGATGATTCTTGTCATCCCTTCCAACTTCACAATCCTGTGAACTGCTGGAGATGGCACTGTTGGTACACATTCTGGGTCACACTCTGAATCAGAGATGTGAATCCATGAATCAAAAAAATAAAGACGCATTAAAAACCTTGCAGTAGTTTCATTATGACCCAAATTCCAGTTCTCTTTCTACTCTTGTACAGTACTTCAGTTTCACTTCTTTTTTAAGGATGCTTACTGAGTTCTGCTTCTACCCAGAGGCTTTTCTGTGCTTGGAAAATGAATCTCTTCAGGAACTCTTCCTAGCAGCTGACCAACATATATGTTCCAAATGATAGTTGCATCTATCATATAACGTTACCAGAGGCAGAAATGTTTTACATGATATTATTAGATAGATTCTAGTTAAACAATGCACAAAGCAGTGTGCTATGTCATATCTTTGTTGAACGCAATGAGCCAACATTTACTGCTTTAGTTGGCAAAAGTACATAAAGACCTAGGATAATCCACTCTCTTCAGTCAGATGTACCAATCAATGTGTTGACAATCAGGTGTACTTTGTGGAGCCCTCCCTTAAACACACACACAGGTTGCCACCATCAGAACCTGTTCTCCATGATACAGGTTGTTTGTAAGAGTGAATCATGCCCTAATCAAAGGAGATCTCTGCAGGCCTTCGAAAAAGGCAGTTGATGCTCCTGAGGCTGGAAAGTGCTACAAAAACGATATCAAAGAGCTTGGCCTCCATCAGGAGAAAATGCCACAACACCTTTACTTTTCTCAAGAGTGGTTGTCCAATAAAAATCACCCCAATTCAAGGCATGTAATACTCAGAGATTGCAAAGCAGCCCAGGATTGAAAAGGGTCTGCAGATCACTTTTATCTGACGTTCATGAGTCCACCATAAGAAAAACATTGAACAAAAGTGGTGCGTGTGAGAGGATATCAAGAAGGAAACCACTGCTCTCCAGAAATCATACTGCTGTCCAACTCAAGTTTGCCAAAGGCCATCTGGATGATCCAGCCACCTACTGGAATAACATTCTGTGGACAAATGAAATGGAAATGGAACATTAAGGTATTTGTGAGAAATGTTATGTTTAGAGAAAAGAAAATGCTGCATGCCAACAAAAGAACATCTCAGCTGCAAAACATGGTGGTGGGAGTTCAGTATCATGGTTTGGGGAATCTTTGCAGCTTTAGGATCTGGACAGCTTACAACTGTTAACAATGGGCTCTGGATTGTACCAGCAAATTTTACAGGAAAATGTTAGGGTATTCCTCCATGAGCTGAAGCTGAAATAAATGTGTTATGCAGCATTAGAATGATCTTATACATAGATCAGCAAATATACAACTGAATGAATGAAGCAAAAGAAATTTTGCATTCCAGAATGGCCATATCAAATCCTAACTTTAACCCAGTGGAAATGTAGTGGTGCACCAGAAGCAAGCATTTCATTAGAAAACAGACCCAAAATATCAATCAATTGAAGCAGTTCTTTAAAGAGGAATGGACCTCCTCTTTATATGGCCACTATATGGTTGAGGTAACTGCTACCAAAAGTGAAGTCACCAGTTCTTAAATTTAAAGCTTCACATTTTTCTCCAGTAAATCCACTGAAGGTTAGCTCGATACGTTCAATAAAGAAATGACCCAGTACACTATTTTGTGTGTTATTTAATTAACCAGAATCACCTTATCTATTAATTGTATTTAGATGAAGCTCTGATTATATGGTGAGCAACAGTAGTGCAAGAATAATTTAAGGGGTTCACAAAGTTTCTCCCAGCCCTGTACATGCACACTTTATAGGTGAGAATTCAGATCTTCTTAATTCTGATTTAGCCATTATAGTAGCAGTGATGAAGTGGTGGTCCTCCAAATATTGCTGAATGACACCTCCCAGCAGTCTTCATCATTGGTCATGCTGGCAGGGGCTGTGAAGAACTGAGATCAACAACATCTAAAGGGTCATCGTTTATCCTCTCCTATATAAGACCATACAGAATCATAGGCACCTTAACATGAGCATGTCTCTACTTCCATCCAGAATACTGGGGTGGGGGAGAGCCTTTAAGATGATCTGGAACTGACCGTCTACAGAAAGGTGATGCCAAAACCCCTGCAGGTTACCACTTGTTCAGAACAAATGCGCCTTGAATCAGCCACATGCTTTTCAGCTTACGCTTCAGAAAGCTGACCGAATTGATTTGGATGTTATGTAGGATTTTAGCTTCCCACATAATAATCTTCGCCAGAAAGCTTGACATACTTGCAGAAAGACCAATTACCAATTTTCCTACATAACCGCAAAATTGGTACTTTGCTTGCTGCACACAATTGCCTAAGGAAGAACAGCAATAGAAGCAAGCCAACAGAACGGCTTTCCGCAAGGGAGCCTGGCTTTAACATGCAGAAAATAGGAAATATTTCAGATGCTACTAATACAGAATTTCAGAGAAGCAGCCATACTAGCCTTTTGCATATAAGTAAAATCCTCTGCCATGTTAAAAACAAAAGTTTGTGATACTGTAACACAGTGTTTCTCAACCTTGGGAACTTTAAGATGAGTGGACTTCAACTCCCAGAATTCCCAAGCCAGCATGGCTGGCTAGGGAATTCTGGGAGTTGAAGTCCACTCATCTTAAAGTTCCCAAGGTTGAGAAACACTGATCTAGGTCATTCAAAAGATGTTGGTCCTGCAGGGAGAAATTATGTACAGTGCCCCAAGAAAGAGAAACAGATACTCTGGGGCAGGTTGTGAAATAGTATTAATACAAATAAGTAACCCTCTTCCTACCAAAAAACCTGGCTATCAATGACTATAAAAAATACTTGGAGATGCAAGCATGGCTATTCATCATGTTCAGTGTGACACCAAGTTACATATAGCTATTGATATCTGAGATATTTAATCTAAAAAGATACCTGATGGGATTTATTTTCTTCTCCATCTCATTTTACAGGGATGCATTTGAATTCATACAACTTCTTCAGTTATTTCGGATGAATGGGCTTCTTTACTTTTAAATTTTCAAATGATTTATAATATTTACTCAAGTCTTTCTTTTTTATTTAATGCAGATGCTCACACAAGGTGTTGTAAACTTTTCATACAAAATTATATGGGTGTTCTTGTAACAGGTTACTAACAGAAATGAGCTTGTTAAAAAAGATCCAGATTTGGAACAGCATGTCAGAGTCATATAAATGTTAGTGTGAAGCCTTTGACATACAAATAGCCCTCTCATAAAGAAAGTGTTTAAATTCTAGACACTGCTCCTATTCAAAACCCCATGCCGAATATGCCCTTGATGCTGTTCCACAGAGCTGTGTTTATTCACAGTATCTGGCACAAAAATCTTGCCAGGTACTGCTTGTGTATGCTTAAAAAGATTAGGGTGTACAAAGGACAGTTAATTCCCCAAGTTGGGCATATGGTAAAGCGGTTGCAGCTGGCTTTGCCCACACCAAACTACAACACTTTTCCCATGGCAGAACTGGATCAATTTGTAAATCTGCTATGTGATTTAAAAAATGCATGGGTCCTCTCAACCCACCAGTCAAAGCCAGATTCCGCACCCTAACAATCTGAAGAAAGGTTGAACTTCTGTGGAATAAAAGGTTTTAAATTGTTGCAGTCGTATTCTGCAGCTTTCCAGCATTCTTTCTTCCCAAGCATGTGGGGGAGAGGAGGACTGGGCATTCGGACAATCCTAACTTAGCTTATTAAAGCTGAAGACATGTGTTCCCAGTAGAGAGCACACTGTTTCTGCCCTTGTGTGAGCTGGGAAGCAAGCCAAGTCCAGTTACTTAAGTTTCCTAGTTCATTCAAACTTGAGAATAGTTAATGGCTTTTGAACAATTGTAGATATAACACTAGATTTAAACCCCAACTTCATATCCCAGCTTTCTTTAGAAATCATTAACCATCGTTCCCTGGCTTGAATTAAAATGGAAACATATCTTTGCATATTGGGATGGTTGGATGGTTGGTTGGTGGGTGGGTGGGTGGGTGGGTGGGTGGGAGGGAGGGAGGGAGGGAAGGAAGGAAGGAAGGAAGGAAGGAAGGAAGGAAGGAAGGAAGGAAGGAAGGAAGGAAGGAAGGAAGGGCTACATGCAGGATGACCATATTGTTCATGCATAGCAAGGTAAGAACACCTGAACAGGAACTTGCATGCTTTCACACAAATCTATCCCAGCAAAAGCTCATCAACATAGACACTAACATTTAAGCATGAATTGGCAGCATGCAATATTTTTTTTTTAAACCATCAAACATAGGAGCACTTTCTGGGGCAATATTCTGATCCACCAGAAAAAAGCCTTCCTCTATGTATGTCCTTTCCCTAAAGGGTCTTCATCTCTTTAAAACTGTAATGCCCAGACCATGTAGAGCATTTCCTTGAAAACATCTTCAAATGCAGAGCTGAATGACACCACTACTTCCCAAACTTTTTGCACAAGGCAGATGCGGTTGTCCATGCTAACTCTATCTGAAGAAGTCACAAATACAGTAAAACCTTTATGCACCTTCTGCAAAACATGTGCGCTGTCATGAAACTAGAGCTCATGCCCTATTGTGTCCAATATCATGCATGCCAAAGCTACCATAATTAAAGCTCAAGTAAAATATAGTCTACCTCGTCAATCTCCTGGTGACTTCATGGACACATCCAAGAAGTTTTCTTGGCAACTATACAGGAGTAGTTTCCAACCCTTCTTCTTGAGTGATGTTTTTTCAACCCCCCAGTTTACTCTACAGGGCTGTATTCCTAGTGAATACAGGAATATTCCTTCCATCCAAGCATTAACTGGGTGAATTCCTGCTTAGTTTCTGAGACCAGGCAAGATCAGCCAGCTGCTGCCACTGCTGAGACCATTCATGCTTACTTTATCCCTTTTTCACTCACATTGTCTTTTGCCTACAGTGGATTTTGCCCAGAACTTTGCTGTCAAGCATTACCCCCCATAGTTGATCTAACAGAAAGAGTAGAAAGCTGAGATGTTCTCTTGACTGCCAGCTTGTAGTAACCCAGTGAACATCCACCCTTCCTTGAAATATGCAAGGCAATAATGATAGCATTGTCAATGCCATCCTTGTAGCTCTGGTCACATCTCTCGTTTTCTAAAAGGCACATCAAAGCTGAGAAATACCCCAAGATGGCTAGGTGACATTCTGCAAACACACTGAGTTGATCTGAATATTAACCACGGCAGGAATCTTTTGCAGCTGCAGACTAATCGTCCCTTTAATTTTGGCTCCCATAACAAGCACAGCTCAGCTCTGCCCCTATGGCAAGATTACACAAACACCCCCAAGTACAGCTAAGAACAGGAACTAAATCCTAATACAAATAAGCAATGAGATGAAACAGGTTATCACTTGGATTTAGCACCACAGGGAAGAGCAGCAGCACAATTATTTTAGCATCATTTCTACCATGTGACCTCCTCTTTGCAACCGTCCTCTCCCAAATATTGGTTAGTCAGAGCAAGTAAACTCTGAACTAAGTAAACAGACTAAATGCACACTTCTTAATATATGATCCCAATTATACACCCTACACCTCCAACATGCTTTAAGACCTTTAAGGATCACTAGTGGTTTGGGGCCAAGGTGCCTGTATCTATGGCTAGATGTACACATCATGCTAAGCCATGATCTTAACCATGGTTTATTGAATAAATTGCTACTGGCTAAGTTCACACGATACTCTAAACCACAGTCCGTGGCTTATAAATCATGATGGCTAAGGTTTCTGAACACACCAAGCCAAACCAAATAAATGTTTGCATAAGGCACAAAGCTCAAATGTAATTGGCTGCTTTGTGGTTTTATATGTTGGGCCAACCCAGCCCGGAGGGTAGTGTGGTGTTTAATGTATCATTTAGGTGAATTTAGAAAACCAAAGGTAATTACTTCATATAAAAACACCCATTCAGGCTTAGGATGGTATGTGACCCCCAGTCCATACGTATCATTTCCGGACCCAATTCAAAATGCCAGTCCTGATTTTTAAAGCTTGAAACTGGTTGGAACCAGCACAGTTCAAGGCTCGCTTTGTTTTATCTAATATGCCAGTAGTGGTGGGTAGGTGTATGTGTGTTAAGATTTTCTGTTAAAGGATCTTCTACCACTTCTCCACGTCCAAAAAAGCCCACATGATAGTTTGTTAGTCTTTAGGATGCCCACAAACTCGAGGGTTTTTGTCTGCTTTGTTACCAGCCTAACACGGCTACTTATGTTGGAAACTTACACTATAAAGCAGAACTCCCTAGGCTTCAAAACAGTGTATACATCAGCACTTTCAGAGGGAAACAACCTAGAACAGAAAACCATTAGCTGCCTGCACCATGACTACGGGTGAGAGTCCTTTTAGAAAGTCCTTATCAGAATTAGATACAAAAACATACCATTTTCAAACCAGGTTTCAGTGAACTATGGACCCCACCCTTTTAGTAAAGTTTCTGCTCCTGTAGAAATAGCAAACAAGTTCATGATGCTCTGTGAATGATTCAGCAGCTGTAACAAGGTGGTTCCTGAATAGCCAGCAGCTAAGAAGCCATTGCTAGAACAGTCTTTCTTTCTCTCCTTCTCTCAAACTAACATCAGTGCTCTGCCCTACTGAACAGGCAACTCATAGGAGATCAAACATTAAAATCCCACTGAATGTCAGTAATAACTGTGAAGGTGGGACACTGCCTTCATGTCATATGGCGGGTTTCCTAGAATGGGGATGAAGATTCTACTGTGAGTGTGTGTTTCCAACTACAATCTTCGACTGTACTGGGTTTTGTTTTGCTCTAGGCTGCTCTCCTGTGGATTTTTCCTATGGCCTTAAAACGCACCAATAAGGGTTGCCTGCTGCTAAATATTGGCTCTTCTCAGAAAAAAGAAGAACGCTGAATTACAGAAGGCAAGGTGTGGACTACAGATTTAATAATAGGGTGAGAGCCCATTTAATAATGAGGTGGCTAGAGTAGGAGCCTATTTTATTTCAAGATCAAATATTCATTTCAGCAGGATTCATTTTTATCATGTAACTGTAGTTCTGAATAACTCAGGACAAGAAACACATCAATGAAACCAGATTCAGAGGCGGTGATCATATTCTTCCTAGGACATGCATCTTGTGCTTGCAGGAGCTTGCTGGTTTGCATCTATTAATTTACTAGAAATACATTTTGCATATCAATGCAAATTTCCATCTGCCACAAACTAGCAGCGCCAGCTGCACTAGATCATTATCTTGTTCATCACTGGAGAACCTCAAACACAAAAACTTACATACAAAACTGCCTCTTACTGCATCAAGATTGTGTCCATCTCTCTCAAAGCTGTCAGCAATGACTTGGTGCACCTCTCAAGGGCTTTAGCAAGGCAATACCTTGGATTTGGGCAGCTTCTGCACGTAAAACATGTACTGCGAAGAACATATTGACATCATGGGCTAAACATAAAAGTAGAGAATCGGTGGTTTCCTTCTGATCTGTCTTCCTGATTTCTGTTCCTTGAATGTTGCTCCTGTCATACTTTCAATGCACTCTCTGCATTTTAAGGGCTAGAAATGTAATTTCTGTTTTTCAAAGAGCTCTTAAATTTAGTGGGCTATTCTCTAAAGATATCTTTGCCACCCGCTCAAGATGGTTTTGGTACAGTATAGTCAACAAAAAGTCTGCAAGCTAGAGAAAGAGGAGGAATGTTTATTCAGTTTCTCATACCCTTGTCCCCCTAAGCAATCAGGATAAACTATTCCAATGGCTTCATACAACACATTAAATCCTAAAGCCATGTTAACAAAACACAATTGTAATGGTCCTATAATAGGCTATGCTCCAAAAAAATAAAGTACATTGTGGCTTAACAATGGTTGGGTTCCTACATCACAAACTGCACAGCCCTAGTTTAGCCTAGTCTAGTATGCTGGGCAAACCCAGACTTTATATTCAAGTGTTTAACTACCTTCATCACAAATAAGGCACCACATGGCATGCTTCCAAGTCAGACAGATGAGGAGACCTAATCTCCCTGCTTTGCAGCCTGGCACATCAGTGGCAACAAAACCAACATTCAAAAATGATTATTTCACAGCCGTTAACACTGACAAATGAACATGAAATTGAGCAAACTCAGGGAGGCAGTGAAAGATAGGAAGGCCTGGCGCAATATGGTTCATGGGGTCACAAAGAGTCGGACACGACTTAACGACTGAACAACAACAACAACAACACTGACAAAACAGAACAAATCCTTTAAAAACAGGAAGATCTGCAACGGTTTTATCTTTTTATCAACAATTCAGTTTTTAACTGAGGCTTCTCCACTAAAGTGCATGAGTGCGATCTGTTAGGGATCCCGACTTCCAACAAATTCTCGGAACGTACACATTTGTTTCAAACTTGTTCCCAATGGCCAGAACCTCAGGAATAATTCTGCCTGAAACAACTAGGTTTTGTTCCAATCTCAATACAAACTCCCTGAACTCTTGAAATGACCATTGTGAGGTCAAAACATGTTGCATACCCCCTCCTTTCAACCACAAGTAACCAAGTGACACTCAGCTGCTATTGGATCTGGTGCGGGAAGTGCCTGTTTCCTCATGGGCATCCACAGTGAGAGAAAGGGGAGTGATGTCATATCTGGCATGTCACCGTTTGCCAGAGATGTCATGACACTTGTAACAACCTTCAGTTTGTACCAGACACCTGTGGGTTTCCTTCTTCCCCACCTTTGGCAATATGAGCCTCGCACAAAACAATCAACACCTAAAGATATTAGAATCTGAAGCCATCAATAAAGATAAAGGAGGTTAGCCAATTATGAACTGACCTCTCTTCTGTCATTCTTCCAGTTCAAAATATTATTCATTAATGGTATTTGACTGCATTTTATGATTGCCTTAAAAAAAATGGCTACTGTGAGCCACCCTGGAGGGACTCCTTCTTCAAAGTCAGAGTGGCAATAAATAAAATAGGTTAGTAAAGGTCACCAATCCCTTAGGTTTCCAAGGGCTGCTGTTGAATACAAAGTCATATCCAAACAAATCATCTGCCACTCAGGGCTTAATCCTGGATGAGCACACAGCCCTGGCCTGCATTAGCAAGGCAAGCAAAGGTGGAGAATACAGTATTCCCTTTCACACTTGTGCCTACTTACTGTCTCAGTAAGGCAATAGCTTAGGCCCAAAGAAAAGAGACATTTCTAATTTCTTTATTTACTAAGCTTTCATAGGCATGCTAAAACAGGTTTTCTATGTAACTCATAAAACAAAATATGAAGTTATTTCCTTTACAACGTTAACTGAAAAAAAAACACACAGGGGATCAAACCAGACCATAAGCCATTCTTTATTCTGTGTGGTGAGGAAGGTCTTCACAAGTCAAACCCCTCTACAAAGTCTGTTCCAGAACCAGAGTGCTATTAATAAAAAGGTCCTCTCCCTGTGGTTACCCACAATACTTTATTTGGGCCTCCGAAGATGAGCTTAACATTTAGGTATGAAAAGAAAATGTACTTTCAGTTAATTTGATCCCAAGCCATTTAAGGCCAACGCTTTTAACACCAACACTTTGAACTGGGCCAAGACATGGAACAGCTGCTGTGATCTACTGTGACTCAGTTTCCCTTACTCCTGCCAGACATTCTTACCAGCAATCTGGCATTTTCATGTACATGTACCTGACGTGGGTCTTTTGAAAAAGAGAAGGATTCTGGTAGAAATCATCACCTTACTGCATACTGTTTCCTTGACATGAGGTGCTTGAGATGGTATCAGAGATCCTTCTCACATCCTCAGGCTGACTGACTGGGAACGCTCCAAATTCTGCATCAATTACTTTTTCTGGTGGAGATAAACATATAGGACTAGTGCTAAGGCATGTCTACCATCTCTTTGCTGATGTTTGTGACTAGTGATAATACTGCTGCAGCTTCTTACAGAGAAGGTTCCACTCGAACCTGAAAACTTTCATTTGCACAACATTTGGGGGGAGGGGACTAGGGTACTCTAGTCTGGACAGTGGGTTTAGCACACCAATTAACAGGCATTTGCTACCTACTTTCATCAATGTAGTCTTAGGTCAGGGCCATTTTAACTAAAATGCCACAACTGGAGAATGCTCTTCCTTACTACCCATCATATCGGCTGCCCATTATGGTATAGAGCAGCTTTCTCTATCCTAGTGAGCAAAGTTCAACACATCTGAAGGACACGGGGGGGGGGGACATGTTCACTGATGCCTGCTGATATGTTGTGAGTAGCTCACACACTGTCACTTCTGGGCTTCAACAGTGGATGCTTGTTAACTTCCTCCCAACTTTCTCTGCAACTTCAGCTGGCTATGGCATGCCAAACAAAATGTTTTGCTCACTTGTGTCACAAAAAGAGAATGGATCAACCATAAGGGCCACTTCTGTGGTTTCCTTAGCCTAATATGCACTCGCTTTCTAAATATGCATGCATCTACATTTCAACATTTCATGCTGATTTTCAGCTATTACACAAAACACTTTTTTCTCCCCATGCCATCCCCAGTTTTGCATATCCCCAAAGCTTCTTCTCCCAAGACTACATTGCTGAAACTAGGTAGCAGATGTCTGCTAATTGGTGTGCTAAACCCACTGTCTACACTTGAGTACCCCAGTCCCCCCGAAATGTGCAAATGAAAGGTCTCAGGTTCGACTGGAACCTTCTCTGTAAGAAGCTGCAGCAGTATTATCACTAGTCACAGACATCAAGAAAGAGATGGTTGATGTGCCTTAGCACTAGTCCTATATGTTTATCTCCAGCCAGAAAAAGTAATGCAAATAGATATCTAGAATGGCTCCCAAAGTATGATTATGCTCAGCCTGTGAATGTAATTTTCTCCCATTTGATTACTTTTTATCCCAAGCTCCTCCAATCTACAGCTAAGCTAAAATTGCCTGAACCCCAGACATATTACAATTAAGGCTACAAATGAACACTGGTATTTCAAGTTTGCAATTTTGCACTAGCCACATCCAATTTCAGCAGCAAATTAACACAAAGATATCCCAACTTAGACTTGGCCAAATTAAAAAAGGAGGGGAGAGAGGGGATCAGAAGAGGTCACAGTCAGCCTTTTTCTATCTTCAGAATCCTCTTTATGACCCACTGGCTGGGTTCACACAGCATCCTTAACCTGTTCAGTTAACACTGGAATTTGGGCAACGTGCTAAGTGTTGTTGTTCGGTCGTTAAGTCGTGTCCGACTCTTTGTGACCCCATGAACCATATCGTGCCAGGCCTTCCTGTCCTTCACTGCCTCCCTGAGTTTGCTCAGTTTAATGCTGATTGCTTCACTGATGCTATCTAACCATCTCATCCTCTGCCGTCCCCTTCTCCTTTTGCCTTCAATCTTTCCCAGCATCAGGGTCTCTTCCAAAGAGTCCTCTCTTCACATTAGGTGGCCAAAGCATCTGAGCTGTGGTTAGCTTTAACTTTGGTTAGGTTTTTTTTGTGTGGATCCACCATTTGTATGATTCAATGTTTCATGCAGATCCAGAAAATGGGTTAATTCATTAGCTTATCTGAGCTTAGAAGCTAAGAAGGATTGGGTCTGATTAGTACTTGGATGGGAGATCACCAAGCAAGCTAAGCTACACTGGAATGTTAAAAAAAAAAAAAACATCCTGGAAGAAGGAAAATGGCAAGCCACTTCTTTAAAGTTGCCATGTAAACTGAAACTTCAGGAGGTGTCCATGAAACCACCAAGAGTCAAGCTTGACCCAAAGGAGAGTTTATTTAAGGGTTAATAATGATTATAAGGTAGACCAGTGTTCCTCAACCTTGGCAACTTGAAGATGTGTGGACTTCAACTTCCAGAATTCCCCAGCCAGCACAGAATTCTGGGAGTTGAAGTCCACACATCTTCAAGTTGCCAAGGTTGAGAAACACTGAGCTAGATTGTGAAGTCAGAAATAATGTTCCAGAAAAAGGAAGCAATAGCAAGCTACTTTTGTATAACTGCCAAAAAAACTACATGGACATGCCCATGAAGTCATCAGGAGTTGTGCTCCAGTCAAAGAAGTCTTGACCTGATTACGTTTTCAGTTAAAAGTGTTGTGAAGCCAGCCCATGTTTGAACAGGAGCAGGGGTGGCCGATTCACTGAATTCTTTCCATTACTTACTACAGTTTTTCTTACCCTCAAACTGCCGGTCACTTTGGCTGGTCCCATGCTCAGCACAGTCAGCAAGGCAAGCGAATCAGTAACCAGACCAGGCAGTACCGCAATTCCTTGGCCTAAAGTTTTGTAACTTGATTTGGTCTTGCCTGCACTAACTGCCCGTTCTTTATTTTATTTATGAAGTGTATACACTGCCTCAGTCCAGTTGGATCTCAGGTGAGAGTGTGTCTGTGTGCATGATGGCTTACAACCAATGCAGCCAACACATTAGATGTCTTTCATAGCTCCCTTCCACTCTTTGAATGTTCTGCCTTGCCTCCTGACTTTCAGGAATTAGCGCATGATCGTGCGGGAGCCTGACAACAGCTCAGTTTTAATTATGCAACTGCAAATTCTACTTTGTAATTTGCATACCACAAGCACAAAAGGACTACAGCCTTTGCAAAAGTGCATTCTTGGCAGTACATTCGAACAGTAACACAACAACAGCACATCCACTAAACTGCAAGAATAAACCGATGAATACCCACAGAGGCCACTGGCTTTATCTGTGTCTCCACTGGTACAAGCCAAGGCTATCAGCGCACAGCTGTCTCAAGAACCCTTCTTGAAAGCACATTTAGTAGTAATGGCAGGATTGTGATCAGCCCTGGGCAACTGAGGCCAATTTCCCACAAACTCCAGAGCAATGTTACATCAGGGGGATTGTGGGAAATTAGAATGGCAATTCCAATCTGCCTACCACTGGAATCCCAGGACAGTAAGTGAAAGTTGTCCAGATGTAATTTGGCAATACCAGATCTGCTGTAAATAAATCTGCTTGCTTATTTTCTTGTAACAGAAGGTCACAAGACATATATAGTGCTTCCTCTTATTTTTCCCTACAGAGCCAATTTGGTGTAGTGGTGAAGGCACCAGGCTAGAAGCCAGGAGACCATGAGTTCTAATCCTGCCTTAGGCATGAAAGCCAGCTGGGTGATCTTGGGCCAGTCCCTCTCTCTCAGCCCTAGGAAGAAGGCAAAAGCAAACCACTTCCAGAAATCTTGCCAAGAAAACTGCAGAGACTAGTCCAGGCAGTTGTTAGGAGTCAAGACTGATGTGAAGGCACAAAACAAAAGCCCGATGAGGTAGGCTGAGCTGTGTGTGTGTGTGTGTGTGTGTGTGTGTTTGAGAGAGAGAGAGAGAGAGAGAGAGAGAGAGAACGCACAATTGATCCAAAGTTACCCAGTGAGTTTTCGTGGCTGAAGGTGAAGTAGAATCTGGGTCTCCTGCTAACTTTAACCAATACTACCCTACAGGTCTCTTTTCTCTTTCCTTTTCATCAACCATCCCTAAACAAGGATGAAGACAGAACAAGGAAGAGGTCCACTCAGAAAGGAAGTCTCTGGAAAGGGACTTCAGGGAAGAGTCAGATGGTGTCAGAGAGAGAGAGATGTTCGTGTGTGTCTGCATGTGTGTTTCACAATGGCACCTTAAATTTAAATTCATTCCTGATTCCTGTTATTTGCCTTTGCACTTCTACACTGAGTATCACAAGCAGAGCTGCATTTTATGCTCTTATTCCCACCCTTCCTTTTCAGCACCCATCTGTCTTCTGCAAAGCTGCACCAACATTATTGCCCTGCTCTTAACCACATATCAATATTGCACCAACATTCACAATACTTATGCATCTGGTCTTACTGTGTTTTATATCCCTGCATAACAAATCAACTAGTGCTTAACTTTTATGTATCACCACATACTTAATCATACTATTTTACCTAATCCAGCCTAAGCATGCAGAGCCAACAGGCATATTTTAGAAGAAGAACATACCCTCTGCATCAGTAACGGAGAATTTGTAATCTGCACAAAGCCCCCCACCCCATTTTTGTGGCTACTGAATTCCAATAAAACCAAAATCCAGGAGCAGAATGCCACGTTTCAGCAGCACAATATTTGGCTTTTGGGGAGGGAGGTCAAGGCAGGAGAGACCAAGGTCCAATTTCACTCTTAGCTACAGAAGCTCACTGACTGACTTTGGACCAATCATCCTTTCAGCCTAATCTATCTCACAGCTCTGTGGAGAATAACTGGAGAAAGAAACACTACATATGTTGTCTTGAGCTCCTGGAGGAAAGACAAGATATAAATCTAATAAATAAAGTAAGTATTAAGTCTCATCTAGGTTCAGTGCCCCTATTTCACTTAAAAAAACCAGACCCCCCTCCCCACCAAAAAAAGCAGGTTAAGAATGGGGACCCCACTCAGCCACTGTGTCACAACTGTACTCCCCATGTTTCTTGGCAGGCAATTTTTAAAATGAACACAGAAATGGAATATGTAGTTACAGAATAGGCTGCTCCCACCCACCTATGCCCTGAATTCTATATGTATGAGGCATTTCTGACAGTCATTCCCAAGAATCTCGTAGGAAACAGGGGAAGAGAACTCCAGGGCTTAGATGCTAGAAAAAAAAAATCTCCCCCATGTGGCAATATTTGTTTTATGCTGGCCAGGTTCACTCATTAAACCCAATCTAAGCTTAGTGCAGGAAGAGGCAAACTAGCCTTCCAGAAATTTAAAATTTCAGCTCCCACCCCTCTTAGCCCATATGGTCTGTGGGAAGGGACTATATCAGTGTTGCTCAACCTTGGCAACTTTAAGATGGGTGGACTTCAGCTCCCAGAATTCCCCAGCCAGGCTGGAATTCCCATGGCTGGCTGGGGAATTCTGGGAGTTGAAGTCCACTCATCTTAAAGTTGCCAAGGTTGAGCAACACTGGACTATATGATCCAAAACATCTGGAAAGTACCAGATGGCCTACCCCTGACTTAGCATTGACAGTAACACAAGCTACGGTGACTCATTCATGAAACCACAATTTAAAAAAAAAAAATCCTGGCTTTGCTGTCTGTGTGAACACAGCCTATGCCTCATGGTTAAGACAGCTTCACAGATTCTAGTACGCCATCTGGCTCACATCACCCGGGGATGCTCTTGGGGGAGAGTGCTGTTTTCAGCCATAGCTCAGGAGAAGCTAGACCAACATACATCCGCAAACAGAGACAACGCAAACAAAGAGCATTGCGTCAATAAAGTCTGAGCAAGGTACCAGGGCCAAACATTGGTTAGACCTCCTAACTAGACTGAAGTCAATGTCAAGTTCATACGCGCAGAAAACGTAAAGCAAAATAGGCCCCTTTGGGGGTCCGAGGTGCATTCGGAATTCGGAAAGTGTGCAGTGGGTGCACTCACAAAATGGCTGCCCCAGGAGACGGTCTAGTCACAAAATGGTTGTCATGGCTATCCATTTCCATTCGTCCCACGGTAATCCATTTAGTCATGTCATAAAATCCAACCGAACATACTGTACAAACATCATACTACTTAGGGATGCATCTTTCGGTAGCTTTTAAAAATACAGCAACAAGCTCTGGGGAGTTGAGGAAGTGGAACACTTCTTTTTTCTGTTTAAGTCCATTGCTTAAGCCAGTGTTGTCCAAACTTGTCCACTTTAAGATGAGTGGACTTCAACTCCCAGAATTCCCATGCTGGCTGGGGAATTCTGGGAGTTGAAGTCCACTCATCTTAAAGTGGCCAAGTTTGGACAACACTGGCTTAAGGCATTTGTGACATTGCAACCACTATCCCCAAACAGCAGGACCAAGCAACACCCTTATCAGAACGAACTCCCTAATCAGCGATCACGACTAACAAACAGCTAAAAATAAACATTGGGAAAAGTACGTTCCTCACACTAGGGCTGTTACAGTCCCAGAATATATTTATTCTCCCTCTCTCTCTTTTTTTCTTTCTCTTTGCATCAGAAGGGGGAATTGCTCTGACAGACCATGTCGCATTCAACACAGAACTGCAGTTATCCAGAGGACACACTTTGGCAAACTGAAGTGCCGTCAATTTCAACTGGAGAGTTACACCTACGCTCACATCTTTCACACTAAAATCAATAAGACTTCAAAGGGCTCAGCTGTGGTTGGCTTTTTTTTTCTTTTTTCTTTTGGTATTTACAGCTTTTGTAGATGTATCCTATGGTGCAGCAAGCAATATATAATGTTTTCCCAGCTTCATCCTAACAACCATCCTGAGAAATAGCTTACACTGAACAATGTGACAAACCTAAGATCTAGCAACTGGTTTACAATGTTGAAAGGGAGATTGGTACCTAAGTCACCTAATCCAATTCTATTATGACAACTACACTACAGAGAAGTGTTTCTTAACCTCAGCAACTTTAAGATGTGTGAACTTCAACTCCCAGAATTCCCCAACCAGGTTGGGGGATTCTGGGAGTTGAAGTCCACACATCTTAAAATTGCTGAGGCTGAGAAATACTGCTATAGAGGCTATCACACAGATTTCCTTATTAAGCATCCATTATATGCCACAGACTTAGAGGGAAGCCCTTCCTCTTCCAAATTTAAACTTTATTTCCACATATATAGCATTGCATTGCCAAATTCCTAACTTTCAGATTTGTCTTGCCTGGCTTTGCATCACTTTCACTTATTTAATTTCGCGTATTTAACAACAGTTCACTGTTTCAAATATCCAATAAAACTTTTATGCAATCCATCTTTCTTTCCTAAGTATTAAAAAAAAACCAGATGAATTAGTGTAAGTTTATGCCACAGTAATTTATTTAGCTTTGGTTATGCCACAAACTTTGCCTAGCTACCCCACTAGAACTTCACTTAAATTAACAGCAATTAATTTACCACAATTCAAGCAAATACAAAGAAGCAAGATCAGAATCTAACAACAGCTATATATGACAAAGATACACATCTGTTTAGCTTAGTAAATATCCTTTGCCTTCATCAATTAAAGTACAGATTAATTTATCTAGTGCTTAAATGGAAAATCTGTGTAATCAGAGGCTACTAATCAGAACGCATGGAAAGAAGATACAATCACAACATACAGTCCTGGGTAGATGCTGTCTAATAATCCACATTTCTTCTCTACTATTCCTCTGTGGAAAGGTCTATCCTTCTTGCAGAACCTACAAAGAATTTTCCAGAATGGGCAACTCAAACACTCAACATCCCATTAGTACGGGAGGGAAACAGCCACAATTTACGACATACAGAGGACACCAAGTTAGAGAAACTAATCTAGAGAAAGCTACACTTATCCCTAACTAATCACTATAATTATTTTCATTCTTGATTTTCAGCACACAGCAGCAGGAGGCATCATTCATTTGACCTAGCTAACAAGCATGTTCTTCATTTTCTCAAAACCCATTACTGTACTTCTTTTTCCACCAAATGATCAAGGGCAAAATAATAAAAATTAGCTCACCTCTGGCTCCCCTCCCATATTTTGGCAATGTATGGAAAACACTGAAGGATTGGGGTGGCGAAGATCTAATGGCAGGCTATCCCGAAATGAAGTTTTCACTCTTCCCAACAGTTCAGGTTTTTCACCCTGCAGTACAGGAGACAAAGCCACAGGGAAGTCTAATCATGTGTTCCTGCCAACCACAACCTTTGGTATTCAGAAGCATGAAATAATGTCAGGGAAGAAAACAGGCAGGAGACAGAGAAAGAAACCCAACAGGGAAAGAGGCAGACCCTGACAAATAGATAACAGCAACAATGTGTTCATAAAAGTTGTAATGACAAAAAATACAAAAATGTTTAAAAGTAATAACAGATACCCCTAGAAACTCCACTTTAAAGCATCCAGGTAACCGATCACAAGTTTAGAAATTTAGAATATGTGCCTCCCCATTCACAAGAATGAGGTCACATCACTTAGTTCAGTGGTTCTCAACCAGCGGGCTTCTTTCTAGCGTGCTACACGATTTTTGCCTTGTTTTTTTTTCTCATATATTTTTAAAAATATAATCCGTATAGTCAATACAGTGCAGATATTTTTAAAAAATGTGTAACTTCCCCTCAAACGTGTCTGACATATTTAAAAATATACGTGTGTGTATATATATACACACACACACACACACACACACACACACACAATTTAATATATAAATATATATACATTTATATATATACATTTAATAATTTTCTGGTGTGCCACCGAACTTCAGTATTGTGCTGCGGATTCAAAAACATTGAGAACCATTGATTTAGTAGAAGGAAAAAAAGAGATGCCTGTACAGGAACGTAAACTTAGGTATACATGCCTAGAAGGCACAAGCGAGACAGTAAAGAGAGGGCTGGATTAGGCCATCAGCCTTTCCAGTCTAACATTTTGCTTCCTCCCCAGCAGTCCAGATGCAAGGGGGAAGTCTCCAGAAGAACAGCTGTCTCCCTTAGCCGCCCTTTCAGACCAACTGGTATTTAACATATGCTCTTGAGAAAGGAGCGCGCAAATAGCACACAGACCCTGGGACTCAGTGCCACTGATCGCATGATCCTCCCTGTATCTATCCAGGTCCCCCTGTCCCAACCAACCAAAGGGGTGACCATCATCACATCTTGTGGCAATGATGCCCAAAGGTTAACTACGAAATCAGGAGGGATCCCCTTCAGCAGCTTCTCACACACACCCCACACCCCCCCCCCCACTTGCCCCTCTTTTCTGGATGCCTTGGACTACACTTCCCACACCACACTTTCTGGATGCCTTGGGCATTCCCCCCAACACACCCCACTTGCCCCTCCTTTCTGGATGTCTTGGATTACAGGTCCCACCATGCACAGCCACAGCCAAGAATCGGTGCCCTCCTGCCCTTCAACTGCGGGCAGGGGCACTGATAAAGTCCTGGTGGGAAAGAAGGGGGGGATAGAAGGAGAAGGTGGAGAAACTTCCAAAGAAGCCCCCTCTGGATGAGGCAGGGCTGATCGGGGGAATTCGGGAAAGGCTGGAGAATCTGCAGGAAAAGGAGGGCAGGGCTGGGGGGGCGGCAGGGCAGAGGGCGAGGGCGTCGAAAGGAGACGCCGAGGGGTGGAAAGGAAAGGAGGGCGGGGGACCCTCGCCCAGTCCAGGTGGGCTGCAGCGGAGCCCGCGTGGGGGGTCGCCGCAAGACCCCTCCCCTCCTGGGAGGGGCGAGTTTGGAGTAAGTCCGGACCGAACTTGTCCACGCACCTGGGAAGGCGGAGAGGAGCCGCTCACCTGGGCAACTCCCGGCGGACGGCTCGGCCTCGCCTCCTCCGTCCCCGGCGCCTCCCGCCGCCGCAGCCGCCTCGCAGCGTCCCTCGGAGACTCAAGGTCCTCGCCGCCGGAAGCCCAGCTCCGGCGGCGGCGGGGGGGGAAGAAAGAGAGAGAGGGAGAGGGGGGGAGAGGGAAAAAAGCCAGCGCGCGGCATGACGGGACTTGTAGTCCGGCGGGAAGGGGCTGGGGAAGGCGGGGCCAGGTGAGCTCCGGCAAGGTGAGCGGCCGGCGGAGCGGCCCGGCTCGGGCCGAGGGGTGCGCGGCTTTGCTGCGGACCGGGAGCCTGGCGGCGGCTGAAAAGGAACGGGCTGGGTTTATTTCACGGCCACGAAAGGGGGAAAAGGAAGCCAGGCGACCCCAGCCGGCCAAGAGTGCGCGTTATGGCGAACTAAGCAAGCTCTACGAGCATGTGAATAAAGTGGACGAGTGTCTGCGGAGCCCGTGAAACGCTGCGCGGAGTTTGCGGGGAATAGAAGTTTAATGTGTTATTGTTGGCCGCACAGTCAGCCAGGTGTTTAGACTGGATCTGGCATTTTAAGGAAAGCTGTTGCCACAATAAAGGTATTACAGTTCTGTACTCTACAAGGCACCCGTTCGATTCTTGGCCGTTTGCTGCGGAGGAGGAAGGAGAGCGCGGTTTCTGCGCTGCTGCCAAAGGACTTAATATTTCTGACTGCTGTTGTTATTAAGGACAGTAGTTAGTACCTCCTTCCTTAGCCGGATTGCACTTCCATTCCCATAGTCCCCAGCTGTTAAAGCTTTGTAAAGCCAATGGACATACCTGAAAAGGTTTATTTCTCAGTCCATGGGGGGGGGGGGCTGGGAACAGCCCCCCACCCCTGTGTTGCGCTTCGCCAGGGACTGATGGCGAAGGAGGTTCAGCCTCGTCTAAACGGCCACAGGTTTTCAACCAATTCTAAACAGCTCAGGGATTCGTAGTCATTAAAAAAAAAATGTAGGAAATATTACTTTAATCTACCGCACGGCAAATAAAGACATTTTCATTGAGTTATAGAGCAAAGACTTCTAGCAGCAAGTCAATTTTTCCTCTGCTTTGTTTTATATTCCCTCCTGGGCGGAGAGACTATTAGCCTATAAAAATGCCATCCTTCATAGAGAGATTGAGGAATAAGTGTGCTATTAGTTACACGCGTAAATATATTTGCCCACGAGATCTTTGTGGAGCAGAAAGGGGATGGGGAAAACATACACACATGCTATTTAGTGTGGGTTTTTTAAATTGTTACTGACTATAATATATGACAAAGAGAAAAACTGGCTGCAATGAACCACACGCGCGTACACACACACACACACACACACACACACACACACATATATATATATATATATATATATATATATATATATATATATATACCCACACACACACATTCATACATACACAGAGTCAAAAAAGATATGCATTATATCTTATACCATATTTCTTCAGTTTTTAAACAACAAGTTAAACCTTGACCACCCAGAATCATACTGGTCAGTCCTTCCATTATGCCAGTAAAGAGCCAGTTCAAAGGCAGAGAGTAAATACATGTTTTCAATCCAGGATATGAAATCTGGAATAGATTTCCAACAGAGCAATTCCATTTAGCCACATCCCATCCCTGAGAAATCCAAAGTGTTCCATTCTTCCAGGTTTTTGGTATATATAACTCAACTTGCCATTAACATTTTAAACTGTATTTCTTCTCTCCAAAACCTTTCAACAATAATACAAATATTAAACCAAAATGGAACAACTTTAGAACAAGCCCAAATCATATGTGTCAAAGTCTCTGCAAATATATTACAGGTAGTCCTCAACTTACCACCACAATTGGGACCAGAACTTCCATTGCTAAGCAATGCAGTTGTTAAGTGAGTCGTGCCCAATTTTACAACCTTTTTTGCCACGGTCATGAAGCAAATCACACGGTCATTAAGCGAATCCAGCTTCCCCCATTGACTTTGCTTGTTGGAAACCCCCTGGGAAGGTTGCAAATGGTGATCACATGTATTATCTGCTTGTTGGTGATTTAGCGTGTAGTGTGAGCCCAGTCATGGAGCTTGTCCAACCTATTGCAGCTTAAATTGCTAGATCTACAGCGTTTTAAGGAAGTGTATGAATTCTTCTTGGATTATTACTGAAGATCTTTCTGTTCAGTGCAAAGTGGGGCGGTGGCGATTTTGTTTTATGAAGGGTTGCATTCTCTTGAGCAATATTTCTCAACCTTGGCAGCTTGAAGATGTGTGGACTTCAACTCCCAGAATTCTGGGAGTTGAAGTCCACACATCTTCAAGCTGCCAAGGTTGAGAAACACTGTTCTTGAGAACAAAATAGGGAATACAAATCAGGAGGCAGTAAAGTTGGAGCCAACCGTGTTCTTTTGCTCGCTGGCTAATCCTTTCATCTCTTCTCTCTTCCCCTACCAATTTGACTTCCTCTACTTTCACAGACTTGCAGGCTGCTGGGGAGGGAGAAAAGGGTTTTGCCCCTGGTCTGAACTCAGGGTTGTCTACAGGGTTCATTCAAAAAAGCCAAGATGGCACCCTCAACAGTGCGCTCGAAGCCGTGCCTGTTTTCTATGTGCACACATAAAAGACAGGTAGAGCTCCAGTTGCACCATCGTCAGCACCATCTTAACTTTTTTGAACACAACCTGTGGACATCGCCATCTGGCCTGCTTACAGAGGAATTTGGGAATCAGGTGGAAAGCTACTTAAGGATCACAGGTTGCCCCCCACGAGCTTTAATTTTTGCCTCACTTTAATATTATGACAATATTAATACCCCCCCACACACACATTTATTACAGCCATAAGGCCAGCTACAATCAAAATATACAATATTAACCATCTTACATTTATATATGTTTGTATGTGTGTGTGTGTGTGTAAATAAAACAAAACAATATTATTTAATCTAAAATTAAAGTAAAAGTACTAAAATATATCAAAGTAAAATACTATGTTACAAAGTCTTAAATCTAAATAATGGTGGAGCGTACTGTGCAGACGGTAGCACAAAACTGGGCAACTTGGGAGGATATTTTCAGATCCTTGTCCAAAAGGAGTAGCATTAAATAGAAATCACACTCCCAAATACCCAAATTTGAATCTTGGATTACTGATTTATCCGACATTTTTCATTTTGTCCCCAGGCAGAAGCTAAACTATTGGATCCCATTTTTTTCTAGAAATAATTCAAAGGAATAAACAGAACTAAAAGAGGATGCTGGTGTAGAAGGTCCCCTTTCTATCGCAGGGGATGGGAGTCTCGGCTCACTTGATGCCTGCTCCGACACACGTTATTTTTTAAAAACAACCAGATTGGCTTTTTTTTTCCCTGGCGTCAGAACAAACAAAAATAAATGATGGGAACAGAGAAAATTCAGGACCTTTCACTCCAGAACAAAGTAAATAAGTAACCTGCTGCTCTTAGCAAAATCCATCTGACCTTGCCCCTGTGGAAGAGAATGCGGTTGTGCAGCAACAGACAACTGGCAAAGCGGCAAGATGACTTTTGCAAGCCAGGCCTGGGGGAAAATAACAGCCCCCACCTGCAAAAACAAAAAGCAAAGAAACACATGTGGTGCCTACTGCACTGTCTTCAATCCAGGACTCCGATTTCAGCAGAGAATTAAATATGTTGAGAAGGAGGTTAGAAGCTCAGGTATTGTTTTAATTTTTGAAAAGAGTTTGCCCCCTTCATGAAAAACAGGGCCTCTGTTTGGAGGGGGGACGAAAACATGAAGTTGGCAGCCATGAGCAACCAATCAGAGCCATGCACCCTTTTGTGTGTTGTGTAAATGTCCACAGATGGGGCTTCAGTCATGCAGTCATGGCTACCATCTTGACCTTTTTGACCCTTCTCCCCATAGATGCCATTGGTGAAAACTAAGTGTTTAAGATTTCAGCCATGATCTTTTTCTAGGACACCCCCTCTATTTCTTCCCTCCCGTCACTGCCATTTGTTTTCCTCCTTCAACAGCCCGCATTTCATGCCTATGGGGCATACAGGCAAAAACGACCTTCTTGAGTTATTCTGGAATCCCACCTCCAATATCTCTTTTTTTTCCTCCAAGACCTTTTATATTTTTGCAAACTTCAGAGTTGCATTAACCAGCGGGCACTATGCTCGGATGTTGCCGTTGCAGAGAATGGATTTCCTATTAGTGGACCAAAGTGATCTTACCTTTTAAATTGGATTTCATAGGAGGGAATTTCCTCTAGAAATCCTTTTTGAGGAGAAGAGAATTCTGGTGAAATTGTCGTGGAGGAAATATGTTTCTGCACACATTTAGCAAGGAGGGGTGTGTGAACGTCCTGTTTTGTTGTACAAACCTCTCTCTGACAATCTGCGGCCTCTCTGGCTATGCTTGTTTTTGTTAAATCCCAAGGGGAGATCTCAGGCAAAAAGTCCCTCGGGGAACTTTTTCAAACTGGTAGATGTGGGTAACGGAAATGCAGTGTTTCTCAACCATGCTGGCTGGGGAATTCTGGGAGTTGAAGTCCACCCATCTTAAAGTTGCCAAGGTTGAGAAACACTGGCTTAATTTTTGTAGAATATTTAAGAATACTCATGAATAGCATAAGAGGTGAGGCCCCAAGTGGAAAAACAGAAACACTGGGGGCAGGGGGGAAATGAAGGACAGGAAAGAGGAGTTCCCCTGCCCTGGACAGGAGAAATTCAACCAGTTCTGGTCAGAACTGTACGATTCCCCAAAAGAACTTAGCAACGTTTCCTGGATCCAATAATGCTACTCAATGCCAGTTGCAATCTCTTAGGCTGTGGTCTTCACACTAAGTTGTATTGTTATGGGCTCTCTTTGTGAGGGGTTCTTACATCTGTTCCACCAGGATGACCATCTTCCTTTTCTGTACTCTGACATTCTGTCTCTTTGGTTTTCCATTTGTTATGCCACCAAGAGCCATGGGGGAATTGGGTGGCTTTAGACACTCAGACATGGTAGTTCAGTGTTTCTCAACCTTGGCAAATTTAAGATGAGTGGACTTCAACTCCCAGAATTCATCGCTGATGGCTTAACATACTGCATCAACTCTCTTCTTTCAGCCTGTCTTAACTTTCAATCTGGTGCAGCTAAAAAGCAGGATGACGGAGAAAAAAATGAACATGGAGGTTTCAGAGCATTAAATGCACAGGCATTGATTACGATCTTCCTAATAAGCACCTTGTCCATCCCAAAAGGGCAAGAATAAGAGTACTGCAAACATCCAGAAGGTGGCTATCTTGAACTAGGAAATCTTAATACGTTCTGATGTCACAGAATCAATATACAAGAAGTGTACAGTACAGTTTTCATCCAGGGCTACTTTAAGCATTCCCCTGTTTTCAGGAGGCTGAAAATCTGTTTGTTTGACCCCACTGCTAAAGAAACGGGCACAGTATTTGCATTCAGACTTCCCTCCACCATTCAGTCTTCATCCAAACAATACAACAAGGGAGGAGAGATCTGGGTTCTCTCCCAGACATTGCTGAATTGATTTTCCAGCAACCTTCACCTTTGGCCAGGCTGACGGAGGCTGCTGGGAGCAACATCTGGAAGATCACAGATTCTGCATTCTTGCAGAATGACAGGAGAGTGTGTCCTCTTCTGAACTCTGACAACCTACCGTGGCTTTTTATTCTTTCACAGGAGGCCCATCTTGGCAGGTGGTGGCATCTGGCTGAGCCTGTCTGGACTCAGAAGCTAAGTACCATCAAGTCTGGTTAGTTTTTAGAGACAACCTGGGAATCCCAGGGCTGAGGGCTAGAACGGGAAGTAGAAAAACCATCCCAAAACAAAACTGTGGCTAATCACTTCTGTATCATTATGAAGGAAACTTCATGACCCATCCATGAAATCAGCAAGAGTCAAGTTGAACTAGAAGGAAGCTAACGTTTAAAACGGAGCTATGCACAGTCCCCTGCTTTGTGGAAGCACCATACTTATGCTTCCATAGTTAGTAGACTTCTTAGATCAATTGGCAGAGACATCATCTGCATGCATGAGATCATAATAAAGATAGGAAGGTGTCTTAAACTGAGCTATATCACATAAAGCGATGGCTTATTAAATAAACTGGACTTCCACACCATGCTAAACTGTATCTTACAAACCAAATACCTGAGTTCCCATAACATATTAAACCAAAATTAAACCACAGTATGATTTAGCACACATCCAACCAATATCTTTTCTGCCATGGACCCCACCCTATGGAATACCCTCCCGCAGAGGTGAGGCAGGCCCCTACTCTCTTGACCTTCCGGAAAGCAGTGAAGACTGGCTCTGCTAACTGGCATTGGGCAAGAAAAGGGGCAACCAACCCTGGGGGTGGCTAGCACCTTGAAGATGCTCCTGTATGTTAATATCTTTTCTACCAGCAGCACCTTGGAAGATACAATTATTTATGTATCTATTTGGTTTTTCTTGTATTTTTGTACTATTTTCATTGTATTTTAATTAATATTTATTTGTTGTTTTTATTGTAATCCACCCAGAGTCACTTCTTCATGAGATGGGCAGTGACCAAATTTGAAATATATGTATATGTATATGTGTCTGTATGTCTGTGTGTGTATTCTTAATTAGAGGAAATGGTTAAGAAAACGTTGAACTACTCCCAATGCCAACTTTCCTGGAAACACTGGAAGAACTGTATTCCTCCAGTCTGATGCCCTCCAGAGATGTGTTGGGACTACATTTCCCAGAATTCCCAGCCAATATAGCTATTGCCAATGAAATAGCTGGAAAGTCTAGGAATCAAGAGTGAGAGCATATATTCTACCATCTCTCCTGGTTCTTACCACCTCCAGTTTCAAATTGCTAGAAGCTTTTGAGCTGTCAAGATTCTTTGGCAAAAACATGGAAAGCCAAGAAGAGGGATTGCTTAAATTCTAAGCCTTTTGGTAAAGAAATCTATTAAGGACATTTAAGGACATAAATTAGACATCTTTTGATCTGAAGATTTTCTGGGTTTTTTTTTTTTTTTTTTTTGACAATACCGAACGTGGCCTTTGAATCATACGCTGCATTTGTACAATATTCTAAGTCGTAAATCATGATTTACAAACTACAGTAGCTGGGTCCACGCTACACATGAAGCCAAATCAAAAGATGAATAGTGCAACGTGGGAACCTGATCACAATTAATTAAATTAATTAATTCTATGTTACGATTGTCTGGTCTTTGACTGTAATAAAGATTTGATTGATTGATATGTTAGGATTGTATGTGTCATAATTAGTCAAGTATCAAAACTAAGTTTCATGTGAACTCCTATTAGGGCTTTGCGACTGTTTTTCTAATCATGACCGCTTTATAAACCAAAGAAAAACTCCCTGGACTTTTCAGTTTAGATTACATCACAAATGGATGAAACCTTTCTAGCTGGTGAGGTCTCAGCCCTCATTGTTTCATAGCCTCCTCAAGCAACATAAACTGGATTGACTTGTGATGACTGCTACCTGTTTGTGGCAAAAAGGCAAGCAAAACATGCCAATGTTGTGTAATTTACCTGTGAGTCGAATTCAGAAACAATGACGCAGTCAACGTAGACACTTGCAGTTCTCGTGGGGTTATGTCTCATCTGTACTGTAGGTTTGACATTTGTTTTTACAAATGGCCAAACTGGCTCAGGTGAGTCAGATCAGCTCACCTGCTGCCGTATCTGCATCCAGGTGTACTGTGGCACATTCTCCAAAACCCCTAGAGGCCTTTGGGCTCCCCTGCCGTTTGAATCCCAGGACTGAAGCTAGATGGGGAAGTCTGAAAAGGACCCCAGAAAGAAATTGCAAAGTATTTCCTTATTTTTGCTAACTTAACTTTTAGCAACTTCCAGAAAGGACTACCATGTGCTTTAGGATAGGTATTTTTTTAAGAGAATCTCTAAAAACATTCTGGAAATACCGGATCACAGTTAGAATTGGGGTGTGATTAAATGTAGACTACGCACTATAGTATGCTATTATTACTTGAGTCTTTATGATTAACATCTATACCATGGAAGGTATTTAGTGGAACAATGATGTCCAGTTTTGAAAGCTCCAGCTCAGAAGAGTGAGTGTCATGCCAGTTGCATAACAAAAGAGGAGCATGATTCTTCGAAGAGGTACAAATAGCACTGTAGGCAATGTTACATTCTGTTCCTGTTCACACTATCCTGCTGCACAGCAGGCTCACCTCAAATAAGCATGGCTGGCGTAATCTGTCATTAAAATACATCTACCCAACTGTTTGAGCTCCATCAACACCACCTTATGTTACAAACATCCCATAAGAACATATAATCAATAAAGGAGAAAGGGTAAGAATTTTCAGTGGTTCTCAATGAGAGAGAGACTGGAGTAGAAGGTGGTATCTGTCATGTCCTGTGCTGAGAAGAAGCTTTTCCTTGACCTAATGTTCTCCCCACCTCACTTGTCTCAGTAGCTTACGGACCAGGTGGCATGATATTGCATTGCAGTAATCAGGAGAAAGTGCAAGTTAATTATTACTGACATATGGGAGGATTAATTCAAATCTGAAAAGGTTACAGATTCATGATGACTGAAGTAGTAGCTAAATTTTCACCAGTACTTCAATCTGTATATATTAATTATTGATGCTAGGAAAGCAATCGTGAAAATCTCTTTCCAGAAAGCAAACCAAACCAAGGGCCAGTTTCCAGTGGATGACTTAGCCCCTGTAGGCTGAACGATTCTTTGCTGAGCCAGTTCCTGTCAGGATTAGCCCAGGAAACTCCAAGAGACAATACAGATTCAATCCAGCAAGGTTTATTGGCTTCACTCCCGTTACAGAATCTTCTCAGACTGAGAGCAACTCTCAGGGTCACCCCACAAACATCCTCTGTTCCTTAGGGAGGGGCCAGTCTCATTCTCTTATCTTGTGTTCACTCTTCTGGGGATGAGAGTACATGTTTCATACCTCAACTCCACACTCCCACAGTTCCAGAACTGAGGTGGATCCCCAGCAGACAGCTTTCCAGTGGGACCTCTCCTATATCAGCAAGAATTTCGAGAAACCTATTTCATATACCAATGTTAGGTGGATTTTAATCTGAGTCAATAAGATAATTATTACATAGTTTAAGCCAGGATTATTTAAGACTGCATAATTATGCTTTTAGTGTAAAAAGATCCTATATATCCATTACTGTTTTATACATTTAACACTCCTAACAACTTCTATAAGACCACAATAATTCCTGTTTGAGATTGAGGGGAAATGTTCTACACAGGACCACTAAAGTCAGTCTATTATTGAAATGTTTAATATCTCTACCTGTATTATTCCCCCTGGATGAAAGACCAGTAGGAATTAGTCTAAACTCAGATGATTCTCCCTAATAAATGCAAGTTGAATACACTTTAGCAACTTCTTTAAAAAAAAGAATGGATATGTATTATTTTAGGTTACCCAAAAATTGCAGTGATCATAAAAACAAACAAAAAAATCTAAAAATCAAAACCATTTTGAATTAATCTGGCTCAAGGAAGATTTGACTACTACTGTCAAAGGAGGAAGCCAACAGCAATAATTATCTTCTTTATTGTTAATCGTTTGAAAATAATCTACATTCAAATTAAGCGTAAGGCAACCAGGCTATCCTAATTTTTTTTTCTTTAGAAGGACATGAGACGTATCTGCACTTCTGAAGCTTCTGAAACCCTTCCACCTTTGTAAAAGGAAAGATCCAGCTGCAGTTGCAATCCACCTCACATCAATCTTTTAGGATCAATTTTCTCTAAATGGACTAATGGCTTTAGCTGCTCAGCAAAACTCCTCATGTCATCAGAAACCATGTCCTGTCCTGCTGGCACTACAATGCTGAGTTCCACAAGATAGGAGAGAGACAAAGGCTCAATGTTTTCGGTATTTCCCGGGATGAGGATGCGGAAGATCTTGTACACCACAATCTTCATAATGCCTTTGCGGAACACGTGCCCCTTGGCTACAAACTCGTGGTCCATGCGGAAGCCCATTTCAACCAGGAAGTCTGTCAGGTTGTCTGAGGTGGCGATATCAACACAATTCCGCACCAAGGCATGTCGGTTTTTGTCTCCCATTTCCGGCTGTCCGAGATACCGCAAGTGCCAAGGAGCACCGGGTTTGTCCATGGAGCGTCGCGTGCGGAGAACAAATGGGCTGGCCTGTTGGCCTTTGAGAAGGAAGACCATCTCATGATCTAGAAAAGTCTCAGGTTCCATGTTGTCACACAGGCCACGAAGACGATGAAGAAGGCTTTCCAGACTTTGGTCCAAAACACTACCTGGAGAAAAGGCAATATCGAATAGCTAACCGTCTTCACTGACATGAGAAACGTTTCTTCTTGTCCAACAGCCTCCATCTTCTAAAAACAGTGCTGAGCTACAAAGAGCACCAGGGTCTCTCTAAAAACGCACTGAGCAGGAAAAGCTACAACCCTTCACAAAAGATACAGCTATCATGCCTCTTAACAAGGGAGACCTCATCACAAATTATATTTTGTACATCCCAAACTCATGAGATCTGAATGCAAAGCAGGTGTTGGCTGCCAAATTAAAACCTCAAATAGTCAGAATTAGTTCACTGTCAAGTATATATTGTAAAACAAACCTGTCTTTTTAAAATTGTAATGCAGTGTTTCTCAACCTTGGTGACTTTAAGATGAGTGGACTTCAACTCCCAGAATTCCCCAGCCAGCCATGCTGGCTGGGGAATTCTGGGAGTTGAAGTCCACTCATTTTAAAGTTGCCAAGGTTGAGAAACACTGGTATAATGTGTCGAACAGCCCCATGGGTTGCCAGCTCAAAACCTAGATAATACTCCTATCTCTTTAGTAGTGTAGCAGCTATAAAAGGAATGCACTTGAAGGATTAAAGAACTTCATATTCTTTTAAGGGAATGACATACACTGTAGAATTAATCAAATATAAGAGTCAAGCAAATCCTTGCCTACAACTCACCTTGAAGCAAGTGTTCCATCATGTTAATGGTACCGCCAGTGACTGGCATCATAGTAACAGGTGGAGCCTCCATTTTACGATGTTCGCTACAACAGCAGGGAAGACAATATATATATTTTAAAAAATCTAGTCCTGGTTCTCCTACCTGATACCTTTCAGTCATATTAGAATTACAACCTCCCAAAATTTCCAAGCAATGTGGGATCTGTAGCTCCAATACAGAGTGGAAAAAGCTAATCAACTCAATAAAATACAAGCACAGCTGCAACATTCTTTCTGCAAACACAAAGGAAGGATTTATCCAAGGCAAACATAGCTGATATTTCTTTCTCATTGTATGATTTTTGCACATACATCTCCTACTGTCCAAAAGTCAATTAGGAGGCCAAAGTCAATTAGAAGTTGAATAAAAGTTTGGTTGGGGTGGTGTTTTTTAAATAAAGTGTAGAACCACGGATTTAATAGCATTCCAGTGGGCAGTAGATTCCAAAGGCGAACAGTGACACTCAGGCCATCTTTCTTGTAAAGAGGTAAGCCTTGCAAATAAGCCCTCAAAAATTACTAGTTTAGCCTCCAAAAGAGATACACCAGCCTGCTATACACTAGAAGGCGATCCAGAAGTGTGGCTGGGTTAATATGTCATGCTAAGCCAAAGCATATTGGCTTCTTTGGTTATTATGAACCCAGACAGTATTATTATTAAATTAGATTTTAATCGTATGTATGTATGCACACACACACATCTCTAAAACTCAAGGCAGCAAACCTACTTGCTACTCCTATTTTCCCCCCAACTCTGTGAGACAGGTCGGGCATGTTTTACAAACTGTAGTCGATGGGTTAGACCATTGTCTGAACCCTGGCAATGGCACGTATTCTGTCAATCACAGCTAATCAAGCCATGGCTTCATCTACTGTGGGATCACCCCATCCTCTCCAGCACCCGCTGCATTCCTAGCATGGGTGGGGATGTGGCAGCGGGGCCGGATCACCCCACCTCTCTACCCATTTGCTCGCCTGCAGGCCATTCCGGGCAGCTGCCAGGCAAACCGGGACTAAATTCTACTGGAAGCTGCAAAAGGATCAGCGTCCCCACAACTTAATGGGGGTGCATTAGAGAAGTGGGGCTGCAGCACCAGGTCTTCTGTTTTTATTTTTATTGTTGGTGGTCGTTATACTGCTTTATATGGTTTTATACTGTTTTTATACTGTTTTATTGGTTGCAAGCCACCCAGGGTTGTTTTAAGATCGGGAAGGAAGGCAGGCCAGGCCAGGCCAGGCTAGGCTCATGAATGAACACCCGGGGCTCCTTCCTGACACACGTTTAAACCCCACCACGAAGGAAAACTCTGCCGGGCCCTTGCTCGACGCCGCCACCACTTCCCAAAGCTCTTGGTGGTTTGTTTCAAAGCCTTCATGCATTTCCTGGAGGAGGAGAACAAGCATGGTTTGTGCAGCGTCAGAACCAGGCCGCTGTTTCACCTGAACTGCTGCTAGTTCTTTCTTTCTTTCTATTTACATACATATAATTTATTTATTTATTTATTTAACGTAGCCGCCCATCTCACTTCCGTGACTCCGGGCGGCTCACGAGTCAAAACAGCAAAAACAAACCCGGGTCAATAACGTTACAACCATGAACCACAAACGCAGCGTGTAATCGCCCTGATGACTTTTGCTCTCCTTATCTGCACAAACTGTTTAAGTATCCTGGGGGCAGATGCAACCGTTTTGCTCTTTTTCCTCCCTCCCTTTGGGAAACTGGCACCCAGCTGCACCTGGGTCCCAGACGCCCCTCCTCAGTCTCCGCCCAAGCCTAGAGCTCCCGGGTCGGCCAGCACGCACCTGTCCGGCCAGCGGAGCAACCCTCTCCCGAGGCACGCGCGGCTCCCGCAGTCAAGCGCGAGCGCCTCTCCGCCTGCACCCCACCTCAGCGCGCGCGGCCACGCATGCGTGCTCCTCTCTGCCTGTCCTGGGCGGCGCCATCTTCCTTGTTACGTCATTGTACGGAAAGCTCCTGCTGGTGGCCGGCTTGGGAGAAAAGAAAATGGCGCTTTACAGGAACGGAGCTCCGCTTGGTTGGTTCTGCGTGACGTAGAATTTTTGCGCCACTCAGAAGTCGTGGTTCTAGAAAAGGGGTATGGGTTCTGCACTCTCCTTGGCGTCCTTTAGATCAGATCAAGCCATGGTGGATTTTAGGATAGTAATTGCTCCAGATCCTGATTTGAGGCCATTTCGAATCATAAAGTTATGCTTAGGAGGGAGATCAGGGAGAATAACTTTATCACTCAAGATAAATGTGGGTTTTCTCATGCTTTTGAAATACTTCTTCAGTGAAACAAGTGAAATGTCCAGGAATGTGGCATACAGTTCAGGCTTGGGCTGTTTACTCTCCCATATTTTTATTAATTATTTGGATGAAGATGGGGAGGAAATTTGACAACATGCAATTGCATGGGGATAATTAATACCCTAGAAGTCAAATGCAATTCAAATTAAACTTGATAAGTTAGCACAGTGTTTCTCAACCTTGGCACCTTTAAGAGGTGTGGACCTCACCCCCCCAGGATTCTCCAGTGGCACTCTGGGAGTTGAAGTCCACGCCTTTTGAAGCTACTAAGATTGAGAAACGTTGACTTAGTGAAACAGCCTGAACATAAATTTAGGAGACAAATGCAAAGTTTTTCACTTTGAAAACCAATCAAACCCCAGACACAGGGCGAAGGATATCTGATTTGGCAATAGCACTTGAGGAAAGAAAAAGTATTGGGACATAAACCAAATATGAGCTATGGTGTTGCTGGAAAAAAAAGGCAAACATATTTGCGGGCTGCATCACTAAAAGTATAATTCCCGTGAAACAGGAACCGTTTTAGAGAAGTGTAATAAGGATGACTGGAGGATTGGAATCTAAGTCCTATGAAGAGATATTAACAGAAATGAGAATGTTCAGTCTGGAGAAGATTTGAGAGGGGATATGACGGTATTCTTCACGTATCTAAAAGGACACCAATTATAACTCTATCATGCTGCAAACTTACAGTCTGTCTCTACAGTACTACTGTTTAATTTGTGTTAATTGAAGATTACTATGTACTAGGTATTGAATCATTTTTGCAAAAGACTGCAGAGTAATTGCAGCAAAGAACTGACTCAGTACAGTTATTCATTTATTTGCATCCTTCCTGAAAAGAGCTCATGGTTTACAGATAGTATTCTAGATGCCAATCTATGACTACTAAACTAACCATAACATCACTCAGCCATAGCCAGACAGTTTTAGAAAACCGATCCTCAGTTTCAGCAATATAACAGTACCGCAGTGTTTCTCAACCTTGGCAAGTTTAAGATGGGTGGACTTCAACTCCCAGAATTCCCCAGCCAGCAAGAATGAACCAAGATAAAAACTAAGCAAGTTTATCCCCTGGTGAAAATGCCGCTGCTAGGACTTTCCTTAACTAAGTGTGTTGTATAAATCCAGACCCTCTGTATCAGAAATCAGCAGTGTTGGGGAAAACCCAAATTTTGCAGAAGTCCAAAAATACCCTTCAGAAGGAAAAACCCAACCTACCTCCTCCTGGGTCAGGAATTCCTCAGAGACCCCTGAAAACCTGGTGGGCACAGGATGCTGACTAAGGACTAGAGGAGAGAAAATAGGAAAGTATACAGGGATTGGGGAAAATTACCCTGCAACTGTAACAAAATATTCTGAGTAGGGAGCTGGCTGATGAGAGTGCTCAGTTAAGAGACTTTTACACCTCAGCCTCCTGCTGCAGTTCCCTCTCTGCAGGTTCTAACAGGCTATCAGATATACTGATTTACATATTCCTATTTTCATTTTTTTGAAGTCACTCTTGGCCTTTGCCACAGAAAACCTCTTCTGAGTTTTCTTCATAGTCCGTCTGTCTTGCACATTGCTTCGTCATATGGATGGCAATATAGGAAGCTGCTGCGTTGCTTTATAACTAGTAATCTTTGACCATCTCAGTACTTTAGCATTTACAGTCAGTTCATGGCTGGACTTGGGATAGGTTACCTCATACGATAACATGAAGCTGGAAGGTTTTTTATACACACACACGTGCTGTTTCAGATTCAGTCTGCAGAAGGTGAATGTCTTTGGTCTACCCAGTAGCTAAAGACCAGCCTGAAATATGCAAAGGAATATTTTCTGCTGGTGCAAATTCTGTATATAAAGAAATAGACAAGGCTTTGAGTCACACAGAATTCATTATGTGATAGTGATAACTTACCTACCCACTGCTTGTATCAACTTCCCTATCTCAGCTTTCCTAACCCAAAGCCTTGAGAAGCACATAGTTGGCAGTTAAGCAAGGAGCTGAAACAAATGACTTATTTCTTTTTCCCTTAAAGAAGTATGTTCAAGAAGATTTGCTATCAGGGCCATCATTCCCTAGGCAGGGATGATAGAGAAGTTGTCTCTTTTTGTTTCAGATGCCATGTGAGTTTTAATCAGGAGAACATATAAAAACAGCTATGGGTTTTATTAACGATTGTCATTAGCAATCAAACAGATTTATGTATCTGAGAGCTATCAGGTAGGAATGCGGGTATATACTGGCACAGCCAACCTCTGCACGTCAGCCACGCAGATGGGGAAATGAAAACAGTCCGGCTAAACCAGTGTTTCTCAACCTCGGCAGCTTTAAGATGTCTAGACTTCAACTCCCAGAATTCCCCAGCCAGCACTGGACTAGGGTACAGCAATCTCCACTGTACTTTAGGGCAGCATACAACAGGACAGTGATCCAACGCCTTCCCAGGACCTCCTCCACTGACATTTTGCCTTATGGGGCTAAGTCTTACGGGATATTCACCAGTGGCAAACTATCACTGTAACTAAGGTTTGGTTTTGTTCTTCCATTGAATGTTCAGTGTCCCTTCTTGTTATTCATCCGTTCTTCATCCTTTCATTCCAGTGTGTTTTCACCAGCCTACACAGGGCCCATAATAAAGGATTTATCCTTTCATTTTCTTGATTGTCAGTGTCTATCCTTTCCTTTTTTTTTTTTTTTTTGCCATTCATCATATTAAACCATACATCATTATTTACAAACTGCGGTGATTGGGAGATCATAGAATATACTCTTTCAAACCCAACCCAACCAGGTTATGGCTTAGATGTGTAATAAACAAACACAGTTACTATTTTTCAGCCTTATCTACCAGCATGTATTATTTTAGTCCATAGCTCTGCAGCAGGGTGTGATCAAAATGTAACATGAACGACAAAATGAAACAAGCAAAAGTACATTAGGGTGTTTATCTGACATGTCAAGCTGTTATCCTTGCACATTCACTCCCCTTCTGTTTAGGAAAGTTAGTGGCCAAATTCACTTTCACAATGCATGATTTCAGATCTTCCCAAATTAGAAAGCACGTACAGCAGTTTCACAGCAATTATATTCTCTTGGCTTCAAATACCACTTTGCAAAAGGCCTTGTGGGGAGATGGGTGATTAACCTATTGATTCAGAAGAGTGCATGTCTCCTGCACCCAAAGCATTTGTAGCTGACTAATGGTAGACTACATACTGATCAGAGCGATCATGTGGTCCGTGGGATCAGATTTGAGACTTCCATCACGTACTGGCTCAGTCAGCACTCACCCTTCTAATATGTGTAAACAGTAGCTGTCAACAGGAGACAAGGCTGCTCTTGTTAAAGTAATCCTTGAAGAACTGGAGGCTTACTACTCTTATCTCCTGTATTTGCAACAGAAGAGAGGCAATGATTTGTCCACAGCCATCCAAATAAGCTTAGGACCAAATTGCTCCAGGCTTCTGACCTATGATCAAATGCAACCTAATATATCCATAGTAGAACTAGAACATCCAACTATTAAACTTTAGCTACTGGATTCTATATTTTGAGGGGTAGAGATAGGGATTAGCAATTATCTGCTTGCCTGTTAGATACAGAAGGAACAGGGAAGAGGTCTTAGGACGATTTAACACTCCTTGTGTCCTTAATGTGATCCAATCTGGGTGAATGCAGATTGCTCCAGGACTCCATCACAGGCTGCATCCTTGGACAAATACAACTTAAATCTCAGACACATTTTATCTCCCTGCCTCTCTTTTATACCTCCAGATGTTTAACTAACTTGTCCCGTAAGGAGTTCTTGTAAACTCAAAAGTGTAACCTTAAATTAGTCTAGTACTGTAAATATATTGTCTTTGGATTTTTTTTTCAAATCATGGTCAGCGTGTCTTCTGCTTTATTATGAATACTATATCCATCAATCCATGGCTAGCCCCAAAGGTTGGCAAGGACAAGTAAGTACAGTACCGCAGTTGCATGTCATAAAGAGGCCTACTGCCAAAAAGCAGTTCTACCTATTTGGTTTTCCCTGACTATAACTCCCACGTGGATCAAATGGGGCTGAAATCCACCCTTAGTCTTAATGAAGTAAGAGTGTTAGTTTCAGAGGTTGGCAAGGCAGGGCATATGCCAGGACTTCAAAATTAGCAGAAGGGTTCATGATGATGAAACATCTCTACTATGCTATTTATACTTTGCACAGAACATCCTAGATGTTCAGAATTTTCAGTCTGCATGTCTACTTGTTTCAGAGGAAGAGCTCCTTCAAATCCTGGGGCCAGCACTAGATGTTCTTATGAAGGAACACCAAGCTTTGCTTTATTTATATACCCCAAAGACTTTTTTCTGTACTTCTGTATCCCAACCTGAGGTAGTTCTGAGAAAAGTTCCAATACTTCTTTGACTAAGAGTGCCAAAGGCTTAAGAGCTGGCCTTATATCAACCTCCATGTCTGTTTCACAAAGACCTGATTTAAGGTCATCCATGACCTGCAGCAGAAAGCTTCAACTGGAATATAAAGGACCAAATCTCAAGGATTGTTCCTGGTGTGTGCAAGATTTCTTTGCTAGGCAGTGACTTCCTTCAAAACCATAATGGAGTCCATTCTTGGATATTATTAAAACATCCCTTGTTTTTTGTCCCGATTGTTCTGCCTCTTTCTGCCGTTGGCTCCACACATTTTTTTTCCTGGTCATATACCCTCCCAACATGCCTTGCAAAACTGGCAAGCCCTCAAAAACCAGGTTGTCCATACATGCAACAGAACAGGTATAAGGTTTTCCGAGGGGACCCTCATACCGGCAGTGAAAACCAAGGCCAAATTATTTGCTGTCAGGAATTAAAGGCATGTCACCTGCACTCCACATCCATCAGCATGGACTGCCAATTAAATATCATTTTGCAATACTTCCCATCAAACGTATGGGCAGTAGCAGACCACCATTTGTGTTGGTGAAGGACAGTCCTCGTGGCATATCTAGTATTATCCACTGGCACCCCATTGCCAGCTGCTGCCACCTTCTACCAAATAGTTGGGCTGGCTCTATGCAGAGAACCAATGCCTACACCAGGGATTTGTCTCAGGTGATCTTAAGGCCAGCCTGCAGTCTCTTCTGGGCTGGTCTATGCAGCTCAATGGCACAAACATCAGCCTCTGATAAACATTCATCTGTGAGCCCACAAGCTATCTAGGCCACTCCTTTTAGCTCTTATCTTCTCAAAAGTTTGCTTTTGAGTCCTGGTGGATTTTAACTAAAAGCACTGAAATGTTTGTTCACGGAATTTCAGAAGGCTAAGAGATAAGCTTTGCAAAGATTTTGTTTTCAACGGCCCTTTGCAAGACCTCAACTCCCTCCGGCAATAGGCAATACGTTTGTTGAGATAAATTATCCAGTCAGTTGCAAGATATACTGATTGGCAAACATAGGAAGCTGCCTGTGTGGAGGCAGAGCATTGCTCCAGCTAGCTTCATATTATCTTAGAGTGCCTGGTCATGAATCTGCAGAGCTTCAGAATGAAGTCAGGGAGTGAATCTGGAGCTTCTCCACACATTTCTTCTAGCACTGAGTTTTCTTTACTTCTTTATTTATTGTATTTATATAGCCGCCATCGCACACTAAGTGACTCCGGGCGGCATATAACAATTAAAAAGAATAAATACCTAAAAACAATTACAGTGGTACCTTGGGTTACGAACGCCCCTCCTTACGAATTTTTCGAGATACGACCAGCTCCGGCCCCAAAAATTTACCTCGGCATGTGAACTCCGCCTCGAGCTACGAACCGGATCCGCGGCCATTTGCCCTGCTGCTACGCAGTCGCGGCTTCCTGTGGGCGAGATTGCGGTAGCAAGGAGACGTTCGGCGAGGCTTGTGGTGTGTTTTGTGGCGTTTGGAAGGTTTTTGGTGTGCTTGTCAGCATGGCTCCAAAGAAAATGCAGAGCCGTATGTATTTACATTGAACCTTATGGGGAAATTTGCCTCGTGGTGCGACCAAATTCGGAGGGCGGATTAGCCATATTTACATTGAACCGTATGGGGAAATTTGCCTCGTGGTGTGACCAAATTCGGAGGGCGGATTAGCCGTATTTACATTGAACCTTATGGGGAAATTTACCTCTTGTTGTGACCAACTCGAGTTGCGATCAGAGTCACGGAACGGATTAAGTTCGTAACCTGAGGTACCACTGTACAAATAAAAAACTATAACCGATTACACTAGTTACACCAGTTTCTCACTTACAGCCAGGAATATGTTGACATGATATTCATATTGCCTTAGAAAAATGGGACCCCAATCTGACAGGGAGATTTGCCTTACAAAATTATAAAGGAATGCAACTCGCTTCATGGGTCCCAAAGATTGAGAGAGATCCCCTACTCCACAGCATGTAACTGACAACGTCACTCTTGCTGAATTTCAAACACTACACCTCTATTTTTCACCAACTGCCTCTCCAGTCAAAGCACATTACCGAAAGCTTCTATCCATTCACTTCACAACCACCTTTTCTGCACTAGTTGCAACCCATTTCTGTGAAAACCAAACAGCGCACATTGTAGGCCATGTCTGAGGATACGTTATAATTGAAGACCACTCAAAAGCTGCAGCTTGTTAAAAATGCAATGGTGTGGGTGTTTATTTAAAAGATTTAAAGGATTGGTATAGCTGCCCACCTTATGCAGCATAACCCTGGGAGGCCCACAAACAACAATAAAAACTATAAAAACCATACAAGCCAACATGGAAATGCCCCCATATGGTGGTACACCCATGTCACACTACTACCTTCCAAGTTGCATTGGCTTCCAGTACGCTGTAATTCAAGATTTCGCCTATTAAGTCCTTCATGGTATAGAGCTAGGTTATTTCCAGGACACCTGTTTCCCATTCGTTCTGCTCGTCCCACCAGATCCAGCAGACCCAGCATGTTCTGGATCCCTTCCATCAGGCAATGCCATCTGAGGAGACCCAGGAAGCATGCCTTCCCTGTCACAGTGCCCGCCCTGTGGAACAGCATGTCCCCCAAGAGAAGACCTGGAGGGTGCATTGGGCCAAAGCGTTAACATTGGGCACTGCAGTATATTGATTGATGTCCTTGGCTGCCATGCTGTTTGGTTTGCTGTTGATATGTATTGTTTTTATGGCAGTTTTTAAAATTGTTTGGAAGCTGTCCAGAGTTGTTTTGTGAGTTGGGCGGCCATACAAGATGAATGAATGAATGAATGAATGAATGAATGAATGAATGAATGAATGAATGAAATTTGCCTCTTAAAGGATTTACATTGCTATTGTCCAGTCTTATGAGGCTTGCTGGAAAATCACAGAAGCAATGTTGAAACAGAACAAGCCATATTCAGAACCGTGAGTAGACCTGGGGTATTTTTTAAGACAAAGTGACGCTAAACTGGATTTGAAGCTGGAGAGAGAGTTTGTTTCCCTACAGACATGTTCTCCCCAAAACTGATATTCTCAGATATTCTTTAGGCATAGGCAAAGAAAATTAACCATAGTAAACTGGGACAGTATTCCCAAGAATAGTGAGAGCTAGCACTGCTGGAAAATTCATGGGTGGAAAATATATGGGATTAAATATTTAGTTCACATACACAGAATCATTAACTGGGTACAAATGCAAACCTGGTAGCCCAAATGTGAGAGCGTAATAACTGGCAGGATAATCCTGTTAATTAGGATCAACTAAATAGGTTACCAAACAGACAACAAAATATGTGGGATTCCTTTAGCAGCAATGAAAACAGCAAAAACACTCTCTTTTGTCAAAGAAGTCCCAAGGTGGCCCATAGGGTCATTACAGATATGATGATGAACATGATTGCAGAATTTAAATGTAATTTCTCTGACATTTAAGATTGCATTGCCCAGAATAGGATCATAGTCCCCAAAGAAGTAATGGAGAACCAACTTCAGGTTTCAAGGAGGCCTGCAAAATTCTTTTCTGTAGGAGCATCTACTTACCAGTTGCCTTTGAAGTTGGTGACAATGCTCAGTAGCAGATACTGGGCCAGATACTATATGTCAGTGTTTCCCAACCTTGGCAACTTTAAGATGGGTGGACTTCAACTCCCAGAATTCCCCAGCCAGCCTTGCTGGCTGGGGAACTCTGGGAGTTGAAGTCCACCCATCTTAAAGTTGCCAAGGTTGAGAAATACGACTATGGGTTATTGGGGGAAAAGTTAAGAATGGAAGATTGGTGCATGCATTCCTTGCCCTAATGTCGCCAGATAAACCTGCAGCTGACATGGGAGTGGCTGGGAGAATAAGAAGGGTCCAAGTCAAGGCAACAGCAATTCGTGCGGGATTGTGGGGTGGGGGGAGGTTGCTTTGCTGGGTCTTTGGCAGCTGCTTAAGGCGGCTGGGTCCCGATGCCTGGTCTGAAATGGTCTGTGAGCCACAGAACCCTCGTGCATTATCTCAGTACTGCAGGATGCTTTCCAGATACAGGTTTGCAGTAGGGATAAACCGGCAGCAGGCAATGCCCATCTCAAGTGCCTTCTAGTTGGAACATGAATCTCCTGCTCCAGCTTGGATCTTATCTGTAGCTCATCAGCTGCTGCTCTTTCTTCATAGCACTGAGGTCTTCTGCCTCTCTCTCTCTCTGCTGCTCATCACTGATAATGCTCCTCATCCTAGCAGCACCACACTGGTGTCTTGATTAAGTCCTGCAACCAGCAAGACTGGCCAGTCTTAAATACTGACTTTCCCGGGTGCATTTTCTGGATCAGCCTCTTGGGGGGGTGGGGTAACAGCCCCAAAGCAATGAAAGATTTCTTGCTGCTAGAAACATACATCATGCCAAGGCCTCTCTGCTTTAACCATTGTTGAATCATAGTGGGCTGGGTTCATGCATTGTGCTGAGTTGTAAGCTGCGGTTTGCCAAGCATAATACCCATGCTTGTAAGTTTGAAACCTTGTAAAGAGAAAAGCACGATTTAAAATACTTGCAATAATTCAAACCAAGCCACAGTGCGGCTGAATGGGTCATGTAATCCCAGATCCCAGTCTGTATTCCAGGCAATCCAAAAAGGAGACAACTAGTCAGTTGCATAATGGATATTATGCAAAAGCAGCTTTCAATTCAGCTACATGACAAAGATAACCAAAGAGTGCCTGGTCTGGTTCACACTTCACTTTAAGCCATGATTTGCCTATCGTTTTTTGAATAAGTGGCAGGGTTCACAGAACATGTTAAACATGCCATAAGCTGTGGTTTACAAGCCAGAACAACCAGGTTCCATTATGATGCCTGACTAGGAAAAAGCAAGGTCCACTCAGTGTGTTCCTATTCACTGAATTCAACAAGATGTACTCCCAGATGATAACAATTTTGCTTTTTTTAAAAACAAAGCAAGCACAAGACCCCCAGTCACAGACAGGATGCTGTGATAAAATACCAAACAGACTGGCTGATGTCAGTAAGGGAGCAGTGACATGCCTGTTCATGTAGATCAGTGTTTCTCAACCTTGGCTGCTTTAAGATGTGTGGACTTCATCTCCCAGAATTCCCCAGCCAGCCATGCTGGCTGGGAAATTCTGGGAGATGAAGTCCACACATCTTAAAGCAGCCAAGGTTGAGAAACACTGATGTAGAGTCAAGCAGCCAAGTTGAATGTATCAAGCATAGCTGTTATGGAGAGAAGGCTCTTGAATTAATCCGTCCAAAATCACTGGGCTAGAGCAAGAACCATGGCTGATGTCCTACCCAGAATGCCAAGCTCCACGCACTTGCCTTGCTCTGATCAAAAAAGGCCATTCTTGGGCTCTAAACCCCAGCTTTTCTCATTAGAGCCGACACTGTCAGGAACGTCATTCAGAACTGGTCTTTGGTAACCAAAAAGACAATTTTATTTCTCCAAAAACAAACAACACATTGAACCAGAGTCACGACGATACAGTACATACATTAACAACAAAAACAAACAACGTAACTTAGTGCGGAGCAATGGTTGAATCCAGGGGACGGGGGCTGCCAGATCCGTAGATTCTCGGGTGATTCTACGATGGGTAGGAGAGGGAAGAGGGGGGCCATCTGGGAGCAGGACTGGAGAAGAGGCTACCAGATGGCGAGGGATCCATCAAGGATCATTTCACAGAGCTGGCACCGACGTGAAATGTAGTGGCACTCTCAGGCAAAAGCTTCAGACATTGTGTTCTCTCTGCCGCATGTACACACAATTGTACCATTTCAAGGCAAGTGGGCAAAATGTCCATCAGAAAGAGGCAAAAGAGAATATCACTTGGACGCTCAGAGGCAGCAGACCTTTTGTTAAGCCTGAAGTGACAACGTAAAAAGGAGGATTGAAAAAAAAGAGGAAAGAGCTGAGTTCTGCCCAGTCCAATCCTAGAAAACAAGACAGCCTTTGCATTTCACAGTGCATTTGCCCCTTGGATGCACAATACAAGTAGTCCTCGGCTTATGACCATTTGTTTAACGACCATTCAAAGTTACAACACTGGAAAAAGAGATGACCAGTCCTCACACTTACGACAGTTGTAGCATCCCCGTGGTCACGTGATCACCATTTGGGTGCTTGGCAACCGGCATGTATTTACGATGGTTGCAGCATCCCGGGGTTACATGATCACCATTTTCAACCTTCCCAGGGGCCTTCTGACAAGCAAAGTTGATGGGGGAAGTCAGATTCACTTAATGACTGCGGTGATTTGCTTAACGACTGAGGCAAAAAAGGTTGTAAAATCAGGCACGACTCACTTAATGGTCTTATCACTTAGTGATGGAAGCCCCAGTCCCAATTGTGGTCGTAAGCTGAGGACTACCTGTACTGCCACAAGTCAAGGAGAAGAAAAGTATGCTGTACAGGAGCCTTAATTCTGAAGAGAAGCTAAGGGGGAGCTCTGCTGGCAAAGTTATTTCAAATACATCCCACTGCAGAAAAGGGGTATAGCTCAGCCTTAAATCCTGAAGAAATGATGATATTTCACAGAGTCCAGCCCTTGTGACCAAAAGATACTTTCAGAGACTTGCTTTGCACTGCAGGATAGGTAACAACAATTAAATGCCAGGCAGTCCAAATAACACTGAAGTGGAGTCAACCAAAGAATTGAATATAATAAACCCCCAAGCACTTTTGTCTCAGTCTAAGGAGTAAGTTTCAACTAGTTGGAAACACTCTTTTACACTCTTCTCAAGAGAAGACCTGTGCAGAAAGTTTGCAAATGTTAAGTCCATGGCTCTTGTGAGTTCACAAGAAAATATACAAAGTAAACACAACATATATATGGTATACTGAACTGGAATTTCTGAAAGGAAGCCTGCAATGTGTACTCCAAATGCCTGAAAAGCCCTGTTGGTGGCATCTGACTAGCCTGTCTTATAAGATAGGTTCCACAAATGAATCCGATGTACCATTGCTTTGGCTTAAAACAAAACAAGGCACCTGCAAACACTATTCTGGGTTCTCTGGGTACACTGGCTTCAGGGATAATTGTTCCTGGGACTTAGCATAAACCTTCACACTTTGGACTGCTGTCATGGAGGACTTCTGAGACACACTCCTGGTATAGGGATCTGGCCAATGGAAAAAGTAATGCAGATTGCATCTCTCACCCAAGCAAACTGCACCAAGGAGGTACCAGAAGAAGCTGTCTTGGCTATTAAGCTCACCCCCCCCCCCAACTGTACAGTCTAGCTGGAGCAACCTTTGGCAGGCCTGCAACAGTTAAATTTAGCTCTTGTAACCCGAGTTGTTTGCTCCAAAATGAATCTTATGTGTATTTCAGAAATGCCTGGAAAGGTTCACATTTTCCTGGGAACCCAACTTCATTATAGTTACTATTTGAAGCTGGTTATTGCTGAGCAGTAGTTACAAGGGGGAAGGAGGGGGCAGATTCTTGCTTGTTTTATATGACTTTAGGGCTTAATACCAGTCTAAAACTTAGATTTGAATCCCAAGATTTCAAAGAAAAAGGAATTGGCAAACTAGTGGTGAGGAACTTGTGGTTCTCCAGATGTTGGCTTATGACTTCTATAATTTCCAACTTTTAGGCCACAAGGGCTAAAGCACACAGATGTTAGCAACCCATAATACCTAAAGGAGTTCCCCTCTCCTGTACTAAGTATACAGAGTGAGCAAAAAGGCATAGCTGAAGTGTTCCAGGATTTAGTAGAAGTTTTCACATGGGAACACACTGAAATGTAATACTGGAGAAAAAAAGTAAAAAGGAGCCAGGCGCCAGAATCTAATGGACATGTGAGGAGACTTCTAGTCTTCCAGCTGTTGGACTTCAACTCCTACCAGCTCCTGCCAGCGTGCCCAAATGCCAGGTCCATGGGAGCTAGGATAAAAATATTTTAAACCCTCACATCCATAGATGCTAACATTTGAAATGACGGACATTTAATTCCTTCTCAAAGTAGGAAGAGTAAGCAATAGTGGGGAGGAGAAATTGCTTGACAGAAGTAACAAGCTCAAATCCTGTTTTCTTTCAGCTGAGTGAGCAACTCTCTTTTGAGCAGGCCTGATAGATTTGCCCAGAAAAATGAGTTAAATAAAACTATGGACCCTCTGTAATATTGCTTAAGGCAAGGGTAGGGGTACAGGAGGGAACAAAAAGAAACATAGTTTGAATCTTCCCCACCCTACTCTCTAGTTGCCAATACCCTGAATATCGTAAGGGCATGATGTTTAGAAGGTCCATTTGACCATAGCAGAAGCCCCTGCGTCATCTACGCCGGGCAAGATTTGCTGTGCTGCTGTTGAGGGATCACATTTTTGCATCTGACCGTTCCAACATTAAGGCCCTGTTCCTCCCACACACAAGAGAGGGTCAGCACTTCAAGAAACAGCAGAATCCAATCAATGAGATATAGGGAGTTAGCAGATCAGTGGAGAGTTCACATGATCAGGCTGATCAGCACAAAGCTATGTTCTGTGAGCACAAGTGGGTTGATGCGAGGTCAATCTCCCATCTGGCTGCCAAAACAGACAAAGGTCTAGGGCCTCAGACAAAAACAGCTTCTCTAGGCATCTCTGTTCTTTTTATTGCTTCCCCCTCCTCCAGCCAAACAGGGCAGGGCAAGGGAGAAAGGGCTGAGGACAAATAAAAGCTCATTATTGAGCCCAATTGGGCCCTGTGGATTTTTAAACATTTTTGTTACAATGGAACGAGGAGGGGAACACCACCAGCAAATGTCAGTGGTGGTTAGGGGACAACAAATATGGCCACTCACCACATGAGCACATCCTCAGTGATTGTATACTGCTAGCTCAGGCAGATGAGTCAATTGCTCGAGGCAGTGGTGACTTGGGCTGGCTTGTTGTATGAACAAGGTCTAAAAATTCCCTGCAAATAAAACACCAGCACGCAGGAGAAAGAAACTAAACCAAGCTTCTTTCATGCTAAATTATTTTATTACAGAGGGTAGGTTTAAAAAAAAGTAGGAAAAGGTTTAAACTGCACTTCTGGCACCTATCATCTGAAATGATACAGACCACTTCTCAAGTCTAGTGTCTCATTTCACTGCATGAATAGATCAGGTGAAGATCTTTCAACAATATCTCTTCCAGCCACCAAATTTCTAAGTTGTCTGGGCTATGCCATTACTATCTCATCAAAAAGGAGATGGGCTTCACAGGTGGGTGGAGACATTCCCATTTCTAAAACCAACAATGCAAGCTTTCAGAATAGCAGGGAGCAGACTGTAAAGAAGATAAGAGTTTCACAATGTCCAAAGCTCAAACACTTGAGCAAGAGCAGATAATGGGATCTGTTGATCAGCCAAACAACACAGCATTACATCAGGAACGGATCTTCTTAAAAAGGGACAAGAAAAAAAAAGGACAGAAGCAGATGTCCTCGGGGAATTGGGGGGGATTGGGAACAGAGATTCCTATACTTTAAGCTAGTTTTTTGATCTGGGAAATCAATCCCATTAAGATAGTCTTCTCTCTTGTTGGAGGGTGGGAACAATAGGAGGGGAGAATATTCCAGACAACCTAACAACAAACCCACATTTTTTTTCTAGTTTGACCTCATCTGCAAGCTACCACCCACTCTGTGGCTGAGATATTTCCACATTCCCAAGGAGAACATTTGAAGTACAGTCATCTTGGGATCTGAAGTTTAGAAAGAAGAAATGTAGTGTAATCACCAGTTACACTAGTGACCAGTTTGTTTCAAATCCAGCACATCCATTGCCATCACCACACACCCAGGGCACATCTCTGTCCCCTACTCTTAAGAGAGCTTCAGGGGTTACCCGCTTGAAATGTTCTAAGTCCTACATTCAAAGTTCTGCAGCAAGTTGAGACCAAAGAGAAAGAGCAATGCCGTGTCCATAGCAGAGGGATCTCTTTGGTGATCTTTGCCTCAGCTGGTTCAGGACCACCTTCATTGGAAAAGACATAGACAGGACAGTGGGTATTCATTGCACGATTCACCAAAATGCTGCCACTGCCAACTTTGGTGCACGCCAAGCCGATCATCAAGAGACATCAGCATGGAACCCAATGACCTTCCTGAATTTTTCAACAGTAGCTTGCCACCTCAGCATCAAGCTTTGAAACCATGGGCCACCATTGGCAAAACCAAGAAACCACAGATGGAAACCAGGTGACGATGAGAGAGAAGTTGGCTTCCTTCACACATCAAGGGAACAGTTCACTCTGAACCCACCTCTGCCTCAGTGTCACTTTTGGCAGAGCTGCTGAAAAGACCATCCCCACACAAACACTTCCAAAAACAGCCACAGGTAGAAGGTGAGGTAACTTGATTTTTTCACAAGACATTCCAGAAACAAGTCTTTGGAAGAAAGCTCCCTTGTCCAGGGGCAAGGCTGCCTCACACAAGAAGAGGGGGAGTCAAGTCCAGTCAGGTCATGTAGCGGGTGATGGCACGCAGGGCGTATAATAGGGCCGCCTGCATGCGGGCCTCCAAAAGAAGCAGATTGACATGCACCTGAAAGAGAAGGAGAGGCATGATGGAAAGCTGTGTGAGATTTGCAACAACCAGAGACCGAACAAGGCCTGGCACCAAACCTTGGCATCCCAGAACACTGCTGAGATCTCAAAGGGATCCACTGCTAACTCTTGATCTAGCATGCCCCTTGTTTGGTCCTTGTTTTATTTTCTTTTAGGGATTACAGCCGAGTGCTTTGCAGCTCCATTTCTAAATCTCGACATGTCCCTACGGCACAGGTAAGCCAAGTCTTGGCAGTTGAGGATTGCATTTAACCGTTGGGAGGAGCTCAAAGATCACACAGGGCTCGGCTGATGATGCAACTTAATGGGTGAGGCCCAGATGTTTATTCTCCTGGGTTTGCAGGTGGACTTTAAAGCCTGTCTTTTTGTTGTTCTGCTGCATTATGCATACGTTAGGCTTATACTTCAATTGTTATGTGCTTCCTGCCCTAAAAGATCAGAAAATCATGCCCTTCTGAGAAATTGAAAATCTTTTGCTCAAAGCCCTGCAGAAATCCAGAGCACTGTTGTTGCTAAGTAGGAAGAAGACCACTAAATATAGACACACATCCCCAATCTAGATTTTTTTAAAGACATTTATTTATTTATTTAGTCAATTTATATAGCCGCCCATCTCATCACAGGCAACTCTGGGCGGCGTACAACAAAGCTAAAAACAGTAAAATCCATTAAAAAGATATAAAACAAAATAAAACAGAGAATAAAAGGAAGTTAAAAATAAGGCAGCCACCTCACTAATTCCCTTTATTTATTAAATACTTATCCCATCTTTGTTTTATAAATAACTCAAGGCAGCAAACATACCTAGCACTCCTTCCTCCTCCTATTTTCCGCACAACGACAATCCTGTGAGGTGTTGGGCTGAGAGAGAGGGACTGGCCCAAAGTCACCCAGCCAGCTTTCATGCCTAAGGCGGGACTCGAACTCAAAGTCTCCCACTTTCTAGCCCGGTGCCTTCACCACTAGACCAAACTGACTCTTCCTATCGCTCCAATCTTCCTTCTTCTCTTCTTTTCCCTGTCCAAAACAGGGCCAGTTCTGTGCCATCTTTTGCTAGCCATAAGTAAGAACTCTTGCCAAGAGCCAATATGATATCATTAATGTATGAATGTCTTTAATATAGCTATAGGGAAATGGTGCAATACTAACACACCAGATGGAGACCAAAGGAAACAAAATCCCCATCTCAGCCCTCAAGCTCACAAGGTGACAATTGGCCAGTTCCTATTTCTTAGTGGCTGGTTTCCAACAACTGAGTAAGCTTCAGTTGGCTTGTTGAATCTACCATGGGCAGGTTTCATAGAACATGCTCAACCAGTGTTTTTCAAACTTGGCAACTTTAAGATGGGTGGACTTCAACTCCCAGAATTCCCTAGCCAGCCATGCTGGCTGGGGAATTCTGGGAGTTGAAGTCCACCCATCTTAAAGTTGCCAAGTTTGAAAAACACTGTGTTAAACCATAAACTGGGATTTACATACTGCAGTGGCTGAGTTCATCTAACAGGCTAAGCCAAAAAGCAAGGAAAGCACATTCTCATTTAATGTGACATGCTAACCCAAGGTGAGTCAATCAACGATTCAAGCGTGGAAGCAACCAAAGCAGAACAACCCCTATGCCAGTGCAACTTGCTTTACCTTTTCCGAATGTTTGAAGTGTCTCCAGAAATGAGTGTACATTCTTTTAGTGGTTTTTTCTGGGTAGCAGGCTACGGTTTTGATATAGATTTTCAGGCTACGCTCCAAAAGCTGGTTCACTTCCCTGTAATCATAGTCATCATACCTGCAAAGAGATGACACATGGGCTTTACAATTGATCTGCAAGCCCAGATGATCAACCTTCTACAACCCCAACACCTTTTAGGTGTGTTGGGCTATAACACACAACGCCCTTGATCATTGGCTGAGATGCATGGAGGACCCAGCCTGTTGTCTTCTGCAAGACACCCTGTTGGGGATGGCTGGGTGGGCATCGGAATTCTAAATCAGCATTCAGCAGTCATTTTAGGTTGAGTACTGTCTTCCTTAGAAGTGGTCAACTGGGAGCAGAGCATCAATACAAGGTGAAATGTAAGGAAGCAACGGTACCACTTATTTTCTGTATTTACACCTCTGGTTTTTCTCTCTCGCATTTTCTGAACCATCTTCTCATCTATCTTCTTGTGCAGGAAGTGTGGAGAAATTGCTTGCAGAGGACTTCTGAAAGTAATTCAGGAGTCTAGTTCAAGAGCCCTAGAGCTGTGGATTGCCCATGCCAGTTCTATTATCTTGGATAAAGAAGTTCCTGCTAAGCCCAACCACAAGATTTTTTTAACCTTGTAGTGCCAGAGCTTGAATTGGAAGCTTCTTCATGCCAAGCAGATGGCCGAGAGAAGTGGTTAGAAGAAATTGTGCCTTTAATCCCAGCAAGCCAACAATTGCATCATTCCTCTTTCTTTCTTTAAGGCAAGGGGTGGGGGGCAAGGGTTGGTTTTTTGTTTTGTTTTGTGTGTGTGTGTTTTTTGGAGGGGGTAGCGAAGGGTGACATGTGATTTCTTTTTAAGTTGAAAAATAAAAATTAGATCTCTAAGGAGCTGTAACCTGTGATGCAAAGGCATCAATGGAATGGGTGAGGCTGAAGTTTTGGTCCATGGGGCTTCCTAGGAAAACAGGCTCATTAAAACTAGCAAAGGTTTAACTGAAGGGGAAAAACATGGTCCCAAATCAGCGATTCTTCATTACATTTTAGTGGACTGATCCAGGGAGCCTTTTGAAACTATAACAAATGGAGGAGGAGACTGTATGAGGTCCACTGGCTGCTTAGTCCTTGCTGTAAGGGAATTCCTCAGTTCACACATATGCAATAAGAAGACACGTTTCCCCACATCCTTTGAGTGTGTGTTACTTCCTACCTTCCATAAATTAGATGACTCAGTCCTTTAGTCACACCAATTGCCATGGTCCTTGCATAGCCATCCACTCTAGACTCACCTGGCCAAACCGCGCACAATTGCTTTTCCCCAGGCAATTAGTTTGACAGGACAAGGATGCTCAGCCAGTTGTTCACTTGCAGTGCCAAGCCATGGTTTTGAGTTACACACTGAACTTTGGACTCACAGCCTCAGTCCATCTCTTGCACACTCTGCTTGCTCAGTTATTTCCTGCTCTGAGGCAAACCTTCTACTGCTTTGTACATACTGGCAAACAATAGCTCAGCCAGGATGGCTGAACCAGCAAGTAATGATTTAAAACCAGAAAGTAACTAGCTATGCAGAGCAGGGGAGAAGAGAAGGGAAGTTGTAGACCCAAACTCCTCTCCCTAGACAGCCATGGCTTGCCACTACAGGTAGAGCAGGCTGTCTGGTTGGTGGTTTTCTTTCCAAGGATTAATCAGCCAGTTAGAAAAAAAGGACAGACACTGGTCATTGGTTCATGCCAAAAGCAGGGCAAAGGGAAAAGTCTGGACATCGTTTACCAAAATCCAGCAAATGTGAAGAAAAAGAATTGCAGGAGGGATCGAAAGAATAAGACCCTCAATTAACCTACCGAATGCCAAAGACACAGTGGACGTAATTCCAAATAGCCCTCCGGAGCATGGACGTGTCGACCCCACTGTGCATAGCTATGGTGTTATAGGTCAGATTGTAGACCACCTGGAATTTCTCATCCAGCAGTTGTCCCACATCAGGATACAGGCGGTTGATAAGCGAGTAGCCATGATCTTCCCACGTATAGTCCTGTAGAAGGTGAAATGAAGGTTGGATCCACAAACTGCATTAAACCAAGGTTAGTTTTATAGAAAAGGTAACATCTCCTTCAAGCCAATACCATCCAGGAAGTCACTATGGCTAGATTCATACCCAAAGCTAAACTATAAACCACAGTGTGCAAACTATTGTGGTAAGCCATGGTTTATAACCTGGCTCACATCTAGTATTAAACCATGAACCATAGTTCATAAAGCCAAAGGCTGGATTCCACATAACACATTAAGCCAAAACCAAATGATCCACCTTTTGATTAGTGTATGTCATGGGATTTTTGACAGAGTGTTGGGGATGGGGATAAGCACGCATCCAAAGCATGAGTCATGGTACCTGAGCTCGGAAAGTGGGAGGTGTCTGCTCTCCTCTCCTAGTGAAGTCCTTGTAGCCAAACTCTGGATCCTCCACAAAGCACAGGACGTTGGGGGGCAGGGAGTGTTCAGCAGTGTCTACTGGAGAAAGGAGCCAAAACAAACACACATAAACCATGATGTGATGCCACCAAAAAGGCTTGGTTGGGCTTTTGAGGGGTTGGATGAAGCTTACAGACCAGAAGATCTCCAAGCCATTCTCCACCAGATTGTTTGCCTAAAGGTCTGGACTGGTGGAAGTCTCAACTCTCTTCAGGAGCTTGGCCCTGCCTCACCTGAGGGAGTCACAAGCAGGCTCTCTCTTTTTTCCATCTCAAAGCGGGTCTCCATCTCCTCCTGGGTGACGCCTTCCTCCTCCAGCTGGCACTCCTGTAGCAGTTTCATCCTCTCCATCAGCACTTCCACATCCTCCATAGCATCTGTACTCTGAAAAAGTGACAACAGGGAGGTCATTTCAGGCACCAATCCACGGCAGATGGACCCACAGGCCTTGCTTCACAATTCTGGGGCACAGCTGCATGATTATGCTCTGCCTGTACCATCTCTTAAACTCTTCTACCGCTGGTTAAACCCTGATGGGGGTGAGTAGGGGGGAAACAAGCAAACTGGTCCCAACAATCTACATTCTTGCTTTCTCTGTAAGAATGCATCCTTCTTCTCTAAACCTGATGCCATGCTGTTTGGACCTCCCCGCTCAAAAAAAAACACACCACAAAACAAACAAAAAAAACCCCACAGAACTGCTTCACCAAGAAATTCTTGCAAGTTTGCCCAACGCCTAAGCCAGTGTTGTCCAAACTTGGCAACTTGAAGATGTGTGGACTTCAACACCCAGAATTCCCCAGCCAGCATGGCTGGCTGGGGAATTCTGGGAGTTGAAGTCCACTCATCTTAACGTGGCCAAGTTTGGACAACACTGGCCTAAGCAAAGACCAACCAGGACTTTTCAGAGTTCCCCTTCTCTCTAACCACCAGATAATAGTAAGTTACTGAGTTTTTGCTGACTGCTTTTGCCTTGCACTTCACTCAGAGTTCATCTTGGCTTTGCAAATGATAAAGACTGTCCCTTTAAGCACAACTCAGCAGGTGCGGTTTACATGCTGTGCTAAGCTATAACTTGGTGGATTCTACGTGAGTTCTGCGAACTCCAATCTTGTGCCTGAATCCAGCCCCCAGACAGCAGAAGACAGAAGACGCCTATCCATTTGCGGCATCTTATTATTTATTGGTTTGGTAGATTGTTGTTGTGGGAAAAAAGCAGGTTGTCAGTCAAGGGTGGTAGGCTGGGCTGAGAGGGAATGACTGGCTCCAAATCGCTTTGAGTTCAGTGGCTGGAAATGAGGTTGAACCTTGGTCTCCCCAGTCATTAATCTCACACCATCACTAACTACACTATGGTGTCTCTCTTGTGACTGTTCTGGTAGAAGGACGAGGAGGAGGAGAAGTAGTAGTGGGAAAATCAGCAGTATTGTCCAGCTTCCTGGGAAAAGGCATTGTGACTGCATACTTCAGCTCCACTTTGGAAGATGGTCTGTTCTCCCCCACCCTTTTGGGCCAGTTTTTCTTCAATGTTAAGAGCTCCCTAATGCATTGTAAAAAAAGAAGGGGACCCCATTCCCCACAATCAGCTTACATTGGAACTGTTTGTCCCATCTTCCGAGCTGGGGCTGCTATCGCAACTGCGTGGCGAAGGTGGTCGGAAGATGTGCCCTGCTTCCTGGTCAATCTCTAGGTTGATGCCGCAGCCAAACACGAAGGAGGCCAGCGAGTGGTAGTGGGTCAGAAGGACCAGGGCCTGGATGAGTTCGGCTAGAGACCAACTGTTTTCCCCTGTTTTTAGCAGTGCCTGGAAAAAACAAACCCAGAGATCTCTTGGCTCTAGGCATCAGAGACAAGACCACAGTCCTCCTCTAAAGCTAGAAATGGAGGCGGTGAGAGGCAGCCTAACCCTAACCTGAGTCGCTGAGTCTTGTAAATCATGGTTGCTTCACTCAGTAAACTGTGCAAATACTGTCTGTGACTTGTCAATAAACCATCGTTAAACCATTCCTTAGCATGCCGTGTGAACCGAGGAATGTTAAAATAAAGTAAGATAAAGAGCCTTTTTATACTGAGCCAAACATTGATCTGTTAAGACTCCGTTTGAGGCCTGAGGTAGGGATCCTCTGCTTCCCAAGAGTGACCTCAGGCTGCATGAGCTGGAGGAAGTTCTGCCATTTCAGTGACAGATTTCTCTCTTCATCCTTCATTCCTACTTGACAGAGGCCATAGCCAGAGAAAAGCCAGTCTGGTCTAGTGGTGAAGGCACCCGGCTAGAAAGCAGGAGATGGTGAGTTCTAGTCCCACCTTAGGCATGAAAGCCAGCCGGGGGACTTTGGGCCAGTCCCTCTCTCTCTCAGCTAAACTCACCTCACAGGGTTGTTGTTGTGGGGAAAATAGGAGGAGGAAGGAGTATTAGGTAGTTCACCGCCTTGAGTTATTTATAAACATAAGAAAGGCAGGATAAAAAAAATCTTAAAAAAAAAAAAGATTGTAACTCAGGATAAACTGCAATTCCAATACAGTCCTTGGCCCATTCCCAATGATATATTTGCATTATCCTGGTTCTGCTGGCCAAATAATCATGGCTTCTTTGGACAATTTCTGGTTTGTTTTCCTTTTATTTAAGCTTCTCTTCTCTTCTCTAGCATCTCTGGATTGTTGAGAAGCTTGAACAAGACATGGACAAGCCAGGAATAGGCCAGGAAATCATAAATTATCCTATCTGCAGATTGCAGTAAATCACAGCTATGAGCAGGAAGCTAGCAGCAAAACATAATTTCAAAGTGAGGTTTACTGCCAGATCCAAACCATGGTTTATTTACTAATTCTATTCACCTTTCACAATAAAGCAAACCACATTATGGCTTTAATGCTATGTGGGTACTACCTTCAGTTTATTTGATTACGGTCCAAGGCCAATTTAAAAAAATGCATCAAATACAGCAGATAAAGACAGAGGAGGAGCGAAGATAGTGATGGATCAATCACCCTAATGCAGCATTTCTCAACCTTGGGAACTTGAAGATGTGTGGACTTCAATTCCCAGAATTCTCCAGCCTGGCTGGCTAGGGAATTCTGGGAGTTGAAGTCCACACATCTTCAAGTTCCCAAGGTTGAGAAACACTGCCCTATGTAAGACATGTAAAATGTTTAAAAAATATTTAGGGATACTCCAGGAGAAGAGGTAAATTGCATTATGAAGGAGACGGGAAACTCTGTTCCATTGGACTGGATATCTTGGTCCATATCCTCTGCTTAAATTTGGCCAAAGTTTTATCAAGGCTGAAAGTGAATATGGTCAGAAGCAAAATGAAACAGTATTCCCAAATCATGATTTGTTTGTCTCCTTAGGGAAGAAACAAAGCTATCTACAAAAGTAAAATGAACCACGGAAGTTCCCCAAAGGATTTGCTTCAACCAGAATCTAAGGCGCTCCAAATATTGAGATGGCTCCCCCCTTGCGCAACACTATAATTTAGTTTATTTGCTTTTGTCTTAGTATGTCACATGAACCCAGGCACTATGGATTGTAAACAATAGTTTATGGCTTAGTGCTGAAAGAACCAAGCTGCTGTGCACACTTAACAAACTGGTTTTAAAAAAAGATGGGAAAATGGAACGTTTGCTATCTTTCAACGGCATGAAACAAAAATAACTTCATGTGTGGCTCCAACCCGCTTTCCACAACTCTGGCAACTCACCTCAATGTGCTCCTTGGTGATCAGCCAAGGCCGGTGGGCTAGGATCTTGTTGATTTCATTCAGGTTCCTGAGTTTCTGCGGGGCATATTGCAAACCCCGCAGCCAGGCTGGATCCCCTCCTACCTGCAGAAACTCCCCCATATGGAAGCCAACCAGGTAGGAACACTGATGCCTGGCAACTGCCTGAAATAAAAGGAAAACACTGTAAAGGAACTCCAAAGCGCAACCTGTGAGGATCTAATGCAAAATGTGCAGAGATACCATGACAGCGATGAAGTCAGAGGCTGGTGGAGCCCCGTTACTTTTCACGTTCCCTGGTGGGCAGGGCTCAATTTCCAGAAGAAGGGAGAGATGCCTAGGAATCAGCTTTACACCAAGACCGCCGGCTACTACTCCGCCCAGTCTACCGCTACCCACGCTAACAGCAGGAATTGAAATGGGGGTCTTTCTTCAGCTCTGTTTGGAAATCCTGGGGAATGAAAGCCAGGCATGTGCAAACATGCACTGTCCCACTGAGTCATAGCCTTTTCCCTAAAAATAAAATCTCCAGTCCTCATGGTTCTTGGGAGGGAGGGAGATTTAAACCAGTGTTTCTCAACCTTGGCCACTTTAAGATGTGTGGACTTCAACTCCCAGAATTCCCCAGCCAGCATCTTAAAGTGGCCAAGGTTGAGAAACACTGGTTCAAACAGCAGAACAGGAAAATGCTTTATGCAAAATCAGACCGCTGTTCAATCCAGCTTATTTATTTTTGTTTATTTATCCACCACAATCGTATCTCACCTTTTGCCTGGGACCAAAAGGTAGCATGGACAGTGATTTCTATCCACAATAACCACTCGGTAAGGGGGGGGAGTTGTGTTGAGAGTATCACCTGCCCAGTTTCCCAAGGAGCTGCTTGTGACCGCCTGCAGTCTAGGTTTGAATCTAGGTCCCCGTTCTGCTTGCCCACTCACCATGATCGCGATGTAGTGGCGCTTGTGGTAAGGCAGGGGCCCATCCATCCGCAGCAAGAGGTACTGAGTCTTCCAGAAGCTTGTCAGGTACTCTGGATGCAGCCCCATCACCATGGTAATGTTATCCACTCTGCCCGTCGAAACAAAGGCTTCCACGAAGAGGCGTCGCTGGGTGCTCTCAACTCCTTCTTGTAAGATCTATAGTGAGGAGAAGGACCGAGGAGCAGGGGAGAGAGAGAATAGCTCAGCTGTGCAGAGCATATTCCAAACTGCCAAAGCACCTCAACATATACAGACAATGGGCAAGCTTGTAAACAACAAACCTGCAAGGTAGAACATCATCATAACCTCTCTACTGCTGGGGGAGTGGGAGAGGAAAATAGTTTACTTGCTGAAAGATCCCTTGGGATGAATTTTGCTAGCTCAAATGGGGGAAAGGGAGAAAAGGGTGAGAGCCAGTTTGGAATAGTGAAGGCACCAGGCTAGAAACCAGGAGATGGTGAGTTCCACCTTAGGCATGAAGCCAGCTGGGTGACCTTGGGCCAGTCCCTCTCTCTCAGCCCTAGGAAGGAGGCAAGGGCAAACCACTTCGGAAATCTTGCTGAGAAAACTGCAGGGACCTGTCCAGATAGTTGCCAAGGGTCAACACTGATTTGAGGGGAGGGGAGGGGAGGAGAGGAGACTCTTTTTCAAGATCTATCCAGAGGAAGCCCATGATGGGGTGAAGATGGCAGCTTGGTGCACACATCCTTAGGCGAGTAAGGGAAAGGTTTTATGGATCCCAGAATGCTCAGCAGGACTTAGATCTGGTTTGCACTTGGGTAGAAGACCACCATGAAATCCCATTAGGATGGACCAGGAACAAAAAATCCCATGAAGTGGCCATGGCCAACCACTTCCTGACACCTGCCGAGAATCTGAATGTGCCCATGTTGCCACCAGGAGCCTTTAACTTTCAACTGCTTGGGGATGAGCAACAAGTGTCAAATTTGAAACTGTTTGTACAGCTCTTGCTTTTAGTTCTTTGTGATTTAAATGAGAAGTCACACAATTTCCTCAGTTATCTTCACACTCCTGATGAAGTAGACTGCTGATTGAGATCAACACTGCAGCATGCTAACATACTCATTGACAGGAGCCACACAATTCACCAAACCATGGTTTGACTAGTCAGGGTTTGTTGCATCAGCCACAATTGGCTTAAGCCATAAAGCATAGTTTACAAACTACAGTGATTAAAATTGCACACTAACCCAAAACCAAGCATCCCCTTTTAACTTTGTGCAATGTGTGAACCTAACTGTGGCTTTAAACCAGCCTTCAAATTTGCCCAATAAATAAATATATATCCATGATAAATATATTCAATTTGGAGTGAATATAAGGCAGAGCAGAAACAAAACACTGGGGGGGGGGAGAAACAGGAGAGGGTTTTTATATGGAAAGATCTTCAAACTTAAGTTTATTTATCTGCAGCACTAACTTTCCATAGCCTCTCAGCTATTTACAAAAATCGGGATGCTGATCAACAGTTCCAGAGTAGCTTGACCCTAAATTGTTCTTCCTTCTTCCTGTTTTGAAAACAAGATAATGCTCTCTATCCAGTTCTTTTCAAGCATGAATGCCCAAGCCATAGCTGCCCAGAGCCCCTTCAAAGTCATTACTGAGCTGTCATGGTTTATTGTAAAAAAAAAAAAACGGGAGGGGGGAGTCATTAAATATCCTGGAAGTAATCATATGAACTGACTGGAACGTGGGTGTAATTAAATTAAAATTAAATCTGCATTTTTGGAGCATACCCCACTGGGTGCTTTTTGTCACTGCTGTTCTAAATGGACAGAGTTCAAGACCAACCTTCTTCTTCATTTCCTAAGGCTCCAATATCCAGCAGCTGAAGCCCAGTGCAAAGGACACGGACTCAACCTGTTTAATCCAGGAATTTCTTTTTAAGGGTCAACAATGACTTGCGCAGAGAGGGAATGAGTAAAGGCTAATTCTGGCTACCCTCCAGGAGCTTGTTTAATTTCAAGGGGAGCCACTTTGTGGCTGCCATGAAAAACAATGTGGATGTCAGACATCCTTGCTGATCTTCTGCCAGTTGCCTAGAAGTCAGCCAGGAGATCAGCTGCTGACCCACCCCCTTTATCAGGGCATCATTTAAGCCAGTGTTGTCCAAACCTGGCCAAGTTTGGACAACACTGATTTAAGCCAACTTTTAAGAAGAAGGGGGAGAGCAGCAAAGAAAGTTAGCCATTCCCCACTGCAACAGAAATGCTCAGCCATTGGACTGTACGCTCAGTTTCCAGGCTGGGGAGGGGGGGGGGCGGGACAAAGCTGCCAAAATTGGGGGGCAGGGGGGTCTCAAACCCCAGCTGACTATGGCAAAATTCTGCCTACTGAAGTCTTTGGAAGCCCAGACTCCCTCTGCAAGTCGCATTGCCAAACTGTCCAGGAACACGAGGATCCCCTTTCCATGGCTGACAGCGATGAGTTCCGCAGGAAAGGGGGCAGAGGCGCTGGCTGTGAACCAGGGGGAACGGGGAGGGCCAGCTGCCGGCGGAGGGGAAAATCGATGGCAGCATCAGGAACAGCGGAGCCTTCCCACTGGGTGAGCCGCCCTGCCAGAGGAGAAAGTCCTCTGGCTTGAAAGGGAAGGAGCCGTGGAATTTAGCAAGCAGGGTGGGAGGCGCAGGAGAGCCAGCCAGCCAGCCGGAAGAGGCAGCCATGGCTGGCTTTCTGATAAGTTGTTTGTGCACACAGGGAGGGAAGGTCATTTGATAAATACAGAGATGACGACACCGCAGGGCAACGCTATCACACCTCTCCCTCCCTCCCCCTCTCTCTCTCATCCCACAAGCCAAAAAATAATAAGGAAGCCAAGGTCTTGGCTGCTGCAATGAGTAAACATCACGCATATCCTCTGTTGCGAGATGCCCAGCTTACTGGCGAATTAACACCTCCCAATGCTGCCCCATCAACAACTTTATTGCAACACTGGCCTATGTTCGCAGAAGGGGGGAAACAAACCAACCGAACCAACGATTGCCTTGGCCAAGCACCCTCGGTTTCAAACGGGAGCTTCTGTTTGCCAGCCTGGGCTCATACCGTTGGAAGTGGGGCACTCTCCAAGCGCTTTGGCGATAGGGAGCAAACAAGATTTCCTCCTGCAGGGAACGGGACAGAATAGCTCATTCCAAACGCCAAGCACCCTAGTCTGGTTTACCCAGGACTCTGTTAACCAGCGTTCCCAGCAACAGACTGGAGAAATTCAGAGTCTAGTCCTCACCTGATGGTGGAGCGCACTGGGAGACAGGGGCTACTTTCATTCTCTTAGCCCAATGTTTCTCAACCTTGGCAACTTTAAGACCGGTGGACTTCAACTACCAGAATTCCCCAGCCAGCAAGGCTGGCTGGGGAATTCTGGGAGTTGAAGTCCACCGGTCTTAAAGTTGCCAAGGTTGAGAAACACTATCTTAGTCCAATCTATTTTTGGGGTTGTGAAGGTAACGGGTGAGCCCTGCATACCCTTGGGAGCATCTTCTCAGAAAAAGGGGAGAAACTTGGAAAAATTCAGCAAGGTGGGTTATAAGCTTTGGGAGCCTATCCAATTCAATAAACGTCGACAGCACAGTTGAGTAAGAGATTGATGCACTCATATACAACAAAAGATTTCAGGCTATCTCAGAAGGTCTCAACAAACCCATTGGGTTTTTAGCATATAGTATTATGGCAGTTAATGGAGAAGGTACTTGTAATCTGTCTCACGTGTAACCTGCATCAGTGTAACACCCTCCCTTACCCCCCCCCCCCCCGGTTCCAATTTAAATCCTACATTGGTTTAACCACTCTCTGCATCGGATGAAGTGAGCTGTCATTCAAGAAAGTGGATGGCTTTTAATAAATTTGTCAGTCAGAAAAGGCGCTACCAAATGCCTTCTGAGGTTGGCTACCCTAGACTAAGACGGATCTCCTCCTTCAACTTCAATAAGCCATGAGTAAACTAACCATGGTTTAGGGGTTAGATGAACCCAGTTGCTCTGCTCTGTATCATTCATTGCAGTTTATTCTGCAAACCATGGTTAGCCAAGCCGTAATTTAGTATGATGCACACGTGAGAGCATAGAATGAAAGATATGCCTATTCTCCGAGCATTTCGTAGTCTCCGGGAGAAGGACATGGCTGGACTTGCAGGAACTTGGAACAGCCAAGAAATAAACTGCAACGTTTTGTTGCAGATCTTATTGCACGCCAAGCTCTTTTCCTGCAAACCCATCCATGCCCACTCCTTCCCAGCAAGGGAATACATACATCCCCCATCCCCAACCTCTGCCCTATCAAGCAAAGTAACTTTGAAAAGGTGTGTCTTAGAACAGATTATCCTGGCCTCCAGGTTGAAGAGAGGAGAGGAGAGGAGAGAGAAATTTACAAGCTGTGCATGCCTTCCTGCCTTACCTCTTCCACCGGGATGAAGGAACTGGGGCCTCTTCCCAGCTGCTGGGGGATTTTTATCCCTCTATCCTGGGAATAAAAGAAAGGATGTTAAAGACACTCTCCATTGCTCTCAAGGCTTCAAAGGAGAGGCTCCTCGCCCTCCTCTCTCGCCAGGATGCAAGGAGGAGGAAGACAAAGCCACAAGGCCGAAGGCAGGGTGGGGGGGCAGAGAGAAAGTGAGGGAGATGCCCAGCCAGGGGCAAACCTTACACCGATTCTCAGGAAAGTTCTGCTGATAAATCTTTCCTAGCCTCCTCCCCTGGCAGAACCAAGAACCCGGAGGAATTGCATCAGAGACACCTGCCCAAAACTGGTTAGCCCACAGAAGGACCTACTCAAGTTGCAGCCAGACGCACGGCAGCAGTGAGGCTGAGGACCAACTCCCCAAATAGCAAGCCCCAACATTACCTAGACTGCTTCCCCCTGCCAAGGAACAGGATTCCCTGCTATTGGGTGAAACAGCCATGCCATGCAATAGAACTAAAGCTTACATCAGCAGGAGATGCCGATCATTTCGTTTTGCTCCCCACCCCCTGCCCCAGACAAGCTGGAGATCTTTAACCTAGTTTCTCTTTCTTATTCCACAGAGCTGACACTGCCAATTTTTTTTTTTAAAAAAACAACCCTCCAGGCTATTAGACTATCAAGGCCGCTGATCCTAGCCATCGCTGGGTGAATTCCATGATTAGGTAAACAGAAAGCAGATGTTTCTTTCTTAGAAACACCTACCTCCCTGCTCTACCAACTCAATGCGGGGCACCAATTCCACCTTAGGCTATACAGATCGGCAGCTCCAGGGTATTTTACCCAAGACACCTGCAAAAATTCTACGCTGCATGAGTGGGATGTGTACGATACCCCTAAATTGGAGGAGAGGGCTACGTAAATCCAGAGTTAGGCCACTTTTGCAGCAATGCAGTACAGATAGTCCTCAACTTATGACCATTCGTTTAACAACCATTCAAAGTTACGGCGGTGCTGAAAAAAGCAACTTACGACTGGTCCTTGCACTTATGACTGTCACAGCATCCCCGCAGTCACATGATCAAAATTCGGGCTCTTGGCAACCAGCATGTATTTATGGTGGTTGCAGCATCCCGAGGTCACATGATTGCCACTTGCAACCTTTCCAGGGGGCTTCTGACAAGCAAAGTCAATGGGGGAAGCTGGGTTCACTTAATGACCGTGGCAAAAAAGATTGTAAAATTAGGTGCAACTCACTTAATGAGCACATTGCTTAGCAACAGAAATTCCAGTCCCAATTGTGATTGTAAGCTGAGGACTACCTGTATGGATTTATTTATTTATTTATTTATACATACATACATAGACTTATCCCCACCCGTCTCCCTGCAATGGGGGACTCTGGGAGGTTTACATCAAGTTAAAACAATAAATACATGATTAAAATTTATAAAAAGACAAACACATCTACACAGATGGAAAGAAGAGGGGGAAAAAATCCAAGAGGCTGACAACCTCCCTCCCCGCCCCAGGCCAGATGGCAGAGCCAGGTCTTCAAATCCCCCAGAAAGGCCGGGACTGAGGGGGCCTGTCTCACCTCCGGGGGCAAGATGTTCCAAAGGGCGGGGGCTAACTGCTGGTTAACTGTGGCTGGTGCAATTTTCTTCCTGCCATGCTTAAAGGGAGTTCTTCTCCATTACAGTATTGTGTAGTTCAGTGTTTCTCAATCCCAGCAACTTTAAGATGTGTGGGCTCCAACTCCCAGAATTCCCCTGCCAGCAAGAAGAAAACAGGGCACGGTCCCAGCAAAGGCTCTTGCAGAGGGCCTCTTCTGAAGCTGGTGGGGGCAATATCCAGAACAGTATACCAAGTTCTGAAGACCCTTTGAAACTCAAGTGTCTCACCCCAGAAGGCTGGCTTGCTTCTCTCTCATTTCCTCCCTGAACTGTGAGGAAGAGAGCGGCTTTCTACTCACACAGCTGAACTGGGTCTTTGGCAAAGACCAAGGGAAGGAACTGTCACTGTCCTTCCCTAGACATGGGAGCAGAACGAGGCTGTTCTAGGTGGAAATTCAGGGGCAAATCTAAGCACCCCCAGCCTGGAGACCCCTCAAAATTAATTTTACCAGGATCTTTAAACAAAAAACAAAAAAAACAGCACACTCTTCCTCTATCCTCTCTGCTGGAGACATTTTACACAACCCCAGTACTCAACCAAAGGGGAGAAATGCACCACACCTACAGACCCCTCTGTTATTTTTAAGACTGCAATTTGTATTTCAGCATCTTCATCGGATGTGCTTAGCTGTGAGACAGAAGTTACGAAACAGGTATGGTTCACCCCAGGGGCTTTTATGGTATAAGCTATTTCTCTGGAATTTTTTTTTTTTCACTATGGAAAAATACAGAAGGAAACACTTCTGTACCACTGTAGAATGCTTTCTATTTGCCAGTGAAAATTTACACTTGCGCACAGACTGCCGGGGTTAGGGATGACTAATTTCTCTGTTTCAAATATTCACATTCCTAAAAAAAAGAAAATCTTCATTAAGATTTTGCAGCAGCCAAATGTCACAGGTCATTGAGCAATTGCTATGATAGAGTCAGCCCAAAGTTTAATTCAGTGTTTCTCAACCTTGGCAACTTGAAGATGTGTGGACTTCAACTCCCAGAATTCCTCAGCCAGCCATGCTGGCTGGGGAATTCTGGGAGTTGAAGTCCACACATCTTCAAGTTGCCAAGGTTGAGAAACACTGGTGTAATTGATACAGCTAGATTATGATTGGGATGGGCAGAGGGGCTATCAGAGAAATAAAATTGAGATGTGATTCTGAGTTCAAGATTTTAAAAAATCAGCCACTCTTATTGTGCAAACTGTTCATTCTGCTTTGTGCATAACATAAACACTTTGTAAGTCACCCAGAGTCCCCTATTGTGGGGGAGATGGGCGGGGGAGAAATCCAACAAATAAAAAATAAAATAAAATAAATAACATGAGGGTAACCAAGAAGGGGAGGTTCAAGAGAACTTTCTCATTAGAGACACCTCTTATAGGTTACATGCAAATGGCTGCCCCAGATTTTTCAATCCATCACAGGCTGAACAAGCTATAATGCCTTGGTTCATACGAAGACAGGGATAGGCAAACTGTTAGCCTCCAGATGTCTGGGACTATCACAGCCTCTGTTGGTTGTTTGGTTTTCACACTAAAATCAAAACAAGACAATTAAATCATGGCTTGAGCGTTATGTTCAAAGCAGACTACAGAAAAGTTAACTCATAAAAGATAGAAACATAAGTGATGTCACTTGCCTTCCTTTGTCCCTGTGGGAAGCCCATTCTCCTACACGAAGTTGGGGCAGAACTAAAACTGGAACTGGCTCGCCTCTTCTTAACCAAAAGGCTAGATCAACCCTCCCTTATAGAACTGTTTCCCTAAGCATGTCTCTTCAAAGAATGAGCGTTTTTATGCACTCAGCAACCACAGCTTCCCATCTCTTACCACAGTGAATCTTTCAAGAAGAAAATTATATCCAGCAATGATATGTCAAGTCGATCAGCTTGAGGGCTTGTTAAGCCTCTTTTGATGTGGCTCTGTAGCAAACAAGATCCAACCAAGGGACACGATCAACCTTGTGATTTCTTATGCAAACTTTATCCTTTTTTTCTCTCTCTCTTATAGTTGTTCTTAAAGTCTTACAGCACTATAAAAAGGTAAAGGTAAACAGTCACAGAAGCTTTTACAGCACTGTGAGATACCAGCTTAGTGCACTGTGTGCAACCAGCCACTGTAGTTTGTACATTTATGGTGTATCACTTAGGACAGGGTTCCTAAACCTCAGCAACTTTAAGATGGGTGGACTTCAACTCCCAGAATTCCCCAACCCATCTTAAAGTTGCTGAGGTTGAGGGACCCTGACTTAGAACAGTGTTCTTGTGGTCCTAGGACCCCTGGGGGTCCCCCAAAACCCTCTCAGGGGTCCTCAAAATCAAAATTATTTGCCAGCCTATGTTGAAAAATAATAAAATATTAAAATCCCACCAAACCATTATGAATATTGATCAATATAACCCATACAAACAAAAGGTCTTTTGGGGTCCTCCATACTTTTTAAAAGTGGGAAGGGGTCCTGAGAGAAAAAAAGTTTAAACACTGACTTAGAATATTGTGCAGACCCCTGCTCCTGATTTAGTCAACGAATCATGATGAAGAAGAATTATGCTTCATGTGAATCCAGCCTGCAAGAAATTTAAAACAGCTACCCCTTCGGAAACTATCCTAAAAAACTGGTACTCAAAGGCACAAGTTCTATTTGAAAACCAAAATCTCATAGAGACACACCTGTTTGGCTGGTATCCATGTTGAGTGTAAAGGGAACTCAGATATGTAATGTGTGAAGCTGTACTCCTCTTACAGATGTCATAACATACCTAAGTAATGCTGAAAGCGTCAGAAGAGCTCTCTTGGATGCTGAGAGATGGCGCAGGACCCTCTTTTTCTCCTTATCCCATGAAGCAAAGATCTCAAATCCACATTTTTACCCACTCATGGTTCACTAAGAAGATAAAAGCTACCTGTGTCAACAATCTACAGAAATGCTGACTCTTGGATCGCATTCATCTGAAAAATGGAGACCAGCCAGAAACTCACAGCCAGAAGCCCAGGCAAGACTTCCTGGAAGACCAGCTTTTACCATGCTTCTTCTCCCCCCACCCCCCAGCAACACACATATCTGAAGTGAGCAAGTGTGACTCCAATGGAAAATAAAGCCTCCAGAACCGCTGACTCTGCAGATGTCTTTTCCAGCCAGCCCGAGACTGAGCGAGTGAGAGCAAGCGCACACGTGATACTGCAAGATGGATAAAGGGGCAACAGCCAAGCAGCTGGCACACACTGCCAAATTGCTAGTTCAAGAGTATTCTTCTATCACCAGGTGCTATGGCAGGGTTTAAAATGGAGAGATTGTTTCAAAAGATAAATCATCACAGTGGGTTATATCATATCATATCACATTGCACATTATGTTATATAAATGTAATACCACACTCACAAAACTCTTCTGCTTTAAATAACCAACCTCTACCAATAAGGAATTGGTCTGTTGTACTTAAAGAACCAGTATGTTTCACTTAAAGCTGTAAGTATGATTTTGTATTCTAAAAATGTAGGATCAGGCACTGGACTGTTGCCCAAGTAAATTTAACTAAATGAATTAGGACTTTTGAAACTGTGGTTTGCTGATCAGGTTGCAGTAGTCTAGTTCTTGCATAATATTAAGCTGTAATGGTGATTTTACAGATTCTGTTGAGCTAACAGTCAGTTGCATTATGGGCTAGTTTTATGAGTGAACCAGGCCATTATACATTTCTTAAACATAGCATGGTTGTTTTGGAGATTAATAAAACATCTTCATATTGTTCAGAACCAGGCAAACTTTTTGACATTTAATACAAGTCAGCATTCATACCCAGGCCTAGGGGAGGCTATGGGGGAAAGGATGACATGTGCATCATGACATCATTGTACAAATAATGCGGTTTGTGCCAATCACATCACTTGCACAATATCATAACATGCATGACATCAACAGAGCTTCTACTGGATGCCTATGTGCAGGCCAGGTTCACCTATCATCTTATTCCACTGTGAGGCTTCCTGAGTTTTGGCTTAGTGTGTTGTGTGAATCCAGATATTATGGTCTGTTGTGAAAGCCTCATTAACGGCTTATTCAACAATCATGGTTAAATAGGCGACGCATGAGCATAAAGTGCAAAACAATTTTCACACTCCAACAGACTTAACATTCTGCTAATTAAAGTATATTCTAGCCTGCTTAAAGTTTCTTGAATGCCAAAAAGCTGCTTTGTTGTTTGTGGGAACTCTGTTTTGAGACTAAAATCTTGACTTTGGGTCTATTTCTAGCAAAACATTCCTGTTTGCTTCCTATGTTGCCCTAAAAAGCTATGTCCTGTATATATCTTTAAATGAAGAGGTGACAAATATTACTCCACCAGATTAGCCCTAGTTTGCTTCCTAGTAGCTATCCTTGGAGGAAAAGATGGTCAGAGAGAATCTTAAACGTTAACATTGAAAACAATTCAACTGGGCATAGCACATTCCAGAGTAATTCAACTGACAGGATATTCCATTAGAAATCTCCAACCATCAATGCCGCTTTCCCCAATGGCTTAAGCTGCTGTTGATTGTGGAACAAAGACTATATCTTGCAAGCTTTAAAAATAATTTCCTGACGTAGGATAAGTGACACTTCCCAGACTGTGGACTTCGTTTTAATAGATTAAAATGTCTGTTGCAGGGGCCATTTCAACCGACAGAACTACAAGCGTTAAGAGTGTATTTCTGCAAACAGCAGCAAATATTAGAACCCTGAGCACTTAATCAGCATTATTTTAGCATTTGGCAGACCTCTCCTTTCCCGGACAAGATTTAAAGGCAACTATACCACACCTTAATTTCAAACTTGGCAGCAGACTGCCCCCCGCTTTTATGTTTTAAATATGATTGTTTCACACCCCAAAGATGTTGTTTTATATTTGATGTTTTATTGCTAGTTGACAGTTGATTTCACATGTCACTCAAAACAAGAATCTGGTTGCATACTTAGGATTTGCATGATGCATCAGGCTGAAACAAGATTTACAGTACCTAAGGCACAAATCAAAGGAGATACCAATTCAACCTCATCCTCAAGGTTTCTGATCCCCTACAACTGCACTAGTTTTATGGGAACAATGACTCCAGAATATAGGTATATAAGCAGTTTTAAACACATTTCAACTGCAACCACTGAGAATTATTCCCTCTCTCCCAGTCCACAAAAGAGTTGGTGATATGCCTTGTGACCCTAAAGTTGCTCATCCCAAATGGCTATGTGGCCATCAAGTTATCACTCATGAAGCCAACTCATACCCCACAGTGAGTTAGATTTCACCCTTGGGATACCAGTTGCTAACCTCTTATATGGCACTTGGTCCCACTGGATAGGGACAGAGAGAGACTGGCCTCCTGCATTACACTGACAAGTCAACACAAGTCCTCCCATTTATTCCTTTTCTTTAAGGATGGACAAGATCTATATATATACCAGATACTATCACATACATGACAGCAACTTGGGAAGTCAAGACGGCCTTCCTCAATTTAGTGTACTGGTCCGCAACCGCATCATCCCCATCCCAGCATATCTGGAAAGTCAATTTTCTAGAGGGCACCAGATAGCGGAACATGGACATGAATTGGTTGACTCCCAATTGCTGATATTTAAGTCTGCAAGCCAGCTCAAGGTAAGCAGATAGCAGCTGCTTCTCAGGACCTTTGGAGGTCAATCACTTCTAGTTCAACCTCCTCCCATCCTCACTGCTTTTCAGCTTCTTCCTCTATTCTTTAGGAGTCCTGCGTCTGCCCACATTTCCCATCCCTATACAACCTCTTTCTATCAAGAGAAAAAAGAAAGTTGAAATTTACCCAGTCTGACTCCAGAATAACTCCACTCCCCACCAGATAATTCTCCTAACAGAAGATCACTCAGCTGGCAGAGATACTGGAACCAAAGAAAAACCTCCAATAATAACTCTATCTGCAGATCCAACATCCCTCACATCACAGAGGTGAAGATCCATAACCATTTCTTGAAGTGCCATAAAATCAGGGATCTCTGGGTTATATCTCCCCAACAAACCAAAAATCAACAACCTAGGCCAAACCTGACTTACTAGGAAAGGGAGAAGGTTCATAACTCAAATAATCATGAGTGGAGGTTCCTATGATTTGCTTCATTACTCCCTCTCACAAATGTCAGCCAACACAAAGCATGCATTAACAGGTTAACCCAGAATTCTTGGGAAAAAGATGATGTATTCCCCATAACCACCACCAGGCTAGTACCACCATGAAGTACAGAAGCTCAGGGGCAGCAGTGGTAATATCCAAGTTGTTCCTCTGGAATTCCTTAGTTGTTGTTCTGCTGTTGGAGGGCAGTTATAAATGCTACACCACCTGCCCTGGATTGCCTCAACTAGAGTTATATTCCACCACCATGGTTGGAATAAGATTCTACCCTCAGCCCAGCTGGAGTCTGTTCAAAGAAGAGGGAAGAGGTATCTCTCTGTCCTTCAGTATGTAACAAAAAATCCTGAAAGCCACTCCTGTTCTTTGTCCCCTGTTGAAGATGGGTGTAAACTTGTATAATTCAACAGAGTTGATAATCATTAAGCTTGCTCTGAACTCTAATGATTTCAATACCTTTGATAACAGAGTTCAAAATCTTCCCAATGCCCAGCTTTATCATTATTAGCAGTTTGATGGTAACACTAAGAGCTGAAACTTTAATACATCAGGTCAGGTTAAAAAAATGGCAAACCATTATTACTTGCTCCATCTCTCCTTCCTTAAGAAACAAAGAGATTCATCTAGACCAGTGTTGTCCAAACGTGGCCACTTTAAGATGAATGGACTTCAACTCCCAGAATTCCCCAGCCAGCCATGCTTAAAGTGGCCACGTTTGGACAACACTGATCTAGACACTTTTGATAGGAGAAAAATGACATAAACATTGTCTTCTACAATTAAATACAATTTCTGCCTTCACCTATACAAAGGCTCAGGTCATGCTATATCGAAAATAAACAGCCCCACTGACACTGACACCAAGGTTTATGGTTTAGCAATGGAAGTTCAGTCAACAAACCATAGTTAAACCAATCATGGTTTACTGCAATGTGTGCATCTAGCTCCACATTCGGCTTGAAGGTAGCACAACCCAACTGAGCTTCAACACAACACAACCCCCTTCATTATAGAAACTGTGTGGCAAGGTGCCCAGGGCGTATGAAAATACATCTACAGTAATAATTAAGGCTTATTAAAAACTAATCTACCATCACAACCACCTCCTCCGGCTGTAATATCTATCCAGAAGTAGAGAAGAATTATTTCAGTGAGATCTAATCTGCCATCAGGCAATCACCCATCTCAGTCTGCAAATTTAACATGGATCTCCCTCCTCTCCCAACCCCCAAAGAGCTGGTATCAGGTACCCAAGTAACCAGGCAAGTGCCAAGATGCTGACTAGGTGAGGTGATGATGCCAAAGTGCCACTTGTCCTTAGTCAGAACTTGGCAGCCACATTCCTGATAAGCAAGTCAGGAAAGGTTAAGCAAATTACAAGCCAGGCTTCAAAACAAGGTTATTATATCGTTACTAACTCTGAAGGCCAAGAAGGTTTTCCCAACCTATTGGAGACAAGGCAGCCAAAGCAGACGATGAGTCAGCTGTTTAGATCTACATTTTCATCACTGTAACTTCTGGCTTCTACTTTTTAGGAAGGAAGGGAAAAAAAGGAAGGAAGGGAAAAAAAGGAAGGAAGGAAGGAAGGAAGGAAGGAAGGAAGGAAGATAGATCCTAAAAGGTGACTAATGCTAAAGCTGGATTATGAAACATCTCACCATGTAAATATGTTGCTCATCAAAATGGCAGAAATTAATTCATACAGAAACATCAGTGTTTCTCAACCTTGGTGACTTTAAGCTGCGTGGACTTTGACTCCCAGAATTCCCCAGCCAGCCATGGTGGCTGGGGAATTCTGGGAGTCAAAGTCCACGCATCTTAAAGTTGCCAAGGTTGAGAAACACTGATATAGATCCATCTTATCTGTTTTAATTGTATCAAAACTAGAGCCATCAGATCTGGACTGTAGTAATCTGGACCATCACTAGATGTCAGCAAAAAGATATAGAAAAGGGGCTACTGTCTAGTGTCTGTCTGGATTTTTGCAGTTCAGATCAGGTAGCTGTAATCAAAGCATGACAAAATCACCCTCTTAGCTGGGCTGAACACACCTGGTTTTTCCATCGCTAGAGCTCTGCCTCTAGATCAAGGGGCTCTGGTAATTATTTTTATTATTTTAACATAAGTTCTGCAGCCTGAAAAAGTTTGAAAGCCCCTGGCTTAGGAATTCCCTGTTGCTACTCTTAACAAGTTTACTCAGTGTTGAGCATTGGAAGTTACCTGACACAAAATCAGGCTATTTCTCCATTTATTTTGGAACCGCTGAAGTCATGTATCGCTCTAAACCAGTGTTTCTCAATCTTGACAACTTTAAGATGTGTTGACTTTAACTCCCAGAATTCTGGGTGGGGAATTCATGCCTCTGGGGACTTCTGGAAGTTGAAGTCCACACTTTCTAAAATTGCCAAGGTTGAGAAACACAGGTGCAGAGGAAGGTTGCTATACAGGAAACAAGGCTTTTATGTTTTATATTTTGAGTTTCTGATGTGTTTTGGCTTTCCCCAACTGACTCAGTTTGAACATTTAAACATCCTCATGTGAAACCTGGCATTTTAATTCCATTTATTTTATAAGCCCCCCCCAAAAAACAAAACCCCCAGAGTGAGATTGCTTCATAATATGTCTAATAGCTGGCAATACTACTACTACTACTACTACTACTACTACTACTACTACTACTACTTGCATCATGCTGCCCAACTCTCAACAACTCTGGGCAGTTCACAACAATCAAACAAAGCAGTTACAATAAAATCAATAAAATATAAAAGGTAAAGATAAAAGATGGCAAGTGCGATGGAGCGAGGGGTCTCACTCTCCTGGATGAAAGATCCCAAGCAGGCTTTTCCATTCCAAACCAGAGAGCAATTAGATTGGCTTTTCACCCATCCAGTTAAACTATAATGTGGTTTGTTGGCTTTTAGCATCACATATTCTGAAATCCCAGTCACTGGATTTATAAACTATAGTTTATAGCTTAGCATTAGGTGTGAACCAACTCAATTATGGTACAGTCAACAAACCATAAGTGAACCAATCATTGTAAAAACCTTGGTGTTGGGGTTTGTTTGGCTTTTGGTTTAGAGCAGTGCATAAAAAGCACAACTCAGAGACCACAGATGGTCTGTCACCCTGGCTTCTGGGAGAGTTCAGGCAGCTTTAAAGAGCAAAATGGGTTCCTTGAAGATGCTTAAACTCTCCCCCAACATGGAGTGTCAAATCTGGGTGCAGACCCTGAGCTGATGGAAGTTGCATGTCCCTGATTTAGAACAATGTGGTTTATGACTTCGCATGGTGTGTAAACCAGAGTAAGATGGCGTACCTAATTACATCATTTGGATGATGACATCATTAGGGGCATGAAGTCACTGGCTCAACATTGCCCTACTGCAGATGTCCATGATTTTAGACTATTTTGCCCATCCGGAGCAGATGTAGAGATCATCAAGCTAGGAACCACTTTTCCTCCACATGGCTGTGTCACCCATTATAGACACCAAGATTCAGGACCAGCTGCTGCTTTCAACAGCATTATCAAGGAGAGGGGGAGGTGGGGGGAGATAACAACATAAAGGTGCTCCTGAAACACTGAATCCCCAATTCTGCATTGAAGGATCTAAGAAATCAGGTGGGGGGTTTGTTCTGTTTTTTGCAAAGAACAGATCCTGGTGCATGCAAGCTAACAAAGCCCCTTTTATATCATCAGCTTGCAGGCAGATTTGCCTTACCCATCCCATACAGAATTAGGCTCAGTAACTTTCACAACAAATAGCCTTACAGCTCAAAATATACTGGTCTCAGGGACTTGTCAAAGGAACGCTTCTATCAGAGCAAACGTGTGCAGCTTGCAGTACAGATACCAACGACCTGCTAAACTAGAATTGTGAAGACTTCTTACTGCAGTTACCTGGGGCTTGCGGGACAGATAAGCATTCAAACCAATAATCAACCTAGATGGATAATCAAACCCAATCTCTTGTAGACTTTTGGTTGGGTTAATAAATGACTAACAATGCTATTTATGCGCTGAGCCTGGCTAATAAACATTTGTGAGCATACAAGTTTAATCAATCATCATCATCATCATCATCACCATCATCATCGGTGGACTTCATTTGCAAAGCTACCAGAAATCTGTAGCAGGTAACACAATCCTTAAAAACAACAGATGGTGATTGTTTCTACTGCCCACCCCTCAAAATAGCTGAGAGCTATTGATAAAGATTTCTGATTAGAAATTCAACCCTAAACCCACGCCACCCTTGCTGGACAAAGTTAATTTTTTTTCTCTGAATAAATATGCAGTTTCCACAGTGAACCAAAACCAGACAGTCCCATATAAAGTTGCAAGGACATACCTATTTGGTTTCTTTGATTTTTATATACACCAGGCTTCGGGCAACATCCTCTTTCCCCCTATTTTAGAATGCCTCTTTGCTGGTCTTTCAAAAGCTCTTGAAGACCAAACTGTCTTGAGAAACTTCCTCTGATTTGAGGTGACCTTGCCATCTCTTTTAATCTACCTTCTTAATACTGTTGTCATGCAATTTTTTTAAAATTTTTGTGTTGGATATGTTGTATATTGTATTTTTTCTGTCTAAGCCACCAAGAATTAGTTTGATTGCAGTGGCATAGAAATATGTTTAATAAATACATACAATAGAGCCAGTTTGGTGTAGTGGTTAAGGCATCAGGCTAGAAACTAGGAGATCCTGAGTTTTAATGTCGCCTTAGGCACAAAGCCAGCAGGGTGGCCTTGGGCCAGTCACCCTCTCTCAGCCCTAGGAAGAAGGCGAGGGCCAACCATTTCCAAAAAACCTTGCCAAGAAAACAGCAGGGACTAGTCCAGACAGTTGCCAGGAGTCAAGACTGACTCAAAGGCACACACATTTATTTGAGAGCCAGCTTGGTCTAGTGGTTAAGGCACCAGGCTAGAAACCAGGAGACAGTGAATTCTAGTCCCGCCTTAGGCACAAAGCCAGCTGGGTGACCTTGGGCCAGTCCCTCTCTCTCAGCCCTAGGAAGCAGGCAATGGCAAACCACTTCTGAAATCTTGCGAAGAAAACTGCAGGGATTTGTCCAGGCAGTTGCCAGGAGTCAAGACTGACTCGAAGGCACCCCCCCCCCCAAAAAAATACATACATAACATCAGTAAATCTGTTTGGAGATCATAATGGATAAAGGCAACTGCAGTCATCTAAGACATAGCTTGCTGCAACCTCTCTCCCCCATCCCATAGCCAAATATTGCCTTGGTCATAGCAGCTTCTTCCTGTACTACCTTCTGGAATCGCACATCTCTAGAGCTTGCAATGTATAGTAATGTTCACAGAAGTTCTTGCTTTCTCTGATTAATTCTGCATTTGCCCTACTTTCCAGGCCAAAATCAGGAGTCTGGTAGCACCTTTCCAGACTAACAAATTTTATTAAAAGGCATAAGTTTTTGTGAGCTGTAGCTTATACCTTTAAATAAAATCTGTCAGTCTGAAAAAGTGCTACAGACTCCTGATTTTTGGCTAACTAACATGGCTCTCCTCTTACAATGTTTCTAGACTAGAATGCAATCAACTCCACTCCCGATTCAACAGCCAGGATTTGAAAGTCGCCTTAATGATGCGCGAGGGCCACTGCCAAGAATGTTCAAGTCAGATATATATTGAAAAGAAAAGAAAAATCTCTCCATTCAATGGAAAGGTATCTAAATAATCTGGCAAAGCCAGTGCAAACCGAATAATTTATTCATTCTCAGCTAGATGGTTTGACTATGATTTAATAAATGAACAACAATTTGCTGGATTTATAATACAAAGTAAGCCATAAAGCACTGTTTAAAAACCACAGTGGTTGGTCTCACACAACATGCCAGGCCCAAACACAAGCAAATTGTGTGATGACTTAATGTAATGTGTGAACCTAGCTTGTAAGCGACACTTCAATAAATAGCACCAAATTATCCTGAAACTGGTGCATCTTCTTCAGTGTCATCCTGTGCCAAAATCTGGTATGTTCACGTGACAGTGTATCCACCAATTAGCCATAGTGTGTATGCAAACCAGCTTCTGTAATAACCTTACAATTCGGTGTATTGTGCAAACCCAAAAAACTGAGTTAATTCAATACACCACGGCAGCTCAGCTAACTAGGCTGTGTACAAGGTGTCTTCCTGTACCTTCAATTTTAAAAAAAGGGAGAATAATCCTCAGCTTTCCAGAAAATATTGATCTCCATCAACTCCAGCTAGTGGGACTAAGAATCAGGGATGCTGGGAGATACAAGTTGTCCAGCCCAATGAAAGAGGAGCAAGAACATTTCTACCATCTAGTCTTCATTACAACAGAGATATAGTGGTGGATTATTTATCTAAAAGATAAATGTTCAAATGTTTCATAGCAACAAGTTAAAACCCACCCCATGCCCATTCCTGAGCTTAATTTGGGTCTGATACCGCAAACCACGTCGTGCTATTCAATGGCCGGGTCACACATCAGGCTAAACCATTCACAGCCCAGATTTTAGGAGCTGGGTGTGCTGTGCAAGGTTTAGGCAATCCTGCTGGAGCATGAATGCAGCTACTGCTGCTTGTTCCTCAGCTTTTCTCCCAACCTTATTGTCATGTCATGACCTGAAGAGTCCTGGGACTTAACTGTCCCAAAATGCCTGGAGGGAGAGGATGAAGAAGGCTGGATTGAAGCAAGTTTCATGGCTTTATGTTTTATTGCAGTTTTGTCGTTGTGAGCCGCCCAGAGTTGTGCTCCAAGATGGGTGATCGTACAAGTCTTTTAAATCAATCAATCAACCAATCAATCAATTAATCTCCCAAGGGACTCTATCCTGCTGTTCTGAAGACTCTTCCCTTTCTGCATACGGAAGACCAGCATATTGCCACTCTACTTCCTTCAAATCCCCTTCAACCACCCCTTTTTTTTTGGCAAAGCCTTAATACCAAATGTTTCACTGTGACCTGGTACATGCACAAGCTACTACGTGTCTTACTCAAAGAAACACGCACAGGCTGCTTCCCTGTTTACTCTTACCCATACTTCCTTTCCTTTCTTCTGCTATTTCCTTAGGTTGCATCTTACCTCCTCAGGGCAAGAAGCAATCTAAGCATGTGCACGTGTGTGCATGGACACAGTTTGTCTTCCATGCATGTACATTAACGCTCCAGGCTTTGTGTTGCTCCTGCATGCATGTGATGCCACAAGCCAAAAAGCACATCACGCAGAAAAAACCTGCGGACTCGGAGGCTGTCTTTGCACAACACACAATGTCAGGATTTGGTGAACTAAATCACAATTGCCCAGATTCATGTAAAAATTAAGCCCTAAACCATGATTTGCAAATCATGACCACTGGGTTCATATAACACCAGAGTCCATAACCAGCCAACCACATCCGTCAAGCATTTGGCAGTTGGGTGAACACAGCTACAATGGGATTTCCTTTTTAAAACTCTGTCTCCAGATCATGCGGAGTCACGATTCCCAACGTTCCTCATGGGTGGGCCCTTACGTGCATTATAGCACCCTTAGACAAGCTACGCAAATTACCTAATTTGCATCCTTTGTGCAATGACATCATGGTATGCCTGATACCAATCACGTCATTTATTTGTTCATTCATTTGATTTATATGGGTGCCCATCTCAAAATCATGACTCTGGGCAGCTAACAATATTAAAAGAAAATATAAAAACATTTAAAAAACACAGAGAGAAAAACAGAAAAACAACACCCATAGAAATAGCAGCCGGGAAAAAAACACTCATCCATCACAAATCAACATAACCGATGTACAGACTCAGCCACGCCTCCTGACCCCGAAGCCTGGTGACACAACTGCTTTTCTCCTGACACAACTGCTGAAAAACAAAATGATGAGGCAGTGTGTGATTTTAACCCTTGTATTTGTTGGCTGGGTTCACACAACACGCTTACCCAGATCACTTATCAACCCAGCAACTGCATGCACACAACATGTGAAGCTTCATTAGAGATAATCTTACAAGTGTTAGTGCATTGTGCAACATAGGACATCGAGTTGGTTTGTTTCTATAAACAGGAAAGCCAGAAAATGGTTTAATAAAACAGGCTAATTGTGTTGTGTGAACCCGTGTTCTATATCTGCTTCCTTGTAAGCCCCCTTTAAAGCTCTATAGAGCCAGACAGAAAAAGATAGGAGAGAAATGAAATTAATCAGTGCATGAAAACAGCCAAAGTTGGGGGGGGGAGTTGGGGGGGGGTTGAAGCTATTCATATCATCTTCCCACCTTGGAGCACACAGAGGGGCAACAAAAATAACTATGTATTCAATTCAACCAAGGCGAGTCAGTTTTGTGTACTTGTTAAAAGTGCGGGACTAAGTTCCTGGATCTCAGTGAATAAGTTTGGGCCACTGTGGTTTTCTTCTAACACAGTCGTCCTCAACTGATTGCTCCTGTCGTATAAAAATGGACACTGTCTGAAGCTACTGGAGGAAAAGCAGACTGTCCATTTAATACATAAACATAGAGTGGGGGGGGGGGGGGAGATGAGAAATTAAGAACCCCAGTCTGTGCCTGCAGCTGTGTGATGATGGGGAGGGCTCCCCAGAAGTCTCTTCATCTGTTTGGAGTCTGAAAGAAGGGGGTGGAGAATGTTCTGGGCTCCCTCCCCAGAGGCCTAACGGGCAAAGCCACAATCTGTAGGGGTGTGTCTCTCAGTTGCACAAGTGCCAAAGAAGAGCCAACCAGGGCTTTAAGATGTACCAAGGCACTTCTCAACTCTTACAGGAGGGGAACTGAAGCCAAGCCCCCGGGAACTTTGCAATTGGCATGAAAAATGCTGAATATTTCCTTCTTTACTCTTACTGTTACTACTGGCTTATAAGCATACACTGAAATCGGGGAGTGGGGTGGGGAAGACACCTGCCCGCTATTTTTCAAGCTTGCTGAGAGAATAGCCATACTGTTAGGTCTGGACCTTGGTGCTAAATACTGGGAGGCGGGGGGGGGGGGACATCCAAAAAATAGCAGATTACGGGGGTACCAAACATGCCTGGAATTACTGTCTGGGTCAGTAGAAAGATGCCATGCCCAACAGTGGATCACACCAGCTTTCATTACTTTTTCATTTCAAGCAAGAGTTGTTTGGATGGACAAGGCTATGATCATTGACAGATATAATACTTATGTAACAGTTCATCTGACTTCTACAGTAAAATATAAAACATAAGGATAAAAAGTTTTTTAAAACAATAAAATAGCCAACATCATCACCGTAGCTGCATATTTCATAACTGAATGGACAAGTGTGGGGTGGGGGGGCTTCCTTTAAAAGCATTAAATCAAGGACCTCAATTAAATTATCTGGTTGCATCACTGTTTGGAAGCTCCACTCCAAAACTCAGCTTATGCAGCAGTTTAAATAAGTACCTGGGTGGTGCCCTAAAGGGTAAGGCACAGGAGCCCTCTTTGCACACCCCCTTAACCTGCTCACTGAATTCACCCATTATCTGGGTTTCCACAATAATACCAAACTGTAAACTCATCACGGGGCCTGGGTCCACACAACACATTAAGCAACGAAAAACTAACCAAAGTGAAAACGAAGCTCAGCACGGAGTACTAATGCGGGGACCCGTGTGAACAAAGCCGTTTTGGGAGCGTGCCCGACACGAGCCGAACAAATTGGTCGCCCAAGGGCAGAGGCGCAGCGCGGCTTCAGGAAAACCTCGCCCGGACTGGCCTTCTCTCGTGTTTATAAATGCGGTCTTTAAAGCACCCACACGCCCCTCGGTCCGCGTGTAGGACATGCCCGTGCATGTACGCCCAGCGATCGCCCTCTAAAACCTACCCAAAGAGAAACTTCTGGCGTCCTTCAGCAGCGACGCGCTAAAAGGAATCGCTACGCCGCTCGGTCTGTGATCACCCCACATCGGCCGACCCAGATCCAGTCTTCCGCAAGCACAGACCCGACTTTTATTCGGAATCGGGGGTGGGAAGGTGAGAGAGTGAAACCCAGCACGCTTCACTTCGCTGGGAGTCGGGTAAGAGACGCGGGGCTTCTGGCGTAGAATTGGATGAAGAAAGATTCCAGTCCCGAAGAAAGTGGAATTTAAGGAGCCCCAATACTCGTGCGGGGAGACAGGAGCGGGGCTCCTCATCCCCAGGAGACCCGGGTGGCTGACGAAGCCTTTGCAAGCCAACCGCTCGCGGTTTTATTGTTTGCCATCCCGAGAAAAGGAGGGAAGAGCACGGGGTCCGCTCCTATCGAGTTGGATCGCGGCAGCGCCCGCCTGTTCGTATTCCCAGTCTTTTCCACAAGCCACCCCCTTCTCCACCCCGCTTGTTTTCCATACTCCCCTTTCTCCGGCTGATGCAACTACATTCTAATGCATGTTCTTCGAAAGGACATCAGAGCTACCACCCCTTTACGCAATTCTGCAGCAGCAGGAGCAGCAGCAACTGGAGCGCACGCCCCCGCCCTCTCCCTTTCCCCCGAAAATGGCAAAGGACCCGGGTGGGGGGGGAGAGATCCAGATCGCAGCCAGAGACTCAAAAAGCAAAACGGGACCGCCGAGATCAGTAGACGCCGCGCATCTTCCTCTCTTACTTTACCTTCTTACGCCTCAAAGTTTCGCAGCCCTCGCACGGCAAATAGCCTTCGACTCCGGCAGGGTCGCAACTCTCCGAGTCGGCGACGATCATGGTGTCGTTTAACGCGCTCGGGCAGGCACGAGAGAGAAGACGAGCGGGTGGGTGGCCGTCCCTTCCCTTCCCTTCCCCAAACTGGAGAGCTGCTCCGGCGTAATTAGCCGCGTTAGGAAGGTCCCCCGGGGGGATGTCAAGCGTCACCAGCCGAGAGAACGTCCGAAAGTTGCAGCGTTCTAGAACGTCCAGGTGCATCGGGATTCTAGAACGCTCGGGCGGCTTTCCGGGGGCCGGAGTCAAACTCTTCTCGCAACGCGCCCGCTACAGAGGCATTCCAGCGGGGGAAACACCAGGCGCCCCGCGTCCCACCAGCCGCTTCTTTCATACTGTCGAGAAGCGGCAGGGAGGTGCTAAGATCATTCCGAGGAAGCGTCGGTACCCGCCCTGCAGCCAATCACTCCGCAGCAGGCGGGGTTCTTTCTATAGTTAGGCATCACCCCTCCGACCTTCTGCACCAATGGCAGCAGCGCGCTTGGAGTCACGGGAAATGTAGTTTCTACCCCAATTGTTTATCTCTTAAGGGATTTCTCGCGCGCGCGCCCTCACACGTACCCTGAACGCTGGTGTGGAGGGAATGCAGGTGGCGGTTTGCTTCTGCGGGGCAGATCTGCTGGACGTTCGTCTTCACAGCGTAAGGATTCTTCGCTTAGCGTCGGTCGGCCTGCCGAGATATTCTACAGAAATAAAATAAATTGGTCCTTCGTTAGGAGATCAGGTTTAAGGGTAGTTGGAAAATGTACATTTACTTTAGTTGTAATGCAGAGTTGTTTATTCAAAGCAACGCGCTCCCCACGAAGAAAAGTGAGTCCAAACATGTTTCGATGTAATTTAAGAAGGCTTTGCTTGCTTTTTTTAATTTTATTTTGAAAAACAACAATGGGAGAGAAGGGAATTCATAATCACAGCCGGGGAGATTAATAGATTTAGAATGTCATGGTTAAAATGTTGTACAGGAATATTTTCTACCTGGAGTTCAGTGGAAGAGTTTAGATCAATTACTTTTTCTCAGTCAACCTACCTTACCTTGGTGGTTGTGGAGATAAAATTAATAGAGCTACTCATGCAGGCTGCCTTGGGCTCCCCAGAGAAGTGATGGTGGGGGGAATAAATCCAGTGAATAAATAAGATACAACCCAACTTTTGTACTCTTTCTATTCAAGGATCTAACAATCTGGTTAAAACGTTCAGCACAAAATTTCCTAAACCCACTGAAATGTCATTGTTAAATTTATGGATCAGGGCTGTAATCTACACCAGTTCATTGTGTGTTAAGTACACTGAATCCCATTCAGCTGGCAAAATGCAACAAAAAGAGTGTTGTGGCACCTTCATGATTAATTCTGCAAGCAATCTTGTATACTTAAACGGCCAGGGTGGAATATGCTGGACAAACTCCATCAAAGAACAAGAAAAACAATTATGCAGGGCAAATCAATTAACCTGGTGCTCCGGCAGATACCATAATCACTCTCATTTTTGCAAAAAAAAAATCTAGAGTTCACTTAAAATCTTAATGGAAAATAATATGTGGAATTACTCAACATTAAGGTCCATTTAGGATAATGGGACTTACACCTTAATATGCACATCTTGGATTGCAGCTGTAATTTGGGATAATATTTCCAAGAGTGCAAGCTTTACATTTTGTAAATGAAATGTAATTCAGAAACAAGTCCAATTATATTCAATAGGACTTCCATTCTGCCCATGGAGGAATACTGTGGTGTGAAACAAGAATGTTTGCAAATGTGTTTACTGTTGACAGAATAAACATGTCTAGGTTTGTGCTATTACTCTCCTCTGTGAACCAGAAGAGGTAAGGCAACCCTATCATAAATACACAAGGAAGAATCTTGTACACAAGCTTGCACTCGTTAGGCAACACTATCATAAATACACAAACAAGAATTTCACTGAACTATATAAGAATTGCTTCTGGGGAAGGAAAACAAAAACAAAAAGATGTCTTGCAGTGATCCAAGTTATTGACACATGCAAGAAGCATCTGGCATCTCTATGTCATCTGTGCCAAGTTTAAAATCTGGTCAACAGATATTAAAATGTCATCTGAAGGCATTTAAAGACAACAGAGGTGAAATGTAAGCTGCCAGCGGGCAGTCATTAAGCAACCCTCTAACAGAAAACAACCTCCTCCTCCTCCTTCATCCTAGTGACTTCCCACAGGTGCAGGGTCCACTTTTCGGAACAACGAACACCATTTAAACACCGTTTAAAAGAAAGTAACATCAATAGCCTAATGAGTGCAAGCAAGCCTCGTTGACTTTGATGGGATTTATTTGCAATAAATGCATATGATTGCATTATACGCTGGTCTAAGATTGTAATAAAGCATATACTATACTATATTAAATAATTTAATTGCAAATCTTCAAGCGTTTGGGGAAAACACACCTTCAAGGTGTCAGCTATAAGATTTCAATATTTGAGTGCAGGATAATATAGAAAACGTTTATTATGGCTATGCTATAGTTTGCTCAATAAATTGTCTGGATTTGCACAACAATAGACTAATCACACGGGCTGGGTGCATGCTAGCACCCACTCTGGCTGGCAATTTGTGGTTTGGTGCGTTGTGTGAACTCAGTCTTATTCTTAATACAGAATCATTCTAAACCAGAAAAGCAACCTTTATGGGAAGAGACTAACATTTACTCCAGAGAAGTCCACACAGACCTATGAATATAGGTTTTGCTTTGATTACATTGTTTCACAAATCAATGTAAGAGTTGCAGGTAAAATCGATTATTCTATCCCTGTTGGCCATGCCTTGGTGACCTTCAGGCTAGACTCTATCATAAGTGCCCTGGAAAAATAAGTGGACATTACTGGTATAGAATCAAGGGGCCTGGTTAGGTTGGGTGTTCACTTGGTCTACATTAGCTGCTGACTTGCTCCCAACTGAAATGCCACCCATTACTTTAAAACCCACAGAGTGTGGTACCAGTGTTCAAAGATCTGTCTTCATCCTACGGTAAGCCTATTTCACACATTGGGATCTTTCTCTGTGACACGCTACCCTTGAAGATACAGCTGGCAGTGATGAAACAGGGCCTTTTTAGTAGCGGCCCTCATATTATGAAAATCCTATGGGGTCTGCTTACTGCAGGCTATCCAATGGGATATTTATTCCATTGGGTCTCATTCTCTTTTAACCAATCACCAGCATTCTTCCTTACCATTATATTTTAATTGTCAGGGAGGGAGTTCACACTTGCCATTTTGTCTTTTCAAAATAGCTTTGGCTTTATTGTGGAGCTACTGCATTGGATCTGCTTTTGTTTTGTAAACTGTTTTGAAGGACTCCGGCGGCAGATTGCTTAACAGGAGAAATAAAAATAAACCTAAATGTACAAGCCTTAAATTGTACGGCTTGATTTTAAGTGGAGGTATGCAAGACTGCCTTCTGCTGAGTTCAGGGTGACTTGTATTGCGCTATGACCCAATGTGTAACTACTCACAGGTAAACCCAGTAGGACAGGCTGCCTATTTAGTGCATATTGGAATTGCTGTTTTATTCAGCTGAGGTGCAATTCAGTGGACTCTTACTTAGCAATCAGCACTTGCTAAGGTGCTTACTTCTGAGTAAGCGTGCAAAGGGATTGAGTGTAACTCTGGCCGCAGCTCAACTCTCTGCTACTGCTATTGCTTTTCACATGAGTTAATTGTCTTCCCATATTTCATTGCTATGACTAAGCTGCGAACAGAAATGTTTTGTGAGTGACAAACAAGATAGGTGTCTCTTCTTCCGTTCCGTTTCTGAGATGAGCTAAGGAAACAAACATAGACAGATCATATGTGTGTGCATGTTGGGGCACTATTGTCTCTGGAATGTGCAAAACAAGTGCAGTGGAGCAAAATCCACAAAGGGATAAAGAATATGAAGGAAGGGGTCAAAGATTCTTCTTCTTCAAATAATATTTGTTCATGGTAGGCAGGGAGTGCTAATCCCAACTCATAAATTTTGTCTTCAAGATAAAGAATGCTTAAAAAAGCCCACACTTCTGCAATTACAGGAAACAAGCAATCTCCTTATAAACAAGTTATGTTCTTGATTTCTATCACTGTTTATGAATCACAGCTTGGCTTTGAAAAGGTCCTTCAAGGAGAGGGACAATTTCATCGTCTTCAGTTCCATCTCTTATGAATAAATTGAGGATAAGAGATGACTAGCCTTAAAATCAAAGGATGGAATGAATTCATGCCATAAACATTCTAAGATCCAGTTGGAACAGTCAAGTTTTGGACAACCTGCCTGAAATGAAAATAAGATAAAACTAGATTGACCTTCTTATGCAGGGAATTCCACAGTTGTGCTGAATGCCATAGAAAAGTTACAGAACATTGGGAGAAGCTATTTTATGGTTTTCCAGGAGGAGAAAAGCCCCTCACATATTTATTTTATTTATTTCCGGTCCTAAAGAACTCTGGGTGGGTAACTACAAGATAAAGTGCACAGTACAAAAAGACAAGAAAAATGTCAAAAACATTACAAGGCACCAAGAACAATGAAGGGCCAAAAGCTCACTCAGTCAAGATGGTCTTAACTTGTTGGTGAAATGCAGGCAGGGTTGGGCCATCAATACTTGCAGGGAGCATATTCCATAGAGAGGGAGATATCCCTGACAAGGCTGGTTGCTGGTCCACACTCCATGAACCTCACAAGGAGGGGGTCCTTTACAAGTCTTCTGTAAATGTCTGGGTGCTAGCAACGTGTTGTTTGATATATCCTGGGGCTGTATTTTATTGGGCTTGGAAGTATATTGGTAGCCAATTTAGCAACTCCAGAATTGGGATTATGCTATGCTGGTGAGGTATTTCCACCAGTAATCCATCTGCCACATTTTGCACTAGCTGTGTTATAAAGCTAATCCATGAGTTCTGGACCATTCATGGCTTTGACATCACTGGTTAAAACCAGGTTTCACTGGTTAAACCTCACTTGAACATTTGCTGGTTTTTCTCCTCTCCCTCCCCCACTTTTTAACCCTCTAAGCTAATGAGGTTTTGGTAACTCAAAAACATCAGTCAGCTTAAATATATTCTTTTAATAGGTATGTTGGAAAAATAGGGTGTTTTTTTCTGGAATATAATTGGATTGGCAAAAGATTAAACAAAATACAATCATCTGTTTTTTATTAGCTAGTGACTCATCAAACTATCCTGAAGGAAAGAGATGTTTGGATATTTACAGATAGATTAAAAGGTAATTGTGAGCTGCTAAAACAAATTTAATTCTAAATAGGTACAGATAGGTATAGTAAGGCATTTCTAATAAGGTTAAGAAATCAATAGTCGTTTTTTAAAAGGCACGAAGAAGCCATAACTGAAAAGCTATGTTTAATTTTCACCATCTGTACTCAAGGAGGATGTGTTCAAATGAAAAGGAGCACAACATGAGCATTTCCCAATTTAAGCTTATTCCTCGCTCATCCCACCCTTTAGTAATTAATAGAAGATACTGGGGGCGGGGACATTTTGGATGGGGTACTCAGTGGAGGAGAATGGGGCACTTGAACCACACTGTTGGGATGGTAATGCTGACCTTGACTAAGCTGGGTTGATCCTAGTTAATACTTGGATGGGGGAGTTGGGGGCTATCCGCAAAGACCAGGGCTGTAAGTTAGACTAAGAAGATGAGAATACATCTGGAGGAAGACAGTGGCAAAACACATTCAAATAATTGCTAAGGGACCGAGATGGACACACAACTGGGCTCAATCTGAGGGCACCTTTACATTTCTACAGCAGATGGGAGGATTTGCTTTCAAACATGTCTTTTGTAGGGGTAAAGAACTTCAGTGAAATTCTCAGAAGTGGAAAGCAATATTCTTGCACTTCCCTAACAACAAGGTGGTCAACGGGTGTGTGAATGCCTTCTCTTTCATTGGACAAAGCTCTCCCTGGCAGACTGCTGCTTTCTTTGCATCCCATGTTTCTATCTGATCCAAAGAAAGACATCAGGAGCAAAACCCTCCCCGGGGCATTTTGAAATTGGAATGTGAAAGCTGGAAGGGGACTCTCAAGTGGATGGAAAGAGGTGTATGTAACAGAAGACAAGAGCCGCAATGGCCTTCTCCCCATCACCTCTCATAATGAAATCAGTTCCAAAACATTCAGGAGAAATCTTCAAGCAGCTAGAAAAACAGAAGCCTTTTTTGCAGGGGTACAAAACATTGAGACATTGCAAAGTGTGTTTTGATATATTTTGTAGGAGAAATGTGGGAAAAGACAGGAGATTGAGGAGAAGGAAGAGAAGGAGGAGGAGGATTGAAAGATTGAGTATGTGCAGAGGAAAAGAGAGACAAAGAACAGAAACTGGCCTACAGATTAATTCATGATGGGGTCAAAAAAATTAGAGAAGCACCATAGGCAATGTTTGTAAAATAAGTAAGTGAACATAGGACTGTAGCTATGTGACTCAGTCTGGTGCCAAAATACTGCAAAGTCAGCTCCACATATTTCAGTGGAACAGAATTCTAATATGAGGGATTTCATCTACAGGCTGCAACAATCAAGATGGCATCAAATAAAACTAACTCTTTGGTAACATCTTGTGATCATCTGGAATTTTGCACATCAGTTATGGAAGCCCTAAATGGGAGTGTGCGTTGGCCCAGGCTGCTATCTCATACCCACTTGCTTGAAAGAGAGTCCCATTGAATAAAATCAGTTATTTTCCCACAAACATGAGTTACACATCTCTCTCCAAGCGGTGCAAAACTCTTTTGTCTTTTTCCAAATAAGGGTGGATGCAACAGTTCCATTTTAATCCCAGGAAAACTTGGTTAGAGGAAGCAACAATAAAGCCCAGCTTAAGTTTGGCTTTTCTCTTTCCTGACTATTCTGACACAGCGTTACCACATCTAGGCTGCCAAATCCCAGATGACCACTATATGGCCACAAAGAGTGAGAATTTGCTCTCTCTCTTTGCTGCTAACTAGTGGTTATGTGGATTGTTGCAGCCCCGACACTATTAGCCCTATTTTAGCTTGCGCTTCATTTCAGCAGAAGAAAGGGATTTTTAATCAGGGGCAAGAAGCCCCGATAACAAGTTCTGCTTTATGGTTCTACAGCTCCACGCAGCACAGTCCATAAAGCAGAAGGAGCTGCACCTGGCATTCCAAGGCCTGCCCAGCAACAGCCTCGCTCTATATGAATCAAGCAAGTCTGCCTATTAGAGCAAGTTGCCTTTGCATCTTGCCTTCCTGCTTTGCGACACAGCCAACGAGTGAGCAGTTGGGAGGAGGGGCAGATGTAGACCCAAGGTTTATGGAGAAAGGTGGCTCTTCCTCCAATCTGGGCAAATCACACTGCAAAGGGATAGTGGAATGTGTGCGTGTGTGTGTACAAAGGGGAGGAAATTGTGGTTTAGCTGAAGCTGACTCGTCCCAACCCAAGTTGAATTATTACAGTGATGGCAAGGGCAGAAGAGAAAGGTTTATCTCTCCTCCCCCCAGCTTCTCTCTCTGTCTCTCTCTCTCTCTCTCACACACACACACACACACACCCCACCTAAGAGCTATTTTTAACAAGATTTCACCATTGCTCAACTGTGGCTCAATAAGGATTTACCAACATAGCTGGAAAAAGAACTTGTTCCACCAGTTGCTGTTGTGAACTGTCTCAGGGAGCTGGTCGTCAAGCAAGGCTGAATTATTGCAGGGGGAAAAATGGGGTCTGCTGGCACAGATAGATTGTGGACCAGGTATTTATTCGGACCATAGAGCTTTTAGTGAGCTTTTAGTACACACTCACCTACCCATTCTAATGGGATCTTTTATCCTTTTGGTTGGAATACTATACAAACGTGGATACACACACGCGCACGCGCGCACACACACACGCACACACAAAGAGGTGGCAAGGGATAGCCAACCTTGGCTGATCTTGAAAAAGCAAAGCAGGGTTGCAGCTTATTTCAACTTGGATAGGAGATGACAAAGAAGTTCCACACGTGTGGTCAAGACTAGAGGGAAGTTGAAAAATATCCCGAAAGGAGCCATGGAAAACCGCTTCCATACGATTGTCAAGGAAACTACATGGACATACCCATAAAGTTATTAGATGCCAAGTTCAGCTTGACAGGCTTCACTTGATACATAGAGACAGATGTGCACACGCATGCGCACACACAGACAGGCATAGATACAGACTGGAAACACTTTGGAAGAAATAAGGGTTCACCAAGGTGATATCAGAGACCACTTGAGAGACGAAGCCCTCAACTACAAGTTCTCCAGAAGCAGAAGCCAGAACAATGGCATCTAATTAACATGCATCATGCTTAGCCATAAAGTAGTTTCTTTGGTTCTGACTTTGAGCAGTCTAACCCAGCTATTTCTCACTATTTTCCCAACCTTCCCATAATCGTTCACACCAGCTCCTTTATTTGGCAAACCATGGGTTATGGTTTAGCTTGATATAGGAACCAAGGAACTATTAGAAAGAGGAACACTAAATTTATAAGACAGCCTTCCTTGACCTGATGTATGCCATATGTGATGTTCAGCAGCTCCCATAATCCTCAGCCAGCCTGTTCAATTCACAACAGCTCCCTTTAAGCTGGTATCCTCCAGGAGTGCTGCTTGACAACTCCCATCATGCAGAGTTAGTAATGCCCACCGTTCATGCTCACTAGAGATATTCTGATGTCTGAGGTCCCAAGCTGGGGAAGGCTGTTTAAGAAACCATTCTCAGAAACTGATTCAAAATTAAAGAGATGTTTGCACATTGACAAACACATCAATTTTTTCTGCACAGACTTATGTTAGTAGTATATTACTACACATATTCTTTTCTTTTAAAATAAAATGTAGCTTGTTAAATTTCCGGTGGCCAGCTGCACAAAAGCTGAGTTGTCATTTCACAGCTCCTCCACTACAACCACACACTGCATGCTTGAATCAACTCTAAAAAGACACACAACCTTACAGAAGAGCTGGCCCGTTATAAATATCAGCTTCTTAGAAGTTAAACAGCTCGCATCTAAAATGGAAAGGACGATCTGATTTCCACTTCCATCCCATTCATCCAAGTAAACAGCTGAGCATCTGATATAGGCGCTTCCATCTTGCCCTGGCCCCTGCTTCTAGGGTCAGACTGCTCTGTACAATGGACCTGGGTCTGCAGGAGACTGGTCCTTGCTAAGGATCAGGTATCCAAAAAAAAAAAAAAAGCATCTAGACCAGTGTTGACCTGGTCTAGACCAATGCTGGCTGGGGAATTCTGGGAGTTGAAGTCCACTCATCTTAAAGTGGCCAAGTTTGGACAACACTGATCTAGACTGACTGGAACCAAACACTCCCTAACAGTCAGTTTAGCCTTTTATCTTCTCTATTCAAACAGTAGGAAAGCGGAGCATTATTAATAACTAAGTATTAGAAATGGGCCTACCAGTAACCCATGCCACGACTCAGGGTGGGTATGATTTGGCAGTATCTGATTTTTCCAGCCAACAGCTTGGCTGCTGCTTTCTGTACCAGCTGCAGCCTCTGAGCTGTCTTCAAAGGCAGCCCCGTGTATAGCATACTGCAGTAGTCCAGTCATGCTGGCTGACCTTGCAATAGCCTGTCCTCCATGGATTGAAAAGGCAACAGGGCATTTCTTTGGTTAAGTTAACAATATTCTTGAAAAAATAATGCCTTACATTTCTAAAGCCTTCTTAACAGCCGTGGAGAGCATGTTCCCTATTCTGGTCCTATTCATTGAATGCGTTCACGTTCCAGAAGCTACCAAAGATATCTCCACCTTCCCATTATACATTTTTGAAAGCTTTATCACAGCTTGCTTTGGCCCTGGAATTCCCAGGCGACCTCCATCATCCTCAGATCACAAGGGGTCAACCCTGGCTGCTGAAAATTCTGGGAATGGCAGTACAAGTGTATTCAAAAAGAGCCACACGGAGGAGGATGCAGGTGGTGCAGAAAATGCATATTGGAATATACGACTTAATATTCACACACAGAGACATTTTGCACACGCACATCATCAAGGCCCACCTACCCTCCTCAGAAATCAAACGTCTAGGAGAGGGGCTGGATAGAAAAGCATTCAGAAGAAGATTTAATGAGGGAACCTAAAGAAGAAACAATTGAGACAAGACTTAGCCTTGCTCCAGATGTGCTGGACTAGAAAACCAATCATCCTTAACCAGCCTAGCTGGGGACCTTGGGACCTGTAGTCCCACACGTCTGAAACAGGCCAGGCTAGGTAAAAGCAACATAAAGATATTTGGAGTAGCTAGTTCCTGAGTGTACATCTTATAGGGACATTTTGCTTCTGGAGATTCTGTAGAAGGAGCTAAATTGTGAAGAATTGACGTTCCTGTTATTACTCTCCCTTACACATTTTTTAACACAGCAACTTGGGTTGTTGAACCTTAAAGGCAGAGTATAAATAAGTGACATAAAATGAGCAAATAAAATTTAAAAAACGCTAGAAGAAATGCTAGCATCTGAAGTGCTAAATGCCAGTTGTCCCTGCCAAATAAAGGTAGTTGAAATGTACACAACTGTGTAACTTATTGGTGGTTCATACAGCTGCCTTACTTAGGAAACACAGTGGCTGCATTCACACGATGCTTTTGACCTGCTTACTCAAGCTATTCATATTCTGTATTCACACCACTAACTGTCCATATAGGCAGGGTTTACACAACACACTAAGCCACAAATAAATCTAACCAAGTTTGGCATGTGCAAAACAGCTGCTAGATCTTTAACTCAGCTTTAAGTAGCTGAACATATTGCATAAACTCAGCCATTGAATAGTTGCTATTTTCTGCTCTACATGGAAACACTGCAGAAAAAGTTTCCAGCCCTGGCTCTGGAGAGACTTACTTAAAATAAATGAGGGTGGGGGAAAAGAAACTCTTTTTTTTACAATTGTTCTCATCTATTTCCTTATCAATTTATTATGTTCTTGACTGTGAATTCTTGGCTAAACCATGCAAACAGAGAAACTGGAACAGACCGTTTAGTATGTTAAAAATATGAGAGCTTTCCTTTAAAAAAAGAAAGTGTGTATATATATTCTATATAATTCTGCTGAGAATGGTCCAAGAGCGTCTGTTTTTTATCATTTCAGTTCCAACCCCCAGGTGGTGTCACACTTGAAACAAGAATCAGGGAGCGATCATTGGCTGAGCACCTTTCAGCCTTGAGTAACCCTCTCAAGAAGGAAGCAAAGAAAAAGGGAGGCACAGCTTCCAGATAGTTGCTACTTTGGAACCATTTTTTTTATATTCCTTCTAGAATACAAAGTTAATGTCAGGATCTGCTAATGAAAACAACCCAAGCTCTTTTCAGAGTGGTGTTTTAGGATTTAGTACATTTTGTTATTTCTGTTCTCTTTAGCCCAGTGTTGCTCAACCTTGGCAACTTTAAGAGGTGTGGACTTCCACTCCCAGAATTCCCCAGCCAGCATGGCTGGCTGGGGAATTCTGGGAGTGGAAGTCCACACCTCTTAAAGTTGCCAAGGTTGAACAACACTGCTTTAACTTGCAACCTATTGTAGCCTTATCTGTACGCATCACTCCCATCTCTTTGAAAGGACAACATTGGGACAGCCTCATCAGTAGGACAAGCATCTTATGCAGCTCCAACCTGAGAGCTTCTGAAGAATGTCTGTTTTTTAGACCATTTTAGGAAAGACCAGGGGATGGGACATAGAAATCAGTATCCTGGCGTCCATTGTTTCTTGGATCTGACCTCAGAGGCTGACCTGCTTCAGAGGGCCTGGAGGGCCCATGGTTCCTGCCAGGTTAGACCTCAGCATTGCGCAGAATGGCCACTCTGTAGAATTAAGGGGCACTATATTCCTTTAAAGATCACTCCCATATTGTCAGGTTCAGCCCAAAGAACTCCAAGAGACAATGCAAATACAGTTCTGTTGCATTTATTAGCTACAACCTCCAGACAGAAAATCTCCCCAGACTGAACCCTAGTTCCCAAGCCAGCCAGCCAGCCACAACACCATGAATTCCTTAGGGAGGTGCCAGCCTCATCTTCTTGAACTTCCCACGCTCCTGCTGGGAGCTAAGAACACGCTTATCTCCCTGAGTCTGGCCTTCATAAGTCCATTCCATCACACTTATACTAGTAACCTTCTGGATGATTCTCACACTTACCTTTTCTTTGCAACAGGACAAGCCAACTACCAGACAGTACAGTTGGAAGCGTATCCAGCACACAGCTATTAACATGCATGCCATCCTTTCTCAATGATCTCACCACCCTAATCCTGCTATAGCATGGGATAGACTGCAAAGCTAAACAACAACAAAAATCCAGCTCTTGCTGGCTAAGGCAACCCATCCTTTCACTGGAGAAGACAGCCAGGGAGCTGCCAGCTGTGTGACAGGTGAAGGGGAGGATACGTTAGGTCAGTGAGTCCTGGTGCATGATGGGAGCTGTAGTTTTATTTGTTCAGAATGTATGGAAAAGAAGGAAGATAACCAGAAATGGATTTTTTCCCCCTAAGTTGTAGTAGTAGTCCTCTGGTCTAATTCCTGGGCTCTGAAGATATTAAGTATACTAGTAATTACCATCAATGGATTATATACTGATTTTTTGGTAAATAAACAACAGCCCCAAACCAACTTGGTTGAATCTGACCACTTTGTTGAATCTTACTATAAAATTATTAGCACAGAATGTTAGAATACACAAAAAATTCCACGTTAGTTAACACTATTAAGCACTCATAAAAAGAGCTTTAAAAAGTTCCCAGATTTCATGTCAATTCATGTGAGTTTAAATAAGCATAGTTTTTCAAACAATTGGCACCAGCTAAAGAAGCTTTAATGATTAGTGACTCTCTTCTGTGCAAGATTAAAAGAGGATTTAAGTCAGGGCAATATCTTCCACTCTCATAATTTGGTAGCTTAAAATGTATTTTCTTCTAAAATTCGATGTTGTTCCAAGAATACACAGTTCATTGCCTACTTGATTTCATATTTGGCAAGTTACTTTTTTTTCCTTCAGTCATGCATAATGATAAACATGCAAAGGTTAGGTTGACCACAGAATATCAACAAAAACTTGATTGAGGCTTAGGCATATCCAATTTGAAATATTATTTTGATACTTTAGAGTTAAAAGAAAAAACGATTACATATTAAAATAATTAAAGGATACATACCTTCTCCCTCTTGATTAGGGTGATACTGTTCCTCCTGAACATAAAGACACTAATATCTATTATCTCAAAATCCTCCCTAAACATTATTTTAGAAGCCTGGAAAAATGGAATCGATTAATGGTGCCTGATATTTTCTCTTATTCTCCGATTGTTCTCTTTTCAACTATGAGGATACATCTGCTCAGTACAAGGAATGGGGATTTTACAGAACTGAAGATTAATTATGCTGTTACTCTGAATATACTTTGCAAAAGGACTGGTCACAAGTTCTACCTGGCCACAAATAAGCCAGGTTCAGTCATTCCTATATAAGCTCTCCAAATCTCATCAATTAAGACCATTAATATTTGAACAATGATGTACATCAACTTCATTTTATGCCAAAATAACTTTATCAGTAGTAGATAAATAATTTCTATTAAGAATGATGGGTTCTCTTAAAAGTCTTTAAAAAAAGACCCTGAGAGGCTGATCTGGAGTCCAATGAAGCTTGCTGAAATTCTTTGCAATGTGGAGTTCCTTTTAAATCTATTTCAGCAAGTCATCAAAAAGTGAGAGAGAAAAAAATTGACCATGGAAATAATCCATAGATGGCACAATGTTCCATTTAAATGTATTTATTTTCTGGATTGGGTTAGTAAAGAAATTATAAATAACTTTAGTGACAACAAAGTTGAAACAGTCTGAAGCAACTGTGAAAACCATCCAACAATGTTTCACAATGAATTCCGGTGTTGGTTTATTATCCATGTTTCCTAAAGCATATAAATATGACATAAGAAATGATTCAATTTCTGTTAGTTCTCTTGTTTATTTTCACAAAAGACTGGAAAGCTAAAATACATCTTTCAGAGGTATTTAAATATCATAAATTGTTCTTGCTAAAAAAGTAACCAAACAAGCTTAAAAAACCCTACAGTGAAGGATACATTTATTCAAAAGTCATCATTTGTTAGTTATATTAACCATTGCCTCCATCTGTACAAATATTCTGAAACCATTGGAAATAGATCAAGTGTTGACATTTCTCCTTAAAATTATGCTCTACGATCCCATTTTTGTCTTCAGTTTATTTTTCTATTTAATTCTATTTAAAAAAATTTTGTCTTCGTTAGTGAGAACAGAACTCCTTAATTCGAAGACATCATCATTTGCACTAGCTTCCCATTGAAAGATTTCAGGAACCTATTTTTTTTTAAAAAAGCAACAACAGAAACATACAAAACAAACACGAACCGCAAATCTCACAAATCTTACCTGCCCTTCCCTGCATTTAGGATGTACCTTCTGTATGTCATTGCGCTTGATATGACAAGCAACAGATATAAACAGGTAAGTGGGCCCCCAAGTTGAGACACCTGAGCACTACAATGTAGCTTTCTTGGCAACAATACAGAAGTGGGTTCCCTATGGCTTGCTTCTGGGGGGTATTTCAACTTCCCAATCTTGTCTACAACCCTGGGACTTTGTGATGGTCTCCCATCGAGCTACTGACCAGATCCAGTTCTGCCTAGTTTTCTGAGCCCAACTAAGGTAGACTGTGTGCAATCACTTGCTGTGACTAGGAACAACTAGCTGTTACTACTAACCTGTAATCACTCTGGTAATATATAATTTCCTTGTGACATTCCCCCCCCCCCCAAATCTGCCATATCACAGGCTTTTCTTCATCACTGAGTTGGAGAAGAGTGGGGATAGTTAATGACAGCTATTCGTCTGTTGTGGACCTGCTAAAGTAGTAAGGCAATGGGAGTATGAATCCCCCATCATGGCTGGGGAATTCTGGGAGTTGAAGTCCACTCATCTCAAAGTTGCTAAGGTTGAGAAACACTTGCTTAGGGAATTGTTATTTATGCTCTTCCATAATAGGCAGGGCTATCCATTTCATTCATGAAATATCACTCTGGATGTGGGGTGGGGGGTAGAATGCTGAGCAGGAAACATCATTGTTATAAGTCAAACTGAGAGACTTTTCAACTATAGTGCAGGTAGAAAACCATTAGATCTATTAAACAAAACCCCAAGAAGCCCTTGTCATTTTAAAGCAGTAACAGTTACAGTGATAGGGAACAAAGATTTAAGAGGACATATTGAAGAATAAACCCTAATTACAGAAAATGTTTCATTTGCTACAGACACTAAATTCCACCATAGCACCAGAAGCTCTTTGTGCTTCATGCAGATGGCAAATGCTTAAACCAGGCCCAAGTTCAGGGAGAAAGAAAACGGCTTATCTTTGCTGAACCAACCCAGAAAAGCATACACAAAATATCAAAACAAAAGCTACTGAAAGACTCCCCCTCCCCAAATGCATATTTTAACATGTCTTTTGTACAAATCAATTTAACACGTTCTATGTCATAAACACAGAAAAAACAGCATCACTGTAAAGCACCCACTTTAATGCATGATTGAATTGTCACAAATAAGAAAAAAAAGGCTCAATGTATCAGAAATATCATTCTCCTCTTAATGGGGGGGGGGGGGAATTCCTAAAAAACAACCTATTTAAATCTCTATGAATCAGTTCTTCCTAAAAATATATTACGTATAAAAATTAGGTTCTATTTAATATGCTCCTTCCTAGGCAATGGATTCTTAACATACCAAGTCTCAAAACGAGCACACAAGATTACAAAATAAATAACCTGCAGTAGAATATCAGTTCCTGCATGCTTCCACATTCAAGGTTTGGAGATCTTCCTTTTTAAGGACAGGCGTTGGAAACTCAACAGCAGCACAGGGTTCTTCTCTTATAAAAAGGGGGTTTTCTCATCTGAAATTGCTGAGTGAGGCATTTCTTTGCAATAACTTTCTTCCCCCCACCCCACCCAATTTCATCAGCCTAGGGCAAACTGAAAACAAACTAGATTCTCATTGCATTTGAGCACTTACCATTTCCCAGGAAATTCAACAAGCTCAAAAAGTCATTGAATTCTTTTCATCTCTATGCTTACAGGCATCTCTATCAGCACTCAAAGCAGTCTCATTTTCTTGCAAGCCACATAAACTTGACCTGAGGGTGTCTTTTCCTTTTATATCAACATTTCAGAAAATCTTTGTCCTCCAGTTTCAGCACTCCCCCAATTCCTTTTATCCTGCTGCCAAGGTAGTCAAAATGGTTATTTTCTTTTGTGTTCTTCAGAAAAACTGCATAGCTATACGTTTGTTACTAGCTGAATTCATCCCATCTACCTGAAAAGTAGTTTCAGCCTACTTCTGATCTCTGGCATCACTCCAAACAGAATAAATGATAAAAAGGAGCTGTTCAACCAGCCTAAAAAGCAGAGTTACCTAAATAAGCATTAAAAGGGTGAATAAAACATTAATTCATAACCTCTGGTCTCCACATGAGTATATTCAGCTGTTCTGCCAAGAAATTCTTGAATTTTTAGAAGCTAGAGAGACAATTGCTGACTGAAACTCCATCCTCAATTTTGCAAACCTAAGAGAAAAGGTCTCAAACTGTCCTCAAGAACAGAGTGGCACACACATCCCCAAATAAGCAGAATGTTCACTTTAAAATGCTTTAAAAATAGTTTTAAAACTGGCTCTTGCCACTTTAGGTCTCCTGTGAAGTTTAAAAGCAGAATCCTGTAAAGGATCTGATTTGCATGCAGGCCTTCTTGCTTCGTCAATCCCAAGGCAGTGATGGTAAAATAGATGGAGAGAAATGACTGAGCTGAAAGTGTTTGTTCATGAGCTTGGAGGATAGGCTTGGGAGTGGGAATCAAGCCCCCCAATCATTCTCATCACTGTACTATGACAGGAGGAGATTTTATAAACCAGCACTGGTGCATTCTATTGAATAGCCACTCTCAAAGGATTCTGTCATGTCCATAACAGTAGCAATCGGAGCGTGGTTCTGGAACAATGGGGTTGCAGCCCCAAACATCTTGGGGCAGGAGACTTTACTGAATTTAAGGGGAAGTTATTGCTCCTGATTTCTCGGGTTTTTTGCCCTTGGATAAAGCTGCAGCTTGTTTCAGGAGCTCTCGGTTCTTGGCCTGCAGGGAGAAAGGAAAAGAGAAATGAATAAAATGTGTATTTCAGTACGCTAGATAATGGCTAGCTTGCCCTGGAATAAGCCACAATGGCTGGGTTTGCACACTGCACTAATCCATGGTTTAACATTGCATGGTCCCTTGAATCAAACCTGATTCCTGGTGACTGCAGGAACAAACCCATGCTGGCTGGGGAATTCTGGGAGTTGAAGTCCACACATCTGAAAGTTGTTATGTTTAGAAACACTTTCATAAGATGGGACATTATAAATCATAATGGCTGGGTTCATACAATACACTGAATACTAAGCCAAAACTGGAGGAAAAAACCACATTTTGGCATAGCATGATGTAAGAATCAAGTCAGCATCTAATGAATCTTGTTACTCGTAAAAAGACCAAATGGAAAAAGATTACCTGCAACTGTTCCGTAACTTCTTTGTGAGTTTTTTCCATCTGGTTCATTTTCACCCTCATCTGCGATTCCTGGTATTGCAAGTCAGCCTTCAGTTCTGTTATCTACAAACCAAACCAAAGAAAATAGGGTTGCTGAGGTTTATTTGCACTGAATTGATCTAATATAATGCTAGCCCTCCCCAGGGGAATCAACTAAGTCACTTCTGGGTTGAAGAATAACAGAAGGTGTTTTATTAACTTCCTAATATATTTTACAGGAAAATTGAAACGGGTACCTAGCTAGCCCTGGCTAATTCCCTTCTGACATCTTTCAGAATAGCAGAACACAAGCCATTTCCATGTCTCTTTTTATACTACCACCCTACTGAGGACAATGGACTTAAAAATTTAAAATTAAAAACAATAGAAATAACTATAAACACAACATATGATCACAGAAAAGTAAAAAAGGTAGAGTTTGGTTTGCCTCCCAAAGGCACCTTTTTTCCCTAACCTGTATTTTGGAGACAAGGGGGGGGGGAGCCATTTTGCTATCACATTCAGGGAGCTGAATATTATATCTGCCCTTGGGCTGCGCATCCCTGAAATGTGTGTGCATACATCAGTGTTTCTCAACCTTAGCATCTTTAAGATGTCTGGACTTCAACTCCCAGAATTCCCCAGCCAGCTAAGGTTGCTAAAGTTGCAAAATTCTGGTATACATGAAGTTCGCTGTACTGTAACTGATTAAGCACACACACACACAAAAGTTAAGAAATAACAAGAGATACAGAAATGGCTACATTGATGTTCAATGTGTATTTTGTTATCTTTGGGTGTGCAGCTATTTTACTGCTCGTTATTGTTTTAAGCTGTTGTAGGGCACATTGTAGACATTCTTATATAAACACCGAACAGATAACTTTTCAAATATGTGAAATATACCACCGCTGGAGCCACATCCTACTAAATGTCCAGTGAAATAACAGCACTGTAACTTTTTAAAAAAAAGAAAAAAGGGAGAGGGAGAAGAGAAACTCGGAAGGATCATTCTCCTGTGTTGTCTTCTATTGGACATTGGTGACCATTAGCGCTATTTGTTATTTTCTGTTACTGTCCAAAGGGAGGACATTGCATTTTTGCCAAACCAAGCAGAGAAAATATTCAGCCAGAATACATGTCATTTTTGAGTGTTGCATCTCCCTTGACTCTTGGTTTAATTAATTAGTGCTGGTTTCAACCCATGATGCCCTTTATGGCTTGGTGACTGGTCACCTGCAGGACCACATCATCCCCACTAGAGTCAGCCTGATATTTCAATCATGCTGAGACAAGCAGCTGGTTGTCCCCCATTTTTGGAGGTCGGGGGCCGAAGCCCAATAGTATTGTTTTTCAATGATGAGGCCAACCCTCTGGAATGATCTCCTGCTGGAGATTCATCTATCTGGAACATTGATGCCTTCCAGAAAAAGCTGAAGAGAGAGCTTTTCTGGAGAGCTTCTGGGGCCTGATGCCATGCATTGCGTTTAGGGTTTTATTTGTTCTACATCTCTATTTTATATTTTATTGTATATTCTTAGTTTGTGAGCCAGTGAGAGTCCTGTGATTGCAGCAGGATACACTTTGATAAATAAATAAATAAATGGAATAGTCAAGATTTCTCACTGTGTATTATATGTCCTAAATATTTCAATTTCTTTTTTTTTTTTTGGATGTTATTTACCATTTCTCTATCTTTCCCATACTATACAGGACCATCTCATTTCGTCCACATTCAAAATGAGATATTTTTGGTCATCTTTCATAACTCTTCAAAGACTTCTATTTCCCTGATTGTCATTTGGGTCCCTGTCCATATTTCTACTCCACAGAAAAGAACTGGTAAAACACAAGCAAGTTTTGCCACAATCAAACACACCAACAAACACACCAACAAATTCCAGCCTTAAACCCCAACAGCAAACAACTTTACTTATTTTTTGGACAGCTATCTTGCATGTTCAATCCTGCTCCTTTTTTTCCACGCTGTGATCTCATCTATCATTCCAACCATCTCATTCAAAGTGATCGTGGAAAAAATAAAAGGGAGGGGGGGAAAGATAAAGCCTCCTTCAATTCAAGCTAGACTCCTGGTGGTTTTATGGACAAACCCTGTATTGTTTTCTTGGCAACAATACAGAAAAACAGTTTAAAAATAAAACAGTATAAAAATGATAGAGAGAAGAAAGGAAACAAAGACATCAATCACGAGGAAAAGAAATGAATTGATTATTTTTCTTTGTTTCTCTCAAATCGATGAGTGTGAAGTTATGCTCAACAGAGACACGCCTTCATAGGTCAGTTCCAAATTAAGACCCTGAAAGGACAGCATGGGTTCACCCTCATAACAGTTGTGGGCTTAAAGACTGACTCATCATGGTGTTAGACCCTGACCCATTTTGAGAAATGCTGGGTAAGCAGTGCAGTGAGCAGTACAGGGGAGTCTGCTGTGAAACAAAGCATCCCACCAAGGAGCTTCAGAATGTCACCTTCTTTTCCTTCTCCAGGATCATCTGATCCTTCTGGTGCAACATTTTCTTCAGAGTAGCTACCTCCTCCTTCAGCTGGGCTATGATGACAAAATGATCGGTGCCAGGGGAATCCAAGGCAAGGTCTGGAGAAAAACTGTAGGAGACCATAAGAGTGATTTCACTGTGCACACTACTACATCCCAACAGCCATCACAGTGGATCCATGGACAAGAGAGGCTTGAACCCATAAAGTAATAAGCTTGGGAAGCAACCCTGGTTGCCATCAGAGTTTTAAAGCATTTCACGTGGCATAATTTCCATACCTCTTATCCAATTATCTAAGGGAGCCTCACTAAAAAACAACAACACAAATAAGTTGTGCTGATCGTGCCCATGCATGATATCTGGGTACAACCTCTTGTTTCAACATCTGCTCTTAACGTAGAGAATTCTACTCCTTTCTGGGCCATTGCTTCTGCAAAGCTTGGCCTAATCTTTACTGTGTTTTGCATTTCCGTAACAGGAGGTTACATTTCAGTGACACACACTGAGCTGCTGCAGCCTTGACAGTCTAACAATATAATCCTGCATGACTGTACTTCAGCAGAAATACTGCTGAACTTGAAGACCTCTGCAAGACTTCATAAAAGGCACAGAGTGAGTTGTATGCATCTAAAAGATGCAATGAGATATGCTGGAAAACAATGAAACTCATTTTAATATTTTTTTCTCTTTCCTAAGGACAAATACTTAACTTTCCAAAATTTCTGAAACCTCCCACCAGTTGGACGGCTGTGCCTGGATTCATAACAATCCCCAACAAGCTACAGCACCAAATGGCCTAGATGCTTTCTATTTTGAATTTCTCTGCATTAATTAACTCCTCTATTAAAAGATTCTAAAAATTGGTCTTTATTAGACTTCTGCAGACTCTAGTTTCCAGAATTCCTGTGGGAGAAAAAGGATAACTCTAAATCTATGGCTGCCTTCCTCAGTCTGGTGCCTTCATTAGAGATGTGAGTTTTCCAGAAAAATTTGAATCAGAAAATTTCCCGGAGAATTTTCCTATGCAAATGAGTATGATTCAAATTAGGATATTTCTCTCAATATCCATAGTCTGCATAAGTACTGAACCACATTATTTGATTAAAAATAAACATGGCCTCTTTTATGAGGTTTGAACATTACACGTTTGAAGACAATAACAGCTTGGATATATAGATTAAAAAATATTTTTACTGGAATGCTGAAAACTCTGTTGGGCAATAAGCAATAGAATAATATACGAGTGCAATGTATTTCTAGCCTCTCTTTTTTGTTCTTTTAGAACAATGTCCTGAAAAGCAATTCTGAACCTGTCACCCTTACCTGAAGTACAAAATGTTCTTACACTCGGCACTAAAAACACCAGGATTACAGCTAGGTAACAAACTGTGGCAACAAGTATTTGCTTGTTGGCTATTCCAGGCTTGTATATAAACCCCCTAGGAGTTATTACTCTCTGAAACATTATGAGCTAGTAAAGGAGGAAGACAGAGTTCTACTTACACAGCCCAATGCATTTGAAAATGGGCAGGATGAAGGGGATCGCGACAATCAATGGCGTTTCTCTGCTGGGCAGCAAAGAATGGTAGAATATCCATTTTTTTTCACTACCCTGGTCCCTCTCATTAATTCCTTATTGTCCACGGATACCGGAGAAGTACTTAAAAGGCTAGACTGTTCTGTTTAAATGAAGCCCTAGCTAGTTTCCAAGTTTGCCTATGTGCAGATCTGATGCAACTTCTGGCTGTATTTATCTCAATATCACAGACAGATCTAGGGCAGAAACCTTGTACACCCGGGTAAAAGAATATTAGCCACCAGATTTCTGCTGACCCAACTTTGATTGCAAGCCCATAATTTCTTTCCCATGGTTGGCCTGCCCTCCAGTGGCCATGTATGAACACTGCAAGGATTTCTAGTCAGATTTCCAAAAAAAGTGCTCTAGAACAGGGTTCCTCAACCTTGGCAACTTTAAGACGGGTGGACTTCAACTCCCAGAATTCCCCAGCCAGCCTTGAAGTCCACCCATCTTAAAGTTGCCAAGTTGAGGAACCTTGCTCTAGAAGTTGTAGGGATATTAATAGTGTTGAAAATTTAGGATGAGCGGTAAAAACACTATTAAGCAGACACACATGCTCACACACAAGTTCTTAGCATGTATGTGTTACTCTAAACCAGTGTTTCTCATCCTCAGCAACACCATTAATACTCCAAAAGATCTTCAACTCTTTCTCAATAGCATGTTGAGTGCCATATGACATGAGGGGCCTGTCATCTGGCACTATATCATCAGTCGTTTTGTATTTTCTATCTATGTGGTTTTCTGGGTAAAAATATAGGAGTGGTTTACTATTGCCTTCTCCCGCACAGTGTGAACTGATGCCTTTGCCACTGTCACGAGAGTGATCATCTGCCTCCAGCGACTTCTTCTATCGCTGCTGCCCAATAGAGATGCCTACTTGCTTTAGCTGGACAGCTGGGATGACCTTCATGCCTTGGGTGACCCTGCTGGGAGTATATATTCTTGGCATATGCTCACGATGTTCGTTCATCCCTCCCAGGAACACCCCCCTGCCACAGTGAGGCAGCAAGCAGGACTTGGGGGGGAGCTGCAATCTAGCAAGGCTTTTTTACATTGCTGAAAGTTTATGCATCTGTTTTATGTCCCTATGGGCTTGCTGTGAATATTAAAACAGAGTAATGAATATTAGAGTCTGCACCTTAAATGCAAACCTGCAAAACTTGCAATTTAATACGGTATAGCATTAGGCCAAAGGGTGTCCTATGAAGCCCTTCATCCAATTCTTGCGTCGGCATGCCCACTCTTGGTGGCCATAGGCAAACTTTCCCCAACCAGGTAATTTTCAGGTATGTTGTGACTACAATACCAAGAACTCCCCAAACAGACTGGAAGCCAGGATGAGGAAAGATGCCATAGGTCAACTTTGCTTTCTCAGCCTTCATCCTTGCCCTGCAATTTGTAGATAGCAATATTAGCGTACTTGACAGGTTTTCTTTAACAACTACAGGTAGTTCTTGTTTACCAAATGCCTCATTTAATGACTGTTTGAAATTAAGATAGCATTAAAAAATAGCTTTGCAACTAATCCTTGCATTTATGACTGTTGCAGCGTCCCACAGTCATGTGATCACCATTTGTGTGCTTTGCAACTGGCTTGCAACAAGCAGAGTTAATAGAAAAGGTAGAAGTAAAATTGTAAGTCATGGTCATGTGATGTTTCACTTAACGACTGAAAGGGAAGTGAGCTCATAAGCCCATTGCGGTCATATGAAGTTTTGCTTAGCAACCGCAGCATTTAGTGATGAAGTTGCTGGTCCCAATTGTGATTGCTAAATGAGGATTATCTGTACTGAGCTGATATGAAATAATCTGAATATTTTAAATATAATATTCAGATTAAGGTAAACATTACATTAAAATACATAATTCTGTTATATAAATAGCAGCTGAACAACACTGAGACTGTAAAGAATGGGGAAAGCATATTGCACTCATCTTCTCTCTACTACAGTCCCATTAAAAGTCATATCTCTAAATTATCTGCAATTCAATGAAAGCCTTCAAAGGTAGAGGCAAACAGCATTTCTGCAGAAGACATATGAGTGAAACTGTGGCATGAAGCGAGAGGGAGGGAAAGAAACAGAAAGATCTCTTCCTCTTCCTTTCCAGAATGACCCAGAACTAATTTCATGGTTATGAGGAACTTTTGTTTTTAATCTCTAAACATGAGAATGTGTATCAAATGCTTTATGTTGTTTCTTTTTTAAGCAAACACAGATCCAATACTCCTTTATTTCTAAAAATTAAGTGGCTTACCTGTCCCCATTGGCTGATATGGCATCAAACTTGGGTTTTTTCTTTGGGAGTTCATTCTGAATAGAAGATGTAGATAAGGTTTTCTGGCTGCAAAAGTAACACAGAGGAAAAATTGACCACAGCCCGGAAACTGGCCAATTCTAAATCATGATTTTAGAATTTTCAGCCATTGCCGCAAAATAATTGGAATCACAACTCTGTAGATAAATACAGCATTTCATAATGAGCAGCAAATATGAAAAGACACCCATTTTTAATATCTGGCACATGCATGGTTGTTAGATGCTTTGTAATACTGTAACAGAAACTATACTCCATTGTTCCAATGTTTCTCATGCAGCAATTATATAATGTATAATAAATAAATGTATATAAATAAATTTGCAACTTATAAATAAATAAATAAATAAATAAATAAATGTATATTTATTTATTAATATGTTGTAAGCTGCCCAGAGTCCCCCATTGGGGGGAGATGGGTGGGGACAAGTTTAATTAATTAATTAATTAATTAATTAATAAAGTTAACCAGAACAGATCATGGTGTAAATCCTTTATCCTGAAGGAGATTCTCTAGACCAGAGTAGGAAAAAAATGACCGTGCTTCTTATTAGGAATAATAATGATAGCCCTGTGAAGCAGGAATGACTGAGAGGGGAGGTAAATAACAGATGGATTGGGCCAGGATCACTCTGTCAGTGTTGTGGCTGAATAAGGGTTTGAACCTGATTGCCTCCTGTACTTTTGATGTAGTGGATACAATCTGTTGCCTTACACATATGGGTAGTCCTTGCTTAGTGACTGCCTTGTTTAGTGACAGTTCGCAGTTATGATGATGATGAAAAAGTAACTTTAAGACCAATTCTCACGTTTATGACCTCTGTAGGTCTGTAAAGCAAAGGAAAGCTGAAGGAAGAGCATAAGCACAGTCATGGTTTCACTTAGTGACCACTTCACTTAACAACCAAGTTGCTGGTAGCAGTTGTGGTTGCTAAATGAGGACTACCTGTATTTAGCACTCTAACTTCTACCAACCACATCCAGTACAGGTGATAGCTTTAGCAGGAAACCTACTGTGGGAATACAGTGACCTTATCTGGTGCATACTGTATCCCAGAAGTGGTAATGACAAATCACTTCTATACTGCTTCCAAGAAAACTAAATATATGCATTGATGTAGTCATCAGGGGTCAAACCTGACTCAAGGGTGTCATCTTTTGGGACCCAGGAAGCATGCCTTCTCTGTTGTGACACCTGCCCCCTGGAATGAAGTTCTTCCTGTAATCCATGTGGCTCCCACCCTGATGGCATTCCGGAAGGCCTTAAAGACCTGGCTGTTCTTCTAGGAGTTGGGCTAGGTGGATGAAACCCCTTGTGGGATATTTTTTGTGTGTTGTTGCTGGACCACCATCTTGTTCTTGTTCTGTTCTTTTGTTCTTATCTTTCTTGTTCTTTATTGATTTTGTTTCTGATTATTCACATTGTATTTTATTGTGCCATTATGAGGTGCCCAGAGTCAGATGGTGCCTAAACTGAATTTAATTAATTAAATCTTTCCAGATTAACTTTGGGAGAAAACTTCTATATTTTTTAGCTTATAATGGGAGGAAGTTCTTACCCACTCCCATAGATAAAGTCTACTCAGAACTCTACAGGCTACTGATCTTTGCATTACAAGCAATACAATGCGGCTATAAAGACCAAATCTGAGGATGGAGTTACTCCATCTTTATACATTATGAGAACAGTCAGTGACTATGTTTATGGCAATTTGTGGGTTTTGACTTACTATATTGGGCAAACTCAGCCAATGGTAGTTCATTCAATAACCATACAGTTAGTCCTCATTTAATGACCACTCATTCAGCGACCGTTCAAAGTAATGACAGCTCTGAATGAGGAGACTTATGACTGGTCCTCGTAGTTGCAGCCATTGCAGCATCCCTGCGGTCACATGATTGTGATTCAGGTGCTTGGCAACTGGCCTGCAATTACAAAGGGCACAGAATCCCGCAATCATGGGATCGCCATTTGAGACCTTCACTGCTAGCTTCTGACAAGCAAAGCCAATGGGGAAGCCAGCAGGTCACAAATGGTGATCACATGTCATGCCAAACAACCATACAAGATTCACTTAAGAATTGCAACCAGAACTGCCGCAACTGCTGTTGTATGTCAGTGTGGTCACGTGACATTGCGCTTTACGACTGTGTCATGCTTTACGACTGTGTTGCTTAGTAATGGACTTGCCAGTCCCTATTACCATCATTAAGCGAGGATTACCTGGAGTTAAGCAAACCTTGGCTTAGCATATGTGAACCAGATCACAAATTAAAAAAAGAATGAACGACTAGAAAATAGCATGCAAAGCAAAGATACCTGTTGTAGTGGCTGCTGCAGTTAAGTCGGCCATATTGCTCCTTTTCCGGCAGGCTTGTCCGAGAGGAGGTGTTTAAATGCTTGCGCTGTTCTTTGGTCTTCTGTAGCACTCGCTTATAGGAGAGTGTACAAAGCCAACAGAGTAACTTCCCATCCACCTGAAGTCAAGGAAGAGAAGGCAAGAGAGAAATGGGATTCTGTTAATAGATTTAGTCAACAGATTAATGTGCAGATTGGAATCAAGCTGTATGTTAGACTAAAATAAGTCGTACAGAATGCAGTTTGCAGCTTGGAACTGTGCATAAAAAGGTCATTTTAAGAGAAAACATGAATGCAAACTTTAACGTGGTTTAAACAATTGAAAAATGTTGCTAAATCAGGATGGAAGAGAAATGTCAACCCAACAGAAACAGACTCATCCATCTCTCCCAATAAAAATAACAGCTATTCTGAAACCCAGTGAATTAAAAAAAAGTCTGCTGCTGTTTAGTACAAACCAACTCAACTCCCTCTTTATGTAAGTGATAATATTTTATTCAACTCACACCGGACGACAAAAAAAAAGGCAATGTTCAGCTTACACAGCTATCTTTTTCCTAAAAGCTGTGAAATCTGTTATTCAGGTGTTCTTACTTTGGATGCTCAGTCAGACATTCTGTATAGATGGTACCTCAACTATCTATACAGGTAGTCCTCAAGTTGCTAGAGCTACTGGGCCTGGAATTTCTGTTGCTAAGCGATGTGGTTGTAAAGCTCGACATCACATGACCACATTGCTTAGTGATGGCAATCCTGGCGCTCCCCGTTGCCATCGTTAACTGAATTCCATCAGTCGTTAGCTGAGGACCCACCCCGATCGAACCCATTCTCAGCTTGGTCCTTCCCAGCCCTGAGCCTCAGTTCTTCCAAGGTAAGGGACTGCCCCCCCTTCAACTCCCCCCAATTCCCTATTCCCCCTCATCTCTGCCCTTTTGGCTGTCCTGCATCCCGCCTTGTGGGGCAGCAAGCAGCCCTGGAACTGCATGGCTCTGGGGCTGCTTGCCACGCTCGGCTCAGAGGCTTCTTGGCACACTGAAGCTCTGGGGCTGCAAGAAGCCCCTGAGCTGCATCACAAAGCCACAGCTGCCACAGCCCGGCCCAGCAGTGTGGTGTGAAGCCCCAGTTGCCCCAGCAGCACAGCATGGTGCAGCACAAAGCCCCAGCTGCCTCGGGAAGCCCCAGCCGCATCAGCCCAGCCCTAGCCACCCTTGCTGCTCTGCACTCTGCTGCCCCAGCTGACCTCTGCCATCTTCTTGCTCCCGCTGCTGACAAGGCATGCCCAGCCTGGCCCTTCACGAGGCAGCTGCTGGCCATGGGAGGCCTTCTTCCCCAGGTCTCACAAGGAAACTGCCATGCGCAACCTTGGGAAGAAAGCCTTGTGTGGCTAACAGCTGCCTTGTGAAGGGCCAGGCCAGGCATGCTTGGTCAGCAGGAGCAAGAAGATGGCAGAGGGCAGCTGGAGTGGCGGAGCACAGGGTGGCAGGGACCGTGGAGTGCAGAGGACCAAAAAGGCACAGATGGGGGAAGATAAGCCGGTGGGGGGAGTTGAAACACCCCTGCGGTCATTAAGTGTGGGCAGGTTGCCAACGGCCTGAATTTTGATCGTGTACCCGTGGGGGCGCTACAATGGCTGCAACTTCGGGGACTGGGCATAAGTACCATTTGTTCAGCACTGCCATAACTCCAAATGCTCAGCAACTTTAAGAGGTATGGACTTCAACTCCCAGGATTCCCTAGCCAAGCATTGTCGCTGAACAAATGGCCATAATTTGAGCATTATCTATATCTATATCTATATCTACATCTACATAGATACACACAGGGCTTGCTCCAGGTCAGTCCACATGTTCCAGGGAACCAAACCTCAATCTTCCACTTGTTAGTGTTTATTTGATACCTGCAGTGGTTTTAAACTTATGCTTTAAAAGTGTTTACATTCTGCATTTTATTAACTGTTAGCAGCTTTGAGTACTCAGACTGAATGGAGCACCATATTATAAATCAAATCACATGAGAAGATTAAAAACAACATATTCTACTGGGAATCATGGTTCCAATGCTGTCTTAATAACTAAGATTCAGCTGGAAGTAAATAATGGCTAGCACCAAAGTCAGCTGCTGCTTAGACACTGGCAGACTGAAGCATGGTTCAAGTCTACGCATAATAAAGAGTACTTTCTGTACTGAACATACATAGATACTCACTTTTTTCCTATCATCCTTCCTGTCGAAGGCACACTGTTGCTTACACTGCTCACATGAATGGGGCGGCCCGTATTTCTTCTCAGAGTTCGTACACCGCTGGCACTTATTGCCAATAAATGCTGCAATTATGTTGCAGTACTGGCACGGCTTTGGCTTAAATAATAAAGAAGATAAAATAGCAAAGGGATTAGCATCACATTGAAATATATAAGCAGTCATCTCCCATCTGCTCAAATGCTTCTAACAATGCATTTCAAGCTTTTTTCAATGAAATAATTGAATAAAAGTGGGGAAAAAAACCTGATAATGCTACAAGTACTTAACTTCTCTAGAGCTGTTTCTTTTCCTTGATTAGCCATGGAAAATAATCCTCTTATACACTGAAACAATATTATAGCTTTACACAGTTTAAATTTTTTAAAGCCTTATTTTCCGCTCAAGTGTTTTAAACTCACAAAGCAAAAATACACGTTCAAGATCTTTAGGCAACTGAAATGTAACAAATGTACTTAAGAATGTAACTTCAATTAACACTAAAATGCCTTAGCTGGTTTATATGAAGACATTCTTTCTGACAATCCCATAGTTTATCAGGCACTAGGCCAGTGATGGGAAACCCATATCAATGACCAATAATTCTAAACATCTTTCGCTACAGGCCACGTGAGCCACAGTGGCTCACTAGAAATCAGTAAGTGTTCCACTAGCGCAGTGTTTCTCAACCTCAGCAACTTTAAGAGGTGTGGACTTCAACTCCCAGGATTCCCCAGCCAAGCATTCTGGCTGGGGAATCCTGGGAGTTGAAGTCCATACCTCTTAAAGTTGCTGAGGTTGAGAAACACTGCACTAGTGGACTATGATTTATTTTCAGCTAACCCTTAACTCATTGGGAGTTGGGCAGCATATAGATTTAATAAATAAATAAATAAATAAATATTAGCGATGTATATAATACATGTTTTTATGGATTATTTTCTTTCTCTGCTATTGTTTTATTGCTATTTCTATTAGTGTTGATTTTACATTATTGTTAGCCACTCCAAATTGCTGAAGGGAAAAAAGATTTTTGATACATACCGTCCCATAAAGTTTCACATTCTGAGCACACTTCTTGCATATTGTATTGGTTTTACTAGCAGAAGAAAAAAGAGAGTATAAAAAATGAAATCTGATAATGTGGCTTAGGGCCATGCAGCTATTCAGATTCAGTCTCCAAAGGGTGCTTTGGGGCATGCAGGAGTGCAAATTTAGCATTTGTTTGCAACCCCTTAAAGCTGCTGCATCTTTTCTTCCTGTGTAGCAGCTGTAGGAAAAGATGCAGCTGCTTTAAGGGGTGCAAACAGGTGAGCCAAGGAGTGGCCAAGGTGGGCTCAGAGAAGTAGGATATGGGCAGCTAACAGGCTCTGGGTAGCAGTGGCCTTGATTCTGCTCCCCACGCTGTCCCTCTTGCGGAAACAGCTACACTCTGCAAGAGGGAGACTGCAAAGTGTGTGTTCTCCTTCCTGGGAATGTTATATTGTGCTCCACAAGAGAAGACTGTTGAGTTGGAGCAACCACTGATGCAGCCCCTCAAATAATTAATGAGGTGTCAAAACCTTTTAAGTCATCATATCCTTGTTGAGAAGCTGAAAAAGATAATCAGAACTGTGAACTGAACTATGATAAAGAGACTGACCTGAGCACTATGGACCCAAAGAAGCTGAGGATCAAAGAATTGGAAAAAGGCATTACTTGTAAGTGTGACTGGGGTGAAACCTGCAATAGCTATGCAAAAAATCAACTAGATTCATAAAATCAATGAGCTGATTCCCAAATATGCACCAAAGGCAGCCAGTTTGCAGATAGATCTCTGACCACGACAGAAATCTCTAACAAATTAGCATGTTATACACCTATTATGTTGATTTCTCTATTTTCTTTCTTGGAAAGCTATTTCTTGTAACTTATTTAACTGGGTTTCAAATGTCAAAGGGGGCGGGGATTCTTGCAATGCTGGTTCAAATGCCTTGGCATGTCTCAAGTTTCTATTTCTATTGTCTCTGATTTATTTTAGGACATGGACAGATGTATAGGATTTTAAAATAAAAGCTATGAACTCTAACATCAGTTGATTTAAAAGAACTGGCATTAAACCAAAGTAATTTTAAAAGGGGGTTGCAAACAGATGCTAAGCACCTTTTGGAGTCTAAATCTGAACAGCTGCACAGTCCCAATGTATACTGATCAAATATAATAGGCAGAATTTTAAACACTTTTGTGGCTTTCACATTATGTTTTATCTTATATCAGGAGTTTCCAGTTCATGTTAGATTCGATCTTTCATCAGCCCCTAATAATTAGGAATGGATGGATCATAGGCAACATTTGTTGGCCCACAGACTCACTGGGCCCTTTATTATATGGTTCTTGGATGACTTATGACTGGAGTCCAGTTTTTAGGTGTAAGGGTGCAAATATCCTCCCAATTTAAGGATTAGATACAAAGAAAAGGCATTGTTTCCTGAATTACTCACATTTAAATTAACTGGAGCTGCTCACAAGTTCCCAAAATTACTATCCATAGTATAGAGCAATCCTGCCTCAAAAATAATTCCCACTTAGATCAATATAACTGAAGTAACAATCCATAATCCACTTCCCAAGAAGTCCCACTGAACTCAAGAAACCATTCTTCTAAGCAATCTTGCGTAAGATTATATTATGAACCCCAAGTAAAATAGGACTGCAATGTGTCCTTAACACAACAAAGCTGAGAGAATTACTTCAAAGCATCCATGTATTTACAAATTACTTTAACCCTGATGACTGCCATGTTCACACAGTTCAAGCATACAAATCTGGCGGATTTTAATTCCCTCCTGGCCAAACTCTGGGGCCCAAGTCACAAGAGCAGTTTGGCATGTCGAATGTGCAGAGCTGCCATAAAAAATCCCCATCTGACTTCACTGTGGATGAAGCAGTACACATGGGAGTCCCACTCCTGCAGTTATGTCCAACACTAATGGCACACTTCCATAATGCTGGAGCTGCCACTAACAATATCCCCGAGAGCTACTAACGGAAGTGATGTTACAGCTGCAGCAAGAAAGAATTTTGATTTTATTTTTTGTAACAGCTACAATACGTGGATAGAAACCAAACTGCACTCTCCATCATTCCTCTCTTGGAAGCGCTATCTCTTTCAGCAGAATTCATTTCTAAACTGCCGTGAGTGTAATTTAGAAAGTTAGTGCAAAGTATCTGTTCTTCTGTCTGGCTGAACATTAACAAGTCCTAAAGCATTTTGAACTATCTACCGATACTGAAAATACATTGGAAATAAAATAACAGAATACTGTAAAAAGTCTTCGTCTGGACAACATCAGCAATTCCACATTGCTACTTCTCCTTAATAATCTACTATATGCAGCATTTACCTCTCTTGCTGGAATTCAGTTCTACAGTAGGTACATTTAACAATCGGGTGTGCAATCCGACATTCCTGAAGGAGAAAGGATGTGTTAAAAGGCTTGAAATGCATATAAACTCCCAGACAAAAGCAGCAGTAGAACCAAGGGAATTTTACTGTAACTAGCATAATGTCCCATAAACGTGAAAGCAATACCAATGAACAGCACACAAGGGAACTGTCAACCCTTTAAAGTGGGCCAGTTTAGGAAACAGACTCTACAGGAATGACTGGATCTCTATTGATATGGGTCATAATTACAGAAGCTTGAAAGCTTGATAGTATTTCCTCCCTCCCTCTTATACTCAAGAGAGTTAAGGTGGAGTTAGTCTGTTTCTTTCTAATGTTTTCTTCCTGTCCTGGATTAAATCATGTTTTTCTAAGTGCCACTGCATAGCTTCTCCAAGGTCATCTCTGTGGCTCTCTATAGGACCCCACTCTTTCCTCCCAATACTCAATAAGAATAAAGATGACAAGGCATTTTTATTCTGGCCTTTCAGAGCAATCTAATGGTACTTTTCTAGCACTAGTTCTCAGCCTCCAATTATAATGGATAGACAAAACAACAAAAATAATCTGCACCCCATCCATAATAAGAGAGGCAGTGTAGTATAGAGATTAAGAAGCAAGATGTGGACTGAGACTGTCCAGGTCCAAAACCCCACTTTATCCAAGAATTCGCTGAATGACTTTGATCAGTCTCCTCCAGCCTACTCTAACTCACAGGATTGTTGTTCTGGGGATGAAACTAGAACTTAAGGTAGGATATCAATGCCAATAATAACAACAATAATCACACTTTATGCTCTTTGCTGTCACTGTTTCTCTCTTCATGGCTGTACCACACATCAGCTAGATTTATGCAGCATACTAACTAGGCTATAATGAGAGTAGTTGTCTCTAATTAAAGAAATATTACATATACAGAGATAACAAAATAATGTAACCTCAAAATTTATCAAGAAAGAAAAGGTCTGGAATCAAGAAAGAAAATGTACCACAATCAAAAGAACTTCAAATATTTTCACCCCATTTCTTGAACATTCATTGCCCTTTTGTTGAAAAAGAAAGTGAATTCAAAGGTTGACATATCATATATATCAGCAATCCCTTCCTGCAAATCAGATGCAGATTTTTGTCCTTCCAGTATTGTATAATAATTTATTTAACCATTCCCCAAGCAGGGAAGACTCACTGTTCTTGATGTCCTATTCCAAATGCTTGGGTCGTAAGTGTCCCTAATAGCAATGGTCAGTATAAAACTAGTTAACACTCCTGGTTTTCAGCTCAAAATGTGGAAGTATAGTACAAAGTAGTGTATGAGTTAGTGTTCCAATTTCCAAATGCAACTGCAGCAACAAGGCAATCGTGTCCAATCTTTCTTAAATCATTTCTGAAAAGGCTGAGTACTTTGTAATTCATCATGTGGTAGAAATCCAGCCCTTATTTTAGCATATTGTGAGCAGCAGCATCATACTATGCTATAAGACAGTTTATAAGTTTGGGCATTACTTGTACAAACACAGCAATTATGTTTTGTTAACCTGGGTTTAACAGGTTGCGTGAATCCAGCTGTGATTAAGAGAAACAACAAGGATTCTCTCTAGGAAGCAGTTACTATGATTCGTAGCATTTTACAGTGAAATTTACGATCCTTATACAGCTGCTCTTGATCATAATCAATACCTTAGATGAAACCATTGTCATTTAATATATGCTTCAGTAGGTATCATGTAGCATAGAAAGCTGCATCAAACTCTACACAAGAGTACAGAGAACAAGCAAATCACTGTAGCAATGTGATAACATAGTAATATCCAATACAATTTAATGGTTCACTTGAAATCCTAACTCTTGTTTTGCCCACAAGGATTCTGAAATAGTGATCCTCCCTCTAATCATCAAACTTTTTTTCTTCATTAAATTGCCCCCTGAGCCTCCCACCCCCCCCCCAGCTTAATTTAGTCCAGAACAACTGACATTATTGCTCTTCTTACTCTAACTGGTTTCAACCTCTGCAGGATGCTTAATCTACAGTATTAATTTTATTGCCTAGAACTTAGGGTACACACTTTATTGTATACCAGTTTCAAACCTGGAACAATTTGGTAAAAGGATGATATACAAAGATGTAATAACTGACAATGAGTTATCTTATTTAACAAGCATCATTCAGAATTTACCTTGCTAAACACACACAGTACTTAATTAAATCAGTGCCTGATGAACAATAAAAGCATGAAGGGGGAATAGCTAATCTGTTAAATGATCATAGGGTTAAAACCACAAAGCATCTGCTTATTCAAGTTCCAAACTACCTTCCCAAGGAACATCTCTCACCATCTACAGCCCAAGCAATCCATTTTACCTTAGAAATAAGTACTGTTGAAATCAGTGGGATTTATTCTGAGGTAAATACACATACATTTGAACCCTGAGGGCCATTTCCTCCCTAGTATGTTGTACTGCTATTTAACACCATTAAAGTTATTTTTTTTTAATTCTATTCTCCTGATTGTTATATGGGCATAATGATGGCTGGATGGCTCTAGAAAATGTTAGAAATCATGACTGGGGCACTGGCCTTAGTTTTATGACATTTCTCTTTTCCTCTTCAATACTTTTCCTCCTTGGAGAAATCAAACTTGGAGAACCAATGTAGCAATAACAGTCATACTGAAGCTGATTTCACGTATCATTAAATCATGCTTTCATTAACCAGGATTTGTTGCATCAACTAAAATTAGCTACAATTAATCCAACCATTATGACTGGGTTGACAAGAAATGTTAAACTGAAAACAAATCACAGTAGGGTTCAATATCATCTTCCTGAACCTGGTGCCCTCCAGATGTTCTGGAGTTCAGCTCTCCTAATCTGTAGTCAGCATTTACAAGGGAAGGGCACTGGTGGAGAAGGCTGATGTGTGCCCAGTCACATTACTCAACTGTAGAGGCTTAGGTTTCAGTTTCCACTCACTGGCAGTGTTTATATAACACACTTAACCAGGTCAGATAATGCAGGAGGGTTGGTTATATTAGTCTATGATGGCAAAAAAACCAAAGGAATCGGGTAGTACCTTTTTCAACTTACAAATTTTATTAAAAGGCAAAAGCTTTCATGAGTTGCAGCTCTTTATTAGATGCAGCTCACAAAAGCTTCTGCCTTTTACTGTGTCAGAAAAGATGCTACCAGACTCCTGATTTTCAGGTCAGATACAATATACTGATACAATATATTAAGCTTGATTAGTGTTATTAATTTTTTCATGGCCTGACATATGGTGCTAACCTAGATTTTTTGGTTAGTTCAGTATTTAGTGTCCTGTGCAAACCAAGACCGTGGGTTAAATCAACAACCAAATTAAAAGTGTTGCGGTTATTACTACTTTGAACCTCTGAGCTGGAACTGAAGCAATCCTTATTTGTACTCCCCCGACTTATGTTAGTATGTTTTAATGCAACTTGCTGAGGATGGATCAAAATAAAATTGACTGATTTCTTGACCAGGCAGGATACAGGTGCAATAAATAAATACACCCTTACAGAACAATTTCGTCCTTCCCCCTCACCCAGCAATCCCAATTATTATTATAATCAGATTTTTATCCTGCCTTTACCGGAGAGCCAAGTGAAGCTGCTGGCCTAGAAACCAGTTGACTGTGAGTTCTAGTCCTACCTTAGGCATGAAAGCCAGCTGGGTGACTTTGGCCCAGTCCCATTCTCTCTGCCCAACCCACCTCACAGGGTTGTTGTTGTGGGAAAAAGAGGGGGCAAGAGCATTAGATATGTTCGCTGCCTTGAGTTATATATATAAAAAAGCGGGATAAAAAATCTAACAATAATAATAGAGAGTAACCTCAAGGTGGCGAACGCACCTGATATTCCTGCTCCTATTTTCCGCAGAACAACAACCCTGTGAGGTGGGCTGGGCTTAGAGAGGGACTGGCCCAAAATCGCCTCTTCGGATACCCATTTTTGCCGAAGCACCGCAACAACCACCCTGTGAAGGAGGCAGCAGCGCTGTTTCCCTTCAAAATCCAAGGCGGCATCGGGCGGGCAAAGGCTAGCCCAACCCCAACTGCCCCCCGCCCCACTCTGGAGACGGCGAGGATGGATTCCAAGGGGGGGGGTCGAATTCGCAGCTTCCGCTTCCAAGCCCGACGCCGCCCGCCCCACGGCTGACCCTTCGCCCCCCCCCCCCCAGATCCCACTCCCGGCTCTGACCTTACAGAGCTGCTGTCCCTGGCTGAGCGCCTCGAAGGGGAACCGCTGGTGGCACTTGGTACAAGCATAAAGCGCCGCCATCCCGCCGCCCTCCCTGACAGGCGCAGCCGTAACCCAACCCGACGTAGCGTCCCCTCCTCCTCACAACATCATTGGCTAAGGTCGACGCCATTCAGGAATGGGAAGGCGGGACCTTCTGCCGTTCCTTGAGGCTCATTGAGTCTCCGGAGACGTCATTCAGAAGTGGGAGGCGGGGCGTTGTTGTTGTTTGGGGAAGCGGCAAGGGAAGGGCTGGAGTGGCGCTCTGACGTCAGCGGGAGGGCCGCCGGCCGGGGGGTGGTGGAGGGAGGCAGGCGTCAGGTGACCCGCGCGAGGTACCTTTAACCATAGAGAGCGGTCTGGAGGTTGAGTCCTGGCAAGTGGACTCTCTTTTTTCTTTTTGGTTGGAGGCGTTTCGCTGCTTGTCCAAGCAGCTTCTTCAGTCTAAAAAAGTTGGTCAGGGGGACCCCATGTAAGCCTTCCAGGGTGGCTGTGTTTCTTACTCGCGTGATGGGCTCGTCGAAGAGACAATGGGAGATGCGATTAGCAGAGTCTTTGAGATGTAGATGTCCTACTCCTAACCCCCCACTCGTCCCCAGGGGGACGTTAAGTGTTGCCTTCCTGGTGAACTTCTGAGCTGCTCTTAATCTTCCTGGGGACCGTTGAAAGGGCAGCCTGGAAATGGGAGACAAGCTGGGTCTGAGGCCTCCACCTCTGCTGAGGGAAGGATTTTCCGCTTTGGCATAAATGGATGAGTGAGGGGTTAGGAGTAAGACATCTGAGCAACTTTTTTAGACTGAAGAAGCTGCTTGGACAAGTAGCGAAACGTCTCTAACCAAAAAGAAAAGAGTCCAATTGCCATGAATCAACCTCCAGACAATTCCACCTGGATGACTGAGAATCAGTAGAGGTGAATATGTGTAGCTCAGGGTTGAACTGTGGAGTCCTTGGGGTTCTCTGAGCTTGGTTCTTTTCTTGCAAACGTTTCATTACCCGGCTGGGTAACATCTTCAGTGCTAAAATGGGCTGGGGTTTGCTCTCTATTTATGTGCTGTGGCCTGCCTGGCCAGTGCTGGTAAGGGTGGGGGTTCTGTTTTGCTCCTCTGGTAGTTCTTTGATTGGCATGTGCTCGCTGCTTGATTGTGTGCCTGGGGGTGACCTTTGCTCATCTGGGTGATGATTGCCGGTGAGGCGATCTTCTGGTCTTTTGTCTCTTTTGAATGGTATATACAGTGGTACCTCGGGTTACGAACGCCCCTCCTTACGAATTTTTCGAGATACGACCAGCTCCGGCCCCAAAAATTTACCTCGGCATGTGAACTCCGCCTCGAGCTATGAACCGGATCCGCGGCCATTTGCCCTGCTGCCACGCGGTCGCGGCTTCCTGTGGGCAAGATCGCGGTAGCAAGGAGATGTTCGGTGAGGCTTGTGGTGTGTTCTGTGGCGTTTGGAAGGTTTTGGTGTGCTTGTCACCAAAATAAAATACATATGTTTCAGAACTGTTTAACCGTATGTATTTACATTGAACCTTATGGGGAAATTTGCCTCGTGGTGCGACCAAATTCGGAGGGCGGAACGGATTAACCGTATTTACATTGAACCTTATGGGAAAATTTACCTCGAGTTGCGACCAACTCGAGTTGTGATCAGAGTCACAGAACGGATTAAGTTCGTAATTCGAGGTACTACTGTAGATGCTGTGAGATTATCACAGCAGAAAAAAAGAAAAATACCACCTATACAACATCTTCCAACAAAATGGATATCCACGTAATTTTAACAAAAAGTGCCTGACCACTCAACCTACTACAACACAACCTACACAAGCTATGAAAAGGATCACACTGCCATACATCAGAAATGTCTCAGAAACCACCAACAGACTATTACAACCATATGGCATCTCTGTGGCACATAAACCAACAAAATCACTCCAAAATACCCTAAGTAAACCAAAGTAGCCCAAAAAGAAAAAGCAGGAGTCATCTACAACATATAGTGTAAGGGCTGTAACAAACACCACGTAGGACAGACAGGCAGAAGACTGGCAGAGCGCATCCACAAGCACCAACTGGCAGTCAGAAGACATGATGAAAATTCCTTAATCTCACAACACATGGACAGACTGAACCACAGTTTTAACTGGGAAACTGTCAGCATTTTAGACCAAGCTAAATCCAAATATGCAAGAGAATTCTTGGAAGCCTGGTATTCAGACCAGGCAGCAATTAACAGACACATAGAGATTAACAGCATCTACATACTATTCAAAAGGGACAAAAGACCAGAAGATCGCCTCACCAGCAATCATCACCCAGATAAGCAAAGGTCACCACCAGGCACACAATCCAGCAGCAAGTACATGCCAATCAAAGGGAGCAAAACAAAACCCCCACCCTTACCAGCACTGGCCAGGCAGGCCACAGTATACGAATAGAGAGCAAACCCCATCCCATTTTAGCACTGAAGATGTTACCTAGCTGGGTAATGAAATGTCTGCAAGAAAAGAACCAAGCTCAGAGAACCCCAAGGACTGAGAATCTTCATAAACATAGAGAGCAGGGGAGAAGTGAGACTAATGGCTTCGCAGCTGGCTGAATGCAAAGCGCTGGGAGGACAGAGGAATTTCTACCTCAAGAGGAACAAAATCTTGAAATTGATATATCCAAATAGGCATTTGTGTATTCACCCATGTTGTGATGCTGAATAAAAGTTGGAAATTCTTTCTGACAATTTGTTTTTAGTACCTATAATACAGACTGGTACAATACAGCCTCTCTGTGTAGTTATTAAATAACTAATACTTATCTTGGTGATGCAGATCCATGTATATTTTACACATTTGTTTTTACAAGAATCTTCATACGTGGCGTGAAAAGAGACATGTTCAAAAGAAATCAGCTAAGATTTGACTATCATAAGACCCCTGTAGTGAAGCACCAGCGGCATTTTCTAGGTATTTGCTATAATCCCAGCCAGACTAACGGCCCTCCACGCCATTTATGTCTTCTGGTTTCTAGACAGGACTTAAAGAGGGAATTGAGTCAGCCTAAATAAGTTAAGCCCTTGATAACAATGTCTTGCATACACCCACATCCATATACAAATCAAATCAAATCTTTATTATGGTCAAAGACCAGCATAGCATCCACATACATACTACAAACATTGGTGGGAGAAAGCATTTTTATGTGCAAAGGCAGCGTCTCCGATACATTTGTACTGTATGCAGGGATACAGGGGAAGATGTCACACCTCTCAGCTTCATCCCTGCTTGTATCTTATTAATAATATCTGAGTATGGCTAATACCAGCTCAAAAGACAGAACACATCTACCTTCCATGTTGCAAACTGGGATGAGCATTTTCCTTACCAGGTATATATGTAAAAAGAAAGATAGTTTTACTTTATGGCTAGAGAAAGTGATGTGTGTGTTTGGCTTTTATGCAGCCAGCCTGCCCGACAAGTAACTTCTGCCTCTTTTCCTAAGCCATTTTCTAAAGTCCAGAAATGGAAATCAACTGAGTTAAGAACATTTTGTCCTGACTGCCATCTTGTACTTCTGCAACTGTCATGCTCAAAGCCTGTTACCCTTTTAAGCCAGGAACATCTTGACCCTTTAAATACATCCTGTCATGGAAACAGGAAAAATGAAGTAATGCTGAAGTCAAACAACTTGCACAACATTAGCAGCTCCCCAAGCCAACCTCTCAACATGGAAAAAGTAAATGGAAATTGGCTTAACCCACATGGCTACAGGATCTCCTATAAGTCCCTTATCAATATTTTAGAAACACTTCCTTGTACACCATTCTCTTATCTGTGGGAACTGTGGGCCTGGTGGACCAGTTCACCTCAAGGGATTGGTTATCTAGAGGTCTTCTCAGTCCCAATAATGTAGGAAACATCTCCAGCAGCTTTTCAATATATGAGAGGATATTTGCAACAGCCTTCTAAGGCTGCTTACTAAGAGGGCAAACCATACTCTCCTAATAGGAAGAGCAGCAGCTGGAAATTACAGGAGTTAATATTCAATATCTTGAGGAGGGATGCACGAAAGCAAGCGTTAACCAATCTAGATCATTTTATTCACCAAGAAATGTGCAACATGGGGACATACATTCACCCTAGAAATTGGGAGAGGAATCCCTGTGATAATGCAATAACCTTGGTGGGATTAGACTGTTCTGGTATGTTCTTATCCATGTTTAGGGTTGACAACATAAGGACCCCTTCCTTCTTTGAGAAGGAAGCTGGCATACAAACATAATAAATAATAATAAATGGCTATCCTACAATCCAAATAGAATGGGCTGGATTCCCACATCATATCAAGCCAGGATTTATCATTTTTTTTCTACCATGTTTCCTTGATCAAAGGTACCATGGCTGAATTGATGGACACAATAAGTTACCATCAAATGAACAGCACTGTCTATATTCAACAATCTAATTTTCTGAGTTGTACTGTACAAACACATTTGGTTAAAGTGTAGTTGGCTGCTTTGTCACTTACCGTGTCATTTGAACGTAGCCACTGTTTATTGCAAAACATAAATTCAGCCATAAAGTCCAGATGTTAAGGTCAATTTTTAAAATCTTTTGTGAGCTACAGATTTCTTAGTAGATGGAAAACAGAAGAGAGATCAGCCATATACAGCAAGTTTTTTAAAAAGTTTTTTTAATTGATTGGCTTCACATGTAACACTAACCTTTATTTGTTTAGCTGTGGTTTATAAATATGCCATCACTGGTTAAGTTTGCAACAGATTTTAAACCACCAGAAACCACAGTTTGCAAACCACAATGTGCACAACACAATATGTGCAGCAAAGTCAGTAAATCCATTAAACAGAACTTGAACAGAACCTCCTGGTTGTTTTCATTAAAATGCAGAGGCATTAAGAAAAATAAAGCCTCTGCATGCTAGTGCTGATTGAGAATTATCAGCTTTTTGCATAGTAGCCACTTACATCTTACAATCTTACTCAGGAATCATCACCAATGTAAATAACTCATATTTCTTTGCTACATGTAATTTATTCTGTTCTCAGAAATGGAATTTATGGTGGTATACTATGTTTTTCTCTTCCATTTTCTGTCCCTGCCAATCAAGGGAAAGGATGCTGTACAGTAGTCTGAATGGTTGTACTACCCAGATTCAAAAAGCTAGGGGAAAGGATAGGTTAAGATAAGTGCGCACGCGTTCGGTCTTCAGCTTCCTCCTTGCAATACAATAGCATTTTGCAGCATGGATGTTTCTGTTGCACTCACATTTAGGTGGCTCAGCTGAATGATTTGTAAAAGGAGGACCTTTTGCTATGGAGCTTTCTAATACAATATAACCAGATATCTTTTGGTGAACATGTTCTTGGTTGACAGCCTTCAATGTTAGGCCAGGATTGGATAGGTGGCACTAGCAGTCACCCCACAGTCGTTCTTCTCAATGGACATGAGGATATAGCCATCATTGCCCCAATATGTGGACCAAGAGTTCTTGATGAGCCAGTAGGGTTCCCCTTGGAGGTCTCCATACCCTACAGCTAGGACAGCATGATCTAACTCCATGCTTCTATTTCCTAGAAGAAAAGATGTAACAATTAACTCATCATCTCCTTCCACAACTCACATATATGAAGAAACTGGAGTGTTTTAAAGGTACTTCTGATTTTTTTCCAGAGAGGTAGATTCTCATTCTCTCTATTACTGCTCTTCTACTCTAAGTTGTAAGTCCTTAGCTCAGCACAAAATACTCAAACCTGCCTTCCACCTCCTTGGTCCTTTCAGAAAAATTCCAGTTTGGTTAAAATGCAGTGATACAGTTTAATAAATCTTTTGGTTTAATGAGATACAAGTATTGATGTTCACCATAAATTCTGAATTAATACGTTCCAGTGTGATAGAACTAAAATGTTTTATCTTTGGGGGAGGAAGGAAGTATAATGATGACTCCAAATTTGACTTTCTCATAATTTGGAAGCCCCTAATATAATGTTCATGGGATCTTTTTATGACACCCATCCAACCTTTTTGAAAGATTTTTAAAACTGAAATGGGGGAAGAGAAGTTAGCGTGATGAAATGTGCCAGTCTCTGGAATCATTTTCAGTTCCAAGAATTTCTGGATCTACATAGTCCCAATAGGTATGTTTAGAAAATAAAAATGGTGGGTGGCTATAGCCCATTACTATCTTTTTTTCTAGAAAATTGACTACCTGCCCAGAGAACAACAAGGGTATATTGAAGGAGATGATGCCATGGAGTGCTCTAGAGGATCTAGCATAGCTGGTAAGGAACATTCACACCATTGTGCCTGTTAGTAAATTGGCTACCATTTTGTACATTGGCAACTCTCCCTACGGGAGCCCTTTTCTAAGCAGAAGGCAGCTCTTCTTCAGGGCAGCCATTCACACAGCATGCTTATGAGATACTCTCAAATTCCAAATGTGCCCACCAGCACAAAAGAAATTGAGAATCCCTGACACTAAGAAAGGAGATGAAAAAATTGACAGTACAAGTGGTAGCTCCAATAGTTTTGCTACATCCAGATCCCCCACTTGGGAAAGAGACCTTGAACCAAGAGGTGAAAGAAAACTCACTGCAGTTAGGCTCATAGTAGATGCCACTGGAGTAGAAGGCAAAGGACTTGTGGGAGGCATCAATGTTCACTGCGACAGGGCCATGCTTGTACAGAGCAGCCTTAAGGTCCGTGATGTTCTGGGAGGCAACAATGACATACCCAGAGACTGGTGCTATCAGCTCTGATTGGTTGTAGTGACAGTAGCCATTCTGTAGGGGGGAAAAGACAATGCACCCCCATTTTCACTTCACAGAAGCTACAGCAATCCCAGCCAGTAATGTGCTACTTGGTTATCAACCTAGAAAGCTGTCTTCTATCAAATCAGATAATTTATCCATCTAGCTCAGGGGTCCCCAAACTCTTCAGCTCATCAACCCCTTCACGAAGTTTCAGAGTGTTCATCAACTCCCAAACACTTATTATATGAAAACAATTTAATAAATACTACTTTAATAGTACTACGAATAATAATAACATCAGCAACAATATTGGCCCCTTGGATAGTCCCATCGACCTTTGGGGGTTGATATTGACCACTTTGGGGAACCCTGATCTAGCTCTATACTGACCACCAACAGCTCTTCAGGATTTCTACCATCTCAACCTAGAGGCAGCAAGAATTAAAACCTAAAACGCTCTATCCCCAAATTATTGCTATTCTGACAACTACACTTTCACAAGATCCTTAACTATGAGGAATAATATAAACGAAGGCACTTGGAGTAGATACACTTCACATTCCATCTTTGTTTTCAGACCACAATTTGTGCAAATTGAACAAAGTGCTCTTGAACAAAATTGGGTGTTTAGTGCAAAATTAAGAAAAGATATAATTTGGCAGGATCTGGCTGCAGTCCACATCTTAAGAATCATGGGTGGCCTTTGTATTTTGAGAAGGAAGCTTTTAGCTCTTATGAATGCAAAATTGTGCCTGGAAGGCAGAGCGATCTGAATCAGTCTAGGCCTGGCATGAGATCCATAGTTGCATTTATTGGGCATATTTTGGAGCTTTGGTCCTGCTTGTGAATGACCCATAGCATCTAGCTGACCACTGCAGGAAACAGGACAACAGAATAGATGGGATTTCAGTGTGATCAAATGAGCTTTATGTTCCTAAACTCAAATAGCAGCTACTCTGCAGCACAACAACCAAAGTATTGAGTTTGACAATCCCGGGGATGTATTGATTAAAATTTAACAGTTAAAAATAAGCCGTGTGTTTAGTTCTTGCCCAACCCTAACCCTAATAAAATCATTCCTTTTATTCATGGAGGGGAGGGTTGCACAAAATGTTAGGATCTTTGAGGTATCAGAAAGTTTGAAAACCTTTGTCTTATGGTATCAACAGCAAGAAGCAGGAGCATCTGCAGGAGGGGTCAAAAAAGCCAAGATGATGGTTACAATAAGACAATCTGAAGCCCCGCCTCTTTTTGACACGTGCCACAATGCACATTAAAAGGGGCAAGGGGTTCAGTCACGCAATCATGGCTACCATGCTGACTTTTTTTAGTTCACATGCAGACGCCTCTAGTTACAACAGTCTATTATCTTGTCTTCAAATTCCCCAAAACTGGAGAAAGATTATGAAGCAGTGGACATACTTTCACCTCTTTGAAATATATATTGGTGTAAGTGATTATAGAAAGGAAACCATGGTACTGAGAGCTGAACGGTAATTTGAACCCAGGTTTCCCAGATCTACACCCTGAGCCAAAAGGGGGAAACATATAACTGGATAAATAGTCTTCCCTAGCTTGACATCCTCAGATGTGTTCAGGCTACGTTTTTCGTTGAAGTCTCAAGACTTCTACTAGAATTGTAGTCTGAACACATCTTAGAGGGCGCCAGGAAAGTCCCAGGTTGAGGAAGACCGGGAGAAGCATCTCACCTGAGAAATACAGAAAGGACATCCATGAAACTGCCCTAGACTTACTTGACCCATGTATGGCCCATAGGACTCAGCATTGGCAATCCCTCCGTGCTTCATAATCCACTCATATGCACGTGGTTCCTGGCCACCATCACAAGCACGGTTTCCAAAACCCCAGGAACAATCGATCAGAATTTGCTGAGACAGTGGGATGAGCATTCCTGTCTGCATGGAAGGAGAAAAGAGAACTACTCTCTGGTTAGAAACCAGCCATTCTAAAGGCACTGCCACACAACCATGAGCCCCACTTCCAGCCTCAAATCCCACCTTGTCCCACTTCCAACCTCAAGTCCCACCATGAAACCCACCAATGATCATGGCAGCCAACCTCCAAAGGTTGAGAACAATGCTGCCACAACAGCCAGGAGCCAGGCAGGGGGGTGAGGTGAGACTTTCTACAATGGAAGGGATGCGCTGCCCAAAAGCTCGGCAGAGCCGCAGCGCCTTGTGAGAAAAGAGGAAATGTGTGTTGCTGTTTCTTCAGCAGAGCTAAGAATAAATCCTCTTGGTCTTAGTCTTATTCCCCAAAGCATACAACCAGGTAAACCAAGAATGTGATTTGCTAGATTGTGGCTTAGTGTGCTTAGTGAACCCCACCAATTATGGCTTCCAGTAAACCATGGTTAAGAAAACCGTGGCTTAGCATTTGATGTGAACATAACCTACCTGCGTTCCTTGGCTAGAGGGAGGCCTTCCTATAATCTATGCTTTACCCTCAGCTTTGTTTGCAACTGGCAGAGCCATACTTTAGAAATAGGAAGGTTTTATCTTGCTGCAGGTCAGCATCCTGTTTGTTTGTTTTTTTAATATTATCTTTTAAAGAGTAAGGAGCACAAAAACTAAGTGCAGATGTAGGATGGGGTTTGTGGACCTCAAAGATCAGCTAGCATTATAGTGGAGATTGCAGAATTCAAGCTGTCACTCAACAGTCCATCAGCCATTGGGGCTCTCACCTGGAGAAAGAGGGCCCCCTCCAGAGCTCCCGTTGTGGCAAAGCTCCAGCAGGATCCACACACTGCCTGGTCTTTAACTGGTGTCACTGCCCCTTTATTGAGGAAGAGAGGGAAGGACTGTCACAATAACAATTAAGGAACCACCAGCATTCCAAGTAATGCAGTACGCAAAAGGCATTTTGGAGAATAGATAGATTAAAGGAAAATTCTCTGAGCCAAAACCTAAACAAGAGTGTGAATTTTAATGGGCTGAAATCCAAAATGAGGACTTGGACAGAATTATTATGGTCAGTGGAGGATCTGAATTATGTTCCTCTGATGGAAGCAGAACTTCAATTTCAGAGGCGGAAATCTGATGTGACAAATCCTCTTTTGCTCTAACCTGCAGTTTCTAAAACACTTTCTTCAGACATCTGAGGGAGCCCCCAAAGAAAGAAAGTGCAGTTGCTTTCTAAGTTGTTCCTGTTAAGCCTGAGCTGAGCGTAAGACACTTAGGTGTCACAATTACCATAAAGCCTCCAGTCTAGGCTCTCTGGCAAGGTGAGGCCATTATAGCTGTCAGATGGGAAAGGCCACCCTTTACTGGGTTCGTCAGTCCGTAGCCTCCCCCTCATCACAACCATCTCTTCTGGTGTTCGATCTGCCAAGTGGTTCACCGCCAGTTTGAAGGAGAGGTTGGCCCGGTTCTTGGAGTGGATATACCTGGAAGGACATGGAGAAGGAGAAGATGATGCATTTTCATCAGAAGAAGGAACAGGGTGGACTGTTGTCTGGACTAGAATACTTACCTCACTATTGCTCTTACTTTTGCTAAAAACTTGCAGAATCTTTTTAGTGGTGATGGATGGGGGTGGTGGTCAGATAGTCATGAGACTGAAATGGGGTGGTTCTCCTGTCTTTTTCTGATGCAGACAGAGCCACAGCAAAACTGGCTTGTATAGCTGGCATATCATGCATTTACCCTGCCCTATCCATGGAATTTTACAGGGATTGTCTTCCACTGTGGCTTCCATGTTTTCTTTTAATATATTTTAAGGAGAGACTCTCAGTTTCCTTGCATTGGTGCTAGGAGATGTTCCACTGGAAGCATCCTTTCTCTCACTCCTAGTTTAACACAGAAGCATTAAATCGACACGAGTAAATAGAGTGGTAGCTATATATTTAACACTGAATTAATTGTTGGAATCCAAGAGTCAAATACCAGAGTTCACACCCTATCTATTCCGTCCTTCAGATAAAGACACTGAAATGCTGCATTTCCCTTTCCTGCATAAGAAGAGGAAGTACAAGTATTGGCTGGGTTCATCCTTCACAGTAAACTATATTGTGGTTTATTTATTTGGGTCTTAGTATGAACCCAGCCAGTGGGGCTTGTAAGCCATTGTTTATGGATGCGCGTAATTGTTGAATAAACCACAGTAATTGGGTTCACCGAAGTATTATGGCTTATTCAGTTGATCGTGGTTAAAACAAACCCAATGGATGAATTCAGCTATTAACAAAGGATCACTGACATGACTAGAATTCCAAAGGAATCCCATGGCAGTGGTTAGAGATCCAACAATCCATCAGCATCGTTGGCCTGTTGATTGAAAGACTGATAGTTTTCTTCCATTGCCCTACTTTAACATCTTCTCCAAAGTTCCAGTCTTCTTCATCCCATTCCTTGTCAGGCATTTTGGATCCCAGCATTTAAATATCTGACTCATTTGCTTGATTCTCACCACCCATCTTTTCTGTTTTTTTCTTTTGGCAAGGTGGGGAGCCAGTGACTCCCTGTCAGCCTTGTGAGGTAGTCCAGACAAGAAGCATACCCAGAAATAATAGCTCTAGCTTTATTGTAAGGTTATATTAAAAGAATCTTACGAGTCTGAAAGTACATCTCTCCCCCCTTGCCTTTACAATCCAAGAAACTAGGGAGGGTCCCTTCTGAGATGTTTGCCATGCCTCCATTCTTTCTGCAGACTCAGCTGCCATTTGTTTGACCATTGTCTCATCTGTGGCTTTCCCACCTATCTCCCAAGGTCATTCCCACATACCATTACACTCCCCTTTTACAGTGCTTAGGGTTGGGGACTTCCTCTGATCATGCTTGCTGAAAACTGATGGTAGAGTTTCCTATGATTTTGAGCTGGGAAAGACACACAAACATTAGTGCAAGACCTAAAATAGGCATATCACAGTTAAATAAATCCCCAATAAAAAAAGCAGCTCTGCCCGCCTGTTTGATACAACCCCCATCACTTTGTAGCCCTGAACATTTTCTCAAAATATTAAGTTTGGCTCTTGACCAGCAAAAGGTTGCACCCTCCTGCTTGGTTGGCCAAACGGCAGAACCTTGAAAGTTCTGGAATTCTAGGTAATTAAGCTTCTACATCTTTGCTGGTTCCTCTACCTCATGTTGTGGATAAAGTTGTGTCGCCGGTGTTCTGTCTCTTTTTTGCTCTTGTAGACTTTTCTGAATTTTTTCCTGTAGTGATGAAACAGATGCTCATGGTCTTGGCTGACTTCTCCAGTTCTCCCAACAAATTCCTGCATTGGATTGGCCAAGATCCTATGCTCTGGTCCTGCTTTCGGCCAGTATGTACACTTCATATCTATGAGAAGGAAATCAGAAAATCAATCAAGTAAAAACTCTTCTTCTTGAGTTCTCTGTTGCCTGGTATGTGCCCTGTGGAGAAGACCAATATTAACAACAAATTGTTTCAAGTTATTATACTTAGTAGAACATTGTGATTTCATTCTGGCATTGGCATAGCCTGGTCATTGAGGAAGTGGAGTGGGAAGGCCTGGGACACTAATTACACACACTTGGCAAAGACTTGAGAATATCTGGCTTGGATGCCAATTTAAGAGGTCAAGTTGTAAGGCCATCTGTTATGTGGGTTCTGCATAATTGCTTTTCCTGTGGTACCCCAACACATTCTTTCCCAAGCTGAGTGCTTTCCAAATGTGAGGATGTCAGCTCCCAGAATTCTGAGCAATGGCCACTGGCTAGGAACTTCTGAGAATACACATCTAGAGAGCATTAGCTTGGGGAAGACCAACTGAAGTTCTGCAAATCCTACACCTTTGTAAGCTATTGATTTATGAAGATACCGTTCATCTCCAGGGTTCTCTTCTCCATCTGATCCTGAAATTTCCACCTTCGGGAAAATAGCATTTTTTAAAAAATTGAGAAGGAATTGTCTCTACTGATACACATACAAGTATTTTAATTAACAGGGTGCTGGAAGGAGGGTGGAACATTTCTCCAGGGTTACATGTTTTGAATTCCCACAATACATTTATGTTGACCAGACTAATTGGGGCTGAAAGGAGATGGTTTAAAAAAAAAATCTGGAAAGTAGCAAGTAACATCCCTTTGGGTAAGACATTATTACAACTAGAATACAGGTCCCTTGTAAGTAGACTCCACCAGCTTATCCTAATTTGGTGCCCTCCAGACATGTTGGGATTTCAACGTCCAGAATTCCCATTTATCTGGAAACAACTAGGTTGGGGAAAGTTGACTAGATTGGAGGAAGTTGACCAGTACAATAAATCAGTAGGATGGATCCAGACATTCACAATATTCCAGAAAATGTATATCCATACTTACTGGAAGGAAGATTGAAGACATCGGGTGAGAAACTGTGGGAGTAGCTGATATAATCTATCTCATACTTGTCATAGTGAGAACCCAGCAGAGAGTTGAAGCCTTTCATTTCATAGTGCACCGGCAGAGGCCCGTGGGAACTATCTGCCAGCCACAACTTGTAGGTGTTCTTCTTCTTACCCCAATAGGTTACACTCTTCAAGACTGTGCAGTGCTGTCCCTTGTAAAGCTCCTGCCGTACAGGCTAGTGGGCAAGAGAGCAGAAGAGAGGGAAGGTTTGCCAACATTAATGGAAAGGTCAGTTGCAAATACTGTACGTTGCTGTTCAGCCATAGTGTCTAAAGTTGATTTACTCTATACACTGGCTGTGGCTTTGTACTGCAAGTTTTTCAGTATAATCCTATGGACAACTACATGCTAATAGGTCACACTGTCTTTAGTCTGGCAAACTCCAAAGTGAGCAGATATAGACAATGCAGCTTTAGTCCATGATTAAAAAAAAAAAAACTTTTAAGAAGTTGCCCCCAATTAAACAAGACAGCAGACACACATGCACATACCCCACCCAGGCTTCAGAAATGTCACGATAGGAGACAGATTCACCCATCTCTCCCATTCAGGGAAACGCCTCATTTAAGATGACAGTTTTCACATTTAATTGACAAACTACATGGGAGTCAACCTGTGCAGGTGGACACTGAGCTGGTGGAACATAAAAGCAGATCAAGAGCTCTAGTCCATGATTTTTGTGCATATCTTAACTTATAGTTAACATAATTCATGTTTGATGTGATGCATGAATTGAACCCACAGAGATGAGAAGGTGGCCAAAAAGCTCACCTGGAAGCCTGTTAAGTTAGGAAAAACACTTTGAGGCACAATGGGATTCTCAGATGTTCCATTGATCTGAAAGCATTTCTTAATGTTGACCTTTGTTTCAGTGGTTTCTGGGGTTACCTTGAAGCTGACTCCAAAAGGTTTTACATTGCCTAACTGGTAAGTGATAACTTGGCCTGGAGCAAAGGGAAAAGCAGAATTATACTAGATATTTGATTGCCTCTGACAGTATAGCCCCTTTTTATTTCATTAGAATAATTGTTGCTGGCTCTAGTGCCCTCTAGGTGTGCTGGGACTGCAACTCCCAACATTTCCAGCAGGACTCTTGGTTGCCAGACTGTGTTAGTGTAAGATAGTGCATTCAAATGATCTCCGTAAGACAATGCATGTGGCATGTATGCGAATAGAACAGATGGAGAGGAAAAATAGGTCAATGGTAGAGTACATGCTTTGGAGAAGGGCCCAGGGTCAGAGCCTGGGAGCTAACCTACATCACAGAGTTCCAGTAAACATTTAAAGGTTTAAAAATTTAAAATCTCCAGAAACCCTGGTGATAAGGTGGGATTATAAAGGAAAAATAAGGATGGTGATGATGTAGAAATCTTTATATGAAAGGAGCTACAGACAAGCAGAGCAGATAATACAGGTCTTTACCAGCCTCCCCCAACGTAGTAGAGTCATGAAATTGTGGAATTGTAATCCAACACATCTGGGCAGTCCAAGGTCAAGAGGTCCAGTCTGTATGGACATGCAGTCTGACCTTTCCTCTATTCTTCCTCCCTGAAGGGCTATCTACATTCATGGTGACAATGCAGTGAATATTTTCACTAGGTGATCCCACCACCCTGGTACCAAACTTGGATTACCATCATAATACTGGATCCGACTTTTTCTTCCAGTCTTGTTGTACCAGGCTTCAAAGGGCTCTTCTATTTCAGCAAAAGGCAGTTTAAGTATCCCTGAAAGAAGAGGCAGAGGCACAATGCAAGCAACAACAGAAATACTGGACTGAGATCTCTTTTAGACTGAACCATTCTACCACCAAGTTGCTGCAGACCACTTCTTCCTGAATCATCTAATGGTCCCACATTACCTGTAACATGATAGACATCGTCTAATGCAGAAAGCATCTGCAATTGTTTGTGAAACTCTGCACAGTTCACCACTGAAATGCAAAAAAGAATGTTATATTGATATGATCTAACTTATTTCACACGTCTTATGCAAGTACAGGGTTGGACAACATCAGTTTTTCCTAACATTGATACTTTTTTCTAATGGGAGAGATGGCAGATGACAAGCAGTATGAACTAGATCTGGGCACTGTGAATGTAAAAGAGATCCTTCAAAAACTCTGAAGCTTAAAGTCTACCCCGAACTTTCACCACATTAATCCTAATTCTTTGCCACTTTCTCCAGCACTTGGTATAACCACCCATTTTCTGTTTCAGATCTTAACAAAGGACTTCCAGCCTTGTTAGTCAGGGGCTGAAGAAATAGTACACCTGTCAACGACAGTAACAAATGGAAAAGTAACAAAGAGTCTTGTGGAAGCTTAAAAGTTTCACAGCCTTTCAAAATGGACTGTGATCCACAAAAGCTGAAGTGTCAATTAATACCACTTGGTTGTTTTTAAAGGGATCACAAAATGCTTTGATGATTAGTTTCAGAAAATTAAGAGAACTACCTTTCTGGAAACTGAAAGATGACATAATAATATATTAGTAGTAGTAGTAGTAGCAGTAATAATGATTATGATGATGATGATGATGCCGGCTTACCAAGGAAACAAGTTGCCCATATTAGCAAGATCAGCTTTTCCATTCCTGTCCCAGGCCAGGCACTCTCCTACTCAGAGGCACCATAAGCAGGTGCTCTCTTATAAAGTCAGCAACGGTCAGCTAACCAATGGGTAAAATTAGGACCTCCCAAATGGGTGGGATTAGAAATACAATGGATTACAAGAATTGGGTGGAAAAGTCTCTGATCCTGATTCTATACATGTTGGAACCCCTGGCAAGAAAATAGCCAATTTCATTTTAAGATCATTGGTTGATTGTGAATTTTCCCCTGGAAGTCAGGACTAGGATAGTGAACTGAACAGGCAACTCTGAAGCCCATAACATCTCCATCAAACGCGTAAGAACTGTGGAATCAGCATCATCGAACTGTTCTCTATTCTGGCTGCTCTGGCAGCAAACATCCATCCATCCATCCATCCATCCATCCATCCGATTTTTTCCCCACTCTTCAGCCAGAAAGGTGCTTATAGAGCATCTTATTATCACAGTAACCCTCTTCCCTCCCCATCCAAAAGCCATGACATAAAAGAAGGGGAGGAAAGAACAAGTTCAGCACAATTCTTACCAACCTGTCTCTCTCGGCTTTCTTCCTGTTTTGTTTTTCATCTTATATCATTTTATTAAAGACTTTTTAAAAAGAAGATAAAAACTAAACGAAACTAATATAAAGTGAGAAAAGGAAAAGGAAAAGAAAGAAATCAAAGAGAAAGCTAAAAGTGCAAGAAAGGGAAAAAGAAAAAGAAAAATAGAAAGAAAAAAGAGACAAAGGAATCGCTTCCGATCTCCTTCACAGCCATTATAAATGCAATTATAAATTTACCTCTTACTCTGTGGTTACAACGTAACTCTCTTCTTTCTATAATCTATTCTATCTAATCATCAAACACATAAATCATAAGTTCATTTTTTTCTATTTCACTCTCTTTTTTAATGTTTCCCACAGCTTTTTCTGAAGGAAGGAAGGAAGGAAGGAAGGAAGGAAGGAAGGAAAAGGGAGAACTGATGGACTGCAAAGAAAAGTAGCAGGCCTCACTATCATTTTTATTTCCAAAAATATCTCTAGACATTCTTAGAAAATAAATTATATAAATAAAATAATTCTTAGAAAATAAATAGTGGTGGCTGTAGATGAGTATGACGTTTGGAAACATCCCAGCCTGCCCCCCTCCCACCCCCACCCATCAAAGGCAAGCAGGGGTATTACAGAGAATTGTGCTAAAGCAAGGAAAGAGAATCCCTGGATTTGTAGAAGCTGAGCTGCGATATTGCGGTTTGAACCTCCTCTTGAATTACGGTACAAACATTCAGAAGGTGGATGAAAACTATCCTCATTGTCCAGCTGCACGATGTCCATGGTAGGCCAAGTCTTTCAGTTCTTGCTGGCTGCAGTTTTTTCTGTGTTTAAAGTTCGCAGATAAAGCTGTGTTCTTCCAACCATATCATCTGCCTTTGGTGGAAGCAATGCAAGAAGGTAGAACGTTTAAGATTTTGTCCAATGTCATCTTCTCCAATTCCTCTTCCTCCTCCAAATCTAGCTGGTTTCTATCCCAAGGTTGGGACCAATCTGTACTTATGTCAATATGTTCTTTTGGGAGTCAAAACACATCCAGATATGATGCCAGCTGTTTCAGACAGATTCTGCATTAACTTGTTAATCGGAATTCTGTTTTGGTTTTAACTTGGCCAACGTTACTTAAAGTTATTTTAAGAGACAAGTTAGTCTGTAAAGAAAAAATATATTGAGAAATCACAAGTATAAAATTACAACATTTGATTTTACAGCCTTTGTACATATGAAAACTAAATATACAAATCTAAAACAAACATTAGAATATAGTAGCAGATTTTGGAATAAAAAATATTGTCTGAAAAGAAATTATAGTCATAAACAATTGTTTCATTCTTATGTAATAACAATGACGTCCTATTCAAGTCTACTTAAAAATAAGCCCAGGTAAGTTTAAAACAGCTTATGTCCAAATTTGTTCAGGAAGTCTCATATTTATGAAAATCATTACCTAGCTTCAGGTATCACATTAAGAACTCAGCCTATCGTCTCATTGCCAACAAACCATGGCTTCATACAATTTGTGAGTTAAGTCTCAGAACAAAACATATTTGTTAAAATGATATTTTCAACGTACTAGACAACAATAAATATAATGAATTTTCTATAACTTACCTGAGGTGGGGTTATCTACACTGTCATCATCACTAATCCATTTTCCTAATTACACCTAAAAATAATGGGGGATGGCTAACCTCATAGAGGCCTCTGCCTTCAACCTCAGGTTTTTCATCCTCTTGGTCTCTCCTTCTTCTTTTTAGTAATGTTTTAATTTAAGGTTTTATGTGTTTATATATTTTATGTTCTAATGTTTATTGTGAATCGCCCAGAGTTCCCCCATTGGGGGGAGATGGGCGGTCGAAAAATTCAATAAATAAATAAATAAATATCCATAAATATTTCTAAACCTGCATCTGAGCGTTCTTACCAATTTGAACCCAACATGTCATAAACTTGAACAGACATATATGCTTTTTTTTTAAGTAGTCTTCCTAACTGTGTGCCTTCCAGATGTGTTGGGATCACAATGCCTACAATTTCTGGCAGTAGGGATTCTGGTAGTTGTGGGTTCAGTTCATCTGGAAGATACCAGATTGGGAAAGGTTGTTTTAAAAGTATATGGCTATCATTGATTTATACCATCAGCTCAGTTTTAGCTGGTCAGAGATTTGTCAAATAATGTATTCTTTAAGATTATGCATGGACACAATGAGAGCCAGTTTGGTGTAGTGGTTAAGGCATCAGGCTAGAAACCCAGAGACCATGAGTTCTATTATCGCCTTAGGCACAAATGCACTTGGGTGGCCTTGGGCCAGTCTCTCCCTCTCAGCCCCGGGAAGGAGGCAATGGCAAACCACTTCCAAAAAAACTTGCGAATAAAACTCCAGGGACTTGTCTAGGCAGTCACCAGGAGTCAAATAAACTGACCTGAAGGCCCCCCGCCCCAAATGGACACCAACAATGTGCATGTACCTGAGTTAGGTAGTGAGCAACATCAATGCAGCTGTAATTCTAAGGAGAACTTAGGCTTTCATGTTCATTTGGTAATGTGCTTTTCATGATGGGTTCTCAAGCAGTCTCTGGAAAGGGCAAGTCTTTCAGCAAATTTTGATAAATGTTTAGCTCGTGTTCTGCCCAGATTTGTGAAAAGCAGGAAGTGCGCTAGTACAGCCACCCTCTGAAAAGTAGAGAGCATGATGTTAAAAGAATCCATGAATTGCAAGGTCAGATGCTGGAAGAAAGAGAAATTAGGCGAAAAGTGAAGCTACCATCAATCCAAACCATAGTCAATTGCACCACCAGACTTATAGCCATAACATCAGCATTCCAGCATCTTTTTGTTGAAGAACTGAACAGAATGGAGGATAAAGGCAGATTGCAACCTTCGTAGAAGGCCGCTATTTTCCAGTTTTTGCAAGCTTACCAGAAGTGCTTCCTCCTTCATAAACAGCAATGCTTTCTATGAATCCAGTAGGTTAATTTTTTTAATTTAAAATGTTTTCTTTCCTGGATTAGCATTGCACTATTTTATCATCCATTTCTAAAGAGAGTAGAGTGAAGAGGTAGAATGCCTTTTAAAATCCAATAATTAAATTCTCCTTGTGTCCTTCAGTCCTTTCTTTCAGCTACACAATTGACAACTTACTGGTAAGTACATATTGAGCCATGCTCTCCTGTTGCTTTCCAATTGGTTGCATACCTATGTTACTGATTTATTAACATTTGGTTAAGGGCAAAGTCTTCACAGTGACTTCATTAAAACATAAAACAACAGGAGGTTAATATCACTGTAAAATAAGTCCCTCAAAAATAAGCACTAAGTCAGTTCAGATTATAATTTGGCACAATAGGAACAAAGAGAATTTTTCCTATTCCTGCAATCAGGAGCAGGAATAAACCCATTTGGTTTTAAATTGGCAAATTTCTAATAGGTTATCAACTGCAAACCAGGGACCATGGCTCAATATTAGCCTGGTTCACACATCATACCAATTCCTGAAGAGTTTTCTGAACCATTTTTTCTGGGTTATTTTCTCAGTGGCTTTTAATACTCTCTGCTAAGCATTGGGTGTAGAGAGCTAGTTTGGTGTAGTGATTAAGGCACGAGGCTAGAAACTGGGAGATCATGAGTTCTAGTCCTGCCTTGGGCACAAAGTCTGCTGGGTGACCTTGGGCCAGTCCCTCTCTCTCAGCCCTAGGAAGGAGGCAAAGGCAAATCATTTCCAAAAACACCTTGCCAAGAAAACTGCAGGGACTCATCCAGGCAGTCACCAGGAGTCAACACTGACCAGGAGTCAACACTGACTCAAAGGCACACACACCAATAAGCGTTGGGTAGAGCTGCAGAAGGGCCAACGTTGAAAGGTGAGAATCAATGGTGCTCATGGCAGATAGAACATTTATGTAAACACTGAGCAGATATTTGACTCTCAAGGCAGGAAAAGAATACTGTAGACAAAAATCCATTGACTTGAAGAGGCAGGAGGAAAAGATGGACAATTCAAACTTTGGAGCAGGCAGATTTTTTTCTCTCACTTTGATTTCTATGTTCTGTAGGGTGATTTTCTGCATATATGTGACTTCTAGTCTACAAAAAAGCAACTAGCTATGCCATGCCTGTGAACTTTCTGCTGCAAACAAGTTCCTGAAAATGAGATTAAGTATCTGGAGAGCTGAGGTTTATTGCCTCAATAAATCCTCTGGGAATCGGAGGAACAAAGATGCAGTATTTCCACTTCTAACTGGAAGGCCAATTCCTGAACAGGATGGTAATACTGTACTGGCCCAGAGGTTTATCTCCATCCTGTTGACCCATACAACCTTTTAAACATGCCTGGGAAATTCCTGAAAGATTTGGTGAGGTGCTCCATCCCATACTCTTCATTTCCATTAAATTCAGTTGAGTCAGTGGAAGTCCTGAACTAGTGCCTGGGACCAGTAATGAGTGGGAAGCAGACCAATAAACAATTTCTATTCCCAACAAAATGGAGATTCTGTAGGTAGGTGGATTTTGTCTACTCAGAGGGACAATATTCATCCTATTCTGAGCAGGACTGCCTTCCTCCCTAAACAAATAGTTTGTGTTCACACAATGCAATTAAATCACTTAAAAATGTAGTAGCTGCATTTGAACAACATGCTGATTTTGACTGAACACAGCTACATGGCAATGCCAAACTCAGTTTTGTTCTAGAGGCAGCTTTGATAAGGGGTGGCCTTTCATTAGGGCATAGGAACTGCAGCTTCTCCTGAGCTGACATGGTACGGCCACATTTATCTATCTTCTGGCCACATTTAAGGTAGCCCTCAAAGATCTGATCAATTCAAAAAGCAAGCAGTATGTCTTTCAAGGTAAAGGCTTAGGGCTTCTCTCTAGCACTTCGCTTAGGCATCTGAAAGCTTGCTTCCCTGTCAATCTGCACATGGACTAGAGTCACCTTTAAAGAATCTCTTCTAAGTGTCCCAACCATCCCAAGTAAAGTAGATATGACCAAACCAGAGCATTCTTAGTGGTGGAGCCATTCTTTTTATCCCAACTCAGAGTGGCCTACCTCATACCAACACTATTATCTTCATTGTACCAAGCAAAGATATTCTTCCTTGCTTTGAAACATATCATATGATTGGCCTTCTTCACATAATATACTTTTCCATTATTAAATTAACCATTATTAACCATGATGCTGCTAGATTGTTGGATCTCTAAACACAGCCATAGGATGGCTACATTCATTCAGTTTTAATCATGGTCTACTGAATTAGCCATAATTTATTTCTGTTGAATAAGCCACAGGAGTTGAGTTCACTAATCATATTAATCCATAAGCAACAGTTTGCAAATCCCAGTGCCTGGGTTCATGCTAACCATAAGCTAATCACACAAGCTAGGTTTATACACTGCGTTAGGGAACCAGCAGATTGAAGGCTCAGCATGTTGTGCAAACAGAGTTATCTTTGCACATTAGTATGTTTTAGTCTGTTCTTGTAAACTGACCCGAGAGTTCTGCTGAAGGGCAGTATATTGAAACAAACATTTCCAAATAAAATAAGTCCTCGTGCAACATTTTGGGTCTTCAGCATAATGCAGTAGGGTAAAGAGAGACTCCCATCACAGCCTTTCTCAACCTGATATTTTCCAGATGTGTTAGAAATATAATTCTCAGAACCGCCAACCAGTATAGCCAGTCCTTCAGTTGGTGGAAGAGTATAAGTCCCAGAATTCCCTGGCCACACAGTGAATGACCAAGAGGGCTGGGAAATCAGCTGATTGTATTCCCAATGCATCTGGAGAACATCAGTTTAGGGAACAGAAAACTTCCTTGTATGATGTGGAGTGCATGAATGCTATCCTTTTTAGGCATATTTGCCAGAAAGGGTCAGACTACTATTTATCTTCACTTGGCAATTTCCCTGCCCCAGCTTTAGCACTTTGTCTCAACCATGCATATTTTCAATGGCAGAAAATCTATATAAGCTGTTCTCCTGGGTATAAAAGATAAACTTTAATACACCCAATGGGAAACCACTCTTTTCTTCTTCTCCTTCCCCATCTTCACCAGCACAGCTTCTAGTACACTCAGCCCTAAACCCTGGGGGACTTGCTTTGGTTAAAGAAATATCTCCTTTGCAGTTTATTGAGCTATATAATGTCTGGAGATTTTGTGAACTGAACTGAAGAGATGAAACAAGGCACGATTGATCAAAGATAAGCTTGTTCAGATGATGTTGGTCATTTCCATACGATACTGTTTTGCAGATAAATCTAATCCTGTGAATTTCATTTCCTATTCTCTGGAGTTCAAGTGGAAATATTCTCCTTCTGCAAAGAAAGACAGAAATCACAATGGTTCATAGCACAATAACCTAAGCTTGGGAAAGAAATCATTATAGCAGAAAAAACAGTCAATACACCTTAGTTCTTCTTTTCCTCAACTCCTCTGTCCTTTGGGCTTATACTTTTGTATCTGCTGCCAGTTCTGTCCCTTTTCCAAGGGTGAAGAAAGAGAAAGATGAAATACAGGTCCAACCATGGACATCCCCTAACTGCAGAAATTGCCAAAGTTTTCACTTCTCTGATGTCACAGTTCTAATGAGGCTAGTAAAGGTAAACTGTGTAATCTGAGTGGCATGCTGTGGAAGGTCAGAGAAAATTCTGAATCTTCATTCAAAACTTTCTCAATTCCAAAAAAATAAATAAATAAATCTCCAACACATGAAGAAATGGATTTTGACCCTGGAATTAGCCTGAGCGCTCTTCAATGGTCCCAACAGGAGATAAATAACTCCCTTTCATCCTCTATTTTTTAAAAAAGTCTATCAATTACTAAGTTTAATAAGTCTAGTAAATCTATCAGCAAAATCTCATTAAGTAGGAACTGCTTTTGCATAGGCCTGCTACTATCTATATCAGCTTTTCTTTCCTCAATGCTCTTGTCTTCCAAACATGAAGACTTGAAATCCCAGATTTCTCAGCAGTAGCCCTATCAAACATTGGGAGACCACCAGGTTGGGGAATAGATACTCTGGTCTCTTCTGTCCATCAGAACTGCTTTGGAGTTCTTAAAGAAGAATACTGACAGAGCTTAAGCACGTTTGCTTTTGCTGCATTGTGTCTCTTGAGTTTATTTTTACTCCAGCATCTGTGTGCTTAGGAAGTCATCTGCAGCCATTTATAAATACTCACATCCCACATCTCACCCAGAATCTGTTACAATGAATCTGATTCCCTAGGTAATGTGTTGAGATACATCAATGTTCCATATGGCAACATCACTGCCTTGAGACAAGCTTCAAGAATGGACCTATGGCTGTGCGCACCAATGCCTCCCCCAGATCATCTGCATTTTAAGCCCATGGCATCTATTATAATCTTGAAGGTGATGAGTCATCAGACTTCCCAATGACAATTTATGTGACAATGACAGACTTACCTACTTCCCCATCTCTATCTTCTATAGCATGGAAATATGGCCATAACTATGATATGTTTCCCCCACATCTTTTTATTCGCATCCCACAAATGACTGACTACACAACTGCAATGATTAAAGACAGTCCCAAAAGAAACAGGGCTAGAAATTTCAGGCAAGCTTTAAAATGTAAGTAACAAGACTAATCTTGCTTTCTGTCACAGGTGGGAGTCCTGAGGAAACTGCTGATTGCTTGAGAATGTAGAAGGAGTGTTAAAATAACAAGCAGAACCTGCATCTTGGCAAGACCAAACACCAACTAGAAAATACACTTTATAACTAGACATGCTCTAAGAGAACTGTTGTTCCAGTAATTGTCCCCTTTTGGATAATGGCAAAACAAGGCCACTGTAAGTCCTACCGCCATTTACTGAAAAAAATCTCTACGTGCCAACAATTGTCTGGAACCAACTGAAGCTTTAAAAAGAATTTGGACATTTAGGAAGCCTCAGACTTCATGGCTGCAGAACTGTGAAGTTTGTATAGTCTGAATATTAGAGGTCCTACTATAGTCTGTGAAGTTTGTATTGTTTGAATAGTATGGCTACATTCTCAGGCTGAGAAGGTGCTAAGGTGTCCTCTTACAATGGGATGACCTGGGAGTACAATATTCAGAGTCCTTTTCAAGATGTTGCTAGGTTCCTGACTCTAGCAACATGGCAACTCAAGGCAGTAGGAGATTTAGAAGATGTCTGTCTCCCTTGTACCTTTAGAATTTATATGATGTTCCTTCTTATTTTTCTTTTAAACTTTATACAGCCTAGTGGTGGGCAGAGATAGGTTTGTTGATGCTCACTGAAATAAGTGGATTAGAGATACCTAATTTGGCGTAGGATCATCAAGCTTCATATGAATGATTAGATGCCCTATGAAAGAGCACATTCAAGAACATGGAAATGTCCAAATGTAGGCATTTAAGTATTTTTAATATAGGCTTTGTTTATATTATACACTTAACTATACATCAAGGTTAACAAACCTCAACCTCAAGTCTCAACAAAGTAAACAAACCTCAGTATGATTTAACATGGTACACACAATGTACTAAGACAATGACAATACACAACAGACATTGAATCACAAATTACCCAGCCCGTTTTAGCCTAGTCCAGCATGATGTACAAACCCAGACACCATGATTTGATTGAGTAGAATATGTTGTGCGAATACAACTATAAACTTAACCCAAATTGACAGTAGTATATGTGAGCATAATAACTAAATAATAATACCTTAATATTGATACAAATTGTACCTGCAGAATACAGTGCCCCATTTCAGTTTAGCAGACAGCCAGGAATTCCTTTAGGCCACTCAGTTTTAGCCCCAGTTCCTTCGATCAGCCAGCATCCTGTGCTTGCTAAACAAGCTCGTCTTCACCCACTGAGAGGTTTTCCTACCTTGTTCATTTTGTTCAAGCACGTTTCCCTTTCGTTCTTCACATTTCGAAGACTGTCATTTTTTTGCTACATAAAGATTCATTCTTGGAGAAGTCATTCATCAGGACACTCTCACAGATGAAGCTTAGCACCTTCAACGAACTACAATTCCCAGGCTTGGGATGGGGGAAGAAGCCACGATAGCCACACTGCTTTAAGAAAAAGCTTGCAATGAAAATATTTTTCATTTTAAAGTTAGCATAAAATTTTAACTTCCTTCATGTTTCTTACTTCAGTACTAGCCCATCCATCTTTTATTCAAATCTATATCATCTGGAACTAGGATCTGCTTTTTTACTGTAATTTCATCTGCAAATAAAGGGATTCAATGCACCTGTAGGCATTTAATTCCTTGCTTAGCTGCAGTGGGGTTTTGCAGCAGCTTGGCCACGAGGTGGCAACAGCAGACCATTAGCCTCTCGTGGAAAATCTCTTTGCCACCCATCCTCAGAGACAAAACATGCAATCTGCATCTATGGATTACAGTCCAAGTAAAGGCTTATATATTCTTCTTGTTAGCACTTCCCATCACAATCTAGTTCATGTCTTTCATTTCAAAATACAATAACCTACTGGATGTTCTTGGTCGAAAATAAATTAAGAAACTGCAACCCACTGTGCTGTTCGTGGGTTATGGTATCTGACAAAGGGAGCCATAGCAGCTGATCAAGGACTCTGGTATTGGAGCAAAATTGGCTACATCCTTAGAGCAACCAAGGAGAATGCTTGTGGGGTGAGCCATGCTGGCTGTTCTAGAGTAAGGCAATAAACAGAGCAGAAAAGAAGGGCAACAGAGCCAACCTTTGTACTATTAATAGCAGCCTGGTTGAGGTGAAAACAGCAGGTGAGGAAATATCATTACCACCTAACATTTACATACTGGTTTGCCATGAAAGGCAAAGCTACAGGGATTAGCTAAAATCTGGCAACCTTAGTAACTCCACCCAAAGGGAAGCGGTATTGATGTCATATGGCTTGAGTCTAATAATAGCAAGGTTCTAGCAAGTTTATTTCAGAAATGTGATCTTAGGATAACCACTTGCAATATTGCGGCAAGGCAAGATCGGTGTTGGATATGTGGGGAGGGATCATAATTCACTGGTACTTTATCCGGAGAACAGCCTACCCCCACCTGGTGACCTCTAGACGTATTGAGACCACAATAGCCAGAATTCCATTTGGAACGCAATTGGAAGGTGCCAGCTTGGGATACATTGATATGGAGGTTTCCATATTATCTCAAGGTGCCTACAGCTAAAAAAAGAGTGGACAATTTGTAGCTTCCAAAACATATAGATCTCCAACCCTCAGAGATGCCTATTATATTTTGAAGGTTCACCATATGGAATTCTATGCTTTGGAATAAAGAGCATATTGCGTTGTTAATTTGTTATGGTTGTCAAGCCACTGATGGTTCTGAAGGTCTCTCTCACTCATACATTTTGGCCACTTGACACTTCTTGCCTAGTTCTGAAGTCCAGTCCTGCCTTCCTGCAGTTACACATCCCATTACTCATGCCACTACCGCCATACAGAAAATGGAAAAATGAGAAAGAATGGTGTCAGTGGACTGAACAGATTTTACTGCTAGCAAGAAACATTCCATACACATATCAACGAAGTTCACAACTTCGATTTTGCCTAAGGTTGCTCTGGAGCCTTTTAGAATTCCCAGATACTTTTCTGATCTCTCCATGATTGAATGTCATTTGCACTCATAATTATCAGGAAGGTGTTCTGTTAGTAACATTATAACATTATTGGTACAGGTAGAATGCATTCTCAGGCAGTAGGTGTATGGTTTCAAGAGGTAAGAGAGAAGTCCTGTTGTTGTTGTTTTTTACGACACTCCCTTTCTATTCTCCTCCCATCATTAAATGCATTAAGTACACGGGCTAAGGTGAGATTAGTGAAGCATAAGGAATTTTCAGGTATTTCCAATGGGTTTGGTTCTCATTAAGGCTGCCATCAAGTATTAACCTACCAGAATGAGTATGTTATCACCAACCTTATCTGTGTGGGCCACCCCCAAGCTGGTGCTTCCACATGTCTTAGACTACATAGCTCATCACTGGTGTTGACTGAAGAGAATGAGTGTTTTTGTGCAATGCACCTAGAGAAGACCAGGATGAAAAGGTGAGCCTTGTTATGTTTGTGATATGAGTTATGTTTGTGATAACTCAGTGTAAAGCATTAGAAAAACAAAGAAGCCCTCTGAGACAACAATTGACCCAGGACTTGAATTTGAATGATCCAAAGAATGGTGAAGTCTATATTCTGCACTTTAGATTCCAGTGCTTTCAGTTTCTTCAGATCTGACCACAGGTTTCAAGGAGCCTGAGTTGCAGAACGAATCTCCCAGGTTCAGAATAACACCCAGTGGCAAGCCTGACCGTAGTAGCATCTGGCCAAAAGAATTGTGTCTGTGGTCCAGTTTCCAGACCTGCAGAAAGGAATGCTTGGCTCAAACATCACTTTAAGCTATAACACAGCCTAGTTGGTTTTAGCTTAATACTAGACGTAAACCCAGCATTTTGAGGGTTAATTTAGAACTGAATCCAGAACATTCAATGGACTATAGATTTATTTGTTTAAGGCTTAGCATAATGCACCAAAGCCCATTAATACGAACAAGTGGAACAAGTGCCAAGAGCAAAACAAATCCAGCAAGACTCTAGGAAACCTTCAACAAATGTTGGTCCTCTTGGTTAGGAATTATGAAGCAAAGTTGAGTAAGCGAGTTAGGAATGATGGGAGCTGTCATGCAATATCTGGAGGCTGGGGAAGAAAGATATCAGCTGTGAGACTGACTTGTTTAGGAGGAAGCCAAATGTTCAGTCCTCCCTCAAAGAAAGGTGGTTATAGACAGTATCTCCACTATGTTCTCCATCACAGGCAGCAACCCAAAAGATGAATCATGGACTGGTTTTGTGTTAGGGAAGCACCAGGAGTTGCATTTGGGAGGAAAGCTTCTTTTTTCCTAACGCTGATTGTTTTTTTCCTCCTGGCAAAGGTAAGCTCACAGTGCAGCAATTCAACTTTGGGACAAAGAAAGGGAACCATAACCTTGTAGCTGGGCTCTTCTAAGCCCTTCCTTCCTTCCTTCCTTCCTTCCTTCCTTCCTTCCTTCCTTCCTTCCTTCCTTCCTTCCTTCCTTCCTTCCTTCCTTCCTTCCTTCCTTCCTTCCTCAGTTCCTGAGTGGCTTCCAAATGATACATAAGTAAAATAGAAATAATTGAAAGTTAAAAAAAAAAGAACTAACTGCAAATCTCAACTTCCTAACCATTGACATACCAAGAAAACAGCAAAAATCACCTACAGCAGGATAGGGCTTGCTATACCATGAACCCCCAAAGAGCATGATGGCTTTCCTGAACACCAACACAGTTGGTGTTGATCTGAAATGCAGTGGTATGTTCCAAAGGAGAGGGGTAGATACAGAGAGACCTGTGGTCTTTGATGATGGCAGTCTCTCAAGGATGGGACTCAAAAGGTGCCTTCCGTGCAAGATCTTACTGTCATCTATGGTGTGTAGGAACAAAACCATCTTCCTTATTGTCAAAAAATGCAATTTTTGTTTTCCAGCCCAAGGGCCAGCCACTCAGTAGCATGCCAGATACTTCAACCAAGGCAGCAGAGCCAGCCTAAAAAACTGGGTTGGGTTATAGGACAAAACCTTAATTAGATTTCAGTCACAATTGTGCTGTAATGTCAGCTGAATTAATAAAACAGTTAATGTGATCCCTCCCTGTGCCATTTAATAATCTCTGCCACATTAAAAATTTGGTTGCATTAAAATTATCAGTAGCAGCTGTTTTTGAAAGGGTTCTAGGAGACCCTAGAAGGTTGCAGGGGGCAGTTTGCTGTTTATTCCCAGAACTGAAGCTTCTGTTTGCCAGGACTGGGAACATTAAACAGGCTGAGCGTGGAAGTGTGGTCACCACCCATGTTAATGCTTCCAGGGCTTTATGCAATCTCTCTTCTCAAGCTTCAAGCACAGCTTCCCATGAAGAAGCAGAAAATAGAAGCATTTCTTGCATGCAAAAACTGTTGTTGCTGTTGTTGTTATTCCTCAAAATGCAGGACCTTAAATGGACTAGATCAGCATTTCTCAACCTTGGCAACTTCCCCATGCTGGCTGGGGAATTCTGGGAGTTGAAGTCCACGCATCTTAAAGTTGTCAAGGCTGAAAAACACTGGTCTAGATAAATAAAATCACAGACCATGCCTTGGAGCTTCCCTACACTAGTGTTTTATGTAGAAAATGCAAAGTTTGGCTCAAGTCACCGGGCACATTCCCGGCTTTCCAACTTTCACAATTTATCCCTCAATATTCCATGTTTCTTCCGAACAGATTGAATGATCCCCTCCCCCACCCCATGATTGCACTTTATGGGGTGCTGGATTATGTGTGAACTCATCTATTATTATAACAACTCTGATCCGTGAAGGTGGTTTTAAAGCTGGGACAATCATTTAAACGTTGAACCTATTTGCAGTTTTCCTTCTGATCTGGGGCACCACGTAGGGATTCCTAAGGATGACATTTACAGCTGTTAGATTCCCCCCCCCCCCCATTATTTTTCACTGCCTACCTACACAGCTCCAGAGTTTTGAACGATGAGATCATCTTTCATATTACACCTGCTTTCTTGAACTGAAACTGATTTGGATGTGGTTACTGGACTGGATAACCATTGACAACATGATTTGCCACTTTCTACAACTGTAGTAGTGTGGAATGGCTAGTGCTGGTGTACTTTCACTTGAAATGCAGATGATTAAACATTTCAAAAGCTCTCTAATTCCTCAAATGCAACATTCTTTATTGGATTGTGGTATTTCATCACGCTGGAATGCCTTCATTAAATGTGTGCACTGAGCAGAAATTCTGTTGGAAAACTACCCTGGCAGGACAGTGAAAGACACTCCAGCCTAACCATCCACCCTCAGTTGAAGAAATCTTGGGAGCTTCTGTCAGGTACGTAACACACCAGATGAAAAGATTAAGAATCAGGTTTTGCAACATCGCCCTATCCCAAAGGCTAGGGAATGCACCAATGAACCTGCCTTTGAAAGCATCCAGCTGAAAATTAAGGTTCAAGCCTAGCAATTTCAAATAATGATGATTATGCCTGTGAGCATGTGCAATGAGACTTTCTTTCCCCCTAGGTAGCAATCCCTACCCTCTCCATCAAATAGAAGATTGGTAGGGAGGGTGCACAAAATGAAGCCTTTTGCACCAGATTGACATGGCAGCACTTTCTTATGGTGCACAGAATGGCACAACATGGTAGAATTCACTTCTTGGTTACAAAGAAGATGATACTGCTGCAGCTTTTGTCAATTCAGCTCCTCCAGATATTTTAGGACTTCTGGGGGTTGGCAGTCCTACCACATCTGGAGGGTAGCAGATGTAATGGTATGTGGGAATGACCCTGGGGGACAGGATGGAGAGCCGCAGATTGGACAACTGGCATGTAAAAGATATGTCAGCCCACAGAAGGAGGGTGGGCATGGGAAACATTTTAGAAGGGACCCTCCCTAGTTTTCTGGAGAGTAAAAGGAAAGGAGGGGAGAAATACTTTCAGTCTTGCAAGACTCTGTTAATGTAACCTTGCACTCAAGATAAAGCTAGTACTCCTGGTTATGCTTCTTGTTTGGACTACCTTGCAGGGCTAACACAGGTTGCGGATAGCTGATGTACAGCATTGGTTTCTCCATGAAAAAGATGCTAGGGGCATAGATTGCAGAAAAGGAAAGCCAACCATCTTCTGTCATTCACTTCCAGCATCAGCCATCAGACTAACTGGATATCAAGAAGCTTCACATCCTCTGAATATACAGCAAAATTGACAAGAATACATGGTACATTTTCATAATCATAACTGAATGAGTCCAAGCTGGTAAGAGCCATAGTAGCTCCTGTAAAGGTGACATGTTCCACAGTTGACTCAAGTCACCGTTGATCAAATCTTCTTGCACAACCTCCATGTCTCACCTTTTTCTGAACCTGGCCTTTTGATCAGAGGTTAATCACCCTCTAACTGCTGTGTGCTCAGATACACCATCACGAAAGGCCTGGAATATGAGTGTAGTAAGTTTCAGTGGTTGTGTGAAATCTTTTGGGAGTTTGCTCCAAATTATGGGATTTGTTTCCTGGGCAAGTTTCTGAAGGAGAACATTTAAAAGAACCTAGAATAGCAGTGTGCAAACTCTTCCAAGTGATGGTCACACTTTTGAACTGCCTGCTAGGAACCACACTAAACATGCAGACATGGCGCAATAAGCTTGATTTTATTTAAATGTGTATTTCATGAAAATTATATTAAATTAGTACAAATACAATAGATGCCACATGAATGTTTATTTCCCCCTTCCATTAAAAATTATGATTTAGCAGCAAGTTTTAGAGGAATTCTTCAGGCCATATCTAAGGCTTTGAGGAACAAATGCAGTCTCGGGACCGTAGGCTATGCCATAAAAAACCGATAGGCTAAAAAATACAGCATTTTGCTGTCTGTAATTGGTCTCAACAACAGACAACAGGAGTCAGATCTGGTTATTACTTGAATGGAAGACCCCTAGGACATCCCAGGGATGTAGCCTAGACTGGAAGAAAACAGTGGCAAACCCCCTAATGAATCATTGCTAAGGAAACAACCTGGAGTAATTGGAGGAGTAAGGTCAAACAAGTCGAGCTTGACTGGAGGAAGTCTTTACCTTTATAGGAAGTGGTGAAGCCACATTGAATTTCCCTGCTCCATATTTTTGGGAGAAAGCTCTAGGAAGATTGGGAGATATCTAAACTATTGGAAAAGAGAGCTGAAGTCCTCCTTACATTTCAGCTGGGTGCTACCAAGAAGAAGGATGGACCTGACCATCTTATTTATTTGGGGCACCCATTCCCAGTTTTTCAAGGCAATGTGGCCTGGATTCTAGAAAAACTCATCAACAGTAACAATTGAGTTTTTCTAAATATATATATATATATCCGAGTTTCTTCCAGTTCTATGATTTAAAAATAAGCTTAGGAGATGAGAGGAAGGCAGTCCTGCTTCAGTAAAAGGAAAAAGAAAGGACTGGATTTGCATTTTCTTTGAAATTGCCTGAAGGAATTGGCCAAGCTGTGCTCCCATTAAGCCATAATTGGGAAAGTGGCGTCAGTAGTAACACCACAGTTGTTGTCTTTCATGGACATGAGGATGTAGCCATCGTTGCCCCAGTAGGTAGACCAAGAGTTCTTGATCAGCCAATAAAGCTCTCCTTGAAGGACACCATAACCGACAGCCAGGACAGCATGATCTAGCTCGCCCCTCTTGTTTTCTAAAAAAGATGAAAAAAGAGTCAACTCAGAACAAAATGATGTTTTTATATGTGTGATTATGCAAAAGAATGCATCAGTACCATTGAGGCTAAGTAGTGACTCAGGCTGGAATTTTTAAATCCTAGATTTACAGATCTTGTGAGGCACGTAGGGAAGATTAAATGGTCATGTTTATTTTTGCAGCTGTGAAAATGTAGATTGTGGGTTTCACAACTGCAGTAATCAACACTGAAATTTCTCTTCTTCTCTCCTCCACTGCTGTTCCATGATTCACAGCTATACCTATTGGGGACATGAATTACAACCAGTTGAGATGTTGGAAACCTCAGTATTATGACCAGTGGCATCAAATAAAGTCCATCAGCATTCTTTCTGCAATCCCAAATTGCAAACACACGTATGCAACAGCCACATACCCTTCCCCACCCAAAAAGGCATGCTTCTCATAGTTTCATAAAAACAATTCTAATTGCCTTATTAGAAAGAGTTTACACTGGGAAAATTGAAATTATCTTATTGGAGAAACATACACTCCTTCCTCATCTGTTGAAATTTCAGTGGTAATTCTCTCAGAAGTAATTTCTCTAGAATATTTAGGATATGGTTAGTTAACAGAAGTTGGTAAATTAAAATATCCTGGATGGAATGAATATCAAAATTTGGGAGGGATTTTTTTTTTTTAAAAAGCTTAAACTTAGTAATATTTGGGAGCTGCTTTTGAACTGCACTTTTTCACCTTTTCAGATGTTTCATGGGAATGCAACAGATCACTTATTAACAGTTATTCTTCCATTTTAAAGAGAAAAAACACAGAGCAGTGAATATAAAAGTATATTGCAAGGTCCTCTGCCCTTCTAGTGAGGCACATTATGTTCTCACTATAAGCACATGCACAATACCTTTTGTTAAGGGTGAGGTGGGGTGTGGATGTGTAGGTACATGACTGTAGGGAAGATATGAAGAGAGACCCAAAGGTTGTTTGAAAGGTTTTCCACCCTCTTCTCCCAAACAGCAATAAAAAATGACCTAATAGTATCAGTTTGAACCTGTGAGGTCCATTCTAGATTGCTGGACTAGGAATGGGGAAGACCCCATTGGATGGCCTTGAATTAGTCACTCTGGATTTTTTCTTAAGCGGTTTAGAACATCTATAAATAGAGTTGTGAGAATGAATGAGATAAAGGATTTGCATATTGAACAACAGGACTGTATCCATTGGAGATTAATAGTCACAACTAGGTTGCACACATAGCCAAACCAATCTTTAACATGAACACATGGATCACTGGGTGGGTGGAACTGCAGCACAGTTCTCCCTTCTCAACCACCTCTGCTCCAATTAACCCAGCTGGGTATTCTTCAAAGTGGGTATCCCCCTCCCTTTCTCTGTTCTCTTCCCTCAAAGGGGAAGCCAACCTAGCTGTAGAAAAGGGAAGAATCTGGCTGAAATACGACATACATAGATTTCTCTTAAGGGCAGAATTTGGGCACGGTTCTTGCTAAGCATGATCTGCTCTTGGGATGCAATTTCAGAAATGCATCTTGATGTACCCATTTCCACATTGATGTGGTAAGCTGTGAGTACTTCCACACAGCATTATTTTTACTCTGTCAATGTGTTTAAGTCAACTATGTAATGGTCTTCATTCCTGCCAAGCTCCAAATGCCAAAGACAGCAAGAAACTGCAAAGTAATCTCCAGGAGATTGCAAAAAGTGTCATTCGGTCAGGAACTTCCTGAGCTACAGCAGCTCCTGGAGTAAGTAACAAAGATCCCTTCATCTACAGTCCATATTCAAAGGGGAAAAAATAAACTGCCATATTTTTAATACATGCTGTGTGCATTGCCATTTTTTTTTAAAGAACTGGGCTGTTGGTATGAGGGGATAGTGGGCTTCCTATATATTAACTCCCACTGAGATCCGTGATTATGGTATTTTGCAGCCAGCTGCAACCATGGTTGTAGGCTGCAGTGTAGAAGCTGTGTGTGGAGGTGGGGTGAGAAACAGATTAATGACTCAGTTGAACCCAGAGGCTAGAAGGTAGCATGCAACAAGACTTCAATGCTTGCTGCCTACAAAACTAGGAAAATCCAAGCCAAGCAGTTTTGGGTTTTTTTGTTTTTAACAGAGATTGCAAAAGTTAAACCTAAAGTTAAGGTTAAAGAAGCTACCAAAAAGATTGAGATTCCCATCTGTGGGTAAGAATGCCTGTGAAATCTACTAGAGAGCACAGAGGTCAGGCAGTAGGAAGTGGGAGAGGCAAGAGGTCCTGCCGGTGGGAAAATAGTCTTCTGCCAAGCTCTGCAGAGTTCTAGTATCTATCAATTTGAACCAAGCAGCTCAGCTTGATGAAAACTGATTTGACAGTTCTCTGACTCATATGGTTTGGTCCTGTTCTGTTACGGCTTTGCTTGGTTTCAAGTCATTGCAAATGTTAACACAATTTTGGGAGGAAAAATATAGAAATTAAAAACGTAAGTGAGACACTCAAAAATATGGAGTTGGACACGTTATGAAGAACTCTGGCTCTCTCACGATTGGGCTAAGAGAATTATTTGACAAAGATGGAAGGAAAACAATGCTCCAGGCAGGTGTGTTTGCAGGATATGTTTTAAAAAGTCATGGTGATGTGATCAAAGCCTTGCCTGTTTTTTATGTCCATTGCATGCATGGCGCACGTAAAAAGCAGGTGGCATGTTGATTGCAACATCACAGCTGCCAGTTGCAGCCACCCCTAACTCCAGATGTCGAAAAATGGATTCAAGAGATGTATTTACAATGTTTTTACACAGTAAAAATGAGAAGATGAGGAAGTATGTTTCTATGTGATCTAGACTTAATAATATGTTAAAGGACTGAATGCCTGGAGTCGCTGGGAATGGGGCAGCATATATATTTCATAAATAATAATAATTGTATACTAAAACTATATTAATACTGCATGGATCTTTCCTTTTCCTTTTTAAAAAAATTCAGCTCTTTTTAATCACCATTATGTATAATTTGTCTATATTACCACTCTTCCTTGTTATTTTAGTTTGTTAATCTCACTATAATTATAATAAAAGTACATTTTACACAAATAGAACAGGGTTTCTCAACCTTGGCAACTTTCAAATGTGTGGACCTCAACTTCCAGAATTCCCTAGTCAGCATGCTGGCTGGGGAATTCTGGGAACTGAAGTCCACACGTCTTAAAGTTGCCAAGGCTGAGAAACCCTGAAATAGAAGAAAACTGGATCAGACGCTTAAGGAAGGCAATGCTGTGGGAGCACAGTAGCAAAATCAGATCAGGATGAACACCCCATTGTCCAGGGGCTCGGAAACTTACTACATTTGGGCTCGTAGTACACTCCATTAGAATAGAAGGAGAAAGTCCTATGGGAGGCATCGATGCTGACAGACACAGGACCATGCTTGTAAATGGCAGTCTTCAGAGCCGTGGTGTTCCCAGAGGTGACATTGACGTAACCTGAGAGCTTGCCCACGAGGTGAGTCTTGTTGCTGTGACAGTAGCCATTCTGATAGAAAGAGCATCCCAAAGTTAAGATTCCACTCGCTCTATCACCAATCCCCTTGATTTAGCCAGCTCTGAATGCCCTCTGCAGACAGATGCTCTTGTTGTTATTAAAAATATTAACAAGTCATGCATGACCTTATCATAGGGCATTCATAGCCTCATTCCCCCATCTTCAAAGGAGACATTCAAAGCACTTTATACATGCATAAAGAGGTATTAGCAAACTAAAAGCAGCAGGAAAAAAGCTTACATGTGGATATCTAAGAGGATGCATGCATCTCAGAATTAAGTAAGAGGTTTGTGTGGGGAAGCCTAACAAGTCCTTCTGTGTATGCGCTACATAGGCCCAGAGACCTCCTCCAGCTTCTAGACCTGCTAGAGCAGCTCTCAGAAGCATCATGAAGCAATGTGTCAACTTCGCATTGCTTTTTAGAGGGAAAAATGCTTTGTCTGACACATCTTCAAAGTAGAGCACAGCTTTGAAGCTTTGCAATACCCCTATTGTGCAACACTAGTCAAACTGCTGTTTTAAGTAGAAAAACCCCAACCTTCTCTTGATAACAGAGCAAGATCATCCAATCTCATACATATCTTGGAATCTAACAAATCTACTGCCTGTGGTCGTAACTGCAAAACTCATATTGCAGACAGGTTCAGCTCTGTTAGGATGAAAATTCTCACATAACTTGAGGAATCTGCTCATTGCGTGCTGTGAAAATTGCAACCGTGAATAATGCATGTTCATGGCTCCTCTCCACCCACGTGTCAACACCTGTCACCCTATGTGCACATAAGGATAACATGCGTCTACCTGTCCATTTCAGGTGGCAATGTACCTGCCGGCCATGACCAACACGGCCTCAGGGTTAAATAATTAATGTTCCTACTTGGACTGGAAGAGCCAAAGGACTCTGTATTTCTATAAACATGGGGCAGGAATTTCCACAGGGGGGGTCAAGATGGCGGCCACTACCATGCGATCTCTCTTTTTTATGAGTGTCGCAATCTTGGCATTTTTGACACACATCCCTGGATGCCCCTAACACGTACCCTAAGAGTTCTACATAGTTGGTCATCAAATGTACCCCTCTTTACTATCCTCAGACAGTACAGTTGCTCCAAACTGTATGCTGCAGTCCTGCTTTCAGTTAACCCCAACAGAGCTGGAAACGAGTAACTGCAAACCAGCTTCTCTTTCAGAGCAAGTCTTAAGCCACATGGCTCTTTCTCACGTAAGCAGAGGTCTTCTGGACCCCCCTCTAAAAGATGGGTTTCCGTTACTCACTTGTCCTTTGTAGGGCCCGTAGGACTCGCTGGAGGCAATGCCGCCATGCTTCAGGATCCATTCGAATGCCTGCCATTCCTCACCACCGTCGCAGGCATAGTTCCCAAAGCCCCAGGAGCAGTCGATGAGAATTTGTTGAGACAGGGGGATGAGATGGCCGGTCTGGGGAACAGGATAAAAGTCCTTGGTTCAGGCTTGGTTGCGCTGCCTGGCCAGGGAGCAAGAGCTACCCATTGCGGTTCCTAACTGCATCAGAAAAGTCACTGGGCAGGGCGTGTGCACGTGTGGTCTATCTCTTTACGGAAAGCAGCAGTAAAACACTTTTGCAGCTTCACAGGCACACTGCTGTACTTTGCAAAACGGCAATCCTTCTTTCCATTAAGATGGGTCATTCTAGTCTCAGCCTTTGCTGTTTATTTATTTATGCATTTATTTATTCTAGATTTCAAATCTGGTCACCGCCCATCTCACTAGGAAGTATCCCGAACCACACAAAAGTTCTGTGGAATATGGAAGACCAACTAAGGGTAAAACCGGATTCAATGATCATAAATATCAGAAGCACCATTCTGGGGTCTTTCACCCCACATATTAGGGTGTTGATTTCTTTCCAGTCTTTGGCTGAATGTGGACTCAGCTCTGGAATTTGTTTTCTCTACTGGGACAGTTTATCTCTCCATTTTTGTTTGGTTTCATTGCTAGAGTTGTTGCTTTTTTAAAAAAAATCTCAACAACATAATTTAGAAGGCTTGACTGGGCAGAGCAACGTTTGCATATTACTTTGTGTGTGTGTGTGCGCGCGCGCGCGCAGCCCCCAAAGTCTTGCTGAACAATCGCCCAGGCGTTGATCAGTATTTCTAAGGATCCTTAGAAAGGGTTTCTAAAAGGATATATACTAGGGCTATGTAATGCCTCCGATTTTATTGGGAAGAAATACTTTGGAAGAGGTAGGAACGTCAACGCAGCAGCTTTTCCAGCTGAGCCCAGAATTCTGCACTGTCTTAAGATGTCTTTTCCTTGCACATAAAAACAATGGAATAGAAATATACTTTATACTTCACACAACATTCTCTATAATATATGCCCGATAAACCCTAACGGCTAAGCCAAAATCAAACCAACCGCATTATGTCTATGAACCAGGTCACTGGATAGTACTATAATGCTGATTCTTTGTTTTGGCTTACCATATTATGGGAGTGGAGCCATTCTCAGGATGCTAATCATGGATTATGTTGTACAACCATTCTGTCCTAACTAAAATATAATTAAGCATCCATAATTAAACACATTAGTTAAAACAATTAAATTAGAAAGAGGAGCTGAATTAATTTCTCTTTGCTTATGTAAAAACTAAATGTTGGAAAAAACATTTATACTTGTTAAACATACTATTTAAAAAACTTAGTTGAAGCAGTTTGGCAACTTTAGCCGTTCATGAATTTTCCTATGTATGCTTTTTGTGGTTACTATTTCTCTCTCTGGCAACATATTGATATAAGTCATCCATTACTCTATTTCCATTTTTAGCCTACTAGTCACTTATGTTATGTTTCTTGGTTGCTGATGTAATAGATGATGTTTGCTCTGTGACTTCCATTAGTGATATTAACACTGAGCCAGTTTGCTGGAACCAAGATCGGGATAGTGATTCTTGGGCACCCAACATGAGCAGTGTGCAAAGCATTTGAAATGCAAAACATTCCAGACTTGAAACATTCTGTTGCACGTTCAAGATACTTGGTTCCCCCTTCCAAACAATTTATTATTTACTTATTCCATTGATATGGCTACCCATCTCAAACAAGTGACTCTGGGTGGTGAACAATCATAAAATCAATTAAAACCAACTTACAAACACAATACCAAATACACACACACACACACACACAGAGTAGCTGAGAAAAGTATAATCCATAGATATTAACATAACCAGGAAATGGGGCCCTTAATACACTTGGGGCCCTAGACCCAGGCACATAACTAGGTCTTCAAGGCCTTACGAAAGGCCAACAGGTCGGGGCCGTCCTAATCTCTGGAGAGAGAATGTTCTAGAGGGCAGAGGCTACGGCAGTGAAGGCCCGCTTCCTAATCCCCGCCAGCCAACAATCCTTGGATGATGGGACCTGGAGCATGCCCATCCTGCTAGACTGAATTGGACAGGTAGAAACAACTGGGAGGAGATGGTCCCTCAGGCAATTAACATGACCTTACTCAGAACAGAGGTCTTTTGAATCTGAAATGTTTTGCACACTCCTAACCAACATCTTCCAAACTTTAAGGAACAAGGCAGTTCTTACCTTAAGGAACAAGGCTCCTTCGAGGGATCCTGTAGTAGAAAAACTCCAGCAGGAACCACACACAGCCTGATCTTTGACAGGAGTCACTGCCCCTGGAAAGAGCAAAGAGACATTTTTGCAGACTTGCCTTACCTTCCCCCTGCACACCTCCACAAAGCTGCTTATCTTCAAAGGCTGCTAAGCAGGCCAAAATTCCATACTTTTTCTTTTGTAATAGGAAAAACCCCCAAAGCACCCTCACACAATCAATTTTTTTAATTTTGATTTTTTGCCACTTAACATTTGTACACAGATCCACTCTGGGACACATCAGGTGGGGACTAAGGCTATTTCTTCACTAGTGGTTTTTGAAATCTTCATAGCATTCCCCAGCTATCTCTGAAGTGATACAAAGCCTGCTCTCATTACTGTTGTTCTGGTACAGTAATGGTTGGATGATTCTAGAAGATGCAATGTTTTGGTGGAGAAGTAGTCCGAGTGAACAAATGGGTGAGCAATCAGCAAATATATTCTATTATTAATTACAACAAAAAAATGGATAGAAGGAAACTTGGGTCCATAACCAATTAGAACACAACTTTGCAGTTTGCAAGGAAATGAAAATAGCGTTAAAAGGGGAAAGGAATTCCCCCCACCTCTGTTTGAATGAAAACCCTATATCTCTAGAATAACTTTTTAAATAAAAATAAAAACAAAAACAAAAAGGAATCTGGTTGACTCCTAACATCAAGCCACATTCTTGTTTGCTTCTGGCTTAAAGTGAGGTATGAAGCCAGTCCTTGAGGTTGGTAAATCATTGTCAGTGGGTGATGTTGGAATGAGGCCACGATGGCTTGTTCAACAAATAATGGTTTAAAACTGCCTGCTTTAACACCTTAGGTGAATCCAATGGTTACAGAGAAATAGAAAGTTGGCTAGAGGTACAGATATTTTGAAGAAGGGACAGCATGGCTGGGGAAGAGAAAAAAGATAGAAAATGTGGCATGGCTGACTTATTTCTTTAGGAGATTTAGAAGCTGCCCAACTCCAGAATGACTCTGGATGACTGACACTTAAAATAGAAAAGCAATAAAAAGAACCAAAGGTTGAGACAAACTACACAAAACCAACCATCCATGGTTCCACCAAAACCCTACCCCAAGACCTGGGAGACATACCTTCTCTGTGCTGATTAACGACCACCATAAAGACTAACCTTAGTTGACTCACTAACCATGCTCTTGCCTAAGCCAGCATCACATACCATAGAGTCGCCAGTCCAAGCTTTCTGGCAAGATGAGACCTTGGTACTGCTCCTCAGAGAACGGCAGCCCATTGTTGGGTGCTGTACTCTTGAGTTTTCCCCTCATCACAGCCATCTCATCCTGGGTGAGATCAGCCAAGTGATTCAGGGCCAGCTTAAATGGAAGGTTGGCTCGATTCTTGGAATGGACAAACCTGGGAAAGGAAGAAGAAGGAGCAAGAGCTAAGCCAGGTGTATCACCTAACGTTCTGACAGTTAAAGGTCCCTCTGTCCTAAGATCAAGATGGGTGGAGAGAGGCAGCAGATAATGGACACCCACTAGAAAGGCATCCATTCTTTTCTTTCATATGCAAACTGTGCTTTGTTTATCTCCTCGATGACAAAGATGCAGGGATACCTGTGGCACACTTGAAATTTAAGACGGCTTGCACCTTCACAAAATGGTGGTCATGGTGATCTGGCCTCTCCTAGTATCCCTAGTGACTAGAAAGCAAATAAGTGTGGATGCTGCCTGTTGCACCCTCTAATCACCCTAGTGAACACTGGCCCCACTGATTTTGGGACTCTCAACCATCTAGGCTTGACTTTTGGATGAGCTTTTCAATCTTCAGTTTTGGTACTCTGTGAGATCTTTTTGCACCAGTTTTAGCCCTTGTTTTATTGCTGCTTGTTTTGACAACTGTTGTTTTATAATGTTTTTATGATTATGCATTTTAATCTCAGCTGTAAACCAACCTCATCACTGCTACTAAAGGATAACATCAGAATGGTTCACATGCTAAAGCCTACAGTGGAACTCAAAATGTGGCAGGTGAGATGGGAGAAGAAACTTTAACTTTGCCACTTAGGTCTTCAAACAAATGACAATGAAAGCCTTTGAACCTGTGTTAAAATGGTAGGGCAGAGCTAAAGTAGGATATTAAGGAATAATAGAGGAAAGAATGCAGCCAGCCATGTGTAGAATATATCTTTCACACCTTCCCCCAATAATGAACACATGTACTGACTATGGAGGAAGCCCACCTGAGATTGCCAAGATACCTGCAAATGTTGTTCACAGTTCTTTTCTCTTCTCCCCTGTCCTTCTACCAACCTCCATACCTCCCTTTGTCTCATCTCTTTAAGCTTTGCACCTCATGTTGTGGGTGAAGGTGTACTTCCGATGTTCCATCTCCTGCTCGGTGTCATAGCTCTTTCCAAACCGTTTTCTGTAATGGTGGAACAGACTGTGGGCACGATCCTCTTGTCCACCAACAAAATCAGCCATGGGATTGGCCATGATGTGGTGCTCTGCGGAATCACCTGGCAGCTCCTCACATAGTTTTGTTTCTAGGGAGAAAGCACAATGAATATGTGAGTGTCACAATGCCTGTGGAGCTTTGAAATGCAATAGCCCATTTCACAAATCCAGAGAAATATTCTGAAACCAGGGAATCTGGAGAACTCTAAAGGCTAGCTCTACCATTAGGCAGAGAGAGGGAGTAGCCTCCCAAATGGTGACAGGGAGCAGGGAGAAATGATCAGCTGCTGGAGAAGAGAATTGGGTGCCCTAGCATGTATCCCTCAAAGCTAGTTCTGGTCTTCTAGTACAGCTCTTCGCTAGTGTTAAGTGTTAAATTGCCAGTCAAGTTGACATCTGAGTTCAACTCGATTGGATCAATCAAGGGAAAGTACCATCTCCTCCTTTATCCTAGGCAACAAAATCTTACAAAAGATCACAATCTGTCAGCAGTGCTCTATCATACTCCATATAGAACCAACTGACTAGGTTCTATGCAAAAGCATAGAGAGACAACAACAGTCAAAGAACCAGTAGGTGGACATTTCAACTTGACTCAGAATATTGTGCAACTGATCTTAAGGTGGCCTGATTTGAGGGAAAGAACCATGTAGATTTCATTACCGAACAGATTTGCTGTAATGTCCTCAAAATATTCACTTCTATTTCCTGTTGCTTGAAATTAAGGCTTTTTAATCATGGTACACATACTAGCTCACCAGCGAAGAATGACTGTATCTCATCTGACAAGTGTTTTGTGAATGGACATTGCTAATAAAATAGCAATCACTGGCTATATCTTCCATATGCCATCTGTTTCTAATATTTCAGTTTGCAATTCCCCCTTCCTTCAAATCATGAATGTGTACATGCCTAGCCTCGAGATGACACTTCATGCATCTAAAGAAATGGACTGCAGATCATGAAACTTATGCATCTTGTTTTTAACTGATAATTTTACATGCCATAGAAAGTTCTAAAATCCTGTATAATATCCTAGAACGCTGTAGCTTCTGCAGGAAGGATTTCAGGTCATATCGACCAAGACACTATATTCATATGAAGGCTAACATTGCAACTTACATGTAAATAGTTCCAGGGGAAGGGTAACATTGATGAGAAGCAGTGGGAAAATGGAAGAGTTGTTTAATCTCTTTGCCAGTAATTTCACCTTCCTATCTTCACCTTCATAATTTTTGGAATTCTGGGAGTTGAAGTCCACATGTCTTAAAGTTGCCAAGGTTGAGGAACCCTGATTTAAATGCCTGCATGAAACAGCTCCACACAGGAAGCACCTTTTACCCCAAACCAAGAAGTTAACTAGGTATATAACGTGGCACAGACGTTCTCCAGCATCAACCACGCTATTACTGTTGTTCATCCTATGGATCTCAGGAATGAGAACTAGTACCATGGAAATCATCGTATTACGGTAATTTGACGTGTTGATCCAAAATGCAAAACAACTTGCCCCATGAGAGCCAGTTTGGTGCAGTGGTGAAGATGCTGGCCCAGAAACCAGGAGAGGGTGAGTTCTAGCCCTCCCTTAGGCATGAAAGCTGGCTGGGAGACTTTGGGCCAGTCCTTGTCTCTCTGTCCAGCCCACCTCATTGTTGTGGGGTTATTGTTGTGGGGAAAAGAAGAAGGAAGGAGTATTAGGTACATTTGCCGCCTTGAGTTATATATATAAAAAAAGCAGGATAAAAATTGAATATTAATAATGTGGATTAAATACAGCTTTAAGCCAGGTTGCTCTCTTTAGCAGGAATAAATTATTCCTAGCTTACATGACTCAAGTTGCCAAATAGCGTCACAATAGGAACACAGGGAAGGGAAGGGCAGTTGTCCCCAGGCCAGGAAGCCATTAAAAGACATAGAGCAGTGTGTAAATTTCCAGGTGCAGCAAGAGGGTTATGAAGAGGGTGGAGATTGTATCTCAAGCTCTTTAACACAACTCATAAAAAATTGTCCCAATTAACGTCATATAATATCCCTGTGAGCTCCCTTGGCCCTTGTGGGCCACAACCTGATGGAGTGGAATGGATGAAGAAGAAAGGAGAAGCTGGGTGAAGGCAGACAGTGTCATTTTCAGCATCTACATTGAAACCACATCTATGAGAGCTTTAGCTCTAGCTGATCCAACATTTTTAGATGAAATGTTGGAGTCCCTTCCTCTGCAAAAAAGAAAAGGTCATCTGCAGGGCATTCTTCAATCTGCTTTTTCATTTGGGTGGCTGAAGCCAGTTTTGGCCCGTACTGTGGGTGTGGGATGTGGTAGAGATGAAAAATGGCAATTGGAAGCCAATATGATTGTTGAGGTTTGCAAGAGCAAAGGGGCACAGAAAGAAATAAGGAAGTTGTGTTACCACCAGCTTGGGAAACTGCCAGGGTTTGTACATTACCCTAAACCAGGGTACGAGCTTGTTTGGCTTTGCCTCAGCCTGCTAGGACTGAGAATTCAGACATTGTGGTTTGTAAACCATGGTTTGTGGCTCAGCCTGTGGCACATACAAAGCCAACTGCAGTTTACCACAGCTATTACAGATGGCTTAATGCAATATATAAATGCAGCCAGAACTGAAGAAAGGTGAGGGATGATGGGAGTTGTAGTCCAGCAGCTTCCGGAGGGCCACAGATTGCTCAGTGCTAATCTATATGGAAGCAGCACTTTGGCAGAATGAGCATTTAATGGCATGAAATTGTAAGTCATTTCCTCTCTCATCAAAGTTCTTAGAAAACAATTTTTAAAAGGCATTTTGGGCCATAAAACAGGATAAAGTTAAAGAAGAATAAATAGATGGATGTTAATAGGTTTTTCAATTGCTCTGTTGCAATCTTTCCTTGGTGTTATTTGCCAGTTTTGGGGGGGGGGGGCAGTAAAATGGTTGTTCTTTGTACCAAAAAAAGGGAACATGTGCCTTCATTTCAAGCATGTTACCATTCCAACCAAGAGTTTCTCCACTTAAAACTAAAATTACAGCAATGCAATATTAAAGTTAATATTTATTAAACCTGCTTTTATTGGCAGTTGCCTTGGTAGTGGCTCTTCCTTCTATCCTTCAAGGCCATTCCCCTCTGCCCTCCTGACAACCTGACATGGGCTGCTACCCAGTCCTTTAACATGGAGATTTAGCTTGAGAATCTACCCCTTAGCTTGTCTCTCAAAAGAGGGTCTGCTTGGGCATGACACATGGTTTTGATCCCTGCTGAGTTGTGAAGTTTGCAACAATGGTCACCCACCCTGCACAGAATGGGTGAAAACTCAAGGACCGTCTCCCAAAATATTTTGGAATACAGGCAGGAGTTAAGTGCTTCTGACTCACGGTTTGGTTTCAGGACAAAGATGGAAGCTGGAAAGCTATTGGAGAAGTCGCTGTAATCGATTTCATACTTGTCGTAGTGGGATCCCAGCAAGCTGTTGTAACCCTTCATCTCGTAATGCACAGGGGAGACCCCACAGCTGGAGTTCGTCACCCACATTGTATAGATATTCTTCTTGTTGCCCCAGTGGGTTATGCTCTGCCACACGGCGCTGTATTGGCCTTTGAAGTACTCTTCTCTTACAAACTGGGTGGGCAACAGAGAGAAGCCATTGGAAGAGGCTCATGGGAAATTGCATTGTTCCAGTCAAGCTCTTTGATTCAAGCCATGGTTCTTGTAATCATATCTACTGAAAAACCACAGTTGGCTGAATTTGCTCAAGGTACTGCACCAGAGTTAATCCAACTCTGTTAATCCAACTGAATCAGTCTAGTTTAGAAGAAAAATCTATTTTCTGTTGACTGATGTAGATGAACATGTAGCAAAACTAGTTGCATTGTTTGCAATAGCTGCAAGAAAGATACAAAAGCAGACACTGACAAATAGTGCTGTTAACATTAGAGGGGATGTATGGAATTGATATGGATTGTTGTAATTTTATACAAATGTTGCTAAAACCTATGGTTGCAAATAACTGTATAACTACTGTACCAGAATTCATGGCTTGCAAACCACAATATAGCTAGGCTCAAACATCATAGTAAACTAAAGCCACATGATGGCTTAGGATAATACAGTGTTTCTCAACCTTAGCAGCTTTAAGATGTGTGGACTTCAACTCCCAGAATTCCCCAGCGAGCATGGCTGGCTGGGGGATTCTGGGAGTTGAAGTCCACATATCTTAAAGTTGCCAAGGTTGAGAAACACTGGGATAATATGTGAACCCAGCCATGAGTCAAACCCAGAGGGGCAGAAAGGCCCAGTGTCCTCTTTGGTGCCGTCAGACCCACCTAGAGCCCAATTTTTCAGTGTTCCCCCACTTTGTTAGAGTTTGGGGAGCGGGTTTAAGAAACAATGGGAATCATTATCTTTGCAGAGGTTTTGAGAACCTATTTCATACTTTAAATCCCCTGGAATCTCCTTTGTCTTCATCTTCTTTTGGAATGTAGCCTTGGCACGCTACATAAAAGCCTGGGTGGTCTTTAGGCTAACAGGAGTTACGTACTCCTAGCTGTCTTTTTGAATTGGCGATTCAGTTTTCTGGCAGAAGAATTTCCCATGGCTTATTTAATCCATACAGAAGTAATGATCACTGGTGATACCAGGTGTTGAATTTGGCACATCTACAAAGAAAGCATGAGCTCTACTATTGAATTACTGTGCCTTCCCCCAACTGGCACAGCTTTAATTTATAAGTGGAATGGATGTTACCCACCCATTCTCCTGAGTGCTTTCTCATCTAAAGGAAAACCAGCTGGGTAGCAGGTTCCTAGGAACTCATGTCACTCCTTGGACAGGTCAAAGAATAGCTCTATCTCCTACGGGTTTTTGGTTTTCCTAGCTGCTTCCAACCAGATAGCTGGTTGCCAACATCCCAAGTAGCCCAAGAAATACAGCTTCTAAGGCAGCTCTTAGGAAAGACAGGCTGCCAATGATTCAGATATGGTCTTTGAAGGCAGGCAATGTGGATTTTGAGTCTTGTATTAGCAAAGTAGCCAAACAACACCCCAAAGTTTCTTCCCCACATCTGTTGCATCACACTCTACCAGGCAGAGATTTGGCATAGGTCATCAGATGTGTCCTCTCTGTGACAAATGCCATTTTGAACAACCATTGCAGAAAGAGATTTCATTATTGTCAAGGCACAGCATCTGGGCAAAGCCTGCTTTGCAATTTTATTAGAAACTTGGCATGGGTAAAAGCAGTTTTGCTGCAGAAGGAAGTGACTGACTCACTAAGCAAAGGGCTGGCTGAGGATCTGCCCGTGTGTTGTTCTCAATCAGAACAGCTTTTTCAGGCCTACTGGAAGAGAGGAGGGCTGGGATGTGAGTGTTTCCCAGGGTCTTTTGAAAGAATTGGGGTTGCAGAAGGTATAGCAATTCTTGGAACCATCATGGACGGACTGGTTTCCAAAAGCAGGTGACCTGGAGAGAGACTGCAACTCAGTGACAGAAGATCTGCTTTGCATGGAAAAAAACTCCAACATCTCCAGGTGGGGTAGGAAAAAATATTTTCTGAAACCACAGAGGCTCACATCCTAGCCAATGGCTAAGATGGTTGTTTATTTCCTAAGTAAACTACAATTTAACCAAGTCCAGGCGACATTATATTAGCCATGATTTACAGATCACATTCACTGTGTTTACACAACACGCTAGCAAACCATAAAATCCACATTATGATTTTGTGTGTACTACAACAATCCAACCTGTGTGGTTAGTTTTGGTTTTGGCTTAGCAAGTTGGGAGAATCTGGCCATTGTGGCCTCCAAACCATAGTTTATAGCTTAGTACAATGTATGAGCAAGTTACACCTTGTTCCACAAGCCATGTTTACAATCATTGTTTTGCATGATGGGTGAATCTAGCTCTTGGTCAAGTGCTGCCAACACTTGTCAAACAGGACGCAGAAAGCTACAATTTAAATAACTCACTGTCCACACAAAATGCCACAGGGAAATTTGCAATGTGAACCATACTTTTCCCAAGTTCAGTCTTACAGGAATGTGTTTGGCAGAAGTGTGAAATTACTCACATTTAAAAAAAAATTGTGCAAGACATGAACATCAAAGCAGAAATAAAACATTTCATAGGGAAGAGTTCCTCATGTGTCATCCCAGTAAGAAAAGACAGAGATACAGGATGTCTGGTTCAATGTGGACCAGCCTAGTTACCCACACCACAAACTGGCAAATATCCCCCTATTTCTGCCCACCCAGAACCAAGTGGCGAACACTTTGTATTGCCAAAATGCTTCACAACTTTCATCTGATTTAACCCAACCCCACCCTGCAAGTAGTTCACATTTAGTCATAAGCAACTCAGGTTAAGATAAGCTGGTTGTCACATCATGCTAAGACACAAGATATGTTCCCACAACACACTAAGCCATAAGATTGGTTTGGCTTGGCTGCCATGATTAAAAACAGGCCATAGCTTAGCATGATGTTGGAACTCAACAGTAATAAGATTTGCTTGGTTTCTTCTTCATGTGTCATGGGAGCCCAACCATTGTGATTTGTGGACCCTAGTTATGGTTTAGCATGATGTGATAACTCAGATACTGTGGCCCATTTCACAAACCATGAGACAGCAGCTGTGTGGAGCTAGGCAGTGCCTCTTCCCAAAGATCATCCAGCCAGCTGTCCAGCTCCAAGTCCAGCTCCAAGCACTGGGCTCCATTTTCTTCTCTAGCTGCTGAGCATCGCTGACTCACCTTGAAATCTTTCATGTCAGGAAATACTCCTTGTGGCTTCACATGACTTTCTTTGGTGCCATTTAACAAGAAGCACTTCTGAATATTAACCACATTTTCTGTGGTTGCTGGTGTAATCTTGAACAAGGCACCATAGGGCTCTAAACATCCAAGCTGCAATGTTACCACCTGGCCTGAAAAAATGACAAAGTGAGCAACTGGTAAACAAAAAAATGAAGAGAAAAAAATGTGGCTGAGCCACCAAGTACTCATTTTGCAGGCAGACTGGGGATCTCTGCAATTCCCAAGTAAAGAGATTATGTAGCAGGAAGTCACCTCTGAAACTGCTTCTGAGTAACCCTCCCTTGTGGAGAGATCCCAATCCAAAGGGCAAAATATAATTTGGAGCATATCCACGCATGCTCCAAATCACAATTTCCCTTCAAATCTGGATTTCTGTACACCCCCAATCCCCAAGATGAACAAGAACGCAACAGAGAAGACAGGCGCTTTTTTCTCCCACTTCCCATTCAACTGGATGAAAGAGAAAGAAATTGTGTCGAAGGAGAAGAGCACTTTGGAGAAATTTTCCCCAGTGGAATGTGGTTTCTTGCACTCATTTAGAAATGAGGCGGCTGAAGCATTAGTCAAAGCTCTCTCTAGTGATCTGCAGTTCTCCTGGGCTTCCCACGTTTCCATTCAATCACAGGAAAAGATTTGAGGAGGAAATTCTCCTATGGGACTTTTTTCAGAGTTACACTACTGTCACTGTTAGAGTTCTGTCCTTGAGACAGCACTGGAGGATTCTCCTTCCCCTGGGGAAATTCAGAGAAACCATCCCAGAATTTCTCTGCAGACAAAATCTGGTGGCACATTTCAAAAGGTTTTTTAATATATATATATATATTATTTTAGACTGCTTCAATACAACAGAAGTACAAAAAATTAAAAGAAAAAAAAAGAAGATAGAAAATAAGAAAAAAAAGAAATGTCTTTTATGTTCAATGGTAATTGAATGGACAAGCTGATTTTGGGTGAGAGGGGGCAAATCTGAAGCCTAAAGACACTGGTGATCTTGGGAGGAGTGGGAGAAATTTCTCACGGTTTTCAGGAGGTAACATGTCATTATTGTGATAAACTTCCTCTTCATCTCTTGTCAGGATCAGTCTCCCCTCCCCACCCTGAAAAATGCAATCAGTGCCCTTAAAATACTTAAAATGAATGGTCGTGTGGCGGGGGGGGGGTGGATTTTCAGCCCAGCACAAGGACAAATAGTGTAGTACCGGATAAGAGAACGCCACGGCTTCCTATGTACTTCTAATGTGAAGCTGATATATATACAGCTGTCTGAAGATTTCTTGGCATCAACCCCTCAGATCAGCAAGAGAGGAAGATTCTCATGAAGTCAGAGCCGTCAAGGTTTTTGCAATGAGAGAGGAGATACCAATAAAAGAGAACCCCAAGGACTCTAGAGAGGAGAGAAGCTACAGAGTCTTGGAAACTGGATATGTGTACCTTGACCCTCACTTATCAGTAAGCATGTTAAAGCAGGTCCTCCCTGTTCCCTTTGATCTCTTTTCTAATGGGTCTTGCTTTAATGGAGATACAGTAATGCTGGTACCACAGAAATGTCTATTTATTCTTGTTCTGGAATATTTTGGAAGGCACCATCTCCATACCCAGGAGCAGAGAATTCCATCACATGTAATCTTTTCCATTTGCTGTGTTCCAAGTGACACATTGCTCATCTAGCTGGCAGCATCTAGTCAACCTTGGCTGATCTCAGGAAATTAGGCTGGAAGAAAAACCGTCAGGAAATCCCAGGGCTTTAGGCTGGACTGGGAAGTAAAACCAACAAACAAAAAACCAGAAGAACCTAATGGCAAGCCAATTCTGTGTTGTGGTCTGTAAAACTACATGGATGTGTCCATGAAGTCATCAGAGTCAAACCTGATAAGAAGAGACTTCATGTTCCCTGACAAATTAGAGGATTATGCCTAAATCGGTTTCTTCCATTCATTAGATCCTCTGTAGCCTAACTGAAGCGCCTCTCCATATAGAGATGAGATAGAAGGCCATTAGAGAGATGGCCATATCTTCTCCCAAAGAGTCTCCTGGCAGTCTTTATGAGTTGCGGAACTGCCCTTGTAGTCACCTAGCTCAGTTGCCTCCCTATGCTCAGTTGCAACTCTGTGCTGCCTGGGCTCAGTCTACAACCATGGTTTGTGGGGGCATCTCATATGTTTGGTAATGAATGCAGCTCACGTGTATGTTTGGGGGGAGAGTGTTTTACCATCAGTTTGGAGAAACCATCACAACTGACTAGGTCCACATAACATAAAAAGCCATAAATCATGGTTTAAGTCCCAAAGGCAAGGTTCACCCATCACACAAAGCCCAAACTACACACACTTTAATGCAATTTGTGAACCAGATCTTAGCAGTGGCACTCCACTAATTTAAATTGGAACCTTTTGCAGTGGAATTACCAAGGGTTGAACCCTGGAGCTTCTGCATTCAAAACACATGCACTCTTTTCACTGAGATTCATTCCATCAGGTCTTTACTGGGCTTGAGTTTTCCTGCTTTTTCAGTGTTAATCATAGAACTGTGGAGTTGGAACAAACTGTGGGAAAGTCCTTCGGATAATCAAAAACCAGGGCTAGCTGAACCAGAGAGAATCTATGTTTGAACAGAATGTAACCTCTTTGCAAGCTGGCTCAGCAAACAACCTTTTCTAGCAATCATGATGGCTAATTAGCTTAATTATATGTCCATCTGAACACACGTGTGGATGGAAATGCAACAGCATACTAGGGTGGACTACAACAATGATTTGCCAAAGATCAGGGGAAGGTCAAAGTATGTCTGATGGATAAAAGTACCATAAATCAGGATGACTATGATCAAGAGCTGACTGAGACCAACTAGACCACTCGGTTAACTGTCTTCTAGATTGTAACAATATTTCATGACAAGATTGATGAAAATTGGCTAGCCAGAGTCCAACACTTTCAGGTTATAAATTAGGAGACAAGAGGAGCTCTGGGTATATGTGTGTGAAGCGTGTAAGGGTGTGCATATAGTGTGTAAGAACTTCTCTAGTTACAGCTGTTTTATCTGCTGCTTTTTGCTTGCTGCTTCGCTCACTATCTTTTCCACCCTAAGAAATCTTTCTGGAATCAAGAAGCTACAAGACAACTTTGATAACTATCTGATTAATAATTTAGATAACCTCTCTGCTTGCATTAGTTGGGAAAATCATGTTGATCAGCAATGTGTACCTCTAATTATCTTAGAGCTTAAGAAATCTAAAGGGACAATTGTATTCAAGCCTTGATCCAGTTAATCAATGCCATTGTCGTAGTGTATACTGTTGCCTTCTGTGGTTGCCCCCTGGGGACAAGGATCCCGAGAGGGAGGAATATTCCCCCCTTTATGTTCCCCCCCTCCCAAGAGGGACCAGCCCAACCCTCTGCCATGTGCAAGACAACCAATGTTTTGCAATGTTATGCAATGTAAAATAAATCCATACAATTTGCACAAACTATTTCGCTCACACAATTCACGCTCTGATGGATGAGATAGACTCGCCTAACATTGCATCACCAACTAGCCTGCTGAATAATACTGATACTAACAATAACTTATTTTGCATTTAAAAATTAAGCATAGAACAGAAATAAAGGAATATCAATTGCATTTGAATATACCAAATGCGAAGTAGATACATCAAAGCCATCTGTAAGAGAATAGTGAAATACCAAAGAGGTAACTACTTTACAATAAAAAGAATAGATCTACTTAATCTTATAAAACCTACTGATTTTATATAACTAATTAAATCAAGTAAAATTAAGGAATACATACAATATCACAGCCAAAAGGGCTTGTCACTAAAGCCAATCCAGAATTAAAAGTCCCCAGTCAGAGGAACTGTTCTGGGCGTTTTCTTTACCCAAGGCTAAATCTGCTGGTTCTCCCCTTTTATGGAGGGCACCAGTTTCTTACCATTATAGTATTCAATGCGACTCTTGTTGCCAGTAAGGTTGTACCAGACTTCAAATGGTTCTTCAATTTCAGCATAAGGGAGGCTGATGACTCCTGCAGGACACAAGGAGAGACTTGGATAAATCAACCATTTGCTGTAGGTGGAAGCACCACTAAATTTAGGGTTATCTTCTAATTATGGAAATGGATATCAGACAAGCTTGTTTTATATTTACTTGGTTATTTACATTTTGAGGCTGCAAACAGATTCGAGGTTGGACAGATCCCTCATTCTTCTTGCTCAGAATGTTATTTTGCACTGGATGCTAATTCAAACAAGACATGAAACTAGTGTAGATACCCTACACTGTTGATCCTTAGCATGTAGGTAGTGAGAGAGAGATCACTGCTGAATATGGAGGCTCCAGGTCTAGTTCTCATCACTACTGGCCACTGATCTGCTGTCTGCCTACTTAATCTGTCATGGGTTCCAGGGGCCACCAAAATTGAGTGGCAACAAATTCCAAAAGAAGGTGAGAAATTAACTTTTTATTTATAGTGTTTTTGTTGAAAGCATTTATATCCTACAGTTTCCTTGGAATGATTCCAGAAGAACTTACAGCTTCAAAAAGGGACAGCCTTCTTCGAGGTTTGCAAGCCAAAAAGAAACAGCACAAAAAGAAAAATGGGTGAGGAGGGAAGAAAACAAAATACCCCAGTGGCAATTCTTAATGTTATACAGATCTCCTAAGAAAGAAACAGTTTACGGCAATAATATAGTAAAGGCTGTTAGTCTTTTTAATACAACTAATCAGAATGCTATATAGCAGATTAAAATTCTCCAAGCACTCAAGGTATCTCAGTTTAAGGATTCTGGGAGTTAAGTCCAGCACATCCAAACAATGCCAGTTGGGGACAGTGACCTGCATTAACGTCATGATCATTATGCTAATTCTTTTAAGTTGTTATATCCAGAATGGGCATCATACTGGCTAATCAGGGACCTACATCAATAAAAAAATCAACAGTAGCTTGCCCAAAGCCACCAAGGTGAATGTTTGGGGGAAGTGGTAACCTCTAAAAACAATTTGGAGGAAAAGAGGGGAAAATCCAAAATGTCGAGCAAAACCCCACAGGCTTCCAACAATCTGTCAATCTTTACGTAAAAACTATTGGACCTACTTATGTAAAAGACCTTCGGAAACTACTTTTTCCAAGTTTTGTTCCTAACGTTTCCTTAACGTTAACAAGCAATTTAGCTGAAAAAACAAGGGTGAACAGAAAAGCGGTATTTTCCAGCCCACAAGCATCACGAAGGAAAGACATGAACTCCACAAAGGTCTGTTCAATCTTAAACTCCTGGAGCAACTTTTCCAATTAGGCGGCAACACAAGAGATGCTGCATTGACAACTATTAATTTGCATGCCATTTTCTTGGAAGTAGGGCACATTCACATTCTGGGTGTTTTGAAAATGCATTCAGCAGTCTCTCGGGTTCCATCATGGCTATTCTAAATGCCTGGTGAAATGGGAACATCTATAACCGTTGTTGTGCAACTGCCTTGCTCACATATATTATGAGGAGGTAAATATAAATTAAACATTTAAGTTTCACGTTACTTTTTTTTTTTTAAAGCAAGCTGATATGTTCTCCTATTATGCATTTGTGGAGAGCATTTTCAGCCTTAGTTAGAAAAGAGTTACCTCAATGAGACCAATCCTGATTTAAGCACCAAAATAAGCACATTTTGTGCACCCACATTCAGCCTTTTTATGCCTTTTGTATGATGGGGAAACAAGTCAAGACACTGTAGTCGCTGACCCCATTTCTGTAACACGCTAAGACATGCTTCGCATTAATCATGGGCTAAAGATACCCAGTCTGGGGATCAATAATTCATTATTCCTGCACATGTTCTGACAAATCCCTCTTTTTCAGCTGGTCAGCTGACACATGGCAGTTGATTTGGTTTCTACTAACACGGGGTCAAAATCTTCCTTGCAATTTTCCAGCATTTTTCTTCCCCTGAAAAAGGGGCTCCTGGTTTTATTCCTTATTCTCAGGGTGCATGGAAATGGTTTGAGAATTTCTCTTGATGGTGTCTTGGGGCTTCTTTGATTGCTGGTGACAGTTTGGTGTAATGGTGTAGAGCCAGGAATACTATTGTCCACGTGCGTGCACTTTTTTCTTCTTTAAAAGAACCTCCAAAATACATTTCCTTTCATGAAATTGAGCAAGAACTGCTAGGGAAATAATGAAGGAAGAATGTTTGGGAGCAGGCATAGTTTTTATTGAATAAGAAAGCAGATGATGGGCCAACCTGGATCATTGCCACGCAGATGGCATAGAAACAGCTTTGCTTTTAAAAAGAATTCCAGCATGTATGTTTGCAGGTCTGGGTGAAAGAAATCCCAGATAAATTTCCATTCTGTGTCCTCTTCTATATCTGTCAGAGTATTCCAGGAATGTTGGGAAAAACCATGGCTCCAGATTATAGCTAAGATATGGTTGAGGGTTTAAAGTGGCTGAAGTAAGTCTACCTACCTAAACTTCCATATTCACCACCTTCTTAATGTTGCCTGTGAGAAGTTTGGAAAACTTTATTTCCATTTCTGATTAACCACCTCTTGTGGTATCAGCCAGACTTTAAACCTGAAGTTCAACTCAACTATGGCAACTTGAAACCACTCAGCTGTAAAACATGGGGTTATCCACAAGAGAGAAGTATGGATGATAAGCTAAGTCAATGTTTCTCAACCTTGGCTACTTTAAGATGTGTGGACTTCAGCTCTTAAAGGAACCAATGATGTAGAAATGCTTTAGTTTTTCTCCTCTATTTCTCTCCCTCCCTCCCTCCCTCCCTCCCTCTGAGACAACAGGACAAGGTGGAATGTGAGGAGGATACAGAACTGTTCTAGCTCTCTGTTAGCATTTAAACAAGGAAATGGATTAACTTTTATTAAATAACTTAAAATGGATTGCAAACAAGTACCCTTAATATTAGAATTTATCCAAAAGCTGTCAATCCTACCTTTCTCTGGCACTAAATATGCACCCATAAATCCGTCACTTTGACAGATGGAGGTTTGACTAGGACTACGAGGCTCCCTCAACCCATCCTTCCACTCACACCTCCCAAATACCTCTGTCCTCAATTCCCCCCACTTCCAGAATATAAACTGGGAGGCAGTGCCCTGTGTTACCATGCTTTGATTGACAGTTCTAATAACCAGACATCACATAAGCACCAGGAGTCTTTTGTTGATTATGGAGGTATACAAATCAATCAATCACATATGTGCCACAACTGACTCAGAGCAGTTGTGAGGTTGGTTTTATCACAGGTCCTTTAGATGCTCAGGGGTTTCCCAAAAAACTGGAAAACCAGGAAAACAAGAGCCTGTTTAAAAAAGCCTGGATCACAAATCAGGCATGAAGGAGACATGCTCTGGATAGGAGAAGAGGGTGGCTTTCAGGAACCAGAGGTCCTCCCATTGACAGTCCCATTTGTCCACACCTTGCTTTTCTCAGGTTTGTTGAGATCCCAATCAACTTTGACTTGAAACATCATCTTCAGGATTTTGTTCTGGTAAGGGGGGGTGCATTGGGAAAGATTTAAGCCATCATGTTCATTCTAGTTTGAGGGAAGAAGAGTTGAGAAACCCCATGTAGAAGTCTACTGGACTCAGTTTTCTGAATGATAACAAAGGCAGCCTATTTTCCCAAATGAGAATCCATATGAACATAATAGATCAAAGCCAGGCATTTTGCATATATGTTAATCCTTTGAAGTAGTCCAGGGGAGAAGCATGACAATGAATACACTAGCTCTATCTTTATGGTAAGCTTACATTAACAGAATCTTGTAAGTCTGGGAGTGTCCCTCCCGCCCCTTATTTTACTCTCCCAAAAACTAGGGAGGATCTTCTGAGATGCTTTCTCCACCTCTCCTCCTTTGAACTCAAACGTCGTGTATCACACCATTGCCTAGGCTGTGGCTCTTCCTCCTGCCTCCCAGGGTCATTCCCACATACCATCACAATACATTGGGGATTCAAGTTATTGGCTACATCATCCCTGTCCACCAAATGGTTTCTTTCAAGGTACAGAATAGAGGGGGGAATAGAGGGTGTCCCCCTTTCCCTCTTTATTCTGCTACTGCCTTGCACTTTAAAAGGGTTAAGTTGGAACAACCAAAGGCCTCTCCCTTTGGGGCTGTCCCTGCTAATTAGCCACAGTATTGTTTCTAGTTCTGTGTCCTTCTGCTATATGGATAGAACTATGAAGATAATGATTAGGAAATGACCCCAATCAAATTGCACCCCACCAATGACATCATGCTCCTGGATGTCTTGCCATGTTTCATAGCCACATTTTTAATTAAAGCAGGTATTTTACTATATTTCAAGTCAAACTAATTTAACTGTGTTTTAATAAACCACAAATGGGTATGCATAGCCCAGTAAGCCTTAAACTACAGGCTGCAGAATACTATGGTTAGATTCAAGCAGCATACTGAGCCCAAAGCTGAATTTTAAAAATGAACTCTCCCACAGTTTCCTCCTTAAAAGATGGCATGGAATGCTGAAACAATAGGGCAAAAGACAGGAGGGTTGCAGATGGAAAACCACATCGACTGGACAAAAATTCCAGGCAGAAGAAAAATAAATCATGTCATATAAACTTCCTCTGCACGCATTTTCTTTCCAAGAAAAATGCGAAGTTTGAAAACCGGGTAAATGTATGGTTTTTCAGCCTAGAGCAGTGTTTCTCAACTGTGGCTACTGCTCAATGTGTGGACTTCAACTCCCAGAATTCCCCAGCCAACCATGGTTGAGAAACACTGGCCTAGAGCGGTGATATACAACTGGGATTTGCCACTCAGCTATTAACATCTGTGTACCTGTGAGTTCCTGTGCCAAAACAAGAGAGACACTTTGCATGACTTCAAAAGGACCATCCCTCCTGTAGAGGTAAGGGATAATCTGATGGCCAAATTTCCAAAGGCTGTTCTAATATATATTGGTGATTTTCACACTTTGATTCAGCACATTTAAGATCCTGTCCTCATATAAATTCATTCCTGGAAAGATGCATGAGGCACAATAAATCTTTTTGCCTCTGGATCTCTCCTAAGATTTGCAAAAACCTACTCAGGTAAAAAAAAAAAGGGGGGGGAGAAGCTGAAAGCAAGACACTCCCCTAAGAAAATTCTGCCTTGCTAGATTAGCAGGATTTTGACAAGCTCCCCACCTGTTTTTATTTGGCTAAGGGGAAGATACCAATTATAGTCTAAGTTTTGCTTCCTGTCAAATCTTTCCTGGTGCAAACTTGCATTTTCTATACACCCATAACCCATGGTAATAAAAGACAGCCTAAACTGGGTACTGTACTTCACAAAGATGGTTGCAAAAGATAGCATTGAGAAATGTTCATGAAAGAAAAGGCAGTATTAAGGGTGCACACTTCCTATTTCTAGACAGACAATTATTTTCTTCTAGGTGATTGTATACCCTTGGCATGCAGTGAAACTTGAACCCTGAAACCTTGGCCTGTTCCAGCCCTTCACTGGTGGGCTTTCATGTCACGGTAAGTCCAAATCTGGATCGTTATTGGCTTAACATATATTGAGTGAACCTAGCCACTGTCATTTATAAACATGGCTTAGGGTGTGTGTGAAGCCAGCAAAGCCAGCAAATCATTAAACAAACCATGGCTTCGTGCAGCATGTGAACCCGATTGCATTTATCTGAAAGTTTGATCTTTAACAAATTCAGTGGGACTTATTCTCAGGGAAATACATATAAAACTGTCTCCTTAGAGCAGGAGTGGTAAATTTACAGCCCTCCAGATGTTGTGGGGTTATAACTGCAATCACCTTTAACCAAGGGTCATGATAGCTAGAGCTGATGGGATCTGGAATTCAAGAACATCTTGAAGATCACAGATTCTCCACCTGTACCACAGAAGACCAAATAGGAGAATTATATGATATGCCACCAGAAAGTCAACAGGTGCAGTCACCAATATCCAAAGTGGTAATGGTCCAAAGGATATTTGCAAATTCCTAGCTGTGCATTACACTGCTTGGAGAGAAGCTCACAGCATTAACTGCATGATAACAGTTACCCACTGTTGTTTTTATAAACAGAGGTTCAAGATCAGATTCAGCACCACTATTCTATATAAAAGGAACAGCAAGGAAAAAATGACAAATGTGGTTTAAAAACTGGGCGGCTGGGTTACCCTGGTTTGATTTTTTTAGTCAATGTCAAGGAAAACCATTAAGAAGTGTTGGTTAGTGGCTTCCAAAAAGGCACCCTGAATGCACCTTACCTTTGACATGGTAGAGGGCTCCAAAATCTGGGGTTGTGTTAGAATCATTGCACCCATTTCCTGAAATAAGAGAAAATAAAGGTGAATGTAATACTGAATCCATCACATTGTCATCAGATTCTCTGCAGAAACAAGAGAATATAGAATGAGGAACCTAGAGGAGGTGGCTAGCATGGCAGTATTGCTATGATTGGGTTCATATATGATAAGCCATATCATGGTCTGTTTGTTTTTGGGCTTAGTGCATTGTGTGAACCAAGCTGTTCACACCAAGGGGCATGGTTCAGTATGTTGCATAAATGTGGCCAACTGTGGTTTATTCCAATCACAGTTATGTTTAGCGCAATGTATGAACCCCAGCCAGAGTCTTCTTGCTATTTGCTATTGTACGTGCAATTAGATCACAATAAGAAAATCAGTATCATCCTGCTTTTATTTTTTATTTGTAATTGAGTCACCTTGGAACAAATTAGGAATGAGCAGGTCTTCCAGCCTCAGTCTTCCTATTTGCAATACAGGGGACCATATTGCAGATTAATAAGCAAGGGTTGCTGTATTGATTACAGTGAGATAATGTATGCAAAGTACCTGCACATTTCAAGCAGGATGTTTCTCACTCTGGTAGATACCCACATATCAGGCAACAACAATAACTTTATGGTATTAAAAATAGCTGGCAGAGTTAAGTTTATTTAGCTTTGCTTCATCACTAATAACAAAAATAATGATCCACATTAGCATGCTGTTCTTTCGCACCACCAGAGTTTACTGCATTTATAGTTTAATTCCGCTTCCCCAACCTGGTTCCCCTCATTAGGGAACTGCACCCCCAACATATTTGGAAGATGCCAAGTTTGGAAAGCCGGATTTAGATGTAAGTACGTGCAAGACCAATACTTCTATCCTGGTTATCTTCAGACTACCTCCTCTAGGTTGAATCTACCCTACCAAAGATGCCTGCAGATCATGCATACTAGAGTAGAGGGTCTCCAAGCTCCAAACCCACGATTCTCAACCTCCCCTGCCAATCTTTGGAACTCAGGCAAGGAAGCAAGAATCTCAATCAAGAGACAAGGGACAGAATCTTGGAACCTGCCATAGACACCTCCAGTTAACCTCCAGTTAGATGTCTGTTATTAGGGAGTTCATTAAGAGTCTCATTGTACATTGTCACCTATGAGCGGATTGCCTATAGACGTAGACTTTGTCTGGATCAGTATAATGAAATATAGGGTTCATTTATACAAAATACAGGAGGTTAAAAAAAAGCATGACAGTTATATAAGAGTTTTAGAAATAAATATATTCACACTTGCACAATATTTGCATTCGATAAGGATATATAGAATTGAAACTGTTTACTGTTATAGATATATTTTGTTTTTCTTCTTCTTTCTTCTGTTTTTTTTCATTTTTTTTACAGCACTTGTTATGTGTTTTTTCCCCTTCCTTGCCAATGTATGCATTTCTATCATGATTATCTTTGTATTTTGTTTTCTATTATTTTAAAAACAATAAAAATAAATACATTTTAAAGAGTCTCGTTGTACATTTTTCATCTCTTCTGTCCAGTCTTTTAGAAGCCTGGACTGAGCTGCCATTTATGATGTAAGCTACTAACAAACTCCTCTCCCATCTATTGTTGCTCCGGTTTCATTCCCAACCACCTCGTGATCTCTCACATTCATCAGGGTGCATGGCCAGAGGGAGTTCAGAAGCAAGCATTCTCTGTGGCGGCTCTCCATTCGTAGAACTCCGTATGTCCCCCCCCAAAATGAGAGAAACTGCTATGCTCAGGGTATTCTGGAAATTAATTAAGCCTCATTTGTTCCCAAAGTCTTGGGGACTGAGGGACTGAGAAGAATTTATATTTTGACAGGCATGAGTGATGGGCATTATGGTATCAGCATTGTATCTGCATCTTTATGATGATTTGTAATATTCTGATGATGATCTTGGTATATTATGGGGCTTGATTTAGATTTGCTTGATCAGAGCCACATAGAGGTAGCAGTATAAATAAAATAAATAGCACTGTCTTACTAAAAATGCAGCAAGCAAAAATGGCAGTTGGCTGGTAGAGGGGAATGGGTAGATTTTCAGGTGAAAGCTCCCATCTCACCCTCAAGGCTGGAAATTGCGTGGGGAAATAGGCATTTGAGACAAGAAGACTAAAAAATAAAAAGAGGAAAAGGAAAGCAAACAAAAGAGAAACTGAGTCCAAACTCAAAGGTTGGGGTTAGATACCATGCAAAACCCCAGTTAACAATAACACGGCCCCTGTATTCTCATTAACATCCTATGTCCAAACATTTAAATAAACCATATTATAGCTTAAAGTGACAGCCTGGCTCAGACAATATGGTAAGACAATGGCTGGATTCTCACAAGCTATCCTCGATCTCGTTATAACTTAGTCCAATTATTGTGTGCAACCAGACACGGTAGATTTGATCAGTTTCAACTTACACTCACTTTGACTGAGACTTCAAGGAATACCAGTTCTTGTAAGATTCATCCCTGTTATTAAGCCACTCCAGTTGGGAAAACACAACCCTGATCCAATCACAAAAACAAAGTAACACACCCTGAAGATGAGGCTGATCCTTTCTTTAAAGTCAGCATTTTCCATAACCAGAACAAGCCCCTAATTTGCAGATTTGAGAAGGGCTACTTGATGTGGAAGGAGATAAACTGCTACCACCTAGGAAGACAAGCCTTACAGCATCCCCTTCCATCCCCTTTGCTTTCTTCCCATCTCCATATAAAGTGGCTGGGTACAGAGCAGAAGAAGCGGGTACAAATTAAATATTCCTGATTACTACTGACTCCCAGGCAGGGCTGAGCAGTTGAGATATTTACATGTTCCATAAGGAACCATTTAATTTCCGGCTTCTCAAGACAATGTGCTCTTCCTTCATTTTTTTTTCCAAGACAGCACTTTTCCTGATAATTCCAAATATATATTTTTCCTCTTTCTTCCCTATCTTCTGTCTTCTCATTTTTAGACTTCCTGTTCCAAAAGGTGGAATAAAGAAGTTTGAGGTGGAGGATCTACTGATAGATATCCAAGGTTTTTGATTCTCAATAGTTTAAGAATTTGGGAGGAATGCTGACAGAAGGGAAGGGAAGGGAAGGGAAGGGAAGGGAAGGGAAGGGAAGGGAAGGGAAGGGAAGGGAAGGGAAGGGAAGGGAAGGGAAGGGAAGGGAAGGGAAGGGAAGAGAAGAGAAGAGAAGAGAAGAGAAGAGAAGAGAAGAGAAGAGAAGAGAAATCTAAGACAATTAGCTGTGGCTCATCCTGAAAACTACATCCATCTCAGTGCTCCTCACCTATAAAACATGGGATCAGGTTTGCTCAACTTGGAGTTGGAAGTTAGTTTTCACACTGTCAAAAATGAGCAACCTGATGTGACATTAGGCCTTTACCAAAACAAGGAACAGATGGCAGCTATCTGGTACCCAAAAGAAAACTGCTTCTATCCCTTTACAAAGAATGGGGAAAAAAAGAAATTTGGAGATGAATTACTATAAGCAGAACTTGAATTTGTTATTCGGCAGTTGCTAGAGTTCTTTCATAATGGCTTCTTGGTTTTTCTATAATTCATCGCTTATCAGAAGTTCTTGGATTCTTGTGTGTAAGTTTGTTAGTTTCAGCTAAGCATGTCGAAAAGCCTGACAGTATTTATGCAGCTGTGGGCTGTCAATGACCCTGTTCCCTAACACTCCAATTCACAGTTGGTTCTACTTCATCTCCAGCTGCTAGTCAATATTCATCCCTGGTTAGTGAATTTCTGCACTTAACAAATAATGATGCTCTCACAGTTAGGCCTAAGGAATTAAACAGACACTATGGCAACCATGATGGACAGAAATACTGCGACAGAAAAACAAAACCCAAACCTCCTTTGTGCAACCTCCATGGAATTTGCTGAGTCTTAGTGTCACTTTGGACCTCTTTGCTACTTTAATTTCTTAAAATAAGCCAAGATAAATGATCTAAGACACTAACAGGAACAAGAGGAGTCAGAGAGAATGTGGAATCATTTTGAATTGTTCAAAAGAATGTTCTGGGATATGTCAAGATGACTTCAGCAAACATTGTGTGGCATTATCTCCTTTGGTTGATAATTAGCATTCATGATCCACTCTCAAATTTACAACATTAGGAAGAAGGAAAAATCTTGTTCTACCACTATGCAATATAAAATAGCCAGAGTATCTTGCTCTCACGTGTGTAAAAACACATACATTAACTCCATTTGACTTTTATTTCCCTTTCCCCTTGCTTTGCTATGTTGTTCCAGCTCTATGGGGATCAAGAGATTCTTCACTGACAATTTCAAAAAAATATGTATCACACACAACAACTGTTTTGCAAAGGGCCATTATCTACAGGCAATTATCTCTCTCCCAACCTCCTACATTTCTCTATAACCTCTCCTTTTACTGTTTCCCCTATCATTCCACTCACTTGCAAAAACCATAGCAGGACCGAAAAAGATCTCCCTTCTAGAACAATAACTGAGCTAGCAGTGAATCAACCAGATCAGATCAGCTGTTACAGTTTTCACCTGCATCTATTTTAATTCTCTAGCTGTGCAACCAAGTGTCACACCCCTCTCCTTCCTTATGATGGCTCCGTCTGTGCAAAGATCTCACCCAATGTTAATAAATACGCATTTGCTCATCTTATATAAGAGGTTTCTACAATAGCATTCAGCTGTTAAAATTAGGGCAGTTTACACTCAGACTATACTAAACATCTAAAACTAAAAAACATGAAAAGAGAATATTAGACATAATCTGTCAGAAATTAAAATCCAGCAGCAATCAGCAATTGAGGATCTTTACTTGGGCACCAGCATAGGACATCTATCTTATGGAGCAAGTTTCATAAGGAGTACCATAACTGAAAATATTCGCTTTTCAACTGGTATATATTTCTAACCATAGGGTATCCATAGAGGGTTCCCCCTGCTTCCTAAATCTTATTAAATGGGTAGGCTGATCTGGAAAAATATGTTTAAAATACACAGATCCCAGGCTTCAAAGGAATTAGTGGTTAAGCAGAAGCACTTAGCTTAGGCACTGAAGGGAGCCAGCAAAGCACTTTAAATTATAATGACATCCATTCTGAATTACTGTTAGGCAGTTCGTCTTCCCTGACCACAAGGAGATACGTACGTTGTTTTCTTGGCAGCAGTACAAAAGTGGTTTGCCATTGCTTTTTCTCCAGCATGTTTTTTTTCAATTTCCTAGTCTACTCTAGTCTAAACCACATTACAAATATTCATCTTTAAATGGATCAATATTTAACCCATCAGTGTGATGACAGCCTTACTCATGGAACACACAACATCTTTTCAACCCAGTTTCTGAAGCTATTTTTGCTCAAAGCAAAGAACATCTCATTCCTTGTCCTTACCGGTTTTATAATACCTTTTCTTCAGAGTAATCAGAGCTTCCCAACATTGCTGAATACATTGTATTTCAAAACTATGGGACTATTAATTTTTCTTATGCAACCTGCTAGGAGAAGGTACCCATTATTTATAATAAGCAGAGAAATGGTTGAGAATTGAATGGATGTCATTGTGAAACTGATCAGATGAGTCCCTGATAAGGTCAGGTCGCAAAATTATTTGAGAATGAGCAAAACATCAATGATAGAATGGAAGGGATCTTCTCCAAATCTCTGTTCCTTCCAAGATCATGGACTTTACATGTCAAGGATAGCATCTCAGTGGGGCTGGAATACCAGCCTCAGATGTTAAAAGATGCTCCATGCTTTGAGGGATCTAGCATAAAGCAGGTTGCAGCTGCAGTCTCAGGAACCATATTTAATTCTGTTTTCCAACACAATTCTAAAAATGCTCCCTCAGAATTGAATATCATTTGATTCAGCAGGATTTAGCTCAAGTGTGATTGTGCAATAATCTAGTGATAGAAGCATGGGAGCATGTAACCCATGTCTCCGTGATCACTGGAAACTCTCCAAACCCTACCTGTAGCACCTTAAGTCCTGGAATTTTAATTTCTAATTTGACATTAAGAGCATCCTATTAAATTCATGGGAAGGCATATTTTTTTAACTTTAATTCTAGCTGAAAGCAATCCCATTTCATTGTTGTCCTTGCCTTGCCTACTTTATGCAGGCTCCATCTTGGTTTTTAGGATGTGATGCCGGAGACCTTGCCCAAGGACAAAGCAGTCCTCTTCCTGGAAAAGGTTGCGCCATAGGCAACTTCGGAACGACAAGCACGGACTCCCTTCAGCCAGACAGAAGATAGAGGCAGGATGATTGCCATGTTCCAGAATTCCCCAAAACTGATCAGAAAAAGGTGATAATGCTAATTTCTTTTCCACCACATGGGGACTCAAGATCATACACACTTGTCGCCTTCCTACTTGAAAAAACGTGGTCTTTATAGCACAGCCAACCATGTTAGAATAAGATCCTAACCAATTAAAAACGTATGTTAGCTTCTCACAGGCTAGTGCCCTACAGATGTGTTGGGAGTGCTGAGTTCAAGGAGTAGCCATCCAAAACATCTGGTGCTATCAGGACCCAGAAGGCTGATTCATTCCATTCATGTCAGTGTTTGTACTCAAAGTTTATTTCAGCCAAATACCAGTACAGAGCAGAACCATCAACCGTTCAAAGTAGAAGAGGAAGGCTAGATATGAAATACCAGCTAAAACGGTAGGACAGAATATTATTACCATTATTGTTATCAAAATAAACTATGTTTGTACAGGTATGAATGGGGTTTATGAGTTCCATAGTGCTGAAGTTGGGCTTTACTCAGAATTGTAAGAAGTGGTTCCAAGGATTAGAACTTCACCAAGTCTTCTCTGATGCTTTTTGCTGGACTGATTTTTAGAGAAGGGAATCTTTGGAACTGTAGCTCTGCAAAGAAATCTTTGGCACTTTTTGAAATTTAGTTTCTAGGAGGCCTTGGAGATGGCTCAGCAGCTTATATCTACTGCGTGCAGATGCCCACAACTCTGGAATGGCAAAAATTGCCCAATTGTTTGAGTCTTGGCCATGATTGATTGGCACCAGTCTCAGTCCTCCCACAGACTCTGACTTGTAATTCCAAGCAAAACTGGATGAACTGCCGTGAGAGCTGCAGTTTATGGTTTATCTTTCAATTAACTTGAAAGAACCAGACTGGCATGGAGGGTTACTCTGGCTCTGCCAGTCTGTCAAGCCAAAAAAGGAACAAGAAAGGGTGCTTTCAGAATCCCAGCTAAGTCTGTAATCAGTTTCAAAGAGCATCAGCACTTTCAAGCATTTAAATTAAATACTTGGATGGCAAGAATGAGCCAGAAATGGTGAGGTTTTTATAATTGGTAGGAAAGCGCTGCTCATCTTTGTATTTAAATGCTAACCTGGTGGCCAAAAGCCATCAGAAATTCTGTGCACACTTACGGAGCAAGTGAGTAGATTGCTGTGGAAAGCACTTTCTGTTACCCTCTTTCATCTGTGGGAGGAGTGCCGTGTTCATCTACGGTAGCAAAAAATCAGAAGGAGCCCGGAAGCATCTTTTCCCACACACACATTCTTATTCGGAGGCAGATTCCATCCCTTCTTCCTTTGAAAGCAACCTCTCCTCTGGCAGGCGTACACAGCAGTGACCAAACACCAACCGCACTCCAGAAATTATGCCGGTTGGCCTGTTTAATACCTGGATGGGAGACTATCAAGAAATGCCAGGGCTGTAGGCTTGACTGGAAAACCTAAAAACAGGATGAAGCCAATACCAAGCCACTTTTATTCCGTTGCCAGGGAAACTGCACGGTCTTGCCCACAAAATCACTAGGAGTCAAGCTCAATTTGAAGGAGGTTTTATCTTTTAACCTGAGTGGGCTTATTAAAGAGGGTTGCTATATCGTCTTTTTAACAGCAGAGGTCCTCCCTTCCCGTAGCTTTGTAAAACTGGCAGAGCTAAACTATATCCTTACGTTGGTGCTACAACAGGAATCCCAGATCAGCAGTAAAGCAGCAGAAAGCGGCAAACTTCAGACCTGTTTCTATTACGAAAGCACCACTGGTCTGCAGTCTTTTAATGTGTTTTGTAGTTTTTAAATGTTTTTATGTTTTTTTACTTATGAGCCGCCTAGAGTCGCTGGTAGTGAGACGGGCAGCGTATAAATTTGATTTATAAATAAATAAAAATAAATAAAATTATAAACGCCGTCCTAAGCACACTTAATACCATCTTGCATTAAGTCTAATAGGGAGTAGGGACTGATTATGCTAATACACTGCCATTCTCTACGCCTTAAATTTGCCTTTCTTAATTGAGCACGTGCTTGCTAGTACCCCAATAATTAAGCAAATTTTGACGGAGAATATCACAACTCCAGGAAGAGCTCCACACATTAAAAGAAACTAGAAGGAAAGCAGAGGCTTGTTTTATGCAAGTGTTGCACAAGTATTCAGCGCCTATGGCTCTGTGGGTGTTGGATTTGGGGAAATGCTTATCAGGAGCTGACTGTGAGCAACAGTTACTGTGTCCCAATCAAGCAGGTCACGCTGGAAGCTAAATCACTACATTGGACAATGGCCAACTTTGCATTAGCACAGAATGCAGTTGTTTAGTTTTTGGTTAATACTGAGATACCTGGTTAACTGAACAATTGTGTCTGGGTCTCCAAATCATACCAAGGTGAGGCTTGCTAACCATGGTTTATTAAATTAACTACAGTTTGCAGTTGGGTCTGCAAATACATTAAGCCCTAAACTATGGTTGACAAACCACTACAGCTGCCTGGTTCACTCAAAATGCAAGCTGCGTTATGGCTGAACTCAAAATATCAATTCTTAGCTGTTAATCATGATGTCAAAAGCTCCATAAGTGAGATTTCCTTAGCAAATTGGAGGTACCCAGTAAACACCCCAGGCCTAGCAAAGAATATACTTGACTGTATTCTTTAACCACTGTTGTAACTGCCAACAGTTGCTACCTAAGGCAGTCGCTAAGCGAGGACTACCTGGATTATCCATTGCAACAGACAGTTCCACAGATATAGTTCCTTTCCTTGCTGCTCAGAGGGATATTACAACTGTTGGATTTTAGCTTGTTGTGCAAAGCATCTTTAGCAAAAGGAAGCTGTCAATCCTACCCATTGTCCCCACAACTCAAACACCTCTAACAGTGAAACTGTCACATCTTGAGGGATCTGTATTCAATCATGAGATGTAGAGCTTCCTACATGACAGATTCTGGTAAGAAAAGTAGTTCAGTTTTATACATGAATTATAGGGCACTGTGTATGTGTCATAGATGATCAATTGCCACATGTACACAAAGCCAGGTACATGAATGTTGGATCAGCACAAAGCTGCAAATTACATACATGCAAGGGACACTTTTACACCTATGCAGAAGCATCACAGCTAATCTGTAAAAGCTCTGCCTGAACATTTATGTATTTATTTATTTATTGACAGCAGTTCTTGGCCACCCCAATCCCAAAGGAGAGTTCTCTGGCTGGAGAACAGCAAAATCAAAATCAAACAAACAAACAACTTAAAATTAAATTGGACTGTTTGCATGTATCTCTATACACGGCCTTCCATCCTTCTACTGTAATTTCTCAAGACCAAGTAAAGCCTTGAACTGCGTGTGTCAGGCCTGGGACAGGACAGTCTGATTCACACAATGTAACTAGAATAGATTGGGGTTAGCTTGTTTGTAGTTCAGACAGATTGTATGAACACAGCCTCGGCCCCCTAAGAGCTGTTTTCAGAAGCTTCTTGACAATTTCTTCCAATATTCTGTGTACTTCTGCAAACCTTGTGGTTTCCACCCTCTAGCTGCTAATAACTCTTTTCTTGCACTTAGGTAGTTCCCTTTTGGCTATTAAAGCCAAGGAGATTCTCACATCTTGGGGAGTGATACAGCAAGTGTTAACTTGTCTACCCCCACCCCACCCCACCCCACCCCCCAGTGAAGGAGAGGAACGCAGCTATGCAGAGAGCAGCAAAGCAAATTTATTGAATTTTCCACCCACAAACATCAGCGTTGAAGCAGAGAAAGTTTTGTCTACCGAAGCTGTTCACCGAACACCCTTCTCCAGCCAAACACTTACCGAAAGCAAAAGTCCACGCACATAAGTGAAGTAAAAAGACCAGCCTCCCCATTGCTATTCTGTTCTTGCCAACCTGTCCTAGCGCATACTTCACCTTCCCTTTTTAAATGAATGATGCCAGCCAATAGGAGTATCACAATCTCCTGAAGGGTGGAGCTTCAGCCTGGATTTCAAAACAGTGGGAGTTCTTTGGGGCAGGAAGAGATGGTTGGCCAAGCAAGGCGTGGAAAGAAGGAAGGCTGATTGTACAAACCTGCTCAGAACTTAGTGGAAATGACCATATTTTGGATTGGCTTGGATTCACATCCTTTGCTTAATTGGGTTACTGAATGAACCTGCTTTCTGGATTCAGACAAAATACTAGCTTCAGATTAACCAAACGGGCGAGGTTTCCACTCTGAAGTCATCAAAAAGACAACAAGGTTGAAATTAATCAAGCTTTGCATGTTGTATAAATGTAGTTCCTAAGTTTGCAACTGACTTGGTTAAGCATGTTGGGCAAAGCCAGCCATACTGTAGCATTCACAGTCTGGATTGGAGTAGAAGGGACAACAGCATGACAATTCCAGGCTCCAAAGCTGAGATGCATCCTTCTGCTGCCTTCTAGCCTTTGCAACCAGGGAGAAGGTTCTGAAACCTGAAGACCTGGAGTGGTGGATTCTCCTTCATTGGATAGGTTGAGGCAGAGGCTGGAAAGCTGGAAAGGGTGGTGTAATTTTGATTCCTGAACTGACCATGGATTCAATGTCCTAAAGAACCTCTTACAATTTTGTGTCAGTGTTCCAATGTCAGACATGGATAACTGAACCATGTTTTACTCAATAGTAAAAGTAACCCAATTTTTCTAGATTCATGCAATACATTGAACCGTAACTCATACTTACACATCATTCTAGGCTAAAGTTGGTTAGTTAGTTTGTGATTCAGTATTCTCTACAAAAAAAACCCCTCAGCATAGGTCCACACATCATGATAAACCAAAATGTAGTTTGCTTGTTGGGGGCTTGGCATGCTCTGGAAACACATCCAGTGTGGTTTATTCATACATTTAAATAGCAATTATGCTGGATGAAAACTATATGAAACAACATCCAAATATTCCAGAAACTTCATGTACTAATGTTTGGGAGAAAAACTGATAAAAACCAGAGAAACCTATTGAGCTGGACATCCTTACACAAGCCATTAGTATCAATTGCCCTGTAGGAATAAATCAGAAGAGGAGGGAAGGAAGACACCACCCCAAACTTGTTTCACACGAAGTCTATTCTCCCTGCTCCAACAAGACCGTTAACGCCAATTGCCTTGCAGGAAGGATGCAAGGTATTAGCTTGATTTTAAATAACATTTTACTGCATTTTGATTTAATATTGTTTCTATTGCTTGTGTACAGTTCTGGGAGGTTTCTTCTTCTGAGAGACAAGGTATGAATAATAAAAACAAATAAATAATAAATGCCCCACACTCTTAGTTCTGGGCTTGCTAAATAGTCTGACATTTAATTTTTTTTAATTGTATTCATTTGGGGGAAAGGCAATATAGGTGAACATCACTGCCAACTGTTCGCCCAGCCTCTATAATTGCATCTTTTAAGATTGTTTTGATGTGCAGATTTTAGTGAATGGCATTTACAAAACAGAAAAACTTTCAGTGGTGAAAAAAAAAAATCAGCCACAATCCCCTTTAGCTTGTTTTCTGTAGACTGAGCTGCTGCTAAAAGTTGAACTGGACTTTTCATGTTTTAATCAGTTAGCAAGCCTATTCATTAAAAAATCTGCAAACTCCTATCCTGTTTATTAAATCCCAACCTGGAAATTCTAACGTGCTTTTCGGGCACGAGGATCTCTTCCCTGCGTATACAAGAACAAGGGGTGTTTGCAGGGAAGAGGATCAAAAAAGTTAAGATGGAGGCCACAACCCTAGTCTTTGATTGCATTGTTGTGACCACCGCAGCCCATCCTGTAGATCAGTGTTTCTCAACCTTGGCAGCTCAAAGAAGTGTGGATTTCAACTCCCAGAATTCCCTAGCCAGCAAACAAAAAAAAGGGGGGGGGGAATAGAAAAAATAGAAAGTGCAGAAAAGAAGGAAAAAAATTAGAAAAGAGAGAAAAAATAAGAAATTACTTCCCCCTTCATAACAAATATAAACAATTCTAGTAACATCACCTACTCTTAAAATGCAACAAATGTTCTCTTCTTCCCATATCTTATCTCTTATCTATATACAAATCTTTAAAGACTCCTCATTCAGTCCTGCTCAGCAAAAGTCCATTAATGGTTACCAGCTATAACAACATCTATTTTAACCTTGATCAAATAAACTGACTTTATATTCCTTCCTTTTACTTTTAACAACAGGATTGTTAAAAATAAAGGGAAGGAATATAAAATTTAACAATCTTAATCCTCAATCCCCTTGAATAATGTCCTAGAACTTGATTTCTTCTCATTTTTTCTTTGTCCCTTCTCAGCAAATTCTTCAACACTTTAACAAGTCTCTTTTGTAAATCCAATATAAGAAAGTTATCCAGGTCATTCTTTTGGTTTGTTAAGACATCAACCAGTTTTATTTGTATATCTAGTGTGGCATCTCCTTCCACATCATCCCATAGCCCATTGTTTTTAAATCCACTTTCAAATCTTCTCAGTCCAATCTCGTAAAGCTTGTTCCTCTTCCATATCATCTTCCAAACACAGTCTATCCATAATAGCAGACACCCTTAAAATTATCTTCTGGATTCCTTGTTCACAAATATCCTTCAGATCATCCAATGTTAAAGTATTTTGCTCCGTTTTGTCTTAGTAAGTCAAATTGAAGTGTCCTTTTTTTATTGTAATATTTCATTCCTTCTGGTTCCCTCTAGTGTCCAACCTTCAAAATCCCATCTTATCATAAATATATTTTTAAGTATTCAAAACAACAACATTTTCCCACAGGAAGGATTCTTATAATTAGTTTCAAAATCTTATTTCAAATCAATCTGGACCCTTAGTCCATCTGTAACTTTCCAAAATCAGCGTTCTAATCACCCTTTTGCTGTTTATTCCAAAAATAGAAATTTTTAAGTCGTTAAACTTATATAAAACTTATTTTGCTAAGTACTGAAGGAAACTCATCCAGTGTAATAAAACTTGCCATTATGAAGGTTCCTAATATCTGAAAAGCAGTTAACAAACAATTTCCAAAAGTGACTAAGAAAGGAAGCACACGAACCTGGTGTCCTTGCAAAGGTGCTGACTGAGGTTTGAGCGAGATGGCTATTCCCTCATCTCCCAGAATCTAAACCCGCTGGAGACCGCTGTCTTACAGTCTCCCCATGAGGAGCTACTGTCTGGAGCACTTGTGGTTGATCCCAAGTTCCTTCCTTGTCTGGAGAGGAATCCCAAAGAGCTGGTCCATTCGCCAGCTCTTCATTGCACCCCAGTTTTTGGCTCCACTCTCAGCAGAGCCGTCTTCAGATTGCCATTTCTTCCCAGGGGTCACATTTATCCAGACTGTAATTTTGTACCCACTCATAACTACTTCACCTTTGGCAATAACTTGCACCTGCAAATTAGTGGCACAGCCATGGGCACACACAGGTTCTTCAATATGGCAGCATCTTCATGACTAACCTAGAACAACAGTTTCTCAACTCTTACCCCTGAAACCCATCTCTTACTTGAGATTTATGGATTCATCACCTGGACCCATGGAAATGAATCTCTCATCAAATTCCATCATGACTTCAACAACTTCCATCTCACCATCAACCTCAATCTTGACCTTTCTACAGAACAAGTCCACTTCCTTAATGTTACAGTAAAACTACACCATGGACACATATGTACCACATTATACAGGAAATCTACAGATCACCATCCATACCTACATGCTTCCAGCTTCCACTCAGAATACACCACCCAATCTATCATCTATTGCTACGTTCAACTCAACAACTGCATTTGTTCTGAGAGAGAGAGTTGCTCAACTATAGAATTAAACCCTGAACTCAGGAGATTGAACTACCCACCAAATATGTTCAATATACAAATCAACAGAGCCAGGCACTACACTTTCTCTGGCACTGGATGGCAGGCCCATACTTGCATACAGACAATCACCTAACCTGAAGCAGAGCCTTCCAAGCAACAAGCAACAATAGGATAATGATACTAACATGGAAACCAGACCATGCAACAAACCCAGATGGCTACTTTGTCCCCACATCTACACCAATAGCACCATTGCAGGCCCTAACAAGTACACATGCAAGATTACAGGTGCCTTCACATACACTTCTCTAATTTGATATATGCCATCATCTGACAGCAATGTCCTTCTGGATTCTATATAAGACAAATGGGACAAACTTTGTATAAAAGAATTAATGGACCCAAATTTGACATCAGGACTCAAAACAAGCATAAAGTAATACCAAAGGATTTCAATCTCTGTAGCAGACCATTTTGTGTGACCATGTTGCAAAAATAAGACTTTAACAGCATCGAGCAAAAAATTGCTTGAACTCACATCAGAAAGTTTCAGAAATCTGAAAAGGCCTCAATAAACAAAAAAGTTTACTCAGGAGACTCTGATGAGATGTTCTATCACAGGGTTTCTTTAAATCTAAGCTACACACCGTTGACAAGGTTACCTTCATCCCTACCTCCAAAAAGCTAAAACATAGCTCACGTAAATTTTACCTTTGCAGAACCCATCCATGACTTGTTCCTCTACATGCTTAGTTATTTCTTTCTTTGATTACGCTTCATATCAATTTGCCCAGAACAAACATGAAGCTGATCATACAACAAGTACCTGGAACTCCCCAGAGTCCCTTTTTAAAAAATTGTGTTACATTGATTATTCTCCAGTTGTCTGGCACCAAGCCTGAGTTGGAAGACAAGTCACATATTTTGCTATGAAGTCTGCAATTTCACATTTGAGTTTTTTAAAGTTCTTCAAGATGTATGCCATCAGAACATGATACTTTATTCTCGTGCAGTCTCAGGAGATCCTAGCATCTCACATTTGCTTTAGCTGTTTCAATTCCTTCACAAAGAAAGTCAATACAGCCTCAGGTACCCATCCTATATCTTCTACAGTGAGGACCAGGCCAAGAACTCATTCAGTTACTCTGCAACCTTCATACCCTCCTTCAGCCTAGCTCTGGTTGCTCCTGTACTCTCTCCATCCTTGCCAGATTGTCAGGCTTCAAGCTTGGGCTTGGTAATAAATCACATGCCTCCAGATACTTAACCCTAAATTCAGCTCTGGGCTAGGCTTGGCAGAAGACTCACAGATGCAGCTAAGCTAGATTAACATCTTTATTGAAGAAAAGAATGATGCCTCAAATAGAACAATTGATTACCTGCTGCACAGCAGGTAAGTTAGAAACTTCTCATGTCTATGTTCCAGAGACTGAACTTTAAACTTCTTTCTCTCACCCTTCTGAATTAATGGATACTTAGGTTTCTTATGTCTGGAAGTTGGCTGATATATGTTTACATAACAAATCTCTCTAGGCTGGGAGTTGATGATTTTCCCTCCTCACCAGCCTCATCCTTTACACTGGGTCTCCTGCCTACTTCGGTAGAAGCACATGAAATTTCCTTGGGAGACTAGCTAACACCAATACTTTCTATTCGTAGCTTGTGCAGCCCTTCATCCTGTGCCAAGCATCTTTGTGACAGCCTTCATACAACACAGTCTGGTTACTGAATTTATCCATTTTTGGGATTTGCACAAAATGTTAGACCACTAAATAATCAGATCAGCTGGGGTCACAATGTGGCCCATTCAAAGCTAAAAACAGTCAACTTTCCCTATTGTTCCAGTGCAGCTGTTAGATCTTTAACCGAAGTAGCTAAGTTTGTTGTCTCAACACACCCAACTGGCCAATGCCCATTTGTGAAAAGCAACAGAGATGCTGAATGGCAAATACGAGCACATTTCCACATGAAACTCATCTCCTGCAGTTTCTTATGTGGATTTACTCCCATGTTAATTCTGTGCGACCTTCTCTCAAGAGTGAGAACAAGCAGACCAATGTGTCCTCTTGATCTCTTTTGGGGGTTCCCAGAACCCTCTAGAACCAAACTACTAAATCTGAGAGGCACATGTCTTAGTATCAGCAGTATCACAATTTCCACCCACATTCCCATGGAAAACTATTGAAGTGAAATGCACTAAATCTGAAAAGAAAACTAATCAAATCCCAAACTGTGCTCTAGCATGGCTCCTGGACAAATTCTTAGTCACAGCCCAGTTCCCAATTATCAGAAAGATGTCTCCACAATGTTATGGGATTGTGATTTCCTGAGGAGCACCTTCTGCTCACTTTATAGTAGGAAATTGGGAGAACAGCAGAAACTGAAGTACATGTCTCAAAATAGCTGAATGCATAATATGAATCTGTTGTCACAGGACATTAAAAGCCACAGTGGTACCATGGGCAAGAAGATGAAAATGCACAAGCTGTTTTTTTAAAATATAATTTTTATTGAAGAAATTTTTTAAAACAATACAAATATTAGAAAAGAAACAAATAAAATAAGAATAGCATATAAGAGAGGGAGGGAGAGAGGGAGAGAGGGAGAGAGGGAGAGAGGGAGAGAGGAGAGGAGAGGAGAGGAGAGGAGAGGAGAGGAAGGAAGGAAGGAAGGAAGGAAGGAAGGAAGGAAGGAAGGAAGGAAGGAAGGAAGGAAGGAAGGAAGGAGCGGCTTCTGATTTTTTTGACAGTGGTTATAAATGCATTTATATTTTACTTTCTCTCTCTAAGGTTACATCATAATTTCCTTCTTTCCTAAGCTACCCTTTCTAATTTTCAGACCCATAAATCACAAGCTCATTTTTCTCTTTTTTCAGCCAAACGTCCATAAGGGGTTTCCAGTCACGGATAAATGTAGTCATTGATCTTTTTCTAAGCAAACAAATTAATTTTACCATCTCTGCTAGTTCTGTCATCTTCACCAATCATTCCTCCATTGTGGGTATTTCAGAGTCTTTCCATTTTTGTGCATATAATAGTTTCACAGCACTAATCACATAAATAATCAAAATGCACAAGCTGTTTATACTCTACAAGAGACCAAGCTTCTCCAATAGGCCACCGTGGCTGAGAGATCTGGGACATGTGTTAGGATTTGGAGAGCGCCACGCTGAGGAAGCTGTGCTAGACGTTAGTGCAGCAGGACGGGGTTGGGGTTGGGGTTGGGGTTGGGGGGTGTCTGTGCAAAGCAGGACAAGTTATGGCAAGCCCCACCCCAGTGACATCATCGTGCAAGCCCTCCTTCACATTCCTGCGTTGGGATACAGGCAAAGCTTGCATTGTGACTTCACTGCGTATGCTCAGAGGCCATGAAAGCATATCTTGTTCATTGCTTGCCAACAAAAATACAGCCCAGGTGGCTTGCTTGCTACCAGAAATGGCTAATTTCTGGCTGAGAGCAGGCCAGCTATAGCTAGCCTTTTTTATTTTTCAGTGTTTGGTTTGCTGGCAAGGAATAGTTATTCCCCCCTTATTTATTGATTGATTTGCTGCCCTCTGCATGTTTTTTTTTTTTTTAATGTTCTAGGAATCTAATTATGTCAAATGACTTCACAGGTTATAGTACAGATGCTTAAAAATATCAATGTTATGTGTAAGCAGCATATCCAAGATGAACAAATATAATTAGAAACTTCAGCACAATGTGCCTCCCGTGATCTTGCATTAATGACAACTTTTAAAAAATTAACAGCTTTCCTAGCTGAGTCGACCTGGGCAGACGGCTGAAAGTTAATTTTCAGAAAGGCTGGCTTAATACTGCACTTGACTGTCCCTAACTAATTTACAAAAGTTAAAATCTGTTAGCATATCTGGGTTCACACAGCACACCACATCCCAAACGGAGACAATAGAACCGGCTGCTATGTTCACATAGCATGACATGCCCAAAGATGTTGTATTTTTATTTCCCGTGGTCATCTGATTTACAGACCGGAGTGGGCCTGGGCCACATACAGCTCCCCCACCCCCAGGACCGTGCTGCCAAAATTCAGCAACCAAGTGGCTGATTTGGGGCAGCAAGACTTTTGTTATTTTTAATAAGGGTGGAAATGTAAATGTGAAGACCCTGGGATGCAAGCAAAGTAATTTCATTTCTACCTTTTAATGCTGCAATTCTCAAAGTGTGGTCTGGGGCCCCCTGGGGGCCCCTGAGACCCTTTCAAGGGTTTGCAAAGTCAAATCAATATTTTAAAAATGTCTGATTTAATTTCTAGTACAGTAAATATCGATAAATATAAGCCACATACAGCAAAGCACTTTGGGGTCCTCAATCATTTTTTAAAATGTAAAGGGGTCCTGAGACCAAAATGTTTGAGAACCACTGCTTTAATACACCCTATAGCTCAAAACTGCACGGCTGAGATTTTGCCACAGCAAAAGTTTGGCCTTCTTCCTTCCAGTGACCTTGGGGATGTTACCCGTTGCCCTCCAGTTTGGCAGAGCAAATTGTGGTTCCCAAACTTGGAAAGCCGCCTGCCCCTGTGTGAAGACAATGACAGGATTGCCACGATAGGCTGAACCACAAACTCTGCACCTACTGGGTCTTTATGCAAACCTGGCCTATATGTTGCATCGATTCAATATCCCCAGGCTTCCATTCGCTAATGGAGGATCTTTAAAACAGGGTTTGGGGGCCATAGAGAGTGTAGTGTTGAACCAGTTTCAGAAACCAAGAAAAGGTGGATGGATAAGTGGAACAAGCCGCAATATTGAAGCCAAGTTAGAGACAACGGTCAAAAGGGAACTGAAAGCCTTTTGGAGGAATTGGTGATGGAGAACAGTGTAAGGAAGACTCCTGTTGTGATGGGTCAGTCTACACCAGTGTTGCTCAACCTTGACAACTTTAATGTGTGTGGACTTCAACTCCCAGAATTCCCCAGCCAGCAGAAGTCCACACACATTAAAGTTGCCAAGGATGAGAAACACTGGTCTACACAGATAGACTTTGACAAATCTGCCTGCTTTGGTGGAAGACAGGGCCAGGTCCAAGCCCAAGAACCTTTTGCACCGGGGCATCCGCAGTGTGAGTCTGAGTGTCAAAATCTGCAAGGTGGCAGGTACAGCGTCATGGTTGAAACCCTGCCCCTTTTGTATGAATGTACACTTTAGGATTGTTTGATCAACAGCCGTGTAATGGCTTGGCATTGAAAGGAATTCAGAGATAGGTCTTCCAGTAAGCTTTGCTGGGAAGACAGTACTTCCCATACTGGGAAGAGATTGTGGGGAGACTGGGAAAGGAATGGAGGAGAGAGGAGAGGAGACCTAAACAGTCAAGAGATAGAAAGGAAGTCAGTTTTTCTTTACCTTCTTTTTCTTTTGTCTTTTTTAAAACTTAAAAAAAAATTATATTCATCATATTTCCAGTTCAACTTTCACTCAAGTCTAAAATTTGTGTGTGTGTGTGTGTGTGTGTGTGTGTGAATGTGTATTCCTTTTCATTTTTGCTTTTTCATTTGCTTTACCTAATTAATAAAAAAAATAAAACAATGGAAAAATTAAGGGCAGGCCATGTGGCAAGAAACCTGGGAAGAAGCTTTTTAAATCTTGCAGGGACTCCATCTTAATGAACTCCTTATAACTGAGGCTGGGGAATTCCGCTTGCGGTTTCCAAGATGCTGGATTTACCCCAGGGGAGCATTAAAAAGACCCTCCTGGAATCTGTGTGGATCTTGCTTCCTTGGTCTTCCCGACCTCATGGGGCTTCACACATTCCCCTAAGCACACGCTTACCAGACCCAATGCAAATCTAAGCATTCAGAGAAAGCACAACTCCATGATAGGGTTATATATTGTGGTGAACCATGTTTTTACTTGGTTCATTGAGTAAACCACAATTGGCTGGGTTTCCATAATACACCAAGTCACAATTTCTAGGTTAGAAATCAGAATGGTTGGATCCATTCAGCATGCAAAGCCAAACTAAACCACATTATGCCTTAGCACAATCTGTGAAGTTGGGTCAGTGCAAACTTTGATGGTTCAACCTATGGCTTACAGTATTCCTAACTAAGCTGAATAGAAACTACCCCTTTACTCATGTTTTATTAGATGTCAAACACACTGGCTTGGCTCACTATGCTATGTGATTTTGCGTATTCAGGAAACCACAGTTAAGGAAGCCATGTCTTGGTGCATAGTATGAACCAAGACTAAATTCAGTGGGATTTGCTCCTGAATAAATGTCCATTCAATTGGCTGCATGCAACATTCACCCATCTGCAACATCATAATGATTTAAGAAAGTTCATTGAGGAAACAAGTAGGTAGGACTCTCCCATAACCTTTTTCTTTTAAAAAAAATAATCACAATTGATGTATGGTTGAAAGCAATTTTTACACTACGCTTCATAGAATTTATCTAAAGTAGCAAATTGTGCAAAGTAATTTTTTAAAAAGCCTGCTTAAAAACAGACTGCAAAACATTAAAACTCAACAAAACAACAGAGTGGAACAATGACCCAAGCTATCATTGCTTAACAAATATGAAATCACTGATATGCCTAAGAGAACAATGATTTTAAGAAACCTTGTTAAGCTGGCTCTTAACAGATAGTAAAGTAGGGAAGACAGCACCTGCTTTCAAAGCTAGATCTTGTTAGGAACTTTAAATGGCCCCATCTTCACATGACATGACTGTTAGAGGGAGAAATAGAAGAACAGACGTGGGGGAGAATGAGATGGTGGAATAGGGTCTCCTGGAAAAGAGCAGAATAGTTGGAACACTGACAAGTGCCCACTATATTCCATTAGTCTGACTGGTCATAGTCTTCTGCACTAATATACACTACATTAATTAGAATATAAATTTGCTGCTTCAAGCAAAACATGGGGAGGGGGGCACATTTTCTTCTGGCAGCTTCAGAATTGTCCTGCCTTGCAGTCACAAAGAATAAAGGCCACAGCATCTTACCATCTCAGCTGAGTCTCCTCTGGCTCCTTCCCCCTCATTCTCTTGTGCAACACTGATTTTTTTTTCTTTGTTCCTCCTCTAAATTCAGCAAAATGGTATATTTCTTTCTGGAGCTAGGCAGCGTGGGAAGGCTCAGGTCCTCCCCTCCATGCTTGGATGAAGCAACAACTGTGCTGTCACATGGTGAGATTATAGCTGATTCTGTGAGTAAAAGTAAGGCCTGATTAAATGAACTATTGGGGTTAAGCATGTCGTAGGAACGTGGGCTTTGAGCTTAATTGGCATACGCTAATTGCAGTGCTCTAGATTTTTAGTAAGGGTCATACCTGGCAGTGCAATTTGGCCCGTTGGCATGCAGAGCAGGCGAGAGTTTTATTTCCAGCTCAGAGATCCATGTGTTTTGGACACAGAGGATACAGATGCTTGAAAAACTCTCCAAACAATTCCAAATCATTTACTCGAGCCTGACCATCTTTCCTGATTTGCAGAAAACAAACAAACATTCATTTCAATATTGACAGGCCACACATATTAACAAGGACAGAAAAGACTATTTGTACTGGCTTCTTATTCAACCATTATCATAAAAGACAATCAGACAATCTCAGCTGCAACTAGAAATCCTCAGGAGCGGTGGCCATTTAAGTAAAGAAAGGTTCCAGTCCCAAGGTTCCAAATAAAAGGCTGATTTAAGTAGATAGTTACTACAGACTGACCCCTGCCATTGACCGGTCCAGTTTTAGCTACCCTAAGTTCAGTTCTGTGGAGTCTTCCTTAGCCTGAAGGTAGTACCTGCTGCCTGGAGATATTAGAAGTTGAGCATGCAACACATTTGTTCCACCACCATCATGCTGAACAGTTATAAATCTAAGAGATCTTATGAGAATTAGCAGCCAGTGGCTTCTGTTCGCATTTTCCAAGCTGTAGCATCATTTACCAGGCTAAAGTTCAATGACAAATCTGTCCCTTTGCATGCTGCAGGACCAGATCCAGTCCCTGACTTTGCCAGATAGGCTTAGAAAAACTACCACTGCTCCGTCAGCTGCGTGGTCCCAAATTAATCCATTTTCTGTATCCTCACAACACGTACCACATGCTAACTCACTCAGTGGCCTGGGTTCACACCTGCTGGACCACAAAAAAATAACCCAAGCAAGGTTAACTTCCATCAAGTTGAGCATGAATACAGTTGCTAGCATTGTAACAGAACTGGCTGATTTTGTTGTGGGAAGAAAGTGGAACAGCCACAGTCCCACAGTATTTGTATCCATGGTTGACACAACCCCATTTTCTGAGTTTGTATGACATATGGAACTATAAATCATCAACTGAGGTTGTATGACACACGGAACCATAAACTAAACCACACAGGCTGGGTTCACACATGCTCAACTATGGCACAACGGCCTACCAGGGAACAAATCCAACATTACCACCCGGGATTGGGCGGGCCAACCAACGGGCCAAGACTAAGGCAGCGACCTCTGTTTGACCCCACCCTGACATTTAATGCAGGCAGAAGAGGAAGCTTCGGTTTATCCCGCAAAAGCCGGTCTAAAGACACCGCTGTGAGCCCGGGCAGGGAGCGCGTGCAAGACAAGCGAACGCACTTCCTTCTCCAAACTAGCCTGAAATGCCTTTAAATAATCCTTGCCAGGGAGCCCCCTGATTGGCTGTTCCTTTCCTCCTCCAGAGAGCAGCCAGCGTGGAATCAATTGATGGGTGGGACCTGGGCGCCGGGGGTCCCTTCCCGGCAAGCGATCGGAGGCGGCGGGCTGGAAGGAGGAGATGCGGCCCAGCCGTCCAACCGCACGCGCACGCTCTCGTTCCCGCTGCCCCCCTTCACCCGGCGAGCGGCTCCGCTTAGAGTGAAAGGGGAGGGCAGAGCGAAGGAAGGTGGGGAAATAGAGGTTTTGTGCGCCTGAGTGTGTGTGTGTAATTGCTATTACAGCACGCCAGCTGAAGGGTCAGCCAGGGGAATATTTATGCACGCCCAAGAAGCGCTCTCCTCAGCCGGGCCAGCCCCACTTTCTTCGCTTTGCCGGCCTTGGCTTGAGATACAGGGTCGCCAAGCTCGGAGGAGGCGCGGACGAGCCGTTCCAGCGCCGAGGAAAGAAGCGGCGCAGCCGCGGAGCCGTTCCGGCCAGGAGGCGAGCCAGTCGGCGTGAAGCGGTCCAAGGTGAGCGGCTGCTGAGGAACGGCACCCGGCACGTGCGGCGGAGGCGCCGGGCGTTTTCAGGCCGGCCGCGACCAAGGGTCGCAGACCGCTTTTCGCGAGGTACCCGGCCATCGCCGGATCCCGCGCTTCGGAAGGCGCCGGGAAAGCCAAGGCCGCGGGAACGGGGGCTGGGACCACGCGCGTCCGGCAGCCCACGGGGCGGTGGGCGGACGGGCATCTCGGGAGGAGAGGGAGGCGCTTGAGAATGGACGGGGTGCGCGGGAGTAGCTCTGGGGGTCCCAGAACTGCCGGCAACGAGAGGGAGATGGGGAGGGCGCCTCCTCTCGCCCCAGTCCGGCTTGCCGGCTCCCGAGGAGGGCACATTGCGTAAGGCGGGCGGCGGCGAGAAGAGGCGGCGCGCTGGACGGGCGCAGGCGAGCGGACCTTCTGCGGGGCTGCGCTTCGATCGCCCTTCCGAATTCTCTCTAAATGGGGTCTCGCTAAAGCCCTTTCGCGCTCTTCGCAGCCAGCGCGGAACTGGACTCTCCGGCGCTTGGCGGGGGGTGGTCAGGCACTGCTTTCTTGCGAACTGGCCGCAAATGCCTCCCCGCCCCATCTTTCATCCAGGGACGGGAGGGTCACTTCTGTTCGGCCCCCCTTCCTTATCTGGAGGCGGCTCTCGCGCTGCTCCCCGTGGGCTCTTTGGGCGAGAGGGGCACGCGGCGTCCCCTCCTCCGGAGGAAGGCTGCGGTTGAATTCACCGCGCAACCACCTGGACACCTGTGGCCACTTTCCTTCCCCTTTTGGAGGGTGGGGCTGCCCGCTCCGCCCACCCTCGCCCTTGGTTTCCTCCTGCCCTTTCTTCCCCTTCCCGCGCCCGCTCCTTTCCGCCGCCGATCGCCGATTATAAACCGAATCCACCCGGCCAGGGACGCCTCCCGCTCGCCCCCATTGATAGGCTGCTGCCTAAGCCCCGCCCCATTCGCGCACGCTGTGTTGTAGGTAGGGCGTGTAACCTTTGAGAAAGTTCGCCCCCGGCTGCGACCGAGAAGGGGTCCTTGGTTTGTGGTAATGTTTCGGTTGTGGTTTTTAATATACGGTATCCTGTGGGAATTACTGCCTGCATCCTTAGGACAACATGGAATTCCCCCCTCTTATCTCCCGCCGACGGTCACACGACAATAAATCCCAGGCTTGCCAGCTACAGCATTTCTTCTCATCCCCCCCCCCCCCCGCGTTATGCGATCCAAGCCTGGAAAACTGAATTGGTTGAGTAAACCAGAATACAGTGAATACAACTAATGAAATGTACTTTGAACTTCAGTAAGCCATAACATGGTTTGTTTCCTTTTGAGTTAGTGCATTGTGTTAAATCCAACCATTGCAGGTTATTCAGTAACCACGATCAACCATTACAGCTTAGAGCCATGCCTGAATTCAGCCATTTTTTTCTGTAACAGTATCTGGGTTTTGCAACATGTTCAGTTGAAGTAAGTTTGTAGCTCAGTTATGTGTACTTACTGCACCTCTAAAGATTTCAACTTTTATGTTTAAAGTCTTCTAAGAAAAAGGTTTATCCTCTTCTGTGATTCTTGTGCGTTATTATTATTAGGAGTAATGATTCTTTAATAATGTTAGCATTATTAATATTACAGTATATTATTAAATGCCTCCTTCCCAGAATTGGGAGTTTTCTCCCAAAACCTGATAGTTTTCTCTTCATTTCCGACACTCAGGGATCCGGGAATTGGTCTCAGCTTCCGACGGAAATCCTGTTTTTCCAAGCTGGAGATTGCATTGTGGGGGGGATGAGAAGACTCCTGGGTAACCAGGTGGGAGGGAAAAGCCTGTTACTATGACTATTCTTGTATGAGGTGTTTCCTCTCCAGCATTAAGCAGAAATTAATTCTCTTTCCTGAGAGAGAATGTTTCTCTGGGCCATAGGGAGTGCTCCCCCTCCCATTTTTAAAAAAGGTGATTTTAGAAAAACAGCTTTTAGAAAAGGGATGTAGCTAAGTGTTGGGGGGACATGTTGTGTATGCCAAAGGATTCAGATTTCAATTCCCAGCATTTTCCAGAAGAGCTGGGAAAGGATCCTCTTGTAGAAGGCAGAGGGAATGGCCTTGAAGGACAGGAGGAAGAGCTGCTGCCAAGGCAACGGTCAGATAAGAGGGGCTTGAGCCTGGGCCAAGAAAGTAACTTGAGAAAATGTCTCAGATAAGTCCCTCCTAATTCTCATGAAGGACAGATGAGGGAGGAGGAAGCACATTCAGACTTGCAAGATTCTGTTACTATAGCTGTTATAATAGAAGTAGTCCTGACCTATATGGAATTGGTTTCTCAGTCTGGTCTGCCTTATAGGGCTGACATCTCTCTGAAAATCCTGACAGGTTACACAGGTTGAACAATTGATCTGACTTCTTCCTAGTTTTAACCCATTTCCATATTCAGGGCCATTGATTATTGCTAGGGCAAAAAGAGAGGATCAGAGTTGAGTTTTGGGATATGTGCTTTACAGGCAGAAACTCCTAGTTTTAAACTCTTTTTGGTCAACGTAGATCAAATTTCCCCAACCAAGTGCCTTCCATATAGGTCAGGAGGGCACCTTACAGAATTTCTAATTAGCATGTTTTCCAGCTGGCACTGCATTTTGAGGGAGAAATTCACAAAATATGTCAGTCAGCCTATGCATTTTCCCCTGGCTAAGTCAATATTGCTAAGATCTGCACTGATGAGACCTTGACAGGTCATCTTGACTTGTTCTAGTACCAGCTGTTGTGCCCATGTGGGATGAAATGCTAGTTAAATACAGCTGCAGATTAATCAACGAAAGTTTTGGTTGATCATCTAGGGATCTGAGACTTAAATGTTTTATTGTGTTTGGCTAAGATGTCTTTGCTTCTCATGCATTATCATAAAAGCAAAAGGAAATATAGTATTAAAGAGGGATTCCTGAGAATGTGTTTGTTCTCTTTATAAAGTGTTGTTTCATACTGGAACTTTATTTACATTATAGTTCTGTAAAAAGGCAATTATGCCACAAAAATATTATCTCAGTGAATGTACCACTTAGGGACCTGAAAAGGCCAGGTTGAGGATGATCATTCTGGAGAAAATCTATGTGGTCATTAAAAGTCAACACCAACTTGATGGCCCCTAATCAATCAATCAGGCAGATGGTTATCAGATTAAAGAAACAAATCAGTCATTGGGGCTGGTTCATAAACGGCAATTCTGTGGAGACGCTCTAGCTTTGACCAAACTTCATTTAAGTCTTGAAATTCATCAAGGGTTAGTAAGAAAGCTATATCTTCACAATACTGGGAACTGATTTCCATGTTAAGGCTGTGTGGCTTAGCCACAATAATTTGTGCATTAGTGATGGGCACGTTAGCTGATTTGAAAAGAACTTAGCTCAATAGCTGGATTTGTATAACATGCTACGTTCAGCTAAAATGGGACTGGATTTTGTGGTTCACATCATCAGGAGCCATCCATTGCCTTGGTGTATGAACTGAGCCATTCCATCAAGCTAAATATGGTTTACTTATTTGGTCATCGTAAGTTATGGGAGTGCAAAACTGACTCAGAGTGTTGTGTGAACCAGCCACTCTGTTTTATTGACCTTTAGTGAATTTGCTACTGTGGTACATTATAGCCTTAAGATTTCTTATAACCTTTCTTGTGGATCTGCAAATCAAAAGGCAGGCTATGGATTAGTTTGTACCTTAAAAAGAGAGAGAGAGAGATGAGATCAAACCTTTTGATTCCCAATTCTATAAAATAGCAATATCTGGGTGGCTTAAATGAAGAACTTGATTTAACGGAACTACTTCGTTATTGTGTTTTGGATGTTAAAAACAAATTCCTACAGGCCAACTCCTTGGCCAAGCAGAACAGTTTTTATTAATGTCCTGGGTATGCTGAAGCACTAATTTGCCTGGGAAACATTCATTACTGGCGAGCCCCTCCCTGCAAGCAAATGTCTCTATTGAAACATATGTGTGCTGTTCAAAAACGCCTTGATGTGCATTCATCGTGTACTCAGGGAGTCAGCAAGTACAAAATGTAGCATATGCAACAGCCTCCACAATCAGTTCTCACTCCCCACATCCGCACAAAGATAGCTCTCCATCTATTCAGAGTTTTCAGTGGGATCTGGAAAACTAGAACCTTGAATAGATTCATAAAAATATTTGTTTACTTATTGGGTAGCGTTTTCAGTGTGCCAAAGGCTTTGTCATCCTTGCGCTCACCCAGATAGCACATGGGGGTGTTACAAAGCTTTCCTTTGGTGACTGGGGGGCTCTGTGCACTTTGGAACAAAAGAATCCACATTTAGGATAACTCTTGTGTTGATACGTGTGAACAGGTTAGGGCCAGATTATAGAAACTTGGTTTTACAGCACTGACCGGTGTTCTGTTTTCATCTTTAGAAGCAATGAACTGCAAGGGTGTCATAAGCCATTTTGTGGGGAATTCTGGGAGTTGAAGTCCACATATCTTAAAGTTGCCAAGTTTGAAAAACACTGATCTAGTTCAACTCTTTGCAACGTGCAGAAAAACCATTTAAACCATCCAGGAGAGATGGCTGCTCAGCCTCTTCTTAAAAACCTCCAGAGATGGAGAAGTCATAACCTCCATAGGTATATTTAATCATTTAGTTATGCCTTGCTTTGATTGACCATCTAATCTAGCCACCCACTTTAAGGAAGTAAATCCAGTGCATCGTAACAGAGTGTCCGCTATTTCAAAGCTGCATTTGCACATAGCCACAAGGTCACTTGCATGATTCTGGTGCAGTGTGATGGGTGAACCCAACTATTGTGGATTGTGTGTTAAAGGCTAGTCTTTTCTGTAATCCCCACCAAATGTAGCTTATTCAGCAAACCATAGTTTGAATGATGGCTTCATGCAAGGAAGGGAAAATGCCTGTATTTCTGCTTATGAGCATCATCTGAAGATTTAAGTTGTAACACCTTTTTGGAATCAGATTCAAAGCATTACACTGTCCTGCTGGTTATTGCTTTGAAAGGCCAATATGGCTTGAATAACTTCTCCTTTTGTATCAGATGTCTCAAACTAAAATTGTCATGACTACCTCACGAGTATCATAAAGCCATAGCAAGGAGTGGTGGCATGATAGTAGGACCAGGTCCCAACGTTTGCTGGGTACGCGTTGGAGGGCTGCAAGTTTGAGATCTTGTTCTACTTGGTTCCCCAGTATTCACCGAGATTCACCTCAAGTGGCTGCAGATGGGTTCAAGCTTTCTCTGTAGTCGTCCCAGTTCTTGGGAACACTCTTCCTGCTGAGTTAAGAGGATTAGCTCCGTGGCTGGTTTTTTTAAAAAGCCCCCAAACACATCTTTTTAAAACTCACTTTTAATATTGGCTCTAATTGTTTTTAATTGTGGTATTGGTTTCCTTATCACTGGTTTTCAGTTGGATTTTACTGTGAACCATGGAGAGATCTTGATAGTTAGGGGTTTCAGAAGCTTGCTGAATGGGTTTGCATGTTGTGTGAGCCCAGGAAATGGTGTTTCATTAAAAAAAGATGGCTAAATGAACCATAGGTTAACATAACCTATCATCCCTCTATCACCCATCCCGATGGATGTTGATCTCATGTTGTATGTTATATTTTGTATCTTATTGTTTGTTTTAAATTGTGAGTTGCTCAGAGTCATCTTGGAGTTGGGCAGTGTCTAAATCTAATGAAACACACACACACACACACACAACACCTCAGTGACTGCCGGTGCGGATTTCTGGCTGGAGTTTTCTCCACCATGTTTGGAGACCCCAGGCATTGCACTTAAACCTTTCTACTATGCTATGGTTCTTCTCTGTTCTTCTGGCTTGATAGGAAGTCTTGTTGATGAACGAATAATTAATGAAAATACCAAGCTTAGATGAGACGCTGTACTTCACTTTCTTCTTCAGGCATGTGGCTCTTTGCTTTGGCATATTATGTCATTCCAGAAAGCTGGAAATGGGGGGGGGGGGGGATGCCTTGCCTGTCCTCTGGCATTAGAAACTATGAAGTGTACATGATAGCATCCATAGGGAGGTCAAGAAGCTAGATGGCAGGGCCAGCAGCATGATTAAGGCCCCTCCTTCTTGTATGTGTTTGCAATATTAATATACACTCCAAAGGGGTGGTGTTTCAGTCGTGCTGCCATGCTCAGTCCCTTATGTCTTTTGCCCTCCCACCACCACCCCCAGATGCTGCTGGATATACAGGAGTTGCTTCATCTTTGACATAAGTGTTGGTAGCACGTTGAATGAGAACAGGCAGAATGATGCTCTTTGTCTGTATTGCATCCTTCTCTAAATGAAAAAGGTAGTGTAGATTGAAGAATAACTTCTCTTAGGTCATTCTTTCTTAGCCCAAGAACTGATGGAGTGTAGTTAAGGGGCTGGACTGGCACTGAGGTTTAGGCCAGCCTTAGCACAAATGCTCCTTTGATGACTTTGGGACAGACTCTTTCTTCCCAAGAGCCAGCATGGAGTAGTGGTGAAGGTGTAGTGGGGAGACCCAGGTTCAAGCCATAGAAGGTCTCTAAGTGCCTCTGAGCCAGCTCCTCTCTTTCAGCCCAAGGGGCAGCATGGTGCAGTCATTCAGAGGTAGGAGCCAATGACTAAGTTCTAGTCCACCCTCAGCCATGGAAGCTCAGTGGGTGACATCAGGCTAGTCATTCTCAGCCCTATCCTGTATTGGGTAGGGGGCTGTTACAGAGAATAATAGGAGAGAGTGCTATTTAAACTCCTGAAGGAAACGCAGTATAGAAATCAAAGAAAGAAGTAAAATTGCCTTCATCTTGTCTTAAGCCATCACACATCCTGTACCTGAATAAAATAAGTCTGTCCCCCATAAGTTGGCATTGCCCCAATACAACTTGAAGGTATGTGAAGTCTGTAATCTGTTGCCCCTGTCATCTTGGAGCTGAAGTTGGGGACCTGTTTAGGGAATGTTGGGAGGCCTGGCCATGCCCCCTCTCCTCTGGGTGCTAGCTGGCCTCCTCCCCCACCATTTCCAGCCCAGCATTTGCCGTTTCCATTAGCACTTTGCTTCCTGAGTTTCTTTCACACTCCTCACCTGCTCCACCTCTGCTTTTGAAATCAGTTTGGTTCCAAGCTTCTGCTAAGACAGAAGAAAATGGGGCAGATCTCTACTACTTCATATGGGGGAAAGGCTGTGCGTGTGCATTTGCACAATTCCTTATTAGCAGTCCTCCGAAATGGAGTCATTGGGAATCTGCCCTGAAAATCACCAGGACTGTCAACAGGACTCGTCCTGCTCATTTGCCAGTTTCACTTTTTTGTGTGAGTTTCAATTGCTTTCTTCCTCTTCCAGTTAACAGGTGGCTGTCCAGCAGATTGTCAGTTTCAGTTATTCACTCTACAGGTCTTAGCTAGTCCAGAAGGGAGGGGTGGATCTATCTTCATCCTCACTGGTTGTATTTGTGCCCTGATATTTTCCCATTTTTAAACCTTTTGTGCTTTATTTTTGATTGGCAATGCTAAAATGGGGTATGGGAGATGGGGTGGAGAAACCAGCCTAGAGGAGCAGAGTTTTGAAGTCCAGCTGACCACAGTCATGCTACAGAGCCCCATTGGAGAAGTTTTCTCTGCTGGCTGTTGACATGCTAAACACACATGATCCAGGACAACTTGATTTGATAGCAATTCAAAGCAGATGCAACCGAGAATTGGCAATGGGAAAAGTGCATTTGATGCTGGCTCTGTTTTGTGCTAATCCTGTGTTTTTCAAACTTGGCAACTTTAAGATGTTTGGACTTCAGCTCCCAGAATGCTGGCTGGGGAATTCTGGGAGTTGAAGTCCACACATCTTAAAGATGCCAAGTTTGAAAAACACTGTGCTAATCAAAGGAGGGGCAGATAGGACTTGAACTCTACTGTTGGGAGAGGTGTAATGATGAGGCTGGCTCTGACTGCGTGCTACAGCTACTCTTGGACGCATGTCCCTGTCCTGTGTTCATGCTCAGGAAAGCCACAGTTTCTAGAGTTGGAGCGGGTGGCTGCCTGCTCTCATCCGTTGATTCATTCCACAGCCTTGAGCAAGATGTTTCCTCTAATACTTTTCCTGACTCACCCTGCTCTTTTGAAAGGGAGAACACTTGTGTGGTGTCTCCTCCCTTGAATATCCTGATGTGCAAATGTTTAGCTAAAAGTTACTGGTGAAATTCTAAAATCCCCAAAAGGAGGATTTTTGTCTTTCAAGGTCAGGTTTCCATTGTTGGAGGAAACAGTACCGCATCATTGCTAGTGTGGTAGGCATCATCAGAATGGTACAATGAAGACAATCAAAGCTCACGTAAGCCGACATACTGGGATCACCTGTCATGCTAAGCCATGGTTATGTGACGGCTTGCTGATTATTAGAAGCCACAGATCATGGTTTACCAATGATAATAGCTGGAATCACACAGTGTGCGAAGTCAAGAGCAAACAGTTTGCAAACCATACCATAGTGTTTTAGAAGTGATTACACATCCCAGATTTTCCCCTTCTTGCTTGCGTAAGCCTATTGTTTAAGAAGGTGATTGACACAAATCCTGTTCTGAGTGTTGCTGTTGTTAGAACAGAGGTAGGTGATGACCAAATGTGAATGCAGAGAATTTTTTTCCCACTAGTTCTTAGTCTATTAAGCGAATGAGGCAGTAAGAATTCTGGAGAAAAACTCATGGAAGGAATCTGGTGTCCTTACTTTAATGTTGATAAGAGAAGACCAAAAATTGTGTTTGAATGGCTTGGTATGCAAATCTCCAGCTTCCTTGGATTTCCACACTTCTCCTCATATTTTTCCATATTTTTTTCTGCCAGAAAGGGGTGAAGTGCTAGTGGATGTTCTCTCTCTTGTCCTCAAATAACTTTTCTGGTTTTGGGTTCTCTGCAGCTTGGCTTTAGATGTTGGTGGTATAGAGATCAGATTTTGTTTTGATTCAGCTTTGGACCAGCCTTGATCTCACAATGCATAGCTTGGACAGTTTTGTTTTTTTTAGGCATTGACCATTTCTGGACATAACCTCAGAACTGCAAAAGGCATTTTGATCTCTGCCAGTGCATGGCCAGATCCCAAAGCTTCTCTCCCCATCCTGTGATGGAAACCCTCCTAGTTGTGTCAGAGGTTCTCCCAGTCAGAGAGCTGTTGAAATGAGATTTCCCAGAAGGTACCTCTCTCTTCCAATTTCCTCTGGTCCTCAAGCTACCAGCTGCTGAATATTCCATCTCAGGATGCTGGGCTGTTTTCAACCCCATCCCTGTCCTCCCCCCGCCCCCCCATCTTGCTCTGCTTCCTCCTTGTAGCTGCAGTGAAATGGACCGGAATCTGGTGGCTTCCTGTCTCCATCCTGTTTCCCTCCAGCAAACGCCCTTTACTCTCCTGCACACTTCCTCCCTTGCGCCTTAGTCAGCCTCTCTTTTGCTGTGAAGACCTTGCTGCTGCTTGCCCTTCTGTTTTTAAGGATGCTTTGCAAATGTACCTACCTCCCCCCCGTGCAGTGCAAATTCTAAGATTCAATGCAAATGCGACTTCATATGAAATGGCATGTTTTCACACTTGGGGAAGGGTAGATCAATGTTTCAAAAGGGTGCTGGAATTATGAGCAGAGAATTCTTGATTATGGATTACTTTAAGGCGGGGGCGGGGGGTCTCTTTACCAACGTATTTTAGGTCCTGTTCTAATTTTCCCACCTCCACCTCCATAATACCTTTATTTCCCAGGGTGATTTAAAAGCTGTAAACTGGACTCAGATAATCTCTGAGTTCAATCAGGGAATCATACTCTCAAATAAATCTTTTCCATAAACCTGCTATTAGTTGTTCTTTGATGAGTTATTTCCTGGGGTGAAAGTGGGGATTTTCAGGTAGTGGACATTTTTCCCAGTAGAGGATATAGTAGGCTTGTGAGGAAGGATTGCAATTGGGTCCCTCAGCCACCAAGCTTACTAGCTGTGTTCACACATCACGCTTGCCCTTGGTTAATTTAATTAGGACTAGTTTCCTGGGTTTGTCTAACCGATGGAGTTGTAAATTAGCTGCACAGGTTAGACATGCTGTTCAAGCACAGTTTGCAGATGTGTGGTTCAGTGTGTAGTGCGGACCCAGCAGCTAGTTGAACTTGAACTGAAAAAAGAATTGGCCTGGCCTGTTCCACAGGATTGTTGTGAAGTTGCAATGTGGGCTGAACATGCAGTTTGGGAGAATAACACATGGAACTTTGCACTTCTTAGAAGAAAGAAAGATTGTTAATTTAATAATGTTTAAGGAGGATTATCCCGCTTTAGCATTACACCCCTAGTTCAGGCCATTTCCCAAGTAACTGCTATTTAAAGTTCTAGACACTTTGTTCATATATTCCATATGTTAGATCCAGTTAGGCCAGCTTCTACAACCTGGACCCACCAGATGCATCGGGACTGCAAATCTCGTCATATTCACCTAGTGTGATTCAACGCTCATGTTGACAAGGAGGTTGATTCCAAAATACCTGCTGCTCCTCCATGTAATATTAGTTCAGCATTGAGAAGCACACAATATGTGGCCCAAGACTGCAATTGTAATTTTTAATGTGATTTAATACCTGCTGTTGAGCAATTCTATTTACTATTTGCTATTATTAAATGTGAAGTGAAATGATATCAAAGGTAATTCCTCTCCTAGCCTCACACATTACTTTTTGAAATATGGCCCCTAGCATGCCACTCCGAAGCCAGGAACAGCCAACAGACTTTGGTCTGGAACAGTTGCATTCCCCTGGTGTAGATCTACCTCCTGCTCCAGAACTATATGCTGATGTTACCACCATTTGTGTTTCACTACCTCCTACTAGTCAGTCACATGGAACAAGAGCTAACACAGAAGGGTGGGGAAGAAGGAGGAAAATGCAGAACTTCTGAACTTTGGGGGCATGGCAGTTTGATATTAGGAGAATGAAGTAACCCCATAACAGCTGCTTGTTGGTAAGAGCCCAACATTTGAAAAATGTCTATATCTGGGGGGTTCTCCAGAACACTGGCTGAGGTCATGTGTAACCTAACCTGGGTTAGTTTGTTGAATAAGCTACAGTTGGTTGGCTTCATGGATCACACTAAGCCACAAACCCATAACTTTTGTGCCACATTAGGCTTCCTGGCTTGAACTCGCAGAAACTTCCCCAAACATGTGGTGTGGCTGGATGGCAGTCTGGATGGCATGGTGGAATGAAACCACTTAAAGGAGTTGATTGTCCTCTGTCAAGGTGGGGGCCCAAATGTCTTCTCATACCAATGCATCCCTTCCTTGCACATGTGCCTCTTTGTGGCTCTCAGAAAAGGTTGGCCAACCTGTTTTCCTCACTTGGTTTAGGCAGTTTAAGAAGCAAAACAGATGTCTTAAGTACAGCAAATGATTAAGGCACCGTTTCACCTCAAAAAAAATCCCTACAATTTTGGACCCATTTTCCTGGTTTGAAGAGTGCTTAAGGGGCAAACTGGATACTTTTTACCTGTCCCAATCATACTAATCCCAAACTTGCCAAAAAATTGCCCCCATCTTCTCCAGTGACGTGGTATCACCAGCCAATGTGTTTACAGCTGTCTGCCCACTACGACAGCCTTCTGAGGTCTCCCCCAAATGTACGTCCTGGCCACAAGGAACATCCCGGCCCTGCTATAAATCTTTTATTGACAGAACAAACCATGATGGCTTAACACTTGAGGCAATGACTTGGATTTCATGAGGGAGGAAGAATTGAATCCATGGGCCTCTGTGGGGAAGCAAGGGAAGCAAGTGATACAATAAGCATCATGATATCTCCACAGAAATGAGGCAAACTATATCATTCACACAGCACCTTCATGGTGAATGTGATGTCATGAAGGATTGTTCTGGATGTTTGTGATTGAATCTGGATTTCCCTGAGTCACTCCTTTGATTGCTAGTTATTTGGCCTTGGGCTCACAGAGGGCCGGCTGAAGCAGTGCTACCTCTTGCGGTGGGCAAAGCCAATCTCACCTTGCTTCTGCTTGCTTCTTCCACCTCCACCCTCCCTTGCCGTCTTGGGCAGGCAGCCTGAGGTTGGAGCTGAGCATCTGCATGGTGCTCGAATGCGGAACTTCGTCTGTCCCATTGGGCATTGTAACAGCCACCACTTCTCTTGAAATGAAGAACACCACAGGAGGAAGAGAACAGCAAAAGAAATTTGAGCAGATGTTCATTTTGCCACCCATTCTGAATCCACTGCTGGAGTCAAGGGACTTAGTAAGTCCCATGATAGATTTGGATGGCCCCCACTCTGCCGTTGTTTAGAAGAGCTATGGAGATGTGGCTCTTCACCCAGACCTTTGGCAAGGAAGAGTGAGATCCCTCACTTCATTGCGCTTGTCATCTTTTATCCTTAACGTTTATGTTTTATTGATTGTAATTTGTTGGATTGTTGTGAGCCATCCAGAGTCATTGAGAGTTGGGCGGCTATAATGTTATGTGGGAATGACCTTGGGAGATGAGGAAGAGCCACAGCCAAGGGGATGGTCGGACAAGAGGCAGATTAGCCCGCAAAAGGAATGGGGATGTGACAAATGTCTCAGAAGGGACCCTCCCTAGTTTCTTGGGCTGTAAAGGTGATGGGGAGAAATGTACTTTCAGACTTGCAAGGTAGCCCAGGCAGGAAGCACACCCAGATGAACTAATTGTACTTTATTGTAAAGTTACATTAACTGAATCATGCAAGTCTGAAAGTACATTTCTCCCCTGTTGTGTTTACAGCCGAAGAAACACTAGAGAGAGTCCCTTCTGAGATGTTTGCCACGTCCCCATTCCTTCTGTGGGCTCAGCTGCCTCTTGTCTGACCATTCCCTGGCTGTGGCTCTTCCCCCGTCTCCCAAAGTCATTCCACATACCATTACGGTGGCATACAAGTTATCATCATCATCATCATCATCTCTGCAATTGTAAGCTTTGGGAATTCCAGAATTTCCCCTGACTTTTCTGGGGAGGAGGTCCACCTTTTGTCTCTTAGCTCTGATTCTCCCATTTGGCAAGACCTGCTGAATCCCAGCATCGTCTGCCTAGCCAGCCCTCTTAGAGACCATCTGCCTCTGTGGGTAGGCTGCGGTCTTCTTGCCAGGAACTTTGGCTGCTGGAGGAGCCTAGAGACCTCTCCACAGCAAGCAGCCGCTGCCTTGCTAATCTTAAGAAGACCCTGTTCTCTGCAGACAAGCTCCTGCCTGCTAGCTTTACATTCTTTATATGTGATGCACGAGATCTCATTTCTTTCCCCCATTAGATCTATAAAATCTACTTTGAATGAAATGCAATATGGCACTTTTCCATTTCCTATCTTGCCTTGAAACATCCGTACATGCAAATGGCTTAGAGGGAAAAAAAAAAGACTGCTCTGTGAAGATTCTGCCCAGGAGCAACAGATTTCAAACATCCAGCGTGCTGCATCTCTGCCAGCGCCTCTGAGCTCCTTCTCTCCGAGGACCCAGCAATAAGCTCTCATCTAGAAACCTGGGGCAATGCAACAGTTTGATATTCGATACCACTAAATTCAGCTCATCTACCCTGGGAGTTTGCGGTCATGTTTTTTTGTTCAACTCTTGGTGAAGTATGGAGGGGCCTGAATATTAACTGAATTTGACCATCCTAGGTCCACTTATCTTGGGCTGCAGTCAGAAGGATTGCCGTACAATTGTGCCGTGTTGATGTTTTAATGTCTGCAACTGTTTTCCCTCATCATTTTTCCACATATGTATATGCATCTATACCTCTCACGCTATTCCTTTCCTGGCTAAATAACTTGATGCAAAGTAGAGAAAAAAAGTAAGAAACAGTACGCTGAAGCAATTTAAGGTATGAGTAAAAAAACAAATGAAGATGGAAAATCTAGTTTGGGCCAGCACTGTTTACCAAACATATTTTTTTCCTTGCAAACCGTCCTTGTTTCTACCACCTCTGTACGCTACTTCATACATTGTCTTTTTTCTTTAAATGTTTTACATTTCTCTTTGAAGATCTTATCAACTCCGGCACCACTTTCTCTGACTTTTCCTTCTTCTTGACCCATTCATACTTTCTGTATTTGTTTTGCAATTTGATCCTCATTTGTTTGGATATGGCCATACCACCTCAGTGTATTTCTTTCATACTGGTCCTTTACTTTTGCACACAGTCAGCATCCACTAATTTTTTATCCTATCTGTTTTTGTTTTACCACACACACTTCGTAAGTATCCTGTTCCCACTACATCTAAGTTACTTCTGTGTTTCTTCTGTCATGACCGCTCTCATTTCACATAATGCTCTTAGATACAACCATTTTCATTTCTTTCAATCAATATTCATTCCTTGCAACAGATCATACCGTGTCCTTTATCAGCATTTGCACATCTTAACATTTCTCTGTCCATGTTCTCATCTTTAGTAAATATTCTACCAAGGTACACAAATTCATCTACTTGCAATAGGTTTTTCACCATTTTATGTGCAACTTGTAATGGTTCGCTCCATTTTCCTGTCAGACACAATCACCTTGGTCTTCAACGCACTAATTTTCAAATCTATACTTTTTTATTGCAGCATACAATTTATCTGCCATGCTGGAAATGATTTGGATTCTCACCTTACAACATGACATTCTGAAGTGGACATTGATGTGAATTTTCGGCAAAGCAATCCAGTGTGTGGGTCAGGGTTGTCAGTGAAAGAAGTAAACTGAATGGTCTCTATTACTAGTCTGTGACAAGCGTTTTCCAAGCTGGACAGTTCTCTATACCTGGGATTCTGTGCAGTTGCCACTAAAGCTGGTGCTGAGTTATTTCCACATTTTTTGGAGCATGGCTAGTGCTTTGAATGGGATCCCCTTGGAGGAAATTGGGAGAATGTTCTCCACAGGTTTGGTTGAGCCTTATCAAAACTATTTGCTAATGGCTTGCTTCATAAAACCCATTCAGCCCTAATGTTGCTTTCTAGGCTTTGTTTTAATGTGCTATGCAGACTCAGTCTTTAGAACAGTGTTTCTCATGGCTGGGGAATTCTGGGAGATGAAGTCCATACATCTTAAAGTTGCCAAGGTTGTGAAACACTGCTTTAGAGTTTGTAAAGCTTTAGGAAACTACTAGACAACCCTGTGACCTGTTGGGTCATCTTTTGAGAGAAAGGTAGTATAGTCTGATGCGACCAGGATGAACATTAAATTTTAGGCTGACCATATTTTTTTTATCCCAATGCTGGACGGTCCTTTGATCATCTAAGAATATATATGATAAATAGAAAAATAATTGTAGTGGCAAATGAACTTCAATAATAAGTCAATATTTATGTGATGGAATGGAATTATGAAGGCCAAACTCAGGGAGGAAAACATGCTCTTTCGTCTCCTGCGGGACGAGGGAGAGATAAGAGGATGAGACTGGCACCTCCCTGAGGAATTCACACTGTTGTGACTGGCTGACTTTGGGAACTGAGGTTTCAGTCTGGGAAGATTGATGTCAGGCCAAGCCCAAGGAACTCCAGGAGACCATGTAGATTCAGTTCAACAATGTTTATTAACTACAACCTCTAGCAAGAATCTTCCCAGACTGAAACCTCAGTTCCCAAAGTCAGCCAGTCACAACAGTGTGAATTCCTCAGGGAGGTGCCAGCCTCATCCTCTTATCTCTCCCTCACCCCTCAGGAGACGAAAGAGCATGTTTTCCTCCCTGAGTTTGGCCTTCATAATTCCATTCCATCACAATTTACTTACCTAAACAGATAAACAGAATGACCACAGGCGGGCAAAAAACAGCAGTGGGAGCAGGAGCGACTTCTGACTTCCTGCCAGCTTCCCCATTGACTTTTCTTGTGGGAAGCTGGCAGGGATTGTCGGAAATCACAATCACATGGCCGCAAGGATGTTGCAACGGCTACAACTTTGTGAATAAAACTGGTCTGAACATCGTAGAAATTTCAATTCCACAGGAGTAATGGGTGCTGGATTTTTTACACATTTTTTAAGTTAGCAGATTTTAGGTACCTTGATTCGAAAATTGTGGTATAATGCAATGTTTGGGCTAACCTGAGGTTACAAACAGACTCACAGATAAACACAATGAGAGTTTTAGTAGTATATAGATAAATAAACCATGGCTTTGCTTGATGGGTTAGCCAAGATATGGGACTAGTTCACACAAAAACCTTGATGTGGTATAGTAGTAACTTTATGAATCCAGCCACTGAACTTCATAAGCCATGGTACGTGGTTTAGTATGCTGCATGAATCCAGCTCAGTGTGGTTTAGTTAATAATAGTTTAGTAAGTGATTGCTTAGTGCAGTCTGTGAGCCCAGACAGATGCTTCACACACCATACTAGGCCATAATGTGATTTGGCTTTGCTTAGTATGTTTAGAAAATCTAGATAATATGGTTTGTGAACCATGGCTTAGATTTTAAATATGTTGCATGAACCCAGCCATGCTTGGTTTATTCAGTTAAGTATTGTGAAGCAACCCATGGTTAACTGTAGTATATAAACAGAACTACAGAATTACAAGCCTTGCATCTTTATTCAAATTGCCCAAAAATTTCTTCAGTAACTGAAATAAGAGGGACAATCTTCCAACATCAACTTTGAGTTTCGCTCCCTCCCAGGCTAAATTCTAGGCTATCATATTTAGGGTGCAATTTTTTTTTTTGGAAAGATCATCACATGGTAGCAGAGGGTTGGAAATTTTGTCTCTCTCTGCTGCCATCTAGCAGGGTCAGGATGTTTGCAGCTCAATTTTGGTAGATGTACCAAATATTTTTAATGTATTTATTGACTGTGTTTAGCTTTGTTGTATGCTGCCCAGAGTCCCCTGTGGTGAGATGGGTGGCTATATAAACTGGTTTAATAAATAAATAAATTCCCTTTTTCCTTTGCTTTGCATCAGGGCAAAGCCAGTGAAATGTTGTGGCTTTCCTATTTGTTGATGCTGCCACTAGCTTCTTCCTGCCTACGGTGATGTCAAATGGAGACACCATAAGAGGTATATAGGAAGTAAAATCCATGTCTTCCCAGGATTACATCTATTGGCTTCTTGGATTTGACTATTTTGAACAATAAACATCTTGGGTTCAACTATTTTAAGTTCTCAGTAGGATCCCAGTTCCTTCTGCTTGCTTTCATTACTACTAGGGGATGGGGGGAGCACTTTACCGCTGCAGGTAGCAAGAGAGGCAGCTGTGGTGCTGTGAAGAAGGGGCTTTCCTGCTTGGATTGGCCAATTCTGCAGAGGGCAAAGGATAATCTATTCATTTCAGGTCTTCTAACTAAAGTGCTGCCCTGTTCAAGTCTATGTGAAGTATAAAGCCCCAGAGAGAAGGAAGTGGACTGTGGCAGTTACCATTGGAACAGAGCACAAATCACCTGGCCACCATCTTCTCCCTCTTTTATGCAGCTCTGTTTCTTTTCCTGCTCTTCTCTCTGTCTCTCTCAGGCCAATGTGGGCTTCACACATTGGCTAAGCCATAAGTAAACTTCTTTGTTTTTGGATTAGCACAGTGTTTTTCAAATTTGGCAACTTTACATCGTGTGGACTTCAACTCCCAGAATTCCCCATATGTTTTTGCATAGTGTATAAACCATGTAAGGTTGCCATCTAGTCTGCTGATATCATAAGGTAAGAATTGCCTAGGCCAGTGTTTCTCAACCTTGGCAATTTTAAGATGTATGGACTTCAACTGCTGGCTGAGGAATTCTGGCAGTTGAAGTCCACACATCTTAAAGTTGCCAAAGTTGAGAAACACTGGCCTAGAGGCAAGATCAGAACCAAGGCTTAGCTAGGCCAGCATTCTGTTTCACACAGAGGCCAACCAGTTGTATTCAGGGAGCTTTCAAAGTGGACTGCAGAGTAATTGCCCCCTTCCACTGTTATTCCTCAGCAGCTACCTGGTATTTAGGACATGCTACCTGTGAGTCAGGAGGCAGTAAACAGACATCAAACCTAGTTATCCCTGACAGGCAACTATTGCAGCCTCCAGGATTGACAAACATAGGTAGAATCTCCTTCAGGTAGAGCTTGATTCCTGATGCTCTTCAACATGTCCATGCAGTTTCCTTGGTGTGAATACAGAAGAGGCTTGCCATTCCATCTAGAAACCATGAGAATCCTGAGCATCATAACCAAGTAGACTAGACAGAGTTTGTGACTAATCGTTTTAAAAATGGATTTAGTCTCTTAGGCCTGTTACGTTTCTTTTTTTTTTCGTGAAGCTGTCCCCTGTGAGGCGGGGAGCCTGTTCAAAGAGACAGCTGTGGCCATCAAGCCTTGAGAAAATAAGTTTCCGCAAACCACTGCTTGTAGCTTGACAGCTGTGAACTTTTTCTCATCTAATACTTTGACATTGCTAAAAGGAAGCAAGGGCAGTCTAGTTATTACCAAGACAAAAATAATCTAAGAGACCTGCAAGGGATGCATCTTGAGAATGGGGCGCAACTATTAATGACTGATCTGACAAAACGATGAGAGGGAGGCTATCGTTTAGCTCTGTCGTGATATATTGCTGGTCCCTTTCTAAGCATCCTTTGTGTTTTCGAAAAGCATCTGATTGGTGAACCAGAAGGCATCCTGGGAAAGCAGGGCCGTGTTCTATGCTGCCAAGGATGCATGCAGCCAGCTTCTGCTACAAACTCAAGGTATTTGCTGCAGCCATAAATCTTTAACTGAAGCAACGCAAAAGCATGTTGCAGACGTAAAACTTCCTGCTGTGAGTGTGTGGAAAGTGTAGGCACAAGAGATTGCTTCTCCAAATGAATCCAGAGAGACAAATCACAGGTTTGGAGGAGGACTACAACTAGTCATTCCACAGCAGTGATTCTCAAGCTTGGCAAACTTAAGAGGTATGGACTTCAACTGCTGGCTGGGGAATTCTGGGAGTTGAGGTCGACACCTCTTAAAGTTGCCGAGGTTAAGAAACACTGATCTACGGTTCAGCAGGTAATTCAAAACAGCCCATGGGCAGAGTTTTCAGGAAAGGAGCTGGAACATTATTTGCTACAAAGAGCTGGTCAAGCAGTCATCCCTGACTACCAGCTTGACTAATTTGCTGAATTGGGTTTCTTTTTTTCAAGGAGACACCTTGACTTTCTTTGTTCTACACTTCATAATTTGCAATGTGTTGCTGGGCTTAGGACCTTGCCTAAGTCAAACTCTGGATCAGTTGACTCAGCCTGCATCCGGGTCTCCTCTGGTGGCTTTTCCACCGTGTTACCGTTTTGTGTTGGAAGCTGAGGCTCAGCTTGGTCATCTTATTCAGTTCTGAATCTAAAGAATCAGACTGATTCCTAATAGGGAGGGAGGAAAGTTTCGTGCTGGGATGATGGTGCATGTGAAATACGTGGGTTTCTCTTATCAAGTTTATACCCCAATTTTGGCTTAACAGCAACCAATACAGCTAGAATGATAAATGGTTTTGGTGGTTTATATTTAAAGTACTTGGTACAAATCACTAGGTGACGGAACCTGTACATACCCACTCTGCTGGATCTAGTGGGACGGGCAGATGAAATTGGATAGAGGTAGTCCCTCGATTTTTTTTTTTTGCACATGTTGCATGTACAACACACGAAGCAAAGGGTAGAGCTTTGATTGCTCGGTCATGGTCATCTCTGCTTTACCCCCTGTTCCTAATCTCAGTTTACTCATATGACATATTAAGCCACTGTGGTTGGTTAGCAAGAATGTTCACATCACCCCTGTCTACCACAGCAACCAACCTGCCAACTGGGTTTTGTCTGAGGTTTAATGTATTGGCAAACTGGAGTAGTAGCTGCCATTTCTAATTATCACCAGCAGGAGTTTGAAACCAAAGGGGGTTATTGATTTCAGATTCTGGTTAACGCTGGTTTTAAATGACTGTAAATGACACCATGCTAAACTGAACTACAAACTAAGATTCAGGAAAACCATACATTATGATGAAGGGACTGCATGGGGGGGGGATTAAATGCAACATGTATGTTCTTGCTTATCAGCCATGATAGTTGAACACATTTTTAATTTAAAAAACCCATTTAACTGTGGACAGAAGGATATCAGTGGGATCTAGCCATGGTTTATTTAAGGTTTATTTGTCTGCCTGATTTATGTGCCAGCTTTCTGTTTGAAATTAATATTTAAGATGGTTTTCCATTTAAAATAGTCCATCCAAATAAAGAGCAAATTATAAGCACTGAGACTAATAAAATCATTAAGGGAATTGATTGTTTAAAGACCTGATGAAGAAGATTTGTCTATCCATTCAGTTGGGGAAAAGGACAAAGGCTTGTTGACCCCCACGTAAGAACATCTTTGGTGTCCATGTCAAGGACCTCATTTTCCCAAAATTGCAAAAGTGAAGGCAGAACGCTTTGTCATACATATGAGCAAGGATGAATGTCAATTCAGCTGTAGCACCTCTGTTCAGGTAAAATCACTAATGCAGTAAAATTAAGCCAGGCCTCAGTTTCAGCAGCACATCCAACTTTTTATTTTCCAGTCTGGTGGTTAAGGTGTTGGATTAAAATGAGGGAGAACAAGTTCCAGTGACTAGCTTTGATTTCCCCCCACCTCCCCATGTCTCTTGGCCTTGCATATCTTCTAGGATACCTGTTGTGATATTCTTTGGGAAACTCCTGTCCAAAAAAGCAGATTAAAAATGCATCATGCTTACTGCAACCCTAAAATCACTGCAACAGATTTATTTATATATATAAAATAAATATTTATATAAAAGTAATATAAAGTAAGAAAAAGAAAGGGGAAAGAAATCAAAGAAAAGTGCAAGAAAGAAAAAAGAAAAGAAAAAAATAGAAAAATAGAAAAATAAGAAAAAAGATAAAAAGATAAAAAGAAGTAGCTTCCAATCTTCTTTACAGCAGTTATAAGTGCAATTATAAATTTACCTCTTATTCTATGGTTACAATATATGTCTCTTCTTTCTATAATTTATTCTGTTTAATCATTAAAACCATAAATCATGAGTTCATTTTTTTCTGTTTCATGCAAAAAGTTTTTACAGTTTCCAGTTAGCAATAAATGCAGATACTGTATTTTCTCTGATCAAAGAAGTCAACTTAGCCATTTTAGCACGTTCCATCACCTTCATCAACCATTCCTCCATTGTGGATAATGTCGAATCTTTTCATCTTTGTGCATACAATAATCTTGCTGCAGTTTTCATGTACAAAAACAAAGTTCCATGACTTTTTTTCCAGCTGTCTGTCCATCAGTCCCAAAAGAAAAACCTCTGGTTCCACTTGTATATTAATCTTTAAAATCCTCTGAATCAGTGTATGTATTTGAATCCAGAATTTTCTAGCTGTTTTACACGTCCATCAAACATGACAAAATGTCCCTCCTTGTTCACATTTCCAACATAAATTTGAAGTGCCTTTTATACAATTTCTCTGGTGACAAACACCAATGCTACACCACCTTATAAAAATTCTCTTTAAGATTTTCACATAATGTAAATTTCAATCCTTTCAGGCACATATTTTCCCATTGTTCCATCTGTATATTATAGCCCACTTTATCATACAACCTTTCACTTCTTCTTCTTCTGTTTCATATTTCAATAAATTTGCTTTGTTTAGAGCAATGAGTGAACTAAACCAGTGTGGGTTATAAACTTTATTGATTTTTGTTTGTCCACATTGTGTGAGTGCAGCCAATTACAGCTTATTTAATAAACAGTGATTAAATAGACCAGGGCTTATCATAGTGGATAATCCAGGTTGTTATGATTTGAAATAAATTATATTATTATGCTAGAATATTTGTTTGCTGATTGTAGCCTTCCAGGGTAGAATCTAAATCTGTTTCACCTAATTTTGGCCATGTAAGTTTTGGCAAATACTGAATTTCTGCGATCTCCACATTTTCTTACCATGTGTAGTCATTGAACGAAATAAGAAATGTGTGGCTTCAAGGCAGTATCGGCTTCTGGCAACCGCCTGGACGAGTCCCTACAGTTTTTGTGGTAATATTTCTGGAAGTGGCTTGCTGTTGCCTTCTTCCTAGGGCTGAGAAAGAGGGACTGGCCCCAAATCAAATTTATTTTGACCTCCTCCCTATGTGAGTACCAGAGAACTTCTCCATCAGTGACTTAACTCTTTATGAAGCTGCTGGTGATGGGTAGACAGAAATTAATCCACTTTGCCCAGCGTAGCAGCATAGGAAGACAGAGAAGGTATTTACAGCACATTAGCCCGCTAAACAGTAGCCGTTGTGTCTCCCGTCCAGCTCGGCTCCTATTTTTGTATTCATGGCAAACCTTGGCGGGGAAGCATGTCCTGGGGCGCCCTTGTTTGAGAGGCATTTTGGAGTTCAGCTGAGCTCTTGATTGTCAGGGCTGGGTCACTCAACATCAGGAGGCAAAGTGGTTGCTGTTCTACCCTGAACAGAGTTCCCGAATCTTTCAGAGTAGTTCTTTGATACTTCCCTGTAAGAGCTGGTATAGTAATAACAGATAACAATGCTCATCGTCATCATCACCACTTATAAAGTGCCCAAACTTTACTGGCTATCTGCTTTTTTCTTTCAAAACATAGGTAATTGCCTTACGCCAGCTGAATTGATATGTGTGCTAAGCCAGAATTTTAAAACCATGACTTTAAATGAACAGTCAGAGTCTTGGTAAATGGGACAAAGTTACAGGGATGTCGGCAACTGGATTTCTTTCACTTTAAAGCCCAATTTAGCTTTTAGTTTGCTAGGGTGGTCTTTTCCAAGCAGCTTTATTGTAAACCAGCTTTTTTCCTAGATAACTGAAAAATGTACATGAGGTTGTTTTCAAAACCGTCTCTTCAACCTTTATCAGGCTCTGAACAGACCATTATAATTGGCTAGGGTTGCACATCACAAAGTTATAACATGGTTATTTACTTTGAGGTTTGCACAATCTGTGGGCACAGCCTTTGGTGTTTGTAACTCATGTTTTATGATTTAATGCAGTGTCTAAACCCAGTCTCTTATTACTTAGACACAGTTCATGATTAAAATAAACTACTGGCCACGGTCCTTGCACGGACTTTGTTATGCATATTTTATTTTGAAATAAATCGTGTTAAATTCAGTTGTAGTTAATTCATGGATGGGAGAACCTTGAGTCTCAAGAAGCTGCTGAACTACAATTCCCAGCAGCCCCAACCAGCGTGGCCAATGATATGGAATTCTAGAACTTGTATACAACCTCTGGAAGGTTTCAGTTTTCTACCTTTTATGTATAGCATCTGAATTCAGAATCTCAGTTTACTTGTATGAAAATTTGTGGGCCATGTTTGCATGATATACTAAATTACAAACTAGCTGATTATACTTTAGCCAAGTGCATGAAATGAACTTAACCCAAATGACTAGTTAATGGTTCTCTGCAGACCCATAGAAGTGATTGACTTAGCTTGTATCATGCAACCCCAGCTGTGGTTACTTAATCACCCAAAGCATCCCCCAGCACCAAGCATTTTAGAGAAATGGTCTGTGTACACCCCACACAATCACTTTGAGTTCAGTAGCCCCACATACTATCACCTTCCTCTCTCCTTCTGAGAAGTGTCATTGTTGATCAGTTGCAGTTTGGGCTGCTGAAAAGTGCAAGACTGCCTGAGTCAAACCAAAAGAATGAGATGTCCATGACTTTAGCTCTCCAATTGGGTCTTTGGAGACCTAGTATCAAAGCAGATTGGTCTTAGTACCAGTGGGGTTCACATACTGCTCTGAGCCCTGGTGTGCATGACCATGGCTGATTAAATAACAGTGACTGAGTTCACAGAAGATGCTAAGCTAAAATCGGACAATCTACTTTATGGCTGATATGTGTGAACCGACCCATAGGTTGCCAATATGGTGGTTTATCAGATATATTTTTGTGGCATCTCCCTTTGTTTTCGTCTTTTGTGGAAGTTTGTGGAAAGATTTTTGAAGATGCTTTCTTTTTTCTTAACAGTCCGTATGCAGTAATCATTCTTTGAATTTTCACCCCTCTCCTACTTGGCCTCCAAAAAGAAAAGAGAAACTTGCTGGATTAAATCAAAGCTTCACTCAGCAGTAATTAGGCAAATACTTGGGCAAAATGCACAGCAGGTCCTATAGACTCTAACTCTCACAATGTTTTCTCCCCAGCAAATGTAGTTAAGAGAGTTATACTGAGCTACCTGGTTTGATGGCCTGTAATCTGCTCCTCCTCCACAGAAAAAGTTGCTGAAGTGGGTCCTGCGTTTTGGTGGTGAATTGAATGAGAGATATGATGCCGTAGTTATGATACTGTGGTAGGAAACAATGTAAGCTGAAATATGAAAGTGAAGATGACATGCAGATGAAACCATAAGAGTTAGTTTTGGACCATCTGACTGGATTTCGGCCAGAGTAGTTTCCACATGATCTGAGTCCAGAAAATACATGCTAAAAACAAAAATGGGTGGGGAGACACTGTTTCCGCTTGGTTTGCTGTGTTGGAAAATGAGTGATTTCCTTCAGTGGCTGCTGGATAGACAGGAGATTCCTTTTCAGCAGGATGGAATAGAGAAGACCAACTTTTTTTTTACCCATGTTTCTAAGGTCATATTCAGTCTCAGTGGCAGTTAAAAATGAAGTATGCTCAACAGATTATGAATCAAGGTGCCTTAATCAGGAAGATCCCCTTCATGGATCATTGCCTTGTCGTGGCGAAGGGGCTTGTGTAACTCAGTGAAGCCATGAGCTATACCGTGCAGGGCCACCCAAGACAGACAGGTCATGACAGAGAGTTCTGACAAAATGTCCACTGGAGAAGGAAATGGCAACCCACTCCAGTATCCTTGCCAAGAAAATCCCATGGACAATGTTAAAAGGCTAAAAGATATGACGCCGGAAGATGAGCCCCTCAGGTCGGAAGGTGTCCAATATGCTACTGGGGAAGAGCGGAGGGCAATTCCAAGTAGCTCCAGAAAGAGTGAAGCGGCTGGGCCAAAGCCGAAAGGACGTTCAGCTGTGGATGTATCTGGAAGCGAAAAGAAGGTCCGATACTGTAAAGAACAATATTGTATAGGTACGTGGAATGTAAGATCCATGAACCAAGGCAAGCTGGATGTGGTCAAACATGAGATGACAAGATTGAACGTCGACATCTTGGGAATCAGCGAATTGAAATGGACGGGAATGGGTGAATTTAATTCAGGTGACCGTTATATCTACTACTGTGGGCAAGAAACCCTTAGAAGAAATGGAGTTGCACTCATAGTCAATAAGAGAGTGGGAAAGGCAGTAATGGGGTACAACCTCAAAAACGACAGAATGATCTCAGTGCGTATCCAAGGAAAACCATTCAACATCACGGTAATCCAAGTCTATGCCCCAACCACTGATGCCGAAGAAGCTGCAGTTGACCGGTTCTATGAAGACCTACAACACCTTCTAGAACTAGCACCAAAAAAAGATGTCCTTTTCATCATAGGGGATTGGAATGCTAAAGTAGGAAGTCAAGGAGTAATCGGAATAACAGGCAAGTTTGGCCTTGGAGTACAAAATGAAGCAGGGCAAAGGCTAATAGAGTTCTGTCAAGAGAACAAGCTAGTCATAGCAAACACTCTTTTCCAACAACACAAGAGACGACTCTACACATGGACATCACCAGATGAACAACACCGAAACCAGATTGATTACATACTTTGCAGCCAAAGATGGAGAAGCTCTATACAGACGGCAAAAACAAGACCAGGAGCTGACTGTGGCTCAGATCATGAGCTTCTTACTGCAAAATTTAGGCTTAAATTGAAGAATGTAGGGAAAACCACTAGACCACTCAGGTATGACTTAGATCATGTTCCTTATCAGTACACAGTGAAGGTGATGAATAGATTTAGAGGATTAGATTTGGTAGACACAGTGCCTGAAGAACTATGGACGGAGGTCTGTAACATTGTACAAGAGGCAGCAACTAAAACCATCCCAAAGAAAAAGAAATGCAAGAAAGCAAAATGGCTGTCTGATGAGGCTTTACAAATAGCTGTGGAAAGAAGGAATGCGAAAAGCAAGGGTGAAAGGGAAAGATATAAGCAACTGAATGCAGATTTCCAGAGAATACCAAAGAGAGATAAGAAGGCCTTCTTAAATGAACAATGCAAAGAAATTGAAGAAAACAATAGAATGGGGAAGACTAGAGATCTCTTCAAGAAAATTGGAGATATCAAAGGAACGTTTAGTGCAAAGATGGGCATGATAAAGGACAAAAAAGGCAGGGACCTAACAGAAGCAGAAGAGAGTAAGAAGAGGTGGCAAGAATACACAGAAGAACTATACAAGAAAGATCTTAATGTCCCTGATGTCCGTGCTGGTGTGGTCACTGACCCTGAGCCAGACATCCTAGAGAGTGAAGTCAAGTGGGCCTTAGGAAGCATTGCTAACAACAAAGCTAGTGGAGATGACAGTATTCCAGCTGAGTTATTTAAAATACTAAAAGACAATGCTGTTAAAGTGCTGCACTCAATATGCCAGCAAGTTTGGAAAACGCAACAGTGGCCACGGGATTGGAAAAGGTCAGTTTACGTTCCAATTCCAAAGAAGGGCAATGCCAAAGAATGCTCAAACTATCGCACAATTGCACTCATTTCACATGCTAGCAAGGTTATGCTCAAAATCCTACAAGCTAGGCTTCAGCAGTACGTGAACCGAGAACTACTGGATGTACAAGCTGGGTTTCGAAGAGGCAGAGGAACTAGAGATCAAATTGCCAACATTCGCTGGATCATGGAGAAAGCACGAGAGTTCCAGAAAAGCATCTACTTCTGCTTCATTGACTATGCAAAAGCCTTTGATTGTGTGGATCACAACAAACTGTGGCAAATTCTTAAAGAGATGGGGATACCAGACCACCTTACCTGTCTCCTGAGAAATCTGTATGTGGGCCAAGAAGCAACAGTTAGAACCGGTCATGGAACAACCGATTGGTTCAAAATAGGGAAAGGAGTACGACAAGACTGTATACTGTCACCCTGCTTATTTAACCTATATGCAGAGTATATCATGAGAAATGCCAGGCTGGAAGAATCACAAGCCGGAATTAAGATTGCAGGGAGAAACATCAATAACCTCAGATATGCAGACGAGACCACCCTAATGGCAGAAAGTGAAGAAGAACTAAAGAGCCTCTTGATGAGGGTGAAAGAGGAGAGTGCGAAAGCTGGCTTGAAACTCAACATTAAAAAAACTAAGATCATGGCATCTGGACCCATCAATCCCTGGAAAATAGAAGGGGTAGAAATGGAAGCAGTAACAGACTTCATTTATTTGGGCTCCAAGATCACTGCAGACAGAGACTGCAGCCATGAAATTAAAAGACGCTTGCTCCTTGGGAGGAGAGCTATGGCAAACCTAGATAGCATATTAAGAAGCAGAGACGTCACCTTGCCGACAAAGATCCACATAGTCAAAGCTATGGGACTGCTAGGAGGTCAAACCAGTCAATCTTAAAGGAAATCAACTCTGATTGCTCATTGGAAGGATTGATAATGAAGCTCAAGCTCAGATACTTTGGTCACCTAATGCGAAGAGAGGACTCTTTGGAAAAGACCCTGATGCTGGGAAAGATGGAAGGCAAAAGGAGAAGAGGACGGCAGAGGATGAGATGGCTAGATAGCATCACTGAAGCAATGAGCATGAAATTGAGCAAACTCAGGGAGGCAGTGAAAGATAGGAAGGCCTGGTGCAATATGGTTCATGGGGTCACGAAGAGTCGGACACGACTTAACGACTGAACAACAACAACAATCAGGAAGATGGACCAGCTCCTTCTCCTCCTCCTCCCCCTCCCCCTGTTTTTCTTTGTCATCCTCTTCTCTGTCTCTAGCTTGCCCTCTGAGATTGGACTACCCGTGGAATTTTAGAAATGGTCTGGGCTCAGAAGAGAAATGTCCCCTTAATAGAGCCCATTGCTCAGACTGATAGTTTCTGAGATCAGTATTCAGGACTTATGGTTCCACAAGTGGACTTCCCAAGGGGGAGCCATGACAGTCCTGTTGCATCAGATCTGAAATTTCATGAGTTACTTTGGCAAGGAAAGGCTTCCTCCCTTCCATATGCTTTCTGTTTACAAAATACTTATGTATTACATTTGCCACCAAATGCTACAAATCTTTCCAGATTCACCATGGCTTACAAAAACAACCATACAATATAATAAAACCTCTACGGTAAAATTAAACTAGTCCCCCAAACAAGGTAGTACAAAATATATTATTCATGACAAGTACAAAACCAACAATAATAATTACAATTGCATGATACCAAAAAAAAAAAAAAAATCCATGACAATCATTCATCATTCTTTGAAGTCCCTCCAGAAAAGTTGGGCTTTACCAAAATCTATTTTTATGTATATGTACATATTTATTGTTAAGTATAACAACCAGAAGGCATGGTAAGGTACAGCCCAAAATATAGCAGTGCTATTGAGAGAGAGAGAGAGAGAGAGAGAGAATAATGAATAAATGAGCGAATTTTGTAGAAACTAAAAGTATATCCATAATATGCAACTAGCTCAGTCTTTTAACTTATTATTAAATTTATTGCTCCATCTTCTCAGTTTTAGCACAATACGTTATTTCGACACAATGATATTTATGTAATATATTTAGATTCCTAATATTCTACTATTTAGGTGCCTCAGAGTATTAAATGTAGATAAGAGAGGAAAAATAAAGATATTCTATCAATATTAATTACAGTTTTGGATGTTACATAATTATTTGACTTTTCTTCAAAATATATAATGAAATGAAAAAATGAAGGAAGAGCGTACATATTTGTTTTACAATAGTAGTTTCAGTCTCAATTGTGTTGTTGCATGGTGTGTGTGTGTGTGCGTGTATGGCTATATAGGTAGTCCTCACCAACCATTTGTTCAGTCACTGTTCAAAGTTATGATGGTGCTGAATAAGGAGACTTGTGACCGGTCCTCAAAGTTGCAGCTGTTGCAGCGTCCCCATGGCCATGTGATCACGATTTGGGCACTTGGCAACCGTCGGCATTTGTGACAGTCACAGCATCCCGCAGTAATGTGATCACCATTTGCAACCTTCACAGCAGTCTTCTGAGAAGCAAAGTCATTGGGGAAGCTGGCAGGAAGTCTCAAGTCATGGTCACGTGACATTGCACTTAATAATCCATGGTGATTTGCTTAATGATCGCATCCAAAACTTATGAACTGCTGTTGTAAGTCAGGCGTAGTCACATGATTGTTCACTTTACGGCAGTGTCGCTTAGAGACAAAGTTGCCGGTCCCAGTTGTGGTCAGTAAGTGAGGACTACCTGTATGTATTTTTGTACCTGTTAATAAAAGAAAAATAAATGAACAAAACAAATGTAGCAATTTTAAAATACTAAAAAAAATTAAAAATGGCAAAAAAGAAAGGAAAAAATTGGAAAAAAAAACAGGAAAGAAAAGGAAAAAAAGTTGTTGAGCTTCTGACTCCTGCTTTTTATATATCTGCTAATTTGCAATATTTATAAATGTTTAGGCCCCCTTAAAAAACCAATCTGTAGATCATTATTTTTTCCATGCTGCATGATGTATTTGTATGGGAACAATTCTTGCTTAAATTTAGTTAAACTTATGTGTATAATAGTGTATATATACTATTAGTTTTGCCATTGCTGCATATTCTCCAAGTTTGAATTCCCAGTCAGGTATGGTCGGAATTGTATTTTTCTTCCCATGTTGAGCAAAATGTATTCTTGCTGCTGTAATATACGTCTCATTAAATTATGATGTTTCTTGTTGATTTTTTTCTGAGATTATTCCTAATAAAAAATGTTGTGGTTTCATTTCAAATTTAAATTCCAAAATTTTCTGCATAGTATGTCTTTTGAATTTTTTTCTGTTTTTTACGTGTCCACTCCATGTGATAAACATTCCTCCTGTTTCCTGGCATTTCCAACATCTATTGCTGTATGATTTATCTATCTTAGATATTATTGATGCAGCAGCATACCATCTATAAAACATTTTATACCACTTTTCCTTTAGGTTATAACATGGTGTGTGAATCTTATAGATTTAATCCATTTTTCTTCCCATTGTTGTGTAGTATTTTGATATCTAGCTATTCTTTTCGTTTATTATATTCACTTTTTTGTTTTGCGGCTAGTTTAATTAAAAGGCCCCTCATATGTGGGTTTTTTACTGATCGTGTCTTGCTTCCTCCTGTCTTAAGTTCCAGTGCTGTTGGCTGAACATTTTATGGCTGCTTATTTTGGTGGTTTTGATTCTGAGAGTTCCAGACTTCCTTCTGTATCATTTGATGCCGTTCCTTGGTACCCCCACATACTCTGGAAAATGTCCATCTGCTGTGTGGGGCTGTTTGTGGCCAGAGAGAAGCTCCATGGCTGTCCACTTGCAACTTGGTGATCGAGCAATATTTATATTCCCATCAGATCAGCTGTTGTGTCACCAGCTGGCTAGTGGACAATAATCTTCTCTCCTTTCATCATCTCCAGTGCTGTTGATTTTATTCCTTGTTAGTTGATAGAGTCTCTTTGAAACCTCTGTGGGTACACACCTGTGGGTTTATTATTATTATTTTTTTCTTCTTTGCCTTCCTGGTGTTTCTGCAGTTGGGGAAATGGTGGCAAATTTCTATTTTTTTCAGACTTTCTCCATGACTTTTTAAATTTTTTTATAAACCTGGGGGAGAAATGAAATGATGGCCAAAAGTGGTGTTGCGACTTGTCCGTGGAAGGCAGGGAGGTACACGTAGAAACTGGTATCTCTGTAATAACAGATTTTGCAGCCAGATCTATGTGGAGGAGCATCGTGTCAGAGCAGGCACACAGTTTTCCATGTGCATGCCTCTCCCGGTGCTGCTTAGTGACGGGTTAAGGAGCGATGGGGGTCTGGCTCTTTCCAGCATTTTTTTAAGGCTCCCTCTTTTCTCCCTTCCCCCTTGCCTTCGGAGCTGCTGTGAAGGGCATCAAGTGCCCTTGAGACAGGGTATTCCAATTCAGTTCATCGTTCTTTGCTCCCATTGTATTAAGGCACCCACCATGGAAAATAATTTCACAGACTAGCCGTCAGCAGACAGTGATTTGGGCTGACAACTGTGCAGTCAGCACTGGGCATGATGGCGAGGTGCATTTGATGGGCCAGAGCAAGGGGTTTGGCACTGCCATGTGCGCTGGGAGCTGATGCACCAAGTGGGGAGCAGTTTTGAGCAACGGCTTCTCAAAATGATTAGGACAGGCATGGGGAAAGTGAGAGCAAGTACAGTGCCTTTTTCGTTATTTTATTTTTTTTCCTCCAAAGTCCAGTGATTAGAGCACCGTTTTCAGGATGCAGGGAACTCAGACCAGACTTTTCAGCAGCATTTATTTGTTGATTTGTTTGTTTATCAAATTTCTAGACTGACAACTCCAAAATGACCCTGGGCGGCTTCACAGAAAAGAAGCAACATTATAGAGAAAGAATGACAGTCACCCTGAAAGAACAGACAAAGCACTCTCCCTATCGTCTGCAGCCTAAACGGGCATGCAAGCACCCGAATCCAAGGCCTGGGGAAAGAGCCAAGACTTTAGATCTCGCCTGAAGGCAGGCCCTCTGCAGCCGCTATCCCACCGCCTTCTCAATAACATTCTTTAGGAAGGGGAGATTGAACGAAAATTGTCCAGGGCTGTTGAGTCCAGCAATGGCTTGTTGAGGAGAGGATGCACCACCGCCTCCTTCAAGGCTGGTGGAACCACCCCATTCCTCAGAAAGGCCAATACCACCTCATGGACCCAGCTCCATGTCACCTGCCAGGTGGCCTTCATCAGCCAGGAGGGACAAAGATCTGACTAACAGGTGGTTGGGTTAATCGTGCCAAGGATCCTGTCTGCTTCCTCAGGAGTCGTAGGATCAAACTCTTCCCAATTAACCAAGCAAGACTAGGTCTCTGTCACCTTGATCAGGCCAGCTCAGAATCCAACTGCAAGCAAATTTGAGCAACTTTATCTGCTAGATGCCTAGAATATTCTTCACAGCAATCCAAAAAGTGGTCCTGCAGCCCATCTCTCCTCAGCAAGGGTCACCTAGAAAAGGGCCACTGGTCAGCGCTCAATGGATGCAATAATGCAGAGGAATAACTGTTTCATTGCTGTTATTGCATAATATAACCCCTAAAAGGGGCTCTTAAATGCTTGGTCAAGTTCCCATTTTGTCATCTTCCAAAAGCGGTCTAGGTGCCTATGACATTTCCTCTTGTAGAGTTCCTCGAAAAACTAAGGAGCCTCCTGGGATTGATGTTCACCCCACATTGAAGTGAGGCCCATGTCTCCCACCCATTCTTGGCAGAAATTAAGCCTGCCTATGTCCATTACCCATTTTGCATCGTTGTTCTGCCCATTGTAGCCCTTGGCGCTCTCCTGTCACCTCTTAAGTGTGCCCCCTCGGTTCCCCCACAGGCATTCCCTCCTCCAGAGCTAGCAAGATAGCAGAGAACAAGGGAATGGATCTCACCTGTGCTCTGTGTGCGTTTCATCAGTTTCACCAATTTCTTGGTCCCTCTCTGAGCATAATAATGTTGCCTTCTCCATGCTTGTGAATTAATGCTTGTGTGAGTTGGAATTTGAAGCTGAAGTGACCCTTCTACTTTGGCTTAGACTCTAATTCAGCATTTTTTTGAAGGGGGGGCAAGTGGGTTCTCTCTTCCATTTGCCTTTTGCAAAAAGGAAATTTTGGACACAGAATGGTTCAAAAGACACTTTCTATCCTTTGACATTTAAACTCAAGCTCTGCCTGGTACTTGGGCACTGGGGCAAGTTTTAAACATCATGAATAAATGAATGCAAACCCTAGTTTGCACAAATGATCGGCCATTTGATCTTTGCTGCCATTTAATGCAAGGGCAAGGCTATCTGTGGCAAATACTTTGTAAAAGTGCCTGTAGTTCCAAATATATCCATTGACCTCAAAGATCTGTTTGTTTATTCAGGGCATTTGATCAGCCAACCCTTAACTGAGAAGGCAATAGGGAGGGAAGGAGAAATAAAACTTCACAAAGGATTAAGAAGCAACTGGGAAGTTTATAAAACAAAACCACAGGGAAAATTAGCATTTTAAAAAAGGTTTCTTGTGGGATACGTGTTAAAGGCTACATACAGTGGGGGAATTTGTGTATAAAAAGTCTGTTGGTGGAGCTTTGACAAATGGAAACATGGATTTTCCAGTCTATTTTTAAAATAAAATTCCATAAACCAGATTGATAGACTTAACTACTACTCTGCTAATATAGTTGGTAAAGCAGATCTGGCTTACATTTATCCATGCATTCTAGCTTGGGGGATTCAGGCAAGTGCAGCAAAATAGGGCCATATCATTCAGCATTGGTTTCTAAGTAATTATGCTGCTTTGATTTTTCCTTAGACCCCTGTTCTTCTCCAGCAAGAAACATGGAACAAGTGAACTGACGTGAAGTCCCATTCTGGTGAGCCTCTTCTCTGGCGTGGGGGTCGGGGGGGTGGATGGAGCATGCCACTGGTCTTGAGGAATGTAGGGGGAACAGAAAATGGCCTTGAAGGACAGGAGGAAGAGCCCCTACCTCAAGTGGGGCTTGAGTCCATTCCAAGAAATGAATTTGACAAAACATCTGGGACAAACTCCTCCTTAATTCACACGAAGCTAAAGTGAGGGGGGGAGAACATTCAGACTTGCAAGATTCTGTTCCTATAGCTCAGTGTTTCTCAACGTCTGGCTGGGGGAATTCTGGGAGTTGAAGTCTGCACAGCTTAAAGTTGCAGAGTTTGAGAAACTTTGCTATAGCTGTTACAATAAAAGTAGTTTTAGACCTATATGGCATTGGTTCCTTGATCTGGGCTACTTTATAGGGTTGCCAGGGAAAATAGAAGTGGAACACCATGAATGGCTCTCCTCCAGCTTAGGAGGGTTAAAGTTAAGGGGTTCTGGTTTAAGGATGAAATGAAGCATCTGGTGTTTCTTCCAGATTTGGAGGAAGATACTTAAGAACCCTGAAAGCCATTGCTGTGCCAGATCTTCCATCTGTTTCTCCAGGGTAGGAATGTACCTTGTCTATGACAAGGATGGGCAGCCTGCATCCCCAGATCTGTTCTTTCCAGTCCTTAGAGCCCCTCCTGACCGCGGCTGTCAGAAAGTGGTGGCAAATTCTCCCCTGTGGAGAACCCATGAAAGCACATGCGTATTTACCTATCACTTTGCTTTTTATCGTTCCACTTTATTTTATCCTGCATCGCCCCTGCTTCATCTGGATAGAACTGATGGAAACATCATGGGGTTGAAGGAAAGAGAGGTGGTGGGGTCTCCATTAGTATCTCTCACCGCCACAAAAACACCTTGTGTGCAGAGGCTATCACATGGCTGCAGAGTAGTGGTAAGATGAATTTGCAATGCTGTGCCCCTTCCCCTTCCTCTTTGAGCAATATCCTGGGATTCTACCATGTATCTGAAAGAGAAGTTTGACCAAGTTACTGTCTGCCTGCATTTCCATATGCCCCTTATGCTGTTCCATTACTAACCAAGGGCTGCTGTTAGCAGGTGCCTTTGGGATTCCTGTCATTCTGAATTAGGACATATCTTCAGCTCTGTGCTTATTCCTCCTACAGTCTTCGCTCCCCCATGCTTACCACCCCCAACTTAACCTTGGAAACTCTCTGGATGCAATTCTGCTTTTGCCTTTCTCCCCTCTGAAAACAAGGGAAGGATCTGCATTCTGAAGGCAGGAAAGAATTCTGGCCACAATCCAAAATCTCCAAATTAAAACGAAAACAAAATTCCCCTTCCAATATGGATTGACATTTGTGCCTTGAGTTTAGGGAAGAGTAAAGATAATACCTTAAAATAATCCAGATTTGCCTGGGGTTTTGTATTGCTTTGATTTTTATGCAGAGTTGCTCCTCGCTTCTGTGCTCCCTCCCTTTTTATTTCTTCATCTATACTCCAGATGGCCAAGAGAGATCAGAAGACACTCTAGTTTTATGTTCCTTGGATTGTAGGGAATATTGTCCAGCTGGCAAGATACTCTCTTTCCTCAGCCTTCAAAAATGTTTGGTCATAAGTCTCTTTCTCCAGGATACTTATCCAACTGAAACCTCAGCTCCCAAAGGGGTGGGGTGGACCCTGGAAACCCCCCAAACATCTCTAGTGGTTCCCTCTTATCCCTGAAGACTCACACCCCTTTTTAATTTTTTTTTTATCCTGCCTTTATTATTTTTATAAATAACTCAAGGCAGTGAAAATACCTAATACTCCTTCCTCCTCCTATTTTCCCCACAACAACAACAACCCTATGAGGTGAGTTGGGCTAAGAGAGAGGGACTGGCCCAAAGTCACCCAGCTGGCTTTCATGCCTAAGGCAGGGCTAGAACTCACTGTCTCCTGCTTTCTAGCCTGGTGCCTTAATTACTAGACCAAACTGGCTTTTTGGATCCTCCATGAATGTCTGCAGATAAATGAGGGAAGCCCAGTTTCCCTGCAGTCTCATTTCCTGTGGTTTTCCTGTGCCAAAACGTAGCAGAACACAGCCTTATACAATGAAGCTTTTTCATATAAATGTTTGCGGATCAGTCACACTCTGGCCATGAAAAGGACTGTGTTGGAAGCCAGGACTAAGCCAGGACTAAGATAGGTTGGGATTTACTGCAGCTGCCAGAGCTTTGGATACAGCCTTCAAAAACTGCAGTCTAACTCCCAGTTTTGGAGTGGGAAGGGGGAATCAGTAGTAATTTAAGGGGGCATAATTATATTCATTGTATTTCATCAACTGAATTTGAAGGATGCTTAAATTAAATCCAATATAATTTTACTCTTGGCCGCATCCACTTTTTGGAATACGTCCTGCTTTCTGCCATCCCATTCTAAGGGCAAAGATATCTCTTAGCCTGAAAAAGGATTCCTGTCCTAAGGAGCTTAGCAAGGCTTTTTGTCCCTAACGTAAAGCCTCCTGTGAGTGGAGCTCAGCTTCTGGTGATGCCCAGAATGTGGCCACAGTACAGGTGGCTTTCTTTCTCCTGAGATTTTTTTTTTTTTTTGTCTTGTCAGTCAAGCTTAGGGGTATTTGTTAAGTACCAACCAGATATGATGCTGCTTACCTTTTTGAGATCAGCCAAGGTTGACTGTGGGCTACCAAAAGATGCTAGGGTGGGGGAAGGGAGGGATATGGGATGGAAAGACATATAAGGTTTGTTCTCCTTTTATTTGTAACTTCAACACCATTCTGCTCCATCTGAGCCCCCATCTTACACCTGTCTCCAAAGTAGGCGAGCTTTTGGATACAATGAACATCTACCTGCATCTCTGCTTTTGTGCTACTAAAGAGCCATCTCTCCTCATAGCATGAAAGTTCTTGAGGTGGTTCTTCTCCTCTAGGGTGCTGTGTAGGAAAAATGAAGTCAGACCCAGTTCCTTCTTGCTGAGATACCTGCATTTGATATCCTTTTCCTCCAGGTTCTAGCTTGGTCCTTTTCACAGCCTCTAATTAACTCCACTTTTGGGGTTGATAAGCTGCAGCTTATCTTGGAAGATGAGAAAGAGTGCCTGGTTCAATGGTGTCATTCAGCAAATGTTGACTGTAGACCTAAACATTTTATGGCTTTTCCTCTTTAGATGGAGCATCTTTCATTTTGAAAATGTTCAGTCCTCTTACTTTGTTTGGATGTGGTGAGATGGTGCACTTTCTGCTCCCTGGCCTTGCTCTGGTAGTATCCCTGGCCTCCTTGGGTCATTCTGAACCTTTCTAAACGTGGTTTGTGATCCATAGCTTTTCTCCCCAACATAGATGCCTTCTCTTTGGACTGATGTGCCAAGCAGGTTGCCATGCAACCAACAGACATCAGAAAGAAAGAATGGGATGGGGAAAAAAACCCAACTGAATTCAACAGTACTTGCGAAAAACGCCAGAAGTGTATTTTTCCTTCCTCGTCCTTTGAGCCTCATACTCAATTGTGTTGTCATCTTCTCAGCTGTGTGGCCACCATTAGCTCTGCCTTTTTTCTGATGGGTGAATGGCAATCTTACCACATCAATGAGGCCAGGAATCTGACAAGCGGACCTCCATTTTTGGAGAGAGAGAAGATTGCCCCAGTTCTGATTCTCATGCCTCTTTGATTATTCTTTACTAAACAAATTGTATGTGTGTGTGTATGTGTATTTAATGCACTGGTTTGGTCATTGCAGTTCAATCTTGGTACATTCAAAGACCTACTATGTCAATTTTATTTGTTTTTGTTAATTTTGCTTTATTAAAGTTAGGGAAAAGAAAAGCCAAGACCTCTGCAAATACAGATATCCTGGCTGATACATTTCGAAGACTGCAAAATGGTATCATCCAAATTTGATAGTAAGACAGTAACAACAAACTCCTGTATTAGTGGATAAATGAAAAAAAAATGGGGGAAAATTATAGGAAGGGTATCATTACAGACAAAATAATTTAATCAGATTAAATGAAGCATTTTGCAAGCCCTGTGTCAAAAAAAGAGCCAGTTCAAATACTGACCAAGAACATGTGTCAATGAAGCAGCACTGTAAATAAGAGGATTTGTCTTTTCAGTATTACAGAATTCTTTTCTTCACTGCATCTTATGCTGGAAGTGTTCTTAATGCTTGGTATGTTGATACATTTCCAAGTAAAAGGGTTTTTTTTAAGCTTCCCATCAAATCAGAGTTGGGGAACCTAATGTTCTGGAGATGCTTTAAATGGTCGTTTCCACAGTCCCCTTCTAGTGGCTATGTTGTACAAGGATGATGGGAACTGAAGTCCCAAACATTGTTGGGGTGGGGTCAGCAGCTACTCTTTCCCTGGAATATTGTAATTCAACATAGCGCTCCATCCTCACTTCCTTTTTTTCACTTGTTCTCCTGCTTCTCTCTCATGGCGTCCCACTTTGTGCTAAACCTAAATGTGGTTCATTTGGTTTTGGTTTAGTGTGTTCTGTGGATCATGGTTTATAGCATAGAATGGTTTAATCAGACTGTGTGGCACAGTCTCCGATGGAGCCAGGTTGGAATTTGTTTGGATTAAACCTAGTGTGATAGGGAGAACACTCTACCGCTGTTTGCAGACTTTAATATAGAGGGCCACATGTATGAGTCAAATCAGTTGGGGGTTATTCAGTAAGCTACAGTTAAACAAACCAGTCTTTTTCTCTCTCCACTTTCTGCAGCTGCTGCCCAGCGATGGGTTGTGTGCAATGCAAGAAAAAGAAGGGAAACCAAACTCAGAACAGCAGCAACGATGGGGCAATTAACCCACCCCCCAACTCCTGCTACAATCCTAACTCCTCCCAGCAGAACCCCCCCAGCTTCACCCGCATCCCAGATTTCAACAATTTCCCAGGGACACCAGGGCCTTTGACTACAGCTGGTCCTGGCGGCTCCGGGCTGTACCCGACACCCTCTATTCACGTGCCAGCAATAGGGATCACAGGTCAGTCTTTGCAACAGCTCTGCCACCAGCTAGGAGAAGGATGGGTGGGTTCAGATGTTCCTTTCCTCCTCTTTTTCAGTTTGTTTAGTGTTTTGGGATAGTGTTTGGTATGTGAGGTCATCTTTCCAAGATGATTATTTGTTGCTAGTATTATTATTGTCGGTCCAAGTCAGTCCACCACTGGATGAAGGCCTCTTCATTTATTTTTATTCATTTTATTTTAGAAATTTGTAAATCCGCCCAACTCTTAATGATTCTGGGTGGCCTAGAGTAAAAATGATAATACAATTTTAAAAAACACCCAAATGCCAGAAGAAAAACAACCATTAAAAGACAATCAGACTTGTATGACCTGTCACCCACTGTCACTAAAGGACCATGATCTACCACACTGGTCCAAGTGTGGGTTGGTAGATAGATGGTTTTTTTTTACTTTATTTATTTATTAATCAAATTTACATAGCTGCCCATCTCACAAGAAGTGATTCTGGGCAGCGTACAACAGACTTTCCAGTCCAGGCTGAGAGAGACTGGCAGGCCCAGAGTCACCCAGCAGGCTTCTGTGGCTAAGAGAAGATGAGAACCTGGGTCCTAGTCCTGGGTCCTTCACCACTGCACCATCTTTGCTCTTGGGCTGAGAGGAAGAGACTGGCCCAAAGTCCCCCGAGAATCTTCTGTGGCTGAGGGACTAGAACCTGGTTCTCCCCCTCCTAGTCCAGTACCTTCATGGCACTGGTTCATTTGTGATTTACTTAAACTTCAAAAAAAACTTCTCAAATAATGGTAATGTGGGTAGGGTGGGGATTGTTTTCATTTTTTTTCCCAAAGGAAAGGGGAGGCAAATGTCAGTGAAGGTCTGATAGGTAAGGTGTGGGGTCTGGTTTTGATTAAATCCCAAGGCAAGATATCATGAGGGAACTTTCTTGGGGCTTATTCAGTCTGGGAAATGAGGGCAGCCAGGAGGACAGCAGAGTGATGGAGAGACATGTAGGCAAAACCAAATACCCCCAAACAGTAGCACTCAGGGGCACTTCATTAAAATAAAATAATAAAATAAACTCAGGAACTGTACCAGACCAGTTTGAGAGGAAGAACTACGGAAGCCCATCTTGCAGAGGAGAACATTTTCAGGACATCGGAAGACACTATGACTTTCATCATCTCTGTCCATTCAAGACAAGAGGGGTGGTGAGGGTCTTCTGTCGACCCAGGATAACATAAATGGCAATGCGTCCTAGGCTGAGTTTTTCCTACACAGCTTCTCATGGCCCCTCTCTCTCTTTGCAGGTGGAGGAGTGACCCTTTTTATTGCCTTGTATGATTATGAAGCCAGGACAGAAGATGATCTGACATTCATAAAGGGAGAGAAATTCCACATCATCAACAATACGTGAGTATTGGACTCTGACATGATGGGCACATGGAACATCTTCCTTGCTGAAGCTAAGCAACATTGACTTGCGGCGTCTGGATGGGAGGCTGCCAAGCCATGTACAACCCTTCCAGTTTCTTCATGGGGAGCACTGGCAGGAGATAGATAGAGAGCAACTCTCAGACTTAAAAGGCCCAGCCTTCTTTAACTTCTGTCTGTGGAACCGCACACCTGGGATAATCATGGGTTGAGTTTAGCTTCATATGCGTGTGTATGTTGGGTGCACTCAAATGCAAAACAAGTGATAGCATGTGAGTTGCAGGGAGATTTGTGCTCATCTAGCTTTCACAGATTTCACTGTGGATTGAGGGTGTCCTGCGAATGTGAAAAGAGGAAGGCAGACCCCCCACAGAGGTTTTTGGCCAATTAGTCCAGTATGATCTACTCTTGACTGACAGTAGGTCTACAAAGGGTCAACTCGTTCTTCACCAGCTGCTTCCTGTTTCTTTCAACTGAGCTGCTCCCTGGACATCTGTACCTTTTTCCAGGTGGAACTCCAAGCAGGGGGTCACTTATGTTGTGTTTTTCCCTTCTGGTTCACTACAGAGAGGGTGACTGGTGGGAGGCACGCTCCCTGAGCACTGGAGCCACCGGCTACATCCCCAGCAATTACGTGGCCCCTGTGGACTCCATCCAAGCAGAAGAGTAAGTACATGGAGTTGGAGGGGTCTTTAAAAAAATATCTAGTGAACTTTGGCAAAGGTACCGTAATTGAATTCTCTGAGCCTAGGAGCAGTGATGGGCATTTCCGAAGGACTGCGTAACAAGAACAGTTAGATCTTCCTTTTGTATTTGCTAGATGGGTGGCAACCTCCCCCTGAGCCAGGAGATAGTTAGGAAGAAGATCAAAGTTATCAAGAAGACCTTGCCTTAAATCACCCACTGATAAATGAAGTACGTGTATGTGGTTTCCAAGATTCAGTAATTAATTTGACGAATGTGAGGATCTAGTTTCCTTGGTTGTGAGCTGCGGTCAGGGGCTTGACAGCTATTCACTTGACAGCTGAAATGGATCTAGAGTAAAGTTCAGTATCCATTACTCCCAGGGCATTTTAGGTGAGGACAGTGCTGCTTCCCAGGGAAGTGTTAGCAGTCTCTCATACTCTTTTCTCTTTCATTTCCTCTTTTGGGATCCATAGTGTTTGAACTGGAGTCATTGTTCCATTTAACACAGTGTTACACACGCTGCTCCCAGGTTCGGCTTATGGTCACTCACTCACACACTCACAGCCTGTTGAGGCACGCGGATCTTGTCAGCCCTCCTTGCTTTCTACCTGGGTTTTCCAGATAGGTGCGGCTGGAGCAGACAGACACACAGCCCTGGTCAACAACCGGGAAATAATTAGGGACACACGCAAATCACTTCCAACCGAACACTGAGGCACAAGAGGTTCTTTGTAATACAGGGAGACCCGGTGAATTTAAAGTAACAGCAAAACTTTACTGGTTACAAGGTACATTTGCTCTTTCTCATACACACACACAGGCGCTCATCCACACTTACCCACGTCCTTCCCAACTAGGCTGCCAGACACTAGCTAGAGGGATGGAAGCCGCCAAGTCTTGATCCAAAGGTGACTCAGCTCAGATGACTCAGACGACTCAGAGTGGGCGGGCTTTGGGACCCCTTTTATCCCCAAAAGTCCTTGCTGGGTTGATTTACAAGTTGATGGGATTGGGGTGAGGGCTTCCATGTGCTCAGGCCCAACTTCCTCTTTCTGGTTCAGGTCCTTTGTTTTTCCCTTAACAACTTGCTTCCTTCTTATCTACCTCCCCGAAGGGATCTCATAGATAAGTTTCCTGGCTTTTGTCCTCTCTGCTTACGTGCCTGCTTCATCTTTAGGTTATGGCAGCTTCAGCCTAGTCTCACAACAGAACCTTCTCTCTCAGGAGTGGGCCATATCTCTTGATTTGCCTAGTTTCTAGCCTGGTGATTAACCATTACACCAATTGGCTCTATTCCTTCCATTGGGATACATAAAAACCGCAGCATAATCCTAAAATGGGCTGCAACACAAAGAATTTGCCCAAATAAAACAGGAAAACTTGGTCCCGCCTGCGTTGCAACATCAAACTATCCTCTGCTGTCCACTAACCCCAAAAGCGACAGTCCCCAGACTGTTAACTGTACCCTCTATCTAACCAAGGATCATCCATCCTGACCAGGCAGGGCTTTTCACATTTTTCCAGCCTACCAGGAAACCCTTTTGCTTGTCTCTAGGCAATGATTACTCCTCTAAAATCTGCCTCTGACTCAGTGAAATATTTGTCTGCATTCACACAACACTGTGGAACATCGTTCCACCTGAGATTAGGTTAGCCCCGACGCTGCTGGCCTTCTGTAAGGCCCTAAAAACTTGGTTTTGTGCCCAGGGAGTATGATAGAGCACATCCCTTGGCTTGGCCAATGGTTATTTATGAAGCTCAGCTGCTATGTTTTTGTTTTTTATTTTGTATCAAGTATTTTATTGTTTTTAGTGTAAGCCACCCAGAGTCGCTTATGTGAGATGGGTGGCAATATAGCTCAAATGAACAAATAAATATATAAATGTATTTAAATGAGATCAGTAACAAATCTACCACTTGGACGTGTACCATATACTAGACTCACTTAATTTGTTCTTTTAACCTAGGCTCCTAACCCGGGCCATTTTGTTAGCTCACGTTCAACGTCTTGCATTAATTCAGTAGTCAGGTTAAGCGTGTGGTGAGAAGGGAACCATTCTTTCTGTTTCTTTCCCACTATTTGCGCTTTATTACTTTATTTATTTATTTCTCACATGTATATAGCCACCCATCTCACAATAAAGTGAATCTAGGCGGCTTACAATGAAAAATTTGTGTGGGATTTACTTTTAGTTCCCATTTTATGGTAGGTGTGGGTGAGGATCGGCTTTGTCTTCTTCCTTCCCCAGGTGGTACTTTGGGAAGATTGGCCGCAAGGATGCTGAAAGGCAGCTGCTGTGCCATGGCAACCCCCGGGGGACCTTTCTCATCCGCGAGAGCGAAACCACCAAAGGTACCACGGGGGCTTCACCCTCTTTCCCTTACCTTCCAGCAAGCCATGGGGGAGCAGAATGGTGTGCAGTGTTTCCAGATTTTCCCTCCTAGCTGAGGCTGCTGTCTTCCAGTCTGCTGGAGGATGCAGTCCCATCTAATGCCCGGAGAAAAAGTATCATCTTGCATTTTTTTCTACCTGGTCTTATTGGATTCAGTGATAAAGAAGTTGCTTTAGAAACTTCTAAGGAGACGAGAATTTCAGTAATATTCTCATGGGTGGAGGGTGGTGTTCTCACACTTAGCTGTGTGTGTGTAAGGGAGAGAGATAAGGTCCCATCTCTCATTGTACCCCAGAGACTTCTCTACCTCCATTAAATCCTCAGAGAAGACATCTGGAAGGGACTCCTCCTAGCATGTTTTTTAGGCTAAGAAACAGCAGCCACGGTTAGGGCAGTAGAATGACTGGAAGTTGCATCCTACAAAAACACCCCCCGCCAAAAATAATATATTCTGCTGCCTCCAACGATACTGAAAGCTGAAAAATATCACCAGCAAAATTAGAAGTTCTCAAGCACCAGGAGAAAACTCTTTGCCCAAGGCAGCCTTTGAGAAATTGCAAGGCTGATGAGCACAGCATTCGTCTGCCCATTAGGTGGAAGAAAGATTTCCCAGCCAGACGAATCGGCTGTTGCTCATGAAAAGATCTGGGTTGCAAACGTGGAGGCAACTGCCATTGACAAAGGGTGCCATCTTATTTTTGTCCCAAGTACAAAATTTCCTGGGCTAGTCCTGAGAACAGAGCAAGTGACGTGTCATCTATGTTTCACTGTGTGGAGTCCCTTTGTAACTAGAATGAAAGAAAGGCTTTTGAACTGCAAGTCACACAAAGCCCGCTTTGGGGTACTGATTATCACTTCCATTCAGCTCCTGAGACACACTGCCATCTCCTGTCTCAGCAATTTCTCAGTGGCCACTTTCCAATCAGGAAGGGAGCCATAGCTTGTATCCAACACATCTGGAAACCACCAGGGTGCGGAAAGTTGATCTAAACCAGTGTTTCTCAACCTCAGCCACTTTAAGATGAGTGGACTTCAACTCCCAGGATTCCCCAGCCAGCATGAGTTGAAGTCCACCCATCTTAAAGTGGCTGAGGTTGAGAAACACTGATCTAAACATATAAAAACAGTATGACAAACAATAGGAAATACCTCTCAAACTCAAAACACAGAGCGTAGACTTTTGTGAATAGCTTTGTTGTAGGGCTAAAATACCCAATATTCTACAGATGCAGATTCTGCTTCTGCCAGTGTGAATATGTGAGGTCCTGGTTCCAGGCAAGGCCACCCAGTGAAAAGAAAGAAGATTTAGAAAGAGAGAAAATCCACTGGTATTGGGGGGTGGGGCTTTGTTTGAGTCTTCCTGTGGTGTTCTGGTGTGGGGGGAGAGGTAAGCCTTCTGTAAGCAAGGTGGTCTTAATCAGGATTGGGGCCGTGCACACTTACACAAGGGTAAACAAAAGCAATATGCTCTCCCTTTCCTCTAATTAACTAAACTGTGTATGGAGAAATACTTGGAGCATAATTGGAAAGGCTGGGCCACTGTGAAAAGCATCTCTTTCCAATTCGCCCCTGCCTTGCTACCAATTGCAAAGCAAAGAAGGGCCTCAGATATCGATTGGAGCTTTCAGGGAAGAATATTTGGGATGAAGAAAGTCCTTAAGGTGTCCAGGCCACAAATCTTTCAGGGTTTTACAGATTAAACAAAAAACTGGGCGGCCTTATTGGTTTAATTATAAGCGTACATCAGACTGAAGCACACATACATCAGACTGAAGCACACTTTCAGGATTCCCTAAAATGTTGTCATCTTTGGTATATCACCATCTACATCCTATTAACTGAGGTCCTACCTCTGGGGAGGCAAGGAATATGTTGATCAGTGAGGCTAAACTACAGTCCCCAGCATGCCTTGCAGTTGGCCACTCTGCCTGAAGCCTCTGAGAATTGGAGTTCAGGGACATCTGCAGAAATATGTATAATAATGCCAAAATAAGGCTGCCCCCGAACAACCCACTTCTGCTTCCCATCTCTTTTTCCTAGGTGCCTATTCGCTGTCTATCAGGGATTGGGATGAGATGAAGGGGGACCACGTCAAGCATTACAAGATCCGGAAGCTGGACAGCGGTGGCTATTACATCACCACCCGGACCCAGTTTGAGACTGTGCAACAGCTGGTGCAGCATTACAGAGGTAAAGAGCGATGGATTTGTGGGGAGGGGGAGGGTGTCAGGATTGGTATGGGAACAATCCACAAAGTGTCAGCCCTTCAAGGTTGTCCAAATCAGGAAACAGATGCCACAAGAAGACTAGAACTAAGCTTGGTTGAGATAGGCCAGGGTTTCTCAACGTTGGCCACTTTAAGACGGGTGGACTTCAACCCCCCAGCTGGCTGGGGAATTCTGGGAGTTGAAGTCCACCCGTCTTAAAGTGGCCAAGCTTGAGAAACCCTGAGATAGGCAATTATAACAGATTCTTGCAAGTCTGATAGTGTTTTTCCTCCCCTCCTTCTTATACCCCAGTGAGTCAGGGAGGAGCCAGCCTGAGCCTGTTCCTAATTTTACCTCCTGTCTCAGAGCTCAAGGAATTCTTTCGCCCTTTTTGTTTTTGTAAGAGCTTCTGAATATTTCCCCCAAGGCCCTCTCCGCAGCTCTTTACAGCGAGAGACTGGCAGGAGAAAGATGGAAGTTCAGGTGCCAGTGCCTGCTCTTTGGGGCTCCTCCTTGGGATATTTTTTGGGGTGGTTGTGGAGGGTTATTTTATTGGGGAAAAAGTACCAGGACTCGTGTTTTCAGGAGCCCTTCGTCTGTACCTTCAAGATCGTTAGAGCTCCTCTGTCATGGTTCAGGGATAAATCAAACAGGCTGAAGTTGCACAGCAGCCCAGATGCTAAATGGTGGCTGATCAGTTTATGGCTGAGCATGTTCTGCAACCAGTGAGGCTGCTTTGGCTAGTCATAGATTCAGGCTTTGTGCAGCCATCCAGAGGAGTGAATGTTTCTTAAAAATGGATTCAGGGAAGGGTAAGGGAAAGGGAAAGATAACATCTTTCCTGTTGTCATCTTAACCTGGATTTGGCCAGGGTTCTGTTGCTATTAAACCAATACAGGTGGTCCTCAACCTATGACTATTTGGTCAGCGACTGTTCCAAGTTATGACGGTACTGAATGAATGGTGGTTATGACCGGTCCTTGGAGTTCCAGCTGTCCCAGCATCCCCGTGGTCATGTGATCATGATCTGGGTGCTTGGCAAACCATTCACATTTATAACTGGTTGCCAAGCGCCCCACGATCACGTGATCACCATTTGCAACCTTCCCTGCTGGCTTTCTCAGAAAGTCAGTGGGGGAAGTTGGCAGGAAAGGTCACAAGTTGCTGGGGTAAGTCTCCCCCACCTGCACAGCCTCCCCAAGTCCCCTGCACTTACACTGCGCCAGCCACTTGCACACCCCCATGCACCCTCCCCGACCCACACCGATCGCACACCCCATTGCGCGCCCTCTTCAACCCTCCCCCGTGCAGCTCCCCCACACCCCCTCTCACTCTGTCCCCCACCCAGCAGCAACCACTTACCTGCCTATGGGCCTGGGACTTGCAACTTCCTGCCAGCTTCCCCACTGACTTTGGTTGTGGGAAGTTGGCAGGAAGTTGCCTTGACTAACGACCATGGGATTCAGTTAACCACAGCAACTGAGACTTCAGGGATTGCTAACGCTAAGCAATGCTGTCGTGCTTTATGACCACATCACTTAGCAACGGAAATTCCGCTCCCAATTGCTGTTGTAAGTCGAGAACTACTTGTAAACAAATCATGTCTATTAAATAAACACGAAGAAGGGCAAAATAGTATCTAATGTATGTCCCTTCAAAGTATCCAGGGCTACCAGCTCAGAAGTCTGTTCCTGAATTTTGCATGCAGAGGCTTGCAAAGGTCAAACTTCCCACTTTGGCAATACTTTTAAAAACTCCCTGTTTTCCTGGTTTCTCTCCTATTTTACTTTCCAAAGGGGAAGAAAAGATGGGGAATAATTATCAACAAGCAGATTGAAAAAGTGCCAGGCTAGATAGCAAGCCCAACTAAAAGCAACAGTCAGCATTTGTACATCCAAAGTGAGGATAACTGAGACGTTTCCCCAGAGCTGCTGTGGTGCAATGGAAAAGCCAAAGATTTTAGATCCCCCCCCCAAAAGAGGATTTAATCCAAAGTGGCTCTCCTAGCGACTTTAATTAGAATGGATACCACATCCTGAAGGGCAAACCACATCTTTCCCCAGCTCTCAATTATGGCTACATCACTCCCAAAAAGTTGAAGCAAAATAATCTTTCTGAAGGTTACTTTCAACAGGTGTGTCATGACAGTAGAGTCCTCTGCTGCCTTTCTACAAGCACCGATAACCCTCTCTGGGCTGAGGACTGAGTGGTGGGGAACAAAGTTTTCCCCCTTGCTGCTTTCCAGTTTGTTCTCATCTAATATAAAGTTAAACAAGGGTTGTATGAAAGGGTTTTTGTATATATCCTTTGCAAAAGAAGTCGGAAGTTGCTTCGTTAAATGTCCGCATATGTTTGTATCTTTTCTTCAGTTTTTTTTTCTGTTTTCTAATCTGCATTTCTACTGCTTTTTTCCTTTCGCAATTCTTCTATTTCTCATACTTTCACTGTAATCTTTTTTTCTTTCGCCTTTTAATTTGGACATTATGAAAAATAAAAATAATTGAACTGGTTTGTTCTCATCTGATCATCCTTTGTTTCTCTCTCTTTCGCCTCCCTGCTCCCGTGATGCATCTCTTGCTTTTCTCCCCCCCACTTGCCTTGGTTTTGGGGGCTTCTTTTGCAAAGAGAGAGCTGCGGGATTGTGCTGCCGCCTGGCCGTGCCGTGCCCCAAGGGGATGCCCAAACTGGCAGACCTGTCCGTGAAAACCAAAGACGTTTGGGAGATCCCTCGTGAATCGCTGCAGCTGATCAAGAAACTGGGCAATGGGCAGTTCGGGGAAGTGTGGATGGGTACGACCAGTCATTGGGAGGCTGTGCGGAAGAGAGGAGGAAGAGAAGGAGCTGGCCAGGCCCTGGGGACGGGGGGGGGACTTGCAGACGCTGCCCCCGTGATAAAGGAAGGGGAAATTCCACGTCCTTAAGTCTTTCTCCTAGGACTGCGGCATTCCTTTCAGTATGGAGAAGTCATGGGGCAGAAGGACTTGGGAGAAGATGCAGGATGAATTAAAGGAAGTCCTTCAGACAATAGGTATTTAAACAACGGAACTCGCTGCCACGAGAGGTAGGGATGTCTGCCAACTTGGAGGCCTTTCAAAGAGAGTTAGAGAAACTCACAGTGGAAAGAGTCTTACAGTGTTTATGAAGCCTGATTCTCTATAAGCTCCAGCATGGGAGGCAGCAGATGTCTCTGATTACCAGAGGAAAGAGCGTTATTATAACCATGTGCTTCTTGTGGGATTCTTAACCCATGGCATCTGGATGGCTTCTCTCCTGTGAGGAAAGAACATAGAATTTGATAGGGGTTTTGTCTGAGTTGGGACAACCCTTCTTGCATTCTTAAAAGCCTTGGAAGGCAATGTGAAGGTGGTCCTGATGGTGTCTGTGATCTAAGTTAAAGCAGTGACTGATTTGTGATCAGATGACCTGGCTCAAACATTCATGCTACCATGTTACGTCTGTATTCTGAACTAGACATTAGCTTACAGGTACTTTTTGAAAATAGCCTGCATTTGATTTCAGTAGTGGAATCCAAAGGTTACCAGGATAGAGTAGTGGAAACTTTAGCAGACAAGTTTGACCATGCCCCAAATCTCTCTTCAACATGTGCACTGAAGATACAGGAATGTGGTGTTTCATTGATGCTTTAAAAGTAAGCCAAGGCCACCACCTGGTGGTTAAAATTAATATTGCTGCCTGTGTTCTGCTCCTTCTCATCCTCCACTCAGCTCCAGCTGCCTCTCCGGGGTGCATGCTTCATTCATCCCGCCATTTCCCCATTTCATCTCATTCCATCCCATCTCTCCACCCTCCCTCATTCCACCCCTTACAGAGTTCAATGATGGTCTCTGCCACCTCCTAACCAAAGTCTGCCCCACTCTAAGGCCCCAGACTATGGGACTGTCTAAAGATGCATGGGAGATCAGGCGTGAGTCCATCCACTTTGACCAGAAGCTTGGCATGGGCTGTTTCGGAGATGTGTGGATGGGTAAGGCAAGGGACCGGGGTTTTCTTCATCATTGTTGGAGGGCACACATGGACAAGATGTCCATGCAGGAGGGCACATTTTAGATTCAGACTGTGCTTGGAGATCATTGATGAGACCCATCAGAATATGAATCTTACCACTCTGCTTCATTTGGGAAGGGCAAATTCAGGGGAGAAGAAAACCTGTGCTTTGCATGCAGAGCACACTAGGGCTATGTAGTGCATTGGATTCGGTTCCAGGAAGGTGCTTTAGAGCTTGCAGGAGCATGAGTGTAACACCTGTCTGCAACTCTTTAAAGCAGCCACATCTTTTTTCTGGATCGTGTGGCTACCATGTGACTTAATAGCATATCTTTCTCCCAACAAGAATTGCCTATGTTCCTTTCCCTTAGACTGAAAGTGCAAGACCTATATAAAATACTGCAGGGCGGAGATTCTGGTCCTGGTCCCAGCCAACCAGCCATGCCAATTTCCAGGATACACCATGCCATTTCTTCCCCTGCTTTTACATTTCCTCCCCAACAGTAAGGACTCAGATCTACTAAGCTCCTAACTGAGCCGTTTTGGATCTTCCCTCCTTCAACGGTTTCTTTCCTCCAATTTTTGCTTTGTTTTATTCATTTTTATTTTATTTTGATTGTCCCTTTGTAAAAAATGGGTCCCTGTAGAAATGCCACAACAACCTTCTGATACCTGCTATTTAAAGATCCACATTTAGAGAACATGTTATTAACCCAGTGTTGGATAACATGGGGCATCCAACTATTGTTGCATCTGTTAAGAAGAAGTAAACCCATAGTGTAGCTCCTGCCAGAAAAGACCGGTTTGGAAAGCTGAACCTTAAGAAGGATATACATATCCAAGAAAATGTTAGCTATGGGAAACGGCTTCTTTTGAATTGAGCTCTTCAGCATGGGGGCATTCCTGTCACATCATTTCTTCCTCATCTCATTTTGTTGTTGTTCATTTCATTTCAGTTGTTTAGGTCAGCTGTCCCTAACTTTGTGCTCCCAGAATGGATTGGGGGATTTCCCAGGATCATGGACCTGCTGGCTAGAGATTCTAGGAACTGAAATCCCAATGCATCTGGAGGGCACTGGGTTGGACGACGCTGAACTTAGACTTTTTTCAGCCATGTCCATTTCCATAAAGTTGGGGTGGGGGAGGCTGTAGATTCTGGGCCCCTGTCCTTTCTATCTTCAGTGACCCTGTTCCTGGTTCTTGCTGGTTCCAGGCACTTGGAATGGTACCACCAAAGTTGCGGTGAAGACGCTGAAACCTGGGACCATGTCTCCGGAAGCCTTCTTGGAGGAGGCCCAGATCATGAAGCGCTTACGGCATGACAAACTGGTGCAGCTGTATGCTGTGGTATCAGAAGAGCCCATTTACATTGTTACTGAGTTCATGAGCCAAGGTTAGATGAGCTACCTCCAGTGGCAGTGACCCCTCTAGTTGGGTGGGTAGTAAAGTGGTCAACCAGCAGGCCTCTGTGAATTGGGTGAAGTTGGAACTGTTGATTCAATTTGAACCATCAAGTCAGTCTGATTCAAACTCTTGAGTCAGTTCAGAAATTTGATTCAGTGACTTGACTTTGTTCACACCAAATTGTCCAAATCAAGGCCTTGTTTCTTAGATGTTAAAAGTGCTGGTGTGCATTCAGCCACAAAAGGCGTCCAAATCTGAATAAATTCAGAGAGACTTGATTCAAGGATTGGAATGGAATCCCTGCTGTAGTTCAGAAACTTGGATGGAAGACCTTGAGAGGGTCCTGCATTCACATGTTAGGAATACAGTGTTCTCAAGGCACGTGGGTGATGGAGACAGCAGCACCATGGAGAGAACCAAGTGAACATCTTTCTCCTTTAAGATCACCCTTCCCAAAGTATGTTCCTTTCTCAAGAAAGGGAAAGTGATACAGCAGAGGCAACATGGTGCCCATGGGCCTCAGGATGCTTACAGACATCTCTTACCTTCTACCAGGTGTCCTGCCTTAAAAGACGGGGGGGGGGTTGTCTTTTTATTAAAATTAAATGTGAACCTGGCACCCTGCAAAGGAACATGCCAATCTGTAACAGTATCATTATTTCAACATCGGTCCTGTGAAAATTCTTAGATAATAAAAGCAGTTTGTGGCTCTAGGTTCGTGCTTGTGTTGTACTTGGCCATTAAGTCCCCTCCTTCCTACAGCCCCCCCTAAAAGTAGCCTAGGGATAGGGTCTCCATCCCAGGCAGGAGGGGCAAAATCAGGGTGCTGAAGAGCAAATTCAACTGTTGAATTTCAGATTTTGTGGCCTCCATGTTCATCCCACTAGCTATTTTGGCAAGCTCTCAAAATTCCAGATGGGTCCACCAGTCTGAGAACATATTCACCCCTAGACTAGCTTAAATTCCTTCACCTGGTGCCCTCCAGTGTTACTAGACTTCTGGAGCTTGGCGTGATGGGAACTGTAGTCCTGACACATTTAGAGTAGAAAGTTAGAAGAGGCTGGGGAATGGATTTCCAGTGTTTTGCCTCAGATACACAGTTGGATCCTGTGTCCTTCACAAATATTTGTTCTAAGAAGAGCAGAAAAGAACTGGAGTCAGCAGCTAGTAGACAACTGCTGGAAGTGGATTATAGGGAAAGGATCCTACCAAGACGTTGCCTTGCTGATTTCCCACCTCTTCTCTCCCACAGGTAGTTTGTTAGATTTTTTGAAAGATGGAGATGGTCGTTTCTTGAAGTTGCCCCAACTGGTGGACATGGCAGCGCAGGTAACCTGATGGGCAGGGGGCAGTCTCAGTGGTCACTCTGTCTGGGAATTGGGAGCATAATTTACTGACCCAATTGGGGGTGGGGGGGAGAGAAGGCTGTCCTAAACAGTTGAGAACAGAAGGAGCTGCAACAATTGGGTCTCCTGTGCCATCTCATCACTGCCTTTCTGCTTCTGCACACAATCCAGATTGCAGCTGGAATGGCTTACATTGAGCGAATGAATTACATCCACCGGGATTTGCGTGCTGCCAACATCCTTGTGGGTGACAACCTTGTGTGTAAAATTGCTGACTTCGGCTTGGCCCGACTCATTGAAGACAACGAATACACGGCTCGCCAAGGTAAACTCTCAGAGGCACCCTAGAGCAGAAGAAAGAGTCACCTTTCAGCAGGCTAGGCTATTTGTGCAATTAGTCATTGATTGACAGATGCTGTTTGTGCTCTTGGGCGGAGAGAGGTTTTCTCATTGGCACTTTAGCAGGAGGTGCCATACTGAACCTGAGGACTTCTTTGTGCAAGACAGAAACTTCCACTGAGCAGTGGTTTTTCTATGGTGCAGACAAAGGCAACCAAGTGACCTCCAGAAGTCCTTTCTAAAACTTATCAATGTCCTTCCTACAATGTGGTGCTTCAGAACTGGACACAATATTCTAGAAGCAGTCTGAGGTTTGCAGAAGGAGTAGTGAATCTAGAAGTGGCAAATTGATGGTACTTCAAGACTGCTGATTCAGCAGAGAGAACCATGCCACAAATGTCAGTAAGATCTGGAAGGATATGGCTGATCTCCAGCTTAGAGCCCAGTGTCAGCCATGTGAAACTGGATTCTCATGCTCCTAGTGGCTGTTGTGTAAATCAGGTCCAGGTGCAGACTGGCCCATCTTCTCAAAAGAAAGAGGCTTCCTCCATCCTATAGCAGGAGAAAGCAAGCGAGAAGTTATTTGCTTTGAATTGCTTGTACATGAGGTTCTCATTTGGATGCAAAAATAGTGGTTGGAATCCTTGTGTTGTCACCTTAGCCCTTTTCCTTCTAAACCTTACTGATCAGAGCTCAGAGGGACTTGTTCCTTGATTGTCCCAGTTGGTGCTGGAGATTTCTGACAAGGTAAATTAAGAAGACTTTCTCTTTGCTGGCTTTACTTCTTGAGGGGAGAGGCTGGTGTGATCTGTGCTAAGAGGAAGTCCGTTTTAAATTCACTGGTGATTTTTCTCCCACAGTGGAGAAAGTATGGGCCTTTCTCATCCAGGTAGCATCTCCTTCTGTATGATCTTAACCTCTTAATTCCACCTCCTTGCCAATAGGTGCCAAATTTCCCATCAAGTGGACTGCTCCAGAAGCCGCTCTCTATGGCAAGTTCACCATCAAGTCAGATGTGTGGTCCTTCGGCATCCTTTTGACAGAGCTGGTGACCAAGGGCCGAGTACCTTACCCAGGTAAAGTTGGAGAGGCTACCTTCATCATAGGGGGGAACTGTTGCAACATTCACTGGTGCCATAAGTCCTTTTTTGAAATGGAATTGCCCTTTTGGTTTACCTAATGCATTGAACCATAATATGGTTGGTTTGGGTTGAGTTCAGCATTTGATGCAATCTAGTCATTGCAGTTGGTGCAATTTTGGCAACTTTTATGCTTTTAGCTTCTTGTATGGGGTACTGTCTGAACCTAATCAGCTGTGCTTTGTTTGATAAACACTAGTTAATCTGCTCCTGGTTTGGTTTAGGATTGAGCAACTTCTGCAGGCTTGAAGGCCATCTTAGTATTCATGCAGTTGATTGGGGACTATATTCCAAAAGTCAGTGCGACCCAGATCCAGAGTTGACCTGATTTGTGTGGAGAAGTAGTTGGGAGGGTAAAGAAGAGGTAAAGTTGCTCTGCAAAGCACATATTTTTTGCCTCTCAGAACTTCACAAACTCTGGAAAAATCCCCCTAAAGGCCAAATTTTAGCCCCCCACCTATTTTATTGGGGTCTGGGAAGTACATTTTTTGCACACTTGAGTTAGTGTGTTATACAAACCCAGCTCTGTGTATCCTTGCATAGCTCCTGTCTTTTTGATGTGGCTTGATTTACCAAATTTTGCAGTGGATCATGCCCCCACAGTATCCAATCTGTCTGCAGACTCTGTGAATTACAGGTAGTCCTCACTTAACGACCATTTGTTTAACGCCAGTTCAAAGTTAGCAGCCTAGGAAAAAGTGCTTTATGACCTGTACTGACACTTACGACCATTGCATCACCCCTGTGGTCACGTGATCTCGATTTGCAACCTTTTTTATGACAGTCGTTAAGCAAATCACCCTGGTCATTAAGTGAATCATGTGGTCGTTAAGCGAATTCTGGCAAAACTAATCCATTGGGGAAACTGGATTCACTTAATGACCACACAATTCACTTAATGACCACATGATTCACTTAACAACTGTCATAAAAATGGTCGTAAAATCGGGTCTAGTCATGTGGTGACTTGCTTAATGACCGCCCCACTTAACGACCAATTTTCAGTCCCTATTCTGGTCATTAAGCGAGAACTACCTGTACATGCTGGTTCTCTTCTTGATTTTGCTTTTTGTATGTGTGTATGTGCCTTTGATTCAGTCTTGGCAACAGTTTCAAAAGTGGTTTGCCCTTGCCTTCCTCTTAGGGCTGAGAGGGAGTGACTGGCCTAAAGTCACCCAGCTGGCTTCATGTCTAAAATGGGACTAAAACTCATGGTCTGCTGATTTCTAGCCAAGTGGTTTTAACCACTACACCAGACCAAACTAGCTCTCCCTTGATTTCATAGAGACTCATGATAGGACCACCCCACCACTAAGTCTTTCTCTTGTCAGGCATGAACAACCGGGAGGTGCTGGAACAAGTGGAACGGGGTTACCGCATGCCATGTCCTGGGAATTGCCCCCCCTCGTTGCACGATCTGATGGTGCAGTGCTGGAAGAAGGAGCCTGAGGAGCGCCCCACTTTTGAATACCTCCAATCATTTCTAGAAGACTACTTCACTGCTACAGAGCCTCAGTATCAGCCAGGAGACAACCAACTGTAACTGATGGGGCTCCCAACCAGGATGGTGACCATGGAGAGCTCACTCTTTGGGGATCTCTCTCAAGTGTGGGTTGAGGCTGGGACACACTGAGAAAATCTCTTCCCTGTCCAGTGCCAGGAGCCGAGGGTCCCATTTTGTAGAACTGGGATTAGGTTCCTTTCTCTTTCTTTTAATTTTAATTTTATTCCCCTTTGGGACTATTGCTTTTTTATTATTGTGATTTTGTGTTTTAAATTCTGCCTCATCCTGAATAGCTGCCATGCCAATTTTTGGAGATTAAAAAAGATGGGGGGGAGGAGGAGGAGGAGGAGGAGGAGGAGGAGGAGGAGGAGCCGCCAAGGCTATAGATGGCAGGAGAGGTATTTGTTTGTTTGTTTGATAGTGCATCCTCTCTTAATTAAGTTACTTCTGTGTTAACATTGGAGAACCTTTGGCCCTTGAAAGAACCCCTGGGGTGCTCTGAAGAGGCTTTGTATTTCAACCCCCATTGATTCCAGCCAACAACAAGGCATTGGGGGAGTCGTAGCCTCAAATGTTCGGACACACCTTTTCCCTAACCCTGCTGCAGCCAGTAAGGATAAGGACGGGATGGCTGCGGGACCACAGGATAAAGAACTTTGCACAATGAAATATGTCATCTAGCCATCCTGCAACCAGTGCCCTCCAGATGTATTGTGACTGCAACTCTCAGAATTCATCAGCTTGCAAAGGCCATGCTGGCTGGGAATTCTGAGAGTTGTAGTCCCATGGCATCAGATATGGGAGGTTGCGGTGGAACCCCAACTGCCATGATGCCATTAGGCAAACAATCTAGGTTTGTTAAGCATGTTTAAGTCCTGCAAAATCTGAATGGCTGTGGTACTCTCTTCCTCCCCTACAACATTCTGGAAGATGGCCACATCTCTTCTCCCTCCTCATTAGCCCTGATGCTCTGAATTCATCACTTGGTACTATCTGGGTACGTATCGTGTTTGAAATCAATGAGTTATGACCATGATATGAGAATGAACTTACACAGAATCCATTATAGGTTGATCAAACAATATCAGCTGTTTTCTTGTGAGGGTCAGCTTGGCTTTTGAATGATATATTGGGGGCTGCCCTTCAAAAAGGAGAGGGGCCCAGGACACAGCCCTAGTTCAGTGGTGCATAAGGGAAGCAGACAGTGTTACCTAGGACAACTTAAGAGGAAGTTGTGTGCCAAAAAGGCTTTGGATCCTTTTTACAGAAGGAGAAAGTTTCTGAGCAGATTACTGTGGAACTGAAAAGTGTCTGTTCCATAGCCACATGGTGCCTTCTGACAATAAGATGAGGGTCCTTACCAGATGGGGGCTTGTGTGCCATCCCTTGAAAATTAATGATTTTTGCTTGTCAACTGGGAGCTGTTCCAGATGTTCCTTACCAGATGTGCTGGGGCTGCAGTGTCCAAAATTCCTAGCCAGTAATTACAGCCCAAACACATTTGGAGGGACCAGGTTGGAAGAGGCTGGCTTATCTGGTATCCACATCCCAGTTATCTCCCACTAACTTTTTCTCCCTGTGCACAAGAATCCTCTAATCTAAAGTCCTGGCAAGTGTGTTGAGGAATCTGCCACAGATCATTCATAGGACACTAACCATAATATTTGGAGGAAAGCTATGACTCCAACACCAATAAAAGAATGTCCTAAGTCAGTTGTGGCCTTCCAGGTATGGTTGGATTAAAATTCTATCCTTGATCATTGTCCTTGTTAGTTGGGACTACTGGAAGTTGGAGTCCAGGAACATCTGGAGAGCCACTGGTTCCCCAAACTGTCTTAAGAAGTGCTTCAGTAGAAATTTTAAAAGACAAGTGTGGTAGATGTCCAGAAATAGCTACAGTAAAGTCTGCCATAGATCCAAGGGGTGAAAGATGAGTTTCCCTTCATTTCCATCTCCCTGTAATTTGAAATACTGCCAAGACACTGGAAATTGCTGAAACACGTGAACTATTACATTGCACTGGGCTGATTTCTGAAAGCTATGCAGGTTTACTGAGAAATAAGCGTTATTGCTCATTTCAACCATGGTTGCTAAACAGATCACCACATTATGGCTTATTATTGATGAATCAGGCAATGATTTAGCAATGTTTCCTTTCAGGTAAGAATATGAAAGATTAAATCCTTAACTGTGGTCAGTGTGCAGGATTATGACCAGGGTTCTTATAGTTTGTAAACCATGGTATATTGTGTAAACTCAGCAAATTATGATTCATTAAACTGTTGACAAACCATGGTTTAGAACACTGTGTGAACCAAGCCAGTGTTTCCTCTTGCACGATAGCATTTTCCCAGTTTATGCCATATGATTGTGGCAGAATTAATCATGATCATCTTCCTGATGGCATAGAATGAGACCCAGGGAGGGAGTAGAGTAAGTCATATCTGGATAACATTCATATGAATAAGATGTTCAGGAATAATAATACATATTCTACTTCCTAAAGAGTGAGATTCATACTAGCTTCTTTCTTGGAAATTCCAATCTTTAGCTCATTCATTATAAAACATCCAGATAAACTGCCAAATTGTGAATGCCATGGTTTTTTGTCACCCCATTATTTTTGATATTTTTAGCTTTTAATAAAATGCAGTTGCTGCACTGATCTGTTTATTATAGACAGGGAAAAGCATTATTACAATTTCCAAGGGCTACTGTGTCTTAAGTTAAAAGCTTCCTGCCTGCTGACTCTGCTGCCTTTTTGGATTTTGGTACAATGCATTACCTCCTCATTTAGTCAGCATCTGTTTCTCTTGATCAGGCTAGGGAAGGATGTAAATATCCTTTCATTTTTAATGTGCTTTTAAAAATAATTGAATAGTACTATTTCTCTATTTAAAAATAAATGGCTGAGTACTAGTAATTGAAGCCATTGCCCCTCTGTAGAAAACAGAAACTGATTCATCATTTAAGTCCCAGTTATGCTGAACAGCAAGAAGCAAAAGCAGCAGCACTTGCAGGCAGGAAGCTTTCAGTTAAAATTGCAGGGGAACAGTTGCTGAACATCATCAGTGACCTTGATAATGAGGATGCTAAACGATACAGAGCTATTAAATAAAAGCATCATTTCAATGCTTCATTTAGCTGATGGAGGGAGAAAAAATGCCTCAACAGCGCTAAAGTATCTTAGCATGGAAATGACCCAGCGGGCTGCAATATGCTTCTCTCTCAGAAGCAGTTCTTCATTAATGCCAGGACCCTGAACTGGGTGGCCAACCTCCCTTTCCATACTTCTTAGTTGCTTGTGTGTGAATGCAAGTGACCTACAGCCCAAAGGAAAAGGGGGGTGAGCCCAGCAGCACTTTAGCAGAAGGACAAGAAGCAAAAGTTGCTGGGCAAGTGACAAGCCGTTTGGGATGAGAGGTCCACCATGGGGCCTTTAGGCCAAGGGAAGTTTGGCAGCTGCCTATGGTGCTGAAGACCAGCACCTACCGTGGACTATCAGCAACTTACCTGGATTTGTTCAAGCTTTTCACAATGACCTTGAGATCTACAATTCAACAAATGTAGAGTTCTGGGAGTGGAGATGAGGTACTTTGACAGAGGGGAGGATGAGTACATTGACAATGAGCAAGCAAGCAAATGAGTTGGAGGTCACTATCTTTCCTCTCCTTGACGCAGGCTTCCATCCAGTAGGGTCCTTCCATCCCGTGAGCCCATCCACCAACCACCTTCTCTTTGCTTAAGAACTATGTTTTTCTTTGTGGCGGCCTTTGCAGTGGATGAAGCTTCTTCACTTTTCAAGCTTCTGGGAAGCTGCCCTCTCGGGCTTCCCATCCTGGAAACGTCGTCATTTACATTTTCTCTGTTACAGTTCTAAAACCCTTTCAAAAAGGCTGATTTGTTGGTAGGACAGCTAGACAAATCCTATGCTTGCAGACCTTGGGGGGTGGGCAGACAAGCCCAGGATGAGAAAGGGAGGGCAGAGCCTTTGGGCAGGGGGCAACCACTGCTGGTTTATAGTTAGACCAGTGTTTCTCAACCTAGGCAACTTGAAGACGTGTGGACTTCAACTCCCAGAATTCCCCAGCCAGCAGCTGGCTAGGGAATTCTGGGAGTTGAAGTCCACACGTCTTCAAGTTGCCTAGGTTGAGAAACACTGAGACAATAATCAAAAGCAACAGCACAGTCTTGAATGGGTTGGTCAAGTGTCATTGCTTGAAGAGAGAGCTGTGGATACTGATCACACATGAATGTGGAAAGCAAATGGTTAAACAAGTTTACACGCCCAATCCAGATTTATTTTTTTTTGGTTATTATCCAAATGCCTAGGGGCTGCCCCTTTCTATGCTCTGTTATAATGTTGATTTTTTAAAAATATTGTACATAAAGAGAAATAAACCTTTCTAACAAGAGAGGCTGGGTATGAATCTTTGTCAAGCAGAACAAGCCTGTTTTCAGAATAAAATCAGAGCAAAGATCAATATAATCCTAGGCCACAGATCAGTTTGCTTGATGGGTGTGTGTGAAAAAAGTCAAGAATGTAGCCATAACATTAAAATCCTAATCCTTTTTACACGCATTACATGTCAAACGTAAAAATGGGCACGGCTTAGACCATGTTGTTCTGGCTGCCATCTTAATTTTCTTTATTCCTCTGCAGACATCCCTGATGTTTGGTTTGGGCTTAGCATAATTGGGGAGCCCAGCTGTTGTAGTTTATAAACCATGGTTTATGCTTTGCGTGTAATGCAAAATCCATTTGATAAACTATGATAAACCCAGGGCTTGCTGATCCTTGTCTGTCTATTGTAGATTATAGAGCCAGGGAAAACATTAGATCAATCATTCTGAGAAATCTTTGCTTTGGAAATTGCTTATACGTCTCTTCCAGATAGTGTGGGGCATCGTGCCATGCTGCCAATGTTGATGCTGTTCAGTAATAGCAGGAGAGCCACATGTCTGGAATATGTGGTCACCTGTGAAGATTAAATCTGGCCGCAGGTGTCCATTAGAAGCCATAGTGACATCACATGCATTAGACATTGTGCAAATGACATAAATGATGTTGTTTGCATTGTTTGTGTAACCACCTCGTGATGTACATAATCATTTATCACCCCCCCACAAATGCCTGTGAATCTGGAATACCTAGCCCAGTGTTTCTCAACCTTGGCAGCTTTAAGATGTGTGGACTTCAACTCCCAGAATTCCCCAGCCAGCATTGGGGATTGGTTAATGGAGCAATACACCACCATCTTACCTCTGGTAAGATGCAATCTTTTTTTATCCAGTTCAGAAGTTTATTATTATTAATCTCTTTGATTTATATCCTGCTTCTTTGCCCTGGGAACGCTCAAGATGACTAATCATTTTGTTTTTTTAGAAAAAGCAGGCATCAAGCTAAAATTGAACAAATCCAGTTAAAATCAACATCTAATTAATTGAAATGGAGAGGGGGGGATGAAATAGGAAGAAAGAAGCTCTTGGACCCTTCCCCAAAGTTAAAAGTAAACGCTGAGTGTAACTATCAAGGGAACACATTCTGCAATTTAGCTAGTTTGATAAACCTTGAGTGGCCACCAGAGCTCCTCATGTGAAAACATTTTCTTATGAGTAAAGGCCTACTTAGCAGGTGGCAACAGCTGGGTGACCTTGCCTGTGCTTGGAAGCTAAAGAGGGTGGGCTCTGATTAGTCTATGGGTGGAAAAGCAGAGAATATAGGCTGGACTGAGAAAACATGTCCTGGAAGAAGAAAACTGCACAGATGAAGCCGTGAAAGTTACTAGGAGTCAAGATGAAAAAAGATGTTCTACCTTTTTAAGGCCCTGCCTCCAAGTAGGGACTCTGAAAAAGCTACTCTGATGGCTGCAGATGAATGCCAACTTTATCCCTGGAAGCTGAAAGCTGTCCGTCCCAGGTGTCTTGAATTGTGAGGGTATACTAGACATGGTTGTACAAGATGACTGTTCCCTTAGACATTTTGTGCTTTATTCATGTTTGGGATGTCATTTCTGCTGACCAGGTATGATTTTGACCTATCTACAATAGTTTTATACAATTCCTTACATTTTCTAGTCAACTATCTGGAGGTTGCATTCAAACTGCAAGCTTATCCTGGTAACTGGATGAACCTGGTTTCTAGCTGGCACAATGCATTGAACTCCAGACTAACTCAATGGATTCCTTTTGCATAGTGTGTGCTAACCATGTTGTATGTACATGGCTTACTGCAGAAGGGACTTTGCATGTTGTATGAATGCATTGGCAACATCTTTACCTGATCTCATTAAGCATGGCATGTGAACAGAACCTTCTAAATAATGTAATGCTATTGAGTTAGTGTATTGATTTCCCCTTGGGAAGAATCTATCCAATCTGCAGGGGAGGCTGGTGGGTAGGATCAGAGCTGAAAGTGGAAGGAGTGACCCCCCCCTTTTCTCTATTATGCTTGCCTTTTATCTCTTTGTTTCATTCATTGCTCTTCTTTCCCTGATATTGCCTAGTCTTACACAACACCAGTTCAGTATCTACAAGTCCTTTAGGTGATCTGCTTGCCTTCTGAAATGCTTGAGGCATCTTTATCTGTCTATTTGCTCAACCTTTATGGCATCTTAGCACAGGCATGATCTGGGTCCATACAGTATGCTAAACCAGGATATGGTTTGTTTAATTAATGGGCTAGTATTTTACGTGAATCCAGCCAATTTGGGCTTAAGCAAGAGGCTATAATCAAAGAAACAGTAGCTTGGTGGTCCCAGTCAGATGAAACTTCGTCTTTTTTTTTTTTTTATTAAAGCTGCAAAGGGATGGGCATTAACGGTACACTGAAATAATCTTTGATGTCAGATTTCATGCTTTTTAAAATGGCCATGTGCAATAACCTGTTTTCTAGCTGTTTTGTTTTAGGAAAAGATAATATATATTTAAAAGCAAAAATGAGCATCTGTACTTGTATTCCTAACTAGCTAGCTCGGTGTTTTTCTACCTTGGCAACTTTAAGGACTTCAACTGGGGAATTCTGGGGGTTGAAGCCCACCCATCTTAAAGTTGCCAAGGTTGAAAAACACTGCGCTAGACCATACCTTTAAAAAGAGTGCTTACGGCAGCCCCGGATTCTGTAAAGACTACTGTTCTCCTCATTGCTTGTGGTCCAGATGAGCTTTGGGGCCCAGTACTCGCTGGAATGTGTGGGTCAGTAGTGTGTTGAACCTGGATGTCTTTGCCTCTAGTTCCAGGCAGGAGGTCAGGCTGCAGACTCCCTTAGCAATACACCATGAGATTTATAATAATTAATAAACAGTCATTAAGGGTTCTGCAATCAGAAGAACCCTATATAAAACAAGCAAAATAGAAATATGATGGCTCTTTGTACATTGAGTGGTATAACCATAAAATAGTTAACAATAAAAAAACCCTGTTAATAACCTATTGAGAATAATAATTCATCCCTCCCAAATTAATTCACAAGTTGCATTCTTAGTTTAATAGCCATGGCCAAAAATGAGTTGTAACCAAGAGTCACCTTGAAATCACTATCAGACGATAAACATTCTACATATTCAAAATTAGATCTGCTCAGTGTGGTTTTTTTTAATACTGGCCAAATAGTTAAATTGGGCATTCATTGTAATAGCTTACAACCCCCCGCCCGAGGTCAGGGTAGCTTCCACCCTGATGGCCTTCCACAACCTTGTAAAAAACTAGTCGTTCTGAAGGGATTGGAGGGCTCCTGGAATGCTGCCAGGAACATTATGAGTTCTAGGTTTTTTAACTGTAATGATGTACAGGTAGTCCTCAGTTAAGGATGGTAACTGGGACCAGAATTCCCATTGCTAAGCAATGCGGTCATAAAGTGCAATGTCACGTGACCGTGCTTCTTAGCAACAGCAGTTCCAGCACTGCTGTTGTTAAATGAATCCCGTGATGTCGTTAAGCGTGATGTCACATGATCGCCACTTACAAGCTTCCCTGCCGGCTTCCCCATTGACTTTGCTTGTGGGAAGCCGGCAGGGAAGGTCACAAATGGTAATCACATGACCCTAGGATGCTGCAATGTCATAATTGTGAGCTGGTTGCCAAGCACCTGAATTGCAATCACTTGACCGCGGGGGATGCTGCAACTTTGAGGACTGTCTGTAAGTCTCCTCATTCAGCACTTTTGTAACTCCAAATGGTCACTGAACAAATGGTCATTAACCAAGGACTACCTATATTGTATTTATTTTATTGTATATTGCATTTTATTTTTATTACTGCATTAGCTGAAGCAGTTTTACTGCTTAAAGTTGCTTTGATAGGAGGGGAATTAGTTTACTTTTTTCAATCAATCTATAAGAATGGTCTGCCTGAGAATTTATGAGAATTCAGACCTGAAGTTTGCGTTGTACTCTGTACTGTATGCCCACCTCATGCTTAGTAACAAATCTAGTAGCTGCATTCACAGAATATCCTCAAGTTGGTTATTTCCAACTAAGTTGGGTTTGTGTGTCTGTGCCTTAGTCTGTTGTGGGAACCCAGACAATATGATTAGTTGAATATAAAATATTCGAAATAGGTAAATTCAGTAACTAGGTTAACAGAGCCACAAAAAAAGACAACCTCTTTTTAAAGAGTGCCTTTAATCTCTTAAGGATAAGTAAGCATGTTTGCTTTCAATCTGATTCGTTGGTAAAACAAAGCAAAAGAACTAAATCAGTGTTTTTCAAACTTGGCAACTTTAAGATGTGTGGACTTCAACTCCCAGAATTCCCTAGACAGCATGCTGGCTGGGGAATTCTGGGAGTTGAAGTCCTCACATCTTAAAGTTGCCAGGTTTGAAGAACACTGAACTAAATCAACTCCAACTTTCATTTCATTACATTGTTAAGAAAAATTGATGAGCAAACGGCAAAAGAAAACAGAAGAACAGCAGCAAAAGAAAAGAGAACATAAACTTTACTGACTAAAATTCATCAGATGACTAAACTTATCAGCAATCTTTTTTTACTAGGTGGCAGCAAAGAGCATCAGAAAATGGTAGCTTTGGGTCCCATCTAATGGTTGTCCAGATTACTGCAGCTCAGATCTAGTTCTTATATTCCCTGACCTCTTTGTGTTTCGGAAAGCAGAGAATTAGTGGGGGAAAGGAGAAACCTCCAAGAAGGGAAACTCAGACTGAAAAAAAAAACCCAATACTTTTGATTTCTTGATGAGATGTTTTCCAGGACATTTTTCTAGTACCTGTTCAGCATCGGTATGAAAAAAGGAAATCAGCCATGGGATGTGTTTCCATTTAGCTTTGAGTCTGTGTTCTTTCGTTGCAGAAATGACCCAGCAAAAATAAAGTCTGGATTCATGAAAACTCAAGTTTACAAAACCCGGTTGCTATGTTCACATAGGGTCAATCCTTAGAGGTAGGTCAGGTCAAGAAACAGGCACGGTAGAGATTCCAGGCATGCTCTTTATTGTAGTATGGTAGACTTAACAGAATCTTGGAAGCCAATCCAAGTTTCTCTCTGTCCCATACTATGCAAAATCAAGACGGGGTTATTTTGCTTTTCTTACTCATGCTTCTCTCTCTCTCAGGACTGTGTGATCTTTTCTGTAAGACCAATCCCCCTTAATGGCTTGCTCCTTCCTTCCCCTTTAAAGACTCTCTCATACCTTCTCTAAGGTCAGCAGTACTTTCCTGTACACGCTCTGCCTCTGAATATGCCACATTGTGGTTTTAACATGATGGTCTGGTTCACACAATATGTGTGTGAACAGTAGCTGGGTGCTGAATCACAAATGACCCTAGCTCATTTTAGTCTAATCTAGACTAGATTGTGTGTTGGTTTGTGAGGCTTCTAATTTATGAGTTGAAGGGCAGAATGAAGGTTCTTGAGTGCTAATGTGCATAGAAGGGTGCAATGGAAGGGAAGTGCTTTTTTTAAAAAAAAAAAAAATCAAAGCAGCGAAATTGTCTGTGTTCCTCATAAGTTCATTCTCCCTGAAACTTGGTTTGCAAATGTAGGTTCAGATGGAAGTGAGATACAGACCCCATCACTTCTTTCTTCTGTCGAAAGAGTGCAAGAGAAGGGACTTCAGAAAGCACTGATGATGTTACCTAGTTGAGTAACGAAATGTCTGTAAGCAAACAACCAAGCTCAGAGAGCAACAAAGACTCCACAGGACTTCAGAAAGCTTGTTATAACAGTGTTCAGACAACTCACTCGGAATAAGCTGCCTGGTGCCAAGCAGGCTCTTCTTTGCATTGTTGTGCTCTTGATGTTCCCTGAGTTTGGTAGTGAAACGTCTGCAAGAAGAAAAACAGATTAAACAAGAGGCTTCTTTGTATGCCCAGCCTGGTGGGCTTGATCTGAGTCCACACAGGCTGAAACCTCTTCTGCTCTTCTCTTCCCCATGTCGGTCAAGCCACTGATGCCTCTTCCTCAAAAGCAGGCAGAGAGAACAGCTTGCAGGAAGTGGGGCACCCAGGACGTCCAGATTCATTGCAGTGAGAAAAGTGCAGCTAAACAGGAGACTCTGGCAACTGCCCTCTCCCCGTCCAGCTGGTGCACATTACGCTGCCTTTGCTCAGCGGCCCCTGCCTCCATTTACTGAAAGGGGCAGTGGCCAAGATAAGGCTGCCTGTTGCAGAGTCAGGCTGGGAAGCCTCGCCTGCCTCTCCTGCTGCTGTCTCTGCCAGCGTGCTCCAAATCCTGCTCCCAGCCATCTGTGGAGGCCATTTGGCGCAGCCCCCCCGCGACGCTGAGCTTGCCAGGGAGTTGTTTTTATGCTGACCCAGCCAGCAAGGACAGCTGGCTATGCAAGACGCGTAGGAGGGTCAAGGGGCTAGGAGGGTTAGAGGAGAGTCAGAGAGGAGTCTGCCTGCTCGGAAGGGCAGCAGGGGAGCAAAGGGTGTGACAGCCAAGTGCATGAGGGAAGCAAACCAGAGATCGAGGGAACGGCAGAGCCTTTTCTACTGAACTGGTGCATTGCAGAGTTGGCGAAGGCCATGGCAAGCAGGAAGCAGCACCTGCCCATGAGATGAAACGAATTTGCAGGGAGACCCTTCAGCTCATTTTCCACATCTGGTAGGGCTGAGCATGGTAACGAATGGGAGAAAGGATGGGGATGTGGCAGGAGACGGAGAACTCGTGGCCTGGGGCCAGATGTGGCCTTCCCCCAAGTCTCTGCTTTGTTTGTTTGGGTCCCCAAAGCCCCTTGGAATTGTGTGGCTGATAAACGCATGTGCATTTTCCTGCCACCTTCCATGGGGAAGCAAAACAGACCCAAAAAGCCAGAAGCCAGACTTCGTGGACTTTTTAAAATACAGTCCAAAACATCAGTCTCTGAAAAGTCTGGCCCTGTGCCCAAAAAAACGGGGTCCCTGGCAGCTAAAAAAGAGAGAGAGAGAGAAAAAATGCCCACTTCTGAATTAGAGAATTACATTTCCTGGGACCCCAGCTACTCATACGGAGAGGAGGCTGTTCTGCTGTGCCTTGTATGATCCCCTAGCTTGTATCCATTTTCTCCTAATCCAGCTCTCTGAGGACAGGAAATCCCACCACATATGCTTTGGGAGCCTTGAACAATCCAGTCACCTTGAATGCCCAAACGGGGCAGGGTGTCTTTTGTACCTTCCAGATGGGGGTTCTCACATCTTTATTCCTGAGTCCCTTCCTGGTTCCCTCTGCATGGAATACGGAGCAAGGCTAAAATGAGTAACTTCTGCAAAGGGGCAGGAGGTGAATTTCTCCCTGGGCAGATTTGGTGATGTTGACCCCCCAGAAGCAGTACATGATTAGTTTCATCCTTATTGGGACTTGTCGAGCATACATAGCCAGATTTTATTCTATGGAGTTCAAAGCCTGTGCTGGAGTCAGCCCCACTCAGTAGACCAAACCAGGAAATCAATTCCACAGGAAGCCTAAAACTACTTTTATTGAGGCTGGCTGTAATAAACAACATCTTGCAAGTTTGTGCTGAACCTTCTCTTCCTTCTTATACTCCAGGGCAGTGTTTCTCAACCTTGGCACCTTTAAGATGTGTGGACTTCAGCTCCCAGGATTCCCCAGCCAGGGGAATCCTGGCTGGGGAATCCTGGGAGCTGAAGTCCACACATCTTAAAGGTGCCAAGGTTGAGAAACACTGCTCCAGTGAATCAGGCTGGTGTCTACCTGAGCCACTTCTGAATATTATCCTGTTGCTCTGGGCTTAGAAAAAGCTTCAGGCTCTTTTGCTTAGATAATGGTTCATGAATATCTCCATCAAGGTCATCTCCCTTCCTCTCTACAATTGGGAACTGAACTTGTGAACCATTGCATTTTACATGACTACTGTATATACAGTAGCATTAGCTTTAGAAGCTATCCAGGTCCTGGTGCTTGGTGGTGCTGCAGGAAAGAATATATGGAATCCATCAGGGGCGAGGGGGGAAAGAGTTGTGTGAAACCTTGTCCATGGGGACATGACATAATGTAACATCTGTGTGTATAGTTTTTTTTTTTAATTTGTGTGTGTGTGCGCACCTTTGAGTCAATGTTGACTCCTGGCAACTGCCTGGACTAGTCCCTGCTGTTTTCTTGGCAAGGATCTTCAGAATGGTTGGCCATTGCCTCCTTCCTAGGGCTGAGAGAGAGGGACTGGCCCAAGGTCACCCAGCTGGCTTCATGCCTCAGGTAGAGCTAGAACTTTCATTTTATAACCTGGTGCCTTAACCACTACACCACTATCTATCTATCTGAGAGTGTAAGAGGAGGTAGAGTGAATATACCATTCTGACAGATCCTAAGGCAGAAGTGTCTACAACGACAGTAGAAAGGGAACTTGGCTTAAGTTCTCAGTTCCATAGATCACTTGCTCCCAAAGTTGGGAGCATATTACACCTACAGTACATGATGGGCCTTACATTGGTTAGCAGCTCAATTCTGAGTACTGTCTAAAGTCCTAGTGTTATCTTATGAAACCCTTTGTGACTTGCATCTGGATACCTATAGGACCACCTCCTCCAATTGAATTTGGCCTGTCCTGTTAGATCATGTAGGCAGGAACTCCTTGATGTCCCACACTTGCAGGATGTCAGAGGAGCCAAAGCTAGAAGGGGCTGCTGCTATGGAATGGCTCTCCATGGAGATGAGACTGCCCTCTCCCTGGTAGCCTTTGTTGTTGTTGTTCAGTCGTTAAGTCATGTCCGACTCTTCGTGACCCCATGAACCATATTACGCCAGGCCTTCCTATCTTTCACTGCCTCCCTGAGTTTGCTCAATTTCATGCTCATTGCTTCAGTGATGCTATCTAGCCATCTCATCCTCTGCCGTCCTCTTCTCCTTTTGCCTTCCATCTTTCCCAGCATCAGGGTCTTTTCCAAAGAGTCCTCTCTTCGCATTAGATGACCAAAGTATCTGAGCTTGAGCTTCATTATCAATCCTTCCAATGAACAATCAGAGTTGATTTCCTTTAAGATTGACTGGTTTGACCTCCTAGCGGTCCAGGGGGCTCTTAAGAGTCTTCTCCAGCACCACAGTTCAAAGGCATCAATTCTTCGGCGTTCAGCCTTCTTTATGGTCCAGCTCTCACAGCCATACATTACTACTGCAAAAACCATAGCTTTGACTATGCGGATCTTTGTCGGCAAGGTGACGTCTCTGCTTTTTAATATGCTATCTAGGTTTGCCATAGCTTTCCTCCCAAGGAGCAAGCGTCTTTTAATTTCATGGCTGCAGTCTCCGTCTGCAGTGATCTTGGACTGGTAGCCTTTAGGAAGTTATTAAAAATAAAGCTTTTTCAGCACCTTTCAGTAACATCACCTGCACCTCTTCTTGTTCTTATTACTTTTCTCTCTGGCTTTGGTTTTGGCTTTACAGTTGGGTTGCATATTGCTTTAATTCTGTGTTGGGTTTTGGTGACATTGTCGCTGCCAAGAGTTGTGAGATTGTGGTGGGACAAAAATGGAAGAAGCATGCAAGCAAGCAAATGAAAAGGTCCCATCTCACACAACTGTAGCCATGTTCTGGAATGTGTGTCCCAATTCTTTGGGTTGGGTTGGCGGACCTGATCGCTGTGACTTCCTCCTGCTGCAGACCAGAGAAACCGCAAGCCAACTGCTGGCAACTGGGCACTTGAATCCCCAACAAGAGGAAGAGGAGTAGCAGTGGGGCTAGTGACCAGGGCAGGCAGCATATGGGGAGAGCTACATACATTAACTAATTGGTGGGAAAAACAGCATTTGGTATCATCTGATTTATGCTTCTAGAGAGCTCCCCATGAAAAGCCAGTGTGGTGTAGTGGTCAAGACACCAGGCTAGAAACCAGGAGATGGTGAGTTCTAGTCCCACCTGAAGCACGAAGCCAGCTGGGTGGCCTTGGGCCAGTCCCTCCCTCTCAGCCCTGGGAAGGAGGCCACGGCCAACCCCTTCTGAAAAACCTTGCCAAGAAAACTGCACGGACTAGTCCAGCAATAGGCAGGAGTCAACACTGAGTTGAAGACTCAAAAAAGAAAAAAAAGCTACCTATAGATCCAAAAGTGGCTTCTGATTCTAAGTTCTCCTCTTATATATTTGTTTTCACCCTCATGCAGGCTGGATTTGCAGAGCATATTAATCCGTAAGGTACACAAGATAATCAAATAAGAACAGAATATTTAAACTGCAAAGACAGTACATAAAGAGCCTAGAAGAAGAAAACTAAGCTTGATGCCTCTGGAGTATCAGTTGATGGTTCAGGAACGATTTATTTATTTATTTTATTTAAAAGTATTTATGTACTTCGGAGAGAACATTCCAGCTATGACCGAGTTCTCATATTTTACTAAGCAGTTAGATGGTTACCAGCCACTGTGGTTTGTAAACTACAGTTTATGACTTAGTGTGTGGAATCAGCATCCAGCTAAAGGTGGCTTATTCAGGAAATAATAGTTAAACAAATCATGGCTTAGCATTATGTGCAAATCTGGCCCCAGTGTAAAAGTGAATTGTTCAGGGGCCTGTGTTGGCTGGGGATTTTGGAAATTGCAGTCCTGTCACATCTGGTTAGAAAACACTGATCTCTACATTCAGAAAGTATCTAATAATAGGCAAAATTCATCATGGTGCAGTTGTCATTTTCATAATCATCATAATAGTAACCCCTTTTTTACTTCAGATTCATTATTCTGCATTAAATTCTGCTTTAACCTAATTGATTTAATCAAAAACGATATATTCAGGTCTTAAATATATTGCTTTGTGTTTTATTCTAATAGCTTTTTTAAATGGGGACAGAATTTTTAAATCAATCTCTTTAGAGGCCAATTTGTATGCATGCTGTAGTTATATATAAATAAACTCAGCATTTTTAACTAGCCAACATCTGGAACACAGGTCTTGCTATTCTAGTTAAAGCTGTGAGCCTCCAAGGGCTGAATGAGAGAGTCAATACTCAGGTACTGAACTGTACTGAGACACGGTTACTCAGGTTAAGAACCAAGGACAGCTCCAAGCAAAGACCTGGGTCCAAACCCCAAGCCTCAGGGATGGTCAACCTGTGGTCCTTCAGAACTACTGGGCAATGTTGGAAAAGGCTGCTAGGAACTATAGATCAACATCCTCTGGAGAGCCACAGGTTGTCCATCCCTGAGTCAGGCTGAAAGTGTTGGGTGTACTTAACCTCAAAAAATGGTACGATGAAAGATTTTATGACAGCTCTTCATTGTTACCTTCACATGATGCAGCACTGCTTGGTCTCAGTAAGACTCTTTGTACTGCAAAGGTGAAGTAATGATGCTTTTTGCTCATGGAGGTTCTTTGCTTCACTTCTGTAGTCTTCTGTGACATCCAGTGGCTGGAGGACACAGTCATGACATAAAGTGGGGGCGTTGTGTTGGTTTGTGAAGCAGCTTCAAAGGTTGCTTTGTTGAACCATGTTTTTGTTATGGAGTAAATTTGTTTTCTGTCTTTTCCAAGCAGCGAAGAAGAGCAGACTACATAAGCACCAGCACTCCTGTAAATATTCTGTGACTCCTACCAGGCTGCCCACCCCAGCTGGCCCATTATACTAAACCATGACTTTGAACCATGATTTGCTGAATAAATCATGAGAACGTGTAACATGATAAGCCATACATTGTGATTTACAGATCACATTGATTGGATTCACACAATGTGCTAAACTAAAACAGGAAAAGTATGGCTCAGTGTGATGGGTAAACACAACTAATGTGAGTTATTCAATAAAACAAGGTTTAGAGTTATGTCAACCCTGTTTCACTGTAGTTCACAATACACTGCACCATATTGATGATGGCTCGTCTAGTTTGTTGTTACAACAGTAACTGGGAGTTTTAAGTCATGTTTTATGGCTTAACATGTATGAACTCAGCCACTGGTGGTTTATTCAATAAACCTTGATTAAGCAAACAGTGCCTAGCAAGAAGTGTGTGAACCAAGCCACAGAAATACTGACCAAAAAAACAAGCAAAGAATAGCTGGGTTGCCTCTGAATTAATGTTCAGCATACCTGAAACTTAGGCTTTGCAGCAGTTGGGTTCACACAACATGCTGAACTAGGCTAATATGTGGTTGAATAGCTTGTGTTTCAGCATGTTGTGGGAACATGCCGTCTTAACATTCTGTGAATGAAGCTAGAATATGTTTTATTTGTTTGTTCATGTTGTGCCATATAAGCCTTGCATTTATTTATTTATTTATTACATTCATATCCTGCCTCAATCAATCTGACTCACTCATTGAAGTCATTTGTTAAGCTGATGTTAGAGTTTTGTCTGTGGTCTGAGTCCAGCCTTATGCCTATTTGTACCTCTCTGCTTCCTTATCAGTCACTCTTTTCTCTGTGTATGTTGTTTCCTCAGTCTCCATCCCAAAAAACATTTTTACCCAGCTTTTGCCATCTAGAGGCCGTCCCCAGAGAAAAGAAAAGAGTCTGAAAGATGCTTTGGGTCTTTTGCTCTCCACTAGCCTTATGGAAAGGGATAGGAATGTCGGGCACCCATCCAGTAGCAGCTCGGAGCTGCCGTTTGAAGTATCTCACATGCTTAATTGCAGCTGGTGGCTTCTTGCTGAACGGAGGAAGGAACACATGGAAGAGGCTGAGAGGAGGCCTGGCTGTGCCAAAGACTGCAGAGGGGGAGGGGAGTTTGCAGAACAGCTGTCCTGCTTTCCATGGTGGAGAATGGGAAGCTTGCTTTGGAAGGAATCTGTGTTACAACCTAGCAGCAACTGCGACATAAAGCAGAGCTGGAAAGGCAAGCAGGCTGTTGGTGGAAGAACTTGCTTGGTGTCCAGGTCTCCGTGCATGGAGACTTGTTTGGGTGGTGGCAGAGCTCTTCCTCTTGAGCTTTGAGCTCTTGAGCATTTATTGGCCTGTCATTTGTTTATCCCAGTATCTTCCAATAGAACCAACCCATTGGATGAGATCTCGGAGGGTGTCAGCCCATAACGGACGACTATGGTTCACTCTAATATATAACTGAAAATATAGGGCTGAATGGGAATTGAAGAATACTGATAGCCCTGTGAAGACCACTACAGGGAAATTCTCTCACTTAGGGAACCCACAGCCTTTGAAGAACCAAAGTACCTTGGTTGGTCCTGTCCTCTTGTTTTCAGACCCTCCAGGTTCTCCACCCAAGGTCAGCAACAACACAGACTTCTCCAAATGGTAGTTCAGCATCAGTGCTACGGTGCTTATTTGACAGCCTCTCCTTGAACCCTACATGTGAAGGGGAAACATGCCTTGAACCATGGCCCCAATGGCAAGCCTGGAAGAAGTAGGGTCACAGCATCTCTTTTCAAGCTGCTCAGTGGGAACTAGCCATTTAAATCCCCTTCCCCTTTAAAAAAAAAGATGCTGGAGGGAAATGGGTGGAAAAATTGACTAGGTTGGTCTGCCCGTGCAGGTTCATCCATGGGCACATATAGAGGGTGCGTGGACCCCTACGACCAGGGAAAAAAGGATAATTTGCCTAGTAGGGGTTGTTTTACCAGCAGCTCCTTTCAATTCTGCTGCTGTCTCCAGATGCCCAAGTCTGCTACCTTCCAGTTGCTTCCTGTGCTCCTTTTCTGCTCATAGGCCCTTTGCCCTCCTCTTTGCCTGCCAGCAGAAGTGCTATCTCCCTGACCTGCTGCCGCTGACACCTCCTGGCACACGACCTGCTTTTAGCCCACTCCAAAAAGCCCTCGCAGTGGCAGGAGGTGATTAAAGAGGAAGCTTTCTTTAATCAGGTGGCCCAGGCTCACTGCATCCGATCTCTCAGTCAGAGGCTGCTGGCTGCGATAGAAAAAAAAGGGAAGGGGGAGGATTGATTTTATGTTAATCACCAGCCCAGTGACTGGGGTGGTGTGACTGTGAAATCAAAAGGCACTTATCTGCTTTCCAGAAGGACACTGCAGGGAATATGGCTGCTGTTTTGTTTTTCTCCCAGCATCCTCTGCTCCCTGGGGACTGCTCTTGCTCTTTCCCCCTGCCACAAATGTGCGCGTCTTTCTGTTTATACTTGGGAAGGGATCTCTAGGGGCGAGAAGCAGAAGACAGCAAAGATGCCGTGTTCTAATTCTCATGAATAGAGCTGGTCTCTCTACCTGAAATCTCCCTTGTGGATGGTTGCCCTACCTCTCTCTCTCCCAGGCTCAAATGTTACCATCACAGCTGGGTTGCTGAGGAAATGCCATTTCGACAGAACAGGAGGGCACACCTCTGTTGGAGACAAAGCCATGGTGGGTGGGTGGGGAAACGGGAGCAAGTCCACGGGCGGAAACAGCATTGCTGTAGTGTCACACAGTCTCCAAAGCTCAGGCTTGTACGCAGGCCGGGTGTCAACACAGCCTCCCGCTAAGGGAAGCGATGGTGCCGTTTCCTGGCATATTTCTGTTAAAATAAGCACCCCAAAAGGAGTCAGTGGAGTCATCCAAATTCAAGCATTCCCAACAGATGGTCATTCAGCCTTTGCTTGAAGAGGTCCAGCAAAAAAGAGGCGCCTCCTCACTCATCACCATTGGCAACAGTACTCTGAATTTGTTCCCAGCTCATCCTGGGTACGCTGGGCACTGAACCTGGGACACTCTGCGTGTCCACTGAAGAGCGGCCATTCCTCCAAGGCCGGCCTTCCCTGGGAGCCGGCCAGACACAAAGTCTGCAACTCCCAGAATTCCTCAGGCAGCAGATCACGGCTGAGAATTGTGAGTTGATGCCCCGGTTGGGGAAGGTTGATGCAGGCAACTGGTTGAAACAACAACTTTAGGACAGCCTAAAGACACCTGCGTTGTGTAGATGGGGAGGAATAGATGCGTGTCGTTTCATTTGTACACATACTGATCAGCCACCCGCCGAACAAAGGGGAAACCTGTTCTTGATGTATAATAACCGTCATGCAAATAGGCATGGCTTGGGGGGAGAGAATTAACAGAATAGGTTTTGTTCCCTGCAGGAAAAATTATCTAGGCTCTCCCATGTCTCCTCTGGCTCTTAGGCAGAGTGGACTGCAGCCCCGTGCTCTCTTTCTCGCCCAGGGCTAAACCCACCCTTCTTTGTTTTAAGAGGCACATTGATCCAGTTTGAGCGAGGCCCCCTCCCTGCGCTTCCACCCCACCGTATGTTCTCCTGTCACGTTCTCCCACCTTGGCGCTCTCCATCTGCCCTCCTTTGAACTTTTCTCTCTGCCGCCTTTCAAACTCGGTGCAGGTGCTATGCACAGAATCCCAGGCGCGCCCTGGGCAATGCGGAGAAAAGGCACTCTGAGGCAGCCTCCGGTCCGCAAGTGGCTGGCTCGACACAGCCCCAATTAGAATGCCTCCAACTCCCTTTGCAGCAGAGGCGTCACATGGCGAGCTCATCTTCCCCTTGCCTCCCGCCAATACCTTGAAATCACTCTCCTCCTGACCGCCTTCTAACTAATGCTCCCCATCCCCAGATCTGCCTGGCATTGATGTAGCTTTCCCAAGGCATGTTTTGTCTTGTGCTGTGATCCTTCTGAGCCTCAGCCAAGCCAGGGAAAATTGATGTGCAAAAGACTCAGCACCCAAGGACCTGAGTGTGGGGTTTGTGTTGCGTGCCCATGCACTCAAGGCAGCAGGTGAGGGTTTTATTTTATTTTTCCAGCAGGTGAGGGAGGCTTCACTCGGTTGTCCCCAGCAGCATGAATGCGAGGAGCTGACGTCAAAACAGCTTCATGCCTGCCTTCAACACATCAGGTGATGATCAGATGTTACGACTTGGCTAGAGGATTGTGGAAGGGCTCTGCTGACCGCCTGAGTCCGTCCCATGGTGGCTAACATTGTGAGCTGGGATGGCCATACCCTAAATCTCTCTAGGTTTCTTTTAACAAGGTGTTTTTGTCTTACATCTCCACCCCCTCCACTTAAAAGTACATTAAAACCAGCCTCCATAGCAATATTATTGTATGGTTAAACTCACGTACTTTCAGAAGTTGACAGGTCTGTTATATCAGGGTTCCTCAATCTTGGCGACTTGAAGATGTGTGGACTTCAACTCCCAGAATTCCCCAGCCAGTCGGCTGGGGAATTCTGGGAGTTGAAGTCCACACATCTTCAAGTTGCCAGCATTGAGGAACCCTGTGTTATATCATCTTCTAGCTGCAATTAACTTTGTTTCATGTTTTTAACTGTTTTTATGCTTTTTATGTGTGAGCCGCCTAGAGTCACTTGTATAGTGAGATGGGCAGCATACAAGTTTGATGTATAAATTAAATAAATAAATACATTCCTAGAATGTTCTCTGTGGGCACTTGGGTCTGAGACGACTCCACTCCCACTCTGAATTTTACATTTTTAGAGTGATTATTTCAACTTCAAACAAATTTTGGAAAGGAATTCAGCATGCTGCAAAGCATTCATCTCCATCAATGTGGGATCTTGGATCTATTTGTCCTACAAACTGAGAGTGGCAACGGCTTCAGCCCATTGCCGTGTGGGTAGATGTGCTTACCTGCCCATGGGGGAAAAACCCCCGAAGTTATACAAGGAGTATCCAGGAGTACCTAGGGCCAACCTCGTAAGTTTGGCTTTGGAAATGGATATTTGGTGATTGACCACATCTTGGCCACATATTTGGTGATTGACCAGCCCCCATGACAATTGTTTTCTTTGAGTGCCATTGGCCTGTTTTCAAAATATGAGAACTGCCCGCCCCCCAAATTTGGCAACCCCAACTTTGTAATTGTACCGTGCTCAGTTGGTTGAGTCTTTCATGTTAGGATGCTGATGGCCTGGCAATACATAGCAATGACAAAGGTAATATTCCTGTCTAGACCAGTAGTGTTCCCTGGACAATGGCCAGCATTTGTAGGGAAGTGGGCCATAAGTCAAGAAGACTGTATGAGAAAATGCTAGTTAATGGACCTTACCAGTTCTGATGCTCTGTGGTTTGGTTGGTTTTGGCTTACAATACCTTGCCAATTCCATCATTGCTATCCTAACACTCTTTAGTGTGTGCTCTAAGCCATCTGTAGTTTATTCAGCAAGCCACAGCTTAGTGCCCCATGTGAACCTAGCCTCATACATCTGCAGTCCTCCTCCTTCAGAAATGGTTACTCTTTTGGGATAGTGCAATTGGAGGATTCTCTAAGAAAGCCTGTGGTTAGTCTGATAATGATCCCAATGCTGTGCTTGCTTGCAACCTCATACAGATGAGAGAAAGCATGAGTTATGCCCCTGAACAAGGACGGAGCTGAGCATTGATTTCAGCACACAGGGGCCTGGAAGACTGCAGCATCTATTTGCTCATTGTACCATCGTTTACAAAGGCCTCATTATGCCTTGAGGGCTAATCCTTTTGGATGGATGGATGGATGGATGGATGGATGGATGGATGGATGGATACATACTGCATAAGATCATTCTGCTCACAGGGCCCAGAATTTATAGATCTGTTTTTCTGTTGTCTCACACTGAAGGTGTTCCTAGGCTCTGATCCTCTCCAGAGCTGAGATACGGCATTTTCAGGGTTGGAAAACTATTTTTCCTGCTGATCTTTCTCTGGCTGTATTTGTACAGAGAGCTCAGTTGGAAGGTGTCTAAACAAGCAAATGGTGACACGACTCTTTGGCAGGGATGGGCAACCTGTGGCTCATGGGCAACATGAAGCGACTAACGCACCCCATTTGCAGCCCTTGGAGATCTCAAAGATGGCACTACTGGACTTTGAGGACAAAGTAGTCTGTTTTCAGGGCTGGGTTGATAAGACACAGCCAAACCGCATTTTAGCCAAGTGTGTTGTATGAACCAAATCTGCAGGGTAGTTTATGGTTCGGTGTACTGGGCAAAAATTGAGTTCCTTGAGTAAACTATGCTTCAGTTAATGAGGGATAAATATGCCATGATGTATGGTCCAAAAAAAGGGGAGGGACAACCTGCAGAAAGAACGCAGGCTTTCATGCTTATGTTTTTCCTTTAAAGTTCCTTGAATTATTGCTTAAAGCACTATCGTGGTACTTTTGAGATACCAGCTTTAAATTGTGAATCGTCAGATATTCGAGGCTGGCAATGTGGAACATGTTTTCTAGCACTGCATGGACCATGGCACAGTTTATGCATGACATAAATACAGGCTATTTCCTGTCCATATTGTACTTCAGAGTTCTCCTTGCAACTCTGCTAGTTTTTTTTATAGCTCCCTCCTTTGTTCTAACTTTTGTGTCGAAGCAGCTGAGTTTAATTTTTCTCACACTGGAATGATGGGTACAACACAGTGGCTGGGTTTCCATGTCATCCTAAGAACACTAGGGTGGGTTCAGTTAACATTCTAAGCCATAAACATGGTTTACAACCCCCCCCCCCCAATGGCTGGGTTCACATGACACTCTAAGCCAAAACCAATCAAGTCACATAGTGTGTTTTGTGAACCACTATGATCAAAGAAATTGAGTATGCATGCTTAACCTGGTTAGCATTTGTGTTCATTCAACCTGCTTAAACAGGTCAGTTAGAAATTTGACAGTTGCATTCACACAAAATGCTAAGTTGGTTAGTTTTAATCATGATTCCTTTTATCTTTTTTTGTGGCTTAGCATTTCAGATGAACCTAGGCCACATGGACAATTATGATTCAGTGTAGTGTGCAGACCCAGAAAACAAATTAATTCAACAATCCAGTTAGGCACATTGTATGAATGGCAGCGCTGGGGTGTTAGTTCAAACCAAAAAAGTAAACCAGAAGTGTACTCCATGTAAACACAGACACACACCGCCCCCCCCAAATCTACCTAGTATTCCTCAAAGTGCTTCAATGTGTGTGTTTCTCTTTTTAGCACTGGTTAAAAGCAAAAATAAATTTACAGTAGAAAGCAGAAATAAATCTGAATCCATAATTCAAGTTTCTAAAATATATTGCTAAGATTCTCTCCCTGGCGCCCCCCCACCCCCAAGATTTCCATCGAAGCTGGAGCTCCTCTTGCCTTTTGTATTGCTGCAACTGGGGGACAGGCACCAGCGAGTCTCCCTGAGGAAGGACAGCTGTGGGAAAAAAACTCTGGAGGCATTTTCAGCCTGCCTCCTAGTACATTTGTGGAAGCATTTACAGCCCACTGTTTTAAGGAGAGCTGCTGCTGAAGAAAAGATACTGTCCTGAATCCATACTGAAGAAAGAGCTCAGTCCAGCACCATCCTTTCCTTTCCTTGCGATTCTGATCTGAGTTTGATTTGCCCGTCACCCAAAGCCTTTGCCTGGGCTCACCCATTCCTCTAAGGCAGTGTTTCTCAACCTAGGCAATTCGAAGATGTGTGGACTTCAAGTCACCAAGGTTGAGTAACACTGCTGTAAGCCATGATGTGATCTGCTTAGCTTTGGCTTAGTTGGATGTATGAACTCCCCCACACCGTGGTTTGTAAGTCACGGTTTATGGCCATAAGGGATATAAATCTAGTCAGTTGCAGATTATGCAGTTAAGCAGGGTTAGGCAAACCCTGGCTTAGCATGATGTGCTGGACCCAGTCTATAAAAGACAGTGCGTAGTATGAATTGTTCATATTAACAGATGCTTAAAAACTCAAATGAAATCCTTCCTCCTTCCCTCCCTCCCTGTTTCCTTCTTCCTTCCCTTCCCTTTCCTTCCTTGAATAATTTCTAATCAGGAGAAATTATTCCCGAGTGCACCTGTAAAACACACAGAAGGCTGGAGGGAAAAACAAAGTCCAAGAGAAGAGGGGAGATTGCCTTGGGGCAAAGGTGCAGATGGGGTCTTGGCAGCACCCGCAAATCAGCCGGGGAGGGGGGACAGGCGGGGAGAGGGCTTGAGACCTGTCAATCATCCTGCTCCGAGGGAACCCTGCTTTGGAAGAACGCTAGCTTTGTCCCAGAGGCTGGCAGAGAGAGGAGTGCCAGCGGTATCGGGGGCCTCCTTTTTCTCCCTGGGATTTATAGCATGGTGCAGGTGTAAGGGCCAGAAGGAAGGATATCCGGGGTGTGAGCAAACTGCTGCATTGCTAATGCAACAAGCGTGTCTGACCTGGACTCCCATCTTCCGAGGAGCAAGTGGGGCCTGAACCTGATGCAGTACTTTAGCGTGACTTGTTTATTAAGCCTCCAAGGAGGTCGCTTGCCTGCCTGGAGGTCTGGTTATATTTCTGCCTCCCCAACAAGCCAGCCAGCCGACAGGAGAACAGCTGTATTCAGACAGACAGATGATTTATCCAACGGTGGCTAGATCTGGCTCCAGAAAAAAAAAAAAACAGGGAAGAAAGAAAAACCCACAGGACAGGGCAGCTACTGCTAGGAGACAAAGAGGCAGGTTGAACATACGGACTCTGAATGCGGTATTAGCAAATTCCTCAGAAGTCCACCTATCCCTTAAAAACAAAGAGCAAGTTTCTAGCCCTCAGGGTGCCAAGATAAGAAAGTGAAAAGAAGCAGCTGCCAGGAGTTCTGGAAGCTCTGGAAATATGTTTCAAGCCTGCCATAGATTCCAGCCAAGGAACTGCAGTGCTGTGAAGAAGCCAGGGAGCTGGTAATGAAAAAAAGAGTTCCCGTTGAATGTTAAGATTCCTCGGCATCTTCTTTTCTTTTAACATTTATAAATAGTAATATAGTGGAGATTTTGACATTAAGCTCAAAAATTGATATTTCTTTTTTTATATTATGAAAACAACTCAATGTATTCTGCTTGGTATCTTTTACTAATGTTGAGCATTAATTATATACTTCAGTAATTACCTGTCCATTTTTAAATATTATCTTTTTTTGAAAATACGCCTTTGTTTTAATTTTTTTTTAAATGTTCCTGGGGTTCTTCAGGAAAACTATGAAAGTCACATGAAGACGGAAGCTGTTATTTTAATTGAATTAAACTATTGGGTGTTAGGCTGTTTAGTCTGTGATCTGCTCTAAAGATCCTCAATTAATTTCTTTTCCAAAGGCTGGGTACCTCTGCAATTTAGAGACTCTGCCAAGTTTAATCTCACAACAGAGGGCATAGCCAATCACAAAGTAGTAATAAGGCTGTTCCCACCCACTCCTTTAGCCTCTGCCTTCCCATCTTGGCTTACATTTGCCTTTGTTTCTGAGTAGGAGGGGACCACTTCTAAACCAAACATTAGATTGCAGCCTGAAACATTTTCATATGGCTCAGCACCATGGAGGTGACCCAGCTGAGCAGATCCCCCAGGAAAAGTTCATGGTGAGCTGCATTCTCATGACCTGATGGGGGGAACGAGGCCATCAAGCATTGCTTTTCTATCACAGCCCCAACAATCTGGAACAGCTTTTCCCTAGAACAGTGTTTCTCAATCTCAGCAACTTTAAGATGGGTGGACTTCAACTTCCAGAATTCCCCAGCTGGGAATTCTGGGAGTTAAAGTCCACCCATCTTAAAATTGTTGAGTTGAGAAACACTGCCCAAGAGGTTAGCCTGGCTCCCTTGGTCTTCCAGAAGTTGGTAAAGACTGACTCTTGATTTCTTGTGAATTCTGAATTGGGCTTGATGCTGTTTGGGGATGTAGGTTAATCTTACCATGGACATTTTATTCTATGTTGTATTATTTATAGCTACTCTGAGTATGGAAGGATTTGGAGGGATACACATTTAACAAATAATGGTAATGATAAATGTTCTTCCAAGAACATTTCTGGAATTGATTAGGGGCCAGGAGCAATACTTGGAAATAAAGATGAAGGTAAAATTTGGCACTTTGCTTCACAGTGTGTCAACTTTGTGTGTGTATGTATTTTAAGGTCAAGTGAGGCAGGGAATCCAGTGGATTCCAAGGGAGGGATCTGCAGCCCTTTAGGACTGCATTGGCCACCTCTACAGCAGAACATTTCAGACAGGTGTGTCTGACGCCCTCATCCCTAACATCGTTATTGGACAAAGACAGGGAAAAAATGCAGAAGAGAAGGTCTCTGTCCTTTATATGATGATGGCTTGTAAACAGAGGTACATTGCATAGCACCATGTCTGAACTTCCAATTTCCTGTATTGTTTATTCAGCAAACTAAGGTTACACAAAGCAGGTTCCCAACTCCCCTTTCTCAAGCGATAGGATAGTTGTGAAGCAGGAAATGTTTAGGAGGAAACAACTGCTAAGAACAGGGAGTCCAGTAGTTTTGCTATCAGCATCTTGACCTGTCCCTGCACAGCTGGCTTTGCTGATGCTGGCACAAGAAGGCCTGAGGTGCAGCAGCACAACTAATGGGCTTTGGAGTGGCACGATGCTTCTTGACACCTGCTCTCACCTCCTTCCTGTAGCAATGTAGGCATAGCATGCAAATAAGCTCTCTTCCCTGGACACCTTCTCAGAAAGAGACTCCCGTGGCATAGCACTCAGCACCAAACAGGATATTCCATTTAATTGATTCCAACGTGCTGCTTGATTTTAAACTCTAGGTAATGGGGCAGAATGCAATTTGCTCTGATGGGCTGGAATGTATAGAATCATCCAGGAAAACTTTCAACAAACCACAGAACCTGATTTCCAAGCTGGATTGTAACAAGCCAATCCTTCTCACTATAGCAAGGAGGGGCAATCCAGACCCTGAAGGCTGCATTCATACATGCCCTCCCTCCCAGGGAGGTTCTGCAGCTCACAGTGTCTCTTTGGCATTGCCACTGAAATTTAGCATTGTGGTGGTGTCCATTTTTTTGGTGGCAAGCTGTTCAGAATCAGTGGCTAGCTTTTAGGTATAATGCCAAGCCCTGGTTTGATTGACTACAGTTTATTAAATAAGCCACAGTTGACTGCATTATCCACAGTAAGCCCTAAATCTTGGTTTACAAACCACAGTGGCTAGACTCACACCACATGCTAAGTCAAAATGAAATAAACCATATGATAGCTTAATGTGATATGTGAATTCAGCTGGTTTCTAGCTATCTGAAGGAGTTCCCATTGGAAAACATAAGCTGACCCATGAGAAATACCCAGGATGTTATATATTTCAGGCTTAGGAATGAATGTTATATCAGGTTATGTTTCAGAAATGTTTTGAACATGATCTAGTTGCCTTTTAGATAAAATACTATGTAAAAGGCAAACAGATCACTTCCCAATGATTTCTTGGCTATGCTTTTAGGTTTGTTGTAGGTTAGAACATCCACGTTAAAAGAATCTGAAATGGTAGCCATTTGGTGGGGGTTTTCAAATGATATAGTAAATCTGAAACCTCAGTTAAAAGTGGGAGGAGGCCTTGTGGGTGTGTACCTGTTGAGGTTTGCAACTGAGTCCATTCATACAAATATAAAACCCTACGTTGTTTAGCTGAGTTCACACACCTTGAGTAAACCACTATGGCTGGGTTAACCTAACATACTAAAGCAAAAGCACCATTCCCACACCATGTTGTGCTGCAGTGTGATTTGTTTGTGGCTTAGCATGTGGAGTGAACCCAGATTGTGGTTTGTAAACAACAGTGTATAGTTTAGCACAGTGTTTCTCAACCTCAGCAACGTTAAGATGTGTGGACTTCAACTCCCAGAATTCTCCAGTCATCCACTTCAGTTCTGGGAGCTGAAGTCTACATATCTTAACATTGCTGAGGTTGAGAAACACTGTTTTAGCATATTATGTTAACCCAGCCATCTGTGTTTACAGTTAAGCAAATCTTGGCTTAGCACACTTTAAGAACACAGGCAAAAAAACCAGTAGTACATCTTAGTGGGCAGGGTGCATCTGTCCATGGAGCAGAACTGAGACCTGCCAAGCTGGAAGAACGAGAGTTTTCGTTCTGAGAAATGCTTAATCCTGCCATACTGAAAATAGAGGGTCCCCATGGTGTACTAGGTCAGCATGTGGTTTGCTTGGCTTGGACTTGGGGCTTTGTGTAAACCCAGCCGATTATGGCTTAGTGAACCAGCCGTAGTTAAGCCATGGCTGAAAGCCATGTGTGAACCAATCAGTAGGTTAGGAAAGAGGGAAAGACTTTAGCTTTGAAAAGACTGCTTGGGTCTAGGAGAATTTTGCTGAGACAGCTGTTCCCCTATCCTTCTACCACCCTGTCCTTCCACCGGTGCCTCCAGTCCTCGCTCCTTCGAGGAAAAGCAAGAAGGCAGCAGAAACTCAGAAATTCACTTCCACACCTGTGAGTACCGTCACCAACGGCCTGAGAGCATTCTGCCACTTGATTGCTTTGTCCTTTGTGTCATTTACTAGGCTAAAATTGCATGTGTGTGTCAATTAGCATCCTAAACTGCAAAACGGTTCCAAATCTTCAACAGAAAAGTCATGTGTAGCTATGCCTAGGCAGAAAGGTAGGGTGTCAACTGAATTAATCATAACAAATCAGCAAACAAATCCTTTTCACTGCTTGTTTTAAAATAATCATTTGATCAATATCCATGTAACATCCAAGTTTTCCCAACAGCCCCTGCCTTAATGGGTTTGGCTTGTTTGCGGTCTAGCGTTTTGCATGCACTTGGTCACTGTGGCTTCTAAACCATGGTTCGCTGCTTAATGTAGTTACCAAAAACCTGGCGTAGCATAGTATGAGAACCTAGCCATTAAGCAAACAAACAACGCAAACTTTTACTCAGTTCACACACTCAACATGCCAGCTGGCTTGACTGAAATGAACACAACATTCGTGCAATTAGCACTCTCTCTCCCGCCCTTCCTTGACCCTGGCAACCTCTATGCCAAATGTGATGTGACGGGGCAATCATGTGTGAATATCCACATATTTTGCCCCATTTGTGTGCAATGCATAGAGGGGGCCTAATAGTTTTGGAAATGAAACAGAGGAAGGGAAGGGAGATGTAACATTCACCACCTTGCTTTCACCCTGGGCTTCAAGGACCAGAAATGAAACAAGCTGAAGGAGAAAGTACAGTAGTCACTTAAAAAAAGAGGCTGCAAGTTTATTTGTATTTATTTATTTCAAGACTTATAAGGCTGCCCAACTCAGACTGGGTGACTCTGGGCGGCATACAACATAAATACACAATAAATTAAAAAAAAAGAAAAAAACCAAAGCTATCTAATGAGAAACAATACATAAATGCAAAATATAAAATATAAAACGGCAACCCAGCACACAACGAAACAACCCCAGAGGGTTGGTGGCCAACTGACCACCGATGCCTGAGCGGGACCACCGATGCCTGAGCGGGAAGAGCCAGGTCATAATGGCTTTCCTAAAGGTGAGGAGAGTTGGGACCTGCCGTGTATCCAAAGGGAGATCATCCCAGAGAACAGGGGCAACCACAGAAAAGATGTGCTTCCTAGGTCCCATAAGATGACAAGGCTTAAACAAAGGAACCTGGAGCATGTCCTCCCTGTGGGAGAGCATGGGGGGAGTAGATGTTCTTGGGAGAAGGTGGTCCCTCAAGTAACCTAGTCCTATACCATGTAGGGCTTTCAGGGTAATCACCAGCACCTTGAATCGCACCTGGAAGGCTATCGGGAGCCAGTGCACCAATAACTACCCACACCGCTTCATTCTGGACCAACTGAAGCTTCTGGATGGTTTTCAAGGACAACCCCATGTAGAGCATGTTGCAATAGTCCAATCAGGAGGGGACCAAAGTATGAGTGACCATGAGCAGAATGTTATTCTGCTTTCATTCTTCTATGCAATCTTCTTACAATACACCTTTCTATAAAGGAACCTTCCCAGTGTAAACTTTTTAAAAAACCTTGTTTGTTTAAAACTTTCTATAATGTACCTGTTTTTCAGACATATTTTTCTGAGTGTGTGGTTTTTTTTCCATTGGCAGAAGATGAGCCCCCACAGGCTTCATTTGGTGCTAACAGCTGAGCCACTGTGCCATCCAAGAGAAGCAGAGTTCTTACATCTGCTCCTAATGGAATACATGACAAAATTCTTATTCTTATTCCTAGCTGTTGCATCTTTTCCCCATAAATAAAGGACCTTTCTATGGTTGTTACAGTCATAAACTGGGTTCAGACATTTCCTAATCTATAAACTATGGTTTGTAAGCCCCAGCTGTTGGGTTCAACAACACATAACCCAAACCAAAGTACTTTATGGCTTAGTGTGTCTTGTGAATGTATGTATTTTAAATGATGGAGTTGAGAGACAAATGGCTTGGTCAACAGACCTCCTTGAAAAGTTGTCCCCAAGGAAAAGGCAGGGTAGAGGAGGAACAGCTCAGATGATCACAAACCTGTTAGAGAGAGCTTTAGCTTTTGGCACATGCCCAGGATTTCTGTCAGCCCTTCCAAGTGGGCCAGACAGGAAACATGACTAGATGAGCTAATTCTACTTTATGGTGAGGCTACATTAACAGAATCTTGCAAGTCTGAAAGTACAATTCTCCCACCGTCACTTTTAACAGCCTAATACGTAAGGGCAGATCCTTTTTAAGTTTCTTCACTTTTAACAGCCTGATTTGTTAAGGCAGATCCTTTTTAAGTTTCTTTCTTTGCCCATTATTCAGTTACGGGCTTCTCCCCCTTTTATCTGATCATTCCCTAGGCAGCATCTGTTCCCCTCATCCCTCAAGGTCATTCCCATATACCATTACAATTTCTTTTGATGCCATTCCTGGCATGGGTTACATGCCAAATTATAAAGTTATATGATGCCCAAAGAAATGTGCTTCAAGCCTGATCAACAACCTTGATAAGCCACGATTAAGCTTCTAATATTGGCCTTTCCAGACTTGGGAAATTCAGTGAATAAAATGTCTTTCTTTTAAACTGGGCCAATGGTCCTGTGGTTTTTCTCTTCTGGAATTATATCTTCTTGGTTCCTTGATGGGGACCGCTAAGCTAGAGTTTGGTTAATGCTTCCTTATTGACTAAATGACAGTTGGGTTCACACAACCCACAAAGCCACAAATTAAGGTTTAGGGACCACCAGAATTGAGTTCACACAACAAGCTAAGTCAAAATCAGATGATGGCTTAGCAGGGTATGAGAATCCTGCCAGTGTGTGTCTGAGAAACCAACTGTTTGGGAACCTGTTGCAATCCCAGAGGGCCATCACTAGACTTGAGTCTGGTGTATCTAATGTCTTCCTGCAGGATGCTCCCAGTCCACCCTCTTCCTCCTCATCTTATTTACAAGATTCTGGGGGAAACAGGGGCAAACTATCACAAATTCCTCTTGCTCTGCTCCCACCATCTTACAGGCAGAAGTCAAGTGTTGCGTTGGGATCGTTCTAAGGCAGTGGGGCTGCAATGCTCCTTATAATAGCCCCATATTTATGTGCTGCTTGTGGACTTCCAGAATCCTGCATTAGGTTCTTATGGAATGAGAATGCTGGGCCAGGTAGCCTTTTGGCTCATCTTATGCGTCTTTCGTCTTCCTGAACATCTACCCCTGGTTATGCTGCATTAATTGTATGCAAAAGTCCAAGGAGAGAGAAGACGATGGTGATTTGTATTGATTGTGATCAGCTGCTAAAAATAGCAGAGGAATTTAAAGCTGACATCAGCAGCTGGAGGAGGCCAACCGCCCCTGATCCTTGCAACATCCCTCTGGGGCACAAGGAACATACTAAAAAGTCTTGAAGATTGTCTGCGCCATAACCGGATGATATGCCTGCTGTTTACTTAGGAAGAAGCCCCGCTGTGTTCCTTAGTACTTGCTCCCAGGGATCTGGTGATGCTCCTCATAGTTCTGAAACCACAGTTTATGAAAAATGATCTTTTCAGAGTGGTTTACCATAATTAGAAAGACATCAAACAAAGAGCACCCCAAAACATGTTGGAAACGACATCTAAATCCATAAATCGGATTAAAACCAACAAGTTTTGTAGAAAAGCAGCAAATAAAAATATTAAAATAGCAGCAGAGGTTCAAACCATCTCTATAAACGATCAAAAGGCTGCCTAGAATTAAAAGACCTTTATCCGTGTCTGACAGCCAATGAGAAAAAGGGCCGCAGGTATTTTTCAGGGGAAAATATTCCACCGGAATGCATAGGACTGCATCTCTGAAGCACTGTAACAGGCACACCCATTATGCTAAGTCACAGTTGGTTTAAACATGGTTTATTGATAAACCATCATTGACTAAGTTTATGCAGCATACTATGTCAAAGTCAAAGAAGCCGTAATGGCTACATTCACACAATATGGCTGGTTATAAATCTCGCAACTGGCACCATTTTTAATGCGTCACTCTTCACCTGAGATTTAAGGCTTACTGGGGTCACTGAAACTCTCAGGGGCGGCTGCTGCCTCAGAGGAGGATGGAAGTGGCTTTGAAGAAGGAATTCCACAGCAGATCAATAAACACCCGCTTAACCTTGAAAGGGAGGAAGGAGTGAGGAAGAAACTCAAGATTACCCTACTTTGACTCTCTTTGTTAGAAGAAGAGAGAATCTCTGTCAGGCTTTAAAGGTTGTGTTATTGTACCCTTTAACAATAGAGTTCCAGTAGTTCATGAGGTGGTTGTTTCCTGACCTGGCCTACCTCAAAGGGCCTTGGATCTTTTTACCTCAGATAAGCAAACACAAGCAGTCTCCCTGAAACACATTCAAAATGGCGGCTACTGAAAATTTCAACAGCACAGGCGGTCTGAAATGTCTGCTAAACCATTGAGCTTGGAGGGAGTAAAACAGGTGTTGAGATGCTGAATGTGAATGGTGTGTGCAACGGTTTGCTCGCGCACACTTACACAAACCTGTAGAGCCGTAGGGGCTAAGGGTGGACTCTCACAAAATAAAATCAGTGTGATGTACGGTGGTTAAGTGCCAGGCCTGGATTCAATGCAATGATTCTTTTGATCATGTTGGACTTCATAATTACCATGATTCAGAATGTAAGAAATGCCCTGCAGGGCATTTTCAAAATAATTTCAAAATAATTATGTTAAGACATGGACTGAAATTAAGAAGGACACGTTAAGATGGGAGAAATTAAAACTGTCATTGTTGGGGAGAATTTCTGTGGTAAAAATGAATGTTTTGCCAAGAATGATGTTTTTGTTTCAGACAATACCTGTTTTGACAACGGATGTACCATTTAAACAATGGCAGAAAGATATATCCAAATTTATACGGCAAGGGGGAAAAAAACATGAGTTAAATATAAAGTGTTACAAGATGTAAAGAAAAGAGGAGGATTGGGTTTACAGGATTTGAAATTGTATTTTGCTGCTTGCTGTTTCATCTGGATGAAAGAATGGATGTTGCTGAGAAACAAGAGACTTTTACAGTTAGAAGGTCACGACCTGAGGTTTGGATGGCATGGATATTTATGGTATGATAAAGTTAAAATGAATGTGGACTTTAAAAATCATTTTATTAGATGCGCCATATTGGGAATATGGAATAGATATAAACCCAGGTTGTGCCCAAAAACACCTTTATGGATCTCAGCTCAAGAAGCATATTATAGAAGAGAAATGGCAGATAAAGATAAATGGCTGACATATCGGGACTTATTGGAAAACTATCAAGGGGAATTTAAGATCAGATCAAGTGAACTATTAATAGCAGAAGGATACAGTTCTCAATGGTTTTCCCATTTACAGTAACTTGAAAGATTTAAAATGGATAAACAGACTTATGATATGGAGCAAGGTAAGTCAGAATTTGAAATACAATTGTGTACTGATGATGAACATATAACTGCTAAAATATATAAAATGTTGTTGAAATTTGAAACAGTGGAAGAACAGGTTAAAGAATGTATGATAAAATGGGCTAAGACCTTTGGTTATAATATACAGATGGATCAATGGGAAAATATGTGGCTAGAAGGGTTGAAATTTACATTGTGTTGTGATCTTAAAGAGAATTTTATAAAGTGATGTACCTTTGGTACATGACACCAGAAAAATTGTCTAGAATGTATAAAGGTACTTCAAATGTATGTTGGAAATGTGAACAGCATGAAGGGACATTTTATCATGCTTGGTGGACATGTAAAAAAGCTAAAAAAAATTGGATTCAAATACATACTTTGATACAGAGGATTTTAAAGATCGGTGTTCAGTTGAAATCAGAACTTTTCCTTTTAGGACAAATAGCTAGAAAAAAGCCATGGAAGATTATTTCAATATATGATTACTGTGGTGAGATTGCTATATGCACAGAGATGGAAAGATCTGACACTACCCACTATGGAGGAATGGTTGGTGAAGTTGATAGTTTTTGCTGAAATGGATAAATTTACTTCTTTGATTAGAGAAAATACACTATCTACATTTATTGGTGACTGGAAGCCTCTTATGGACTTTTTGCATACAAAAACAAACAAACAAACTTATGATTGATGGTTTTGATGATTAGACAGGATAGATTATAGAAAGAAGAGTAATATGATGTACTAGAGAGGTAAAAATATATTTGAACTGCTGTGAAGAGTATCGGAAACCACTTCTTTATGTTTCTTTTCTATTTTTTCCTAACTTTTTTTCTGGTTTCTGGTACCCACTGCCTCAGTTGCCTCTGCTTGGCTTCTCCTGCTAGTGATAACTGATAAACCAACACCGGTATTACAACATGATTAATACGCAATTTAAATGAGAGTCCAATTAGTTTTGTTACATGGAATATACAGTGCGGTATTATTATTACTTTGGTTCATATATTATGCTAAGCATAATGTAATTTATTGGTGGTTTAGAAAGATGGAATGAACTAGTCAGCTATGCCTTGGTCAAGAAACTATAATTAAACATTTCCTGGCTTCAAAATGTGTGTATGCAACCAGTGTTTGGATTCACATATCACACCAAAGCATAATGTAGTTTCTTTGGTCTCAATTTAGCACATTGTGCGAATCTAGTCATTATGGTTTGCAACCTAAATAGTGCAGTTTAGTATGTTGTATGAAACCAACTGATGTCATTTATTATTCAATTAACCATGATTAAACAACCATGTTGATGTTTGCTCACTGTTCAATCCAGCTTATTTATTTATTACATTTATATAGCTGCCCATCTCACAAGAAGTGACTTTGGATGGTGTACAACAGTCAAATAAAAACAACAATTATATAAATACAATCATTATAAAAATATAAAACAATCATTATTAAAAATTAAAATATATTAAAAAGTAAAATATACAAAATATACAGGCATGAAGAGAGTGAATGTATCTATAGTGGAGCAATCTTAAGGTGTTATTGGTTCCCTGGGACCCCCAAAACTGGTGATGTAACCAGGTCTTGATGGACTTCTGGAACATTAACAAGGATGGAGCTAACCTGACTTCAGGGGGGAGAATGTTCCATAAGGCGGGTGCCACAGCAGAGAAGGCCCACTTCCTGGGACCCACCAAATGTAAGTCCCTGGCAGATGGTACTTGGAGCATGCCTTCTCTGCCAGATCTAATGGGACGGGCTGATGTAATCTGGGAGAGGCAGTCCCTCAGATAACCCATCCCCATGCCATGAAGGGATTTAAAGGTTAAAACCAGCACCTTGAATTGGACCTGGAAGTAAACTAGCAACCAGTGCAGCTTGCAGAGCAGAGATGTGACATGTGCTGTTCTGGGAGCACACATAACTGCCCACACTGCTGCATTCTGTACTAGTTGAAGCTTCCAGATACTCTTCAAGGGCAGTTCAGGAATAATCCATGATTACTCTTGTCAAAGACAGCTTTGGGTTCAAGGGGAACATCTACTTTTCTGTTAGCAATCCACTGAAGACCTGGTGGCTTGATCTGGTTGTGTGTGGCACTCAGTGTTACTTTTGGGGGAGGGTATGGTGTCCCAGAATGCCCCTGATGTTTTGGAGATATACTCTGAGACCTTTTGAGTGATTTAGACACCGGCTCAGTGACTGTGGTCACACAAGACACCCAGACCCATTACAACTTGAATAGTTGCATTCGCACATTCTAAGTTTGGTTCATTTTAACATTTTTAGCATTTTGATTTTGGGGCATGTGTGTGTAGCTAGAGTCTATCATACATATGTTGCTGGTACCAGTCTGCTATCAATCTGAAGCATGTTTCTACCATAATCTCAGCCACATGAGTACAAGTCTGAGGCCATTCCAACAGTAAGCAAACTTTAAGTAGGTCCCAAACCAACTGCGTAGCTCCCGTTCAAGTTCCCTGTAGCCTCTTTGAAGATGCTTCATTCCACCCAACTCCCTTCCCCTCCCCTCTGCTTTTGGTCTAATCCCCCAGCAATGCTCAGTCAACAGATGTGACTAACTTTATTTTATTGAAAGCTTTATCATGAAAGACTTGATTGACCAAAGCCATGATGGGTGCTGAAATCACTATCAGTAATGTATGGGAAAATGCTCATGGCATATGGATCGTGACTTGGAGCGTAAGCAGAGTCAATGGTAAAGAGCATGAATTAATGAAATTAAATGAATGAAAGAAAAACTGAGATGTGGTGTGCCTGTGAAACCAAGACAAAGGGGAAGGATGTACTAGATCTAATAAGGCTGTTTTGATCTTTCAGAGTTGATGAACATATGCATGAAAATGAAACTAAGTTTAATTATGAACAAAAGGGACACACAAACACACACACACACACACACACACATGAAAGGGATTCATATATGAATACATGTCATTTAATTTGTCATGAATGATTTCCTATGAAAGTAGGAATCCATAGGTTTCTAACAATGGCCTGTTATGCTCCAGTGAATGGTGAGTATGGGGGGAAATTATGCAGCATTCTGAATGAATGAGATTTAGGGGGGAAATTATATTGCTAGGTGGTAGAAATGGATTGGTGGGAATGACATGAAAGAGTACAGAAAAAGTGATTGGGCCATTTGGGGACCTAAGAATATATGAGAATGGTGATAGCTTGGTGAACATCTTTTTAGGAAAAGGTCCGTTTTGAACATGTGATTTAAGCAAAAATCTATTCATACATATGCATGTAAAGGAATCATAAATGTAAAAGCACAATTGAGAGATTGAAACAATCAGTGAAGATACAAAGATGATGAGAGTTTCTACCATTTTTTGGTACTGTCAAGAGTGAATTTTGGGGAAAAAATGACACAGAAGAAAAGGAACAAGTGAAAATACCTAGACTGAAAATAGAATGGCTGCAGTATGAAAAGAGAGAGAGAGAGAGAGAGAGAGAAGATAAATTCATCTCCCAACAGAACAAATGGGAAATTGACATAAGAGGATGTGGAAGCTGCTTGGAACAGAGTAAAAAGAATTAAATTACTGAATTTCACAGAACTGTATGGAGTTACAATAATGGACATATGAAAAACAATGCTCTATGGAATGATGAAGTGAAAGAGGCTGTGGATTAGGAAAATACATGTAGAAGATTGAAGCAAAAATGGAAATGAGGGAGAAATATGTTCTCTATGCAGAGAGAGAAAAAGATTGTTGCTAAAAATATAGTCGAGAACAAGAAATGAGAAAGATTAACAGGGGCAAGAAAATGCAGAGTGATTTTGATGGAAATTTAAAAAATAGCCTTGGAAGTAGGTGAAGAGTTAAACAAGAAACTTCCCATAGAGTGAAGGGAATTAAGCATCAAAGCAATTGTATTATTTGGAAAGAAGCCCAAGTGGGGGAATGCTGGAAGAGTATTTTAGAGATCCATAGAGGAGTGATAGTGATCCGTTGAAGAGTGAAATTGAAACAAATACTATGGTCAGTATTAGCATTCAACAAAAAATTGCTGACAAGGAAGTAATAAATGCTGCGAGAATTTTGAGAGGTAGTAAGGCTACAGCTGCAGATAGCATTAACTGGAGAGATGTTAAAATATGGATGTGGTTTGCTTATGAAATGGTTGTGGATCTTGTGTCATGTGCATGTAAAGACTGTGTTTGTGCCTGGTGGCTGGAAGAATGCAGTGTTTTTACCGATTGACAGGTGACAAGTGGGTGCAAAAACCACAAGGGGATTAGTCTCTTAAATGTTCCTTGGAAGTTGTTTAGCAGAATTCTGATTGAAAAAGTACAGAAGTTGACAATGATCAAACTTTGGGAAGTGCAGTGCAGCATATAGGTGGGTGTGCAAATCAGTGGGTGTGCAAACCAGCTTTTGCTCTTCAGCAAGTCACCAAGAAACATAAAAATGTGAGAAAGTGCATTTGCTGTACGACTGCTGATTTCGAGAACGCACATGATAAAATGAATTGATTGATGGATCTATCATGGACTTATGGATACTGAAAGTGAATAACAGGGTGGGTAGTGTATCGTAGGTAGTGTATGGATGCTCATTTAATGAAAGGGTGGACAATATTTTGACCACTGGGTTTTTCATGTTTTGGCAGAAATGATGTTCAGCAGCTAGGAACTTCCAAAAGAAATAAATAAAAGGGAAGCAGACTTACATCCATCCTGAAGGTGAGTATAAATTTATTTTTCATTTTAGGTTTCCTCCATTTTCAAGGGTGCTGATCTTGAAAAGCTAAGCAGGGTCATCTAAGTAGATGAGAGACCACTGATTTGAAGATGACTTTGGCTTTTTCTATCTTATTTGCTTAGTTTTACACAGGAAAAACAGGGGAAAAGCATGGCTGTTCTTTTGGCAATTTGCCTCCAAATTTTGCAGTAGGGGGCTCTGGCAGGGGGCCTGCACTAAGGAGTCTGGAGGCACTCTATGGGCTGCCCACCCTACTGTTAACAACTCTGGTCCGATGTGTCCTGCGGTTTGTTTGGAAAGACTACAAGCTCCCTGCAGAGACTGCTTAGCCTGGGGTAAGAGTAGGCTGAGCGCACGCCCTGCGCATGGCCTGATGTCATCTCTGCCACATGCCACCATTTGCCCCGTCCTGGATGGGAGAGGCCACTCCTGGCAAAATTATGCACAGGATAGGGTTCGAGACTGCGCGAAACGGAGCAGTCCCAGTTCCCACCATTAGAGGGCACTGCTCACACATAAACAGTACAGCGCTGCCTTATTCTTACGAGGTGTTTTTCTCCTCTCTTTCTTTTGGGAATCTTCCCCGAGACCAGCGAGCACCCCCGCGAAGCGCTGCTTGTGCGGCTGGGTAGCTCAGGAGTATAGTGTAGCTTTCAACAAACACACAGACGCTGCATTCAGAGGGGCCGAAAGTTTAAAGCCGAACAAGGACACGAGAGAGAGTCTGGGGGGAAAAGTTGCAGCCGCACATTTCTTAAAACTGAACCCTGGAAAAAGGTTTGGCCCGGAACGCCGGGGAGCCAGCCCGGCCACCAGTCACCTCCTGCCACGCTGGCCTTGCGCACCCGGCAGGGATCCCCGCGATCCTACAGCCTCTCTCTGGGTCTCCCTTGCAAGTAGCGTGAGAACATCCCGCCGCCAGCCTGCGAACTCGGAACAACCACGGCGCCTCCCGAGCGCGCACTCCGGCGGAGCGGAAGCATCGCGCCCGAGCGCCGCCGCGCCCGGCTCGCTCCGCCAATTCGCGCAGCCCCCCGTCCAACCCCGAAAGTCGGCTCGACCTCCTTTCCTGCCCTCCCCCTCCTCGCCGGAGAGGAAATACTACATCCCCCAAGATGCTTTGCGGGTCTCTCCCTGGGGTTCCGGATGCTGCTCTGGCTGCTGACAAGCGAAGGTAAGCCGAGAGCGTCTGAGGCAGGCAAGGCGGCAACAGCGGCTCCGGGGAAGCTCCAGCCAGCCTTTTCTCCAAGCCCGGCGAGCGAGAGGCAAGGCAGGAGAGAGCGCCGAGCGAGAGAGCGAAGGCGGCGGTTGCGAGAAGAAGGAGGCGGCGGGCGACGAGCGGGGAGGAGGCGAAAAATCCCCAGCGCAGCAGCAGCAGCAGCGGCGGCGGCGGCGGCAGCAGCAGCAGCTGAGCAGCAGCGCGAGCCAAGGGTCTGCTTTTCCTCCCCCCCGCCCGCTTCTTCTTCATTTCCTTTTCCAGCAGCGACGCGAGAGACAGAGGCGCGGAGGGCGGCGAGCGAGCGAGCGCTGGGAAGCCAATTCTCGCCGCCTTGCATATTTTCCTACCCACCCCTCCTTCCTGGCTCCGTCTTTTGTGTGGTGTGTTGGAAAGGGAGGGAAGGAAGGAGGCAAAAAGAAAGAGAGAGCGAGCGAGAGCGCCAGAAAAAGAGAGAGGAAAGAAAGGAACCGAGGAAGAGGCGGCGGCGGCGGCGGCGGCGGCGAGCGGAGCGACCATGTCCAGCAGAGTTGCGTGAGGATAATGTGATCGGCAGGCGATGAATATGCTGTCGCTGAAGGTTGGCAGTGGCGCCGAAGGGTCGGGCAGTCTCCCCGGCAGCCAGGAGTCTCCTGCTCCACTGGAAGAAAAAAGTCTCTCCCGAAAGGCAGCCGCCGCCGCCGCCGCGGAAGGGGTCGGTGGGCAGCAGCAGCAGCAGCAACAGCAGCAACAGCAGCAGCAGCAGCAGCAGGCTGGTGAGTAACTCGGGCGGGCTGCCCCCTCGCCAGCCAGCCAGCCCGCGCCGCCCTCCAACGCCCCCTCTTCCTTCCACCACCCCCCACCTGCCCCCCAAATCTTCCCAGAACAGTTGGGGTTTTTGTTTGGCTCCTGCCAAGCTCTCCCTCGCTTCTTTCTGTTTTTTTTCCAACCCCAAGATGTTGGGTGGCTACAGAATTTCTTTTCCCACCCGAGTTGCTCTGTGGCTTCCGTCCCCCCCACCCCCCCGGCCACCCCGTCCCTCCGTTCTCCTCTAACCTTTTCGGGAAGGGTGGGGAGGGGGAAGAAGCAGAAGTCCACCCCCCTCCCCAGCTCGGAGGGGCGCGTGTGGGCAGCGAAGTAGCAGCGGGATTGGAAAGAGGGATGGGTGGAGAGAAAGACACGAATGCTTGATTTAAAACACACACACACGCACACACACAACTAGTCCGTATGAACCAGCCTTTTGTCTCGACCAGTGTAAGCAAAGCCTTGGCAGCTGGAGGTAAGACAGTTGAAGCGCGCGCAAAAAAAAAGGTGATATTTCTTTTTATTTCCTCTCTTCCCTTCTCTCTCTCTCTCTTTCTCTCTCTATCCAAGCGACATCTTTTCGGTTATTCTCGACACCCCCCCCCCCCTTTTGCAACATGCGGATCGTCAGCCGTCACTTTCTTTCCTCCCTCCGTGCCCCCCCCCGCCACCCCCTTGGCGCTGCCGCTTTTTAAAATTGCTCCCGAAATCGCTTTAGGTGTAAACATTAATCTGACTTCGCACATGCAGGTCGGGGGCGCGCAAGCCGAAGGGCGCTGCATGTGTGTGCGCCGGAGAAGCCACGGAGTAAGCGGATCTGTTTATCGGGGGGGGGGGTGAGAAGAGAGTTGAGAGGCGGGGGGAGGGGGGAGGAGGAGGCGATGCTTTGAAAAGGGAAGGAGTTGCGGGGGGGGGGAGCGAGCTCAGGCGCGCTTTTTCGCAGGCAAACAAGCCTTTATTATTTCAGCATGTGGGACTGGCAGGGGAGGCGCGATTAGGAACGGAAGCGCCCCTGCAGAACCTTCCTGGGAAAGGGGTGAACTCTCCTCTAGAGTTTCCTCTCACCCCCCCCCCCGGCATTGTGAATGTAGCTTGCGAAAGAAAGGTGGGGAGGGGGGAGAAAGAAGGAAAGGGCTCTCGTGGCAGTCTCCTGCAAACGTGGCCAGAGAAGCGAGCGGAGCCTGCAAAACAGGTCTGTGGTCCTGTGGGGAGGGGGGTCTGTCTGTTGGCAAGCTGTCTGTGGCAAGGACGGGGGGGGGGGAGTTTGAGCCTGTGGCATGACAGCCCCCCCCCCAGCAAATGAAGAGAGGTGTAGTTCTGGCAAGAGGAGGCACCCCGGGGATTTTCCTGTCTTTCATCTCTCTCTCTACACCCCCCCTCCCCACCTTTTGTGGAAAAAAGTGTTGAGTGATACTGGCCAGGCAGCTTTTATTCCTTAGAAGGTGAGTAGCTGGGAGTTTGCGGTATCAAAACCAGTGGAGGGTGGCACCAGAGTTTCCCCTGGGATCCCTTTCAGGCAACGGTGTGTGTGTGTGTCTAAAAGTCTCCTGGCGAGTGAGGAAATTGGGTTTGGTTACTGAAGGACAAGCTTCATCATGTTTCAGTGGGCCTTACTTGCCAGTCAGGATGCTCCAGGGTGCAATGCCTAAATTGCAAGAGGAATTATCACCTTGCAGGAGCTCTGGGCAGTTGACATATAGAAGAGGGGAGCACAGGTGGCTTTCTTGTTCCTGCAAAGAAATGTTTTCCAGATTCTGGTCTTAAAGAAAGTTTCCCCTCCTTTTGAAAAATATCACATTTAACACCTTTACAACCTGGTCTTATCCTGCCTCAACACTGCTTACCCCTAGGCAGGCAAGCATAGGGTGGGAACATTCATTGTTACTGTCTTGGTGATGGCAGAATATGTCTTGTACTGTTCCTGTGTGGAGTCCTTTTTCAAAATGCTAGATGCATAAAAACCCACCCTCCAATGCTCTTTCTTGGGATGTCTCCCACCCTCCAAATCTCTCTCTGGCTCCTGATCTTATCTGGCTTGACAAGCCGATAAGAGGAAGAGGAATCAAAACATTAAGACTCATGCAGGAATAAATTAGCAGGAACACTTTGGCTGCGGAGGTGCTTTGGGTGCTGCTTGCATTAAACCTCTGAGCTTTTCTTTGTCAAGGTCTGTTGACACAGTTTTGCGCAAGAAAAGTTTCCGTAAGGGGAGAGAGAGGGAGAGGGAGAGAGAAAGCGTGCTTGGCACCTGAATCTTGGAAACTCTCCTTAGGCTGGGCTTAGTGGCTTGGGAATGGACCATAGGGCATGTCTTTCCTGGAGATGGGGACCAGAAGGTAAGAGCTAGATTCTCAAGGTTTTTTTATCAGGAGTGTAAAATGAAATCTTGTAATGCTGTTTGGGTTTAATATCAATATGCAGTTTGCTTTAATGAATTCCTACGTGTCTCCTTACAGCGTATGCCCAGAAGCATCCCCCGGGGGGGGGGGCTGTAACTCTTGGCAGAGCACATGCTTTCCGTGAAGAAGGGCCTTAGTTCAATCCCGGGCATCTCCCATTACAAGGATCTCAGATGGCAGGGCCGGCTCCCACTGGACAGAGAGTACTGGGCGAGACTGAATTAGTAAATCAGGCAGCTTTTGAAATGCACTGGGTTGCGCGTTTGCACCTGGGCAGGCTGAATGAAGCCAAAGGCCTATGTTAAGTTCCCCCTGTGTGCCTATGGGGCTTGTGCGCCAGGTCGTTCCTCAAAAGGGGGTCTAATTGTGCTTGTGCTTATAAAGTTGAGGCTGACTTGTGTCCAGAAACAGTCTTTCTCCTTTCAGCAGTGGTGTACCCAAGGACAGACTGCCCAAGGACCCTCAGAACGGCCTTCCCCAGCCTGATACGTTGGACGGGCCAGCCACCTGTACATTACAGGAGTTAGTGGGAGCAGGCAGGCCCCATACTGTGGCGGGATTTCCTAGGGGTGCTTGCAGGTTGCAGCCAAGAGCCCTGCTGTGGTGGCAGCAGGCTGAAGCAAGGGCACAGGGAATGTTTGGAAACTTGTGTCTGGCAGACGCAAGCAGATAGAAGCATGGAGAAGGTTATGGGCAGCCTGGAGGGGCCTGTCTGGCTGAAGTCCTCGCCCTTCCTGCCTTGGAGGGAGGCTTCAGAGACCTGGGAGTGGTTTATTTCTGCTGAGGAAAGATCTGGGAGAGAATGGTAAGCATCTATTAATAGTGCACATCAGCCAAGTAGAAGCAGAGCCTCTGTAGTGCTGCCACCTTGGAGCCCAAAGCTTTGAGCAGCAGCACTTACAGGAAGGTTGAGATCTGGGAGTGGGAGCCAGAGAACAAGGGGGCCAAGAGGAGCTGCTTCCTACTGGGGGTGTCGGTCCTGCAGTCTCATCAGAGGCACAATCTGTCTGTGCGCTAGGATGTTTAGGTCATGGTGCCTTGCTGTAGGAGGAATGCAGAAAGGCCAGGGAGCAGGGATAAGAAGTGCCAAATGTCTTGGGAATTTTATTCTAAAAACACTTCTGGCCTGTCTTCCAGCTGGTGATGAGTAAACCCGCTGGGGTTTGCTCCTTCCTGTGGAACATTCAGTTGCAATTCTCTAACTTCAGCACAGTCACCTGTTGGTCGGTCAAATGACATGTAGGCTGCATGTCATTAACTGCGAAGGCGACTGTGACTGTGTCGGCATGGCTGGAGGGATCTTGACTATTAAAAGTAAGGCAGAAGCTGGAAATCTGACGCTTGAGCAGAGCCATTCCAGGGCTTACTCATTGTAACCTGTTGCACACCCTAGGAGTATATAGGAGTAAGTCTAATTGTGGGCAATCCTGTTTGGGTGATGTGGATGTGCAAAAGTAAGAGCTGCACCAGCTCAAATGATTTTGCAGCCGGGGGAAGAAAGTCCCCCTTGTCCATGGAGGCACTCGCTAACCATGGTGGGGCAGAATTTGGTTGGAAAGGTCTCTGTGATTTTGATGACACTTGGGCAAGAGACCTTCACACAGGATTAAGGCATGGTTGGATTGGACTGGGTCGCTAATTGTTCATTTTTCACCATGTCAATTGCTTGAGACAGCTGGCTGAGAAGAGTAAGCAGAAGTGTAATACAAATACATGGCCCGAGCACCGTAGGTTTGGGCTCTGCATATTTTTGTAATACAAGCCTCTTTCTGTACCCATAACACGATCCTGCCTGTGTGGTCTCATATATACTTAAAGCCAGATAAGGCAGCATTTATGAATCTGTTTGTGTGGCTGCCTTAGACCCTTGTTCTCATATTTTGGGCTTGCACATCTTAAAAATATAGGCTCCTATTGTTGGTGGGACTGCTGTCCCTGACTATTATTTATAGGGTTTTTTTCCTCCTACCAACTTTTTCCCTCTTGTCTGTATGCAAGGAATTCTGGATTTGGCAATTCTTCTGATAGCATGTTTCTTAAGCTACAAGCCCTGATGAAGCTGCACAGCCACACACTCATTTAGAGACATATCTTGGCTAGTAACTTATTATTGAGAATATTCTGTTCCAAATCTGTTTCTCCGTATGTAGAAAATTTCCCCATGTTTGAACAATTAGACAGAGGAAAGTTTCCCCAAATATCTTCAAGCATGATCTACAATTTAGTTACCATTTTTTTGCTTTTGTGTAATAGGGCTGCAGCCTGGGTTATTGCTTTGGATTTAAGGATCCTGGTAGCATGATTCTCCTCTCTTCTGTCCCCCAACCCTGAGGATTGTACCTTGCATGTGAACATGGGAACGATGTATTGTACAATGAGGATGACCAGGTAATGGGGGTGAAAGAGTTGAAGAGAGGACAGATTTAAAATTATTTTCAAGTTCTTAATGTTCATGCAATAAATACAAGTGCAGAGGTTAAATAGAGCTGTTAAACTGAATGTTTTCTGCCAGATATGCACTTTGATGAGGGGCTGTGAAGAGCATCTGGTGGTTCAGAATCTGCTGGGTTGGACTTGGTGGGTCACAAGTGACACGGGTTCAAAGTCAGGATGGCCAGAAGAGGTGGTTAACTTTGCTGGTATCTTTAAATGCCCTGCGTATCCCTGGAATTGGAGATGTCCTTCTTTGAGGTCTTGGTTACTTTGCATAATTTATATCTACGGAGTTGCAAGTTTCTTAACATACAGTTCAATAGTAGCAGAAGAACTGCTTTTTCTTGGACACTGTTTGCAGAAGAAAACCTCCACTGCATGCACGGGATTGCCTATTTATTTTTTGCTGTGATACTTTGTCTGCTCAAACAATTTGCATGGATGGTGGATTATGAAGAAGCAACCCTTTGCATGTGTGAGATCTCAGCATTGCAACTTAAATTTGGGCCTGATTGCAAAGCCTTTGTTCTGATGCACTGTCTGCCTAGAATCATGTGACTTAAACTCTGGACTTTTTGCAGACTGCTGACATTACCCTTGAACACAAAGCACCAAGTATTTGTAGTCTGCATAGTATCATCTCATGCATGTATAGGTTGCTTATACTCTTTTTATTTTCCAGCAGCTCTGAGCGTTTGGAACCCATGCTGCTGCTTCTGGATTCTCTGGGCTCCACAACACTTTATGGATTGCAGTCATGGATACCGTGACTAATTCAAGTTTATTTATCTCTCCTTCAAAAGAAGCTCTCTTGGATCCAGCTATGGTACTTTGGATCTCGGTCTTTTACATCTACTATAGAGAAGGTGGCATATGGTCCCAATACTGATTGGAATAGAGACTTGAAGAAGCCTATGCTCTCTGTGTTAGTTATATATTCTGTTTTGGCTTCTTAGAGGAATGGGTGGTGTTGTATAGTAGAAGTAAGTCCAGGATGATTAAGTGATGTGTTAACATGTGGAGGAAGATTTTGTGTATCTTCATAAAAGACAAGAAAAACCTAAAATAGGGATATCTGTTTGCTCCTCTATATTGCTTTGCTTTTCTTCCTTATGCTGATATTACTATAGTAAATGTGAAATTATGAAAATGTTTCCGACAGAAATGGTGAGCAGCTGTTTGAAGAAAAGGGTTGTTAGAAGATTTGGATGAGTTATCAGCTAGACAGCATGAACTAGATCTCTATTATGGATTCCCTTACCTTGGAACTAGTCCATTACCTGAAAGATTGCCTCCTCTCATTTAAAGTTGTTTAGTACTTCAGAACAGGTCCAACCACTGAGAAAACATTTTCAGTGCCTGGGTTCAAATATTGTTATGATTTGCTTAATTGTGATTTGATGAATAAACCCAATTGCTTGGGTTTGTACAACATGCTGAGTCAGATCTAGGAAGACTATGTTATGGCTTAGCATGATGTGAGAACTTGGCTAAAGTTGAACAGTCTCTCTGAACAGGCTTTTGAGGTCATCCATATTGGTGTCCCAGAGGTAATGGACTTTATTGTTGTTGTTCTCTGGGGCTCTTAATGGGTATTTTTTTGCTGTAAAAATATTCTGTTCTTACTTGGTGATTTGTGTGTCTGTGTGTGTGTCTGTGTGTGCGTGTGTGATTAATTCTATTCTCTTTCAATTAGATTTCCAGGGTAGTTTACATAAAATTCAAGAAGAAAAACAATCAACATCTAAAAAGTCAACTAAAACTGGAACATGTTTTTTAAGGCAATAATACTATTGCAATGTTCGATTGTGTGACAACAGTTAAGGTCTCCTTTCCGGATTTCTACCTTGGTGTCCTCCAGTTGCTTAGTATAGAACTGTCATAATTCCCAGCAAATAGGCATACTGCCATTTGTCTTCCAAATTTGCATGTAACTTGCTTTTTAGATGCTCCTTTAATCCCCAGTTAATGATCAGGCTGATTGAGAATTATGGGAATTGAAGTCCCAATGCAGCTGAAGGCACCAGAAGAATAATGCATTATACCTTTAACAACAAAAAAACCCAGACAGGATCTTCTAGGTTAGACCTGCATACTGGCAAGTTAATGTAGGCAGTCATTTCAACTGTTCAATGTTTTTGGTTGTAAACTGCTCTGAGTATTTTTAAATTTTCTGTCTTACACCTAGTTCTCCCTCTCCATACTTCCCTGCTGAAATCAGCTATCACCTTGCTTGGAACAAGGGAGTGTGGAATGTATTGGCACTTAACTCTTGACTGGGAAGATCAAATTAGTTTGCTTAAAAAGTTGGATTGTAGGGGAACAGTGCTCCGTTAAACAGCAGTAAATAACTCTGAGTCCTAGAGATGTATGTATTACTTGAGGTCGATCTTTGCACTGTTTAGAAATCCTCTTGGATCCTTTGCAAGATGGCTTCTGTTGGTGGCAGTCTCTGTGGAAGCAGATTGATGGCGTGGGCCAATTCCCTTAGTGCCATTGTGGTAGAATTCCATTTTGCATTACAATCCCTGGAAAGATTATTTGTGGCACAAACTTTTCCCAGTTTATAATATTAATACAAATGCATACTCATCGCACTATTCCCTTTTGGGGCAAACTGTTATGGAAAATGTGGAGAAACAGTAAGAAGTAATGAACAAAAGAAATTAGAGGCAGGAGACAGGAAAAAAAATGAAAGAAATCTAGTTTACATCAACACTATTAATTATGCCTCATTGTATCTTTCTATCTTTGCAAACTATCCTTCCTTCCCTAATATTAGTAGAATGGTATGTCTGGAAACTGGGTCCTGTTTCTGGAAATAATGAAGAGTAGATTTGCTCTCCTGGATCATGTACAAAGACAGTAGTAGTAACCCTCAGGTGACAGATTGGAAGAGGTGGACTGAAAAACAGTGTCTGGTTTGTACATAGTACCAAGCCCAAATGTGATTTCTTCAGCATTGGGTTAATGAATAGGTTACACAGCCAGCATGTCCTTACCACCTCAAAGTCTTGGGTACAGTCTCTGATGCCCTTCTAAAATTGCCAGCAAATTGTAATTTTTAATGTGAAAGAAGGAAAAAATGGCAACTTGCATACCTGTAGAGAATAGTCACATTGTTGTTGGTTATTGATTTAATTTTTATTAACTGACATTTATTAAAATTCAGTAGAAAATTTCAAGTCACATGGAATCCTTGCCTGGGTCCCACCCCTTCTGGGGACAGTAGTCTTTGGCGTGCCACTCAAAAAGTCAAGTGTGGCCCTTAACTCCCAACATTGTGCAATCTCACTTAGCTTATCATGTGAACTCAGTGCTTGTGTTTTGCAAACAGCTGTTCATAGCTTAGGATAATGTGTGGATCCAGTCAGTTATACCTTAGTTAAAAAAGATAGTTAAGCAAATCATGGCTTAATATAACTGACCTTCAAATGAGTTTAGGGCTGAGATAGAAATCGATCTTTCAAGATAGCTACCCTTTGCTATCTCAAATTGGGAAGAACCTCTTGGGGACTATTGGCTTCTTGTTTGAGCTAAGCTCTTTTGAGTGATTTCTGTTTGCTCATTGTAGTATTTAATGCATAAAGACATACCTGCTTTCTCTGGAAAGGTGCAAGGTGCAAATCCAGGTGGATTCCAGAGTAGAGTAGCGTTGGTTAGGCTATGGCAGAGCTTACACGGGTTAGGAATGTCATTCTTGTTCCTCACGGGAAGGGCAACTGACTGTGTGTTAGAAAGTCCCAGTGGTAACCCACTAGTTGATAGATGGGAGCTGGTGTTTGGTTACACTGCTGCCCAAGGGGAACTCTTGATGGGATCAACAGGTGGGGTTCAACAACAACAACCAAAAAAAGCAAGTTAAAATCCCACTGGGGTGTTCCCTTAATAAAAAATAAAATAAGCCACCCATCTCTTAAACATGCAACCAGGGAACTAATAAATAACACCTCTCCATTAGCTGGAGGCTGGAAGAGGAGAACATTGTACGTGTAATCAAATAAGGGGTGGAATGGACTCTACCACTGAGCGGAAACAGAAGATGCTATATTTGGGTAGTTCCTTATGTTAAAACTCCCTGCAACTTTTTTTTTTTTAAATGACTAGCACAGCAGAGAGAGAGAGAGAGAGAGAGATACCGAACTTTGTTTCCTGCTCTGTTTATTTTTGTTAACTGGCTTTTCCCGGGGGTGGTTGGGGTGGGTGGGAATGTGATCTCACAGAGTCTGAAGTGGCACGGTCTGTTCTGTAATTTTGGGCCGCTCGTTCTAGATTTCATTGCATGTGTGGATCAGGCTTTAAACCAGTGACGTGACAGAAGAAGGAGCCAGGGAGCACAGGGGCTGACAGCTGTGATGCGTCAGGCACTTACAGGAGGAAGAGGAGGAGAAGGATCTCCCTGGAGAAATGGTTGGGAAAAGATGGACACTTCAGTGCACTTAGCAGCAACCAGGTAGATCTCATTTCCCAGCAGAAACACAAGTTACAGTTTGCTTAGCCATGGTTTATTGACTGTGTTACTGTTCTCTGAGCTGTCACAGGCTAAGCTATAAACCACAGTGGGAAAAGTTTTCTGGCCCAAGGGCCACAGTGGACAGAATAGTGATGATGGGCGTGGACAGGATTTAGTCTTTCCTTTTTTGGGGGGAGGAGGGTGGGATTATTCCATTGTTTTTATATATTTCTCACCTGAAAATGGTGGGAAGTCATGCTGCTGATTTTCAACAGCCATGCTTGAAGGAAGGTCATGGGAGCCCCATGTGATACAAGAACCTCAGGTTATTCTCCATTGCTATAAGCCAGTGTTTTTCAAACTTGGCAACCTTGAGGTGCGTGGATTTCAATTCCCAGCATGCTGGCTGGGGAATACTTACAGCTGAAGTCCACACATCTTCAAGTTGCCAAGTTTGAAAAACTCTGCTATAAACCATGGCTTATGAAACCAGAATTGGTGGGATCATACCGTACTTTGTAAGCTAAAACCCAAAGAAATCATATTATGAATCAGTGGAATGTATAAAAATAGTGTTTTCTGAGGGGAAGTATAAAAGTTTCAGCTGTGGGTTGCACAAGGGTAACATTTGAGTCTGTGTGGGTACAGCTTGCCATGACAAACTGGAAGCAGAAGAACAAGCAAATCCAGGCTTCTTTTTTCCCCAACTTTTGCTCCTGGATTTTCCACCCCTTGGCTTGTGTTTCCGTCCCCTTCAAATACAAAAAGAACATCACAATAGTTTGAGATGTTTTGTGGGACTGACTTCACTTGAGCACAATTGTTTATTAGGTAGGAAAGGATGACTACAGCTGCTATGACTTGAGAACTTTCTCATTCTAGTGGCCAGCATGTCCATTTTTCATCAAAACTTGCTGTTTATAACTGCTCCCAGGTTCATGTTGCACTAAACCAGTGTTTTTCAACCTCATTGACTTTAAGAGGTGTGGACTTCAACTCCCAGAATTCCCCCAGCTAGCATGGCTGGCTGGGGAATTCTGGGAGTTGAAGTCCACACCTCTTAAAGTCAATGAGGTTGAAAAATACTGCACTAAACCATGATGGGATTTGTTTGCTTTAGCATTTTTGAATGAGCTGAACCATTGTCATTTGTAAACCATGGTTTTTGAGCTTATTTGCTGGGCAAATTAGGCTTAAACTGGGTTTGTTCAATAAAGCAATAGTGGCTTATTCAATAAACCATGGTTAATCCCCATCTTAATGTGACATATGAACCCAATTGTAAATTTCTCCTGCCACTGAATGAAGAGTTGCAGTTTTGCTATTTCTGCCTTTTTGTATAATGTAGTATGAAAGCCTGGTGTTAAGGTGGTTGGAAATGAGTTTGGAATATCTTTGTGACCTTTAATGATTTGGCAATTTTGGTTCCTCGGCCAGCTTGCATAGCTTGGAACATATGACATCAAAACAGAATAATAAGTAATTCTTTCCTTCTTTCTCTTGTTTACCCACAATAGCAGGATAGAAGGAAGATCAGCAGAAGTTCAATAAACAGAGTTTGGTGATGGTGGGAAATCAAAGATGGGGGGGTGCCAAGTGAGAAATGGGGGTTAATTTATGGGAGAGAGAGAAAGAGAAGACAGTGAGGGAAGAAGTCACTGGGTTGGTGGGAGGGCGGGATGGACTAACAGGACTCCAGATGCGTGGAGCAAACTTTAATGGAAACATGCGGAAAAACCACCATCCCATGTGGATGATTTTGGTTGTAAAGGAATGGGTGAATTCTAGCAGTAAGTATATTGGGAAAAAGGGTACTGTCTCGGCTATTTCTCAGTCACTTCTCTCCTTTGGTGGTCATTTCCAAAGTAAGCTATTTTAATTCTTGGCTTGGCTTTTTCTTCCTTTGTAGTGCAATTCTCTGAATGCAGGCTTGTCTGGGAAAAAGGGTTGGCTTACTGCTTGTCTGACAAGGAGAAAAGGAGAGGCTTTGGCCCCCTTTTCACAGCTAATGAAAAATCATTTTTTGCTCGATTAGAATTGTGATGGAACTGGAAGCCCGCCCTGTTGCTGTCCCTGTGTTACGTTGGCTTGTGTGCTGTCTTGTGGAGCAAGTCAATTAACATAAGATAATATGGAAGGGTCTTTACTATCTCTGGATAGGCTGGGAAAGGTTGAATTTGGGACCTTTTGTATACATATCAGGTACATCCTCTGAGTTAAGGTTCCTCTCCAACACCCCCCTCCCCAATTTAGTTATATGTGTGAACAGTCTAGCACTGGGAGGCTGTTAGCAATAAACTTGCAAGTTAATGCAAATTTCCATTTAGTTAAAAACCACAGGAAATTATAATGGGTTGTTGTGCCAAACCATAAGGTAATTACCGTATTTTTCCGTCAATAAGACGCCCCCATGTACAAGACGACCCCCACTTTTCCAACCCAAAATTAAGAAATCAATATTTTAAAGATAGTGCAGAACACATTTTTATTTAGTAATTAGGTAACATTGACCTGATACACTCGGTGGGAGGAGGTCCAAACCATCTCTCTGCAGCTCTATTTCCAGGCTCTTTTGCATAACTGATTACATTCAAGCACGAGTGAAACTGCCGATAGCTCGTCTCTGCAGACTTCCTCTAATTGGTTTGTTCAGCATCAGCTGACATCAGTTACATCAGGCTCGTGATTGGAGGAAGTCTGTTTGGGAGACAAGCTATTTCACTCATGATTGGAGGCTGGCAATAGGAGGAAGCCTGCCTGCAGAAACAAAGTATGGGCAGTTTTGCCACTGCGCAGTTCTCTCCTCGGCTGACTTCCTTGAATAAGACGCCCTTCAATTTTTAGGGTAAGGATTTTAGAAAAAGGTATCGTCTTATAGTCGGAAAAATATGGTAGGTTTTCCTTAGCATGTTGGAAGGCTTGAGCAATGTGGTTTGTAAACCATAGTTTATGGCCAAACCTGGCCTGTTTATTTATTTATTTATTGTATTTATAAGCTGCCCATCTCACATAAAGTGACTCTTTGTGATCTATTTGTCAAACCTTGGTTAAATAGTAAATTAGCTTGATATGTAAACAAGGTTATTAGACTGGTCCATTATTTTATCCTGACTCAGTAGTGTTACACTGATTGGTGGGGGTCTTCCTAGGATTTTGCTGTACCTGGAAAAGCAAACAGTTGAACCTGGGATCTGCCATTGAGTTCCCAAACCATCTAACATGATACCATTTCTTCCCAATGTTCATGCCTGTTTTGTAGATTTGTTTGTCCCCGTTCCATTGGAGGCTTCTGTTTCCTTTCCCGGTACTGTCCTCATTGTGGTATCCCATGCAATAAAAAACAAATGTCTTGCGAGTTCTTTCTTCGTAACTTCCTAAAACACACGCAGCAGGTAAAGGGATGGTGCAAATACTGTAAGTCCGTCATTAGGAGTCAGGCTTACATGTTTCCATGGTAGCTGTGAAGCCTACCACCTGCCCTGTTTTTTTATTTTTTTGCCATGTGGCATTTTTGGATAGTCAACAGGTAGGCTAATCTTCCCCAACCTGCGTCTTTTGGCTGGAGCAGACAAACATGGTGTACTTGTGGATTAACTACCCACGCTGGAAAACAGTAGTGCTTAATGGTTGTGTAAGACCTTTTCTTCTGCCTGTTGTCTGTTGAAGAAGTCTTGTGGTTTTGGGCATTATAGTTTATATCAGTGTTTCTCCAAGTTGGCAACTTTAAGATGTGTGGACTTCAACTCCCAGAATTCCCCAGCCAGCACTGGCTGGGGAATTCTGGGAGTTGAGGTCCACCCATCTTAAAGTTGCCAACTTGGAGAAACACTGGTTTATATGCTAGTGTGAAACTGAAATAGTTAACTTCTGGAAGCCACCAAGGATCTTTTTGTTCTTTTAAAGCAGGATCCTGCTTGGGCTCAGGGTTCTTTCTTAACAATACCATTCTGTTGAATACAAGAAATGACTTGCAACAACAAGCTTGGAAAGGACACGTTCCTTATTGAGAGGACTGGTGGGGAGAACAGAATGCCCCCTCTGCTTCCAAAGGCGCCATTTAATGCGCCAGGAAAAGTGAGGTGCAGTCCTTCTGCGTGCCCTGGCTATCAAAGCGTCACAGCTGCTTGCTGTCTCCTGGATCACTCGAGAGCTATTGCAAGCTCAGAGGTAACTATGTGTGCATTACTGAGTCTGGGAGGAATAGATTGCTGGGTGGGGGGGGGGGGGTAGCGAGTGGGAGGGTGTTCCTAGAGGGCTGCCAAGCTGGGCTGTGTGTTGGGGATGGTGGCGTCCTGAAATGCCTGGTGTGAACCATAATGGAATAGGATTTAAGCCTGGAGGGGCTGGCTAAGGGTAACCCTTAGAGTTCTTCCTTGGAGCAGGAGGAGAAGGCTCCCTACGGGTTGGGGCTCCCTGGAGCACAGAGTGTGCGGGACACAGGATCAGGGGTACTGTGTAGTTCAGCGTGTGGCTGCCATCCTTGCCTGGCTGATCAAAGGTAAATTCCAGAGGCCTCTCTGTCCTGCTCCCTCTTTCCTCCTTTTTCTTCCCCCACACCCCCATTGAGCCAGTGTTTAATATCTTCCCTTGAGGCCTCTTCTCTTTCTCTCTTTAGCTTTGCAACTCGGAAGCTTTCCAGGTGTAGTTACTTTCTGTCATAATCTTGTTTTTCTATGGTTAGCCAGAGATGTCTCCTTTCTTCAGCTGCAAACTTATCCATCCCCAAGAATTTCAGAGCCACCAGTGCAGTGGTGACTGAAATAATCTTAGATCAATCTATCTATCAATCATTTCCCTATTCTCTGAGGCTTGACACACCAAGGTCTCCTAAGGGTGGGGGTGAAGAGAGAGAGATGGGGGGGCAGATTTGAGGGCTGTAGGACATTCATTGCTTTTCATGAGTATTCAGAACTTCACCAGCCTAGGACCAAGGTGGGGGTAGGACTGCAGATCTTGTAAAACACAATGCTCAGCACCAGAATTTGTTCCCATCTCAGTCCTGGGGCTTGCACATATTAATCTTTACACCTGGTTCCTCCTCCTCACCCCCTTTCACAAATACAGCAGCTTCTTAGACCCCTCCCCCCAAAAAGATTGTTGCTGCTATTGCTCTCAAAGCATTGAAACCTGGGAGATCTTCTTGATCCAATGAAATCACCTGGAAATCCACCTCTGTCTTCTGCCCTAAGGCTGCAGAAACATTCAGCAGAGGAGTGTTAAACTCTGGATTTAACCACCCTGAGTTTGGTACCAAATGGCAGCTACATAAATGTTTTAAATAAATAAATAAAATTTAACACACTCAAGTGAGTTGCAGTTCTCCCCCTATTGCTTTCTTTCCTCCCCCCAGTTTATTTCCTTCCTCAGGGTTGGAGGCAGGAGGAAGCTTATGTAACACAGAGACAGATGGGACAGCCAGGAGTAAACTATCTCCAAAAATGTAGGATTTTTTCCCTTCCCACTCTCTTCCTTCAAATAACCCCAAGGAAACCTAGGGGAAGAGAAGGTTCACCTCTGCTCCCCCATTCCACACCCTTAGCAGCAAGAAAAAACACTGTAGATGTTTTTAAAATGAACGTAAAAGGTTTTCTTTTTTAATATAATTTCAAATGTTCCACTTCTGCTCACTGGGATGATGGTTAATTCCCCAGCAGAGTGCTAACACTCCACCATCCACATGCAGCTTGCCCGCTGTAAATAGAGATTGTCTTGGGGCTACATGTATGTGTGTGATAGGAAATAAGTGTGGTTCTTTAATACAGAACACTGGCTTCCTCTCCAGCGTTGCCAGCTTTGTCCGCATTCTGGGCATCTGCATACGCATGAAGCAGTCAGGTAGTTGTAAAAAGGCTTTTGCCATTAAGAAGTCACGGGGGTGTGGTTGGCAAGTATTGTTAGAATGGTGACTGGGCATGGAGAGGTGAAATGTTTCTAAGGTGTTTTGTCAAGGGGTATTGGGAAATTATGGTAATGACACCCATCCTTATATGTTTTGCAATCAGCTACCCATCATTCTGAAATCTGCCCTTTGCAACTTCTCTGGGAGTATAAAGTCGGGCCAAATATGTGGATGTGTCCGTAAAAACATAATTATCATATTCAGCATGTGTAAACATATGTCTCTTTCAGTGACCTGTGCTTCACTTGAAAGCATTTGATATCTCTACAGAACCTTCCTTTCTCCTAGATCTTTCATTGCACAAAACCTTCTCCAATTCTCTACCCCACTCGCCAGTCCCCCCCAAGTCTTTGGGTGGGGGTGTCTTTTTTCTTTTTTCCCCTGCTTTGCTGTCCCCAGCATTCCATAAGAATCAAGCACAAGCACAGGCAGAGACCGTATTTCTCTCTGGCCCATTCTCCAGTTCCTGGCCGAGCCTGGCCAAGCTCCCCTGGGAGCTGCGCCTGAAACAGGAGAGGCTATTGCTGCGGCTCTTGCATGGATGATGATTGCTCCTTTAGGCCCACCCCAGGTTTCCATCATGGGGGCTGGGATTGCAAGATTCCTGTGGCTGCCCCCAGACCATGCCTGTCACCCCACCCCTCAAATTTTGGGTAGGGGTTCTGCTGCTTAGCTTTTTGAAATGCAACCAGGTCTTTGGCAAGGTAGCACAGCTGGGGCATCCTTGAGAAGGCTGGCATTGCACTGGCAAGTGTGTGGTTACACTGTTCCCTGTTCTTTATTTATTAGCTGGACTCCTTCCAGATCATACCGGTTGGCATGAAGACTTTCCCCCTGCAGGCAAGAGAAGGCTTGCACCAGATCATCCTTTGTTGAATTGATGTGGGAGATTCATTCAGGTTGCTCTGGATTTGTGTGGAGTTGCTTGTGCTCTCTTGCCAGCTGAAGGAGCTTGTGCTAGATTTCTTGGTGAGATTTCAGAAACTTGCCTGGTATGTTCTAGGAGTATCCTGCTGATAAAAGTTGAAGTATTTGACCACTTGGGCTCTCTGAACTGAGATGGTCGTGCCCAGGTTGTGTGTTCCAAGCAAGGAATTTAGCAATGCCAGGAACAAGAATGATTGCTGTTATGTACTGTAAACATACAGGAAACTTCCTTTCCCCTGTAGCTTGCTTTGAAGAAGCAATATACGTATTGGGATAGTGTATATTAAAGGAATAAACACAATGTACTTGGTTTGCATTAACATTCCCTCAACCCCATGACAGGTTTCCAGTTCAGCTGATTGCAAAGAAGGGTTTAACAAGTATTGATGACTGATGCTGTAGAAGAATCTTAGTATATGATGGGCGGAGTCTAGGGGAGATGAGTGGCATATAAATTTAATACATAAATAAAAAATATGGGACTGAACTGGAATTCTGTTGAGAAGGTAGGTATTAGAATACCCTCATTCTCTGTGATTAGCAATAGCCAATTATATTATCCAATATAGGCTTATGATAGATTGATATTTCTAAATTTGCACATCCTATGCAGATCATCTTGATTTCATATCTCTTGGGGCATAATCAGAGTCACCCTGTAGCACCGTTTGGTAAATTAGAAGATTGTAAGAAGTGTGGTTTGTTCAATTTGACTTCAGTGTGTTGGATGAACCCTGCCAATTGTGATTTATTCCGTAAATCATGGTGAAAAACCATGGTTTAGGGCAATGGTCAAATCCAGCCAATGTACATCTAACTCCGATAATAAAATTCGCTTGGTTTTAGGGGTTTCTGAACAATATTGTAGGTGAGATGTCTAGCAAAGAATGGGTGTATTGTAGACCAGCCCAAGGTACTAACCAATTACTTTGGTGGTTGAGAAACCAAGCGGAGAACTCTACTGGTGTTCCTCATGAGAGCTGTGAGGAATAGTATTTAGAACAAGGACATTGAGTAGATTCCAGAATCCATGAAAAAGACCCTGTTGGTCCATCCTCCAGTATGCAAGATCTGTTACAGACTATTGTTTGCTTATATTAGAACTCCTAAAGAATGGATTGCACTGGTTTAAATTCCTTCACTTTGAGATTTAGGATCTTCCCTCAACTCCAGTTCCCGCTTGTATATATCTAGGTCTCTTTCGATCCGAAATGGAATCAGCTGTTGGGGAACGCTTCTCTAACAGTGAAGGTTATTTTAAGGGATGCATTATTTTAAATGAGCCCTCATCATCTCTCCCTCAGTTAAAATGCAAATGTATAAATAGTAACACCCCCTCCCCCCAAAAAACCCTCTGTGCAGCCAGTTAGTAAAAATATAAGTGGTTTGAAAGGCTTAGAGTCTAAAGCATCTAGGATGGGAACTAACCAAGAATCCCTCTGTCATTTTCTTTTTCCTTTTTTCCTGCCTGAGATACAAACAACAGCACTGCCAGATATGCAGTGGTGGGGAGGTGAGGGCCCCCTTGATCTGCTATGGAAGACTGGTCTCAGGTTGTGAGTAGGGGGGATGTGTTATGCCCCCTCCTGCTCTAAGCGAAGAAGAGTAACTTTGCCTCAAGGCTAGATTGGATTTTAAGCTTTCAAAGTGCAAAGAAATGTTTGCTCTGCCTTTGTGGGTGCTGGTGCATTGTGGGAATCTGAGTCTATGGGATGAGCATCCATTCTGTTTTTTCCATTGTTCTGCCTGCCTTTAAGTACTCTAGTGGCTTTAAAAGCAGCTGATCCCAGGTGTAATTGATCCCTGTGAATGACTCTTTCTCTCTCTCTTTTTTCTTTCATGGAACAAGAAAATTGCAGGGAATTGCTTCCAAAGTATCCTGGATATGCTGTCTGCAAAGTATTAAACAGAAAGGAATCAGAGTTCAGAGGAAAGCATAGCAGATGGACAAGAGATGCCAGAGGCGAATAGAATGGGCAAAGCAAATGGGGAGATGGTCTTATCACTTGCTACATTTCAGCATTTGCATTCAGGGGTATAGACAACCAACCATTTTATCCTCCCTCTTAACTCGCTGGTAACTTTTTTCTATTGAGGAAGGTAGACTGTGGTCCCTCATCCATGGAGTACCTTGGCATCTGAGTCTGTTGCTATGAGAGATGGGAATGCTGGACTAAATCTGCTTGTTCCAATCCTGATTCTTTCTGGATGGATTGACTGTGGCTCTTCTCAACTCCAGCAAGTGAAGCTAATGGCATTCTTGGTGGGGATGATGAGGCTCATTATAGTCCAAGACACCTGGAAGCCACCTGGCTGGAGAAGACTATAGACTTTGGTCTGCTCCAACAAGGTAGTTTCTCTGCATGCAAGTAAGATTGCATACTTAAAGCACATTAGTTATGACTTAGATCATGGGAAGGTGTTAACACTTGGTAAATATGAAACACATTGGTGGATCACAGAAAGTTTAATTTCTTTCTTTCCTCTTTTTTAAGAAACGGAGCCTGCAAGCTCGAATGCAGCTTGTCTATTTTGTTTTAGCTCATATTTGGTCCTCTCTCGATTTTTAATGATGCTTGAAAGCTCATGCACAATCAACCTGAACTGATGCCTTGTGAAATCCTGCAGTGTGCTATAGATTGAACAACCTGGCTGTTATGGACAACATCTTGTGTTGCTTGGATTTGGCTAAATTAACCATAGGAAGCTGGAGAAGCAACTTGAGGCTGTGATTATAAAATTATTTCTCAGAGAATAAGCACTGGTAAATATAATGATCATTTTCATTAGGCAGTGTGGAATTGTGCTGTAGGAAGTGCCCAGTGGGAGTCAAGTAAGTACCATAGGGTCAAGTTTGCAAGCCCAAATATGTGTTTTTGGGGAAAAAAATATCCCTTGGAAATCTCTAGACTTACATCTGAAGAAACGTTGCTTGGATGAGGATTTAAGCCTCCTTCAGTTCAGGAAAATTGATGTAAATCTCTTTGCATAGTAGATCAACTCAGAAGTTCTAAATCAGCCTCCACAACTGATGTTCTTCTCTTGGGTTGGGATTCTAATCCTCAGCAGACACAGTGGTTGATTGTGCTGGCTGGGGATGATCAGAGTTGCAGTCCAGTTCATCTGGAAGGCTGTTCTTCATACATGGTCCACATGAAGCATGCCTATCTATACAACAGATGACAGGTGTGGCTATGGACTTCAGTGGTTCTGTGTGTAGTCACAAACGTGTTGCACTGCTTTACTGGAAGAAGAACCTATTGGCGCTCACAAGGTAGGACAGCAAAGCATTTTGGATCTACATGATTTGGTATAGAGTAATGAAAACAGCACTCCACTGACAAAGTAGCAGGCTGTGGGATCAGTTTCTCACGGGACAGTCTAAACTGAGGTGCATAGCCCATGCTCCAAGGTCATGTATGGATCCCTAAAGCATTAAGTAAGGATCCTTCCTAGAAGTTCCTACTGGCTTAGAATTAGAAGAGGAAAAATAATAGAACCTATGGGAAGTTGTCATTATCTGCACTAAATTAATTTTAACTAACTGGACATAAATCAGATTTAGTTTTTGTCCTAGCCCCTTTTCTGTCTTGGGGAACTACCCCAAGCAAAGTATAGCACATAGAAGGGTTGTACCCCTTGTTCTGAATCCAGGGAATTATGTAATGCTACTTTAGGCCAATGGCTTATCTCTAGTGGCTAACAGAGAAGTAACTATGGATCAGTGGAGTGGCTTTACCTAGCACACTTAGTTCAAACACATGCATTCTGTTTTATGGTTAATTCTCAGGGAGGCGAGCAGTTCTGAGAGTTGGTAGCAGAAATGGTCATTACTCTGTGCTGATTGACTGTCCTGCTGTGTTATCAGCAAAAAATATTTCAAGCCATCATCCCTGAAATAGTTTTTTGCACATAAAAGTTTCCTTTTTAAAAATAAAGTAGAGAATGCTTGAATTCAAGAACATTTGCTGTACACTTAAAGATGATGCAAAGCAGGACATGACTGACAGCTGTGCCCAAGTTCAATTCATTGGTATGTACAGCTGTCATTTCTAGTTGCGAAGTTAGGAAAAAATTGGGGGTGCATGTAGAAAGAGAACATCCTTACAAACATCAGTCTTGACACAAGCCCAATTTTTAAATGTGTGTATGTGTACATGCCTAATATGTACACATAGTAAAGTTATATTTTACATAAATGTAATATATACTATAGTAAATTTATTTTTACATTGTGTGGGTGTGTTTAACGCAGCCTGTTGTCTGCAAAACACACACACACACAAATACACACAAACAGCCCTGTAAAATTTGAATTAGAAATGGAACTTCAGAGTGGCTTTCAATTCTGGTTTGGATTTACCAGTTCAGCGGCTGGAACAACATAGGGTTTGATTGCACTGAATTTGATAGTGCATTACATGGACAAGAAGACATGAAGGCCCAGCTTGCTCATTTCTAGTCTGGAAGGAACTATTGTTTGAGGAAAGTATCTGACTTAGTGGACTGTAATGCTTGGAAGTGGCTTTGTGATTTGGAAGATTCAGAACTGCTCTTGGGGGTGGTAAGACTCAAACATCTGGTCATTCAAGTGTGCGGCCTTGAAATTCTCTAGATCTTGTACCTGGAATTTTCAGGTCACGGAAATAAGTACTGGAGCTTTTTGCTATTGTCTTAAAAGTCCAAACATCCATTTCCTTGGTGGCTTTTGCTCCAAGCTTTTGGCAGCTGGAGAGCATTTTAATTTGTATAGTGGAATCCACGGCAACTTGATCTCCTGAGATGGGGAATGAAAGTGGTTGGTAACCTCTGTGTGCATGTGTGATTGTGGCTTTTGGATAGCATTGTAGCTCATGAGCCAGAGACATGGGGAACTACTATAGATAACAGTTGATGTGGATCACCTCCCAAAGCTCCTTTGAAAAAAGTGCATACTTTGGCCTGAAAGTAACCAGCAAGTCCCAAAGCCTTTGCAAGAAATTCTAAGAGTGATCTTGAATAGCCAGCTAGGTTTTGGAAACCAAGCCTCCACCTTTCGAGTATGTGTTTGTAGAATTAGTCCTTTAGCTCAGTGTTTCTCAACCCCAGCAACTTTAAGATGTGTGGACTTCAACTCCCAGAATTCCCCAGCCAGCATGGCTGGCTGGGAAATTCTGGGAGTTGAAGTCCACACATCTTAAAGTTGCTGAGGTTGAGAAACACTGCGCTGGATTCTTATATCCGCAACTCCAATAGTTTGATGTGGAATTGGTGCTCTTTCTCCATCTTTGCTCATTCGGTAAGCAGGTTCAACCACTGTTTTGCCTTTTCTCTCTCACCCTCAGCCCCATGGTGGTGATAGAGCAGGGCACTGCCCTGTCAATACACAACCCCTTTTCTTCCACGAATACCCAGTCCTTCCATGATGTGTTCTGCCGTGGGATGCTGGTTTGTTTGGCTTCATTGATCAATTTGGGCAAGTCCAGAGTTGGGGGATATGTGATTTTTTGGAGGTTCTGAGGTCTCACATTGGAGGCTTTGGCATTTGGGCTGTGGAACTCCTGTTGGTTGACTTGGAGTCGAGTTGAAGGAATAGTGTTTGAAAGATGCCTGTCCTTATTTTTTTTTTAAAAAGCTGTGCATGCAACAAAGCAAAGAAATAGGCGACGTGCCCAGGAAAAATACTAGTATGTGGGGAAAATTAAAACAAGAACCAGGGGGCCAAATGCAAAAAAAAAAAAAAAAAAGCAGCAAATAGCTTGAAGTCTTGAATCAATAGGAGGTGAATTGATGGGCACTACATCTTTCTCCTCTCTCTAGGAGCTGCCAGGTTGTACAACGCAGGGGAAAGCTGAGCGTGAGAGCTGTGGGACCATTGGGTTTCATTTCCCCACCCCTCTACATGTTTTTTGTGTTGTTGTTGTTCCTGGGTGATCCAGCATCCCTGTTAGACTGCAGCAAATACAGGAGCACTGCAGGGGAAAAAAAGGGGTATTAAGTTGGGTTGGTGGAATTTTAAAGCTTGCTGCAGGCCAGAGGGTGTTAGACACCCCTGCGGAGATGGGCGGTCATGCAGTATTAATCCTATCGGCATCCTTGGCTTCAACTGGTGCAGATCTTCAAGAGAGGAGATTGCAGGGAGAGGAGAAGCGGCAAAGAGGAGGGGGTGCAGGAGGGAGAAGAACAGGCATCTCTCTTTTGGCTGGTGAAATTTTTGTGATTAACCAAAAATAATAATGGGGGTTTAACAGTGTCTCAGTTTGGCCTGGGAATGGAGAAGAATCTAGTTCTGTTGGGCTCAGAGCAGAGGCTGCCTGCAGTCCCAGCACGCTGCCTGTTCCCCATTGGGTGAGCGGCATGCCTGGGGTCATATTTTGCTCCAGTGGAGCAAGGCCGTTCTGTTGCACTGATGAGAAATGGGGTTTGGCCTGGCAAGGACGTTGGTTTCTTCCTTCGTGTTTTCCGTCGGCTGATTCCCCCAGCTTTGCAATCACGAGAAATGGCTCTGCTTTTCAGAGGGAAGACTTGATTGGACCCCATGGCAGAGAACTGTGCTATGCAGGAGAGTTACTGATTGGGGTACGGGCGGGCGGGGGAGCCGAGCTTTTGACCGCACAGGCGCAAGGAAGTCACTGTCTGCCCTGAGCCTCTGGGACCAGCACCATGTGACTGATCAGAGACTTCACGTTTTAGTACTGGGTGATCTCACAAGACAGAAGCTGGTCCCCCCCCCACCCCCCGTCATGTAGCTTGGACAACCACCGTCTTCTGAAGAGAGAAGCTCAAAAAGGACTGCCAAGTGGGTTCCCCTTTCTACAAAGACTCCTGCCCGTGTAAGATGGGCTGATGTGCCTCTACGGGAAAAGGCAGGAAAGGATGGGATAGTCTTGCAAAAACAGCAGGGGAAGCCTCTTCCCGCTCCATCTGCCCCCCCTCCCCAATTCCACATGCCCTCTGGTATCCTGGTGCTTTAAAGCTGGGGAGGGCTGGTGTCCGTGGAGCTGTGCAGCTGTTGCTTAGCCCTCTGCTCCTCTGTTTTATAAATAATGCAGCACAGAGGCGTGTTGGCAGAGTGCTTTGCAGAAGTTGGATCGAAGGGGCCTTCAACACATAGCAGCAGGCTTGCGGGGGGGGGGGAGAATCTTAGGCGGAGGTGGTGTGTGTGTGTGGGTTTGGAAGGGGGGAGGGAATAGGTTTTTGAAGGTGGAAAGGGTTCACGTGGCTCACCCTGCTGTGAGAAGGACAGTTGTAGCCCTTGGGGATTGGAGGCCTTAAACCCAAAAGCTCGCAGCAGAGGAGGGCAGCTATTTAATGAACAGAAGCAGACATTGTCCACTTAGTCTTCAGCCTCCCAGCTTTCACTGGAGGGTCTTCGAATGACTCCCAGATTTTGCCTGTTTCTATTTTGTTTGGATGCATGGGAGGGTGGAGGTGGAAGGAGAAATGTAGATGTGTCTGCAAAGGCTAAGAGAATGTGCCTTAGACCTTGCACAGATTAGTGCTGCGGTGACAATTAGAGGCAGCGGTTGTTTGTTACTGCATGTATGCTCTGGCTGTATTATTGCATTTTGACCTCTTCGGCTTCTACCGATAGCAGTCCACCCTCCACCCCAGAAGCCCACGCGGTGACTTTGGGCCAGGCACTCTCTCCCAGCCCATTCGGGACGTTTGGGGAAAAATGGGAGGAGGGAAGCACTACTTTGAGTTGCTGAATGACAGGCAGGATATAAATCTAATAAATAAATCAATCTCAAGGTGGCTTACGGCAATGAAAACTGCAGAGTATGAAACAACAATAAAATGCATGCAGTCAAAATTAAAATCAATCATTACAATAATTAAAAACTAAAAGGCTTGGCACAAGAGATGCCTTTTTGCACTTTCCCCACTGGGAGAGCAGGAGAAGGGGCATCTTCAGAGGAGCTGATCCCGCTGATTTAAGGAATTGGACAGACCCGTGGTGGTGGAAAGCTTTGGCAATCACCCAAGGCTTTTTAGCTCAGAATAAGACCACCCACCCACCTACCTGAGATCTCTGGGGGATCATTTGGGAAGCCTGCTCAGTTTTCAAAAGCAAGGAATAGATGTGTGGGATCATCCCATCCCTGTTTTTTTTCTACCAAACCCATTATGCCCAGTGATTGGAAGGAAACTGGGACTTCAGCAGTCTTTGTAGACCCATCGATTCCTCATTCCTGAAAGATACATCCTCATCTTGGGGATCTGGGACATGGGGATCAAGAGGCAGATGAGGGGTGTGCATGAAAGACAATTACAGAGGAGGGGGAGGTTATTTTGAAATGTGACCAAGGATGTCTTGTCTTGCTTGCTCCACCACCACTCAGCTGGACCTTGGTAGATCCCAGCTTGAATGGGTTGCCATAGCAACCTGCACTTGTTAACTAGCCTGAGTAAACATTAATGGAGGGGGACCCCCTGTACAGCATAGGGTCAGAGGCTGGGGTGCTTGGCAGGAAAGGGGGTGTTTACGGGGCATAAGCAAGGAGAGAGAGAGAGAGGAAATGGGCTGTTCTCTCTAGCAACTTTTTTTTGGAGCTGGGCAGGAAGACTTTGAGTCTGCAACTGTGGGTCAGACAGGCCTTGCGGGGGGAATAGGGGGTGGCTCAGGGATAGACAGTAGAGCTGAGAACAAACTAGGATAAAGGTTCCTTTCTCAAACCACATTTCTGCTGCTTACGGCACAGCTCCCTTGCTTTTTATGCGCCCGCCCATAATGTTCGTTGGTCCTCCTTAGGAAAATGTTGAGCCGGGGCAGGGGGAGCCTTTAAAATGTTTAATCACCTAAGGAGATTGCAACTCCTGTTTTAACATGGGGGGAACGATGCGGGGGAAGCATTCTTGGTTCCATGTAGTTTCTGGGGAGCATTCAGCCAAGCCAAGGAATGCCAGGCGTCTGGTGTCTTTGGTCTCATTCCTTTAAAGCAGGGTCAGTTTGCTCTCTCTCCCCCCCCCACCACTACAGGGAAAACAGAGCCTCTGGGCTCAAGCCACATTCCGCCCCTCCCCAACCCTGTTCCCTGCCTGCCTGCTCTTCGTACAGGGAGGGCTTGGAAAGAGCACAAGGGCAGTTTGGCTCCTTCCCTTGTATCTCGGGAACAGGCTGAGTGCGTCCCTGGGGGTGGAGATTTTGCACGGAGCCAGGAAGTTACAGAGTCTTCTGTGAGAAGCTGAGGATCCCCCCCCCTGCCCTCCTCCTCCAGCTCAGGGCTGCCTGCGGGGGCTGTCAGTCTCCTTTGATGGGAGTAAGATGGCTTCGTGGACAACATGAGAATGGTGTGCTTTGGAGAGGGAAGGAAATGGGGGGGGGGGAGTCTGTCATCAGGATGCTGCTGCTTTCCAAAGCCCTCTGTGGGTTGACTCACAGGCTCCAGGGAGGGTTATCAGCACCTGCCCTGGAAGGGTGTTGCTGTGATTGTTTTTTAAAAACTGCAATATTTTAGGGGGAGTTCCAGCAACCACAGATGGAACCTTCCTGCCTCTTCCTTAAAGGCACAGGTTCTACCTGGAGAGCAAAGCTTGGAGACCCTCAAGCCATTGGCTTTCTTTCCTCTACATTTCTGCTCTTGCACCAGATGATTAGCAATGAGCTGCTTCCCTTTAGGGTGCCCTTGTTTTGCAGATGGGGCGGCTGGGGCTGGGGAAGGAATTCTGCCAGGCACCAATAGGACATGCCCAGTGGTATGGTGTGTTGACTCTTGGCTTCTGTGCCTGGGTGTGCTTGATGTGATGGTAGCGCTGGGTCTTGTTTCTTCTAAACCTTGGCCCTTAAATTCCTCGTCCTTGCTCCCCATCTCATCCCTTTGTGCAGAAAGTGTGCTGGAGGAGCATAGCTGCTTCCAGGTGGAACAGCTCCTTCAACCCAAATGATAGGTGGGAGAAGGAAGGAATCTTGGCTATGTGTGTGGGATGGCTGAGATTCGGGGGAGGGGGGAAGAATTGATTTGTGCAGGGCCAGGAGCCTGGAGCAGCTGAACCAAATGCTTGACAACATCTACCAAGCTGTGATTCCCACTGATGCAGGTGTGAGGCTCAGATAAACAGGCACCAGCTTAGCATGATAGGGGGTTCTCTCGCTGTTTGAATGCACACAAGGATTACAGCAGTTGCCCTGGCAGTTGTGCTGCTCCTTCTTCCCACTCCCCTTTTTGCAGCATACTGGGATCTGGAGCATGGTTTCCCCCCACCACATATTTTGCTTGGCACATTTGGGTTTTCTAAGCTCCTTGGACAAGCAACAGAGGCTGGGTAATGATCTCAGACCAATTAAAGGACAAGAATCCCGTGTTGACTTTGCAGTAGGACCCTGGAGGAACATCTGCGCTACAAATGTAGATTGGCTTTAAATCATTTTAACGGTCAAGCTGTTGGCCCCTCTCTCCTCTGGAACCCTGGGAAGTGTAGTTTGGTACAGTGATTGAGAATTCTCCATCAGGGAGCCATATTGATGGAGCACCAGTCCCCTAGTTTCCTAAAGAGAACCCATGGTGCCCCATACAGTGATGCTGAGATCAATCCAAGGTGGTGGTGGTGGTGGTTTTAAGGCTGCAGTTCTCCACCTCCTTCCTTAGGAAGAAATCTTACGGAAGTTGCTGAAGCTGACTTCTGAGCACACATGCGCCCGGTGGCGCTGTCAATTTGCCTGACTTGGTTTATAGAGAAGGGCGGCTGCTCCTGAGTCCCTGGGGACGCTTGTGTGTTGGAATAAACAGAAAGGGAGGGCTTGATAATAAACAAACATACAAATGTGCCTCCTTGCTGCTCCTGGGTTTCCCTTGGATCTTGTTCCTGCTCTCTCCTCCGCACGAGAAGATGTGCTGTGGTGGCGGGTTCCTGTGTGAGCTTCCCCACATCCTTGCCAAGATTCTGAGCTTGGTGACCCCTACCCCTGGCAGCCAGCGTGGGCTTGAGCTGGTGTCAGGGGGCCAAGGAAGGAGGGGACGTTCTGGGGGTATAGTACACACCTCTTGTGGCATGGACAAGGTGCTCCTGGGCAGTTGATTCTCCTGCCCTCTCAGACTCCACCCCAATGGGTCAAATTGTGCTCCCCTTCCTAATTCTTAGCTGGGGCTAAAACCTTGTTCCAGGGTGTGGTGTCAGTGATGCTGCCATGGCCTCCCTCTCCCTTGGTCCTCCCCCAACAGCTAAACTTTGAAGCTCTGAAAGAAGCACCAAATGCTCCTCCACGCATGGATTAATGAGAGGGCCTATGGCAACAGGACTTGGGCAGATTTGCTTGCCCCACGGACCCATTCCCCCCCTCCCAGCTTGCCATGTACACTCCAGTCGGTTGTCAGCTACGGCTCCATGCAAGGCCATCAAAATTGGGGACGATGGGCTCGTAGCACTCTGGCATCCATCACGAAAAGTCTCCTCTGCCCCCTCATTTGTGCTCAGGGCTTCAGGACAGTAATGGAGCTCATTAGTCGGAGATCGCAGGTGCCCTGGTTACCCTGCTCATCCCAGAGGGCTGTTAATGAGCGGCCCTTAACGAGCAGCTCCGCTCTGCACTCTTGCTCCTTCTGAGTGCGATTTTGAAGGCAGGAATCCCAGAGCTTTTTTTGGGGGGGGGGGGGGAGATGGCAGAATTGTCTAGCAGCAGCAGTGGGGAGCATCGTTAGGCTCTGATTGGAAAGAGTTAAGCCTCTGCTCTTCTCTGCCCCCTCCAAAGGTTACTGTGGTAGGTCCTTCCTGCTCTTCTCTCCTCTCTCCCCCCCCCCCCCCCATTTTGATGCTGTCTTGTCTACGGCCTGCGTTTTCCATCCTGCATATGTGTTGGCAGATGGAAGCCTGCTGATTTTCTCCTTGGGTTGCCAATGGCTATTTGTGCAAACAAGAGCCTGCTCGGCATCTGAGCCTGGTTTTCAGGGAGGGGTGTTTATTTGTGTGCGGGAGCACGCCAGCTCTCCAAACCGGTATCCTATCCTGCAACATGTGTGCAATGAATAAGGTGGGTGGTGCAGAGGGATGGTTGTTCCTTCGGCAGCAGGGTGGCACTGGGGCCTGGCTGGCAGGGCTGGAACTGCTCTGGTGTGTTCCTGCTCCCTTTCTCTGGGGCTCTGGCACTGCTCCACCTACTCCTTCTCACCGCTGTGATTGCTGTTGGCCCTGGCGGTTAAATGCTGATTGCACTTTCAGGCCTTCTGGCCTAGTTGTCTAACAGCCTGAAACCTACAGAAAGATTGAGCAGAGACTCCCTGCCAGCAGTGCGCCTGCAGTCGGCTGATTTTCTTCCTCTTATGCACTGCCACTCGGCACCTGATTAGCTCAGGCTGCTTTCCTCCGGTTGCCTGAAATGCTGACCCCTCCCCAAAATCTTGAGCCCTTTTGTTCCTCTCCTTCTCTCTATCAGAATCCTCTCTACAGCTGGGAAGGTGGAGGGGGGGCTGAATGTGGATCGGTGAGCTGGGGAGATTGTTAAATGAGATGCTTGGAGCACCATCAAATAGGTAAGCCCAGAAGAAAAGGAGTAAAAGCCTTTCTTCTCCCTCCAATTGCCTCCTGTCCTTGGATGTTACTGACTTTCTCAAAACACTGGAAGATGCTCTTAGAACCTTAGGTGCAATTTACTTAGGGATCTTTTTTTTTTTACAGGTAGTCCTCGTTTAGTGACTGCCTCATTTAGCGACCATTTGAAGTTACAATGGTGGTGAAAAAGTAACTTTACGACCCATCCTTGCATTTACAACCTTCGCAGGTCTGTAAAACAAAGGAAGGGTGAAGGAAGATCATAAGCCAGTCACGGTTTCACTTAGTGACCACTTCACTTAACAACTGAGTTTCCGGTCCCAATTGTGGTCGCTAAACAAGGACTACCTATACTTAAGTTTCTAATCTTCATGCTGGGTAGAGATAGCACTTGGGAAACAGACTGCTGTGCAAATAGGTGCCTTAACTACTAGGGGAGGAAAGGAGATTTGTCTATTTCAGAAGAACTTGGTTGTGCATTGTTCCAGTTTGTCCCAACCTGCCCCCCCCCACTCCCCAAACATGTGAATTCAACATCTAGAATTCTCAGCAATGGCCATGCTGGCTGGGAAGTTCTAGGAATTGAGGTCTATACATCTAAAGGGTGCCCAGAGTGTAAAAGCCTGATTGAATCTCATCCCTACTACTTTTGCTGACACCTGTATCCTTTCCTACAATTGTCAAATGTTGAAGCAGTGTGGGGGGGGAAGAGGGGGGGAATCTGAACTTTTTTCCAGCATGAAGTTTAAAGTGTGGATAAATGTTTATGCAAACTAGCCAACTGTGCACAAATCTGGTTGATTTAAGCAGTTTGTCTGAGCCTAGAATTTGGGGTTTATGGAAGGGAGGTTATGGCCCAGCCTATGAACAGAACTGCACTTGTGGGTGTGGGAATGAGCTGGGGAGAAAGAGAGGCATGAGAGGGGAGTGGATGAAATGAATGCACTTTTCAGTTTCACTGGGAACCTGAAAAATCACTCTTCACAATTGCACCATAAACAAATGGTGTTTTTTGTGATTGATTTTTAAATTGGAGGTTTAAAAATCAGAAAGAAAGAAGGAAAGAGAAAGACTTTATACTGTTTTCAGCTTTTATTTTATATACACTTAGAGGCTAAACATAAAGCACATTCCCAGGTCATGCTTAATTATCTCACCAAGTTGTGGCTGTGAGGAAGAATTGGAGGCGGGGGCGCTCTATATGCTGCTTTGAGCTCCTGAAAGTAAAGGTGGGGTATAAATTTAATAAATAAAATATAAAATGGTTAAGCAGAGAATGCCCCTCCTAATATGCTATAGCATTGGTAGCCAGGGAGGTTTGGCTTCATGGTTTGTTAACTATTAGTAACAGTTAAGGGTGTTGGCTGACTGCAGGATGCTTACTAATTCTTCCCTTGGCAAATCAGATTGGACCTGTCATTTGCACTGAGTTCAGTATATGGTTAATAAATCACCCCAGGAGTAATGCTGTCCTAGGTTTGGGCTGTAAAACAAGCCGTGAATGGAAGGTGTGTTACTCTACATTGATCTTAAACACCAGGAGCTGCTTTGTGCTGGGGGAAAGATAAGGATCAACCTGTCTGGGGTTAAGCAGCATGTGTGAGGAGGATCTTGCTGGCTGGGTTCACACATCACACTTGAGCCATAATGTGGCTTGCTTGTTTGTGGCCTAGCGTGTTATGCAAACCCAGTCTTTGTGGTTTGTTCAAACTGTGGGTTAAAACAAGCCATGGCTTAACTCAGTTCTGCAGTTGACGCTGATTGACACCTATCAGACAGATCTGTTTGGGAATAATGCAAAGCTATATTCTGGCCCTCTAAGAACAAACCTCCAAGAAGGTTTGCATTTGCTACTTTTTGGTCCCCTTAAAAGTAGCACCCCCCTTGTTTTCTTTGTCATGGCAAACCCATTGGCCACTCTGAAGTCTCATTTGCTTCAAACCAGGAAAGAGAGAAGGAGCATGGGATCACAGATAATACCTATCTGAAGTTTGCATCTTATTGTCTCAATCAAGACTGAGACACGTTTTTTAATAAACAATTGCGCACCACATACTAATCCATATACCATGGCTTGCAAATTATAACGCTGGGTTCAGGCTACACAAAGTTGCATACCATGTTGTGGCTCGGTTCCTATGGCATGCTAAGCCAGAATTAAAAACTACTTTCTGCAATTAAAAAAAAAAATGTTTGGGTGAGAAAGAAGTTATGAACTTCTTACTGAGCCTAGTGACCAGGAAGGTATTACAAGTGCTGAGCTGTAGGGGGCACCATGCTACATCATGCCAGTGTTAACCACTAAGCTGCATGGGTGGTCTTGCCCTATCTTAATGCCCTCCGGCAGTCTGAGCTCTGCAATGTTTTCTTGCTTTTGCATTATTAACATTTTTTAAAACTCAGCCAAACAGCCCAGTTACTTTTGGTCTCATGGAGACATGTTGGGAATTACCTAAAACAGTGTGGGATGCTCAACTCTCTGCATCTTTGGGAGCAAATGTTTGTTTTCTTCAGTTGGACTTGGGCATGTTGGAAGCTGCTTTTCATCAAGTCAGATCTGTGGTTCCTCTAGCTTGGCACTGTTCATGGAGGAGACCAAGGCTGCACTTAAGAGTTTTAGGCGGACTGAGGTCTTCAGAAGGTGGAGCAATGAGTGGGCAGAGTCAACAATCAGTCCATGGCCAAGATTTTTTTTATTTTCAGTGGGGAGTGTTTTCAAAAGCTTTATGGGGAGGTTCTGGTTAAAAATGAGCCACACCTTTTCCAAATGAAAAGAACAGGAGCAATTCCTGGAAGTAGCTTCTCCACCCCCCTTATTTGCCAATTTCTTTCTGTCTCCTGCACCTTCAAAGGATGAGGGTTTAAACCAGGCTTGCGCATTAGATGGAACAGTTTTAAGCATTTCTTTTATTCTTTCACCTCCCATCAACAACTTGAACGATCAGTAACAAGCCTCACAACTTGGTTGTTATATTTCCTCCTAAAACACTTATCTCAAAAAAAGGGTGATATTGAATAATTTAAATCTGTCAAATTATGTGGTTATCCATAGTGGAGAGGCCGGGAGGCCAAGGTTAAGAGGACTAGAACCAATCCTTTTATCAGATGTATTTTTCTTTTCCTTTTAATTGCTCCTCTTAAGCAGAATGTCTGGCAAACAGCCCCATTCAAATGAGACCAACACCTTCAGCTCTTATTTTTGTGTTTCCACTTGTTTGTTGCATTTATATTCTAACGTTATATAAAAAAAAGTGAATGGTGAAGTGCACAATAAAAAAGGCAACCTAAAATGCAAACCCCTCTGCAAGTCAAATAAGTGCATATAAAAATAGCAACTAGTTAAAACATCATTAAATAAGATACTGCCTAAAACGCAGAGCAGCAGAACAAACAAATAGTTGCATTTGTAGTGTTGGAGTGGAAGAAGATGTGTATGTATCTACAAGTAGATTTCCAGAGGATTGATAATTAGTAACAAATGACCCCAATACCTAATAATGTGATTCTTCCCCTTTCCCCTTATACACCCACAGCTAAAATTTAGTCAAGAAAAAATGGGGTAATCCGAAGTGGATGTTTAGAAGAAAAGACTGGAATCTGTCCATTTCTCATACTCCAGATTCTTGGCACTACAATACAAAAGTCCTGTACTATAAATTCTCTCTAAGTGTGGCTTCTCATCCATCACATGTAAAAACAAGTGTGGTTTGTTTACTTAAGCTTTAGTGTAATGTAGGAACCCAACCAACTGGTGGTGGCTCATTTAATAAACCAACTTTAAGCAAATCATGGCTTGTATGACTTTTGAACTGAACTCTGGCAGGTTGGCCTTGGGCTTGCATTAAAGCAGATTTGTCAAACTAAAGTCTATCTACCCCTCATACAGAGTATAGTCCAAGTGTGTGTGTATGTATGGAAAATATTCAATTCAAATTCAGCTCTTGGTGACTACATGGTCACATCCTGATAATTTTTTGGCAATAATATGGACGTGATTTGCCATTGCCTTTCTCTAGGATATTTTTTAACTTTGCCATTGCCTTTCTCTAGGATGTTTTTTAGGTTAGGTAATCTAACCTAAAGAGCCAGTTTGATGTAATGGTTAAGGCACCAGGCTAAAAGCTGGGAGACCATGGGTTCTAGTCCCATCTTAGGCACAAAGGCAGCTGGGTGACCTTGGGCCAGTCCTAGGAAGGAGGCAATGACAAACCCCTTCTGAATTCTTGCCAAGAAAACTGCAGGGACCTGTCCAGGCAGTCTCCAGGAGTCAACACTGATTCGAAAGAACACACGTCATCTAGCCTATAGCCCTGATGTTCCATAGTGGTTTCCCATCCAAGCATTACTGGAAGTCCAGGAGTGAGAAGCCATCCTCAGTCAAGAGTTCCAAAGTTTGGACACAGCCACTGAGCTGTGTTATTGTCAAACAGACCTCGAATTTTGGTGGGACTGAATGAAGGAGAACTCTATAAGATAAACAACTGAACAAATTAATGTAGGAGACATTAGCCCTTCTGGTGACATCAAAGTAAGCCACTTGTGTCTTCATAGGTTGCAATCAGTACTTTCACTCAGAAACAGACTTTCTAATTGGCTGTACTCATTAGTCTGCCTGTAGCCTTCTGAACTAAGAAATTTTCAAATTATCTTGAAAAGTGGCCACACTTACTGCTTTTATTTATATACCCCTCTCTTTCAAGGGCCTACACAGATGATTTCCGTAAAGCACTAAGCCATAACACAGTTACCTTGTTTTTAGTTATTTGTTATTCAGGCCATGATTTGTTGGATGAGTTGTACCGTCTGAGTCCACACAACATGCTTCACCATAGGCAAGCCAACCACGTTATGGTTGAATATGTTGTCTGAACTTATCTAGAGAATATGTCACAATAACTGCAATTAGTATAAATAAGACATGAATCATTATTGCCAAGTCAGGCTCTCTCAGAAATAGTTGGTACCTCAAGGAAAACAATCCTACTTATTGCTGAAACCTAGATATCTAGATCTAAGAGTGACTCCAGGAGTGCACCAAACTACAACACTGATTTAAAGAGGGATTGCAACCTCATCCAAGACAGTTGATAACATGGAGAGAGTCAGGGAAAAAGGTCATACAACTGGCTTTTTTAGTTGCACCAGTATTTCTCTAGCTATTGTCCCATCACATGAAAACGGGGTGAAAGGATGGTTTGGTTCTAGTAAATGGTCAAAGGTTGTTCAGGAGTCATCACAACTGATCCCTGGGGATTATGTCAGAATGGCTTATAAACACGATGAGACCATCCTCAGGAAAAGTTGAAGGAAACCATGTGGATCTGTTACTGACCAGAGGTGGATCATGCTAATGGAGCCTCTATTCTTGGAACCTTGAAAGCTCAGTGAGTCTAAACCAAGCTGTCTGTGACCTTACAAAATCTTAGATGTGGCTCCAAAATTCCCACCAAAGTATGATTTTTAATGCAAAGAAAAAAATTAAATTAATATATGGGATTAATTATCATGAGCTATATTTAATTTATCAACTTTAATTTTATGTATGTATCAAGATACCTTAAATCAAATTTAGTTGCCTTGCCCTTGCCTACTTTTTGAAAATGTGGTCCCTAACACTCTACCCAGAGACCAAATATGGCCCTTATCTCAACAACAACAACAAAATCCAAAATCTGTACATCCCTTCCCAGTGGCACTCATTTCCTGTTCCTGAGCTGATTTAACTCCAGCCCTGTACATTCTGCAACCGTGGCACCTTTCTTCAAGGGCATCTCTGAGATGCCATATGGCTGTTTTAACGCAACTAGAAGCTGTCAGAGCAGGTGTGAGAAGTGGACAGGTCACAAAAGGCTCAACATTTCCTTATATGTTTAATACGTTGCATTGAATGGTGTGAGAAAGAGAGAAAGAGGGAGAGTAAATTAAAAGAAGTGGAGAAGTATTCTTCAGAGCAATGAATTACATTTTTTATTTCATCCTAAGGTTATCATTTTGGGGTTGTTTGGTTTTGGTTTTATTTGTTTTTAACTTTCTGGCAGGATATATCAGATGCAGCTCTTCCTGGGATACGAGCACAGTGCAGAGAGATTGCACCCATGGAAAATCTGTGTATTAACACAAGAAATGAGTAAGTCGGTAGGAAGGAAGCAAACTGGTGAAGACTGTTAAGTTGTATAGTTTCCACTCAGAGCTTTTCTTGATTTAGTCCAACGTGCTATAGCTAAAACCAGGCTCAAAATTCTAAAAGGCCCCGTGAGGATCCATTAAAGCAATGTGATATTAGATTAGAACATTGCACTAAATCCTAGTTTGCTTGACTAAATCACATTTGACTGGATTGCACAATGATAAGCGATAAACTGTAGCTTGTAAACCCAGAGGGCTGGATTGATATAAGTCGCCTTGCTAGAAACCCACAAACCACATGATAACCCAGGGCTATGTCTCTCTCCAGTCCAGTCCAGTTTGGACCAAGGGTTGACCATCTCTCAGCTTGTCTTCTCTAAAAAGGGGAACATGTGTGCCAGTGACATGTTAGAGACATGAAAGAAGTAAAAGAAATCACAGCAAATGCTTTCTAAGCCGTGATGTAGCTCCTTGGATACTGACTTTCCACATGAGGTACGAATCTTCAGATGGTTCGTGCTAGCAAGCCTTTCTCAACTGTGCCTCGTTTATCCACACCTTCGCTTTTTCCACTTCTCTCCATTCCCCCTTTCTGCACATACACACTTTACGCCTCTAATTAACACACTTGGCTATTCCAGGCTAACGCTTGGCCTCAGGTTATCTCCTCAGCGGGGATTAATAGTGAATCTGGGATTGTCTGGGGTTGCTAGGTGGGGGTAGTGACCGCCGCCATGTTAGCAGATGGCGTGCTGCTTCTGGTGCAAGAGTTGGGCCTTCCACCTCTGTGGTGAGGCCAAATCTTGAGGGAACAACGGGATTGAAAGATGCTGTTCTGTACCGCCATAGCAAGAGACAGCCACGTGTCTTCTCCCTTCCAGATCCTTCTCCTCTTAGGCGTGGAGGAAGAAAAGAAAGGATAATGGCTGGCAGGCAGGTCAGATTTTAGCTCTGGGCAGGCATTTCTGCGATCAAAGGGGATTTTATGTGGAATGTCTGTGTCAGTTTAAGCACCATGTGGGGGAGATTGAATTTGCTGCAGCAGGCAGTTGGGGGGCAGGGTGAGAAAGGCTCTCCTTGCTCTGTCCTTTATGGATTCATGGCAACTTCCTGACCTTTAATGATCCTGTTCTTCTGGAGAGGGGGCCTGCTCAGCAGCAGAAAGGGGCAAGGAGCAGAGCTCTTTAGGAGAGTGCTGAAGGGTGCCCTTTGCCTCTGCAGCAAAGCTTCATGTCAAGGATGAGCAGAAGGCAGGGCTGTAGGAACCACCAAGTTGCATACTTTGTGCTGCTGCACTTTGGTGGGGCAGGGGGAGTAAAATTCTTCCCCACTAACCTGCAGCGACCCTCTTCCTAAATGCCAGCGTGCTGCCACCGGCTTAGATGAAGCCAACAAAACCTGTTAGCCGTAAACTCTCATTATTTATTTGTTACTACATTTGTTCTCTTAGAAGGTCAAGGTGGCATACATGGAGCTGGGGAATCTCACCTCATTTCATATCCCTACAACAATAATCATGTGAGGCTGATTGGTCTCCCATCGTCCCCCAGTGAGCTCTGTAATCAAATGGGGACTTGAATCAGGATCTTCCCAATCGAAGTCCAAAATCGTAACAATCCCCAGCAATACACTAGTTGTCTCATTAGAAGACGAGTGATGTTGGTGGTGTCCAAATTTCTTTCAGCAGAAAGAAACTAATGGAACCTATCCTGCATGAAGAAAGAACAGCCACCATTATCTGTGCCCTAGTAATAACCACGATTCATAACTCTGATGCCTTTCATACGCGAGGTTGCTTTGAAAATAGTTTGGAAGCTGCAGATAGTCAGAATGCAATCATTAAATTACTAATTGAAACTGGATATTAAGATCATACACCAATGCTTTGGTAAGTTGCTTAGCCTTGGCCTGTTTCCAAACATAGTCTGAAATGCTGTTGCATACTATTTTAAAAAACATGCAGCAAGGAACCCGGGTGTCTGAAGAATTGCTGGACCTGAGGTCAGTCTGTCAGTGCATGGAACTCACTTGCAGTTCTCCCTGCACCCTCCCTGCCATTCCCCATGCCTCAGTCTCTGAAGCAACCCAAGTAGCAATATTGAGGCCAGTCATAAGATCCTTAAATGCTTAGGTACAGTGATGTTCTATAATACAAAGGAACAGGTACAGTGGTACCCAGTGATACCATGAGAGGATTAAAGGAGGAGAGAAATGTGGGAGTGGGGTCCTTGGGGCCTGCTGAAGTTCTGCTTGAAATAAGTCCAGTGCTTCACCAACCAGGGCACATCTTTTGTCTCTGGGGTGGGAAATAGTCTCACATAACATAAGAAATATAGATATTTATTTGTGGATATGTCCCCTTAATCATCCAAGTGACTCTGGGTGATTTCTTTGGGGGGATGGGGGGTGTCTTCAAGTCAGTTTTGATTCCTGGCAGCTGCCTGAAATGTTCCTAGGCAACATTTTGGGAAGTGGTTTGCTCTCACCTCCTGCTTCCTAGGGCTGAGAGAGAGGGACCGGCCCACAGTCACCTGCCCAGCCTAAAGCAGGACTAGAAATCGTCATCTCCCAGTTTGTAGCCCAGCGCCATTAATCACTACACCAAATGGACACTTTGTTGTAATGATAAAACAAGTAGAAAAAACGGCCTGTAAACTATGGTTCTGATGATCATTGGAATGATGACAGGGTGCTTTAGAGACCACTGCTAATGTCTGAGTAGGAGTTTTGTGAAAAAAAGAAAACTATCCTGGGGTGCATTTGCTTAGCGCGTGTCAGTATTTTTCGGCCAAATTATCAGTTGAATCAGGGCATTGCTGCTTTTTGCTGATGAGCCAAAACAAGATCTTGAGTATCTGCAGCTTAGTTCCCTACATCATTCCCCTCGTGGATCTGCAGTTCTTACATGCAGCACTGTTAATATGAAAGCATCCTTATTTAAAGATGATTAAGTATTTTTTTTTTTTATGTTTTGGGGTATCAGTTCTTCCAAGGAAGGCATATGGACAAAACCATTGAACATGGTAAATAAAGAGAGAATATGTGAATCTTTGGCATAGAATTAATGTAAGAGATCTTCTGCTTTCTATAAAATAATTCGAGAAATGAGTACTGCAGAAATCATTTATCTGAAGACAAATGGATTGGAGACGTGTGTTTAAGCAGGTCAATAGCATCCCCATGTGTGAATTTAAGGAAAAATCACTCTAAGGGTTTATATCTATGGGTTCTCACTTGATAAAGAATGAGTAAAGCTAGATAATGAGAGATGCTAGATAAGCTGGTACAGACTTCTTATAGATTTGGTGGTTCAGGTCATCAGACTATTCAGAGTACGTACCTTAGCTTGAGAAACCTGGTCCTTTTCTTTTAAAGATTGCATAGTAACACTTTCAACAAGTTGGGTATTGGATAGATTTGTATATGATAAACCATGGATTGTTTGAACCATGGTTGTTGAATAAGTCACAGTGGTTGGATTCATGCACAGCACTAAGCCATAACACATGATTTGCAAACCACAGCGACAAGATTCAGCCCCCTTACTAAGCAATCAGCGACAAGCCACTTAATGGTTTATTGTGTTATATAAGTTGAGCCATTGAGTTAACAGCTAGAATGTTTTGTTTGTACCATCATCTCAGCAGCCCTTGGAAAGATCTAGGATGCCAACTGAAATAATCTTCCCACCTGATAGTCTAATTTGAATGTCCACAGGCTATTCCCATATTCCACCAAGACGTTTCTTAATTAGAGGCATGGCTTGAACACAAACCGTTACTCCTCCCCATTCTCATTTTTGCTTCATTTGCCATCTTATCTGATGGAGAGTGATTGAATTTGGCTGTGTATTTCTCCAAAATCATTTTTGGACTTTCTTTTATGGCCTAATGCAGTTACCTTCGCTTTTTTATAGATGTAGATCACTGTTTTTCAAACTTGGCAATGTTAAGACCTGTGGACTTCAACTCCCAGAATTCCCCAGCCAGCATGCCCACACATCTGAAAGTTGCCAAGTTTGAAAAACACTGATGTAGATAGAACACTGATGATCTCTAAACTGAAATCTGTTGGTTTGAGGAGCTTAGAATGCATAATTCAGTTCCGTTCCTGCAGTTCCTGTAACTTACAAAATGGTGCAGATCACGACTGAAAAAGTGTCTTTCTATCTCGATTCTTCTCTATTCCTCATGGAAGCAGTTGGGTTTTGCCTGGACACTCTTACCCTACCTTATCAGACCAAATATATCCACAACTACTTCCTCGTGTGTGCTTCAGCAGCACATCTACTAAAACTACTTCCTGCAGATAGAAAGTTATATATCAAGGAGAAAGACAGGCTCCCTGATTAATTATCTCGTGAAGAAAGTGGTTGGTGCATGCCAGATACATTCCACCATGCCAGTCCCCCATTTTGAATTGTACAGCTTCAGTAGAGGCTTACTACTTTTAGCCCGGTTCTTGTTTTTTCCAGGTGGTGGAGTATGTGAAGAAAGCTGGAGGATCACCTTCACGGAACAAGGTATTGGCTGCTCACCCCTGCTTCTCTGATGCGTAAGGGGCTGGTCCCCTGATCTACCCAAGCTGCACTTTATTTACAAGAAGGGCTTGCTTGGGCAGATGCCACTTCCTGTTTCACTAGTTAGAGAGGCTTTTGGGCAGAGAATGACAACCCTGTGGGGAGATAGTGTTGCAAGAGAGAAGCCCCATGAATAGGCTCTTTTCCTGCTTGATTGCAGCATGTTTGAGACTTCGCTAATGATCTCCCTTGCTGTCTCCTGAGATTTCAAGGTAGGATGTGGTTGCTATGCTCCTCAGCACGCTTGGCTAGTCCAAGCCTTACAGAGCTGGAAGCTTGGCTTGGGTAAAGGGGGCTTCTCTTTCTGCCTCTGACCCACAAGTTTGTCGGTCAGGGAAGTTGTTGCTTTATTGTCCGTATTCTTCCCATTGCCTGCTACAGTATTTGTTCTCAGAATCCAAGTGTGGCTGCCAAGGAGTTAATATCTTTCCCTGCAGCACACAGGTGTATCCGGAGCATGGAGGGCTGTGTGTGTGTGCGTGTGTGCGTGTGTATGGGGGGGTGGAGAAGAGACCAAGGGAGGCAGTCAGTGCTGGGAACAGGGAAAGGGGGGAGTTGTGTATCTGCTTTACAGCAGTCTCTTTGTGTCCCTTGCACATCATTAGTGAGTCAAAAGCACTGAGGGGAAAATAACCTGGTGGAGCTGGAATTAACCCCGTGGCAGCTGATGGATGGCAGGGGTGGGTGGAAAAAGGATTCAGACTTGCTTCTGCAGGTTTATGGCTGGTTGTAGATGGAGGGGGGGGGGGTTGGGCAGGGAAGGCTGGTTGCTCTTAAGAAGGAGGCTGAATTGGGGGGGGGCAAGGTTGGAGAAATGAGTTTACCTCATCAATCAGAGGCGTACAGCCTTTACCCCACCCTCTTCTTCATCTGCCACCAAATTTGGCTTCCTTGCCAGCCCACTGATGCTTGTTGGGTGTAATGAGCTGCTGCAGCATGACCCAATATTAGAGGCGTCCCAGGGTTGGGGGGAGGCGGTCATGCTAGTCCGGTCTTCCCTTAACATCTGTCCCTTCAACCCCCCCCCCCTTTTACTTCTCCGTTTCTGCTGTGTTCAAAGGGCTGTGCAAACCAAAATTGGCCCTTGGGGAGGTAGAGGGTGTGCTGAAGGCTTGTTTACAAGGCTGTAGGGCACGACCAGTCTGACAAGTCCTACCCAGCAAAATACCCAACAATGCAGAGGTGTGTGTGTATGTGTGTACACATGCATTTGTAGAGGAGATACTGGAACCCAAGATGTCTCTGTTGGAGAACATTCTTCAGACCTAAGTCCAGGTTTCTGTGTTCTAGAGGGCCAGATGCAAGGTACATAAAAAGGCAGGTTTCATCCGCTTCTCTTGTCAGTTTTGGCAACAGCCCCAGTGAAACAATTCCTGCTTGAAAACAGAATGGTGGTCCTTCAGTGCTTCCATCTGTGGACCTCTTGTTTAGAACCCAGCTGAAGTCCTAATCTGCTGTGACACTGTAGCCATCTCTGTGGCAGCTAATTGTAGTGTCCCCAGCAGCAGATTACAGTTTAAAGTGAGGAATAAGCAGCAGGAGCAGATGAGCTCCTAAGCAACAAATCTCCTGTTTTCAGACAGGCGACTTTTATTATTAATATAATTAAGATGCTGGTAAGACAGAAAACACAGGAAGTCTTTGCAGGAGGGCAGAGCTACTCTTAGAACCTGTTCTGGGTTGGGCGAAGGGGAGTTGAAAGGAAGGAAGAATTTCGTGGTGCACTTCTACCTTCCTGTGAGATTCTTCCTCCCCCTGAATTCTCCCCTGGCCCCAAGTTTCTTTTGCTCCAATCTTTGCCATGCCATCTTTCTCAAAATGCCATTCTGCCTCTATAAGCTCTGGTGGATTGTGAGTCCCATTGTGAGTGTAAAGGATTATGATAGGACTGGGACACTTCATTCACTTTTTATATGACAGAGGCCTGTGAAACAATGCGTTTCACAACCTGGAGTCCATCGTTCCTACTTGTGATCATTCGATGTGCAAAGTTTTTAAAAAAAACAAAACTCTTCTGCCTGCAAGGAATGGGATCCCCCTGAAGTGGAGTCCTCTTGCCAATGAAACAGGTGCTTGGTGAGGCTTCTGAAAGTAGCATTATTCAACATCAGATGCTAGTAGGGTCCTAATTACAGTCTTATATTGGTGCATTAATCCCAAGGAATCCCACAGCCTGCCTACACTTCACTCCCATCTCTGTAAGGCACTGAGCCCTTGTGTTGGGTAACCCAGCTAACTAACTTGCTCTCTGTAAGAATTAATGTGCTGCAGGGGTCAACTTCAACCTCTATGAAAGGGTCTTTGTATAGTGAGTACAAGCTTGTCCCTACCTCCCTAGCCGGTCTTACAGCCCAGTTCCCTGGGTTGTGCCCGTGCTTCAGGACTACCCCCATTTTTCAAAACACTTGTGCTTGGGGGTGGGGTGGGGAGCGAACTGATCTGCACCTGCATTTCTACTCCTTTCTTGATGTGAATACCATATCAGCTTAGCAGGATCTTGACTCTTGGGATATTATCCCACACCCTTCTACATAGTTCTAGCTGGGCTCCAAAACAATGAAGCGGGCTGCTTTGCTAGAAGAGTATTTTCTCTGAAACTTACCATTTTATTTATTTGCTTAAAAAGGGCCTTCTCTAGGACCTTTCCACCCTGTATGGATTTCTGGAGCGTATACAACAGAGCCTGGTGTAATGGAATACAATCACGGTGATATCCACGAAGGACAAAAATGCAGACTGAGATCCCCACGCACGGAACTGCTTGAGCAAATAGAAGTGATTTTGTTCTGGAATATTTCAGGCCCAAGATTTTCATTCCCTCTAGGGGATGGGTTACTTGGTGACTTCCCATAAACCTTTGTCATTTTTTGTTGAGGCACATGGGGACTGTTGAAAGCAGGAGAGGGAGCTAAGCTGATGTGCATTAATAAAAATAGTGGAAGGAGGGAAAGGAATTTGTTTATATACAAAAGCTTTCTCCAGCTACTGAAACACTGTCTAATGTTCTTATGACCATTTTCAGCTCGATTATCTTTATATTGTTTCTATGAGTACTTGCTGGTCATAGACCTCATTTGCTAGTAAATACATAATAAATAAGTGTATTTAGTACAGTATTGTGTTATGTGGGTTTTTTTTTTAAATATGACATTCTGACTTTTTAAGGTTTTTTTTCTGTGATTTGCTGCATTTATAACCCCTCATTTTAATCTTAAAGCTACCTTGCAAGGTAGGTTAGACAAAGAGAGAGTTGATGATGTTCATCGCCAGGCTTGTGGAAATTGGAATCTGGGTCTTCTGCAGTCTAATCTGATATTCCAACCATGACACTACAGTGCTCCCCAACTTTTTTCAGAGCAGTTTTAGTTAGAAGCCGACATGTGGCTGGGTTCACTTTGGCTAGAGCAGTGTTTCTCAACCTTAGCAACATTAAGATGCGTGGACTTCAACTCCCAGAATCCCCCAGCCAGCATGAAATTTTGAAATTCTGTATTTTGTGGGGGACCCAGTTATTTTCTTAGGATATGGATCAGGCCAACAAGTTAAGCTACAGTATGATAGGATTGGGCTGGACTTTGGATCTGATTTGGAAAAAGTGTTTTTGAATGCATGTGAAGCACCTGTCTGTGTCTAATTAAAGCAGCAGTGTCATTTTCAAAGATGCCAGGTTTATTTGTTTGGGAATAGCATGTTATATGAATATAGTGGGTTTCAGTATTGTTGCACCTATTCTATGAAACAGCCTCCCCCTAGGAGTTAGATTGACCTTCCTCACTGTGGTTCTCTGGGAGGCAGTTAAAACGGGAGTCTTCCAGATAATTGAATCCTCACCCTCTTTCATTTTGTATAGTGTATTTATCAAGTTATTTTTCTTTCCTATTTTTTAGTATGTTCACGTCCTTCTGGGTTCAGTAGGGTTTACTTTGGATTGTTTTATGACTCAGTGTTGGATTTGATTTGTATGCCGCTGAATCCTTTCCAGCTCCCAGAGGCTTACAACACCAAGGGTTCAGCGGCATACAGATCTAATCAATCAACCAATAACCTGGGTTGACGGTTCATGGATTGTGCGAACCCCCAGATATTATGTTATTCTTCCCTTCAGGCACTGCTTCCTGCATAGAAAACTGTTTTTTTGAACCTCTGCTCAACTTTTGAGCGGGTGCCGCAGACGAAATTGTTTGAAACATTTGCTGAAAGAGGAATGGCTTGCAGCGTTCATCTCCTTGATGCTCCAAGCTGTTTTCCCCTCGGAGTTGAGATCTGAACTGGCAAACCAAACTTGCTTGGCAAAACAAGGTCAACATCCTGTTTTTCTTAAACCCTTGGAGTGCTCCCTCTTATATGCATGCACAGCTCAATAAGGATGCTCTTAACAACTAGCCAGTTTACTGTGGTGGACCAGGAGGGCTACCACTTACTCAGATCTTGGGGCACCCTGACCATGACAAGCTTTGTCCTGCTTGCTACAAATACATAGGGATGTTCTAGCCAATAACCTCCTTGTTCTGCTGGTCTGTTTTGCCTTAATCGAGTTGCCTTAATTGTTTTGCATTAATTTGTTTGTCCCAACATAAAACAATTGGGTGGGTGAAGGATTGGGGACTGCATTCAATGGGCTTGGGGGGAGAGAAGGGTCACAGTGGGTGGGTCAGTGATGCAAAGGGGGCAGGTCCACATGTTGTGTAGGGGAGCGGCCAGCTTTTCTGGGCTCCTCTTCGTTTTTTGAAGGGGTGGGATTGAGGTTTTTTTTTCTCCTTTTTCTTTTATGTGATAGCGCCTTTTAAGCTTAGCACTTCTTTCTGTTTCCTGCCTCAAAATAGCAGCAAATGCCAGAGAGAGCAACTGACAGCCAAATAGCAGCAGAGAGACCGTTTGGTCTAGTGGTGAAGGCACCCAGCTAGAAAGCAGGAGACGGTGAGTTCTAGTCCCACCTTAGGCACGAAAGCCGGCTGGGGGACTCTGAGCCAGTCCGTCTCTCTCAGCCCAACTCACCTCACAGGGTTGTTGCTGGGGGGTAAATAGGAGGAGGAAGGAGTATTTGGCATGTTCACCATCTTGAATTATTTATAAAAATAATAAAGGCGGGATAAAAAATCTAAAAAAAAAAGGCATTCAGTTATGCAGGCTGAGGAGGCTCTGAGGGCTTCAAAAAGAGATTTGGGCCACCCATGTGCCCCTTTCTATCTTCATACCTTTTTCAGTTGTTATATTTCTCTCCTTCAGGGATGAGGAGAAGTGTACTCTAAAGGAAAAGCCATAAGCATTAGAGCTAGAGAACGCTGCCCTCTTAGCTTCCCCTTGGGGTGGTGGAAACAGGTACACTGCATCTTTTTCTTTCATCCTCCGTATATTTCATTCCCTGCCTTCCCTCCAGAGAGCAGAGGACTGCATGAACAAAGGGGTTCTTTTTAAATCCCTGCAACAGCCCTATGAGGTAGTTTCAGCTGCCTCTTATGTTTAGATCAGGGATACACAATATTTTGGATTTTGTGTGTGTTGTGTGAAGATCTTCCTTAGCCTTTGAACAGGATGCTGGGACTCAAGTCAAGTGAATGGACAGGCCAGGACAACCCTGCATTTCTTTAGATTAAATGCAGCTCCCCCTTCCGTTCTGCATACATTTCACTATTTTCTTCTTCTGTCACATTAAATTGCAATTCAGCAGCAGCTTTCTAAAGGGCTCCATGTGTTAGGGCTGAAGCCTTTGGGGCCACGTGTGAGCCTGAGGCTTCAGCTTCTGCACATCCCTAGTCTAATTCAGCCCATCAGGGTGGTAGCATCTAGCCAATCTCTAAAAAGCTAAGCAGGTTTGGGCTTGGATAAGATTTGGATGGGAGACCATTGAGGAATACAGGACTGTTGACTAGGCTGAGAAGTAAAACTTGACTTGAAGTAGACTTGACTTATTTTTTAAGTCTAAATCAAGACCGCTAAGAGCTTCACTTTGACAAGGGGCCTGAACCTGGATCTTCCAACACTGTAGGACACTTATATTCTTAAGACAGCATGTCAACTAGTACAAATCTGGACTGGATTTGGAAACTGCAGCTGGCCATCTCATGTCTTATTCTTTGTCTTTCTTTGCCCTTTGCCATTTAAGGCTTTGTAGGGATGACTATAGGTTGACAGTCTTAACCAGTGATATATTGCATACGGTGGCTGTCTGCAGAAGAGGGCAGACCATGTACGTTTCTGATGGTTGTGTCAAGGAGAGAATCTCGGCAGGTGCAGCTTGCTATGTCAGATGGGTGCAGAGACTAAGGAGAGTTGCAGCTGCTCCAATCCTTCCTTCCATATGACTGGGAACAGTTTATATTCCCATCCTCTGTTGCAGCCCTTCCCTGCTTGGCACTGTCCAAATGTGATGGATTGCAGCTCCTAGATTGGGGAGAGGAACTCTGTTGCATCTGGTCAACCTGATGTCAGATCAGAAGATCAGGTTGGGTGATGTTAGATTGAAAAACGTAGGTCTTAATCCTTGTCAAACCGACAACTGCTCACCTGCATTGGCTTAGCTCTGGTCCACTCAAAGTTCCTTTAAACCAAGACTTGAGGGACTAGGGGAATTGCTGGGAGTGGGTGATTATGAAACTGAAGAGCTACCATGAAGGTTCTAGTCTGTAGAAGCTGGAAAGGGACTTACTTTTAGCTCCAGGATGACTGAGCAAGACATGTGCTCCTGACCAAGAAAGCGAGTGAATTCATTTGAAATAGGCACATCTCAGTGTAGTGCGAATCTAGCAAAGCATCATCAGATTGTGGATTTGATGGCCACCAAATGTGGTGATAGCCCTCAGTTTAGATGATTTCAAAAGGGGTTTGGCTAAATACATGGAGGATCAGGCTAGCAACGACTGCTAGTTTCGATGGCTTCTGAATCACAACAGCGTGCTAAGCTGGGTAGACACTGCAATGCAGGAAAACCATCACCTTCCTGCCCATGTATCGGACTGGCCAGTGCTGGACTAAACACTGGCCTTGTCCCCCCAGGGCTCATCTACGATAGACTTAGTGGCAAGCTGGGGTATGTTGTTGTGTAAGGTCTGAAGTGGTGTTGCCTTGCTTGTGCTTGTCGATTGAACAAGATGCGATTCCTTTTGCTTGGGTGGCAGTTCATCCAAGGCGACAAAGTCATTACTTTATTGGTCTGCAGGTACTCTAGACTGACCCTGCCGGTGCAATGCAAACATTCCTCATTAACAGGCTGAAATTAGTGCCCCCGTCCCCACCTCACGCCTCCTTGCTCCCTCGCTTATGAGCAGTGAATTGGGAAAAGGGAGGATTAATCCTGTTGTCCTCCCTCCAGGCTCTGCATGCAACCCTGTTGCCTTGTGCTGCGTCCCTGCCCTGATGTTTTATTCCCTTCCGTTCTGGCATGCTTTGCTGGGGTTGGCCTCTCCCAGGACAGGAAGACGAATGAATTCCATTACGGGATCGTGATTTTATTCCACGTGTCAGGGAGTCTGAGATTAACTTGCTCACCAATCTGTGACAAAGCCAGATACACACATGCGCGCAACCCTCTTCTGCTGCCGCTGCCATCACCACCACCTTTGCACTCCGTCTCACACAGGCAGAACTAGGTTGGAATTCGTAGTTGTGGCTTGCGTCTTTGAGAATCTGGGCTAGAAAGTGTTTTTCCCCCCTAATGCTACTTGCATGCACAGACAACCCTGAGTGCCCTCCATATGGGTTCAACCCACATTCTGGGTGGGCATTTGGGCCATGCCAGTCAACCTCCAGATTTTCATTGCTTGCTTGCTTGCTTATTCTGAATATGTATTTACTATAATGTATGGTACCATAAAAGTGCAGAACAGAACAGAAAACGGGCTCCAAAGTTAGGCTTCCTGATGCATATACACATCCATATGATTTCTAAAAGCAAGTTTCTAGTCCTTAGTACAGAAATCTGTTTTGAAAGCTTGTACAGAACCTCCTCTAGTACCATATAAAGGGAAGTTGAGGTTCCCAGTGTTTGAAGTGGGATAGAAGTCGCACCTAGTACCTTGTGGGACTCCTTTACCTTTCAGATCAGAATAAACTGTGTAAAATATTTTTTTCTCAATCTGTATAATTATTTCTGCTTGCTAATTTTAACTTGACTTAGAACATCCCCACCATCCCTATAACTTTGATCTGCAATACATCAGTGTTATTCTATCTTTTCTTCTTCTTCTTCCTTTTTTTTTTTTTAGATAGAAGAGGGGAGGGGTGAGGACAGGTTTCTCAGTAAATCCTATTGCAGGATATATGAAGATTAAGTTGCAGAAAATGCACTGGGCCCTTAATAGCATTTTAGAGCTTGCTCTTTTTGAGTACATTACAATGACATTGCTACCAGAGATTAGCCTGAATTGGCAGGCACTCCCACCCCTCCTTTTTTGGGGTGGGTGGGTGGGAACAAAAGAGATGGTTATCTGATCTGGGAGGTCTCCTGAATTTATAATAACAATAGCCACTCACTTAGCTTGAGGAGCTGGCAAGTTAGCTGGAAAAAGAGAGATGGAGATCCAGGGACAAGCTGTCAGACACCTGGGCTCCTGGCCCCTTGTGGACAAAGTCCAGATGTGCCTGTTGCAAACGGGCAAAAGGTTACGTTATTGCACTGAGACAGCGCAAGGGCCTGCCTCCAAGCATCTGGCTCCTGTGTGTTGTCCTAGGGGAGGTGGGAGCTTGGCCCCCAGGAGACAAGTCCACTGGCTCAGTCTAGCTCACCACAGCACCAGACTACAGGTACAGATGCTGGCTCCCTAATCCCCCCAGTTTAGACGCTCAGTGGCTTTAGGTGAGTCTGTCTCCACCCCACGGGACCAGATGGAAAGATTCCATTCTTTGGGGAGGGGGGGGAGGGGGAGGGAGAAAGAGGACAAAGAGAACAGCCTGCGTTTGCTTAGTATGATGGTCCTTTGCTTAGGGCAGCAAGAACCGGGGTGGCGTCATCCTGTTGCTTCGCTGATTTAAGCAAGATGCCAAGGCAGGTTCAGTGGTACATGATTATTTGGAGAAAGAGTCTCTTTAACGTCGGGGGTGGGGAGGGCAGGGTGCAGTTTGCCAGGCTGCCATTTCTGCTTCAGCTGTGTGGAACCAGGAGCATCTACAGCACTCAGTTTAGGCATCTGTGAAACAACCCAGAAATGTAGGGGAGGGAGTGTCTGGGGAATGGGTGTGTGTGCATAAAGCAGATGCCTGCAGAAGAGAGAAGGATGGGTGGGTGTTGCAGCTGACCCTCCTGGGGCAACCACAAGCTTTCCCCTCCCCTCCTCCTTTGTTCTGACTTGGATGCAGGCATCTGGATGTGTTTTGGGGGTGACTTGCTGATGCAGCGGGGAAGCTGAGGCAGCTGAAAACTCAAGTAAGCCAGTTGCAAGCTTAACGGTTCTCTGGGCTCCAGTTTCTGAATCCTGGGCTGGCAAAAGAGAGGGGTTGGTTTTGGGTGTTCCTGGATCCTTGCAGAGAAAGCTGGTGCTGGGATGTGCTTCAAAGCAGAGGGGATGAGTTCTTGTGGCTTTGGAAGGATAAGAGAATTGGGACAATGGGATAAGTTGATGTTATTCTTTTCTGATCTGCTTTCCATGACTGGCCCTGTTGCTCCACACACAGGTGGGTTCACACATTGCACAAAGCCATTGTGTAGGACTCCACCGATTCCAGCCTCACAGAAACCCAAGCCATGCTGCTTTGTAATCGTGGTTTACGGCTTAGTGTAATGGGTGAACCCTGTTGTAGTCTTGAACTTGGCCATCATGCATTCTTCAGCAAAGAAGCCAGGGCACCCCAGGGTGGTGTTCACAGGCTTGGAGGGAGGAGCTTTTACCCATGAGCTGAGAGGGGGATCTATGCCTGGAAAGATTTTGTTTCCCATTAGCTGTGCTTGCAATGGGCTTGGATTTTTTTTTTTTAAGAAGACAAACCAATGTTTGAATCCCACCCCCAAATTGTGGGGAGGCTTTGTTTTGCCAAAGAACATAGTTGTACAGTAACAGGAACATTTTCTAATCCCAGCCTCCAAACTGCTTAGCTGACTTCAGAATAACCTATTTCCCTAAGCATTATGAGGTTAGAAGCAGGGAAGTGAAATTAGATAGCCAAGCTGAGTTTTGTGCCTGGTTTTACTCGATCCAGATCCAGCGCTCAGAGAAGAAATGCTTGGTGACCATGACTCCTGGCATTGTAATTATACAGAACATGGTTCTGTCCCTTTGAGGAGGAGTTTTGCGTGTCCTTTAGTATCTCTACAACGATAAGGACTAGAAGCATGTCATGTCAGAAGAAATATTTAAGAATCCAATATTTTTGGATGTAGAAGAAAGTTGACTTGTGGCAAAACATCTGAATAATATTTGCACAGCCAGGGCTTGGCCTGGTATGGTTGCCAGTCAACCATGTTAGGAGCATGTCATTATAAAGCAAGCTTGGTGTGACTTTTTTTTTCAGACACTGTTTACCCAGGAGAGGACCAGGAGAAACTGAAAATGTTTTTTGTGGAGACAGAGGAAAGAAAAATCTTCTAGAATTCCCAGGTCAGCCTGGGAGTTGCAGTCAGAATACACAGGGAGGGCACTGAGTTGGGGAAGCTGGGGTAGGAGAGGAGGGAAGATACAGCTCTGTTTATGGGGTGGAAACTGGATTGCAGAGTGCCTGGCTTGCTCTGAAAGGACAGCTGTCTTCTCTCCCTCCCCCCTTCCTGCTTCTCAAGCTTCCCTCCCAGGAGCAGAAAGGGTAGATGTCACTGCCCTTTCCTGCCAACACTCTTGTTTCTGAGCCTGCCCAGTATGAAGGACCCTGTTTTAATGTGTCCTGGAATGTGCTGTGGAATTCTCCCTGGGCAGATTAGGAGCCGTCCAGCCGGAGAACAGCAAGGAAACTGACTTCATTTCTTCAGGGCAAACCAGATGAAGGCAGGGGGATCCTTGAAGGAGATTGGGTTGATTCATGGGGAGGGGGGGCATAGCCTGACCCAGTGCAGCCCCTCCACTTTATGCTCCCCCCCCCCCCGCTGCATGCATTAATGCAAACACACAGGCCTGAGTGCTTCATTAGCAGCACGTGGAATCGAGTAATGCAGCCATATCCCATTAGCCTAATGAAAGAACTGAGCAGGCACCTGGTACAGAGCTGCTGATTCTTGGCAAGGGGCTTGGGGCTGGCGGCCTTGGGGTTGCTTAATGTAGTCTGGGAATTATTTGAGGGGGGGTGGGCCGGGGGAGAAGGGCTGGTCCCTGCTTTTGGAAGGGCTAACAGCAGCATCTGTTGACTAGCAAGCAGATCAGCCACCCAGGAGTCTCGTGCTCCGAAGACAGAGGAAGGGGCATCTGTGATTGTGAGCGTGTGTCACATTGGGGAGGGAAGGAGGGAGGAATGGAACCAACTCCTCCGAGAAGAGACTGGCTGCGTTTAGTTCCAATGGACAATTTAGAAACTGGCTCCCATTTAAATGCATGAAGATTGGCAGGCGTGTAATAAACCAGCTACCAGTGTCACAGTTTTATGGATCGCCATCTGCCCACAGACCAGCAAGTCACTGCAGTGCTCTCTAGTCTTAACTGATTTTAACCCGTTCTTTATAAGCAGTGGGGAGAGAGGGTCCCTCATGCACAAACTCCCCACCATCAGTGGCCAAAGTCTGCTGTCCTACCCCAATAACTCTACAGGGTCCTTCTTGTTTTTGCTAAAGCCGCTCTCTCTCTCTTTTTGGCAGTGAACCCTGTTCACTATCCTCTTCTCCTTGTTGCACTGAGTATCCAGTGATGTGTCTAGCATCAGGAGAGAGGTCAGCACTGACCAAAGCCAAAACAGAGCATCTTCTTCTCTCTCACTTCCCATGGATGACCTAATCACATCTTAATCAGGATCGCTGAAGTGTTATGCTGCCCAACTTCCATTGTTCATTTTGCAGTTCCTGCTAAGAGAGCAAGATGGAGGCCACTACAGAAGTGGCAGGAGCAGCAGTAGAGGTCCAGAAGACCGCTAGGCCCTCTTTGTGGAGAGCAAAGTAGGTGAATCAGCCTCCTCTTCAGAAGCTCATCCTGCACAAGAGAAAGCTGAACTCACATATAATGCAAAATCATAAAACATCACTTACAAACTACAATGGGTAGATTTACACAGCATGTAGAGCTACAATCAAACAGATTATGTTATGGCTTAGCATAATATAGTCAATCTTTTTTCTGTTGAAGGCCACGTTTTCTTGGGGGTAGCTCTGTTGAGGGTCTCCTGGAAAGTGGAGCTAAACAAGAAGAGGATGGGGCCAGGCAAAAATGAGTGGGACCCCTTCTCTTTCTCTGAAGCACCAAATCTTTATCAACTTCTTTCTTCCAGACTGCAGGCTGTGGGAAAGGGAGAGACAGCTCTTCCCAGAGATCTGAATTAATCTTTTGCACAGAGCCACAGGTTGTTCACATCTGTGGGAACCTCACCAGAGCCTTATCTTCCCTAGCCTGCTATCCTTCAGATATGGTGGGACTACAGGTTTTGGAGCTCTGGGAATGACTCTTCTGAACACATCTGAAAGGCACAAAGTTGAGGAAAGTTGTGGTGATAACATTATAATTTGCTCAACCAGTTAGAAGAGGGGTCTGCTTGTTGGTTGAAAAACGCATCAGACCAACAATGGATCAAAAAGATAAAAGTTAAAAAGGCCTTTCCAGAGCACTTTCAACTGGGGGTGGAGGGGAGAGGGGAGATTTGTCTCTAGCCCTGGTTTTATAATCTTGCTCAGCCAAGGATTTATTCTGCAGCCTTGGACAATTCACTGTTCCCTGACCTCCTTTCCCAATCTATAAAATAGGAATAACGTTTCTTGCTACACCAGGCTAAGTCAATATGGAAAGAATGTACACCTCAAAGACAAAGCATTTTAGACAGGGAGCTGCTGTTCCTTTAAAATCTCAAATTTTAATCAGCTGGTGATGCTGTAGAGAACGATACAGGAGATTTGGCATGATGTTGTTGACTAAAATGTTGGTTCTGGACATGGTAAGCTTTAATATGAATGAAATAGCTCTGTGCAAGTTTTCCTTTACATAATAACATTGTAGGGTAGGTTAGTCTAAGAGGAGAGGAATCTAAGTGTGCTGCAGAAGGTTCCACAAAAATACCCGCAAGTGATTTGGTAAGCATTAAAAAACAGATAAAGCAATCAAAAAGAGGCTGAGATGCAAGCTACGTAGAAGGGTGGGACTCTGTGTCTGGACCTTGCCACTTCCAGGGGTCTGGACTTCAGTTTCCAGAATTCTCAGCAACAGCCATGCTGACTGGGGAATTCTGACATTGCTCAGGTTGGGAAACGTTGGGTGAGGCCTCCTTGAATGAATGTTGGTAAGTGGACTTTTCCATTACAGCTAACTCTTTGTGGGGCAAGAGTAATGGTTTAGGTCTCTAAAGTTTAGGTTCTGAATTTGCCAAAAGACCAGGCTTATTTTAAAGCTTATTTTATCCCCCAAAGTAAAAATTAGTGGTGGACTCTATGTGAGCTCCAGAGGCTGCAAAAAACACCTCCAACGTGACTCAGGCAGCCTGTAGGCGTGAGTTGCCCACTGTGATTTATTGTGTTGTATGAACCCATCCAACTGTGGTTTGCTTCATAAACCCTAATGAAAGAAACAACAGCTTAGTATAAGGCACAAAACCAGCTTCTTTTGACTTTACACCTTTTGGTGTAATATGTAACACTCAACACAGATGTCTGTTCCCATAAAAATGATCCCAGCCACCATTTAGGCCTCTCTTGCCTGCCACCCCCTCCAGCACTGGGTGGATGCCTCCTTTCCAGCTTGTTAAACTGGAAGCAGAGCCGTCCCTTGATAAGAAGAATTGCATTCATCGTGTCGTGTCTCCCCCCCCCCCCCCCCCCCCCGTTGCAATCTTGACAGAAAATTGTTCTTCTGAAGCTGCTATTTGCATCAGGGTGAACTCTGTCACCCCCCATTGATGTCAGTGAAGATTTGTCAGAACTGCACTGAAGGAAGAAAAGTTTAACTTTCCTGCCCTGTGTGCTGGAATTTGCTAATTATTAACTCTTTCCTGGCTGCTGTTTTGCATCTTGGTAATGTGTGTGAAAAACACATCCTGCAACCTGGTTGGAACTTAGAGAATGTTGGATCAGTTCCGTTCCAGCAACACGCAGGATCCCCAAATGGTTAGACAGCCTACCTGGGGAACCTTGGTACAGTGTGCAGCTTCCTTTAACTTTTTTTTCCTAAAAGATTATTTTGAAGTTTGCCTATTATTTCTCCTATGCAACAGTGTGCATTTGTCCTTTTTAACATGTTACAAAGTATTTTATTTGTTTATGCTACATAACTGGACTGTCCACAGGAAGATCCCGACTGAAGTCTAACCTCAACCAGGAAATCTGGCTAGGTAACTTTCGGCAGTTACTTTCTCTTAGTCCAATGCACTGTGCAGAGTGATGGTTGTGGGGGGAAATGGGAGGTGGGAGAGCTGAATGAATAAATAAATGCATGCCACAGGACAGTTAGGGAAGTTTCAGCTGGGCTTGTTTTCCAATCAAGTGTATACAGAGATACACTTGTGCACGCACAGTGCTAGCAAGGTAGGTGTGAGATAGTTGGTTGTTCTGCAGATAGTTTACACTTAATTCCTCTAAGGCACGTTTTCACGTATGTGCCATTGAGAAATATCTAATGTGGCTGTGACAGTGTTTGCTCTGTTGATTTCTCTATGTTATTTTTATTAAAATATACCTCTTAAAATATGTCTGCTAGAAAAAGCATGTTCTGGAAACGGGCCCTTGGAGATCCAGAAATCCATGCTCAGTGAACATTTTAGTGACAACTTGGAGCTTGCTGGCACAAATCGACTAGGTTCACCATAAAGTGGTTAGCTTGGATTTGGCTTAGTGTGTTCTGTGAACTGAGCCATAGGGGTTTCTTGAACAAACCATAGTTTAGCCTGATGTGTGGTCCTAGCTATTACTTCAGAACCATGGCAAGCAGTCCTAAAAGTATATACGAAGGAGAAGAGGTCAGGAATAAACTAGCACGTTTTACAGTTCTTGAGCAGCATATTTGGGCGTGTGTATGTGAATGCAAAACATTGTTTTTAAGCGATTGAGTTAGCAAGGTTTTTGAAAGAGCCCGGTTGTGTTCCTTTTTCCACCTCTGAAGGGCTCCAGGTCTGGCGCAAGTAGGGATAAAGGCGGGCTAGTCACGACTCACGGAGGTGCTTGCTTGTGCCTGCCCAGCTGAAGGACTCAACTCGGGGACTCCTTTGCAAAGGCAAGTGAAAACTTGCTGCTACCAATTTGGGAGCTCCCCTGAGTGGGGGCAACGAAGGGCGCTCTGAAAGCCCTCGACAGTTAGGAGCTTAGGCTAGAAATTCCTTGAATGCTGCCTGAGGAAATCGTGAACGGGCTTGTGCGGGGGGGGGGGGGGGGGGCTGGCGGCGGAAGAGCGACTTCTGAACTGGAGCATTTCAGGATCCCGCGTGATTGAAGCTCTCCCTTGGAGCAAGCCCGGCTGGGAGAGTTTTCTTGCCGCAGGGGGTTGTGACTTCCCCCAGCGCAGGCCGCCCCTCCCATTTCTCCCCTTCCCCTCCGCCTCACCCCCTTTGTGGGGCGATCGGGAGGCCGGAGAGATGCCAGCCGCTCCGGATCCAGGTCCTCTTGCTTCTGCTGCCCCCAGCTGGCTCTCGGTGTTCCTCCGCGAGGAGTTCACGCTTGCCTCCGTGCCGCGCGCTCCAGAGGCGACCTGGCAGCCTCTCGGGGGGGGGGGGGTTTAGGGGAAAGGGGCTGGCAAGAGCCAGCCTTTCCCTAACGCTTGCCGTGTGAGTCTCTGCCGCCTGCTCTCCCCCCCTCCCCGGTGGTGGAGTTTGCGGTTTTGCTTTTTTTTTTTTTTGTCCAGGGCCGAGCGAGGCGAAATGTTCGCCCCTCTCCGGCATTGCAGTGGCTGGAACTGGCTTTGAGAAAACATCGCCAAGGAAAGCAGGCTGTTGCCGGAACCAATTAGGCTGTAGCCAGCAGGCAGAGTTTCAGCCCCTGTTCTTTCCGGCCTGTTCTCTCTGGCCCTTCTGTCTCTCTCTCTCCCCCCCGCCCCCCCTTGGCTTCCCTCTCAAAGCCTTTTCTTTGCTCTGTCTCCCTTTTCTCCCCGCCTCCAGGATCTCAGTTGCCTCTCCGTGCCTTTCCCTGTCGGAGCTTGTTTTGGGCAACGTGGAGTTGCTAGTGAGTCATGCCGCGCGGAGGGGATTTTAAACGCGTTGGGCTGTTGTTCAGGTGCGCGCTGGGGGTGGGATAGAGGAGGGGCTTTGGACGGGCGGCGGGTGCTGAGGAAAGGCGGGCCCTTGCCCAAGCCACCCGTGGGTAGGGTGGGGTGGGGTGGCTTGGCGCGGCGGGGGGGAGTCTCATTCTTCTCTCTTCAGAAGGAGCTCTTTGTCTTCTGCGGGGAAGTTCAAGGACTTCAGGGGAGTTCCGTGCCGCCGCCCCCTCCCCTTTGTGGAAGTGCACTTGAGTGTTTGTGTCCTGTTCTTGCTCAGGACAGAGTGCTTCGGAGGGTTCTCGCACCGGCTTGGAAGAAGGTTGTTGGGGAAGGTAGAAGATTGAGAAGTTAGAAGTTCAGACTTCGTTGGTGCTCTCAAGTTGGCAGCTCTCTGTAAGCATCGCTGCCACACTTTGTAAAAGGGGGTGGATTCTGGCTTGCCTACCTTCCAGGGTTGTTGTAAATGTGACCCTAAGGTCTGCACGGGAAGCCCTTGGAGCCTTCGGAAAGGGGTGCATAAATACATAGTGTTGTTAGAGTCTGCCTTTGCCCCGCACAGCCCCCTCCCGCCATTCACTCTGAGACATGCCTTGTAACTTGAGCCTGGCTATCGTCCAGACTTCCTGCACCACCCACCCCATCTGTGATTGAGGGCCGAAGGCCTCTTTCCATTTCCCTTGAGGTAGGGGTGTGCGTGTGCGCGTGCGCGCCAGCTTGTCACTTTTGGCTGAAGCCGCCAGCCGCTGAGTCACCGACAAAACTTAGAGCTGTTGGAACTTCCTGCGAGCTTGCAGGGAGGTAGGGAAGAGGACCCAGGTGGGGAGGGAACAGAGGGGGCTATTGGGAAAGTTGGGGCCGGATATGCGGTCGCCCAGTTTTCCGAGGGTGGCGCTCAGCCGATGACAGGGTGTGCTTTGCACAAGGAAGAATGCCTGAGACCCAGCCGCCTCTCTCTTTGAGTCTCACGCAGGGAGGGGGGTTCTCAGGGGCCAGCCAACATCCTGTTGTCATGCTGTCCTCCTTCACCTCTTCCTCCTCCTCCTCCTCCTCCTCCTTTTTAATTTTAGCTTTGCCATGCCTTGAGCTACACAGCTAAGACATTTGCAGCGCCGCTGAAGAAGGAGAGGAGGGATTTAGGTCAAGCACTCGAGTGAGTAGAAACAGCCATCTGTGAAAAACGTGAAGGCCACCCAGGGCTGAGAGACGGGAGGGAGGTGCAATGGTTGGGGGGGGGGGGCTGGCCTCCAGAGGTTGGGCAGCAAACTGGCTTTTAAAGAAATGCACAACAGGCATCTTCTCTCCACCTTCCCCCCTTCCTGGCAGATCTTTATCCTCCATTTCATGTATCTCCTGGAAACAAACCTGACCAAATCCTTCCTTCCCTCCTTCCCCCTCCCCTCTACCGCCCCCCCCCCCAGCACACAGACTCACAGAGCTTTGTCAAATGAAAGAGAAAGCTGTGTTGGGACTGTTTAGGCAAAGATCCAAGTTCATCCTGACATCTAACAGGAAGAGGGGTGGGATGTATGTAAGTGTGTGTGTGTGAGCGCACTCATACACACATGTTTGTGCCTAGGCGTATTTGTGTGCGGTTAGGGTGGAGTAAGGAGTAGATAAAATGATGCTTGGCCAGGGACAGAATTAAGTCTGTGGGGTGGGGGTGCAGGAAAAGTTCTGGCGGGCTCATGAGAAAGGCAGTCTGGCTGCTGGAAGCCTTGATGGTGATGGTGAAGCATAGGAAAACAGCTACAGACCCGGGCTGTGGAGGATAGGATGAGAAAGGAAGGGCCCCGAGATGCTCCAGATGAAAACTGGGAAAGATTTCTTCCTTGGTAATCCAAAAAGAAACTGCATGCGAAAGATGGCCTTCTGCGTGGGAATGGCTCTCGGAAAGAAAGAGTTGGTAGTTTTCTCCGTGGTTGGAGTTGAATATAGAGTTGGAAAAAGCTGCAACTACTGTGGATTTGCTGGCTGGCCTTGAGAAAGTCTCTCCCGCCCACCCCCCTTCTCTCTCAGCCTTTCTTCTGCATCTCTGCCCAGAAAGCGGTTCGTGTGGGTGGGTGGAAATTAAAAAAAAAAAGAAAAATCAAAAGTTGCTTCAGTGGTGTCTTAGTTCAAAGGAGACATGTGGAAAATTCAGCCTTGTATTGGGGGTGGGAATTGGGACAGCTAAGAATGTCACCGCTGCTAGGCTTATGGTCGACATACGGGGCTGGTTCACAAAACAAAATGGCCTAATGTGTTGTGTGAACCAACCAGGCTGTGTTGTCACAACACGCTGAACCACAAAGCAGACGTCCACATTTTAGTGCAGGATGCAAATGTGGACTGAGCTCATGTAGCTAGTTTATGGTTTGGAGTGTCTTGCCAACCCATTAAATAGGATAGGTGGAGTAAAATGTGCTAACTTGAGGTACGCATGATGGGCAACACTCAGCCTTATAGTGGCAATACCTGTCTGTTCCTCCACTTCTAAGAAACTTGCCTAGTGAAAAATTAAGAGGATCCCCTACTGGAGCAGAAAACATCTTCAGGTAGCCTAGGGTTCTGTTTTCCAAACCTGGTGAGATGCCTCCAAAAAATTCACAGGTAGGTAATGAAGGCTAAGAGCTTTCCCCTCCTCCTTGTTCTTCCACTGGGCAATCCAAATTAAAAGCCACGGATAGATGTATCATTGTGTGAATTTTTCTGTTGCCCCCCCTCCACAAGCTGTATGAATGAGGGGCCATCTCTGTGTCTTGTGGCAGCCTTCTTTAATTGATGTGTGATGTAAATAACTCCTCCCTTTTCTCTGTCCTGCATCTGCTATCAATTAACCACACTAGGTGACCCTGAGTTCCAGTATCATGAGACAGGAAGGAAACATTTCTCTTACACACCATGCATAATTTTATAAATCTCCACATCTTCTCAGTCCTCCTCTTTGCACCACCACCACCACCTGGAAAACCAAGAAAGTGTTATATTTTGAAGAACTGCTCAGATAGGCTGAGCTATTTTCTCTTGCATCTGGGAAGACTTGGCCTCACAATAAGCATCCGTAGGGGAAATTGTGCAAAATGGGAAATTAAAAAGGAGACTTCTTGAAGCTTCTTAGGACTCTTTCTTAGGGCTCCTGCTGTGGTCAAAAGAAGCTCCAGATCTTTTCTAGTTCTTCTACGCAAGTTGCTACCTGTCTCAGTGGCTCAGTTTCCCCACTTGCCATGGGCACACCCATTTTGTCTGTCTTTGCTTGAAAGTGTTCGCTGTTTTGTCATGGCTGAGGATGCAGCTCTGGTGGATCCATGCTTTATTGTTCATGTACTGGCAGATCTCTTGAGCATCAGGTTGGGCGTCCTTAATGCCCTGAGCCTGTTCGGCAAAAGTAGCAGGCAAGGTAGCTGCTCTGAGCAGAAGGTTGGCCTGGCTGGGTCTTCAGAATAGTAATTGGTTTTCTTCCCAACTGGAATGACCTGTCCACTTTTAAGAATCTCCCTTGCTTTTCTAAGGGCCTTTCTCAGGGCATAAGCGGGTACACGTATTGTGAATACGTGTGCTTTTTTCCCCCTCCCATTGACAGTTTCAGAACCTTGCCTTGCCACAGAAGTTTTAAAGTAGTGCGGCATGTAGCCATGATGATGAATGTGATGATTTGTGGTACAAGGCTCTGGGCAGTGTTTAGCAAACATGCATGTACAAGCAGAATCCCATCAACTCCATTGTAAAAAAAAGATTGCCTTTTGCGGACATGAACTTTTAAATGTGCCCTCTCTAGATGTCAGCCACAACAACAACAGTATAATGAAGTGTTGCAGGCACTGAAGGGGTGGAGTTTGCCACTTCTCACCGGTGAACTAATGAGCAATATCCAGTGGGTGCCCATGACAGTTGTGTAGCTGGACTTCATATGATAATAAAAAATGGCAACAAAGGCACTAAACCTGAAAATGAAGGAATAAATGTTCCCAAGTGTTGCAGTTTAGAAAATAGAATCTTTCCAATCAATAGGAGCAACTTGGGTGAGAGAAGTACAAATCAAATAGGAAACAAATCTGTGTTGTAGAAAAACATGTCATCTAACAAAGCTTAAGAATTTGGGTACATATCATGATGGGTCTGTTAACTATCTTTTGGGGTTCTTTACTGACCCTACAAATTTATTCATGCAATTCAACTTAGTTACTGGATTTGCACACCACCCTGGACCATAAACTAACCAATGGCCTAGGTTTCCACAGCACCCTAAGCTATAAAGTATTAAACAAGGTCACCATATAGTGTGAGTAGAGCTGCTGTGTTTGTAATTGAACCCGATTAAGCACATTGTGCAGAGACAACCATGTCTGTTGGATTCCGGCACACACAGATTTTCCCTGTCTTTGTTTCCGTGTTTGGAATGAAACATGATGACATAATAAGCATGAAATTACACTCATGTAGGTACACATCGTATGTGTCTTATGTGGTGTATTTAGAAGGTGTAGGATAGAAGGAGGAAGGTGCTTGGTGTCAGGTTATTTTCAAAATCGTGAAGTAGCCAAGGCCTGGAGCTCAACTTTTCTTTTGACCAGAAATACATTGGAGAATATGCCATTGGCTGCTATGAGTCTATAGAAAGAGCTAATGCAGCAGGCTGTTTTATGATATACACATTGACCATTTTACCATGAAGACCAGAAAGCTTTGCTATTACAACTTTGTGCAGTCTTGGGGTGTGTTTGTGTGTCTGTGTGTATGTATTTGGTTGCAACTGTAATTTTAAAGTTTAGGAAACCAAACTTTTTAAAGGAGACAAAATTGTGTCTTACATATAACTCTGTCACAGTTTTAAAGGTTTGGATTTTGAAGAAAGAGCAAATTAAGATCGTAACTGTAGAAGGCAGCATTGGTGAGTTGGGTTCACACAATGTACTAAAGCCCAAATTAGGAAAATTGTAACTAACTGTACTTTGGTATAACAAGCAATGTCCAAGTAAACTAGAGGGTGAGCTGAGATGATGGATAGATTCTCATAGGACACTGAACCATGATTCCCCAACACCATCCAATCCCATATTCACCTAAATCTGACATGCGACTGGTAGTGATATTGTGGGTTTCCTGAACCTACCAGCAGCCATGGTATGTTTGGGAAGGGGGTCTCATCCCACCTACAGGATTATTGCTTTTAGTAGCGGCCTTACAAAGGTGTTGTACACTAAAGAGATTCAGTTTTCACCTGAAATGCAAAATATTTCTAGCCTATCTGGAGGTGTGCAATGTTTGCTCATAGGACATGAAGTTAGACCAAGGTGGAACATTAATGCATTTAGTTCAGTATTACTAACACAGGCTGGCAGCCCTCTCTTTCCTATCTCTTCCTGGAGATGCCTGGAATTGAACCTGGTACCCTTCAGTGTGCAGTGCAGGCACTCTGCTGCTGATCTGTGCATGCTACTGAGAACAAGAAGGAGAACACAAAAGTCCATTTTCCTTCTCTCTGAGGATGATAGCAACATGCACAAAGCTGCGGGAGTGGAAACACCACAAAGGGGTAACCTGTCAAATGCTTTCATCACAGCACACTTCTACAGGAAAGAACCGTTCTTTCATCCTAAGATAACTGGGGCTCAGCCTTTTGTTGAATAATTATGTCCCAATTGGGTGGGGGCTCTAAAAGCATCTCTAGAGCTTTTCCTTGCTGCCTATGGGTTGGGTTAAAAAAGCTGGCAATCCTTTATTTTTTACAGTATTTAAAAAGCGGGGGGGGGGGGGGCGGGTAACCTTTCCTGCTTCTTCTGGATAGGGAGATAAATTAGAACGTATCCCATCTGTGATGTTGGTCACCAAGACCTTGTAGTTTTTGCTTCTCACCTGGATCTTTGGCCAGGTTATTTCTTAGTAGAATAAGCAGAAGCAGCAGCAGCTGTGTTGAGGGTGCTGACCCAGCTTAAAGGAAATCCTGGCCTTGCTAGTAATTAAGGGCAACTGCTTTGCAATTTGCCTTCTCACTCTCTGTCTCATTTATGTGCTTGCTGATGACCATAAAATGTGTTCCCTTATACCAGCCCTTGCCACCTTAGTCCCATCCAGAGCTGCTGAGATTGCTACTTCCCAAATTTCCAACAAGTATGGCTAAAGGCCTTGCAGACTGGGAATTGTAGGAACTGTAGTCCCACATCCAGAGGATTACAGTTAATCATAACTCCTAAACTTCTGCTTATGTCATCTGCTCAATACTACAAACCAGAGAGCTTCCAATGTTCTTCCTAGTGGGATTCTCTCTCGTCTCCTCTCTCCTCTGAAACGTTGGTCTGATGTTCATGCTATGTACAAGTTAGCTTTTGTCTACTACTTTTATTTATAAATTTTACACTGAAAAATGTAGGTATGGGGTAGCCATCGCTTTGGGTGGGTCTAGTTACATTGCTAGAAATGAAGCAGTATTACTTTGTAAGATCCTGGTATGATGCATATTCAAATGTACCTTTGATCCTGATCTTAGCTGGACATATGCTTTCACACTGAGAGAAGAACACACTATACTACCTGACTTTGCACCGACTCATAAGTGTAATTCCACCACTAGTGGTAGACAGGAACAAATCTTTATTTACATGCTCCTACCCTCTCCACCAACTTAAAAAAAATAAAATAAAAAGCTAGCTTCACATTGGAAGTTCTGGGTAAGTTTGCTTTTTTAAAAATTTCCTTTTGATTATTTCTGGAAAGCTACATGCAGCTTTGCAAAATCTCCACTAGGAGGTATTTTTTATTTAAGAAAAAATACTTATCAATGCTGTTGGCTCCTGTTTCTCTTTATGCATGTGGTGCCACGGGAGTGAAAACAGCCTCTTGAACACTCTACGTATCTGGTGATTGATGGGCTGGGGGGCTGGAAGCGAAGGGAAGGATGAGAGGTTTTGGGCCACCCACATGGATCAAAGGAGCTGGGTAGAGAGCAACATAGGTGAGGGTTTGCGATGGGCAAGTAATGATCATGTGTGTCTCTGGGATGAGGGGAGTAAATAACTCCCTGGGTTTGGAAGAAGAGGTAGGCGAGGTGACAAAGTCTGTGGCTGGACCTGGTACTGATTGTCACAGCTGGCAAGGTGATGCCGAGCATGAGTGCCCTATCTTGCCCAGCTCAGTGCATTCCTTTCCACTGTTTAAATAATATCTAGCTTTACTAGGTAGACTTTTTTAATGCTGAAAATTAATTTCCGGCGCTATTTTAATTTTGCTGTATTTAATTTGATGCTTGCTTTAATTAACTGCTGGGTAAACCTTCTCCCAAGCTACTCTCAGATGCTCATGATTGCTGGAGTGATGGGCTGGAGGCTGCCCTCCTTGGTTGGTTGAGGAAGGAACGGATGGAGAGAAGCCGCTTGGCTTCTGGTATTCCCCTCGTGCTTCAACCCTGCCTGCACCCACGGGGTGTGGAAGGCCTTCTGGTGATGCTTGGAAGCCTTGGGAGGATCAGGATGCAGAGATGGTTAAAGGAGTGGTTCTTCCTCCCAGGTACAGCTCTCCTCTCCAACCTGGCTAATTAAACTACCGCACCTCTCAGACAAGGCCTGACATCTTTGAATCCATACAAAACATCATGCCTCTTTCCCAGGCCTTGCTGTAAAGGGGAGGAAAAAGGGAGCCCAGTACTTTCTGTTAAGCTGTGGGTTATTTTATGCTGTGGTGACTCTGAGCATTTAAAAACTCGACTGTCCTGGAGGTCAATTTAACTCAAGGACGAACTTTCTGTGGCTGAGTGATACGTTTGGTCTTTGAGTGATGCTCTGAAAACCACAGTCCAAAAGGGCCAGGAAGGGGAAAGTGGCTGAAGCTGGAACAAACAACAATCAGTTTGATTACTGTAGTTAAGAAGCAACTCTCAAGAGGGGACAGGGGACTCTGAGGCTGCACCCAATGCTCTATGGGGGTGCAAACAGCTTATGCTGTTCATCCCTCCTCTTTATCCAGTTCTCTCTTGTGTTTTAAAATTGTGGTGCTGCTTCTCCCCTACTTTAGATCTTATAACCCAGAGTTCCTGAACCTGGTACCCACCAGATGTCCTGGGACACACCGTTCAGAACTGGGAATTGTATTGGGACTACCTTGGGAGATACCACCTTGGAGAAGATGGTGACAGCCCCATCTCACTGCCAGACATCCTCCATGCCACTTGATCTGGGGAATAAATGAAGCCACAGCAGTTAAAGGCATTCAGCTACTGTTGGAGGCTGACAGTATGTACAGTGTGGTATTCCCATGTTTACTACAGCAACCTAAGCAACGTGTGATGAAGTTCACACATGTCTTGAGAAGTAGGCTTTTCTTTTACACTTATTCCCTAGGTACAGTGATGGCAGCAAATACTACTTTTAAATAATTAGAAAGTGAATTTGGGGCTGAGTTTTTCCAGCTTCTTTTTTAAACTGAAAAACACGATACACTTTTTTTTTTTTTTACCACATCCTCTCTGCTTTGCCATGCTGTGCTGGTTTCTTATTAACCTCTGAACGAGTTCCCCCTTTTCTGTAGAGAAACTGCCTTACAACAGCTTGCCCATGACTTGCACATGCGGTGTCAGCAAGGTATTCAGGAAATTAATAGGAAAGGAAATGGTTTATCCTTTATTCCTTAAGCCGATTTTGGTTTTATTTTAGTGTGTATGGGGCGAGGGAGAGAAGTTCAGACAAAGGTCTGACCCCTACATCTAGGTTAAGAAAAGGCAATGGCTGTGTTCATATTATGTGCTGTGCCTAAACAAGCCATGTTATGGCTTGATGCAATGGCTGGGCTAACCCAACGTGCTAAGGCAATGGATTCCTGCAAGACAATGAAGCACAACCTACCCGACTCCTTTTGGACTTGACATCACACGCTGTGCAAAAACCATCTCCAATGAGATGAGAGACACAAATATACCGTTTTTATAATATTAGAAACAATATGAACCATTTGCATTTATTATTTCTTGGTAGCGTGAAGAGGTCATCTCCACCTAGTGAAGATAGAGGGAACTCATTTGGGATCTACTTCAGACAACCTTCCCACAGGAGTTAAGATGTGCTGGAGCCTTGGTTTACGAGCCAGTTAATGGCCATTAATTTGCAGTGCTGGACAGCTTGATGCAGCAGGTAGATGATAGAAAGTGGCGTATGTGTGTCTCTCTCTGTTTGTGTGTGTAATCTTCCAGGGGAAAGAGGATTGGGAATGGGAGCTGACAGCAGGAGAGATGGTACTAGGGAAATGCAGAACGGGCTGCTTGAGGAAGATGGGGAAAACTGTGCTTAAAAAGGCTTCAGCTTACCTTCCAGGAGCATCTGAATGTTCACTGAGGCTTTCTGGTCAGGATAATTGATCACTGGGTGTTGTTGAAACAAAATTGAGGTAGCTCAGTAATGCTGAGAGAAGTTGAATTGGACATATATCAGCAGATCTAATTCCACGCTTCACTCTTGACCTGTTTCCTGGGTTTGAATTCTCTCTTTCTTCAGCCCTGGAGGTCAGAGTGGAAAGAGATGGGACCAGGCAGACCACACAATGCAAAGCATCGTTGAACAAATCCAGGGGGGTAGATTTGCAGCACCTTACCAGCCTCTGGGGGGGGGGGGGGGGAACTTTGCAGGGATTCAGATCAAAGATGGATTTTAACAGGACTGTGCAAGGCCTGCCTTCCTTCTTTCCTCTTCTGTGCAAGGCCTGCCTTCCTTCTTTCCTCCCCACTCATGGGGGTCCGGCATCAATTCCCTGTACAATTGATAGGAAGTTCCCTCCTCCTCCTCCTCCTCCTCCTTTCAGCACAATTTCTGATCTTTTGATCTGGGAGATCTCTTGGAAGGATTGTGAGCCAGAGAGGTGAAGCAACATTTGTCTATATTTGGGAAAGAGTAACGGCATCATAAGGAGAGAAGAACTTAAAGTGCAAATGCTGCACACTCCTTCTGGTAGTAGGAAACAGGGTGATGGTGTGGAGAAGGAGGTTAGGTTCCTTTCAGCATGGACAGGAAATCACATGCAAGCAGTGTGTGTGACCTTGATGTAATGCAAGAGGCTTCACACCACTTGCTGAGAAACCATGGTCGGCTTAATCACAATTAGCTGAGTTTGCATTACATGTTAAGCATGTTAAACATACCAAGGGTCACATGCAATAGCTGGGTTTGCACAGCACCCCAAATAAACCACATTAGGTTGCACTGTGATGTGTGGGTGGTCAGCAGACTGGCATAAATAGTTGCCCTCCAGGGTGATCAGCATCCAGGTTTCCTATACAGAATGGCTCTCTGAGCAACCAGTATTGTTGCCGTGAGAACAAACCCAGCTGCTGTTTAGAAAAAGCATGTGGTATAGCCCTCTGGGGTCTGTACAGCCTCACTGGGTATTTGAAATTTGAATGCTTCTATTCAAAAGCCCTGGTGTATTTGGGCTGAGAAAGGGACACTAAATCCATGTCTTACTTGCATATAGAAATTGATCATAATGTTTAGCTTTTTTTCTTTTAATAATCTTGTTTTGGGCAGGGGGATGTATGCGCTGTGAAATATACATTCCCTTGCTTGTATTTTTAAAGGGTGGTTACAGCTTTGAGAGGACTGTAGCATGTTTTTTCCCCAAACAACTGAATGGGCTTGGATTCTTTAAGTTTTAAGACTCCCTGTATTAGCCAAATATTTAAATCTAAAATTAATCAAGGGAGTTGGGGTGCCTTACCACAGCTTTGCAAATGCAAGACTCATTTGCTTCCCTGCTAGCTTGGTCTGCCCAGATAGGAAATAAGTGATAATCTAGTCCTGCCCTGTTTTTGCAGAGTAGAAAGGAAGAATGTTCTCACTGCGGCGGTTGACCAGGGAGTGCAAGGAGAAACTAATCTGGCCAAGGAAGAAATGGCTGAGCTTGTTTCAGCCTCCCTGCCAGAAAGATCACTGGCCTCCAAGCTGCCTTTGGCTCTGTCGATCAGCAAAAACAACAGTGCCGCAGTTGTCCAAGCAGGAACTCCAGCCGGGGACGACCAGACCAGCCAGAACTGCATTTAAATGCTGGGTTATGTCTCACCTCTTTGTTATGGATGGAGAGGACTAGTTCCTGGTCCCCACCCACGCAAAGCTCCTTTTGCTACTCCTCTTTCCTTGTACACTTTGGTCTTGTCAGTCTGTACATCTGATGGTGAGACCTGTTGTTGTGTGTTTTTTTTAATTAGAGCAAAATATTTGCATGTTTTCTCTGCAAAATGCGTGGAATCCAGGAAGCTGATATAGACTGAGCCAAGTTCTTGGACCATCTAGCTCAGTATCACCTACGCCAGTGTTTTTTTAAACTTGGCAACTTGAAGATGTGTGGACTTCAACATGCTGACTGGGGAATCCTGGGAGTTGAAGTCCATACATCTTCAGGTTGCCAAGTTTGAAAAACACTGACCTACACAGACAGGGAGCTTTTTTTCCCAGCCCTATCTGGGTATGCTAAGTATGGGAACTAGCAATTTTTGGCATGCAAAACCTGTGACCGGCCACTGAACCAAAGTTCTCCACTAATACAGCAACTCAATGGGCAAGGAATGAATACTGCCCTTTGCAGATTCCAAAGAGCTTGATCTTGTCCTGGGGGTGTTTGGGGTGTGTGGAATGTTGTTTTTGCAGGCCTAAACTGGATAGCTGGTAGCCCTTAATGCCTTTGCAGCATAAGAGAGATGTCTGAAGGAGGGAGGAATGTGGGCTGGGTCATGGGCTAAAAATAGATGGGAACTGAAAGGAAAGCATGATTAAAGAGGGGAAGAGTTAAAGAGGATAAAGAGGTGATAAGGGGAATGGGCAAAGGGAACAGGTAAAACCAGGGATAAAAGCACAAAGGTGTGATTGAACATGGGTGACCTAGTGTGCTTCCCCACAAGAACTGTGCACCAGTTCAAAAACTGTTGTGGGTCTCCGTGATTGTACAACAGTAGCTATCTTTGAGAGCTGAGATGATTTCTTTCTGTTTTAGCTGCAAAGTATACTTGAAACTGCAGCAAAGCTAGTTTTGTTCTGAGGGTATGTTTAAAGTGCTGCAGCTCTGTGGGGCTCATTGGCAGTATATCTCCCCACGTATCAGAATTGCCTCACCAGGCCTTGTTCTATCAGGTCCTGCAAAAAGAATGGTGGCTTGGTGACTTTTCATCTCCCACTCGTAGGAACTGCTGGGATTTCACTGAATGTGCCTTCATGCAGACACTGCATACGTTGTCTTGAGCTCCTGAAGGAAAGGCAGGATGTAAATCTAATAAATAAATATGCAAAATCCTATAAGAAATGTCAGAGTTATGTACAAACTTTATGTACACGTGTTGGTACTTTTATGTACAAATTTTTAAAACACGCAAAAAAACACTGATATCCAAACATTTTTTGTTGGGGGGGGAGCCCTCATATAGAAATTAATCATCCATCATCTCAAACTTTAAAATTACTTACTTGGGAGAGTGCAAACATTACACTGCTCCCAAGATTCTCCTTGCTGGGATCAGCTGAGAAGGAAATTAGCATTTTGGAGTTGGTATGTATAGCAAAATGAAACTGATGGTCATTTTGTTTGATATCTCTTCTGTGGCATGATCTAGAGGAGTGAGTGGGCTGAATTCTAGAGTCTACATTTTCTCTTCTTGATATCATTCGTGCTAAGGTGAATGTGACCTCCCTTGACTGGAAGGGGTACAAGAAAGGACCTTCTCCTACAGGATGTGTGAATTCAGCATTCAGACATTAAAGGCTGAATTATTTGTATAATTCCTAGAGGATTTTGCATATTTGTTTATTTGTTAAATTTATATTCTGCTTTTTCTCTATTCCATCCCCAGTAGTATTCACAGCACGTGCATAGTATATCCAGTTATAAATCAATGTAAGACCTGTTTTAGTTCCTCAATGGAAGATTAATTTGTAGTTCTAAGCAGCCAAGAGGGACTTGGCATTGAAAACAGCTTGCCAACTGACCTGTTTTGGCTGGCATGGCAGCAGAACAGGGTTTAGCAGAGGAAAGTGGATCTTCCTTGGTGCTGAGATAGTTTCCCCCCTTGAAAGTTCTGTTGAACATTTAAGTTTCCCTAGTTGTGACTCAGACATAAAGGCTTGGGAAGGGTTGGTCTTCTGTGACACTGTACACATTGTACTGAGTGAAATATCTGATTAGAAAACATTACCCTGGCCCTTGAGACTATTTTAAGTTGGGGGGGCATTTCATTTGAGGAGGAGTTGCTTGGTAGACCAGCGGTTGCACAGTTTGGGAAAAGAGGTACAGGGAGGTCCCATAGGCCACTTTGAGAAGGAGCTGGAGGTGAATGTCAGTTGGCAACTGGCAATAATGGTCCACTCATTTTGGAATTTGATGCTTCTGCTCTGGTTCCAGTTGCTGGGATGAGTGTCTCCAGGTGGGCTAAGGTTGAGGTATGGACGTCATCTGGACCTTTTTTATGCTGATGGTTTCAAATGTCAGGGTGTCAGGCAGTTGTGAGACTTTTGCTGAGTTTCTTGGAAAATAAAAAATTGAGGGGAATAAAGGGGAAGAGTTGAGTGATAGGGTGACAGGAGAACTGAATCCTGTTGTATTTTAGTCACTTAATTCAGTTTACACAGCATTTCATTGGATTGCATACATCCATGAAAAATAATCTCCACTTTCCTTCTAAAACCAAGTTTCTAGTCCTCTGGGGTGTTAGGAAATGTTTAACAAGTAAGATCAATGTCCAGCAGCAAAGGGAACCTTTCTTCCACAGTTCTTCTAATAGGCACCTATCCTGTATTCTTACTTACAGCTCACTAAGTTCTTTGAACACTATTTCCCTTTTACAAGTAGTCCTCATTTAGCAACCACAATTGGGACCAACAACTGGGTTGTTAAGCAAAGCAGTCACTAAGTAAAACTGTGACTGTCCTTATGATCTTCCTTCAGCTTTCCTTTGCTTTACAGACCTGCAAAGGTTGTAAATGCAGGCATTGGTCACGAAGTTACTTTTTTGTCACTGTTGTAACTGTGAATGGTCACTAAATGAGGACTACCTGTACTTTTGGAATAGCAGTGACCTGTTCTGAAGCTACATATCTGTACATAAACAATCCCTTTCAAATCATGGCCACAAATTATTTTTTTTTAAAGAATCACTGAAGTACATTGGTTAAAATTGTTGATTCTTGAGCAGTTCATATTATTATTGGCTTACATTTTCTTGTGACGTGAACTTGCAGCATTTTAAATGTTGAATTGATTGTGTATGTGTGTGAATTTTGGTTGCAGCTCCTTATGTCCTGTATATGCTCTTCTGAACTAAGTGCAAAGATTCCTCCAGATACTCTCACACGAAGGCTGTACAAACTTGTCCACACAGATAACATATAAAGGTAAAGACACCCTCAAGTCCTGATGACTTCAGGGATATGTCCGTGTGTTTTCGTGGCAACGGTATGAAAATATTTTGCAATTGTTTGCTTCTGGGATGTGCTTTCACCTTTCCAGTCTAACCTACAGCCTTGAAACTCTCTGAAGATTCCCCATCCACGTTCTAACCCATCCCAACTCTGTCTAGCTTCCAAACTTAGACAGTTGCCCAAAAGCTACCAGCTGCTAAGATGCCAACCTGAGATTTCGGCTGCAGGCAGCAGGCACGGTGACATACTTTATGCCAACTTTGCTTAAGGTGGTACCCTCCAGATGCTGGCTGAGAATTTTGGAAGTTTTAGCCCCACTTCCCCCTTGAGGAGGAACCTGGCTTATGCTAAACTGAGCCTTTAAAATTTTTCAGACATGGGGTGGATAGAAGTCAGCCGACTTGACTTTTGAAGGTAGGTGTGAGGAAATTGCAGCTATGTGACCATTCCACATTGTTTGGGGAATAGCATGCCTGCTGCTAAGCTTGCTCAAAATGGGGTCTCCCAAAGTTAAACTATCTGATGCATTGAATGGTCTTTGCTCAGTGAATCTAAAAATAAAAACAACCTTGTGGAAAACCAAAATAAAATGCTTATTCTTTGTGGTAGGTGTACAAACTTTTTTTCCTCCATCTCATTGGCTGGCCACCACAATTGGAGGGCACCCTCTTGGAAGAGAACCATTTTATTTCATTGTGTCTAATAGGAAGAATTATAACCACCCCAGGAAGACTGTGAGAGACAAAAGAGGGATAAATGATGGAAAATTACCCCGAATCAGTAGAAGAGCTGATTCCATGATTGATAAGTCAGGCTGCCCGAGTCACATCAGCATTTGATATCTTAATTGAAAGATTCAGCCTGTTGAAGTAAGTAGCATCCGTAAGATGCCAGTTGCAAGCTCCCTAATTCTTGGCATGGAGGAGAGGGATTTTTTTCCCCTGGATTTTTGAATGGCAGAGATCCCCACCCCACCCCACCCTAGATAGACATGGTTTAGCTGCAGCATGAATCAAAGGAGCTCTTTGCAAGCATGGCCCAGAGATTCCCTGGTTGAAAGCAAGCTCGAGCTGTGTCAGAAATACCTGAAGCTGAGCGGTTTCCATCAGGGTTTGCTTTGGTCCTTGGGGGTCTGGCTTCTGAAGCTGCGGAAGCATGTCCTTGAAAGCATGCCCGTAACACATGGGTGATATTATGCACATCCCTCATCCCAAGTGGGAGTTGTCCAATCCCATCTGGAACATCCAGTCAGAAGAGTCCTTTGGAAGAAACCACCAGCTAGCGTGTATCTCTTTGTACAGACCTATTGCGCGGAGAGCATCCAGCTCTCGGGAATAGATGTGCATTCTCATGCGCGCGATGAGGTGGGGGGCTTTTTTTCTTCTTTAAGTCTGTAGTCCTTTGGGATAGGCAAGTTTTGCCCACCTGCACTTCATTTGGAATAGTTCCTTCTCTCCCTGCCCTTTATCTGGGAAAAGGATCTTTTGTGCAGAAAGTGGGCTAATTCTCAACCAGAGGCAGCTGCTGAGATCTCGGTGGCTTCCTCTCGCCTTGGGTCAGGGCGTGCAGTCCAGCTGTGGACTTGGCTCTTGTCCTTTGTTTGCCGCACACCTTTGCAGTGCATTCTGGGAAGTTCATCCCACGGTGCCAAGCTGGCTCTTGAGAACAGAGGCTGCGGATAATTTCCAAAGCAAAATGAAAGAATGTGGAACTGAATGGGTACAGGACGGCCATGAATACGGAGTGGAGGGGCTGGGGCCTCAGGGGTTCCCAGCTGTGCCATGTGCATGCACGCACGCCCACACAAAGCCCATTCTGGTGCCAGCTGACAAGCCAGATCCCAAGCAGAATTTGCTCTAAGCAGACCAGTCAAGATCTGGGAGTGCTGCGTGAGTGGTTCTTTATGATTTACGTATTCATATTTATAGGCCGCTTCTCCTTTCTGTAAATGCCAAAGCCGTTTACGGTGGTGCATTTTGAAAAATTAGCCAGTTAAAAACAATCCATTGAAAAATAGCAGTTTGATGGCTGACATAAAAAAAGGCCTTTCTGAAAGACTTCTAAAACATGGCAGCATCACATCCTGCTATTCTGCAAAGAGGAGGCTTTTCCCCAGGATAGGTGCCATGGCAGGAGGGTCACTCTTTATCTCTTTGCTAAGCACCCTTTGCAAATGATGTCACAGAGAGCAAAACTTTCCCCCAAATTCATACATATTGTTTTGCAGAGAGGAGACTTCAAGGTAACCGGGTGCTGTGTTTTTGGGGAGTATTCTAGAGCAACCTCCTCCTCAGCTGAAGCTGGAACAGCACAACAAATGGCTGGATTTTCTATGACAAAGACCCCAACCGTTTCTCCTCCAGTTGGAGGCTGGTGTGAAATCCGATAGCTGTAGTTCAAAGCATTCCTGGGGAATTGGCGTTAAAGAGGCAGAGCAGAGTAGCAAAGAGTAATTGCTACTCTTCTCCTGAACATAAACAGTTGGCTGGTGACCTGCCCTTTTTCAAATGCAGCATCATTAGAGAGAGGTGTTGGGGAATAAAGTGTGCAAAAATAAGAGGCCGTGGGTCTTGAGGGAGCTGTGCAAATCCTGAAGTAACTAAGCTAGCCTTTCTTATGTGAGTGCCTTTTCTTTTAAAGATAGGTAGGATTACAAAACCCCTCATCCCCACATGAATGTCGTTCTGGGCATGGCTGCCTGTAGCTAGCCATGAAAACAAGGAGACAGAGCAAAGGAAGATAGTCCCTATCAGAAAGGCTTCGTGATGGAAGAACTGCAGAGTGTGCAAAATGTGTCTTTTCTTTTTACCTAAGCAAATCCTTTTGGAAATTTTCTCCTCACTGATAACCACCAATCTCTTCTGGGACAGCACTGGGGGAAAAGCATTCTTAAAAATAAAGGCTAATAAGAAAGAGAAGATGATAATTATCATAATCAGAAAAGGGAGAGGACCTCTGAGCTGTTGGTAACCCAGGTGGAACAGAACTCTTGAGCAATATTCTGTTGTAAGAGAAAGCAGGAGTTGCATTTCAAGTTGGTGGAAGGAGAGCTGTGAATCAGGACTGACTCCTCCACAGTCCAGCTCTGTGGCTCATTTTGTCACACATTTGCAGGGAACTCAAGTTCCCAGGGAGGAGAAGTGGAAGGCATTGTGACCAAACCAGAAATGATGCCAGTTTCCCACCCCACTCTTCTTCCTTTTCCACCCTTTTTTTAAAGTTATGTTTTAGTTCAACATTTTGGAGAAAAAAGAAAAAGGAAAGAACCAAGAAAAAAAAAAGGAGAGGTTAAAAAAAAAAACAAGGCAAAGAAAGAAAAATAAAGTAGAGAGTGAATAAACAGGGAATTTATAAGCGTCACAGCATTAAAAAGGACTGAATTTGTTAGGTAAGAATTTTCAATATTTCATTGATTAATTTTACATAACAAAGTACCTTATGCTGTTTTAAAAACTGCAGGTCATTGTTAAAATCCAAGCAATATACTAGTCTCCACAGCAATCATCAGCAGAATATAAATCATAAAGTAAAAGAATTACAGTAATTTCTGTACCAATAGCAGAGAATATATGTAGCTCAGGGTTGAACTTCAGCACTGAAGATGTTACCTAGCCAGGTAACGAAACGTCTGCAAGAAAACAACCAAGCTCAGAGAATTCCAAGGACTCCTCCGTAATTTCTGTCCAAATTTCTGTCCAAACAGTGGGGGATCTTATTCAAACCTGCTTCCTTTTTCAAGGACATTACAGCTGACACCTCCATCCAGTTGGAAAGAGGATCTTGGAGCAATCAGCTTAAAATGCCTAAAGGCTGCAAAACTTCCTTGGGGGGGCGGGATTAAACAAGGAATTTGGGGCATGGATAGGATGACAGGGAATTATTACTCTGGCTTTTCTCACTTTTGGAGTTTGCCCTTATCTTAGAACGAACAGTAGCGGCTGATTATCTCCTGCAGGCATGGGGGTTAAAAATGATGGGAGGTGTGCTTTGCTTCCGGAACAACCAGATCTGAATGGGAGTTCTTTCCCAGTTCTGGTACCTGAGATGATTTTAACTGCTACCCAAGATCTTCTGCATGGAAGACATAGGGTCAGCTACCAAGTTACGTTCCTCCTAATAGGATTCTAGAAATAGAAAGTGGAGACCCAAGTGGTAGGCAAGAGAGAGAACCCCATGATCATTTACACCCAACATGAATGCCCCCGGCCATCCTGACATTACACGACACACAACGGCTGGGTCTTTTCTGCACTGTTTTCACAGTTCTCCCAGCCAGTGCAAGGGGGGCTCAGAGGCTGCTACTTCCTAATTGGTTCCTCCCAACACACACTTGTTCCTTTTCTTTCACTAGAATTAAAAAAAAAATGATAGTGTGATTGGGGTCAATATTACTTTGGACAAGTGGGGGGGGGATACCTGACCCCATCCTCTGTTTCTGCTGGTTCTAGCCTCATGCGGCTGTGGAAGGTGGGAATCAGAATGGTGATAGCGACAGCATTCCTAGTGTTACACTTTTGGAAGAATGAAGGGTAGTTAATTCCTAGCAGAGCTGTTTGCATGACGTGGCTGACCAAAGGGGACTTCTTGAGCCCCAATCAAGGCGGCATCTGTTGGGCTAACTCTTAATATCTGCTGCTTTAGTTAGCTGGGTCAATTAACTCCAGTTTCTGGTTCACACAACATGCTAACCCCTCCCTCCATGACCTGGTCAGACGGGCCTGCCAAGTAGTCAGTTTTGAAAGCCCTTTAACAGGAATGTTAAGTCGTGTACAGACCATGTTCCTAGTCCACATGCTGTGGGGAGTAGATTTATTTTTTTCTTGGTATGTTGGAACCTGGAGGCACATTCATGGTGAGCACCAGGTTAAAATAGCCGCTGTGTGCAAGATAGGACCTCCTCTTTCTCTCCAGTAGCACTGCAGAGGCTATATTGCTTTGAACACTAAGAGCATTTTACTCCATTCAGCCTCCCTCTAGCTAGGTTGGATCAGTGCTTGACTTTCCAGCCAGCCTGGCCATTGTTCATGATGGCTTAAGGTTCTGGGGGGTGAAATCCAATGTTTGGGGGGCACCTGGTTGGCAGAGACCGCTTTATGCAGGAAGAATGAATCCTGTTGCTTGTTAATCTTGTTGCTTGTTAATCATCTTGTGAGATGATTCTGCAAAGAAACAAGAGCAACCTTGGACCGTTGTTCACTCTCTATCACCGATCAGATATGCAGCATTATCACTAAATGCTTCCTCCCCAAATTAAAAAAAAAAAAAGATGCAAATAGCACTCTAAACAAGCCAACTTTTGAGAAGAATTTTATGATGCCTGCATATGACACCTAGATTTATATATTCAGTCAAAGAGATCCTTATGCTTGGTGGCCCTCAGCCAGCTCCTTAATGTTAGGTTTTATTTCGGCCAATTCACACGTTTGTTAAGAACCTGCTTTTCTTTTGTCTTTGTTGTTACTACAATGTCCCATTTATTACAGGCTTTTTCCCCCTGAATGTTCCACTCTGTATAGATGAGGAAGAGGATGGTGATGGTGATGATGATGATGATTGCAAGCAGGAAGGTTGCTTATTTTCCTCTTTCCTTTGTTGTTCAGGTCCACTACCGTTTCAAGAACCAGAAGGGAGAATTTGGCATTATTATTTATTTTACTAACTTATTTTACTTCTATTCCACTCTGTTCCCAGAGGGGCCCAGAGCGATTTACAAGAGAAGAATTTTTAAGAACCCTTAAATAAAACCCCTACAATAAACCCAACAATGCTTAAAAACAGTAAATACAAAAATTAGTTCTTTTTTTTTTTTTTTAAGGCAGGATCTTAGAATTCACCTGTAGGGTGGGGTCAGAAGCTGTTAGAGATCAACAGCTTTTTGACAGTTCAGATACCTCCAAGCTTCTCTCCCTCCCCCCCCCAGCATTTTTAAGTTACTCTTGTGAGGGGCTCATTTGGCCAAATTAAAAATCTGGTTTAGAATCTCCCCTACAATTACCTAATCGCCCTGTCATCTTTCCTGTTTACTACTCCTAATCACGTCGCATACCTGGTCTAAGGTACATTCTCTCCCCCCCCCCAAAAAAAAACAACCTCTCTGTGTTTCTTCCAGCAAAGCTCTTGTTTGCTTCCTTGTGACTTGACTTCTCTGGGGCTCCCATGTGTGTGCTTTGGCAATCAGGAATGACTGGAACGAAGCACAGATGTGTTTTCAGCGTGCATCCAGTTTTCCTGTCCCCCTTGTGCCCATCCCTAACTGCAGTGCAGTGTGTGTGTATGTGTGTGTGTGTGTGTAAGAGAGAGAGAAGGAGCCAGCCATAATCAAGGTTCTTTTGGCACATGGTTTCTTGCTGTGTTCTCTGTGTGTGATTCTTGCTTTTCCTTGCTCTTTTCCCTTTCCCAAATAAACTCTACGTTTAGAAAATAGGTGATAGAGTCTTAATGGGGGATTTCTCATTAAAATATTTTTTTGTGTGCGGCTTATCCCTTGTTTTTTCAAGATGTTGAGGAGAGTTGGTTAAGTTTTGTATTTCTGGGCTTTTGAGCAGGAAAATCCAAAGCAGGAATGTTCTTAACTTTCAAATCCATCAAAGTGAAGTTTTCAGGTGCTTCCCAAAAGTAGTTGGGTACGCATGAGAGAGAGAGAGAGAGAGAGAAGAGTAGAAAAAAAATTCACACTAATTAATTCAATATAAATTCTGAGATGATAAATGAGAGCGTTTGGACATAAAGGAGAGCCATTCTGTTGTAGTGGTGAAGGTGTCGAAGTGGCCTAGGGACCCCACGCTCAGTCACCACCCGCTCCTGGGAGATTTTGGCCCAGTCACTCTCTCTCAGTGCAACCTACCTCACAGGACTGTTGTAGAGAAAATGAGAGGGGGAAGCACTATGTATGTTACCTTGATTTCCCAAATGAAAGGTGGGATATAAATGTATAAACTTGATAAACAATAAATGTGTGTCACCCTGCACATGCCCCCTGAAGTGAATGTGGTAGAGAAGCTACATTCGTAGCAGAGAACTACAATGCAGTGAGATGCCAAACATTATGGCTGGGTTCACATGTCTCGCTAACCTGCAAACTAGCCTCATGGTTTGTGCAAACCCGGCTTGAGGGTTGCTAGATTGTTCAGCGTGTTGTGTAGACGTTAACCAGAAAAACGGTAATTCAGCTGGCCGTGGTTCAGTTAGACACAGCTAGTTTTTTATCTGCTCTTCTGTCCCCCTCTCCTGCCATTCTCCATCTTTGGGTTCCAAATAGACCACCTGAAGGTTAATCACGTTGGAAATTATGAAGTAGAAGCTACTGGAGAGAGGTGGAGGTGGACCATGAAGGAGTAAAGCATCCGTGATGTAGCAAAGAGGGATGCGCATTGATGGTGGAAGAGACAGCGAGCATTTGTTTCACGTGTTTGCGTGCAGAAGGGAACAGAATCTGCAAGAGTGAGAGTGAAATGCAATCATCAAGTCCGTTAATAGAAAGCAGTTTTAAATGTTAAGTGTACAATGCCGTGTGTCCCTGTCTTCACAATTTTATATAACTGACTTTCACAAACAGCCCTGCATAGTAACTTCCTTTCGGTCCAGAAATAGATATTTAGCAAAACTGAAAATGGATTGTTCTGAAATGTACCTGCGCGACCAGAAATGTTGAAACTCGGTTTCTCGGGGCACACGCGGGACTTCTTCACCACACCCCTAGACTGCTTCGGAAATAGCGGACATATAAGAATCGTTCTACCTATTGAGTGGCTGCTGATCTTTGCAATTATGCTTTGGACACAATCCGGCCAATGCTGTGCACTTTTAATTTCAGCGGGAAAGACCCAAGCCTATGTTTAATTCTTCTACATAAATCAATAAAACTGAAGTAAATGTTTTTTTTTAGTGTTCTTAGAATATGAGCCAGAAATTCATCTTGCCAATGATATTTGAAATATACTATTATCAAAGATGAGAAAACAAAACCCTGCAAAAAACAAAACAGTCACTCACCCCCTTGTGACCTCCCATTTGGACTACTGTGATGTGCTGCCCTTGAAGAGCATTTGGAAGTTTCAGTGGGTGCAGAATGCAGCCGCACGGGTAGTAAATGGTGCCGGTTACTTGACACATGTAACACCACTACTCTGTGAGCTGCGCCAGTTGCCAGCGTGCTTCCGGGTGCAATTCAAGGTGCAGGTTGTCACTTTAAAGCCCTTCGTGGCTTGGGAGCGGCTTACCTGAGGGACTGTCTTTGCCCAGTTGTTTCTATCTGTCTGATCTGGTCCAGCAGGATGGGCATGTCCTGGGTCCCATCGGCCAAGGAATGCCGGTTGGTGGGGCCCAGGAGTGCACTCACCCTAGGGAATATTCTCCCTCCCGAGATTGCGATGGCCCCGATCCTTTTGCCCAGGCCTGGGGCCCCGAGTGCGTGAAGGGTCCCATCTCCTGGCTGTGCTAACAACTGTCGATGGTGAAGTCTTCCTTGGCTGCTGTGTATTTCAATTTTTATATTTGTGATGGGAATTGTTTTTAATTTATTTTAAGATTGTTTGCCGCCCAGAATCACTTGTTGAGATGGGCAGCATGAATGAATGAATGAATGAATGAATGAATGAATGAATGAATGAATGAATGACAAGATTGCAGCCCATTCCATGGATGTTGGTGGGGGCTCAGTTTAAGTGTTTATGTATTTTTATTGAATTGATTTTATTGAATCAATTGTTCCACTGGCCCAGCATTGCAAAAACCTCAACACAAGACACCCATGATGGGAAGGACATGAAGTAAAGCATTTCAAAAATACTTTGTATGCAAGAATGAGAACTTAATAGAATTATCTTTCCTGAAAGAAAACGATGTAGGCCCATTGCATCGTCTTACAGAGATTGTGAGAAGGAAAGCATGGACTTAGACTGGGACCAGGAGTGATGAATTAGCCAGCAGCTTAGAACCAAAGTGGGCATCCTGAAGAGGGCCTTCACTGGGAAGAAAAGAAGGATTCAAAGTATTCTCTGGGTGTCTGAATGCACATGTCCAGGGGTATTCCCACAAGGGGAGTTCAACTCAATTCTGTAAAAGAGCTGTAGTGCCTCCATTTTTTAAAAGACAAACTAAAGCTGTTTGGGAGATGAAATCCTTAAGTTTTGATTGGAAGGACTGTTTCTGTTTTTTGAGGAGATGCAAAGCCAAACTACTGTGGTTAGGTTTGATATTTCCTTAAGCTTCTTTGAAAAGCAGATGGGGGAATGCTGGTTCCCTGTTTGGCTGGAATGATTGTGATGGACAAAGTTAACTCTTTGTTCCTGCCCTTTCAGCTCCCAGCGTTCATCCCTCTACCTGTTCCTCCCACTCTCAGTACCAAGAACATTAGGTTAAAAAACATTTGCAATAATCTGTGGGTTGAAGAAGAATCGTTGACCTAACTGTCCTGTGTTATTGCATAAACCAGTGTTTCTCAACCTCGGCAACTCGTGTGGACTTCAACTCCCAGAATTCTCCAGCCAGCATGGCTGGCTGGGGAATTGTGAAAGTTGAAGTCCACACATCTTCAAGTTGCTGAGGTTGAGGAACACTAGTATAAACCAAAGCATAGGCCACCATTGCAAGTCCCAGTGACATCAAACTGACAACATGCAAGTTACAATGTCATGGTGCAGTTGGCACAACACAGCATCTAATGCAAATATGCAAGTTGAATCATTTGCCCAGCGATGTCGATTTGTTTATTTATTTATTTAGGCAATAATTTAGAGACCACCCAAATCTCAAAGGACTCGAGGCAATTTACGATACAGTGTAATCAAAATGTAGCTGTTAAAACAATCAAAAATCTCAGCCAGCTAATTAAGGCAGCCCAGTGCCATTAGCGCCCAGCCATTCTGCAGAGTCAGAAGGTTTTTAAGGTTCTCCTAAAAACCAGGAGGTTGGAGGCATTCCTTATGTCAGGAGGCCGTGCATTTCAAAGGGCTGAGAAGGTACATGGGTCATTGTCTCCCCTTCCTGTACCAGCAATGTATAATTGGAGCCCCTGGGCCATATGTGGTCTTTGCAAATCTTGGCTTCAGTACCAAACATTTAAAAAAAAAAAGTTAGGATCGCTTTGTAAGTTTTAATGTGAAGAAAGGGAAAGTTAATACATTCATGAATGATGATGGTTGCATTCATTGTTTAATTTTTATTATATTTAAATGTACATAAAATTCAATTTAGGTTTGGGCCACAAAAAGTTGTGCATAAATGTTCATTTCCTTAAATAAGGGTGGCAAAACTTTTTTTTTTTTAACTTCAATCCTGATTTGAAACCATTTAATCCAGATAACCATCATCCAGACCGGTGCTTCTCATGCTGGCTGGGGAATTCAGGGAGTGGAAGTCCACACATCTTCAAGCTGCCATGGTTGAGAAACTCTGAGCTAGACTATGCCAGTGGTTGTACTGTGAATGCAGTGGTGATGTTACTGGAAGGGATGGGTGTAAAATTTTCAGCCCCCCCTTTTTGCAGGTTTTTGTAGCTTGAGAAAAGTTAGTAAAACAAATGCATTAAATCAGTGTGGTGAAGCTGTTGAGCTAAGACTGGGTTGAAATTCAGTGCACACTTTGCAATGGAAACAACGCAGCCATTGAAGCTGTTGGATGATCACTACTGAACACTGCAACCTAGCTCACAGAAATTGTCTTGAGATAAAATTGGAGTAAAAAGTTTTACCTTTTTCTCTTAGAGGAAAGCAAGCAGGAAAATGGATGCTCCTCTAATTTGCTGGCACGATCTCAGGGGCTTCAAAAAAAAGGTGCTGTTGATTACCTAGCCCCTAACTAATGCGAACTTTTCACTCTCCCGTGGAATCTTCATCTTTCCTTTCCTCTGCATCCTTGAAAATACCTCCAAAAGATCTGTCTGTGAAGCTTGGCATCTTGTTCCTGAATCATATCTGCCGTTTCCTCAGAGAAACTGAGGCAATGGGAAGAAGCCAGCTGCCAAGGGCTGTTGTGTGTTCAGGAGTGTGAGCAAAGCACAGCTGGGCTTGGGTGATTCTCACGCCTGTCTCTGCTGTACAGCGACTCCCTTTGCAGCAGAAACAGCCCCCGGTTCTACATTTGGACAGCATGGACAGCATGCCCTAAATTGGGTGCCCCAAACAGGATGAGGCTTGTGGGCGTGCCTGAAAGAAAGCAACATTTTTCTTCAGGCTGTAGATTCTACTTCTTGAACGCATGCAACCATTTTTATATGAATGAAGATTTTTGCGGGCACATTTTTATCTCTCCAATGCACCCTGAGATTCCCCCATGTCCGCCTGTAGCTGTGCAGCCTAAACTTGGCCCTTCTGTGTTCTGCTGGTGGTTTTGTCTTTGGACTGGAGAACTTTGGGCATAGTTCTCTCTTGGATAATAGCCTTTTTTTTGGGGGGGGGGGTAGCTGATCAAGTTTTCCTCCTCCTGGCAGAGGTGCCTGGATGCTGATATGCATTTCCAAATTAATGAATGTCTGCAGAGCACTGTGGGATGCCCAGATGAAAGGCAGTGGAGAAGCACAAAGGTATTATTATTGTCACTTACTAATTAAAATGTTCCCCCACCCCCTCCCTTTTTTTTTTTTTTTTTAAGCACTGCAAATCACTATTGGATTCTGAAAAGCATAGCTTACCCCCATCTCAGCAGGCAGCTACAATCTTCCCCAAGAGAAAATCTTGCTTACTGCTTCCTCACTTTGCTTTCTCTCAGTGGAACAGGGGGCCGGAGCGCCAGAAATTAAGGGGGAGAGGGAGCTGGAAGAGAACCCTCCCTCTGCAAAAACCCTAACCTTATTTTCCCAGGTCTGATGCCAGTTTCCATGGAAACAACAGCCAGGAGCAGAACTAGGGGAACCAGAATCCAGAATTGCAAAGCCTGAAGCTCCTGTTAATTTCACTCGCTGGATTCCAGTCCGCCACACTCTCTCCCCCCCCCCAAAGAAACTGACATCAGATGGGGGAGCTTAGTGAAAGGATTTTGCTTTAGGACCAAATTCTGTGTGCGTACGTATGTGTGTGTGTTCAGATGTGTGTGGTTGGAGATCTGGCAACAGCTTCCACAGACCTTTGCCCATTTCTCCCTCCTCTTCCCCCCCCCCTTTTTTTTGAACTCCAACCCTCTTGTTTCTGGAGAACATTCAGAAAAGCTGTTGGCAGCTGGGCGCAAAACTCCTCCCTTGGCTATTTCAGTTGCTGGCTGACTTCTAAGGGATGTGAGTAAGTGTCAGGTTCCAAAACCAGCTACGGATTTGGACCCACCTTGGTTTTCAGGCAGCAGCTGGGCCTGGGCTAATGAGCTAACTTGTTCCAGACGGTCTGCAAGTAGTTCCATTCTCCCTGGGCACCGTAGGAGGGCTGGTCTGCAGCGCTGCGGTCTGAATCTTCTGCAGCCAATCATGTTCAGAGTGGTCTGGCAGCCATTTTTCCTCTCTTCCCCGCCACCCCCTTTCCCCATTTTGCAAGGCAAAGAAAGTGTGCCCTGTCTGGTAACTTCTTTAAAAATCTGGTATCGGTAACCCAGGCATCACAGCATTGTTGGTAACTTGCCTTAGATGAAGGGTGTTTTTTTTAAATTTGTTTGTTTTGGGTGGGAAGGATAATTTCTGGGAGCGATTTGGGACGTGTGTGTAAGACTTCCTTTGTTGGTATCATGTGGCAATGATTGCAAGAGCCCCCGGGGTCACCCCAACCCACATTTTGTAGGGGTTACAAAGAAAGCATATGAGGAACAGCCCCAATATGTCATGACAAATCTAGAACTTGGACCTACATCTTGCCCATCTGCCCTTGGTATCTTTTTGCTGCCCTTTTAGAAATGATTTGCTTGTTGCAAGTGTGAGAGATTGTGCTCGATGCAAGGCTGCAAGTGACCTAAAGCACTTGTTCATGCCGCAAAAAAGGCAAGGAGGCTCCCCAAGGCATCAACTTTTAGATGTCTTTAGGGGTTCTTGAACCCCCTACCCAGGACAAACTCCTAACTTTGTGAACAAGTGACGGTCCAAATATTGGGATATGCCTCAATCATATGACAGCTTCCCTTAGGTCAGAAAGCAGGATGTCACTACATAAAATTAAATTAACATATAAGGGATGGCCAGCTAGATGGCAGCACTAGCTGACTTTGTCTGATCTTGGAAAACTAGGTGCTGTCATCCAGCTGGGCCATCCCACTTATGGGATGGGTCCGATCTGGCTAGTACTTAAATGGAAGATTCCCCCCAGGAAATTCCAAGGCTGTAGGCTAGATGGAGATGTTGAAAACATCCCCGAAAGCATCAAAAACTTTCATATTGTTGTCAAGAAAACTACATCGACCACATTCACAGCATCATCAGGATTTGAGTTTCACCTGAAGGATGCTACATCTGATCAACACGAGATGATTCTCCTTATCATCTTTTGTCACCCTCTATAAAGGTTGATGTGAAGGTGATCTGACTGCGTTGTGTGTAAGTTGATGCCTTCTGCTTTCCAGAAACTATAAGCAAGTACTTGAAAGACATAGAGCAGAACTGGAGAGACTCTGTCAAGTCCAGCTTCTACTATGAAAATCAATCCAATCTACATCACAGGGTTGTTGTGGGGGAAAATTGGAGAACGCTCTGCATGCTGCCTTGAGATCCTGGAGGAAAAAGGAAACAGAAATTGAAGAAAAGATAGGAAGGCAGGCGGGCAGGAAGGGAAGAAGCATTTGAGAAAAAGTTGGTGCTTTTGCTGGGAAAACAAAAATTAAAACCTGTGGGTTGCAAGTACAGTAGGTTCAGCCTGTTTTCTAGCTGTGCAAGACAGGACTTGTCTGTCTCCCCACTCCTTGTTTTGCTGGCTGGATATTAGTCTCAGTATGTCCAAAACATAACCTTTGGAAAGAGGAGGGATGTGATAAGAGCTCTTCCACCCCTACCTGAGATGAAGCAGTGTGTTTTGCAGTGATAACTTGGAGGGAAGGGTGGTGGCATGTGTGGGAACACAACCATTTGTGTTTTCATCCTGTCCCCCAAAGCAAAGCTCCCCCATCCAATCTCTCAGAGCGTTTGCCAATCTTCTGCTTTAAGAAATATAATCTTCTTAACACAGCCCTGGTGCTAGTTAAGGAATTCCATTTCTGGGTGAGTTTATGCACGTGTGCCACATATCTTCAGGAAGAGTATCGTGATTAATTCGTGCAAATCCATTGTGATTAATTCATGCCAAATCTACATTCCAGTCCCTGCCTGATGAATGTAGCCTGCCCTTTCACATTTCTGTGGGAACAGCAATTTGCACTTTGGCTATTTCACACTTTTACCGTTGCCTCCTCTTTAGCGTTATCTGCTGTTACTTCAGTTTAAAGCCCAAAGTATTCTCATACAGATGCTTTTCTACCCTCGTGGCACATTTGCATGGCTTCTGTGCTTCTAAAATAATGTAAGGGTTTGTCCTTGTCCCTGATGCACCACTTGTGCCCGTTCACGGCTGATTGTGTATTTGGTGAGTGAGAATAGGCAGTAGCGTGTATGATTAATTTTTCTTAGCTCAGGGGTTGCGTGCTCTATTCAGCATGGGAGAAAACACCAAGGGCAAGCATCTAGATCGCCTCCCTGGCTTGAGGCCCTCCAGTTGTGGTGGCCTGCCGTTCCCAGAATTCCCGGCCAGCAGATTTCTATAAATCAGAAACGGCATCCATGTATTTTGAAATAAGCAAAATGTCTGGAGGGCGCCAAGCTGCTGTAGAGGGAATGCCTTCCTTTGATCTAAGGCGACTTCTCTTAGGTTTGTATTTTTTTTTAATCAAATGTTGTCAGGAACATCTAAAGCTTCCTTTTGCACCTGTAAAGCCTGGTCATTGTTCAAGAGAAGCTTGGGTTCTCTGCCCTGTTCTGAGACCATCCTCTGTTCAAGAGTACTATCTTCAAACTGTGCTTCCATCAACGGTTGTGCAGCAAATGGTTTTTCCTGCCTGTAGGCCAAGAGTGGGTTTTATTGCTAATTCATCCAGTAGTGAAGGCAGTGTGCAAATTAAGGCCTTAGCAGAGCTTACTGCTTGTGGCTCAAGCCCTTTTATTTTCCCCCTTACCCTCTGCATCCTGGAATGGACAGAGGGCACCTAGGTAGCCTCCTTGCCCCTTCACCCATATCCGCTGATGCTGACAGGTATTCTGATCTGTTATGGATAGCTCATGGAGTTGGGAAAGGGATGGGTTGAGGGAGAGAAGCGAGATGCTATTAATAATATAGACACATTCATAGGGAAGAAAAGTGCACACTTTATTCTCATGCTGCTACCAGGAGTTCTGAAGCTGACGTTGGCTGCCTCTTCTTCCACGTGACTGTAACTCAGTGGGTAGCTTGACAGCCCAAAGAGACTGGCTTGGGGCCAGGAAAAAAAAAACAGAAAACACAATGTCTGTGCATATCCTCTCTCTTAAAATAACACTCCCTAACACCGTCTGAGACGAAGAATTAAAATAAGAGCAGGAATGATCACAGAGAGAAAAAGAAAGGCAGAGGACAGGGTGTCTAGAAACTGTCGATAGTTGGATTTTGGGGAATGCAGCTGATTCCAGAGTGGGTTTTCCCTTAATAGGGGTTGGGGAATGATGTGGGATTTTCAGATAAATTTTAAAAAAAGAAAAAAGCTAAACAGGAAGAAAAGGAGACAGGGCTAATCGCAATCCGTGTTGGGAAGCAGAGAGAATAGAGACTGTGAGGGACGTTGGGTGCACTTGAATGCCCAACATATGTCTGTCCTTTAGGGGAGATTTGGCAAAGGAGAAGACTCTGTGCAAGCAGACTTTGCATGATGGAGAGTGTTAGGAATTTCCTGCAGCTGGGGAACACACCAAATGCCAGAATGTGAGAGAGCAAGGGAGATGCGGATGGGAGGGAGAAAGGAAGGGGGGAAGGTAGAAAAGAGAGCAAACTTTTAATCCTTTAAGGAAAACATCAAATTACACAAATCCTGTTGCAGGCAGCTCTTGGACGAGTGGGCGTGTGTGTGTTTCGGAGAAGACTTGGAGCAAAGGTGGCATACCTTGGTTCTTGCGGCATAACTACAAATACGGTTTGATTGAATTATTAAATGTAGACATTGGAAGCAGCGAGGCTCCTTCTCCTGCCTCCCCACTCCTTTTGTTTTCATTTTTACCACCTCAGCCAGTTTTCACAGTCCAAGTCTCTTCCCTCCCCCTTTTCATCTCCTTCCTGGGCCTTCAAGTGGCTTCAGTGTCAAGAACAGATTCTTTTCTCTGTGGCTCTTGTGGCCTCACTTGGTTACTGTCCGGTGGACAGATGCAAGGTAAACCCTTCCTGAGTCTTGGGTTTGGGATGGAGATGGTCAGATGGAATGGCATCTAGCTCTCCAACCCTTTTCCTCTGTTGCACTTCATAAAAATGGACTTTGAATGGGTTCCTCTCCTTAGCCAACATCTTCCTTGCCTTTTCTTTTTGGGCTTTTCCTGCATCCTTTGTTCTGATGTACATCCTGCCCACTGCTGTTGATACAGAGGCTGTCTGAGCTGCAGGATGATGCTCAGGTTGGATGAATTGCTGATTATTGCATTGCCTGATGCAGAGATGGATGACATTACACACACACACACACACACACAGTCACACACAAACAGGGTGGCATTTCCATCTGCCAGATGTGAATGTGGACTGTCTTCTTTCAGGTCCTCCTCGTTCGCTTTGCATAGTTTTCACCCACAGGAGAAATTGGTGATATCAGCATATCCCTGGGGGGGGGGCGGGGGGGGAGAAATGGAAATATTTGGGGAATGGGACTAGAAAACTTCAGAGATGAGAAATAGGCAGATTTCTTTTTTCCAGAACCCCCTTCCCTGCTGTAAACATTCTGCTCCCCAAGCTCTCACGCAGAGGAACTGTTCATCATCCAGAGATTAGCTTTAAAAAGTTGACTTCAGAAACAGGGTGGGGGTGGAAGGAAGGAAGGAACAATGCAGGACTGGGGACAACGTTCTCAGAAATCTTGAGCTAATCTCTTTGGATCGGTAGGGCGTTATTTATTTATTTCCCTGAAAGTTTGTCACTACATTAGCAAAAGTTGGCTTTACAAGAGGAGGTGGCACCAGCCATCACTGCCAGTTATAAGCTCTGAAATGCCTGACAGTTTTGCAAGAATGTTCACAAGATGGATGAAACGCACCTTTTTCTCCACCATTCATTTCACTAGCATTTGGGGTTCCTGAAAATGTATGCTATTGGGTCCCCTCCTGGAAGGGTCAATGCCATTTCATTGTGGTCCCCTCTCTGGAATGTCTTTTCCAAGGATCCATTCAAGATTCTGATCTTTGTATATCTACAACTGACCTGTATTTTATACGATGGGATGACCAGGGCAGTGAGCATGGATTTATTCTCCATAGCATCTGAGGGTAAGATGAGAACCCCTGGGTGGAAGCTTAACAGAGAGAGAGCTAAACTTGAAATGAAGAGGAATTTCCTGACTGTGAGAGCTATCAATCAGTGAAACAGGCTGCTTCCTGAAGTTGTGGGTGCTCCATCACTGAAGGTTTTGAAGAAAAGTTTGGACAGGTCTTTTCTAGGATGGCGTGAGAATTCCTGCAATGTCCCTTCTAACTCTGTGATTTTTCCTTGAAGGCTGGGCAGTTGTTTTTGGCTACTGTTCAGTTGAAGATTGATTGATTAATAGCTTTAACTTGCTTCCTGCAAGGATTGCTCCAATAGACAGAATAAAACACTTTTAAAATGATTTGCTTTAGAAATAATTCCAGCTTGGGTATGTGTATGTGATGTGTGGAGAAAAAGGAAAAAAATAGTAAATCTTTCTGTTTCTGCCAGGTAATGCAGGTAATGTACAATACTGGAAAGAGAGAAGAGTTGAGAGCGCCCGAATATTGAAATCGTAGAACTGTTAATATTGTGGGAGATAAAATCCTGCAGATAGCACTCTCTTCCTCGTGATCTTCAGCCATGAGGCAGCAATTATATTGTAACTGTATTAACAGCTTTTTTTTCTGAATCAAAAGCACATGTAAAGAAGAAAAATATCAAAACTGAATTTAATGAATAATGCAGAAGTTAAGTGATATTCTTATCTTAATACCACTTACCAGGATTTCTCTTCCCCTTTCCCTCTCCTGTCTTCATGCCACTCAAGCGTCCTACAAGAAAACATAAATATTACCTCCCCCCCCCAAAAAAAATCATATCCGACCAAACACCTAATGCCATCTCCGAAGCTCAGTTGCTAAATAATACCATCAGCTGTCAGGGAGGGGCCTCAGTGGCTTGCCCCTTCCAAGCACAGAGTGTGCAAAATTTAAGCATGTTGTCAGCTTGCTGTGCATAACTGAGATTCTTAAGGGGGTTTTCTTAAAAAAAACACAACAATTTCTAATTAAGTGTGAGCAACACTGATTATTTTTAGATTTGAAGTTCCCTGAAAGGAGGCTCTTGATCATAAGGTAGTAATAGGTTGTTGTAACAACATGTGATTGTGTGGGATGCCACGAAACCCCACAGAGCAGTGATTTCACCGTATAACCAAGACAGCCATTTCCCCAAACTTCTCTCAGCATCCACTGGAGTGGGAAGTGGAAAGTGCAGCCTTTCCCAACTTCTGATTTTGCTTCCAAGGCCTCTGCAATTATTAGTTCAGGGTGAAGGTAGTCGTGTGAAATATGGAAGGTGAACAGAATGGGGGCAGCCATTTCAGCTTAAAACTGATCACGGGGCAGGCAACTACATGCCACTTGTGGATCCTGGTAGCCATTGGGTGGGTGGGGCTGAAATGTTTGACCTTGTGAAATGGGTGCCTTAAGCCATTTTGCTTTTAACCCCTCTCAGAAATACTCCACAAGACCAACAACTTTGATCACACTTAGGAGGCAGTGGGTGGTCATCTACTATATATTCTGCAGTCTTTTGAAGCCCCTCCCAAAAAAGTCTTCCCATTCACAAGAAAGTTGCCCATCCCTGACTTAAAGGAAGGGTGGTTCACCTGAAGCTCAGCAATTTAAAAAATAAAGCCTCATTCAGGTTGAGCTCAACCTCTGGTGACCACATGAACTCCTACATTAGGCATCTTTGATAAAAATATGAGATGATTGGCCATTGTCTTTTTTCAGGATGGAGTGTTTTATTGACTTCCCAGATGATCCTATTGCCCTGGGACTTCCTGGTGCTCCCATGCCCAACAAAGTCCAATTCTACGCAGTTTTTCATAATCAGCCAAGGTCAGCTGGATGCTTCCAGCTGCCATTTTGAGGTAGGAAACGTGGACATTGTATTGTAACCCTGTAATAGACAGACATTCATTCATTCATTCATTCATTCATTCATTCATTCATTCATTCATTCATTCTATCTATCTATCTATCTATCTATCTATCTAATTAATGGCCCACATCCTGCACCCAAATGTATCCATGTTAGGTTAGAGTTTCACAACGTCATTACTGATTTAATCCATTTTGGGGTTCATATAGTAGGCCAAAGCTAAACTGATCAAAGTGGCTAGATTTGCATCACATGGTAAGCCATGTGCAAAACCTAGCTACGGTTAAACCTAAGCAAGCTTTCCTTGTTGTGGGGATATAGCTGCTGGATCTTTAATTGAACCAGGTAAAGTGTTCCGTTAACTCACTTTTGGTATAAGTGTCATGCTTGGAATTTTAGTCCCAGTGCAGCAGCCTTGCTGGGAGTTGGATTCCTAGTGCATTCCCCCAACTATGGAAGAGTAGGCAAGAGTAGAAATCCCATTGATTTTGCATTGAGCCATTGCTGTCATAACACAGATAAGGTATGAAAGAGGATACTAAGAAGTTCTGGGTAATAGAGAAAGGAGACAGGTATTCTGTACTACCCAGTATTGATCTATTTGGCTTAATAGGGACTACCAAGCCCTCTAGGAGTTTTCTTCCTTTCCTTTCCATTTTCTTCCCCCATGGTGGGCATGGTCATCGGACGGCAATTTTGTCTCTTGCATCTTTGCTCTTCAGGAATCTCTCTTGTCTCTGACTGTTGATCCAGCTTCTCCTGATTGCTGGCTTGGAGTAGCAAGGGCAACAGCAGGTGTCCATTATGAAGATTGGCTTGGTTTGTTTTTCCCTGTTTATTGGTAGACCACATTCTGCTTCTCCAAACTGAAGGTGGTTGAAGAAGGAAGCCTGGAGAAGAAGGTGGAAATACAAGATTTGTTCTCTGTCATTTCAGTAGGCAGGAGATGGAACAGTGGATTCCAGTTATAGGAGGGTGCATTCTGACTGAACAGCAGAAAAAATGTCCTAACAGCAATCAGCGAAAGCCAATAACTTAGGGAGGTGGTGAGCTCACATTTGCCTCATGTCTTCAAACAGAGGTTGGAGAGCCATCCATCAGGAATGATTTAATTTGTATTCTTGCACTGAAACTTGGATTGGTACACTTGCACTTGGACCCAATAGGCTCAGTTCATCTCTACGTTTCTATGAATCATCATGTCCTTCTCTGTACTTTTTTTTACAGACAACAGAAGGAATTGTGGGTTGTGGGAAGAGGTTGCACCGTCAATCATGTCCAAACAATGCTTTTGCTCTGGCTCTCCCCTCCCCCTCCAACTGACTTATGGTGGGGCTGGTTGTAGGGATAGGTCTATCTCAGCTGTCTGCTGCCTCTGTCTTTGCTTCGGCAGGGTATTCTCATGGTCTCCCTTTTTCTGCTGTGGGAGGAGGACAGCCTGCTGCACGGCTATGTAACTGTACTCTGCCTTTCAGAGTTGAACTCAAGTGGCAGCACATGGCCACTCTTGGCTGATCTCAAAAAAATCTGAGATTCAGAATTGGCTAGTATTGAGTTAAGAGAGTACAAGAAAATCCCAGGACTGTATGGACGGCTTGGAAGCTGGGAAAAAAGAAGGGGAAAAAACAGTGGCAGAACACGTCCATATGCTGACGTCCATATTGTTTCTTGTGAAAACTGCACGGGTAAGCCCATATAGTCACCAAAAGTCATAACCAATGCAAGGGGGATTTTAAAATTTCAAGATGCCTTTCTTCCTGGTGTTAAGTATCCCAGCTTCCCAGGCATTTCTTGCCTTCCTGGCCACAATGTACACCTGCACAAGGAACATTGGGAATAATGCTGACTTGGATCACAGTTTAACAATGGTTTATGAGGAAAACATAATCAGCCTGGGTTTAAACCACATGCTAATCCCAAGCCAAATAGTGCAGGCAAGAAAGTGATCTGGTTGGCTATGGGTTTGGCTCTTGGTCTTTTGGAAGGGGGTCAAATAGTTTGCATCTTCGGTTTGAGCTGAAGAGCCTATATTAGCTAGACAGCACCCAGGGTTGTCTGGGAGAATCTGTGTCTGCCACAAGCCCAGTTTAATGGTCAAAGTTATCAGGAAAAAGTAGGTTGAGGGTGACCCTGTTCATCAACTTCCCCATTGATTCAGTGAAGGAAGAATGGGATTGAGATACGAGCAATAAGTACTTGCCATTTGAGGTACCCAACAGGCTTTCCCAAGCTGGTACTCTCCAGGTAAGTTGAGATTCAGCTCTCCCAATTCTCAGCTGGCATGGCTAATGTGGGAATCAACATCTGGAGGGAACCAACTTCAGAGACGTTCAATACAAGACATCTAGTATTCTGATCCTTTGAGCTTGCAAATACTCCAGATGCTGCTGTCACTCTGCCATGAAAAGTAGCAGAGCTCTGCTTCTTCCTGATCCTGCTCCTCTTATACCACATGGTAATGTGATCTGTCTTCCGTCTATTGTTTGTGGAGTGATAACTCACTAAAAGGCAAAGAGCCCCACCTGGAACACTCCAAAGATTTGCCTCATCCAGCATCTGATGCTTTCAAGAAAGACCAATAGCAGATTCTGGAGACCACACAGTGTCCCCACCCCCACTGTACTCTTAGTACCAACAGCTAAGATGCACGATCCCTGGCCATCCCTGGCTATAAACCATGTAAACCAGCCCCTTCGCCACCATTCTTATTTGAATGGATCCTTGAAGAGTAACAAGGAAGAGGTTAATTAAAGAAACTGGGGAAGCCTTGAAAAACAGATACTGCCTGATACAGAGGAGAGAAAGGTTTTCCCTACCGTGTACTTGCTTGTTTGTTTTTTTAAATTATTTATTAGATGCATATCCCCCTTTTCATGCAGCAGCTCAAGGTAATATACATAGAACCCCCTTCTCTTATTTTTCCCTGCTTGTGAAATAGGTTGGGTTGAGAGAGAATGACTGGCCCAAAATCCCCAGTGAACTTCCACAGCTGAAGGTCTCACTGCTCCTAGTCCAGCATCTTCACCATTATGTCACACTGGCTCTCTTTTCTGGCATCTAGTAGGTCAAACAAACTCTGCCTTGCAAAAGTGTGACCACTGAGATTTTCCACCTCAGATTTCTCTAATCCAGCTGTGCAAGATCTCAACTTCCATAGTTCCCAGTCAGGATGGCCAGTCTTCATCCACTCCTGGCACGGAAGGTCTTTCCACAAAGGCGACACTGAATTTTGCATATGGTTGAAGGCATGTTTGCTTAACTATGGATTTTTAACAGTTACCTAGAGTTACATTATATATTAAGCCATAAAACATGATTTGCAAGCCACAATAGCTGACATCACTCAGATATTTGTATTTTAGAGGGAGGGGGTTGCACCGTTATTTTTGTTTGCTTAATCCCCACCCCCACTCACATTATGTCTTAGTGTGATGTGTGTACTAGGTCCATAGTTGCACATGCTTTGTGTGAGAAAATACATTCTCTCATCTGTCCTGAATATATGGCTGATTCATTCCATTAGGAGCTCCTGAACTAGTTGATTGGTGAGTTTCTAGTGTTATGGGAGAGCAAGGCAACTACACAAGGTCTGTGGAAGAGGAGGAGCTACATCCAGCACTGGGCTTCCAAGACACTCCCACTCCTTGTTTTAATTGCTACTGGACATGTTAAGTGGTTCTGTCTTTCCCCTTTCCTGAGCTGTGTTCATGCTTCACCTTTAGCTCAGCTCAGGAGCTAGTGAGAACCAGCCTCCGTCTGAACATCACTTACTTGGATAAGATCCACTTCTGTTTCTAGCCACCTGCAGAATTGGATGGGGATGTGCGTAAGGGCTGGTGCTCAGGAGACATTATATGGAGGAGCAGAAGCTGTCTTTGGCCAGCTTCATCTTCTCCATCTAAGGTTGGTTCTTTAAAAATAAAAGGCACCCAGTTTGTGCTTTTACTAGCCCAAAATTTACTTCTGAGTCCGGTGGCATAGCCCATCTCATACTGCAATGGGCAGATGCAAAGGAGTAAATGCATAGATGTTTCACCTCTGCCAAGATCAGTCCCAAATCTCGCAAATTCTGGGTTGAGTGTCTCCTTCCTTTCTCCTTCCTCTGTCATCTTTGATACTAGGTCTTCTAATTTGCCAAAGGAGATATCTGCACGGGAATATGTTTGGTGCAAATTTCACAGGAAGAGGTCTCTTGATATGGGAGGAATCGTTAAGGAGAGGTGAAAATCTGTCCCTCCATTTTACCATGAAATCAAGCAAGTAGTTTCAAAGTAAGATGATGCAAAATGCTAGAAGAGATTTGCTAGATGATAAGCATGGCTTGGTACTTTTCTTCCTCCACCCCCTTCTTTTGGGGGAGGAAGTTTTTTAAGGAAAAAACTAAGGTTGGAATGGGGCTTCCTGTAAATTTTAGAATTCCCATGTTTGGAAAATACTTCTAGGCAACAGGTGGGTACATTATACTTCTGGGTATTTCATTTCATGTATCCAAGGAGAACGATGGTATGTGCAGCAGGTGAATGCATGCTGGGCAACATGATGTTCTGCAGATGAGTTGTATCATATAATACTTTACATATGTAAATGTGATATTCTTCTTATAGATTTCATTGCAATCATGGGGTTAACACATCACACCAAGTCATAGCATGCTTTGTTGTTTCTGGCTTGCTGCTGTGTGAGCCTACCCATGGCAGTTTGTAACTCATGGTTTATGGCTTCACATGTGCAAACTGAGCCAAATGTGGTTTATTTATTAAGGATGGTTCAATCCAAGTTTGACATGAAGTGGGAACCAGGCCAGCATTTCCTGCATTAAAATAGCTTTTATAGCATGAAGGTGAATGAAAATTGACCATGCTACTCCAGAATTATGGGAGTTGAGATCTGGCACAGCTGGAAAGGGTAGATCAAAAAGTTGGTGGCTGCACATTTTCCTGAGTTGTAGAAATACGATGGTTGAAATAAGCCAAGCCGTGCATGTTGGTGGAAAGCTCGGCTTCCTCTCCTCCCTGCCTTTGAACTATGTTATTTCCCTTTTTCTTCAACTCCCACTCTGATTTCTTTAATTAAGTTCTTCCTTGCTACTCCTCCACACTCACCTTAATCTGCGATTTCCATTGCCTGCCCAATTCCCTTCTTATCCCTTTTCCTTCAGGGCCTTTTTGTTACAATAGCATAAGTCCCCTGGGATGGGGACCGTCATATATGTATTTTAGATATGACTTATCAGAGAGTCAATCAAAAGTACAAGTGTAGTAAGTTGTTTACTTTCCAACCATGTCAATGCAGCTTACATTTAATAAAACGTAACTGCATCAAGCAGTAACTTAAACTTGTCTGACTCTCGCTCCCTCTTCCTATCAAACTGCCAATTTTAATCCGACCCTTGAAAATGCACTGAAGAATCCTAATAGGTCCTCATACTAGGTCCTACTAGGATTTTTGAATGGGTCCTTGGGAGGAAGCTAAAACACTGTCATGCAATATAAACAATGAGTGGCGATTCTGCTTGGAATCACTAGGATATGTGATTGGTGCAGAAATTAACTGTTTCTTCCTTTGGGACCCAAGGTTCTCCAAGTGTTCAAGGTTCAGCTTCTGAAGTTTTCAACCAACAAGGTCTTTGGCCAAGGACACATGATATTTTTCAGGTCTTAAGATCGCCCTTGGCCTTTAATCAGCGTGGCAGGGCCTCTAGTTCAAGGAGTGGGCAGGTCTAGGCCTAGCAGTGATTGGAACTACATCCAAGCATTGTAATTTAATTTAATTTTAATTAATTAAAGTCAGTACAATGTACTTCAATGCATTAAATAGCTCCTTCTTTTTCACGGTAAAAATTAAAAGTGGCAATTTGGGAAGAGAACGAGGACTGCACCAAGGACACCAAGGGGCTGAATACCATGAACATGCTGTCCGAGAACTATGGGAGTTGTGGTCCAAGGCATCGGAAGAGGGGGCAAGTTAGGGAGGGCTACTTTTCGATGACTGTTTTGAGCCATGCATTTCTCAGGCACAAGACAAATGACTGTCTTTCTACAGAGCCTCCTGCCTAGGGTGGCTGTAAGGATCAGTTGAATTGGGAGGGGTGCCAAAGTGATGATCAGATTAAAGAAAGGCAGATATTCCAATCCTACATATCTTCCAAGTGTTGTTACAAGCAATGCTGGCTTTTGTTTCACTGTGTATTTGACACTGCCGTCATCCTAACTCACCAGATGAGATAAGACATATAGCAGGTATTCTTTGGAAAAAAGGACAGTAATTCATCGAAAGGAACTGGGTTAAAAAAAAGGGAGAGAGAATCAGACTGGATTGCAGAGTAAGAAAAGGGCTGATGGAATGGAAAGCTTTTCACATTTTTTCAGAGGACGCAAATGTTTAAAACGAGATTAGATTTTCAGTTGTTACAGGTTGGCCCATTAAGTGCATTACCGTTCTCAAAAAGTTCAACATTGTACCACTGAAATACAACTGTTTTAATGCTGAATGTTTGCAGCGTGGTCTGGAGATGCTGAAGTCTACCCATGACTTGGAGTTTGCCTGTCCCTAGTCTAAATGTCTCCTTCCAACAATATGATTCCATGAACACCTGGAGGGCTGCACATTCCTCTCTCCGTGAGGGAGGACCTTAATGAGCATGCATCCAGAGAGTCTCCTCTAATCTCCCCCTCTGCCTTCCTTTTTAATGGTCTGCCTGAGTTTGGGCAGAGATCCAGCTGCCTTATCCAGGTGTAAGCCCCCATCCTTTCTGCCCAGCCCATCTCCATATGTGCACGCTACAAAAAGGTGAGATTGCTTTGGCTGCAGCTCACGCCTCTTCCCCAAAGTAGTGTGAAGTCTCTTTCCTTCCTTGCCTGTGTTTGTGCTTTATATTCCCAAAGCACATTGTGAAGATGCGGTAGAGGGAAGAAAAGAGTGTGTGTGCACGCGCGCATGTGTGTGTTTGTGTGGGGGGTGGATGAGGGGGGGAGAAAGCTTCTCTTGCTAGTGGGTAATTTTGCAGTGGTGTGAAGTGAGGGACAGGAGTAAATTGACCTTTTAACCCTTTTTCCTACCAAGGGATTAAACCTGTTTCCTGTTAAATCTCCTCAAGAACCAGTTCCATCCTGTTTGCAAGGGGAAGGTATCTTGCCAAGGGGGGGGAGACTTTCTTAACCTTCTTCCCCCCCCTTGGTATCTCTACAACATTCTTTCCTCTCTCCTTCAACATTATCATCTACCTACCTATCTACCTACCTACCTACCTACCTTCTCCATCCAGCTCTAATTTCCAAATAGTAACATCCAGGATGCTACGTCCATGTAGGTCGGCTGATTATATGTATTATATTATATGCCGGCTGTTGTTTGCTGCTGTTAAAATTGTTCTGGCTTCAACTCTAGTCCAGGGAAAGGGGAGGCGCAAAGTGGAAAATTGCTAACAGGAAGGAGCTGGAAGGCGGAGAGTGATAAATATTGAAAGGGTGGGATTTAGATCTGCGCTCAAACAGCTGCAGTGGCTAGAGTCACACTATCCCTCCACAGGTTTACTGACCCATTTCCATTCACACGGCTGCTAGTCTCTTAGCAACCGTTCCTCCAGATTAAGCGTCCTGCCTGCTCGTGGTGTCACCAGGAGCCCACTACGCCCTGAAAACCCTACTGTTTCCTCCTCTCCTTTTTCACAAGGAGCCAAGGCCGGCTAGGTGGATGTTGCTGCTGTTTGCACGCACACGTGTGTGAATAAACAAAGGCAACATCCACACGTGCCACGGGATGCCTTTGTAGCATCCTGAAGGGTCAAGTGTCCTCTTCAGCTGTAGGAGGTGGCTCCTGGTAAACAAGGGAACAAAAACCCCTGCATGCAAGAACCCCTCTTTGTAGGAAAAAAAAATTAAAAAATAGATTGCAGATAAATACAACAGGAAACAAGATTCAAGTTCGCCCATCTTTTGTGGCTTTTCTGCTGGTGGAAAAGGTTGTGATAGAGTGGAGCATTTGGAAGTGACATCCTTCCCCTGTCCCTCCCTCCAGACTCTGCAAAACCCCACTGAGACAGCAAGAAAGAGATGCTACTTTAGTTTCTGCCTTTGAGGAAAATAATGAAGCAGATTCAACCCTTCTCCTCCTCTTATTTCTGGATCATGAACAGTCCATATAAACTCAGCAGCTTTGGCGTCTTTAAAATCTTTTGCTTAGTGGGAGGGAAGAAAAAAGGAGGGGTTGTATATTTATTTGATGGCAAAGGACATGTGCCTACAAAGGATTCAGTGTTAGGGTGAAAGAAAAGCTTGCTCCTTAATTATTAGGATGTTTTCAGACACACCCCAAGAAGTGGAAGGTAGAGAAATCATTAAAAGCTGGCCTGTTGCATTTCCCGGAGCAATTGAACGTCATCTTTGCCATGATTACAAGATTTTCCATGGTTCCTATCAGCCATCAGAATTCTATCAAGGAGTTCAGGTAATAAATATTGGAGGTCAGCTATTTACAGACCATGTGATGCGTGTTATGATTTCACATCAATGTCTGGGAAGTCTGTTGATGCGAACTTGCTCCCTCTATTAGAGTATAATACTCAGGCAGGACAAATGTCTTAGGATTATGTGGTCAATTTGACTTGATTTTGCAAAAAATCCCAGCAAATGAATTCTTGCGTGTAATAAAGAAGAGATTTCCCTTCTTTGTGTACCTATTTAAGGAAGGTACAGATTAGACTATTCTGTGAGTGGTGTCTACATCAAGCCACAATGATGGTAAAATGACAACATGGCATCTTGATATCTTCATGGTTATTTGCAGCATGATGTCATCACACACACATTGTCATTTACCCTCCTCTCTGGGCTCTTTCAGTCTCTATGCACTACTTCTAAAATGGTGGTATCAGTACCCAGTTGACTTGGCTGATCTTAAAAAGCTGAGTAGGGTCAGATCTGGTTAGTACTTGGATGGGAGATCCCCAGATCTATAGGCTGGATTGGACAGGTGGAAAAATATCCTAGATGAAAATAATGACAAACCATTTCCATACTATTACTGTACAGTATTGTCCATGATGTACAGTAATCAAGAATTGAGCTCATCTCAGAGGAGAGAGATGGCTACTTAAGAAATCTAGCTTGCAAGTTCAGTGAAAGTTGTGTGTTTCCAACACAAAAAGTTGTGTTTCTCCAACATGGCTCTTCTTGAGGCTATTATCTCTGGAGGTGCTTAAGGGCTGATGGTTACATATTGCATATGGACCTTTGTTGCCAAGCAGTGGTCATTGAGGCACATAGCGGTCAGCTCATGGAGTCCATGTTGCTAGGGTACCAGGGAAACTAGGAATCAGAAATGTGGCAATGTGGGCCAAGTCGCCTGGGTGGCTTAGTCTGAAAAGCAATTGGGGACAGGTCTCCTTAGCTTTGTAGGTTCTGAAGTAGAAGATGCCTCATCTCCTTCCGTAACAGCCAGGAAGCTAACATATAGTGCCCAACACCTTGATTAACAGAAAAGTCTGAAAATAGGAAATCTTGACACTTAAGTATCATGGTATTTGCCTCCTATGTTTATCTGCTCCCACAACAGCTGCATCCTTTTGCCCATGTGTGGCACATGAGAAATGTGCCATCTGTTCAACTCTAGGAAGCAATGGTAGCTGAGGTGAATATTTGTAAAAGACAAGAGTGGGGCAGCGTTCTAGGTTTTCAGCTTTCCTCCTATATCCACTTATACGGCCCAATCAGGGGTCAGGGCAGCTTCACTTTTGGAGACCCAGCTGGTATTGAAAGACTGCAAAAAGACCAAAGCAGGGCTATTTGGGGCTATATACGTGGGTAGTTACAAGTTTATTGTTTATGCCTATTTGGAAACACAGTTGTATAGTTTCTCAGCTTAAAAAAGAGAGAAAACAAGGCCGCAAAATTTTGTGCAGTGGATTGTGGGTTACCCGTTGCTGGTCTCACTTCTATCTGAACATTTGTTGCATGTGGATGTATATACAGGTAGTCCTCATTTAATGACCACAATTGGACCGGCAACTTGGTCATTAAGCAAAGCAGTCACTAAGCAAAACATGATTTCTGTGGTTTTATTTCAGCTTTCCTTTGCTTTACAGACCTGCGAAGGTTGTAAATGCAGGTATTGGTTGCAAGGTTACTTTTTCATCACTGTTGTAACTGTGAACAGATGCTAAACAAGGCAGTCGCTAAACAAGGACTACCTGTAAGTGATACAGATACACATAGATCTATAGGACTCAAGTTTGTATGCCACCCAACTCTGGGCAACTCACAACAACTAAAACAAAGAAATACAATTAATAACAATTTTTTTTAAACGATGGCAAGAACAACAAACTAGACAGGGATGAAACAAAGGGGCTTCATTCTCCCTTTAGTTATTCCAAACTTGCAAAACAGTCATATTTTTATATATGGGGGTTGTGTTTGTGTTGTTCAGCTGTGTGCTCAGACACTGTATTACTTGACTGATATACGAACATTGGCCATGAAAGCTGGCTGCCATAAGGTACCCTTGCTTACCTCACTGAAATGAATCATTTCTTCCAAATGAAACTGCAGGTATCACTTTGACCTATTCCCAAGAGAGTTTAGCGGATGATGGCTCCAAAAAGTTCTAATGGTTTTCTTTGCTTCCTCTGCTCTTGTGCTTTTATCTTCTGAAGGGAGCAAGGAAAGATGAGATGAGAGAATGGAAAGAGAAGGTGGGCTATTTTTGTTTTTGCTGGTAAGATGCTCTCCACCCCCACCCCCGCCCCCCACAATGTTTCCAGAGCTGATATCTGCAAACATGCGTCTCTCAGTTCTTCTGCTCTTAAAGCATTATAATGCATAGGGACATGAGTGATGATTCTGCAGATCCAGATAACGTGGTGTTCAAGGCAGAGGTGGGGGACTTGTGACCTTCTCCATGTTGGTGAACAGCAGTTTCCAGCATACACTGCTGTTAGCTGTGTTGACTGAGGCTTTTAAGGGTTGTACTTGAGCAACAGGTGGAGGGCCACAGGGTCCCCAGTCATGGCTTCAGAGCATGTGGCTTGACCAGCAAACCACTGTTTAGCACAATATGTAAACCCAGCCACTGTGGTTCTCTACTGAAGCACTGCAGATTTAGCAAAGGTGAGTCTGAACTGGACGTGCTTCCCACCTCCACCTATTTTCCTTCCCTGCTTTAACTGACCTAGGACTTCAGGCTGCTTGGAATTCATACTGCCTCCTTTGCTGTCTTCTGGAAGAAGATCCATGCCTTTTGGTTATTGTTGTTTTTTTAAATGGACTTTCCAAGGCTCTGCCCCATCACTTAAAACTCTACCTGTTGGACATGCTGATCATCCCGCAGTCCCACTACTGTGGTCTTGCATCTGGGCGCTCCGTTAAGTTACAAGAGAGGGGAACCAGGCCTGTAGATGGGAGAGGTCCTCCCCCCAATTTTCTGATTAAATGGTTTGACCCAGGCTGGCTCAAACAAGCACGCCCCCCTCCTATTCTTTGGCTGCCCCTCAAAGGCTTTTGGACTGGCTATGGGCCAGGAGAGAACTGGAACAGGTGTAACTGCGTTTGCTTCTATCCATGTAGAAGCAGCTCTCATGGGATTGGGAGGGGGGGTGAAGGAAAGTACCCCAGGAGAATGCTCCCTTTCCCGCGCCCCCTCCTTCCCCCAGCACACAAGCCTGCAGGCTTCCCAGGCTCATGGAAAGAAGCAACACCAATGATTTAGAGGGTTGATTTATTAAGAACAATTAAAAAGTGCAAAATATGCTTAACTCAGCCATACAGCAGACTTAGGGAGAGGGAGGGTTAGCACTCTACGCAGCAGCGTGGGGGCTGCAAGGCTCTTTTCTGGCTTAGGGAAGAAAGCTGCAGCGGACGCAAGGCGGGAAACAATAGATGTTTTTGTCAAATCCCTGATTTCAGGTCAGCCTCTGTGTCTTGTCCCCAACAGGAGTCTCCGTTACTTTCAGTCAAGAACCAGATGCCATGCCAGAGGGGTGGGCTTTGATAAAAATGGGCGGGACCTGTTTGCCCCTCCCCTTTCTCCCTTTGCCCAGCAGCTTCCAGGAAAACGCAGCTCTCTTGTAAGAGACCTGAGTTGGTCACTTGCCGAAGGCTGTAGAGATTAAGCTGGGAGCCACAAGCTCTTCATCCATCTGCTAGAGGTTGATGGCCTCCTTGGAGGTTATACCGACGGGTGGAAACTTTCTTGCTTGACCTAGATAGTCTGAGCATTGCCAGTATGCTCTGCAATTGTTTTTAAGGTTGCTTGACAAATCCAAGCTGTTGGCAACTGAATCTCAAGGCCATGATTAATCCAGGACATCTGCAAAGGAGCTCAGTACATTTTTGTGGTGCTCAGTCCCTTCCATCATGTTCCCAGATCAGTATCAGTAATGGGTTGGCAAGATGCTGCTCCCCCCCCCCTTTTTTTTAACTGGGAAAGGTTTGGTATTCAGTCCTCTTACTGGGTTTTCAGTTTGAAGCTTGATCGCTGCTTCGGGCTAATGGGCGTATCTCTTCTGTAGCAAAACGTGAACTTTGGATGTGTTTGGATCCATGGTGTCTCCTTTACTCTGTTTCAAACAAAAGAGAGAAAGAGAAGGAGTTGGTTATGCTTTCTCCTTATCTTATGCTTTCTCCTTATCTTCTTTCAGGTGATGTCAAAAATGTCTGTAAATTGATATTGTGAGCAACCTAGAGCAACATAAAGATTGGCGACGTTATACACACTTCAGATAAATAAGTAAAACACTGATGATGTATGTATTTAGGGCATTTGAGCCCAAGCTGGCCATCTTGGGAGGTTGGCATGAAGTTGCAATAGCCCGGAAACAGAAACCAGTCCTATTTTCCTGGTGTCTTTCCTTTTGGTGTGCTACCCCAAGAAAATCAGATTTCAGTATGGAGAATGAAGTTCTTTTGTGGACATGTTGAGCAAACTCTCCTAAGACCACGAGAGGGCGGCACCTCTGTTTTTGTCTGCTCACTCTTCGTTCTTGCCGTAAGTCTTGGATTTAAGTGATGACACTGAGATGGCAGCACCCTGAGCACTTAGAACAAGCAGAAGCTTATTTATCCACATGGTAAAAATTAAAACAAAAAAACCCTCCTCTTTTCTTCCTTTTTGTTGACTCTTACATTTCGGGAGTCTGATGTAAACCGTAACTCATGACTGCTTGCTGTATATGTGGACATCGGTGATTAACAAATGTACATTGAATGCTGAGGAAATCTTTAGGAGGACCTGTAACCATCCTCGTCTCGGTTCATTCTGGGATGGCTGCAGCATTTGGAGGAGAATTGGGGAGGGACAAGAGAGTCAATAAGCATCTTTTCAGGAGCCCCCCACTCCCCCAGCATATTAAGTGAGGAAGGAATCCAGCAAGTTCTGTCTGGGACTTGCGTGATCCCAGATGGATCTCCTGTGAAAAATATGATGGAGGCCCAATGTTCACTGCCGAAGGGGACCATCACCCTTCAAATGTTACTAAATTACAATTCCCACTCCCAGCATCCCTCTTCACTGGCTGTGTGGACTAGGGCCACAGGTTCTCTGTTCTGCTCAGAAACATCTGGAGAGCATCAGATTGGGAAAGTCTCTCCTAAAGAGATTAGGATAGTCACGCTGTGCACAAAACATCTCCATTCTAGGAATGAGACCATTTTTAAAAGAGATAGCTAGCAGACTTGGATGACCTTTTTCAAACCATTTTTAACTGCTTTGAAGTGACTCCCCCCACTTTTGGCAAGCCACAGAAATCTGGCTGGTTGAAAGCACTCTGCGGAATGGCTGTTGTGTTGGAAGTCTTTGTACACCCCGGGGGTTGCAAACAAACAATAAAATCCTGCCTAGTGGGAGTGGCAAAGCTGGTCAGTTTCTCCAGCGAACCTGGCTGTGCAGTTCCAGGTAGTAGAATGGAGCCAGTTTTGTTCGGACCCACCTCGGACATTGAATTGACCGCTGCACCTGGATGTTGTCTTTCTTTTTTTCCACTTGATGATTGCTAAAAGTGGGTCTGTCATTCTCCTGAAAGAAATATGAATGTGTTGCTTTTTTGTCAACTGATCAGTTCATTCTAAAGAGATTTGGCTTATTACCCATCCCTAAGAAACGTTTCATTTTTCAGAGGTTGAAGAAATCACCATTTATTCTTAGGGGGAAAGTTTTAGTTTCTCACTCTACTAAGGCTGGAATTGTTTGCAAGAGAGCAAAGACCAGCAAATATGCCCTTAATTATAATTCATGCTAGTATATTTCTTAGTTGTTTAGATCTTATATTCAGATCCAGTATTAGCACCCAAACACACCAGACAAATTGAGGTTTCTAGCAGATCTGTTTCTACTTCCAGGTCCTCCTCCCCCCATTTTCTTTGTTTATATTTTTACAGAGGTATGTCCGGGACACAGTGAAGCCATGCTTTGGCTAAGCCTGTGCTGATCTACCTTCTGACTTTTCCCTGGAAGTCCATTCATTTTAGTACATCAAGACTTAGAAGCATTCTGGGATAAAAAGAGTAGGTGGTTGCAACCACAGCTTTGCTGAATGTCTGCCACCCAGTTGAAATAAAAGAAGAGAATGATAAACATTTCTGCTTGCTGCTACCCTGCAAGCTTCACATGGATACTCTAGAGCAGTGTTTCCCAACCTTGGCAACTTTAAGATGTGTGGACTTCAACTCCCAGGATGTTGGGAGCATGGCTGGCTGGGGAATTCTGGAAGTTGAAGTCCACACTTCTTAAAGTTGCCGAGGTTGAGAAACACTGCTCTAGAGGGCACCTTAGCTTACGCCCTCCCCAAATCTGGCACTGGTGGTTTGCACTCCTTGAGGAAAGTCATACAGGTAGTCCTTGCTTATCCACCACTTGTTCAGCAACCATTTGAAGTTGCAATGGCACTGAACGAGTGGTACTCACAAGTTCTGGCCATCCCAGCACTCCTGCAGTCATGTGATAGCAATTTGGGCCCTTGGCAGCTGGCTCACACTTATAATGGTTGCAGTGTCCCATGGTCATGTGACCACCATTTGCAACTTTCCGTGCTGTCAGGGAAGGTCCCAAGTCACTCTGGTAAGTCCCCTGGCCTCCCTGTGCTCACACCCCGCCACACCATCCACCCCCTGGCCTTCCTGCACTCGTGTGTTGTCTGCGCCAGGCCACCCAAGCCCTCCCCAGGTCTCCCCCAACTCATGCACGGCCTGCACCAGCCCTCCCAGGGCCTTCCCCACCCTACCCCACCCCACCCCACGGCACCCCCGTGTTCTTTGCCTGGAACTCCCACCACTTCCTACGTAACAACCCCTGTGTCTTGGGGTTACGACAGCAACCAGGATTGTGATCACTAAGCAATGCCGTCATGTGATGTTGCGCTTTATGACTGCATCGCTTAGCAACGGCAATCCCAGTCCCAATTGCCGTTGTAACCCAAGGACTACCTGTACTCTGTATGATATTTCTTGCAGGAGGTGGGGATTCCTCTTATTTTTATCATGTAATCAGCCTACATGCTAAACCAAGGTTGTTTCAGAGGCTGGGAACAGTGTTTTGTTTTCTTCCTTGAATTCAGCTATCTGCAAGGCTAAGTTCGTTCAATAGCAGATAGTACCTCTTCCAGTGTGTTCTGGGCTGCTCAACCCTTATGGAATATCTGGCTCAGAAGAGGTTTTTGGGGTGCTGCTTCTTTTTCACAAACAGGGCTGTATTACTGGACGTGCTTTAGGCTCGCTGCATGCTTGCCCATGTACCTCCCTTTCAGTGGTACGCTCCCACTTCATCCAAACTAGTCTAGGTTGCTGTGAAAATCCAGCCGTACTTCATTCCTGTTTTTACCTTTAAAAATTGATGGATCGATTACGTGCCATCCAGTTGTTGTTGACTCTTAGCAACCAAGTTGATAGATTTTCTCCATGGTGATCTGTCCCTAACCTGGTCTTTCAGATCTTCCAACAGAGATGCTTTTTGTCCCCTTAGATAAGTCAAAGAGTTTACCAAAAGCCATACACTATGACATTTTTTTTTTTTTTTTACTGAATTCCACTTTCCAATTCCTATTCAACCACAATTTTGGTTGACAGATTTTGGCCAAGGCAAGCTCCTTTACAAGATCTACCTCATTGTTGGTTTTGGTTGCCCAGATAGCTACTTTGAATCATGCTGACTTAAGATTCTTTAGTGCAGAGAAAACAGAAAAGGCAAGCCCTGGGTAAGGCAAGCTTGGTTGGAGCCGTATGACCTGCAGGAAAACTTTCTGGCATGTCTTGTTCCCCACCCCTGCTTCAGAATTCAATCAATTTATCTGGAATGTCCTACAAGGATCAGCCAGGAAGTCCCTGGTCCAAATCCCCTCTCTTAGATGAGCTGTTTGATCTAACCTCAATGGCAATATGGGGCTCATGTTGATCGATCTGCTTTGCACAGTGGCTGTAAGGGATGACTGAGGGGATGCATGTGCAGTGTTTCTGAGCCCTTGAGAAAATATTACTTGATCAGTAACTTGAATTAGTGTGAGGAGAAGGGGCCTCTGCAGTTGCCTTTTGCTAGCTCCAGTTTCAACTGGGCTTCTTCCCTTGAGATGTGCTGGACTACAGCATTTGATCTCAGATCTAGATGAGGATGTTAGCTGCCTGAAACCAGAGGTCCCAAGTCTGAGAACTGCTCTGGGAGACCCAGTCAAGAGTCTGTGTGCTGTTGAATAATGGGGAGATAACAGCCCATTCACAGTTGGAAGCATTTATCTTGTGTGGTCTGGAACTGAACCTTGGTCAGATGAGCTGTGTGGCCCTTGTGGTGCACTTTGGTCTAATGAAAATGGCATCTATCTGGCAGATTCAGTATCACTTATGTAAGACCTAATACTTCAATTCATATGCTTCTGCACCAGGAGGTTGTGGTCTGTGCTTAGATCAACAAGGATAGGTAAGAATAGAAGAGGCTAATCTAAGAGATGAATGTGAGCAACAGGACTATTTAGTTGGGTTATGCAGTGCTTTGGAAATAATTCAGAAAAGGTGCTTTGCAATGTGTGGGAGCATGAACGTAGTTCTTGTCTACAAGAAGGATGCAGCTGCTTTAAAGAGTTGCAAGCAGATTTTTGTCCATGCCCCTGTGCTCCAAAGCACCATTTTGGAATTGAATCTTAAGCATTGCACAGCTATATGGAGTGTCTGGAGGATCAGAGGATATTGTCTGAAGGATGAAAACAGTATTGCATTGTCACAATGCAAACACCACCCATTTCGTACATGAGTGCGACATTACAATGCTGCTTTCAGTGTTTGCCTCCACTTGATTCCCCCATGGATGTCTTTACAGCTGTATTCTTCAGCCCTCCCCTCCCTTTCCCTGCCCATGGGGTTCATTTCTTTGTTATTCTGCACGCTTACTTGCACTTGACGTTGCCACTCTCTTCTTTCAGCACCCACTAGTACTTGGGCGAACCAGATAAGAAATTCTTGTGCTTTCTCAAAAGAAAGAGAATGCCACAGGCTGGGGTGCAGAGAGCTGGAAAGCTCTCCACTTGATACTCCATGTCTCTCACACTCCTCCTCCCCAAAGGAAACCCAATCCTTTACTTTGGGCCTTGTACCTTTTCTTGCAAGTACTGTACTGCCAGGGAGTTTTATGAAATGAGTGAGAATGCAAAGGCAAAGTGTGTGCTTTTTCTTTGCAAAACTGATGGTGGGAAGCCCCTTTCTTGTGTGATGTTGAAACCAACCTCACCCAGCACCATATATTTTTTTCATCTTCTGCCCCGGTGTTAGGTCAGATGAGATAGGAGCTTGATCTCTGGAAGAGAAGCAATTCACTGATTCTATTTTGGAAGAAGAGAATAGGCAGAGGTGTGGCAAACATCTCAGAATGACAATGTCTTGATGATACTCAGTTAAGGCTTTTGGGGATAACAGCAGCTGCCATAGACCCTCGATTCACTTGTGTTGTGATTTGGTGCTTATTCACTCTGGTGGATCAGTTTTAGAAGTCTTGGGCAAATTCCTTTACCGTGCCCCAGTTTATTTCTTTTTGTTACTATGGTCACATCCTGGAATGTTTGAGAGCTTATTATAGACTAAGGCTGGGCAGTGCACTGGAAATAATTTGGAAAAGGTGCTTTAAAGAGTTGCAGTCAGGGGCTGTGTATGCATCCGCCATGCTTTGAAGCACATTTTTGGAATTGAATCTAAAGCATTTCACAGCTCTGTTGCAGACAGCTTAGGACCTGCGTGGCTTGATTGGTGCAGCAGATGACAGTGGGCGTCACCATGTTTTGGTTTCAGTCCAGGCCTTCAAAAGAGCCTTCTTGGACCACAAATTGCAGATAGCCACAGACTGTGTTGCCACCATCTAAGGCACTGAGATAGCCACTCCTGAATTTTGCTATATTTGGCCCTTCAGGACTTATCCGCTATTCCTCATAACAGTGCAGATGGTGGGCAGGATTATTCCCTTCCCGATCTTCTGAACCACAACTCGCTCTGCTCCCATGAACAGAAGTGGGCTGCGAGAATCACTCTCTGCAGTTTTCAGTTTAAGATGGAACTGCAGGTGCCTCTGTTTGCCACCTTTGCAGAACTACTCCTGTGCCCATTTCTGAGTCATAGTGATGGAGATGCTTAACCTGAGTGCTATTTCTACAATCTTTGCTTAATTTGCCTGCCTAACCCTTTTTGCTGGATTGATGTGGAGTTCGACATTCTGACATGGGGATTGATGTGGAGTTCGACATCCCGACATTAGGATTCTGGAAGGAATTTTGCGCAATTGCAGAATCAATATATATGGGTGCTCAGCTGGCCCAGGGGTGCCCTTTTGCTTTCACGGGCCCTGCCGTAAAAACGATAGTATTAAAAATGGTATTTCATATCATTTTCAATATTTTCTTTGCATTTCACAGGGAAATAAGGAATAGTAAATATGTGTATTATTTTGTAAGAATAATCCATGGTCACGGATTAATGAGGATGTCTGTTGAGTACCATCAAAATCACTAAATTTTAGTATTCACGCTATTCCTGTAGGTTACAAATAAGATAATCAGTTTGATGTTCACATTTTGTGTGTTTACCTGTTTTTTTTTTTTTTACTAAAAGGCATGGAAATAAATAAATATTTATTAAAAGGCATGAAAATAACTTCTGCTTCATTTTTATTCTTTCTAAAACATTGAAATATTTTTGTGGGCCCTAGGCACTGTACCTATTGTGCCTAATAGATAAGTGAGCTGACTACTTGTTGACCTATCATTCTAGGTCACCAGTTAGAGTGGTTCCTGTTTTCTCTGGGATGCAGAATTCAAACTTCAGCTTTAATTTGATCTTAGTTCGCGGAGAACTTTTGGTTGGAGACTTAAGGCATAGCTGTGTTTAGCAAAGGAAGGAAAGAGATCTGCATCCAACTTTTGAATGAGGTTACACCTAAAATAAAGTTCTCATGAATGTGTGGAATTTCTTGCCACAAGCTGTGATGGCAGCCATTGGCTCCAGTGACCGTACAAACTTTATTTCTTGCCTAATTTTATGTTTTTGTTTGTTTGTATTTTGTGTACTGTATTTTTATTCTGTTCGCTGCCCAAAATTCCTTCTGGTAGATGGGCAACTATATAAGTGTGTTTAATAAATAAATAATGTTGTGCATTTGGAATAGAGACTTTCTACATAGTGGTTTTTACTAAAAGGTAAAAGTGTCCTTGAGTTGAACTTGATACATGGTGACTACATGGACACAGCATATTGCAATTTTCTTGAAAACAGTGCAGAAGAGTTTTGCCATTGTTTTCCTCCATTACATTTTTCAACCTCCTGGTCTCAGATTAGACTAATCTTTACTATTTTTCATTTCATACTTGTTTTTTAAAATGCAAAAGGTTGTTGATGGTGATTATTTAAAGTTTATGCCACCTGCCATGGACTGCATCTTCAGCCGGAGTATTGGTGTAAAAATATACTTAAAGACAATGAAATAAAATAATGTAAAGGTGCTATAATAAAATGTAATCATAAAGCAAAGGATTGCATTGGTTTGGTGTGGGGCTGATAATTAAAATGATCAGAGCAGGTGAGGAAAGGGAATTTAATGTTTTTCTCCTATACCAGGGTCCTGAGAAATATTCCTCTTCTGATGCTGGCATTTGTATTTTAAAAAATGCAATTTGCATTTCTTAAAAAGCCTTCATATTAGACGCAAGGATGCATTTAATACAGCATGTACATGTAGTTTGGCTTTTACTCCTCATGGCACATTGATCTGAAACTGTTCTGAGGAGGGAGAGATTCCTTTCTTCCAATTTACAACCACTTCCTCCCCTCATCACCTTTCTGAAGGTGATTCATTCTCCTCTTAGGTGACCAAGTGAATAGCTAGAATAGCTGTAGACAAATCTTCCAAGAGACAAACAAATGAAATGAAAGTATGCACCGCGGATATTGTAGGAGGAGGGCAGTGTTAGTCTTTGGTAACCCAAAACCAGAAGGAGTCTGGTAGCACCTTTTCCAACTAACACGTTTTACTTACATTTCATCAGATGCATAGAGTGGCCAGGGTCACCTCTGCATAATGATCGCCAGATCTTTAGAAAAGTCTCTGGATGATCTTTGGATACATTGCGGCCTCGAACTAGGAATCTTCAACCATATGGTGTCCGACTGCTGCATCATCTTCATCTCTGCCACCTGATGTGGCTTTGTATACGTTGCTTCTGTTTGTTTGCATCTAGAGGGCAGCAGATAAACTTTGCCCTTGAGAACTCAGCCATGAAAGGCTAGGGGTCCCCATGGCCAAGCGTTTACTTAACTAGCAGGCTTATACCTGATCCATGAAAGATTGATGCTCTGCAGCAGCTGTGCTAACAATATACCAGGAAGGATCTGCGGATGGGACCAAATACCATGAATCGGGGCTGGGCAGATTTGCTTATATTGAGGGCCACCACATTTCCCCAGGGATTAATCTTTGGGAAACAGCATAATTAAGCATGGATGAAACAAGGAGTCAGTAGAGGCAAGAGATGGAGGTAGATGTGAACCCTTGTTTTCTCTCCCATTCATTTTTTGTTTCTCTTGACAACCCCTTCCCTCTCATTCTCTTTCTGACCTTGTCCTCTCACTCTTTTAACTGGCGGGCTACAGGGAACAAACAGATATTTCTTACCAGAAGACTGAACTGATTTCTTGCAGAGGTCTTTCGAAACAAGGCCAAAAGCCTCAGGTTGCCCGTCTCTGCTGTAAAGTTTGCTTTGTTATGGAAGACAGACGTGTCGTCCGTAGAGTCCTTATGAGGCTGAAGTTGTTCGGAAGCTTTGTTTGGATCCAGGTTTCTCCATCTTGGGCCCTTCTAGATGTTTATGTCTAGAGATCTTCTTGGCCTCTCTTTGGAAAGTGTGTCCTTGACCCAACTCTTGCCCACTCTTTTTGACTCTCCTTTTTTAAAAAAAGAAAAGAAAAACAAGATTGCAGTTTTGGGCAAAATAGGCCCTTGGCTGGTCTTTCATTCTTTGTAGGTAACAGCTTGCGGAGCAGAAGGGGAGATCATCCATTTCCTTAACTCTATGCTGTACACGCATGCACACGAGCATACGTGCTCTCTCACACATACACGTATGACCCCGAGACACTGCCTCGTCTATAATTCAGCAGCTCTCCCCCCCCCCCACGCACACACATCCAATTACCTTTCCAAGTTGCAAGCTGTTTAATGAACCCCTGAACGGGAGGAGGGGGAGGCGTGTGATTCGAATTGCCAGGCGGAGGGCGGGCGCCTGATGCTTTTCCTTGCCAGCAGCACCTCAAGGGTTAATTGAGAGTGTGCTCTCCCTGCAGACAATTAGTGACATCTCGCTGACAATGCCACACTGAGCTGTTTTCAGCTTTCCCTCCCCCTTTCCCCCTTCCTGGCCATTTTAGCTGTTTATTTCAGAGACTTAACAATTGGAATTCTGACTGGAGGAGCTGTGCACCCCTCGCTGGCCTTTGGCCCCCGGTTGCTGTGGAAACTGGATCCCATGTAGGACTCTGCCAGCATGGCTCAGTTGGAATGCACAACCCCTCTCCAAGACAGTTGAGATCAGTGTTCCTCAACCTTGGCTACTTGAAGGTCTGTGGACTTCAATTCCCAGAATTCCCCAGCCAGCATGGTTGGCTGGGGAATTCTGGGAGTTGAAGTCCACACATCTTCAAGTAGCCAAGGTTGAGAAACACTGCTTTAGATGGCTTATTTCCTGCCCCAACCTTGCTCCCTGCCTCCTTTGCCTCCTGCCTCTTTCTCCTCCCTGCAGGGCCTCCTGAGCATCAACTCCAGGGCTGGAGGAGAGCCTCCTTTTGAGAGCATGTGGTTGGGCAAGACCTCCTCTGCAATGTGGTGAAAACGGAGAGCAGGGTGGGTACAGCTGAATGAAGCATGTTGGTTGAGCAACATGGTCAAGATGCTTTGCGGAGTTCATAGTTTCCTCTGAGTGATGGAGCTCCTGTGGCAGCTGAGGGTTGGGGGCTGTGTGGCTGGGGGGGGACTACCCATTGGCTGCATATGTGCCTGCTCCCTGTCCTCCCCCTGGAATGGCTCCAGCAAAATAGAGCAGGAATGTCAGGACATCCTAATAGATTGTCAGCTGTTCAGAGACCTTAGCAATCAGTAACCCTAATAACTAACTGTAGGAAGTTGTGATTCAAATAGGTGCATTATTAAGGCTTCACACATCAAGTTGGAGGTTCTTGGTTTAAACACCCCACCCCACCTGAAATACATGGCTTGGAAATATAGGTCCCACTCCTTTGATGAGGTCTCTTCTCTGCAACTCTCAGAGCACTCTTTAAGGAGAGAAAATGCAGCCCCGCCTGGAAAATGATTGGTCACCCCCGGTTCTGATTCTGCTAAGATGATTCCATCTTAGGATGGCCTTATTAGGAAGCAGCCTAAAGCAGTCCACCTAGCTGGGAGGGGAAAGCCCTTTTATTTCCACTGTATATGTATTTGCATGTCACCTTTTAATGCTCAAGGGTCTTCTCAGGGTGCTTTTGAATTGTTTTATCAAATGCCTTTTCTTGTAAAAAATAAAACACGAATAGCTGCTGTCTCATAAAGGAAACTGCAGCAACATACACAAAAGGGACAGCGGTTAAAAATGTTAGGCAGCACCAGCCATTCTCAATTAAAAGCAGCTGGGAAAAGCCATGTTTTTAAGGCATGTTTAAAAAAAAAAAAGCAAAAGAAGTAGCTTAACATGCATTCCACAGAAGGGAGCTTTGTAAGGGGTAACTATTAAAAGTGGCCTTTTCTACCACTGTTCTCTTGTATGCGTGTCCCCCCCACCTGCCCCCCCCACATATGCAAGTGCTTGTCAAACTTAGACATTTTATTTCCAGGGCGAACGCGTCCACAAATCAGTAATAGTCATTACACATTAATGCACAACGCACTCAACCAGGTTAGTTAAAAACCCAGCAGCTGTATTTGTACAACTTACTAAGCTCAGTTAGTTTTAACTTTGGTAGATTTCTGTTTTGCTTTGTTGGGGCGGGGGAGGCTGATGTCCCCCCCACACACACACGCTCTCCCCAACTGTGGCTCTAAGATACCTCCATAACCATTCCTTTATGTCCTCATGATGCTCCTTTGGTCCCCAGCCTATAGCTGAAGCCACTGCATTTTGTATGTATTTGATCCATGGCTAAAGTGGTGTTCTCCACCTTCTCCCAACACAAATCTTTCAGTGTCAATCATGTGGTCAACTCCTCCTGGTCGCTTTTGCTGCAGTTTCCATGCCCCCTCCCCTCTAGCCCCTGGACACTGCCCTCCATGGCTGCTTTCATTTTTGCTGCTGGACTGACATGATACCTGGCTTCTGCACCTGGGCAGTCCTTTCCAAATCAGGCCTTGTATTAACTTGTGAAACCCTCTTCCAAAACACGTGCTCCAGCGAGAGCTACACACCAAGACTCTTTAGAAACCAAGACTCGCTCTCTGTCTGTGCAAAAGGACAGTTTCAGCACAAAGGAAAACCAGATTCTGTCAGGCATGTGTTGTTCATCAGGATTATGTGGTCTCTTCTCTACTTGTGACTGCTGTTCATGTCACTTTGGTGGAGGAAAGGGTACCTCTGCCACCACCATTTTGCCTACATGTCTCTATCTCCAGCCCTCCCTCCTGCTTTGTTCTGTGCCCAACTGACATGACAAGACACCTGGCTTCTGCAGAGGCAGCTACAGGATTGAAATGGAGCAGCAGCAGCAGCAGCAGCAGCAAGATCACTCTGAAGATTGCCAGGAAGATCACCATCAAGATCAGTCTCCAGTGCTGCATGTAAAGACCTTGTTGCCAGTCTTGGTGGTAATCTGTCAAAAAAATGCCTAAGTGTGCAGGGGGGCAAAGGAAGAGGGAACTCAGTTAGTGTTCTCCCTGTGCTCCTTGCCTCTTCATCACACACCTCTCCACCATGCCACCAACCTATAAACTGCGATGGGTGAGTGGGTGAGAGTTGGACACGTGTCTGTCGCTCTCCCAGGATAACACTAGATACATACTCAGAACCGGTCCAAGAGACAGCCCACCATCACAGTGCACCTTGGTTCTGGTGGCCTGTCACTTGGGCAAGCTGAAAGGCAGCCCAGGGCATTTATGTAGCTTTCAGTATGATTGTTGAACTGTCATCCCTGCTAGAATAGCTTCTGGGGAAGGAAGAACAGCAGATGTCTCATTCCCAGGATCCTGTCTCCCAACCCCACCAGACTATAATGCTAAGGAGAACAATGGGTGAACGTTGTTCCCACCTAGCAGGTGCAGATGGAATGTGAGTGGGAGGAAAAATACAGGCACCAATTGCTGCCCTCAACTTGTACCACATTAAACCTGTAAGGACAGAACCCTTGCAGAATAGAAATGGGTTCAGAGATGTCCACAGGGTGCGGTCAGAAAGATCAAGATGGTGGCCACAATGATGTGATCCAAGCTTTGTTCATATTTTATGGGCAGTGCCCATAAAAAACAGGCAAAGCTGCAATCACACCATCATGGCTGCCATCTTGACTTTTCTTTTACCTGCATGCACCCCTGAATAGGCTGTGAGGACAGAGTAAATAATGCTGGCAACTTTTGTGCCTCTCCAGGGTAGAAGAAAGCACCTTCAGGCAGTGGCCTGGATGAGCCCCTGGTGGGGTTCGGTGAACCTGCCAATTTGATTTCATAAATGATTGTGAAGTTCCCGGAGATTGGATGCATTTAGTGACCAGGTGGAGCAGGTTGCACAGACTGAGCCACAGAATCTCTGGTGTGTTCACCAAACATGGCTGACCCAGTCAGTCATAAACCCAGGGAAAAACAAAGCATCAGCAATGCATGCCTGCTAAGGCCCCACCAAACTAGAAGCAGCCCTGTTAGAGAGTTTTCCATCTTCTGCAAAGGCGTGCCTCTTCCTGACATCTCCTCCTCACCCATAGAATGAAGAAAAGGTTTAAAAACTTGCACTGGTTTGATTGAGATCAATGCCATCATGGAGTCTTGGGGGAGGGGGTTACCAAACCCCCACCCTTTCTTTCCCTTTCCAACCTCCCTTCAGGGGATCATAATGATGAAACGTCAAATCCCATCTACCAAAGTAGGATTCCTAGAGCTGCCTCATTTTTCATCGTTGTTAACCCTCCCATCATTAACCCTTTGAGGTGGGTCAGATCAGGAACAGACGCAGCAAGAATTATTGGAACTCTATTGTTGTTGGGTGTAATGACACAAACTGGAAAGCCAAGTTTCCCTCTCTCCTCTCTTATACCATCCAGAATCAAGGCAGGGTTATTTTGAGTCTGTTCTGAACACAGACTTCTTTCCCAGGGCTGAGATTTCATTTACTGTCTCTTGTTATCTTTTAAGGGCTGTCACATTCCTTCATTATCTCTGCCTCCTTCTACACCCATGTACGCTTGCATCCCGTGGCTGACAAGCAGGAGTTAGTTAGCCCCAAACATTGCTGGGCAGTTTGAGGTTAAAACTGACCCTTTATTTCCACGGCTACCTAGGCTCAGCTGTTTGTATGATCTGCTAACCTCCCCTGTCCCTCTACACCCATTGCATTGTGTGAAAAGAGCTAGAATGGCAAGAGACTTCATGGATGGTATCATCTAATCCAGTATTTCTCAAACTTGGCAACGTGAAGACGTGTGGATTTCAACTCCCAGAATTCCCCATCCTGCTCTTCATTTCCACCACGTTGTAGAGGAGGTCTTGCCCAACCATGTGCTCTCAGAAGGAGGCTCTCCTCCAGCCCAGGAGCTGATGTTCAGGAGGCACTGCAGGGAGGAGAAAGAGGCAAGAGGCAAAGGAGGAGGGGAGCAAGGTTGGGGCAGGAAACAAGCCATCTAAAGCAGTGTTTCTCAACCTTGGCAACTTGAAGGTGTGTGGACTTCAGCTCCCAGAATTCCCCAGCCAGCCATTTCTGGGAGTCGAAGTCCACACATTTTAAAGTTGCCAAGGTTGAGAAACACTGATCTAATCCAATCCATTGCACAGTGTAGGATGGAACGGCAGCATGAGGAGAAGTGCCCATTGATATTCTCACTCCAGTAAAGGACAGCCCACCATCTCCCAAGGCAATTGATTCTAGTGTTAAACATTACACGCCATTATGAATTTTCTCTTAAGGATAAGCCAGCGTCTGTTTCCTTGCAATGTTTAATCCGTTGGTTCCAATCCTATCTTCCTGAGCAACCGAAAAGTCTGCTGTGCTGTCTTTTGCAAGACTGCCCTTCAGATGTTGGAATGCACACATGTGTGTGTACATGTGTATGTTTCTGCTTTTGGATTCCACACACATGGATTTTGGCTCATTCATAATTAAATTATTTCTCTCCCCCACATTATGCTGGGTATGCTGTAGAAAGTCTCTCCTGCTGTTGTTGTTTAAATGAATTCGGTTCTATCTTTCAGGAATTTAGCTTTCCAGGTAAATCTCTATGAGCAGATCCCGTATGAGATTTTAATTATTAGATGCATGGATTGTGTATCATCCCTGATTATGGGCTTCCCCAAACCACCTGCTTGCTGTTATTGGAACCAAGTTGCTGGACAAAGTGGACCTTTTTGTCCAATCTGGCAAGTCTTTGTGTTTTCTGCTGTATGACCTTCCACTATTTCAAAACACAGCCTTGTGATCTGCAAAATACAATACTGGTAGCAATTGTTGTACAACAGGTGGTAACTAAGGCTTGTTGTGCAAGTTAGTTTATAAGCTAGTGGGCAGAACTGTCTTGGTTTCTAATCTTTTTACAATGCTTAGTCAAAGTTCAGGTGCTTTATAAAGGATTATTAATAATAAATTATTACTCCAACATTTGAGTTGGAGACAGAACTTTTAAAATACTTGGCTGTGATTATTGGATCTTTCTCCTTATTACTGCTAATTTTCTTTGAATGCTGCTCTTCTTCCAAAAGGAAATCTGAATTTTTTGTTGCTGATTGTCCTCTTCTCCATTCTGTGGTGTAAAGAATTTTGTGCTCAGAAATGGAAGAGATTGGGAGAAAGATCACTGCTTTCACTTAGAGCACCTGAAGATTAGCATTTTTGCTGGATGAGGCAACCGGCTTACCTGAAGCTTGTGTTGAAAAAAGGAAAGAAGGCACACATCCATAGTTGTAGAATGGTAAAATGGTGAATGTCCATCCAGCCTCTCTGCCTTCCGAAACACATGAAAGATAGGAAGCAGTAATGTGATCAGCATCATGGTCCATCTAACTCGGCCTTTTCTTCTAGCCATTTTGCTTGGTTGTCCTTTTCAGGATATCAGATAGAGGTGTGTGAGTGGGAGAATTGCTTGGAATTGTGCAGAAGTATTTGGGGCTGGCCTTGGCACTTTTTCCTGTGAAGGTATGCTCTGCCCCTGAGATACAGCTTGTCCCCCGTGCTGTATCCCCCATGGGTAATTCATGACCAAAAACCAGTCCAAACTACAGTTTGGGGGTGTGCCTCCCTCAACATTATCAGGTGGCTCAGGGAATTGTACTTGGCCAATTATATAGTCCAGTGCCGCTGTGGCCCCTGACAAAAAAGGAAAAGCTTTCTTCTCTTGCTAAAGCATCATAGTGTTTTCTAATGAAGAGTCTGGGTTGAGTTTATAATTTCTGCTGTATTATACACATGCTGGTGTGCTGAGCAACAGAGCCTGGGATCTCTGTTTAAATGCAGTTTTGTTTTTAGAAGCGAGGTAGAACAAAAAGTGTATACTAATGCTCCCGGTGTTTTGGATGGCTCTAATGCATCAGCCGTGGAAGCAATATGAATTGGGTGAATGTGTCGATTCAGTGAGCTGTAATTGGACCTGCTATCTCTGACCCTTTCTATAGTTTGCCCCCCCACAAAAAAAAAAAAAGCCTCATTGGTGCCTCCAAGGACCGCTGTGCAAGTTCAGTGTGCTGTGCAAAGAAATACACACTTCTGTCTCATTTGTTGCACGCAGCTCTACTTTAGAAGGAGCCATCTTGACGGAAGATGTGGAAACATGTGATAGGATTTCAGAGTGACAGTTTGGATTTACAGGGGAGAAAACGCTCACCTCCCCCCGTCTTTTGAAAACGTTCCACCACAGCTGTGGATGGTGCAGGGGAAGATGGTTGTAGATGTGCTGTTAGAATGTGGTTGCAGGTGTGCTATACTCTTCTGTTGCTATATTTTGTGTGATGTGCTGAGAAGACAGGCAAGGCAACTTGTGGGTCTCTCTTGCACCAATACAAATTCTGTGAATCTTCTTTCTCCTTCTTTTCCATTGTATTGTTCCGGCAGTAAAACTCCGGAAGCATTCGCTTTGCCTTATTAAAAAAATATAATGTTAAACACCACCCAGGGTATCTTTTCCTTTCTCCTGCTTCCCTACCCAGTACAGTTAATGCATTGCTGTTTAGAGAACAATTTATTGGGTGTAATGTTTTTATTTGGAAGCTGAGCACACCTTTCTGTCCTCTTCCCAGACAACAGCAAGCTTCTTGTTCTTAAAGAAAATAGAAAGTGGGAGAGCACGTTAATAGAAGTACAGACAGGTATTTCTCTGTTTCCCCCCTCCACTTCCTCCATTGCAGGCTTAAAGCTAGAGTGGAATGATGAGAGAGAGAGTCCATCAAGATGGCACCCTTTTGAAAAAATATGTAGTGTCATCTTTACATAAACAAAAATACATTTTAGGTACGTACTCTTTTTTAATGTAAAGTTTGTCTGCTTTTTAAAAAAAAATCACACTTGTTAATTCACAACCACAAACCAAATCCAGACACATATACCAAGTAGACCCCCTGTTAGCCTCCTTGCTGTTCAAAATTCCTTCACAGGGTAGTGTCTTGAATTAAAAGGATCACCTGTATGAAACAATGTAAAAAATCACTGACAGTATTTGCCTGATGGGCCGATCAAGTCATTCCTACCCCCCACTAGTTGGCTTATCTCCTTGTTCCGAAAGCAGGATGACTCAAACTGTCAACTCTCAGCCATTTTTTAAGTCACCAGCTGGGAGGTTCATTTCCTTTCCAGCTTCTCAAAAGTCAGAAGTTGGTGAAGAAGTGGGCTTCCCAGCTGGCAGCTTGAAAACATGGCCAGTGGATGACCAGTTGAGTCATTCCAGCTCGTGCTGCTGGAGCAAAGAAATAAAAATCCACAGTTGTGTGATTGAGATCGGTGCTACCCATCGGCCACCATCTTTACCCCTTGTCCTTTACCATCCTTTATGGATGCAAAGAGCAAGTGAAAACTGAAATGGCCCCAGAGATGGAGTGCCTAGAAAGCCTCATGTTCTTAACAAAAGAGTCAGTTTCTCCTACGGTCAGCTATTTGGATGGCTTGGCTAACAGGAGGAACTTCTTTAGCTTTGACCAAATCTATGCTCTTCGGGGCTAAAAGTAACTACCTTGGGATTGATTGGCTGGATTGACCCCATTTTCCTGTTCTCACAATATGCCAACTGCTGCCCCCACCCCCCACTATGACCCAATTAAGCGTGTTGTGCAAACAGAGCCACTGAAATGTGACATTGTTCCATCTAATAAAGTATGGAAGCAAAACAGGGAAAGAATATGAGTAGCAACTCTATTGTTAGGGGACTTGCTAGGGACACTGGAATATATTCACATCTTAGAAGTTTGTTTCATATTAAGTTATATATATAGAATCAGTGATCAGTGGAACAGGCATTGAAAAGGTCTATGGCATCCCAGGACCTGCATGGTCCCATTCTGAAATTCCAGTATATCTTGAGAACATTAGCGGGGGTATCTGACTTACAGAATGTTGAAAGCGATGGAACCCCAGGACATTTGGAAATGTCATTATTTTTTTGCCGAAGACAAAACTGACCCTTTCAAAACCTGTCTCCCCTTTAAAATAATCAATACAGTTGGCAGGATTTTAGATCGGTCTGTGGAATACTTGCAGGTTGCATGGAATAGTTTGAAATCTGGTGAGTTTTAAAGAACTGAGCCACAAACACTATACCCGTCTTGCCAGAGCTTTCTTCTGACTGGAAGTCCTTTATCCACCCCTTCTCTCATGAGTTAGCCAAAGGCAGTCCTCTCAGTTAGTCACCTCACTCCTCTTTGTGAATACATATGCCCCAAAATGTGGAAATGTGTAAGGCTCAAGCTTGCAGGCACAAACCTGTTGGCTTGTGCCTGAAAAGGGTTACAGGTATGCCTTCACAAACCAGCTTTTGCAATACCCTTGGCTCTGATGCAGCCTGAGAATGAGATTCTGTACTATATTGCCCTGCTTTGGAGAAATTCCCATTTCATCTCTAGAGGCCAGATAAAAGCCTTCTTCCAGGTCTCAGTTTAGTACAGCAGGCTTTCTTCCCTTCCCTTGGGCTCCTCTTGTTTTCCTCTGCTCCTGTTTTTGCCTCCTTCTCCCACCACCCATTTTCTCCAGCAACTAAGAGTTCCCACCAGCCAGTGGAGTTTTGCTACCTCAAACCAATTCTGCAAAGATTCAGGTTCTCATCCAGCCTCATCTGTAGAGACCTGCTAGACAGCCATGGGCCAATAATTCTTTCTCAATCCAATCTACCTCATCGGGATTGTTGGAAAATTGGAGGAGGAAGTGCTGCACATGACGCCTTGAGCTTCTGAAGGAAAGGTGGGATGTAAATTTAACAAATAAGTAAGCATTCTATCCATAGCAGAGATCACTGCTTTGTTTGTGGGGGACAGCCGAGAAGATGTTAACATTTCTGTTCCTAACTTCTAATTTTATCCTTACAACAATAAACCTGTAAGGTAGGCTTCACCAATAGCAGTTGACCCAACGTCACTTGATTATTTGAACAGTTTTTATTGTGTAGCCTTACAGTTCTTGCTTCTTCTCCTCAACTCCTCTGACCATCTCTGTAAGAAGAAAAGGAGAGCCAGTTTGGTGTAGTGGTGAAGGCACCAGGCTAGAAAGCAGGAGACAGTGAGTTCGAGTCCCGCCTTAGGTATGAAAGCCGGCTGGGGGACTTTGGGCCAGTCCCCCTCTCTCAGCCCAACTCACCTCACAGGGTTGTTGCTGTGGAGAAAATAGGAGGAGGAAGGAGTATTAGGTATGTTCGCCACCTTGAGTTATTTATAAAAATAATAAACAGCAGGATAAAAAAAAATTAAAAAAAGAAAAAGGCTAGTTAGACGCAGGTTCAGTTGGCCTCTTTTATCAGTTAAAAAGAAGGAGAAGGAGAAGGAGAAGAAGAAGACTGGCTGAACTAACTTAGAGCACCTAAATATTCACAGAGGTTCCTTGAGCTGATGATAAACTGATTTGTCCTGCAAAAACGGCTCCCAGCTCCACTTTTGCTAATTGTTTGGGATCTTGCCCAAGGCCTCTGATGGAGCCTTGCAAGCTGCTGCTTTCACAGGAAGAGCTGTAGCCTGCAGCCAATGAGCCTCGATTGCTCCTTATGTTTTGCCTGGTACTGTATATTTTTTATATCAGCAAAAAAAAAAAAACCAGGAGAATGGTAGCACCCTTTTCTGACTAACAAATCTTATTAAAAGGCATAAGCTTTTGTGAGCTGCATGTAAACTTGATGCCTTTTAATAAATGTGTTAGTCGGAGAAGATGCTACCAGATTCTCCCGATGTTTTGCCACCATAGACTGACACAGCCCTCCTCCTTCTGTCTCCTCTGCCTCTTATGCAGAATGCATTTGCACCAGAGCGGACCTTTCATTTCCAGGAGAGGCAACTGGATCCTCTCCAAATGGCTTGGACTACAGATTCCACCATTCCCTCGCCACTGGCCTTGCTGAGTCCAGAGCTCTGCGGGGCATCAAATTGCTGTCTTCTGCCTTGTTCCTATCTAGCAGGGGCGGGTCCTTTTCAGCGGCCTCTCTTTCACGCTGGGTGCTGCAGAAACCAAACTCCTTTCCCACACTCTTCTCTTGCCTCCTAGCTGTAACCTGAGCCCAAAGCATCTGTTAGCCTCTTGCCTCAGCTGACATTCTGGCCTCCATCCCTAGGTTCTCATCTTCCCTTCCCTTCCCTTCCCTTCCCTTCCCTTCCCTTCCCTTCCCTTCCCTTCCCTTCCCTTCCCTTCCCTTCCCTTCCCTCTCTTCTCTCTCTTCCTTTCCTTTCCTTTCCTTTCCTTTCCTTTCCTTTCCTTTCCTTTCCTTTCCTTTCCTTTCCTTTCCTTTCCTTTCCTTTCCATCTCATCTTTCTCATCCTCTTTTGGTTTCTTTCAGTTGCCCCCCCCCCCGCATCCCATCCCATCCCTTACCCTCCCCTCCCCACTCTGCCTAGATTTCCTTCAGGGTGGAAACCCTGACTTGGCTTCTGAGGACTCCTTCCCGTTTCTGCAGGCGCCTATCTGTGCTTTAAGTCTCCCTGGCTGCTGTCCAGCCTTCTGCTCCCTGCTTTTATTACACACACACACACACACACACACACACACACACACAACCCCTTTCCCTCAAATGCAGCACGGGGCAGAGCAGGAAAGGGAGCAGAGCAAACCCTTGGAAAGCTTCAGTAAACACCAAGCCCTTTTCCTCCATCTGAGAGGCTGGCTGATTCTTTTGGCCTGTCAAGGGAAGAAGAAACCCCAGCCTTTCTCTCCTGTGATTTGTGGCTGAGCATCAGCCTGCCTGCTCAGGGCTTCCCAGGGAACGGGGTGGAATGAGCAGCAGTAGCAGGCGCCCCCACTCCCCCACCCCTTCCCGTCCCTCTCTCTCCTGTGCTGGACATCGCAGGTGACTTCCCCAACGTTCACCAGACCAAGGCTTGGCCTCGGCACCCCTCCTGCCCCCACCGGGCGGCAGGGTCTCAAAAGGGGAGACGCTGGGCACAGGAGGCCCACCCTTTTGCCACAGGAACAAACATAGCCTTCTCTGGGAGGATTATGGATGTGTTGGCATCCCATAGTGCTTTTGCCCAGGGGCTCCAGCAGGCCCTGGCTGGGCTGTGGAGCTGTTTGGAAAATTTTCCACTCGAGTGAGCATTCGGAGAGAAGGTTGAAAATATTTGGCATGAAATTCCCCCCAGTGCTCCTTCCCCCCTCCTCTTCCCCCTCCTCAGTTCCAACTTTCCTCCTCCTGGGTGGGCATCGAGTTCTCTGAGCATGTGAGCCTGTGTTTCTGCTTTTCCTTCCGTGCGCTCCTCCTGCAGCAGCAGAAGGCCCCTCTCTCCTGCCTCTGAATCCCCAAGCTGTAGCACAGCGTGTGGTGCTGCACCCAAAAGCTCTGAGGTCTGTCCTGCCCAGAGCTGAATCCGCTCTCTGAATCCAGAGCGCCTTGGGCTGCAGCCAGCGAAGTCTGCAGTACAGTAAATATTGCTGTTGTATTCACCAAGGGAAAGGATGTTGGGCTACAGACATCTGCTTTATCGCCAGACAAAACTCAGGGGCCTAGAGCCCCTTTTCTCTCCCCCCCTCTCTCTTTTTAAAGAAATAAAGGGGGGGAGGCATCTGCAAGAGCCCTGTAATGACCTTGGATGCAGTTGCACTCATATGGTCCATAAGAGAAGTTCTCTCATGCAGTGGAACCAGAGTTTTCTGATGAAAGAGTTTACAGTGGTACTGAATGGAATACTTATATTTGCATTTTTCCCAGTCTTGGCCATCCCGATATGTTGGGCTTCTGTCCCCAGTAATCTCAAACAGCTTGGCTTTTGGGCTGTGATGGTCTTGAAATCCAGTACAGAGCTTCACTGAGTTATGTGGGGGTCAGCCCCACTAGGTAGACAGATCAGGAAATCAACTCCACTAGAAAGCTAAAACTATTTTTATGGAAATTGGCTATAATAACAGAATCTTGCAAGTTGGATTGTGCTGTACCTCCTCTTTCTTATACTTCAGTGAATCACGGTGGTGTCTTCCTGAGCTGCTTCTGAATGTTATGCCGTTGCTCTGGACTTAGACAATGTTTCAGCCCCTTTTGCCCAGGTAACGCTTCTTACAACTTTCATCAAGGTCATCTTGCTTACTCTCTACAGCGGGGCTAGTTAGGCCATCAGGTATGACACTCAGTGGGGGAATTCCCAGTTGAAGCATCCATGAATTTGCCATCTTAAATCTAGGTTTGCACATCAGCAAGCAGATTCAGCCACTTTGAAACTCTTATCCATTATAGTTTACTGGACCAGCCCAAGTATCCATCAACCATGCATTTGCAGAATAGCTCTAAGGACAGAATTTGAGACATTTGGGGGCCAAATTTGAAATATGTGTTGGAAAAGGGGAGGTACAAATACAGGTGAAACTCGAAAAATTAGAATATCGTGCAAATGTTCATTTATGTCAGTATGGCAACTCAAAAGGTGAAACCAATATATGAGATAGACGCATTACATGCAAAGCGAGATATGTCAAGCCTTACTTTAGTATAATTGTGATGATTATGGCGTACAGCTTATAAAAACCCCAAATTCACAATCTCAGAAAATTAGAATATTACATGACATCAATAACACAAGGATTGGAAATAGAACAATATCGGACCTCTGCAAAGTATAAGCATGCATATGTACTCAGTACTTGGTTTGGGCCCCTTTTGCAGCAATGACTGCTGCAATGCGGCGTGGCATGGATGCTATCAGCCTGTGGCACTGCTGAGGTGTTATGGAAGACCAGGATGCTTCAATAGCGGCCTTCAGCTCTGCTGCATTGTTCGGTCTCATGTCTCTCATCTTTCTCTTGGCAATGCCCCATAGATTCTCTATGGGGTTCAGGTCAGGCGAGTTTGCTGGCCAATCAAGCACAGTAATCCCATGGTCATTGAACCAGGTTTTGGTACTTTTGGCAGTGTGGGGAGGTGCCAGGTCCTGCTGGAAAATGAAGTCAGCATCCCCATAAAGCTCGTCTGCGGAAGGAAGCATGAAGTGCTCCAAAATCTCCTGGTAGACGGCTGCGTTGACCCTGGACTTAATGAAGCACAGTGGACCAACACCAGCAGATGACATGGCTCCCCAAATCAACACAGACTGTGGAAACTTCACACTGGACTTCAAGCATCGTGCATTGTGTGCCTCTCCATTCTTCCTCCAGACTCTGGGTCCTTGGTTCCCAAATGAGATGCAAAAGTTGCTCTCATCAGAAAAGAGGACTTTGGACCACTGGGCAACAGACCAGTTCTTTTTTTCTGTAGCCCAGGTAAGACACTTCTGATGTTGTTTGTTGTTCAGGAGTGGCTTGACAAGAGGAATACGACAATTGAAGCCCATGTCCAGGATCCGTCTGTGTGTGGTGGCTCTTGATGCACTAACTCCAGCCTCAGTCCACTCCTTGTGAAAGTCCCCAACACTTTTGAATGGCCTTTTCCTGACAATCCTCTCCAGGCTGCGGTCATCCCTGCTGCTTGTGCACCTTTTTCTACCACACTTTTCCCTTCCACATAACCTTCTATTGATGTGCTTTGATACAGCACTTTGGGAACATCCAACTTCTTTTGCAATTACCTTTTGGGGCTTTCCCTCCTTATGGAGGGTGTCAATGATGGTTTTCTGCACAGCTGTCAGGTCAGCAGTCTTTCCCATGCTTGTGATTCCTACTGAACCAGCCTGAGAGACCATTTAAAGGCTCAGGAACCCTTTGCAGGTGTTATGGATTTATTAGCTGATTAGAGTGGGACACTTTGAGTCTAGAATATTGAACCTTTTCACACTATTCTAATTTTCTGAGATTGTGAATTTGGGGTTTTCATAAGCTGTACGCCATAATCATCACAATTATACCAAAGTAAGGCTTGACATATCTCGCTTTGCATGTAATGCATCTATCTCATATATGGTTTCACCTTTTGAGTTGCCATACTGACATAAATGAACATTTGCATGATATTCTAATTTTTCGAGTTTCACCTGTATATAACTTGATTCACTCATCATGCTAAGCTGTAGTTTGCTGTGATTGATTAACGAAACTCCCAACAAACGAGCAAAACCCCTCATTATAGATTAATTCACTGTGTGAAATGGATCTTTATCAACTAATACTTTTTTTAATTGCTGGGTTGGTAGAAGAGAGCTTGACGTCCCCATATGAGGGCATGCATTGGGACATAGTCTCAAAATAGTTTAGTTATAGCCATTCCCTCTCGAAGAAATACTTAGGAATTATTGTTCTTCCAAACAGTGTGCAGGAAGAATAGAGAATTCTGTCACTGTTTCTGTGATTTTCTCTAAACTGGTTCTCAAGATTCTTTGGGGGAAGCTGATTAAAACCGAAGTCAATTTTGAAACTATGGATGTGCCGTGAACTTTTGGCCACATCTTATTTTGTTTTCCATCTTTGTACCTTGTTGTAGTTATAAAAAGGGCTGAAAGTAAGTCCAGAGTCAGTTTCTCTTGAAACACCGTGTGAGGCTTTAGACCAGTGTTTCTCAGCCTTGGCCACTTTAAGATGTGTGGGCTTCAACTCCCAGAATTCCCCAGCCAGCCATGCTGGCTGGGGAATTCTGGGAGTTGAAGCCCACACATCTTAAAGTGGTCAAGGTAGAGTAACTCTGCTTTAGACTAACTCAGTTCTTGGGAATTTTTAATCACTTCCACAAGAGATACAAGGATGCTCATATTCCTTCTAGTATGCTGACATTTTCTGGTATTCTGTTGCTCCCAAGGCTAAATATGATGTCATCTCTTTCTAAGACAGTGACTGGACAACTTTTAATCAACTTCCCTCCCCCCTCCATTTTTTAATTAGCGGTACATTCTGGCACAAGTGAGTTTAGTGTATTATGGACCTTGTGCAGCATAATTTTTCCTCCTATACAAGAGCCTCTCCTCTGTATTTTAAAATGACATTTTCTCCCTCTTACATGAATTGGAGTTTAATTTATTCATCCTGCTGTATCCCTTGATCTCCTGAGCCAATTCACAGAGTTAAGGATTTGTAGCTTCATTAATGTGTTTTGATGGCAGTTAATACATTTCCAGCCAAGTCTGTGTCCTTCAATATGAACTCAGTATTTTGAAACTTGGGGCCACAACAAACTTGGTGCCATTTCTACTTATTTAGCAGGTAAGATTTGTACCACCTCAGCTTTTTTCAGCACTATTTGGCTTCTTAGCTTTAATTCCTATCTTCTTTAAGTGGAATGCTGGTTATTGACCATCATAAAGCACTGACTGATTGACTTTGGATTCTTGATATTTGTTGGTGGCTTTTGCTTCTCCCTTACAGAGCATAGGATGATGTCATAACTTCCACGGGAAAACCATAAATTGATTTATTGAGTCAATAAATGTGTGATACCCAACTCAAGTATGGTTATATGACCACTGAAGTGGCAAGTGAAGGCGATTTTGAACAAATAAGCAGCCTTCTTCGGAAGGACTACTGAAAACTGAAAAATATTTTCAACCATTGTTTGTGACAGTTAATGTTTTAGTTTGGCCCTCAAGATGAGTTGGGACCATACCTTTCAGAAACCCTGAAAGGTCATCCCAGCTAACAGTTCAGGGAGTTACAGTCCCAACACCCCTAGAGTGTATCATATTGGGAAGACTGGATTAACTCATTTTCACAACCCTTTCTACAGCAATCAGATCTGGGTAAAGAAATATCCTTATCATGACTTTTACATATGCGCTGCAAAAAAAATCTGAATCCAGAGGTATACACTGATGGGCCATCACATCTGGACCATGACAGCTCAGAGCATTTTGAATTCCTAAGGCAGAAAGCTCAAATCCATTTTGGCTGCTTTTCATAATGTATCCTAACTGCGGGATTCCAGATCAAATTATTGATTTCCAAAACAAATAGAAAATCCAGTTTTTTGGAGGACAGGGTTCTGTTCCCCTTTGGCTTGCATCCATTCATTATGTGTGTGGTGAAGCCTTTCCCCTTCCCTTTGCCGCAACGGTGAAATATTTTGGGAATCCGCCCTTCAATACAGAGTAAGTGATCCTTTATTAAGCCATGTTACCATCACCACCACCCAGCAGCTGTGTTCTCCTCAATTAGAAAAACTAATGGAGCAGTTTATGGGCATACACAAAGTGATGGCTGACTGACAGGTTGCAGATGATCAGCACAGGGCCTTCTGTGCGTCTTTGGTTCTCATTCTGAATACTAGAAAGTTCCTCTGCAAATACACATGTCTGCTTTTCTCTCTTGTGGGGAACGGGGAAAGAAAGGAACCACAACTGTAGATACCTAAAATGAAACCGATCCTTGCGTGTGAATGGCTCATGGACTTGGCATTTGTGCTGTTTTTGTGTCCACCTGAGAAAGGGGAAGAAAGCCAGAGGTGCTTGGCAACTTTGGTTGGACTTCTTGCACTCACTCAGTTAGTTCATGGCTGCGGATTGCATCCATGCAATTTTGAGCACACTGCCACAGGCACAGACTCATAGCCTTGCTAACATAGCCTGGATTCACACATTGTGCTAAGCCATATTTTGTTACTAAACCAACCTGGTGTGCTGAAAAGGCCATAATCAGTTGGCTTCACACATCATGCTGGGCCAAAACCAAACAATCATCTTATGCCTTAGTTTGTTGTGTGAACCAGGCCACAGGCCTCACCTTGGTGCCCTTCAGATGGGTTCACTAAACTGGCAAGGAGTTACAGTCATTGAACTCCTCACTATCTGGAGGACACCAAGCTATGGAAGGATGCCACAGGACAACATCCAAGATGCCCAAGGTGGTCTTCTTTCTGATACTAATTTCCATTGGGTAGCAAGGAAGTATTTTAGATGTATAACTTATGGGATGTATAGCTGATATGACAACAGTATAAGCCAATCAGATACTTGGGGGTCACAGGCAGAGAACAAAAGTGCCAGCCCTCCCTTCTGGCTTGTCCCCACCCTCTGGTATTCAAAGGTATACTGCCTTTGTACACAGAATCCCCATTTACCTAATTGCTGCTGATGTGCCTGTCATGCGTAAAGCAGTCTAACACTTATAAAAGAGAGAGCGAGGTCAGAGAGGACAGTGTCAGCCTTAGGAAAAAAAGAAGGGTGAGGATCCATTTTAGAGCAGTGTTTTTATTAAGTTAGAGGTCTTGTGGATAGGGTGCAAGCTTTCCCCTTCTCCCAGGGGATCCTAACTTGCTTGGTTCCCCGAGGAACTAAAGTCATGTGCAGGAGATGTATGAGCACACCTGTTTAGACCCAGGGCTTATAGCTTGTTACTGCCGGAGGGAAGAAAGCAAGGGAGGCTTTTCTCAGCTTTTCCTGGCTTCTGTGCCATTTTTACCCTCGTTCATCCATTTATAAAAGGTGCAGTGCAAATACCTTCCTGGTTGGGAGGAGAGGCTGAGGCCTCTAATAACAATAGGCTATAAAAAGGAGGTTCCCCTCCTTCCTTTCTGAAGCCTCCCCATAATACTCCTTGCCAAAAAAGAAACAGCCAGAAGGCTTCTCCCAAGGCTAGCAGAAGAGAGCAGTCAGCAAATTGCAGGCTATGCAAGGAAGCCAAAGTAGTTAAAATACTTTTTTAACACACATGCGCATATGTGCATCAACGCACACGCACACACACACAAGGAACTTTGGCAAGTATTCCTGTGACCCTGGCCAACATGATCTCCCTTAGCAATTTCAAGCACAGTCCGGCCCTCCATCAACAGAGCTGCAGTATGTTGCTTGTGCATCTCTCTGGCCTTCCCCCTTTCAGTTCAGGTCAAGATCTCTGTTGCTGGGATCTTTGGAGGGCCTTGAGCATTTCTTAGAAAAGTCAGCTGCTTGACTTGTTCACCACATTCTATCCGGCTTCCTCCAAGAACCCAAACCATGGCCTAAAATAGAGATGGGCAATTCTTTTTGTCCATTTCAACTGCAAACTAGACAATCCTGTTCAGGTGACATGCTCAACAGGGTCAAGAGGGAATTGACATGTCACATGAGCAACCTGGTCCAGTCAAGTAACCCCAGTACAGGTAGTCCTCGTGTAGCCACTGCCTCATTTAGTGACCATTTGCAGTTACAACAGTGATAAAAAAGTAACTTTGCAATCAATGCCCACATTTACGACTTTGCAGGTCTGTAAAGCAATGGAAAGATGAAGGAAGATCATAAGCACAGTCACGCTTTCACTTAGTGACTGCTTTGCTTAACAACCAAGCTGTCGGTCCCAATTGTGGTCACTAAATGAGGACTACCTGTATTTAACCCATGGGTATGCTAGTTTTACCTTGATAGAGCTCCAGGGCTACTTGGGGTTAAATTAACTGGGTAACCATGCCATGCAAACTGCTCCCTGGAGTGGTTAACTCTCTCCTGTGCCCACCAGATAGGAGAATGAAAAAGTGTCACCCACACCCTTCCAAAATTTGTGTTGGTTTCAATCTCAGTTGTGCCATAGTTGCTTTTTGCTCCATTCTTGGGATGGGGGTGGGGGGTGGGGGTTGGTAGAAAATCACAACCCCCTGGCTTCTTTTGCAGCAGCTTGGAGGACTCAGAAAATGGCCATTGCCCAATCTACCAATCGATCTGAGATTTTGTGTTGCTGGTACATGAGAGTGGTTACCTTGCTTGGCGGTATTTCCCAAATGCTATTGATATTTGATTTCTGATTTGAGATTAGCGTTAGATTGACTTCTTGTCTTGGAGTGGTGTGAGACTGAAAAGTGATACTGGAAACTCAAAAGCAGTGGTTTTCATCTGCTGGGACCTGTTTGGCCAACACAGATTCATGCATTTGCTTGCTAACTCACCTGTGCCGAGTATCATCCATCTTTGGAGGAGCAGATCCCCAAGATACTATTGCAGTCTCATTTCTGCTGCAGTTTATTTATGAATGGATCAAAAACAGCAAGCCTTTCTGAGCTGGGGAGAAATTGTCCCATCTCCTGCCCCAGGAAAGGAAGACCTTTTCTCTTTCACTTTTTCTGAAGTCTGGTGGAGACATCAGGAAAGAATTGTGACAACTGCTGAATGTGGCTGGATATCGTTGAAAATTCCACCTAGCCACACTTATTCACATCCCGAGAATCTGCAGCTTAAATTACTGCAGCATGTTATCCATAAGGCTGCTTTGAAGTTTTTTGGAAACATTTTCCCCAGGTGTTTTGTCTCCTTATTTAGCAGCCAGTAGTTTTTTTGCTTTAGCAGAATAGATACTTTCTGTGGATAATTCTGAACTCCTCTTTGTATACTACACAGTTTCATGTTTGTTTTTACGCTTGCCACATTTGGACCGTAATGGTAAGAGCCACGCTGGAAATGTTACTGAAAGATGGCCTACAAATACTTGAAATATTTGAAATACAAAGAAATGCAAAAGGTGAGGGGGGAAAAAAAACAATGGCCAAAGCCACAACAATGTGAAACCTCGTTGTATTCCTTGTTTTGAGGGCTACCGATCTGGATACAGGTCTGTTTAGAAACCAGCCAGGCTGCTGGTCCATCATGACAGGGAACCATGTAGCTCTTGTTAGAAAGCTAGGATTTGTAATTGGGCACATTGACAGGGCGGTAAGTTCCTTACCTGCGTTCATCCATTTGCTCTAAAATTGCCTCGCACTCAATCAGAACAGATCCATGTTTATTTATGTGAACAAATCTGCTGCCCCTGTGTGGTACACAGTGGGCTCTTTGGAGGGTTCTTAATTGTGAGCTTTTAAGTTGCTCATAGCTGAGACTTCCATACATGGTGATTTTCCTAGCATTCTATTATTTGCATTTTCTGGACAGTGTCAAATTGGAGCAGATGTGAACCCCCTCCCCCAGCTGCAGGCAACTCTTAACCCCCTTTTTTGCAGTCTTCAAACCCCCTCTGATTGCTGAAGACTAGCAGTGCACTTTCCCACCATTTTGGGAAACTCACAAAAACTGTAACGTATATGTGGAAAGGGCTTGGGAGAGAAGGAAGGAAGGAGGGAGTGAGGGAGGGAAGGAAGGAAGGAAGGAAGTTAGTTAGTTGCTAAACTTCTTCCCATAACCTAGAGGAGAAAAATTAAAAATCTCAGCCCAGTCTTGTGTTATACATTTTTACTGCTCCCCAGCCACCCAAAAGTCACCTCCTTCTGATTTAGATGCATCTATTTATAATCTCAGGATATTTGCATACTCAGAGAAGAGCCACAGCCAGGCCTGGAGGGGAGTTGCAAGCATGCAGAAAGATGCTGTCCTTTTTGTCCTCACAACAATTCTGTGGTGTAGGTTAGGCAGGAAAAAAGAAGGGATGGGTGGAATGTGACTGTCCCAAGGCTACCCAGTAAGCTTGGGGGGGGGGGGGGTATTTTGAATCCCAGTTTCTGCAAACACTATTTATCCTTTTCTTGCTCCAGTGATAATTCTAACCATGAGTGTTAATGAGACACTGGGGAGTGCTCTGGAGCTCTTGCTATAAAATGCTACAACATGCTACCAGTTAAGAATATGTCTGTCTGTCATAGGTTGGATTTGCAGAACCCACTAAACTAAGCTAAAAGGACTTTGGGTAGTTTATGGTTCAGTGCATTATAAGAACCTGACATTGCTTTAAGTGTTTTGTTAACCCAGGTTTAGTGTGTTGTGGGAAACAAGCCATTGCAAGATGACCATGACGCTGAGGTCAGAAATCTGCAGCCTTCCAGAAGTTGCAGGTTTAGAGATGGCATCAACTCTGGCTATTGTCCATGCTGCCTTGAGATGATGGCAGTTGGAACTTGCGAATATCTGGAGATGTCCCACCCTGCCATGAGAGTTCAGCAAGAGCTAAAGTTTCTCTGTATGTGGTAAGCCATTAGGAAGGGAGTTGCTTCCTGGAATATTCCTGATGCTTTTGTCACTCATGGGAATGCACATGGCTTCTCCCATCCTTTCTCATTTATTTATAGTGTGTTGACACTCTCTTCTCCACTTCCAGTGCTAAACATAAGCACCGAAGTGGGTCTTAAGATACCTGAGATATTTCAACAAGGAGGAAGCACTAACTCCAAATGTAGCTCTTCTGGATCAAAAACCTACCTAAAGTCCATCTTTGTGAGCAGAATAAGTAAATCACAAAAGGCCTTATAGGTTACTTCTATGATTTTTTTAGATTATGTCACTCAACAGTGGAGAATGCCACCGATGCTAGGTTTGGGGTTGAGCAATCTGCCATTACACTGGTCCTGAGCATATAAGATATTGGCAAGCAGTAACTAAGTAAGAATGGGGTCCAGGGATCCCTTCTTTGTTCTGTGGCTTAAGTTCAACTTCCAAACTTTGGTCGATAAGGCACAAAGACAGGGGCTTGTGCAATGATGGCTGTGCAGTTATGGAATCTTTGCAAGTTGACCCCCATAATGCGGACTTTCAGATGCCTCCTTTCCTGCCTAGCTTTCTTAGGTGAGCAACTCCTTAGTCACATCTAGCCTGCAGCCCAGAGATGTGTTCTAAATTGAGCAGCAATCTGTGCCAATAATAATTTGCAATTCTCAGAGGGTGGGGGACAGGCCAGAACTGGCTGACAGGCCAAAACCCAGCTTCATCTGTTGGACCCCCTTGGAGGGAATTGGGTGCATCCTGCTAGCCAGGAAGGGCCACTGGAAGCACAGCTCTTGCTTCAGACCTGTGGCCAACAAGGTCGGATTCCCAGCTCAGGAGCCAGCCTGGGCTGTTCTTTCATCAGCCCTGGAAGCCAACAATGATGGTCCAGGAGGAGTGGGGCACAGCCAGCACCAAGGTCTATCCTTTGCATTTTGGGAGAGCCAGGCAGGGCCTCTTACCCTGGGGAGGACACCCAGCTTTGCTTCAGGTGGTCAACAACTGGTTTGCGTGAGCTGGCAGAGCCCTCTTGTTCTTCCCATCAGCTAGCTCAGTGTTTCTCAACCTTGGTCGCTTTAAGATAGGTGGACGTCAATTCCCAGAATTCCCCAGCCAGCCATGCTGACCAAGGTTGGGAAACACTGAGCTTGATGATCAGCTGGGAAGTGAAAACGGTTTTCCGACCCGCAGATCAGCAGAAATAGCACACTCGAGAGGGATTTCAGAGAGGAAGGGAGACGGTTTCTGCCTACTCCCTGGCTCTCAGGAACTCAGTTCAGAATCGAGGGTTCCCATCTGTAAAAGGAAACTAGTACTCTGTCATAGCATCACTAAGGATGGAGGCTTTTTGCCCTCTCTGGCCCATGCTTGGTGGTGTGGAATGGCGGACTGAGTGCCTCAAATTCTGTGTTTATAAGCATGCACATTCAACTTATAAGTGCGCACAAGTCACCAGTGTGACCTTGGGGACCAAAGTTTTCCCAAAGCCTTCAGTATGCCTCTTGAGCTATTATTTTCTTGTAACCCTGTGGTTCAATCTAAATTTCAGACCTATGAGGAGAGAGCAGTGTCTTAGATGATTCCACCGATGAGTAATGACGTGTTCTCTTTCCTGTATCCCTGCTGCTCTTCTGCAAACCACATTGAAAGAGCAGGGCCTCAAAGGCTGTCCACAAAAACACATGAATAACATCAAGAAGCTTCTCGTGGCCTGTGTACCCTGACTACCAGAAGCCCCAGCTAAATTGCTTAAAAAGTAGTCAGAAACCTGTTTCGATTCACTTGCTCGGGTCTGTAACCATCATCTGAGGCTCAGCTCTCACCTAGTAAACGTGGCTGGCACCACTTGAGACTCTGGGAGGTCTCGTGTGCTGGAAGGTTGCAGAAATGCATTCGATAAACTGGCTCTGCCAGGAGAAGTATGGAGAATGCAACACACCGAAGTGAGGGTGTCCCTGCAGAAATGGACTCAAGCTCAGGATGCTGGCCTTTCAGGGGAAAAAGGAAGGGAGACCAACGTGCTGCCCTGCGTGATCTGATCCTGGCATTTCCTTGCCATACCCAAAACTTGAGTGCCCCCTTAAAAGGATGAAACTGAATTCTCAAACTTTCTGCAACGGATCCCACCCTCTGCCGGGCCTGGTTGCTTTGTTTCTTTTCCTCCCCGGGTGTTCACCCTCCCGCCCCCTGGCCGCTTTCCCTCCCTCCTGCCCTCTTCGCTTCCAGTGCATCAACACGCCTTGCAGCCCTGTCCCTGTAGCCAACTCTTCCCCTTCTGCAGGAAGAGCCGACTCTCCCAGGAAACGGGATCTTCGGCCTGGAGTTCCCCTTCCACTAACAGCCCCTCCCTGAAGAAGAACGGGAGGTAGGCAAGGGGTGGGGGGAGGTGGAGCAGCTTTGGGCCATAAATCCCTTCTGCCCACTGGATTCTACATTTCTCGTCCAGCCGGTTTCTAAAATTGGAACAGGTCTTTGCCACCCCTGTCCTTGGCTCTCCTTTCTGTCTGCCATTCCCCTGCCTGCTTTAGGAGGGCGGGGTGACTTTGCAGGCAAGTCACCGGAGCAGCAGGAGAAATTCAAGGGCTGGAGTGTGAGTACATGTATGTGTCTGTAACACATGCATACTTTTCTTTTTTAAAGGAGCCTTGTCTAGAAACCTGCAACAAAATGTTGCAGCATGGAAGGCTCCTGTCCAGATGACTCTTTTAGACGTTCCAGGATTTGTCATTCTGTTCTGTTTCCATTTTCCACCCTCCTTTCCCTTTCCTTTCCCCACCAGCCAGGACTGTGGGGGCTACTGAAAATGGTCAGGTTTGGAGCTGCTTTGCCCCCCCCACCCCCACACACACTCCTATCCACAAGGCTTCTTTTATTTGCAATTTTTTTTGGGGGGGGGTACCTTTGCAAACCTTAGAAGCCCCCCAGGACTGCTGGAGACCTTCCTGTTACCTATGGGTGGTGCTGTTTTGGTTAATAAAGAATTCACCCCTAGAGAATGAGTTCACTACTACGACAGAGATTTTTTATTTGTTTGTTTGTTCAAGCAAAGAACCAAATTGTGTGACAGCTGGTCCTTTTATCCAACTAGCACACACTTCCCATCACTAACCCATTCATGCCGTTACCGACTGATGGGATGAAGGAGAATAAGTCATCTTCTTCCAGACGAGCAAGAGAACATTGCACAGAATAAGACAGTGGTAACTGGTGAATATTTATCTGCCATCAGCTGCACATGGTAATACAGAGCTAGACAACGTTGGGGGGCCTGTTTGGAATTCCTGAAGCATGCCGAGAGCACTGTCACAAAATAGATGGCCACAAATTCCCATTTACCAGAAAGCAATCTGGTGAGGTGTTCACTACGATGCTCAGATGCTCTTTTCCTTCTCCAGCTGACCTTGTCTTTTTCTTGCCACACTTCTTCACAAAACATGGGGGTGCCATCATCTTTATTTTCTCAGAATGCCCATGGGGCATTCTGTAAAGATGATGGTCTAGGCCTGGCTTAGCAGCATGCGTGTTTCCCATTTAATTACTTGTTTAATTAAGAAAGAAAGAAATGAAAGGCAGGTGAGTTTAGGAGCCTGGCAGCTGCCTAGGAAAGTATCCAGGGGTGCCTTGCTACCCCTGGGCACTAGGTTGCCAAATGCAAACACTGTGCCTCCCAACAGTATCTGGTGTGTCTGTGGTTGAAAGCCAGGAGGTCAATTAATCTGATCCAGGAAGGTGCCACCCTTCAGCCCCAAAGTCAAAAGAGTGCTGGGAAGCAGGCATGGGTGGGTATGCTGTACACGTTAGTGTATCCTTAAGAAAGTGCATCTTTCCTTGGGCTCAGTAGCCACATAGAAAAATATGCATTTGAGTTAAGGAAGCACTGACCACATGCCCGTGCCCATCCAAAGCACCCTGTCACACCCTGTTGGCACCTCCTAAATTCAAATGTGTATTTAATTGGAATTGTGCTGCAATGTGCAAGCTTGGAAGAGTCACCGATTCTTCAAGGAGGCGCCAGTAGGAGTAGTGTGGGCGTCCACATCTCCTCCAAAGCACCTTTATAACTTCAGATCTAAATGCAGCACCTCCCCAGATCTGACTAGTCTAGCCCCTTGCCATCAACTACAGCCATGCGCGCCCATGCTCACTCTGACCTAGCTTTGGATCTGAAATTCACCACATCCGTAGATCATTGGGTCAATCCAGGGTTGAGCAAGCACACAGAAATGAAGCAGCATGTGGCAAATATTTTCCAGCCCATTTCTGAAAACCTCCCTGCACTCAGTCACTTCCAACGCTTATCCCGTCTTTTGTAAGAATTCACCCTATCAAAACTATTTTGGAATATCTAAAGGCTAAAAAGAGTGGGAATGAGATTCTAGAAGGCCATTTATTATTAATAGTGCTGTTGTTGTTGATATTATTATTATTGAATTTATATGTCACAAAGTCTGTTCGGATTCATGTTAGCTTACAAACATTTAAAGCCTCCATGGTACGACCTCAGTGTAGGCAATGAAACATCAGTGGGAGGCACAAGAAATATCTGCAATAGGACATTAAAATGTCTGTGGTAAACTCTAACAAAAATCAACCAACACCTCTAATTAAACTAAAACCAATAGCTAAAACTATCTCCCATCATCACCCAGAATCACAGTCCTGTGCCCAGAGTGCCAGCCTAGTTTCTGGAGAACAGTTGTGCGGTTCTCTGCTCCAAATGTGCCCTCCTCCTACAGCTTGTCATGGTTTTACCATATATTTCTTGTGCTAATTCTGAGTGGGAGAAGTTGTTGAGCAATCTATCACTGAGCATGCTCCTTGTCATTGCCCTTCTTCCTCCTTTTCCACTGGTGTGGATTTTCAATATTGTAGAAGGTTGGGGCATGGATCTTTTTGGGGCTTCGAGGTCGCAACTTGAATCTACAACTGATCTCATGTTGATTAGCTAAGAGATCTCTCCTGGGAAGGAAACTTGAATGTCATGCCCCAGCCATGAGTGCAAATTGCAGACTGGCTCAAGAATGGCCTTGTGATGTAGTGAGTCTTTCCTGGCATGTGAGGGGTTTGATACAGGTTAAATAATGCATTTTCCCCCTTATTTCCCAGGTTTTGATGGAGAGTTGTTTAGTTTTATCTTTGCTTTATAAATGTGCATTTGATTTTAGGATTTTACCCTACCGTTCCTGTGTGTTTCCCTTGGCCAAATAGTGTGAGTATGTGGCAGATTTTCAGCTGTCCGGCTTGGAGGGAGTTCCAGAAAAAGGGGATTAGGGCCACAGGTTGTCCATCTTGGCTGTGCAGTCTGGCCAGAGTGAGGTTCCCTGAATGCTTCCAGGTCAGGCTGTCCAGTTCAAGAAACTCTTGCTGGTCTTGCTCTCTCTTACATTACTCTTGCATTCCCATAGGATCGGTTTGGTTCAGTTTATGCGGCGCTGCCTTCCATTCTGAGAATCTTGGGAGCTGCAATACCCCTTGGTGCTCCCTCCATTCCCCAAAGTTTTAATAATGACCCCTTGAACTATCCATCTCTCTCTTGAGGACCAAGAGTGGGCTTTTCTAAATAGGAACGTCAACAGCTGCCACCAACCGCTCCAGCTTTTGGCACCCACACCTGCCACTATATGAATTATTGCATATTGGTGATGACTTAGTGTGTGCCACTCCCTCTTCATCTTAGCGCACCCTGCCTCTGGCCACCATTGCTCTGTTTCCTTTTGGCCTTCTCCTTTTTTCTTCTGTCCATCAGAAATGAATCATTCTTTTGCCTGTCTGGACGATGAGGGCTAGGGGCCCAGGGAGATTGCCTGTCCCCTCGTTCTTCATCTTTTTCTCTCCTACCCACTTGCTGTGACCTCTTCCTTTGATCCTCCTTGCTGTTCCCTCCATCCCTGAGCTGCTTCAACCTAGAGAGCATTGTATCTGCTTGGCTTTAAAGACCTTGGGATGGGCAGATATCCAGCAAGTCCGCCCAGCAACCAGCTTGTGCGGCTGAATTAACTCTCTGCATCCTTCAGGCCTGGAGGCAGGGAGAAATTTATTGGCTTTGATGCCAAGTGGGGGGAACAATGGAGGGGACACGGAGATGAGCAGGAAGAGAAGATTTTCTTCCTCCCTTCCTCCCTTCCTTCCTCTGTTCTTCCTTCCTTCCTTTCTTCTGCATTCTGCTCAGGGCCAGTGTGGGCAGGACCATCAGTGGGAAGCAGCATTTCAGAAAATATGGGAACAGGTTGTAAGCCAGTTCCAGGAAGCTCAGTGTTGTGCAAATGAAAGGTCTCAGGTTCAACTGGAACCTTCTGTGTAAGAAGCTGCAGTGTTATCGCTAGTCACAGACATCAAGGAAGAGATGGGAGATGTGCCTTGGCACCGGGGAGGGCAACTCACCCCTACTTTGTATCCCCAAAGCCTGTTCTCCCAAGACTACACTGCTGAAAGTAGGCAGCAAAGGTCTATTAACTGGTGTGCTAAACCCACTGTCCACGCTTGAGCATCCCAGGCCCCCCAAAATGGGCAGGAAGGTGCAATCTTACCCCTTTCCCTGACATCACTGTGATACACGTTAGAAGCAAGCAAGCAAGCGCACATATTTACAAAATGAAAGACCTGGACCACAAAACAGGGGTGTGTTCTAGAGCAGGGTTCCTCAACCTTGGCAACTTTAAGACGGGTGGACTTCAACTCCCAGAATTCCCCAGCCAGCCTGGGGAATTCTGGGAGTTGAAGTCCACCCGTCTTAAAGTTGCCAAGGTTGAGGAACCCTGTCCTAGAGGAAAGCAGTTCTCTATTTCACCCTGGATTTTGGGATGTCCTTGGAGTGTGGTCAAAAAAACCCATAAAAAAACAGAGCTTTGATTGCACCATTGCAGCCTCCCTCTTGACTTTTTTGACCACACTCTGTGCACACCCCTGCCTGGATCTCTTGAGCAAGAGAGGAGGAGCACAATTGGATGAGGGCCCGATGGGGTTTGTCATCCCAAGCCTCACGATGGGGACCCTAGGAGACTTGCCTAGAGAAACACACGATTCTTTGAACAAAGTGAAAACATCTAGAGTTGATCATGGGGGAAGTGAACCATATTAAGACAGTAACTTTAGTAGACCACCTGGAAGCGTCAGAACAGGGCGCAGAACTTTCAGAAGTCTCGGAACTTTTTGTCAAGCCCAAGGGCTACAACTTTTCCCCAGAAATAAAGGAGTTATCAACCCTCTTGGACCTCCCCTTTTTTCCTCCATCTGCCTCTTCAAGATCATAAGAAAACTTCAGCTTCCTGCTTCCTGCAGTAGAGGCACCCTTTTCTTTCCTTCTGCTTGAGTCTCTGCTCAGCCTAGCTTTTCCCAGATTGGGGAACGCTGCAGACCCCTCTTTGTGAGAAGCCAAACCAGGATGAGGTAACGAGCCGTGAGCAGCTCTCCTATTTTTTTCCCCCTGAGCCACCCTCTTTGGGAAACAGGCAACCCATTGTCTCCATCCAGCCTTGGCAGGCAACTTTGGGGAAGGGGAGCTGCCTCCGTGCCGTGGCAGCCGTGTCTTTTGCCCAGAGACAGCCGGGCGCTACAGCTGCAAGGCAGGCAGCCGAGCCAGCATCCTTGGCCTGAGGGAGCAGTGGCATTTGCGTCAGGCGTAACCAGGTGGAACTGCAGCATCCCAGGAAGGGGCTGAAGCTGAAAGGAGAAAAACAAATGAGAAACAGGGAACAAGAAGACCAGCTGAGGCAGGAGAGCAGACCTTAAGATCAACATGGCCCTCTTTGAAGGGAGCCTTTGGAAAGCATGATGGATCAGAACTGCTGGAAGGAGAAGCAGAGCTCCCACTTTGTGTGTGTGTATGTTGTGTGTCTGTGTGGTGGTGGTGATGGGGCGGGGGGGACAAAGCTGGCACTGGAAGGCAGCTAAATTTAGTCCTTCTCTCCCTGCTAGATCTTTTACAAACTGCAGCTTTTTGGCCTGAGCCAACCAAGGTGCACTGTTTCACCAGCCCATCTGTTGGTTGATTTCACAATGCTTTTCCCTCTCTTTGCTTTTTGGCCCAAATGTTCTCCCAGAAGGTGAACTGGGTGGAGAAAGAACATTGCAAGAAGAGGAGGACAACGGTGAAGAACGTCTGTGTGATTGTCTGTATTATTAGGTGGAATGAGAATATTAAGAATGGGTGACCTTCTGGGAAGGAAGGAAGCAATAACCTATCTTTGTAAGCTCATGTCTGCATGGGTTTTGTGACCTGGATTTGGCCTTCACCCTTCAGAAGACCAGGAGCTGAGCCAGCAGATGCCTCAAGCCGATTTGTTTACAGGGTTCACCCCTGGTACCCTTTTCCAACCCAACTCAGGTGTATTTTGAGCAGACTTAAGCCCTAAAATTCAAAGCTTACATTTTTTTTTAATTAGTCTAGCCATTTTGCATGGTATCTTTCAGAAGTACTGATCCTTCTGGACTTCTCCAAGGCGGCAGCACAGCAGTAATACTGTGAATAATAAAAGTTTTAAAGTAAGGTTTGTACAGATCTGGTTTCAAAACATCAGACATTAAAACATGCTCAGTTCTGAGCTGCGAATGAGCTTTCCCTGACTTTGTGGTGCATTGCGTGAAAGGGAGAGATGCAAAAGAAGGATTTGATCTTTAAGATCAGAAGGGGCAAAGAGCCAGTCTGCTGTTGTGAAGGTGCTAAGTGCCATTAGTATCAGAGATGTGTTTTTCTTGTTTCCTATGTTGTTGTTATTGCAGTCTGTTGTATAGGCTGCCTTAAGGAACAGAGAGTGAGAGAGTAAAGTTTTAACAACAACAACAAAAAGAACAAAATACTGAGCAAAGGGTAATGGGATAAATATGCTCAAATGCAGTTGCAGGTTTCAGCTCTGCTGGTGACGGGATCTGGCTTTTTTTGCTAAAGGCTTTGTTGCAAACCACTTCTGTCCAGTTTGCTCAGGTCAATATGTTTTGCAATCCGATGACCAATTCAGACTCATTATCCAACACCTTTTTACCCTAAGAATAATAAGTGGAGGCATTTATTGAAGCCACTATGTCCTTCCTTCATCAAATATCCTGCCCTTTCAAGCTAGTCTAGGTCATTTTGCAGCTGTTCTTTATAGTCTATGATTGTGTATCTGAGGCATGTTCTTGCCCCTTACACTGCCTCCCCTAAGATACCAGCAACCTGCTTTTCTGCATCCCTATTTCTATCATACGTTATTGTGTTTCTGTTTTCATGTCACAGTTGGGGTGATTGATCTTGAAAAGGGATTTGCAGAGGATAGTTCGATGAAAACATGAACCCAGTCTACAGCTGTGGTGAAGAAGGTAGCTTCCATGTTGAGAAAGGAATAAAGCTGCTACTGGTGTTTGCCTTTATAGAAATAGTGCCACCGTAGTTAGAATTCTACATACAGTTCTGCTCGCCCCACCTTGAAAAGCATATCATAGAACTGGAAAGGGTATGGAAAAGATCAAGGGCCAGAGCAGTTCTATCAGAACAGGTTATAATCTTTTGGAATTTTTGATCTTAGAAAATAGGTAAGAGAAAGGTATGGTGGGAGAATGGAAAATCATGAATGTTTTAGAGAAAGGAGATAGGAAGATAGTAGGATTTAGAGTAGGCAACCTGGTGCTTTCTTGACATGTATGGCTTCAGCATCCATCAGCCTCAGCTAGCCTGGCCAGTAACAAGAGATTGCAGGAGTTGTAGCCTAAAGCATCTGGAGAGGCGGACCAGGTGATGTACCTCCACCATAATCCTTAGGTGCCCTACACATTCTCACAATCGTAGAATTTGGGGAGTGATTTGATACATCAGAATAGTGGGAATATGATTATAAAAGAGGATTGGACAATTCAGCGAGAACGACTCTGCATTTCCTCCAGGAGCAAAGGTGGCAAACCTTTGTGTATCAGTTGGGAAGCAAGACCTTGTTGGCTTCTTTGGCCACTGAATGCCAGGCCAAACAGGTAATGGGCCTGACCCAGCTCAGCGTTTTTTTAAATTCTTCCAATTAGAAGTAAACATCAAAGCTCTTTTTTGCACTTCTTTTATGGTGGTGGCACAGGATCTAATTCTCCAGAATTCACCATAGCAAGCCACCCTGAATGAAATGTTGGACTTGAGGACAGTGTCAAAATAGTTCTTTGTGACAACAGCCTTGGCCCAAAGCATAATCTACTCATTTTGTTCCACGGGCTATCTTCCATGATTCATGTTTCTCAGTCTCTCCCTCTTTGCTTCCATCACTGTCACCAAACAGAACAGCGATACCTGTTTTTGAGAACCTCCCCAAACAGATGCTAAATTAATGGTAGCAGTTCTCAGTTGGGGATGGGAGAGAACCGGGGGGGGGGGGGGGACACACACATCACAAAATACCAACTTGAAGGAAAGGAAACCCAGCAGCTTCAATGGCTCTGGTGGACCCATTACCTAAGATGAATCACTTGCCATCTGTTTTGTCTCCTAATTATAAATGCAAAGCAAGGAGCAAGTCCTGCAAAGAGTGAGAGTGAAAGAAAGGGATGGAGAGAGGAGGAGGAGGTATGGTACCTGTTTGGGCTCTTAGGTTGTTTCTGAACAACCTGAAAATTTGTGCTGCCAGATTTTGGTGCTGCAATCACAGGGGCTCCAGGGACCACAAAAAGAGGTGGGAAGCTGCATACAGCCCACAGGCGGCCAACTCCTGGTCTGCCTTTTGGGGATCCTGCTGTCTTTCATCTAGTGCAGTCAGCATCTCTGTTTGTAAAGAGAAGAGTCTTAGAATTGTGGCACATGAGAAAGATAGATCGGGTCCTTCCTTGCATGGAAGCTGTATACAGAAAGGCTCAACATACAGATGTTTGCACTGTACACCCAGACACCTGTATGAGTGTAAATTCACCCATACAATACAGTGGGGGGAGGGAAGGCTAATTGTGACTGGTTGCATGTGAAGGTAAGACCTTTTTATAACCACTGTAGACAGCCTGAAAGTCTTAAGATCCATATTGATTCACATCCATTGGTCCAAATCTATCCCTGCATTAAAGTACAGGTCGAAAGCAATTATGCCCATTTTTAAGAGAGGTGTAGGAAACCTCTAACTCTCCAGATCTCATTGACTCCTATGAACCTCAGCTAATGATGCCAGCAGGCAGGAATGTAGCGAGTTATAGTCCAACATCTTGTGGGCTACAGATTCGTCCACCCGACTTAAACTTCCTTTGTTTGCTTGCTGATTGTACTTCCTGCATGTTGAATTGGTCCTTGAAACTCATTGGGAGCTAGTAACACTCATCCATTTCAAACCCTGTAAATAGCAGAATGTTTATTTTCCTCCAGCACAGTTTGCTGTTCTCCTTCTGGGTTAGCACACTTCTTGGGTCTGAGGATAAAATCTGTGTGTGAGAATGAAATCAATTTCTAGTTAGCATCCAGAAAGTTGTTTTCTGTCTTCCTCCACCACCACCTTTGGGGTTAGAAATTTTGGACTGAAAAGCAAACATGACACTTAAATGCTCAGCCAACTTTACTGGAAATACTCCAATTCCCAGATTGATTATATTGGATTATGTGCCATCAAGTTGATGTTGACTCTTAGTGACCACATAGACAAACCTTGGTTGCATGTATTGATTATGTAATTTTTATTTCTTTGTGTTAAAATTTTGCAGGCTGCCCTTCAAAACAACTTTCTTTTGGGGACAGCTGAATACTAAGATAACAATTTAAAATTTTGGGTAATTGAAACAGTGACTAACATACAACATATAAACAGGCAAATAGTCAGCAATTATACAGATTTAAAATACTGCAACGTATAACAAACCATGACTTAGTGTGATGTGTGAACCCAGCTAGACTGTTAAGTGTGGCAATGTTTGTCAATTGGAAAAAAAGGTAAATTTAGGAATGAGGATCTTGGAATGCAGCTTTATCCTTGCTTCTCAATTACACAGCTTCCTATTTAAGGTGAGGAAAGACATCTAGAAAGGCTGGAGAAAGTCCTACATGCAACCCAGGAGATCAGCTGTCAGGTTCATACTACATTCTTGCCCATGTTCTCATTAGTTATGGTTGAATAGGCCTGTGCCAATTATGTTTATACCACATGCTAAGCCATAAACTGTGGTTTACAAAGCCCAATAGCTGGGGTTTTGTAACATGCTAAATCAAATCAACCCAATCAAAACCAACCCAATTATTTTGGCTTAGTGTGATGTGTGAACCCAGCCTAGGTCAAGAATCCTGGGCTAAATGGACAAGATCTGACCTTGTATAAAGCAGCTCCCCGGGTTCCATGTTCAGGTTCTAACCTGCATATGGACTTTGTGTTGGTTTGTTATCATCATCAAGATTTTTATGGGTTTTAATTACACAGACACACACTCTCTGGTGTGCCTTATTCTTGTAACCTCTCCTCCAATCTTTGTCCTGACCCATTTTCCATCTGTTCCTTCCATTTTGGTCCTTAGCTGCTGGGTTTGGACATCCTCAAGACATTTTTGGTTCTTTGCATCTCCAGCTTCTTGGCCCACCTGGCTTTCTAGGGCATCCTTAACCCCTTTCTGGATTGTGGCATTCTGGTGTCCACCTCCACTTGCCAGAAAGGCCTCCTCTTCTTTGAGACATGTTGTATTATTATGTAGTCTCCTGCAGCTGTAGTTCTCTTCCACAACTTGCAGAAGTTGCTGCTATCCTACTGTTGTCCTCCTTCTTTGCAGTACCAGGAATGAATGATAAAACCATAGAGGTTTAGCAGAAAGGTGGTTATAGCAACAAATGAATGGATGGATTTTTTTTCCCTTTGATAAAATAATGAGGATGAACTTTCCTACTGGAATGGTGCAACAGTAGTAAAGTTTTCCATCTCTGGATGTCCAGTCTGGAGGCTAGCATCTGATTCCAAATCCTGAAGGGCCCCACAGGGGCAGAGTTCCAACTGCCTGCCACCCCTTGCCCCCCCAATTAGAGAAAGAGTGGGGAAGGCAAGGTCAGGTGCATGCTTTGAGAACCAAAGCGGAGATACCTTGTCCGTTCTTTCAGTGATCGCCAGGCATTGCCAAAATCATGTTTACGAGCTTCAGAATTCTTCAGGGCTGGAGGTAAGAAAAAGCTCAGAGCGTCACAATGCTAAATTCTCTACCCGATGCCTAATCCAAAAACAGGAGGGGAGAAGTGCGATTCTGCTCTTTCTCACTCTCCCCCGCACCTCTCCCATCTTGAATGGAAAATTCTTGCTCCTCCTCTCCATCTCGACCAGGGAATGAAACCGCCTCCCAAGAGGTCCTGTTTTTAAGTTGGTGGGGGAGAGGCAGAAAGGGAGCGGGGAGAGCGGCTGGGGCCCCTGCGTCTGCCATTTGCTGCCTCCAAGGAGCCTGAAACTGTTAAACTAATTAAAGATTTTCAGCACCAGGATTAATCCTTTTGCAGGGTGGTTATTGTGAGCCCAGGTACTCTATTAGTTTACCAGGCGAAGATATTGGATTTCTGAAAGACAACTCAGCACTCTTTGGGGGCTGTTATCTTTCCAAGGCTCCAGGGGTCAGGAGGTAGCAAGGAGAGGTGACTGCAATCTTTTTCACTCTTGTGCGCGCGCACGCACACACACACACACACTTGCTGTATGTGCTGCTCAGCTCTGGCTTCTACTCTCCCCCCACCCACTTTGCAATTTCATGTAGGCTGTGTTGCCTCCCTTCTCTCTCTCTCTCTCCCCCCCCCCCAGCGTCTGTCTTCTCTCTTTACAACCTTTCCTGCATCCAAGCATCTGTCCCCTTTCTCTTGTGTGGTCCCTGCTACATTTTGGTAAGGGAGGGGATCACAGCCCTGGCTAACACCCCAGTGATGGTGAAGTCCAGAGCCCCTAATGTGAAACACGTGGCAACCGCCTGGGGCTGAGCAAGGGAGGTGCAAGGGAGAAAGACCATTTGTCTCCTCTCCCTCTGCCCCCCCAGCTGTGGCCCTCTTCCACCCCTCCCTTCCTGGGGCCAAGTCTGTGAATAGTTGGCATGCGAGTGGAAGGCTGAGTTCCGGCATGGGAAACCGCCTGGTATTCTCCCCCCTGAGTTGAGATTTAGGTCTGCTTGAGGTTGTCTGCATGCTGCTGGCTTTTTGAGTTTCTTCTCTCTGAAGAAACAGAATGAATACCCGGGGGGGGGGGGGGGCGCCTCGAAGAGAGCAAGGATCCAGCCTGGCCTTAAGACTTCATCCACACACTTGCATGCATGTATGGCCAGAGTGACCCATTCGGTATGCCAGGAGAATGAGTCATTGTCTGCTCTGGGGGCTTGGCTCGTTCCCTCCTCCTTCCCCAAAGCTCTTTCCATGCTCAGGCTGTGCCTGCTTACCTGCCTTAGCACTCAGACGGGGCAGAAATGTGGAGACAAGGTGGTGGGAGGTGATGGGGGGAGACAGATCTAGGTAACCAGAGAAGAATCCTGCAAGCTGCACAGTGCTTCACTTCGGTGAATGCAGGGAGCCTCCCAATGGAATGTGCATCCCAAATGCATTGAGGTGTCTGGATTTTCCATACTAAGTCCCAGAATATTTTGGACCAGCCCTAGAGTAGCCAGGTTCACTCGGAAGCCTATATTGATAGGCTTCTTAGTCCAGGCCCAAGCCCCTGGTGGAAAGGGGCTTTGGGGAAGGCAGCTCTGGGCATAGCAAGTGGTGGAGTTTTGCTTCTGATTTGTTTCTTGCAGAAGAATAGAAGTATTTGGGGTTCCACAGTAGGCTGCTGAATAAACTCTCCCCCCATTACCTCCCTGTCCCTGTGCAGGGGGCTTAAAACCCTTTTGATTGTCTTCCTTGTATCCATCCCCACCTCAAAACCCATGTTGCCTTGTGGGGCTGGAGAAGTGAGGAGGGGGAGAGGTTTGCTTCCCTCTCCCCTGTGTGGTCACCAGTTGCTGTGAGCTGTTTTTAAGCATATGAGGTTTCAGAACCAGCCACGGAAGAGATGGGAATTACAAGCCCCTTGGCAGGCATAGGCTTGTTGCAACATAAGGAGAATCAGGCAAGGCAGGGAGGCCCAGCTGAATCGGTGAATTACGAGGGTTGGAGGAATGGTGGACAGTTGTTGCTGTACAGGGTGTGCATGTGCTCCCGGTTGGAGAGAAATAATTCTTGTGCAGGGCTTGTAAGTGCTCGTAGCCTTAGCTGAGGAATTGGGGTGACTGAGTGAGGAAATGTCTGTGTAGTCTGAGTAGGATACATGTGTGTGTCGGGGTATATGTGTGTATGATTCTGTTTTGCATTAGTACGTGTAGCTCTGTTGCTCTGAGCCACTGGCTAAGGTCACACATCACACTAAGGCATCGTGTACTTTGGTTTTGGCTTAGCCCTCAGTGAAAAAAAACCTCATTTGCCTTAGGATTTGAAATCACAGTTTGTTGCTGGCTGCCTGAATGCAACTGTGGCTTAGTGTGACATATACAAATGCCACCCCACCCTCATTTGTTTGCACTGTCATGGCTGATTTCTGGTTTGGGATTTGTGTCCCACCCCAGTCTCTAATTAGTCTGCAGAGGTGAAAAGCAAGGACAGCTAAAAATGGAATTTTGGGTGAGCCAGTCTGGATGAGTGAGTGGAAAAAAGCGTGTGTGTGATTTGTTTGTGAAGTGTGTGTGTATGTTCTTTGTGCAGGTCCATATGACTGTGCCCTTCCATATTATTTCTCCATTCCCATGCATGCCGCCCTGGGCGTGACCCTGTTGCATGCGTGTGCATTGGTATCCATTCTCTCTACCCACTTTTCGCCACTTACATGGCCTTGAGCACAGTTCCTCAACCTTGGCAACTTTAAGACGGGTGGACTTCAACTTCCAGAATTCCAGGCTGGCTGGGGAATTCTGGGAGTTGAAGTCCACCCGTCTTAAAGTTGCCAAGGTTGAGGAACCCTGGCCTTGAGCATGTGTGAGTTTACATACAAAGGTGACAACATTCAACAGGATACTTTTCCTGGGAGCAAAACAAGCAGTGATGGAAGATGATTCCAGATAGATCTTCTCTGGGCACGTGTCTCTCGGGCTCGCAGAACATCCTTGCCTGCCACTTGGAATGGCCTTTCCCCTGGGGTATATCTGGCCCTGTCTCTCTTGGTGCCAAAGGGCCCAGCAGACCGACTCTGCGTCTCTTTGTCCCATAGAAAGGAAGACCCCTGGGGCCGGAGCTTTCTTTTGCTCCAGTCTTTCCATGTTCCGCTTGAATTTAAAGGGAAGCTGCCAGGAGGAGGGAGTGCTAGGGAGGGGCTGGGACCCACTGACTCTAATGAAAAGCCTTCTGTGTCTCGCCTGCTTCGGTCTTTCTAGCTGTTTCCTTCCAGCTCCAGGCAGTCAAGACTAGACTGGTCCTTCCAGTGCCGTTTCCTTATTCCACATTGCCCTTTGCTGTAACTCTACACCTTCCCAGCCTGCAACAGCCACTGCGTGCAGATGCTGGGAGGGAACGGAGGGGTGCTGGGAGGGGCATTGACTTGCCAGCTTCAAAACTGCATGGAGAGGAAATGGGCTCCTTCACGGAGAGGTCTGGATTCAATCCTCAGGCTAACCTGCAAGCAAGGAACAGGCTGACTCAAGCGGGATTGAGTTATGCCTCCAGGAGCGATAGGAGCAGGGCACACACAAACACTAGCACAATTATTAAAGTATTTGCAGTTCCTCTCGGAAGAATCTCAGAGCAAATGGCAATCCAGGATGATACAGACACACAAATCACAATAGAAAAAAGTGGGGGTGGGGGTTTTAAGGAAGGGCATGGCCAAGCTGTGACTTTTAAGTCTCTAATCCTCACCTGGAGCCAAAAAGCCATCTCAGGGAACACCAGCCTGGCCTCCAGGGAAGAGGCATTCCAAAGCCAGAATGCCACAACAGAGGAATCTCTCTCCTATCATTTATTTATCAAATTTATACACTGCCCATATTCTGATGTCAGATGCTGAGTCTCTCCCTTGCCCCCCCCCCAATAATCCTAAAAAAAAAGTCTCCTTTGAGTTGAGTATGGCACCTGGTAGCTGTATGGACGTGCCTGTAGTTTTCTTGGCAACTATGCAGAAGTAGTTTGCCCTCGCCTTCTTCCTAGGACCTTTTTCCCCCCCTGATTTCTCAGCCAGTTTGAGTTCCCAGTGGTCTCTCTGCCACCTACTAATCAGGTCCAACCATGCCCAGCTTTTGGAGATCACCGAAGTCAGCTAGATGTCCGGGAAGGTAGGTATGTAAAAACACAAGCGTGAAAAGCAGAGGCAGGACCAGGCCAACAGTGGGGTAAAGGCAGAGCGATACGCAGCAGGGCCATACCCAATTGTTGAATGTAGAGTGGGATAAAAAGATTGAGGTGACAAATCCATTTTCAGATGAAGAGCAATGGATGCAGTTCTATGACACACGGCTGGTGAGGAAGAAGAAGAGGGCATTGCAGAGAGGAAGAATGCAACAGTTCAGGGTGGATGTAAAGAGCACTAAAGGTGGGCAACGGTTGCAGGCAGACAGTGTGGGTGTAATAAGTATCGTGCCCATCAAGGATTAGATTCAAATTCCTCACTGGCCACCCTGTGCCAGTCACTGTCAGTCAGCCTCAAATCCTCCACAGGATTATTGTGTGGATAAAAGGGGTGTGGTAGGGAAACCTTTGGTTTTGAATCTCTTTTTCCATATTATTATTTCCATGCCCTTCATCAACTACTGCAGCTCAGGAGATGGTGCTAATTTGCTAATTTCTCTTTTCAGAATCTGTCGCCTTTTCTTCTTTGCAGCTGCTAATAAGTTGTTGGCTACTTTGCTTCTCTCTCTCCTGACAGAAGCTTTCTGCTGTGCCACTCAGAGAAACATCCAGTTCAGGTGGCAGGGAAAGACCTAAAATAACTTAAAGTCTCATTGTTTCTCCCCATGTAGGCTTCCCATCACCACCACCCCAGAAAATAACCTAAAGCCCAAACCATAAGGGTTTGTTCCAAATTGGGCCCAGTAAGCTCTCAGGATTTAAGCAGTCCATCAGCCCCTCCCCTCATATTAGGGCTTGGAAGCATGCAAAGGCTTTGTCTGGATCGAGTCCCAAACTTTGCTTTGAAGGTCTAGGATCAAAACCTTCTTCAGCCAGGGCTCATGGGTGGCCTTGGCAGACCTCCACATGGTGATGACCCACACCCCTGGCTTGGCATAGGAACTTTTGAATAGAGGGCTTATCCCTGGAATAAGCAGGTACTTTTCCTCTTGGGATGCTGTCACACCCAATGGAGGAAGAGCCAATGTGCAGCCCACAACATTTGTCCTTGCTCCCCTCTTCCAGTCTGGCGGATGGACAGGGCAGATGTGTCGCAATGTGGATGAGGCAGGCTGTATGAGCATAATCAGTCTCCAAGAATAAACAGCTGTAGACTGGCCCAAATTCCAGGCTCTCTGCTTCAGCCGTTGTCTGTAAAATGGGAATTGGTCTGCTTTGGCCAACTCTGTTCCTGCAGTCCCAAGAATAGGAGTTCGGGATTCCAAGGGAATCAAGATCCAAAGCCTAGGTTTTCAGAGAGCGGGTAGGCTTAGCTCTTGGTGGTTGGATTTGTAGAATGTGTTAGTCTAGGTAAGTGTTTCTCAACCTCAGCCACTTTCAGATGTGAGGACTTCAACTCCCAGAATTCCCCAGCCGGTTGAGGAACTGCTGAAATTGAAAAACACTGGCCTAGGTTAAAATGGGACTGGGTCATTTGTGGCTCAGTGTATTGTAGGAATCCAGCCATTGTGTTGGCCTGTTAGGTGAACCATGCTATAATGTTTGTCTGGATATAGTGTGGTTTCTCAACCCAGATTTAAGTGTGAACCCAGCCAATCCATTGTAGGAATCATTAGTAATAACTGCCAAATGGATACAAGGAACCAGAAAATTGGGAAGGGGGACTATCATTAGGAGGGGCTGAAGCTCAATTATAGAGCTTCTGCTTGACACACAAACAATCCCAGTTTCGACTCTGCTCTCTGCAGAAGAACGGGAAAAGGTTCTGAAACTCTGGGGAGCCCCTCCTGTTCAGCACACCCACCCACCCCAAACTGGCAGATCTAGAAGAGTTTGGATTGCAGCTCCCAGCATTCCCAGTTACTGTGTTGGTGGAGAATTCTGGGAAGTTTAGTCCAAATAGCAAAGGTTGAGGAGGGTATAGATAGCATTGGGCTAGATTTTTCACTTCTGAAAAAGTGGCTGTGCCCAAATTGTTGCCTTCCAGAGGTGGGGGAGATCCCAATTCCATACTCTTCTAGTCAGCATGATAATTGATGAAGAGAAGATTGTTCCTGCTTACAGGATTGCACTATGACATCAAAGCACAGAAAGGAAACAGATTGGGGAGGGAAGAGGAAAACAGCTACTCTGGTGGGGATGTTTTGCACAAAGGTGGGCTCTCTTATAATAGAAAGCATTTTGCAATGTTCTGCCTATGACTGTCAAGATGCTGCTACATTATTTTGTGTCTGAAAGAAACACGGTGTTTAGAAACTTGCTTGCTTTGAGCTGACCTGTCCCTTTTTTTTTTTTTTTTTTTTGGAAACTCATTCAGCTTAATGGAAGGCCAAGTCGGCTTGCCAACCTCCCCTTTGTCTGAGATATCACTTTATTGGGGACTTTAAGATGTGTTTGTCAAATGAAAATGAATTCCCTTAGCAGGCAATCACCCGCTGCGTATCTCGATGGCTCACCTATTTCTTGCAGCCGCTACGTCTTGTTGGAATTGTTGCGATAAGTAAGAAATTGTGCTTTATGATGGGAAATAGAACAGGCAAGGATGGGGAGTTGACTTCCTAGGAGTGCTTGGAAGCGCAGTCTTGCCGTCCGAGAGATGGTGGCGTTTGATTCAAGATAAGGAGTGTTGGACTCTTGACTTCTGCAGGTATAATGGCACCAGAACAGGGTGTAGCACCATGCGAATGAAATCTGGGAAAGTGGCAAGCTGGGGTAAGGAGACACCCCGATTCCTTGGGAAGCAGTAGCAGAGGTGACATTCCAATTCACAGTTCATTCTGCTCTCCTGACCTCCTCCATGTTGCTACATGACAAGGGTGAAATATCTGTACCCCCTTGCAGTGTGTGTGTGTGTCTTTTTTTAACTCTTGTGCATAAAACTCTAGGCTAGCCCCCTTACTATGGCTTCCATGTTCTATTTCTGGTCTGTTTTATTGGCTTTATTGTTCACCTGCCTGCACATAACCTGGTTCCTGAATTACCCATTTTCTGGGTTTGTGCAATACCTTGAACCAGGTGAGCTGGCCTTGCGCAATGCACTAAGCCACACGTACCCATGTGCACACGTGCACATAGAGGCCAATCAAGGCAACTGTTGCCCGAGCTTAGTATGTTGTTAGTATGTAGTTGCTAGGCTTATCACTGTTCTAGTTAAGTGTGTTGAGTGGACACACTCATTGAATAGCCGCAGTGTTGAAAGAGATGGACGTTTTTGGATTCTTTGATAAATAGACTCAGAAATCCCCAAATGCACGTCCGTGAAACCTCTCTCTCTCTGTTTGGCAGGTCTGCAGGTAAAGGTGTGCAAGCCCTTTGATCGCTGAAACACAGATTTCGGTGTGCAGAGCGTGCATTCCACTTCTTCCCCCCTTCCCTCTCTCTCTCACACACACACACACAGACACATACTTGCTCGCACACCACACAGCTTGAGATAGCGGGATGACTGTAGCTAATAGAGTTTGGCTGATGCCCCTGTAGGGCTATGATACCATGGACAAAAAGGGAAGAGAACAGGGAGGGGAGGCAGGCGAGGAAGGAGAGGCAGGCCGAGAGCGCCTGGGCTGGAGCTATAGATCCAGTGAGTGACAGCCAGGTCTGGCACCCAAACAGATGCACAGACATGTTGTCTGTTTATCAGAGCCACACAGGCCTCTGACCCACACTGTAATTCCTCTTGGGTGAAGTGTGTTGCATTCTCCAGGAGCCCCCCCCCCCCCCGTGCACATCTGTTCTGCTCGAAAGCCAAGCCCTTCTTATTTTTAATGACCTTGAGCAGGAACCAGCTACCCTGAACAAAGGCACAGGAATCCCTCACTTCTCGCGGGTGGGGGCTGCCGAGCACAAACTTGCTTCCAAGCCAGGGAGGCTCCGGAGGGGGGGAGGGGGGTCCTTCCTTGCAAAACTGAACGGGTGGGTCAGGCTTTCTCTGCTGCGCTTGCAACACGGCTGCCGTTTGTGGGGGACAGGGGCCGAGCATGGTTGAACGCACTTCACGGGACCGTCCACCGCCCTCCCCCAGCCAGCAGGATCATTTGGCTGGGGAGAGCAGTACTCTGACGGGCACCCTCTGTGGGAGAGGGACAGCCTGCATCCCACAACAAAATGGAAGCAACCTCAGCTGGGTGGAAAACCTGCAGGTTTGGAAGGGGAACAGTGGGGCACGAGGGAGGGCAGCTATTTGTCCCATTACAGCTATCTTTGCCCTGCCTGCATCCCGCCCCCCACATCCCCGCTATCTCCCCAGACAGGACACTTCACGCCTGCTGCATCCTTTTGAAATGAAATCTCTTTGAAAAGGGTTGGTTTTATGTTTTGAAGCCAGTGTTGTTGTTGTTTCCTCCTCTTCCTCCTCCTCCTCCTCCTCCTCCTCCTCCTCTTCCTCTTCCTCTTCCTCCTCCTCCTGCTGTGCCCCTTCTTCACAAGCCTGGGTTTGTGTGCTTGCCCTTAACAGATGGGATCGCCAATGCGTGCCAGCCCATTGGACTGGAAAACGGAGCCAACCCGCCAGCTGAATGGTTCCCGCGCAGCCAGGGTCCAGGGTTGCGGCAGCCCAACAACGAGGTGGACAGCAGCGAGAGGAACTTCAGGGTGAACCTTCACTGCAAGTATGGGCGGCCCAGGTAAGTGGGCCGGATGGAGGGGTGAGGGCACGGGCAGGTGAGTCTGACTTTTCTGCACTGGTAGGCGTGGAGCAACAGATTGCTAAAGGTTCTAAATCCTCGAAAGAGTTGGGGAGGCAGACCAGGCCAAGGTGGTATGCGGAGAATCGGGAGCCAGGTGGAAAAGGCTTGCCCTCTGCCTTGCTCTGTGCTTGGAATGGAAGGAAACATGAGAATGGATTCTAATACTTCCCCAGGGCAGGAACAAGTATTTCTTTGAAGAGCATTTGCTTCCCTCAAAACAGCAAGCCAGGCTTCCCTGCCCCTAGAAAACTAGCATATCTGAACTTGCAATCTGGTCCTTTCCTTGGTGTGCTAGATTTCTGCTTGCCATTTTTGTTTCTTTGGCTGTTTTATCGTAAGGGAAGGATTTTACAAAAAGCATCCCTTTTGTCTACAGTCTACAGACTTGTAATTCACCACCACTGTTTTCTTTCTTCTGCCGGTAGGAATAGACCAAGCCTCAGGCTGGGATGGGACAAGGCCATAACCAAATTGTCCCCATCACATTGTCAGCTCATGACTTGGTCCCAGTTTGTCTGACTACAGGATGTTTGCTCCTCGCAAATGTAGGATCAGTTGCAGGTGGTATATCTCAACTAAAGCAGCTACCCTTTGTAGAACAGAAATGTGTTATTTCTATTTCCCCCAAACAAAACTTTAGATATTTAGAAATTCTGAAGAACAGAAGAGCCCAACCAAACAGTTTTCTTGAGAATAATGTAGACAGGATTTGCCATTACCTTTTCTGAGATGTTTTCCTGACTTCCCAGTCTAGCCTACAGCCTTGGATTTTTATATATATATAAAATTTTTATTGAAAGTTTTAACAATAAGAAGAACTAATGCAAACTCAAATAGAATGAAAAGGAAGAAAGAGAAAGGGAGAAATTAAAAAAAAAGCTAAAAGTGCAAAAAAAAAAAGATATAAAGAAGTAGCTTCTGATCTTCTTCACAGCATTTATAAGTACAAATATATTTTAAACTCTCTCTCTAAAGTTACATCATGACTCTCTTCTTTCTATAATCTATCCTGTCTAATCATCAAAACCATAAATTATAAGTTCAATTTTTTCTTTTTTTACACAAAAAGTCCCTAAGGGGTTTCCAATCACCGATAAATGCAGATATTGTCTTTTCTCTAATCAAACAAGTCGATTTAACCATTTCAGTGAGTTCTGTCATCTTCGCCAACCATTCCTCCATTGTAGGTATTGCCAAATCTTTCCATCTTTGTGCGTACAATGATCTTGCTGCAGTTATCATCTCTAAAAACAGTGTTCCATGGCTCTTTTCTAACTGTTTATCCATCAGTCCTAGGAGGGAAAAAAGTTCTGGTTTCAACTGAATGTTAATCTTGGAATTTTCTGGTGGGTTGCCACTCAAGTATGAACCAATTCCAACTACTCATACTTCTTTTTTGGTGGGTAAAACATTGGACTTGGTGATCAGATCCTTCCCAGCCATAATGCTGTCCAGAGCTGTTGGCCCAGTCACTACCGCTGAGCCCAACCTACCTTTCTGAGTGGTGAAGATAATCTGGAGGGAGGAGAAAAGAAAATCTGGGCTTGTTGCAGGAAAAGGATGCATTCAGGACAGAAATAATCTTTTTTGGCCTCCAGTCCAGTTGCTGCCACAAATGAGATGAGGACATCTCCAGAACAGGAAGGTTTTGGTGGGGCATGAGGGTGTTAACACAAAATAGAGATGTTAAACTTCACCCTTATTTTTGTTTAATAAAGCACCTCCAAAAAGTTGCCTGACCACCAGATTTCAACAGTGTTTTCTTGGATGGCTACCCAGCCTCGAAAAATGGGCTGAAGAGCACATTTTTGCTGCATTATAGGCTGGTCCATTCTGTTTTAAAAGTATGTGATCAACCAGGAGCTGCTTGCTCTTCCCGCAGCCCAGGGCGGATCCAAGCCGTGATGCATAGCGTTTGGTGTTCACAAAGCAGTGAAATCCTAATTCAGCACCAAGACAATCAGGTCTAAGCATGTGGGTTTAAGTGGCTGGTTTAAAAGCTATGCAAGGCATCAGATTCCTGTGCTGTGACCCCTCTGGCTTCATTTGCGAGATTAATCCACCTTTTCCTCTCTGACTGCTTTAGAAACGTGTATTTTGAGGAAATGAGCAAAGATTTTGAGGATCCTTGTTGGTCAGTAAGACTGAGGCTTATTACTTGCACTGTGCAGTGGTAGAGCACATGCGTGCAGACACACACATGTGCAGGGTGCCCGTGTGTGTGGCTGTTGTCTTTTGTCTCCTCTGTCAGAACTTGGAGGGGGAGTTTGAGGAAATGCACTGGAAAGACATTTTGCTTTCTCCGACTTCCCTCCCTCCCTCCTGCTCTCTTGGGTGCCCCAGATCCGTGCTCTGGGCTGCTGCTTTCCTGACCCTTCTTTCTCCACATCTGGCCAAGAGTTGCTTGGAAACATCAGTGCAAGGATGGGAGGAAAGAGCCAAGCGTTTTCACAGGAACGGGCGGGAGCATTGGGAAAGTGCAGGAGGAAAGCCAGGTCTGCAGCAGACACAGATCTCCTTCCTTCTTCCTCTTGCTGGACTGCCTCAGGAAATTTTGGGACAGGCAGGCAGGCAGGGAACATTTGGAGGAAGGAAGGAGGAGGAGAAGAAGGGGAGAATGGCCAGACCATCCAGAAAGCGAAACAAAAGCAGTCTTTTGCAAAGGGTCCATCCAGGGAGGTTGAAGGATGAGGGTCTTCTGCAGATGGCAGGCGGGGGGGGGGGAGGAGGATAAATGCTGGAGTAGTGCAGAGAGACCTTGTAGGTGCAACACACAGAGTCTGCCAAAAACATGAGGTCACTTCCTGCTGTGGCTTTTCTGCAATGTGGAGCCCTGCAATGGAAAAGTTTTGTTGCCAAGGCTGGTGGGGAAAAGAGAAGGAGGCGGCTGGGCCTATTGGAAACAACACGGGAAAGATGTTTAGGGTGGGTTGGTAGGAAGTGGAAAAGGCCTGATCCACCTTCCTTCCCAAATTCTGGCCAGGGAGACACTTCCTGACCCAGATTTCCCCGTATCCTGATAATGCAGCCAATTTCTGAATGGCATGGCTGCACAGAATTGTAGGTGTGGAATCTTCCAGCAGCTCTGTCCTCCTGGGGTTGCAGAAGGAATGGCATCTGTTGGATGGAGAGGTGGGGAGAAGGTTGGGAAAGCTTGGGGAGGGTTAAGGGAAGATGGGTTTCTAAGCTGGCAGAGACTTATGGTACTCATCTCGCCCCCTAAACCTCTATCAATCCACACCCCCACCCCACTGCCAGTTGGGCTGACTTTCCCCATTTGGGGGCTAAGTTTAAAAGCAAAATGGGTATCTTCATGGCTGTGTTCACTTAACGTGCTTAACCTGGTTACTGTTTTCTTGAACTGAACCACCCACTAAGCAAATGGGCTGGGTTCCGACATCCGACTAAACTCACAAAGCTTAAACTGTACTGAGCATTATTGCAGCTGCTGTGTTTTCAACTGATCTGATGAAACATGTTGGGTGAAAACAACTTGTAAACCAGCCCTTTCACTCTTCAAAGCCGCCTGAAAGTACCCTCCCCAGGGCAAAAATACTGGTTCCACTTACCACTCCCTCGGTTGCCCCCAGCCCCAAAGGAGTTACCTGCCCTACTTAACACTGGAAAGAAAGCAGAAGGTAGCTGCTAGTCCAGAGAGAGGACCTGGCCCATTTCTCTAGGGCAGCGTTCTTCCTTCCTTCCTTCTCCACCTTCTGCAGCCCCAGGACCAGAGTGCCTTGGCCTCGCTTCAGCCCAGCTTCCACGCCTGGGGTTGTTTCCCATCACAGGAGAGTTCCCCAGGGCATGTCTGCCTGGCGGTCTCCACCAATAGTCACAGGGACATTTTCAGATGGACAATATATCCTATCCCTCCGGGATCTATAGGCACATTGGGAGGTGGTGGGAATCAGGAGGGGATGCAGTTCCCCCAGGGAAATGATATACTGGCCAGTCAGATAACTGGGGAGGTAGAAAGATCCTTTTAACAAGTAAATAATATGGTGATGATATTTATTTACCAAGACCTTTTGAGATTAAAGTCCTAGTTTTTGTGTTAAAGATGTGTATAACAGTGATGCCACTGATATTCTACTTATGAACATTTTTATTGTTCCTTTGTAAGCTGCCCAGAGCTGTTATAAATTTTCTAAATAAGATCAGATCAGATCAGATCAGATCAGATCAGATCAGATCAGATGAAAACTAGCCAAAGTTGATAGATTTACCCGGTCATGTTTTTGATGAAAATGCCTTCATGCACACTGAGTACCTGCTTTTCTTTTCTGAAAGCAAACTCTTAGTTAGGGATTGCAAGTTCACTGTGCTTTTTTGCTGCATGTGTTTCCGGTGGCAGACTTTTTTCTGTAAGGCAATCCTAGATAGTTGGCACTCTTCATATGGACTGCAGTTCCCATCATCCCAAGCAAGCATGACCATTGGCAGGGATAATGGCTGGAGATTATGAGGTCCACCACCATCACAAATAGCACCACTGCTTTGGAGCATCCTGTGAACGGCAATCTTCAAAGGAAGGAAGAGCTTCTCTGCTGTAGAAACATTTTCCCAATCTGATGCCTTCCAGATGTGTTGGAATTTAACTTCACATCTGGAGGGCAGCAGCTTGGGAAAGGCAGCTCTAGTGGCAGAGGAAAAGTCCAGTGGCCCAGCAGTACATGCGGTACTTGGAACCATCTGAATCTGGTCCTGAGTTTAGGCAAGCAGATAAGGAAGAAGGAATCCAAGTGGTTCCATTCACACCCAACAAGTTGCAACTTGGGGGTGACTGAGAATGCACTTTGCAACCACGTTAACTATTTTTCAGACTGGTGGTGCTTTGATTATTCATCCTGGGATATCCTACTTTCCTTATTAATCCACTGTTGGGCCTTGCTCATTATTCATACCAAGCCTAGCTGAACTGGAGGCATTATGTTGCCCAACCACACCATGTGATGTTCCACACTCATTTCTCAAGCCCAGAAAATGTATAGCCCTTAGTCCTAGAGTTCCTGACAAGCTTGGCCAGGATGCATCCTGGGGTGAGCAAATAATGAACCCCAGGTCTGATTAGGAAGACTTGGACTAATTATAAAGTTCGTGGACATCTCTGAATTCTGTGCTGCATTTTGTAACTCAAAGATTGCACACAAAAGCATATGCATTAGGGAAAGATGTTTACAGAAATGCATACATTAGGGAAGATTAAGGAAAATAAATACAGATTGCTAATGCTAGGGGAACCTACAAGAAATATAAAGGAATTCTAGAAAAAATAGTAGAACAATGCCAACTTTGGAATTGCTGAATATAAGTAAAACTGGTAGAGAGCAGATGTAGACCTCCATCTGTACCCTCAACTCAAGCGATATTTTGTATGCTCTGTATATGGCAGGTACAGTCATGGTCTTCAAGGCTGAAAGAAGATTTAGCTGCTTCACTGTTTTGCTCCCACTTGGCTCCACGTATGTTATGTATGTGCGTGAATACAAGAGTGGGATGAAGATGTCTAGACTGTGTATTCGTCTTACTGTCAAGTGTTTATGGATAAGACTTAAAAGATTTTTATAGGAACATACAACAGAGTCACTATGTTAAGCTTTAAAAGGGGATAAGGGTAAGCAATGGGGGGGGTTCATTTGTTTTTGGGTTTTTTTGGACCATCGCTGGACCCCACCCCCTCAAGATTATACAGTATCACCAACAGATCAGCAGGCAATGAAAAATATATAGAGTTTAAGCCTTTGATAAATAGGCGCCATTAAAATCCCCTCCCAGGGGAAAAAAGAAGGAAGGGGGAAATCTGCTAAAAATTCCCTCCCTCCCTCCCTCCCTGATGACATCCTAAAGTCAAAGCACTGGCCACTGTGAATAATGATAACCATGAATAATAACTAACGATTGTGGTGCAACTCTCAGAGGCGAAAATGAGACGTGCCTGTGGGAATGGAGACGAGAGAACTCGGGGGGTGCTACCTGCCTGCAACGGAGGGAACCCTTTTCACACCATGTGCCCAATTTAGTCTACTTTGTGCCAGTCTGTCTCTTATTCATAACTTGTACCGTCCATAACTGCCCAATATGCTATTTTTGTTTTAAAAACACTGCTACCTAACCTTGCCTGTTATGAAATGTGAACTTTCAACGTGCATGCATTTGTTCATTGAAATTTATTAAAGTTTAGTGTGTTACTGCAAACTTTATTGATCCTTTGCTACTAGAGTGCTACCTTTGCTACTAGAGTGGGTGGAGACTAGTAGAGCAGTTCTTGCCTCTCAGGTTAGAAAGATCAGATAGCAGGTCACAGGAAAGACATCTGCTGAAACCTTTGGGAGTAGCTGCCTGTCCGGCTAAGCATTGCTGAGCCCTGTTGGGACAATAACTTGATTGGATCAATAGAAAGTTTACAAAATAACTGCATCTTTAAAAACATATCTCTTCATTGGAGGAATAGGGTGGACAAATTGTGGCTGGGATTCAGGCCACAGCTGTAGTGAGTTGTTTCCAGACATTCATCCTAGATCATATCGGATGTGGAGCTGGTGTTCAGTAACACAGCGAATTTCCAAAAGCTTACTGAGAAGAAGAAACAAGCAACTGATTACTGGACCCTCCTTTTTTAAAATAGGACAATCTGGATTTGAACTAACTTACCTTCTTGGAAACTTGAAGGCTTCCAGCTGTTGCAAACTTCTGTAGGTTCCAATACATTTCATTAGGTGGATGATTGCTTAGGAGATACTAAATCAATATTTCAGGTTCTTTGTTGCTTTTGCTGCAAGAGATGAACATGACTATCTTTCAGAAAACTTCAAGTGTTGTGCGAGCCTTCTGTTGGGCTAATAAAGGTATTGCCTCAAGGATTTTTGAATGTATTTTCTCATGTCTACCCTGGCTACCATTTTACCTTTCTTGTTACTGTACTGAGTCAGCTCAGCCAATAGTCTGAGCAAAAGGCAACTTCTTGTGTCAGCCTTGACTTAGAAGATAAGGCAGAATCCAGCAGTCTTAGATTGTAGGAAATCATGGGGAGCCTCTCCATGCCAATCCTGTAGATTCCCCACTGAAAGGAAGAGGTTGATGGGAAAGTCCCCTGCCTGAAGTTGAAGCCATTCCAAAATGTAATTTAAAAAGTTACCCTAAACATGTAATTTTGAGGTGAGAGAAGAGAGAAACCTATTACATGTACAGGAAGTAATATCAGTGATGTTGAATTAATAACTTACAAAATCAAAATTACATGTTCCTTTTGTCCTGTTCCATGCTCTTTTTTGAAGTGTAGCCCTCTGCATGCTACTCAAAAGATTGAATGTGGCCCTGAGCTGCAAAAGAATTGAGGAAACCTAGAGGAGATAATGCTGCTCCAGATGAACAAGTAACTAACTTAGCATAAGGCAGTTTTCTGTTTTTCCAGTACTAAGTTACTCTGATATTGTCCCTGAAGATTCTGTGGTTGGACTCTGATAAACATCTCCGGATTTGAGCTGAACTGGCAGAGAGCAGGGTATTAAGAAATCTTGGTTGTCTGAATGCAAAATGCTACTAGATCCATAATTATGTGGAAGCTTTCTCCTGTTGTATTCATATGTGACCAAAAGGCCAGCTAATCTTATCTTCCTGAAGCAAATACCAGTATGGACTACTTGATTAGTAAAATTTTGGGTGTGTGCATAGGTGTTATTACAAGCCCATGAAAAATAGTTTATGTCTATTGAAAGGATAGAGTGTGCATTAAAGTCATTCCCAAGTTCTGCTATGGAGAACATCACGTGCACAGCAGCAACCCATAATTGTCTAAAGGGGCATATGTGACTCAATGGAGGGTTGCAGAATTTGTGTTTTTTATACAAATAAACAATTTGAAAAACAGCTGCTGAGACTGAGTTTCAATGGCATAAATGTCCTTGTTGCAGGAAAACAAAGTCTCCTCCGAGTCCTGATTTCTGGTGATCTACATTGACTCATCTTGACAGCCACACATAAGTGCTTTGCCATTGCTTTCTTCCAGAAATACCTTTTTCTAAAATTTAGGCTCTGTAGCAGCCTTTACCAACCTGGTGATGTCCAGATTGGATTGTAACTTGAACCAAACCTAGCCAGGGTAGAGATGGCATCCTACATGGGTCAGGATCTAGATACCTTCAGCATCTCCTTCTCCCAATTGTTTCTTCTTGTCCAATAAGATCTGGGAGAAGGGACTCCTTCTGGGTCCCTTCATTTGGGGAATGTTGTCAGCAAAGACCTTGAAGGCAGGCCCTTTCAACCGTTGCCCCCTTTCTCTGGCATTACATCCCCTGCTGAGATCTGTAAGGTCCCCAACTCTGCTGAGTTTCAGAAATGCTATCAAAACCTGGCTGTCCTAGCAAGGCTTGGGGGTATATGTGCTATAACCTTGTTCTTTCTTACAGCGTGGGTGTTTGTTTTTAATTGAGTTTTGTTTTCCTGGGTGTAGAAGTGAGACTTCTGATTGTTGGATGTTATTTGTTTGTTGATGTTACAATCTTTCTTACAACGATTGGTTGCTCAGAACCAGTAGCAGAGAGGGAGGGAGGGAGGGAGGGAGGGAGGGAGGGAGATAGATAGATAGATAGATAGATAGATAGATAGATAGATAGATAGATAGAAATCCTCCTCTATCTGTTGCCTCTTCCATTCCCTCAGTTGATCAGAGAGGGATCATACTATAGCTGTGGCTAATGCTAGATTTTGTATTAATTTTATTACTGATGCTAGATTATTAAAGAATGAAATAGTTATTAAAGGAAGAAATAGTCACTTAAATGTATAGGACCTAATTTAGCTCTTGTTTGCTAGGAAATCCACTTCACATTTGGACCCCATTTCTATAGAACCTGTCACCTTCTCTAGGTCGTACCACTTCAGGCACCAAGTAGAGGTTACAAAAAATCAGAAGTCTGGTAGCATCTTTTCCAGCTAACAGATTTTATTAATCGGCATAAGCTTTCGTGAGCCTTTGTTTTTAGTAATTTTTTTTTAGTCGGAAAAGGTGCTACCAGACTCCTCCTGATCTTTTGCTACCATGGACTAACATGGCTCTCCTACCACAATGTCTACAAGTGGGAGTTGGTATGACGGAAAGTTCTCCCTACAAAGCAACATCTAGAGGTGAGAAGCAGAAGGCTCCCTGACAGCAGAACATGTTTTTCTATTAAGGAACATCCTTGTCATGCAAACTTCTTTCAGCAGCCCCAGATTATCTAGGGCTGAGGACTTCAGGGAGAGTCCAGCCTTAAAAAAGAATCATTATCTGACGTCTGTCTGAGCTGGAAACCTACTCAGCTATTCATGGTCTGCCCCATTTTGGTCTCAGCAAAGGTCTGCTATGACAGCCAGTTTGGTGTAGTGGTTAAGGCATCAGGCTGGACACCAGGAGACCGTGAGTTCCTTAGGCACAAAGCCAGCTGGGTGACCTTGGGCCAGTCCCTCTCTCTCAGCCCTAGGAAGGAGGCAATGGCAAACCACTTCTGAAACCTTGCCAAGAAAACTGCAGGGATTTGTCCAGGCAGTCCCCAGGAGACAACGCTGACTCAAAGGCACCAAAAAAGGTCTGCTACCTAGAACAGTTAGGTCACCATAATCTTCTTTGAGCAGTCAGGGGAAAGGGACTTTCTTAATGAGGGGGGGAGCTTCAGGAGGATGCAGGAACTGTCTGTATTAACTCTGAGGCAAAACCTTCAGGTCTTGGCCTAAATGGAGTATTTTGTCGTCCCCCCTCCCTTTCTCTCTGCCAATAAGAAAACTGCAAACAAAGAACTTCCATTCTTTCTCTCAGCAGCTCCCATCTGTCCTTCCTTTCTTCCTTCTAGACCCCAGGCGAGGGGAGGTGCAGACCGGTGTAACTGATCCATTTTTAAAACCTTAGTGCCAGGTGCATGCTTTCTCAGCCAGGTTTCAGCAGGCTGCCCTTCGGCTGTTGCGCACATGCACACATACACACAAAAGGCAAATGCACAAAGGTTGCCTTTTTTTTTTTTTTTTTGGTTAGACCAGAGTAGTAGAACAGCCAGGTCAGAAAGTTTAAACAAGGGAGTAGAAATAACTTTGGGAGGGGTTTTAACCATTTCACAGACTTGGAAGGAATTCTGTGGCTCATCAGAGACACCTAGTGGAGACAGGCTACTCAAAGCCTTCAGCCAAAGGTGACTAGCACGTTGGAGGCAAGACGCTCTGGTTCTTCTCGTTGATCTGGGATGCCCACCATCCCGATTTCACATGATCGCAGCTGGTTGTGTCCTTACTCCATAGACATGTGTTGAATTAGAAGATGGGGTCCCCACTTATATTCAGGATATGCCCCCCAAGAAGTTCTATGCTTTTAATAGATAAATAGCAGACCAAACAATTTCCTTTTTCCCCATGACTGCTTCTCCATGAGATAAAAGCTACCCCAGTTGAATTGTTGCCTACTAGCGCAAGATAGCATCTCTGCTGGGTTGCAGTGGCATCCTTGCATTTCTCTCCCTTCCCTGGTCTTAAGTCATCTAAGTGTAAATACAAGCAGAATGAAAGAAGATGCCTTGGTCTACATAACAGCACAGTGCATTTGCTAGGATGTAGCCTACACGGCTGACCTCTGAGTAAGCCTGCAAAGTTGCTGAAATCCTTGCGGAGGGGAACAGCCCTTGTTTGGGAGAATAAATTTTATTCAGGATCTTCATGGCAGTTGGATTTTAAAAGGATTTTATTCCCTGTGACTCTCAAACTCCAAACAGGCTGTGATCAAACCTCCCACCATCTTTAAAGAGTCCCAGGAGATGCGGGTGTTTAGCATTTTCCCCCTGCTGTTTTCTCCATTTAACACCTCTCCTCCTACCCCCACGAAGCTGCTTTTCATTTTGCAGCTGAAAAAAAAAATATGTATCTGTATCGTGCCTCTGTCTGTCTGTCTGTCTGTCTTGCAAAAAAGAAAAAACAGATTTTTAGATTGGAAAAACAGCAGCAGGGGGGGTGTCTTTTTAAAAAAAAAACAAAAACCTCTTTCCCAGCACTGTTGTCCCAGTTGAAACCAGAGTGTTCTGCACTTGCTTTAGATGTTTTAAAAATCAACAATAAATCCGGTTTCCTGCATCACATCTGTTTTGGCCCGCCTGGTGTTTTTGGTGAGGAATGAGGATGTTCAAAGCAGTGTCAGGGCCATGTACCTTAATGATGGATTCTATTAAAATACATGAGCTTTTGAAGACTCCATTGTGTGAGAGTGCAAAAAAGTACAGAAAACAGCAGTCAGGGCATTCTGCCCAGGTGGGACAATAATCAAAATCTCACGTGGAAGCTGCTACCAAATATTTAGAGTGAAATGGTCCAGTTTTGCAGCATCAGGCAGATAGCCACTCCTATTTTATTCTCCTAATGTCTCATATATCCTCAAAACCACTCATCGGCACCACTGGACTATTTAGGCAGTTTTCCCCACCCTTACTTTTTTAAAACTAATGTCATCAACCTTTGCAATCACCTTCTTCACCTTCACCACCATTGAATTATCTCACTTCTGGGGTGCTATACCTAGGGACTGAGAGAATGAGCATCCTATTATTATAAAGCAGCCTGCCCTGCTTTTCAGATGGGTGCAGTTGTCATAAGCCCCAGCTGGTATACCCAGAGATGTTGAGAATTGTAGTTTAACGATATGGAAGTTGCCAGGATGGGAAAGGCTGACGTAGAATATTCTTGAGAAGGTTTGCAAGTTGCTAAACTAGTATCTTCACTGCAAGTTGACCACTTTGTTTCAATGCTTCTGCTGAATTCTGAGCTACTGTGGTTAGTGTCCTCCTGTCTCTGGATCCCTGCTCTCTCTCACTTTGAATGGAGGACAATCAAGTCCAGCAAATCTAATGGAGCACTTGGCATCTCACAGTGTGTTGTGAAGTTTCTAGCTGCTCTGTCCAGGGTTGAAATGGTATGGGATGTGGAATTCGGAGGCAAGTAAGAAAGAGAAGAAAGAGGCAAATGTAGTTTAGGAATAAACTGTGATACCAGGGGAATGATTGTTATAGCAACTTCAAATCCTTAAACAAGGAACCTCATAATCTTAGACTGGGTCTTTATGAGCTGTTGTGGATTTCTTCCTGCACAGAAAGGAATGCTTGTGATTAGTCAGCAACATGAAGCCCCAGGATTGGCAAAGCCATTATTGCTTGAGCCAGAGAGTAGTACCTTCTACTGGTTTGTTGTCCTTTGGCCATCCGTAACTGATCTGGGGGTGCTAAGCAAGATCATATATTCTCTAGATCTAGCCATGTTTCTGGCCCTATTGTTAAGGCAAGAGTCTTTAAATAGAGATAGACCCTGATTTGTGCTAACCTTGCTCTGCAGCAGAACAAAACCAAGATGTCATTGGTATAGCCTTCCATTGGGCACTGGGATCCTTTCACATGCAGTGAGGTTGGTAAGTTGACTAGACCAAGCCAGGCTTAACACTGGTTGATGATTTTTTCCCCTTCTTCTCCACAGAGAATTCAAGTGTAATAGCAGGAGCAGCAAAACAGAAGGTGAGTTGTGAAATATGGACTTTATGTTCCCCCCTGCCCCCAGGAGATAGCAGTGGAACAAACATGGAAGTAGTTTCAGGGCTCTTAGGTGCAAGCAGCTTGTCACACTTGGGTTTCCCTAGCATTTTGTGTGCAGCACAACCTGTGTTTACAGCATTTACTTCCTTGCACCTGGGGGAAATGTTATATTATGTGGTTGATGTTGTCTCAAATAGCATCTAGTTACCTTTGGGAATGCTTTGTGATGTATGAATACGTAGTCATAGGGAGACCTTGGATATCATTTGTGACCCCAATTCTTGAGTAAAGACATTGTTTGCCAATCTAATCTAATCAGGGAACCCCTATAATAGTGGCACCATTCCCTTCTATTCCACATCCCCATCCTTCTCTTCTTCTCTCATATGTCAGCAGAGCATGATCCTCATGGGCTGAGGTTCAGATCTTTTGATGTAGTACCTAGTTACTAGTCTGAAGGAGAACATACCTGTTAACAGGCCTAACCCATGCCTACCTCATGGAGACAGAACATAATGCCAGCATGTTCATATTAGGTCATGGTCCTGGAATGACAGTCCCAGATATCATTGTTCTGCTCATTTAACCTGGGCATTATCCAACGGGCTCACCTTTGCTAGAAATGAGACCACTGCAGGGAAGAGCTCTTGCACTTATTTCTGAGGGGTTCTCACAAGAGAACTTCCTGGTAAACTGTGCCCTTTGTGGCCATTAGACCTTCCTGCCTCCCACTTTGTCACCATTCAAGGCATCCATAATATGTGTCGCCTTGCTTTGTGACAAGGCCACTTCTTGTTAATGCTAAAGGGCACATGGGAACTTAAATGTAAGCTGTAAAGCACTTGAGGCATATTTTAACTAATACAAGGCCATGATTAGATCGTTGTTTCACTCCCTTCTTTTCCTGCTTACCTCTTACCTCTTTCCCCAGTTTGGCACTCCCTAAGTATCATACTCCAACTCCCATCATTCCTGGGCACTGTGGTCAGAAACGATGGATGATGGGTGTTGTAGATGAGACCTCTGGAAGTCATCATGTTGGGAAAATTTCTCTGTTATATAATTCTACCTGCATAACCCACATTGCGCATAATCACGTCATGGAAGGGGGATGGAGTTTTCAGCTTACAAAATCCAGCTTCTGTGAAGCTGAGAAACCAGTAAAGCCAGCGTGCAGATAACAGTAGAAGGTCTCCTAACTTTTTAGACCAGGGAGCAAGACCAACCTATAAGTTTTTCCTAGGGGCAAAATATTGGTATGCTAGATACTTTCAGGGCAATGTTCACCCCCTTTCTAACAATGAAGACAACAGCATAGGCTTGCTGGAACTGCATGTGTAGATAGTCTCATCTGTGATTTCTATGCAGCTCCCTCAAGGTGAGGGAATAACAACATTCTTCCCCCAGTCATTGCTGAAGGAGAAGAATGCTTGGAGGCTGCACCTACTCCTTTCTTACAGCATCTCCTCTACCCTGGGTAAATCAGCCAAATGGTAACCACATAAAACACATTATAAAAACCCAGTTCCAACCTTTAAGATATACAATGAAAGTAGACTGGTGGGAAAGGTGCCAAAAATGGTACTCCAATTTGGAAGGTCAACATATTAAGTAGTACAGGAGAACTCAAAATAGGCTACAATTTTTGGCAATATACTGATTTCTTTTATAATGTATAGGAATGCTTGACCTAGCTTGTAATGTTATCCCTTGATGTTTTTTCTACCCTCAGTAGCAACACTCAGATGTATAGAGAAGAGCTAGAGAAATGTCCCATGGGGTGACCTTGCAACATAGGTTAACCATTTCTTCATTTCACAAGGAAAAGAGGGGAATAGAAAATGGATATTTCAGTCTTGGTGGCAACCCCAGAGCAGCTGCAAAGGAGCTTAACATCTTCCCTCTTCCTGTTCCAGGCCCAGGCACCACATTTACAGATGTCCATCCAAGCAATTGTTCCACCAAGAGGCATGCTAGTGAAGATGAGTTGAGGAAGCGCCTGAAATCCCAAGGGTCACCAGTACTGTCAACAGGAGGTGCTCTGCGCAGCACTTCCTCTTCTGACTACACCCAAGAGCCAAAGTTCTACCAGTCAGGACATCCTGGTCAAAGGTCATCAGTGTGCCTGGCAGAGAAAGCCTTGTCGTATAGCATGCTCAGCTTCCCAGAAGGTTCTTGCACTGTGTTAGGTCAGGAGCTCAAATCCAGCTCCTTACATCATACAGAGACAGCTGAGCGGTACAAAAGCCTCCATACCCAGAGCAGCGGCAAGTCCGAAGACTTGCTGGCAGCCAGTGTTCCTGCCTGCCCTGCTGACGTCCAAGACTTGGAGGAAACAACCATACAGGATAGAGCTGCCAAAACCTTCTCCAATGCCACGTTGGCCTCAGGGAGGTGTAACATTGATAGCATCATCTCACTGTTGAAAAGCAAGTGTGGCAACGGCAGAATCAACCTCTACCCTGTGGTGCAGCTCATAGACATTATGAAGGATATTGACCGACTCTCCCAGGACCTGAAGAGCTGTGGTGTTCACCTAGACTGCAGTGGTTTGCAATTTGACAGCCATCTGCCGCTTAGCGAGGAAGGCCGGGGACAAGGTCTTCATTATAGCTTCTACTCCTCTCCCATGCTGGCCAACAGCATCCGCAGTCCTGAGGAGCTGGCTGTGCAAAGCAGCACCAAAGCTGAGCTCCTCAAGCAGACCCAACCTAGCCATTATGTGGGAGAAACAGAGGGGGACACTCAAGGTGCCCAGGACCAAATCAGCCAGAGTAGTCCTGTTCTGAAGGTTCCTAGTAGCCTCGATGAAGCTAGCAGCTCAGAGTCTGAGACTACCGATTATCCTGAGCTAGCCAATACAGATATCCTGAGTGAACTGGCATCTCTGGCCTGCCCAGGGCCTCAGTTATTAGATCATCAACATCCAGAATCCCACCGTCAGCTGCTACAAAGCCAAGGGGCAGAGTCAAGGTCTCAATTAATTGGCTCACAGTCTCTAGAACACCAGCCCCAGCTAGTAGATTCGAAGTCTCTAGAGCCTCCTCCAGAACCATTGGCCCTGCAGACAGTGGATCCCTTGCCTGCCCCACTGGGGCTGCAGACTCTAGAGCCTCTGGAGCTTCAGACTTTGGAACCTCTTTCTGAGTCGCTATCACTCCAGTCCCTAGAACCCCTTTCTGAGCCTCTAGGGCTCCAGTCTTTAGGGACCCTGGACCACCAGTTGCTTGACTCCCAACCCCAGCTTCTGGATCCAGAGGCTCAGCTGCTAGCCCCTTTGCCCAAGTTGCTAGACTCCCAGCCCCATCTGGGGACAGAGGAGCCTTCAGGAGCACACTCATTACAACCTGGAGCCCGCCTTGGAGGTTGCTCCTTAAGAGGAGTGGTAAGGCGAGGGGCTGGGCGGGGAAGGGATGATCACAGGAAATACGCTCTACGTAGAACAGATAAACCAAAGATACTGTGTCGTCGGAGAAGGGGAGGCCGAGGGCAGCGAGCAGAGATTGTCACTGAGACCCAAGTCCTCCCCATGGCTGTACCAGTGGAGATGGTCATGGCGCAACCAGAAGAACGCAGGATGCAAGTGACAACCATTGCAGCAGATGTAGCAGATCCCATTGTTTCCACTTTGGAGCCTGAAGATGGCCAGAAGGCTGTTGCCATCCTGAATCCCCCAAAGCCTAAATGCCGTGGCATACGTCGGATGGTGGTGAAGATGGCCAAGATTCCTGTCTCTCTTGGGAGGAGGAATAAGACTACGTACAAAGTGTCCTCTCTCAATAGCAACTTAAATCTAGAAGGCAAAGAGGTCACATCCTGCCCCTCTGTAGAGCCCACTCCACTGCTGAAGATGAAAAACAATGGCCGGAATGTGGTAGTGGTCTTTCCTCCAGGAGAAATGCCAATCATCCTGAAGCGCAAGCGGGGGAGGCCCCCCAAAAACCTGATGCTTGGCCCCTGCAAACCTAAGGAGCCTGCCCCAGAAGTGAAAAAGCGGAGGAGGAGGAAACAGAAATTGGCATCACCACAGCCCTCTTACGTTGCAGACACCAATGACAGCAAGGCGGACTATTCAGATGTTCTGGCAAAGCTAGCCTTTCTCAACCGCCAGAGCCAATGCTCAGCTCGTTGCTCCCCACCCCGCTGCTGGACCCCAAGTGAGCCAGACTCCATCCACCAGGCTCCTGACACTCAAAGTATCTCCCACTTTTTGCACCGAGTTCAAGGCTTCCGCAGACGAGGTGGCAAAGGAGGCGGGTTTGGGCGTGGAGGGAGCCATTCAGCCCGTTCCTCCCGTTGCTCCTTTAGTGATTTCTTTGAAGGCATCGGTAAAAAGAAAAAGGGGGTTCTGGGGACAGCCATGCATGCTGACCCCACTCATCCACGGAAAAGAGGCCGTCCAGAGCCTGACCCCATGGAAAAGCCCAAAAGAAAGAGGCGATCTCGCAAAAATGGGGTCCTGTTTCCTGAGCAGAACCCTGGCCAGAACTTCAGTGATGGGTCCTCAGAATGGTGTGGAGAAAAAGAAAGTCTTTGGATGTCCCACCAAGGACACCTTTCCAGTCAAGCCAACAGGAATTGCAGTTATCAAGGCACCGACTCCCGGACCTTCCACTCTTCAACAGTGGAGTCAGGTTCTTCAAACCGAACTGGTTTTTATGGGGGGAGCAATCCCTCATCCCAGTCTGAACTAAGCCAGGAAAGGCAGAGCCTTTTCACAGGCTATTTCCGCTCCCTCTTGGATTCAGATGACTCCTCTGACCTGTTGGACTTTGCCCTCTCCAATTCTCGCTCTGCATCACGAAAATCTTCAACCACATATACAGCCCCTCCCAACGCTATTGCAACCCAGAGAGGCATGGCATCCTATCCAAGCCGGGGTGGGAAAGCCACACCCTCTTCCACCACCACCACCGCCACTAGTGAGGTGCCCTTCCACACCGTCAGCCGGCAATCGTTCCCTCCCAACAGAGCAACAGGCTACAACCTGTCTCAGGCTGCTTCTGAGTGCCGTGACCCAGACACATTCCAGAAGCTGGCACCTCTCTCTGCTGTCTCCAGGTCTCCCACTACTCACTCTACCACAGCCTCCAGCTATGCACAATACGGCAGCTATGGCAGCACTGGAGGGCAAAGTGTGACTCCTGCCAGCTTGTTTCAGCAAGGGAAGCCCTACCATGCCACACAAGACTGTCCCAACAACAAGGACTGCAGCTTCACCTATGGCAGTGGCAACAGCCTGCCCTCCTCCCCAAGCAGTGCCCACAGTGCCAGCTATACCCAGCAGACGTCAGGGCCTAGCATGCCATTGAGTAAGCCCTCTTTCTTCAACAGCTCAGATCCCAGCCAGTTCTCCAGCTCCTCTCACACACCCATGAGGTGTGACAGCCGGGCAAGCACTGTGTCCCCAGGGGGTTACATGGTCCCTAAGAGTTCAGTCTCCTTCCAGCCCTCGCCGGAGAACTGTAGGCAGTTTCCTAGCGCCTCTCAGTGGGCTTTCCGGCAAGGCTACGGCAGCCTGGACTGGAACTCTGAGGCCTTCAGTCAACTCTACAACCCGGGCTTTGACTGCCACATCAACGAACCCAATGTCATCCTAGACATCTCCAACTATACACCCCAGAAGGCCAAGCAACAGACAGTCTCGGAGACCTTCTCTGAATCCTCCTCTGACAGTACCCAGTTCAACCAGCCAGCGGGCTACAGAAGGGCCAACAGCGAGGCTTCGTCTAGCGAGGGGCAGTCCAGTCTCTCTAGCTTGGAGAAGTTGATGATGGACTGGAACGAGTCCTCTTCAGCCCCAGGTTATAACTGGAACCAGAGCGTTTTATTCCAAAGCAGCACCAAGCCGGGACGTGGCAGGCGAAAGAAAGTGGACATATTTGATGCTGCCCATCTCAGTTTCTCCACGGGGGGCTATCCCTCCAAGAGGGGGACTGGTGCTAGGCAGCCCCGGGGTTCCCGGGGCGCCTGTGCCTCCAAAAAGGAAAGAGGCACGGGCAAAGCTAAGTTTCCCACCAAATCCCAGCCGGTGAACCCGCTGTTTCAAGACAGCACAGATTTGGGGCTGGACTACTACAGTGGCGACAGCAGTATGTCCCCACTGCCTTCCCAGTCCCGGAGCTTTGGGCTCAGTGAACGAGACCCTTGTGACTACACCGGGCCCTACTCCATGAATCCCTCCACCCCTTCGGACGGCACCTTTGGGCAAGGGTTCCAGAGTGACTCCCCCAGCCTGGGGCAGGCAGACCTGGAGAACAAGCATTTCCCTGCCCTGCCCCACCAGCTGGCTGCCCCACCCCCTCAGCAGACTGTGTTTGAAGCCAGCTTACAGAAAGCGTTCTCGCCCAACTGCTCCCCGACCCTGGCCTTTAAAGAGGACTTGCGGCCCAGTGACATCAGGAAGCTTCCGGCCTGCGACTCGCTCAAACATGGCATGCCAGGGGTGGGTGGTTTGCCCCACTCGGCCACCCACATGACCTGCCGGGACCTCTCCATGTCTCAGCCACACTATGATTCTCCCAGCTGTAAAAACCCTAGCTATTGGTATTCCCCCACCACCAGCACCCGCAGCCCTCCCTATGACAACAAAGCTGGGGTGGGCATGCTGGTAGACTTCATGGGGAGGAGCCCTGAGGCCTCTTGCCTCAACCCCCACTTGACCAGCCCCCCCAGCGGCAACCCTTCTAAGAGCGAGAAGGAGCCCATGGACATGGCAAGGGCTCACCACCGAGGAGCCTACATTTGCCCCTTGATGAACGACTTGAATATCTCCCCGGTCCCAAGAGACTCTATGCTGCCGCTGCAGGACAACTATAGGTACCCCAGCTTTGCACCCCAAGGGCACCCAATCATGGCCGCAGCCCAGAAGAGCGGGTTTTTGGGTCCAATGCTAGAGCAGCATCCCGAGGACACATTCACAGTCACCTCCTTGTAGTGTCATCTGAAGTGCCAACCAGACACGAGGTTTTGTTTCAGGGTAGGTGCTGGAGGAAGAGCTCGGAGGGGAGGGGGGGTGTGGGGACAGAGGGGGCTTGGGTGTGCAGCTCATCGTCATCCCCATGGGGCTGGCAAAGAGGCTCATGGCACAGTTGGGAGAAAAAGAAATAAACAGGTTCCACTGTGGGTTGTTTTAAGAAGGGTCTTTTTTAACAGGGGGCACAGACTCGGATGCCCACTTGCTAATGGCTCTTTGATAGGAGTTTGATCTTAAGATGACGCTAATATGCACATTCCCACTGCAGGCGGAGGTTTTGGGTAAGCCAATCCAGGCCAGCGTGTGGTCTAGCAGGCATATTTGGAGTACTGGAAGCAGGGGATGAGCACTCACACAAATAGCTGCCAAGACCAGAGGCTTGGCATATTATAAAAAGACGGCCACATTGGGCAGCCATTCCCTAGCAATGGTGAGAGTGCTCCCCACCACTCCCCTCTGTCTCCCCCCCCCCCGCCCCAGCTCCATTTTATCTTTTGACTTAGTGGTAGATGGGCACATGTCCAGACCAATCTCTGGACTGTAGTCACCTCCCTTTATGGGCCTTAATGTGGAGTCCAGAGGCATTGCTATAAGTGGAGACTAGACTGGTGCTTTGCTTTGCTTTGCATCATGCTTTTATTTTTCTTTTTTAAATTAAAAGAAACTTTAAAAGCAATACAGTTAGGTGGAACAGGGATCCTGGAAGGTTCCAGTGAGGTGTTTGAGGACACCATGTTACCCTTGATTTATGCCGACTTGTAATCTTGCAAGGCTTAAGAAAGGGAGTGTTCTGTTAACTAATAACCACTTTAGATGTGACCACAAAAAGTCCACCCAGTTTAGCAATATTCTTTCTAAAGATTGCTCAGGTAATGCCTGTGTTCGCAAAACACGCTGAATCACAAACCTTCTGCCCCACATTTTAGCTTACCGTGTTGTACAAACTCAGTCTGGCTAGTTTATGCATCAGTGTATGATGCAAATGTAGAAAAGTGGATTTGTTCCATAAACCATGGTCAGGTTAATCATGGGTAAGCATGTCATGCAAATACAGTCAGTAAAGGATCTTCAGGTAGCTACAATCAACAGATGTTCCTGGTACACCTTTCCAGAGAAACACCCTTCCAAAATTACATGACGGATATATTTATTGAGGAGTAGAAATAGTGCCTGGGTTCATATGTTGTCCTAAACCAGAAGTTACTTCTGTGTTTGGGGTTTAGTGTTTTGCATAAACCCAGACTTTGTGGTTTATAAACCATGGTGTCACTTCGCATGGTGTGAACCTTACCAGTGGGAGCTGTGTTTTGCTATAATTTAAACCAGTGTTTCTCAACCTTGGCAACTTTAAGATGTGTGGACTTCAACTCCCAGAATTCCCCAGCCAGCCATTTCTGGGAGTCGAAGTCCACACATCTTAAAATTGCCAAGGTTGAGAAACACTGATTTAAACACACTCCTAAAATTGGGGGGTGGAGGGAGCGAGAAGATAAATGTGGTCAATCTAAATCGTGTGTATGATCCTCAGCCTCCATATGCCTATCTAGCCCTAGTGGCCTCTTTTCTGCTTCAGAAATAAGCTCCATCTACTACTAGGACGACCCACCAGTGAAAGAGGTTATAAATGTACAGCTCCTATTTGGAAGCCCTCCACCCAGCTCTTCAAATTCAGATGTTCCCATCTGTTAACTAAGCATTTGGGTTGAGATTAGTGAGGAAAGCTGGCTGTAAACAAGTTATTTGCTCTATTGTATTTCTGTATCGTTATTACTTTTATTAGCCACCTAAAGGGTTATATGCAGAAAGGCAGGATACGAACTGAAAAAAGAAAAAAAAAGCAAATAAAACAAATAAATAATATTTAGTGTTGGAAAGATTATCCCAGCGGCTCCTGAAAGCTAGTTCAGAAGCTCTGAAATAACAGGATACACCTATTTGACATTCCAAACACGCAGAGCAAGAGACAAAGGGTTTCACTTCCAAATCTCACGGGGTCTCTGTCACTCCCAAGCTCTGGAATAGGTTCCCTTGGGAGTTCCACTTATCTGTCACTCTTTCCACCTTCGGATCAAGACTTTCCCCTTCAGCCAGGCCTTTTGAGTTTTGGGAACAGTTGCGTTTCCTATTTTGTTCAGGATTGGCCAGTGGGCTGCTGTCGGTGTCCTGTGTGTAGAAAGGCAGGCTATTGAACTGAAATGCACATATCCTCATACAAGCAAGCAACCTGTATACACGCACCGTTAGAAGCTATTCCCCACTTCGAAGGGTCCCAAGAAAAAATGGTGATGTTGACAAAAATTAGTCCAGCAATTTGTGTCAGTGGAGGCCACTGGAAAGGACTACAGCTAAAAAAACGGAAGCATTCATTACGCACTGAGTTGGTGGTGAGCACATTTCATGGGCGGGGTGACGGTTCAGCAGCACTGCAGGATTAAAACACTGTGGCGAGATCCGATCTGAGTGTCCCCTTTGCCTTTTTAATTTTCCTTTGTGTTATTTTAATTGGGAGAGGATATGCAGAAGAAAAGATAATGCCCCTCCTCCAGTCTTGAGAGACAGCTATACCATCTCCTTAGATATATCTCAGTTTAGGCATAACCTTTACAATACACAAGGAGTAGTCTGAAACTGGTCATTCTAGTGGAAGCTTCCAGAACTGGTATCTCAGTTCTTTTCTTTTCTCTCCATCAGTACTGTCTACTATAATAAGAATTTTAAAATATCACTCTACGTGGTTGTTTGGTGCATGGTGCTGGCTGCCCTCCACATCAGTGGCTGCTTGCGGTGAAACTGTGTGATGTCTTCATGTCACCGTTTTGCCTTGCGGCAGAGATGAAGGACCTGGTCACTTCTAGACGTTGCTGAACTTCAGCTCCCAAGATCTCTTGCCTCTGACTGGGATGACCAAGAGTTGGTCTTCAGCAACATCTGGAGGGTTACAAGCTCATCACTCCTGCCGTATATGACGACACTGCTGGAAAAAAATGAATATCTTTTTTTGAGGGCAGACACCCACATGTTCCCCTCCAAGGGTGTCCACAGGGTATGTTCAAAAAGTCTATTTGGCAGCAATCAAAGCTCTGCCCAGTTTTGTGTGTGTGTGGCACCCCTGTACCCCTCTAATGCTCCGGCCTGGGAAGCACCTTCAAATTGTGGATTCACACATATGCACACAGCTTTTAAAAAGAAAATATGTACATAGTTAAAAAAAAAAAAAGTTTAGTGTGTTAGACTTACAACGTGGAGAGCTGAGCTCAGGGGTCTTCTTGGCCACAAAGTTTATTGTCTGTCCTTGGGTACTGAGGCGAGCCTACCTCACGGGGTTATTGTGAGGATAAAATGGGGAAGACTGTATATGCAGCCTTGAGCTCCTTGGAGGAATGGGGTAAAGGGTAAAGTAGATACATAAAGAGTAAAAATTTAGCCATCCCTTGACTAAAATTAAGCAATGCCAATGAGTGTTCAAGGAAAAAACAACCATGGGAGGCACAAACTGCCAACGAGCCATCTTCTACCCTAAAAAAAAGAGGACGGTCTAAATAAGCATGGAAATATTTAGTAGGTGCTTTTTAACGGGTCTTTAAATTGTAGATTCCAGTGAAAGGATTTGTTGGACAAAAAGACAATGGGTCCCCTGGGTTCCCTGCGCCAAAATGAATACTTGAGCCCTGCCGAGAGTGGGCTGTGTTTTGATATATGTTTCTTTCTCGTTTTTTTTTTCCTCCCCTTCTCTCTCAATCTCTCTTTCAGAGCTACTTTAGCAGCACTTTCTCTGGAACACTTTTCAAGTTCTGTATTTAATGGAAATCAAAAACAAAACAAAAAAAACCCCATCACACACACACAACAACAACAATCCTGATCTTTTTGTTTGTTCGCTTGTTTCTTGGTTGGTTCATTTGCTTTTTTTTCTAAGAAAACAAAACAAAAGAGAAAAAGAAAGAAAGGAGGGGAAAGGAGACCGAGGCGAACACCCCCCTTTCTTTAAAAACAAAGAGAGAAAGGAAAAGGAAAAAAGAAAATAATATGAAAAATCAATAAACTTGCTTTCTTTGATAACGGCACGGGGGCAGTTTTTGAAGCAGACTGTCGGGAAGCGCGCTCTCAACCTACAGCCCAGCAAAAAGACAATCGAAAACCCTTGCAGCCACCCAGGTCGAGTGGCAAAGCGGGGGCCGCCAAGCCTCCCGCCACCTGCCCACAGCATGCAGACGAGAAACACCCTGGAAGGCGACGGACAGAAACCAAGGACAGCCAGAGGGAAGGGGACGTTAATTTTTGCTTTTTTGGTGGGGGGGAAGGTGCTGGGGAGGGAAAACAGTCTGATCTATGAACGCCAGTGAAAACCCATCAAGGAAGACTGAAGATTTGGCATTCTCTTCCTTCTCCTCCTCCTCCTCTTCCTTTCCCTTATTTTCCCCTCCTTTTGTGCAGATTTCTTTAATTCTTTTTTTCCTCCCAGTGGTTGGTTGGTTGGTTTGCATTTTTAAAAAAAAAAAAAAAGAAAAACTTTGTTGCTTAATTTCTTTGGGGAGCCCAGAAGATTTTACAAGTCTGTGAATCAATCTTGGAGACCACCACCATCTCCCAGTAAGTAAATTTGTGACTCCACCCCTTGTTGCTTTCCTTGGTATTTCTTCCCATTCCATGGGGAGGGGGGTTGTCTTGCCTTTTCCTGTTTCCTACTTCCATCACCTACTTGTTCTTCGTATAATGTCTGCTAGAAGGACTAGAAACTTGTTGATAGATGCTCTTGTAGTCTCTGAGCAAAACTGCAATGAAGCACTTTATACCCTGAGGTTGCAAAAAATCTAGGAACTTGTTGATCAATGCAGCCGGTGCTCCTAACTTTATTACTGAAATGTTCCTTTTTACCTTGTGCTGTTGCAAAAACCAGAAAAGCCTGCCTGCTTCATAGACAGAAACTCATTTACTCAGTTATGCATCAGTTGCACGGGGAACTAATATGCCACTTTTGTATCAGTCATCATGTGTTTTGCCATCAAGTGATCAAACCACTCTTTGTTTCCATTGATCGTTGCGGGAGCAGCCATTCCATTCCTGGTGCCCTCCCAGCTCCCATAATGCTCTAGCCAGCTTGCACCCAGTGTCTGGAGGGGCAGCAGGAAGGGAAATAGAGCAAGCTGCCTCAGTCCATCTGTGCCAAACTGCACACCAGCTGGATTCACACATTGTGCTGAGTTGTCACGTGGTTTGTTTAGTGTTGGCTTAATCTGTTGTGTGAACCCAGTCCCTGTCATTTGTAAACCAAATGGCTTATGGCTTAATGGGACATGGGAAGCCAATCATTTGAGGCTTATTCCAGAAAGTGCTGTTAAACCAAAATCTTGGCTTAGCATGCTATGCAAATTTAGCTTCTGAACACCAATGGCTCTCCAAAGTTTCAGACAGTAGCTTTTCCAGACCTACCTGAAGATGCTGCGGCATTAAACTTGGGATCTTCTGCAAGCAAACAAGATGCTCTACCACTGAAATATCCTCCCACCCAAAAAATTGGCCCACGTTGGGTAGATTGTTATCAGCAAAAAGTAGCTCTTTTTGTATAGGCCTATGTTAATGTGGATGGAAGCCACTTGCTTTTCTCCCAAAATAAATTTTGTTCATGTAATGATTCTGGCAGCTATTCTTACTTTGATCAGCTGCCCTGTTTTATGACTTTCTCGTACTGTTGGTAAAACTTGTGCACTGCCTTGAATGTTGGACAAGCAGTCCATGAACTTTCTAGCCTTGGCCTGAAGGTAAATGTTCAATGATTCTAGGAGGATTAGGGACCTGATTTACACTATCTTCAGTCCCACTGGACAAATAAAATAAATAACCATAAAAAATGATTGCAAACAAATGTTCAGTCGATTTTTTAATATATACTTTCATGATAGATATGGATTTTACTTGTAGGTGTCCACTACTTTGAGCATTATTATTATTAATATTATTATTATTTAAATAAATAACTGCCTGGGGTGTCCACCCTCCAAGGTACTTCTACCCAAAGTATTCTTGTTTTGCTTTAAGCTGGTTTCACATGTTACATTAAGTCACTGTGGTTTGCTTGTCTTTGGATGAGCACTAAATATAAACCCAGCTGGTTATGATCTGTTTAGTCCAATAAGGGAACTTAGCCAAAATCATCCTGCTTGAATCTTCTTTAAGTTAGGCTTTTTGTTTTTTTGTTTTTTACATTTTTACTGTAAACTTCCTGGAAATAACCTTGGGTATTGGGCAGTATACAAATCCTGTGAGTAAATAGTTTGGAAAGAACTGAATGGAATGAGTGCATCAGAACAGCACAGTATAATCCCACAAAAACGGGGAGGGTCTGTTGCAATTCCAGATGTAACATCAAGACCAGGAACAACGTTTCAGTAGAGGTAATTGATGCCTGTCTGAATGCGTCTCTGATTCGCTGGGTCCCGGAGGCATTTCTTGGCTGCAGGGGTAGGTCATGCACGGCCCTGCAGATGTTGCTGAACGGTAACTCCTGTTTTCCTTCCTCATCAGCGGTCCTGGCTGAGGTAGTTGGAGGACCATCGGTGGTCTGTCCTCCTCCTCCTCCTGCTTCAGAACCTTCACTTGGTCTAAGGTCATTCTGTAAGAGTGGAGAAACTGGTCTTCCAGATACTATCACTGTGGAGTGACCCTCATCCCTGGCTGTTGGCCATGCTGGATGTGACTAATGGATGCTTAATTCCAATCCTGCTGTTCCCCCATGCTTGCTCAAGCAGGAGAAAAATCATGTGTATGTGTTTGTGCCCCACAAGCAAATTTATAGCATCTTTTGTTCTTTTCCAACCTCCAGTCACTCTGAATTCCTGTTCCACTCAGCCCTGCAGACCCTGTCCTTGTTCCATTGTTTGTGTGTGTGTGCGCGTGTGTGCGTGTGTGCTGGCTGCACTATGCCGAGGTATGCACCTGTGCCTTTAATCCTCTTGATTAGGTTGTTCCACCATGTGCACACACCTCCTCCCCCTCCCTCCCTCCGCCATCAGAAGGCCTTTTCCTGGAGTGCAGATGCCTGCCTGGATTTTGCCCCCTTTCCTCCTGTGTTTTTCAGCTTTAATCAGGATGTACTCAAAGCCATCAGGGGCTGGGTAATTTGGCGCTAATTGCATGCCAGGTTTGTTTCTCACTGGCTTGTTCCATTTCAGAGAAGGAGCTTCTCTTTTTTAACAATCAATCGATAATGGATTAGCATACTGAAACAGCCATATTAAAGTCACATTAAATGCTCATTTAAATCCATTCGAGGGAGGGAGGGAGGGAGATCAGCTTGGGTACTTCTTTAATGCAGATGTCCCAAAGTGGGGCCTTCTGGCTGTGTTGCCCCACCACTCTGAGCAGCTCCCCATTCTGAGGGAGGAAGGAAGGATGTAGTCTAGCATGCTGAAAAGGGCAAGAACAGCTAACAATGTTCTAATGCAGTGTTTCTCAACGTCGGCAACTTGGAGATGTGTGGACTTCAACTCCCAGAATTCCCCAGCCAGCATAGCTGGCTGGGAAATTCTGAGAGTTGAAGTCCACACATCTCCAAGTTGCCGACGTTGAGAAACTCTGCTCTAATGCTTAGCTTCTTGCCCTTGGAATAAACCCCCAACAGCTGTGCATTAAAAATACAACATTCTGAAATGGGAGAATGACAAACATCAGGGAAATCATTTCTTATTTAATGTCAGTGCTCTGTGGCATCTGGACTCTAGGGGAAGCTCATTTGGGGGGTACCCCAGGCCCCAGCATTGATGGTTTTAGGCATCTGTTTAAAAACTCCCCTCTGTCTGTAGGTCTCCCCTTGATCTTTATATATTAATGGGCTGGCTTTATCCAATTTTTACTGTTTTTAATCTGGTTTTTCATGGTTTTTAACTATGTTTTCATGCTGGAGGGATGTTACTTGAAACCGCTTTGGGATTTTGTATCATGGGAAGCAGTATAGAAATGCAGTCAATTAACAAATAAATAACTCCTTGTGACAGTAACCTCCTGAATCCATGAAGCTGCCTTGTCCTGAATAAGGAGAGAGATTGGCCTGCCTTGCCCAAGATTGTCTATGCCAACTCTTCCAGAAATGCAGGGATTACAGCTCCCAGAATTCCCAGCCAGCATACCACGAGTAGGGGGCAAGGGGAGGAGGCGGCCTGCTAGCAGCAGCTGTTCTTCCTTTCTGGCAAAGGCTCTTCTCATCCTGGAGTGCCGATCCTTTCATCAGATTACCTGGCACCCCCTGCTTGTTAGACCCGTGCTGCGCTGCTGAATTCAGCCCTTGCTCTCATGTACCTTGTGCGTGCTTCACCTCCCCGGCCCCAATCAGCTTGCAGGTTAACCGAGATTCCCAAATACATCCAGAAGGAAAGGCATTGGCACAAAGGACGCCAACCTGCCCAGGCTGCCATTCGAGCTCACGTCCTGCCAGTGCAGATTTCACAGGACTTCCTAGCAGCAGGGTCTTTCCCAGCCCTGGCAAGAATTTAACCAAGGACTCTCTGAATGCAAGGCATGTTTCTGCTGATGGGCGATTGCTTTTTCCCAGAATTCTGGAGAATTTCTTTCCCCCACTGTTTTTTTTTTTTTAAGACCATGTTTATACATCCCTCAAGGCTACAAAGATTGTCTGGGAAGTATGTGGGCTGACTGTTGCCTGCTGAAATCTCAAAGGCCAGAGGGGAGGCCGCTGACTCAGATTCCCAGTGGTCATGGAAGGATTCGGTATCTTGCATAAGTCTGTGGTCCCTCATGGCAGTAAATAAGCAAATGTGTTCATCGTTTAATTTGCATCATCTGTTCGGGCAACAGAATTAGCAAGTCACAGAGAGGATTCTGGCCAGTTCTCCCTGGCATACTTGATATCTTTGAATAGGAGCTTTTGTCCTGGGCGAATCTATGAGCCACGTGCCTTCTCCAATCACATTCTGAGGTGGTGCCTTCTGGAGAGGACAGTACCATTCATCTGACAGTTCGTATGAATTCTAGAATCAGTTGGCTGTAACCTCAGCCTCGCCTTTCAAAATGCTTTAGCCTGCAACTCCCAACATCCTTACCTTTTGGCCATGCTGGTTAGTGCTGAGAGGTGTTGCAGTTCAGACTGCAGGAGGAAGATGTGAGAATCCCTCAAGTCAGAGAAGGCTGGGCCATGATAGTCTTGAACACTTCTCTTTGTTCCTCATTCCATCTTTTCCTGCCTTGGCATACCTAATGGGAGGCCTCAGAATCTTAACAGGAAGGGCCCTGAGAAGAACTGGAAGCTTGCAGCCCACAGCTGGTGCCCCCTTTCCTTTCAAGGCTTCCGTAATTGTCTCCAGACATCTAGAAAACAATCACATTTGTGCTGGAAAGGCAACCATGTACGTGGGGGTGGGCTCTGCAAAGTTTCACCCTTCCCCTTTCCTGTAGGTGTAAACCAAGGATGTTCCACTTATGCCACAAAAAATTCCACTGGGTCTGACTAAAGGGGCCATCTTCATTACTGTACTACTTAGGAAGTTGGAATTACTATTTTTACATACTGATCATGCTTAATTCATGGTTATGGTGATCCCGCACATGCAGAGGTACCCATGCCTGCTCCAAAATATCGGAAGTCTCTTAGGCAGGTTCCTTCCCTCTTCTCCCTTGGCCACTTCTGTCCTTTAGCTTGACTTCTCCTCCTGGCCCAAAACAGACAACAGGCCAGAAGGATCTCCAGGGAGAGTTCAAAAACTCCCGCCTGAAACTCAGGAGAGCTGCTGCCAATCAGCATAAGGAAAATGAGTGGTCAGAGTTGCTGGGGTCATCCAGCATTCTAAGCCATCTTTCTTGGATTGGACTTAGGATGCCATGTGAACCCCGCCATATAATGGCCCTGTGTCAGAAGCAAAAGCCAGGGTGAAGCATTCTGCTAAAGCAAGATGTGGGTTATTTGAATTTGGCTTAACCTATTATATCAAGCCACCTATTGGGGTTTGTGAACTGTGTTCTATGGCTTAGTATGTGGTGTAAAACCACCAAGGTGATCTATTCAACAGGCCATGGTCAGGCAAGCCATGATTCAGTGCAGTGTACAAATCCAGCCAGAATGCCTTTTGTTATCTCTGGGTGAAGAGCAATGAGAGATGGCTACCTTGGTCTGATCAAGACAAGTTCTTATTTGCTTAGTCCAACCCACAGAAAGGCCCGTGGTGGTTGCCACCACCTGCTTTGTTGGCTCAAAGAGGTAAAGAATGTGCCAATAAAGGGGAGCAGAACTTGTGCCTTCCAAACAGCATCCGGACTAGGGGAAGGCTGTAGTAAGCCAGAATGTGGTTTGCTTGTTCATTACTTAGCATGCTGTGTGAGCCAAGCTGCAGTAACTTGTAAACTATGAGTTACGGCGTGATGCAAGGTGTTCCATTGTGGATCGTACAAGTCGTGGTTTATCATGGAAGCTCCCTGAGACAGTTTCCTAGGTTGTGTGGAGAGTTCAAAGCAAGTGGAAGAGGCTCCTGTCACCACAGGTCGCATGCTGAGAGGGGACAGGTGAACATGCAGTGAGAGATTCAGGACTAGGAAGTTCAACGCAAAAGTTCTGGGCATCCTGCCAAGGTATGGGAGTTGGCAGGAGCCCATAAATACTGATCTCAAGATCCAATCTAGAAGCCAGATTGCTGAGTTCACTCTCAGCACATCATTTTAACTGTGGCTGCCAGAGAGAGATAACTGCAAAATGGTATTTGACGGGGTTCATACATTGCATTAAGCCACATTCTGATTCACCACAGTTAAATTAACCACAATTGGCTGGGTTTATGCAATATGCAAAGCTATAAGCCAGGGTTTAGGAACCACTACCAGTTGTTTTATACAATACACTAGTAGAAAATCAAACTATATTACAACAATGCAGCCTTTTCATAATCTGGGGGCCCTTCAGATATGTCAGTGAACTGCTAGAACTCCCAGCCAGCATGGCCACTGCTAAGGGCATCTAGCTTGGGGGAAACCAGTTTAGCATGGTAAGGAGAACCTAGTTTGTATGAATCTCCCACCACCACTGCCCCCTTATCTACATCTTATGTTGATCAGAGTGAAGCAGATTGGCTGGTGACAGAACCACATTGTGGCCATGCTTTTACTGGTCTCTCTACTTCTATATGCAGCTCATTCACCTTGAGTGTGAGTGTGGCCACCAATTCTACTGTTTCCTCCCAGGCCTTGGCCCTGCCTAATATCCAGAAGGTTTGAAATCCAGTGTTGGTAATCTAAGAGGCAAAGTTGGGAAAATGGGCTTACATGTCTTCCTAGAACATTCTCAAGGCAGCCATTCCTCCTGTTGCTGCCTACTGGCGTCCATTTTGGTGCCACTTCTAAGCCTCTTGCTCTCCAACCCGCACCTTTTGCAGCTCTCCCATGTTAATTAAGCCGAACAAGGCTATCTTCCGTCACAGTCTCTATGACAACTGATCCCTCCGTTCTCTTCATCCTTTGCCTCCCTAGGACTCCTGTCACTCTGCTTCTTCTGCCTGAGGGCCTCCATCATTTTTTCATGGGAGGGTTAAGTGCTCCATGCCTCTGCATTTTTATGTCTCCTGATCCCCACGTGGGTCTGCCTCTGGAACTACAAAATCTGGTTTGTGGAGCCTGAAAGAAGCTCTTGTCTGTTTCTGCTTAGACTGAAAGGGCTCTGTAGTACAACCAGGGCTACGCATTGATTCAGTCTCACAATTGCTGGGTTACCCAATACGTTAAATCATCAACCCAGGTAAAGAAAATTAAACTCTGGTATTCACATTATATGCTATGCCCAAACAACTAAATCAACTTACAGTTTGTTTATTTATTGATTTGTAGATTTTGCATAATTTCTATCCCTCATGTTTCTATAGTTCCACAAATTCTGGGTATCTCACATAAAAACATCCATGCAATCAATTAGCACAACAGACATTATCAAAGTGGCACAAGTCAGGGGCCTTGGGCTTCAAAGCCCAATGCAATAGCAGCCTTCCTGACTAAGTAAGGAACCAACTGGACTTGAGTCACCATGAAAAAGGCCTCCCTAAAGCCTCCTGCTCCTCTAACATCCTAAGGGAAGGGAATCTAAACCATCACTTACCAGGTGGAGCAGGCTGTCTTTAGAGAAGGTGGTCCTGTAGGTAGTCTGGACCCAAGCTTTATAAGGCTTCCTAAGTCAGAACCAGCACTTCAGTTGTATCCAGAATCACACTGGCCACCAATGCAGGTGTAACTTTGCTGAAACCCATCACAGTCTACCGCAGCTAAACTTTCCAGGTAGTCTTCAGAGGCCTAAGTAGAGTGTGTTGTAGTAATCCAACCTTGGGATAATAGCAGCGGGAGGGACTCACCACAGCCTCCTGTTCTCAAAAGGGAGCAATCTGGTTTCTGTGTTTCCGCAATATGTTGGAATTACAAACTACCCAACTACAGTTTAGCTTAATCTAGTATGTAGTAGAACCCAATCTCTGTGTGAGATTCTTCTCTGACACATACACGGCAACCTCGTGTGTTGGATTTCAGTTCTCATCTTCCTTGGCCAGCTTGTTGGTTTCTCTGGATGCTACCAGTTCCCAAAGGCTCTCAGTCAGCCCTGGTCAAATTCTCATAAGGGTTAGATACTAATCTTGTACCAGTGGCAAAGGGGAGGGTGAAACATTATGCAGTTTATTTTTGGCTTAGTGTGTTGTGTGAAACCAGCTATGGCTTATTCAGTAAGCTGTAGTTAAGCAAACTCAGTGCAATGTGTGAACCCAGCCAAAATACCTTTCACTACCACTTGTTGGAGAACAATGAAAGAAGACCGCTGCCATCCTACTTGTGGGCTTCTCAAAGGCCTGATCCAGACAAGTTTTTGTTTTCTTGGTTTAGCGCACCTGGAGGGCGCCAGGCTGGAGGAAACCAGATGCAGTCAAGAGTACCTTTAACCTCACCTACAAAATTAGTTTGGTACTACATTTTTGATATCTTTTGCCATTACCTCGCCACTATGCTCAAACATGTAATGGATGCCTGTAATGGGGAGAGAAGTTTTTCTGCCTTCCAGAGGCTAGATTACAGTTGTCAGCATCACCCCTACCCCAGTTGGAGCTGGGCTGAAGGGAGTAGGGGTTTAGCAACAGAGTGCCCTATTTTCTCCCCCTTCTGGCCTTAGTCCTTCCTTTTGGGCCAGAAGAATTGTGAGCAATACCTCCCCATCTTGTGGTCCGCCCAGAGCTGGTCAAGTTTTTTGTCTTCAGTGCATTTTAGGACTGTACAAAGCTTCAAACTGGGGATTTCATTTGAACCCACTGTGATCAATTGTCTGAATGGAATTGACTTTCCAAATCAGATTGTAGAGCTAAAATGACCTGGATGCCTCTGAATCATTCAGAGACTGCAGAAAGGCTTTTGTGCATGTGAAAAAGATTTTTTTTTCCTGTATTGATTGGGAATATTGAGTCAGTTTGATTTTCCAAGTTGATTTGGATTGAAATTAATCCACATACCTCCTTTTATCATTTATAGTCAGAGTGCACTTCAGTGCTTATAGGGAGAACTTCAGAAGGCATTGAGAATCGTTGTTCCAAGCTACTTTCCTTCAACCTGACACTGTCCAATTGTTGGAGTGATGAAAGTTGAGGTCTAACTCCTCTGGAGGGCACAAGGTTGGAGAAGGCTGTCCTAGATTAGCAACCTAACCTCCCCACTCCGCTTCAACCAACTTGGCAGTCAGCAAGCCACGCTGCAGATGCACACATGGAAGGCAAATAAGGCCAAGGTCAAAGACAAGCCGCTAAGCCATGTGTTTTGACCCAGAATCATGACTGCTGGAACCTATAATGTGTGGAGGATACTAGATTTGCCTCCTGGAAGCCCTGTCTGAAGCATGTTAGGGCTAGGAAAAGCCTCTGTGTATACAGTTGGAGAGCTGCTGCTAAGTAGAAGTACCAGGAACAACCATGTGGATACCAAGATTTTGAGCCATGGATGGCAGGAACAGAGGCTGTAGCCAACATGCTCTAGAGCAGTGTTTCTCAACCTTGGCAACTTGAAGACGTGTGGACTTCAACTCCCAGAATTCCCATGCTGGCTGGGGAATTCTGGGAGTTGAAGTCCACACGTCTTCAAGTTGCCAAGGTTGAGAAACACTGCTCTAGAGGGTTGAAATGCAAAGTTGGTCTAGAACAACTTTGCATTTCAACCCTAGTTTGAAAAAGCACATAGGGTATTCTTGTCAATGTCACCCACTGGCTAAGTCCTTGGTCTGCATGCTCCAGCTGTCGTTCTACCTTAGACCATTGTTCAGCGCCATCATCTGCTTCCATTTCACTTTCTAAACCTTCTTTGTTTCTGTTTTCAGTTTCTGTTACCAAAAGGAAGAAGATCCCTGCCCACTAACCGCACTTGTTATAAGCTTGCAACAGACTGGCTCCTTTTGACACGGCTTCTTTGTTGGAGTGGGGTGGGAGAAAAGGGGAGAACTGCCAGCGAAGACCGACCAAGAGATTCAGCAAGACAACAGAAGACTTGCATCGCCTTTGGTGCACTCTCCCCATGCTCTCTGTACGGCTCCGGCCCCTCTGTTACTGCCACTCTCTGCCCCCTTAGTTCCGGATCTGACCGTGAGAAGCTCGCATCTTCTCGATCAAGAAGCAAGGAGGGAGGGTGGGTTGGGGGGACGGGCCTTTTCTATCTGCACAAAACCAGCAATTGTAAATACTTTTCAAAAATGTAAAAAAAGAAAAATTACAAAAGAGCAAACACAGTGAAGATGTATACTCCCGTACACACACACACACACACACACACACTTTCAAAATCCAAAATAAATGTTTTGAAGACAAAAAAGGCAAAAAAAAAAAAAAAGGAGGCCAGAGAGTCAAAGCAGGAGAGAAGCTAATTGTGTCGGATATGCACTGAGAAATCTATTTGCAGATTGACAAAAAGTAACAAGAACCTATTTATTGTATATAATGTTTTATTATAAATCGTGAATTGTATATTGCATCTGTACATCTGCTGTGGTTTTGTGATGTGCAAATTTCAGCATGGGTTTCATTGAGGTTTTAAGTTGCTTTTTTATTGTTTGGGGGAGTTTTAAAAAAAATGTTTTTTTTTTGTTTGTTTGTTTTTGTTTTTTGGCAGGACACACCCAAAGACCCAAGTTTGTATTAAAAACTAGGGAAAAAATAGACAAGCTAATACACCCTTTCGTTGAGGAGGGGAGGGAGGGAGGAAGGGAGCGAAGTGTTCTGAGTTCTCATCGGCCACCTGTAAGCCCATATGAGCATTCCTTCCTCCGTGTGCGCCCCTTTATGCCAGTGCTGAGCTCAGGGTGTGTGCGTGCGTGTGTACGCATGCGTGCGTGTGATTCTCTCCCCCCGCCCCCGCCCGCCTTTTGTCCTGCTCTCTATTCCCTCCTTTTCCTGTTTTGGAAACTTCCGTACCGCTTTGTGGATCGTGCAGAAAAAACAAAAAGGAAAAAAAAAACATCCTGTGTTGTCCATTTCTGATCTGAACTGTGCATCTAAATATACCAGCCTTGGTAGTTGCTTGGAGACGAACACACTCAAATCCTCCGGATTGGCACCATCTGAGCTGCCGCCGCGGCTTGCTTGATTCCTCTCCCTGGCCAAAAATCGTCTTCGTCCACCCCCCGACCCCCCTTTTTTCTTTTTCTTTTGCTTCTCCCTCTCCCGCACCCGAATTGGTCTTTTTGTGTATTTAGGAAGGAATTTTTAATAGACACTTTTTATATTAAAAGAAACCTATATATTGAGTGACGAGGCTGCCTCGTGTGCTTCTGTTGGCTGCTTGAATGGATGCCTGCTGGGGGGTCTCGGGGAAGGGGCGGCTTCGGCGCGAAGGCTTCGCCGGGTCGCCCGCGTGGCGTCGCGTTACGCGGCCGGCCGGCGGGCGGGCGGGCCGAGGCGGCTGCAGGGGTCCGGCCGCTCTCCTCGGCGCGGCCCTCGAGGAGCCCGGGCGGGCCGAATTCGCGCCGCACGCGCGAAGCCTCGAAGGCAGCCGCGCCGAGCCGCGCGTCGCAGGTGCGAAGGCGGCCTCTGCGTCCTTCGCTGGGCGCGGCGCACGTGGGCCGGCCGGGCGCGGCCGCCGGGCGCGAAGGGGGTCCTGCGAGGTTTGGGCTGGTTGCGAAGCGCGCGCCGCTTAAAAGCAGAGCCTCCTTCCCTCCGCCGGCGCTCCCGCTCCAAGCATCCCTCAGCACAGCGCCGGCTGGGCTCCTTTGCCCCTGCCGCTCCCCTCGGCCACAGCTGTTGGCGGGGCGGACGAGGTTCATTCTGGCCTGCCTCTCGAAGGCGGGCGCCTTCGTCTGCCGGCGCTGCCTCCGGCGGGCAGACCACGGACCCTGCGAAAGCGCCGTGCGGCCGCACGGAAAGCGAAGGGCGCTGGAAAATGCCCGCGTCCCCCGCGCTCGCGACCCCTCGCGTCGGTGCCTGGGCGCCGCTGAGCCGAGGCGGAGGCCGCCTGCCCGGCCTGCCAGGGAGACGTCGGGGCGTGCGCGGACGCAAAGCGGCCGACGGGCCTCCCCGCTGCCCCTTCTGCCGGTGCGTGGAGAAAGCGGGCTGGGCCGTGGCGGACTTTGCTTTGGTTTAAACGCGTTGGAGATCAAGCCGAGGTTGCCCGCCGCTCCTGTCCCGCCGTCCCGTGACAGGTGGCAGCTGTTGGCTTATAACGCAAGAAAACTCTTCCACGCCAGTGAAGCTCGCGCATCCCTTCATCTTTCCCACCTTCCGAAACTGGCAGCCAGAAGAAGGGCGCCGGGGACTGTGTGTGTGTGTGTGTGTGCGCGCGTACAGGCTTTAAGAATTTAAGAAGCTGCTTTATGCCGCTGACAAGCTATTCTAACCCAGTGTGCTCTACACTGGCTGTGTTCACACAAATACTTAACCTGGTTAACCTGCAAAGCCACAAAAACCAGTAACTTAATTCAGCATGTGGTGCAAAGGCAGCTGCGAGGTTTGCAATCGACCTGATTAGATGCATTGCAGAAACACAGCCACCGATGGGCAGAAATTCTGGGATTCCTCCCCAGCTCCCTCTAAAAATGTGACCCAGAACCAGCCCGAGCAGAACCCATGCCTTATCTTTGAGCTATAGTGATTCAGTGGCACTGAATGTTGCATAAACGTTTCAAACCTTTCTTTTCTTTTCTAGACTTCACCCCAGGGAGAAAATTCTTCCTGATTGTCCCAATACTCTTTAAATCAGGGTTCCTCGACCTTGGCTACTTGAAGGTCTGTGGACTTCAACTCCCAGAATTCCCCAGCCAGCATGGCTGGCTGGGGAATTCTGGGAGTTGAAGTCCACCTGTCTTAAAGTTGCCAGGGTTGAGGAACCCTGCTTTAAATAATACTAATAGGACTGTGATATCTGGATGCAAAACTCTGGACAACCACTAGCTGCCAGCTAGTGGCGGTGTGGAGCACTGCAGCCCAAATGTGGTGAGCTAATCTTTGCTTGTCTTCAGAGCATTTGGACATGTCCCAAAAGCCCTGCCAGATCTTTGTCTAGGCAGGACTGAGGTTCTTTGTCATCCAGGGCAGATAGGACTGAGGATCTCACCGGGCACCAGACCTTTGTAAAAGATGCCCAGCATGTACCCAGTTTGCTCTCATTCTCCAAATCTCTCATTCTCCATCTACTTCCTTTTCTTGCTTGAATCATTGAACAAGGACCTCGGTCGGCAGGCCTCTTCTCTGAAAGCATTTTGAAGGTTCCCCAAAGCTGCCGCGACAGAACCGTCTCTTCCATTGGGCTGTTTCCAAACGCCTGCCTATTCCTTCATTAGCTGGCTGCCTTGGTTATCCTGAGTGCCAGGCAGAGAAATTAGCCTCCTCCCCCCTCCCCCCCCAACTGGTTCTCATCTAATTTGATAAAAGAGAAGTTGCCTTAGAAATTCTTCCAACGAGGACTTTCAGAAGAATTTTCGTGAGTTTTGGGTGCTGCCCTTCCAGTGACTTAGGAACAAGATGGCCAAAGAGAGAGAGAGAAAGAGAGACTGAGTGTGAAGGCCCTGCCCTTCACGGCATAGTTGTGATTCCAGCGACGTGCCGCCTCTCCGCCTTCCCACATTCCCTTTCACTCTCAGGACAGAATCCTCCTATTGGGCTTTTTCTATAGCAGCACTGCGGTCCCCCTTGAAAGGGCAGCACTGCCCTTGAGGAATTGCGGGGGTCTTCCTCCTGGAGAAGCATGGAGAAATCATCCATCCAGTTCCACGGCCTACCAATTTGGTGGAAAATTTCCAAAGGCCATCTGTGCCCTGGCCTATTTAAGTCAAGTGTGGCTGTCGTATGTGCACGTCCTGGGGCCCAGGGGCAGTGCTCTCCTATTCAGGGGGCCTGATGGCATTGTGGTGGACATAAAATATAGCAGACTGCTGATGTTGGCGGGGAGGGGGTCTGGTGTATTGCAAGCTTCCTTCTCTAACTTCCAGCCTCAGAATAGAATAGAATGGTGCTTCTGAAAAATGCTCAGGCACCAGCAAAACTCCACAGGGAATATGCGCCATAATCGCAGAGGAGTTGCCACAGGCTCCTTGTCATGCTGTATAAACTGCACTAAGATGGTGTAGGTGGCGATTTGTAGAAAGCGGCTGGCTCTGTAACGAATGCAGAGCTAACAACTTGCTTCATCCCCCACCTCGTCGCAGGGCACGAAGGGCAGCGCCGTGCCAAGCGAGCTAGAAAAACTTGCCCAAGTTGGGTTGTGTTGCAAGGCCTGGCATGCAGTTTAAATCCAGCCACCTGCCCTCTGTGTGCATTCCAGAGTAGGGAAGGGTGAGAATGTCGGCCTTGGGTTTGTTTGGTTTTTGTTTGTTTCTTTAAATAAGAGCTGGCCAAACTCTGCAAATTTCTTCATAAATTGGGCTGACAAGAATCATCTGAAGATAGAAAAATCAAACTTGGATTGGCCCAGCTGGCCAGGAAGGGGGGTGAGTGCTTAGCTCTTAAACCAGGGGGTTGGAATGATCACCTTCCTAATACTTGTGCATTCTGTCAGGTTGGCAGAGTTGAATTAGAGGTGCCACCTTTTCTTTCTCAAACAGGCTCTTCATCTTCATCTTCACCTTTTCTTTCTCAAATAGGGCCCTCTGTAAGGTCTGTCTGCAAAATCCGGCCACCTTCAAATGTCTTCCTAAATGAGACATGGAAAACAAGAAAAGAAAAACAGAAGAACAGTATCTGAACCTGCCCCGTACTACAGTGTTGCTCAACCTCGGCAACTTTAAGATGTGTAGACTTCAGCTCTTAAATCTCTCAATCTTAAAGAGGCCAAGGTTGAGCAATACTGCCGTACTAGAAACCAGTAGCTAAGCAGGTATTATGCTAGTCTGCTATTATTATAGGCCTGGTTGCTGAACTCCTGATCTGAACAAGATGCTAAGATGTAACACTGCAGGGGTAAGTCCTGAGCAATGGGGCATCTGTTGGGATGCAATGAGATCAGCGCACAGGCTGGGCTTACAGTACCTTAGTGATGCAAGGAGTCCATATTAAACACTGGGCTTAATTCTCTTATTGTTGAAAATGGATTAGATGCTAAAAGTGGGTTTATTTCACGGACTTCAAAATGCAGGAAGCCATCCCGGCAGCATTTAGGAGCTGTCCCTTCTGAGTGGGGCCTGCCAGCTTCCCTGATGTTCTCCTTGAAGGTGCCAATCGTCTTCAACTTAGAGTAGTGTTTCTCAACCTTGGTCCATTTAAGATGGGTGGACTTCAACTCCCAGAATTCCCCAGCCAGCAAAGCAAAGCTGGCTGGAGAATTCTGGGAGTTGAAGTCCACCATCTTAAACTGGCCAAGGTTGAGAAACACTGACTTAGAGAATCTCTCATACCTGATGTGTGCCTGCACAAGAGAACCATATCCCCATTGCTCATCTTCATGAACAGTCCTCTCAGAGGTCACCCTGCCGTTCTAGTGAATGGAGGAGCTGGTTTCTGGTGGAACCATTGATTGGGGGTGGAGGAGTGCAGGAATGATAAATGAACACAGTCTATCTAATATCTGACTGGTGCAGAGGCCATTTTAAAATGTTGGCTCTAGTGTAGGCTGCAGAATGTCTCCGGCTAGTTCTGAACTTCCTCCCACAACTTCCTTCTCTACAGCTGTTGCCAGAACTTATCCCCCCCCCCAAAAAAAAAAACTGAAGGGAAAAGGGCACCAAAAATAAGCCTGGTGGGGAGGAAAAAAAATGTCTGAGAGCAAGAAGCAATAAAGGAGATTGTCTGCAGGAAGGGAAGGACGACAAGGGTGGTGAAGAGTTTGGAAAGCAAATTATCTGAGGAGTGGTTGAAAAAGCAAGATCCGTTCTGCCTGGAGAAAGCTGAAGGGAAACATGATCGCAATAAATAACCAAAGGCCTCAAGAGAAGATAAAGCTGGGTTCTCCTTGGTTGCGTCAGAGGATAGAATTAGGATCTAAAATGGAAATTGCAGGAAGCAGGTTTGGGCTAAATTTTAGAAAAAAACACCTAGTGGTAAGAGCTATTTGAAGGGGACACTGACTGCTGGGGAGGGGGGGGTCTTCTGTCTAGGAGGCATTTCAGCAGAGGTTGGTCTGCCTTCCCTCAGACCCTGCATTAATTATCTTAAGGGTTCAATGAGCTTTGCTTTGGTTCCTTTCAGTTGTCACATAGACTTTGGGCTTTTTTTATCCTTTTCTTTGGAAGAAGAAAAGAAGCTTGGAAACTTAAAAGTTGCTCCCAACTAGGATGAGCCGCACAGGCTGTGTTTGCGTAACTCTGAAACCCGTAGTTAGCTGACCTATGATAGACTGAATTCCCCCAGTTGCCTGGGGTTTCAGAATATGCTGAACTAGAGCAGCATGAAGGCCTTGGAAAAGATATTAAAATGCTGTGATGTGTCTATACCTACCAAGATCAGAATTGTGCAATCCATGGTATTGTGACACTCTATGGAAACAAAAGTTGGACTTTGAAGATGCAAGATAGGAAGAGTATTGATGCTTTTGAACTTTGGTGTGGGAGAAGACTCCTGAGAATATCCTGGACAGCCAGGAAAATAAATCAATGGATCACTGAACAAATCAACCCAGAGTTCTCACTTGAGGCACAAATGACCAGGCTCAAATGATCCTACTCTGGACACATGATGTGAAGACCCAGCCCTCTGGAGAAGGCTCTAATGGTGGGAAAGGTGGATGGAAAGAGAAGAAGAGGATGGCCAGCAGCAAGGTGGATGAACTCAGTTACAGAGGCGATGGTTGCACTGTTAGAAGAGCTGAAAGACCAGATTAGGGACAGAACATCATGGAGAAAACCTATGTGGTCACTAAGAGTCGACAACAACTTGATGGCACTTAATCAAATCAACCACAGACACTGCGATCCTCAAACACACAGGGTAAGCAACCATGTGTACAGACCCAACTATGATGTGAAGCGCAACCCACCTGAAACCCAGAAGCTGATGTTAGAATTCTTAATCCACTTTCCCTCCACCTCCAGAGAGTTGCCTTTGAATTCTATAGGGCTTCCTTCAGAACAGGCTTCCATGGGCCTATATTGTTAGACTTGTTTTGGGATAACAATCCTGCAGTTACTTTAACTGATTATGTGTTTCCAGATTACAACCTGAAACAGAACTGAGCAGAGCGCTTCACCTTATCATTTACTTTAGGATCAGAGGTTAGGGAAGAAAATGGCTTGTTTTGCATTTTAATGCAAAATTAACTAATCAGCATTTCCCCAAAGCATGTGTAAACTGAAACACAATTCCAGACTTTGCAAAACAGTCTTCAGTGTGTACAAAAATTGCCTGTTAGGGGAAAAGCTTATACAGAAAATGTGTAGATTAGTGCAAATGATATACTAAATTTCCATTATAGAAGAGAAAACTGCTTGTAAATACATGCATATTAACCAACCTTGAATGAGGAGAAAGTTGCTCAAAAATGCATATACATTTTTGTGCAGACTTTTTTTTTTATTACTGCAAGGCAGAAATGGCTGAAACCAGATAGAAAATTGGGGGGAAAAAGGAAAATAGAGAAAAATTGAAATTGACACACTGATTTGTCTAAAACTAACTAGTATCCTTAATCGGTCATTGAACTCTTCCACCATAAACAAATAAAATCACCCAAAGTGGCAAACAGGTAATCTTGCACCCATATCAATCACTACTAAAATCTTCCACAATTACAAGTATTGGTCTAAAATAGTTACAAAATGTTATCAATTTGTGCCTGTGGTGAAAGATCACTGAGGTTCTCTCTTCAGGGCCAGAAGGATCACCAGCCGCGTGGATGGTAATGTTTTGGTAACCCCACAGGCACCATGTGATGACTGATCCTTGCATATTGTAGAATTTCTTCTGGCTTCCTCAAAAGAGACTTCATCCAAAAAAGTTGATGGGCTGATGAATCCTATCAAACAAAGGATTCAGGGGGGAAAATGGAAGAAAAGAAGGTTGAGATCTGAGACCTCCTGTCTCCAGCCCTTGACTGATTAAGAGACAAAGGTGTGCCACACACATCCTTGGAAGAAAAAGCATTGTGGAGTAGACGAGAGGCAAGGGAGTGCCAGAGAGAGTGGAAGTAACAGTCTACTCGTGTGTTGGTTGCAGCTCTCAGATCATCCAGAGATCTCATTAAGGTTAACTAGGTTTAGCTGTGCTTAGGCAGAAACTTGATATTTGCTGCTTAAATGCCTCTTTCTGCTGAATTGGCAGGGCTGATACCATTTCTGTACAGATAGTCCTTGACTCACAACCACAATTGGGACTGGAACTTCCATCACCAAGTGATGCAATGGTTAAGTGAGTCATGTCCAATTTTACAACCTTTTTTGCCACAGTCATTAAATGAATCACATGGTTGTTAAGTGAATCTGGCATCCCCCACTCACTTTGCTTGTCAGAAGCCCCTGGGAAGGTTGCAAATGGCAATCACATGGCTGCAGGATGCTGCACCCGTCATAAATACATGCCAGATGGCAAGTGCCCAAATTTTGATTACGTGACCACAGGGACACTACAGCAGTCATAAGTGCAAGGACTGGTCATAAGTAACTTTTTTCAGTGCCATCGTAAGTTTGAATGGTTGTTAATGAATGGACGTAAGTTGAGGGCTACCTGTATTAGTTTTTGTCAATAGCTGAGCCTGGAGACAAAGAGCTTGTGTTTTCTTCTCTCTGGTCGATGTAGATTACTCTTCAGCCTCCGTGAATCTGGACAAATGCCCTTGGTCTCCCCAGCTTGGTGCCAGAGCTGTCTGCTGCCTGCTCCGTGAGTGAAAGACTGGTAACCTGATTGTTGGCTGATTAGACTCCATTTAACTTTCAAAGAAGGGGTGCTGGGCAGCTTTTTGGCTTTGCAGGCTGCACATTTAATTTCCTTTTCCTCCAAGGCCTGTAAAAGGGTATGACTGGGTGTTATCCCTAGAAAGGGTAAACTTAAATATTTGGCCTACTTATTTTTGTTGTTTATGTTGCAATTAAGTCAATAGACTACCAAGTCCTGAGATTGTTTGATGGCTTATAATAGGGAGGAGCAAGTAAGAACCAGGAATGCTAGAAATGAATGGAAGGGCTGTATTAAGAATCTCTCCGAGCCTATTTTAATGCAAAATAAGTGTGTGAAGTGTTAAGCCTTGCAGAAGATGAATGCACCAGTGTTAGCTGCATCTTGCCACATCCCCCAAAACCAATCCACTGAGAATTGATTTGGGAGGTTCTGGGAACCACGCATGACCAGAGGTTGCTCACCCCTGCTTTATCCTGAGAGTAAAATGGATCTTTCAAAATAGTATTTTTCATCCTTGCAAAACCTAGAATCCATCCATCTTAAGCACACATCATGGGATTAACCGAGGCCCCTGACCTCTCAGATTAGAAGTTTTGGATTTCTCTCTGCTACTTGTGTCACGCTTTCAACCAGGCCAGCAGAGAGGCTGAAGACTGCTCCAGGATTAGAGCGCTGCTGTCTGTGTTTGATGAGGGGGTGTGAAGGTGTCAGGCTCTGCAAACCCCCAAAGGAAAAACAAGCTGATGTGTTATTGACAAATGGGACTGGAGGAAAACTGGGCCCGTTTGAGATGCCTGTTGCCATGGCAAAGCTAAGACGATGTGATGGATGCTCTGCAGGTGGACGGCAGCTGAATGTGGGGAAAATGGTGGGCTGAGCTGCCAAACAACTGCCTCTTTTTCCAAGGGGGTGGGTGCGGTGGACCTGGTTTGGGGAGATTGAAATGCGCCCGCCAGCCGAGTCCTAGCTCCTTGTCAGATCCGCAGAGAGAGAAAGGGAGATGATTTAGCAGCACTGCTTCAAATGATGCATACAGAGTTTCAGCTTGATCTAAGTCTGTTGGCTCCAGAACGAAAATCCCATGGAGCTTTTCAATGGAATGCATCTTCCCCCAAAGAGGGAGGTGGGCTGGAGTCAGTCAGGACAACCAAGGGCTTAATCACAAGTCGGTTTGTGCTTTCAAGAAGCAAAGAGGAGGTTGCCTAGATGGTTTTGTTAGAAGTTCGATCTCAGAAGGGCTCGTGTGCAGGCTGGATGTACAAGTCGGAGAACGGTGGGTTTGGTTGGGGCTTGGCTAGTCATGCAAATTCTGCGGTTGTGAGCTATGAACCATGGTTTATGGCTTAGGATGCTGCGTGAATTCAGCCAGCTTCTAAACAAATGGGCGCTTAGCTCGAAAGTGTAATCCTGAGGAAGCGGGAGCATAAGAAACTGCTCTTTGTTTGCTTACCTGAACGTTGAATGCTTTTTTCCCCTAGAAATGGCAGGAATAAAACATACAGGCTTCCATATATAAAGTGTACCATAGGCCAGTGTTTCTCAACCTCAGCAATTTTAAGATGTGTGGACTTCAACTCCCAGAATTCCCCAGCCAGCAAGTTGCCAAGGCTGAGAAACACCACCCTAAGCCACAAACTAACCAGGTGCGTTTGGTTCATATAGCACACCGAGCCACAAACTAGCCAACCACGTATTATCGTAACATGCCATGAGAACCCAGCCCAAGAGTTGCAGTGTGGAGTATTGCTGCCTGGTGACCACGTCCAAGAGACGCCATTCCGTTGCTCCTTTCATCTGACGTTCTTTTAAGATGTGTGGACTTCATGCTGGCTGGGGAATTCTGGGAGTTGAAGTCCACTCATCTTAAAGTCGTCCAGGTTGAGAAACACTGGCTTAGGGTATTGTGTAAAGCCAGTTGCTGAGGCAATTTCATGGAAGTGAAGGATTGGCATGGGGTATGAACACAACTTAAATTGCAAGTCCTATGTATTCCTCCTCTGTATCTAGAGGATTTGTATCTGATATACCATCTGAAATTGATTTTCTGGTAATATCAGACTAGGCTAATGAATCCCTGCCTTAGAACTTCTGCCAAACTGCATTTCCGAGGCTTTTAGAAGAGCCATAAGAATGCAGATCTGCCCTCCATAAATGATTTGTGTATAGCTCAGGTCAAAAAACGGAGTAAGGAAATATTGCCAGAGATATGATGTACGGTATATTCCCCATTGTTGCCCAAGCCACTCTCTCTCACTTGGCTCCTTTTGTGCCTTTTGGATTACAACTCCCATCATCCCAGCCTGCCTCTTGGTGACGGAAATGGCCATTCCACCCAAATAAGAAGCATTATGCTGCTTCTGTGTGGCCTGCAAATTGGATTGATATTATAGCCCAGCCATTTCAGCCGCTGCTGTTATACAGGATCAAGCAAACAGTGGTGTCAATGAGAAGGTTAAGCAGGTTGTGGGTTCTCCCTTCGATCTGCTGAAGACCAACATCCCATCTCCAACCCTCTTACCTCCCCCTCTCTAGAGCACTTTGCTAGAGTCTGAAGTGAAGTCATCTTTTTCGTGGCACGGGTTTTCCCTTGCAGATGGCAGGGGGGAACAAGGAACGTAAGATGGCCGATGGAGAACGAGCCCCTTGAAAGCCCAAGAAAACCCCTCCCATCTTTCCTAAAGGTAAACAGAGGGCGAAAGACCAAGCTCTGTTGGCGGCCCCGTCCAGGTTGCATCAGACCCTCGTGGTCGTCTCGGCTGCCCTGCCCCAAAGACGCCCTGGGAAGCCAGCCGGGGTTCCTGTCTCGCGTGTGACATCCTAGGCGTGAGCAGACCACCCTGCGTGTGCTGCTCTTCCTGCTAGAGCTGTGCTCTTGCTCCAGGCGAGGGGTGCATGAATCATAGTTATTTCTTCCCAGCAGGGCGGCACCTTTTGCCAGCCTTCTGCACTGGGGAGCAAAGGCACCCTTCCTTCCACCCACCCACCCACCCACCACAGAGCTCCAGCAGGAGGCCAGGCATGGAACACCTGGAGGCCACAGGTCCTGGGTGGGGGCTTGATAGATGGCCGAGATTAGCTTGTGCCCCAGCCGACAAAGGCGAGGAGGAGGAGGAGGAGGCAGGGAGGTGGCAGCGTCGGCAGCCCCATTGGCTCTAAGCTGCAGACAGGTTAAGAGAGACGGATGAGAAAACTGCCAGTGCCATAAACACAGCCTGGCGTGAAAGTTCCAGGAATCAAAAGGCAGGCAGTCCTGTGGCGTCCTACTGTGGGAGGGAGGGAGGGAGGGAGGGGGAGGAGGGAGACTTGCAGGCAAGCAGGCTTGGAGGGAGGAGGGAGGAGGGATACAAGACAGCTACCTGTGGGTGGTGGGAAGAGGTTAGCAAATATCCACAGGGTCACGGGTATTGCTACTAAGTGCTTTTTGCAAGGCTGGGGGCTGGGAAGGAAGGAAGAAAGAAGGTTGCCATGGAGAGGGGGGGGAACACATAGTGCATACTGATGGACTGACGAAGGGGGGGTGAGAGCAAATATGAGAGGCTTGAGAGCCATCTGTATAGTGAAAAGAGAGTGCTAGGAGGAATGGGGGGAGAGGAAATAGGGAAGGGAAGGGAGGGGGGCCTGGCTTTTGCTGCAAAGGCTCTTTCCTTGGGGATGGCGTTTCTGCGCAATTTCCTTTGCCAGCGCCGGCTCCCCAGCCTTTCTGCCTCACCCTCTTTCTCTCCATCGCCGTTTTCCCTCTCTCTTTCCCCAGGAAAGGAGAAGAGTACTTGTAGCTGCACGCTGAGGGTGAGCATGCATATGCACACACAGACACAAAAGCAGCGTGACCCCCCAATTTTCCCCTGGCCTCTCTTCTCCTGCGATCGTGGCCAAATCCAACAATGAACCTGGAAAGAGATCAGAAAACCCCAACCACCTGCCAAACCGCAGTGACCTAGCTGGGCTGGATTTAAAGAGCCCGCTCTCTTATTTTCTCAGCGCCAGCCTGGTTGGCAGCAGGGGGAAGGAACGGCTCCTGGCCCTGGCAGGGCAGGAGTGTTTGGGTAACGGAGAAGTGGAGAGCATCACAGAAGCAAGAGGGAGGGAGGGAGGGAGGGAGGGAGGGAGAGGGAAAGAGCGGGGGGGGGGGGGGAGAGAAAGTTTGCTTGTTTTTGTCCTTCCTGAATTGGACTGAGCGGCTGCCTCCGGACAAGATGGGATCCAGACTCTAAGGGGAAAAGAGGGTTTGGAAAGCGTGCAGGAGTGCATATTGTTCCTGTTGGCACTTCTTTAAATGAAAGACATTTTTCTGGTCGTGCAAACTAAAGAAAAGATGCAGTGTTACTGAAGGGCAGAACACGCTGCAGTCCCAAGCAATCTGAGTCGCTTAGGCTGGGAACCTCTTCCTTGGGCTGTTTTTGAACACCGGTCTAGCATTCTTCTGGAAGGTTGCTAGACGCATGGCCAAAATAGCCCACTTGAAAGGTCGGTGGGTAGAATAGGGCTGGGGGGGGGTCAAGTGGGAGACAGCTCCCTCCTGCTTCATCCCAGGAAGTCAGTCAGCCTCTCTGTCTCTCTCTCTCTTTCACACACACGTACGTGTGTGGGCCTGTCAGCCAAGTTGTTGTGGACACAGGTTGTCCTGCCCTTGGAGGAAGGAGAGGAAACTGCTGAACTCTTTTCAAGTTCCCTCCTGTTTCCAAATAACCCAAATCTATAAGTAATGCATAGAAACAGCCATGCTGGCAGTACGAGGTGGCAATCAGCAGCACCCAGAAGTCTCCCATGGAGTCTGTAAAATGGCATTAGCAGAACGAGGCCTCCCCTTCTCAAGCTAATTAAACAGTAGAAAACATGGTCATTAAGAAGCCCTTGTTAAATGCACCCATTTAGGACAGAACCAGTGACACATCTCTTCTTTTTGGAAACACAGGTGCACTAAGCAGTTCTAACATGAGTCTGTTAAGAAAATGTGCAGAATTTTTTTTTAAATAATATAAACTCATCAGGAAAACACTAAAAGCAAGATAATGGAAACACTATACAAAACCAAACCAAACCCTGCTTGCTTGGGAAATATCTAGAAATACTTTGACATATAACATTTTCAATATCCCTATTCAATATTTCTGTTCACAAATACTTATCTAGAGATAGATGCAATGTAAGTTGCTTTGTTATAATTAAAAAATGGAGACCAAGTGTGAGTAAAGCCATCTTTAATTATTGGAGTCTTCAAGAGGCTTTACTACTATGTTAAGGGGGGGGAGTGTGATTGGAATTTCCCATACTTTTAAATACAACTGAGCCAAGATTCAGAATTTAACATGATTAGGTTTATTAGGGAAGCTGGTTCCATGGAGGCCTCTATTGGCTTTGCCTGATGAGATCACAATTCCACCCTTTTCCCATATCTGCTTTTGCCTTCCTGCCTCTAAATTAAACCGATTTAATCATTTGAACAAGATGAACTTAATCTTGAACTTAAGGTTAAAACCTGAGGTGCCTTTGTGTCTGTTGGCTGAAGAAGAGGTGGAGAAACGAAGTTTATTATAGTACTAGTGAATAATTAGAAGGTGGTACTTTATTCTGTTTTGTTCTCAAGGAAGGTAAAGGAGGAGGGGGAAAAAAATCAGAAATAACCTTCAGGTTCTCACAAGTCCTCCTGCGTCTCTGGTCCTAATCGGGCAAGAACGATAAATCAGATTGGATGGTAGAATTGACTCGTCCTCAACTGCTTAATTTGGCATCTGTGTTCAGCTGACTGATTGACCTCTTTGCCCCCCCCAATACGGCCATCATTATTCGGCATTGCGTTCAGAGAGGCCTACGGGATATGGTCAAAGAAGATGACAGCCACAGCATACGCATAAAACCAGATACAACTTCAACGGCATTGTGGTGGCCGCCATCTCGACAGCTTGGGCCGCACCCTGTGGAGATTCCCGTTTTCAAGACTCAGTTACTTTTACAGAGCACCCCAAAGCCTCACTGCAACTTTTTCAGCACAGAGCCCGGGTTCTCTCCCTCATGCTTTCTCCCCTTCTCCCACAGAGCTCAGGAGAGCAATAACCATGTTTAGCAATACCCCTGGGGGCAGGCTGCCTGGACCTCAGGAGGGCCCCAGCGCTTCCTGAGAGTCCAACCGGGGGCATTGCATCTCTTATTTCAACTCGCCCTGTTGCAGTTGGGAGCCCCCTGCCCTAAAGCCCCACCCAGATGTGTTACCTCTGCCACATCCTCTTGATGTAGATCCGTGTTTCTCAACCTTGGCGACTTGAAGATGCGTGGACTTCAACTCCCAGAATTCCCCAGCCAGCATGGCTGGCTGGGGAATTCTGGGAGTTGAAGTCCACGCATCTTCAAGTCGCCAAGGTTGAGAAACACGGGTGTAAATGCCCAGGACGTGGCCGTGCACCCCGATAGCAAAGTCCTCTCTGTGGCAGCAAGCAGAACCAGGGAGCCGCCGCCGTGCAGCCGGGGAGGAGAAAAGCCCGTTGGCAAGGGCGTGGGCGCGCTCGCACGGCGGGGCACCGAGGGCTCTGCCCTTCCCTCTTCCTCCTCGCAGCGGCGAGCGAGGGCGCGCAAATCCGGCCGGCCCTAATTGGCTTCCTCGGGGTGGCGGCGCAGAGCGAGTCCCTCGTTCGTGACCTTGCGCCCGTGCAAGGCGCTGCGAGGCGGCTGCCGCGGCTGCCGGCGGGGGGGGGGAGGAAGAGCCGGGGCCGGTTGCCTAGCAACCCTCCAGCTGTCTGTTGACCTAGAAGGAGGCGCTCACGCCTGACACAGCTGCTGGGAGCCGGCGCTTTCTCCTTCGCGGCTGCACGGAGCAAAATAAGGTGCGGAGCTGCAAGGCTGGCTGGCTGGCTGGCTGGCTGGCTGGCTGGCGTGTGTGTGTGTGTGTACACGCGCGTACACACGCACAACAAGCGAAAGATAGAAGGCGCTGTCTGTCTTCTTCCAGCGCCCCCCCGCCCCACCTTCCCCAGCAGCCCCGTTGCTAGTTGGCAGAGGAGGTGTGTTGTGTGCACGTTCGCGTAGGTAAAGGGGTCAGGGACGCTGAAAACACTTCAGGGGACGGGGGGTCCCCTTCGCCACGCCGCCTCCCGACGGAGGGGCGGCCGCAGCAAGCGGCAACCGCAGCGCCGCATCCCGGCATTGTCTGGCGCCGGCAAGCGCGCGAAAGGCTCGCCCGGGAAAAGGGTCCTGGCTGCGTTTTAACCGCCCGGCTGGGCTCGGCGCTTTTTGGCGGCGGTGGGAAGGAGGATCTCCTCCCCTCTGGAGAACGGAAAGAGAAAAACCCGTCTGGTAACAGATGAAAGGAAAGAGAGGAAGAAAGAAAAGGAATGAAAAGGACGACCCCGAGCAACTTCTGAGGATAAAACGGCCCTTCCAACAGCGTGTTGGAACAATGGGGAGGGATTAGCTCATGACCAATGATGGGGGTTGTTTTGCTCACAGCCAAATACACTTCACAGAGTTGTGGCTGGAAGGGCGCTGTGGACAGGCTTTCCCCAACCTGCGGCTCTCCGGATGGTTTGGGACTACAGCTCCCAGCAACCCCGCTGGCGTCAGCTCAGCTGGGAGTCTTGTCCGCAGAAACAGATCGCCCCTCCCTGTTTTAGAAAGAGGGAGGTGCAGTAGGTTGACTCTCCCAGCTCTGCTCTGTCCTTACTCTGCCCTCTGCTCCTGTTCTCTACAGGAGGTGGGACTCCGCGGTCGCTCCATGTCCGGGACCTCGGCCTTAGTTCATTTCCCTCTTCAGAGGACACTCGCAGGAAGTCATGAAGGTGTCCACCTGTATTTCCTTCCGTTTCCTTGCCGACCTGACAAAATTGAACTTTTTTTTTTTTTAACAAATAGAAGAGGATGGCTCAGAGTGGTCCAGGGGGTCAGAAAAGTCAAGATGGCGGCCACAACCATCTGATCAAAATCCTACTCCTTTTTACATGTGTTGCATGCAAAAGAGGGAGTGGGGCTTTGGCTGCATGGCTGTGGCTGACATTTTGACTTTTTTGACTCCCCCTGCACAGATACCCTGGTGTAAGGTCTGAAGCACTTCATCTAAATCATTTCTGAAGTGTGCCCAGCATTAAGGCGGCAGGGGATGGACGAGCTCTGCCCCCTCCTCTCAATGTACCCATTAGCCCCATCACTCTCCCGTGGGTCTCTTCGGCCCAGAGATGGGCAACTGGGGTGGAAGCATTTCAGCTTTGTGCTCTGCCTGGGGTGCAAGGTCTGGCCGGTGATGACATCTGGGGAATGAGAGGGGCCAAACTGTAGGCAAATGTGACTGCTGGTCCCCAGGACTGGGTTGGAGTGCTGTCTCTCCAACCCTGAGTTAAGCAAAAAAAACAACCCTCTTTTGGCACAGTCCTTCTCTATTTCAAGTCCCTGCAGTCTCTTGACTTTTCTCCAAGGTGATGCATGACAAAGTCCAGCCAATTTTGTACCCCTTGAGCACCATTTCTCAACCTTGGCTGCTTTAAGAGGGGTGGACTTCAACTCCCAGAATTCCCCAGCCAGCATGGCTGGCTGGGGAATTCTGGGAGTTGAAGTCCACTCCTCTTAAAGCAGCCAAGGTTGAGAAACACTGACCTTGAGGCTGCCCCTGGACAGTGTTGGAATTAGAAATGCTACTTTAATGCAGGAAGGCTAAGGGCAGATCAAGCCTGCCTCGTTTCTGAGCTGAGCACGAGAGGAAAAGCGAGGTGCGGCGGACAGAGCAGAAAAAAGAGGCTGCGTGGAAATGTTGATGCCGCGGCTAGATGCATGTGGGGAACCGCCTTCTTGCAGCATGCGAACCCAGCCCTACATTGCTTCGACTTTGAAAAGAAAGACTTCCCATCTGCCCACCTCCTGCTACGATACTGCTCGAAGCCACTCGCTTTACCTTCTCTTCCATGGAAGAGATGGCCTGCCATTTGCTACTGCAAAAACTCATTTGTCCCTTCCTTTCATCCAGCCCAGGCTGGGTTCTGCCTCCCTCCCCCCTTCATTTTTTCGGTGGCTTCAGTTTCTTTGCGGCTTCTCCCTGAGTCGAATGGGGAATGTGTTGACCTTGTGAGGGAGGTGCGCAGTGGCACTTCCTTTTCTTCTTGTTTCCCTTCCATGGCTTGATTCCAATCTGGAGAGGCTCAGGCCAGTGAGGCGGGGGGAGGGGGCGGGGGGGAGAGGCCAAAGAGCTCAGAAGACCCAGACCTAGGACCTGGGATTTAGGCTTGCCTGTCCAAATTGGAGAGAATTTGCAACCAACATGCCCAGCTCAGAGGAACAGAAAGGATGCTGGTGTGCTGAAATGCTACTTAGCATTCAGCAGGAGCACACTGGGGACAAAATGGGTGGGCATTAGAAAAACTTGGTCACGCTACTTTTGCTTCCTCCCGTAGTTAACCCTAGAACCAAAGACGTTTGCTGGCCCATTCTCCTTCCGAGCTGCTCCCATTCAGGTTTGCTAGCAAGCCACGATGACATCGAAAGGATGAAACATGCAGCGTGACGTTGTGCAGCGTTATGTCGCTGACTTGTAGCAATTGATGCATGTATGTAAGTTGCATCCTTTGCATCATGAAGCACAGATCATTCTTCCCCCGCTGGCCCTCCCCCCCCCCCCCCTTTGCTGGTGGGGGATTGATACAACAATCCTGCTTGTTGGTGAGGGGAGCCACGTGTTTTTCAGGGTTTAGAGTTGCCTCTCCCCAACAAAAGCAGAAAAGGAAGCCAGGGGATCAGCCAGTTCGTCAGTGTTTCTCAACCTTGGCAACTTTAAGACGCGTGGACTTCAACTCTCAGAATTCCCCAGCTAGCTTGCTAGCACACCTGAGCAGTTTTGCAATACTGTACACTAACCCTTGTTTGCTGAATGGTGACTTATTAAATTAACTGCATTTTCTGGCCTGGTATGAAATCCTAAACTAATCACAGTGGTTGGCTCATGTCATACTAGTCTAAAATGGAGCTGGCTGGTGGGCTTGTTCAGTATGTCATGCCAACCCAGTGTCTCTGCACACACTTTCCAGTCTCAATTTTCTCTCAAACTTTTCAGCAAGGAGACAACCCTGATTGGAGTGAGGAAGCCAGGCCCTTTAAAAGGATGGGTTGGAATATTGGTGGGGGGATCTCCAAACTAGAGCTTCGGACATAAGACCTTTTGGGGCACAAGAAAGGGAATCCAAATGGCATTGCCATTGTTACTATTATTATCACTGTTATGGTTGGTCGCACAGCCAGCCAGTTGTTTAGACTGGATTTGGCATTTTTATCCACCTATTGAGCCCTTCTCAAAGACCTGGGATAGGCAGATGTTGTTGTTTGATAGTGCTGAAGGTTTTGTCGCAGAATATAAGCTGTTCCAAGTAACGTTGCCCTTTGCAATTGATCAATGGTGATTTTGTCAATGCTGATGGTCTTCAGGGGGTGCTCCAGAGATTTTGGGACGCACTCAAGGCCCCTATAACTATTGGTACTATCTTTGCTTTCTTTTGCCACAGTCGTTCTACTTCTATTTGCAGGTCTTTATATTTTGTGATTTTCTCCAGTTCTTTCTCTCTTCTGCTGTCTCCAGGTATTGCAATGTCCACTATCCAGACTTTTTTGTCTTTCTTAACAATTGTTAAGTCTGGGGTGTTGTGTGACAGGTGCTTATTGGTTTGAATTCTAAAGTCCCAGAGCCCTTTAGCTTCTTCCTTTTCTATTACTTTGTCTGTTTTGTGGTCCCACCAGGTCTTGCTTGCAGGCAAGTGGTATTTCTTGCAGATATTCCAATGCGCCATTGTTGTTACTTTGTCATGCTGTTGTTTGTAGTTGGTCTGTGTGATATTATTATTATTATTATTATTATTATTATTATTATTATTATTATATTTTTACCCCCCTTTATATGTCAACTCAAGGTAGTGAACATACCTAATACTCCTTCCTCCTCCTGTTTTCCCCCCAGCAACAACCCTGTGAGGTGAGTAGAGCTGAGAGAGAGGGGGACCGGCCCAAAGTCCCCCGGCTGGCTTTCGTGCCTAAGGCGGGACTAGAACTCACTGTCTCCTGCTTTCTAGCCGGGTGCCTTCACCACTAGACCAAACTGGCTCTCTGTTGCTTTGCTGGCTAAATCTGGAGCTGATATCAGAAGCTGGCTATCTTGTGCAGGTACTATGCCACCCGATATCACACTTCAAAATAAAATCCTAGCTCAGCGCTCTGAATAGAGTTTGGAGATGGCTGCCTGCTATACCCCTTCCTACAATGCTCTGATAGAGCATCACTTGGGGGCTTGTGAGAAATGCTCCCAACTTGCAGCCACATGGCACTGCTGGCACTGCTGGCACTTGCTGCCACCAGGTGAGCCTGAAGGCGCCAACTGAGTAGAGGCTAAAGGCTTCCCAAGATCACTCTGCCAAGAGCGCACTCAGTCCAGGCCCATCCCTGCTACGGTCCAGCACGCAAGCCTCTTAGGAAACAGTAGATTTGCAAAATGGCATCCTGAAAATCTTAAGGTGCGCCTTTCCATCTGCTTTTGTCCAGGAAAGTCTGCAGCTGGGGGCAGTAATGGCTGAGCTCACCCAACACCCTAAGCCGAAATCAAATCAATCACATTATGGCTGAGCATGATGGGTGAACCAAGCCATTTGATTTATGTAGTAAACCATATTAAACAAACCAGGACTTATCACAGGGGTTGACATTCAGCAACAGCTGGAAGGGCCCAAGTCACCCTCCCCCAGCTTATACTAGTTCAGTGAATTCACCAATTGTGGGAAGGCTCCAAGCATGTTCACGGATTTGGACTTAGCGTTTTGGGGGCACCCAGACACGGTCTGCAACTGTGATTTAGCATGTTATGAACTGAACAGTAGAGAAGATAGGTGGGTCAGGGTTGAAGTGCTGGGTTCTTGGTGTTCTAGGTAACATTATCAGCACAGGGGAAAGTGGAGTTTGCAAACCCAGCCTGATAATGAAACGTCTACAAGAAAGCAAGCAAACTCAGAAAATGCTAACAACCCAATTGTTATGAACCTAGTCAGTTGTGATTTATGCAGTAAGCCATGGTTAAGGAAATCATTCAGCACGCTATGTGATCCCTCTTTCCTTCTAGCCAACAAGCTTATGTTAGCGATATGTCTTTCCTGCTAGCTACTCTCCTGCAAAAATTCTGCATATCCCACTGGGAGCTGACCACCCTCTGCCTTTCGCTGACTGTGTCATGCCTCAAGCTTAAGGGGCAGTTATAAACTCGGGAACTGCCTTAGCACCTTGCGCTAACCTTGGCTGATGTTAATCTTGGTTAGGACTTTGGAATTTACTGTACTGTATTGTATGAACTCAGACCGTCTGGTTCGTTTATGGTTCATTGTAGTATGCCAGTCCAGAAAATAGATTAATTTAGCATAGAGAGAGCAAGTGTGTTGTGCCAGTGAAGGTGTTAGGCTAGGACTGGGTTAGGCAAGGACCAGGGCAGGGCCATTCACAGCACTGCAGGTTCACCGGGTGACTTTGGGCCAGTTGCGGTCTCTCAGACAGCCTACCCGACAGGGCTGTTCTGAAGAAAATCTGGAAAAGGGTTTTGCTTTAGCACCCAGTGGAAAAGAGGGACGGAGATCTAACCAATCAAGAAGCAGAAGAATAAACGTGGTTAAGCGTTTGAGTGGATGTGGGCCCGGCCGATCCAAACAGCAAGTAGAAGTGCAGATCTCGCATGGGTTAAACTCAAGACTTGCTTTGCTGGTTCCTCTTCGCAAGGCTGTGAGGTCAAAGTGCAGTCTGGTGATCAAGAATTCCAAGAAGGGCGGAAAGAAAGCGGCAGAGCAAAACACCAGCTCTGCCTGCTTGGCTATAATGTACTGCGTTTATCGACATTATTTCCAAATGTGCCATTGAGCATATTGTGACAATGGCTTGTATCCCCCCACTTCTAGGCCAGCGTTTCTCAACCCCAGTAATTTTAAGAGGTATGGACTTCAACTCCCAGAATTCCCCAGCCAGCCTGGGGAACCACCAGTGTTAAAACAGTGTTTTAGGCTATTGGGGGGTAGGAATGAGGCCAGGAGAAGGTGCTTCTCTGTGATGGCTCCACGTTGTGGGGTTAGACTTGCCCCAAGCATATTAGGATTCTCAAAACAAATTGAAACAGAGTTCTTCCCAAGGATTTTTTATTAGCTGGATGGTGCCATTGGCATTTAATATAATAATGTACCTGCTCTGTTTTAGTTCAATTTTTGGTTGAGGTTTTTAATGCCATCTGTTTTTTATGGTAGATGATTTATGTATACGCCCCCAAAAGCGGCAGGATTGCAGTGATATAACAATCTAATAAATAAATATGCAAATGCCATGCAAATCTGTCTTCTTTATAAGGCCATCTCATCTCTCTTCGAGGCGCCTCTTATTTTGTAAACCTCCCTTAATAAGGGAGGAAAGAAATCCCAAGAAAGCATGGGAAAAAAAAATATATAAAACAAAAGAGCAAACAGAGGCTCATTCAAGTGACTGCCTTTCTTCTCGGCTTGGCTGGGGTAGAATTACTTTGCAGGGCATTTTTTTAAAAAAACGCCTTTAAAAGTCTTTTGTTGTTCAAGACAACTTAAAGAGAGTTCCATATGGCAGGGACTGCCGGCTTCCCAGTCCTTCAGAAGCTTCAGCCAACCTAGACAGCCACCAGGTCCACAATCAGCACAAGAAGTTGTTTTGTCTGATTCTAGTCCAGGAATTTCTTCATAAAGGAAAGGAAGTGAACAGAGGAACTCTCTGTCTTGGATCAGTCTCAGGAATCCGCATAAGGGTCTCGTCGATTTCGGGGCGACTGCTGACATATTGGTTCACCTTCTTTCTTTTTTAGCGTCCTCCTACTCAACTCCCCCCCCCCCCAAACAAAGGGACAGGAGACGTCGTAGGAGGAGAGCTGAATTAGTCCATGGGAGCAAAACATCAGAGGGAGTCTGTTAGCACCTTTTTCCGACTAACCATTTTCTTAAAAGGTATCAGCTTTGGTCAGTGACAGCTCACTTCATCAGCGGCATAGAATATCATGCTGTGCCTCCGATGAAGCGAGCTGCAACTCACCAAAGCTGATACCTTTTACTAAAATGGGTCAGAAAAAACACCCCCAGACTCCTCCTGATTTTGTGCTGCTGGGAGAACATTGGGGGGAAAAAAGGAGAGGAGAATGGGAAGAGGTCTCATCGAAATGGTTGGCTGGCTGGTGTCCACTCCCCATCACACTGCGTTGTGGTTGTGTCCTACTTGTTTTATCAAAAGCGTGTTGTGCTTCCCACAAGGACCTGCAGCTTTTCAATAAGAGATCTGCCTTACCGGAAGAGACTGCACCACCTAGAAAAACACAGCAGATGTCTGTTTTGCCAAGGGCTGGCATAGACAAATTGTCACAGGATTGTGCGTTCCCATCCCAGCCCCAAGCCGGAGTGTAACTTGACTTTCTTCTCTCTCTGACTTGGTCATCACACCAGTTCATGATATTTTTAAAACAGGGTTTATTGTTGAATAAGCTATAATGACTGGATTTGCATGTAACACTAAGCCACAGTAGGCTACGTTTACATGGTAACATAGCAGAAAGCTTAGTGCTGACCAAGTTTTTCATCTGATGCAGGATCTTAACATGGTTGAGTTACACAGTATTCTAAACTCAGGGTAGCAAACGTGACATTCACATAGCATGCTATGCCCAAACTAATACACTACTGTATTTTTATGACTTTATAGCAGGGTTCTCAAACTGTAAATTGGGACTTCTCCTGAGAGCTCACAAGCAACTTAGAGAGGGCTACAGCTATTTTTATAACCTGATCAGGCTTGTATAGACAAAGTAGTAACACTGGCAAAATGCAGCCTGGCTTTGGCCCATTTTCCAAGCATAATTCTGCAGGGGACAGTTGCTTGAAGTGGACAATTATGGTTCCACAAAGTTTGAGTCCTTCTGTGTTGTGGACTAAAAGATAATTATGAAACACGCTTGACTCTCCCACCCATGCTATGCACTGGGTGACTGGACCACCCTCTCTTTTGGACAGAAGGCCCAGTTTTTGTTTGGCTCTGGACAATTCAGATATCAGGTTGTTTTCTTCTGAAAATGGAGTGCTTGTGCTCTCGCGATTGCTACAACTTAAAACTACCTGAACTCTCTCTCTCTCTCTCTCCTGGCAGCTACAGAGGCTTCTTGGGGAGGGGGCTGAAAAAATCAAGGTGGTGGCTGTGACTGTGCAATAAAAAAAAAAAAATCCACCAATCAACCTAAGAAGTGGTAGCTCCCCCAACCAGACAACCTCTCATCTTGAGAACCAGTCCAGGGGAGGAGCTGGAGGTGAAATTGATCAAGGTCCCTTGTTTACAGGCACTGAGTTGCTCTGGGAAGGAAGCTGAGGAAGCAGTGAGAACGCCGGGTCTCTGCCACTGTTGGCTAATTTGTGAATCACTGTGTCAGGCAGGACTTCTGAAGGCCCCAGTAGCTATGGAAGGGGTTCAGCTTGGAGGTAGAGCAGATACTCTGTATGTCTGAAGTCCTACATTCACTTTCATTGGAGAGTTGTTGCAGATCTTCCTAGACAACATTTAGCTAGGTCAACCAATAGCCTGCCTTGGTAAAAGGCAGCTTTTGGTCTAGATGTTTTGTTGCTATGGTATTTAGGAAGGTCATAGCTCAGAGGTTTCCAGGTTCCAACCCCAGCATCTCCAAGGAGGACCAGGAAAGAATCATCTTTGAAACTATGGAGAGCCATCAGTAGTGTATAGATACTTCTATGTGGGGCAGATATGGTACAAGGCCATTAATGATGTTGTCACAATGAATTACTATATCCATACAATACACTAAACCATAAACCACATATGTATTTATTAGATTTCTATCCCACTTTTTGTACAGGAGCTCAAGGCAGCATGTGTAATGCTTTCTCTTCTTCTATTTGCCTCCACAACAGCAATCCTGTGAGGTAAATTTGGCTGAGAAGGAAGAACTGGCTCAAAATCACCCAGGGAGCTTGCCTGGCTGAAGGAAGCCTGGAACCTGGTCTCCCCACTCCCAGTCCAACAACTGGTAAGCCAAAAGTAAAGACAACATTTTAGCATATTGTGAAAAAATTGCCACCATATTAAGCCATAATGTTCAGTTGGCCTAGCACGTTGTCCGAACACAACCTTTGTTAGTTAACTGTGGCTCAGCATACAGTATTGTGCAAACATAGCCAGTCCCTTCTGAAAAGCTTCTGATGACACGGGGGCCTCTTCAGCCTCCAAAGTTGACATGACAATTAACATGCTTGACTTTAACTTAAAGGCCTGAAGGCTCCCTGGGACTTTGTGTTGTTGTTTTGCTGCAAGAAACTATTCATTTGGAAAATATCTGCTGGCGTGCTTGCTGCCTACGAACAAGGAAGAGTGGGCGACATCTGGAAATGGGGAGGCAGAAGTGACGTGAATGTCGCCACCCAGAGCCCAGTTGCACCACTGCTCTAAGGGAACCTCACCAGTGATTCAACGGTGAGTGGGCCCGGGTTGGCGCCAGTTGGAATGGCTCTGAAGCATGTTGCTTTGCTGAGGCTAGTGAAGCTGTGGGCAGCGAGGCGAGTTCAAAGGGACTCTGTATCCAGGGAGCCAGGAAAGTGAGCTGTAAGGAGAGAGGAGGGCCAAAGGAAACTTAGGTATTTATTCCTCACAGGTGCCTAAACTGCGAGGAGTCCTAAGGGAGACAAAAGCTCTTTAACGCTTCCTATCTCTGCACTGATGTGAGCTCCTAAGGGAAGGGATTAGAGGAATTATATTTATTATTGGCTATTGCTGAAAGAAGGCGGAAGACAGCAAAAAAGTAATCTTAGTTACTGGGAATTTTGCCGAATCAGAGCAATTATTGGCTCTCCCAACTCACTCAGCAGTACAAGGAGGATGCCTCTTCCTTGCCGCTAAAAGCCCATCATGGTAGAAGAGAAACTGGAACACTTTTTTTAGAAGAAGGTTCCTGAGCAGCCCAGTTGCTGGCTGAGTTCACACAACATATTAAGCCAACATTATAACCCATCTGGCACAATATGCTGAGCCAGAAACCACCAAAGCATGAAGTGTGCTGTTTGAAATTCTACCACCATCTCAGATCCCTTTAACCCACCTGCCCAAGACTTGTTGATGAAGATTCTCAGTCATCCAGGTGGAATTATCTGGAGGTTGAGTCACAGCAATTGGACTCTTTTCTTTTTGGTTAGAGACCTTTCGCTGTTTGTCCAAGCAGTTCTTCAGTCTGAAGAACTCAAGAAGCTGCTTGGACAAGCAGCGAAACGTATCAAACCAGAAGAAAAGAAGTCCGGTTGCCATGACTCAGCCCCCAGACTACCCAGGACTTCTATGCTAAGGCAAAACCAAGCAAACCACTTATGCCTTAGAATCAACTTATGAACTTAGGCAGGTTTAGGTACTCTCACTTCATCAAACCAGGCATACCACTGCGGGATTTAATTTTCTTTGGGGAAGAGAAATCTGAGAATTTTGGGCCTTTGTAATATTGCTAAATCTCCTGCCAGCAATACTTCTTCTCTTGTGCCACCCCATCTTCAGGCTACTTCTAGGTGTCAAAATTTCAAGGGCACCTGGGTGTTTGTCTTCAACTTCAATGGGTGTTACATTCCAGAGCCAGAAGAGGGGGAGTTCCAAGCTCTTAAAGAAAGTAGCTTGAAGCCTTACAGAACAATGAAGGTTCTTCCCAAAGCCCTTGACTAGCCATTAGTTCCCAAGCAACACCACAGCAAGAGGCCCATTCACACTAGGCAAGGCACCCAGGAAGGGCCCAATGGGAGCATCGGAACTAGGTCCAAATATTGTCATCATCGTCATCATCTTCATATTCTAATACTTTTCCGATAACAAACTGCAATACTGTATTGCACTATGATATATATATCATATAAAATATAGTCGCAGTGTGGCAAACCCCATGCAGTTGGGCCAGATCAAGGCAGCAAGAATGACAAAGATCTCAGTCCGATCTCTTTAATGCTAGTCTGGGTAAATACAGAATCTTATGTACTGAAGCTTTATTTACCGGCTGATGAAAGTCCTTATCCACACAGTCCAATAATACAGACATTTGAAAGCCTTTTAATCTGGAGAGAGACCAGAGACGTGCATTCACCGTGGCATCCCGAACAGGAAGTCCGGGGTAAATACAGAATCTTGAGAACTAAGAGGAATTTCCAACCCTCCTTTCTATTGAGTTAATTAAGACGTCATCTCCTTGCATAATTGGAAATGCTTTTTCCTGGATTTCTGGCCACCTGGGCTGACTTGCCTTTTATGAGATAAGCTTTCCTTTTTTAGTACTGTTTTTAAATTTTAGATGTATTATGTATTTTATATATATTTATGGTTTTAATGTTTTTGTAAGTCGCCCAGAGTCCCCCATTGGGGGGAGATGGGCGGGGGAGAAATTTGATAAAATAAAAAATAATAAAAAAAAAAAATCTGCCAAAAGACTGTCCTGCTAGTTCTTGATTGTTTATGCTGCCCTCCCCACAATCTCTCTCACAGCGCTAGAATAGCCACACTGGCTGCCCAGCCACCGCTCTTCCCACACAGGCGTCCCATACCTTCAATTGTGTTGAGTTTATTTATGTAGCGAATGCTAGCCAGACATAGCTTTGGTTAGGGAATGGGCTTCGGGTATCAAAATTAGCTTCGGGTATCAAAACTGGCTTCAAAATCAGGAATGCACAACTTTTTTTAGACCAAGAACCACACTGGTCTTAGAGTAGCATAGCAGGGTCTGCACCCAAACAAAAACAATTGTATAGTGAGATTTCATCTGACTGTAATCTGCCTGGCCAAGGAAACACATTATTGTGAAATGTTCAGGTTAGAGCCCAAATACTTTGTGATGGAGACGCAGCAAAGCAATACAAGCAACAGGTAGAAAAATGGGGCATGTCTTCTGACTGGTGCAGGAAGCAGAGGGGGAGTGGCCAGCAAACCTACAATCAGAGTTGGGGGAGCTTAAGGTGGCTTTTTGCATTTTAGCTTAAGAGCAAGATGCGTTAAGAGAGTATTTAAACACCGGTTTCAATATTAAAGTTAGGTTAAATGAAGAGTTTTGATTTCCTACAATGAACAGTAGTTTTGTGAAAGAGATTTGGGATTTCACACTACGGCCTCTTATGTGGTAACGTCTTGCAATCTTGAAACACTGCTTCAGGCCCACTTAGCTCTGGTAGGAATGACTGAAGGTACCACCAACTGATTTAATGAACCATTGTCAGTTTCTCTGCAATACATTTTGCGCAACATGTTACAGGAACAGCCTTTCCCACAGAGCCTTCTTTTTTAAAAAAGTTGAAACATGACAACTTTTCCCAAAAGTGTAGGGGGCTGGGGTGAAAATTAAATTGTATTTAATTTGAATGGAACTGTAATTAAAGACCGTTAATAAGCATTACTGTATTAATTGTATTAATTACATATCGTTAATATGATTACTACCCAGATATTTAATCATTTCTCCTCTCTGTCAGGTTTAAACATTATAATTTGATGACAGAAGCTCCAGAGGACCCCACTCAAGGCTTTGGGGAGAGACCTAGGCTCAGGCTACTGGCTGTGCATACCCCTGGTCTATTCCTCTAATGTGGACAAAGATAATTCCTTAGAGAGAGTCACTTTTCCCCAGCTAGGTACCAATCTTCGGACATGGGTTCACAACCATCAGCAGTTCTTGACCTAATTCCAAGCAGTTCAGACTTCTGGCAAAAGAAACTATGCATTTACTGGTAGCCTTCTGGGTGGCAAGGACAAAGTTGATAGAGACAGAATGGAAAGATATTCACCCCATCCCCATCTCCCAGTCCTAATTTTGGCTCAGGGTTCACTCATGCACACAACTGGAGATAAAGTTTCCCACCTCTGTCCTTAGGTCTCTCTATACAAGTGTTTCTCAACCTTAGCCATTTTAAGATGTGTGGACTTCAACTCCCAGGATTCCCTAGCCAGCATGGGAGCATGAATCCTGGGAGTTGAAGTCTACACATCTTAAAATGGCTGAGGTTGAGAAACACTGCTCTATACCAAAGAAACTAGTTTGGGAGCACCATAGAGGGAATATGAAGCACTGGATGTGAATCTGGAAAGAAGAGTTGCCTGCTAGTGATTTCCCAAAGTATCCTAGCAAGTTTGGAGGGAAGGCAGAGGGAACTACTTTACCTAATTTCTCCAGGGAGGTTAATTGATTTAATAGAATTAGCAAGGCAAGTAAAACAGTTTCTCCCTTTGAGTCTGTTGGCCGTAATGCTGGCCCTACTGTTGGGCCAAGTGAGATGATGGCCTTGGGCAGTAGAAGATCGCAGCAAGGTGATGGAGGACAACGGTCTTGTTATGGCCTTCTAGCCGAGACTGCCACTTTGGTGATGGACCTGTCCCATTTCTAAAGAAATATTAAGCTGCTGGACCAGTTGGTATTGGCTGATGAAACGAGAGCGAGATGCTCTTTCCTCCTTCATCGAAGGCAGCAAATTGTTATGGGCCAGTCGTAGTTGGTAGCTACGGTTCTGCTGGCCCTCTGGTCAACAAGTTGCATTTTCCACAATGCAGTCAGTCCAGAGAGAAAGAAATGGTGGAACACATTTAAGAAAAACATTGCTAAGTGGCCTTTTTTTCCTAAGGGGTCGAATAACATGTCAGAATTTTTCTCAGGAAGAATATATATTGGGAGAAATGTTGGATCAGCTCAGTCTGAAGGCTCCTTTGGGGTACAGCTTCTTCTGGACATTGAATGTGGAATTACAATTATTCCACCTGCTCTGAATGGCTTTGCACTCTCTCTTCACCTGTGCCACATTTGTAAAAAAATAAAATACTGCAGAACTATTACCATAAGCTGCCCTCGAACTCCAAAATGCAGCCAAATCCAGGTGATCATCATCTATTTTTTGCCACTCAAGGAAGTCAAGGAGAATCTATTACAGTATTTGGCTGCAGCCAGTGTTTTCCAGCCGACGTGGCATGTCTCTCTCTCTCTCTCTCTCTCTCATCCATTCAATCATGTCTGATTCTTGGAGACTGCCTGGACAAGTCCCTGCAGTTTGCTTGAAGTGCTTTGCCATTGCCTCCTTCCTAGGGCTGAGAGAAAGTGACTGGCCCAACGTCACCCAGCTGGCTTCATGCCTAAGGCGGGACTAGAACTCGCGGTCTCCTGGTTTCTAACCTGGTGCCTTAACCACAACACCAAACTGGTTCTCTCTTTCTTCTTTCCCTTCTTCTTTCTTCTTTCCCTTACCTTCACTGTTTTCCAAATTCTACCCTATACATCATCTTGCAGAGTCCAGATGTTGGGGAGGTACATCTACTGTTTTTACTGGCATCCTTTGATGCCTGATACATAGCATCAATTTTTTAAAAATCCTGACCTTAGAAAACCATGGCGAGATGTGGTACTCAAGCCCTGTGCCAACCTTGTTCTCAAAACACTTATATGTACAATTGTACCCTGTAGGTAAGACCCAACAAATGCCTATTCAGAGTGCCAAAATGTAAGCAGCACAAGATGGAGGAATGAGAAAACCTTCTTGAAGAGAATTGCTCAAAAGGAAGCACAAAGATGGCTGCAGAGGTCTTTCAAACTAGCTTTTTCCCTCTCTCTCTGTCTCTCTCTCTCTTTTAAATCCTTGATTCCCCTGATTTTTCACTTGATGTTTCCTTCCATTTCTCTGGTCAGGAGAGAAAGTTGAATGTCTATCAACCAAGCAGCCTCTTGCTACGCACCCTGCCCCTTTCCTGACATGAACCAGGGCAAAGGAAGGAGAACTCTTAGCAATGGGAGAGAAGGTTGTCTGAATAAGAATGGGCTTTTTTTTTTTAATCTTAAAAAGCTCCATACAGGTAATATTGCAGGTCAGGTACAAGTGGAAGAGGCATAGGCTTTGAAAACAAGCATGGAGCAGAAATACTGTCAACGGGGGGATGTTTCCAAATGGGGCTTATCTGTGCCATCCTGCCTTGTTTGCTGAATTGTATAGGGCAGGGTTTCTCAACCTTGGCACTTTCAGCTGGGTGGACTTCAACTCCCAGAATTCCCCAGCCAGCCTTGCTGGTTGGGGAATTCTGGGAGTTGAAGTCTACCCAGCTGAAAGGGCCGAGAAACCCTGGTATAGGGTTTCCCCATCTTAACATGGACATTTTCTTAAGGACGGAAAGATGCTACATATAGGTTTTTTTGTTTTAATCAGTCTCGTTGAGAACCTACTACTCGAAAGCACCTTTTCTGAGCCTTTCCTTCTCCGGACCTCCCAAATCCATTTAATTTACCCCCAAATCAAACGTGCCGGGCCAGCATCAGCCTGGCTGGAGTGAACTCCACCTCCGTCCTGCCGTGAAGAGGGTGACCCCGTTTAAAACATGCCAGAGTGGCCCCATTTGAGAGTGCCCCCTCTTCCTCCTCCCCCTCCTTCAACCAGGTGTGGCGAGCCTCTCGGTTTCTGCTCTAATTTAATCAAAGGTAGCCGCGGTTGCGAAGCGCAGAATGGCAGGGGGGCAGGTTGGCGAGAAGAGAAAGCTGTGCTTCGGAACTGAAATCAGGCATGTGGCCATTGAAAGGCAGGGAGGGGGGCATAAGGCCATTAAGGCTGAGGTCTAAAATGATCTGGCTGTGCCATTCCTGCCGCTGCTGACGTGACTCTGCACTAATTCCCGTCCCCCTTCCCCTCCCTGGAGGAGGTGACTTGACCGCAGCCTCAGGGTTCATTTCCAACCAGGACACAAGAGCAGGGGAAGAAGGTTCAGCTCGAGATACATATCATTAAAGTAAACATGTTTTTTCTAACCTGGCTTATAGCTAGGGAGAAAAGTTTTCCTGTGGTTTCTTTCCCCCCCTACCAGTTCTCATTCAGTTTCTGAGTGGTGCTCTCAGTCGTCTTCAGCAGCCAGAGGGGTGTGATGTTCTGTCCATTGCACCGTCGTCTCTCTGCAACTTCCTCGCTTCTCACGTTTCCCTTCAGTCCTTAGGGAAGAAGGCAGCAGAAGGGAAATGCTCCTACAAAGCTTTTTTTTTTTTTCCTTTTGAAGTGTCAGCTGCCAGAGCAGTTTCCAAATGATAAGGGAAAGATGTGGAAGGGAGAGCACCACCGGTAGGAACCCTCCCCTCTGCCTCCAACAGTAAAATTCAAAAGAATACTTCCAAGAGAAATTTGAAAGAAATTTTCCAGCACCCTGAATATAAGGCGGAAAAACAGAAGCCTCCTGCAGAGAGAGAAAGAGAGCGAGCGAGAGAGGAAGAGGGAATACACCTTTGAAACTTTGGAATGAGCAGCATCTGGAGGGCAAGGAGGGGCAGAATGACAAAAGCAGGGCTGCAGTGTTGTAATGCAAGCCCTGCCCCTTTTTGTCAGGATGTCATGACATTGCACACACAGGCAAAAGGGTCAGAGCTGACAGTGAGGCCCCACAATGCCGGATTGGTCATTCTGATGCAAGCGGCAAGCTCCTGCATACACCCATAACGGACAGCCAATTTCTCACAAATTTAATCTGATGCATTTATCTGTAAGACAGCCAGTTTAGTGTAGTGGTTAATGGGCTGCAAGCCAGGGGACCATGAGTTCTAGTCCTGCCTGAGGCACAAAGCCAGCTGGGTGACCTTGGGCCAGTCCCTCCCTCTCAGCCCTGGGAAGAAGCAGCAGGCAAGGGCCAACCCCTTCTGAAAAAACGTTGCTAAGAAAACTGCACGGACTTGTGCAGGCAGTTGCCAGGAGTCAAGACTGGCTTGAAAGCACAAAAACAAACAAACATTTATCTGTAAAACACAGAGCAGGCTAGGGCTGGAGTTTCAGGCAGAAATTGCTTTCTTGGCAAGGCAGAATATGGCAAACGCTCAGCCCTACTGTGAAGGTCAGCCCTTCTGAACTTGGGTTCCCTTCCAAGATATTTATTTATTTATTTTAAATTTATATATGCCGCCCATTTCACTATACAAGTGACCCTAGGTGGTGTATGGGTGGCAAACTGCGGCCCTCAGCCTCTTCCTAGCAGAAAAATGGGTGAATTAAACCTCTGGGCGGTTGATGCTCCCGTTTTAATTTTTCTTTGTTTTTTTAAACTCCAACCCTGAACTATTAAAAAAATCCACATCCCTCAGGAGATGTCTTAGGCACCAGAATACTGGGAAGGGAAAGTACAGTCCCCAAATGTTTTGAAAGATAAGCAGAGGAATGGGGTGCTGGGCCTTTCCCTCGCATGTCCATAATGAGTTCTTAGCCTATCTTCAGCTTATTGGTTTGGAAATGTAATTTTACTTGTCAAGAGTTTAACAACATGTTAAGCCTGAGCAACATCAATTCTTCTGTGAACTGGGGATAACTCGCAGCCCATTTGAATTCCAGAATGTTTATCTTTTTTTTTTTTTTTGCAAAAAATCAAGTATTCAACCCTGGGTTTGAGGGGAAAAATAGCTCCTAGATTAGAGAAAGGGGATTTCTGATGCTAAATTGGCCCTTGATCTGGGCTGCAAAACTCTGACTGGTCCATAGGTGGCAGGAAAGTAGGCATCTGGCAGCCTAGGCTCTAAACCACTGTTTACAAGCCCCAGTGGCCTAATCCCAAATTAATCAATTTGTTAGCATGATCTGTAAACCTGCCATGTCTTGCCCCATCTGCCTCTCCTTTTCAAGAGTCGATCGGAAGAATCGGTTTCTAAAAAAGACACCAGGCTAGCAGGGTTTATACGTTACAGCAAAATTAAATAACTCCCCGATTCCTTTAAGAATTCTGAACCGAGATGCCTGGAAAATGGCATTTCATATCGTTATCACCCCACGAACAGGCTCCTGCCATCCACTATAGCTGGGGCGGCCTTTGAAGACGACTCAGAAATTGCCCCGGTCCAGTTTGCTTGCTAAGGAAGAGCGTAGGCTTAGTGATGCTTCAGTCTCTCCGTTGGCTGCTGCTAGGTTTCTGGGCCCGGCTCAAAAGGCTGGTCTTAACCTACAAAGCCCTGGGTGGCTCAGCTCCTGCGTATCTCCAAGACCATTTCTCCTGACCAGGTTCTACCTATCTGCAGAGCTTACGGAAGATGACCTCGATGGAGGTATGCAGAAGCAGTTGCCTAGGCAAAAGGGGCTGAAATATTTTTGAAGCCCAGAATGTTCAGATAACCTCTGTAAGTAGATCAGACAGACACCTCCCTAATTTACTGGAGTATAAAAAAAAAGAGGGGGCTACTGCACTGTTCCAAGTTGCAAGGTTCTGTTATTGTAGCCAGTCTCAATAAAAGTAGTTTTAGCTTTCCTGTGGACTTGACTTCCTAGTCTGGCCTGCTTAGTGGGGCTGACACTATCCCCCGTGTTCTTGGTGAGAGGGGATGAGAAGGGTCTCTGCCTTGGCATGACATCTGCATTTGGTTAGGATGGAGAACTGCAGTTGTAGTGGTTGCGGGGAACGAAATGTATGAAGTACACTGATAACAGCGGTTAATAATATAATTACCACAATCTGGGCTTTCTGCATTTCGTTTCCCACCAGGGGCTACGCTGTTCATATTTTGCAGAAAAAGACTCCCTGCATTTGATAGGATGTATAGTTTGTTGCTTTCTATAATCAAACCAAAGGATTTGGTGTCTGTGTCTTTACTGTTACATGATGCTCTATGATTTCTCAATCTTGGCAGTGTAACAATGTTTTCAGGGCTGCTTCCTGATGGACTGAAGACACTGGCTGCATATGAATGCCAAAGGCAAGAGAGAGAGATTTTTTGGCAGGTCAGCAGTCTCAGAGCATGAATCTAAAGTATTGAACCTCAGGTTCACGGGATCATGATCCAGAATGAGACTTCACCCTTTTACAAAGGCAACCTAAGATTGCAGTCCTGAACAGAATCCCAGGATTGGTCTCTAAGGCATGATAATAGCATTACTGATTTTGGTTACATGAAGCCCATTTCTTGGGCATAGTCGCTTGGTGTCCTGTGAACGTGGTGCCTTGGCTAATTGCATGGGTCCCCAACCCCTTTAGATTCGTTGCTACGTTTATTGGAGACCATGTTGTGGGCACTTTTGCAAAATTGCAGCTTGGGGGGGCATGCCCATTTGCAAAATGGCTGCCACGGGAGACATAACCAGCTGCCAAGTGTCAATTTACCAAAAGGCTGTCGGCCTTCTCTCTTACAACTCTTCCACAGGATGCCCTCTGCTCCCTCTGCTTAACTTTGTCCTCTTTCTGGGGGAGGAGGTGGGGAGGGGGGGAACTCTTCCAAACAAAGCAACCTCATGTTGTTTTTATTTGCTTACAAAGCTTGGGAGGCCCATTGGAGGCCTAAAGACTTTCTTGGAAATAAATATAGCGCTAGGGTTTGCTGCTTCACTTTGTAATACTGTATGCTTGCTATCTTTTTTTTGTTTTAAATTAACACATGTAAAGTCAGGTGGGGCAGGGAGCCTGTGGACACTAAAGTAGGTGTCTAGGGACATACTGGTACCTCTGAATGGTGCCTCTAGATTTGCTAGCATGCTGTATAAAAGGACTGGTACATTTTTAATGGCTTAGAGTAGTGTTTCTGAACCTTGGCAACTTTAAGATGTGTGGACTTCAACCCCCAGAATTCCCCAGCCAGCGATGCTGGCTGGGGAATTCTGGGAGTTGAAGTCCACACATCTTAAAGCTGCCAAGGTTCAGAAACACTGGCTTAGAGCCTCATTTCAGCAAATGTGGTAATGCGGGATTTCTGAGGCTGCACAGAAAGAAGCTGTGTGTATGGTCAGTAGGTCACAGGTTCCCCGTGCCTGCTGTGCAAAATATTAGATCTCTCTTATGAACTTAAAGAATGAGAATTACCTTCTGCGGTTGCCGTGCAAGTTGATGCCTTTGTTGTCAGTATGCAACAAAGTGTATGAGAAGAACACGAACATAACAGCTACTATGTAGGACAGACAGGCAGAAGACCAGCGGAGTGCATCCATGAACACCCACTAGCGGTCAGGAGACACGATGGAAACTCTTTAATGTCACAACACATGGACAGACTCAACCATAGTTTCAACTTGGAAACTGGGAGCATCCTAGACCAAGTTAAATCCAAAAAACACTACGGAGTTCCTGGAAGCTTGGCATTCAGACAAGTCAGCCATCAACAGACACGTAGAGATAAACCACATTTACACACCATTCAAAAGAGACAATCAAAAAAGCTTAGAAGGAAACCAAAAGACCAGAACACGTCCTCTCCAGCAGCCGACACCCAGATAAGCAGGGATTCACACCAGACAAACAATCAAGCAGAAAACAATACCCTAATTAAGGAAATACCAAGGAGAAAACCACACTTCCACCAACACTGGCAGAGCAAGCTACTGTATAGAAACAGGGAGCAAACCTCACCCTCACTAGCACTGATGATGTTACCTAGTTGGATAATGAAATGTCTGCAAGCAAACAACTGAGCTCAGAGAACACCGAGGACTCCTCAATATACACAATGTCAGTCAATTGTAGAACGGCACATTCTTGTTAAACAATCTCTCTCTCACACACAAAACCCAATAGTATTTGCAACCTAGTATCTAGTTATCATCTTGAGAAACCCCTGAAAAATCATGATGTCCAGGATTTAAAATGACTGAACTGCCCCACTGGGCCCTAAGACTGCCTCTGATCCAACAGACTTTGCACGTGCAAAAACCTGTGCAAACGGTTTACAATGGTAGGAGGAATACAACAGGCATCAATCTATATTTCAGACTGCTTTGATTCTCTGGATAAAAAGGCGGGGAAGGGAAAACAGCAAGCTGTGACTGAATCCTACCAATTTTCAAGACAATATTCATTGCCTTTCTGATTAAATTCATTCTCATTTTCAGAACAAGCAACTTAATGTCATCATGACTGTAGGTCGTCTTGAAGATGCCACTAATCTGTTTGTCTCCCACTCACCAACCCATCGTCAAGAGAAAAACACTGAAATCCCAACACTTGTGACTTCAGGGTTTTTTTTTTCTGCAGCCATTGTTGTGTTCCTACCAGAACAATCCAAGTCCTCTTTTCTTCTGTTGTTCTAAATCCAAGGTCTTAGTCCTCCATTTTTCACTTCTGGAATGAAGTGCACATTGTTCTTCCTCAGAATTCTGCCTTGTGTAGGTGAAGATGTTGAGAGGAACACCACCGAGCCACACCTTGGCAGAAACTGAATTTCTCTGTCAGCAAGATAATCACACTTTTCCTATTCTTTTTCCTGAGGGGTGGGCATGCATGATAATATTTTATAAAACAAAATCAAGTACACTGGATATCAAGATAAATCACAGTGGCTATTTTTGCACAGCATGCTAAACCACAAACTAGCCAGCTACATTAGAACTTAGTGTTTTCTGTAAGTGAAATCCTTGCGGTTAGTTGATAATTTAGTGGCTGGGTTCACACGGCATGCTAAATCTGGTTACTGAGTTAATCCATTTTCTGGGTTTGTGCAATACATTGAACCATTAAACACACTACGTCATATTCACACATACACACACACACACTCACATAACCCCCGAACAAGATTAAAATTAAAATTAACTAAAGTTAATCTTTTGGGTGAATGCAGCTATTAGGTTTATAACTGACCTATATAAAAATGATAGGAGAATGCAGCCCATGTATCATGCAAACCCAGAAAAAATGGACTGATTCAATAAATTATGGTTCAATTAAACATGGGCGTGTGAGGTTGTATCCAACCAAACAGGCCAGTTGTTTAATGATGGTTTGGAGCAAACCATCATTGGCTGGGTTCCCACAGCATTCTAAACCATAAATCAGAGTTTATAACCACAGTGGTTGGCTTTACAGAGCATGTTCAAACACAGCCATACCAGATATAAAAGGGCTGAGTACAAGGGCTGAATCCTATCTCTGATTAACCCTCACAAGCTTCACAGGCAGATGCCTACAAGGGAACACCCGGCCTCATCTGATGAAGGAGAGCAATTCATGTGCCCTTCCAGTTTCTCGTGGGTAGCCCATCCACCCACCAGCATGTCTGAGTAGCTTACAACATAATTTTGATGTGTCCCTTCTCTGCCCTTTGTATGATACTGGTGAAAAGGCAGGGTTTCAGTGAACGAAAAGTAGGTGTAAAGGTCTTGGACAGTGAAATGTTTATAAAAGAGAGCAGGACAGCTGTATGAGCGGGGCTCTATTCCCCCAGCGTGCTTGGGAAACTGACATGGTGCAGGCACTCTTTTTAAAAAGAAAAACCGTTCTGGACCAGGAGGAGATATTCTTCATACACCCACTCTTGTCATCCCATGCCAGTTGTTTTCTCCTGCAAGGAACGTTTGGGATACCATCTGGGGCCTGGCAGAAGATATGGAAGGAAGGCAAACCGAGGGCCAGGACAAAACTAAAGTTGGTTTTATTGCTATTTCCTTTGAAACAGAATTAAAATTAAACATAATTAATAAAAAGCCCTTCCTCTCCCATCATCTGTTTAATAACTCCCTCTTTTGTTCCATGAGGAATTATTCTTTGAGAATGAGATTGGGAGATCCTGGGGGGGCCACAGGTCAAACATCTTTGTTCTAAGCCATCATGTGTTTGTTTGGTTGGTTTTGCTTTGCCATGTTGCACAAACCTAGTCTCATCCTAGTTTGCTCAACAAACCAGGGTTAGAACAAGTCTTGGCTTAACTTTCAGTGTAAACATATCAGTCTTTGTCTGTGAGAAGCTGCAGGTGACAGTGATGGCAGCTGTTGGAAAGCCGTTCCTGTGATTGGTCTGTAATGATAAAGCAGTGTCCAGGAGCAACACACATTCACAACGGCAAACCTTGTTTTGTTTTGTTTTGTTTCAGATGGAATATGAAACAAAACATGCTTGAATATCACCTCTCTGGAAAGATTCATTCACAGAACCTTGGTTGTGTTGAGGCTGAGCGTTGCTTCAGCTAGATTTGCACGTCCCTTTTTTTTTCAATTCATTTGCGCTGAAGAAAGCCACGCTCGGCTGGATTTGCATGCTCATCCACAAGCCGGGATTTACAAGCCACCATGGCTGCATTCACACAACTTGCTGAGCCTCAAGTGAACAGCTTGCATTGTATTTTAGGGGGACATGTGACGCTCGTCTTTATGTCCCTTGTATTTTGATGTACGAAGCACAATCAATAATCCCCTGGCACAGCCTGAAGTTCTTCCACTTGAACAGCACTTCTCTCTGCTCCAGCCGCTCCCTCCCTTAATAGACTTAGTTCACATTTGGGGTGAGAAGCACGGTTGCCTTGTGTCTGTCTTTCCATCCAGATGCTCAGACGCAAAGACCCACTGCAGAAGATAATCAAAGTGCTTTCGGCTTGTGCCCTTTCCAAGCGGCTGGCCGGTGTTGTTTTCCAAAGTCTTTTCTTGACACCTTTATCGCTCATGTGCTTTGCAGTGGCAGGCTCGGCTGGAGTGCGGCACGGCTCTTCAGATCTTGGCTGGTGGCAGAGATCCACCTAATTATAATCATTATCCAGTGGCAGGTAATAACGGGCATCTTTCCCGTGCTAATTTGGAGATGAGAAGGGAATGAGAGAAAGACACTTCTGAAAAACAGAAAGGAAGGAAGAATGCAAAAAGGGAGGGGCATGCGTCTAGCCCTCCCCGGGACTGGGATTTTTCACCTTCGGTATTATATTCCCCCTCCTCCAGGGAAGTTATAAAGGGAGTGGGTTTCTGTTTAATAATCTCAGGATCATCCTGGAACGTAAGGTCTGGGTTACATCCCTTACATCCTTGACAGTATATTGGATTTAATGCAGTATCTCTCGCTGAGATTTAACTTGCAGGTCCCACCAAACCTTGTTTGCTTCACCATGCTTTTTGGCTAAGCCAAAACCACCTAAGTTCCCATGCCACACTAAGACATGCCACCGTGGTTGGGTTCACCCAAAAAAGCAAGCCGTGTATGGTATGTTTAGTTTTACCTTAATGTGTTTATGTAACTCTTCCTTTCTCTTTCCAAAGCTTTATCCCCCCTGCTATAAGCAGATTGGCCTCTTGAACCACACAGTTTACATATACCTGTTTAAAAGCTCCTTTCTCCAACAACTGGGAATTCTTGAATTTCTCTCCCTATGTACCTAGAAGGGCCAGATCAGGGAAAACAGAATTGTGTGCCTGAGTTCACAAACCACATCAAGCCATGATTCCTTAACATTTCTTATTTAACAAATTACTATGGGCTGGGTTTGCAAAACAGCTGGGTGACCTTGGGCCAGTCCCTCCCTCTCAGCCCTGGGAAGAAGAAGACGAAGAAGGCAAGGGCCAACCCCTTCTGAAATTGGTGCCTAAGCCCAAATTTATGGTTTGCAGCTCACAATGGCTGAATTCACAAAACATGCGAAGACCAAACCAAATATTTGGGCTTAGCAAGGTATGAAACCAGCCTGGGTGTTTGTCTGTCCGAACCAGTGTTACTCAACCTTGGCGACTTGAAGACGTGTGGACTTCAACTCCCAGAATTCTCCAGCCAGCCATGCTGGGGCTGGGGAATTCTGGGAGTTGAAGTCCACACATCTTCAAGTCATCAAGGTTGAGAAACACTGGTCCTAGCAATAGCTGGCAAAAAGCTATCAAGGTGACAGACCTAAAAAACAGACGGGGCTTCCACTGCACTGTGGTGGTGGCATGCTGACCTTTTTTTTTTACCACACTCTGCAGACACCCCTGAGCCTAGGGGTCCCCCAAAGCGGCTAGCCTGCAAACAAAACAAGTTTCAAATCAAAGAATGGGGGCTGTCATCTCTAGCAGAAGAGAAATAAAGAGTTGGGCCAAGGTAGGAGGCTGCCATAATTAGAAACAGCCCATAATTTCCCTGCTGGGCATCGAGAGCATTCCATCTCCCTTATCCAGCTGGCTCACTCGTCTGCACAGCCTTCCTTTTTCGCTTCATGGACTGTCCAGTAAGTACTTTAATAGTAATAATAATAATAAAAAAGTCTGCATTATGTTCTCTGGCATGGATAATGTTGCTCCGAAATCTGTATTTCGGTTTCCGGAATGGTGTTCTTTGGTGTGAATGAGGCATCTGTTTGTTATGTTCCAGGGGCTTGAGAAGGTCTTTCCATTTTTCTCTCAGGGTTGTGGGGTGAACTAGGCTGCTGAAGAGCTAGTTTGCTTAGCAGTTGTGGGACTGTGGTAGTAGGCACTGGGCTAGGAAGTGGGAGACGGGGAGTTCTAGTCCCGCTTGAGGCACAAAGCCAGCTGGGTGACCTTGGGCCAGTCCCTCCCTCTCAGCCCTGGGAAGAAGAAGTCAAAGACAAGGGCCAACCCCTTCTGAAAATGTTGCCTAGAAAACCACAGGGACTTGTCACTGGGAGTCAAGACTGCCTTGAAGGCCCCAAAAAACAAAAAGAAAACCCATTGAAGGCACCAGAGCAGTGTTTCTCAACCTCGACGACTTGAAGACGTGTGGACTTCAACTCCCAGAATTCCCCAGCCAGCCATTTCTGGGAGTTGAAGTCCACACGTCTTCAAGTCGTCGAGGCTGAGAAACACTGCACCAGAGGGTGCTGCTGTTCTCTGTGACGCGTCTTCCCGTGGCTCTGCAGCCTCCCTGGGGCCTCTTCCTTCCCCATCTGAAAAGCCTGGGGGAGGAGGCCCTTCTGAAGCTCTCTTGTGCACCAATGGAAGTGGGAGAAGCCAGGGAGGAAACTGTACAAATTGAAAAGCAGGGCACACGCACACACGCACCCAGACACACACACCCCTTAGCCGTCTTGCCAGGGCGCTTTGGGTTTCGAACCAGCCGTCATCAATGCAGGACCCTGGATTTGCAATAAACGGGAAAAGAAAAAGGGGGGGGGAACCCCACAGCTGTTTATTTTCAAGCCCCCAAGCGCTGCGCATACTGCTGGTGGGGAAGCTTGCTTGTTATTTTTATGTTCCAGCTGCCGTGGCTATGAGATATCTCTCTAGCTGTTCCCTTGCTTGCCGCCAAGGCTGGCCTTAGAACAAATAAATAGCACCCTGGGTGAGCGGCTCTCCTCCCCCTCCGCCAGTGCAGCGGTGTTGCCAACTTGCGTGACTTGTGCAGAATCGCAAACTCAGTCAAAGGAAAGCCGTGTCGGGCTAAGCTTAAGCTAGAAGAAGCGATACCCGATCGGCGACCGAGAGCGGAACATCCTTGGCGTCTCCCGATGGCTTGAGCGGTTCGCTGGCAGAATGCTTTGGAACATCAGGCCTGCTGGTGGCCTGCATGCCGCTGGTTGCCCACTCCGGCGGGCACATCAGCAGCCGAGGCGGTGGCATGACAGTTTTCTGGAAGGCAGAGCAGAGGTCTAAAGAGGCCCACGGGCTCCCTTCCTCTCCCCTCTCCCCAGGCGCGCTCCTGCAGGGCCAGGTTTTCTGCCCACCTGACTCCGGTGGGGAAGAAGAAGGGAACCAGCTTTGCCTTCAGAGGTACCAGTAGCTTGTGAGCAAAGGTTGCCGTATGTCTCCATGGAGACAAGACAGCAAGGCAGACACTGCGTGTGTAGATCTAAGGTTAAAGCTGATTAGCAAATGTCAGTGGGATCATGTCAGCAGTGTTTCTAGGACTGCCCTCCATCCGCCTTGGCATGGGTCCCTGTCAGAAAGGAAAACTCAGCAGGCTGGAGCTGGCTGAAAGGAAAGAAACTGGAGGCGGCGGGTGGGGGGAGAGGGAGGGAAAATAGTATCTGTGAAAACGGCTCTTTCTCCTTGCAAAGCTAGGCAGTGAAGACTTGTGTAAGAGGGGCCTCTTCTGCAGAGGTGGTGTCATTGTAGTGTTGTCGTGGTTGGACCAGGACTTTTTGCAAGCCCTGCGATTTGGGCCGAGGGAGTGGTTAAAATACCGACAGGCACATCGGCTGATGCCCCATTTCAGTTTACAATTCAAACGGGTACTTCTACAACACGTTGGCACACCGCCTTTTCCCCCCTCCCAAGGGGTTGTGGGTATGTGTGTGTGAGAGAGAGAGAGAGCAGTGTGCAACATGCAACCCCACCACCAGAGTACGGGGAACTCGCAATAGAACAAAAGCTGAAATCCAACTTGGGTAAAGAGCCAGAAGGATGGGAATGTCAGTTTCCAAAAGCTTGCCCCGGGAGGGCAGTTGGAGTGCCTGTGTAAAACCAGGGGCTTTAGAAGACAGCAGCCCCTTCTTTGCTGATCTGAAAGAGGATCTCATGAGGAAGATCATTCAGGGAGGAAGCCCCAAATCTCCTGGCCTGTCACCGTTTTCATAAATCATACCTCTAGCTGGGGGCCTTTGAAACATCAAAGAGGCGTGAGAGCCCCTGTGGTGTAGTGGTGAAGGTGTGTCACTGCAGGTGGGGAAATCTGGGTTCTAGTCCCCTCCTAACCACAGAAGCTTCCTAGGGGTCTCTGGGCTAGTCCATTTCTCCCAACCCAAGAGTCAAGGTTGAGTAGTGATGAAGATGCTGGGCTGGAAGCAGGGAGACCAAAGTTCTAGTTCTCCCTTAGCTGCAAATATTCCCCGAGTGACTTTGAGCCGGTCCCTCTCTCAGCCCAACCTACCTCATGGGGTTGAGGAAAAGAGGGAGTACTATGTAGGCTATCTCGAGCTCCTGAATGAAAGGTGGTGTAATGGTATGTGGGAAAGACCTCAGGAGATGGAGCGAAGAGATGCTGCCTAGGGAACAGTCAGATAAGAGGCGGCATAGCCCACAGCTGGATAGTGGGCGGGGCAAGAGGCTCAGAAGGGACCCTCCCTAGTTTCTCAGGCTGTAAAGGAGACCAGGGGGAGGGGAAGAGATGTACTTTCAGACTTGCAAGATTCTGTTAATGTAGCCTTACAATAAAGTAGAATTAGCTCATCGGGTCATGTTTCCTGTCTGGTCTATCTGGGAAGGCTGACAGGCGGGCTATAACTCTAATACATAAAAGCTTGTTTACATGTTATGTATTAGATCCAGCCCTCTTCCAAAAAGATAGAGTGATTAACATGTTTGATCATTTGCAATGTTATCCTATCAATTCTTCTAGGGAGCTGAAGCCAAGAGAAAAAAGGCCAATCCAAAGTTATCAAAGGAGTTGCATGGACTGAGTAGAGATTGGAATCCTTTCTCTTAGTCTGAGACTAACCCATCCTTCCCTAGTGGCTGTGTTGGCTCAGGATGATGGGCACTGCAGTCTAACACATTTGGAGGGCACCAGCTTGGTTTTACTGCTATATCACAACATCCATTGAAAAACAAAAAAAGAGTCAAATCTGACACCATCAGTTATGAAAGTTGGGTGATATAATCTTTTGTATATCTACTTAGAAAATCAGTGGAACTTGCTCACAGGTAAATGCATGGCTGTATTCTGAGCTGACCTAATTGATATAATCCAGTGCAACCAAAGTAGGTTACTTTTAGCTCCGCAGAGCCCTGCAATTTCACTGCCAAAGTTTGCCTTCAAAAATGGCTGAATTTTTAGCTGATTTCAGCCTGGTTTTGGGGTGCACTTGGCTGCTTTGAGGCAGGGGAATGGGATCACTTTTCCCCGGGAGGATTCCCATTCCCATCTCCACTCTTAACACCTGCTCTGCAAAAGCCAAAAACTGAATTAGCCCACCTGGAGGTCAGGAGGCTGCATTGCAAGTCAAGCCCTCAAATGTTGTCGTTCCTGCAACGTTCAGTTTGCAAACCTGCTAATTTATTTAGATGTGTGACTTGGCTAAGAATTAGGAGAAGCTCGGGTTGTAGTTGTTATGTCAAGTCACCTATGTCTGTCAAAACAAATTATAATTGGTGACCTTTTGACTCGGGGTGGGAAGGCAGGTAATATGCTTTCAAAAAATAGTCACTCCCCTTGGCATAATGCTCAAGCTGTATGAGACAGCAAAGGTGTACCCGAGAGGCAATGTGTTGTAGCAATTTGTGTGTTGGGCTTAGGTTGTGCAGACCCACCCAGATTTAAGTCTCCATTCAATCGTGAAGCTCACTGGGTGGTTTTGGGTTGTCTGTCCCTCAGCTAAATCTACTTCCCAGAGTTGTTGCTGCAGAGAGAGAACCAGAGGAAGGAATTCTTTGTACGCTACCTTAAATTCTTGGAGGAATTATGGCATCATAGAACTATAGACTTGGAAGGGACCATTAAGGTGATCTTATCCAACCCTCTGCAACATGCAGGCAAAGCAAGTAAACCATCCATGAGAGGTGGCTATCCAGCCTCTTTCTAAAAACCTCCAAAGATGGAGAATCCACACCCCCATAGGTAGCCTGTTCTATTGTTGTACAGAGCTTAGTATCTGGCACAGCTTAGTATCTGGAGGTTGTCCTTATATTTAAAGAAAATCTAGGCAGCTACACGTTGTACCCAATCTTCCTGATCCTAGTTTCTATGGCTGTGGAAAATAGTTGTGGACTCTCTCCTGCAGCTTTCCTTTATCTACTTGCACATGGCTTTCGTATCTCCCCTAAGTCTTCTTCTATTCCGACTGAACATCCAAGTGTTTTCAGCCTGTCCTCATGGGGCATGTCCACAAGTCCCTGGACCATCTTCATTGCCTCCTCTGAATTCTTGCTCCGGTGGCGGATTAAGCTGCCTAATAAATAACACTTGACATGGAATGCCTAATGTGAGTTTAATGCCTAGGCCCAGTTCCTGCATCTTGCTGCAGCATCATGGTGTGGTCTTTTTCTCTGCTCTTGTTCCTCCTCACTGGCTCTCCCAGGGAGGGTAGCGGGAAAAGTCTGTGGCATCCTGTTCTGCATTTTGAAGGTTAAGCAGGATCCTCTACCCGGCACCATGGTGGCTATTAGTCAGCAGTTCCCATCTTCTCTACCCAGACAGTGAAAAAATGGGCAAGATCGATGAATTACAATTGAATTAAAATGGTATTAAGTGGCTTAAATACAATGCATGTGATCCTTCCCCCCCTCCAAGTCTTTAATAGTTTCAATAGGACAAAAGGGGAAAACAATCAGTTTAGTAGCAGTCTTTGGACAGGGCAGCCTTTAACATGGTCTGTGAACCCAGGACATTTTGGGTTTTGTCCAGTGGCTCAGCACATCTTAGCAGCTTATTTGTATAAATAAATAAAAATTATTATAGAATACTATATAGTACTAATACAAATACTGTATAGTACTAATGTACAACTGCAAATATTTGTTTGAGTGTAGTTATGCTACAGATGTTAACATAACAGTTGTTTCAGGGATATAATGAATTTTTCCATTGTTAAATATCCACGCTGGGGGAAAAAAACTCCAATCTTCTAGTTCAGTGTTTCTCAACCTTGGCAACTTTAAGAGGCGTGGATTTCAATGCCCAGAATTCCCCAGCATGGCTGGCTGGGGAATTCTGGACATTGAAGTCCACGCCTCTTAAAGTTGCTGAGGTTGAGAAACACTGTTCTAGTTCAAAGAAAAAAAAGATATTGACTTGGGCCCTGAAAGGACCTAAGGAAAATGACAGAAGGCAAGTTTCATCTACTTGGCAACCTGTAGATGGTCACACTGGGTGGCATCACCTAGCCCACTTTGGCGCATTTTCAAAAACAAATTGGCCCTGATGAACACTTGGATAGGAGACCACCAGAATATCCGAGAGCTCTAACCTACATAGAGAACCTGGAAAAGCATCTCAGATGAAGGGAATGGTAAAGTGCTTCCACACTGCGGCCAAGAAAGCCCACCCCACTGCATCCATGAAGCCCACCAGGGTCAAGCTCAACTTGAGAAAGACTTCATCTTTTTTACCCCCTGGTCCAAAATTTAGGGAGAGGGTATTCTAGGCAATGTGAAAAGGGAAGGGGTAATGTTGGAAAAGCAAGAGATGTAGGAAACATTCTTCCCCCAAATATTCTGTTTATTTCACTTCAGGGAGACTCCTTTCAGATAACTCTTCACTCCATCTCCTGTACCCAGTTCTCCGATTAATCGGATGCTCCTGTCGGAAACCCAACCCTCCGGAAAGGCTTTTCAAAATCTGTTTCAGGTGGCTGCAAACCTGAGGAGGGAAGGACGAACCAATTCAAGCAAAGGGGAGACACTGGGAAATGGAGCTTTGCTAACCTCATGCCTGAACGCCGGACGTATGCAATTGCAAGTCTTTGAGTGGACATTCATAGCACTTGATCGTGAATCTGTCAAATACAAAAACGATGTTCCTGAAGCACGAGTGTGTGTAAGGGGTGGATGCAGGGAGGCTTGCTAAGGTGCAGAATACATCACGTGGCTTTTTAATCTCTGTTGAAGTTGATTCAAGCATCTACACCTGCAGTTTGTCTCTCGCAAACACCTGGATTCCAGCTCTTCATCTCCACATGTCTCCTAATTTGGAAGAGAACTGAGAAGTTGGCATGATAAATACTGTCTAAAGAATTCAACCTTCAAGTCAAAATTCATACCAAGGCAACTCGGCAGAGCAGTTATGGGGTTGGACTAGGATCTGGGAGACCCAAATCCAGATCTCCCTGGTTAACTGGACTGGTTCTTCTCTCTCAGTTCAGCCTTGTTGTGGGTGAGATGAGAACTTCCATTGGGCTTCTTGGAGCTCTCAAGAGAAAGGCAATAATGCAATACAAATAAATCTGCTTATAGATGGAACTGACGGCAAGACCAACCCTGCTTCTGTAGATGTTTGTCAATTTCCTCGGTTTTACAAATGGGGGATGCTGTATGGAACCTGCTGCTTGGGATGATGCGCTCTTGAGAAGTCCTATTTGCATTTAGTTAAGGGACCTGCAAGTTTCTGGTCCTTGTGAAGCTGAAAGTATTTTACACAGGTGGGTATTTCAGCAATACTCCTAGGCACAGTGTCTTTTGCATTAAAACCTGAGTCTTTCTGATGAACTCCAGTGCCACCTTGCTATTTACTGCAAGAAATCTGAAATCAGCTGAAAAAGAAAATTCCTAAAACAGATTTAAAAGCTGCAAATTGAACTAGTTATATTTGGTGAATGTCACTGCCTGCCCTAGGACCAATTTTTAATCATATCTAAAAAATGGAAGAAAGAGGAAGGTTAGTCTAAAATCTGTTGTGTTAGGAACAAAGCCATAGGCCTAGAAAATCTTTATTCAGTGCTGCATAATTCTGAAGAAAGCCAGAAAGGTATTGTTGGAGAAAGTAAACAAGCAAGGAAATGAAGTTGCCATGAGTGAAAATAAAGCATTGTCAACTGTTCTGAAAGTGTTTCAGTGTTGAGGATACAATCTGTGTCCCCTGGACCATAAACGTAACATCTCCTCTGAGTTAAGCTTCACTCTTCGTGACTACATATAATTTTCTCAGCATGATGTGGAAGGGGATGTGCAGCGCTTTGATTTAAGGGCAATACGGTGCTTGAGAGCTTGTGGGGAGGCGCAAATTCCACCCGCCTGCAACTTCTTAAACCAAACACTTCTTTTCCGGGGATCACACTGCAACTGCAGAAGGTGGCTGTGCGATCCCAGGGGAAAACACAGCCGCAGAAGGCTCCCAGTGTCCCCGCACACTCTGAAGCACCTTTTCGCCCAGCCTTGTCGTTTGCCCTTATGGTCTTCCAGTCCGTTTCCAGGCCTTGCGTGTTCCCTGATATCTCCCTTCCAAATAATCACCAGGTCCAGCTCTGCCTAGGTTTCAGATCCAGACAAGGTACCGTACAGCAGTACCACATCCAATTTCTCATTCCAGATCAGAGACCAGGGGGAAAAAAAACCTCGGAGGTGTCACGTTCCCTGTCTTGCTTACCTGCCAGGCTCGGAAGCCGTTCCTTCTCATAAAGGAAAGGCATACCTGAGAAGGGAGCGGGGAGGAAGGGGTTTGGCTCTCAAGAATCCAAGCCCGCCCAGCCCTGCTGGGGCCATGAAGATCGAGATGGCCCTGGGGCGCTCCAAATACTTTACGTTCCCTCCCAGGATGTTGAAATTGCATTTGGCAAGTCTGTGGGGCTTGCTTTGCCTAAACAGGTTTTTAATTAGCTAAGCCAGCCACCAACCTAGCAGCTGCGCTAAGCCTGATTACTTTTAAAACTAGGATAGTGTGTGTGTGTGTCTGTGCTTGTGTGCGCTGGTAGCTTAGTGTGAAGCCAGCCCATTTGGTTAGTTTTTTCAATGGAAGAGAATATGCATAGCTCAGAGTTGGACCGTGGAGTCCTTGGGTCTCTCTGAGCTTGGCTGTTTTCTTGCAAACGTTACCAAGCCGGGTCACGAAACGTTTGCAAGAAAACAGCCAAGCCCAGAGAGCCCCAAGGGCTCCACGGTTAGTTTTTTCCCTAACCAAACCGAGAAAATGAATGAACGTTCATGAACACATGCAAAAAGGAGGAAAGGAAAAAAGGAGCGAAGTTTGTCATTCTGTCTTAAAGCAGAACCTCCCCACCCGAGTTAAGACTACAACTCCCCGAACCCCCAGGCGATGCCCCGCGCGTTCGCCCGGCTCACTGGGAATTCTGGGAGTTGTAGTTTGAGCACTAACTTGAGGACGGTTGCGTCTTCGCAACCAGTTATCTCAGCCAGAAATTGTACCGAGAAAGGGAGGTTCGGAAAACCGGAAGAAAAGGACTTGACGCACGTGTACCGCAACAGTCTGTTATTCAGGGAGCCCTCAGTGACCATACTGCTGGGTAACGTGTGAAAAAGCCCGGCCCCTGACCCACCCCGCGCCGCCCTCTCGTCGCCTCGTTTTCCCTCTCCGCTTTTTCTATCTCGAACTCCCCACTTTCTTGCAGTGCAGTGACACCCCCCAAACGCCAGGGGACCCACCCTTTCTTTCAACCGCAGGATCATAGAGCAGACCGGCCCAGCGAAGCGGAATAACGGAAGGGAGCGCGAACCAAATGGGGGACATTGAGAACCTGAAAAATTTCTGACGAGAAAGGGCGCCTCTAAATGCCTTCTTTTTCTCTTTCAATAACCACGTCCAAAGATATCTTCTTTTCGAAGCCTACTGTCACCCCCGCCTGAAGGCGTTCTCCCCACATGAATCCCCCTGCTAGCCTCAGAATATGGTATGACCTATATTGTTTACGTTTTTTCTTTTTTTAAAGAAAGGTTTCGTTGGGTGTGGTCGTTTAAAGAAAAAAGGAAGTTGGCTGGGTACGCAAATCGCGTAAGGTAATATTTGAGAGGCAGGGCAGCTCAGCCAATTCAGAGAAAGCGGGAAGGCGCCTGAGAGCCAATGAGAAAACGGACCGGCGGAGTAGGTGGGTCTACGATCGGTGAGGGCAAGCTGAGGGGAAAGCTGTGGAATGGCGGACGGCTGGGACGGTTCGCTTCGGTGGTGACGAGCTGAGTGGAAACGGGTCGGAGAAGGCGGCCGTAGGTGAGTAAGCCTCTTTCCGTGGTAGGGAGGGGATGGTGAGAGGGAGAGGACGAGAAGTCACCCTAAATGCTTGTGGGGAGAGGTAGACTGGGAAGGTGATCCATATCGTGGTGGGAGTGGCGCCATTGGGGGGTGACGTGGAGGAGGCGACGGCCGCGGAGGTGAGGGGCGGGACCTATGCGGGTGGTGCCCCAGACAGGTAAGGGGCGTGGCTTGTCTTACGAATGGCGCCTGGTAGTGGGACAGTACACACTTCGGGCCCGCGGCTTCTGTTTTCTGCTGGCCCACCGAGATCCGCCAAACGCACAGTAATGGCTGAAGTAAGTCAACGGGCACACAGGAAGAATTCAGGAGCCCAGTGTCCGAGAATTTGTGGTCAAGGCGAGAACCAAAATCAGGAGTCCTTTCGCATTAGAGTTTTCTCCGGGGTATTTGTCCCTCTTCTTCCTCCCTGAGTTCTTTTATAAGGGGGAGAGGGGGAGAAGTTTTTAAAATGTTTTAAACTTGTTTTATTTGCATGTTTTGTTACTTTTTAAAATTATAACTTTAAGTCAAAGATGGGTTCGGGTAGTATTAAAGTTGAAGGTTGATACGGGGTCATTTTTGTGGATTATGAAACTTGCAAGTTTGTCCTGTAATATATTTGTTAGGTTTCGTGGGTCCTAAGACTGCTGTTCTCAGGGCACCATACAAAGACAACTAATTATCTGATCTTTTTCCTTGTTCATGTTGGATAGAAAATCTGAGACCTACCAGTGAATTCTGGTCTAACTTCTGCTATCTATTTAGGGTTAGTGTTATCCAGTTTTCTGGTTTGGTCCATATGTGTACTGCTCCTACTCTTTATTCTTAATCAGTTTGCTGTTCATACAGGCATGATGCAGATATTGGGTAAAGAATCTAAGTAGATGCATAGGTTTTACTGTTCAAAAGAATCTTTCTTACTAAAGACAGTGGGGTGGCTCTTCAAAAGAACAAAATATTGTTTTGGTCTAAAATGGCTTTTGGATAACTAGATTGTGTGGTCATTGGGAATATTGCTAAGATCATCTTGCAATAAGTTTTTTGTAAATTGTTCTGCTTTATTTTTATTTATTAAATTTGTATGCTGCCCAGCTCCCAACAATTCTTGTCACACTATTTTTCAATCTGGATAAAGAAGTGAAGTTAGTAGTGTAAACCAGGAAGTAAAATACTTAACAGTTGGTGTAGGCAATTGCAGCTTCACAGGGCAGTCCAGTCAAACTATGTATATATAATGTATGTGGTATCTGGAAGCCAATAGGTTCTTCATCCCAGATTACTCAGAAGTTTTACTGTGAATCATTTTGGTATACAGTGGTTGTAGAGTGTTGGAAAATGATTGGGGATATGAGGGTTCTGTAAGTCGACATGGAAATTTGGGCCAGTGCTATTTCTAGGTTTAATCTTCATCACAAGGAAGATATGTAGATACTGTGAGGGAGAGAAACTCTTTACTCAGAACTCCTTGGGGAAGGATAGGATATTAAAATAATCAACTTATCTAAGGAATGTATCCATTGTAAGTATATTTAGGATTGTAGTTTGCAAATATTAAGTAAAAAAATCCCAGTGTAAATTTGTAGAGCCTTTCATTTCTGTTTGGTATATGGCATCAACCATATAAACAGTTATGAGCTGTTTTTTTTAAGCATCACTTGGATAAATAGTACAAAACAGTAGTGTGTTTCTAAAGTAAATTGCTGTTGTCTGAAAATATAGGTCTGAATGTATGCATTGTACTTTCCGTAATAATATTATTTTGATTAGCAGAGTTAGTTCTGATTGGGATGCTTTTAAGTAAGTACATAATCAGTTACAAGGAATAGGGAAAGCCCTTTTTATATGACATTTATTAGTTTTGTGGATAAGATATAGGGAAGGATGTGGGAACATTAATACCAAAAGAAAATCAGGGCATTCCGGCATTTATCGTGGTGAAAAGAAAGGCACTGGAGTGATGTACTCAATGAAACTGAACAAAGTAATAGGAAACAGGAACAGGAGAGGCAATTCTGTGGCTTTAATGGGGTCTTGGAACATACTTCTTGCTGTGATTCATTGGAGATGAAAATGTTGATGCAGGAAAGACAGAATGAAGCAAGAAGGTGGAGTCTCTCTAATCATATATGATGTCCTAATGTACTAGTTGATTAGGGAACCTATGTGATTTAAGAACTAGGAGGCCTTAGGATATTAAAGAAATAGCTGTTTCAGTCTTGAGATAGGTGCATCTAATATAAAGAAAAAAGAAATGGCTGAAGATGAAATATATTTCTAAGAGTGTTCTATCACAAATAGAAAAGACTAGTCATAGGATAATTTTCCATTGAGAAAAGGAAATTGGTGTGATAAGCAACAAAGAGAAAGGAGGGCTGTTCTGCTATAAAATAGGTAAACTCCCATTTTGGGACTAAATGGGAAAGTAATAGCTAATCTCCCAGATCACAAAATATTGTTTCTTTTAATACTTTGTTGAGTGTAGTAGGTTTTGAACAAGACCGTGGTCTGTAAGCCCACCAAGGCCGCAAATTATATGTTAGTGATAGTATTTTGGATGGGAGTGGGAGGCAAACTGCTCCCACGTCCACTCTTAATCCTCCCAACTTTTAAAATGGCCTAGAATCATATTAGAAAATGTATTTTGATCCAGATTATGGGGGATAAAGGTGGGAATGGAGGAAATTTATCTTCCAGAGACCTTCTGTTTTCTATTTTCACCTCAACTCTTGCCCCTAAAAAACAAAATAAAAACAGCACACTTTTAGCCCTATTGTTGAACAGCCTCTTAAGGCACTTTAAAATGTCAGGAGGCCAAAATGGAGCCATTGGCTTTAGTGATGTTAGAATCCATCCAGTGGGTACCCTGGAAAAACTCTGAAGATTTGGGGTGTATTGCTGTAGATTCAGTGGAAAGTAAAGACATGACATGAAGTTGCTTCCATTGATACTTTACATGGAAATGAGTGTCCTTTAATAAGGAAAGTTATCCGTGTTACCTAGATATACAGATTAGTTTTATACCATGGCTTATCCTAGAGGCACTGGTTAGGAAGATGTTCAGGTGGTAGTTTGGAGAGTTACTTGCGGTGGGAACGCTCAGGATATTTGGAGATTTGCATGTTACAGTGTATCTGACAACCCCTATGTTGGAATGGAAGTTGGCAGCAAAGTTCCTGTGCCTAGTAGCAAGATGTGGCCCAGTTTGTATGTGCATGTGTATGTACATGCATGTATACTTTTGGGACTTTAGAGAGTGATGTGCATGATCTCTAGATACCTCATGCTTTTATGCTTTTTTCATAGAAAATGCAGTACATATTTTAATATAATTCCTTATATTAGCTAGTTCTCTTGGTGGGCCTATGCAGAAAGCAGGTTGCTGGATCAATAAGAATAAAGGTTAGAAATTATTTTGTAAGTATAAAGATCAGTTGGATAAAAGATGGATCATTACCTTTTTTTGTGTTTAGACAATTTTCACTTTTATGGTAGCTGCAAGAGGCATAGAAAAAAGTCAACTCATACGAAAGTAACAGAAAAAGTATTAGGATTTCATTAATATTGGTTGCCTAGTAAAAAAGAAAAATAACTGATCAGTTTTTGTTCATTAGCTGTGGGAATGACTGTTCTATAGTTTGAATTACTAATTTTACTAGTACTTTATGTACCAAATACAAAGTATTGTTAGATGTAAGGTTAATACTTTTTTCTGTATATCCATCTGTCAACATTTTGATGCAAGTAGATTATCTACTTGGATTTGTGGTATACCTGTGTAGGGTTTTTTTAATTACAATTTATATGTAGTATTTGATGCTGTGAAATGGCGCTCATCATCTGAAAAGTGGACCCTGCAACTGCAGGAAAAATGCTAGGATGATGATATTTTATTTATTTTATTAAATTTATATGCTGCCCATCTCCCCCAAAGGGTGACTCTTTGGGTTATGTACTGTTGTACTCTGAATTCAGGTGGATTTACTTTGGAACGGTTATATATAGAATAGCACTATCAGTCATTGACTTATTTGTTAGGTCAGTCATTGACTTATTTGTTAGACTTGTTTATCTTCAGTCTTCTGCAGTGTCATATTGTTTATCTTTGAATTCCTGTAGGAAAGGTGTGAGAAAAAAAGAACATTGCTAAATTGTTATAGATGTTGAATTATAGTGTTATGTATAATTATGTATAATGGGGTGGAGAATTTTCCAAATCTGTGTTGATTCTCTTGGCTTTTATGATATCATTCTACTTTATCCTTTCACATGACATTTCAGATTTGATTTAGAATCAAATACCTTTGAAATCTTTTTTTCTGAAGGGTTAGTCATTATAAAGTTCAGGGGTGATCTTTTCCTGTGAAAGGCCACTAATTCATGAAGAAAGTCAGTGAGGAGTTGTAATTTGTGCTGGGCAGAGGATACTTGCCAGCTCTGGGAATCTGTAGTTCTGCTCACCACAGCAAGTGCCTCATTGCCTTCTCTTGAATGTAATAGGAGGGCCAGCCTCTCACTAGCCTCAAGCTACATTTGTGGTTCTAAGAATAGTCTGGCTTCCAACTGTGCCAAACCCTTTCCCTCCATCTTTGGAGGAGAAGGCTGTGGCGTTCTGCTTAGATGGCAGTCTGAATGCTTCGATGACCCGACAGCAAAACAATCCCTTGCTTTCTACCCTAGCTCCAAGTGTGAAGATGGAAAGGATAGGCATCTTCCCTTCAGTTGTCCTGTTCATCTGAAGCCCTCCAAGTGCCTCCAGAGTATAGCAGAATTGCAGAAATAAACCTGTCCCATTTTCTAGCTTCAAACAGAGGGACAGTGTGTACTGTTATAAAGTACAGAGCTTCTTATTGATCAGAAATGTTGGCATGGCTACCAAAAGCAGCCCTCTTAAGAGAAAAATCCAGTCCTGAAAAATATTTTTTCTCAAAATCAGCTATAAATCCTGGTTTGTTTTGCTGCTTGCTTGAAAGGCAAGTTTGGAGGTAGAACCTATGAATGCAGGCTGGCATATCCAGCTTTTCTGTATCACAGTGATTGTCTTGCTAATAGTCCATTTAAGCTGGCTATTTTGTGAAATTTATAAAGTTGTCCTGTTCTGATTCCAACATATATATTCTTGTAATAATCATGATTAAGAGTTTGGAAACCATATTCTTGTCCATTCAAGGTGCCATTCCTAATTCAAATGTTTAAGATATTTCTACTGAGAAAAACACCTAAAATAATGAAATCTAAAAGCTATCTGTAAAATATCTTAAGAAAAAGAAATTGGTTGTTGTAGATTTTGTAATGTCAGAGGTTGACTTAATAAGAATGCAGCAATGATTAATTTAAGATACTAAAACTATTCAGGCAAGTATGCACGTATATATTATAATGACTTTTCTTAAAGTAATTGGATTATATTTAGTGAGCTATTTACATTTAATAATTAAGAAAAGACTTATCTTCCCAGTATTCCCCAAGTTCAACAAATGGTAAGGTAAGGAAACTGTGTATTAGAATATAATGAATTGTATAAAGCATAAGTTGAATCAGAATGAGCTGTAGGTGTTGTCGAAAGGCTGCTTTATTTCAGTAATTTAGAACTGCCATTGAAAGTATAGTGCATAATTTAAAAACTGACTTAAGGAAAAGGGAACTGCTTAAATGGCACAATTTTGGATACATGTCCTGAAGAATGCCAGCAGATAAGTCATTCCTAGCTAGATACATTATGAGTGGAGAGGAAAAAAACTCTAAAGAGAAATTATATGTGCAAATCTTTGTGTAAGGAAGTAACTCATGCTTGCATAATCTAGCTCAAATAAACTTGAGAAATTTCCCAGGTAGAGAAAGCAATATGGCAGCCATACACAAATGAAGACAGACAAACCATTTTTAGGTATATTTACATACTGGCATCAATTCAGCTTTCAAATATGTATAGCATTAATTGTGAAATGTTGTTGAGCAGGGCAAAAGAATGTATAGTAGCCAGTTTTCAATTTACAAATAGTTTTCAGTCTTGTCATCTGAAAATGTATGTGTTTGCCACAGGCAATTTACAGATGGTCTAATATCCTTGCAATTGTTGTGTTTCTGGAGAGCATAGGATGGATTTGAAGAAAAGCCAATCTGTGCAGTAGCCCCTAACTATGGTATAGTTATAATTTATACTTGGCTTGTTTTGGGGTTTCTGTCTTCTGTTCATTGTCTTATTTTAAGGCTGAATTAAAGTACAATCCTCAATGATGCTATTTGGAAGTAAGTCTTACTGAGTTCGATGGAGATCACTTCTTGGTAACTGTTTTAGTATAAAGCCATCTACTACTGGTTTCAGCCACACAGTTTGCATTCCTTGGTTGTACCATTGCTTACACATCAGATGAGCAACTGAATCACAGATCTGTTCTGCCAATTAAATTAATCTGTAGTAAGTGGCTTCTATCTCTAGTGGAGTAGAATTGGATCAGCTAACAACTCAGATGCTCTTTTTCTATAACACGTTGGACTGAACATCCAGCCATAATCACTGTGTAATCAAAGGTGGTTTCAGTGGAATTATAAAAAATGAAAAATTATACATTGACAGAACATTTTGCCTCTTTATCTGTGTGTTGTAAGATATGGTCTTGCTACTGGTTGTTGTAACTAGTTCTGGGTGCAAAACTGCTAAGATATGTAATAGGTAAGAACAACACTCTTATTCCAAAATCTTTTTCCCAGTTTTCCCCTTTTTCTAGCTATGATCAGCTGGGGGGGTAATAGCATGCTTTAAGTGTAATGATAAACCATGATTTTGTATCATGACTATAAATAGAAAGGTATCTGCACAGGTGTCGGGCTAAAACATTCCTACTTCTCTTCCATCTGTGTAGATGACAGGAGAAATCAGAATTTCAGTTCAGTTTACCAGATTGGTTTATATAATATGCTAACTCTAACAAAACAGAATTGCTATGTTTACATAATATGCTATCCCTGGATAAATAACTGACATTATGACTTTATGTAAGGCCTGCTTCACACTGTGTTCCCACAACATGCTGAACCACAAGTTATTCAACTTTATTTTAGCCTAGTCTAACTGATGTGCTAAGGATTATTTTAAAATAATCATCTAGACAATTGAAAAATAAGCCATTAAGACAATCTGGGATATGAAGATGGTTATCTAGCAATTGAATTGAGCCTTAAATTACAATTCCTTGTTTATACCTAATGACAAACAAGTCACCTGTGTAGATGACAGGAGAAGTCACCTGTGTCTTCCTGGTTTCAAGGGAGGGACACCTAGAACTTGCACACATTATGGTTAAGCATTATGTATGACTGAGCTCAATGTGTTGGTCATCAAATTGTTGTAGTTTCACTTTGGCACTAGTAAGACAGTTTGAGCTATTAATCTAGTTTATAAGTTTTATCATACACTACTGGTGGAACATAATGCTTCTTGCAAAATGAATAGGCAAATAGTTAGCTTAAAGAGTTCCAAAACCATTCTGTAATGCAAAAGCTGCTGAAAGTGTATCCTCATCAGTAGGTGCCCAAAAATAAGATGTAGTACTCATGTAGTACTCATGTATCTTCATTATTTGATGCCATGTTCTAATAATAATATACTAAAATATAAAATGTTATTGTAAGCTTGCATTGTAGCTTTGCAGTATGTATAATTAATGAAAAATACTCACCTGCCATTATCTGCTTTTTGACATGAGTTGATGTCTAGAAATAAGAAATAGTGGCTATTGTGTATTGACCAGGGTTTTTATGGAAGACACCGTTAATGTAATAGGACTGGTTCCAATGGAAATACTGTAAGTTAAATGGTTAATGAGAAATAGATTAATATTAGCATATATTCTAAAAGTGGAGGTCTAAACTGGAAACGCTTTGCTGCATTACCTTATCCAGCATCCATTATTTCTTGCATGTAAGATCCAGAGTGCTTTTGACTACCTGAAAACAGTCCCAATTATTATAACTCTGTTGTGGGGACTGCATTATTTGTATCTGTTTCACATAGGTATAAGAAATCTTCAGGTGCCAGAAACCTTACATGGCAACAAGCCTTGGTTATTCCATTTACTATTCTCAGTTGATAGCTTTGAGTTCTCATCTTCCTAATGAGTGTATTTATGTGTGCACTTAATTTATAAATTGACTGTTTGTTTATATATATATATTATAAATTGACTGTTTGTGTGTATATGTGTATGTGTATATATATATATATACATATCATATAAACAGCTGCCATTGAATGGTTGATCTATCAGTAATGTTAAGTACTATACAGGGTGGAAGAGTTTGTGAACCCATCTGATTCCACAGCTTCTGCTGATGTGTCTCAGAAACTTCATATTGTTTACAGTTGTTGTACTTATCTACATTAAAGTATAAATGTTGTGTTCTTATTGTTGAGATGAATTAGTGAGAGCAATAGGATAAGACATTCTTATATTTTGCAAAGTATTAACAAATGTAATCCATAGTTGTATGTAAAATTGCAAGTCTTTATTAGAAATAAATTTGATTATGCTGGATAATTGGAAATAGCTTCAAAGAGCCAAACCTGCAGTAACACTTGTCTAAATTTCATGTGTGTATACAAACATTTCCCTAGTGCATTGAGTAATGAGAATATTATTCTATCCTTGGTTCTTTAAAGAGAAGTGCACCCTGTAAAGAGGATATGACAGAGGCTACGTATGAGTCAGTTGTTATGAATAGGAAATAAGGATTTAAGGCTGACTTATTTATGGAGGATATCTCTAATCAAAGTCTTTCTGGACAATTGTCAGTATATTTTGTTTTTAATATCTATCCATCTGTCTGTCTTGTAGTGGACATTTTAACTGTTTTACAGTTACCACTTCTACGGTTTTGTAACTCACTTTAGGCTCTTTAAAACAATATATAAAGAAAGAAATCATAATATGGGGGGGGAGGGAAGAATCAGTTAAAACCATAGCTTCTCTTTTCCAGTTATTGTTTGTCTGCTAGCTACAGCTGGCCTATAAATGACAGAAATCTGTGTTTGAGATAATGGCAAAGAATAAGTGCTTATTACAGGTGGATATGATGTGTCATATAACAATGGTATCTTGCATAATTATTTGTACTATACAGTGCTGTTTGCTGAGGCTCCTCTCTTACGTAGGTTTATAATTGTGGTGCCTTGAGTTTATAGCATCCTTTTTTGGAGGGGGGGATGCAGAATTTTCTGCTGAGCATTCTTTTTAAAGTTTTCTAATAGCTATCTTTTTTCTCCCTTTTCCTGGCTATTCAGAATTACATGAAACTGTTCTTTCTGGCAGTTTTTCGGAGGAACTATTAACTGCTGAGAGAACTCACTGTCTTAAGACACAGGAAATAACAGTTTGTCTTGCTTTGGTAAAAGGAAATAAGATTTCTAATTTGGGGGCCTGATAGGAATTTTAAATTTTGACCCATTTGTTCTTTTCTTCCTTTGTTTCTAAATCTTCTAGTGTCTTTGATCCATCACTGGTCGCTCTGAAAAGCCATCCCTAAGAAGCTTGTTCTGTTTGGCTTTGTTATGTGGATCTGTAGATATTTTAACAGGGTCCCTACTCAGGTATTTGCTTGAATGCACGAGGGACTGAAAGTACAGAAGAAGGGATTGTACATTCTACCCCTACCATTGTTGTCCTCGCATCCTGTTCAAACCACCCCTCCCACCCCTTTCTATTCCCAGCTTCTAGTTGGCCTGGGAGATCTGAAAAGATACATAATTGCACTCTCCGGCTGTGAGTACATTTTTCAGCATAATCCTGGATCCTATTTTGGATCTCAAATGTCAGCTCTTTAAAGTAGACCAGGTTCGGAAACAGATACTACAAGAAATACTAGAACTCAATTTATAACTTATAATAGCAGAATCTTGAAAATCTGACAGTGTTTCTTCTTCCCTTCCTTTATACCAAAGAGAGTCAAGGCAGGACAGTCTTGAGTTTTTCTCATCCCTTCCTGTTTTCTAGGCTAAGTTCATGTTTTACCGGTGATTGCCATGTATCTTCTTCAAAGCCATCTTCTTGCTCCTCTGCATCAGATTATTCAGAACTATAAGTGTGTTTAAATGGCCGCAGAATCAATTCTCCTCTAGACTTCTTTGCTCAACATTAGGCGATTTTGGGAAATGTAATATGGCCATCTTGTTTGGTCCCATCCTCTATTCAGTTTTGCCGTTTTGTGAAAAAGTTTTTGCCCCTTTTGGATTTTCTGAATCTTTACATATCTTTGCCATAGAATATTATTAGACTTTCATGTGAGTCCTGTTTTTTTTTTAATTTAATTTATTTCTTAAGCAAAATCATCTAATGTCTGGGGTCACACTCCCCCAGTTCAATCAGTTGAATTAAAGGCATATCTAGAACTAGTTGCATAAGTACTTCATTAGCAACCAAAGCTAATTTGGGGTTGCCCTATAAAAAAAATTAACAATAAAAACGCATCACAGAGATTCTAAGTGTGCGGCATACCCCACTCAGAAATTTCTGATGACTTCTATAAAGTCATCAGTGCCTTTATGGATGAAGAAGAACAGGTTCACTGTTTTGAAATGGCTACAGTGATGCTTAAAAGTTTGTGAACCCCTTTTGAATTTCCAGTATTTCTGCATAAATATGACCTAGCTTTGGATCATTTTCCTCAATAAATAAATAAATAAATAAATAAGTATAATGTTTTTGACTCATTTGTTTAATTGGATTCTCTTTATCTACTTTTAGGACTTGTGTGGAGAACAGATAATGTTTTAGGTCATATTTATGTAGAAATATTGAAAATTCTAAAGGATTCACAAACTTTTAAGCACCACTGTAAGTCAAATTCCAGCTTAAACCCAACAAATGTGATAGGACCTGAACCAGCGGTGCATCTAGAAAACACTCAAACGTTACCATGTTGAAGAAGCCATGAAGGAACAGACCAACATTTCTACATAGCAGTGCAAGAGACTGGTAACAGGAAGCATTTGGTTGCAGTTTTTGTAGCTAAAGATGGTGCACCCAGATAATGAATCTAAGGAGCCAGTTTGCTTTTTGCACTGGCATCTTACATGCTGAATGACTTTAGGAAATCAGTGAAACAAGCACCCAACTTTGGAGTTACTGGCTCAGTAGACTCCATTTATATACCAGTGGAATCTACATAACCTCTGATAACATTCAGCAGCAAAGATATGCAAATATTTGGAAAGTACAAAAGGGAACTATATTTTTTAAAACAGAGCTATAATTGCTGACATATTCAGGGAAACATCTAAATAGGGCTCAGAACTTTTTCTTTAACACATCGGGTAGACAGAGTAGATTGCTTTCAGAATCATCATAGCGGTGTTTCGGATGCATATCCCAAAAGATACTTGATGTTAAAGTGTGGTGTGTCATTAGTGAAGAGCTATTGTGGCAATGCTGATTTGGAGGTTTTTCCACATATTGTCCAAGAGATAGTTTCTCTTGTTTAAAAAATAAGGAAAAAAATCATAGCCTCCATGAGTTTCTACTTCAGTTACGAGATTTATGTGTCAACTTCTTCAGAAACTTTTTATTTGAAGCTTTTCTTGCTGTTATTTTAGGGGAGGGTGAGGCCCTTGTTGGTTTCCTTCCTTTCAGTGTTCACTGAGGGTTTTCAAGCAGGGGAAAAAGCAACATCTCTGAGTAGTTTGATACCAAAGAATTGTTTACATGAAGTAGTTCTATAAGCATTTTTGTGATCTGTGACAGTGAAAATCATGGTTTGTTCAGGGGCACATGAGTCCTTTACTCAACCTCCAGGGTACTTTTATTTGTATTATGCTTTGGGTGCCCCAGAGTCCACTTTTTGATGTTTGGGCCTTTTACAAGCTAATGTTTGTTTGTACAAGCTGAAATGTAGTATCTGCATACAAATGCAAGCGTGTTTTCCAGCCAGATATGGACTGTATGCAAGTGGTGAATCTCTTCAAATGACTGATATGCAATGTATAAGAACTCTTGGATAGTTCAGACGTTTTTGCTTCAGCTGCTGTTAAGGATTATATCCATATATAACCTGAACGGTAGCCTGCTGCCACATGGCAGAGTCTTTTACTGTAGGGTTTGAGGTTAAAATGCATAATCATATAATTGTAGGCGGATAGTCTATATCAGACTTCCCCCAGGCTGGTGTTTTCCAGATGTGTTTGAATTTCACTTCTCATAATCCCCAGCTGACATTACTTTCCAAACTTTGACGATTCTGATTGGGGATTGTGGGAGCTTAAGTGCATTGCATTCAGAGGGTACTAGATTGAGAAAGATACTCAAGATACCTCTGATACTACTTTCCTTACTAATGCCATGGAAAGCAGGTACTGTAAGAGAAATTTGTTCAGTGATAGTGTGCTTTGGTAGAAAAGCAGATGGGTAGCCTTGGGATGCTTTTTTCATTAATTCTAACACTTTAAACAGAAAAAAAAAATCCCCTCATTTTTCACAGTGTAAAATTGGAGCAGTCTTCCTTCATTTATGAAGGAGTGTGGTTTTCTTCGGTGTTATTTCTATATAACTAGTGGGCTTGTGATACTCTTTGCCCCCACCTATCATCTTTGCTGCATGCTTATGTTTGCATTTCCATTTCCGCTTTTGTATTGCCACCTCTTTTACGTTAGTCTTCCTCTCCATAGACATTTTTACTGTTCTTTCTTGCTTTGTTAAACCAAACTTTTAATATAAAAATGTGGGGATTGTTTATATCCTAAATAAAGAGAATACAGAGTCAAGTTGGTTTATGAGTATATTCATCTCTCCTTCTGATGAGTGAATTAACTTTTATGTCCAGAAGCAATGTATGGATATCTCATGATGCACATCAGTCATATCTACTAAAATGAGTTCATCAGGGGAGCTTTAAATCGAGCTGGATTACTAATGCTAGGGAGGTGATGTTTACCTTACCCATGCAAGAAACAGCCTTTTAGAACAGCCCTCCTCAGAAGGTACTAGTACATTAGTGATTATGGATCTGTGATTTGAATTTCCTTTGACATGTATAGTTTTTCATAGAGTTCTCATAACCGTTGAAAGTTCATGCAGGTTTGTATTCTTACATAATCTTTTCAAATTAGCTTTGAATTCTAATCTTTGAATGAAGAATGCTATTAGACAATACTTGGGTTTTAAAAATATGTGATTTTTCAATTTTCAGTGATCCTTCAATAAGTATAATTAAGAATAATCTAAGAAAGAACTTAAGTTAGTGTTCAAAATCAAAAGAAAGTAGTAAATCATAAAGCATATTTGGCAATGGATTCTAAATTATGATTAAAGTATATTACAAAAAAAATCCCTAAAAGTGAAACAGGAAGATTTTCTGAATTCAGTTTTTTAACTGATTCAAGAGCACTGAAGATGTTACCTAACTGGGTAATGTAATGTCTGCAAGAATACAATCAAGCTCAGAGAACCCAAGGACTCCACAGTTCAACCCTGAGCTACTTATATTCTCTCCTGTTGGTACTAATTCAAGAATTTTGAATGGGCATATGCCACTTTTGTGAATAGTTCTGTGACTTAATAATTTTTTATATTTTTCAAACGGTGACGTAGGTTTCTTTTGCTGATTCTAAGAGTCAGAATTAACAGACTGCCTTTGTGCATCTCTTCAGCATGATATTCCTATTTGCAGCATATTGTGTAACAGTAGTTGACATTTAGCAAGCCAGATGTGTGTCATCTGAAGGATGCTAATCCTTCTCTGAAGCTAATCATTGCAGGGAAACCCATGCATTTGAAGTTAACCTTAGGGTTCAGAGCCAGGCTTGCCAAGAACATAGTGGATGACTTTAAATAAATCTTACTTAACCTGTTTCCCAGCTAAAAAGTTTAGTAAAGAACTACACTGCAGAATTAACATGAAGATTGAGTAAAAGATGACTTTGTGTGCTAAAATAAAGAACCAAATCCGTCTATTACAAAATCAGAACTAGAAGTTGTCCCTAACAGTTGTGATTATGAGCTTAACATGCAAATTGACCTCTGAAATACCAAGCAAGATGACCTGATAAGAGGTAGATTAATTTCTTTTAAGATTTCCTGACTGCTCTTTGCTCTGGCTGTTAATTTCTTTAGGTTTTTTTCCCCACTGTAACTTCGTGTTACACATAAAACCTTGGATGTTGTTCTGTACCCTCTAGATCTTGAACTCCTCTGCAGTGGTAGGTCAAATTTGGAAATTCAGATTTTTGGCTTGGGAAGTAATTAGCAAAAGCTAAATCAGCTTCGGTCCCTTAACACCCCCATAGAAAAGCATTCAGGAATGACTCCTGGACCTCAGAGATAAGCTGCCAGCTGCCACAGAGACTATAAAAGGGTGGTTCAAAGTCAAGCATAAACAGCTGACTTAAAAAAAAGAAAAAGAGTCTTGGATTGGTGCTGTTGGTGACAGGAAGCCATGTTCCCCAATCTGTCAGCTTCCTGCTTTTTTTCCCCATTCCATCCCACAGCAGATCAGAGCATTTGTCATAAGACAGCTGTCTCCTTTAGCAGAGCTGTTTGCTGTTTAACCTAGGGGTGGGTTCCCTTTTCCTCCTTGAAAATTAGCTAATTAAATGCAGTATATTTTATTTTCACTAGTTGGACAGCTCATAAACACATGGCTGTGTTCTCCAACAGAGTGCAAATTCTTGAAGAGAAATATCAGTGTCTTTTGAAGATGAATGGCTTGAGCATACAGGCATTTTAATACTTTATGATTGCTGAAAATTGGATGGTTAGTTTTATAGTAGGTGGAAAGGTGATGAACATCAAAAGCGTATCATGCTTTCTGTATTTTGAAATTTTTATCCCTAGTGGCTGTAGAATATTTATTTAATTCGATTTAGGTTTCTCCCAACTACAAACTGATTTGTTTAATAATATTTATTAATAAATGCTTTCTTTAAATATTAACTGAATTACAGAAGCCTTGATAAAAAAAACTTTGGGGAGGGCAAACAAACATGATCGTTCTTCAGATCCTTTCAGAGTTTGTGTAATAATTTCAAAAGGCATGGTATTTATCTGATAGCGATAGGCCATTGCCTGCTGTACAGTAAAATTACTTTTTTTTAAAATGCAGATGTCTTAGTAGAAAAACCTTCCTTCATGAGGTAATTTATGAAAAATGGTGCCCTCTGGCTAAAAAGCGGTTGTTAGTAAGCTTCCTGGTCAGCTAACAGCACTTCCTGTTTTTTTACGAGAATCCAGCTTGTCTAGCATGACAAATTTTAATCCTTCCCCAGCTGAAATGTTTGTGTCAATGTGCATATTTTATGTTGGTCTTTCATAGTTTTTGAAAATATTTAGCAGTAATTGGAAAAAAATCAGATATATAGTTCTGAATAAATGGATGAGGGGCAGGTTACAGCAGCTTTATGACTTTTTCGTTGGAGGGAGTTGGAACTATCAGGCTTTGTTTTCTTTATGGCAACCTTAAAAGTCAGGTTTATTTTCAAAGTTTGTCTCATATAGATTATGACAGAATGCAAACATAAATGTGTTCACTATAGTAATGTTGGTTTGTGAGCAGGAAAATTAATGTATCTCTAATGTTGCTAAGGTCTGTGGCTAAATAATCTTTTTTCTGTTTGGGGATTATTCTTTATCTTTCAGAATCCTGTTTGAAGCTGGTCCACCATGCCCTTAGTAACAAGAAATATTGAGCCAAGGCACCTGTGCCGCCAGACATTGCCCAATGCTCGGAATGAGCTGGAATGTGTGACCAACATCACCCTGGCAAATATCATTCGACAGCTGGGCAGCTTGAGTAAGTACCATAACAAACTGCTCTCAAGAGCTATTGGGCTCCCAGTTTTTTCTCAGTGCCCTTTTTTGTTGTGACTTATTTTTTATCCATCTTTCTCAGTACCAAAAGATCTTCCAGGTAATGTCTTTTGAGAAGGATGCACAGGATAGCTGGAGTAAAAACAGAGATAAAACATGCCCAAGTTATGTTTTTAAAATTATCTGTATCCAGAGCATACTATTAAGCCTTGTTCAGATTCCAGTGTTGAAAATTTTGTCAGAACATAAATGGAACAACTTAATGATTAGAACTGAAACTTACTTCCTTGCATACTTGAAATTCCCCAATTGAGCTTACTCTTCATTTTTTAATTTATTTTCTTGCTGAATATGTCTGTAGATGACAAATAATGAGTCGGAAACAGGTAATCCCCAGTTTAAGAACAGGTTCTGTTGCCAAGGTCTGTCCTTAAGTCAAATTTGTATGTAAGCCGGAACAGTATTATTGTATAACACTATATAAGTAGTATTGTGTAATGAACTTGAACCACTGTATATTTAACTCGAATCATTGTATATTTAACTCAAATTTTGCTTCAGTAGGCTCCATTCTTAACTATGAGTCATCCTTAAACCGAGTGTTCTTAACCCGGGGACTACCTGTGGCTGGACAATATCTTTATATAAAAGCTGAGTAAAACATGGGCTAAAGTAATAAAGAAATCAGTCACAGCAATTTTTTGCAACTTAAATGTTTCCTTATTCCAGCAGACTTCATTTTTCAAAATGATTTACTGAACATACTTCATTTACTCTTTGAAATAAACAACTAAAGAGTGATTCTGTCCAAGCTGTCAAAAATATGGTGGAGATTATTAATATTTCTAATTTGCCCAATAACCAGAATTCTCTGAGCCAGTTATACAGTTACTTAAAACATGGAGAACAATCAAATAGTAAAATAAATTAATAAATAGAACAGGAATGATTTAATGAAAATCATACAGAACCAAAATCTCAGCATAATATGAGCACTTAAAATCAAACGTTAACTATAAAAATATTTATAGTTTTTATAACTGTATTCCTGTAGAAGAAGAGGAATGTCTTAACCTGATGCTGATAACACTGTGGTGCAGGTGCATGGTGTGCTATCCTCAGCAAAGCTTTTCACAAGCAGGGCTTTCCCTGCCTTTTTTCATGGTAGGACACCTAGAGGAGAGCCTCTAAAGATGGCTGAGCATCCTAAGGAAATATCAGTTACAGGTAGTCCTCAGGTTGTGACCACTCATTCAGTGACTGTTCAAAGATACAATGGTGTTAAACAAGTGGTACTTACAACTGATCCTCGAAGTTCCGGCCATTGCAGCACCCCCATAGTCACGTGATCACAATTTGAGCACTTGACAACCAGCTCACACTTACGACAGTTGCAGTGTCCTGCAGTCACATGATCATCATTTGCAACCTTCTCTGCTGGCTTCCAACAAGCATAGTCAATGGGGAAGCCAGCAGGGAAGGTCACAACTCACTCCTGTAAGTTGCTTCCACTGCTTTTTTTCCTGAGGAGACCCACTACAGAGTATGAGATCCCAGGAATCTTGTACTCCATAGCACCCGCCCACAGCACACACCCACCCACCCATGGCCTCCGGGAGCCTACCTGTACTTCGTAGCTCTTGCCTGTGGCACCTGTGCACCTCCCTCATGCTCCTTGTCTGAGACTCCCACCTTTTCCCACTTAATGACCCCTGCAGTCCTGGGGTTACAATGACAACCAGGGCTGTGGTTGTAAAGTGTGATGTCATGTGACCACATTGCTTGCCAACAGAAATTCTGGTCCTAATTGCCGTCGTAACCCGAGGACTACCTGTATTCTAGCCCAAGGCATTCAGCGGCTGATAAATCACTGGCTCATGATTGCATATTAAAATTAAATAGCTGGTTGGAATTGCTTTAAGTTACATAGCTATAGAAGTTTATATATTTCCTGAGTAAGCATGTATGTAACCTGATTGCAATAGCATTTTGGACATACTACTTTATAAAAAAGTCAAGCTGCTATACCTTCCTTCCCTAACATGGGTGGGAAGTTAGTTGAAGTCCAGATATCAGAAGATGGATGGATGGGGGAAGGTTGCTTTCTACAAACTAGGAGCATAACTCAAAGCCTTTATTCCTGTAGGTCATACAGCTTGCTCACAGACTTCTGCTATGCTGGTTTTCTCTATATGCATGCAAGGATATTATGTAAATTCACATATTTGAAGGCTAAGACTGTAATCCTGTGAACATGCATATGAATTTCCTGTTGAATAAAGCAAAATACTTCTGAGTAAACATGCATAAGATTGGGCTGTAAATGCCCCCGTCTTTGTAGAAGAGCTGAAAATTCCAGGCAAATTGCATGTCCATAATGTGAGATGAAAAGAAAATGTCTGTGCTGTTTGTTTGCTATTTATTTATTTGCCATTTCAGTCCAAGCAAGGAAAAGAAATCTAATAATTAGGATTAGGAAATTCATAGAATCAAATTTACAAATTTCATAGGATCAGATGTGCAAAGGAGACCATCCTTGCTTTTTCATACAACTGGGTTAATGCCTTGCATTTTACTGATGTAAAGAAGCAGTGCCAGTTTTGGGAAATGTAGCCTGATCTCATGCAGTGAGCAACATAAGACACCGAGATTCAGCAGCAATAAAGTATTATTGATTTCAAAGTTTGTGAAAGAAGAATTTCAACACACATTCACACTCATACCAACATACACACCTGCCTGCAGTTGAGATGGCTGAGCTCAGCCTTGCTTGGAGAAGACAGCTATGTAGCACAAGTGGAGGGTCCAGACAATGGAGTCTTCCAGCAGAGGCCTATACAGCTTATTTTTTAATCTTTTGCTGGCAGTGTCCATTGCACGTTCTTTGCACATCACCTCAGCCTTTTGTGGACCTTAGATTGCAGAGTCAGATGTGACTTACTGCACGGCAGTTACATGTTAATGTTCTTATCACTGGTTGCTGTCCTCCAGACCCTCTCTGGTCTGACCTTGATAAATTGCTTCTGAGGTTCCATGCATAAGTGTAGGAGCTTAGTTTGTACCCATATACAGATGCCATTCTCCTGTTTCCAAGTGGTGATAAACTTGTTTTCTTTTCACATTCCACTTGCCTATTAGCTTAACTATCACTGGTGCCAGGTTGCTTGCTGTCTCCCAAAGTTCAGGAAAAGGTGAACCAAAGTTGCCTCAGCCATACTTACAACATATGGATAAACCTGGCATATGGATAAACTTGGAATCATCTAAAAGAGGTGGAGCATATAATCTTACCATTTAAGGATATGATTCCAATGCGGAGGTCTATCTACCCCTTTCTGTGTTACTCTGGCTTGTTGTAAACATGCAGGCATGCTGGTACATGCTGGTTAGTCACTCCTGCTGCACCTCTTTTGTCAGCAGGAGCAGCTGAACAAACAAACTGTGAAAGTCCCTTGTTTAACTTCATGTGTGTATCAGGAGCTCAGCTTGTTCCTTACAAGCTAGAATGAGAAACCAATGTCTGATTGCACAGAAAATTGTACTCAGAAACCAAAATATAAATCAAAACCTGTTTGAAAGTTCAGGACTAAACAGAGCAAATAATTCTTTTACATAAAATCTACTTCTGGTTGCTCCAGGCTTTCTTTATTGAGGGTAGGGGCTGTGTTGGTGGGAAGTCTTTTGTCTTACTGTTTAAACAACTGGGAGTCAGAAATCCTTGCAGAGCCATTACAGATCACTCAATACATGTGCTCATGCAGACACTAGTTAGACACTAGGTTCAGCTTGAAAGAGAAATAGGTTTATCATACCTGTTCTACTGTGCAGTCCCAAATAATGACTACGATGAGTCAATGGGCTAATGTAGTATAGGAACTTGCTGCTTATTCCCCTGCTGAAAATCTGTTGTCTTTTCTTGTTTCTCTTCTTTTCCCCACCCCTTTTTGGAGGAACAGCAGTATTTCTGCCTGCAAAGCAAATGTGTACACAAGACAGCTTGACATGTACATAAAATGCTGCTTAAACTCTTGAGGTTTGAAAAGGTTGAAATATATCAGCAGAACAGTCTGGATATTGCTGTAGGATGAAAATTGTGGAAGGAGCCTTTTCTTGAAATCGGTGTGCATTTCTGAGGAAACGGGTGGGGAATGAGGCAGATCTGCTGCATCTCTTGATTATGGTATTTTTATTATTAAAACTTGGGCATGGTTGAAGACAGTCCAAACCTTTAAGACTTGCTCTTCTTGGATTGTTTTGGAAATGGTGCATATATCCTTGCTGCTGTTAATCCAGAAAAATTATATAGATGTAACACATTTCATCTGAGTTTCTTTTTCTCTTTCCCTGCCCCACACATAGTACAATGTGCAAGCTTTGTGGATTGTGGAACCACTTCATTTGATATGTGACACTTCATGCAGTTACAGAGTTTAGGACAGTATGGTCAAAGAGCAACGGTTTCCAACATAAAAGGGTTTATCCAAGAAGTTGACAGTTATTCCACCTGTGGATCCCCAGAGACCAGCTAATTCTCTTGGGTGTAGAGACTCTGTAGTAGTGTTTCTCAGCCTTGGCAACTTGAAGATGTGTGGACTTCAACTCCCAGAATTCCCCAGCCAGCATGCTGGCTGGGGAATTCTGGGAGTTAAAGTCTACACATCTTCAAGTTGCCAAGGTTGAGAAACACTGCCAAGGTTGAGAAATACTGGTCTATAGGAATACAAACTGTGGGTCAAATAAAATAGTATATGTTGCATTTAATCAAAGGAGAATTACATTTGTAGAAACAGTAAAGTGCAAATGTGGTACTATGAAGTGTGAAAGAAAATCCTTTTAAGTACTGTATGACAGTGCTTCACATTGTAGCCTACATTTGAGTATTCTTTCTAGATAGGATCATACTCAAAATTTCACAGCAATATATACAATATGCATAAACATAATATGCAAATGTGTAACTATAAATTAACTCACTGCCTTTTTTGTATGGTGAAGTAGTTAAGGCAGGGGTGGGTGGGTGGAGAAAACATGGCTAAAAGAACTCACACTAATGCTGTTCACTATATCTCACCATATCTTTCTGTCTTTGCAAACCATCTTTGTTTCCCCTAATGCCGCACACTTAGGACCTATACTATTGTCTTTGGGAAAACAAGGAATCGATTGATATAACTGAATAGATACTGAATGATTTCCTTCATTTTCTTGGCATTTCAAAATTGTTGAACACTGCTGTGGGCTTCTTAGGAGTCCATGGGAACTTCAGGTGTTCCATAGGTTTGCCTGTAGACTTTAATTTGTTTTAATTATTTATTTAAAATATTTTTAATATCTTGCTCACCATGAAGTTTCTTTTTCAGACCTTTTGTTTGATTTAGTAGAAACATTAAATCTCCAATTCAGCATTGGAAACATTATTTTCAACCTTGAAAGTACCTTGCTTTGTTTTCTGGTGCTGCCACCTCAAGTAATAAATGACTTTGTGTCCAGTGTGAAGGAAAGCAGAGAGATAGGACCTCCTCTGGGTATCATGTAATGAAGTAAGTCTTTTAGAGCTTCCAGAAGACAGTGGGATAGAGCTATATTTTCTTTATCCAGCAGACCATATTAGAAGCTAAAAAAAAAACCACAATATGTATAATGACCTTCTTAGAGCTTAGGAAAGAGAATGGTGGGTTTCAAAATATTACAAGTTTGTAATATCTGCACATTTCTTCTTTATCAGGAAACAGGAAGCCACCTCCCCACTGCATCAAGAGGCAATTAGGAGGAGAATCAAGGAATCCCCACTCTAATAAATAAATGGGTGGAAAATAAACATATCCAGTTGCCAAGATTATTGTAACCTAATTTCCTTTTACCCTTTCAGTAAATCTGATTATTAAGATTGTGAGAACCTTGCTTTTTGGTTGTAATTGGCTGCTAGGCTGTGATGCTGCAGTCTGACTCCTGATTGTCTTTCTTACTACTTAATAAGTCCTTACCAATTCTGTATCACTCCCTTTTATTTTTAAAGATGCTCTTGCCAAATTCATAGCAATAGCTATAGCTTGCAGAAGTCAATTGGTACCTCCCGCTCATTGCTATTTCTTTCGGATTTGGTTTTCTTGCCCTTTTAAATATTGTGTTTTATGCTTTATTGGTCTGGGACTGTAAATAAGCTTAACTTAGGAAGTACCGTATGTATGTTGAATGTTTGTATGAATTTTTTTTTTTTAACTAATGTTCTAGTTTCGAAAGAAAATGTACTGCTTTCCATAACTGCATCCTGTGAATAAGAGCAGTAAAAATATTTAACTATGTATATGCTTAAGGTAAAGACTAATTCAAGTTGAGTTCAACGTGGTGACTTCTTGGCCACATCTATGTAGGGTTTTTTGGCAATAGTATGAAAGTGATTTTGTTGTTGCTTTTTTTCTGGGAAAATTTTCCAGCATTTCAGTCTAACTTCCTCTTTTTTCTTTTTCCAGGTAAGTCTGCAGAGGACATATTCGGAGAGATATTTACACAAGCAAACACATTTGCCTTTCGAGTGAGCTCTTTAGTTGAGAGAGTTGATCGCCTTCAGGTGAAAGTTACTCAGTTGGATCCCAAGGAGGAAGAAGGTATATATAATGTTACATTTTAGAACATTATGCTAAAGAGCTTCAGCAATAGCCAAAACTTTCTTGAGACTTTGGAGTGAATGTGAAAATCTCCTTGAGTCACCAGGTGATTGCCCAGCAGTCTCAGCTGACCATCACATTTTTCATTGTGCTTGCCCAAGAGATCCTTGTATAAAAATGGCACCATGCCTTATTTTGTTATGGAGGGAGGAGTCACTTGATAATAATGAGAAGCATGAATGTCTTTTGCTTGCTACTCGGTATAGAGGAAAGGGCAACCATGTACAGACTTCATTCAAGAGAAGCACTCCTTGCCTTGAGGTTCTCTGCAGCCCTTTCTTCTGATTAAACCATAGAATTCAGCTTTTTGTGTTCACTATGCAGGTGAACTGCCAACATTTCTGAGAAGGAAAGGGAACACAGGTTTAGAAGGGATTAAGAAACAAACATGCAAGGTATTGTCAGAGTAGCTTTTTGTGAGTCCAGGTAGTCAACTGCATCCAATGGGTTGCTGGTAAGAGTGGGAAGGGAAGCACCTTATTGATCTGAACTTTATTAGACTCTAGATTTCTATAAAGGTATCTTTCTAGCCTTAATTTTCTGAACGGTTGTTTATTTTTTAATTAAAATGTTTTAAATTTAAAAACAATAAATGTTTTATTGTTTGGTTAAATAATCATACAGTTTTTTTTAATTGTCAAATGCTAGTTCTCCATGGTTTTTTTTTAACCTCTGTTTAAAGAGGACTCATTCTCCACGCTTTGCTTTGTTTTTAAAGCATTCTGTTGTTGATAGACTTTAATTAGGGTCAGAGACCAGTGTATACACATAAAATTCATAAATACAACAATAGCAGAGGATCCAGGAGGCAACAAGAAATTATCTGTGGGAATATTAATTAAAAAAAAAAGTTTACAAGAACCCAGCCATGTTTGATAATATTTGTTGCCACGTTCTCATTGCTGCTAGGCAAAATTTGGCAACACTGTGAGAATTGCCCATAATCTGTGAGAAGAAAAGAGAGATGCCATTCATTATCTCTATGTGGTATTTTGCTTTCAATATACAGTGGTACCTCGGTTCACGAACTTAATTTGTTCCGTGACTCTGGTCACGAACCGAATTGGTCGTGAACCGAATCAAATTTTCCCATAAGGTTCAATGTAAGTACGGTTAATCCATTCTGACCCCTACGAATTTGGTCGCCAAGTGATTTTTGATCGCGTCCCGAATCAAATTTCCCTATAAAGTTCAATGTAATTACGGTTAATCCGTTCTGAACCATATGTTTTGTTTTTTTTTAAACCACACAAATATGACACAAAGTACAGTACGAAGAGAGAGAAAGCTAACCTTGCTCAACGCGACTTCTGGCGTGGAGGACAGGAAGGCGAGTGGGGAGGCGGTTACTGCTTGGAGGGAGAGTCCCCCTCCCTACAGGAAGCCGCGACCACGTGTCACGGCAGGGAAAATGGCCGTGGATCCTGTTCGTAACCTGATCCAGCGTTCGCGAACGGAGGCAAAATTTTGCGACCAGAGCTGTTCGTGAACCGAATTGTTCGTGAACAGAAGCATTCGTGAACCGAGATACCACTGTAATAACTGATTCCATAGCAGTTTGGCTCCTTTGGCTGGTATTCATTTTTGCTGGCTCTTGGACAGTTCCCTTTCTGACCATCCTTTCTGACACAGCATCAGAGTTATGAAAAGAGTTTTATTTTGAAAAGCTTTCTTGGAGATGTGGCAAAAGGTTCACCTCTCATAAGAACAGAGTGCAGTAAGAACAATAATTGGGCAAATATTAACCTGTGTTTGAAACAACTGCTTTCTTTCCTTTTTCTTTCTTTTTCTTCATAGTGTCCTTGCAAGGTATTAACACCAGGAAAGCCTTCAAGAGCTCCACAACTCAGGACCAAAAGCTGTTTGAGAGAGACTCTGCCCCTGTGCCTGTCCTTGAAACATACAGCACTTGTAACACGCCACCACCTCTTAACATTCTGTCCTCATACAGGTAACATATCCAGTTGAAACATCATGTACCTGCTCTAAACTTCCTTCTCTAAAAATTGTGGAATGGCACCAACTGGCTTGAAAGAGAGCCTGCTGTTTAAGTTTGGTTTAAATATTTTGGGTTTTTTGAGGAAAAAAGGAAGAGATGATGGAGAAAAGTGGGTGTGGTAGTAGTTGTCATGATACAGATTTATAAAAAGAGAATTTGGAGACAAATATTTGTCTATCAGACTAGAATTCTACAATTTGAAGTCACTTAATGTAATTGGAAATTGGTTAAGACACAGAAAAATATCATAGTATTTTATATGCTGTGTAAAAAACTTACATATCATTTCAGTGGTGCCTGTATTTGTTTATCATGTTAAAGAACTGCCTTCTTTAACTCTGGTTTTTTGGACAGCCCAAAGTCAGCCTTGTAGATTAGCAAAGACAAAATAGCCTGTTTGGCTAATTTATAACTTGTGTTCACTCTTTTTTTAAGATGCTCTTGGCCTGGGCCTGTTTTCTATTGCCTTACAGCAAACTATAGTTTCAAATGTTGGTATTCACTGGCTCTACTTGCATATCATGCTAAACCAGAAACAAGCCAGCCACAGAATGCCTTAGTAAGGGATTCTCAAACTGGATTGAGGGGGCTTGCAAAATTTTGGAAAGCTAATTAGGCTTCCAAAGACAAAGGGAAACGCTATTGAAATTTGTTCCTGCTTTTCCTGGACAAGCCTGCAGCCAGCTTGCATGGGCAAAACCCTGAACAGTTTGATAGAACATACTCCATAGTGGGCTTACGCAGCCCAAACACAATACAATCTGGAGCACATTGAGTAATGGCTAAACCCATGTGTCTACCTTCTGTCAAAATCAATTGCCACTGACAGTCCTTTCATCAATTTATATTTATTCACAAGAAGTATCATTCAGATTCATTTCTCACTTTAGAGGGCTGTTGTATTACAAAGTTTAAAATCCCTTGACTTAATCCCCTTGTACATGATCCTAGTCCTCATGTGGTAAAGTCACAAATTTAGTAAAATTTTAATAGTACATTTTAAAAGTTGTAAAAATTGATTGTTATTCATTCTGATAACTAAATGAAGCTTAGAAACAGTGTACCCTGAGTATATTGGAGATAAATGAGAGAAGACCACCCCTACCATGTTCTGCTTGCAGAGTTCCAGAGGCAGCTGGGTGGATGTTGCTAGAAATAATATGCTAGATCAATTAGGTGTTTGCTCTAATTTGGCAACACGTTCTGACATTCTCCATCTTTTGATGCAGAGATGTCCAGCTCACAAACTTTCAGACTGAGATCCCCATGGCCCAGATTATCAAGGTTCAATCCTCCTTCCTCACCATCAGTGACAACGTTGCATATTTCCTTCTCTTTCCCCCAAGTGAAGGACACATTAAAAATAAGGAACTATCCTCCATTGGAAAGTGAGAAGCTTCTCCAATAACAGATGGCTTTTGATTTCCTGCTGGCATTTGATTCTCTACTTCTCATTGCACTGGCTTCCATGAAGATCACACTCCTCCACTTTTCTCCTGGTAGCCTTCTCTGACATTACTGAGAAGGTGGTAAGAAACAGCAGTGTGTGTTGTACTAGCACTGCATTGAGCAATACTTCACCAGCATATAAGTCTTATTTTGAGTCCTTGACATCACCTGGTAGGTCTGAGAAAGGTTGCTGTATGAAGCACTGCAGAGACATTGCAATGTAGTGAACCAGAGCCGTTACCGAGTTAGTGGACGTTTGCTCTGACTCTGTGTAAAGTGGCTTCAGTTCCTAAGAGAGACTAGTTTTTCTTTTTTTTTTAATTCCACCTTTCTTATTTTTATAAATAACTCAAGGTAGCCAACATACCTAATGCTCCTTCCTTCTCCTATTTTCCCCACAACAACAGCCCTGTGAGGTGAGTTGGGCTGAGAGAGAGGGACTGGCCCAAAGTCCCCCAGCTGGCTTTCATGCATAAGGCGGGATTAGAACTCACCGCCTCCTGCTTTCTAGCCAGGTGCCTTAACCACTAGCCCAAACTATGGCAGGAGATGATATGACGGTAATCTGCAGACTTTCATTCAGCTCTCCTTGTTTTCATATGCAAGGTGAATGATTGGAAAGTGGTTGGAAAATGGTTCGTTTACTCTGTTGGGTAGCTTTGTGGTCATGGAATAAGAAAATGAAACTTGAATAGCACTGTATAAGCTTCCACTGTGGCAAGGCAAGCATATAATGCTTATATACATTCTTCTTGCATATAATTTAATGCTGCTTTCCTACTTTTTGCCATTTATGATGCATAGATTTGCTGGTAGAATTGCTGGAACTAAATGCAAAATAATCCTCTGGAAAGTGTGATTGTTGGACCCTCAAACCTGATACTGATAAAACTCTAGGGTAGAATGTGGTGGCGAAACCAGTTTCTCTGCTTACTGTTTGATTCTGCCATATACATTTTGGGATTATGATTATAATGAGAAGCAGGAAAACATTTTGTAAATAAATGTCTGCCTGCAAAGTAGCAAGCATGTTATAACTGAAAATGAGGTGGAGGTAAGGAATTTAAATATTTCCTCAACCCGTATCCATTGATAACCTTTTTGAGTAGGAAAAAGTAATTACAGATAGCTGGAGGCAGCTATCTTTGGTGAGGATGCCCCTACATTACAGGAGAAACATATATCTCCATGCTGTATCAAAACGTTGCCTTTTGCATGTTGAAGTCACAGCAGGTTCCCTCACTGGTGCAGAATGGGCTAGAAATTTTCACTTTTTTTTTTTGTTTTGGCTTTATCTTAAAGGGGGAACTTTTTATTACGGGACTGTGGTGTTTGCCCCTGTTATCTCCATGCCATATTTGGTTGTCAGGTAAACAAGTAACCATCTCATTCTGTATGTATATCCTCTCTCCTAGGGATGATGGCAAGGAAGCACTTAAATTCTACACAGACCCATCATATTTCTTTGATCTTTGGAAGGAGAAAATGCTGCAGGACACCAAGGATATAATGAAAGAGAAGCGGAAGCATAGGGTGAGATGGGTAGCATCATTTTGCTTACGTTAGTTTGCTTGGTTTACCTTTAAGCAAAGAGAGGGAAAATGTAGGAGATTTCCATTGCCTGATTGCAAGCAACCCTTGGTAATGGTGGATATGGACAACTAATCACACCAATGGATTGGTTCTTTTGGTTTAAATGGAGAAGACTTCACTCAATCTCTTTTATGCATTATTTGTGCTTGTGCCATAGTGCCATTGCTTCAGTTACAAGAATAATATGTAAAGCAGAGTGAGGCAATTTTTTTGATGGCCAAAGGCTAAACTTACCATTTTATGGGGAGCTGAAGGCAGCTGAGTGGATGGAGCCACATCACTTAATTTAGGAAGAGTTTTGAGGCCTTTCTTTGCTTTTTATCTTTATAACCCTGTTCTAGACTTAGAGTTTTTTTCTGTTTCCTAACTCAGAATAGAAAATATGCCATTATTTTCAGCAATAATTATTAGAAGGGAACTCTGTGGGCTTAAAACATTGCCCATCCTGAACAATTTTTGTTAAGATACTTGTTATAAAAGCTATTGAGTGTCCAATATTATAATTCTTTGCACACTTACCTGGCAACTGAACAAAGTTGGATTTCCTTCAGAGTAAACAGGCAAGGCATTGGGCTGTAAACTGACTATTCTGAAGAAAATGTGAATTAAGTTACCTGCTACATACCTCTGGCTATAGATGTTGCAAAAAGACATCTTGTATTTGGAACCTTTGTGCATCTTTCAACTGAAATCAATTGTGAAATCATACTCATAAAAAAGCTTTATCTAGATGGCTTTTTCCCTGTGCTCTGGACTGCATTTTATTTGGGGATGAATAAAAATGATAGAAATTTCATTCTAGCAACACTTGTAGTGAAAAGGCAAGTAGGGTGCATGTTAAATTTGCAGTTTCTAAGTAGTTTCTTTCTGTCCCCCATGATCCCTTTAGCAGCAGTAAGGGTTTGGCTTCCCTTTAAGCTTCCTTACCCAAATATCTCCTTCTCACTTAGTGCCAGCAGCCTACTGTTCTGCAATCAGTTTGTGGAAATTCTGTATCATTAAATTAAGGTTTGATTTAGCAGTTTTGACATCAGGGACTATTATATAGCAATAGCTTGTTTACAGCAAAATTAGCTCTTTTTTTGGTTTGTTTTTTGCATTTGAGGATCTGTTTATAGTAGGCAAGATATGATCCTCTAATTGGACTTTTGAAGAATATCTTACTGCAACTCTTTTATAAAGATGTGCATTACCTTAGCTATTCTGTGGGCACCTATTTACAAAACATATACCCCAAATAAGATATTGATTCCTAAGATCTATTAAATACTTGTGCTATTGGATAGGTGTAGACAGACTTAGTGAGAGAAAGAGTTCCTTACTATGTAAGTTTTTATTGCAGATAACCTTTCTTTGCAGATGTCCAGCTTAAAGGAAGAATCTACTATTGCTTCCTATTTATTTATTTTATAGAAAGAAAAGAAAGATAATCCTAACAGAGGAAATGTGAATCCTCGGAAGATAAAAAGCCGAAAAGAAGAATGGGAAAAAATGAAAATGGGTCAAGAGTTTGTCGATTCAAGGGAAAAACATGGACCAGGAGGGTAAGAGATAAACTGTAATACTGTACTGACCTTGGAATTAGTTCTGTGTGCCAGCAAGGCTAAAGATTTCTGTTTCCTGAACAGCAGCCCTCCTAGGAAGGGACATCATCATCATCATCATCTTGGATGATATAATATGTAGTAGTCTCCTTGCCAAAGGAGTAGTCTCCTTGCCAAAGGAAGAACAAGTAACCTGACTGAGCATGCTCTAGTTCATAATCAATAGTTGAAGTAGATTTTTGAATCCTAGCACATTTCTTTAAGGCTATGCTTGGAATTAAAAAAAAATTCTGACTTCTTATCAGACTAGTTTTGTGTCATGCTAAGAAAACTGCATGGGTCTGACGTGTAAGTCGCCAGAAGTAGTGCTTGACTTGAAGGTGACTTTGCTTTTATAATATTTAATGCAGAGGTGCAGGGGTTTGAGACCTGTGAAATAATCACCATGCTCTTTCATTTAGAGCTCACAGAACCCTTTACCTATTGTGTAGGGATCAAACTGAGCAAAGAGGACTTGATATTATATGCACAGTAGTACAAACTTACACATATCTTAACTATGCAACCTTGACAGTCTTGAATGAACAAGTGCTGAATTTGTACACTGGTAATTAGAACCAATATAGGTTGCTACAGTGAAGCTGATTTGGAGATTGTTACTCCTGCTGGTGGCTTTAGATCAGAACTGGACATGTTGTGCAAACTACAAGAAGAGAATTCTGCTTGTCAGCTTGACTTTGGGGTGTTTTCACCTATCAGAAATACAAATTGTATACCTTTACTTGGGCCCAGCAGTTTTGCTGTAAAGGTACCTTGGATGTGATATATTGATATTTAGAATAATTAGCTACATTAGCTGGAAGCACTGTATGTTTTTTACCCTAAGAAACAAGCGTATGAGATAATTCTTACAGTCTCCTGCTACTTAGGAAAACTAGACATGGCTGCCTTTTAATTGAAACTATAGATTAAAGGAAACTACCCATTTAAAAAAACAAATTCCACTGTATTTAGGGGGAAATGGCACTGAAATGCTTGTTCCACTTTTTAAAATTTTGGTTTTAAATATTTGCTAGCCACTCTGGATTTTTTTTGCTTTGCTTTTCTTTGCTCTGCTGTGCTCTTTTTTCTGTTCTCTTCTTTTCTTTTCTCTTCCCTTTTCTCTTTTCTTTTTTGTAGAAAAGTGGGGTAACCATACAGTAAAAACCTGCAGCTGGAGGAATGCCATTTCTGTCTTCACAGCTTAAGAAACCATTTTTGTCAAGGTCATACATACACAATCACATTCAACTGTTCTTCCCTTTAAAAAAAGCGGGGGGGGGGGACAACATGTCTAAAACTGTTTCTAGAATGGCAGCTCATTTGTGTTGCAAAAGAGAAGCCTTTGGCAATATCAGAATAAATGAATGGCTGAGCAGAGCTAGGCCATGAACTTTTTCCCTGTGCGCATTCTGAGGTCGTTGGAAGAGAGCTGCCCAGTTACTTTTCCAAGGTCCTCTCTGCATGACAACGTGTGTTTATTTTCCACTCATATTTACTTTTGTAATGAACTGGAAATGTTAATTAGGAATCTTGAAGGCCTTTTTAATTGTTTTGGCAAACGGATGAAATTTGGATAATTCTGCATATCAATTTTACATCCATCAGTTGCAGCCAGGATCAGCTGGCTTGGGGATGCATAGCAAATTGGTAAAACTGAATGAATGTTAATCTGAATCAGTCATATCACTGGCCATATTTTGGTACTGTTTCTGTAATAAGTATGTATGAGATTTTTCTGAACTGCTCTGATTTGAAGGAGGCCCAAATGACTGCTTTACCGCTTTACAATATTTTACACTTGTCCTTTTCTGTAAGTGCCATTTAGTATGAACGGATGACAAATCGTCCTTGGATAGGAGAAGATCACTGGTGTGATCCATCATTTTTCTTTTTAAAAAACCCTGTGCTTTATTTATGTTTTTGTTTGCTTTTCAAACTTACTGTCTACCTGGCAAAAGACAGTTGGCCTGCTGACCTTATCCCTACATAACTTTGTTCTGTTAATAGACTGAAGAGCTTGGTCTCTCATAATGATTGAATGTAATAAGTACAATTATGGGATATGCAGAAGGTGTGGCAGAATAAGTCTCTCTTCTCCTCTGATAATCTTTGCTGTACTAATTCACCCTTGGTAGACTGAGTGGAGAAGTTTATTTGATTTCACATGGAACTTGAACATTTTAGAATATCTTCATGCTTAAAGATACTTAATTATATAAAATTTGCATAGAGTTTTAGAAATTGGCTTATATTCCAATACTGTAAATAGCTTACAACATTAGAGATACATTTAATTTTTTTTTTCTTGTATGATTTAAGTAAATCATTTGGAAAATGAGTGGTTTTAAAGCTATTTGGAATTTCCCTTTGTAGCAATGAATCTTTGAGCTTACGTACTCTTCTATCACTAGATAATTTTTGTCTGACTTACGTCTCTCTTCTGCTTCCCACTTGATAAAGGACCTATGTGTCGGATAAAAAAAGATTTAAATTAACACCTGAGTTTTATACTTATGAAAAGTGAAGATCACTTTTGTTTGTTTGTTTCATCCCTGCGACATTTGGAGAGTCCTCGGGTGCCATGTAACACTGCTCCTGCATCTTACAGAGCCTGGTTTGCGTATTTAGAGACTGCTCTCACATTCCATCTAAGACTGAAACCTAGTGAAAGCATAGTTTGGCAGCCATGTTCCTTTCTCTATCTTTTTATTTCATTTTTTTTAACAAAAATGTTCCATGTACTTACCGTATTTTTCCGTCAATAAGACGCCCCCATGTACAAGACGACCCCCACTTTTCCAACCCAAAATTAAGAAATCAATATTTTAAAGATAGTGCAGAACACATTTTTATTTAGTAATTAGTTAACATTTACCTGATACACTCGGTGGGAGGAGGTCCAAACCGTCTCTCTGCAGCTCTGTTTCCAGGCTCTTTTGCATAACTGATTACATTCAAGCACGAGTGAAACTGCCGATAGCTTGTCTCTGAAAACAGACTTCCTCTAATTGGTTTGTTCAGCATCAGCTGACGTCAGTTACATAAGGCTCGTGATTGGAGGAAGTCTGTTTGCAGACCCAAGCTATTTCACTCGTGATTGGAGGCTAGCAATAGGAGGAAGCCTCTTTGCAGAAACAAAGTATGGGCAGTTTTGCCACCGCGCGGTTCTCTCCTCAGCTGACTTCCTTGAATAAGACGCCCTTCTATTTTTAGCGTAAGGATTTTAGAAAAAAGTGTCGTCTTATAGTCGGAAAAATACGGTAATCAGCAACAGTGGTCTCTTATGCACTAACTCTTTTAGAACATCCTAGTCCCCAAGGCAAGGGTGGTTCCACTCTTGTGGCTTTCCAAAAACTAGAAAAAAGTTGGGGAGGTTTGGAAGATCATTGGCAATTGTGTGAAGTTACTAGCAACATAATGGTCATTACTGTCTCATATTGATTTTATTATGTTTTAGACTTGTACACTGCATGGTGTCTCTTGGGATTGAGGTGGTCAGTAAATTTAATAAATTCCTTATTCTTCAGATTTCTGTAGCTTCCAAGATCTTCACACAAGACAAGGCAATATGGCTATTATTACTGGATTATTTTTAGTTTGTGAAGGAAAGATTTGAGTGAGGCCTGAGAGATATGTAGAATTATGCATAATGTAGAGAAGGTGGGTAGAGAAACATGTTCCTCTCTCTCTCATAAACTGGAACTCAGGGTCATCTAATAAAACTGATTTGGAGGAAATTCAGGGTAGACAGCCTCAATGTAATTACTTCACAGAGTATGTGATCCTGTGGTAACAGTATTTATTTATAAAATTTATATGGCCAACCATCTTAAGCAAATAACTGGGTGGCCCACAACACAAAACAATAAAAACATAAATACGTATACATGCCCATTCTGGGCCAGGGTGGGAAACAGGACAGTGCTGGACTAGATGAGCCTAATCTGGTAGGGCATAGTGTCCCTAGGGAATAGGTTCCTTGAAGGCAGAAACATGGACAGGGAAGTCTTATTAGTGCGTGAGGAATGAAGCATGCCATTCCCAAAGGTGAGAAAGAGGTTTTTTTGACCTCATGGGAACTGGTTCTATACAAGTCCCTAATGGGAGAAGAGCAAAGGAAGGATAATTTGCAAGGCCCGGTTACCCTTGGAAGTTTGTTTTGTAATCCAAAATGATACACTCCAGAAAAGTTGGAAGTTATGTGATTCAGAAATTGAGATGGCAAGATTCACCAGAGAGAACCAGGCAACACTGTTTTGAAAAGTCTTTTTTGGAGAGTATCATTTCAGATTGCCAGAGAAGGGCTCTATACATACGTACGTACGTACTTACGTACATACATACATACATACGCATCTCCCAGGGTATGAAGGAGAGCAATGCATGTACATATAAAACTAGCACATTAAGTTGGTAAAACCATATGTCAGTATCTTCATTTTCCATTTAAAGAGATCTTTTAACATATGTTGTGGGGAGGGGAGAGCCTACTGTACTAATACCTACTTGCAGTATTAAATGGTATAGTCTAGGAGGAGCTCTGATTCATATACAATCTTGACAGTGTTGTGTTGAACATTGTTTCAGTAGTCCACCAACTACAGTAGTTGTTTTAGAATTAATTTATTTACCAAAATTGTATGCAACTGTAATTTCCAAGGACTTCTAGTGGTTGACTAGGATTAAGATTATAGGGCTGCAACAGAGTAGAAAATAGATCTTTCCCTTGATTTTTAAAAATCTGTCCCTCCCCCAAAGGTAGAAACTTTTGTGTGTTGCACTGCACTGACTTAACAGACCCAACTGCATTAACTGTCTAAATAAATGCTGCTTGATACATTCTTCTGCTTATGATGTAGTAATACTACTACTAACAATAATAATAATTTATTAAATTTTTATGCTGCCCGACTTCCAGTGACTCTTTTTTATTTCATTATGATTTGACCTACCCAGAAATGCCAACCCAAGACTGTTTTTAGGAAATTAAATGAAGAATGTGGATTGGAAAGTACTGGTAGAACTCTGGCTAGCTTATAGTAGATCTCTGTATTCCTCTCTAAAGAGAATAAAGAAATGGTACAGAGAAATAATTTCTGCCTTTGTTGGCCATGTACTAATTGCTTATTTATCATTTTTTGTTCCTCGTGTGTAAAATAGGAGTACCCACTATCCATTTCTGTATCCAGTTGTAGAGCAATGTATTAGTCTGTAGTTACATTTTATGTACATCCCAGCATTGTTTGGTGGTCCAATAGATAATTAATTACGTGCTCTGAACCCTCGTGCTATGTTTGATCAATCTTAGCATTATAAGGAGAAAATCAAGTTTAGAGTTGAAAAAGGCCTAATTGTGGGAGGAGAGCCATGTTAGTTTATGGTGGCCAAAAATCAGGAGTCTGGTAGCACCTTTTGTGACTAACAAATTTTATTCAAAGGCATAAACTTCTGTGAGGTGCAGCTCACTTCATCAGATGCAGAGAATAGCTTGACTGATCTAGGATTTATATTAGGGTGAGATGGGGGAGGGGAAGGGGAAGACAGATTGGTTAGGGGTAGGGTTAAGTGATAAGGTATTGGTAATCTGTCTGACATGTAACCTGCATAACCAACCTATCTCCCCCCCTTTTAAATCCTACATCGGTCCAGCCATTCTATGCATCTGATGCCAACTGAGCTGCAGCCTAAAAAGGGTCTAAGGAAGCAAAGTTACAACCAAGATTTTAGGAGGAGATAAATATATTGATTTCAGAGGCCTGGGTCTAAACATATGGGTAAAGCAACCCCTGTCCCCATAACTGTAATCCATGTTAATAGGTAAGATGCTGCAGTATTGATACAAAAGTCTACCCAAGTTACTACTGTTTATGTTTTAAATATGCTATAAGCATTCTACATTTGAGGCCCCTTTGAACTTTTGGAGGAGAGGGATCTTGGCTAACAACTGTACTTTTGTGGTTTTAGGTACCTTCCTAATATGGTGTATCAGAATGGTAGCATTGGCTCCAATGAGAGTGTTGATGCCACCTACTACCCACCTCCTCCACAGCCAGATTCAATTTCATCATCACCTCCTTCATTTACGGATGATAATCTTCCACCGCCACCAGCAGAATTTAGGTAAGTACTGCTGAAGGCTTACTAACCCTCAGAAACAACTCAGACAAGACCATAAAATGCCTGTCCATAACTGAGGTCAGTAGGTGTAACTTGTCAGAGGAAGGTTTTCAAGCAGTCCTTAAAACACTATGCTAAAACAGGCTGTTGCCCTCCTGTGTTCTTCCTTTCCACTGCAACTCTTGTTATGACTATTTTATATAGCATTTTTTCCTTTGTAGAAACATTGAATTATTTATGCCGGGGTGGTGGTGATGGTATATCTTACCATAATTACAAATTAAAGAAGAATGGGGAATTAATTCCATACTGGGAAGTATTTTAATTAAAAGGGAAAAAAGATTTCTTTTGTAAAAGATAGGTGTGAATGTATATATGTGTTTCATTTCATTACTGCGAGGGCTAAGAATTTTATTGAAATGAAAGTGGGTGTACCTGGGATACTCTTGTGCCTCAACCCTTTTGAAATATGGACACATTTGAAATATGGAGACCATGTTAAATATGGAGAGCATGTCATAATGGATAGGGTCAATTACAAAACCGGCTTTTATTAGAAAGCAAGCAAAACACTGGGCTGTTGTTCTCCCCACCCCCACCCCCAATTTTATTTTCTAAGAATATGGAGTCTAGAAGCATATTGGAAATACCTGGTGCTTTGCTTGCTGCATGTTAGCTCTTAATTAATTTTAAGAGCTTAGGTGCTGCAAACAAAGCACCAAAACTATCTTTTTTAGATTTTTCAAGATTGTTCTTTATCTAAGAAAATAAAATTAGGTAGGGCAAGGAGTTTGACAAGAGCCAGAAAATGAGTAAGTGAGCACTTTGTTAACCAGGTAGCACGCTGGGGACTCAGACTGTAATTTGTTTAGCATTGCATAAGGCCAGAATTCTGAAAAGGTGGGATTACAAGGCACGTGCAATTGTTGACATTGATTTTTTTTTTAATTACATGTCAAGGTTATTTGGGGGTAGGTTATGTTCAGATTCTTTTCACATGTGTGCATCAATTGGAATCTTTCCAAAAGCCAGCCCTTGAATTTCAGAAGGAAAATTGATTGTAAATTAAAGAATTTAAGTCAATTCTTGCTGGGGGTGGGGTGTCAGAAAATTTGAGAAACAGTTTGCTTTGCCTTACAGTCAAGATACACATTTTCACTAACAGTATTTGATCCTGTTTGAAAAACTAATGAGACGTTCTTTTGCTCTCCATCCTTCCCAATCTCCACGCTACAGCTATCCGCCACATAGTCAGAGTGTTTCTGGAGGGCTGAAGAAATCCATCCTGGTCAGTCCCAGCCATCCTCCACCAGCTCCTCCTATTGGCTCACCACCGGGAACCAGACCTGGCTTTGCACCACCTCCTGCTCCACCACCTCCACCACCAATGGTGGGAGTTCCTCCACCACCTCCACTTACAGGCTTTCCAGCTCCCGGCATGCCTCCTCCACCATCTCCCCCGTCTTTCCCACCTCACCCTGATTTTGCTGCCCCTCCACCCCCTCCACCTCCAGCAGTAGAATATGCAGTTGTGCCATCTCCCCTGCTACCACAGCCAACAAGTGGAGTGCCACCCCCTCCCCCTCCTCCCCCTCCCCCTGGCCCACCTCCTTTATCTTTTGGTGGCGTGGATATTCCAGAGGCTTCTATTCCACAACCAGATTTGGTGCCCTCCAAGCCAAAATCCTCATTGCCTGCTGTTAGTGAAGCTAGGAGTGACTTACTTTCTGCTATTCGTCAAGGTAAGCCTCTTCTCATTTTGGATGTCCATATCTGAACTACCTCAAAAGGCCAACCACCATCCCGTAAACACACCCCAATTAGGAGTCATTCTGTGATTGCTAGAATTCTGGACTTTAAGTGACTTCCAATACATCTTGCTAATCTCACACAGGGTATTTTCTTTGAATCTCTGCAACTGCTATTGTTCATTGAATTGAATCTCTGCAACTGCCAGTGGTGGCTTAACTTTTCTGTTCCATCCAGCAAGCTTAAACAGCAACATTAGCTGAATCCTTTTTACTTGGACTAACTGAAAGACGCAAAATTGCCTGATTCCTGAATTTTGAAGAGAGAATACTGCTTTATATGCTTTACCGTAGTCTGAATTCTTCTGTGTTTGTTATAATCTTTTTAGTAACCTTCCTGCATCACATTATTAAAATTATCATTATGCAGCTCCTCTTCTCCTTATGTCTTATACAGTACAACCTTCATTTCTGGCATCTTCCCCACTATTTTTTTGCTTTTTCAAAACATGTAACTTGCTGAAGAATTCTGTGAGACTTGAAAGTTACCTTGTTTGTGATTTTTTTTTCCTAATAGTCTTAGTTGCTGCTATTTCCCTTTTCTTGGAGAGGCAAGATAATGTGCTAGCACAGCTATTTAACATAATGCTGAACTAGGAAAATCTGGGTTTGTTACACAAACCCTGGTTAAAACAGAGCTATGGTTCTGTGACATACATACATATATACATACGAGTCCAGCCATTCAGAAGGGCACCTGTAACTTCTTTATCTCTTTCCTTGCCAGGATTCCAGCTCCGTAAAGTTGAAGAACAGCGCGAACAAGAGAAGCGAGACGTTGTGGGCAATGATGTGGCAACTATACTCTCACGCCGCATTGCAGTAGAATACAGCGATTCAGAGGATGATTCATCAGAGTTTGATGAAGACGAGTGGTCTGATTAAGCCCCTGCACACCCCTAATATGGGGGGGATAAGATGGAGAGAAATACCCATCACTTCCCAGAATGCCAAACTTTTTTTGTTTTCGTCTTTCATCCAGTAACCAAAGATCAATTTTCCAGGCTTCCAAATAACTGCTTCCCCCCCCCCCCCCCTCAATTGATGGGACTTATACATCCTTCTAAGAAAGAAGGGAAATGTACCCTAGATTTCCAGACTCTCAGGTTACTATGACAAAATATATATTGTTAAATTTTTTCTTTGGTTTAGGACTAAATTTGCAACTCCTGGTGCAATCAGAAAGTGTTGCTTAAGATGACAGCCATATTGTAGAGCAACAAACTTGCAAGTAATACTAATTTCCTTTGCAACAGTATGTGAGGCATTGGAAACACTATAGTAAGCTGGTGATTCACCTTCTTATCCATCAAATAGGATATAATTTTAAATTTCTGCTCTCACCAACCTTAACAATAGTTTCTTTATGCTAAATTTGGAATTTATTAATTTAGGTTGAAGTTTAAGAACACTGTACTATGTGCACAACAGTATCTTCTAAAAATTTATCTCTCCCCCAAATGCCTGTTAAATGGTAAAATGAGCCAAGGAACAAGGATCCTTTCTGCTTGTACCAGCTAGTTTTCATCATGATGATGGAATTTGGTATTTGCAAAATTAGGAAGAATTTCCTTCCATGTGTCTTGAATACAGAGCTTTAAGCACTGGATGTGGCCTTGTTTTGCAATCAAAAGACTTGCAGATTCTCAGTTCAGTAGAAGGCCATATATGAATCAAATTTGCTGTAAGTGCTTTTTTGAAAACAATAAAACAAATTGTGCTAAAAGCTGAGATGTGATGAAACCAAGCAATGGCCCTTCTCTAGACACCACATGGGAGTTTTGAGGTGTCTGTTCATGGACCAACTTGGCCATATGTAATATATGCCCAGTCTGCCTTATTATTTTGCTTTAATCCTTCAAAAATTACCATGGAGACATTTTAACATCTTTAGAACCTACAGAGCCTCAACTTCAGTTGCAAAAGTGATTTATTGACAAATTAAGTTTTATTTTAGGTTCTGCACCACCAGCATTAGATATACATACCTCTTTCTAACAGGCATTTTTTAAAAATAATTTTTTATGGATTTTCTTAGCCAAGAACTAGTATACAGAATGTCAAAAGGGCAGGCCCCTAAATTTATCCAGGCATCCCAGTTACTGGAACAGTACTATCACTCCAATAATCGGAGTGATGGTTTGAGTAGGGAGCATGCCTACCTATTTATTGGTTTGAAAGTCTTTGCCTTGCCATATTTCCAGTTGTCCTTTTCTCACTAGGATGTGCCTTGTAACAGCTCCTATACCCCAAAGAGTGGCTGTGAAAAGGTTGTTTTCTTTCTCTTATCCTTCCAAAGCTTTATTACATGTCCCTGTTTCATTTCAGAACTTCTGGTGCCATAGCTACAGCAGAGCTTTTCTTTAGCCAGAGGAAGGACCAAACTTTCAAAAGTAGGCAGAAAGTCGAAACTCTCTTGGGGAAATTCCTTCAGTTTGGTGCTTTTTTTTTTGTGGCACTGAACAGCCTTGAGCATCTGATTTGAGTGTGTAAAGCAGTGTTGTCCAAACTTGGCCACTTTAAGATGAGTGGACTTCAACTCCCAGAATTCCCCAGCCAGCCATGCTGGCTGGGGAATTCTGGGAGTTGAAGTCCACTCATCTTAAAGTGGCCAAGTTTGGACAACACTGGTGTAAAGGATAGGCCAATAGGTTGTTTGCTCATGAATTATAAAGCCTTTCAGAACACTCTAAACGGGAGAATACGGTTTTAAGAATGACTCTGAGGCTCATTAGTAACCCAGAATTAATGCTCAAATGTTAAGGGCAGTGGCTAGTTTAGAATGAGGTGAACAGAACTTGGCCTGTTTTGTAATTTGCCTGGTAGCTCTTGGTGTCTCATACACAGCAAAACCTGTAACTTTGCACGAGCATAATGCTATGTATCTGTGAAGGGCTTCTTCCTAAAGGAAGCCAAAAGAGCGTAAAAAGGCCTTCATGTATGCATTCAGAATGATAATGATTGCCCACACACATTGGTGCCAAGAAAACTACATGGCTGTGCCCATGAAATCAGGAGCCTTTTAACTCAAAGGATTTTTTATTTATATTTATTTATATATATTATATATATATATATAAATAATTATATATATATATATATTTTTTAAAAAAAATATATGTATAGCGGCTGGATAGCGTAGTGGTTAGAACACCGCCTTTGATGCAGGAGACCTGGGTTCAAATCCCAGCTGGTACCTACCTTACCAGTAGGGGTCCTTGGGCAAAGACCCCCTAACGCTTTACCTGCCTACCTCAAAATATGAGAGTGACACGAACTAAGAGAGTCATGCCAGCTTGGATGTTGCCCGGATTAACAAAGTCCGCGTCAGATGTTGGGGAACCAGGACAATCTGATGTTAAGTGGGCTACTGGAACAAACCATACATGGACGAGACAAGAGAACTTGGAAATGATGGAATGCTACTACAACAGCAGACCTAATGAGAGGGGATATATGAAACGTATGAGGGAACTATGGATAGACAGAAGGCCTACATCCACACTAACTGAGAAACAACTAGTTACCCAGCGCTTCAACATAGTGAAGAGGAAGCTGCTCTCACAACTTGAGATAGACCAACTCCACATTACAACCCGGACTCAAGCAGACCTGGAAGAACAAGCAGTTGTGCAGCCAACACCTGAAGCTGGAATGTCACTGCTACCCCTTCCATTACAGAGCACAGCAGCTGATATGAGGCATAAGATCATGGATAAACTAGCTACAGTCAACCCTCGAGTCCAATTACCAAGGCTCAGTGGAGAAGTACCATCAGATAGTATGCTAGAAGATGCCAACAGAGCCCTCCAGACAATCCCTACTACCACCATAACTGAAACCAATGAATTGGTATATGCTACAGCCGCTGTAATCCTGGAAATGCTTGGCTACACGATCAAGAAGAACAGCAGTACATACCCACCCTGGAAAATGAGATTGGAGGCTAAGATCAAGGCAACTGGGAGAGAAGTCAGTCAGCTGGTGGAACTGCAGAAGCGTGTGGAGATTAAGGATAAGACTCGGCTACTGAAAAAATACATGGGCCTGACTCCATCTGAAGCCCTAGAGACTGCTAAACAAAGGCTCACAGCACTGGCTACCAGGCTAAGGAGATACACTAGAGAAGCAGAGGCCAAGAAGATAAATGCCCTGTTCTCCAAAGAACCATCCAAAGTGTACTCCCAACTGCAGTGCAACCACAGAGTAGCAGCTGAGCCACCAGCAGCAGAAACTGAACAGTACTGGAAGAACATATGGGAGAAAGAGAAGACGCATAACACCAGTGCAAAGTGGCTGCAGGACCTGAAAGCAGACCACAGCAATCTCCCAGAACAGGAATCAGTCACCATCACAGTAGCAGACATCCAACAGCGGGTCAAGAACATGAAAAGCTAGACAGCACCTGGCCCGGACATGATCCACATCTACTGGTTAAAGAAACTAACAGCAGTGCATGAACGCCTAGCAGCACAGATGAACCAACTGCTAGCAGCAGGCTCCCACCCAGACTGGCTAACACAAGGAAGGACAGTGCTGATCATGAAAGACCCTCACAAAGGAACAGCACCATCCAACTACCGGCCAATAACCTGCCTCCCCACAACATGGAAAGTTCTATCAGGCATCATAGCTGCCAAGCTACATGACCATATGGGCCAGTATATGAGCACAGCTCAGAAGGGCATTGGGAACAACACCAGAGGCTCAAAACACCAGTTACTCATAGATAGGGCAGTCACCCAAGACTCAAGGTCTAGGCAGACCAATCTGAACACAGCCTAGATTGACTACAGGAAAGCCTATGACTCAATGCCGCACACATTGATCTGTGAATGCCTGGCACTATACAAAGTCAACAGGACACTAAGGACCTTCCTCAAGCACTCAATGGGACTGTGGAAGACAACATTGGAAGTGAACTCAAGACAGCTCACACAAGTGGCTATCAAGTGCGGCATATACCAAGGTGATGCACTGTCCCCACTGCTGTTCTGCATAGGCTTAAACCCCCTCAGCCAGATAATCACAAGGTCTGGATATGGGTACAAGTTCAAGAGTGGAGTCACCATCAGCCACCTCCTCTACATGGATGACATCAAGCTGTATGCTAAGAGTGAATGAGACATCGACTCACTGATCCACCTGACACGGATCTACAGTGAGGACATTGGGATGTCATTCGGACTGGAGAAGTGTGGCAGGATGATAGTAAAGAGAGGGAAAGTAGTTAAGACCGATGGAGTGGAACTACCAGTGGGCCACATAGCAGACATAGAGACCAGCTATAAATACCTTGGTGTCCCACAGTCACATGGGAACCATGAGGAGGAGACAAGAAAGACAGCAACATCCAAGTACCACCAAAGGATAAGACAGGTCCTGAAGAGCCAGCTCAATGGGAAGAATAAGATCCATGCCATCAACATGTATGCCCTGCCAGTCATCAGATACCCTGCCGGTATAGTGAGCTGGCCAAAGGAAGACATGGAGGCTGCTGATGTGAAGACCCGGAAGCTCCTCACAATGTATGGAGGTTTCCACCCCAAGTCCAACACCCAGAGACTGTACACCAGCCGCAAAGAGGGCAGGCGGGGTCTGATGAGTGTCAAAGCCACTGTCCTGGATGAAACCTGGAGTATCCAGGAATACATCAGTAAGATGGCACCCAAAGATGAGCTGCTGAGAGAATGCCTCAGGCAGCAGCAGACATGGGAGGAAGTTCAAGCGGAGGAAATACCATGGCAAGACAAGCCCCTGCATGGGATGTACCATCGACAGATAGCTGAGGTGGCTGACATTGGGAAATCCTATCAGTGGCTGGAAAGGGCCGGACTAAAAGACAGCACTGAGGCACTGATCATAGCAGCACAAGAACAGGCACTAAGCACCAGATCCATAGAAGCAGGGGTCTACCACACTAGACAGGACCCAAGGTGCAGATTGTGCAAAGAGGCCTCAGAGACAGTCCAACACGTAGTGGCAGGGTGTAAGATGCAGGCAGGAACAGCATACACTGAACGGCACAACCAAGTAGCTGGCATTGTGTACAGGAACATCTGCACAGTGTATGGGCTAGACCCCCCCCCAAGTCCAGATGGGAGATTCCACAGAAGGTTGTGGAGAATAACAGGCCTAAGATCCTGTGGGACTTCCAGATCCAGACGGACAGGCAGGTACTGGCTAATCAACCAGACATCGTGGTAGTAGACAAAGACCAGAAGACAGTGGTAGTGATAGATGTAGCAGTGCCAAGTGACAGCAACATCAGGAAGAAGGAGCATGAGAAGCTAGAGAAGTACCAGGGCCTGAAGGAGGAAATTGAGAGGATGTGGAAAGTCAAGGCCAAAGTGGTCCCAGTGGTGGTAGGAGCACTCGGGGCCGTGACTCCTAAGCTGAGAGAGTGGCTCCAACAGATCCCAGGAACAACATCAGAGCTCTCTGTGCAGAAGAGTGCAGTGCTAGGAACAGCTAAGATACTGCGCAGAACCCTCAAACTCCCAGGCCTCTGGTAGAGGACCTGAGATTGAGGAAGACACATACCACCCATAGGGGTGAGAGGGAAAATTATATATATATATAAATAAAACAAACCAACCCATGAAGGCACTGTGCTTACTATTCTGTATTTAGTGTGGCTATTTTCCTAGTTATCCCTATAAATGATTTTTCATAGTTTGGCTGTATCAATTTATAATCAATGTGCTGCATAAGGATAGTGGGCATTCTGAATGCAAAATTTAAACAGGTTTGACCTGAGGTTAACTTCTAAAAGTTTGAAAGTGGTGCTAATTCTTTCTATATTCCTTGAGAGGTGGGTATCCTGTAGAGAGAGAGCAATTTATTTTGTCACCTTTTCACAACCTGATGGCTCTCAGTTATAGCTTTTAAATTTCCTGCCTATATTGGCTAACAGCTGAAGGGGTTGTAGTCGAACACACCCACATATTCTGAGGCTAGGGTTGAGTTCAGATACTAGTTGGTAAAAAGCTTGAAGTTAATCCCTCTTAACTTAAATCTCTTTCACTGCTTTTTTGCACTTTTAAGAGGTGTGACAATCTGCTGGAATACAGTAAGCTGTTGCACCCAGCATCATGCTCAGTGGAACTGCCCTGAAAAAAGAGGCTGCTTAACAGAAACCGAGAAAACCAGTGTAACACCAGCTATCAGTCATGCAACAGAATTCTCAGGTGCTGGACAGCGACTGCCTCACTGACTGCTCTGCTTTTAACAGATCTTCTCCCTGATTTAAAACAAATGGAACTCTCTCTTTGAGACATTCATGTTTGCTGTGAAGCATTAAAGTAGGTTTGATTCCTCTCCAAAAGATGGTTTTAGTCCAATTGTTCTGTTTTTAGAATGGTTTATTAATTGCAGGTGATGTGCAGATTTCATTACCTGAGTTAGTTGGGATTCTTGAGGTTTTTCTAACAGCATCTAAACAGCAGGAATAGCTACTTGGTTAAATGGAAGAGTAGGGTGGGGAGAAAGTGCTCCTGCTTGAGTGTTCTTTCCAGGTTTCACATTCTTAAGAAATTCCACTAGAACAGTGCCACTGCTTGTATTCTGCCGAAAGCCCACCAATCATTTAGTTTCCTTTTTTTTTTTTTCCTTTTTGCTTCACAGCTTCTCTCTGAGTAAGCTAGTTTTTCAAGTTGCTTTGGTTTTTGAAGTATTGTTTCCCTTTGTTTTAAATTCTGGATTGTACCACTTGGGATACAAGAATGCTGGGTCCAAAACTTTTTCTGCGATCTTTGAACATTCGCTGTTTTCCTTCTCCATCATAGTTGACCACATAAGGAAGGAGGACCCTTCAAAATCTCAGAAGTCACAAGGGTTTGTCAAGCAGGCTTTTGGGCGAACAGAGACTTAAAGTATGCCTGTCTCTTGAATCACAGATCTGGGGAGAAGGGTGCTGTGTCCTTCTACCAGGCTGCTCATTATACAGAGACTCTGAGGCTATGCTGTGCTTGATTTCCTTTATATGTACTTTTTTTTTTTTTTTTTACCAACGTCTGAAGTGGGGAGGGAGAGAGTGACTTTTTTTCATATTGCACCTTTTAACATTCATTTTAATTGATTTCAAAAACTAACAATGTTTATTTAGAATAAGTTGATTTCTATAAGTGCCTTATTTCATAAGATATATTTATGTAAGAGTGATTATTTCAAATGTATCATAGGCTCATATCGAAACAAAATATGGAATGTTGAAGAAAGTGTTCTTTTAACAAAAGTTCTCTAAACGGTCATATTATATAAAAAGAGATATCAATAGATATACCTTAATATCTGCAGGAGGAAATGGTTATGAATGCAGTTGTTGGCCTTGTAAATATAAACTGTAACCAGATCAAGGGCGTTGCACATTACCGAATATCAGGCAACAGCCAGCAATGTGATTTTTCTAGGTTTTTGTCAGTGCACACACACACCTGCTGGAAACGGGCAACCATTCCATGGTGTGCTGAAAGTCTGCGTTACTGTAGACTCAGAAGTTATGTGAATTGGCTCTTGGAATGAATCCAAAAGACCTAAACTTAAAGCAGAAAGTGCTGCAGCGACCTCAATTATGTCCATGACTGAGGCCAGTGATAATCAGGTTCTTTCTGTACAACCTGATTATCAGGTGCCAAATTCTGTCTGGCATGTCTTGGGTGAAGAGGGAGAAGCATAATGGGCATTGGTACTGTTGCTTCCCTTCCACGCTGTCATGTAGAGTTTGGCTCTCCATATTCATTTTACTGTCCCTAGTTGCTATTTTTAATCTAAATCTTTTAAAAACTGCTTTTATAATCTCTTTGGTCTTGTCTGTCTTTCCTTGAGAGACTTCTTGTAATGTATATGTGATTAAAACAAAACGTTTTACCGTATAAACTTTAAAGAAATGAGAAATCCTTTCTAGCCAATTTGTTATGTTTAGGATTGGATGAATCTCTCACTTTCTGTAATCCTTGGTTATAATCTTGTTACTGCAAATGTCATTCAACAAAACCATCTTTTCATGCACATATCTCCTGGCATATATACAACTTAAAATTTTGAATGCACTTTTTCCCAAATGTGTGCCTTTTGTACACTCTTCCCCGCCCCCCCGCACATTGTTACACAGATGAGAATTACATTGCAAAATTCAGTGCCGTTTGAGGACTGCAGGATAACAGTGTTCCAGTTTGTTTATAAGAGTGGAAAATGTCCTCTTCCTTAGTATCGCCTTGCAATCCTTGGTCCTTGCTATTCCTAATTTTTACCTTCTCCTTTTAAAGTCACTTCTTACCTGCTGCCCCAAAGATCAGAGGTTAGAATAGTGGTGCAGAGGAATATTGTGTGGTATTTGGCAGTAGTGTTGGTATCCTTATATTCCACTTTGGAATGGGCACTGGGCAGGTGTAACATCTGTCTCTGTTCTGCATACCTCGGCCAACAAACCCTGTGCTCAGGTTTGACAGTCTTGATAAGCCTTCCAGATAGCTCACATATGGCAAAGATCCATGTTTTCAGAAAATAACAAAGGTAGATGGAACTGTGCAGGATAAATAGAGATTAGGGCCTTCTTCTGGGCAGGATGCAATGCTCAGTACTCATTTTGTCCCAGAGATACTGAAAGGAAATATCCAACAGCTGCCAGTTTTTCTCACCTGCCCCACAATTCATCAACTTACTGCAAATTCTTTTGCGGACTCCACTGTTTGTGAATTTCGTAGGAAATATTTGCTCAAATATTCTTGCACATTTTCACAGGGATAAATATAAGATCTCATTGATTTTTTTTTTCCTGCCAGAAGAAAAATCCAATTTTAGGTCAGTGAAGTTCATTAGGACTGGAGCTAAATGAGCTTAATATGTAGAAGCCCTAGAAGGCTTGTTTGTGTCACAAAAGTAGGAGTTGAGCATATTCTGGAAATTAATCTACACCTTCAAGTGTAAAAGGTGTTTCCACCTCAGGCCTATTAGAATTGTTTTCTGCATGTTGTTTCTATTTAGATTGAGTTTCTTCATGCCTCCTTTCCCAATTTTTTGTTCAAAATATCCATAACTGGTAGGCGTTCGATGGGATGTAAGTATAATGGGTATCCAACCCAAACCAGTCATTCGCTGTTTCTATTCTGTCTTTATATGAATGCTATAAGGACATGAAACTTGATTGAACCCATGGCACATCTAGTACAATATCCATTGCCTTGGCATGATCAGCCTTTACGTCTGGACAGGTCACTATCAAAAGCCTTTGTCACATCAAGTGGTAGTAAATAATGCAGTTCTAACACTGAAAGAATTACTAGATTTCCCCAAATTTGCCATCATTAACATCATGGGGTAACTTATTCTAATGTAACTGGGGGTGGGGAGGAGAAGTATCCATTTTTGTTTTACCATCATAGTCTTACAAGCGTTTTAATATTTTTTTCATTGCTTCATTTCATTTGAGAGGGTAAAATTTAAAAAACAGTCCTTTGCCCCTTCTCTCTGCTCTTCATGGAAAGAAATGGTTAAAAATATGTGTGTTACCAACTTTGTCAAAAGGAAATAGTGTTGCGTTGCTCACAGTAGAAGCAATATCACTTGAAACAGTACCAGTGCCATTAAGCTGGGGCCAAATCTTTTTTTGGTATAATTTGCCAAAGTAGACCCTTGTGTGATTAAAAACACAAACCACCACCACTGGTGAGTGTGTGGGAAGTTACCATGTGTTCCCCCCCCCCCCCAAAATCTCCCATTGTTTGATGGGGAAGATACTGTGTTCTGCTAGGAGTTGTGCTGTTGACTAAACTAAAATTGATTAAGCCATTAAATGATTTCAGCCTGTTTAAATAATGTTTGCATTTCTAATGAGTGAAATAAGGGGGCGGATGCAACATTTAAATACGTTTCCTTAGTCAGTACAATACCATGCAGCATAAATGCAGCAGCCCAGCTCAGTGTTAAAAGAATCTGCCTGTAATGTTAAAAGCCTGACTCTGTGTGTGTCTACATGCATACATACACAGATGCTTTAAGGGGGGGGAAAGCTCTTAATTGCCTGCCTAGCATTAAAGTATACAGCAGCTTGACAGGTCTCTCCTGAAGTGGTGGCTTTAGTAAGTGCAGCATCAATCCTTAAAAAGTCCCACCCCAAAAACTGCAGGTGTCACTTCCAGGAGCTCCAGCCAACAGCCTCCATGTCTAGGATGTTTCCTACAGCACCACAGGAACCTTCTGAGCATAAGGTAATTATGTCAGTGGAAATTATTTTCGAGCCTCACAGCCGCCTTGTCTATGGCAGAATCAGTGCATGGTGGGGCCGTGCGTCTGCAAACTCGTGACTGGCCATCCCCACGGCAGGCGTGCATGTCTTCAACTTATTTGCCAGGCATTAAGTTAACAATGAGCCAAAAAATATTCCACACCTACAGTGTATTACGGGTTTACGTGCTACCCTTCATAAACAAGGTGGTTTACAAAAAAGCCTCAATATAAAATCAGATGGCCATAGCCGAAGTGTCCAAGAGATTGTTATTTACGAAAGAGGCTAGAGAGTGATATTCCCTTCAGAAGGCTGCCATATGTTCACAGGCTTGGGTAGGAAGATGGCCAAGATACTTTCTTTGCCTAAAAAAAGTACAGTACAAGAGGCCAGAACAACCACCACACTCTCAACAGAGGGCAAGGAGAATGGGAAAGTGCAATCAGCACGTGGACAGCTCCCCCAGCTGGCCACCCCAGGTTGCCTGCCATCTCTAGTGGTCTGAAGAGCAGCAGGTATAGAAGAGACCACCTCCTGTAGCAGATGGAGGCTAGTCTTGAACAGAAACCAACATGGTCAAGGTAAGACCCCTCAAACGGCCATAAGGAAAAGAACTTTCTCCCTCCATCCCTCTGCAGGCTGAAGAAGGAGCATTGGTAGGGATTTGGTCCAAGGGAATAAGAGTGCAGCAGAGGGGATGAGTGGCAGCAAGAAGATGCTCTTCTCAATTTGGCAGCAGCTCCTCCCACCTCACCAATTGTGGCCGTAAATTGTGCTAAATTGCATACATCTGGTATAAGCCTCGGTTATATTTTATGTCTGTTATATTAAGTCATGTGGTGTGTTTGGTTTTGGCACAATGGCCTATCCATTGTGGTTTGCAAAGTGTAGTTTATAGGTTAGCATGTTGGGCAAATAATAGTTGAACAATTGTTCAATACGTCCTATTTAGTGGAATATGTGAATTGGGCCTATGTTTTCCCCTACTTGGTGCCTTCAAGAAATACTGGACAGCATCATCCCCCAGCTAGCTGTACTAACGGGACATGAGGGGAGGGAGGCACCAGTTGGAAAACTGTTCTGCAAACTGGAAATTTTAAAATTTCAGATTTGTTGAACTTAGTGTGACATATTAAGCAGACTGGCTTGCCCCTTTCTTCCATGTGTCTACTCACTTGGACCAAAAGCACTGGGGATGAGCAGGGAGAAACAAAATGAACTCACTGGCTGGGTGCCATTCTTAACTGGGTCATGATGAGGGTTGGGTCTGTTATGAAAGCATCTAAAGTTGGGGTAGACAGCTGCTAAAAGCTTGAGGGCTGCAACTCAGGCCCCCTAACCTCTGCTGGGCTGAAAGAGGCCACCCAGTGATGATGTCATGTTTGAAATGGTTTGGTTTGGAATGGGAAGCTGCAGAGATGCAAACTGCTAGTATTAACACCTAAACTCCTCCCCACCTAAAGACAGTCCCAAACCATGTTCCAAAAGCAAGCCATTTTGCTGGTAGATTGCAGTGGAACAATCTTGGGGGACACTGAGGCCTTGGACCACTGATTTTCCACCTCTGACCTAAAACCTGTTAAGGTTAGGGAGGGGCAGTTTTAGTCCTAAAGGTTTGTTTTGGGCTAAGGGCTCTCCCAAATCCAAGTGCAACTCTGCTGTGAGAGGAACAAAAGCCTCCACAGAGGAGACCTTTATTTTAGTTACTTTAATTAACCATTTAAAAAAAAAATTATTTGTGTTAAGTATGGGGTGGGACATGGAATGGGAGTGTCAGCATCTTGCTGTCCTAGTATGAGAGGAGCCTTTGTGGGCGTGCATCTGCGTCCACAGATCTTTGTCCCTGGATGTGCTTTTACAGGAATACCAGCCTCCAAAGATCTGTTTAATTTCTCCTTGCGAGGTGATATTAACAATACCAAGGCCAAGCAGGAACTGCCTGTCCTCTCTAACGCTGATGTCATGCTTTATCTCCCCCATGGCCTTAATTTCCCTTCTGGGATCCGAGGTGAGATGAAATATTGTCAGCTCCAATCAGTGTTAAAGGGATGCTTTTCCACCTTGTGGTCTTCTGCTGTGTCATCCTGGTTGTTGGCCAGTTGTCTTATTCAGGCACCTTGAGAAGAAGGACCAAACATACTGCAAAGGGAAGATGTGTGTTTATGTGGCAGGGGAGGGGTTTGGGCCACACTTCCTTGTTTGCTCCCATTTCCAAAAGCAAACTCTCCCTGCTGTTCTAACCCTCCATAATCCTTGCTTCCTGCCACATGAAGATCTTGTAGGCGTTTTAGGAAAAGTCTGGCTGAGCTTTTTAGAAATGGCTGACATTTTGACAAGGGACTCAGCAGCTGGCTCAGTGGAAACACAAACAGCCTTTGAGCCAAACTGGGCTTTGCTGCTAACCTTCCCTCTACAATCCCCAATCTGTTTGCAAATCAGTACGGGATGCCAGGAGAAGCTTTTGCTGTCTGGTCATTTTGGCTGGGTGGAAGGCTCAGATATTTAGCAAAGGCCAACACCTACATGCCAGAAGAGAGCAAAGAGTTTGTCGGATTAGGTTTTAGTCAGGCCAAGCTGATCCAGCAGTAGAATAATTCAGCAACCCCCAAACTCTTTCCTTCTCTGTTTCTGATCCAAGCATGCATTTTCTCCCTGTCTGTCTGTCTGTCTGTGTGACAAATTGGGGGCTGGAAGGAAGAACCTTTGGGCTAGCTGAAGTTCCCCTGGCCATCGCCAGACAGAGTTCAACTGGGGGACTATGCATACAGTCATGCTTTAACTGGATCCACCATTGGCTATGGCGTGTAGCATTTGACCACACCAGTCCTCACTTAAACAGATGTATTTTTTCCCTTTCCCTTTTTGCACTGTGGGGGGGATGTTAGATCCCCCTCTGCTTTAACTGAAAGAGAAGGAATTAGCAATGCAAAAGGTTCCCATTCACGAAATGATACATTTCTCTGTTCTTTTGTGTTGGAAAGGACTGTTTGGACCACAGTGATGTCTGGTCTGCAATCCAGCCCTGAACGCTTTGCTCAGATCTGCAGGACAGGAACTTCTTCCAGCTGGAACAGCTGCATTAAAAGAACAAAAAAAACCAGGCTTCCAAAGCATAAATGTAGGATGAGGTCACCATTCTGTCTCCTTCCATTAAACGTGGAGAGTTTTGTGTGTGTGTTTTTTAATAACTTCATTAGCGAGATCCTTTCATCTTCTGAATTCACATTGTCTATTGTTTGCTTCTTAGAATGGATATCCATAATGCAATAGAAAGCAAGAATTGCCTATTTGGATTTGTTTCTTTTAATGTGTTTTTTTCCAATATATTGAGCCAGTAGTTTAAGTATAAGATCAGTCTACAAATGAAGACTGTGTATGACAGATTCATGGGACGGGCTCTGTCATTTGCTTAAGAGGACATAGTCAAATAAGACCCCAGATCTCTTTGTAGTATCTTGGCTTCTTCTGCATCACTGACTTCAGTTTCCTACTGTTCTTCAGTGGAAAGTAAATGAAAGCAGTAGTGAATTTTCAAAACAAGAAAAATTCTACCCAGGAGGGAAGGAAGCAAGGAAGATCTGGCCCCATCCATGTATGTGATAGAGCTGTATCTACTATAACCCTGCCCTCTGCAGCTCTTGTAATTCAGGAGCCCCTACTATTACATCATTTAGACCAGTGTTTCTCAACCTTGGCAACTTGAAGCCGTGTGGACTTCAACTCCCAGAATTCCCCAGCCAGCCATGCTAGCTGGGGAATTCTGGGAGTTGAAGTCCACCCGTCTTCAAGCTGCCAAGGTTGAGAAACACTGATTTAGACACATACTGAAAGCCCAATTTTTCATTCTGGCTTTCCCTGCGCGAATCAGGTTTTTATTTCTCTCCCATCCAACTTTATCGTACCTGACTTACAGTAACTATTTGAAGTTGCGGCTTTCTGGTTGTTTACCCATGTAGTTGTAAACAGCTTTGAGTCAGTTTAAGGAAAGCAGTCTACAGATTAAAAGAAGCCATTATCACTGAGCACTACATATCTCCTTTTGAAATATCACCCAGACTACATTTAGTTGAGGACTAAACAATTCTAAGAAGAGAGTACAGGGTTTTGACTTTCCTGCCCACAGGTAGTAACTGGACAGCAGATTCAAGCATAGACCCTGTCCTAGTCTTCCACACTAAGGTGAGATGTATTTTTATTTAAATTACTGTCAGTACTTCTCAATGTGCACGTTAATGTCAATGTTATGCAGACCTGTGCTTTCTTTTGGCCTCTTCTGGTTAGTTTATTAGTGGCCAGTATAACACAGCAAAATATAAAAATAGTTCCACTAGACATTGAGTAAACCTTATTTCTGCCACATTGCTAGGTTGGTTCCAGATGGTAGCACTGAGGGACTGTCACGCTACCCTCTGCCATTCGTGCTATGAGTCCCTCAGTTCTCTGTGTTTTTTGCACATCTTCCTGAAGCTGCTGAGAGAGGTCACGGAGGGTTTTGGAAGAAAGCACCATCGATATGACACTTGGCTCTCCTTCTCCTTGTCATCTGAATTAGAGGAGGCTGCAAAAACTGCTGCGCCCATGTTTGAATCGACTGTGTGCGAGCTGGATCCTGATAAGAGAGGGCACAGTGGTATGATGGTGGTTGCGTCTGGAAAATTAAGGAATATCTTGCTCGGGGATAGGATTGCATGGAAAAGTAGGCATGCAGTTTAGAAGTACTGCTAGATCCAGCATTATTAGTAGAGATGACTTTGGTGTGGCATGTCTTCAGCCACCTTGGACTGCCCTGCTATTGATAGCCATTTCTGGAAAGGAATAATCTGGCCATGATGTTCCACACTGTAATAACATCCAAGACAATTGATTCAATCAGCTTATGTTTTATTATTTTATTTATACACTCATCATATTTATATAGCTGCCCATCTCACAAAGCGTGACTCTGGGTGATATACAATAAAAGTTTTTAAAAACAGTGATATAAAAAACACTCAACCATTAAAAATATGACTATTATAATTAAAAGGCCAGGAGAGAGCGACAGATATTAACATCAGCGGAACCACCTCAACAACTCACCGTTCTCTTGGGGCCTCCAGGCCTGATGACATAACCAAGTTTTGAGGGGCTTCCGGAAAATCTGTTTGTATGCAACTTAGAAAAGGGGGGTGGGGGGGTGGCTGTGATATAAAAATATGGTAATGAAACAAAAAAAGTGCTTTCTCAGTTCCTGATGGAGAAGGGTTATATACTTGCAATGTATCCCGGCTCATTTCCATAAATTCTCCTCTACTTTTGTTCCATTTAGATGTTTCCTCTCAGCCTTTTTTTCCTCCTTGGCCAGTTCCAATTCTCACTTGAGTTAGCAAAGCATATTTTGTGCTATTTAAGCTGCACATTTAATGTAATGCTTTGCAGAAATTGCAGTCTCTCAAAAGGATGCTTTCCTTGTAAAAGAGGCTTCTGGTTTTCTGTTTTATTTTTAGAATGCTGGATAATTTCTTTGAATTTCTCTTGTTGGTGTTTTTGGTCTTTATTGTTTGGAGCCACGGAGGGAGCCATTTCCAGTGAGGTTCTCTGTTCCTCATCCCTGACTATCCACACTTACCAATCTCAAAGTGCCTTATAGAAGATTTCCCTGGTGATGTCTTCCCTTGGATTTAATAAAAATGTAGGAAGCCAGATGATTGCCCGACACGCACCCCTTGACTGCCTTGTCACTAGATAAGTGCAAGAATGCTGTGCTCCGCCAATGAGATGTTGACTAAAATTCTCATTTCTGTTGGAATTTCAAAAGCAAATTCTCATCAAATTAAATAAGGATTTGTCTGCACAATATTCATTGGGTTGAGGGGTTGTAACAATTTGTTCTAAATTGCATTGTCCTGCTGCAAACCAAAACCTTTATTGACTATATTACCACCTGCATGCCTAATTAAAAGGTGGTCCTACTGTGTTAAATGGGACAATCTCAATCAAAAAAAGCGCATAACGGTCTGGGCAACATTTTAGAGATTTTGTTTTTGGTGCCTTCGAGTCAATGTTGACTCCTGGAGACTGCCTGGACTAGTCCCTGAAGTTTTTTTTGGCAAGACTTTTTTTGCCTCCTTCTTAGGGCTGAGAGAGAATGACTGGCCCAAGGTCACCCAGCTGGCTTTCAATATAGGTGCAGCATTGCCTTCTGAAGCCTTCAGCCTTCCCTGCAAAGCATTAAATGTGGCTTGTAATGTTAGTGATTAGGGCTGAAGGCTTCCGTAGGCAAGATAATGATGGGACAATCTTCAGGTTCGTTCTTGGGTTTGGGGGAATACAGGAATTTCTTTGTTTTAAACTGGGTGAAGCCCACGTTAAGCTTTGTATTGCAATTTTCATGTGTTTCCTGCCTCAAAACTGTGGGAAACGGAACTTCTGCTTTTCAACACTAATGAGGAGAAGGCGCTCCAATGGCCCTTAAAAGTGAATCAGGAGCTACATCAGCTTTGTGTCTCCAGTCCTCATCGGTAGAATAGCAGCCACAGCACGCATGGTTTTTAATTGGTTATAAGACTTTTGTACTGAGTATTATTGGTTATAAGACTTTTGTACTGAGTATGCTCTTCATACTTGAAATCTCCTTCATTTTATCATTCTTATGCTGGCAATTTTTTTAAAAAAATAAAAATTCCTTTGTTGCTTTTCCAATCTAAATCAGGCCAAGGACATCAGCCTTCCATTCAGATTTCTGAGTGCCTTTGCCTGAGAGACGACAAAGCTATTCTCTGTTCCTTTTTGACAAGGTGGTTAAAAAAATCCTCAAGTATTTTATATAATCAGAACAGAAAAACAAAGGAAGTTGCTTGTTTCTTCATCCTACACATGCACAAATATGTTTTGATGGAGAAATTGTTGTTGGCCATCTTTGGAATTCAGTCATCTTGGGATGAGGATCTTTGGGAAATTTCTGGACCTGTTCTTTGCCACCTTAAATAGCTTCAGCAAACATTCCCGTGGTTTCTAGTTTTCCTTTTAGTAAAGATCGGAGGTGGGAAGAAAAGAAAAAGAGGGAGCTAATTCATACATTGATGGAATCATAATCTGTTTCTGGCTTAGTTTGTGTGTGAACCTATCGTTATAGTTTGCAAGCCATGGTCTATAGCTTTGCATGTGGTGTAAATTCCTCTGATTTATGGATTATTCAACAAACCAAGCTTTAATGCAAAGGGTGTACCCAACTAATGATTGAGAAGTTTCTTGTATCTTATGTAATTGCCTAATTGTGTGCTCTGGCCAACAACTGCAAAAACTATTTATATGATGAATAGTTTGATGCTGAAGAGTAGTAGAACGATTATTTTATTACATTGTACAGAAGCCCACCTGTACAGAAGCCCACCTAACTGGCAACAGGGAAGCATTTTTTCTACAGCCAATTAGAACTGGCCTTTCAAAACTCTCCACCAACTTTTTGGGGCAGGAAAATAGGATGGACAAGTTCTCATAATGGCCACAGGAGAAAGAGGACTTCTCCAACCATTTCTCAAGGGTAGTATTCCCCTTTCATTGTAGCACACAATGAAACAGCCTTCATTTTCTCCTGAAGGTCTTTTCTTGGGGCTTAGTGGAAGGGTGAGAAACCAGGGAAGCTCAGATTGCTGGAGAGAAGATCAAACAATGAACGATGGGCATTTGCACACACCCCTTGGCCTCTTCATTAAAGAACTAATTGCAACATGCCACCTATGAGTATTGTTCTAGAAATCTCCCTTTAAAAAATTCTAAAGCAAGTTCTCGAACACATTGATGGAGAATCGCTCAGGAAATAATGCAGCAGGATTTCTTAACCTGGCATTAATTCTTACCTGTTGTTCCAAAGGCAACAGTCCAGCTAGCAGAGGGGAAGATGCTGAGCAAGCCAAGTGGCCCACCCTGGCACTTTCTGACCTCTTAGCTTCCCAAGGGAGCTCAAGATGGTGTACATGGCTCCTTTTATCCTTGTCCTCCTCAGTTGATCCTCACCACAGGCCTGGGAGATAAGGATAGGCCCAAGGTCACCACTGATTTTTATTGTACTGTATGTGGGGATTTGAATGTGATGAAGACTCAGGGTTCTCTATTCTTTGACATGTTGCAAAGGCTTTTTTAATGTTAGTAACTATTCTTGGCTTATTTACAAGGCTGTGTTAAGGTGACCCTAGACTCTTGGCTATTTTTGCTGCAACATATTAAAAAAGGCAACATCTCTGCGACATTAACAACTTGGTACCCTTGGGTACCTCCTGATTGCTGCTCAGCAACCTGCTCTCTTTCTTTAAAAATGGGAAGCTGGCAAGAGGCCAGCCTCTAGCCAACACTCTATTGATGAAAATGCTTCTAGCCCCTAAATCAGAAGGGCTCTGGAGGCATCTTTTCAGACCAACAGATTTTATTAAAGGCATAAGCGTTTGTGAGCTGTAGCTGAGCTCATAAAAGCTTATGCTTTTAATAAAATGTGTTAGTGTGAAAAGGTGCTCCCGGACTCCTGATTTGTGGCTACCATGGACTAACATGGGTTTCCTCCTACAGCCTCTAACACCTAGGCATTCTTAGAAAATAGAAAGAATGGGTGGTGCAGCCTAGTGTATACAACAGCCTAGGAAAAGAAGAGACCAAGATGGAGATATGGGCACCACCTTGATTTGTCACAGAGGATGGAAACAGCAAGCTCATCAGCTTTTAATAACCAAAGTTCCCAGGGCAGATTATGAAGCTATATATATAAAAAAAATAAAAAGTGAATTGCCTAGGAATGGGAGGGGAGAGGAAAACAATGTAATCTCGTGGAGATGTAGTCAATGTAGCAGCCAAGGATCCAAGATTTCTTTCAGTATCTCTTTATTTCTCTCGTTGCAGCCATGCTTCTCTCCCCTAACGTGACACCCTTCAGCCACGTTGGACTACAGCTCACATCACTCCCAGCAAACATGCACATTGGCTGGGGATTATGGGATGTGTAGTCTAGCCTGCCCACAAGATGCCCCATCAAGGAAAGACTGACTTTCATGCAGTGGACAGAAAATTGACACAGCTTCAAGTATCACAAAATTATCTTTATTTCTTTTTTTTTTTCCCCTCTTACGATTGTAAACAAAAGTATACAGTGTTCTCACAGAGCATCCTTGAGTTCCCCTGCAAGACAGCAGTAAAATAATCCTATTTCCAAAGTGCCTGTTACATTCATTTCCTTTCCAGGAGCTGTGCAAAATATGAAAGGAGGAGAGAGGAAAGAATGCCCTTTGGTTGTTTGGGGCTAAAGCCCCCATAATCCTTTGCCATTGGTCAGGCCAGCTGGATGATGGGCGCTGAAGTCAAAAACATGTTGAGGGCACCAGGCTCTACATCAGTGTTTCTCAACCTTGGCAACTTTAAGATGGGTGGACTTCAACTCCCAGAAACACTGCTCTAGATATATGAGAGCCTGGCTTTTCAGTGTCAATGGACGTAGTATGAAATCCTTCTCATCCCTGGTCTATCTCCCCACCCCCACCCCACCCCACCCCACCCCTACTCCTAGTGCAATTGTTTCAGCCATTTGTCGCCTGGGCTCCAGCAATATTGGACTAGAACTACTAACTACCTTCATTCTTGGCCTGGACAGCTAGGATAATGAAAACTCTAGTCCAACGTAGAGTCTAAAGTTGGGACCAGCTACACTGCGGCTGTAATCTTGACGTTGCTTATTCAGGGTTAGTGCCTTTGAAAGCCTTTCGTACTGCATTACTCTTGACATTCGCATTGCTTCATATCTAATATTATACATTCTGTTTATTAATACTGTCCTGGATGACCGATGTGAGAAAGACTTGTTCTCTTCATGCGTTCCATCCCCACCCCCCTATAGCACATTATTCTCCTTATGGTTGCATGTATTAGACGTAACACCAGGGGGCAGCAAAATACAGAACTGGGGGGAATCTATTTTGTTTTAAAAACTTGGCATAGCTCTGGGCTATTTCTTTCTTTTTTTTAACCCCCACTGATGGAAGAAGAAATGGAAGGGGGTACAGTGGGATTTGTTTAAATGTAGAAAAATAGTTTTCTAGAGATCTGAGGTAATTAAGGCTATAAAAACTCAAAAGAAAGGTTGAAGGTTTTGAGGCTTCTTGCCGTTTTTCCTTTTTAAGAAAATAATGCACTGTCAATATTTCAGACAAAATATTTGTATCAGATCTGACATGTAACCAACACACACACACACACACGCACATACACACAAAAGCAGAAACACATTTTTTTTCTTTCTTTTAAAAAATGCATGGTTAAAAAAATAAATGATTTCTCTTCTTCCCGAAGTCAAAATAAATAAATAAAAGATAGGACAGCCTTGTCACTTACATTGGTGAGGGGAAGGAAAGGAAATGAGAAGTTCTGCACATTTGAGTTCTCTTCGGCAGCAAGGGACCGGGAAAAAGGAAAAAGGGCTCTTTGAGCAGAGAGAGGGAGCAAGAGATGGAGGATTCAGACGTCGCTGGGAGATCTGGACTGGAAAGGCATTGTGGAAGAGATACACCCACAGCATATAGCCCATAAGACTTTCTGTATTTCCTGGTTCCGGAAGGCATAGATCACTGGATTGATCATGGAATTATAGGTTGCAGGGAGCACAGTCATATAGGTATAGATGGCAGGGTAGGTGTAATCTCCCAGGAGACAGTAAACCGCAAAGGGTAACCAGCAGGAGGCAAAAGTCCCCAGGATGAGAGTCAAAGTGGAGATTCCTTTCCGAGTGGTGACATAGTGCGAGGTGGTCAAGAAGTGTCTCTGGAGGGCGATCTGCTGGGCATGCCGACAGACAATCTTGCAGATCTGTACGTACAGCTGCAACATGACAGCAAAGACCATGAAGAAGGAAATAGACAGGATGATGAGGTGGTCCTTGTTCAACGGTTTGATGATGCTGCAGGTGGAGTTGTCTTTCAAGCAATTCCAGCCCATCACGGGCAGCAGTCCAAAGCAGATGGAGACCCCCCAAGTGAGGATGAGGATGACGTAGGTCCGGGTGACGGTCCTCTCTGAGTAGTAGGTCAGTGCATTATAGAGAGACAAGTAGCGGTCTATGGTGATGGCCAGAAGGCTGCCCACACTGGCTGTGAATGAGGTCACCAGAAGGCCCATTGTGAGGAGGCTCACCGTCTGCGACCTGACGCAATAAACAAACGCAAAGTGAAAGATCAGGCCCAAGCCAGCCAAGAGATCGGCAGTAGCTAAGCTCCCGATCAGCAGGAACATCGGAGTCCGGAAAGCTGGGGTGTAAAAGATGATGGCCACCACAATGGCATTCTCACAGGAGATGATTGTCCCGGAAACACACAGTACGACATCCCAAGGATTTAAGGGAAGAGCAGGAGGAGTCTCTGAGAAATAGAAGGATTTGCTGGTGCTGCCATTAGTAGGCACAAACCAGCCTGGCTGGATCTTGGTGCTGTTGGTGGGTACTTCCTCTTTCATGCTCTCTGCCTGTGATCTGAAACGGCAGATGAAAAGCCAGCTCAGTTTCAACTCAGATTTGAAGTGAAGCAGCAGGTACTTGTAATCATTTGGGTGTGTGTGTGTGTGTGTGTGTGTTTGGAAGGGAAGGAGTCCCTGAACTGGCACTATGCTTTCTAGTGTTGGAAGTCAAGGTGGAGGCAAACCAGCTACCTTTAAGCCCAGAAGTTGCCTAAAACAACAATGAAAGGTGACTAATTTTGTAGGCATAGCTTGTCTGTGATTGTTGTGTTCTTGTTATCAATGCCTTCTGGATGGGATATTTCTGGCTTGGGCCTGCCATTGTTTGCCACCTTCCCTGTCTCCTTTTTTGTTCCTCAAACAAACCATCAAGATAAAAGGGAACAATCCAATCTCCCTGTTGTCTCTTGTCAACGTAGGTTTCTCCAGATGACATCATGTATATATTTTTTTGTTCCTGGACAGGCCTGCCTGCCTGCAAAGCTTTCTCTCTTGCTCACCCTGACACATGATGTAAATCAGCTCTTTTCAATCATGGCATTTAAAGACGTTTACAGGGAAGATGTGGCTCCATACAGCATGCAACACATCAAAATAACATTGTACAGCAAGCATCCAACTTCTAAACCTTCTCTGCCTTTCTGATAAAGAGCTGGTAGTCATTATGAAAAGTCAAGGGAGCAAGCTGAGCCATGCTTATGTCCTCCTTCTTTAAAAACAATTGTTATTGTTCTGCCTGTGTCTGTTAAATCATCATGTTGATGAATGCATTAAAGTGTAGGAATAGATCTATATAAATCGACATCTTTAATTAACTTTCTCCAGCTTGCTGCCCTCTATGTGTATGGAACACCATATTTCACCACCAGGGTGGCTAGCAGCCACCCTGGATGGGAATTAGGGAGCCTGTAGTCTTAGGTACATCTGAAAGGCATCAAATTAGGGGACCCATCCTTCAAGAGTTCAATTCTGGTTTGTTTCCTGAGAAAAGACTTGATGGTGATCTATTGGGTAAAGCTTTGGATTTGTGGAGGTTGATCAGTATCAGGCAGAGGGATCTGAAAGGTGTTCCACCATCCAGGTCTCTCTTGGTCTTCTCCAATTATGATGTGTAACGGTGCAATCCTAAATAAAGCCTACTGACTCGCAGCCAACTTAACAAGTTTAGGATTGCACAGCTGAAAATGTCTAAAAATAAGTGTCTAGACTTGTGTTATGTTATCTGTGCGCGTGTGTTAATGGGTCTAGATGGAGAGCTAAGCTCTGGTATCTTGCAAAGGTGCACAGAAGGTTCTCCTGGGCTGTCAGATAACGAAGGCAAGAGGGAGGTGGCGGCACTCACCTTGGAAGAGGGTCCAACTGCACATTCAGCGGGGAGGAAGCCTCGGCTGGGGAGGGGGCGGATAGCAGCGGGGTCGATCCGTGCGTCCGATTGGATGGCTGCAGGTAGAAGGAATCCGCCTCTCTCAATGCAGATGTGGCTGGAGCTATCAGGTGGGCTGCGAAGATGGAGGAGCCCGGTCTAGCTGCAGCGACGGAGTCAGGCTGGCCGACAGTTGGGGAGGGGGGACGCGCGGAATTATAGTGAACGAGCCCCCTTTTGAGGGTGACTCATACTTAAGGGCTCTGGCCGGGCGGCTCCTCCCTTCGCTCGGCGTTCGCTCGGGTGACGTCAATGGCGGCGGGAGCCAATCAGGTGACGAAGGAGGACAAGCGCGCGCTGGAGCGCCGGGCGGCATAGTAATCCGGCTCCGGCTGGAGAATTCCATTCATAAAACTGCGAGGGGGGAGGGACCGGCGCAGCTGAGTCGTTTGCGGTGTAGGCGCCTTTGGAGGGCTTCCTCCTCGCTCCGCTCGCGCTTCGCCCACGCGGTCGCCTTTCAGAGCGCTTGGCGGGCGGCGGCGGTTCCCCGTGGACCCCTTAAGTATCCAGGGCTCAGCGGCGGAGGCTGCGGAGGATGCGTGTGGAGGTGCGTAGATGGCTTCTGACACGCGTGTCACTGGGCGTCTGTAGGAACCGAGGTCAGCATCTACTGTTATGGTGGCAGAGGAGGAGGAGGAAGAAGCAAAGGTGACTGTGGCTGGGGCGGTTCTCCCGGCCACCGCACGCGGAACCTCCTGCCCTCCTTGACCTGAAGTGTTGTCCTCTTAGAGTCGTCTTCCCGCGATCCCAAGACTAGTCTCCACCACTCCCAAACACATCTAGGTGATCTCTAGAGGGCATTGGGGTTACAGAAAGCGTTCATGATTCTTAGAAGAGGGACAAGCTGCGAGCAAGGGAGCAAACAACAGTAGGAATGCCAAGGGTTTCTGCAGAAGAAATGGGCACATCCCAATGGGTGTTGGTGAACTAGGCATTCACGTGGACATCCCACATAATCCTTTCTCTCACCTGCCTAAACAAATGTCACAGCATCTTGTGTGTGTCCCTCATGGTCAGCACATTTAGAGATAAGCCATACTGTGAGCAAGAGGTTCAACAAGCCGTCATCGAATCTTGACTGCTTTCCTTGGATATAATGCCTGGGAAGTTTAGGCAGTGAGGAAGGTTGCAGAGTGATGGAAACATCTACCACAGAAAGCAAGAAAATCAGTAGTACCCTCCTCCAACTTCAGTGGTAAAAAAAAGCTCAAAAATACCACCAAGAGAAAACTGAAGGACATCCTCAAAAACGTCTGCAGAGCATTAGTTAACCCTTCAGAAGCCTGGGCTTCTGGAACCTGTAATAAGTTGGTAGTGGAACAAGCCTCCCTTGGAGAATAGACTACTAGGGACGCTGGTTGATTTGGGGATTAATATCTTTGGCACAGGATATTTTTTTCCACCATTAATTTTTGGATTAATAATGAGCCTACATTTGGATGGTGGACATTTTTGTTCACTGGCTTCTGTTTGAACTTGCCCTTTGCTGGATATTATGGACTACTGTAATTATTCTGGGATCATTTTTAATGGTAAGGAAGGGTATATAAGAATTTGTATTAAATAAAAGCCATAGGAGAGGCAGGGACAATATGAGAGCTACTGGCCATGAAATATTCCACTCCAACTCCTTTCTTTGGCTTCCTGGTTTTAAGAGTGTCGGTGAGATGCCCTATTATGGTCTCTTCTAGTGTGGTGTCAACTGATACTTGCTGAAAGTCACATCTGTTTTGTTCACTTAGTACCATTTAGTATAATGTTATAATTTGGGGGGCAAAATTGGCCCAGGACACTGACTAATTCACTCATCATAGCACTTCATACTGTGGCTACTTGGTTTTGGCTCAGCATGATTGAGATTTATAAACCATGGCTTGTCATAATGTGTCCTTCCAGTCAGTTGTGACTTATTCAATGACTCAGAATTAAAAACTGTTGGTTTAACCTTCTCGGACAAGCTTGCTTGGCTCTGAACCCTGCCTGTTCCTCTGCAAGGAGATTGTTATTGATGACCCAGTCCTCTAATTTATTAGCTAGATGTTTTGCATAAATTTGAGCTGTAATATTAATTAGACTAATTGGTCCATAGTTCTCTGGGTGGCTATGGTCACCTTCTTTGTATATTGGGATCACTATGCTTGTATTCCACCCCAGGGAAGTTGGCCAGAGGAATTAATGTTATTAAAGAGTTTAGCCAAAATAGGCTTCCACCAGACAATATTAGCTTTTAATAAATCACCAGGGATATAGTCTTCTCCAGGGGCTTTGCCTGATGGCAATGCCAGGTTCAATATTCAGTTTCTTCTAAAGAGACAGGGGGCCATCTCTCTCTGATAATGTTTTGGAAAAGGGCTACCTGAGATGATAATCTGATTTTGCCATATGATATGGTGGTTTCTGCTATGAGACAATCCAGCATAACGTAGGGAGGACCATAGCTCATCTTTCTCTGCAGCAAGACCCCCATTTTTAGATTTTGATGCTAAAAATATTAAATGGTGAGGAGAGGGAGAAATCCTTATATCCAAAAACCTACAGCATCAGAGTAGACAATACCTTATGGGCTGAAAAATAATGTTAACCTGGTTTAAAATAGGTTCCCATGTTCTCATGCAGTTACTATTCAGATAATATTTATTTATTTATTCAATTTATATAGCTGCGCATCTCTCATATATGACTCTAGGCAGCTTACAAAATTAAAACATAAACAATACCAAAACCCCAAAAGTAAATAACCATACTAGCATTAGAAACACTCCAGGCCAGACCACAGCAGTTAATTTAGCTGTTAAGGCAGCTTTAATGTAATTTGCTTGGTCACTCTAGGTGACTGGGAATTGTATGTCAGTGAGTGCAGGCTTTGGAATATTTTGTCCAAATATTTTGCAAAATATTTGGAGGAAGAAAAGCAGAAGCATTCATGCGTCCTATGGCACCCACTCATACAAGCAGGCGAGTGCTTTTTTTTCTTTTCTGCAGACAATTAATTTTTGTGGACCTGTTTCAAGGCTGCATTGGGAAATGCTGTCTTTGGTGATGGTCAGTTCTCTTGTGATTGAGATCCAGACTAGAACAGGTGTTCATAGCCTTGTGCAACTGTTTAGACCATAAAAGATCTCCCATATCCAGGAAAAGCTCTGAAACCATTTCAGTTGACAGTTGTATAACCCATTCATTGCATATCTGTTCAGGCATTCAGACTTCATATATGATAGAATGCACAAAGTTCACTATGTTCAGTCACCAGGGTCATCTTCCTCCTAAATGGGAGGCAAATGTCTACACAGAAGAGTTTTTCTGGTCTGTGGAGGTTCCAATCCCAACATGACTTAGAGCCTTGGAATATCTGGACCTTACGTTGTATAAGATGAAAATTATTCTTGCTGTAGAAAATATCCCATTTCCATAAATCCTGTTGCTTCTAAATCATGGCGAGTGAAAAGATTGTATGGAGTTAGTGCACTCTCCTCCAGTGTTCCTCACTGCATAATTAATGTGAAAATCTGGGTAAAGTTACAGTGAATGGGCTTGATAATTGTCAATTAAAATAATTAATTTTCAGTTCTTTTCCCTGGGGATGGAGATGGGAGTGCTTTCAAACCAGAACATCTTAATTGAACTCATGATGCATCCATTGGCTCTATCCTTTTTTTAAATCAATGACTACCTTGCTAAAACAAGCAAAACTTGTCTATCTTCTTTTTCTCTGGCTGGTGCTTTCACCAGCAGAATATCAAGTAGAAACAGCCCAAGTTATATAATGCCTTATTTTAAGCTGTATATGTGTAATTGGATCCCACTAGAACAAGCTGTGGAATGAGCAATCTTTGAAATATTTCAGGAGGATGTTATGAATTATTCTGGAGGCCTGATCATCTGGTTCTTGCCTTGAACGAGAACATGGGGTGTACATTGGATTGCAATGGAAGTATCACCTGCTGCTTTTTTTGTAAGGTCAGCCATAGTGGTTCAGATCTACTGTCTTAATCTCTAAACAATTTTATTGTGGGACCTTTTAGATGGCAGTTCATTTCCTTTAAAACATGGTGAGCCAGTCCAGCTACCTTTGTAGCCCCCGCCATTCATTTGGTGGAGTGGGAGTCTGAACATCCTAAAGCCTGCTTTGATGGTACCACCAAACAAATTGGAAAGTTAACCAGCAATAAAGCTATAGCGAAAGGAGCTGTCCGTGGTGCTGACTTGTCCCACGTCGATTCTGGAGTTTGCCTGGTTCTCGCATGAAGCCATGTGAAATAATTGCCCTAGCTGGCAAATTCCGGAGCTGGAGTTTCGTTTCGTTTTGTTGATTTCTGCCCTATACTCAACCCAAACCCAGCTTTAAGGAGAATGGAGTCACATTTTATCATTTCTGAATTCTACACTTTTTGTTGTTTTGGGGATATTCAGTCATGTGACCTCTGAGACAGTGTGCCTTTGTTTGTTTTTTTTAATGGCCGGGAATTATGGTGGGTCCCTATCAACCCAGAGCTGAGTGCGTGCAACTGAATGAAACTTCTTCTCTGAAAATTCACCTTGATTTGAGTGATGCAAAAAATAATGAGCAGGTGTTTTGACATCTGCCTTGGGTCAGTCTGGTTGCCATGTGGCATCTTCATTATAGCATTCAGTTGTAAGCATAGGTGCTTCAAGAGAGAACATGCTTCTGATTTGGGGCAACTGTTTTTGCTTTGGGCTTTAACAATGGCAACTAGTTCTTGCTGTGTTGTTTCTTATTTTAGTGCAACTTTTTCAAATGACATGCAGGGGTCAGCCATACTGAATTGGCACGTTACAGCAGATGTAAAATGTTTTCTCTAAGTACTATAGGATCTGTAGGTTGGGGATTATGGCAGATGAATATCAAAAAGACACCGAGTTGTGAAAAATTGCTCTAAGACCTTTAAGATAGCACTATGATATTTAGTATGACATGCTTACTTTCGTTCCTTCTGGTTTCCTACTCCTTCTGTACCTTTTTTTATCTTGCTTTTATAGACTATGCTGTTGCTAAATTTAAGGCTGTTCTCCTTCACCGAGAAAGCAGCGTAGCCTAAATTAATCCAGTCTTAGCGTGGGTCTACTCCAAGACTGGTTTCATAATATGAACTAGGCAAGGCTGAAATGGAGATTAAACTCTTAATACCACCACAGAAATAAAAGTAGTGGATATTTAGAGCAGATTTTGCAAAGAATTGTCTGTTCCCTGGGAGGTGAGATCAATAACAATTGTCAGGAATGATCTCTGGAAAGGGTCTTTGGAGAAATGTTGGTTCAGCTTTATCAGAAACATGGTAGCACTATGTAGGAGTCAGTCCGGTGCCTTCAGTGGGAGGCCAAGCAGCTCTTCCAGTGTCCTGATTTCCATGTCTGTGGCTACTGCTTTTCTCTCCCTGTGCAAAAGAACAGAGAGTGTTCCAGCTTAAAGTGTCCTTGACCCTTTCTGCATTGTGCCTTGTCATGCTGTTATTCAGCTCAAGTCATAAGATGCTTGTTTGCCTCAGACTTGTCCACACCTGATGTGTCAGAGCGTTGGTTTCTGTGCAACCTGTATGACCCATGGCAAATCACCAGCACTTCATGGAGAACCACTGGTTCTTCAGACTGTAATATCATTAATAGTGGAAGGTCAGTGGAGGCTGTTAGTGATGGCTGCATTTGGAATATGCTTGGATTGTTAGGGCAATTTGGGAAGTAGGAGCTACAAGAAAATTAGGGGCTCTTTTTAATTGCAAGGTTTTTAGTTACTGTCTTTGCACAAAAGCACCCCCTCCCTTTATTATTCTTTCCATTAAAAGAAGCTTTCCAGTGATAGCCCCTAGTGCTTGTAGTTCAAAGACATTATGGGGCTTTTCTTGTCTTTTTCTAATGAATGAATGAATGAATGAATGAATGAATGAATGAATGAATGAACGAACGAACGAATGAAAAAGAAAGAAAGAAAGAAAGAAAGAAAGAAAGAAAGAAAGAAAGAAAGAAAGAAAGAAAGAGCAGGTTTACAAATGGAGGATGATGTCTGGCACTAAATAGATTTCTGGGAATGAGGCTGAACACTTGCATGAACACTGAAGTGGGTCACTTCAGTCTGAGTGGCCTTTTCAACTTTGAAGAGGCCTTTATCCTCAACAGATTCTGTGAAATCCTCAATCCTCCCTCCATCTATAACCATAGGTTGGATCTCCTGTTGTAATTCAGGCACGATGCATTCTTCGATATACTCTCCTAGCTCAATTCTCAAGATTATGCCAGGCATTTTAAAATTATTTATATGCAATAAAATCCAATCATGTTGAAATGGGTTCAGGTGGGAGAACTGAAGAAAGAATTTTGAATACCTTTTGGATAAAGTGATGCAGGGAGCTCTCTAGATAGCCACCCCAAGAAAGGAGAAGGAGAGCATTTTTGTGAAGTCAAAATTAGCAGGAAAAAGAATTAGGAAGTATTTAATCATGAAGGTGGAAGTGCTGATAATGGCCAATTAAGGGCCTTCTGGTAGATTGATCCCAGGAGCAAATTCCACACCTTTTTGTGGGGATTTGAATGAAGGATGTTAGTTATATAGATGTAAGAAGGAGTACTGATTTATTTATTTATTTATTTTCAAATTTAGTCACTGCCCATCTCACTCAAGGAGTGACTCTGGGTGGTTTACAATGAAACAAGAATAAATACTAATTAAAATACAATAAAAGCAATGCACATAAATAAATAATGGTAGCGTTGTGCAAGTTCTCCTAATTTCAGTCTGTTGGAGTTTATATTCTGTTAAAAGGGACTGAAACCAACAGTAGGTGGCTGAACATTCTAATCATGTCTCACCACATTAATTAATGAACAATGTACCAGATGCAGTGGTATAATAATGCCAGGGTATTGTCACTAACATATAATGCCAATAATGACATAATGCTATGCTACAGGGAAAATAGGTAGTTTTACCCCATGCATTTGTGTGAATGGACATATAAAAAACATGGAATATGTAAATCCCACTCATTGCAGGCCAAAAAGGCTTGTTCAGGAAGATTTCATTAACACAGCATGTAGAAAAGTAGAAAATGAAGATTTTATTTATTTATGTATTTATTTATTTATTTATGTATTTATTTATATCTGGCCAGACATTTCACAGCAGTGACTCTTGGTGTCCTAGAAATTTAAAACAAACATTAAAAGAAGACAACATGTTATAGTTCCCAGAATAACCAATAGTTCCCATGGATGAGACAAAGACACTTGTGGAAAAATACCAGGAGATGTGAGAAAAATGCTGAGGATGGATTGGTTAAGCCTTGTTGGAAGGGATAAAAAAGTAGAGGAACTGTAGACCTTGGGAGCTATCACATAGAATTAGTGTTCCAAGAGGTTGATCTATCTCAGTTCTTCCGGATCACAAACCTTGCTAGGCTTTTGAGGAGTTTGAGTTGAGAAGACATGCAGGGGTGTGTGGATGTCCCAAAGAGTGTCTCTTTTAGTTTGGAAAGTCAACAATAAACATCAATTTGCATTTGTTTCGGAGATTTCTAGGTAAAAAAGAATAAATGGCACTGGAAGTGTTTGTGTGACAGGTGGAAGCTAGAAGTGGATACAGCCTTCTCTCTTTTCTCTCACTCTCCTCCATTATGTAGAGAATTGTTCTTGCACTCAAGCAAATGCTAGTAGAACCTGCTTTTGAAGTTCTGCAGATTAATATAGCAAGGTCGGAACCCAAGGGAAGAAGGAGGTGTGCCTGGAAAGCCCAAGAGGCAGTTAGACAGGCCAATGAGTGCAGCACCATGGAGAGCTCCCAATAAACAACTTGCTTCTGCAATGGGAGCAAACTAGTTTCACCTTCCCTGACTTGCTTTTTCTACTGGTGTTAGGATTACAAGCCATGAGCAATCTGACTCTCCAAAAGCTTATGTAGACTAGGCTCCATATTGTGGTGTACTTGATGCCATAGATCAGTGTTTCTCAACCTTGGCAACTTGAAGATGTGTGGACTTCAACCCCAGCACTGGCTGGGTAATTCTGGGAGTTGAAGTCCACACATCTTCAGGTTGCCAAGGTTGAGAAACACTGCCATAGATTGTGGAGCACTTGGGGATGAGGTGGGGGAGAATCAGCCCACTGATGCAACAGGACAGGAGGGGAGCAATAGTGGGTCTATCTTTGATTGCATCTGGCGTCTTGGAGGGCTTCAGGTCAAGGAAAACCACTGTTATGTAATTCCATCTACTGCCATGTGACATTAATTAAAGACTTGAGAGAGGCAATTCTTGCTGGCTTTTTCCCTTTTTCCTCTCTTAACAAGTATTTGGCTTCTGAAAATAGTAACAGAAGCTCATACCTGTAATTAAGTGCTTGCTTTATTGAACCAGGCAGCTGATACTAATCACTAGAAATTTCCAGGTGTATGCATTTCCCTTCTCATCTCATCTCATCTCTTCTCTTCCCTCCCCTCCCCTTTTCTCCTTCTTCTAAACCAGTCTTTCTCAATCTGGCACCTTCCAAATGTGTTGGGACTAAAACCCCCAGAATTCCAAAGTCTGGGAATTCTCAGCACTGCAATCCCAGCACATCTGGAGAGTGTCAGTCTGGGGAAAACTATTCTAAACTTGCTAACTAAAGGGGGCAAATAACTGAAATAGCACAGTCAATTCTGCTTACTGCTGCCGTCGCTGTGCCCTGTTCTCCCTTGGGTCAATTTGACAGGGCATGAGGGATTGCCCCTGTCCTTTTAGGCTTTCTAACATGGCACATGCACATGGCTGGTGCAGTAACATCCTTCTATCGACGTTGAAAAGAACTACTTTGTATGCCCCCCCAGGGTAGACTTTCCTTCTTTCTGTGCAGAAAGAAGAGATCATGTGGGATTTCCACAGCTCACCTTGATTTTACACAAAGAACATTTAATTCTTGCTATTTGGGTCAGGCAGAAGAAAATGTTTGTTGCTGTAGGAGAATTGATGGCAGGGAGGGGGCGGGAATGGAAACTCATCAGCCTGTGGGTGTGTGGAATGCATCACATTGACCTTGGGATTCTTTTGGCAGTGTTTCTTTCTGAATAAAAAGTGTGCCTCCCTTGCTCACAATCAAGGTGTAGAGGAGGTGGAGACTGATAGTTGGTCTTTAGAGTCATTGTGGAAATAAGACCTGTCCACTGGGAGTTTGAGGTGAGCAAGCTGCTGTCCAGGCATACACACAGGTCAAGGAGTAAACTCTAAAGGAAATACTTGTAGCTTATGACCAGGCAGCCAGTATGCTGAATTATGAATCAAAGTGTGTAGGATGCACCACTTTGGTGACTCAGTGCACTGCAGAGAGAATCTTTTCATGTTCCTGAGAGTACAATCCCTTTTGAACACCATCAGTTTCTGATTTGTTTGCTGCATTGCTTGCATGAACCACCCATACAGTCCATGTTCCTCCTTCCAACGGATTGGGGAAGTGAAGAAAAACAAGGAAGCTTGAATGCTGTGTTCAGTTGCAACAGAGACTGAGCATCCTTCCCCTCCTCCCGAACTGCATTTTTGCAAGCACATGCCAGTGAGACCATTTGTGTGTATATTTGGATTGCAACTATTTCTTTCATTTCAAAAAGTGCTCCCAGTATGAAGCTAAGATTATCCTTTAGGTGGTTGAAAAGACTGTTCTACCCACTTGCAACAGAATAATTCCATGCAGATAATGCAAGTTCTTATTGTTATGTTTTAATACAGCTCGGATAATTCTTATAACACCTTTGTTTCAAAACCATACCAAACCCCCAAATTGGTTTCTTACTCAGTTTCATCATCCAGTTCAGCAACAGCTCTGGCTTCCTCAAGGGGCAGCTAGTTAACAAAGATTGATTTCCTGAGCAATCAAAATGGCTACTATATCTATCCTCTGCAGAAGAAAAATGATTGGTCAATCTTTCAAAAGAATCTGAGATTGAGACACTTCTTGGACTGCACATTTTAAAGTGCAATTAGCTGTTCTTTCCCATGATGGCAATTAATAATAATAATAATAATAATAATAATTATTATTATTATTATTATTATTATTATTATTAACAATGGGACTTCCATGAATGTATGGGATTAGTGTTCACTGAGTCCACCCACATTCCAAGATCATAATTTTTGTGCTTGCTTTGTGAGTATATAGAAGTGTTTGGATGGCTGTTTTTGGAACAGATCAACTTATGGGGAACGTCGGTGTCTGCTTGCCTGTCTACAAATCATGTTTTTAATTATATTGTTGGGAAGGTTAAGCAAACTGGTAACCTGTTGCTTGATATTTGCGTTATTTTTGTTTTTAATATTTGCATTTTTCTTTATAGGTGTTTTGGTGTCATTTGGATTTGGTTTGATTCTGGACATTTGTGCCAAGTTGTTTGCTGACTTGGCAGGGGGAAATACTTGGTTTATTGAAAAGCCACTCTGTCTTGAAGCTTGTGTGTGGTTTCATAGCAACAGAGTGAAATAGCTGTGAAGGTCAATTGGTGTGTGGCAGAGAGGGGTGAAGAGGGAGAAAAAAAATATAACTCCAGGAATTAATGTCAGTTTCATGTTGTTAATTTTAATTTGAATCCAAGTGAAAAAAAAATCCAACACATTCCAAACTGAGGATCCAGGAGCTGTAAAGGATTCCTGTTTTGCTCAGCCATCAGCTTTGTATAGAAATTAACAAGAGGCTTAAGAAGGAAAAGCAGAACCTATGATACAATATCGCAGCACACCATCTTGCTCTTCAGAATTTCAGCCTCCTTCTGATTTTCCGCCTCACCTTGTCACTGAAAAGTCAGCCCCTCCACCATTTCACTGGGATGCTTTATCCTCACTGGATAGCTTCTTCAGATCTTCCTCCTTTGAGGGAGAAATAGTTCTTTAGCAAATCTTGGTGTTTTCCCATAACTTCCATTTAGTGCATGGATAAGAGTGTTTGGGCTCTACAAGCATTGGGACTCACAATATGAGCCGCCCAGTTCAAGGGACTGTCCCAGTTTCATTACCCCTGGTTCCTAGGAAATACAGTTTTACAATCAAATAATCTTTTGACCTTAAAGTGACACGAGGTTTTTATTTCCATGTGGCTTTTTCCTAACGTTTGAGTGCAATTATGTACTGCCCGCTTTCCTAAGTGCTGGCAAGCTGTGATACTGGCTTACTTAGAGTAAGTGCTGAAGAGGCAGCCTGAACACTCTTATGGTTTAGTAGTTAAGGTGCCAGACTTAGGCTTGGAACGCAGAGCTCCCTGGGTGACTTCTGACCACTCGCTTACTCCCAGCCCAACCTGTTCCACAGGGCTCTTGTTATTGTAGGGATAAAATGAAGGAAGATCTTGAAGGAAGCCACCTTGAGCTTCTGGAGGAAAGGTGGACTATAAATGCAATGAACACATGAGTGAGATTTGTTGTGATCAGTTTCTTTCCCAAATCTAGCCTGGCAGCATACCTAAGAGAAGCTAGCATGAACTCTCCAAGAAGGCAGTATATCTCCTATATTATATCAGATTTCTCATGAAAAGCAAAGCTAGGCCCAAGGAACAGCAGGTCATAGCTATTTATTTATTTATTATTCCAAGTTATATAGCCACCCATCTTATATATATGACTCTATAGGTTATAGCTATCTCTATCTCATTTTCTGTTTTGGTTTCCCTAAATATTCTCATTCTCTCTCTCTCTCTCTTTCTCTCATTCACACACACACACCAACCATTATGTTTACCAGCTGCTGGACCACTTCCCCCAAATTTCAATGTCATCTTCTCCTAACTTTGGTGCAAGTTTCTTTTCAAAGCTCCATTCCATCTGGAGACTGAAAGAAGGAGGGTGTGGTTAGAAGGTCCTAACCAGAAGGTAACCAGGAAGATCCAGTTTCCAGTGAATGATTCTGTGGTCATTCTTTCCCAGCCCAACCCACCTTTCAGGCAGTTGTTGTGAGGATAAAAGGAGGGGCTGATCTCTAACTAAACACCTGGGAGCTTCTTAGAGGAAAAGCAAGCTGGCACCTGCTTGTTGATTCTTGTGTAACCATAGCAATATCATCCCTGCTGAAGAGCTATTGGCAGGCAGCTGATACCCAAGGACTTAGCCAAACTAGGCCACTGAAGATGCTTGGCCAGGGAGTGCTTCTAAGAGGAATGGAAAACTCAAGGGAATGGAATGGAGTTATTTGAAAGAGGTTAGGGCTACCTGGCTGGAACCCACTCCATACTACAAAGTTTTGTCTTAACATCTCTTTTGTCCTGGTCAGATTTTCTATAATTTTGGGAAACTCAGCCCAAATCAAGGGAATGCCCTGCTCTACGTGATCCCCAACTCCAAAGATGTAGACATGGATGCGCACGGACAGGTGTACCCATAGAGGCAGATTTCCCCCTGAATAAACTGCTTCCTTTCTTAAGGAAGTTTTCATTGTCCTCTTAATAAGGGGAATAAAAATGAAAGCTGTTCCCATGATTATTAATATTCCAGGCACTTACGCAGAGAAGCTGCAAAGCAATCATGCTGAGAGCCTTGCAAGCAGGGAGGAAGAAAGGCTGATGTGCACTCCAAGCGCATTGAACCACTATGCTTCCTGCTCTGTCCATGCATCTTCCATTTGGGATGGTGGCAATGGGAATGAATGTTATTGTAAACTCTGGGCGTTGCAGCCACCATGGACTTTTTAATCTTAAAACTTCTCTGCCCAAAGAAAGTCGTACAGCATTTCCACTGCCCCCATCCCACATCCTAGTGTCCCCCCCCCCCAAACTTTTCTACCAGGCCCTCTCCTGGGCCTGACAGAAACTTGGCAGGTGAAGAGTTTCTACTGCTACATCTTCAAAGCTACGTCAATCAAATCTCTGCGTATTATACCAAATCCATAGAGGCAGTTGACCAAATAAACGTATTGCCTCTGTGGATTTTGGATTTTTTCCCCCCCTCATGCGCAATGCAGTATTACTTTCTATGGCTGTTGTATAATTGTTCATGTTTGTGTTGGATTTCACAGGGACCCTGTCCTGCCCTCCTGGAGTTTTACAAACCTGTTATCCCTAACTTATCGCTGCTTTCTTCCTAAAGAGTGTTTTGTCCAAGAAATTATACAGGATAAAGCAGGATGCCTGTTATCCTCACTGGCCCAAGATTAGGAATCACAGAGGAAGCTTCCTCAGCCAGGAAAAACCACTCTTCCATCTACCCTACTACTGTGTAAAGCAACCTCATACAATCTTTGTCTCTAGAAGGATCAGTCTACTGCTATTTATTGACTGAGCTTCTACCCGTTCTTCTGCTACCAACCAGAGGGCTAAAAACAGAACAAATGGATGAACCATCTAGTCATCCTAATGCAATAGTTACAAACCCCAATAATAATAACACTCCTATCATCCCCAGCCAGGGGAGATGGAGACTGTCGTGCAGCATGTCTAAGGTATGCTAAATGGGGAAGGGATAGGTCACTCTGTTCTGTGCATCATGTTTCACAAGGTCTCTTTTGATAGAGATCACCACCACCCCCATTTGGAGGTTTCAGGCATCTTCTGACTGCGAAGCATGTGCTCTGTCACTGAGTGATTGTTTCTGTCCCGAGTGAATGGAAGAAGCAGAGCAGATGCTGCGTGGTTGGTAACTGGTTCCTACAAGGCATGTATGTGACAAAATGCAGATACGCTCAGTCTCCATTTGTGAGCGGGATCAGCTGGGCTATGTGGACTTCCTTCTGCATTCACCTGTCTCTACACCAGAGTAGGAAAAGGCAGGTGGGAAGCATCTCCTTCTAGAGAGGATAGGCCTTCTGGGAGGGTCGTAACCCTCAAGGATGACCTGCTCTTGTAACGTACAAAAGCACAGAGAGCTGCAACGGTTGAGAAATGTGTTTGTAAGACTTACATCACTGCCCATATTGTAACCCCAACCCTGGACAGCTCACAAGACAATAAAAACAGCAAACGAAAACGAAACCAAAGCCCCAAACCTCCAAACAATCACAATAATCACTTTCCTGAAAAGTGTCCCTTGGCCTTTTCTTTCCTTGCTCAATTTTGGTCCTGACTTTTGATAAAAAGAGAGAGAGAGAGAGAGGGAAGATGTACTGAGGCTCCAATTCTGTATAAAATGCTCCTCTTACAGCAACTGTCTCAGATCTGTGCCAGCAGACTGCAGGGAAGTGCCTCCATCAAAACATGCCCAGAGGCTCTCTCTATTTGCACCAGGGATCAGAGATGAGTCCTAGCCATTAAATTGGTCCCACCCTTTTTAAGCAGGCTCCTGACAACTATTCACTTCCCCCATTCCATCCCCCACCATTGATCAGACACAAAGCAGGTCCCTGGCATCTCATTCTCAGAGGCTGAAGCTGGCACTGGCTTGAATTAAGATTCTACACACCACTTTCCTTTTTCTCTCCTCTGATGAGCTGTCACAGTAGAGTTAGCAATTGGGGAAACATCATGTGTTGCTGCTGCAGTAGCTTTTTCCTCTCCAGGGGAAGAGCGTCACCAGGCAAGGGTAGAAGGCGCCTGTCATAGCATCCCCCACCCCTCATGCTTCTCTGACTTATAGCAATAGCAACCATTCATTAAACACTGCTGCTGCTGGTGGTGCTGTCATGAAGAGCTTCACCAATCAAACCTAGAGGACTCGTTCCACCTTGGCTAACCTGCTGGTGGAAAACATGGCCAGAAAAACATGAAAGATCATGGTCAGAAGATTCCAAGAATGCCCCTTCTTTCTCAGAGGGGTGTTAGCCATCTGCAGAAGCAGATTCGTATTCTAGAGACAGGACATCTGGGTAGCTCTCTAGAGTTCTGCTCAGCGAAAGGACTAGGAGGAAGTCCCAATGCAGCAGTGCTTCGTTAGCAACATCTGAAGAAATTTGGCATCTCCAAAAGGGGAGTTGGCTCAACTCACACCCTTAGCACCATTCAGATGCTGAACAGACCTAAAGCTAGGTTCACAGCATGATCAACCATAAATCTGAGTTAACAGATCACAATGGTTTGGGTATAGTATGCTATACCTAAACAATGAAATCATACTGTGGCTTAAGGCAATGGCCTGGTTCAATTCAATTCAATTCATTTATTGTTTGGACCACAGATCGTAACAAATAAGGTAAAACCTGCACAAAAGTGGCCATACATTGATAAAATACATTAAAATATACAAAAATCAGTAAAAGCATTAAAACTGTGTTATTACAACCAGTAAAATATTAGAAAACATTAGGAACATTTCACAAAATATTCTGTTTAGCAGCAGCCCGTGCAAAGCTTGCTAATTTCTATAGCAGTAATGGCCTGCTTATACAACTTGCAAAGAGAATGATTGGATCCTATAATACAACCCTAGTCTAGCATGTTGTGAGAATCCAATCTAAAGAGTGTTTTTAGCTCTGTAAGCTATGAAGTTTTTTTCCTCAATGGCAGGGAAAAATGATACTACCTCCTGATCACCCTGATTTGTGTAGGAGCTGGGTATTAAATTGAATAGTTAACAATGCAATAGATGGTTTTAGCTTCAAAACACCAGGTGGAGCTCAACTGTTGTTGTTGTTTTTAAGTGAAGATAAACAAAAACCCTATTTCAAAGTAATGATTCATCTTAATCTTTTCTCCAGCCCCTACTTCTATTTACCAAACTCATCATACAATACATAAGACTAAACTACATGCTGCCTTAATTATTTTATTTGGAAACTGTAGATTCCACACACACACACACCCCAGTGGCAATTTATTTGATAATATGGGCACAGTCACAGAGGAAGATGAATTGGTCACTGATGTCAAATGAATCCTTGGTGGGACCCACCAGAACTGACCCATGGGTTTTGTAAGAGTACGGGATAGACTATAGAGTAATACGGAGTTCTGTAAGTAGCTTGGATCCAAACTGAATATTGTAGGTCTTTATACATCACTGCAGCCCCTGCAAGTAAATACATTGCAGTTTTCTTGGCAAGGTTTTTCAGAAGTGGTTTGCCATTGCCTCCTTCCTAGGGCTAAGAAAGAGTGACTGGCCCAAGGTCAACCAGCTGGCTTTGTGCCTAGGCAGGACTAGAACTCATGGTCTCCCAGTTTCTAGCCTGATGCCTTAACCACTACACCAAACTGGCTCTCACAGTGCATATATAACCACCCTAAATCAGAAGAGAGACAGACAATTTTCCCCTAGACATGTACTATTTAGATCTTGGAGAAAGAACTTAGAAATGCAGCTCCTTCTCCATTTTAACTGAACAAGGTTATACATGTGCTTTTTTGCTTCACACTCCCATCTCATGTGCACCACACTTACTACCATGTTCATGCCAGATGGACAATACATCTTTACAGATGTTCATTATATTCTTCAGCCTTTCTTTAAAACTAAGCCAGCCTCCTAGGCAAAGGAAGTGCTTAGTCCCAAGCAAAATACCTTGTGGCTAAGACAGTTGTGTTCTTCATAATTGAAGCAAGGCTTTGTCTTAAACCACCCTTCCCCCATGACCTTTAAATTATCTAGCTGTTCCACTGCCTCAGTGGCGCTCAGAGCTGTGGGCTGCCTTTTCTAGCATCGACTGACAGAAGCAAAGTCAAAGGGAGTGTCTGCAGCACCTTGGAGAGCTCCCAGACACGGCAAAGGGGGCTGTCGGAAGGGACCAGGACTCTGTTGCCCGGTTGGCAGGGAGCCTCTGGAAAGCTGTAGCACCTCCAACAATTGCCAAGTGTTTCACACGGTGTCACTGCAGCTTGCGTACGTCAGTTCATGGGCTCCTGTGTGTATCAAAACACAATTCAGCTGAGTCCTTTGATCCCCAAGTAGATCCAGAGATGTATTAGCCCAGTGTTTCTCAACCTTGGCAACTTTAAGATGCGTGGACTTCAACTCCCAGAATTCTCCAACCAGTGATGATGATTGTGTCACTCAAGGAAGAAGACACAATACATGTGCTAACCTATCCTCCTCATTTATTTTCCCTCTTCCCCACTCCCTTATCCATTTGTACTCTTACACATTTTTGTAGGGCTTCAGTCAATCACAGTGTGGTTTTCTTGCACTGTTAAATACAGTGTGTTTCAAAGTTGTGACAGCAGTTTCACTTATAGGATATTGCTTGGGGAAAGTGTATGCCAGGTACATAAGCAGGGAACATCAGCAAGTTTCCCATGGACTTTATGAAACCGACTAGAAGGCATTGTGAAACTGACTAGACTGGGTTCTCTGGTAAGAGCAGGGGATGAGTCTGACCAGGATTTATACCCCTTCTGTGTTATGCTTCTTCCATTCAAATGCAGCTTGTCAGTTGGAAGCCAGAAAGCACCAGGCTCTCAGAGCCAATCCTAGGACAATACAGAAGAAACCTGAATATTTCTTATTCGCATTGCTGGTTTCCTAAGCAAAAATATAGTTCTGACACTGGAACAGACTGAACAGCTGCAGCCTATTGGATCAGCTCATCCTGCCTTTGGCTGCCCAGCCATAGCCCAAACTCTCCACTTGAGAGCAATCCATTACTCAGAGACTGTTACCATAGCAACTGGACTTCTGAATGGAGAAAGAACACTTTTGAAAATCCATCCTGAATTGATGCTCGAGAGTCACCTCTCACCCCTGTTTGGGTAAAGGGATGGAGTTTTCTCTGGATACTTTTCTCCCCGATTCTTGGAAAAACAGAAGCATCTTTTAACGATAGCATTTTTATACTTAAACCAAAATGGATAAGAGCCTTATTCCTTCCCCTTTATCCCCCAAAGGATGTTATTACAGAAGGCTATCTTATTAGGTCAGCTTTGAAGGAAGCCGGAGCTCAGCAACTGAGCACCAGCACTGCATGCAGGTCATGGGTTCAATCCCTAGTATCTCCAGATGAATTCTTTTGAAACCTTGGGTAGCATCTGATGAGAAGGGCCTCTGTTTGCTAAGATCTGGCAAAGGGACTGCTGGTCGGGAGAGATAATCTTTGCGTCAGTTGGGGGAAGGATGGACAGCAATGGTAGGACAGACTAATACTATTGCTGTCCATCCTTCCCTCAACAGTCACACTGTACCTTCCCTTACCAGTCACACCATGATTGACTGAAGCCCTACTGAAATGTGTAAGCGTACAAATGGATAAGGGGTGGGGAAGAAGGAAAACAAATCAGGAGGATAGGTTAGCACATGTATTGTGTCTTCTTCCTTGGGTGACACAATCATCATCCTGATGGAAAATAACCCTCAAGTAGAGTCACACCTTCTCCCCCATAATTCTTCATAGCAGCTGATCAATGAAATGCATAAGCTGGTGTTTCTCAGTCTTTATATCAGTAGCGCACAGCAGGTGGCAGCACCAACCAACTTTGGCTGATGTGTTGAAAAGCCATCCTGAAAGAATGTTGGAGTCTTAGAGCTAGGAATCTAATTCATGTAATCACATGATGATGAAGCTATCCATTCAATCGTGTGCGATTCTCGGCGATTCTATGGACCATAACTGCCTTTTCCAGTGAGTTTAATCACATGACATGGCCAAAATAAGTAATGCGGAATTTTGTGATTTTGCCTGCCGTTGATGTCTGGTTTTATACGCTCCAGAACTTGCTTTTTTGTCACCTTTGCTGTCCAAGGAACACACAGGAGCCTTCTCCAACATCACAGTTTGAACGAGTTGATTTTCCTCCTGTCTAGTTTTTTCATGGTCCAACTTTTGCAACCGTAGGTAACTATGGGAAACACGATGGTGTGGACTAATCTGCATTTAGTTGCCAGGCTTGCTTTTCCATATTCAATTCATGTTCATCATTGCTGTGCAACCTAGTGCGATTCGACACTTTATTTCTGGACTGCATTCACTGCTTTGATCAATCTGAGATCCTAGGAAAGTGAATCGCTGCATGCATTTGTTCTCTTCACTGTCAATTGCTATTTTTACATTTCCATTCCTTGCAGTGGTCATGAGCTCAGTCTTTCTGATGTTCAAGAGGCCAAATTTCTCACTTTCTTCTTTAATCCTTTTGATCAGATGTTTCAGGCGTTCTTTGGTTTCTGAGAGGAGAGTTGTGTTGTCAGCATATCGAAAATTGTTGATGTTCCTTCTTCCAATCTTTATTCTGATTGTTGATTCTTCAAGTTCCAGCTTCCTCACGATCACTTCAGCATATGGGTTGAATAAGAAAGGTGAAAGAATGCAACCTTGCCACACTTCTTTCTCTATCTTGAACCAGTCAGTATCTCTATATGGTGTTGGCACCGGGGCTTCCTGATTTGTGTACAGCGACTGCACCAACTGGACCAGATGTGTTGACAACCCCAGGTCTTCTAGGGCTCTCCACAGCTTGCTTGTCATGATCAACACAATCAAAGGCTTTCTTGTAGTGAATAAAGCAGATATAGATGTTCTTCTGATATTCTTGAGATTTTCCCATGATCCAGCGTAGATTTGCAATACGGCTGTATGTTTTTTTTTTAATTTATTAAATTTTTACCCCACCCATCTCCCCCCAATGGGGGACTCTGGGTGGCTCACAACTCATTAAAATCAATAAATAAATATACAATTAAAAGCCTATATACACAATTACAAAAAATAAAGGAAAAAGTCCAGGAGGCCAATGGTTCAAGGCAGCAATGCCAGGCCTCTAAGGGGCTACCCAACCCCACACTTAATGACTTCCCTCCTTGCCCCAGGCCAGATGGCAGAGCCAGGTCTTCAGATCCCTCTGAAAGGCCAGGAGTGAGGGGGCCAATCTCACCTCTGGGGGCAAGATATTCCAAAGGGCCGGGGCTAACGCAGAGAAGGCCCGCCTTCTGGACCCCGTTAGTCAGAGCTCTTTTGCCGAGGGGGTCTGGAGCATGCCCCCTCTGTGTGATCGGGTGGGATGGTTGAAGTAGTGGGGAAGAGGTGGTCCCTCAGGTAACATGGTCCTGTGCCATGTAGGGCTTTAAAGGTGATAACCAACACCTTGAATTGGACCTGGAAACAAACTGGTACCCAATGCAGCTCGCAGAGCAATGGTGTTATGTGGGTCCTTCTTTGGGCCCCAAAAATAGCTTGTGCAGCTGCATTCTGGACCAGCTGAAGCTTCCGGATACTCTTCAATGTAGAGTGCATTGCAGTAGTCTATCTGGGAGATAACAAGGGCATGAGTGACCGTTCGAAGGGCATCCCGATCCGGGAAAGGGTGTAACTGGTGCACAACCCGAAGTTGTGCAAAGGCCCTCCTGGCCACGGCTGCCACCTGCTCTTGGAGCAGGAGCCATGAGTCCAGGAGGACTCCCAGATTACGCACTGGGTCTGTCTGGGGCAGTGCTACCCCGTCCAGCACCAAAGATGACAAAGTCCCGGATTCAGAGGAGCCATTAACCCACAGCCACTCTGTCTTACCAGGGTTCAGCTGAAGCTTGTTGTTCCCCATCCAGACCCTGGTTACAGTTATGAGTGCCATGACCCCTTCTGAAGCCAGCTTGAATAGCTGGTAATTCCCTTTCGATGGTCAGTGCCAGACATTGTTGTATGATCTTAAGGAGAATCTTGCTAGCATGAGGGATGAACGCAACTGCACTAGCGAGACAGTTGTGGAATGTGGCACTGGATTGTTGCCCATAATCCTACACTGATGGTACCGTTGCTCCTCCTGTTTTATTGGTCCATGCCTGGAGGTTCTGAACTTGGAGAAAACAGCTCCTTCTGCAAGCTGCAGTTAGCTGAACCAGATACATACATAGGTGTTATTTAGCCCGTAACTTGTGCAATGGGATAAAGTTCTACCACTCTGGTGGAAAATAATTCAGCACTTTCACACCAGAATTTCTCTTTCAGTTCCTTTGTTCAAGTTGGCCACCTCTTGAATAGTTACAAATGACCTGGTGCTATCCTCAATTGTTCTGTAAGTTTTTTTTTTTATGTATATATAAAATCATAAGTGTTTTTTTAAAAAACGGGTACTCATCTGATGCCCATTTAGGTGGAAGCATCTGAGTTTGGCTGACCTTAAAAAGCAAAGCAGATTTATATCTGGTTGCTACTTGCCCGCCAAGAAACCCAACAGCTGCTGGCAAGTCTGTCAAGTAAAAAAAAAAAGAAAGAAAGAAAAATCCATTTCTGGAAAAAGACAGTGGGAAACCACTGGTAATATTGCCAAGAAAGCCACGTGGATGTGCTACCACTTTACCTTATTCTTTTGGTGGAGCGGTCTAGTTAAATATTGGAAGGACATTTCTGGTCATTAATTCAAATCAACATTTATTATGGTCATGGAACAGCACAGCGGCTATTCTTTCCCAGAGCAATTTTACCTTTCATGGGCTTATAGGTCTTCAGACACGTATTCAGAGCCATCTTAGGCAATAATATGAACTGATAGCCTGCCACCTCCTTTTCTTGTTTCTTCTTCTCCTTCTTCCTCAAGATCACCCTTAGTTACTCTAACCCAGTCCAGACCATGCTGGGTTGCTCACGGCACGGTCTGTTTAGCCTGAGGCATTTTCCATGGTCCTTTATATGCTTTCCCCCATCCCCAAACTGCATTCAGATGAACAGCACCCTGGCCTTCCATTCAAAAGCATTATGAACCATTCTAGCTTTCCTTATTTTTGTGATAAGAAACAAAAATAGAAATAAGGTGGCAGCTTTTAGCCAACTTTGGTTGATCTCAAAGGAGGGGAGGGGAGGGGAGGGGAGAAAGAACCCTAAGCAAGATTGGACCTGGTTAGGCCCACCATCAGGAAGTTCCAGAGTTGTGGGGTGGATTAAAAGTCAAAAAACAGAAACAAAGCCCTTTCCAGAACAAGGCAGTGGCAAACCACTCCTAGTCCTGGAGCTTGATTCAGAGATTTTTTAATCTGGGAAAACTCAGAAGATTTGCAAATGGAAGATGTTGCCCAGATTCCGTATAACATTCCCTTGCCTGAGCCAGTCCAATAAAAGCATTATAACTTTACGTCATAGTTCTGTCCTACGCAGAGGTCTAAGTGCAGTCAAGCCCCATTGCTGATTTTGTTGAAAATATGCCAGAACTGCTGATGTAAGTTGTCCCTCCGAAACACTTTGGAATCAATTAATTCACTTGCTAATTAACCAGTTACTGTAAAACCTGCCAAGCGTATGATTCTTTGCTCCCCTCCCTAAATGGAATGGAACTCTGCACTCTCTTAATTTGGATTATTCTCTAAGTATGCCAGATTGAAATGTGGTCTTTATCTCCAGGGGGTTGGCAGGGAATGCGTGGGGGCAAAGGAATCTAATCCAAAAATGCGAAGATACACATTGGGAAGATGCTGTCTGAAAAGGTAGGTGTGTGCATGTGTGTGTTGCAGGAGGTAGAGGCGCTGTTGTGTAACTGAGGCTGCTATGATTTTGTCTGGCCTGTCCTCATTTCTCACCTTCCCCAAGGGGGTGCCCTGCATACTGATAACCAAATATGGGAAGTTATCTGGGAACTGTAGCTCCTACACAAGCTTTGTTCAACTTTCCTACACAAGAGGGTGACAAGCTTTGTGGTCTGTTGGTAAGATTGCTGCAAATGTACCAAAATAGGTCCAAATCTTTTTTTTTATTTTTGAGAAATCAGTTCTATAAAACTTAGTTGGATTGTGTTTAAATTGGTATGGAATCTAGCTACAGCCGTGACATTTTCTGGATAACTGACTGGATAATAAATCATAATATTTCCCCCCACGCATCCTCTTTATTTCAAACGTCCACCTAGGAAGGAAAAATAATAAAAGCACAGGTACGTTGTTATGCAATCAAGTAAGATTTGGGTCTCAACCTCCAAAGTCAGGTTTCTTGAAATACCAGTTTCATCTTCCCCAACCTGGTGCTCTCCAGATGAGCTTAGACCAGCGTTTCTCAAACTTGGCCACTTTAAGATGTGTGGACTTCAACTCCCAGAATTCCCCAGCCAGCATGCTATAACAGGCTATAACTCTAGATCCCAGATCTGGTAGGTCTCCGGGCTTTCAAAGGCTGGAGGCAGCAGCAGCAGCAGCAGCAGCAGCAGCAGCAGCAGCAGGATGGTCAGAGCCAAACTTGGTGGGCAAAAGTCCAAGATTGCTTTTAGCAGCGATCCCCCATGCCAGGACAGGAGCGCTAGCCCGGCTGATTCTCTTTGGCAGCGAGAGTCTAAATCCGTGTTTCTCAACCTTGGCAACTTTAAGGCGTGTGGACTTCAACTCCCATAGCTGGCTGGGGAATTCTGGGAGTTGAAGTCCTCACGTCTTAAAGTTGCCAAGGTTGAGAAACACTGGTCTGAATGGACCTCACTGCCCCACTGCGAGTCAGGCCAAGCTGTCTGAGGATTGTGCGAGCTGTCATCCCACAGGTTAAACTCCGAACCGGGCGTTCAAGCTAAACTCCGCTCCGAGGGCCAGCAAAAACACCAAACAAGAGCCGCCCGGCGATGCCACGCCTCGCCGCTCTCCGAGGGCGGGGCAGGGACCAGGGGCGGAGCCACCTGCCCCGCCCAGCCGGCGCACCTGTCTGCCCCACCCCCAGTTCCTTTCCGCCGCGCGCGCGCGTGTGCTCGCCCGCCGCCGCCGCCGCCGCCGCCGCCGGCGCTTCCCCTTCCCGGAGGCTTTTTCAGGCGCGCCTCGTTTCCAAAGTGACGGGAAAAGCATCGCTCGAGCTGCCGCCGCCGCCTTCACTTGCCCCACGGAGGAGCTCCAGCCATGCCCGCCGCGGCCCACCTCGGGGAGCTCCGGGCGGCGCTGCTCTGCGCCCTGCTGTGCGCGCGCGGCTTGCTCCCGAGCCAGGCAGGTGGGTGAGATCGCGGGAAGCTCTTGGGCGGAGGTTCGCTGCCCTCCGCGGGTGCGGGGACGCGGGCGCAAAGTTTTGACGACCTCCGGCCTCGGGGTGGATTTGACACGGAGGCAGGGAACTAAGGGGGAGGGGGTGCAAGTCCCCCTTCCCCCCAACACGCTCCGCCTTGAGCCTGTCCGGCCCCCGTCTGGGGCCATCCAGAGGGGCTGGACTACAGCGGCCATCATCCCTGCCCGCTGATCAGGAAAAGTTGTGGAAGGCTTTGCCAGAGCATAAAATAGGTCAACTCCCTTCCCAGAAAGAGCATCAAGTTCTGTTCAGGCGCTCCATGCTCCACAGTGGAAGTTGCTTCCTGGCTGAAATAAAAAGTACAATTTGTGGTGGGTCCTAATAGTCACCATAATGTTATGGGATCCTTCCTCCAACATTTCCTCTCCCCCCCCCCATTATTTTTCACAACAACCCAGCGTGGGGGTGAGAGTAAGTGTAAAAGCAGCTGGTCTGAAATCTCTGAATAGCTGCATTCATACAACCCGATCTGTTAAACACCCCATAGTTGTATTTGCACCACATCCTGGTTAATTTAAACTTTTTTCCTGACTTGGTATATTGTGCAAAGAGAGCTTGTTTGCGCAAACCCAGATAATGACTTAATTTCGTAATTAGGCTCAGTGTGATGTGTGAACACAGCCAGTAGGCTCTATTTGCCTCTCTGGGTTTGAACCCAGGTCTCCTTGGTCAAAATCCGATGCTCCTCCTAGGTCACTCATTCCTCTCATTCACACATATATGTTGAACTCTTGATAGCCACCATGTCCAATGACAAGGATTGTAAATAGGGCATTTGGAGTTCAGCTGTTTACCTTGCAATAATGCAGGACTTTAGGGGAAGTTAAGCCTTGCACCTAGCATGTTGCAACTACTTCTGATGTTGAAAAAACCCACATTTTGGGGAGGAAAGAGCTTGGCCCCACAGGCCAGGATTCCTTTCTACTTTGTTTTTGTCATTTGGCCAAAATAGCCGTGATCCAACTATAGTTCTGATTAATTTGAGGAAAGGTGATTGGTATTGCAAATCTCTTCTATAGATGTGAAAGCCTGTAATGATTTCATTTCTGCGAGCTGTGCATCTTGCTGTTTTCTGGGCATACTGATCCGAAAACCTAAATCCACCCCAAATGCAGAGGTTTCATTACAGACACCAGATATTATTGATGTAACTGAAGAAGTCCAGTATAATTACTATGTATTTGGAATTTGTTCCAGATTTATTCCAAATACTGGGAATCTGTGCTTTGATAGTACCTTCCAAAAAGGTCAGTGTGTCAGTTTACATGTGAAATGTTTCTACCACAGAACCCATGTGTGGTCAGCAAACTTATTCCATGCCAGTGATTTCTATGGAGGGTGAGCAGCAGAAACACATCATATTAATTCTTTCTCTCCTTCACTTGTTAGTGCGCATAATGTCAATCTGTCTTGGTGTTCAGTTTTGAGTATTTAAGGAAAGTGGTTTAGAAATGCAGATGGAGCCATACTGTGCTTTTCGCCTACTCTGTTTTTTTTTTTTTTTAAAACAACCTGAAAAGATACCAGCCCATTCATTAAGAGCAGTCTGGTGTTTGTGGTCCGTGCTTGTGGTACAAACCTGTTGTTCAAAAATTGAACAGGCTCTTGTGTTCTGTGGCTGGATGTTATGCCGTTATGCGCTTTGTTTGATTTGTGCCTTAACAGGTTGTGTGAGCTCAACTAAACTGGAGTTTATTTGGTGAAGAAGTCAGTAGCCCAGGGATGTGTACCATTTTCATGCCTGGTGGACACATTTAACATTTTGGGGGTGGCTCAAGAGACCCTGAAACTAAGGCAGCAATGCAGAGTGCGTCTCATAGCTAGCAGCATTCACAGATCATGATTAACTAGGGTACTGAATTAACCCATTTGGGGGAGTTGCGCAATGCACTGACCTATTGGCTAATTCAGTGGGCTGGGTTCTCATAACATGCTAAATATAAACAAAAAAATGAGGTTAACCCTAACCAAGCTTAGCACATTGTGCAAATGAGGTCACATTGGGAACAGGGTAGTAAGCCAGAGGCTGGCAGCAGCCTGGGTCTTTGCAAGCCTGGATCTTTTCACTCAGGATTGTCCAGGTACTAATTTAGGGCCTGCGCTGTGTTAATGAAGTTATCTGAGGATGCAAATAGGTGATGCACGCGGTGTAATCTGAATCCGTGGAAATAGGAGAAGAAAGCAAGGATGATTTCCTTCTGAAGCCATTCCAAGTGCTTTATAAGCAAGAACGGAAAGTGTTGTGCAGACTCTTTTAAACACCTGGTCTCCTGTGATTGGCTCTCCCTTGGGGCAGCAGTGGGTGGATTTCGTGCTGGTGTGACCTGTTTGGTTCTGTTTTTTCACAGCGTCCTGAAGTCTGCCAATCAGAGTCAGACACAAAATGAGGTTTTGAGGGCAGAGTCAAGCGTCTAGTATTAATTATCCATTATAAAGCCCCCCCTCCCCCGAATACATGCCTAAGTGCATGTGTGTGACCTGGAGATCAGGATTCTAACAACAAATTTGCAGTGCAATGCTCAGTACCCTGGTATCCTTTTGGGAAGAAGGATGGTATTTGCTGGATGGACTGCAAGATCAGGGTGGGGGGCAACTATGAAAGAAGGCTGAACTTCTGCTCCAGTTATCTGGGATGTCATAAGGGAAGCGTCGGCTCGGATCGTGGTTGTCTTGCAGGGTGGTGAGAAGATGCATGTCTGAGCGCCTGTCACAGATCTCCTGACTTCTTTTGTGTTCTGCTTTCAGTCCAGCTCAAAATATATTATGGACTGGAGTGGGTGACTTTGGAACCCAGGAAGGTACCTTGTAATAAGCTGGATCTGCTTATGGGTGATAGCTAGTCTGCAGGATTTCAAGTCAAGGTTTATCTCAGCCAAACCTAGAAAGGTTGAGTTTTGAACCCAGGTCCTCTGTGTGTACCATAGATGCTCCCTCACTGAATTGTAGTCTTTCCTTTTAAGCCAGTGATTCTCAACCTTAGCAACTTTAAGATGAGTGGACTTCAACTCCCAGAGTTCCCCAGCCAGCCATGCTGGTTGGGGAATTTTGGGAGTTGAAGTCCACTCATCTTAAAGTTGCTAAGGTTGAGAAACACTGCTGAGCTCTGGTCTTCCTCTGGGACCAGAGTTGTTGGAAGTCTGGTGGCATATACATTTGATAAATAATAATAATGGGACTGCATGCCATATAACTCTCCTTGGAGCCGTGCTTGCAGAATTCTGGCAGGCACACTTACTCAGGAGTAAGTTTCACTCTTTGGAAGAAGTTACACTCCTGTGCATGAAGATGCTGATTTTGGAGGTCGTGGGCCCTTCCAGATGCTGAAAGAATCTGTAATGCAGCAGATGGGAAAGTGGGCAGCTTTGCTTCGTGTCCCTCACTGAGAGTTGCTGACGGCAGGGATGAGGGCTATTGTTAAATGTGTGAACAGGACTCTGTTTGTGGGTTGGCTGGAACAGATGGGAGGAGATCTTGAAGCAGGCAGTGTTTTCCCCCTCTCCCTCTGTCCAATGCAGCATGCCAGGATTTGAAGGCATTGGGTGAAGCATCCGATTTCTCTGTGCTTGTGCAGTGACAAAAATAGCTTGGCTCATTTAACCACACACACACACGCGCACATACACAACCCCCAAACCTGCTAAAAATCTGGAGAACCAAGTCCTGCTTTCTTACTGGTTCTTGTGGAAATCACTCACTGATAGTTAAAGTGCTATAACCAGAATACTGTATCCATGGCAATAGGGCCCATCAACTTCCACCATACAAAGATAATTGGTTAACTTTTGAGAGAGAGAGAGAGAATGTGTGTGTGTCAACAGAAAAGACTCCCATGCTAAGTTGGACACTTTCTCCTCCTGATTGATAAGCTAGTTGCAAGAGGCTGGATTTTGCTGCTGCCAATTGCCTCCCACTCTCAACCTGGTTCCAGAGTTGCAGTCCTGCTAGGTTGGGCCTCCTTTGGGTTTGAGTAAATATGCATGGGATCCTGCTACTATCCAGGCCAGTGTTCTCTTCCCCCAGTGGCCAAAAGGTGTCTATCAGCAGCCAGTGGGAATAAAACACTCTTCCAGTTGTGTTCCCACCGATATTCCAGAAGTTAGAATGTCTATAAACCATGGAGAGCATTGTCTTGTAGGTTTTAAATTCCTTTTTAAACTGTTGAGTTGGTGTGTTGCTACACCTTGGGATGTTGTATGGTTATATGATTAAACTACAAGTAGTCCTCAACTTATGACCACGATTAGGACCAGAACTTCTGTTGCTAAGCAGTGCGGTTGTTAAGCGAGTCATGCCCAATTTTACGACCTTTTTTGCCATGGTCGTTAAGCAATTCTGGCTTCCCTCTTTGATTTTGCCTGTTGGAAGCCCCCTGGGAAGGTCGCAAATGGCAATCATGTGACCCTGAGATGCTGCAACCATTGTAAATATATGCCAGTTGCCAAGTGCCCAAATTTTGATCATGTGACCATGAGGACACTGCAATGGTCATAAGTGTTAGGACGGTCGTAAGTCACTTCTTTCAGAGCTGTTGTGACTTTGAATAGTCGTTAAATGAATGGTCAAAGTCGAAAACTACCTGTATTGAAGTTAACAATGAATGAGCACTATGAGGAAGTGTTTTCTTTTGCCTCATTTAAACCACCATTTTTAAAATTTATTTATTTTTTATGTGTATGCTAAATAATGGCATACTAGGATGGTTTGAGGTAGATACAAAAACTCTTGAATTTGCGTGGCTTTGTCAAATCCCATGTTGAGTATTATCCCAGTTTTGGGCACCACAATTGAAAAAGGATCCAGACAATGAACTATAGCATTGTTTCTCAACCTTGGCAGCTTTAAGATGTGTGGACTCCAACTCCCAGAATTCTCCAGCCAGCACAAATTCTGGGAGTTGATGTCCACATAACTTAAAGTTGCCAAGCTTGAAAAACAATGAGCTATAGAAAAGGGCAACAAGAATAATCAATGGTATGGAAACCAAGGCTTATAAGGACAGATTGAAGGAATTGGTATGTTTAGCTTTGAAAAGACTGGAAGGATGTTACAGAGACAAAGGCTGAAATCTGTTCTTTGTCATCTCAAAGTACAGGGCACTGAATGTCTTTTAAGTTACTGGATTCTGAACTACGCTTGATTTAAGTCAATGTTTTTCAATTCAAAAGTTTTAGGGTTATTCAAAAGCTCGTACCAGTAAGTATAACCAGGAACTGTCAATCAGGTCCCTTTTGCCCCCCACCCTCAAATTTTCAGATATTCAATTTGCACTCTATGTACAGGTGAAACTCGAAAAAAAATTTTTTTTGCTCAGTGACCTGATGTTATGGCGAAGAGGCCTGAAGAGACTTTACAGAATGCTCATTAAACACAATGTTCTTTTTTCCCCTCTGAAATTTAACCTTGATTATAAATCAACAAGCAAGCTTCTTGTTTCACATACCTTCCCCCTGCTGGACTCTTAAAATATTTCCTGTAACTGAATTTAACTTATTACCTGCATGAGTATGACATAAGAACAGAAGACAGATCCTGCATCAGATGCTAAGAGGCAACAAAGGGTCACCAGCTTTTACCCCAAAGAATGTAGCCTCCACATCAGGAAGAACCTTATTGCCTCTCATTTCTTCTCCCCAGACCCCCCCCCCCATATATGTGTGGGTATGTGTGTGCATTTGCATATTCGAGGCTGCTGTATGAAGGACAAATCCCATGGTTTTGCCTCCAAAGGCAGCTGCAATCACACACACACAACACTTATTATTGCATGCACAGATTATATAGGAAGAGTTATGATATTGGGAGAAATGCCATCACAAAACGAAAAATGTAGGTGTAAAGCTTCAAAACTCAGCAGTTTTCTGTCACTCCAACCCAACCTTTTCAGGATCCACATCTATAGCCTGGTGGGAAAACAACCTCTCCACACCATTTACTTTTTTTACAGGGGAATGCAAAGATCTGGAGTCATGTAACCAGTGCACTGAAGGTTCTCCTTCCCAGAATATTACAAACTGCATTTGGAAATACTGTCAGGAGTCTCACGAGAAGCCAGGTGAGTGAGGAAGAAATGCTCGCCAAATATCCTGTCCCCAGCACTACTGCAAGGACCTTATTTTGTGCAGGGATGGGCTACCTACTGGCAGACTACAGTTCCCAGCAGGCTAGCCTTCATGGCCATGGATGACAGATGCTGAACGCTGTAATTCGTCCACAAGATCCATTCTCAGACGTGGCCAGTGCTCTGAAAATCCTTCTATTCGGTGGCCACGTCTGAGCCAGGTGATCTCAAGTTCTGAATGCCTTTTGGTTTGCACCTGGCTTGTTGCCGTGGCTACAGTCCCGAGAGGAGAGGAATAGCCGGGAGCTGTAAAGGAACAGCTTTTGCTGCCTGCTAATCTTGAAACAAATTCCTGGTGCTCATTGCTTCCCATGACGGTTGCCGGCCAGCATGATTTAGAAACTGCAAGAGAGTTTGCCTGAAGAGGCAGGGCGAGCTACGCTAACTCATTTTCTCGTCATCCACCTCCAGACCCCCCTGGACGTCTAACAATCAGCAAGCCAAGCAAAGGTTAGGCAAAATATCCAGGATGGGGGTAGCTCAGCTCCAGCTGCTGTTGCATTTCCTGGTTTATTAAGAAATGCAACGGCCATTTTTTAAAGACGTCTTTAAATGCTTTGTGGATGAAGACACGGTCGAACCATGTCCATATTGGTTGCTTAGAAAACTACGAGGATCGATCTGTGAAGGAGAGTTTTGCTGTTCTGTATTAAGTTGAGTCTGAGAACTTTACGGTTCTGCCTTAAGTTGCTTTGTGTACTAGCTCTTAGCTTAACCCTGTAGAGCCGGTCACTGTTTGCATCCTGCTGTTGCTGACAAAGGCCCGAGTCTGAATAGTTTGGCATAGCAGTGAACATTTTAACTGAGACCAAGAGGCAAGAGGAGACATTTCCTCCTCTTCTAAAACAGCTTTTCTTGTAAGACACCACAACCCAACAGACGAAAATGACAGCCCCGAATTCCAGGCTTTGGCATCCCATTGATCCAGAGAAGAAGGCACTTGGTGCTTCTTTGTTTTGTGGAAACAAACCTAACCCCGGGAACGGAGCAGGCTTCTTCTGCCGTGGCCATTTGTGTGCCTTTTGAAAAAGGGTCACCCAAACAAGAGCAGGGAGGCATTTCTGCTCTTTTCTGGAGATCACTGTTTCGGTGCAGTTCTGGTGACAGAAGTAGCTGATAGCATTCTTCTGCTTAAGACAAAACAGTTTTAAGGCTCACTTAAAATAAAGCACAAGAGTAAAGGAGCAACTGTTTCTTTTACGTAGGAGAAAAGCCTGTTGGTCTTTCCCCAATTTATATGGCTGCTGCTTGTCAGGTGGTCACAAGCAGGAGATGGAGACATAGCCCCTTCCCACCATTTTTCCTTTGCAACTGGTATTTGGAGGCATTTGCCCCCCCCCCAGTGGACGGTGCGTGAACCCAGCCATTGTGGCTTGCTCTGCAGACCACAATTAAAACATTCCACAGCTTATTACAGTGTTTCTCAACCTTGGGAACTTTTAAGATTCCCCATGCGGGCTGGAGAATTCTGGGAGTTGAAGTCCACGCATCTTAAAGTTCCCAAGGCTGAGAAACACTGGCTTATTGTAGTGTGTGAACCCAGCCAGTCTGGTTCTGTATCCCCATATAAGGAGGGGAAAGAAGAAGACGAAAAGCTAAAGCTTGTTATTGTGCCCTGCTTCAAAATGACTTCCTTCATTTGTAGGTATGGGGAGCTGTGTGAAAAATGGAGAAGCGTTGGAGGAGAAATGCTCATTTTTCAACACCACTGTCAGCTGTGAAGGTAATCCTTCGGGGAGGATTTGTTAGAAGGCCTTGCAAAACCTTCTGTCTGTGCTATAAGTTAACTGATTTGCAGAGACCAGACAATAGGCAACGTCCAGAATACAAATTCATGGAAGGAAAGACTATGGGTAGCTCTTATTCCATGTTGCTTGCATGTTCCTTCCTGAATCAGAAGCAGCAAGCTTTGTCAGTCTCTGGACTGCAACAGTTGGACCAGGATGATGGATACTAGGCCTCTGGTCAGCTCTCATATGGTTAATTTCAGGTTTACCATATAATAAACCAAATGCACATAGAAAGTCTGAGCATATAATCCTTTTGCCTACTGCAGTTGCTGAAATCAGATGTGAATTTCTGAGCAATGATTCTAGTGTAAAAGTTGTAGTGACTAGAATGATCCGAGGACAGAAACCCTCTGTTGGGGTGCATCACAGATCTGCGTGTCCCCCACCCCACAAAAAAGTTTTGGCTGTACCCCAGAACCTCTGTAGAAATTCTCACCAAATTGCCATTTTTAACATGATTAGGTATTTAATTGGATGTGGTGTGATTTAAACCCAGTTTATTTTTTTCCCTGGCTCAGCTGATTTCTTTGCCCTGGCCCCTCTTCTTCTGGCTGACTGTAAAAAGGCCAGAAAAAAAAAGTTGTGCATCCGTGTCTGAGGCCAGTTAGTTCAACCCCCTGCTTAATCCCAGAAACACAGAGCTTCGATGATTGATTTGAGATTGGTTTTTCTCTTTCAAGAAATTTCTAATGGTACTACTGGAATTATTTTCCAATAACAGAATATGGAACAGAGACCCATATCTTTGCCTTCCTTCCTGATAGCTCTTCCATATTTAGAGGTTTTGCCCCTTTGCTTTTGTCATCCTGTTTTCTTAAGAGAGTATAATGGAATCGGATCATAAGAACAGCTCCATTGGATCAGGGCAAGGCCCACCTTAGTCCACTGTTTTGTTTCACATACAGTAGTGGCTTACAAGAGTTTATTTCATTGTTCAATTTATATGGTTCTCCCCTTGCCAGGCAATGCTGGGGTGCTCACAAGCAGGAGATTGAGACATAACTCCTTCCCACCATTTTTCTTCTGCAACTGGTATTTGAAGCCATGCGGCCCCCAACTGGGAGATAACCCTAAGTCTTCAAGCCTTTGTGAATTTACCCTAACCCCTTTAAAACCATCCAAGTTAGTGACCATCACTACTTCTTATGGCAAAGAATTTCATAAGTTAGCTATGCTCTGTGAAGAAGAGTTTTCTTCTGTCCTCAATCTCCACCAGTCCGTTCCATTGGATGGCCCCTTCTCCTAGTCTTTGGAGACAGGGTGAAAAACTTCTCCTTGTCTACTTCCTCCATGCCATGCGTGACCTTGTAGACTTCGGTTATGTTCTCCTGTTCTCCAAGCTAAAGATGCTATAAGGAAGATATTTGAGACCCCTAGTCATTTGAGTTGTTCTCTTCTGTACTTCTTCCATCTCTGTCATACCCTTTTTCAAAGATGGGTACCAGAACTGTATTTCCATGGTGCAATTGTAACCATTTTTTTTTAATTTAAAGGTCTCAGCCTTTTTTTTCTTGCTATACAGTGGAGTTTTTTTTTAACTGATCCTTTTTTTATAGAACTAAAACTAACTACCACAGAGCATCCACACCCAACCACAAAGGAGCCGCCACAGCCATCTTCGAAGGAGCCAAAGATCCCCACGCTTGGTAAGTCATCGGTGTAAGTTTGTTTCTATTAGGAGAGGAACAAGTGGGCTGCAGCCATTCACATGGAAAATGCCAAGCGGCTTCTGAGCTCTTACAGATGTCCCTAACCAGGATCTTTTTGGCAAATGCTTCAATTTTCAACTATTCTTCATTGCTCCTCCTTTCAGACAGGTTGAGTGGCAGTGGTATATCCCACAAACTTCTCCCAATTACAGGAAGAGGTTGCAGTTTGAGGGTAGAGGCTTTAATCTCACCCTGATGATTCCTTCATTGATTCCCTTAGGAGCCCCAAAGAAACTAAAGATCCAGCACTCAGAGGTGCTTTAAGCTGACAGTGATATGGGAGTGAGCATCCATTACCAGGACAACAGAAATCTAGCTTGCTATCTCGTCTGTCTCTGTGGGGACCAAGAAACACCTAAAAAGGGCCTTTTATTGAGTCAGACCAGCTAAAGAATCCACCTAATTCAGCATTAGTTACTCCACCATTCCTTCACCTGGTGCCCTCCACATGAGTTGAAGATCTTGAACATTTAACTCCCCTAATCTGGGAGCACTTAGTGGGGAAAGGAGGTCATTTCTTCCTCAATAGAGATTTGTTCACCTGCATTCACGAACAAATGCGTGCCCACGCATAGGGGACTTGTGGAAAATGTAGGCCAAAACATTTGGAAATGTGCAGATTGGGGAATGCTGTACTTAGTAGGTTTTAAAGGCATGCAAAATGTTCCTGCTAAATGTTTTCATCTTCCATGCCTTTCAAACCGGGCAGCAAAAAACACGGGCCTTGATGCTGCTAAAAGCCTCATAGAGTGCAGTTGAAGCGCTATTGAAATTGGGCAAATTTGTGAGCACAGTCCTGCCCTGACATTGTGCCCTCCAGATGTACTAAATTACTGCTCTCATCATTTCTAGTGAGCAGGTCCAGTAGATTTATGGGAAGGGGGTAGTATTCTGGAACAGCAGCTCCAAGTCTTCTGAAAGACAGAAAATTGGAGGAAGACTGTTTTTAGGATTTTGCATTAACTGGGGATGTTCCAGGGATTCCATCTTTGAAAATTCAAATACAAGCTGGCTTGACCTCTTGGGCTAATGTATAAATCGGACTCTAGTTATCCATTGGATTTCATGTTTCTCTAAATGATGGAACAGAGTTCTCAACTCAGATGATCAACAGGCATTTAAAAAGATGTATGAGAAAATGCTAGGTTTGGAAATGTCACCTTTAAGGTGGGATGCGTGGAAAGGGACATACTTAAAGGCAGTTCCTGTGGATGGAAAAATATGAAATAAAATGAAGCAAACATGTAATTGAAACCCATTTGGATCAGTCTTCCACTCCTACTAAATGCATTTTGCCTGATTTAGAGATCACAGCAAGCAATGTTGTTAGATTAACAGAGGAGTTGGAAAAGTCCTTAAAGGACACCAGATTCATCTGCCTGACTTTAAGACATGTGGACTTCAACTCCCAGAATTCCCCAGCCAGCATGCTGGCTGGGGAATTCTGGGAGCTGAAGTCCACACCTCTTAAAGTTGCCAAGGTTGAGAAACACTGAACTAGGAGATCTGCTTTGTTGATATCCCAGGGAGGGGTGAGTGAGTCCCAACCACCATAGCTACCTGTGTCCTAACTGGTGCCAAGATGGAATAGAGAGGCAGACATCCTGCATCGTGTGCTATTCATGACATCATCCATAATAGATGATGTCATTGGCTCTTTGCCACCATGTCATCTCCACACTGCTGCAACCCTAGATAACAACAGGTAGCCATAACCACTTCCCCATCCCTGGTTTTTCACTCTTCTGCCTGCTCAGGGTGAAGCTGGGTCCACTCTCAAACAGTTGTTGTTAATGATGATGATGATGATGACTCTCAGCAACTCTTGATACTTTCTCAAACTTCTAACTTTTTTTTTTTAGTAACAGAAAAAGGAACAAAACACAAAGATAATTACAGTGCAAATACATATATTCTCAAAGGGAAAAAACACATAAAAAGTGCTTTAAAAAAGTGAAAAAATACAACAGAAAAAAGGAAAGAAACAAAGTATAATATATTGTTATCACAGTTCACCATTACAATTCTATATGTACTTATCTAATGGAAATACTATTCGAGTACCTATGTATTTATTTCTATGGAACTCCTGTATACGAAATACAGTAGATTAAAAAAGAATGATAGTTACAGAAGGGTATTAGAAATAGATACTTCTTTCTCACTTTAGTTGAAATCTGGAGGTGAGAGGGAGTTGGGAGCAGAGAAGCTGTCAGGCCCAGCCCAAGGACAATGACGAAACAGCCCAGTCGAGTACGGTTCCTTTATTTGCTTACACCTTATAGACAGAATCTCGCCAGACTCAACCTATACCACAGCAACTAGTGGATATACCCTGGGAGGTTCTAGGGAGTGGCTCTCCTGAATCTCTTACTCTTCTCACGCTCCCCCGTGGACTATGCTGCCTCTTGCCTCCTCCCCCCTCCTTCCCAATAGCCTTGATCTCCCCCATCACTCTCCTCCTCGTAGATACATTCCCTCACAGAAGCCCCCAACCTGTTCCCCACCTTACAAACGATGCCTTGGAGAATTATCCAACGGGGCCTTTGAAAACATGTAGGCTTGTAATGGCATAAGGCGTGCAAGGATTGTACCTTTTTTTCCACTGCCAGCTGCAGGTAGAAATAAGAGATTTCATAAAAGATCCCTTTCCATTCTTGGAGGGGCTTGGTGAGCAATAACTGCACCTGCCCTGCTGGGATGGGAAAGCTTAACAAGGCAGGCTGGAGGAAATGGCGGTTTAATCAAGAAGCGAGCGGGAGATGGGTGGGTGCGCGTGAGCGGTGGTGTGTGTTCTCTTGGAGGATGAACCTTCCTGCCGAAATGAAGAGTAGGCAGCAAGAAGCTTTGGGCTAATTAAAGTGAGTAACTCTATCCCAGAGCCTTGTGAATTATTGATCTGACATAGGCTCCCCGTAGGCCACTGTGTGCGCACGAAGCCAGGGCACATGGAGCAGCTTTGGTTGGGCTTCCATGCCAGCCTCCCTGGCATGTATTTAATTGCTTCAGTGCTTCCTCTCGGAAGCCTTCATTCATGCCTCGGCTATTTCTGTAGCATTTTTATTTTTTGCTGCAACTCCGGGTGAAGGCATAGGATGGACATCTTTCTGGAAAAGGCTCATTTCTCTTCCCTGTGTCTTGGAGTCGCAGCTGTTTCAAGTTGACTAATGTGGGGTGGGTGGCCGGAAGGGAAAAAGAGCCTGCAAGGAAAACATCCAAGGTGTTTGTTCTTGAAAAGTCAGTAATAGATTTGGCCACCCATTGATTTGGCCCCTTTAGCATAATCTAATCCAGGGTTTTTCAACCTTGACAACTTTAAGACATGTGGACTTCAACTCCCAGAATTCCCCAGCCAGCATAGCTGGCTGGGGAATTCTAGGAGTTGAAATCCACATGTCTTAAAGTTGCCAAGGTTTAGAAACCCTGATCTAATCTCTTCCACCACCAGGAACACTTGAATCGCTCCTTAAAGGAGCTGGTTGGCTCTCACTTGTTAACTAACTAAGCAGGGGATTCTTTGCTGAAAACAAATAATGGAGCCAGCAAAGGCAATATTGTGGGTGTCTACCTGCCAAATAAGAATGATTTATTCTGCACTATCAGTGCGTGTGGCAGTTTATGTAGTTTAATGAGTAAAACAAACCTGAGATCCCTAAGCCCCAATGAGCTTACTGCTCTGAATCTTAACAACTGGAAATGCTGGAGCAAAAAGCAGAGGCACCAGGGATGAGTGAGTCTGCCTTTTCCTTCCTTCCATATGGGCCAAATTTAAGTTATACTGGACAGGGGAAAGGGAAGGAAGGACAATGGAATTCAAAGGATGTTTGGAGGCCAACTGTGATGGAATGGTTTGGCGAAGGCCGCGCTCAGGGAGATAAGCATTTCCTTAGCCCCCAGCAGGAGCATGGGAAGGTTAAGAAGATGAGACTGGCACCACCCTAAGGAATTCATGGTGTTTTGGCTGGCTGGCTTGGGAAGTGTAGATTCAGTCTGGAGAGATTGATGTCAGGTTCAGCCCAAAGAACTCCACGAGACAGTACAGATACAGTTCTGTTGCATTTATTAGCTCCAACCTCTCAGACAAAATCTCTCCAGACTGAATCTACGCTTCCCAAGCCAGCCAGCCAAAACACCGTGAACTCCTTAGGGTGGTGCCAGTCTCATCTTCTTAACCTTCCCATGCTCCTGTTGGGGGCTAAGGAAATGCTTATCTCCCCGAGTGCGGCCTTCATCAAACCATTCCATCACACCAACTCATCCAAGCCTTCCTTAATCTATTGCTCTCTCTATGTGTTGAACTGCCAGCTGCAGCATGCTGGCTGAAAAGTTCCTGTCTCAACCCATCTGGAGAGCACCTGATGAGGAAGGGTGAATAGTCCAACCCCCCTCCCACCATACCACATCTGACAGCCTAGACACAACTGTAGCATCCCTGACCGATAGCCCTCCAGATAGAATGAGTTTCACTGTCATCCTGTCTTCTGAAGCACTTGTTCCTCTGTCAATTAGGAAGTTTCCCCTGAGGTCTCGCCAAAATCAGCTTCTCAACAGCCTCATTCATTATTTCTCATCCTTTCCTTGAAGCACAAAAAGACACATCGGTTCCATCTACTGCATGTCAGCCCTTCACAATGTTGAAGACCATGTTTCTTCTCTCCCCAAGTGTCTCTTCTCCTGGCTTAACAAACTCAAGTCCTTCCACTGTTCCTTGCAGGACTTGATTTCCCCATCTCAGTTACCCTTTTATTCTGAGCATTCTCCAATTTTCAGAATCCTCCTTATGCAATGGGTGGAAGATTAGATGATATTCATATTGTTACTGTAAGATTGTGATGATGGAAATATTTTAAATAAGCAGCAGCAGATGCAAGTACCCATACAGTAATATATTTGCAGCTTGAAATGGAGAAGGGTAGAAATTTTAGAAATCAGTAAATACATGCCTACTTGCATGGGTGCAGTTGGGGATGGCAAGTAATAGTAAAGTCACTCTGCTGCTCAGGTGTTTTTGTCATTCACTTGGGTGGTCCAGGTAGATCAATCAGAAGGTCTCATGCAGGTGGCTGGACTGGGGGACCAGGTGGCTGGCCTGAATAAATTTGATTTATGACACCAGCTAACTGCTGTCACACTCTGAATTCAGAGGCGTTTGCTTAGTGTTCAAGGCAAATCTTCCCTATGAGAACAGCTTTATGTTGGATTGACACGTTCAGCAGAATAAGGTGGCAGAATCCTGAGATGATTCAATAGACTACCATTTCAGATTTTAAAAGAGTGTTTCTTTAACATGAGTTGCTGTTTTGTTACTTTGGGTGTATAACAGCTCAGAATAAAACTACTCCATTCGAAAGGTCTTACTGCTGATTCAGAAACCCCCCACTGAAGGATGCAAAATGTGAACCATTTAACAGGATCCTGACATTATAACGGGGGGAAGAGAGAAAAGCACAAAAGCAAGAGTTCTTGCTAAGGAAGGAACAGGCTGCCCACGAGCTCTCAGAGCTGCAGTGTTTCAGGGGAAAAGTCCAACTTCGCTGTAATATCAGATACGCTGCCGATAAATCAGCCCCACTCCTGGACGCAGCCAACATAATGAGAACAACAGGTGCAGCATTCATTTGAAACAACAAAGAAATGGCTGGCTGGGGAATTCTGGGAGTTGAAGTCCACTCGTCTTAAAGTGGCCAAGTTTGGACAGCACTGCCCTAAGAGATACAGGAGGCACATATAATGAAAGGTTTATATGCAGGCACAGTGGCATTGAGGCTCCCGCACTGAACCCATTTAGAGATGCTCTAGCGCAGCTTCTGTTACTCCATCCTCGAGAAGCCACGTCAGCCATCCTGTTTGTTGTCATTCTTCTTCACTTTGGGCAAAACGTGCCTGGGAGAAGAAGGCTAAATCTATTTTGAAATCAGTGTCTGTTCTCCAAGGAAATGAAAGAGGGAGAGGGAGAGGGAGAGGGAGAAGGAGAGGAGAAAACTTTGCTTGGAATTTAAAATAAAAATGTTTCCGAATGCAAAGGTAAGGTTTTGAGGGTATAAGGGTGTGTGCCATTTGAATGGTATGTGTCAATGGGTCTTGGATCCCACCTAATCTGGGATTTGGCTGTTTGTAAGGGTCCAACAAATTCTAACAGTGCTAACATAGACTTCTGCAGAAAGGAGGTTCTCTCTTTCTTTGAAGCTGGATGCTTTCCCATCACTTCCATGTTCATATGCTTTCAAAGTACAGATGTGGAACAGGATTCACTAGACAATATGAACTGCAGTACTGCAGAGCCAGTGTGGCCTAGTGGTGAAGGCACCAGGCTAGAAACCAGAAGACTTTGAGTTCTGGTCCCACCTTAGGCACGAAGCCAGCTGGGTGACCTTGGGCCAGTCGCCCTCTCTCAGCCCTACGAAGCAGGCAGTGGCAAACCACTTCTGAAATCATGCCAAGAAAACTGCAGGGATCTGTCCAGGCAGTCACCAGAAGTCAACACTGACTCGAAGGCACCAAAAACAACAACAAAACCCTGCAGTATAAATGTATCTCTCCTTATCAGGGTTTAGTTTGCTATGATGTTAACATGTGGGGTTAAACAGCAAAAACAACCCCAAACTATGAAGTTCATGGAATAACCTTCCCATATTGTTGTGCCCTTGAAAGAAGCAGAATTTCAACGCCCATAGTTTCTACCTAGCATCTGCAATAAAGTTTGGGGAAAGTCTGAGATGAGCTCTCTTGCCTTGTGCCCCCTCCATCCCTTTGCTTGGTTACCCTCTAGGTACGACCCCCAACCCACCACGAACTCTCCCACCCGAGTTCCACCCTCCTGGCTTCGACTCTGCCAGCTTCATTGGCGGGATCGTCCTGGTGCTCAGCGTCCAAGCCGTTGCCTTCTTTGTTGTGAAGTTCCTCCGATCGAAGGACCACACCTATCAGACGCTGTAAGTTCCCTATAGACTGCTGGGGGTAGCAAGATAGGGCAGAAAGGAACTGCTAGGCTTTTCAAGTGACCAGATTTCCGAATGTGGGATGTCAGCCTTTCTTTGGGAGAAGCAACCATTGTGGGCCTGAGATGAACAATGTCAAAATGGCTGCTTAGGCCATTTTAACCCACCTGCTGCCTTAGCATGAGGAGGCGTGAAATGAGGCGGATCGGCTCCTGTTCCCTCAGCACAGAAATAGGGGGAGTTCTCAGTTGGCAAACCTCCTCCTTCTCCCACCCCTTATCCCCACAAGCAATTTTTTTCTCTTTTTTTCCTGCTGCAGCCAGCATTTCCCCATTCACACGTAGTGGTTCTGTGTGCTGTTGGGGCCTCAAAAGCTCTGGTCGTGTTCACACCACAGAGCAGCTGTGCCTGCCTGCTCACAGAACTGGCTTTTTGACGTTTCGTGACACCTCCACAAGACAGCTCCTTACCTCTCTCCCCACTTGCTGGCCTGTCTTTTTGCTTCCCTTCTGTATTTTCCTTCTTCCCTTTCAGCTCAGAGTTTTGCCTACTTTCTCTGCTCCCTTCATTCTGCTTTTCCCCTCCATTTTCTCCCCTTCTTTTGGCCCTCCTCCGCAGCTCGTGGCTTGCATTAAGATGAAGCATAGGAACTTGGAAAAATGTCAACGCTTTTAAGCATGGTTTTGTTCGTTTGAACTACATTCATTGTACTGTGGCTCTTCTGTGGCTTAGAACAGGTGGACCATTTGTGGACAGCATGTGGGTCCTCGGTGCTCTGTTTCTGCTCCCCTGCCTGAAGTTTGCACTGAAGAAATGCAGGGATAAATTTCAGCGGCAGAGTGTCTCCCCTTTAAGGGTGAGATGGGAGTGATATACTTGTAGGAAGCCTCCCAGCCCATCCTCACCTTTAAAACCCACTCGAAAAAACCCTCCCCTTCCAGTGACATCACAGGGTCAGCTTCCTACAGTTTTCAGAAGATCAGGTTCCAGAAGTTGGTCTGAAATCCTAACCATTGCAGTCCGATTCTCAAGAACGGCACAAGACTGGGAAGACTGGTCTGAAAAAAATAGCTTTGCTTACTTATGCAATTGAATGTAATGGTGTCCTTTGTTTTTTAACCCTGAGTTAAAGGTTGAGCCAACCAGGAATTTGGCTTAGGGAAGGAATTTGCAGCAAGATAAGGAAATGTTTTCCCCAAAACCATGGCTCCTGATTTCTTTTGCTTTTAAAGTTCCATGAGATTTGCTGCTCTTCCTTTCCAGCCTCCTTAAGCAGATGATTTTGCTGCAGAGGCAGCCCAGCAAAACCATTCTGTGAATTTAGATCCTGGACACGGAAATCATGCATAACTAACTGGCACAATCGTGGCCATGTACAAACCTTCTCCAGTTTCTAAATGAGGCCCATGGCAGGTTTGTGCTGAATGGAATGTTGAATCATTGCAGGCTCACCTCAGAAGGAGTTTGTCTGAGATTCCAGCAAGGAGGAAGCTAGCTAGTGTCATAGTATCAGTGATGTCTTTCTGTCAGGAACATCCCAGCCTGTCCTAGTATACTCTTTGCAATCAATAAGTTAACCCAGCAATAAGGGACCTGTTCCTCTCCAGAGTTGGTGATTGAACTCTGTTGGATCAACCCTGGGCAGTGTGGGCAGGAATGATAGATGCTGAAGTCCAGTCATCTCTGGAGCATCAGAGATATCCTCAACTATAACTTGAGATCAATCACGTTCCAAGAGGAAGAGTGGTTGTCTTGTTCAAACCCTACACAAGGCAAATATTTCACAGGTTGAGCATTTCCCCTTAAAATATAAAAATGAAGAGGAGAACCATTCTAATGAAATTCCTTAATATGTCTCCAGTTGAGAGTTCTTGAAACCTGTCCTTCCTTTCACAGAGAAGGGCAATGGTAGCCATTCTACTGTCTGTCTCCTTTTCCCCTCTGGAGCTTTAACTTACTCATTTCAAAATAATTTGATCTGTTATTCCAGTGTCTTCTCCTAACTCCTTAAAGTTGATTCTGAAATTCAGTTTACAAAAATCTACTTTGCCTCTTTTAAATTCCTTTCTTCTACTGTTCCTGCTAACCTCTATGGTAATTGTAGCTTTGGAGAATTTCCCCTTTGTTTACCGCACTGAGATCAACCTATGCTCCCATTTGCTTAAAAAATAAGTATAGAGAGTGGGATTAAAGGGGCATTGGGTTTTGTTTTAGTATTATATCTAACATCATGTCCTTGATTCCATTTTCCCCCACTTTTTTTTCTTCCTTGCATGCTGCCTGTAAGGGAGGAGAACCAGCAGTAGGTGTAGAAGTGTGTGTGTGTGTTTGTGTGTGAAAAAAAAACACCAGGAAAGTTAAGGACTGCTTCCAGAACAAGGAAAACCTATAACTCTTTTCATAGTTTAGTCCACTATTTATGCTTACCCTTCAGAATCAGAAAGACTGTAGGGCAGTTTGAACACATTGAATATCCAGTGATGGTGCATTTCCTGGACAAGGGACAGACTTGTATATTTAAGTGTTCACACAGAAAAATACCATGTCTTAGGAGAGAAAATAGCCTGAATTCCTCAACCTGTTTGCAGAGATATATGATAGTGCAGATAACAAAATATTCTTTCATTCTCCTGGAGGAATTTATCTTTGGAGACTCTCCTTAACTTGTTCTCTCTTGCTCTGCTGTCTAGCTCTGAGTGAAGAAGTATATGGACAATTTTCAATCCAACACAGTTCACCTTTTGATCAATTGTGTGTACGTGTGTAGAAACACATAATCAGCATCCTGTTGTCTTTAGAAATTATGAGTCTTCCTTGCCCAAAATCAGGAGTATAGAGTGAAAAGAACTATTCAGAGGTGATCAAAATCAGTCTCTGTATCCTATTCAACCTGAATGTAGGGTTCACAACTCGACAAGGGCACAGTCTGCTAGGAAGCTGGCTTTTTTTGCTACCAAAAATGATGGGAAAGAGGTGAATTGATCACTGAGTGGAGAAGCCACTGGCTGCTGCCCTCCCACCCCCAGGGAAGAGAAAATGAATGGAGAAATGGGACATAAATAACACTGAGGTGGGGAGTATAAGTTCTATCCTATTCAGCTTTCTCTGCCACTTAGTGAGGACATCAAGAACGTTCATTTAATTTTTGAAGAATAGCCAAGCTCTCAGACTATTAAGGTACCAGTGCACGTTCTGCTCCCAGACAAGATATTTGTTCTTATTGTGTTGGGGGTAGGGAATTCTCCAGGTGGTATTGAACTACAAACCCTAGCAGCCCCAATGAGCATTGCCTGTGGTGAGTTGTAGTCCAGCAACCCCTAGAGGACATGTTCCCCACCTTGTTCTGCCATGCTTCCCATCATGAAAATGATCATCTGACATGTTTGAAGGGTGCCAGTTTAGGGAAAGCTAGTGTATGGTTTCCTTTGTGTGTGGTTTACAAAGTAAATGGCTGAGAACAAGATGTTATAGAGTCTCCATGGTGACTCTTGAGTTCTATTCTCAGCTGGTTGATTTCCCACTCAGTTTTCATAACTATTTAACTGAGGAATAGGACAAAAGTGGTGGACTATAAGGTCCTATGCTTTAGAAAAAGGGACATTTATGTTCTTAAAGTGAGGTAGTGGTGGTAGTGGTTCTGGATGGGGTATACTTAAAACAGGGTAGACTTCTAGATGGTGGAATTCAATTCCCACCAGCCCCAGTTAAAACATCCTGCCACATGTGGAGGGCCAAATGTATCTCCTTACTGTCTTCAATTGATGTGATTCAGTTTTGCATCTGAAAAATAAGCCAGGCTGTATTCGATGACACGATGACAGATGCACGAGCATTCTTTCTTCATGTCTACTAGGAGTTTCAAGTCCTCTTTTGCATCTCACCCAATATGTTTCTTGAGCCTTAAAGAGTTCTTCCTACCTTTCCCCTTCTAGTTTCAAATATTATTTATGCAACTTCTTAGTCACTTTTTCTGACTCAATACCCAATTGCTTAATTAGCCCTAAAGCTACTGCAAGAATCTGTGGTAGCACTTCTAGGCCATGTTCATAAGCACACAACCTGGTACACACAAATGTTCCCAAGAACTATCAAAGCTTCCTTGGAGTAAGCCCTTATGGACTCCTGCATCAACCCTTTGTTCTTGAAATCTTCCAAAATTGGAAGTAGCCTTCCTTTGCCAATAACAAGAATTGTACAGTGGATTTTAACTGCTACTCAGACTGAGGAATGACCACTAGAGCTGTGAGAGAGAAACATCCATTTTAAAACCGTCACTGGCAGCAGCTGGATTCCTTAGTAAGCCATTTGTGTTTCTAAAAATTGGCAGATCTGAAACCAGCACATATGAGACAGCACACCAGCTTAAAAAGTAAGCCATGAGTCTGACTTCAGAATACCAACAAGAGGCGGCCAATTCTTTCTCCTCCGTTTGGCAGAAGTACCATTTGCAGGAACTGGCCATTTAAAAATATAAAGTGGTGTTCTTTTCAGTCTCTTGTCTAATTAATTCATGTTTTTAATCTTCCCAATAGCCAGAGTTCTCTGGGCAGATTACAGAGCAGTTAAAAACATCCTCCCTCCCCCTTTCTCAGTCTAAAAGCTTGCAGGCTCTGCGCTGAATAGATATGGGGACGTGCTCCAGCTGGCTGCTCTTGTATCCAACCAGTGGAGAACTGCTGAGTCTTCATGCTGTGTCTCTTTTGTGTTGCTGTGTGACTTTTGTGTTGCTGAAGCTTTCTTTGGGGGGTGGGCAGTGGAGGAGATTGGAGGGAGAGAAGTTAATGGAGTGCTATATGCCATCCCGAGTGAAGACTTGTGATCCTGACTTCTGAATTAAAGCTTGTGGGAGCTTCCTTTGTCTAGGGCTTCTGATGCTCCTGAGTGTTATTGTTGTGGCAGCATTGTGCAGTGAGTAAGAGCACTCCGTAAGGTCTCTCCTGCTGAGAAAGTTCAACCCTGGTAGTGATGTTTTCCAGGAGAGCCAAGAAGCTGCATATGGGGTCCCTCCCTTAGGAAAGGCCTTTGCTGCCCACCTTTCTCCTGGTGGAGATAAAGTGAAAGCTCTTGCAGAACAGCTGGCTTCAGGACAGTTGGGGGGCCCTCAACAGCTGCTTGTGAGCACAAGAGCAAGTCACACTTCAGAGCATGGCGTTAGGCTGAATGCAGCCTCTAACTATTCCCAGTATTACTTTCTCTGCCTAGTTCACAGCAGCATAGTAATGCTGGTAGTAAAGCAATGCCATGATTCAGTGGAAGATCAGCTGCTTTCTAGACTGACAGCTCCAAGTTCAGTCATCAGCCTCTCCAGTTAAAAAGGTAAGGTAAGAGGTAATGGGGAAATCTCTTTCTCAGGAATCTGGAAAAGCCCACTGCTAACCAGAGTAGGTAATACTAGTCTGGATGGATCTCTACCATCTGAGCTGGTAAAGACCACCATTTCCACTCTTCTCAATTCCTCAAAAGCAGTTTGAAAATGACCACAGTTGTCTTTGCTTCTGGAGAAAGCAAGGTACCATATTTTTCTGACAATAAGACGCCCCCATGTACAAGACAACCCCCATTTTTCCAACTCAAAATTAAGAAATCAATATTTTAAAGATAGTGCAGAACACATTTTTATTTGGTAATTAGTTAACATTGACCTGCTACACTCGGTGGGAGGAGGTCCAAACCGTCTCTCTGCAGCTCTATTTCCAGGCTCTTTTGCATAACTGATTCCATTCAAGCACGAGTGAAACTGCCGATAGCTTCTCTCTGCAAACAGCCTTCTCTAATTGGTTTGTTCAGCATCAGTGACGTCAGTTACATCAGGCTCCTGATTGGAGGAAGTCTGTTTGGGAGACAAGCTATTTCACTCGTGATTGGAGGCTAGCAATAGGAGGAAGCCCATTCGCAGAGAAAAGGTATGGGCAGTTTTGCCACCGCGCGGTTCTCTCCTCGGCTGACTCCCTTGAATAAGACGCCCTTCAATTTTTAGGGTAAGGATTTTAGAAAAAAGTATCGTCTTATAGTCGGAAAAATACGGTATATTACTTCTGTGTCCCAAACTGCCACAGATCCTGGAAGAGCAAAGTTCCCCCCTGCTAGGGAGAAAGATTAAAACAAACAAAAACCCAAGCATGTTTCTTGCCAAAGAGGAGAACAGAAAGAACCTTGTTAGTCCCATCCCTGCTCCTGTAATTGATTTGTTTTCTATTTAATGTAGTTTACAGTACTTTTAACCCACCCCAGTCTCAAAGGATTCTGAGTGGTGTACACCAGGGTTCCTCAACCTTGGCAACTTTAAGACGGGTGGACTTCAACTCCCTTTGCTGGCTGGGGAATTCTGGGAGTTGAAGTCCACCTGTCTTAAAGTTGCCAAGGTTGAGGAACCCTGGTGTACAACTTCAAAGAAAAAGAAAAAAAACACTTAATAATTAAAGTCAAATCAGTATCAAGAACAAAAAAATAACCACAAGGGAAAGCAAGTTTAAAACCCTAGGCTACTAAGAAGGGAGCCTGCATGTTGTCTGTAGAACTGATACATTGCCAGAATCGGGATCAACTCTAGGTGGTTTACAACAAACAATGGAACGACAAGATGCAACCATAAAGCAATATTACCCTGTGATAAACTGTAAAAATCATGGCACCAAACCAATTGCTCTTAATAATCATTAGGGTACAAACATGCTGCAGAAGCATTCCATCTTCAAGCCGCCTTAAAGATGCCAAGAGAAAGGCAACCAGAATTTCTGGTGGAGGTTGTTCCACAAAGTTTAGCTAATAAAGACAAACATGAACAGGAGACTCTCCCTTAACTTTTAAACAAAGCAATTCTGTTTGCTGTGTTTACTCTGAAACAGAATCCGTGGGATTTAGTGACAGGTAAGCTTGTATACATGACAAGGCAGTCCTACAAAGATATACTCAGAAGTCCCTTAGACCATTTTTTTTCTTAAGGAAACTAGATTTAAGATTGCGAGTGGAGATGGATATCCTTTGTTTTAGGGAGTAGATTCCATTAAAATCAGAGGGATTTGTATTCGGAATCAACACATGCAGAATGGTGCCTTAAGACCAGTTAATGTAAAACCAATGTAACACCACCAAAATACTGTGCTCCGTAACATGCTGTCTCCAAACGAACTGTATTATGGCTCAGCATGATAAACTAGTTCACCCAACACACTAAGGCCATGGTTTTGCTTCCCACAACACACTGACCCAGGGGCACCTACAAGGGGAAGGTCAAAGAAGTCAAGAAGGTGGGTACAGTACATTTTAAAAAGGGGGGGGTAGGCCTTCAATCACATGGTTGTGGCTATTATCTTACTTTGCTGCCCCCTCCCATGGATGCCCCTGAGTTAGCCCACCCACTCACCCAAAATACAGCCAAGCATGCTGTTCTCTCTTCTTGATTGGAAGAAAGGAAAAATAACCTGATTTGAGGATAGTCAATATTGAGCTGACTTGCCCCAGTTCCATTTTTCTTTTACCATGCTGTTCCCCTTGGTACCCTCTAAATATTTGACTACGTGGTATCTTTGAATTTGGTTTGACAACCAATAATATTGATGAATTGATGGATTTCATCATTGATAGGCAAAAGTGAGGATTCCCAACAGAGCCTTTAATAAAATGCTCTTGAGCTTGGAATCTGGCAGTGGACCTTTTAGGCCGTGCACTTTGCCAGAATCCAAGCAAGTGAGATTTTCCCCTTCCCAGAGCAATTATTTCAGTGAGGAAGTTCACAGGTGCCTTTTCAGCACATAAAGAATTGAATAGTGAAACTGGACATTTTGGGGAAGCACACTTCTTGCTGTCCAACCGTTGGGAGTTGCAAATTGTGCTTTCTCTGTTTTGCAGATACAGGTCCTATTTCTAGCCAACTCAAGAGAAGGAGCATTTGCTGGCATGTAAGCTAGCTAAGTTAAGGTTCCCCCTTGTATTCTGGCCTGGTGAAGTGTTTTTCCTTTCTCTACTTTCATTTGCTCCATCGCATTAGGATCTAAAGGCTGATCTCCAGGGAGCTGTCTTGACGTATGTCTTTTGGCTGGAAGAATACTTGGAGAAGAGGCCAGTCTGGCCCGGTTGGAAGCCAAGGCATTCTCTTTCCATCGGATGGAATTGCTGAAAGAGACAGTCCAAAAATCTGCACCTAGCAACCTGTTGCCAAGCCAGTGGCGCTTGGCATGGATATACGGCTCCTTTAGACTAACGTATATCCAAAGACCCAACTTCGAACTGCAAGAAACTTCATCTGCTTTGACTGTGGATGTATGTAACTGAGATTAAGAATCTCTTCAGCCGACTGGATTTTTTCTTTATAGTCTCTCTTTATGTGAATTATTCTAAGCCCACAAAAAGCCATTTATCTCTTTCTTGGTACGAGGGGTCAAGCCCTGACTCTGCCTCCCCATGTCTTAAGAATTTCCTTTAACCTTTGAAACCCTTCCCCTGATCTTTTTTCTTTCTTTCCTGATGTTATAAGCAATGCCACAACAGAACAGTATAGTACAGTTGATCCATTTGCAGACTAGGTTACTAATCCTTTTTTTTTTTTTTTTTTTAAATTCCTGGCAGCCCTAAGGATTAGCAACATTATCTGCTAGTTTTAGTTGTTATCCCAGCATAAAACTTTGTTTCTAAAAAAATGTGGGCCCCCCACTCCAGTCTCTCCCTTGATTACTCAGTGTTTATTTGTTCTTCAGTCCTACACCAAATGTGGAATATTTGTGCAACCTGAACTGCTTCAATACATGTCTGCCTTTGGTTTAGCCAGATCCCTTTTCAAAGTTGGTACCTTATTCAAATGTTAAAATGCTTGGTTCCTGATGTTAAATTGATTGCACAAGAGGCAAGGGGTCTCCTTCACACATATCCAGATCCTGTTTTCCTATAGAGGAATTGCAGGCAACAGGAGCAGAAACGTAGCAGGTTTTGTGAAACGGAACTGATGTTGGACTCTGAAATTGCCTGCCTGTTTAAGAATGAATCCTTGAAGACATCAGTCCTTTTGGAGAAGCAGAGAGATCCTTTGCTGCAAACTAGGAGTGAAAACGGAAATAAAACTAGGCTTTTCAAATAAAATGCAATATTTATGGACATAGCGTGTGCTCATTTTTATAGATACAGTAATACCTCGGTTCATGAACACTTCTGTTCATGAACAATTCGGTTCATGAACAGCACCGTTCGCAAAATTTTGCTTCCGTTCGCGAACTCCGCATCAGGTGACAAACAGGATCCGTGGCCATTTTCCCTGCTGTGACACGTCGTGGCTTCCTGTAGGGAGGGGGACTCTCCAAACAATAACTGCCTCCCCACCTGCCTTCCTGTCCTCCACACCAGAAGTCACCTCGAGCAAGGTTAGCGTTCTCTCTCTTCATACTGTACTGTACTGTACTTCGTTTCATATTTTTGTGGTTTAAACGGATTAACCGTATTTACATTGAACCTTATGGGAAAATTTGATTCGGTTCACGACCAATTCGGTTCGCGATCAGAGTCGGGGAACGAATTAAGTTCATGAACCGAGGTACCACTGTATAAGGATAGTTTTGATGCTGGCCAGCTGCCATTGGAACATTCCACCAAGGAGGAGGACATGTGAATCTCCAGATGTTGCTTACTGCAACTTCCAGTAAGCCAGTTCAGTATTGAGACATGGTAAAAGTAGTTTTCAGCAACCCAGATTGTACTTGTGAGTTCTACAGATGAACCTGATAGCATCTAAATGAAAATATACAGGTAATCCTCGTTTAACAACCACTCATACAGCAGCCATTCAAAGTTACAACCATGCTGAATGAGTGGTACTTACGACTGGTTCTCGACGTTCTGGCCATCGCAGCGTCCTAGCAGTCACATGAATCCGATTCGAGCACTTGGCAACTGGCTCATAGCACGATTGCGGTGTCCCACGGTCACATGATTGCCATTTGCAAACTTCCCTACCAGCTTCCCACAAGCAAAGTCAATGGGGAAGCCAGCAGGAGCTCACAAATGGTGATCATGTGTCATTGTGCCTAATGACCACCTGGGATTTGCTTAATGACAGCAACTGGAACTGCCATCGTAAATCAGCGTGGTCACATGATTTTCCGCTTTACCACCGCATTGTTTAGCGATGGAGTTGCCAGTCCCAATTACCGTTACCCAGTACTGTGAGGACTACCTATAATATTATTCTGGCTGAAGCTTTGCTCTTTATCCAAGACTGCCTGGACACTTTAGGACAAGCTCCCCAGTTTTCATGTATCAGGGACTGTACCATTTCCAGATAGTGTGATTGGGCCGTGAGAGTGGTAATTTAGCGCATTAGATAAGATAGGTACATCAGGAAAAATTGTTTCGGCATAAGGGTGTGCATTCTGCTGCTGTCCAATAGTTTTGGTCTGCAAATTCTATAATCCCTATTTGTCATGCTATTTCAAACTCACACTTTGCTTGAGTACATCCTGTTGGACTTGCATTTTAGTAAATGTTTGCACAGTTACAATAGCTTTGGGAGCTACTAAGCACTCTAATTAATGAACAAGGCCTTGTTATAAGCCTGGCCCTCTTTATGATGAACAAGCTCTTATACATATTGAAGACAATGGATGTGTGGCTCGCTGGCTGACATCATCCACAGAACTAAACGGGAAAGAATCTACTCGAACCATTTCAACAGATTGCAGAGAAGACCTTAAGAAGCAATGGCTAACTATTGACTTGATTCGTTCATTTGCAGGCATAAAGGTTCTTAGAATAGTTGCACTGTGAAATCTAACGGATTGTTGGGCCCTTGTCTTGGGTTTTAGCCTCTAAAACAGCATTTCTCAACCAACCAACTCAACTTTAAGATAGGTGGATTTCAACTGTGCTGGCTGGGGAATTCTGGGAGTTGAAGTCCACCTATCATAAAGTTGCCAAGGTTGAGAAAGGCTGCTCTAAAATATAGGCAAGCATGTGAACGTTTCAAATAATCTTGTACTATTTTCAAAGAATTCCAGAAACAAGAGGTAAAAACTTAGCAGTAGAGGCACCTTAAATTTGAAAAGATGGAAGCCTCTGAGCTCAGGCATGAAGCTGTTCTAATTTCTCAGAATGCCCTAGTGCAATGCTCTTGAAACACCAGGGTAAGTTGAAATGACAGTTCCAAAACCTGGCTATTTTCCCCCATGCTCCAATCTTTTATTTTTGAAATAGTTTATTAGCCCAATGATGCCAAGAGAGATGTATAAAACCTGTAGCAGATAGGGTAATATGTTCTCACACATACCCTTTTGGCTATGTGGGGGGGAGGGGGCTAAGTTTGGTTTAAATTAAACTTAATTTAACATTAAACATAATTGTTTGAAACCAGATCTACACACGTTTGGTCATCAGTTGGAACCTCAGCAAAGACAAAAACGGTGCCACTTAAAACAGTAAGGAGATCCAAAGAGATCCTGAAGATTGCCTTGCGATCTTCATCTCTAAAAAAAATTAAAAAACAAAGTTCATCTCTAAGTAATGCACTTTCAAATATTGTTGGCCATTTTTTCCTAAGTGGATACTTTTAACGAAGTTGCATAAGTAACAAACGTGGAGGGAGAGTTGCTGCGAGGTTGGCCACTGAATTCCACCTGCTGGGACTGGCAAAATGGCAAGAGATTCTGAGTCTGTACTAAAAGCTCAGGGAAGGGTGAATGCAGGTGGAGAATTTCTTATCCCTTTTTTAAAGGGAGACCTCAGCTGCTGTGCACTGATGCCAGCTTAGCGTGAGTACAGCTAATGGCCTTGCTCCAACCCTAAAGTGATGGGTAAGAAGCTTGTCTTTTAGCAAATCTCCCCCCCCCCCCCAGGTCTTCCCTTCCCTTCCCTTCCCTTCCCTTCCCTCTTAAACTCCTAATGGAAGAATTAAACTGCCTTTCACTGCCACCTTGTGTCCAAAATAGTACTATACTGAGGGGCGGGGAGAGGAAAAAAGGCTCCTGTTCGATTTGCATGTCAATCCAAAGTCGAGCCTGCACACCCATTTTTTGCAGCCTAGAACAAACAGATACGGGCTTACTGGAGGTAGAAGGTGCTTTTGTCCACAACAAATGGCTGTCCCCCCCTTAAAAATTGTTTTTTGTAAAGGGTGACCAACTTGTGCCTCACCCAGTCCGTTTCTGCAGCCTCAAGGTCATCCTGATTGCCACTGTGAGAATGAATGCTGGAAGAAAGGGCTTAACTAAGCATAACCTTTCTTTATTGGGTTGATCGGTTTTGGTAGAGGTGGTTGTAGCTCCCCCGTGTATTTTCTCTGCTTCTAGGAACCTTGGGAAACTTGGGATGAGCCCTTGGTCTTCAGTGTTTAGACTACATGAGATATAACTGAACTTGCTATTACGACATGGGGAAGGAGAATGGTACCCTCTATCCCAGTTGAGAGCCAGTTTGGGGTAGTGGTGAAGGCACCAGGCTAGAAACCGGGAGACCATGAGTTCTGGTCCCGCCTGAAGCACAAAGCCAGCTGGGTGACCTTGGGCCAGTCCCTCTCTCTCAGCCCTCCAAAGGAGGCAAGGGCAAACCACTTCCAAAAATGTTGCCAAGAAAACTGCAGGGACTTGTCCAGGCAGCCAAGGGTCAACACTGACTTGAAGGCCCACACACATATATGCACACACACAAACCGCACCAGTTGATGACAACTACCTGCGGCTTTGCAAGCTTGGCCAACGGTGGAAGATACAGTTCAACAACTGGAAGATCATCAGTTTCTTGTCCTTGAAAGAAAAAGTTGTTATGTCAGAATATGTCAGGCCCAGCCCAAGAACAACGAGACAGTCCAGCCCAATATAGTTCCTTTATTAGCTCGCTTCTAAGAGACAGAATCTCACCAGGCTAAACCTGTGCTAAAGCTACTAGTGGATATACCCCGTGAGGCTCTAGCCTCATCCTCATCCAGCCTCATCCTCTTCCTCTTCCCACGCTCTTGCTGCGGACTGAGAAAGCGCTTGCTCTGGAATGTTCCCCCTCCCTCCCGATAACCTTGATCCTCCATTCCAGTATCTTCCTCACTCATGCCAACCATTACAGAATATAATGAGAACTTCATTTGATGTTACAGGGTTGCTTCCTCTTGCAATTTGGAGCCCTAGGCAGGGGTGACTTTTTGGAATAATCCAAACAGTCAAGATGGCGGCCCCAATGGTGCAATGGAAGCTCTGCCTGTTTTTTCATGCGGGTTGGGTGTGCAATGCACATAAAAATGGGCAAAGCTTCCATTGCACTGTCACAGCCATCCTGTGGACCACTTTTGGACTACACCCTGCAGACACTCCTGATATTGAATAAGGCTGGGGTCCCCAACTTGATGCTCTTAGGGTGCCATTCCTGCTTTCGCCTTTTTATTTTGGGACTGACAACCCCTTTCGGCAGGCACATTGGGTGAGGGCAAACCATTCCCACCAACACAACTCTTCCCCTTAGCTCTTGCTTGCTCAAAATGCTATCTGCACCCTCTGGCTTCCAAAGACGGGACCCCAAGCAATGCCCAATGAGACAAGATTCTTTTAGCAACCAGACTGAGGAATTGTTACAACTTGCACCCAACCCTTGACCAGCATGCCCTGCCAACATCTTTTTTCTGCTGGGTTCCCATCCTGCTCCCCTCATTTTGTCTCCAGCTTACAAGGGAGACAAGCTGAAGTCTTCATTAACTGTACAAGTGTCAGAGTAGCAGCCCACCCTCCCATCCACCCCTTTACTCTGACACCATCCAAGGACAGCCTCAAGGCGTGTGAAAGCTGTTAGACTTAATCACCCATTACTTGGGAGGGAAAGCTGGCAGCAGCCGTGAATGGGAACCGAGACAATAGAAGAAGGGTAGGGAGCAACACTGTGAACAGCAAATGTCATGCCAGCATATTTTTCGGCTGCCTCAAGGTCGGGTGGAGACTAGAGCCATGCTTAGCAGTGGCAAAAGGCTTCTCGACTGAACTTGCTTCTGGATTCCCATCTCAGGCTGCAACACACACACACACACACACACACACACACACACACAAACCAGGCAGCCACTAGGTGGTGGCAAAGATCTTCTTGCTGCCAACTAGTGGTCATCAGGAGGTTTGCACCCCAGTTTTGATAGCCCTACATTGGACAAACAGAGAGAAGCGGGATAAATTCTTCACACACCCTGGGATAGTACAAGATCTGCAGGATCTTTACAATTTACTGGAAGGGAAATAAGGAATGACTCTTTGTCTGAAATTTGGGAAATGTTGCATGGTTGAGACAAATATTTGATTTCTGTCTACCCTTGGCCTCTTCAAGAAGTAGGAAATCTATATCTTTGGAGATTATTGTTGCTTGGGGGAATTTGAACAATGGTGAGAAATCTCCTGTTTACTTCCCAAGATAAGTGTCCTGCAATGTCATTGTTCCCAGCATGTATAAAGAGAGTAGGATGAAGGGAGGGGAGGAGAATGAGCTCTTCTGGGATGAAGAAGATGAATTCAGGCCAGATTCCAAGGCTGCCTGCCTGCCTGCCTGCCTGCCTGCCTGCCTGCCTGCCTGCCTGCCTGCCTTCCCTCCTTCCTTCCTTCCTTCCTTCCTTCCTTCCTTCCTTCCTTCCTTCCTTCCTTCCTTCCTTCCTTCCTTCCTTCCTTCCTTCCTTCCTTCCTTTTGCAGTCTTGATCTGGTGTCCCACTTGGATGGGAGCAACTGGTGATCCAAATATGGCAGGTCTCTTTGGAGATGAAATGAATTCTCAAAAGTCATTGGATGAGCATTGTTTGATGTGTGATATGGCCAGGGATGAAAGCAGTACATTTCTGAAATGGAGGACCAACAAAAGAATCTCTATGGCAATGCCTCCAAGAAGAATCCATAGCGGCACCCTCAGGAATGGATTGATGCACATCCTAAAACAAAGATCGCCAAAATAAAGCACACCTGAAATTTACAAGGCACGTTTGCAATGCCATGCACAGTTACCTTGAAGTAAACTTCACTGGTTGCAATGGTGCCTACAAATGATTGCCAAGGTTTGACTTATTTAAAAACACTGGGTGTTACCATTCAGTCACAATTAGCCTCAAGTCATCAGAGTTTCATGACCATCCTTTCTCTGAAGGCAAAGTCTTCGAGAATAGGGTGCAGAAAGGGAATAGGAAAAAACACCTTAGATGTATTAGGGACACCCACCTTTACCCAAGAAAGCTAAAGGGTGGGAAATTCTAGACCCAGTGTTTTTCAAACTTGGCAACTTTAAGATGTGCGGACTTCAACTCTCAGAATTCCCCAGCCAGCATTCTAGACCAACAAGGAAGCTCTTTTTTGCTGTTAGCATAATTGAACTATGGAACTAGCTACTGGCAAATACAGAGAAGTCGGCCAACTTGGACATTTGGAAAAGGTGGGGTGGATAACTTCATGGAGGATATGCCTACCATTTCTGGGAACAAAACTAGGTGTGTGCTACTGAGTTCATATTCTGCTTCTGTGCTACCTACTGGCTTCTCCTGAAACTAAAGGCTATTCTTTGGTCTAATATCAAGCTTAGCTTCAGATCCAAGGAGGGCAGAAGGCCATCCTCTCTGCTTGGGAGAATACAGGAGAAGGTAGACAAAATCCTTCCATGGGGACAGGGACAGAATTTTCATCTTCATCTAGGTCTTTCTCTAAGCCCGACTTGATTCTAAAATCAAACATTGCGCAGCACATGACCTACTTGCTATGGTTTGTTTAGTAACATGTTCAGTTTCTTCCCATACCAGGTGAACCTCTGGATATTTCTTCTCTCTGCCAAAATGGTGAACTTTTTTATTCCTTTAACAAGAAAATGCCTGCCCCTCTCTTTTGTTTAATGCCTTCACTTCTGGTGATTTCCACTAATAGCACAATGCCAGAGTGCAAGAATAAAGTAACTGATCTGTTGTGAGTTCTCCCCAGCCTGCGACAATCAGCAGTCCTTTCACTGAAAGTGGGTCTTTCTTTCCTCTCCTCTCCTCTCCTCTCTTTTCTCTCTGTCTTCTCTTTCTTTTCTTTTCTTTTTGTCTTTTTTTCATTCCAAATGTGGTTCAACATTCCCTCTTCAAGGTATGAAGCACACCTGAATGCAGGCACCAACAGCAGCAGAAGCCATCTTGTCATCAGTGCTTCAAGAGCACCAGTGAACGATAATGCAGGCACCGTATAAATAAAATGGTTATTAAAGGTCAATAAAAGAACCTCTGGAATGAGGGAAAGTAGCTTGGGAGCTAAGGTGCCACATCTAGCAGATGACAGGAGGGAGCAGAATGGAAGCAAACAGTGAACCTAGCGGGAAGATATACACTTATACACTTTAATCCAACCTGTCCCATCCTTAAATTTGCAGTGATGGTTTGACGCCATGCCAGCACACACTCGGCAGTCCTGTAATCAGGGCAGATGTGGGAATTCTGCCTGCCATTTAAGTTTAATTCTTAGAGCATATTCAGGGATGAATCCAGTTGAAAAAGGCAAAAGTTCTGTTTTCTATTTGCATGGTTTCCTTTTGGTTGTTTTTGTCCCTTTGAGACAGTGCTGACTCCTGCCTGGACAAGTCCCTGCAGTTTTCTTGGCAAGGCTTTTTGGAAGTGGTTTGCCATTGCCTGCTTCCTGGGGCTGAGAGAGGGTGACTGGCCCAAGGTCACCCAGGTGCCTTTGTGCCTAAGGTGGGACTAGAACTTATGGTCTCCCAGTTTCTAGCCTGGTGCCTTAACCCAGTGTTTCTCAACCTTGGCTGGCTGGGGAAGTTTTGGTGTTGAAATCCACACATCCTAAAGTTCCCAAAGTTGAGAAACACTGCCTTATCCACTCCACCAAACTGGCTCTCGATTTTATAGCAAACAAAATTTGAAAAAATACTGGGAGCAAGAGAAGTAAAATGCCACATAATTAAAATGCAGGAAGTTTACTAATTAAGAGGAAAAGAGGATATGACATTCAAATGGGTATCTAGAGTATTGGAAAGCCTGAGGAGAGGATTATTAACTATTAAGGATGAATATGTAAGTTATCTAATGGACTTAACTTCCAAACAAGTCCAATGTCAGCATCTGGCATCCTTGGAAAGCTGCCCGGCCAGCTAATTGCTGTTACCTGCCATGCCTCCCCTTAACTGCTTTTTTGTTCCTGGCTTAGCATCTAGCTGCATTTCAATTTCCCACAATGCCATCGGACCATTTCAATTTCCCACAATCCTTCCAAGCAGAACTACATCAGAAGGATAGGTCTACCTATCTGGGGCTGTTCAGATCATTGTTGCTGTCCCTGCTGCTTGCTGGAGTCCACCAAGAGAGGAGGGGGCTCACCAGAAGGCATTTTGCCCACTATGCCTTCAAATCTTGAGCAAGCCCTGGTCAATATATGCTTATCTGTGTGCTATGGACTTGACTGGTCCACAGTCAGATATGGGAAAGGCTTTCACACAAGATATATAATAGTTTTCAGATATTTTGGACTACTGTCTCTGCTGCCTAGGACTGATGGGGGTTGAAATCCAAAAGTCAAGAAGGGCACTCTGACATATGAGATAAATGGAGGCCGTGATGTCAGGACTGAGTCAATTGTGTTCCTGTCTCTGCTATTTTTCTGATGTCCTTTGGATTAATCTCCAGGGGCAAAGAACTGCAACGAGCTATTAAGCAAGGTGGAATTTCTGAGCGGCTGGTACACCATATACGTGTCAGAACCTGCATCACCCAACTATTGTTGTTTCCCACTGTATTGCATTCGATGGGAGTTGGATTGATTTGTTTCTGCCACTTGTAACTAAGGAGGTGGGGGGGTTGCTGTTAAAGGTTGTAATAGGAGTAGTAATGGGAGGTGGGAAGGAGCTTAACCATATATGGGCAATTTAGACTGGCCGGATTGCCGGTAAGGCAGCTGGGGGCCAAAGAGCCAGGAAGGAGCTCGCGTAGGAGGGGGAGGAAGGAAAGAGGTCACCACCAGGTGGAGAAGAATCCAGACGCCAGGCAATAAAGGGAGGGGGGATAAATAGAGGGAAGTTTACCCAAGGCTTTAGTTTTAGCAATGTTCTGTTTGCTAGCTACATGTACCACATAATAAAGAAGTATTTTTCTGAACCAAGCCTGGTTGCGTGAGAATGCTTCTGAATTGGGTTTTGGACATTGTGGACTTGACGCTACCTGTCCATCTGCCAGCCACTGAGAGACTTCTGTGACATGGATAGAGAAGGAGGAGGCTGGATTGGGAGTAGTCATATATATGCTGGGTCACTTAAGGTGGCGATTCTGGACATGTTGGTTACTAAGCACTAAACCAGGGGTCCTCAAACTCTTAAGCTCATCATCCCCCTCATGAAGTTTCAGATTGTTCATTGACCCCCAAACATTTATTACATGAAAAGAATTTAATAAATACTACTTTAACTAATAGCACTACTACTTCTAATAATACAACAACAACAATAATGGATAGTTCCATCGACTCTTGGGGGTCGATCTTGACCACGCTGGAGAACCCTGCACTAAATGATAAGACCATCTTTGTGAACTATAAAGTATGGTTTGTGACTTAGCATAGGAGTATGAAAAGTGTGGTACACCAGCATCCTTTTGGGATGTCTCAGAGCTCCCCCAATTTTTTGGAGAGGGCAAAAAAAGGGGGGGCTTTTTCACAGGTGTGTGAAACAAGCGCCACAAATCTCTCTCTGGGTTAGTCAGAAGTAAAGTTTTATTGGAAGCGTTTCCAAAGGCTGGTGGGCTTCGTTGCAAATAAGAAGCCACACTTCTTACAGGTTTCAGCACATTTTATACCCTAGGCCAGTGTTTCTCAAACTTGGCAACTTTAAGACGTGTGGACTTCAACTCCCAGAATTCCCCAGCCGCTGGGGAATTCTGGGAATTGAAGTCCACACGTCTTAAAGTTGCCAAGTTTGAGAAACACTGCCCTAGGCCGACGCTCAGACTTCCTCATTTCCCCCATTGGCCAAGGTACTCTGAGGTCACAATCTTTCCGGCCGCTCTAGAATTTCTTCCTGGTCCCTCCTACCTCATCTATGGTAATTGCTCAAGGTTTCAGCTAATTGCATTATACTGATAAAGATTGCTCCAAGTTAATTTGTATTTACATTGTCCCACACAAGGAGACAACTTCCTCTCCATCTGCCACTATTTGATAACCATAACACTTAACACTACTTCCTTATCTCTCACACAGCTGCACTCTTAGCATGCTCAAGTGACTATTTCTTTGTCAATAATAACATATTTTATCCATCTCTCACAAAGGGGGATTAGATACATTTAAGGGATAAATGGGTCTATTAGCAAAGAAACATGTAAACTCCTGAAACACTTCACAGGTCACTTTTGAAGTGCAGCTTTCAACATGCAGAACAAAGCCTGTTGTGGTCCTGAACTGATGGGAAATTGCACCTCCCAGGTTAGCGTGTTCTGCAAACCTGGTTGCTGAGGCTTATTCCACAAACAACATTTAAATAAACCATGGCTTACTGTACTAGGCAAAGCCAGTTATTGTTATGAAGAGGTTTTCCATGCTTCCCTTTGATCTTCCCTTGTTACCATGTTTGCTGGTTTTCAAGAGTTTGCATTGCTTTTTTAAATTTAAATCAGGAGGACTCCTCAGCTCAACAGTTAATAGATGTTACTGGTATCATCCATAGTGGTGGTTATTGTAGTTGTTGGTGTTATGGTGTCATGTTGTCTAGGGGCATGATTCTTGATAAGAACAAAAGTAGATCTGAGGCCTGAAGTCCCTATCTCAAGGGACTTACAATCTGAAAGTAATTCATATTGAATGAAATGAACAAAAATCTCAGCCTATTATGGTCCATAGACTCTGTCTCCATGGTAGTGCAGACAAGAAGCACAATGAATACTAACTCTAACTTTATTGTAAGTTTACATTAACAGAATCTTGCAAGTCTGAAAGTATTGCTCCCGTCCCTCACTTTTACTCTCTCCAAAACTAGGGAGGGTCTCTTCTGAGACACTTTTTCCACTCCTCATCCTTCAAACTCAGATTTTGCTTATCCGACTGTTGTCTAGGCTACGGATCTTCCTCCTGTCTCCCAAGGTCATTCCCCCATACAGCACCATTACAGTCTGTCTGTTTATTCATACAATTATATGCCACCTACTCCTTAGTTTACAATAATAAAAATGACCCAAAAAACAGATTAAAAACCACCATAGCTCACTGCTGACTCCTCATATTGCTATCTATCTAAAAGGCTAATCTTATAAAGATAAGTGAGCTGTAGATGTTTCAGTCATTAAAACTGGCTCAACTCTACAGATTTTGGAAGAAAAGTGAAAGTGTGTTGCAATGGCCACAAAAACGTAGAATAACCTTACCGTAATTTTATGGCCCTTTCCCAACCAGACACACGCCAGATATGTCAAAACAACAATGTCCAGGAATTTTAGCTGGCACTAAAATCAGGATACATGACCTGACAGATTCATTGTACAGTAATAATCATGCAACAGGATTTTTTGTTCTTGTAAACTGTTGTACCTCCTTACAAAACAAGCTAAGGCAGGAATAGGCAACCCAGTGCCCTCAGATATTTTGTCAATAACACCCACACTCCCTTGCCATTGATCATGTTGGTTGGATCTGATGGGAGCTGGGATCCAAAGTCCCTGAAGCATACCAGGTTACTCACACTTTGGGGAAAGAGTGCACAGGTTGTGTTCAGTTTATACCTTGTTATTCTCTGAAGTGCATGAATTCCATGTCAACTTGGTGGATTTTGATGATCAAAGTCTTTTGCTCATTATGAGTCTTTCCAGGTCAAGGGAGAAGATGAGAACTACCGGCTTGTCCTGGAGTAATTTCTGGCTGGTTCTGCAGGTGTGAGACAACGGTCTGTACACTACATGTGTTTATTCCAAAGGTTTGTGTTGTTTTTTCTGTTAATTAGGTTATCTCCATCTCTGTGTTTTCATTCTTGCTTGTAAGAAACCTGATTTCAACTGAAGGTATGTTAAAATGACTAAGTGGTCCTCACAACAAAATCTGCAAGGCTGTTCACAAGTAGCTTTCTCACTACACATTAACTGAATTTTGGGCCGCATGAAACGCAACCTGGTATCAATTTACGATTTGCACTGAATCGAATATCACATTATTCAAACTCCCACTAATCACGACCTACCTGTATTGTACAAAGGGATTGATTTATTCAGTAAAGAGGCTAAGCATGCTGAGTGAATGCAACCATTGGGCTAGTAAGGGAGGGACGGGGAGAAGAGAGAAATGGGTAAAAAAAACACACACACAAGGGGGCGAACAGAATGAGAGATTAAGGGAAAAAAGTATGCAGGTGTCCCATAAAGAGGGATCTACATAGCTTTGTTCTGCATATTGGCTCTTTAAAAATGTATTTATTTATTTCAAAAATTTAAGTACATAATTCTGGGCAGCAAACAATGCATACAAGCATGACATCAAAAAGCCGTAACTCACTGAAATAATACAAGGAAAAAAGGAAACATGTGGAAGGGTCTCTCTCTTCAGTACCTTGATCTGAATCTCTTAAGGTGGACTCTGTTCTGCTCCTTGCTAAGTGACAGGCTGGCTGATGTGCGAGGAAGAGACACCAGCAAAATATACCGTTCTACTTTTTCTGGCCATTCCTTTGTATTGTTTTAGGGTGGCAAGTGTGCCATTTATCATTTCAATATTACACTGTTCTTGGGGGAGGGCCATTTCTTTGACTTCATCGTCGCACCCTGCCTCCATTTGGTAAGCCAACTGGCAGGCCAGTTCAAAGGCAGGACATAAATGCCTCACGTCAGTAGTGCACACAGATGGCACCCAAATCCAAGCCATATGGGGTGTAATGGCGCAGGCTCAGGACTGTGAGTCATCCAAGGCCAGCTCAGTGCATTTTCCGAGTTTTAGGGTTCAGAGGGAGGGTTCCATCCATTGGCCTGGTTTGTACATGATGCTAAGCTGGGGCTGCCATATCTGAGCTGCCGAAATCCAGACAAACATTAGTTGGCCTAAAAGGGATACAAAAATCCCCCTTTGACAACAACTCGTGGCAGTCCAGATTTTTGTACTCTAGATGTGGTGTACCTTATTCAGCCATAATGTGTGTCTTGGGGGACAGAGATGATGCTAAACTGGAAACAAACCACATTAAGGCTTAGCATTTGAACTGCATCAACCCCTTGGTCTGTCTAACCTGAGACGTAACCATGAATGGCATTAACTCTCCAGAATTTCAAAACGGGAGGTTTTCAGCCATATCTAGAATGTTGGCATTCGGACCCAGAACCTTTTACTTATTATAGTCTCTTGTTATAGGGTTGGTTTCCCAGGACCTGTCCTAACCCATGGACAAGCCCAGAGAGACAGTGGGTTGTTCACAGAGGAATAAATGATGATTTGATAGAGATTAGCAATCTGTTGGGGGGAGGGCAGTGGTTCATTGGATGGTTTGAGTGGTAAGGGCTGGTGGGCAGAGCAATGAGGAAATAGGAACGGCCATGCCATTCATGTGAAGAGGCTTGGATATTGTACGTGCAGGACCGCCTCACCCTGAGGGTATCTACCTGTCCTACCAGGTTAGATCTGGTGGGCACGTTCAGGTGCCTTCCCTTAAATGTTGCCATCTGGTGGGATCTTGGAGATGGATCTTCTTCATGGCTGCCCTGATCCCTTGGAACAGCCTCCCCGCTGAGACTGGGAGGGGCCCCACCCTGTTAGCCTTCCAGATGCTTGTGAAGACCTGGCTCTTCCCCCAGGCATTGGGCTAGAATAGGTTGGTCATATTTATTCTGTTTTTATTGGATGTTACTGTGAGCTGTTTAGGATGATCATATATATAAGACAGGCGGCCATATACGTTTTCTAAAGGAATGAAGAAATAAAATTAATATTGTTACAGGTGTTTGCAGGGTCAGGGAGCGTGACGATTGCTCTTTGTTTTGTAATCATCTTAAGCTACAGATTTATGTGTTTCCTAATGCCAATTGTTCAGCATCACATTCAAAGGCAGCTCTGCGCAGTGAAAGGAGGCCGGGGGGCCGAAGGTAGCCCTGGCTGAACTGCTTGTCTCTAGTTTACCATACAAGGAATGAACCATTATGGGGATGTCACAACAAACAACACCTTCAGAACTTTCCTGATGGTGGGAAACCATGAGAGGTCAAGTCAAAAGAAGAAAGAGCCAGCCTTGAGTTCTAAGAAAAGGGAGATTCAAGCAATATTGCACGGCCATCAGGAAGCTCTTAATTGGAGGCCAGCCGCTGGTCCCTTGGGTGACCCTTTGAACCAGGCGCATTGTTGCTGAAGCTGAACATACAGCTAAGCCGACCCATTATTGTTCCAGCTGGAGAGAAATGGCAGGGTGCCACACTCGCTCAGGTTCGGTGGAGGCATCCTGGAATTTTGTGATCTTTGCATTTATTTACATATGTTCAAGCTCAGCAGCAGCAGCAGAGCCCGGTTTAAATACGCCAACTTGCAGCCAAAGTCCGTTGCGTCTTCTGGGGGAAGCAGGCCCGTCACTGGCTTGCACATGACCCTAAGCCAGAAATTCACAACCTGAAGCCCACCCCTAAAACACTTTATACACCTCTGCCAAGACTAGCAGAAGTTGCTAACACATTATCATTTTTAATGTGACAGAAGTTCACGACTGGAACCTAAACTGGTTAACTATATTTACAGGCAAAGGAGTTGCACATCCTCCCTGCAGGATTCATTTGTGAGCAAACAAAGGTCTGTATTACTAACCAAGCAGAATTTGCTTTGCTTTTATTCTTTCCAACCTGCTGGAAGTTGGAAAGAAATTGGGTAAAGGGACCTGGGACCCCATCAGCAGGATAACTCCCAGAAAATTGAACTGAACAGGACAAAATAGGATGTGGAGGGAGAAGCTGGCAAAAAAGTGGATTGAGTTAAAAAATGGGCTGGATCCGTCTGGGAGCTGTGGAGAAAACGTTGAGAAAAAAAATCTCCCAAGGCGGTGTTTCTCAACCTTGGCAGCTTGAAGATGTGTGGACTTCAACTCCCAGAATTCCACAGCCAGCATAGCTGGCTGGGGAATTCTGGAAGTTGAAGTCCACACATCTTCAAGCTGCCAGGGTTGAGAAACACTGCCCCAAGGCATTCCTATGGGCTGGGGCATCTCCAGGTGGGTCAGATGATGGCCACACCTGTAAATTTGAAACCCCACCTCTTTTTAACATGCATCAACACACATAAGAAGGGGTGGCTTTGACTGTGCAGCTGCCATCTTGACTTTTTTGACTCCCGGGGATGGGATACCCCCATCCATGGCACAGTAAGTTGGATAGTGACTTGGAATGTTGATGACTGCTCCATTCTAATCTCCCCCTCCCCTTTTCTTCCCAGTCACACCCCCCCCCCCCCCCCCCCCACTGCACAGAAATCAATTTCCTTTAAACTTCATTTCTAAAAGTGACCTAAAGCAGGAAAGAGGAAAGAGAAACTGGAAGAATGAGCACATCCTCACAAGCGCTTCCAAACTCCCTCCATCCGATAAACATCTGTTGTTTATCGCCTTGCTGGAAAAAAATCTTTTTGGAACAAGCTTGTTGGCATCCATACTATTTCTGACACATTGCAGATCACCCTTTGCTTGTTTATTTAGGAATAAGTGCTGTGAATGCAGCCTGTCCGTTTTCAGCCACCTCGTACAAGCGAGGGAGCAGACGGGGGTTATTTTTCTCAGAAAGGAAAACAAGGGGAAAGGAGATGCCAGCAAGTTCAGGTTCGTCCTCTTCTTGGACTGTAATTATTCCATGCAATAATGTCTCTGTATAATAGTTTATAATAATGTCTGAGTTTGCATTTTTTTCTTCTCCCTCCCAGTCTGTTTTCCTTTGATGTTGCATTTACAGTATAGACTCATTGAAGCCAGAGATCAGGCCCTGACTTCAGGTGAGAGCCTTGTTCAGCTGAGTGGCAAGATCCAAAGGCTTTCTACAAAATAAGCAACTCCAGAACAACTCCCAGGTCTAAGCATCTATCTACGCATACATGTCCTTTTAGTGGTGTGAATTGTTGGCTTTAGAAACGTATATCAGGTAAAATGGGGAAATTCGGTCTCTAAGCCTTTATCTCTACGCTGAACATATTTCCTTAAATTAATACAATGTCCTTGATCTACCACCTTTAAGTATTCCGCCATGTGCAGAGTGATAAGAAGCAACAGAGCTCCTTCCTTCTGTTGGATCAGTTAAATACCATTACCGGCAAAAGTTTGAAAACTCTGCCCTGCTTTCTCAGAACAAGTTTTGACAGGCAGAAGACTGGGTGGTGATTTCCCCATTTGGTTGGCACTTTTTACCCAAAATGTGCTTACTCTTGAAAATAAGCATTTGTCCTTGGAATGAAATCTACACAGCAGATTGTTAAAAGCCCAATTCTTGTAAATGGAGGGAACCTGTGCTCTGCCGGCCCTTATTGGCGACCCCTCGAAAACAGGTGTTGTTGAACTGCAGGCCTGTATTTGTGGAGTTCTTGACATCAGACATCTCTGAGCATTTTGGATCACGCACCCTTATTGGTAAAAGAATTTTGATAGCCCCTAAGTGGTCTATCTATCTATGTGGTCGCTGGGAGTCAAAAATGACTTGATCGCACATAATCAATCAATCAATCAATCAATCAATCAATCAATCACCCCTTATGTATGTATGTGTATTTCTAAACATGTGTGTGCGTGCCTTCGAGTCAGTTGACTCCTAGCAACTGTTCAAGTTCCTGCAGTTTTCTTGGCAAGATTTTGGAAGTGGTTTGCCATTGCCTGCTTCCTAGGGCTGAGAGAGAGGGACTGGCCCAAGGTCACCCAGCTGGCTTTGTGCCTCAGGCAGGACTGGAACTCATGGTCTCACAGTTTCTAGCTTGACGCCTTAACCACTACACCAAACTGGCTGTCATTGATACGCCACACACATATATTATTGTATTCGTGTATTATGTACATTGTAAAACATACCCAAATGTGATGATCAACCATAAAGATGATATAAACAATATTCTAATATTTTCTTCCTGTACCCAAATGTCTTGTGCATTTGCTGGCATGTGTTAGCCTTCCCAGGTAGATCAAATAGGAAACACAGCCAGATGAGCTAATTCTACTGTATTGTAAGGCTACATTAACAGAATCTTGCAAGTCTGAGAGTACATCTCCCCATGGTGGTGGTGAGTTTTAGGCCTCCCCTAGGCATGAAAGCCGGCTGGGGGACTTTGGCCCAGTCCCTCTCTCTCAGCCCAACCCACCTCACAGGGTTGTTGTTGTGGGGAAAGAGGAGGAAGAAGGAAGGAGCATTAGGTATGTTGGCCACCTTGACTTTTGTGTATCTGTATCTGTATCTATCTATCTGATATGATATAATGTAATGTTTACATATATATACATACATACATATACATACATACATATATATACATACATACATACAACAATAACTATTGCAGTTGCAACTTACATAAAAGTTTAAATAGAGGTTTGTCCTTCCCCTTAAAACTTTCTTAGTAACTTACTGTTTGCTGCCACTTCCTTCCTCACAAAAACAGAAAACATACAATGAAACACTAAAACATCCACGGTAATCATTCCAAAACCACTCCGCCCATCCCAAGCCATAACAAAAATACCAATTAAGCTGAATAATAAATCAAAACTGTTGATGCAATGGAAACAATTTCTCTCTAAAGGCCCTCTGGAAAAACTCAGGTTTTACCACTTTCTGCAAGGCTCTGATTCCACTTCTAGCCGGAGGCTGTCCCCCAGAGTCGGTGCCATAACTCAGAAGCCACATTTGGGGGTCTCAGCCCCACTCACCTCATGACAATGGGCCATCACTAGCCATTTTTCCAGAGAGTCTCGCCTTACACGGGTTGATCCTGCTCAGGGTCGGCTGTGTGGGGCAGCTGTTGTCAGCTTGTTTCATAAAGGGCAACTCAGCCCATGTGGCAAGAAACTTAGGAAGAAGCATTTTAAATATTGCAGGGACTCCATCTTCGTAAACTCCTTATAATTGAAGCTGGGGAATTCCACTTGTGGTTTCCAAGATACTGGATTTACCCCAGGGGAGCATTAAAAAGACCTTCCTGGAATCTGCGTGGATCTTGCTTCCTTGGTCTTGCCCAGCTGCATAGGCCTTGACACAGGTCTACCAGTCTGCCTGAAATACGTTACAGGCATTAATCTAGGAATCATATGTATCCGTCTTGAAGTAATGCTTGTTTTAATGACATTTAACTTCCCCAATAAGCTTTTTAACCCTCTATTTATTTCCCCTTCTGGTTGTATGAATCTTTTGTCTTCTTCCTCTCTGAAGTATCTAGAGCAGTGTTTCTCAACCTTAGCGAATTTAAGATGGGTGGACTTCAACTCCCAGAATTCCCCAGCCAGCAATTCTGGGAGTTGGTGTCCACCCATCTTAAACTTGCCAAGGTTGAGAAACACTGCATTAACTGAAGGAGCTACAGAGGTGAGGGTGAACCTAAGTCTGATGAATGAAGGCACAGATACACAGAATACGCAGTTCTTACCAGCTAAACCAGTGTTTCACAACCATGGCAAGTTTAGGATGGGAGGACTTCAACTCCCAGAATTCCTCAGCCACCATGTTGGCTGGGGAATTCTGGGAATTGAAGTCCACTCATCTTAAAGTTGCCAAGAAACACTGACCTAGAGGAGCAGTGGTTAGATGCTCTCCCATGCAACCTGAGATTCTTCCAGATGAGGCCGTTACATTACCTTGTTCACAGAATATTACAGAAGACCCATGGATCTCCTATTTTGGAAATGTGACTGTTTTGTGTTTCCCCCCGGCATCTTCCATATTCTGGGTTTGCCACTTAAAAGCTTTTAAAAAATCTGTGAAGACATCCCAGGGGTACAATGCCTTGGGAAAACCTCAGTCTGGAAGTATCCTCATTTGACACTTAATAATTCAAGAATCCCCACTTTGTTGTCTGTAGCTGGAACACCAAATCTTCTGTGATGGCAAGTCTGTTTTTTTGATGGACAAAAAAGTTATAGAATGGGCTTGTTTGAAAGCTGATCCCCAAATCTTTTGCTTTTCAATGGTCGAGATTCATCCGCCATGCTAAGCCCTAATGGGCTGGGTCTGATTTGGTTTAGCGGGCAAACCTTTTGGGCTCGGCATGTCAAAAATTCAGAAAATGCCTTACTTGACTTTGCTGGCGTGTCACCCCCCCTCCCCCGAACAGAAGAGAAGCGATTCTTTACATATTCATTTATTAAAACAAAATACAGTCCAATCATAGGTGGTGCTATGTATTATATAAAGAAACATCAAATAATTACAAAAATGAAATACGAGTAAAGCAAACTCAGTTTCTTTGGTAACTCAAACAAGGAGAATAGTTGTTGTCGGGTGTTGATGAATGCTGGCGTGTCACCCAAAAGTCATGGCGTGTCACCTTTGACATGTGTATCATAGGTTCGCCATCGCTGGTTTAGTGCAATATGTGAACCCAGCTAGTGAAAATAATACTGTAATGAGCCAAAATGAGCCAAAGTTGTGACTCTAGAACTACTCTAGAGATACAACAACTTGTTACAGCTTCTATCTTCCCTATCTACTGGTGATGCTGGCTGCTGATGAGAGGTGGAGTCCAAAACATCTGGAGAACTGGGTAGCTCATTCCTGCCTCATTTCATCACTTTCACTCCCATTCTCATCCCACAATGAAGAATCAAACATTAAACATTAAAACAGATGGATGTTGACCTTTCAAATAATTTTTTTCTGAAGTAGGGATATAATTTACTCAGTGACAGAAATTGCCAGTGAAAGACTGCATTCACCCAACAGCTTAACCAAATCATTTATAAACACAGTGACTCCATTCACATTTGGTTATTTTTAACCTTAAGGATGGTGGATTCCAGGGGTTTTTTGGTGGCTTACATGTTGTGTGAACCTGGAGCATTTGATTCATTTATAACCAAATGTACTATGAGGACCGTCAACATGAGTTCACTTAGGGCTGCCAGTTCTGGCTGCAAAGATCCAGCAGATAAAGGCTAGAAAGCAGCCATGTGAAAATGGGATCTGTCAGGTAATTCAGGTTGGGAGGTAAGGATCAAGCAAGAAGGAAGGCAGGCAGGCAGGCAGCAGGAAGAAAGGAAGGAGAGAGAAGGAAGGAAGGGAAGGGAAGAAGGAAAGAAAGGAAGGAAGGAAGGAATGAGAAGGAAGGAAAGAAGGCAGGAAGGAAGGAAGGAGAAGAAAGAAAGGAAGAAAAAAGGAAGAAAGGAAGAAAGAAAGTTGTTTACTATTATGAAAGACTTAGAAGTCAGCAGCTCTCCAGAGGTTCCTTCCCGGTGGTTTTCGCCCCTTCCTGCGAAGAGGGCTCCCACAGCCCCGCTTCTCCGGTAGCGACGCCCAACTCTCCCGGAACTTCAGTGAATTCCGAGGGAGGCTGGATGCCAGGCTGGAGCTGCCAGCCGGGGCCGGGGCCGGGGCCGGGGCCGGAAAAGAGGCAGGGCCGCGCGCCGCCGCCACGGAGCCGCCGCATCGCTGGGGCTCGCTCTTCCCGGCCGGCTGGCCGACTCTGCGTGCTCGGTCTTGCACAATCGGGGCGCTGTCGCTCGCCCCGCGGGGCTGCGCCAGCAGGAAAGGCGGTGGAAAGACTCGCGCCGGTGCTCCGGCTGGGGCCTTTCCCCAGATTGCGCCAGCAGCTCGTGGGCGTTTTCCCGCTTGCCTGCCTGCCTGCCTTGCCTGCCCTCCCGCCCCTTCGCCCCGAGGAGCGTACAGGAAGGAGAAAATATCCGGGAGGCTTCCGACAGCCGCCGCCGCCGCCGCCGCTTCCTCGGCCCGCGGCGGGGTTCTGGGGAATTGGGCTCCGACGCCCCCGCCCGGGCGGAACTCGGGACAGCCACGTGGGTTGTCATTGCTCACCCTTGGAAGTTTGTAAACAGCCGTTGAGAGAGCGAGAGCGAGAGAAAGTCCGCCAGAGCCGGTGCGGGAGGGAGCGCGCCCCGCCGGCTGGCTGGCTGGCTGGCTCCGACCTCGGTCTGCTCGCTGCCCGCGAGATGGGTCCCTCGGACGGCTGAAGACAGGCGCTGGGAACCCGCGGCCGCCAGGCGTGGCGGCGAGATGGAGGCAGACGACTGCAGGGCGAGCAGAGCCGGCAGCCTCTGGCAGGACACGCTGGCCATGGCGCTCACCCCCAGCAAGCCGCTCTCCTCGGCGGGCAGCGCCGGCTGCCGAGAGGGCGGCGGGCGGACCCGAGCCCTGAGCGTGGCTTACGTCTTCACCGAGGAGTTGGAAAAGCCGCTGCCCCTCCTGTGCCTGCAGGAAGCCTGCCGGGAGGTCCCGGGCACGGAGCTGGTCACGGTGCCCCTTGGCACCCTGATGCTGGGGGACACGGACACGCTGGACCGTTTCTATAACGCAGGTGAGTCGCTCGCTCCGCGGTACCTGCCCCGGTCGAGTGGGATCGTGCGCTAAGCTCTGCCTGGCGGGGCTTTGATTTGGCCAGGGGTCCCCTCTAAGTGGGTGCATGCAACCCCCTAAACCATAACCCAGGCCTTCTCCGCCCTGGCACCCATCCTGTGCGTTGGACCTCGACTGCCAATGTGGAGACGGCAGGTTTGTTTGTTTGTTTATATTTCAAATTTGGACACCACCCATCCCACTGATTGTAATGGCTGGATTCACACGAGCTTAAGTTGTACGCCCAACCAGTTGATTTACTTCACCAAGAACTGGTTGGGGTGGGAGAAATGCAGGATAAAAGCTGGGTCTACTTTAAAGCTAAGCCATAATGTGGCAGGCTTGGTTTTGTCTGAGGGTTTTGTGTGAATCCAGCAAGTTGCGTAAACCTAATGGTTTTATTGAAAACTTGGTTAAACACGCAGGCTTAATGTATTGTGTAGATCCAGCCAGAATGTTTCCTGCAATTTCCTGAACTTGTTGCGAGTCTGACTCTATTCGTTTAGCACTCAGTAAAATCAGGGCTTTCTTTTCAAATATGGGAATTAAATTAGCTTAGTAAAGGTAGAAAAGCAGTTCTACCTGTTACTTGGTGAACATTCCTGTGTTCGTAGTGAGTTTTTACAGAAACTTTGCAGTTGCAGCAGTCTGGAGAAAATTCATTTAAGTAGATCAGAGGCCGGAGAGTTCTTTTTCAGACGTCTGAAAAAGCTTTCAGACTGCATCAAGAATTTCAGTTGTTTAGAAGCTGTTCAGTCTTATACAGTTTTGCAATTGCTGCAGCTTTTTAAAATTATTATTAAATTACTTTGAGCCAATGGAAAATTGATGTACAAGTCCTTGAACACATAAAGAAGTGTGCCATTCGATTTTATTTATTTATTCCAAGGTGTATGGCGACTCTGGGCAGTGAACAGAATTTAAAATGAAATCGACAATAGAAATAATTACAACAAATGATCACAAAGAAGTAAAGAACAAATAAGTAAAGCAATTGTTTTGTTGTTGATATTGGAGGATATGTTATTCCAGACTTTTGTTAATGAAATCTAAACTAATTATTCTGTAATCCAACTATAAGATAGAATGAATTGAGTGAATATCATGTAGAAAACAAGCCATTCAATGCTGTTAGTGCATCTAATTCAATGGGTTTTCGAGTTCAGGGGCAAAAAGCTATTTCACAATATCTATTACCTTAATTTGAATTTGAATTTTAATTAAATTTTAATTTTAATTTAAATTGGAAATGGCAGGACTTCATCTTGGAACCTTCAACGTGCAAAGCAGGTACTTTTCCCCTGAGCTGGTGCCTCTCTGAATCCTTCTGTTTTTAGCAGATGCAGAGGAAGTAGTAATAGTGTATATGGAACATGGTTAGAGGCCAGCTTTTCTAACGCCAGCTTGAACATCTGCTATTTCCCTTTCCCATATAAGGTTCTAATCTGCACTGTATGATCCTGAGTGTTATTTTGCTAGCACGTGAAATTAAGGATATTGTGCAGTACTTTACACACTCTGCTAAATCGTCTTCTTTTTTTTGGAATTGGTAGATAGACTGACCTCTTCCAATCTGTTGTCCACTGTGTCATTCTCCAAATTTGTTGCCCTTATTTGATTAGATAAGTGGTTCTCCTGCTTCATTTCTGTTTCCTACACCATCCAAACCAATGTTTTTCAAACTTGGCAACTTTAAGATGTGTGGACTTCAACTCCCAGAATTCCCTAGCCAGCATGCTGGCTACGGAATTCTGGGAGTTGAAGTCCATACATTTTAAAGTTGCCAAGTTCAAAAAACACTGATCTAGGCCAACTACATTTTCCTACTTAATATTTTCAACTTTGGCATTCCAGCCTCCAACCACAAGCATCAGATGTAGCTTGCAAGTTCTGTCAATTTCAGATGGAACTTGACCATAAAACTCACTGGTTGGAGCATAAACCTGGATACTCATCATATTAAAGGGTTGTCCACAAAGTTTAATTGATACTATTTGGTCACTGGCTGAATTGCATCCAAATACCTTCCTTGTTATATCCTTCCTAACTATGAAAGCAAAGTCTTTTTCGTGTCCTGAGTAGCAAACAGTAAAATCTTTGGACTGAAAGCATTCAATTCCAGTCCATTTCAATTCACTAAGATGTCAAAGTGCAGTCGATTCATTCTGTCTTTCTCTGTTTGAGTTTTCCAAGTTCACGCCTCTTACATTCCATATTACAACTATAATTTTTGGCTTCACAACCTTGGATTTTCTTTTCCTGCATGGCAACATCAGCAAGTAGACATCCCAAAGGTTTTAATCTACCCATATCATAAACACCATTAGTATTTCTCAGCCCTTGGTAACATTTGAGTGCCATCCAACTTGAGGGGCCATCATCTGGCACTGTATTGTCAGTCACTTTATCTCGACTATCTATGTGGTAAAGTGTAGAAGTGGTTTACTGTTGCTTTCTCCCACACAGTATTAAATCATACTTTTGCCACGGTCACTAAATTGATCACCCACCTCCACCAGATTCTATAGGTGTCTGCTTGCTTTACCTGAGCAGCTGAGATGACCTTCTACCTTGGGTCACCCTGCTAGGGGTATATACTCTTGTTATATGTGTGTGTCTTCAAGTCAAGGTTTTTTGTTTTTGACTCCTGGTGACTGCCTGGACAAGTCCCTGCAGTTTTCTTGGCAAGGTTTAGAAGTGGTTTTCCATTGTCTCCTTCCTAGGGCTGAGAGAGGGCGACTGGTCCAAGGTCACCCAGCTGGCTTTGTGCCTAAGGTGGGACTAGAACTCACGGTCTCCTGGTTTCTAGCCTGGGGCCTTCACCAACTCTTGTTGTACACTTCCAATAGTCTTTTGTACACTTCCAGTCTCTCACCGGAATACCCCATCACCACCATGAAGATGCGGCACAGCAGGCCTTGAGGGAACACACAGACTTACCCAAGGAAGTTTTGGAAAAAACTGAATTTGTTGTCTGGATCCTCCGTGTCAGATTTGATATTCTACAGTGTGCCTTGCAGGGAAGTGTGAAATGGAGCTTCTCAAGAAGGCAAAAGGAGTGCAGTGTAGAAAAAGAGGAACTCATGGAAATGAATGAAGTGCTGGGGCCAGGTCAGAAGCAATGTACCGTATTTTTCCGACTATAAGACGATACTTTTTTCTGAAATCCTTACCCTAAAAATTGAAGGGCGTCTTATTCAAGGAAGTCAGCCGAGGAGAGAACTGCGTGGTAGCAAAACTGCCCATACTTTGTCTCTGCAGGCAGGCTTCCTCCTATTGCTAGTCTCCAATCACGAGTGAAATAGCTTGTCTCCCAAACAGACTTCCTCCAATCACGAGCCTGATGTAACTGACGTCAGCTGATGCTGAACAAACCAATTAGAGAAGGCTGTTTGCAGAGAGAAGCTATCGGCAGTTTCACTCATGCTTGAATGTAATCAGTTATGCAAAAGAGCATGGAAACAGAGCTGCAGAGAGATGGTTTGGACCTCCTCCCACCGAGTGTATCAGGTCAATGTTAACTAATTACTAAATAAAAATGTGTTCTGCACTATCTTTAAAATATTGATTTCTTAATTTTGGGTTGGAAAAATGGGGGTCGTCTTGTACATGGGGGCGTCTTATTGACGGAAAAATACGGTAATTACCAGGGCAGCCACAAAGGATATGAGAGTGAACATATCCTTCATCGGTTCACGCCTGGCAAGCTGAGCAAGTTAAAACTTGGAGAACCACTTGTCAAACTGCCACACTTCATGCAATGTGTCCAAGAGAATCAACATCCAACTTCACACACACCTTCCTTGGAACGCCTCCTTTAATTAAGGTTTGCCTTCCAGGCGCGCCAACCATTATGACTTCACTGGACTTCCCTACAGGTTCATTTCCTGCAGTGTACCTGATATAGCCTTGCTCTGAGCATTGTGGGAAATGTGACAGCTTAGTGAATGTATTTGGAGCACTGCTAGTGCATTCTTGCTAAATGTGCTAATGTGGCCATTGAAGAAAGAGGAAGCTCTCTAGAGCAGTGTTTCTCAACTTTGGCAGTTTGAAGATGTAGGGACTTCAACTCCCAGAATTCCCCAGACAACATACTGGCTGGGGAATTCTGGGAGTTGAAGTCCCTACAACTTCAAACTGCCAAGGTTGAGAAACACTGCTCTGGAGCATTATTTGCCTGGAGCCCCTTCCAGACTGGAGGTAACCCTGAATAGGGACAATCTTCCTTTTCTTGAAGTCTATTTCTAACCAGTCACTCTTCACCTGTTGTCATTTGGAAATAACATTTTTCAATCTTTGTCGGTGAGCCCAGAGTGAGTTTGGCCATCTTCAGATTTCAGCCTCCTCCTTCAATCTCTAGAAGCCTGATCTCTGAGAGGAAAAGGAAACAGGACTGACCTTCTTGACCTTCATCCAAATCTAGAGTTGTCATCTCAGAAGAATTCAAGAAGAAACACAGTCCAGGATTAGGTGACCCTTGGTGCACCCCTCTAAAAGAGGAAAAAATAGTCATGGATATAGATAAAATATACACATGGTAATCCCTATAGGTAAAATAATTGCTGTGATTAAAAAAAACAATGCAGTAGACCCTACTTACAATATTGGGAAAGATTACGATCAGGTTGTCGAGCAGCGTCTGATTGTAAGTCTCCTCCTCGTGCATCTTTTATCTTTAAATTGAACTGGGCAACTTTTCAAAAAGGGGTTTCCTATATAAAGTAAGTCAGATTGCCATGGGAAAAGGGCATAACAAACTGGCCAGAACTTGAAACAGGATGATTCCTGTTAGAAAGAGAAAATGGGTGCTGGAACAACATTTTGGGGTGTGTGTGTTGTTTTACAAGTCCTCCTTTTAAAGATGATAATCGCAGTCATCTCCCCATGCAAATACCTATATTTATACACACACACACACATATCTGCTTATCTACTAGACAAGCGTAGCAGCAATTTTCAAGAACAAGAATGTTAAAAACAATTCCTGTCAATAATTGTACATGCACTTAAAAAGGAACAAGAAAAAAGTTTGCAAGTTAGTAACTAATCAGTATAAACTGCCCTAGGGCTGTTCGTTCCTCTGTCTCAATATTGTTTGGACTCAACAGCAGCAGTTTTGCAAGATTTCAGCCTGGATTCCCTCTCAGTTCCTCCAGGGATATCCTGAGAAATTCTGCCTGCAAAGCACATATTGTGGCTTTTAGTGTTCAGCTTCTTGTTTTGCTCATTGTCCTTGGGACAATCGGCTCCTCTCGTCTTCTCGCCAAGAAAGATCTCTAACCTTCTGATGAATTGTGTGGGTGGGGTGGGTTTGGTTGCTGGCTGCAAAGCTGCACAAAACCTCGGGGGTCTTGGTGGACAGTGAACTAGCAACAGGGTGTGGTCTTCAGGACATTACGATCATTGGGGATTGTTAGGTTTTTGTGGAACTTTGTGTCCCTGATCAGAGTGCTTTCTTCTCTGTGCAAAAGGTGGCACTTTTGCTGCTCAAGACAAATGGCCCGTGGCCTCAATTACCAGCCCTTGGCCGCCTACCAGGTGAGGGCAGGTGTGGAAAAGTCGAGGAGCTGGTGCTCTGTGGTTGATGACTTCTGTCTGCCCTTTCTATCTCTGCAGATGTGGTGGTTGTGGAGATGAGTCACAGCTTATGCCAGCCTTCCCTTTTCTATCACCTGGGAGTACGTGAGAGCTTCAGTATGACCAACAATATCCTCCTTTGCTGCTACACCGACCTTCCAGAAGTGCAAACTCTCCGTGTGAGTACGGTCACAATGCAATTTCAGTAGAAGAGAATATATGTCGCTCAGGATTGAACTGTGGAGTCCTTGGTGCTCTCTGAGCAAGGTGGTTTGCTTGCAGACATTTCATTACCCGACTAGGTATCATCATCAGTGCTTGCCCTGATCATGCACTGCCCTGATCATGCACTGCACATGCATGCATTGATGATGTTGCCTAGTTGGGTAATGAAATGTCTGCAAGGAAGCCACCAAGCTGAGAGAGGACCAAGGACTCCACAGGGCAGATATCAGGAGGCACACTTGGAGATTCAGCCATACTAGGAAGTTCACGCTCTTGGCTAGAGTGAGTCGGGTCCGTTGTTCAGATTTGCCCACTGTTTCTAAGGCAGAGGGAAGCAGGTATCAAATGTCTGGCACCTGCTTTTGAAATAACAGGAGCCCCAGAGCATCAGATCCAGAACAGTAGCTGATGGTGATAATGAGGAAGACGTTGCATTAAAATACAAGGTGGATCTGAGTACACAATCAAGAGAACGAAGATACTGTTGTGTCAGCTTAAAGCTGAAGGTCTGATGCTTGTGCACAAAATCCCATGCCTGGTTTCCCCCAGTTCATTCTTCATTTCAGTGTTATAATTTAGGGGGAAAGAATGCCATTATTGTGACTGTATTGACCTGAAAGGAAGACTAATTTTTTCCCCTAAAATAGCTTGCTTTTAAAATTAGAGGGGTCATCTTAGATTCCCTGAGAATATTGTAAAAGAGGCAGATGAGATGTTCTAAATCTTTCTGTGGGATTGGATAGATCGTACTGATCTGGGCCATCTTTCCCAATGTGACGTTCGAGCCCCAGAGTTTGGAAAGTTGTAAGAGATTCTTTTGTAACTGACAGTGAGCAATCAAGTACAACTGAAATTATCCACCACTTTCAGAGCAGCCTCTGAGAGTGATGGTTTTCTTTAATATGTATATTGTTGTTGTTCAGTCGTTGTGTCCGACTCTTCGTGACCCCATGAACCATATCGCGCCAGGCCTTCCTATCTTTCACTGCCTCCCTGAGTTTGCTCAATTTCATGCTCATTGCTTCAGTGATGCTATCTAGCCATCTCATCCTCTGCCTATTAAAGAAATTTTAAGAGAATAAAAACAATACCAATTCTAAAAGGAAAAAGTAAAGAAAGCAAAGAAAAATAAGTGAAAAAAGTGCAAAGAAAGAAATAACAAAGAAAGCAAAAAGCAAAGAAAAAGTTATAAAGAAGCGGCTTCTGGTCTTCTTAACAGTAGTTATAAGTGCATTTATATTTTACCTTCTCTCTCTAAGGTTACAATATAATTTCCTTCTTTCCACAGTCTACCCTTTCTAATCATCAAACCCATAAATCACAAATTCATTTTTTTTCTTTTTTCAGCAAAAAGTCCAAAAGGGGTTTCCAGTCAATAATAAATGTAGTTATTGTCCTTTTTCTAATCAGACAAGTCAATTTTGCCATCTCAGCTAATTCTGTCATCTTCACCAGCCGTTCCTCCATTGTGGGTATTTCGGAGTCTTTCTATTTTTGTGTGTATAATAATCTCGCAGCAGTTATCATATATAAAAACAATCTTAAATAACTCTTTCCTAATTGTCCATTAGTCCCAACAAGAAAATATTTGGTTTCGACTGAATATTAATCCTTAAGATTCTTTGTATCACTATGTGTATTTGAACCCAACATTTTCCGCCTTTTTTGCAAGTCCACCAAGCATGACAAAATGACCCTTTGTGTTTTCCACATTTCTTTTTACATATATATATATATATATATATATATATATATATGTGTGTGTGTGTGTGTGTGTGTGTGTGTGTACACACACGCACATATGCACACATATGCATATACATAAATATAATTTTTATTAAAGATTTCTTAAAAAGGAAGATTAAAAACTAATACAAACTAATATCAAATAAGAAAAAGAAAAGAAAAAAAGATATCAAAGGGAAAGCTAAAAATGCAAGAAGGGGAAAAAAAAGAAAAGTAAAAATAAAAAACAAAGAAAAAAGATACAAAGAAGTAGTTTCCAATCTTCTTTGCAGCAATTATAAGTACAATTATAAATTTACTTCTTACTCTATAGTTACAACATAACTTTCTTCTTTCTATAATCTATTCTATCTGATCATCAAAACCCTAAATCAGATTTTCATTTTTTTTCTGTTTCTCGCAAAAAGTCTGAAAGGGGTTTCCAGTCAGCAATAAACATAGATATTATCTTTTCTTTGATCAAAGAAGTCAATTTAGCCATCTCAGCAAGTTCCATCACCTTCACCAACCATTCCTCCATTGTGGGTAATGCCGAATCTTTCCATCTTTGTGCATATGATAATCTCGCTGCAGTTATCATGTACAAAAACAAAGTTCTGTAACCTTTTGCCAACTGTTTGTCCATCAGTCCCAGAAGAAAAACCTCTGGTTTCAATTGTATATTAATCTTTAAAATCCTCTGAATCAGTGTATGTATTTGAATCCAGAATTTTCTAGCTTTTTTACACATCCACCAAACATGATAAAATGTTTCTTCTTGTTGTTCACATTTCCAACATAAATTTTAAGTGTCTTTATGCATTCTAGATAATTTCTGTGATGACTGGTACCAATGGTACATAATTTTATAACCACTGACAACTATATCTCTCTGCTTCTCTTGATTTTATTTTACATTCCCTTTGACAAAATTCTAGTATCTCATGATAAGTTAGCCATTTGCGTGTGCCTATTGTTTCTCGCCTATAAAATGCTTCTTGTACTGAGATCCACAAAGGTGTTTTCGGGCACAACCTTAGTTTGTATCTATTCCATATTTTCAATATGGCACATCTAACATAATGATTTTTTAAATCCACTTTAACCTTGACTTTATCGTACCACAAATAACCATGCCACCCAAATCTCAGGTCATGTTCTTCCAACTCCAAAAGCCTTCTATTTCTCAGCAACATCCATTCTTTCATCCAAACTAAACAGCAAGCTGCAAAATACAATTTCAAATCAGGTAAACCCAATCCTCCTCTTTTCTTTGCATCTTGTAGCACATTATATTTAGCTCATGTTTTTTTCCCCTGCCACACAAATTTAGATACAGTGGTACCTCAGTTCACGAACGCTTCTGTTCACGAACAATTGGGTTCACGAACAGCTCCGGTCGCAAAATTTTGCCTCCGTTCGTGAACTCCACATCGGGTGACGAACAGGATCCGCGGCCATTTTCCCTCCCATGACACGTGGTCGCGGCTTCCTGTGGGGGGGGACTCTCCCTCCAAGCAGTAACCGCCTCCCCACCCGCCTTCCTGTCCTCCACGCCAGAAGTCGCGTCGAGCAAGGTTAGCTTTCTCTCTCTTCGTACTGTACTTTGTGTCATATTTTTGCGGTTTAAAAAAACAACAACATATGGTTCAGAACGGATTAACCATAATTACATTGAACCTTATAGGGAAATTTGATTCGGGACGCGATCAAAAATCGGTTGGCGACCGAATTCGTAGGGGTCAGAACGGATTAACCGTATTTACATTGAACCTTATGGGAAAATTTGATTCGGTTCATGACCAATTCAGTTCGCGACCAGAGTTGCGGAATGAATTAAGTTCGTGAACTGAATACCACTGTATATCCTTCTGCCACTATTTAAAAGGGGCATCAGTTGTCAAAACAGATATTGTCTGAAACAAAAACATCATTTTAGGCAAAACATTCATTTTTATCTCAGAAATTCTCCCCAGCAATGACAGTTGTAATTTCTCCCATCTTAACATCTCTTTTTTAACTTCATTCCATATCTTAACATAGTTATTTTGAAATAACATACAGTTCATATTTGTCATAGTGATACCCAGATATTTTACCTTCTTCTCAATCTTAAAACCCTTTTTATTCATCAATTCTGTTTGATCTTCTATTTTCACATTTTTGTTAACATCTTCATCTTCTGTTTATTAATCTTGAAACCTGCTAATGCACCAAATTCTTTTAACTTGCTGATTAATATTTCAATTCCCTTTGAAGGATCTTCCAGAACCAATACCAACTTAGTCCCCCCTCAAAAAGGCAAAAGCCCTTAACTTATAAGTTTCTTTTTCTTTACTCCCACAATACTCTCATCTTGTCTTATATCTCTATTCAGTATTTCAAGAACCAGAATAAACAAGAGAGGAGACAGTGGGCACCCCTCTCTGGTTCCTTTTTGCATCTCACAATTATTTGTGCTTTCTGTGAAGAGTAATCGGTCATACCCATTTTATAAAGTTCTCTCCAAAATTCATATCTTCCAAAACCTTGAACAAGAAAGCCCAGTCCAAATTGTCAAAGGCCTTCGGTTCACCTAAGAAGATCAATGCGGCTTGTTTTTCATTATGTTGCTCCACATTGGTAAAAACCCACATTGATCCTCATGAATAAATTCCTGCAAAATTATTTTCAGTCTATCAGCTTCCAGTGAGGATTCATGTCATGTTTTCTGCATTTCTAACGTAAATTTGAAGAAGAGAGTTATAGGTTTGACATATCTGTAGGGGGAAGGCTGAACTAGATACCTGAAATCTGCTATGTAAGACTGCCTAAGATAGTGTTTCTCAACCTGGACAACTTTAAGATGTCTGGACTTCAACTCCCAGAATTCCCTAGCCAGCATGCTGGCTGGGGAATTCTGGGAGTTGAAATCCAGGCATCTTAAGGTTACTAAGGTTGAGAAACACTGGCCTAAGGCGTGGAAGAGGTTCTGCTTCTTTCTTCCAAGAGTGCCTGTGTGGATTCATAACCAGTGATTTTTAGCACACCTTTCCCCCATCTTCATGCAGTGTATTTAATAACAAGACCGGGGCTGGGAGGGGGGTATTGGCTTCCTGTCCCAGAGTGGGGTTTTCCAAGCAACTTCTCAGAATATTTGCATAGGGTGAACACAAATAGGTATTCTAAGAACATAGGAAACTGCTTTCTACTGAGTCACACTCTTGGTTCTTAGTGCTCATTGTCATCCCCACCCATGGGCAGTGGCTTTCAATATTTCAGCGATCTCTTCCCAACACACCTTAATGTGGCAGATGTTTTTACAGGCCCTGGATAACCCAGAAGTGTAGTATGTGATGTAGGAGGCTGGAATAGCTTATTGTCTCTGTCACTGCTGTCTTGTGCTATCTTTTGTGCTAACCAGAGCATCCTGTGGTTGTAGCATTTTCGGGCAATTACAACATTGCAGGTGCCTTATCGGAGGACTCATTGGTGTTATGTTATCTGCATCTCTTACTGTACCCACTCCTTTTGGATGAGAAAGAATTACAACCCACTCAACCCAATGTTATATCTTGAAATCGGAAGCGCATATAGATTCCGATGCATACCAGCACATCTGAAAATCTTCAGAGGAGGAATGAGCTTGCAAAAAGGTTGATCATGCCTGCTCTATAGCTGCTGCAGACCAATTTTCAGCTCTGTGTGGTTAATAATTGATTAGATCCACCCTTAGACCCACTGAAATTAGTGAAGCTGAAATAAATCAGGACAAAATCTGTTTCCATTTATTTCTATCCACCTGCTTCCAGTATGAGTAATCTTAGTTGCACCCTATATCATCAAGCTATTGCTAGTTAAAATTGACATTTAGGGTACAGATTAGTTTGCTAATGTTTGATTTTAAACAGTCTTGTATCTCTTAAATAAATAAAAATAATCATTGATTGATCAAGACGTCATTAGATTTTAGAACCCCTCCTCTGTGCATTACTTAAAAGGTTATTTTTGCAAGATAACCTATACAGGATTTACATTTCTGCCCTTTGTACCATATGTGAATAATAACAACTGCTGTGCAATGCTTTGGAAAGAATTCAGAAAAAGAGTGTTGGAGTGTTCCCAAGCATTTTGAAGGATCTTTTCTTAATTATTTCCAAAGTGTTACATAGTGCTAAATATATTCTTCAGGACATGCAGACTCAAAACTGGATTAAAATCTCCTGCATCATAAGGGAGAAGTTGAGATGTGGCTATATGATTCCCTATTCCCTATTAAAATTAAGGGTACCAGAGGCTTCCAGGAAAAATCATTTGGGGAAAGAAATCAGTAAATGAAAGGTGAACTTCCTCTAAACTGGTGTCTTTCAACCTTGGCAAATTTAAGAGGTGTGGACTTCAATTCTCAGAATTCCTCAGCCAGCCATGCTGGCTGGGGAATTCTAGGAGTTGAAGTCCATACCTCTTAAAGTTGCCAAGGTTGAAAAACACTGCTTTAAACCAAGGATTGGAAATCTGAACCTTCCAGATGTTGATGGACTACAACTCAATTACTCTCTGAATCCTTGCTATGCTGACTGGAATTGGAGTCCAGTACATCTAGACGGCATTGGGTTAAAGAAGATGCACAATAACTCTCTAACTGTTCTGAGGCTGATCTAGCCCTACAGCCCTTGAAAGTCTGGATTTATAGCCTTCGCTCCTTCAACTCTCTTTAGCTCTACTTGCACAACACCCTTCCCCATGCTTAACTCTGCCTCATTTCATTTTCTAGGTTTGGGTGACTTGATGAACCATAAACTAGCCACCTTGACTCTGTCTGCACAAAAGGCTAGGCTAAAAGGTGGTGGGTGGGTGGGCTCAGCATGTGGTGAGAATGCAGCTGCTTCAAGCTTTTGGTCTTTTGGTTTACAGGTAGTCCCCAGTTTAAGAACGAGTTCCAAGGTCTGTCCTTAAGTTGAATTTGTACGTAAGCTGGAACAGTATTATTGTATAATACGTACTGTATAAGTAATATTGTGTAATGAACTCAAACTGTTGTGTATTTAATTCGAATCATTGTGTATTTAACTCAAATTTTGCTACAGTAGGCTCTGTTCTTAACTATGGGTCGTCGGTAACCCAGGCATTCTTAACCCGGGGACTCCCTGTAAATACAACAGAGGCTAGGTTTGGTCAAGGCAGGCTACTCTGCCCAGCAAGATGGTCATTATATTCCTTCCTTCTCAGTCAGCATACACTTTTCTTATTCAGGTGTTATTGTTACCTCTAGTTTGGCTAACTTGTAGAGTAGATAAAGAAGATGAGAATCCTGCCCTTGTAACTGATGGACAGAGGACTTAACTTCAGTAAAGGATCCTTAGTATAACATTACAGCTGCTGAAATCACCTCTTCTGCACAACGTTTATCTCCAAGTGTATTTTGCAACGGACAACTTTCTAATATGCCTTCCTGCTTTTCTCTTTTCTAGGAAGTGATCTTTCAGAAGAATTCAGTAAGTTTAGCTTATTATCTGTCATTCATGACATCATGCTCATTTTCTATTCTTGGGATTGAACTGTTGATTCAAAAGGTTGTCATCTGTAAAGTTGGCAATTGTGCAGAACTTCTTCATTTCAGTTGACCTGGGCCAAATGGATGCAACAGCCAATGGTCTGTTGATCAGCTTTGAATTACAGAAGCTCCTTGTCAAATAGTGGTTAGAAATTCCATCATAAAATACAGGCATCCAAAGTTAGCCCCTAACGCAAATCTCACATTAAATTTACTGAGCATGATTTCAGTCTTAGGCATAGTTATCAGGGAATCCACTTCCTTGAACTTGTAGTGCTTAATTTTGATTGCATTCCTTGTCATTTGGTTAAAACACAGTTAACAAAAGATCGTCAAGCAGCTAGAACTGAACTTTTTATCACAGGCATGAATTAAAAACTCAGTTTTAGAAAGGGGAAGACGTATCCTGCCATTGCTTAATTATTTTCTTGGTTCTTTGACTTCCTCAGTATTAGTCTGTCAAAACAATAGTAAAGCTTGAAAAGTCTTATTAAGTTATTGCTTGAGAGAGGAAAGACCATCAGGTTTCTGGTGTTCCAGCAGGTGATATCCATATTCCTATCTGAAGAACAATCCAGGACCTCTTCTCTCCTTCATTCCTCCTCTGTTAGACCACTGTTGATAGTAAGGAATCTTTCCTTCATCAGGCACATGGATGAAGAAGAAATTACAGCTCTAATTTTCATATTCCCTGCTGTCCCAGCCCAACCAACAAACCTTTGTGTATAATTTTGAGCCAGTGTTCCAGCCTGGAGTTCCTCAGATGGATTAGGATTCCTACAACCTCTGATCATTGGCCATTGCCTGGGGGGAGATCAAAAGAAATCAAGATGGTGCCCATAACTATATAATCAAAGCCCTGAACATAAAAAAGAGGTGGGCTTTTGATCATATAGTGATGGCCACTGTCTTGACACCCTCCCCAATGCAAACATAGGACTGGCAATCCAAAGATTCCAGGCCAACACCAATTGGGGATGAAATAAGTGCACCATTTACTGTGAATGTGTGGGCAGCTAAAGAATGGGAGAGAGTCAGGAGAATGAAATGGTTTCCAATCCGACCTATGTGCCCCAAGTAGTCTGTCCCTTGTGTGGACCTCTTACATTTCATATTTATGTTACATTACTATTTGTAGTGTAATTTGCTTCACTGAGATTCCCCAGCTGGCAGCTGATTAATGGAGGACCATTAAACAAATCATAGAAATAGCAGTGCTTTAAAATCAGATAAATTAACAAACACTGAAAAGGGATTGCCTATGCAAGAGTCTGCAAAAACTTCTGATGATGAAGTCACGGGCCACATAAAGTGAAAAACTGCTGGTGTAGGATGGAAGTGAGGGACTGGCTGGGATGGTTTGAACCTTCAATCAATCCTAAATTCACCAACCTCTTTTGTAAGGCAGTTATGGCTAAAGTAAAATGAAAAGAAGACTCGCCCAAACCAAGTTCCATCCTCTATGCAGTTTTGAGCTCCCAGCAAAGCTCAAAAATGTTCAGTCGCTAAGAGCAGTGTTTCCCAATCTTAGCAATGTCCAGTGTGGACTTCAAATCCCAGAATTCCACAGCCAGAATGGCCATTGATAAGAATTCTGGGAGTTGAAGTCCACACACCTGGAAGTTGCCATGATTGGGAAACATTGAACAAGGGCATTGTAATGCAAGGGGCATTTTAGAAGTGAAGAATAGGAGGTGGATGGGGTTTCTGTACCAGTATCTCCTGTATCTCTTCTAGGACAGCAACGGAAGCTATACCTTCATCCCATATGTGGTGACGAACCAGAAGAAGGTCTTCTGTTGCAATGTCAGCACCATGATGTGCCTGAGTGAGCTTTACCAGACCAACTTCAACATGGAGGCCTTCTTCACTCCACTGACCGGACAACTCACTAAACTGCTTGAGGGCACTTCTGTCAGCTCCAGGTAATGCTTCCTTCTTCCTCCTTTTTTCTTCAGTGCAGGAACTTGACTTGAGCAGCAAGAGGAACCTTTCCAGACTCAGTGGCCTTCAGAGGCAAGAATCCCAGGCAGGGGCAGGCAACTTTTTGGTACCAGGGTTGTGCTATTTTAAATGTGTAATGATTAGCTTGATGGGTGAACTCAGCCCATTCGGTTGACTAAACAGGGATGGGAAGCAGGACTTTGTGAATATGATAGTCATGGCGGACAACTTGTAAAACTTTCAGAGGGATTAGATATGCTCTGAGAAAGATGCCTGTGATTCCTCATGGCTATTTATTACTGTCAGTATCTCTGGCACTGTCTAACTCAATACCTATCTTTGGGAATGTCAGCAGACGGAAGCAGTTGGGGGTTTCCCCAGGCCTTTTACTGCCCACTCTGGAAAGAGAGCAGACAGGATAGGCCTTTAACCTGAATAATACTTATGTGTATTTGTAGACATACGTAGACTTACGTATTCTTTAACCTGCAGAATACTTACGTGTATTTGTAGATAGCAGAGAAGTAAAAATGAGCAAAAAAAAAAAAAAATTAAACAGAGGTAAAAAATTAACTCTATCATATGAAATAGGGGGGTGAGTCCATAGGAAGTGAGCCTCCCCCCCCGAGAATCCATGCTGTGTCGCCCATGGTGGCTAGAGACTCTTAGCAGACGCTAAGATCACGCAGGGCAAATCACGGGAAGGGCAGTCTCTTGAAATACCCAGGCAGAGAGGTCTGTTAAATCTGGAGGTTTTCTTGGCGTGCCCAAACGGGTGTTGTGACGTTGTGATACAAGCTCCGCCCCATACATACATCCAGGTACCATAACAGCCCAAGTGCAAGAGGAGCAGAATTTGCATTGCAGCACTGCCATACGAGTTTTGTCCTTTGTCTATCTGCCATGGAAACTGTCATGCTGGGGCCTGAGCCTGGTAAGGCGTTAATAGTGGCAATGAGGACCTTGAATTGACCTTGGAAAGACACACAGAGCAGCTCACGCAGCAATGGCATAATGTGGCAGTAGCCCAGCTGACCAGTGAGGACATGGGCCACTGCATTTGGCACCCGCTAAGTTTCCTGATGGTCTTCAAAGGCCACCCCATGGAGAAGGAATTGCAGTCCTGGTTTTCTTTGTAACTATGAAGGTTTGCTTTTGAAATGAGAAAGCCAAAAGGTTGAAAGTGCCATAAAAGAGTCAGGTGCCCTCCAGTCATCCTGGGATTCCAGTTCCCAGAATTCCTAGTGGCTGTACTGCTCTGAAACAGTCCGAACCCACCTGAAAGGCACCAGATTAGGAACTTTCCCCAATTTAAGGAAAGGTGCTGCAAAAGATACCTCAGTCTTTGAGAATGTTGTAACTACGGCTCGGGCAGATACTTGGATGCACAAGATGGCAGTCTGTAGCTCCTTACAATCATAATAATAACTGTAGTTGGGAAGGAATGGTTTCCCGGAATGGTTTATGCTGACTAGTCTTAATTCTGTCTGAATTAAGCAGGAAGGCTGGTGATGGAAAGCAGGAAGATTGCATTCAAAGTTCTTTGGAATCTAATCTGACAAACAAGATGAACAGGCTTCTATTTCTGGAAGTAGGTGTACCTCCCAAACCTGAACTTCAGTTAGAGCAAGAGTTTTTGAACCCTTTGATCTCAGTTCCTGGGGTTATTGGAAGACTATTGAAGTTAGGGAGGCTACTTAGGAAACTGCCACGAAGCCTTCTCACTCATTTCCTCAAAATCTACACCTTCCCCACGGCATAAAGTTTCAGCTTGTCTCAAACTTCTCATGTTGATTTTTGAAATCAAAAGTCTAATCTAAGATGTCCAGCTCAGTAGTACAACATCAGCAGAAGTCAAATGGGGAAATGGGTTGAAAGCCACTTTTCTCCTTATCACAAAGTTCTGCCATCGTTTCTTTGGTGGTAGATCATGCATTCTTGCTTTACCTGTAAGAAATGGAGACTGAGTGATGGTGCTGTTCCCAATTCCATGTTAGTTGTTCATATTTGAGTCCAACTCTGTCATCCTGAAGATTGCTCCTTTAACACCCAAGGTCAGGTCATACTAAAGTGCTAGCTGCTTTGATGGAGCTCATATGGACAAGAAAATAGGCTAATCTTTCAACAATGTGGGAGTTCAGTGTCCAGCATCCCCAGCCAACTGGACTATTGATTGATTACATGCATCAAGTCAATGGTGACTCTTAGTGACCACATAGATGGATGATCTGTCCCCAACCTGGTCCTTCATGTCTTCCAACAGTACACCCATTGGTGTTGTAATTGAATCCGTCCACCTTGCTACTAGTTGTAGGTTGGACAATGGAGAAGAAAAATTCTAATGAAGAAATGTAATGAAGTAGTAGCAGCATGACTAGGATGATAACTTCCTATCTTATACCATTGCAGAAAGTCACAGTCTGTTGAATGAAGCAAAGTGGTTTGATATGCATACAATATTAATCCATAAACCATGGTTTGTTTATTTATACTGGCTGAGATCACATAACACACTAGGCCAAGACCAAGCAAAAGATGTTACAGCTTAGCAGAATGAGTTGGTTCATACTCCATGTTAAATAGTGATTGATTGATTGATTGATTGATTGATTGATTTGTACAGATTTTTATAGATTGCCTATCTCTGAAGACTCAAGGAAGTTTATAAACAGACTAGATAACAACAGGCTAAATAAAATCAGTGATCTAAGCAAATTTGTTTAAATTTGTTTTAAGCCAGTTTGGTCTAGTGGTGAAGGCACCCGGCTAGAAAGCAGGAGGTGGTGAGTTCTAGTCCCGCCTTAGGCATGAAAGCCGGCTAGGTGACTTTGGGCCAGTCCCTCTCTCTCTCAGCTCAACCCACCTCACAGGGTTGTTGTTGTGGGGAAAATAGGAGGAGGATCAAGTATTAAGTATGTTTGCCACATTAAGTTATTTATAAAAATAATAAAGGTGGGATAAAAAAGCCTTTAAAAAAAATTAATATAAGGTAACCCTTATACCATCAGTGGCCAAACACTCTGTATCCTCCTTAAAAGGCAGGCTAGGTGCATTCCTTATTTCAGATGGCAAGGTGTTCCAAAGTGCTTTGCTTAACCATCATTTATAGAAAAAAGAACAAAGTTGGCTTTGAGCCACACAACGTACTGTATGATGTATAAACTATGATTTACAAACTACATTTGCTTGGTTGTGCTAAGTCTTAAAGGATAAACCAAAAAGCAAATGAACTATGTTATGACTGAATGTGATGTTGGAACTCAGCCATTGGTTCATACATGTTTAGCTTCTATATTATCCCATTTTCCAGATTTGCACAATATATTGAACTAAGAAAATAACCTGGGTTCATGCAGTAAAATAAACCATTAAAAAAACAACCACCAAGGTTAAAACCAAAGAAGTTTAGCATGGTTTACGAATATAAGGACTAGGTCAAGGGGCAAAATTTGGACAAAGGAAGCCATTGGGAACCTGTAGCACCTCCTCTTGTGGCCCCAGAGTGGTAGCTAAAAATATGCCTTTTTTCATTATTTATTTATGTATTACAAGTGTTTGAATATTGTCTATTCCAAGGCAGTTTACAATAACAAAATATAAAAACAGTATGAAACCATACAACAACATACAACAGGGCACCAGCATTCCCTCACCAATTCAGCTCCCAAATCAAAATATTCATGATTGCAAAATGAGTGGCTATGTCAATCAGTAGAAATGGGAAATAAATGTTGCCCTTTATAACTTCTGAAAAGCCTCTGTATAGCTCCCCCCCCCCATCACCAGTCCCTGTCCCAGCCCAAGTTTGGAATGTAGCTGTTAATATTACGTGCAAACCTGTAGAGGGCAGAGGGAATGGCCTTGAAGGACAGGAGAAAGAGCTGCTACCAAGGGCTACCAAGGGTCAGATAAGAGGGGCTTTTGCTTCAGCCAAGAAAATAATGTGAGAAAACATCTCAGACAGGCTCCTCCCTAGTTCACACAAAGATAAAGTGAGGGAGGGGGAAGCACATTCAGACTTGCAAGATTCTGTTACTGTAGATGTTACAATAAAAGTAGTCCTGATCTCTACGGCATTGGTTACTTAGTCTGGTCTACTTGTTGGGCTGATAAAACCTTGGTCTCCTTTGCAAGCTGATGGCAGTTTTGAATTAACGGACCTGGCCAAACGTGTTTTGTGAACTCATCTGCTGAATGTGACTCTGCAACTCGAAGCTCTTGGCAAAAGAAGTAACCCTACCAGTGGTAGGGGAGAAGAGGGTCACAATAGGTGACAGCACTAGCTGTCCTTGGCTGAGTCCAGAAACATGAAGAAAAATTGTATCTGATTAGTGCTTAGATAGGAGACTGCAAGGAACCGCCAGGTCAATCTGTATCTATAACTTATCTATATCCATATCATCTATATCATCATATCTATATCATCTGTATCTATTATACACTATCTATACACGTACATACATGTACAGTTTCAGAACGGCAAGAGCTCTTGTTGACAGGCTGTAGAGTGTGGAGTTGGCTAGACCCAAAAGTTCTTGTGCCCCAAGGTAGCCTTGCTCCTTGAGCTGTTGATAACTTGATTAAGAGAACAGGATGTCCCAGCAAATCAGGGTAGTGTAGCCGCACATGGTTATGGCAGGCCTTATGTGGGTATGTTGGCACAGCAACTGCTGTGGAAGGGAGCCATCATCTGTATGTGTAGTTCAATGTCTGTCTGTTTCTCAGCCCTGGAAGCTTCTTAATTGAAGAACATCCCTGCTCCTTTAGACAAACGTCTCTGCACTTCACCCCCTTCATCCCCCTATTACCGGCAGCATCTACCTAGGATGTCCATGAGAAGGGCGGTCTCCTCTGCCCATGTTCCCCAGTAGCTGGTGCCAGTTTAATTGTAGAGGTAGGCAGAGATACTCTACACCCCCATTGGCAGCCTCTTCCTCCAGCCAAGTAACCATATTGGTGGCTCCACCACACCTAGTCACAGTAGGTTAACCAAAGGAACTTCGTAGGCTAACCATTGAAAGAAGTCGCACATTTATGCATTTATTACATTTCTGTCCTACTTTCCTTCAGGAGCTGAAGGCAACTCCCTTCTCCTATTTTGCTCTACAGCTACCCCTGGGAGTTAGATTGGGCTGAGAGAGAGGGACTGTTCCAAAATCACCCAGGGAACGTCCAAGGCTGAGGGTGGACTAGAACCTGGATCTTCTAATGCTGGACTGGAGCAGCCCTACCAAGAGCTAAACTTGCTTCTTGATTAACCACAACAATCTACCCATGCTGGTGATTGGCAGCACGATTCCAGGAGTGCTTAAGGTCTTGCTACTCCACCATTTACACTGATGGAAGCCATCGTGCCACCTTAGAATCAGTTTGACCACTGAATGGAAGCCTATGGCAGCTTCTTACCTTCCAGAGCAAAATGGCACCCATGACTGAAATCTCCTTTGCCACCCTCAACCTGGGGCTGTTCACCATCATCATCCGCAGGATAATCGAGCATGTGGTTCTGGAAGGCCAAGAATGGAGAGAAGGGACTTACAGGAACTTATTTATATTTATATGGTGACCCGTCTCAAATTCATGACTCTGGGTGGCTTTCACAGCAGTTAGAATCACCATATAACACCATATAACAGTAAAAATAATACGTACAAGATCAGCAACCAAGGTAAAGACAAGAAAACCAAACCAAACCAAACCAGCAACAAACAAATCAGCATAACCATTGCAAGGGCTGTATCACACATCCCCAGGCTTGGTGACAAAACCATATTTTAAGGCCTTGCAAAAGGCCAGCAGAATTGGGACCGATCTTATCTCTTGGGGAGCGATGTTCCCAAGGGTGGATGCCAAAACAGAAAAGGCTCTTCCTGGGCCTTGCCAGATGGTGTTCCCTAATAGATGGGACCCGTAGCACGCCTTTTCTGCTGGACATGATGGGAGGGGTAGATATAATTGAGGACGGGTGGTTATAATAACCCGGCCATACACCTTGAAGAACTTTATACGTAATTACCAGCAGCTAGAATTGATATAAAGAGGTAACAAACCCTGCACTCACTCGTACTGATGATGTTACCTAGCTGGGTTCTGAAAGGTCTGCAAGCAAACAACCAGGCTCAGAGAGCACCAAGAATTCTGACTAGCATAAACCCAGAAGTGTACTGGCAAACACTGCTCATGGAGCAGAGGTGCCATGTGCTCTGATCGAGAAGCGCACATGACTGCCCGTGCTGCTACATTCTGTACCAGATGCACCAGCTGTCCAGTTCTAGTTTGGTCAGCTTTTATGACCGCATTCTGTCTAGTTCCACAGAAAAGGAACCCTAGACCAGGTTACTGTGAAGCAGAAGCAACCCAAAGGAAACAGAAGGAGCTGTTTGGTTTGCTGATCCTACTTCCTGTTCTCAGAAGTGTCCTGGAATCAAGCCGGCAGGAAGTTGTGGTAAACCTCACTAGTGTCATCACAGCAAAACTTACGTGTTGCCAGGGATTTGCTTCAGATGCTGCGTTCTTGCCCCAGACAGAATATCTGGAAAAGTGGGCATACCTTCTTCTCCTTGTATTTAAGAAAATATTTGTTAGGAATAACTTTTCAGAGCATTTGCATGCCTCCATCCACAGAAGCTCACTCCTGTAGTTGCCTTGAGCCCACTGCACTCCTGCAAAAGTTGCCACTGTATTGTGATTTTTACGTGGGGGGAGCAGAAGATTACTCCCCATCTTTTTAGCAACTACACTGCCTGCATTTAATTAATTAAATATGTCTTTAATTACATTCGATCCAAATTTAGTTTTTGGTCTTCCTCTGCTTACCCCTGGGCATGGCCCTTGAAGGCTGATGTGGGAGTCACAGGAGAGAGGAGGGACCCTCAGCAAACCCACTTGCCTCCCTGTACAAGATGGAAGAATTAAAGCCCAAAATACGTATTGCTTTTTCCAGTGGCTACTTCCGGGAGATGATCCGGAGTGACATCCGGAGGGCTCGTGAAATGTACCAGGGGGAACAACTGAGCCGTGAGCTGACCAGCATTCAGCAGCGCCTGGACAGCGTGGAGTGCCTGAGCCTTGATATTGTCATGAACTTCCTTCTCTCCTACCGTGATGCTCAGGTGAGCTCATCTCTTGACGCTCTTTGGGCTTCACGTCCTGATGGGTAACTGAAAACAAGTAGGATTGGTGGCAACAACACCATGACAGCAGTCCTTTCTCAATTATTTTGTTCTTCTGTTGGGTACCTATCTTACCTTGCTACTGTGCAGGTTGTCGTACTCCCAAACACAACAGCTCTTTGTGGCTGTGTTTTCATTTGCTTCTGTGTTTCATGACTGATGTCAGAAACGTAGTGAGGCCTTGTACGGGAACTGGATTCAAGCGTCATGTTGACCCATGGCTTCCTTAACCGTGCCAAAGCTTGTCAAGTGCCATGTAGTTGGCAGGACCAAGGAAGCAAGACCTACACAGATTTCAGGAAGGTCTCTTTAATGCTTACCTGGGTAAATGCAGAATTCCCTAACCTTATTTATAGGGAGTTTGTTAAGGCAGAGTCTCTTTGAAATGCTTTGTGCTAGATGTCACTCAGCCTGGGCTGACTTGTTGTTTATGAAATAGCAGCAAGTCAGAAGCAGAAGCAATGTCAAAAGCAGAAACCTCCTGCTTTCTCATCCTCCACACAATTGCTCACAAAGCCCCCCAAACCATAAGGATTAACATGTTATGGGGTCCAGACTCTTACCTGGCAGTGATTTTAGTTGCTGGTCAGGGAGGATTTTGTTCAGTGGTAAAGGTCAAACTATTTTTGTTCTTGCTGTTAAAGTTCCTGGGGACCAGGTGTTAGTAACAGAGGACCTGTGAGTACCCAACAGTCCTAGACACTGTCTGTCAATTCCAATGGATAAATTATCTTTCAAAATCCTTTTCAAAACTTCAAGATGTGTAGACTTCAGCTCCCAGATTTCCCCAGCCAGCATTGCTAACCACCCTCTCCATCCCCAGTATAACCTAATGGGAAAGTTAATGGGAAGCAGACCTTAAATATAAGTTTTATTGACAGAACCAAGGATTGAATGGCTGATACACCATATGGACCTCATTGCATTTCTGAGCTTGGTTGGCTTCACATTAAGGACTCAATAAAATGTGACTTGGGTAGACCTGGTTTTGTGTTTAGTTCCAGGCTTTTTAAACTTTGAGATTCCAGATGTTGTTAGTCTACAATATTTGTCATCCTGCATCATCATGGACAATGGTCACTTGGTGTCATCTTCTGTAGGACTGTGATGCTATCATCACTCTGGTGGAGACTCTCCAAGACCTGCCAACCTGCAGTGTGGCTGAGCAGCACAACATCTGTTTCCACTATGCTTTTGCTCTTGACAGGTGAGACTCTTCCGTGAATAAAGACAGATCTCCTATTTTAATCATCTTGATGCCCATGGGCACTGGAACTCTGTTGGGCAACCAGAATTCCTTTACACAGCTGTGGAGAGAGGAGTAATGTGATGGAAGGAAAGCACAGTTCTACAATGTTTTTAGAACACAAACTGGGCTGTTGCTGTAGATTCCTCCTGGGAAGAGGCTCCAGGGGATCTCAGAAGCTCCTGTACTTCAAAATTTCCCCCTGCCAATTAACTTTACTCAAAGCAGGAATAACCAGGTGGATGGATATTTTCCCTAGTGGCTTACATAATAATAAAAACCAATCCATTCCTTTCCTCACTCTTATAAACCACAAAAAAGATGGTCACCAAATGTTATTATACAGTAGGCAGACTGGAAAAGAACAAGCCAAATGGTAAAAGAGCTCCCTGACTTTTGGCCACTGTTGGGAGGTACATCCGTGGCACAGAAAGTCCCCACAGATGTTGGAGACAAGAGGCTCATCTACAAAACAACCCTATCCCATCATGTAGTAAGCACAGGGTATGTTTTCTGCTGTGCCTATATTCCTCTCTGTCAGCGTTACGTACTTGAGCACGTGATATATCTGCAGGCGGAACCGACCTGGGGACCGTGAGAAAGCTCTCTCCGTTCTCCTGCCTCTGGTGGAGAAGCCAGAAGGGGTGGCACCTGACCTGTATTGTATGTGTGGCCGCATCTACAAAGACATGTTCATCGACTCTGGGTTCACGGATACTGAGAAGAGAGACAAGGCCTTCTTTTGGTGAGGAATAGAAAGGAATCCTCTGGGCTCACCTGGATTCCCAAATCAATCTAAATATGGCTGAAGGCATGCAGCATTTTGGTGTCAGTCTTAACAGCAGGCAAGGTGAACCACTTATCTCAGATCAGAGTCTAACCCTCCACGGGCATTTATTAGAAGAGTTCCCTTGTGTTTGCTTCTCTTGGAGGGCAAGCAGACCTACATCTCCTTGGAGATGGAAAGGTCTAAACTCCTTTGCCAGGGTTGCAGTTAGATATACAGAAAGCCAGTATATGAAAGAAGGAGTGCCATCTTGCCCTTAACTTTGGGCAGGAAACCATGTTCATCCAGCACTGTATTGGATTCACTGCTGAATTGTTGGATGAGGGGTCAAACATTTGGCGGTTGGCAGATACACTCAATATTTTTGGGAGGTGTAAGGGCTGCAGCAGTGGGGCTGGGAAAGGCAGGGGTTGCCCCTTGGTGAGTTGCCTGCAAACTTGTTTGTCAGCCAACCAAGATAGCTGAGCTTCTTGCTAATCATTCTGGTCAATGGAGAAGTCCTTTGGCAACTGTTTATTCTGGAGAAGTGGAGAAGTTCTTTGGCAACTCCCAGAATTCCCCAGCCATGCTGGCTGGGGAATTCTGGGAGTTGAAGTCCACATATCTTAAAGTTGCCAAGTTTGAGAAACACTGATTTACGTGGATATTATACCCTCTTACCTTCACTTTTACAACCCCAATAAAAGCTCCCAGACTTAATTTTCTTTGCTTATGTGAGTATTGTACACCTTTCCCTAGCAGCACATCACGGGTGATATTGATTTGAAGCTTTGAAACATATGGTCCTCAGCAGCTCATGAAAGCTGTAATTGACAGTCAGATGAGTCTTGGGGGCAATCAGGGGAAAAAATAAGGATTTTTGAGGCAAACTGGAAACAGAAAGATGGGTTGGTGTCTGCACTGTGTGTTCCCATAAGTGAAACAGTTATCCCCTTAAGGGGGATTCTGGGAGCTGAAGTCCACACATCTTAAGTTTGCCAAGCTTGAGAAACACTGATGTAGATCCATTCAAGGAAGCCAAAACCAAGAATGATATGTAGTAACATTCTGAAAAGATTTTGATCCTTATGCTTTTAATTCCGTAGGTACCATAAGGCTTTTCTGACAGAGCCAAGCCTTCATGCTGGAATTAATTCTGTTGTGTTCCTCATCGCTGCAGGCCATAGTTTTGAAACCTCAATGCAGCTTCGGCAGATTGGTGTGAGATTGTTCTCTTTTGTAACTTACTGAATAAACTTGGGCATAGAGTTTTGTGAGGCTTGACAGAGAGGTCACCATGTTAGTAGTTTGTGGCAAAAACAATGGAGACTAAAGAATGTTTATTGGAGCATAAACTTTCATGAATGATTTTTTATGGATTCCTTTATGTGCAATACAGGTAGTCATTGGTTAACGTCTGCCCCGTTTAGCAACCGTTCGAACTTATAATGGTACTGAAAAAGTAATTTTATGACCAGTCCTTGCACTTATGACCATCACAGTGTCCCCATGATTGTGATTTGGGCACTTCGCAACCAGCACACATTTATGACAGTCGCAGCATCCCGCAGTCACATGATTGCCATTTGCCAGTTTCACAGCAAGCTTCCAATAAGCAAAGTCAATGGAGAAGCTGGCAGTAAGTCGTAAGTCACAATCACGTGATGTTACACTTAATGACCATGGGTGATTTGCTTAACAACCACAGTGGAACTGACATCGTTAATCTGCCATGGTCATATGATATTTCACTTAATGACTGCGTCACTCAGCAATGGAGTTGCTGGTCCCAATTGCAGTTGTTAAGTGATGACTACCTGTATTTCTTTCATTATTCAGTTTGTATCCTGCCTTCCTTCCCAGTGGACACTCCAGGTGGTTAATGTAGTCTACAACAGGGAGATCCACAGGAAGTGGTGAAAAAGGCAAGATGACGGCCATGCCCACACAATCAAAGCCCAGCTCCTTTTTCTTCGTGACATTGAAAAAGAGGGTGGAGGTTCATTTCCACAGTCACTTCTGCCATCCTGACTTTTTGACGTCCCCTCCCTCGTGGACATCCCTGATCTAAAATTAAATTTAAGGAATTAAAACCTGAATAAAAACAATTAAAACAGTAGCTGGTCTTAAAAGGCCTGGCTGAATATTATATTGCAAAGTTCCATGAAGTCTGATTGTATAATAAAATGGTTGGTCCTGGAGTTGCTACAGAATGTCACGTTTTTTAGCAATGCAGTTCTTCTTGATTGATCATTTTAGCCTAATACTCTTAAGCAGGGATGTGCAAAACTCGGTGATTCAGAAACGGAAGGACCTGGAGAACTCACACTGCTTCAGGCCAGGTTAGAAATTAACGCAAGGAGATCCACCGAACCAGAAGTGGGTTCTAAGCATTCCAGACATGTTTATTCTGAATCAGTGAGTTTTGCACATCCCTAATGTTAAGAATCTGGCTGCATCAAATGCAATATTATACCTGGGAAATCACATGAGTATGCTTTTGAACAAAAATCCAGCTGTGAATCCCGTACAGCTATATTGTTTAACCCAGTGTTTCTCAACCTTGTCAACCTTAAGATGGGGAATTCCACAAGTTGAAGTCCACCCATCTTAAAGTTGACACGCTTGAGAAACACTGATTTAGCCCAAAGGCTGGAACCAAACTCAAGATTTTCTGAGAAATTTCTAAACTTCCCCATGAAATAACCTTCCTGCCTCTTTCTCCTGGCAGGGATGAAGGTGAGCTGTGTTTTGGGGCGGAAGGGGAGTTTGGAAAAAATGCAGCACTACTGGGATATAGGCTTTTACCTGGGCGCTAGCATCTTAACCGGGGACTTCGACAAAATCATCCAGGCCTCGGAGAAGCTGTACAAGCTCAGTGCTCCTGTGTGGTATGTAGTGGTGGCTTTGCATCTTCTGGGGGTGGGGGACAGGGACTTTGGACTTGCTAATACCATGAGGTGACCAGGAGAAAAGAGTCAGTGGGTGCAGGGACAGGCATGGCTCTGAAATCAGTAAGCATGACCTACTTTCATTTTCTGAAGAGCGAACATCTTGTAGTAAACATTGAGGGCATGTCAGGCACTTCAGATGCTCCACTAAACCATTACATGGTTGGCTTCAGTTTCGTTTATTGTGTTGTGTGATGAACATAAGTTTTGTGGCTCATTCAAAACAAAGGGGATTAAAACCAATTGCGGCATAGTGGGAAGTGTGATCTGAGCCACAGGATAAGTTATTTGCCTTATTCATGAAAAATAGGATTCAATCAGAAGGTAGACTGGTCCCTAGGTACAATTTGGGGATTGTTTTTCCATGTAAGCCACATCTGGAATTGAAATGGATTTTCTGAATTGGAGAACTGGACTAACTTTTTTCCTACCTTTGCTGCTATATAGCCTGGTCTGCTAAGTTCTTGATATTAACTCCATCTTTGCAGTCTTAGAGAAAAATTGGGTTTCTTGAATCCTAATGGCTGGATCCACACAACATAATAAAACGTAAACCTATGTTAACAAAGCACATTTGCTGGGTTCACATAATTAATGTAGCTTAATGTAATGGCCCGGTTTATACGACATGCTTCCAACAATGGTTGAGTTCCCGTAACAGGTCATGCCTGTTCCCCTATATCCTTTGGTGCAACACTCTTATACCATTGGCAGGAACAAATGCACTGATTTTTTCTCCCCCTTTGGGGAAAAATAATTCAAAAATGATTTCTGGCAAGGGTTTGAAAATGGTTGAAAAGAGAAATCCACAGTTTGGTATAGAACAATTTTTTTTTCACCTTGGAAGGTCTGCTGTTGCTTTGGACTTGAAACCTTGACTTTAGCGTATGAGAGTGAATGTTTGAAGGGTGAACTGCTCTGTTTTTCTTGGTATAAGCGAATGAATGAATGAATGAATTAATTAATTAATGTTGGCCCTTTTCGAGTTTGGTATGAGAGTGATTGTTGGAAAGGTGAACTCCTCTATTGTTCCGGATATTTGCTAATAAATAAATCAACGTCTGTTGGCCCTTTCCTTTTCTCCACTTCTTATTACCCCCTTTCTCTATAATCAATGCAGGTACTTGACCTCTATCAAGGAGACATACACAATCTATAATCATTTCAACCAGGTCCCCGACACATGGTCACCCAAACAAGAGCTGGTTGATTTCTGGCTGGCATTTTTAATGGAGTCCTGCCAGCCCTTTGTCTCCACAGAGAGCTGTCTGGTAAGGAAGCTGCACATCCTGGTTGTTAAGCAGTGCCGTTCTTGAACTCAGATTGTCCTCCTGAAACATGAGAGAGCTACTGATTTGGATCACATTTGAATATGAGCAGATCTTAACTTGTGCTCTCTAGACTCAACCATGAACCAGCATTTGCTTTGCTTTTCTTTTAACTTCTCAAGTTTGCCCCGCAATTCTCTGAACACAGCATGTTTACAAAAACACATGTAATGGGGTGATGGGGGAACATGCGAAAAATGTATGTGGTTGGAAAACCAGCTTACAAAAAAAATAATAAAATAAAATATAAAAGACGGTTGCCCACAAAAATGCCACAAATGTTATGTATGGAAAATGCATACACATATTCACATAGAGATTTGTGTTTGCTAAAAACAACAAAAATAACAATTGCAGGCAGATCTTTCACAACCCTTCTTTCGAGATCCTTTTTAACCAGAGATACCTCGGATTTAATCTGAGACTCTTTGCAGATGATGTAAAGCTTTACCCAGCTTGACTTCAGATATTAGGAAATTTCCACTTCCTTTGCTGTTTCGTGTTCCCTCCCTCAAGCTGAACTGAACTTGGGGCAAGCTTTGCAGAATAGGCTTGACTGAAAGGAGGTGGCATTTGTGGAGTGCTAGAGCGCAGTGGGACGTGGCAGTCTCCCAGGAGCCTCTCTTTATGTCGATTCCTCGTTCTCTCTTTTAGGTCAGGGCTGAGTAAGCCAGGGCCCTCTGCATGATGTTAGATTACAGCATGCATCACCCCAGAGCACTGGCCCTGCTGGCTGGGGCTGATGGTAGTTGCAGTCCAACATCATCTGGAGGACCAGAGGCTCGTTACTCCTGAGATAAGTTATAGTCCAGGTGACTGCCTCTTGCTGCAATTCATCTCTTGTTCTCTTTGCTTCCTGTGTTCCTCCCCTTTCTCTTGTCCTAGCGTATGTTGTAGAAACCTGGACTGGAAGTTCCTTGGGGCAGGGACCTCTGTCTTGCTCTCTCCTTCCCTTTGCTTCTGCTTGTAGCGATAGTCCAGGTAATTATCTTTCTTTATAATCCATTGCTTGTTAGCTTTGCTTCCCTCATATTCCCCTCTTTTTGTCACTCACCACCTTTTGCAGAAATGGGGACTGTAAGTTCCTTTTGGGAAGGGACCCTCCACTTTTTTTTCCTTCAGATATATAATGCATGGAGGTGGCTTTATAGAGGCAGCAATCCTCAGGCAGTGGCAGTGCAACCCTCATCCCAGTTGTGTTACCACTTGGCCATGCTGTCTCTGTGGAGCCTGGCTGAGGTGTGCCTGGGACCCTTCTTGTCCTCCAGTCCCATAACCAAATAAATGTGTGAAGCCCCCAAGCAGGGTGTGAAGTCAGAGTAATGCATTTGTGGTGTTTCTTCCCTTTCTGTAACTGGAATCTAGGGATATACTGTTCTTGTACCTGGAGGTTTCACATAGTCCTCCTAGCTTTCGAGCAATTAATTTAATCTTCCCTTTTTAAACCATCAGAGTTGATGGCTGCTATTTTTCTTGACAGGTATTGATTCTCGACCTGAGCAAGGTGCTGCAACCGTCTCAGCTCATTGTTTGTAACCAGGAGATCAAAAAATCAGTGACGCTAAGCCACATCGGTTCCCTGGAGGAGGTACTTTCAGATATTTGTCCCACTTCAGTTTCCTTTTCTGCTTGTTCCCTGATACAGGTAGTCCTTGCTTAACAACTGCCCTGTTTAGTGACCATTCAAAGTTACAGTGGTGCTGAAAAAGTAACTTAACAACCGGTCTTTGTACTTATGACCGTTGCAGCATCCCCACGGTCATGTGATCAAGATTCAGGCGCTTTGCAACTGGCAGGTGTTTATGGCCATGACAGCATCCTGCAGTCACGTGATCACCATTTCCACGCTTCACAGCCAGCTTCCAACAAGCAGAGTCAATGGAGAAGCTGGCAGTAAAATCGCAAATGTCTTGCTTAATGACCATGGGTGATTTGCTTAACGACTACAGCAGAAATGAGGTTGTAAGTCCAGTGAGGTCACATGATTTTTTGCTTAGCAACTGCAGCGCTTAGCAATGGAGTTGCTGTTCTCAATTGTGGTTATTAAGCGAGGACGATCTATGCTCACAATTTTCAGTGATTGGAGTTTTGTTTCTGGAGTTGTTTGCTTAGTGGGTCTTTCTCTCGGCTTCTGTAGGAAGGAATTTCCACCTGGACCTTTCAAGCATCCTCTATCCGTGGAATCAGGTGATGATCATTTCTGCCATTTTTAGAGAGCACATTTTAAATGCTGGGCTTCTGCTTAACTCAAGAAACTGCAATCCAGCAGATTCCTGCATTGTGCTTACTGTGCACGTGTCACACTTAAAACCACACATAACAAAACAAATGGTGATATTCCCACAATTGCTAAGCTTGGTTAGGGCCCACCTTGATCAGATTTTTGTGACTTTTCATATTCTGGGAACTCAACCCATTTGGTTAAGTTATGGTTCACTGTATTGCATGAATCCAGAAAATTGTTTAATTCAGCAACCAGGTGTAGTGTGTTGTGTGAATGGAGTTAACGCCTGTCTAACCCAGTATTGTCTGTGCTTTTGGCACCAGCGAATGCATCTGAATGTTTGAGAATGTATCAGGGGCACTTGGAAACAATGGTAACGACAAACAGTGCGGTCAGTTACAAAATCTTTATGGTAAGATGATTTCCTTAGCTCCCTTTGGAAATCAGAGGCACTCCTGGAAATGAAGTTGCTGTTAGAAGCGGGTGCTTTGCTATGCACCACACTACGTTTTATTTTCTCTTCATGATTTTTATTATTTAAAATGGTGTTTCTCAACCTCAGCCATTTTAAGATGCGTGGACTTCAGCTCCCAGAATTCTGGTTGGCCAGGGAATTCTGGGAGTTGAAGTCCACCCCTCTTAAAGTTGACAAAGTTGAAAAACACTGGTCTGAAGCATCACAAGAAGAATCAGGTGGAACAGAAAGCCCTAGGGCAGTGTTGTCCAAACTTGGCCACTTTAAGATGAGTGGACTTCAACTCCCAGAATTCCCCAGCCTGGCTGGGGGTTGAAGTCCACTCATCTTAAAGTGGCCAAGTTTGGACAACACTGCCGTAGGGGTTCAGAGGATGTGTTGTCAGAACTCACAGGTGCCATGTTGGCAATTCTGAATCCACGCAACTAGCAATAGCTGTCTGGATCCTTACCTAGGGGATCTTTCCCATCACTCGCCCCCCCCCCCCAGCCCTGGGACTTCCTGCCTGTAAAGCCACCTTCAGGCATGCAGTCGTGACCCTCCCTTTGCAGCTAATGCTCGATTCTTCATCCAAAGTCAACTGATTCAGCAAAAAGAGGCTCCATTTTCCAGGCCTGATTTCAAGTGCTAAACACAAATCACAGCAATGCCAGAATGGGCAATGGTCTGGCGGCTGAAGGCTGCAATTAGCATCCAGAAGAGCTGTAGCAGGCATAGGTAAAGAGGAGAGGGACTGAAGTTTTTCCTGTTTTTTTTGTTTTTTTAGGAGCAGCCTTCTCTTTCTTTCAAAAGTTGCATGAAGCATCTTTTCAGGCTTGCGTTAGGCTTGCCAGCTGTTGTGGCCCATCTCAGAATGGGAGCAAACCACGTCCTCAATTTTCAACCATCACAGTCAGAGGAGCCTCCTGAGGGGGCTGCAGATTGCCCACCACTCTGTAATAAACTGCTGCTTTGCTTTGCTTTGCAGAATGTCAGCTTTTTGAGCTGAATTTATTATATGTCAAGGATTTTAGGGGGAAAGAAATACAGCCAAGAAGAGCAGATACAGAGGGGGTTTGGTCCATCTTGTTCCATACTGTGTCTTATAGCAGGGTTCCTCAACCTTGGCAACTTTAAGATGGGTGGACTTCAACTCCCAGAATTCCCCAGCCAGCCTTGCTGCCTTGCTGGCTGGGGAATTCTGGGAGTTGAAGTCCACCCATCTTAAAGTTGCCAAGGTTGAGGAACCCTGTCTTATAGGGATTATTCAGAGTTTCAGGTCCAGATTTTCTCCATTGCTTTGGAATCTTTTAAAGCTCAAATGAAGTAGGACTGTCTGTAAATAAAGGGGAGACTTGTCACCTAACTGTCATCCTCCCCTTCCTTTCCTATTTTTTGCAACTGGCTCACTCATCTGTCTTGCAAAGCAAAGTGACCCCTCCTCCTTTTTAAACCTTCCTGTGAGTCCCCTAAGCTTAATTCTAACAGGCTGTCCAAGTTGTGTTCAGGCTGTAAGGGGCGTTCGCATCCCAAGCTTTTTAAACTGGCATCATTAAAGAATGATAGGAAAACACGTTCATGCAAAATAAATCGACAGCCCATACAACACTCCCTGCAGATAGAAAGATAGCATCTGATCAGGAAAGTTTTGAGGCTAGCATAGACAATAAGGGGCGAAGGGATCTGGAAAGCATCAGTCAAATTTCTGGATTTTTATTGGGGAGAAGAGGGGATGGATCTTTCTGCCATACTGAAGTTCTTCCCCTGCGAAGCTAGCCGCCTTCTCCCTGAAGGGCCTGTTTTCTATGTACCAGGTTGAATTCTTTTCTTCTCTCTTTCTTTCTCTTTTGCATCAGTATTTCCAAGTATGATGAGCGATGCTGTTTCCTGTATGTGCGGCATACAGTTGAAGATTTCCAGCTATACTTCCCAACCCAAAATCACTGCCGCTGGTGAGTTATGGGGGGCTAATGGAAGCCAGGACGCCAAGAAAGAGAAGGAAAGGGTCCAATTCTCTCCAATACGAGCAGGACCAGCACCCACTGGGTGACCTGCTTCACAAGTAACAATTTCAAGAGGGTTGCATAGTTTTGTAAAGTCACAGAAATGGTCACCGTGAAAATATACATATCTTTTTTATTTGCCTCCTGCTCCCTCCTTGATGCGTGTTTTGTAAAGGAAAGACACGGTGGTGAGTGCGTCAGGAGGAAGAACTGTGTTTCTGCTTCAGAAGCTATGGTTTGACTAGCTATTTATTATGAGTCTGTACCATCAAATCCTGATAGGAGAAGTGGCTAGGAATTGCAAAGTTCAAAGACCTAATTAAGAAAGGGAGATACCGGTAGCCCGGATGTAAATAAGGTACCACCCGCGGTATTTTGGCATCGAATTGCCACTGTTTTGATTATTTCGGTGTGGGCCTTAAAAGTATGGCAGCTAGCTTCAGGGTTGCTGTGGGGCTTGAAAATGGGTGGGTGAAGACATTTTTAAAAAGCAGAGACAAGAAACGGAAAGAAAATCAGATTCTCCATTAGTTTCCCATTGATTCCCAATGGGATTGTAATTTTAAAGCAGTGTTTTTCAAACTTGGCAACTTGAAGATATGTGGACTTCAACTCCCAAAATTCCCCAGCAAGCCTTGCTGGCTGGGGAATTGTGGGAGTTGAAGTCCACATATCTTCAAGTTGCCAAGTTTGAAAAACACTGTCTTAAAGAAGGATTGCACTTTTGCATTTTTTTTTAAAGTTTTGACAGGAAAAAAAAATCCTGTCAATTATAAGAAATTCTCCCAGATGGAACACAAGCTTCTTGCAGTTGTCTTGGTAATGAGTTAGCTAAAGATATGAATGAATGTATTTATTGCATACATTTCCTACACTAGTCTGCAGCCTCCTTGGCTTCCTCTGCTTCTATTAAATACTACTGGAAAATATGAGAAAACTCCAGATGGTCGAATAGACGACCATCAAATATAGCATGCTGTTCAGGATGCTAATGACATTAAAAAAAAAAAGATATGGGTGGTGGCTTTATGCAGGTTGGGCACCAGATTACCTGCCAGTGCTTAAATCTAGCAGTGGTTTGGAGACCAATGGAAATTATAGTTCAAGGTATCTGGAGGAGCACAGGTTCCCTCTTCCTATTCTAAGGCAGCCTTCCCCAGCCTGTGTCCCTGTTAATGGGTGGGCTACAACATCCAGCAGTTTTAACCACTGCAAGCCATAAAGTCGCTGATAGAGGACAATGACAGCTGTTGCCCAGCACCTCTGGAGAAGCTGGGATGGGCTTCTCTAAGTTTCTCAGACACTTAGATTGCTTTAAAACTGTATCAGTCATTAAGAAGATGTTTTCATGAGCTGGTACTGTTCCCTGAGGTTTTCCTTTCTCTTACGCTTTTATCTAGGTTTTGTGACCTGGTCCATTCTTTCATGGCAGAGATGGGTGAAGAAGGGAATTGGTGCAGTTCTCCAGTGGAGCTAGAGGTGAGTTGGGGGAAAAGGCAGTGTGAATCAGGCCTTAGTTTTCTGAGGAAGCATTTCACAATGAGTGAAGAAGGCAACAAACAACAAATCTCGCCAGCAGATTTAGCCATCATGCAGATGTCCTGTTTAGTGCTGTGCTGAACATTTTTTCTACATCTTTCCTCCAACCATTCGCATTATAGCAGAAAAGAAATTGCTTTCAATGTCTTTTTCAAATGGGGAAAACTGGAGAAATTCTCCCAGATGGAACGCAAGCTTCTTGTACTTGTCTTGGTAATGAGTTAGCTAAAGATATGAGTGAATGTATTTATTACATACATTTCCTACACTGGTCTGCAACCTCCTTGGCTTCTTCTGCTTCCATTAAATACTACTGGAAAATATGAGAAAACTCCAGCTGGGCAGAGTTTTCCAAACAGGAAAAGGGATAAAAAGTGGTAGTGTAGGAAAAACATAAAGCACCAGGTTGCTTACTCATCTTGTAGCAATCTCAAGAACATCACCAAAAGAAATCCTGAAGAAATCCCAAACAGTGCGGTTTTTCAAGAGTATGGAACAGCATACTTTTTAAATGAAAAGTGAAGGAGAGAATGAATACTGAAATAAAACCTGTTCCAATCATACCTATTTTCCCTTAAATGTAATATTTCAGTTATACATTTCATGGGGTACATGACCTTGCATATTTAATCAGTGCCTAGAGTAAGATTGGTTAAAGTCTTTAGCTGCACTTATTTCAATATTTGGTCTTGGTTGTAGAGGGTGCTGAAAATTCACTTTTCACAAAGGCATTTTGAAGGAAAAGCAGGGTGGAACTTCAGTGCCTTTCAAAGTGTTTGTGTAATAACTTCAAATTATTTGCAAACAGAGTATTTAAGAAACAGTGGTTCTAAAGCATCTGAGAATGCTTTATAACATCATAGAAGCATGATGTTGGGAGACAGATTTCAGCACAGTACAACTTTGCTTGAAAAAAACCCTGTGTGACTGTCCCTATTCCATTTATGGAAGTTGACAGGATTGGCAGTCGAATCTTGAGTACTGACTTCCTCCACCATATCTGAGGTCAAGAAGCTAATTTAAGGGGCTCAGGATCCACTATCTGTCACACTCCCCTGGACTGTCTGCCCCAGGCATCAAAATTCACTCTAACGAATGATAGGGCTGTCTATGTATCAAAGGTTTTCTGACTAGGCTTTGCATTTCCCTACATTCTCTCCATGCTTTCACTTTCACAGTATGACTATGAATACACCGAAGCAGGCGACAGGGTGATTCTGGGAAAAGGGACTTACGGTGTGGTCTATGCTGGACGAGACCGCAGCAACCAAGTGCGCATTGCCATTAAAGAGATCCCAGAGCGGGACAGCAGGTAGGAGCTGTGGGCAGAGAAGACATCTCCAGGTCATTCAGTGGGAGGTTGTGGCTTTCTCCTCCCCTCCCCTCCCCTCCCTCGGCAGAGATCTTCTGAACTATTCTTGGAAGGCTCTACATTGGTTTTTCATTCATTGCTGGACCTGCTTCCCAGATACTCACAGCCTCTGCATGAGGAGATTGCCCTCCACAAGCGCCTGAAACACAGGAACATTGTCCGCTATCTGGGGTCTGTGAGTCAAAATGGCTTCCTCAAAATCTTCATGGAGGAAGTGCCTGGAGGTAAGTGGCAGATGCAATTCTGAAACCCTGTTGAAGATGGGTATTCCTTCCTTTCAGCAGAATCAGATCTACTTCAGTTGACCATGCCCAGTCACTTTCAAGTTGGACAACTGTAATGCAGTGTTTTTGGGTATCTCTTGAAACTTTGGCTAGAGGCTTTTGTCCAGGTGGCAGCAAAGATCATCTTGACCCATCTTCTTCCAGCGTCAGAAGCTACGAGTTTGCTTCTTAACTCAGTGACAAGGGTGGGGCCAGGTATCTTGGGAATCACCTCCCCCCATATAAACTAGTTTGAGAGCTGTATTTAATTTCATAGGTTGTCTCATTTCCTGTTGACAGCAGAAACACAGCTCTTGTGGACAAGGAAGAGTTTTTTTCACCACTGATGTCTAACCTAGAGCAAGTCTCACCTCCAAGAAAAGCTTAGTTTGCCCTTAATTCCCTGTTTATTTTTTCTCCACTAAATGTTTTTTACTTAGAATTGTAATGATAACTCCATTTGGCCACTTCCCAATGCCCTTTTATAGACTATTTCTCTGCTGTTTACTTTTTTCCACTATTGGATGTTTCTGGGTTTTTAGAGTTTTCGAGTTGCTCCCACTATCTTTCTTTAAATAAAGGTGAGATGTGTCGCAACACAGAAACAAACTGCTGGATGGTTGGGTGTAGAAAGAGAAACAAGGGATGCAACAAGGAGTTGTGCCAATGATTTTATGTCACTAGACTAGAAACAGACTTCATCAAACAGGATGTATGAACCTGTCCTGATTTCACCCCGTTTTTCAGTTTCCCACCTTGTTTCTGCATCTTTTCCCCATGAATCTCTTTTCAAAAGTCCATGTGAAAATCTGTGCCTGTTTTGGTGTGCCGTTCTCTCCCAGTATGCATTTATCTGTGCTTTGTATTCTTAAACCATTTGTTTTGGTTCTGACATGATGAGTTGGCATCTGTTGTATTTTTCCTTCATGTTTTCATATACACCTCTTGGAGCTGTGAATTGCACTGCAAAATTTTAGAACGTGTTAAAGCAGGTGCATAAACTGAGTTCTGATTCTCATACCTGTTTGGGAAATTAGCTTTTAGTAAATGCATGTTCAGATGCAGACTGATCATCCTTCACCATCTTACTGTGAGTATTAAAATGAGGGCCCTTAGGAAGACAGCATGCATGGATCAATTATGCTAAGGATCAGAAAGTAAATGCTTATTGTCACTCTCTGGGTAAGCATCTTGAGCTCTTTGTTCTGCCTCCTGGAACCCTTTCCAGATCTAATTATCAAAGCAAGCAGTACATTTTCTTGCTGTCTTGCCATGGGAAATACATGAACATTGAAGTATAGACCCTAACTTGTATTTAATGTGGGTTATAAAATGAAGAAAAATCCCCAAACTCTTAAGAGAAATGCAAAACATGTAAAGCTCAGACTGTTTTACACACTTCCACAAAACTCTTCCCCCAAAACCCAACAGAAAACTCTGGCTCCACCTGTGTGACATTGTTCCTTTCACTGTGGCATACTGAGTATTCTCCCCCAGCCATCAAAAGTCACACTGTCTGTGCAGACAATGGTCTCTGGGCAATTGGTCCTCAAAGATTTATTTCTGGTGGAAAGTAGCCTCTGTAATTCCCCATGGTTCTTCCTCTCCCTGCATCTCTCCATATAGGAAGCCTCTCTTCCCTTTTACGTTCCATGTGGGGTCCGCTGAAGGACAACGAACCAACCATCGTCTTCTACACTAAGCAAATCCTAGAGGGTTTACGTTACCTCCATGATAACCAGATTATCCACCGAGACATCAAGGTGAGAACCACCCCACATTGGGGATGGTTTGGTATTGCTGCCCCATGTTTTCTGCTCTGGAGATCTTGGACACCTTCCGGTCCTCTAAAGCAGCAATTTCTGTGATTGACAGGGAGATAACGTCTTGATCAACACATATAGTGGAGTATTAAAAATTTCAGACTTTGGCACTTCCAAAAGGCTGGCTGGGATCAGCCCAAGCACTGAGACGTTCACAGGTAAGGGATTTGGGTCTGTGAATTAACATTGTAATTGCTCTTACCCAACTGCAGGTCATTAGCAATTTGTACGCCATCTCCAACTGCATTGGAGTTTACCCAAGAACATTCATGTGCATAAACCCACACATATTTCTACGTATGCATGGAAGCATGCATGTGCACACCTGCACATGGTTTTTATTTCAACTGCCATTCAACATTCCATGTGAATAGTATTTGCTTTGCAAACATTTTAATTTCCCTGGGTTGCTGACAGCAACCTCTTGTTTGTCAATGGCCCCGTTTAGTTCCATTTTTCTCGGCACCTGCCAGTTGAATCCACCATTAGAGGGAGCAATATAATCAGCTGAACAACTATATTAAAAATTCCAGCAATCCATAAGCCTAAGATCAGAGAATGTTTGTCTTCATCTTTGAAGATACAGATTAGAACCAAACTTTCTGCAGACGCCTCTGCTGTGTTCTGAAGTCGGATCCAATTTTGCATTTAAAAAACCCTGGCAGCTGTTTTCAGCTCACCAGGCAGATGAGGAGGAACAGCTAGGAAGAGCAGGAAGAATAGGAGAGAGAAGAACAGGGTAAAATAATTAAGTTCAGATCGGCGTGTCAGAGTGGTCTGGGCAATCAATAATTGTGAGCTAGCAAAAAGAGAAATCAGCCTTGGGTAGATTTACGAGCTGCCCCAGGGCAAGAACCGTTGTGACCAGCAAGCAGATTTCCAGGGTCTCGCTCAGGAGAATGAGCAGAAGCTGCTTCTAGCTGCTGACAGCTAGCTAGCTTACCAAAATTGGAAAGAAATGCAATCATACACAACACCATCTAAAGACAGCCCAATATTGTCTACTTGCACTGCTACTGGCAAGGGACGTTGTGTGGCTGTTGTGTGCTCACTCTTGTCTCCCCTGACTTTCCTCCGATAGGTACCCTACAGTACATGGCCCCAGAAATCATTGACCAGGGGCCTCAAGGTTATGGGAAGCCTGCTGACATCTGGTCTCTGGGCTGCACCATCATTGAGATGGCCACAGGCAAGCCGCCTTTCTTCGAGCTGGGCAGCCCACAGGCTGCAATGTTCAAGGTGAGGCTGGGCAGGTGATGAGAAATCTTCTTTGGTCCCTCAGATTAATGCAGATGGTCAGCAAAGGGACAACCGGCACTCTTGACTGGCCCTGCCTTGGGTCTCTTCCTCAAGATTGGAATGGGTGGGAATGCAAGAAAAGGGAGGGGCCGGGAGGGGCAGTCAGTCTGGGATGGTATCTGAGACCAAACATAGCTGCTTTCTTCCTTTAACCAATGGATTAGGGTCTGTAAGGGAGCGAGAATGAATGAAAACTGTGCCCAGCTTCAAATCCCTACTCATCCTCAAATTTCACAGAGTATCTGTGGGCCCGCTGGTCATACTGCCTCTCAGCCCTACCTACGTTACAGATTAGTGAAGTCAAAAAAAATGGGAGGGTATGACCATGCATATTGCTTGGAATTCTATGAACAAAGAACAAGCCAGAAAATACCATGATAATTATTCTAAATATTCATGCACTTTACTGAATTCCACCTTTCCTGCAAGTCCATAAATAAAACAACATTCTTGCTGAGTGTGGGTAACAAGTCTCTTTCAATAGCTGGCTGCTTCTTCCAGTCCATCACTAGAGCTGCTGCCAAGGCAAGGTTGCAACTGCTCTTGGGTTAAGGTCTTGAAATGACTTGATGAGCATCTGCTTTGGCTGTGGAAGCTGTTGAGTTCAGTCCCCACCATCTCCAGCCAAAGCAGGCAAAGGGTTCTGCTTCCCGTCTTCCTTTGAACTCAAGAAAGGTGATACTTCATGGTGGGTGTTCTGGTAAAGGTTGGTGCACTATTGCTAGTCAGTTTGTTTTCTTCAGGTGGGCATGTTCAAGATCCATCCGGAGGTGCCCAGTTCCATGTCTGATGAAGCCAAGGATTTTATTCTGAGATGTTTCGAAGCCAATCCAGACAAGCGGGCAACTGCTGCCGCCTTGCTTCAGGAACCCTTTTTGAAGAGCAGGAAGAAATGCAGAAGCCCAGCAGTGCCAGGTGAGGGGAGAGGCCAACCCAGGCTGAGATTCCTGATAGTTTAGCTTCTCTTCTCAGCTACCAGCCTCTTTTTCTCTCCTTTGTTCAGATGATCTGTCAGTGCCCGACAAGCCCAAAAGGTCCACTTCATCGGAAAGTGTAGCAGAACCCAGGAATCGTTCTTCTTCCTTGCAACCCCTGAAAACACAAGTGGAAAACATCTTTCTAGCCCGGAGCGCCAGCGAAGTGAACCAGACCAACTATCTAAGGTAACACGATGCTGAATTTTTTTGGAAAAAAGTTACCATAACAAATTAATTTTGAAGGAGGGAGAGAGGGGAAGGATTTCTTCTTTTTCTTTTTGACAGTAGTGGCCACAAACGAAGAAGAGCTGAGCGTGGCCAATCTAAATTATTGGTTGGTGTTTGCTTCTAGATCTGCACTGATCTGTCCAGAATGCATTACGGTCTGGGAAAGTAAGAAAGGGTTTGATTGCCACCTAGTGCCAGCCATTGCTCACATGCACAGGGAATCTCCAATATTGCTTTTTTTGGAGAGAATATATATATATGACCTGATGTCCTTTGTCAAATTGGTCATACCCTTATGATTTTTGCAATCATCCACAAGACACTGATTGCGTTACCCTTCTCCTCACTTTGTCATGTACAAGAAGATTGTTATTAAACGGAGAGTTTCCCAACCGAATGTCACCCATTGTGCTTTTTTTGGGGGGGGGAGTAAATTACTGTCACCCAACGATTGTTATGCTTGAGTCCAACTCCTCCAATATATGTGCACAGGACTCCTGAAGGACTGACCAATGTCGATCTCAACCTCTCTGCTTCCTCCCACGAAGAGAGCAGTTGCTTGTTCTTGCTAAAGAAAGACAGCGAGAGGCGAGCTACCTTGCACAAAGTCCTGACGGAGGAACTGCCAAATATTTCAGCGGCCATACATGAGGCCCAGGAAGAGGTAAGACCTACTTGGGTCTTGGAGATGTGGCTTGAAGGTGGACAGGTGAAGACTGAGAGTGAACTTCTCCAGCTCTCAAATACTGTGCTATGAAATCCTGAGCTCAGAGGGAAGATGGGGTTGGCTGTACCTTCCCTTCCCTTCCTGTTCTTCTCACAGTGTTCCAGCCCAACAAGGTAGACCAGACTAAGAAACCCATGTCATACAGTTCAGGACTTCTCTTATTGTAACAGCTATAGGAACAGAAACTTGCAAGTCTGAATATGCTTCCCCCGTCCTCATTTTATCTCTGTGTGAATTAGGGAGGCGCTTGTCCGAGATGTTTTCTTGAGTTATTTTCTTGGTCCAGGTCAAGCCCTGCTTATCTGACCGTTGCCTTGGCAGCAGCTCTTCCTCCTGTCCTTCAAGGCCATTCCCTATTTCCTCTAACACAGTGACAAGAAAAATATGAGGCAACATTCAGGATTCAGTCTAACAGGCCACAGTAATTATGACCAAATGCAGCAACAGTGTCTTCTGACCTTTCCAGTCAATCCAGCAAAATCAGGAACAAGTAGGAACCCACCTCCTCATCCCCATCCCTTTTCCTTGCTTAGGATTCCCAATATCAGAATAAGACTATGGATATGGAATAACTTATCTTTGCCTCATGAATTCTCACATTAGTTATTTTCTAGAGAGCACAAGTCCACAGAGTTTCTGGTGTTTGCACCTTTGAGCATTGTAGGGTAACATTATTTCCCTATCCAAAGCTGAAAGAAATCACGAGTAAGGATGTGCAAGAAGGTTGTTCAATTACTCCATGTACACATCAAAAGCTTCATTTGTTATGGTAAAACCTTCAGTTGTTTGATATCCATTTGGTTCTTGGGCATTTATTCCATCTCCCATTTTAATTTACACATTATCACCTTGCCTCATATTTTTGTCACTGTGTTAGAGGAAATAGGGAATGTTGTGAGAATGGCAACAGCATAACTGAATTTGAGTGAACGCCATCTTATTTTCCCAGAATGCTCCAGTGGATAATTCTGGAATGATCCACCATGGATAGTCCTTCCACCTCCACATGTGATTACACTTGGTGATAACTCGGTGATTTTTAAACATGAAACATTAGGGCATACGCTACAACCACTGCTTTATCCCATGTAATATCATTATACAAAATCTATTCCTTGCCCAAAGGTGCCATTGCGAGTACATTTTACAGTGGGACACTAATAAAGGAATACCGTCGATAAGGGAGGGTCTTTGGCTGCATTCTAGCTTCTCAACCCAGCTTCCATTCCTAAATTGTAGCATTATAGATTAAATAGTTCAGTATGTTTCTAAACAAAAACTAGCCACTTTCCAACATGATACATTATTTAGAATGTTAAGCATTATTGGATCAAGGTAGATGTGTACTTCATGCCCTAGAATGGTTTCAGACCCGAAGCTGCTAAGGAAAACCAAAAGGTGGCTTTCAAAACAAAATGGGTAGAAAAGGGATAATGAAAAAAGAAATCCACTTCCCCGTATTCATTGGTTCATCTTCATTACTCAGTTCTTATATGGAGCATTTATTTAAAACCAAGAGAAGCGTCCCCTATTTTTAATATTGGTTACAAACTCACATCCCAGGGAACCTATTGCCATTGAATGAACTCGGGCAGAGTTGGTGGACCAGGCTGTAAGGCCCGCTTTCTGTTCTTCCTGGATGTATATTCTTTTTCTTTTTTAATGTATTTTATTACAATTTTACATACAATAAAAGTATAAAGAATCAAAAGAAAGATAGGGAAAAAAAGAAAGAAAAAAGGTAGTATTATGACTTCTGCCCTTCTTTCTATCGAGTAATTACCATCTTACTCTTTCGCCTCCCTCTTTTTTTCCCCTCTTTTCTGTTGAAAGAGGAAAAGACTGAATTGATTATTTCTGGATTTGGGCTTTAGTCACCAAATCCAGAAATCATCAATTCAGTCTTTTCCTCTCTCAACAGAAAGTCTGTATAAGGTTTCCAGTCTTTCAACAAGTCTTTATCATTTTTTCCCTGCCCAAACTGGTCAGCTTCGCCCTTTCTGCCAGTGTTATAATCCCATCTCCCCCTGTGGGTATTTCATTGTCCTTCCATCTTTGTGCATATGCTATGGTAACCTTGCTGCAGTTGCTCCTGGACCTATCTTCCATGTGGGCCTTGTTTTTCTCTTCCTCCCCTGCACAGAAAGTGCTGTCCTTGGAGCACATTGCTGAACTGCTATCCTGTCTCAAGAGCTACATCCGTTCTCCCAGTCGCAAACAGCTGGCCCACAGCCTGCTCCAGCTGCAGGCTCACTTGAAGGCCGATGGGCTGAGCTTTTGTCAGGTGCAAGCTCCACTCTTCACCTTCCAAGACACGGTGAGTACCTTACAGTTAGCATGCCACGTAGTAGTCCTTAGCTCCCTTAACATTTGCTACAACTGGGATCTCTTCTCAAACTGGAAGATTTCTGAAAAACCAATACAGATGATCTGGTCTCTCTCTGGGATTCAGTTTGCAGCTCTGAATCATGGCTTGTTTAATGATGGTTTATTGAAGAAAACTCAGTTGGCTAAGTTCACAGAAAATCCAAATGAGCAACTGTGCCTTTTGAAAGGTACAGTGGTTGTGCTCCTATCGCCCATGCTGTGATTCAGGGCAGTGTGCGAACTCACTCTCTGTGAAATATGGGGATCTAGCCCTAGGGGGCTGTTTCAGTCCCTCTCATCTTTAATGAGAAACTGACTGGTGCTGCATCACGTGAGGATGCCCCATTCATCTCACACTTGCCCTGTCCCACCTCTCTAGGTAAAGCACACGCTGCGGAAGCTCCAAATTAAGCCTCACTGGGTGTTCGCCCTGGATAATCTCATGGGTCAAGCAGTCCAGGCAGCCTTGACCGTCCTCTTACCAGGTAGGATGAATGGGAGGGAGAAGGTGGTTGGCTTAGTCATGAATACAAGGACAAGAGTAGCCCAGCCACTGGAGCTGAGAAGTGGAGAGAAGAAACTGTGCTCTGGCCACAAATGATGATGTCTAAAATCCATCACCTTTCAGAAACATCCAAGGTCTTCAGTTTCTTTGGTCATGATTCTGATCTAGGACATTTTATATGAGGTCATGCACTTTTCTCTAGATCAGCATTTCTCAACCTTAGCAATTTTAAGATGGGTGGACTTCAACTCTCAGAATTTCCCAGCCAGCATGCTAAGGTTGAGAAATGCTGATCTAGATGCATAACTAGAGAAATTAGGCTTGTTAAATGCTAAATGCAGAACAAAGAGTCTGTTAAAGTAAGGCTGAAACCATTATTGACAGGAGACATACATGAATTAAAGGGAATTTCTGGAGGATAGCTGATAGGACGAACTTTTCCTGTAATTATAAGGTGTAGAATGCTGCTTATTTTTTAAAAAATAATACTGGTCTTTGGTTGATGAATGTGGGACTTACAGCAAGTCACTTTGTTACGTTGAAGGATTTTTCTTTTAGGAAAACAGGTCGGGTGAGAAGATGCATGTAGCTTAGTCTGCCGAGGAGAGGATTTTGGCTTCTATCCCTGTAGGAAGAACTGCTATCTTCTAAAATTCCTTCTTCTGCATATCTTAAGGACTGTTTTTTCCTATGATTCCAGCCACCCAATTCACCAAGAGCATTTAAGATTAATGTGCAAAAAGTATATCTAAAAAAACTTGGAGGGCCCCCCCCCGCCCCATTTTTGCTGCTCTGCTCCTTGAATTGGAGATGCCTGGATTGATCCTGGAATATTTCCTTTATGGCAGAATAGATCGTTCACTTGTTCCTAGATTGTAGGAGTAAACAAAATGTTTCTATGGGCACTGGTATATCAGCAGACACCGCTTTTGGCCTCTGCCAGGCTTCCTTTCATTTTTAGAGGCATTTAATTTGAAAAAAAGGGGGGTGGTGATAGTGGTGGAATGCTGCTTGGTGCAAAGCACAGGCGCCGTTTCCAACAACTTATTTTTGAGGGGGCTTCTGTGCCTCCCCCTGCCCAAATTCTATAGAATTCTATAGAAAAGGATTAAAATGATGGGGGAATGCAGCTCGGTGCCATCTGCCCAAATAAAGGTAAACTCTTAGGGTTAAAAGCATCTGAGGAGGTGACAGGAGACGGCCTCTCCTGTTATCCCCTTCCTGGCAGCCATTTTGTGGAGCCATAATCCCCCTTCATTGGCAGCCATTTTGCGAGATTATCCATCCCAGGCTTCCAGTTACCACATGCCTGTCAGCTAGCAACCACTGCCTCTTCCTGCAGTTCTGGGTTCTTGCCTTGCTCACAAGCCTCTCTTGCTCTTCCAGAACTCATGAAGCTGCAGAATTCGCAGGAGGAAGGCCATGGTCCCCTGAGCAGCACAGAAGACGAGGAGGGACTTTTGCCTCAGCAGCCCCCGTCTTTGAAAAAGGAGGAGAGTGACCTCAAGGACAGTGCAGATACGCCAAGTTCCGGAATTGGCACTGACACCAACAGTTGGCTGGATTCCCAGCCTCCCTTCAAGAGCCATTTGCCCCTCATTACTCAACTCAACCATATGCAGGAGGAGACAAGAAGGTCAGCTCTTCCCGGATTGTGTCCGAGAAGCTGGGTGGGCTGGGACAAGCAGTCGGGTAGGAGCCACGCTAAGCCACTGCACAGTGGTGCAGCTGGTTGAGTATAGAGCCTTTAAAGCAAGTAAGCATCTGATGTGAGCCTCTGCATCCCAAGCCAGCCAGCCATTTTTTTTCTTTTTAAAAGCATAGCAGATCCCGGGGAGCAGAGCACCCCCATGTTTATGTCAGCCTACGTCTGTGTGCTCAGGCCTCTGTCACCAGCCTGGGTGGACGGTGGGGATCCTCCTGGCTACAGGCATAGAGAGCCAGGGGGATGGCCCTGAAGCAGGTGTTCAGAATCCATTACATAAGCAAAAAGGCATTTTAGAAGCATTTCTTAAGTCCTGGAAGGGAGAAAGTATTAAGAAGACTCAGGCTGATATCTCCCCAACTCACTGGGGTGTAAGGGGGAGGGGAAAAGAAGCCCAATCAGACTGGCTGATTCTGGTTTTTTGTGGGTGTTTTGTGTGTGCCTTCGAGTCAGTCTTGACTCCTGGCAACTGCCTGGACAAGTCCCTGCAGTTTTCCTGGCAAGAATTCAGAAGTGGTGGGCCATTGCCTGCTTCCTAGGGCTGAGAGAGAGGGACTGGCCCAAGGTCACCCAGCTGGCTTTGTGCCTAGATGGGACTAGAACTCACAGTCTCCCGCTTTCTAGCCTGCTGCCTTAACCACTCCACCAACCTGGCTCTCGCTGATTCTATTACCATCACCTACCTCAATAAAGTATAATTCTAGTCTTCCTGCAGTCAGTTTCCTGATCTGGTCTAACTTGTAGGGGCTGACAAGAAGACCCAGCTGCACCACACCACTGCCAGCTTGGCTCATAGAAGTTCCGTCCTGGAAAATTGGGCTAGGGAAGCTGTGTAGTGTCTCATGAAATTCCCATTTCCCCCCTTCTTTTTCTTAACACTGAAGATGTGATGGGCATGTGCCTCACACTGTAGCAAGCCCTAGTGCACAATGTGTACAATTTGTTGGGCTCAGAGGCAGAAATGTTTATGTAGAAGCCGAACCAAAAGGGTGCATTGAAAGTGAGCGGCTGTGAGACGTAGGGATTGGGTGGGGCTCAGAAATAGGGTTGTTTCACCACATTGTTTAGAGAGGGGCTGTTGATATTTCTAATAGGTTTTCCAGGAGAGAGATACCACCATTGGCTGCTCGGGGCATGACTGCTTCCTGTTTATTTTTCATTAAACTGTAGCCACACGTGACATTAAGACAGGAGTCTTAGATCCTAGTTTGTTGAACAAGGTACAGTGGGTGGTGTGCACATAACACTAAAACTTCATGGGTGGGTTCATCCATCATGCTGTGTCAGAAAGAATCAAGCCACATTATGGCTTAGCAACAGGTACAAACCAAGCCCTGGTTTAAGTCTACTCACTAATCAGTTTTTAAATTTAGGAACATGGCCAGCTTACCCTGATCTTTTTGGCTCTGGCAGGCTGCAGTGGAAATTGTTGGAGAAGCAGCAGGAGTGTCAGAGGCTCCTACAAGAAGCCCTGAAGAACATGGAACAGGATACCTGGTCTCTGAGAAGGCCAAAGATAATAGGTGAGTTTCCAGACAGCAGCAAGCTTAAAGTAGAACCAGTGGCTGAGAGGAGCATTTCTGCATCAGCGTATTTTATTCATATGCCAAGAAAAGCTGAATGAAAAAAAATCAAGATGTGGCTATGACTCCAAGATCAGAGCCTTGGCCCTTTTTTATATGCACTGCAGAGCTTCAATTGCATAGTCATGCCTGCCATCTTGACTTTTTTGACCCCCTTTTTCCCCTTGCAGATGCTCTGGCATGGAGGTCAACTTAATTTACATAATTCCAATTTTGCAAGAGACAAAGGACTTAGTTCAGGCAGTAAAGTCCTATCATTTGTTCCTTGGGAATCTCTACTCTGTGAGATTTCTAAAAGTAGAATCTGTGCATTTTCAGATACTTCTTTGTGGAAAGTTGTCTTAGATCAGGACAAATTCTGCATCAGGAGGGTTCCATATCCAAGCCATCTGCTTGTTTTCAAGTTACAGTTGCCATGCAGTGGCTCATGAGACCTTTTGTATGCAAAATATACGCGTTGCCCTTCTGCTATAGTCTTTCCCCAAAACAGGATTCTCCTCTTCATTTCAAGCTGCAACAAATGAACGTTGATTTACTTTTATATAGTTTAATATAACTCTTCAGGTAGGTTCATAGATCACAACAACCCACAAAAACCCTTCGTAGTTCAAATTGATCAAGCCCATCACGTTGGGCCAATGTGTCTCCTCAGTTTTGAACTTTCCAGCTTGAAGTGTGTTGTGAGAGCTCCATATATTTAATATTATCCTATGATAACATTAAAATTAGAATTCAGTAACATATGGGAGGGGGTCTACATGTGGCTCTGGAATCCTTCACATTATGCACCCTTGAGGACAGAAGAATCAGAAGGTTCTCTTTGAAGCAAGAAATTGGCCGTCAGCTGAATTCTTCTGCATTCAGGATCATATTCGGACTGGTGCATCAACAACAAAAAAGACCACCTGAAGCAAGGAATTGTGGGGAACCTGTATAGTTTTAGGAAACAGAATTGGTCCAATAAGAAGTGTTGACTTAGTTCTTTTCCATCTGCTTTGCTAGAAATCCCTCCTTCTCCAACTTCCTGGGAGCAAGAAGACACTGGAGATCTGCTCCTTGCAGAATGGTTAGAAAAACATGGTGCAGACAAAGCCACGGTGGCAGCGGTAGGTCTGAGTCAGCAGAAGGTAGTATCAGCATCTGCCTCTGCTTCAGTGGGACTGGTGGGGAAGAAAAGACCACCCTAAGCTAAACTTTGGTTTTTCAAGCAAACGGCCACTCTAGCCTCAAAGTAGCAGTAGAAAACTTGCCTCTACTGATGCCCACATTTGGAGGCAGAGGTTCTGTTTCCCTGGATGGGTGGCATAAGGGTTAGACAAAGACCAAGAGATTCCATTCAACTGTGGAGCTTATTAAGATGACTCTGGGGCCCTTCATCCTCTCTTGATTGCAACTCAACCTATTTGGCAAGGTGGTGGATGATGGTGGCTTTAAGAAACAATTAGACAAAGGAAATGCCACATTCAGCACTTGAGTTTGGAGGAAACCTGGGATATAAATCATGCAAATAATTGACATTGCCCTCCTCTCTTCAGTTCTTGCACCATGGATTCACCCTGAATGATTTGCTGAACTTGGCTACAATCGACGACCTCCGATACACATGCATCAGGTAGAGTGGAGGGTGGCAATCATTTCAGTGATCAACGTGTAATTTTGCATGGTAGCAAGGCTCCAAAAATAATTTCATTTTAAAAAATGATTTAAAATCCTGAAAAGTTTGGGTACTATTATTATGCGTGTAATATTTGAGTATCATCATAATCATCATGCAGATGCCAGTTAGAGCTGCTACAGATAACGTGGTGTTATCCTTGGTACCACGTTGGTCCTGGTCACTAAGAAAAAAATACATATTTAGCAGAATATCTCTATTCATATTTCAAAGAGTGTGTTGTTTCTCTTCTCCCTTATTTGGGGAATTCCTGGGGCTTGAACTTGTGACCCTGTTAATTAATTAATTGTGACCCTGTTAATTAATTAATTAATTAATTACATTTGTATGCTGCCCATCTCCCCCAACGGGTGACTCTAGAAGAGAATAGAATGGGTGACTCTAGAATAGAAAGGGGAAAAAAACTTGCAAATCAAACAATTCCTCTGTGGGCTTGTTGCATATCAGTAAGGAGGAAGCTATCTATTGTTCTGTTCTGGATCATGTTACTTTGACCTACCGAAAAGGTTCATCCCCACAGCCATAGTTATCAGTTGATTGATTGTCTTCTCTTGGCAGAGGGGGAATGGTGTGCCGTATTTGGAAAGCCATCATAGACCACCGACAAAACCTGTCCCAGCAGCAGCTACACCAGGAACCATGAGAAGAAAGAGGAAAGGAAGCCTCAGATTTCTTTGCAAGGCAGCAGGCTCTGGTCCATCGGGCCCATCTTCTCACCAGCAGTTGAAAGAAGACTGGAAAGAATTTCTAACTTGTCAGTCCTCATATTGAGGTCAGATACTGGCTTTTCATCTTTCCTTTGTCCAGGAAAGTGACCAAAAATCATCTTCACAGCAAATAAATTTGGGGAGAACCTCACAGAGGCAGTTTCCATGGAAGACTTCTGCTAAATTTAGCAGCACACATTATGGACTACGAGGAAGCGGAAAATGTTCTCTCTTCTTGCTGCATGTCACAAAAAGAGACTGAAGAATGTTGTGATACCCTGCAATTATTACAAGAGAGGCTGCTCCAGGATTAGAAGTTCCCTGCTGGAGCCCCATCTTGGCTACTGAAATCGATTCAGCAAGTTTGGACAGCTCTTCTTCTTCCCCCGTCCAACCCTGCAGTCTTTAGCACAAACCAAGCGATGCAGCTGTAGGCATTGGTGGTGCAGTGGTGAGAGACACTGCAAGCCGTGCTTTAAGGGACCTGTAGAAAGTATGGAGGACTTACTTAAAGGGACTGTTTAACTTTCTCTGGATATCTACAAGGAATGAAGGTGGGGTGCAGAGAAGTTTAATAAAAATGGTTATTTAAAAAAAATAGAGGAAACTGTAAATCGATGACAGTGTACACGGAGAAGACTGGAGATGGGCAAAGGTAACCATAGGGCAATTTATTTCCTTAAAATGAAGTGGGTGATCTAGTCATCCCAGTGCAGAGTTTTCACAAGAGGTCTCTCTAGAAGCCACACTATGTTCTCCTTAAGTGGGTAAGAGGAGTCCCAGTGGCCATGGCTCCTCCCAGCACCAGGAACTTGTTCTTAGGCAGACTAACCTCTGCAAACCAAGGGGGTTGTAATGAGGGCCTCCATAATGTACAGTCACCAAATTTTCCACCAGACTAATTCTTCCTCATAGCAGAGGCATCCTACTGTTGTTGAACTAAAGGCTAGGATGAAGTCCTTGGGTTCAGATTGGTCCTCAAGGGAAGAGTAGCTTCCACCCACTCACGTGGGTGCTTGAACACCATCTCCCAAGCGTGGCGCTCTTCCTCTGTTGAATCCATCCATGGGACTGGTAGACCATAGCTGTTCCCTGCATTAAAAACATAGTCTCCAGTCAGAGGTCACCTTGTCTATGATAAGCAAGAGACAGCAGGTTCTTTTGCAGGCAGACTATCTGATTTCTAAAACAAATTCTCTAGACAAGAACTAGTAGAACACAATACAGAATGTATACATTATTCCTAGGACCTGTGCATACAACTGCAGCCTCAAACATAAACCTGGGTGTATGCAGCACTGTCTATTCACTCTTCATCAAGGAGCTGTAGGCCTCCTCTTATTCGACTAAGTACCCCCTAGGGATGTGGAAAACCTACTGTTCCCCCTTTGGGTCACCTTGACTTTGGGGTGGGAGGCCTTTGCCAGTTTTCCAGAAGTTAATCCTCCAAACCCTGTGGTTTGAGGTATTCCAGATATTAGGTACTAGATGACACCTGCTTTGGGGTTGGATTACTGCTCTAGAACATCTTGAAGAAGCTGGAGAATTGATTTCTGGAAAACTGACAGATTATTGTAAACTGACATGGGTCAGAGGAGGAATGGAACATAATGAAGTTCTCCAGTACTCCCTTTCCAGAACGATAGGTTTTGTACATCCATCCTTCATTCTCTTAGTGCTTTAGTGTCTCACCTGTGCCAAGACTCAACCGGATGCCTCCAAGCCGCTGCTTCGAGAAGGTCTCACGGTGCCAGACAGTGAATTCAGCACATGCCTCTGCTAAGTCCTTAACCTCAAAGCCATCATAGACCATAGTGTGATTGAAAGTGGGGTTGAGAGTCTTTTTCACAGTTCGGGTCTTCTGGCGGCTCAACTTGGTGTCATCAGGGAGGATGTAGCTGGAAGAAGATAAGGCAACAAGATGGATATTTTCGAAGTTCCTGAACTGGACAGGAAGGAGTTCGGCTCAGCTATCCTTTCGATAATGGCTAAGCCCCCAAATTCCTGGTTTGCTGTTATCAAACCAGGACAGTGCAAACTGAGCCCTCTCTAGGGATATTTAGTCCATTGACTACAGCAGCCTTTTTCAGGGAGGGCTGAACATTGAAAAATCAGGGATCAAACTAGCTGTGATCCAAAGTAATCACGTCTTTTATTTAACAAAAAGCAGCTGCATGTTGGGAGATGTGTATGAGCTGGAACTGTGACAGGGAAGGGATTAAGCCTTTCTCCCCAGGCTTATTCTACCTAAAAAGTCATCTGGCTTTCCAGAGCTGCTACTAGGTTGTGGAGGAAACCTTATAAAATGATCGAAGGAATCTTCCTGAATGAAGAAGCGTCTTTGGGGGAAGACACTTAAGATAAAAGTCCAGAAGTCCAATCAACGGATTGAGTAGGGCCTCCATTTGCAGACCATGTAGCCCATCCATATTTTGGAATTAGTGAGGCAACGCACATCACATCTGAAGAGAAGTGCCCATCCACTGGCAAGGGTGTTTGAATTCCATCTGGATCATTGAGTTTAGAGTCTGAAATTACCCAAGTGTACCCGTAGCTGGATCTGGGCAAAGACCCATCGAGACTAGCATTCTATGTCATGCAGCAGCCCATCAGATACACACAAGAAAATTACAAGGACACAACCTGGTGTGTCCATATGCTTTTTTTTTTTCTTTTCCATTTAGGCCCAAACGAATGGGGGATTTTTTTGTGCATCCATGACACTGGGGAAAAAGGGAATTAACAACTGCATCATGATCTGGGAGTTCTTTTTCTTCTACAAGACTTTAGTAGTTATTCGCGCTGAAGATGTTACTTAGTAAAACATCTGCAAGAAAACAACCAAGCTCAGAAAACCCCAAGGACTCCACAGTTAACCCTCTTTCAGGTGCTGGTACAATAGAATAAGGTCACTCTAGAAATTCCTTCTTTTTTAAGTTTTTACCTTCCCTTTTGCAGGCATATGGGGGTTAAACTGGGCAGAAAAGAGGTGGGGATGAGACCTCCTCTTCTGTCCTATGGTCAGAATGCTCCTATGGTCCTATGCCCCTCCACTTCTGTCCTATGACTCTGACTGGGTCACCATGGATTCTCCCCCCCCCCCAAAAAATATATAGAAAAAATAGAAAAACAAAATCAGCTAGCCTGCAAACAACATTTATGGCTGCTAGGAAGCCATAAGAAACCAGATGCTACCTATCATCAGGGCATCCATGGCTGTCTGATGCCACTCACTATGGTGTTTATCCTGGGGAAGCAACAAACCTGGCCAGTTGTATCGTGCAAACATAGTCAGGGTGACATCCATTCTTTTTTATTTTTTAAGGAACCTCTGAATAAACCATCATGAGCAAAACCTTCTATCTCTATAATGGACTAAAACCCTTCAAAGTATAGATAGTAGATTCATTTTAAATACATGTATTTCCCTGTCAGCAAAAGGAGTTTCTGCAGAAAGAACAACAAGGTGAAAAGAAAATCTATTGCAGGTCTTTCTGGCAAGGGAGGGAGGGAGAGAAAGAGACAGATAGGACAAATAATGAATAATCCTGATTGCTCTGCTGAGAGAAGCAAGGAACATCTAGATATACATCAAGCTACGTAATACTTGAACCAGCTTGACCTTCGCTTGCTCAGCCAACCCAAGTCTTCCCCCATTACAAGAGTCTTACAACTACTGATAGTTACCATTGAACGAAGGCATCTACCGTGGTCCCCCACCGAGGCACAAGGTTCTCTGCATTCTTGACCCACATATGGAGCTCTCCAGTGGGAGGGAGTCCACGCTCTGAAATAAAGCTATGTTAAGAAAGGGGGCATCCACCCCCAACACAATACCAACCTCTAGTTCAATACCCGTTAGCCAAAATCATCAAAAGATTCAGCCCAATTTCTATCTGACTTAAGACTTCAGCTGCTTCTGTCGCCCACAGTTGATTAACTAATGACTTCTGGAGTCAAAGTCCCTTGGATTCCTCCCAAAACAATGAACTGTTATTCTTTAAGGTATCATAAAACAAGTTTATTCTGGCATAAATGTCTGCCAGTGACAGTGGTCTGTAGTCTGCAAAAGCTTTTGCAGTAATAAATGTGTTGGTCTTCAAGTGCCAGAAGTGATTGATTTTTTTTCACAGCTACATCTCTGAAGCCTGTTGCCCTAAGAAGGCTCAGAATCAGCCATTTCTTGCACTGTCCTGGAACTGGGAGAGGGGTTTCCTCCCCTTTAAAGCCAATGGGGAGAAAGACCCCAGATCCAACCAAATAGAACTGTTTCCCCTTCTCCCCAAGTATCAGAATTTTAAGTGATGGATCAGCTGCATTTCACCCACCCCCACCTACTAGTAAGAATGGTCTCTGATTCTATTTTTTTCATGTTTCCATTCTGATTTAGAGTACCCGTCCCCCACAGTAAGTCTTAGAATCCTCTTATCACAATATGTCTGCCTATATAGGATAGTTTAAAATCAGATTAAAAAAATCCTGCCCCCCAATAAAACTGGGTTATACCATTTGAAATACTAGTTTCATTCATTTTCATGGCCCTGTCTGAGGTCCATTAAGGATATATTTTCTCTGGGAGTCATCATGATGGGTGTCGCAGTATGAATGGAAATTTCCCTTCCAACCCCAATCCATGTCAGGCAAGGGAGAAGGCCCCAAAAGAAGCAGGGCTCCTTAAATGTCACCTTCTGATCCAGCTGGAATGAATTTCAGCGCCAGGTTGAGTTTGCCATGGTCGGGGACAGTATCTGGTGTAGCAGGAGTCTGAAAAAGCAGGAAAGAGATTCAGGCAACAGCAGAAATGTGGCCATGAGTTCCAAGGTCCCTTCCCATGATACAATTCTAGGGGAACCCTGCTTCAAAGAATGGTTGTAGGTTTGAAGGGACTCCAGGCAAATTGTACACTTCTCTACTGGTGGCCTCTAAATAGCATGATATAGGCGATGTCCACAACACTGCATTGCTTATAGGGTAATTTTATTCAACCAGGCATTCACTGAAAATGTTGGAATTGTATTCCCAGAATCACTACCCAGCATAGGAACTCTGGGAGCTGCAATCCTAGTATTTCTGTGCAGGGTGAGAGTTTGGGGAAAAGCTGCTGTGGAATATGATAGGAAATTGAACAGGGACTCTATGGGAAGCCCTAATGGGTAGGCTGGAAAGTCGGAGGTCTGGGAGCTGTCCCTGGTGCTGATGCAAACCCGGAGCAGTAGAGCAATGGCGTGTGTGTGTCTCTTTCTGACACACAACATCATCCACAAAGGAGAATCTTGCACTGCAAACTTAGCAGTTTAGATTCAGAACACCTATATAGCGCTCTCCCAGCAGCCGGCCTGCAGAACACTAGATACATATAACACATCACAATAGTTACCAAAGTGAGAAACAATACAACTTCCCAGGCATATTAACACGTTCTTAAGATGGATCAGAAAGGGAAATACGCTGAAGCAAAAGCACCAGATCCACTACGAGAAGCATCATATAGAAATCATTTTACGGATAAACTAAATCAATTCTTCAATAACCAGAATTCCTGGACGATACGCCGGCTGAGAGCAAGAGTCAGCATGATATAGCGATGAAGGTGGAACAGGGAGGCTCAGGTTCCAGTCCTTTCTTAGGCACAGAAGCCAGCTGGGTGACTTTGGACCAGTCCCTCCCTCTCAGTCCTCATCAGCCCCAGGCTCTGCAAGAAGCTCTCTGAAAAGCAACCTCCTTGTCACATCATGCATTAAAAGCTTTCCTGTAAACACTAGGTGAGTGCAGTGCAAAAAGAAATGGAGTCTGCAGCCATCCAGGATAAACCCTAAGAAAAGTAGCAACCTTAGTGAAGAACTGAAGGCAAAAACCTAGAGCTTCATTCTACTCATTCCATTCCTCAGAGGGAGAGGCTGAGGTAGTAGTAAAGCATTAGCTTTACATGTGGGGAGACCCAGATTCACACCTAGGCTTCTCCAGTTAAAAGGACTGCATTAGTGGTGGTGGACAGACTTCCTGCCTAGATGCTTGGCAGCTATAGGACTGATCTGGTACATAAGCCAGTCTTCTGTGTTTTTTGCCCTAGAGAATGCCTTGTCTACAAGTCCTCTTACCCTTCACTATATTGCCCTATGTTGTCCCTAGCAAATGAGGCAATATGCCTTGCCATCTAGTCCTGGAAGGCCCCATGATGGCAAATTCCTAAAAGCAATGGGGAAAAATGGAATTTTGTGGAACTGTGTTGTGTTAAAGTTAGCAGGCAGAATTCCAGCTGTGTGGCACCTACACAGTATAATTTCCTTCTGTTGAAAGATGCAATGGTGAGGTTTAACTGCAGATTCCTCCCTTGTTCTCTGGTCTCTTCACAAGCAGATTGTGAAATGCTCAAGAAGCAGCTTTACATAGTGGGAAAAGATTACAACAGTCACATGTAGGTGTGTGTGTGCAATATTTCTCTAGGATCAATTGCAACATATGCCCCTCTTATGCAAGGCCCTTCTTGTGAACTGGGTAACATTTTCTTAATTCATAACACATCAAGGATAGAAGATATTAAGTTTCTCTATATGAGACTGACTCATTCAGTCAGATAATTATGCAAGCAGCATTCAGCTAATGCACACAAAGAGACCTCTCCCCCCCCCCACCCCGCTTTATGGCCTAATTGCTTTACCATTTTAAGATTAACTATCTTCCTGCCTGCATTAGAATTGCTTCTCCTAATATGAAAGCATGCCTATCCTAAGCTAAGCTAGATACCTAGCCATTATTACATTCCCCAAAGAGTTAATCAAGGGCTCCAGATAAAAATTAGCACCTTCCGTTGGCTAGGCAACCTTGATCTTCTTTTCACTGTCTTCAAATCTTCTTCTCCTGCTGGGCATCTGTGCCAAATAGACAGATCCCATGCCGTGTCATTCTCCTCCTGATTTCTATGTCAACTCCTTTTCAGTGATCTTGAATTGCCCTGGAAATTGCCTCTGTTCAGCAGCTAAAGACTGCCTAATTCCATCTTTGCTTGTTAGTCATTCTCCTCCCTCTCTGAATCCAACTTCAACATTACTGTTAGCTTCTTAGACCATTTCAACTTCCCTTCCCTGTGAGAGATTCTCTCTGTGTGAAAAATCTTTCTCCTAGTTCTTTCCCAGCTTCAATTATCACCACAAGTATAGTTTGTCTCTCTAGGAGAACATGTAACAAGATGGCAAACGGTGTGTACCTTCTCTGTTCTGTCACACTCATGAAGATAACATTCCTTTAGGCTATGGAACCACACAGTCCCTTGGGTTATAAAAGTCAGCTGTGCTAAACCAAGGACATCTCCACAAACACAAGGTTTTTTTCTTGGTCAGTCAGAATACCAAGGCAGTAGCCTATCTGCCTCAATGTGCATTAATTATTTACATTTGCTTATTCTGAACTGCATTTGATAATCTGTTCCAACTTCTTCCTTCAGGATGGCGCTATAGAGCTCCATATGTTAAAACATCTAGACATCGGAATAATTTTTTCCCTTGTGCCATTGCTCTGTTAAATACTATATGATTTGATATGTACTGGGCAGTGGCTTCTTCTTTTGGAAAAGTTATTTTACTGGGCAGTGTTATTGTTACTGTTTATTAATTTTCTGTTGCTATCCAAACGCACCGTTGATCTTGCTGTTCGTCACCAAAGACAAATTCCTTGTATATATTTTATACTTGGTCATTAAAGTATTTTGTATTTGTATTTGTATTTGCCATTTTATGCCAAATCCAGCAATTTGAAGATAGCTTTTGGAGGACCCTTCCTTTTTATTTTGACCACCATTAATTAGCAATGTGGGCCCTCTCACTGCTCACCCCAAACTCTTAAAAAGAGCATCAGCCAGCAGAAAGATGTCTGGGGAGACTCCACCATTTACATCCCCCCTTCACTGTGAGAACCAATATTTGCCTTTGTTCCCTCTTCTCTTTTTAACTAATTACCGAACCATAAGAGATCTTTTGTGGCCATTCCCTGTATTTGAGTAGGATTGCAGCATATACCTAAAGCTGTCTATTTCACTGCCCTCAAAGAGTAAGACTGCAAAGCATGGCAATGGTTGGCTTCTATGGTATTGAGGTTGGGAGTTTTCACCACACATAACTTGAACTCTGCATTGAACCATGGACCCTCCTTAACAATTTGCAGTGGCTCTATGACACAGCGGACTTTTCCACTTCAAAGAGCCACATTTGCCTATACGCCTACAGAAAATTGATTCCTGTCTCAGCACTGCGTGACCTTCAACAGAAGCAGAGAAGATGGCACTGTCATCAGCACTAGTTCCTATGGTTATCAGCTGATCTTAATTGGAGATCAGATTCAAAGGTTAACCGAACCAATGATTCTCTGAGGATGAGCAAAAGGATTGCCCACTCTGGATGACAATGTGATCTGAGCAGTCCACTTCCAACATAGCTGGCCGTTATAGAAATGACAAAACATTAAGAGTGGCGCCTGAGTAAAATATAAATAAGTGGCTTCTGATCTTCCTCTCTGCAGTTATACATATAATTCTGTTCAAACCTCTCTCTCTAAGATTACATCATAATTCCCTTCTTTCTACAACCTATTCTTTCTAACCATCAAAACCATAAGTCACACAATCATTGTCTTTGTTATGCAAAAAGCCCATAAGAGGTTTCCAGTCATTGATGAATGTCAATAATGACCTTTCTCTAATCAAAGAAGTTGGTTTGGCCATCTCAGCAAGTTCTGTCAATTTCACCAACCATTCCACCATGGTGGGTAATGCCAAATCTTTCCATCTTTGTGTATATAATAACGTCGCTCCAGTAATCATATCCTGAAATAATTTTCCATGACTTTTTTCTAACTGTGTATCCATCAGTCCTAAAAGGAAAAGTTCTGGCTTCAATTGAATATTAATCTTTAAAATCCTCTGTATCAATCTGTGTATTTGAATCCAATTTTTCTTTAGTTTTTTTACATGTCCACCAAGCATGATAAAATGTCCCTTCATGTTGTTCACATTCCCAACATACATTTGGAATGCCTTTATATGTTCTAGATAATTTCTCTGGTGTTCTTTATATATATATTTTTTCATGTTTTCTGTTCTTTTCTGTTCTTTTTCTTTTTTCTATCTCCACTTTTCTTTGCTTCTTCCTTTCTTTTCCTTTTTCACATTTACTATATTTTTTTCTTTGAATGTATTTCTTATTATACATGTAAAATCTTTTAATAAAAACTATTTTAAAAAAAAGAAGTGGTGCCTGACTCACTTTATTTCCCTCCTCATCCCTTTTTCCTTTCATGTTAAGCCTTGTTTAGATTTAGACCTGAGGACAGGCACATTGTTGGTTTTTGCTATAAGCAGCTCTGGGAACTTTTCAGATTCAGCAGTGGGACTGAAGTGCTATAAACAAACAAACAAATCTGGCTGAAACCAGGGTTTTGGCATAGCTGGGAGAGTGAGTCCAAGCACCGAGGCTTATTCAATTAACCATGGTTAAAAAAACAGGGCCTAAGCAATGTGTGGAGCTAGTCAGAAGGAGAGGCGGAAATACTTTGGGGTAGTGATATTTCCCCAGTTTGCAAAATAAAGCATTTACTTGGCATCAAGATAGTCGGTCTATGCCTGACCTTTCTTGAATTTTATCAAGTAATTCAAGAAAGAACTCACAGAATTCAACTGCTCTCCATACAAAATCCATTAGCTTTATAAAGCTGAACTAAAACATTGAGGAGAAAGCTAGCATCTAATTTTCTATGTGGAGGACATTTTGATCATGCAAATGCCCACCTTCATGGAAAATTAGGTATCTAATACAGCTAATCTCCATCACCCACAGACAAGAGTTTCTTTTCTGTTGTTACACAGGGTGAGATGCTACAGATGTCTCAAGGAAACTAATACCAGTACACACAATTTCCCCATGATCTGGTACAAACCAGGGTCATTTACCTTGGGCTGCAGGTTGAACCACTTTGGACTTGTGTCGCTCCAGTCCCAGGCATTCAAGGCAACCTCCACCTCTCCCATGAAAAGATTTCGGCCCAACGTATCATGATGCCAAACAGACAGGTTCAGCACCCGGCCCTGGAGTTCAGCCTTCTCAATCTTATACTACAGATCAAGATTGGTGGGAGAAGAGGAGAAAAAGAGAAAATACGAACGACTTTAGGGGTTCGGTCCAACAGTCCAACCCACAGTCATGTAGAGCCACTGTTCAGTAACATCTGAAAGACCATGTCTTCCCATTCTCATTTTCACCTTTATTGTGGGATGAGATTGCTGAATATTGGTGGCAATATAGGAGGACTGCAAATTAGGATTTGGGAGACAAAGGAACCCATAAGCTGCTCATCCCTACCATAGGATTTGTGTTCCAGACCTCTGTGCCACCTTCCTATGCGCCTGCTTCATTCTGTTTCCATCCATTTATGTACAATGCTTCAGACTAGTTGGGTATAAAAGTTGACCATTCCTAAGAGAATATTTCTGATGTTCCCTGGAATGTTCTGTTCTCCTTTCAGAACCACACTGAGCAGGAGGGCTTCAATAGTTTTCTAGAAGTAAATTGTCTGGGACAGAAACTGAGTTCTAGGGTGTGCCAGAGAGAGCTTACTTCTGAACAACTACCAAATCAGTGTTCCAGGGAATGGCTGAATTAGCAATTCCAGGAGAAAGAAGGAACGTCTTGAGAATGCTGGAAGGCTCTGTCCTTGGAATGGTGAATTTTGCACAACTTTGCTTTTGATTACTAGGTACTAATGTCAGAAGTTGCTTCTTCCCTCTCACCTTAAGGGACTCATTAAAAATAGGATCTAGACTTCTCTTCTTGACAGCAGTTTTCCTCTTGCTGTGATTGGATCTGTCAGGAAGCAGGTAGGTTTTGACATACCTGGGTGGGTGAGAAAGACATTACAAAGTCAGAGTAACTCACTATGAGAGTGATGCCCTAATGTGGCACCTTGATGCACTGGAATAAGATTTTATATCATCTGAGACATTTCTATAACGTACACCATTCCTGTCCCAAATAATGTACAAACACATTTTAATTATGGCCTTTGGCCAATCACGAATGATATAAATTTACAGAAAAGCAATCAATTCACAGGATTTGTATAAATTGACATCATTTGCATAAGGATATAATTATGTAAATTTATACTACATGGTTATGCAAATGGTGTCAATTTATGCAAATAACAACCCCTGCAGTTTTACAGCAGTGCAAAAGCTATCAGACTATCCAGATTTAATTCATTATTGTGGGGATGTCCAAATCCAGATTTTCTCTAGTAAAAATCTACTAAAGGGAGCTCCATTAAACCAAAGTTTGATTATGGTATCATCATGCTAGAAGTGGCCACAAGTCCCTTGAAAGCTTCTGTTGTCTCTAAATTGTGTTTCACACACCCAGGTGCCCTTCAGACAGTTCAAGGATGTGGAAACTGGTGGTCTGCAGAGCCAGCCCCTTCCCCAAACGTACGGGTCTGACCGCTGTTTTTTAGCTTCAGCAAGGTCTCGGCACTGAATGATCTGGACATGCAGTTCCTTCTTGGAGGAGTCATAGCGCAGAGAGAACTGGATGCAACCACGGACATCTATGCTCCCAATATCATTGTCACTGAACATGCTCATCATACTGCCACTCATCTGCAGTGAGATAAGAACAGTCAAGAATCAAGGAAGGAAGGGATAGAATCCCAATACAGGGCAAGGACAAAATTTTGGTCCTCAAGAGTGTGAAATCTTTCACGGAAATTTGAAAGAAAACAAAAAGCAAAAGCTGTTCAATAGCCATACTACACCCAGCCCAAACCAAGGAATTGCTTTACTGAAATTGTTTCCCTCACCATCAGGGAAGGGAAGGGAAGGGAAGGGAAGGGAAGGGGAGGGGAGGGGAGGGGAGGGGAGGGGAGGGGAGGGAAGGGAAGGGAAGGGAAGGGAAGGGAAGGGAAGGGAAGGGAAGGGAAGGGAAGGGAAGGGAAGGGAAGGGAAGGGAAGGGAAGGGAAGGGAAGGGAAGGGAAGGGAAGGGAAGGGAAGGGAGAAGTTCCAAATAAGCTGGGGGACCCAGAGAAGTTTTCCTGTATCTAAGTTATTCCCTCCACTTACAGGTGGACATACCATGTAAAGAGTCTGGAAAGAGTGCAGAGAAGAGCAACAAAAATGGTGAGGGACTTGGAGGCTAAATCCTAAGCAGACTGGTTAAAAAAAACTGGGTGTGTTTAGCTAAAAGAAGAGAAGGCTAAGGGGAAACATGATATAGCAGTCTTCCAATACTTGGAGTGCTGCCACAAGGAAGAGGGTGTGGATTTATTCTCTGCAGTGCCAGAGGGTAGGACAAGAACCAACAACTGGAAGATATGCATGCAGAGATTCAAACTTGAAGTGAGGAGGAACGTCCTGACCTGAGAGCTATTAAGCAGTGGCACAGCCTGCCTCCTGGAGTTATGAGCGCTCTATCACGGGAGCTTTTCAGACAAAGGTTGGGCAGGCATTTGTCTGGGATGGTCTGAAGATACCTGTCCTGGGCGGGCGGTTGGACTAGAAAACCCCAACATTCATTCCAACCCTAGGATTCTAGGATTCAGAACTATTCAGGGAAGGATATCAGGGAAGGGCATTTTCTGCTGAAGCAGCCTGCAACTCCAGGACTGCTTTCACCCCAGGACCATTTTTGCAATTCTTAGAACCTGCTTTGACCACAACTGTTAAAAACTGATGACACTATTTCCTGCCATTTGGAGAAGAAGAAACACAGAGAAACGGAAGCCCTAAACTAGGTTTATCCCATTTTTTTAAACGCCAAGACAAACCTTAGGTTTCACCCCAAAATATATGCGCTGATATCAAACCTAATTTCATATTTGAAAAAATAAATCTGACATAGAATTTAATTCAATGTGGAATCTGTTTTTGGACTATAAACTTGTGAACAGGTTTGTGCTGTTGCCAAAATTTGGTGTTTTCCTAAGATCAGTAATTAAGATTACAATATTGAACTCTTTATGATCTTTTAAATTCACCAAATTCCTTAGATTAGGCAGAAATTATAATTTTTTATTTCAGTTTCTGACTTAGAATTTGAATCATACTGGTTACAGTTGTGAACAATTGCAAAGTAACCTGATTTTAATAATGATCTATTTTCATATTGACTTAAAACTTGCAATTGACATAACATACTCTAATAGGGGATCGGCAGAAAAATGCAGATTTCTATCAATGCCAGTAGGAATTGTTTCTGTTAATTTTAAAATGCTTGTAAATCTCCTTTCTATATCCTATTTGTCCGTTCTATTTTTCTCTTGTTTTCCCTCTGACTATGCTGCTAAATCTAATACAAATATAATAATAATTTGTAAAACTTGCATGCTGCTTGACTTTCAACACTTCTTGGAGGCTCACGACAGTCAAAGAAATTTTGATACAATACAATCAACAGAATATAAAAAAGATAAAAGATAAAAATAAGGGGGGAAGGGAAAAAAAGTTCTAACCATAAATCGGGGGAAAATCAGACAACCCCAGCACCATGCTTTGCACCCCAACCCTGTATAATGCAGCTTTTAGCTTCCCAGAAAACGTTACGCTCTGATTCCAGCCGTGAAATCACATACCGTGGATGAACTCAAACTGGAGGCAGAGGAACTAGCATTCACCCCTTTAGACTGGGGGCTCACTGGATTCTCCTTGGATGGTAATGAAGTCAAAGTGGACCCTTGTCCATTTTCCAAGCCTTTGTTATTCTAAGGTTTCAAAATAATCAGGGGAAGAAAAGAGGAAAAACTGTTCTCATAACCTGCTGGCAACCTGGTAATCGCCGAACCTGAAGATCAATCCCTGAAATTCCAGCTGCAGAAGGACACATACAAAAGGGAGATCCTACTTCAAAGCTTCAGTATGTCCTTCTGGATGTGAACTCCCAGTTCAAGGTTACACAGTAAAACTTCAATGTTATGGATCCCCATTCAGGGAGTGAAGACGCAACAGACAAAATTTTAGTTTGGACTTTACCTCTGAATAAAAGGTAAAGTCCATTATCTCAGGCACAGTCTGGACCAGTGTTTCTCCACCTTGGCAGCTTGAAGATGTGTGGACTTCAACTCCCAGAATTCCCCAGCCAGCATGGATTTCTGGGAGTTGAAGTCCACACATCTTCAAGCTGCCAAGGTGGAGAAACACTGGTCTGGACAATTAATTTATGCCATTTGTGTAGATTCAGATGAAAAGATGTCATCGTTTTCAACTCTGTTGGGGTTTTTTGGATTCAAATCTATTCCAGTAAGCCTAGGAGTAGCAGCTCAGGCTCTGGATGCTGTTGTACCTCAAGACACTTCGCTTTCTGTTTTACCACTGTTTTAACTGTAAAGTTTATATTATTTTGAAAGCTGCTTAGAGCTTTGATTGGATATGAGGGGCATATAAACTGCAGTCACTAAAATAGATAGATCCGCAAGAATAATGCCTTCAAGGATGCACAATTGCTCAGTCTGTCTGGAATAAAGTAAGAATTTCAACTAAAGATCCCAAGTCCCTTTCCCATGTTTTTCCCTTGAGCTTGCAATTCTTCAGGCCCTCATTTGGAGTGGGGTCAAGGGGCCTTCGCTGCCTTCCTACCTGCACCGCGTCCTTGAGGGCTGGGTCTGATCCAGGTTGCTCTTCTTGTTCCACTTCCCCCGTCTCAGAACTCAGGCTGCTAAATGAGCTGCTTCTCTCTGCAATGGGCAGCGGGGTTAATGGATAAGGACAAAATGAGTCATGGGACTTGGAAACCCAGCAATTCTGTGCAAGATTTAATGCTGGCATCAAGTCATAACATGCAGCACAATTGAGAACTGCCTCAAAATGTCACAGCATGGGGTGCTCCTGCTCAAAATGCCAGCCAGCCACTTCCATCTCATTCGCACCCACCCACCCACGCACCCACCAAGACACCCACTCAAGAGGCAATGAGCAGGCTCATTCCTCATTAGGTGATTTTGGAGCCCTCCCCCCAATCTTCAAAGATTGTTTTCCTAAAGCAATTTTGTACTACCACTGACCTTGGAATTCCCCCAAGTCTGCTTTTGGGTGAGTGACAGACATCAGAAGATCAGTCAGCTATTAGTATAGAAGACCATGGAATATTAAGGCTCACAGGGTTTTACATTTATTATCCAGTAATTCTGTCAACAGTCCAGCTGAATAATTTAAACATCTCCATTCAGTGGAGGTAACTTGTGGGGGCGGGGGGAACTAAAAGAACGTGGTCTTGAATGCATGAAGGTGAGCCACATTGCCATGACTGCATCAAAGTGAGAAGCAATCAGTCAAACTTTATTGAGGTCATCAACCAGCAAGAAAGTGAGATTCAAACCAAGTTCTTCCTGATTTTTGGCTCAGGGTCTTAGTACACTTAATGGCATGAGGAAAAAAGTCCAGGCGCTTGAGAATCCAAAGTTCATGGCTTGTGCTAGAGTGCTTTAAAGGCAGACTTCAAGTCCTCATGACTAAAGTTCAGGAATCACTGGAAAATATCTTCCAAAATCTCCAAAGTGCCAGTGGAGCAGGATTTTCAGTGTTCTTCTTTGTCCCATTTAAAGGACCAACAGAAGCAATGTTGAGTAACATTGAATAACATAAATAAATATGCACACATTGCTAAAATTGTTTTCACAGTCTATTTGCAAGTGTTCTCCAGGCTTGAAGTAGAATTTAGAAACTTCCTTGCTTATCTTTCCAAAGAAATATCAATGACAGATGAGCACAGTGGGTTCCTCGAAGCCAATGTTTCTCAACCTTGGCAACTTTAAGATACGTGGACTTCAACTCCCAGAATTCCCCCAGCCAGCCATGAGGGAATTCTGGGAGTTGAAGTCCACGTATCTTAAAGTTGCCAAGGTTGAGAAACACTGATCTAAGCTCACCAATTACTACAAAAGATTACACCGCCCTTAGAGCAAATACAAGATGCCTATCCCATCCAATCTCAAAGGCACATCCCTTGAACCAGGAAGGACACGCAGAAGTGGAAATTGAGCCTTTGCACCTCAAGTGGCCAAAAAAGTCTGTACAAGGAAGGCAGAAGCCACAGCCTAGAAGGTGATCCCTAACCACTGCAGAGAATATACAGGCCACTTGCAGAAATATGCTACGTTGGCCTCAACTTCAACATAAAGTCACCCTCTGGGGGAGATGGGGGGCATATAAATTTAATACATTTAAATTGAATAAATACATAAATGAAATTAAAATGAAAAAGTAGGCACAATGTGGAAGCACTTCAAGACTAACCAAATTATGGGGGCAAAAGCTTGGGGGAGCAGCAGATCACTTCTTTAGATGCACGGCGTGATTTGCTATTACAAAGAGCAGAAGAGGAGGGAGGGGTGGGGAGAAATGAGGGTGGGAGCTGGTGGGTCTAATGCACCCTGAAGATGGAGAAGAAGAAGCTGGGTTATTGCTTCTTGTACATGGCTTGGTTTATGCTTTGGAAACAAATAAACAGCTGATAGAGGAGGGGCAGTCCGAGGACAACCCCAAGTGGGGTGGGAGAGCTGAATTACTCTTTGTCCTTCCTGGGACCTTAGCTATTCTTCCCTCCCCAGCACTGATCTTTGCACTGGGAAATAGCTTTCCGGAGTACTAATGGGAATTCTCCCCGTAGAAATAAGAACCCTCGTTGGGAGAAGGAGTGAATTTTCATCAGAATAATAGCTATGAGGAAATGGATTGTGCTGCCTCCCTCTGACCCCTGCAGCCCCAACTCTTCTTCTAGGGCAGTGTTTCTCAACCTTGGTAACTTTAAGATGGGTGGACTTCAACTCCCAGAATTCCCCAGCCAGCCATGCTGGCTGGGGAATTCTGGGAGTTGAAGTCCACCCATCTTAAAGTTGACAAACATTGCTCTAGGGTTACATAAAAATAACCTATGTGGTTATTTACACTAAAAAGAAATACCCGTACACTAACACAATTGAATACATTTCACACCATGTCCTGTAGCTACCCCAGGCTTCACATCCTGGCACAGATGCACATTTTTTATGTGTTTTTACCTAGAGTGTTTTCAACTATCAACTCTTGGGAGCAGACTCCATCCTTGGATGTCAAATCGACCTCCTAAAAGAGAGAGGGAGAGGGAGAGGGAGAGGGAGAGGGAGAGGGAGAGGGAGAGGGAGAGGGAGAGAGATGTGACCTGGATGCAGGTGATCGGAGCCCAAACGTATCTTCAGATCCTTCTCACCATAAGCAAACTGCACCGGTGACTGTAACTGCAGCCAGAGCTACACAGCCCAAGCCGTTTGTCAAAGCAGCCTGGAGTTAACAACAGCAAAATACTCTGGATCCACAAGTCTCCAGGGATATTTGTAGATTTCTATCTTCTACTTTGGATTTTACAAATGTTATTTGCACAAATGCCACCCTGTAGTTTGGGAAGGTTCTTGCTCTCAAAATGAAGAATCGAGGTTTTCAAAGGGGGCTCTTTTAACACCAAAGGGCAAATCTGGCAAATGGTGGCCTTCCAGATGTTGCCACACGGCAGCTCTCAGCATTCTTCATTATTGGATGGCTAAGCAGGAACTGGAAGTTCAGAAGCATCTAGAGGTTGCCCATTTTGGTTTCCGGAGCCAAATCAATGTTCCTGCATTTTAGGAGTGATACTCAGCTATGCCCTTTCTGCTCCCAGTGCAATATTGGCAGGGATAGTACTAGAAATGAGTATGTTGGCAGCTGCCCTGGCCCTTCTTCAGATCCGGCATCTGGACTCTGTTCCACCTCCTTGTTATCACTGTCATTTACAACTGGCACAAATGTTCACAACCACCATCCACTCTGGATGATGGATTCCTTAGCCACAATAAACCACTTACCAGGGTCTCTGTCGGCTGGGGTGACTGAGGCATGGTGGTCTCAGGGAGCAGCCTATGAGGAAATGGAGATGTGATTATAATTTCATAGCAAGCTCGCTGGTTCAGTCCCCAGGAGATATCTGGTTGGGTTCCATCTACCTTCCAGAAGCTGCTCATAAGAGAGCTCCTTCCAGAGGGCAACCTGTCTTCTACTGCCCCAGATAAGGATAAATTTCAACTGAAAAGTGTAGATGATAAAAGCAGTTAAGAGTGGAGTGGAGATCACATGGCTCTGCAGATGATGCTAAACTAAATTTCCCAGCTTCCCTCATTATTGACCATGCCAATGGGAGCTCCTGAGAGCTGTAGTTCATCTGGAGGACACAGGATCCCCTCTCCAATATAAGGGACTCAGGGACTTTCCTCTCAGTAGAAGCCTTCAGTTGGACTACTATGTTCTGGGAATGTTGTACTTCTGGATTTTCTCAAAAACGCTGGATTACATCTGGGAGAATGCAGAGCCCCAGGTGATATGCAGATGATCAGCAAGATTTCTGATATCTAAAAGTTTAACAGTAGCAGAAATAATTCTATCTAGTTAAATCAGAAAGGAACAGATTTACTTGTGAAAGGATCTAGATCAAGCTCCAATACTAGCAACTCTAATTCCTGAGTTGGGCTCAGAAGAAATACCTTGTTCTGAAATTCTTCAAACCACGTGTTCAATCCAGGGATTGGATTACAATGCCTGGATTGACATTTCTTTTTGCTGAACCAAACTTGTTTGCAAGGCACATTTTCTAGCTCTAGCTCTTTGCTGGAGCTTCTGCTGCAAGACCCTGTTATGTCATCACCCTTAGAAAAATGCCTACAGCTTTCTCAAAGAGCTCTTCTTCCTTGATCATTTAGAGACTGTTTTCTGCTCTAAGAATGAAGTTTTAGCTGTTTTAGCTTTTGGAGAAGCTTGCATTTTCAGAGCAAAGACAGACCTTCCTTCCACCTGAATATGAAAGCTGCTTACATATCCATAGCCTCTGTTGTCTTCTCATCCTCTGGCACATCCAGAGCCTCCATCATGTTCTCATCCTCTGGCACATCCAGAGCCTCCATCATGTTCTCATCCTCTGGCACATCCATAGTCTCCATCGTGTTCTCATCCTCTGGCACCGGTTCATGGATCACATCTATATTCTCCAGGCTGCTTTGTTGTTTGAATTCCTGTTCATGTGCTTTGATAAAGTGAAAGTAGTAACTCTTTTACTGCCTAGCATTATGCATCGTCACAAAGTCAACATTAACTAAAGGTACCTTTCTTTTCAGGAACAGTACTGCATGAATCCAAAAGGATGAGAACCCTGAACTGAAGACAATTCTCCCCACCACCTCAAAAAAGGGAGATCAGACAGAAAAAAAAAATCCATCATCCTCATGACATTCTGAGCAATCTGAGACCATCCTCCGATCTAAAAGCTACACTAAAAGCTAAATTACAAGACTGTGAGAGCTGTTAAGCAACGGGACGGCCTGCCTCCAGGAGCGGTGGGTGCTCCATCACTGGAAGTCTTCAAAAAAAGATGGGATAGCCTTTTGTCCAGAATGGGATGAGGATCCCTGCACTGGGCAGGGGGTTAGACTAGAAGACCACCAAGCTTCTTCCAACCCTAGGATTCTGTGATGATTTGAGGAGCGTCTTCGTAAGTTAGTTAGCTCCCAAAAGATTGATTCTCTTGTTTCTTTTTCCTTAGTCTTGGAACCTAAGGAATAGAGAACAGTCAAGCCAGGTACTGTATTCTTCTCTTACCTTTGGGCTTCTTTCTCCGGCGGATCGAAGCTCGGACAATGTCTGCCCCAAAGAGATTGCGCTGGTGCCGTTTGGAACGGACATCACGGAACCATTCGCCGGACAAGATCTTCAGCCAGTTTGGGTCAGAGATAGACTTGCGCAGTTGGCTTGAGACAGTAGAAAGAGGGAAAGAGAAACAGACAAGTTGGAAAGCTTCCCTGTGCCAGAAGCTCCTCTTCCTCTTCCTCCTCATTATCATCTATTTGGAATCCAACTGTTTTGCCCAGAAAGCTTTCAAGGCAGCTAACAAAACACAGATAGTTGAAAGTGAATCAAAACAGTTAAAACTACTAATTCAAACCAACAAGGAACTGGGAAAAGGAGATTCCAATGCCTCACTGAAAAGCTGAAACCATGGTAGCTAAATGCAACCTTATGTTTGGTTACCTGGAAGTAAATCCAACTGAACTCAAGGTGACTACTTTCTGAGTAGGCATAAGACTAGTCCAGTGTTTCTCTACCTTGGCAACTTCAAGTTGTGTGGACTTCAACTCCCAGAATTCCTGGCTAGCTGGGGAATTCTGGGAGTTGAAGTCCATACATCTTGAAGTTGCCAAGGTTGAGAAACACTGGACTAGACAGTAATCCATATGCCAAGGAGGAAATGTGTTGTCTGTCAGACTCACATAAATCACAGCTGGCATGACCAAGGTTGAGAAGCTGAAAGTCTTCAGCTAACATAATCTAGGAGGGATATACCTCCTCCCAACTCAAATACAGACTAATAGCATACTTAATACTCTGTGCAGATTGTTACACAACCAAACCTGCATTATTGCTTTGTAAGGAGGCATTATCAACCAGGAGGAGCCTCAAAGTTGGTTAAGGATCCCTGTACACATCTGCATTCATGAGGTAGCAAGGGAGGACAAGGGACGTTAGATGTTGTGGTGCAAAACATACAATTTCTGGTGATGTTGCTGCAATTTTATCATTTGCATCTTTCTGCATATTGTCATTATGCCCCATCCCTGCTGGTCTTTTAAGACTTGGCTCTTCACCCAGGCATAGGGGTTGGGAGATTAGTTGAACCTGTGAGGTATTATTAGTCTACTGTTGATGGGTATATTCTCAATTTCCATTTTTCTGTCTTTTGTTTGTTTGTTTGTGTGTGTGTGTGTGTGTGTGTGAGAGAGAGAGAATGAGAATGTACTGTATATGTATCTTTTTATTCTTATATTGATGTTTTTAACTGTTCGCTGCCCAGAGTACCCTTGGTGAGATGGGTGGTCATATAACTTGAATCAAATCAAATCAATAAATTATGCTGTACATGACATCATCATGATTTGTAAGAGATGCCAATGCCTGTAAAAGCTTTTTTAAAAATATATATATATTGGGGATGGACGCCAAAGCAGCCCAAGTCTAAGTATCAATGGCTCTGACTTACTTGCTAATCCCCAGGGTGGGGTATGGCAAGACAAAAATGAAAGGGAGAATAATGTAATGGACACCCTCCTGAGCTGCTCCATTTCTGTGTGGGTAGGAAGATGTCCCACCCAGATGTTGCCCTGCCCACTCCAGAATGGCTAGGCCAATACAAAAGACGTACCAGGTCCCACATGTGGCCCGATGACCATGGATCGCCTCTCTATGGCTTCAATGAATGAAACCATGAAAAACATCTTGGTGAGAAGCCCCATCAGAAAAAGAGATAACCCTAATCTGGCCACTCTAAGAAAGCATCCAATGTTACTCAGCCTATTGGAACAACAACCACAGAGCAGGTTCTCACTTGATCCGCCCCTCCTCGGACATCTGGAGCTGCAAGTCTCTCTGCAAAACTTCCACAATTGCATTCTGCTCCTCCTCGGTCAGGAAGCTGAGGTCCAGCAGGGCCTCAATGCCAACGTCTTGATCCATGGAAAGTACTTGGTAAGAATATTTCAAATCAACACCATCCAGTTCTAATCCCGCCAGTGTTTGCTAAACATTAGTGTCTTCCTGGCGATACATCCTCATTGTGGAACTGGAAGGTCCGGCCAGCAGACGAATGTTATTGTTCTCCTTGTTGCCATAGGTACAGAAACAATTCTGAAGAAGGAAGTACCCAGTTCTACCTGATGAGCCATGGGTGATGATTCTCCATTCAGGTTGCCTTCAGAGAAGGTGCAACCTAGTGGGGGAAAGATAAAGGAATGATTTTTACTTCAAACACAATCACAGAAGCTAAGAAGTGGGCCCATGGCCCACTCAAATTGATGCACATCTAGATAGCTTTTTTTAAAAAAAGAAAAGACAGACACTAACTCTCATGGATCTCCCCCCCAAAGCCTTAGAAACTGTAGTTTGATCATTTTCATATGATGCTTTTTAGTAATTCAGCAATGGTGTACAGTAGGCTTACCAGCCCTATTTGTGCTGTAGTCTTGCCACATGCAGCATTCCTTCCTCATGGGAAGGGCAGTACTGGACAGTTTGGGTCCACTTTGACCAGTATGGAAAGTTCTAAATTATTATTGAATTGAAGGTCAGTAGCTCAATCCAGTAAAGAACAGTAGATGATGGGAGTAAAGGCTGCATGAGAATAAATGCTTAGTAACTGGCTGTGAGAACCAATCTGGTGTAGTGGTGAAGGCACCAGGCTAGAAACTGGGAGATGGTGAGCTCTAGCCCCACCTTGGGCATGAAGCCAGCTGGGTGACCTTGGGCCAGTCCCTCTCTCTCAGCCCTGGAAGAAGAAGAAGGCAAGGGCAAACTACGACCAAAAATGTTGCCAAGAAAACTGCATGGACGTATCTAGGCAGACGCCAGGAGACAAGACCGACCCAAAGATTTTATTTATTATTTGTGTGTGTGTATGTACACACACATACACACACATGTATATACATACACACACACACAATATAAAATCATTAGTAACTGGCTGTACATTAATCAGGGAATAAGACAAGCATGTCTGATCTTCACTTGGTTGTTTAATGTATCGATGGATAAATGTAGTTTAAGGAATTCTTGCAGGGTTAAGAGATGCAGTGGAGGTACTGGCTGAGACTCTGAATAATCTGCACTGAATGTTAGATTGTATGATGTAATAAGTTGCATGAAACTGGATGGATCTTTTACTGTTCAGAAAGAAATTATTGTAATTCTTCATTTTACTCTACGATTTATACTGTGCTGACTACTGCTGTTGGTATTTATATATTACTTATATTTTAATAATGACTTGCAGTTTTTATAGTGGTATAAGATATTCTGTATGTACAATTAACTAATGAAATGGTGAAGTCTAACCTAAAAAATTTAGTCCAATCCAATTCTATCATGGTTGTAAATTCCCTATCCCTTCACTTAGTGTTTTATTTTTCTTTTTTGCCTCTTTTTTTCTCTTTCATTGTTTGCCTTTGCCTTTCTCAAAACGTTTAATGAAAATATAATTTAAAAAAGGAGTATGGATTTGAAAATGAATGCACCGAAGAGGAAGACAGTTGTGTTTGACAGGGAAGATGGAGACAGACACACAGACAGATTGATAGATATGATGAAAAACTAGTAGATGACTACTTTAGTAAAAAGTAGTTTACCAAAGTGGGGAAATGAATAGATAATTTTTATGACGTGTAAATGTTGGCAGAAAGGTAGTGGTTAACATATGGTCTATTGTAAAAATGATGCTTATTGAAAGATGCAAAAATTGCTGTGTATAATAATGTGCTTCTGTTCATTTTGCTATATGAAAGCGAGAGTTGAATTTGTCAAGAAAAACATGTCGAATCCAATAGGAATGTGATATTTAAGAAGTGCATGTGATAAAGCATGAGAGAGAGGATTAAAATAAATTGTTGCTGAATAAATGTGGATTGAATCCAAAAGTGTGTGACTAGTTTGAAAGGACTACATTATTCTTTATTCTTTATTATAATATCAATTATATAGCTGCCTATCTCACAATTGCAACTTTGAGTGGTGAACACAGAATCAAAAAACAACAGAAACAACGTAAGGAAGTAGTGATAACAACAGTACAACAACAACGTAATGGCACCCAAGTACAATCTGACCCAATCTATATAACAATCATCATAGTAAGAAACATTATATCGATGGGCTCACCCAAACTCCAGACCTCACAGTTGAAGGAACAACCAGTTCTTCAAGGATTTATGAAATGCCAGCAGGGTCAGTGACAAGCAAATATCAGGGGGTATGATGTTCCAAAGGGCAGTACCTGCAAAAGAGAAGGCATGCTTCCTGGGTCCTGCCAGATGGCACTGTTTAATAGTTGGGACCTGGAGTATGCCCAACTTGCAAGATCTAGTGGGGCAAGCAGAAACAACTGGAGAAAGTGGTATGGTCATATAGAGAGAATACATGGGAATCCTACTGCAAAACCAATCTATGAAAGAAGAGTGAATGGGTCAAGAGGAAGAGGAACACCAAGGAAGCCATGGATGGATGGAGCTGATAAGAGCCTCAAAAAGAAAGATGAAAAGTTTAAAGAACAAAAGGCAATGGATGAGGTGGTGGATGGATATCATGGAAGCAAGGATGACTTGTAAGGACAAAAAATAATGGAAAGGTAGAGCAAATAGCATTGGTATAAGCTAGATTTAGCTATGCTTTCTTTTCTTTTCTCACACCTTTAATTTCTTTGGCTTTCTTTTTCTTACTGCACTTTGTATGACGTTCCTAGAGACTTCCTAGTTTTTTTCCCACAGAACTATAATTCCCAGTTATTCCTGAGAGGAGGAAAAAAGGTTATGAAAGCAATATAAGGCTCTGCAAGATAGATGTGTCTATCCTTCTCCCTCCCCATCCCATTCCCCACTCTAGTAAAGAGGAAGATGCCTTGGAGCTCAACTCCATACCCTTTTCTTTCTTCCAGGATGTTTTTTCGTCTTCTCAAGTTAGCCTACAGCTCTGGCTTTTCCAGATGGTTCCCCAGCCAAGAGCTAACCGAGACCAACCATGCTTAGCTTCCAAGATCAGGCAATGCCCAGTGGAGATAATGCATCTCACACTGGGAGAAATGGAGAAGCCATAATGAAGCTTCAAACTTCTTCCCAATGAGAAGCAGGAACCCAGCCATCTTCAGCTACATTGAGGTGGGCACTACGAGACATGCTGGCCACACCAGCAGCTTTGGGGGGGGAGCTGCACATGAATAGCTGGGGTTGCCCATCCCTCTATCAGCTGTAAAGGAAGACTGCCTCTCCCTTCATATTTATTCTTCTTTTATAGCAAACATTCAACTTACTGTGATTACAGAGTATGCACAACAGAGAGGTAGTTTGGGGAAAGCTTTGCTTATTTTGGAACCTGTGAGATTGTATTTCTAGAAAAAGATTTTTATTGTATTTCAGTCAATCTCCACATTTCCCTGAACATGTCAAAGCCTTACTCTTGTTTCTCAAGCATCCTGTTTTGCTCCTGGTCTGTGTAGCTCACACCATCTGAATTCATCCTTAAAAGGCAGGAACAATTGTGAATTGCTAACACTCAGTTCCACCATAACATTTTTTATTTCAGTACAATAAATGGCTGTTTGGCTACACAATTGTATTTTGTTCATCTTTAATTCTGTGTTCGTTTTGTAAAGACTTCTCATCATTATGGAAAATTGTACTGATGTCTGTTGCAAATCCCCTTTCAACAGAGTGATTACTCAAGAAGAGAAGAGAAATAAGCTTGAATAACTTGGCAATCCCTTAAAAGGTTCTTTCATGCACACTTCAAAAGAATGAATGAAAGTTCTGAAAAACTCTTGTTTGTTTTGATGATCAATAGACTTCCTACTCTACCTGCTAAAATGCTTTGGCATGGTATTACAAAATTCAGAGACTGACACTGTTAGTGAAAGGTAAAGATGCCTTTTAGAATCAAAAGATTAGCAGAAATGCAAAAATACAAAATTAAAGTACTTAAAAAAAAAGGCAGTGTACAGCTTTTGCATTCCTGCTATGTCAATTCCTCTCCTTGTCAACTGTTTTTGGGCAGGATCCCACAACCTACCAGTTTCTTAGTGGACTTCCTGCAGATGATGAAAGAGACTTTGAGCAACCAGTGCTTGTGTCACAATAATTCAGAGGAGCCTTTTTTCGCAAACTATATTAGCAGTCCCTTTGCCACCTAGACTGATATAACCACTTCTGAAGGCTACTCCAAGTATCCTGCCGATGGCCCAGTTCATTTCAGCCATGCAGTGGGCCTGCCCTGATACACCGGACGAGCCTTCCTTAGAAGTTTGATCTTCCTCAGACGTTACCATAAAATAATAATTCACTTATTTATTCATTGAAATGTATTATCATGCACTTACACACTTGCACATACGCCAAGCGCACATATAGTAGGCTGGTGCAGCGTCCTTAAGATTTTTTTTTTACTTACATGTCTATATGCACCTTGCACTCTTGTTCGTGCTGAGGTTTGTGGGAAACTCTTGCTGCTTTAGATAAGCAAAGGGAACCTGGAACAAGTCCGTTCTTCTTAACAAGACTGCCATCTCTCAACAGCTCCCCAACTGATTAATCTGGTGCCTACAGAATCTTCTAGCCTGAGAGGGTCAGGGTCACACTCCCCCCCCCCAAAAAAGTGGGGCCAGGATAAAAACTAATTTTTATTTCATTTCACTGGAATTAAAATGGACGTAATAATATACTCAATAGATGTAGTTATTTATAATGATTTGCCTGCTCATTAGCAACCCTGTGAGGGAGGCCCAGGTGAGGGAGGATGACTGGCCCAAAGTCCTCAATGTGTTTTCAAGGCTGGAGGTAGATGCCAACCTGGGTCTCGCCATTCCTAGTCAGCTCCTCCACCAGTACATCAGACTAGTTCTTCATATGACTCTATTCCAGTGATGCTATTCATCATCATCTTCTTCTGTCATATTAAAAATTGCAGGTCAACCTTTGGAGGGAAGGACTGCGCCAAGATTTTCAATGACTGTGCAACCCTGGAGACCTACGTTCCTTTTAAAATGTATGAATCCTAAGCAGGCAGGTCTGTTCCTTGCAAAGCATACATTCAGTAAAATAGTGCCATGTCAATGGCAAAGGGATATAATGAAGACACTTCAGTGATTTATACTGTTTATTTTATTTTTAACGTTTTTTTAAAAAAAGAAGAATTGGGCCCATGGCCAAGTTGTCCAAACCTCCAAGATGAAAATAGGAGATATCCCAATCAGTTTTACACTAATGCGCATTAGCAATCAAATACTGTCTGTTAATCGAGGTTGTATCTAATACCACTGTATATCTCAAGCCGCATTAAGCAGCTAATCTTTCAAAAGACTCAGTATTTTTTAAAAATGGGAAACTTCAGCATTCAACAAACTCTGGTCCAATCTAAAGCTGAGACTCAAATAAATATAGTATCTTAGGTGCCCAAAAACTTTGCAACAAACTAAGATAGCTACCCGTCTATCAGCAACAGGAAAGATGTGCCACTTCACTGAAAAAAACCTTGGGTGAAGAATTGTGTTACCCGTCTACACTCAAACCCAGAAAAGAAAGAAAGGAAAGGAAAGAAAAAATTGGGGAGGGCTACATGAACAAAACCGGTTTGACAGCTCTCAGGAAGTGGTGTGGTTTGCTCAAATATATTTATAGTAGCCTGTGTCAGATTCAAGGTCTTGTCTTCTCTGGGGAGAAAACATTCCAGAAAGCAGGTAAATCTCAGCCAGTGTGATGGAATGGTTTGGTGAAGGCCGCGCTCGGGGAGATAAGCATTTCCTTGGCCCCCGGAATGAGCGTGGGAAGGTGAAGAGGATGAGACTGGCACCACCCTAAGGAATTTGCAGTGTTTGTTTGCTGGCTTGGGAAGTTTAGATTCAGTCTGGCGAGATTGATGTCAGGTTCAGCCCAAAGAACTCCACTGTACAGATACAGTTCTATTGCATTTATTAGCTTCCACCTACAGGACAGAATCTCACCAGACTGAATCTAAACTTCCCAAGCCAGCAAGCAAACACTGCAAATTCCTTAGGGTGATGCCAGTCTCATCCTCTTCACCTTCCCACGCTCATTCTGGGGGCTAAGGAAATGCTTATCTCCCCGAGTGCGGCCTTCACCCAACCATTCCATCACAACCAGGCTGTTGTTTCTTAACTCCCAAAAGTTGTGTTCACGCAACATATTGCATCACAAAGTAAACAGCCACAATTTATCCTCCTGTGCTATGAAATCTAATCCATACAAACCAAGTTAATTGAGCAAAACCGGATACAGTTATCGATGGCTAAATATAGCATAGCCAAATTGTGGATGGACACCTGGCCAGAAGCATCATTCTTCATTTACTGCCTGGTCATCATGGTGGAGAGAGTTCCAGGATATTCTTCCTTGCAAAACACATGCTTACTTCCTAAGGGGAATTTTAACAAGGGTGTTTTTTTTAATAGTAAGCTGAACATTTAATCCAGTTGGATCCAACTGGGGACACACATCCAAACGTGGTTTCCCTTAGTCTGCCTATCCTCCAGCAAAGGAGATCCAGTGAGATCTTAATTAATTAAAGTTAATGTTGTATTATAAATTGTATATTATAAATTGTATACCAATCAGCATTTTGTTGGGGAAGGTGCCTACTTTGGAAAGTGGCCAGTCCTAGAAGAACTACCAAAAAACTGTTTGGCACTGCAGTAAAGTGAATGGTGCATTGGGCTAAGACCTTCACAGTTTGGGGTTCAAATTTGCTCACAGCCATGATGCACACAGGATGAACTCAGTAGTCTAGCCTACCTCAGATGACTGCTGCAAGGATAAAATGGGATGGGGTAAGCCATAGATGCCACTTGAGCTTCTGGGTGAAAGGAGTGGATGAATGGATGGAGGACAGAAGATACATGTAGGTAGGCAACTGAAAGGCTGCACTTTGGTTCTAAAAGCTCCTGCCTAAGTTGATCCTCATCTCAGCAAGTGGCCATGTATGGATGGTCTTGTTTGGGCACTGAAGCTAAGCAGGATCTGGTCCGGTTAGTACTTGGATGGGACCCCTCCAGGAAATATCAGAACTATAGGCTAGAGTGAAGAAGTGAAAAACTATCCTGGAAGAAGACAATGGCAAGCCAGAAGGGTACTGTGATGAGAAAACAGCATGGATGTGTCCTGAAGTCTGCAGGAGGTAAGACCGACTTTCTTATAAACCTCACTTCCACCAGGAACATAAGACATGCCTTTAGGAAGACTGCTGATAATGCTGATCTATGGTATAGAGTCATCAAGATAAAGGTTTGAACATTCAATATCAGTTCATCACCCTTCCCTCTTTTTCCAGTGTTCAGGCTTTGAATCCCAACTTTCATGTAGCCAACATGTGACCACCATCCAGGATCAGCAGGTTTATGATTTGCAAAAATGACTAAAACAAAATAAAACCTTTAGGGGAAAAAAACCTTCAGGTGGACAGAACCTGGCCTACAGCTGAGCAATTATGCTCAGAGGCTCCAAAATGCAGACTATGTTTCTCAACCTTGGCAGCTTGAAGATGTGTGGACTTCAATTCCCAGAATTCCCCAGCCAGTACTGGGGAACTGAGAAACACTGCTACAGGTAGTCCTTGCTTAACAATCACAATAGGGACCAGAAAATTGGTTAAGTGGGACAATTGTTAAGTGAATTAGACCTGATTTCATGACCTTTTTTGTGGTGGTCATTAAGCAATTCACCATGGTCATTAAGCGAATCACGTGTTTCCCCATTGATTTTGCTTGCCGGAAGCCAGCTGGGTAGGTCACAAATGGCGATCATGTGACCTCAGGATGCTGCAACTGTTGTAAGTGTGAGCTGTTTGCCAAGAGCCCAGATCGTGATCACATGACCACGGGGGTTCTGGGGCAGTGGGAACTTCAGGCACTGGCCACTTTTTTAGTACCTTCGTTCATAACTTTGAACGGTCACTAAACGAATGGTTGTTAAGCGAGGACTACCAGTATAAGGAATAGAGCAGAAAAGTACAAAGGAGAAAGAACAAAATGAGTGGGACCTCAACTGAGCACTGTAACATTTTGATTGCAGGGGCCACTTTGTATCGATGATGGAGTTTAATTTTTCCTGCATAGGTAAATTCATTCTACACTTTCCCTGCCTTTATGAAATGACACATTCTCACATCAATCCGGTGGCAACATTTAAGCATAACCTGTGGATGACATACTGTAACCGGATAATTAAAGAATTCCCAGAATTATTTTGTGCCTGGTTGCTTACCCTGAAACCATGTTTTAAAACTGCCATGACGTTTCATTATTAAAACACATTTTTAGGCACTAAACTACAGGCGTATCCATGCTTGTTACCATTTGAAGGTGGAGGCTAAAGCGATTCCAGCAAGAATTTTTAAGAGAGAGGCATGTTAAAAGAGCGAGAAGGTATTGCTGCAACTTCTGACGCTGCTCCAATTGGAGCACCTGGGCCACAAAGCCAGACTTTTCGAGATGGGGTGCCACACCTGTGAAACAAACTGATACAGCCTGCTTCAAACAATGGCGTTTGGAGGGGAGGGCTCGTGAAGGCAAAACCTGATGTTTGTGGAGGAGCAGTCCCAGCTTAGAAACACCTTCTTTCTGAACCAAAGACCTCGTTTGCTTTGAGTGTTTTGCTGGCAGCAGCATTCCAAAAAGGAGTGTACCATAAAACTTTTCTTTACATTGAAATCAAATTACAGTTCAATCTAGTTTCTACGATTACTCTTCAATCATATCTTTAATCACTTCTCCTATGACATTAGAAATTAAAATTTAGCCACAATTTTTGGAAGCCTCTGCTAGTCACAACCAAGGATTCCAGCAAGCTCAGTTTCTGCCTGAGGAACTTGGTTGACCTTCAAAAGTTAAGCAAAGTTAGGTCTGGTTAGTACTTGGATGGGAGGTTACCAGGAAATCCCAGGGCTGTAGTCTAGACTGGGGAATTGAGCAAAATTTCCAGACAAGACATGGCAAACCACTTCTGTATTGTTGCCAAGAAAACCATGTGACACATCCATAAATTCACAAAGAGTCCAGGGCAACTTACAGAAGACTTGATTTTTAGTCTCAGATCACAAGAGGCTAACAGTTTAGAGAAGCTACATTCACTTGGGATCAACAATGATCATCAGGGGCTTTAATGCAAGAACAAGATAACATAGAGCAATTTATTTTTCAGTTACTTCAACTGAAAAATTAATTAGTATCTAAATGCAATGAAATCTGAAGCGTGCAATAAGATGCAATAAGAGCCACGTGAAGGGGTTGATGCAGTTCTCAGCTTCAAGAAGCAAACTGCCTGGAGTCAGCATTGAGTGTTTTGGCTGATATAAAAGCAATATAAAAATACCACATTTCTTATTGAATTGCATTGAGTAATTTGCTATCTTGTTCTATTAGAGATTTAGAAGGGGACAGCAATGTCTAAAAGCTGGAGTTAGTATGGCCATTGGCTAGGAATTCGGGGGTGGGTCCTCAGGCCACCACATCTGGATGGCACCAAGTATGGGAAAGTGGGACAAAATAAACTGAATTTTATCTGGAGAAGACTTCCTCAGCCTGGGGTCTTACAAATCCATAGTGGAATACAAGTCCCATCATCTGTTCCAGAGGAGAATGATCCTGTAAGAGCGATGGTTCCACACATCTGAAAGGTGCCAGGTTTGAAAAGGCATCTCTGGATAAAAAGTGACATAGTTTCCCTACTTGTCAGCCAGTTCATACACACCTTACTGTAAGCAACTCGGTTGCATTGCCTTTTGCAACTTTGATTAGGAAAGACACAGATACTTGGGCAATCTGTGGAGGAAGACTGCAGCCAAAGAAACAGCTAGAAAGATTTGATCTGCAGTGTGAAGCAACAGAATGGTGTGAGAGCATGAAGCCGACTGCTCCACAGCCCTGAACTGCTCTAAAAGCCATCTCACAGGACTAGCAAGATTCTTCCCACTTGCAACCACAACTGTTGAAATTTCCAGACAAGGGCCAAACTGCTGGGGAATTCCAAGAGATGGGTTCTCAGCACCTCTTGCTTGCCCAAACATTGTGGTAGGGGTGACCACAATGGAGGGCTCCCAAAAGTCAAGGTGCCAGCCATAACTATACCTTTTTGATGTGCATCGCAACATGCGTCATGGGAGGGGGCTTTGACCGCATGGTGGCAGTCACCATTTTGACTGTTTGACCCTAACCCTGCTGGCTGAGGAATTCTGCGAGTTGAAGTCCACATGTCTTAAAGTTGCCAAAGTGGAGAAACACTGGTTTGGACCCTCCCCAACCTGGACCCCCTGTCTCCTGGAGTATGCAGCAGAAGTTAGAATGGGACTCTAAACGCCAAACCACATACCTGCCCCCAAAAAGAATTTCAATGAAAGGAAACTGGTAACCCTTCAAAAAATAGAGACACCCTACCACAAAGCCTCACAACCATCCCACACAATCCCATACCAAACAAAAACAAAGTAAGTACACCCCAAAAGAAAAGAGTTAGCTCCTAAAGACGTAAAGAGGTTATCTGTCATCTACCTACATAAATTCCCCTCTCAATAAAAAGCAACAGCTAACCTTCAAACCCACAAGCACAACACGTACCTCATAATGAACAGGAAACACAACTTTTGCAAATCTACAAGTGGAGGAGTTCTTTCCTGCGGTTGGGGTAATATAACTGCTATCTGGTCAATGGCAGACAAGACAAACATTAAAAACTGGTCCAGAAAAGGACATTTTGGTTGGTTGCCTGCCAGAGTAACTCCAATTTGTCAACCACACTTTAACATTATAGACCAGCATTTCTTGATGTGTGGTCTGAGCACCCCTGTGGGTTTCCCAAGTCCCTTCCAGGGGTCTGTGAAATCAAAATTATTTGCCAGCCTATGTTGAAAACTTACGCATACTAAAATCCCATCAAACCCTCGTGAGAAGCAGTACCAGCAGCAAATGTGTCAATCTTAATTTTTAATACAGTAAATATCAATCGATATAACCCATACAAACAAAAGCTCTTTTGGGGGCCTCCATAATTTTTAAAAGTGGAAAGGGGTCCTGAGAGAAAAAAGTTTAAGAAACACGGATGTAGACGAACGCAACCATTATGTTGCCCGCAACTTTCTCTTCTCCGGGTTCTTTCAGTTGTTCCCAGTTTGACACAAGTCGACCACCTCCCCAACCCCCTTGCCAACTTTTCCCACTATCAAGGGCTGCAAAATTGCACTGCAGTAATACATTGATTTTGTTGGAGGGAGCAGAGTTGAAATGTGTGATGTTGCCGGGGGGTGGGAGGGTAAGTAAAATAAGTTCATTCATTCTGCATACCTACTATGCTGCTTCCTATCCTTTAAATGTAATTTAAATTTGCTTTAAATCTGGCAGATTGTGCCAGATTTCAGATGCTGGGGGAGGGGGTCTAGGAACTCCGCCCCCCCCAAAAAAGGGAGGGAGGCTGGAAACCACAAGTGCCCCAGAGACTGATAACCCAAGTCAACTGATTTACTTTCCAAATTTATTACTGTACCGAGTTGTCCCTTCTGGGACGTCCTTCAGTTTGCCAAAGATGTTATCTTGGCTAAGCTTGCAAACTCCTCAGTGGATCAAGGAAGGAATCGGTCTTTGCCCCTTTAAAGGAGCAGGGAAATTGGGAACCAATGGACAGACCACATTTTTCAGTCCCTTTTCTTCCTTTTCCAACAATCCAGGCAGATCTATTAAACACTGCCATCAATTGGGACCCTGGAAGCGCACCTTCTTTGTTGCAGCGCCTGCCCTCTGGAATGAGGCTCCCCGAGATTTGAACAGCTCCCACCCTACTGGTGTTTCAAAGGGCCCTGAAGACCTGGCTCTTCCCCAGGCCTTTGGCAAGGGTGACTGAAGCCCCCTTTTCTTCTTTTCCTTTGCTCCTACTTGAGTTTGTTATCTCCGCCACCTTCTGCTTCGTATCTTTTTCTTGTTTTAATTTTGTTAACAAGTTGTAAACTGCCCAGATTTGCTGGAAGTTAGTTGCAGCATATAAATTTAATCAGACAATCAATCATTCAATCAGTTTGCCCCTTTTGGTCTCCCCTCGCATCCCTGTTATCTCCTGCTACTTCAGAGTTCAAGCTGCTGTGTTTCTAGCTTGTTCCCGGTGCAAAATTCAAAATCTGCAAAGCTCGTGCAGTATAAGGGCACTCGTGCATGCAAACCCCCGCATAATGATATATTAACGCTTTTTTTCTATTTGTTGTATTTTTTCACTCTTTTGGTAAAGTGCTTTTTTGCATTTGTTTTCTTCTTTTTGCAATCAAACATTTAAAAAAATAAATTCAAAAAAATGCACGCAAACCCCTGAATAAATGATTACGTTACGGGAAGGGAGATTCCCGTTGAACAAGAAAACATCCCATCTGTCAGATCAGTTTGGCAGAAGAAGAAACGACAGGAGGAGATGGTGGGCTTTTCTTGCAGGAAATGTTCACGCCCAAGCTGGACAACCACCCGTTAGGAAAGCTTTAATCCGGATTCTGGCCCTGAGCTCTGGGGTTGGTCTCAGTGGGCTTCCAGCCATAGGATTCCATGACATGCATCTCACTTTGCAAATACCTATTGCGAGCAGGCACACAGACCGGTTGGGGTCTGTGACAAAAGGTTAAAAGAAAGCACCCCTCTTGTGTTGCTTGAAAACGGAGAAGTATAACAAAAGAACAAGGAGATGTACAATATCAAACACCAGGATGCAATGACAGACAGCTTTATGAATGCAGGAAGTAGCATCTGTACAGTATAGTATAGGTATAGTACATTACTCCAGCTCAAAAATCCAGCCCGGGGTTTCCCCAATATGCTCTGAAAAAAGGAGGTTGGAACTTAGAATCAGCTTCAACCAAGCCAATGCTCCCTCCCATCTTGGATATTCTTTTATCTGGGAGAAAAAGAGAGAAATTCGCACCTTGCTGGGTTATCAGATGTGACAGCTGCCAGGTTGCTTCCTCCAGAGCAGTGTTTTTCAACCTCGGCAACTTTAAGAGGTGTGGACTTCAACTCCCAGAATTCCCCAGCCAGCCATGCTGGCTGGGGAATTCTGGGAGTTGAAGTCCACACCTCTTAAAGTTGCCGAGGTTGAAAAACACTGCCCCAGAGGCTTCCAAGCCAGCCATCTAAGTTATGGGTGCTCGACTTCCAGTGCCTTCAGATTTTTCCCAATGGCAGCACTGTGTCTCAACTGCTACACGGGCCTCTCCAGGCTTGAATATTCCAGTTTGGCTCATTAACGTGGAATAAATCCAAGATATTTGCTGATCAAGAGAGGCACCATCCAGAAGCAACCCTAGTCAGAGCGTTGTCCACCGGAGACAGGGAGCAGTTTTCCGAGGCCATGGGGAGAGGACAGTCCCATCGCGCGCCAATCGGCTTCTCGTTCTGAAACTTTCAAGCCAAACAGATGCATTCTCAGAAGTCTGAGTTCTTGATCAAGGAGTGTTCAGTAGTTGCTCAGAGGAGCAAAAAATAACCTTTTCGGTTGTTTTTACTACTGGGCTTCATTGCTGTTTTATATTTTGTATTTACATTTTTATGTAACCTGTTTGTCTTATGTTATTTGGGGTTTTTTTCTGGTTGTTGTTTTTTTCCTGTTGTACACCACCCAGTCACGTAGTTTGAGCCGGGCGGCCTTATAAATCTAGTGAAATAAATAAATAAATGAAATAAAGCCATTGTATTCATTCAGGAGCGTTCCAACCCTGCCTTCAACCCAAATAGCAAAATGCGTCGAACAGAAGAACAAGTCCACTGGACCACTAATCTGCAATCAAATACCCAAACGTGCGATAGATGGCTGCACCACCTGAATAAATAAATAAAATAATGAATAAATAAAATACGCACTCTGTCGCAGACTAGAAGCCGAAGGCGTGCTGCAGAGACAATGTGCCTACTGGACTTTGAAGTGTGCTGTGAGGCGGAGGACAGCAGGAAATACCTTGAGGACTGCACTGATATCCTGTGTTGTTCTGAGAACTCAAAGTGGTGCACATGGGGATCTCCCCTACTTTTATTTCCACAACAGCTATCCTGTAAGGTAGGAATGGGTTCAGAGAGTGAGAGAGAGTGCCTGGCTCAAAGTCATCAATTGAGTTATATGGCTGAGTGGGGACAAACTCAATCTCAATCTCAATCTCAGCACCTTGAAGATGTGTGGGCTTCAACTCCCAGAATTCCCCAGTCAGTGCTGGCTAGGGAATTCTGGGAGTTGAAATGCACACATCTTAAAGCGGCTGAGATTGAGAAACACTGCCTTAACCACTACATCATGCTGGCTTCCGGTCAGATGGGTAGCAGAAAAAATATGAGCCCAACTATACTTCCATCAGTATCAGAACACCTGTTGACCGGCCTCTTCAATATAGGAGCATCTACTGTCCAAAATGTCCTGGGATCAGTCCTCCCCCAAACACTACAAGAATTGCTTATTTGAGTACTATCGCACACAAATGACCAATCATGGGGAACAGCAACAGAAATTTATGCTCGGCATCAGGGAAACAATATTACCGCCATAAAGCTGCAGAACAAGGTTTTGTATTCTCAGATATCCTATACCCTCATGTGTCCCAGAGCAAAAATATGGACAAGCTTCTATATTTGTAACAGCTCTATCTTCATCTTCACACCTTTACTTCCTCCATGCATATTGACTACCAGCAGCTTTTTTGCAAAAAACGTCAAGCTGCCTGCAACTCCTCTGGCAGGTCTTGGTTTACCTTGGCTTCTGAAGCTGGCTTATCACAGATCATTCAAGAAAAACTTTATAGATCTTTTTATCCTGCCTCTTGTTTTTTATAAATAACTCAAGGCAGCAAACATACAGTACCTAACACTCCTTCCTCCTCCTATTTTCCCTGCAACAGCAACAACCCTGTGAGGTGAGTTGGGCTGAAAGAGAGGGACTGACGCAAAGTCACCCAGCCGGCTTTCATGCCCGAGGCGGGACTAGAACTCACAGCCTCCTTAAAGTTGCCTGGTGCCTTCACCACTAGAAATACAAGCATGTTTAGCAATCCTCCACGTATCTGCCGGGACCACATCCCTCTCTGTTCACTGGAACTGATGTCTAGATACAGGATTGCGGTTCTATCTCAAAATAGGTATGGCTGTAGCGGTTCTAATGCAACTCAAAACATTAAAGGCATGTTGAGTTTCAGCACAGAGATTTTTTGGGAGATAAAAGCATTCTCAAAAAATAGCTCATTTTTAAAAAATCCACTCAGGCACAATATGGTAATCACATGATTTAAAACAGGGTTCTTCAACCTCAGCAACTTTAAGATGGGTGGACTTCAACTCCCAGAATTCCCCAGCCAGCCATGTCCACCCATCTTAAAGTTGCTAAGGTTGAGGAGCCCTGATTTAAAAGCAACAACTAGGCAGTGTTTACTTTAGCATATTTTAGTTTTCATACCTTTGTATTTATATACTTGAGCTTAAGAAGCAAAGCATGTCTTGTACTGTCAGCCCTTCAAGGTAGTCCAGAAAAGAAGCACAACCAGGACTACTAGCTCTATCTTTATTGTAAGGTTACATTAACAGAATTTTGCAAGTCTGAAAGTACATCTCTCCCCCCTCGCCTTTCACAGTCCAAGAAACTAGGGAGGGTCCCTTCTGAGACATTTGCCATGTCCCCATTCCTTCTGCAGACTCAGCTTATCTGACCATTGCCTAGTCTGCAGCTCTTCCTCCTGTCTCCCAAGGTCATTCCCACATACCATCCCATGACCCTATGGAAAACTACCTTCCAAAACAGGGATGGCAATATCACGACAAAAGCGTGGAGAAAGAATTGTAAGTCTAATAATCCGTGATAGTGAGGTACACCATCTGAGGAGATGAAAATGGCTATCTTTAGAAAGGGATTGGATAAATTCATGGAAAATAAGAGTATTGACTAATGCAATGATAGTACCAAACACCAGATTTGAGCAACCCAACTGGGAAAGTGCTGTTAGAACATCTCCTGCTCTCTGATTTCCCTGAGGCTTCTAGATGACCACTGTGAGAAGCTGGTTGTCCAGTCAGACCATCTTTTTCGGTGACACTGCAAGTTACTCTTACATAACCTTCAGAGCAAGCTGAGATGCTACCAACGCCCATGTTCTGCTTTAATACAATTAAGGCTTTCATGCACACACCTCTTCCACCTTCAAACACAGAACCAAAGTGTTGACAGAGGTTCAGTGTGGCTTCCACCCTGTGCTAATTGTGGTCCCACTGGAACTCCCCAAAGGTACCATGACTGGAGTTGTGGGTGGGATGGAAAGAAAGAAAAAAGAGCATGCTCCCCGAACTGTTTAGGAACACAGAGAAACCCAAATTTTGGGGGGTGGAAAAGGTGATGAAAAATCTGTAAATATCCTGGTGATACATTGAAAGTTCCTCTTTATATATCTGCAAGTGTAAATTGTAAATTTACACATAGACACTCCCTTTCTAAACAAAGAAAACCCCTTGACCACATGGATTTATTTGTATGCACATATGCAACTGAGCACCCACTGTTAAAGCTGAGGACTGCCCACTTCAATGCATGTATCAAATGGGTTTAAAACTTTGGTAACTTAATAGGAGGGGTGACTTAAGCAGAGAAACTATGTTAAAGGGCACCTTTGTTTACTTTGGGTATCTATTTTACTTTTGAGGTTTTTATCAACTGAGTAAAGATGAGAGCATTTTTTAAAAAAGGAACTGTTCAAAAAGAAGTGATAGCTGTACATGATCCCACCCCCAGTTAAAGACAAGATAATATAACCATCTAAACAAAATTCCTAAAAGCAACTTCAGAAATAAAAAGCAAAGGTGAAGAAATAAAGATGTTTGGGGTGAGCTGACCAGCTTCTGCAATGGCCTTGTACTTTTGCTTAATAACAGCTGATTCTGGAGTAAAATCAACACTATACAGTCGTTTAAACAGCTTTTTAAGTGGGCAAAGTAAAGTCACGCTTTAAAGGAAGCAAAGCAATTTTAGCTTCCAATGGTCCTCCAGCCAGCTTTATATGGGGATGGAGGAAACTGGACGATCCCCCAGTTTTTGGAATCACCTTTCCCTGGAGGTCAAACTGACTCCATTATTCTTCAACTTTTGCCATCAGGAAACCACCTATTTTTTGCACTCCTGCATTTGGGACATAGCATCTTCAGCCTCTTGCCTTCAAATGCCTCTCTGCAGGGGTTGCTATGTTGATGACTGTTTTTTTTTAATTATTCGTGCTTGGGTTTACATCTTATCTTCCTTTTTAAATGGCCTGTATGTAGCCCAGCAATCAAGAATGCCTTTCTCTTTTTTTCTTAACCAGCTACAAGAGCCTTGGGACAGTAGAAAGGGTACAAATATTTTAAATTAAAATTGCAAATTCTGGATATAAGTAAAGAATAGGTTCCCTTTAGGCAAATTGTGCAGGTAGTTTCTCCCTCCTCCCCCTGGGGGGGGGGGGATTATCACATTTTGAAGTCATATACATATAAAAAGGAAGCTCTAGTAACAACATTAAGTCCAAAGCCTACAATTAGGTAGCTGCAAGTCCTGAGTTGAAAAAGGGTTTGTTTAGCATAGCAAAGAGGTTTTTTAAAAAAAGAAAAAGAAATACTTTCCTTTTGAAAGACAGATTTGTTTTGGGTTTACAAAACACAAGTTCCTCCAGAAAGAAAACAGGAAAGAGACAGAAAGAAAACAGGAGGAAGTGCTTGTACCCAAGACAGAAGTAGTTCTACCTTTTCTCAGAAATAAGGGGCATCCTGCAAAATTGTGCTGTGACAGGTAGAAATTCATCAGGCACTGAGAGGCAGCCTGCTCTCCCTGTTTGATATCTTCCTGTAAGAAGGTCACTTGGCAAGCACAGTGAAAGAAAAGAAAAGCCTCTCTATTCCACATCTTTGCAACTTCCCTTTGGGGTTTTCAGAAATAATTTTTACTGAAAGATTTTGCAAGATAAACAAGAACAGATGTAGAAGAAGGTAGAAAAAGATCAAAGAAAAAGTGCTAGAAACAGTGAAAGAGAAAGAAGAAAAAAGAAAAAAGAAAGTTAAAGAAGCCGTTTCTGATCTTCTTTACAGCAGTTGCAAGCAAACTTTTACTTCCTCTTGGGTTTTAACACAACTTTTAGTGGGCCACTCTGGTGCAGGAGCAGAAGAGGGCCAGGGTTAGAGCTGGCTGTCTAGAACACACCTGGGCACCTGAAGAGTAGGTAGGCTTGTGTGCGGGTGCATGCGTGAGACCACGACGGATGCATTGACCTAGTTACGAAATTCATCTATACCCTGAATCGCCAACTGACCGAACTGAGCGCGCGCCACCTGACCAAGGTACAGAGGAACCACGTTCCACGCGCGCAGCGAAGGCAGCTACTGACTCTAACGCTGAAGCGCGAAGCTCGCGCCGGCGGGGGGTCCGCAGAAGAGAGCGGGGCGTGGACTTGGCAGCTCCGGACAAGCTGCCAGGGCCCTTCAGGCTGGGTTTGCCAGCTGAGCCAGCAGGAGCCTCGCGCCTTCGCGGCGCAGCGTGTTGCACCAGCCCAGCCAAGTACCCACACGTAGCGCTCCCCAAACAAGCGCGCACACGCACACACACAGACGCCCCCTTCCACTGGACACTGCCCCACCAGGTGTGCACAGTGGAGCAGGACCCGCCAGCCAGCAGAGCCCAAGGACAGGGCGCCAGCCCGCCAACGGCTTCCTCTTGGCTCGCTTTCCGCGCCCAGCCCAGCCTAGCCCAGCCTCGCCATATGTTCCAAGCCGGCGAGTTTTCCGCGCCTCGCCAAACCCTCCAACTTTGGGCCAACAGGTGGGGAAAACGCAAGGAGAGCGTGCGCGTTACCTGGCCAGGTGGGGTCCCTCCCTTTCTGCAAGACCCAGTCGCGGGCGGCGAGGCGAGGCGAGCAGGGCGGCTGGCTGGGGCTCTTTCCTGGGAGAAACGAAGCCCGCTCTTAGAAGCGCGCCTGGTTCGCCCGGCCGGGCTGGGTTTTCTCAGCGAGGCGCCGCCGAGGCAGGCTGGGCAGGAGACCCAGCTGAGTCGACCGCAGGAGGAGGAAACACCGCCCGCGCGGCGGCTGGGAAACCAGGCCTGGAACCCAGGCTGCCGGCTGGGCGGGACTGGAGCGGAGTCGGAGGCGCTGGTCTCCGCGGGCGGAGGCTGGGGCGCGCGTCGGCCCCACCAGCCGCTGCCCCCCCCCGTAGCGCCCCGGTGGGATTTTGCTCCGGGCACGGACTGCGGATTGCCCCAGCCCAAGGCCCCGGCTAAGCAATGCTAAAACTAGCCAAGGTAATGCGGGCGCTGGGCTTATAACTGGCCAGGTTTGGGCGCCAAAAGTGAGCGACTCGGCTCTAAGCGGGCTTCAGGCGTCCCAGGGAAGGGACTGAAGTTGCGAGGGTCGCCAACTTTTTCTTCAAGTGGCCTCTGAGGGAAGCAGACACTCTCACGAGGATAAAAGGACAAGAATGTATTAGTTTTCAGTTTTAGGTCTCCACTGTCCTCTACTCCAGAAAAGCAGGGCAGTTTAGCTGGGAATCATTTCATCTTCACAACCACCCTGCAAGGTAGATTAAAGGAGGAAGATGTGGTTGCGAAATTGGCTTTTCATCTATGATCGATTTTTTTTCATTAAGGATAAGAGAGAGGAACAGGTAAGGAAAACAGCCAGGTCCCAAGTATACCCTCCATAAAATTATGGGGAAGAGATAGCATGGCTTTACAACCAAAGTCTTGCCTGGGAGAATTCAAGATCCCAATTTCAAGGAGCAAGCTATTTTGTGCTTAGCTTGAAACCTCAATTTCTTTGCTGTCTGCAATACCATCAACTCCACCTGCCCTGTAGCTCCCCAGCCCTGCCTTCTGCATCTCCCCTCCCCTCCCCTCCCCTCCCCTCCCCAGCTCCACCCCCTTGCACCAACACATGGGTGGTGTTCCCACAGCATACTAACCCCAACTTAACAAAATGTTGCTTTGTTCATATCCAAGTTATGCACATCTTCATGTCCTATAATAGGATTGCAGGGTACATGCAATATGGTAAACAAGCATTGGCTGGGTTTCCACAACATGGGCCAGCAATTACCTCCCATTAGCCTAGTTTAGCGTGGCATAAACCCAGCTGGGGAGTTCTGTCCCATTCTGAGTGGGTAATTCTGTCTCTGCTGATGCAAAAGTTGCCCCATTGCCTTGGAAGGGGATAAAGGAGAGAACTGCACATGATAAATAATACATAATAAACACAAATTTAAAAAAAAAACAACTTGCAGATGGTGGAGAGGAGGTATTGAAGCCCAAGAGCGAGTGGCAGGCAAGGCTGGAGTTTTGTTGGAATATTAGAGCAGAACCCTAGAAAATGCAATAGAAAATGGTGCCAGAAGAGGAGAACTCCATACGCCATCTGTTAGTAGGCTGCTGAGTCTGGGTGATTTTTAGTTGATATTGAAGGAAGGAAGGAAGGAAAAAACTGGTGGTTTATGAAAGCTGTGGAATTTGACTGTTACATTACTGGCACCAGGAATGGATAATGCTATACTTTTTGTGTGTGTGAATTTACATGTAGTCCTCATTTAGCGACCACTATTGGGACCAACAACTGGGTTGTTAAGTGAAACCGCGACTATGCTTATGATCATCCTTCAGCTTTTCTTTGCTTTACAGACCTGCGAAGGTCATAAATGCGAGGATTGGTTGCAAAGTTACTTTTTCATCACCACCATAACTGTGAATAGTCACTGTCCAAGGCAATCGCTAAACAAGGACAACCTGTATTGTACTGTTGCATTGGTATTGCTGGTGGTGTTCTTATACACCACCTAAAATCTCTGAGATTTTGTAGAGAATAATGCTGCAAAAGTTCACCCACATCATCCTTGGTGTCTGAGTTTTTCCCTAGCCACAAGAAGCCAGCTCGGAAGGTTCAGCCATCCTAAAGGGCCATCCCAAGAAATCCACCCTAAAGCATTCCTCTGTCTCAATAAAACTATTTATAGCACCTTAAAAACCAAGGAAGTTATTTCACCTGAGCTTCCAGAGCTCATGTAGTCCATGGTATCAGATGTATCCACTTTATCCTGATGAAGAGCTATTGTGGACTGCAGAGAACATGACTGCAGTATGCTAGTTCCTTAAAATATAGAACATTTTTCCCTAACCTAGGCTGGCACAGAACTCATGAAAGAGGAGGAGGTGGAGGAGGAGGTAGGAATTGAATATTTGAATATCCTCACCCACCCCCAATCTTGGCTACAGTTCAACCAGCATCTGGGTTTGGAGAGCTGTTTAGGAAACTGAAGTCTCTGTGCTACATGCGAGCCAGGAACAATGAGATTGGAGAACCATCATTACAGAAGCTCTGTCTGTATATGGGTGGAGAATCTTAGCAGTCAATCTGTTGTCCAAGTGCAGTCCACTATGGATGGCTGAATTCCAAGACCCTGTTATTCCTTCTTATGGATCTCCTCTCTTTATGTTGGACTTTATTAGACAGTTCCTCAGACATATAAGCCTTTCAAGCAGGCTATACAGTAGGAGACCCAACCACCCAAGCTTGGGTGGAAAAATCAGTTCATGTGAAATAGAAAGCAAAAATATAAGTAGAATCATAGGGTTAAAAGTTGTTTTTACTATGACATTTTTTTTCAATACAATAAAATGCTATGTTGTACCAGATGCTTGGCAGCCTTGGAAGTTGGCAGAAAATGTACTACTTGCTGAAATCTAGAGTGGATGCCTGCCTACATGTTATCTTTTTCTAAGGTTGAACACAATGTGGTTTAGAGATTTTAGTTTCTATTAATTCACCAGCTCCATGCCCAAGTTATGGCATCAAATGCCAGTTTGTGAGCTCAATCCATACTTGCATTTGAACTCTGCAACTGGGTCTCCAAATTGTGGCTACTCATTTTATCAACCTGGACTCTGGACCTTATGAAACGTTCATGGCCTTTGTATACATCACAAAACAACAGCCCATCGCAGCTCATGTTACATATAGGATCATCTTCTTATTCTTTCCCCTGTTGGCAAATGCCTTCCAAGTCACTTGTACTTTTGAATTAAGGCAGTGAGTATATCCATACAACATGCTAGCCTGTGGTTTACTTAACTGTGGTTTACTGAAACACACAAACACACACACTTGGGTGTGCTCACACGGGATATTCATATAAAATCATAACCCACAGTTGTAAAATCACATTGGCTAGTTCACACAGGCACTAAGCCATAACAGAGAACCAAACCAGATTTTAGCTTGGTGTGCTTGTGTATCAAGCTGGTGAGTTTCACACAGGAAGAGTCCTGCTGGATCAGGCTAATATTTAGTAAGTCAAGCATCTTGATCCCTACAATGACCAGTCAGAGTTCTTCAGCAAGCTCGTGAGCAGGACTTGATTTCAACCATCCCTCCTGCTGTTGGTCCCCATCCGGAGATATACCATTTCTGAAGGAGAAGCTTTGCCCTTGTCTCTTCCTGCCTGCAAGCTAACCCTTGGGTGGGCTGCCCCAATTCCTGATATCAAAACAGCAAAGAAAAGTCCTCGCTTCATCTTGTCATCTGGAATGGCTTCACCTAAAATGCAAAGGTGACAACTTTGCACTGAGAAAGAGAATTAACCACTTTGCACAGAGGGAAACCTGCCCTTTCCTTCCTTTCCAGCTCTCCCAGGAAGAGGAGACAAAGGAGTCGAGATTACTTCTGCCTTTTCTCAATCTACTGCTATTCCACCTTATTTCCTCTTCTATAAGAAGATCAGACTTATTTGTGTACTATTATTCTTTGTTCACATAATGTCCCATCTGTCTGCCTAGAGGGCAGAGTAGTTGACGAATAGAAGCCCCACCGTAACCAAGGAATCAATTCCCTCAATGAGAAGGATAGATAAATGGTTTTGTTGGAACAGAACAAAATAAAATTATCCTAGTTAAGACTGACTGGAAGAATCCAAGACACCTATCCTTCTAGGAATCTAAATATTTGAAGTTTACACACCAGGATTTTGACTCGCCTACCCCCTCACAATGTGTTTATAGGACTTGCACTAAAAGAATGCAATCTTTTGTCCCCAGTTAGTGAAATCTCCTGGAGAAATTCCTAGTAACCAGGAAAGGAGGTTCCTTGAATCCACAGAGAGTTTATAGGTCTGTTCTTTAAAGCTTTGATGGAAATGACATCTCCAAACTGCAGACTTTGTTTTAAAGAAAGATGCCACTGCAAAGAAAACACTGAAAATTATCAGAAAGAGGTCATATGTCCAGTGCTGAGATTTGAGTGATACGGTGGTCAGAATCTATTTCATAATGATAGTGGTACTCCTCCATCAGGTTCTGGCAAGCATCCCTCATGCCGTTCATCCAGGTCTTGATGCCTTTCCGATTCAGGTAAAGCACAAAGAGGAAGATGATGCCAATTACTCCTAGAACTATACCCAACGCAGCATACGAGGATTGGAGAACATTTTCACTATGTTGACTATAGTGGCACTCCAGATCTGTCCCTGCTAGTTCCACCAAGGAGGTGTTCTTCAGATCCTGGGGGAAAATGCAGGCTAGTTTTTCCACGTCGGCTACTTGTCGGCTTTGGTTCAGCCAGTTCACCAGGTCCTCAATGTCACAATTGCATACAAAAGGGTTGTCTTTCAGAAAGAGGCTAAGGTGGGATTGTCTCTCAAGGGCAAATAAAGCTTCACTCCTCAAAGTTTTGAAGGCATTTGAAGTCAAATCAAGGTACTTAAGGTGAAGGCCAGAAAAAGTTGAGTTCTTAATATCTATCAAGGAGTTGTTCCTCAAGTCTAAGTACTCAAGTTTAGGGAGGCTGGACAACATTCCTAGCGGCAAGTAGATGATCTTGTTGCTGGTCAGTTCCAGCTTGGAGAGATTCTGGAAACCCCCTTGGGCGAGAGCAGCTGCCACAGGGCGAATGGAAGAAAAATTGTACAGGGCGTGACTGAGATTCAGCTCCTGGATTGAATTGTTTCTAGCATTGAAAGCATCCGGGTGGATGGTGACTAAGTGGTTATAACTCAAGTCCAAGTAGCGCAGGCTCTGGAGAGTCGAGAATGCATGTGACTCCACAGCATTAATCCTGGAAAGCGAAAAGGGAGAACACCCATATCATTCCAAAGTAACCTCATCTGAAATATATCTTTAAGAAGTTTTTTTAAAAACCTATTTATTAGTAGGCCCCCTTGCAAAGTCAGTCAACAGCAGTTGACTGTTCTCCCAGTTATGAGGTGTAGACCTCATGCTCACAATCTATATCAGTGTTTTTCAAAGTTGGCCACTTTAAGAGGTGTGGACTTCAACTCCCAGCTCCCACCCTGTATCCTTCTATATGTCCCCTGTCCTACTTCATTTCGTCTGAGTGTAGTTCCTCACAGCAGGGCGAAGGAACACTCCATAGACTCTAAAGGAGATCCCTGGCAAAGGATCAGGCAGTGGGTGATAGAAAGAAGTGTTGACTGGCGGCTGATGCCAAAGATGTGGTACAAGCCATTTTATGTGTAGGATGTTACTGGGAGAAAGTGCAGGCTACTTATATTTCCTTCCTTAGTTGGGTTCGCAGGCATCTCCAGTGGAGGAAGGTTCTGAACAGCTCATATCAACAAGAAAGCCCAGGAGTTCTATGGATCGGCATGGTGACATTGACCAGAAGGGATTATGAAATTGGACAGATCAGGTCCTCTGATAACATGAGCTATGGAATTAATCAGAGCATTTGCAAAACACCAACAGAAAGACTGTAGAGAGCTGACGCTCACACTCCCAATTGGTTTCCTCCAGGACTGGCAGACAAGAAACCTAAATCGAAGCCCCTCGAATGAAACAACAATGGTTATAAGCTGTGTAGTTGGACTACTTAAAATTACACATGAGAGCGCACACAGCTGAAAAATACCAGATTATTGGCTGCCAAGAAGGCTTCCTGTTCTCTCAATTATGCGGTGCAGGCCTCGTGCTCACAATCTATATCAGCGTTTTTCAAAGTTGGCCACTTTGAAAAACACTGATCTGTATGGATTGGCTATCACACTGTAGTGTTGACATATTCCTGTATGCAGCAATGGCCTTTTGGAACAATACTTAAATCACAATGCCTCATGCACAGTCCAAGCCATAGGGTCAACACAAGGTCAATCCAATCCTGATACAAAGGCAGTTTCCATATATTTAAGCTCCTGCCATGTGTATCTCAAGGCCTTGTATACACTCCAGCCATGGAGACCAGGTTTTTCATCCTGCTTAATTTATATATAGGCATGTGTGTGCATGTTTATGTGATTATACACACACACACACACACGCTCAGAGTAAATAGCATGCTCTAAAAATAGCACCAATCTCCAACATCATTTCCTTCCAACATTGCATGAGGTTGAAAATAATAAAAATGGAGGCTACTGCATTGCACGGTGCTTTGCTTGGAAGCGTACCCATCTCCCCCTACCAAAGATGGACTGGGGGGGTTGATAGTATCCTGGGATGGCTTGAGGGAACAGCAAGGAAGATCTTCACTAGTTTACCTTTTGGTAGTTGGGAATTTTGTAACTGGCAACACTCACCAAAGCAGCTAGGTGGTGTCTGGGCAAACTCCCTCTCGTGGAAATCACTCTCTGAGAAAGTGGCCACAGTATTCCACTTTTCCCCCAATGCTTGAGTTCTTTGCCATAACCGGCTCCCACCCTGTATCCTTCTATATGTCCTCTGTCCTACTCCATTTCATCTGAGTAGTTCCTCAGCCTCCAGGAGGTTTTACCTGTTGTTAGCCAAGGAGAGCGTGACCAGATTGTGCAGTCCTTGAAGATCCTGGCTACCGATATGGGCAATCTGGTTGCCGGTTATAAAGAGGTTGCGGGTGTACCCAGGAATGCCAGCTGGGATGGAGGTCAGTTCCTTCTGGACGCACTTCACCGTACGAGCTGGTTCAGAACATTCGCAGGGAACTGGGCACGGATGGCAGGAAAGGGGGGCAAGAAACAGGAAAAGGAGGCTCCAACCACTGTAGAGGCCCCAAGAGGTCATTTCCAACAAATTCCAGTTGTAGTGAACCCTGGCTGACAAAGGAAGAAAAAGATGATCAGAACGCATAAAAAGAATCTGTTCCAAGAGAGAGAAAGAAGAGGAATCTCCCAGTAAGACAACTCATTCTATACCTCTAGATGTGTTGGTCTACAATTCGTGGGACCTCCAGCTAATATCATTAAAAGAGAAACATCCCAAAATATAAAATATCCAGATGGACCTCCAACACTGGTACTGTAGCATAGTTTTCTGTGGCCCCAAAGTGCAGGATGTGGAATAAAGATCTTAAGTTACAGGATAGGAAATTTCAGTTGAATATGAAGAAAAACTTTGCAGTGGCAAGAAGAGTTTTTGATAGTGGAATCACTGGGGAATGGCTTGGGGAGGTGGTGAACTTTGTTTCTCTAGAGAAACTGGACAACTCTCTGTATGAGTGCTAAAATCTGGATTTCTGCCCCAATCAGGGACTAGATTCAATGGTTTGAAGTCCCTTCCAATCTACAAAGTTCTGTCTACTCTCCCTCTTTCTCCTCCATAGCCCAGAGTGGGACACAAATATCCCAGCATCCCAACCAAAACTTTATTTGGCTTCTGGCTAGATTACTATCCTCGTACAACTTCAGACTAAGCTTTTGGACTGAGCATTCAAAATGCTTCAAAGATAATATATATCATATATTCACACAAATGTTGCAGAAACGTTTACTAAACCTTAATCAGCTGTAAGATGGATCAACATCCTCAGTCTGCAAGATGGAAGAAGTTTGTCTTATGGACGTAGGGCCCTCCTGGGTTCTCAGGCTTTGCATGCAATTCTCAGACCCAGCATTTCTGGTTCAGTGAATCAGGTAGCAAATGAGGGTTAAGCCATTCCTCTATAGAGCCTCTGAAGAGCCTAGTTTTGGTTAGGATAGACGATGCCAGCTTTCTCCAATGGGGCGTCCTCCAGCCGTGGGGGTCTAAAACTTTTAACCACCCGTTAGTGATGATGGGAGTTAACAGGAAGATTCCAGGTTGGAGAAGACAGTCTAAATGAATTTGGTAAGAGGTTTTTCCTTACAACACCTGCTAAATATAGATAAAAGGTAAGATTTGAACTGTGGCTCTCCTTTAGCCATTGAGATCCTGGTCTGTTCAAATGTACGTCATGAAGCAAAGCTGCTTTTTTAAAAAAATAACTCTATAATGATTACTCCACTGCCAAGACAACAGGAGAGTTCAACATTCCTCATCCTGGGATCCTTCCAATGGGCTGGACTATATCTCCCATCATCTCCTGCCAGGATGACCAATGGATTTTGCCTGTCCAAAGGCTTTCATTTTTTTTCTACCACCTTAGCAGCTGTCATAAATACTGTCCCCCTTCACCTCCACCTGAAATTCTGGCCACACCTGCTTACAGAATGAAGGGGGAATGAGACAATCCAGTTCTAGCATTCTAGAACGGACATACCATCTCGACTACAGCGGAAGAGCATCTTGAAATATTCCCCCATGTGCATTTTAACTCACTGCAAGCGGAAAGCCAGCACAGGAGGGAGCAAGACAGAACTTTCTGATGAAAAGGAAATGATTTTGTCTTTTTTTAAAAAAGCACATATAAAAGGTACCACCTCCCACTCCACTCCATTCCCTCATTTCAAGATTCTCAACACTTCATTTTTAAATCTCCCTCATAAATTCCAGTTCACCCTTTAGCCGGAGTGGATCCTTGTGAACCTTTACGACAAATAATTATTACATTTCCATCCTACTTTTCCATGATCATTGGTGCTCAAAGGGACCTACAACAGTAAGATACAAGCACAGAATCATTATTATATCAAGGTAATAAAAGATAAACAAGCACCCACCAGTGAAAAGCTATTGTGGCTGGTAAATCAGATTAAAAGCTGAACGTCTGTCTGAACATAAGGGACTTCTCCATCTCTCCACGCTGAAGTTACTGCCTGCCCGCCCCTCCTGCCCATTTCATTGCATCCCACCCACCTACCAAATCTTTGGGGGCAAACAGCCAATCAGAGGACAGGCCTGCCCTCCACCCCGTCCCCAACCCAACCCTAAATACGACCCCCTCCCCAAAGTGACCCCGTCTCCCCCTCTCCTTTAACCAATGCACCCCACTAAAACGGCTTCTCCAATACGCACGAACCAAACAGCACAATTTCTTTTCAAAAGCGGGGCGGGGTGGGGGGGGGAGAGGAGCGAAACGCGAAACTGATGCAAACTTCTCCTGGAGGAGCTGCGGGCTGCTTTCAGCCCCCCCTCCTTCCCACCCCCGGGGAAAAGTCTTTCCACTTCTCCAGCACCGATCCGCCGGGCCAGACAATGGGATGCGAGGACGCCGAGGGGCGAAGGGGGCGGGGATGCCGGGCAGCGGAGACCCGCCTCGTTTTCCCAGCCTTCCGAGCCCGCCCCCTTAAAGACAGCGTCGCCCCTTCGGAGGGGCTCGGAAGGCCCCTCCGCCCTCCTTTCTCCGCTCGCCCTCGTCTCACCCCCGCCCCGCCGTCTTGCTTGCCACGGCCACAGCTGCAAAAAAAGAGGATTTTTGTGGTTCGATCCCCCTCACCCCATCACTAACGGGAGCATTTAACAGAAGAGAATATCTGTCTCTCAGGGTTGAACTGTGCAGTCCTCGGGTTCTCTGAGCTTGGCTGTTTTCTTGCAGATGTTTCGTTACCGGACTAGGTAACATCTTCAGTGCTAGAAGGGGCTCCCTAGTTGGGTATCGAAATGTCTGCAAGAAAACAACCAAGCGCAGAGAACCCGAGGACTGCACAGGGTAACATCTTTCATGGAGCTGCCTCAGCTGGTGCCCTCCCAATGCAACCGGTCACAATCCTCCCCTCCTCATTCCCAGCCCGCACATCTGGGAGGGAAGGGTTATGGAAAATGGAGTCTGCTGCTTCTGGAGGGGTCCTTGGGTCCCTGAGCCAGCTCTCAATCTGGAATGGGTTGTGGCTGATTTAAAACATAGGTCTGGGTGTGGAAGTTAGAGGCCAAATGTGCACCTATTCGCCAGTTCTTGACCATCCATTGTGGTGGCTGGAGCTGCTAGGCTCAAGTAGAGAACTTTATCCACTATGTCCTTCCCTGCCCCATTTACAAGGAGATCAGGGCCAAATTACTGATGGTAGGTGGACTCAGGGGCTCCGATCTGGAAAAATGAAACTATCTTCTTGCAGATGTGTTTCCAACTGTCAGCAACCAAGTTGCTACTTTTGCTCTGCTGTCATTTAAAGTTAGAAATGAATAGAATACTTAAGTTCTTAGCTGCAGCCATGGCTTTATTTTGCTGTAACCTTTTTACATCTAATATGCCTTTTATTACTTTATTTTAGAATGTTTTACTGTTACTTTGTTGTATTTTATGACACGTTATGACCTGTGGTTACAACGATAAATTTACTGACTATTAGGGGTCCAAAACATCTAAAGAACATCAGGTTGCATTTGGTATCCAATTCCTTTCTCCAAAGAGCTAGACACCATACCTGGGACTCACTCTTCCTTCTCCCATTTTATCCCCTTAGAATGTAGGCAAATCTTTCTATCTCAAAGGCTTCACCATAATCCATTTTTTGGGGCTGCATAGAGAGCAATGTGTAAGTGCGGACATCCATTCTCTCTTATCTCCCCATCTCCTTTTCTGACTTTTCTTTCTCCAAGCAACAAAGGAGTGACACACAGTTCTTCCCAGATAAACCAGTGTTTCTCAACCTTGCAGCTTTAAGATGGGTGGCCTTCAACTCCCAGAATTCTGGGAGTTGAAGGCCACCCATCTTAAAGCTGCCAAGGTTGAGAAACACTGAGCTAAACCACAGATGTAAGCAAAGAAAGAATGCCTAAAGTTATACCTGAGAAGGGGGGACTGCCCCAAATACCCAAAACCTGGGCCCATTTTGCCTTGTGACCTGCTATCTTGCAAAAAAGATGCAATGGTGGGAACACTGACAGAGGACAAGACACTTGTACTTCCCCACTTTTAAAAACTAGTTTTGAAAGCCGTTTTTCCCCCCAGTTAGGGATTATCCTGCAGCGTTTTCCTATCAGAACAAAATCTCAGTAGTCAGGATTAGAGAGTTGGCAATGGTGAAACATGAAGCAAGCAACTTGGGAGTTTGGAATAAGCTCTTTGCTCTCTTATGAGCAGATGGGAAGCTCAGCTACAGGATAATCAAGCAATGCAGCTTTTGCTGGATAAACAACAGCAGAAGGAGAGAGAGTGGCAGAAGCTAATGAAGCAAGACAAGCTGTAAATCTTGGCTGAGTTAAAACACATTCGTTTTCCTAGCAGGACAAAATGTGTTTCTCTTTAGAAAGGACCACACTGTGCCTGCAAAGGCTCACTTTCATGATCCTTCCCTCACCTGCCCCAAAATACTTAAATTGAAATAAGAACGTTAGAAATAATCAGCCAGATCAAGGTCTTGTAGTATATTTAGGTGTCCAATCTGTGATTGGATTCACGCATAATCTAAAATCATAGTGAAAGGTTGGCTTGGTTGCAGACTTAGCATAATGTATGACTCCAGCTATGGTGGTTTGTAGCTTAATGCAGTGTTTCTCAACCTTGGCAACTCTAAGAAGTGTGGACTTCAATTCCCAGAATTCCCCAGCCAGCCATTCCCAATTCTGGGAACTGAAGTCCACACTTCTTAGAGTTGCCAAGGTTGAGAACTACTGGCTTTGTGCTTTGTGCAAACTCAGCCATTTGGGGTTTACTCAATAAACCATGGTTAAACAAACCCCTGCTTCAGTGATATGTAAATCCAATCTATACCTGAAGCTGCTGATGGTTTTATGGATCTCTCTCTCTCACGCACGCATGCAAGATGTGCTGTCTGTCTGTCTTCTAGCAGCAGAATTGGTTGGGCTCCCTGTCTGCCTATTGCACTCTTATTTGATCTTACAATCGAAGCCTCTGTTCAAAAAAAAAAAAGAAAAGAAAAGAAAAAAAGCTACTAGCAGAGCATCAGGCCATGGTGGCGGGGGAGGTGAAGCCCGAGGGGGGAAAGAAGATGAAGCAACTGAGGCCGCTGTCATTTCAAAAGCCCCAAAGGCCCACCAGCTTAAGTGCAATTTGATATCATTGGACCAGGAAGGCCTTTGATGCGGGGGGATGGCTTGCAGAAGGAAAAAGACACCCCCCCATCATCCAGCTGTGACCAACCCCCTATCCCCACTTCAAAGCATGCCTAGCAGCTGGATCCTGTGGTGACAGGCCTTCCTCCCATGCAAAATCTTGGTTTCACAGGCTTTCCTGCTGGGTGGGTTCTCTCCTTGCTTTTCACCCTCCTTTTCTATTCCCCCAAAGAACCAAATACTTTCCCCTAAATCTCGGAATGTTAATTCCCTGCTGCTGGGATCTCTTTCTTTTGCTCCCCCTCCCCCTTCATCCCTCCCCCTTTTTGATAGAGACGGGGCCCCACGGCAATGGATCTGATGGGAGGCAGGAAGGAACAACGTCCAAGCCAAAGAGGACCACGCAGCCTTGGTTATTCAGGTTAACAGCCTGGGTGTGCACCTGACTGCAATGTGCATTACTGCATCAACCACAATTGATTTAGTCTGCACCCTGGTTTCCAGACCATAGCAGCTGGCTTCATGTAACACACTAAGCTCCAACTGAACAACCCACCTTACAGCTTACATATTGTGAGAACTCAGTTGTGTCAGTGAGATTTAGTCCAGACAGATGTGTGTACACTGGAGCATTAGGGATAGGGGAAGTCTCTTCTCCACAAATGTTGTCTCCAAAAACCTTCTCCATCACATTTGCAGAGAAATTAAATGGACAATTTCTCCAAATTCTTCTCAGAAAAGGAGAACTTGAACGTTCTGGTGATCCTCCATCCAACTGTCTTGATTTTTTGGACCATATCTTGCAGGTACCCCTCTTGCAAGGAAATAAGGAAGCTGATCATTTTTAGCAGTGTTTCTCAACCTCAACAACTTTAATATGTATGGACTTCAACTCCCAGATCTGACCTTGCTTAGCTTTTTTCAAGATCAGCCAAGATATTGCTAGTGAATGCCCTGTTGCTATAGGAAACACCTATCTGAGCCTAGTTAAGCGGGCCAAGAAAAATCTCCCAAAAGAAAGGGGAAGAGAGGAAGGGAAGGGAGAATAGGAATCAGGAATGACTTCCCCATTTTGACAGTGTTGCTGGTAATATTACAAAGCATAAAAATACTATAATGATCAGCCTAAGGCATTTTGCTTCCCTTGTTTTTAAACCTGTCATACAAAATCTGACCAGAACTGCAATTAAATCTTTCTTGAACAACAGTTATCAGACAAGACCCTCCAATTCATCTGGGGGAGGCATAACTGCTGGAACACAGACTGATAAGGATTTCAACAACAGCCTGCAGGCTCTTCTGTTATCAGTGGAAAGTTCCACCTTCTTGCAGGTTCACAGGAAAGGCCTTAGAAAGAATCTAAGGAAGTCTCTATCAAGGGATAAACTGCTTGTAAATTATCTGATCCAGCCCATGGAATTATGGGGAATTGGACACATCTGGAGGGTACCAGGTTGGGGATGTTCATCTAGTCAACTTCTTACACAACACAAGATATTCACAGCCCAGTTGGCACATTTAGCACAAAAGTTGGCAGCAGGTCTAGAATCTTATTCAACAGACTAAGCGGGAGGACCCTAAATGCAGTCAGGTTTGTTTCCTGCATCCTGAAAGTAAGTAAAATAATTGGCATTCCTAGTTCAAAAAGAGGATTGCCATAAGTTTCTTTCCAGAGCTCTGTCTTTAATTTCAGACCATCCTGTGGACTGAGGGTGTGATGCTCATAAAAACCAGGTGGAGCTTCAGTCATAATCTTGACTTCTTGGACCACACCTTCCACCATCTTGACTTTTTGGACCACACCTTCCAGACATCCCTCTTGCAAGAAAATAAGGAAGCTGATCATTTATAGCAGTATTTCTCAACCTCAGCAACTTTAAGATTGTGTGGACTTCAACTCCCAGAATTCCCCAGCCAGCTAGGGGAATTCTGGGAGTTGAAGTCCACACAATCTTAAAGTTGCTGAGGTTGAGAAACACTGGTTTATAGTTTTAAGCCTACCTTGCAGATACCCCCACTCTGCAATAAGGAATTATGATGAAGATTTGTTTTTGGTCTTTTGAACCAGATTATATTACAAGGATACATATCTAAAGCCCCATCCATTCATCTTTAAGGGCACTTTGTGTTCCTAACCCAAATACTAAACCTGTATCAGCCTTTCACCCCCACCTCCAAAATAGGTCTGCTTTCAAGTTAAAAACCCAAGGCAAATCAATGTTAGCCCCATTTCATAGACGGGAAAATCTGAACAACATGGCTGAGATCTCCCACATCTTTCTGATCAAGACCAAGCTGTCAGTTGACCGTGGGCTTCCCAGCTCTGTGGCTTTCTTCAGCTGAGATCAAAAGCCAGCAGTCATTGTCTAACGGCCCCCATGTCAGCATGAACACAGCCCAGACTTCATCATCAATCAAGGTTGTGACAGCAGAGGCAGGAATGGTGGCAACAGATACCAGTCTCAGAGGGGGAGAGAGTGGTGGTGGGTCCAGCGAGACAAAGCCTGAAAGGAATTTAATAAATGGAAGCGGCAGGGACTTGAGGTTAGAGCTGCCAGCCAATTAATAGCAACCTGCTTTTAATTAGGGTATGTTCTCGCTAAGTCAGCCCCTCGGACGGGCCCTTGCATTGATCAGTTGAGGAGTTCAAGAGAATAAACGGCCAAAAATGGAAGTCCCAGCTGCTCCACCAGTAACTAGAGAGACTGAGTCTCTGTAATGCCCCCTCCCAGACTGAATGCAACCCTCTTTCATACCCCACCTCTGCCGAGAGGAAGAGAGTCCTCATCTGTGATTTCAAAAAGTAGTTTCAAGAGGAAACACACTCAGGATGGAGAGTTAGATTTTACTTGCCGAGGAGAGCTATCTCTCACGGCTGCGTGTATTGTGAAATGCTCAGGTTCGTTTGGTGTTGGGTGGCATTAAATCAAATCAATAAATAATAAAACCAAGTCATTTATTGAAAAGGAAAAGGACCATCACTCCCAGAAGATGGAGAGCCACTGTCCAGAATTCAATGCTTCAGTCTGCAACTGACACTTCCTGATGCCATTATCATAGACTCAGATTCCATGAAAAGATTTTCAGATTCCCTGAAACTTGCTTTAACCTGCTTGCTTTCATTCATCAGGTTCTCTCTTACCTCTCTAGCTCCTTCAGTTAATGCAGTGTTTCTTAACCTTGGCAAGTTTAAGATGGGCGGACTTCAACTCCCAGAATTCCCCAGCCAGCCTGGTTGAGAAACACTGAGTTAATGCCTGTGGTGGCAGAAACACACACAGTGGTTGGGTTCACACATTACACTAAGCCATAATGTGATCTGGATGATTTGGGCTTATTTTATGTGAATCCATCTTGTCTAGATTTCATTTCAGCTTGTTCTCCCCCATCCAACCCATTATCAAAACTAGGCAAGATTCAAGGGTGCTGATTGCTTACTTGGAATTCAGATGGTAGAGAGATGGATGTCATCAGCACACTGATGGTCCACCATTCCACAGCTCTGAATGACAGTCCACCAGCAGTTTTATGCAGCATAGGAGACAACGTAGAACCTTGTGGGATACCATCATTCAATGACTGAGAGATTGAACTCTAGTCCCCCACAAAGGACTGGAACGCAAAACAGTGCTCCTATGTCCACCAGACATTCCAGAAGAACACCACAGCCATGGTATCTAAAGCAGGCAAGACATCTAGAATTAGCGGGGTCCCCACATATAGCTTTGCTGTGAATTACCTACCAAGATAATGAAAACACTGTTAGTACCTTATTTCAGATGAAACTCTGATTGAAAGGATTCTAGATAATGTATCAGAAGTTGTGAGGCCACCATCTTCTTGATCAATTTACCCTGGGATGGAATATTTACCACTGACCTAGAGTTACAGATATCTTCTTGAGGAAGGGAAATCCTTTTCAGTGTGGATTTCAGCAGGCAGGATCACTTTAATCCTGAAGCCAATCCTGTTCAGGAGCAAAGTTTAAGCAAACAAGTGGTTGTCCTTATCTCTGTATGTCCATGTTCTCAAGATCTACAGAGTCGAAAAAAGTACTGACCAGGCCATTTGAGATTATTCAAATCATATTTCCAATAAAACTTAGCATGGTACAGGAGCCCAGCCACGATGATTTTTAAACCATAACATTAAGGCTTACGCATGGTATATGAGCCTGACCATGATGGCTTCATCAATATATAGTAAAATGTGATGCCCAAGCTAGCTAGAATAAGAAATGCACTGTCTGTTAAGGAGACCCAAGGGAGCACCTTGCAAGCTGCTATTGCTGTTGTAGTCAGTCTCAAGGAAAATCTCTTACGGGGAGATGAGCCCCACTGTTGCCCCCAGAGATGATTCCCAGCTCCATCAGCAGCATCTGTTGCCTTAATTCAAGGAGGTTGTCACCAAATGGACTTTGAAGTTCCAACAGCAGGATGAGACGTGTGTCAGGATACAACTTCCCTTTGTCAATATAACAAAAGCCGTCGACTGTCCTTTTTCTGAAAGGGGGCACTCTCTTCTGTCAATGCGGGTGCCCGTGCTGATTCTAGACAACACAGGAACACTGACTGCAATGCAGGGCTGTCAGACTTGTTAGCAGCCGGGTGAGTTGTTGACATAATGAGGACACGGCCAAAAGGGGGAAAAAAAAGCTTTCCTTGGACCAATTAGTAGTTTAAAAATTCTTTATCAAGCACATGTGATTATAACAGAGAGGAGATAAGTTGAATGAATATATAATAATGGCATAATTCAAAGACATAAAAAAACATTGCAGTGTAGAATAACCTTTTGGAATGTACCAGCCAACTGTCCCCTATTTTAGGAAACTCCGTGCCCCGTTCCCTATTCGCCCTAGTTTTGGTCCTCCACTCTGTAAGAAACTATGTCCAATGAACAGGCGTACCCCTAGCAAGGTCGGTTTGGGGTTCTCCCCTTCCCCAAAACATTTTTCTTTATAAAGTTAGCATGGATTTCTGCAAACTTCTGGTGCTTGTTTGGCTATGTAAGTAACCATGTGCTCCAGAGAATGGGACTGCTTTTAATACTTAGAAAATGCATGCATCTTCAGGATTTGTAAACACTGGTGCCAGATTGTGCCTGGGCTCTCGATACTGACAGTAATTTATCCCTACATCATGCCAGCATGCTATAATCAAAGCAATACATTGTATTTAATAGGTCGAATATCATCTCTCTCTACAAAGCATTAAAAATGTTCTAGTCCCCAAGACTGCACAGAAAAGGTCTTCATCCATTTCTACCCTTACCCCTCACTGATGCATCTCTAATGCACAACAAAGCAAAATCATGCAAAATCACATAGAACCTAGAACACGAATGGAAACATACATCATGACGTACACTTGCAGAGGCCAGGCCAACCTTTTAGAAAAACAAAATCTTCCACTGGGATAAACCTGTTCTTTAAGATGTCATGGAGCATCATAGTTTTTCTTACAATAGATGTAAATGGCTACCCCAAATTGTAGTTTCTAGAGTTTTTATATCATTAGGACTTGCACGCTATGAATCAAGCTATGCTATTTTTCTTCTGTCCTGAATCTCCCCTCATTCAGCTTTATTGGATAATTGTGATTTATCCTCTGAGAAAACATTTCTTTCCCCCACAATGGGACTTCTATAGTGCCCTCTGCTCTTTACTTGCCTTTTCCTAAATTAAAAATCTCAAACTTTGAAACTATACCTCAATTAAGGTGTTCCAGTCTCTCGAACTTTTGGTTTGGCTTTTGGTGCAACTTCTCCAACTCTACCAGCCCAACATGGGAAATGTTTTGGATACGAAGAGACACAAGAGTTTGTTCCGCATATTCCCAGGACTGGAAACTACAAAGATTTCCGCTAATCACTGGGTACATTAGGATGGGAGACTTTGAACATGTAAATGGCAGTGCAATTCAAGTAATTTCTTGGTGGGGCAGGGGGGCTAAGATGGCTTCTTCATTCTCATTTGTAACACCAGAGATCCCATCCCCCTCATAGCCCTAGAACCTTTTACTCTTCACTGTCTTGCGAGGGCCAACCCTCATGTTCTAGGAATAACCTATACTCTACCAATACTTGAACCTTAATAGTAACCTACTCAAGACTTGATAGCAGAGAGCTTGAAATACCACATAAGCTTTTCTGAAATTGAAGAGCATGATAGAGGATTAGGCCGTGATTACAATTTTTGTTCCCTCTCCAAAATGTAGAATACGTACAAACACACTTAGGTTTGCATCTAGCTCATTTACCCACACACTCACACCCCACTTTCCATAGTTCTCCACAATGCCTTTCTTTGTTCTTCTATCCCGCCTTTCCTTCAGGACTCAAAGCAGCGTACATAGTGCCCCTTCCTCCCATTTTTCCCTTCAACAACGCTGTGAGATCAGTTAAGCTGAGAGAGAGAGAAAGAAGCCCAAAGTCAGCCAAGGAGCTGAGGGTAGACTTGAAGCTCAGCCTCCCCAGTATGAATCCAACAACTTAGCCACTACACACACTGACTCTCAATTTCAGGTGTATTTTTTTTTTTATAAATACATACGTAAAATATATTTGATTCACTCATTCTGAACACAAACTTCTTTTCTTCCTGGAGGGAAAGGAAGGACAGCCATTGCAGCTTGCCAGAGTACACAGAAATGCATTTATTTTTCACCATTGTTGGGATTATGAAATTACAGCAGCAGAGTTTGGGATTTACAAAGGAATCGAGCAACTGGACTAGGAGACCATCTAGCTCAACACCAGCAAGGAAAGAAAGAACAGGGGAAAATTGATGGAGCTCCGCAGTGAAAGCCTAAACAACAGGAAAAATGGAAGACAGAAGATAACACAAATGAAATGTTGTAAAGGAAAAGGTAGAGGGTGATAGATGAGAACTTTGCAAAGTACTTTGGACTTTACCCAATTCCTACATCCAAGACATTGCAAGGCAGACGTGAATGCAAAATTGATGCAGAGCTCACAGCAGACCATGCCACTGCATCTACACAACCAAGTAGTTGTTATGGCGTTCTTTTTTCCTATTGACCCCCACAATGAACTCCAGTCAGGGGCTGTATGCAAGCGTGTGCAGGCAGGCTCCAATCAAGATTCAGACCGCCAAAATTCCTACCCAGAGGCGCTTCCCACAGAATTTTAAAACACAATTAAGACCTAAAGTCATCAACACAGTTATCTGAAGATGAATAGTTATCATGTGGCTGTTGGACAAGAAGGACCAACATATATGATGAAACTTAGGTTAGGCTATATTTAAGTGAGATATGATTGTGTGAAGGCTAGAAACTTCAATCTGACTACAACACATTCAACCCACTCCTGTCTTGCTTAAGTCACATTTTTCCATGCTCCTGCAAATTCATTTTCAGCTCCCCCCAATCCCTTGGAAGCCAAATAAATCAGGATTGCAAATATGATGTAGGGTAAAACCACCCCATATCTGCTTTGCCATAAAGGCTGTAGCTTTTTATTAACAGCCATATATGAACTTATTTTAGATGTGGTAGCAATGTGTGACTTGTATGTGTTTTCATGGAAATGGAGAATAGGGCAGCTGTTTCCAATCACACTCTTCTACTGGCCAGAACTGCCCCTTAGTCACAACTAGGAAATCCTTCCTAGTCAAGTGAGCAAACAAGCAAGACAAGCTGCATCTGCAGCTTCAGCTCTTCCAAAGGTTTGAGCCTTCGACTCACTGGGTCCCTCCCATCACACCATCTTTTCCTTTGAGCCTCCCTATTTATCATTAATTGGCCTGTTCACAAATATAGACTTAAAAAAAAAACTGTAAGGACCAAAATATGGGAAGGGAAGGGAAGGGGGAGGAAGAGATGCTGAGAACAAGAGAGAGACAGAGAGCAGTGACCGTGATTTTTTTTGCTCCTCCAGCAAGCTTCACGTTTTGGTAATGCTTGTACAGTCATATTATATCAGGCAAGCCCTTTCTAACTGATTGAAAAGATGAGCTTAGATCAATGCTATGGTAGAAAGACAGTTGGCTTTGAGTTCCAGGTCTGGGAAATGCTGGGGCTTCCTGGAGCTTTTTTATGGCAAGTCACTATGAGAGGGGAAAAAAAATAAAAGGGGGAAAAAATGAGTATGTGTGCGTTATCAATTCAGTGAACTCAGTCTATTATTTCTATAAGAACTAGGATCCCTGCTGAGAAGTAAGCGAAACAGCTCAGGAATAGCTTGATGGAACACCACACGGTGTCACTTTGATGTAAGACCTTTGATCTCTAATCAGCCTAGAGCTTATTGATCAGTTTTCTACAGCTGCCGCCGTTCATGCTTGAAATGGCTGAATACAGCGAAGACCCCCAAGAAGACTTTCTAAGCCACAGGTGCCTCTTTTACACAGTGCAAATCTTTGGCACTGCGGGAGGAACAAAAGGAGGAAGGGTAGCAAGGGAACGACAAGGGTGGAAAGGAAAGGAAAGGAGAGCCCAGGAGTCTTTGAGGTCACCTTCCATTAAAAAGAAGAGGCTGACCCTTTCTTCGCACAACAGGCAAGGCTATAAGCCCAAATTAAGTTAAAATTCATCTGAGCAGCTATTGCTTTTCAGATACCTGGATACAGCATGGAAAAGCTTGGCCCTAGAAGGAATGGTCCACTTTTCCTTAAAGCAGACATGATGCTGGCATGGCTTCCAGCATCCAACACTCACTATAAAAGGTGAAGCATTTAATGGCTGTGGGTTATGTTTCCAGTGACTTCCAAGGCACAATAGAATGTATGAAGAACCCAGGTAGAGCAAGGACTTTGGAAATTGCAATTCTATAAAGGAAATTAGGAAGTCTTACCAGAATTCTCAAGAACAGCCTATCAAAGAGAGCAACTTACATTCTTTACCAGGACTGTGATAGGGGCAGTTTAAGCTGACAAGAACGTAACAAAGATCAACTGCCTTCCAAATGCTGGTTCCTATGAGACTAGACTTAAGAATACACATACAAACAAAAAGATATACTTTCTATGCAGTGGACAAGAGGAAAACAACAGCACAAGCATCATCCTTAGTTAAAGTCCTGTCTGCACAAGAAGAAAGTCAAATTAAACTCATCTTACATAAAGCCCTGCATATACCAAGGGGGTCATTCTTCCATTTTGAGGCCACCAGCTGGAAAAAAAGTGCTATAACCATGACTACTGGAAATCCTGTCATTCAGTGCAAGCAAATATAACTCCATTCCACAGGACAGCGGCCACAGACAGCCACTTTCCATTTAGTGCCCATTAATCATCTTTGGGAGAGATCAGAGAAAGTTACCACCAACCTAGGCATCTAACCCAAGGATAATGAAACCCTCCCTCATTGTCCTACTGACCCAGACCCTATTGTGGATTTCCACGTGGGAACCTTTGGTCACAAAGGAGTTTTGGTGAGAAGTAAAATGCAAGATTCTCCCTCCTTTCCCAATCCCAAAACATTCAAAGTCAAGTCTGTTGAAAGAAATCATCATTATCCTCCTCATCCAAACAAGAGTCCCGCAGGATAACAGGAGAGTTGTTATTACAAAATACAAATGGAGTTCTTTTCCGGGGGCTTCCAGACCACGCCGCTCCGTGCCTTCCTAGGCTGGAAAGCCACGGGTTTCCATCACTTGACTTCAAAGGGGAAAAGGGTAGGGTGGGTGGATGGGTGGGTGGGTCAACACACCAATGTCATCCATCACCGCATGTGAAGAGTCAAGATGACTATCAGGATAATCCCCAAAAAGAGGAAGAACGGGAGCCAGGTCTTCACAAAGCCTCCTATGCTGTAAAGGAGAGAAAAGAGATTTAGGAAACAGAACAGGGGAGGAGCCCGTAACCCACTGAAATGCAGCCTTGAATGACCAGGGACAGAAAGAGAAGGGTTTGCTGAGAAGAGGCACAGCAGAGAAAAGGAAAGGAACATCTTATGCCTGTATCTTTCTCTGCAACCAAGCCAGCCAGCCAGCCTAAGCACTTGCTAACTGAAACAATCCTGGTCTTGCCTTGTTTCTACCTACTTTTCTACCCCCACCAAGTTTCGTTTGTTAACTCTTTGGAAGAGGTACTGGCAAAGAGCCATTCGCACCCATGGTATGTAAATGATAACAATAATCCTTTATTCATCTATTTTAACCGGCATATAGATGGTATAAAGTACATTGTATATCAGGTGCTGTAACCACACAGAAGCACCATCGGGGTGACAGGCAGTAGACTTCCAAGGTTTTTTGACTCCCTCTTATTTTACAACCGAATGATACTCCGCCATTTCTAAGTTTCACTGATGAAATTATGAACGCTACAGGAAACCAGAAGTGGACTTTTGGAAGAGATAAGTATGCAATCTCTTTTCCATTCTGGTACTCAGTATAAACTCCCAGGCTCAGAATGCCTAATTCTAGGTATCTTTTTTTTTTTCATTAGGCTATAGCCAGAGGAGCTCAGAATTTTATTAAAACAATACCATTGCTCTTCCAAGCTTGAAGGATGCCGTCCCTGCACTTTTGGCAGGAATTAACCTATGTTGTCCTTTATACAATGTTTAGTAGCACAATGTAAAGCTATTTAATAAAATTTAATAAATAAATAATATTAAATTAAATATTAATATTAAATAATAGCTACCATTTCTGAATGGTCTACCTGTGTCAACAGGTCAATGTGTTGAGAAATGCTATTTTGTAAAAAGAAACTTATTTCTTCCAACTACAGTGGTACCTCGGGTCACGAACTTAATTCGTTCTGCGACTCTGGCCGCGACCCGAATTGGTTGCGACCCGAATCAAATTTTCCCATAAGGTTCAACGTAAATACGGTTAATCCGTTCTGACCCCTACGAATTTGGTCGCCAACCGATTTTGGTCGCAACCCAAATCAAATTTTCCCATAAGGTTCAATGTAAATACGGTTAATCCGTTCTGAACCATATGTATTTTTTTTTAAAACCACAAAAATATGAAACAAAGTACAGTACAGTACAGTACGAAGAGAGAGAACGCTAACCTTGCTCGAGGCGACTTCTGGCGTGGAGGACAGGAAGGCGGGTGGGGAGGCGGTTACTGCTTGGAGGGAGAGTCCCCCTCCCTACAGGAAGCCGCGACCACGTGTCACGGCAGGGAAAATGGCCGCGGATCCTGTTTGTCACCCGATGCGGAGTTCGTGAACGGAAGCAAAATTTTGCGAATGGTGCTGTTCGTGAACCGAATTGTTCGTGAACAGAAGCGTTCATGACCCGAGGTACCACTGTATTGGCACTACTTTCTACATTATAATGAGGTAGCACTATGCTTCTGCAAACACATAGACCAGACACTGAAACAGCTTTCAGCAACCTGAGGTTTCTGAATTTCAGTCCTTGAGGTTACTGACATAACAATATAAGCAATCTCAGAAGACAAAAGGCATCAATTATAGTTGCTCCTGTGTAACCTTCTGTCTTTCCATAATATCAGCAGAAGCAGAATAAATTATGCAAATATGGAAGTGTTTGCTTGTTAGAGGCTTTTTTTAAAATCATGCAGTAGTTCCTATGAGGTTGTGTCTGCTAATCCCATCCTTACAGTTGTACAAGAACAGACATTCAACACAAGGATTTGCAAATTTGGGGTTCTAAGAATAATTTGCAATGGGAAAAAACTCTACACAGCAAGCACCAATGGATTTAAAGCATCTAGGTACAGAGGGCATACAATTATCTGAGTACTACATTACGTGAGAACTTTAAGGAGAACCCAGCCCTTGATCAAAGGGTTCTCTCTCTCAAACACACAAAAGCAGTGGAGTTTTCTACTCACCTTACATATTTTCCATAGAGCAAGGAGAAAAAACAAAGTTTGATCATATTCCAGGAAGTACTGTTGTCGTATCGCATGAGATTTAAGGCTAGAGCTACATGAGAATGGCAATTGTCACAACAGAGGTTGTGCTATAAGAGAGAAAAAGATGCACAATTGAAGGTATTTTTAGTTCAAATATCTTCTCTAGATATAGTCAACACTGAGACAGAGAAGACATCCTCAAGCTCTTCTACTTGTTTACCAATCTGAAATTAGCTTGTCTGTGCATCTTTTTTGGGGGGGGATGCCTTTGAGTTAGTGTTGACCCTTGGCGACTGCTTGGACTAGTCCCTGCAGTTTCCTTGGCAAGATTTTCAGAAGTGGTTTGCCAGTGCCTCCTTCCTAGGTCTGAGAGAGGGGGACTGGCCCAAGGTCACCCAGCTGGTTTCATGCCTAAGGCAGGACTAGAATTCACAGCCTCCCAGTTTTGAATTGAATTTTCTGCCCCATCTTCAAAAGCTGTGCCACATACAACATGTACCAGGAATCACACTAAAGGATTAACCTGGATAACTGGATTAACAGCCAGGCAATTGCTATTTGCATAGGAATGTAACTGGCATATCAGCCTGAGCTGACACGAGATGCTCCAAACCACTGAGGATCACAGATCCAGGACCATCCCAAGACATCAAACACCTCAGATTGAAGCAATGACACACCTAGCACAGTGTTGGTTATCATCTGGGTTAGATGCAAAGGAAAGGTGTTAGTTGGGTATCATCTGCAGAATGATGACTACTCAGTTCACTTCTTTGGAAAACCTCTCCCAGCATTTCCATGTAGATATAAATAGCAAGGAGCATGAAATAGAGGCCTAAAGAACTGCAGGACTCAATTGCCAGAGAATCGAGTTGTAATGCCCCAGTACAACCCAGAACCAACTAGTCAGCTATGAAGGGAACCACTATAAAACAGAACTCTCAAGACTCAGCTGTAAAATAATGTAAAATTACCACTTTTTCTCTAAGCCATTAGAATCTGATACATATCACAATGTGGGGCTTCACTATCAGGGTGAGCAGGTCAAAATACTGATGTGCAATATTAACTGCTTAGCTAGCAAATGCTTTAATATTATTTGTATTTTAAAGGGCTTTTTATGTGATAAAATTATGTAAATCAATACATTTATAATTGTGTGCATGTATGTTTATATGCATGTGTATATATATGTGTGTGTGTAATTTCTAGTTCAATTACATCTAGAGTAATAGAGCACTTCCAGGTTAATATACCACTAATCCATGATACACAAAACAACACCACAAATCAGCTGCCAAAAATTTTGGGCTTATGACTAATTCAGCCCACGTGATGAAGGCAGACCTGGGAAATTTCAGGACTTAAATCTGCTAGTAGAATGATTAATTTAATTGTCCTTGGATTAGGTACCAACAAAGGCCAGCAAATCCATTTTGCCCAAGTCTGTTGGACAAAGATCAGTTCATCCTTTTTGAGGATGACTCTAACTCTTCCAGTTCTATGTAAGCACAAGCCCTCCAAATTGAAAGCTGAACCTACTCACCATTCGGTGCTTATATTCCTCAGAGGCATCGTGTACTGCTGTATCCCAAGCACTGGGACCACAGGAATAGACTTTGTTGGGATCCAGCTTCCAGTATCTGACAAGAGGAAGAAAAAAAAAAGATCAAAATTCTTTCCCCACTTTCATCAGATGGAACACCTCACCTTCTAAAAACTCTTTAGTTACTAAAGTGTTCAAATGACCCAATTCTGAATAATTCTTAATACATGGCACACTTTCACAATGGTGCAGAAGGGATCACAAAGGACCTAACTGAACAGCTGCTGAATCTTGTTTGTTTATTCAATTTGTATAGCTGCCCATCTCAAACCAATGACTCTGGTGGTGAACAATCATAAAAACAATTAAGGCACAATACAAATAGCAGCCAAGATATATTATAATTAATTGGTGTCAACGTAACCAGGAAATGGGGCCCTTCACACACTTGGGACCCCAGGCCTGGGCTCACCACCAGGTCTTCAAGGCCTTCTGAAAGGCCGGCAGGGTTGGGGCCACCCTAATCTCAGGAGGGAGGATGTTCCAGAGGGCAGGCGCTATGGCAGAAAAGGCACGTATCCTGGCACTGCCAGCCAACATTCCTTGGCTGACAGGACCTGGAGTATGCCCATCCTGCCAGACTGGATTGGACAGGCAGAAAGAACTGGGAGAAGACAGTCCCTAAGGTAAGACAGTCCCAAGCCATGAAGGACTTTAAAGGTGACAACCAGCACCTTGAATTGCACCCAGAAACACACTGGCAACCAATGCAGCCCCCAAAGCAGTGGTGTTACATGTGCCAAATAGCCGACACCATTTACAACCCATGCAGCTGCATTCTGTACCAGCTGAAGTTTCCAAATGCTCTTCAAGGGCAGCCCCATGTAGAGTACATTGCAGTAGTCCAAATGGGAGGTTACGAGGGCATGAGTGACACTGAGCAGAGCCTCCCAGTCCAGGAATGTATTATTTATATGTATTTCTAGCCCTTCAAATGAAGCTTGAAGATGCATGATTCAAGGCTCATGAAATCTCAGAAGCTGAGTACAGGGTTTTCAGTGAATTAAGGACCTTGCCAAGATAACTTAAGAGTAATTACCTTAATCAAAATCCATCAGCAGGAGACATAATTAAATAGCATGTCCTTCAGCCTTTGCTGCCCCATGTGCTTGTAACTGCACTATCACCCATCTTGTACTATATTGATCCCCCCTCCAAAGCCTACCATTTCTGTAAATCTTTTGATACAACATTTTTGCTCCTCAACATATGTCTTTCTATACATATGTATAGAAATATATGCATATTTTCAGTTTGTTCCAGCATTTCTTTCCCACATTGTCTTCCCTGTGTCATAATTTAGGGCAGGAACATAACTTATCTATTTGATTTACACTGTTTTTTCCCCTCACTAATACCCAAAGAGACTGAGAATTAAAAATAAAGCACTGAACATAAAGATTCACATTTTTAAAGACAGCAGCTGACAAAAATTAAAATATTAAATTATAATTAAGGAATAATGTCAGGCATGCACTGAATGAATTAACTAAATGTGAAATAGCTATACAAAGTAGCACAACAAACACTATGACATTTTACATTTACACAAGTTGTTTCAAAGAGTATCCTTCAAGTGGTCTCACCATTTTAAATAACAGTCTTCTTAGTAGTGGCAACCCCTCAAAGAAAATTTCTTTCTAATCTTTGTGGTGCAAAAAAAAAAAAAGATTTTATTCTCATAGGGAACAAATTCCCTAACAGCACTAGCAAACTCAGTATTATTTACTTCTGAGTAGACATGTACAGGATGCTACTGTTCATTTCCCTTTCTTTTGTATCAGTTTATGGCACTTTAAATTGTACATTGTCTATGCACAGCTTTGGTCACCACAAAAGAGGTGTCAGACACATGCAGGCAGGGCTGATAAGAACCAACATTTGGACGGGCAGAAGAGATGCTTGAGATAATGAATTAACCAGTTCATACCCATAACAGTAGAAAGCTTGATTAGACTAGCAGTTCAGATGATTGTGAATACAAAGAGGTTTAACGTTATGCTGCTCACTGGTGCAAGCTCCAGCAGCCAACTGTAATCTGAGTATTTATTTTTATCTTCTTAACCAGAATATGGCATCTATTCTTCTGTTTCAGCCACAAAAATATGTTTGCAAACTAACACGTTGAGAGGAGAAGCAACACTTACTTCACAGGCTTTCCAAAAGCCATATTGTCTTCCTAAAGAGGGTAGGGAAGAAAAAAAAGTAAACACACATTTGTTAATAAATTTAAGCTATACGTGTGATAACACTGCTTATTCTGCTTATGTCCTCCAAAACTAGCTATTGAGTTTACATTGGCCATGTAAATCATGCTAAACTATTGTTTAGCCATGGTTTATTGAATAAACCACTCTTGGTGGAGTCATAAAGCCATAGTTTATAAATCGCAAGAGCTGCGCTTATACAACATGCTGAGCCAAAACCCAAACGAAACACGTGAATCCGGCTTGTCTTCTTCATGCTGAAAAACAGACACAATTGCCTTCCTTGACCTTCTCTGGGTAGAGGCTTAAACAGACTCCTCCCTATCTGGTGCCCTCCACGTCTAGAAAATGGCTGAGTGTAAAGGCTTGTTATTTATCATTTAGAACTTGCAGCACCTAGAACCTAATAACAAGGTTTAAAAAAACCTTTCAAGTGTATGCAGAACTGTTTTTCTTCCAGGACTCCTTAGGACTACTGGAAGGAAGATTTGTTATTTTATTCCCACTTACTTGGAAATATGCCCCACTGCACTGAATGGGTTTTACTTTGAAAAAAGGACGAATAGGACTATTTTGTTAGATCCACAGTTCCTGCACAGCTGGGACAGAAAGCTGATGGTGCACAACCCAGACATTGGGTTTCATATGGCTTTCAAGACAAGTGTCAGTTGACTCCAACCCTCAACCCCAAGGCAAAACAAAAGGGTCTTTACACCTACCCCAACCTACATGAATCTTCACGTTACTAATATTTTTAAACCAAGCAAAGTTGCTCACTTCTGCACATTTATCAGGACACATGCCACTCAGACTGATCAGCCGAACTTCAAAATAAGAGGAGGTTTCTACCAAAGACCAGTTATTAACAAGAGAGAGGAAAGGGTTAGTGTGCTATTTTGGAGTTGTATCTTTATGGAAAGTTTCAGTGAGCAAAACTAAGGCAGGAGCCTTCAGCCCCTGTTCAACTCAGTCCTGGGAAAGTAGAAAGCAAGAAGCTCAAAACAATTCTGCCTTGATTCAGTTTTGTGTAAGATGGGGCAGAGAGAAACGAACAAGCTTTCAAGATTCTGTTATGATACTCTGCAGCAATAAAGAAGAATCGATGTAGTATTTGTTTCCTCACCTGAGTTACCATGAAGGGCTGGCAGGAACCTTTTTACCTTAAGGCCTGTGGTTGCATGTAAATGGCTGGGGGTTAGCAGAGCCAAAGCCACATGTACCTTCTCATCACATATTCTCCCACATAGCCACACATTTACCCACACAGGATCCCCACCCACCTCTAAACATGCTTCCTGCTGGCTGCAATGAGAGGCTTTTAAAAAAATCTGATTTTTGATCCTAACACAGGATCACAGACCACCAAGAGAGGAAAGTTGAGCTGGAACCCCAATACTGCTCCTTAATGCTGCAATTCAGTTGAAATACAGTCTTCCCCTGGACTTCATGGGAAGTCTTTGGAAAGCTGCACAGCTGCGAGGAAGAATGAGAGGAGAGTATCCCTGAGAAGCTGACCGCTCACGCTGTTTTGTAGAGGAACAAGCTCGTACTTACAGAGACATAGTAAGGCCCTGCAAAATCTCGGATGACTCCCGCAGAAGTACAAATGCCCATGTGGCCAATGATGGGGAAGAGCCATCTGCAGAAAGAAGAAAAGCGTCAAGAGCCTCATTTTTTTTCTCACATTGAAAAAAGCTGTTTTCAGGAAGCTGCAGAACTGGCCATCCATGGTCGTACTGGGCAGAACCAAAAAGAGACAAAAGACCAAAAGAAGTTAAATATGTTCTCTCTTGTGTAACGACGAATGCATTCTTTTATTTTTAAACTTTGAAAACTATATCTCAATTCTCCTGCAAATCCTGTTTCGGTATACATATATAAATATTCCGTGTAGATGTATAAAAATCACACTTAGGAATGTCCCTGGAGTACCATTAGATGCGTGACTGCAACCCTGCCGCCTTAAAGCTGAGGCAGATGCGGTGTCAGAGACCAATATTCAGATCCCGTTTTGGCAGCAGCAGCAAAGGGAAGTTTAATTTTGATCAAAATAGTGGCTCTGAGAAAGGCAGCCCTTAATGCTCTCCACTGTTTTCCAAATCTGAATCGAATTCCTTGGCCGATTAGCCTCGTGGGGGGAAAGGGATGGAGTGGAGGGAAGACAATCAAGCCACCTTCTCAGGTCCAAGTTGGAGCTCTCCACTGCCATGCTAAAGACCAAACAAAAGTGCCTGAGCTGATAGAAACAACTCTTTTTCACGCTCAAACCGAACCATCAACCACCTAAACAACATGGGCTTGCACAGCTGGCAAAGCCAAATTGAAATTGAAATCCCAACAGAGCCTGCTTGTGCAAGGCATCTCTTCATCGCACCTGGACAAGGGTGCTGTATGAATGCAGCCTACAATGCAGTTCTCTTCCCAAGTCTCTTCCCCTCATAAGCCAGTCTGGTCTAGTGGTGAAGGCACCCGGCTAGAAAGCAGGAGACGGTGAGTTCCAGTCCTGCCTTAGGCACGAAAGCTGGCTGGGTGACTTTGGGCCAGTCCCTCTCTCTCAGCCCAACCCACCTCGCAGGGTTGTTGTTGTAGGGAAAATAGGAGGCAGGAGCCTTAGGTATGCTTGCCGCCTTGAGTTACATATAAAAGGTGGGGAAAAAATATAAATAAATAATAACAACAACAACCACCATTGGAGGAGCGTGCAAGATTATTCCCCCCCCCCACAAAAAAGTGTTTCCGGACCGGCTGCGTGGGCGCGAGAGAGGGAAAAGCCGCTCCAGGGTCTCCTGCAAAAGAAGGCGAACCGCAGACCCCCCGACCCATCGCCTCCCAACACCGGGCCGCCCCGGAGGGAAGGCTCCCCTCTCCAGCCCTGCGTCCCCGACCCAGGTAGGAGACCGTCGCTCACGTGAGAACGGGGATCGGCGTCCACACGACGCAGTACGGGAAGCGGCAGTGCTCCGTATCCAGCGCCGCCCCAAGGGACCCTCCGACCCCCACCGCGACAGCGCCGTGGAACTGCTTCATTTTCCCCTCCGCGGCCTCCTCTTCCTCCATCACCGGGAGGGGGAGGAGTTGGCCCGGAGTGACATCACTTCCTGGAGACGGGCGCTGCGCTTCCGGGACAACGGCGGGGCGGGGAGGGAGGGGCCGGGTCTTTGGGCTGCGTGTTGCGGAGTGGGGGAGGCGTGGCCTACCTCGCAGGGGGGTTGTGAAAGGGGAAGGGCGGGTGGAAGGAGTCCCGGGCGCCGCTTAGGCTGTTTGGCGGGGTCTCCTCTCCCGAGGCGAGGCTTCCCTGCGTCACAAAGTCCCAGGGATGAATTTGCTGAGGAAAGAGGCCGAGATACGCAGTAGAGCCAGCGCGGCTTCGCGCTTAAGGTCCAGATTCGTCCTCAAAAAAACTCACCGGTGCCTCTAAACGAGTCCCTTTTCCTCAACCCAGCCTAATGCACAGCTATGGTGGCTGCAAGGCTGGGTCTGTCACGGGAGGTCAAAAAAGTCAAGATGGAGGCCATAACCAAGGGATCAAAGCCCTGCCCTTTTTTATGTGCCACCACATGGTTTTTATCCCATGGTTGTGGCCGCCATCTTGACTCTTTTGACCCCCTCCCTCTAGACACCTAAGGGGGGAAAGAAGTAATAGCTCCACAGATCAATGATCAACTCCGTGAGCTTGACCATGCAGCCTTCTTGGCCACAATACAGAATGGGTTGTCTGTGGCCTCCTGATGGGGCACTTTTCAGCTTCCCAGTCTAACCTACAGCTTTGGGATTTTCTAGTGGTCTCCCATCCAAGGACTAATCAACCCCCACTGTTTAGCTTCCAAGCCCAGACTGCATTTGCCAGATACTGCTAGGCAGAGTAAAAGTTAAGTAAATGTATACAGAAGAGAAAACAAATATCCATATTTTGACCTGATGTGGGAGATGCGATGTTTGAGTTGTATAAAAGAAACCAGAGTGGTGGTGGCGAGCAGGCAGTCCCTGGTAATCACTTGAAGCAATCAAGACTGCTAAATTGTTCTTTTAAATAACTGACAGAGGCACCCTGTTTAAGCATAATTATTTTTTCAAAAACTGCTCAGAAGGCTGAATTGAAGCTCATTTCTTTTCCCCAAATTATTTTTAACATGTAGGTCTTTATTTAAGCTCCTCCTGTTATGCAAAAGCCAATAACAGCACCTGGTTGATCTCAAAAAATTAAGCAGGGTTAGACTGAGGTAGCACTTGACTGACCACAAGAAATACAGTTGTAGATTAAACTGAGTAGCTAAAAAAAATTCTGGTAGAAAGCAATGGGAATCTACTTCCATATTGTTTCCAGTCAAATTATATGAATGTGGCCATCCTATTTATCAGGAGCGAAGTTCAACTTGAAGGAGACTTTACTCTCTTATATCAAAAAATAATTTTCAAACTGAGTAGTGTTGTCCAGCACCTAACAAGCAATGTGGGTGTGGGAGATCAAAATGCCTGAACAGAAATCCAAGCAAAAATATTGCAAAACTACATGCAGTTCAGAACTTAAATCTGCAGACTACCCCAATGTCACAACTCCTAAGCCAAGCTCAACTTACTGCACAATTTCAGATACTTGATCTGCAGTATTCTGTACTGCAGCTGTTTGTTTTGTGGTACAATTCTCAGCTCAAAAATATGTCTTAGTGGAGGATGTAGACATGGACATGAAAAATTGGGAGAAATGGGTTAAATATAAATGGATTTTCAGAATTTTATTTTTTAAAACTGCAGATAACATTGATGGGAAATAGAATAGAATGGACCTATCATGATCAAGGATAGAAACAAAATGGATAGGAAAATTTGTCCACATCTAATAGAGAAGAATTTTAGGAAAGTGGAGACTAAATGTATTTTGCTATGACTTCTAAGAATCTGATCATTTTGTCAATAGTGGCTAGAAAACAAACCTTTATTTCTGGAATAAAATGGAAATTCAAAAGTAGTAGTTTGTTAAGTTTTGCTTGGCTGAAAAGACAGCAATGCTGCCTTGATGCATAAAGACTTGATCAGCTTGAATGGACACAGAAGCAGATTTTCAGATGGCAGGTATTATTTTTTTAAATGATTAGTGGAATATTACTCTGCTTGAGAAATCAGTACACAACATCAGAAAACTTAAACTGAAATAGGGTTTCCTTTCACTACATTTACTATAAACCAAACATACTCTTTTAGTTCTTCCCAAGAATTAAACTCTCCTTATGGAGATAGGACTGGTGAGTTGTAAGGGGTAAGTTATGAAATAGATCCCATTTCTTTAGTGGACATGTATGTTGTAAATGTCTGTTTATGCACTTAACTGCAAAAATAGGCAAGAGATAATTTCACGATTAGCTTGAAGTTTGGAAGTAATATTTTAAGATATTGCTAATGCCCACTTTTTCTTACATTGTTGTACAACAAAAACATTTATACAATAAGATGAAGACAGAACCGTGTTCTTGATCCACCAGGCATCTGGAAATTGTAAATTGCTGTTTTTAAAACTTTGATAGAAAGCGTGTACTGTGTTTGAGAAACAAACTGCTTCTAGTGACAATTACCTGTTCAGCTGTGCAAGCCTATTCTCTGCCTCTTAGAGAAGGGCCTCAGCTGGCAGCTCTTTATTAAAAAAAAAAAAAGCTTGCTCTGGCTTCTGCTGCTTCTGATTGTCTCATGTGGGAGTAATTCAGTCATTCACCAAAAAACGCCATCCTCCCAAATGCAAGTAACAGAACCGTTGATGTAGTCTTCTCTTGTTCACTTATCTATGCTCAAAAGGGGGATGGGAAGACTTGGTCCCTGACCAGCTTTCAGCTGGCAAGACAAGAACTTGTTCAGCTCAACATATCCCCATAGTCTGTGGCCGTGTGGCCAAAAAATGGAATAAGCTGCTTTCTTTGTTAACTTGAAAGGATGCTGCAAGTTCTACCATGTGTGGATTCTATCACACATGCCATTTAACATGACTCTGGCTTTTGCACAATGGAGACTGAAAAGCAGAACTGCCACAATTCGTTCATGTGTGCACGCTCTCTCTCACACACACACACACACGGATATGCACATACCTCCTTTTCTCCATTTTTATTCCCTACCTCTCCTCCGGCCTCTCCTCTGCAGTAGTTCTGCCAGTAAGACAATAAGGATCTGGACACTTTTTTTAAAAAAGCTAGTTTTGACTCCTTGTTTTTTTTTTCCTTACAGCCAACTCCTTAAAACAGCACTTAGACATTTTGTATTCCACCCCACCTTCCTCACCTGATGTCTAGTGAGGAACTGACCTGCCAAAGTGATTGACAGATGGTGAACTAAGGAAAATGTCTTTGCGTTATGATGCGCTAAGAGTGTGCTGAAAGATGCAACAGATGGTGACGTGGCAAAGACTCATGTTTTAATCCTAAACAAGGAACTATTCTGAACAGGTAACAACAGGGCTTGGGTGGGTGGAGAAGTGAAAGTCTTACCCATTGTGAAGAATGTCTAATGTAGAAAATTCAGAAGAGAACAATTCCTGCTTACAACAATTCTAGAATGAAATATGCAGCATTTTTTTTTAAACTACTACTTCCATTGGTAAGACAAAGACAGCAAACGCCTAACTAGGATTATGACCCATACTAAGGCACAGGTGTATAAAACAATGAAACATCTTAAAACTTATATATTGTTAACCATCATCATGTGTATCTATAATAGCTTTCTCCATAAATTTGTCCTATCATTTTTTTAAAGCATCCAAGTTTGGGACCATCATCTTGTGATACCAGTGCCAGGAATTTGAGAAACAAAGTTTGTTTCTCAAAATCTGATGCACTAGTCTCACATATCACAGTCTCATCATTGGAGTTCTGTTTTCTGAGTAATACTGAAGGAGGGACTGTTGTGTAAACTGGGTATCAGGTTGAAGAAGTAAATAATCCTCAATTTGCTAATCTTTGATACAGCATGCTGCCAGAACCAACAGAACATGTATCCTGGTTATTACAAATCTGGCCCCTTGCATGGGGATTAAACTGGTTTTGAGATGCACCATCTTAATCACATACACTCTGGTAAAACACTGGCAGGCCATGAACCATTTCTAGCATCATTTAAGTTTGGAGCAAGAAGGGACAGAAGATGTATGCAAGGGAGGTCAACAAAAAGCAGAGCAACTTAGAGAATTTCAAAAATCATTATAATGAAGTATAATGAACAAAAATTAAAATGTGATATAAGCATAATATATACTCTTTTAATAAAATGCTGCTAACCATGGTTACTATCAACTCTTGGAAATTTTCCTCATTTCACCCAACTCATGCTAGGTTAAATTCTATCATTTTTTTTTAGAAAATATTTGGGTCCCTCTTCCTCATGTTTTTAATATTTTATCTCATTTGATGTATATATGCAATCTAACGGAAAGGAGACTTACAAACCAGAGCTCTATCAAATGGTCCAGAGAAGGACAAAGAAAAAAATAGGATTACTAAATAAACAAGGATCTCATCAAAGAACAAGTTGCACCTAATGATGTAAGAATTTCAGAATAGATAAATGAACGAGCTCTTACAGATGTGCGTAAGGAAGGATGATTTATGGGGTGGGGGCTTGCTTTCTCTCTGAGTAAAAAGCTACCATCTTTGCCAATTTTGTTGGTAATGGATCATTCAGCACACAAAGCCAACTGGCCTATGTACAAATCACCCTCTTAGCAAGAGAAGCAGGTATCTATCAGGCATCACTGCTGCTGCTGATTTTTGCAGTATTTTTTTTCACATTTGGAAAATTATTTTTCTTTAAATTGCAGTAGCTGCAGAATTGCATGGATACACTGCAACATATGAGGCAGCTGGGCTTACTGTGCCAAGGCATAATGTGGTTTGTTTTCTTTTGGGTTAGTTGAATGAATTTAGCCATTGTGGTTTATACACATGGCTTGTGGCTTAGTGCAGGATGACCCACAATTTATGCAACAATTCATGGCTTTGTCCATATGGTCTACAGACCGCCAAACAGGTGCAATTTGTTTGATGAATGTCTTAGCCCCATTTTGCTTTCTCCCACTTTTTCTAAAAACCTCACATTCTTTTCCTTCCATTCATCAAATATAGTTTCAAACCAAAGTTCTTAGTATCTGTGCACTCACAGTCCACTGCTAGGAGAACTGAATTTGCTAATTTTGCATTCCCCCACATGTGAACTATTAAATGTCAAGTTCTTCCTACCAGGTTTATGAAGATATTAAAATGGGAGATTTAGCAGTCTCTCTGATGATAGAACAAGATAGGACATTTAAAAAAAAAAAAAACAACTTTGTAATCAAGAACTTGCCTTGAGGAATTATCCATCCATGCATGTAATCATAGTTTATATCCACATATTTTTGCTTCATGCAGCTGCAGAAACATAGGAACTGCCTTATATCAGGTCAAACTATCCAACTACATAAATCATGCCTATCTGTTCCTGACTGATATTATCTTTCCAAGGAAGAGATCTTTTCCATCACTTATACCTATTCCTTTTAAATGAAAACAACACAGACTGAACCGAGGATATTCTGCATGTGGTACATACATTCTATCATTGGATTGCAATCCTGTTTTATTATACTGTAGCTGCGAAGATACAGCAACTGTTTCCATCTTAAACAGCAGAAACTATAAGCCAGTATACCTTGTAAAATCTACTGCATGAGTGCCACAAAAAATTAAAGAGGCATTAAAAAAAACAAAACTGATCAGCTGTCTGTGTGTACAATGTCCACAGGAGATGTTACTCTTCCAACAGGTAGTACAGTCCAGCAGTATCTCACCAGTGCTGCTGGTCCTAATAGTAGTATATTCATCAGTATGACTAAGAGTACATTCACATCTTTATTATGGTCATAGACCAGCATACTTCTAATAGTATTTCATTGCTATTAGCCCTATTTCACAATAAAGCTTTTCAGGCACCCAGGCACTCTTAAATATAGCTGCCGAGAACAACTGCATTCACTATCAAAATTCTCTAGTTTGTTTTCCCTATTGAGCACTTAAGTACACATGAGCAAAAGAAAATCACCTTCCGTAACACTATTTATAGATTTATGCACAAACACTGGGTATATGCTTGTCTAAACACAAGATAAAATTAGGCTGTAGGAAGTAGTGTTCTATAAACATATAAAACATTAAATGTAGCCTAGAAACTGCTCTGAAGTACTATGGGGAAGTTAACAGACACAAGCAAGCAAGCTGAACCCCATGGCCAGCTTGATATCTTATAACCTTTAGCCCCTTTTGAACCATGTTTTGTTTTTCCTAATAATCCAACTGATAGGAAAGGAAGGTGTGTTCTTTTAAAAAAAGAAAATGTAAGGTACAAGAGCTAACCTACACTATGCTTTTAATGCATAATGGCATTCAAATTCACATGTCTCAACTAGAGAGGACCAGTATTCAATTAATTATTTTAATTATTTCTAAATGACACATTAGGACTTAAAAAACCAGCAAAAGGAAGACTGAGCTCTCATAAGCAGGAAGTGGTGTCATTTTTAAGGCTTTAGCAGAGGTGCTATTAGCAATCATTTCATAATTTTGAAAACCGGCATAGACTCTTCTTCTGCAAAGAATGTAATCGACAACTGCATTCTATGTTTTTATATAGCACAGCTGCAGCTTTAAAATGGACAACTAGAAATGGGGAATAAGTAAAAAACTTTTGCACAAAACTGGAAGGTCAGGCATTAGCTAACATATACACCAAACCACTGATGATCTCTTTACAGAAGACACAGTAGATAAACACAAAGTCCAAACTGTCTCAAAAACAGAAAGACACCAAATCTAGAACAAAGTATTGTTTAATTGCTTAATCCTTTCTCTTCCAGGAACCAGAAAAACAGAAACATGCCATTCTGAGTAACAACAACAACAACAAAAGACTAAGGCTGGTGCAAAGACAGTGTTTCAGGGAGAAAATCTTATTTGGAATGCCTGAAAAGTTATATAAGCAACCACTTCACCAGCAACCAAAATTAAGACTTTTTCTGTCTTTATAAGTATTATACACCAGAGCAATTCCATTACTAATTACAAAAATAGCTTTGTTGGGTTTTTTTTTTAAAGTAGTAATTAGCCAAAAGGAAAAAGTAGTTCTCTCTGGATCCAGTAACGGGACAGATGCCCAAATCTAACCATACCCATCTGAGTTTTCTTCTCTCGGTCCCATATAACGGTCCTTTTTCACAAACAGAATGAGTGAAACATTCTGGAATATGGAGAATGAAGCATTGTAGAATGAAGCATTCTAGAATATGGAGCTGTTTTTAGCCCACTCTTTCTGTCAAGGAGCAACCAATTAAAAAAAAAACTTTGATGCTCCTGCAAAACCTGTGCTTTTATATCAAAAGCTACACAGTGAAGCAAATGTTGATCCTTTTCACTAGAACAGAGTAGACAACATGGTAATCCCAAATGCTTGCCTCAATGTAACCAACTCTCTCCTCCATCTAATTTAAGTTTCTTTTAATTAAAAAATAATAATAAAAGGAATCAGGCAGGCTGCAAAGCAAAATACCAGACTTTAGCATCCTATTTATTTGCAGGAATGTCCCTGGTACCCAAAAAAGTCTTATAGTGAAGATTGGGGGTGGGGGGGAATGGGGCAAAGGCATTTATTTCAACAGAATGTGGAAGTTAGTGTTTTGCAGCAGGCCGCTCTCCTATTTATTTAAATGTCTCCTTAACTGTTTGTGACTATGCTTGCCCTAGTAGCCATTCTGTGAACTGACACTTTTACCGTGGCATCCATTTTGTGAATGTGGCTATGGCATATTTCCAAATTCTTAATGTGGCCGTAATCCAAATCAAGAGGAAACCAATTTGACAAAGAGAGGAGTTTCAGGCTATCAAGACTTGTCCATGCAAGGCAGGTGTACGTGGGGGCTTGTGCACCTCAGCTACTACCCCCTTACAACACTTGTCTTCAAAATATAGAAAAGTAAGTGAAGTACCCAGCTACTCGCAAAATGCATTCTTCTTGTTCTCCTTACTTCTTGGAATATGCCATACATCTGAAACCACTGAACAGGAAAGTAGCACAACAGTTTGTTCCAAACACAACAGCAGTTGGTTTTGCAACTCCCCACCTCCAGCACTTTTCTAGGTCAGAAAAGATCAACCCAACCTAATATCTTATTCCCTACAAGGAGGCGGGGTGGGGGGGGAGGAGGAACCTGTGGCCCTCTAATTATTGTTGAATTCCCATTCTAAACAGAGATTAAACCAGCACAGCCAGTATGGAGGAATCCTGGGAATTACAGCACATCAACAGCTTTCTCACCCCTGCACCTTACAGACCAAAGAAAGTGCATTGCCAATGCAAGGACAGGTGAAAGGTGATTGAATGAGCCAGTATGCACAAGGAGTAGGGCTGGGGTTGGCACTGGAGGTATTTGGGAAGAGGAAAAAGCCCTTGGATTTCCAAAGGAATGGATGGATTCCTCTTCTAGACTGACAAATTATGAGGAATTTGGAGTAACCAAGGGGGAATTAAAGGACACAGAAAACATTATAGTGGCAAGAGAAAGAGACAGTCTGCAGCAGTATTTTTCAAACTTGGCAACTGTAAGGCACATAGACTTCAATTCTCAGAATTGCTGGGGAATTCTGGAAGTTGAAATCCGTGCATCTTAAAGTTGCCCAGGTTGGGGGGGGGGGACTGGTCTACAGTAGCTCACCTGGGCCAGAAAGGCTACCACTAGATGCGTGCTGCAGGGCATTCTTTAGCAGGCAGGCAGAGGCAAAGGAAAGATGTTTTATGGGAGCTATGGGCAGTTATGGGGTGGTGGCACAAATAACACATGCATCACGATATCATTGTACAGATGACTCACATAATTGCATGAGATATCCTGATGCAATCACATGATCACATCCTTTGCACAAGAGGCACATGTTGGCCTCATAGTGTGTTATGGACATTACTGATGGGGACAGTGACTTCAGTGATGCTCAGATTTCTGACACACACATCATGCTAACTATGACTACGCTAGTTGGTGAGTAAATCCACTGTGGTTTATTGAGCCAACTACGGCTCAGCGCAGTGTGAACCCCATCACAGGCTAACCTGGTTTGCTTTCAGTTCCAATGGACTGTGCCACAGAAGGCAGGAACAACCCCAGTTGCTCATTCTCACTACACCCTGAACTGTGTTGACCACAGTACTTATGCCATCCTCTGTTCTAGAAAAAAGATCTGATGACATAAACTGTGCTGAGGGCTGACTTTCCTAAAGATGAGACTCTCCACCTGACCCAGAATTCCTCCTAAAAGATCAGTTAGGACATAGATCTTGGTTATATTTCTCTTCCACATTCACTCAAGGAAACAAGGCTACAACATCATGAAAAGAATTAGTAAACAGATGAGAGAGGAAATTCCTATAGGCTCTTTAGGATTTAATGACAAAGAAAAGAAATAAAAAGAACTGTGCAGTGGAGGTCACAGCAGCAATAAGGGAAGAGGCAGCTTTATCCCAAATTTTTGACCAGTTCATTATCACATGGTACTGTATAGCTTTGTTGAAACTTGGTCTCCACCCGCAATGATATTTTTCAGCGAACACCCCACTCCTTACCCCCAGAGAGATGGGAACTTAGTTATTTTGGGGAAAGGGAAAGAAAGTTTTCCAAAAGCAGCCACATCAGATTTTACTTGCTCACATTATATAAGCCACCAAGTTTCCTGCCGTAGCTTCCCCTTGTTACAGTCTTCTCTCTGTTTCTTCTGTGTGCAGACAGATGGAAAGCGCGAGATGCCAACCAAAAGTGAAGCTCTCTGCCTGATGCCAGGTTTTCTGTACTTCCCTAATCATGTTAACTGAGGGGGCCCATGTATCTAGCGACCTTCTCATGGTCATGTTTCTGATGCGGAAGTCGTAAATGTTCACCAGTTGTGGTGTGGTTGAATTACAAACTAGCAGCGTGGCAGGCAAGCTAAGTTTTAGAGACAGAGATCACAGCATTGAACATCATTCCATAATCCCTGCCCTAGTTTACATTTTATTGAGTTTTTAACAACCTCTCTGCAAAGCACACTCACGTAGGCAATGCCTCCCACCATCCAGCCACACTGGAGGAAGGGACAGGTCACCAGTTGTACACTGCTCACAGACAATGTGGAAAAGGAGTCCCAGCTTTTGCTGGGAGGGCAAAACTCAACAGGCCACATTACCATGCTGCTTAATAGTAGAACAGGGATAGGGAAGAAACGGTAGCAGCAGTCAAACAAAGTCATTTCTGCCCTTGCTGGCATATCCTATTCTGTGCATAGTGTGAAACAGTGCAGTCGTTCCGAGTTCAAACTGAGCAAACTAGATTTCCCTTCAAACGAAACAAAAAAAATTAGGGAAGGAGAGGCAATTCAGCTTTAGCTGGTCCGGCAGTGGACCTGATTCTCAGAGCTGTCTTCATCATCTGAGCCTCCAGACCCACCACCAGTCATTCCTGTGATCCGGTAGCCCATGTTCATCAACATCACCTCCAAAGGATCAGCATTCATCCGCCTCTGGTTGGCTTGGGAAGCGCCTTCCATATCTTCTACCACTCGCCCGTTCAGTGCTTCGCTCTGTAAAACAAAATGAAAGGAGCAGCGCCCAAAAGTTGAGGATTTTGTTGTCCAAGTCAAAAGTCTTCTTACTCCATTCAGATAGCAAACCTGTAAGCACAATATGTGAAGCCTTCAAGACAAAAAGTGGATTGTTTGATTTGGGGGTGGAGCACGTTGCCTGAACTCAGGCTCATCCATTAGAACTAAATTACAGGGAAATTCAGAAGCAACAAAAGGAAATATTTATTTACACAACATACAGTTACACTGAGGAGTTTGTTGCCATCAGATGTGGTGATAGCCATCTATTTAGGCAGCTTAAAAAGCCTGGGCAAATGTATAGAGGATTAGGGCTATTTTCCTTCTAGCCATACTTGTCCAGTTTAATTGGCCACTGTAGAAACTAGAATGCTAGACTAGCTTGACCATTGGTCTGATCTAGTAAACCTATTTTTACATTCTTGTGATATTTGCACATCAAGCTAACCCAGCCAACTCTGGTTAATTTAACACAGCATACTAAATCATTGTTTGCTTCAGTAGGGCATGTCAACCTAACAATATAGTTAGATAATGCCTCCATCTGCCAGATGGATCGGTAGGATTTATCACACAGCAGGCCTGTTATCCCTGAACACGGAAATATCATTTAGAAACCACTCATAAAATAATCTTATCTTTTAAAAATGCCATCTATGGATAGTGGCTTTTAGATCAAGATGCTACGAAGATTATTTCTGTGCCAATATGTGCAAAGGGACTCCTTTGAGCCCAATGAGGAAAACATCTCCCTGACCCATGCCACTAACAGTAAAGCATAATAATCTTACCATTACTTAAATGAAAATAAAAAACACTGTTTTGCTTAAAGTAAAAAAAAACAACAACTTTGCAGTATCTGAAAGGTAGTTTATTACACTGCTGGGGGAGTGTAATGTTTTGTATTAGTACTGGGTTGAATACTTTGCACACAGATATCATTTCAATACTGTCCACAAAGCCACACTTATTCTGATAATCAAGATTTGGCCAAATGCCAATCATAGTTCTGCTAAGATTTTTACGAGCAGTCAAGCAAATCTTGCATTAAGAGATTCTTCATAATGATAACCCATCCTTCTACCAATTAGGGTCCAGAAAAGAAAGTGTATCAGGAGCAAACCCCCAAGCCCAGGAAAAGCCCCAGATGCCAACCAGCAGCCACCCTATGAAGCGCCATTAAAATCATTAAACAAAAGAACCAAAATAAATATTTAAGACTTTTCTGAATGCTTTATTCTATTTCTATAGAGAAAAAAGGGCATTTCAGGCCCCTGCCGTTACAGCCAATAAGAAGCCTTTTCCTTCTTTAAAGGAGGCTTCTTCAGCCTGGCCAGAAATTGCAAGAGTTTTATGAGAAGGTGCCATCTTCTCCGCTGCAGAGTAGCACTGCTCCTGGAACAGAAGCCTTCTGTCTGATCCAGCAGGACAACAGATTCCTACCCAGACAGCCCCCACCTCCGATCTTACTTCTGGCCTGGGATTCCAAAGCCGCACCACGGGATCGATGCCACTGGTGGCCAGGAAGCAGTAGCTCGGGTGGGGCTGGAGGCAGTTCACAATCGATTCATCCCCCTGCAACACTCGCACCAGGTTGGTCGTTTCTTTCTCCCAGATAAAGAAGGAACCATCGTCGGAGCCACTGATGATGTACTGTGCATTGCTAGGAGGCATCAAAAACAGGGTGTGTTTAGTTATTGGTTAAATTGTTATCCTGCCTTTTGTACGGGGTGTACAAAGTGCTTCCGTCTCCCCAAACCATCCCTCTGAGAAGTAGTTTGGGCTGAGTGAAAGAGTGAGGGGTTCAAAATCCTCCAGTCAGCTTCTGTGGCTGAGGGGAGACCTGCAGCTGGGGCTCCTCAGTGACAGTCCAGCATCTGATCCGCTACACCACACTGGCCAGTGCTGATCTCTGGATACATATGAAACAGCCCCCACAAGCAGTTGGTGGAGAGAGCAACGCACCACAGAAAACCTACCCATGGTCTTGAGAGAAGTCCCCCTACCTGCCAAAGAAGTTTGCCTCTTTGATGTCTGTGGTGGTGTTGCAGTGGCCGCAGTATCTGAATTTGTAGTCGAAGCTGCGCTCCCTAAGCACCATTTCATCCTCAGATATTGAATCCTTGCGGCCAGTTGCTCGCAGCCAGATGGGGCCGCTCCCTTTCTTGTCTTCCCCTGGACAAAATTAAGTTGCTAAGTTGCTTATTTTTGGAGCTTCGGGGAGATACAGATCGTAGGATCTCTCCGCTTATCCGATTTCACAAGGACAATTTTTTTTTTTGTCTCTCCCAGCTAATTTTACAGATATGAAACAGAAATGGTAATACAGCAACTTCACTAAAACCACACAGTGGACTCAAGTCTGAACAGGAGTTGTGAACCTAGGGCTTTCTGGTCCAAGCCACCCCCACTCTTGTGAGCTTCTTTTCAAAAGCTCCAAATTAGTCCAGGCTCATGGCACTAGAGGAGCAAGGTTTAGCTGCTTTTCTTCCCTGCCTTCTTCTTGATTTAAACAGCTGATTCCCACCCACCAATCATGCCTCTAGGTCAGTGTTTCTCAATCTCAGCAATGGTTAAGATGTGTGGATTTCAACTTCCAGAATTCCCTAGCCAGATCAGTACTTTATGCAGAATTGGGGGGAAAAAATTACAAAGCAATTAGTTCTGCAGCACTAATGAAATTAAGACTCTGACTGGAGTTTGGGGAATGGGTGGGCCACAAATTTTAGTAAATAAGTTTTAATAGATAAATAAAATGGCCTATAGTGGCTAAACAAGGGGAGTGGTCTGTCTCCAGGTTTGAAAAACAGAAGAATTTACACAACTGTGGAATGATTAGTTAATTATATTAACTGGTAATTCATTTTTTACGATAGAAAGCCAAGGTTGTGTAATGATAAAGAAACAGAAAACAAATGGAAAGGATTTGGTTAAATAATTTAGAAGAAGAGAGGGGGAAGGAATTATTCCACCAGTCTTTCCTCAATTCTTAATTTCATTTCGTTCTTCCTTTTTTGTTTACTTCTTAAGGTCTTTCCTTCCAATTTTTGTTTGATAATTATCCCTCTCACAGGTGTTATTTTCCCCCTCCTATTTTAACATTTAAAAATGTTAAAAGCTAATACCCTACGCACGTCATTTATATCTCTTCAAAATCTGGCTACTTAAGGACAAAGGGTTTGGACTGTACCCACCCTTGGGGCAGGAGCGCAAGGCGCTGTCTTTTAGTTCTCACCATTGTCACTTTTGGAGAAGAGGGCGGCGTTGATGTCCCGGTCCAGGGCATCACAAGCGCTGCTGTGGGCTTGCTCAGGGAACTTTCCTTTGAAATCGTCCAGACACTCCAGAGCTTCCGCTACATACTTCAGCTCAAAGAGACAGCGGGCCAGGCGGAAGTGAGCCTTCAAGTGGCAAGGATTCAGGGAGATGGCCCTTAGGCAGTCTCTGAGAGCATCATAGTGATCTCCATCCCTGCAAAAACCAAGGTGGGAATATTTATCTTTTTATTCGTTCACCACCATCACTGCTGAAAAGACACCTTTTCAAACTGACATAGGAAGCTGCCTCTGATCTATCTAGCTCAGCATCTGTCAACCTGATTAATAAATGCCTGCCAGTATTTCAGAATCCTATCTGGAAGACCCTATGGACTGAATCATGGAGTCCCTACATGCAAAGAATCACCAAGCTACACATGACTCCTCAATCCCCTCTAAACAGGATCTTTGCTTTATTTCTGTGACTATGAGAACCAAGCTAAATCTGATGAGGTGTGGTCGATGCCCAAATTCTCTCAGCAGAGAATCTTTCTGTTGGGAGGGCAGGAATGTTGTAGGAATGCAGAAACTAAACTTTTCAATCCAGAAGGAATCTCATCAAGCTTCTCTGAGTGGAGAATGGTCCAGGAAAGATTCCACAGACCTCTGAAACTGAGAGCCTCTTATGGAAATTACATTCACATAACCTGGGATCTAGGATCTGGTCAGAGTAGTTCCTGAATTTCTACGCACATTGACCAGAGAAGCTGACTGTAGCTAAGCCGCCCAGGCGGGGCACGGTCACTTACCACTTGCGCTTCATGTAAGCAGCTGCTCGGTTTCCATAGAGCATGGCGTTGTTGGGGGCTTTCTGGACAGCTCTGCTGTAGAGCTGGATGGCTTGAGTCCACTGCTGGCAAGCAAAAGCCTCATTGGCTTGCAGCTTAATTTTCTCCAGATACGGAGGTAGCTCTACCTGCGGGCTGCAGAAACAAAGACCTGGTTCACATGTCAGTCCAAACCATGTTGGGTTTAGCCACGGCTTATTGCATTAACCACAACTGGCTGGGTGAATAGAACACACTTAGCCAGACCAACCAAATCTTCTCTATGGCTAAACCTTAAGTAAAAAAGAGATCAGCTTGCATACATAAGTCCTAGCAAGCCTTGGGTAAAAAGGAAGCTATGGTGGGCTTGGGGGAGGTTTTTCTAGAGGACCGTTTTCAAAAAAGACAAGTGTTTTCATCCCAGCCCATGGCTTTCTAACACGGAGTGCATGCATGTGCACGAAGGAAACCCACCCCCAAAGGAAGGCCTGGCACAAGCAACCACTTCTTGCTTGATATGGCAGTTGTTCCTGCTTCTGGCGACCAGCACAGTTCCCAGCCAAGTGGTCTCTGCACGAGATGTTTCAACTGGGGGGGGGGGGGGGAGGAGGAGGAGGAGGAGGAGGAGGAGGAGGAGGGAGATGATACAGTGATACAGCAGTACACATTGTTGGCACAAAAGGCAGATATCTTACCTGACGTGGGCTCTCCCCTCAGACAGCCGAAACCCATTGCTGTGGAGATGGATGCCATTTGACACTCCATTGGCTGATGTCTTCCCCTTCTGCACCTCTGAGGGTCATAAAATGAAGTGTGTTTCAATGTTTGTATTTATGGCTTTAAAGCAGTGTTGTCCAAACTTGGCCACTTTAAGATGAGTGGACTTCAACTCCCAGAATTCTCCAGCCAGCCATGAAGATGAGTTGAAGTCCACTCATCTTAAAGTGGCCAAGTTTGGACAACACTGCTTTAAAGGTTGGTTTTATTGGGATGGTTTATTTAAGATGTTTTTATTGTACTCTCGTAAACCACTCTGGGCTCCTTGGGGAAGCAGAGCAATATAGAAATAATATGATAGAATCATAAGGAGTAGAACAAATCTGAACCAAGGGTAAACTGCAAGCGGCAGATAACCATTCTTGTACACAGTCTGGTTTTTCAATTTTAGGGAAATAAGCAACCTGGGAGAAGACCCAACACTGCAAGCAACAGATGCTTAATCAGCCTGACGTAATACTTTAGACCAGTGTTTCTCAACCTTGGCAACTTTAGGATGTGTGGACTTCAACTCCCAGAATTCCCTGGCCATCATGGCTGGGGAAGTCTGGGAGTTGAAGTCCATACATCTTAAAGCTGCCTATGGTAGGTTGGGGAAGACTGGCTTAGGCAATGGCTAAATTGACCAGCTAACCTAAATTAGATCTGTGCTATCGGAATTCACCAATTTACCATTCTCACTTTGAATGAAATAAGAGGAGCAAATAGCTGGAAATATTGTCCTCTTTACACAGGGATAAAGCAGAAAGACAACCATGTAGGGAACTGAGGCTCATTTCTACAGGTGGCTCCACTGTGTTTTGCTTGTATGCAGTACAAGCAATATCTAACTGTCCAACCACTGCACTGCTGGATGTCAAGATACAGGTAACAGACATGGCATAAATATGCCAATAGCAGACTGGAGACCACAAAAAGGTATGGAAAGGGAACAACAGAAAGTGGACAGAAACATTTACTGCCATTATGAGATATGCTCTGTAAATCCCAATATCATCTCTATCAAAAAGGGGTTATGAGTAGGACACCCCAACATTTTTCAAGCAGCCACACCTAATCCATCAATAACAATCATTGCTATTTGATTGTTCATAACTGGAACCTCCCAGACTCACAGATGGTTGAGCATGAAAGAGCTAGAACAGTCATTCATCCAGGGAGATGAAATGCTGTGACAGGAACTACAATGTGTCTTTCATGAAGAACCCATGTACCTTCCTTTGTTACCCTTGCTCAACAAGGTTTGCTGGAAATCTTAACTCCACAGCAGGACACATAATGGGAGCAATTCCTCTTTGACTCCAGCATTGCATTACTGGGAGGCTACTGGTGCAACTTGACGCCCAGCATTCCAACTCAACAGCTAATAGGTGAGGAAGCAACTCCCACAAATGGCATGTTGTAGTCCTTGACAGGATTCATTAGGGCAGCCACCCCCAATCTGATGTTCTCTAAACGTGTTGGGACTGCATCTCCCGGAATTCCTTTGCCAAGGGAATCTGACGGATTCACTTTTTAATATGAATTTAGGCAGTTTGCACTTCCTAAACCAGATAATAAATTTGTCCTAAAGCCCAACTTTTCCTAACTTTGCAATGTACTCACAGCTCAGAAAGCATGCAGAAAAATGCACTTGGATTTTTAAAAAGGCCATGCTGATGTGGTAAGAGGCCAAACTGAACACAACACTGGAAAAATAAGTCAGCTTGATAAATTTTACCAACAACACCATTAGTAATATTGTGTCAATGTAACTCTCATGACTTCTCCCAAGAAATCCTGAGAATTTTAGTTCCATGTGTAAACCTCACCTTTACTAGAGGCCATTATGGAGAAAGAATGACAATTAATGCATTTTTTAAGTTCATAGAGCTGATACATTTTAGGATTACAATTAAAACTAGTTATCCCAAAATGGAGAAGGACATAGGACACAATGGGTGGCATCACAAATTGCGAGCAATGTGAGGTCACTAATGTTGCCTGCAAATGGAAGCGACGTTGGGAAAGAAGAGATCTCACAACACTTTTTCTCCGTCATTACTGATTGCTGAAAGCCACTAAGTCTCACCTCCTAGGCTACTCCTACTTATTTCCTGTCCAAACAAACAAGTATTACAAATACCTCATTTTATTGCTCTTTAAATGAACTTTGGGCACTTGCAAACCACCTCATCTGCTTTCTGCTTTGGATTCTCCTCTGCGATTCTACAACTTACTTTTTTTTTTTTTAACTTAGCACGTCATTAAATAATCTCGTAATCTATTTGGTAGTGAGATTCACATCTGAAATGTCCTCTGGAAGCCTGCTGTTATTTTGCAGATTTTTTAAAATATTAATTTGAATAAGTACCCAAAAGAGAGATCATTATATCTGAAATGCTGCAATACAGTACTTGATGTATGTTACAGCTTTAAGTAACCCTGATTTATAGAGAAGATTTAAAATTAACACTGTGAAATAAAGTACCATGTGTGAAATTGCTGGAGCTAGGAAGTTACTGCCCTGCTCCTCCGGCTGCAACTTTAGAAATACAACATCAATAAGAGTTAGCTTATTTCAAAATCTTAATTAGCGACCATAAGGACTGGGAATGGAAAGGAAGGAATGCCTTGAAAAACAAACGCAATGCAGTCTCTGCTTTTCAAAAAAAGTACAGCATTCTTACCCCCTGAAGTATGGCATTTCTTTGGCAGGAGGAAAGTGTATGGCCGCTGCTTATAAGTCAGGTCAAATAAGTAAACCTATAAATCAAAGAAAGGCAATGAATCTACAAACTATAAAGGAATAGTAAATTTTGAGCCAAAATTACTCACAGGAAAATACTAACTTGGTGCTGATGAACACATATATGTCTAGCAGAAGCTATTCATGGTCTTTGCAGGGCAAAGGAAAATGTGCATTTAGAAAAAGAGGCATTAAATCAGAAAAGTCCCTACCTCTCATAAAATGGGGTTCCAAACTGCATGAAAACAGCAGAAACTTTAGCTTCCTCTAAACCATGAGATCAATCAATTTCAGTTCTTAGAAATCTAAAGAATGAGTCACCTTTTGGCTGAGGAAGCTGCCCTGCCTGATCAGGGCAGACCACAGACAGACTTCCAGCTTTTGGTATTCACAGCTCCCCAAACCTCTCTGGAGCTATATTCATGAGTATAAGAATGGTTACCTAAGACCAGAAAGTATCCCATAGCTTGTGCTACACACGCACGAAAGTTTAATAATTAGGAATAGGATGGGTATTCGATTTTCTACTGAAAAAAAACCCGACACAAACTCTGCAAAAATGAATGGAGATTGAGCTGGCCAATCTTCAGCCAGGGACTCGCATTATTGTTAAAGGCTGCTAAGAGGCACTCAGTACTGAAATCATGACACAGGTCCCCAAGAGGCATGATTACTGTAATCCTACTGAAAGGGGCCAACTCCCTTCCATGTTTTGTACAGTGCCTAGCACTCTCCTGCTGATCAAGAAAGTTTATTCTTTGCCTCTGGTTGGGAAGATAAAGGTCCTGTTTCAGTAAGAACGTGTGCAGGCCTAAGGCATTCAGGGTATTCAGAATCGCAGAAAGGATTCTCGACTTGTGACAAATTTAGATGTCTTTTTGCTATTCTGCCAATTATCTATGAAACTTCCTAAGGTGAAATAGACAATATGGCCTCCAAATGCGATACTGTTTAATGGAAATAGTTTACACTTCATCTGCAAATCTAGGAAGAAAAAAAAAAGATTATTCTATTAGGTATGTGACAGGAATTCTAAATTTGGAGAAAAGGGAAAAGCACCAGGTGTGTTTTTAAAAAAGGGAGAAATCTTCAGAGTGTCACAGAAGTCTAATACATTTTCAGAATTCAAAAATGAATTATTTTAAGGCACTCTTAGGCACAGTTTCCAGACTGTGACAGGTACTCAGAGAGCCAGTGGTAATCAGAGCAGAGATGTCAGTTACTGTATGTCAACAACCAATATCCATTCAGTTTCAAGGCTCTGAAGTGCAATACAAAAAGTCCTTTGAAACATACAAAAGGCACAAAGCACCAGCAACAATTTAAATTGCAGAGGGTATAAGGAGTACAGTATAAGACAGAAATGCACCCCCACAACAACAAAGGGGAATCAACTCATTTAAACATCCAGCTGTGCTGTGTCAATTCTTTGAGAAACTTCAAGCCTAGCAAGTATTGAGTCGGGGCAAAAGATTTGTAGCCAAGTCCTGATCTGGGGAACCTGATAGAGACTATGGTAAAATTTCATAATCATTTTTTTTCCTCTTGACTAATTCTTTGTACACATTATCGGCTTTTGAGTCTGCAGCAGCTACTACAGGAGCAGTCTGATTGAGAAGGCAGCAATTACTGGGTGCAATACATGGCATACAACACAACGGGGATGGGGTGTGTGAAGGGGGAGGAGATGTGATGGAATGCAGTAGAGAACCAGGTTCTCAGGAAGGAGGGAGGGGGGGAAGACAAGAGGTAACACAGTCCGGAGCAGGAGCATGGGAAGAGGAAGAGACTTAGGATAGCCACTCCTTGGAATCTCCCAGGGTATATCCATTAGGTTAGAGTGGTACAGATTTAGCCTGGCAAGATTCGGTCTATATGGCATAAGCAATAAAGAAACTGAACTTGGCTGGACTGTTTCCTTGTTGTTCTTGGGCTGGGCCTGAGAGGAGGAGGGGGTTAGAACAGCTTTGCAGTGTTGGGGGATTTATAAATGGATTGAAGGCCATCTAAGCACAGCTGATGTTGACCATTTCAATGTATTGATAATATTTCACAGGGACTGAATCAGCACAACTGAGTGACTACATCAGCCCAATAAGATGCTCAAAGCAACAAAAGATTACCTGTTCTCCTCCCATGTTGACCAAGAGCTCCGTACCATCTGGACTGAAAGTGACATAGGTAGCTACCAGAACCCTCAGCCGGTTATTGTAGTCGGGTAATTTCACTGGAAGATGCCCTACAGAAGGAAAAAACAAGCAGAGCTCATACATACAACCTGATGGAACGGACCCTCCTTTAGCTAATTGTTTGCAAGAAACTAGAAAAGCCTTTTAAAATAAAAAGAGCCACTTCCATTTATCGTGCAGAATCCACTTGCAGCAAAAAAGGAGCCATCAACATCTTTGCAGCACAAGCTATCAAAAGCTAAGGATCCATTATTAATCTACCCAAGTGCAAGTTATTCAAATGTACTCTCATTCCTCACCATAAGAGACCCCCCAAAAATCAATTTTGTTGAACGCACTAAACAATCTCCCAGATGGGACACCAGCCACAAATAATTTTACCTGCTACGTAGTACTGAGCAGCACCATCTGGGAGGGGTTTCTGCCGATCACAGAACGTATGAACACCAGCAGCAGGATTCTGCTTCATGCTTTTTCTAGCCAAAAGAGAGAGGAAAATTTGTAGTTGTACATACATTTTCTTTTCAAAACATTTATCCTATCTGCGAGGAGAAAAATTAGGGCAGCACAGCCACACTAGAGAGGTAAAATTCACACAATTATGTCAACATACTGGGGCGTAGTACCTCAGACTAACAAACTGACCAGAGCAGAAGCTTTTGTGAACTGAACTTCATTTACATCAAATATTGTTTTGAGTTACGAGTATGTATTACTCACTCGCTCTCTCTCTCTCTCTCTCTCACTCACTCTCTCTCTCTCTCCATCCACCCCACCCCACACACTTTTGGGGATGTAAAAATAAATTTAAAGAAAAATAAAATGCAATATTTTATAATCACTACCTGTTTTTTCCCTATTAACTGTCTATCTTTTCTTCCAACCATCAACAACAATGTACAGTATGTGTGCTTGTGCATACACAGTCCCTGACTTCTAATGAAATGGGCTGAAGTTCACAAAAGCTTATGCCGTTGGTCCCAAATCTGTGGGTTGTAAACGGTCTGTGAGGGTGCAAGAAACCAGGTTCCAAAATTATATGCATTTATTTGCAGAATTGGCTAAAATTTATTCTTCGTTTCGTTTTAGAACCTTACAGATGCCACCTTGGAGGAGACATGTGGGCTGTAGTACTTGCTGGAACCACATTGCCAGCTTGTGGTCTACAGAAGCACGGAAGGTGGTACAGCAGTCCGCGTAAGGAAAGAATTGAGAAGTGCTGGTGTATATTGTCATAAATACATCAGCATTTCAAGTACTACAAGACTTGCTTCTACTAGAAATCACCAGGTGTGTGTAAAAAATGAAAAAAGTTGTACTCTTACCGCAAAGATCGTTTCTCATATATACATATAAAACAAGTAATTATATCAATACAGCGTTCTAGAACTTCTAATGTATATAATGCAAAACACTTTGTCTAACTTAGAGCACTACTGATACCCACTTCACCAAGTAAAAACCAGTTAGATTTTAATAGTGAAGGCCCGATTAGAGAAGGAGCTGAGGGGAAGAAAGAAGACAAGCAAATACTGCCACATAAAAAATCCATGACGTTATGATCTTACCCAGTAGAGGCCTGAATCAGCATCTAACTATTAAATCAATATGAATATTTATATCGACTAACATATGAAATAATGTAAATATTAAAAACTATACATCAAAGGTGGGGTTCAATTTTGTAACTTTGATATCAACTAGCCCTTTAGCATTCTAATGTAGCCTTTTCCTTTACAGCAAAAAATACAGCCTCTGTCCCTTTATCTCTCTTAAAAGGCTGCTTGCCCCACAATCTCTCCTCTATACATATTCATTCCATATCTATTCTGTCCATGCTGCACAGTAGGAAAAAAATTCATAGGAAGTATTACAATACATCATTGGGTCACTTAAACATACATTTGCCCTTGCCTACCTTAGAGGGCCAACAGTAAATAAATAATGTTCATTATTACAAAGAGAGAGATGCTTCCATATAAACAGTCAGATTTTACATTAAAAGCCATCACAGATATATTCTTAACACACTGTTTCTCAACCTTGGGAACTTTACGATGCATGGACTTCAACTCCCAGAATTCCCCAGCCAGCTGGCTGGGTTCCCAAGGTTGAGAAACACTGCCTTAACATATTCAGGCCTCTACTGGGTAAGATCATATGGGGCAAGCAGTTAATTAAAAAAGAACTTAACCACTCTTCTAGTAATCCCGCATGTTGCTCTCATAACAGATACAACACAATATATACTGCCTGCCTATATAGAAGATCCCACGCAAATGGTGTTGTCGGTGAGGCAGAGCTGTCCCCGTGAAAAGGGCAGTACAGGAGGATACAGCTCCCCCCTCCTGCTTTCAGAGAAGCTCTGATTACTCCTAAGGCCAACACACTCACACCAGAGCTCGTCTAGAAGGCTTCAGGCTTCCAAAGAGGTTGCCGACACCTTCAGATTGCACAAACAGAAAAGATGCATAATAAGAGAAACGGGATGTTCTAGCTTCAAAAACAAAGACTATTGCCCAAAATGTGGAATTTGGATCTGCTGCACTCAACACTCAAACAGGAATGCTTCTTCCACCTCAAAAGTGATCAGCCTTCCTTTCCATTACCTGTGGTTGTGGATCATGCGTATGTCGTAAATCCGGACGAAAGGCCCACTGGCTCCCACAGCAAGATAGTTATTGTCCTGGGGATTGACTGTGAGACACTTTGCCTCGACAAGCTGCCCACAGTATTCAGTCAGGTCTATCAGAACTTCTGAGTGTTTGCTGTTCTCTCGTAAGTCATACTGTCTAAAAAGAAAGAAAGGAAGAATGAAAGTATTAGCAGGCCTCCAGAGATCAGAAGCAAGCAGCAGCATCACACATGGACCCCACCACGGAAAAGTGAATTAAACTGAGCATCTATATGTCACTGACACTTTTCTTTAAAATTCGTGATTTTTTTTTACTATGTGGGCTCTCTCTGGAGCAGACTGGAAAAGAGCCCATAGCAAAATGGTAGGACACGTGCTTTCCATGTTTATGCTCAACGTATCAATTCCTCACATTCCAAATTAAAACATCCCGGTCATCCATGAGTCCAGGTAAGACTTCTGTCTGAGGCCTTGGAAAGCTGCAGCCACTCGCAGCAGATAAATGGGTTTGATGGATCAGTTGTTTGATGTAGTGCAAAGCAGCATCATAGACACATCACAAATTGGATTTAACTAAGAATGGCAAGTTTGTGTAACAGGGGACTTGTAGCATCCTCCCCAAATCGTAATCCTTGATAGAAAGCAAGACAGGTGTTATTAGGGCTACACAGCAATTGGATTTAATGGCAAAAGTTGCTTTGCGTACCATCTGTCTGCAACAGTTTAAACCAAATGAGCCTTCCCTCCCCACCCCACCCCTCAACAGCATGGCTACTGGGGGGTGGGGGAGCAATGCGCTCCAGAGCTGTATATGAAGCTGGGGTGTTCTTTTTGTTTTTTAAATCATGCCTGGAGGGAACAAGATTTCTGTGCAAAGCTCTGGCCATATGACCTGACTCTCCCTCTGCAGTGAGAGAATTCCAGCAGGGGGGAAGGGAGGGGGCTGTGAGGTTACAGTGAGGAGGAAACTGCAAGACTGGAGGGATTTATAAGCACCAAGGGTGAAGGGGAAGGAAGATGAGGCATGAATGCTATCACTGCAGCTACACTGGGAAATACTGCACTGAAAGCAACTTACAGCCTGCCAACATTCTGCAAACTGCAGCACTTTAAGAGACGTCTAGAACAACTAAAGCAAAGAAACCTCCATTTTTCCTGACCATGATGAATGACCATGACTACTTGCAGAATAAAATTTGGATTATACGAATTATGCAAAAGTAAGCAAGCTCCTCCTTCCTATTAAAATATATTTTTTTAAAAATTGAGGTTTTCTCTTATTTCCAATGAAAGTTTTATTTTATAAAGCTGTAAAAGTGCCATTGATTCATGTGATTATACAGTTTCAAAATTAATTCTTAAAAGTAAGCAATATATTGGTTGATTGCTCAACTCTAAATTCAGTTAAATCATGTTTTAATCATTTTAGAGGATTATGGTACTGCAAAGTTTGAGAATCCTGGCCTTAAGCCCCAATACAGTCTATTGGTTTGGCCATAACATTTATACAAGAGTAGTAATTATTTCGTTAACCTAACTTTAGGGTTCCACATATTGTGTGAACCCAGACTTTACGCAGAAGAACATCAGAGAATCTGTACCTAACCAGCCCATCCTCTGCTGCACTCCAGAAGGTGTTGGGCCACATTGGAGCTGTGGCAATACGCTTGACTCTGTTTTTGTGATCCCCAAACATATGGATCGTTTCTTTGACAGTTAAGTCATGGACGTGCACTTTGGAATCAGCAGCCCCAGTAATAAGTATCCGGTCCTCTGCATGTGGCAAGAACTGTGGAAAATAAGCGCAATATCTCTTAGCGGCAAGAAGGCCTTCCCCACGGACAGATAAAAAGGCATCTTTGGAGGAGCAGGTCACTCAACAGCCACAGATTATTGGCTTTATAGTCAAGCACCTATTCATCCTAACCTCAACATTTCATCCTAGACACAACTAATGTACTTGAATGTGCAACATATGTATGGAGGACATTATTCCAGCCAGCTCTATTCCTTCTCCCAGGGATGCCCTCCCCGCCCCCAACTACTTCAACTTGCAAATATTCTGAAATCCTATACATTCTGAGCCCACTAGTACACATTGATCCTATCTGCAGAGTATTACATAGATAAGACAGACAAGTTTGTGCCCCTATCCTAATAGGATTTTCAACATGCAAATAGTAGGCATATTATCAAACGTCTGGTCTAATCTCCCTCCCTCCTTAAATGTACAGGTGAAACTCGAAAAATTAGAATATTGTGCAAATGTTCATTTATGTCAGTATGGCAACTCAAAAGGTGAAACCAATATATGAGATAGATGCATTACATGCAAAGCGAGATATGTGAAGCCTTACTTTGGTATAATTGTGATGATTATGGCGTACAGCTTATGAAAACCCCAAATTCACAATCTCAGAAAATTAGAATATTACATGACATCAATAACACAAGGATTGGAAATAGAACAATATCGGACCTCTGCAAAGTAGAAGCATGCATATGTACTCAGTACTTGGTTTGGGCCCCTTTTGCAGCAATGACTGCCGCAATGCGGCGTGGCATGGATGCTATCAGCCTGTGGCACTGCTGAGGTGTAATGGAAACCAGGATGCTTCAATAGCGGCCTTCAGCTCCGCTGCATTGTTCGGTCTCATGTCCCTCATCTTTCTCTTGGCAATGCCCCATAGATTCTCTATGGGGTTCAGGTCAGGCGAGTTTGCTGGCCAATCAAGCACAGTAATCCCATGGTCATTGAACCAGGTTTTGGTACTTTTGGCAGTGTGGACAGGTGCCAAGTCCTGCTGGAAAATGAAGTCAGCATCCCCATAAAGCTCGTCTGCGGAAGGAAGCTTGAAGTGCTCCAAAATCTCCTGGTAGACGGCTGCGTTGACCCTGGACTTAATGAAGCACAGTGGACGAACACCAGCAGATGACACGGCTCCCCAAATCAACACAGACTCTGGAAACTTCACACTGGACTTCAAGCATCGTGCATTGTGTGCCTCTCCATTCTTCCTCCAGACTCTGGGTCCTTGGTTCCCAAATGAGATGCAAAAGTTGCTCTCATCAGAAAAGAGGACTTTGGACCAGTGGGCAGCAGACCAGTTCTTTTTTTCTGTAGCCCAGGTAAGACGCTTCTGATGTTGTTTGTTGTTCAGGAGTGGCTTGACAAGAGGAATACGACATTTGAAGCCCATGTCCAGGATCTGTCTGTGTGTGGTGGCTCTTGATGCACTAACTCCAGCCTCGGTCCACTCCTTGTGAAAGTCCCCAACACTTTGGAATGGCCTTTTCCTGACAATCCTCTCCAGGCTGCGGTCATCCCTGCTGCTTGTGCACCTTTTTCTACCACACTTTTCCCTTCCACATAACCTTCTATTGATGTGCTTTGATACAGCACTTTGGGAACATCCAGCTTCTTTGCAATTACCTTTTGGGCTTTCCCTCCTTATGGAGGGTCTCAATGATGGTTTTCTGCACAACTGTCAGGTCAGCAGTCTTTCCCCTGCTTGTGATTCCTACTGAACCAGCCTGAGAGACCATTGAAAGGCTCAGGAACCCTTTGCAGGTGTTATGGATTCATTAGCTGATTAGAGTGGGACACTTTGAGCCTAGAATATTGAACCTTTTCACACTATTCTAATTTTCTGAGATTGTGAATTTGGGGTTTTCATAAGCTGTACGCCATAATCATCACAATTATACCAAAGTAAGGCTTGACATATCTCGCTTTGCATGTAATGCGTCTATCTCATATATTGGTTTCACCTTTTGAGTTGCCATACTGACATAAATGAACATTTGCACGATATTCTAATTTTTCGAGTTTCACCTGTATATCCTAAAGGTCTGCTCTGCAGCAGTCTTCCCTGATTTGGTGCCTTTCTGATGTGTTAGGAATCACTAGCCAGCATGACCAAACATTAACCAGCAGAGATAGGAACTGTGAGGCTTGAAGTGACACATCTGGAGGACACCAAATTGGGAAGGATGCCTTGAACTAGCCCGGCCTGGAGAAAGCCCTGTGGCAAATTCATTGCACACTCCATCCCTGTCTCCCTGCCTTGGAAATTAAATACCTGTTACTTCAGAAGACCATGTCCCCTCTCCTTAGCATTTCACCACCTTCCTCCAAGCCCACCCACCTTGACAGAGAATATGTTTGCAGTGTGCCCCGTGTGCATGGAAAGCAGTTTCTTATGGTGCAGAGGATCCCACACAATGGTGTGCTGGTCATCGGAGCCAGAGGCCAGCAAGCTGAAAAGTCAAGAGACACAAAAGCATTAGCAACTAATTGCTCCAAACTCATGTCTTTCTGCATTTGTTTGCTGAGGCCTCTCAGAGTCAAGTGCAAATCTGACAATCTAGAGCCAATGGGACTTTGCAGAGCACAACAAAGAAATCTCAAGGAGCAGCTGTCAATTGTATTTGTAACTTAGTTCAACGGGAACCAATTAACAACACTGGCAAATCAACACTATACACCTCCAGCAAGTACTATTAAAAATTCTCCCCTTGGCTATATAGGTTTTCTATAGGCATTCCATGAAGATGCCTACTGTTTCCTAAGGATATTCTCGTATTCAGATTAAAGCCTGAATTAAACATAAGAGCCATCCTACTCTGGCAGTGCTCAGAAATATAACCCATAGGCTCTGCATTCTTCATGCAAAACATTTCTTAACCTTCAGCAAAGTCTCTGAATTGTATTATGTAAACCTCAATACATGTGCTTACAGTGGGAGATACGTAATGTAAGTCCTGCCTTACTGTATGTCACCCTTCCTAAATGTTCAAACACAGCACTGGGTGAAGTAAAAATTTAAGAATGGTTTTCAAGGTCAAACCAAGGTCTGTCTATTCCAGAATGTGATTTCCAACAAGAGCTAGCTAGAAGAATCTTGGAAGTTACAAGCAGGAAGCAGAGGCCAATGGCTTCATTTGCTAATCAGTGATATATCCTTCTCTGTATGCAGTGATTCTGCTGTCATGGCTGGTAGCTGTTTGAAGCTACCAGCTACAACATGAATTTGCCTGTTGTATTGTTGTCATGTTTTTAATCCATGAATAAATAACATCTGGAAATGTAAAAAGCATCACCTGATTGAACTGACTGGAAAGTAATTCATTAGGACAGTGTTTCTCAATCTTGGCAACTTTAAGCTGTATGGACTTCAACTCTCATGCTGGCTGGGGAATTCTGGGAGTTGAAGTCCATACAGCTCAAAGTTGCCAAGGTTGAGAAACACTACATTAGGATTTGAGTTAGAACTTCCTCTGTTCTACCCTAGATACAAGCTATGCAATGCATTCAATCGTTTATTTGGTTAACTTCTAAGGCCACCAACTTGCCAATGATTCTGAGTGGCTTACAGAGGATTAAAAACAACGAAAGACTAAAAAATACAAAATACCAATAACACACTGGACTGGGGAAGCAACCACTTCCACACATGAACTACAATACAAGAAGCACAATCACATCCCAGCCTTAACCCAATGCTTGCAAGGAACAGCAAGTTCTTTAACGCCCTCTTAATGGTTAGCAGGGTCAGGTCAGGGCCGTATGGATCTTGGGGAGAATGCTGTTCCAAAGGGCGGGCACAGCTCCTGGATCTCATAAGATCACACTGCTTAACTGAAGAGACTCATAATGTGCCAACTGTATCAGATCTTACAGGACAGGCAGAAACAATCTGGGGAAGGTAGTCCTGCAAATTCCCAGGCCCTCTTGTCATCTCTTAGCTTTGGAGACAAACATATTTTCAGAGACATACTTACTTTCCCTTTTCATTCCATTCAAGGCAGTTGACACACCCAGCATGACCCTAAAAAAACAATGTCAGAGCTTTACCCATTTCAGATTTAACAGACACACACAAGGACAAAGTGAAATCTCCCATATTTTGACATGTCCCATTTTTCTTGCGGTTTTAAGCTTTTCAGAGATTCTTCTGACCTGTGAATGCTGTTCCACTTTGCTTCCATTACTAATCCTAATGTGTCTAAGCCCTTGCGTGTATCTTCTGAACAAATCTTCCTATATCATGATTCTAATAATATGAGCCGATGTATGGGCAATGGGAAGTGATCTCAGCTTACACTGAGAGGCAGAGAGAGAAGTGATGGATTCTAGAGCACCTCATGGTTTACTCAATGTTATTTTTTAATTGCATGGTCAGCAACCACACCCTTAAAATCTATAAGATAATTTTTATAATAGTACTGCAAACAGGATGAAAACTTTAACCCTTGCCTTATATAAAATAAGGCACTAAAGACTTACGCATGATTAGCTTTAGGAAAAAATATATAATTTTACCCCTAAACCAGGGTTAATTATAGTACAGTCAGCTTAGCCCAGGGTGCCTTTTCCAACCTAATAACTCTAAATGTGGACTAGAGCTCCCATCATCCTCACTCTCACTGTGAAACTGTGATCCAACGGATCAGAAGGGCACCCAGTTGGGATAGTTGCCGCAGGGTTAACATAATATCTCAAAAAAAGAGAGGGATAATTTTAAATAAATTAGATAGTGATTACTCCTTCCCTTTGAAATGACTTTTCCCTGATTTTTTCCCCCCCTTGGGGAAAAGGTATTTTTGATCTTGATGTTTCACCAGGAATGTGAAAACACGGCATCCTGCCCCTACTTGCTCCAATTCACTTTTAAAATCACTTCTATTCTTCCTGCTGGAAGGATTCAACATAGACCAATCTATGTAATTTGCTGACACATCTCAACTTGACCCTTATCAAGAACTGGCCTATGCATGACAACTACAGAATTCCCTGTAACAATCTCATGCTTAACAGCCCAGTCATGCTGAAATTTAACAACCTTCTCACTAAGATAAGAATTTGTTGCCCATTTTCTGGCAGGGGATTAGCAAATTAAGGTTTTCATATTATCTTTTCAACTTGTTAAATCTGAATGAAGTGTGTAAGAAAAAAATTAGGGGAAATAGAAAAGCTTAGGAATTATTAACCTTCATTAGGGTTAGGAAATGCCTTACAAATCAAGAAATTAACTTTTTTCTGCTAGCATTACCATTACCATCCTCAACTTACCTGCAGCTCTGCCTCCAGGCCCAGACGCTGAATGAATGGGTCGGTAACATGATAGTGTCGCTCAAAACTGAGGGCACCCTTTTCCTATAAAGACAGATAGATACCATTAAGGGAGGGAACCTTAAGGACTTTTAACATCCAACACCATAATTCTTCATCACAAGACGCAATGAAAGAGGATAGATTCCTCTGATCTCAAAATAATCATACAAAGATAATAATATCCGGGCCCTGTCTAATTTGCCCTTCCCTCATCTGTTCCAGTGACTCTGAATCTTTCTCGAAATGTAGCACCCAGGACTGGATGTAGTATTCAAGGTGAGACTAGTCAATGCAGAATATAGTGGAGATAAATTTCCCATGATAATGGTGATGATGATTTTACTAAATTAATTATGGCCATCCACTCCAAAAAACTCTGGGTAGCTTTGATTTGGAAATCATGCTTCTATGAATGTAGCTTAAAATTGTCTTTTTAGATATTGACAGATATTAATTCATATTCAGGTTGTTATCAAGTGCAGTTGTAGAATCACCTTTTCTCCTCCTGTTAAAAAAATCAGGTATCCCGCTTTTATATCTCTCTGCATTTTATTTCTATTCCCCAAGTGCAGAATTTTGCATTTCTTTCTATTACATTCCATTCTTCTGTTTTTGTGAGCCTACCAAGATAATTTTTTATTTAATTTCCATCTTCTAGAGCATTAGCTATCCCATCCAATTCTGTGTCATCTGCAAATTCCCTCTATCTCTTCATCCAAGACATTAATCAAAATGTTGAAGATTATGGGACTCAAGACTAAACCACACTTGATGCCTTATTATTTATTTATTTATTAATCAAATTTACATGGCCGCCCATCTCACAAAAAGTGACTCTGGGTGGCATACAACAGTCCAATAAAACAATAAATATAGTAATTATTTAAAAAATTAAAAACTATAAAAACAAACTAAAACAGAAACGGAGAATAATAGGCAAAGGGATGTTTATAATAGAGACACCTCACTAGTTCACCTGTCCCCTGGGGTCCCCAGGCCTGCTGACATAACCAGGTCTTGAGGGACCTTTGAAAACTCAAGAGTGATAAGGCCAATCTCATCTCTGGGGGGAGAGGGTTCCACAATGTGGGTGCCACAGCAGAAAAGGCCCGCTAAACGTAGCTTCCTAGATGACAGAACCCGTAATATACCCACTCTGCTAGATCTAGCAGGACAAGCAGATGAAATTGGGTAGAGGCGGTCCCTTAAATAAACCAGCCCCATGCCATGAAGGGCTTTAAACATCAAAACCAGCACTTTGAGTTGGACCTGGAAACAAACTGGTAACTAATGCAGCTCATGAAGCAGAGGTGTAACGTGTGTTCTACCAGAACTGCCTGTGCTGCCGCATTCTGCGCTAGCTGGTTTCTGGATACTCTTCAAGGGCAGCCCCATGTAGAGCGCATTGCAGTAGTCCAACTGGGAGGTGACCAGGGCATGAGTGATCGTAAGGCCCCTTGGTCTGAGAACTGGTACAACGGGAGCACAATATGAAGTTGTGCAAAGGCCCTCCTAGCCACAACTGCCATCTGCTCATTAAGTAGGAGTCATGAGTCCAGGAGGACCCGCAAATTGCGCACAGGATCTGTTTGGGGCAATGCAACCCAATCCAGTACCAGTGATGGTATAATCCCAGAATCGGAGGGCTTCGGAACCCCAAGCCACTCAGTCTTTCCAGGGTTCAGTTGAAGCCTGTTGTTCCCCATCCAGACCCTCACAGCCTCCAGACACCAGGATAAGACATCCATAGCATCACTTAAATCGCCAGGAGTGGAGAACTGCACTTGAGTATCATCAGCATATTGATGATACCTTATCCCATGGTGATGGATGAGCTCACCCAGTGGTCTCATGTAGATGTTGAACAGGAAAGGAGAGAGCATCAACTCCTGTGGAACCCCACACAGTAGGGGCCAAGGGCAGGATCTTTCTTCCCCAATCACCACTGACTGGAATCGACTCTGGAGAAAGGAGGTGAGCCAGCACAACACCGTGCCACCCACCCGCAATCCTTTGAGTTGATCCAAAAGAATACCCTGGTCGATGGCATTGAAAGCTGCTGAGAGGTCAAGTAAGGCAAGGATGGATGCACTACCACCATCCTGCCCACACCAGAGATCATCCAAAAGTGTGATCAATGCCATTTCCATCCCATACCCAGATCTGCATCCTGACTGAAAGGGATCCAGATAATTCGCTTCATCCAAGGTCCTCTGAAGCTGTTGTGCAACTGTCTTCTCAATCACCTTCCCCAAAAAAGGGAGGTTAGATACTGGATGAAAATTGTCCAGTATGATGGGGTCTAGCAATGGCCTCTTATTCTATTCTGGTGAAGACAGCTGAACAACATGATTTTCTAACCAGCTTAGGAAACGCCTCATAGAAATGTCACCCAGTCTACATTTAACCAGCTTGCAAATTAGAAGCAGACTACAAATAGCAGTAACTACAGTTTGTCAAGTCTCATATCAAACCAGGGAGAATAATCTGAACATATGATAGCACAAGGGAGTGCCTAGGATCAACTGGGGGGGGGGGGGTCTGTTGCAAACTGTTCAGTGTCTTTTCTAAGGATGTAAAGAATGAGAAAAGGATGAATAAGCACAGCAGCTTCTTCTATTCATCTTGGGCATGGCCTCTGGCAAAGACACAAAGCAGTCTCTGATGAAGAGGACAAACAAACAGACAGGAGCAACAAGAAAATCAGCCCCCAAGATGGCCTCTTTAAGAGCTATCCTCCTCCATCCCATCCACTAGCAAAATACTGTCAATGACTCTTTAAGACAAGAGGTACCTTGAGTTGCCTGCTAATGAGGTCTCTAATAATATTTGCTTTTGCCATCTTCTCACAATAGGGCCGACGAAAGCAAGTTAGTGATGGTGTTGCTGTGAATCCAAGCATTCCAGTAGAGTTCATGTCCATTGAGAAGGCATTGAAATTACCTGTGATTTTGGGGTTGTGGGGGGGGAGGAGGGAGGAAAAAGCTTTGAAATTATTTATACATAACATTAAGGAGCCATTCTAGCCCAAAGAGGAAATTTTAATCTGAGGTTTTCAAGTATTTCCCTCAACTGTTTGATTTCTAAAGTCACACCTTTTACAGACATCTATAAATACGTTCCTCTTTGTACCTGGAGCCTCAGTCTGGCCCACTAAAGTCTTAGATGCTGTATATTTCTCAGTGGAAATTGAAATAACGCCCCCCCCAATGGCTTTCAGAATTTTTAACCAATCACACATGATCTCATTTTAAGACATCCAGCAATTTTCAAGATAAACAGCTTATATCTTATATCTGCCAACTTGCATAGGGCAAGAAAAGCGGCAACCAACTCTGGGGGTGGCTTGCACCTTGAAGATGCTCCTGTATGTTAATATCTTTTCGATCACCAGCATTTTGGAAGATATTATTTATGTATGGTTTTACTGTATTTTTATACTATTTTTATTCTACTTTAACTGATATTTAATTGTTGTTTTTACTGTAAACTGCCCAGAGTTACTTCCTTGTGAGATGATTTGAAAATTAATTGAAAATTAAATTTGAAATATAAATAAATAAAATAAATAAATACATGGTGATTACAGGAACCATATGTAATAAAAGTATATGTCTGTTATATGCACAATAGAAACATCTTTATAGTCTAGGTTGTTTTTTCAGGTTAATTTGCATCCAAAAATAAATAATAATTTTCTTGCAGTTTTTAGAAATAGCACAACAATGCAGGAAGTTGATGGAACATATGCAACCCTGATATCTTCAATATCAATAATTAACACAGACACCCAAGAATTCAGTTATGCTTTAGCCTATTACAACACTGCCCCTAAAATCATTACTGATATCACAGAACATCATTCCAGTCCTACCATGGCACAGCATACAGTGTTGATGAAATATTCTGGAAGACTTCTGAAATATTAAAGTTGGAAGCTTCCGCTAACAACTACAGTGCTGAAATTGGAAAGAGAGGTACATTTTAGAACATGTAGCGCAAGGCTTACACGTTCCATTCATACCCAAGGTGATTCTGAAATAAGGATTATAGTAATTATGGGTTGAATGTTAGTGATCATCAGCTGGTTGGTGTGTTTCTATTCTAACCATCCTCAAAAGAACTTCAGGACAGGATAACTGGATTTTACCCAAACAATGGTTTCAGTGAGATTGATTAAAAAAAACATGTATAGACCAAATCCTGCTCTCTAAATTACACTTTATAACTTGAATATTGTTGACACTGAAATGCATGGGAGTAATCATATTACTTAATTTTGAATTAATTAAAATAAGTCTACGTTCAGTTAAATTTAGTTTTTGTCCTGGTCCTCCTCATTTTTTTGAAATGTACCCCACGCAGCTCTCAATCCCAGAAAGATGGTACATCTGGCTTCAGAAGATGCCATCCAGCATCTGCTCCTGCAAAATTTTTGGAGAGTGCCTACAAGTAAATACTCTACTTTAGTGTCCTCACCTAGTATATAAGCAATTTAATGTTTTACATCTGTAGCTCAATTATAGAAGCACTGTGTGATGGATTAGAAAATAATTCTGTAGGACTTCTAAATGTAGCTATCTATTGCCATAGCTTAGCCTTGCCTGATAGTCATCCTTCAGATATGTAACTTCAGTTCCCAGAATTCACAACCAGCGTGCCTGTTGCTCAGAATTCTGGGAATTGAAATCTACAGTTCTGGAGGATGAAGAAAAGCTGCAATAACTGATCAGTATTTGCTCCCAGAAGGAGCAGTGACAAAAAGTTCTAATGAAAATCACTCTGAGAAATCATTTTTTAATGACAATTACTTGGAGATATCATTTTTTATTTCCTTTGATATACCAGGTACAAGGTAAAGGTATGAATACTAAAATAGCTAGTGCAATAGGAAAAAGGAATTAGGTTAGAGCTTCTACTTCTCTAGAGCAACAAATGAAAACGTGGGCATTTTTCAGGACAACCTTAGGTCAATATTCTGATCTGAGCTCAGAGTATCTACCACAGAAACCCATGGTGGACCTCTTGCTACACTAAGAGATTTCTAATTCAATTCCCCCATTATAGATACCAGATAGCAGCCCTTATATTTCTGAAAGATAAACAACATTGTTGGATTAGACATGAAGCTTGGGTTATTAGGGAGAAGGAAGTCTCTTAAAATACAGAAGCATTTTTAAAACCAACTCATTTTTAAACATAGAAAATCAAATTTTAACAAAAAGTATCAAAAACAAAACAAGACTACAGAAATACAACCCCCCCAACACATAATTTGGGAATATACATAAATAAATTTATATGTTAAGGAGATACAAAAGAAAATTTAAGGATTCATATAAAATGGACACACATGGATTAGTTTGTTGAACAGCTGACAATGACAGACCAGAAATGATCAATTGTAATTACTGGGGGCATACAAGATTCTATGCCCAAACGCAACAACTACATAGCATATGACGTCCATCATAAATTCAGCCTAGACTAGTTTTGAAAGTTAATATTTAGGCTTACGGTAAAAAATAATAGCAGTTTTTTAAAATACAAGACACGTGAATGTATATTAATAAAAAAATATATGATAGTCTGTTTTGGATGTGTGCACGTGCTCATTCCAGAAAACAAGGCAAAATAAGCCCAAAATGCAGGGTAAATTATTAGTTTAAAAATAAAAATAAAAGTTAATCCAAAGTAGAACAATGCAACAAAATGAATGTTTTCCTCAGCAAGAGGCAAGAGAAGCAAAAGTTTGAGTTACTGAGAAACTGCAACAAGTGAAACTATTTAGGAATTTATGAGCCCAACACTTTATATAAATCCCTCCAAAGCTACTAGCCCCAAGATGACACTAACTGTACTCACACAATACACTGAACCACAGACAAGTTAACCATGTCTTAGCCAGCATGTTGGCCAAACCCAGCCCTATGTGGTTAATTTATGTTCAAGTATGTCACTTCCCTATAGCAAACCAAAAATTCTTCCCCCTAGCAAGACCCCTACTTTAATAATTGATCGGCGTTCTAAGCCATTGAAAAACAATAGGCTAAGAAGGGACATTAATCATTCAGAGTAAGCCAGGTATTTTCAATGGCCTGATTCAAATGTAACACTAAGCCACAATCAGCACCACCCCACATCATGCTAACCCCCAAAGCAAGCTCCACGAAGTCTCAGCCCCACAACTGCCTTTACGAAGAAAAAGTGACAAGAAAGCAGGAAAGAGCTGCAGCATGGAAGCAAGCATGACAGATAAGAGCAGGGAATAACCTACTAGCAATAGGAAGCGAGCAACAGCTTGTGCACATGCTCAGAGATATTTCGGATTGCTGTCATGTTCACTCCACCGCACTCCAACTCAATCTTTGGGTTGGAGTCCGCCAGAATCCGACACCCCTGCCCCATTACAACAGCCAGCGCACGCTTGAGGAAAAAAGCCCTTTCAAGGGAGAAAAGTAGGGGGTCAAGAAAGCAGAGAAGTGGCGGAGGGAGAGCTGGGCGCCTGAAGTCATCTGCTCCACTTTCCACTTTGCGCACGGTGCAACCGAAGGCACCACCAAGTCTCCTCATTCCTCTGCCAGAAGTTGCTGCGGACCAGATGAAGTTGGGCTCTCGGAGGGCACGCTTGAGGCGCCACGCTCAGTAGGTCCTGGGACCCTGACAGCATCTCCAGAAGGTCAGGCGGGCAGGAGACCCCAGCCCCAAACTCCGGAGAGCCAGCGCCCGTCTGGCGAGGGGGAGAAACGGGGTCCACCGTCTCAGTGGGCGCGAAGGCGCTCCCCAAAACCTTCAGCCAAGGGACAGTATCCCCCTTGCAGGTGTGACGAGGTTCCTTCTCCCGGGGGGGGAGGGAGTGGCAGTTGTCGGGGGCAGATTCCCAGCCCAGCAACGATCCTCTGGAATCCGCCGGGAAGAGCCACGGGAAAAGGAAGCGCGGCAGGGCACGGGGCGAGAGGCGATCACGGGGAGCCAAGAGGTCAAGGGGCGCGGGCGGGGCGCGCCCCTGAAGGAGCGTGGACCCCTCCGGGAAGCGGGGCAGCCTCCCTTCCCGCCCCCCGTCGCTCCCCAGCTGCAGAGACCGCCCCTCGCCCCCCCGCCGTGGCATGTGGGAGTTGTAGTCCCGCCAGCGGACGGCGCCCGGGGTGGGGAGGGCTGAAGGCAGGCTCCGCCGGCGGAGGGGAAGGAGGGCTCCGGGGTTACCTGTCAGGCCTCCTCAAGGCAGGCTCAGCAGCCGCAGCAGCCAGTGGACGGAGCCCCCGAACTTCCATGCAGGGGGCGGCCTGACCCCTGTGCCAGGGCAGGGGCCCCTCCAGGAGGTGAGCGAGCGGCTGGACGGCCGCCTGAGCCGCTCGCCGGGCTGCGCAGCACCGCCCGGCCCGGCTGGGACCTGAGACCTCCGCGGCCCCCGCCTCTGTTTATCCCTTCCAGCTGTCTCGGGCTCAGCAAGCCCCCGACGCCGCCTCCCCCTCCTCTTCTCCCTCCCTCCCCTTTCTCCACCGTTGCACCCGGCAGTGCGCCTGCGCGACGCTAACTACGCCACCAGCCCTCTGTCTCCGCGCCGGCCTTTCCGCCGCGCGAGCGGCGCAGACACGCTCCGGGAATAAGCAGCCCACCCTCCCTGACGCTCCACGTCCCATTGGCCGGGCGGGGAGTGACAGCCATTCTGCCCAAAGGGAACCCGCCAATTGGCGGGCGGCCCGGGCCAATCTGCGCATTTAGAGTAAAAGAAAGAGGGAGACGACACAGGCAACACCAGGGGGCGGGGTTATTACGGGTGGAGGGATGCTGGGAGTTGAAGTTTTTAAAGGTGGGGCAATGGACTCACAGGTCAAACTAGAACAGTGTTTCTTAAACTTTTCGCGCTCAGGACCCCTTTTCACTTTTAAAAATTATGGAGGACCCCAAAAGAACTTTTGTTTGTATGGGTTATGTTTATCGATATTTACCGTATTAGAAATTAAAACTGATGCCTTCCTAGAATATTGATTGAATCATGTAAAAATAACAATATTAAACCCATTTGATATTAATATACATTTTAAAAAATCATGAAAAAAACTATTTTTTAACAAAAGTAAAAAAAATAATAATGAGAAGAATGGCATTGTTTTACATTTTTGCAAATATCTTCAATATCTGGCAAATAATTTTGATTTCGCAGGGGTTCTCGGATCATGTTTTGAGAAACACCGAATTAGAGAAAGACGTATTATTGTTGGAGGTTAGGAAAGGAGAAAGTCCACAGCAGCACTACCGCCACTGATTTTGAGAGGGTGGGGAAGTCCCTTAAGTTGTAATTGTATAGGATGCTTCCGGGGAATTTATTTCTTAATATCCATGCACACTGCGGAACCATTGCCTTCAGCAATCCCAGTTTGCTGAATTCACACAATACACTAAGCCAGTATTTCTCAATTTCAGCAACTTTAATTCCCAGCTGGGGAATTCTGGGAGTTGAAGTCCGCACGACTTAAAGTTGCTGAGGCTGAGAAATACTGCTCTAACCAAACCTAATGGCAGGTTCCCACACTATTCTAAGGAGTGTAGTTTGCTGATTTGCGATTGTACACGTCGTGTGAATCCAACTGCTATGGTTTGTAAAGGGTGGTTTATGAGGAACTGTCTGAACCCAGTCCTTGGGCTGTGGCATTTCAAACACTAAAACACCCCTTCATAAGGCCTAGTTGTTTGACTGCCTGTCTCCCATAATGCCTGCCCAGCCAATTCAATCTTGCAGGTTGGCATGCTCTGGGTTCCTTCGACTAAACAATGTCGTCTATCAGGACCCCAGAAACGTGCCTTGTCTGTAGCAGCACTTGCCCTCTGGAATGAGGCTCCCCCCGAGATCCGGATGGCCCCCACCCTGCTGGTATTTCAGAGAGCCTTTGGCAAGGATGATGGAAGCCCCCCTCTGGGCAACGTGGGGGCTTGCTCTGGTTGTTGTCCAGTTTGTGCCATCGTTGGTCCTTTGTTTTTAATCACTATTATTTTGTTATTCTGTGCGTTTTTATCTGTGAACCACGCAGAGTCACTGAGAGGCGGTGTAAAAAAAATACTGTAATAAATAAATACATTGTGCTGGTGTTCTCCAGCTTAATGCAATTTGTTCTGGCTATGCTGGCGGGGGATAATAGGAATCGAAGTCCAACATATCTGAAAGCACCATAAGTGGCAGAAGGTGGTGTTACATCATAACTGATCGCTTGACATAAACCTTATATTTGGTGCAACAGAGTAACAAGGGTATCTGCTTTCTAGAAATTGTTCTTTGGAGAAAGGAATTGCTGGTAGCCTAGACGCTGGATTGTTTGGCAAAGTAGGCAGGCTTTGGGAATCCAAAGAATAAAAAGAAGCATACAGGTAGTCCTTTTTTAGTGACCGTTCGCAGTTACGATGGTGATGAAAAAGTAATTTTGTGGCCAATCTTCTCATTTACGACCTTCGCAAAGCAAAGGAAAGCTGAAGGAACATCATAAGCACAGTCGCAGTTTCACTTAGCGACCGCTTTGCTTAACAATTGAGTTGTGGGTCCCAACTGTGGTCGCTAAACGAGGACTATCTGTAGCACCACTCAGGGTGGAACGTTTATACCTTAGTGAGTGGGTGTCAACTGCGTCTGTGTCTTGGGAAATGCAGCACTTAATTACCTAAGCCGATCTTGAAAAACGTCAACAAAGATCAGACTTGCTTAGGCCTTGGATGGGAGACCACCCAGAAATTTCAGCTATACGATTGACTAATATTCCCAGAAGATGGCAATAGCAGATCACTTCCACATTGTTGCCAAAAAAAGTCCATACACATTTTGTGAGGCTCCCTAGAACTCACACTTGACCAGAGGGAACCTGTACCATTTTCTTTGCAAAGTAACAGGGGCCTCCTCGGTGACACCATCTCCTAATCCCATCTTTCCAACAAGCATAAAAATGCTATGCACAAAATCACACTAAAGCTTGATTGATTGATTGGATTTCTGCCCTGCCTTTTTAGTGATGTCAATACTCAAGGGAGTTTACAGCATTTCAATATGTCCCTCTTTAAGGTGCAGCAAAAAATGCAACTCCAGGGCCAATGCCCTGGGCCAGCATCGTTTTTTGGTCTCCTCAGACATATTATGGATGCCCCCATTTGACCCTGAAAACTCCTGGAACTCCTCCCCAAAGAGGCCCTGGTTCTTGGAGCACAGCCCTCCACATGCCACGCGAAGGCTGGTGCAGCTTTGAGGCCTGCAGGTCTTGCATTTTAAAGTGTCAAATGAAAACAACCTCCTTCAGTTTCAAGGGTAGCAGGTATCTCTGCTCCTTCAGGATGTGGCTGGAGCTAAGGCTGCAATCCTTTGTATTCTTACCTGGAGTAAATCATAGTTCACTGAGTAAGCCATAATTGACTAGGTTCAGGCCATGGCCACGGCCGTGGGGCCATATGGGCCTTTGGTGACATGGCTATATCTACCATCTTGATTTTTTAGCCTCCTGAAGACACTTCTGGCTGGTCTTATACGATAGCCTTGTCTGGTGGCTTGGAATTCTGAGGTACAGTTCCTTTTAATATTTTTACTGGAATTTTTCAATACAATAAAAGCATAACAAATTAAAAGAAAAAAAAAAAAGAAAAAAGGAAAGAAAGAAATGAAAAAGGAAAGAAAACATAGAATTATGACTTCTGCCTTTCTTTCTATCAAGTAATTGCCATCTTAATTTTTCCCTTTCTCTTTAATCCTTTTTAATCCCCAAATCTATAAATCATCAATTCTGTCTTTTCTTCTTTCAACAAAAGGTCCATATAAGGCTCCCAGTCTTTTATAAAAGTCTTTAACACTTTTTCCCTGACCAAACTGGTCAGTTTTGCCATTTCTGGAAGCTCCATCAATTTTATAATCCAATCTTCTATTGTGGGTATTTCATTATTTTGGTTATAATATAAATATGGATGTCTGGGAGAAAATGTGGGAAACCAGTGTTGACTTTACATTGTGTCATCATTTAGGAGAGAATTTTAATAAAATGATGCATTGTTGGCATATGACACCGGTTAAGCTGTCAAAAATGTACAAAGGAGCATCAAACCAGTGTTGGAAGTGTGAAAAGGAAGAGGGGGCTTTTTATCATGCATGGTAGACTTGTACAAAAGCAAAGAATTTTGGGTGCAAATTCATACAATGATCCAAAAGATACTGTGGATTAATATTACGATGAAACCGAATTGTTTTTATTGGGCTTTATGGATGCTGAACTAGGAAAGAAACACGGGAAACTAATATATGTACATGGTATACTGCGGCAAGATTATTGTACGCACAAAAATGAGTTCCAGTTCCAATAACACCCTCCAAAGTTGCTCTTGGGGAATGCCTTTTTCCGTTTGCAAGTAAAAGCCTTTTGGACTGCAACCTGAACGCACCATTCCTGAAGATGACCCGTCTTTCTGTACAGTACATCTCGCTTTGAGACGTTTGTAGCTTCAACAGCTTGGTTCCTCTGTTAGGAAACTAATTTTTCTCCACGTGGAGGCAGCACCCACAGAACGTTCCTTGCTAGTTCCGTTCCTCTGCTGGTTTGCAAACTGACTGTTATATTTACAGCCCTGTGAAAAATGCAGCCGAGGTTTCGGTTGCAGTGATGTGCTCACTGCAGTGTGGAGTATCGTGATGTTCATAGCTTTACCCTTTTTCAGAGTTACTGCCAGCTGCCCTTTGCATGTCTCTTGGGCAGCTTATAATGAATGTTTAAATTCATTTTCTCACTTGTCGGAAAGTTGAGAACTCACTACTGTTCAAGGAAGGATGTGGAAAAGGAGACCAACCAGATGTGAAACAAATACCTAACTGCAGCATAAATTGGTCTCTTTCAAATGTATGAATAGCATAGATGAGCAGAGGTAATTTTTGATGCGGCTGCAGCATGTAGAAAGAGAAGTTGCGGATTTAATCCCATTGCATTCCACTTTAAGCTTCAGTGAACCTTGGAGGAAAAAAATCCAATGGCCACCATTTTCTTTCATGGTTAATAGAAGCTTGCCCAGTTCTGGTGGCAACACTAGCCAACCTCAGCTGATTTTGAAAAAAGTAAGCAGGAGCAGATGTTATTGGCACTTAAGGTAGAAGACTACCAGGAGATCAAAGCCTGGAGGCTAGACTGGGAAAATGCGAATAGACACATCTTGGAAGTAGGCAGTGGGAACCGCTTCCGTATTCTTGCTAGGAAAACTGCATGCACTTTTCCAGAATCAAGCCCAACTATGGACATCTTTACCTTAGCCGAAGCTTGGGAGATGCAACTTTCATCTGGACCAGGGAGACGCAGAAAATAATTCCACTTTCTGCTCTCTCAGTAAGAAATACTTACAAATTTGTTGTTTTCCAATTGTTCAGTTGCTTCTGACTCTTCAGAATATTGAGTCCTGATTTTATATAAAAAACAGACATCCCGTGTTTGTGCAAGAAACAGTCCCATAACTACTGGTTGCTGAATGAGCCCGTATTAACTACTGTGCACCACTTCCTGAACCATAAGCTCATAGCTTAGGCTGAGATGAGAACATCTGAAACACTCTGCCGGGTTAACTTCCAGAGGAAGAAAGGACAAACTGAAGACAGCTTCACAAAAAGCAGAGCCGACAACTACAGCAAAGAATGAAGATCTGGTGAGTAGACGGGCTGTCTGAATCTCTCCAGGTAGAGGAGAGGACCAGAGATTCCCCACAGTTGCTCCAGACAGCCTTCTCTGGTGGGTTTTGAGCACTGGAAGATGAGGGAATAGCCATCTTGCTCCAGTTTGGTGCCTTTAAAAGGACACTAAATTTGCACACTTCCTTTTCCATTGGGAAATTGCTTATTAGCTACTTTTCAGAGAAACAATTCTTTACATATTCATTTATTAAAAAAAAATACAGTCCAATCATGTGCGGTGCTATGTAGTATATAAAGAAACATCAAATAATTACAAAAATGAAATACGAGTAAAACAAACTCAGTTTCTTTGGTAACTCAAACAGGGAAAATAGTTATTGTTGGGAGTTGGTGAATGCTGGCATGTCATCCAAAATGTCATGGCGTGATACCTTTGACATGCGTGTCATAGGTTTGCCATCACTGCGCTAGACTGAAAGGGAACTAACTAGGTTGGGATTTGCTGTTTGTGTGATTTTAGCCAGTGTCTGTAATTAACATTACCTCTTGTCTGGCTCAGACTAGAAAGTTGCAGATGTGAAAAGATAGTCAAAAGCATCACTTAACATGCCCCAGTTGGATTTTCAAAATGGGACAAATGGGGGGGGTGGTCTGATTACATCAGGGTGTTTGCAGGATATGGTCAAAAAAGTCAGTTGGTGGCTCTGACAGTACAATCAAAGCTATGCCTGTTTTTTATGTGTGTTGCACATGTAAGGCGCATTTTTTTAGCATATGTTGTGGACACCCCTGAACTGTATGTTAAACTTCTGGTGTCATGACTCAAATGTTTCCTCTTTAAAATTTCTGTAAAATGTGGTCTTTCCCATAAACACATCTCCCATCTTAAGGTTTTGGGTTGGGGATCTAAATCAGGACATTTTTAACACACAGGATGGCAATTTGGTTAAAGCCCAGTAGGTCTGCGGTGTGATCCACAAAATTAATCCACTGTAGTCAGTCACTTAAATCACTGAGGGTAAGGGAGCTAAAGTGATTTCCTACCAGGCTCTGCTTTGGTTTAAGTACATGGAAGCCAGTATAAGGTGAGGATACTCTGCTTCTCATAGACAGGTTGTGTTGTACCACAATATATTGTCAGTGTTTCTCAACCTTGGCAACTTTAAGATGTGAGGCCTTCATGCTGGCTGGGGAATTCTGGGAGTTGAAGTCCACACATCTTAAAGTTGCCAAGGTTGAGAGACACTGATACACAGTATAGCATTTTATGGATGTTTACAATTTATGTCATCTCTTGCATTCCTGACTGTCAAAGATACAAAACATTGCATTCATTAGAGAAGACTAACAAAGCTGACACCAAATTAACATGGTAATTTTTTTTTTAAATAATTTTCATGAAAAGATTTTACAAAGATTTCAAAAACTACAGAAACATAGAAAAAGAAATAGAAATAGATTATAAAAGGGTAAAAGAAAAAGTGAAGAATAAAAAAAAGTCAGAAAAAGAAAAATATCTAAAGAAGCGACATCTGATCTTCTTTGTGGCAGTTACAAACATAGCAATTACCACCCTCCCATATTGTATATCATAGTTCCTTTCTTCCTATAAAGAAACTTTTTTAATCAATAAATCCCGAAATCCGCAGTTCATTTTTATCCATTTTCAGCAAAAAGTCTATAAAGGGTTTCCAGAACACGGTAAATGTGTTTTAAGGAGCAAGTTTTCCTTTATGTTGTTTTATTTTCTCTTAGTTTATGACACGGGCTCTTATTCTATAACACACACTGCAGTCTTTTCCTGCCCCACTTACAATGAGATCAGGGCCAAATTATTAATGGCAGATGAACTCAAGGGCTCCAACCTTGAAAAATTGAACTATCTTCTTGCAGATGTTTTTCCAACTGTCAGCATCCAAGTTGCTACAGGTAGTCCTCGACTTATGACCATCCACTTAGTGACCATTTGAAGTTATGACAGTGCTGAAAAAAGTGACTTACAACCAGTCCTTGCACTTACGACTGTCGCAGGATCCCTGTGGTCACGTGATCAAAATTTGAGCACTTGGCAACTGGCATGTATTTATGATGGAGGCAGCATCCTGAGGTCACATGATTGCCATTTGCGACCTTCCCAGGGGGCTTCCAACAAGCAAAGTCAATGAGGGAAGCGGGATTCACTTAACAACCACGGCAAAAAGGTTGTAAAATTGGGCACAACTCACTTAACAACTGCATTGCTTAGCAATGGAAGTTCTGGTCCCAATTATACATTGAGGACTATCTGTATTTTTGCTCTGCTGTCAGTTAAACTTGGGAAAAAATACTTAAGTTCTTAGTTGTAGCTTTGGCTTTAATTTGTTGTAACCTTGTTACATCTAATACTTTTTCTATTATTCTATTTTATAATTTCACTATTTTATTATTTTATTGTTATTTTATTACATTTTATGGCATTCCTATGTTATGACCTGTGGTTACAACAATAAACTTACTTACTTTCTTACAGTCTTTTCCAGATTGATACCCTTCAGATGCACCAGACCTGGAGGGTCTCTGGCTGGGTAGAGAGATTTGCTGTTTTTCATTATGCCTTCCAATTTCTTATGGCTCTGCGCCCCCTCAATCTGCTTAATCCTAGACCCAGTCGCTGTACCTTGTTTAGGACCGGATCAAGCGTTTGGGGGATCGGATTACAATCTGTGTTCTCCTCACACATGAATCACCCTCACCCCATTTGTGGCACGCTCCAAAGGGCTGTGGAGGCCCAAAAATGCGCTTGGGAATGGAGCCGCAGGACACCGGTCACCCACCTCCCCGCAATATCTGTTATGCTGTTTGGCAGTTTGGGACTCAATTTAAAACGTGGCCGAAACTTACGCCAACTTTTATCCCATGTTTTCACTGTTAAAATGAAGCAGCCCAGGTGCTTTTTCACACATTTGGTGTGTTCTCATCCCCAGCTGTTTGTAAATGTGGGTGTTTGGGAATATTCATTTTGCTGAAAGATTCTAGTGTGTTAGTAACATAACTGCATTTTCTCTTTTTCAGCAGTTTCTTTATACTTTTCTGGTTCATTATATTATGAAAGAGGGAGACACTGTACAGTCTCTCATGAATACTCATTTGTATAACACTATTAATGCCTTGTTTTGCACAACGAGAGAAGCAAAGATAGTGCCGTACTTCCCAGGAGCTTACAAAGCACATCAGAACTATGATTCTCAGCAACTGCCCATTCAGATGACTCTGAGCTTAGAGAAGGCCCGCATCTTCGGATTTGTAAGTGATACTCCATATCCCATCCTACATTTTGAATTTATGGTATTTTACAGGTTTTGGTTAGAAAGGTTTTTATTAAAAATGAGCTGCTTGGAATTTATTGCAAAGTGTTTTGAACTAGTTGTCTCCCTGCTTCGGACATGTTTTTACTTAAGGAGATGCCAGATGAGGAAACAAAAAGCCACATCTGGAGAGCCACAGCTGACCCGCTGAACGATTTATGACTTCTCCCAACCCCCAAGTCCAACTAGCTGCCTTCCATACTATCGCGATGCCCGAATAAGGGTTTATCTCCCTCTTTGCTGCCCCCTAGTGGTCGTCCGGATATCGGCACTTCAGATCCGGCAGCCCCAGTCAAGACCTGCGGAGGTCATTGGTCTCGGCTGAGCGGCTGGCGGTTCCCCGCGCTTTGCAGGTGACCAGGTCGGAGCTGCCCGGAGTGCGGCGGGCCGGAACGGGCGACCTAGAGCCTGGTCGCCGAGGCGCTTCCAGGCAGGGAACCTCGCTCGAGCGTGGCTCCTCCGTCCTCGCTCGCTTCCCCGCGGCCACCTGGCTCGCACCCAGGACCCTGCCTGGTTGCGACGCGGAGGCCCCGTGCAGTGCTGCTTCCAGCCGGCGGAGGCTGCTGTGGTCGCGAGCCAGCGAGCGAGAGAGGCGCGGCGGCGGCGGCGGCGGCGCCCTCCCCTCCTCCCCCCTCCCCTCCGCTTCTCCCCGCGGCGTCCTTGTCTCGGCATAGATAAGGCTGAACGAGCCGGCGGGAGATCGCGTCCGCCGGGCGCGCGCGCTGGAAGCCACGGGGAGGAGCAGCCGGGCGGGAGGAGCTGCCCGCTGCGGGGCACGAGGATCCGGAACAAGCTTAGCTTCCTCCTCTCCAGCTCCGGGAAGGCGAAGCCCTCTGTGCCTGCCGCCGCCGCCGCCGCCTGGCCTGCCGGCGGCTCCTGGAGGAACGAGGCACCCCCACCCCTGCCCGCCCCGGGGTTTCTCCTCCTGCAGCCGCGGGAAGCCCGGCCGCGGGAGCCTTCGCTCGCCCGCTTTTCTTTGCTGCTTCGGCTGCCCGCTCGCTCGCTCGCTCGCGCTCTCGCCCGCCCTGCCCCGGCCGCTGCCCCCTTCTCCTGCCCGGTCTCCTCCTCGGGTCGCTGCTGCCGCCAGCCCGCCCCTCGGAACGGCCCTGCCCCGCTTTCCTTTGAGGTGAGGGCTCTCCAAGTTCAAGGCGCTCGCCGGGAAGGGAGACTCGGGCAGCGGGTGGATGGCCGCCCGCCTTGTGCTTCCTTTGCAGGTGGCCAGTTCTCCGGCCGAGCACGCCTCGGTTTGAACGGTGCCCTCGGTTCCCCCCCAGCCCACCCTCCCTCGCCCTGCAGAGACGGTCCCTGGGGAAGGAAGGCGAAGCCAGGCGCCCGTCCGTACCGGGCTCTTCTAGTATGAGCGCTTCGCCCAATCAAGCGCCGCTCCGGGTTGATTTCTTCGGGCGACGTTTTGTCGGCGGCCTCCGCTGATTCCGCAGACCCCACCCCCTCCAATGAAGCCCTGGTCGCCAGGCAGGTCCCTCTGAATCCCCAGCCCTCCTCGCCGCCGCTTGCCCGGGAACCAGGGCCACCATGCCGGCGAAATTCCCGGGGACGCCCCGCTGCTCCCTCCGCGCCTTGCCTTTCCTCTTCGGCGCAGCTGCCCTGCTGGGGCTGCTGCCGGTGCTTCGGAGCTCCGGCTCGGATACTCCATCTTACCCCAACTTCGTGGCCAGGGGCATCACCTCCTCCCCGCCGGTGCCCGCGGAGAGCCCCCCCGGCTCCGGGCACCCCAAGAACGTTTCCACCGATGGGCACGGCAAGGCTCGGAAACCTTTTCCAGTCCTGGGCATCGACTACGATCATGTGCGCTTGCCCTTTGAGATTGCCCTCTGGATCCTGCTCGCCTGCCTGATGAAACTGGGTACGTTGGCTCTGGGTGCGCATGGGTGGGTGAGAGAGAGTTATGGGCAGGTAGGAGAAGGACTTGTTTTCTGGAAGGTGTCCCCCCAGGGCTAGGTTTCCAAACGCCCTCCTTCCTGGGAGGCTGCTGAAGCCGGGCAGAAGCGTGGCCCTCGGGGAAAGGTTCCTCCGGTGATGCTCCGTAGCTATATGACGTACATGGGTGCTCAGGAAATTATGGAAGGCAGCTTCCAACGATCTAGAGGAGAAGGGCCAGGATGAGTGACAAGGCAAGCTCATGTGCTCTTCAAGCTGCTTCTCTCTCTTAGCATGTGCTCTGCATTACTTGACCCACAGCCTTCCCATGGGTCAGAGGCGGCCTCAGGGAATAGTCAGAGAAGTCACGGTGCCATCGAAGGTCCATCTGATGAGCATAAAAAACAGGTGGATCTTCAGTTGCGCCTTCTTGGCGACCGTCGTGACTTTTTTGCCCACTCTTTGGGCACACCCCTGCGTGTACAAAAAGTATATTTCTGGAATGATACCCCATTCTTTCAGATTAACCTTGTAACTAAGTGTACTATGCGCTGGGCAGCATAAAGATTATTCTGGTTTATTTTTGGAAATTTAGGTCGATCAGGAATGCAACTGGTGAGCAAAGAGGAAGTTAAGTTGATTATGGTCCCAAGGCTCACGTGGACATGGACTAAATTGTATTCCTCCACTATCTGTTTGTGACTGTGTCCACTGGGACACAGCTGAGTCTGCAGGAGAAAAGAGTGTGTTTTTTTCTCTAGCAGCCAAGGCATGTTTTTAATGTGAGTGCCCTATCCCTAGAAGGGGGGCTTCTAGTTATATGACCTTCTTCTCCAATCAGATGTCCTGCTGGTATGTTGGCTTTGTCCATGCTGACTGGATAGTATTGGAGTGAGAATGCAACACACCTGGAAGACACCTGGAGGAAAGGTTGGCCTATTGGAATAGCTGGGCAGCTCTCTGTTGAGAATAATATGAACCTCTGGAGAGTCCAGGCACTGTGAATTCTAGATTTTGTTTTCTTGTCCCCTCCAGGACTTCATTTGGTTCTGAGAAACCTTGGTTGACTAGGCTTTTTTTCATTGGAGGTCTGTATAGCAGAACTCCTGGAAAACTCAACTGTATAGCATGTACTTTGCCTGCAGAAGGCACCATGTTTAATACCTGGCAAGGCCATCTGAGTGTGGGGAAGTTGCTATGCTATACTTTGTAGCTTGATGGACCAGTGGTCTAAGAAGATAGGAAAACTTCCCATGTTCCTGAGAAAGATGTCCCCAAGGCCTGAATATTTCTGATCAGGGTTCTTTTAGGCAAGTAATGTCTTGAACTTAAGCCGCAGAGGACACTGATGAGATTTAGGGAAAAAACATGTCCCATTATCACACATCTCTTTATCTAAGTTTGGATTTCAAGTTTGGCTTCTGAATCTAGGGGGAATAGCTTTGCTTGGCTTTCCTTGGGAGAGCGATAATATTTATACACCAAGTCACAGAAAGCCTGTCTGATTTGGGAAAGGATAGTACAACTGATATGGAGTAATGCATTTTTTCCCACTCCATCAAAATTTGCCTTATAAATGGAAAACTTACCCCAAAAGGCAATATGAGTAGGCTGCAAGCTTATCTCTGAACACGTTGCTTATTGTTTTCAGTGGTGCCTGTCTGGTATACATTCTAACTTTTTGATTTAGACTGGACAGTTACCGTAATTATAGGGTATACCTGCTAAAAAAGAGACTGATACTTTAAGGCTGGGGAGAAGTACTCTGTGCACATACTGTTTCGTTTATTAGGGAGGAACGCAGGTTCTTTCTCCTGGACGAGAATATGTTTCTTCTGTGTATTGTTCTTGCCCACGGACCGACCCACAAAAAAATTAAGAAACTGGTCCATTGGGGAAGTGCTCTTGTGCAAGCTTTTAGACAAGAAAGAATATTGTAGAAGAGCACAGTTGTGTTGTCACGCACTTTCTGTTCCTAAATGAAGCCTATGCAGGAGATCTTCCCTGTGGGTTTATGGCTAGTTACTTTGTAAAGGGCCTCTTTCAAATGATTACAGTTAGTCCTTGACTTACGACCACAGTTGGGAATTTTTATTGCTAAGCGATGCAGTTGTTAAGTGAGTCACGCCTGATTTTATCACCATTTTTGCTGTGACTATTAAGCAAATCATGTAGTCATTAAGTGAATCTGGCTTCCCCCTTTGACTTAGCTTGTCAGAAGCTGCCTGGGAAGATCGCAAATGGTGATCACCTGACCTCAGGATGCTGCAACTGTTATAAATACATGCTGGTTACCAAGTGCCCGAATTTTAATCACATGACCATGGGGATGCTGTGACAGTTGTAAGTGCGAAGACGGGTCATAAGTTACTTTTTTCAGAGCTGTCGTAACTTCAAACAGTTGTTAAACAAATGGTTGTAAGTTGAGGACTACCTGTGTTTCTAAATAGAGTTTTAATGTGAAAGGGAAGAAAGAAGGAAACAAAATTGTGCTTTGCATGGTCAGATCTTAAAGACAGAGTTGAAATCTCTGCAGCTGAACTCTGTAAAGTAGGGATTGGGTCTGCTGCTTGTGAAGGAATGGCGTGTTATTGGAGAATCTGGCAATGCAAAATTGCTCTACAAGCAAAGGGCCCTGGTTAATCCACAGCATTTCTGGATAGGATTGGAAAAGAAACACCTATCTTAAACCCTGGAATGGTGCTGCCAGTCCGTGTGCCTTTGTGGAGTCTGTGGTCCTCTAGATCAGTGTTTCTCAACCTCAGCAACTTTAAGATGCGTGGACTTCCACTCCCAGAGTTCCCCAGCCAGCTGTGCTGGAAGTGGAAGTCCATGCATTTTAAAGTTGCTGAACTTGAGAAACAAAATCCACCAACATTTTGAGGGCCGTAAGTTCCCACCAGAACCTAAAAATATTATTGGATCCACATATCATACTGTTTGCTTACCCAGGTTTCAGTCAGTCATAGAATCCTAAGGTTGGATAGGACTTTGGAGGTTTTCTAGCCCAACCTCCTGCCCAGGACAGGAATCCTCAGACCATCTGAGACAAATGGTTGCCCAAACTTTTCTTGAAAACCTCCAGTGTTGGAACATTCACCACTCTAGGAGGCAGGATGTTCCATTGCTTGATAGCTTTCACGGAATTCTTCCTTATTTCCTCCTTATTTCAGGTTGGGTTCTTTCTCTGTAAAGGTTCTATCCATTGGTTCTAAGGAGAATAAATCCATACCCTCTTCCCTTCAGATCATAATAGGTTCACCTAATGCTCTAAGCCAGTGTTTCTCAACCCTGGCAATGTGAAGATGGGGGGACTTCAGCTCCTAGAATTCCCCAGCCATTCCCCATGCTGGCTGTGGAATTCTGGGAGTTGAAGTCCACCCATCGTAAAACTGCCAAAGTTGAAAAACACTAAGCTGAAGCCAAAGAAACCACTTCATTGCTTAGAATGCTGTATGAAGCTGGTAAGCACCTAGATGAATGTTTCTAAACCTTGGCAACTTTAAGCTATGTGGACTTCAACTCCCAGAATTCCCCAGACAGCATGGCTGGCTAGGGAATTCTGGGAGTTGAAGTCCACACCTCTTAAAGTCACCAAGGTTGAGAAACACTGACCTAGATCAATTGATCCAATGATGTAAATTGAGATAAGGTGTCATCTTGTATTTCTGAGCAACAGACCTCTGATCACAAAATATTTCTGTTGTAACTCTGGTTTAGGAAACACCAAGGAACAATTCTGACATGCAGCAGTTCAAATGGTTCCCCAAGAAAATAAGTTAGAAGAGGTTAAAAAATTAGAGGTATGTGATCCCCATTTGTGGCTGTTGTGTGGCCCTTGAGTCAAACCAGCTTGAGCATCGATTTCTCTCTGCGCTGGGAAAACTGCAAGTCAGTTGCCTCCTAAGAATGAACTCCATCAAGATTTATTGATAGGATTTATACAGTTTATTGACTATCTGAGTCTTGAAGGACTCTAGGTGTATAAAGCATAAAATGTAATAACCACCATAGTAGTATATTATAATACAAAACTATTATTTTGGCCTTTTGACTAAGATCAAGTGTAGTGCAATTTAGTATTAATCAAATACTGTAATGTAGCCTGATATGGGGTAGTTAATTTGAACTATGCCGTGGAGTGGAGCAGAACTGGATCTAGTTGTCCTAAATGTGCTTCCTTGGTGAGATCTTTTTAAGGGACCAGTGTGCCAAGATGTTAGAGATGGAAAGCTCAAATCACTGTGGAGCAGATCCTTCATTTCCCCATAACTTTCTTGGACACAAGGGAGACCACCTTTGCAGCACCATCTGGGCAAGGAATGGAAGTAGTCGGAGAGCCGAGCTATAGATCTGCTTTTACCTGCGGCCTTTTTTGCCACCAATTGCCATTGTGGAATAGGGACTGAAAAAAGAACTACTGGACTTTAGCAGTACAGCAGTTGCGACAAATCATCCCCAAAGTCGAGGCGACAGACTTTTTGAATGCTTTGAATGGGTAGAAGGTGTAGTTCTGTGGTAAGGTGCCATCTTCATGTTAAGATTTCCAGCTTCAATCCATGGTGTCTGCGAGTGGAAAGATTGAGTCGTAGGTTGTGGCACCAGCTCCATGGAATGATCTCTCCCTGTTTGATTGGCCCCAACCCTGTTAGCCTTTTTAATTTTATTTTTTATTAAAATATATATAGCAAGAAATAAAATACATGTACAGGTAGTCCTCCTGTAGCGACTGCCTCGTTTAGCGACCTTTTTCGAGGAAAAAGTAACTTTGCGACCAGTCCTTTGCTCTTTGCTTCACTTAACAACCAAGTTGCTGGTCCCAGTTGTGGTTGCTAAACAAGGACTACCTGTACAAGGAATAAAATGGCAGAATATAAATAGTGGAATGCAAATAAGTAAACAAGGGATCTAAAAGGTCATAGAAATTGCAGTTTCCCAATGTATCAATTACTTATGAAATTGTAAAATATATCATGTCCTTTTTTTAAGGAGAAACTGAGAAACCCTATGAAGCTTTAAACTAAGAATACCCGGTTAACCCAGTAAATTAAATCAGTACTTTTTTTTTGGGTGCCTTTGAGTCAGTGTTGACTCCTGGCAACTGCTTGGGCTAGTCCCTGCAGTTTACTTGGCAAGATTTCAGAAGTAGTTTGCCCTGGCCTCCTTCCTGGTCCAAGGTCACCCAGATGGCTTTGTGCCTAAGGCAGGACTGGAACTCACGGCCTCCTGCTTTCTAGCCTGGTACTTCACCACTCTACCAAACTGGCTGTCTAAATCAGTACTAGAAATCTAATCTTCCACAGAGTTGAGATGTACACTTTATATATAGAAGCCTGATGGTCTTCAAGAAGGCTTTGAAGGCCAGGCTGTTCCCTCCATGCTGGGCCAGGGTGCTAGATGAACCCATCTCAGGAGGTGGAGTTCATATTGGTGTGCCCCGACTGTATGTCGATGTGGGAGTGTGGAGCAGAGGTGTGAAACATGGACTCTCATCCCCAGAGGAGCGGACAAGAGATAAGAGAATGAGACTGGCCCCTCCCTGAGGAATGCTAAGGATGTTTGTAGTCTGACCCTGGGAACTGCTCTCAGTCTGAGAAGATTCTGTGAATGGATTGAAGCCAATTAAACCTTGCTGGATTGAATCTGTATTGTCTCCTGGAGTTTCCTGGGCTAAACCTGACACAAATTAACTCATTTTCTGGATGCGCAGAATCATCGAATCATAAACCAAATAGAGTTAGGTTCCTACAACATACTAAGCCAGGAAAAAAACAAAACAAAAACAAATTAACATTCACCAGGCTCCTCATGTTGCACTGTTGCTAGTTGTGTAACTGATTTCGGGTCGGGTGCGTTGTCTGAACACAGCCCCTGGGTAGATGAGCAAAGAGCTCTCAGGTTCTTCTGCAGCTGAGCCCAACACCGTTTTTGCTGTAGCATTTCAGGGCTGTGTGTTGATGGTCACTCCTTGGACCTAGATGGTGATGGATGAGAAAATGGAAAAACATCTCTGTAGAAGTTGGTGGAAGTCAGGAGGAGGCTGTGGGGGAGCTGAGCTGCAGCTAAACAAGTGCCCTGTTGCAAGCACCTCTGTGTATCACCCTCGGACTCCTGCTACGGTTTGCGGTTGGCTTCCTGCCTGGCGTTTTGGAAGACTGGCAAATTACTGTCTTTTATGCTGGCTGGTGGAGGGGCAGAGGGAGGAAAATGTGGGGGGAAATCAAGAAGAGGTTTTTAGCCATGCTTAGATGGAGGGGTAGTCGGTTACCCGGCATTTAATTTCAGGTAAATGTGCTGTGTCTGCTCTGTAGGGACACAGAGGGTGGTGTCTGCAGGGAGGGTTGGGTATTAAATAAAGTCTGCTTTGAATCAGGCTTGACTCCTGGTTACTTCAGGACATGTCCTTGTGCTTTCCTTGGAAATAATACAGAGTTGGTTTGCCTTTGCCTTATTTTGAGATGTTTTTTCAAGTTTCCCGGCTAGCCTACCACTGTGGGAGTTCCCGGTGGTCTCCTATCCAAGTATTCACCAACTCCTACTCCACTTACCTTTTGGAGATCTGTCAAAGTCGTCTAAATGCTGCGGCTGCTGCAAGTTCATGAACTGCCGCTTGCAAATGATGACGCTAGCTTTATTCTTAACTTACAATACTGCATTTTTAAGCTCCAGAGTAGATGGGAGGGTTTGAATGAAGACACAGGCAAGACTTCTGTTGCAATATGGCGCCTGATTTGGGGATAATGAATTTGTTTTGAATGAAACTTATTTCACTTTCATAGTTATTATTCTGGTCTCATCCCTGTATTCGTAGGTTGGCCTAAGCCACATTTTGTTTAACCATGATTTGTTGAATAGGCCACAGTTGGCTGACTTCAGAAATCACAATAATTACTTGGATCACAACCATTACTAATATTACAGGCAATATTAATTACTTGATAACTTAGCACATTGTGGGCACTCACCTTGTACAGGTTATCCACAACTGGGAGCCATAATCTTGTTTACTCAAATCCCCAAAGCAGCCAACAAATTAAAAATAAAAAAGGGGAATCAGTGGCTCTAGAAAGTTATTTCTGCTCATCATTTTTAGCGCGAAGGAAGATATACAGGGAGTGCCAAAAGTCAGGCCCCGTAGGCCAGTCATAATATGTTTTATTAATGTTATTAATTGATTTTTTTCCCCCGGCGAAAATATTACTGCCCTTAGGAATGTTCAAAGATCGTGCACCAAATGAGTAAGGGAGGATTTGGAAGGAAATGGCAACTGGCTGGAACATTTAATGTAATGCAGTATTTCTTAAACATTTTGCTCTGAGGACCTCTTCCCACTTTAAAAAATTATAGAGGACCCCAAAAGAGCCTTTGGGGTTAAATTTATCAGTATTTACCATATTAAAAAATGTGAATTGATGCCTTTGTGGAATATTTATTTATTGGATCATGTAAAAATAGCAATATTAAACCAATTAGATATGAACAGAAATAAAACATTTTTCATGAAAAAATACTATACTTTTAAGAAATAAAAAATAAGAACGAGAAGAATTGTTTAACCTTCTTGCAAATCTTCAATATCTGGCAAATAATTTTGATTTTGTGGACCCCTGAGAGGGTCTTGGGGGATCTCCAGGGGTCCTTGGACCACACTTTAAGAAACACGGATACACTCTAATGCAGTGTTTCCCAACCTTGGCCACTTTAAGATGGGTGGACTTCAACTCCCAGAATTCTGGGAGTTGAAGTCCACGCATCTTAAAGTGGCCAAGGTTGAGAAACACTGATGTAATATATATAATAAATTATCTATGCAGCCTGGCTTTTGATAGATCCTGTACTGTAGGTATATTCTTCATCAGTAGGGCACTATTGCTAGCTATAGTTATGTACTATATTTCTATGCAGATATGCTTTCTTTTTTATTTCTTTCCAAAATGTTTGAGGGATCTAAGCTCAGTAGCAACAGAATCCCTATTCAGAAAGCAAGATGTTCTAAGCTATGTTCTTGGGATCAACCAGTAAAGCAGATTTAGAGATGTTGGAGCCCTTTCTTTTGTGCAGATCATACAGAACTAAGCAGACAGATGGTCTGACTCCACAGAAGGTAGCTTCTGATATATTTCCTGTATCATTCCAAATGTTTAACTTTCTCTTAAAAAAAAAGAAAATTGAAGAATAAAATAAATGCCTACCCCAAAAGAAAAAAGAAGAAAACGAGAAAGAACCTAGTGGATGGAAGATAAAACTTCAGTAAATAAACAGCATTTATAATTGCCATAAAATTTTAAAATGCAGTGTTGCCTTATTTCAATGATTAATTAATGTTTAGCTCTCTTGAAAGAATTGCTAAGGTTGCGATTTTAAATGGTGTCAGAGCTACTGTCTGTTGGGGCTAAAATCTGCATGCAGAAGTCCTGGTATATTTTTTCATGCTGTCCCAGCTGGTATGACGAAAGGGGTGTTTTTTCCCCCAGGAAAACCTTAAATGGATAGAATAAAGTTGCTGTTATTTTTAAATCCTACGCCACAATAAAGCCGGTTCTTTCTCGGCTGCCTAAATACAAACTTCCAAAGTAGAGCTCTTTTTAATCTCAGGCAAAATTAAGGTTGTCCATGTTGTCTTAATGCAATGTACCCCTCTAGAACCTGCAGCTGGATCCTTTGTGAGGTTGATCAGTGTATTAAATAATCTTGACTTACAAAAAACAAATGCATGGCCAAAGGGTGGGGCTTCATATGGTGGTGGCCACCATCTTGATTTTTTTAACCCCCCTCCCTGTGGACATCTCTGGCTGTGATCATTTCCACCCATTCCTGCATATGAAGCCCAGGCTGGACATGTGATCGGGTGCTAAAGGCCCATGCCTGCTCAAGAGTCACTCTGATCTGAGATTAGTGCTGCTGTTGTTGGTCCTCACAATGCTGTGGAGCTTCTGAGAGGCTGAGCTCATTAACTTCTGCGATTAATCTGCTCCAGAGAAAACTTGCAAAACATGTTTGGCGTGTTTTCTGTGGGGCGGGTAGCTTCCTGGTGGTGGTGTAAAGGCTGAATGGTGAGGAAGCAGCCAGAGTTCCTAGGCTGGAGGTCTGTTCCATAAACATCCCCCAAAGGCCACCAGGTCTTCCTTTGCACATTGTCTCTGGGTATATGGCCTCATTCTTGTCAGCAATAAAGAGTCTGGTCTAGCCAAGTTGTATCAGAGAGTCTTCTGCCAAGTAAGCTCTCGACTGAAGAAAGAATTAAGTGGCTAGAGGAGAACTGAGATTTGCCTCCTACCTTGAAGGTTTCCTCCTCTATCCCCATAACTTTCTAGATCTTCTAAGCAGCAGTAGTCCTCCTCCTCCTCCTCCTCCTCCTCCTCCTCCTCCCCTCCCCTTCCTTCCCTCCTTCCCTCCTTCCCTCCTTCCCTCCTTCCTTCCTTCCTTCCTTCCTTCCTTCCGCCTGCCCCCCCAACCCTTCTTCCCTTTGCTGCAGAAAGCAAATGAAGCAAGGGAGGAACAAAGAATGGGGCAGGATACAGATTAGCTGCTGGTTTTAGTGTTCCCATTGTACGGATGATGGGAGCACCACCCTTGAAAGCTGGGGTGAAGGTGAGGGCCCTTATGGAGTAGTGTGCAGTGGTGTGAAAATACCATATGGAAAGGGCTGAAATGAATGCAGTGAAGAGGGAGGATGGATCAGTTTATTTCCAATCCATGTTTTGTTTCCATCTATTGCAACTATGAATTTTTAAATCTCAGGAAAACATGTCTATGCACTTACTTTCTTAGTCTGACATGTGTTTTTTCTCAGAATACAAATTTAATCCATACAGTACTTGCCGTAAAATGCACCTTTTTGGTGCATTTTGGTGTGTTTTTAAAGTCGCGATTTACCTTGCAGGGGTTGGAGATGTGTGCAGACTGATGGATAACTGTGTTCTAATCTGCGTGTTGGCTTTGGCAGCGCAAATTAAATTGGCTCACTCCAAATTGCAGAATGCAAAGTGAAATTCTCAAACATCCGTAGTGCTGGTGGAGAAAAGCCTTGATGATATATAATAAAGGTGTGTGGAGAACGGGGGTGAGATTCAAGGTGCTCAAAATGGCCCTCTATTATTCTGTAAAATATTGGCGGGCGGGCAGACGTCTACAACCGGCAGTCTCGATTTTAGGTCAGACCAAAATGGATAATTATCTAGGAGTGGTTTGCGGCCTTAGCTCAGAGATCTCAATTGCGGTGTTCAGACTAACAATTTACAGTAGTTCCATATTCTAGTGTCTCTCAAATAAATATGGGTTGCTAAAATTTATTATTGGATACATGCACTGCTTGATCCTACCAGTGTGGGGTAAGTCCAGAAGTGAAGGCTTGATCCACATTTCCAGTTTATCACCTACACCTCTGTGTCTGGGTGTTTAATGATCACTGTATCTAAATCTGGTTGTAGTAGCAAGTCGGGCAATTCCAGACCCATCCAAAATAACAGGGCATACGTTTGTCTGGTAGTTCCTTCACCCTTGTGTTGCTTATAGCATATCTTTCTCTAATTGTATGTCCTGCCCATCATTCACAGATGAGCCGTTGTGTGAGTCTCCCAACCACCTTCTGTTTGCTTGTTTTCACAAAACTGAAGGAAGGGGTCAGGCATCGTTATTTGAGTGAGCCTACTATTTTTTTTTAACAAAATGCATTCATCCTATGCTCTGTGGCTGGGAACAATGCTTAAGTCAAACGGATGGCATAGGAATATATATAGAACCTCCGTCTTCAAGCCAGGATTGCCATTATCCCTAGTCAGTGTTCTCATCTGTAATGATGACAGTTGGAGTTCCAAATGTTTACTGAGCACCGGTCTGAAGCCAGCTGTTTCAGAAAGTAATGGACATGTTCGATTAAACAGATCAAGCTATTCTATTTTAAAACTTCCTCATTGGATTAATTGGTTTTCTAAGCTGGCACCTTTTCAGGTAAGCTGGTGCCAAAAAGCAGTTGAGAAGGGGTACGTCCTGTCCCCTGTCCTCTGGCTTTGGATATAGTGGTTCCTATTTCGCATTTAAAATTATCTTTTTTTAAAATTTTTGCCCTCAGGTGAAAAATTGAACTGCTAAAGAGGCATAAAGTTTTCCATGATTAATCTAGGGAAAAAAGAAAGTTCTGTCCTGATTTCTGGGTGCTGTATGGCCTCCTTTTTAATTTATCGCCTCATGATTTTTTTTTAATTATACCGTTGCACACCATCATTCATGTAGGTCAGTGTTGTCCAAACTTGGCCACTTTAAGATGAGTGGACTTCAACTCCCAGAATTCCCCAGCCAGCATGGGATGTTGGCTGGCTGGGGAATTCTGGGAGTTGAAGTCCACTCATCTTAAAGTGGCCAAGTTTGGACAACACTGATGTAGGTAATGACTCACTGTATATGTAGTCCACGTTAGTCAAATATTAACCAGGTTGCAAGCTACAACAGTCTACAAATACCTTTTTTTCTGCTAGCTCTTCTACTAAGGTACATTTTTGCATGTTCAGTTTTATTTTCAGGAACATTTTCTTTTCAGATCAAACATGAAAAAAAGAAGGAAAAGTTCTCCCGCTGACTCCAGTTTGCTAGAGAACAAGATAATTGAGAAATCAGAATTCAGAGCAACAGCTTAAGAATATACTTTGTCTTGATATTAAGGAGGAAGGGAAAGGGCATCACGTTCCTTGTGGATGGGAAGCAAAATACAATTGTTTCCAAGCAGAAGTATAAGAAATTGTCTGTTCCTTGAGGCCCAGATAGTTTTGGTAGAAACTTGACTTGTGTAAGTTGCTTAACATTTAAACACAAAGAAGTGTTTTGAAATGAAATCTTCACCAGAATCTTGATTGACCACAGCAGAGTTGGGCCTGTATATTGTATTCCCAGTGTAGTTGCTGCCAAGTTACTTATTTCCCCCTCCCTTTACTATCTAGAGAAAGAATGGAGAATCTGAGACCCTCCAGAGGTTCCTGAACTATGAGTCCTACCATCTTTTACCGCTGGTCTTGCTGGATGGACTCTTGGATCTGCTAAGTGGGGAAACTCTGTGTGTAACTGCCATTTTCAGAGGCATCCATGTATCTGATGGAATATCTAGGAACTTGAGATAGTTTGGGATGCTGATGATGGTGCAAAGCAGCTTCTTGGAAATTGGAGCATGGGAGAGCATTCTCAAGGTGATGCTCTTAGGAGGCCTTGAACTTGACAGAAAAGCACAAGGCTGGTTTATGTCTACAGTTGCCTGGTTGACTTTGGAACTCCATGGCTAGGTGAGTTCATAGCATGAGTTCCACTAGGTGCTCAGATGTGCCTATTCTAGGTATGTTGAGGAGAACCAGTGAGGCATTTTGTATTAATTGAAGCTTCTCTAGGCTCATGTGTTTCCAGTGATGCATTTAGCAAGGGAGAGAAACTGTCATTCAGTTGTAAGGTGAATGTGGAAGAACATAGGTCCAGCCTTAATCATTTCCAGTTGAAAGGTTCAAATAATGGAGAGCTGTAGCCAGTCAGAATAGATGATACCAAAGGCTTGGGGGATGCTGTTTCTCCATTTCCCACCTAAAACCTGATTAGGAGCTTACATATAAATCTGCCCTGTGTTTTTCATCTATTAGCTATCGATCTTAACTCCTGTAGCCCAAGGCTAATGTCTTGTATATCTTAAACTTTCTCACATCCTTTCTAATGTACTCTGGCTTTCTGATTTCTAGGTTTGGCTCCTTCCTTTCTGACAAGGACAGTTTGCCTTTAGATCATTAAACCATTCACAAAGTTGAACTATCTAAGCCTCTTCTCTTATTCTCTGTTTCAGCTTGGTGCCAAAGCACTTCTTGGGCTTGTCCTATCTTATCTAACCTATCTTTTACTACTGTTTTACACTATACTCTCTATTCTATGCCTCCTATCCTATATCTTATTATATTTCTGGGAATTCTCCAGCTCCACCTCACCCTGCTGCTATGAACAGGGCTGCTATTTCAGGTTTCCCCCCCCCTGTTTTTTTGTCATTTCTGGCTGCTACTTTTGCTTTTAGCAGCTTCTGGATCATCTGGTGGCCAGTGTCAGCTCCCTGGGCCTTCTCTAAACAGGTGTCCATCTTTTGAGCTTCCTCCTGATAGTTGTTAGCCTCCTGGGTTTGATGGATAGCTGACAGCACTCTGGCATCTACATGCCACTCTTAGCATTCTGGGGCTCTTGTTAGCTCCTCAACAAGTCACCGGATCCTCAGACTTGACTTGCCCATCTGTCTCCATGCATTGCCATCTCCAACATCCCAACCTACCTCTGACCTTCCGCTGTCAGCTGGGAACATCTCTGCTCCTACTATTGCTGGCTTCTCTTACAGCTCCTCTTCAGGCGTTCCCTGGCCCTCAGTGCCACCACAGATTATTGGCGCCTTCTTAAGACTCTGGATTCTTTTCCATCAACACCATTGTGCTTGAGTTGCTCCAGTTGGCATTCCTCTTTTAACCACCACTGACCCTGTCTCCAGCTGTTCCAGTTGCCACTCTTCTTTGGGGCTATTCTTTGCCTGGCTGATAGCCACATTATGTTGAAGTCATGCCCCTCTACAAGACCTTAAGCTTTACTCCTTTTGGGCACAATACTATCTTGCCTTTCCTTTTGTAAGCCTACACTTTAATCACTTAAGACACAATACTGTTTAGACTTGATCTTTGTAGGCCTTTTCTTTCTTCAAGGAGCCTTTATTCTGGTTTCTTGGAGATGCACTACTACCTGTTTGTTCCTTTATAGGTCTGTACCTTCCACTACTACCTCCATATATTGTAGATTTGATTTAGGGATGGGACAGGCTCAAGGAGGAGACAATAGAATTCCTGTGTACCAGGAACTTTTTACTACATAAAGTTACAAATAAAGGTTTGAAACCACATCAGAGGTTCCAACCTTGCTTGTTTCTAAATAATTGCCTGTCCTACTTAGCCCTTAAACCTGCAGCCCACTATAGTTCTATCAATTATCAATTGTTTTATCTCTATGCTCTCTTTTCTATGTTTTCTCATACTGAGTCCACAGAGTGCCTATTTATTAAATTTATATACCGCCCAACTTCCAGCTACCCTGCTAATGATAATGTACAGTTTATTTAACTATGTTTTGTTGTATAATCTACAAACTAGATGTGATTCACTCAAAGGGCAAAAATGCCCCAATTTTACACCAGCAGCAAGTGGTAGAATTGAGATAGCAGAGTGTCTTCAAGGACACAACTTGAAAAGACTGTATGACCATTAACTCAGACTGTTGAGAAAAAAATTTCACGGAACAAATTCCTGGACTGTAACGTGGGTTTTGTAATAGGTTTTCAGCAAAGTGGATATAAGCATAGGAAGTTCTTATCTACATATACATCAAGAGGTAGATAAACTGGGGATCACTTAAAAGTTTCCCTTAACATTGCCATTGACTTTTCTTTGGACCTTCTTCTGGAGATAAAATTTTGAATATTACCCAGTTCTCAGTATGTGATGACAGTCACAAGGCATTAACCATCTGTTCCTTGACATTTGTCAAGGAGCCAAACATTAGACACAGAGCATCTCCAATGAGGAATGTTCATGATTAGGGCTGTAGCTCCTGCTTAGTTTTTTTCTAATTTTTCTGCCTTTTTTCCTTCCTTTGTCAAAATATTGTGTTCCTTTTTCTTTGTGGAGGCCTGCTTTTATCTTCCATTTTGCATAAATAGTCCCTCCTCCTTTCTTCCTCAAGATACTGTCTTGAGCACAGAATTTATCTATGTCGGGGTAGGCAACCCAGTATTTGTACAGTTTTCAGACTTCAGTATCCATAAGCCCCAGATAGCATGGCTTAAAGGAGGGGGTTGTGGAAGAACACCAGATTAGCTACCCCTCATCTGCCTGCTTCTTAGGATGCCTCCACTTAAGTCACAGTTATGCGCATCACACAATAAGCATTTAAAGTTAGAAGATTGCAACGTATGAATGGACCAAGATGGAGCAGAATAAAAAGTAATGAAAATAACTATTTACTACAGACAAGAATTTAACTGGTTTTCTAGTTGAAAATAGTAATTATATGATGTCGCAAAGGAAAAGTATGGAGGGGTATATTCACTTGCATTGGTAGTCATGGGTCCAGAGGTTGGGAGTCACATCTGAAAACACCCTCTTCTCTGAACTGGTCTTTCAAGATCAAGAAGGCAAAATGAACTTCTGCCTGGCAAAAGAGTGGTGAGGGAAGACCTCTGGTTCTCTGATTCCTCTTTGAGAGTCTAAAAGAAACCATTGCTAGTTGGGTTGGTACTTGGACGGGAGATACCCAGGGCTGTTGGCTAGACTGGGAAGTTGGAAGAACACCCCAAGCAAAGGCAGTAGCAAAGCTGCCAAGAAACCTGCATGGAGCTTGACTCAAGGGCCTCTGTATCTTTTCAATTTCTACTCAGAACTCAGTAGGTCTTTTTCCTCCTCCTCTCCCCCCAGTTCTGCTTTTGGACCCACTTTTGGCCTTGCCTCCTTTCTCTGCTAAGCTTCGTGTGGTCAAGATCATCAGCTGAGGTGGCTTTTTTGCTTTGCTGGGTCTGTGGTAATGAGTGAGTCACTGCAGTTCTTCTCTGCCTCTTGTTGGTTGTGCAGCCCTTGAGTTGCGTGACTCTTCTGGGTCAGCCTGTAAATACTTCCCCACAAACACCAGGGCTTTGGGGAGGGTGAGATTGCCTTTACATAATTTTGACAAGCAAGGTTAACTGTGGAACAGTCTTAGCTTATTGCGTTGCTATTGTTATTGACAAGGATAAGAGTTTGCTGATTCCACTTTGCAGGCAAGGCGGGGGGACAAGCTAGTCCCAGTTTCACAAAGACCCACTGGCATGATTGCTTGAGGCATGTGTTATAAGGGAGCTTAACAGCTCCATCTCATACAGGCACATTTACTCCACGTGCTATTTTTGTAACATGGGATAGTTGTATTGCAGAAATGTCACCAGTTCCATCAGCCTGCCTTCTGATTGCTCTCTCAGGACCGATGCTCAGCACAATGAAATCTTGAACAGCCTGGGAGTAAAAGTTCATCTCTTACCTGTACAAATGTTATTATCCCATTCTTCCTTAGTCCAATAATTCACTTGCACTTTTTGCTGCTCTTGCATTTTCAGTGGATTTTAACTTGGTACCCTGATGGTTGCTCACCTGTGATGAGTTAGATTTCCTCCCTTCTAGGCGAGTTCTTGTGACTTGAAAAAAATCTTGGTTTGTGCTTCTTCGTCCCCCCTTCCCTTTCAGATCACCGATATATCAAAAATCAAATGTGGGAAGGAGGCATATGACAATGCAGGCGAGGAATCTTTTTTTATCAGTTAATTTGCAAACCTCACTTCAGATAATTTGCTTTCTTGAGTTGGCTCCACAGAAACTTTTTTGCATCTGGGAGAAAAGGAAAAATAAGTCCACATATGTTTTCCTGCTCTGTGCAACGTCTTGTATAATGTGGAGTTGCATCATGGGACAGTTACTCTCACACCATTCTATCAGTTACTGTCATGGGGCCAAAAAAAAAGTTATATGACATCGTGACATGGAAAATTTGGATAGAGAGGAATTTGTCTCCCTCTCTTATCAGCTTAGAACCCACAGCTCTTCCTTGAAACTAAATCCAGAGTTATTCAGGATCAATAAAAACAAATAATAATAACCATGACCTTAATGTGAAGTATGTCTCATGACAGCATTCATGAGTATCATTAATTGATATTGGTGTGTCTGGAGTCAGTAATTAGTAAAATAGTATTCAGGTTTTTTTCTCTTAATTAGGCATTCCATCAAGGACAGCATAAGACATTTTCCTACATCAGATGTTGCTGATTCTCCTAGCTCAAATCCATTTAGAAAGTGATCAGACTGACAGTTGAAACTTATTCCAACCCAGGTTGATGATACAGGTAGTCCTTGACTTATAACCACAATTAGGACTGTAACCCCATCACTAAGTGATGCTGTTGTTAAGTGAGTCACACCTGACTTTACGACCTTTTTTGCTTTGGTTGATAAGTGAATCACTGTAGTCGTTAAGTGAATCACATGGTTGTTAAGCAAATCTGGCTTCCCCCATTGACTTTGCTTGTTGGAAGCCCCCTGGGAAGGTTGCAAATGGCGATCATATGACCCTGGGACACTGCAACTATTGTAAATACATGCTGGTTGCCAAGCACCCAAATTTTGATCATGTGACCGTGGGGACACTGCAACATTGGTAAGTGCGAGGACTGGTCATAAGTCACTTTTTCAGCACCACAATCGCTTTGAATGGTTGTTAAATGAATGGTCATAAGTCAAGGACTACCTGTACCATCATACTGAGGGGTAGCAAAATGACCAGCTAGATGGAACATGCAACACTGTCCTCTAAGCACTTCCCTAATCCAAAAAGCAGCACTGTGTTCTCCCAAAAGCTAACTGCATTTCTTCCGGTCTGTAACCTCCAAAGCTCTTTTTTCACTAGTATAAAATTCCATTGTCTGTCTCCTTAGCATGTTATGCTTCTACCCAACAGTTTCCATACAACCCCATTCAGGTATGAGTAACAGGCTGAAGCTGGAAGCTACCAACCAGCAATTTTCTGCTAAAGTAATAACATCCGTCCCCCCTCCAAGCTATGTTCAGCTATTTCACAAGCATATTGGGATAGTTTTAGATTATATCAAGTGTTCCTTGACAGTTATCAAGTTATAAAAGAGATTGAAGAGGAGCATCACTGTTGCAATGTAATGTATTTTTGGTGTCTATATTTTAAAGGCGTAGACAGTTATTAAAGGAGACTACATCCAACTGAATATCTCAGCAGGAAACCTTAAATTTAGGGAATATGTCAAGATGATACTAATGAATGAAGAACTGGAAAGGACAAAGAACATCATGTCCTACAAAAAAAGTAGATGCTATAGCAGATTTTAAACTAGGGAGTATATTGGTTTGCCTGCATCATGTTACATTTTAGTGCGGTTTCTGCCGAGGCAGACAACATCTGAAAAACCTGAGTTATCTAATTGCCTACATACCATGCATTTATGAAAAATGATGGATGCAATTATAGACTGGAAAGAGGGCTGGAAAAGGGCTGAAGGCCTGTTATTGAGACACAGCACTAAATTCATACTGCCAGCTTGCCTATTCCACAACCCCCCCTTTGCTTACAGTTTTGATCAATGTCACCTTGTTGTCTTGTCCAGTGCTGGACAAACTGTAGTTAATCTTAAGTATAATTAGTGGAAATGAAAGCCTAAGAAGAGCTTTGTTGGAGAACACCAAAAGCTTATCTAGATTAGCCTTTTGTGACACAATAGCTGATGAGATGCATCCCGAAAGCTCACAAGGACTTGAATTTTTCCATAGTCCTATCCCAGGCACCTGTGTTTCAGCATGCCACCTTTGATTCTGGAAATGGAATACAGCTGTAGATAGCTCTGTCCTTGAGAAATGAGACTAGCCGCCTGTTAATTTTTCAGAAGCTTCAGCTGGTACAGAATGCGGTGGTGTGGACAGTCATGTGTCCTCTACAGCGGCACGTGTTAGACTTCTGCTCCATGAGCTGCAGTGGTTGCCAGTTTGCTTCTGGGTCCAATTCAAGATGCTGGTTTTGATTTTTAAAGTCCTTCATCGTGTGGGACTGGGTTATTTGAGGGACTCTCTCCCCAATTACATCTGCCTGTCCCATCAGGTCTAGCAGAACAGATATGCTATGGATCCCACTTGCTAGGGAGCTACACTTGGCAGGACACAGGAGGTGGGCCTTTTCTCCTGTGGCGTCTGCTTTATGGAACATCCTCTTCCCCCCCGAAGTGAGGTTGGCCCCATCTCTGCTGACCTTCCAGAAGCCCCTTAAAACCTGGTTGCGTCAACAGGCCGGGGGTCCCAAGGGAATGGTAATCGGATGAGGTGGCTCTATGGTTCACAATCTGATGCTCTCTCTTAGCCTTTTTGTATTAATATTAGTTTTTGTACTTTTTGAATGTTTTTAAAATAGCTTTTTGTGGTCTGTTTGTATGCCGCCCAGAGTCACGTCACATGAGATGGGTGGCCATATACACATGATATGTATCATATGTATATGGGGCGAGAAAAGGGGCAACCAACCCTGGAGGTGGCTAGCACCCTGAAGATGCTCCTGTATGTTAGTATCTTTTCTACCAGCAGCACCATGGAAGATATTATTGTTTATGTATGTATTTGGTTTTTATTGTATTTTTATACTTTTTTATTGTATTTTAATTAACATTTATTTGTTGTTCTTATTGCAAACCGCCCAGAGTCACTTCCTTGCGAGATGGGCGGTGACCAAATTTGAGATATAAATAAATACATTTAGTAAATGGCCATCAGGGCGTTTGATGGCAGCAAATCCCATTATTTAAACATGCATGGTAGGAACAAAGCCGCAGGAGAAGGCAAGACTTAGCCAATTCAATTGATCTAGAAACTAAGGAGGATTGGTTAGCCCTTGCATGGGGAACCATCTGAACGTTCTATGGTTGCTGGCTAGTCTGGGGTCTCGAAAAAGCATTTGGAAGAAACGGTGGCAAATCACTTTCCGCATCCTGCCAAGAAAGTGACACTGATGTGTCCGTTCAAGTTATCAGGAGTTGAACTCAATTCTAAGCCCATTTTACTTGCTTCTTCCTTTAGATCAGTGTTTCTCAACCTTGGCCAGTTTAAGATGTGTGGACTTCAACTCCCAGAATTCCCCAGACAGCAGGGCTGGCTGAGGAATTCTGGGAGTTGAAGTCCACACATCTTAAACTGGCCAAGGTTGAGAAACACTGCTTTAGATCCTTGAAGATGCCATCAGGGAATGGCTATAGGGGAGAGGTGCCCATAGCAAGGTAGATCCATGGTTAAGGAAAGATGAAGTTTTATGTACTGACCCTAAAATAAAGTTTTCATTATAGGCTTCCATCTAAAAGCAAGTAGGGACTGTAGACGCGCTTCCTCTTTTAGAACTCAGCCAGTTCTAAACAAGTTTGCAAATGCAGACATAAATATTAAGATGCGTATCGGTGTATTGTCGTCATTCCATCAGTTTCAGGGTTGAGCTCTGGCAATAAGCTGGGGTTCACTGGAGCTTCACTGTTGTGGAAAAACGTGGTGTACATTTGCCTCGCCTGATAGCTTCATGAATGGCTTGAATGCACTGAGGGAAAAATATTTTTTAAAAAAGAAAAGTAAATAGGAATCACGAATGAACTGCAGACGCTGCTTTGTAAAAACTTTTAATTCTTTGGTTCCCTAAGGTTTAATTTGTTTAAATCGAAAGCTGAAATCCCATCAGAATGAAGGGGTGGCTGGTTGAGGAAAGATCCAGATCTCTACACTGAAAATGTTACAGTTGGACAAGTATTTTTTCTTATTTTTTGTGGTTTTCTTATCAAGAAGGATGTAACGCTGACTCTGGGTTCCAGTAATTGAAAGGAAAAACAGATTTAAAAAACACATCTGTTTGCAAAACAAGCATCCTAGGATAAATTAATGATTATGTTTCTTACGTATGCTGTGATTTTTGTTTTAGAAAAAAGATACTGGTTAATTGTAGCATCCTGTGTAAATTGATGCCAGTTATGAAATTCATGATTTCTCTTTTACTTGCTTACTCTTTTGGTTTTGCGTTTTGCACAGAGCAGTGCAAAACCTATTGCATTTTGCTCAACTCACTTTTCAACAGCTGGTTTTAATGCTAGTCTTTTTAAAAATGTTTTTAAGTAAATGCCATTAAATCATTAATAAACAAACAATTTATTAAAGCCAATCCTCATTTTATTTATTTATTTACATTTAATATTCTGCCCCACTGTCAAGTATATACCGTAGCATCAGGCCAGCTGACAAAATCAGGGAATGAAACTAGGAACAAAAATTAACTAAAAATTAACCAAGGCAACTCCAAACAAGAAGAGAGCTAAAAAGTCGTTGGCGTTAAGAAAAAGTTAAGTAAAGTTTCCCAGAGCCTTATCTCAGATGGGAGAATAAACCCAATTGCGTTGAGCATTTACTTTGCAAATCTTGGCTTGCAGGAAATCTGTGATAATATCTGTCGGTCCTACAGAGATAGTATGTCCTGCCTTTTTACCCAGTTACCCAACTGGCAGCTGTTTTTCGGTGAGTTATTAAATAATTTTAGATCTAAGGAGGCAAGGAGCATATTTAGGTGTGCATATTACTGTATTCCAGCTACTTCAAAATGTGATAAATCAACTGTGCTACATTTGGTGTGGCCCTCCTGTTCAGTATGCTGTGTGGGGCCCAGGACATCAGCCCCAAAGTAATTTCCTGATACGCTACTTCCTACAGAAATGTGGATCACTAATAAGAAACTACTGGAAAGAAGCTTTACCCTACACATTGTTGGCTGTTGGTAATTAATTATTCCTAAAATGACTAATGGGAATGCAGATCCTGTTTCATCAAAGGGGCACCTAGAAAATTTGCTCAAGGATAAGATAGTATCGAGAGCCAGTCTGGTGTAGTGGTTAAGGCACCAGGCTAGGAACCAGGAGACAGTGACTTCTAGTCCTGGCTTGGGCACAAAGCCAGCTGGGTGGCCTTGGGCCAGTCCCTCTCTCTCAGCCCTAGGAAGGAGGAAGCAGGCAATGGCAAACCACTTCTGAAAAACGTTGCCAAGAAAACTGCAGGGACAAGTCCAGGCAGTCACCAGGAGTCGAGACTGACTTAAGGCACTTAAAAAAAAAAAGATAGTTTCAGAGACCCTGTTCTGAGTACACCACTCCAGTGTGTTGGATTTTGTCAACAGTTATGCTTAATTGCATAATATAATTATATGTGTGTCTGACAGTACCAAAGCAGCTTGCTAGCTCAGGAAAAAGAAACTGATGAAAAGGCAGCCATTCTTTTGTTTGAGCACTGGGTTTACTGATGGCCACTTTGCATGGGCCAAAGGACTCCCCTCCCCTTTTAATAGTTGTATGTACCTAATGGTTAATCAAAGTTCAGTTATCCTTAATGGAAAGTGCTGTTTCGTATAGTTATTGTTTGGCTAGCATGGCAGGAAGTTGAAAGGCTTTGAAATGAAGGCTGAACCAGGCCATCTGGCTTTTGGCAGAACAAATTTGTAGTCAGGTACAGATACCCCTGTACAAAACACATGGGTGCCATGTCACTTGGGAGGTCTGTGTGCATACATGGGCTGTGCTTTCCAGCAGAAGTGTCAGGCTCATGGTCATCTCTACTGAGAATGATATTCAGTGGAAAATCCAGCAAAATTCTTCTGTCTGTGGATTTGGTGAGCCCAGAGCTTTGGGTCCCACTATTGGTTCATCTAGCCTGGCATTGTGTGCCCAACTGGCAGCTAGTTTTAAGAAGCTCACCTAGAAAGCTTTCTTGTCCCTTATGACCTGGCCATTCAAAATGGGAGATGAATAGGATTTGAACTATGGACATTTGCATGTACAACAGAATCTCTAGCTATGAACTCCATTGCCCATGAGTTGGCAAGGTACTCCTGGGCAGAGCAGGCTGTTTACTAACTAGTTACAAGAATTATGTATGGATGAAGAGCAGCCCTGGAGCAAGTTGGAACAAGGTAGATTGTGCTGGGTCTCCTAGTTCTTCCTTCAAGTAATTGTATCTAAGCCAAAAAAGGGATGCACACTCATGTTGCCGTAATTCATGTAGTCATGTATGTTCTGCTATCCAGACCCATAAGGAGTGTCTTGGGAAGGCGTTTGACCCAACTTGCAAGCTACTAGTAAGCATGATTCACTTAGCAAAGGACCGATGAGAAGGTAGAGGAAGTCATAGCCAGCAGCTTGATGGGACAGTTTAGAATCTGTCTTTGGAAATAGCTGCTATCTGGTTAAAAGGCTTAAGAAATGTCCCAGTTGAAATGCTCATGGAAATCAGGGGGTTTTATATGTAAACACCTGAGTTTTCCATTTTGAGTTGCTAGTAATAAGGTTCTTAGACAATGCTGTTCACTGCTGCCAGGGAAGGAAAGTGTGTGTTGACAAAAGCAAATCTTTCATGGTGTCTCCCTGATTTTGGTGAAGCCCTGATCTGCTTGGGCCACACTGTAGACCAGTGTCTCTCAACCTTAGCAACTTTAAGATATGCGGACTTCCACTCCCAGAATTCCCCAGCCAGCCATGTGGAAGTCCGCATATCTTAAAGTTGCTAAGGTTGAGAAACACTGCTGTAGGCTTATAAGGAAGAAGCAGCTGGCACAAATACAACTCCACGTTGCATTTTGTTTTCACTAGAGCCATATTTTTCAAACTCGGCAACTTGAAGATGAGTGGACTTCAACTCCCAGAATTCCCCAGCCAGCATTCAATTCTGGGAGTCGAAGCCCACACATCTTCAAGTTGCCGAGTTTGAAAAACGCTGCCCTAGAGTTTGATCCCTCTCTCCTTTCTCAGACGTCACTATAAAGGAGGAGGCAGCATAGCTCACTCACAGACATGTGTTTTGCACACCAAATATTTTATGTTCAGCCCCTCAGTATTTTTAGTTAGGAACTGGCTAGCACAGAAGCAGCGAACCAGATGTTCTGCAGGTTTTTTGGGAACATCCCTTATTAGCTTCAAGGAGCAGGATCCTGTGTACAAAACATCGAGAGTTCTGTCCAAAAATCTGAAAGATGCATACAGTACTGGTGTTGTGAGAGCAGGCAGTGAGAAACGCATTGTTAAAGTCATTCTGGCTCAGATGGAGAAATAGTGTCACCTGATTTAAGGCAAACTTCCTATGCTTCCCCCCAAAAGTATAATATTAGGGTTGTGCATGCTTTGAACATAATTCCAAACAAGTGCTTCAGATCTCTTCTGAACAATTATTCTGAAGCCCTCACGGCTCTAAAAAGCACCCCCCTTTGTATGAACTGTTTCCTAGTTAGCCATGGGGCTTCATGAAAAGCTTGAGTTCTTTCAGAGCCAATTCCCAACTCTCTCTAAACAGGCTTGTTTAACTCGCCAAACTAGAGTGTATGAGAGAATGAATATAGAAGCAATCACTTTTACTGAGTGGGAGAGGCTGCAGCACATTCTTTGAGTTGTACAAGCTTTCTAGTGTTGTCTAAAACCCAGTGTAAACAAGGAGCTACTTTCCTAACTTGGTACCCCCAGATGTGTTGGTTCTTCTTCTGAACCTCAGCCCCCCCCAGCTGTTGGCCATGCTGCTAGGAGATCAGGAGAATCGAAGTCCAGTCCTTCCAGGGGGGTCGATACTGAGATGGACCATGATCTGTTTCAGTGGTAAGCTGGCAGAGTTTTGGATTCTGTTAGCTTGTAAAGAAATATTGTTAGAGATAAGGCATCTTTATCTGGAATCTTTAGAGTCCTTGGGGCATTCCTGCACGCAGGCATACACACATACATGCTTGTGTTACATAGCTGCTTATCACACTATTCTCTTTTGGGGTGGCAGTGTTATGCAAAGCGAAGAAAAGAATAGGGACGTCCATGGGGGTGTATGTGTGTATGTGTGTCAAAATCAGTAAGACAGCTGGTGCACATAAAAAGAGCAGAGCTCATGACTGTGGTCACCAGCTTGCCTTTCTTGACAACCACGCCCCCCTCCACAAATGCCCCTGGCCTGGGACAGGGAGGCCAGTGGGCACCACGTTGCCTACCTCTGTTTTATTCAGCATGCTGCATGGGGAAATTTCCTCCTGTACAAATGATTCGGTAAATCTCTTTCATCTGCCTCTTTGCTATTATTCGCTCTCTTATCAGGATTTTCCTTTTCTTTCACTTGCTGGGGAAACACAATTGCGCAGAGACTCTAATTTACTCTCTACGGTCCCTGCCAGTGCTGAAGCTATTTCTCATCTTCAGTGGGGTAGGCATAATTCATTCCAAGTTGCAGGGAGAATTTTAAGGAGCAGAGATCCTAGTAGTAAAATCCTTTTTTTTTTTTCTTTTGCACAAAAGCAGGAGATGGTCATCCTTTTCCTCACTACACACGTTTATTACAGCCCTAAGGCCAGATACAATCAAAATATACAATAACAGCCATCTTACATTTATATATATCTATAAAACAAAACAATATTATTTAATCTAGTAATTAAAATAACAGTGCTAAAATATAGCAAGGTAGGCTACTATGTTGTGGAATTTACAGTATTAAGCCTAATTCTTATCGACCAGCATTTGAACAATCTAGTTAGATCCTTCTATCCAAGCCAAATGGATGGATCCAAGCTTACCAAGTTTTAAATACTTACAGTTCTTAGACATTAGCATTAAATATTTATATTATCAGCTATGTAGCAAAACCCCGGCTTTCTGTTATGCAGAAATGAAAACTGTTAAGGATGGAAAAGTTCACAACTGTGTAAGTTTTAAGTTGCTGAGGACCTGGATTCCTGCCATGAGTTCTGGTTCTTCTCAGAGGCTGGACATCGCAGAAATGGTTTAATTTTTATTCGTTTATGGTTTTGTACCTTGCTTTTTCACATTCATTTTAAGCGGTTGACAAATAAGTGAGATAAATCCATAAAAGTACCTTGGTTGATTATGTGCTATCAAGTTGTCAACTCTTAGTGACCACTGAGATAGATTTTCTCCATGATGATCTGTCCTTAACCTAGTCTTTCAGGTCTTCTAACAGCACACCTATCGCCACCGTAACTGAGTCCATCCACCTTGCTGCTGGTCGTCCTCTTCTTTTGATCCTTTCCCAGCATTAGCGCCCTCTCTAGAGAGCTAGATCTTTGCATAATACATCCGAAGAAACATAATAAAATGTCATAACAAAACAAAGCAGAAGCAAAGAACTCAGGAGTCAGTTTGGAAAATCAAAAGTAAATGGAGCAGTTATGGCTAAAACTGCTAAAGAAAGAAAGATTTAAAGCAGTGTTCCTCAACCTTAGCAATTTTAAGATGAGTGGACTTCAACTCTCAGAATTCCCCAGCCAGCCATGCTGGCTGGGGAATTCTGGCAATTGAAGTCCACTCATCTTAAAGTTGCCAAGGTTGAGAAACACTGATGTAAAAGGAAACCCTTGTTGTTACCAAGATACAAAGTCTCAAACTAATGGATGCAACTGTTATTTGTAGGACATCCAAGATGGGGATCCAACTGAGCTAAATGGAAAACAGTCATACTAACTTTAGTCCAATGTTTCCCATCGTTGGCATCTTCCAGGTTGGTGGACTTCAACTCCGAGAATTCTCATCAATAGCTTCGCTGGCTGTGGAATTCTGGGGTTTGAAGCTCACGCCTGGAACCTGTCAATTGGGAAACACTGCGTTGGTCTGTTTCTCGTTTTTACAAGCTTAAGTTCATTTTGGCTGCTTTCCACATTTTGTTGTGACTTTTTAACAGAGTGCATAGATAATTTCTGAGCATGTTTTATGTGTATTTCTCCCAACAGTGACATTTTTATGTGCCCTCTCTCTCTATATATATACATTTTGGCTCACACCAGATTCTGAAGTGTGGATTTCCCCCAGGTTATTTATGAATTTCTGGCCTATATCTTATGCAATCTTATCGAGAAGTAAGTTCCAGTACTGTATATTTGATGGGACTTACTGTCAGGTATAAATGTAAAGGGGAAGGGGAAAATTCCCCATGACCCAGTTTACAAATGGAGACCACACAATCTGCTTGAGCCAAGTTTTTTTTTTGAACAACTCTGGGGACAAGCCACAAGGTTCTGCCACTGAAGGAGGGTACAAACCACATATAGCTGTATAATATATGCTGACCAGTAATGATGTCCTATGACAGTCGTCTTATTTTTGCTAAGATGGGTTAGATTTTCTGCTTAGAGTGAGATAAGCAGAATAATAAAGCGGAGGTTGGCACGAGTCAGTTTTTTTGGTTAGTTATTTCCCAGTTCCCATTTAAAAATACAAGTACTGATTTAAGATAACTCATGATCCAGAATTTCCAAATGCCTAAGCAAGTTATTAAGGAGGCTTACTGGAGCTCACAGGCCTTGGTAGTTTGAACGTCTTGGTTCAGATATTTGTTTTACTCCTTCAAAGGGTTATGCTTCTGTTTAAAACCAAGTTTGGCCTTAGCAAATTGTTTGCACAGTTAGGGCCTCAGTTCCAGATATCTCCAGGAACTTAAATAGCAGAATTGGGAAAATCTCTGCTTGAGAGATCAGTGAAAAAATGCAATCAGAGTAAAGAGCATGACTGGCCTTCCTCAACACAATGCAATTCTAAACATTTGCACAAAAATGCATAAGAGTGTGAGAAATTATGGAGAGTGTTGAAAGTTTCTCTCAGAAAAGGCAACTCAGTCCAGCTATTGAGAGAGGTGGAAAAAAGCATCTCAAAGAAACTCTGCCTTATTTAAGTCAACTGAAGCTTGGAAATTCCTTTTACAGTTTTCAAGAGTCTTTATTTAGCAGAACTAGCATTAAAGAGACTACAGTATTGGCATTTAATTCTTCCTTGGTCTTGCCAGCTATGTGGCGCTTAACAGAAGCCGTATTGCTATTTGGAGAATGGAGCTGACCCACAAACGTTAACCTGGCCTTCCCCATTTTATAGGTACAGTGGTTCTTTAGATACACAAACTAGGAAAAATCAGGATTAGTGAGTGGTAGTGAATCAGTACACATTCCTATGAGGAAAGAAGATGTATTACCACATACACGAAAGTAGATGACCTTCAGGCTCACTCTGGTGGGTGCAGAAAAACTTTTGGTTGTTTTAAAACTAGGGACAGAAGTTCAGAAGCTGTGAACAGATGATGGGAAAAGCAAAGATCTAACTGTGTTCTCCATACCTTCTGATTAAAGCTTGGGAACAGTCCAGGCAATTGAAACAGGGGAACATCTGTTTCAAAGGTCTTCTATTTTTGTAGGCTTAGGTAAAAATATTCTAGCTAGGAATTTGTGCTAGGTTTAATTAGCTTTTGGTCAAGTCTCAGAGTCTAAAAGTTCTTTCTCGCTATAAATGAATAAGTTGTGTGTAAGTTAAGCTTTTACGCATTCTTCAGGCTGAGCATGAAGATTTTAATTTTATTATGGTGTTTTTGTGGTCTGTAATAACTTGAATAACTTTACATCTGTAGCACGCTAGGGCCATCTTGTGAGCTAACTGCGGGAGTATATTTTCTTTGGGAAATTTCTTCCTTTTTTTCTTACTTGTAAATAAGTTGTCGGCATTATATTTCCAGGATCTGAACAACTCTATAATTCATCTTCTGTAACATGACATGTACGCATTTGAATTTTTAAAAGTTAAAGAGGGTTTTATATTTTACTTTAAATGAAGTTCCGTTTTCTTTAATTTGTGAGGTTGGCTGCCTCCTAAGGTGTAGGTGGGAAGCTTTGAATCTCTAGGCACACATCTCTACATTATACGTATAACTATACAACTTTTGTATTTTTACCTTTTAATACAGCACAGATTGTGAGAACCCTGTCTCTTTCAAACATTGGGGATAAGTACTGGATGCCAGATGAAGTGCCCCCAGAAGATAGGTGGTGCCATCTGGAACTACTAAGCCTTTACCCCAAAATGGGAACTGGGCCAGGTGGTTAAGATCCGGAATACTTCTGAGAGGCAAGTTTTGGGACCTTTAGCCTTCAACTCTATGGGCTCAGTCATCTGTCATATGGGTGTAGTGAGGCCTTCCCAGTTGGTCGCCCAGAGTTTGCAGTGATAAGATATTCTGAACTATCGTTCCTAAAAGGCAACAGGTAGGAGCAGGCTAAGATCCAAGAAGAACCTTCTTAGGCCTGATGCTGTTGGTTCATTTAGTCCAACCTTCCTCAATCTGGGCCCATTCAGATGACCATCATGGGACTGATGGGAGATATCGTTTGAAAATATTGGAAGAAGACAAGCTGGGAACGACATATGGTAAAAGGGCAATACTAGCTTTCCCTTCCACTGTTTGTTTTGGGGGTTCTTGGTGGCAATATCGAAAGATTTCTAAAACATGAGCACCGTGGAAGACCTATAAAGGATTTGTGGTAACTCAGCTCACTGTGGAGCTAGGGAAAGATTCCAGGTAGTTACCGGGTGCTTCTGTTTCAAGTAATATTTGTTTTCTACATAGGTGGGAAAATGGTGACCCAGGTCACCACGCTGGCTGCAGGCGGTATATACCGGGTACATTTTACAGGACAGACAATAGGCGAAGCCTTGTTGCCGTGATTTCTTATCTCTCTCAATAGAGTGGTTTCTGTTGACATAAGGCAGGAACAACCAAGACAAGCGTGTAGGTGTGTTTCATTTTCTGACTGTACAAATGTTTGGAGAAGGGACTAAAATGGTGCTTGGTGGGGGGCGGGGGGCAGCTACCTGATCTGCCATTTTGACTGGGGAAAAGTTATACTTGCGTTAAGGACAGGGCAGTTTTTAAACAACTGCAGGTAGGCAGGTGTGTAAATGATCTTTGAGCTCTTGTGACTGGCGCAATCCTGTCTGCAGCGCCCTTCAGAAGGTCAATCCTACAGGAGGTATATATGAGAAATCCAATTTCTGTATAATAGCAAAGTCATCCTTGCTTGGTGTATCCGGGGCAACGTCAGAGCTATTTCTGGGTTTATTTAGTTGAGCACCGAAGGAGCCACGGGCATGCATTGGAAGCTTACCCTTTTTAGCAAGCTGCTCTTGAGCTCGCGACTGAATCTGTATCTCCTTCTCAGGTTTTTTCAGAATTCTGTTCTGTGCTTTGGTTGCATCTGGCACAATGTGCTAGAAGTAAAAGTCTCCCTGGTCTCTGTTCCTCCTCCTCCTCCTCCTCTTTCATAATATAAAACAAAATGCTTATGAACTCTCTCTGAAGTACTTTCCCATAAAGCCAGGAGAAATATAATGTAACTGCCAAAATCAAAACATATGTGAACAGTATTTTGACAGGTTCCCCTTTTGGAATCAATGTGAAGGCATGGCATGCAGCTAATTAGATACTGGAAGCATCTATAATTTGATTGTGTCCTGCTTAAAATCAGAATAAGGCAGTATTTTATTTTATTTGTTTCGGTGCCACCCAACCTCAAACTGACTCTGAGCTAATTATCAGCTCTTTTAAAAGAAGGAAGTTCAGTCTCAACCTGACACCCTTCATGTGTGGTATATTGTAGCTCCTGTTATCTTCATGCAGGACTGGAAGAGAGTGGGTAGGCAAGGCTGATCTAAAAAATGGGATTTCAAAAGCCTCTTGATTTTTTAGTCCTTAGGATATAGCATTTTCCTTCCAAAATAAATTTTTTTTGGACTTTGAAGTCAGAAATTGAAAACAAACCTGGTTCCCTGAGATATCGGACTGTTCTGCACATAATGTCAAGCTAGGCAGTGTTTCTTAGCCTTGGTGACTTTAAGATGCGTGGACTTTAACTTCCCTAGCACTGGCTAGGGAATTCTGGGAGTTGAAGTCCACTCATCTTAAAGTTACCAAGTTTGAGAAACACTGAGCTAGGGTTTTTAAAATCTAGACTTGTTCCACTAACCACATGTAATGCTAAATAATTATTATTTAGTATAATTAATAATAATAATAATAATAATAATAATAATAATAATGGTGTGATTCTTACATTCTATTAAGTTGAAAGCAGACAAGCTCCAATATTATGGTTTGATGTTATATATTAAACAAACAAGCTAGGCTTCCTTTAAAAAAAGTTTTTAATGGATTATTGTTTTATGCATCATTAGATTGCATTTTTTTTCTTATTCCCAGGACACCTAATTTTCTCATGTGAAATGCACTGCAGTAGCCGTTGCTGTTAACCTGCAGATATTTTTTTGACGCCAAGGCAAAGTTTTATTCCCTTTTGCAGCAAGGATTTTATGATGTTCAAACCTCATTCTTGGCTGTTCCAGCACTTCTAGCTTTGGCTTTTTTGGATCTGACACAACAAAATAGATGAAACACACTTATTTATTTATTTATTCGTCAGATTTATATGGCCACCCATCTCACAAACAAGTGACTCTGGGTGGTCCACAACAAGGCTGAAAAACAATAAATCTATACAAAACTATCATTATTATTAAAAACACTTAAAAATTTTAAAAACACAAGGCTAAAAAAGAAGAAATCCTAGATGAAGAATAGATGTAATTAATGGAGCCACTTCCACTTGAAATATTCTCTTTTTCCTGCCACTCTTATAAGGAAAGAAAGACTTAATCCTCACCACTTTTTTGTCAATGCCTTTTTCTTGTCCCTCCAAATTCCTGAACAGCTTTGATAGGATAAGACATTTTTGGCTTGTGAAACATAAACAGGCGTCTCTTCAGCTGTCCAGCCAAATGGAGCATCATGTTTCTCTTGGCAGTCAACGCAAGATACTTTTGAAGGGAGCTGTACTAAAAATGGAGCAATGTGTTTTCTACTGGAAGCAATAGTTAGCTCTGATATTAACATTCCAGGCAATGGGAAGTTCCTCTAGCTGAGAGATTTTGCAAGCCAATGATCTAGGTACCGTTCTAGCTCTCCATGACCAATACATTATGGCAGTGTGATGCTGAAATTGGTCCCTAGTTCCCTGTTCCTTCTGCCTGAAACTTTGAAAGAGAGCTCAGTATCAAATATGGATCTAAATTCTCTTTAATGCTCCTCTGAACTAGGCACAGATTGTTTTCACTTCCATACAGTCACTGGCTTTGACAGTGCTGTTGCATAACATCCTGTAACTGTTCCCAAATTCACTTCTTTACACTGGTTAGTGTTCCCTCCAATAGGAGAACAAAAAATAGGAGGCATTTGACAGTCTGCCCCATTCTCCCTTTTCACCTTGAGGGAAGGAAGAATTTTGGAGATGGACAAAAGCGGGAAGATCAGCTCCCCCCCTTAACTATTGATAAGCAATATTTACTGAAGGAAGCAGAAGGCTATGAGCAAAGAATTTCAGCAATGGTTGTGATTCAAGAACACACCCTAGATAAAAGGAGCAATGTTCAGACCTTCTTGTTTCATTTTTCTTCCCTTTCTACTTAATGGATTACTTCGCCTCCTCCCGTTGAGTGAGCTGATCTGTCTCCGTCTGTTTTTGTAACTGATTTGCTATCCATATACCACTTCATACAATGCCTTTTGTTCTTTAAATTTCTCACCTCTCTTTTTCTGAGGATCTCATCAATTCTGTCCAACCACAACTTTCTTAGTTTTCCCCTTCCTTTCCACCCATTCACTCTTCTTCATACATTGGTGTCAGAAATGTATTGCAAAAATTATGGGACAACAAGCTCTTTGCCAGATTAGAAAGTTGAAGTACACACATCTTCAAGTGACCAAGGTTGAGAGACACTGGCCTAGACAATGGTCTGATAAATGAAATTTGAATCCGAAGGAGGGGTGGGAGTGGAGAAAGCATCTCAGAAGGGAACCTTCCTAGTTTTCAGGAGAAAAAAAGTGAGGGTGGGGAGGGATACTTTCAGACTTGCAAGTTTCTGTTAATGTAAGCTCACAATAAAGATAGAGTTAGTATTTGCTGTCATGTCTGGACTACCTCGAAGGACTAACATTCCCTTTTGTGATCAGTTCACATTCATTTGCTTTTTATTCATTCTTGACCTGATCTCTTCTGATTTTACCACGCACACTTCTTGAGTTCCCATTCCCGCTGCATTCAACTTCCTTTTATGTTTTTCCTGATGTACCCAACTCTGTAATAAAGTGGGCAGAAGCACAGTCATTTTCATTATTTTCAACAAACATTTGTTCCTCGCAACAGAGCACATACCACCCACTGCTTTTATACCAGCATTTGCAGGATGAGCCAACTGACTTGCGGAATTAGCTTTCCAAGACGGGAAGAGGCTCTCATGACATTGTGGAGATGTACAAAGGCAGTGCTGATCTCTGATCACGGTGTCCTTTGTGCATGCGCAGGGCTATCAGACTACTGCAAGTCATCTATCTTTATGATTGGGATATTCTCCAACTAGTAAGAGAAACAGTATTTCTCTCTCTTTGACATCATTTTTGCACACCTTTCCCCCCAATAATGCATGATAACCCCATGTATGATAGTTGCAATCAACTTGGAGAGTTCCAATATGTATCTAAAACAGTGTCTTCCACAACATGAAATGTACATTATCTGGCTCAAAGATAGCAGAATATGCAGACATTGAGCCAAAATAGGTAGAAAAGAGTTAGGAACTGGCACTACACCTCACCTACCCATTTGGTTGGGTAAGCTTAGAATATTTTTTATGTGCCTGATGCTTTAAGACTGACTGGGTTCACACAGCTGACTAACCATAATATAATTTGATGGGTTTAGGTTTAGTGCACTGTGTGAAATCCAGGATTGTTTTACAGTGGTACAGCTTGGTCAAGGCTGTACTGATCAAGACAGTATTAGACAATTTCAGTGATCTTTGGGAGTAAGCAAAGTCTCCTTTGAGTTGAACTGAGAAGTCTTGGTGATTTCTTGGACAAAAGTGGCGTGCTTTTTTTTTTTAACTTTCCAGTCTAGCCCACAGTGTAGATGGTCTTCCATCCAATTCCTAACCAGGCTTAACCTAGCTTACTGTTTGTGTCTAGGCAAGGCAAATAAGGTGCTAGCAACTGTTAGACTACTGCAAGGCACAACTACTTCCCAAATGCTTGTGTTCTAACCACCCCTGCAGTCTGTATCAAACAAGGCAATTTTCCTACACCACAGCTGATATCTGTAGATATTGCTATTCATTCCCCTCTGGTAGGGAGTCTAATGGTATGTGGGAACAACCTTTGGAGACAGAGCAAAGAGATGCTGCCTAGGGAACTGTCAGATAAGAGAGGGCATAGCCCATAGCTGGGTAGTGGACTCAGAAGGGACCCTCCCTAGTTTCTCGGGTTGTAAAGGAGACAGTGGGAGAATAGTACTTTCAGACTTGCAAGAGTGATGTCAGCCTTACCAGGAAGACCACACAAGAAACATGACCAGATAAGCTAATTCTACTTTACTGTAAAGCTACATTAAGAGAATCTTGCAAGTCTGAAGGTACAAATTTCCCATTGTCTCCTTTACAGTCCAAGAAATTAGGGAGGGTTCCTTCTAAGCCTCTTTCTCCACCCATTAGGCAGCTGTGGACTGTGTCCTCTCTTATCTGATTGTTCCCTAGGCAGCATCTTTTCGCCCCGTTCCCCAAGGTCTTTCCCACATACTATTACAGGAGGCAAGTGAAGGCTCCAATGAAATTTAAGGGCTTCCTGCTGAAGCAGATTGGCTCCTTGACTTTTAATTACGTACCAGAAAAGTATAGATTCCACTGGGTTTACCCAGAGGAATTTTTCCCTATTTTTTTTTGCATAATTAAAAATAAAGTCTATTGTATTTTGCTCAGTCTATGGGAGTAATTGCCACTTCTGGATTTTACTGTTATTCACTCCTAAAGAGCTGTTGGGTTTGGAAGAATGTGACAACCCATGAAGCCTAGGCCTCTTCACTCGGACTTCAATGGGACTCATTTGCAGCTAAAAATCAACCCAACTGATTTAAAGGCTAGGAGCAAAGCATTTCTTTAAAGAGAGAAACCTAACAATTTGAGGACTTTTTAGTTTACAGAACAGGTAACCCCATGGAGCATAATGTAATATAAAAAAATATACATGGTTTGGAAAAAAGAGTTTGAGATTTTGTTCCCTTATAATATTAATGTTCTGAAATAATCAATAAAATAGGAATAGAAAAAGCAGGTACTTCTTCCTGTTGTACAGTGTTTCCAACCGTGATGATTTCCAGATTTGTGGAGTTCAACTCCCAGAGTTCTCAGCAGTGGCTTGCTGGATAGGGAATTCTGGGAGTTCATGGATCTGGAGGTGGTCAAGATTGAGAAATGCTGAACAGTTAAACTGAAATTCATGTCACAAGATAGAATTGATGGTGAGAAACCTGTATGACTTTAAAGGGAGGTTGCACAAATTCTTGAAGTTGAGTGGTGATCATGGTCATATGTTCTCATATATTCTGTCCCACATGGAAGCTGCGTATCTCATGGTATAGTTATGGGGAACCCAAACAGTGATGTTCTCTCATGTATATGTCATACATGGGAGCTTTTCATAGGCATCTACAGGTGAAACTCGAAAAATTAGAATATCGTGCCAATGTTCATTTATGTCAGTATGGCAACTCAAAAGGTGAAACCAATATATGAGATAGACGCATTACATGCAAAGCGAGATATGTCAAGCCTTACTTTGGTATAATTGTATACCAAATAATAATAATCTAATTTTTCGAGTTTCACCTGTAGTTGGGAAAAAATATTGGATTAGATAGAGCCAGTCTGATCAGATTTGATTCTGAATCTTTGTAGCATCTATGTGCGGAAGTACAAGTTTGCTATTACTAATTGCTGTTCTTACTGAGGAATGATAATATGCCAACCTAGAACTCCTCATTTAATATTTTCACACACCTTGCTCCCCCATAGTCAACTGAAGCATCGGTTTCTCAATTAACTTGGGGATAACAACTAAGATGGGCAAGGTGGGAACCAGCAATTCCCAGACTAGAGAGAACCGCTATTTCAGCAACCTCCTACGCCATCAAGTGACTGTCCAAAAATCTAGAGAGTAGGCTCCAAAGTTTTAGCTCCTAATCTTTTTCTCCTGCTCTTCCAAGGTTCTGACTTTTTTTTCACTGCTGCAAGCAATCAACTGTTTGGGTTAAGGCTCCATTCTTATTTGCAATAAATATTCTAATCTAACCGAACTGTATCTGAAAGTCTTCTGCCAACTCAAGCCAAGTCCTGAATAAGAGATTCATAGTCTGGACAGCTATGATTTACCACTGAGCTCGGGGGTGGACAGTACCCTACAAGCACTCCGGTAGGGTTCCCACACCTTGTTAGGTTAAAATGTAGCTGCTTGCTTTATGGTTCATGTTTTGTGTGAACATAGCTGGTGGGTCCTTGACTTGGAATGAGTTTGAATCTAGCATTTTGAAGTTCAAATCAGGCTATGCAAAGTTCAAGATCCAAGCATCAGATGGGGAAAGATGCAGGACCATAGGCAGTGCCTCTGCACCTGAGATAGTTCAACCCATGAAGCAAGCTTTTGGGCCGGGGACAGTAAGGAATCCAGGGGTGGTCAGGTGGGACAGTTGGCTGAATGCTGATTTGGTATCCTGGATGGGGTCTTTAAAGAGTGGAGCCTAGACTGCTGTCTTGCAGTGAAAAGAAAACAGTGGAGAAGAGGAATTATCAAGAAACCCACACATCTTCAAGTCCACAGCATTCCTGACCATTTTTTAAATTCTTGGGTTTGTTTGCAAGACTGATACAACTTCACTTCCCTTGTCCCTTTCTTTTGTTTTTTTCATTCTACAATCTTCCCTTTCTTGTGACTTAATTCATAATTTGATGGAGTTTGCACAGCAGATCATGAATTGACAAAGCAACCCACCATGATGGGCTTTGGGGTTGGGGTAGCATTTGGGCTGTATTCACTGTTATAAAGCAAGAGTTCTGAACATCACAGGCTGGTGTCTTGAATTCACATTTTATTAGTACTGAATAGTATTTACAGGCCTAAACACAAGGAATGAGTCATGAAGTAATGATGTTTTTTCAAGCACAAGAATAGTCAGCTGGTATCCCTCCACATAATTCTTAGAGGCCTTCAAATAGTCTTTGGACTCTTGAAAACTGAAAATAAATACATTGAGAAAACTAACACAGAGAAACTAAATTACACTGTAATTAAAAGTACTAGAGTAGTGTAAAATGTTAAAAATATTAAGTTAACAAACTACTTCATAGTTTGTAAATAACTAATTTGTTACACTGGAGACTTCAATTTGTTTCAGATGGTGCAATCTTGCTTTAAACCCCTAGTTTATTAAAGCAAACAAACCTTGTTTCCCTGCTTCCCCTTATGACATCTGCTTCCTCATTTAGTCATCCTTTTGGCTTCAAGGAAGATTACAGAGGTTTTCAAATTTCATATTCTAAAGCAGAAATTGGCTTTAATAATTTTTAAATCATTTGTTTTGGTTTGTTTTGGAAGTCATGGAGAAATCTGGCTGAAACATAGTTCTATTACTCACAGCCAGGGATGCATTTGGAGAAGAGAAGAGAAGAGAACGTGCGGGCTCCAAGCTTATATGTTAGGCCAGTCTTGGTTTATCATACCAAGGTTATTATCTGAATGGGAGTATGTACAGGATATCTTTTCTCATTTCTGCTTTAGTACAAATTTAGGAGCAGAGACATTGAGGCAAAAAGGCAGGAAGAATCATTGGATTCTGAGGCATCTTCCCAAGACTGTTTTCTGTTTGAATTAACAGAAGCTCTCTTTTACAAAGAGAAAGAAAGAAAAACTAAATATTTTGAAGGACCTACACATGCACATATTCTTTTCCTCTTCCACCCGAGAGTTGTGACCTTAAGTAATAATGAGAGTATTTGCCAGAGCGGTAATGGTAATAACTAAGCTTGTTGCTGTAAAACTAGCGAAGACTCTTAGCCCATCATAAAGACAGAAAGAGATTTCTTACAGTCATCTTTGACCATATATCAGAAGACCATCCTGAATGAATAGTGTTTGGCACCCTAGCCTCTCATAGATTTGAAGTCACTCACATACAGGTAGTCCCTGGGTTAAGAATGCCCAGGTTACAGACGACCCATAATTAAAAACGGAGCCTATTGTAGCAAAGTTCAAGTTAAATACATAATGATTCGAGTTCATTACACAATACTTATGTAGTATTAAACAATAATAATAATACCATCTCCCCCAACGGGTGACTCTGGGCGGCTCACAATAATAAAAAAGAAGAAAAAAAACCACAGGCCTCTCCAAACATGGATAAAATCAATAAATAATTAAAAAACATATATTAAAATGCCCTAAAAACCTCCTCTGATTTTAGCCCTAAAAAACCTGTAAGATGCTGGGTGGGGGGACAACCCATCATCCCACCAGCCATCTCCACAGGTGCGGGCCCCCCTCCGGCCCCCAGGCCTTCTGGCAGAGCCAGGATTTGATCCCTTTCCTGAAGGCCACGAGGGAGGGGGCACACCGGACCTCAGGAGGCAGGATGTTCCATAGGGTGGGAGATGCAGCAGAAAAGGCTCTCTGCCTAGACCCCACCAATCGAAATTCCTTGACTGGTGGGGTCTGCAACCTGCCCCTTCTGCTGGACCGAGCGGGGCGGGCTGAAATGACCGGGGCGAGGCGGTTCCTCAGATAACCAAGTTATGATCCCAGATACCTTGAGGCTGAGGAAGACTATACTAGGAGATGGTTACATGGAGAAAAGAGAATGCAGTGCCCCATGTCCAAGCCATGAAGGTTAGTAAGGTTTCCTATCACTGCATATAATCCATGCTTGCACTTCTTTATTAGACATGAAGTTGCTTGCGGAGGTCCAGTTAAACACTTAATTGGTCTATCATTTTATACAACCTGCAGCTAGATGCTTTCCCAGTAAGGCTAAGGTGAGATTGCTGCCCAGAGGCTTAGAATTTAATTATCACCAAAAAAAAAGGAGAAGCGGAAGGGAGAGAGTAATAAAGCTTGGCAGCAAAAGATTAATCTGGAAATGGGGAGGAAATTAAGTTCCATTTTTTTAGTGGCACATGAAAAAAAAAAGTTCTCAGGAACTGAAGTTAAGAAAAGCAGCTCAGGATTTAGCTAAAGAAGCAGTTAAAGTTGGAGAAGAGAATGGGAGGGAGGGAGGGAGGGAGGGATGGACGGACGACAAGATGGCAGGCAGACAGGCAGTGTGTATTGTTGACCTGCTGGCAATCCAGATAAATCATGAAAAGTAAAGTGGAAATAATAAGGTCAGAGCTCTTACAATCAACATTGTGGGTTATTTCCTTACCTGTATTGCAATAGGTAGGTGCTTTCTGTTCATTAGAGGAAGTACAGCCAAGGCTATTTTTGGGTTGAAACAGAGGATGCCATGGGGTGCTAGAATGGGTAGCTATATCGAAACCCAAGTAAGTCCACTTGCTAAATATACTTATTATATGTATTTGAATTACTTTTCAGAATGGGTTTTTTTTTTTGGTAGGCCCAAGGATTTCCACCCAGGGCCTCATGATTATTTCTTGCCCTCAACCCACCTGACTGAGGGGGACATCCCTACACTAATGCAGGCCACGTTACCTCTCCTTTCTGATGGTTTCACTGGCTCTAAGTTAACTCTAGTGTTCTGGGGGTGGGGAGCAAATTTAAGTCTCTTTTTTTAAAAACAAACAATATTTTACAAAAAGAAATAGCAAACATACAAAACACACATAGACAAAAGGGGAAAGAAATACATGAAAAACCACAGCTACAGAACCAGCTTTCCTGGTTTTCTGGAGCTTTGATCTCATTCAATACATTAAACATTCTGTTTACTAAATGTTGATATTTAGTGAAATATTCGCATTCAGTGATTTGCCCAGGCAGTGGGATTTTCTACCGTTATCAACTAGCTGGTTTTGATTTGGAAGAACAAACAGGCTAACATTTAATACTGACTCTGGCCATATTTACGGGGTATTATGGGAAGTGAAATCCAATGTCACCTAAGGGGAATATATTGGGAATGCTAACATAAATCCTACATAAATCCTATCCTTATTTAAGTGTTCTTCTCCTTTAATTGTAATCTTTAGTTCCTTCTGGTTCCCTCTAGTGTCCAACCTTCAAAGTCTCATCCTACCATGTTGTTTTAAGAGAATTCAAAACAAAAGCATTTTCCCACGGGAAGGATTCTTCCAATTAATTCCAAAATCTTATTTCAAATCTATCTAGACCCTTAGTCCATTTGTAATTTTCCAGAATCAAAGTTCTAATCACCCTTTTGATGTTTAATATAGAATGGAGCAAAATATTTTAACATTGGACATAGTAAAGGATGTTTTTGAACAGTGGACCCAGAAGTTAATTTTGAGTGTCTGCCTCTATAAATAGACTGTGTTTAAAAAATTGTATGGAAGAAGAACAAGTTATTTATTTGACTCAGTCATTTTTTCTCCTTCTCACTAGTATTTTGCTTGCTTGTTTGTTTATTTGGTAAATTTGTAACCCACCCTTCCATCAGCTCTCATTGCTTTAGTTCATGTTGATTTTTATTTTAGTTGTTTGTATCTTATGTTAATACTATTATGGATGTTTTATGTTATAACTGCCAAGCATCACCTGATTGTGACATTATGGGGGGGGGGGAGGGGAAGGGAAGGTAAGGGAAGGAACCTATATAAATTGGTTTAATAAAAAAATATTTTTAACATCTTTTTATTCTCCCAGTTTTATTTTGCTTTATATATTTTTAATGTATTTATTGATCGTTTTTAGCTTTGTGGTACACTGCCCAGAGTCACCTGTGGTGAGGTGGGCGGCTATATAAATTGGTTTAATAATAAATAAATAAAGGAAGAAGGAAGACAAATGGAAACAGGGCATCTTTTGATCTAAGTATAATAAAGTGTCCCCCTATAAAGTAGGGGAGATCTTCCCTGATCTGCTTGCCAGATGCTTCCTGTTATTCCCTTTTCAAGCTGTTCTGCAGCACCATGAAAAAGTTTTTAAAGAGCAGAGGAGCATCTCAATACTGTAGAAGAGGGTTCCCTTGGTTACAGCAAGAAGCCAATGACGTGGGAAGCGCACCAGAGTCTTGGCTTCAGGATTAATCTCTCTTTCCCCAGATGGGAAAAAGATGCAAATAAGTTCCTGCTGCTGTCAGGAGAGTTTATTATTGTGCCCGGAGCCTGCAGGCCCTTTTGAACAGCCCCCTTTTGAAGCAGACATCATGTACTGCCCTTCCCAACCTCTAGAAGTTTTCCTCCAACCTTGGCCTATGCTGGCTGAAATTCATGAGAGTTGTCGTTTAAAACATCTGGAAGGTCCCAGATGGGGAAGGCTGATCTCATGGGAGTTGCAGTTTTTTCTCAAGAGAGGTGCGTGTGCACATATGTCACAACCTCCACCCAGTTGGATGTTACTGACTTTATAATATGACAGATCACTCAACATTGAAAGAAACTAAAAGGCCACAACTTAAACACAATAGAGCAATTATAAATCTATTTAAAATCAGCACAATCAGTATTTTAAAAATTCAGTGCAGTGTCACTTATCGAGGGAGGGGAATGAAGAGCATGGAGGGTGCTTCACTTCTTAGCCAAGGGAGATGTGTTCCAGAGAAAGAGACAATAGCTAAAAATGCTGTTCTAAATCATCATTGTAGGGAGCCATGGATATGACCTTGGAGGAGCCATCCAGAAGCCATTAAGATAACAGAAGCATGCCTTTAGCTCAGGGAAGTGGGAAAGTATTAGGAAATGCTCAGACTGGCTCCCCATTGATTCCCTGGGGCACATGAGACACATACAGACTTGCAAGATTCTGTTAGTATAAAGCGTAGTTCTAGTCTCCCTATGGAACCAGTTTCCTGATCTGTCCTACCTAGTAGGGCTAACAATCCTGTATTAGCTTCTAGGAAGTGCCCATTCTCTGGTTGGTATCAGCTCTGTTCTTAAATTGGTCCAGGAGCCAGAAGCTCCTGGCAAGACTTCTTTAGTGCTCTATTACAACCTTTTTTGGGGTCTGTGGGCCATGTGTGTATGTAAAATGTGCTGGGTGTGGTCAAGGCAGAAAGTGGGTGTGTCCAGAATAAGCAAAAAACTGCAGCCACTGTTTTCCCAAGACAGTTCCCTCTTGTTTATTCACTCCACTTAATTTTGATCTGAACTTTATTACTAAGTTGAGAACAAGGCTGGGGACCCTGCAGAAATTCTTGGGGAAGGAACTGTACCAGTACGAGGGAGGTGACTGATGTTATTGAAGGATGTTCAAAAGAGTCTATTCTTAGATTTTAAGAGTTTTCCTACTGCTCACCTTCAGCTGAAATAATGCTTTCTGCAGCAGAAAGCGAGAATGTATATGCCTGATTTTTAGTTACACATCTGATAGTCTAATTGCCTGGCTTTACAACTCGTGTTTCTGATTCCTTATTGTCTGGCTGTTGACCATACATTTTGGAGAATGTTCTGAGTTGCATCCTGCTATCCAGGCGCTCCATAAAACGATGCCAGATGTAAATGGAATGAGTGCTCTGAATTTTGTCAAGATCGGAGACACAATGAAAGCACGTAGATGTATTTTTAGAACTTCACAAAAACGAAGGACGTTAAAACTGTCATCTTCATTAACTCAGGAGCGTTCCATTCTAATGGAAGCTTGACAGCCCATGGGAACGAAGTGGGAGACATAATTGCTAGACGCGAGTCTTAATTCACACTTGATTCTCCACCTTTTGTAATTGGAAAGTGATTTCACTGCAGTCTTTAGCAACATGAACAACACGCAAATCTGCAGGCAAATGATGAGAATTGAAGGGATCTTTATATCAGCCACCAACTCCCATCTGTTTTTGTTGGTTTAGTTTGGCAAAAATAGGAAGTGCTAGCAAGGAACATATTAAAAGCATTGATAATTTGGAAGGGGATAGACACAAAATTTGCAAGAATTTGGTCAATAGCTGGCTACGTTCATAAGATCAGGAAGGTGTTGTCTACTTATTTATTTATTTTATTTGACTTGGGTGTTGCTTGACTCCACTCGACACCTAACAGTTTGAGGTCAGGAGGAGTTAGGACTAAAACTGGGAAACGTTGGTCATTTCAGGGGCTCTTGCTGGTGAAGCGCTATTAGAATTACAGTTTAGAGCAGTGTTTCTCAACCTTAGCAATTTTAAGATAAGTGGACTTCAACTCCCAGAATTCCCCAGCCAGCTGTGCTGGCTGGGGAGTTCTGGGAGTTGAAGTCCACTTATCTTAAAGTTGCCACGGTTGAGAAGCGCTGGTTTAGAGCATCTTCTTATCTTTGAAGTAGTGTTGGGTTCTAGAGAAGCCCGATACACCAATTTATATTGGCCACTGGAACAACAGTGAACAAGGGCTGTAAAACCTGAATTCTTCATCTTGGACTTTGCTTGAGAACAGAATCTTAGGAAAAAGTGAGCTGTAGTTTGTAATCATAGAGATAATTTTGTAATTGTACTTATATTTGCTGCAAAGGAAATGGGAAGCTTTTTTAATTTCTTTTTACTCTTTCTTTCTTTCTTTCTTTCTTCTTTTTACTCTTTGTGTTAGTCTTTATGTTTTTTGTAAAACTTTTAATAAAATTTATATAAAAAAAGAGAGAGAACAGAATCTTCTACCTCTGTTTTATTTTTATTCATGTTTTGGCTCTGACCTGTTCCTCATCCTGAACTTCTGGTTTTTGGGTCCCCTCTGATATCTGCCCTGAGCTCAGCCTTGGTATCTTGATACTGGAATCCAAATTACAGTTGGCAGAATACAGGGCAGCAAAAGGCAGGATTGGCATTGATTTGTCATATCCTGAGGCTGTAATGAGGTTATATGATTTGATATGATCCCATGGCAACATGCTCCATAGTTCAGTTTAATAATGTCTATTTATTTATGAATCAAATTTATATGGCTGCCCATCTCACCGGAAGTGGTTCTGGGTGGCATACGATAATCAGAGAAAGCAATGCATATATAAGAACAATAAAAATATAAACGTCAGTATTAAAAATTAAATATTATTAAAATATACAAACCCCAGGCATGGAGAGGGTGAGTATATCCACCTCAGTAGTGGAGCCATCTAAGCATGTCTTCAGTTCCCTGGGACCCCCAGGCCTGGTGACATAACCAGGTCTTGAGGGACTTCTGGAACATCAAGAGGGATGGAGCCAACCTAACCTCCAGTTAGGAGGGAGAATGTTCCACAAGATGGGCACCATGGCAGAGAAGGCCTACCTCTTGGGACCCACCCTGTCAGATGGTACCCGCAGCATGCCTTCTTTGTAGATCTAATGGGATGGGCTATTGTAATCAGGGAGTGGCAGTCCCTCAGATAACTCAGCCTCATGCCATGAAGGGCTTTAAAGGTTAACATCAGCACCTTGAATTGGACCAGGGAGCAAACTGCCAGCTAATTCAGCTCGCGGAGCAGAGATGTAACATGTACTGCTCTAGGGGCACACAGCTGCCTGCACCACTGCATTCTGTACCAGTTGAAGCTTCTGGATACTCTTCAAGGGCAGCCCCATGTAGCATGCATTACAGTAGTCCAATCTGGAGGTGACTAGGGCATGAGTGACTGTGAGCAGAACCTCATGATCCAGGAATGGGAGCAACTGGCACCCCACACAAAGCTGTGCAAAGACCCTTGTAGCCATGACTGTCACCTGCTCCTTGACCAGGAGTCGTGAGTCTAGGAGGACCCCCAGATTGCGCATCATAATGTTATGAGTACCCTTGCTCTAGCCAGTTTAATTATCATCTTTCTCTCTTTTATTTAGGCTAATTGCCCCAAACTCTTGCCCATCAGAGGTATTGGACTCATAAGACTCATAGGACTATGGCAGACACACAACATTTAATACTGTATTAATTTGTCTTTTCCTCTTCATGTTTAAAGAGCATTGTTCAACTTTACTGTCAGACATGCTCTGTCCCGTACTAAAGCTGACCTGCAGGTACTTTCTGTATGGAGCAGCTTCAAGTAAATACACCTGATGTTTGATCTACAGATTCTTTGTGCAACCTGGTAACCAAATTCATTGTGCAAATTCTATATAAGCCCCTACATTCAGGGAGTGGGGAGAAGTGGAAACAAGCGACAGGTATCTAAATCCATTTCAGCTATTGCTGTTTTAATATTGTTGTGGTGCAGGATATGCATTTTCTCTCCAGCAGTTGCAGCATGCTGCTGACTCATCATTTTGTCCTTAGATGACCCTACTGGATTCTCGTCTGCTGCATATGAGGTTGTGGGGAGGAGGGGGAATAAGGTGGAAAAAAGAGGAATGTCATTGTGAAGCAGCCAGGCTTAAAGCTGCTGCAGCACACCTGAGTGTGCTGAGCTGGGCTGGACATTTGTCAGTCCAGGATTGCTGCTTGGTGTTTTTCTCTGCGGTATGCAGAATAATTGCACCATCCCAGCTGGTGCTGTGCTAGAAATATTGGAATTATGCATCAAGAAAGGCTGAATTCTAGAAGCTGTGCCTGTGACATAGACTGAGCACACATCTGTTTTCATGTTTAGTCTGGTTTTGTTGGTTACTTTGGGGCATTGTGTGTTAATGTAATACCAGAAATAAAAGGAAGAATGGTCGCTCTAAAAATAATCTAAAACTAAACCCCTGCAAAGCTAGCTGTTTAGACCAGCTTTAAATAATAGCTACTTTAGATAATGCAATGGGAGAAGATACTTCTTGAGTTTTCAGTGTCAGCACTTATGCAAGGATTCCAAAGCTAGAATATATCTAATCAATGGTTGTCTCGTTTCTTCCAAAAGACCTCAGCTGAGGGAGGAGCTATGCACCATTCCTTTTGGTAATGATCCCATTGACGAATTGCTCTTACTGATAAGAGCTAACTCTTACCTATTGCTGGGGGGAAATGCCCCTGTCCGGGATTTAACGACTTCATTTTGCCAATGCTTAATTGGAATTGATCTTCCGAATAATCAGGTAGTTCCACAATTGGGACCGGCAACGTCACTAAGCGACATGGTAATTAAGTGAGACATCACATGACTGTGACAGACTTATGACCTCACTTCTGTTGCAGTCATTAAGCAAATCACTTGCAGTCATTAAGCGAGACATCACATGACTGCAACTTGCAATTTCACTGCTAGCTTCTCCATTGACTCTGCTTGTTGGAAGCCAGCTGGGAAGCATGGAAATGGTGATCACATCACCGCAGGATGCTGCGATGATCATAAATACCAGCTGGTTGCAAAGTGCCTGAATCTTGATCACGTGACTGCGGGAACGCTGTGATGGTCTTAAGTGCAAAGACTGGTTGTAAAGTTACTTTTTCAGCACTGTCATAACTTCAAACGTTTGTTAAACAGGGCAGTCATTAAGTGAGGACTACCTGTATCAGAAAAGTATTATTAGAGCAAGTCGAAGGAGGATAGCACTAATAAAAGCTCCTAGCTTTTTTTTTTTTTCCCCCCCCAGTTTTAAGAAGGGGTAGGTTTTTTGGTACTATGTGCCAGGGAACACAAGTAGGGGATCCTGCCTCCCTCATATTCTACTCTTGTGAACTTATTTGGAGAAACAGTGTTGGAGTAGATGGATTTTTAGATCTGATACAGCGCAACTCTTATATTCTTAAATTCAAAGGCTTATTTACATTCCATCCTTTAATTTTTGACCTGTTTGGCTATTTTCTCAAGATTCTATCTCTCTGAAATGATCCAGTGCTACATGAGCTCCATGCCATTGCATATGGACAGTTCAGCTGGATTTTTCAGGAACCATCGGTATATGCCTTGTTTGCATCATTGCAGTATTTTTTTTCCCTTGAGCTCCCATAATGGAATGCCTACAGAGGAGGCAGCAAGACAGTTGAGGGAGGAAACAGGGCCATTGCAGAATAATTTATTGAGTCCTTGGTGGGGGGAAGGGTGAGAAAGAGGCTACTCCATCTTAATTATACTAGGTATAAGCTGTACAGGAGAATTATTTTGGTAGGGTTTCAAGATTCTGTTACATTACCCTCCTAGCAGTAGTGGTCTTTCCAGAAATCGAAATGGTTCTTGTTATGGAATTTGCCAGCCGTGCAGGGCTTGACTGCATAGAAAGCAAACTGTGGAAGCTGAATGTCCACTTCCTTTTTGAGAAGACGTCTGTTGTTGCTCTGATGCTATCAAATGATCAGACAGGTGGCAACCAACTTGATGGGCCTTCACCTTATAGAAGATTTGCCTGATGTCCAAGAAGCATCTTGTCTGATATCAGCTCTGTTATGGTGCTGTTGGTGTTGGTATTTACATAGCCGGTTGCACACACTAAGGCAGTGTTTCTCAACCTTAGCAACTTTAAGATGAATGGACTTCAACTCCCAGAATTCCCCAGCCAGGATGGCTGGCTGGGGAATTCTGGGAGTTGAAGTCCACTCATCTTAAAGTTGTCAAGGCTGAGAAACACTGCACTAAGGTATCGCAGTGTGGTGATCTCTTTTACAGCTCAACAGGTTGCATTTAAAACAGATGGTCTTATGCCCAGAAGTTCAGCAGGGAGGGTTGAAGCAACTGAGGCATTTATTGAAGATGGCTGCCTCTTATGAAAATGAGTCCTTTTGCCAGAGAGTTAGAGGATGAAACATGCTGTGCTTACAGTCATCTTTCCCCCTAAACAGCAGAACTGTATTTTGAGGAATATGAAAAATTGATAACTTGGATTGTAGGGGGAGGGAAGGGCTGGGTCTGAGTATCTCTGTATTGAAAGGGAACAGCCAACAAAACCTTCAAATGGGAATTGCCCCTGTCCAGGATTTAACAACTTCATTTTACTCCCACCCTCCAAGAACTGGCCAGCATTATGTCACCACTGAATGTGCTCAGTCTTCTTACTTGTTTTTTCTGGAGATTGCTCCCATGTTTAAGAGTTTTCACCCCTAAATGTTTGGTTCGTTTTTGCAAGCTCAGGTTCTCCCCTGACTGCTGATCAGTGTCTCCTGGTGGGGCTGATTCAGTTTTGGCAAGCACAGACTGTTGGATATAAAGGGAATGATGCTGTATGTTACATTAAATAAGAAGAGCAATGAATAATGAAAGTGTGCCAGTTCCTCCTCTCATTTAGTCTAGCTCTGTGATATGAGATGGGAATTAAATTGGATAGGAGATGTGGTAAGGATGGTGCAGATTGATTACAGATAAATCATTCTAGCTGTGCAGTTTTACAAACCTACTAATAGGCCCAGTTGAGTTATCTGGAATTTACTCTAGGGTAACTAAATATAACATTGCAGCTAAAGACTTAAAGAAGAGAACATTTGCATGCAAATGTTCCTACCTTGTATAATCTAGGCTGATCACAGAATCCGCTGTATGTTGCTGCAGAATTGGGTTGTCCTGGAACAAAAATGTGCTGCTGTGTTTCTTTAAAGGACAAAGTCTTATTTCACTCTCTCACATCCAGGATTCTAGAAGAGTGTGTGGTTTAGTTTCATGGTAAAACTGAAGGACTGTCATGTACAGAGGATGCAGCTTTATGAAAATCTTGACCATGTTGCTTCTGTCTCCACTTATAGGGTTCCACGTGATTCCAACCATTTCCAGCATTGTTCCCGAGAGCTGCTTACTCATTGTCGTAGGACTGCTGGTCGGTGGGCTCATTAAAGCCGTGGGAGAAAACCCCCCAGTCCTAAATTCAAATGTCTTCTTCCTCTTCCTTCTCCCACCCATCATCCTGGACGCTGGCTACTTCTTGCCCTTGCGCCAATTCACTGAGAACTTGGGCACAATCCTGATTTTTGCCGTGATTGGGACATTATGGAATGCTTTCTTCGTGGGGGCTCTGATGTACGCCATTTGCCAGATGGGTGGCTCCTTTTTATCCGACATTGGCCTCCTGGCCAACCTGCTTTTTGGCAGCATCATCTCAGCAGTGGACCCTGTGGCCGTGCTGGCTGTATTTGAGGAGATTCATATCAATGAACTTTTGCACATCTTGGTGTTTGGCGAGTCATTGCTGAATGATGCGGTTACTGTGGTAAGTAGAACGTGGCTTTGGCACAGCTGGCTCTGTCATGGAACAAAGGAAGACTTTTGCTCAGAGTTGTGGATTTGGAGCACTGTTGAAGGCACCAAAGGTGGAGGATGCACCTGAAATGTCTTGTGCATGCTCCAACACAATGTTCATACTCTCAAAGAAACAAATTGCATGTGGACAATAATGTAGGAATTAACTCATTGGAGGAGAAGATTTAGCTGTGATTTCTGTCTCTAGAAGTGATCAGCTGATGCCAAGGGAACCTCAAAGGAAGGATCGCTTTGCTTTTTTGGTTTGATTCTTAGCACCTCTCAGTCAGAAACATGCTGCATCTGCTCAGGATGAACTGAACATCCATTTGATAGGCTACCATTTTTTCCCAAGTATTAGATAGCTCAGGGATAGACAACAGAGTTTGCCTGCAGAAGATCTCAGATAAGCATGGGAAAGCCTTTTTTTCTGAAATGTGAGAATATCTGTGCCAGTTAATATGGGCTGTATCATATTTAAGAGAGCCAATTTGGTGTAGTGGTTAGGGCATCAGGCTGGGAACTAGGAGACTGAGAGTTCTAGTCCCATCTTAGGCACGAAGCCAGCTGGGTGACCTTGGGCCAGTCCCTCTCTCAGCCCTAGGAAGAAGAAAGCAACGACAAGCCACTTCTGAAATCTTGCCAAGAAAGCTATAGGGACTCGTCCAGACAGCTACCAGGAGTAAAAAAACTGACTTCAAGGTGCACATGTGTGTGTGCACACACACACACAAAACCAATATTTATCTGAGATGGAAAAAATGCCCCCAAATATAAAGGAATATAAAGTATAAAAAGTAATCCCTTACTGAAAAAGAAAATGTAGATGAGATACACTCATCTGCCTCTGCTGCCATACCCTAAGCGAATATAAAATAACCCTCTTATTAAAGATAAGTAACTTGGGGGATGGGGAGGGAACAAGCATCCCACCAGAGATTCCTATGGCCCCTACCCTGATCTCATTTAAATGGGCCCAAAATAAATGGTTTTTCTCCCAAACCTTAAGGTAGGGTGGGCTTCTTATGGGAATGTTTCGTGTTGTGTGTTTTGTTGGAATATACCTGTTATATTAGTTTTAATTTTTTTCAGTATTGTATGCTGTCCAGTTAGGGCTTGTGGGGGGGGGGGGCTTAGAAATTTGATAAATAAATAAACCAATCTTTCTTCCTCAATACAGGAACAAGTTAGGTGGACCAGGTCTGCCATGGTGTAAAACATGTATTTAAATTCCTAGGCAATAGATTAGGCCAGTGTTTCTCAACCTTGTTGACTTTAAGATGTGTAGACTTCAACTCCCAGAAGTCCCCAGCCAGCCAGGCTGGCTGGGGAATCCTGGGAGTTGAAGTCCATGTATTTTAAAGCTGCCAAGGTTGAGAAACACTGGTCCAGAGAGAGCCATGGGAAGCAGTGTCATCTTTAACATCTTAAACTTTAACATCTTGAAGTTTGACAAGGTTGAGAAACACTGGATTAGGCCATAGCTCTTGTCAGAGCATACATGTTGCATTCCGTACGTTTGTGATTCAGTCCCAAGGAGCTTCAGGTAAGTGTGTAAAAAAGGTCCTCTCTAAAACTCTGGGGACCTACTTCCAGCCATTGTTGACAGTACTGAACTAACTGGACCGAAAGATCGGCTTGATATATGGAGAATCATTCACCGTGGCCATAATATTGGTTGAAGACTTACTACCCTTTTAAAAATGAAAGCATTCATTCCAGTCTCTTAATGTGAGATTCCCAAAGTGCCTAGCAATATGTATCCAAACCCAATAGAAAACGATAAAACCCCAAACATAATTTAGAACAAATGAAACTAAAATAGCTAATTGGCCACTAAAAAACCCTTGGGGACATCAACAGAGATACTTAGCAACTGAAAAAGTGGAAGGCTTTCTAAAGGTGATGCCTTGCAGTGCAGAGAGCATCACTTGTTAATATCTATTAATGTCAGAAATCGAAGGGACAATCTGGACAAAATCAGTGGTCCTTTTATCTTCGTCAAGCATACTCATGCATCTGTTTTTAAGTTCTATGTATTATATTACAGACAGTTTAATACCTTGTCTGTACTCTGGAGCTAAGCAAGGATAACTATCTTAGGACTTGGATACAAGGCCACGAAGAAATCCCAGGGCTGTAGGCTAGACTGAGACACTGAAAAAACATTTAAGAAGAATGCAGTGACAAGCCATTTCCACGCACTTGTCTAGAAAATTAGATGGAGATGTCCATGAAGTCAGTGGAAGTTGAGCTCCATTTGGGGGTGGGGGTGGGGGGACATTTGAAGTGATTTGTAACACCAACCTAGACAGAGTGGAGGAAAATGTTTCTCAGGAGACTGAATGAAAAATGAGTTGACCAATGGGGAAAAATATCTACCAAGATCATTTCGCCTGTTTGATCTTTATGTGCAGTCAAACCTTTGGAGGTTGCCATATATGAGTTCCGTCTTCTTGGGAGCAATAGATTTTTGAAACTTCTTGAGCCACAAGTGTTGTGCCACAATCTCCAATGTCCCTGATCAGCGTAACCAATGGTGAGAGATGCTAGAAGTTGTAGTTCAGCAGTATATGGAGGGCCATGTATCCATATCATAAACATTTATGCCACAGTGTCTTTTGTCCTGAAAAACACATTCGTTTATGAAACGTTAATTGTAACCCTAGCAAACATACTGATATTGCACTGTGTGCCCAGTAGTTGTCTGTTTCTTGATCAAACAGGCTAAAAGTTTCCACCAGTTTCCACATACTGTTTTTCATTCCCAATCTGTGACAAGAGATTATTTTGTGTCAGTGCATCAACAGTTTGTACTACTAATATTTGTTGGAGAGTTGTATAAAAAGTTCCTTGTTCAATGTTTCTTCACAATTCATCTTTTCATATGTCAGTGTAATACCTCAGGTCTTGCAGCCAGGTGCCATAGGTCCCTGATTAAAAAACTTTTAAGCCCCTTAATCTAATCTAAGATAAATTTCTCCTTCTCCTCTTCTTCTTCCTCCTCTGCACTATACATAGTCAGCACACATTCAGAGACGGCTGTGCAAAAAGCAACCTGCCAATGTTTCATTGCAAAGTAAGTACATAAATCATTTGCACCATGTCTAGACAACCTGTTACTCTCCAAAACATTTTATCACAATTTATCAGTTCCTTGTTTTTGGTCATGCTGCCTGTGATTGACGGGAGCCCAAAACATCTGTGGAGAACTAGGGCTGTATATTCCAGTATATAGCATAGAACAATTTCTGCCCTAGCTTGTAATGAAAAATCGGCAGGTTTATGTTATATTTCACAGCTCTGCGAGCAAATCGGAACAGATTGGAAAATGTCAGCCTTGGTTGAAGGAATTCTGGGTTGTGGATGAAATGATATAGAAGACTAGCCTCCAGAGCATGGGAAATTGGCAAATCAGTAGGGAAACATGGCAACTAAGCAGCAACATCTATTATGAGATGGTTTGCATAAAGCAAAGCCCTGTTGGAGTGACTTGAAAATAAATTGGGTAGTCAGTGCTTGAATTGATTGGTGGAGGTTTGTTGTCAATTAGCTGGTTAACAAATTATTGAGAATTGAAAAGGCAATTGTTTCTTCTCTGTAGCTCTCATGTAACTCTTCTGAGGTCCAGTTCTCTGCTACTTTAGATACAGAGTCAGTCCTACTATTAGAGAGAAACTGCTATCTCCAGCAGCAGACACCAAAGGATGTAGAAGGATTGTGAAATCTTGGAGGACAGAGTTGTGTGTGCGCTTCATGGTCTTCCCTTGTTAATCCTTAGAGGTAAACTGGACAAGAAGCACTACTAATAGAGTTAGTATTAACTCTGAATACTAGCACTACCTTTATTGTAAGGTTATCGTAACAGAATCTTGCAAGTCTGGAAGTACATATCTCCCCCTTGTCTTTACAGTCCAAGAAACTAGGGAGGGTCTCTTCTGAGACATTTGGCATGCCCCCATTACTTCTGCGAGCTAAGCTGACTCTTATATGACCATTGCCTAGTCTGCGACTCTTCCCCCTGTCTCTCAAGGACGTTCTCACAGACTGTTACAGTCCTGAACTCTAAGCTAGGCTGTTGTCCTCAAGAGCAGGAAATATTATCCCAGCATTTGTACTGAAGAAAGAGACAACTCCTGGCCATATCCTGTATATGAAACTATAGGAAGTAAAATCTTGTCATTCATCCCAGGTAGAAAAATGTTTTAGGGTTCTGCTCAGACATTATTCTACAAAGATGGTTTGCAGGCAATGCGTAATGGTATGTGGGAATGACCTTGGAAGGCAGAGCAATGAGACGCAACCAAGGGAACGGTCAGGTAAAAGGCAGCTTAGCCTGCAGCAAGAATATGGGTGGGGCAAGAGGCTCAGAAGAGACCCTTCCTAGTTTTTGGGCTGTAAAGGGGACTGGAGCGGGGAGAGAAGTACTTTCAAAGACTTGCAAGATTCTGTTAATGTAACCTTACAGTAAAGTAGAATTAGCTCATCTGGTTGTGTTTCCTGTCTGGTCTACCTCATATGGCTGATAGAGCAGCACTTGAGGTAGAGTTCCTCTTCTCCCATTCTTTACCTCCTACAGAGTATTACTGCAAGCTCCATACTTGTAGTAATGCTACATATAATAACGTATGTAGAAAAAAAGCAAACTGGAAAGGAATTTTCTTGCACATCATTTATATATTAGGTTGCATTTTCTTGGGAATCTGCTATGGTTAATGTAAGAGATCTACTGTGCTTTCAATCACTAATGCAAGTAAAGTCCTGTCCCCCTGCTTCCTCACCAGGATGCATTTGAAAGGGCCAAGAGGATGGAGTGGAACAACTGGCTTTAACCATGTTTATTTTATTTGTAGCTGGGACAAGGAAAGGGCACTAAGGAGTGACTAATCTGTGCAACGTCATGATTGCTATATAGCCCAAGAAGTTCTCTGTAATTTCAGAGAGATGCCAAAACGATCTACATCTCCCCTCCATCTAGTTTTCTCCTGTTCAGTTATAACTAACTTTAGTGAGCAAACTCCTCCCTTGACGCTTAAGAGTTGGAACTTGCAACTGTTCTATGCCACGGCAGTATTTCTGTTTCTGAGTGGCTACCTTCTGATGTCAGAGAAGGAAAACTGAAGAAGAATCCTCTTGGATCAACCTGTTGGATCAAGCATTCTTTGCCCATTGAATGTGGTGATCTTGATATCTGGTGGTTTATTAGGTCTTTACAGACTCTCTGGAAAAATGAGAGCAACATTTGTCTGATGCAAAATTTATGAATTTTATTTATTTCTGTAACATGCTTTTTGGCCACTCTGGGTCCACATAGCAGCTTACAAAGCTAAATATGTTAACAGTATCAAGTAGTCAAATACAATAAAAGGAATGAAAACAATGACCAAGTATAGCGTAGCACCAAAATGTTGAACTCATTTCAGATGGTCTTTTGGGCTAAAGCCTGTAGAGCAGGGTTCTCCAAAGTGGTCAGTGTCGACCCCAAAGGGCTGATGGCACTGTCCATTGTTGTTGTTGTTGTTGTTGTTGTTATTCGTAGTCCTATTAAAGTAGTATTTATTAAATTATTTTCATATAATAAATGTTTGGAGGTCGACGAACAATCTGAAACTTCATGAAGGAGTCAATGAGCTGAAGAGTTTGGGGACCCCTGCTCTAGAGAGATTGAATTAGGGAAAGATCTCCTCTAAAACATGTTGAAGAGACTTCAAGTTTAATCCCTCAAATCAATCTTTCCTAGCCTTGTGTGGACTTCAGCTTCCAGAATTTCCCAATTAGCATGACCTTGCTAAGAATTCTGGGAATTGAAATCAATCATCTGGAAGTTGTCATCTATTTAGATGCTTTGAATTATCTCACTTCATCTCTAGTTGTTAAACTGCAGTGAATCTATTGACCTTACATGAACTTCTGCCTTTAAAAAATGCAGAAAGATCCAACACTGTTACTTTCTCCTGTCTCTTAGCCCTGAATTTATGCTACAAACTGAATTCAGAGGGCATGAGCCAACACATATTGGATCTTGCGCAATCTTGTCTTCCTTTTCCATGTCCATTCTCCACCCCACTGCAACATGAGAGGAGGAAGATGATGAAATGCCCTGACCACATCCAAGTCTCAAAGAAAAGAAAAAGGCTCCTGACAGCTGGATCAGTGTCAGGCTATGACTAGCCAAGGCAGGGAGGGTTTGACTAGTCTCCTCAACAGGAAGCCCACAGTTGCTGGGAGTCAGGCAGCATATAAATTTAATATATTACTACAGGGTTCCTCAACCTCAGCAACTTTAAGACGGGTGGACTTCAACTCCCAGAATTTCCCAGCTGGCTGATTAGGGTCAGCTTTAATAAACCCAGAATGTTTTTATATGATCCTCTCAGTAAATGACTTAGGTTCCTAAGAGAGAAGGCAGAGGGAGTTTAAAAGACCAGTGTGCATAATGGGAAACTGAGGGCAGGGTGTGATCCAGGGTTTATGTGGAGTAAAATGAAGGCTTGAAGAAATGTATATTGTTGTCCCTTTTTTTACAGTATTTTTAAAAAATTAATATCGTTGTGAAACTTACAATATAACTTGTCCTTACCCATTGTACACATCTTGATAAAAGAAACTACGAGAGCAGGAACGCCATTGAAAATGGAAGAGGGGGGATAACAGGATAGGCAGTGGGAAGGAGAAAGCAGGGTAGCTATTGTGCCTGCAATTTCCAATGAAAGACTCCACTGTGAGCAAATATTTGATTATGCTCCATACCATTTTCTCCAAATAAAATAACGCTCGCGCAAGCTTTAGCAGCAGAGATTGCTATATGTTTAGAAATATATTTAGATGGCTAAGTATAAAAGGGTAGCTAAAAATAATTGTGTTTAAATGTTAGTATGGTATTCTGTTCTTAGCGAGTTTTGTTTTATATCAAAAGCACAGGGGGAAAAGAAAAAAGAAAACTTAGCACCTGATATGTGATGATGGCCTTGATGACAGTGATGATGACTGCCCAGCAGTATGGGAATATCTAACCTGGCTCGTATTTGATTAGCAGACTATCAGGACATCTCAGGACTGTAGACTAGACTAGACCAGAGAGAGAGAAGGGAAGGGAAGGGAAGGGGAAGGGAAGGGAAGGGAAGGGAAGGGAAGGGAAGGGAAGGGAAGGGAAGGGAAGGGAAGGGAAGGGAAGGGAAGGGAAGGGAAGGATCCCAGAAGAAGGCTGTGGCAAGCCACTTCCATATTGTTGCAAAAAAGCCCACATGGGCCTGTTTATGAACTCACCAAGACACATTATTACTATTTCTTTCAATTCAGCTCTTCCCACGCTCTTGTTAGTAACCAAATCCACACCATCACATGTGCAAGTGTCAGGCCTAGCCCAAGGAACTCCAAGAGACAATGCAAATTCAGTCCAGCTATGTTTATTAGCTACAACCTCTAGCAAGAATCTTCCCAGACTGAAACCCCAGCTCCCAAAGTCAGCCAGCCACAACAGTGTGAATTCCTCAGGGAGGTGCCAGTCTCATCCTCTTGTTCCTCCCACGCTCTTCTGGGGAGCTAAGAAAATGTTTATCTCCTTGAGCCTGGCCTTCATAATTCCATTCCATCACAGCAAGAGAGATTTGCCATGCTTAGAGTAACCTTAAAAGTTGCAGTAATCTTCAGAGGGAAAAGAACATAAAGGGGGAAGGGGGAAGGAGAAAGCCTAGTATATCTCAACAACCAGAATAGAATCTGTCCATCTGCCTGATCTGACCATCTAGAGTGGACTTGTCTTCTGCAAGAGGTATATGGACGGTGGACCAGGCAACGGGCCTTCTCCATGGTAGCTTCCACCCTCTGGAACACCCTTCCCCCAAGCTCTGTATATCCCTCCACCCTTCTTGCATCCATAAGCCAGGGAGGCTTCACCTGTAGCTGATTTGATTGTAGGTATCCATCATAGACATTTCTGATTGTGTTACTTATTTGATTACTTTTGTTCTTGATTTTGCCATTTCTGTTTCTTGTACTGTTTTGAATTGCCCAGTGTTCTTTGGGACAGGTTACAAATATAGTTAAATAAATAAATACAGTGCTGAAAGGGGGAATATGAAAATAGGCAGAAGGGGAATGGAATAAAGTGATGAGAAAGAAGGAAGAAAAGCATTGGTTGGGGTAACCCAACTGCTGAGTTCACTTAACATCTGATGCAAAAAAATTCATAGTATGGCTTAAGATTATAATTTGGTTCATACAACATATGAAGAGAGTGGCTAGGTTACCAAAAACAGGCTGAATCACAAACTATCCATCTTATCTTAGCCTCGTGCATATTGTGCCAACCCAGTCATAGAGTAGAATGAGTCATCCCGTCTAGTCCAGCCACTCCCTACAGACCCTGAAAGATTATTTTCGAACATTTCAGAGTATAGGCACGTGAGAGTACAGGCACTTGAGAGGTCAAGATTTAAATATCGTTTCCTCCCACCTCACCCTTAAAAACCAGAAATGGGGGCACAAACAGATAATTGGTTCCTGAGCTTGTACTGTGGACAAAGAACACCAACTGTCTATTGTTGGAGAAGGGGACTAGGGGAAGGGAAACTCCAAATGAACACGTCCCACATTGCAACAGTTTTATGTGAGGGCTCCATTTCTCATTACTGGTTCAATCAGATTTTTTAAAAATGAAAGCCCATCAATTGTAATTAGTCCTCTCTGACGATGAGGCAGTATGGATGCAGTTAATAAACTATTGCTTTATTAAACCAGAAATGAATGCTAACCTCATCAGCTCCTCTTCTACACCAAGTTTGGCTCTTAAGTCCAAAGCAAAATTTCATACCAGTTTACCAACCAGCCTCTTAAATTATTACTGGGTCTTGATTTACAATTTAAGTAAACCCTTATTAAAACCCATGACTCCATTTGGAATGCAACAGAATGCTTTAATTCAGCTAAGATCACAATGTGGAAGCCAACATATGAAAGAAGGGAAGAGATTGTGCAGAACTGATAATTTTTGGCTCCTTAACTGTGTTGGGTAGTTGAGCCCCAAAGATTGAACCTAAATAGTAGGGAGATGATGTTCCTGCCAACTTCCTGCTCCTTCTCAGCTCAAGTGCTCTGAGGGTTTTGTTGTTCAAGCCAATGAGGTTGGCTTAGCACATGGGTTTGCCTTGATGATTCTGAGGGAGCAATTATGAACAGCTTGCACTTAGCAGGACAAATGCTGCAGATTTTTTTTTAAAAAAAGAATACTGCTCCCCTTTGATCCAACTTTTCTCCTTTCCTTTGTGGGATACTACTCCCCTTTCATGTTAGCACCCCTATTGGCAGCCTCTGATCACTGCCTCCATGGGCTGAGATGGCGTTTCCCTCCCTCCTTTCTGTCTTTCCAGGTTCTCTACCACCTTTTTGAAGAGTTTGCCACCTTTGAACAAGTCACCCTCACGGACATCGTCCTGGGCTTCCTGAGCTTCTTTGTGGTGTCCCTGGGGGGCGTCTTTGTCGGGGTTGTCTACGGCATCATTGGAGCCTTCACCTCCCGCTTCACCTCCCACATCCGTGTCATTGAACCTCTTTTCGTCTTTCTTTACAGTTATATGGCATATCTGTCTGCAGAACTCTTCCACCTTTCGGGCATCATGGCGTAAGTATTTGGCTGGGATGGAGGCCAATAGTGCCATTCAGATATTTTGGACTTGAGCTCTCATCAGTCCCAATTAGCATAGTCATTACAAAGGGACTGTAGGAGTTGTAGTCCATTAATCTGAAGGGGAACTGGATTGCCTATCACTGCTATAGAAATTGAACTATGGTAAGTTCATGGCAGTTCGTGGCAGCATCTCGTGATACCCCAAAAGCTATGCAGAGTTCAGTCTGGTTAGTATTTGGATGGAAGACCACAATGACACACCAGAGCTGTAGGCTAGACTGAGAACTTGAAAAAACATCCTGCAAACCACTTTTGTATTTTTGCTAAGATCACTGTATGGCTATGTCCATGAAGTTCCCAGGAGTTGATCTTGACTTGAAGATCTTATCTTTAGGTCTTAGGAAGCCAACTTATTTTAACCTATTTATCTTTTATTATGTCTTTGTTAGATTTACACCCTGCCTTTCCTCCAGGAACGTGATGTGTATTCATAGTGCTCCCTCCTTCAAGATAGGTTGAACTGAGAGAGAGAAAGACTGTTTCAAGGTCACGTAGTCAGTCAGTTTATTACAGTCTTAGACTAGTACAAGCAATGTGTCCATGAGTGCTCTGTGAGTACTTATAAATCTGTCTTAATAAATAGTAAAAAAATTTAAGACAAAGTTAAAATACATTCATAAAACAACCTGACGAGAATCCATGAGTGAGGTCCAAAAGGAGCAGTCTATGTCTAGGTTATAACGTAGGTTCTAAAATTATATAAAATGTGATAACATCTAAAATTGCAAAAATGTGATAGTATCTAAAATCTAAGTTAAAATGGGATAATATGTATGGCTGGCTGGGGAATTCTGGAAATTGAAGTCCACACATCTTCAAGTGGCCAAGGTTGAGAAACACTGGTCTAGCGGGAATTTGGCCCATCAAGGTCTAGTAGATTTTCCATGCTGCTGCGCAAAACATAGCTACTGGCACTGTAATAAAAGGCAGTTCATCCAGGAGTAGCATCTGGGCATAGGCCGAATCTGAGCAACCAGGATATCTGCCCTAACACATCTGTTGAAAAAAAAAGCTACGTAACCATGGCTTTTAAAATGCATAGGCATAGCAGCTCAAACTCCTCCTCTGAACACCAAGGGTGGAGTAACTGTCTGACCACAGTGGAACTTCATTCGGGGGCAGTGCATATAAGGTTTTGCATGGGTTGGTATAACAGACAGATACCCTCTTCTGGAAAGGCAACTTGTATTCTCCTTCTGCAGAGGCAGGGGACAAGGGCTTTTCTTATCTGGGCCTGATTGCAAGAAGTATATTGCTTTTAGTTGCTCTCAGTGCTCCATCGAAGTATGCTGCCTCTCCTCCCATTTTGCAACCCAGTTCTCTTGGAGGCCTACAGAACAGCAGCTTTGTGCCAAGCTTGTGGGGTGAGTCATCCTCAGGCTTGATTGCTAGCGACGCCAGTATTGTCAGCAGAATCGACTAGAACACCTCCCTCTTGTTTTGAAGCTAGCAGAGCTAAAACTCAGTCTGGGCCATAAAGAGGAGGCAGTGCGGGGCCGCAGTGAGGGGCAGAACCTTTTGGATTCAGTGAGACTTGGGTCTGCCTTTCTGATGCGCATCCGCTTCGGTAGGGAATGTGAATGAGTCATATCTAGATCTAATGCTGAGTTGTAATCTTGACTCACCGCTGATTAGATGGGTAAAGAAATGCAGAAAAATTGCTAGAGGGGCAACATGTTTCCCTAGCCAGCTGGGGGGGCAGGCAGAGGTGAAATGGAATGCAGGTTTCTTTTTTTCTTTTAGTGTTATCAAGTTTTTTTTTCTATTAGACATTTTAAAGAAAAGATAAAAAGATTAAAAAAAGTAGTAGTAAAAAGATCAAGGACTAAAATGCAAATGGATAAACACAGAATTTAAAAATGTCACAGAAATTATAGCTGTCCAGTATATCATTAGTTACTTATGAATAAGTGAATACATTGAATTGTTTGAAAAGATGAAAAGTTGTTATTAAGCTCTAAGCTAAAGGAACATATGTTTCAGGGCTGCGTGTGAAGCCATGTGAAGGTCACTTCCTTTAGCAGCCTATTTTGGTTTTGCGTAGGGTTCAGAGGAAAGATATCTTCCACTTACATGTATGCGGTTCCGGATTGCCAGTGACAACCAAGTGAACACTTAGCACAAACTTAGAAGATTAGCAGTAATATTAGCGATGTATATAACTCCTACAAGCATTCCTCTCTCCATCTTTTCCTTCCAAGTGTGATCATCTGGTAGAATGGAAAGCCTTCTTCTCAGCAGGATCAGGGGCGCTGGTGATTTCTGTGGTCTTTCCATAGCTCATTTCTCTCTTTCTTGCAGGCTGATTGCTGCTGGGGTGGTGATGCGCCCTTATGTGGAGGCCAATATCTCCCACAAGTCCCACACCACCATCAAATACTTCCTGAAGATGTGGAGCAGCGTCAGCGAGACCCTTATTTTCATCTTCCTGGGTGTCTCCACCGTGGCCGGGACCCACCACTGGAACTGGGCCTTTGTCATTTGCACTCTGATTTTCTGCTTGATCGCCAGGGTTCTAGGTCTGGATCTGGGGCTCAAATGGGAAGCAGGGCAGGGGTGATGAATGCTGCTGGCAAACTCTCTTGCTTAAGGCAATTCTTAACCGGAAGTGTCTAAGCATAAACAGGACAGAGGGAGAACATGTTGTTGCCACCTAAATTTCTGGACCGTTGTTCCCATTAGGATACAGAGGACAACTGTTTGCTGCAGGGATGTTCCTCTGGCCAAAAGAGATAGCAAACAAGCCGGGTTCATATAACATACTGCTGTACTAGGCTTTGCATGCTATGTGAATGGGGCCACTAAGCTTGTATTCGACTAGTGTGAATGTGCTGGGTGGACAGTGTGATTTGAAACCCTGAAAAAAATCAAGAGCTATGCATGTGTCAACAGTGCAGTTAGGTAATCTGTGCCTCTCTCCCTTTTCAATCTTGGTTCAGGTGTCCTGGGGTTGACGTGGTTCATCAACAAATTTCGCATTGTGAAGTTGAGCCCGAAGGATCAGTTCATCATTGCCTACGGTGGCCTGCGAGGGGCTATTGCCTTCTCTCTTGGCTACCTCCTGGAATATCAGCATTTCCCAATGCGAGACATGTTTCTCACAGCAATCATCACAGTCATATTTTTCACAGTCTTTGTGCAGGTAGACCTATGTAGCCCCTCTATTTGCAATCCGTCCTAACAACCTTCACAGTCCAGTACCTCCAGTCTGGATTTTTCAGTGCCCCTGCAGAAGAAATAAAATCTGCTCTCTCTCTCTCTACTGCCCCTACTTCTTAATGTCCTAAAAATCAGGATGAGTCTGGCAACACCTTTTCTGACTAACAAATTAATAAGCTTTCATGAGCTGCTCCTCACTTCCATCAGATGTGTAGAGTGACTGGCCTGATGTAGGATTTAAATTGGGGTGAGGTGGGGGGAAAAGGAGGGGAAGACAGGGTGGTTATGCAGATGCAGCTTACATGTGAGACATTTTATCGGTACCTTATTAATTAACCCTAACCAACCCTCATCTCGCCTTAGTATAAATCCTAGATCAGTCAGGCTACTCTCTGCATCTGATGAAATCAGTTGGAGCTCACGAAAGCGTATGTCTTTGAATAAAATGAGTTCGTCAGAAAAGATGCCACCAAACTCCTTTGGATTTGGGGCTACTGCAGACTAACGTGGCTCTCCTCCTGCAGTGTCATAACGTATTGAGTCAACTTTCCTTCGAGTCGAGCTTGATTTCTGCAGACTCCAAAAACATGTCTGCGTAACTTTCGTAGCAATAGTACAGAAGTGGTTTGCCACTGCCCTCTCCTGGGATTTGTCTTCAACTTCCCAGTCTAGCCTACAGCCCTAGGATTTCCTGATGGGTTCCCTTGCAAGTGCTAAACAGGTCTCAGCCAAGATCAGCCAAGGTCAGCTGGGTGCAGCCACCTAGCTGTGCTCTCAAGGAATATTTCTGGGACTCACTGTACTAATTACACAGAGTTCACACAAAGGTACTCCGTTGGGCAGCCTTGGGTACACAATGCAAGTCACTGTGACATTCACACTTTGTATGTTTATGTGTCTTTAGTAGTACTCATAAAATGCGATATGCATTAAATATATGAGACATCAGAAATGACCTGTGATGGTTCTGAGGTCATCCTCACCTCGCTGCGTAGGCTGATTTCTAGAGGGTGGAAAGCTCATTTGAATAAAGATTTACAAAGATTTACATGTTCCACCAGATCTCCGGTGTCTCAGACATGTCCCTAGTGACACCTCTGGGGATCCTCAGTGGCTCTTGGAATAGGAAAATAGGAAAGCTGTTTTGTCAAGCTCAGCCAGTTCTACAGAAGTGGGGTCAACGAAGTGTTTGGGAAGACCATTTGTGAAGGAGAGTGAAAAATGAACCAAACTTAACTTTGGATATGGCTGGTGGAATTTAACCAGACTTGTCTGTCTGTAGGGCATGACCATCCGCCCTCTGGTGGATCTCCTGGCCGTGAAAAAAAAGCAGGAAACCAAGCGATCCATTAACGAGGAAATTCACACTCAGGTAATAGTTTTCTTCTAGCCAGCAGCAAAGCATCTTTGTGATGTATGTGTGTGTGTGTGTAACTGTAATCAGCTATGTTAATATTCTTCACAACTGTAAAATATATATTTTTTTAAATTTAAAAATGGAGGCTAATGTTCTCTACATTACCTCTTACAACATTCAACATTTCAAAGATTTTACTATTGCTTAAGAATAAAGCAAGAACTGGTGCAGGACTCTGCTGCCACCTATGGCGGAACCGTGGCACTGCAGTTCGTATGGAATGTCTTGTGCTCTTATGTCAGCCTTCTCCAACCTGGTGCCCTCAGGATTGCTAGGCTATACCTTCCATCTTTACCAGTAGTTTCACTGGGTAGAGTAGAGGAAAGTTGTGCTCCTGATTGTTAGTTACCCATCCAAACAATCTCCAGAAGATAGCAAAATATAATCATAGCAAATGAGGCCTACTAGAGGAGGCTTTCTATTTTATGCTGGCATAAACTAGTGGTTGAGGGCTGGTCAAGGGAGTTGTATCATAAGGGCAGGCTTCTGTCACAGAAAGAAGGTTAGTTATTTAGGTGCCATCAGGCTGCATTCAACTCCTGTTGACTGTGGGCTTCTTGACTACCCTGACCTGTCTTTACTTACAGCTGGGAATCTTCCTAGGATAGTTCTGCAATCTGATTGATCCCATCCATCCCCCATATCCATTGTTTTCCCCTTCCTGCACTTCCCTTAACCTTGCCAAACATACTCATTCTTTCTAGCCCATTATCCGCTCATATCCTATCCCTCCAATATGTGGATTTCTGCAGGGAATAGTCAACTTTTATTCCAGAATTCACTGTTTTTTTCTCATAGTCCATGGTATTCACAGTCTTTTTCACATCTCTAATTTGTACTTTTGCATTTCTTTTTTCTTCTTTTGTTTTCTTTCTTTCTTTCTAACTTCCTTTCTTTCTACTCTTCTTCTTGACTATTAGTTCTTGTTTGCTTTTATCCTTTTGCTCTTTAAAACTTAATAAAGTTCTTAAAAAAATAATTTGAAGGTGTCTATCTTCTAGAGATAGAGCAATGTGTAATAAATGAACAATAAAACTTAATAAAGTTCTTAAAAAAATAATTTGAAGGTGTCTATCTTCTAGAGAGAAGGCAATGTGTAATAAATGAACAATAAATGCATCTTTCTTCCTTTTGAAATAGTTCCTGGATCATCTCTTGACGGGGATTGAGGATATATGTGGCCATTATGGACACCACCACTGGAAGGACAAGTAAGTGTCACCAGTGCCGAAGAAACAAATAAAATAATTGTTGACTTACTTATTCATTTTGATGCCTTTGAAAATGTTTTTTTTCTCAAGTCAGTTCTTAGTTAATATTTTTGAAAATATGTAAGGCTAATGTATACTTTCCAAAAAATCACTTCAGATAACAACAGAAACCATTTCTAATTAATCCTGTAAAACAATTGTACCATTTTTAATAAAGCACAAAGATAGTTGGGAAAAAATCTAACTCACCATTATTTTCAGGTTTTGGTCCAAAAAGGTCAGATTAAAATTAAAAAGTCTTCAAAACAGGGGTAGATAAATTGTTTTTTCATTCGTCTGTATTTTTTTCTTAATTTGCCTATGTCTTTTTCCTTTTCTGTTATCTCTTTCCTTAAAAAAAGGGGGTGGGGGTGGGGGTAAACTAGCATGCTGCAAACCACCACCAGATCCAGGCGTAATCAGTATTTCCAAGAACATTTTGAGCCCACTTAGGCTCCATAAGGATGCTTAGAAAATAAAAAAGGAATTGGTCTGTGGCTGAATGTTTTGTTTGGAAGGATATCCACTTACCCAAAGGGTAATTGGTGTACTGATGGTCCAGAGCAGTGTTTCTCAACCTTGGCAGCTTTAAGATGCGTGGACTTCAACTCCCAGAATTCCCCAGCCAGGCTGGCTGGGGAATTCTGGGAGTTGAAGTCCATGCATTTTAAAGCTGTCAAGGTTGAGAAACACTGGTCCAGAGAGAGCCATGCAAAGCAATGTCACCTCCTTGGCTTCCTGGAAAATGAGCTGTGATTGGCCACAATCATTACATGGGTCCATTGACATGGGTCCATTGACACAAAAAGATTGCTTTCCATCGGCAACTGTGGGGTGGGGGGGGGCAAGAGAGGCTTCTGCTCATCTGAATTACACCATATCAGCTCCTCGGAGGCAGCCATCAAGGAAGAACAGTGCAAGAAAACAGAGCAGCTGTCGTATTTTTCTGCTGAAAACAGAGTGACCGCCATGTCTGCAAAATATGGCAGCCACCACATTCTTGGACTGGCTAACAATCCCAAGGACGCCCTTGTTGCTTTCCCCTGCTTCTGAGTAAATGCAGGCAACTTTGGATACAGCAAACTGGGCTAGAAGTGTTTGATTACTGCCTTTGTTTGTTGCATCTTCTGTTCTTTCCCCTCCCTGACCATACCCCTGTTGTGTGATTTCTCCAAAGGCTAAACCGTTTCAACAAGAAATATGTGAAGAAGTGCCTGATTGCTGGGGAAAGATCGAAAGAACCCCAGTTGATTGCCTTCTATCATAAGATGGAGATGAAGCAAGCAATTGAACTGGTGGAAAGTGGCGGCATGGGCAAGATCCCCTCTGCTGTCTCCACTGTTTCGATGCAGTAAGTACCAGTGGGAAATCATGGTAGGAGGATTCTAATTTATTACAGGTAGTCCTCGCATACTGACTGCCTCATTTAGCAACCGTTCGAAGTTACCATGGTGTAAAAAAAATAGCTTTGTGACTAATCCTTGCATTTGTGTCTGGCAGTCACACGATAACTATTCACATGCTTCACAACTGGCTTGCGACAAGCAGAGTTAATAGAGAAGGTGGAAGTAAAATTTTAAGTCGCGATCATGTGATGTTTCATTTAATGACCGAAGGGGAAGTGAGGTTATAAGCCTGTGGTGGTCACGTGATTTTCCACTTAGCAACCGTGGTGCCTAGTGACAGAGTTGCAGGTCCCAAGAGAGGACTACCTGTAATGGGAAAAGATTCATTCTTAATTTTTCCCATCTTTTTGCATGATTGGTTCTGTTTAAAAAATCTAGAGCTCTTACTTAGAGCCTTTCCGTCTTGCACTTAACCAAGGCAAGAACCTGCCCTGGCAACCCCTTCTATCCCTCTGTCCATCCCAACTCCTTTTCATCTTGCAGGAATATCAATCCGAAAACTTTGCCGGTAGAACGCATTTTGCCAGCTCTGTCAAAGGACAAAGAGGAGGAGATTCGAAAGATCCTGCGCAACAACTTGCAAAAAACCAGGCAGAGGGTAAGTGCAAGGGCCCCTTTCGTAGCCAATTCAAAAAAACTGCAGTAGGACTCCCTCTTCCTGTGCTTTCTCATTCCACCTTTAAGTCTTCCACAGCCAAGCAAAAACATAATCAGTAATGCTGAGAGATCTTTGCTAATCTCCTATTAGCCACTGGGCTAGGAGGTAGATAATGAGGATGGACTTTGGGGTCAGTGGGTGGAAAGGATTGGCAGAGGTTCTTGGAGCAATGGTTAATAACGGTACATGCACAATAGGCAGTCAGCCTGCCAAATATCAGTGGATTCATTTCCTGTCACCCCCTATGGCTACGGGAACTTGATGGGTGTTGCAAGCATTTGGAGGGCTGCATGTTGCCTGCCTCTTAATTCTTTGAATTAAATCCTGGGGTCAGTTGTGTTGACTTTCCCAGAGATTGGTTGCATAAACCATACTTTTTAAACAGGTGGTGAGCATCTGCCTGTCAGTCTAACCTCTGTTGCATTCCATTCCAGTTGCGGTCATACAATCGACACACCTTGGTAGCAGATCCTTATGAAGAAGCCTGGAACCAGATGTTGCTGAGAAGACAGAAGGCTCGGCAGCTGGAACAGAAGGTGGAGGGGTGGGAAGGTGGAATCTGGGTGGGGTGGGAGAAGGGACCTTGTGAGACTCTAGACAAGGGTTTACTTCAAGTTCCATCTTTGTTGATGAGCTAAATTTTTCAAAGGCGATGATTAAATCATATCATTCATAATAAGCATATATATATATATATACATACACATACAGACAGACACACACACACTTTTCAAACATCTTCCACTATTTGGAGCTCTTGCCTCCTCCGAATTGAAGCTACTGCAGGTAAAGGATGCTCCAGAAATCTGAACTGGACTGTGTGTTTGCAGATTTTGGAAACTACACTGGTATTCCTGTTGCCCTCCTGTCCACATCACTCAAAACTGAATGAGAGTTCGAAAAGCATAGTCTGCAACAAGGGAGTGCAAGAATTTTGGGCTGGCCACTTATACTTTTCTATCTACTCCTCTTGCTCCTTATCTTTCAGATTGGCACAAAACCACTTGTGAAGGATATGAGGAGCTAGCTTTACCATTATTGTCATCTTCATCTCGCTCACCCAGCTTAACTGGAAGCCTTTCAGTGGTGGACCTGTTATTTTGATCTGGTTAAAGAAAATTGATTGACCTAGGAGTTTGCCAACAATTTTAGGTCAAGAGTCCATTTGAGTGTGGGAGAAATGTCATAAAGCCCCATTTGTAGATGTTCCTCAGAATGGAGGTATCTTAAGCAAGTGTATGTGTTGAGTTTCTGTATTCAAAGTCTTAAAGAGATACACCAATCTGCTTTGATATCTTCTTGAATTTCAGATAATATCAGTCCTAAATGTCAGTCTATATCAGAGAATGCTGGTCAAGAAAACTTGAAAAATGTAGGGAAATTATTGTTTGCCCACCAATGTTTTAGTTTCTTTTCCTGGCCTGTACATCTATAGCGAGGAACCTCAAGAGGCAGCAGGGCAAAAATGAGATGCTGTTGGACTCCGGAGGGTGGGGCTTTTTAACACATGCCTGGGTGTTTCTGATTCCAGATGAACAACTACCTGACAGTGCCGGCACATAAAATTGATTCACCAACCATGTCAAGGGCACGCATTGGTTCAGGTAAGAGAAGGAGTTTACAAACTGGAAAAATTCAGGGGCAGACTTTGAACCCAACACCTCTGTCTCAATTTTTTATGTCCCAATGGTTTACTTTAATGTAAAGAATAGGGAACTCATTTATCCCCATCCTCCAGAATAGGTAATGGTGAGGAGTTGTAGTTGAGCAACATTTGGAAACCATGGGTTTTCCACTTCTGTAGTACAAGTTCTAACACTTAGTCAAAGCATGTTTGCAAACCCAACAGTAGCCCTCCAAAATATAATCCCCCAATCAACAAAGTAGGGTTATCAGATCTAGGCTACAAAAATCCATTAGGTGGTAGCAAAAAGTTAAGAGCTTTCTGTGTCTTTTTATTGTCATCTGGTGGTCATCTGGAGGTTGGCACCAAGATCTGGTAGCTCTACATAAAAAAGTATCTGAATTGCAGTCAACTCCCCTCTGTCATACAAGATTGTGCTGTGGCAACATTTGTGATCAATTTAAAAATAATAATGGTTATGATTAGCATGAAATATTTATTTATTTATTTATTTATTTATTTAGAATTTGGTCATCACCCATCTCACTAGGAAATGACTCTGGTGGTTTACAATATACATAAAATGATTCCTCTTTCTGAGGAACAGAACCTATTGACTAGACAAAGTTTCACTTGTCCCCCTAGCTAACTGCCAGCATTTTGCAAGAAAGAGGAAACACAAACAGACAGATATATTCTAAGGTGCAAAGTAGGAGAAAGGATAAATAAGGAATGAGGATAAAATTAAATAAAGATCATTATCTGGACAAATACTCTATAGCCTAGCTTGCACAAAACCTCTAAAAGCTCAAGGCATAAACTTAACAGGATGCTTTAAAGATGTCTCCTGAGCCCAACAGGATGTGTTCAGGATGTGAGCCCTCACCACTGAAACATGTGGGCCTCACAAGGCTTTAGCTGTCAGACGTGGGGCTGACACCACAAGAGCCAAAGGGAAGCAATAGTTTTATAGATCCTTAAAGGAAGGGAACTGCAAAATAAACGAAGAAAACAAACTTCAATAACATTACCAAGAATGAAAGATCACAGCCTTTAAAATGAGAGCAGAAGGCAGAGAAGAAGGAACTGATGACCATAAAGAAGAACAAAGACATTTCAGAGAAAAAGCAGAACATTAAGCTGGAAGCAGAAACCAAATTCACACAGAGCTGTATCCATTTGACCACCATAGGATCATCGGGACATTAGAGTTTTGTAAGGAGAAGCCAAAACCAAGGCAAACAAATTAATACAGGTAGTCCTCATTCAGCAACTGCCTTGTACAGTGACCAACTGCAGTTATGACAGTGATGAAAAAGTAACTTTGCAACCAGTCCTCACATTTACAACCTTTGCAGGTCTTTAAAACAAAGGAAAGCTGAAATAAGATCATAAGCACAGTCACAATTTCACTTAACGATCGGTTTGCTTAACACCCGAGTTGCCAGTCCCAATTGTGGTTGCTAAACGAGGACTACCTGTATAGCTATACTTATCAGAAATGGAATCCTAAATCAGATTCACTAGACTTTGGGGTTCTTCCTGTGTTGTCATGAGAGCTTAACTGGGTCTAAATATTGCCACTCCAACCCATTAATATTCACAGTCTGAAGCCAATTGCAATGCAGCTTATCCCTCCACTACAAATATGCTCACTTGCCCTCCGTTCCAGATGTTGGGCTATCAATGCCTACCAGTCTTAAGGGCCATATGTAACATGTTGAGGGGAGAGAGTGGAGGAGGGCAAGTCCCTTCTATACTTGCTTGTGAATACTCCAAAACTGATCAACCACTGGGTGTCAGAATTCTGGACAAGATGGATGTTTATTGTGATTCAACAAAGCTTTTTTTATATATGTTTTTAAATTCTTCTCTTTGATGTGGCCAGCATCTATGCATTTGTAGGATGGAGCTGGCCAGGCACATTTAAAATACATGAAAAGTGGTAGAGGAAAATATCCTTCCAGATCTGTGAATTATCCAATACTCTACCTTAGCTCATAAGGGTATGTTTCTCATTTTTTATGACCTAATGTTGATACTTTAGAACAGTGTTTCTCAACCTCAGGAACTTTAAGATGTGTGGACTTCAACTCCCAGAATCCCCCAGCCAGCAATACTGGCTGGGGAGTTCTGGGAGTTGAAGTCCCTGCATCTTAAAGCTGCCAAGGTTGAAAAATATTGCTTTAGAACATGACAAAGTTGGAGTTAACATCTGACTACTTCTAAATAGTCCAATGAGATATTCTTTTTCTGCCTATATCCAAACAGAACTTTTGTATATGTGTGCTTTGCACTGGGTCATATGAAAGAGCCAAACAGCTGCATCAAAGGAAGGAACCAAATAAACAGCCATAGAAAAATTTGTCTCACAATGAAGCGCTACACATATGAAAAATCAGTTAAGAAATTACAAGAGGGAAAGATGGAGGTTCATATAGGATAAGGACTCTGTGACTCTCCAGAGTTTCTTAACTACAGTACCTAGCATCCCTTCCCATTGGCCATGCTGGTTATTCCTGCTGGGAGTTGTATTTCAGTGATAGCTAATGGTCCACAGCAGGAAACGTAATTGTTTCCCTGCAGCTCTTATGGAGGTGAAGGTTCTTCTGAAGAACATGAATGGTTACTTTTGTGTAGTTTTAACATGTATGGGAACTACACCTAGGATGGGAATTCCTCAGTATGTTTTGGTTTGCATCCAAAAATGAAACCTCATTTGACTGTAGTACAATATTATAATTAGGAAAAAGATTTTCCTGATATATTAGGACCAGAGAAAACTCTTGTTCTGCTGCTTGGGTGACTCTTTCCTTCCATTCAGTTTATCTTTTGCCTCCTTCTGTAGACCCCCTTGCTTATGACCCGAAGCCGGATTCTGAGAACCTCCCCATCATAACCATTGACCCAGCATCCCCCCAGTCTCCGGAGTCTGTTGACATGGTGAACGAGGCACTGAAAGGGATGAATCACCTTCCACCCTCCCCGGAGGAAGATGAAGATGAGGAAGGGCTGGTAATGCGGGTCAAAGAGCCTTCCTCTCCAGGCACGGATGACGTCTTTACTCCTGGAACAGGCGACAGCCCCAGCAACCAGCGGATTATGAGATGTCTGAGTGATCCAGGGCCTCGGCCAGACCCTGAAGAGGGGGAGCCCTTTATCCCCAAAGGGCAGTGAGCCCTGATATGCACTACTAGGCCTAACTTGTAGGGGAGGCTCTTGCACTCATGTGCAAATACACACACTCTGACACTCATACACCCAGTTATGCCAATCTCTATTTCTTTGTGTCTTTCTCCTCTCTGTCTTTCTCTTCAGTGTGGGAGCTTTGCTAGAAGGCAGAAGAGAACATCTAAATGGAACATACCAGAGGGAATAGATCTAGAATTAACCTAGATTCCATATTCGGGGTTGGGGAATGCCAGTCATCCTATCCAGAGAAAATATATCCTCCTGGATAGCAGCATGCTCTGACCCACTGTTGCCTTCTCCACTGGCAACTGCACCTCCTTGTTTACTTCAGAGAAACATCTTTGCTATAATTCCTCCCTCCCCACCTTTGAAACACACCAGAAGAGCTGAGAACGTTGGGTGCTCAGATGTATCAGATGGTGCTGCATGATGTCCTGCATATTCATTGGGCAAGCATAGTCACATATTTCTAAGGGTTTTTTTAAAAAAATTTTGAGCCACTGGTGTTTTAAGCCAGTTGGCCCTTGTAGCCTCCATACATTGTTTCCATCCTCAGTTGTAATGCCATGTTTCCTCTATCTTTTCTTCTAAGCATTAGGGTTTATGAGTTTCTTTCTGTGGGCTTCTTTTTAAATCCCATAAGCCATAGATAATTATTCTAAATTGTTGACGTTCCAAATCTAGCATCACGGGTTTCCTTTACTTTATGGTTGTAATAGCTTTAGTTTATTTGTCTCAATTTTATGTGATAAAAATGAGCAGGTTAACTGTAACCAAAGATTGCTCTTATACCAGTTTTGAACATATGGGTAAGGAGGTATGGGCACATGATTCCTGACTCTTCATTTGGTTCATCAGATTTCATTTGGCCCTCCTTACAAGATGCTGCCGTCTGATTAAGGCTGTGCAGATGTGTTGAGCCACTATTCCTATATGTCCAGCCATGGAAGGGAATTATAGCATTGCAGTCCAGCACATCTGGAGGGCACCAGGATGAGGACCCCTCCCATGTGTGTCTTTCTGCTGATTCACTTCTTATTCTCCTTCCCTGAAACTATCTTCTTTTTCATCTTGGGATCTCAGTTAAAACATGTTCACACAGCCCACATGCAACTCCAAAAGCATGTGTTGACCAAAGATGAATATGTGGTTGTACATAGAGGATCGCTGCTTTATTTTTACTTTGTTAGTTTTTAACACTAGGATAATCATTTCTCGAAGAGATTACAGATTCCATGAAAGACACTAGGATGTCAATGAAGAACTGTCCTACTGTGTTTGGGGACAGTGATAATATGCTTATGACACAAGTTCTCTCTCTCTCTTATCTGAAAAGCTTCAATTTTTCACTGCCTATCAGTTGAGAGCATGAAACAATATTAAGTAACTAATTTAGGCCTTACCATCCAGCAATACTTGGCACAGAGAAGATCACATGCTACCTAGTCTTCTCTCCTTTTGCCAATACCTATCTCAGTCAGAATATCTCTGGCTTCTCCCCCCAGTCCTTCTCTTTTCTGCTCCTCGGGGCAGCCTGTGCTCTGTTCTCCATCCAGCCTTCATTCTCCATAGCACATTTCTCTAGTTTTATTCCATAATGGGCATCTTTCTACAAGGTGACCTTCTCTTTCCTTATGTCACCACCTGGGTTTTTGGGAATCCAACCTCTGTCTTCCCCTTCTTCCCCCTCCAATCATATTTGAATTATGCCATGGTTATTCCATAGCCAGGAATAAATAAATTAACATTTGTATGTGATAGAAAGGCTCACATTCCTGGAAATGGAAGGAATCATGTATTTGTGTCAGAGTATGGGCTATTACAAAGAGAAGGAGTGGCCTGCAGAGCAAGCAGCTTCTTTGAGTCCTTTGCAATGAGAAGGATGATGGAGGAGATGTTCTTGCTTCATTCCTGTTTTGTTTTAGCCTAAAACAGAAAGTTTGAATGAGACTAGTCATACCGGCCCACACCACTTGAGATTGCAGGTGGAGACAGTGGCGTGGTTGAATGCTTCCCTGAGTAGATTCTGCATATAGAAAATCAGTATGTTGGGAAAGAAGGTTCTTCTAGCGTTGCTTTCTCCCTGTAACATGCAAGACACTTAATTATGTGGAAAAGCATTTCATAATGCCTCTTTCCATAATCAACCAACTTGATTATGGTCCACAATGAACTTGACTATGTAATCTGCCACTTGTTTATTGTGGCCCTTAGCCAAAGATAGCCTTTCTTGTTCAGGGTTTTAGATAGTCCCTGTTGCTTAGACCTGAAAAAATAGAGAGTGGGAAAATCCAGAAAAGAGGCAGAAGAGCATTTATTTCTGCTTTCTCCAACATGGTGCCCACCAGATCTGTTGGACTGCAGCTCCCACTATTCTCGGCATCAACCCATGCTCTCTATGACAAAATACAGAGGAGAGAGGGTGGTCCAAAACATCTGGAGGTCTCTAGGTTGGGAAAAGTTGCAATAGAATGTTTCTACTCTGTGAGGACCATCTCTGGAAGTTGTAGCACAGCTCTTCAAAAGGAGTAGGATCCCAATTCTCTTAGGTATAGGGCTATTGTCCTACCCTGGTTTAATCTCAGTCCAGTTATTCCAAAGTGGGACATGTTACCTGCTGATTTGTTTGTGAAGAGTGTGTACATTGTACATCTGGTGAGGGAGGGGAAGTATAAGAAGATGGTGCATATTTGGTATCCGTTCTGCACACTAGATACCAACTCTGGATTATTGTTGAGTCTGTGATCGAAACCTGTTTCAAGGATCGTACCCTGTTACAGAGCCATGCTAGTGCCTGCTGATTTTTTTTCAGTAGTACATAGCCGTTCCTCCTCCAGCCCACTCCCCCACCACGAAGGGGGTGTTTCCTCCCTTTGCCCCTGTGCTGTGCCTTTTTAGCCATACAGTGTCTGCCTGTGCAAAATGGTGTTGTGCAACTTGCCTGTTTGTCTGGCCCCCCAGGCCCCTCTGGGAGGGCTTCTTGCACGCCTATGCATCCTTCCATCCAAACGGCGACTAACTCCTGCCCCCCTTCAGTGTGCTCGCCCCTTCCTCTGGGCGGGAAGACCTTTGCACAGCACAGGTGGGGGAGCAAAAAGGGAGCCCAACCAGCTTGCTTCCCACAGTTCTGTATTCTCAACTTAAGCTGGGCTTTGCCCCTGTTCTCTGCTTCAGGCCAAGCAGGAGTCAGAGGCGTTCCGTAGCCTGTATGTGCTTTCATGTACAATACTGTCTCTGCTAGGAGCCGTTTAAAGCAATGAATCTATTGTATAAAACAATGTGTAAAGAGAGTCTTTTTACATAAATATTCTAATAAATGAATGTTTTAATTTTTGATGGCCTGGGGTGAGTCTCTCTCTTTCTCCCCCCACCCCTCAGTTTTTAAGCATTTCCCCTGTGAGCATCTAGCAAATGTTGCCAAGTGCAAACCCTTTTTCCAAAGTTCTTGTCCTGGGTTCTGTCAAAGCACATGAGAATGTGCAAAACTGGGGATGCGGAATTGTTTTCAGACCAAAGACTATTTGGGTTAGAATGGGGACGACTGTGGGGCCATACTGTGGGGCTTGGGTCACCTCCCCAAATGTTTCAGTTTCCAAAATGCATATTTTCCATGCTTTTTAATACCTTTTAATGGTGGATCTCATAGCATTTTAAGCAGTTAGTCATGGTCTGCGAAACATAATGGCTCAGTTCACATAACCTGTTAAGCCAAGAAGCAAACAAAAAATTATAGATTAATGCAATGTGTAAACTCAACACACACACACACAAATTGATTCTGTGCCATCAAGTTGGTGTCAGCTCTTAGCGACCACATAGATTTTCTCCATAATGATCTGTCCCTAACCTGGTTCTTCAGATCTTCCAGTGGTGCACCCATCGCCTCTGTAACTGGGTCCATCTGCTGTGCTACTAGTTGTCCTCCTGTTTCCTTCCACCTTTTTCAGCGCATGATGTATGTATGTATGTATACATATGTGTATGTCTGGAGGCCAAGAGTCACAATTAACATTTTGGGTGGGCCTTGTCAGGGTGCCCCCAGATCAATACAAAGTGGGCGGCTTGCAGGCAGAAATTCTAGGGCACAACTCTTGACAGGCCTGGTTTATTGCAGATGCTAAAAAAGCCATTAATAATAAAGGAAACCAGCGGCTGTCAGCTGTTAGGACTAAAGCCATATATGACTTTGAGCCAGTTAGAAAAAGGAGATAGATACCTTCATTCATTCTGCCCTTATTTCAGTGAGACGTGGTTGGCTGGCACTCAGGCATTGTTACTGTGGGGGACCAATTTGGCCCCATTTGCTTCAACCTCACCCCCATTATTTCTCACAGAGCTGAGGGATACAAAGTAGGTCAGTGTTGTCCAAACTTGGCCACTTTAAGATGAGTGGACTTCAACTCCCAGAATTCCCCAGCCAGCATGGCTGGCTGGGGAATTCTGGGAATTGAAGTCCACTCATCTTAAAGTGGCCAAGTTTGGACAACACTGAAGTAGGTGGAATCACGTCACTCTTATAGGTGGAACTGGGTTTTGAAGGGGAATTCTGAGGGAGGTTTTTTGTTCTGTGATACCCCCATTTTAAGTTTTACCCTATTGTTTCCATTCATTTCTCACCCCCCAAAGGCAAGAAACTGCTGCTAATTGTCAGCAATTTTAGTGAGGGCCTTCAGAGGCTGCCCAAAAGGTTCCTTTTGTGCAATTCCCCCACAGTCTCTGGGCTGCTTTTCCAGTGGAATTTCCCAAATTATTGAAATACCGTACGTTTAAAATATTGATGGAAATGTCATGATCTGAAACCAGTGCAGCAAAGTAACTCATATTTTTAAAGCTGTTTTTAACATCTATTGCATTTTTTTAAGAAATAGGCAATCGTTCAAGAGACCAGGAGGATCTTGTTAGGGAGATCAATAGATTAGCAAAGAGCCTTGTTTCGTGTCTGAGCAGAAATTTCCCAGATGACATGAAGGAATGGAAAAGTTTAGCTGAGGGAACAATTAGTGCTTAAGATACGCATCTTCTTCTCATCTGCTTTAGCTGTTCTCTGGTTTCGGAGGTTTGGGTCAGGATTTATGCCGTTCTCTCAATTCTGTGAGGGAAAGTTTTCAGCTTTATACCTTGGCAACTCCTACTCTGTTAAAGACTCACATTTTGAAGTTTTTAAAAAGATGTCTGTTCTGCTTTCCCTCCCCCGCAATGTTCTCTTCCTTTTAAAAATGCATTTCATGAGGAAATTGACCAGAAGCCATTTGCAATGTGGTAAACTTTTCACCACTCCCTCCACTTTCTTGCCTATTAAATTTTCTTCAGTTTTATCCTGTGTGGGTTTTTTTCCCCCCTTCAGATCACCACTGTTTCCCAAAGTGGCTTGCATCAATTAACAGGCTGTGCTCTCAGGTTGGCAAATGAAGAAGGCAAATGCAGCAAGGACTGAAGGAGGGATCAATCTTTGAAAGTCTGTACAAACTATGAAGCCCTCAGGACCAGTCCTCTTACTGGTGTTCCTATCTAGAAAGGGTCTCCTTTTTTTGGCTAAGAGGGAGGGACAAAATATCCTTACTTCTGCCATCTCAGTTCTTCTGTAGACCTTTGGAGGCCAGCGCTGGGAGGGTGAAGGGAGTTACCCCTTCTTTGGTTGAAGTAAGGAGCCAGGTTGATCTTCTTAAAAGCGTAAGATATCCTTGAGTGGATAGGTCAACTCTGGTGATTATCCCTGAAGTTTTCTTGGCAGTTCTCTGGAAGTATTTCACCATCACTTTTTCCAGAATATTATCGTGACTTCCCACTTCCCAATCTAGCCAACTGCCCTGAAATTCCCAAGTGGTTCCTTGTCCAAGTACAAACCAATACCCATCCTGCTTAATTTTTAGAATCAGTCAAGGCTGGCTAAGATCATTTTTCTACCAGCAACTTACAGTGTATTCTAGAATCACATTCATCATGGTGCCAAAACACGGTAATGAGGACAAACTGTATCACTTCAACAATGACTGGGTAATGTTATGAAGATGCTTTAAGTGCCTTCTCCACAGTTTGGTGTATTATTCCTGGGAGGCAAGAGATACAGTAACCCAAAGTCTCCTGGTCAATGGCAAAAATTAAAATGTGCATCTTTTCTGCTCTTCAGGCTCATGGCAATTCATGAGAGGCTGCAGTCCCACTTCCCCAGAGTAGAACTGCTTGCCTGTGAAATTGCCTGAGAACATTTGAGAGAAAAAGGATTGTCATCAATTCATGTATACAACTAAGCTTCTTAGTCTGTTTTAGGGAACTAGCTTATACATAGTTCCCAGTCTCCCCCCACCCCCATTCTGTAACATCTAATTAGTTCAGGGAAGTCTTATATGCATATCTTGAACATTCAGATTATTCTCTGGATCTTTTTATCAAATAACTCCTGATAGCAATGAAGAAAAAAAAAATCTTTGTTCCTGTATAGTGGGTTTTCTTGTCTTCCCAAACTTGTGGTCCCCAGGAGGTAGAAAATTAAGCTTCCCTCATTGCTGACTGTGAGTTTTGCTGGTTGGGTGATGCTGTGGCTTCAGTACCACAGCATCTGGAGACCCAATGTGGGGAAAATCTGCTCTACAGCAATAACCATCTCTAAGCCGCCATATTGGCTGGGTTCAGATATTGCACTAAAGTATAACATGGTTTGCTTCATCTTGTCTGATGTCCAAGACCCACCAACTGAGCTTAAAAAGCTCCCTGTTTAGTCCAAGAAAGCATCTTGTGGCTCCTTAGATAAACCAATTCCTTATTCCCTGAGCTTCATGGATCTTATGCAATTATAAACATCTTTAATACGTCACATCTCTAAAACGATGCTCTTTAGATAAGTGTACATACCTGGCCTTCAATAAACAGGAGTTAAAAATCCTAACAAATGTCAATCATCATCATCTTTCTTTGCTGTGGTCCAAGACCAGAACTACATAAGTTAAAGCAACCCATGTACAATCCAAAAATATAATACCATTATAAGTTTAATACCTAAGGTACTTCTATTGACAAATCTGAATATGTCATGGTCAGACTTTAATGCTGCCTGTCCAACACACATCCACAGATGTTATACTTTGTATGAACGCTAGGTGGCACTCTTCTTTTTAAAATTATTGCAAATCACTATTGGAAGAGCTGAGCTGAATCAGACGAAGGATTTGTCCAGTTTACCAGTCTGTTGTCATAGTGACCACCCCAATACTATAGCACTCCTGTTCTCCAATTACTGGTCCTAAGAGATATATATCTCTATGATCCTGCAGATAAAACTGCAGCATTAAATGAGGACAAACTGATAACCCTCTGGGGGAGATGGGCAGCATATGAATTTAATAATAACATAAATAAATAGCCTTTACCCTCCATTAAATTTGTCTGATCATTTAACTCACTAAAGATAACCCATCTTTTGTCTGCAATGTATAAAAGGGGGAGTGTGGCTTTTGTTCATTTTTTTAAACAACTTTGCAAAGTTCACAAACTTCTTCATAAACAGGAAGAGGGGATTAAAACAATTGTCATCCAGGAGAAAGCCAAAGGTATTTGTTCATTTCAGCAGAAGAGTTTTGAGCACTTGGATCCTACAAATCTGCACCTCAATCTATCTGTGTACTGAGCCATGTTTGTGGTACTAGTAGTTGGCATCTTGGGTCTGTTCCTGTCAGCTCTACAAGTAGCTGGAGGGAAACTTTGTTCATTTTTAGAGAAGAGCTTACCAGAATTCACCCATTACTTCATAAACCTGGCAGAAACTCTTTGAACATGAGAAAGCCAGACCATCTCAAAATGCTATGGAACAATGGAAAGTTCCTTCTAGTGGCTTAGAAAGCAAGATGCAGTTGGCAAAAGGCCATGCTACATTTTCACCTTACTTGTCTCAATAAATGCACAGAGCAGTTTGAGCCACGTGCCATAAAATGGTGACCAATATTAATTTCAACCCAACTTTGGGCCAAGATTCAATAATGAGACTACTTTGCTTGGCATGGTACAGCCTTTCCCAGCCTAATCACCTCCACATATATGGCACATCTCTTATCACCTTCCAGCAAGCAAGATCCACGATCACTATCCAACATGAGTCTTCTTTATCTCCACTTTTCCACCATCCCTTCCATTACCTTGTTAAGTTTTTCTTGGGCTCTTTATTTACCTACTTAGTTTTCCCTCTATTTTTTTAAATATACTTCAGCAAATTCAACATTTCTCCCAAAGCTTATACTGTCCTCTTGTGCATGAATGGTCACATAAGAAGCCATCCTCAGAAAAAGGGCCTGGATTCCTATATGATGCTAAACCATGGCTTCTTGTCTATGCCATCATGATTGAATTTACCCAAACAATTCACATGATGGCTTAGGGTGATGTGAGAGCATGCTCAGAACATTCTATCATTAGTATTTATGATATAATTAATGGGGAGGGAGTAAGGAATAGAAACTACAAACTCTTCTCTCTGACTCTTTCTTTGAACCAGGAGTCCACCAAGGTGTAACCTTTCAGCAAAATACCCCCAAGATGGACATGTTACGGTTGAAGTAAGACAGACTTCCCCAACTTGATCTGTCCTCCAACTGTTTCTGCTCACCCAGTACGTTCAGGCAAAGTGGGTGCACTCCAGGTGCCCTCCATTAAACTCTTCTGTTCCAGAGGGCTGGGGCCATGACAGAGAAGCCATGCTTCCTTGGTCCCACAAGATGACAACCATGAAGCATTGTCATCTTGCGGGACCAAGGAAGCATGCCTTCTCTGTCATGGCCCCAGCCCTCTGGAACAGCATCCCCCCAGAGATATGGATGGTACCCCCTCTCCTGGGGTTTTGGAAGGCCTTTAAGATCTGGTTCTGTTCCCAGGCCTGGGGTTAATGTGTTTGTTGGGCTCCTGTCATGTTTTTATTGTTGTGGTTGTTTTAGTCCAAGCTGTCATGTTTTGTTTTATGTTTTTAACAGTTTTTTTTATAAATTTTATTAAATTTCCAAAAGGTTAAAATACAAGAAGGTCAAAAAGAAAAAAGAAAGAAAAGAAAAATCAATAAAGAAAAGACATAGAAAAAGAAAGGTAGCTTCCGACTTTCCTTAGTACAGGCATAAATGTAAAATATATTCACCTCTTACTCTAGTATCTAAAAATTTACATAGTAGAAAATAAATGTTAGTCTAACGTTCAAAAAAATTCATAGAATCAATCTATTTCAACAATACATATGATCTGTACAAGATATTTCTATAGGTATAACATCAATCATCGAATCCCAAAATCTAAATTGCATTTTTTTGAGCATCAAGCAAAAAGTCCAAGAGTGGTTTCCCATTAGAAACAAAGCTAGACAATGTCCTCTCTTTAAGCAAAGTAGTCAGTTTTGCCATCTTCGCCAGTTCCGTTAATTTCAATACCCATTCTTTGGCTGTAGGTATTTGTAAATCCTTCCATTTTTGCACATATAAAAGTCTCTCCACAGTTATCATATAGAGAAATAAATTTCTGTGTTGTCTTTCCATTTGTTTATCCATCATAACTAAAAGGAATGATTTAACAGTTTTAACTATGTAAGCTGCCCAGAGCCTACTGGAGTGAGCGGCCATAATACATTTAATAAATCATCATCATCATCATCATCATCATCATCATCATCATCATCATCATCATCCCAGCTAGCATTGCCAATAGTAACACATGAACCAGCTGTTCCTGCTTTTCTTGGGAAAAGGGTTCATCTCAAGCTAAGAAGAAAGATCAAGCCTTCTGCTCATGAGTCCCACGTGTCACCGATTTTGAAAGCTGCTGAGATAGTGTTTAAACCTGCCTGGTCCCCAAACTTGTGTTTAGGCTTGATTTGGTTGCTGTCAGCAATTGACTGTCTAATGCAGGGTGGCACTCAGATTTTTCCAGATTACCATCCAGAGGCTCAATGAAGTATGAAGACACCAGATGTCATTGTGTTAGAGCCAATTTATGTGTTAAGAAACAGGGAATATAACTGCTCCAGGTAGATGAGTGTCATATCAAAACATACTGTACATCAGTGTTTTTCAACCTTGGCAACTTTAAGGTGTGTGGACTTCAACTCCCAGAATTCCCCAGCCAGCCACCTTGCTGGCTGGGGAATTCTGGGAGTTGAAGTCCACACACCTTAAAGTTGCCAAGGTTGAAAAACACTGATGTACATGGAAAGCTAGCAAGTAAGGATGAAACAGAGGTAAGTAATGTCCTCAGGATAGGCTAAGATTTCTACGTACAGGGAGTTTTTAATGTAAGGTTTCCTTTTGTTAACTTTACTCCAGGGCTCATGTCAGCATGCCTTCTGCTGCCTTCTAGAAAGGCCTTCTTACATATGGAGCGGGACCACCAATGTCCGTTTTGCTGAGCAGGTTCTCCCAGTCGAGTAGCTGGCATTGTCCACTGTTTTCTGATTGTGTTTTTCCAGGTACATAGCTGGCTGAGCTAGGTGACCTTGGGGTGAGAGCGGATGGGTGACTTCAGGCCTTTTATCACATCTTGCTTTACTGGCAAATGCACCAGCAGAAGACAAGCTGGTTCTCTGCTACCCTGTGTTAGGTCCTCACAAAGAAAGTGAACGTGAGCATTTAACCAATTAATGGTACATATTATACCAAATACCCGCTATTTTTTAAAAAATCCTTTTCTTGGAGAAAAGCTTGCTGATCTGCTTCACTTTGTCTGCATCTGTTTCCCTGTTGTACTTTTTTTTTAAGAGCTCCAACTTTGTTTGTTCTCAAGTGAGGCAGAGAGAGGAGCTCTGGAATCTGACCAGAACTGGATCCCATTCAATCAATAGGCTCCTAAATGGGTTGATGACTAGCCTGAATCCATCATGCTACCAAAATATGGCTTGTGGATGGCACCAAGAAAATCCCTTGGCACAAGCCACACTCAGCTAATAGCTGACCACAGAGGAGTTATCCTGATCAAAGCTACAGATTTCCTGCCTTTTCAATTTACTGTTTATAATGCCATGCCTCTTTGTGATCATTTCTCTTTGGCTGAGTTCACATAAGATGCTTACTTCTGTTCATCTTAACCCCAGTTCATTCAGTGAACCCAGCTTTCAGGGTTCACACATCATACCTGAAAATAAAGTAGCTACGCTGACTGAGTTTGCATCTCCAATTAGGTTAAAACGCGGCAGGCTAATCTGCAGTTCTGGGCGTTGGGCAAACTCAGCCTTCGAAACACAGTAAGAAAAGATAACAGAGCCATAATTTGCTCACCACAATTCAAATTAAGAGAGAGTGTGTGTTGAAGATATAGGCGGTGGTTAGGATTAAACAACTCAGGTTCAAGGCCTATTTACAAAATACAGTACAAAATCGGTCTGGTACTTTGCTTAGATATAAGCACATACCAAATAAAAATACTAAATACTAAATCAAATTCATACAACATAAAGCATAATATTCTAATAATTAAGAGACACATCTGTTCCTATCTGGACTGTCTCTGCCTACATTCTCTTTTTTGATTACAGAAGAATCTTGAGAAATAGTTGTGTGTGTGTGTGTTAACTATAGGCTCGGTGCACCCATCATTTAAATGCATTTAAACTTGACCAAACATGAGCAGGCATGGTCTGCAGATCACAATAAGCCATGACCTACTTAACCAGTTTTTATTAACTGCAACGGGTGACTTCACAAACACCATAACCTAGAACCAAACAAATGACACTATTAACTAGTGTTAAATGTAAGCCCAGTCACAGAGCTGGGTTGAAACAACACATTTAACCTTGTTACTAAATAAACCCTTTTTCTGGGTTGCCTCAATACATTGAACCATAAGCTGACCAATAGGTTCACAACATTTAAAGGTAAGATATACACAGACAAAAAAATGAACCAAGGTTACAGTTAATCAAGCGTAGTAAGTTGTATGGGTGCAACTTCTAAGTATGTAATAAACTAAGCTGGTTAAGCATGTTGTGTGGATACAGCCCTAAAGTAGAAATTGCTGAGTATATATCTACATTTGCACACTATGTAGAGAACCACAGAGATGACCTTGGAGAAGGAATGCAGTGGCTAACAAAACATGAATTAAACCTAGGCAAGAAAGAAGGCGTTAGAAAGAAACTTAAAGTGACTCCACCTTGACTCTCTTTGATATAAGAGGGAGAGAAGAGAAAATGCTGTCAGGCTTTCAGGATTTTGATACTATCTCCCATATCAATAGAGTTCTAGTATTTGTTGTGGAGTCTCCTTCCTGACCTAGCCTGCCTCAAAGGGCTGATGCATTACATTGACCATAACATAATTTGTTTGTGTCTTAGTATGTTGGGCGAAAAGCTTCCCATTATGGCTTATAAAGGAAGAGTTGTGTTTTAGAGTGTTGTGTGAACCTGGCCAATTGTGATTTATTCAACAAACCTTGAGTAAACAACCAATGAATTTCCCCATGACCAGCCTTCTGAAAAAATTAGCCCCCTCCTTAAAAGGGCTCTGATGTTACGGCCCTGCTGGACTCGTCTTCTGATGAGGAGTGTCACTCCTCATCAGAAGACGAGTCCAACAGGGCCATAACACTGGACGCCAACATGTCAGGAGGGCACCTTGTTAGAATAGCCAGCTGTAAGACTCTGGGGAAACGGCTCTGGAAGTAAATAGCAACTCCATGCCTCTAACAAGCTCCTCCAGGGCCATAATCAGCAGCTTGGCTAACTTCACAGTCCCAGGGATTCCTATCAGACCTGTGTAATTTCAGTACGCAAATCTATGCTGGTTCCTGAAGCAGCCAAACAGGAGTAGTTCAGGGAAGGGTATTGGGCCTTAAAAGTGGTGAGGACAATATTAATGCCATGCCCTTTAATTATAATAATTGGCTTTAATAACCAAAGCAAGGATGAGAAGTACTGTGAATTCCCTTTTTGTAGGACAATCTCTGTTCCCAGAAAGGTGGAGTGACCAAATTGTTCCTTGGGCTGTGCTGCTTTAATTGAATCCCCTCCCTCTGCCTGGTTCCCATGGTGAAATGGATCAACAACCTGGGCTGGTATAAAGTACAGCAAACTAGGTAGAGCGAAAGGATGGATAACAAAACCACTTTTATGTGCATTATTTACTTAGCTGGGTGCCATGGAGTTGCACTTGACTTCTGGTGACTGCAGAGGCAATTGTTTGTCATCTGGACTTGTCTCTAGTAATATCTTGTAGCTCTTCCAAGGTCATTCTGATATCTTCCCCATCTTCTATGTTGCTTAACCTTATCAAGCATGCTAATTTCTTCTAGTCCGTCCTTCCTTCCTTCCTTCCTTCCTTCCTTCCTTCCTTCCTTCCTTCCTTCCTTCCTTCCCTCCTTCCTTCCTTCCTTCCTTCCTTCCTTCCAGTATTTCTACACCATCAACCTCGAACTGATTCCTGCAATGTATACAAAATATAAAATACAAAAAAATTAATTATTGATCAAACTTGTATTCTGCCAAACTCCCAATGACTCTGGGCACCTCACAACAATCAAAACAAGGAAATTGCAATAAAGCCAGTTAAAGGGAAAGAAAAAATGAAAGATAAAAGATGCCAAGAATGACAGACTAGATGGGAACAAAGCAAGGGTCTCATTCTCTTTCACCAAAGGCCTGGGCAAACAGCCAAGTCTTCACTGCCTTTTAAACATCAGAGTGGGGACCATCTAGATCTCAGGGGGAATCTCATTCCAGAGGGCAGGTACTACAACAGAGAAGGTGCACTTCCAGGGTCCTGATAGATGACACTGCTTAATTGAAGGAATCCAGAGTGTGCCAACCCTACAAGATCGAATCAGCCAGGCACTATACTATAGAAGACAGGTAGACCCTCAAGTAACCAGTATAAAACAGTATATTAATAGAAATACATATCCAAATACAAACAGGCACTGACACAACTAGCAACCAATATCTAACCCCTGTGCCCCCCGCCAATGTCTGCTCAAACAAGACAGACTTTACTAGCTTGCAAAAGGCTGCCTATGGGCCCCTGGGATCCCCTCTCTGCACATAGACCAGATCAGATGTCTTCCTCACCTGGAGAAGATTACCTCAAGGAAGTCTGGAGCCAAGCCATGTAGGTCTTTATAGGTCAAAGCCACTGCTCTGAACTGGACTCTACCTGTTGTTCCAGCCGAAGCCATAAGTCCACAAAGTTCAGCCAAATTCCAAACTTGTTTCTTTGGGGGATGAACAACCCAATCCAGAGCTACAGTTGAAACAATTGTGAAACCAGAATATTTCTTGACCAATGGTAATTCCATCTTGCTTGAACTGAGTTTAAGCTTGTTTCTATCCAACCTGATCTTCACAACCTCCAGACACCAGATTAGGACTTCCGTAGCATTTCTGGCTGGACTGGAGTAGTGATGTAGAATAGAGTATCATCAACATACTGATGAAGCCTCACCCCAAGCGAACAACTGACTTCTTCTGTACAGGTAGTCCCCAGTTTAAGAACGAGTTCCATTCCCAAGATCTGTCAAGTCGAATTTGTATGTAAGCCAGAACAGTACTATTATATAATACTGTATAAGTAGTATTGTATAATGAACTTGAACCATTGTGTATTTAACTTGAATCACTGTGTATTTAACTTGAATTTAGCTACAATAGGCTCTGTTCTTAACTATGGTTGTCCGTATCCCAGGCGTTCTTAACCTGTATAGATTTAACACTTCATGTATATGTTAAAGAGTAGCAGGAAGAAAACCAAGCCCTGTGATACCCCAAATTGGAGAACCCACAGGCTCAATTGCCCCCCACCCCCCCACTAATGATTGGAACCATCCACCAAAGTAGGAATGGAACCACATAGAACGGTGCTTCTAATCCCCGCCTCCATAGGTGGTCTGGTAAGACGGTCAATGGTACTGAAGATCACTGAGAAGTCTTACAGGACCAAAAATGATGCACTCCTACTCTTTAGGTCCCAACGTAGGCCATCTACCAGTGATAACTAATCAAGTTTGCATGTCGTGAGAGTGCAGCAGCAAGACCTTCGTTGTGGAAATACAGCCAGTTTGAGGCAGTTTGCTGTGTTGGTGTGGAAAGGCTGTAGGGGAATGGTTTTGCATGTAGTTGGTGTCAGATTCAGTGCAGGATCTCGAAGTAAGACAGGAAAGCAAGTGAAGACAGTTGCTGCCAACAGGCCTGTGGACTAGCATGTGCCATTTCTTTGTTTTTTTTAAAAAAACATTTTATTAAATTTTACAATTAAAAAGATAAAAACTAATGCAAACTAAAACAATAAGACTAAAAAGAAAAAGCAAAAAGTGCAGAAAAGAAGAAAAAATAGAAAGAAAAAACAAAAAAGAAAGAAAAAATAAGAATATAGTAAAGAAAAAGAAAAGAAATATATAAATGACTTCCTCCTTCATTGCAATAAGTATAAGCAATTTTAGTAACTTATCATCTTCTCTTAAAATACAACAAATGGTCTCTTCTTCCCATATCTTATCTCTTATCTATAAACAAATCCATAAACCCTGATCATTCAGTCGTTCATGTGCCATTTCTGTTAACTCAGAGCCATGCTAGGTTTGGTGTGGCACTTCAGGCACTACACTCCACCACTGGGCAGGGTCCAGAGCCATTTGGGGAGGGGTGTTCAGGTGTTTAAGACACTTATTTTGACCCTGAACGCCCCCACCCCCCAAACCTGCAAAACCAAAAACAGGCCTGAAGTTTTGGCCTTATGCATTCTGGGGATGGGATCTGAAAGTCATAATATGGATGCTAATAGGCTGTGTCTGGCCCTGGGTCACCTTCTGCATTGGAGCGTAGAAAGTATTGACTTAGGAGATGAAAAGGGCTTAGATCATAGCTACAATATGGAAGGGAGTTGGCCTTCCTTCTTGTTAATTGCTAATTGCTCCTGGTTCAAGCCCTACAACCAAAGCAAAAAAGGGTTACCAGTCTTGCAAGGAAATGACATACACGAGAGTTGACCCACTGTCCTGATTCGAATTAATGTTAGCAGATGCAAGGGACTCTCGTGCCTGTTGCATTCAGTGCACTAGCTGGCTGCCAGTTATCTGGGTGAATGGCCTCGTCTCGCCTGGCCTGGAATGAACTCATGTCAAAAAAGTGGGACAAGGACAACCTGCCAATCTGTAAGTCAGCACTTTCTCATCAGGGTTCTTATCCCAAGGACTTCGCTTTATCAGAGAGGGAAACTTGGACAGCAGCGGTTGAAGGTTTGCTTAGGGTTTCAAACAGTGCCAGGCAGTGAAATTCTCCTGCCTTTCTATACTACCGCTTTTTATTCAATCTGATAAAAAAAAAAATTGCTTGAGACAATGCTTTCCAAGAGAAAAAGAATTGGATGAAAATCATGGAAGTGGAGTGTGCTCTTGTTGCATGCCGTGACATGCTTAACTGGGCTATGAAGGGGGTTACGGTACTATGCAGAGTAGAGTACTGTTGGTCAACTGTGGGATACAGAATCTTGTTTGAAGTTCAGGTTACTTGTTCTAGTCAACGGCACCAAGCAAACACGAGAGAGGGAATAAACAGAAAGTTAGCCCTGTTTTTTTCTTCCAGCACATAGACAGGTCTTGGAGCAGCCCTGTCCAAACAGGACCTTTCCAGCAACTCCTTCTTTGTGTACCTCTTCCTTTTCCCAGGCATACCACAGGGAGGGGTGGAGTAGATAGGAGGATAGGAGAGCTTCCCCTGACTCTGCGGAGGTATAGTGACTCTGGCTGGGTTACTGCAGACTTTTGTTTTAATTGCTTCTTTTTTTCCCCAGACTGTACAAAAGAAACCCACAAAGAACAAAAGAAAACAACAGCTTCCAAGCCATCTTTGTGGTGACTGGACTTCCTGTAAAGATTATTGTTCTGCTTGAGCAGGAAATCCCTCATCATCTGCCACCAGCTCATGGGAGTGAATGCTTATCCTGGTTTAGTGGCGGTCTAGATTGGTTGCATTGTGCAAACACAGCCGTTTAGTGTTGAGGTGGCCAAGCAATAGGTCTGCATGGCCTGCCTTTCTATGCCCAGTTCCCTACTTCTTTGCTTTCACACTTCAATAACATCTCCAGGCAACAGATCAAGAAGGAACTCCTGCTATGGGCCTTTTTCAGGAGCAATGTTACTGACCCTGCTAGGGGAGAGTCCTGACTTTTAGAAATGGCTGGAGATTTTTTCACCTTCCCTTGAAGAAATTGGGGAAAATAATTCACCGGATTTCTCTACCCACAGATTTGGTGGAGAATTTCAGAAGCCCGTTTATACCAGCTCTTATTTTAAAATTCAGTGCCCCAACAAGAATTCTTGCTCCCCAACCTAGAGAGACTTTGATATGTAAAGAAGAGGGCATTTTTAAACCAAAATGCTTATTTTCCCAACCACAAATTCTGTTAGTCACACTGTTTACAAAGATGGCATCAACACACTCATAAATGGCTATGGGCTTGTTCACGTACACCAGTGTTTCTCAACCTTAGCAACTTTAAGATGCGTGGACTTCAACTCCCAGAATTCCCCAGCCAGCTGCCCTGCACCTTCCAAATTGTTCCTTATAAGATCTTATGAGCAGAGTTTATGTCAATTTCTGAGTAAGCTTGGATGTGACCAATTGGTCTTATTTGTCAATGATCAAATATTGGCAAGAAGTTAGAGGGCCCCTGACCTATGGTATCCTATCTTACCAGATCCTGTTTTTAGACCTGGTGAGGGCAGTGCCTTGTGTAAACACACAGAGCTGCTGGTCTCATGTTTAATTTGGCTTGGCAGGAGAAAGTGACGTACAAACGCAGTCAGAGTGTGGCTGAGGGCTGTTGGATTAGAAAGCTGGAGAAGATGGTTACTTGGTCTCTTCTGTCATAGGCCAAACTATCCAACCAAGAACTTAAAAATACATATTTCTATTTCTTTTTAACGTTGGTTGTTGTTTTTCTTTTGTAAGAACCCCTTTCTAAGACTGGATCATTCTTCAAGGATAGGTGGATTTGCAGATGCGAGTGGCATTCTGTGAAATACAATGTGGTCTGTTTTGATATGCAAGCAATAGATTGGTGGTCCTCAGCAGCTTGGCGGTATTCCTTTTGTAATCACAGGTATGATTTCTGGAAGGGCAGGACTGCTGATGTGATGAGTTTAGCCTTCTGCATAATGCCTGAATGGAATTAGAGAATGTTACTTCGTAATGTTGTATTACTCCAAGAGCATTTGTGATAGCAGTCTCCCCCATCCTGGTGCCTTCCAGATTGTTAGGACAACAAATATCAGAATTCGCCACCAGCTTGGCTGTTGTTGAGAATTTTAGAAATTGCATTTCAAAACATATGGAGAGCACCATCATTCTTGCAGTACCACTTTCATGGATTCTGCCTTAATTATGAAGGAATTACCAAGTTTTCACTTAAAACAGCAGTCATATTTTCCTCCCCAACCCTTAAATAAAAGAAAAACCTTCAGCTTTTTGGCCCTTAAAGCACATCCACCACCCAATTGTTCTTCAACGTCACACCCCCCCAAATGTTACCAATATACATCACACCAACTCTTTTTGCAGATTAATGGTCCCACAAAAGTGTTGGTTGTTGAAAGCCAAGGAATAGTGGATCTCTTGCTACAGGAGAGGTGGGAAATCTTGGGGCTGCCAGATATTATTGAACTACAGCTCCCAGCATCCCTAACCATTGGCCATTCAGGCTGGTATTGCTGGGAGCTATAGTTTAGCAAGGCCCAGCAGGCCACAGCATATGCTAAGCTTAGGGTTCTTGTGTGTGTGTGCACGTGACTTTGTAGTGGCTTGCCCTTGCCTTCTTCCCAGGGTTGAGAGAGAGTGACTGGCCCAGAATCAACTAGCTTGGCTCCATGCCTAAGGTGGGACTAGAACACATAGTCTCCCAGTTTCCAGCCCGGTGCTCTAACCACTATACCAAACTGGCTCTTTCAGTTGGTGTAGACCTTGGTTAAGTCTTGAGTGCTTAGCATATAATAAAAGCCTATTCTATTGGTTCCTTTATGGGTTGATGTATTATGTAAACCTAAAAAATAGGAGAATTCAGGAACCAATCGTAATATCTATTTATAAAATATAGGACTGTACACGTGTGCTTTATTGGCTTTCTCCAGCTATAGGCTGTTCCATAAAGGCAGATCTAAGTAGATTTAAAGTGCTACTATGGCTTGTTGTACTACATGAGACAGTGATGGTACCAAGTCTTCACTGACGCGGACCTTGATCCTTTCTAGTAGCACTCCTTTCATGAGAGTTTCTCTTTCCCAATCTTTCCCAATCTCTTTCAGGACCCTGCTCTTTCATTAGCAACGTGCCCTGGCAGCTGAGTTCAAGGTGAGTTGGTATGTTTGCTGAGCAAGGACCCCAAAAATTTTCCATCCCATGGAAAGTTGCTGAGGCTGCTGGAAATCAATGCCTTTTGTGGTCACGATAGGCAGGCACACAACGGAAAGCAACGCCCCTCTTAGCCCTTGCCCTGGCTGTTTGCTCTCAACCCGTCAAAGGGTCACAGCATGTTTGCTTGCCTTTGGAATCACCAAAATTGTAAAAATGCCGTTCCATCCCTTCTTCTTTCATGAAAGGCCTGAATTTCTCCCTCCCAACCATGTCAACACTTATTGTCAGAATGACATTGGAGAATTTTGGGATGACTTTTCTCGGATTCTTCCTTCTTCAGCAGAATTGTGCCTCTTTTGACAGCCCATCAAACAACACTTGGGTGACTGCCCAGAAGGTGATTTAAATGGTGAAGACTCTGGGAAGGGTGAGCCCTTTAAACAATCTTCTGCCTTTCAATCTCATGTCAACCACCCAGCTGACTGCCAGGGAAAGCAAGTGATCTCTGCAGGCTGACAAGTAGGCTTAAATCCTGATGGGCTAAGATAAGGAAGAGTGTGCACGCAAGGGTTTATATGTGCATACTTGAAGATACACACTCTTTGGGGGGAGTCTATGCTATTTTATGTTATTTTTTTTAAAACATACACAACAGTACAACCCCAGCTAGCTAATAAAACAAACAAAAACAGGCTATAAGCAAAAAGTAAAAAAAGAATAATGAACAATAACAAGAAAAACAGAAACAATTACAAATTATTGAGGCATATTACCTGTAGATCATATTAAACGATATGTAAACATTTCCAATTAAAAAAGAAAAAAAAACTATTGTGAAATATCACACAATCTGTGCCAAAGGGAAAAATATTGTGTCATTTTTTGATTAGTAGAAAACATTGCCTTTTCAAAAACAGATAGATTACACACGCCTTGAATCTGATCCTTAATATCTAAAATAATAGCACATTTCCAATTTCTCAGTATAATTCTCTAAGCAATACCCCCTACCTGATACAACCAAGGTTCCTCAAAAACAATCAAATTCCACATATTTGGAACTTTATTCAACATAACATTACATCCTCCAGATGCTCACATTGTCAGGAAATGGCTGGTTTTGGCCAAAGGTTTCCCTGCCCATAAGGTAGACAGAGCCAAGGTGAATAACCAGTAATCTGGCTCAGAATAAAGCAGCAGCCTCTGTTCCTAAAGATGCTTTAGGGGCATCAGCAGGGTGTGGTTAAAGAAGTCAAGGTGATGGCCATGATGTGTGATCAAAGCTCCACCTGTGTTTTATGTGGGTTGCATGTTTGATGCATGTAGATAACAGGTGGACCTTCAATCCCACCATTGCGGCAGCCATCTTGACTTTCAACCAGACCCTGCAGACACCCTGGACTAGTGGTCAAAAAGCACAACAGTATGTGCTGAATAGGGCACGCAACTAGGATGAAGGTCACCCTTTGAGTGACTTGCCAGAGGCACACTTCCCTAAATAGCGGATGGGGCCAGGTCAAAAACTGGATTTAACTGGAGTACATACATTTCACTTAAATGCAATTAAAGGTACAGTTGGTCACAACCTTACCAATACTTTCTCACTTCTGTCCTATTTATTTATTAAGTTAATTTCAGCTGCCCAATTGACATAATACAACATGGTAAGAACCCTGGAGGCCTCTGGGGGGGCCGCACCCCAGCTTTCAAAGGCTATATGTAGGTTGTACACCTACAGTAACCCATGCGAGAACTCTATCAGCACCCTCTCATCAATTGATCAGCTCAGTCGGCCTTCACAGGTTAGCACTAGATATGAAGTGGCTTTTTCAGCATAGTTCGGCTGGCCAGGATGACTCACAAATCCTGTTGGCTTCCCAGAGATTAAGTACAAGTACAGCCATGTGTGCAAGAACAGAGAAGGAAGGGAACGATGCCAAGAAGTGATGCAGGTGTCCTATGTCACCGCACCAGCATAGTAACGCTCTGCTTACAAACAGCCTCCGGGTAGACAGGTGTGACCTTCTTGATGGCCAAGAGAACAAGTGACAGAGACTGTGTGTATATTTCCAGTGACCTGTGCAGGTTGCCATGGAAGTAATATGCAAGTCAGTGTTCTTAGCCAAATGCGTCAAGTCCATAGCAGGCAGAGCATGGAGGTGATTTCCCTCTTCTCCTGTTTAAGGAACTTCTTTGCTTCTTTAGATGGGACAGCCAAAACACCTATAATGGGTCATTCACCTGAATAATTCCCCACTCCCCACTTCACTGCCAATTTTCCATCACAGGATTTTAAGTATAGCATGGATTAAATAGTAGTTTTCCCAATAATGGTGTTTACCTCTCATTCACTCCCCAGTTTGGTGTTTTTGAAAAGACTCACTTTGAAAATTAGGGTTTTTTTAAAGTTTACACCACCTCCTGAAGCCATATAAATTAGACATGGAGAAATGAATACAAACTTACATAATTTTGCATTTTCAACCAATCCATGAACTGAATGATCATTTGAAATACCCAGTTGGTTGAATTTTATTAATAACAAAACTGTTATTTGAGTCTCTTATAGAACTATTACTACAAGGATGCATATATTCATGAAAAACAATTCATAAAGTACACTATATTGATGCAAAAATAATGTTTGTTGGGGAGAAAGTGCATTTTGGGAGAGACATATACCAAAATCATACAGATTTTTTATGGACTTACACACATATTTTATTAAATTTGATCACCAAATTTGACATATTTGCAAAGCTGGGAAACTGAGAAGAACCAAACTCAAGAAACTGAAACCAATGTCCCCATCTGTAGTACAAATATAAGACACGAAAAACTTTGCAGTTGTTCATCACCAAATATTGCCACTGGGAGTCTCATCCTATCTACTAAATAAAGGATTGACATTGAGTCAGAATGTCCTGACATCAGGGTTCAGTGTGATCCAAGTCGATGGAAGACACACAGTTTCTTGTTTGAATGGTTCTCTGTTTGTGTGTATGGACAGAGTGGTCTTCTACAAAGTCAGTTCACTGATGCCTCTAGTCCAGTATGGTCTCCTCTGTACAATAGACTTTGAGGTGTTTTTTTCAGCACTACTACAAGAGATATGGGGATAAGGTGTATTTTTTTAACCTCTGCACAGACCAAAATCTGCACTTTCCTAAATTCATGTTGCAATTTGCAGTTCCCAGAATCCATTTATTAATGGAAGGTTCTCATAAAACTTGTGCCTAAGAAAGAAATAAAAACCTATTATGTTTGGTGCAACTTTGATAAATGATGAGAATATGCAAAAGTTGTATATATGTGGGGAACTGTTTAGAAAATCCATACATACTTTCACACTTTAGGGCAAACCTTTTTTTTCCTAGTTGCCTGTTGATGCAGAAACTGAGATAGCACATAATCTAAGAATGGAAAAATGGAATGCTGTTAATCAGTTTGTACTGTAAAGGGGGAAAAGATGAAACTTGAATGTTCATTATCTTGGGTGTGTACAAATGCAGTGCCAGCATGTCTCTGAATGTTATCAACATTCAGAGTTGTGACTGCCTATATTTATAATTCAATGGTATAATGGGATGTTCTAAATGGATCTTCTCTAAGTGTTTTGACAACAGGTAGATTACATATGAAACATATATTGGATAAGGTATAATTGCCATAGTTTCTACTGGAACTCTAATGTAATATAGTAATTATATGAGCACCATTTCCAGCCAATAGATGGTGATGTTCCATACTCTTAATGCATAAACAAGGCTGTTATTACTGTCCTGTTTTAGAGAAAGTTCCTGAAAAGATTATATCCATGCTGAAAGTTGTGTTATCCCAGTAGCTTGCAGTTTATCCATTTAAGCTCCTGTATTTTCCAGCAAAGCTCCATCTTACTTTTCCAGTTCATCTTTTGGGTCTTTCGAAACTTAGGGGATGGATTTCATAAATAAGTGCCTCATAACAGGCATGCCGGATTTAGCTTGTCTAAAATCCAGTCTGCTTCTAATTATTTTAAATCTGAATTTTGTGGGGTTGGATTCATACTTTTTATATTTGCTTTGTTGAATACATTTCAGTGGCCAGGGCACATAACTACCAGGAGGTGATCGTAGATTTTTTAAAACTGAAATGGACATCCTTAAACATGGCTAATTTAGGGAATTTAGTAGATTACAAGAACATTACTGGCAGAGTAATGACATTGATCTCACTGTGAACTGTGATAGGCCACTAAGCCCCTGCTAATGCTTACCCAAAACATTTGCTACTTGAAGTAGAATGCAAATGGTGACTGTCGCATCCTGGCTAGTGCCACGTTACCAGTCATGCTGCAGTGGATAGAAATGCTATGTATATCCATCTAATTTTTGTTAGTGTTTTTTTAATCCTTCAAAAAAAAAGCAGGACTTAATGCTGCATGCAACAGAAACGTCATGGAATCACTGACTTCATTTGACTCTGGGATCTACCACAGGATCATGAAATGTGGGTAGGGCATGATGGAACTCTTGCATCAGATAAGGAAGCTTATCGAAGTATCTCCAGCCTGCTCTTTCTCAAGAGTGTTTTCTTCTTTGACCTGCTGTGCCATTTAAGAGATTTCTGTAGGCTGAAAAGTAATTTCCAGTCTAAAAAGGGTACTTTCAAGCAGTACTTTCCCTGGGGCTTGTTAGAGTTGGATACATTCTCCTAGACTGCTGCCTTGTTGAGTACGCAAAAAGCACTCCAGCCTTGTGAGCTACCATTGGGGATAAGCGATCCCCAGCTTAGTGAAAGTAACAGAAGTTTCTCTCCTTCAGCCTGGACTCATATCTGCAAAATGGGCCTAATCATGCAGAGCTATTTTAAAGGGATGTAGAACATAGTACTTTGAACATTGATCCATAACCACCACATCTTGGTTGCTAAAGTCTGGATGATCACTAGATAGCCTCAAAAAGATACCAAAAACTCTCTTTTCTGCCATATTGAGACAGTCTGGATTTTTGCTGCCTCAGTACGATAACTTAACCATAAATCTTAAAGATAGTTGGGTTTACAATCTGAAATAATCCAGAAAAAGTCCTTTGCTGATAGCAGCAGCTTTTCTGGTGATAATGCTTGGAGTGGGAAAGCAGAGGTTGGCTAATCGGTGTGCTTCCAAGCAGCTTTTCCCTTGCTCAGTGCAATACTGGACACAGGATATAAATTCCAGGTCAAACAACTACAAGTAACAATTGGCTTTTGCTATAGCTCTCGGGAGTAATTAGCAGAAAGACAAGAAGCTGATCTTTAAAAAGTGATATTATCTGAACGTACTTATTATTGTCAAAAGCAGTTGACATTTTCATTCTAGGTGCTGAGAATGAGACCCAATGTATTGTTGAAGCTCAATACCAATGTTTTTAATTAAGTTCAGTTTTGGAACTTTTACAGGACAACCCTACTCGCATGGGTGGTGAGCTCTGACATCTGAAGTTTTCCAAATTTTGAAGACCATCCAGGCTGCTGCCTGCAAGGGAGGGGAGAAGCTTTTGCATCTCTTCCTCCACTTCCTAAGCTTTTCTTTTTAAGGAATTCCAGTCATTAAAACCAATCAGAGGGAATAATTCTACCCCATCCTCTCCAAGACTGATGCACCTTACATGCCATTTTAGGACCCTGATACTAGATTTCCCGCTCCAGAGAATGCTGATTTCAGAGGAAGTAATCTGAATAAATCTACAGGCTTTGTCCGATGTGTGAGCCTCACAATAATGTGATTTGTTTGGTTTTGGCTCAGCATGTGATAGGAACCCAGTCACTGGTATTTATAAATCATGATGGTGGAATGTGTAAACTCAGCCATTTTAGCTCAAACGGGCATTGGAAGAAATGAGAAATACAAGGGGCTGGCTTTCATGATCTCAGCCACAGCTTTAACAAGCTGGTTAAGTGGGCCTAATTCATGCCCAAACAGGCCTTTATTCTGAACCCCATTCCTATGGATCTGAATAGGGTTAACATATCTGGGCTGCAAAAATCCAGATGGCCATTATATAGCAACAACAATCTAGAACATCTAATTCTTTGCTGCCATCTAGGTCTTTCCAGCTCAGGTATGATAGCCCTGCTTTTAAATGCCAGCTGCCTGAAGATTTCCAGCTCAGGAAATCTAAATTTCCCTGAAGGCTCCACTCCTCTTCCACCTTGTAAAGTTTTTTTTACTATTAGGTCAAGAGAATGGCCTAGTTCACACATTACACTAAACCATGGGGTTTTTTGGGTGGTATTTACACCTAATGATCATCCTTAAACCAGGGTTTAAAGAACTCAGTGGCTGGGCTGATACCACAAATTGAGCTATGATTTGTATTGTCTACTCTTTATTGAATAAACCACAATGGGCTGGCTTCACACAGCATACTAAGCCAAAATCAAATAAACCACACTGTAATTTAGCACAATGTGCCAACCTAGTCATAACTGTTACTGGATATACATACAGTACTTGCTAAATCATGATGTTTTTGTCTTTGTTTTGGCTCAGTGTGAAATTTCAATCAAATCATCCCCAACAATAATTCCCGATAAGCATGGCCATATGAGTTTATCTATTTGTTACATCATTGATATACTGCACTATTCCATCTGATTCCAGTAGTTCAAGAGAGCCGTAATCTGTAGGCACTAGGCTGGGGAAGGCTGTGCTACATAATGATCAAATGACATTACCATCCTTGGTTCCAAAGGTTCTGTAGAAATAAATACCTTTCTAAACAAACTGACACATGTCATTTCTTCCATGGATGTCTCTTATCCTACCCAGACTGGAGACGAGAGAACCTAAGTTCACCAGTGTTTGTTACTGGCTTTGCCAAGGTCAATTAACCTGCCATAATAACCATTGAAACTGGTAGTGCTAGTCAATCTTGATCTTATTTCCCCTCTTGAGCTAACCAATCTATGCAAATCAAAGTTAACTGTTGGTTAATTTGTTGACAGGCCACATTCTTGCCATGCAAGCCCATGAGGGCCTGGTCATGGTGTCCACATGGGGCGGTGGTGCAAGCAACCTTCCAAACCAGCTGTTTGAATGGCAACTTGGCAAAGGAAGCTTTCTGAAGCCTATTTCTCTTGGCAGGTACTCATACCTGAAGATCAACTAAGATGTCTACTGTTATTTGTTCCCAAGAGACTATTTCTTTGTATATGATGCAGTCTTGTTTTTATAGTTGATTAACTGCCAACTTGGGGATCGTGCCAGAGCCTGCTATATAGGCAGATGTCAAGAAGAGAGTTTCTTTGCCCATTGATACCCCAAGAGGTACATTATTTCATGCATGGTTTTGGCATTTTTGTCCCACATGCCTTTGTCATGTGAAGTGAGGCCACGAGTGGTAAGAAGCAAAACCACAGGAAGACAACCTCTTCAGGTAAGTGGCCCTAATGGAACATTTCATCACAGACGTGTAGATCAATTGCCGTGAGAGGTGGGGGTGTGCCCATCAAAATACACCACCATGGTGTGGTCAGCTACCAAACTCCATTTCTAGCCCACACTTGAAACGCCCAAATACCCCGTCACTCCAGCCTTACATTTCTAGACGTACTGTTGGTCTGCAGCCTCCGGCCACTTTTATTGTTTTAAACTGTGTGGGATCCAGAGGCATTCTGGAAAAAAAAGGATGACGTTGCAGATTAGTGGAACTGCAATTCCGCATTTAATATTTTGCACTATAAGAATCTGAAAAAAGAATGAACCCCAAGCAGGGCATGGATGACAATAGTGGATGACAATGGAAGCATTCATAAGTGCGCTGACATCTATACACAGGATGCTGCCTACATCTGGTAGCTTTTTCCATTGCACTGCCCTCCTTCCAGGGGTGTCTGCAGGGGGGACAGATGGTGCCACAACCGCACAGAAGAAAGGGATGGAGTTTTGATTGCATAATTGTGGTCGCTAACTTGACTTTTTTGACCCCCTCCCTGTGGATGCTCCTGTCTCCGTCTGAAACCGTCTGCCTAGAAAAGCTCTTACCTTCTCATGCTAAAAATACTTCGCCTGAAGATCAAGATACTGTAGTTGGATAGTTGTACAAAATTATGGTTTCCCTGGCTTTGCTGGATAAATTTTGTTTCTAGTATCGATGGGAACTTTTTAATAAACATTTAAAATATGATGTGCCTTTACTACCAGGAATTCCTATGGTTGCTCCGGCTGGCAGAAAGTTAATTAAAGGAAGTCAAGCATAAATAAACAGGATACCTTCTAACACCATACCTATTTTCTTCCAACTTCCCCAAAGTTTCCTTTCCCTCTGAGAAAAGATTGTTTTTTCTATCTCCTTCTCTGGATGCTTTTAAATTTCTTTCCAACTTCTTTGGGAGGCCTTTTTGAGCTTCTATAATTGCTGTAATGTTGAGGATACTGGCGGTGTTGTCATTTTGTGTTACATTTATGTCTCTCACTTTGCAGACTCCTCCAGATCTACTCTGCTTCCATTATTGGAAAAAGTTCCATGGGAGCAGTTCCCTCATGATTTTTGCCTTTGAGATTTCATTAGACCAGTGTTTCTCAACCTTCATAGCTTGAAGATGGATGGACTTCAACTCCCAGAATTCCCCAGCCAGCTGGCTGAGGAATTCTGGGAGTTGAAGTCCATCCATCTTCAAGCTGTCAAGGTTGAGAAACACTGCATTAGACACACAAGCAGCTGAGGAGATTGCTGGAATGAAAGTTAGGACCTACTCTGCTCTCCTGGGCTACCCTATAAGTAATGGAAATGCCAGAGCTCATGAGAATTTTACCCATTTTTTCTTCATTAAAAAAAATGTTAGTAACCATTTCTTTGCCATTAAACAAAATTGTCCCCCAAAATGCAGAATAAGGTTTTGGCATGGCATTCACCTTTTTCACTAGGCAAACCCCAAATGGCTAGCAGGCAAGCATTTCAGGGGAAATGATAGAGAACAGCTGAGACCATTGACTTGAATGAAGCCTGGAGCCAGAAAGAAAGCCTTTATTTATTAATCACAGGTTCCACAAAGACTTATTCCAAGTCAAAGGGTCTCTGCTCCACCATGTTCCTCTCAAGCCTAATGAACCCTGTGCAACACTCAATTAGCCATAAAGAGCAAGTAGGAAATGAGTAGTCTGCAAAACAACCCAGACACCCTGAAAAAAGACACAAGCAGAGCAGGAAATGACTGAACAAACCTGATGGGTAACTTATCTTGATGAGCAAATGCTGCATCTGCTTAACCTTTGACAAGCCTAAGAATTGCTTGGAAGAAGACCTGATTCTCCTCCCCTAAGACCTCATCCCACAAAGGAGCACACACTTATTCCAATGCTTATTCTGATATCTGCAATTCAGGCAGAGACTAGGAGTGAGGTTAACCACTCAGGGCATTGGCTTACAGAGCATTTATGCCCAAGGTAGAACCTCCTATAACTGGCCTAGCCAGCTGATGACAGTAATCCTCTCCCCCCAACAGTGATGGTGCGGAGAGCAACAGGAAGTCTACTGTTACATCGGTAAACAGTGCAGTGGAGAAATCTGGAGAGATCCTGGTTCAAGTCTCCTCTCAGCCATGGAAACTCACTGGATGGGTGGCTTTGGGTCAGTCACTCTCTCAGCCCAATCTACCTCATAAGACTGCTGTTGTGGGAATAAAATGTAAGGAGATCTCCGCATAACCTACTTTGAGGTTTTGGAGGTAAGACTGTACATAAATGTAACAAATGACTTTAAAAATCCTGCTTTATAGTGAATCACATTGTTGGTCCATCTGGTTCAGCATGGGTTATGCAGCTTACTGAATCATGGTTTGCATAAGACACAGTTGGATAGATTTACACATCACACTGTGCCAAGACCAAACAAACCACATTGTGGCTTAGTACAATGCAGGTTTTTTCCTTGTGGGTTTTAGATAAGCTGCAATGGCTTGTTCAACAATAAAGGAATACGCAGTCAAGAAATACACTGCAGACTAACACTTGGTAGAGTGTCAGTCAATCACAATAGCCTGACTCCAACATAACTAATCTATAAATTATGGTTTATAAAATACAGTGATTGGGTTCACACAGCCTGCTAAACTATAATGTAGTTTGATTGGTTTTAACTTAGCACATTGCCAAGCCACATGTAATAGTCAAACCAAAGAAGGAAGAATCACACAGATTTCAGAAATTCATCTTTAATATAGTCAGAGAAAAATATATAATCATGGGCTGGGCTACCTTTTCTCACACATGGTGCATTAACTCAGCCACGTAAAACACGGTTTATGGCTTAGCACAATATTATTGAATGCTGCGTGTTGAGGGACCTGGACACTGACATAGTGCAGTGAAGAATCCCTGTGATTCCCAGGACTTCAGGAACAAGTCTTTTTCAGCCATTCTGAAACAAATAAATAGGAGCCAGACATACCTGGCCACGTTATCAAAACTTTAAGGTCACTGGGGCATGACTATTTTAGGAGTTTATCAACTAGACATCCAACCATATACAGTATATTCTACAAGCATATAGCTAGCCCTACATCACTTCCAAGACTATCAAGCTGCAAATCAGTCATGCGTCTTGCAAGAATATTTGGTTGACAAGTGTTATCTTCTCGGAATGACTCTTCCCAAATTCTTCTGTCATCTCTGATACATGACAAAACCTCAGCTAGCAACTCTGACCCCCTTCTTTAGCCTTTCCACACTCTTAAGGTACAGACTGTCTTCTGCTGCCCCTTACAGCACCTGCAAATGGGGGAGTAGGGTGAATGGTAGGAACAAGAATAATGGTGCTGCTGTGGTTGGACTCCAGACCAAACCTTTTGGCCCTACACCCTGGGCAGGGGAAGAGGCAGCTTCAAACATTTAACAGAAGAATTTGAATTGAAGAATTCCTGACCAAGAATTTGGTCCTGTCCTGGCTGCTTTCTGGTAGCCCTCTGAAAAAATACTGGTCATGACTGTTGGTTGTGCTCAAAATCGAGCCTCTTTAACTTTGAAGAGGCTAGTTTTGGAGCACAACAAACTTGCAGAGAATAGGAAAAGTCTCCTTGCTCCACGAGGGAGGGCGGTGGTGTAAGACTAGAGAGTGTATGTGTGCAGGTGAAAATAGCAGGTGAAGCATTCAGAAATGTAGGAGGCACGCAAGTGGGGACCGGGTAGGTGAAAAAAGAGCCAGTTTGATCTAGTGGTGAAGGCTCCAGGCTAGAAACCAGGGGAGGGTGAGTTCTAGTCCCGCCTTGGGCATGAAAGCCAGCTGGGTGACTTTGGCCAGTCCCTCTCTCTCAGCCCAACTCATCTCACAGAGTGGTGGTTGTGGGGAAAATAGGAAGAGGAAGGAGGACTAGGTATGATCACCACCTTCTTTATTAAAAAAAATAATAAAGGCGGGATAAAAAAAATCTTAAAAAAAAAAGAGTGGAGATGCAAAAGACTTAGAATTTGAAGAGAAACCCCTGTTGAGGGGGGAGGAGCCCTTCCTTGGGCCCCACCGGTCTAATTCTCTTCCTCTGCCATTTGCCAAGAAGCAGCTCATCTATCCTTAAAGCCATCCGGGGCAATTATTAGCAAATCTGGAATGAAGCATCTGTATTAATTCCAAGTGGCTGGTCCGAGTGGGTCAAATGAATATTTACCTTCATTTGAAAGCCATATTGGATGTGTTAGCTAACAGAACAAACAAATAATACTAAACAGATGAACCAAAGGGTATGTGGAAAATGTGGTTCAGTATTTCAGCTGAAGTTTAATTAGACCTGGATACAATACATGTCTCTATATTGGAAAGGCAAGTACAAAGAAGCCAGCTAATATGCTGGTTTATTCTGGAAGCATTTCAAAGAGCTGAATCATTCTCTCTTGTCGGGTTCTTTGCTATGTTCAGTGCTGTTACAGAAACATCCATTGTCCTCCTTCAAAATTTCCTCTGCACTTTCCAGATGTGCTCATGTCTTGGATTATAGTTCCCAGAATTCCAAGCCAATATGTAATCCAGAACATCTGGAGGGTACCAGATTGGAGAAAGTTAGGTGACACTAATCACTCATGGTTTTCTTTGTGGTGTTTGTATTTTCATAAGTCTCCATAAATCATATTTCAATGTATACAGAAAAGCTGAAAGCCTAGTTAATAAATCCAGAGTAATTTTGTCAGGCTTAGGAAATCTGGTACCCCTCCCAAAGACACCATCTTTCAATCCACCAGTTTTTGACAGCTCCAACCTCCCCTTTCTGGAGAAAATGTTGGATTCAATGGTTGAGTTTCTGCTACAGAGGATTTAAATTCAGTCAAGGCTCAGACACGGGCATAGAGTCTGAATTGCATTGGTCACTCTGGTGGATAAATTATGTCAGGACCTGGATGGAGGGAGTGCTGGTTCTTTTAGACTACTTGGCATCATTTTATACTTTCAATCAGGGTCTCCTTTTGGGCTGTCTGAGAGGTCTGGGGACACTTAACGGCCCACCCCATGAAAGGTTAAGAAGATGGGGGCTCAGGAGCAGTCCTTCTCAAGGGCAGCATCAACTCTGTGGAACCATTTACTTCCTAGATTCATTTGGTCCTCCCCTGCTGGTTTTTCATAGCCATGAAAATTACTAGTTCTGACAGGCATATGGGCTGTCTTTTTCCTTGAAGCTTTTCACCCTGATTATGTTTTTAAGTTAAAGAGCTGGTGCGATGTAGTGGTGAAGGTGCTGGAGTAGGAGTAGAGAGGCCCAGGTTCTAGTCCTCCCTTGGGGGACCTTGGGCCAGTCCCTCCCTCTCAGCCCAAATCAGCGTCTGTCTCTGAGACAAGCTGGCTGAAAACCAAAGCCCCTTGTTGCATTGCTGTGTGAACTGCAGTGAGTGCAATTCAAAATAAGCATTCTTTGTAACTAAGCAAGACAAATGCTAGGAACAACAACATGTGTTTTTAAGTTAATGGGATTTTTGTGGATTGGGGTGTGTGTGAAGAATGTTTAGATGTTTATGCTTGTTGCATTTCATTGTCATCAACTCCCTGGCGTCTCTGTGATTGGATGGTATTCAAAGCTTTGTAACAGATAATTTTTCTTCTTCTCCCTGACATGGACTTTTTTTAAAATAAGAAATGTATCACTCCTAAGAAATCTATTGCTACGAATACAGCCACTACTACTACTGTATTGATCAGGTGATCCCCAATTTGCAATTGGACATGGTGAAAATAGTATAGCCTCTATTGGCTTTACCAGTGGCCATGGAGCACTTCCACCAACCAGCAGTCTCACGCCTTTTATCCTTTGCAACATGTCCCTGTCACCATGCCCGTGTCCTCACTGCTGCTAAAGAGCTGGTCATTGACTTCTCCAGCTGGCCAACTGGAGAGTACAGAAAATACACACCAGTTGGCACTCTGATTCCACCCTTGTTCTTCCCTCATGCCTTGCCACTCTTCAAGGGGAAAACCAAACTATTCTTGGAGCCAAGTAGTTGGTGGCCAGGTGCCATGCTACCTGGCCTACAGGAACAATCAAAGTCCCTAAGATATTGGCCACTCTGCAGCTCCAGAGAAAACCCTGCATAACTTTTAAAACAGGATTTCCTCTGGAGCAGCAACTGAGCCAGGATTTTTGGCTCAGCTTCTTCAGCTCCTTCCAAACCCCAGGGCACTGCTGAGACCCAGGGGGAGCAACTGCATGTGGAAGAGGTTAGAGGGAGTTTGTTACTTCAGGCGGCAGATGCTGAGAGATGGGGAGCAACAGGCCGTGACTAGAGACAGAGCCGTGCTCACTAAGGTGCCTGCTCTGCAGCTGCTACACTCACCTTCTGCCTCAAAATAGGGTGGAGGGTGCTTTTTACTACCAGTGTTGAAAAAAGCATTCATTTGGCCATCTAGTCAAGGAATGGAGAAGGCACCATCTTGCTCTGTGCTCCAGGTAGCAGAATGTATTGCATGGGGCCTGGGAACATATACGTACACATCACACTATTTCCCTTTGGTGTAAGCAATATGTTATAAACCATAGTAAGCCAAATTAATTAACCAAACCATCTCAGTGCAACTTCTTTTGTACTGCAGTAGTCTCTCACTTTTGGATTTACTCCATATTCATTCAGCACCCATTCATGCTTGCCCCATCTCTTCTTGTTTTAGTACACGCGCTTAAGAAACCCATTCTAACTTTGTCCACTTACTTCTGTGTTTCTCCTGACATACCAAAACTTCACTTCCATACAACAAAGTGAACAGAAGCAGAGCCATTTTGATTCTTTTGACAAACATTCCTTCCTTGCTACCCGCTCCTTCTCTACCTCTATAGGCACCTCTTAAAATTGCTCCATCTCTGCATCTTTAGCAAACATTCTGCCAAGACACCCCAGTTCGTCTTCCTGTTGAACGTTTTTGTCATATATGCATAGTTTGCAAACATTCATTCCATTTTCCATCAAAAACAACACATCAGTTTTCAGATCCATGCTCCTTGTTGCGTCATACATTCTACCTAATATTTGCTGTAAATCATTTGGGTTCTCATAAAGCCGCACTGCAGTTCCCAAATTTTGCTCATTATCACCTCCCGACCCCTTTCAATAAAAATTCTAGGCATCTTTCCAGGAATGCTGAACAAACTCATTCCCCTGAAGGTTTTCCTCTCCACGTCGGCGCAATAACAACTTTCTTCCAATTACCAGGCATGGATGTAGCCTTCACACACACAAAGTAAGCCACACAGCCTGGGAATAGTTTAAATACAACCCACTACAGTATCCTCCATTTACGTCAGAGAGGGGTAATCTTTGGGTTACTGGAAGCCCTAGTTAATAGTTTTGGGTGAAGTCAGGCTTTGGGGTTTGTCTCTGAGACACTGGGTTTATGTCACTTGAGTGTCATTTGCATCAGTGGGACCAGGATTTGGGGGTATTTTCCCCCGGTTTAGGGAATTCTTTGTTTTAATTTAAAATATTTGCACCCTGCTTTTCTATTTAAGAAATGAGCAGCTTTTAAAATGCAGCATTCAAAGCAATGTATAAACCTGTTTTAGACTTATACTACTGTTTCTGTCAATCTCCTGCTTCCAGATTTGATGATAGAGTTAAAACAGGCTCCGGGATCCAGTTTGGGAGGTCACAAGTTTCCCTAACTTCAGTGTTAGGCCTTTAAAGAGAAATTACAAAATATTATTTTAAGCAGCATAACACTTCTACTATAGAAACATTTTTTTTTTTTACATACAACATATATCTGTGAAATATATTTGAAATTTTCACACCTCAGGAGCAGTTGCCTAGACTTACTTTGCTATGTGCAAATAATATTTTACTTAGTAGTAAGAAGACAGAGAGTTGGCCTGTTCTGCATTTGCTGGTCCCAAATCAGTGTTATAAGATTATTGCAAGCTAAGTGATCTTTATATTTTCCTGTCCTACCTTCTTCCCCCAAAGTGTAGAAATTCCCTCCCACTCATCATCTGAACAATGCAGGGGAGTCTGCAAGGGGAGTAAAAGTCAGGATGGTAACCCCAACCTCAAGATCAAAGTCCCACCCATTTTAATGAGTGTCCCATGTAAAAAGCGGCAAGGCTTTGATGGCATGGTTGTGGCGTCTTGATTTTTTTGGTCCCCTCCCCACGAATGGTCCTGCTGAAGCATGTGGGAAACCCACATGAATGTGAGATTGGGGGAATGGCATCTACTTTCCACTCTGAAACCAAGACAGTCGCTACTACACATCTCTCTATCTGGGACACACTTTCCCCATCTAGTTCTACCTTATGCAGTGATACAATCCCAGATCTCTGTGGTCCATCCACAGAACTCACCCCCACCAGCAAACTGGCTTTGTGAGTCAGCACATGTGCCTTATCATGTCCAGAATCCCACCTATTTGTCTTTAGAGCCAACCTATCCAGGCAGTGCCCAAAATGCCCTTCTGCCTGGATGAGATGATCAGGAGGCCTCCCACCTATGGTTCCCGAGGTATCTCCCCCTACTTTCAAGACAGCCTGGACATTATCCGTGTCTTTATCTCTTCTCTTTGGTGTGGAGATGTGGAGGGGGGATGGGCAGAAAAAGCATACAGCTGTTCTTTGCTCTGATTGCTTAAGCCAGTGTTGTCCAAACTTGGCCACTTTAAGATGAGTGGACTTCAACTTCCCCATGGCTGGCTGGGGAATTCTGGGAGTTGAAGTCCACTCATCTTAAAGTGGCCAAGTATGGACAACACTGGCTTAAGCCCTTCTTGCTGCTAAGAAGATGCTATCTGGATCCAGCCAGTAGGTTTGGAGACCATTTTGATCTCTTTGAGATTGATCTGAGCAGAAGCGATACCCATGTGGCTTGGTAACTGTGAGGTAGCCTCCCCCACAGAGAGACAGGGAAGCCAAATGGTGGATGAATCTGAGATGGGTGGAGAGGGTAAAGCTTTGCAACCCTGGAACTCCTTCCATGGAAAAAAGGTGCTCCATCTGATATTGTCATCGAAGAATCTGCTGGCTCAGCTGCTCTTGTTCTGGGTGTTCTTTGCCTGCATTTCATAGATCTGTCCGCACGTGGGGCCTTCAAGAAAATGTGACAGTCCTCCTGTTCAGCCAGTCCATGTGCAAAGGCTGGGAACCCACCACCAGGCTCCCCATGCCCTAGAGTTCCTCCGTTTAAAAGCCAGACCCCTGCCTCAGTGAAAAAAGAAATCTCATTTTCCATTTGGAAAAATGAAGTTTTAAAAATGCTCCAGTCCAAAGCAAGCCAAAACACATACAAAGGAACACTTCCATTCCCACCCCACCCTATGCCATGATCCATTCATCCTTTGTTTGTTTCGTCTAGGGTGGAGGCAGACAGACAGACTAATTCCCAGCAGGTGTCACTGTGGGTTGTGTTAAACAGCTCACACAGAGGCATTTGATGTTGTTCCACCAGGCTACATCATTTGCCTACCCTTCTGTAATGACAACCTGCCTGGCCCCAGCCCCTTTCATCTTGGGATTGTAAAGCGTATTACAAGGTCTCATTAAGTCACACTACACCCCATGTGAAGTAGGTGTTAAATAATATTAATTGCACTGTATGCAGAGCAGGACTGAAGCATGAAGCAGTCAAACAACCTGCCTCTAGTTACAGAGGAAGTCTGTGACAAAGACATAACAAGAATCCAGGCAATGGCTCACCACTCCTTTTTAGCTTTTACCATTCCAATAACTACCGGCACATCAAAGCAACAATCTAGTTATCTTTGGTGACACATCCTTGTTTGCCTAAGCCTCTCTTCTTCTGTCTAATGTGGTACGTGCTACACCGGCTTAGCTCACCTTCCAACTTTCCACAGCAGAAATTGGCATCTGATATAAGCCTAGATCAGTGTTTCTCAGCTTTAGCAACTTTAAGATGCATGGACTTCAATTCCCAGAATTCCCCAGCCAGCCATGCTGGCTGGGGGATTCTGGGAGTTGAAGTCCACACATCTTCAAGCTGCCAAGGTTGAGGAATACTGGCCTAGACTTTAGATGTCCTGCGTGTACAACTTTCATTCTGAGCTGCACTGCATGAAAGTTTGAAAGGGCCAAATATAGCCTAGTTCAAGGGCTCATATCTGGTAACTAGCTTTTTGATGAACAAAATACTCAAGCAGTATCGGGAGCTAGTATCTCCTGGGCTGGGTTCACACATGTCAGAATGTCACAGAAGTCAGAATGGGGTTTGCTTATTTGTGGCTCAGCATAGTATACGGCTGCAGGAAATTAGTTAAGCAAGTTAGTTAAAAAAGTGAGTGCAGTGTGTCACTAAGCCTTTGATGAGTTCACACACTGTGCTAAGCCAGGATTTTAAACCCTGGTTTATGGAACAAGCCACAATGATCTGGCTTGGACATAACATGAAGCTGTAATTGGATGTGCTCATGCATCATGCTAACTCCAAATCAAGCAAACCACATTATGGTTTGGCATAATGTTTGAATCCAATTGCTCAACTCAAATCTTTATTACAGTCATAAACCAGTATAAGGAGGGTAGGGATTTATTGGATTCAATAAATCCAATGGCTGATTGCATTCTGACATAACATTGGTTTATCACAAGCATTGGTTTATCTCCTCTTCTGGGGGAGACATGTCTCAGATGTCATATTTCCATGTCTGTTTTCAGTGAACCAGTTTCAGTTAAATGTTATCTTTGAAACCTGAAACTCTCATTCATTTTAACCACAGCCAACGGAAACAATCTTCTTTTGCAAGCCACAATAAGGAGTTGCCTTGTTTCATTAAAACTACAGCTAAAAATGTCACATCCAGTGTTTCTGAAGCTTGGCAACTTTAAGATGTGTGGAATTCTGGGAGCTGAAGTCCACATATCTTAAAGTTGTCAAGCTTCAGAAACACTGGTCACATCTATAGTGAGGTGATTTTTTAAAAATGGTGGACATTTCCAATCTCCTCCTTGTGGCCCTGTTAAAAGAGGACACAGAAGAAAAAATGGGCTACATCAGGCAACAATTCTGCTTCGTGCAGCATTTTGGTCTGACTCTTCTGGGGAGCTGAGAAAAGAACATCAACCTGCACAAATTTGTACAGATATCTGGTATTGAGAGGGAGACAGCCACAAAAGCTATTAGTACTAGACAACCATTGTAATTATTAAGCACAAATAGCTGTGTCTCCCACAAATAACGTCCTTGAAACATTTCCCGTTGTCAACAATCTCTACATCTTGTCTAGGTGGGTTCCAAAGCACTGTGTGAAGAAGTACTTCCCATTGCCTCTTCATCTCAGTTTCCTGGGATAACCCTGGTTCTAGTCTTTTCAGACAGAGGACGAGAGGGAGAGAGATTCTTTTCTCCGTCTCCTTTTTCCACCGAATGCATACTTTTATTTAGTCATCTTTTCTACCACAGACATGATCTGATGTAACTGAGGCTCGTTTTATGTATTAGAAACCCTAGTTTATTGTTCCATTCAAACTGAGTCATTAGCTGAACGTCGAATTGCGAAGGTTCATTCATAGTGGCCTCAATGAATTAAAGATGCTTAAGACTCCATTTTGTTTCAGTCACAACAAAGCCTCCCATATCATCGTCTGACACTTAAAAAACAACTTGCCAGCGCTGAATTGCAAATGGCACTTATTTATTTACTGAATGCTCAACAGACGTTCTGCTGCCATCAGCTCTGAGGCAGCTTACGGTGACTGCCGAACAATTAAACTTCATCCACACCATGCAGGAAAAAGAGCACCAAAGAAAATCAACAGAGGTGACAGAAGCAAAATAAAACAATGGTTGAAGGGGAAAAAAAGACATTAAGAAAGAGCCTCAAATGTAATTGTAAAAGCCCTGGAAACCAGAATCAATTTTATCTGGTGTTTAAATATAACAAAGACAACATCAGGTGAATGTATCTGGGGAGAGAGTTCCAGAATTTGTATGACAACATAGAAGAAACCCCTGTCTTAAATTTAACCTTTTTTCCTTTTATGTAAACCAGTGTTTCTCAAATTTGGGCGCTTTAAGCTGTGTGGACTTTAACTCCCAGAATTCCCCAGCCAGCATGGCTGGCTGGGGAATTCTGGGAGATGAAGTCCACACAGCTTAAAGTGCCCATGGTTGAGAAACACTGATGTAAACAGAGCTTAGTCTTGGCATCTGGTCCAAGCCACAGGGACATGGTGCATTTGACATAATTTGCCCAACCGTATGATTGTCCACAGTCATAGGGGATACATGCCACAATGACATTACATCATTGCCCAGATGACACCAATTTCGTAATTGGTGTCACTTGCATGACTGACATCATGACTAGTGTGTCAATTCCTCCTCTCTGCAGAAGCCCATGGAACATGTCAACTCAGCCAGTATGTTTTTCTGCATTGATTCTACTGCTGTTCACAACCCTGTTGGCCGACCTTGTGTTTGAAAGCCAGGCAGCCATTTTAATTACCTCAAATCAGGGCTTTTGGGGGAGGAAAAAAAAAAACTTGGCTTCAAAAATTCACTCAACTCCCTTGCAGATCTTAGGAGAAAAGGCAGTGAAGCAGTCTTTATCAACTCATTGAACATAGTAGCCACCATCATATAACATTCTAGATAAGGCTAAAATGGGGAGGTTCAGTGTGTTGTGGGAAACTGAGCCATTGTTTTCATATGTGTTTGAATCAGACCATTACCTTTTGCTGTAATATGATTAATTTGTTTGGGAGCTAGCATATCATCTGAACTCAATCATTATATTTTGTTAACAGGGCTTAGGTTTTGTATGCCATACGAACACCCCCTTTCAATCAATCAATAAAATACAGGAAGCATACATACAGATCAGACTTTTCCAGCCTTGCAAAAGCTATAACCTGCTTCATTTTAAACCCTAGTGGGGAGTGAATGGTCCTTGATCCCGGTTTAGCAAGATATTTTAGGCTCTGGCTGGGGCTAGATTTTCAGCACTGCTGGATACGACATTCCTGAAGAGTTCATTGTCCAAAATTAGAAACAGAATTTCAAATAGGTTCTTTGGGGACAGGATGACCTTAGATAGAGTGGCAGGTGGTATTTCCTGGCTCCACACTCTGTTCCCAACTTTGCCTTTTTGTAGTTCTTGTACTGTTCACTCAGCAAAGTTTCCTACCTGATCTCTGACATAAATGCTAACTTCTCCCTCTCGTGCCGGAAAACACAGGCAGCAGAATTACATTCTAAGATGTGATTCTTTTATTATGCCAATAATGAACACTACAGAGTATAGGTAAGAGACACCATTTTTGGCCATCCACATTTTAAAATCCCTGTAAGTAGAGAAGTAGATCACCAGGGATAAAGGTGTTTTTTTTCTTAAAGCATTTTTTTAAAAACATACATTTATGTCTAAGACACTAGTTGAGTAGAAGAGAATTAGCTCTGCTCGACTCCTGGCATCTCCAGGTAAAAAAGAAGAAGCAGGAAACAGAATCCTCAGCTTGATGCCTAGGGAGTTGCCACCAGACAAAATGAATGACCCACAGCCAGAAGGACAAAGATCCGGATCAAGGGACTGTCAAAATGGCCACCAAATGTTGTCAGAGTGACTGCCAACATTTGGTGGTGGTTTCCCACTATTCTGAGCCAGAAAAGACATGGAAACAATAATGTAACCCCCCAAAATATGCATCAGATGTCTACTGAAATAAATAATCATTCCCACTTCCTCAAAGGGAAAACATCAAATCAATGTGCAGCCATCCACAAAATGCCTGTGACCTCTCTGAAGCAGTGGCTTCTTCGCTGTGGCCCCTTTGCACCCATCAAGAAACATTCAGTGCAGCCCCAGCCTCAGAGAGAGAGAGATTTGCCATATTTTAAACAGAAATACAAAATATCTCACTACAGTCTGAAAGCTTGTCCTTAAGTAACTTAAGTGCTCCCAGCCTGCTGTCCAGGTGCTTGGTGTAGATGGAAAACTTCATAGCTCCTTCCTTTGTCCAATTTGTTATACTTAATCCAGACTTATATGGGGTAGCTTTTCTGAAAGAGGGCCATCCTATGGACAGACATTTCAGAAAACTATGGCCAGTCAGAGAAGATCAATTCTGACATACCTGGAGAAATAGCCGAAGCTGAAATAATGCACCTTCCTAGGTAAGCATTAAAAACATGTGATCCCAAATCAGCCCTGTCCATCCTGTCATCTCCAGAGACAGACTGTTTGCATTCCAGTCTCTCCTTTCTCAAAGCTGCTATTTCCACCAGAGGATCCTAAGGATAAAATGGGAAGAGTCAACAGTAATTTGCCTTGGAGATATGGCCATTCTCAGATGCACCAAACATCTGCTGGGAAAGGTCTGAGGCTTGTGAAACTAGCCAGGTGGTGAGAGGGGAAGTTCTAAGTTGAAAAGGCTTGGGGAGGTGGCTCATTCCACAGAAGGATCTCAGAAGGGGGAAAAAGTTTCATAAATTTAAACTTATGCACTGAATGATTACCACTCTAACATTATATTGCCTTTGGGGTTTGCACCTTTGTTTCTTGTCCAAACAGGTGGCTTTAACATGTCCCTTTGGAGAAGGTCTGTAGGAACAGTGTCTTTTTTTAAAATTATTTTTTTTATTAAAGAATGTTTTGCAGAATAAAAACAATACAGGTTTGAAAAAAAGGAAGGAAAGTAAAAGTAAAGAAAAGTAAAAGAGAAGTGATAAGTAAATAAGAAAGTAATGAAAGAAAAGAGAAAGAGAAAGAAAAGGAAAAAGGAAAGGAAAGGAAAGGAAAAGAAAAGAAAAGAAAAAAGAAAAGAAAAAACAAAACGATATAAAGGAGTGGCTTCTGATCTTCTTTCCAGCAGTTATAAATGCATTTATATTTTATCCTCTCTCTATATAGTTATATCATGGCTCCCTTCTTTCCATATTCTACCCTTTCTAATCATCACACCCATAAATCACAGGTTCATTTTCTCCCGTTTTCAGCAAAAAGTCCATGAAGGGTTTCCAGTCACTAACACATAGTGTTATTGTCATTTCCCTCATCAAACAAGTCAATTTTGCTATCTTTGCAAACTCTGTCATCTTCACCAACCATTCCTCCATTGTGGGTATTTCAGAGTCTTTCCATCTTTGTGCCTATAATAATCTCTGCAGGAACATTGTCTTAAGTCTCCTTCCATGTAAGCCTCTCTGGACACTTCAGTTAGCTTCAGAAAGCATGCTATGGATCTCCATAATCTCCTTCATTAACTTACTCTTGTAAGTGCTCATGCCAGAATTATATTAGTGCTTCAGAATGGCTCTTGTGTAGGGGTATCCGTAGGGTATGGTCAAAAATGTCAAGATGGTAGGCATGATGGTGTGATTGAAGCTGTGCCTGTTTTTGACAGCAACACCCATAAAAAACAGGCAGAGTTTCAATTGTACCATCATGGCCACCATTTTGCTTATTTTGACCACACTCTACAGATACCCCTGCTTTTGTGGGAGACTCACCTTGGTCACTTTAAGATGTGTGGACTTCAACTCCCAGCATGCTGGGTGGGGAATTCTGGGAGTTGAAGTCCACACATCTTAAAGTGGCCAAAGTTGAGAAACATTGAGTTAGAGCACTGTTTCTCAATCTTGGCAGCTTGAAGATGTGTGGACTTCAACTCCCAGAAGTTCCTAGCCAGCATGCTGGGAGTTGAAGTCCACACATCTTTAAATTGCCAAGGTTGAGAAACACTGAGCTAGAGCGTTGTAGGAAGTATACAAATCAGTCTGAATGCATGTGGGAACATGTCATCAGTTTGATCAAACTGATCTTTGGCAATTCGACACCCCCATGATGACAGTTATCCTGTGAATGGACAAGCCTTTGCCATAGTATCCGTGTTATAATCGCACTCCTGAAATACACAAAAAAGGTCAAATGTGCCTACCAGTCCAAAACATTTGGAGACCCTCATGCTACATTAGAGTTTTGTCCCTTAAAAGGGGGATCAAGATTAGCTGCAATCTGCAAGATGTTTCAAGCTGAGAAAGGGGTGGGATTGATGATAAAGCTGCAGAGCCACCACTGAGGAGACCTTGAGACCTCTTGCTAGGAAGTAAGATCCATTCTCAAATAAGTAAGCATAGTATTTTATCTTTATCTTTCCTAGACTGCAATCTGATTCTTGCTTAATGAGAAATCATTTGAACCTTATTGAACTCAGCAAAGTTTGACCCTATAGAATCAACTGTAGGAAGCAAGCCTAGGAATTCAGGTTTGATTCAGGAATTAACTATAGAATTCCCAAGACAAGTACTCCAAACATATGTTATCCTTCCGTGTTAAACCACACAGATCTTTGGAATCCTATTCTCTTAGAATTCTCTCTGGTTGGCACTGTGAAAGATGCTGAGCTAAACCCAACAGAAACAGCCCCTTTCAATCCTGCTTGGAAAGCTATTAAGATCAAGAAATGGACTCATCAGGGTATTTTCTGAGCCTCTTTAGTCAGCAGGACTCATTCTCATAAGCCACAATGCAAAACTCAACTTTGTCTGGATGGGGGTCCTACTGAATTTGGTGGTTCTAAATAAATTCAAGCAGCATTCACTGAAAGAATGAACTTAACTTATCCTGGTTCATTCCACAAACATTTAAGCAAGAGTATCTGGAATGATGTTGAGGCTCGATCACATTCTTTTCATTATGAATGTCAAATAACTTTTTTTTTTTAGTGTTCAACCTTCACTGTGAACACATTTGCACTGTTTTGATTCTTTCTCTGCAACTTTCTCCTTCTTTTTCACCCTCACTGCCCTTGGCCGCTTCTGCCCTCACTGCCACTTAATCCAATCACCTGTGGTGACTTGTGCAATTTTTGACAATGATGTCACAGATGCCCATGAACCAGATTACATGGGGTGCCACAGTCAATCACATTAAGTGCAAAGTGACCAACTGAGGTTGAAGACAGCAAAGGCAGAGTAGGATGTAGGAACCAAAGGGAAACTATAATGAGATGTATAAATACTGTAGGGCTATGCATCACTCCAGAGTCAATCTCAAAGTGCTTCAGAGGCCATAGAAGCACAAACAGTGGTCTGTCACAGTTTAAAGTAGCCCCACAGTGCACAATCTCTGGAAAAGACACAAACCCTTTAAGGCAGCGCTTCCTAAACTTTTTCCTTCATTACCCAAAACTGTCATAAGTCTCTTCCTTCAGCACCATCATAACTTTGAATGGTCGCTGAATGAATGGTCATAACTTGAGGACCACCTATATTATAAAAACAGTATCAGTGAATGATATTACGTCATTTCAACAAATTACCACTGGTAATTTCATCAATTTTTGTCTTAATAGGAATATTGTGGGAAATTTTTGAATATATTTTAGTACATGTGGCCATCTTTAAGTCAATTTCTCTGTCCCTGTTGTGATTGGGTAATGGGTTTGTGTGTCGCTACCCAAAGGAAAACCACTTTTACCCAATTTTGGGTAATTTACCCAGGTTTGGGAAGTGCTGTTTTAAGGAGTTGCAGACAAGTACTATCTTTGCACTTTGAAGTGCCTTTCAGAGATGATCCCTGAAGCGTTGCACGACTGTGGTCCTAAACTTCATTAAAACAACCTGAATTCTTGGCAATATTTAAATAGTCAGTTTCTTCTGAATTCCAGACAGATGCAATTAATTTAAACTTCTGCTTTAAACACTGTCTATATTTGACTGTATTAAATATGTTCATTCTGAATATACAGTCTAGGCCTAACTGAAAGTCAGTTCGTTGAAAGCCTAAAATCTGTTTCTCCCAGTTCTCACACAGCCCAAAATATGTTGCGATAATATAGTTTTTGGCTTGCCTTGTGCTAAAAAACCAGCAAACCATGAAGCTCAATGAAGCTCAGTCTTACATATATTTATCCAGAAGTGAATCCTACTGGATCCAGCTTTTACATAAACATGCACAGGGTGGCTAGATTTGCATATTTTATTAGGCCATTTCTCATAACCAGGGTTTACTGAATAAGCCACAGTGGCTTGTCTGTATAATCTGTCTAAACCAAAATCAAACAAATGCCTGGGGTCAATAGGCGGAAGCATATCTCTATACTGTAGTTTCCCTCAACCTCCAGATATACTGGAATTCCAATTTCTGGAATTCCAAGCCAGCAAGGTTAACAGCAATGTTGGTCAAAAGTGCTAGCAACTGCAATCCTAACACATCAGGAGGACACTGAAGTAAGGGAGATGGTTTTAAAAGGTAGACTTCCTGTCTTCATAGATGAACAGATCTTAGCTAACTTTTTTTTTAACTAGATCCACTTACAGTGTACCGTAATAAAAATGCAAAAAGAAAGATGCTCATACTTTATGAGCAAGACTGTTGTCAGTACACCTGGCATTAAACTCATCCTGGGTTTTCATAATATGCTAGACCAGATTAAAATGGGCTGAATAGCTTCTGATTCAATGTGTTGAGGGATCCCAGCTGCTGCTTCAGCAAGTTGTTTGGGCACAGCAGCTTACATAGATGCAATTTGCTTGGAATACATTAAACCCTAGTTTAGGGTTCAGCCTGTTGTATGAGCCTACCCAGACTCTGAATGCCAGTCACAGACTTCCAACTTGTCTATTGGAGCCACACAATTCAACTCTCTTTGTGATTTGTCTCCCCTTGCAATTAGTAATTGTGATGAATCTATTTCCGTGTCTCTTGATGATGCTGCCATCACTGGCACTTTTGAATGATGGCCTTTAATAAATATTAATCACTGGCTAGGTTTCCATAGAACAGGCTGTTTGTCTTGGCTTCCTTTCTGAGGCTGGTAGCAACCTATATCTTATGTAAGACCCAAACAGCTGCTGTCTTCTCCCCAAGGAATTTGTAAACCTTATTCTCCTGTCAGATTTATTTACTGTCCTCCTTGCTACTGGATGTCTTTCTTGGACAGATTCAGAAGAATACCCCAAACAAACTTCCACAAGAAACTTCAGACAACAGCCCCTTGGATCTTGGTTCTGTTCTGCATTCACAAATTCTGACCTGGCTACTACTTAAGATGACTTGGTGCAGCATCAAAATCACGCTTCCACAGACAGGCATTTTCTGGTTGGGGTGATATATCTAGAGAGCCCCAGGTTGGGGGAAGATTGATCTGGAGTTCAGACTGTGTTCCGATAACACACACAACTTGATTCCTGAATTCAGCCCATTTTCTGGGTTTGCAAAATATACTGAACTCTCTCTGACTCTGTGTTCCTCTGTTCAGTTGCATCTGACCTTCAGCCATTTCATAGATTAGCTTTGTCCATTCTTTCCAGTGTTTTACAGTATCATTGAATGTTTCTAGGTCTAAAACTCTTGTTTGATGGCATTGATCCAGGGTGTTCTTTGTTGGCCTTGTTTTCTAGTACCTCCAGCCATTCCTAGCATCACAGATATTTCTAAGGAACTGGATCACATGACGTGACCAAAGTAAGACATGACACAACATGACCAGCCCTGGGCAGGAGGCATATTGAAAGGTGAAGGGGTGCCCTCAGCCTCCTCCCTGCAAAAGGCTGCCATACCAGTTGAAACAGGCAACAGGTAACTTGCATTGGGAACATGACCAACATGGGTTGGAATCACCTACCACATTAAGCCGTGAAGAAAAACTAACTGTTAAAAGTAACAAACTTCAGCCTGTGGTGTAAAAGCAGCCTTTAGCTTTATAACTGACAGGCTTAGGTGGGTTATGTGAGCAAAGCCTTAGATATGGATGGCAGGGATTCACTTCACACCTGTTGAATCCTCAGTGTAAGCATACACAGTAGAAGCTCCTCTTCCCACCCATCCCCTTGAAGTCCTCCTTGCCATGGCATCGGTTCCATGACCACACACAGCCCATAAAAGCCTTGGATGTAGTCACCAGAATGGTTCCAAAAGTCATTACTGAGTGAATCATGTTAAAATACTGACCAAGCAGGAAAATTATTAACAATATGGGGAAGTATCCTTACTAACTGCATTTAATTAATGCAACCTATCTTTAATTACATTTAGGTTTAAATGACACTAAATCAAATTCAGATTTTGTCCTGCTTTGTCTTGACTCTATCTACTTTGGGGGGACTGTGGCCCTGGGCAGAAGGCATACTGAAAGGTGAAGGGGTGCCCTCAACCCCCTCCCTGCAAAAGGCTACCATACCAATTGAAGCAGGCAACAGGTAACTTGCACTGGGAACAGGCAGGATGAGACCCGCAGACCAGTGTGGTGGATTAGTTCAGAATGCATGAGTGCAGTGATCTGAGTTCAAATCTCTGTTCAGCCATAAAGCTTACTACATGGCCTTGAGCAAGTGGTAATCATTCAGCCAATCTATCTCCCAGGATCATCATGAGGATCCTCTTTTTAAGATCATCAGACAGCATCATTACAGCCTGCAGATGCTGCTATGCTTCAGTTCCTAGCAATCCCAATCCCCATGGCCAATGGGAATTAAAGTTCAGCAACATCCTCGAGGGCCATAGATCTCTAGTCTGTATACCACTGACTATACACCATGTGATTCCCATATTTCTAACCTATAAGGGAGGATGTTCTCTATATTAGGCATACCATATCTGGGCCACAAAAAAATCAGGTAGCCACCAGATGGTAGGAAAGAGATACATAAAACTCATTTTTTGTGACCATCTAACGGCTGTCCAGATATTTGCAGCCCAGCTAGGATGTACCCCCTCTGCATGTCATTCCAGTTGCCCTTTCAGAATAGAAGCAAATGCATGAACAGGAAGTCTCTTGTATCTATGCAAGACTTTAAATATGTAGAACAAAATAAGCCTTGGGTCCACCTAGGCTAGTAATGACCGCTCTGATTGGCAGAAGCTCTTCACACCTTCTGACTGGACACTTTCTCATAATGTTCACCCCAAATTCTTACTGGGGATTGAAACATGCACATAAAATATGTCTTTTAGGCCAGCCCTGATTACAGTTTTGAGAGACAACTTGTGATATAGCTTCCTTAGGGACCAGTAGCTACAAGAATCATTTTTCTGATCCTCACCTCTTCTTGGCAATTTATTCAGAAGCTGGCCTGAGGCAAGCCAATGGTTTCTCAGCGATCTGGTTCACCCAATGAGCTAAGCCACAAACTGGGTTCACACACACATTAAGCCTAAATAAGATTCACTTGTTTCTGGCTTAGTATCTGGTGTGTACCTGATGTGATCAGGAAATCATGGTGGGCACCTTATGCAAATCCAGCCAATGGGATATATCCAAATGATGGCTTCTTTGTTTTATGTGAATCCAGTCATAATGTGCTTTATTTAGCTCAGCTTAGTCAGTGATATGAATCAAGTCACCGTGGTTTATAGATCAGGGCAGTTTGGGAACCCAGCCCTTCTGACTCAATGAATTAAAAAAGGCTGGTTTGGATATGAGATAATGACTTACAGAATCATATAAATAGGTGGGGTTCGCTCATTTCACTATCCCATAATATTTCTTTGGTTTGGGCCTTGAACTCAGCTGTTGTAGTTTGTAAACTATGGCTTATAATGTAGGAGCTGAGCCATATGTGGTTTCCCTAATAAACCTGCCCCTCTCCCACTGAGCTTCTCTTCTCCAGGCTAAATATAATTTATTCCAAATGTCCCTCAGAGGACTTGAGGAACATTCTCAGCCCCTTTAGGATCTTCCTTTTCCAGCACCTTTTAGGATGGTGAAGCCTGGGGACCAAATGTTTATTTCAGCCCTTGCTCCTTACTACCCAACCTGCAAGTCAATGATTTTTTTTTTTCTCTTATTGTTTCCTATCTTTTGAAATAAACGGCCCAGGAAGTGGGAGTTTCTAGGAAAACCAGAAAGTATGAAAAAGCATTTAGGATTCTCTTGTAACGAATGAAGTTAAGTATTAATCCATGTGATTATTTCAAATACTGAACCCTCCTTTGGATGGGGGTTCTCTGTGTGTATGGAGCAAACACAACTACTCCTATTGCCCAACCCCACCACTGGATATGTTCCAGTTTGTTCCCATTTTTTCTTAATATTCACACAACACACTAACCTGGGGATAGCAATATCTGTGAGGTTGGGAGTCAGAACTCAGCTTCCCAACCACCTGGGGATCTGTAGGAGACCATCCAGTGATGGTTTGATATCACTAGAAGGCTCCCAGCAATTATTTTCAGATCAGTAGGAAAGGGAGCAGTAAGTCTCTGGAAAGCAAAGCCCCCCCAACCCCAACCTTAATCCTGCTCCCCAAGCAGTCTGAAATCATGTTGCCATATTCAGCCATTTTGTGGCTGAATTTTGATAGTGTAATCTGATCACATTACCCCAGATGTGGCAAAGTGACCAGTGAAGTCTTACCATTTCAGCTGGCTTTAGTACCTATGTACTCAGCACTCACTTACTTCAGTTGTCTAAGAACCAAAGTTCCGCTACACCCCAAGCACGTATTTCTTAATGTGGGTGAAACTGCAGCATTAGCATAACTGGGAATTTTTGACTACATATTCTGCAAGGCTGGGAACGTGCCTTCTTTGTCTTGCCACATGTACAGGTTTTATTGCAGAAGGCAATGAGTAGCTGGGTACTGTTGTAGTCTGCTCTCATACACTGATTATATAAATGATGCGCGTTTCTTTATGAAGCTAATTAAGGACTCCACGCAGCAGGAAGCTCCTTGTGCAAGTCCCACGCTGAGATTTATGGGATCAGCACATCATACACATCCTTCTCTCAAAAGCACCGAGTGAAGAGAAGGTGTCCGATTTATGAGGAGATCCACTAATCTTTACTAGAGCCAGTGATAGCAATGCAATGGTGAGAGTAGGAACAAGGAACCTGGTGACCTCTTCATACTTGAGACTTTAATTCCCATCACTCTCAGGTAGCATGAAATTGACAAAGGATTGTTCAAAACATCTGGAGGGCACTAGGTTGAATACAGATGGATTAGAGTATGGGATCTGGATTGGAGAGGCACAGATTTTAAATCACACATGGTCACACAGCTTATTGAAAAGCTGCAAACCAGCAATGTTCTCCCAGCGTAATCACCCTCAGATGGCTATGGTGAGGATAACATGGCTGGGAGCAGAATGAATTATGTATCGCACGTTGAGTGTAGTTGGGATAGAAATACAATAAATAAAATACATTTCAGATTTGTTTTTTTAACTGTGTGACTTCCTTGTTCACATCATACACAAAAGCATTGGTTTGCCTAACCATGGTTTATTAAATAAAACAGAATTGGCTAAAACCAAGCATTATGTTTTTCAAATCATAATGGCACTTTGGCTTAGTGTGTTGTATGAACCTACCCTATGCCTTCTTTTGTTTTAAACCAAAGATAGTTAAGTTTTTGGCAACCACGTGCCACCCGCAACATTTATTAGTGGCAAGGAGCACCCTGTATAAGTTGGTGATGCTGGGATTTTCAAGCCCTCCTTGATCATCCAGGATGTGCCACCAGCAAGACTGAGATAGGCTGCCTAAGGTGACTGGCACCCTTTCTCCTGAGCTTTTCCTGCTTTGTGGCTTCTATCTCATTTTGATCTTCCCTTTTTCAGTTAATTACAGTGTGTGATTAAGGTCTCTCTTAATTGGCTTCTCTTTGATTAGTCTCATAGCTGGAAATCCTTCCGTATGCTTTCAGATGTCACATGTCCCCAGAAGCTGGCTTCTTTGATGTCACCACCATTCTAGCATCTGTGATTTAAACAGCCACATGAGTTCAGGCTAATCATACATGCATGTGTCATAATCTCCACTCTCCTCATGCTGTTGGAGCCTGCTTACAGCTCTGCTTTGGAAACCTTTGAGAGAGGAGAGTACTACTGCAGGCACAGTGGAGGAGTTATGGATCCTGCCCTGGCTTGCACATCCTTGCTACGCTGTGGAAGTGACTGCTGAGACTATGCTCCAGAGGCCAAGAACTGAAGAAGAGGAATCAGATCACTGTGATTGATTAACTTCATGCATTTTGCTAAGGAGAAGAGGAGAAAGCAGGGTACATAAAGGTCTCTTAATTGCTAGGTCAAGCAATCCATCAGAGGGTACTGTAGAAGAAACACATGTAAACAGTTTTAACATACCTGTTTACCTGTCTATCTTTTTTCTCTTCTCTCTGCTCAGTTCACTCTATCTAAATAGAGAAACAGCTCAGGAGGAAATGAAAGTTTCAGAAGACAACCAGAATGGTTCCTGAGTGGCTACATCTTTCCAGGCTAAGTTCATTCAACCCTTAGCATTGGTGTCATTTTACTTCAGCATGTTGTGTAAACCTAGCCATTTTGCCCAGTACACTGACTCATAATCTAACCAAATTGTCTGGATCCATTCTACTACATGCCAAGTCACAAAACCAACCCCACCAAGATTAAAACTGACCAAGTTTAGCATGTAGAGCAAAGGCACTCATAAGATTTCTAACCAATCTAGTTAAACATAACCACTAAGTCATTGTTTGCTGAACCTTGGTTTATTAAATAAAATGTGGCTTATAGAATGCAGTTTGTTTAGTTACGCATGCTGTGTTTTTGACTTTGCAGATCACTGTTTATGGCTTAGTGTGTTATATGAATCCTTCTATGGCTATTCTTCCATGGGAAAAAGGAAAGAGGCACTGGGATTCCAAATGGAATGAAATGACAAGCATACTTTCCACAATTGCTGAGGCTCATTATTCCAAATTAAACTTGTATTTGAAGTAAAGAATGAAAAGATCAGTTGGGTTGGGTTCACACAACATACTAAATCAAAATGTTTGCTGAGGCTCATTATTCCAAATTAAACTTGTATTTGAAGTAAAGAATGAAAAGATCAGTTGGGTTGGGTTCACACAACATACTAAATCAAAATGTGGATTGCTTATTTTTAGATTAATGTTTTGCATGAATCTAGCCAGTATGACCAAGGTTCATGACTAACTGCAGCCTTCCCCAAACTGAATGCCCTCAAAATGAATATGTGAACTGTCGCTTGCAGATTCTCAATAGTAGTTGTGCTGGCTTGTGGAATTCCAGATGCTGAATTCCAGATATCCAGAAGACATCCAGTTTGGGGACAGCTTGTTAGTATGACACACAGCTATTGTAAATTATTCAATAAACTACAATTAAGCAAACCATAACTTGGCATGTTATGTGAACATGGTGGCCTATATTCCCACCCATGCATTTGTGGTGGGGAAGAGAATATCAGGTGGGTTCATATGAACATTGGCATGGAAATTTCTTTGTTGAGACCCCAATTTGCTTCTAGTGAGGGATAATCCAGAGAGATTCCCATCTCTCTTGCCTGATTCTGGAAGGTGATGTTCTCCAATGGCTGTGTTCATATGACCTGCTGGATTTGTACAACTAACTGCAAAAATACCAACCCAGGTTGAAGAAACTAAGAGTTACATATGATGCAAATGCAAGTACTAGATTTCTAATTCACCTGATTAAGCATATTATGTGAACCCAGCTCATGAATGGGTGTTTTTAGGGTAGGTAGATTTTGAATGAAAGGACAAAGAGGCAAGTTGGTTGAAGGCTACCCACCTCAGAATACAGCTGCTAATTTTGGGAAACCTGACCCAGGATTCCTAGTTGCACTTGAGCTGTAGAAATCTGCTCCCCAAAGGGTCTTGCTGTATATTTAATTATAAAGCAAGAACAGCAAAGGCACCATCAGTCCAAATTAGCCTCACATCCAAAAGAAACAATGCTCTGTAATTTTGCTTTTCCTTTTCCATTTGGGGAAATTAGGAACATATTACAGAAAAGCTCAGGTTCATACTAAGCCATGGTTATTTCTGCCATAGTTTGCTAGATAAAACTTAAAGCATGCTTGGAATACCCTAATGGCAAGATTCACAAAACATGCAAAGCCAAAACCAAATGGCATTATGGCTTAGCACTGTCTAGTCACCAGGAGCAACTTTCCACTCCAGGGAGGTTTTCAACCTTAGTTTCGCATTGGGTGCGAGTACCGATAAAGCTAGCTAGATGAACAGCTAGAGTTGCGTACTTTGGCATTGCCAGAAAAGAGGAAATGCATATCAGGGGGCAAAGAAGAGGATAAAAGGAGAAAGAGACCAGTGTAAAATTTGTGCATGCTAATTTATACAGACAGATCCAGATTTAAAATTAGAAAGATGCTGTCATCCTAAAGGGGAAATCTGTGCCAGGAAAGCTGTGTACCTACTTTGCCTGTAATCCAGGCATTCATTGTGAGTGCGCAACACCAAAGCCAGTGCTGTTCTTCCTGAGGGATATTCTTCTTTAAAGGGGACATGGACTGGACAGCTTTTCAAAGAGAGGGCTGTTCTCTGTGAAGTAGGACACGTAGGTATCCTAAAATAGAAGAAACATACAGAGAGAAATGTAAACCAGTATGAAGGGCTTCAAAATTACGCAGAGAGCAACTGTGGTAAACAGCAAGCACAATGTATTTAAATCATTCCACTGAAATGCAACACATCATTACGACAACACTGGAAACCACAGTTTTAAAAAAGGAACTTCCTGGATTGCTGGCTATTTACAGTCAAGGAACAAATGATCAAGGTTTCACTATGTTCTTTTACAAACACATCACTATAAAAACCTGCCTACACAAGTTTTTCTGCAGAATTAGCAGAGCACTGTGTATCCTATTCACACCCCTGCAGTGCTAAGCAATTAACTGCGGCAGACATTTCCCTGTTCTTTTTCAACCTTTTTATTCAATTATTTTCAAGCCTACGAGAGTCTGCTTTTCTCACACTGCAGTGAAGGTGATTCTCGAGTGTCACTCTTGGATTGCAACTTCATCTGTATCATAACACCTGCTGTACCAAGCCACTGTACAAAGAACTCGTAATCTCCACAAAAGAGTTTAATAAAACCAATGGAGAGTCTTAAGGAAAGCTAAAATGCATCCAAATCTCTCTATCTTCATTATAAAGTCAAATAGCATTTTATATCAAAGATGGGACATCCAGATGTTGAACCAAGATTCCCAGAATGTCAGTGGCCATTCTGACTGAAGTTTTAGGGAGTTGTATTTCTCAATTGCTGTTATACGTCAACAGCTAATTAGTCAAACTCTTACCTATTCTCTGAAGATTCCTTTCAATCTCCACAACAAAAAGGTATTGTCTCTTGTTCTCACCCACCAAGCTTCAGTCAACATAGAAGACCCAAAGTAGGACATGTGATGATCATCTTCCATTAATTACACTAACAAATGTGTGATTTGGTGAGCAAGTGGACAGCAGCACGCTTTGTAATCACTTTACATTATGTCAGTAATGCTAAGAGTTCTCAAAGCGATTATTGTGAAAAATGAGATTGCCCACTTAGAGTAAGAGGGTTGGAAGGGATCTCAAATTTATCTAGGCAGCGCAGCTCTTGGCACACATACATCCCGTCACATCTTTTTGTGATTTTCAGTTGTCATTTTGCATAGTTCCAAACAGCCTCAATTGAAGGGTCTTCTCATTCAAATGCTTTCCAGTATTGTGAATAAAGACAGAGCCACCACACTGTTATCAACCCTGGATGTATGTTTGTGCCTGAACCTGGGTCATTTCCTCCCAATCAAAAGACAATTCCAGATTAGTGACTCATTTCCCAAACACATTGGAGGGTAGAAAAGGACAAACATTGACATATTGAACACATTCCTTCTAAAATTTCTAATGTCCAAACCTATATAGTGAGAATAGTGCCAGCTATGTTCAAAATGGGGGATTCAGTTTTGAGAATCCTGGGGTTTGCAAAAGTACAAGTTCTTTAGGACAAAAAATGATAAGGAGGGATGACTCCAGAGCACAAAACTGAGGTTGTGCCCAGTCCACAGAATGTTAACTGTCTGATGGAGGAAAGAAAATGGAATACAAGAGAATGGAGTATCCAGAAATAAACTTGTTAATCAAATTTACAGACTGCCTCAATCACAATCTGCAACTCTAAGCAGTTTATAACTTTTAAAATATACAAGACACCAAAATGAAAATCAAAAATAATATAACCCACAAAGCCCATTACAAAATCACACTGGCTTACCAAAGGAGCAGGATCACAACTCACCCTGGCCCTGCTGAAGAAGCCAAGTTTTCAACCCAGCTTTTCTTATTGCAATATTTCATTGCAATCCCACTTATAGGCACATGGAAAGTAAACCTCCTTAGCTCTGTGTTGTTAGAATAAAGGTCAAGATGCCCTCAGTTTTTATCAGTGTACCTCCTGCTATCAGAGCATTTTCTATATAAGGGTGCGTGTCCCCCAAAACCATGGCATTGAAATGGGCAGAACTGTATGCCCATTTTCAGTAGAAAGAAAACACTTGATGCTCGTATAAAACTCTATTCCCACAAAGTGAACATCCAACAGGGAAAAACAGGCTCAAAATCCCATTTCCTCCAGTGGAGGAAATGGGATTTCACTGCCCAGTTCTGTGCAACCTATGGCTGCCAAAAGAAAAATACAGCAGCTGGTCTCCAAAAATTGTCCATTCCTTGTCTAGAAATTGCTGGCACCACAATGAGGTCTTGAATTCACATTTACATTCCAAATGACAAATGCAGCATCATGGATAACAGTTGTTTGGTCCATAGAATGCTGAGTACCAAAGATAAGAGGATCCTTTGTAACCTTGAAGGCAACACCAGAGTACAACTCTTAACTCTTAAGTTGTCACTTACTGTATATTGGTTGCTGTACTAAGTAAATGCATAGACAACCCAAGTGGTCTAGCTCTGCCTCAGAGGGACTGGTTCATGCAACATGCTAAATCAAAACCAACCAAATTATATGGTGACTTAGGTAGAAGAAAACAAGAACACTTTTTTTTTCATTTTTCAAGGGCCACTGAGGCCTGACAAGTGACATGATAAAATCATAGAAGGAAGTAACGTTTTTACACAGTTCTTGGGTTTTCAGATCTTTGACAGGTTATAATGCTTGTCATGCAAATGAAAATTGGCAGTTTTGCCATCAAATCTTGGCAGTCCAATGTGAAAATGCTCTAGGAACTTCACAGATGAGGCTGTGACGATGTGTTGTCCAGCTTTTGAGTATTTCTCTGAGACATGAACTTGGAGCTTTCCGGTCTTCAGACATGTGAGGCCCACTCACTGGAGAATCACAAACACCTGATGCTGACAGTTCAACAAACAACAACAGTTCAACAACTCTGTTGAAATCAGCAGGCTGATTGCCATAATACCTTTGAATCCAAGGAAAAACTAGTAATGTAAGAGTAGAGCTGAACAATAAGATACTGTATATAAAGAGTCTTGGCAAAGGCATTACAAAAACAGAAGCACCACGGGGAAGTCAAAGGATGGGGGGGGGACTGCACCATGCTATTGCCAACTAAGTTGAGCTCAGGCCTTTTTACCTATTACAATCCCAACATTTCACATTCAGCTAAGAAGTAATTCTAAAAGAAAGGAAGCTGAAGATATACGAAAGAGAGCAATGGCTCGTAGAAAATCTGGATATACACACATGCTTTTATGCAACACCCAAAATCACAATGTGGATTGTTTGGTTTGACATAGCATGCTCTATGAAACCAGTCATTGTGGGTTTGCAAACCACTGCTTATGGCTTAGAGTGTTGTGTCAACTCTACCAGCTGGGATTTATTTGATAAAGAATGGCCAAACAACCCATGACTTAGTGCTATATGTTATACAGCCCTCCCAATCAATGAATGATTAAAAAGCTTTAAATCCCATAATGGCAATTGTATTGGCGCAACTGAACTCTTCATCCCACAGAGTCAATGGTCTCATAATATTTACTCACTGAGTAGTTGGTCCCAATAATCTTTTAAATTTTCATTTAATTTTATATTTAAGGAATTTATAAGGCCATCCCACTCATAATTTCTATCTCTGGGCAGCATGTATCAATAAAAATCAAGGATGGTCAAAACTGAACAAAAGATAAAATAAAACCAATATAACAAGCCAAAGTCATACATGTACACATAACCAAGGCTAGGCACAACAAGCTCTTATTCTCCAGCAGAATGGGCGCAAATACTGTCCTGGCCCAATGCCTGGGAGAAAAGCCAGGTCTTCATGGCTCCATGAAAGCCTAATAGGGTCAGGGCTGCCCAAACCTCCGGTGGAGGGACTTGTTCCAAAGGGCAGGTGCAGCAACAGAAAAGGCACATCTCCTAGGTCTCATTAGATAATACTGCTTAGGGGACCTGGAACATGTCCACCCTGTGCAATCTAATGGAATGGGCAGAAATAACCAGAGATAGGCAGTCTCACAAATAACCCATCCCTATGCCATGCAGGGCTTTATAAGTGATAAAAGAGTAGCTTGACTTACACCTGGAAGTCTACCTGGAGCTAGTGCAGCTTGCAGAATAGTGGTGTTGCATAGGTGTTCTGATGTCTGCACATTACTGCCTATGCCGCTGGACCAGTTGCAGCTTCTGGATGGGCTTCAACGACAGCCCCATGTACAGCATGCTGCAAAATCCAAATGAAAGATAACCAAGATGTGAGTGACTATGAGCAGGCTCTCCTGATCTGGAAACAGATGCAACTGGCGCACAAGATGGAGCCATGTGCCGCCTCCTACTCCTCAGGTAAGAGTGGCAAGTCCAGGTGGACCTCCAGATTGTGCACAGACTCTAAGTGGGGGAGCGCAGCCTCACCTAGTATCAAAGATGGAAAATCTCCAGATCTGGATCATGGGGGGCCCAGCTGCTCAGGCGTGCTAGGGTTAAGAAGAACTATTCTTCCCCATCCAGGCCTGCACAGCCTCCAGGCACTGGGAAAGCAGGCACCAAGGCGGCATTGCTTGGTCAGCCAGGGAAAGATGTACAAATTAGTATCGTCTGCATACTGATAGTATTTAATCCTGTGCCAACAGTTGACCTCATCCACAGCTTCATGGAGATGTTAAAACTTAACTGAACGTTCAGTTCATTTTTTTTAAAGCTAACTCCTTAAATTAAAAACTCCTTAAGATATATCAGGACAACAACAATACACAATCAGTATTTCAGGTAAGTTGTTCCATAAATAGCAAGCTTGCATACAACATTCAGGCCAAGAGACACAAGGCAGTACAGATTTTAACAACCTTAAATCTACTGAAATTAACCAGCTCAACTATACCTAACTCTAGCCTGGATTGTCCCCAATACTAAAAACGATACGGAATTATTACTATTGTTCCAATTTATCAGAATTGATTTAAGAAACCACAATTATATTGCAATGTTTCTCTTACAGGTTCACCAGCACAATTCTAGCTGTAACAATGAACTGCAGCATTCAATCCCATTTCATTATCTATATCCATACATCTTTAATTTGCATATTTGGCTCTTTTTTTCTATTTATAATAATATGCTACATAAACTTTCAGGAAAATTATCCATGCCTCACCAATATACTCTCTCTCATCCAATCTACTCAAAGACCAACCTGACTCAGAATCATGGCTTGTTTTCCATCCCTTATTGCATTTTCAATACTTGATTGAACCAGGATTCGGCTCTGAATTCTGGAACTGTAAGACAAGAGTTCCTCTAAACATACGTCCGGTATTGTCCCATTCTTTGCTCCGCTCCCTTCTTTTACATATAAATAAAGCATTACACATACATAAAGATATATTAGATGGACATCTAACACCTCATCAGTTCCAGCACAGTGGACAAGAGTCAAAATTGCCTCTCCTTTCAGGCAAGGCTATCTTTGATACTCTCCAAATCCAGCCTTCTCCCTCACAGCCAATCACAGGCAGGATTCCCTTTGACGTCCGAGCGGGCAAACGCCTTCTCTCATCATCTTTCCTTCATTCCAACTCCTCCTCCTCTTCCCCGCCCATCCCCAGTCTAATAACCAAAGGGGCGGGTCGCCGTCGTGATCGCCGCACCCCGCCCTCCTTTCGCACCCAATGGGATCACCTCGAACTTCTAATGCTTGTCAAAGATTGGTTCTCCAACCCGAGCCAATCGCGTCGCCATGCCGTCGTACTATATAAACCAAAGCTGGTGCTGCGGTCCCTGCAGTGCTCAAGCGTTGCGGGCGCGGAGGAAGGAGGGGACGGGTGGAAGGAAGGGACTTGGCTCTTGCACGCGCCGAGGTTACGCCTTCCCTTTCCCCGCCCCCTCCGGTCCCTCAGACCGACTTCTTTTCTGGGGTGTTGTTTTTTTTCCCGCCCTTTCTTCTCCTTCTGGAATTTTCCTCTGCTTTTTGGGTAAACCGGCTTGGTTTCCTCAGCGACTCAGCCCGTTTTTATTCTGCTTTTGCGTGTGTGTCGCCTTTCTCCGGCGCCTCTACTTCCCCCCACCCCTCCCTTCCTTCTCTCCCTCGGGAAGAGCCCTCACGATGCGCGCGACGGGGACGGCGGGGGCGGCCGCCGCCAGCTCGGGGAAGGCGCCGCCGACCACGCCGGCCGACGGGGATGGGCGCTTCAGCGTCCTCAGCTGGGAGCAGGTGCAGCGGCTGGACCACATTCTTGAGGAGGCCGTCCCCATCCACGGCCGCGGCAACTTCCCCACCTTGTCGGTGCGGCCCCGCAGAATCGTGCAGGTGCGTGAGGGAGCCAAGGGACGCGGCGGGCGGCCCCCGCTTGGGATCCCGGGTTCTTGCCCCGAGTGCCGGGTGGGATGATGTTGGGGTTACCTCAGGTCCAGCCTGCTCTTCGGGGTATCTGACACGGGGAAGCCCCGTTCGGAGCCCGTGCAGAGGGGGCCTGCGGGGCCGGGGTGTCGGGTCAGCGGGGAGGCTAAACGGGCGGAAAATGTGTCAGTAGTCCGGAATGCGCGTACCAGGGCTTCCTAAAATTAATAGTTTGTCTCAGTCTGCAGCGGGAATTCAGTGGCCAACTGCTGCACAGCAGAATACGCAGCTCGATAAGTCACTCCATGTATTATTTTAGCGGGGGAGGAACACCGCCTTTCCTCTGGGGCTGAGAGGATGCTTAAAGTCCTGCTGAACTGCCTAAGCTCCTGGTTACGTGGGCCGAAAGTACCGAACCTTTCCTCTCCCCTAGGGAGGGCATGGAGAGTAAAATCTAATAGTTAAATTGTCTTTACTGGAGGTAAGGCCCACTATACTGAGGGAGTTGTATCCCCTGGAAGTTTCCTGAGAGTTGCAACCTTACCGAGTATGTTTGTCATTGAGTTTATATGGAATTATTAGCTGTTTTAGGATATTAACCAGGTAAACTCGGGAGTTAGTGTCAGACTGGATGTATGTTTATATGCATGCTGATTGCTCTCTCCCAATTATGGACAAACATTTTAATGGGTTCCACTCTGTACCAGATCCTTTTATTCTCTTAATAGTATTTACTTACTTTTAATCTATGCAGGGAACTCTGTAGTGAAAGATTAAAAATATAGTAAATGAGCCACAAGAGTAGCTACAAAGCATCAGTTTAAAGCAAATTTTGGCCATTTTCCACCCTACCCCCATAGAATTTGACCTTTCTATTGTAAATTCTTAAAAGGTAAAGCTTTTTTAATGGTCTTGATAAAGCTTCCTAGAATGCTCTTTTAATTAAGTTAGCATTAACACCACATCCTCATTCCTATGAACTTTAATCCCCTATGGGTAAACCTAGGTGCAGTGTTTTTTCTGAACAAATAGCTCAGTTGTAAGTTAACTATGTAGATTATCTGGAGCTGGCAGAGCATACTTTAATGCTTAGTAACTATTCATATTATATGCTTATCCAGGTCAGTCAAAAATCTAGTTGCTGCATTTGCAGAGCATAGCTACACTTTATTAGTTGTGATTTTTTTTTTTATTTCTGGCTTGATATATTGTGTGCATCCAAACTGTTGGATTAATTTGTGGCCTATTGTATTGTGGAAATCCAGAAAATGGGTTAAGTCAGTAACTAGATTGAGCATGTTGTGTTTAGCAGCAATCCAGTGAGGTGATCTAGTACTTCCAAATAACAGGCTTGGTTTGCAGTTATGCTACACCAGAGTGGTATCCTTTTCTGAACTGCCCTTCCCAAGTTCTTGAGATGATGTGGATAAAAGTTAAACTACTAGTTCAGTAGTTTAAGTATTATCTTACATGGGAAGGCGTGGTGCTCTATGAAATATTAGTATAAGAAAATTGCCCACTGGGTGGCTGCTATAGTGGTTGTAGTATGGAGTGAAAAAGGTTGTAACCCTAAGCAAAAGTGGGATTTGGAGGGAGGGATGCTTTGGGGCTTCTTCCAGAGGGGTAATTGTGTTAGGTCTTCTATAACAAAAAAGATTTATATGTTTATGTAATGTTGTAATATGTGAAATTTGTAATTCAGGACAGTTTATGCCATAATAAGTCTGTAGACCTTTAAGAGAACACAAAACTCTTCAGTGTATTAGAGCATTGGTTCATAACAGTGACATTAAGATGATTAGCTGCCCAGTAATGTTTTTTCCTACATAGACTATCTAGGCCTTCAGATATTTAGAGCAGACTGGTGCATTGGTTTGTGAGGAACGTACTAGATTATAGCAGCAGTAGGACTGCAACCCCTGATACCGGAAGAAGCTCAAGAAGACAAACAAATGACTGCAAATAATTTGGGAGGTATCCAACTTAAAGTCATTTGTATTATACAGTACATTTGGGGTATATAGGGATGATCTAATAACCTCTTCAGAGTTTCCATTCACTTTGAGAGAGAGGAATGATTGTATGCTATATTTATGTGCCCTATTTAGAAGACAGTCCTGACCTAAAAAGAGCTGTACAGTATTTAAAATGGGTGGAGTAAAATATATGTGAGTTCTAGTAGTTGGTGTCCAAATGCAGTGTAAACTCTGAGATGAAGCCTAAGGCTTGCAAACAGTGGTGTAAATGGGTTATACATAGAGGACTGAGCATTTTTGAGAATGGATCCTTCAGCTCCTTGGTTCCCAGCCACTCATAAATGGCTCAGTTAACTCAGGTGTAGACAATCTAGGGACTACACATGCTTTGAGCTACCACAGTCCCTTGGCATTGACTGTGTTGGCTAGGGCTGACGAGAGCTTACATTCAGAACATTTTGAGGATATGAAGTTGCCAAGCTTTGGTTCAGTTCTATTAGTATCTAGGAATGTTGAGTCTCTAAACTGGATTGAATTTGGGGAAATGTTATGAGGGAAGCATGTGATGCTAAGCAAGTCAGTGTATCCCTTAGCATTAGCTATGTTGATTAGGGCTGCTGGAAGCTGTAGTTCAGTAATAGCTGGTAGGCTGTAGTTTTCCCCACTGGTTGTGTACCAGTTCTAAACTATAGATAAAACTCTTGGGTCAATAGTAACTAATAGAATTTCAAAGGCTATAGAACTAAAATATTTTACTCTGGCATAGTACATCTTGGACAGAGCTGTGCTTTAATAATACTTACTTGATGGCCTTTAGAGGGAGGAATCTAGGTGGTGTAAGTTCTTGGTATCTGCCAAGGGTGTCATTCTTTTGGAAAAAGCCTCCCATAAACTAGGATTCATGTTGAAGCCTGTAAGCGGCTGAGCTTGTACATCATTCAAAATCATAATCCATAGTTAATGAACCAAAGTTGCTCTGTACATATAATGTGCTATGCCAAAATAATTGATTGATGGATTATGTGCCCTCAAATTGGTGTTGACTCTTAACAGCCACACAGATTTTCTCCAGGAAAGACATATTTTATTATGGCCTAATATGGTACCCTGCCTTAGCATATGGTACCCTATATGCTAAGGCATATGATTTTATTTTTACCATAGCCACTCTGGTTGCAAACTCTGGTTTAGTTTTGTGCAAAGAGTTGTGTAGTATATTTCTTTAATGTATCTATGGCCTTTCGACATAATCCAATGAGTGCTCCTTTTCACACTGGTGGAGTTCATAGACATGCTAATCCATTAGTAATAAGCAACAGTGCCTAAGCTCAGATCAAACCATATCTTGACATGTGTGAGGCTGTACTTGATGTTTTTTGGTTTATATTGCATAACTACTGCTTGTTAAATATGATTGTTTTAGAATGTGTGAATGCAGCCACTCTGTAGCATGCCTGAGCTATTGTTTTCCTACAGTCAGCTAGACATGGGTGAGGATTGTACTAGATTCCCCACTACAATTCCACAGAGCCTTTCCCTCCCTTTCAGCAAAAGTGAAAGGGAACAGTGCGTTCTCACATTTGGCCGCAACAATCCCGAGGGGGGGGGAAGTTGCAGTCTGTTTATGCTGTGTTGGCAAACTCTTTACTCATGAAAAAAAGAAAGAAAAAGAGGCAAATGCCTGCTCTTGAAAGTAGTATAGGGCTTTCTTGTAGGATATATAAAAGCAGGAATGCAATCAAAGTTAAATTCCTGCCAATCAGCTGTGCCCGTAGAAAGGGTGGGCTAAGCTTTTTTCCTCCTGTTGTCACTACAGATCAGAAGTTCAGAAGCTTCTAATGTTTTTTTGGTGGGGGGGGCTTCACAGACCTTGGGGAGAAGTGTACCTTGCTTTTCTTGCAGTCAGCTATTTCAGGTCACCTTTCCATTCCAAAGAGCTCAGTACTTTGCTAATTCATGTGTGAAGGCTAGTGCTGCAGCTGTGTTGAAAATGGAAATCCCTACCAGCTGTGTTTTCAAAAGAAGAAAAAAATGCTGAAAGGCAAATACTTGGATTTTTGTGGAATCTGAGTAAAACAAGTCCCCAATAATGAGAACATGTTGGCCCTTTTGCAAAATGGTTGCCATATGGGATATAACCAGTTACAAAGAATCAATTACCATAATAGTAACTAAATTCTTCCTGCTCCATACTATTCTTGCTCATCTTTGTCCTTTTCCCCATAAGTAGCCCTGTGCTGCAGCTGTCCATCTTTGTTTTTAAGGAAGCTGCTTGGACTTATTTGGAACCCTAGTGCATTTTTTGCAACAGAAAAAGATGATGGGGTGATTTGAACTTTGACTCGAGCATATCAAATTATTTCTTTAAATTACATTTTTTCAAAAAATAAAGATTATGTGGGGCAGGGAGGCACAAATGTAAAATATCATGGTAAGCAAGTCAGCTTAGTCTTGATTCCATGACTAATACATTTGATGAAACTAGTTAAAGTTGAATGTTGTTCTTTGACCTGACTAACTTGCATGGTGGTTGGCCTCTCACTTGGTATTCTGCAATCTGCTTATTTAGAGCTTGGAATCTGCTAGCAGAAAATCTGCTGATGAAGCGGTATTTGGTCTTTTGACCTTGGCTGCATGCCATCAGGGTTTAGGATTCTCTAGCTAGATACACATGTTAGTTGTTTTAATATAGAATAAAAGTGAAAAAACCTGGTGAAAGGTTCTATAGTAATTAATGACTGGCATATGTGACTACACACTGTTTAGATAAAATACTAAGAATCTTGTAAATACTTCTACCAAATACATCTCTTTCTAAATGTTGGTTCTTTAGTAATAAGCCTTTGGCCAGTAAACTGTGATGCCAGTAAAACAGCCAAATAATGTCTGAGATTAAGAAGTAGGAAAACCTGGATAATATTACATATCCAGAGGTATTTATGGTAGACAAGAAAAGACACTAGCAGCCTTCCCCAGTCTGAGCACCCTCCAAATGTGCAGACTTCAACTCAAAGTTCTTAGCAATTCCAGGTAGGGAAAGGCTGGTCTACAGAATCTACAGTATAGTTCACTTTGATGGACTATCACAATTGTCATGCCAGTTAATTTAGCCTAGGTTAATGCTTACTCTCCCAGAGCCACTGGCTGAATATCATAGGTTTATATATCAGTTACATCTCTGTGGCCTGCTTAACTTGCAGATAAATGAATATTATAGAATACTCTTAAGGATATATGGGAAGAGCCTAAAGCTGGGATCGGAGACTGATGGTAAATGATCACATACGAAAGGTAATAATGAAGGCAGTGCTCACAATTATATTGAGAGACCTTTGTTTTTTAATGATAAAGGGAAATAATATGGCAGCCCACATGTTTTAGATTTGCACCTGTGTCCACTTGCACATCAGCTGATGTCACCTTTTTTAACATCTCTAGCATACACCAACTTCTTTCTGTTCCTCTTCTGTCCCTCCTGGGTTTAATGAAAAACATTAACTTGCAGGTATGACAAGTACAAAGCAACCAGTTTCTTTCAGTAGCTTGGACTTTTCTGGGAAGGTAAAATTGTAAATATCACTGCTGAGGTTAGGATGGATTTTTGGCCTCTTAATGTTCTTATTAGAATAGGGCGTCTCTAATGTAGTTGTATAGAGCAGTATAATAGGCTAAGCTGTAGCTGAGATGAGAACAGCCTGGAGCAATTACTGCTTGCTTGATCACAGTTCAGTTGAACCTTTGCATTGACTTTTAGAGCATCCAACCATTTATAACCTTGGTGCTTGCTCCCAAGTGCATCCTGTCTTGGTAAGAAGTGAGCTTCAGCACACTTGGATCACTGAGTGAGGATTGTGCTTTGTTTTGGCTTGTTAGATATACAATTTGACCATCAAATCTGATACAGTGCATATCTTGCCATTCACTTTAATGGATTGTTACTTCCCCTATATGTATTTGAGGAAGGCTGTATGTTAGTGAACAGAAGCCAATTGTGTGTGTGGTATATGCTCAAAATGAATTGCCTACATATTAACTAGGAGCCATGTAGGGACTTGTATAAAACTTAAGGTTAGCTATATTAGTTTTTTTTCTTGCTGTTGCTTCCATCACATTCCTGTTTTGCGCTTTCCCATTATTTCACCAGAATTCAGAGTTCTCATACTTATTCTTTGGAATCTAAGAACTTATGAGGGAAGTTAGACTAAAAAAAGGTAGTTAGCCCAAATTTTATTCAACAAGCTCTGTGGTTACATGCTTTAAACCTCAAGATTCTTTAATTCTATTCCAGCATTCTAACCATTGCACCACATGGTCTTGCATATGATACTTCTTTACCTAGAGATTACATCACTTTGTGACATAACACAAATCATGTTCATTAACATATACATGACTTTGAAATACTCTTACTATACTTCATTGGAAGTAGACGTCTGTTGAGTAAGTGGGCGCACTGAAATATCAGACACAAATTTGTGCCTGATGCTTGTTATCTCTGTCCAGTGAGAAGCTGGACTGACTGCTTCCAGTACAGTCCATTTGCCCTTAAATAGCCTACTCGGCTCTGTGTCATCACTGCCGCAAATTACTAAGGATTTGTTTGTCTATAAAGTAGCAACAGTGTGCTTAGTAGGCACTAATATTGTGCCAAAAAGCTGCTTGCATATTCATTTTATATGGGAGGTGGCTTCATTCCTCTGCAGTGACTCAGATGTAACAAGGCACATAGGGTTCTTTTAAAAAAAAAAAAATTGAACAAAACCTGCTGCCTTTCACTACAGTAATTGCCAGGAGCTGAAGTGCTTCCATGGGAAGTGCATGTTTGTACTCACATAATGTATTATATGAAAATTATACATTCTGTACTAAATGTATTGCAGAACTCTAAATTAGGGTAGTTCTTTCATACAGAGATTTTTGAGTTCTATATTTTGAATCACATGCTCCAACTGTAAAATGTATATAAAAGTAAGCTTTGTACGTGAAAAATATATCTAGGTTTAAGTCCATCCTTAGCCATAGGAAGTTATTGGCTGATGTTAGAGCAATCATTCTGTCTTAGTCCAGTCTATACTGCCTAGTTGTAGTTTTGGTAAACTGCAAAAGGAAGTACTGTGTGTGTTGCCTTGAACTCTTGGAATAAAAATGAGATAGAAATGCAATAAAGACATTATTCATATTTGTATTTTCATACTAGTTTTAAACTTGCTTCAATTATTAGACATTGGCATTGCAAAACTTGAAATTCGGAAGAGGAGAGTCGCAATGGCTGTGAAGTAGTTCTAGTATACCACTATCACTCTACTCTCTGAACACAGGAATGAAGCTAATAAGAGATGTGAAAAATGGTCACTCTAGAAACAAACTTCTTGACATCACCAAACCAAGCTGAATCTTTTCCTTGAACACGGTGTTCTGTCCAGGAGGAGGTTTGGCATGGTATGGAGGAAATAGAACATTCCAGAGTTCTTTGGAATTTTCTATTTCTAGATTGTTTATTTTGTACATCCTTACAGATTACCTAAGATTGTACTGTGTTAACTTTCAAGATGTGCAGCCATAGAACTTGAAACTTCTTAGAGCAAAAATTAAAAATAAAAACGGCATATTCTTTGCAGACATTTAGTCCTGCATTTGACTAAACAGAGTAGTCAGTCTTACTCAAGCACTGGGTGGTTACCCATCCCTGCCATTCCATCTTAAATTACATGGTGAACTATCTTTAGATTATGAAGCAATACTTTTGATAGGTAAAGGCTAGCTATCAGCAATTGATGTTTGAGCAGCCTTTGCAATGTTTTTTTCTGAACAATACCATCAGCAGTGGAACTATGAAGAACATAGAAGTGGCACATTGGGCTAAAGTAGTTGAATATAGCAATGACTATAGACTGGAAATGATATGGAACATGTAACAGCCGGTGTAAAAGGCTTGGCTGGCAAAGCCTGGAAAAATGCTGATTTGGCATGAAGGTATTTTAGAGGACAAGCAGTAGCATGTGGGATATGGGTTTGGCTGGTGATTAATTGAATTTTGTAGGGTGTAAGACAGGAGTTGGAGATAGCATTGATGCTGATGAAGAGATTTTAGAAGGTAAGATATTGAATAGTGACACTCAGATTGGACTGAGATTTTTAACTGATAGATTCTAATTTGGTATATAAAGTTATAACACTGACAGCAAATGACTATAGCAACAACAGCACTCAAGGTGTCAAGGTGGTTTTTTTTTAATCAATACAAAAAGAATATAGTTCATTTTCCCCTCCTTCAATCCCTGGGTGCAAATGTGAAGAACTCTGTGCCCTCCTGACATTTTTTATAACCTGCTTTGTCACCCTGTACAACTGAAATAGATTCTGCAGTGCGATTCAGAAAATGTCCTAGATCAGATAACTTTTGGAAGTATCCCCATTAACCAGTAAGATCTGAATATTCTAATAGAAAAACACATTCTTTTTTTCAGTGAGTAGCTTAATGAAGTGAATCTGCTTCAAAGTAATATATGTAAAAGTAATAGGAAGGGGGTTGTTTTTGCAAGAGCGTGTTGGCTTGGTTTCTTTTTTAATTATTCAATTACACTAGACAATATCTGTAAATTAGCCAGGATGTGCATTCTGATTTAGCTAGAGTAATCCACAAGTATTTATGTGCACACAAACTTGATCAATCAGCAATATTAGAAAAATTGATAAGGACCTCACAGTTCATTCCATAAAATCTGTCCAATTAACGATGAAATGTCTCACTTCATGTTGTCCTGTTATGAAAAACCTCAAACTTTGCAGAACAATGGTGCTGTAGCATACAGATGGACAATTGTTCTTAAAGGGAAATGAGCTATTATTCTTATACTTCTAAAACCATAAAATCACTAAATGCCGTACAGTAATTCACTGTAAACAGAAGTGATTGACTCTGACCAGAAAATATTAGTCAGTGCTAAATACAGAGTTCGCCAGTCTTGAGCATGTAACCTAAAAAGGCAGTCACTGTTCTAATGCCTGATGTGTCTTGCTTCTAGACCAAAAGAGGCAAGGAATATTTGATGTGCCTAGTCTGCAAGGTGGGTAATGGCACACTGTAGCTGTATAAATTGACCAGTATTCTGGGCAAACAGCCCTCTTCTGTAAGCTTTATTCCTCCAATATTAAATTATCCAGCTTGTAACTCTGCAGTAGTTGTGAAACAGGCTTAAAAAAAAAACTTCATGAGCACATTTGAACCAGTTTCTGTTAGATTTGTATAGTTGCTATGTAATCTGGTTTCTCTTCTGATAGTACACGTGCTAAACACATATCATATTAAGAATAAAAATGGTAACTTTGGTATTCATTCACATTCCTGAACACCATTAAAACTTCCACCCTTACCAGAAAGCTGGTGGCTTCTTTACCCACATTTTTTGGTAGAATAAAATCCTCATGCTCTGGGTTTTGGTGGTCTGAAATTCTGTATCATACACATTTTTTCCTAACTGGATATAATATATGCTTTCTTTATAAGTGTCCCTGTCTCAAGCCTGCCTTTAACACTGTGGCCTGACTTAGTCCTGATGACTAAGAGGACACTTATACGTATCAATTTCCTCTTTAGTACAGCCATCTGAATATCTCACATTTATTTTTTGTGAATGTCTACTGAAGTGATAGTTACTGATTTTGGAAGAGTACTAAAAATCTGGGGATTTGATCTCGACCCCATATCATAATTCTTTTGTTCAGCCTCTGTTGCATTTAAATTTGAACAAATTTGCAGCTGCATGTTAGTTGAACTTTTGCACAAGATGTTTAAAACTGTACAGTTGTTTAGTCCATGGAGCAGCAGACTTCCATCATCTTTGTTTTTTAACTAACATCAAACTTGTTTCATATAGCAAGCTCAAATTTATATCTGCCATTTTGTACTACAAGAAAGTTCTAGGAGAATTCCTGACTTGAGAGTAAAGGTGATAGGAGGAGGCCCAACTATTTTTTTTAAACCTGTCAGGGCAGACGCTACCTTAAGGTGGGAAAGCAACAAAATATATTGAAGATCTGTTCATCTATAATTATATAAGGACCGAAACCTGAAATCCATTTAAGGTCAATCTAGATGTCATGCCAGACATTCAGTAATAAAATGGCCTACAGGTTATTACTGTAGCTGGTTGTTAACCCTTTTCTCCTATATTATTCCTATTTAAAATATCTTTGCCTAGGCTGCTATTTTTCCCATGAGGAAAGTGTACAAGCACCTATATAACACTAGATTTGATTAATCATTTCCAGGCATTATATTCAACTGGGCTCACAGGAATGTCTTGCATTTGGCTTTTACAACTGTGCTTTTTGGCTTGATTTTCTGTATTGACTCTAAAAATACTAAGGACATATTCACATATTTCAAATTTCCTAGTCTCTGACCTGTTACATTCCCCATTGAAACTGCTTTCCACACCATCAGTGCACTGTTAACTCATACCAATTTGCCTCTCCTTGCATTGCAGGTGGTCCGTAGTCGCCTAGAAAAGCAGGGCATCACTGTCCACAATGTGAGGTTGAATGGCTCAGCAGCTAGCCATGTGTTACATCAGGACAGCGGTCTGGGGTATAAAGATCTGGATCTCATTTTTGGTGTTGATCTGAAAAGCGAGGATATTTTCCAGCTGGTAAAAGATGTAGTGATGGATTGTCTCCTGGATTTCCTCCCAGAAGGGGTAAACAAAGATAAGATCACTCCCATGACTCTGAAAGAGGCCTATGTGCAGAAGTTGGTGAAAGTGTGCAATGAAACTGACCGCTGGAGCCTTATATCACTGTCAAACAACAGTGGGAAGAATGTGGAACTCAAATTTGTAGACTCTCTCCGGAGGCAGTTCGAGTTCAGCGTTGATTCTTTCCAGATAATATTAGACTCACTACTACTCTTTGGAGAGTGCTCAGAGAACCCAATGTCTGCAAACTTCCACCCTACTGTCACTGGGGAGAGTATGTATGGGGACTTTGAGGAGGCGATTGATCACCTGAGGAACCGAATCATAGCTACTAGGAATCCAGAGGAAATCAGAGGAGGTGGGCTTCTGAAGTACTGCAACCTCCTTGTGAGGGGATTTAAACCTAAATCAGAAGTTGACATGAAAGCCCTGCAGAGGTACATGTGTTCCAGGTTTTTTATAGACTTTCCTGACATTGGGGAGCAACAACGAAAGCTGGAGTCTTACCTCCAAAGTCACTTTGTAGGGATGGAAAGCAAAAGGTATGATTGCCTGATGACCTTACACAGAGTGGTAAATGAGAGTACGGTGTGCCTGATGGGACATGAAAGACGACAGACGCTGAACCTCATTGCCATGCTGGCCCTGAGGGTCCTGGCTGAGCGGAACATAATTCCAACTGTCACAAATGTGACTTGTTATTATCAGCCAGCACCATACATCAGTGAAATAAACGTCAACTATTATGTCACCCACATGCAACCTCTTCTGCCTTGCAGTCACTCCTACCCAACTTGGCTCCCCTGCAACTGAATACTGAAAAAAGCTCCAGTCTTTGTCTTCTCGAAGAGCAGAGGCTGTGTGTTCAGAAGAAAAGAAAAAATAGGTCTCTTGCTCCGAGTATTTTGCTCCTACATTGGAACTAAGTCTGCTTAATTGTGGGAAATTGTGCAGTGATATGTCTAGTTACCAGAGATGTTTACAGGAAGAAAATGCTTGAGTTAATGTGTAAGGTAGGTGGAAAGGATTAGGTTAAAAGCAGAGCTGCACTACCTTGAATGCAAGCTGTTTTTTTTTCTTTTTTAGTGCAAGAAGTATTAAGGGCTGTGCAGACTCTTTTTTCTGAACATATTTCAAAGTGGTTAATTCCTTTTAAGGGACCAAAGAAATCCTATTCAAGTGCCTGCAACCAAAAAGGAAATACTGTAATTTTTTTTGTAGTGGCAGAAGTCTATACTGACAACTTAGTTATGGATGTCTGCCATGAATTTTTGGTTTTAGGATCACACATTCATTTCTGTCAAGGGAACTGAAGTGGGCAGAGGCTTTCCACAGCAGCCACTGTATCATGGTTTGCTGTCTGACGGACCAGCAGCATTGATTAACAGTTGGAGCAGAGCTGGGATAGGAAACTAATGTGGTTCAATTCATAATGATAGAGAAATCTTAACGAGATGGATTGTATGCCCTCATTGTGAAGGCTACAAGAGGAAATAGAAACTACCCTAAATTATTATTCAACTTAATGTGCAGTACCAAAACGCTAACATGTTAATTCCTCTTAAAGGAAAGTCTATAGATCAGTATTTTGCTATGCCAATCAATATATCTTTTTCATGGGAGGAGGAGGAGTTCCCAGACTTAATGGCCTCTCTGGTTGTCAACTGGTATTAGAGTAAAAATGAGCTGGACCCAAAACATAAAAAGACACAGGCATAGCCCTTTGTTCATGTTAACAGAGAGAGCTAAAGTTAGGCCTTGGCCTATGAGCCCCCAGCTTTCTGTTTAAGAATAGCCCACTATAATATCTTGAGAACTGTGCTTCTCTTCCTGTTGGGTGTCTGTGACCAACTGCTTGACTCCACATTAGATTAAGAAAACATTTTAATACTGATTGCTAGGGCTATGTAAAATTTCATAGTTTTAATTTGACAAAGTATCAATGATGTATTGAATCAAGTCATCAAATTGAAGACTAGGTTTGATGCATTGAATCAGATGAAATGATCCAATTTAGATAACTTTTGTTTGAATTGAACTTTCGAATTGAATTAACCCAATTCATACATTTGAATTGACAATTCAAATCTGGTTAAAAAACAGTTTGGATCGGATCTGATTTGCACAGGCCCATTGCCTTACTTTTGCTAATAAAACATTGATGTGGAGGAAATTCCTCATATGTTGCACTTGCTTCAGTAGAATAAGGGGGAGAGAGCTATGGACAACTGTGCCCAAGAAATTGTTGATGTCTTGTAAAACTAGGTTTGGAAGTAATTATTTACTCAGCACAATAGTCCTTCCTGTATATTTTTTGGATTGCATAGCAATTATACAACATATCAGTTCAGATTAGTTTATGCTTTTTAGAAAGCTGAGGCAGCAGATACTTTGGCTTTTGGATATGCCTGCTCTGTAAGGGATACACAAAAATGCTCCATGGTGTATCCATGAAGGTTGACTGACTTACTAATCTGTTTTCTCTGCAATACAACTGTACCATGTTGGAGCAGACTAAAGAAAAAAAATGAAATAAAATATCATACTTGGATTGTGTCTAGATAACATTCTCTCTCTTCCTGAGAGATAATGAGCTGAGATGGTAAGGCAGTTGCTTAAGATCTGCTACCTAATTGGCAGATACCTACTCCAACTTCACCCACTTTGATATTTTTACAAGTCGTACAGACTAAGTGAAACTGCTCATTTCTGATAAGTCCAATGCTGTGTAAATACAGAGTTCTTGAATATATAGATGGCTTTTGATGATCTCTCCTCTGTGTACTGGTCTTCCATATTCTGCAATGAATGTGGCTGCAGTGTCTGATGATTAAGGGGGTTATCCTGAGGTTTCCTCTGCCACTTGAAGGAAGGCTTTGCTTTTCCAGACTGTCTCCTTTGACAACTGTATGATAATTTACATTTAGAAGGAGAGAATTGGGTTTGCACTAAAACCCCACAGCTGGCTGGCAGCAATATTTTTGGCTAAAATTATGGGTGAAAATTTAAATAGTAAAAATTGCCTCTTTTGAAAAAAGGTCAATGCTGTGTTTGGGAAAAAAAGCCCTCCCATATAACCAAGGGCTTGCTAGATTTTTTTTTTAAGCACTTTTTGCGGTATGGGGATGTGTGGTAAAATACAAGTAGAGGCTGCATCAGATATATCTGCTGTGGTACTGCTGTTTTCTTTGTGTGCATGAGAATATCCTGAAGATTTGAAGAGTTTGACACTTTGACACTTCTAGACTTATGTTTGAATGTATTCTGCAGCTATCAAATCTGTCATGCAATAAGCCTGACATAAGAATTTGCTGGATTCTTTAGAATCTGTCACCATAAATAAATACAATGTATTGAACTCTGTTGGACTTACTTTACTTAATCACACAAAGGTATTGTGATTTTAGTTTCTAACCCTCAATTCTCTTTTCTGCCTGAAACAAAATTGATCTAGGTTAGCCTTCCCCAACCTGCACACTCTAGATAAACTGGACTACAATTCCCAACTTTTGGCCAAGAGGGCTGAATATCCAAGGAAGGGTTGTCTAGACCATTTAGAGAACAGTATGTTGGGAAAGGCTATTTTAGGCCCCCCAAATTAAAAGGCTTCAGGAACATAGGTGGCTTCCAAACTGCTATCCTTTTTTTCCTGCTAAATGCATAATTGGCTTTTGCAGAGTAGGTGAAAAGAAATAGAGAAAACCACACTAGAGTTTGACTGCAGTCTGCTACCCTCTAAATTTGTTGCTTGTATTTTCTATTAATGACTGGATGATCCTTGACCCAGTTCATTTGTGGTACTGAGGCAGAGGGCTACTGCTCCGTGGTGCCAAAAGAAAGGCATAGGGAACATTGCTACAGAATAGTCACATTATTTCTGCCAAGATACAAAGTGATTCACATCTTCCTAATACAGTACTATTTCAGTACATATTTACATTCTCTTTTAAAACTCTGGTAGATGGAGAGAGCAAGGAAGAGCCTCATGGGTGCATGGGATTTATGCATTGCCTTCACTGCCAGGCCTGTTTAATCAGTGGCTGTCTTAGTTGCTTACTGTACTCTGCTTCTGGAATAACAGGAGAATGTTGAATTAACTGAGGTTTGAGATGCTATACTTCCAAGTATCTGATGTATATAGAGAGCTATATCTTAACATGGCCTGTGAATTGCCAAATTATTCTTGATGATGCTTGCAGGGGGGAAGAAGAGTTCCTGGACTCTGATAATATCTGGGGCTAGATCTGCATAGCCTGGCTCTATGTGTCTTCCAGATACTTCAGACTGCTGTTTCAAAAACCATTTGCCATTGACTATGTGGGTAAGTGAGAGTTGATACCTAAAGCTACTGGAAGACGTCTGGAGGTCTAGCCTGGTTCTGATTTTATCTCTATCCTCTTTCAGTAGCTCTTCATCCTTGGCTTACCTGCTATGCTCAGAACAGTACTCAATATAGACTTCCATTGTCAAATTAATTTGGTCTTTAAACATAATATGACTTAGGTTGGGGGGGGGGGGGTTCTACCAAGCTTTTACCTCTTATGCCATTCCAAAGCACAAACGCTTTGGTCCTAATCCTGCAGTTGCCGGTTGTCTCTGAAACTGACCAGAGCAGCACAAACCACCTGATGTGGTTGGCTTTTTCTATTGTTGGAACAGATCACTCCTAAACAAAAGGATGCTTGTAGAAAACACTAGTTGTGATCTGAAAGGGGCTTTCAATGTTTTGAGTGTTTGATCTCTTAAAAAAAAAACTAATAAAAATCTATTTTCTCAAAAGTTGGTCTGTCATTCTTGATTAAATAGAAAAGCCAGTATCCAAATTATGAAGGCTACAGTCAATAAGAACCTCAAACTCCAGTCTAGTAGGCTTCAGATGTGTTAAATGTGTACACATGCTTAGCACATTAGGGGAATTTTTAATGTGAGTGTAACAAATTGGAAGAGTGCTCTGAATTCCAATACTGATTTAACAGTAATTTAGCAATAAAAAATTAAAAACTCTTGCCCAAATGTAATACAGGTGTATTTAGAAGATTGTAGGTGGGATAGCAATTGAACAAATCAAATAGTATTTTTATTTGTACTTTCTTAGATTTGTTTCAGGTTTGGGGAGTTTGATGAATTGTTTGGGATACTATACTTTTTGGCATGAAGCCTATTTATCATGGCTATACCTTGCATAGAATATGACCTAGTTTGTATATCATTGAGCCATGGTTTACTTAACTACAGTTCACAGGATAAATCACAGTGGGTGGAGTAGGTCTGCCCAATACGCTGATCCAAAATTAAGCAAAATAACTGTTCAGGCAGAGTCTGGGTGGCTAAGAATGTAATTTTGATGCTTGTTCCTTCCAACATCATGATTCTAGAACTTAGTATGTTTTGTGATCCAGCCCATGTTTGTGTTCTGTCATGTTTGCAAAGTTGGCTCTTCACATCCAAGTTACTCCAGCATGACTTGTTCCATGCAAGGTATTTGAATTGAAGATTATTTTTAAAAACTCAAAAGAAGGAAGCAGCCATTGCTAAACCCTGTGTATGGGTTCATCTGTGATGTGGCAGGCTCTTTCTGCCAAAAAGTGTTGAGGAATAGAACTTAGGTGCTATTCAAATCAACTTCCCTCAGTGCACATGCTGGTATGAAGCTGTGCTGAATGTTGGATAGCAGTGTTGATTGTCCATGTGATTGTTAAGCATTTGTTGATAATATGCAAAAGAAGAGGTCTAATTATTCTGCAAATCATGTAAGTCTGAAGTAGAGAAGAGGAAACCAATTGTGTCAAAAGGAATGTATTTGCAAGGCAAGAACTATAAGGTATCATCTGATCCGAAGCCATTTTTTCTGCTGAACACAGTGCAAAGAAGGAACAAGACAATGGAGAGAAAATCAATTTTACCCCTAAAACTGAATTACCTTCTTGTCCTGCATCCTATATGCATGTTTTCCTATCTTCAGGAGTTCTTAGGTAATACTGTGCTAAAAAAACCCAAAAACCTTCCTGTGAAAGAGCTCCTACTTCCTCATTTACCCTATTCTCAAGCTGCTTTGGAATTTCTCTTGATTGTGTTTTTGAGGTTATGTTATTGTCAGAAGCTAGCAGAGGGTGTTGATAGTTTGTTTTTTTGTTCCAAAACTCTTGGATATTGCAGCATCACCTAATTTGCTGGTCTGGAAAAACCTTGAAGGACCTCTTCTCAGTGCTTAGGATTCTGCAGCGACAGTCTGCAGATTGCTGGAGAGAGGACTGCATGATGAAAGACATTGACCCATACATTTTTTGGCCATGTCATTGCTAATGTAAATGCAAGAACTCTGCACTTAATCATGGAGGATTTCACTAAAAAGTTTGAATGCAATTCCTTTTCCATCAGTGAATTAAGAATGGTTAAAAATGCAGAATAACTTTTTGGTGCTGCTCTATTGTAAATCGCTGAAAATGTGATTCCCTCCTGCAGTTGCCACTGACACTATCCATTCTTCTGCTGCATCCTGCCTTTGCAGATCAGGTTTCTCTAATATAGTGTATCAAGCCAGTTCTGACTTAGGGGGACTTTTCAGTGGCCTTGCATCACTGGGTGTGCTTCTCTAAATTTCCAGAGGAGGTTCCTTTGTTTCTTTTTATAGTTTTCATAAGAAGAACTCTGCAGAAGAGCATTTTCCGGTGTCTTCATTTTGTTTTTTCTATAAAGCTTTGGCTGTGACCATTTGTGTTCTGTATTTCTGTCCAGGGGACAGATGTTACCTAGCTCCCTAGCGCAGCAGGAAAACCAAATAAGCCTTCATTGATATCTACCATCCTTCCAATCAGAATGCCTCAAACGGATAAAACACTGAGGACAAGAAAATGATCTCAACCAACTAAATAGATTGTGATCAGGATCAGTACTGTGAAGCAGACAGTGTTTCAATGGACCCTAATGTCTGAAAAGCAGTGCCTTTTTGCTGCTTGCAAGAGGTGAAATGTGTTAATAAGTCCCATGAATGAAAATTGATTAAAGAAATGCCTTCCTGTAGGATAAAGAAGGCATCAGTGAGGGAGCAAGTACACTCAAAGGTTTAACATAACCACTTGGCATCTAGTGGCTGGTTTCCAGAGTCCAATTTAAACTCAGGTGCTTTCTTTTAGATGGAAATTCCCAGCATCTGATCTAGAAAATAGTTAATGGTTTATGCTATGGACCTACGTCCCTTCCCAGGGGTGGGGTGCTATGGAAAGAGTGCTGATGACCGTGTGACACTGTCCAGCTCTCAGCTAAGCCTACTGTGGGGAAAATACATGTCCTGCATTTTGATTCTATGTTGCAATACAGGATTGTTGAAAGGTTGATACTTAAGAAGGGCCACCAAACAATGTAATAAATGAGGGGTCCCTCTCACTTCCCAACTTGGACTCGGACCTGGTTGTTTATGCTGCAGTAGAAGCTGTTAATATGTTTTTAGGATGTACTTTTTCCTGGAATGATAAAGATGTGTTAATCTGTTTATTTACTGACCTAGCCTGTTCTCTAAGCCATGCCAACACTGCATGAGCAACAAGCACCATATGGCACTTTCTGGTAGCATCATTTCTGATGTCCATGCTCTGAAGTTATCATTTACATCCAGTGAATGTTGACATGGATGAGTGTCTTCAATTTTACATGGGAACACTGGTGGGTCCTAGAATATGCCAAAGATGGGAGAGTCGTGCAGTGCAGTTAATGGCTGCACTCCACAACTCCATTCGCACTGCAACTATTGCTACAAACATGAGGAACAGATCTGAACTGATCTCAACCCCAATCCAGTGGAAAAATGAGATGCTCACAGTAGGATCATTCCAAGCCTATTTTATGCCTCTTTATTCACTGTATGTGTAAAAGAATGGGTGTGGGAGAACATAGGTCTGAGACTCAGTTGGCCAGAAGAAAAGTTGCGTTTCTTCACATGTTTCTCTGTGAAAGGATAGGCAGGGGAAGCCAGGCTTTCCATCAGCTCTGACCATGCTCACCTTTCATGTGAGTCCCAAGTTGTTGCCCACCAATCCTCAGGTTTCTCTGTCCTGTTCAATTAGTCTTGTCTAAACTAAAGATAAGCAGCTCCTGAGTGACATCAGAATATTTCAAATGACCACCATGATTTTTTTTTCAGTGATTATGTCAGAGCAGCTGAGCCAATAGTATTGAGTAAGATGATGTACAGAAGAGAATGGCAGTGGAAAAGACTCAACAAGCTACTGTTATGGGGAAATTAATTGCCTATGAAATAATTAAAAAGTGAGCCAGGACAGATTGGACAGGCTTCAGGGTTGAGGGATCTATTTCATTTTTTCCTTCCCCCTGCCCAATGGAAGCAATGTTTTACCAACCAGAACCAGATGTCAAAGAGCCTAAGCAAGAATCCATACAGTACTGTTCATTCAGGATTGCAGACGTTTCAGAGGTTTGGAGCCAAAATTAAATAATAATCTGTCAGTTAGCACTGTATTCATTATATGGTTGTATTTTGGGAAGAGAGGTTGGAGTTTAGAAAACTGGACTTGCAGTGGCCCCGGTTAACTTTCATTTATTTATAGTTTTAATAATATTGACAACAGTAGTACTGCATATTTTCATCATTAAAATTAGCTAAAGTGAGAACTATAAAAAGGGAATGTCTGAAAACAAAGACATTTTTATTGGGAAAAGGGAGCATTTCACTCCTATGCTGGTGGAACCCATGTTCTTTGACAATGTGATATGGAAAGCTGGGAACGTATGCTCAGTAGGAGTAAGGGCTTCAAGGAAGATCATAGTATGAAAATAGCAAATCACAAAAGAAGCATTTGGGGTAGTATCTTCAGAACTGACACCATTTCTTAGACGATGCAGAAAAGGACATCTCCCCTGCCATCCTTTCCATCTATTGAACAGACAGGAGCAGAAAAGGGGGAGTCCAATGACAGGCAATTCAGACACACAGCCCAATTGTCCTAATGTGTCCTTCAGCTGCTTGTTTTGATTAGAGTCATTGAAAGCCATTCGTTTAAAGCCACAAAGGGCTCATCTGGAAATTTTAACCCTTGGATAGGATGACAGGGGTCTCCCAGATTTTGCATATGTGGTTTCCTTGTAAAGCAGACAGGCTTGTCTAGGTCAAATAGTTCCAGCTGACAAATAGATAAAATCTCACTCTTTGCTTTCCTCATGTGCTGAAATGGCTTTATTATCACATTAATGCTAGTCAGTTGTTTGCTTCCCAAGAGGAGTTTTAAGGGAGAATTAGAAGAACTGAAAATGTGATGGGTAAATTTAGGTGCAGCAGTATCAAAACTATGTTGTACGGCTCTATAACCTGTGATCCTGGTGGTTCATAAGGCCCCCAATGTCTTGGATGTGATCCATTTTAATATGATAGAAGAAATTTTTTAAATAGCTGAGCACTAATAATACTATTACTGAATGCTGAAATGAAGTTTTTCTCCTAACCAGCATGTCATTCAAAAGAGTGATGTGCAGTAGTCTTGATCCTAAAGGGATTAAATGCAACACTCCAACCACTAGAATACATTAAAATATCTGGAGCAAGAAGGGGACCTAGTCATTCTACTACTTTAGAAGACAACTTTACCAAACAGACCCATGAGAAACAGCCCAATTTCATAGGATGCATAGTTTTAAAGTGGGTGGGGGGAGAGAAGGGCATTTTAAGTTTTTATAAGGTTTAAGGCACCAGTTTTGCCTCTTAAATCTTCCCAATTCCTCCAAATTAAAAAGCAATAGAGCTGAACAATTGAGTTCTTGCCACTGTGGTGGGTAGGTGGGTAGTTCTGGAAGACACAAATGGATTGTTGGGGGGCCTGTGGGTTGCTCATGTCTGTTCTATATAGAGGATGAGAGTAAATGATGGAGCCAATAAAACACAGTGGTGGTCAGATCTGCGTAGTCTACCCAGACATGGCTATCTTTTCTTCCAGCATAAGCCCTTGGAAGCCATTCCCCATGAATCCAGCCCCCTTGATGATGCCTCTGAAATACTTCTGCCCGTTTGTCCCCAGTTCCCTTCCCAGGCACTGATCCTTGACCCCGTGCTGCCACCAGTACATGTTTACCCTTCTTATCTTCACCACTTATCGAAAGGGAGTTTCAGCTGGAACAGTGTCACCCTGCCTTCAAAGCTAAGACAAGCAGCTTCAGTGCATTCCACAGGGTGTTTATTGCATGCCCTACATTTGTTGTCTTAATGCAAGGGAGGAGTCATTGGTAAGAACACACACCTATCTCCTCTTCCCCAGACTACAAGGCAGTAGAGTTAGGAACATCTCATTACTTCCTTTACCGCATCACCCTACAAAGGTGCAATTAGGTACTCACTCTGTAAGGCTGGGGGTGATTCATATAACTACCAGTCTGCTAATGAATGCTAACTAAATTCATTAACAGCTGGAGAGAATGTTAGCATGCATTTTGCCATCCACTTCCCAACTTAAAAAAAAAAAAAATCACTGGAATACAAGCTGAGCCAGTTTTTCCATATCAACAGCAACCAATGGTTCATGCTGGGAAAAAAAATCTCATGAATTGCTAGCCTAGAAATTTGCAAAGGATATAATTAAGAATTCTGCGAAGGCTTTTCCTCCTTAGTAACTTTCAAGTACTTTGTTCATCTGCAGTTACGCCCTGTGTGGTCCCTGCAAAACCATGTTTGTTTATTGAAAGCGTTCTAAATTTCTGCTCTGGATCCCAGAGGGGCTTACAGTAATTAGGCAAAAGAAAAAAATCTCTGCTCACAGGCTAACAATCTAAATTTATGGCAGCTACTTAAATCTCATGATAATGTCATAATCATGTGTCATAGAGAAGAAATGCATAACCTGAGGTCCTAGGAAGCCTTGATTACGTGCTCCAGAGACTTCCAGAAGTGGTTACCAAATTGTTTCTAACATGATAGTAGAGGAAAAATAGTAGATATATGACTGAAGAGTAAGCAGTCTATTTAATTTCAATTAAATAAAATGAAATTTTTGTTCTAATCCCATCTAGTCCTTTTTGAAGTATAACACATGGCACCTCATTCCAAAGCCACATGTGGTCATCAACACAGAAGATGCTTATAGATCCCAGAATGCTCTAATGTTGCTTCCTAAAAGAATAGTACTTGGACATATACTTCATTTGCTTCATGTTTTAATTTGTTTTTTCATAAGCAGTAGTGGTGGATTTCAAATATCAACTTTAGAAAAAGAAAGTTGAATTCACTCTTCTGTAATTCTGATAATTATCACACATAGATACAGCAAACAGATTTTATTTTTTTAAAGCTGCACATTAATGACATGTGCAGTTGGATTCTGAACTTTTCAAGAACATGAATTCTTTCCCCTGACAACTAATTCTCTATTTTGGTGAGATTCAACTGCATTTATTTTAAAAACAAAATAAATAGAAATTATCTTTAAATCTTAAAGTGGTTTCATAGCATAGCATGTTGAAAACTAAGGGCCAAATTTCTTGTTAATAGTTGCCATTCACAACATTTGAAGATGAAACTGACCTAATTATGAAGAAAGAAGGGTGTGCATCTGGTATTTTATCTGTCTGAGAGTGGTTATGGAAAACATTTTGGTGACCCAACAGTATTGATAAGGCCATGTTTCAAAAAGTTTAGAGAGACCCGTAAAAGCATCTGGCTCTTTGAACAGCTAATTGGAGTTTTAAAACTCTTAAAAACCCTCTGCTGACACTTGCCTGGACCCCTCTGAAAAAATTGGTAGGTCTGAAGCCATCATTTTAGTTTTACACAATGCCTTTAAATGATGCTTCATGTTTAAGCTGTTGTATCTCTTGTTGGCCAAATTGTTCTTTTAAGGCCTAAAATGACTGGTTGACATTTTTTCATTGTTTGGGTAGAAAATAACTATGTATTTCAGGTAAATATTTGAAATAAGAGCAGTTACCAGAAGCTGAAAGAAGCAGGAGTTTTCCCTTTATGTGGTTAAAGAAGGGTGATAGTTATGGTTAATTCTGCATGGTGATCTGACATAAGTTACCAGTTCTGAGCCCATAAGGAGCATTCACATGTTTGGCTTACCTATGCTGTACCTTACTTAATTTTAAGTAAACCAACTATTACTTAAGGCAAAGTGATTAAGCATGCTTGAGGGGATTTCAACACTTTAACTTCTAGTATCCTTCTGGGGTCCACACTGCCCAAAGTTATATGCAGATCAAAGTATATCTTTTAGAAATTGGACTTCTCTGAATCTTCTAATACAGTGGCCATCTGAATAAAATAAAATATTTCAAATCCTGATTTTGAGATTAAATATATTTAGTAATGTGCATTTTGTAATGAAATATGCTCAGAAATATGTATTTAAAGTTGCATTTAATCACATGTTGAGGGTATTTTGTTTTAAATTGAACACTACATATACAGCTTTCAGATGTTGTGGATATAGGAAGTGTCATAAAAATGGATTAAATGCATGCATGCATTTATTTTCCCAAGTGTTTGAGTGATAGGTTAACTCTGGAAAGGTGGCTAATGAAAAATGATTAACATCTGGATGACAAGGAAAAAAGGACAACATTCAAAGGCATATTCAGTCTAATATCCTTCTTCCACAGATGCTAGCTAGATGTCCATCAGAAGACCACAAACAGGACAGGAGAGAATAACTCATTTGCTATCCACCAGCTGGTGTTGAAAACTGCCTTGTAATTTCTCAATTTTTTTTTTCTTTCCCTAAGGAAGAAGCTTCTGGCTTTCTTTCATATTCCCAGGGTGCTTGAGAATGACTTTCAAATTTCTCTTGGTAGTGTTTTACAACTGACTTGATCACTGGAAGTAGTGGAATATGTTACTGTTAGTAGTATTGTTTTTTGTCACCCTTTTTTTCATCACACCCAAGCGCTCCTGTATGCCCAAATTTGGCATCGGAGGAGTGCCCCCCCCCCAATATTTTCCTCTTGAGTTCTAATGGAAGTGAAGGAAGCCAGGGATGGAGAGAGGATTGTACAGTAAACAGAAGATGCTCACATACATACCTTGGTCATCTCATACAAGAATATCACACTTCACGCATTTTTTCTCTTCTGTGAAAGAAAGTAAATTCTCTCTCACCAAACGGAGGAAGAACAGATAAGGTAATATGCAGCATGTTTCTGAAAAGCCCTGTTATTTGGTGGCATGTGGTCTCTGGACCTGTAAATTGTGCAACATGCCCTTAAAAACAGTGTCTCTATGCAACTATGACTTGATGGACAAGTTTAACCCCCTCCCCTGTTTAGGATTCATTGCTTTGCATTTAGTGTAAAAAAAAAAACACAGCTTGGATCTATCAATCTCACCAGTTCTCTGCAACTATCTCTGCTAGGTAAAGGTAGAAAGAAAGGAAAGTAAGAGTCAAAAGAGGTTGTCTGGAGAAGACATTAAAGACTGATGTGCAGCATGTCCTTTAAACCAACTATCTAATCCACCCTTCCTACTAGCTATAAACTGTAGACATCTCTAAGGCTGCTATGAATCCCTAGTTAATTAATCATAGAAAGAATCTACAGCAGGTAGCTGAATCTCCTAAAACATGCAAAGTCCTGCTATGTTGGGGAAATGTTAGATCCCTTAGACAAATTATTCATGATAGGAGACATCATCATTCCCAATAGCTCATGTTTAGGGCTCCAGTTTCCTTTCTAGTTCTCCCAGCAAGCAAATCCATGTGGGGGGAATCAGCAAAGAAAGGTTCATCTTCGTGCATCAGTTACAAACTCAGTCTTACGACATCGCTGAGCTTCTTCCTTGCTCATTGCCAAGAATGAGAAATGGGCAGTGGCCAACAGTTAAAGTTTGCATAGTCAGCGGCCAGCCAACTGCAAGACTCATAGAGTAACAGTTGCTCAACATTACTCATTATAAAGTTAGAGAGATCATACTGTAATCTTTCTGAAGAATCCATTATGGATTCAACTTCCCCAACCCATTTTTCCTCAAATAGAATGAGAAGGTGAGAATATGCAATGAACGTTGGGAGAGAATAAAAGCTTTTTCCTTTCTGTTGCCTTTAATCTGTGCATCGACGCTTAATTTAGAATTTGCAGGACAGATACCAAAGGATGAGAACACAGAGAGAGATGCCAGGACAGTAATAAATCTTGAAATAGGTTTATTAAGAAATTGCCCCTGAAAATACTTACAGCATCAGAAGGATACAACCATGAACAGCTTGGATGAGCTCAAACAGCGGGGAAGATTTCTGGAACATGACTCACAAAGGGGTTGCTTTCATCGGGCAAGTTTTATAGCCCTGCGACCTCTCTTTCCCCCTCCACCCCCAGAGTTGCTCAGTTTAGGCCTCAGCAGAGGAAGGTTAGATATTAATAAGGATTAAGTGTCTCAGAGGCACTGGGCGCCTGCTACGACAAAAGAGGTAAATAATTATCTGATCGGGGTTAGAATTGGAAATTTGTTATCTCACAGCTCACAAGAGTAAATAGGAAGAGCTAGCTTGTCTAAGCAGCCTCTCTTTCAGGTATTAATTGAAAGATGCAAGTCAGTCACAGGACAATTTCTCATAAGTTTCCTTCTTCCTACTTAGCATTTTCTCATCTTTTGTATGGATGAGAAAGGAAGGAAGGACCACGGATCAAGCTTGATGCCAATTGCTTCATTTTTGTTCTGGGTTGGAGGCACTGAGAAGCATTCACTCAGCTAATATCAGTAGTTCCCTACTAAAGTAAGAAAGCCTATGAACTGAACTTTATTTTATTGTATTGCATGTGGTGGTGGTGAGTTACTTTTATTTTTAAACATTGGTTAAACTTCATGAACTTGTTCAACCTTCTGACTCTGGACACTAATGAATGGAAAAGCAATATAGACATTGAAACAGAAATAAATACAGGATGAATATAGCCATTTATTTATAGAAAACTGTCAGCTAACTCAGGCTGTTCCCAAAGTTGCAACAGTGGAATAGCTGAGCATTTTTAAGGGCTGTCAAATATGATATGGGGAAGAAGTCCTGTCTTCTACTGAATCTGATCAGCTCTTGTGGAGACATGATATACCCTTTGGGTTGACTTGGTGAACTGAATCCAGGAGAGGTCAGTTGTAATTTCTTCTTGTTCTTTTCTGTCAAGAACATTGGACACCCATCTCTTCAGGGCAACAAGCCTCAAGAAGAGGGTCATGCACAGTGCAAAATAACACAGAATGAGATGCCCTCTGAGATACTCCTCTTCTTGATCATTTTTTTGGTAAACATTTTGTTTGCTTGCAGAAATCATTGCCAGCTTGCCTGGTTTAATATTTCACAATTACAGCTCTTAGTTACCAGCTACCTACTCTTTGTTCACATTATACATTCCTAGAACAGAAGAAAAATCTCTTGGCTCCATGCCCAACCAACTGCCAGAAAGTCAGGCAAAGCGTTGCAATCTGTGAGTGTGGAAACCACATCTGCACCACAAATCAGCTTTGACTGCATCCTTCTTGTGGCTTGTTGAAAGAAGAGCTCATTGGTTTTTCATCTAATTTAGCCACTTGACAATTAAGAGGATGTGCTGGGTTAATAAATAATCAAAATCTGTTCTTGAAAAGAGGAAGGCTGGTTTTAGCATGATGAGTCATGCTAATTAGGACCCAGAGAAGCTGTAGTCCAAAATGCCTGGAGAACAGTAAGTCCATCATCCAGGTGGGAAAAGGACATTACATCTATATCTTTTGTAGTCTTCCCTCACCATTAGGTCTGGTTTCTATTTTGTTCTTACGTCAAATGTAGGGGATTTTTCGGGGTTGGTGGTACATTTGGAATTTTGAAATAACTGTAAGATTGTTTGTATTTTCACAAAACAGGTGCCATATGAGGACTTGCCAGTTCACAATATGGCTGTCATGATGGGTATCCCAGGGGGAAAATTTTTTTTTTTTCCCAGAAGTCAAATCGGTGAAGTTTAGCTCCTCTTACCCATCTCTATTTACCTTTCTCTTCTGAGCAAGAGGGCACACTTCTGAATAAAACACTTAGAATGCAATCAGTCCCACTATAAATTTATTTTCTAAAAATGCCTATCAATATACATTATGTGTATAAAAGGCACAGAGACATTTTTCACAATAAAGATACTAGAGGCTAATCGAATGGGCCCTAAGAGAAAATAGAGAATAATCAGCATGTTCTGAAGTTAAAGTACCACAGATGCTCAGAAAATATGACAGTCCTATGGCATGATGTGTTTTTTTATTTTTTTAATAATTTTATTAAAAATAATAATTAAAATAGTAAAAACTAATACAAACTAAAAGAAAGATAGAAAAATAGAAAGAAGGAATAAAAGGTACAAAGGGAAAAGAAAAAAATAGGAAAGACATAAAGAATAGAAAGAAAAGAAAGAAAAATAAGAATATAGTAAAGAAAAAGAAAAGAAATATATAAAGAAGTGACATCCCACCTTCATCACAAGAAGTATAAACAATTTTAGTAACTTCTCACCTTCTTTTAAAATACAACAAATGATCTTTTCTTCCCATATCCCATCTCTTATCTATAAACTCATCCATAAAGTATCATCATTTCAGTCCTGGTGTTAGCAAAAGTCCATTAAGGGTTACCAGAAATAACAACATATCTATTTTAACCTTGATCAAATAAACCAACTTTATATTCCTTCTAACAATCTTAATCTTTAGTCCATTCAGATTATTCAAAGCTTTAACGAGTTGTTTTTTTTTAATCTAATATATAAAAATTATCCAGGCCACTCTCTTGGTACAGAATGTGTTTTTTTTAGTCCTGTGGCATCTATAATTTGTGATTGCACATGTGCATATTTCAGCTGTGACAGATCTAGTAATGTAACCACAGGCCAACAAGAGAGAGATATATGAGCTAAACTAGATTTGGATTCTCTTGAAACTATTATTTGGATTGCTTTAGAAAACTATTGTCATTTTTTCTGTTGTACCCCCCTTTGATCATAGAGCTAACTTAGGAATTATCAGGAGAATCGCTGATTGCCTTAAGCAAGGGAGAGGAGCCCAAGGTTCAAATCCCTCTGAAACTAATAATGTTTACACGGTACTTTGAGACCTGTCAGTCTCCCTTTCAGCCTAGGGATAGGTAACCTCTGGCATTCCAGATGTTGCTGATGTATAACTCCCAATATATCTCCTTGGTCAGGAGCAAGGGATGTAGGGAGTTGTAATACAGCAATATCTGGAGGGCCAAAGGGTCTACATTTGGCCTACACTATATGATGGAATCATTATGGAGGACAAAGAGTACATCTCCACCAAAAAGAAGCTTAGTCTTTCTTCATATTAAAAATATAAGAACATAATCATGTATCATACAGCTGTCCTTTTAATCTTCATTGTTGCATATTTTGGTATTTGAATTCAGTATTGGTAATATTAGGAGTTGGTATGCTCATGTTTTTGGAGTCAATGATTGTTCTAAATTGATTGATTGATTATGTGCCATTCAGTCATTATCCACTCTTAGAGACCACACAAATAGATTTCCTCCATGATAATCTGTCCCTAACCTGGTCTTTCATATCTTCCAATGATGTACCCATTGCCTTTGTAATTGAGCCTATCCTCCTTACTGCTGATCATCCTCTTGTCTTTTCTTCCATCTTTCTCAGCATTAGAGCCTTCTCCAGAGAGCTAGTTCTTTGCATAATGTGTCCGAAGTAGGATAATTTGAGCCTGGTCATTTGTGCCTCAAGTGAGGACTCTGGGTTGGTTTTATCTGATGATCCATTTGTTTGTTTTCTTGACTGTCCATGGTATTTTCAGGAGTCTTTTGATCCTGCTTCTTCAAAGTCCATCTTTCGCTTCCATGGAGTGTCACAAGGAATACCGTTGCTTACATGATTCTGATCTTTGTAGATTTAGACTTGTGGGAAGTGGAGTAGTTCTAAAGCCTTTCCCAGAATCGTATGGAATTGTATGGAAAAAGGAAGAAAGGATGTTGGCAGCATGGCATTTATTTATTTATTTATTTATTTATTTATTTATCAAATTTAGATGCCGCCCATCTCACAAAAAAGTGACGCTGGGCAGTCCAGGCATCCTGGAGGCATTCCAGGTATAAAGGATAGCAAGGGAGAAATGGGGGGATTAGAGCAGAGGAGGAGAATTTAGAACAATTCTGTCCTCCATCACTGGAATGTGCTGGATAAGAATAGAAGCTTGGTAAGTAGGCTTTTGAAAGTGAAATAAGGTTGCCTTCAGGATGAACTTGACTTCTGGTGATTTAAATGGAACATTCATATAGTTTTCTTGGCGTGATCCAGATGTGCTTTGCTATTGCCTTCTAATATTTATTTATTTGGTTGGTTGGTTGATTACTTCCCAATTTAGCTTACAGCCTTGGATTTCCAGGGAATTTCCCATCTAAGTACTAGCAAGGATGGATCTCTTTAGCTTTCTAGATCAGCCAAGGCCAGGTGAAAAGGAAACAAGATGGATGTAGTAATATGAAAAGTTTCAAGAAAAGGGAGAAACAGGTTTTGTATTTCATTTTTTTCTTCTGTTGTTTGTCCAACCTCAGTAGTTTTGAGATATATAAAGGCTCAGGTGTGTAATTTATTCAAACCTGAGGGTTACAGCTGTAAAACTCAACTATTAATTGTTTACAAAATCTCTCATTATTGCTATTATTTGCATTAAAATGCACACTTTTGGTGGATACATACAGTTGGCTGACTATTATTGTTTAGTTTGCAACTTTAGGTGACTTCAAAGCTTGCTTTGAGGAGCTGCTTGAAGAGATAGTCACCATTTTACTGAGATCTCCATTTAAATATAATTGGGTTCAGAGATGCACATGTCCCCTTTGATAGAGAAGTTTGTTGAAGACCAGATTGCACTGTCTTCCTCCTGCCAAGTAACAGAGTTAAGAAGATAAAGTTCAAAAGTATGCAAAATGATGTGACCCCATGACAACTTCTTGAAGTGTGAAGTCTGGTGAAGTGTGAAGGAATGGAAAAGCCACAGGATTCCATGTCTTGCTCTAAACAGATGCCAAGACTATTTCTCATGTTGCTTTCAGGCCAGAGTGCTTCACATAGTGTTGTGCTTCAACATTCCTTTCTTGGTGAGACATGCACAGGTAGGTGTGCTACAAGGTGAAATCAGATGTTGTATGCTTTGGTCAAAAGAGGTGTGTTGCGTCTGCAGGTGGGGTGGTAATGACAGCAATAATCTCAGTAGAAATGCTAAATTGGCCCTTCTGAATAAGCCTGTAAGGAGTAGAATGTGCTTAGATGGGTGATTCTTCACATACAGAGAAACTTCATATGCCCAGTGGGAAGTTACAATAATGTTATTCTCAAATGTAATATTTTATTCCAGGGATGTACAGCCTTTCTTTTGGGTGGGATGGGGTGTCACACCTCTGAAACATTTTTTCAGCAGTTGAAGACCACCACAAATTTGCAGCCACCTTTTTGTGATTTCGAAGGGCAAGATCCTATGTTGGTTGGAGAAAGCTGAGAAAAATGGATTAGAAAGCTGACCTAATATGTTGTGCTACAGAGAGAGAGAGAGAGAGAGAGAGAGATTTAATTGTTCTTTGTTTCAAAATGGTAGGATGATATAGATGCGTATAAATCAAAACTTATGACAATAAAGTATTTTAGTGTAATCTGATATCTCAACAAAAAACAGGCCTAATGAATAAGCAGCAGAAAAAAATTAAACTGAACTGGCTATGAGGCTAATCCAAATATTGCGAGGGAATAGGGAAATGTAGGCCTTTGTCTTCACAGGAAGAGTTCATATTATTTGAGTTGAGTAGGGATTAACTTCCATGTAAGATTCTACCAAATTGCAGCTCCTATTGAATTGATTGTAAGATCTTGTTCAATCATTACTTTATAACTGTACACAACACAATCACTCTGTGAAAGTTAGGCTGATAAACACCAACAGGCTTCACATATAGTGCTAAGCTGTGACTAGCTATAACCCTGGATGTTTGAACAAGCCACAGCGATTATGTTCATAGTGTTAAGCTTAAACTTAACGTGCCACAGTGGAGGTTTTGAAGCTGTGCTTCCTTATTCCTAGTTTAAAACTCTAACCACTGTGCAACCCTGGTTTCCAGGGAGCTCTTAGGCTTTCAGATTTAGGGGCTACTTCCCCCAGATGTGCTAGGCAACGTGAAACAATAATTAGATTCACAGAACATACAAAGCTGTAAACCATAGTTTTACAAGTACAGTAGTTCGGTTCATATCTCACCCAAGGCTAAAATCAAATAAACCACATTACATTTTAGTGCAATCTGTAGTTTATTACTTATGAAACACAACCAACAGTTACACACAGTTGTTGCCACGTTCAGCCAAAAATATGAGGCTGTTGGAGACAGAATGGCAGATTGGCTGCCCAGCTGGATATTGGTGGATATTGAACCTAAGCAAGGGTTAGTTAGTTCTTGGATCAAAGACCACTAGAAAATACCAATCCTGTAAGCTAGGCAGGAGAGTTTTTAAAAATCCCAGAAGAAGGTGATGGAAAATCACTTCTGTATGGCTGCCAAGAAAACAATATGAACATGACCATGAAGTCATCCAAATCACACATGACTCAAAGAATATATCCTAAAGTTGTTTTGGCATGTGAGACAGAACACCTCACAAACACCTCTTCCATTCACTGCCAGTTAAAATACAATAAAAACAAATTAAATTGCTAAGAACTTGCTGTCCATTCATGACATCCCAGATCTATTTCCTGGGGCTGCCCTAATGGGAGAGCCAGCCTTGATATTTGCTTAGGCATAGATATTTCATTGATGATGCATTTCCTATGACTTTGTCATGGCAGAAGAAAACCTTCACCCAGAGAAAGACAGCTATTTTTGCAGTTGTTCATAGGACAATAGAGCTTTGGGTGAATGGATGGATCTGCCTTTGTCCTGTGGCAGAGAAGCTGATCTTGCAAAAGCCTGAGCAGAGAAGAGAATGAGTATTAGTCCGCCATCAAGAATTTATTCTTTTGGTATCAGACCCTCCAGGCATTCTTAATATAGGAAAAGGAGATACTTTTATTTATCACTTATTTCAAAAGCAACATAACATTTGTATTTTAAATTAATCAAAACACACATCCTTACAATAATTCAGATCTCTCTATTCATATCATGAAACTAAAATATAACTAGGTACCTGATCCTCTTTATAAGAGGATATTATTATGTTGGTCAAACTGCCTTAGGTTGGAGGCAGTTATTGAAAATATTATTTATTTTACTATATAATGGTGTGTTGTATTTCAGCTATAACTGGTGATTTGATTGATTGATTGAATCTAGATCCCATCTTGTCTCTAACAGCTCGGAAAGGTTAGAATAGGGGTCTCCTGTAGTCTTATCCCAACAAGAAGAACACTGTGGGCATGGTACCTGTGGGGAGGTAGAGGCAGGAAATCTGCAAAATGGAGGGTGTAGTGTTACAACTGAAGCCACGCCCCTTTTGTACATGCATCACATGTGATGCTGTGCTTGCCATCTTGTAGATTTTGACATATACACTCCCCTTCCCCAAGCACCACTGCTTATGGGATAGGTTGGGAGAGAATGGCTGTCCCAAAGTTATTCAGTGAGCTGTTGTGTGGTGGGAACTTGAACCTTGGTCTCTCCATTCAAAGCCTACACAGCACTGATTAACCAAGTTAATGATTCCAATGAATTCCAATCACCATCTTTCTAGCTAATCTACCTCAAAGGACTATCACCAGGTAAATGTCCTCCAGATCTCCCTGGAAATAGTAAGATTAAAATGTAGGCAGTAGTGTCAATAAATCAATTATGACCATCTGTCTATCCTCACAAGAGTATATTTTTCCTCTATTCTTGCCTTTTCTTTCATGTACAAGAAGAGGGAAGAGCTTTGCGTAAACCAACAAATAGAGAAGGCTGTTATTCCATACCTGAGTTTATCAGCAAGGTAGGAAAGGCATTGCCATCCTGGATATTAATAGACCCGATTGGACAAGTTTTTCCATTTGATATGACACTGAGGGCACTAAAGAACTAGTGGGCCTTGATCAGGAGGAACAAGGCTTGGGAGAATTTCCATTTGTTTTTCTTATCAAGAGATAAAGCCAAAATCCAGATGGCTGAAAACTAGAGGGTTTTTAAAAGAAAAGAAAAAAAAAACCAAGAAAGTATAGTATTCTTACATTAATCTCTGTAGCTGGTTTGCTCCAAAGTCACCATTCCTGCCCACCTCCTTCCCCCAAGGTTTTGCTGCCACTGAAATAATCAGCAATGCCATAAGGGCTTATCTTTGCAGCCAATACGTTGGCCGTATTCCCACAGCACATTTACTGGGCCAGTGGTGGGGACTTAGTATGCTGTGAGAATATTAAAAAGAGCAAAATCAGCCCAGTCAACCAACCCACTGGAGAATATTTTTAGCCTCTAACAGACCCAGTCTTGCATAAACTAATTCTACCCAGTCAGATGTGTTGTGGGAACACCAAAACCCAGTTACTCCATGTTACTTGCTTAATCTTTCAAGCTTGTGAGAAAGAGAAGCTGAAAACACTAGACTGTAGAACTGTTATAGAGTTCACTGCCAAGACCTGGCAGCCTGGAACAGATCACACAAATAGTGATAGATTGGGAACTGCCCTTGAAGACTACTCAGAAGCTTTCGTTCATCCAGAATGCAGCATCACAGGCAGTTATGGATCCATACTGGTTCACCTTGTAACACCACTGCTTCAGGAGCTGCACTGGTTAATAATTTGCTTCCATCTATAATTCAAGGGCTAGTTACCTCTTTTAATGCTCTTTATGGTTTAGGACTGGGTGTTTTCAGGACCACCTATTCCCAAGTGCAAACAAAAATTTGGAGGTATGCAGTTGTATTTTCACAAATCTGTACATTTTTACACAGACTTTTTCCTAATCAGCATTATATATAAATATATATTAACAAAAGAATTCAGTGCTCAATTTGTAAAAAGTTGGAGAAAACAACAAAAGTTTGCAAATTTGTCAAAAATGGGAAGCTTGCGGGAGGAGGATTGTCAGATTTGCAGAAATGAAAAATCTAAGAGAACCTAAAACTGATAGATTTGCTCATCTATAATTGGAACAAAGACAAATTCCATGTAGCTTATGCAACATTTTCTAATTTCTTTTTTTGCTTTTTGTCACTGGCTCAACTTTGTTGGCAGCTTCCTTTACTAGCTGGCCTTTCTCTGATGCTGTTCAGGACCAAATTTCCTCTCTCACATGCCCAGCTATTAAAAGCATAGAAAACCCATTCTGGTTTTGGTTATGGTCAGCTTGCCCCTGACTGAGTCCCTCGCCTCCCTAGGGAAGGTTCTCAGGTTAAAGGGAAAGTGATTTTGACCAAGACCTTTTGAAGAACTGTTCTGAATTATCACAGAGAGTGACAAGAGACAGAGGGATTGTGACTGTGACAAAGGAAATTATTTTTATCCTTGTGACTGTAGGCACTAGACATATTTTGCGTAGGAAACTAAACTGGCTAAGTCCCAGGTAAAGAATCTGCCCATTCCTTTTTGCCCCATCCAACAAATCGGCATACGCATTGCTGAAATGTTTGGAGCATTACCACTCGGGCTGTGGTAAATGAGATGTGTGCATTTGATGTGATTACGAAACAGCAGCATTGCAATGTAATTTCTGAAAAGAAGTGAACAGCAGGAATACGTCTGCCAGTTTAAAAGCCCAGAAAATATGAAGCCTGGGATGAGAATGTGAATATTTTGGGAGTGACATTTAAACAATGATCAATCTACTGGTGAAGAGCTGGCATTTTCCCCCTCCCTCCAATTTGGGACAGCTCCAATTTTTACATAAGTCTGACAAATTGAGCAGATGAAACATTGAGTTGCTCTCTTTCCTAGCTAATAACTTAGGTTCACGATTCCACAGGAATTCAATGGAGAGGATTTTCTCACAGTGTCCCAAATGGGGCAGAGAGATAATTGGTGGGGACAGAAAAGGAGCGTTCTCAATGGTTGCAGCCAAACTATAGAAGTCCCTGTCCTTGGGACCAGGCTGGCACCCACTCCAGTGGTCTTTTGGCAAATGTGTCCTATTTGAGAAGGCATTCATTCAATAATCATTTTAAATTTTGCATGCTATAATAAGTTATGACCCTATCTCTTGCTTATATGAAATCATCATTTTGGTTTTGTTTACATAATTAAACTTGTCTATTGATTGGGCCTAAGACATAAAGAAAGACAGAATCACCTAGTTCATAAGGGGACCACTCATACACTCCAGAGAAGATGAAATATCATAGCAAACTAAACTGAGAAAAGAAGACACCAATTCATACAAGATTTCTAAATGCTCAATTATATCTGAAAAGGCACACTCAGAAATTATTTCTGTGCTACACTATTATTTTCCAGATAGACAGCTCTGTTTGGTCAAGAATTTAGGACTTAAGTGGGGATTCAATGGATTGCCTAGTTCCTGTTTTGTTTTGTTTTCCCTTAGCTTTTACTTTCTATTTGAATACAGGGCCTTTGTTATTATATTTTCAGAATCATTTGACTGCCCTTTGGAGTGTTATGGGGTCAGTTATTTTAGTGTTTCTAGTGATTGTGAACCACCCGAAGTCTGGTGACTGAGGACAGCAGATAAATATTGTAAGAAATAAATAAGCTTATTGTTAATTCAAGGGGAGTAAAAGACATCTTACCACATTAAGGAAGATGTATGAGTTGTGGGCTTGTTCTCCAGATGCTGTTATTAATGGGTAAATCTAAGACTTCTCTTTTCCTTCTCAAGTTGCTTTAGGTTTTAAGAGGCTTGGACTGAACAAGGAAACTTTCAAGAGGAGAGCTCTCCTCTACAGTAGGACACAAGACCTCCCTACCAAATGACATTAGGCCAAAACCAAGATTTAAACTAAGGATGTTCTTATTTGTAGCTCAGTTGTTTTGTTGTTGTTGTTTAGTCGTTAAGTCGTGTCCGACTCTTCGTGACCCCATGAACCATATTGCGCCAGGCCTTCCTATCTTTCACTGCCTCCCTGAGTTTGCTCAATTTCATGCTCATCAGTTGTTTTAGCCACAACTAATTCTGTAGTCCACACATTGCAGGTGAGAATACTCCTCCTAGGTCCCTGGAAGTCTGCAGTGTAGATTTCAGAAACCTCCAAAATGTGTTACAGAAGTGTAATGTCTAATGTGACAAAAGGGAGAAATGCATGGCTGGATGCATTACAGGTAGTCCTCAACTTACGACCATTTGTTTAGCGACCATTCAAAGTTACAATGGTACTGAAAAAAGTGACTTATGATTGGTCCTCGCAGTTATGACCATTGCAGCGTCCCCACGGTCACGTAATCAAAATTCAGGTGCTTGACAACCAGCATGTATTTACCACATCCCAGGGTCATGTGATCTTATTTGCAACCTTCCCAGCCAGCTTCCAACAAGCAAAATCAATGGGAAACCACATGATTCACAATGACCACTGCAAAAAAAGTCGTAAAATTGGGTGCGGTCCCATGATGCCTCAATGACCACACTGCTTAATGACAAATTTTCCGGTCCCTACTGTGGTTGTAAGTCATGGACTACCTGTACAGCTAATCCTATTGCCTATGTGTAATTTGAATTAAGTTCAAAGTATTGGTGAAAACAGATTTGGTTTTTGCACTGACGTCATCTACTCCTTTGGACAATAATCAGAAGGAGTCTGATAGCACCTTTTCCGTTTAACACATTGTATTCAAGGGTGTAAGATGGGGTGAGTTCCTGAAAGCATATGCCTTTTAATAAAATAGGTTAACACGGCTCTCCTCCTACACTGGCTACTTTGGGCAATGTGATTTCTGGCACCCCGAAGCTGTGCCCAGAAAGCATGGCTTTTCCCTCAGCCTGAGAAAAGTTGCACCCCCTCGCTCTAATCATCTGAACAGAAAGCACCAGAGTTAGCAGACTGAGCTGATTCTGAAAGGGTCTTCTGGGTGGTCTGGGGGTAAATGGGTGAATCATGATTCTCACAGTGCTCTAAGGTTACTGTGGTCACAGGGTTAGGGGTGCGTGGGATTATGTGGTGGGATCCAAGTAAGGTTTTTAATAAGGAAACTTCACTTGGAGTTTTCCAGTCACACCAGCCTTCCCCTCCCTCTGGCCCCAACACAGGCTGCCAGCTGGGAGCTGGGAGAAGCAGCCAATGTCTGGGCTTTGTTTCGAGAAAGAAAGTAGATCTGTTAACTCAGTGGGTTGCTATTCCAAAAATTCCAACCTCTGCTCTCGTTCCATGGCAGGGAGACATTCCCAACCTTCTTCTGTCCTTGGGCAAGTCAAGGAAAAATGCTGCAATTTGCCGGAAGAAAAACGTCCATAGGATTTGGAGGTCATTGCATAACTTTTTCAAATATTGTTCATGAAAGGTCTAAAATAATGAATTGGCCACATGCTCAAGTGCTTCTGCTGGAAGCTTGGAGGGGAATCAAAAGACTGCCAACCTGCTAAGAAGCTCCTTCTAAATCTTTCTCCATCAGCCACAACCAGGTCTCACTTTGGCCTTTCTAGAGGCTGCTGCCTAAAACCAAGCTTTTTGGATGGGGAGGTCAAACCAAAAGCCCCATCCAAAGGAGGGTTCAGTACTCAAACTGGGCAGAGACACAGTAAGATCCATCAATTACATTATTTATGAATCCCGTAGATTGATTTCAGAATATTTCCCCACATCCAAGTCGGATTCCCACAGCATGCTTAATGGGTTACTGAATTGGCCCATTTTCTGGTTTTCACAATATGCTGAATCATAAACAAAATGGCCTGGTTCTCACAATATGTTGAGCCATAATAAAAACTTAAGCAAGGTTAAAACCTAGTTTAACAAATGTGAATGCAACTTTCCAGATTGATAATAAACTTGTTTTGTGTCAGGGGACGTGCCAGGGCGGTCAAAAAAGTAATGACTGTGCAATTTAAGCTCCACCCTTTTTTAACTTGCATCACTGATTCGACTTGACCACTTCTGCTTTATGTGTTGTGTGACCAAACAACTCCCAGTTGCTGGGCCATTATCACCAGCAGGCAAAAAACAATGGAGAAAAAAATGATACAAATATAGGATGCAAGGAGAAGAATCTGGAGGGTGTGTCTGTGTTTCAAATGAATATCCTACATCCCAGGATAAGCTATTAAAATGGGCCTCATGGAAACACAAAAGTTGGTAACTTTAAGAAATTTTGAGGTATAACTCTCAGGACTGCCCTGCTGGCTGATAGGATTTCTTTACCATTCCTCATGCTCCATAGCACAGAATAAATATAATCTGAAATCGAATCCAGCCAATTCAGTTCCAATTTTATTCCTTTTGTAAAAAAGTGTGGAGGGTCCAAATGGATCTTCATTCCTATATTCCATGTCATTCCAAGCAATAGGAGAGGAGCATCATAATTATTGCACACAAAAACTAGCATTTTTCAGTGCAAGCTAACATTTTTGGGTGATGGCCCCCATTGTTTCCCCATGATGTTCTGGAATAATGCAGTATCTGGGGGATGGTGAGCAAATCATTTGGCCATTTTAGGGAAGTGCTCATATCAAGGATCTCCTGGAACAAACAGGAAAAGGAAAGGGAAAAGCACAGCTAACATGGAGAAATGAATAAATGCTAAAATAAGTACAATTAGACCTTGCTTACCAACTGCCTCATTTAATGACTGTTCAAAGTTACAGCAGTGTAAAAAAATAGCTTTGTGACCAATCCTCACCTTTATGACCGTTGCAGCATCCTGTGGTCACATGACCACCATTTGGGTGCTTCACAATTGACTCATGACAAGCAAAGTTTGGCAGAAGTAAAATCGTAAGTCGTGGTCACGTGATGTTGCACTTAATGACCAAAGGGGAAGTGAGGTTGTAAGCTGGTCACAGTCACATGATTTTCCGCTTAGCGACCACGGTACTTAGCGACAGAGTTGCTGGTCCCAATTGTGGTTGCTAAGCGAGGACTACCTGTATACAAAAATAACTACCCCGATGACTAGTTGTAACTATCTATACCCACAGTAAGAGGATAACTAATGGAATAATGAATGCATTTTGCATCCCTGGCTAGAGTAGTCCCCCGCAGCTCACCAAAATTAGCAAATTGTGGATGCTGTCTGCATCTTAGGGTTTCTCCCCGTTTAACTGACTTTGCTCTGAGGCAGGAGATTCATAGTCACACTATTGCTCCCCCTGTGCTACCTGTGAACACAAACCCACCTGACAGTCTAATGGGCTGTGAGAATAACCTGGAGGAATGGGAGGAAGAGCCACTACCAAGACAACGGTCAACTAAAAGAAACCTAAATCCGGGGCAGAACTGTAACCTGAGAAAACATCTCAGACTTGACTCTCCCTAGTTCTCTTGTAGATAAAGGCATGGAGGGGGGGTGACAGATTCAGACTTGCAAGATTCTGTTACTCTAACCCTATAATAAAAGTAGCATTCATATTCATAGCTTTGGTTTCCTAGTCTGGTCTACCTCAAAGGGCTGACCAAATTCCCTCCATTTCTGATATTGGGGCATGGGACACCAAAGCTTCTGTGGCAAGAATGGCATCCACTGACATCCATCCAGTCACCAGGAGTTGAGCTCAACTCAGAGAAGACTTCATCTCTGTGTACAAGAGGAAGATCTCAGCCAGGCTGATGGAGCCTAACATTTGCAGAAGTAGGGAAAACGTGGGGGGGCTGAGGGAGAAAGCTTCCAAGGAAAACAAAAAGGTATCACAAGAGCCCACTCATGACGGCATGCTTGGTAGCTACCCAGTGCCAACTGACAGCTGAACAGAGTGCTTGTGGGTAGAGGGGTGATGGAGTGTCATACAGTAATTGTAGAAGAGAGCATGGCTGGCTGGTTGGTTGGCACAAGGAACAAGAGGTTTTTTGTTGCAGCTGTTTTGGTAACCCCTCAAATGCACACTCAATTCTCCTCTCATCTCCTACCTCCTTCCTCCTCCGTGCATATATACATCATGCTACCCAATTCTCTGACACTGTTGTCTCAGTGATGTGCCTGGAAAGAACTCCGTTGACTCGCTTTTTCCACTCCAGAAAGGCCCAGGGATCCAGCCATGAGATCTGTCCTATGCATTCTACAGGGCTGGGTGGATGGCGTTGTTCTTTGCATCTGCTGTCTATCTCTGACAGGGTAGGAACGGGTAACAGATTAATCAGAGGGATGGGAAAGCCCAAGCAAGCCCAAAGCCTTGGAAAAAATCACTGCACTCTTTTCCATCGCTCAGATGACTTTGCACAGAGCTAATTGCACACCTTTCCACTCTGACGTTAGCAAGATGTTTAGAATATCATGGCTATCACTGTGCAAACAGCCAACTATTTTAATAATGAGGTTCAGCCCCAGAATGTTTGCAGCTGGTAACAGTGATTACCTTTCAGATTGTAACACAGCATTATATTTCCCTGCTCATTGAATAATTACAAACACTACCTATCTGGGTTCAATGACTTATTTTCGATTTGGAGGGTGTGACTTATAGGGGTAATATACTGGCCTGTACCCCAACTTTCTGAAAGCTAGCCACTGACAGTGAAGGGTCTACTTTCCTGCTGCACATCAAAGCCTAATGTTGCCTGCAATTGGAAGATTAATATGCTTGCTAGAAACTCATTGTTTGTCAGCCATTCATCTGCTGTAGCTATAGGTACACTGAATTCTGTCTGGAACACAGAAGAAGCACTGAACTCAATTGGGAAAGTTCTTAACACTCTCAGCTGTTATGTTAAACCAAATGAAGAAAATGTTATATTTATAGTCCTTACGGCTTGCAACTCACTTTTCTCCTAAACTTTGGGTGGAATCATGCTTCCATCCTTGAGGATGTAGTTTCCCTTAACTATCTTCTGTCCTTACATGGGGGGAAGCCACAATGCTCATAAGCACACCATTTTATAATTTTTTTTTTAATTAGGCTTTTTATACCATTGACTACTGAAGTGTCTTGAAGTGTCTTATACCATTGACTACTGAAGTGTCTGAAGTGGCTTAAAGTGTCTTAAGCCACTTTACAAACGCGTACTAATGTTTTGTTGTCATAGTTTAAGCCAGAGATGTGCACCTTTTTTGGGACCAAGAATCACATTTGGCCTTTCAGGGTACCATGCAGGAGAGTCTACCATACAATACAGACTGATTCCCTTAAACTACCTTAAATTAATTAAATACAGTAAATACAATTACCTTTAACATTTCCCCCTTCTGCCATATTAAAAATAAAAGTGCATGGCAACTTTTTAAGGCTCTGGGAGATGCTCTTCAAGGCCTCTGAGAACAAAGGATGCTGTGGAAGTTCTCCAGTTAGGCACTTCCGGTTGAACTGCTTGTGCCAGTATGTTTTTGTGCTTGATTGTTTATGGAGGCCGAAAAGTACTACTCTGGGTTAAATGTGATGTAGCGACCTTTTGTTGTTGTTGTTGTTTAGTCGTTAAGTCGTGTCCGACTCTTCGTGACCCCATGAACCATATTGCGCCAGGCCTTCCTATCTTTCACTGCCTCCCTGAGTTTGCTCAATTTCATGCTCATTGCTTCAGTGATGCTATCTAGCCATCTCATCCTCTGCCGTCCTCTTCTCCTTTTGCCTTCCATCTTTCCCAGCATCAGGGTCTTTTCCAAAGAGTCCTCTCTTCGCATTAGGTGACCAAAGTATCTGAGCTTGAGCTTCATTATCAATCCTTCCAATGAGCAATCAGAGTTGATTTCCTTTAAGATTGACTGGTTTGACCTCCTAGCAGTCCAGGGGACTCTTAAGAGTCTTCTCCAGCACCACAGTTCAAAGGCATCAATTCTTCGGTGTTCAGCCTTCTTTATGGTCCAGCTCTCACAGCCATAAATTACTACTGGAAAAACCATAGCTTTGACTATGCGGATCTTTGTCGGCAAGGTGACGTCTCTGCTTTTTAATATGCTATCTAGGTTTGCCATAGCTTTCCTCCCAAGGAGCAAGCGTCTTTTAATTTCATGGCTGCAGTCTCCGTCTGCGGTGATCTTGGAGCCCAAATAAATGAAGTCTGTTACTGCTTCCATTTCTACCCCTTCTATTTGCCAGGAATTGATGGGTCCAGATGCCATGATCTTAGTTTTTTTAATGTTGAGCTTCAAGCCAGCTTTCGCACTCTCCTCTTTCACCCTCATCAAGAGGCTCTTTAGTTCTTCTTCACTTTCTGCCATTAGGGTGGTATCGTCTGCATATCTGAGGTTATTGATGTTTCTCCCTGCAATCTTAATTCCGGCTTGTGATTCTTCCAGCCTGGCATTTCTCATGATGTACTCTGCATATAGGTTAAATAAGCAGGGTGACAGTATACAGCCTTGTCGTACTCCTTTCCCTATTTTGAACCAATCGGTTGTTCCATGACCGGTTCTAACTGTTGCTTCTTGGCCCGCATACAGATTTCTCAGGAGACAGGTAAGGTGGTCTGGTATCCCCATCTCTTTAAGAATTTGCCACAGTTTGTTGTGATCCACACAATCAAAGGCTTTTGCATAGTCAATGAAGCAGAAGTAGATGCTTTTCTGGAATTCTCGTGCTTTCTCCATGATCCAGCGAATGTTGGCAATTTGATCTCTAGTTCCTCTGCCTCTTCGAAACCCAGCTTGTACATCCGGTAGTTCTCGGTTCACGTACTGCTGAAGCCTAGCTTGTAGGATTTTGAGCATCACCTTGCTAGCATGTGAAATGAGTGCAATTGTGCGATAGTTTGAGCATTCTTTGGCATTGCCCTTCTTTGGAATTGGAACGTAAACTGACCTTTTCCAATCCCGTGGCCACTGTTGCGTTTTCCAAACTTGCTGGCATATTGAGTGCAGCACTTTAACAGCATCGTCTTTTAGTATTTTAAATAACTCAGCTGGAATACTGTCATCTCCACTAGCTTTGTTGTTAGCAATGCTTCCTAAGGCCCACTTGACTTCACTCTCTAGGATGTCTGGCTCAGGGTCAGTGACCACACCAGCATGGACATCAGGGACATTAAGATCTTTCTTGTATAGTTCTTCTGTGTATTCTTGCCACCTCTTCTTAATCTCTTCTGCTTCTGTTAGGTCCCTGCCTTTTTTGTCCTTTATCGTGCCCATCTTTGCATTAAACGTTCCTTTGATATCTCCAATTTTCTTGAAGAGATCTCTAGTCTTCCCCATTCTATTGTTTTCTTCAATTTCTTTGCATTGTTCATTTAAGAAGGCCTTCTTATCTCTCCTTGCTATTCTCTGGAAATCTGCATTCAGTTGCTTATATCTTTCCCTTTCACCCTTGCTTTTCGCATTCCTTCTTTCCACAGCTATTTGTAAAGCCTCATCAGACAGCCATTTTGCTTTCTTGCATTTCTTTTTCTTTGGGATGGTTTTAGTTGCTGCCTCTTGTACAATGTTACAGACCTCCATCCATAGTTCTTCAGGCACTCTGTCTACCAAATCTAATCCTCTAAATCTATTCATCACCTTCACTGTGTACTCACATGGAATATGATCTAAGTCATACCTGAGTGGTCTAGTGGTTTTCCCTACATTCTTCAATTTAAGCCTAAATTTTGCAGTAAGAAGCTCATGATCTGAGCCACAGTCAGCTCCTGGTCTTGTTTTTGCCTTCTGTATAGAGCTTCTCCATCTTTGGCTGCAAAGTATGTAATCAATCTGGTTTCGGTATTGACCATCTGGTGATGTCCATGTGTAGAGTCGTCTCTTGTGTTGTTGGAAAAGAGTGTTTGCTATGACTAGCTTGTTCTCTTGACAGAACTCTATTAGCCTCTGCCCTGCTTCATTTTGTACTCCAAGGCCAAACTTGCCTGTTATTCCGATTACTCCTTGACTTCCTACTTTAGCATTCCAATCCCCTATGATGAAAAGGACATCTTTTTTTGGTGCTAGTTCTAGAAGGTGTTGTAGGTCTTCATAGAACCGGTCAACTGCAGCTTCTTCGGCATCAGTGGTTGGGGCATAGACTTGGATTACCGTGATGTTGAATGGTTTTCCTTGGATACGCACTGAGATCATTCTGTCGTTTTTGAGGTTGTACCCCATTACTGCCTTTCCCACTCTCTTATTGACTATGAGTGCAACTCCATTTCTTCTAAGGGTTTCTTGCCCACAGTAGTAGATATAGTGGTCACATGAATTAAATTCACCCATTCCCGTCCATTTCAATTCGCTGATTCCCAAGATGTCGACGTTCAATCTTGTCATCTCATGTTTGACCACATCCAGCTTGCCTTGGTTCATGGATCTTACATTCCACGTACCTATACAATATTGTTCTTTACAGCATCGGACCTTCTTTTCGCTTCCAGATACATCCACAGCTGAACGTCCTTTCGGCTTTGGCCCAGCCGCTTCACTCTTTCTGGAGCTACTTGGAATTGCCCTCCGCTCTTCCCCAGTAGCATATTGGACCTTACTTGCTGCTAATTGCATGGGGAAAAAAGGTCCCTGCAGCCCCTCTGCCCGGTAAAAGGTGGAAGACCCAGGAGATACATAGCATCCAGTCTTGCCTTGCTTGCCCCTTTGCAAAAATCTCAGACTCTGACTCCACACTTGTCATCCCCAAAGTGCTTGGTATTTTCCACTGCTCAATAGCTGGTCCCCAGCCATTCCTAACAGCTGCTTTCAGCCAAGCCAGACCAAGCTTTTTTTTCTTCCCTCACAATCTAGCCAAATGTCCTGAGTCACATGCCAAGAGAAACAGTTCTAAGTTAGCAACTGCAGCTGAGAGAGAGGCAGACGGGGTGGTTGGGGTGCAGGCCTCGAAAGAGGAAATGAGGCTAAGCTGGATTGATGACGTTCATAACGCTCCTGAGATAGACCTCCTCTGCTGCTTCAAGGACTTCTTGATGGTGATGAGTGAATGGAAGAAAGAGGCACTGCGTTTAACAGACATTCAGGTCGGTTCCTTGGAGGAATAATGTCTGGGAAAGAATAAGGCCTTTGCCAGCCTCCATCTCAGAGGACATGAGTCCTTCAGGCTCAGGTTTCACCTTGTACTAAGCCATGGTTGTTCCACCCTCATTCATTGAATCAGACATAGTTGGTTGGCTTCATCCAATATGTTAAGTCCAGGTCAAACAAATCCTATTAGGGCTTAGTACAATGTGGGAACCAGGTCCCTCAATTAAAAGTTGTGTTATAACTACAGTGGCCCTATTTAATAAAAAAAAAAAAAAGGATCAACCTGAAAAAAGGGCAAATCTGAAAGAGGTCCATAAGGATTTTTAAAAAATGGTTTATGCTTGTAACTTTGCTTTACAAAGGAAAATCCAAGAGCAAAACCCAGAAAAAAATAATTAAATAAATCTAAAGGACAGCTTTCTAAAATAAACAAAGGACATATGGTCACTGTAGTTATAACTGGTTTCCTCAGTAAAGGACTGATAACATTTAAAAACTACTCAGCAGTGTTTTTATTCTTGTAATGCAGTGTTTCTCAACCTTGGCGGCTTTCAGATGTGTGGACTTCAACTCCCAGAATTCCCTAGCCAGCAAGGAATTCTGGGAGTTGAAGTCCACACATCTGAAACCTGCCAAGGTTGAGAAACACTGCTGTAATGCAAGAAGATGACACAGGAGGAAGAGGATTTAATCTGTTGTGAACCCAGCCAGGCAAGGTTTAAATAGGAGAAAAAAAGTAAAACAATATTTGTGGAACTGCAGTGTTGGTTGAGGGGTGGGGTTTCATAAAAGGCAAAATGGCAGTCACAGCAGTATGATCAAAACCCTAGAAAGTAAGGGCTTCAGTTTTTGTCTTTTAGGGATGAGTAATGGAGACCCAACCAGCATGTTCAAAGTATTGCAATAGCTCTATGGCAACTAGGTGAAATTAAAATAATCCAAAACTGATAGCCATGAAAGAATAAATAAACATAAGCAACGAAAAAACTATATAGAGATGGAGGATTCTGATGGTTTTCCTTTTTTCCTAACTTCATTTTTTTTAAGTTCATCCTTTTTCTATCCCATTTATGAAGAACTTGTGCAGTTAGTGAATTCTTACCAATTCTTTTGTTTCGTTTTTGTGCCTTCAAGTCCATCTTGGCTCCTGGTGACTACACAAACAAGTCCCTGCAGTTTTCTTGGCAACATTTTCGGAAGTGGTTGGCCCTTGCCTTCTTCTTCTTCCCAGGGCTCAGAGGGAATGACTGGCCCAGCGTCACTCAGCTAGCTTCATGCCTAAGGCAGGATTAGAACTCACATTTCTCCATTCCTAGACCAGTGCTTTAACCACTAGACCGAACTGGTTCTCCTCATTTATCTGTGCCATTCATAATTCAGTCATCACAGCTATTCTAGCTGAGGAAAGGATTTGGCTGGATCTTCTTGTTATGAAGATGTGGAGCCTGGTGGAAAACATTAGGTAGTATCCTCAGAACCATATGATGAAAACAGATGAAAACACAGAAATTCCAACCCACATTTTTAAGAGCTAAAACACTCTATCCAGACAAGAGAATCTGTTTCACTTTTTTCCAAATTCATTTAAAAAAAAAAAGAAACTTCAATCATCTTCCATGCCAATTATGAAGAAATTCAGTATGTTTTTATCCAAAAGTAAAGCAAAAGAAATCCTGGGCATATGAATTAATTTAATTCCTCCTTTTTCAGCATTTTGAAACCCAGCTCAGAAAAAGACATATAAAGGGTGCATATATGGGGAAAGTGTGAAAAATGTATTGCTGGGCAATATGCACTTAAAAATAGAAGGTTTTTTTGCTGAGAAATAGCTTGCAAACAGTGCAAATGCATGTGTGAGAAGATTCGTATACATTTTGTTTTCCACAAATTCTCTAGCTGAAATAAAATAAACCTAGGGATAAATAAATAAGCAAAGAAGAGAGCAAAATCAGACCTGAAAGATTTGCCTTTTCCACTTAAGAGGGATTCAATACGAATTCATTAAAAGTAAAGGTGAATTCATTTTCCGCCCATACAGAAGGATACTAAGATGCTACCAGGAGGTTTGAAAAAGTGCAGCCCTCTCCCCCAACCCTGTAGGGGGAAAATATAGTTGAAGATGCTCAGTGGCCATAAAAACCCATGCCCATTGATGAGAAATGTCAGAAAACTGGGAGAGAGTTGGAAGAGAGTGTCCTGGGGGGAAAGTCCAAGTGTCTGGCACTTTGAATAGAAAGACACTAAACTACAACATTCTGTTGCAGGTCTCCCTAACCTTAATCAAAACAGAGGTGTCAAATTCACAGCTCTTGGATGTTTTTGTCTTGACTGAACTCAGATGAAACGAAAATTGAGGCACCCTAAGGCACGCACATACCTGCCAATAATCTCTTCTTTATTTGCATTAATTTTTAAGAACATGACTTCCGATCATCTTTCCTGCATTGTAAATGTCTTTTGCCCTCAAACAAACAGGTGTGCATTGATAATCTCTTTCCAATTTTCTAACTAAACCCCACCCTCCTTTGGTCACCAGTTCAGGTCCCTATAAACTTGCCCTTATTTCTCAAAGCTACAATTGGGGAAGTTTCTCAAACATAGGAAGTTTCTGTTTGGAGCAAGAAACTAATTCCAGAGAACAAACGTATTCATTTCCCACAAGTTAGAAATGGTGTTGAGGGTTGGGGGGGGGGGGGGCATCAAAATAGGTGCATGCAAATCCATGGGGTTTATTTAGACCAACGTTTCTCAACCTTGGCAACTTTAAGACATGTGGACTTCAACTCCCAGAATTCCCCAGCCAGCATGGCTGGCTGTGGAATTCTGGGAGTTGAAGTCCCCATAACTTAAAGTTGCCAAGGTTGAGAAACACTGGTTTAGACTATATGTGGACTATGACCATCTGGATGACCACTAGGTGGATGCAGAGAGATTTAGAAATCTCTGGCTCTTTATGACCATACAGCAGTCCAGATATGGTACCTATTGATCACATACTGACATTGTTTGCTGATGATGTGACCCAAGTTGTGGGTCCTTTGTCACAGCACCAAGCACTTCAGGGTGGTCTGGAAAAACCCTTGGGTGGGGCTCCTTCCAGCTTCAGCTGGGTGAAAAATAGCTAAAGTAGAAAGCCGTCATGACATCTTTCTAGCAAATGAATCATCAGTTTCCCAAGCCATGGACCCGCTGACACAGCTGCACATAATCCTTGTTGGGAGAATATCTTTGCCTCAGATAAGTCTTGACTACACAGGCAGTAGTACATTATCTGTAGGCAGATTTACATTTAATGGACGTTTTATGAGTTCCACTTCTTGGAAGAATGCCTCAGGAGAACGTACTTGCAAGGGTTATGGTCAAAAAGTCAAGATGGGGGCTATGGTGGTGCAATCGACGCTCTGGCTGCATTTTATCTAAAAAACCCCACACCCTTGACTTTTTTGACCATACTCTGAATACTCCTGTCTACTTGGAAACACGACAGAGCCAGCTGCATTCTGAGGAAGTCAGGAGCTTGAAACTGATGAGCCATGGCCTGAACCAAACATTGGATCACACCTGTAAGGGTTGATTTGTTGTGTCAATTTTGCAATAATTCTAACAGGGAGAATAGTGTAGTCATTGGTTGTAGGTCCACTTGGGATGGATCAAAGGAAGGCTCTACCTCTAAAAGCCAGTTCCTGGGGAACAATAGTGTAAAGAGCTCGAGTGGCTGGATCTGCTCATTGGCCATTCTGAACATCAGAATGCTGGACTAAATCAGCAGAACTTTTTTGTTTCAGCAAGGAGATTATTCTTATACTTGTATATGTCCTAAGATACATCGCTGTCAGGATTAGCCCAGGAAACTCCAAGAGACAATATTCAATCCAGCAAGGTTTATTGGCTTCACTCCTGTTACAGAATCTTCTCAGACTGAGAGCAACTCTCAGGGTCAACCCACAAACATCCTCTGCATTCCTTAGGGAGAGGCCAGTCTCATTCTCTTATCTCATGTTCGCTCTTCTGGGGATGAGAGTCCATGTTTCATACCTCTACTCCACACTCCCACAATCACCTTTTAATCAGCCTTCACCAACTGGATATACTCCAGATGAGTTGGACTTCAACTCCCATGCTGACCAACGCATCTGGAGGGCAGTTTGTTCAGTAAAGTTGCTTTAAGTCATATTTACTGAAGGCCCCAAACCACCGTTGCTACTGTAGTAAGTGGAGCTACCAATTCTGGGCTGCAGAAGCCCGGATAGCCACTAGATGGCAAACCAAGCTTTCTGCAACATTTTGCTGGCATCCAGTGGTTGTCCAGATGTTTGCCACCCAGATCTGGTAGAAAACTAGTACTGTGTATAACCACATGGATACATTTTGATGACTGGAGGCAAAATGCAATTTTCATTCCTGAGATTAGTACCTATAACAGTCATTCAGCGGGCTACACCTTTTAAACCGGTCATATCAAAGGATATGACACTGACAACAACAAACACTGGGGTGAGGCTCTCTAGAAATCAGGCACAAGGGTGTGTCCCTTGCTCATGGAACAGTCCTGCTTAACTACAGAAACAAACATCACTCAAAGTGTGAGAATCAAGCTGGTTGTCAAGTAAAGAAAGCAGCTGTTTATCTCTCCAGGTGTGACACCAGTGCCTGAAATACTAGAAGTGACTTTTGGGGATGGTAGTAGTACAGTTGCCAAATACTACATCATGGGTGAGTATGGTAGGTTTTCTGTACTGTTTGTCTGCAATCCCTTATCTAATTTTGGAAGGAAGTGTGTTTATCCCACGTTAAGTTAGAGTAGCACCTGGGGCTTTTTAGGAGGTATAGAGAGCTCTGACAGGTACAGATAAAATCATGCATAGTATGGAAAATGTGGACAATTTTTTCAGCTCGGTTTCTCTTTCATTCTCTATCACAATGCTAGAATTTGAGAGGCATCCATTAAAATTAAATGTGGGGAGATTCATAAAAGGAAGTCATCCTTTACGGAATGCCTAGCTAAACTGTTGCACACTCACTGCCATCAGATGTGCTGACAGCCACCACTTTGAAAAGGGGATTGGAGAAGTTCACGGAGGATCAAGCAAGCAACAGCTATTAGTTCTGATGGCTCTTTATCCCTAGAACTGCAGACAACATCCCTCAAATCCTTGCTGCTCGGGAGTGACAATGGGACAGGGCAGTCTCCCATTTCCCATGTCCCTCAGCTCCCTGAATGTGTCTCTCTGGGAAGCAGAATCCAGGACTGGATTCTGGGTGACGCTTCCCATGTTCCTGTGGGCCTAAAGAAAGCAGTAGTAAATCCACCCTTGTGATCTTATAGAAAAGCGATAGGATGGGCCAATGGGACAACACTTATGGGTTCAACTGGTGCGGAAGTATTCTGTGTGGTTACTGGTTTTAGGATACTCAACAAGAGTAAACTGCACATTCTGTCTGGCTAGTGATTTAAGGCCTCTTGTGGATATGCATGACTAAGGCACCTCACTAGAACTGAATCTGCCTTTCTGGTCCAGACCTCTAGTAAAGGTTGAGGAATTTCCCCCACACTACATAGGACATGAGATGGCAGGCCATCTTAGTGGTAGCCCCTTCCATTTGGGACACCCTTCCCCTGGAGGGATGTGTTGACCCTACCTTCTATTCTTCTGCAAGCAGATAAAATCTAATCTACTCCAACAAGCCTTCTCAAATAAAAACAGTGTTTAAAAAAACCAAAATAAAGATGCTACTACTAGTTTTAAAAAGACAAAAACAAAAGACCAAAATTGGGGAATGGAAAATACTGGCCTTATTTATATGTGTGAATATGCACCTGTGCCCTCTCATATGATGACTATATACACTCCAGCCCCTCATTTCCCAGATACTGTACTCTATTGTACAACCTTCTCCTTCTAACCAGCATTTGTGGTTAGGCTAATTAGCACAGAGTGCAAATTCCAATAGTAATCTGCTATATTTTATATTATGTTCAACACACATGTTATGTTTAAGTACAAATTTTATTGTACAGTACTTAGTAAGATTTACCCTTTATGATATGGAATTCTTTCCAAGCAAGCATCTCAGAATTGTTTTAGGTGTACCTAATGGTACTCTTATCCCCTTTCTCTATGCAGAAATTGGTACATACCCAATTAAAGCTAGAATAATTGTAAGGGCATTTAATGATTTGGCTAGACTCCTCTCACTACCTGATTCCCAACTTGCCAAGGAGTGCCTCCTGGAGCAAATGTATTTTTCCACTCCTCCTCGCACCAGTCACTTTACATTTTTATCCAATCATATGCATATCTTTGGTTTTTCTCCAAGATTCTTTTTAAATTCAAATAATGCATAATCTATCATTTAAAAACAGGGTGCCGAATGTCTTTGCCCATAGAAATTTGTTTAAATTATCACAAAATAAAGTTGCCCCTTGGTACCCATTCAATAAAACCAAAATTGAATGTGAACATTATCTGAGGTGTGTTACGGTGACATCCCTCCGAGAGGCACTTACAAGACTACGGTGCCAGCAAAGGGCATCAGCAAGTAGAGAGGGCCAATGTCACAATATCCTGTATAATATGTGCTTCTGCCCTTGCCCCAAGGAAATTATAGAAGATGTTACCCATTATTGATTGTACTGCTGTATTTCTGCTTCAGCACATGGAAAAATTATGGAGCCCCTCTTGATAAGAAAATCATTTTGGCCTAATTCATATCAAATTAAATATCTAATGAATGTAGACAAGGAGACACTGTATGGAAATTAGCAAGCTTTGCACGGGATGCTGCTAAACAGAATATTTTATCAAAAGTTCCTCATGTTTTCTAGTATTTTACCTGCTGTAATAACACTGTTTTAATGTTTTTACTGATTTTTCTACATTTTAATGTATTTTATTAATGTTTGGCCACTTTTGTGTAGGTTTTATCTTATTTGTAACGACTGGTGGTCAAAACAATAAATACATTGATTGACTGTATAGCCTAAATAAATGCAGGGAGTGTGCTCCCGTGCAATCATTTTGGTATTATAAAAACACAGGCAGGACCCACCCTTAAAAGAGCAACATTGGTCTCTTCCTGCCTTGAATTAAAGAGCCACCATAAATTTGTCTTGTTCTGCCATAAACTTTCAAAATTCCTATGGCATAAGAGGGATTAGCACAGTAGCCTCCTATATTATGACTTGGGTGTCCCATTCATTGACCCATTAAAATTCCTGCCTAAACAAAGATCTTCTTCTAGGAGAAGCCCATCTGTCATGTGAATGAGCTTTAAAAAATAAATAAAATAAAATGAAGCCATGAAATCCAACATTGATCTATACCACTATCCTGCTGTTGCTCTGTTGTAATATGCCTTTCCCAATTTTTCAATTCCCAAATGTTGTTGCATTACATTCACCAACTTTACTTATGGTTAGGAATAATGGAAGCTGTGGCCCAAGAACATCTGGGAATATAAGAATAGGAAAGCCTGCTTTTAATGAGGCTTAGCATTCTCCATAGCTTTGTTTGGAAGAATTAAAAAAAAAAAAAAAAACAGCTGCAATTTCATCCTTAGCTCTCCAAAAGATAATGTGAAAAAGAAACCTGTCCCAGTTGGGATTGTATCAGTTCAAATTTAGGAGTAGGAGTTGACATGATTGAATATTCCATCTCTATATATTAAATTATTATTATTATAATTATTATCGTTATTATTCCCAGCCCATAGAAGCTATTTATAAGTGAGAAAAAGTAGGGGTGTAGAGTTCTCTATGAAAAGCTGGGATAAGTATGAAGTGGAACAGTTCACCCAGATGTTCATAGTGAACAACTAGGGCAGCAAAATACATGCAAAGAATATGTCCTTTTGGATTGTTCTGGATAGAAACTCTGTGTCTTTCCTTGCCAGGCCTGTAGGATATGGGGGTTAAAAGAATATATTTATCTGCCAACAATGATGTGCTATAGCACATTGCTTACTGAGCAGTTAATTACACAAATAAAACATGTGTGACTGTTGCACGAACCTGTCAAAGTAACATCTGGCCCATAGAATTGGAGGATGACGGGAAGGGCGCAATTCCATCTGGCAGTTGCTGTTCCATGCAGCCATTCAAATGAAGAGATTAGGGAGGGAGGATTCCCAGACTTTAAAAAACATGACCGCCTGCCAGGTTTCATTTTTATGGATGAGCTGATCCGTTTCTCACCACCCCTAACCTCACAGTTTCTAGGGCCTTTGAAAGGTGCAGCACTTTGCAATGAGCTTGTTTATCTGCACAGTTATCCAAAATGTTGGGAAGGTGTAGAAAAAGAGGAAAGGTCAGAATTAGCTTCAGATTGACAGGATTTTTCACGTGTGACATATTTGCCCAACCCCAGCGCCACCCCAATGTTGGGTTGTGATCGATGCATTGGAAAAAAGATGCTGATTTCCAAAAGCTAGAGATTAAAGTGAGACGGTTAAACTTAAAAAAAGGGTTACATCAGAAAAATTTACATTAAAAATGCCAGCATCATGGAAGTTTACATAACAAAGAACATCAGGAAAGTTTCTGTTTAAAAAAAAAATCCTTGAGAATGTTAATTACGTACATTAGGGGAAATTGCATACAAAAACTTGATAAGTTAGATATTTATGAATAAGACAGATGTGATTATTCTGACAAATTGTTTTTTTAAAGTTGACAAGTTGAAAAATTGCTGTATATTGCAGATGGTAAGTAGACCAAATGTATTCTAATCCATGTTTCCCTAGAAAGGAAGAATATGGTTTGATTGGGTGCCAGCCCTGCATCTGGGCTGGCCCACTGTGGCCCTCTGGATTTTTGCAAAAAGCCATAAAAGGTTTAGAAATTAACAGCTTGATGAATGTCGTCTTTGCATTATGCAGAACATCCAAGAACTACCTTGTGTTCACTGGATTTAAAAAAAAAAATATATGCTGGACTAAAAGACTCTAAAATGATCCCACACTATTTCTGATTCCAAATACTTGTTCTGAAATTCAACCTTGTCTGGGGTGTGAAAGGGTAAAGTTAATCACAGAGGACATAAGGACAGGCAGGAATTAAATCAGGGAAACCCCAACCTAGTCCTGTTTAATATGTAGGCTTTTCTTACACACATATAATTCACTGACTACCTATCTTGTTTGGCAAAGCAGCTGCTCCCTCATCACAGCCATGTCATTGAATAAGATAAAACACGGCATGGCAACCAATGCTCTGATTGATGGTTTGTGCCCGAAAGACTCTCTGCTTTGTGCTCTGCCCTCTGTAGGTTTCCTGGGCATGGGAAGAGCTAAAAGGCCAAACTGATCAGCCAATCCACTTCCACCAAGGGACACACAGTCTCACACACACACACACACCAAAATGAACAAACATTCTTACAACCAGTTGCTAAAATTTTACTTCCAGGGTAAAATTCAGGGTGGGAAAAACTCCACCCAGTTATTAGAATGATCTGTAGAATGTATACAATATACTCTTGTGTGCGACAGCTTGCTTGCTCGCTTGCTCGCTCGCTCGCTCGCTTGCTTATTTATTTATCAAATTTCTCCCCCGCCCATCTCCCCCCAATGGGGGAACTCTGGGCGACTCACACAGAACATTAAAAACATAAATACATAAAACATCAATTTAAAAACATTTCTAAAAAAAGGGAGAGTCCAAGAAAATGAAAAAATCTGGAGCTGAAGTCAGAAGGCCTCTATGGGGCCAGCTGTCCCCCTGCTTGAGGTATTCCCTCCCCACCCCAGGCCAAGTGGCAGAACCAGATCTCCAAAGCCCTACAGAAGGCCAGGAGTGAGGGGGCCAATCACACCTCTGGGGGCAGAATGTTCCAAAGAGCAGGGAAGGGTTTATTATAAAATGATGTGTAGGTAAAGTAGTCCTGATTTAAGTTAATAATCATATTCACTCTGTCTTAAAAACCAGGATGGTTTTAGTGGTTCCTAGTTCTACAGACCCTTGCACTTCTGTTACAAATTCCAAACAGGATGACAGTTGACTTTCCACACTATTGGAAGTATTGCATGACTGCCTATCCTATTATGTTCCTGCCCTACTACGTTTTTCTGCAAGGGTCTTTAACCATGAAGCATCCCTTCACCTAGGATCTGTAACCAATGATTTTTTTTCCTAGCATAACATCTGTATATGGTCTGTATACATCTACCTACTGCTGTGCGAATCCAAAATCACAGTCGTAGGAGCAGTAGAATTGTTACAAGACCAAGCAAGCAGGATTTGGAACATTCCATCTTGCACGTTTAGCACACGGAGAGGAAATGAATCAGGATGTTCTTGATGCTCCTTCCCCAAAGCCCCCCTATTTTTCTGCCCCGATGGAATTTGGGCCTCTAAAACAGTCAGATTTATACTTTTAAACAGCTGTAAGAGAAGCCCGAATCCAACTGGCAAGAATTGCTTCCAGTCAGGAATGTTGTTCTATGATTCTCAAAAAGAAATGGAAAAAGGAAAAAGGAAACTGAACCAGAGAAGGTTATTTATTTACTAGACTTGTGATCTTTCTGTTCAGAATGAACACTTGAATGAACTTACCAGTTGAAACAATGCATACCAAGAAATACACAGCACAAGGTATGAAGATTAAAAAGAATTATTTGGAGAGAAAGTTGCATGGGAAACAAGGGGGCATGCATCCTATTTCAGAAAGGACAGCTCGCTCTTTTAAAGGGCTCTTTAGCTGAAATCTGCTTTAAAAATTTTAAAAAAATCACAAGAAGGGAAAGTAGAAAACTTGACAATGTTCTAACACAGAGACAATCGGCTGAGCCAGAAAGTTGTCTGTGTGAAATAATGCATTTCTATTTAAATTGCTATTAAGTTTGCTGCTGTCTAGGCATGCAGACAATGCAAATTGGTATTTTTTATTTTTGGCCTGGTTTTGGGGAATATAGCCTCTCTCTTTTCTTTTTTTTCCCCTTCTCTTTTTGGCTAGGCTGGCATGTAGGCCTTGCTGCTTTTTTTTTAACCATATTAAAAAGAAGTGGAAAACCTTTATTCTTTAAGTATTAAGTATTAAGACTGCATTTTCGACCACAAAAAATAGGGGGGATGCTGATGAAGGGTAGACATAATCTATCCAGTTCTAGATGCAATGAGCATTATGCTCAGATAGCAAAGAGTCTTAATTTAGAGCCCTAGATAACCATTTCAGGTTGAAATGCTGCTTCTGGAAAAGGTGCTAATGAAAGCTGGGAGATTGCCCTGTGCGGAAAGAAAAACAGAGGCATTATAATTTTATTCCCTAGCACTCTAGCTTGGATGAAGTTATGGGGAGGCCTGGAGTATTTCTTGCGAGTTCCCTCTGACATCAAGGGCTTCCCCCGCGGCCTCTCTCCATAAGAGGAGCTGTTTCGGCAGCCAGTTGGTGTCGAAAGGCCTGCAGACTTTCCCTTTCTCCCTCCTGGTTTTCTTCTCCATAAGAGGCAAGATGGACAGGCCAAAAAGAAAGCCACCCCCTTCCTTGGCACTCTGGTGCATTCCATTCTATGCTGTCACAGACCGATATAGCCCATGGCTTCACTCCTTCCTGATGTCTGAAACATCAGGCTGGGCCAGGAGGTCAGGCTGCATTGAAAGCACCTACTCAAGACCTTGAGCTTAATGTGGCTTCTGGGTTGGAGTAACTGTATCCCATTACCCTGGATCAGGTGGCATTAAATTCACTCTGCAATAGAAGCAACGGTTGAACGTATTGGGTGGCCAAAGTACACTCTGTGCATTATGTCTTCCCACACCTCAATGCCCTGCCTGGATTCTGCTTTTCCCGAGGTAACAAACCAAGAAAGTTTCCATTCTCTTCCCTTCTCCTTCCTGGAGAGCGGGGAATTGGTCATGGCCATCCCCAAAGCCATTTTGGGTGAGAGCATTGAGACCATGTCTCAGATAAGCTCACTGGCTTGGCAGCCCCATAAATGTACTTTTCCTTGATTTGATTGGCGACAGAGATGTCCTTTTTCTTGGCCAAAGGAAAAAGGGAAGGCAGTGTCAGAACAAATGCTTTGAGCATTCTGGTGGAGTTTGTGAATATTCTCCTGATATTTTCTCGAAAGCACATAGCCTGTTTGGAGGAGGTCAAAGATGTTGGTGATGACAGAATGACCTTCTTTTCATCGGTCATGCCTCAGTTGTCCCAAAGCTGTTGATGAACTTTCAGAAACCATAGCTTAATAGCCTTAATAGCTGAGCAAGCTATTTCCAGCATAAGACAACTATGCTCATTAAGTTTATTTACTGATTAGATATATATCCTCTCTTTTGTTCAGGAGGTCAAGGTGACATGCAGAGCGCTTCCCTCTCTAGTTTTTTTCCCACAACCACCCAGTAAGGGAGGCTGGGCTGAGAGGGAGGGATTGGCCCAAAGTCCCCCAGGAGCTTCCATGGCTGAAGGTGAACTAGAACCCAGGTCTCCCTGATGCCAGTTCAACACTTTCACCTCTGCAGTATCCTGATCCTTGGGCTGAGAGAGAAGGACTGGCTCAAAGTCATCTATAAAGTATCCATGGCTGAGCAGAGTCTAGAACCTCGGTCTCCCTGTTCCTAGTCCAGCACCTTCTCCACTGAACCATCCTGGCTGTTGGGCTGAGAGGATGGGATTGACCAAAAGTCTCCCAGGGAGTTTCTGTGGTTGAGGGGGACTAGAACCTGGTCTTCTCACTCCTAGTTCAAAACCTTCAACACTATTAGTTCCTGTGGGATATCACACATCTTTCTTTGTTTCATTGGCTAGAGATGAGGGAATTTGCTACCCTGCACCAAGAGGGATGGAGCCAAACATCCAAGTGCTGAATATTTTTCCCATTCTTGGTAGCTGAGAGGACTGATTTCCAATCTGAACCTTTGCATCAAGTTTACAAACATTGAAGAGGATGGATTGCCCCAGGTCAAAAAGGCAAATGTGAAGTCAGGGCAATCATTTCAATACATTTTGAGAAGTACAGGTCTCCCAATGACAGAAACAAGCACTTCTCAGTTGAAATGTTAAAATGTTGAAATGCTAGGAAGGATCTAGGAAAGGGAGTGTTATCCCTGAATCTCCTTACGCTCTTAGCTGAATTCTGCACCCTCCTGCAAACCAATGAAACACAGTGGTTCAGCTGCATTCTTTATGACCAATAGGGAAACACAATGACTGACTATCTCCTGTCCCCAATTCCCATCCTTGCCTCACTATGTCTGCTTTCTAACAAGAAAAAAAAAATAGATTAAGCCTGAGGAAATGGTGCAAAACAGCATGGCAGTTTGCTGAGGAGCAGGAAATAGGATTCCCACCAAGAGGGAAATTGCCAACCCCACTGCTTAGAAGTCAACACTCATCAGCATAACTATTTCTGTAGAGCAGTGTTTCTCAACCTTGACAACTTTAAGATGTGTGGACTTCAACTCCCAGAATTCCCCAGCCAGCATGGCTAAATTGCAGCTAAATTGCAGAAGGGACATTAAAAAAAGGGGGGGGGGGTAAGGTTATAAGCACTTGGTGCAAATTCCAAATGAATGTAAATGCTGTTTAGAGCTGTTAGTGTTGTGTCTTGATAACAGAAGAAGAGGGGGAATTTGATAGCCCGCTTGAAGTACAGGGCTGGAAGGAGTGTGCCAAAAAACACTACAACCTGTTTCCTATTGTTCCAATGTGCAGGAAATAGAATTATGGCTTTAAATGATAAGGAGGCAGATTCTGGTAGAAAGTTAAGAAAAACATTCATCCTACCAACAAAAGTAGTTGGACAGTATAACCAGGTATCTATATGGAATTAGGGGATTCTTCACTGGATGTTTTCAACCAAAGACCTGGCATTTTTTTCTTCTTGGGGATGATTAAATTGGGATTCACTCTAACAAATCCTATCCCACACCCTTCCAATTCTGTGTTTCTAAATACAGAGATGTATCTGATGTTAGGCCATGTTTGGTCCTAAATTGTTAAGCAGAAATGATGATTTTTTTAAAAAAAGAGAGAGAGCGTGCGTACACAGATGAGTAGACAGCATCTAGAGTTGAAAGGATGAAGCTCCCTAAGAGATAGCTACCTAGGCTTTGCTTTAAAAGCAGGATCTGATGAAGGAAGGAGAGACTCCGTTATGCCTTGAGGTGGTTTGCTTTGCAGGAGATCAGCAATTAGCGCTATGAAGTTTCTCCTAATGTTGAGTGAAATCTGCTTCTCTTGCATCTTCTCCTGTTGCATCAGATGCTGCCCTCAGTGCAGCAGAGAGCAAACTGCTCCATCTTCCACACTTTTCAGATACTTGAAAGCCACTTGTGTGATCCAATAGGGATGGAAGGGGGGTTGGCTTCCAGAAAATCCATTCAGAAAGTCTGCATTGGACTCCCACCTTTTGCCACGATCCTGACAGTGTTCAGAAATCAATGTGCTTGCCCTCGTATCCCCATAAATGCTAATAAGGCACCCAGGATGGATAGGAATTAGAAATGACAAGGGTAGCTTAATTCTATACACTAAGTCAGTGTTTCTCACCCTTAGCAACTTTAAGATATGTGGACTTCAACTCCCAGAATTCCCCAGCCAGCATGGCTGGCTGGGGAATTCTGGGAGTTGAAGTCCACATATCTTAAAGTTGCTAAGGGTGAGAAACACTGCTCTATGTGAACCTAAGAGCCCTTCCTGTTAGAACCAAGCTCTCTTGCTCAGCTTCTTCCCCTAAACAGACATAGCCAAGAGATATTAATGCTCAAAGGCTGGCTGTAGCAGGCTATAGCTGAACCAACAAGGCAACCCTGTTGTTCACTCAAAGTTCAAGTGTAGCCCGTGGCTCAGAAGGAATTGTATACTCTGAATCTAGACTTCTCAAAGAAAAAAAAGGCTCTGCATTAGGAATTTCAGTATCCACCTCCACTTTTATTCAGGAGTAGACCTCAAGGCCTTCCAATATCAATCCTATGATCTATGTTAGGTATTAAGGCTATGCAGTGCTTTTGATTCAAAGAAGAAAGGGCAATGTAGAGCATCTGGAATGCTCTCAGATGATTCTTAGGAAATTTCCAAGTGAAGAATTGTGCAAAAGAAAGGGGGGTTGTTTATGGCATTGGTGTTTGTCCTTTTGCTTGGACTGTTCTTTGATAGCTGTCCCATTGGACTGTAGCTTTCTTCAACTTGGGCATCCTTCAGAAGCTTGGACTTCAACTCCCAAGCTTCACTGCAACGGGCATGCTGGTTGGGGAATTCTGGAAGTTGAAATCTACAGATCTCAAGTTAGCTAGTCAAGGTATCAGCATTGTCTGATGACATGTTCTGAGTGGGACTGAGCCAACTTAAATTATCAGATCAACCGCTATGCCATTATATGGCCAGATAGATGAACTGATTGCAAAAATCTTTTGCAACAGAGACTTTTCTGGCTCTGGGTTTACTAGAATATATCTTATTACAATGAATTATCTCTACTTGTGATCCTGTAGTTGAAAATCTACTGTGCTGGTTTTTGTTCTGTCCTATTTTTGTGGACTTTTCCATTTACATGAAAAACTCAGTTCACATTGCTAAAATTCTCTCTCTTCTAATAACACATTCAGTGTAGAGGCATGCCACCTGCACTATGGTTAGGCTGGGCAACTAAGAAGGAAGAGGGAACCCCAGAGTTTCCCAAAATACACACACACACACACACACACAAAAGGAAATTCCTAAGGGCAAATCTTGCTCAGGGCCACAAAAGGTTAAGTATCTGGGGGGGGATCAGGATAGAAAAATAGGAAGATATAGTAGACTACCAGAAAAGAGCACAAGTTTCTGGCTGGAGCGTTGAGTATAAGCCCTGCACATGGCAACATTTTACTGTATTAATTTACATGTTAAAGGTGACACAGATTATACACAAACAATCACTGTTTTCCTTGGCTTTCACTCTGTCTACTATGCAGCTTAAATTTAATGAAGTCTACATCCTTGTTTGCCATCTGTGTTGACACAGAGGCTATAGTCACAGCTTTCTAGTTAGAAGAAATTAATTGCAATTGTGGAAAGATGTATCTATTTATATATTTGGTTTCCTCTGCTTAAAAGAATTTCACCAAGGAAACTCACCACCTTGTTTTTGCTCCCTGTAGAATAGCTTTGCTAGCAGGAATTCTTCCAGTCCAACTTCCTTAATTTCTAATCTACACCTGCCAAGGAGCTTTGGGATTAGTGTTAATTTGTGTGCTCATGCCACCAATTTAATCAAATTATTACAAACCCAGCAGATACATTCATGTAACATGTAGTTTCAGGATGGGTGGCTTCATATAGGGGGTGAAGCCAGGCCATTTAACTAGCTTAGGTAAGATGTAACTTATTAAGTGTATATCAGAATCTGGAAAAGAAAAGAGAGTTGTTCAAAGAGTGGAAAATAAGGAATAGATGGACATTTCAGCCTTACCTTTTAAATTAGGAAATTTATAAGAAAGAAATTCAAACAACTCACAGGGACCCTGCCTTGATATATTCACTGATCATGAGGACCACGGTTTTCTTATTTTGTTTCCAGGCTATCTTGCTTTCTTCATTGTGCTTTGCTTTTATTCATTCATTCATTCATTCATTCATTCAATTTATATAGCTGCCCATCTCATGTCCATGACTCTGAACAGTTTACAGTTAAAAACACAGAAAACCATATAAAAATAACCAAAACCATAGCAACAAAAACCATTAAAACACATTAACAATAAAAAGTATTAAACCCATTAAAAAAAATTAGCGGCTAAACAACCTGCTTCCTACATGAACTTGTTTTCTGAAATGTCACAATATGACAATTTCTGAATTGTCACAACCAGAGGAATAACCACCCAAGCTGAAAAATAATTAAGGCTAAGATGTTGTGCAAAGTCATCCACTAGGTCTGTAACAAATCCGGGTAAGCATTTTACATTGAACACATCTATAATTCAGTATATTATTGGGCAGATCTAGAAAATGGGCTCATTCAGTAGTCAGATGTTACAAACTGGGAACAGGGATAATTAGAAAGCCTCCTTGACAAATCTCTTTTTCCAAGGTTTCCCCTCTAAACTGGCTCTCAGGTTACCCCTGATTGCTCTCACTTACCAGTGATTGATTATGTGCCATCAAGCCATCTTAGCAACCACATAGATATTCTCCATGACAATCTGTCCCTAACCTAGTCTTTCAGGTCTTCCAACAGCGGACCTGTTGCCTCTGTAACTGAGTTGCACTTACCTTTACATTGTGGGATTGAAGTCAAAGCCAGCATCTCTGGAGAGATTAATTATTGCTTTACCCAATCAGGGTCAATGTTCTACCTGTGACGTCCTGGATCTAGCCAGCAAATCAGGAATTATTTAAGGGCTTAACTCACTGTCTTTTGATGGAATTACAAAGGTGAAGTCTGGTTTTTACCAGTTCTACCTTTATATAATGGGAAACGTACTTTGGGCAAAACCAGAAAAACTGAAGTGCCCTCTGTTAAGGCGTCTCTGTGTGGCATCAGTTTATGAGCGGGAGCACTGTTGTGCCATTAAGTATGTTGTGTGAACAAGGAGACATTGAGGAATTTGGTTTATCTGTCAAGCAACAAGGAATAGACTAGGGCAATCAGCTTCATGAATGCACAGGATGCAAACTATTTTTAAGGTTAAATTGGGTAAGTAATTCATTAAGAATAAGAAACAAGAACAAAATAAATTTAGCAGAATGCCCCGCTTACTATAGAATGTATGAAAATAAGATTCTGAATCCTACTTACTTCATATTAACATTACCAGTAGGTGTTGCTTAAGTACCCAAGACCATGAATTTCCAGAGATTAGCTCAGAATAGTCAGTGTTATAAAAACATAGACTGGAAGTAGGCTTAGGTGATCTTCTACTCCAAAGATGTAGAACTTTTCCTGGGCCAAGGATCATACTTCCTCATTTGAGTGGCATACCTAGAGAAGAACCCACAAAAGCTAATTTTAATTTCATTTGCCTTTAAATTGAGTTACATATAATTAATATGAGTACTCATCTGCCCTATTTTTCCAAATTTCTCCCTGCTACCCCAGTAAGAATAGCTGGTATGCCAGATGTAGTGGGAGCAGCTCATATCATCAACTCACCATTGGCTGTGATGACTTCAATTGATAGGAGTTGTACTTAAGAGCCACTGAAGGGCAGCGTCCATCCATCCTTGTCCTAGGAATAAGCATTCCATCACCAGTTATCATCCAACAGTGAAGTTGTCACCCATAAGTGACTCACCAAAAAGGCAAGCTTGTCTTAAATCATCATAGACCATCATGTTAGACATCAAACATGTAATGAAAAAAGGTTATCATTCATTATTTTAAAACAACATATACATACATCCTTTAAAGTGCTAAGATTAGAAAGGCTGAAAATTACTGTTGGCATAGCCGTTTCATTTGTCTTTCAGGCAAAAAGGTTTCCGGATTTATCTAAACACAGAGAACTGACTTCAAACACAAACTACAGGGCTGAGCCAGGCTATCATCTTAGTTTAAGCCACCAGGCCTGTGGGCAGTTTCCCTAGGTGTCTCCTCAAAAGACAAACACGGTTGTGTAGCTCCTTGTATCCGGTCTGCAAGTAGGAGTTATAGGAAAATTAATCTAGGAAATGTGGTGGTTTGGGTGTTGCTTCTAAGCAGAAATAAGGAACTCCCAGATCTTGCTGAACTACAGCTCCAAGCAGTCCTAGCTAATAAAGCCAGGAACACAGTGCTGCAGCTTTTGTTCAGGAGTTGTACTTCAGCAACATCTAGAGAGGGCCATAGATTGCCTACTACTGGGGTCAGTAATTAATGAATAGTGGCTTGATTCTACCTATTGCTCCTTTTTCATAACTGGCGCCCACAATTCTTCCTGGCTCTGATCCCCCAACCAAAAGATAGATGCAACTTCTTTGGTAGGTAGTTTATTGATTATGTGCCATCAAATCGGTATCAACTCTTAGCAACCACATAGATAGATCATTCTGGAGAAAAGTTGTATATGTGGTCACTAAGAATTAACACCAACTTGATCATTCTGATCTGTCCCCAAATAAATCTTCCAACAGTGTGCACACTGTTGCTATAATTGAGTCCATCCACCCTGCTGTCAATCATCCTCTTCTCTTTCCTTCCATCTTTCCCAACATTACAGATTTCTCCAGTAAGCCAGATGTTCACATAATGTGTCCAAAGTACGATAATTTGAGCCTGGTTTATGTCATTTACACCTTGAGTGAGAACTCTGAATTGATTTGTTTTATTATCCATTGGTTTGTTTTCTGGGCTATCTATGGTATTCTCAGGAGTTTTCTCCAGCACCAGAACTCAAAAGCACCAATACTCTTTCTATTCTGCTTCTTCAAAGTCCAAGGTAGTAGATTAGTACTGATTAATGAAGCCTTTGATTGTTGATAGAGATGTGACAGGAATTTGAAAGAGGTCCTTGCATAGAAGATACCCCTTCTCAAATGCTCACAAACAGAAATGCTCAAATACTCCTAAGAACGGTTGTGTCTGTTTCCCACTTTCTTTCACAAAAGTGAAGAAACTTACCATCTGGGTCAGTCAAAGAAAAAGCAGAGGGGTTAACTATCAGTGCTCTCAGTCTTCTGTAGAATGTTATTCATAGACATCAGTGAGAGAGAAATGATGCCATGTTCATCATGATGTTATCATGCAAGTGACATGAGGTGTGTAATTTGTACAATGAATCCTGTGACATCATCATGGCTTGTACTGAATGCTTATGATGTCATTCCCTGCAAGATTAGGATGAGACTCAGCATCTCCAGCAGGAACATCGCAGAGAATATGCTATGTACCTTGTGAGCAAGTGGCTTCACTAAAGTCACCAGGTGAGATTCGTTGCAGCATGGAGGTGAGCAACATTGTTCTCCGTTCAAATCTGTAGGAAGGATAGTGGATGATTTCATTTGGTTCACATTGTTGAGCAAATTTGCACTACCCAGGATGAATACACAGATCAGATCACGCTTACTCTGACCTCTCAGAATTTTGTGGCGTGATTGCAGTTTAAGAACTGTTTATAAAACTGTGCATGTTACAGAAAGTTGCAGTCAGAATTGTTATTTTGGGAATGTTGTGTTTGGCAAAAGAATATCCACATTAGAAGCTCTCTATATGAACATTCACATCTATTTCTGTAATTTTTAAAAGTTGAGGGCTTAGGCAGAAATTGAATAGATTGCTGAACTGTGGTTATAGCCAAATGAAACTGACACAAGCTGAAAATTGGCTAGTTAATTCATTCTCTAGTCTGCAGATAAGCCGGAGTAGGAACTGAGGTTTCTTTCAAGATAAAAGTTGGTAAGCACCCTAGTTTATATGTGCCTGAAACAAGATATTTGCAGAAATAAATTCACAGTTAACACCTGAATTTTATGTCGTCCCACTCACCAGTTCCCCCTTTTATAACCACGTACTGCACTGTGGCCTTTCACACATCATGCTAAACCAGTTTATTCAACCACAGTTTGATAAACAAGCTATAATCAGCCCAGATCACATACACACACTAAATCATAGAGCATGATTATAAACCACAGCTGGGATCATCACTTTTTCTTTTGGAAAGAAGATTTCTTGCACTGACAAAGCAATTGGATTAGGTGACCTTTACATTTCCTTACAGTTCTGTGACTCTTTGGAACTTCCAAAAACTTGATAAACCTTCTTTGAAAGGGAAAGCAGCTGTGCATTAGAGGGGAACTACAAAACAACTGTAAATCTTTACAAGCAAGTAACCCATATAAGATATTAATTATTTCATTTAGGCTTTTTCAGAGTCAGCCAAGGACAAGAACATACTCAAGTGCAGAGTGTCCTTTTCTCAGATAATCATAAATGGCTGCCAATTTAGGCCATTGTGATGGACCACTGGGATTGGCAACCTTTCTCATCATCGTGCCCCCAAGAAATTGTCAATCTTGAAATCTCACACGGGAGACTCCCAGGATCTCACAACATTATGTCAATCTGGCGAAACCTCATTGAGACAGAGATATTATCTTGCAGCCGAGGTAGATTTTGGAGGTAGTCAGGCACCTTAGTGTTTGGGGGTAGTGCCATCTTCTCAGCTTCTGATTTACTACAGGCCACTTTACTTATTTCACATGTAAAACTAATCCAAGGTTTTTCAACCATGGTTTATGTAGCCCTAAAAGATATTCAGTGAGCTCATACAGCATGCTAAACCAAAATGATCAATCCCATTCTGGCTTCATGTTATGTACAAACCAGGCCTCTATTTGTTGGATGTAATGTAATTTCCAATCTCATATACTTATATACCTAATACACATACATCCTGAAAATTTGTTTATTAATTACAACAATTTATATGCCACTTCATTTCTGGCATTTCTGAACACTCTGAGCAGCTATGTGTCTATACACACCTATTTATCTACCTATCTATTTACATAAATTTAATTAATAGTAGCAATAAATCTATTATTCATATACACTAATCTATTATATTTAACTGCTCAGGATGATATAGCTACAATCCTGTGCACACTTACCTATGAGTAAGCCTTACCTGCCCAGTGGGTCTTGACTTCTGAATAAATGTGTGTAGAATTATTTGCCCCAAAAATAGATTACCTCAAATTTCGTAAGGCCTGATATAACCAGGTTCCTAGCATGCCTGCCCATTTATAAATTTATTTTCAGCAGTCAGGTGAATAATTGCCCCCAACCCCTAGTATAATTTCATTAAGAGCAACTGTTGCAATGTAGAAAATACTGTCAGGATTAGCCTAGGAAACTCCAGGAGACAGTACAGATTCAATCCAGCAAAGTTTAATGGCCTTACTCCCGTTACAGAAATCTTCTCAGAGTGAGAGCAAATTCCAGGGTCACCCTCCCAACCTCCCTTGCATTCTTTAGGGAGGGTTCAATCTCATCCTCTTATCAGTTCCTCGTTGCTCTGGTGATGAGAGTAAATTCTTAACCCCTCTGGTCCTGACTCTCACAAATACATCTTCCAAACAAGACAGAACTTCAAGAATAGAAGAAATTAAGTTGTGGCTCACAGATTATTTTGAGACTTCTCACAATCATAATGATTTGCAAGAAAAAAAATCTAGTATGTAAGTTTATGAAATTCCTATATCAGTATCATAGCTCAATGACGTTGCTGACACTAAAAACTTCTGGAGTTTCATCTGGTTTAAAAGAGCTTTCCATGTTCTTTAATGTGGAACTGGATCCTGGTGGAGTCCTAGTGAGAGAAGACACTTTAAAATCGATGGAAATGAAGTTAATCATGACAGCATTTCAACCAGTTTGCTCTCAGTATGATTTACTCAGGCTCTACCCTATTGGTGGGATTCACACATTGAGCTAAACTATGGATTGTGGCTCCCAAAATAAGCTACAGTGATAGTGTGGTCACAAATCAAACCCTAAACTATGATTTGCTGGTCAAGTGCATATGTTATGCTGAACGAAAACCAAACAAACTCATTATTACACAATGGGTGACGCTAGCCAACCTGGGTCAACTACCAAGTCTTGCATCCAGTTTCTCCACTGAAGGTGGAATTTGGTATAACCTGATGACGGAAACATAAATAATTTCTTTGGGAAGTTGCCAACACAGGAAACACGAAGGCTTCAGTGCATGAACTTACAACCTATTGAGGAGTAGAAAAAAGTTCCCAGGGTTTCTGTTAATGTAAGGTCTTGAAATATCAAGTTTGGACTGATTGTTCAAAAAGGTAAGAACAAATTGTTTCATACAGGCTAGAAATTCTTGTCAATTCTGACTGACGATTTTTATTATTTTGGTTATCTTTGTTAATCTTCGACCTAATAATGGTTTTCAGAGTGCCCGACTGATGTATCTTTATATATTGTCTTCATTTAATCTCCTAATTGAATAATAGGTGAATTTTTTTCTTAACATTTTGTAAATGTTTGCCTAATTTTTGCAACTGGTAAATACCTATTTGTATTTCATTTTCCTTTCTTTTTTCCCCCCCTTCTATTCATAAGGACATTTTAAAAAAGAAAAGAAAAAGAAAACTATGCCAGAAAAAAGCAATGATGAATCGCCTGCATATAATTGCCAAGAAATCGACCTGAAAGTGTCATAAACAGGGGCTTTTCTACCATTCCTGTTCAACCCTCTATACTCCATGATGGTCACCTATGCTCAGAAGCCTCTCACTTGGTGGAAGCCTAAAGCCTGACTGGGCTTCCCATGCTTGAGACCAAAAAGGAGAGAGATTTGATCTAGGATATGTTAAAGGAATCCTTTAAAAAATAATCTGTGATAAACCTGCCTGGGTTCAGTGTAGATAAGCAGTTGAGAGCTGATAGGCAGGTTACATTTGAAAAATAATGGATAAATAAAAATGTCAGTGGGTTGCTGCAAAGGAGGCTAGAATTCACTTTTTAAAATATCGGCGCTCCCAAAACGATTCCCTGGATCCTCAGCCATGTCTCAAGGGCCCCCTCTCGTGGATGAATCCTCAAGCAAGGCAGGATGCATTGAAACAAAGCAGTTTATTGTATTGTCTAGAGTTTAGGACAACTTGATATCCTCCAGATGTTTGGATTTCAGATCTCAGTTACCATGTCCAGATGAATTGTAGCCCAATCAATTTACAGGACACACAGGAATAATCATTCCTTAATCAGTTTTTTTTAATTGTGAACTTCATTTAGCTAAGTCTAACCCTAAACATTACAGATACTGCTTTTAAGCTGGCTTGTTGCTGAAATTCAACAGCTGGCAATTTGCTACCTGAGGAAAATGATATCACTGCTCATTTTGGAGGTGGGGCAAATGAGACTCCCAAAGCAATCCAGGTGTGCAAAGCATGGGCTATGCATTGCCTGTAGAGGCAATCTGTAACCCCAAACCATGTTCTGGCAGCCCAACAGCCCCTTTTGATAACAACTGCCAAAAATTGCTCAGTGGATTGAAGTTATGAATGAGTTGCTTATAGAAGTAGATTATGTATTGCAATTAAATAGGGTCATCCTTTATTGAAACTGTTGTGTAAAATCATGCATACACAAGTATGCATGTATAAAAAGCCCTTGCATATACATACAGGTGGTCCTCGGGTTACGACCATTCATCCAGCAACTGTTCAAACCTATGACAGTGCTGAATGAGTGGTACTTATGACCAGTCCTCAAAGTTTGGGCTGATCCTGATCTGGGCGCTTGGCAACCACTTGCACTTATGCTCACATGATCACGATTTCTGATGTTCTGTGTTGGCTTCCCACGTGCAGTCAACAGGGAGGCCAGCAGGAAGTTGGAAGTCACAGTCACGTGAGGTCCTCGCTTAACAACCCATGGTGATTTCTTTAACTATGGCAACTGGGAGTGCCAGAACTGCCATTGCTAAGCAGCACAGTCATGTGATGTTGTGCTTTATGACCACATAGCTTAGCAACAGCAATTCTGTCCCAGTTGCCTTCATAACCCAAGGACTGCCTGTAATTTGTGCTATTGTTATATCACTTTTTTTTCTTTTCCTGATTTTTTTTCTCTTTGTTCTATTAAATAAAGCCACACACACACCCAGAAGCCCAAAATTGTCAGAGCTCTTTCTTGAAAACTACAAAATTGAATGTGTTTTTTAAAAAAAAAATTTTTTTTAATCCATCACATACCTAGGAAAAGGATCCTGGAAGTGCCAGCCATGCCTATGAACATGGCAAGGCGCTGCTCATTTTGCATTGTGCCTTGACCTTTCCCTTCCAAATGTTAGGTGTAGCTACTCAAACATTGCCCAACTCTAGTATATGTCATAGTACCAAACCAAAATCATTTAAGCCAGCCGCTGAGTTCAGAGCCATTGGGTGGGGCAGGGCGATGGCTGAGACAGTATGATTTAACTTTTGAAAAAGTGGGGTAGAATAAAAATATTCATTTAAAGCAACAGAACTAAGCACTTAAAATATAATCTATTCATTCATTCACTGGATTTTTATCTCAATTTTCCTCCTAGAGGATATGGTGGCTTAAATGGTGGAGCTGATTTGGGGGATAGGGAAGGATTGAGTGAGCTGTTAAGGGGTAGGCTTGCAGAAAAGATCACACAGTCCTGAGGAAGAAACTCCAAACTATCCCACCTTGATTTTGTTTAAGATGGAACAGAGAGAAATTTGGATAGGCTTTCAAGATTCTGTTAGTCTACCATACTACAATAAGGAACATGCCTGGAATCCCTGCCATGCCTGTTTCTTGACCTTGCCTACCTCAAAAGGGCTGACCCACACAGAGATCTCCCTCCATTTTAACCCTACAACAACCCTGTGAGCCAGATTTGGGATGGGAGGGAGGGAGTGACTGAAAATCACCCAGTGAGTTTGTGAGGCTGAGAGAGGACTTGAACCTGCATCTCCCTGCTCCTAGTCCTACACCTTCACCACCCCTCCAGAATTTCCCCCCGCGCTCCAAGGCCATAGACTTCAAGGGACACAAGCCAATTAAGGGAAAAGAAAATATGCTGATCTCAGTCTCAGTGTGAGGAAAATGGACTGAGGGTGGGAGCTGAAACTAATATTTTGCCAGTGAGTCTTCCAAAGTCTGGATCTAAAGAACAGATCCTGAGCTGAACATAGACCTCTATCTTCAGTCAGAATACAATGAAGCAGCCTCTTTGTTCACGCTTTAGAAAACATGCCTCTTCAAGCTGAGAAAACAGAATCTTTTCTTAGGTGATGGAACTACCCGCTGTGCCCTGGGGAAAGCTGGCAACCCTTCAAAGCATGTTCTCAGCCATATCTAGCTTAAGCAAGCTCAGCTAACCTCTTTCCTCTTCCCTGATGGCAAGCATGCTTTTCTCAGCATTGACGCAAAAGACTTTTTTAATATGGCTGGGTAGTGTGTGTGCTTCACCCAAGCTCACTTCTGTTGGTGGATAGACAGAGACCAGTCCATCTGAATCGTATGTAATAATGTGAGCAGAGCAAGTTGACTTGAAATAGGTTGGATGCAACAAGGTCACAACGAAAGCACTGAAGTCATTAGGTGACCCTTTGCTATAACAACTGCACGGGCTCATTCAGTTGATCTGGACATCAAAGCAAGTAGCAAGTCCCCATCTTTTAAAAAAAAGGAGATGGCCATGAGTGCAAAAACTAAAGTGGGATCAGTCTACTTTCTAGGGTTGGTAAAATATTCATGTGGATAATCCAATTCAGAATACAAAACAAAGAGAACAAGTGACCTGCAAAGAACAGGCTGGTTTCCATCCAAACTGTGGTTATTGTGACCAGATATTCATGCCACAACAAGTCATGGAAGAATGCATCCAATGAGGCAAACAACTCATTATAACATTCATTGATTTTGCATCTGCCTATGACTGTGCATTGACTCATTCTTTGGAATGCCCTTGTTGCTGAAGGAATGCCAAGTATGATCATATGGCTCTTACAGCACACTTATGATGGGTCATCAGCAGGCTCTCCACTGGGGTACACTATCCCCATTGCTACTCAATGCTACAATAGACCCCATCATAAGAAAAATCTTCACAAATAGGCATAAAACTGAATTTGACCATGGAGAGTTCATCAGTTATTTCCTGTATACCAATAAGAACTTGAAACCCTTCCAAATATCCAACGAATGAATAGTATTCCAAAGCATAACAAATGTTGTGAGCTACAGGTCACTTCATCAGATGCACAGGGTAGCTAGGCTGATAAAGGATTTAAACTGGGCAAGGTGCAGGGGAGAAGGCGTGCGAGACAGGTGGATTTTCCTGACACATGAGACACATGATAAGAATGAAAGCTTATGTCTTTTAATAACATTTGTCAGTCAAATAAGGTTCCTTCTGATTTTCCCCTACCACTCTAGGTGGTTTTCATGGTCCCTCATACCCAGGGCCAGATTAGGGCCAACTGATGCCCTATGCACAGCGAACAATGGTGACCCTTGATAGAAACAAAATTCTCACAGCCATGAGACTGAAACAAATGTGATCTCTGATGACACCTTCAAACCAAATTTTTAAACTTTAGTCACTCACCATGCCAAAGAAAACATTTTTTTAACAATGCAGATTAAATTCAATTGATTGATTATATGCCATCAAGTCATTTTTGACTCCTAAACAGATTTTCCCATGAAGATCTATCCCTAACTGTTCTTTCAAGTCTCCCAACAGTGCACTCACTGCCACTGTAACTGAGTCCATCCACCTTGCCATCCTCTTCTTTTCTCTCCTTCCTCCTTTCCCAGCATAGAGCCTCCTCCAGAGAGCTGGGTCTTTGCATAATGTGTCCAAAGTAGGATAATTTGAGCCTGGTCATTTGTGCCTCAAGTGAGAACTCTGGTTTGATTTGTTCAATGAACCAATTCTCAGGAGTCTTTGAACACCAAAGTTCAAAGATGTCAATACTATTCCTAACCTGCTTCTTTAAAGTCCAAGGACTTATTAAATTAAAGTCAAACAGCAGATAAGGACAATTACAAAAAATTAGACTAAAGTTGAGTGTGGCAGTGAAAGAATTAAGGGCATGATAGCTAGGGGAAAAAACTCTGGGGTGCCCCCTTTCCCATGGTGCCCTAAGCAACTCCTTATTTTGTTTAATGGTTAATCCAGGGCTGCTCCTACATCTCCTTGTGACTCTCCTCTCTCTCGGTTCTCTTACCTCCTGTTTACTGCTGCCTCACTTCCCAATGTCCTATTCTCCAACTTTCCCATTGCTAGCAACCTTCTGGCAAGCTTCTAAGAGTTTGCTACTGATTGTGCCAAACTTTCATTCTTTTTGTTGCTCCCAAATTCTAATTTTATTTATTTATTTATATTCATATTCATATTCATATTTATATATATAGCTGGCTGAGGAATTCTGGGAGTTGAAGTCCACACATTAGAGAAACATTGCTCTAATGTAATACAATTTATTTATTTATTTTCAATTTATTTATATTTCAAATTTGTCAGCGCCCATCTCACTGTGGGGTGACTCTGGGTGGTTTACAGTAAAAATAGAATAAATATTGATTAAAATAGATAAATATTAATTAATTTATAGTATTATAAAGGAAGTATGTCAAAAAAATACTTCCTTTATAATACTTCCAAGAGGCAGATGTTAATTTGGTGTTAATAAACTCCAGGAGCATCGTCAAGGGGCCAGCCATCCCCAGGGTCGATTGTATCTTTCCTCACCCCAGGCAAGTTGGCAGAGCCAAGTCTTCAATTCCCTCTGAAAAATTGGGAGGGTAGGGGCCTGCCTCACCTCTGGGGGGGAGAGGATTCCATGGGGGGGGCAACAGCAGAGAAGGCTCTCCTCCTAGGACCCACCAGTCAACATTCTCTCGCTGACAGGATCCGCAACATGCCTTCTCTGCCTGTACTTATTACATTTCTTACAGCCACCCACTCCATTAGACTCTGGGTGGCTTACAAAGTCCAGAAAACAATTAACAACGAAACACACTTAAACAGGCAGTCTTGACTAAAACAGACAGAACAATAAACCATGCGAATACGACAGGGTCCCACAAATCCATCAAAGAACACATTAACCTCAGGCCTAGGAACCTGTCAGCTTCAGCCCAAAGAACTCCACAAGACGGTGCAGATACAGTTCTATTGCGTTTATTAGCTTCCACCTCAAGACAGAAATCTCTCCAGACTGAATCTAACTTCCCAAAGCCAGCAAGCCAAAACACCGTGAATTCCTTAGGGTGGTGCCAGTCTCATCTTCTTAAACTTCCCACGCTCCTGTTGGGAGCTAAGGGAATGCCTATCTCCCTGAGTGCGGCCTTCATCCAACCATTCCTTCACAGAACCCCAGGAAAATGGGTGCCCTTGGGTTCTCTTGGGGGGGATGCTGTTCCAGAGGGAGGGGGCCATGACAGGGAAGGCAGGATTCCTCGGTCCCACAAGATGGCAGCATTTAATAGAAGGGACAGGGAGCGCACCCACTTTGTCCCAACATCATAGCAAGAAGATGGAAGTCACCCTATGCTGAAACTCCCATGCTCACTTACTTTATCTCAAAGCTGCAACCGATGAATAACATGCAGACCGGATGAGGCCATTATAGTGCAATTCAAAACAGAATAAGAAAGAATGCCCACAAACCTCAGTGGAATTCATTTTTGCATAAACATGTTTAGCTTTGTGGAATATATATTGCTTTGGGGAAAAATCAAATAGCGTCTCTGTTTCTGAAGCTTCCTGTGTCTTGGTGAGTTACCCAAATTGTTTGCTGTTAGTAAATCCTGATGTATTGATTGAGGCAACATGCAGTATATTCCCCTTTATCTTGTTTCCCTGATTTATCGAGGCATTTTCCCCAGGCAATGGAATAGGGCAATGTTTCTTAAACTTTTTTCTCTCAGGACCCCTTTCCACTTTTAAAAATTATGAAGGACCCCAAAAGAGCTTTTGCTTGTATGGGTTATATTTATTGATATTTACCATATTAAAAATTAAAGCATGCATTCACTGCCGCTACTACTGCTCATGATTGTTTGACGGGATTTTAATATTGCATTATTTTTCAACATAAACTGGTAAATAATTTTGATTTTAATTTCCTAGGACCACACTTTAAGAAACACTGGAATAGGCTAAGTAATGAAGTCATTTTATGTTGGTCATTGACTAGCATTATGTAACAATAAAATAAGTTAAAAGAAAACAAAATAAATTAAATGGAATAAAATACAGCCAGCCCACAAAAATGTAAACCTGGAAATAATTATTATATCTTCAATAGAAAGCAGACATCATGCTTACCTCACTTAGTTACCTATCTTAATTCAAAAAGTATTTATTTAATTTTAATTTACAGTATTTATATGCTGCCTCAGTCAACAATCTTGGCCAAGCTCCAACTATCAAAATCCATCAACTGTAGCATTAAAACAGCTGATCACAGAAATAACATAAAACACAACTAAAAGCTTTCACTGAGCCCATTATAACATCCAGTCTATGCCATTAAGGCACCCTGGGATATGCTAAATTAAGTCATAGATTTTAATCTTAGTTATTGGAGGGGAGGGAGTTATGGATTAAATGTTTGCCATCCTGAAGTACTTTATGGTTTAATGCAGTGTTTCTCAGCCTTGGCAACTTGATGATGTGTGGACTTCAACTCCCAGCATGCTGGCTGGGGAATTCTGAGAGTTGAAGTCCAGACATCTTAAAATTGCCAAGGTTAAGAAACACTGGTTTAATGTATTGTGCAATATATAGTGTGAATGCCACCAGTGCATTAACATGATGGAGAAGACTGCTGATGGTGACCCATATATCTGCTCAATCTGCTACTGGGCAAATTCCAGGTCTTTTATTTTTATTTTAGAATAATTTTATTAAAGATGATATTATACAGATAAAATGAATACAATCTGCTTAGTATAAAAATATATGAAAAAAGAAGAAAAGGAAGAACAATGATAAAAAGTGCAGAAAAAGAACAAAGAAGAAAAGAAAAAAGAAAAGAGGAACCTCCCAGCAAGTACAGTCAACATTAACAACCTATCGCCATCTCTTAAAGTAAAACCAGTCATCTCTTCATCCTATGCCTCACCCCATTCTCTATAAACCAATCTCTAAAACCTCATCTGTCCATCTTCATCAAGCAAAACTTTTGCTTCATCAAGCAAAAGTTCATTAAGGGTTATCAGAAATAGTAACATAACTATTACAAACTATATTTACTACAGTAAACTCAAATTGAATCCTTCCTTTTATATTTAGATCTCCCTTTCTATTTAAACATATTCCCCCTATTTCCTTTCCAAATAAACAAAGTCTTTAATGCATCATCATCCACTCCTAATCAACTAAAACCATTAAACATTACCAAAAATAGCAACCCTTTTATTTTAACCTTGATCAAATAAACCAATTTTGTATTTTTTTTCTTCTTTCTCTCAACAATCTTTAGTTCCCTCAGACGAAGTTCTAACAGTTGCTTTCTCATACTTTATCTCTTCTCTTCTCTCAGAATCCTTGGCATCTTTGTCAAGCCCCATTTGTAATTCCAATATAAAAAAGTTATCCACAACACTGGTTCATATTCTCACTGTCTCTTCTCACAAAATCTTTGACAGCTTCAACAAATCCCTTTTGTAAATCCAGTGTAGAGAGGTTATCCACATCACTCTTCTGGTTTAGTATTTGTACAGGTTAAGAATGCCCAGTTTATGGATGACCATAGTTAAGAACAGGGCCTACTGTAGCAAAATTCAAGTTAAATACACAATGATTCAAGTTAAATACACAATGGTTCAAGTTAATTACACAATACTATTTATACAATATTATACAATAATACTATTCCTGCTTACATACAAATTTGACTTAAGGACAGACATTGGGAATGGAACTCGTTCTTAAACTGAGGACTACCTGAATATCTTTTTTAATTATTAAATCATCATCCAATTTCATTTATAAATCCATTATTTCCATCTCTTTCTTATAGGCTATCTTTGTAAATCCATTCAAATCAATTTCAGTTTTATTCAGGGGGGCTTGTTCCTCTTCAGTATCACCTTCAAATTTTTCTGCAATAGCAGATAACTTTATGATTACTTCTTGAGCACATTCATCATAAAACTCCCTTATACCATCCAGAGTCGCTCTGCAGTGAGATGGGTGGTGACAAATTTGAAATATAAATAAATAAAATAAAATAAAATAGCCCTTGATGGATTTATTTCCTACTAGTGCCCTCTAGTGTCCAACCTTCAAATTCCTCTTATCAGTTGTTTCCAAATATAAACACAGACATTTTCTCACGGGAAGGATTTTTTCAATTAACTTTAGAGTCTTAAATTAAATCCATCTGAGCCCTTAATCCATTTAAAACTTTCTAAAACCAACATTAAGCTATATATTCTTTTGCTATATATTCCAAAAAAAAAATTTTTTTTACAAATCTTTAAACTCATAGTTAGAATTTCTTTTTTAAAGGATTGAAGAAAACTCACCCAGTAATTTCAGTAAGACTTGCCAATCTGAAGGTTCTCAATCTTTAAGAAGCAGCAAAAAAAAAAAAGATTAATAGGTGAGCCTTGGTCAAACCTAGAGTCCGTATAGGCTATGTTAGCAACTATAAGCTCAGAGGAATTTCGCGATTCCCAGGCCCACAAGTGGACCACAAAAATACAGTTCCTGCCATCTGCTCACAAAAAACAGTTGACCAGAGTACTTGTGGGCAATCTTAAGATCTCTCTTTTCTCCGGACAGATTTTGGCAGTCCAGATCCAGCATTTGGGTGCCGTTTTCCACTGCAATGTTGTCCTTCTATTATAGGGATGCCAGTTCATCATGACACTCACCAGAAGTCTCCAGTAAGTTCTAGGTCTGTGCTTCGGAATTCTTTCCCTTTCAACCGAATTTAGTCTAGACAGCCCTTCAAATGGCAGAGGACTGCTTACCGATATTCAGTTAAACAGAGGCCTGTCCTCTGGAAATGAAGGTCCAGGAGACTACCTTGCACAAGCCTTTAACAGACTTGAGATCCAGAATTAACACTGCGGAGCCCCTGCCAAGGGCCAGACTCCAGTGGGGGCTCTTTTGCCAGCTTTTTAAAATGTCCTTGTAGATCAAGGAGGAGGAATTTTTCCATCAAGGGGAACAAGAATTGTAATGGTTGGCATCATGGTCAAAGGAGAGGGCACGGTTTGGTCTGGATTCTCTGTTTTCCTGGGTTTGGAAAATGAACTTTGTGGTTTAACTTTTTAAAAGGCTATTTTAGGCTTTCTACAATTATTTTCCTGGGAGAAAACTAAACTCAGCAATCTATTCAAGAGTAGTTGGGTAAAAACAAGTTTGCAGTGGTACCTGAGTTTAAAGGTTGTCTCCCTCTGGCGTTAATTTATCTGCTTTTCCTAGTTTGTGAGAGCTGCAGTCCCTCTGGGCCTTGCCTTCTACTTTAGAGTAATGTTATGCACTGGCTGAAGAAGAGAGATAATTGAGTGGGGCATTGTGACATAAGCACGAATTTTAATATGAATAGAGCATAGATGTCCTCAGGGGTCTCCACAGGGTATGGTAAAAAACGTGAAGATAGCACTAATGATGGAACAACCCAAGCTCTGCCTGTTTTTACATGTGACATCATCTTTTTTTGACCACACTCTGCAGTCACCCCTGAGTGTCTTTTTTTGGCACCAAATCCTCACAAAACACATTGAAAGGACATAAATGTGAAATAAATGTGCATTTTATTACCCAATTCAAAAGTAGAAACCCCATTTTACACTGAACAAGTAGCATAATTTCATACATAAGGAAATCCCCCATTTAAAAAGAAAAAAAAATCAAGCATTTCTATCAAAGTGGCCTGTGGCAAACCCACATAAATACTGAGGTATCTATGACAAGAAAAAGAAAAAGTACACACAGAAAACCTGATGAAAAGAATTATGATCCACTTGTTAAATCAGTAGCTTTTTGAAACAGGAGATTTCATCCGCTTCTCCAGGTATAATCCACTAAGCATTCTCTGTCTCACAGAAATAAGCATGTTTTCTACTGCAGAATTATATTCTGAAATCTTCTAAATTATGACGCCCCTTTTAGACAGAATTTAGCCTATGAATATATTCTAGAATCTGAATGAATGACTGCCAAGTTCCCACTCATTTCAACAGTTTATGCAAAAATTCCTGAGGCTCAAATGCTAAATGTATAATTAGAAGGCATGCTCGTGTTTGTTTTATTAATCAGAATGCTTTGCTTTGTTAATTTAGTAAGAAGTGGGAGCAGGCAAATTTCATTGCAAACAGAGCACATAGGGAAGAGGGTTCTAACCCTTCCCTTCTCAGCCACAGTCTCAATGAAAATCTTTCTCCTCCCCCATTGATAGGCACCTGAGAAAAAACAGCTTGTATTAGTGGCAGTCCCTAAACCAACCAAGAAAGGAAGAAAGAAAAATGTGGAGTGCAAGTGGTGGAGAAAAAGATAGGCAGACAAGCTTCCTAGCTTCCAGACGTGGAGTCTGTCCTCTTGGGGATTATCAGTGAGTATCTTGTGAAACAAAGGACCTCAGATGGCAACTGGAAGGCAGAGGCTGGTGGTTCAAGCAGGAGGCATTTAAGAATCAGGTCCTTATGATCTGTTTGAATGATGTGCCACCACCCTCATTCTGACCCAGGTGGTTCTTCTTTGGCTGTCTTCAAAATGGATTTACAGTTGTTCTGGGGAGGGTTCAAGGGTTCAGGTGCCTTAGCAATAACTTCACTTGAGGCATTGCTGTCTATTAAGGAGGCCATTACACAATTCTGGTATCGCATTCGTGTGATCTGGGTTAGGAAGAGAAAGCAGATATTCAGAAACTTACCACTGGGCAATCAAGGACATGGAGTAATTTGGGGGATGGTGCTCCAGAAGTTCCTTCCAGCCACTTGGTGGAGGAACCAGCAGGCCACTCATTAAACTCAGGCCAGAAACAACAGAGGATCACAGGGTGGCGACCCAGTTGAGAAAGGTGCAAGTGGTGGGCAAATGGACCAAGCAAAAGCCAAGGAGAGTGACTGGGTTGGCATAGCATGCTAAACCATAATTTGTTTAGCTATGGTTTGTCGAATAAACATTTAACTGGAGTCACACATCAGATTAAGCCCAAACTAAACAAAAAACATTATGGCTTCATGTGATATGAGTGTAATCATTGAGTCACATAAAGGCTGGAAAGATGGACCTGACAGCAGAGCTGCCTTGCCAAACTGGGCAAATAGATTGTACCAGATGTAGCCATTTCAATAAATGTGTGTCTCTCTCCCCTTTCCCAACCCTCAACATTCTTCTGCAAATAATAGCTGGACAATAGATACTTAAAAGATTAGCTCAACTTCTCCAACCTGCTGTTCTCCAGATGTGTTGGATTATACAGGTAGTCCTCGGGTTATGACTGCAATTGGGACCAGAATTTCCATCATTAAGCAATGCAGTCGTAAAGCGCAATGTCATGTGACTGTGTTGCTTAGCAATGGCAATTCCAGTCCTAGTTGCCACGTCAAGCGAGGACCAGAGGTTGTTAACCAAGGGTCTCACATGATCACAACTTCTGACTTCCTGCTGGCTTCCCCACTGACTTTGCTTGTGGGAAGCTGGCAGGGAACTTTGGAAATCATGATCATGTGACTGGCTCGCTGTGGCATCATAATTATGAGCTGGGCACCAAGCACCCAGATTGTGATCACATGACTGTGGGGACACTGCAACGGCCAGAACTATAGGACCTGTCATAAGTACCATTCATTCAGTGCTGTCATAACTTTGAACAGTCACTGAACCAATGGTTGTAACTCAAGGACTACCTGTACCTCCACCATCTCTTGCTTTGTTTAGGAATCTACCTGTCCATTCTACTTCCAAGAGTCCATCTTTAATGGCACCATACCTCTCTTCTAGCACAAGGTGATTTATCTATCATCTATCTACCTATCTATCAGTGTAGGTATCAACCTAGCTATCATTTCAGGATTTTTAAATTTGTAGAGCTCTATGTTTAAAAAATAATAGGTATAACTTCTCCCTTATGAAGCTAAACCATATGAAAGCTTCCTTCTACCATTATAACACTTCAGCAAAGTGCACACATTGTCCAAACCATGGCTTGATGATTAAGTCACATGCTGCTCTAAGCCTTTAGCCATACTTTACAAACCGCAATTTGCTAAGTGAAATCTAACACAACAATGGTTTTGCTTATGTAATAACCAAGCCTAGTCACCATCAATAGAGTTATGAAAATTGTACACAAATGGAGGGCATCAGGCTGGGAAAAGTTGCCCTGTAGGAATGTGTTAGGACTGGAGACTGAGTCTTCATACAAATCTGCCATCATAATATTCTGTTTATCCCTAAGGAAGAGAGGAAACTGCTAACTCAGATAAATGTTAATTACGTTCCTTAGAATTCTATTGAAGGCAACTTTTTGCAAGCAGAAGTAAGGAACCAGTGGTTCTCCAGATGTTTCTGAGAGTTGTAATTGAGCAACATCTGCAAGATCATGGGTTCTCTGACCCTGATCTACAATAACTGGATTATCTACATCTTAGAATAGATTTTTGAGTCTCAGAGAAGTCCCCCACTGGCTCACCTTGATGTACAGGAGGTCAGTGAGGGCTCGGACAGTGAAGTCAGCCATATATTGCAGGCTGGTGCTGGGGAGAATCTGGTTGGCGCTGATGCTGCTGCTGAAGGCAGGAATCATTTGTTCATAGCTTAACCGGCTGATACTGCTCAAGCAAGCCATGGAGCTAGTCTCAATACCTAGACATTGTACAGAAGGAGACAAGAATAGTATCCTCTGGCTTGATCCTCTCTCTAACTTGTTCATCTCTGTGTTGCCTTATCCATTTATCCAAGCTTGGCCTTTTCAGCTGGGGCATTTACCAGATCATGCTGCTGGGGAATTCTGAGAGTGGAAGTCCACACGTCTTAAAGTTGCCAAGGTTGAGAAACACTGGTATAAAGGCTTTCAGTAGTATTGCCAGGGGGTGCTATTGGGCCTAATAACTTTGGTGAAGCTTCAGATTCCATGCTATAGAGATTTTCAAAAAGGATACAAATTCAGCTGAGATTTCTGCCACCTCCTTCCTCCCCCCTCTCCCCCGGAAACATTAGGTTTGCTCTGCCTTGACCTTAGAAAGAGAGAAAACATGTATGCTACCATGGTTGCTTAGTAAAGTAGGATGGGGAAAGAGAAAGAATAGAAAAAGAGAGTGAGCTGGAGGGAAGAGAGAGAGAACATTTCTGCAGGAGAACTCTCAGCCAGTTTGAAAGCAAGGTCCTGTATCCCCAAAAGCTGAGCCTGTTTCTTTCTGGCTTAGCTGCTATGTGTTGGAAACCATAGTAAAACCATGGCTAGGGCACTGGGTGCAATTTATGGGCAGTCCCTTTCTCCATTTGCAGAAACTCCTGCCTCACCAACATCTCAGCACCAGGGCTTCAGCCATCCTAGCAGGGCTTTCAAGGAGAAAAGGGTCTGGATGACTTTGTAGCTCCCCCTTCATAGGAACCACTTGGATTTTCTGCACAGAGTCAAACAAAGGACATGGAATGGGAGTATATGTAAGTAGTTTATTTTATTTCCCTTTTCTATGGAACGGTGGAGCTTTTCCAGGACCTGCAGTAGCTGGGGGACAAACAGAAACTCTCTTTCTCTCTCCCCATTCATTCCCAGGATTTCTATGGCGCTGGCAATCAAATAGATTATGGATTATCTTCAGACTTCTTTTGATTCTTCAGTAAAAGATAGCACCAAGAAAGAAAGAAAATTGCAGGTGGAAGAAGGAGGCAGAAAAACAGAAGGAACATGGGAGGGGTGTCCCTACTGGGCACTTCTCTTGCAAAAATCCAAAGTAATAGTGCACAACTCCCCCCCCCCCTTTTTTTGCCATCTTCCTGGGAACTTGGGATTGCTGTAATCCCAGAGAGCCCGCAGCTGCTGCCTCCTCCTCCTCCTCCTCCTCCTCCTAGTTATCATTCAGTTTGTTGGGAGAGAATTTGCTTTAGAAATTCTTTTAGAGGAGAAAAGAATTTCTGCAATTTTCTCAGAGGTAGAGTACCCTGTTTTTACACAGATATCTTAGTTGCAAGATGGCTAAAAAGTGGGTGGGGGGAGCATCCTCTTTGATCACTGACTCATCTCTCTGGGTACATAGAATAGGATAAAAAGGGTTTTTTTTAAATTGGGACTTTGGTAAAGGCTTGAGCAAATCCATCATGCAAAGCTTCTTCCCAAAGGAACACTGTCCCCTCGAAGTGGTCATGCTGCCAGCTTTGACCAGCACTTGGAAGAGTTCCATGCACACAGCAGGGCATGTGGGGAGGCTTCCAAGAGATGCCAGAACACAAGAACAGCCACCTTCTGCCACCTCCAACAAGACTGAAAGCTAAAAACCCACTCAGAGAAATTGGGAAAGGAAAGTTCTGAAGCCCCTTGAGAATCAGGTAGAAAATAGAAGGAAAATATTTGCAAAATGGCAGAGCCGATCTCAACATAGCATTAGGCAAAGGAGGCGCATGAGTGGAGAGAGAGGAGTGGCGAATTACCTGTGAGGCAGGATGGCCCTAGAGCCATGACCCCATAGTAGGAGAAGGGCCCATTCTCAAACTTCATGTTTTCTTTGCATGCTTCTACCTCCACCTTCCCCTGGAACAGAGAGAAGGCTACAGTTGGAAAACTCTCTCCTGATGGAGAAGAATTGAACTGGGCATACATGTGCCACACTTGGAACGTCACAACACCTTACCTGAGCCATGCAGGTGGGACTCCTGTGCCACCCAGCTGTATTTGTGGAGAAGAACCATTCATGGGGCTGAAGGAAGAAGAACAGAGATTGCAAAGTACCTGCAAGATGAGGATGAAGTAATCTGCTGTCTTATTCCGTTGGTACAAGTAATGGTGGGGGGAGTCCTTGAAGCTGTCATCAAATTTCAGTTCACAAATGACATCACGGTGCTTCAGCAGACGCAGCAGGTATTTTTCAGAGATGATGGTGGGGCAAAATTGCAAGATCTCTGCAGGATGGGGAGAAGGCACAGGCATGAGAGTGTCCCCAAGGACATCTTTTCCCAGGACCAAAGAAACAGAGCACACAACCCCCTCCCACCCCCGTCAAGCCGCTGAAATAAAAGTCTTCCTGCCAACTCAGATACAGAGCCAAGCATTGCCTCTCCTCCAGTTGGGCTGCCGCCTGAAACAGATCACTTCTGCATGGCAGGGCCAGCCCCGCGATGAGTTGCTGTCGCCAGTGGACCCAGCTGATTCATGGGAACTCCTACCTGTGGAGAGGAAGCGATGGGCGGCCAAGAGTAGCTGCTTGGAGATCTTTGCTTCAGTTTCATAACCCCTGAAAGCAGAGAAATCCCACTTCCTTATCCCAGTGGCTCTTTTTTTGGAGCGATTGTCAACTGCAAAGGTGAAAGACAAAGACAAGGTCACCTAGGAATATAGTGAATGACAGGTGAACGATAGCCATGCCCTCTGTTTCACTGAGCACTGCCCGTGTGGATGTTGTTGAAGGAGCTGGGCTTGAACTGGAGGGAACCAGATTCAAATCCTCACTCAGCTATAGAATTCCTGGGGTGACTTTGGGCCAGCCACTCTCTCAGCCCAATCTCACAAGCTTCCAATCCAATCCAATCCCATCCCATCAAATCAAATCTTCATTATGGTCACAGACCAGCCTAAGGAGGCTGGGGTACCGTCTTTACAAAGCGTAGAGTATACACCAGGGTAAACATTTTTTAGAAATATGAAAAACTAGAAGATATAAATGATATATGAATTAAAAACAGAAAGTACAGTAATACCTCGGTTCACGAACGCTTCTGTTCACGAACAATTCGGTTCGCGAACAGCAGCATTCGCAAAATTTTGCTTCCATTCGCGAACTCCGCATCGGGTGACGAACACGACCCGTGGCCATCTTCCCTGCTCTGACACGTGGTCATGGCTTCCTCAAGGCGAGATCGCGGTCGCAGACAGACACTTGCTGTGAAGCTTTTTGGTGTCTCCTCAAGCAAGGTTAGTGTTCTCTCTCTTCATACTGTACTGTACTGTACTTTGTTTCATATTTTTGTGGTTAAAAAAAAAATACATATGGTTCAGAACGGATTAATCTTATTTACATTGAACCTTATGGGGAAATTTGATTCGGTTGGCGACCAATTTGGTTCACGACCAGAATCGTGGAACGAATTAAGTTCATGAACCGAGGTACCACTGTATATGTCAAAAACAAGAATCTAAAAAAAAAGGTGGGATATAAATGCAATAAAACAGGGAATACAGGGACTGACATTCTACAGTTGCAGATATTATTTATACTGATAGTCTTGATGATAACCCAAGAGCATTTGGAAATGAATGGTGGTTATTTTCAGATGGTAAAGCTTCATGTAGATGGGAGGAGAAACTTGGGGATTTTCCACCCCTTTCTCTCAGGGGTGTTTGAAATTCCATTTCAAGCAGTTCTCTTCCCTCGTTTTGCTTAATTTTGCTTCTTTTTTCTTGGGAATTAAACTGAGCCCTACTTTTATCTAATTTTAGCAAAGCTGTTATGACCTTCTCAGTCAGCCTATTTTAATGAGAATTCTTTTTTTTTTTTTTTACTTCATAGTTGACTTTGTTATTGCTATATTTTTATTCCAGCACTTGTTGGTTAAATCAGCTTGGGTCTCTTTGCTGGAGGCTAATTAGAGGCACAAGTGACCCGTCTGTGGCCCAAAGCAATTTTTATGTTTAGGTGAATATATTGACGATGGCCCTATTTGCATAGAAATAACGTTGTTTCAGTAATCCTTCCCTGGATTACTGCAATGTGCTGGATTTGGGGCTGTCCCTGAATGTAATCTGGAAGTTTACATTCCAATACTTCTTCATTGGCTCCCAATTCACCTCTGGCCCTAATTATTTGTGTTTTAATTGGGGGGGGGGTATTTATATTTTTATTGTTTTTATAGTCTTGGTTTTTGATTGTAAGCCACTCAGAGTCACCCTCTGGGAGAGATGGGCAGCATATAAATTTAATAATAAATGAACAATACATAAGTTCAATGTACTGGTTTTAAGCTATAAAGCCCTCCCTGTCTTGAGATCGTATTATGTCAATAAACAAATATTGTAGGTCTGTTAGTGAGATGTGCATTCATTTTCTTTCCAGGTAACTAACTAAATACCCAGTCCTGCAACAAATTGCCAGGTTGGTTTGGAAGAATTAAATATTGCTATTGCAATGGCGGAGGACACCTAGGTACCACCAGAAAAGCAGCACAGATTTGCATTAACATTATTACAGGCTAATTTATGGTGTGATATGCTTTTAGAAATACTGTAACGTGTTCAAGCAGGAATATAGTGAAGAAGACTGGCTACAGGACTTATGACCCAGCTATTAACCGTGAATGGACACTGTCAAAGTTTAGATTCTCCCTTTGTATGGAGTTGATGTCCATAATCTCTGTAGGACAATCAGATTGCCTCTCTCTTTGTCTTTATCTTTAAATCTGTTCAAACAGAGGATGTGTTCAAAGAAAAGTTGGTAGCTGTAATATGCTGTTGACATGTTTCAGTCACAAGGATGACACAATGAAGCATAAGTGTTGGGTAGAGAAGAGACAAATTTCTTTCTCCCATTGGTGAAGCGGGGGGGGGGGGGCGGAATTGGCTGGGACTGAAAAGAGGCAGAGGGGCTGCTTTTATTATCTGCTAGAAATCTTAGGGCGCTACAAATTCCTCTAGAACAGTGTTGTCCAAATTTGGTTTCTCTTTAAGATGAGTGGACTTCAACCCCCAGAATCCCCCAACCAGCATGGCTGGCTGGGGAATTCTGGGAGTTGAAGTCCACTCATCTTAAAGAGAAACCAAATTTGTTCCGGTACTCATCCTGCAAATTATGTTTCGCTTATGCCCCCGTGTGCTCTAAAGCAGCTTTTTGCAATCAAACATGGAGCACCGTGTACTTAGCTAGTCAAGCACTGATGAATCCAAACAAAATTGCAAGACAACGTTTCTCAACAAATTTTGGATGAAAACATTATCAGGAAGCTTTTTAAAACGTTTGTCAGTGTCTCAGAGCTTGTTTAGACAGTAAAAACACCACTTCATTAACTTATTGAATCAATAATGAACTATTACATTTTGGGTTGGCTTCAGGATTTCTGTACTACTCTGGTTCTCTGCAGTGATGTATTTCAGAACAAAAGCACCCTTTGACCTAAGTGGGTTAGGCCAGGGGTGCAAAAATATGACCTAGGGGCCACACATAGCACACCAGGATCTCTTTTGTGGTTTCAGAGTGGATGGGTCGTTTGAAGTCTTTTTCTCTTTTTTGTGTATGGGTGTGCTTTTTTAATGGGGGAAAATGGGTGCTTTAAGCCTCGCAAATATTTAAGGTATCCACTTCACCTATAATCAACTGAAGCTGATTCTCCAAATGGGTCCTAGGTCTACCCATTTTGGCCTATATGATCCTTGAAATGTATTTATTTTACTACTTAGATTTATATTCCACCTTTCATTCAGAAGATCAAGGCAGCATTGACTTCCGGTTGAGAGCCATGGCGAGCTAAATGTCCCTTTTAGCAGTGTGATGACGTTACAACAGAGACTGGCGCAGGATGTAGGATCCTGGCTGCCAAAATGCTCTCTGGATTAAGGAGAGAGCTTTGAGATAGCCCACGTGACTTTGCACAGCCACTCCTCATGAGTAATCTGCAGAAATAGTGTTTTGTGGTTTGCCTGTTTGTCGAGCAGCTGGGAGTCGAGGGAGGAACCATCTTTGCTCATAGTTGTTAACACAGCCTTTTCAAAGGACATTAAGCTCAACCTTCTTAATCACTCTGAATTTTTTTTCTGCTGCTTTAAAAGGGTTAAGGCCCTTCAAAATGGCAAGTTATATTGTATTCACTAGGTGAGTCGCCTTCTTCTTAGAAAAGGAACTTTTAAGTACAGTTTTTATAACCTTTTGAAAAATATTATTTTTTGGATTAAACAACAAAAGGATGCTCAGAATATGGACTTTAGAAAGTTTAACAATGGATTAAGGGCTCAGATGGACTTTGAATTATAATTTTAAATGCCCACAAAGAGTTTTGAATTAACTTGAAGAAATTTTCCTGTGGGAAAAATGGTGATTGTTTTAAGTTTTTCATGATAAGGGGACTTTGAAGGTGGGACACTAGAGGGAGCTAGAGAATAAAGAAAAGAGAGCAGAAATCTATAATACAAACTTGGGAATATTTGTCTGCTAAACTTCTTGACAAAATAGATAAATTCTTGACAAGATTTGATAGAGCATGTTGTAATGAAATTACAGAACAAGAAGAAGTTGCAACAGATGATTCTGAAATTACTTTGAAGGGGGACTTAAATGTAACAAGTAATGAGAAAGATATGGAGAAAGACATGAGCACACAAATGGTACCAACAGATGACTTATTCCCGAAAGGAAATATACAAATATTGAACCAGGAAACTGACTTGGATATATTTTTTTTTACTGGATGTACAAAAGAGCTCTGTTAAGGTTCTGAAAGACTTTATTAGAAGTGACAAACAAAAGGACAAACTTTACTTATTGGATATACAAAAGAAATCTGCTAAAGTTCGGAAAGATTTTTGGCTTGAAACAGTTGAACAGAAAACTAGCTCTGGGATTCTTTTTGAAAGGGTTAAAAGGTATTTTTAAAAACTCAGGGAAGGAATATAGGGTTGGCTTATTTGAGCAGGGGTAAAGGAGAAAAATAGTTAGATCTGGTTGCCCTTGCTAGACTTTTGCTGATAAAGAACAATTGACGAAGCACTTGGATTTTGTTTTTTTATTCAATAGATGAGATATGGTATGAAGAGAGATTATGTTGTAGTTAGAGATAGCGATAAGCTATTAAGATTGTCTTTACTTGCTGGGATGAAGGGGGAAGTTATATCTTTCTTTTTTCTTTTTCTTTTCCTTTTTCTATTTTCCTTTTTCACACTTTTTCTTTTTCTTTTGTATTTTTCTGTTTGTATTTTTGTAGCCTGTATTGGCTTTAATTCTTTTCATGTATAATTCTTAATAAAATTATTTTAAAAAAGAAGAAGATCAAGGCAGCATTCATAGCACTCCTGCCATCCCCCCCCCCCCCACCAGCAACCCTGTTGGTCCCCATTGGGCTGAGAGAGAGTGACTGTCCCAAATCCCTTTGGGAGAGTCTGTGGCTGAGGTGAAACTAGAAGCTGTGTCTCCCCACTCTTACTCCAACTCCTTCACCACTACACCACAGGAGCTCTTAGGCTGAGAGGAAGGGACTGGCCCAAAGTCATTCAGGAAACTTCTGTGGCTAAGTGGGGGCTAGAAACTGTGTTTCCTACTCCTAGCCCAACACGTTTACCATTATATCATACCAGACTGATGTTCAGTGACACACCACACTAAGCATGGTCCTCAAGGAAGTTGTATATCCCTGACCAAGCCCTAAACTTAGATTTAACCATCTTTCCTTATAAGATCAGTGTTCCAAAAATGGTTTTCAAGAAAACTAGGAAACCATGTATAACTCATATAGCAACTTCCAAAAGGCTTAACTGCTTACTTAGTTTCCTAACTAAACAGGCAAAATAACATTGCTAGACCTTTTTTTCTTATTGTTCTCCTTATGCAATTTTCATTCAGAATCCATTGGGAAACATACCTTCACTGTCATTCAGTGACAGTGATACTGTCTACATTATAGAAAGAAACTATGTTCCTGCAGCAACGTCATTTGAGGAAGCTGAATCTGGGATAAGCCTCAACATTTCTGAAACTCCTCACCCCTTAAAAATGAGATGCAAATGGTATAATCATATAGGGAGGTTTCTATCATAACCAATTGCAGAAGAGAAGCCATGTTAATCATTAGTAGCAGAAACAAGGTGGGTCTTGTGGGACCTTAAAGACTAATACATTTATTATGATGATTCACAAAATGTTCATGCAATAATAAACACACTCATCTTTAAGATCCCACAAAATGTGTAACTGTTCATGTAGAGTGAGATTCTCCCTCTTGTTGTCTCTCTCACACACAGAGATACAACTATTTTCTATGAATATTTAAGAATGAAACTAACTGTAAAGATCTGATTCATCCACGATTTCGGACTTGATGATTTCTTCAATGACATCCTCCAAGGTTACTATGCCCACCACTTCAAAGATTTGGTCATGGTCAACCTCATGCATCTTGTGGACAATGGCCAGGTGAGACTTACCTGTGGGACAGACTTTGGTTATTTTGCTGTGACCAGATTCACATCAAAACAGTCCTTTAAAAAATAGATTTCATTTTTGTAAAGTCTTGTAAGGATCATATCTGAGAAATAACCTATTTCGTGTCACCTTGGCTCAGAGCTTATTTCCTTACATATTGTCTTACAACAATGCTTCTGTTTTGAGAGTAGATGGCACTCTGGATCCAGATTTTAGCCACGCCTCTCTAGTCCTGTTCAATAATTATAGCATTAAAATAGTAACGTATAAAGAAATTCTATTGCAGAAATACATTTTACAAAAAAAATGTTGCTCTTAATTTCTTTTCTTATTGGCTTTTATTACTATATATAAAATATTTTTTTCTCCTTATTCAAACATAAAGCAGAACTATTAGATGTTTACAAAACTTTTAGGAAAGAGAGAGGTGTGTTCATGTACTCAGGAGTTGTTGCACTGTACAAACCTCCAGAAACGTTAATTCACTACCCAGATTGAGCATGTTGTATGACTGACCACCACCAGTTTTTTACTCACGGCCAGCCTCTTTTGCCTATTGCTATATTTTATAAAATTCCAAAAGCCAACATTAAATCCACTCTGTCATTACCTTTTTTGAACTCTTCAAGCACAGCATCCAATTTGGTACTATGGGAAACGTAATGGATTGGGTGGTTGTAAAATTTAGTGATTGTCTTGAGTGGGGTGCAGTCATCTGGGTCAACAAAAGCAAGATCTTTGACATATAACATGTCAACAATGTTAGTCTTTTCCTTCTCATAGATTGGGATGCGTGTGTAGCCACTCTCCATGATCTCTGTCATTGTATCAAAGTCCAGGATGGCATCACTGTTGACAAAGAAGCAGTCATTTAATGGGGTCATGACATTTTCTACTGTCTTAGTCCTCAACTCCAGGGCTCCTTCGATGATATTCAACTCTTCTTTCATCAAGTCGTTATAAGGCTGAGTCAACCTAAGCATCTCCATCAGTTTCTCTCGGTTGTATACAGTGCCCATTTCTTTCCCAAGCAGGTAGTCCAACATCATACTGATAGGGTAAGAGAATGGGAATGTCAGTAACATGAGTAACCTGGTGATGAAGACGGTGTTGGCACCTATTGCCAAACCATGACGGGAGCAGATGGCCTGTGGGATGATCTCTCCAATGAGGACAATGCCAAAAGTAGAGACCACAATAGACCCAATGTTTGCTCCAATAATTTTGTCAAACAATATGGTGAGAGAAGCATTGACTAAAACATTACCAAGCAGCAAAGAACAGAGCAAATAATTCCCCTTCCTCCGGATGGGTGCAATTTTGGCGACGTATTTCCTCTCCTTAGCTGTGCCACAATTCTGCACAATGCGCAGTCCCATAGGATCAAGGGCCATTAGGCCCAAATTGAGGCCACTAAGTATGCCTGAGAGTGCCAAGAGAAAAACTATTGAGATCATTTCAAACCAGAGGGGTAGGTACGTACTCTTATCCTCTATCACTCGGAGGGTCAAATCGCTATCATTGAGCCACTGCCGTGGTTGCCCATGATCATCCTCAAGGCACATCATGTAGTCCTTGAACTGGATCTTCTTCCGCAGGGTCTGAACAGTCACAAAGAGTATTGCAGAAGTATCTCGTACGTCATGACTGTATGGCTGTACCAGTAAGTCACTTGTTCTATGGGGGCAGACTGAAGAGTTCCTGATAATGGTGCCCAAGGAAGAAGCCTCCACAAATCGAATCCTCTGCCATGTGAATTGGTGGATACCCTTACCATAGACCCGAAGCTGGATCATGCTTCCTTCCACCACTTGGATTACGCCCTTTTCCAAAATCCTTGTCTGTGACTTGCTACTATTCTCAAGCCTCATGCCTACAATTATGGTGCCATTATGAGATGGCACTCCCTTCCCAACACTGGCTTGCAACAGGAAGGTGAACAGAAGCATAAGTATCTTTGGAAGCATCAGTACCAGCTCTGTGACCTAATCTCTTCCTTTCTGTCATCCACCAAAACACTTCAACTGATCAAGTCCATGGAGAATTACCTATATTTAATGCATCCATGGATTTCCTCCAGTTACTCACTAAACCACACACCGGACTGGAGTAGCACATGTCATAAACCTATCTCCTGTGCAGACCCGCCCACCTCATTTGCATGCTACATTCTTTCCTGGCCACTTTGAAACTCACCACCACCTCCAAAGCCTCTTGAAGTAGATTGATTCGCATCGGACTTGACAAACATACGAATGTTGTATGTCACAGAAAGGAACTGATTTTATGAAGACCAGCTCAGACAATCTTCCATAAGCTGAAGTGTAGTATGCGTTAGACTCCCATCATTGCCTGCCAATGCCACTGTCATAGAGAGGGTGCTCTGCCTTCTCCTTGTTGCCACCTGATAAGAGTGCAAATCCCATGATAACTCTTCCTTTAACTCCTTCCCCTATTTTGCTAGATAGGATATGACACATTGCAGCCAATTACTGTAGACCAGGGTTTCTCAACCTTGGCAGTTTTTAGAGGCGTGGGCTTCAACTCCCAGAATTCCCCAGCCAGCATGGCTGGCTGGGGAATTCTGGGAGTTGAAGTCCACACCTCTAAAAACTGCCAAGGTTGAGAAACCCTGCTGTGTGTGGACTGCCTAGAAACCCTATCTTGTACTGATCCAGAGCACTAGTCCAAGTCTCTGGATTTACTTCCACTATTTCCCAGACTGACACCAGATACATATATTTTCCAGATCTATCTGCAGATGCTGGGACTTGATCCTAGGACCTTTTTACACCTAAGGCATGTGACCTTAACCTTCCTTTGATAATCTGTCCAGACTCCTGGCAGTTAAACTCATGCATCACATTCACAAATGGGTTCACAAATCACACTCAGTCAGGTCAATTACAACTCTAATGGCTGTGTTTGCATGACATCTTCAACTTGATTAGATTTTTTTTCAGCTTGGCAAATTGTATAAACTTTGACTATCTAGTTAATGTTCAATGTATTTGTGGACCCAGAAAATAGGTTAATTCCGTAACCAGGTTAAAGACATTGAGTGAACAGAGCCAGAGAGGGGAGGGAAAAACTGTAGCACAGTGTTACTATAGAGAACTTTACAACTGAATATCAACTTCCTGAATGTTTTGGAAAAATGATTACTTTAGGGCAAATTACATTCTTGCCATTGGCTAATTTTAACCTTGGTTAGCTTTTTTGTGACCTAACGTGCGATGTGAACTCAGCCATGCAATATATCATTCAACATTTCGTACAGAGAAATAGAGTGAATTCAGGAACAGCGGCACCTGCAGATGGTGGCCAAGAAGTCAAGAAGGGGGCCATGATTGTCCAATGCAAAAAAGGGTGGAGTTCCAGTCACAGCCACCGTTTTGACTTTAAACTCACCCCCCCATCCCTGCTTTCAATTCCCATTGCATCATATTGCCAAAGGACAGAAATGGCATCAACCTGCACCATCCAATGCGCCTGGCAGAAACTAAGTTTGGGTATACTAATTTACCTGCAGATTTCCTCCATGGGACATAGAGCAGCTTTGTAGGGCAAGTCAGGTCAGGAAAAAAAGGCAGCTGAAAAGGATCCCTTTCTGTGGTTCCGTAGCCCTCTGCAGTTCTCAACCTCACCACACAGCTGCACTTGCCTTTAAAAGGATAGGTGGCTTTGGGTCTGCTGTTGGATCTTATGTAAGATCGGGTGGACAGAATTCCGTACGTTGCATTATTTTTCATCCCTGCCTACCATCCATGTATGCTATTCAATCTGGGTAAGATACTATACTCTCTAGTACCCCTTCCATTTACTCACCGTTGCAGGTTTTTTTCAAGTACCCAACACTGCCTTGCTGAGAAACCCCAACAGTTTGTAGTCTCTAGTGGTGGTGCTAGGTGGCTCCCCTTCCCCCAATTTCCATTAATCCAGTTAAGAAGCACTCTGGTTTGGAAAGAAGCTACTCCATGATTTCCTATTTGTGGATCAAAGGTAGGAGATGCAAACTCCTGTACTTCTATGAAGAAGCCCTCTTGAATTCAAGTTCAGACTGTCCATATGTGAAAGAAGCTTCACTCGCAACCCAAGTTCATCTGCACAAAGTATCAACGTATGTAAGATCTCCTTGGCATCTCACCTTTTTCATCCCATCTCTGGCAGCCAACATCAAAGACAATCAATATACAGTGAACAAAATATTTATTTAGGTACAAATAATGTGTTTCTTTCCAATAGATGCCTATGCCAAAAAACATACATTCATTCCAGAAGAGTAACTATCCATCAGAAATCATGAGGCCTTAAAATTATAGAAGGAACCACTGTCTCTCCATGCTAACGGAGCTCTTCCTTGTGCTGTCCTGAAGCAATTTTTGTGAGTAGATTTTTTTTCTTCTTTTTTTAAAGATAGGCATCAACGTTCCTCAAATACCTTCAAGTCTCTTTCAAAAAGATACCTTTCTGGGCAACAGAAGGCATTCCTGATGAAATGTAGAGGAGGAAAATCAAGTTTTCCTATTGTTGACATAGGAATATTACAGGCAGCTAGATCAGAACAGATGTAAATTCTCCCTCAAAGTACATTTGAAACCTATGCCCACTCTTTTTTATCCAACCTACTTTTACTCTATAAATAAAAGCTGTTAAAAAGCCATCTGCTTGCCCAAAATGCTGGTTATTGATAATTTCACCCTCTCTCAGGCGGCAATTCTATACCCCCTTAACTGGGATTTAAAAATGTCAAATTCTACAGGACTTATTTTAGTATTACATTAACTGCTTTGGGAGAACATACTTAACGTGGTCAGCTAAATATCTAGCAGCTGTATTTACACTGCATGTTGAGTTTGGATAGCTTAGTTTTAACTCATTTTTAGTGTGTTGTATGAACCCAGCCAGTTAAATGATTCAATGTATAATGTCAACCCTGAAAATAGGTAAATCCGATACCCAAGTTAATTATGGTGGTGAACCCATCTACTGTTAAGCTACTGCACTGTACGTTTCAGAGAAGTATCATATACTCAGATAATACACTTCATGGAAAACCTAACTCATTTCAGGGAATGTTTTGTTGACTTCATCCTAGCATATATTACTTTCCATCAGGACACCATTTAGCTATAATTAATCCCTGTCCAGGGTTTCCACCTTCCACCACCACCTGCCAGCCCTATTCTTCTGTCTTTAATAAAAACCTGACATGCAACCATTAAGAGGTGATTTTTTTTTTAATGACATGGGTTATGTTTGCATGTGTTAACCCATGGTTAACGCAACCATAATTTACATCAGTTTTCCCTAAGGTTCGCATTCTCCAGACAGGTGATTGGAAGTTCAAACGTTTTGAACGCTGGTCATAATAGCATCTACAGGAATACAAATAATTTTCTAAGTTGGAAACAATATTTTTCAGAGAACTGCCTGAGTTTTTGCAATGCTGCTCTATTTTCACTAGATCAGCAATCCCTGCTTCCCCCGGCTCCTCACCTCACTCACGCAAAAGCAATATTGTAATCAATAAAATGCTATACATTTTATAGTTTTGATTGCTGCATAAACTAGCATAACTATCTTGTTGGATACAAAAACGAGCCAAATTTTATACAATACTCACTTGGGCTTTTGGAACTGGTATATGCAATTTCAACGGATCTTGCTTGTGTGTGTGTGCCCTCGAGTCAGTGTTGACTCCTGGTGACTGCTTGGATGAGTCCCTGCAGTTTTCCTAGCAAGATTTCAGAAGTGGTTTGCCATTACCTGCTTCCTAGGGCAGAGAGGGAGTGACTGGCCCAAGGTCACCCAGCTGGCTTTGTGCCTAAGGCAGGACTAGAATTCAGAGTCTCCAGGTTTGTAGCCTGGTGCCTTAATCACTACACCAGACTGGCTCTTATTCTACTTAGACTGTACAAATATTCTATTCCTATTAGTGAGTAGGTTAACCTGCAGTTCTAAACTGATCGATCTACCTAACAGAATCTTAGTCAGGCTTTTCTCCCAAAGCATTTTAAGATGGGCTATTCATGCTTTGAAACGCATTTCAGTTTACAGCCTCAGTGAAGCAGCATAAATGTGGCACCGTGCACCCAGGCCTGCTGGATGAAAAGGATCAATATTACAATATTTGCTGCATATTGTGTTCCAGATGAATACATTGCATGAATTCAAATGACAAAGAAACTTATATTGAAAGTGCAAAACAAACAACTTCAAAATTCTCATCACTTAATTCTTCCCCTTATTACGCGGAAAAAGTTAGTCCTTATATGCCAGTGTTTCTCAACATTATCAACTTTTAAGAATAGTGGACTTCAACTCCCAGAATTCCTCAGCCAGCATGCTGGCTGGGGAATTCTGGGAGTTGAAGTCCACAGATCTTGAAGTTGCCGAGGTTGAGAAACTCTTATATGCCATTACATTCCAATGAACAGTTGCCTGTATAACCAGGATGGTTCTCAATATGAAAAACAATGCTACGATACTCCTTCTATACAACAGACACTATATATTCAGAACAAATGAATTTAGCTCAGAGTAGTAAATGCTACAGAAAATTATCAAAGAGTTATTATACAATCTTTGGAATAAAAATATGCTTTAGTCTCTAAAAAGAATCATCTAGAAAATAGATGGGGGCAATTCAGGGCACAGCTCAGCTTGGTTATGATTCTTTCTCAGGCAGCTTTCTCAGAATCAATTTTTTTAAAGAGTTTTTTATCCCGCCTTTCTTATTTTTATAAATAACTCAAGGTGACGAACATACCTAATACTCCTTCCTCCTCCTATTTTCCCCACAACAATCTTGTGAGGTGAGTTGGGCTGGGAGAGAGACTAGCCCAAAGTCCCCCAGCCGGCTTCCGTGCCTAAGGTGGGATTAGAACGCACCATGGCCAAACACTTACAGACCAGAAATATGTACCACAAGGAAGAGGAGCCTATGGTGAACTCCAAGTCTGTCCATCAGGTTCCAACATTTGGGTAAATCTAGCTTTCCAGCATATCCAATAGCAATATATTCTTGAATCTTTGGCGGATTAATTTGGAAGCCACTCAGAGAGAGAGAGAACGTACCCAATCGTCTCTCTTTGACCTCCAAAATGTCATTATTCAAAAATCCACAGGCTCAACCAGAGATTAGAGCAGTGTTGTCCAAACCTGGCCACTTTAAGATGAGTGGACTTCCACCCATGCTGGCTGGGGAATTCTGGGAGTTGAAGTCCACTCATCTTAAAGTGGCCAAGTTTGGACAACACTGGATTAGAGCAACAATGTCAAGCCATAGAAAAGCAAATTTAGGAATTGGGCAAAGGGAGGTGGCCTAAAGAAACCAGATGCTCCCTTAGGCTAGACAGTACCTCTGTATGGACTGGATGGGATTCTGTGGAACAGAAGAGTGCTTTTTTCAAAGCTTCAGGGAGGAATATGTAACCTTTCAAAGCTGGAGGACTACACTGGAATACGGGAAGCATTCCACAGGCATGCCCCCGATGGTTGCCGTGATAAGCACAGAAAGTCACAACATCTTTATTTAACTGAAGACAGACTGGTCTGCCTACCTTTGTCTTTTCTCCAAGTAGGTGGCTATCATTCCAAGGAAAAGATGAGACTATAACCATCTCATATGCTTATTTTCCAAGAATGTCTAGGGAAGCGTTTCTCAACCTTGGCAACTTGAAGATGTGTGGACTTCAAGCTGCCAAGGTTGAGAAACACTGGTCTAAAGATTATACTGGAAGATACTTCTGCTTAGCAGCATGTAAATTTCCCACTTATGCAAGGAAGCTTACAAGTGTGTCCAGGGACCATAAGGGCCTGCAGGCATCACACAGACTATTCCTTGCTTCAAAACTACCCGGCAGAAACATACAGCTCTTTTGGGTCTCGTAGAGCCCTAGAGGTTCATCAGTATTTTTTCTCCCTGGATCCCCCCTAAGTCAAGCAACCTTCCCCAGTGGCCACGGGGATTAGGGATTCAGAGAACTGATGTCTAACAACGTGGCGGAGAAGGCTGGACTAAGAGCTCTAAGATACAAAGGTCGAAGGCAAGGCAACATTGCCCTGCTGATTGGAAATGAGGCTGACTTTATCAAACCAAGTCAGCACGTAATTTGCTATCTCTGGGCTGATGCCAATCCCTGCATCTCGGACGTTGCTAGATAAATAAACTGTAAAGTTGGGGCTATATATATATATTTATATTTATTTATATATATATATATATAATAAATAAAAAGGCAATTTTGCAAAATATTTGGTTTAGGACTGAGCTAATTTTAAGGGCATCTGTAACTTTTAAGTTTGTTCATAGAGCTGCTAGATAATATTGACAATTGCGTGAACGTGAACATTCCCAATTGATCTAGCCTGTTTTAAAAAATTGTGCTTACTGCTTTTCGGGACATCCTCAGTCCTTTGCATTAAAATTGCTAACTCAAGTACAGAATGTTGCAAAAACGGGTAAAATAATTTAACGTGCTAAGCTAGGCAGATAGAAATGAAAATTGGAATCTGTGTCAGTTGGCAAGCATTTACTCTATTTAGAAAATGTAGATAAAACAGGAACTTTAATCGCTACATTATTTTAAAAAATTAAATAATGAAAATACATTATAATGAAAAATAATTGGAGTCACTTGAAAGGAAAGGACGTGGCTTGTTAAGGATTCCATCCTGTGTTTCAGAAACATTTGAATGACTTTTCTTTTGGTTTAGTTATAAAATATATGCTCTGCATTTCAGGACATTAATTTCAAATGCACAGGTCAAGTTGATTATGAATTTCATAATATAAAAATGACTGACATGATATAAATGACATGATATAAAAATGACTGACAGGTCCCTGTTCCATTTCACTGGGTTATGTACTGCAGTGGCATTAAAAACAATAAATAAAACACATCTCCAGCCCCATCCAGAGTTGTACTCAATTGCTGAGTTCACACAAGACACTTAACCCTGAGTTAACAAAATGCAACTGCAGTATTCAAATAACATGCCATGACCAAACAAGTAGATGCTGGCTTAATGGGATGGTTTGATGCACAGCATAAGCCAAAGCAATGGCCGAGTTCCCATCCCTGGCTGAACCCCTCCTATCAAACTCGTGTTTTGCAAAGCCTAGCAGCCCGCGCGAGAAGCCCGGGAAGGGCAGGGGAGCCGCCGTCGGTTAATGCGGCGCGAGTCACAAGCGTCGAAGGGAGGAAGAGCCGCCGCCGCCGCCGCCGCCGCCCCCAGCCAGCCAGCCAGCCAGCCTCCCTCCCGCTCGGCGACGACCCCGCCGTCGTCCCAGCTCTTCGGGGCCCCGCGTGCTCCCCCGCCGGCTGCAGCCCTTCGGGATGCTCACGAAGCGGCGCCGCGGCCCGTCCGCTTCCCGGCGCTGGAGAAGGACTCCGTCTCGCTCCGCTCCAGCGGGGTCAAAGCGGCCGCGCCCTGGAGGCTCCTCCGGAACGGGGACTCCGGCGGCTCCGGGCCGCCCCCTCGCCGCATCCGGCACGCCGCCCAGGGCACGCAGCTGCTCAGGGCCAGCGCCGAGGCCAGCAAGGCGGGCGGGCGGGCCTTTTTGTAGCGCCGCGCGTTCTTCTTCAGGCGCTGCCCGTGCGCCGTCAGGTGGAGCTCGGCCTGCGCCACGCCGCTGCCCAGGCGCCCCAGACTCTCGGCGCGGGTGGCCATGCGCAGCTCGGCCTCGAGGAAGACGCGGTGGAGGTGCTGGACGCGGCTCTCCAGCTCCGAGACGAGGTGCCGCCGCCCCTCCGCCTCCAGCAGCCGCCGCCGGGCTTCGGCCAGCTCCAGCGCGCCCCGCACCGCCGCGGGCAGCGCCGACGAGGCAGTGCCGCGAACCTCCAGTTCCCGCCTGCTGGCTGCCGGCGCCGCCGCCTTCCCCGGCTCGGCAGCCTCGGAGCGAGGCGGCGTCAGGGCTCCGCCGGCAGGAGGCGCAGCCCCGCAGCCGGGCATCAAGGCGGGCGCGCCCCTCGGCGAGGAGGGAGCGGGCGCGTCGCGGTTCGGGGCCCCGCCGGGGATGCGCCCTCGGGGCGTCGGGCGCCTCTGTCCCAGGCCTCGGGAGGGTCCCCGTCAGCCCCGAGTCTTCCCAAAAGCGCGCCGGGAAGGACGGCTGCGGGAGGGCAGCGGCAGGCTCGCGCCCCCCGCCCCGACGCTCCAGCCAGGGGAGCGCCGGTCGGAGCGCGCGCGCTAATTCACAGCGAACGCTCGCGCTCTGCCAGCTCCGCGCAGCTCTGGCCAACGGGGAACGGCTCCCGAACAGGCTTATAAGGCGGGCGGACGGGCGGGGGCGACGTGGGAGCTGAGAGAGGCTTCGCTGAGCCAGTGACAGAAGCCGCGGGAGCCTCGCTCGGCTGGCTAATCCCCGCCCGGCCTCCGCTCGGCCGCTGTCCGGGACTCCTCTCGCTTCCATCCGCTTTCCCGACCGTTTTCTTTTCCTATGTGGTCGTTGCAGCACCCTCAAAACATAGGGCTGGGGGGGGGGGCTCTTTTCATCCCCCCCCCTTCCTCTCCAAAAATCGCTGAGAAGATTATGGTCGATCGGGCACTCATTCGTTCTGACCTCGCACAGATGTTCAGGCCACCGGCCTGGAACTGACGGCTTGGCTCAGCCTCCCCCAACCTGGTGCCCTCCAGATGAGAACTCTTCAATTCCCTCTGGCCCGAATGCCTAGAAATGCCAGGGATGAATCATTCCCAGTCATCTGGAGGGCATCCAATGGCAAAAGGCAGATTTAACAAATGTTTATCTAGGATTGTTTCGGAGTTTGCTCTAAATAAGTCATTGGCTGAGTCCACACAATATCCTAAACCAGTGGTTCTCGACCTTGGCCACTTGAAGACGTGTGGACTTCGACTCTCGGAATTCTTCAGCCAGCATGGCTGGCTGGGGAATTCTGGGAGTCAAAGTCCACACATCTTCAAGTGGCCAAGGTCGAGAACCACTGCCCTAAACAATAATCCACAGTTTACAAGCCATCATGGCTGGATTCATGAAAAACCAAAACCAAACAAATTATTGCATGATTAGTACAATGCATGAACCCAGTCACGGATGAGCGCACACAGCACTAGTTAGGGCAGATGTCCAGCCCCAAATTCTGCTTAGCAGCAGAAATGTTTAAGGCTGAAGGAAGACTAAAGGAGACTAAGATGGCTGCTTCCAGAGACGCTGCAGTGTGTAGAATGGGAACAAGTGGCCGAAGAGTCAGGGTTGGGGGGAAGATCTGCTTGGCATGACTTAAATTATGTCCTAATATAGAACTTGCTACTCTCAGAACAGTGAAGGATGCTTCCGTATCCACCAACTGGAAGGCATGTTGTATATTCCATACGTGGAATTAAAAACTCTCTGTTTTGAGTTGGCCCAGCTTAAGATACATGGAAGCCAACCCCACTTAACACAGTCAGGGTTGCTTCTGAGTAGCACGCATAGACCTGCATGTGAGATCAATCCTTTGATCTTTTCTTGATTCCTGGGCCAATTAAAGTTGTGGTTCGGTGCACATTGGCTTGGGCGCGAGCGTTGCGCAACACAATTTCAGTCCTGCCTCCCCCGTTTGGGTATGTGTGTGTTTAATGTTGCCAGTGTTGCACATATGGGGACGAATGCAGAGGTCTGTTCCTATCTTTGCAGGCTCTGAGACAGGGACTGATTTCACACATCGTGCTAAGCCATGATCTCACTTGTTTGATTTTGTCTTGGTGATTTCAGCTGTTCAGGTGCATAGATCATAATCTAAGGCTTACTGCATATGAGCCCAGCTAACCATGCTTTTTTCAGCAAACTGCCGCTCAGCAAACGATGGCTTAGTATGATTGTGAATCATGCTGGTTAGAGTACAGTTCTACTCATTCCTGTTCAGAAGTAAATTCTTTTGGGTTTGAAGGGACTAATCTTCACATCTGATGAAAGCTGCCTAAAAGGCAGTTCTAGGCCTTAACTACGTCCTGTGAAATGGAAATAACACTCTCTTTTTGCCCTGTTTCACATAAAAGGCAGATATTGCAGGTCTGAATCAGTTTTGTTTGTTTCTGCTGTGACTCTCCTGTGACTTCAGGAAAAAAACAACAGATGGGTCGGAGCAACCTTGTAACTTCCAGGAGGAGATGTTTCTATAGTGATCCATGAGTAGGAATGTTCCCAGGGGAAGAGCTGTTGGAAAGGACATTTCATTGCCAGAAAAAGTAAAAAGTCTCCTTCCGATTGAGCCAGGGCTAACCTATCTGAGCTGCAAAAGTCCAAATAATCACTAGTGAACATCTGGATTTTTGCAGCCAGATATTGTAGCCCTAGTGCCTTAATGACTTGGCTGTGTAAGGTTTTTTGACCACACCATGAAAGTGGTTTGCCACTGCAATCTTCTCCATTTTGTTTAACTCAGTCTAACTTACAGCCCTGGGTTCTATGGTGGTCTCCCATCCAAATACTAACCAGGCCTGACCCTGCTTAGCATCTCAGCCCAGACAAGGAGACTCACTCATGCAATATGAGAGAAAGAAAGGAATATATTTCCATGGTTTTGTCTCCTGATGAAATATAATAATTCACCTAGGTTTATTTGTATGAGTAGAAAGACCCAGAATTTTACTCTGAAACAAAACTGGTGAACCTATGGGCCCTTGAAGGTGTTTGAAGTGCATTTCTCAGAATCCCTAATCATTTTCTGTGATAACAGAGCCATGGAAGTTCATCAACTTCTAGAGACTCAATAGGTCCTCAGTCCTAACCCAAATGCATTGACTTCAATATATTCTAATTTGCAAGGATAAAAAATTACATGAGCTAAGAATATTTGCAGTGATAGAGACACTCTTCCGGTTTGCAACATTTGATTTTATATTAAATGCTAAAAGAGGAGTCTTTTATAGGGATGGGCTGTAAAATTTTGAACAAGAGTTAGAGTTGTGGTGGAGTAAGTGTGAGATAACATCTGGAGCATCTTGGCATGACTATAGACCGAAGCAGGGCAGGGCACCGGGGCTATAGACCGAAGCAGGGCAGATCCAAGTCCCACTTCATTTCAGCAGCAGTAACACCAATATTTTAATTTTTCCAGCTTTTGTTTCCTTCTTCCTCCCCTCCCCCCAATTCTCCAAACAATGGTTCAAGTTAATCCCCTGAGTTATCTAATCACATTGCTTTCTGGTAGAAAATGAAGCTTGGGAAAATCTGTGCGTTCTTTGAATTATAACATCCTTTCAGAAAATGTGCCACCTGATATTGCAGCATGTCTGCCAACAGCATGTTACATAATGCTTTATTAATAAAGCTTAAAGTGGGATGATTTGGCAAGAAATCAGAGACTCACTCAGAGCCAGCTAGAGACTCCTGTGACACCCAAATGTCATTGTCACAGGTTTAACTAAGCATAAGGGAGCTTCATCTGCTAACCCTTTAAAGATACGCTTTTTATCTTTGCTTTCTTATGAGGTCAGTTTAAATTGAAAAAAAAACTATACATGATAGGTTTGCAGACTGAAGAATGGGATTAGCAAATATTCTCAACTGGACTTGTATCACAGCATTGATTGTGTTACTCTGATTCTTCACGATGGTTGCTACAGAATAAAGAAATTGCATGGTAAAGATAGATGCTCTTATTGCATGGTTTCTAAGGGGGGGGAAGTTTAAATGCTTATAAACACTGCAAATTGGTTGAGGCACAAAGAAGGGGGGAGTTAGAAACCAAATAGCTTTTAAACTTTTTTGCCTTTTCTTTTTTTCTTTTGTCTAATATGCATAAACAATAATAAGTAACAATACACTGGAGGCCTTAGTATTAAGTGTACAGTTAAGATAGAAACCTTTATTATATAACAATTTAATGCTTTTTGCAGTTGTCTATCAATGCCACACTCAGCTCTAGATGTAAAATGTAAGCAAACTTATGCTTATCAACATAAACATGTTAAAAATCATAATTAAGATTGACATAAACTTTTTTCTTTATCATTAAAGGTTTAAGTTATCTAAATCATCAGAGTGTTCATAATCTGTAGTCAACCCTGTAAAAATACCACTGTACCCAAATAATACAATGTACCACTTGTGTTTTGTAGTAATACAATAAAACAATATAAAAATAGAATAAAGAAAAAATGAAGCAGCTTTGAACATGAGAAAGAGGCAGAGCTCATTCCCCACCCCATCCCCACCAAAAAAAACATTAGCCCCATTCCTTTTACAGTCCTTGAAAACATCCAGCTGATTAAATGTTCTGTGTCATACTCAAGCATATATATTAGTATCTAAACTTGATTAATCCTGGTAGGGTTGCATGTATGTTTTTTTTAAAAGCTACAACTAACAAACACTGCATATGGCTGTGGAAGGCGGACTGAAACAAACATCGAGAAAGCACATTTCCTTTTTTCCCATATATCAAAATGTGTCTTTTCTGACATTAGCACCATTGGGGCATACACAATCACCTCCTATGCTTACTTTCCTAAAACTGTTTGTCATTTCTCCCCACTCCCCACCTGAAGTCAAATATGTGATCTAGGAGGCTTCAATCCACTTGCCTAGGAAGAAGGTCCTCAACAGGACTTACCTAGAAAGCCTGCTTTGGCCTGCCCAGCATCCCCTAAGCTGTTTTCTGGTGCAACGAAGGATGCTAGGGTCAATGTTGAACTAAGATTCCAGGGGTCTTTTTTGCAAGGCATCATGGGATCTGTGTGTTGTCCTTCAACTCAGGCAGCAAATGTCCTGGTGCTGCTTTATTCCGGTCTGGTTCTTCCTGTCAATTGATTAAAATAATAGCATGCACACCACATGTGGGGTATGTGGAGGATGAATAACAGTGATCATCTGGAGGTTACAGAAAATTAAATACCAGCTCATTTCTGGGCTGCATGTTATGACTAAATGCTTTAAGCCTTTGAAGCAGCTTGTCTTCCTCCAGTCTTCTATTCATAACCAGGCTGTCAGATACATCTATTTATTCAATCCAAAGGAACAGATAATAAAACCCTTTTACATAATGCCAGGCTCTCACCAGGAGATCTGGGAAGTGGGCTGGTTCAACATTTCATCTGGAACAAATCCCAGCGTTCTACAATAGTCTTCATCAAATATCTCTGATTATTTTTCCCACCACCAACTATATGGACTCCCAAGAAGCTCACTTTTGTTTACTGATGCAAATTTGGTTGATGCAAAGTTGGATATTCCATGTTGGAGCAGTGTGCTTCCCCATCTCTGCTGAAAACAGAAAAATACTCTGTTGCCTTTACTGTTGACACAATACAAACCCGGCAGTCTTCTCAGGCCTCTCCCTCTGCCTTCATCCTACTCCCTTTCCTCCTTTCATCTGATTTCTCCCCTGCAACATATCCAATGCCGTGATAGATGCTCTGCGTAGGCTGGATCCACTCTAAGCAATCTGCTGCTCTCAGCTTCCAGAAAGGTGAAATATGCTTTTCACCATTCTGGACTGAGCAAACTCTGCATCCAAAATACTGGTAAATGCTCCCAGCCAATTCTGTAGCTAGGCAAGCAAGGTGAGCCAGGAGACCTTGCAGACAAGGTGACCTGGTGAAGCTAAATCAGGCTGCAAAAGGAGCTTGCTTTTGCTGATTATTGCTCCTTTTGTCTCCAGAACAGGGGACGATTCCAATGTGCAGGATATGGGGATAAATATCCCAAAGCAGCAGAAAGATATGTACTGACCCTTCATTTTCAAGTGCATAATTCATTTTATGGAGCCAGTGTATATACTCCCAATACAATCCAGACTTGAACTCTGGCAGGGAGGGGAACAGCTGGGGAGGTTTGGAGTGGAAGTCAGCAATGCACAGCACTCATTGGCTGGTGTTAGTGATCCCATACACTCTTCTTTTACATTCTTCCCCAGGAGTTCTTCAATGTTTCAACAAATCAATTGTTATTTTAAAAAGGGGAATGGCAGACATATGTACATTAAGCATAGCCTATACTCACCTCCCTGAGTATAAATCTTATTAACTAAACTAGATTATTCTGAATCAATATGCCTAGGGTTGTGTTGTTAATCAAACAAAAGCTTAAGGAACACAGGAAGCATTTGTCTATCAAGCAAAGCACCTGATCCCCATAGTTCAGCATTATCTCTAGCAGCTTTCCAGGGATCCAGGCTGGAGTTTCTTTTAGCCACACCTGAAAAAGTCAGGGGTTGAATTTAGGACAGGCCGTCAGGACAGCAGATGCTCCAGCAGTGAACTGCACCTTAGACAGGACCAGCTGTCCATCCAAAGCAATGAGAGAAGTGCAAGACAGATGGATGAATCAGTGTTGCACTCACTGTGAGTAGGTCTGCCTAAATGCACTAAAAAGTGGGTCACAAAATTGAGAGTCACCCTACAGGGGGAAAAGAATACACAGTTCGATTTCATATAGACAGAGAAGAACTGCTCCAGAATAGTTTTTGTCCTTAAGGTTAGAACAATTATTATGATGTGACCTTCCACTGCCAGGTAAATGATGGAAGTCACCTTGCTCTGGCAAGTGAATAAGATAATAGTTTTCAAGTTTCAGTGCTACGGATGACAGAAGTAGTCAGAGATTTGTGGAAAATAATAAAACTGTGCTGTTGCTGCTTCCTTCTCTTCAATAGGCAAGCTTATTTTGTCATTAAGTGGTAATGCTTTATTTTTCTTCAGCCTATTACCACCAGCAGTCACAAAAGATGCTTCAGATTTTTCCCGTGTTCTGGAGATGCCTTCCCAGACCTGATGGCCCCTAGATATGTTTGGAAAATAATTCCCATCATCCCCTGCCATCATGGTCAACAGGATACTGGGAATTAGCACCTGATTCATTTGAAAGGTGCCAGGATAGAGAGGGTTATCCTGAAAATAGAACCCTTAACAAAAAAGCAACATACCCAATATTTCATGAATAACTCCAATTACAAGCTTGTCCATTTTTCCCTTTTCTTTCTACCTCCTAGTTGGGCCTTAAATGGTAAGACATCCTTGTTCTGCCTTTTAAAATATACATTAACAGGAAAACTAAGTTTGTTAAAACTCCAGGTGCAAGACACTATGAACGCAGACATAAACACTGCTGCAGCTGAAGGAGCTGATTTTCAGGTAACTCCTTGAGATGTCGTCCTTCTCTGCAATTTTGAGATTTAATTAGCACCCTGTTTATTTGTTTGGCCAGGCATCTCTGGGATGGGATTTTCAACGAGGGTGCAATATATCATAGACAAGCAGGCAATAAATGTGGACAAATCCAGTGAGGGATCTTCCCATGGGACTGGCTGGCACAAAGCATTACAAAATAGACTGCCAGACCATGCAACGTTGCAAAGAGCTGAAACGGCTGTTGGAAGATTAAACCCAAAGGGGAGAGTCTTAAACATTGTGTTGCATGTCTTAAATGGAAGTTCCAGTTTTATCACAAGGCCATGCCCTCTGGAGGCTGGGCAATCTGGGAGCTGTGTTCCAACATATCTGAAGGCATCAGGTTAAGGAAGTTTAGCATATTTTAGTGGCAGTCTCTTACATTATTTATTACAGTATTCAGCCAATTTAACACATCTCGTCCTTGTGCTTTGCACTAACCATTACTTTATCATTATTATTTAGCTGATAGTTGTATGTTCCCTCTTACCTCCAGGAGTTTAAGGCAATTTGAATGGTATTCTTCCCTCCTATTTTATTTTCATAACAATCCTATGATGTCAGGTTGAGAGATAATGACTCTCCCACTGACACCCAAGGAGTTTTCTTGGCTACCTGCAAACAAACCTGGGTCTCTTCATTCCTAAACTATCACTCTAAGCACTAAACTACATAGGTTCTCCTAGAAGAGTCAACAAAAGCCAGTTGCTTGCACTCAGTCCCTCCCAGCTGATTATAGAAGTAAAGAAATGTAGAGATGACCTTGGTATGAAAGAACCATTAAGGACTCGGAGAAGTCATTACATAGTCCAGAAGTTGAAGCAAGCATGAGAAAGAAAGAATCCCGTCTTGATTTTGCTAGTATAAGAGGGAACCCAGAGAAATTTAGACAGGCTTTCAAGATTCTGTTATTCTACCCTGTTGACAGTACAGTAGAATTCCTGGAATCTCTGCAGTGTCTGTCTCTTGGCCTGCCCAAAGGGCTGACAATAAGGTACTTACTAAAATATAATTATATGCCCCCACCCACCCCCCCGCCGCAAGCCTCCACCATGCATGCACTTGCACAGTCGAAGGCTTCCAGATAGATCTGAGCTGCCAGACTCCAATGACCACCAGATGGCAGCAAAGTATATTGAAAACTCTTTTTTGCTGCCATCTAGTGCCTATCTGTATTTGTGCAGACCTGTTCCGGTGGCCCTACCATTTCCAGTAGTTTTTAGTAGCTAGAAAAGGCAATTTAAGAACCTATCAGAGAAACCTATTTCTCTATCCTAGAGAACCTTTCCCTGATCTGATGGCCTTCAGATGCATTTGGACACCAGATTGCATCATCTATGACCAGCATGGCCAGAGAGATGATGGAAGTTGCCCTCTAGTACATTTGATAGGCATCAGGTTAGAGAGGGCTATTCTAGAAAAAGAACCACTGACAGTGAGAGAAGATTTCCAACAGTTCCTTTATAATTCCCAAGATCCGAGTGTGTTTGTTCTCAAAGATTTGTGCATTGCTGCTCATAAGGGAGGTCTTGTCCACCTCTGAGATGGGTTCTTCTTCTCCCTGCCTTTCTTTTTTAAACAATCCAGAAAGACAAGCAGATTTTCATTTAATCCTCCATGACCCTAAGTTTGTTTGGGTTTGGCTCTGATTGCAAAGTTCTATGAAAAAAAAAAAAGATTGTTATGCTTCTAATGGTACCAAAAGCTGGCACCAGCCCCTGGACTTGCCAGGAACTTTGCTTCACGGATCAGAAAAGGACTTCAGTTGTCAAGCTACCAATCTTACTCTGAAGTGCTTTCAAGCCTGTTGCCAGAGTGTTATCCATCTCGGAGCTCAGCCACTAATAAGAAGCTTTTGACGTCAGTAATTGCTGCCTTCGTGCGTAGCTGGCTCTGCAGCTCTGCTGACTAATAATGCAGCCTTTCTCTCTAGGTTGCAGAGCATCACATAGGTAGCAATAGCATCTTCAGCTGTCTCTGTCCAAAGGAGACAGCGCATGCATCCAGTGATTCCAAAGAGTATTCAGAACAATGATAATAGTAGTTATTTATTGATATTGCATTTACAGTCTGGCTTTCCTCTTCAGAGCTCAAGGCCTTACAGTGGGTTGTATAGGCATCCAGTAGTGAGTAATGCTGTGAGTCAGTGTTTCTCAACCTTGAGAACTAAGCTGTGTGGACTTCAACTCCCAGAGTTCTCCAGCCAGCCATGCTGGCTGGGGAATTCTGGGAGTTGAAGTCCACACAGCTTAAAGTTCCCAAGGTTGAGAAACACTGCTGTAAGTCTTGCTCAGCAGCATCTGGAATGCCATAGGTTGCCTATTCCTGGACCAATCCTATGACAGGTCCATCCAATGTTGGCAGGATGAACAGCAGGGGTCTACAACTTCCATTAGCTTGAGGGTCGTACTTGGAAAGGAGATCTCTAGCATTTGAATGAGTGAAATAAGCACCTTCAAGGCTGAAGGCACCAATGGTGCCCCTTAAAGCCCCATCAAGTGCTAGAAGAGTCCACATTTGGGACCCTAACCACTCTGAGTGCCACAAGAGCAGTGGTAGGCTGTGAAAACACTATGCTGTGCTAATGGCATTTAAATCTGGAGCCATTCGCAAAACGCTGTTCTCAAGAACACAAACATCCTGGCTTTTATAAGTCAGGCATTAATTAAACAGCACAGAGTTCTAAACTGCCACCTACTGGATGCAAGTTTCCAATCGAGACTCCCTTTTTATATCATTTTTTCTGAAGCTTCTTTTACCTCAAAAGATCTCAAAGCTCTTTACTTGCTGGCTTAATTAACTGGGCCCAGCTTTAGAACAATCGGTATCCCCATTTTCCTTGGATAGTTGCAAAACCATATAGATATGTAGGGCTACTTTTTCCTTGGCAGGCAGAAATCCTACAGGTTCGGATTTCCCCAACCTGGTGGTTCAAAGATGGAGCACAAATGTAACTGCAACCGCAATGTGCAGTCCCGGTTTTAAAAAACCCTAAAGAAGCTGCTGTCTGGCAGTGTTTTATCTGTTCCAGAAGCCCCTTTCTTCTTCCTCCTGTCCTTGTAGGCTAGCTTTCTCCAAATGTGCTGGGACTAGAGTTCCCAGTATTCCAAGCTGCCATAATACTGTTCCCAAGGAATTCTGGGAGTTGTAGTTCCAGCCCATTAACAGGTCCCAGATTAGGGGAAGGCTCATGGGCAATGCCTCTGCAAAGGTGTCAATACAAAACAGCCATAACTTGACCCAGAATTTATCAGAGCTGAGCCTCAGAACCAGTTTCAAATGCAGGAACACAGTCTTGAGCCCTGGCTCAGCTGCCCATTTAACTTGCGTACTGAATTTACCCATTGAATGTCATTTTGAAGCATACACCACTCAAATGGCATGGTTTACACCAGTGTTTCTCATTTTGTTTGTTTAAAAGTCTCTGGTTGCTTTTAGGCCCCCTAAGTATTGACCTGATGGTAAAATAGGATACTATCGTGCTATATCTTCCTTTGTAAGAAGTGAAGGTGGGAAGGGCACAGAAAGCTCCACTTTGTTGCCTGCTTATCCCAAATCTGTGCTTAATTAAAGTGGACAAGTAACTGAAATCTTGCCACTTAGGACACCAGGAAGCTAAAAAACTCTTAAGAACAGCCGGATGAGAACGCCCTTCTTAAGCTTTACGAGACAAGGCAAAGCCTCTGTGCAGAAAACTCCTTCTTTAGAAAGTGACCTGCGCAAGGCCTGTCCGTACAGAACAGCCAGCAGTACAGCGGCACAATCCTTGGGGCTTGTCTGGGCCATCTTCAGTCTTCTGCCTGGGTCATTGTCACTCTTCCTAAACAGAGGGATGCTATAGATATGAAGACTGGGGCATTCATTTTTATTTGGCTTATAAATAGCACCGCTCATCCTTTTGCTTCTTACAGCCACAATACCTGGGTTTTGCACAACACACTGTGCGGAAACTAAAGGAATGTGATGTCTTAGTGCCATTTGAGGAGTCACTCTCTTAAACACTCAGAAGGCCACAAAGTTGCGTTCAGTTTCACAAAGGTGTCTCATTTCCCTGATTTCAAAACTGTCACTTTGTATCAGTTATTTGTTTTGAATGTTTGATACAAAGTGTACTTTTGACTGGGCAGCTCTTAAATCTTCTTGGGGCCAGCAGATCCATCAATAAAATGGATCCGTAGAATGGAAACAGGAGGGGGGCTTCTGGAGGCAGGTAGGACCTGCAAGAGAATGCACGGTGGAACAATGGACCGATGACAGTAGATCACTTTCCAGTTAGATCTTTCCATTCACCCATTGATCAGCCCCGCACCTTCAGCATTTGGGTCTCGGGGTTCAGGTGTCACTGGACTGTCGTGGGCCCTCAATCGCCCAGCTTTCTCACCCCTCCAGTTGGGTTGCAGCTAATAACCCCCAGAATTCCCAACCAAGGTGGGCGGGGACCATCCAGATTTTTGGACTACATTATTACTGTCTATCTAAGAAGCAGGTTAGGAAGAGTATTGAGGCCTTTGAACCTGGGTATTGGAGAAGACCCCTGAGAATGCCATGGACGGCAAAGAAAACAAATAGATGGATCATCAAAGAAATCAACCCAGAGTTCTAACTCAAGGCACAAATGATCAGGTTCAAATGATCCTACTTCAGACATATTATGTGAAGACCCAGCTCTCTGGAGGAGGCTCTAATGCTGGGAAAGGCGGAAGGAAAGAGAAGGGGATGATCAGCAGTAAGGTGGATGAACTCAGTTACAGAGGCAATGAGTGTACCATTGGAAGACTTGAAAGAACAGGTTAGGAACAGATCATCATGGAGAAAATCTATCTATGTGGTTGCTAAGAGTTGACAACAACTTGACGGTACATAATCAATCAATCACGGTCCTTGGAATCTCTTGCTCTGCTGGTTACTAATATATGCTGGAAGGCCCCAGACTGAGGAAGGCTGCCTCGCAAACTTTTCCATAAAGTTAATTTTTGTTGCCACTTCCTCCAACTTCGGAATTCCCCCAAGCACCGTTCCCAGGCCTCTTATGGGTGAGTGGGTGCTCTGCCAGGCTTCCTGCTCACCTGGGAACCAGAGAGACCGCACATCAGACAGGATTCCCTCATGCCCTTGAGCATGCACAGAGTTCCTTCCGAACCACTGTCTAAACTGCAAGATAGGCTGATCTTTCGCGGAGGCGAAAAAGATCCCTCGCCGCTGCAGCTAATGAGATCTGGGCGACACTGAGGGGCAACTCCCCCGAGGGCACGGAGCGGAACCGAGTGGCGGCGATGGCCGTCGGCGGCGTCGCATTCCTCCTCCCCATTCCCGAGCGGGTTAGCCTGCCTTCCGGGGAAGCGCGTTCTTCCAGGCAGCTCGTGCGTCACGTGGCCCAGGTGAGGGAGGGGCCCTGGACGCGGTTCACCTGGCTGGGCAGGTAATGCCAAGGCGGGGCTGGGGGCAACGATTTCCCAGGAGGGGGGAGAGGAGGGCGCCCCTTGGCGTTGGGGAAAGGTGAGCTCGCCCCCGGGGGCCCGGAGCGGCTGGAGGCCTTCCGCCAGGAAGTCGAGGCCTGGCCCAGGTATCGCTGGTGCTGACACTTCCCCCTCGGATGCCTCGGTGCCCCCGATTTTCTGGAGTCTCTCGTCGCAGCCCGTCTCTTTCCCCCGAGGATCCCGCTGTCTTTGGAAAGAGGTCGGAGGCTGGGCCAGCGAAAGTTTGACATTTGCACCGCGGAGGGCCCCCGGCGCTGCGGAACAGGTAACTCTCGCGCCCTGACTTGCCTTGTGTAAAACTGAAGAACTGTTTTCAGCCCTCGGTCCCCCCCCCCCGGAAGAAAAGTCCTAAATCCTACGTGCTGACTCCTGAGGTCCGGCTGATTTCACGGCAGACTCAAATGAATCTTTTCCAGGTTGCATTCTTACGTGTAGGAAGTTAGGTGGGAGTTAGGAGTTCAGCTAGTCCGGAGACGGTTCCCTATCCCGAAAGAACGAAAATTGGGAATGGCTCGACAGGCAGTTCGGTCTTGGCGGGGGAAGACAAACACCCCCCTCCAGATGTTTTGGACTTCAACTCCCATCAGCCCTGACCAGCAGGGCCAGCGGCAAGGGACTGTGGGGGTTATAGTTCAAAAAATCGGGAAGACGCCCAGTTGCCTTTCCCTGCCAAGGCTGAGCTGCCTGTCAGGCCATTCCTTCAGAAGGATTTCATTTGCATATGTGATTGATTAATGTTATTGATCTGAAAGTTTAGCTAATCTGATGGAGGACTGTCTGCATACCAGCATAGTGCTCCAGGCCAGGCCAGATTACAGCACTCTGTAGTAAATGTATCCACTCACTTTCGCTCGTTGCAACCAGTAAGTATGTAATTTTACTTGCTGTAAGGAGGCAGCCCCCACCCCCCAATAGACTCCCTGGATTGTAAAGCAGCTCCTGGATCTTGCCTTCCCACTCAGCAGAGTCCTGCATTAAAAGAGTCCAAATAATATATTCTGTGTTTTCTTATTTTATTTACAAAGACCAAAATGATGGGATGTCTCTCCTAAAGTAATAGGTTGTGGTGAATTATTGTGTTTGGTGGTTGAGAAACATGGATTTAACATTGGAAAAGTTGGGTGTTGCTTTGAGGAGTAGTCGCCAGGTGGGAAGTAACAGGAAATTACTGATGGGTGGGGGCAGTTCCTTCAAGGAATGTGTCAAAATGACGCATAATAGGCCTGGTTCAATCAGGTGATTTTTGGAAAGGTTTGCAAATGGGAGCCAACACAGATTTGTTCAACACAATATTGGTAAATCACCCATTTGTATTCTAATGCTGAATATTAGCATAGAGGTTTATTGTTCTTAGCTGTTATGCTTTGGACTTATCTTATCTTCTTCACCATATTATCTCAACTATGCCTTTAATTCTCACCATGTATCTATATCAGGAGGAGTCTGGAAACACCTTTTCCAACATTTAATTAAAAAGTATAAACCTTCATGAGTAGCAGCTCACATCATCAGATGCACAGAGGTGCTTGACTGATATAGGGTTTAAACTGGAATGAGGGGAAGACAAGTTGGTTATTCCAATGCAGGTTACCTATGAGACAGGTTAAAATAATACACTTTTAATAATACCGTAGATTAATATGGCTCTCCTCCTACAATGCATGCATCTATAAATAATAGTTGCTAGAAAATTTCCCAGTGCTAGCTGCTCAACCACTCACATACTAGAAAAGCCATGTTTCTTGGGAACTACTCCATTTGAATAGGGCTTATTCTATGCAAAAGGCTGTTTCAGCCATTGCCCAGATCAAGCAGATGACAAGAACAGCCCAATCCTACCATTGGATAGACCCCTGCTGGGTGGTAGCCTGCCTATCCCCCATAACCTAGCTTGTTGCAACAATTATCTGATGTATTTTGCTGCCTGTAGTGAAAAACCCAAGATGATGCTTCCCCCTGTTTCATAGATCTTACTCCAAAAGTACTGATGATGTAGCATCCCCTGCTCTTCCTGAAGAAAGCACACACAGGTGTCTGCAGGGTGTAGTCAGAAAAGTCAAGGCAACAGCCATCATGGCGTGATTGAAACCCCGCTTATGTTTTTATATCGGTTGCATATGTGTGAACATACCCTGTGAACACCCCCAAAGTTAAGCAGGCCAAACTTGAGGATTCAAGTTGGGCCTTGGGATATGCTCCTTTCTGCTTCAACTGTCTGATGCCACCTACAAGAATATGCCCCTTAAGCTGCCTCACCCTGTCTGAAAGTAGCACAGGCCCTGGTGGTATGTAGTATCGAAGGGGGCCATCACAAAATAGAGCCTGTGGTCTCACAGTGATATCCATAACAGAGTTTCTGGTCCTTAGATCCTGGATGTTGGTACCAGAGCTGTGTGTATGCCACCACACATTGTGCAACTGTGTAAAGTAATAGTGGAGCGTGCAACTCAAGGTATGAATGTTTTATTCTTTACAGATTGTGAACAGAAACTTGAATGTGTGTTGACCATTGCAGAAGAATCTAGAGGGGTTGACCATAAAGTGTTGGGTGTTAATCACAGTTAACCTAATTTTGATAAATCCTTTTTTTCACACAATTTTGCTACCTGGATCTTCTTTCCCTTCCATGCCTACCCTTTGCCCTGTTTGATGATTTTTTTTGCCTTCATGTAATTAAACAACCAAAGGAAGGGGGGAGAATACAAAAAAAGAACAAAAGAAAACAAAAATGTATGTGTGTGTATCTTATTCATATAAACTTTTACACAAGAGTTTCAGTAAAGGGTGACCATATTTTATTGCAATTATCCATACATAATCTAGATCTGAAAGCAACTGCAACAATCCTCTGAGTAATTGGTGCCATAAATATATCTTTCCTATGTTGACGGACTAGCCTCTAGGTGTCTCTAAAAGACACAGAGAATCCATTTCTATTGTCCAGCCATCTATTCCCATCTAATAGGTATGTAATTCAAAGGAATATGGATGCTCAAAAATATTAAACCCTGTCCCAGCGTCAAATACATGCAATTACTTCTTTCCAGAATGTAACAAGTTTACGGCATCATAAAAACATGTGTTTTAATGAAGCATTATTCTCAATGTACCTCCAACCAGATGATAATTTACTCATTCCTTTTCTGAACAAATGACATATTTACAGGAATACTCCACAGGAAGTACTAATTAGTATAGGAAGAACTAATAAGTTAGTTTGTCTTATGTAAAGTATGCAATCTACTGCCACCTAACAGATACATTCTAATATTTCAATCAGACCATAGCAAAGGGTTACAAAGCCTTAATTCCTCTTAAAAGTTTGGAAGGCACTGCCATCAATAAAGACAATGCTGAGTTAAATGGAAGGGCATAATTCTGAGCTGTTTATGCATTGCACTAAACCATGATTTGTTTAATTGGCTGGGTTCATAGTATGCCAAATCATAAGCCAGGGTTACAGTCCACAATGACTAGGATGGTACAACACGTTGAGTCTAACCCAAGCGAACTACATTATGGCTCAGTGTGATCCATGATGCCAGTTGTATTAGACAGTTATGTATGTTGGTATGACCTAGAAAACGTGGATTCAGGTTCCTCCTTGATGGAAGTATCCCAAACTCTGGGTAGAAAATGTGGCTATTGGTTTTTTGCAATTCTTTACTATGAAATCAACCAGGCTGGAGTGGTATTTCTCAAATAGATTTTGTTCAGGTCACTTTGTATGTGCTGATGTTTTACATTCAGCTAACGAAAGGAAACCTAGGCTTGTTCATGAATACTTTGGTAACATCCAGGTTTTATTAATAGGTTATTATATCACCCAAGACTTACAGCATTTGCACACACTTCCAATTTATGTTGAGACTCCATGCAAAATGCAGAGATTGTCTTAATAGCCTTCCTGACTTTAGTGTAAAGTAGCTCTTTGAATATACCTTAACTTGGAAGACGTGCAGCTGTATTATAAAGCACAGTAAAACAAGATGGTTTGGGAGCAGCAAAAAAAGGGGAGGGCTATCTGGCTATTCCTCCAGACAGCCCTCCCCTTCGACTATTTCCCTCTGTAGGCAATTAAGCTGGGTTCACATTTCACACTAAGCCATCATTTCACTTGATGTAGCATGATATGGAAATTCAGCCATTGTGGTTGCTAAACCATAATTGATGACTTAGCGTTCTGTGTAAACCAGGCCACTTTAGCTAGTTGAACATCCAGGCTTAAAAGAAAACCCTGTGGCTCAATGTAAGAGGTGAACTTGGCCCAGACCGACACACAGCTTGTCTGGATCCACTCACCGGGTTTGCATTGAGTCCTCAGGTTCAGCTGCAATTGCTCTCTGTCACTAGTATAGAAGTAAGATTGTTCTGGCAAGCCAAGTAGCTTCTGTCTATGGAAGGTGAAGAGTGAACCGGCTGGTCCTTCATGTTTTGTGAAAGCAGTGAAAAAGTCTTGAACCGGCTCTTTCTAGCCTGAAGAAACCAAGTTATTGAAGAAGATACAGCACTTGCCTTCACTGTGTCCAGCTCTGGTGCAGAAATTTTCTTCTATAATCATTTACTCTGGCTCTTATGCTTGCAGATTTGCAGAGTGGCCAGGTTCATGCAGCACACTTAACCCTAATCCCCAGTTAACACCATGCAATGGGTGTGTCCAGATAATGGGCTAACCCTTATTGTAGCTTAATGTGATGACCTGAATCACATAGCATGCTAAGATAATGTCTGTGAGTTCTCACAATACACAAACTGCCCAACCTGTTTTAGCCTAGTTTGGCATGTTGTATGAATTTAATCACTGCACTTATATCATTATTCCAGTTCCAGAGATTATTTAGAAGTAGGAAAATCGGGTATAGTCTGATAGTGCTTAAACCTACCTGCCTGCTTAATTTTGCACCTCTGCTGAATTTGCGTTTGGAAAATCAGGGTATTTGTTTAATCATTTTTTAGCTGTGTGTGCGTGCATGTGTTTTGCAGGCTGCTAGCTTCCTTCGGTGCCCAAGTGACCAACATATTTTAAAATAACTCTCTTGCACTCCCCTTCCTGCCTCCAGATCAGGTTGTGTCACACTTTCACACAGTCCTGGAGGTATGACCGATAGGACAGGAAAAGCAAAACAAAACACAACTGAGCAACAGTTGGTGACCTTAGTAGAAAAAAATATATATTGTTAAATGATGGTAGCTTTGGTTGAAGGTGATTGAAAGGAGGTGAATAGATCAAATCTTCACTCTGCCCCAGAACCTGGTGCTTTCCAGATACGTTGAAAGTTTCCATCCATCTAGTTAAGAATTCTGGGAATTTCAGCCTGGGCACCTCTGGAGTTCTCCAGTTTGGGGCAGGTTGCACTAGGAAATCTGTTTCCAAAAGCTTTTGCACCCCTGCAATGATTTTTACAAGACCTTTGCAGGAAATTTTCCTATGATTACATCTCATGCACCAAAATGTCTATTACTAGCCCATGCAGGGACTCTGGCTACATTTGCTTGTGAAATGGAAACTTATGTCAAAAAGGGTTGTTAACTTTCACCTAATGAATTCCTCCTGGGAGTTTCCTGGATGCCAGAAGACACTGCAAACATAGCCTATTGCTCTTGCAAAAATGGCACTCTTTCCTCTCTCCCAAGAAGTTTTTTTTTTTTCCCCAAAATTCCACCTGGGTTAGTTTATTTGGGAACAGCAGGCAGAACTCCCAAAGATTCTGTAACTAGAAGAGAGAGAGAGAGAGAAAGACCAAATTGAATAGTACTGTAGCATCTGCCTTGTAGCCTTATACACTTTCCTAGATAATAGGTGGAATGTGTTGTGACAACCTTGCTTAACAAAGTAGACATCTCATCTTTTGGTTTTTCATTTCAACATCACCGGTTTATCACAGTTGGCATAGCTGATTGGATATCCTGCAGGCCAGGTCTGCTTTCCTAAAATACCGTCACCTGTACCCTAAATACCAAAAAGTATGTTGAGCAAGACAAAGTAGGACATATTTCATGTTCTCAATTGCAAGAACAATGCGTAGTTCCTTGCATATGCAGTTTACAGTACTGCTATCACATAAGTGTTCTAGACGTGCAAAATAGCACAGCTATCCTGGCTCTTGAAACATCTGTCAAGAAAGATACTCAGGAATGTCAAGGTTTGAGCAACCAGGGGTCCCAGAAGGCCATGTCTCCGAGCCCAGTTTTTGCAGTTCCCTCTCCAATCGTGCTGCTGAATTTCAGCAATGTCATTGCTAAAAATTGGTGGCATGTTAATCTTTTTGAAGTTGAAAATCATGAATACTATAATGCAGTGTTTCTCAACCTTGGCAACTTTAAGAGGTGTGGACTTCAGCTCCCAGAATTCCCTCAGCCAAGGTTGAGAAACACTGCTATAATGTAATTCATAAAATAGGCTTAATATAGTTTTTTTTTAAAAAAAAACCCTCACAATCTTAATCCACAACAAGTCTCCCTGTATGACATGGCCCAGCCTGTTTTGCAATTATGTCCTGGGTGCCCCCACCCATTGTTAAGTAAAAGTCCTCCTCAACAAAAGGTGGTCCATCTCCCCTTTCCAAACCAAAGATGTTTTAGGGTTTGTTGAAGTTTGCTTCATACCTGGAAATATTCAGGCTTTATTGTACAATATCTATATTTGCCAGAGGATCAAACTGACCAGGACTCCAACTTGTGGCTGGAAAACACTGTACTATGTTTCCTGAGTTTTGATAGCTGCAGAGCATCTTATTTCTGAATTAAAACTGGAAGCATTTGGCTCCTGTGTCCAAAAATGGTAAAAATTATCTGATCGCTCCCTGCATTCCTACATGCATGGATTGAAGCCCCAGAGGAGAGTTTATACAGAAGAGCAGAGAGGCAGACTTTAAAGATAAGCAAGGTTAGCCCAAGACATTATCTTAGTGATCACCACTTTTTGTCTTCAATGCTGAGGTCAACCCAAAACGGTTGACCCTTAGTTACAGTTGCTTGTCCTGAAATTGAGGGAGGATTATCAGAATCTGCAGTATTGGCAAATAATCACTTTAATATATAAATGATCCCTCTCTGCCATTACCTGGATCTTGGATATCATTCAGAATTGCTATTATTGGACTATGTTGTATTTTAGAAACCACCTCCATATATATTTGTTCCTCAACATATACATTTAGTCACATTTTCAGCTCTCAGTGTGCGTAATTGAATAGCACGAAGCTTTTCCAGCTACTCTGAAGCAAGAGAAGAAATCTTAGTGCACAGGTGGAGGAAGGAACATTTCAGCATACCAAGCTGTTCATGTAGCCCCGAGGCCAAGAATTGGCCTTATGTCTGAACAATCTGGTATTTCTTAATAACCTTCTGCTATCCACCCACATTTTTAAAAGGAAGAAAACCCAACTGTAACAAAACGTAATCCACTTCTTGCAAAATGTAAAAGTCTTGATGGCCACTGCTGTAAATAAACATAATATGACAAAAGTTATCAACATCTAAAATGACAATAACTGGCAAGGATATCTGACGTAAGCAATCTGGAATTCTTTGGAAATGCAGATACAGACTGGTGGTTTTATGATCATTGAATACTTTGCTTTGTTTTTTTGACGGTTTGAACCCTGTGGCCAGCTCTCCCATTTGATAGAGTGAGGCAACTGCCTTAGGGAGATGATTTTGGCTGCCATAAAAGGGTAGCAAATACCTAATTTACTTCTTTTATTTTCTTTTTTTCTGGCAGTAGGTAGGACATCCTGGTGACTGTGTCTAGTTTTGTATGTTATGCACTATGGAGGGAAAGAAAGCATGTTCTGCTCTGTTTGAAGCCACAAATTATTTCAGTTGGTCCTGTGCATGGAGCAACTTTCTTCTTGCACCCCTCTTAACTTACCAATGCTTTTCTGCATATAACCTTTGGCATATCTCCAGATAGAAACTGCGTTCAGTCAGAGCTTATCCACCAACTCACTGTACAGTTTAATTCTTCTTCTTTTCTCTGTGAGTGTAGGGTCTTCGGACATGGAGGAAGCAGCTGCATAGAGCCTCAGTGATTCCATACGAAGGCAAAGCAGAAGGTAAAATAACTCAGAAAACAGAAAGAGATGTAAGTTTAATGGTATGTGGGAATGATCTTGGGAGACAGCAGGGAGAGCTGCAGATTGGACAACTAGCGTGTAAAAGATATCTCAGCCCACAGAAGGAGGGAGGGCATGGGAAACGTTTTAGAAGGGACCCTCCCTAGTTTTCCAGAGAGTAAAAGGAAAGGAGGGGAGAAATACTTTCAGTCTTGCAAGATTCTGTTAATGTAACCTTATAATAAAGATAGAGCTAGTACTCCTGGTTGTACTTCTTGTCTGGACTACCTCGCAGGATATCTTACAATTCTGAAAGTATTTCTCCCCTCCTTTCCTTTTACTCTCCGGATGTCCAGTCTGCGGCTCTCCCTCCTGTCTCCCAGGGTCATTCCTACATAGCATTACAATAGGTGAGAAAGGGATTGGAAAATATTCAAACACTACAGATAGTCCACAACAGGATCATTCGTTCAGCAACCGTTTGAACTTACAACGGCGCTGAATGAAGGGAGCCGTACCCAAAGTTACAACCATTGCAGCGCCCCCATGGTCACATGATCAAAATTCGGGTGCTTAGCAGCCTGCCCATACTTACGACCACCGAAGCACTTCAACTCCCTCACCCGCTTATCTCCCCCCATCTACGCCCTTTTGCCCCCTTGCTGCTCTGCCGCCCCAGCTCTCCTTCACCATCTTCTTGCTCCCGCTGCTGATGAGGCAGCTGTGAAAAAAGCCAAGAGCAACAAAGGCAAAGGGGGCCTCGGAGTGCAGGGTGGCGAGGGCAGCTGGGACTGGGCTGGGGCAGCTGTGGCTTCCTAGAGCATGGCAAGAAACCCTAGAGCTGCGTGGTTCTGGGGCTACTTCCTGCCCACAAGGCCGGTTGCAGGGTGGCCAAAAAGGCAGAGATGGGGGGAGATAGGCGGGGGGGATTTGGGGACAGTCCCTTACCTTACTGAGGCTTGGGACTGGGAGGAACCAAGCCTGGAATGCCTTGAATTGGGGTGGGTACTTGCTTAACAACCCATGATTCTTGGTTAACAACAGCAACACGGAGTGCTAGGATTGCAGTCGCTAAGCAATACATTCACGTGACATCTCGCTTTACAACTGCATTGCTTCATGATGGAAATTCCGGTTGCAATTGTGGTAGGAAGTGAAGGGCTACCTGAACTTCTATGTATGCTGCGCTTAAAAAAAAAACCTCACTCCCAATTCCTAACAACCCTATGTGTGATTTTGAAAGAAACCGAACCTTTTAACACCTATATAAGCAAGTCAAAAAGAACTCCATTTGGCATAATATCTATTTTATGTAATTGTGCCATGCTTAACGGTTCTTGTGATTTACCAACAATGGATGCTGAATTCAAGGCTCTGTGCTCCAAAACAAAATTCTCTTCTACTCTTGATTACCATAAATCTTACGTAGCCACGTTTCCATCTTTTGACGGAGGCCCTGTTGCCCATTTTGCAGTGGGAAATGCTTGACAGTGATGGTAGAAACCTTACGTTTATTTATTTATTTATATGCCACTCCAATCATAACCAACTCTGAGCAGCTTACATACCCTATAGTAAGCTTTTAAAAATACAGATTCCAAAATGTAAATAAATATGGCACAATTGGTCTGGTGGTGAAGGCACCCGGCTAGAAAGCAGGAGACGGTGAGTTCGAATCCCGCCTTAGGCATGAAAGCCGGCTGGGGGACTTTGGGCCAGTCCCTCTGTCTCAGCCCAACCCACCTCACAGGGTTGTTGTTGTGGGGAAAATAGGAGGAAGGAATACTAGGTCTGTTCACCACCTTGAGTTATTTATAAAAAAAAGAAAGGCAGGATAAAAAAGATACAGCACCAGAGAGAAATAAAATTCCTCATTCCTTAAACTCCCGATTACAGGAGGGAGCAGCTCAGAACATTCCCATCCCAAACCCTGTTGAAAAAGTCAGGTTTCGATGGCTTTTCTGACACCCGGCAGGGAAGGAGTTGTCTGGATCTCGGGGGGACTGCAATTCTGAAGGAGGCACTGACTGGAAAGGTCACCCTCCGAGGCCTCTGAAGACGGCAGTCTCTAAGTGAAGGAAAGGATGGTTAACAAAGAAAGAAATGATGCCGAATTCTCCATCCTCAAATCATTTTGGGATGGGGAAAAGTAACAACAACAAATCCTGGCCCATATAGGTCTTACAGCCTCGTCTGGTTTTTAACATCACATCTGCTGCTGCCTTGGATCTCCCTCCCCCGTGTTAAATGTAGCTTCAAACCACCAAAAGGTTGCTTATCGCTGATTTAAATGTTAAATATCATATGACGTTTCTGCCTGACGCTTTTGGAAGTGCAGTAGAATGAGGAACTTGGATTCCAGAAGTGTGATTATATTTAGCTCGGTTCTGAAGTGATGAAATCTCCCTGTAACAGGAAATGTAGGAGAACCAGGGCAAGAGACAGGGAGGAAAACCAAATTAACGCACGCATACTCAGACACCCGCATTCCCAGTTGAGCCAGATTTCTGAAATGCAATTTATGGGGTAGAGTGTGTCTGCCAGCCTAGAGCTGAACATGGCATCTGTAGCTGTGCAAAAATCATACCCAGAAGAGACAAATAGATGCCAGAGGTGCCAGGATTCAGAATATGGCACTGAGAATTCTGATCCACGTGTATAGGTGCCAGTCTGTGGCACAATTCATACCTAATAGAAAGGCTTGGATGACAGAGGGAAGACTTGTCTATTAGAAGGGACAGATAAAGGACTATATTATATCCGGTTTGGGTGGCATTGCTATCATACCTGATCCTATATGGAGCAATTTTCTCTGTGTTTTTCTCTTCCTATCAGGTCTCTTAGGGGTGGTGAGTCATGCTTGGAAAGAAACAAGGGCATTGCCAAACCATAAGCAACTACCATCAGCCCCCTCAAGATGTTGCAGTCCCACAGAGGATCAGTTCTCCTAAGGCAAGCGATATTAGCCTGGAGGTATTTAGCGGCTCTACCCCAGAGCTTAAACGCATCCGCAGGCCCAGGCGGGATAGAAGAGCTTATAAAGTTGACCCCAAAGATTCCCACGGAGGGGAAGGAGAGACAAACACCTTTATACCCAGACCTGCAGAAAGTCCCCCGCCCCCATGCTGTCCCAGTCTTTCCCAGGCCTGGAATACCTCCAAAGCAATCTTCTGCTGCCTCATAACCTGCGGGAGCTGCTTCAAGGACTGTCGAGCCAGTATCTCATACAACAGTACCCTGACTGATGACGGGAAAAACCAGGAGTGCAATGGACGTTCCCCCAACAGTCCTGCCAACAGCTCGCCCAGTGAAAAGAATGGAAGCCGAACTGAGAAGAGCATAATGGGAAGCAGTTTCAGCTACCCTGATGTGAAATTGAAAGGGGTCCCAGTCCCGCTTTATCCGAATCGGGACCATGGCTCTATCACAGACTCTGATTCATGTTACAAGGAAACTTTGCCAGAAAAGATCCCCCAACACAGCATCGAGAAGCAGCCTGTTCCTACTAGCCACCGAAGCTCTGAGGAACATTATTCCTTCCATGAGTCCGATCTTGAGTTCGGTGAGCTGAACAGCTCCATGTCCAGTCGGGAGATTGATGGCCTAATCTTCAGAAAACTCACCGAGCTCTTCAGTGTCCACCAGATCGATGAGTTGGCCAAGTGTACATCAGACACGGTCTTCCTGGAGAAGACCAACAAGATCTCAGACCTCATCAGCAGCATTACTCAGGACTACAATTTGGACGAGCAGGATGCCGAATGTAGGCTGGTCCGGGGCATCATACGCATCAGCACGCGCAAAAGCAGGGTCCGACCCCGGGTCCCTGCCCCAAATCTCCCAAGTTCAGGGGAGAACATAAGCCAAGGCAACCCACTTCACAGTGACAACGAGACCATGCTGGCATCTGTCCTCACTACGGAAGAAGGTATGTATGAACTTCAGTTTTCATGTAGAGAGCAAAATACCCATGTTGACGCTTTTTGGTGAATCCGAAGATATGTAGCATGACCCATCTGAGTTGGCTGCCTGTTCAATTGTCAACCTTTTGCCAACTGCCTTTCAGATTTACCTGTTCAGATATCGGTAGAAACTACAGCGGATGTGCAGGCCAGAAACATGAGGCAAGGCGCCTACAGCGCAGCAGGTGATCTTTCTTCACATATAACGGGGTGTTGGAGGGCTTTGTTGGGGGCATAATTATGGCCGGTTGGGCCACCGCTGCTTTCGCAAAAGAGATGGGACTTTGGGAGAACCTACAGACATCTGCAATTGGACCAACTGTAAGGAAGAATTAGTGAGTTTCTACTAAGTTATTGCACTGATTTGTACTGTATTTGTTTGTTTGTTTATTGTGCCTTCAAGTCCTTGTTGCCTCCTGGCGACTGCCTAGACGAGTCCCTGCAGTTTTCTTGGCAAGATTTTAGAAGTGGTTTGCCATTGCCGCCTCCGTAGGGCTGAGAGAGTGTGACTGGCCCAAAGTCACCCAGGCGGGGCTAGAACTCACAGTCTCCTGGTCTCTAGCCCAGTGCCTTAGCCACTCTACCAAACTGTCTCTCTTAAAGAATGTTATAGTGCCATAATAATCATGTGTATTGGGAGAATGGGACTGTGACTTTCTGCATTTAGAGGGAAGCCCCATCTGGCTTTGGTGGTACAGAATTCACTGTCACAAGGAGAATCTATGGACTTGTGGGTTGCTCCCTCTCCATCTCATGCAATTATTTCTCTGGCCAGTACAAGGTGGCCCTCATTCAGCTTGCCTAGATGTGGAGGTAACACTGCCTAACTTACTAATATATTTCATGTTGCTTTGGTGGTCTCCTTTGGCACATCCAGCAATGTATGCACCGAAACCTTTGCTGGTGCTTCCTGGAGATCACTGGAACAAGATGAAGCAATGGGGCAGTTCCTTTTGCTCTGTAAAAGTGAAGGTCCATGTTGCTTTATGAAGCAGCTTTAGAAAGGTGCTTTGCTCAAAACACTGCCCAAGTGAGGCACCCCTTCAGAGCTTTGCACAGCCCTACCCTGAAGCACCGATGCTGAGCATCCAAACAGAACTATTTTATTTATTCGATTTGTATAGCTGCCCATCTGAAACCAATGACTCTGGGTGGCAAATAACTATGGGTATTGGTTACCATGGAGTGAACGTATTTCTGAGGATTCAGCTGTGCAGTGATTCCAAAAAATCTGGGCCATACCAGGAACAACTCCGCCTCCCTCCCTCCCTCCCTCCCTCTAATCTATAACACTGCTTGGATGAAACGAAATTATAAATTGAATATTAGAGAAAAAAATCCTAATGATTCAACGTTGTTAAGTAGTTCAAAAGTAGAACCGGTTACCTAAGGAAGTGGTGTGCATTGAATATATTTAAGCAGAGCCTGGAGAGACATGTCAGGATGCTTTAATTTAGTTCTCTAAAATGAGCAAGGAATCGGATGTCATGGTCTAATGGTCCCTTCCAGCTCTTCAGTTCTGTGATACATGCAAAGCTGATGAATGGGATAAGGTATGGGGGTTTTGCCATTGACTTCAATATGTATTTTGTTCGTGCCTCCATATGAACCTTCGGTGTGGATACTCTAATCATCCCTTTATAACAAGGAACTCATAAATAAGATGTCCCATCAAACTTGGATGGGTTTTCACTTGTTCCCAGCATAGAGTTCACTCACGCTGATTGTATGTCACTTGAACTTCTGGTGTATAAGAACGTTCGTGAGTGAGCCTTGCATTTTCAGTTTGCTCATGGCCGTGCTCACAGTCATTCATGCCTTTGTCACCTCTTGCTTGAAAGGCACTCTAAATGGAGCTGCCCTTGAAGACCATCCAGAAGTTTCAGCTGGTCCAGAATGCAATTATGGATGCTCACAGTTTTTCCATGCAACACCTCTACTTTAGCAACTGTGCTGGTCACCAGTTTTCTTCTAGGAGCAATTCAAAATATGAATTGTCCGCTTTAAAGACCTTCAAGGTTTAGGACTTGAAGATCTCTGGGACCACTTTCTTCCAGTGGTATCTGCCCATCTAATAAGACCAAGTGGGCTATCCCAGGTCTCTTTTTTTTAAGGACTTCAGGGACCACAGTCCCCTGTGAAATAGCACACCCTGCAAAACTACACTACCCCCAACCTGTTGATTTTTAGGGAAGCTATCAACATGGCTTTTTCAGACAGCTTTAAACATGGAGTGGTTATGAGTGGTGCCCCGTTGATGTTATTTTGTATGTTCTTTTGGCTGGACCTCATGTGCTAGGATTTACTGTTTTCTAGTATCACAGATCATACAAAGGTATGCCAAGAATATTTTTAAGCCGCTTTTTTTTCACCCTCATAAAGTTCTGAAATGACACAGATGTAATGGGTATTTATTTATTTAATTTGTATGGCTGCCCATCTCACCAAGTGGGTGGTGAACAAAATTTAAAAAATAAAAAGAGTTAAAATAATACAAACATTAAAATACATCGCAAACAAGAATAAGGCACCCATGGGGGCAAGTGATTTCAATTAAATGATACAGATATATAGGAAACTAAGGAAATCTCGCCCTAAAGAAAACTGCTATGGGTTAGTTCAGAGTTTCTCACCCTTGGCAACTTGAAGATGCATGGACTTCAACTCCCAGAATGCCCCAGCCAGCATGTGTGAAGTCCACACATCTTCAAGTTGCCAAGGGTGAGAAACACTGGGTTAGTTATTCACTAGCTTATAGTTGGGAAGAGCACAGTCTTCAAGGCTCACTGAAGCATCTATAAGGGAGTCCCGTAGAAGTGACGCGTTGCTGAGAAAGGAGCATTTCTTTGTCCTCATCAGTGTCACCAGACCTTACCAGAGGGCAGACTTCCAAAACAGATCAGAGGAATCATACAGGCTGATAATGCTTCTTTAGATAAGCTGATCCCAAACCATTTATGGCTCTAAAGTTAAATTCCTGAGATAGGGCAGGGCACTTCAGGTCTGGTTTTATTTACCAATGGGCGTGCTGTTGGCCATGTTTATGATGAAAGAAAAGAGGATGCATGAACAGGAAAGAAATGGCAGCCAATAGCTTTCATGACATGCAAAAGCATTCGTTTTGAAATCTGGGTTGACTTGGACTTGCCTGTTCACTTAAAGCAAAATAAACCACTCAAGAATTAATTAAACCCATTTGAACTCTTCTCATACTGAGACTTGACTGTGACCAAGTGCCCATATACATAAACGTAGTATAGTTTGTAATATATAAAATGTCATGTTATTCTTTTCCTGCTAGCCACGGAGAGAGGCAAATGCTATTCAAGGTATGAGCATTTTGTCCTTGGATTGCTGCAATGAGGGGCTTCAGGTTCTGCTGGCTTCTGAGGTTTCTTAAGACATCACAGAGCCTTAAGGGCTAGGAACTTGCTCTTGGCTTTTTAATGCCATCTGAAATTCTCCAGTTTCTGAATTCTGTTCTCCAGTACCAGAAAACCAGAAAACTCAAGGGAAGGGGGAGGGAGGTGGTTAGAATAAATGGCTATTATTTTAATTATGGAATGTAAGTTCTGGCCTTTAATGGAGAATCTATCAGGTCAAGCGGGGAGCAAATAATCCTTCAGATTTTACTAAAAGGCAGAATCTAGCCCTTATGGCTGCATACTTCTAAGAGGGCTCCATTGCTTGCCTGGGACTCTAAAGGGTTTCCATGTTTCTGTATCCCTTTTCACAAATATATTTTTCCCCTTTAAAATAAGGGAGAGGATGCCTCAGCAGTGTGGGGTCGTCTTTAGCTTTTACTACAGTCCTGAAACCAACCCAATGAGGTTAGTTGAGAAATAGGGGGGATGACCATAAAGAACAGGGGGCTTCAAACCAGGGGACAGGGGGTGACAGCAGCTATGTGGGGACCATTTTCTTTTATTATTACAACTAAAGAAGCAACATGTGCAAAAGACATACATGTACAGTCAACAAATTAGCTAATTCTAAGCTTCAGAAAATTCACATTGGGCACTCGAATTGAAGTGAGCTCACAGTCCTCATCAAAAGCCTACTTAGAGTACACCCCAAGTTTCTTCATTCCAGTAAATGGAAAAATGATCTTGTTCTTCACATTCCACAACTGCAGTCTAGTGCAGTCGGATAGAAAATAAGCAGTGGATTAAAAAAAAAAGATTAAAAATTAACTCAATTGAATCTTGTTTTTGACTATTTAGAGTTTCCCTCGATAAAGGGCAAAATATATCAAGAGGAAAACAATCCAGTTATTACTGAAGCAGTCATTTTAACTGTGTTTTATCTAGCAGTAAATCTTCTGCCTGCCCCTGCTTCAACAAGGTTTGAAGTACCTTTTGCTATATTAACAGTGCCCCTTAGCTAGATTTTAAGGACACTTAAGCATGAGAAAGGGGACAAACCATTTCCATACTGTTCCCAAGAGAACCACAGGGATGTCTCTAGGTACTTCCCAGGAGTTGAGATCAATTCAAAGACATCTTTACTATTTCTATAATAGCTTGGTTGAGCTATGTCCTCTCAGCTGGACACGGGAATGGCTGGGTGAATTTCTTTGGTTTAATGTGGGCTCTTGGGTCAAGTATAAACAGGGCTGGGTATCCATAACTGCAGCGTTGTGAGATTTGGCTGAGAATGTGAGCTTTCATCTGTCCAGTTTAAAAGCATGCATCCCGTTCTCATGGCTACAGAGAGCCTCTTAGAAACATGCAGTGGAAGTTTGGTGGAATATTGTTCAAGGTTTTGTAGTTTCTAAGGATTTAGTGTTCCTTCTCTTGACAAGCAGAAATGGGATTTTAAAAATGCTAAGAAGAGATTTTTTAGATAAGTACAAACAGAGCCAGTTTCTCAACATCACAGTTCTTGAATGTAGTATACGGATAACATTGCTGGAAGAACAGAAAACAAACCACTATGTATTTTCCTTGTCCATTATTTCAGCAGTTCTCACGTGTTGGAATTTGTGCCATCTGAATTCTTTTCACTTGCATGAGTGGCTTACTGTCATTCATAAATAAAAAAATTCATATATATATATATATATATATTTGAAAAAAAATTACACAAAATTAAAAAATTACAGAAACTTTAACAGAAAAATAGAAAAAATAAAACTAGAAGTAAAGGATAGCAAAAGGCAAAGAAAAAAGAGAGAAAAGACATCTAAGGAGGCAACTTCTGATCTTCTTTGCAGCAGTTATAGACCTGATAGTTACCATCTCCACCCTCCCAAATTACATATCTTGGTTCCCTTCTTCCTATAAGCAACCCATTTTAATCAGTGAATCCCAAAATCACCAATTCGTTTTTATCCATTTTCAATGCTTCCTGTCCTATTTTGGAAGCAGGCAGCTAAAAGTTGTAGCAATGTCACATGTCCATTCTATAACAGTAGTCTTCACATTCTAGATCAGTGTTTCTGAACCTTGGCGACTTTAAGAGGTCTTGGACTTCAATTCCCAGAATTCCCCAGCCAGCTTTGCTGGGGAATTCTGGGAATTGAAGTCCACACATCTTAAAGTCACCAAGGTTAAGAAACACTGATCTAGATTTTGAAAGAGTTTATGCAAATCAGTGCAGTTTTCAAATTATTATTCACAAAATTGGAACTTTTTTTGTTGGGGGGAGGTTCTATGCAGCTCTGGTTACAGTATATTGTTCCATCTTATCCTTTCAGTATGCTTTATCTTAGCTTTTGTTTCTTATATGTAAAACTCTTACCCTCCCCTTTTTCCTCCCATTCCCCTGCAGGATCCCCATTGAGTAGAGGTTCTTCTTTCCAAGATACAGAGACAGACTCCTCTGGAGCCCCCCTGCTTAAAGTATATTGCTGAGAAACATGGACCTTGGGAACCCACAAAAGCAGCAAGGATTTTAAGTCAGCCTCCCTAGCAGGTGGTGGAGACGTAGTTTAGAAGCGAAGCGATGGGCAGTGGAATCTGATGCAAGCCATCAACTGTGCCTTCCCAGGAATACTTGATTTCTGTTGACATTTTCCAAGGTTGAACCTGCTGTAAACTTGCTTTAAGGTGACCATTGGTGCTTTTTGACAATTTCCTGGGCAATGTTGATCTCTGCTTGCGATGTGAATGCAGGTTATGTAGCAGTTACAGCTTTTTGCACATATCTTTTCCTTTGACCATTCTACCCTCCCCCTACCCTTGTCAGATAAGGACTCACAACTGGAAAATTTTCTTTTCCAGAATAAAAGTGTTCTTCTGCCTTATTCATACAACAGACTGTCAATGACTTGTCATTCACTCTCTCATTTGGGATCCAGACTTGATTGTTCTCATGTAATGCCCCTATCCCTTAAAATATGCACTCTTAATTGTAAATAACTCACCAGAACTCTTGATGAAACTTTGTTGATTTAAGAAATTTCACAATCCCTCCACTGAAATCTTCAGAAACTCTTACTGTCTTTCCTGTATTTTATTTTATTTTATTTTATTTTATTTTATTTTATTTTATTTTATTTTATTTTATTTTATTTTATTCTCTTTCCTTTCCCCCCGCCTCATATGAACCACGGGGTGCCTAGACGGTCTGGAAATGCAGGGTTTGGGGGGGGAGCTGTTACTGCATCTTAGGGTATTTTGATTCCTGTTGTGCTTTGGTGTTGTTTTTTTAAAGAGCAAATAAAGTGATATTTAAACAATGAATGTTGAAAGGTTGCCCCCTTTGTCTCATACAAGGGGACTAATTTAATGGCTAGAAATTCTGAGAGTTATCATTCCAACAAAATTGGAAAGCACACCAGGATGGAAAAAGGTAATTTAAAGGATGGCATCTGAGAAAGAAATAGGGTACTCTTCTTTTGGTAAATAAAGACATAACTTTTGCACAGTGCTCTAGTGGTTGTTTCTGGCTTCATTAGGAAATAAAAAATTGACTTGTATATGTAAAAATGTCACGTGACAGCAACAGTATTGCTGTAAAGAAGTGAGATATTTCTAATGTGTTCTTACTGGAAAGTTATTTAAGAAACGTTACCTGGATCTTTCTCTGCCAAAATGATGCAGTCCATAAGATGAGTCCTACAGGATCAGACCAGAAGCCTGAATACTCCAACATGTGGTTCCCCCGGAGCAGGAAGCTCACAGCTAGTTGACTTCCTTCTTGTTTCCTATCTATTGGCATTTAGAGGTATCAAACTCTTGAAAAAGCAGACATAATAATTCATCACTATAATGAAGAGCTACTAAAACAATTTTTGGCATTACACAGATGCTGCTATTTCTGCTCTTCCTCCCTTAAAAGGAATTTGACCTGTGGACATCTTCATTGCCAGCCATTCTTAACATACTGAGAATATCATAAGACAATCAATGCTCATTCCAACTAATCAGTAGAAGACTGCAATGGCATTCAGTCAGTATTCCCCTTCATCCATGCTTTAGTTTGTATTGTGTTGCTGCTTGGTGATTTAAACAGCTGAATGGTTACTATGAGGGGAAGATGCAAAGCAACCAAGACGCTATACTTCTGTTACACTTGGAAGACCTATTCCGCCTGACTCTTTGGGGAAAGGGAGAGAGTAACTAACTAACCTTCATCCTTAAGGTGGGACTGGGATTCACAGTCTCTCGATTTCTAGCCTGATGCTTTAACTGCTACACCAAACTAGCTTTATACTGTAGCTGAGCCGAAAATAATTTGGTTCTAGTGCTAAACACAGATGACCATGTGAGACCACACAGTTGCTGAGCTACTTCTGGAGTGGTGGATGTGCCCTGCATTATGGTGGAAATCACTGGCTACATGGGATGAATGGAGTTGCTATTTTGGTTTGATGAGTTGGAAGTGACTTGTGTGAGTCTGAACTGGGCCTGAACTAGGGAATGATTCTGGTCCCAGCACTGCTCCAAAGAACATCATCAAGCTACTACAGGTCCACTACCAAATCACGGATGAGCAAAGTGTTAAATATAGACCTAGTTTTTAGCAGCAGCAGCAGCCTGAAATGGTGACTAACAGTGAGTTGGGGCGACTGCTCATGAAGTTAACATGCATTTTCTTTGAAATGATATGTGTTTGCTCTGAAGAATGGAAGTATTTTGGAGGCCAATTGTAAGTTTGAGCAGAAAAGAGGAATTGCCTAAAAAGGTGCAGGCATAAATGTGTATCTTCTTCAAGAACACGTTGATTGCTTCAGAGGAATTCAGAGCTTAAAGTGCCCTGGACTTGAAGGACCAGTTTTCTCCATTCTCTGTTGCTAATCAGACACACACACACACACACACACACACACACACACCACAGCCACCACCCCTCACCCTAATCTCTGTTACCAATGTCCTATGTAAAAAGAAGTAACATCAGACTTCTTCCCATGACTGCCACCTTCACCACTGCCACTGCCTTCTTGTCTTTAATGTGATGCAAGATTTCTACATTAAGGAGAGTGATGTGATAAAACAGAGTCTTTCCATCTCCGATTCCAAGTAAGGATTTGTAGTTCTGAATGCCCCTTGATGTAGCAGAATACTTTGTTAATAGATAAACCAATTATCAACTCAGTCTAAGACCGTTCCTTCTGCTCTTACAAGAATTACATTTACTTGTACTGAATTTTGAACATGGTTTCCTGTTTTGTTGTATGGGAAAGTGGGGTAGAAACATATTATTGGGAAAACAGGAAAATTACAAACAAAAACGAAAACAAACACCCTAGCACAGGAGCAGGCAACTGGAAGTCAGCTTCATTTTATTTATTTATTTTTGGCCTCAAAGGTGCATAGTGGTGAAGCAGTATCTGAAATTTGGCTTCTTTTGAGTGACATGGAAGGGGAGCATTTATATTCCAAAACTTTAAGATCCCTATTGTGAAGTTTATGGAAAGGCCCCCGAACGGCATCTCTCAGTTTCAATGAGCCAATTTTGAGAGCACTCCTGGGGCTGTCAAACTGGCTAAGAGGGTGTGAGTAAACTGCCTTAGCCTAGCGTTTAGCACAAGAAACTCTATGAATGGCCTATAGGCTTATTTTTTGTTCTCCATCATAAGCAGTCATGTATGTTTGGCCTTGCCAACACAGCAAGGAAGCAAGATGCAGGACAAGTAAAAGTTTTCTGAATTGTGTCAGCTGGCTTTCAGACAGAGGCAGGCAACCTTTGGGGGATGAGCGCCCGTTTGGAATGCTAAGAGCAAGTGATTGGTGCTCCCACAAATTGGCTGCCATGGGAGACATGTCTATTACAAAAATGCCTGCCTTGATGAGCCTAGCCGGTCACAAGACATTTATTTACCAGAAGGTGAACTAGCACCCCCAGGGTGTTTCTACCATTGCAGTGGAATCCAAAAGCGTGGCTGCCAACAAATAGACAAAAGGCAAATACTTTGTAGTATTCCAGCTTCATTCATACATACATACATACATACATACATACATACATACATAATGAATGTTGGGGCAGGGAGCCAGGTAGATGTCTGGAGACCCAGTGCTGCCCACCTCTAATTCAAGATGACAGACTTGCTTGCAGGCAACAGGGCTGAACCCTGACACAATGAGAGACCACAGGCACACTTCCAAGGCCAACAGAACAGCAAGTGCTGATAATGAATCCAGCCAAACCATGGCTTTATAGTGGCTTGAGTTCAGGTGGGTGAGGTTGCAATGTTGTCTCATGCATGAGGGATACCAGAGGCTTGCTCATATGCAGCCAACATTCCAGAATTACACCTCTGACAGCAGAATTGCTAGTTTAGGATCAGAAGTAGTCTACAACCTCAAGAGGGGGCGCTCAGAACTACCCATCTCTTGGTCCTTCCTGGAACTTGAAATAATTCTCCTAGCAAGGACAGGGGGTGGAATGGATTTCACTAAATAAAACATTTCGTTCCCGGAGTATCAAGAAGGCAGGACAATCTCTGTCCCCCGGTGAGCTCTACGCAGAGTCCACGGAATCAAAATCCAGCTTGTTTATTTTTGACCTGTTATTGGCCAAAAATGTCTTACAGGACAGTGTCCTCTTAATGTGATTAAGACACAGAAAAAGCAGCCTGTCACTGGCCCCCCACTTGGACATTCTCAAGGGAGGAATGTCTACCTGGAGGAGATATTTACGTCAAAACGATTTTCCTTCCATTCTTCTGCACCTAAAGCACTGCTATCACTCCACCCCTTTTGGCAGCTGACAGCAATGACAAATACATTGTGCTGGACTTAAGGTTGAAGTCCGTTCTCATCGGATGTGTTTATTTTTATGGTAGTGGGACAGAGGGAGCAGGTTGTTTGCACTGACTCCAGCCAAGGCCTTCGTTCCTGAACATTTTGCTCTCTGGGTGCATCATTGCCCTGTGGCCTTGAAAAGGAAAAAAGTAGGGCTAATTCTAAGACTGAGCAATTTGCTATAATTCCTCCAGTTTTGTTTTCATGTAGCCTAGGAGATCGATTGGACTCAGGACTTGGGAGGGGAGCACAATCATATTGGCCTACACGCTGTTCTATCAAAATGATAATTCAATATTTGAAATGATCAAATGGATCTAGACCAGTGTTTTTCAAACTTGGCAACTTTAAGATGCGTGGACTTCGACTTCCAGAGTTCCCCAGCCAGCATTCCCCAACTGGCTGGGGAATTCTAAGAGTTGAAGTCCACACATCTTAAAGTTGCCAAGTTTGAAAAATGCTGATCTAGACTTTCCATTCACAGCAGTAAAAATAATCCATAGAGTCCTGAGAATTATTTCAGTACTTTGCACTGCCCAACACATTCCCTTTTACTGGACCACTGAATTCTGTTAACATCCCCCCTCCCCAAATTGGAGAAACCAATTAAATTAGCAGGACACTATGACAAAAAGGAGGACAAGTAAATATTTTACCCAGGGCCACTCTAAAAAAAGCCTTGTTCGGAGTTAACACTGTACAAGTCAATGTCTGCTTGTGCATAATTCCTACATAATTCTGTTCAGAGGAGCTTTCTTCTGAATCTATATGCAAAGACTGTGCAAGGAGTCAAGGCAAAGTATTTCTGAAGAAAACAAAGGGCTCTTGAAGGCTTAGCCAGCCTCCTCCAGATCTGTTGAGACCTTAAACCACCAGAATTCCCAGCTAGCATAGCCTCAAACAGCTACCCCTCTTGGCTTTAGGCATTAATAGGTCTATTTATTAAAGGGTCTCTTAGAGCTGCTTTTAAAATTGCATTCAAATTATTGTTCCCCTGCCAGGATATTCCTCCAATTGTTTTTTAAAGTTTTAAATTCCCCCAAATGAAATGGAGAGCTGGCTTCAGCATGTATCCTTTGAGGAACCATTCTTTTCGTCGGGGGGATGTTTTTACTTTCCCAATTATCAGAAAGAGACAGTGCTTCTGATCATGGCTGGATTCAACTGATTTTTTTCAGGAAGGGAAGAGGGTTTAGAATGTTGCAGGTGAAAGGCATTCCAGAAGATGTTAGTATGATCTCGCCATAACTCATGCTTTACACACCATAATGGCTAAATCAAAGCAAAGCACTTTGTGTTTTGTGTGAATCAGGCTATCCTGTTCAGAGATAATGGACCTTAACGTATTCTCTGAATGTAACCATTGTTGATTCTTAACTGTGGTTTATGACAGAGGCAAAAAAGCAGATGGAGGTCTGTAGCCACAAGATGGCAGGCTAGATGTATTTCTGCTGTTTAACCAATATGAGAGTTTTGAATGGTCATTCTGCATTCATTTAATGTGATTAGCTTTCCATAGCTTCTGAAGGTTTTTTGCTTCTATTTTCATTTCACCTCAGCAAAACCTCTTTTGAAATAAATTTCAAGAACTATTTATTTCAGGCAATGTTTCTCAACCTCAGCAACTTTAAGATGTGTGGACCAAACTCCCAGAATTCCCCAGCCAGTACTGTACGGTACATGAATTCTGGGAGTTGAAGTCCACACATCTTAAAGTTGCCGAGGTTGAGAAACACTGATTTAAGGTACTGAGAACCCCACCTTCCAGACAAAGGCAACAATGCTTTTTCAGGGCCTGTTACAGAACGAACCAAGCAATAACAGCTAAACACTACATTACAAAAAATATCAAGAATTAAAATGTCATTTAGAAAGCTAAAGAACATCCCTAGGATTTAAAAATATTTGCTGGTAAATATAAGAGTGGATGCCAAAAGCTTACAGAGGGAAATTCAGGTAAAAAAATTATGGGATAAATTATCAGAAAATTTCTTTTGGATTGCTTTTTATTGGGAAAAATTATAGACTTCAGCATTTAAGTTATCTGGCGGGATCTGATATAGATTAATAGCAATGGCCTGGTTCACATGCATGCCAACCCATAATGTGGTGTGTCACTTTTGAGTGATGGTTTAGTACTAACTGATAACCGTTCTGTTGAGTTTCATGCTGAAGTCTTAAGTCTACTAGGAGATACCAGAGAATGATCTCAGACCTTTTTCAAAGCACATACACAATCATGAATTAATTACACTGTAGATCTGGGGCATAGGTACACCAACTTTTTTAGATCAAGGGCAGCCTGTGGGGATTATGGAATATGTTGGAGATCACAAATTGGTGAGTTAAAGGGAAAAAGGGCTATGTAGAGGCAGACACTGGCAGTTCCATAGCAAAAGAAATTAGCCAGTGTTAAAACCAGTGTATTTAATTTAACTTTTATTACCAAGAGTTGATAGCAGTTCAGGAAGCCCCTAAAGAATAACATCTGTAGCAACTCAACAAAAGACATAATTCGGAAAAAAAATGGACATGGTAACCTGATAACAGAAGAAAAGAGTATACTGTGCTGTTTTTCAGGTTCAGATGGCTCCATTCTCACATCACACTCAACTTCTTCACTTACTTCTTAACAATTAGGCAACATTCTATGATTATCAAGCATTCCCAAATTTCACTTGAATTTCTGTATGGGTCCAGAATGTTCTAACTGATTTTTTGGCATTCCATCAAACCTTGTGGTTCCCCCCAAATATGCTGATTCCTCCCATGTAGACATGCAATTGGATGAATAATTGATGATTCCAGATGATCCCAGTAAGAATTGAAGAAAAGACATTGAATGAGAATGAATGGCAAAGACAAGTTAGTAATTTTATTTGGTCAAATAAAGACTCAGGTTTCAACTGAAAGCAAAAAAGAAAAAGTGGAGTGACTATACCAAATTTTAAGATATACTATTAAACTAGTTGATTGACCTGGATTACAGATTGGATTACATCACTATACAGTTAGATTAGGTCTATAGAAGGAGTAGGACTCTCGGTATGGCTGCATAAATATCTCTGGTCTGATATAAATAGAAATGTTCGGGTCATAAGACCATTTGATTATTAATAGCTTATTAAAAGTATGGGATAAATATAAGAGAAGAATAAACCAGGATTTATTACCTTAAATATTTATTTTCTTGAAGGCAAACATGCTATTTTGATCAGTGGAGAGATAATTTGTATAAACTGCAAGATTTAACTTTTAACAAAACAAAGGTGAACTCTTTTAAGACTCTCCTTGGAATGGTCAGAAATGCTTCATTAGTTTTAATAGCTTCTGATAAGCAGTGTAGTTCAAAAGAAATTACAAAAACAAGGTGAAACACTGAGAGGGCTTAAACACAGTGTAAGGGAGGGGGGCTATCAGTGTTGCCTCCTGGCGACTGCCTAGACAAGTCCCTGCAGTTTTCTTGGCAAGGTTTTTCAGAAGTGTTTTGCCCTTGCCTTCTTCTTCCTAGGGCTGAGAGAGAGGGACTGGCCCAAGGTCACCCAGTTGGCTTTGTGCCTAAGGCAGGACTAGAACTCACAGTCTTCTGGTTTCTAGCCTGGTGTCTTCACCACTACACCAAGCTGACTTTCATATGAGTTATTACTGATATATAATTCAGAAACAGAGAAATCAAAGATTGCATGATCACAAGAACAATTGATATGCAACAATGCAAATATAAATGGAAGATAAATATCAAGTTTACTGTGAATATTACGTTTGGAGTAAACTGGTACATGATGTTGGTTTTTTCCCCTCATTGGTACTCCAGTGTTTTACCCAAATGGATAATGTATATTCAAAGAGTTGCTGGAAATGTAATGATCAGGTTGGATTTTTTTTTTTCCATATTTTGTGGCAATGCCATGAACCTCAGCAATTCTAGAAGGTGATTCATCATAGAACGAAATAAATTTTAAATACTTACTTCCCCTTCTATCCAGTTTTGTTGTTGTTATTAAGTACCAGCAAGCTGTATATTCCTACAAAATATAGAGCTGACTTTCTACACTCAATTTCTTCATAGGAGGATTTGCACTTTCAGCTTTGGGAGTATATGTCAATGTAAATTTCATAACTAAAAATGTCTGAATAATTAAATTCAAATTAAATTTAATTGGACTATAGTTCTGCATATAAACTTCTGCACATCTGAAGTTTGGATTTCTCTTAACAAAAGGTCTTAAAACACCCAATTTTGTCTGACTGGTCATAAAGTTAAGGATGGACTGCTTCAGATTAGTTAGAAATTCTTGTAATTATTTTGACTGATAAAAATTATTAACAACTTTAAAAGTGCCAAACTGATATTTGATTATCTTTATATTTTCTTCCAATTTAATGTTATTAGCAGGAAGTTTTTCTGCTAGTAGAATGAGGAATGTTTTTCTCTTTTTCTTAACATGTTGTAAATTCTTATCTAAATTTTATAGTTTGTAAATCTTCCCCTTTTCTCTGTTTTCATTCTTAAACATGTTTTAAAACTGCCCAGCATTGCTGGGAGTCAGTCGGCATATCAATTTAATAAATTATTATTATCATTATTAAAAATAAAAAAGTATTGAATGAATAACTGACTGTATTACATAGGCTGAACAATTGAAAGAGTAGGAATTACTACTTGTTTTTTAAAAAGTTTATAGATATTAAAAGTTGGTATGCAGTTAAAGTGTTAACATCAACATTCTGCTTCTTCATTCCTTACTATAAAATTCTAACAAGGGGAATAACCACTTGTAAATCACTGCTGGCATTTTGTTTTAAACCATGGACTTTAACCTCATAAGTCACAAGGCCAGGTGTTTCTCCCTAGGGAGCTTGTACAACTTTCCCTCTATCGCTGACTACATCATAGGAAAAAGTTTCACCAGAAAGCCCCCACAAATGTTTACTTTTATGCTGTTGGGCATAAAGGATTTTTAGGAAATTATACTAATAATGGAATGGAAAGAGCAAAACTCAAGACTGCTACAAACTGCAAAGATGCCTTTTGAGCTTTTGTCAGTATGAACTAAGAAAAAAGTGAAGAGACAACTAGTCTTTATTGCCAGAGTACTTAGGCAAGACAACATTGAACTGAAAAAGGATTTTCAATAAGACTGCAGTTTGTTTGTTTGGCAAAGGTTGTGAGTTATGGAACCTAATGCCCCTTATTGAAAACCTTGTCTTTGCCATGTCTTAGATAAGCCTTGGGTTCCCATCAGCAATATGTTAAATCAGCGGTCTCCACAATAGGGCTGCATGCAGCCTAGGGAGGTACAAGACAATTCATCAGTTGACATCTGACGCTGGATGAGGTACCAAGACAGACCTGCTGCACAATTTGGGGGTCCTCCTGGACTTGTGGCACAAATTCATCTTGTGTGCCAATTACACCCATTCCCGGAAGGGGGAGGGGGGCTTGCTCATGGTCACTCATGCCTCAGTCACTTCCTGATTGGATTACTCTGAGTTCTAGTACCGCCTGAGGCACAAGCCAGGTGGATGACCTTGGGCCAGTCATACCCTCTCAGCCCCAGGAAGCAGGCAATGGCAAACCACTTCCGAAATCTTGCTAAGAAAACTGCAGGGACTGGTCCAGGCAGACACCAGGAGTCAACAATGACTTGAAGGCACACAAACAATGTGCTTTTCCTGGGATTTTGAGTTAGGTATTTTCAGTGTTTTATTTTGTAAGGCCTCTTCTTTTTAATGTATTTGTCAATAATGAGGTACTAAGAATTATATTATCTCGGGAATACACCTCATTTTTATTATTTTTATTGAAATATTGTTTTGTGTGCTAACCTGTCTTTTTATATTTGCATGTTCCTAACATAGCTCTTTTCAGGCTTCAATAGAATCTGAGGATTTTCACAACTGATTTGTGTTCACACATGCGCAACCAGGTGTGTCCGTGTGATTTACCTTGGTTACTTGGCAAGTTTATTTCTGTGGGTGGGTGGACCAGTAGGTTAGCATTAGGTTGTGCAAATTTAGCCCATTTGCTTAGTTTAAGATTCAGTGTGTGAACTAGGGATTTGTATCAATACTCTTGCGAAACTTTTCACAGCCTAGTTTGTGTTGTGGAGTTTTCAAACGTATTTCAAAACCTGTTTTTAAGCCTTAAAAAAAAATACCAAAAAAAGCCACCAACTTCAAACCGCAAGTCCTGACGGAGCTGGTTGACCTAAATCCGCTCGTATTCTGCTTAATTTATTTATCGTATTTATACGGCCGCCCATCTCACAAAACATGACGCCGGGCGGCGTACAATTAACAACTATACAATAACAATATTAAAAGAGACTCTACAATTAAAAACATTATTATAAAAGGCTAGGAGAGAGGATTAAATGTTACAACCAACGGGGCCACCTCATCCAGTCATTTTACAGAGTTGCTCTGGGGGAAGACAACGAACTGGGGGGGAATGAGCGGGGTAACAAATACAACAAGCACAAGGCACGAGTCAGTCCTTTTCAGACATTTTATTGCAAACGGCCAGCAGATCCGCGCAGCTAGCGCGCCCCGCTTCCCACCCGCCGCGAGCGTGTCTTCTGGACCTTCCCGTCGGCCCTCCTGCAGGAGGAGGTAACCGTGGCAACCGACGCCAAACACAGGGATTAACGGACCGTCTTTGACTTCCTTTCGGTGCGGATTGAAGGAGCTGGCTGCCAATCAAGCGGCGAGTTCGAGGGTTGGCCAAAACCTTTCCGGAACGGGTTGGGCAGAATGCGTTCCACTTCCGCTTCCGGCCGCGGTCTGAGGAGTGCGTGCTGAGGGGAGAGGGTGGCCCTTACGGAAGGGGAGAGCTCGGCCAGCGATCCAGGCGGTCATGGGGGCTAGCGGGGAAGAGGCTGCCGACAGCGAGGAGCGGTTCGACGGCATGTTGCTCGCCATGGCCCAGCAGCACCAGGGCGGCGTGCGTGAGGTAAAATGGAGGTCGGGCGGTCCTTGCTTCTTAAAGGCCTTCCTTTTGGAGCCTCTCCGCCTTGGAGTCGTTCCCTTCCCTCACGGAATCACAGCGGGAGAGGGTGGTTGTCCTTGTTGAACCCCCTGAAGCATCTCACGCGGGGATAGGGAGGAGGTCGCTCTGACCGGGCATAAGCGGCAGGGCTACCCTTCTATTCGGCAAAGGGGCCCAGAGAAATTAGACCTCGGACGAGCCGATGCTGCCGAATGAACGCCCCCCCAAATCACCGAAGAAAAGATCCGTAGGAGATGCCGGAAAATGATTTAAGATGTAGAATTCTAGCTTGTATCTCTGATTCAGAGAGAGCCAAGAAAGGTCAGGATAAATGTGAGTATATGGGGTGAACTGCCCTGAAGATATGCATGTTAAGCAGTGGCACTAAGGTTCTTGAAAGAATGGCCACTCCTGGAAAGGATTAGGGTAAAAAAACGATGTTAGAATAAATGCGCTACTTTTTAACATGCCACAAGACTTTTTGTTGTGGTTTAGTGGTTTCTATGGCATTTTAAAACTGGCACAGTTTCTCCTGTGATTTGTTGCTGCTGTAATTTCTAGTGTGTTCCAGAAAACATTTCTGATGAATGATCTGTTGAGAGGCTGAATCCTGGCTACCGGTAATCTAAAGCTCTTTTTGACCTTGGACCAGTTATAGCCCAAATGGGTATACTGTGTGGGGGTTCATATTTGTACAATACTCCTATTCTGAGCCAAATGCAAGTTCAGAGCCATCCTCTGGATCACTCTACAGTACAGAGATGGAGTTTACAAATCCCATTATGCTATGGCTTGCTTAATTGTGGTTTGTTGAATGTGTCAGAACCAAACACACTAGGCCATTAAGAAATCACCTGTTTCTTGGTATGAATCTGCATTCTTTTCTTGCAATTTTATTATAGCCATTAGACTCTTTCAGTTATTTTTTTATGCAGATTGGAATTTGCATTTAAATAATTCTGTGTTTGTGTACTGTACGGGTCATTGAGAGCACACATGTGGTACTGCTGAAGTGTTGGACAGAGATTGGGAGATGCAAGTTCAAGTCCATCCTTAGGCATGGAAGCTCAGTGAGTGACATTGGACCAGTCACACATTCTTAACCTACATTGCAATTTGTGGGGGTGGGATTAGAGGAAGAATTGCTATGTATTCCTCCTGGAGAAAAGGCAAAATACAAATCTAACAAATATAATGCAACTTTCCACTGCCTTCAGATGTGTTAGTATATATCTGTCATCCTTCCAATAACACGGCATTTGCTTTGTTGGTGGAGAATGATGGGAGTTGTAGTTCAGCATTTGAAGCTTATCCATTTAGAAAACACTGCTATTGCTTACTTCCTAATCTCTTTCCTGTCACTTGATGTTTTGGTGTCACTGAGTCTATAATGTTTATTCATTTATTTGCTATAGTTTCTGTGCTGCTCAATTCCTGAAAGATCTGCGCAACTTGCATCCAGTAATAATAAAATGTAAGGCAATAATCTTCACAGCGTAACAATAGCATCATTAACCATACCACCCAGTGAAGGCAAATTGTCCCAATATATGTGCACAAACATACTTCTGTGTGTATTGTTGCCATATACACAAACACATATGATGTCTTCATACATTTGACAAAGTAAATTGTCAAATGTATGAAATTGTTAATGAAATCTTAAGATAGTGGAGCGAATAAAAATTTATATAAGATCATTTTGTCAATACATTTTATACTTCAGTTAACATAATAGGTTCCAACTAAAGTCTTCTGGCACCTTCTGGCCACTTTCTCCTGTCGCCCAGTTCAATAGAGAAGTTTCCTCTGTAATACTAGGATTTGCCTTTACCTAAGGCTCGCTAAAGTTGATAATGATGAAAGGAAATACCTCTTCACACAGCAATAATGCTATAGAATATCCCACTGCTGAAACCTTAGATAGTTTTTAAAAGGCCTCAGGCAAATATAATAGCAAAAAATTGGTAAGTAATAGACATGGAATTCCTTACAGATTTATAAAGCAGAATACCAGAAAATCCTGACATACAGTTCACGGGTTGAATGGTGCCATACAAAGTCCTTTCCTGTTGACTTGATCCTCTTACCAGTGGAAGCAGATTAATTAACCAGGAGATGAAAATTTAGCATGTCATTGAAACCATGACTCAGCAACTAAAACTTTAAAGCCACCTTGCAAGAAATTTTACTACTCTACCTTAATATAAGATTTAAGTTCTTCTGCACAAGCTATCTCAAATAATTATGGATTAGCAGTTGAGTTTTTAATGCAGTTATGTGCGATACTACTTTTACTTATGCCATTTCAATTAAAATCAACAGTTTAAAGGATCAGCTGGTCTGTCAGAACAAGCATGGGAAAGCATTTCCACCTGGTAGGCTGACTACTCTATCGGGGGCTAAATGATGTCACTGTTTAGGTGTAGCTGTTCCTTTAATCCTATCATCACAGTGAATGGACAACAGAGACCAATTCTCTATAGCCAGATGACTGGTTTCTTTGTTTCATTTTCCTTTCTGCACAATTGATTCTGGAGTAGTTTATTCAAGATTGTGTCCTGGGGGCAGAAGAATCATTGAATCATTAGTATTAGCAAAACAATAACATTGTTTATATTATCTAGTCTTTGACCTTCTTAATACAGACAAACCCACCCTACATTAATGATGATACAGTGGTACCTCGAGTTACGAACTTAATCCGTTCCGTGACTCTGATCGCAACTCGAGTTGGTTGCAACTCGAGGTAAATTTTCCCATAAGGTTCAGTGTAAATACAGTTAATCCGTTCCGCCCTCCGAATTTGGTCGCACCACGAGGCAAATTTCCCCATAAGGTTCAATGTAAATACGGCTAATCCGCCCTCCGAATTTGGTCGCACCACGAGGCAAATTTCCCCATAAGGTTCAATGTAAATACATTCTTGCCAAGTCTGCTCTGCATTTTCTTTGGAGCCATGCTGACAAGCACACCAAAAACCTTCCAAACGCCACAAAACACACCACAAGCCTCACCGAATGTCTCCTTGCTACCGCGATCTCGCCCACAGGAAGCCGCAACCGTGTGGCAGCAGGGCAAATGGCCGCAGATCTGGTTCGTAGCTCGAGGCGGAGTTCGCATGTCGAGGTAAATTTTTGGGGCCGGAGCTGGTTGTATCTCGAAAAATTCGTAAGGAGGGGCGTTTGTAACTCGAGGTACCACTGTAATTATATTTGTATCCTGCCTTTATTTTTGTACAACTCAAGACAGCATGTATAATGGTCCCACCTCCTATTTTTCCCACAAGAACCCTGTGAGGTAGGTTGGGCTGAGAAAGAATGGCTAAAGTCACCCATTCAGCTTTCCTGCCTAAGGGGGGATTAAAACTCACTGTCTCCCAGTTTTGACTCCAACACCTTAACCACTACACCAAACTGGCTCTCCACAAGCAACTTGGGTAGGTGGGTCACTTCATATGGTGTTGTATGTTTTTTATATAAAAGAATATGTTCAAAATGTAGCTTGTAATGTGAACTCCCTTAATTATGCTACTTTTGTTTCTTACAGCTTGTGAACACCTTTTTCAGCTTCCTGAGACGCAAAACTGATTTCTTTGTAGGAGGAGGAGAAGGTGCTGCTGAGAAGGTATGTGATTTGGCTTATAGAGAGTTTCTCTTTAAGGTAGACAAATATTTCCCACATTGTGCTTTTGAATCTCCAATTTTCCTTGATTTTGCTGTAGTGCAATTCCATTCCATTCAGTTGCTGGCTCTGGAAAGAACCTGGAGAGGTCAAGTTATGCCTGACCTTATTTGAACAGGTTTATTTCGGAGTATGACAATATTAGATGTTTTGGGTTCATTTTGTTTGGTTAAGCTTTGACCAAAGGCTAGTTGAAAAGTTAGCATGTCAAAAACGTATTGGCCTGACTCAGACACCTAAGGATCAATGTTTACTTTGTTTGTTCTCTCCTAGAAAGTACTAAGTCCAATTCTTCAACAGTGGCTTGTTCCCAAAGAGCAGAGTTTCTCTAACCCGATTATGTGAAATGTTGTGCATGATCCAAATTACTCTCCATTTCCAAATCACTATTTCACTGATATAGTGATGGGGGAATATGACACATCATGTTTTTTTATTTTTTAACAAGTCTTCTGTAAGTGTTCCAAACAATGCTTTGTGATTTTTTTAAAAAAGATTTAATTGTTATCCATTCAATACAATGAATGAGCAGTTTAAATAGAATATTTCATTTATAAAATTTAGATTTTAAAAATATGCTCAAGCCATTTTATATATTTCTTCTGCATACTATAATTACTTATAAAGCCTTTCAGAAGTAGCTTTCACATTCTCTGAGTGATTTACAGTGTTGGCTCATACCTTTTGTCTTCAAAGGTCAGTCAGAATCTGTTTCTAAAGCTGATATAGGAAATTGGAAAGTGATCCTTACAGCTGTATATGTGTATTTAAATCCTGGGGAATTAAGCAACCTATAGGGGCTGTAGGGCAGCAGAAGTTAGGGGATTATGTGCAATAAGGGAAGTATCTAGAATACTGCTGTTTAAAATCTGTTTGCTCCCTAAACTAGTAAAATGAGTATTCCAAGTAGGGAATAAGGTCACTAGAATCTGAAATCAGATTTTCCGTTATGTGAGTAAGCCAGCAATTGCTAGGCTCATATATTAGGGCTGAGATATTCAGTTGTTCACCACTTAAAGAGTGCTCATCTCCTGTCCTTTTTTCAAATTGATGGCAGTAGACAAGGTCATAAGTTGGCATACGTCTCCAACATGTCACCGTCCAAAGGGCAAAATAGATTATGCATTACCAATTTCAGTGCTTCTGTTCATGTCCCTTGGCTCCTGCAGTAGCTGCGTAGGTCACCCATTAGTGGGAACCCTTGAAATTAAGCCAGTTGTGCAGTCAAATGATTGTGTCACCGCTTGGAGCAAACACACTGTAGCCCTGACCCTCAGGACTCCTCTAAACTGTGGACAAAGGTAGCCCTGTTCATTCTCACTGTGGACTCTTGGGAAAGGGGCAGATAAATCTTATTTTTTAAAAAACTTTCAACATCTGTGTTTCCTGTTACAGTCCTTTTTGGAGGAAGAAACAACATTTTAACCAGTAGTGAATGTGAATCTTTGTCTTCCCCAAATTAACTTTACAGACCTCATGCATTTAGCTCCCTGTAAAAAAAAATGGGAATAGTTTTAGAATTTGGGTAATAGTTTTAACCTTTTAAATATCAATCCTGATTCCCCTCATCAGAGCATTTATAAAATATTAAAGATGGAGGAGTGATTCCGAGCAGGTCTTCCTTTTGAAAGGTCTACTTTTTGTTCGCTTCTGTATCTCTGCCAAGAAAACAGCGTGGATGCAGTCACCAGGTATGGAGCTTGACTTGAGGTCATTTTTACAGCTTAGGTAACTGAGAATGATAAGGCCAATTCAGTCTTTAGAAAATTAAACTACTCTTCTATTCTCTCACGTCAGTTAATCACAGAGACTTTCAGTCGCCACAACAAACTTGCTCAGAAGGCACAGAAAGAGAAGAAGGCCCGTCAAGAGGCAGAGCAGCGGGAAAAAGCAGAACGAGCCGCTAAACTTGCCAAAGAAACTAAACAGGAAGACAGTGAGCCGAGGATTAAGGAGCTCACCGATGAAGAAGCAGAAAGATTGCAACTGGAAATAGACCAGGTGTAAATCTGGTTCACTATATTGGTGGGGCATAATATGGCTGCTATGTATTTGGAAATTCCCCAATTTGATTTTTATGTGGTCCATTCAGTGCTACCATTTGCTACATTTGCATATGACTGAAGATGTGGGATTACTACTATTTGTAAACAATACTTAAATGTGCTTATCACAAATAAAATGGGGCTTATGGAGGTATTACTCTTTTGAAACAGAGCAAAGAGAAGAAAGAAAATGAGGCCAAGAACATACCTGTCAAGTCTGTTGAAAATCCAATGGAATCTCCTGAGTCCAGCAAGCAAGTAATATATTTTTCAAGATTTTAGTTGCTGGCAACAAATGATGGTTGCTATTCTGTTTGCTATTTCATTGCTGAAAATAAGGAGTATGTTAGCCAGAATATAGTAAATACAACATGAAATTCTAGGATTTATTCAGGTAGATGCCAGAGGATCTCCAGATTGGCTTTGGGCAAAAGGGCCCTTGCAGTGTATCTTTAACACCTGGCTTCTTAAGCAGAGTAGACATTTAAGAAAGTTGAACTATATACATGTAGACTGCCTGAATTGCCAGCTATATAAATAATGCAGTAAACAGAAAAAATCCCCCGCTAAAAAGTTCTGAGAAGCATTTTGTGTACACTGCCTATGTTGTATAAGGATACTGATGAAGAAGAGGAAGATGAGAAGGACAAAGGCAAACTCAAACCAAACTCTGGAAATGGAGCAGACCTGCCAAACTACAGGTGGACACAGACCCTCTCTGAACTGGATGTAAGTGTAGATTTTGAAGCACGTACTAAGTTTTACCTAATAGCATCTGTTTGTTATGAGGGGACTGAATCAGTGAAATACTTAATTCTGATTCATAATCAGGTGGGTCTGTTTTGGATACTAAGGAAAAAATAGAGGCATCTGACCGTGGAAATCGACTAAATAGGGGATAGGTGTTTCACTTCACTAAAAGAGAGTTGGCCATAGAAAGCTGTTCTGTGTCGGAAATAGAACAGGAAACAGAGGGAACTGTAATAAAATAGATTGTTATACGTGCAGAGAAGAGCAACAAAGATGGTAAGGAGTTTGGAGGCTAAATCCTGTGAAAAATGGTTCAATAACTGGATATGTTTATCCTAAAGAAGAGAAAGCTAAGTGGGGACGTGGTGGTAGTTTTCCAATACTAAAAGGGCTGTGTGTCACAGGGAAGTGTCCTCTGGTGCCTGAGGGTAGGACAAGAACCAGCGGGTGGCAGCTTTACAGAGCGCTATTGAAACTTGAAATAAGGAATTTCCTGACCCTGAGAACTATCAAGCAATGGAACAGCCTGTCTCCTGAATCATGGGTGCTTCATCACTGGAAGTTTTCAGATAAAGCCATTTCTGTTGGTTTGAGGATTCCTGCCCTGGGCAGGAAGCTAGACTAGAAGACCTCCAAGATCCCTTCCAACCCTAGGATTTTATTAATTCTGATCTCCATGTCTTCCCTACCTGAGGTTTTCTGGAAGAATTCATTGTTCTCTCTTCCTGTTCTCTCTAGCTGGCCATCCCATTTGATGTGGCCTTCAGACTGAAGGGAAAGGATATGGTGGTTGATATACAGAGGCGCCATCTGAAGGTGGGCCTGAAAGGCCATCCCCCAGTGATTGATGGAGACCTATACAATGAGGTGAAGGTGGAGGAGAGCTCATGGCTGATTGAGGATGGAAAAATAGTCACTGTGCACTTGGAAAAGGTAAAAGCAAATAATTCGGGATTTTAGTTAATGGATGATTTTGCAAGAGTTCTCATATGTGCTGATTGTTTTGTATCTAGTACAGTGCTTCTCAATCTTCACATCTTTAAGATGTCTGGACTTCAACTCCCAGAATTCCCCAGCCAACGTGCTGGCTGGGGAATTCTGGGAGTTGAAGTCCAGACATCTTAAAGTTGCCAAGGTTGGGAAACACTGATCTAGTATCTCTTTAATAGAATATACCTAGTACTCCAAGTAAGATGTATACAGTAATATTGGGATGAGACAGAAGAATATGATTTTATCTTGCCATCTTTGCAAGAAAAAGAAAAAATGTTGAGTCCCTAATGCATATGCCACATCCAGAGAAGCATATCCCACATATATTCTACGCAATACTATTTCTCTTTTCACTGTAGATCAACAAGATGGAATGGTGGAACAAGTTAGTCCAAACAGACCCGGAGATTAACACCAAGAAAATTAACCCTGAGAATTCAAAAGTGAGTGATTCTTTGGTCAGGTTTTGTTTTAAATCAAGAATGCTGCTTAACCATTTGTGGTCCAAACGTAGATATTTCACTTCTGGAATGGATTGGCAGCCTTGGTGGCTGTAGGTGTAACCTAGGCACGCACACTCTTCACACACACAGATTGTCAGGGATCATGGCATGTGCGAGACCCTCACCTTTGCCACCTCCTCCACCCCTTGTGATGGCCACTGGAAATAGGAGTGATCCCAGCTGTAATATGAACAAGGATGGAGCAGATCCCTGCTGCTCAGCAGGCTATGGGTTAAAAGTGGGTCTCCCACCCAGGATTCAGAGGAGAGTAGGGAAACATGTGCTGTCTGTAGGCCTCAAGTTACCCTTCTGTGATTGAGAAGGATTAGTGTCACTGCATTTCACAGACTTGCAAGCTCTGTTGAAAGATTAATTGTTAGCAGCACACGATGGAATCAGTTACATTATTAAATTGTAACCACAGTCTGTTTCAGCAAATGGCAGCATCTGGCTGACCCTCTCAGGCAGGATTCCTTTTTGGTAGTCCTTTGGTAGCCCTCTGAAGTAGGCCAGGGCAGCAAACTGACACTGGAGATTCCAGGAATGTTATGCTATTGCTGTAGGGTTTATTAACAGGATTTTGAAAGCCAATGTAATTTCTTCTCCAAGTCCCTGCTTAACAGCTGACTCATACCCTCTCCAAGGTCAGCTCTGAATTCCTTTACAGTTAGTACTTGGATGGGAAACCTTTCCTGGGCTGTAGTTTCCAAACATCCAAGAAGAAAGGAGTGGCAAACTATTTTTTTAAAACTACAATCTAATGTGTTTTCCTAAGCAAGCATTAGCTTCTTTTTTTATATGCTGCTGGCAAGCAAAGATTTCCTCCTTCAAACATTTAGTAAGTTTCAACTGCGTGCTCTCTGAAGCTCTTCTTCAGAGGCCTTGATGAGGTGCTGCTGCTGCTGCTGCATATACAGCAGTGAAAACCAAGGAATAGGGCAGAAGACAGTTTTGGTGATTGTGGGACCAGAGAGAAACAATCTTACCTTGCTGTTTATACAAGTGATATCAGTGTTTCTTTATTAAGTGGTATATAAAAGTCTTCTCTAGAAAGTGAGCTACAAATTTATCAAATTAATATGTATTTCTCTAATATCTTTCTTTCAATTTCCAAGCTATCAGACTTGGATAGTGAAACACGCAGCATGGTAGAAAAAATGATGTATGATCAGCGGCAGAAATCAATGGGGCTTCCCACATCTGATGAGCAAAAGAAGCAGGACATACTAAAAAAGTGAGTAAGGCCAGTTTTACACTGTGTGAAGAAAGGAGCGAAAGCTTGTTTTCCAGCCAAGAACAGACTTGCCTCTTTTGAGCCTTTTAATAGGGGGAAGGCTCTGTGGTGAGAAGTGGCTCATTTATAAGGACAGTCCAGCAAGTAAGTGCTGCGTAGAGGCTAAGAAACCAGGCAGTACCATCTCGGCTTGAACTATGACGTGGTGTCTCTGCCTCTAATCTCCATGTGCCTCAAAGTCTGATAAGGCAACGCTCACTAGACAATCATGGATTTTATGGTTTTACTGCCTTGCTTGACAGAGATCTCAGTAGAAGCTTCTGTGAGTAATTCCCCTTTTACGGCCAGATAGGGTGATGCTCCCTGCACTCAGGTTGGAAACAGAGTAACTAAAGGGCAAACGCTTTTCGTCAGTCATTCTGAATGGCACAAGCAGAAGAAAAGGATAAAGCCAGAAGTGGTGGCAATTTCTGTCTCTTTCCTGGCTAATCTCCATAGGCACAATGTCAAGGCTTGGATATAATGCCTTTTCTGGTATCAGTAGTGACTGATTCAGACAAGCCATGTTGTACAGAAGATGCATGATTTTTGTTCTCGCGCTGCATTTTAGCCCTATCAGTCAACCAAGGCATGAGCTGTTTGCCTTGCTTCTCCTTCCAAGCTCTCCACCGCGACTCTTCTTTGGGTCTTAATTCTTGCCACTGCCTGTGATATCACTGAGGGTGTTCTTAGTTAATAATTCAGCTATTTCACAGATTGGCTCATTAAGAAATCTTGGAGAAGTGCCATTTGGCTCCAGCAATCAATATTCTTAATTTGTCAATTAGTTCTAAAACGTTACCCTTTGCCCCTTCTTCTGGGTACAGTTTTCAGATACAGTGTGGAAAAGTGGCCCCATGGAGTAGTCATAAGTGTCCTCTCAGTATGTTGGCTAAACAACATATTAGTAAGTAAAATGATTTGGCTGAAAAAAATGATGTGCTTTTAAGTGACCAGTGAAATCCATGTACACTGAGTTTTAGTAAATTGGAGTCAGTTCTGTGAGTATCTCCATGCCCCTGTTTCCATGTGTGTTTTAGTGGAAAGTTTATGGGGCAAAGCCTTCAGTATCTTTCTATAAAATGGGAGCGTTATCCTGGTTTTGCATAAATGTAATTGTATGAACTCTGCCAATTATATACACTCCAAGAATTAAACTCACTATAAAAGTGGTTAAAGCTTGAAAATAGTACTGTAAGTACTAAACGTGATCTAATAGTGGTAGATGGCATTGCTGAGATAATTGTGATGGCTATTACTATTTATGAGGAGTGTGACTTCCAAAAAGCCCTAGTAAGAAATCTTCCTTCAAGTGATGGCATTCTTAGTGCACAAACAAGAATATTTGCTTGCAATGGAAAATTCATGTTTGACCTGAAGCTGATGGTTCCTAAGGGCGTATTTGACTGATTTGTCATTGCTGATGCAGGCAACAACTATTGTGCTCCTTAATGGGGCAATTTTACTGATAGTGTGAAGGAGAGAGCTGATGTGATTCTACATAGATCATGGGCCGTAATGCCACAGTGATAGCTTAGGAACCTTACAAAATGGCAATTACTATAGCTTTTATTGCTTTTGCCTGGACTGGCCACTGCCTGCATTTTGAAAGCTGTTTTCCTTCCAGAGAGTTTGCTTAAAAAAAAGAGTTTTCTCCAAACTAGATTTCCCTTATTATATAATGAAGTTGGGCATTATCCTTCTGATGTATCTTTGCTGAGACCCTGCTTTATATGCAGGAGCCAAACTACCTAACATCAACAGTTAGAAACTATTTCCTTCTAATTTAATGCTTTTTTTGTGGGGGGGGGGGGTAGGGCCTTAGGTGCTGGTGCTCTTTATTTCTGTCAACTAATATGCATTTTTCTCCTTTTTACAGGTTCATGGAACAGCATCCAGAAATGGATTTTTCCAAAGCAAAATTCAACTAATACAATTTTCCCCTTTCTTTCTCCTTTCCTGACAAACTTTTAAATTTTAAACAGCAAAAAATTATGTACCTTTTCCTTTGGGATGATGCAGATATTCACATCACCCCATTTTTGGGTTAAAAAAATAGTTGTACTGGTGAATCCATATAGCATATTTCTTAGACTTCTGGATTTTCAACAGCAGCATCAGTTATCAGAAGTCTGTCCTTCATCTTTGTAAGACAATATTTTAGGGAGAGGAAGGATTGAAGCAAATGGGAGCTGTATTACAAAATAGCTACTTTCCCCTGGGCTTCTCTTAGTTTTGGAAAATTTGGAAAGGTATCATTTAAAAAAAATTTTTTTTGAAAATCTGAAGTTGATATTCATCTTTGACCATTCTCTGTCCCCCAGCTTCTGCTCCTAAATAAAGGGCTGGAAGTCTTGTCTTAAAAATACCATCACTCTTTTTTGTTGTTGTTGTTTCAAACCAAGCAACCACTGTACAGATATAACTCCATATAACAACACTGAAAGTGGCTTCAGAATCAAAAGAAACACTGACAATCTTTAGCATCTATTGCTTGTTCCATTTGAGCCATCAACTCCAAGGTGCAGCAGTGCAGGAATGTGTGTGCTGGGTATGTACAGGTTGCCATTTAGATGTTACAGTGAAAGCATGGAGAGCAGATTCATACCAAATCCATGTCTCTGCCAGTCAGTACTATTTATTACTTTCAGAATTAACACTGCAAACATAAGTAGTCAAGCTTGGAGACAATGTACATTTGTCCAGGATTTGGAATAGATCGCAAGAATGCTAAGATCCTTAATAATCTGAGATGCTGGTCTTATTTTCATTCCTCTAAATGTTTCTGTTCTCAGCTGTTTCTCCTAGACCACGTTGTAATTTATCTCAGAGCTTTGGTGGGAATAGACTCAAAAGTTTGAGGAGCTATAAAGTGCTTTATTGCTTCTGTTGCAATATTGGGGTTGGGGAGTTAAAAATCCAAAATTAAGGGCAATTGGGAGATGGTTATATTACTGACTCCTTCAAAGAGACTGACTTGTGCTCACCTTAAGTCAATCTCATGAACTGTGCTGACATCAGAAAATGATACGCCAGCAGTAAGTAAGGCTCTTCTGCTGTTAAAGGGGACATAATGAATAAGAAGCAGGTCTCTGGCCCGCTGAATATGAGCTACCCACCTTACCAGATGTATTCCTTTCAGCATTGGACATGTCAGTCAAGAATATTGAGTTCTCTTCTGTTGCTTACAAATAGCTTGTATTGTGCGTGCATGATTAAAAAGGTGATGCTTTCATGCGTTGTTAAACTCTCATCGGAGTACCCAGGAGCAGCTATCCAAGATAAATAGCAGCTCTAAATAAACTGTTCTGTACCTTTCTGCTCTCTTCAATTAATACATTTGTCCGTTGTTGTTTTACTCCAGTGAAGAAAGAGACCAACAATGGAATATAGGGTCACTTCCAGGATACCAGATAGCCTCTAGCAATGCATATATAAGCTGGAGGAGATACATATACTTTGGGTTACTCACAGCAATTTGTTTTAGAAGTTTTGGGAATACGGATCTCAGAATTCCAACCTCCATGGCTGTTGGCTCCTGGCTGGGAACTGGGCCTTGCAATTCTACTACATCTGGAGGATTGAAAAGGCTGGGAAAAAAGAACAAAACATAATAGTCAATTTCCATCAGCTCTGGCCTGTCAGATATTTCACATACTTCGGTGTTTCTCCCTGCTAGAAGCTGCCGATCGTTAATTTATTCTCAGGCTGTGCAGGTCAATGACTTAAGGAAAAAATGTGCTTGATTTATTGGTATCAAGCACATTTGGTGTGTGCCTGTGCGTGCTCCAAATTCCCCTTTTCTCTTGAATCTGGGTTGCTACACTCTATTTTCTGCCATGGGACAGTGGTATTAATTGCCTCTGCACAATTCTTGTAATCTGCTCAGCTTTAGACCTCAGTTGTCCTCTAGTCCTTGGCAACGAGGTCCTAGCAGGGCTTTCCTCAACATAGTAATGCTAAGAGAAAAGTTGATTGTGGAACATTTGATTATCCTATAGAAGAATTATCTATCTTGTTTGATGTCTTCTCATAAGGGAGCAAACAAAAAAAGTGGGGAAGGGAAAACCTGCCTGCAACTTTGCTCCTCCCCCCAAAAAAAAGTTTGTTGGAAATGTCATTGTTGAGAAAGCATAGGTAACAATTAAACAATTTGGTACCTGCCCTTGCTACTGCTCTGGACTTTCTGGTGCCTCTGTTTGACCTGAATTTGTGTTAAGTAGAAAACTAACATGCTATACATTTCCAGTGTTTCCTCCATAGGAGACACCATGCTGTACTTTAGGCACGGTGAACTCATTGGCTTATTTTTGTCCCTTGCCTCTCTCTTCATGATTAGCCAAGAGCAGCTGTCTGAGCTAAACAATCTTTAGATTATTTGACTTCCAGGTTGCTTATTCCAAGGCTAGAACTTTATGAGCTGTTTGCATTGGACTGTCTTTGCTGGATGTAAGCATGTGTGGTTTATGTGAACTCCTTGGCAGTGACCCCTATCATTTCCTGCAACCTAATTACAGACTTGAAGCCTTGGTGCCATGGTACAGGCTGGGTTAATGACTTTGTTTATACTGATACGAGCGATCCAGTTAAGGTCCAAGTCTTCTGGCACCTTCATTGAGAAAACGGCCCTCTGAGCCACGTGGAGACTTGATTTCTTTCTAACCAATCAGCCTGGGGCAGCCTTGTTTTTCAATGAACTGCTGCTGCTCGTCAAAGGGAGGTCAAGGCTGCTGAAGTGGGTGGATTTATTCACCCTTTCAGGAGCCTTATAAGCAGAGATGACAGCAGCCAAGGAAAGGACGAAAGAAGCCCCAGAGCAACAAGAAGGTGCTGTAGCTGAAGGGCTGGACACCTGCTCAAGCAGCAGGTGGGAGGAAAGCCCTTGCTTTCACAGTACCGAGCGAGTAAGCTTTGTAGAGCGCGTGAATATGGAGTACGAGAAGTGTCCGTGCCATCCTGAGGAAAACGAGAATGCCATTCTCTACACCCTCCTCAGTGAGAACTTGACTCCCCACAAGAGTAGCCGTGGCTCTTCCCAACAGCGTTGCTTGTGCCACAAGCGCCGCACTGTTTGCCTTCAGACCCCACAAGCCACCTGCCAGGCAGCTTCTGATGTCTTGGTGAAAACCATCAGCTTCATGAAGAATCTGCCTTCTTTCCAGCTCCTGCCTTGGGAAGACCAGCTCTTACTGCTGGACAGCTGCTGGGCTCCCCTTTTCCTTCTAGGCTTGGTGCAGGAGATGGTGACCTTTGAGGTTATGGAAACCCCAGTCCCCAGCATGCTGGAGAGGATCCTTCTTGATGGCCAGTGCAAGAGACAGGAGCTGCAGCGGGTGCAACCCACCTTGGCCAGCGTGCAGCGCCTCCAGTGCTGCTTAAACTCTTTCTGGAGCCTAGACTTGAGTCCTAAAGAATATGCCTATCTGAAAGGTGCAATTCTCTTCAACCCTGGTAAGTGCTGTGGCCCCGTGCATAGCTTGAGAATGCTAACAGAGGGCCCCACTTCACGCAACTGTTTCTTCCACATACTTGACGGGGGAAACAAGCTGTGTTCTTCCATAGACTTGCAGCTTGGGCTAGCTTCATGCCTTTTAGTGAGTCAAGGGTGTATATTGGTTTTAAAAAAAAACACTCTTTATAGGGGGGGAGCATCATAAATTATGGTGCTGTTTTTCTCCAAGTATTAAACTTTATATACCCAAAGTAGCATCTAGTGCTGCCATTAGAAGAACAGTAAGCCATCTGTTGAGGATGTTTTAATATAAATTCATGTATTGAACAAGCAGTTGGACCTAACAGCCCCTTCCAGTTCTCTGATACTAAGATACCTAGAAGTACCCACCTTAAAAAACACTTTTAGGGGGAAAAGAAACTGGAGAACCTCAAAACTGCTCAACGTGGACAGAATATGTTCATTGATCTGTAAATTAATGAATGTTTGTGGTATTGGACCTTTGAGCAAGGGCGAGCTTGTTGCGGACAAAAGCACTCCATGTTTAAGAGCACATGTAAATGTTCTTTATTAAAATATGTGGAGACATACCATAGTAGGCAAGATCTTAGAAGGATTTTTTCTTGTGGATAAAGGAAGCTGCTTTTTAATACTGTGTTTGACAGTGATAGTTTTCATAAAATACTTGATTACATCAGGGACATCTTTTTATGGTATTAGAAGTTTCTTTTTTATCAAGTTAAATGGAGCTGCAGATTGCATGATCTAATTTAAAAGGGGGTTGTAGTATTTTTGACAAGCAGTCCAAGCAAAACTCCTTCATCCAGGAAGTTCAGTACAATATTTTGGAGTCCCCTTTTTGCAGTATGGTGGAAGTTCTGGGGTAGCATTATAGAGCCAGTTTTTTCTTGTTGGAAACCAAGTATTGTATCGGATACTAAATATCTGAAAAATTGTGAGCATTTTTCAAGGGGATATAGATGAAAAGATACAGAATGCAACATTTCACAGCATCTATCACAAAAAGTGCAGCACCCCAACAATTTTAGCTACCAACTTCAAAAATCTAGAGTACTTTTTATCTTAAGAATAAACCTTTCACCCATTCTACCCACCCACTGATTGGCAAACCTTTGTCATCAGCTCTTTCCAACTGGCACCCAGATACGACTAATCAAACAATCCCATTAGTGGACATTTATATTCATTGCTGTGATATTCTCAACCACTCTCAGACTGGACACCTGATCCTTCTGGACTGTAACTCCCTTCAGCAGGGGAAGATCTATCATTCCTAGAATTATAAGCACCTCTGTTTTATTTGAATTCAACTTTAGTTTACTCAGTTTATCCTTCATTCAGTTTACCCACCTGTAGACAGATTTTTAGGGGAACCCCACCATTAACTGCTATGTGGAAATGTTAATGGGAATCACACAATAACCTTTAGCATATAATCAATGTGTAGTGGCTTCATGATGATGTTAAAAAGCAAGAGTACCAGAATAGAACTCTGATAGGTTTAATATAAAAACTTCCATTTTGTGGAGCCACCTCCTCCAAAGGTGTTTCTGCTTCTTCCTTAATGGATTTTTTTTTTCTGGGAAGGAAGGAAAAGATGGGGAAATAGAGAAGAGTTGTAAGATGGAGGATGATATGGGCTGCACCTCTGATAGAAGTCGGTAAATGAGGCACAGCAATTGCCTACAAAAACTGAGGAATAAATAATTAAGCTATTCTAACTCTAATTCTAACTCTAATGGGTTAATTTTGCATAATTTAATCTTCTATCACAATGCAAATGTGGGAAATCAGTTTACCTTTTCAAGGAGTCTGTGGTTCATCTGAGATTTTCTCTTCTCTCTCTCTGTCCCCCCCCTCCCCCCCAGACATTCCAGGTCTCAGGGCTTTCTCGTACATTGAGAGCCTCCAGCGAGAAGCTCAACAAGCACTCCAACAAGTCCTGGTGCTTCTACACTTGGAAGATCAAGGTCGATTTGCCAGAGTCCTGCTGAGTTCCTCCTCCTTGAGATCCATTCCTCCAGCTCTCATTACAGACCTTTTCTTCCAACCCATCATTGGAAAGACAGACATTCTTGAGCTTTTAACAGAAATGCTGCTGACGAAATAGTTTATGTAACCCTAACATCCTCATGCAGAAACAGCTATTGGGCCAGGCAGCACATACTTTGCTTGGTGTTCAATTCCAAGAGAATACACAATTAATTTTGGAACACGCAAGGGACAAAAGCACAGCATCTTAGCAGCCATTTTGCAAGCAAAGAGGGTGCTAGTGAGCAAATTCCTACTTTTTTTTATGGACAGCAGAATACAAGAATGCAAGATGCACCCAAGCCCTGTGAAGTATGGCACTTGTAGCAGGGTGTTTGGAGTAGGTAACTCCTGTGCCGGAGTAGCAGTGTTTGTAGCAAATGTATTGGCACCGTAAACTGTGCCAAGTCCTGGGTGCTCAGTGACACCAGTTGCCACCACGGTAGTTATGGAAGAAAAGCCCTGCCTGAACCAATCTTACTCAAACGTGCCTGCAGCTCCAAAGTGAGGCATACAGTATTGACTTTTACTTCATTTATATTGGTTTTGGTTTCAAAGTTCAATTTCTGTAAGGATGTCTTCCCTACAGAAAGACACCTGGGAACTGCCATTGCCTGGGAAATGTTCCACACCTTCCCTCCCAAACCATGATCCCAGGATTTCCCAGTAAAAAAGAGTCTTCTGGTCTTTCAGAATACATCCAACTTCTCCCAGCTCCTAAAAAGGATATGGCCTTACAAAAATGCAACTGAACAATTTTTAAAATAAAAATATTGACCTACAAAGTCATACATTCCAATCTTCAGGTGCAGATACTTTATTTTCATGCATCCTGACTTTATATAAAAGATTTGTGCATTGAGGAGACCTAAGGTCAGAAAATGTCATTTTACACTATTCATCATTTTCCTGCTTGATTGGGGTTTCTTTTCCCTCCAGCCTGCTTTGTATGCTGCCTAGAGCAGTTGCTTTTCTCCTCTCCAGTTTATAATGCTGTTCTATGCTGGTTTATGCCCTCTTTGCACAAACTTCCAATGTTAGTATTTTGTGAGCAGGTACTTCTTGTGATTTGTATGTAGTAAGACATGCTAAGTTATTATTTTTTAAGGAAAAAAAGAAATAAAAGGTTTTGCAGTTTGTTCAGTGACTGTCTATTAATAAGATTGAAAGGATATATATTACCAATTTAACATGATGTCTAGGTTCAAAGGTTACCCTAACCCATGATTTGCTTGACCATGTTTATCAAGTAAGCCACAATTAGTTAGATTTGCCCATAAAGCTAAACTATAAATAAATAAATCAAAATGGCTCACACAAGCTCCTAAGCCAAAACCAAGACTATGTGTCCAGTTCTGGATATCAATAGGCATTATTTCAGTGGTTTCAGAAAAGGAGGTCAGTGGTACAGCAAATAGGTTCTCTGATGAAAGGTCAGAGACCATGACTATGTTTACTCTGAAGGAGAGAAGGTTGAAGGGAACATAATAGATGCTTGAGCTGTCATAAGAGGGTCAAGATTTCTTCTCTGCTTTCTCAAAGGGCAGGAATAGATGGAGGAATGTTAGAAAGCAGTTTGGCCATGGGGTGACTTTCCTTGAGATGGTGACCTCTTATTGGCTGAAGTCTTTTAGGATGGTTAGACAAAATTTTCTACTTCTAGATTTCTAATAAATGGGCCCCAAGGCCCTTTCCAATTTATAACAGAGTTTCCATATTGCGCCAAACCATGTTTGTTTTATAAAACTCCAGATGACTGGACTAAGGACTCTTCCACACATTAGCCTTCAGCTGATCATCTCCCATGCTGAAACTGGCTGGAACTGAACCTGGCTTATGAAACTGCTGCTGGATTTCAATCCATTCCTCTTGGCAGGAGGGGAGTCAAGAGTTCTGTCCAGACAGGCATTACCATAAACCCCAGCTGGTGGGATTCCTATGCTTCTTTATCCCCCACCCCACATATGCCAGGAAAGCAAGGACCAATCTCTATCCCTTCCGAGGGCAAGTCTTGAAGGAGAGGTGGTCTCCATTGATAGTCCTTTTTAATGAGCCCCCTCTGTGGAGTCCAATTTGTACTTGGCACCTTCCCTTCCAACAAATCCACTGGGGAATTGGTGGTGCTGTTGGAGGGAACACCACTGTACTGTGGTATTATTCTTCCTGTCATGTGGGCTAGTTAGGGGAAACTGGCAAAACTCTTGTCATTTTCACCTGGATTTTAAAAAAAAGTCCATTGCCAAGGAAAAAAGTCCAGTCCTTCATTTGCAACACCCACCTGGTGAATTGCTGCTTGGCAGGACTGTGTATCCAAGATACAGAAGGAGCCCCTATAATGCAAAGTGTAGCCAGGGGCACGTTCCTCTGCCCAGATGCAGCCCCCCCAGAGGGGAGGCAGTGTGTTGGCCGCTCTGCACAGTAACCAATAGGAATGCAGAACTTGCCCAGGTCTTGCAGAATAAGCCTCAATATCTTAATGACCAAGCAATACATCTCAGTCCAGAAACTGCAGGGGCAGGGTTCATACAACATAGTTATCTAAAGAAACTATGTGTGGCATGTTGTCTAAATCAGTGTTTCTCAACTTCAGCAACTTTAAGATATGCGGATTTCAACTTCCAGAATTCCCCAGCCAGCAGGCTGGCTGGAAAATTCTGGGAATTGAAGTCCACACATCTTAAAGCTGCTGAAGTTGAGAAACACTGGTCTAAACTCAGTCCCTCAGTGAATACTTCCTCTTCACTGCCTGGATTCTACCCTCTAGCATTTCTATAAGGAAATCCTGATTTATTGAGCGTCAGAAGTCAGAGGAGGGAAAACTCAAATAGTCTGTAGGTCGGAAGTATATTTCCGACTAGAGAACCCTTAACATAGCATTCCTTATCTAGGGACCGTTCTGCTCATTCGACTTAGTCTTATCTCTATGGTCAAGGCATAGGACGCGGTTCTGAGCCGTCTTTCGATTGTATGGTGACGCCATCAGTCTGCGTCGCGAACCCGGTCACGCGTGAGTCACATGACGCGCCCGAGGCGTTGCAAGATGGCCGACGCGGCTCCCGCTTCTTCCTCCCCTCAGCGCGGCGACCGGTATTGCCTGGTGAGCCGCGTTCCAGCCCAGCTTCGCTCCGCCGATCTCCGCTCCTACTTCAGCCAGTTCATCGAAGCCGGCGGCTTCCTTTGCTTCCATTATCGGCATCGCCCTGAACGGGAAGAGGAGCTGAGCGGCCCTTCAAGGGCAGGAGGGCCGACCTGCTGCTGCCTGGTGGCGGTGAGGCCCGGGTGGTCTCTCCGCTTGGTCCGCATGTACTCGGGCAAACGGTGGATCGACGCGCAGGGGGAGACGCTGCCTGGGCGGTGCGTCATACGAAGAGTCCGGATTTCCCCAGATAAAGGTACAGTCTTAAGTGACCGAAGGGGAGCCCCTGGGGACGGGCACGATTGGCTCTGGGACATATTTCGCATCACGGGCGGGTTTCATTTCATAGTTTCTTTGGCTTTGTGTCTAGAATAGGGCTTTGTGAGGTGAACCTCAAACTGTGGGGTGAACCCCCTCGGGGAGGTGCAGACAGAAACCAGGGGAGGTGTGAAGAGCCTTTTAGTTAATAAATCACCTTTCCCAAACTTTCATTGTATTGTTTTCATTGTTCATTTGTGTTCATTTTGGGGTTTGGGTTTTTAGGGGAGATGTGTACATTAAGACTACACTAAAGGGAGTTGTGATGGCAAAAGGTTTAGGAACCGCTTGTCTAGAAGAAGGGAGTAGAAAGAGGATTTAAGGATTGGAGGGACCGCCTCTCCCTGGTTACATCTACCCATCCCATCAGAACCCGCAGGATAGGCATGTTATAGCTGCCATCTATTAAGGAATGAATATCTGACAGGAGCCAGGAAGAGAGCCTTTTCTGCCATGGTGCCCGCCCTTTGGGGCATCATTCCCTGGGACTTAGGTTGACCCTGACTCTTCTGGGCTTTAGAAAGAGCCTGAGACTTGGCTTTGCTGTCTTGCCTGGGGATCTGGCGGTGGTGATGTGGAGCCTGCTAAGTGGCTATATTGTTAGTAAATTGTATTACACCCTTGCAGATTATGTTTTTTATGGTTTTAGTAGCTTTTATTGTTTTTAATGTGTTTGAATTATTTTTGTATGATTTTGGTGTTTGCTTTTTTGGTATTGCTTTTTGTGTTAACTTCGTGAGCTGACCAGAGTCACGTATGTGAGATGGGCAGCTGTATAAATTGAACAAATAAACAAATGGAATTTAAACACAGTGTGAGAGCACCGTGCAAGCGTAGTAAATATTAGGGCTGTCAAATGTGGGCTGAAAAGCCAGAAGACAACTGCCATCTGGTGTTTTTGCAGCCCATATCCGGTAGCCCTAAAGAATACAAATTTTTGGTGCATTAGCCATCATGCTTATATGTATATTTATATGTTTATTTGCAGAGACCGGCATATTTTGTTACAAAACCAAAAAGGAGTTCAATACAATATCAGGAGAAACTTTCACTCAGGATGACTTCGAACGACTCCCTGAGTTGAATCCTCCCGCAGTAATGCCTCATGGAAATGTGGGAACTCCGTTGCGAGTCTTCTTGGAGCTTATCAGAACCTGCCGGATGCCCACCCGTGTAATTAAAAAGCTGCAGTTGCAGTTCCCTAAATCTGGCTCATCTCGCAGATATGGGAATGTACCATTTTCATATGAGGGGACTGATATTATTATAGAAGAGGAGCGAGTTTACACAGCTACAGGAGAGGAACTAACAGAAGGAGACCACTTGCCAAGAGCCCAGATAGTAAATCACGATGATACAGAAGAGAATGACCGGGAAGATCCAGAAAAGAAAGAAACAGATGACTCTGAACCGGACTGCGTAAGTAGTTTCTTCTAATTGTCAAACATGAAGCTATCATGTATGTTGTTATCTAGTTAAAGTTACGAGTTTATTTCCTTGAGAAAAAAAGAACATTCTTTTGATAAGTCTTATTAATGCCTACAAGCTGGAAAAGGTTCTTGTGAAGCTGAACTCAAAGCTGATTAGCCTAAGCAACCCCAATGAGTTTCTGGCCTTTGGACTGAGATTTTTTAGTTTTGCATTCTCAGAACTGCCCAAGATAATCTAATGGTAAACAGTTTGCATTGGAAGTTGTGTACTTTAATAGAAAGATCCCTTTTTTCCCCCAGAGTACACAGCTAAAATTAAAAAAAAAAAAAAAAACTTCTAAGGAGAATGGTATTTTCATAATTCTGATGAAAGGGGGCCAAGCGAAATTTCAGCTGTATTGTTCTTTTGGTTCTGCTACAGGAGGAGGATGATGATAGATGTGAAGAGTGGGAACGGCATGAGGCCTTGCATGAAGATGTCACCAGCCAGGAACGCACAAAGGAACGTTTGTATGAGGAGGAAATTGAGCTAAAGTGGGAGAAAGGAGGCTCTGGATTGGTGTTCTACACAGATGCACAGTATTGGCAAGAAGATGGAGCAGGTAAATTTGTAAATGTCTTAATTTAATTCTGTATTGCTACTAAAATCCAGATGCTTTTTTAATGAGATGCTTTTGTATCCTGTTTGTAAATGCTTGGCCCTCTCTTATTAATGAAACATATGGAAATGCTGAAGCCTGGAGTATTTAATGCAGAAATATCAAAGGCAGGGTTAGTTACTGGCATCCATCTTCCTTCCTTCCTCCCTCCCTCCCTCCCCTCCCCAAAGATTAGGGTAGAATGAGGACAATTAGAGCAAAGCTTTAATAGATATTATTGGTATAGGGCAAGTTCATGGAGGAGAGGGTAGCTCTTTTCATGTCCCCATTTTATAAAAAGCTATGAATGAAACATGATATGTAACTTGGCTTTCTTTCAGCACATGCAGAATTTAAAGGAGGGTGATGTTAGTAAAGGAAGGGTGGTGGCAGTGAGTTGCATATACTCCTTTCTTGACACAGAACCTTTCTTTTGACAGATTTTGATGAACAGACAGCTGATGACTGGGATGTCGACATGAGTATCTACTATGAAAAAGGTATTGATCTGTGTTGCCTGGAATAGATAGAACCTGGAGTCCATGCTTAGTGTAACTGGAAGGTTCAGTTTAGCAAGAATTTGACTTGCTGTCCTGGCCAGGGTGAGATACTACAATCATCTTGCACTGGCATCCTTTCAAACACAATTCACAATTGAGAATATGTAAATTACCTTGTTCTTCAATGCAACACTACAGGTAATCCTCACTTAATGACTAGCCTGTTTAGCGACCATTTGAGATTATGACAGCACTGAAAAAGTAACTTTATGACCAGTCGTCTCACTTGTGACCGTTGCAGCATCCTGCGGTCATGTGATTGCCATTTGCTCGCTTCACAGCTGGCTTCTGACAAGCAGAGTCAGTGGAGAAGCCAGCAGTGAAATCACAAGTTGCAGTCACAGGATGTCTTGCTTAATGACCATGTCACTTAGCAATGGAGTTGTCAGTCCCAATTGGGGTAGTTAAGCAAGGACTACCTGTATGGCTAAATTTCAAAGGATCTGCTGCAGATCTTTGTAATATAGGCTAGGGGCTCTTCTATTGTATCTTCCTAGTTGCTCTCTTGTCCTCTCACATATGGGCTTGCAGTGGCATGTAACACTTTAAAATTCCCTCTGCTTTGGTTTGTATTTCCTTATTTATCAATATGAACAGGAGTTGTTCACTTCATCTCATCTTCTTCTAAACCATCTCATAACATTTGTATCTAAAATCCAAAAGCAGCAAATTCCTCACCAAAATGACTTCTCTCCCTCTTCCCTTAAAGAAGTGAAATATTTCCTTATATTTATATTATATTTTCAAGGCTTTATTTTTGATTCTGTAGAACAAACAGAATGTTTGAAGATCAAATAGGGTAATTAAAGGAGACTACGTTTTGCTGTCAGTCCATTTTTCAAGGCACTGAATGTAAAATCAGCCCTAATTAAATAGAAGCCAGTTCAGCCGAACAAAACAGGATTGGTGAAAAGAGGAATTCTTGGTGGCTGTTCTTGGAAATCGATCCCTTTGAAAACTGAACTCAAGCCCTGAACTCCTGTGAACATCTGAAGCTGCCTTTGCCTAAACTAATACTTCCTTTTCTAACTGAAGTGACTGTCCAAAGTCTTGGTGGACATTTTTCCCTGTTTTCTGCCTGGTCGCATTTAACCAGAAGTATTCAGGCCTTCTGTATACAATACCCCATATGTAGACAATGCCTCCCTCCTCTGTATCCTATTGGCTTTTCTCCTCTTTTCTTATGGCAGAGAAATTATGCGGGATTTCCATTCATTCTAGGTGGTGGTGACAAGGATGCTCGAGATTTGGTACAGATACGGTTTGAACAGAGACTCCGGGATGGTTTAGAAGATGGGTCTGTCCTGGGTCAACGAATTGGGAACTTTGAAAAATATACCAAGGTAAAATCTGAAGTTGGAATATACTACTTATTTCTGCAACAAAATATAGCAGATTTTGAAAAGCCTTCATTCAGTCATTGAGATCACAATTTTGCTATAGATATTAATGAAACGTGTGCTTGTAAGGAGAATGATTGCTGTTGTGTCATACTGAGGCCCCTAATAAAGTTGATCTGCTTCTGATACTGATGATATTAAGATGTTTCTTTAATTAAAAACCTGATTCCTCTCTTTTTTCTGACATCAGTGCTTTGTTGCTTTAGAACTACTTTTCTTTCTCTGCCAGGGCATTGGTCGAAAAGTGATGGAAAGGCAGGGCTGGACTGAGGGCCTTGGCTTGGGAAGCAGCAGTTCAGGGATGGCTGAAGCCCTCGACAATGAGGGCCGGAATCCCAAATGCAAGAGGGGCTTGGGGTAAGTGATGTGAGTCTCTTTCAAAGTAAGTGCAATTAACCTCCATGTAAAGATCCATGTGAATGGGCTGGTGGTCTCTATGCACATGTGAATGGGTTGGTGGTCTCAAGTGTCAGGCTTGTGTTGAAAATATGTTCACATGAAAGCAGTCTGGCATTCTGGGGGAATGTTGTAGCATTCTTACAGTCATGCTATCTGAGTATGATGCAAATTGGAGTTCAAAACATTTGGGGGATACTAGATTCCTTTCTTGCACTAAAGGCTATTTATAAGAATGAACAGACATAAGCCTTCAGTTCCATGGTTACTGTAAAATGGGGGAACAAACTTGCATTACATATGTAACTAGTTTCGCTGTAGCTAAAGTCTCTGCAGTCAGGAAGCCTCCTAGAAACTGGAGTATTTTTCACAAGGGTTAGGAATGGTAATACTACCACATATTAAGGGAAAAGTTTTCTTTTTATATATATAATAATTTTATTTAAGATTATAATCACAGCCATAAAACTAATACAAACTAAAAGAAAGAAGACTAAAAGGAAATGGTGCAGAAAAAAAGGAAAAAATAGGAGAAATAGAAAAGAAAAAATAAGAATATAGTAAAGAAAAGAAAAGAAATATATAAAGAAGTGACTTCCCATTTTCATCATAACAAGTATAAACAAATTTAGTAACTTATCACCTTCTCTTAAAATACAACCAATGGTCCCTTCTTCCCATATCCCATCTCTTATCTATAAACAAATCCATAAAGCATGGTCACTTCAGTCCTGGTGTCAGCAGAAGTCCATTAAAGGTTACCAGAGATAACAACATATCTGTTTTAATCTTGATCAAATAAACCAACTTTACATTCTTTCCTTTTACTTCTAACAATCTTAATCTTTAGTCTATTGAAATAATGTCATAGAATTTGATTTCTTTTCATTATTTCTTTGTCCCTTCTCACAAGATTCTTCAAAACTTTAACAAGCCTCTTTTGTAAATCCAGTATAGGAAAATTATCCAGGTTACTCTTTTGGTTTATTGTTTGTATATCCCCTTTAATTATTAAGACATCAGCCAGTTTCTTTTATATGTAACATCTTTTTCCATGTCATTTTTGTAGCCTATCATTTGTAAATCCACTTTCAACTTAGTCACGATCTTGTCAGGTAGAACTTGTTCCTCTTCCATACCATCTTTTAGACACAGTTTCTCCATAGAGGCAGATGTCTCTCTTGATACTTTTAAAATTAACTTCTGAGTCCATTGTTCAAAAATGTCCTTCAGTATGTCCAATGTTAGAATATATATTGCTTCATTCTGTAATTGTAAGTTGAATGTATGTGTTCTTCAACTTTAATTGTAATCTTTAGTTCCCTCTAGTGTCCAATTTTTAAAATCTTATTATTTTTTAATTTTAAAAAAAGCATTTTCCCATGGGAAGGATTCTTTATAATTAATTCCAAAATCTTATTTCAAATTCATGAGGATCACAAAAGGATTGCATCAATTAAATTCTTTTTTATTGGCTAGATTCGTGAATTTTTTTCTCTACTGTATTTTTTATAACATTGCACGGAGATGAAGGCAGCTGATGTACTCTGCCTCGTCCCTGAAGACTGATTCATTCTCTGCTTTTCTTTAGGTATCACGGTGAGAAACTCCAGACTTTCACCAAACCCAAGAAGCCACGTAGGGATGGCTGCAGCCTCATTTCTACCATCTATGATGACCCACATCCTGTGGACTCAGAAGATCAGCTTCTCCGGCGCCAGCTGCCAATCAGCATGAAGTACCGGCAAGAGGTGGCCTTTGTCCACGCCAGGCATGGCGTTCAGGAGAATTCCAGTTCTTCTTGAAAGACTTGCCAGCAAAGAAGGACTTTCAGATTGTGTCTGCTTTTGCAATGGCAAACTTTTTCTTCATATTATTTTTATTATTACTGTCTATTATTGAACAAAACATGTACTATAGCCAAATCAGGTCAAGTTTTAATTATTTATATTAAAAGAAAAAAAACAACAACCCTGGGTACTGCTTCTTGGCGCTTCATTGTAAACTTAATTGAAGGGTAATTACTGATACCACCTCTGCATGCCCGCAGTTCTTAAATCTACCCTGTAATCAGTCTATATGAAATCTTGCATTTTCATCCTTGATTTAAGGTGTGTCCTGTATACGCCTTTTTTTGCAGTGAAGGGTGTTTGGCTTAGGATACAGTGTTAATTAAAGAGCAATAGTTATGCATAAGTATTTTAGTTCCTACTGACTAAAAGAGGAGTGAACCTGACCAACAAGATTGAACTCCATGAGTTATGTACAGTAATGTTTATTTGGTCAATGACAAGCAAAATTTAAAAATACACAACACAAAAGTAAAATCAAATGGGTGAGATAAAATACTAACATAACAAGGCATCTCTATAATGAATTATAGAGAGAGTACTATAATACAAACATTTTTCTCAATTTCTTTGTTTCGATTTTATTAAGGCACTCCCATTCATCTGAAGCCTCTAGAAATTTACTTTCTTCACCAGAAAAATGTATTTTCCCACACAGGTCCCTGGAGGTGTTTTGCAGCCAGGTGACTTTTCCCAACACAAGGGAATTCAGATAATTCACCATTCGTTTGCCAATGGAAGAACCTGCCTGGCAGGTGCGATGGTGTGGCAGGGCGATCCAAGAAAGAACACAGCATAAAAATCCCCTCCTTCTCCACACGCACACAACATTCACACAGCCCGCAGTACTTTCCCAGAGGAATCTATTTCAGCAGTGGGAGAGAAAGTAAAAAGCCTGGCTGAGTATTGCTGCTCTTACAGCCAGTTTCTCAGTGTTTCTCACCCTTGGCAACTTTCAGATATGGGGACTTCAACTCCCAGAATTCCCAGCCAGCAAAGCTGGCTGGGGAATTCTGGGAGTTGAAGTCCACTTTTCTGAAAGTTGCCAAGGGTGAGAAACACTGCTCTGACTAATACTTCAGTTTACATGCAGCAACACTTCCAAAGACTCTGACTGGCTTACAGTTAACAACATAAAATTAAAGCAAAGAAAACCAGCAACCTAACCACAAACAAAATTAGTCTCTGGCATTGCAATATAATAATCCTTTAGCCATGATTGCTGTGGCAAACTAGCGACAAACCTTCCTTTGCGACTTGCAAAGAGAGGCACCCCTCACTTCCACAGGTCATTCCTTCTTTCTGCTCTTGCTGCTATTCCCCTTGGCCACCCCTAGAGGGTGCCTGCCGAACAGCAAAACGACCGGCTCCTATTACTTGGCCACAACGCAGCACCTCCCATCCTGCAGGGGGCGCTCGTCGCTCGCTCATGCAGTGATCGCTTCCTGAGGCAAGTTCACTCGCAGCTTCCGCATGACGCCTGCTGCTTCCAGCCTGGTTAGACTCCGCTTACCATCGAGGCGGCCCGGGATAGAGCGCCGGCCTCCTGCTCCCCGCCAATCCCGGCTCGGCGTGGCTTCGTGCGTTTACCGTAGAAGTAAGAAAGGGTAGAGAAGCGCTCTTTCGTGCATGGAGGTCCTCTTCCTAACGAGTGGAGGCTGCCGGTAGAAGACATCAAAGCGAAATCCCAGGTGGATCCTGTGGAACTTTAGGATCCGCGGATTCTGCCTCGAAGATCCAAAAGGTCCTGACGGCGCTTCTCCGGGTGGCCGCGGAGCCCCGTCTCTCTCCTTCCAAGCTGCGGCCCGGTGCACTGAGCCGAGGAGTGGCGTAGAAGGGGGCTTCTCCCTTGCCAAAAGGGGCTGCGGCTCTTGCCGCCCTTCCCGGCTCTCTCCACGCCAGCCTTGTCGGGAAAGGGGGCGTCCTCTCCCACTGGGGAAAAAGGAACAACTTCGGGCTCAGAGACCCCTACCCGGTCTGAGCTCAGATGAGGGGCTCCCCAGTGAATTAGCAGCACCCAAATCTGGATTATTTCCCCGAGCCACTGGGGGGGGGGGGGGGAGTTTCCATTACAAATAAATACAACTTTTGTTACTTTTGGCAAGCCTTTATGGACTTTCTGCTGACCCCCGGACTGAAAAGATGGTGCTTTATGGCTTTATGGCTGTAAGGGATGGGATATGGGATGAAGAGATCATTGTTTGTAACAGTGGAGGGGAGTGAAGAGTCACTAAATTTGTTTATACTTGTGATAAAGGTTGGAAGTCACTTCTTCTTTTCTCTTTATTATGTTCTTCTCTTTTTCTTCTTTTCCCTTGCGCCTTTTATCCTTTCTCTTTACGTTTAGTTTGTATTTTACTATCGTAATCAAAATTCTTAATAAAATTATGTCAAGAACAAATAAATAAAATTTAAAAATATGTAACATGGGGGTTGGATTTAGACTTAATGCAAAAACCTTGAATTTAGCAGTCTTTTGGAGTGAGCAGTTGGTATACGTTATGTCTGCTTTTAATACTTCCACTTTTTAGGTCTAGCCAAGACATTCTAAATGTATGTCATGAAATGTGAAGTATGAATGTAACAAGGGTTTATCATACAAGCGTGTTTGCCACACAGTAAAAGTAGATTTTCATTTTCTTTTAGGTGGAGAGCAAACACAGGTATAATAGCATGGATTCATCCCTGTCTTCCGTTCTTATTTCTTTCTGATGTCTGTTTTTTAGGAGAAAGAAACGTGCAGCATGGCAAAAAACCACAAACAGTCTTCACTAGCCTTTGGTCAGGTAGTGATTGGGCCTCCCGGCTCAGGAAAAACCACCTATTGTCTTGGCATGCAGGAATTCCTGTCTGCGATTGGGCGCAAGGTAGCTGTGGTGAACCTGGACCCAGCAAATGAAGGGATTCCATACCAGTGTGCTGTAGATGTCTCTGAACTGATCACCTTGGCTGATGTGATGGAGAATTTGAAACTTGGCCCCAATGGTGGCTTAATCTACTGCATGGAGTACCTAGAAGCAAATTTTGACTGGCTACAGGAGAAACTGGACCAACTGAAAGGGCATTACTTCTTATTTGATTGCCCTGGACAAGTGGAACTCTGTACCCATCATAATTCATTGAGAAACATCTTTGCTCAACTTGCTAAGTGGAATTTCAGGGTATGTTTGGCCCAGAGAAAGTGAGAGTATTCCTGAAGGCCAAACCTCAACCTCATTCTGTCCCAATCGCTGTGTGATAACAGTTGCCTTTTCAAACTAGTTTCAGGTGACAAGCCGTGAAGCAGTTGTAAAACATATTATGATGCATCTTATATTTTTGCAATGTTTGGTAGAAGTTTCATGAGCTTGAAAGGAAGATATATTCAACTAGGACTGATCTGGACTGCAAAAATCCAGACAATCACTAGATGGCAGCAAAGAAAAAGAGAAACCTTTAAGGGAGATCTGGTAGCCTGAATTTAACTGACAGTCTCTACACTAGCAGTGCTATTGATATGTTTATTTTAATGTGTTAATTAGTGGTATCACTAGAGTCCTGGGATCTTGGGGTTCTGTACCTTGGTTCCAAATATGCTTTCAATTTGAAAATCTTCCTTATCCTTTATTTACTGTCTACCTTGCATCAAAATGTTGTTAAAATTATATTGGAAACCTAAATCTCTTCTAGTAGGAAATGTAGCAAAGAGTTTGTGCCTGTGGCTCTCTAGTTGTTGCTAAACCACAGTGTGACCAGTGTAGGGGAGTGCTTATAATTCAGGATAATCTGGAGGACTACAAGTTTCCAGTCCCACTCCTGACAGAGCCTTGTTTACTGTATAGGTGACTTCTACATACTTTTTTTCTTCCTGGCGTTTTTCCCACAAGTGCAGGGTCTGCTTTTTTCAGATCAACCGAACGTTGATTCATTTGGTTGCAACAGGAATTGACCAACTGGCTTGTTGCCCAAGCCTGACATCATGGGCTCAGAGTGACTGGCCCAAAGTCACCCAGCCAACTTTCATGCCTAAGGCGAGACTAGAACTCACAGTCTCCTGCTTTCTAGCCTGGAGCCTTCACCACTAGACCAAACTGGCTCTCAACTGTCTGCATATATTAAACTATTGGAATGCCTTGGCTCTGATAGCACTAATTTCTCATCTTTCCATATCCTTTTGTTTGCCCTTTGTAGCTGGCTGCTGTTCATCTGGTAGATTCTCATTACTGCACAGACCCTGGCAAATTCATCTCTGTTCTCTGCACTTCCCTCGCCACGATGCTGCACGTAGAATTGCCCCATGTCAACATCCTCTCCAAAATGGACCTGATTGAGCAGTATGGGAAGTTAGGTGAGAGCAGATGGACCTTAGGGAACAGTGGGACTGATTAAGGTAACTTCTAAGTGCCCATTACACAGCAAATCAGAAGGTGTAGGTAATGACTTGGGTCTCCTGAGGGCAGCCATTGTTCATTTATAGTTGGGTGGTTGTTGGAGAAGTTTATCCAAGATTTTGTCAGTCAGAAGACTGCCTAGATAAACTACTACTCCAATCGAAGTCAAATCTTTATAGCAGAAATATACTTATTTTGGAAGCAGGGCTAGCTGTTGCTGAGACTAATTGGAAACCATGCTCTGCTCATCATAAATAAACTGCCAAATTCTCTTTTAATTACAGCAATTCAATAATTGGAGCATTTCCCATTCAGGAAAAAGATTGAATTTCTGCCCATCAAGTACACGTGAAAAGCAACATTACAGCTTAGCTTGTTCCTTTCTCCATGAATTTACTGAAGATTTCTTTCCCCTTTCACTTGCCTTACAGCATTTAATCTAGATTATTACACAGAAGTTCTCGATCTGTCCTACTTAGTGGACCACTTGGCTTCAGATCCTTTCTTCAAGAATTACCAGCGCCTGAACAAGAAGCTTGTGGAGGTGATTGAAGACTACAGTTTGGTGTCTTTTCTTCCTCTCAATGTCCAGGTAAGCAAGCCAAGGAAAGGAACAAATGAAGCTTTGTGCAGTACACATCGATTTCTCTCCACCATTTTACCTACACTTGAGCTGCATATTACTATGCTTGAGACCAGGGGTGGCATACATCTGTTAGTGCAGAAGGAAACTAATGAAATTAAGAGGTAAAACGTTAAGCATATGCAGATAACTAGTTCTGAAACTGACCAGTTGTAAGGATAATATCTCTACCAAAAGAGAGCTGAAAAGGCCTGTGCCCAGTGGGTGTGCAACTGACTAAATAAATACTGGTAGGGAACAGAATGTTTAAGGACGGGAGGACAGTTTGGGGTCAATAAAACAGTAATATAAACTCCTGGCTGATTATGTGCTTATTCCAGCATTTGGTAACTATAACATCAGGGCAGTGCGATTGTGTGTACACTCTACTGCAGGGGTCCTCAAACTTTTTAAACGGGGCCAGTTCACGGTCCCTCAGAATGTTGGGGGGCCAGACTATAGTTTGAAAAAAACATGAGGGTCCCTCCCGCGGAGTATGAGGAGAGGAGGAGAGCCGCCGGACCCGGCATACCTGTCATGTAGAATAGTCCAGCTCTGCGATCTCCCTTCTCGTGCATCGCCTGCAGCTCCTGACACAGCTCCGACACTTCCGCTTCTGACAGACAGCAGCGGTGGCCAATCAGGTGGGCGGGCTTGATAAATGACCTTGGCAGGCCATATCTGGCCCGCGGGCCGTAGTTTGAGAACCCCTGCTCTATTGCAATTTGTCCTTCCTAAAAAAAAACCTTCAGATCTGAGTGTAAGGTTGCTCAGAGGATTGATTTCATTAAAAATGTGTAATCTGTTGCTGGGACTTGTCAGTCATTAATCAGGCCAGTGAGTAACAGGATGAAATGTGGCAGAGAAATCAAGTTGGGCATGCCATGTGTCTTTTTTTTAAAAATAATTTTATTGAAGATTACATGTACAGAGAAAACTAATACAAACTATGAAAAATAAAAAGGTAAAAAGAAAAAAGAAAGAAATGTAAAGAAAAAAGAATTTAAAAAAGAGAAAGAAAAAAATGTAACTTCCCCCTTTGTTCCAGCAAGTATAAGCAACTGTAACAACTTATTACCATCTCTTAAAATACAACAGTCTCTTCATCCTCCTTTTTCTGTAAGCAAATCTTTAAAACCTTATCATCCATCCTAATCAGCAAAAGTCCCTTAAGGGTTATCAGAATAATAACCTATTATAAATTTGATCTAATAATCCTACTTGAATTCCTTCCTTTTACATTTACATCTAATTTTCTATCATTAAACAAATCCCCCAAACCTCATCATTCAAATCTAGTCAGTAAAAATCTAATAAAAGGAACCAGAGATAATGTAACTATTTTAACCTTAATCAGATAAATTTAAAGTATAGCAGATGAACTCTTTCCCATAGGAAAGCAGAAACAGAAGCTTAAAATAACATCATCTAGTCCTGGTCAAAGAAAATCCATTAAAAAATTCCAGAAATAGCAATCTATTTTAACCTTGGTCAAATAAACCAACTTTATATTCCTTCCCCTTGCTCCCAACAATCTTAATCTTTAGTCCCTTCAAATAGTGTCCAAACACTTGGTTTCTTTTCATTTTCTCTTTGTCTTGTCTCACAAAATCACTGACAACCTTAACAAATCCCTTTTGTAAATCCAATATAGAAAGGTTATCCAAGTCATTCTTCTGATCTATTATTTGTCTGTCCTTTTTAGTTATTAGAACATCAGCCGGTTTCATTTGTATATTCAATATTTCGTCTTTTTCCATATCCTTCTTGTAGCTTGTCATTTTTAAGTCCACATTTGAAACAATTTCAGTCTTGTCCAGTAAAATTTGTCCCTCTTCCATAACATGAACTAGTCTATCAATAATGGCAGAAATCTTTAAAACTAACTTCTGAGTCCATTGTTCACAAATATCTCTCAATAATCCATTATTTTATTTCCTTCTGGTGCCCTCTAGTGTCCAGTCTCCAAAGTCTCATCTTATCATGTTATTTTTCTTCCAAATGCAAAAACAAGAATAGTTTCCCACAGGAAGGATTCTTATAATTGATTTCCAAATTTTATTAAATTCATCTGGATTCCTAGTCTGTTTATAACTTTCTAAAATCAACACTCTAATCACAGTTTTGCTGTCAATTCCGAAAAAAAAATTAATAAATTCTTAAATACGTACTTAAAGCGTCTTACATAGTGGATTGAAGAAAACTCATCCATAAAAACTTGCCATTCTGGAGGTTCTCAATATTGAAAAGCAATAAAAAATTAATTCCAAAGTCATTAAGAAATGAGGATCAGCTGAACTTTGAGTCCTTAAACCCTAACCCTAACCCAATACGACCATGACCTTAGATGTAATCCCTTGACTCCCAGCTGCTCAACTCATGAGCCAACTGCAAAAACTTCTGTTCCTGCAGTTTACTCACAAAGAGCAGCTGTCTGGAGTGAGAGTGGGCTATCTCACTATCTTTCCTTCCTCCAGAGAGATTTCGCTGGTCCGGATTCCACATCCGGCCGTGGATTTCAACCATAATGTCCCCATTTTTTCAGGGATGTCTTCAGTTCGCTATCTCCTCACCAGAAGTGTGTGCCGTGTTTCTAATGGTTCCTCCTTTCAGGACAAGGAAAGCATGCGGTGTGTGATGCAGGCAGTGGACAAAGCCAATGGTTACTGTTTTGGGGACTCGGAACAAAGAAGCCTTAATGTCTTGATGTCTGCAGCGATGGGAGCTGATTTTCATTTTACATCGTATCCTTTTTGCTCTTCCTCCTTCCTGCTTCTTGGAAGATGCAGATTCTTTCTGTGCCTTAAGAACTGCAGAGCTGTGGGAAATCTGCTCATCATGATGTTGTCGTTTCAAGGACATTTTAGACCAGTGATAGCAATGGAAGCCGTTCGCCTGAAGTTCTTTAGTTTTAAACAAAGCCTTCATGCAACTGATGTGTAATTCTGACTAACTGTAACTGTAGCCAAGTTTTTAGATTTGTTGGATAATGGAAATTAAGCTGCTGTTTTGCATTCAGTGATACGCATAGAGTCAATGCATATTATGCTAGTCAAATACCCAGGAAGCCAAAAACTAGTAGAGCAGTCCTGAGCCTGCAAGATCAGTCTCAGAGCCCATCATGGCCATAAAGTCTAGCTACCTGGTAAGATCCTGCTTGCTTGATCACAGATTTACAAAAAATGAGTCTGTACAAGTTTCCAGCCATTTAGACTTTTTTTTTTTTTGGTGCCTTCAAGTCAGTGTTGGCTCCTGGCAACTGCCTGGATGAGTCCCTGCAGTTTTCTTGGCAAGTTTTCGGACGTGGTTTGCCATTGCCTGCTTCCTAGGGCAGAGAGGGAGTGACTGGCCCAAGGTCACCCAGCTAGCTTTGTGCCTAAGACGGGACTAGAGCCCACAGTCTCCCAGCTTCTAGCCTAGTGCCTTAACCCACTACACCAAACTGGCTCTCCCTTTAGTCGTTAGCCAGTGCAAAAGTTTAAACCAGATGTATGGAAGACTGTATGGGTGGGGGGTGGCTTTTTAAAAAGTCCATATAGGTGAGATTGTGTTTAGCACACTTGGGTTAAAATCTGCAGACTGGTGCTCAAATAGTATTGTTTTGTGCGCTGCACCTAGTGCAGCATATCCAAATTGCCCCTGATTACTTCTGCCACTTTTCCTCCATGTGACACAAGCACTTTTTATCTCATCCACTGCTTTGGGTGGTTTATACAGATGTTTATCCTGCCAGTCAACAGATGGAGATGATCAGCTTGCCTTTCTTTAATGCTTTTGTGCTCCCTTTCTCCTTAACTTTCACTCATCAGCACCCTGGCATTTCAGGAGAAGTATGTGCAGCCACAGGAGAAAACAGTGGAGCAGGAAACTTTGGACATGGAACATGCCAATTACAGCAGTCTCTGAAGGAAGGCAGATCAGCCGGCCCAAAAGGATTTCTCAGCAAGAGCAGCGGGAGTGCTCCCTGTGGGTTATTACCGGCCTTGATGCAGTCGTGAACCAAACGCAGGCCACCACCCTTAGGTTCCTTCCAGTTGTCGTGTCATCAGGAGCCAGACGTTTCTGTTAGGAAGATTGTAGAGTTGGTGACCAAAGAGCAATTGGCAAGGTGATAGGATTTGGCATCTGCTAGTTGTCAGAGATGACCATTCAGTGCTAGCAAAGTTGTTGCCATAGAGTGTGTCTCCTCCAGGGTATTATCCTGCTTTATTTTGCTGAGATGTATCGAGAATTCTCTATGTTGCCATTCCACTAATTGGTGCCTTCCAAATGATGGAGGGGGGGGGCTCTTGCCAATAATATGCTTTGACCATAGTCTCAAAGGCCATGGTTCGGGAAGGCTGTTCTGTCCTTAAGAGTTTGGTTGTCTGTACCCAACAAAGCCTAATCTCCTTTTGGCCACTTTGAAATGTGCTGCCAAGGAAAAGCAGTGAAGCTGGATATTGTTGAGAAGAGTATCTTTTGAAGCTTTTCTGGTGCTGCCAAGGGTTTGGGATTTGCGTTTAAAGACCCATGTACTGGAGAGAGGAATGCTAAATAAAGAGTTTTCATACTTTCTTTTTCCAACCTTGGTGCGTTTGTGTGATACCTTGTACAGACGGACAACCTTCTAATATTGGGAGTGTGACTTCCCCCTCAGCAATATGTGGGGTAGAAGAGGTAAACAAAATAGGTAGATGTTTTAAGAACATAAAACAGCCAGACTGGATCAGGCCAAAGACTCATCAAAGGCCCATGGTTAGTGCAGTGTTTTTCAAGTTAATGCAGTGTTAGTACAATACCCATAGTTACTGGAGTGTTTTTCAGACTTAGGCACTTTAAGAAGTGTAGACTTCAATTCCCAGAATTCCCCAGCCAGCATGCATGTAACTCCTGCATGCTGGCTGGGGAATTCTAGGAGTTGAAGTCTACACTTCTTAAAGTGCCCAAGTTTGAAAAACACAGTTAGTGCCTTTAAGAAGTCCACACTGATATGGGTACAATAACATCTTCCTGCACATGTAACAGAGTTTGAAGCTTTCACTGTACTGGATTTGCATAATCTGTTTTAAAGCTGAATTGATGGTCATCATTAGACCCATTGATTTTATGCACAGATGTGCAGAAGCAGTTTCTTAGTCCACCTCAAATCTTCCACTGCCATTGAAAAGTCCTAGATTCTCATTTTATGAGAAAAAGAGGAGGAACACAAAATACCTTAATTCGAATTACTTTCTTCACATGAAGCATAATTTTATGTATCACCGTGTTTCTTCTCTTGCCATTTATTTTTAACTAAATTATCCCTAAAACAATTGTAACTTTTCTTTGTTGGGCACTTACTGTAATGGTATGTGAGAAAGACTTTGAGAGATGGGGTGAAAAGACGCTACCTAGGGAACGGTCAGATAAGAGAGGGCATAGCCCGCAGCTGCATAATGGGCAGAGCAAGAGGCTCAGAAGGGACCATCCCCAAGTTCTCGGGCTGTAAAGGAGACGGTGGGAGAATTGTACTTTCAGACTCACAAGATTCTGTTAATGTAGCCTTACAATAAAGTAGAATTAGCTCATCTGGTTGTGTTTCCTGTCTGGTCTACCTGGGAAGGCTGACACTCCTATGTGGTTCTTTAAAAGTTAATAAATTTTGTAAGGGCACAAACTGGGGAATTATTCTACCTCTACATATATGAGGTGCCATCTTAGAAGATGTGGAGAAGAAAATTATGAATACCGAGATCAAATAGAAATTAGTTACAAAATAAAGAATGTACAGTCATAGAGAGACAGTGCTTTTTAATAATGAAACAAGACCATTGCAGTGATCAACTTCAGGGATAGAACTGCATTTTGTAATTTATGCCAAATTGACTAGAAGGAGAAACACCTTCTGGTGTAATATGTTCTTATTCCTGCAACAGTAGCTGATGAAAATTGGTGCACAGCTCTTGGCATTCTATCATGAAAGGGAATTTAAATTGCTTGTATTGTAGATAATAACTCTGCAGATATTTTTATGGTGGACTTTTTTAAAGATCCAAACCAGTTGTTGGCTCACTGAGTTCCTTAACAGAACTTTTCCCTTCTTGCTCCATTATCTCTTTCAGAAAGTGCTCAAAGGTGGGTGGGTAGTTGATGGAGGTGTCTAGAACCCAGTCCTTGAGGCAAGAATCAGAAGCACCGACTGAGTGCCCCCAATACTGGCTAGACGTTATGAAATCTGTAGTCCAAGTCCACTGCCCATTGGGAAGATAAAACATATGGAAGACTACTGGATAATCGCTAGGAAGAAACCAATTGGACTGGCAAGAAATAGCAAAAGTTTTCAGTAAGGATAGAAATGTTTCAACGGGGAAATAATTTACCAGCTCAGTAAGGCAAGTTGTATTTATCTGGCAAATAAATGGGAGAGAATTTTATTGTATTTTCTCACAAGAAAAGGAAGATGCTCCAGGACAACAACTGATTTTTTTCCCTAGAGTTTACCTGCACACAATGCAGTTCTCCATCCTGAAAAGTGTGGAGCCCAAGAAGGAAAACAACAGTGTAATCAGAGGAAGCTATGAGAAATAATACTGTTACAGGTAATCCTGACCGAGTTACATCTAGGGCTTAGATTTACATGATGAGAATAGTGAGAATAGTTTTTGGTGAGAACTTTGCTCCTGCGGTTGTCCATCAGAATAGTAATAATAAAGACTCAGCAGCCTTTCTCAATCTGGTTCTGTTCAGGCTTCAATGCCCAGAATCAAGACAGCCCCTGGAGTGCACTAAGTTGGGAAGACTGGAAAATAACATATGTGGAAGAAGAAAGTTTTGTGCTTCACTGGAAGAAGTGTGGGATGAATGTTATCAAGCAAAGAAATAGATGAAATAATGCTCTTTTGAGGGGTCAAACCTAGCGTCACTGCCTTGTGCTACTGAGCAACATGGCTGCGATCCACTAAAATATTTGTTTTGCATTCTAGCTTGGGCGGGTTCACTTTCTGAGGTTGTGTGCTCCATGCCTGCTACGCTTCTGGGAGATGTACAAGGACTTGGGCTGCAGTGAGGATACAGGATGATGGCTAAATTTGGCCATCAGGTAGGAGGAAGAAGCAGATATGGTCACTGTTTCCAGTTGCCACCATGAGGTGCTGCTGGTACATCAACAGGGCAACCAAAAACAGTTCTGCGCTATATTTTCCCATTAAGAGCTCTTTCATTGGAGCCACAAGGGGTTGCTCTTAATGCAAGAAACAGACAAGATGTTACTGGGTGTGTCTTCTTTGAAGTCTCCAATGCAAATTTGACTGTGGACAGATGGTCTTCAGCTTGTCCCCACAGTCTCTGTGTTATTGTGAGTTATCCTGAATGGGGATCTCTACGAGAGAGACAGACAGACAGACAGACAGACAGACAGACAGACAGAAAATCTGTAGGATTGTCTGCAAATTGCTTTAAAAACACTGAATTGCCTATTGGGCTCAAGACAAGAAGTTGTCTCAGTGTGGGATTTTTCTCTTCTCACCCCTACTCTGGGCCTAGGCTCTGAACTGATTCTCTGGGAGCCTGCTATGTCATCTTGCATAGCTTCTGGCATGACCTTAGTCAGTGTGCTTCCTTCTTATCTCAATGCCAATATGTTCCTTGATGACAATCCAGGTTACTGGCATGGAAATGCTTGTGCAGGTCTACATAATAGGCCGTACGTAGCCATATACACCTACTGAAGTGTGGCAGCCCTTGAAAACCCGAGACATCATTAGCAGGGAGATGGTCCCCGACCCTGGAAGATTGGATGGTGCTTAGAAGGGACAGGAGAGTCAGTTCTCCAGCTCCTCTTTCCTGTCCAGGCTTCTGAAAGTACTGCCATTGATCATCTCCTCTTGTCTGCCACTTCCCATTGATGAGCTTTGCACCGTCTTCCAGCAGTGGTTAGCTTGTCTCAGGTAGCACATCTGTTTCCTTACAAAGCATCTGGATGGCCAGTAGGCAGGCCTGTCTCACCGCCGTAGCTCTGCCAGCCTCAGCAACTTCAGTGCAGTTTCAGCAGTGAGGTGGGGCAGGGCTGAGCCATAGCAGGCCTGAGGCTTTGGGCTGCTTTCTCCTTCTCTTTTCACACCCATCATGTTCTGTTGAAGCCTGCAGGGCAGGCACTGGGTTCAGCAGCAGCTGGGGTGGGCGAGGCACTAGCAGGCTACTGGCAGAGTCAAGGCACGTTCCATCCAAGAGCAGCATAGAGAATTGCAAAGGGAAGGCACAACTTAGTTGGGTGAAAAGAATTTAACTATTTCTCAAGGCAGACATTTCCTGGGTCATCTCGAGGGAAGCAGGCTATGACTCTAGAGCTATGGGGAATGGGGGAAATCCCCAGGTTTCTACTTGCTAGCCAACCAGCAGATAACAAAAGGATATTTAATATGGGAGATTTGGATATGGGCAATTTGGGTGCATGGAACAGGTTTCTGAGACCCAACACCCAGAAACAGATTAATTGTAAGGCTTATCTTGACACTGAAGAACCTCCATCTCTCATAGTTCCACCCTCTCAGAGGTTCCTCCCTGCCTTCTCTTTTTATTTTATTCCTTCTTTACCTTTTAGTAAGAACCAGACCGTCCACTGCTAATCAGGAAACCTATCGCCGCACAAAGGACTACTTCAGTGCCTTGAGTGCATCTCATCTCTTTAACATGTCATGATTAGTCATGTGTTTCACACGATGTGTAATTAGTGGCTCTGGGGTGAGAAAGTGTTGAGTTCCATAACTATTATCATATGAAAGCGCCGAGAAACAATTCCAAATAAGGCCAGCTAACTCTGTTCTGAACTGAAAACGGCAAGAAAAATGACCGTTGCCTTAAGAAAGCCTCCACAAAATTAGCATTGACCCGAGGAATCCAACCTGGTGGGCACTGCCAGTTAACCTCTGCCTGATGGATCAGAAAAACACCTGGAATGTCTTGGGAATGGGATATGGGTGTTGGTGAGACTTTCAAAGGCACCCGTGGCTGTTGCCCTGATGGGGAGTTTCTCAGACAAGGTGGAGCTCCATCATCCAGGCACACCTGCTCTCATCTGCTCTTCCCCGGCTCTCCTTCTCCTCCACCCAGTCCACGCAGGCAGCTCTTGGCACAAACAGCTGCGTTAGCAAAGCTGCAGCTGCTTGGTGGCCTGTGTGACAAGAAGAACCCCCCAGTGCCTCCACCCTGCCCAAACTGCTTAGTAATGGCTTTTCCTTCAAGGACAAGTCCCCTTCAGGCCTCTCAAAAAAGAAGCGGTTGGACTGGCTTTGAGGTTCTTGCCCTGGCAACGTTGGCGTGCTGCTGTTTCTCTCTCTCTCTCTCTCTCTTTTTCAAAATTCATCAAGCTGACTCCATGCTACTCCCTGTTAACCCTTTGAAGTCTCTTACCTTTGCAACTGTGCAAATGTGTATTTCGCATCTTAAAAAAAGGAAAGTGATTTCAGTCTGCAAGTTCCCCAGCTAGAAAGGGCTGCTATAACTATATTAAATAAATCAAAGATGCCGCCTGCTAATCTGCACATTGCAGCTGGGTGTTGTCAGCATTAAAGTGGTGAACCACCAAAGCATAGTAAAAATATAAAAACCAAGAAAAATACAAAACTATCAGAAAAGAAGAGGCACAGTGGTGGCCACTAATGCCTCAAAGGGCCTCCCAAACACTCCCATCTTCAAAAGTTTCTCGAGGGCCAAGAACTGTCTGTGTTTCACGGAGACATTTCTAGATGGGTGACTTTTTTGACACCAACACATCTAGTAGACACCCCTGATGTTTCTTAAACCCCAAGAGAAGGCACGAGAGCCAGGCATTTTGACTGCTTAATTTTCTTTACTTCCAATTTTTTGGCATTTTCAAATGCATTTCTGAGCCCACCTATTATACCTGTACACTTTCATCTGATGTAGATATTGACATGAAAGTGCACTTTTGGACAAGCAGGCTTAAGGTAGCCACTCCTGTTTTGAAAAGAAAGTAGCATGGCAGAATGGGAGGCTGGTGATTTTTGTGGCTTTTTTCCTACTGAAAACCGTTCCCCACTCAAGTGCCATTTCCTCACAGTTGAACTCTTTATGGCAAATAACTTCCGTGTGGACAAGACTGAGAATCCACAGGAACCACAAACTCAACCATATCTTTGTGCTCCCAAGGACTAGAAATCAAGTTTGTCCTTATGAAAAACAATTAAAAACCCAGATAATGACAAAGTATTTGGGGCAAAGAATGGTTTTTATTTACATTCATTCATTCATTCATTCATTCATTCATTCATTCATTTATTTTTACTACAAGTAAGCCTAGAGTGGGATTTACTAGACTCTTTCACGTTACAAGGCAAATAAAATTTGGATCGGGTGCTCCCCAGATTCTGGTATGTCAGAAGCATCTTTCAAAAATGTATTTCTTCTTGTTTATTTATTTCTGAGATTTCGAGGCTGCCTAACCCAAATGACTTTGGGTGGCTTACATCAAAAAAAATCTGAATGGAATTCTAAACATTCTAATTTTCTCAGGAAGAATGCTATATTTTGAGACACGCTTTAAATATATAGCATGTAAAATGAGCATTTTACATACTGTTGCCAGATTATCATAAAGAAATCTGAATTGTTTAACTGCTGTTGAGGTTTCAATTACATTAATCAACTAGTTAAAATAAATCCATTAATTAAATGTTTCGTATAGAAGGAACATCAATAGTTCTAAAGATGTTTTCTGTAATTCAGTGTTTTCCAGATAGGCTAGTCCCATTGGTTGAGGATGATGGGAGCTGTACTCCAACACATTAAAGGACACCAAGTTGGAGAAGGCTGGTATTCCTACCATTTAATCATCGGTTTCTCTCACAATTATGAGCCTAACAATAGACAGGCTGGGGCCTCATATTGCACTAATCGTGGCATATTCAATGAAGCGTGGTTACACCATGATCTAACACAAATGAACACAGTCACAGTGCAAGGGCCAAAAAGTGCAAATAGTAGGTGGGGTAGAATTACTATTGGCAGTATAGCGGAGGCATATGCCTCCCTCTCTCTACTTCACAATATTGATCCAGCTTTCCCCATTGCTCATAGCTATTGGTTTATCAAAAATTGGTCATGCCTAGCCAAATGGTATATGGATAAATTAATAGTAAACTCAAGTCTGGGATGAATATAATTAATTAACCTAAATCCTCGATCCTCTTTGAAATATCACTACCAAGCAGCTTTGCTTATACCCTCCAAATCCTATTTCCCCGATGCTTTGATCGTCCAGATATGCTCTGCTTCACCTACTGTTATAAGTGCCGCTACCAGCATGGCTCATGATAGCGCTTAAGTGGCTAATTGACTAACTCTTCCATCCCTGATTCCCAGCATCTCCTTGTCAGGAGAAATGCCATCCTATTTTGTGCACAGATAGTGGACAGCGTTTACATTTTCTTATGGGCGTCATTTCGGCAGGACTTTGGAGTGGAAGTGCAGAGCCTCCATGAAGTAAAATTAACTTGAGTAACTTAAGACGTTTCAAAGTACTGTATAGGACAGTGATGGTGAACCTTTTGGGTTCAGTGTGTCAAAAATTCAGAAAATGCCTAACTTGACTCTGCTGGCATGTCACACATGAACAAAAGAGAAACAATTACTTATTAATTTATTTTAAAAAATACAGTCCAGTCATGTGTGGTGCTATGTATTATATTAAGAAACGTCAAATAATTACAAAAATGAAATATGAGTAAAACAAACTCAGTTTCTTTGATAACTCAGGCAGAGAGAATAGTTGTTGAGTGTTGGTGAACACTGGTGTGTCACCCAAACTGTTGTGGCGTGTCACCTTTGACACGCGTGTCATAGGTTCGCCATCACTGGTATAGGACATAAGTAGACCAACCCATCCTAAATTCAATCACTTAGCTGCACCACTGCATTTTCTATAGGGGAAGTTTTACCTTGACTGAGGTCATGGCATACTAGCCTAGCAATTGGGTAGCTCCGAATAACTGTAATCAAATCAAACAACAGAGATGAGTGAAAGTTGTCAAGATGGCTTCACTTGCCAGTTCAGATTCCACAAGGACGTGCGGAATTACCTTTGAAAGCAGAGGACCTAATGGGTTAAGTTGTAACTCTGAGGTCCCATTGACAACCCCAGGAAGAAGACTAGAATGAGCTGTGCCCTGAGTGTTGCAAACAGGGTGAGCAGGTTTGGGCTTGTGCAGCCCTGCCTCCCGCGACATTACATCAGGCAAAGGGAGACCAGGGTGTACTCCCATGAGAGTAAGTTGCAGAAAAATGCCAAAAGTCTGTCTCCAACTTGCATCACTGAAAAGACACCTCAGTAATCCGGATCAAGGCACTGAGGTCATTTTTCCAATATGGGTGTGATTGTGACTGGGAGTTCTGGCCAAAAAGAAGGAACAATCCCTGAAGATGCTCTGAGCGTGAGCATCTTCAGGGATGCTGGAGCAAAGAGAACTCTGCTTTTTGGCAAATCACAGGTGAAGGATGGTAGATCTCAAATACTGTAACAGACAGACCCAGAAAGAATCAGATTAAGTCTCCTGAAACTGTGGTAACAGGACGCTTCATGAGCAAATTCCTTGCCTACGCTGACATCAGATGTGTCTGAGTTATGGGAAATCCTCCAGCCCCACTCTTAAATCCACGTCTTGTTTCCATTAACCACATGCTAGATATGGGTATCTACTAGAGACCTCCATGGCTGTCCCTAAATGCCCTTCATTTTCTGGAGCACCCCTAACAGACATCATGCGTGCTACGGGAGTCCTCCCACAAGTCATGCATCATTCACAAATAAAAGACATGGGGCTGTCACCTACTGCAGGAAAGGGCGTTGCTCAGTTACACAGCAGGAAAAAGTCCCCAAATTCAGTCCCTGGTCCCACAAGGTAGAAAAGAATTGCTGCCAGTTGCTTCTTTATTAGCCCCCACTTCAGGGCAGGCAGCATCTGAAAGTCCAAGACTTGAACCTCAGAGCTTCTAACAGACAGGAAAGATCCTTTCTTGCCAGAGACCAGTGAAACTACAGTAAACAGCCCAAACCAGCATTCAGGCAGCTCCCGATTTTCCCAAGAGATAGTGATTCAAACTTGCTGATTACCAATACTGGTTCTACCACAACGATTTTGCCAAAGTGAAAAACCAGAGGTTTGACATAAATGCCTTTAAAATATCTATCTGCAGTTGCTTCTCAAACACGCAGCTCCCCAACAGTTGAGAGCCGAGTTGTTGTTGGCCTGAAAGTCACTTCTTCCATTTTGTTGTTACTGCAGAAAACCTGTTCAGAAGAAGTCAAGAGGGAAAGGGAGACCTCTTCGTCTTGGGCCCATGCTCTGGAGGCAGCCTCTGTTCGAGCTCAGAATCCCCAGGATTGCTGTCTCCCGTCTGTTCCCCTGCCAGGCTCCTGTGAATTAGGCCCCGAGCACTCCCTGTTCCCGGCTCTGCTCCTGTGTGGGGCTTTTCGGGGCGAGTCACTTGGCCAGAGCAATTTCAAAGGGCTGCTGTAAAGCAGAACTAAAGGCTGGGACAAGTACCACTTGTTGCTCAGGCTGGGAAAGCATAATGGGATCACCCATTAAAAAAATGTAAAAGTCAGGGATGACGTCGCATCATACTTTGAAATGTTTGCCAGGGAAAACCGGCTACGGCACACCTGGCCAATATTGAACCATGGCACAGAAGAAAGGAGCAGTCTCCTTGCAGCCAAATGCAGTGCCTAGGTAGAAATAAGGATGATCCCCTGCGGGTAAGGCTCGGGAGAAATGTGAGGAAACTGCAAAGGAAAGCACAATTGCCTTTCTGATTCTTCACAGGGTCTTGACTGAATGAAAAAGAGTGTGCATTCCCCACCCTACACTCCCATTACTGCTGCCTGCAGCCATGCAACCTAATTATCTGGGCCTGGTTTGGTTGCTTTCCCAAGATCTCACAGTGCCAGGATGCCTCCTTGCCTGATTGGAAGCAGGACGCAAGTCTGCACTTGCCCTCTTCCAACACTTCCATGTATTCTTGCACCACTTGCCGTATGTCCCACAGTGTATGGGGTGGTCATCTGGGACACTTCAAAGAGTTCTAGGGTACGCCAGGACCAAGCCATGGAATGACCTGCCATGCAATTACTGCCCTCTTTCTATATAAAAAGATTTATTCCAGGGCTGCGTTGAGTTTCTATCTATTGGTTAGCCCTTCAAGGTAGGCAAGATCAAGAAACAGGCATGGCAGGGATTCCAGAAATGCACTTTCTTGTTGTAGGGTAGAATGACAGAATCTTGAAAGCCTGTTTGATTTTCTCTCTGTCCATCTTATGCCAAAGAAAACCAAGGTGGAGTTGTTCTGAGTTTCTTTGTCACACTTCCTTCTTTCTCAAGACTAAAAATATTTTCTGCAAGTCCCACCCCCCCCTTAACAGCTCATTCCTTCCTTCCTTATTCCCAAGGTCAGCTCTAAATTCCTTGCCTCTATAGCCCTCCTTGAATTAGCAGAAAACGATACCAGCATTGGCTGTCCGCATTGCCAATCCCTATCCTGCCTCTATTCCAAATTGCTACCAGTCCCCTGACTTCCTTCCTGGATCATAGGTGGCAACCCTAACAGATTTTATTCCCTTTGAGACTGGCTCAGGATGATGTCAAAATAAAGGGGGAAACACTACGGTCAGATCAATACAACTAAGGAAATCTTACAGCTGTGTCACTCACAGGTTAGGGACAGGATAAAGACATCATCAAAGGGACAGGATAGGGGAAAAAAGGAGGCTCCTAAGGTTTGTTTGTGTTGTGGTTAGATGCCAGTGGGGAGCGTACAAAGTGGCAGAGTCAACATAACGGACCAGTTATGGTGTTGGAGTGGGAGCAGGTCATATTCCAGCACGGTGTTCACTCAGGGACTTTGGGCCAATCATTGTCTCTCAGTCCAACTACCTCATGAGACCATTGTGAAAATCAAGGAGAACAAAGTGCTTTGGGTGCTATAGCGTGATGGGTTATCTGCTTCCCACACAGACACACACCCCCGGCTCTATCTTTGCCCCCATCCCAAAGACCTCTAGGTCATAGACAGACTTCATTTGCAAAATGCAAACGGTGGTGGTGCTGTTTTGGGTCTTCTTCCAAAACGTAAAAAACATACCAGGGTTTTGCACCCATTGTCCCTAAGAATGATGATAGGGGGAGAGGGGGAAGTGGGGGCTCTGCTAATATTGCTGAACGACAACTTTCTTATAGATCTTTAAAAATTACATAGCAAATAGTTTCAAAAGGAATAAGGAGGGCCACAAAAATAGGCACTGCAGGTTTTGTTGGTCACAAAGGGAGGTACTGCAAGGTTGAAAGGACGTTCATCCTTCATCATTGATGCAGTGATCACCTTCCATTTTATCAGTAGGAGTCAGGGCACGCATAAAAAGGGCAGTTTTTTTTTTAATCACATGGTTGTGACTGCCATCTTGCCTTTTTTTCTTCCACCCCACAGACATCCCTGCTACGAGTCCTGCTTGAAGAGGCATTTAGATGTCTGTGGGCTTAACTTTCTTGTCTCCCCACATTGTTAAGTGAACTGACAAATATTAATAATACAACTGGATAACATATATGGAGGATTATTCTTGGGTTTAATATATGAGATGTACGCTCTTTTCCTTTCCTTTTTGCACGTAATAATTTTAAAAACACTGTCAACGTCTTTGTCTATTATCTACGCTGGTTGCAGCTGCTACAAAGTGCAGTTTAACACATTTGGAGGACTGAGCCACGTCCAGGAGGCAGGAACAAACGAATTGGAAGCCTCTCTTGCTGTTGAATTCCTCTTGGTCGCTCTCTAAACCGGCACGATTGGAATCAAGGATGTTTCCTGGTGTGAGAACATTGTGCAAGTTTTCACAACAGAAAAGTATTTGGGCCACCACGATGCAGAAACCCTGAAGCCCGCTGCACCACAAATTCGGTTTCCTGTCCAGTGTTCAGCTGCAGTTCATTTGTGCCGAAGAATATGGCACTGTTGCTAATTTGGTGGCTGCTGGAGCCCCACGCTGGCCCAGATTGCATCAGCCCCACCTTCTTCCCATCAGATTACAGGGTCTCTAGTGCTTGCACACTCTGACTAAACTACAGCGGTTGTATCAGCAATCCAGATCTGCCCATATCACATATAAAGCATTGGTTGCCACACCCCTTCCTACCCCACAGACTGGTTCTGAAACAAGAAAAGAGCTCAGAGGGAAATAAGTGGGTCTAGTCTAGCTTCTCCCATCTGGACATCCTCCTAGGTCTGGGAGTTCAGTTCCCGTAATTCCTAATCAGGGGTGTACCGGCTGATGATGTCTCCCATATTTCCTTTCTCATAAGCTAGGAAAGAGCTTAGCTGCACAAAGTGCTAACACACTTCTACCGGGAAGCAGCCTTCTGGATGTAATGCGCTGGTCATTCTTATCCACCAGAGCCGTCAATTGTGGCAACTCCAATTTTCTGAGGGCAGGGAAAATTGAATGCCAGCCTAGCCGTACAAGCCTTCTGGGGTAGTACAAGGGAACAGAAAAGCATTTACATTGGCTTGAAAGCCCCACATTGGAAGGCGGTTTCCAAATAAGAAATAAAGAGACAAAGGTCTGTCAGGTTCTGATGAAAACAAAAATGCTGTGCAAAAAAAAAATCTAATTTACTATTTTGCTAGTAAAAAAAAATCAGATCTGTCTTTCTTAGTTTCTGAGTCAGGATATGAAGAACTAAGAGATGTTTCTGCAAGCTTTAGGACACACATCTTGTCTTTAAAATCCCCCAAGCTCTCCCAAATACAAATATTAGCCAAATGGGGCTTTGGGGGCTCTCAAGATAGGCACTGGTGCATGCATCCCGCAAGTCCCAGGTTTGCACTTCTGCTGCAAAATAGGGGAAAGACTTGTAAAGCTGTCTTTTACCAGATTAAACTATGTCTGCATCTGGGAGTGGTACAGCAGATCTGTGGCTCAGGCAGGTCTATTTTTATATTATTGTTATTTGCTTACTGATCATTAAATTAAAACTGGGGGTATGTTACAAATTAAACTTGGGGTTGCCTGCATTCACAATATTGACTCTGCCAATAAACCTTCATAACTGTGACAGCCCAACTTGAAAATAAAACAATAAAATAAAATAATAAATGAAATGAAATAATAAAATAAAATAAAATAAAATACAGCAATCCTAGATATGTTAGAAATTGTCAGTTTGGCAACTTGAAAGAAAGGAAATGATCAGAAACAAATACTGTAGGTGGCTAGATTGCAGATCCCATGTGTTGTCTTGAGGAAAAAATGTGATATTTGGTGCAAAATCCAGCCTTTCGATGGGCTCAAATTTACTTTTTTTAAAAAGCAATTTTATAGTCCTGGTTTTTGAAAAGCATGCTGCTTATAATACTGAGATTTCACAAAGGCAGAGGGATAACTGAGGAAGATTTCTCTGTAGGCTGAGTCTTTTCCACACAGTTCCTGGTTCCTCTCTACTGCTACAAGTAACAGCAGACAAACAGTAAGTGAAATAATCGTTTAACATTAATGTTTGCATTATAGATTCTGCAACATTTTTAATAGGCTTATAAAATGTTAATATTCTAAACAGACTGCAGAATTAATACTTTCATTGGCACAGGATTGGGTTAATTTAGTGAAGAAATATGGGTGTGGTATTCAGACACCAGGTGCCCAAAATCCATCCCAGCCCGAACACTGGAAAGGTGGGCCATGTGAATGAACGGAAGAGAATCAGCAAAGCAGGATGGAAGGCTGGGGTGGAAGCAATGGAATAATTTAAAACCAGAGAAACATTTCCATAATCCCCCAGCCAATTTTTTTTTTTGCTGCAACTTCAGGCCTCCCTCTGTAGCGAGGCACACCTCCCTCTCTTGCTGGCTGAGACGAGTTTGTAGCCCCAGGTAGATGACTGGATTTTGCTCCAATTAATTGGTCAAGTTGAAACTCGTGAGAAATCCCAACATAGCTGAGGCTGTTGAGCTCCACCCAAGTTTTAAGAGAAATTAAATGGGAAATGGGCCAGTTCAGAAGGTGCTCAGCGATCCCATTTCCCAGCAAAATGGAGAAAGTGGGTGTGGAGCGATTTTGGTATGTGCTAAATTTTTTTATTCAAGTTTCTTTTCTGAGCTGCGAGGCTTCAGCTTTTGCTTGGAACTGCATTAATCTCCCTGGCTTTTGTTCCATTCATCCTGTTTGGGATGTATCTTCAAGACTGTTAAGAGGCCAGCTAGTTCACATAGATGTCATTTTTTAATCCCTGAGTGAAGTATCTGTGCCTTCAACAGCTAACAGCAGTTTCATTGTCTGAAGCAAAGGACAAGGTGATACACTCTTCCAGTCCATACACAGGAAGTGATTGGACCTCAATGTTAGCCATGGGTTAGTGTCTTCCACCCCAGAGTTCAGCTACTCTAAGACCTTGTGGTCTTTCATCAGAGAAGAACGGTTAAAAAGCATTTGTAGCCACCACAACTTTCCAGAATTTGCCCCCTGAGGCAGCCGTCTCATTGTGCCTAATGAGAGGGTTGGCCCTAATGTCTAGCAAGAACTCCTCCAGTCTAATGACTGCAGTTTGGCTATTTCAAGAACTTATATCTCAATCCCCAATTTTCTTTGAAATGGCAAGACAAAACAATGACTTCTATCCCACTTAATTATGGATTTTAAATAGAAGCTGCTCGACCCAATTGCTCACTAAGAGGAATGATGAGAAAGAATTCCAGGTAAGGAGAGCAATTCTGCAATTCTTTCCAATCTGTAATAAGAGCGCTGCTGTGGATCATGTGACCAGGAAAGAGGGTCACTTACAATGGAGAAGTCAGCAACTTTCAAACGGTTGCCCAACCCTCTCTCCAGTAGGGAAGCCCTGAGGGGATTTTGCTGGATTTTTTTCCTCTGCAACTGTCAATCCAATCCAGGGCACATCTGAAGTGGATCGTATTTTCACCAATTTCTCCCTCCACAGCAAACTGAATCCCTTCCTCTCCAGCTTCTGAAGAGCTATTCTGCTGATGGAGACAGTCAAACACATCCTAAGCCCATTTATATGATTTCTTTCTAACACCCCACTGGGTAGCAAAGAATAAAAAAGTACACATAATTCAATATAAAATACCATATAACAGATTATAAACGTAAGAAATACAAATGTAAGGATAAACTAGTCTGTGTTCTGGCTGTTCTGCAATGATACCCGCCCAGAGTCCCCTATTGTAGGGGAGATGGGCGGGAGAGAAATCCAATAAATAATAATAATAATAATAATAATAATAATAATAATAATAATAAATAATACACATGCACTTTTTTTTCTTTTAGTAGTAGCTACCCTTTAGCCAAACAGAATTTTAGCAGCTGAAATTTTTCCTTGTATAGAAGTAACTGGTGGGGGGGGAGTAGAATTTGTGTGCTAAATTTCTTCTTCGCAGGCTGCTGTTAGAAGATGGGCTCAGGGCTAGGAAGAAAGCTTGTTTAATTTAAAGAAATTGCCCTTTTCATTAACAATCTACCCCAAAGTGGGTATAATTTTAAAAAAAAATATTTGCTGGATTTGAATCTCACCTTTCCTCTAAGAGCTCAAGGTAGCTAACAGGAGGATGTCCCTTCGTTTCATGCATGCAACAGCAGCCCAACAGGGTGGAACTGGCCCAAGGTCACCGAGGGAGCTTCAGTGGTTGAGAAGGGACTGGAACCTGGGTTTGCCCAGTCTTAGCGCACCACCTAAACCACTCTGGTAATATAACACTGCAAGCATCACTCCAAGCCATTTCTCTGGCTGACCTTGCTGAAAGCAGCATAGACCTGTTGTCTTTTTCTCTCTTCAGTTTATTTATTTATTTATTAGACTTATCCCCACCCATCTCCCCACAATGGGGGACTCTGGGTGGTTTACATCAAATTAAAACAATAAATACATAATTACCATTTATAAAAATTGTAGGAAGAGAAAAAAATCCAAGAGGCCGATGGAAGCCACACCAGGCCTCTAGGGGGCTAGCCAACCCCATATCTGATGACCTCCCTCCCCGCCCCAGGCCAGATGGCAGAGCCGGGTCTTCAAATCCCTCCGAAAGGCCGGGAGTGAGGGGGCCTGTCTCACCTCTGGGGGCAAGATGTTCCAAAGGGCGGGGGCTTTCCCTTACCCCAGTTCCCAGGGATGTTCACAGGGTGTGGTCCAAAAAGTCAAGATGGCAGTCCCAACAGCACAATTGAAGCTCCATTTGTTTTGTGAGCATGCACCACATGTAAAAAAGCCGGTGGAGTTTTGATCGCCCCAACAGCTGCCCTCTTGACTTTGATCACCCCAACAGCTGCCCTTGACTTTGTGGACCATACCCTGCAGATGCCCCAGGAATGAAACCAAACTGCTCCCACAGCCAGGAGCAAGAAATGGAAAATCTCACTCTGTTCTCATGCCGACTGGGTCCTGCCCACTCTGCCTCCCTACTTGCCAACTGTTGCCCTTCCCATGCCTCAAATAGTATGCGTAATTCCTGTCCATCAAGATGTTGCCCATAGCTGGCTTAGAACAATGTGTAAACCAGCTGACACAGGGAGGGAAAGAAGATGATAGCAGGTGAAGCTTATCTTATCTGGAACACCGTGGGAGGGGGGACATTGTTTTAATATTTGCAATTGAACAGGACAAGCAGAAGCCAGATAAGAACATCATTTCCACGTCCAGCAATATACCTGCAGTTGAGAAATCTGAATTTGGATCTATATCTGTAGGGCAGCCCTTCAGCAATCTCTCTCTCGCTCTTTTTATCCTCTGCTTTCCCAGTTTATGAATAAACTCAAGACCTACCTCATTAAATTGAGAAGAGGTTGACTTCAGAAGGAGGACTAGCAGGGCTCCACCCAGACAGCACCTTAAGGATAATATTTAAATTAATAAGTGGAAGGTGCATCCTACACACCAACAGTGCTTGTAGATTCCTTCAGATCCCTCTCCTGCACCTAAGAGTTGATTATTATTGATTCAGCTGCAACACCAATGGTCATTTATTTTCTCCATATGTTGTATTCAGCCCAACCAGAGCCTTGCAATGGAATAACAGGGCCCACACAAATGACAGTTATTGCACTGAGTCAGCAATTCTATCCTTGTGAAACTTTCTCTACTAATTTTCCCTGGGCAATTAAGCATCTTTGGTGAGCAAAGGCATTCTTTGTTTCAATCAGCTATGAGGTGGTTGGGAGGTGGGGTGGGGAGACTGTTGCATCAGCTCCTCCAGCAGCTTCTTTTGAAAAAGGCTGTGAGATAGTTCTGACTTAGTATTTGGGTACTTGGATACTTCCAAAAAGTGAATGGTTAGCACATATGTGATGGTGAATTCCAGAAATTCAGAGATGGAGAAGTTGGGCAGTGAATGTGTGGTTCTACGGAGATCAGAAGAGTGGGAAAGATGAAGCAGGGAAAGAATAATTTGAGAATGTCATGCTATTGTCCAGCCCCTTTTCATTTTGGTAGGGCTTGTACAGCAGATCTCCCTGGTACATTTGTGCCCATTAAACACCAGGTTGCTCAAGTTCTAGAACAAGAGTGGGCCACCTTTTCAGTTACAAGGGTCATATACATAGGTGCATGTGCATGCTACACACACACACACACACGCCACATTTTATCCCATTTGGATTCCTTGCTAGAACCCACACCATCTCCTTTCTTCCATCCTCAAGCACATGTCCTACCTTTTTCATTGTTTCAATGGTGTAGCAGGTGCACATCTTCCCCAACCTGCCACAAGAACACCAGAGCATGCAATGCTTTCCTGTATCAGGCCAGGGCATTGGTTCATCTAATTCAAAATAGTTCACAGGCTTTTAAGGATTTCAGACAGAAGTCTCTCAGCACTGCCTGGGGATGTTAGGGAGCAGACCTGGGAACTTTTGCGTGTAATCCTGAGATGCCGAGATGAAATGTCCCAGCTGCTAACTGCCTGAAGTGAGACACGCCCTTTCCAGTTTCACACAAGCCAAAGCTGCCAACATATTGTTGCCTGTGTATTTGTGCATTGTATAAGCAACCATGGAAAGAAAGGAAAAAAGAAGATTGAGAAGTCTAGAAGCTTCTCTTGCAAATTTGAGAAAAAAATTCCTTGCCCTATGATAGAAGTGATGTAGTTTCTTCATGCTTGCCTAAGGTCATGGTACTGATCTGGGATTGGCCTTGTGCGCTCTTGCAGGGTCACGCGCATCTGAAGGTCTTCTGCAGCTGAGCTAATTAACTTCTAGCTCAGTTTCTGTTTCCAAAGAAATGTCACAGAGATAGAGATGGTATGGCTGATTCCCCGTTAGCGGAACTCTGCCTCATCCCATCTTCCTGCTGCTTGAATATCTCCTTCCCACATGCTACATTTCCCTTCATTCTTTCCGGCTATTCCTTGAGGCTACTGTACCACTCCACCGCATGATGGCTAGTTGGCTGGTTTTTTTACTGGCCTCAAAAATAAGTGCAGCATCACTTACATCAAGGACCAGGTGCAGTTCTTGCTTTCTCCAATTGGCCTGTTGAAGGAAGCCCAAGCCTACTTAGGAGCAGCAGAAGTGAGAATGTGCTTGCGTGATTGCATTGTGCAGTTCTGAGATTTGGGGGTTCAAAAATGGAGGGTGCATGGGAGATTTCTAAGAATGAAGTGAAAGTTGCATTTTTCTAAAGCAGTGATGTTAAAACTAGCCTTGATAATTTGTATATGTGTTGGGGAATAATATTCTCCAAGGATTCTTCCATGATGAAAGATAACACTTCCCTTAAAAGCAGTTGGTCCGTTATGATCATCTTAAGACAAGAAGCTGTCTTAAATTAAGTCAGACTGTTGCTCCTTCTAGATCAATAACTCCTAGGGATGGGAAGGGGGAAAAGTTCCTCTTCGTGATGTTTTTATTATGCTTTATATTTTTTTATCTTGCTTGTTGTATCTTTATCCTTGTGTGATTTCTGGCTAAGCTTAGGCATTTTTTTTTTTTTTTAATAAAAACCCTCTTCATTGGCTGATTCACCAGGGAATGAGTTATTCCCAGCCCTATCCAGAGATGCAAGGACAGAACATGGGACTTTTTGCATGTGAAATATGTGCCTTACCATACCCCGCCAGCTAGGAACATAGGAAGTCACTCAAAGACCACTGATTCACCTTTCTCTGTGCTAGAATGGTTGATGCTCTTCAAGGTCTCAGATAGATCTTAAGACCAGCCTGGAAGTGCTAGGAAATTAAGCAAGAGAGCTATAGCCTTTCCTGACACTTTCTGTTTCCTGAACAACCAAGAAGAAAACTAGCTGCATTCTTAGTCACACTCTCAATTTCTTCTAGGGAGATCAATAGGTTTTCTTGGTGTCTGAAATAGACCAAACGTGAGCCAAAGAATACACATAGACATATACCACCCCAATATTCTGTAGTGCAAAGGGTTGATCTGATCAAATTGAACACACCCAGTCAAAAAAACCAGCCATCAGTGGGATTTGTCGCGTGTCATGTGCCTCCTGAGTAAGGGAGAAGCATTTGTGGTCCAGGAAAATACAAGCATGTGCTTTCCTCTTGGAGAAGGGGCATCCATCCATTTCCACCCAGGTCAAAACATTCCTATCCCTAAAGCCATTCCTCAGGGCTGCTCTGCAACTCCACCCTTCCCTCCTCCTTTCACTGGTGAAGCCTACACAATGCTGCTCTTGCTTCAGGCGTTCTGTTCCCCCACCTCCACCCTCAAAGCCTGCAGGAGAACCTTGGATCTCAGAAGAACAGGGAAGCTGTCTAACATGCATCAACCTGCTCACCATACTTTTCGCTTAGACTTGTGTTCCTACCTCTGAAGGTGGCTCTGGATGTCACATTCTCCCTTTTACCTGGAAATAACCAGACATGAAACTGAAGACCAGAACTGCAAAAGGCAGGCATAAAAGTGAACTTTTATTGGGGAAGAGTATTGCAGCAAACCACCACAGTAACACCACAGTAACGAGAGGCCCTCTTGAGATTGCTAGTTTAAACCCCTTAGAAGAAATCCTCCCTCCCACATTCACACAAAGGCCTTTTTCCAATTTCTTGCCCTGAGTGAGAAAACCCTGCAGAATAAAAGCACTCGAGAAAGCAAAGGCAATTAATCTTGTTTAACTCGGTTCAGCTACTGTTCTGGTATCTTTGCCATGCAAAATAATGTTTAAGCTTTTGGTTTTTAGTCTTGTTCACAGTTAAGCATACAAATTACATACATACATACATGTATATATATATATATATATATATGTATATATATATATAAAGGATGTATCAGTCCTCCCTCCCAAATCAGGAGAACACTGGTGCTAACCAGATGCTGTACCAAACACAAGAGTTTATTTTAAGAAAACCAATCAAGGAGCTCCAGGCTGCGGTGAGTCTAGCAGGTGTCACATACCAGGAAGAATGGGGCCCAGGGACAAAGGTAATCCCAAAGCTGTCACATGAGGATGAGAGGATAAATGCTTAAGTCCTGTATGAATCCATCCCCTTTTGCTGTCAAAATCCCATTGAAACTTTCAGGAGCTGGAGATGCATCTTACAAAAATACCATGTGTTGGAAAAGAACAAAAGAGGAAGGGAGATGTGGAGTTACCATCATTCTACTGTCTAAAAAGTTCAGTTCTTTGGCTCTTCACCCGCTTCTCCGCCTTCTTCTCCTGAACACTCTGCTGTCCATAATGTGAGATTGTCCCTGAGAAGCTGCATGATGAGAGTGCTGTCTTTGTAGGAATCTTCACTGAGTGTGTGGAGGTCACCCATGGCCTCATCAAAGGTGGTTTTGGCCAGTTTGATGGCCTCTTCTGGGGCGTTGGCAATTTCATAGTGGAACACAGAGAAGTTAAGAGCAAGGCCCAGGCGGATAGGATTTGTGGGTTGCATCTCCTTCTTGCTGATGTCCATTGCCTCCTGGTAAGCATTTCGGGCATTGTCAATTATCTGCTTACGGTCATCCCCAGTGGCCACCTCAGCCAGGTAGCGGAAGTAGTCGCCTTTCATCTTTAAGTAGAACACTTTGCTCTCTGGGTCACTAGCTTTTTGAATGAGATGCTTGTCTAAGAGCCCCAAGACCACATTGCAGACACTCTTCAGCTCTTTTTCAATCTTCTCCCGATATTCATTGACCAGCTGAGCTTTGTCATCTCCTTCCTCTGTCTTGTGCTCAATGCTGGAGATGACCCGCCATGCCGATCTCTGACAGCCCACCACATTCTTGTAGGCAACTGAGAGCAGATTGCGTTCCTCGTTAGAGAGTTCGGCTCCATCCTCCACTACTGCCTTCATGAAATCCGCCATATCCTCATAACGCTCAGCCTGCTCAGCCAGCTTGGCTTTCTGCACTTGATGATTCCTGGCCATCGTGAAGGCAGCGATAGGGAGTGCTGGGCAAGGAGGCCGATTTGGAGAGGAACCAGGCAGCTGCTTGAAAAGCTGTCGGAGTCTCTGCTGAGTTTAGCTGCTGGGATCAGCTTTTGGCTTGGCGTCTCAGCCTGAAGGAAGAATAAGGCGTGGTGAAGCAGCTCTCAATGAACCCTTCCCCCACTTCCTTTCATGCCGCCTCTCCTTAAAAGGAGTTGCAGTGATTCACCTTGGAGCCAGAGAGTGAGTGAGTGCATACCTGCCTAGGATGTGGAAATGCAGCCTGTTGGGAACTTCTTGAGCAAGAGGTTGCTTGTCTAAGTAGAGGCTTTGGCAAAGAGATGGACCACAGAGTATGGGCTCTGATAAGACTATCCTTCCCCCTCCAGGGGGCAGTACACATATATCTCCTTCAACCTGAGCTATCTCTGGTCCTGCTCCATTTCATCTTTGCATCTCCTCCACCCTGTTTGCCAATATCCAAGGAATCTCAAACTTAATTAAATTACTCACCTTAAATTATATTGCTTGTGAAATTGCTTTCGTTCTAAAATGTAAGGGACTATGTATGTGATGGAATATAAGAGCTAAAGGTCAGAGAAGTACAGTTAATGGAATACTGTAGCATATTCAATTATACACCTCAAGTAGTTTTTAACCTCAAGGGTGAGTTCAACTTATTGGCTCAAATTTAAAACAGAAAAGCATGTAACAAAGCACTGCTGCATCTAACAATGACTTTACACTTGGACCAGGATGAGTGCAATAATCTTCTGAGTGGATTTCTCTGTGTATGCATGTATGTGTTGCATGAACAACTGTACAGATCTGTTCACTTGTTAACGACCACCTCGAGTGATAATCCATATATACAAAACAGTAACAGCAGCTCAAATGGCACATACGAAATCTCTCCTATTTACTTATTTAATGTATTTCTACATCCCTCCCCAAGAAAATTGTCTTACACTAGGTCAGACTACTGTGAATGGCTGGCCCTCCCCAAGAGGAGACATTATATCATTGCTCCAGTATGTAAAAGGGTGTCATGGGAAGATGGTGAGGAACTACTTTCCATTGCCAAAGAATCTAGGGTCACAAATAATTGTCTAAGTTGCAGCTACTATAAGTTTAAATGTACCTTTCAAGAATGATCTGATCGTTTTTCTTATAAAATACATAAAGTTAGATTGGGTGATTCCTGGGGCCACTTTCAGCTCCACAATTCTATCATTCTATGATTAAGATTTCAGCAGAAATCTCTCATTTTCTCATTATTTGTTATCTGATCCTTTGAACAAAAGACTATGGGGATTTGGACAAGTAAGATCAGAAAATATAATTCTGTATGGTCTCAGTTTAATTTGCTGTTCAAAAACCCACTCTAATAATTTGCATATATAAGATTTTATTATTGTTGGTATATTTGATAAGTAAAGAAATGCTTATTGTTCTGTATCATTATATTGCTGTTCTTCTTTGGTGTGTAAAATTTTTTTCCTTGCTTGTTTCTCTTCTGTTTTTTCCTTTTTTTCTAGTTTTACTGTTTAGGTTTTTTTTTAGGATATAACTTGTTTGAATAGTTTAGACTGACATGTGTAAGTATTGAATTACATTGGTACCAATGGTACTGTTTAAATAAAACGATAAAAAAGGACATGAGAGTTGTATCTGAGATCTTCACTGTGCAAACCATGTGCTCTAGAATTCAACTATGGCCCTTGATGACTCAACGGTAGCTTATTTCTCAATTTAAAGGATTTAAATGTAAGAATCTGACTCACACCAAGCCATGCTATTTGTTCAATAACCCAGTATCATGCTTTCCCCAACCTGGCACCATCCAGATGTGTCCAGACAACAATGGCTGTGCTGGCTTGGAATTCTGGGAGATGCATCCCCAACTCACCTGGAAAGTGCCTGGTTAGCAAACACTGATCTATTTTTCAGATCTATATCCCTGGGGAGAGGGATTTCCATTGCCTGGGCATCTTCTCTTGTAATATAGCTGTTCTGTTATGCAGTTGCGACTATCCCTCCCTCCCTCTGTGAATATTCACTTTAGTAGGAAGGAGGGTATACTCGTAACTCAAGAAGCAGTAGGACAAAGTGAGAAGCTTGTCACCACTCAGATGTCAAGTACTATGAGGCTGGCAGGATCAGGAAAGAAGAACCCCTTGGATTTCTAGAAAGAGCTTTATTGCTAATAAGCTAATGTAACAGAATCTTGAAAGCCTACCAGAGTGATTCTCCCACACAATTTATACCTGGTGTAATCAAGCTGGAGTTACTCTGAGACTCTTTCTTGCACTTCCCTTCTCCCCAGACTCAAGAATAACGGCCCTGCTTCCTGACTTAACTGTCCTGCTGCCCTATCTCTGTTCCCATCTGTTAAGCATTCCATTGCATCAGAAAACACAGTATACTGATGGTAAAGGGTGGTATCTTAAGATAGCAAAGCTTTTTAAAACTATAATAAGGTTAATAATTCATAGGAGTTCAAAGCCAGTAGGGCCTTTACGTAGTGTCTTTGGGGTAGAAGCCTAAGGCACCACCCAAGAAGAAGTGGAAGTGAAAAGTCCTCCAAAAACATCAGTGTTGGGTTAGAGTTGATTTCAGCTGAAGTGGGACAGAAACCTGAATGAAAAAATGAATTCAATTTCAAAATAAATGAAATATGTCTTGAACCCTAAAAAGCCTTCCCATAAGAAAGGGTAGAGTTTAAATTACCTAACTTCTCATCTGCTCAAAGTCACAGAAAAGTGTCTTTTCTCTCCATGTTCCCACTAACGACAACCCCCCTCCCAAAGCCCAAATTCAAATTCAAATAAAACTCTAAGCTAAACTATGGGCAACCCATTTAGATTCACTCTCTTTTAAATAATAGACATGTATATATTATGCCTATGTACATACATGTATGGACATTTCTGCTACAAAATATTTTTCTCTGCAAGAAAAAAAAAGTTCAGGCTCACAATTCAAACTGCTTTCTAAGGAAAAGACTTATCTTTTCTACTGAAATTACCAGAAAGAAAGGGGTAGGGGATTGGGGAAGAATGCAACACTATGACAAATTGCTTCCACAGCACAGCCTTAGGTGAAATCCTCAGGTTACTGTGTGCAAGGGATGGGCAAGGCTGATAACTCAGCTGATCCAGTTTGAGAGTAAAGTATTCCATCACAGTGACTCATGGAAAATCTACACACGGAAGATGAGCAAAACCTTGTTCCAGCGTCTTAATTCTTAGTGTCTTAACTGAATGACCCAGATCTGCACTTTGACGAGTTTTCCCCCCAGAGACCAAGGAGGAGACAGGAGGAATGCCTTTGGCAGTAGAAGAGAAAGATCAGAAGGCTTATAGTGTGCCTGGCCACCTCCAATGGCCTTTCAGGAAACATCTTTTCTATGGGGAATGACCAAATTTACAAATGGGTGGAACTGGAGGGACCATAAGACAATGGCATCTGGCTCCCCTGCTCAGTTCAAGAAATCCAAACTGTAAGCATTCCAAGGGATGGCCACATAGCCTCTGTTAAAAGACTTCCAGAAAGAGAAAGCCCATGGGGTGGACAACTCATGGTCCATATATGGTGCCTGAACTCCCATTTTTGTACTGAAATTTCCTGAGATTCTACCACTAACATTTGGTGGTTGCTGAATTATACAGTAGTGGCGGAATTTCTCACTAATGTTTTGGTGGGAATTAAAAGAAAATAAATATATGAAGCCTCCAAATGGTTACACAAACACCCACTTTCACACCATGCAGGAAAAAAAAAAGGCTGAACGTTTGTTACCTCTCTTTGGGGATATCACCATAGCCCTTGTTTCTGCACAGCAAATTGGTTCCAAACAGCATCATTCATTATAGATGGGGTCATAGAGAACAAGTTGTTGAAGGTAAAAGGAAGTAAAATGGATAGCACGTAGCTTATGGAACTCCCTTATATAAGATATGGTCACAATCATCAGCTTTGTTTAAGTTGTAAAAGAGGACAACTTTTGTAGATGTGCTTGGTCATAATAGTGAGCTGTGTGTCCTGGAAGAATGGTCCATGTTCTGGTCCTTGGGTCATCTCCCCCAGTTCCACAAGTAGGACCCTAATTCCAGCAACTAACGTTGCTACTGCCAAGGGCATTCATGGAAGGGGAGTCAAAAAAAGTTGAGGTGGTGGCTACCCCCTTTTTTTACACGAGCCAGTTTGGGGTAGTGATATAAGTTCTAGTCTTCCCTCAGGCATGAGAGCCAGCTGATCCCTTGCACCCTCTCTCAACCTAGCCCACCCCACATTGTTCTCGTGGGGAAAATAGGAGGAAGCATTATGTATACTACTCATACACTACTATACAATAATACTGTTCAGGCTTACATACAAATTTGACTTAAGGACAGACCTTGGGAACAGAACTCGTTCTTAAACTGGGGACTACTTGTACCACCTTGAGTTGCACAAAATAAAAGTGGATATAAATCTAATAAACAATATTAATGTATCTCACACACACGGCACATAAAAAGGAGCAGTACTTCAATTGCACAATCATGGCCACCATCTTGACTTTTTGATACTCCCTTCTCCTCGTGAGCTGTTTTGGGGGGTTGCTTGTGGGAGATTAAGCATAGAGAGCCAGTCTGGTGCAGTGGTTAAGGTGCTGGCCTAGAAATCAGAAGACTGCGAGTCATTCTCTCTCAGCCCAACCCGCCTCACAGAGTTGTTGGGGGGGGAAATGAGAGGCAGGAGAATTACGTTCGCCGCCATGAGTTATACATAAAAAAGGTGGGATAAAATAGTAATAATAATAGTAATAGTAATAATAAGCGCCTTGAGTGCATCCCAAAGCCTCTGGAGCCCCACTTGAACACCATCTTGGCATTGACAAAATCACCACCAGCCAATTGCAAAAGTCAGCTTTACTTGGAACAGTTTACATCCCACGACGAAACCTTTAACACCAACAAACAACATCTGCCTATCCCAGATCCTTGGGAAGGGCTCAATAGGTGGATAAAAATGCCAAATCCAGTCTAAACATGCGGCTGACTGTGCCACCAACAATAATAATAGGAATGGAAGTGGTTTGCTTCTCACTTCTAATGTTCCCATTCCCACCCTTAATGTGGGGTGGGGGGGAGAAAGAAAAAGAAAAAAAAAAATCAAGCTGGCCCATATTTGTTATTTTACCATCTAAAATCAGTAGTGGGATCTCAGAGCACCAGACAGCTACACCCTTACTTTTGCTCAGTTTTCAGTGCTACTACTGTAATATTTATCTTAGGAGAACAATATAATTTTTTATTGTTGTATATATACTTTTCTGGGGCTATGGTCAGCTCTCTGTATTGTCAACGTTAGTATTATGTTAATATTAGCAATATTATAACACAGCACTGTCACTGAAGGCCTTTGTGGCATCTGTGACATGCAGTGCTGGCTATCAATTGGGGTTGATTCAGCAGCTATGTGGCCTAGCCACAGCCATGATGAGAAGCATTGGGGCAGGGGGGGACAGACCTATACAGGCCAGACAGTTCACCCGATCAGTCACCTAAGCTAACTAGCTGCTACGAAGCGAATTAAAGATTATTGTCCTGTCACCTGTCCTGAAATAAGAGTCAATTGCTAGTTCTGTCAGCTTTCAAACATGGAATGGGTGTGCATTAATACTGCTGAATCTTTCCTTCTGACAGCAAATATCTTGGGATGAGTGAAACCTTATAGTAGCTTTTTAAAGCAAGCCTTAGATTTTTGCTGTATTGAGAACCACTAACCTGACTTCCTTGCTGTTTGCTGATGATCCCCTTTTCTCACCTGCATCACTCAGGAAGATGGTTATACAATTTCCAAGCTGACACTCAGCTACTGTATTTGTCCTCAATGGCAGCCATCCAAAAACATATCTGAATCAAACCTATCAGGTTCAGCAACATGGTAGAAAAGTAGGTTTTACTGGAAAGACAAACTTTAGCCCATCAGCATTTTCACTGTGGCCTTGCAGAACACCTGAAAATATTTCAGGACCAATTGTTGGTGCCTGGATTACAATTTTAAAAAAATATTTAATATTGTATATATGAAGCTACCTTTTGAAAGTGTCTTAGAAACTAAGCATATGATCCAGAAACATCAGCAACTTGGCCACAAAACTGTACTGTAGAGCCTATAGTGTTGCTTCTTAATTAGGACCTAGACCAGCATGGGGAAACTTGAGGCTCACCAGATGTTGCTAAACTACAACACCTAGCAGCCAGTCTTGCATATACATCCCCCCAAATCAACCTCTACCTGGGAATTGCTGACCATTGTGTTAACTAATCTTCTCTCCTGAGATCAAGATGAGGCCCTAGAGGTGTTCTGTTAAAATGAGGCCTTTAGGGTTTTTTCCTACATTTTTCTGCTCTGGCTTGGAGTAAAACAGGAAAAAAAAAAGTGGGTCAGGAAGTGATAGCCTCCTTTATAGAGCTGGGAAGACTGTAAAAGTGGCACTAAACATAAACCCATCCATTCCCAGTTCTATGCTGCTGGCCAGTATCCAGAGGTGACTAAGTTGATGGCTGGATCATTGTTGTTATATTACAGAGCCAAAGTTGTCTTTCTGAAATCCTGTCTATGAGGTCAACTATCTAGCCTGCTTTCTATAGCGTGAAGATGTCCCACTTACCATTTACTGAGGACATGCCCTCCCAACGGGGCTTCTATCTGGGAGGCAGGCATCTACTGAGGCAGGCTGCAACCAGGCCAAGATCTTCTGGCATAAAAGCAGTGTTCTCCCTAGAAAATGGAAGATGACCTTCCATCTCAACCATCTGTGAAGCATAGAGGCAGTGGTTTGGAAGAGGTGACCTGCTTGGCTATCACTGGACTGCCTGCTTCCATTTGGCCTCCAAGCGCAGCACCTATTTTGCAGTTTGGGCTGTGAGAGACCCCAGAACACTGGCTTCAGTAGTAGCACCTTTCTGTTATAAGTGGGTTGGTCAACCATAGAGTGTGAAGCCTTGACATCAATTAAAATTATTGAAGTTGGACTTGAGTCTTGTGCTTCTGTAGCATTGTAGCAATGGCCACTATTCGGGGGAGTCCCTGGCTCTTCAGAGATTTTTTTTTTAAGCTTATTTCATTGTACAGTAGAATATGACCTGGTATAGATACAGCTTCGAAATACAGCCACATTATTTCCTTCTATCCTTTTGAATGATTAGAGCAGTACATGTACTGTGATTTGACACAAGAATCAGCATAGTAATATCTCAAAGGCCAGCTCTTCAACAACATTTAGCATCTAGCACAGTTTCTCAACCATGGCAACTTTAAGATGTGTGGACTTCAACTCCCAGAATTCCTCCAGCCAGCTGGGAGTTGAAGTCCACACATCTTAAAGTTGCCAGTTGAGAAACACTGATCTAGCACTTGGAAGTTGGTTGCACAAATCCACAACTACTAGATGAAATTGAAGCAAGGCAAAGTCTTGGTCGCCACCTAGAGGCCAGTTACTGTAAGTTGACTGGTCAACGGATCAACAATAATTTTGGAAAAATTATGGGGCTGTACCTGAGAATGCTCCATAGCTGATCATTTCTCTCTCACACACCAAAGCCCCTTTCTTGAACTCCAACTTCAAAAGCACCTATGCTGGAACAACAACTGACTGCACGAAGGACCACTATGGTGCAGTTAAGAGGCAAACCCATTGCTGCCACCTAGTGGTTGATATGTTGATAGGTTGACACCTCTTTGGAAAAAAGAGAAAAAACCTGGACAGAGTGTCTGCTTATGAGCATCATTCCAGCATACATTCCATACATTGATTGGTGATGGCTTCCGCCATGAATGAAAAATTATCCTCTTTAGAGTCTGGTAGGGAGAAGTTGTACAGACACTAGCACAGCCTGGCCCCATTCTGCATGGATGCTAAAGGCATGCTGTGGGAGCTGCACGATTGATGACTTCCCCCTGGTTCTTGAGGCAAGAGAAAGGAATGGCAAAGCAGCGGTGTGGACGAGCCTTATGCACGGACAGTGCTGAGCAACCTAAATACCTGAAGGATAACATATATTTTGCAAGGTTCCTTTCACTTTCACTCAAATATATTGGCTGCTGCATCCTATATGAACGACACAGCTAGCCGCTTTGCAGAACTTCAACATTCTTTTCATCTGTTTCTATTGTTGAAATAATTGAATGCTAGGACCTTCAAGCCCAGACCATAACCATCTGGACACTGTTTACTATTTTCACACTTTGGGATAGATTGCAAGAAATAATTGTCAATTACACGGTTGTCCCCACTCCGCCTCCTGTTCCCAATTACATTTTTGATTTCCAACCAGTTTCCTGTCATTGACATGCTGGAAATGACAATTCCCAGGGAACATAGCATCAGAAGCACCCTATCAACATTATATTTTTAGCTGCCACCAGTACCTTTAATATCATGTGCATGTAGTTGTGATCTAGTTTTATTTCTCAGCAAACCATTTTTAGTGCAGCACTTTGTATTATTTTATGGTTTTTAATTTTAATATTGTTTTACTACAGCGAGCCACTCAGAGAACAGAGCTGTTGGGCAGTCTAAATAATTTCAGGTTGGGGGAAACGGGTGAGCGTTCCCTGAATACTCACAGATAAAACTTGTAGTGACCCAGACTATTCTAAATAATAGTGCTCATTATGAATTTTCATACCTGTGACTATACCAACAATATTTGAAATGGAAACAAGGCAGCTCTTGCCGGATCAGCCTGCAAGTCTGTCAGTCACGCATTCAGTGGTGACCAGTTCGCCCTCTCTAGAAAGTCTAGAAACAGGAGCTAAAGAAAACAGACCTCATTTTTCACCAGACACACCTCTTAAATAGATGGATGTTCAATCTTATTAGGGCTAATGACAGCTCCTGTCAGAAAATAGCTCTGTGTCTGGGAATGCTGTCTAGGAATTCAGAGAGCTCCAAGTACCAACATCTCTGGAGTTTCCAGTTGGGGAATTCTAATCTAATCTATCAGCAGTGGGGAAGCAGCAATTATTATTTGGATCATGAAGGGTAGAGGTTGTGATTGGGAAGGAGATGCTAAAACATTTCTATCCCTCACCATCAGCTGCTGGATGTATAGTTTTTGGCTTGCATCGTCATCCAGAACGCACCCATCCCCTGAAGTGTTCTTCCTGCAAGTGAAAGTTGGTGATTTGGCCATCACTGTTTATTTTTCTGCAAGTTTGGCTACAACCACTTACTGAGAACATGGTAGATAGGAGAATCAAATCTCTTCTAGCCTGACGTCCTATCCCAATGTCCTGAATAACACTCTAATGTAGTGTAGATGAGTTCTAAAACACCAATGACTGAGCATAGTATTTGTCCCATGGAGAATTGAAAGCATTCTGAGGGCTACCTGATCTTTTTTTAGAATGGCAAAGCCCACCTTTTCACAAAACAGAACCACAAAGAGAACAGTTTGCTAACATATCTCATTATCCTTTCCTCTCCACAATCTGAATTTAAATGGGTACATAGCACAACGTACAGCAATGGCTACAGCTGGCAAGGCCCAGCAAGATTAAATGAAATGTAAAGCATCTGACTGGGGGCTTTGCTCCTGTGTTCCGTACAAAGCACACAACTGGAGGATATAGACCTCAGCTCTGAATTTCTCCAAACTATTTTCAGGGCTATATTTACTATCTTAAGGAAATTCAACATGATATTTCAACAGTACCTCAAATTCCGAGTCCGCTGCACCAGAACAGCCAGACCTTGTTGGATTAGTGCAATGGCTTTCACATTTTTGGATCTGGGTTTACACATCACACTAATCCATAACTTCCTGTTAACCATAATATAGTTAATTCGTTAAAGAAGCCATGTTTGGTTTCATTCAGCAAGATGAGCCATAAAACGAGGTTCACAAACTCTTTGGCTGGGTTCACTGTTAACATTAAACCAGAACCAATCACATCTCCTTACGGCTTAGTGCAATGTATGAATTTTGCTTCATGAAAAATCCCTCCCCAGATGGCCATCCCAGAAGCCTCTATACAACACTCCACATGACACGTCAAGCGCATAGTTGAAGCACTCATCCAGAAAACATATCCCTTACACCACAACAAACTTCATCAATAGTTGGCTGTTCAATTTTGGTGCCAGCCACCAGTTGCTGATTTTGCAAACACACACACACAAAGCCCACAAAAGTCCATATTTGGAGTTGATGTACATGGGGTTGATAAACCTAAGCCTCCTCCGGTGCCTTTGCTTTCAAAAGGGATGAAAAACAGAAGTAGAGCAGCGCTACATGAGTGGTTCCATTGTGCCTCATTTTTCAGGATTGGGCTGCTCAATCATAAGACAACCTAAATTAAACCTAAGGCTATTTATTGTAATCATTCTTACCTAATCACAAAGTTTTGAGATTTGGACAACATGGCAAGTAAAACCTTGGTAGAGCTCAGTGTCTTGCAAATGTGGTCACAAAGTTTCTAAAGGACCAGTTTCTAGATTGCATGGAACATTTACACAGATGAAGACTTCCCACTCCAGATGGTTAGACACTGTATGATGAGAATATAGAGGAGTAAGTAGAATAAGTGCCCTTGTCTCCACACTTTCTCCTTGTGTGTGGCAGTTTCATCTTTAGAATGATGCACAGGAATCTGGCACCTGCAAAACCACACACACACACAGAGTCTTCTATTACGCTACGTTCCATTATCAGCATGGAAAGGGGAACTGATAAACCACATATGTAGGTGGATGTGAAAAGGATGTTTCAGTGGGTTTTACAGAAACCAGAGAGTCAGGGAGTAAGATAGAAGTTTTATTGTTACAAAAGTGAAAGGCATAAATGGATTTCAAATCCCAGAAAAATAAGGTTAAAGGGGTCAAAAAAGTTTGGTTCTGTTAGGGAATTAGTTTGGGGTTGCCCTATATAAAGGTGTTGGATTTTCAACTCTATTTCCCAAGCAGCATGGCCAATGGAAAGGCTGGAATAAGCCTTCCCATAACCTCCTGTTCTGTTTCACATCTTGTCCGTCCTAGAAATTATCTCATTAGGTGAAGCAAGAAAAGAATTCTTTCAGGAACTGTTACATAATACTACAAAATACTGCTGTCAATAGATTTGGAGGGAAGTGGAAGAGAAGGTAGAGAAAGATCTAAACCACTCCTAAAAACCAAGTTTAGTTACCAGTATAAACACTAAATTAACTACACCCAGAGTATACATACCCCCTTTTCATCTGTATAGATTTTTTTTTAAAAGTTCTCAATCCAGACTCTGCACAATCTTGCCCTGCTGGCTGTAGCAGCTCAATTTCAGCAGGGTGGGGCTATATAACAGATGTGATCCGGCCCAAACTATCCTCTCATGATAGCTTAGAACAGCCAGGCCCAAAAGTTGAAGTAGCAGAGCTGTGAATCATACTGTGCTTAATAAGGAAGGAAACACACGGCACGCGCACCCACACATACATTTTGGATCTAGACTTTGCAGAATATAAATGAGGCAAGTTGACTTATTTTACATGAGTTTACGAAGTTGCATAATTCTCATTTTGGTGAGGAATAAATAGTAATAGAGTGCTAAATCTCCACCTTGAGTCATTGGAAATCTGGGTTCATCTCCCTTCTTGCTTCTGAGATTTCAGCAGAAACTGCATAGACACTTGCAAGTTTATCTTCAGGATAATAATGTTTAGAATTTGCAGACATTCCCAGGAAGTTCTATATCCATTATCTGTATTTTTTCTGTTTCTACAGAATCATGCAAACCACACATGTACATACACACACGCGCACACACACACAGAGTCCTGGATACTGGCTCACAATTCTAGTGCATTCCATTGTATTTGAAAAGTTGCTAACTTTGACCAAATGCATAAAGTCAGAACATACTTAAAAACACTGGTGCAAGCATAGTGTGCTTTGGAAACACTGATTCTAGACATAGAACTGGAGTGGGATTGGTGTCTTGAATCAGTACCACATATCAACCTAGAGAACTCTTATAAATCTCCCAAGAATTCTGAAGCCTTGGGACATCAGCACTGAAATGCAGGAGCCAAAAGAAATTCCCCTAATTGCACTCACAGCAGATGATTGATTCGTATGGCTTTAAGCTTCAAACCCCGCAGGCAGCAGGAGCACCTCCACTCCAGCCTTGAGGGCTTGGGATAGCTTTTTCCTTGTGCACGGCGCATCTCCCTATTTTTGCTGGGACAAAGGAAGAGATGCAGTAATATAAAAATTAGATAGCCCTGGAGGGTTGAGAGGCACAGGTGGTGGCAACGGCTGAATTTTCAGATATTTGACAGGGGTCTCTTGGGTTCGCCTTGAGTTTTGCCACGAGGCGCAGAGGGTCCTCAAAAGATCTTTTGTGCCCTGGACATACTGGATGTTCCCAAGAAGTGGGGGGATTGGGAGAGGGAAAAGGAAGAAGAAAAGAGAGGATTAGTAAATGAAAACAGCAGAGAAAGAAGGACCATCACACGCCTAGCATTTGCAGGCAAGCTAGAGAAAAGGAAGGTACAGGTAATGGAAAGTTAGTACAATGCAGGTAAATCTGGAATATATTTTTTTAAAAAAAGGAACTTTTGTTCTGAAACACTTGGATGAATAAAACTGTCAGGAGGGGGCAACATTAGATGCAGCCAACAAAGAAAATCTAGGAGGATGAAGAAAAGAAAACAAAACAAATGGTTCCTGAAGAATGTGTTACATGGGTATACAAGTGTAAGAGAGGGAAAGACAGGAAAATATCTTCCCCACAGCAAAAGTTTGCTTGATGAAACAGCAAAATGAACAGATAAGATGCCGAACATGGCACATACGCTCAAGCCTTTCCATGACCTCCCATAGCATCCATTCTAACAATAAATTCTACTGCTACAGCAGAAATGAGAAATCATGTCCAGAGGTTGATGGGGGCTCTTAAAACTAGATATGTAGATAGTCTGATAGGTTTGGATATGCACACAGCTAACTTCCATTAGACATGCAAGAGTATACAGCTGACAATCCCCTTTAGACTATCCCAATCACACAATGACATACATTTAAACATGCTGGACTGACTGAGCACTGAGGTCATAAGAAAACATGTGGCATCAAGTTCTGTATGCCTGGAATGAAGCCTCTGCTTTACTTCTATTTTTTTCCAGCTGGGAGTATAGGCAGACATCTATGTCAAGAATTCTTCCCTCGCTCCACCCTATGCAGAGCAATGTTCACGACACCAGTGTCAATCCAAAGAGAAATAGCTAGCTTTATTGTCTAGCAGAACCCTTGTTGCCAGTTGTTTCTCCTTCGGATGCCCTCACTCAAACACCAGTCAGCAACAATTGCGTACTCTTTGCAAGAGCTTTGAAGTAAGGCAAAGGAAGAAAACACACAAGTATTAAAACGTTTCTCCAGCTCTGTTGTTGTTAATGGGGGAAAGGAGAGGAGGAGACAGACCTGATGACATGTACTTCCTCACCAAACGGAAACAGCTACGGGAATTAAGCTCCAAATGCTCTTGGGGATAGTAACAGCAGCAACCGTAACCAAATAAACATCATGGCTCAGCAATGATAAAACCAACCAACATCTCTTGTGCTAAAATTTAACATTTTCAACCCACCTCAGACCTTCACAATATACAGCATCTGTGGGGTTCAGCCTTTCATCATGTCAGCACCATCCCCCTCTTCATCCTGAGATGTAGTTATGGACAGTGTTTTATCTGCCTTGCTCCACAGGTTCCTTGTCCATCCCTCAAGTCCTTCTTACCACTCTATAAACCCCAGAACCCCCCTCGGAGCTTAAGCTACTGTTGGGATGATTTGTAGACACATAATAATTGAGGACAATCAGACTGAGGGCTAGATGGACTCCAGACTTGGAACACTCATGTGGTGAGAATGAGATGAATCACTGGATGATGGTGAGGGGAAAAAAAAACACACACATTCTTACCAGCTAACCTTCAGAGAGCAGTACTAACCCATCCTGTGGGGAGGGACTATCCCATCAGGCAGTGCAAGATATGGCAAAGTCCTGGCAGGCATCCTCCTGAAGAAGACACCAGAGATTATGCACTGTGGCAGGCTTTGGTTTGGGGAACAGAATGAGGGGTGGTGGGGAGGTGAGAGAAGACAGACATAGCACACAGCTGCTGTGTGATAGCAGTTAGATGCACTCTGGCGTCGGTGAGACTAGCTTTAGTTATAGCAACTCCAAAATGTTACACTACAACAAACTTCAGTTAACAGGGCATAGATTCCCCTTCCTCCAATCTCCACTCTTCACTATAGGGAATATGTTCAGCATCGGCTTCTATGCCTGCTTCTAGTATCAGCACCCCGAATTGTTCAAACTCAGCTTCTTAGTATAGAAAATATTCAAACACTAGTTTTCTTAATTTAACAAATAAGGAAATGCAAACACAAAACTGAAAGCAATTAGCTCTTTAAAAATATTTTTTATTACAAAAGCAAACAATAAAGGATTGATTTAGTCATCAGAAGAGTGTTTCCCCACATAAGTGGAACACTGCTATGCCTTCTTTCACCACCAAGTTATACAATAATGCCTTAGAGGGCAACACAAACTTTTCCTCAACAAGAACAGCTTTCCCCTTTCCTGACAAATCTATAAGACTCCTAGAATTATCTTCTCCCCCTCTCCTTTGATTAAATTTCTGAAAGAAGTTATGAACAACATTCTGAGAGCAAAACCACAGTATTCTGAGCACCTATTGTAGCTCCAGGATCCATTTGGGTTCCATTAGCCAACCTCTCACATTTAAGTTGATTACAGGTAAGGCTATCCCTAGAAAAGCACCAACCCAGTTGAGGGCAATAAAAGTGGCTGCTCTGGCAACAAGAGCAGTTCAGAGACATGCAGGGTGACAGAACACTGCACTGTAGAGAAAGATATTCTCTCCACTGAGTCCAGGGATCTTACAGGGCAGAACTGGTGATGTAGCAGACTCAACATCTAGGTTTAAGCCTGTTATTATTAAAATACCCCAACCTTGGCACTTATCTAAGTGGCACAGAATAAAAATACCTCTCTCATGTATCAGCCAGCACACCATCGGAAAAGCCTTTGTAACAGTGTCCCAGAAAGAGAACAATGCCCTATAGTGATCAGAAAGTGGAGTCCTGAGATCAGCAATACTTCTGGGGATAGTGAGAGCTACATAGAGGCTTTCTTAGGTGTGGCATCCATCAGAATATAATACAAATAAATCACATATTCCAGCAGCTACATTCAGCTGTTGGAAGCTGCTGTGGAAGTTTCTGCACCTCATCAGAACATCTGAGTATGGCTCTTGCCTAATGGCTCAGCTAATTTTAAGATCAGATACAAACCTCAGAAAGGGAACACTGGTGGTATGAACTTCCTTTTCTTACAACTTTGTCAGACAAACCAACTAAAATATAAAACAGGCAAAGAAATGCCATAGCAGTTATTGGCTATGATCTTCTCCATGAGGTGCTCCAACTTAGGACAGACATGCTGAAGACACAGCATTATTCCTTCTATTAACATCAAACATTTTAGGAAGGATGAAAAAATATACCTACAGATGAGCTATCTTACTTCAGGTCACTTGTCATGATTCAATTTAAAGAATCTGGGCAACTTACTGCTCAACTTAAGATATCTTTATAAATCTTCTGGAGCAGTGGATGGTTTCCATTGCTTTGTATGATGGAGCTACTCAAAACATAGCCCACAACAGCATATGTGGAATAAACTGGCAGAAAGGTGGAAATGGTGGGGAAATTCCTGAGGTATGACCACACTGATTCCATTTTTTTTCATTCAAAAAAGGATGCTTCTCAATTCCTCTGCAGAAAGGTATCAAGAAATGTTTGATCTTGTTTTCTTGGAAATGTAAAATCCTACTCAATTTCTCATGAACCCCAGTTTTCAAAGGTCCACAGGGAGAATCTTATTGTTGCATAGCTGATTAACCCATCCAGGCAGCTTCTAGATGTTTTGGAGTACAAGAGATGAAATCTAACACCTTGGATGAGCAAGATCTTCAGGCTCCCTATTTTCCTCTACTGGTTGGTAAAATCCATGGAATAACATATAACATTATCTTTAAAAAAACCTTTCTGAGCACAGATTTACAGACAGCAAAAACACTTTTTAAGAAGACAAAATAAAGTCGCTAGAAAAAAATTAAAAAATTTGTGCAAAAATTCCCAGCAGCTTTAATAAACACATTTCAAGTATCTGTGTTGTTAGCTTTCCCCTATATCCAAGGGCTCTCTCATGCTGCAGGATGGGAAGGACTGTAAGAAATTTCAGCAAGAAGAAACAGGATCTCTCCTTCTTTAAATAACAGATCAGAGGTACAAGTGAATGGACTAAGACTTCTTACAGGAATAATTCCATTTTGGATAATGCTTGTGCACATGAAGGTTTCTCTTTTGCTGAATCAGCCTTCAGTCAACATGCCTTACCTGTATAAATCTCCAAACCCAATACAAAAATAGCTCAGCTGTCCAAAGGCAGTACCATGAAGTGAGTACAACTCATTTGGACTGACATAATTTGAGAATCTCAGATTGATCTCTTTAATTTTCTTCCAACCATTAAATAAATAACCTCTACAGGCCTATTGTCCTGGTCCTGATTCAGCTGAAATAGACAAGGACAATCCTGAGTCAAATCCTAGAGTAAGAAACAATTTTCTGCTTCTGATCCTGTAGATTTGTTCATGATCATTTCTAGGGATCTTCTACCCTTTGCTCTATGTTCACAAAACAGCCATTCAGGCTAACTTGCTCAGCAAACAGTATTTGCTGGTAAGGCAAGGAGTGCTGTGCCCTCAAATGATTCATGTCTCTCTCTTACAGCTTATGGAAGCATCAGTTATTCTTTGCAATATTCAGGTAGAATGGCAGGACAGTCAGTGTAACATCAAAGTTGTCCACTGCACTAAGGGGCAAACTTAGTGTGCAGAACAATTTAGGAAATGATTATAATTTGTTATAACAGCTCCATATGCAAAGTACTATGCCCTTTTCTACCAATCCTTTCAACAAACCCTCTGAGAAAGGACAATTCTCATGAAGCTGTCATCTCCCAGCCAGTGGCATTCTCTGCTCTAAGTATTTTAACCCTCTATCTCAAGATGACAGCGGGTCCTGCCTAGAGGCTTAACTGCAGCTGTCCACAATTTCCAAAATGTCCAAAATGTAAAAACCAAACCAATTAAAAATCAAGGCAAGAGATGGTGGCCTATGGTTTGAGCAGGAACTCTGGAGATTGTGCTCCATGAGGCTGTCCTGCCTGAGCCCAGATAACGGTAAAATGGAGGAGAGGCACCAGCTGGAGGTAGGCATAAGATATGTATGTCAGCATTGCTAAAGTGTTGGCTCATACCATGCTGGCATCAGATTTTGTTCCAAAGGAAGGGATTTCACTCTTAGGAGTGGACGGAGTCCCAGCATCTGCCTGGATAAATCCTCTTCTATCTATTAAACTAGACAGTTTAGATAAGGAGGGGAAGAAAAAGAAAAAAAAAGTTAGTTTAATGATTAATTAGCCAAATAAGAAGTAATGCTAAAACAATTAAGCAGCAACAATTCTCTCATTTATTCCATCAGTTCATTATTAGAGATCAGGTGGGAATTCCAATTGGGCTTTCAATCACAAACAAGAAATTAGAAATTTATTAGGGAATTATGTAGAAGTACAAAAGTATGTAGTCTGCTTAAGCTCATGGATCAATCTGTCTATCTGAACTTTTAAAAGCAAAAATTGCAGTTGGCAAACCATCAAATAAACTCAACATATCAAATGTCATGGCATTTTTCAGGAAAAAGCTGGGTAGCCATATAAACAAATTGTGAGCTGGGTAGCCATATAAACAAATAGCCAAAAATTGAGAAATGATCTAATAAAATACCTCCAATCCCTAATTTAAGAGACAAAAAACTGAATATGGTTCAACTCCGTCCCACTTGATTTGCACAATATGGGATTCTACTGAAATTACTTTAAAATACTGTTAAATGCTATACTCTTTTTGCAAGGTCAGAGTTCCATCAGAATATTAATCTTATTCTCCATTACAACTCTAGAAATAATAAGTTATATACTAAGATCAAACCATGCAAAAAACCAAACAGAAACACAAGACCCCATTCAAACTATCTTTCCAAAATACAGCATGGATAATCTCTTGCTCAGCAATGTTTCCTCTTGTGTATATTCATGGATCTTCAATATTATCTTGAAATAAATGTTGAAATTACAATAAACTGCCCTTTGTTTTGCCTAATTCTGATCCCTTGTTACTAAATATAGTTATGATGGGATTACCAGTGAAACACTAGGCTGTTAATGCAGCATCTGATCTACAGGGAACTGTATGCCAAGTGAAAACTCCTCACTATAACTGTCAAACATAACACCATCATCGTTTTTTATTAAAAAGAGGTAGCAAAACAAGATGGGGAATAGGGTATTTAATCAGCTCTACTCAAAGATCAATTCCAAACAGCTTATCTCTCTGAACTATCTCCATTCCAGCAGGTCATTATAAATAATATTTTATAAAAATTTTGAAAACATTTTGTTTCAGGGATAGATTACACTGGAATATTCTGAATTTCCTCTAGACGACTTTGATCTGGCCATTCTGGGGATCGTAACCTTTGGGAAATTGCCAAACCATCCCTGGAACAGCCAGATCAGAGTGGTCTGGAGAAAAACAGAATATTCTATCTCCCCAATAGAACATTTTCCACACCTGTTTTAACTGTAAGAACCGATACTTGAGTTGCTTCTCTTCATCCCTTTTCTTTCTTGCTGTGTCTATACTGTAACTTCACAGGCAGAACTTGCTTGTTTATAGATCCTATGTAAGCCATTTACCAGAAACACAACCTTTTCCAATGAAGACTGACATCATTACACTATATCCTAACCAATTTCCATGATTAGGACAACCAGTAGGGTGAAAGAGATAGCTGCCTCAAGAACAGGCATCATTAAGTAGTAGCAAATTATATTTTTTAGTCAAGGAATGGAAGGTGAACTTAGATATTTTGTTTCAGGCAGAAAAACATGTTGAGCCAGCTCTATATTTTTCAACACTTAATCTCCAGTCCTGCCCTTCCCACTACCTTAGCTCTCCTTTCCCCCCTTTTCACTTCTTACTGCTTTGATTTTCTACGTCCACAATTTACATGAATGTATACATTGCGTTATTTCAATATTTTACACAAAGGGAGCTACCAGGTATCAATCAAGATACCAAGTTCTTCCACTTAACTCTCATTTTTAGAACACATATATGTTTCTCACTGTGAATGGTGGGTCATCCTCATGTTCATGATGTACTGATTGCTTCTCTCTTTTTTTCTACCTGCATGAATGGCTGCACAGAACAGGAACAAAAGACAGCCACAGGATCATCCATCAAGCATTTGAATACAGGTAGTCCCCAGTTTAAGAACAAGTTCTGTTCCCAAAGTTGGTCCTTAAGTCAAATTTGTATGTAAGCTGGAACAGTATTATTGTATAATACTGTATAAGTAGTATTGTGTAATGAACTCGAACCATTGTGTATTTAACTTGAATAGTTGTGCATTTAACTCAGATTTTGCTACAATAGGCTCTGTTCTTAAATTATGGGTCATCTGTAACCTGGGCATTCTTAACCCGGGGACTACCTGAACAGAGTCCATCCAGAAACATTTTTCCTTACCTGGGATAAAATGGTCCACAGAGCACTGCACAGCAGTTGGTGAGGACACTTTTATAGCTATAAGGGTTGGCAAATTCAGAGCCTCTCTTATTTGACCATGCCCCCTTGAGCTACAAATCAAAAGAGATTAACTGGTTAGAAACATCCAGAAAATCCTTTGCTGGTTTGTCTTTACTTAGATGATTTGTACATACATGCGTAGGAATTCAGGTTACAGAGCTGATGCCATAGGTGTCTGCTACAAGCCAAGAGGACTCCCCCACCCCCAAAAAGACAAAACGTGATGAAATGTCGCAATGTAAATTCTTTCATATTTGCATCCTGATGTCAGGTGCGAGTACATAAACCAGTGGGTTTGTGATATCACAAGGTACATTTTCTCACTTGTCCCACCCCCCCAACACAGATATCTTGAAACATTCATTAATTTAAGTAAAAGTCAGCTGTCCCAAATCACTGGCTATACTCTCTAGACATTTACGGGAGGCTATAAGTTGAAGTTGGCTGATCTAAACATTAGAAAAAAAATTTAAATTCTTTTACTAGAAGAAATAAAGGCCTTCTCTTTTTCCATATTTTGGAATGTATAAATGTCTATCCCTTCACCAACAACCATAAATGTTATACTGACCCTGCTTTAAAATGAAGCAAGAACATTTTAAACATAATCTTGTGCCTGTTTAAGAAACTGATTTAAAGCTCTAGTGATGGCTATTTGGAATGTTCAACTTCTGTTCACTGAAAATAATATCCTTACTCACATCCTCATTGGTTGTCAAATTGGAGGCAATTAAGTAAGTGTGAAACCCTGAGAGGCCAAAAATAGACCAGACTGAAAAAAAACAAATCACCAATTCCAACAGAGTAAATGAAGAATTAAGGAATAACACTTGTGACTGAGAAGCATTCATTTTCCTGAAGTTCTGTCAAACCTTTGCCCTCAGCCACCACCCTCCAAATGCATCTGAGCCACTCCGGCATAATTTTTCAAGGAAAGATGATATGCAAATAAACCCAAAGAGATCATTAATGTCACAATACATTCATCAGGGGAAAGTATATTCTGCACTTCAGGACCAAGAATCCCCAGCTATTTGCTATTTAATCCTACTTAAAAGATTTTCAAAACTGATTTACAGACAAAGCTAAAACTCACGAGCAATAAAGCAAATGATAGCCACAGAGTAAAACAGTGCAGCAACAGCATAGCTACACAGCCAGGTTAAAACACAGATTGAAAAAAAAACTTAGGATAATCAAAAAGTCCCCATCTGGCTTTAAGGTATTAAATTTGAGACAGGTCTGTCTCAGCTAATCATCAGCAAAGGATTGCCTCTACAGAGAGCTCTGGATTTTTATTTTTATGGTTTTTGAGTCACCAAGCTGCAGGACCAAATGAATACCAGACTTTAGGTTAGATGGACACACCTGCCAAAAGGGAAAGGGATAACAAGGGTCACTATCCAGGCAGAAAGTCTTCTTCAGTCCCTCCGACAGCCAACCCCAAGTTGGCATTCTCTACATGTGTTGGGATTGTAACTCCCAGAACTCCTCAACTGGCAGAGGCATCCTAGAAGTTACAATCTCAATACAACAGGAGGGTGCCGGATAAGGGAAGATTCCTAAGCATGATTAATTCTTGCTGAATACATTCAGAAAACACCATCAAGGGTTTTAAAATGGGAGAGGGAAGAAAGAGATATTGAAAGGATATCTTGCTGGTGTTGTTTTCAAAACAGTGAGGAAGTCATTTCCCTGGGAGCCTGCAAAGTAAAGACACACTGAGATAAAAGAAGGAATGTTCCTTCTCTAGCCACAAAAACATACAGAAGATTAAACAGTGCCAATCCCCAAGATCTCAGGAAGGAAGGAAGGACGGACGGAAGGAAGGAAGGAAGGAAGGAAGGAAGGAAGGAAGGAAGGAAGGAAGGAAGGAAGGAAGGAAGGTTTTGAGCCATACTAAATAGTAACTCCCTCTTGAAACTGTCTTTTTTGGAACTACGGATGTTGTAATCCAATATACTTAGATTGGGAAAGGGTTAGTGTATAGGACTGCCCAAGTTTAGTATATTAACTAATCTATGCAATGTTATTTTTGTTACAAATGTTTATATTAACACCTTTATTTGGCTTCTGCAGGGCACATATTCATTTTAATTTATTTATTAATCACAGGTATTATTACTTTCTACATATTTAATAACTGCCCTCCTGTCGTTAAAAAATACAGTACGGCAGCTACTTTTGGAGCAATTCTTGGATCTAAACCTGAGGCTTTGGAGGGGCCAATATAGACCTGAAACCATAGTTCATGCATATCTATTCTAAATAACTTGCTGCAGTTGTGGCTTAAGAAGACCCACACCTTTCTAGAGATCTGTGGAATACAACTTTGACGACAGGCTATACTTACGCAGAGCAAGATGGGTGATGACACAAGCAAAGATGAAGGCTGTTAGGAAGGAGAGAGAAAGAATGAAGGCATAGAAGAATCGATAATTCTGCTTCCCCACACAGTTGCCTACCCAGGGACAATGATGATCAAATCGTTCTGAGGAAAAAAGGAACAAAAACACAATATTAAAGGGAACAACATTTCACATGCCCAAAGAGAATGTATACTTGGGGTGTACAAAATTTGCCAATCTGGGAACAAATATGGGAACAAATTGTTCTAGGAACTCAGAAACATATGACTGTTTCATTTTATGTTCACTCACTCCAGAACATGCCACTGCAGGTTTAGTTTGTTAATTTCTGGAAGTAATTCCTCTGAATCAGTAGCAGTTTGAGATGTTCCAGGGATGGTTTGGCCCCAAAACAGTCCTGTTTCATCTAGAACATTATGTTCAGAACACTTAGAACCACTTCTGGTCCAGAGAATTTACTTTAAGTCACCATGCAACCACCAGTGCAACAGTGTGGTCTGGAGGAGGTTTGTTGTGATCTGGAAGGAAACGGAAGCTTTTGGGGTTTTCCAGAGTAATTTTCCAGATCAACAATCTTATACACATCCCTCCTGTAACTTACAAGTGAAGCAGAGATCAATTTTAGAGGGTCAGTGTAGCCGACTAGTTAGTGCTAGACACCGAGAGACCCCATTCAGGTCTACAGTCAGTCAAGGGAATGAAAAGCTAATTTACATCTTTCAACTACAATTAACATGTTTGTTCAGAAACCAGGATGCCAGATTTACTTGTAATGCACATACACACTAGCTTCCCCACATACTGAACTGCCTAAAATAGTCTGTAGAGGACACAGGGAACAGACAAGAGAAAGGGCAGAAGGATCAGTTCTAATATGGGTTCTCCAGAAGTCCAACCATCAGGTTTGTTGAAGCAGCAAACAAGTAGGAATTTAATTATTTGCAGCTTACAGTGCTATAAATCTGGCAAACCTTTGGGGCTTAAGAGTGAAAAAGAAGGGACTAAGCATTTAAGTCAATTGGAAGCATTCATGATACAGTGGAATAATTCTTTTCTCTATGTAGTGAAATGACTGTCAAGAATGAGTTGGCCCCTAAAAGTAAATAAATTAGGAACCAGCAAAGTATTATGGTTCCCTGGTCCACAATGGAACTTCTCCCAGAGGATCACTTTGGAAAAAAAATGCAGAGAGGCACAACAATTTCTAACATTCACCTCCAAACCAACCCATGGCTGGGATATGGCAAAGAAAGCTCATTCATGATATCAGGAGAAGGAGATATATTTATACCTCAAAGTTATGAGTTATTCTACTTTTAAAAATAGATTATCTTAGCTCCCTGACAGCTCCCCTTTCCCCTCGACACTCTTATTTATATATCTGGAAAAATCAAAATTACACGCTAAAACAATTAAAAATCTTGACTGTCTTGACAACCGCCAACTTTTTGGATGGGAAGATGAAAGCAATCAAATCACATTCGCATTGCAGACCCATCTGAGGCATTTTGGAAAAAAGACCAATGTACAGAGTCAATATGAACCCATGTATAATTATCCAAAGTCCTATTTGCTCCCCCAACCAGCTTTCAACAGATAAATTACTAGGAACTTGTTCTCAAATCAGTCATAATTTCTGTATTATCTTCTCTATTAAAATGTGTATTACTCATTCTATAGCATCCTCACAGCCAGGCACATTATGTTTCCAAGACAAAGGTTAGTTATCTTACTTATTCAAGAAATATTCTAGTTGTCTGATGCCATCTGGACTCTAATTTTACCCACCCCATAATAGCTTATTCTGTCCTCTGCTCCCCAGGATGCTATCTCCTCCATTTTCACAATCCTGCTTAATATCACAGTATATATTGAAGAAAGAACTTATGCACGTGCCTGAACACTTCACCACTTCTCATACTGAAACCCTTTTGTTGGCTTTGTCAGATATGGCTGTTCTCTCTTGCTATGCAATTTAATCTAACATTAGGTGTAGTCATATAGCTCTTGAGTCAATAACTGTGTTCATTGTTTAAAACCATACGATTATACATGAAATTGGCTGAAAAAGTAAATTTGCATTCAGATTGGATTCCTGAAAGTTTACTCACTGCCCTCAATAAAGAGGGAAAAAATTCAAGCATGCAACAATCTACTTCAAGAAGCAGTCGCCTCACCCACACCTTCCCCTTGCCCTAAAGAGTGATACATCATGGCAAGGTTTAGTAGTTTGGGTGTGTCCAAGGCTTTGGTTCATGTCTTGATATGCCCTGTAACTGTTCTTCCCAGCTAACGCATGCTACAGGAATATTTCATTATTACAAATGCCTCAAGAATGAAATACATTAAGAGCCAAAATTTCCTTAAAGAAGAAATGAGTTTGCTACTTCTTTGCTCCTTAAGGTTTCAGTAATTCTTGTCATCCACAATATTTGCCTGTCCTTGCTTGCAGTCACCAAGTAGACCCTAGTGTACTTAAGCAGTTATTAATGCCATACATTTACCCATTCATCTTTTCTTCCCAGTGGATGCTCTTCAATCAGTATAATGTACCCACGTTGTGACCATGAAGAAAGGCTAAATATATCTTACATCATGTATTTTCACTGTTACACCTCAATAGAGAGATCTTTAAAGACAATCTTTGCTCTCCTACGACAAAGGCTTTCCAGTCTGAAGTAGATACTCTTTTTCAGAGAGATGTTTATCTGGGTGGTGATTTGTTTGACAGAGGCGAGCAGAAAAAATGATGGTCGGGAAAGAAAAAAATAATTAACAAGCTCTGGAATCTTGCTGATCTTGAGGCAAAATCATGCCCAGCACCCTTTATTCTTTATTGCTCAGACTTTTTAAAATACTGTTGCAGAGCAAAGAAGGCAGCATTCAAACTTCATACTTTACACTTCATACATTACCATCCAGGCATATTTTTGAACAGCAAGCACTTCTGCGTAGTATCACCTTGATAATCTCCTTTTTGAATCATTTGATGTGAGTTTGGGAAGTTTCTACTTGAGTAATACTCCTAGGCACAAGCAGAATAAGGAATCCCTCTCTGTCATACTCAGAATTGTCCTCTTAGGAACTATCAAATGTAAACAAGGAACGTGCAGCACAACATTTGAACTCAAATATTTCTGCATTCAACAAAAGCAGAAAAATAACTTCAATGGAAACGATACCCCTGATGGTTCACAAGATAGAAGTCTCACTCTGCTCTTACCAACACAGTTGTCACAGACACTGCAATGTGAAGTCCTGGGAGGACGGAACATTTTGCATGTGTAGCAATATTTCAATTTCACCATATACTTGTTTATTACAACTTCCATGGTTCGGGCAGGTGGCCGATAAGTGGAAGTGCCGAGGTTGTCTGTGAAATCAAAAGTATTTACCCATTAGACTCATCCAAGATTTGACTAATATCAGACTGAATCAAAGGACTGGGTGCAATATGGTAATCTTCTACCAAGTCCCCACCTAAAGTAACATCCACAACCCATCCACATCATTCACTGTTGTCTCTCTGAAATGACAGCATGCTACCTGGACTGTAGCAAGCCGCAAATGAGAAACAGAATCTACTCCTGAAGCAACTATAAAAATACATTAATCCTCAGATCTAAGCACCATTAGAATGATTTTTAGGTCCAATGGAGTGGGATGTTCCAAACAATCCATATTCAGAATCATCCACTTGAACTGAAAGTTGGTATAAATTAGAGTTTAAAAAAGGCCCAGGAAAATGGATGTGTATAAACCACATGACCTCAAAACTAAAAGAGTCCAGACAGACCTTTCTTCATTGCTTCTGTTAATATTGCTGTAGCTACTGCTTTAAAAAGATGAACAAGTTGACTGATTATGTACAATGTACAATTTTGAGAGTATGTTGTCTCTAGGTTCTACATGCTATGGTGATACAAATCTGGCTGTAAAATTCAAGCAAAAGAAAGCACTAGGATATACAAAACATTTCAGAATTAAAATATGCAACTATTCGATTATGGATTCCTATCAACTAGTTATCTGCTAATTACTGGAATTATTGCAAAGACTAAAGGATAAAGTAGCAGTGATCTGATTCAACAAGTGCACTTTTTATATCTTTAAGCCAAAGTCAAGCTTTCAAATTTTGTTTACTGCACTTGTTATGTATTTTAGATTGCCTGCATCACATCTGACAGCAAACTTAGTGAGTGACCAATGTCTTGCAGTTCTTTCTGGCAATTCCTTCCAAATTCCACTTCCTAAGATGGGTAGGATTTGCTGTTAGCAAATCTGGTTACAACCACCATTTTAAGCAAATAGAACTAAATTGGTAAAACTCACATTTCCCTCTTGCTGCAGAATGAGAAAGCTAGAAGTAATCTTGGTTACACTTTCCAGAAAAAATCCTTCGCCAAGTAGCAACTAAACTTTAAATAGGCAAGTAGTGTAACCAGACCTGATAGAGAATATACATGTTCTAATTTAGAAAAGAAAAAAAACAGAAGGGAGTGTTCTGAAATGGCAGCAACCAGAGGTTTTAAAATGACGTGTTATGATGTTGTAATACAAACTCTATCCCTTAGATACTTGCACGCCTCATCATGAACCATATAAAAAGTAGTGGAGTTTGCTTACAATGTACACTTAGTCATTCTCCCTACTCCCTCCCCCCGACCATCCCTCATGGTGACCCACAGTTCTGGCAAGAATCATCTGTCCATTCCTCAGCAGTATATGAAAAAAAGAGAAGTGGTTTTGTCTACTTTGGACTCTGGCTTTGCCTATCACCAACATATGACTTCTGGCAAATACCCTTGAGAGAATATGGTCCTAAAGACATTTTTAAAAATCCCTTCCCATCCCTGTCTTTAGAGTACTGGCGTCTCTCCAATTACCATCTGGCAAACCCCACCCCTACCCTCCAACAACAGATAACTGTTCTGTTATTCCTTCCAAGGATGTTTCAAGAATGAAGATGCCCAAATGACAATTCTGGATAAATACCATTAGTAGCATCCATTAAATATTTTGCTATAAAGAAATGTAATAGTCTCACCAATCCATTTCTCCAGGTCTGCAGCTTCACTGGGGGTGGCCCTGGGCAAAATACCAGGATCTCTGAAGCTGGTTTGTAGCAAACAGCTGATGACAAAAAAGAATAGGATGCCAGCAATGATAGGAATGGCCATGGTCAGGTTATGAGCCAGGAATGGACAGCTGAAAAGCAAACAACACATTGTTTAAACTGAATTTCCATTCATGGCACTAACTGTCCACTCATCAGTTGGTTTCTTTTCCTGGCCAAGCTACCCCCTTCAACTGATAAATATTACAGTATAACCTGTCTACATTTTGAAGGATTTCACCTGCCAAGCTCTCTAGAACTTTTAGGAGAAAGATACAAAGATACCTATCTCACAGAGATTATTATTGTCACTATCATCCTCATCAAAATCTACATGTTGCCCAATTCCCAGCAACTTATAGCATGACTTATAGCATATTCCTGGGATAAAACTTGTTCTATACTTCTGGAATGTCATAATTTAAATCTTAAAAACAATTCTACAGACTGCACTCAGAGCATTTTCCTCTTAACATTCTTCCTAAACTAGGATCTCCCACATCCTAGTTTAATTTCAGTTCACATAAATATAGCTAAGGTTCTATTGATTTTTGCTCAACTGGTTTCTTACAAATAAAAGTAGAAATAATTCTATTAATAACAGATGTCACTCCTTGAATTGGCTATGTAAAGGACAATCTTGTGCATAATCCACAATTATTTCAAGATAAATGGAAATAATGAGATAAATTATACTTGTCAAAAGCTACCAATGCCGGGATGACTCCAATAAGACCTGTTAATGTCAAGGTAGCTTCACTGATACCATAAAACACAATCAATTCATTTGTTAAACAAATTTAAAGTTTCCCAAAACCATAAGTCTGGGGAATTCAATTGCCAGCCTGGCCATGGAGTCAAGGACCTCAGGCAAGAAGGTTGTTACCCAGCAGGGAGGTTAGTACAACAGCAACAGTCTCAACTGAAATCTAGAGCCCAACTTAACAAATAGGATCTTGTATCCAATGTTCTGTGGGGCAGCGCCCCTGGAACTCTCTCAAGTATCTCAAATGGCAACCACCACTCCACCACCCCTACCCCAGGGTCTTGGTTGATTCCACACTTGAAACCTTCTTGCAATGCAAGTCTTCTTCACCATACAGCATTCTAAAACTCTAAAACTTACAATTTTTAAACAGAAGATATCTTTCCCCAAATGCTTTTCCTGAGAGAGAAAGAGAAATAGAGAATGCTCCATGTTTGAAGTGAAACATTAGGTATTTTGTTGACATGTTCTAGGGAAGCACAAACAGTACTGGAAGATGTCATTCTTAGTTTTAAAACGTAGACTCTACACATTTATTTGAGGTGCAGTCTTAAGATTTTCTTGACTTATCTGGTCATTATGCTTCCCATCTGTCCTATATTCGTAAAATTACTGGTAAAACAATGGTTCTACAAATCACTTTATGTTTAGGATATAACCAAAGAAATACTGTTGACTTGTTAAAATGTTATTCCCAGCTAAATGTTGCTCTGAAAGGCTGTAGTCTTTTATCTAACTAAAATAAGCTGAAGTTAAAAAATATTGTCTGAAAATTTTAGTCTTTCTCAATCCACCAGGTTGTAAAATTAATTACTGCTTTTTTCCTTCCCCAACTATTAATAAACTTATTGTATGCTGCTATTCTTTCATTATGAACTTTGAAATGTATTTCTTCAAATCAAGAAAGATTTGCTTCGACCATTTAGTCAACTCTGCTTGAATGCTATTTTTTAAAATTAACTATAAATTATTTAAACCCTTTGGAGTAAAAGAAAACCTAGCCCCAATGGTTGCATTTATTTTTAATTGCCCATTAAATACTGGCTTTCTTACTTGCTTCGAGGCAGGATAAAAATTCAAAGTTCTGTTTCCGCAAGATTAATCTTGCACCTGGACATATGACTAAAATTCTGGATTTTAGAAACCTTAAAATCAAAGATCTCCAAAATCTATCACTACAGTCTTGGAACCATTAGGGCTATATCTTCAGCCAATAATTTACTGTAACTTCATGGTCCTCTTGGTTAACCATGCCTGTTTCCAACTGCTTCCCATAAACAACTATATAATAGGATAAGATGCCTTATTTGATCTGAAATAAGATTAAATTATCCTTAATCAGAGGAATATTGTTTTCAGGTTTATTTATTTAAAAGATCTGTATGTCTGCCCATCTTAGAGTACAATTCTGGGCAGCTAACAACAATAAAATTACAAAAATCATAAAACTATAAACTAAAAACCCAGCACCTCAATCATCCTCCCAAGACGCCCCAGCAATCATCCACAGACTCCCATAACTCTACCTGGGTGAAGAGCCAGGTCTTTGTGGCCTTTGGGAAGGGTAAAAGGGTGGAGGCTTGCTGGATTGCCAATGGAGAGAGTTGAATGGTTGAAAGGAATGGTTCCTAGGTCCCAATAGATGGCAATATTTCAGGGAATGGACCTGGAGTGTGCCTATCTTATCTGATCTACTGGGATGGGCAGATACCCTCAGGGAGAGGTGGTTGCGCAAATAACCTGGTTCCATGTCATGTAGTGCTTTAAAGGTAATAACCAGCACCTTGAATTGCACCTGGAAGGAGACTGGGAGCCAGTGCAGCTTGCACAACAGGGGAGTAACGCAGGCAAACCTAGGGGCGCCCAACACTGCACGTGCTGTAAACATTGCAGCAATCCAAACAGAAAGTGACCAAGGTGTGAGTGACCATGAGCAAGGCCTCTCTGGTCCAGGAAAGGTTGCAACTGGCCCACAAAACAAATCTGTGCAAATGCCCCTCTAGCCACAGCTGCCACCTGCTCTTTGAGCAGGAGCTGTGAGTTCAGGAGGATCCCCAAAATGTGCACCAGTGAAGTCCAGGGGAGTGCAAGCCCATCCAGAATCAAAGATGATATATCACCAGATCCTGGGGAGCCAAAAACCCAAAGCTTCGTCTTGCCAGGGTCTACTTGAAGCAGCTGAAGTCAGTTCCTGCCCATCCAGATCTCACAGCTTCCAGGCACTTGGTCAGCACTATGACACCACGTGCCCGGCCAGGGGCGGAGATGTATAATTAGGTATCATCAGTGTACTGATGATACTGCACCCCACGCCAGCAAATGACCTTGCCCAATGGTTTCATGTAAATGATAAAGAGGAGAGGAGAGAAACTTGAGCCCTGAGGGACCCCGCACTGCAGTGGCATTGGGTTTGATCTCTCCCCCCGCAACACCAGATGAAACCAGCCCAAGGAGAATGACTGAGTTCACCCAATGTGGTAAGTTAAACCAATCAAACCATATTACAGCTTTCCATGTTGCAATGTATATGATTCCAGCTACTCAGTTGCAGGGCTTTTTCAGTTACAGGTGCCAAATACTGGAATTTGCTTCCCCTTGAAATTATGGTGTATGTGAAATGCTAAAACAAAGGAATAAACCCAACCCTATTACAATTTAATTTTAGCTTAATAGATTCACCATGGCATAAATTTCCAAGGACTAGATTCTAATTTGAAGCAACAGGCTCTAGTCCCTAAAAGCTTAAACCGCAAACTAGCACCTATGCATTTACCTAAAAGCCCCATTGGGCATAGCAGGGCTCTGAGTAAACACACCCAGCAAGTCTGTTAAAGCTTTCTGGCTACACTTTTATATGAGCTTACCTAGGAGGAAGTCCCAGAGAATTCAAGGCAGCTTACCCAGTTTGCCAGAAAACCTTTTCCTGCAGTGCCACATTTCAGAACGTGGCATGCAGTCCATCACCCTTTGTCGGCCGGGTAGCCTCCAGATGGGTGGGGACTACAACAGCCAGGTCATGGTAGCCTTTTCGGGGAAGTGCAGTCCCCACCTATCTGGAGACCACCTTACTGGGGAAGGCAGAAGGAGGGTAAGGAGAGCGCGATCTCAGGGGGCACCAGTAAAAGCAACGGCGGAACATGGTTCACTGCCCCCCCCGCCCAGTGGAAGCTCGCCCCCGACTCACTCGAAGGCGAAGAAGAGGCCGCTGGTGACCACAATGAGGCCGACCGTGAGGAGGAAGACGCTGCTGTGCCGAGCCAGCATGAGGCGCCCGCCACAATAGAACCGGTTGCGCCCTGGGAAGACCTCCCACTTGCGGCGGGGCCGGGAAGCCGGAGTCGCGGAGGTGGTGCTGGCGGCCACCGAAGTCGGGGGCCCCGCGGCAGTGGGGGCAGCCGGGGTACCCGGCGGGATCTGCCGATACTCGCAGTCCTTCATGGCGATGATGGCGGCGGCGGCGGCGGTGGCGGTGGCTGGCCTCCCCCGTCCGGACCCCCGCGGGCAGCGCCGCCAGAGCGCCGGGAAGGGAGAGACCGGGCCGCTTTGCCTCTCTGGCGCCCGCTCTAGAGGGAGGACGCGCAGCAGCCGGCACGCGCTGCCCGCTTCCCAACGCGGGCCTCCCGGCGCAGCGCCCCCTCGAGCCGGCCGGGAGCCTGCACTGCAGGCCGCGGCCGCTGCCGGGCCGCTCCCGCCAATTCCCTCTGAGGGGAGACTGCGCACCACAGAGAACGCGCGCGCCGGCTAGCCGGGCAGGCAGATTCCTCCCCGCCGCGTTAAGATACCTCCCGGGCGCCGCCGAGATACAATCGAAACTCGTTTGCCGGGAGGACTAACGGGGCCTCTCGTGAGCCCTTGGCTCCCTGCAGAGGTTTTCTAGCTCTGGTTTACAAAATACGTAACTACTTGGGGGTGAATGTGAGCAATACAGTATGCAGAATACGTTGCCTTTTATTAAGATAGAGATTTTTTTCCCCCCAAGATTTTGAAGTTATTCCAAGAGTACACAATGATGGGGCATATATCTAATATATTATTTCAGTGCCTGTTTCATAGATCAAGGTACACTGCATAAACTCCAGGACTTGGCAAAAAGCACAGCCTGCAATGTGCTGCTGTGGAATTTCAGTGTATTTTGTGTTCATATGCTGTGTAATTTGTCAGTTGGTATTCAGGCTGTTTAAACACTGCTCCAACCATTTCCAGCATGAATGCATTTTGAGTTATCACATTATAGTGTAAGGAAGTATTGGAAACAAGCTTTGTGTTTGTTAGTCATCACTTTGCAGTTTAAAGAAAAAAAGCAGGTTAGATAACGATCTGTCAGGAATGCTTTAATTTAAACTCTGAAGCGAGTAGGACAGAAATGAAAAATACAGAATTACAGCAGCATAGAATTGGAAGACATTTAGTTTATGTCCTTTTCCAATTCTACACTTCTGTAATTCTGTATTTTCCATTTTTGTCTTTGAAAAAAGTTTAAACAAGATAATGCTGTTTGTATATAGTTTTATGATGTTGCTGATACATAAAAGCGGCAACTGCAGTGATCACCCATGCCCCAAATCCAACTGTGGTTCATTTTCATGTATACTGAAATACTAAATTACCCCATCTTTTTATTTAAGAATATTCAAGACAGTTTTGGCTAAACATTAAAACAATATAAATAATGTAATAGAGAAATGATAATCAGTATACATAATAAATTGTATTTCAGAATCTGATTCTCGATAGAGTTCGTAAAACATTCAGCCCAGCAGATCAAATATTTGATGGAAAAAAGAGATTGTCACTTCTTCACAAGATAGTGGGAAAATCACTGAAAGAAGTGAAGTCAACCGCTCTTGATGATTCCATAGCAAGGCCATATAAAATGCTATTTCCTAGATTTCTACTGAGCACACCTCATTATTGGCAGGATGGAAAAGAGACCCCCTGGACTTGATTTGAGTGAGCAGGCAGCCTCACAGAGAACACAGCCTCAAATTCTTTAGGTATGTAAAGTTAATATGCAGTACCTTGACGTGGGTTCAGAAGCTGTCCACGAGCTCCTGCAAAAGTTTCATGTGCTGAATGACAAGATGTACTTAAAGCATTAGCTAGTATTTCAGACTGGCTGAGATGTATAGATAGCTTTCAAATGCAAGCTCGTGTACAACACAGTGAGCTTGATATTGATTTTGACTATGGTGTATGTTCACATATCCAGGTGATGTCTGCTCTGTTTAAAAAAAAGCATGACTTTCACATCACGGTCTGTTCTGGACAAAAGCACAAGTTATGACTATCTCCAGGGCACTCAAGAGTAAAGTGATAAAATTTCAAAACTGTGACAGAGGAAAGGTAGAGGGTTGAAAAGTTCTGTGCTGCAAAGCTTGGAACCAGATTTAGGTTGATGTGAAAATCTATGCCCCAAAGCCTAGTTGGCTATGGCAAGAAGAGTCCTAGGGATCCCAGTTGACTTAAAGTAATCTCTAAGAACCAATGGAGCTAGACCCACAAGGGAAAAAAATAACTGTAGCCAAAGGTTAAAAAGATGATACCAAGTTCTAGTCTCCAGGGAGACTAAACCCAACTTTAAACATGCTCTGGGGAACTTAAACCAAATAGAGTCAAGGATGTCAACGTTTCTAAAAATGCAGATTTGGACACCATATAGTAGCTGGGAGTTACATTGGCTATGAAGAGCTTACAAACAACACGGATAGAATGGGGTCCTTCCAAATGGAAAAATCTCAGGGTAGCTGAGGAGCTACACACAGCAATCCTCGCCATGTATATAAATGTTTCTTTCCAGGAAAATAAGGCCTGGAACAGAACACCAAGTTATTTATAAGCATGTACCTGCTTAATAACATTGCTGCTAGTTTGTCAATTATCATAAGATTCATGTAAAAACTAGGACTAGTTTTCTGATAATTTATTTTTTCTCTGAACAAAAAGAGACTGAAGCCCTCAACATCCCTCTCATTTCCACTTGGGGGACAGAAATGAACAGGTCATTGTCTGCAATACAGAACAGCTGGAACTACTCAGCTTGCTAATACAGGGGAGTAATGAGAGGGGAAAGAAAGGGCCTGGATTGTTGATGTGCCAGTTAACTGAAAAGGGGCTAGAATACAGCCCTGCCTCATACCTCTCCATAGTCCCAGGTCTAGAGAAAGGTCCCCAGGACTGAATGAGCAGAATCAGCCTTTTATCTATTGAGGGCCCCACTAGTTTTTCTCAGTCTTTTCCTTGGAAGTAAATAAAAAGATTTAAAATCAACAAAGGCTACAAAATAGGAACCTCTGGTCCAGGAAGAATATTTATTTGCTAAATGTGATGAACCAAACAATGCTGATCAGTCCCCTTGTAAACCTGCCTGCTCCTTAGCAAGCCATGTTTTCGCTTTCAATCCAGTCCAATAGCTTTAAATAGAAATATAAGCTTATAGCTTGCTGATTATATTTAGCAGCCTGATAGGTCTGTAACTCATCAAGTCTAATCTATTTCTTTTGTTTTTGTAAAGGGAATAATGGTATAACCCCAGTGAAAAGATGCACACACTGAGCCATTAATATGGGTAAATACAACAGCCAACACTGAAGGCCTCCAATCCTTGTTTTCCCTTAATTCCAGGGGAATAAAATTTCTTCCTGGGATTTTTCCAGATTTTGTGAAATGAGGTCTTTGACATGGGAGGTCAGTTGGGAAAACCATTTCAAGAGTAGGTCACAACTGGATTATTAACTGTTTCAGGTGGGAAAATACCCTGGAAGCAACGCAGATTAATTTGAAAAAAGGGACCTAAACACTATCTTTAAGGGAACACTAAGTGCCAAAACCAGGAAGGATTCTTGAGTTTAGCAACTCCAATTAAACTTCCCCACTCCTCACTCAAGCTTTCCTTTGTTTTAATTTTAGAGGGCTTTAACTCTTCTGCTCTAAAAGAGTATGAAAAGTGTCAGGGGAATTAACATGAAAGACATTAAATTCCATGAGCAGGGCCTTTCTTGCTTTGACACAATTGGCACTGAAACAGGATTTCGATCTAATATGAGTGATATTATGGCAGTCTGTGGCATATCTTGACAGAAAACCCTAAAGAAAAAGGATAATGGATTGATAATATGTTAATACCTACTTGGGGGAGTCAGCCCAGTAAATCTGAAAGCAAAGTTGAAGGAGGGAATCTGAATTCAAGAGATCCAGCAGGTCTTTTGCTACTGTGGAAGACCATTTATTTTCAACACACCCTTTTTTGTGGGGCTGAGAGGACAATGGGCTTTTTCTAATAATTTAGTATTTAGGATTAAGAAAGCAAATTAAAGGGAAGTTATTGCTATTAAGGTGGTCTCCAACACAAAGGTGAGTCATGAAGTGAACAAAGGTACGTGAAACCAGGATATAATTTATCACAGTGATCCCACTGGAGTTCCAGAAAGCCCAGTGAAATCTCCTCTGGCAGTGCCATTAAGAATGACAAAGTCCAAACTATCTGCCAACTGTGCCACTTGAAAGCCTACTATGTTATGCTTGTTCTTAGATAATTGCTTGTTCTTAGATTGCCAATGCTGTTCTTAGATTATCAAGGCTGGGGACAATGGAATCCCTCTTTGGGCTAATTAAAATGGGCCTGTAAACAGGTGATATTGTCTCCAATGTGTATATTCACTGGCAATTTCTGTTACAATGCCAAGATATGAATTCAGATGTTTCCCAGGTTTCAGATGGACTTGAATTAAAGAAGGACTTTGAAATTAATTAAAAGAATCCTTTCCATGGGAAATGTCTATATTTATACTTGGAAACAACTGATAACTTTGAAGGTTGGACACTAGAGGGCACTAGAAGGAAATAAATGTATCAATAGCCATTTTAAGGGAGATTTACGATTAATGGGCCAAAGACAAAGTTCTCTCTTTTAGAACTGGAAGATGTAATCAAAGAGGAACAAATTCTACCAAATAAAACTGAGATTGATTTGAATGTAGATTTAAAAATGATAACTGATAAGAAAAAGGAGGAAATAATGGATTTACAAGTGAAACTGGACAATGATTTAATAATTACAAAATATACACAAATATACCATAAGAGTGATGTGGAAAACTTCTCTACATTGGATTTACAAAAAGAACATGCTGAAGCTGTTAAAGACTTTGTGAGAAGAGATAGTGAGACTATGAACAGTGACGTGGATAACCTTTTATTGGAATTACAAAAGGGGCTTGATAAAGATACTGATTCTGAGAGAAAAGATAGAGTATGAGAAGGCAGACATTAAGACTTTGTTTGATGGAATTAAAAATTGTGGGGAGAAAGAAGAAAGTATACAGAATCAATTTATTTGATCAAGGTTAATATAAATGGGCAAAATCATCAAAAATGCTATTTTTGGTAATGTTTAATGGATTTTTTGCTGATTAGGACTGTATGACGATGTTTTAAAGATTTTGCTTATTTGAAGAGAGGAAATTGGGGGGACATGTTTAAATAGAAAGTGAGATATAAAAGGAAGGATTCAGATTGGGTTTAGTAGATATAGTTTGTAATAAGTGTTATTTCTGATAACCCTTAATGGACTTTTGCTGATTAAGATGGAGAGATGAGGTTCTTAAAGATTGGTGTATAGAGAACGGGGTAAGGATATGGGATGAAGAGATGGTTGGTTTTATTTTAAGAGGCAGTGATAAGTTATTAAAGTTAATTATGCTTGCTGGAGATGGAGGGGGAGGTTTCTTCTTTTTCTTTTTTTTGTCTTTCTGCACTTTATTTTTTTTTTAAAAACATATACACACACACACATTTGTATTATGTAGATTGTATTAGTTTTATTTGTATTAATATAATCTTCAATAAAATTTTAAAATAAGATTTAAAATGGTTATGTCCAAGGAAAGAAATTACAGTGAAGGACCAACCCCAGCAGCCAGTAGGAAAGTACATATCCCAAAATACATTTGGTGAGAATCCTGCTCTGCTTCCACTTGCTCAGAAGCTCCAGCACAGGGTTTTCATTTCTACTGAAGTTAGGAAGGAAATTATGAAATGAAGGCGTCTCTGAAAGAGGTTCTCCATGTTTGGATGGTGAGTCTCCATCCTGTAGCAAAGGTTCACTGTCATAAAGCAGATGAGCAGAGAACCAATAAAGGACTGGAGAAGAAGAACCCAGAAATCTGGTAAGAACCTATTAAAAGAAACATAAAGGAAGAGATTTACATCCATATCCATATGCTTAAGTCCTTTCAAAATAATTCTGTGACATGCACCCTCATTTCAGCTACCAAATGTTTAATAATGTTTAATAAAATAATATTAAAATAACATTTAATAAAAAATATTTAATAATAACGTCTCACCCCTGCTATATCAGCCCGCCCCACTCGGTCCAGCGGAAGGGGCATGTTGCGGACCCCACCAGTCAAGGTACTTTGGCTGGCAGGGTCTAGAAAGAGGGCCTCTTCTGCCACGGTCCCCGCCCTGTGGAACAGTTTACCACCTGAGGCGCGGGTCGTCCCCACTCTCCTGGCCTTCCAGGAAAGTGTGAAACCATGGCTATGCCAAATGGCCTGGGGGCCTGATGTTGTTGATGAGGGGTCCTCATTGTTGGAATTGGCTGGTGGGATAATCGATACTGCTCCCCACCATCATCTTGAATTGTATATAGTCTTTTTATATAGCATTGTTATTAGCTAATTTTAATATGGATATTTATATTTTCATTGTTTTTACTGTTTTGGATTTTCATTGTGAGCCACCCAGAGTCTCCCTCTGGGGGAGATGGGTGGCATATAAATTTAATAGATAAATAAGATAAAAAAACATAAAGCAGATGGACATAAAGGCAAAATTTGCTGGCAGGTTTTGCTGTAGTAATATTTCTATTATATTTAACAATTTCTGTGCGCTTATCCGTTGTTCCAACTGCCTTGCCAATTTTAGCCACAATTTCTAACCCTACTCACAGTGCTTAGAACTGTTTCAATCAGGTGGATTTGAGCTATTAATTCTCCAAGTCAACATCCCAATCTCCTATATTAGCATACCGTGAGAAACTGAAGTTGAGAATTACTGAAAATATGCATATAAAGTTATTTGAACGGTTCAAAAGAGCACTAGGAAGAGTTCTTATTAGAGCAACTGAAAACAATTATGGTCCAATGGGGCAAACTTTGGACTCCTAAACATGTTCAACCATACACTACTGAGTACATTATACTGTTCAAATATATAGCCAGAATCATGTGATGAAGGGGACAAAAGGCCCTGCCTACTTTTTGGGATGTGGACTTCGGCATGTCACCTCAAGGCTGTAACTCTTAGCCTAAAAACATTGCTCATCTTTGATGACATGTAAAATGGGCTAAAACTTGCCTTGTTGAGTTATTCTGAAAATAAATACAACATGTGAAAGAAAGTAACTGCTGTAAGGAGAAACATACAGATAACGTGGGGGTATCAGCAGAAAGATAAACTTCATGTTAAATATGAAGATGGTTTTATCCCAAACACAAGTGTGCAGAGTAATATCTGATGATTAAGAAGTAACCTATTACTGAAAACCTTAACAGACAAGCCAGAAATTACCTATTATTTACTTATAAAATTGGTCTATCACTTAAATCAACTCCCAGGAGAGCTACTATCCAACTTTCTGCCTTCAGATAGAACTTTCCAAATTGAGTTAGAGCTGCACATTGCAATGGATCATAGGATATGTTCTACAATATACAACTGTACATATAAACAAGAAGCTAGGTAGCACACTTAACAGACTAATGTATTTATTATGGGAGAAGCTTTAGTAAAATAATCAGTTTCCTCAGATGCATACACTCAAGTGGATTTCGGTCAACAAATGTTTAAACCACAATAAATTAGACTGTTTAACATGGTATGAATCGGTTGTTTTTTTTGTCAAAACAGATTAACATGGCTACTTCTAGGAACTTGTCACTCCATCTTGCAAACCCAGTGGTCAGCATCATGCAGACTTCATTGGTCCTGACTGACTATAAGCAGGAACACTAGCTGCATACTGAAGATCAAAAATGGTTGATCAACTGTCATGCAGTGAATCTTTTTCACTGAATCTGTCATTTTCCCCTTCTGTGAGAGATTCTCTGAATGTCCTATATCCCAGGATAATGCCAGAAGTCCTCCTATTCTACACATTCTGTTTTCACATAAAATCCTTAAAATGTGTATGAAATAAGTATCTAACATAACCTACAGTTGGTCAGAAAGCTGAAATTGGCTATAGCTTCTTGAATTCATTTGCTGCTAAAAAATACCTGTGCCATTAAGCATCAGAGCTGACAACATCATGGTAGAAATAAATATATCTGCTCAGGAGTTATACCATTACCCACTACTTGATAAGTATTAAAGATTTTGCAAGACTCACCTGTACATGCATGAAAAAGGTCCCAAACACCAACAGAGTTGCTGCATGGACCACGTAGACAAATACGCCAGGAGAGTAAAAACCCTCGGCTGGCTTGTGCGAGTCATGTTCTTGTGTGCCTGCACTCTTTCTTCTCACCAGACCAAGGGTTAGACAGTGCCAGGGATTGGCCATGATATACAACCAGACTGCCCAAGAGCCCAACAAAATAGCAGGGAAGGCTAGTAGAAAGTTTGGGATCTGTTTGAGCTCAAAGTATCGGAGGAAGCCAACATTCCAGTAGGTATCTTGTATATAGCTGTAGAGCACAGGAAAGTTCCAGGAGCACCATGGTGGCTTCCCACCATCTGCAGCTGCTACACGATACCCCTTGAATTCAGCCAACTGCAACAGCGGCCTTGGTATAGCATATCCAAGGCTAACATTGGGATTGCAGAACTTATGGTAGGCATAGTACTGAAACAAAGCAAAAGGTAGGAACACAGAGGCAGACATCAGCACCAAAGAAGCAGCCAGGTTTAGAAACTGGCCTATGTTCTGCAACGGCTTTACTCCACTTCTTGTCCTTGCCTGAAACTTTAAAGCAAAGAGTTTTGTCTGGGAATAAATGAGAAATCCTGCATTGATTAGCCCATTGGAACGTACCCCGGTGGCTAATGAAAAGAGAACGAGGCTAATCCAACAATGCCCTTTCTCTAGCCACCCCAAGGCACTAAAAACCAGGAAGGCAAACATACTTTCTGAATAAGCAGCTGCCATAAAGATATTAGCTGGAGTGAGGCAGAAGAGGATGGCCGACAGAAAAGCCCTCCTTCGGCACTGCAGGACCGCACAGCTGAGCTCATAGAGAGACCAAGATGCCAAGGCAGAGAAAAGAGCGTTGAGCAGAACCGCAGAAAGGAGCAGACGGCTCCGGGGGCACAGAAAGCCTTGGAAAGGCCAGAGAACAACGTCTGCTGCCACTTTTAGGCTCAGGGGAAAGAGGGGGAAGAAGGCACAGTTGTGCTCATACACGTAGCCATGTTCGGCTATGAACAAGAAGTGCTCTGCGTCCCAACGGGAAAGGCCTCCCAGGAACCATTCCAAAAGCCAGTCACAGAACCCAGGGTCACACAAGCGGGGAGGAGAGAAGGCATCTGCAGCATGATCGGGAATCAGGAGATTGAAAAGGGCCTGGCGGGAAAAAAGAGCAGAAAATGGCAACTAAGCAGAGAAGGCATGGAACGATCTCTCTTACTCCACAGTTCTGTCCTATATTCTTTTCAAACAGTTTAAGTTCAGAGATGTTCATCGACATAAAAAGGAATAAACAGAGATGTATATTGCACATACTGGAAAAGCACTGTTATGCTGCCATTTTACACTTTCATATATTAGATCTCCTCGTGTCCAGACTCTACTTGATTGAAAGAAGGTAGGTACGCAAACAAAGTCTTATTTCTATTGTATATTGATGGATACACTGTTAAAACTGGCTTGATAATATCTTATGAAAAAATAGACTGCTTACATGTGCTTGCTCATCACTTGACAATTTTCAGTTGAATGTGTTAATATTCACACTCCAGCATGAGTACTTGTACCATAAGCAGTAAATCCTACTTTTCATGGTAAGGAACATTTATTGTGAAGTCAACTGCTAGGTTTATGCACAACTAATCCCTTGAGTCGTAGCCATCAAACATCATCCAGGTACAAATCAGACATCAATATGCCTTATTCTCAAGTAGAGCACATGACAAGCTTGTTATCAGGACACTTGATAGGGGCAGCTTGCAGGAGGCAGGGGATGGTCCACAGTTAGTTTCTCGCATGTCTTCTTATAAGGTGAGCAATAAAAAAAAAATACCCCATTACATATAAGCAAGTTATAATTTTTGTAATCTACTGCACCCAGTCAACTCTGTCCTCCTCCATAAGCACACTGTGGCACTTTCAGCAGTTGTTCATCTTGGCTATATGACAGATCAGCACTAGTACTGAAAATGGCTTCCAGATGGTTTCCTGACAGTCGTATTTCCAGGAAAAATTCAAAGGCAGAATGAGCTGGATTACACACATTCAACCATTCTCGTAGTGATTCAACCAGTTGGAAACTGCCCTACCTTTCCCTGCTGTTGGAAAATAACTGTAAATGTTATGTTTAAAATGTGGATCAATTACAATGGAAAAGCTATATTCTGGGGCATTTCTGGCTGTTATTGGTGGGGAAAAACAGAGGAGGAGGACAGCCTGGGCAAAGTCATTGATAGCAGAACTTGTTCTTTGTTCACCAATAATACCACTCCTTACTGTCCTCCTTCTCTACTGTCCTGCTCTCAGAGGGGCTGTGATCTACACTAGTGTTTCTCAACCTTGGCATCTCTAAGATGTCTGGCCTTCAACTCCCAGAATTCTCCAGCCAGCATGATGGCTGGGGAATTCTGGAAATTGAAGTCCAGACATCTTAACATTGCTAAGGTTGAGAAACACTCATCTACGTGATGAATAAAACTTAGATAAAAAGAGCAAATGGACAGACATACATCACCTTGCATTCCTTACAAGCTACCATTATTTTCCATGTTCTGTAGTTGTGTCCTTGAGGCTGGGATTGTCACCTACCTAAGGCTACCCTTAGGTGTTCAGAAGAGGTGATATCTGAACGAGCAACTTCTCCATCCATAATTCAGTCTTAATCCCACTATCTGTCTGTCGACATTAGTAATTGGTGCTTCACATGGCTCCCAATATTAGAAGTTGCACAAGCCCTACAATTTTCTTGGGCTGGCCTTTAAAATGGCTCTAACAGCTGCTACCTTGAGGCCCAACTCTCTTGAATCAGCTGAGTTAGAAGTGAATATCATGGGGCAGCCTTCCAAAAAAATATCAAGTGATACAGTTCTGGGCCAGTTTACAGCAAGGTTTGCTCAAAAATGGTGTTATTATAGAAATGTGGGTTATCTGGTCTGGCTGGCAGTCGCTCAGCAAGAGCATTTCTGCATGCCTTGTTACCCTGCCTAGTGAATACAAAGACTCAGTGTCAAACGGTGAAATTGGGAGTAGCAGATCTGAAGTGGACAAAGGGAAACACTTATTGCCTGCGCATGAGTGAATTATGGAACTCACTGCAACATGATGCTGTAATGGCTGTTGGCTTTGGTGACTTTTAGAAATAGATGAATTCATGAAGCAGGAGCAGCATGTGGGCAGGTTTTTATAATTATGCCTTTGTTAGAGTTATATCCCACCTCAAGATTTTCCCCACAAGAGAAAGATGGCTGAAGTCACTAGATGAGCTTCTGCAGCCGAGAATAGAATTGAACCTGGTCTCCTAGCCCAACTCATTAATTACTACACCATACTAGCTTTTAATAGGATGGCTCTTCCCGGATTGTCCAATGTGGAATTTTAGGAAACTTTAGGAGTACAATACTTTAGTTATGGCCCCTCTTAACACGCAGATTCTTTTCTCAGTTTTTAAGCTGAGTCTAAAGAACATCCTTATCTGTGGATGGACAGATAATATTACAATAATATTATTACTGATTATGTAATTATAATATTATAATAATTAATTCCTATTAATTATTTGGGGACTTGCCTGAAGCAGAAGTGTAATAATTCTGCAAACTACTGCAAAGCAAACCACCTCTCTGCGACGGGTATCACTACAATTCCTTAGCAGCATCCTGGCCTTGAAGTCCACCCGTCGGATCACTGCAAAGGTCCATGTAGGAAATCTCAGAAAGAAATGTTGAGAACCTGAAACCAGAAAATAAATTCAGTGATACAAAAGCTATAGCTTGTTCCTGCCACGTTTACAGATTTGGCTGTTGGGAATTTGTGTTTGGTATTTCATTTTGGCTGTGTTGGAGAGTTTTATCTTTGAGTGAGGCAGGACTTTGGAACTAAGGGTTGCAGCCCTTAGGCTAGTTCTTTTGAGTTTTTATTTGAGAAGACTGATCTAAAGCTATGTTTGGTTTGTTTCTTCAGAGAATTGCATAAAAACTCATTTACAAAGTATTAAGAAAGCTCACTTTTGTACCATAGGTGCAACCAAACATTTCTTGAAATATAATCTTTGGTTTAAAAGAAAAATGAAAGAAAACCTTATGCAGAGCTAAGTCTTGCTAACATGTTCCTTGTTTCTAGCCACTTTACTGATTTTAAGAATAAACCTCTCTTATCATCAAGACCTGGTGAATTTCTAAGTGGAAAAAAATCCTTTAAAATGGAAATATTAAAGGGTTTTAAATTCCTGCACTTTAGACTGGCTACCACCAGAGGGAAGCAGACACTCACTGTGTTCGATATACTGTTGTGACAATCAAGGTGTAAGTATGCTATAGCACAAACTTCCTGGATAAAACCCCTAGCAATGCACACATACAATTCAGCTATGTAAAATTATTTGGACACCTCTCATGTATATACAGTATTCCTGTATAGATCATATTGTATAAGGAGAAGAGGGGGAAAGTATTTTCCATTAAAAATAACTCAAATCAATGCTTGGTAAACTTCTACTGTTAGGCTTTGAACAATTCCTTCTTCCTCTGCTTTTTTTTTTTTACTTAGAAAAAAATGAAAAAAATGTAACTTCTTGACCCTATATCTAGCCACTTTCACTTTCCTGTTCCCATCTTTTTCAAAAACACAGCCTGCACAAAGAAAGTAGATTGAAGCTATTTTCCAAATTCAACCACAGCTGTTTAAATGGAAATATTTCTACTGAGATTTTTGGTAGTTGAAGCAAAAGAACAAAAGCAGAACTGTCAGACAGTTTAATCTTGGTACTTTGGGGAGGCCAGTTCCTTTTCCTAAAAGCTTTGAACCACTGTTGAAATTTTGTAAAGATTGCCTTTCACCAGGCAGATTTTTTTTTTTTTTTTAAATAATTGGTTTATGCCACTGAGTCTGCATGGGGTCAGGGTTACCTTTACTGTGAATGCTTTATGTGCCCAAAAAGGCAGAAAAGTAGAAAATTACATTAAAACATATTCTTGAAAAGTTCAATAGATGAATAGCTCTCCTGCATTTAGGATGAATTTGGTGGCTACAAGGGAAGCGTTTCCATTTATGCAATTTCTTACTCCTATGCATTCGGTGACATCATATTTGATTGGTTTTTAGGCATCAGATAAAAACTGCTCTATTTTTCTAGGTTTTGTGGTCTTGCGATTATACTACTGATTTTAAATGCCATTAGTTGAGGCATTGTAAACTTTTATATTATTCTGTTATCTATGAGGATGAAAATATTGAAAATCAAGATTAAAATATTTAAAATAAGTAATAGGAGTGAATAAAACCAAACCACATTGCTAGCTTTAAAAATTCAAACTTTTCATGAGGTTTTCTTTGCTTGTGATATAATTATCTATCATCTATTCAGAAATCAGCCTTAATTAAGTCAGTAACTTAATTTCTGGCAGATGTATCTAAATCAAGATTTAGAAAGCTCAGAAAAATCACATACAACAGTGTGACTCCAATTCTCCATATTCTTGCATTCAGTTTTTAATGTCTGCAATTGTTTTCTTATATTATTTAAGCAAATACTGTTCTCTTCCTCAGAACTTGTGAAAAAAGGTTTTCATTCCTGTACATTTTAATCTGTCAGCAGCAACAAGGCTGTTGGCTAAACGTAATCAAAGTTGGTTGAATGAGCTACAACTGTTCGGGTTCTCACATCACACTTAACCATAAACATGGATTACAAACTACAATAGCTAGATTTATGCAATACCCTGACTAAACCAAAACCAAACAAACCTCATTATGACTTATCACAATGTATAAACCTAGCCAACATCAATGATCTTGCAGGCCAAAACCTGGAATGCATTTTGAGAAGGGGCCTTTGTTGGCTTAACTGATTAGCAATCAGTGAACATTCCAGTATCATTAAGCTCAGGAACTGCTCTGCTTGCATCATTCTCAGTATTACCTTATCTTTGAAGTGTTCTGTTAACCTACTGTATATCTCTTACTTTATGGAGGGTTTTTTTTAAACCCTATTTCTCAGCAGGGCTTCCAATGGATCTTTTTTGCAACTATATGACACTTTTAATTGACAATGTGCTTCACACCCTTGGAACTCAGTTATTTCCATTTTCTGGTAAGAAACTGATACTGGAAATGGCTTTCCTGAAGTACACACTGCAACCATAATCTAAAGTATCAGTAACACTGTGGTCATAGATTACATACTTATGGGATAAGTAATATAAGACAGATAGGAACAGCATATGAATTCAGAGTGGCAATACAAATACAAATACAGTGGTACCTCGGTTCACGAACGCTTCTGTTCACGAACAATTCGGTTCACGAACAGCTCCGGTCACAAAATTTTGCCTCTGTTCGCGAACTCCGCATCGGGTTACGAACAGGATCTGCGGCCATTTTCCCTCCCGTGACACGTGGTCGCGGCTTCCTGTAGGGAGAGGGACTCTCCCTCCAAGCAGTAACCGCCTCCCCACCCGCCTTCCTGTCCTCCACGCCAGAAGTCGCGTCGAGCAAGGTTAGCTTTCTCTCTCTTCGTACTGTACTTTGTGTCATATTTTTGCGGTTTAAAAAAACAACAATATATGGTTCAGAACGGATTAACCATAATTACATTGAACCTTATAGGGAAATTTGATTCGGGACGCGATCAAAAATCGGTTGGTGACCAAATTCGTAGGAGTCAGAACGGATTAACCGTATTTATATTGAACCTTATGGGAAAATTTGATTCGGTTCATGACCAATTCAGTTCGCAACCAGAGTCGCGGAACAAATTAAGTTCGTGAACCGAGGTACCACTGTACAAATACAAAATACTTTAATGACCAAGTATAAAATATAATAAGGAATTTGTCTTCGGTGATGAACAGCAAGATCAACAGTGCGTTTGGATAGCAACAGAAAAATAATCAACAATAACACTACACAGTGAAATAACTTTTTCAAAGGATGAAGCCACTGTCCAGTACATATCGAGTCATGTAGTGTTTAACAGAGCAATGGCACAAGGGAAAAAACTATTCTGATATCTAGATGTTTTAACATATGGTGCTCTGTAGCGTCGTCCTGAAGGAAGAAGTTGGAACAGTTTATATCCAGGATGGGAAGAGTCTGCAGATATTCATGGCCACACAATGTTAAGCTGCACTTGCACATAAAGCCTCAAAACTCCAGTGTTAGGTTGATACAAAAATGTTTCTAATCCATTATCCAAAACCAACCCAAGGAAAGAAACTACTGTCAGAATGAGGCATAGTTTAAATTCATAACAACATGATCAAAGAGGCTTACTTTAAACAAACACATAAAAGAGACTGGTGATTTGGGTTACCCAGGTTAAACACAACAAATCTAGCTGGATCAAGCAGCAGATCCACACAAGCAAATCAGCTTATTTTCCACCATATGGAGACTTCTTCCTGCTCTAACCTCCCATATACATGCACACATACATACCTTTGTTTTTTAAAGGAGATGATTTGTATTATGAGAATAACAGCCTAACTAGTTCTGTTGAAACTAAAGCAGCAGCTTTCCAACAAGCCAAGGCAGAGCTTCCTAAAATGGTGCCCAATATTGTACAGTGTAAAGTTCATACACTTCATTTCCAAATCACAAGTTCTGCATTCATTTACAGAAATGTGAAAACACAGGACAAGTTTATGTATGAAAATTGAACCTGAGGACCACACACACACACACACACACACACACACACACTTGAAAATCCAACCAGTGGCTGGAAAGGGCTAGACTAAAAGACAGCACAACAACAGGCACTAAGCCCCAGATCCAAAGAAGCAGGGGTCTACCACACTAGACAGAACCCAAGGTCTGTGCAAAGAGGCCTCAGAGGCAGTCCAACCACTTAGTGGTGGGTGTAAAATGGAGACAGGAACAGCATACACTGAACGACACAACTGAGTAGCTGGCATTGTGTACAGGAACATCTGCACAGCGTATGGGCTAGACCTTGCCAAGTCCAGATGGGAGATTCCACAGAAGGTCGTGGAGAATAACAGGGCTAAGATCCTGTGGGACTTCCAGATCCAGACGGACAGGCAGGTACTGGCCAATCAACCAGACATTGTGGTAGTAGACAAGGACCAGAAGACAGCGGTGGTGACAGATGTAGCAGTGCAAAGTGACAGCAACATCAGGAAGAAGGAGTATGAGAAGCTGGAGAAGTACCAGGGCCTGAAGGAGGAACTAGAGAGGATGTGGAAAGTAAAGGCCAAAGTGGTCCCAGTGGTGGTAGGAACACGGGGCTGTAATTCCTAAGCTGAGAGAGTGGCTCCAACAGATCCCAGGAACAACATCAAAGCTCTCTGTCTAGAAGAATGCTGTGTTAGGAACAGCTAAGATCCTGCACAGAACCCTCAAACTCTCAGGCCTCTGGTAGAGGACCCAAGATTGAGGAAGACACATACCACCCATAGAGGTGAGAGGGGATTTTTTTTATAAACAGAAACAAAAATACCTCCAAAACTGACAGAAGAATACACAGTCCCAGCCTCCAAATAGTTAAGCTGCTTCCATGGCTTTACCATTTACCATCATTTTACCCCTCATCATACAGTCTTTATTCAAGACTTAAGCGTAACACATCATCCAAATGTGGCACAGCTGGTGTTTTTTGTTTACAGAAACTGTAAATTCCAAGCAAGGCTGATTTCAGGTTTAAATTCCAGATTCTGTAAACAGAAAATGGTAGTAGTAAGCCAAATACTATAGTGTGTGGTGCATCATAAACCAAGATTTTTGGCTCATTATAATATGTGAACACAGTGTTTCTCAACCTTGATAACTTTAAGATGTTTAAACTTTAAGACTGGTCTATATGTTCCTCTGACATCCATTGTCTCATTTCCTCCATCTACAAAAGTTCAGACATCCTCAGTTCCATCTTGACTTTCTGCTCATACCTTACTGTGCCTTTTTTCCCCAAGTTGCTCCTCAAACATGGAACAGCCAATATGTACTGCAGTTTGCCCACTCTGCAGTCCTTCCACAAAAAGCAATTCTTCAGCAAAGAACTTCAATTTTATATTAGCTGCTTTTTCATCAGTAAGGATGAAGATAATTCATTTAGGAAAGGTAAAAAACTTGATGGCACCACCACATTTTTGTTTCTGGGATACGCTCTGAAAAACATGAACATAAATTTGGTATTTTCAGAAAGTTCTGGTTTGAACCAAGGATGCTCAAAAATACATTTTAAAAGAGTATATGGGATTAGACTGATTCTGACTCACTTCTTGACATACTAAGCAATTCAGATCATATGTAATGCTTGACTTCATATTATCTAAGCCTGTAATACAAACTATGATGCTGAGTTTACACTTAGGACAGCACACAATATAAGGAGTAAAGACTATTCATTTCTAATCCAGCCCTGTTTATTATCAAAACAAAGATTGTAAGATCTGAATAGAAACTATGGCACTTTTGTACTCTGAGACAATATTGGCATTAATAAGTATTCAACATGTTAAAAAACTGCCACGGATCAACAAAAGCAAGACAACTGTTTTTCTGTGAAAAATATATGTTTTTAACAAATGGAATATCTTATTCTGGATTAACATGCCAGCAAAGCACATTATTTATTATTTATTCAATTTACAAGCTGCCTAAATCACCGCAGCAACTCTAGGCAACTTGCAATGATGCAACATACCTTTTAAAAACAAAGATTCAGCCAAACAAAAGTTGTTCAACAAAAGGTGAAAAAATGCTACTATACTTAGGGAATATTATGTTAAAAGCTTCACAAAAAGCTGAATTTTAGAAGCCACCCCAGAAAAAGTCTAAACTGCATCATACACAGCTACCTATTTATGCCAATATTTGATTTTAAAATATGTATCATGAAACATGAACAAGAGAAGTGATATCTCCCCAGTATGTGACCACTGATCAGGTGTTAGTCTTCCTTTCACACTTCAGAGCAACAACTTGCATACATGTGGGAAACTATCACTACTGCATAAAGTGAATCAGCTGTGAGAAGTGGCTCATGCCAATTCAAATTTTAAAAAGGGATGATTCTAGGAGTGTTCACTCATAGGTGAGCATGTTAACTTCAAAGAGCTTATATCTAGCAAGCTCCTACCGCATTGCAACCCCAACCTAGTTGCTCATTTCAGCAGGTAAGACCTAAGCAGCCTTTGTGGTGTAAGTGCCACAGCAGTTTGCATATACAAGCTCCTATGTTCCATTTTAAGCATTCCTAGTCTAAAAGAAGTGTCAGCAGATCCTAAGGAAGTATATGATTTAAATGTACTGGATTCCAGATCCAATCCTTGTTATAACCTTCCTCAAACTCGTGTTATCCAGATATGCTGAGTTCTCCCAGCATTCGACCCAGCATGGCCACTGAAGATGCTAACTTATAATTAATTCCATGAGCTGGAACCCCAATATCTAGAGACTTTGGAGTACTAGATAAAGCAAGGTTTAGATTTAAAGAATATCAGGAAAGTGTTTTTATACTAAGTCAATTTTCCCACCTATCTTACCAATAATCTTTTCCAACTAGCAGTAATTCTCCAGGGCCTAAGAAAATGGTGTTTTCTATCATCAGATATTTTCAGTATGCAAATGATGCACTCTCCCACCAAATTTGCCCCTTTTCCCCATGTATAAAATTATTTAGCTCCACCTTTTCTCTACGTAACTCAGAAATGCATGTATGTCCCATGTATCTCCATTAACCCAACAAGACCTATAAGCTAACTTAAACCAAGGTAGACTGTTAAGCTCATTCGTTGTTTTTAAAAAACACACCGAAAGAGCTACCTCACCATATTTTAGCCCAGTATATGGTGAGCACCCAGACCGTATCAAAGTGTCACGCAAACTCAGAAAGCCAATTAACCACGTTGAATTAAATCGCTGAGCAGGAATTTAAGGCCAGGTGGGCCACGAGGCTCTCTGGGTGACCTTCTCTGAGCCCAACCCTCACAGTCCTAAGTGGACAAAGGCGTCCGCCCCCTCCATCAGCGCCAAACCCGGGGAAGAGTGGGAAAGCAGTAGCAGCTCCCCCCACTCCTCTAGACTGGACTAGTCGTGGCAGAGGGCCAAGGGCGCGTGAGGGAGACGACGTGGGGGGGGGAGACCTGGAAAGGGAAGGGCGGGTGAGGCTGTATCGACAGCTAAGAAGAAGGGAGCCCATAGGATAGACCGTAACCAATAGGAGGGGCCCATGCAGAGAGGTGCTTCTACAACCAGACGGTCCTGGGGAATGTAAGAGTCGGTCCCGTCCCCCACTGCCCGTCCCTGCAGGGCGGCGCCCCCGCCTCACGCTGGACTTCAACTACCCAGCAAACTCCTCACACACTCACAGACCCTCTTCCTCCTACTTCCGGGTTTCCGGAAAGGAATGGGGCTCTTGGCGCCTGCGCAGTAACAGAAGGCAGCCGCCCTTCCGGCGTTAAAACGCAATCATCGATGGAAGAGGGGGAGAGAGGCTAGATGAGTTTCACCATAGAGTTCTGTACTGGGGTATATCTTAAACTTCCTGTTGGAACAATTTAGAAGTAGAATTTCGTTTTCTCAGAACTAGAGGAAGAGAGATGAAAACGTGTGTCAGAAGTAAATTGTTCGCCTTTAGTGAGCTCGACTCCTGGTGACTTTTTGAGGTTTTATAAGCCAATGGCTTGGACACGGATAAAGACGTTGGAAGCCTAATCAGCCGTGAATCTCCCCAATAAGGACGCAAGAAAAGAGTCGGTCTAGCCTACGGTACCTCTATGGTGCATTTCCTCCGTGCTCGCTTGCCCTGCCGGAACTTACAGTGCGGAACGCTTTGAGGCTGTTTGCCGGGTAAGAGGGAGTTTATGAAAGGAACACCACCGCCGTTCAAGGAATAGGCTCGCATGGGGAAGTGAAGCAAGAGACGCCATATTAGTCAAGGGAGTCAGGACCAACCTTGCAAAGGCCTTTCTGCTGTAGGGCAGAGTGAAGCTGTCACGGGCAGGAGGTTTTCTCCGCGGATTGAAATACTGTACGGGGATTGTGAAGGAGACACACCTGGCTTTCTTCATAAGCAAATTCAACACAGAAAGGGATCCTTGGGTGAAACAAACAAATCTAAAATCCACTTGTGGTGCCTAGCCCTTGTATTAGACACGGCCGATTCACTGGAGGTGACAGGCATTGGACCCTGACTTTCAGGGGTTTCTACTATAGTTCCCAGAATTCCTGACCATTTGCTAGGTCAGCTAGAATTTATGGGATCTATGGTGCAAAACACCTAAAGATTAAATCCCGCTTTAAACTGCCACAAGACAAGAGCTTCGGTTCTGTTCTTTTATTGTGAACTCACAAAGGTGATACTGAGGAAAGTAGAGAGGCCTCTTCCCACCACCCCCTACAATGCAGCTCAGCTAAACTCTGTGAGAATATTTGGTCCGCAATTCCCTATTTTTTGGAGCATTTTAACCACAGTAGGACTACAGTACTACCTCTCAGTATTTTGGAACATGCTTTGGGTCTGGCAATTCCATTCCCTGCTACTGTTTTGGTTGACTGTCTTCAACTCTTGAGTCAAGAATACCATGAGACTGGTATACATATTCATATTGTAATATTCATAAAAATAATACTGCCCCCCCCCCATTCAGATTAGACTTCTAAGAAAGCTGAATTGACTTTCCTTTGAGTATGAGAGAACTGTTGAGCGTGTTCATGCATAAAAACATAGCATTGGGAAACAAATCCATGTTTGTAAGCAAGTTTTATCTGCATAGAAATCTTTCTTGGAAAAAACCAGCTATGATATACTTAAGTTGATTCACACAGTGAAAACAGAAAACAAAGGCAGTTTGTTTTGACCATAGTTGGTTGAATAAGCAACATCATATTCATCTATAATAATGTGTTTCCCCTAATATGCTAAAACCAAACCAGCCAACAACCCTGTGGCTTCACATAGTGTGTGGATCCAGCTTTAGAGCACTCTAACAGGAGCTAACCCCATCTAGGTGCCCTCCAGGGGCTTTTAATTTCAATTCTCATAATTTCCTGTTAGCATGACAGCAGCCAAATTGGCTAAGAAATTATGAGTGTGAAGTTCAGTGTATCTGGAAGTCTTCAGGCTGAGCAGAAGTGTTTTAAGTACTGCTATCTTTTTGATCAACAACACAGCTATTCCTCCCACCCCCAAATCTATGTGAATTCAAATTGACAAATAAGCCATTGGAGCATTGACTTTCTAGATTTCTGTAAGAATAGAATCAGGCCAAGGCTCATTTTGGCCCAGCATTTCGTTTCTCACAGCAGTGCCAGATCCTCTTGGGAGCTTGCAAGCAGGAGAGATGAAAATGCACATCGCTTCTGCCATTGTTCCCGTATAACTGCTATTTGGGGGCACGCTGCCTTCTGACTTCAAGCTGAAACTTCTCTGCTGTAAAGGCCTACACCACAAATCCTGAAAGCCTCATTGAACTGCCACAATGTATTGGTGAAATAAAATCTACTCTATTAGAGCAGTGTTATAAGCATTTGAATGTCAAATCCTCAGGCAGTTGATTGCGTGCTTCATTAAAGGAGAATAAGCTGCTAACTACTGAATCGTATTTTTACTGCCAAGGAAAAACTTGAGTTGTCTCATGCACCAGAATAACTTGACTGAGCTTGGATTCTATGCAGTGATGAAGGAGATGGAGAATTTGTTCTACTCATGCTACAAAATAGCTTTCTTGGGTAAGCCCAAGCCTCCTTATGTTGCCTAACTGAAAGTAACTTGGAAGCTACCTTCATGCTCCCAAGCATTTTTGGGAGATCAGATTCAAAGCACTGCATAGCTGTGATAGTAAGTTATAACAGCTCTGTGGACATTTCAGATTTAAAAGCAGATTTGAGGAGCAAAAACTCTACCTCTGTGAACAGTACCTCTTCAGATCCATCATCAGTGGGAAAGGCCTGGTCTGCTTAAATCTTGCTTGTGGGTTTCCCAGGGCATCTTACTTGGCTCCTAGGTGAACAAGGCAATCAGTCTTCCCTAACCTGCCCCCTCCAGATTTTTCTAACTCCTCCCAGCCCACCCAGCATGGTCACTGGTCATAGATGTTTAAAGTTTTAGTTCAAATCCTACCTAATAACCAGGATAGGAAACCTTGATTTGATAACTAACCCTGTTCTTCAATGGTAGCTTCTCAAGTTGATGGTCTAAACAGGGTTGCATGACACACATTAAATCAGCTGGACTTACTCCCATTTAACTTAGTGGACTTTAGTCACAACTAAATTTTCATACTTTTATATGGAACCTCCATATAACTAGTACTGCTGTTGTCCAATGAATATGTATTTGCAGCTTTGCACTCTACTACCTTATTTTGCAATTTTTAATTACCTTTGGCAAGTAAGGTTATAAAACCAGAAGAGGTCTGGGAACACAGCACATTTTTGACTATTCATCAGCTTAGTCTTGAGTGGGGGCTAAGATTTCTGTGGGTGAGTAGACATTGCAAGCTACTGCTGTTTGATGCATGTGCACCTCAGTTGTTTTCCCAATTGGATGTGTAAATCTGCCTTTAACTCTCCTTCCTTCTGAAATTGTTTGTCTCTGGGAGCTTGGTAGTCGTGCCAGGAAAATATTGATTTGGCTCTTTTTCAGCTCTCAATTAACACAGGTCTGCTATTCTTGACTTTGCACAATTAAATTGTTACTTATCTGGCAAAAGGTTTACTGTGCTCTTGTTAATTTTACATTAAAGTAGCTTATTATTTCCCACTGAATCAATATGAAATTATTTCAAAAATAGTAGAACGCCAAAAAGAAAAGAAACTAACCAGTATCCCATGCTGAGTAGGTTAAATAAGTTGTCCTACATATTTTTCTTCCACACACATCCCCTTACCCCTTTAAGACAGCTGAAGACTTTGCGCTAGACTAATTTATAAATTGTGGAGAATGGACTAGCCATTACTGAGGACAGTGCATTATATTCAAAAAAACTCTTCTCTGATTATACAAACAAATCCTAGCCATTTATGTATTCAAATTTTAATTGTGCATTTATTTATGCTAAATAAATAATACATCTTTACCTTTGAAAATGAGTATTGTTTCAAAAGTATTTTTCCTAGAGAAACATCTGGATTACATCTGGTTGATATTAGGGTGCCAAAAAGTGGCTTATATGATCATTGAGAATGAAAACCCTCACAAACATCTTACCAAGATTTAATGTACATTTATTCTTAACACGTGGAACATATAGTATAAAGATTTCATACTGAATAAATGATATTCATTAAGCCAAAAAAGGAAAAAGGGAGGAATTTACATCAAGTTTTTTTAGCTACATCGTCTGAAATACAAATATGCAGAATTCATCACTGAAAAATTTCAATTGTGTTTCTTCATCAGGAACTTCAACTGAACCTAGAACTTTTTCACACCTCGATTAGAAAGGAAAAGAAACAAAAAACAAAACGAACAAAAAAAAAAAACCCCAGGAAAATAAAACTATAAGTTGATTGGCTGCTGAGACAGCAATGACTTTATACACAGACCTGTACAGCATCCTCCAGAGGAAAAAGAAAGGGGGGGAGAGATGGGGAAAGAAAGAAAGAAAGAAAGAAAGAAAGAAAGAAAGAAAGAAAGAAAGAAAGAAAGAAAGAAAGAAAGAAAGAAAGAAAGAAAGAAAGAAAGAAAGAAAGAAAGAAAGAAAGAAAGAAAGAAAGACAGATTTCTGGTAAGAGATTAAATAATTGGTGTCTCGCTTTTGCAGGTCATCAACTTGTTTAACTCGTCATACTATAAAGGGGTGGCAGGGAGAAGGGGAACAAAACTGCGAGGAATCTGAGGGCATGTGCAATGTACAACATCATATATATATATACACACCTGGCAGCTGTCAGGCTGCAGCTAAAGGTTAAAACCAGTTCTAAGAGGTGATCTCAGGGTTATTCATACAATCAAGGAGGAAGAGAGAAAGAGGTCAGGGTGTTGTAGGTTCACACATGATACTTTGGGGGAAAAGCCTTTTTTTCTCCTCAACATTAACTAAAAACATTTTTAAAAACTACAGTTTGCTGCTGATCCAGCTTTTTTTTTTTCTTCAATGTGAGACATTATTACAGTATGTTTACAGTTTAAGGTGTACAGTACATGAAGTTCTACACTCTACTGCACAGGCCTCCATTGGACAAGGTCTGTTAACAACTGGTAGCTTCTTGGTTCCTGCAAGATTGTGAATGTACAACGATAAACCACACAAAGAGTTCAGCAGTCACTTTTTGTCCTTCAGAGTTTACCATTAAAAACAGTTATGAAAGTAGTGCCTGTCGATGCGTTAACAGGACAAAGTTTTCTTCCCCAAACTCACTGTAAACAACAGCAACTTTGGTTAAAATAAAAAAAGTCTTTTTTTTTTAAATGTAGGCAGAACTTTGTCTCCTTGAACAGGGGGTTAGGATAGATCTGAAGGGCAGAGGTGAGGGGAGAGGGAATATCTTTTCCCCAAGGTAGAAGCAGGACAGCGCAGGGCAGACAGTGGATTCTGAGGTGGTTTTGCATAAATAAAGGGCAACAATCAGTTTCTAAGTCCTCCATTCACACACACACACACAGGGGGTATAGGCATCCCACGGCTGTCATGATTGGCCAATTAAAAACAGTACATCACAAATAACTTGTGAAACCAATGAGTTCATCAGAGGTGACACGGAGATGTCCAACAGCCGTGATTCGTATAACGTGAACTCAGAGTGGTTCTCGTCCACTTTGGCCAGGGCAAGCAGTGCCCGAGCTGCCCGACGCATCATGTCCACACTGGTCGGCTCAAAGGGAGGGTTCTGCATGTGCATCAAGCTGGCTTGGCTCTGCTGGAATTGAGTGGCTGCCAGGCTATCCTCCAAAAAGCCTAACAAGTTGCCAATGCTGCCCTTCTGCACGGCAATGGCTCTAGCTGCCAAGCTGTCGCCCTGTGCCAAGTTGGCCAGTAGTACCACAGCCATCTCCCGACATACGGGATTCTTTCGGTCACTAAGAAAGCGCACCATGGTGCTGTAGAGTTTCTCCAAGCGACTAAAAGGTGGTGTTGCAAGGATTAAATCCACATTGTTGTCCTGGATGCTGAGTTTGCTGAGGGTTTCCAAAACCAGTCTCTGAGGGGATAGGACAGCATTAGGCCCAAGGGTTGGAAAAGGATCTTGGGCTTCTGCTGAAGGACACACTGCCCAATGGAGGAGTCCATCCAGTACAGGCAAACAGATGCTCTCTGGATATGGAGAAAGGTCCAACTGGCCAGAGATGTTGGCCAGCGTGACCAAAGTGTTTTCACGCAACATCTCCAGGCAGTCCCACCACCACTCCACTTTGTTGCAGCTCACTCCTTGGTCCTGCTCCTCTTCCTTCTCGTATGTCAGTGGTGCCTGTTTGCGTTCTGGGTGCTTATGGTGCAAGAGAATCAGTTTCCCTAGGATCAACAGCAGACCAGGGTGTTTTGACATCTCAAAGTCATTGCCTGGCACAAACGATAAACTCCTGATGATGTTAGATACACAGATGCAGCGTTTAGACAGTGAGTCCTGCCAGTCCAGAAGTGTGCAGAGGGGTGTTTCATCTTTACTGTGAGGTTCATCCTCCAAGATTTTAATATTTCTGTGGGTCTGAGCTGGACTAATGCCAAATGGAAATTTGCTGCTTTCCTTTGTCACCTCCACATTTCTGGCCTCCTCCTCTTCTGCCAAGGAGCCTGGTCGAGCTGAAAGCATGTCATCCATAGTAGCTGTTATCCTTTTCTCTGGAGGACCATCAGATGGAGGGGACTCTCCCTCTCGGGTGACAGGGTTGCCCTCAGCTATAGAACGTTTTCGCAAAACAGAGTTGCAGGAAGCTCGTTTGTGAGTCAGCGATAGCTCCATTTTGCTTTCAAAGTGGGTCTGAATATGTTCAGTGGTGTCTCCCCCACCAATCCGCCAGTGCAACAGTCCACTCTCAAATTCCTGTACCCGGCCAAGTTTATCTGAATAATCTACCACAAATGGATCATTCTTCTGCACTATCTTGACTGGAAGTTTGTCAAATTTACTGACTAACTTCTCCTCATTACTTTCTAGAGGTGCTGTGACTTTGTTTGCAAAGGCAGCCTCTTCTTCCCCTTCCTCCTCCTCTTCCTCCACCTCACAGTTAGTATTCTGTGGCTCTTCTTTCTCCACTCCTTCAGGAGGATTTGAAGACTGGCAGAACCTTTCAGGATCCAATAGCGTTCTTTGCCCTGGATCCCCCACTTCATATTCCTTCAGGATTCCAAAGATTTCAATGAGGCAACGTCGGAAATATTCCACTAATAATTCCAACAATCCTGGCAGCTGGAAAACAAACAGACGTCGGAGCAAGTTTAGAGTAGCTCAACATACACAAGTAAGTACAGAGATTTCAGACTGATGGCCACTTAAATGACTCTCTTTCTCATTCAAATATCTTTATTATTACTATTTGAAAAAAATAAATACATTTCATTTTCCATATTCAATGCTTCTCTATTTTTTAAGTACCCCTCCTTCACAAATGCATCCATTTTGTGGTGGTCACAGCTCGCTCAAACAATCCCATAGTGGAACTTAATCCTGCTCCAGATCTGAAAATCTTGGCCTAGCCCATTCTGGTGACCTCATGACTGGCCATGCCCCCCCACACACAACCGTCAGAGGCCAAAAATTATTCCCTCAAAGGTACAGTCCCATGCCATAAAACTTGTCCATTGTTACACTAAAGTAAAGAAACCCTCACATTCAGTCTCTAGCATTCCAATGAGAGGATCTTCAATCGAAGATGTGAGAAAACCTCTTACAGATTTGCTGACAGTGAGAGTAAAGAACAACGAGCTAAATGCATCAAGAAATCAAGGTAAAGCAACTTCACACACTCAAGTTAAGCGTGAAGAAACAAAAGCCAGAACTTCCAAGCGATGCTTGGAAAATGAAACAAGTATATAGTGTTCAACCTGCTTCAACTGACTTCTTTTGGGGCAAGATAAATCTTACATTTTTTACTACAATAATTCACTAATTGTGTCACACACTGGAATATGTTGTTCTTATCCCTGATGATAATCCAAGAACCAGAATCTGAAGCAAAGGACAAAGTCTTGGCATATCTGGACACTTCCCCTTATAGAAGCAGACAAGATGACCCAGGTTAGTGGCACTCTGAAGAATTCTGTCTACTTCTTATGACTGAAATAGGCTGAACTGCACTGGTTACTCTACAGTAAACTTTGCCTCATTTTTGTAATTCATTCAGAAGTAAATCAAATATCACAACAAACGTATGAAAAGCAAATATCACTTTTTTAAAAATGGCATGAAAAGAACAATTTCTAAGGTGTTGTTGCATCAATTATACTGAATCTATCATGGCACAAACTTGTACAGTTCATTTTATGAGATACATTTCAGAAAGTGATGGCAATATGGGTAAGGACTCTAAGGTACTTCAAGATCCTTTGTTTCTGCGGACAGGACAGCTGAGTGTATGTTACCTGAAGCATTCTGAGCCAACAAGTCTTGTTTCCAGAAGGCCTTGGGCTGTATTGTGACAGTACTTATAATTATACCCAGATAAAAATTGAACTCTACCAACCCACATCAATGCAAATTTGCTCAGGTTAGTTTACTTTGCAGAATTTGTTCTAGTTCTAGTTACTAAAAGGGAAGAGCAGCCAGGATGAAAACTGTATCACAGCTTTCCCCCAAGTAGTTTTATCCAGAAGTACTGGATTGCAGCTCTCACATTTCCAAGCCAGCAAGACACTTGGCAATACTGGCTAAGCATTCTGGAGTTGCAGAAATCAATAGCTAAAAGGTATTGATTTTGGGATGAATTGATAACTGAAATTTCTATTTATTTCAGCCAGCAAAGGCTAGAAATTTCACTTTAAACCATTCTCAAAATGCCAAGTTCCAGATCGGCTGGATCTTACGCTGTGCCAATGCATGGTATATAAGCTATGGATAACAGTTTGACATGTGCTATAAATCCTGTCAATTATGGTTTATTCAGCAAACCTGTTAAGTAACCCATGGCTTTATATGAAGCCAGTCAATGCTCAGATGCACCCCCCCCCCCCCCGGTATAGGAGGCATACTCCTTCTGTATTGACTTGCCCATGTGTTCTAATCTAGTTTTTTACTTTCAAAGCCCTGTTATCAGAAGATGTCAACCCACCTGGCTGAGGTTGAAGGTCATTATGCTGTTGTCATCATAGAGCAGGATGTTTATGGTATCTAAGGCCCACGTACTTTCAGCCAGTAACCCAGACTTTAGAGACATCATCACTCTCCATGCTTCAGGAGTTCCTGCATTGTCCAAAACCGAGTTTGATACTTATCAGTACCCGAAATGAAATGAAATTTCACCAAATCCTGGTTTTCAAGTTCTAAAAGGAGCTAAAATAATCTCATTTGATCAGACAGACCAATCACACCTGATAGTCCTCATTTAGCAACTACAATTCGGACCTGCAACTTGGTCATTAAGCAAAGTGGCCACTAAAACTAAGTGAAACCACGACTGTGCTTATGATCTTATTTCAGCTTTCCTCTCCTTTCTAGACCTGTGGAAGTCTTAAATGCGAGGACTGGTCATAATGTTACTTTTTCATCATTGCTGTAACTGTGAACAGTCACTAAACGAGGCCTACCTGTACTCACAAAAAATCTATTGTGTACTAATCCCAACATCCACCAATCCCTACTGGGATCCCCACAGCATGAATCCAGGCACAGTAGCCAAGAGCACCAGTTCAGCCTGTCAGGCTTTACCAATCCTTCCTCTGATGTAATATTCAGCATTACTATTTATAACCAGAAAACACCACTGGTATTGATGAGAGACTCAATTACCGATATCTTTCGTGGTCAGGCGCCGCCTTTGCTTCAGCACTGGTTGTGTAGCTTCCACTGAGCCAGGTGGGAAAGTGATGTCCCGTCGTATCATAGGAGGTTGGACAGCTGCTGGTGTTACATGTGAGGCTGGAACAGGGGGCCCTGCCTTCTGCATCTTCATTCCCGAATGCAGGAATGGAGATTTACTTGGAGAGGTGCGGTTTTCCACTGGCCTGGGAAGAGGAGCTGGACTAGATACCTGAGGAATGTGATTCTGCATGCTGGGTTGGGCCTGGTAGTTAGGCTGGGGCGGCCTTGTCATTGGGGGCACAGGGGCAGAAGGACCATAAGGAGGCTGGCGATTGCCATGAGAAGGCCACGGTCCCTCATGATTAACCCTCTGATCTGGATGTAGCATTTCTTCTGTTCGATTCACTCCATGATATGCTGACCCCTGGGGTGCAGAGCCAGTGCTCTGCCGATTTGGATAGCTGTAACTCATCTCGTTACGCCCTTGCCACATCGTGCCCTGTTGCGGGCCTTCTGGAGTGGACTGTATTGGGCCACCTATCATCTGAGGAGGCATGCTTTGCTGTGTACTGGAGCCAGGGGGAGCAGAGACCCTCTCTCTGCCAAACTGGAATGGGAACTGGTTCTGAGGCCCAGCAGCAGGTCGGCGATCTGCGGCAGAGTATGTATTCCCACCATACTGGTTATACATTTCCTGCTGAGGGGAAGGTTGAGCAGTTTGTGGCTGGCTCGTTTGTTGGGTTTGTGCTGGAGGCAGCTGTGGCTGGGCTTGTCCTTGGCCCGTGCTATATGGTACGTTGTATATCTCTCCTTCATGTCTTTTGGCTGGTGGACCATAGTTGCCATCCATTGTTCTCTTGTAGTTCTAAGGAAAAAAAATGAGAATTGGCTATTCACAAGTAGCTCTCAGTTCTGTAGTACCAGCTGCAGTATCCATAAGACCTTCTACGATTATGTGAGGTTATGATACTAGAAGCTTCAACCTAGATTCTCTCTTTGGGCCCAAATGATCAGCTGTAGTCTCACCACTGTGAACTTTACTCCTCCCAAAAGGGCATCTGGTTGTGAAAGCCTCTATGAGGAATGAGAGGAAGTGTCTGGGCTGAAGTGTTGGGAGTGACAAGAAACAGATTCCAAGACCAACCTAAGCATAAAACTTCATCTTGTATCTTCCAGATACACTGAAGTCTTTTTGGCTAAAGAGCTGAGAAAATGTTTTAAATATAAAAATACAAAAAGGCTGTATTCAAGATAGCACCAAAGCACTTTAGAGATTACTGTGGCTTCCTTTATATATTGGGATAGGAGAAAAAAATGGTAAAATCTAGAATATAGTCTGAGAACTGATTGCAACTTCTGTGATTAAATTATTCTGCTTATTTTCAAAAACCTTTCTCAACAGGACACAACATACTTGATCAGCTCAGACACTGACAGCCTTGTCCTTACCCACGTGGCTCCAGACAAGAGAAATAATTTGTGGCAAAACAAGTGTGTGCAGAATTATACCAGAAACAAGAAAAAGAAAAATCTCCATTGCAAACAGGAAAAAAACCTTCACTTCAGGAGCTCTGGTATGAACATTTCAGTCTTCATAAGAATGTATTCTCAAGGGAAAGCTTTATGAGTAACTAAATCCTGGTTATTAGTGCTACAAACCAAGTTTTATGATTGTAAATATCCTCGCATCCAAGTGACAGGTAATTATATTTTAGATCTTTGATTGCAAATCAGTACAAATATCCATTATATATACTGCTTGCACACGAAGAAGACTACAATGAAGCAAAGCTTCTTTATTTAAGAATGTTGTTTTGTTTCCTGTCCACAGCATGAAACAAGAAAGCTCCAATTAAGTTCTACAAATATTCCTCCCTGTCTTGATCTGAGAAAGCCCAGTCTTTGCGAAACTAAGCCAGCCTTTCTTGCAAACAATACTGCTTTGCTCTCTACAATTCCTCATCAGATCACATCAATTACGCTCTCTTTTCAAACCAGCTTGGAAACTGTTGGGCACTCACCTGCTGTTGTGGCTGATATAAGGTAGTCTGTTGGCTAGGAAAGGGACTGCCAGAGGATGTACCTTGAGTAGAAAACTGATTGCCATAGGAATCATGTCTGTAAGGGGAAAAAAAAGTTTAAAAAAAAAACAACCCAGATGCAGCAAATAGTATGAAGTCCATCTATGGAGAGATGGTATCAGAACCTACCGCTGCTGTGGTTGTTGAGAATAGCGGCTTGGGGAATACATTCCTGAATCCGGAGTGGAAGGCAAGATGTTGGGCTGGGGCGTTCCAGTTCCCAAGCTGGCTTCAGGTCCCATACCTGCTTCAGTTCTATAGCAAGACAACATCAACACTTACAAGAAGTCATTTTAGCCCTCCTTTATGGAAGTTAAAGCCTCAAAGAGAGCACTGCTACTAGAAATAAAATCTTACAGGCTACACAACTCTTGTTTAGACTCAGGTTTTTCTACTTCATGCAACTTGAGGTATAATTTAGTAAGTCATTAAGATGTTGAATATATGAGGGGTTTTAAAGACACTTTTTAGGCTCTACATTTAGAAGTCTGGAGGAGTTCATACTTGCTCTCTCAGGAAACAGAGGCGAAATAGTACCTGATCCTTTAAAGCTTCTAGTCATATTAATTTAATAGTACAATCCTTCAAACCTTTATTTGTTTGTAACTCAGTCCCCTTACCATTAATTTGCTTTTTAAAAACATCTGCAAGGCTAAAACTCCGGGATACAAACATTGGAAATGGAAAGGTTTTCTTTCTTATTGGTGGTGACGGGAAGAAAAATGAATAAACTTACACCAAATAAGAACACCTGCTTAACTAGGAAATATGTGGTACAGCAAGGTAGAATCAGTGCACCTAGAGTAAATACTAACCTCACTCTTTCATAAGGGCCATAAGGATAATGTTGCCTCGGTCCCATAGCCATATTACTCATTCCCGGACCTGTAGCACGATTATAAGGATCTCCCATACCACTGTTGGGACCTTGCCCTGAGGACATAAAGGGATCACTTCCTAAAAGGAGAAAATGTAAATGATCAGCCTACAAGATCCAAAACCCAAACAGAAGGTGAATAAACATGAAGTTTTACAGGGTGGAAAATTAGGAGGTGGGTAAGTCCCAGAAGGTGTTTTCATTGTTTTAGGAGGCTCAGGCAGTTTGAATGGCTATGTGCTGGAGTATAAAAGATACCATCACCTTTTCTCATACTGCCATATGGATCCTTATTTGGCTCATAGGACATGCGACCCATCATGTCGGAAGTATTCATGCTGGGCTGGTACCCTGGATTTGGAGTCATCGAGTTCCTCTTCTGGAAAGTAGGGTCACTGCCATCGGGAAAGGCATCCTGAAGGCCTACTGAGTTACTCCTAATCCAACAAAAGGAGGAACCATTTTAACTTAAAAGTTGCACACACCATTGCAACCAATTCACAGTTCGGTAACCTATTACCAAAGTTGTAACAAGCTGCTAGCAGTTGTTACATTTATCACTACAACAGCAGAAAGTGAGATGGGATTACCTGATGCCTTGCAAAGGTGCCATCTGACTATGTGGTGTGGATGCAGGAGTTGGGGGCTTCAAGTCTCCTCCTTCAGCCATGGAGCTACTAGTGGACTGAGGTGTCTGAGGACCTTGCATGGAGCCTGAACCCGCTGCAAGGAGAGAAAAGAGGCATCAACTACATGGTAATTTGAAGATGCTATGCAAAACCTCAGGTTATCAACAGTACAGCCCCAAACACAGTGGATGCATGAATAGAGAAGAACAGATTACATGCTACACAATTCCCTATGCAGATTCATACACAGCATTTTGGATCTTCATCTGTCTTAGGAGCAATTAAATTTTAACTAAGAGATCAGGCATTCCTGATCTTAACTGGAAAATGTCCCACTCAGAGCTCTTATTGTGCACAGACTGTTACATTCAAGGAGAAACAACTTTCTCAACAGTATCCACAGATAGGGAAATGCAACATTATGGTAGTCTTCTGCAAAAAAAAAAAAAAAAAGGAAAGGCAAGTTGATGACTTGTAATACCTCGTCAGTGGGGTCATGCTCACTACTACTCTATAGCTTCAAAGCATAGTCCAAGTCACAAGAACCCACAATGCCCAAGACAAATTGCCCTACACGGCAACAGACAAAAGAGATTGGGAGGGCTACATAATTTCCTTTGACACAAGGCAACTGAGAAATGTCTGAAAAACTGGATATAGAAATCAGCTTATGTGGCCCACCTGCAACCTCAAAAGATACACTGGCTTAGGTCTGCATGCTCCTAGCAGCTTGCGAGAGCCAAACTCTCAATTAAGTTTTCCATTAGTTACCATTTTCAGCTCTGATATCCCTCGCCTAGCCTGGTAAGTTGATGAGTCATTTCAGCTTTTCATTAAAATCCTCTAGAGGTCATGTGCAGGTCATGTTTGTTTATGCCCCACCTTCAGGGCACCCTCTCCCTCAGCTCTGCTGCTCCCTCCCAGTCTGGGGACCTCTCCTGAGAAAGCAGGGCAGTGCAAAGCCCAGCAGGGAGCTTCATTCATAACCCCTCCCCCCACCCTCTCCCCATTCATTAGCCTTTCAGCTCCATTCCTTTCCCCTGGGAATTCAAGGAGCAAAGTCTCAGCTGCATTCTAATATACTGACATCAGCAGGAAGAGGTTTCAAGGCATTCCCTGTGTCGCTGCCATTTGTTGTTCCTCCCCACCCCCTGCTGTCCCTCCCAACTCACAAATTTACAAACTGCTGGAAGGGTGCCAATTCCATACACTCTGAACTCAAGTCTGACTGGCTGTGCTTCCCAAGGCACATGGTGCTATTCATTCATAACCAAAGCCAAGAAGGCTGCAAGCGGGGGCAAGTGGGAGCGGGGGCAGAGGAGAATAGAGGAGCTCTCAGGCTACAGCAGTCCAGGAGACCAGGTCTCACCCACAAAATAGAACTGATCTTCCACTGTAAAGGAACACAGTCTAGTACAGCAACTGCTTTATAAAGCAAACCAAAGATCGTTTGCCATGTGTGTGCTAGAATAAAGTGATGCTCCCATCACATAGCCTGACTCCAGATACCCAAGTATTTTTCCCCTACACGGACTTTCTGCTGACACGCACTCCAATGCACAGAACAGCCCTATTTAATAAGGAAGACATTCTTAGCCATGTGTATTAGTCTTTCAACAGAAATTATGTGAACTAAAGCAGGATAGGACATGCAAGAACCAGGAAACTCTGTTACATGCGTAAACAGGCAGAATTATCCTGAATAAGCCATGATAGCCCAAGCGCATCATTTGGTAGGAAGTACATGTATAGTCCCTGACACCCCCTAGTTGACACAAACAGATGATGAGAATAATTTTTGCCTGATAATCCAGAGACCCAACAGCAGAAGCATGTCACAGTGATGGGTTGGATTGACCCAGCCTGTCCTTGTGTAAGGAGGATTCTTCTGCTACCTTCTGAATACAGTAGTGTTTGGTTTTTAACTTTATCCCCAAATTACCATATCCGGAAACATTACAAGGATACAGTGTTGCCTAGCTGCAAGTCTTTAATATAAACCCCCCTACACACACGCACACTTCAATTTTACCAAAAGAACCGCTCAGAATGCTTTGCACCCTTGAAATGCAGAATCAGGCCGAGATGGAGTGGGGAAAGACATACACTCAAAGGGACAATAATGTGAAGGACATAACATGTTTTGGGCTGAGGTAACAATGCTACTAGATGTCCTGAGGCTGGAACAAGAAAGGATAGCTTGCACCAATTGTAAATTATCAAGTACCTATGATCAGTGAGAAAGCAAGACCTTTTTCTCAACAACTTTTCTTCCTCCTTATAAAGTTGTCCATTCAGGCCTTCACATGGTCTATCCTTTTAGCATTTAGCCTTCCAAACCCCACCTTATGCCCTTATCCTGTGGACATTATTCCCCCACTTTCATCTCTTCTTTCTCTATTATTAGGAACAGTTTGCTGGTCCACTGCTGATAATCAAGAACATTCATCTTATGAAAAAAAAAACCCTTTGTGATAAAGTAGAACTACTATTCTGTCCAAGTTAATTTGGAAATATATTGGCTTCTTCCAAATCACTGTAATCTCTAAAAGAAGCAAGACTCCACCATAGAAAACAATTCACATTCTCACTACAGACAGTACATTGCCCATTACTTATTTAAAGACAAAACATTATATGCACGAAATAAACTACACATGTTGAAATCATTTTTTATTCAAACTAGAGGCCCATGATGAATGTGCTTTACATTAAACTCATCATCATAACCCAGTAAATTATACATTTGGGTCTTAAAATACAGGATGTCATATTCTGCACATATTACAAGATACCTGAAGCTAAACACAGAAGGGAAAAATCTGTTGGATAACCTTACCACCTGTCTCTACCTTAGTGTACAATTCCAACGTATCATTTTTCCTACTTGAAAAGAGATACTTTGCCTGGAGCAAGGAGAAAACTCTTGATCTAAGTTCTAAAAACTAAATTCATGAAAATAGCATGCACAGAGGAAGAATTTTATAATTAGCTTGAAACTGTTCCAATGGAAATTAGGATCCTTTAGGCGTCTACAGTTCATTCATAGAGGCTGCAGTCTACTGGAAACTTATCTGTTGTAGAGCAGGTGGACTACTCAGTGGGCTGTAGAAACCAGCCTGACTCACCTGGAGATGGAGGCTGTATTTTGGTCTGTGATTTCTTGGAATCAGTTGCAAAGATGTCTGGGGGAGGGTCTTCACCTCGTTCAATCTTGCACTCAAAAGCATAGAGACACTGGATATACTGCTTCTTCAGAGAGCTAGCTGCACTGCTAGAGGTGCCCACATTCAAATTGGTAGCTAACTCCCGCCATTTCTTGTTCTTGTTAACCTGCATAAAGGCAGAAGTGCCAACTAATTTTATTTTCCTTGAATCCAAATCTCACTCCCCCTTCCCAAAGCTTTCAGTAACAACAACATCAGCTTCTCAAGAATAGGTGTGAAAAGGCAATAAAGCTTTTTTTTGGGGGGGGGGAGGCAATACCCTCTGGTAGTTTAGCCTTAGCAATGGATTAAAAGGAAATAATAAGCAATTTAGCCACGATTTGTTGTGATGAAGGGGGAAGTCACTTTATTTTTTTTCTTTTTCTTTACTATATTCTTATTTTTTTCTTTCTTTTCTATTTTTCTTTTCTGCACCTTTTTCTTTTTTTAGTTTGAAAGGTGGCATCTTCTTAAGTGGGAAAAGAGGCTAATGTCCAGTTCAAGTATCCTTCTTAAAACTGCTACAGGTGAATCCCGTCATGTTTTACTCACCTGAGTCAGCCCTCCAATCTCCTTCACAGAAATATAGAGTCGATACAGGTCTAGAGGTTTCCTTCCAACTGCTGGAAGATTGGTCATTCCCATTGCTTTCTCTTCAGCAAAGGATAAATAACGATCTACCCACATCTTTCTCTCTGGCTCACCACCCAGCTCATATAATTTAGTAATCTTTTCATTTGTAGTGGTGGAGGAACTGGATTTCTAGGGGAAAAAAGAGAGGAAGAAGCTGATTAAAATATGACACAAGAGTTTAAAATACAATGAGAGGAAAGCTAGATCTTCTGAAATCATCTCATAAAGCAGAAAAAGTAATATTCCACATTCCAGTACATTTAGAAATCACACCATGTACCTATTGTACTTAACTAGCACAATGAAAAGTAGCGCAAGAATAAAAGGGAAAAAATGATAAAATGGATGTGTTACTAAGGTACAGAGCAACAAATAATCATGTTATTGAAGCCTGATAGAACAAGGAAGCAACTAAAGCAGAACAAGGGAAGAATCGATCCTATCTCCCACTGGAAGAAATTCCACAATTTAGGTACTGCTACTAAAAAGGACCTGCTTCAAATATCATGTACAGGCAGTCCCCAGGTTACCAACGAGAACCATTGTCTTTAAGTCGAATTTGCAGGTAAGTCAGAACAGTTATTTAGCGTCAGTCCACAGTGTTGACGGCAACGTGATCCGACGGCGTTCTTCCTCAAGCCAACGAACCACTGAAGCCATGCAATGTTTTCATGAGTGTCACAATGTTTTCATGGGCGTGCATTCATAATTTGAGTATCTAATTCAAATTTTTAATATGTATAATAGGCTTTATGGCAGTCTGTTTTCAAGTACCAGTTGTCCGTAAGTCACACGTTCTTAACCTGGGGACTCCTTGTAGCTTTTTAAGGTAAAGACATATTCACTACCTCCTTGAAAAACTGTAAATTATGTTCAGGTTTACTCTGAAGAAGAAGTGATCAGATTTCCCAATCACAAGTTGGTTACAGCCTTATAGATCAAGAGCAGCGTATGGAATAAATTGTGCCTGGAAATATTTTTTCTTTGTTAACGGAACATTGCATTATCTGAAATGCACTCAAGAGTATTATGGAAATCTAAATAACCTTTTTGTTATGTAACGTTTTCCTAGAAAAACCCAATCCCTCCAAAGGAATGTACCTCTGAGTAAAATCCAGGCATGGTTATTGTAAATTCCTTAAAAACTTCACGGAGTTTAAGAAATGGTGACCAGAATAACACCCAAAACTTGTTGGAATTATCATATTATGTTTATATTGAAAAAAATTATTCTGAGTGTTTTCCTATATACAACTCAGAGTACTGCTTTTGAGGTATACTGTACAACCTTACACATCAGGGATTAAGCAGTCTAAGGATTGTCACTTCCCATGTGAATTTGCTTGGCCAGATACCCTTCTTGAGAAGGGTTGTGGCTGTGAAGCTAAGCCCTAGCTAGCCATACCTGCTTAACGCACTGGTCATTTTTTATGTATCAGGGAAGGATTTCCCCATTCCCCAATTCATTTTGGGTAACTAACGATTCTCTGTTTATACTAACTGGTTTGTGTTTCTGAGTTTTATTGTGGCTTTACTATTCAGTTTGTGGAGCTGTTTTCTGCTCTGTTTGTTGACTGAATCCTCTGTGTTTTCTTTTGTTATGCCAGCAACTGACGATACCCTTTTTATCAACCAGTTCATTTTTTGCTTTGCTTATTTATACTGCATCTTGAGAATCTGTACGAATCTGGATATCATGGGAGGAACAATATAGAAAGACTGAAAAAAGTTTTTTTAAATACTTCAATAAAACAGCATCTGTATAAATCAGCATTTAAAATAAACAGAAACAAATCTAGAGAATCTATATCTCAGGATACATCTAAACAACATGGTTTTGAAAATAAAGCCAATTTCAAAAGTATAATGCAGAGTCCCCAACATTTTTAAACTGAGGAGCACATCAGGAATTTTGAGAGCATGGTATGGGCACTCTCACAATATGGCTGTCATGGAGGGGGAACTCTGCACTCACAAAATGGATGCCATAGTAGAAAAGGACTTAGCATCCTTTTACCACAAGGCAAACTGGTAAAGGTACTCCATTCTACTCAAAGCAGTAGAATGGAGTTCCACACTTTATCTTTTTCTGGGCACACTTCCAAAAAAAACCATGGATTATAGTTCCCTATCATTTTTAGTCTCTAAAAATGCCCATGAGGGTCTACATTTTTAGAAATTAATATTTGATGCTGGGTTTAGTTTTTTTTTCACACACCAACTTCCTGTTTAATTTTAATTAACAATATTTAATAGGTTTCCCAGTTTTCACTTAAAATTCCGATGTCCGTATTTATTTTACTGTTCAGTTCAACCCATAATTTTAATTTGTCACATTCTGTTTTCATTTTTAAATCTGGTTAACTGCCTTGAGCATTTGCTGAAGAAGAATGGTATGATATAAATACACTATAATTTGGTAGCAAATTCTAGAATAGATAGGGGGACCAAATTCAAAGCTTTGGGAGTGTATATAGCCCTGGAAACTCCATTTTGGCATTCAGTATTAAATTATCATCTGATGTCTCTCATATGCAATACAAAACACACTGCATTCTTAAAGTGCACTACTGGAAGATTATATTACAGAACAAAGAGAAGCAATATCTTCAGAGAAAATGATTCAAACAGAATCATTCCACAAGAACACTTCATTCTTAACGTGACAGGAAAAGTTCATTTGTACATACACAATAAGGTAACCCCCTTCATAACAACATTTTGCAGTATGAACTGTTTTTCCAAGGTGGAAAGAGGCTTCTTTTATTATGAAGACACACTCTTCCAGACAATGACACAACTGTTTTGAGTTCAAAGACCCAGATGTATGCTTTGTGTAATATGTGTAAAATTTTACAGGTCAATCCTTTTAATCACCTCTCCAATCTATGACTTTTGGAATTGTACATCTTCAGACAATAGGAAGAAGGCAATAAAATCTAAGTCAATTTTGAGTTTTGAAGAATACAAACTTCCAAGTTGAAGGCCATTCCAATTTAGCCTACTAAAATCAATGAGCTTTTCTTATTTGGTTTTGCCAATATCTTTCCACCATGTAATCTGAAGGGCAGAAGGATATTTTTAAAGAGACATTTTTATGTAGACTCTAGAAGTATTAATTACAGAATTTCTGCATCTGTTTGTATCAGGATACAAAGAAAGTGTAAAATTATGAGAGGCCAATGAGCATTGCAAAGTTTTTATATCAGGAACTACGGCTATTGACACAACAGCCCTTTGGTATATTGATCCCATAATTGGTTGCCAACATCAAGAGTCAAATATTGTACCACGTTCTTCATGAACTTAACTTAAACACAGTATTTTTATGTTGCATTCACAGACAAACCTATTGCCATGGGGTTTAGTTTCTTTTTTTAAAGAGAAAACAGGTCAGATAAAATAGTGTGAATTCTATCAAATTAAACTAATCATTTAACAGTAACTGTGTTTAAAATCAATTAAGTTTACTCCTATCTCACACCAACATGTCTTGGTATTAATTTTGAATTGGGTTGTCTTCATTAACCAATATTTTGTTAAACCCTTACAATCTCAGTTGGCGCTGAGATAATTTGCTAGTCTTTTCTTATCAATATTACTGGCTAATCTGTCACTCATGTAAGGGAATCAAGTTGTTAATCTTACAGATAAGCTGCCACCGATATCCTGAAAATGTTCCATAGAAACTAGAAAACCCAAAAAGCCGTTCTCTTGCCTTCACAAAAAATTAGAATGTGCTGGTTAGGGAACATTAAAGAAAAATGAAGTAATGCCAAGAAACATGGTTGTCAGGCAGGCTGGAACATTTTAATCCCATTCACACTGTATGGATGTGCCACAACTCGCAATGGGAACATGAGCTCTGTAGAACAGTCACGGCATCTCTTTCCAGGCTGCTAGAGATGAACTTTTAAAGCCAGGTTGTGAATCAGCCACAGAATCACATGTTCTCTCCTCTCTAGAAATCCAATCCCCATCTCTTGCCTTAAATAACAATGGCTAACCAGGACTATCAGGAATTTAAGTTTTGAAATCATGTGCCCTTTACTTTCTGTAACCCTGCCAACCCTAAATTAGATACAATCAACAAGTCTGGTACTGAAAGAGGCACTAGGGACTTATGAAAAAAACAACTGGTTAACCAAGCTTTAAGTTCCAGTTGTTCACCAATATTTTAAGTAAAACTCAATTATCAGTTATAAAAGATATCCTGATCAAGAACTTCTTTGAATTCTCAAATTGAAAATAGCTATTTTATGCACCCTTAAAAACGTAAATGGCTCATTATTGGCTCACTGCCTTTTTAAAAAGAAATGTATTTATCATTTAGATTTATAAGGCTGACCAACTCAGTACTGACTTTGGGTGGTGTACAGATTAAAAACATGTACAAAATAAATGTTAAACTAGATGTGTAAGATATTCTACAGTTGTACATCTCTCAAGAGATCCACAAAGAATGTCCACTAGAGATGCAGAGCCATGACAAAAACAAATTGGGTATTGTTGGGATGAAAACCTATGTGTTTCCTGGAGTTAAACCTCAGGTAAGCAAATATATATATAATAATGAGAAATATTAAACAGAAATGGCCCTAGGATATGCACCAGTTACAAACTAAGGTTTCAAAGAAACTGATAAACATTTAGTGCTATAAAACATATAGCACTGCTCTTCACAAAAATGCAACATAACTGAATCGCATAAGATACAATATAGAGCATGTTAAACTGAGAGTCACATCTCTATTTGAAAACATTTTCTTTACCTTTGACTTGGATTCAGCTTTTGGTGTTCCATCTGCTTTATTGTTCATTTTTGCTGCAGGTGTTAATTTAACATCTCCAAGCCCCATCATTTCAGGACTCGCAGCCATCCCTAAAAAGAATTAAGACACCAACATAATCATGTGTATTAGTGGACCATCACAAAATCCAGAACACTTGAGGAGTGACTGGGTAATATGCCTTACCTGCAGAATTGTTGGCCATATTCCCACCCATCTGATATGGTGGACCCTGGGGATTCAGCATGCCAGCCATGCTATTAATTCCTTGGCCATAGGGAGGACCAGTTCCCATCATTCCTCCTTGGTTAATGTGAGGGTAACCAGATGGCCTAAAAGCAACATGACTTAATTACATATTATACCAAACAACATTCTTTTATTAGTTAACATTGGATGGGGAGAAATGAATCCCCACAGAGCTTGACAGTAATGGACAGAAAATCTTAACTGTTATCTCCCCTGCCAAAAGGTCTCCAAGAAGGAAAGACATGATGTGCAAGGAGTCACTGGGAAGATTTTTAAAATCTTAACTCTCTCATGACGTATTTACTGCACAAATCCTGATGAACCCACAGACAGGGGTCTGGATTCATTTACCTTGCGTCAGCTATTCAGTGCCAGCATCCAAAACTGCTGTCGCTTGGCTAACTGAAACTGTTGAAGGTGAACATACACACACCTTCATCAAATTTCTGCAGTCCTCAGTTCTGACAAGAGCACGTACTTCACTCTATTCTCTTTCATACCCAATTTTTATTTTCAAAATAGACTAGCTAACGTGCCTTATCCTGGCTTAAGGGATATATACGGCAATATAAGTTCAAGAACTATTGCTTTAAAGAACGTACACCCGAGGGAGGACCGTTTCAACCCTTACCTATTCTGGATTGAGTTGACAGCAGCAGCATGCATAGCGGCGGCGGCAGCCTCTTGTGCTTTCCTGCCACCTGGTGGAGGACACATCCCAGTCCCTACTTGGGGAGGCATGGTGGTCATGTTGGGTCCGTAAGGCCTATTGCCCATGGCAGCGTGGCTCAGTCCTCTCCCTGGTGGAAGCCCAGGGTAGGGTGGTATACCAGTCTGACCATGGATCTGATTCCCTGCTCCCATTGGGTTCATGCTTCCTCCCATTCCTGGGCTGGGGTAATTTGCATTGGGCATCGCATTGTAGTTTGGCTGCCTGGGATATCCACCTATGGAGAAAAATAAAGCGCTGAATAACAAGATGGTAAATCTGTTAGCTCTACCTGTGCATCAAAAAAGGCACATTTTGAGGGGGGAAATTTTGGCACTCCAGAAATAGGTTTTCAGGTTATTGATTGTAATTCATATCATCTCTCTCTGAAAAAGGATCACCAAATTACAGAGCATTTTTCTAGCATCGTTTCACTGAAGACCTCTGGTAAGTACTCTGAGACCCATTGTCAAGGACTGAAATAAAATAAGATCCAACAACCCAGATGACTACAGTTAGTCACTGAAACTAACTATTCTGACTAGACAAATAGTATTTGTTATGTCCACACATAGCACCATGCCATATTTTTAACTGGGTTTGCTGAAGAAGTCATAGTTACTACCCACAATGAAGGAATGGCTGGTAAGGATGACAGAATTAGCAGAGATGGTAAAATTGACTTGTTTGATCAGAGAAAGGACAATAACTACATTTATTAGTGACTGGAAAGCCCTTTTGGACTGTTTGCTGAAAAAAAGAAAAAAAATGAATTTTTAATTAATGGGTTTGATGATTAGCAAGGGTAGATTGTGGAAAGAAGGAAATTATATTGTAACCTTAGAGAGGATAAAATATAAATGTACTTGTAACTGTTAAGAGGATGGGATGGTGCTTCTTTATAACCTTTTCCTTCTTTTTTCTTTCTTTTCTATTTCTTCCTTTGCACTTTTTTCACTTACTTATTACTTTCTTTACTTTTTTTTCATTTCATTGATAGTTTTTTATTCTTTTAAAAATTTCTTTAACAAAAATTATACATATGTTAAAAAAAGAAGTCACAGTTAGCCAGAGGTGGCAACATATGGCCCTTAAGACTGCAAAAACAGTGCAATTCAGGCTTCAGAAGAGTTTTTGTACTTTTCTGGGAGAAATTAAAAAAAAAGAGATCAGAAAGAGAGAAAAGGAGTAGGGTGCACACACGGGCATTTTTGCACTATTACACTATCACTAGCTTTGTTCCTATCATTGGCAGGTAGAGTGTACAGCCTGCCAAAGGAAATGTGGCCCTCAAAAAGAAAAATCTTTGCTCTCCCTTGCACAAAATCATAATAGCTGAGTTGTCACCACATGAAGCCAAAATGAAACACATCACATTATGGCTTAGAATGAGGCAGTAACCAAAAGCCATGAAAATTACCAAGTAGCACTAGAGAAGACAATATCTCACTAAACCATCCTGTGGTAGTCAAAATGTTCAAAATGATATTGCTGCACACTTTTTATGATTAGGCCAAGACACTGCAAATTTCAGCCCCCAGCAATACAAAGGACACACAATAAGATCTAGCAAGCAATTTATTTCACCTTCTAGCAAGGTAGTAAACAAGCAGCTTCTATGACAACAGATGAGATCTTTCATGTTCTCTACTCATTAGCTTAAGTGCGTGATTTGTATGTAATGCTAAACTCAGTACTTTTAGGACAATCCATAGTGATCCTTGGGCTTGTGTAATGCCCAGCTGGATAGTCATTGAGATCAGAAGCTTCCATTTTTAGATTAACCACAGATCAGCATACTGAATGTGGTTAACCTACTTTTCTTAAATTCTTGTTTGAAATAAGTTTCTTTTCAACAAACTTAGTTAACAATGCCCATCAAATTAAAACAGTATGTTCAGTTGTGCAAAACCTTCTGAATTCCTCAGTGCTGTACTACAGGAGTAGGGAGGAAGCAGTGGTGGGGTACCAGAGGATTACTGCAGCTTGTCCTCCTAACAGTAAACTATAGCTTCATTTCATACCATAATTCATGATTCTATTTTATCTCAGTAACAGTTCCAAAACATGTTCACTGCTACCATGTTTTGTTAGTGTAAGAGCACACTCTCACCTTGGGGCCCATACTGACCCGCCTGGGGCCCATAAGCACCCATAGAATTTTGTTGGTACGGTCCCATTCCAGTATGCATCTGTCCTCCAGAAGACTGACGTGGAGATAAGGCAGACCCAGGCTGAGGAGAATTATACTGGGGCATCTGTGGATTCCTCTGTATATAACCTAGTGAAGTAATAAAATAAGTTCTATAGTTAGAAAAACAGAGGATATGTAATGGGAGTATGCATTAATGTGCAAACACACATAGGCACACATTCCTATAAGCTCTGGAAATCTGAAATTCTATTTCAGTGCTTTCTTGGTACAACTTTCATAGCAGTGGTTTAAAACGAATTATAAGTTCCTACATGGCAATTTCTTACTCTTTGAAAACATCAGCATGGCACAACGTGGCTGCTACTAAACAACATTCCCCTACCAACTCTGCCTTACTTCAGAGAGGAGACAAATCTCTCGCCTGCTTCCTGTTGTAGAAGAAATTACTTGCCTGAAATTCAATATAAAAGTAGCATTGAACAGAAAGGATTAATGCTTCCAAACAAAATAGTCCAACGTGGTACAGGTTTCTGAGTACTTCAATCACAATCATATACACACACCCTGAAAAGTCACAGAAAATGGCATGATGTAATTGCAAACACACCTCTATCTGGGGCTATGGTTGACTGATTCATGGAGGAATGCAAGATGCTATCTGATTGGCCACTTGGTGGTCGAGGTGGCATTTGGTTGCCTAAGACAAAAAAAGAGAACTTAAATTAGACACAACTACATTCCATGCAACAAAGAATTTTATGTTCTGCCATCTTCTACAAATGAAGCTGAAATAGATGCAAACCTACAGACATAAATTAGGGTGAGTGAGGAAGATGCTGTATCTTTAATTAATGTTCAAGTAATTTGGGATTTAGATTTCCGCTTTATTTACTGCAAAAACTATACTATATACACTAACACAAAATCCAAACAATAAGGCAACATGGATATTATACTGAGCAGTATGGGCTGTAATATTACACAACAGATAGTCAGCAATGGTGATTTAAGAACATTTTGCAACCCTTCTGGAAATTAGAACTTGCAAGTGCAGCCTCGATCCAGGGTCTCCTTATCTCTGTGATGACCCCCTAAACACTGTTATACAAAACAGTAAAAGTAGCTTTTACTTCTCAAGTTAACTTCTCCAGAGGAGCACGCCTGCCACCACAGACATGTTTTACCTGGTACTGCAGCAGGAGAAAGTGGGCCAGACCGTGACTGAGCAACACTAGCAGGCGATCCAACGGGTGACGGGGAAGGTCCTCGAATGCCTGGCAAGTGAGGAGAGGTATGTGGAGAGAAAGGAGACTGAGCTGGATTGCTCTGCTCTCCTTGACTGCTGGAAATCCCTGATGTGCTCACGCCAGGACTCAGTGCTCCTTCTGTACCCATAGGCAAATCATCTATTGAACCAGAGAGATCCTGCAGAGAGACACAGGGAAGTATAAGCACGTCACAACAAAGAAAAAGAGTGATATATATGCCTGTTATTTAATAAAGAATTTAAAGAACCTTCCTTCTAGGCAGACAAATGCTATGCTTTTAACATTTCTAGGTAAAAGTTACTAATACAATTTTCTGCAACCCATTTTTCCAAGAACTCCAGAAACCTTAAAATGCCACATATTAAATGTTTTGTGAATATCTAAGTGATTGGCCAAGGAATAGAAATACCATTAATCCTATTTCCCCCGTCCTATTTGCCAAACGTTCTTAAGAGGAAATAAAAGATTTCTTTCATTTTTATACTTTAAAGGAACTATTCTTCTAACACTACTTTAAAAAATGTTGCCACCATCTATGGATGGATGGATTTTCAACCATTTCATTACATTCTTTTGTAGCTAACAGAGCTTGTTTGCTATGGCTGGAGGGCCTTGGATTTGGTTGGGCCCCTCTACTTTATCAGCACTTTAGGCTCCAGAGTTGCCTTTACTGAAGCTCTTTGGTGTTAGGTCTGCTTATGGCATCAATCTGTTCTAGTCTGAGAATTCTTGTTCGTTCCCAAGTAATACTGGAAATAGCTGCCCTTTGAAGAGCCTGTGCTGGACAGACATTCTGGGGGTGGGCAGGCTTCCTCTTACCTTTCAGAGACCACCACACTGTATATCATAAGAGGTTCTTGTCTGTCCCTCCTAAGGCAGCGTGAAAGCTTCTATCTCACTCAGTGAGTAAGCCAAGCTGAAGCTATGTGTACTCAGAATTCTTGAACCTCAAGTCCACAACAAGCTCCATTGCTGCTGAGATTTCTTTTAGCCATCTGTACTCCTCCTCTTCAAGTCCCCAGTGTGTGTTCATCCTCTCTCCTCCATGTCCTGTTAGATCAGGAGGAGGTGGAAGGGCTTGGGACCAAGCAAATATATCCCTCCCCAAAATATATCCCTTCCTGCTCGCCAATTTGTGCACAGCTGAGATACGTATAACTGGCCTACATTAATGGTTACTGAAACCATGTAAGGGCTATTGGTCAAAAATTATCTCTTACCCAGTTAAGCTACATTTAAAGAGATCCCATGGCAAGCAATGACAGAAGGAGAATGAAAAGAAGCGGTACATCTACCAGGAACCTTTCAGGAGAAAAGGCAGTTGACTTGAATGGCAAGGTCTATATTCATTCAATCTTAAGCATAACCTTATTTGGTCTGATGACATACATCAATTGTCATACTTTTTAAAGTCATATACTTCCATGACTTGTAAAAAGCAGGGTAGAGTACCAAGGCTGTATTTTTGTATGAACTCAAAATCTGTGATCCAAGAGGTCTGAAATTAAAGCTCCAATGGTTAAAATCATTTTGAAACCTAAATACAGACACTTTATGATATTTTAAACTCTATTTGCAACACCTATTAAGTTATTTGCGGTAATGGTAATGGGCACATTGAGGATTGCATCATTGGAAAAGCTGAAGGACCTTGCAAAATATAAGCCAGTAATTATTTGTATTTTTTACAATTAGGAATTCTGCTATTAAATAATTACTAATTACTAGACTGCTTGTGGAAATGTTTTCATAATTGCTTGAAATTTTACTCAAGACATAATAGGAAGATATTCTGGCCATTTCATACAGGACAAAGTTACTTTTATTAGTTCATTCTAAGTTAAGATGCTAAATAATGAAAAATACAGCATGGTTTTGCCTATATGGTCCTTTTCTGGGCCATATGCCCTGTGACTTGCTTTCAAACACAGAGTTCCAATCTATGTTACACACAAGATCAGAATATAAAGCAATTCCTTCTGGTACGGATAAACTTTTGTTAGTGATGTCACGTTAGCTAAACAATTTTTTGAACTGTCAAAATGGCCAGGAGGAAGAAAGCAAATGTATCATAGAAATAAACCAGCCTGATCAGATACACTCTGTGTACAATAAAATCTATTAAAGATATTAAATTGGGAGATATAACCATCTTGATAGTGGCAGAGTCTTTTCTCTTGACACTTTACACTTCAGTTTTAAAAGCTACTCACAAGAGAGACACTGAAATGAAACAGAGATTTTCTAATCTGACCAACTCACTACATATCCACTATTACCTTGCTCTGAATACATGAGTTTTTATTAAAAGAAAATGAGTTACAAATACAAATAAAAGTAGAGTGAAGCCTTGATTTAATCAAAACCTATTTAGTTACTGCAGGCGCAATGGGCCCAATTTCTGTCCTGACATCCCCCTTGTCACCCTCTGAAATAACAGACAGGTCCACTGGAACAGAAATAGTCTGGACAAAGCAACTGCATTTTACCTTAATTTTATCACATTTGCAGTGATTTATGTCATTTATATAATGCTGTCATTATGCAATAACATAAATAACCATGATGACATGCTTTTGTATTTAATGGACATTCAGGAATAATGGACACTCTTTCCCCTAGATGATCCATTAAAACAGAGTTCTGCTATATTTCAATATGATCAGAAGCAAAGATCCAATACCAAGTGGTATTTTACACATCTATTCTCTGTCAAGTTAGATTATGGAGGTATTGGAACCAGGTAAAAATATGGCAAATTCTGAAAAAGTAAAATATTTGTTCTGGCCCATTTCTGAAGATATCCTTATCCTTTCCCTACTCCAATACACTTAAGAGATATTGGTGCAACTAGCTTGGGAAGGAAACTGCAAGTTAACAAGTCTAATAAAAAAAAAAGCAGACTGGAAATATCAAGAAATCCCAGTTGAGCTGAATTCATTCAAGGAAAGTTTAAGTAGCTAAACAGAAAGAGATAAGAACATTTCCATTCATATTCAATTGATCCTGAAAGAACATTTACTCATTGCAAAAGTAATGGAGCTTTTATATGAACCAGCATCACAAGGCTAAATCTGAGTGCAAGGTCTCAAAGAAAAACATTCTTCTCTGGAAAGAAGCTCAAGTCACGTAGGCACTCTTTCATGCAGACCCATCTTCCTGTAATTGTACTCATCATCTCATCATTACAACAATGACCATGTGGCTCAAGAAGACTTCCAAGACAAACCATCAGACGAGTTAAACTGGAGAACAATATTTACCACTGTTCACTAATGCATCCTCTGGCAGGCCCTGATCATCCATAACTTGTCTCCAATGGCATTGCAAAAGGAAAAAGCATCTATTAAAATATTGTTCCTTAAATCTCATCTTCCAAAATTTGGATGAAATGTGATGTATGATGTCACCAATAAAAGAGTTCCCTACTGTAAAAAAAATTTGGGATCACTGTAAGATATAAATAGTATCTGTATTTACTTTTCCATAAATGGCCAAAATATCATCACTGATGTTTAGAAGTATAACCTGTTGTTGAAACAGTCCAACACGTTATCTTATTGTACCAACTGCAGGGATATTCGTAATGCCTGTATTCTGCCCCTTTAAATCAATATCCTGGGTGATACGACAATGCTTGTATGTTCATTCTTTTTTTTTAAATTACAAGTAATTTATAACTTAGATCAAAGCAAAATACTGTGAATCATCAATTATTGAAAGGTCTTCCACAGTTGTAACATACTTTTTAAATCAACTATTAAAATTGCCTGTACTACTCTACTTTTTTTTTTTTAGTTGTTTTCAGTTGTACCTTCTATCTCTGGCCTTTGGCTGTAATAAAGATTCATTCATTACCTGTTGGTGTACTAAAAGTCCTTATGAAAATACTTAACACACTGAAATTTTTAAAAGCTATTTATTACAACATATATATGGAACCCCAAAAGCGCATAGTATTTTAAGTGCTTCAAGACTTTTCAAATTCAAAAATATAACCCAGGCAGATTAAGCTGGTGGGCAGTTTAATTATCTCTTTGAAGAACATCCCTGAACTGCACAGCCTAAGTGCTAAGAAAGCTCTTCCCCCTCCTCCTTTGAATTTAGCCAGTAAAGCAAGAGCAAACAGGAGGTAAAAATCAACAGCAGTAACTCTGCCAGCATGAAGGAAACGTCTTGGTCTGGATAATTTCCCCACGTGTTTCCAATGTGTTTTTTATGCCTTTTATTGCTCATCTGCCATGCAGATCAAAAATGTTGGAGGCATTCCAACTATTTCACACAGAAATCTCACACTCCAGGCTGGCTGCAACCCCAAAGCCTTCATTTCTTCACTTGAAATACTGCCCAGTGTTATTTTGGGATGTGACCCGATAGCGGAAGCCCACAGGGACTCTGAAACTATAACTGTTCCAGCTGCGATTGGTTGCCCAATTCAACCTTATAGCCAGCAGGAGTTTGTTCGTGCTGCTTGTAAAAAGGGAATCAGTCGCTAGCTTCACCTTTTTCATACCAAAACAAAACCATGCTTGAAATTAAACAGCCTGCAAAAAAGGGGAATAAGAGAGAATGCTTCCAAAATAAAACTGAAATTCCCAATACAGTTAAAGTGAGAGTGTAACAGTCTTAGCAAACGTTATAAGAGTCTGCATGTCTGTCTGTTTGAAATCCAAGTATTGGAAACCTCACCAATACCAGTATGAATTAAAAGGTGTATGTTAAATTATTTTGCTCATGATTTATCAGGATTTTGGCTGATATATGGTCCCATACTGCCTAACAGCAGAAATGAATCACTACAGATTTATTCAATTACTTTCAACTTTATACGAATGGACCACATTTGTAATTCTTCCTATTGTGGTACAGACATCTTTTTTTCTTTTTTTTTGGCTACAAGTTTAAAAATCTTACAAAAAAGTTCATATTGTTATATGAGATGTTATGATGAAGGTGAAGATTCTGGAAATAATTGATCTTTCTCAACTAACATCATGGTAGAAAAGGATTTCTGTCATTTATTTCTTTAAAATAAATAAATATCCCCTTATCCAGAGGATCCTGTGGTGGTTACAATCCATAAAAGGAAGATAATACTTTTGGTTGAAATATTTAAATTTGAAAGAGATGCAATTACAGTAATATTCTACAAGTGAGAGTCCAGGCTTGGCAGAAGATATGGTCCAAAGAAATAAAGTGAAGAAGAAAGAAGAAATCTGATAGAAAGTTGGGAAAGAGACGAGCAGAGAGAACAGTTGCATATAGCCACAATTAGCAAAAGGAAAGAATTCCATATGGATTTGAAACAGCCTACCCTTTCACTATTGAAAAACTGGTATAATTAAGATAACCCACTGAAAAGACTTGCAGACAAACTAAATCATGTTATACAATATTTAATTATAAGTAGTCCTCAAACATACAGAAAAGTGCTAGGACAGATTCTTAGCGATAGAGAAATCATGAATCACCATACATTTGAGATTTGTACCAATTCAAAATTGTTGTATTGGTTTCAAGCGGTTTTAAGTCAGTATTTTTCTACAGATCCTGAAGAATGAACATGTCTGTGCTGTTTCATCAAGATTTCATTCAAAAGGTCAGTAATAAAATTCAAGTGTCAAAAAATATGATAAACATGTTGAAATAAAGTTAGTCCTACGTGCATAAATAATCTTATAATTATGAATCTCCTACACTAAGCTTCTGAACTGTACACAGACTTCCAAGTAGCAATTTGCCATGATTTCCATCATTGTTGCATGCCACATCCTTTGGCTGCCATATTATAAGCCTGCCTCCTAATCTTAAAGCTGCAGAATGAGACTTCATGCTATTCAATCTGCTAAATGCTTTGGCCTCATGGGTCAAACCACGATCTCCTACTGCTCCTTCTCCCCAGGGGCAAAAAGCATAAAAGAGAGGTGGAAGCTACTCAGAGTACCTTTGCTAAGAAACAGCTGCCAAATAGCACCCTTCCAACCTCTTTCTTGAAACAGTGAGCAGAGTTTTTAATCTGATTACCAAAATCACCTTACAAGTAAACTCTTGGTCGTATGGAAAAAACAGCAACATCCCCAACCCCACAAGTTTCTCAGCTCATACACTTTTCCCCAACTGTCCTAGCTCTTTTGTATAACATTCACTTCTCTTTTCTACAAGACACTCTTGTGTAAGTAAGCAATTATATTCCACAGCAACCAAAGGCACACTTGAAATAACAAGTCTTGGTATGTGTTCTCCTAAAATATAGTTGTGCAAATGTGAGAGGGCCTCTGTAGTAACTTCACAAAAATATTCTTTGGCTACTAATTTCAAATGGAAAAATCATTACTTTTTCTTAAGTGCTAGAGGAAGATTTCTTAATGTTGAACAGAGGTGGGAGGAGAATAGTGGAAACAGTAGTTTAAATTGCTAATATTTAAATTTCATAATCTCACACCAAATGATGAGATTACCTAACATACTGGATCAAACAGGAGGAAATTAAAATTTTGTCTCCTAACCTGAGCTTATACAAAATAAAACAAAAGTTTTCATATTTTTATTCAGGGAGGTTACACCGTGAGAATAGGATTTTAAAGGGAAATTACTGTCATTTCCAGCAAGTGACTATTCAGTCCTGTGCTAAGAATTTCAAATGTTAATTAATGCCTCACTTTTTTGGTGATATCTCAAACAGAAACACCACTACTTATAAAAGTGAGTAACATATTAGATTATTTTAGGATTTTGAAGCCCACCTTTAACTATTACTCTCAAGAAATGTCGTTAAAATGTCCAATTTAGGGTAAATGACTCTATCTTAAAAAGTTGGGTCTGGAATTAACCAAATTTTATTTATTTAATGTATTTATATTCCACTCTATTGTACACTAACTCCCAGAACAATTCCTTTTTCACCAATTTCCAGAAGACCAATAAAACCCTACCCTTGAGAGAGGATGCTATTCTAAAGTATAGGAGCTGTATGCAGATCCCTGGCCTCTTCACCTCATGAAGAGGAGAGACTGCCCAAAAGACTTTGCTAGAGTCCAAACACTAGGCTGATTATTTCTAAGTGGAGAATGCATCCTATGAGCACCTAAGCACTAACCCATTCAGGGCTTTATAAGCTAAAACCAGCACTTTGAATTGTGCCTGGAAGCCTACTGACAGCCAGTGCAGCAACCACAATATCAGTATTATACAAATATGGCAACCTTGATTTGCCAGCCCAAGACCCATTTTCAACCAACTGCAGTTTCCAAGTAGTCTTCAAAAGTCTTCTTCTATGTAGAGCGGACTGCAGTAAACTGAACGAGGTGGTGATAAGTGCATGAGTCACTGTTGCCAGGGCCATATTCATGAGAATAATATGCAGACTTCACCACACTCGCAAAATTAAAAATTAGTATGGGGTCCCTACACTGATGGCAAATTGCTTACTTTAATCTACACAATGGATCTATCTCAAATGGCTTGATTATATCTTGCCTTTATACCTCAAGTTTTACACACAAAACTTTGTGTGTGTACATACATAAATGTCATATTTTTGGTTCCACTGAACTCAATTCCACCACAAGTTTATCAACCAGTTTGAAGAAAAGTGGTTTTTAATGTGTATATAGTTTCTGGAATTAAAAAAAAAACACCTATGATCTTTATGTAAAGTAATAATGCACAAGTATACCTTTGACATCCTCTCTATCATTCACACACACACACACACACACACACACACACACACCTTCTTTGAAAGCCACAAATAATGGAAGGAGTGTTTGAATTCATTAAGCTTCTTCGTTGAAAAGGAGGAATTTTCTATTTCTCCCCCTTTCAACAAGAGACCCAGCTTTCTACAGTTTCCTGACACAGAATGCTTCAGAACGGAAGGCAGAACATACAAAGGTTTAGAGACTGAAAAGAAGTAAATGTTCCTTCTGGTCAGGGTTTAGGCAGAACTGGTAGGAGCTGCTTGCTGTATCTGCAGTGCAGGAGAGGAGGACTTGCAAAGAGGATCTGTGGAGGAGGAGCCTGGAATGTGTGTTCACATAATTGTAAAACATAACCATCTAAGCAAGTTACAGAGGAGGAAGAGCGGGGGAAAGAAAGAGAGAACAAATGGGATCTTCCGCTGTTACGGTGAAACTAGGGACAGAAAGGAGAGGAGCTGCTGGTTTTACACCACTTTTTCAACCAAAGACCTTGAAAAAAAAAAGAGGGGGGGAGGAGGAAAAGGAGAAAGTCAGCACTGTTACTGCAGCAGCCATTGATTTTTCAGAGGTCGATACTCCACTCCCACAGATCTGCTCAGTGGGCGGGTTAATCACATCCAGTGTTTCTGCTCAACACCACTTCGCCCCCTCTCCTCCATTCGTCCCCCAATTTTTACTAAATAAACAGTAAAATACATCCTCAAAGATACAGCAAAAAGCAGAGACACTGGTGCCTCATGTTCTTTCCTTTCCCTTTAATAAAGGGAATATTAAGCTTGTGGTTAAAGGCATAAAGTGAGGAGGAAAGCATCATGATTCATGCACTCAACAAGATGTCATTGGAGGGAAAACCCACCAAGCATTAAAGGAGTGTTGTTCCCCTCCTCTGTTTCCATCATCCTGGGGGAACCTGGAAATGAATCTGTTCCAGTATTAACAATCACCTTCCAAAATTAATTCCTACTTAACCCATCAAGGGCTCCAATATTTTAAAAGGGTAATAGTAAGGCATTTCGTTTATAAAAGAGAGGATGTCTCAAAACTGGACTTTTACCAGGAGCAGTTAAGAAGATGGTGTCAACCACAATACCTGGTCTCTTGTAAGATTCTGAGAAAGCTACCAGGAGCAACCAATGCCTGCTCCTAGCCACTCCTTGCTTTTCTTTATACTGGCTGCAAAGGAAGCGGGTACTTGGGCCTCTGTTTGGATAACTGATCCTTGCCAGTATAAGCTTGGAGAGGTTGGAAAAGAGAAAGCAAAGAAGCTACTGCTCTAAGTACCTCAATTTTCAGGGTTCCGAAAGCCATTTTAATTTGTAACACCTTAAGAACCAACATATTACATATTATGGCAATAAACTTCCATTGGCTAGAATCTACTTCAGTGTTTTTCAAACTCGGCAACTTTGAGATGTGTGGACTTCAATTCCCAGATAGAATACAACTCTGTATTCTAATTTGTATAATTAGAATATTATTTATTTATTTATTTATTTATTTATTGAGAGAGAGAGAGAGAGAGAGAGAGAGAGAGAGAGAGAGAGAGAGAGAGAGAGAAGTATATATAGTATATAAGAACATTTGCTAGGTGATTTTGGAATGTAAGTATAATAAGTGTGCATAAATATTAATGAAAATGCAAACATCCCACCAATGGGTAAATTACAACATACTAACACATTCCATTAAAGAGGGCCACGGGGGCAAGAGTTAGATAACTGGATATTCTTTTTTCCCCCCACAAAAGATTTGGTTACTTGTTGGACTGCTCCTTTTTTCTCTTAGAGCACTCTCAATTCCCGAAGCAAAGCTGCTGGCATCAACCATATCATCTAGACGAAATCATATTCTTATTCCTATTGCTACACTGTACACACCATGGTGCCTCTCACCTGAACATTGACTTGATTAGTTGTAGTCCTTGAACACTTTCTCTGCTAATAGAGAAATCCCTTCATCCTTATCTCTTCCTTTCACAGTCCATAGCATCATATCCTACCTTCCCACCAAAACAGTCAGTGAAACTTATTTTTGTTCTTATCCTCAACTGATTAACAATAGCTTAGAAATGCATTTAGCCAAAAATGCTATTGTTGCCATCTATTATTCTAAGGGGATCGCACTCATGTTCTGAACTTAAGAACATAAGCACACATAGTCAAAAGCATTGACTTTTTCCCCACCAACGCTGCTTGACATAACCTACAGGAAGGAGACATGAATTTGCCAGCCCACTTGCCTATGATGAACTGCAAGACGCTCTGCCCATAATACAGTTTCAACAGCAAGAAGAAAGAAGCCTAATCATTTTGGTACAGGAAGAATATATACTTTGAAAGAATATTAGAAATCAATCTCTACAACCCATGCAAAAAGATCATGAGGATCCAACAACCCCCTTACTCCCACATGGCAAGCACAACAAAGATATACTAAGCATAATTCAAATACAACAGATTAAAACAAGTAAACTGAAACCTCAAGATCATTTATACTACATAATCTGGGAAAGAGACAAAGAACACTCCCCAATCTTGTAGCAGCTTACAATATTCATAATATACCAAAAGCCAATATATTGATGATGAGCTCTGAAAACAACTCCAAGCAATTTAGGTAGCTCTGCTAATGTTTCCATTTCTGATTTATCAGAACAATCAACTGTTCCAGTCTTAAAACACTGAACACTCTATGATTTAGTGGGAACCTTTACTGAATAGAACAACAGGACAATCCATGATAGAAAAAGTGAGATCTCAGTACAGTTCGGAGCAGGTGGGTGAGAAGTTAGCTTGGGATGTACTAATAGATCGCTGGACAGTCTTAAGTCTGATCACTGCACCTAAAAGATTTCCGAATAAAATATTTGCTACAACATACTTTCAGATGTATATTAAACCTTTTTAAAGGTGCCCCTTCTTGTGAGCTACCAATAGACAACTTTAGAAAGGTAATTACCAGTCATGGCTTTTTCAGTTTGCTATGGAACTCCTTGCCTTTGAAGGTTTGCCCAATAACTTCAACATGACACTTCCGATTTAGTTCCTGGTGATGTGCTTTTGATGGTTACATTTTAATAGTGATTTTAATTTTTATTAATTTGTGTTTTATTATAATTTTTAAACCATTGTTAAGTTTATGTGCGATGCCACATATAAATTCAATACACTGTACAAAAAACGAGTGGAGGAAGCCAGCAAAGGATTTCTTGATGAAAAAAATTACAAATTTGGTTCTCTGATACCACTCATAAATGCCTAGCTTAAATATAATCTTAGAGGCATTATTTAACTGCTGGAATATCTCTGCTTATGTTATTACATTGCACCCAGCATTGTTCAATAGATAGGTTATGAAACAATAACATAGATCATGAAATCCAGAAGCCTGTAGCCTACTTTATGGCTTATTCTATGATGTTTACAACAAGTACATACTTATTTTTGATTGTGATTTGCTTTGTTAAATGAAACTGCAAACGTGTTTTGTGCAGTAGAAGTTTTTCTGCAGTAAAAATCTTCTAATAAAGCATTCTTAGTAGCTTATGGTGATTAATCATAAGAGCATTTATCCAACAAAAATGCTCACATTCACCATGGTGGCAGTTATGGAGGTATGTAATGTATCTAATTTTATGGAATCAGTTTCCAATATTATTGCCTGAGGAAGTGGACATGTCCTTGGAGAAATATATTCAACCAACATGCTTCACTGATCTTTAGTGAAGAATAGCTGGAAGACTGGTCAAGCCAATTTTACTGACCATCACTAAGAAAGCTTTTCTGCCAACTTCATCAAAAGATAGAGCAAATGTGAACTAAAAAAGGAAAGCCTTCAATAAACCCAGCCAATTAAGTAATAATAATTTGTTTGTACCCTCCTCATCTGAACGAAGCAATGGATTAAGAGCCATGAAGTACCTCAAGGGATCCTTGCAAAAAATAGATTTTCTTAACACAGAATTCAGAATAACCATTTTAACACAACATATAGACAATATTTGTCTTTAGCTGCATTATGAGAGCTAAATCATGTTAGTACAGACCTTCAACAGAATTTGATGTAGTTGGGTGGCAGTGTTGGGGGGAGGTGCTCCCATTTTTTGGCAATTACGTTCTTATTTAACTAAATGATTCCAAATAGTATTATTATTACTGGTCTTATCATGTGACATTTATGAGAAATTAATCAGTATTCCAATATCTAGCTTAACTTCTAACATATGTATTTATTTGAATGTATTAGCTCCCAACTCCAATGGACTCTCTCTGTAGATATTACATTATGCATAGATATAGAACTTAAGATTTGAATAAGATCTTGAGCAAGATCTTGGATTTGATCAAGTCTGAATTCTGACAAAAATTATATTCTCATGATATAGATGGAGAAGATTTTCTGTTGTGGGCCAAAAATAAACAGTGTATATTCATTTTATTTTGTGATCTGATGTGCACATATATCCCATTATCCCAGTGGCAACCTGATTTGGAGAGGCAACAGGTCCAAAAGAAGATGGTAAATTCCTCTTGGGATAATTTAGTATTTTGACCTTGGTATGCCCCTAAAATTATTGGAAAGTGTCAAATAGTGGAGATTGTGGAACCTGATCTATTACAGGAGTACAGATATGCATGTAATCATATTACTCTCAGGCAATCAGTGAAACTACACAATTAGTTCTGGAGTTTTGGTTAAGTCCTTGACTTCAAAACCTTTAAGGAACAGGGTTCCAGACATCTTAATAAGGAAATTAAAACCACAATACCCCCCACAAAAAAATGCTCCAAGATCATCTAACAAAATTTACTTTCCTTTTGCAAATTAAAATATCTTTCAAGTTCACCTCAACAACTACTAACATATAGATGCATCCATGCAGGTTTATTGGCATAGCTAAGCAGATCTTTCACTTTATTCAAGCTAGAATGAAGAAGCCCATTCTACATAACTCTCTTCCTCTGTATAAGAAGGAAATTAATTCTAGACAAGAGAGACACACATACAACTACTTTGATGCAATTATTTTTTCTTTTAAAGCATTTTGCAAACATAATTTGCTATTTGTATACTTCATAAAACAGTTTTCCAGTTTAAACAATAGCATATTTATTTATAAAAGGCTTTATTGAGTAATCTGTTGGAAAAGCAACAGAAATTATAAAACAAAAAATATATATAGATAGGCAGTTGTTTTGGGAATAACCTCTGCTGTCTTAACTATACTTTCAATGTCACAAACACATGCTGAATGGGGGTTTTTTGCTAAAAAGCTATATTCATAGTTATAATAATGATAGCTGATTATAATAATTATTATAAATCAGCAATTAAAACTAACAGAAAACCATGAACAATGGAAGAAATTAGGCTGACAGAGTTATTAAGTAGGGACTTATGCTTGGAAGAGGCATACCTTAATATAAATGTTCCTAAGGACAATGTCAACTCAACTAAAATGAAGGCTAGGGACTACCAAGCCTTATTTGGAATTAAAGAGAATTGGGGTGAGGCAATTCCAACCCAGCAGTACTGTTCCTCAAATGCAGAGATCTCCATCTTCTCTCCTCCCTATTTTAGTTCCACATATCATCTACACACCCAACAGTATCGCTGATACTGACAATGCTAGATGATCTACCTTTCACTGAAGTTCAGGTATTCTGACCTCTCACCATTGAATGATGCCAGCAATGTTAAAAAATTGTGACCCCATTGTATTCTGTAATTTATAATAGAAAATATTCTGTTTACTTATACTTTGACAGAGTGGAGAGGGGCAGTTCTATTTGGGTACCTCAAAGTTTGTCTTGCATTTTATTCTGACTGGATTGCGTACACTAAGTTGTGTAACATATTTCTCTTTTCTTTGATTTAGGACATATTATCTTCATATGATTTGCAACATGATTATCCTAATATGGAAAAGAATACTGAAGTATATTTTGATATTGACAGATCCTGCCTTTGTGTTTAGTGTAGACTAAATAGATCTATGAAGGCCACAGATCTAGCAACCTTACATTTAAACAGCTGGATATAATGGAACAGGTTAGTTGGGAAATATTCCCAAGAAATCTTCTATGTAACTATGGTAACCAGCCTACAGCTGCACACATTGACATATGCTAAGCTAATTATTAGCCATAATAGGTCAGAAGTGCCCAGGTAAGTCATTTATGTATTTCAAGGTTTTACTATTCAATGTCTTAGTGATATCTTCATTCCTCATCAAGATAATCAAATATCACCTGCCATGATAGTCAACAGGTATTCACAGAAATGAAGATACAAGCCACATTTAGTTTTATTGTTTTTGAACAATTCTTCAGCAAAAATAAATGGCACTAAATTCCATCTCAACTCATCCAGGTTGCTGGAACTATCTTAATTCTTTATAACGCATCTATGGTCCAAATCCAAGCCTTTGAGTATATCAGTGGAGGTCATTCAGAAGATAAGTTAGAGCATGTGTATTAAATCAATAAAGACTTTAAGACATAAGTTTTCATCTACAGAAAAGTTATATGTGCTCACAAGGGAGGTCATTTGGTGTTAGGTCTCATCAATATGATCCTCGTTACCCCTCTTTCCTTTTCAGCTGATACCAATGTGGTGAAATTTTTTTGAAGTACAATTCCATTATTGCTGATTATGCTATCTAGGGAAAGTGCAAGCTGTACTCCAAAATAATTTAAACATATTGGAGGTTGCTTATTTTTTCCTGTAGTACCTGGAATTTGTGAGGAACTATGTAAATACACTGAGGTCCATTCCAGAGATCAGTGTCCAAACCAGAATCAGGAATATAACTGTTCTAGGTGCAGTAGCATTCTGGTTAAAGATCATATTCATAATTTGTAAGTGAGTCTGAATTTTATATTGTTCCTGAAGAACAATTTACTGTAATGGCTAAAAGCCCTTTTCCCTAGCTTTAATTTGTATGCTTCCATTTTGGGAAAAGAATTGGGCCACTTTGATCCATGCCTTACTTCATCTCCTGTTTAGATTACTTGCACGACATGGAGTTGCCCTTGGGAATGACCTTAAGACTTATCAGAAGATACATTGCACCAGTTGTAGATCAACTTAAATAGAATTTGTTTTGTTTCAGGGACAATTCTAATGTCCTGGTTTTGACCAATGAAGGCCTAAATAGTTGGAAGCCAGATTATTTAAAAATCACCTCATATATCAACCTGTTTTTTATTTATAATTATTGGGTGTCCTATAGTATGAGAAATTAGGCTGATGGTGTACTATGGAAACAGCCTTTTGGTACTAGCATACCAATTACGGACCTTCTTCTTGGGCAAGTACAAATTTGCTCCCTCTTTTTTGTAAGTAAAGACTACTTTCTTCATTGTCTTTTTACTGCTACTTAATCTCTCTCTTGCTCTAATTTTAATTGTAACTTTTGGATTTATGATTTGAGTACTGATTATTGCTTTATTATGCAATATTCAACTAAATCACTAAATTTTGGTTAATGATTTATCTCCGCCCATCTCCCCCGATGGCCTATACAGTATGTACATTTACAAAATGGTATAAATTAGCATAATATAACCATAAAACCAAAATCACAAAACAATGTTGCCTCAAATATGAAATTAAAAAGAACTAGGGAAGCTGCCCTGTGCCAATTGAAGGGGTATGGTATGTTTTTTTTTCCTAATTTTACAGGACATTACACAAAATTTGGCCATTTTTATGTATCTCCCTGGGTCTGAATTGACAAGCCAAAAATGTTTACTGCAATGCATCATGGTAACACTGAGACAACTGAAAAATCAGAGAAGTATACTTCTATTGTTGGAACTTACCCAGTCTGCAAGAGCAAATTCTGTCTTACAATATGGAAATTTCCTTTATTCCAAAATAGAAATGCCATGGGAAAGGCATTACACCTTGTCAGTATGAAATCTTCTTTAATCAGGAATGCTTATGCTACTGGCTTCAGGACACAACTGATATTATCCAATTTAATATAACTGGAACTAATGACATCTCCAACTGATGATTCCTACCCTTCATTCTTTGCTTAACATTCTGATGTTCTCTATAGTGCCAAGAGTGCCCCTGAAGAAAAACCATACAGTTGGAACTATTCTAAAAGACAATTCCAGAAAGACTGATTCACATCTATTTACATAAGAGGAAAAACATGCCATTCTTAAAAAAAAAATGCTTATGGTATGCTGCTTAGGCACCTGTTGAGAATGTGATGTTAAGAGTAACATTTTAAAAACTGAATGTTAAAATCTGATTTTTAATTACTCTTTCACATGCTTTTATTGATAGCAGTCAAAGCTTTATTGCAACCTACATTTGCAATGCACTAAGTCAGTTTACTTGTAAAGGGCAAGCAACAATGCTATTGAGGGTCATCCAATTTTGTGGTTATACAAGATTAACAAACCACACTTGGAAATCTAAGATGAGCAACAAGAATCCTCTAGCAGCTTTCTGATTACACCTCAGCTTGCCTGGCTAAAACAAACTGGACTCAAAGCGAAAGAAAGAAATGGCAGCATTACTCAGAGCACATGCGTCTATTTTCTAATCTGCTCCCATCCAAGACACAGCTGGCTTCATTTTTCAGTTAATTTTCTAACTGAAATTGTTCCTAAGAAAACAAGAGCTGCCATCAGGGGAATCTGTAACGAATACAGGCAGGAAGCTGTGCTGAGCCACCAATGACCAGAATAGTAACAGGAAATGGGCCCTGGATCGAGCATAGAATGATCTGCTGCAAACACAGCCTCCTGCCTGAAGCACAGGGACAGCAAGCTGCATCGGTGGCTCAGAGCAGCATGATTTATAAGGCAGACTCCGATTGGCCGCCCTTCCAAAGAGAATCAAGCACACATCCTCCCCTGCTGCTCGGAACGGCCATGACTGACACAGCAATGGGGGTGGGGAATTTCCTTCTGAGCATCAGGTTCGCCCCTTGTAGTTCAGAAGCCACCAGGACAACTAGCAGATCAATTCCAAGAAACGAGTCATGCCCAGAAATCATTTCACTGGAATAAAGAGAGATTCCCAGAAACAGCCTTTCCAGTAGTGCTAGAAATAAAGGCTATTTTGCAGCTATTTTAAAAAGCAGACAGTCACAAAGAGATTGGCCTCTAGAGGAATAAAATTAAGATGTGGGTAATCACACGCATGGTTTTGTTTTGCTATTAATCTTTTCATGTAAATGAGCACAGTCATTCAACAGACAGGCCTTACAGGAACCTTTCTGCCAGAACAATTTGGGAGGCACTGATCCTTCAAATGCCATATGGATCTCTGGCACAGTATACTCTGGGACCATTTACAGCAGTGCCTAGACAAGTTATAATTAGCAAGCAAATGTTATTTTCCCATGAATTTACAAATTGTTGGGCCAAGTTCCACACTATGAACTGAAGAAAAAGAAGGATAATATGTCTTGGTAAGAAACTTCTTCTGTTCCTACTAGTACATGCAAAGCCCATGCTACTCACAACATAAATCCCAAGCTCATAGCGTGATACTGCTGTCACTTAATATGCAGGTATTGGTCTATCAACATGAACAGAAGCATACTATTTATTCTAATAAATTGTAAAATTATTTAGTTTTTCAGGCAACCAACTGAATTCACTTACACCTTTATTCATGACATGTCTGTCCTTATAAACAGCACCAACACATTTATAATAATGATCTCTCATACAAGGAGAAATGGATTGATGTAGCTAGAGTGGTCAAATGGATGCTTAATCTTGGCGAAAAGAATAGAGTTAGTGAGTAAGCAGAGATATAGGGGAGAGTATTTTCCTGCACCGCTCCTTAGCTATTGAATGATCTCTTCAGGAGTTGTGGTTACCATCCAACTCTCTCTGTCTACATCAGTTATTTGACATCAGTAATATCATGATGAGCCAAACAAGCAGGTTTCCTTTCAGCAAAAGCCAGAAGGCTCTTTATCAAATCACACTGCAGCCAAAAGCTCACTTGGTACTTAGTCTTATTTGTGATGTAAGAACAGGAGTAGCTGCATGCCTAATGTTCATCTACTTTACAAGGCTGGTATGGGACATATTTTGAGGACATACTCTTTCTTCAGAACAATGAATAACATGACTAAATCATAATTAAACATTTTTTTATTTATAAAGGGACCTTCTATGTACTTACTAGACAATAATCTTCTTGATTATTTTTTCACACAGACAAGCATTTAATTGAACTTATGGAAAAACCAACAAGACCAAATATAAACAAATACAGGTAGCTCTCACTTAACAACTATTCATTTAACAACAGTTCAAAGTTACGACGGCCCCAGAAAAAGTTCTTTACAACCTGTACTCGCACTTATAATCATTGCAAACCATCACAGCCCCTCCCGCAGTCATGTGATCGTGATTGTGACCTTTTAAACAATGTTTGTAAAGCAAATCACCATGGTTAAGTGAATCACATGGTCATTAAGTGAATTCTGGCAAAAGAGTCCATTGGGGAAGCTGGATTTCCTTAACGACCATGTGATTTGCTTAATGAATGCAGTGATTAACTTAACGACCATTGTAAAAATGGTTGTAAAATCAGGTCCAGTCACGTGATTTGCTTAACGACCGCCCCATTTAATGACCAATTTTCCAGTCCATATTGTGGTTGTTGTGAGGACTACCTGTAACACTAACTTCACATATACGTAACTGAAATAATAGTGATTGGGACAGATAGCACCAGAGTGTCATGATTAGTTCAATTAAGCACCAACCTACTGTGTAATGGAAAAGGTAGGTTCTATACTAGAGCCCATGAAAGAAAATTCTAGTACGGTGAACAGACCTTAATTTAGCAGACTTCGGATGCAACAGAGAAAATCTGCCATTATACAGTATGTTTCTATATATGTGTAACATCCCATTCTGCATTTTACATCTGTATAAAATATATAAACTATTTGTGTAAAATTCATGTGCCATTTTATGCATACATAAGGTCCTATTTGGATTTAACAGATTCTCTGCTTAAATAAGTATCACCCCCCCCAATTAATTAAACTGAAGGTTTACTGTTTCACAGATACTTTATATAAACTTATGGTGTGATATTTGGAATACTGTAAACTGCACAGAATCTTCTGGAGTGGGCAACCATAATGAAGTTAATTAATAAATAAATAAATAGGGTGCAGTTCTAGTCAAAGCATCTTCAAAAGGGTACTGCAGAGCAGGAAAATATGGAGAAAAGAATAACTAGAGCAAAGTAAGATTAAAACCTGGAAGATTTGGGATTATTTGGCTTAGAAAAACAGGTAAGTAAAAGGAACATGTTAATGGTTTACAAAACTACATACAGTGTGCAGAAAATGGACACAGTAGTTTTCTCAGTCTCTCCCATAATACAAGAATCCAGACCTTCCACTGAACTTGAATGTAGGAAATTCAGGATAGAAAAAGTGATTAAACTACAAAATTTGCTAGTTCAAGATATAAATAATGTCCACCAATCTGAATGACTCTCAAAGATTAAAAAAAATCTTAGATATCGTCAGACAAATCCCATATAACCTTCAGAAAGCTTATGCCTTTCAATGCAAATTGCTAAGTAATGTGAGCAGAAGAGTGCTGTTAAGTCCAGCTTGAATGTTTCCATCTGCAAGGCCTCTCTGGAATAAATTCTGGGATGTCTAGTCCATCACGGCTGTTATGATCATGTGGATGATGGTCAGAATCAAAGAGGTTCACTGATTTATTTTAGCAGCTATTATCCTCCATGAAGCAGCATGTTCTTCTATAGGTAGCAGTCTACAGTACTCAGAATGTCATTCAATTCCAAAAAATGGTATGAAATCTCACAAGAACACAAGAGAATGCTTTACATCAAATCAGGCTCTTGGTCCATCTACGAAATCATGTTTTTACTGAATGGCAGTGATTCTCCAGAGCCTCCAATAAAGTAGTGGCTGATTCTGAACATTACACATGCTGCCACTAAGTGAAGATCATTTCAATCAATGAAATGGTACTGATTTTACTGGTTATTTATATTTTGTTTTATATTGTATGCTGCAGTAAGATATTATGCAAGCAGAAAGACAGGGTATATAAATTTAAGGAAGAGAAGAAGGTGGTGGAGGCGATGGACTTTCCTTTTATCATAGGCCTTCCAGTAGCCAGGTTCCATTCATTCATCCTCAATTTGATCTACTGTATAACCATAGTGCATTTAAATGATACTCTTATCATTATATATATTTAGTAGGCTTACTGCCCAAAATGACAATATAGGTAGTCCTTGTTTAATGACCATTTGCACAGCATCAGGGTGGCTTCAGGGCAGCCAAAAGGGCAGAGATGGAGGGGGAGACAGGCGGGTGGGGAAAATTGAAGTGGAGGCAAGCACAACAGGGCCAGAGAAACATGAGATTCTTGCTTAATGTCTGTAATCAGGACTACCAGAACTGCCGTCACTAAGCAGTGTGGTCATGCGATGTTTCACCTAATGACCGCTTTGATTAGCGATGGAAATTCCAGTCCCATTTAGGGTCGTTAAGCAAGGACTACCTGTACCAGCAGATGCTTTTATTACATATGGTCCACTGTTACAGTGTTACAACTGGTACCAAGGGTTTTAGGGGTTGACCTTGTAGGCATATAACATTACTTGCTGACTAGTATTTCCATTTTAGTGCTAGTGTGATGACATCTTTAAAGTTGGTCTTGTGACAAATTATTTAAATAGTAATAATTATTACTACTACCAAGGCAGTAGTGATACAAATGTTAAAAAGTAATAACATTTCATTCAATAAAATGAGCTTGACAGCCAAACCGGTAAACAAATATTTACAACCAATGCAAACCAAACATAACTATATGTTTTTAAAACAATGCTATGCAATATGACTGGGCATTTATACATTCATAATTTTAAAAAAACAGGTATTAACTTAGAACTGCCAAGGTTAAGGAAAATAAGGTGGGATAATCAGGTCCTATACCAACCCACTAATGAAATAAAAAGATTTTAAAACTCTTTTTAAAGGCTATTAAACATTCACATTTTTAATAGGTACTAAGCAAGTTGTATGTAGCTGATTCAATGGGGTGTATTTTTGATTTATACAGTATCTCTTAAACTATGAATAAAATTCCAAAGAAGTTTATTCTCACTGTAAAGTACTGTTGGTTGATTGACTTATTATGTATCATCAAGCCAATGTCAACTCTTAGCAACCACATAGATAGATTTTCTCCAAGAGTACTGTATAAATACATTTATATCTGGTTTAACATTTGACTTCTGAATTATTATGTAGAGTTTCTACCACTGATCTAATAATTTGGCTGCTATACATCAGCCAGCAAAATGCACACCAGATTGAGGGCACATGTTTTAATGCTATTTCTAATAAGCTTCATTCCACTTTTTCTTGATGTCCTCCCCTTTTCACCTCACAGTCCTTTACTCCTGACCTTTCTTCAAGGGGTACATTACTTACTCCTCTCTCTGTAAGTCACTTGAGAACCCACTCTGATTCCCACTGGTCCATTTCCCATTAGTGTTGTTACTGCGAATCTAGCAGGCAGACTGGTTCAAAGTGGTAGAATATTTATCATATTTGTCAGCTTAAGCGTGGACAAAAAATTAGTTTATATGACTCAGTTCACTTTTTGGGGAGGGGTAATTTTTTAATTTTTAATTTTAATTTTTGCCATTGTAATCTGAACAAACCCTAAAAATTACCAGCATGAAACTAAAGATATATTAAACAATCAAGAGTTATTCAAACCATGGAATTCAACAGAGGAAGCAGAAACTTTTCCTGACATACATACTGCCCCCACTCTGCTGAGAAGTAGCTGAAGTCATAATGGCTAAATTTTGGAAATCTTGTTCAGAACTGATCTATGTATCTGCACAGCAGTATCCATTCTGAAGTGGCCTCTCATTGCACAGCCTAAGCAACAGGTAGTCCTATTTCTGTCCTACAGAGTAGTAGTATTGGTGTTGGTGCAAAATATGACTTCTTTTACTCCAATCTTTGCACTGTTCATATTAGAAGCATGTGTCAACAAGCCAATTAGGACAATGCTTGACATTCTTGGCTTCAAAGCAAGACATTTTCATATTTTGAGCTGTGGAAGTTATTCCAGAGAATGTATCTCACACATTTACTTCTATGGCTCCAACATTTTATTGCATGCTTATCATTAATAAATTATACTGTCAATCTCAGAAGAGTTATGTGCTCACTGATTGATTATGTGCCATCACGCTCCTTTTAAGCAAGGCAACTATACAACCTTAAGTCAAACCCATTCCTTTGAGAAATACTACAGCAAAAGAAAAGAAAGATGGGTAAACTTAATATTGTGATAATAGAATCTGCTTGTAGGGTCATTTGGGCTGCACAGATTGGGGTTCTCTCACTTACTCAAGTGGTTCAGAAAAAAAGGGGAAGGGGCTTTAAATACAAACCACTGAACGGAATAGTTCTCAAGCCCAACAAAAAGACTAAAGCAAACAGGAAATTGCAAAATATTCCATTCTAATTATAATCACAAAACTGTTTTTTAGCCCTGACAAGTCCCCTTGAACTGATGGGATACAACTTCCCCCAAATCTAAACTTTAAATATCACAGTGCATATATTCTTGGACATTTCTAGAAATTACGTTGTAGGATAATAGGTTCTGTATACTTCATACAGGCAGTCCTCACTTAACAACCCTAATTGGGACCAGAACTTCCATCACTAAGCAAAGCAGTCATTAGGTAAAACATCATGTGATTGTACCACTTAACATGGCAGTTCTGGTAGTAATGGTCATTAGGCCAGGGCCTCATGCTTCAACTGCCATGCTTTCTTCCACTTCAACTCTCCTCACCCGCCTATCTCCCCCCATCTTTGCCCTTTTGGCCACCCTGCCCTCTGCCGCCCCCCACTGCCCCCAGTTGACCCTAATTCCCCCACCCTGCCCCCCAACTTTACCGTCTTTTTCCTCCTGCTAAGGTGCACCCAGCCTGGCCCTTTGCAAGGCAGCTGTTGGCTGCGCAAGGCTTTGGGAAGGCCTCAGGAAGGGCCAGGCTGGGCGCGCCTCATCAGCAGGAGGAGGAAGACAGCAAAGGTGGGGGGGCAGGGTGGGGGGGGCAGCAGGGACAGCAAGGGCAGCATGGCAAAAAGGGCAGAGATGGGGGGAGATAGGCAGGTGGGGGGAGTTGAAGCACACCCTTTGGTTGTAAATGTGGGCAGGCTGCCAAGCACCCAAATTTTGATCATGTGACCGTGGGAGTGCTGCAATGGCTGTAACTTCGAGGACCAGTAGTAAATACCATTCGTTCAGTGCCACTGTAACTTTGAATGGTCGCTAAACGAATGGTTGTTAAGAGAGGACTACCTGTACCAACTTTGTGCTGTACTAATGTCTGCAGTGCACTGCTCAATGCAACAGGGCTTACCATCCAATTGGCATGAGTAAGAAAATTGATATGGTCACCTCATGACTACTGCAAAGGCTGGACTTCACTTGGTTGTGCACAGAACAAAACTAGCAAGTGGCATTTTCTCAGGTCTATTCATTCTATGTAAATTCTATGTAAATTCACCAGAATATTCTAATAAACCAAAGTCCACTAAGCATGGCCAAAGTGCAATCCAAACTCATTTATTTTCTACTTAAATGTATAGTCCCATCCTAAGAGTCAGAACAGATGAACAGGAACAAGAAAAAAAATGAAAATTATTGCATCTTTTACATTTACTGGAATTCCAACACCACCCACACAACTTCACCTTTTTGTCGCAACCAAATTCAGGTCTTAAAGAACTTTCCAAAAAAAGGTACCCAACTGAAACTTAGTCTGCCTGCAGTGGAAGGGAGCTCCATAACTGGCTTTTTGTGTCATCAGCAAAATTTGATGTACAGGTAATCCCGACTACTACTTAGAGTGAGACAGGTAAGCAACCAATGAAGACTTTACAAAGAAAAAGAATTGTGTCAAACCTGGTTGTAAGCAAATAGTCCTTTTGTCATCATATTTGCACAGTTGATACAGGTAATAGTATCATCAATGGAAAGTTACGCCTGCTTTTCACCATGATTGCCATACTCTCAAGAAAGATGCCATCTTAATTATATACCGACACTCACCATTTTATAGGCAGGAGTCTCCTATACAATTGAGTTACTTCTCATTTCTAAATGTGGTGGAAGCATTATTCAAGTCATCCGTATGCCATTTTATTCTGCGCATGATGACTTAGACAAATTACTGTATACAACTCCAAAATGACTGTTCCATTTTTAAAGATATTCAGACTGGAGAAAAAATTTTGAAATTCCTAATTGTGATTCCCCTCCCCCCGCCAATTCTTTCCCCTCCTTCTTCATTTAAAAGGAGTATTGAAGCAATTAAACACCAAGAAAAACTCAGAATGCCTAACTATGGAGATGGCAGTGTCTGTGGGCATTTAAATAAAACAGAAACCTGATCACAACAAAGGAGTTTTGGGTTAACTGATACCTCTAGAAAAAGGCTTTCCTGCCTTGCACAACCTCAAGTTATTACACAGCACATCAATTTGGGTATACTGGGTTTTTCTGTCACTAAATTTAAAGAAACATATTACAGGTAGTCCTCGACTTCTGACATTTGTTTAGTGACCATTCAAAGTTACAGCAGTGCTAAAAAAGTGACTTACAACTGGTCCTTGCACTTACAGCCATTGCAGTGTCCCTGCGGTCACATGATCAAAATTCAGGCGCTTGGCAACCAGCATTTATTTACGATGGTTGCAGCGTCCCGGGATCACATGATTTCCATTTGCAACCTTCCCAGGCGGCTTTCAACAAGCAAAATCAATGGGGAACCGCATGATTCACTTAATGACTGTATGACTTGCTCAACGACCATGTGATTTGCTTAACAGCTGCGGTGATTCGCTTAATGACTGCTGCAAAAAGTCACAAAATTGGGTGTGATCACGTGATGCCTTGCTTAATGACCACACTGCTTAATGCTGAACTTTCTGGTCCCTATTGTGGCTGTAAGTCAAGGACTATCTGTAAAATAGAGAAATCTAGACATATAAGACAAATAATAAATGTGAATCCAGCACACAGCCTTCTATAATATGAATGATACCCTCACTGCATCAAGCATCTCTAGGTAAATTTGGGAGGAGAAAAGAGACTATCACCTGAGAGTTGTTGTGTTGAGCTTGGAAACCCTCTGCATACTTATTGACCAACTGGGCAAAGAGATGCAGAGTTGTGTCTTTAACATCCACAAAAACTCTAGCCTTTCTCTGCAGAGGGAGAAGGAAAGGCTCAGGCTCATTTGGGAAGTTGGTAGCAAAAGCCTTTGCTACCTAGCACCAAAAGAAGTCGCCACCCCCCAAAGAGAGTCTGGAACTGGAGAAAGGACACAGGAAGGGAGCTGACCTCCAAATCTCTCTTTTGCCTACTATTACTCTGGGATCCCGTCTGCACTCTTTTCCCAGGGCCCATCATGGAGTTAAGAATGGAAACTAGGATCCTCCTCTGATTTCTCATAGAAGTAATCAGGGATCCACAGGCCAACTCTAGTGTTATCCACCTAACCCTCAGCCCTACCAAATTCAGCACAGCAAGCTCTCAGAAAAGCATATATGACTGCATTTATGTAGGAATACGCTATTCCTACATAAATGCTATTCCTACATAAATGCACTGCAACTACATAGTGCAACTGATTTCTGAACAGCTGTGCATAAAAATGCACTGGAAGGAAAATAATCCTAGAATCACTGAGTTGGAAAGGATGTTTTAGGTTATCTTACCCAGGAACAAATAACCTGGTACCCTCTGAATATACTATACATCAACTCCTATCAAAGTCAGCATGATTAATAGCAAAAGACTGCAAAAGATATAGTCCAAAACATCTGGAGTGCACCAGATTATCCATGCCCAAGTCCCACTTCCCTGAACAGCAAGCAACTAGGAACGTTGTGATCTAAAATCTAAGGATGAAGATCACTGCACAATGCAAGAGGGCACTAAACTCTCAAAATAAGATAAGCAAAATACAAATCAATTCTCATGCGATCTCTCATTATTGCCCATGTAACATCTAGAGGTCCACTAGTGCCTTACTTTAACCTAAGGACTTCCATCCATGCCTTACAAGTTCTAATAGCTAATCACTAAGGAGCTGAATTCCAATAGATTCTGTAAGTTTAGCTACTGTTTAGACACAAAAATCTAAATGCACAGTATTCTGCTCTAAACTGAAGTCATTCCAATAAGAGAAACTTAGTTCCAACTATTGACAAAGCACTGACTAGAAGAGTGTGTAGGACAGCACAACTGCACCATTAAGCAAAACTGTTAACCTCTATCCCTGTTTAGCACTAGCTATTCATCAAGCCTCTTCAACAACCCAAACTAGGATATACAATGACTATTAGCTATGCCAACTGGGAAGACTATATAGAGAACTATGTATAATGAAGCAGATCAGCTGATCATAGAAGAAATATTTCCTTTTCAATAAGGGTCTGAGGAAGAAGTTACCTCCCCTTCATCCCATTAATGGTGTGAACATTAAGCTTCTCTGCACTTTGCAATTTGTATCCCTTTGAAGTGGAGTGAAGAACTACACTCTGTATTACTCAAATTCAGTGGCTGTTTTATCTGTATGACTTCTACTGAATTGTTCAATGTTGACTGCCTCTTCAAAGAGGCACCTAATAAACCTTGTAAACATAGAGTAAGAGTTTTTGCCAAACACCAAGCTCTTTTGCATTTTGCTCTCACAACTATAGTTTTGAGAGGTGCACTATTCTGAAAGCCAAACACTCTAGCACAAGTGGAAGAAACCAATTCTAGGTCAGCAGCTTAAACTCTCATTTGAGATGCTGGGGGTAATCTCTTGAGGAGAAACTTGGCATAGGGCCAAGGCACTAAATAGCTTTTCCACACATTACAAAGGCTGTCCTTTGAGGAGCAGGGAAAAGCTATACATATGAAGCCATTAGCCTACTAATTATTCTCTTCACAAAACACAAAAGATATAGCAATGGCCATAAATAGGCAGCTATGACACGTGATGGTCCATCATATCACCATCTACTACATGCAGATCAGGGATACCATCAAAAATTAAATAGTATAGCCTCTTCATCATAATTAAGGTGTTAGGCACACATCAATATTACTTTAGTTTTAAAAAATCTCTAAAGGGTAAAGATGCAACAACTGACCAAAATCTGAATAAATTTTCCCATCTGCAGCAAATCAAGTTAACCAAGTTCATACAATTAGCTAATGGAGCTCAACTCTAGGAGAAATTAAATCAATAGAAAGAAGTTGTACCATTATACAATACAGTAGAAGTTTCATACTGCGAGTTTAACACAAACAAACAAACAAACAAAAATAGCCAAACCAGAAATCAACACATACCTCTATTATTTCAGGCAAAATTCTTCTATATTTAAGTAAAAATTTGACTTATGTTTGGTAATTTAGAATTCCATGATGCATCAGGATTTTTTCCAATTTTACCAAGATAATGTAACGCATAATAAAGTATCCTGGTTTAAATCCAACACATATATTTTTGACTCACCGGTAAGCTAGAGGGTCTTGACTGCAGATTCAAATTCACATCTTCTTGCCCTTTACTGGAAGCCATTGAGGTGGCAGATGATGCTTGGGAACCAAATGAGTCCTGTGACAACTCCTAGAACATAAAGAGACCAACCAGTGGGGGGAAAACCCACAGAAATATTATTTTTATCTCAGTCTAAGTTACAGCACAGTCATCTGCCTACCTTGGCCCTGTTCAATTACCCAAACAGTGACAGCAGCTATAAGTGACTATTATGAACAACTGCAGTTGTTAAAAATTAGTGTAACATGATGGTGTTAAAAACTCCTTCCTAACTTCACATGTTGAGTCACTGCTTCTTGCTCTTGCACAGCAAATGGTATCAGTAAGTAGCCCAGGAGCAAAATATTTATGGCACATCCAATCAATCAGAATCAGATAGACAGACAGATCATTGATCAATTGATCCAGGATCAGTAAGCATCTAATTTTTGTGTTTCACAAAACTGATTCAAGGTACTAGCCCTATCAAACAAGAGGCAATATGTTCCTTTCCCAGACCAGCTAGTAAACACTCACAAATGCTTTGCTGTGCTTCCCAGATGAACACAGCAGGAACTTTGGGTCAGTTTCCTCCCTCACTCTCTCTAGCCACATACATACATACATACATACATACATACATACATACAGGCACAATAAACAAAACCTGATAAGCAATCTGTCATTCTGAGCTTCTTGGAAACATGGCAGGCATTCAGTGGTTAACTCACTGCCCCCTTTTGATCCCTACCCCAGAGATATAGTGGAGACAGCACAAATGCTTGGATCTTTCTTTTTCTCTTGCCTTAAGCCAGGGGTTTGGGAGACCCAAACAAGACCTCTGCTGCAACAATTCACCATGCAGAGAAAACTAATATGCTATGGTATTAGCCTTCCCCAGTTTATGCCTTTCAAGGTCAGCAAGTACAGTGTTGCAGAAACTGTCCTAGTTTGCAAAGATGCACATGGAAGAGTTTTGAACAGACAAGCTCCAACTTCTTTGAAGCCCCTATTTCATTTTCCTTCATTGTGGTTTTGCGTTAGTGTAAGAACATCTTCCAATCCTTACTTCTCCTCACTTTAAAACTGTGGTGTTCCAATTGAGTATGTCCTTGCTACTAGTCATGTAACACCTCTCTTTGACAGCTAGTAAGGTAAAAAAAAAAAAGGGCAAGTGTCACATTGCAAATGAGGAGAAAAAGGTTCAAATCCCCACTCTGCCCCCATCCAAAAACCAGGGAATTATCTCTGACCAGTTATCATTTCTCAGCCTGAACTGCCTTACAGATATATTTGGGAGGATGAAATACAGCTGTACCAGGTCAGGTGATGGTGCTAAAGAGAGAACAATGTATGCCTCGTTGAGCTACTAAAAGGAAAGGCAGGATATGCATAGATGATGGATCTAAATCAGGTTGCACTTGATAAAGTACTTTTTGCCTGTAGGCTGTCACAGACAAGCAGCGAAAGGTGGTACTTTATTGAGCTGTGTGTAAATTGGCTTTCTGCCTGGTCGCCGACAGACTGACTACACAGGCATTGATAAGTAATTGTCTATGTTCTCAAAACGTTTAAGGAGTAACTCACCCCTTTGCCATGCTGCATTTCTTTTTATTTCCCCATGGAGAGCAGAAAAGGCACGTATGTTTGATCCTGAACCCAAGCAACTGTGTAGCAGCCTAGTTTTCCAGAAATGCCAGTCGGAGGATTGGGGCAGAGGAACAGGGCGGCTCACAGAAGACAACTTACCTGTGGAGGTGGGAAGCGCTGCTGAGAATACGCCGACTGCTGCTGGGACTGAGATGGAGGGTATGATGCCGATGGCTGGGTGAGCGCCGAGGTAGCAGACTGCTGAGCTTGCTGCTGCTGGTAGGGGGACTGGGACTGCTGCTGAGAGTAGGAAGGCTGACCCTGGGGGTGCTGCTGCTGGCCTGGGGCTGGCTGCTGAGGAGGATACGGAGATGGAGACTGCTGGTGGGGTGGCTGTGGCGGCTGCTGGGAATAGGGGGGCTGGGATGACTGAAGCTGGGGAGGCTGGGATTGAGTCTGTGTTTGTTGGTAAGAGGGCTGAGCATGTGGGGCCTGAGTGGGGGGCTGCTGGGCATAAGAAGGCTGTTGCTGGGGGTGAGGACTCTGCTGGTTGTAATAAGGGGTCTGGCTCTGCTGCCCGTATCCAGTAGGGCCCTGCTGTCCATAAGGCGGGATCTGTTTGGGAGAGAAAATTTTAAAAAGCAGGAGACAAATCAGTGTCAGTCAGGAAGATGCTGAAGAACGGAGTTCACAGAGATACATTACTCCTCCTTAGAAGTTTTTGGATATCATAAACATTATAATTGCAACTGCTCTATTATGGGGAGAGCAAACACGTCTGTCCTATTTATCTAGCACAGCTGCCTTTCCCCAACTTGGCATCTTCCAGATGTCTGCCATGACAATGAGAGTTACAGCCCATCACATCTGCAGGGCACTAGCAAGAGGCGGCCAATTTCTTCATTTATTTGCTTACAATAATCGTTTTTGTAATTTTCAATCATACTGACTCAAAGCAACACAGTAATAGTAAATAAATGAACCTAGTGACACAACTTCATCATAACAGCCAAGTCCATTACACTGAGATATGATCACTTACCAACCTTTTTCTTCACTCAAAACAGAAATTAACTAGGTTTTGAGATCTAGTCACTGTTTATGCAAAATAAGCATATATTTTCAGAGGATGGCATACTTCCTCTTTACCTGCTGTGCGTAAGAGACACTGCCCATTGCCGTTTGCGTCCTGCTTAGAGTTCCCATTGGATATCTCTGGGGAGTCTGCGGCCCATATGGCTGTCCTGGATATCCATGGCCTTGTTGCTGCCCTGACTGAGGTCCCTGCTGTTGTGTGTATAAGTTGTTTCCTCCATAAGGCTGAGGTCTCATCTTCCCCATCTGATCCATTGGACTGGACGGCTAGGAAATAAAATCAGAATATGTTATAAAACCTTCAACTGACGTAGTTAGCTATCCAATAATAACGTCACTTACTTGTGAAGGACTCAGATGAAAGAGCCAACCAAAAGATAGGCAAAACAAAGGTTAGCAAGCCTTTAACAGTCATTAAAATTCAACAGGAAGTAAAAAGGCAGTAGAAGAGCTAACTTTTGGCCCATTAAGGAATCTTCTTATATCATCTGGAGATGTACATAGCCCTGGAATAAGTTACTATGGCACACCTTCTGCAACCTGATGCCCTCCAGATATTTTGGGACTACCATTCCTACCCAATAAAAACCAAAATTTCCTGGTGTTGCTGGTTGGGAAATACAGGAGGTACAGAAAGGACTAGAATGAATAGATACAAATTCTGAACTCAATTTTTCAGCACTTACAGTTAACTGACTTCTGAAACCATGAGAACAGCCAGTTTCAGTAAAGGAAAAATTAACCAAATGGCAGTGGTGCTCTTCAAATCAAGCTCAACTTCCAGTGATTACACAGACATGTCCATATGGCTTTCTTAGCAACCATGAGGAAGCAGTTTGCTACTGTCTTTTTTCAGGATGCTTTTTGACTTCCCACTCTAGTCTACAGCCCTGGGGTTTCTTAGTGGTTTCCTGTTCAATTGCTAATCCGTTCCAATCCTGCTTAGCTTTTTTGAAATCTGCCAAGGTTGACTAAGTGTGGCTGCTAGCTGTGGCACTCATGCGCTGAGGAACACTTCATAATGAGGAGATGCTTATAGGTTAAAAAAGCCAGGCCAAAATCAAAACTCTAAAGCAAAACTAGATTGACCAAATATTGGATTTTATTAGTTTCCAGCCACCACATTAAGACATTTTGAGAATCCTCCTCCCTTTTTTCCTTTGGAAGCAACGTTGCTATAGGAGTTTACCAACAGATAACTTTTCAACAAGCTCTGATCTTTTAGATCACTAAACTGATATGCCTGAGCATCAGAAATAACAATTTTTCCATTTGACTAAAAAATAATGTTTTTTTCAGATCCCTAAAGAAAAGAGAATTACTGTTGTAAAACAGATTAACATACCTTTTCTCACTCCACATTAGCGTTAGTACAGTGTTAAAAAGCTGGATAATTGTCATGGCTTTAAGGTTTTTAAAAAATTGCCAAGACCCATCACTTATATAAAAGCTTCTAATATCCAGGGTACCCTGACATGTTTTGATTTAAATTGAAGGGGTCAGGAAAGGAAGAACTCCAAATAGTCAAAGCTCAGTATTTAACTATAGTGATATATGCCACCCATTCCTAAAATCATCTAGATTTCACTTTAATTTTGCAGTGATTATATGTTGAAAAACTACACCTAAATACAAATCTAATATTTATTGATATAAAGAAGCCCTGTCAAAACTGAATACTGTCTTATGTCATACAAGAAGCTAGTATTAGGGGAAAATATACCAACACATTTTAAATAATAATTCAAGATACGATAGAATTTTAATGTGTAAAGGACTGGAAATTCTTTCCTAGACTGATACAGGGGAAATTCTTTCAGTAAGGAACCACAAGAAATGATAATCATGATTATACTTCATGTGCTAACCTTCCACAGATAAATATGAGAGGAAACTACTGGTCTAGGACTCTGTTCCTTGACCACTAAAACTCTTGCCACTTGCTTAAGCTGTTCTAAATTCAAAAAAATCAGAAGCAATCTCAGAATTGCTGTTCCCCAAAATCTAACATGAAATAAAAAGCATGAACCCAGGAATTGAGTTTATAATAATCTGAGTTCAGATTATTATAAACAGAAAAATAAGCCCTTACTCAATTCCTGATGAGTATATGGATCTAACCACACATTCTTCTTGGCAATAGTATGAAAGTGATTTGCAACTTTTGCATTATTATACAAAACTTTTTATTGGAAAACCCACATTCGAGCTAACGAAATGCTTTGAATATTTAAGTTAAAAAAAAAAAAGCATTCATCAGAATATCATTCATGCTCACCTAACAAAAGCTTCTGGAGAACTTGGAAATTTGCACATTTCTTTGTTAAATTCAGTCTGGTCCCAATGAAAATGCTGCAGTTTTTCAACTGACAGCTGATAGCTCTGATAGGTCAAACTCGGATCTTCATTCTACAAAGTGGGGGCAGACAACCACTTGCTCTCCAGATAGTTTGGATTACAATTTTCACAATCACTTATCACTGACTATTGTCAACCCTTTGAGGTAAAGCAAGTCAGGAAACAAATACCACAAGAAATACTAGGACTTACTTGTTGATACAGGCTATAACAACAGAATCTTGAAAGCCTGTCAGCATTTCTCCTTCCCTTCCTCTTATACTCAAGAGAGTCAAGGCGGGGCATCCTAACTATCTTTCTCACGCCTTTCTGTTTTCCCAGGCTAAGTTCATGTTTTCCCAATGGCTGCTGTGTATTTGCTTCAAGGCCATCTCCATACTCCTCTACAAGAATACTGGTTAGGATTGGTGGGCACTAGTTAAATTTAAAACATCTAGAGGCGATTCGTGCCTAGAACTGTCTAAAGAGTGACTGTGATATTCTCAAGAAAAGAATGTTAAATACCTCAGAGCAACCATGCCTAAGCTGGATCTTCCAGATGTGTTGTGACTACAATTTTCATTATATCCACTCTGAGAATTACAGTGCAACACAGCTGGAGAGCATTAAGCTGGGGAAGGCTGCTCTGTGAGTATAAGTAACATTTAAAATGGCATATTTAACATTCAAGTGCAAAAGATGACTTTTTTTAGGTAGTACTCCTGTCCCTTTCCACTCCATCAATTTATGTTAACCTGTTCTGCTCTGTTTGTATGTTTCTTTCCAAGGACACATTTCTCCAAGCACCACATAGCCTATTCTAAAGAAGGAAGAGCTGTTTCTTTATGAAGCTTCTTAGCTGATAAAGAATGGAAGTGCTCTAAACCAGAACATTATCTATGATATAATACTGGGGAGGTTTCGAAGACCTTTAAAGTTTTAAGGGGTATCAGGAAAACACTGGTTACCTCTGACATGATCTCAGATATTTTGTACTGAGGTGTTTTGCAGATTTGGTCTCCTTCCAGAAAAAGCCAATGTAATCCACTTCTCCTCCCCTCAGTCAACATTTGAATAGTAGCCTCAAAAATAACCTGTGTCTGTCTAGCCATACAACTTTTAGCTGTATTACTGGCATAATCATTGCTTTTGGGGGGAGGGGGTTGGTTGGCAGTCTCAAAACAATGGTTTTCTAGGCGTGAAAACTGTTACGGCAGCACTGCAAATTTGCAAATCCAGTTTGTAATACCATAATAAATTGGAAAGGCGTTACTACTGTTTAAAGTTATAATTAATACTATTCTTAATTGCAGAAACAAAGGCCAAAGAATTCTGTTGCACTTTCAAGATGGCTACACATACACATATTAAGGCAGAAGGGAAGTCAGATTCCTTAGAATATGGATCACTGACAAAACCCGCCTTGGATCTCAATTTCCTTTTTCTCCTGGCCAGCTCTGCCATCAGCTTGATAATAAAAATTAAAAGGTTTTTTTGGGGGGAAAAAAGAATCTCACTGGCTCTTTAACCGAGAGAAGCCCTAATTGATTCCCACAGTAATTAACCTGCATTTTACCTCAGAGTGTGCTAGTTAAGGAAGTCAGCGCAGCTATTTATAACTCCTCTCAAATTGAGGGCAGACTGCCTAAAATCTAACACATCCCAGCTGTACTCCTGTTTGAACTGGGGCCAAGGGAATTTTTTAAAGCAATCTTGGCACTGAATGAATGACACCAACACGATGAGAGCACCGAGTGGTTGTGTTGCGGTGACGTAGCAGCGGAGGTGGAATGGGAAGGGGGGCGACTGCACGGTAATCCCTCCCTCTCCACCGTGCTCTGAGCTCATAGGCCCCAACCCTACCGTCCCCGTACAGTCAAGCCAGGAACCACCACTGCGAGCTAAACACAGGAAGTGTCTTTTCCTCTGAATGCCTCAAAGTGAAAAGCACATGGCTAATCTGCATAAAGTGGAGCCACACCACCCCTGCCAGGAAGGTTAACTCTCATAATCTCTGACCAGGAGGCTGGCTGCTTGAGAGAACTTGGACCTACGCCTGATCATAACCCAGAAAGAGTGTAGGGAACAGATGGGGATGGGACCACAGCAGCAGCGGCAGCATGGGTCACATGACTCTCCACATGGCCTCGAAAGCACAAACTATTGTTTGGCAGCTGGGCTCCAGTAGAAAGCCAGCAAAGACCGCTTCCACTGGGCAATTCAAGGAGAAGCAGCAGCTGTTGCTGCCACTACTTCTATTGCACCCTGCTACGCTCAAGCTAGTCAATGAGGACAGAGAACACTGAGCCCCTGGGACCCGAAAGCCACCAAACAGATGAAAGCTCTTACCAACACTGCACAGATTTAATACAGCTTGGTAAATGCGCAGATGCCACCTCCATCATCTCCCCCCAGCTGAACCCAGATGGGCTTATAGACAAATGCAAGAAAGAAATTAGATTTCTGGGGAGAGGAAGAAAGGAAGGACCATCTCCCCTGGCTAAAGCATTATATTACTTAGTGTCTGTCTGACCTTCCAGAGAAAATAAACCACTTTTTAACCTCATGCTACTACAGGTAGTCCTCGACTTATGCCCATTCATTTAGCAACCATTCAAAGTTACGACAGTGCTGAAAAAAGTGACTTACAACTGGGTCCTTACACTTACGACCGTTACAGCATCCCCACGGTCGCATGATTAGAATTTGGGTGCTTGGCAAACGGCATGTATTTACGACAGTTGCAGTGTCCCGGGGTCATGTGATCATCATTTGTGACCTTCCCAGGGGGCTTCTGACAAGCAAAGCCAATAGGGGAAGCTGGATTTGCTTAACAACCACGTGATTCCCTTAATGACCATGGCAAAAAAAGATCGTAAGATCGGGCACAACTCACTTAAGGGCCGCATCGCTTAGCAATGGAAGTTCCAGTCCAATTATGGTCATAAGTCGAGGACTACCTGTACTTTTAAGATGAGAATTGCTTTTTAAAAAAAAGGGATAGATGATCACTGTGTGAAAAGAGGCATTACACATTTGCTTTAGTTGAAAAGCTCTCAGGATTTTGGTATAAAACATTAAACAGTGGCTGGGTTCACACATTATGCCATGCCATGCTGCTTCTTTAGTTTATGGATTCACACTTTGGGTAAAACATAGCTTACTGCAGAAAGTGAACTAGGTTACACACTCCATTCACAAAATGCTTAAAAGACAAGTGTCCCACATTAGTCCCCTGAATCGGCTCACTGGTTCCTTCTGTGAGTGGTTGGAGGGGCACAATTTTGAACCCATGTATCTCTAGTTTAGCAATACTGTAGTTAAACATATCATCCAAAGGCAGGACTCTACTTCCAGCTACTTTATGTATCCCTGAGCTAACCTATCTCAAACCATGATTACATTATGTTGTTTCTGATAGCCAGAATGTTTAGGTAACATGCTTGTTAGTTTGAAAGCTGGATGGGTAATTTGAAAGCTAAGCATCTCCAGCACTTTCACAAAAAGCAGACATTAATGAGGCACCAGCACAGTATATTCACCATAACTCCATTTTATAATTAAAGATGTACAAATATAGTAAGACAACTTTCAGAAAGTCACTAGCTAATCTCCATTCTATGTAAAGTGACAATACAACCTACAATTTTCACAGGATGAATGATTTAAATATTGTAATACTATTTGCTGTTAGGGAAAACAATTATATGTATTCCAATTTCCTGATTTGGATTTGCTCTGATTCCAAATACACAGTAAAGAAGCATTTCAAATTAAATGTGAAAACTATACAAATCCTCACTAATACACTAAAGACAAAAGGCAAAAGAAAGTAGTACATACAACAGAAAAATTCATCAATTTAAACATTTTCTACCATTTTGAAAATTATGCTACACCCAGAATATACTAAATAAACATACAACTAACCACGACAGGAGCCAAAGAGAGTAAAACCTAAGCATCTGGGTACACTAATATTTGTTATATTTGATTTGGCAAAATTTCTGCTACATCTGATAAGATTGTCAGTTACCTCACACATACACAATTTATCTTAGATTTTCCTAAGACAACTTTCCTAAGATCATCTTTCTCCAATCCAAATGCCTCAGAGGGATGTAGATTTCAACTCTGAATTCTTAGATAGGAGTTGAATTCACACATTTGAAAGGCATTACAAGCTGGGGAAAACTGTTCTAAAGGCTATATTTTAGGTTAATTTTGTTTTCATTTAACTAAATGCATATCCAAAGGAATGGGTATTATAAAGCTTAATATGATAACTTCACAGTGCTGCCCCAGCTTGCTAATATTAATTTGGCATAGACTTATCAGCATTAAGCTATCAGTATCAAAGGCGTAAAAGAGAGAACTCTCTGATAAGTATTTTACAACTTTAAGAAGTTGTACTTATGTGGTATTGCCATGACTTGCAGGTCCATATTTAAACTGCCAAAATAAAATCTCCATTATGTGCCTCTATTGTGCCTTTCTTTGTACACACAACATTCTCAAGAATATAGTAAGCAGACACAGTAATGTCAACACTGACTTTATGAATCCTATCCTTAGTCTTTATTCTTTAGGGCAGAAGGATTTTCTGCCTGAATCTACAAGAGATACAGCTCCCACAGTGTAATTTCTGAGCACTGACCACATGACTAGGCTGGATAGATGCTGAAGTCTCAGATACCTGGAGGACACAAGATTACTTATTTATTCCACTGTAATGAAAACAAGGCACATGTCACTGGTATTTACTCTTGGCTACTTCTTCCTTTCCTTCCTTACATGCTTAGGTACGTCAGCTTTTATGCTGCTGTAAATTTTGCACCCTGAGAATTGTCCCACACATCAATGAACCACAAATTACTTACTCAAGAAGCACTCTCTTTCAAAACAAGTCTTCTAACTGAGCTAAGCCAATCTGGTTATTATTTCACCAATATACTGTTTGACTCTGATCCTACACAGCTACAAAGGATAGGTGAAAGTCCTACAAAGCTAATAGTTGGCTGGAACATAAATTAAGGCTATAGCTATACTTTTCAAGTACAGTAGACAAACAGTTTGTTGTTACACCATGTAACTTCTTTCACATGGGCTCATTCAATAACCCATTCTGTCCCACTTCATTTTAATTGCATTTTTTAATATTTTAAGGCATTTTACCTCAAACTATGCATTTTAAAAAGCAGGTTGATACTTATTTTAACCAGTGACCACACTGTAAAATACAGAAGTCCAAACTCCAATGGAGAGACACACATTGGTCCAGGATATGCAGGTCAGATCAACTGCCACATTCTAGGTTTGCTACAGGTAACAGTGGTTGCAACAAGCACCAAGAAAAAGAACCTAAGAAATGACAGGATGAAACAGAGATCCCAAAGCTCCATCTAAGTGGTCCACAAAAAGCAGCCGAAGAGCTGAGGCTGGCTAACTATTCTTTCTGAAGAAGCCAGTAAAATTTCAGTTTTTTGTTTCCTTAACTGCCAGATGAAATACATCTTTTTAGAGGTTTAGTTAAAGGGATTTTATCAAATAAATTAAAACTGAATACTAAAATCCTATTTATTACTCTAGACATGAACATATGAGGGCATTCCTTTTTCTTCTGGAACATTTTACTATCCATATTTCTATAGAACGAAGACACAACAGTGCAACTCTTACATTACCAGCAATAATGAGAAACACAAGTCACAAATATTCCACCCTAGATATCCTTTTCTTTTGTCTCCTGCCTTTACTTTCTTTTGTTCATTACTTTTTTTCTTCTGTGCTTTGTATAAAATTATTTACCCCAAAAGGAATAGCATGATGGGCATACCATTGAAACCACAGCCCATGTTCTCTTGTATTGTCAGTATTATAGGTACATTCGTTTTCAGCTGATTACCCCTCTTTTAATTAAACTCCCCAGACATTCCGATAATTTTTACTTATATTATTTGTTAAATAATCAAGATAAATCTATTTCTTTAAAAGTTGCAAAATTTTGCTATATAATGTGTAAGCTTCGCCCGCAAATGGTTGCTAATAGTTATTGATGAAAGGGGTAATATTGTTGTCTGTTTTATTGTATGTATTTTTATTGGTCAATGACTGAAATAAATATGATGATGATGATGATGGGTATGCATGCACATGGAGCTCCCACTATTAGATGCAACACTTCACTATGGAACTTTGGCAGCATAGGATTTCCCATGATCCTTAGGTCCTGTTAATTGATGCTATCATGCCTAGGTGGTTTGTGTAAGACTCCTGTAATACCAAAGTTATAATTATTGGGGTGGAGAGTGAGGAAGAGAGAATAATAATATAGGAGTCAAAAGTAATCAACAACAATCATATATGTTTGCTGATAACTTTTTCCAATTCCTTATATAAGAAATATGTTATCTTATAAAATTAGATATTTTATATCTAATATCCAACAAATGAACTGTGATTTTTCAGACATACCAATAAACTTGTGTTTTCCAAGTAACTCTACTTAATTACACGGATAGTACATTGAAAAAAAATGCATTTGTTCATATATGGGACCCCACATTTTCCAAGTTGGGTGATTTCAAACTGCAACAGTGTTCTATCACTGTATCAAAATATATATAGCCATATGGAAGTTCACCCATCCTGGAATGTAAGTCAGCCCCTTGATATGAAAGTAAAATCCTTTCAAGTTACTAAGGATCAGGAAAGGAAAGAGATTGCACCTTTCAGTTGCACAGAACTAATTGAAGCAATAAGTGTCCTTAGTAAATCCTGCAAAAAAAAAAAAAAAACTAACAATGAGTAGCACAATGATGGATCAACCAGGGCTTGCTCATATTCTTTGGCCAGTAAAGTAGTCATTCATTCATTCATTCATTCATTCATTCATTCATTCATTCATTCATATATATATATATATATATATATATATATATATGAATGGGCAAATGGGCAAAGGGCAATGGGCAAAGACCCCCTAACGCTTCACCTGCCTACCTCAAAAATATGAGAGTGACATGAACTAAGAGAGTCATGCCGGCTCGGACGTCGCCCAGATTAACAAGGTCCGCATCAGATGTTGGGGAACCAGGACAATCTGATGTTAAGTGGGCTACTGGAACAAACCATACATGGACGAGACAAGAGGACTTGGAAATGATGGAATGCTACTACAACAGCAGACCTAATGAGAGGGGATATATGAAACGTATGAGGGAACTATGGATAGACAGAAGGCCTACATCCACACTAACTGAGAAACAACTAGTTACCCAGCGCTTCAACATAGTGAAGAGGAAGCTGCTCTCACAACTTGAGATAGACCAACTCCACATTACAACCCGGACTCAAGCAGACCTGGAAGAACAAGCAGATGTGCAGCCAACACCTGAAGCTGGAATGTCACTGCCACCCCTTCCATTACAGAGCACAGCAGCTGATATGAGGCATAAGATCATGGATAAACTAGCTACAGTCAACCCTCGAGTCCGATTACCAAGGCTCAGTGGAGAAGTATCATCAGATAGTATGCTAGAAGATGCCAACAGAGCCCTCCAGACAATCCCTACTACCACCATAACTGAAACCAATGAATTGGTATATGCTACAGCCGCTGTACTCCTGGAAATGCTTGGCTACACGATCAAGAAGAACAGCAGTACATACCCACCCTGGAAAATGAGATTGGAGGCTAAGATCAAGGCAACTCGGAGAGAAGTCAGTCAGCTGGTGGAACTACAGAAGCGTGTGGAGATTAAGGATAAGACTCGGCTACTGAAAAAATACATGGGCCTGACTCCATCTGAAGCCCTAGAGACTGCTAAACAAAGGCTCACAGCACTGGCTACCAGGCTAAGGAGATACACTAGAGAAGCAGAGGCCAAGAAGATAAATGCCCTGTTCTCCAAAGAACCATCCAAAGTGTACTCCCAACTGCAGTGCAACCACAGAGTAGCAGCTGAGCCACCAGCAGCAGAAACTGAACAGTACTGGAAGAACATATGGGAGAAAGAGAAGACGCATAACACCAGTGCAAAGTGGCTGCAGGACCTGAAAGCAGACCACAGCAATCTCCCAGAACAGGAACCAGTCACCATCACAGTAGCAGACATCCAACAGCGGGTCAAGAACATGAAAAGCTGGACAGCACCTGGCCCGGACATGATCCACACCTACTGGCTAAAGAAACTAACAGCAGTGCATGAACGCCTAGCAGCACAGATGAACCAACTGCTAGCAGCAGGCTCCCACCCAGACTGGCTAACACAAGGAAGGACAGTGCTGATCATGAAAGACCCTCACAAAGGAACAGCACCATCCAACTACTGGCCAATAACCTGCCTCCCCACAACATGGAAAGTTCTATCAGGCATCATAGCTGCCAAGCTACAGGACCATATGGGCCAGTACATGAGCACAGCTCAGAAGGGCATTGGGAACAACACCGGAGGCTCAAAACACCAGTTACTCATAGATAGGGCAGTCGCCCAAGACTCAAGGTCTAGGCAGACCAATCTGAGCACAGCCTGGATTGACTACAGGAAAGCCTATGACTCAATGCCGCACACATGGATCTGTGAATGCCTGGCACTATACAAAGTCAACAGGACACTAAGGACCTTCCTCAAGCACTCAATGGGACTGTGGAAGACAACACTGGAAGTGAACTCAAGACAGCTCGCACAAGTGGCTATCAAGTGCGGCATATACCAAGGTGATGCACTGTCCCCACTGCTGTTCTGCATAGGCTTAAACCCCCTCAGCCAGATAATCACAAGGTCTGGATATGGGTACAAGTTCAAGAGTGGAGTCACCATCAGCCACCTCCTCTACATGGATGACATCAAGCTGTATGCTAAGAGTGAACGAAACATCGACTCACTGATCCACCTGACACGGATCTACAGTGAGGACATTCGGATGTCATTCGGACTGGAGAAGTGTGGCAGGATGACAGTAAAGAGAGGGAAGGTAGTTAAGACCGATGGAGTGGAACTACCAGTGGGCCACATAGCAAACATAGAGACCAGCTATAAATACCTTGGTGTCCCACAGTCACATGGGAACCATGAAGAGGAGGCAAGAAAGACAGCAACATCCAAGTACCACCAAAGGATAAGACAGGTCCTGAAGAGCCAGCTCAATGGGAAGAACAAGATCCATGCCATCAACATGTATGCCCTGCGAGTCATCAGATACCCTGCTGGTATAGTGAGCTGGCCAAAGGAAGACATGGAGGCTGCTGATGTGAAGAACCGGAAGCTCCTCACAATGTATGGAGGTTTCCACCCCAAGTCCAACACCCAGAGACTGTACACCAGGAGCAAAGAGGGCGGGCAGGGCCTGATGAGTGTCAAAGCCACTGTCCTGGACGAAACCCGAAGTATCCAGGAGTACATCAGTAAGATGGCACCCAAAGATGAGCTGCTGAGAGAATGCCTCAGGCAGCAGCAGACAAGGCAGGAGGTTCAAGCAGAGGAAGTGCCATGGCAAGACAAGCCCCTGCATGGGATGTACCATCGACAGATAGCTGAAGTGGCTGACGTTGGGAAATCCTATCAGTGGCTGGAAAGGGCCGGACTAAGAGACAGCACTGAGGCACTGATCATAGCAGCACAAGAACAGGCACTAAGCACCAGATCCATAGAAGCAGGGGTCTACCACACTAGATAGGATCCAAGGTGCAGATTGTGCAAAGAGGCCTCAGAGACAGTCCAACACATAGTGGCAGGGTGTAAGATGCAGGCAGGAACAGCATACACTGAATGGCACAACCAAGTAGCTGGCATTGTGTACAGGAACATCTGCACAGCGTATGGGCTAGACCCCCCCAAGTCCAGATGGGAGATTCCACAGAAGGTCGTGGAGAATAACAGCGCTAAGATCCTCTGGAACTTCCAGATCCAGACGGACAGGCAGGTACTGGCTAATCAACCAGACATCGTGGTAGTAGACAAAGACCAGAAGACTGCGGTAGTGATAGATGTAGCAGTGCCAAGTGACAGCAACATCAGGAAGAAGGAGCATGAGAAGCTGGAGAAGTACCAGGGCCTGAAGGAGGAAATCGAGAGGATGTGGAAAGTCAAGGCCAAAGTGGTCCCAGTGGTGGTAGGAGCACTCGAGGCCGTGACTCCTAAGCTGGGAGAATGGCTCAAACAGATCCCAGGAATAACATCAGAGCTCTCTGTGCAGAAGAGTGCAGTGCTAGGAACAGCTAAGATACTGCGCAGAACCCTCAAACTCCCAGGCCTCTGGTAGAGGACCCGAGATTGAGGAAGACACATACCACCCATAGGGTTGAGAGGGGAATTTTTTTTTTTATTTATAACAGAGAGATATTAATGATTTTAATACCCAGCTCTAGTGCAGCACAGTCTCTGGGGGAAACAGACAAATAAGAGTATTGCATGCCAGTTGTGGGATTAGTGAGACAAGTGGGATTGTAAAAGAGCAGACAACTAAAGCAAGGGGAAGCAAAGAGGGAGGAGCTGGGAGCAATTAAAGAAATGGTAAGAGGCAGAGGAGGGAAGAAATATTTCTTAGAAGAGTCAAGAACTACCGTGAGAGAAAGTCAGGACACCATTTTCTTAAGCATTCTCCAGGTATATTGGACTTCTGAGATTCTTTTTGACCATCCCACTTGAAAATGATGGGGCTTGAAGCTTTTGGAAGAGAATCCACTTGGGATACAGCATTGGTTGTTGTGGTTGTTGTTGTTCCATTTCAGCAAAACAATGAGCAGATAGAAATATTTTGTCGCTAATATTAAACATCTGTGAATTGAAAAAACTTGCAAATTCTGAACTACCTTCCTCAAATGCTGAAATGTTTGGGGGACGGGGGAAGAAGACAGAATAAAAATTGGGGGAAACAAACCATGGTTTAGCACAATCTGCAAATCCAGCCCTTTAAAATAAAGAGAAATGTTTGCCACATTTGAGCTGCCTCAAACTTTGAAACTGGGTGATGGGCTACCAATCTAATATTCATTAGACACAAGTGATAGAAGTCCCTTTTTCCACCTTCTGAAATCACTGTTCTGAACAAATGTTTAAATTGCAAATCCTACTTAATCTTTTTTATATCAAATGCACATCTCAGTAGTACCTATGAATAAGAGGACAGCCCATACCAGACTACATCAGTGGATTTATATTAACTAGGCTTGGGCAATGCTTCAGATTTGATTGGAAAGAGGTGCTTTGTAACATGTGGAAGTAAAAAACCAGCCCCTGCTTGCAACTCATTAAAGCAGCTGCATCTGTTTTCAGGATCATGTTTTCATCTGTTTTCAGGGGACAAAAATGTATCTGCTTAACAAGTCAGAGACCAGTGATGCCATGATACCCCTGCATGTTCCAAAGCAGCTCTTTCAAAGTGAATCTGAGATATTAATTAGCCTTAATATCAACTAGTTCCAGCCCTCTCTGAAAATAAGGCAGAGAAAGCACAACTTTCAAAATTGGCTGCTGATGAACAACTGGGCTGTGATCAGCTCCTCGGTAATTAGCTGTAAGACCTGATTGCTCCCACTGGCTGATGGCAGGTCCAGAAAGACAAGCCTCTATGCATTGCAGAAGAATAAAGAGGACATTACTGGTTAAGGTTCTATTTAGAGCTTCCCCAAATTTGCATCCTGTCCCTGCCCACACTTAACTCACATCTAAACCAGGCAAGTAACTCCAGAAAGAAGCTAGGAACTAATTGTTAAGAATAATGGAATGTATATTTATATATAAAAATGCTTTGTAATTAAAAAAGCCTCACAGACTCTACTGCCTTGAAATTAAACCCTTACTGCCCACTGAAGTCCATACTATTTACATACCACAGCTCAAATATACTTTATTACAAAATTTCTAATAACCAACAGGGGTGGGGAGAACTGTATCTCCAGTTGGTTTGTTAATGTAACAAGTAATACCAAATCAGAACTGGTTTAAGTCCAGTACACTAAAAGCTTAGAATATGCTATTCTTGGGAAGTTATCCCATAGTACCGTAGTGACTGGAAGATGGAGATAAACTAGCAAAATTTTCTTTTTCCTGTTCCTTAAAATGGCATACTGTAGCAAAAGCTCAAACCAACTATATATGTCACTTGGATTAACTGAACTGCTTATAAAAAACAAAGTTAGAAGCACCCAGATTTGTTCAGCTGGTGGGGGAGGGAGAAGAGGGAAAAACTGAGATTCTTGGCTGCAGATGAATAGATACAGAAATTCATACTAAGCCAATGCCAGGGGGAAAGGAGGAACAGTCATTCCTGCAAACCTTTCAGTAGTTTAAAAACAAGTATAGCAAGAAACCGTAATACCAGGAGGTATACCCAACTACAGTTATTATAAAAATAATCTCAAAATAGAGCATAGTTCCCTCACTGATTTGGATTGTATCTTGTATAAGATACTTGGATTGTATCTTGTAAGAACAGCATGACTGAATAGTATGCATTGGCGGCAAGTACGAAAGGGACGAGAGCAACATATTTCAGTTCTGACACTACACATCTTCCACTTCACACCCTGATCACCCAGTCTGATTCCTCATCATGCTGAGCCATGGTTCGCTTAATCATAGTCTGCCATGTATCATGGCTAAATTTGTACCACACTTAAGGCACAATAAGAAAACTACATTTTGGCTTAGCATGATGTGCGCATCTGGCCTCTGCATTATCCAAAACTGACAGTTACCTTATGTGCAGCTTAAGATGGGAAAGATACCTTTTGATGGTTGAGGACTGCATTTCTCATTTTGGGGATGGCTAAGAGTCACAGAGAGCACAAAATGGACAAGGTGGCTTTTGGAGTTTTGCCTTGTGTTTCTTTAACCATGTTAAGCTTATCTTAGGCCTTTATGCTACAGAGTTTTGTGTTTTAATGTTTGTCATCTCAAAACAAAGGAATCTATCTTACTAATATTCAGCAACTGCATTTACAGCTGAAACTGGGATTGCCAAAGAGTTTTCTGGAGCCGCATTCAGTCGTTGGATTTCACGCTGCCCATCCCTGTTAACTTGGGTTTGAATAGTATGCTAAATTACAGTTAATATAAAAAAGGGAAGCGAAAGTGGGCAGTGTCAGAAAAAGCCAAATCTTCTCAATGGTATTGCATCATAGAGCCACCAACTCCTAACTTAGTGGACTTAAAACGATACAAATGCTTTATTTCAATATTCTTTGCCACAGATATAAAAAAGCTATTCTTTCTATATTACAAGTCAAGAGGAGTAAAAAAGCAAATGGAAGAGAAAGAGTTATTTGCCTAAAATCACCAAGGGGGTTCAATGCTGAACTTCAAACTGAAACTCGAGAATTCTGGGTTTTTTTTTTTTGTTTTTTTGCTAAGTTAAATGCTTAATTGCTATTGTGTCAGCTGCTGCAAAGATATGAGTTCCTAAATAAATTATGACAGTTCAAATTCTTTATTCTGTTTACTGGGTTATCATTTTGGGGGCACTGACAAGCACTAAAATCTGGAAGGATGCATCCTTTCAATTCACAGCAAGCCACAGATTTCAAAAAAGCAAAAGGGAAGCTTTAATTATATTTTAAAATCTTATTTAATTATAACAGTTTGTTAGTTTTTCATGTTCTGGTATTTCATCTGTTTTCTTGGGCTTCCTTATGAAAGAAAAAGTGTAGTGTAAACATTATATTGATATGGAATTAAATATCACACATGCAGCTTTCTGAAATCAGTTCGCTTTTCACAACAGTAATCACAGACACCAAAGAACAGTACAGTGGTACCTCGGGTTATGAACGCCCCTCCTTAGGAATTTTTCGAGATACGACCAGCTCCGGCCCCAAAAATTTACCTCGACATGCGAACTCCGCCTCGAGCTACGAACCGGATCCGCGGCCATTTGCCCTGCTGCCACGCGGTCGCGGCTTCCTGTGGGCGAGATCGCGGTAGCAAGGAGACATTCGGTGAGGCTTGTGGTGTGTTTAGTGGCGTTTGGAAGGTTTTTGGTGTGCTTGTCAGCATGGCTCCAAAGAAAATGCAGAGCAGGCTTGGCAAGAATAAGGCTTTGAAGAAAAAAGTGGGGAAATTTGCCTCGTGTTGCGACCAAATTCGGAGGGCGGAACGGATTACCTGTATTTACATTGAACCTTATGGGAAAATTTACCTCGAGTTGCGACCAACTCGAGTTGCGATCAGAGTCACGGAACGGATTAAGTTCATAACTCGAGGTACCACTGTAATTGTCATTTCCAACTTGTGCAACAAAGCCGAACAAAAAAACCCTCAACCCTCAACTTGCCAGAGTTAAGAAAATGACCATGTTCACACATAGCAATAAGCCATAATTCTGACTTATTGTGAAGGAGTAGCTAATCTACTGCCCATGAGAGCAATTAAATAAACTATGGAAAGTTCTTCACTGTGAAATGCAAGCCCAGTCCTTGCTGTGTCTTTCCCAAACAAGCCAGAAATCTGAAGCCAAGAATAAGCCATAGCTTCCACCACTAGATTGTTTCCTGAGGAATACAATTCCCAATTTCCATTTCACAGTGAAGAATTCATCGTTTCCATGATTTATTTAGCTGCTGCCACTTGAACAATCTTCAGAATCCATGACTTTTCATCTAGAGCAGCAAATCTACTGGTTGGGTTCATACACTGTGTTAGGCCAATTTTGTTGACGCTACTGCTAAGCATGTGTGTGTTAGAAATCTATGTCAAATCTTATTATCATCTGGAGATTAGGCAAGATTCAAACCAATCTCCAACCTGGTCCCAATAACAATTACTGATCAGTTTATCTTTCATTCTATATATTTCAAATATGTTTAGGCATCCTCTCTTGAATGCAAAACTCTACTCCAAAGCAGCTTACCAGATAACATGAAAAGATTAGTAAATATCAGTATTAATAAAAACAATTAAAACAAACATCCTACTCTAAAATACTACAAATGAGAAATCAGAGTGCCACATAAAATATCGGAGCCCCTCAGTGATGTAATTTAATTACCTTTAATTGGTAGCACATTCCAAAGGTATGGAGCCACTGCAGAGAAGACCTCCTTTTAAACAGAGGTGACCTTTTTAAATTATGGGCTGTACTCCATGAAGTGGGAGGAGGAAAATAAGATCAGAGGCTGAATACTATAGTGGGCAGAAACATAAGCCAAAGTGTGGAGGGGAGAATGACCTCCAATTTACAAACATTCACTGCACCCTTCACAATAATTTAAAAACTCATCTCCCTTGCTACTCCATCTCCATGCTCAGTGGGGAAGCACAACTAATTGCAAATGGAGAAAGAAAGTGAGCAGTTCTTCCACTGGAGGTCGTTTGACTTCTGTGCTATGCAATGAGAGACTTCCCTTTCTCAATATACAGCAAGGAAATGCAGTGAGCAAACAAGGGAAAGATCGTAGTTTCCACCGAGAGTTTCTTTTGGGGGAAGGGAGAGAGAAGGTGCGACCGAAGACTCCAAATCCCTATTTTCAAATGAGCTAGAAGAATAAACACAGTCATCAGTAATATCTAATAGTAGTAATATGAGATTTGTTATCTAATAGTAATATGAGATTTGTTATCTCATTGTACATTACTTTCAGAAAGAGTATCATCAAACACAGGTGTTCTCTAAACTCCATGCAGACAATGTTTGCCAGTTAACAAAGAGCCTAAGACTTGCATCTCACACATACTTTTCATTCAAATCCCACAGCAGTTATGAACTCAACTAATCTGATCTGTAAAATGAAAAAAGTGACCCAAGGCAAGGATGGACAAGATAGGAACAGTAAAGCATTTTACCCAGGAGACTTGCTCAATATAACACAGCAAGATCACCGACTGAGTGAAAAGTCAGAGAGACCACACAGCCAACACTACAAAACATTTGGAAATATTTGCCATATTGATTGTTTAAAAGAAACTTACTTTCAATAGTTAAAACCCCATTATGAAGAAAGACAGCCTTTGCTTGGTATTCCTGTTTAATTATTTACATCAATTAATACATTCCAGTTTTCTTTCTCTCAGCCATTCAGGATACAGTCCTATGGTCATTTGGAAGAACTTTTTTTAATCATCATTCATGAAACGTAACTTACAACTGAATATAAAAGAAGACCGCTGCATGGCCAGCACTTTCTAGCACATACTTGGATCAACAGATAGGGAGGCAATGAATTCCTTTGGCAACGCTTCTAGACGTATTTAGGGCCACTCTTCTCAGGGCATCTTCTAGATTGGCTGGACAGGACCCATATCCCAATATACAATCAGACCAGAGTAAATATAGCTAAATTCACTGTGTTTCTTGATGTTCACTGCTGAGTGTAATTGTGTTTATGTAGCCAATAATGGCATCCCCAAGACAGTGTGATGTAGCTGTGCTGGGCACTGGCAAGACCCAGGTACCAGTCCACCTCAGCCAAGCTCTTTGGGTGACTTTGAGCTAGTCACTCCCTCCATATGGTTGCTCTGGGCTATATTGGGAGGAGGGAGCACTACGTATGCCTCCTTCGGCTTCTGAATGAAAGGCAGGTTATAAATCTAACAAATAAATAAGCTCAGCAGGCCTCCTTGATCTTTGATGTCAAGGACAATTTTCCCTTTTAACATTTTATAAATTCTAGTTTTATTTTTCTTCTCTTTCTCTTTTCTCTTCATCATTTAAGCATCTTAATTATAAGGTGAGTCAAGTGTGAGAATCAGGAACTGAGATAATGGAGGGAATAGAAAGAAGTTGATGGGAAAAGATATAGCTGGCTCACTGAAATATTTAAGCAACCCATACAGCTTGTTATAGGTTCTGTTTATCATGTGCTATGCAGTGGATGATGAAGTCAATTACTGACATTTATATGTAATACTAAGCCAGGACTTCTAACCAGAGTCCATAGTGGCCTGATTCTCACATAATGCTAGGCCATCATGGATGAATTCACTTACCATATTACACCAAGAAATCCCAAGTGAATCACATTATAGCTTCACATTATCACTGAACCATGTCATTAATTGGCACTGAATCAGTGGAGAATGCCAACCTGTCTCTTCCCAATATTTCCTATTGGCTCTGTGATCTCCCACTTCTATTTGTGTGTGCTGTTTCTAAATAAACAAATTGCTTATGGTCTGAACTAACAAGCATTCATATCATAGGGAGACACTGATCTGCCCTGAACCCTTCTAGCACCTTGTTTCTGGGACATTTGGGACTCAAGTCATTCCTTCAGTCATAATGAATCCAAATGGGATTTGCTTTCAGGCTAACAGCCTTACTCTTCAAATGAAGGGTAATGTTAAATCGGGGTGTATGTACTGAGCCTAAATTGAAATTCATGTATGGCATCTCAATGCAATGTGATGCTGAAACGAAGTTGTAAAGAAAAATCAGTATGCAACACACATGCTTATTCTCAGATAAAATATTTTGATTTTCTTTAAAAAAATCTACACAGAAGTAAACAGGAAGTTTTAAATCTAAAACCTACTTTCACTGCGAAAAAGAATGCAAAGCTCTTTGTTTTCCATAGTTAGTGCTTGTGCTCCTTAGTAGCTGTACAGAATAGTATTCTACTGTCCCTTTCTTTTGCTCTGTAGACTTCCTAGACAAAGTTACCAGCAAGGTACAGAGGCAGTCTGAAACGAAACTGTTGTCAGAACCACATTCAGCTATTAGGATTATTGCCAGGTACTCCAGCAAATTCAAGAAACAGGAAACAGGTACACTGCTAAATCAAACAAACCTCACAAAAATAATTCAATGACTGAAACTCAAGGATATCGGGATACTGAGTAGGTAAATATATTGCCAAATCTCTGAGATGCCAGATTTTTTTTTAATTGTACTGTTCTATTCTAGAAAAGTAAGTGATTGCTGCCGAAGTTGCATTGCAAAATTGCTGAGCAATGCCAAGACCTGCAAGCCCAGGTGCACAGGGAAATATGAATCCTTCCCCAACCATGCCTAATTATATCACATGGGCAGATCACTTATACCTTTTTGCAGCAAGCAATATATTAATCCCCAGAGAAGCAGTTCTTCCTGTTCCAGCCCTGTTGGTGCGTTTTCCTCCCTCAGTGTGCCTCCCAAGGCAAGTTTGGGCACTATTACTTTAAGCACAGAGCATAAAGAAAGAAAGGAGTGCTCCACAGAAAAGGAGGGGGAGGAGGAATGACCTTGTAGTTAAGGCATAAGGCTAGGAATCAAAGACTGAGCTTCTATCTCACCAATTGCACAGACTCCTACTATCACACTGGAAAATTCAAGCTTCTGAATTTCCAATTTCCCCTTAAGTAGATGGGCTATGCCAAAGGAGCAAGGCAGAGAGGAAGCTTCCACTGGCAAAAAGGCAAAAACAACCATTTTATTCAGTCTGATATTTGAAGTTAAAGCTATGTAATGCTGGAAAAGGTGCACTGGTTTGAAAAGAACATGTCTAGAGGGGAAAGAATTATGCATTTTAACCTGCTGAAAGTTTTAGATTCCTTCTCCTATCTACTGACCAAATAAACCATTATTTTCTCCTATATAGCAGCAATTCATGAATTATCTGAATTTAAAACCATTAATCAGCTGTTTTGCTGCTCTACAGAAATGGGGAGAAGAAACAACCCCAACCCCAAACATTCAAATAATTCAAGTGTACACCAACAACCTAACTACCCTCAGTTGTTATTTATGACTGCCTATTGCTCAGTAATACTTTGGCCACCTAATGCAAAGAGAGGACTCTTTGGAAAAGACCCTGATGCTGGGAAAGATGGAAGGCAAAAGGAGAAGGGGACGGCAGAGGATGAGATGGTTAGATAGCATCACTGAAGCAATGAGCATGGAACTGAGCAAACTCAGGGAGGCAGTGAAGGACAGGAAGGCCTGGCGCGATATGGTTCATGGGGTCACGAAGAGTCGGACACAACTTAACGACTGAACAACAAATTGCTCAGTAACATAATTTATATATTTTAAGATTTTTAACTTATCGGAAGATTTGTTAAACAGAGTACTTAGTAACACAAGTGGACCTGCAACAAATAGTAAAGTACTCCTGTTATAGTTTCTCTCAGCCCTGTTTTCCTCCAGGATACTCTATACCAGTGTTTCTCAACCTTGGGCACTTTAAGATGCTGGCTGGGGAATTCTGGGTGTTGAAGTCCACACATTTTAAAGTTGCCAAAGTTGAAAAACCCTGCTCTATATCCTTAAAACTTGATTTTTTTCTGTTTTTATCTATCCAGCACCATGTGGCAACTGAACATGCTCACTGAGCTATTCAGAGAGATTTTCATGGTGCAAGGATTTATTTTCTAACTTCTGAAAACCTTTGAGTGTCCCCAAACTTGTCATATACCCTGTTGTATTTGGTGCATTTTAGCTATGTAAAGATCCAATTCACCCCTGAAGTTCAAAAATTATGGAAACAGTAAATACTGTATGCGTATGACATCATGGGGTACAGTAACACAAGTTATTAAACTCTTTGCAGAATACAGTATGGGTATCTAAATACCTAGTCTGTCTTGGCTTTCGTCTTAATAGCTTCAAATTTTCAGGACACAAGGAAATTAGGAATATGATATTCACCCTGTCCTGAATGGGACTGTACTTCCTTTTAGTAGACTCAGAGCTTAGATTTGCTCTGAGTCTACTAAAGATTAGATTTAGAGCTTAGATTAGATTTTGTTGTTATTGTTGTTGTTTTACAGTTGAATACCACTAGTGCCACAAAACATCTTTTTCCCCATTTTGGGTGATCCACCTATTTAATTTCTTCTAAGTAAAGAGTATTAAACTATATACTGTACAACGTTTCATCCAAACTAAATCAGTGTAATGGATTGTATTTCAGAAAAAGATGGGTTCTTTGAGAAACTATCTTTAAAGATTGACTGGTACAGTATATATAGAACTAGCCTTGTGGAACATCCTACATGGATTAAGCAAGCTACAGAAGCTTCCAATGCATATTTAAGAACAATGCAGACCATGGGTCTCAGCCATTATATAGCCTATTAAAGAGAACATATAAACCTACATGATTTTGCTTATGTATTTATCAGTGAAGATCATTTTACAAGTGCCTGACTCTCAAGGAGGAGAGACATTTGGAAAGCAGCTTTCTCTATTGTAATGCCTAGTACCTGTCATCTGGCCCTGAAGAGGTCTAACTAGCATTCATTTTATGTTTAAGTACTGGGTTGGAAGTTATTTTCTCCATGTCAGTTAAATAGCTGGGACAATGAGGCAGTACTGCTGCTTCGGAAGTTATATATTATTGGTTTCTATTGCTGCTTACTGCTGCTTTTCTTTTTTATTACAATTTTATGGATTCTTATTTGTATATGACATTTTTTGTGAATTGCCCTGGCAGACAGGAAACATCTTTTAAATAAAAACAATAGGTTGACACATATCTGACGATTCTGTAGAAGTAAACATGAGTTTTTCTCCCTTCCTCCACCTCAATTTTAATAGCTTCTGAAAAGCACATTAATGAATTTCTAATACAAATTGAGTAAATGTGGAACTCAACAGTCACATTTTCCTATAATTAATACAGAAAAATGGAATAAGATAGTGATTGGGCAGTATCAGATCAGAAAGCAAAAACAGTAAGACAAATAAATTTAAATACCTGCCAACATATATAAAATTAATGTTTAGCTCAAGATTATCTTAAAAAGGGGTCATTCATCAAAACTTAACAGCAGCTTTAACATGGAATCCACTACATATATTAAATACTTCTCTATCTACAAAAGCGACTAGAATCTCATTCAAACTAGTGGATCTATAAAAGATTCTTAAATAGCTGCATCTGTCAGAATGAAAACATGAAGATGGGGACACAGATCAGACTGAATGTGGCAACTGTGTATTCTTGGGCATGTTCTGTTATACTGAACTCAAAAAACTAACCCTAGAAGAGTTCTCCATCTCATTCCCACAAATCAGAATGAATTTTAAAACCAGTGCAATTTCTCTGGTGGGGATAGAGAGAGCCTAGAAGCATACTTTTTCATCCTTTCTAAGAACCCAAAGAGACTTTAAACAAAAATTATCCTCCAGTTTATAGAAAACTCCCTTAAACCACCAGGAAGTGCTACTTATTCATCATGGACAAATAGATGATTGTGTTTTATAAACTGGTTTCCCCCACAAGTATACAACAATCTTATCTTAAAGGTTTAACATGAAATTCTTATATTGAAAATAAATGACACTCTTTCCACTCCAATTCTAATGCAAATCTGAAGCAATCACAAAAGTATTAATCCAGTACACATCATATTCTCTCCTTCTTAATCCCACATATGGCTGAAAAGGATGCCACAGGCTCTCTTCCCTCATACCATGTCTTCCTCTTTTTAACAGCTGTTCTGGCTGCACCAGTGACAACAGATTCTAGACTGAATCATGAATAAAGACAAATTATAGTTATACCTACTAGTAGTATATAATTCAGTTTTTATTGGATAATATATGCATCATCAAATGACTGACAGAAGAGACAAGTGACTTCTACTCAAAGCATTCGTTGAGATCACAAATTTCAGCATCAGTTTCCTAATAAGCCATAATGGCTATTTTCTGCAATAAGTTACTCCATAAAACAACTACATTAAGACTTAGTATGGATGTCTGAATGCAACTACTAATGCTTTTGAACTTTCAACCAAGTACAAAGAATTATGAAAAAAGAATTGCTAAAAGTTGTCTGTTCCAGTAAAAGCAATTGAGATGATACCAATTTGTAGGGACAACTAAAATTAGTTCTCTTGCTTCATTAATTCTTTATGTTTACAATTATTAGAAACAATAAATTATTTTACAAAATGCCTTGCTTCTGATGGGCAGGCAACTGTGAAACATGACAACTGCAAGTCCTTAAGGTTGTTGCTCTCTACAATTAAAGGAAACTTCATGTTCTACTTTGAGTTCAAGTGGCTTGAAAATACAAAAGGGTTTTCTCTCTTTCTCCAACAAATTTAAAGATTTCTGATGCCAAGGATATCTCTCAGTACAAGTCGCAATTTGTGAATGAACTATTATAGTATTACCATTGACATTAAGCTTAAAAAAAAAGATGAAATGACAGTGGAGACTGATTAGCTTAGAAAATTGGCAGGAGAGTCAGACCAGAAATGGTTCATAAAGCAACAGTCCCATTGGCTCCTCGGTACATAACTCAATCAAGAGCCTTGGCATAATATTATTATGATAAGAATTACTATATAAATTAACAAAGAGAATGGAACAGCCCTCACTAGAAAAAAATTCAGCACATGCAGGACAATGCATATAGATATGTTTTAGTATATAATACGTTATTTTTAAGATTTAATTCTGGGACAAGCAACATAAAGCTTCTAGATTTCTTACAAACCTCCAAATAGGAGCAAGAAAAACTACATATATAAGGAAGATATAACAAAGACAGAACACGGAACAAAAGGAAAGCTAAAAAGCAGCCCAATCTTTTTAAAGAAAAATATTCCTGCATCAATGTCAACTTCTACAATCTCTCAATCGATTTGGAAGAAATGGTTTTCAATTTTTCTAATGAACTCAGAATAATCACTGTGGAACACTTCAGAAATCACGCCAAACCGTATTTTTCTAACCACAGCCAAGAACTGGTTCCGTGGCTTAAGATTTCAAATACGCAGCCTGCCAGTCTACCATCCAAGCACTTAGCCTCCTAAACTGGTTCCTACCTTCATGGCACAGCAGGTTTGAAGCAAAGCACAACAGCTCAAACTCTTATCTGAGAATTCAGACATGACAATTACACAGCTCATACAAATCAATGTCAAATAGTTGTTTTTTCCAGTTTTAATAGCTCCTCTAATATGACAGTCTGTGAAATGGTGCCTGTTCATGTCATAATTTTATTTCTAATGTACATCTTCATTTCCCTGCATAACAGACAAAAGATGATTTACATTAAAAATAAAAAAATAAAGATACACATGTAACAGCAGATTATACAAAGACAGAATATGTCTAGTGAAATGCTGCCTGGATCCATACATCTCACTAAGCTGAGATGCTTTAATTATGGTTTGTTCAACCATAATGATCTGGTTCACACAGAATGCTAAACTATAAACCACATGCAGGCAAATCATCAATGCAAGAGGTCAGTTCACTTCTCTGACAACAGTGTTCTCTCCCTACCTTCAGCTGTGAGAGAAGAGATTATTCAAAACATATTTTTGGCTCTGGCTACAGCCATGGTTTCTTTCAGCCTCATCCACAACATGGCACCACCAAATTACTCTGAAAGATTGCAGCTTTAGACTGAAAAATAAATTACCCATCTGTTTAAAACTTAAAAATCACAGTAGCTAGTTTCATGTATTACACTACGCCAAAATTAACCATGAACCTAGAACTGACTTTAAGGATATCAATGAAAATTATAAGAAGTTCTATGTGAATAAAATATTCATTTAGTGGAACTTTCTAAATTTACAGTATTTTCACTTATAGCTACAGGAATGATCTATAGCAGGAATATCCAACATTTTCCAGGCATGTTCGAAAAGGGGGCACATTTAACATATTGGATGGGGTTAGGACAAAAACTAGATTTATTTCACCTTCAAAATCAAAGGAAATTTAAGTATAGATAAACTATTACTCTTTAGTCCCCTATTTTGGCACATTAAAAACTAAATCAGGCTGAAACTTTTAAAGGTTACAGAATACTGCACCCCAGGCCTTTGGGGTCGGTATACAGCCCAGTTTCTACATTTTAATCAACAGGATTTCAATGATACGAGGTTTCCAAAAGCCTTGTTCTGGCATTGAGAATCTCATATAATTTTCCTGACCCAGATACTTAATAAATACACCAAGGTCTCTTGGCAATTTTCATTTAAAATCAAAATTAAAATCTAAGATATTAAAAACAATTTAAAGCAATACTTAAAAGAATATCAGTAATTACAAACTTGTTTAGATGGTGTGTTTTCATGCTTTTCAAAAAGCCAACAAAGAGGTCAGTTCTTTCAACTTAGCAAGGCAGGCATTCCAAAGAACTGGGCTAGCAACAGAGAAGGCTTGATCCCAAGTCATAGCAAACTTCCTCAGATGATCTCAATGCGTGGATATTGGCAGGTATGCGCAGGGCACTGTGTTCATTCAGGAAGCCCATATAGGGCTTTCAAGATAATACCCAGCAATGTTTTAGCACAGGTGCAACTGTGGTCTCAGTTTTTTCATTGACCAACCTGACTCCTGAAGTTTTCACAAAGGCAGCCACAAGTAGTATACATTTCAGAAGTCACCAGTGCCTGTACCATAGTTTACCCTCTTCAGTCTTTGTGAAGATAGGCTCAAAAATATATAAAGCATATAAAAGTATTCCTAAAGTTGTTGAGAAAACCATTTTTTCTAGTGCTCTTCTACCCAGTGGAATAGCTCCTATGTTTTTGATCACATAGCCTTAAAATCATAGGGCCTAGTAACATCCAAATGAAACCAACTATTATCTATAATATGCAGTGACTATTTATTTTTTAATAATTATGTGTATTAGTCAAAGAAAGCTAAGCATCTATCAACACAGACCAATTCAAAGAATCTTCTAACCCATTAAAACCCAAAAGTTATGCCAGTTACCACTCTTCTGGCAGCACATGTAGCCAAAGACCAATTTAATGAAAATAAGGATTAAAAAAAACAGTAAAAATGCTATTATCATTTCAGACACAACTAATTCTAAAGGATCAGAGCTTATTAGTAGTACAGACACACTTGGTACCAATTTCATCCAATGCACTTTTAAACATTTCCATGTTTCCCTTATTAACTTTAGTCTCAACACTAATAATAAAGACCAAGTATTGAGTCTGAAATGCATTTTTTGTAAAAACATCATTTTAAATAAATTCAAAGCCAACGCAATAAAAAATACTTGGCAAGAACACATCAGTACTTACTGCTGCTAAAAGGTAAGCATGTGGGTTGTTTGTAAATATCCACAGATCCAACAGCCAGTTTTGTAAATTCTGTTTATGAAATGGTATTAAAAATGTTGAGGGATATAACCTACTGCACAACTGTTTGTATTAAGTAGTCATTTCCAAATTATTGTTTCTAGCTACCCTACAATTCCAGTGATAGCTATGCAAGAACTGATCAAGAACTCTAAATTTCTAGACTGTAATTCAGGACCAAACGTCTGCTACCTTTACTGATGATGATGCTTCCAAGTTAGAAATATCACGGTATGCAAGAGTATGTAAGCATTCACAGACTAGGTACAGCCACTGCATCATGCTTTGGAGAATAAATTAAACCTTAAGCCATACACCATAGTTTACAAATCACAACTGTTAGTTTCTCTAAGTCAAGAACCAAGCACTTTACAGGTAAATGTGAAAAATAAAGCTAGACAGACTGGATTCATGCATTCTGCTAAACTATAAACCACAATTTATGCATCACAGTGGTTAAATGCACACATGTTAAGCCAAAACCAGAGTACATTATAACACATGTTTGTGAATTTATTTTTTTGCATTATGTTTTTAGAGTTTTGTTAATTACTTTTAAGTCTATTGTAGTCTCCCATGTCCCACACAACAGTCACTAAACTGTGTAATGCCTCTACTGTAACTGCACATAAAGGTAGTGATCTTGGTTTCTTTAAAGTAAGACAGATAAACTAATGACTAACTACAAATACTACCAAGTTAATTATCCTCAGACATCCTTCTAAATCGCTAGATCAGATCTAGCAATGGGAACTTACCAAATTATGCAACACAATGCTATATGAAAACAGGAATTAATCTATTTCATTTCTTCTTTTTTTGTTCTAGCATTCCTTCCTAAACAGCCCAGACATTTATCACTTGAACCCAAGACTACGTAAGATTAATAATAAAGTTAAGCCTTACAAATAAGTACAGCCTAAAAAAAAAGGTTACTCTCATCTTTAATTTACAAACACATCCTGAATGAATGGGGGAGAAAAGTGTGGTCTGAAGCATACTCCAATCCCTCCTCCTCCACTTCACTAAAAGATGCTGACATGCATACTTCCATTCAAAAATCATTTTTATTTACATACCATCTTAATTCCAATTCACATATTACAAAAAAGATAGTGTTTCATTATCCCTAAAAAAGATATTCTCTTATATACAACCTAGTGTAATTTGCATATCCTTGCTCCTAATTGTTGTCATAAGCTTTTCAATAAGATAATTAGTTTCAGCTATTAATGAGATGCAAAAATGCTAAAGAGTAATCAGTTTTTGCAGCAAAAACATATGTGAACCAATATGGAAAGCATCTTCATTTTTAAGATAACACCTGCTGTATGGTGAGCATCTTTACAAGTATGAAGTGTAATGCAAACATACATTACCGAGGTATTTCAGGTTACCAAGACCAATTATAGCTCTCTGATGAACATACCTGACTTTCAGCGTATTAACAGCTCTAAGAAATTTGGGCAAAGTTTCACCTACACACACAGAATCATTACAATCAACAGAGTTGAGCCAAATTTGAAAAAAATATATAGTTCTACCTCAGCAAGAAACAGCCAGCTTCTATTTCCCCCATTCTTCTCGTCTATCATCTTCCTAGAATTTTAAACTCATTTAAACAGCTTATTATTCTACAGCAGCATGTATATAAGCTAAATATAATATGCATGCATATTTTTTTTAAAAAATAAAGTTGAACTACTTAAATGTTAATCTCCCCATTTTGCTCCTGGTGCAAAACTACCAAATTAAAGTATTACAAACCCTGATGAAAGGCCTAAACTAGTAAAAACTCAGCAGATAAAAGGTAAATGCTGTATATTTCATTTAACAGACTAATATATAGCAAATACCAGATCAATAGTACAGCCTAATGCATAGGTGTATATTGAAGTACCTACATTTTTAAAATAAACTTCAAATTCCAGTTTATATTTAAGGTATAACTGAACAATCTTTCGCTGACAAAAAGCATATAAAGAGTTATTCCTCAATTTGTGTTATTACAAACAACATTTTTTTATTCAATGTCCCTATATTAAAACTAAGATTCAACTTCCTCCTTCAAGAAAATAATTCTATTTATTTGCCTTCTAGAATAAAATGGAGTATTTAGGCAACATCAATTTTTAGAATAATGAATTATAATTGTTTAATTTCTGGTTCTGCAGCCAGTGATTCAAGATGAAAAAGGTCAGGCTCTGCTGAAAATAGAGGAGCGCTATCAAACTTGAAAAGAATCACTTATTCTCCAGGAGAGAGTTGCAGAACCAAAATAAATGAATTAGTTTGACAGGAGGAAAATTACACCGCGCACAATATTGTGTCCACAGAATTGACTCCAGGCTTAACCAGCAAAATAAATTCACGTTAGCACAAAATGCACCTCCGCCTCTTTTGTTTCAGGCACAATGCATCGAGGGCAGCCCGTCTGTGGATCTGCTCCTGCTGAACCTCCTCAAGGTCACAGCCAATTTCAGCTGCGGAATTGTAATAATAAGAATAATAATAAAAAGTCGAAAGTGGAAGGGATGCTCTGGGTTATGGCTGGTAGGAAAAGCAGAGTGTAAAAGTTTATGAGCTCATCAGGATTGTTGTACCATTACATCAGAGGCAATTATAAATGGCCAAGAGCAGGAGATGGGGAGCCAATCAGATCACAGATAGGATGTCAACCTAAGACCAACTGTCTCCTGGCTTTGACAGAAGGATTTTACCTCCATAATTCAAATCCCAAACCAAAGCAATCTGCACTTACTACTCCAATCACTGAACTGTTTACCAGCACTGCCAGGCAGAAGCTGAAGGCACCTGGCGATCTAAAAAGGTTACTCAGAAAATGGCTCCGGCCAGCCTGGGCAAGAGGAGGGTGTCCAAGGAGGTCCCTTGCCCTCTTCTTACCCCCTGGCACCGCACAGGCCGCTCACGGCGACCCACCCCAAGGGGGTGGAGGGAGACGCCAAAGAGCCGAGCCCCGCCGACCTCGCCAGCCACAAGCTGCTCCGCACACCCTCTTTTCTCCCAAGGCAGCAACAGGGAGCTATTTTTTGCCACCCCACCCCTCCCTTCCCAGAGGTGGCGGCGGCCAGCCTTGCCTCCCCCCACCCCCAGGACCCCCCGACAGGCTCGCAGCGAGGAAGGAAAACGACCGAGCAGAAGAGCCCTCTCGGAAAGAGCTGCCACTGAGGCTGGAGAAGGGAGGAAGGGAAGGCAGAGAGGCAGCCATTTTAGAGACAGAGGAAAGAGAGACAGACAATGGCAGCTCGCTAGCGATGTGGGCCTGGGAAAGCCCAGGCGAGCCCGGCCCCACGGAAGCGGCCCCCCAGCCCCGCAGAGCGGCAGGCTCCCCTCCTGCCTTCGCCCTCGGCCCTCTCCAGCCACCCCCCGGCCGACGGCCCAGGGGCGCCCGGCACCCCCTTCCCCCGCGCCCGGGGTTACCTGCTGGCTCCTGGCGAGCGACTGTCCCCCGGCGGCGCCGCTGCTCCCGGGGCTCATGGGCGCGTGGTGGCTCCTTTGTTGGCTTCCCGGGGCGGCTGCCGCCCAGCCCTGGCCGGTGCCCCCGCTGTACTGAGAAGCGATGTCCGGTGCCGCCGGGGCCTTGGCCGTCGCTCCGCCGTCCTGGGGGCCGCTCCCGTAGTCGGCCCCGGGGTACCCTTGATAGCCCCTGGTCGAGCTAGGGGAAGTGAGCAGCTGGTTGAGGGTGGGGGTCGACGTGGGTTGCGGGGTGGCGCCCCCGACGCTGCCGCCTCCTGCGCCGCCGGCCGAGGGCCCCATGGCCCCGAACCGCTGCTGCTGGAAAGCCGACGCCGGCGGTTTCGCTCCGGCTTGAGCGGGGCTTTGAGCGTTTCCCCGGGGGGAGCTCAGGGCGTAGGCCTGAGGGGGAGGCGGGTAGGCGCCAGCGCTGCGCCCGGCGGTGGGGTAGTAGGAGTTGTACTGGTGGTTGGGGAAGCCGTGCTCCGCGCTGCCGACGCCATGCGAGTTCTGGGGAGGGGGCGGCCCCTGGGGGGGCCCCGCGGGCCCCGAGTACGGCTGCTCCAGGCCCCCGCTCTGCAGCGCTGCCATGCCAGGGCTTTGTTGTCCGCCATGTTGGTGGAAAGCAGCGGCCGCGACGACGGCCGCAGCCGCCTGGGCGCCTCGACCGTAGGGCTGCCCGAACCCGTAGGCTGGCGGGGGCAAGGCGGCCGGATGAGTCGGGGGCGGCGGTTGCTGCTGCTGCTGCTGCGGCGTCCCCACCCCGTCGCTGCTGTTGCTACTGCCGCCGCTACCACTACCGGGCGGCTCCGGGAGGTTATTGTTCAGGGTGGCGACGGGCCTAGGGCCCGGGTTCCCGTTGGGGCTCTTCAGGTCGGGCTCGGCCCCGGCGCCCCCGCCATTGCTCTCGGCCCCGTCCTGCAGTTCCTTTCCCGGGGGACCTTCACTTTCCGACTGCTTCTCGCCGCCGCGCTCCGCCGCCTCGCCCCCCGCCTCCTCCGACGAACAATCCCGCTGCTGCGCCTCCGCTTTCTTCAGCTCGGACGGAGCCGGGGCACCCAAGCTGCTGGCGGCGGCGGGGGCCACCTGAGCGGCCATGATCCCCCCTCCCCAGCCAGCCAGCCCCCCCCGCCCGACCCACTCCTCGCCTGGCCGGCCGGCCGGCACAAGGCCTCACCGCTCTTCTCCTCCTCCTCCTCGTCCTCCCGCTCAAGCGGCGGCGGGCTCCGCGGGACAACGGGGTCTCATTCCTCCCCCGGCGCGGCGAGCTCCGGCGGGCCGAACGCGGGTGCGAGGGGCCTGGCCCCGCGGTGCCTCCTCGCTCAGTTGCAGCCGGCGAAGAAAGGGGGGAGGAGGAGGAAAGGGGGAGGGGAGCAGGACGGGGCTCCCGGTGGGGGAGAGGAGAAAGGGAAGGGGGGCACGGCGGGCGAGGAGACGCCGGACGGAGCCCCGTGCGCGGAGCCGGGCCGAGGGGCGAGACCGAGGCGAGCCGAGTGGCGGCGGCTTCCGACTCTCGTCCGCCGAGTCCTGCTCACTCCGACACGAGGCTCAGCACTGCCATTTTACCCAGCGCCGCGGCAACCTGCCAAACCCGGACTGGAATCTGGCGCGGAGCGGAGCGCCCTTTCCCCTCCCCCCTCACAAAGGAGGAGCTGCCAGGCCCTGGACGCTTTCAACTCAGCACGGCTGAAGCTGGAAGCGAACAGCCGCCGGCCGCTCGCAAAACCTGCTACGGATCGCCGGCGCAGGAGCCGAACTCAAGCTTTTGGAAGCCACAAAAGGAAGCTTCGCTGACAAAACAGCCAAGGCGGACCGGGGGAACCTTCGCTCAGGAGGACGGCGGAGGCAGCCCCGGGCCCGCCCGCTCTCAGTAACCCCCGGAGGAAGCGGCCGCGGCTCGCTCTCTTTTTTTTTGCAAGCGCACAAAGCCTCCCGTCGCTAGGAAAGTCCAGGACTGGTAGCTTTAAGGGCAGGAGGGATTAAGGAGACGCCGCATAAAGGCCGGAGAGATGAACTGCCAGAATAGATCAAAACTTCAAGGAGAGCCCTGCTGGATGGAGCAGGAGTGGGAAAGTTCACTCTACTTGTGATGCTCACTGTAATAACTTGGGAAAACCGGGTGATGGGTGGCACTGTTCCTTCAGAAAAGGAGGCAGACAGGCAGTTCTGAGCATGTTCAAGAGAGGATGAATCTCTGTGGTGCAAGAAATACCTTGTGGCCACTGGTGCTCACTTGTTTAATTCGCATGGCAGAGTGAACCATCAGTTAATCACAGGGGGCAAGTTCACACCAACACAGTGAGCCAAAACATAACTCCAAGTTTGTGGTTCAGCACATTCTGCAAACAGACCTCATGGCACAATGGTCAAGGTTTTAATTCTAAACAAACCAAGAAATTAATCTACATTTCCTGTGGACTAATGCTTAATGCATCAGGGAATGGGGAGCATCCTTTGTGCACCCTAAGTTTCTTTCACCAATATCTGAGCAGCATGGGGGCCCAAAGGACAACAGTATAACGTAAGGTGTAAAATTCATTACATGCAGTGCCAGAAGCAACGTGAGGTCCGTGGGTACTCAGCTGGTCTTTGACGCCCAAATGTTCACCTTTACGCTGAAGCAGGATATTGCAGCTCCAAATCTATATTAGGTGACTTACATGCCAAGTCCAGATTCTGGCTGAATTTGCAGCAACATGCTAGCCTAAAATAGAGTTGGATCTGATTGCCTTGGTTTGCACAAACTAGGCATTCAGTCCACCATGTTTCAGTGATTCATGGGTTAGCCTGTTCTGTGAACACAGCCTCTGTGGCAGATAGCAAAAATATGCAGGTTTATCACACAAGAATTACATGTTTAGTAACCAATCAACACACATATCAGGATGTTTAACCATGCTGATTTAAATCCATTCGAACTACCAAAAAATACAGTAACTATGAAACTAACATCCCTTCATTAAGTTCCCCAAATCAAATCCACCTTCCTAATAGCTCTTACCTCCAGGTTTGGCTTCAAAATTGCTTACTGTTCTTTTACCTATGCAGACCAAAGTAATGCAAGGTACCATGTTCTTCATAGGTTTATCCAATTCAATTAAACTTTGACTTTTTTCCCTATCATAAGCATTCCAAGAAACCTGTCTTAGAATTTCTACTTGATCATTCTTTATCTTACTTTTCTACCTTTGTGGCCTACTTCATTATTTATAATTTCTACTAACAATTCAGTTTATGAATCACACTTTATTAACCACATACCTGGCACACTATGACCTGTGCAAGTAATTCCAGAAGTTTTTGTACTCATTACCTTCTTTATCAATTAAAATATTGTAACTTGGATCCTTTTAAGTGTCAGGTTTAAATTACAACCCCTGAAGGACTTTCCACACATTCAATTTTAGTAGCCCAGAGGTGGACACAGCAGTCCACGTACACAGAACTATCACCTAAGTTTTCATTTGCTTGGAAGTCATGTCATATTAATGGCCCAATTATCTTATATCTGACTAAAATTATCTCTCCCACCTGCCCAGTCCGATCCTTTCATGCACAAATGGGAACATGCAACTTCCAAAATCCTAAGATTTTCACAACACTGGGGTAGGGTACTGAAATTGACTTGTCAGGATTTTGTGTTTTTGCTTTTCAAAACTCTTTTGGTTTCATATGCATGCATGCAGACAAACACACTTGAGGGCTACACCAGAGCTGTTTTATCCTCTTAAAATAAATGTGTATGTAGAAAGATAGCATAAAAGATTATACAATACAAGAACTTAAGAAGAGGATTGGTAGATCAGACCAAGGTCCTATTGTACCCAACATCTTGTTTCCTCCAATGCTGTCCCTCCCCCAATGCCCATCCATAAGCAGGACATAAAGGCAACACCCCCTTCCTGCAGTTATTCCCCAACTATTGATATTCAGAAGCACGCAGTCTTAGATCTTTGGTGGTAATACATATAACCATTGTCATAGGGATGGAAGGAGGAGATGCCCTGCTCTTCTCTAGTGATGTCATAAGGAACTTGCCAATGCTATACATCTCTTCAACACCTGTGCACCCATATTCCCCTATTAGAATTGCCTTGCTAGCAGAGATGGAGTGGGCAGAAGCTCACAGCAGAGTACTCTGGAAAGTTGGTGGTAGTGGAGAAAGATTTAGAGACTCTAAAAATCAACAGAGTGACAACTGCAGAGTTATCAAAGTAAAGTTATCATCCAGAAGAAAATTAGGAAAGGAGCCCACCTTCAGAACAAGTGTAACATTACCAGACCTTCATGAATCACCATGATATTAATTTGTGTTTCTCATCAGGTGACAAGCCAACAAAGACACCACTCTAATCAGAACTACCATTAATGCTACAAAATTCTGTTTTCTTTGGTATTTCATCAAGTAAGTAGGCTTGGCTATCTACTGAGCCTCCACCAGTCTCTATATCTTATAGTTCTCGTTTAAATGTTAGTAGATTCAGTTTTTTCTCCAAGTCCCTTTTAGTTCTAAACTTAGATAAGCTACCAAGGGATGTAAGATACTTTCATCAGATTCTAGAATGTAAAATATAAAGTTGTATTCTACTCCATTCTCTCAAAGCCTCATCCATGTATCTCAAACTTCTTCATAGACTGTAGACAAATTAAGTACTTCTAAAGGGTTAATCTCATGTTCATTTTTTTGCACTTGAAATCCTACAGTTAGTAACTCTTACTTCCCTCAGGACTTATTTTTCAAGCTGTACCTTACCAACCTGAGGAACAGGCTGTTTCTTCCTTCCTGGGGGATTCCTAGATCTGCAGGCAGTGGCTCTTCCCAAATTACTAACCCAGTAAGGACTGGGGCTCAGTGTCAGAGCACATGCTTTGCACACAAAGGCTGGGTGCTACGGCATAATGTGGTTTGTTGGATTTGGGTTTGGCATGGTCTACAGCTGAGGAGAGGTTGTGAACCCAGATAACTGCGGCTTATCCAGCAAATAATGGTTAAACCATGATGTGTGTGATATGGGAAGCCAGGCAAACCCTTCCCACATCAGGCTGTGAAAATCCTCGTGAGATGGGCAGTGTCCAAATTTGAAATATAAAATAAATAGGATTATCAGAAACCTTGGGAAGCTAACTTGCTAGGATAATATTGGTAATTATAAACCAATTGTGGTCCAATTTGGTGCAAGACCATCTTTTATATTTCAGAAAAGTAACTCTTACCTGATGTTCAGCTGTGAGCTTCTGTTTCCCCAGCCCCAGCTAGCAAGTCAATTCCAGTAGAAGAATATGGTGGAACAGGTGTTGAAGGCATGTATTGACGAGGGCCTGCAACAATAGCTATATATTACCACCAAGATCAGAGACTTGGCACCTCTGAATAACAGTTGCTGAGGGACAGCAGCAGGAAAGGGTCTTGTCTTCATGTCCTGCCACCAGGTGGACACCTAGTAGGTGGGCAGCATTGAGAGAAACAGGACGTGGAGGTAGGAGGGCATTTACTGTAGTGTGATCCACAATTACAGTCACATAATCCCAGGATAAAGTGTGGCTGCTTTAATGAATTGCAGATCGATGATACATTCATGCACACTCTGAAGCAGTACAGTTCTAGGGGAAACATTAGCACTTGCTTTGTATTAGCTAGATTCACACAACATTCTAAGTCATAATGTACTTTTTGTCTATGAATTCAGCCATAGATTAACTATGGATTATGACTTCATGAACTCACTGACACAAACTCTTGGTGCAATTACTTCTGCATTATCTACAATTTCTGCATTAATGGCATTAATCCTTATAATTTGAGACTTACCTTCAGCCCAAACATGTATTTTGGAACTACATGGTCAATTTTTGACTATATACTGGTATGCAACCTAACTTAGATCAGACTGTGATCCAGCTGTACACAATAATCAATCCAAATTCATCCAGATGCTCCTAACTACAGACCAGTAAGTCCCAGTGAGCATGACTAGTGACATGTACCGAGTCCAAAGTACCTGAAACAGTGGGGTATCAGGCTCTAATTAGTTGTCCTGACCCACCAACTGAAGATTGATGATCAGCACTGATTGTGGCTTTCCAGGGTACCGGTTCCAGGCTGAATCTGGGATGATTTGCATCTTTTAAAATTTATCTATGGCTTTGGTGGGCGGTATTTTTGTTTTGCCCTTGCTGGTTTATGTTGTTAAAAATGTATGCAGACTCAATTTTGGGTAATGGGAGTTTAGAAATATTTCAGATAAACTGAGTGGGAAACCCAGCAGCTTAAGAGAGGATGCAAATATATTGAAGGTTCCAGCTCCTCCTTTCTTAGGACAGCTCGTCCTCAATGCAAGGCACTTCTTTCTCCTCTCCTTTCATTGGATACTGAGCACATGGCCTCCAGAGCAATGCCAGCTCCTGCTTGCTTTGATACCACAGTTCAGTTAGCTTGTGACTCCCAGATGGCAATACAGGCCACCACCACTAGGTTGGCTCCTATTAAAGTTGAGTTTCATGAAAGTGGTCCTGCCACTTAACACAGCATCAAGGCAGTTTAGGAAACCTGGTCTAGATTAGGGTGCTAAAAAAGAGAGGAATAGGGTTTCTCTCCTAAAACACATTTTGCCAAATGTGTGATGGCAAATGTGGACTGAATTGTTGACATGGAAACGGGATTGGAACATGCTCCTCACTCCCTCCTTCACTGTGGGCAGAGAGGGACAAGCATGCACACACACATACACACACCCCTCTTAGAATTATCCCTGGCCCCTAAGCAGGCTGCAAACATGGCGTGGAATTCTTACTAGGAATAGGATAACATTTCAGAAATAAATGCTTCTAACCCTGAAAACAGGGGAAGGGAAAATACAATATTAAAGAAGGCTGTGAGAGGGGAGTGCGGGGTGGGGGGAGGAAGAAAACTAGAGAGGTATACTTAAGAGAGTGCCGCCTTTTTTTTTTTTACTCAAAGGCACAGCATTCTGAGATAGTGCAGCGCTGAGGAGGAGAGCCATCTATTATTTAGAATAGAGTGACTTACAAAATGTGGAATGGAGTTAAGGCTCACTTGGATTACTTTCTAAGCCAAAATACTTTGGGGGGGGGTGGAATGGTAAAGTGCTGAGCTTCAGATATTGCTGCTTTTTCCAACTGTTTGTTTTGTGCATTTCCTTTCTTCACGGCTAGAATCCTAACACTTATTTCTTTTCTTCAATATGCTCTTCATCCTGTTGGGAAAGATCAAGCCAGTGAGCAAGAAACATGGAATGCCTTCAACTCTCCATTGGGCAACAGCAGCTGCAAGCCTTGTGTTCATTCGGGGGCTGAGCCCCCCCCAGGATCTTCCAACCTGCCTTCTCTCCCCCATTCCCAGCACTGATACACGGGGGCGGAGGGACACAGTGAGAAAATGTTAACAGTGCAAACTGATGTGGAGTTTGAACATAAGGCAACAATCCATTTGCGGAATACAAACTGTAATGTTTAAAGAGTGACATGGATTTTCACGGTCAGGGTGGTGCTGCCCCTGAAAATTAACATGAGGGTTTGGAGAAAGATACCAAGTTAAAGGCCTGTCAGAGGGTTCAATCAATGTTCACATTTGATTAAGATTTTACAGTGACTGACTTCCAAAACTTTAGGCTGCATATTAAAGGACAAGAAAGTGGACTGAGCCTGAGTCAAGGAAATCTATTATTTTACCAGTCCTAGCCTGAGAACTGCAAAACCTGAAGCAGATCACAGTAAAGAAAGATGGAATGGAACTTAAAGTACGGCACATTCAGTTCCTGTAATATAAATCTCAACCTGCAGGGGCTTAAAAAGGGAATGCAAATGAAAAGGAGGTAGAAAAGTAATAGAAGAGACATTGGGGTAAGTGTGAGAACTCTTTTTTAAAATCTGTTATTCGTTGGCTTTGTGGCCCTCCGCACACTCTTGATGTTAGTTGTTCAGAATAACAAATGCAAAAGCATGTGTAGTAACATCTAGATCTGAAGGCAATGAAAATGGGGAGAAAGGGCAACTTTGACATTTCACAGAACGATAAACTTGATTAGAATAGTGAACATGGGATCAAGAGCAGACTTGGAAAATATTCTGAATTTTAAAGAGCAATCTACGTGGCTGGCTAACAAAGTAAATTTTGCTTTTTGACGGAACAAATACACAAAAGACACACACACAGTATAATCCCACTAATTTTTCGACTATAACATATTTGAAGATTTACGAGACTGGTGCTCTGGGTCAGAAACTGAACACTTCACCTTTTTAAAAATTTAATAGTTCTCCTAGCTTGCCTCATATTTCTGGCAGTGTTTATTAAAATCTATTTGTTATTAGGTATAGAATCCAGTCCTTAAAATACTTCTGGACCCAGCTTTTCTGTACAATATACCACCCACCCACTCCAAACTTAATTCTGTTAGAATGTGGAACTGGACTAAAAGCCTCACGTCACTATCCAGACCTGTAGCTTCAACCAGAGCCAATCCTGGGGACCATCACCTGCCACAGAATCCCATGTCATGCAGTTACAAATCATTATTTTCAACCATGCACGTATGGTATAAAACGGTCTCCCTTACTAGTGGATTGTTTATACAACCCCATAAATCTGATCTCAGTATAAGCATACAATAGATCCCCCTCCCAAAGAGTTTACAAAACTTCAAGAGAAACAAAGTGAAGGAAGGGATAAAAACTGAAATAGTACACAACTCTCTTAGGGCCTTTTTCCACTAAAGAATTACCGCGCTCTCCTTCCATCCTTGAGTCAACAGGAAACATACTGACATGAAATTGCTGTTCCTAATCCTATTCTGCCTCTACTGCCTATTCCCAGTCCTCTGATGTCCCTCCAAGGTAATGGGTGACCAAGCCTAACAGGTTTTATGCAACTTGAGTCTGCCCTTGCATGGTATGCAATAAGGGGGGGAAACACTGTACTACTTCAACACCAGGGATGAGATGGTGCTACTTCATGGAGACATAGTCGTCGGGGCATGTTCTCGCTTTGTTACATGCAAGCGGAGACCAGCCTCAGTTGTATGGGCACATTTATAGTACCTTATCCATAAGTATACACTGAAAACCTGTTGTTAAATGGAAGCCTTTCACCATTTTCAGTACACTGGTATTTCTTCATATTGTTGTTGATGTCCACTACTTTGTGACTGAAAGAGAACCTTATATAATTGCAAAGAATTACTTTATTTGCATTTACTTTACAAATTTTAAACTTGTAGGCTGTTGGCTACTTATATGGGATGAATAACCTGTACAGTAATATATCTAAGAAGGTTCGTGAATGTAAAAAAAGAGGAATGTGTTCTGCTGCAATTTCACATAAGATAAAGCACAAGATTCAGTGTTTGGAAAGTTCCTTACAATGAAATGGAACAAAGGTTCCAACTGAACTCCAGTGCCAAATTCTACAGAGAACTGATGTTCTCTATAGTATTCGTATTCTATCGAACGTATTCGTATTCTTTCGAACATATTCAAAAACTACACATTGCATTAAGCCACATGGCATTAAACATGGTTTGAGTATACTACAAATGCTTGGGATAACACACTTTACTAAGCTATAAGCCACATATTAAAAACAATGGTTGGTTCAAATGACTGACTGCACATTTTAAGTCATGGTTTGGTCATGGTTACTAAATAAACTAGAGTTGTCTTGGTTCTTACAGTAAACCATGTTCTAAAAATTCAGTGGCTAGACAAAGTACTTTAAACCCAAGTTAGCAAAACACATTATGGCTTAGTATGACATATGAATCCTCTTCATAAGTTTGGTAAAAAAGTGAGCCAGTTCACACATCATGCTAAGTCAAAATGCTATTTACCCACAATGGGTATATCCACGCATTATGGCTTCTAATTCATAATTTGGGGCTTAGCATCACGGGTGACCGCAACCACTGCAGCTTATGCTGCAAGTGATCAATAAACAAATAATGCCTTAAAACAATATGAAGCAGTATTAACAATGTTATAAATCTAAACATACCCTCGGAGCTGACTGGATGACCCTGTTTGTCACATTCCCAATCTAACCTACTTCAGAAATGTTGAGGAAAAAAAATCTGTATTCTCACTATTTATATATCATCCAATAGCCAAAGTTATTCAAGTGGCTTACAGTTTTAAAAGCACATGCAAATATAACATAAAACTAAGGAGGAGAGGATGTAGTTGTAAATAAAGCCAAGCAAATTAAGAAAAATACAGCTGATGTCCACCAGAGGGTTTTTTTAATGTTTTCTTTTGCCACGTTTGAATATATTTGCCAGAAAAGACTCCCCTCCCCCAATATTAATTCATGCAATTAAAAAAAGCCTGAACCCCAGCACTGAGTGATGATAACCATTGACAAAAGAGAATAAATTATGATAGAATAGCCCACCATCATCTTCTCTACCAATATTTCAGCCAACTCAGTATCTGATCTGGACTCTTAACATATTGGCTCACTCAATTTCCTCTTTCAACGTTGCTTTTGAAGCACTGTGTATAAACAAGATCCACTTGAACAGAAGACAATGAAGAAAAAACCCAACCCACACCGTATACTGTGTTCTCATAATCTAAACTGATTGTATTTCACTACATTTTTTTCACCTTTACACTACATACCACATATGTGAACACCCAGAAAATTAAAGCATATTTTCAGTCCTAGGAAAGACAGTTTTTGCTTAATGGAATGTCTAATAACAAATGAAAACTAGCATTACTTTATAAAATTAGACATACCAGATTTAAAATCTGTTTGAAAGTCAGATTACCTGCTGCAGAGTGAAGCTCTGAACAGTTTCACACACACTAAGTCATGTTGGTTTAAGACAGTATTGACTAATTTTACACATAACTGCTAAGTTATAAACTATGGTTTACAAATGACAATGTATGGGTTCAAAACAAGTCACATTACGGGTCAGTGTGATGTATGAGGCCAGCCTCCATGGCCATTTTAATCTCAAATATACAGACCAGTGTAATTAACTAATAGGATTCAGTCTGCACACACTTGGAGGGATTCTGCACCCATCTGACTGAGCATGCAGACAAACTGCACCACCTAGTTCTAATTTTTATCCTCATAATCAGCCTATTAGATGGATTAGGTCAAAGCTTCCCAATTAAGTGGAAATGAAAACATGAATTAGTCTTCCACATTTAGTTTTCAGTGACACTGGAAAAGCTGTATATTTTTCATCTTGATATACCTTATGAGAACCTGTGTCTTCTGAGATTAAACCTTCAAACTTAAAACAGTTTCTTAACTAAGTCTTGGTGAATCTTGGTGAAAGTAATTTTATATGCAAAATTCTTCCCAATACACCCATTCCTCATTTAGCAACTACATCAGTTAGTGACCATTCCCAAATACAACGGTAATAAAAAAATCATTTTCTGATCAATGTGCCATTTATGACCAAATTTTGTGCGCCTGACAACACATTACTGCTGGCAAAGCTGTACAAGAGAACTTTATCTGAATGAGACAGCAGCAACCAGTGATATTTGCAGCATCTCTCTTTCTCAGTCACATGTTCACTTAGTGACCACTTCACTTAATCATCTGGTCATTGGAATGGAACTCAGTTGCTAAACAAGGAGTGAATATGCAGTGTTCATGGAACCAATTTTCAAAAAGAAATACAAATGTAGCACTCTAGATTTGCCAAAAGTAGCTGTATCTAATACATAGATTTCTTTCTGTAAAACATGAAAAATTATTCTCCAAATGAAACAATTTTTTAAAATCTGTCCGGTGCAAAGCACATTATACAAATTTTATGTCCTGATGGTCCTGTCTGTGTATATACATAAACTACTACAGAGCAAGGAAGGTTCATAACTCTCAGAACTATTTTAATGGATATTTGATGTTTTGGGGCAGCAGCTGAGCTGAGCTGAGCTGAACTGAGTTGAGAACCAAAAGCCACTGGGTAAGCTATGAAACAGAAGCATATAGGAGCACGTCAGAAATAGAGACAACATGGAACTGCATTCAACTTTAAGCAGTCATTTAATTTTATCCTGGGTACAATTCAAAATACTAGTTTTGATTTATAAGACTTTGAAGAGGCCTGAGATCATAATGCATGAGAAAGTAAATGCTCTGTGAATTATAAATGCTTAGTACCATCTTGAACAAACATGTCAATGGACAGCACAACAAATCAGGCCTTCTTGGTGATATAACACCCTTATTACAGAACTCCCTTCCCCAAGAAGCCCATCAAGTCTGTTTCCTTATTACTTTCAAAAGATTAATGAAGATGCTAAAAGATAGCTAAGATGCTATCCTAGATTGGAACCGAGCAGTTTGAAGGGGTGGTATATAACAAATATTTTATCTTTTCAAGCCGTGTCTATTTATTGCCAGCCACACAACTAGTAGTGGAAATGTTACCCCCACTAATTTCAGTGGGAAGGGGAAAATAGCCACTCTATATTGATTGTTGTCTCCCTACCTCATCATGACATAGCATGAGATATGTAACTGTTCAGCACCTGACAGCCTATATTACTACCATCTTCACATGTAGCTCATAATTCAGATTATAGTTTAATGTTATATACATTTTCTCTCTTCCATCTCAAATTTCTCACATTTAAAGCTCACAAGAAATATTAAACATGACACTAACAATTCAGAAAAGGATCTCAAAGTGACTTCCAGTGCAATTATCTGCTTGTTTACTTAAAAGTAAGTCCACTGTGTTCAACAGGCTTACTCCCAGGATATACACACACATTTCCAAACAGAATTACATATAAAAATGCAGTTTTGTTATCTTCTGAAGTGATAAAGAGCAGTTTAATCATATCTTATCAATTACAGTGATAACTTATTTAAATTACTAGAAAAAAAATCAACATTTGTATCTGAATATATCACTTCATGATAAAACAAAGCCACATTTTGGATCTTAAAATGTTTCATGCTTTAACCATGCAAATGTATACAGAGGCCTCCATTACAAGCTTTTTTAAAAAAAAGAGCCCAGATGTTGGTCAGAATTAAGGTTACACCAAACGTATTCTATCCTGCCATATTCCAAATAAAATGAAGCAGACAGAAAATATGAACAAGAGGATGGTAGGAATGGAGCATTAGGGAAGAGAATTTTTACATAATCCTACTATATTCAGGTTTACTTCTAAGTACATACATTTAGAACTGTACCATATGAAAGAACACCTGTATTCAAAATATTAATAATAAATTTAATACTTAAGGAATTAATAGTAGCATTCCTTAGAGTTTAGAGATAAGAGCACTGGGTGCCTTAAGTGAATGCAAGAGTTTCAGTTTCAAAGGTCATTAAGAGGAAGTGTAAACTTTTTCAGTAAGAGTTACTGTGTATATTCAGGGGCCCTAAGGCAAAAGGTGTTGAAATTATGTATTCATACAAATTAACAATAAGGAAAGGTAGTGTAGATAAAATGTTTTCAATACAAAATAGGCTGCTAGCTGCAAACTCCAGAACACCTTTTCTAGATGAGTGGAAATACTTTGTATCACTTTGCCCAATACATTCCCAAACCATGTTTGCTGAATTGACACAAAGGTATAGATGTAAGGAGTAATCAGCAAGAGAGAGAGTTGGGTGCTTTGCCCATCTGATGTCAAGCTCTCTTCTAGTTTTGGAGGTCATTTTAAAACAATTTTATCCCAACCATGCTTTCTTCTGAAATGTCATAAAGAAAAAACAAGTTAAAATATGGGGGTGGGCAGGTGGGCAAAGACATTTGTGGTACAGTTTGGTCTAGTGGTTAAGGCACCAGGCTAGAAAGCAAAAGTGGTGAGTTCGAGTCCTGCCTTAGGCATAAAAGCCAGCTGGGAGACTTTGGGCCAGTCCTTCTCTCTCAGCCCGACTCACCTTGCAGGGTGGTTGTTGTGGGGTAAATAGGAGGAAGAAGGAGTATTTCATCATCTTGAGTTATTTATCAAAATAATAAAGGCAGGATAACTTTTTAAAAATTAGCAAAGGGGGGAAAGGATTAAGCAACCCCTCCCACCCATCAATTGATTTAAAAAAAACCCTCCAAATCTTTAGCACTATGGGAAAAAGTGAATCCATCTCAAAATGTACAACTAGAAGAGAAATTATAACTGTTGATGTATATGGCTTAAACACTGAATTTGCTTTATTTAATCATTCATACAGGTTCTTCCAGAAGAAAGGAGCTTATCACTACTTATAAAAAATGTGCAGCTTTAAGTCTTAATTTTTTTTTTTCTGGTAAGAAAAAAGGAAAAATTAAGTAGAAAATCATACAAGCAAATTAAAAATATCACTGTCTGGATATCCTATAAAATTCTATCACTACATTTCCTATGGCATTAAATAATACCCCATGTTTTGCAAGACATTAGATAAAGATATAAAATGTAATGGTTTAGTGTTAAAAATGCTTGATTTGGGGTGTCCTGAAGGGATGGATTCTGAGCATTTCATGTTTCTATAGTGCTGTGACATGACAAGCTATCTTCTATGAAAACTTTCTCTTCTACATTGCCATTAAAGATACAGCAATTGTAATACTGAAGGACTGGACCCAATTTCTAAACAGAGCAGGCAAAAACTATCCTGGAATATGGAAAATAATATTGTTTGGGAAGGAAGGAAGGAAGGAAGGAAGGAAGGAAGGAAGGAAGGAAGGAAGGAAGGAAGGAAGGAAGGAAGGAAGGAAGGAAGGAAGGAAGGAAATTTCTGAATAGGATAGCCTAAGGCTAACTTGTGTTTATATAGATTAAACTGGCATAATTCCTCATTCAGCAATAATTAAAAGAGGCTACAATCAGTAACAAAAGACAGAAGACAGCTATGGAATCAACACAGTTCACAACTGAGCGGCAATAAGCTTCACTGTGAACAACCATTTCCTTTACCGTGTTCCTTACATACATACCTAAGAACATAAGCAGAACCTGGTTGCATCAGACCAGCCTTGACTAGTCACAGTGATCAGCAAAAATACCAGTGCAAACTTTTTAGGCGAGATCCAACCATAAATAACACTACAGAACTTTCTCATCTGACAAAAATAAAACTGAATAGATATTGTGGGATTTTCTTTTTTTAGTTACTAAAGGGCTGAAGGAGACTGAAAATTCAGCTTTTTCCAATTAAATGAAAAATGAAGATAGAAAATCAGCTGAAAAGATTTTAATTGGACATTTTAAAAAAGCACTAAAATCATGGGTTGCCTGTTTTATTTATTGCAATAATTAATATAGTGCCCAGTTCAAATGGCTTTGAGCAGTTACAAAATTAGAAACAGAAACAATCACAATAGAACTACAGCACAATAGTCCTGTGCCACTCAAAGTATCTATCCTGATAGTATAAGATCTTCAAAACAGCACAGAACCTTAAAAAAAAAAAAGAACAATTTAAAGGGTCTCTGAATATAAAGCTCCTAAAGCCCCTTGTCTGCCAGTAAGCCCCCTTGGACACAGAATTTACTTCCAAATAAGCATGCACAGAATAGGATTGAAAAGCTATCATAAATTATTTAAACATGTAAGTGATAAGGTCATGTATACATGACATCATATACGTATGGCAAATAGGTTGAGTAAACAAAGCACTACCTCTTCCTATGGGGAAACCCAGATGCTATGTTATTGAAAGCAAGAGACAAACTGCAGGCCATGGGATTTGGAGTCCTAACTCTGGAAAACATCATAATTACCCCCAATTTGGAACTTGTATTCTTGAGCAACCCACCAAGGATGGCATGAGAATGTCCCTATACTACCTCTTCACTTAGCTTTGGTCCTTCTTTTCTTTACATTATGCCATTAGTTCTGTGGATGCCTGAACTGCATTGCCAACAATCTAGGATAATCAGCAAGATGGCACTTTATTGGTGCCAGTTTTCCAAAAGCCAGTTGCTGCTTTGTAGCAGCTACACGATAAACAATGCAAACAATAACAAAAGTATTTAGAATATGAGCATGGGGTACCCATTTTCTAATAGTGGAAAAACTTAAGGGTGGCATATACTTTTGGTAAGCAACAGAGCTACAGGTTAAAGTTTCTGCAGTTTTGGTTCGTAGCTCAATTTGGTCTGCAAACACACCGAGATTAATGCACCATTTCTTCATTCCTGAACATTTGGGTAGGTTTTTTTGCTTGTTTGAATCAGTCCTCTTCTGCACACCAATCCCTCGGAAAAACCAAGAACTGTGAGGATTCCCCTTCCCTTTCTTTTCTGCCAACTGGTCAGTTAATTTTACAACACTAAATAATCAATTTCATAACCTCTTAGTTCACAATGTCAGTTGGAAAAAGTCAAGTCAGCTTGATTTTCTCTGCTTTTAGATGTAATATGCCTTTTCCTCTAGCAGAATCTCTTAAGAAAAACTGACAGAATCAAGCATTTGAACAGGTTTTGGCACTGGTCCTATAGGAGCACCTTCAATGTTTATCTTTTCTCCTTGGCAAACGAGTTGTGAGAAAATGGTGGCTGAAGGATAGGTTGGACTGGAGAGTGCACTCTTCTGTTTTGTGAGTGAAATGCTTGTCACACTGATAAAACACCCCCCAACATCAGCTCTTTTATTTTCTAGTTTTTAAGTAGTGGTTAAACCAGTTTTCCAGTTCTGATATTACAGGAAAATATAGTTTAATAACCAGAAAAAAGCAAACAAGCAGATATGCAGAGCAAGAAGGAAAGAAAGAGGCAAGAATGCAACAGTAATTTCTTTGCCCAAAATCAACACTGGAATGAAGAAATGCTGGGTTCATACATTAAACTACATTGTAATGCAGCTTGGTAACTGTGTCACCCCAGCTACTATGGTTAGGAAACTGTTGTTTATATATTAGCATAGGAGTCCATAATCTTTTTGGATCGTAGCACATTTGGAATGTTTATTTATCATATTTATCATATTTATATAGCCACCCATCTCATACAAGGTGACCTTATACAAGGTAACATGTGGAATGTTAACCACATGTTCTTGGCACTCCTGTAAAATGGTTCTGGGGATGGGTTTCCCATCCCCAAAGTGGCAGCCATAATTACTTACAAAGCACCTATTTGCCAGAATGCTACCTACGTTTCCTCTAAATTTCCCCTTCTGCAAAATGTTCTCTACTCTTCTGTTTTCCTTTTATCTTTTCCTGGAGATGTGGGCATATTTTCAAACAAACCACTGGGCTATAGTCATTCATTATTTTAATATTTTAAGAAAACTTATGAGACCCAAGTAGGACTCTAAGGAATTCTTGAAAATAAAAATTGAAACTATAGGCTGTTACTTTGCTTTGCAGTGTATTCATTTCCCGATTCTTAAATTACAATAATTTTGACCGAAGTAAAAGTTGGGTGGAGGCAAGAAGATTGGCAGACAACAAAGATGTTTGTGAGCACACTGCCACCCTAGGACACCTTATTGGAGACCCCAGGCTTAGCATAACACTTACTTCCTAAGAATATGAACCTATGAAATTGTTTAAATGTAGTTAAAGTATTAGTAAGTTGATAAGTGACAGTATACAATATATTTATCATAAATCAACATACTGCAGTATTATATCCACAAGAGAAAATGCCCTATTTCAGAAGATAACAGATGTACTAATGGAAGAGCTAATTAAAACCAATAATTTAAATTGCTTTGGTTTATAGTAATTCATTAGATAAGAAATTACTGTAGTGTTATGATGCAGCTGTAACATAACAAAGATGCAGGAATGCTACAAAATAAAACCAAAATATACTGTTGCTCTCAATTGTTAAATCCAACTAAATCACAAGAGCGCAAAGAAACACAGAATATACAAAGTGAGTGCTAGCTAAGCTGACTTATTTCTAGAATACAAACATGTTTTTGTGTTATATAGTATCTGGAGCACCAAGCAGTTATTCTAGTGAAATCTGAGCACCGCAGCACCAAAAAATAAATTTTGAAACTTCAGGCATCTAAGGCTAAATTCAATGTAACACATTATTAGCTATGATTTGTCTGCTCCTCACAAACAGAACTTTCGAAATATGAAGTCCTGCTTTTCCTAATTAGCGCTGTGGGGGAAATTGAGACTGTGGACTTATTGAGTGTACTCATTTGGGTGTTTCTTTTGAGTCCTACTATCTATCCATCTGTCCATCCGTCTGTCCGTCCGTCCGTTCATCACAAAGCAGGCTTTCAACCTGTCAAATCTAGTAGAGTTGCTCATTACAGATAATTTAAGAAGTTCAAGAATGAAAGAGAATGGGAGAATCAACCATTCCTTACCACAAACCCATATTCATAAATATATTTATACATAAAGCCATATTTATAAATATTTTAAATAAGCAAATTACCTCAGCAATTGGGGCTTAAGTGCCCTCTGAACATGAGGTTACATGCTATTTGAGGCTGCAATACTTTACCACAGTGAACTCACTGATACTTGCTTTAGTGTAGGATAGTAAGAATTGTACTGTTAATCAATGGCTTATATTTACAGACTGCCTTATTCATAGTAACTCTGGATAGCGTAGAGTTAAAACAATGCAACAAAAAGGCAATAACTTCTTCCTTGACATTCTTTCATGGATATACTTTTTAATTTCCATGGGATTTTTGTATTTCTTTAATCAGCTGTATATTTTTATTAAACCCATCATTAGCATCTTTTCTGTTACCTTATGCTGCTATTTTCCTGACAATCGCTTTTTAATTCTCACTTCCGCTATGGACAGAAGAATTGTTCAGGATCAGATCAAAAGCTTATTGTGTATATTTATCATCCCCCCCAATGGCTAACCCAATGCCTATGGGAAGTCCACAAGCAAGATATATAAGTGAATTCCCCAGCAAATGACTGATATTTAGAGACACATTGCTTTTACCACTTGTGGTGCTATGCGTTATACATATCCACTCAAAGATAGACACCCTTGGGTCCAATGAGAATTGCTTCCATATAAGGATATACTGGATTTCAGCTGAGCAGAACAATCTTTCCTGCATTTATGAAGTGCAGGAGGATGAGATGGAGAGATCTCCTGCAGGACAACCTATTGTCCTGGCATAGCATCAGCAATTCTATTGCACTACTGTTCTGCTTTGGACACCGTGGAGGTAGCTATTCCCCTCCCACTAATTGCAATTGAAGAGAATTTGCTATGCTATGGAAGGTTTACACATATCATTTTTTGTAACATGTCAGATATGTAAAAGGGTGAGGGTACATTTTCACACTGCCTCTGACATGCTCCATGCATGTCCAATTTCCCCCCAGTTGCTGGGCAGTGTAATAGTTGCTCCTTGGCTGAAGTAATGGCTTGTAGACAATAATTTTATTTACCTTTTATGTCATCTCTGCTTCCTCATATCTTGCTAATTTCAGTATACTAAGATATAAAAAAGGATCAGACATATTTTATAAAAACAATACAATTTTTGGAATGTGAAATACAGTTGATCTAGCTGAAACTAACAAGCAAATGATTCAATCTGGTAACAAAATCAGGCTATAATCTTAAACATATGTACTAAATCCCACTGAACTCAATAAAAGTTAGTTATCATTAAAGTTGCACAAGATTGTATAATCAGGCTTGCAAAAAGTTGCGCTAAAAATGTGGTATGAATATCCTGCAACTGCTAAACATTTTATTGATTAGAGAAAGATAGTGCAAGTAAAACAAGAGTATAATTGAAAGATATATCAAAACAAATGGATAAGAGATTAAGATGATGTAAACAGGAATGCGTGGCCAAATACAGAGAATAGCTTCTCTAATTTTAGTTTCCTACTATTATCTTTTCTACACGAGATGCAGAAGCTTATCATAGTTTGTATCTGGTCAAATCTATTTAACACACACACCCCTTCACTGCAGATTTTTGCATTTACATTAGAATTGCCAATGCACTTTCTAAAGATACTATCAAACTTGTTGAGTCAGGATAGATTCAATAAGCAATTGTGGATCTTATTTTACTATAGATTTTACCAAACAATATTAGAAAATCATGTTCAATTTTGCACAACAGGCATATTAAAATGCACTTGTGAGATGGAATAAGATTGATATCAATTTTTAACAATAAACAACAACATTCAAATAAGAGTTGCATTTGAAAAATGTGATACATGAGAGAGAAATCTTGGGAAAAACAGATTCCATTCTAGAAAGGGTATCTGCAGAAATTAAATGGCTGAAATACGTAGACTGAAGCTTAGAAACCATAATTGCTTGTTATTTTTAGTTTTACTGCAATATGTTAGTTATTCAAGGCCTATATTAACACAGTGATTAGGATAACAGGCAAAGAGGCACATCAGGGCCATGAATATTGGCCCGTATGAGGAAGTCCTAGGCTATTTCTGCAAGAATTATGCTATACAAACCTGATTGCATTGTCATAAGATTAACATGTTCTTTGAACAATATCCAAAGCACTGTTAATATCCTGAACTATCTTGTTATTCTGCTAGACTAGAGGATAGATTCCAGCAAAGATTAGAGCTTGACTGGCCCAGAACTGAACAATCCATAGAATTCCTTGATAGGGTTATGCAGAATAACTAGGCTCTAAGCAAAAATGCATTTTCCAAATCATTCCAAACACTAAATTGATATAATTCAACAATTTGAAATAGTTTTTGAGTTGAAGCATTCCAATGTTTTAAGTCAAAACATTATGATACTTGAGTCAAAACATAATTTCAAATGGAATTAACATTTTGAATCAAAAGGACAATCTGAATTGCAGCTGATCCACACATGTTTTGCCCTCCCTCCACAGGATGCTTCCCATAATATCCTCCTATGAAGGCTTTTGGAATCTGTCTATGTTTAAGGCTGATATTTGAAATGTGGTAACTGTATGAAGGGAAGAGAAGATTGATCTAAGTCTTTGTCACTATAATGGTTTCAGTTTCAGTTTATTATGATCAAAGATCAGCCAAAAATGCAGTTCAGTACAAAATACAATTTAAAACATAAATAACATATCCCAACAAATGCCATTAGTACAAATTAAAACCCTAAAATCTTGTGTTGCCAGTAAGCAAGATAGCAACACTTTGCAACCTGCAGTTCCCCATAAGTGGGAACTCAATAAACCTTACATAAAAGAAACACTGCCCTCCAAAAAGGTGAGATGTACTTTGAAGGCTTTAACAAATGGATCAAGTTTACTATAGAAAAACAAGTTATTTTTCAAGTGCAGGAAGAAATGTAAACAGAGAAGCCTTAAACATGTGCTAGGAATGGAGTAGGAAACTGTATCATTTATGTATTCAGTTCATATGGGCACCCACTCAACAGGCAACTCTGGGCAGCTAACAAGGCTTAAACATATAACATACAAAGAAAAATGACAAAATAATAAAACATAACACACTGGGGGCCAGATATACAACTTATAACTGTGTTTTTTTCCCAGGTGCTGGCCAGATACACAACTAGAAGAGTCAGGTCTTCATAGCCTTCTTGAAGACCAACCAAATTTTTGGGAGGAGGTTATTCCACAGGTAAAGCACTGCAGTACAGAAGTCAGTAGGCAGTGTGATTTTATACATGAGGTAAAGATACTTGTTAATCAAGCTCAACTCCTGATGCCTGCATCCATCCTATACATTTGGGGTAGGGAAGTTATTTTGTAGTTGCAGTTGGTAAAAAGTTTGGATTCAAACCAATCAACTGCAAATAATCCAAAATCAATTAAAATATCTCCATCTACCTGCCATTGCTCTTTTCTTCCATGATCCCCATTTTTACTGCATGTAAATCTGTAATTAATTTGTTAGTTTAATTTTCAAATGTAGAAAAGACAAAATAAAACACAAGACTCTCATAACAAACATAAACACCACTACATTAAGCAATTAAGCCCAGAGTCGCTGGGAGTCGGGCAACATAAATAATATGCTAAGAGAACTAATGGTCTAAGTATAAATGTTCAATAAGCATTCTGCAATAAAATATCTATTTTATCCATATTCTCCCTAAATATTTTTCTAAGACGTGGACAAGATTAACTTAGAATATATTAGCATATTCATTGAGTCTCAAATCACAAAACAATTAAGTTTACTATTACCTCACTTCCCCTTTCTATTAGATTATTGTCCCAGAGTATGTATCAGCTCCTCCTCCTCCTCCTTCTACCTTCTCCCTCTCATCCTAGCATGTGATTCCTGTGTGTCTCATTTTAAATCTCACAGCCTCTTAATTTTAAACTACACAGTCTTTATTACCCAGCTGTAACTGGAGGAAATAGGGCAAAAGCATCTATGAACCCACCTGGCCCCACATGAACCCACCTTTGCCTGTAAGAAAATATGCCCCTCTTTGTGATGGTTTTGTTACTCCTATTCTTAAATACATATATCAAATTGTTATTACTTCTGATCACCAGTTAACAAGCCATTTTACTTTGGTGTTATGTATAAAAATAAAAAATCAGAATGTACGAAAAGTACTCTCATGAACTGAAATATATTTTGCTCTTTAATACTCTTTTTCGAAAAGAATATTTTTTACAGACCACTGGCCCCTTTATTATTCATGACACTCTTCCAGCAAGATATTACATAATTAGGATGCTTTCATTGTGAGAAAATAAGCTTTTCTAACAATATTAAGATAGTTAAAAAGTAAAAATTATCTTTAAAAAATAAACAACTCTGCAAAATCTTTTATGTAAGTGTAAGGCCCCAGTATATTTGGTCCAATGTTCAATCAATCCTATAGCTGTTCAATAAAAACCTAACTTGCTGGCCATAATGGGACTCACTCCTGTGAACATACATGTATAACTAGAGGAAAGTCATTTTAAACTCAGTTCTGGAGAGTCACACTGAATACTAAAATCAGTGACAAGGTCCACATGCTTAACACTAAACCAGAATGAGGTTTACTAGGTTTAGCAAGTTGCGTGAATGCAGCCATTGTGGTTTGTAAGCCACAGTTTGATTTAGCACAATATGTGAAACCAAACAACTCTGGGTTAACTAACAAAGCACAGTTAAGCAAACAGTGGCTTAACATAACAGAGAACTCAGTAGGTTCACCTTAGACCTCAAAATTGTAGTTAGGGTCTTAACAACAACTACTGTATCTCTTAGGTAATAAATATTATAATTCTAATATGGAGTTTCATTCATATGACACATTTCACCTTGTTACTGAATTAACCAATTTTCTTGGTTTGTTCAACACACTGAACCACAAACTAAAGAAGCAGACTGAGATTGCACAGCATACTAAATCTCAAAATAAAACACACACACACAGACAAAACCAAAGTGAATATTAATGAAGCTTAACATACTTGACCATGCAGTTGTTTGGCCTTTGAATTGGTTTAACCTATATAAATACATCCTATGTATATAACATAGAGATACACTACCAATAGCATTTGTCACATTCATCCTGATGATGTTAACAAGGCCTATGCGCTTCAGCAAATATCCACTATTTTTTATTCACATTAGCAAGACTATTTTACAGTGCAATCCCCTTATGTCTTTTCTCAAAAACAGCCTCACTGAATTCATTGGGATTTACTTCCCAATAAAGGGTTTAGAATTGCAGCTCCAATGGTGATTAAAAAATTGGTAGAATTTATTTGTCCACATGAGCATTAATGGCATGAATGGAATCTCCCACTTCAGTGTTACCAAGTGTAATCCAGCTATGTTGAGAGAAAACGCAAAACTGGTTAAACATTCTCTCTAGCTACGCATACATAACCTGCAAGCATTTCATTAACATTTATGATTCTAATCTGTGTTGAAACAACTTCTTCTGTGCTTCAACAGATGGGGGAAGGGGAAATAATTGAAATATACCAAATATGCATTAAGAAACAAAAAGCTAAACTGACAAATTATTTTTATAAAGAAAAGGTTAAGATACGTTGTGAGCCAGAAGAAATTATAAAGATAATTGCAAAGACTGAACTTTTTAGCAAGGATACTCTATACATTAACCGTATATCTGTAAGAACAATACATTAAATACAAATTAAAAACCACCACTGCTAATTATTATGAAGCAGCTATATGTTTGTTTTTGAAGCAGTGAGCAGTTGTGTGCGCAGTGAGCTGTTAGATGTGACAACAAAACCGGCTGCACGCAGGCAGGGTTGGGTCTAGGAGTTTTTGGCTGGTAGAGAAAACCAAACATAGAAAAAGCTGGGAGCCTTCTTTTCAGGGCTAATGGGAGGGAGGCAAGTCATGGGAGCCTTGCTGGGGGATGGGAATAGTGGAGGGGGAGGGGGAAATGCAGAGCAAGGCCTGAGAATTATCCTCAGTCCTCTGCTCTGTTCAGCAGGACTAACAGGAAGATGTGAAGCCTTTGTAGCTACAGATGGGAGGAGAAAAACAGCAAGAATCAGCTTGAAAATTCTTAGGGTTTTTACCCTATTTCTCAGGGTTAATAGGGTAAATAAGACATACTAAATGAGTAGAAAACAAATCTTCCAATCATTTTTGCCCCTGTCTCCTAGCTAGTTTAATTGGAGGACATGAAATTCTGGTAAAAATCCAGAGTTAGGATTTGTGGAGTCCTAGTGCTATGCAGTGGGCCTGAACAGTCTTAATTTTCTTTACCTGGGAAACACACTCAACATATAATTAATTGTGGATGGAAATAAAATATCCAGCAGAAAGTGGTACTGGAGAATTATTTTATTCAGAAAGGGAAATAAATCCAAGATTTTTGACCAAAAATCAGTATGTATAATAATTTTAACTTAGCTTGATCCCCATAAAAGAAGGATCCTATGAAACTGTATATTTCAAATATGACAACATTGGACTCGCCTGTTTAAACTGGAATTTAATGAAGAAACCAGAAATATAAACCTATAACTTTTTTTTCCCCGCAGCATTAATGGGAAGAAAGGGTAAGTTCAAAAGGAACCACAAAATACATTAAATACCCATAAACTAGTCAACAAATTACAACAGTTGTGTTTCTACAATATGCTAAATCAAAATAAATATTATGGCCAGATTCACACAAACACTAAGCTGTAAGGCTATGTTTGTATGGTATGTTAATCATGGGCTTACTTACCTTTTACTCAACCTAATTTCCTGAGTCCACATAACATATAAAGTAAACATGCTGGCTATCTCTGCACAAAGTGCTTGGCTAAAACGTGATTAAGCACTGTGATTCAATGCATTATCCTCAGCTGTTGTGATTTGTAAAACCATGGATTATAGTTCAGCACACCTTGTGAATGCAGCCTCATTCTTACACATTAACTACGTCTGCAATTCCCTTTAAAAACACCACCTTTTAGAAAATCAGAGTGTGCTTAAGTAAGTGAAAATCTAGAAGGCCAAATTCACCCCAGCCCATTTATAAAGTTGTCTAGCTTTCGCCCAACAAAACCTCTGAACCCAAAGACACTCACTCTTATTAAGCATTTCAGCCACTTTCTCCAAAGCTGAGCAATAGGCCAACAGCTCTGTAACCTTCTCTGGGAGTTGTGCACTGACAGAACCCTCCCTTTATTATGCACCTCAGTTGCTGTTCACAAGCCGAGATACAGGGAAACAGCAATGAGCCACTGACACACCTAAAAAACCGGGCTCTGCCAAAGAAGCCTCTGTGGGAACAATGCAAAAAGTCTCTTCCCTGCTTGGCTGGCGGTGAAAATGAGTTCAGGGGAAGTCCTTGGCTCTCTTTGGAAATCTGGCCCCCATTTAAACAAACAAACTCCTACCTGAGTTCTGTGGGACTTTTGTCTGCTGAAATATGCCCAAGGCCCTTTCGCTTTCAGCCCCCTTCCTTTCACTTTAATCTTTCTGGTTGGGTTGTGTTCAACTGAACCATGTTTTCCCGAATTAACCCTGTGGCTTGAGCTCAGGCGGCACCCTCGAGCCGCAGAAGTGGCCAATTACAGTTTCGCCGTGAGGCGGCTGTGAAGCCAGCCGCGCGCGCCGGGCAGAGTCTGCCCCAGATCCAAGGAAGAGAAACGGCCGCGCGTGAAAGGGCTCCCTCAGCCCTTCTCGCGGCTCTTCTCCGTTCGTCCTCAGACCGAGGCTCCCCTTCCCTGCGTCCCTCCGCGGCAGGCAAGGGGTCCCCCCCGCTCTCTCTCCTAACTTTTCGCCCCCTCCCCGCCTGGGCTTCATTCCAACGCTTCCCGTTCGGCAACGACCGTCGCTCTGGGCGGGCGACCTGGCTGCTGGACAACGGGGAGGCTGAAACACGGGGATGGAAAGCGCCTGAAAAGAGCCAGCCGCTTCCCCCCTCGCCCCGCTTCTGTCTCGGATCGGAAGGGTGTCTACCCTGACTCACTTCCAGGGAAGCTCCGGACGTGCGGAACGTCGCCTCCTGGGGAGAAAAACACGTTTGTTTCAGTCCATCTATGGGGCAAGTCTGACGTTAGAACAGTGTTTGTATTGCGATCAGGTGTTTAGCGACTAAATGCCTGCATTGGGGAGGGGGGGGCGATCTTTTTTTTTTTTTAAACCAGCTACTCCTTATAATTAAAGCAAAACTCCAGGCGGAAGAAATACCCCCGAGGCGGGTGTAAATAGCCCGCAGGTCCGCCGCGGCGAGCTGTAGCTCATTATTTCCACGTACATCAGGAAGCGGCCCTCCGAGGCGAGGCCTCCTGCCCGAAAGCGGAGGGGCGCGGGGGGGGCTGGAAGTGGCCCACCCTGGGGCTCGTGGCGAGGAGGACGGAGACCGCCTCCCCTGGCTCTGGGCGAAGAGGAGGGCAGACTCCTCACCGGAGCTCGCTGGCTCGGCTGGGCTTGGCGCCTCTGAAACTCGCTGAGAAGCGCCCCCGGCGAGGGAGCGGAGGGGGGAGGGCGGGTAGGCTGTTCCCAGCTCCGAGCCGCGTTTTCCCGCTCGCTAAACGAGCTCTTCGGCTCGCTCGCTCGGCTCTCTCACGCGCCCCCTCCCTCGCGTGCCTCCGGATGCTTCCGCCGCGGCCGGGACTCCTTCCTCCCCTCCCCCTCCCCCACATCTAAAATGGACGCGTTTCTCCGCAAAACCCTGGCTTGCGGGGCGCGCGAAAGGCCAGTCCGGCCCTAGCGGCCGTCCCCTCGCCTGGAGCCGACGGGGGGCCAAGAAAAGCCGAGTTGAGTCTCGGGAACTCTTTGACGTGGTTGCCACAGGCTCGGCGGAGGGATCTGGCGAAGAAGTAGCCGAGCGATACTGCTGCGGAGCTGCTCGGCGCTTCCTGGAAACTCCCGCTTAGGCGCGGGTGGGGTCGTCAGGCGCGGGGGCGGGGAGAACGTCCTGCCCTGTGAGGGGAGTGGGCGGGTAGTCCGTCAGGTGAAGGTGAAACTCAGCCCCGGGCCGAGGACAGCACTCTGAAGTAACCAAGCGGGGGCTTGCTCTGCGGGGCCTGCCGTCTTGGAACGGGGGGGGCAGAAAAGCGACTCCCCTCCATTGTAAAGGGGACCACACGACTGACCCCCCCCAAAGAAATCCAGCCCCAGAAAGAACAGCGGCGCTGGGTCTCCGTCCTCCGAACAGGCGCGCACAAAGACTCCCCTCCCCCGGCAAAAGGCGTGGGGGGCGGCATGTCGCCCCCCAAGAAGTGTCGGGGCGCTTGGCTTCAACACGAATCTGCACCCCCGATATGGAGGCCGGGGGAGGGAAGGGACCCCTTTATGGAGAGGGAAACCCCCCCAGTTCGGGGTTAAAAAGGCGGGGGAAAGAGTAAGCCTGAACCCCAAATTAGCCGAGCGAAGGAGCCCTTTCTCCTGCTCCGCAGGCAGGCTGGACCGCCCTTCCCAACGCGGGGATCCAACTTTTCCACGCACACCTCCATCCCAAAAGGAGTTAAGCAAGCCACACACACACACACACCGAAAAAGAAGTGGGGAGCAGTAGCAGCAGCCCCGCTTCCTGCAGATTTGGAAATCTAGCACAGGAGCGCAACAGCTTTCGAAAGCGCCCTCCCCGTTTCCCTCTACATTTAGTTTGCTAGTGCTCCCTGCCCCCTCCTTACGCACGCACTTTTCCCCTCCTCAGTCTCCTTTCAGAGACCTTCAATTTATCCCATCACCAAGCTGCATGTCAGCTGGGAGGTGGGGAAGAGGCTCGCTGCAAACTGCAGAGGGTTAATGGCAGAGAACAGCGCTGGGGGAGGGGAGGCCGCCTTTGCAAATGGAAACATCGGTACAGAAGCATTTAGCACAACCGGGAGGGAAAACGGCCCAACTGCAGGGAGGGAAACAAAAACTCTCCCTTTGCTGCCCTCTGGTGCCAGGTCTTGCAAACTCCTTTCAGGCAGGAAGCGAAAAATGAGTACTGCACAGTAGTGTATATGCGCATTAACTAAACTGGGGAAGCGGGGGTGTTGTGTTTTGCTTTTGGTGGGGGTGGAAGGCTATTTGGGTTGAAACAGTCCCTGCACATAGATCTATATCCTTGGATGGCAAGAGAGTTAGCTCAAGTTCAGATGAAGTATGCTGCCATATACTGTATCTGTATCTTACGTGCCTGTTTTGTAAGCCTCTCTATCGCTGCAGGCTTTATCTGGAGTTTGGATGAGGATTTAAATTAGGCAAGGAAAAAGCAAAGGGTGTGTTGTGAAAGTGGAAGGGATGTGTCAGAGAATCAATGGTTATTCAGTGAGAGAGGGGGCTCTGTTGGCAAGACATTATTTGATTGATTACGTGCCAACTAGTCAGGGTCAGCTCTTAGCATCCATATAGATCAGTGTTGTCCAAACTTGGCCACTTTAAGATGAGTGGACTTCAACTCCCAGAATATGGCTGGCTGGGGAATTCTGGGAGTTGAAGTGCACTCGTCTTAAAGTGGCCAAGTTTGGACAACACTGATATAGATAGAACTTCTCCAGGATGATCTTCCCCAGCTTGGCCCTTCAGGTCTTCCTGTAATCAAGTTCACCCACCTGGCTGCTGGTTGTCCTCTTCTTTTTCCTTCCACCTTTTGTGCCTATCCATAAGATTCTCAGGAGAGGCCTGCACATCAGGCAGCCTACCAAGCAGCCTTGTGTGACCAACTGGCGTTTCTTGAAAAATAATCCACTGCCATCAAATATCACCACCACCACCAGGAAGGATCCACCACTACCAAGGTTTTGGCAGCCATTTCCACTCCAAAAGACAGGCTACTGAGCACCTCCAACACCTCATGGGCACCGTCAATTCCAAAACTGCCACCATACCTCTAGCTGCCAAACAGCCGCTTGGCCCGGCAGTATTCCTTTGCAGCCCACAATAATTTTTAAGGTATTAATCTGATGCTTTTGTCTCTATGAGTTGTGCAGGCATGCTCAGGAGGCTTCTCCAAACCAAAGTTCAAAAGTACCAGTATTTCTGTTTTACGTCTTCGAAGTCCAACTTTCAATTCCATTGAGTTATGCAATTCTGATATTTGTGGTGGGTATAGACATGATATGGCATCTTTTCCAAGGCTTTGATTGCTAGCCTAGCAAGTGCTAGTCTGCAGTATATTTCTGGATCGCTGGTTCCGTTACTGTTCATTTTATTTATATCCTATCTTTATTTTTTTACAACTCAAGGTAGTGTACATAATATTCTCTCCCATTGATAGTTGACCCTAAAAGGCAGAAGTTATTAATCATTTCAACATCTTTGTTGTCAGTGCTAAGGCTAGTTGCTGATCCATTGTCATTAGTTTGGTCTTCGTTATATTTAACCTTAATCCCATTTTTTCCACTGTGCTCCTTGTCTTTGGTTAGTAGAGTTTCCACATTATTTGCATTCTCAGCTATCAGAGTAATGTCATTAGTATAACACAAGCTATTGATGTTTCCTCCTCCAGTTTTAAGACCATGCTCATCTTCCAATCCAGCCTCCCTCAATACTTATTCAGCATATAGGTTGTCAGTCTGTTTTGCCATGTTCCATCTGGACTATGGCTTCCTGTCCTGCATATAGGTTTTGCATGAGATTCCCATTTTCCTAAAGACATTCCACAATTTGACATGGCTGATACAATCAAGGGCTTTTCTGTAATCTGTGAAGCACATACTGACTTCTTTTCGGTAATCTTTGGTTTCTCAGTTATCCAGCATGGGCCAGAATGATGTCTCTTGTTCTTTTTCTGTTTTACCAAGAAAACAATATGGCAGAACATACTGGACTGCATGCCAGCCAGCTACATTGTAAGCAGGTATGTTGTGCTAACCCAGTTCCAGTGTGTTGTATCAGCCCAGGAAGTTGGGTTAATTAAATGAAATAAGCATGTGGTATGTCCACAGCCATTGTGAGGAAACAGGGAGGGATTCTGGTATTTACCATAAAAATTAAATTCTGGTAGAAGCTGTTATAAATGATTTATCCATCATTCATTTATAATATAATCCAGAGACCACAGCTCAAGTAGAGGACAAGTACCATAAAAAGACTCTTGAAGAGAAAAAAAGCTAAAAAATTAATTAGTAATATATATAAGATTTTTGTGCCAATGGAATTTGTGGTGTCTCCCATTGACTACCTTGTACAAATGACATAAATAAGCACAAAGGTGTTTAATATTATTAGAGGTGTTCAATATTTGGGCAAAGGTGCTTCAGATCTGGGACCACACTGGATCCAATGCGTATTTGCCTGCTGTGGTCCAAATACTGCACACTAATTCATAACTCAGATGGTTGGCCTTGGTTGCCAGTGGATATCCAAGCCCAATTCAGAGTGCTGGTGTTAATTGATAAAGCCCCACTGGCTTAGCTCCTGTTTGCAATGAAATTTGTTCCTGTTCAGGTTTCTAGCCGTGCCTTTTCATGTACTTCATTACACGCTCCCCAAGTATTCCTCTGTGGCCATTACATGTATTCAATCCTCCTTGGACATTCCCAACCACCACTATTTCTTTCCCAACATTTTTGTATTACTAGAACTCTTTGAGCTCCTCTAAACTTTCCAATACTTCCCTCTTATATATAGATTACCACTCTGGCTACATATGGATCCACACTTAGAGTAAATTTACTATAAATACGTAATATGTACTAGTTTACATTCTATACTAACTTGTCTTTTCCAAACACTTTCCATTGCCTCAGTATTTTTTAGGCAATAGAATATACATGCACACATATCCAATTATTAAACCAGTTTTCTCTCTCAAAATAAGGGGACATGATAGTAAAACTGCTGATAGCAATTCAATATACTGATAGTTTTAGGCTGCAGGCACTTCTCCTTCAATCATTGAAGCAGCCTTAAATTTAGGGCAGGGACATTGTAAAAACAGTAATGTAGTACATTACATTCCAACTTTTCAGCTTCATACACAATACATAGATACACATACAAATATAACATGTTTAGCCTAGTAAGATGTTGTAAGACGTAAGAAAGATTTCTCTTTGTTCCTGCCTTTGTACTTCCTCAATTTAATTTGAATGTGGAAGACAATTTAATTTGGTATAAGGAATATTACTGATGCATTCTAAAGTTAGATTTGTTTTTATCTAATCTTAGAACTTGGTGTCTCTTAAATGTGGATCAGGGAAAAATATTATAAGGTTTCCACAGTGAAGGCTGAAACAAGATGAAAAAATTAAACGTCCTTGTTGTAATTGCAAGGTAAATGTGTATCTCTCTGCTTCCTACTTCATGCTTTAATCATTTTGACACCAGGCTATACAGCAGTAATTTAAAATTAATGTGATTGACATTCGATGGATAGCAAAGCCCAACACAGAGCTCCACCTCCTAGACAGGATGGCTCAGGTTGAGGTTTCAATTGGTTGCTAGACTTCAGACAGCTGACACAACACCCAGCAAAACACAGCAAACAATTAATCCACTAATTTCATTTTCTCTTTAATTTGAAACCAGAAAATTGTTAGCCATCAGCTCGGAAGCATAGCTGTCTAGTCTCATGTTTCTGTGAAGAGACAGCACTTGTTATGTTGGTCAAAGTGGGAGAGTGGGTGTCACAAAAGTAGATATGGCAAAACATTTTTATTAACTGGATTGTGCTCCTTAAATATTTGAAGCACGCAGAGCCAAATGAAGTTAGTGGGTACATTTCGAGAAACAAAGGATTTTAATGAGGGAGATAGACAATAATATAATGTGGTGGTTAGCCTTAACGTGAGGCAACCGATTAAGGATGATCTGTCTACCTTTAAAATAGTTTGAGGTGATTTAACATTGTTTTAGCAGGACAGGCTCATCCTGAGTGCAGATTAGAAAGGAGCTCAGAATGTATTTATTTTCACAGCCTTCAACAGTCCTTCAATTTCTAGCCCAAAATAGCCAAGAAATAGGCAACTGGTGCTTTTTTAATGTTTTCAATCAGCTCTAAAATGTTTTGGAATTCCTCAGCCACCATGGGTAGTGATTAGATACTGTAGTGACCACAGTCCAATATATTTGGACATGAAGTTGTCTGACCTTTGAATTACAGGATATATGAAATATATTCCAGATGTGATAAAAGAATTCCCAAATCAGGATCGATTCCTGGTACCTTCATGACAGTAGTTGTCTTAAGAGCAGTTTGGAAGTAGTGTGCCACTGTCTTCTTCCATTTTTTTCCCCACTTACCTGTGTAGCTTACATCCCTAAGATTTCCTGATAGTCACCCATCTAAGAATAATTAAGTCTGGCTGTGCTAGAACAGCTAAGTATTGTTACCTGCTGAAGACACTTGGAGGTGTATCTTCTGACAATTCCCACCCAGTCAGGGAGGGTGTGTTACAGACCCCATCAGTGAGAGAATGTTGGCTGGTGGGGCCCAGGAGGAGAGCCTTCTCTGCCATTGCCCCTGCCCTCTGGAATACTCTCCCCACAGAAGTGCGGCTGGCCCCTACCCTCCCGGCTTTCCAGAAAGAATGGAAAACCTGGCAAGAAGAGTTTTAACCAACCCTGGGTGTGGCTGGCACCCTGATGACATTCCCCAAGCCTAACAATTTTTAGCTACCATCATTTATCTTGGAAGATACTTAATATTTATTTAGGATAAATTGTTAAATTGTTATATTGTATTTTTAATTAATATTTATCTTTTCTGTAAATTGCCCAGAGTTGTTTTTTAACGACATTGGCAGTGACAAATTTGATAAATTAATTAAATAAATAAATAAAATTCACAATGGACAGTGTTGCCTCCAAGGTGAAAGGAAGTTTTTCACCTTCACCTTGCTATGGGATAAAAGTAAAATGACACCATTGTCTCATCCTATTCAAGAGTAAATACCATACTAGCTGTTATACTAATGTTTTCTCAGTGATATCTGTGAATGCTTCATATGAAATTTTGAAGGTACAATGGTATACATTGTGGCTTTGATTTTGCATTTGGTACTAACCAGTCTCTGGGAGGTATCTAGAGGACTAACCGGTCCTATTTTATTGGATTAATTTTAATGGGGGGGGGGGCTGGGAATGAGTACAAGGTGCAAGGCAGGTTTCTGCTTGATTCCTGCCTCTGATGAATAACATCTGATTGTGAGACCACTGGTTGAGACCAGAAGGTAAAAAAACCCTATTTAAAAAAGGAGTGGTCCCACCTTTTTCAAAGCGACCAGTAGAATAGCCATTCTTGAAACAAACATGGTTGAACCTAGAAGAATGTATTAATTATAAATCGGTGGCAAACCCCCTTTGTTGAGCAACGTGCTTAATATGGTAGTGATGGACTTGATCCAGGTTCTCTTAATTTTGTTTGCCCAACTGGAAAGCTATTATTGGGAAAAGACAGAAGGATGTCACTCTGACCATTCTCCTTGACCTCTTAGTGCAGGGATAATCAATGTGAGACTCTTCAAATCCATATTATATGGCCCTGGGATATGCTTCTGATAACTCTTGAAAATTGGTGGCATCATTTCTTAGCTTGTTGAGGCAGGAAACACTTGAAAAATATGATGAGAGTCTTATAATAAGTTTAAAGACTAAGGACTCCCATGCTCAAAGTAAAAGCCATCCTTGCTTAAGTTGCATCATTGCCTTGCTCGCTCTGGCCCCCAGGCTTCCCAAAAACGTTAAGCACGGTCCCTGACTCCCAAAAGGGAACTACCTGTTTCTTAGTAGCAATGGTATAGTGGAGCTGTAACCCAGGTTAGGGAAGTGTGGGACTGCCTTGTAGATATGTTGCTTTGTTGTTGTTGTTGTTGTGTCCGACTCTTCGTGACCCCATGAACCATATCGCGCCAGGCCTTCCCGTCCTTCACTGCCTCCCGGAGTTTGCTCAGTCTCATGCTCATTGCTTCAGTGATGCTATCTAACCACCTCAGATATGTTGCTTATCCTTGATCATTTACAGGAGGTGATGCTGTAGATTCAGGTAGATCCTTGGATGAGAGCTACCAAACTAAGGCTCAATTTCAAAAATGTTGAGGCACTATCAATTAAGTGGTTCCTTGGTCCAGATGAGTGACTTTAGTCAGGGGAGGGGATGGAGCTGCATTTAAAACTTGGTGGTACTGTTAGGTTAGAACAGTCATTAGTGATCTAAATAACTCCTATAATGTGGAGTGCTTTTTAAAACCAGTTTAGTGGGTATTCTAGATATGCCTATATTTGGAGAAAAATATCTTGGATGCAATAATCCATGTTGTCTAAACTGCCATCAGAATTATTGTAATACACTATACATAGTCCTGCCTTTAAAAAGGGACTCACAAGGAAATAAGTAAATACAAGGCACAGAAAGAATATTAACTGAAAGTAGGTTTCCTTGCTGTATTTCAAGCTAAATAGACTGGAGAGTAACAAGGTCACTACAACAAACATATTAATAACTTTGTGAAGAAAGGTTATTCATGTACCTGGACTTGAAAATATCATAAAACTTAAAAGGTATAAATAAAAAATGCCTGTTACTTTATAAACAGCACTGCCTGTCATTAGTTCCATGGAAACTAATTTTGTAATTTGCAAACCAACAAAATGCTATTCAGTAACTCATCCACAGTTAGGATTCCAATTCTAACAATGGAGGAAAACCATCTTATTTCAGCAAAAGAGCACTGAAATCTCTAATTGATATAATTGAGCAACTGAGCCACTAGACTGATAGAACAGAGAAAGGGAGCAGGTGTCCTGCTTGAGGAGGAGATGGAAAGCCAAGAGGAAATCTTGGTACAGAAAAGGTAGAGGCACACTGTGACTATTAAATCACTTTGTAAAAATTGTAAACACTCATCCACCCCCACCCCCACCAGTTTATTTGCCATGTATTTTACAGCAGAGTAAGATTGACAGAGGTTTCATAGGCAAGTCTGTCCATGCAGCCTCTAAGGCCAAAAGCATCCAAAATAGAGTTGGTAATTGAAATAATTAAAATGCTGGCTAGTACAGTCTTTCTGGCATGTCCAAACTACTTGACAATATTTAATCATATTTAATTTGAAACTAATATAGGATTTCCTCATTATTAGCTTATATATAGCACTTAGTGTGTAAGAAGCTTTTCATTCTTTCTTTTATTGGTTCTTTAACTATCCTTCAATAGACCAAAGAACCTTAATTTTCCCAGCCAAAGTATCCGTGTTTTGACTAGCAAATCCGTCAGGTTAGTATCTTCTGTGGCCTCAAGGAAGTAATCTGAAAGTGATGATTTATAAATGACAATCATGTAGTCAATTAGCAAGTTCTGAGTAAAAATGGCAATCATAGTCAGTTAGCAGGTTCTGAGTAAATATATAAACAAGCACATTTTAACTTTTATATGAGTTAATCTGTGGACCTGCCAGTTACTATGTTCTATCAACTCATCTTCCCAATTTCTTGGTCTTAGAGTGAAAAGGAGAATAATAATAATTGTGTGTGTGTGTGTGTGTATCTGTGTGTGTGTATAGGAGTTCTATTTGCATACTATGGAGTCCTATCTACACAACATTTTTGTTGTAGTATCTCAGTATAATCCCACTAAGATATGAGGAAAGTCTCTCTGCTTGTGGAAACAGTGAATCATCACACTGACGTGATCTCAAATAAAAATTTATATCCCATCAAACTGAACAAAATTCAACTCAAGCTGATTTACAACTATTTAAAATAACCCATATAACAAATATTGTTTAACAACAGAAAACACCTGTCAAGAGAGCACAAGCTGTAAAAACAGATCATTCTGAATTTGAACAGGTTCCAAAAAGTAACATCTACTATAAAACTGTTTTCAAGACATGCATAAAAATGGGCAACTTTCTTTAGGGTGGCAATGCTTGTAAAATATGAGGCATGGAAGATAAAATGGACTGTAATAAAATTCAGATGCTTTCTACCAGGCTTAGCTGAATCATATCTGCTTCTTGTAGCCTTCTAAAATCAGAAGCTAAGACTATAAAATAGCCATTACTTCAATACCTCCAGTTGTATTAGACTACAGCTCCCAGAATTCCATGCCAGCAGAGTCAGTTGGCATTGAATTATGTAGAAATAAGACTTCAAGCTAAGAAAATTACTCTTGCATAATCACTGTTTCCATTGATTTGCAAAAAGCAGGTGACCATTAGAGTTTTTCTCTTTTGCATAGTGCTGACAAATCCCACACATCCAGCTCCTAGCAGTCCTCTACACATACCTGATGGTCAGACACACAGCCACAGGCCTATCACTTGTGCTTCTTCTTTCCTAAATGGAAGTAAGTTACAGTTCCCCTTTGAGTGATTATTAAAATGGCTCCTCCTATGGTCATAAAATCTTCTAGTTACCATTGGCGTTTACCAGGATTGTGCACTCTGGAATCAACACAAAGCCTTCTGGTGCTGCATGGCTTCCTAAAGTTGTGGATGTTGTACAGCCAGTTATGTTACATGATAGAATCATTAGTTTGGCAGGGATTTGAAGATTGTCTAGTTCAATTATCTGCACAGTGCAAATCCTCAAACATAAGAATGTTAACTACATTAAGATGACATGGTCCTCTAATCTCCATTTCTAGTGGAGAATCCCCAGTTTCCAAAGTCAGATTAGTGTACTGTTAAGCAATTCTTAGAAATTTCTCCTATACTTACCTGAATTCTGCTTTCCAACAATTTCCATGCATTGTTTATGGAGGAAAGGGAAAACAATATCTTCTGTAACAGCCATTCAGAAAGTTAATAACATTTATCCCCTTGATTTTCTGCATCCCAGGTTTAAACTTTCAACTGTTCCTCATCTGTTTGAAATATCACAGATATGCAAGTAGTAAAGCCCTTCTGTTCAGTCCATCTGGTTTAATGCTTTCTATAATTTCTTTGTACTGTATCCATGCTGGAAACTGTTTCCAAAAAGATACTACTTATGTGCTGTAGATCAACTAGTAAGAGTTCCTCAATTAGTGAGAGTTAAACCAGCTACCCAAATGCTTATAGTTGACATCAAACAAATCAGCATTATTGCATACCAGAAAAACTTAAAAGATGCCAGTAAGGTTAAGCCAATAATAAATATTATACAAGAAAATGTTTTTTTGAAGGGGAAATATATGGTTACTGGCCTCTGTTTATCCAAGTTTTCTATTCATATTATGTAAAAAAGGCTTTTATAAGAGAGTCACTAAATACATAAAAGAGAGTCACTAATACATAAAAAGTTATTGATTCTAAACAACATAACAAGTGGGATTTGATATTAGGTATAAAAAAGAGATTATATATTTCATGTGGGATTGAGTATCTGGCTCCCTATTTAGAAATGTTGCAAAGTAGGGCTTTTGACTTCCATTGATACAGGGGGTCCTCACTTAGCGACCACTTGTTCTGCAACCATTCAAACTTACAACATCACAATGAGTGGTACTCATGTCTGGTCCTCAAAGTTCTGACTGTCGCAGTGTCCCCATGGTCACATGATCGCCCTTTGTGACCTCTTTACTGGCTTCCTACAAGCAAAGTCAATGAAACTGGCAGGAGGTCACAAAGGGCGACCACATGACGTCCTCCCTTAATAACCTGCAGTGATTTGCTTAACAACAGCAATTGGAAGGGCCAGAATTTCTGTTAAGTGGCAGAGTCACATGATGTCGCGCTTTATGACCATGTTGCTTAGCAAAAGGAATTCTGCTCCCAATTGCCATCATTATCCAAGGACTACCTATATTCCATATTCTCCACTGCTATGTTGAATATGCTCTGTCCTATTGGGCTGTTTCTTTCAGGGAGAGGCAGGATATACCACCACATTACATTTTTAGCTGTCTCCCCACTGCAATCAGGGTACCTGTTTTTTCAGTGATAATAAACTGGAGATGATCAGCAATCTTTCTTCAATATTCCCTACTCCAGCCTTATCCTCATATAGTGGGAAACCTAGATTAGCGAATCCAGAATGGAGAAAGCTAAACAGATGGATAGAGAAAGACAGGAGGGGTAGAAATAAATACTGCCAACAGCAACAGCAGAGTATTCAGTAAAACTCAATATAACAATGTAGGTAAGGTAGAGACAATTCCAGCTAAAAATCAGTGGTGGCAAGCCAGCTGTGTTGAGACAACCTCCCCCTCTCCCCAAATAAAAACCAAGATCTTTATTAGAATACAGCTAGTCTCCGGGTTAAGAATGCCCAGGTTACAGACAACCCATAGATAAGAATGGAGCCTATTGTAGCAAAATCTGAATTAAATGCACAATGATTTGAGTTAAATACACAATGGTGTGGGTTCGTTACACAATGCTACTTATATGGTAGTATACAGTAATACTGTTCCAGCTTACATACAAATTCAACTTAAGGACAGACCTTGGGAACAGAACTCGTTCTTAAACTGGGGACTGCCTGTACCTCTTAAGGAAAAAAAATGCATGTCATTTGTAAATGTAATTGGGCAGTTCTCCTTGTCACATCTTTGCTCTTCTGTCACTATAAAGCAACAGACGGGTTTGATTTTACATTAAAGATCAACAGAAGTGAAAGAACTTCAGCCTTAACTGCAGGTATCACTGTTCCGGCCACACTGGAAAAAGCATTGGATGGAAAGTTGTGGCAAAAAGAGTTTCCTTTCTCTCCCCTGTATATTTCTTTTGATAGAACAGACCCTGTCCCATTTGTAAGCAAATTAGACAGCCACACAATTAAACAACATGTGGCACTCTATCCTTTATAGTTTGGGCCACATTGGAAAAAATCTATTGGGACATACTTCATTTTCTACTGAAAAGTCACTAAGTAGTGAGGTTTACAAATGACACATGATACACCGGGACAAAAAAAGGAGATCATAAGAATATGACCAGTAAGAGTGAGCTGTGTAAACATACTATTAGGTGGAACTTAGGGAACCCAACAGCACAGCTAGGATGGACAGGGAGATGCAAGGTTAGTCAGTAAAGTAACTTCAAGCTGCATGATATGATTTATTTGAAAATTCAGACAGAAACCCTGAGTTACCAGCTACACAATCAGTTAAATTAAAAAAAAAAAAAAGGAAAAGAGCAACAAATACTTTTTTTGGTTGCACTTAGCATCATGGAGGTGCTGGACTGTGCTGTTTGGCAGAATTTAAAACAAACCAACAAACAAACAGAAACCCTCTCCCCTTTCTCCATCTAGAAAACCTGGACATCTTCACCACAGGAAAGCATTTTCTTGCAGGCCCATTGCACATTGAAAAGCTAGATAGATTTCAAGAGTCAACTGGATTTGAGGATTTAGAAAAAGCAGAGTAATTCCAACCCGTCAGACTGAGTTGTCTCCAATCACATGATGTTGAAAAGGGAAAGAGGGAAGAGGTGGAACAGAGTTATGCAGAACTGTCTTGAGAAGCAGCCACATGGCTTGGATAATAAGGAGCAGGAAGTTCAGCTTGTGCACACGAGAACTCACAAATCATGTAAAAAGTGTGTGTCTGTACAGAGGGGATCCTTTAAAAAACAAAAAGAAAACATCTCCACTGGAGTGATCACTGTGAGAGAAGCAGAAGAAAGCACTGTTTCAGCTGTATCAGGTTTGAGTTGCAGAGATATCAACGTGTCTAAGGCATGGCCATTTGCAGGTAGAGGTGTTTTGCAGGAAGATTATTGCATGTTCATCTTCTTACCTACATCTACACAGATTCCTTTTTAAATAGCCTCTCTGTTCATTTAAGAAAACAACAACAACAAAAAAGACATCCATGAGGAGAACAAGAGCTAATCTTTCTGAAGGCACTTGGCCCTGATGGACTTCTTGGTGGAGTGACATTTTCCTGTTCCCCTGGAATTCCAGGGGAGTTTGTGCAGAGTCACAACTTGGAGTGAGATGGGGAATTACCCTGCATTCCCATATCACAGAGTTGTAGATGGGAGCTTCTTAACCCGCCTCTGTGCCAAGAAAGAGGCCTCAATAGGCTTCAGTTGGGGACTTGGCTTTGAATTGTTCAATGCAGAGTATGTGGCAGCCATGGCACCCTGGAAGAGAGAAGAGCCACAGGTGTTTGTTTAAGAGACAGAAGTATATAAGATATATAGGTTGTGTGCTGGGGGAGGATTGATCACCAGGGTTGACATAATTGACTATCTGCTGATAACTCAAGCCTCCAAAGCACTAAACAATTTCCCTATCCTATCTAGCCATACTGTTCGGACACATAGCATTTTCATTTATTTACACATTCTCAAGAATCCAACCTTTTCCTGCTGATATCTGGCGGGCATCAAGTTGAGGAAGGTGGTTTTAAAATATCATTCCAGAATGTGGTCTCCCAAGATCCCACTTCAGTGTGCAATGATGATAGGAGCAACTGGTAGACTCACTTTTGCTAGTGCCACAGCTCTTACTAATGTCACAACTAACTGCAGTTCTCCACTGAATGTATCTGGGGTAGTAAAATCATTTACTGTGTGAAACAGCTCTGACTTGTTCTTAAAGAAATGTAATGGCCAGTGTTCCTCAAAGGAGTGCAGCCTTCCTTTTTTTTTTAAATTGATGCTTTCAAATCAGTCTTAACTCCTAGCACTTCCCAGACAAGTCCCTGCAGTTTTCTTGGCAAGGTTTGTTGGAAGTGGTTTGCCCTTGCCTCCTTCCTAGGGCTGAGAGAGAGAGTGACTAGCCCAAGTTACCCAGCTGGCTTTGTGCCTAAAGCAGGACTAGCCCGGTACTTTAACCACTATACCAAGTTGGCTCTCTATGCCTTCCATTTACAGACTAGAATTTCTCTCTCTCTCTCTGACTAGTGGTTTCCTGCTAGGAGAAGCAGGTTCTGCCAATTGGGAGACATTTCCCCTAGCAAAAGCTGTATCTAACCAGGCCCAAGATCTAGGTGGAGGTTTTGACCTAAACAATCTTAAACAGCCTAGATCTAGAGTATCTGAATAATAGTTTCCCAGTGTCAGGCCTAGCCCAGGGAACTCCAGGAGACCATGCAGATTCAGTTCAGCAAAGTTTATTAGCTACAACCTCTATCAAGAATCTTCCCAGACTGAAACTAGTTCCCAGGGTCAGTCAGTAAACAGCATGAATTCCTCAGGGAGATGCCAGCCTCATCCTCTTATCTCTTCCCCGCGCTTCAGGAGATGAAAGAGTATGCTTCACTCCCTGAGTCTGGCCTTCATAATTCCATTCCATCACACCCAGGGGTTTTCTATCATGTGTAACTGCACACACCTAGGGCAGGGAGAGGGAGTGAGAGAGAGAGGGACCTGCTGTTCCTTCTTCTGGGTTTACTCTAGTATGTTTTCATGGTTGTTGTTTTTTTAAACAAAATTGTACTATCAAGTAGGGTGTGCGAACACAGAAGTGCCAATTTCAAAGGACTTCTTCACCCAGACTAGTATTGTCTACTTTGTCTTGGTTTTTTTTTAAACATGAGATGCCACAGATGGAACATGGATTTCCTACACGTAATCCGAGCTATGCCAACCTCCCTCTCCCATATGGTTTCTCTTTCTCTTTCCTCACCGACTCAAGGGTATTGAGAGAAAACTCGGGCCATTATGGCAAAACGTTTACACTTTGATATGCTATGGATTGCTTTTGAGGTCAGGAATGGATGGTCTTCAAAAACAAGATCTTTTCTATGCACCTGTACAGTCATTGCTTTGTGTCTCAATAGGTACTGGATGGGAGAAGAGAATAGATCTTTTCACAGCCAATATATTAAGTATGACAGAATAGGGCAGGAAACATGCATATCTCTTCAACCCCATACCTTTACAAGCTGTACATCCTGGTGACTTAATTGGCTCTGAGGCAACTTGTCCTTCTGGGTTATCCATGGGTGTTGGAGTACCTGTTTGGCAGTCAAACGCTGATGTGGATCAACATGGAGCATCTTGGATACTAAATCCTGCAATAAATATTCAGAAAACATAGCTGCTGGGTATCATTTTTCCTTTGTAGGTTTCTTGGCTACACCAAAGTCAATGCTGTTTCTTAATTCATCTGAAAGTTGCTTCTAGTCTGTATACCTGGGAGCACAATACCTAGTTAGCCAAGAGTAACTTCCTTCCTTCCTTCCTCCCTCCCTCCTTCCCACATTTGGGCATCATGTCTGAACCTAATTCCTGGCTTGTTTTTTTTTTTTTTACAAAGCAGACATAAGGCAGAGTTTGTTCTATAAATAAACCACTAAATGGCATCTCTCATTGGTTTAGGTGCTCATTCTAGCCAGAGAAACCAAGCAGGTGCTACTGCGTAGCAGAGCCCGACATCCTTTTCATTCACACAACAAAGTGCAAACCACCTTTTTCGGGAGCTTAAGGAATCTACAGTTTTCTTCATTTATCATTCCGCTTATTTATTTCCTTGTAACCTTTTGATCGCCTAGTCAAGTAACCCCCAAAATTAAATCAGACAAGTTAGTTTTAGACCCAAATAACCCCACAGCTATTGGAGCCTGAACTAACTCCTGGCCAGCTCAGGGTTAATGGACTGTTAACTCTCCCTGCTTCTGAAACACAGATGACCTGCAAACATGGGGCTTCACTACAACCCCCTTTTTATTTTGCACCTTCCACTTCACCACAAGTGAGTGGAAAGAGGACAAAAAGGAGAGTAAGTAAGCGCCCCCCCCACCAGCAACTCTGACCACAGTGATGCTTACCCCAGTTGGATCATGAAGGTAATTTTTGCTTTTCTTTTCTCATTTGCCAAAAGAGAAAGAAGATGAACCCAGGCTGCGATGCAACCTTTGGAGCAGTTGCAAGCACTTTAAAAAGAATTCCTACAGAAATGACTGGGTCATTTGTGATCATGCACTGGCAAATCAGGGAGACGAATTAATTGTTCTAGGAGGAGCAGATGTGGTCCATCATGTTGTCCCAACAGAGCCAATATCTCTGGCTTTCTAACTCAAAAAAAAAGTGGGTGCCTATGTGAGTTTGGGGGTAAACAACAAAGGTATATAAAATGATGCATGCTGTGTTAAAAACAGGCTGGAAGATTTTTTTTAAAAGCTTCCCTGTTCCCTCTCTCCTAAAATTAGACTCATTCAATTAAACTGAATTGTGGGAGAATCGGGACAGATAAACAGCTTGTTTCGTTATGCAGTGCATAATTTAAACCGTGGGACTGGTTACCACAAGATGGAGTAAAGGCTGCCAAATTGGGCAGCTTTAGCATTCCTGGATGGTGAGGTTATCAAAAGCCCCTGATCATGATGGTTAAAAATTACTCTCCAGTATCAATGCTCATCGTTACGAGCATGGACAGGACAGTGTGGTGGCACTCCCAGAGGCACCTGGCCAGCCACAGGGTGAACAGAAAGCTAGCCTAGATAAGTCCCAGCATCAAGTCAGAGGGCTCTCATGGTCTTATGACTGAAGCTGGAAGCTGCTTTGTCACTGCCTGAGCTTAAAATGCTAAACCTTACTTTGGCCGCATCAGAAACAGTGTTCCAATTTCCTCCTCTGAGGGAAAACTTTCCTCCGCCTATCCGAGTAAGGATCTCTTCGGGAGTATCACTGGGCCCATTTGCAAATGGAGTATACCTGCAAAAGGAGGGTGGGGGGAGAATGACCACGACCACATGTTTTAGTACATGCAATACCACAATGTCCAATGGGAGAGAGGAATAAAGCAGAACATACAAAGCAGTGGGTGAAAGTAGACATGGGTAAAGAAGACCGGAGGACTGCAAGGAGAGAGATCCTCCTCCACCAACACCACCCCAATGGCACCCAGTTCCCAGGAAACCCATTCAACTCCTGGTAGAGATTTAAGCACATACTATTTTCACGGCCCTGGTTACTCTTTAAAATCACAGAAATCCACATACATTCTCAGCAGAAGTCGAGATTCCCAAGAGACAAACAGAGACAACTCTGAACTGGGAGATTTCATAATTCATTATAATTATGAGCGTGTAATAAGTCACAGTGCCCTATTATAGAGCTGAATCATATGGTCTAGTCTGTTAATGATTGGTTGGGAATGGAAGATTTGCTGTGGGGCAAAGAATTGGCTGGCCTGACCTTCAGGTTTGTTCCAGTTCTCCAGTTTCACAGTGACTGCTAATAAATGCCTGTAGCAGTTTGGAGATGTACAATCATTTCCTAATTCTTAAGACATGTTATAATGAGGCTGGGTGGGTTTTATCAATAGCCAACTTATGGAGAATCTTGCCTGAGAAAAAGAGAGAGGCTTCAAATACCATGCCCTATTTTAAGCAGAACAAAAGGACATTTCTTAATGGGGGAGGGGATGTGATTCAGAATACAATTCCAGGTAAATCAATTCTTTGCTCATCGATGGGAGGGTTAGGCTTAACATGTTGTGTGAACTCACTTCTACATTATAAGCTAGTTCCCACAACTTCTTAAGTCAACCCTTCCAAAAATCACTTTGGGTTGTGTTGACTCTAACTGCTGTGGTACATAGGACGTGACTGATACCCACAGGTGATGTGAACCCAGCAATTTGGACATATTCAACAAAACAAACTTAAGGAAACCATGGCTTAATAATAGCAAAGTTGTTGATAGCAGGGTATATGCTTTGAAGGTTCAATCTCCAGATTAAAAAGAGCAGGGAGTAGGGAATGGAAAAGATTTCTGCCTGGGGATGCAGGAGAGCCACTGTGGGCTGGTCAGTCAGTCCCACAGCATCGATCCTCTACATTTCAAGGGTAGTAGCAGTGAAAGCCAGCCGTGAATCAGTTTACGATTTTTGGTTGCTGCTCTTGATTTGGAAGCAACTAAACAAACCCTGTCAACCTTATGCATGGTTTGTTCAGTTTTCTGGGTAAAGGAAAAACTCTGTTAACAAATCAGAATCATAAGCAAGGAAGAAATGGTAGTTTCCCAAAACTCTCAGTCTTTATACTGCTCCTTGACCCAATATTGATACATACCCGGAAGTTAATGAAAATCTTTCCCTGCCATCAAATCACTATCAAAGTCGGCAGAAAATGTAATACAGTATGTGGCATGACTGCATTAGGGCCCAATGTCTTTGTCATTTGATTAATATTTATACTCCACCTTTTCCTTCAATAAAGATGGAAACTGAAATGTTTCCACCTGTATGGTAAATATAATATGTTCCTTAACAATGAAAAACGTATCAAAACATATCAAACATATCAAAATCATAATGACAAATATGCAACATCTCAGTTACATGTAATATTTAGGCTAAGAAAACTTGCTGTGAACAAACTCATCCTGAATTCTAGAATGTAACCAACCAGCACTATTCACACAAAAGCACCAAAAACAGCCTATAGAAACCCCATGGATTACAGAAGAACAGAATATTAAAAATATTTAGAGATGAACATTCCCAAAGAACTTATTGGTAAGAAAATTCAAGGGGAATTATCTGAACAATCATCTCCTCTGCATACAGATCTGCTGGATTTAAGATCTTCTTCAGAGATCCTCCCCCAAGTACCACTGCCAAGAGGCAAGGCAGGCCATTAATAGAGAAAGAACCTTCTAGTAATAGGACCAAGTTCCAGTGATGACATCCACTTTATGGTCTTCTAAGTACAGGTGAATATCTCTTTATTTTCTCAGCTTTGCCAAGCCATAAACAATGAGTGCTTTGAGGAATGTTTATTGGTTTACTCTCTGTCACTACCTGCTGTTTTAATTCAGCACCTTATATTTAAACAGTGTAGCTAATGGTTTTAGCTTTTAATTTCCCCGTTAAGAACCTGCAATCTAGAGAAGGAGGATGACTGATGGTCCACGAGGGTCCTGGGAATGGTTCCTAGTCGAGGGACCCATATAAGCTCAAATTGCAGGAGATCACCAAATCTTACAAGAATTTGGTTTTCTTGCCCCAAAGCTTTGCCAGACTGCAAGTGGGAACATTAAAATCCCATGAAATTTAACTTTTAAAAAATTGCTTACGAGAACATCTCTGTGCTTGATCAGGGTGGGTGATGCCCATTCTACTATACCTGGCTCCTCTTCCTGTTAACACCTCCACTAATTAATGGTCCACTGGGTCAGAAAAGAGGAATATAATCTTTCTCCAAAAAGATTGGTCAATTGAAATTTCAAGAAGGGTTGCAAAGTTTTATCTGATCACAATTACTATAAGGAGACCTGTAGTCTAGATTTGATTTTTGAATCAGTTAATATATTTGCTATCAGATATGGCAATCATTTTTATTTATAGTTTATCTTATTGTCTGACTAATTTTAATTTTAGATCATCCTTTTTTCACTTTCTTTGCCTTTTCTTTTGCTACTTTTCTGATTATTTTTGAGCATACATTATGTATTTACAAATAATTATTATTACTTTTAATTTGGGGATCCCTGGATGCTCTCTAGGGAGGAAATGTGTGTTCCTTGGTACTCACTACGATCAAACTCATTCTCTTTTGCTGTCTGTAATTGAATCATCTTGCTGACGAAGAGTTCTGCTTTAACAGGCATCTATCTCTAGCCCAAATGGGACTGATTAAGAAAGTTATTGATTTAATTTTCTAACAGCTTACAGGTTTTAATCCAATAAATCATCAAAAAGGTGTTCCTGAAAAAAGAGGCAATTTATTATCATTTTTTGAATACAGCAGATAATAAGTACTCTTAAACAGAAATACTTTCTTACATATATGAGGGAATCCAGTTATGTATCTCATCTATCACAAACAAAGGAAATATTGTACGTGTGTTGTTTCAGATTTTTTTTTTTTAATCTTCAGGCACGTTAAAAAATGAAAATGACTAAAACTGGTATGGTCTATCAAAATGTATTAAGAATGCTCATCTGATCTAGTGGTTACACCAGGATGGCACCTGGTAAATATCGATGAACTACAGCTCCCAGCATCCCTCACCATTGACCACATTGGCTGAGTATGCCGTGCACTGTAGTATAGCAATATTGAGTTTAAAGTTGCCTACCCCAAATTAAGAATGCTGCTGAATCTCAAACAGGAGATTCACTAAGCAATCTCAAGTTAGTCGCGCCTATCAGTTGCATTCACACACTCTGTGCTAAGCATGGCTTGCTGGGTTCACATTGTGCACTAGACCATGACTCATGATTTACAAACCATAATGGCTAAGTTCACACAACAGACTGAACCAAAACCAAGCCATACAATGGCTTAACTCAATATATGAATTCAGCACAATCTTTCACCCTGTCCTACCTCACAGAACTACTGTGAGGATAAAAAGCAGAGGTTGAGGACCCACCTATCTATCCAGCATTCTTTGGAAGGAGGGTGGGTGGAATGAAAATATAATAAATAAATACAGCTGAAACTATTGTTCTCCAACAAAACACAGTATAGCCATCTTACCCTGCTAGCATTGTGTAGAGAAGGATTCCTAGGCTCCAGATATCACAGGCCTCATCATAGCCTTGACGTTTCAAAACCTAAATAAGAACAAGAAAACATGGAGATATAATTATCGACCCTAGGAAGAAGGAGAAAAACATTGACAAGAAGGGAAAGCAATGAAGCTGGTAGTTCTCCCTGCTAATTTTTCTTAGCTCTGAAAAAGAGAAGTAATAAAAGTAGATGGGTGACATCTCCAGCGATCCAAAAATCTGCAGAAGACCAAGAGGTAGGAAGCAGCTCCATTTTTAGTTTTTCCTCTCTTATCATTCCTGTGCGTCCTGATAAGATGACCAGTACTGGCTGGTCTCCTCTCCCTTTACTTATCCTCTTTCCTTTTCCTGTTTGTGTCATTTAAAAAAAGCCAGTCAATTCCAATAATTTCCAGCTATTGGCTGTGCTGGCCAGAATGCTGGCAGGTATAATATTCACCAAACGGTGTTTTAAATACGGTATAGTTACAAGAAAGCAATTGGTCTAATCAGCAATCATAACTATGAATAGTTTCTAAGCAGGGAGAACTACATTCTCTATACACAGCCTTCCCCATGGTGGATCTTCCAGATGAATTCAGTTTCCAAAACCAAGGATTCCCAGCTTGTTTTTTCTAGTTAAAATGGAAATGTTTCACTCCATACAAAAATGTCCTCCTTGCAACTGCAGAACATCCCATTCTTGCCTCCTAGCATCACCTCTCCCCTTTGTCTAAGTTAGCATTCTCCCATCTGCTCTTCTCAGGAGGTATGGATTACATCCCACCCAGTTCAGAATGGTCACGTTGTAATCCTCCCAAACAATCTGGAGGGAGTCTGCTTGATAGAGGCCAAGACTAGTTCAAAAAGGACGTAAGGGTTCCCCTAGGCCTATCAGCTAAACACAGGTAGCATTTGGAATTCCAGGTATAGAGGATACCATGAAAGTGCAAGAAAGAAAGCCATCAGAATTTTGTGATAGTTACCAAAATTCACATCTAGTTGGAAACAATCACAAGAGAAAAGACACAGTTTCTATGTTGGCCTGCATCTCCAAGCCCAAGCACGCTGATACGATTTGGGGGAAATCTGAATGTTCCTGAAATGGATGACATTAGTAGAACAAGGATGTTTTACTTGGGAATTTGACCCCAACAAACTCAGGATTATGAGCTGCTTACCTCTGGAGCAACAAAGTTGGCAGTATAGCAAGGGGTCATGAGGAGCCCATTGTCTGCCCTCAGTTGCTTGGCAAACCCAAAGTCACAAATACGAATAGACTCAGGGTTGCTGGACTCATCTACATAGAGGATGTTGCTAGGTTTCAAGTCTCTATGGACCACCTGTAAAGCAAAAGTGGAAACTGCAGGTCATAAGTTTGCTACTGCTTCCTTCCAATTTACAGGCAAACACTCCAGTTCCAGATGTTAAACTTTATTCTGATACAACTGCAATGCATTTATTTGCTGCTCTTTAGTTACAGGTCCCTAATAAGGATTACAAAAATAAACAGAAAAAAGGGCACAGTAAAACAGAAGCCACAATGTACTGATAATTAAAGGGAAAAGGCTTATTAAAATAATGTTGCAATGCAGGCTAAAATCAACACTAGGCTAAACCCACAGATTTCTACCACGAAAGTGTTCTAGAGCAGTGTTTCTCAACCTCAGCAACTTTAAGACGTGTGGACTTCAACTCCCAGAATTCTGGGAGTTGAAGTCCACACGTCTTAAAGTCTTAAAGAACAGTGTTCTAGAGATTTGGTGCCACCAGAGGGAAATAATCATTGTCTCTGGTTTGTATGTGTCAAATCTCATGTGACAACTGAACTTATAGCCAAGACAAAGCAGAAGCCATTGCTTTAAGGCAGGCGTGTGTGACCTCCTTCAAATTCAGCATGGAACCAGCAATTAGGTACTGACATCTGCCAAATACTTGATACTCATCTCTCCTGGTGAAGCTCCTCTGACATTTACCTTGCACCTCTTCCACAGCCTGATGGTAGTTTTCTTGATTCCACAGCCCTGATTTTTTAAAAAAAAATTTAACCCCAACCCTAGTGGAATTACCCTGATTTTTCCTAGTTTTGAAATTTGTTTTTGCTTTTCACACACTTCTCTTGTGCTGCATTTTATTATACATAAGCAACCCAGGTAATTGTTATTTGCAGAAAAAATTAAAACAGGCAACGCACATAAAAGTTTGATACACATAAAAAGCAGGCAGAGCTTTGATCACACCATTGCAGCCGTCATCTTGACTTTGTGACCGTTTATATTTATACACACACACACACACACACACACCAAATGCCCTCCGGACACTCCTGCTTCTTTTCCTCAAGAGGCGCAGGGAAGGGGGAGCCAGCATCTCCTACTTACCCCTTGGGAGTGAAGATATTCCACGGTCTTGCAGATCGTGTGTAGGACAGAGCTCGCTTCTCTTTCCGAAAAGCACTTCTGCTTGAGAATCCTGTCCAGCAACTCCCCACCTCTCATTAGCTCAGTCACCAGGTAAACATGTTTGCCATCATCGTACACCTGCCAAATGGACATTTCTGAGTAGGTCTGAGAAAAATGACTTAACTTCTTTCCCCAAACCATTTACAAGTCTACCAACTTCACCTACTTCCAGCATGAGGCCCGGAAACTGCACAGGAGGCAATTCTGCACAGCATCAAGATTTGCTCTACAATGCCAGGAACAGCATCTCAGCAACCTTGGGGTTGGCATGTACGAGGTCCAGGCTATGAAACAGCTGCCTGCCTCTCTCTCTAGCAGTATCATGCTGAATCAGAATTGACAGGCATGCCAGCAGAAGTAAGGTGGACTACCCTTTTTTAGGGCACCACACACAAAGGGTCAACTCTTTGTAACTCCTGCTTGTTTCTTGTTCTCTTCTACTTCAACAACGCACCCCCTGCAAAGAGGCGCCTCTGTTGCAGGCACCAAGAAAGAATTCAGAACTGCCTCTGAACACAGCTTCAAAAAGTGTGTGTCTTCTACAAATCCTGCGAGGCCAGTAATCTGCAGAGCCCATAGCTGTGAGCAGATCTAATGTGGCAGTGAAAAAGAGAGCAAAGAGATGTTTATCCACAGGTTTACACTTTTCACTGATGAACTACAAATATTCTGATCTGCTGTCCTGCTCCAATCACGAGTGAACAAATACTTGTATTCCAACTGCTTTTTCCCCCACAAGCCCAGGCCATTGATTAGCTCTATTCTGCTATGACACTCACATCCTTCAGTGTGATGATGTTTGGGTGCTGTCCGTACCGTAGGAGTATCTCAATTTCCTCTGAGGGGTCTCGCTTGCTCTTGTCTATAACCTGCAAGAAGTATATGCTTTCTTACTACAAAGTAACAGCTATTTTTAGGGTTTAGATTACGTTTGAAAGTTGAAAACACGGCATATATATTTAATTGCAATCTCTCCAATAATCCTGCAAGGTTTTATCACTTAATTATTCACTGTACTTCTAGACCACCCAATAAGCATAGTCTTGAGGCATGTACAAAGCAATTAAAACATACTATGAAATATAAATTAAGCCAATATAAAAAGGCTTAATTCATAAAATTAAGTACAGCATCAATATAAAAATAGCAAGAAAGGCAGAATGAAAAGAATGTAATTCTAGAAACTCTACTATATTTTTTTAAATTCCTGGAAATATAGGAAGGACAGTGTGATGTGTGATGCAGGCATGTAAAACATCATTTGCACAATGACGTGCACTTTATGATCTATCCCCCCAACCTGAGATGCCTGTACAGGTAACAAGTGGCCGTGCTGAGATAGGAAATCAGGGACTTTTCAGCTCATTCAACTCTGGGGTTACATCAGTTCACACCCACGATTGGCAAATACAGTGACACGAGCCTAAGACTTTCCTGTGTACACAATTCCAACTTTGCTCCCCTTCATTATATCTACAAGGAGGCATCCCTTTTAAACTAATTGTGAGATTGTAGAAGATTTCACTGTTCTTAGCCTCGACAAGAGAAAATTCTGACCTTGACTGCGTATTCTGTGCTGGTTGCCTTGTGAATACAGCGCTTGCACACAGAATAAGATCCCACACCAATGGCTTCTTTTACCAAATAACCATCGTTAAACTGGAGATTCTTCCCATGCAGCTGCTACAAGGAAAGACAATAAGGAAAATTCAAGTTTGCTAGACTATACACGAAGTTTATGAAGTCTCTCCGTTGCTGAAGCTGAAGCAGGATGGAGAAATCCAGGTGAGGTTGGGTATATACTGTTTTCATATAGTTTTTCTAGCGTGCTGTCCCAATTAAAGTTCCCCTCCTCACTAACCTAAATTGGCACTAAGCTTCCCAGGACAAATAGCAGCTTTGGAGCAGGTTAGATCCATCAGATGCAAATAGTGTGTTGAAATTCACAGAGTTTATGTAGAATGCATACAAATCATCTTGACAGATACATAAATTGGCAACGATAAGTTCATGTACGCACGCGTGCTTGCTAAGTTAACAGACAACTTCCATGTGGCTTTAGATGGCATGCAAATGGTTGCTTGATTTAGGAATAAACCCCGCAAGGATTCCAGGGAGAGTCCTGCAGCTTTTGAAGTGTTTTTCAGGGACTCTCAGGCCTTTCCTTACCTGAACTACCGAATGCAAAGGGATAGGTGGGGATTTAGCTTTCTCATCCTCTATCAATCCAGTGGCCACAAAACTGAATCCTCGGAAGAGCTGATGAGCTCCAGCACTAGGTGGAATTCCAGGGGAGTCTGGAACAAAAAAGGCAGAAAAGACTAGAACTCAACTCATTGGAACCACAGCATGTCAGGAACTGATCATTTGCTATTCCTTCCCCAAAAGAAAGAGCTACAATAAGACATGCTAGCCCCGTGTTTTTCAGACTTGGCAACTTTAAGATGCGTGGACTTTCAAGCATGCTGGCTGGGGAATTTTGGGAGTTGAAGTCTATCACCTTTAAAGCCCTACATGTCATGGGACCAGGTTATCTAAGGGACCGCCTCTCCCCTATGACTTCAACCCGTCCCACCCAATCACACAGAGAGGGCATGCTTCAGACCCCCTCAGTGAAAGAACTTCGACTGGCGGGGTCCAGAAGGTGGGCCTTCTCTGCGGTAGCCCCTGCTCTTTGGAACATTCTGCCCCCGGAGGTGCGATTGGCCCCCACACTCCTGGCCTTCCGTAAGGCTTTGAAGACCTGGTTCTGCCACCTGGCCTGGGGTGGGGAGGGAATACCTCAAGCATGGGGATGGCTAGCCCCATAGAGGCCTTCTGCCTTCAGCCTCAGATTTTTCATCCTCTTGGACTCTCCTTCTCCTTTTTAGTAATGTTTTTAATTAATGTTTTATGTATTTATATATATATATGTTTTTAATGTTTGTTGTGAATCGCCCAGAGTTCCCCCATTGGGGGGAGATGGGCGGTTGAAAAATTTAATAATAATAATAATAAAAAAAAAAAATTTAATTGCCAAGGTTGAAAAACACTGTGCTAGCCAGCTCTAATATTGAGACACAAAGACTAGGATAAGGAACCCAGTGTTTTGGACCAACTCCCTTCCCCCTGACCACTGCCTATGCTGGCTTGAAGGTGAGAGTCCAACATCTGGAGAGCCATAGGTTTTCCATGTCTATTTCTTTAATTCCATTAACTGTGGGAACATGAAATGCTAATCTGAGCTGTATAGAAAGGAAAGAATCATGCAGAGCAGTATTTCTCATCCTTAGCAACTTTAAGATATGTGGACTTCAACTCCCAGAATTCCCCAGCCAGTTGAAGTTCACATATCTTAAAGCTGCCAAGGTTAAGAAACACTGATCCTGATGCATCCTATTATATTTATCTTGTGAGATGCCCTTTTTCTGATACAGAGACATTTTCTCTATATTGGGAGAGCGCACAGGATCCCAAATCTGGCTGCTGGACCTGACGTATGTAACAAAATCCATGAGCGAAGCTCCCAGAAGAAATGTGTGAAAGAACAAGTTCACATCAGGCAAGAATCTGATTCTCCATGGACATGAATGAAATGATTTACAAATGGAGGCAAGGGCTATTTCAGTGTCCTAGGAACAAGATGTCCATAGATGATGTCCATAGACCAAGAATGCATACAGGTACATACACACACTGTCTTGTAGTTATTAAAAGCCAAGCACAAACCTTTGGGTGTGCGGGAGGTAAATTCTTTGTCAAAATAAAAGGTATCATCTGGGCGGCCCACAGCAGGTTTGAACGGTGGCTTGATTTCTCGACGGAAAAGCTTCTGGAGGATGAAGAATCATGCAGAAATAGGAGGGTTAGGTCAGGGTCTGGATGCACCCAGAGTGCCAAAGAGGGAAAAGCAGAAAAAAATTCAGCCACAGGCTTAGTTCTTCATGGAAATGGTGCCCAAGTATTTGGGTGATATCAGTTTGGACATCAGGAAGACACCAAGCTGGGATCTAATTGGTCAGCTACCTACAAAAGTTTGGAAAGCCACAGAAATTCATACATTATGGGCTCAGACCTATAGTTCCCTGAAACAGCCAGCATAACCAGAGTTGCTTCTATCATGGTTTGCTCCATAAACAAACCAAATCCGTATACTGTCCTGCTGTCGAAACCTGAATTTTAAGATCTTACCCAGTGAAGCAGGAAACAGACCAAAGAAGCCAATACTCACGTTCCAGTCAATGGTGGAGTAGAAAGAGTGGCGCTTTATTTCTTCAACACCATCTGGACCAGATCCTGCAAGGCAAGGCAAGGCGTACTCTTTCGGACAAGTTTTACACACAACACAGGGTTGGTGCATTCAGGCTGATGCATACGTACAGCAAAGAACGTCCATCCCAGCAGCACAATCCTTCTTGTTTGGGTGCCGGGACTCAGCATCTTGATTGCTTTCAGTTTCGACAAGTTTTAACACTGTCGCGCTATACAGAAAACCTGCTAAAAGACCCACTGAGGGCATCTGACTCCATTGCTGCGCGAGGCGGCACATTGCACGTATGCTCAGATGCAAGGCTAGCACAAACGTCTTACCTAACCGGTTGACTGGGTTCCTCTTGAAAAGGGCTCGCAGAAGGCTTTGGGCTTCACAGCTCAGAAATTGGGGCATGCCCAGCTTTGCTCTAAATGAAAAGATATATGTATGTATGTATGTATGTATGTGTGTGTATACACACACACACATACATACATACATACATGCAGAAGTGTGCAACCAGACATAAGTGACCAAAACCTAACCCAACCCTGCAGCACCTCCATTTTCCAACAGGCCAGTGACCTCTCTTGCTTTGAGGATCAAAGGGCCTAATAGTCACTTGGTACAGACCAAGGCTGTTGAAGTAGCCAAGGGGCTCCAAATTATGCCCCTCAAAGGCCTGGCTTTTAAGGAATGCAAAGCAGGGCCCATCATTTGTAGTCCCGGGAGCAAATTCATCTCTCAATCAAGTGATATTTTCCACCTGTATCAGGGTGGGGAGTTGCCTATTCACCTAGTGGCTCCCATGGTCGGGTGCATCCAGTTATAAAACATATATATACAAAAGAGAAACTTCACCCTCTCTAGCAACTCCAGGATGGTTTCTATCAATCTACCTCAACTTTTTTTCTCCTCCCCACCCAAAAAAACAAAGCACTGGGCTGAGGCCACCCTTCAATTTTACCTTCTAAGAATGTCAATACAGTCTGTAGGATCCAGCCCATCCTCAGAAACAAAGATGATGCTGGGGGGAGGGGGGGTTGTTGCATCACATCAATAAACAAACAAATTTCATGAAATTAAAGTCAAGTACAGTAGAGAGTCTGGCAGATGCCAAGGTACACTGGCAGCCATAACCACCATGATGCCTACACCTTTCCATCCTGCTGCACAGCTGGAGAGGATTATAGCTTTTCTACATATGTCAAACCTCTCTGTTATGAGAGTTGAAATTCAACATATTTAAAGATGAGTACAGCTGGGATGAATTCACCATTTTGCGGTCATGGGGTTGCCAATCAATAATTTGGTGGGAGGGACATGGGGATCATATTGGCTTCTTTTAAAGCAAACATTTCAAACCCCTCCTATCAGTTAACTTTTTCTTTTAACTATATAGATCATAAAATATATTAAAGTTCAGAGGGACAGCAAAGACAGGTGTAAGTGCATAAAAGCATCAGATAACCTCATCCGCTTCCATTTCTTTCCAAAGAGACACTAGTTACCAACCAGGGCTCAACCTGGGGCAAACCCTCTCCAGAGTCTGCATGCAGAGAGACCACCAGACTCACTTAAGAATGAGAGTCATCGTTTCCTTCCTGTCCTTTCCTTGGAACGGCAAGGACCCTGTCAGCATCTCAAACTGCAAAGAACAACACACAAGGAGATCAACACGCATGAACCAGGGAATTCCAGCAACAACACTTAACATTGTTTTATTTGCTTTTTTTGACTTTCACGTCCAAGGTCGCTTTTGCCACCCAAGGAAGCAACAGAGTCAGAATAACTTCAGCATTAGCATTCACCCTGGCTAGCTAGATGGGAAGGACCCTTCTTATTGGTCAGGACAAAAGATGACCAGGCCATAGCACTTCCTTTCTGTGTCATTGGTATATTTGCCTCAGGCACCAGTCTCCTTAAAATAGTTAAGGCCTAATTAACCCTAATTATGTTTGCAGAAATGTCATGAATGGCCCTCCTTGGATTTCTCAGGGCATCCCCACTGCAAGGTTAAGAAGGAAGAGGTTAGGCAAGAAGGCCTCAAATGGCAAGAGAAAAATGAAACTTTTTTTAAAAAAGGAAAGCAACTTAAAACTCAGCAGGCTACTGCAGCACCTGCTCCTTTGTGAGTACCTGCCAAGCATAAGGAAAGGATAGCTCAGAACTTTATCAGTGAATAAACTGCAGTCAAGCAAAAAATGTAATAATCGAGCCAAGGGAAAAAAAAATTGCAGGAGATACTAAGCAATGTGGAGTTGTAGCAACATCCATGTGAGTTATGCCAAGAGTTTGCCATCACTGGCAGCTGCTGCAGCCGAATGTGCTACAAAGCTCCCCTAGAAGCAAGCAAGCCAAGCTGAGCCCGTGAGAAAGAACGAACATCAGCAATCCTCACTGTCCAGACACAGGTGCATGTCCTTTCCCTGCGCAAAGGAATTTAGAGCTGACTTGGGGGAAGAGAGGAGAGAGCCATGAAGGAGGGACTTCAAGAAACAATTACACAGTCCAGAGATTGCAGCAAGTGTGAGAAAGAAATTTAAAACAACCACACCTTGATTTTGTTTAATGTAAGGAGGGACAGAGAGAAACTTGGATAGGCTTTCAAGTTCCTGTTCTTCTACCCAGCAACAATATAAAGGCATTCCTGGAATCCTTGTGGCATCTGTTTATTGACCGGGCCTCCCTTGAAGGGCTGGCACCCTGTCTCCTGGAAATAGAGGGCAGAGGGAAGAATTCTGTTTATTAGTTTCCTGCCTGGGTGGAGAACTAAGGAGGGAGGTAGTTGCAAGGAAAGGGCAACATCCATCAAGCCTGGGAGCAGGCAGATATTTCTTGCTGCTACCACTCTCATTTGGGGGAATGGCCACAAGGAACAGCTTTACTTCACTTCACTTTGCTTGACTTGTCTTGTCTTCTTCTGAGAGGAGCAGAAGATTGGACCTTCCATGCACAAAGGGTCAGCTGGGCATGAAGAGTGTCCCTTGCTGCCGGCTCTTCCAGTCAACCAACTAAAGGTAACAGAAGGCCCATTTACTAAGGAGCTTCTCCTCCACAGGAGTTCATACCAGATACATGGTGCTACAAAACTGGTACAGTATTTGTGGTTTCAAACCAAGCCACCTTTGCAGGTACTCGCCACAAGAGGGCAGCACTTATTCAGCTAATGACCATCCTTGCTGGCATTGCAGATGGCTTCCACAAAGCCAAAGGATTTCACAAGGCTAGTTAGCAGCCCCCACTGCTTGAGGTGATTTCAGACTTGGCGTGGAGGATCCCAGGAGGACCATTCAAGGAGCTTCAATACTCCTGCTGAAGCTGCCTTGTTGGGGACAGCTGAGGACTTCCATGTAACTACACAGGCCCTTTCTAATGTCTCCTCGGTCCAACACACTGGAAGTCTGGCTCTGAATTTAGTGTTCCCGTTGTTCTTGTGGGGCATGTATTTTATGTTATTTGTTTGTTTGAAAAAATTAAACTGCCCAGTAGCCAAAGTGCTCTGGGCAGTTTGCAATAAAACACACTGAAAAATACAATCTGAATAAAAACATATGCAATAAAATGCAAAATAAAAACACCATGTAAACTAGGCAGCTGCAAGACAGGCATTCAAAAACTAAAACAAGATGAATTAAAATACAATAAAAAGTCAGTTAAAAAACCTGGGAAAATAGAATGGTCTTCGCTTGGAGCCAAAACGATGTCGTACGGGCACCAGTTGAGCCTCCCTGGGGAGAGAATTCCATAAATGGTGTCCCCGCCACAGAAAAAGCTCTCCCCCTTGCAGAGGCCTACCTTACCTCCTTTGGGGAGGGGACCTGGAGGAAGGCCTGAGTAGTTGATCTTAAAGTCTGGGGCACTTCCCTCTTGCTCCAGGACTACAGCCAGATCATTTCCTAATGAAGTGTAGGCTGTAGGGTTGGTTGAGGCAGTCAATCGAGAGCAGTGCTCCCTAACCTGGAAAACTTCCAGATGTGTAGACTTTAATTCCTAGAATTCCCCAGCCAGTCCAGCCATTGCTGTGAATTCCAGGAGCTCCTCCATACATCTGGAAGTTGCCAAAGTTGGGAAATACTGACTTGGAGTCTGACATTTTTCCTGAGGGCTCTTGGGATGTTTCTGCTTAACATGACCAGCAATCTATAAACATCATAGCCTTGTGTGCAATGCAGAAATGACCCACACGATTGATACATAATTACTGTAAATACGTGTCTCTTGTTACAACACTCCAGATTACTGAACTAAATCTCCCCACATCCCTAGGAAGGATGACTAACAAGAAGGAGGTTTTAGACTTTGCCACAGGATGCCTACACCTGGCCTAGAATTTGTTTAGCTCCATCATTTACCAGGAAGTTGGAAACAACATGCATTGAAGTTGCAGAAGCAGGACAAGCGGAGAGTAAAGCAGGTTGTCCTAAAGCCACATGACATGATAGTAAAAAAAAAAACAAAAAACTTTTGTGCCCCCATTGCATCTTTACATGCCATACAGTAAACGTTTTGTGGTAATACATGCTCCAGCTTGCCTAGCAACTAACTACCAAAGAACATTCAGAAAGGTTTGCTAAGGTATGTTAACTAGCAGTGACAGGATAAAATTGGATTCCATCTACCATCCATTTGTCAAACCATTAAAGATTGACCAGCCAGCTCTGGGAAGCAGCAAATGCCTCTGCAGTCTTTCCAGAAAAAAAGCATCTTGTGACACTGATGAATGTTCTTACTGTTGACCAGTTGGTGCTTGAGAAGATGAGAATTATGCAACTCTACCACTCTTGGGGCAAAATCAATTTTCTTGCAATCCATTTCAACCTGTTTTCCAACCTGGGTTTCATACCAAATTAGCTTGGGTCACCTTCCCTGAATACCCTTCTTCAAATCTCTCTTTCTCGGCAAGGATGATCCAAGAGAGGGTCTCCTCAGTGGCAATGGCCCATCTGGACCTCCTGATTCTAGTCCACTTGCCAGTGGGCATTTAACTTCATAGTTTCAACTGCTGTGAATCTATTTGTTTTATCTTATCATTTGGTGGCTTTTACTAAAGACACAGATTCTGCTAGCTCTCTGAGAGCATCTGAGTTAGATGGTACAACAAGCTGACTGAGGGAACTGTACCATTAATACTCCGTATGACCACCAGTCTGCACTCTGGGTGTGACCCTGGCGATTCACTACTTCTGGCGCCATGTACTCCACGGTTCCACAGAAAGAATACGCCTTCTTCTCGTGATCAATGGCTTCTTTGCTTAAACCAAAGTCTACAAAAAAGACAAGGGTTGGGGAGGGAGCAAGGTAAATTGATGGTGGGGAAAGAAGAGAACCAGAAGATAAAAGAAAGGAAAGGAAGGGAGAAAGACACAGGTATGTCTTTTATCAAGTACAAGAAACATCAAAATGCAACAAGAAAGGGCGTACCTGTAAGTTTGATATGTCCTTCATCATCTAGGAGAATACTGTGAAAGAAAAAAACAATATAACAAAAAAGCTAAAATAGCTTAAATAAAACCAGCAAATAAATGCAACTAAACATCGGCTTCCAAAGCAGAATGCAACTGCCTCAAAATCTCTAGTCTGAACCTGATCTTTTAAAACCCTCCTAAGAGAGCCCACACTTCCAAGTTCAGTTGCAAGGATCTCCAGTTGGCTACTGAAGCTATCAACTTGCTGTCCAGTCTAGCAACCCAAATTAAAGCAACCCCAACAGATGGCTGACCAGGTTCAAATCTACCCTCTGTCACAGCAGCTCTCTGGGGGATTTGGGGCCAGTCCGTCCCTCTCAGCCCAAGAGCCAAGGTGGTGTAGTGGTGAAGGTAGTGTTTGTCAACCTTGTCCACTTGAAGATGTGTGAACTTCAACTCCCAGAATTCCCACTGGCTGGGGAATTCTGGGAGTTGAAGTCCACACATCTTCAAGTGGATAAGGTTGACAAACACTGGATGAAGGTGTTGGGCTAGGAGCAGGGAGACCTGGGTTCTAGTCACCTTACAGCCACAGAGGCCCACTGCATGACTTCAGACCAGTCTCTCCTCTCAGTCCAAAAGCCAGTATGGTGCAGTGTTGAAGGTGTTGGACTAGGAATGGGGACTTCCAGGTTCAAGTCCTTCTTCAGCCACATAAGGACCCTAAATGCTTTGGCCAGTCCCAGCCTATCTCACCGGATATTGTTGTGAGGACAAATGGGAGAAGGGAGTGCTATGTATGCCACTTTTAGCTCCGCAAAGGTGGAATATACATTTAACAAGCAAATAAATAAAGTCTCTGTCTGAGTATTAGGAAACATGATGCATGTTTAGTAATTTAGCATGCACAGGGACACTTAAAATTTTAACCTGTAGAGTAAGTAAGTAAGAGGAATTGTCGATAGTTATGATCTGGTCAGGAATCTTTAGGGAGGAAAAGGGAAGCACAGCTGGAGGGCAGAAGCTTGGGGGAAGCTGAATTGTGCAGGAGCTAACACTTTTCTTCCAAAGACCCAGGCTTGGCTTACAGGATGGAGAATTTCACTTGTATATTCTCCAGTGGGACCACAAACTGGGGTGATCCCATAAATTCTTGGTTTTGCAGCAGGGCAGATTGAGGCAGGTTGGGCAAACTATGGAGCTAAAAGAAAGTGGCTATGACATAACGCGGGGGGGGGGGCATGGCTGAAGGGTCAGGGCCCACCAGTAGCCCATCTCCCAGAGCCCCCAAGAGCAATATGATGACATCACTGGAAGGGGCAAAATTAAAATATTTCAACCTTTTTTGCAGAGGGAGGGGGTAAAGATGAGTGTGTGTGTGTGTGTGTGTGTGTGTGTATACATATATACATATACATATATATATACATGTATGTATGTATGTATGTATGTATATAAAAAATTCCCCTCTCACCCCTATGGGTGGTACGGGTCTTCCTCAGTCTCGGGTCCTCTACCAGAGGCCTGGGAGTTTGAGGGTTCTGCGCAGTATCTGAGCTGTTCCTAGCACTGCACTCTTCTGCACAGAGAGCTCTGATGTTGTTCCTGGGATCTGTTGGAGCCACTCTCCCAGCTTAGGAGTCACGGCCCCGAGTGCTCCTATCACCACTGGGACCACTTTGGCCTTGACTTTCCACATCCTCTCGATTTCCTCCTTCAGGCCCTGGTACTTCTCCAGCTTCTCATGCTCCTTCTTCCTGATGTTGCTGTCATTTGGCACTGCTACATCTATCACTACCGCTGTCTTCTGGTCTTTGTCTACTACCACGATGTCTGGTTGATTAGCCAGTACCTGTCTGGATCTGGAAGTCCCACAGGATCTTAGCCCTGTTATTCTCCACGACCTTCTGTGGAATCTCCCATCTGGACTTGGGGGGGTCTAGCCCATACGCTGTGCAGATGTTCCTGTACACAATGCCAGCTACTTGGTTGTGCCGTTCAGTGTACGCTGTTCCTGCCTGCATCTTACACCCTGCCACTATGTGTTGGACTGTCTCTGAGGCCTCTTTGCACAATCTGCACCTTGGGTCCTGTCTAGTGTGGTAGACCCCTGCTTCTATGGATCTGGTGCTTAGTGCCTGTTCTTGTGCTGCTATGATCAGTGCCTCAGTGCTGTCTTTTAGTCCGGCCCTTTCCAGCCACTGATAGGATTTCCCAATGTCAGCCACCTCAGCTATCTGTCGATGGTACATCCCATGCAGGGGCTTGTCTTGCCATGGCACTTCCTCTGCTTGAACCTCCTGCCTTGTCTGCTGCTGCTGTCTCAGCAGCTCATCTTTGGGTGCCATCTTACTGATGTACTCCTGGATACTTCGGGTTTCGTCCAGGACAGTGGCTTTGACACTCATCAGGCCCCGCCCGCCCTCTTTGCGCCTGGTGTACAGTCTCTGGGTGTTGGACTTAGGGTGGAAACCTCCATACATTGTGAGGAGCTTCCGGGTCTTCACATCAGCAGCCTCCATGACTTCCTTTGGCCAGCTCACTATACTGGCAGGGTATCTGATGACTGGCAGGGCATACATGTTGATGGCATAGATCTTGTTCTTCCCATTGAGCTGGCTCTTCAGGACCTGTCTTATCCTTTGGTGGTACTTGGATGTTGCTGTCTTTCTTGCCTCCTCCTCATGGTTCCCATGTGACTGTGGGACACCAAGGTATTTATAGCTGGTCTCTATGTCTGCTATGTGGCCCACTGGTAGTTCCACTCCATCGGTCTTAACTACCTTCCCTCTCTTTACTATCATCCTGCCACACTTCTCCAGTCCGAATGACATCCCAATGTCCTCGCTGTAGATCCGTGTCAGGTGGATCAGTGAGTCGACGTCTCGTTCACTCTTAGCATACAGCTTGATGTCATCCATGTAGAGGAGGTGGCTGATGGTGACTCCACTCTTGAACTTGTACCCATATCCAGACCTTGTGATTATCTGGCTGAGGGGGTTTAAGCCTATGCAGAACAGCAGTGGGGACAGTGCATCACCTTGGTATATGCCGCACTTGATGGCCACTTGTGCGAGCTGTCTTGAGTTCACTTCCAGTGTTGTCTTCCACAGTCCCATTGAGTGCTTGAGGAAGGTCCTTAGTGTCCTGTTGACTTTGTATAGTGCCAGGCATTCACAGATCCATGTGTGCGGCATTGAGTCATAGGCTTTCCTGTAGTCAATCCAGGCTGTGTTCAGATTGGTCTGCCTAGAACTTGAGTCTTGGGCGACTGCCCTATCTATGAGTAACTGGTGTTTTGAGCCTCCGGTGTTGTTCCCAATGCCCTTCTGAGCTGTGCTCATGTACTGGCCCATATGGTCCTGTAGCTTGGCAGCTATGATGCCTGATAGAACTTTCCATGTTGTGGGGAGGCAGGTTATTGGCCGGTAGTTGGATGGTGCTGTTCCTTTGTGAGGGTCTTTCATGATCAGCACTGTCCTTCCTTGTGTTAGCCAGTCTGGGTGGGAGCCTGCTGCTAGCAGTTGGTTCATCTGTGCTGCTAGGCGTTCATGCACTGCTGTTAGTTTCTTTAGCCAGTAGGTGCGGATCATGTCCGGGCCAGGTGCTGTCCAGCTTTTCATGTTCTTGACCCGCTGTTGGATGTCTGCTACTGTGATGGTGACTGGTTCCTGTTCTGGGAGATTGCTGTGGTCTGCTTTCAGGTCCTGCAGCCACTTTGCACTGGTGTTATGCATCTTCTCTTTCTCCCATATGTTCTTTCAGTACTGTTCAGTTTCCACTGCTGGTGGCTCAGCTGCTACTCTGTGGTTGCACTGCAGTTGGGAGTACACTTTGGATGGTTCTTTGGAGAACAGGGCATTTATCTTCTTGGCCTCTGCTTCTCTAGTGTATCTCCTTAGCCTGGTAGCCAGTGCTGTGAGCCTTTGTTTAGCAGTCTCTAGGGCTTCAGATGGAGTCAGGCCCATGTATTTTTTCAGTAGCCGAGTCTTATCCTTAATCTCCACACGCTTCTGTAGTTCCACCAGCTGACTGACTTCTCTCCCAGTTGCCTTGATCTTAGCCTCCAATCTCATTTTCCAGGGTGGGTATGTACTGCTGTTCTTCTTGATTGTGTAGCCAAGCATTTCCAGGATTACAGCGGCTGTAGCATATACCAATTCATTGGTTTCAGTTATGGTGGTAGTAGGGATTGTCTGGAGGGCTCTGTTGGCATCTTCTAGCATACTATCTGATGATACTTCTCCACTGAGCCTTGGTAATCAGACTCGAGGGTTGACTGTAGCTAGTTTATCCATGATCTTATGCCTCATATCAGCTGCTGTGCTCTGTAATGGAAGGGGTGGCAGTGACATTCCAGCTTCAGGTGTTGGCTGCACATCTGCTTGTTCTTCCAGGTCTGCTTGAGTCCGGGTTGTAATGTGGAGTTGGTCTATCTCAAGTTGTGAGAGCAGCTTCCTCTTCACTATGTTGAAGCGCTGGGTAACTAGTTGTTTCTCAGTTAGTGTGGATGTAGGCCTTCTGTCTATCCATAGTTCCCTCATACGTTTCATATATCCCCTCTCATTAGGTCTGCTGTTGTAGTAGCATTCCATCAATTCCAAGTCCTCTTGTCTCGTCCATGTATGGTTTGTTCCAGTAGCCCACTTAACATCAGATTGTCCTGGTTCCCCAACATCTGGCGCGGACCTTGTTAATCCGGGCAACGTCCGAGCCGGCATGACTCTCTTAGTTCGTGTCACTCTCATATTTTGAGGTAGGCAGGTGAAGCGTTAGGGGGTCTTTGCCCAAGGACCCCTACTGGTAAGGTAGGTACCAGCCGGGATTTGAACCCCAGTCTCCTGCATCAAAGGTGGTGTTCTAACCACTACGCTATCCAGCCGCATATATATAAAATAAATTTTTAAAATGTATACAGTCATAGACCAAAAAGAAGTGAAGGAGGGAACAGGAGTGGGAGGTCTCTGAAGGACAAATCACTCAAGCACCTCAAACCCCACAATTTCCCCATTTTGGGGTCATAGTTCATGTTCTGGAGGAGCTATGGGAGGGGACAAGAATAACTCAGCCCCCTTAGGCCTATCTCTCCTATTCCCACCTTTCCTTCTTGAAAACGGAAGTAAAAATACATTGCCAAAATTGGGCATTTTGCAGCCAAATTACAGGGGTGTAATCTCAGGGTCCTGGAGGGCCATAAATGAAATGCTGGATGAGGCCATATGAGGCCAGAGGTTGCCCAATCCTCATGTAACAGGATGGCATTGCATTCCACTAGCATTGCTACTCTAGCCTGAAAATCCCCACAGAGCTATGTTGCTTGGATGAGTTAGTGGTTCCATGAGCTGTCCACTGAGTAGGACCATGCAACAGCCAATGTGAATTCACTGCCCAATAAGACATCCTGAAGGAAGCCAGTAAATGAGCTTCTGGCCTATACATACTTCTCTGGTTTAAGGTCTCTGTACACGATTCCCAAACGATGCAAGTGACCAAGTCCCAGTGCCAGTTCTGCAAGATAGAACTTCACATCTTCCTCAGTGAACATTACCTGGGAGGAACAGAGAACAGCCTGTTCAGGTCATGCAACGCAGAAAACAAAAACAAGACTATGTATATACTGTGTGTGTGTGTGTGTCTGTCTGTCTGTCTGTCTCTCTCTCTCTCCCCCTCCCTCTGCATGTGAGTATGTGTGTGCAAGGCCATATGCAGGAATGGTCAGAAATCAAGATGGCAGCTGTGACTGCAGGCTCAGAGCCCACCCCTTTCTTACATGCGCTGTGGAGTTGCAGTTGCCACCTTGACTTTTTTAACTCTTCCCACAATGCCTGCATAGACACGCAGGTGAATAAAGGCTGGTGAATAAACAAGGACTCTGTACTATGAGTTGTATTCCGTACTCTAAGAATCACTTTCTTTTTTTCTTTTCTTTTCTTTTTTAAACAAGGTTCTTGACTTTTGTATGCGATGCGGCGGTGACTGGATTAATCACAGACCAGATTTTCCAGCAATGGCTCTATTTTGAGAATCCATCCCGCACAGTCAAAGATCTTTCTCCATCTCTTTTCTACCTCTTTCATTAAAGATACTTAGTCTGCTCACTTGCCTCTATTTTACAAGCACGTCATAGGAAATGCATCAATTTTAAAAGCATTGTTAGAAGTTGCTAAGCAGCAGGAAAGAAGGAGGAAACAGACTTGGAACCGACTCTTTATTAAAAGCAATTCTGGTTATTCTGTTACCTCCTTGCTCACATGGCACTTTCTGTTACGCCATCAGGGCCTTCCTGCATTTCCCGCATCTTGCCCACCCCCCAACTCCAAGGTGGTCAGGCACTGTGTAAGAGCACAGAGACTGTTAAGCATGCACTGCTATTTCTCAATCCTTCTGCTGTGCTTGAGAGGGGAAGGTGGCTATGTACCGTAACAGCCTATCAAGCCTTCTGCCTGGAATGCCAGAGTTTCATACTAAGTTTGACTCAATAAAACTAAGGTTCAAAGACTCAAAGTTCAACTTTGTAAAAAAAAAAAAAAGGGGGGGATACAAGGGAAACACAAATGGAAGCACTTCCAAATTAATATACAGTAGTACCTTGGGTCACGAACACTTCTGTTCATGACCAATTCGGGTCACGAACAGCACCGTTCGCAAAATTTTGCTTCCGTTCGCGAACGCCGGATCAAGTGACGAACAGGATCCGCGGCCATTTTCCCTGCCGTGACACATGGTCGTGGCTTCCTGCAGGGAGGGGGACTCTCCCTCCAAGCAATAACCGCCTCTCCACCCGCCTTCCTGTCCTCCACGCCAGAAGTCGCCTCAAGCAAGGTCAGCGTTCTCTCTCTTCATACTGTACTTTGTGTCATATTTTTGTGGTTTAAAAAAATATATATATATGGTTCAGAACAGATTAACCGTATTTCCATTGAACCTTATGGGAAAATTTGATTCGGGTTGCAACCAAAATCGGTTGGCGACCAAATTCGTAGGGGTCAGAATGGATTAACCGTATTTATATTGAACCTTATGGGAAAATTTGATTCGGGTCGCGCCCAATTCAGGTCACGACCAGAGTCGCGGAACGAATTAAGTTCGTGAACCGAGGTACCACTGTACTTGGAATTAAAGGAACAATGTGATTCTCCCCCTTCCCATGCACACATAAACAGTACTACAACACTTCCCCAGCATTGCTGCACATTGTTACAAAAAAGTCTCTGGGCTGAAGTTATTTTTACTGTCTTGAAATGGTCTGTAATGTGAAAAACGGCCCTATGGGATTATCATGCAAGCTGCTTAGACAGAAGACCTGCCAGTTTTGCTTGATTGCTCTGTGCAGTTTGGGAGCCCATGAGACTGGGTTTGAAAACAGGCTAGACCAGGCTAAAATGCACTTAGGTTAGAATTAGGGTACAGCATGTTGTGGAAGGCTCAGCCACAAAGCTTGGCTAGATCAGGCCATCATGTGAAGAGACAATACAGTTTGTTCAGGCATTAATCATTTTGCTCTGTGTTAACCTGGAATTAGGGTTTGGACCATTGTGTCCATCATTATGAATAAAACATCAGTTCTGCAGGTACATGCATTTATGTCATATTTCTAAAATTTGGAGTTTGGCTTTGGACTTCGCAGCTCTGTCTGTATTTCCTTTGTTTTGAGAAAAAAAGTTTATTCTATTCCTCTTATTTGTGGAGGAAATGAACAAAGGGCTATGAAACTTTACTTGTGATCTCTACATCATAATGTCCTGCTCTTTTCTCAGCACAACTCACATCTACACCCAGGACTAACCCCAACTGCACGGACAACCTAAGCTCTTCCTTAGGAGAGAAGTATTTTTAGAGATGCTAAATATATGTTGCAAGGCATTCTAAATGTTCCTTCACTGAATGTACTAGTCATCCTCATAATGAACTTTGATCATGCAGGGACATCATTTGCTGGCCCTTTCAACCTCTTTGACACTTTTGAGGGCTGGAAACATGGAGGTTCTTTCAAATCCTGCACAGCGATTTGGATTGGATTTGGATTTGGATACGATTGGACTACAGAGCTGGAATGCATTGTATGACACTATTCTGACTCTTAGGCATTTTAATGCCAAGAAGATTAGAAGATCTGATATACCCATTAAGATTCGTATTCTCCCCTGATGAGCAGTGCCAAGCGATAGCTTGAGATCTGCTAACATGGAATTACATATAATCCAATCTCAAGTCCTGCATATTACTGGACAACATCTGCTCATTACCAAGACCTCCAAAGCTTCAGATTGCACATCTATCTTATGACTGCATTTATGTATCACTTCCTTTTCCTGTATGGAGCATATCTTGTTTCCCTCCCCACATTTCAGTCTCATGATGACTGTGAGAGGTAGATTAAGTTAACGATAATGACTCTTCGGGATCATTCAGTATTCTTGCTGGGCTCAGCTGAGGTGAGAACCAAAATCCTCCCAGTCATCATCTGATAGCACACTTGCACTCTTTAGAACAGTGTTTTTCAACCTTGGCAACTTTAAGAAGTGTGGACTTCAGGCTGGCTGGGGAATTTTGGGAGTTAGGTCCACATCTCTTAACATTGCCAAGGTTGAAAAACACTGCTTTAGAGGGTAAACAGTGCCAGTATCCTGACAGCATTACAAAATGTCTGCACTGCAGAATTTAATTCCTACCTCCAGCATCCTATAACCTGTAAGCCGTGTGGTGTGCAAAGACACTCACCTCTTTGGAAAGGCGCATGAAGAGATCCCCTCCTCGGAGGAAGTCGAGGATGAGATACACTTTCCCCTCTGTTTGGAAAGCTGAAATGCAAGGCAGAGAACAGGGATCAGTATTCTCTAAATAATTGCCTTCTCCAGTGCTGGTCCTGCATTGTGGAAATTGGGGAAGGCTGAATTGGCTACACTAGACCAGAATCAGAGGCATCCTTCTCCAAGCTGGGTGGCTTCCAGACATATGGACTTTCATTCCCCAAATTCTCAGAAATGGCTATGCTGACTGGGGCATTCTAGGAATTGAAGTTCATAGTGACAATACAGGTGCAATGACATCAACGCGGACATACATACGATGACAACATCATGTACACACCATCGTTACAAATTTGATTCCTGGTGCCTGAGGCAAGTATGTTAGCATTAGTGTGACAGTGTCATTATGTAAATGTCATTTGCTCCTCCTTAGCCCACACCCAAAGATGCCCATATGTGCAGTTTCTTCTTTACTTTTAATCAGTTGTTGTTAGAACATGCTTGAGACATGTACTGCTTTGGATGGAAAAGTTCTGAGCATATTAATTTAATGCTTTTAACTTTCTAAATTCTATTTCTAAAAATTATATTAAGGCTCGTGTGTGCTTGTTTGAGCAGAAAAGCAGGGCATACTGACATAAACAAACATAAATAAATAAATGCCTCGTCTAGGAGACAAGCTGCATCTACACTCACACTGTTTGAGAACTTTGAGTAATTATCATCTTTTTAACTCCTCCCAGCAAAGCCCCACAAAATAGCCTACAAAAAAGTCACCTGCCTGTGATTTACATTCCTCCCCAAAATCAAGAAAACAGAGTCCTGTACTCACCATAATGGAGTTTCACAATGAATGGGTGGTTTACTTCAACGAGAATATCTCTTTCCATTTTGGTCCTTACACGATCACGCACTATCAACATAGAGGGGCCCAATTCAGGTGGAGTAGATCTAAAAAAATGCACCAGCCCCAAGACCCACATGCAACCCAAAGCCTGCAGCTTGGGGGCCACATCAGTGAGGCGCAGGGGTTGTGTAAGTCAACCATTCAAGCATCGGTTAAGAGGAAATTATCCAAGAGGGGCTAAGAGGAAAACCAAACTAAAGGGAATCACCGAATGTCCCTCACATACTTGGCTGGCCAATAAATTTAGTTTCCTAAACACGTGGGACCACCTCACCTTTCAGAGTTGCCTTCTTTAGGACCTTCATGGCATAGAGATGGCCATTATCTGGTGGGGTGATTTTTCTGACAAGAAAGACCTGTGCAGAAAAGGTCTAGATGAGAAACAGCAACACACATCTAGCAGAACTTTAGGAAAAACAGAGATGGGAAATAGTTTTGGAGCAGAGTGCATAGATACATACATAGTTTACATTAACTATTAAAAATATAGCCTCACCTTGCCAAAAGAGCCTTGTCCAAGAACTTTAAGGAGCTCAAAGTGAGATGGGTCGGACTTCTCGGAACCTTCTTTCACAAGATACGTGATTGTATATTCTTGGACAGAACCTTCATTCTGAATGTTAAGGAAGAAAAAGGTGGGGGGGGACCCCAAAACAGGGTAAGCAAGACACACATACGTGAAGATAATTGCAAATACAAAAATAACAAGCGTCCAATGATGTGCATTGGCTCTGAGTTTATGAAAAATATGTAAATTCTTGTGCCACCCTAAAAAGCAGTCAGATGTTGGTAAAAACTTACCTTTATAGGCTTGCAGTGAACTAATCTAATTTGTGCATATGAAAATGCTTTGAGCATTTAAGAAAAGCAAGGCATGAATATTCAATGATAAGTGAGGGACATGCCAAGGCCAAAAGAATGCATGGAGGCAGACAGAGGAGGGGTCATCCATTAGCATCCATTATCAAACACCCCCTCCCACCCACTGGTGAACAGGAATACAGTGCTTTTTGAAATGAATTCTATTTGGCATTTCTTTAGTTTCTTCCAGTTCAGGGACCAGGTGCAAAACTGATACAACAGCAGGTAACAGTAAGATGCCATTTGAGAGCATGTAGGCTTGACTCATCAAGCTGCAATTTTAAAACAGGCTTAGGTAATCCATATGTTTCACATACCCCCAAGAAAGTATTGCTATAAGGAAGTGGACAGACCTCCACTTCTGGCACAACATTTAAAAAAGGGCAATTTGGGGAAGTCTTTGCTCATGATCAGCATCAGTAAAGTTGTCCAAAAATTGACCCTAAACCTACCACTGAAAAAATGTATGGGCACCAGATACAGCAATGGCTTTGAAGGCCTCCAGGGCTACCTTTGATTCAAGGTGGGGAAGCTTAGCCTGACAGGCTGACCTGGCAGGTAGCTACAGTTTCTGAACAGTCTTGAATAACTGGATGTCCAATTAAAATGTCCTAAAATGCCTCAGAGTCATGTCATGTCTGGGGCAGTGTGAGAAATAAAAATCAGGTCATGTCAGAATCATGTTAGTTGATCGATTATGTGCCATCAATTTGGTGTTGTCCTTTTCAATAACATAATAGATCATCCTGGAGAAGGTCTATCCCAAGCTGGTCTTTCAGGCCTTCTAACAGTGCAACTACTGCTGTTGTAATTGAGTCTATCCACCTATCTGCTGGTTGTCCTCTTTGTTTATTCCTTCCATTTTTCCCAGCATTATGCACTTCTGAAGAAAGCTAGGTCTTTCAATAAGGTATACAAAATATGATAATTTGAAAATAGCAATTTATGCCTCAAGTGAGAACTCTGAATTGATTTGTTCTATGATCCATTTATTTATTTTTTCTTGGCTATTCATGGCATTCTCAGGAGTCTCCTCCAGTGCCAAAGTTCAAAAAAATCAATACTCTTCCTCTCCTGCTTCTTCATCCCAACAGTCACAAGTAAAACTGTTGCTTCCATGATTATGATCTTTGAAGGTATAGACCCATCACAGCATCTGAGTATCTTTTGCAAGGCCTTCATTATGACCCTATCAAATGCTAGCCTGTGTAAAGAGTAAGGAAGATGACCTTAATGAAAATATGCAAGAACCATTTCCTAGGTAAAGAGGGCTGAAACTTTTTTTAAGTTCAGAGCAATGAGATAACATTCAGAAGCAGCTCAGGGAGCAGCCTCCCTGATTTGCTGGAGTATAAGAAAGGGAAGGAGGTACACCACAATCAGACTTGCAAGATTCTCTTATTATAGCCAATGTCAATAAAGATAATTTTAGCCTTCCTGAGGAGTTGATTTCTGGTCTGGTCTACCTAATGGGACTAACAATCTGTGCTGTATTTCTTGACTGCTAGTTCTTTTCTGCTGATAGTTGATCCTAAAAGGCAGAAGCTATCTACCACTTCAATTATCTTTATTGTCAGTGTTAAAGCTGGTTGATGGACCTGTTGTCATCAGTTGGGTCTTCTTTATATTTAATCTTAATTCCATTTTTTCACTTGCTCCTTTACTTTCATTAATGGAGCTTCCAGATCATTTGCATTTTCAACTTCAGAGTACCATTATCAGTGTGATGCAAGTTACTGATATTCCTTCCTGCAATTTTAAAACCATGCCAATCCTTCCAATCCAGCCTCCTTCAATCTACATTCGGCAGAGTCAACTAATAAATAAGGAAAGTTATACAGCCTTGTCTCACTCCTTTGCTGACCTTGAGCCAGTCTGTTTCACCATGTTCCATCCAGGCTGTGGCTTCCTGTCTTGTGAATAGGTTTTGCATGAGGACTATGAGGTGTTCTGAGATTCACATTTTCCACAGTTTGACATGGTCAATACAATCAAAGGCCTTTCTATAATCAATGAAGCAGACAATGACTTTTTTGTATTCTTTGGCTTTCTCAATTATCCAGCATGTATTAGCAAGAACACTTCTTGTTTCTCAGCCTTTTCTACAATCACCTTGAACATCTGGCATTGCTCTTTCCATGTAAGGCTCTAATCTGTGCTAGGTGTTCCTAAGCATTATTTTATTAACATGTGAATTAAGGATATTATATGATAATTTGCATATTCTAAGTCTCCTTTCTTTGGTATCGGAATGTAGATTGACCTCTTCCAATTTGTTGGCCACTGTGTTGTTCTTCAGATTTGCAGCATACTGTAATTTGATTAGAACCTTTACTGATGCTTCTTCTGTTGCTTGCCATATTTCTGTAGATAATCAATTCCTGCAGCTTTCCCACTTGGTAATTGCTGGAATGCTGATCTAACTCTATCTTCTGATATTAGATATTTTTTTAAAAATAGGGAATATCTTTCAAAGTATCTTGGACGTTGAATACAGTCCTTCCATCTTCATTTGAACTAACTGGCATCCTTTAGGGTACCAATCCAAGGTTGAAATCTCCTTCTGAGTTCAGAGATCTTTTGGAAGACTTTCCTTGGTTTTCCATGTCTATTTCCATCTTCAGTGTCTTTACAGATGTCGTGGAAATACTGCTTCCTGTCTCTTCTAACATTTCTTTGAAATTCTTTGTTAAGGTCCTTCTTGAGATCTTTGTCTTTCTTGGTTTTGGCTTCTTGGCAATTTCCACTGTTTGTTCTGATATCCGCTTTAGTTTCTTCTATTTCTTGGTCTTTGGCAATCTCTTTTCATATTTGTTCTTAACAACTTCTTTAATTTAATTCTACAGTTCCTCTAGTACCCTATCAATGAGGATCAGGACTTCAAAGTGATTCCTGATATTATCCTTGTAATGCAGCAGGTATATGGAAATTGCTTGGATTTAGCTTGATTTGGAACTTGTATGTGAGCAGTTTGTGATCTGTTCCAAGTCAATGTGCAATCAATTCATTTCATCTTTCACTATTCTGATCTTTCCTATGTTCATGCCTGTTACACACAATTTCCCACTCTAAGTCTGTCTTTGCAGCTTCAGAGTTTCTTTTCCTGCATGGCAACATCAGCAATTACACATCTGAAAGGCTTTAATCTAGCCACATCATAAACATCATTACTATTCTGAAAGATCCTTCTCTCTTCCTCAGTAACACGTTGAGTGCCAACTGATCTGAAGGGCCCATCAGCCAGAATTATATCATCACTGTCTATCTATATTGTTTTCTAAATAAAATACAGGAATGGGTTACCATTGCCTTTTCTGCACAGTATGGAAACATGCTTTTGCCATTGTCACTAAAGCAATCAACTGCCTCCAGCATCTTCCTATATTGTTGCTGCCCAATATTGGTTTAGCAGGACAGCTGGGATGACCTCCAAGCCTTGTATGACCCTGCAGGAAATATATACCCTTGGCATCCTTTCCCGGAGTTATTTGCTCATCCTTTCCAGGAACACCCTCCTGCCAAGATGAGGCATCTATTTGGGACGAACTCCCAAAGGCCCCAGCCAGCATTGCCAATGGCAAGAGAGTATGAGCCCATGTTACAGGAGGAGGATGCATTTAACCAAATCAGAAATGAGCTTGGATTACTGTATAGGTCAGAAATTATTTCCGTTATGATTAGTTGATCACAACAGGTTATGTTCAGAATGTTGCTTTCAGTCAGGGAAATCCTTGGAGATGTTCACATATACACACACCTCATTCAATTTCGCTTCATACTAAATTTTGAAGATTGGTAAGAACACTATTATTTATGATAAGACTTATATCACCTCTTTCCTCCAGGAATAATTCAGTTCCACAGTCCCAGACATGTAGAATGAAAAGATACCAATTTTGACTTCTAAATTCCTCTACAGAATCTCTGCCTTCAATGAACAGTGTAATATTTGAAACATCACAAAAATCAGAATCCTAAGAAGAGCCATGCTGGAAACTTCAAACCAGATGTAGGGGGCATAAAATGTTTCACATTACTGGCGTTTAGAGTTTAGGAATACAATTAAAACCTGTTTATTTCAACAGGCTTTGAGGGGTAGGGGTATGATTTGAGAGGGATTCCTCCTATGTAAGAATCTATAACTATATGAGATTATGATTCTTTGACATAATAATAGTTATTATTTGTAATAGTTTATAATGCAGTTGTGATTGTTGGCAATTTTTGCTGTTTTAATCATGTTTACACATGGTAGGATTGTAAGTGGCTTAGACTGGTCTGATAACTGGAACAGCATATAATGTAGAAAAATAAATGAAATAGTTGCATTCTTGCTTTGAGAGTTTTATTCATGAAAAGCCAGAAAGAAACTTTAGAAATAAAGAAGTCTCAGAATCTGATATAAACCTAGATTTAACCATGTTTTATGCCCCTCCAGTCTTCTGATTGCCTTGTATCCAAAAAGCTTTAAAAAAACACTCCTCTTTCTTCCTCTCCTGAACTGTATTTATGTTTATCCAGTGGGTAGTAATGATGTATACGGGTTTTCTGGCCTCCTTTCTCTGACAACGTTCCCAACCCCAGGCCTTCACAGAAGTGTGCATTTTGTATACATACATCAACTCTTCACATCACTTCATGTATCTGCAAAGCAATCAATATACTGTCAACCCTACGGCTCTTTTCAGCCCAGTGTCCTGATCCAGACAGTTGGAAGGTTGCCAAATCCACGGCTTGGTAACTTGCTAGCATTTGCTGTTTTCATCTGATCCCATATGTGTGTTTTCTGCTTCCTATTCCCCACTCAAAACATCACTTTTTTTGCCATCTTCTTCTAATACTTTTGGGCGGGTGGCAAAGAATGTGAATGTTTATGCCATCCAAATTACCCACTGTACTGCAAATACAGGCTTGAGTTTGTTGCAAAACACAGTTTGTGTGGCTGGCACAAACACCACAGGCCTCTTGCCAGCATCCCCAAGCCATCTGTTCAGCCTCCTGAGCTGTTCGGTAGACCCCCACCCCCACCCCGTCTCTTGGAAGCCTTTGGTCCCTCTCTGCCTGCCTCCCACCAGCAATCCTTCCTCTCTGCTTGGGGGAGATTGAGACGATGCCAGTGCCTGCAACTGGCACAAGCTGAAAATCCCTCACTTCGAATCAGAATCCAGTCAGAAACACACTTCCTATTAGAATCCCAGAAGGAGCGAGTATCCTCAAACTATACTCACTGACGATGATGGGGGACAGTTTTGCCAATGACCAAAGGATGGTGGACATTTTGCCAAATATCAGTTATAAAAGTATGGTGCAGTATTGGAGCAGGGTCAGGTAGACCTAGGTTCAATTCCAGCCTTAGCTACAGAAGCTCCCTGGGTATCTGGGGCCAATTACCTCTTCTCAGCCCAGCCTGACTCATAGGTGGTGCTTATGGAGAAAAACTGGTGGAGGGAGTATTACATTTGTTGTCTTGAGCTGCTGGAGGAAAGGCAGGGTATCTATCTAACTATGATTACTATGATAGAAAAAGAAAAATAAATTAAGGGACTTAGCTCTGCTGGGTCAACAAAGGCCACTCTAGTTCAGCACTCTTCAGAGAATCAGACATTTGGAAACAGCCATTGGAGCCACCCTCTGCTCCAGGCAGAAATCTGAATTACAGCACTCCTGAGAAATGCCTCTAGAAATCCCACAAGCAGGACATGAAATTAAGAGCTCATTCCTAATGCGATATACTGTCCCTGATCAAGCCAACATCTAGCCATCATGATTAGTCAGCTATTTATCAAGTATTACTCAGACATCAAGTCATGGTTTATTTGACTTTGTTGAGCAAACTAGATTCAACCCCACAGTTGATTAAGACTTGCTTGCCCAATTCCTGGTGTGATTCCTTTCATTTTTTGGGGGGGGGGGGGAGGCACTGTTATTTTGCCCCCCTCTGAATTGATTAGAGGCTTAGGTAGAGCATGAAAACAAGCCAGGAAACAAACCAGAAAACTACAACCATGAGCTTCCACTACATAATTACTCTTATCAGTAAGCCAAGAACAACGTATGGTATCAAACTGTGGTTAATTGTAATGAAAACAAACCATACTATAATTACTGATTGTCTTCTCACATTACACTGAACCAAAATCAAACTATATGATAATTTAATCTGCATTCACTGTCAAGTCATAACCACATCTAGGAAAGTACTGACTAGAATACTTTTCAACGTGAGCATCTTCTAGATGCATAGACTACAACTCCCAGAATTCTGAGCACTGGCTACGCTGGTTGAAGAATTCTGGGGGCTGAAGTCCACACAACTAGAGGGTTCCCAGATTGGGGCAAAGTAGTTTTAGTCTCTGGCAGAAAACAACTTTTTCTCAATCTTTGTCTGATGTCACTGCAGATGGTGAATGTTGGCTGCATTCCTACAGAAATGTCCCTGGGGGGCCATAGAAAGAAAGCTTCCTCATGCAAGCTACTACTCTGATTTCCAGAAGTATGATGTTTGTTTTGGTCAAAGACAACAGTCAAAAGTTAAACAGACTTTTCTAGCACCTGTTGCACAGTACTCCTTATTCCAAAGACAAACAAGGTACTGTACAGTCTTTCAGTCTGTGGCTGAACTTCAACTCCCAGCAACCCCAGCTAGCATGGTCAGTGGTGAAGGATAATGGGAGCTGAAGTTCAGCAATATCTTACAGGACCACAGGTTGCCCACTCATGGTTTTCTCAATCCTCAACCTGGCTGGAAGCCCAACCTCAAATATTTGGGATGTATGAGCTACAAAATCAACTTCTCAGTAAATCCTTGGTATCCTTTAAGCCAGATGTTGCAAACTGAAAGCATCAGTGTGGGGATAAATCACCACTGAATGGGGAGTCCATGAGTAAACATACACTGGGAATTAGCTGAGATGCAGCTTTTTTTTTTTTTTACTGCTTCAAATACCACGCAACTCATCTGGTATTGATCCTGATAGGGAAATGTTAGAGCCAGCTTTAAACTGCATTGCTTCTGGATCAAGGATATCCAGAAATTTTACTTGAGACAACAAAAGAAATCCATGGCCGTGCATAAATTACCTGCATGCACCAGCTCTCTAAGAGGAAAATAGCTCCAGCTTCATCCTGAATCCTTCAACAATTAAAGGGTGCTTTGAGATTCCTACAATAATAATCCACCAAGCCATTCCCACCAGTCAAGAAGACTCTTTCTTAGCAAGCTGCCTTCTACTAAGCCATCCCAGGAGTTCATCCAGCTCAGGATGATCTGTTCCACCTTCCCCAACTAATAACCTCCAGATGTTAGACTACAGTTCTCATCATTGGCCCAGCCACCCCTAGGCGAACTTAGGAATTAAGGCAGCTGCCATCAAATATATCCAGATGGCACCAGGATGAAGAAGTCTGATCCAGGTTCAACCCGGAAAGTTTCCCAGTCCCACATATCTGAGAGAGTAATTACGTTTATTGAAAGTGCTATGCCACAATCCAACAAAGCTCTACTAAAACAAGCCACAATAGCTTGGAATTACAGTAAGGATTTCCTGGAGCAAGCTCTAATTTCCTTATCAAACCAAGTCAAGGTGGCATGGAATGAATTCTGTAGCAATCATGGTCCATCTGACCCAGCTGCTCACTGAATTCCAGCACCCAAGACTGGAATGGAATTTGAAGCTATGTTCCCCACCACTATAGCCTTTCCCCAGGCTGGTGTCGTTCTATTACACTACCTGAGAAGTCCCATAATTTCAAGCAACCTAGCTAAAGGGCAGCAACTGCAAAAGTTACAGGTCAAGCTATCTGGAGCATGCCAGGCTGGAGAAAGCTGAGCTAAGGAATCATCTATGGAACTGAGAGAACTACCCAAAAGAGGAATTTTTCCAAGCCACCCCAACATTCATCCCTGAAGCTGCCTTGTTGCCACTGCTCATGAGCAAACAAGCACGCCTGCGCAGCCAGAATGGAGTTGGCCTGCACTACTAACCGGGTTGCTGACATTGCTAGCAGAAATCAAGGACAGACTGCAGGCTTCGGCACGGCGTTTCCCCAGAGCCAACTGTGCGAGAAAGGCAAACAGGCAAGGAAGCCTGGGCTGCTTAGCCATTTCCACTATCCCATCCTGGTCCAAACAGCCCATCTCCAGCTGCACGATCCCTACGTGGGGGAACGGGGCTGGAGGCTACAGGCACACCATCCGATCGTGCATGCTTGGTTTCACAGAGGACTAGCTACCACCACAGGTGACAAAAGCAAACCCAGCCGGAAGTGCGGAGGCAGCTCAGCTCTACATGCAAAGAAGGTTCAAAGCACAGCTTCCTGCCTGCACCTGTAGCCAAACAGTTGTGGTATGTAAACTTTAAACACTTCAACATTCTCACGTCCCAGTTTTATTTATTTACGGCCAAGCTTTTACCCACAACTTCAGAGGACTTTGCTTCCTGAAAGAGTTAATTTCCTCTTTAATAACTGCAAGATATAGTAACTTATTCCAGGGTTAAGCAATGGGATGAACCTGTTACAATGGAATGGGAGCCAAGTTGCCTGTCCTATCTTCATTTTTATTATGTTTCTTACATATTATTTTTTATATATAGAAAAGCATGGGAAGCTGGCATGCAGAAAGGCCTATTTGTGCCTACTCAACCCTCTGAGATTGCTCCAACACTTGGCATTAAACCAGGCAGTTTTTGGTTGACACCATTTTTTGCTTTCTGTTTTGTTTTTTTCTTTTAAGCATGAAAGTGCTCCTGAAAGCCCTTTGAGAGCCCCACTATTATTTTTGAGAATGCCTCTTCCCTTCCCCCATGGACCCCAGAAACATCTGTCAAAAATAAAAATAATACAAATAGGGAACCATGGCAGCACAGACAAAGCATAGAGAGATTCTCTTCGGCAGAGCATTTAACTTCTTGGGAACTCCAGCTTCCCCCTTGGTCTTTTAAAGGAAGTCTTTTTTTATTTGTCGGTCAAGAAACTAAGCTTAAAATATTGTGGGCAAGACCTGGAGTTCTTCCAGAACTATGACAAGCTGCCCCTGAAAAGGCAGGCTGCTTCTGTGATGTCTTTCCTACCTCGGTGGGCTTTGGAAGGAGTGGGTGGACAGGGGACAGACACAAGAGGAGGAGGTTGATGTTGGGAGCCTCCCCATAAAATTCTGCTATGGAGTAGGGTCACTGCATGACAAAAGCACCTCCGAGAAAACCTCAGAAACTAGGAATGTGACACTGTATCTTGACACATCTAGACCAGGGTGTAGGAGACGTGGCAGGGGGACTGGAGGCAGGAAAGGAGGTCTTGATATCTTAGAACAATTCCATGTTCCAGTTCTCAAGGCTCTCCCCCATGCCCCTTTATTATTAACCACCCAGAATCGTGTGTTCAGTGGGTGGCCGTATAAAGCTAACTAACTAACTAAATACAATCTAGATCTGCCATTCAGAGTCTGGGGTGCTCTGATCTAGTAAACACTCAGAATATACACAGATGCTATAGGCTTAACACATTTGGAGGACACCAGCTCATGGAAATGCTGGTTTTTTTGGGGGGGGGGGAATTGTTCATTTTTAATGTTTGAAAAGGGAGCCACAATTTTAAGTGGCACCCCCCCATACACACACACACACACAAAAGCCCCTTAAAATCATTTCTTTTAAAGTGTCCATTCTGGCCCATGCTAAGATCTTCCAACAGCTAAAATCACAAGGAATTTTGCATAGGTCCTAAAATTGCCATCTGCTTCTTTCATGAAACAGGAAACACAAATTTTTAGCAATATGCATCAGAATAGTAGATTAGCCACCTCCCTCCAGGCTGACTGGTCCTGAAAAGCAGCATCAGTCTCCTTTGCTTTTGGGATGAGGCAAGAACTAAAATCCCCATCCTACTTTTTTTTCCCACAAATGTATCAGTCTTCTGCATTTCCAAACTTGGGCTCGGACAGAGTATCAAGAGAGCCTATAACCTCAGAAGGAAAGAATGTGAAATGGCCTATGTTAACTCAGCTCCAGTCCAGGGTAGAACTAAACCAATCACCTCTCAGCATCTGCCCTCTCACAAAAAGTGAGGATGCAAAACAAAGAGACTTTCCCAAGCAGTGGGTCAGAATGTAACCAAGGGTGTCTTACCTTCTTCTCTGTGGTTTTCATGTCTCTCTCAATCCAAGTGGGCTCCCGTTTTGCCTGCAGAATGAACAGGATTTAGCATCTGAGCAGCCGAAACAGCAACAGGTAGCCAGACAAATTTTCCCCAAAATGTTAACCCTCTGAACTTCATTCCCAAATCACCAAAGAGAAATATGGTGTAGGTGAATTCTCGTGGTCTTCAGAATTGGCTACGTGGTGCAGGAGGCAGGATTTGTTCCATCTTAAGCTTCCATCTTGAACATGATGTTTCTGGTTTGTACTGATGCAATCAAAAGAAGGGAAGGAAAGCAAATTGCTCTCCCGTGTTTTCTTCCTTGCCAGAAATGCAGTTTGAATCTTAGAACCAGAAGCTAATGAGCAAAATAGGAATCTGGGGGCCAAGGTATCCACAGAGTAGGATAAAAAAATAAAGAAGGCAGGCACAACTTTGCAACTGAAGCTCTGCCTGGTTTTTATGTGGGTCATCCAACTTTGATTGCACTGTTGCAGTTGCCATCTTGACTTTTTTGACCATACACTGCAGACACTCCTGCTGGGGGCACCAGAAGCGACAGCATTGGGAATAGGCGGTTACCTAGATACAGCTCTTTTGTCTGGCTACAATTCCCATGTAGCCACTTCACTATTTGTGAAGCCACCAAAGTTTGCTTTTGTTTTGAGAAACCCTGCACACAAAAATGGAAGTAAATGTCCTCTCCCCAGACCTGACACAAGTATTTGCCATCCTTAGGAAAAAATAAATTTCTTTTCTTCCAAATGTTCCAGTTAGCATGTTTGCAGTTTACAACACAGGGAACAGAGAACTCAGTTTTGTTTGTTTGAAACATCTAGTCCTTCCAGAGGCAGAAACATGAAAGTGACTCTCTTTCCACATTACCTTCTAAAATGGGGGGGGGGGGGGGGGCATATTTTTGCCAATTGCTTCAGGCTGCAAAGCATCCTAGGCCATTCCTAGTATCATCACTGTTATTATCAAAACTTAAGGTCAGAGCAAGAGGACTCCATACATATATGGTGTAGAACGCTGTGCATGGAGGCAAACAGATTGTGAAAAGTGCCCACATCTCTTTAGATGCTGGAAAGATGCAAAATCAGTGCACGCTGAGTTTCCTCATGCAAATGACAGTATTATCCTCTCCCACCCCTCTCACCCCAGCAATTTGGAGAGGGGCCAACTGGTAACAGGAATGGAAAGTAGCAGAAATTTATTCTATAAATTGTTAACTAATGTTTCAATAGAAGAGAAGAAGACTAGCAGAGCGCATCCACGAACATTAACTAGCAGTCAGGAGACACGATGGAACCTCCTTAATGTCACAATGCATGGACAGACTCAACCATAGTTTCAACTAGGAAACAGTGAACATCCTAGACCAAGCTAAATCCAAAAATGCAAAGGAATTCCTGGAAGCTTGGCATTCAGACAAATCAGCCATCAATAGACACATAGAGATTTATATACCATTCAAAAGAAAAAATAAAAAAGCTAAGAAGGAAACCAAAAGACCAGAACACATCCTCTCCAGCAGCCAACACCCAGATAAGCAAGGATTAACACCAGACCAACAATCAAGCAGAAAACAATACCCTAATCAAGGAATTATCAAGGAGAAAACCACACCTGACCCACACTGGCAGAGCAAGCTATTGTAGATAAACAGAGAGCAAACCCCATACTCACTAGCACTGATTATATTACCTAGTCAGGTAACGCAACATCTGCAAGCAAACAACCAAACTCAGAGAGCACCAAGGACTCCATAACTAATGTTTTGCCCTGTTAATGGGGCAGAAAGCCGGCTCTTCTGATGAAGCAGAAGTAGATAAAAATCACTTCCACTGCCCCCACCTAGTCAAACTTACCACTATTCTACCTATTTTTAAGCCTCTGAAGCATCTCTTTAACACTCTGGATGTCTATGAAAAATTTCCCCAAATGGAAAATACTAGTTGCTTTGTACTATTTATGGGTGGGTGGGAAGATGGCAAAGTGGAGGTGAAGAACTACAGCTGCTTACAGCCACACTTGTAAACTGTTTATGAAATATCTGTTTTCTCTAACTTGGGACGGTTAAATTGGCTGGGAATTACGGGGACTGCATTCCTACCACACCTGAACACACCAAGTTAAAGAAGACAGTATTAAGAGTGTCTGGAAGAACTAATAAGAGGGAAGAGCAGAAACCCTAACCAGTGGCAATAAACTGATAATGGTTTCTATCCTCCCAGTTATGTATAAAGACTCAGACCACCACCTTCACAACACAAAAAAGATCAGAATTCTCACTGTCCCAGTCCCAAATTCTACGTATTCTTCTAAACTGTTCTTCCTTATGGATTGTTTGTTTTAATATTCCGAATCTAGTATGTTCCAGAATTCCCAGCCATTCTGTCTATAGTTGTAAAAAAAAAAAAGCTGAATAATTTATTGATTACAAATTTCTTTCTTCTACTACAGCAGAGCTGTTTAACCAGCCATCTATGAACTTGGATGGGAAAAAACATCACCTTTATTATACTAACCTCTAACTGAAATTTAGCTTGTCTTGTTACTGATTTAATGGACTGATAAAGAAGCACACGTATTACTACATTACATTTTTTTTTTACTATTTTGATAACTCTATTTGAGCATAATTGGTTTCTTTTGTAATACAATCTATAGCTATGCATTTTAGTTTATGTCTTTCAATACATCCTGAAAAAGGGTCTGTAGGTTTCTCCAGACTCTCAAAGAGGTTCAGAGCACAAAAAGGATAAAATGAAAATGAAAATGAAAATGAAAGAGGCCTTTTCCTACAGGACATTTTGGAATTAACTTGCTTTTATTTGTACTAATGCTAGAAGACCTGCAACAGATTTTTCCCTCTGTCTCTTTTAAAAGTATCTTTTCTCCTCAACTTCTGGAGCAAAAAAGAGGTTTTTATCTGCAAGACTTCTCTTCTCAGAAGGTCTGATGTAACAGGAATCCCAAGTCTATCTTTAAAACAAAACAAATGACAGGACAAAACCTGTTTTTAAAGCAATGGATATTAGAAGTTTATCATGCTTCTTTTAAAACAATCCCTCTTCTAAGAGAAGCAATTTAACCATGCTCAGACAATAAGTATTCTTTGAGCTGGGTTTTAGAAGCAAAACATAAATAAAAGGCCAAATGCACGCCTACATCTTCTTTCCATCTATAACTTGCTGTTTTCAGAGGATACAGATTTCCTGAAGAGAGGACAAAAAAGAAAAGTCACCAGCTTTGATCCAAGAAACATCTGGGGATTAAAAATTTGGATTTTGCATGGGAAAAAAAAGAGAGAAAAGATTAAGTTCTTATGTCCAGGATGGTACAAAACAGTTTGTTGCTTGAGACCAAGGTCTAAATCAGTGTTTTTCAAAGTTGGCAACTTTAAGAGGTCTGGACTTCAATTCCCAGAATTCCCTAGCCAGCATGACTGGCTGGGGAATTCTGGGAGTTGAAGTCCATACCTCTTAAAATTGCCAACCTTGAAAAACACTGATCTAAACGGTATCACCATGCCTTTCATTTTGCAGAGAGGAAAAAAGCCATTAAAAAATTTTCAACACTGGTAAAAATCTCCAGCATATTAGGAGGCAGGCAGGTCAACTGGGCAGAAAGGGAGAAAAAGAGGTTTTGGATCCAAGAAGCATCTGGAAAAGGCTTCCAAGAGACAAAAATGGCTAACAGGCTTGAGTAGAAAGGTTACTACCACCCTTAGTTCCTGTTGTGTGAGAAGGAAGCCTTTTCTGTTCTACAACCCTGCCCCCCTAAAACTACACCAAGAGCCTCAAATCTCTCTGCTTTTCTTAGCCAGATGTTTTCTCTAACATAATGCTGTGCCAGAGACAGGGGCACCCTTTAAGAGAGGCTGACTACAACTCCCAGCAGCTGCAGCTGGCAGGGCCAATGGAGAGGCTTGCTGGGAATTGTAGTTGTTCTCTTTGTAATGTTTCTGCTCCACTTTTCACCGATAAGCAGCCCCAGCACATCTTTATTCTAAGGCACGGTGGGCAATTCTTCACATTCCTCTCAACCTGAAGCCCCTTCCTCATTAGTGGGAGTCCTATTTGTAGGCACAGGACAGTATCAGGACGGTAGGAATGTAAAATGTAAAGGTGAGCTTGGTTACGCCTCAGAAGTATTTGGGAATTACCCTGCTTCATTTTTCACCTGGTATGTTTATTCATCTTTTCCAATGAACCACTTGATAATAAAATGGATTGTTTGCTTTTCAGGAGTGTTTATTTTCAGTTTAAGAACAAATCCATCATTTTCGGTAAACGGACTGTACTTCAGCTTTAATTAGAAAATGGTATGATGAAAAATTGGCCATCCTTGTATGAAGTTCAAAGCTCTGTTCATTCATCTATTTGTACCTTCTGCAGCAGCCCGTGGAGGTGGGGGCAAAACTTCAAGGGTTCAGTCACATACTTGCAATCTCAACTTTTTTATACCTTTCCACCCCCGCAGATGTCCCTGATGATATGAACAGCATTCTGGCAATGCTGATTAAATATCAGTTGATGCTTCCAAGAAAAAAGATTTTGATACCTATAGTAATTATTCAAATACTGTGAAGAAGTAACATGTTGACAGTTTACCTCAGAGATTCGGATGGCCCCAACCCCATTAGCCTTTCGGAAGGCACTGAAGATCTGGATGTTTTCCCAGGCATTTGGGTCAGCTGAGTAGATGAGCTCTGTGGTTACTGATGTGTTTTTTTGGTGGGTGTGGCTACAGGTAGTCCTCGACTTATGATCCGCTTGAAGTTATGATGGTGCTGAAAACAGTGATTTACAACTGGTCCTTGCACTTGCAACCACTGCAGCATCCCCGCAGTCATGTGATCAGAATCCAGGTGCTTGGCAACCAGCACGTATATACAACAGTTCAGCATCCCAGGGTCACATGATCGCCATCTGCGACCTTCCCAGGGGGTTTCTGACAAGCAAAGTCAATGGGGGAAGCTGGATTCGCTTAACAACTGTGTGATTCGCTTAACAACTGTGGCAAAAAAGGTTGTAAAATTGGGTGCAACTCACTTAACAGCCACATTGCTTAGTGATGGAAGTTCCAGACCCAATTGTGGTCGTAAGTCAAGGACTACTTGTATTGTTTATCTTTTGGGCACTGGGGGGGGGGGGATATGTTTGGTGGGATGGGTGGCTACTATATATACTCATGATAAGCTGAGAACTTTAGATGCCAAAATACACCCCCAAAATTGGGTTCAGTTTATCCATGGGTATATATGGTAATACTTTTTCAAAGTACCTGTATATCCCATATATACTCTCATATGAGCCCATCTACAGACATGCCAACCCTCAATTTTTTAACCAAAATATTGTGAAAAATGTGGGTTGGCTTATCCGGGGGTGGCGCATTTTTCATGGTATTTCCTTAAAAATTCGAGGGTCGGCTTATCCACAGATGGGCTTATATGAGAGTATATTCAATATGTAAATAGTATAAACCGAATATAATAGAATCTACTACCACGTGGTATGAAGAAATATTTAAGGCCCTTGGCAAGTAAAATTTACAAAAAACCAAAAGTGATTGAATTGAACACCAACAAGGCAAATACTACTGTTGGTGATAAACTAAGAAGAAAAAACAGTGTTATCTGCAGACAGAACGACACGACCCCCAAAAACTCTTTAACTGGAATGAGGTTTGCAGCTCATGTTGTCTACAATGCAGTATAAACTAGGTCATTTGTTATCAAGTTTTACAAATATTTCCATATTTATACCATCAGAACCACACAGTTGAAAGAATTTTGAGATTTGGATTATCAGCTGGTTCCCAACATAAGCAAGTAGACAGGGTTTCTCTGATCAACAGGGTGCTAAAATTTTTTCTATCTCTCAAATCTGACTTCTCCTCACGAGAATGGGTCCCAATAACAATTCACAGGTTCTTTTATGACTCTTGGTGAAATGTGGCTCTACATTCTGCACAATCCCTTCTCTCTGTTCAAGAACAAAATAAAAGCTATAGAAAAACAACACATCTATGTGATAGATGTTGTCATGAAACTGAGAAACCTGAAAGAAAAGTCTGTCACAGAAAAAGATGGTAGGTTTCATGAGGCTCAGGTCAAAGGTCTTCTTAAAAAAACAAGGAACATTTGCACTCTCTCTATGATAGTTGTTCAACTCATGTAGAGGAACAAGGGACATCTTACAATGAATTGTATACATTCTCATGGACCCCACTAGGTAAGATTCTCTGTCACACCCATTCACTACAGTTTTTTAATGCAGAATTGCAAAATCAATGAAATGGGTGTTCCTTGATCAACTCACAAAGTGAATAAATATTGTGCAGACAAAATAGCAGAACTGAACAGAGGAAAAAAGCTAGAGAGGAGCAACAGCTAGAAGCATTCGCCCATTTTGGAAATATGGACATTACATTGAAGACCTTTAACCTCTAGTACAGGTTGTTGTGTACCTGTTCACACAAATTCACCTGTAAAACAGTTTTTTTTTCTATTATGAATATTCTCTGGACAAGTGAAAAGAACGAAATGGAATAAGCAACTCTATAATCATTGCTTACCTTGAGAGTCAACTGTAATCATAACTCTGCTGAATTCTACAATGTGCTCTTTAAAAGAAACAACCCAAAGCTATTTGAAAATTTAATTCTACCAAAAAAACAAAAAAACAGTACTTGGCAGGGATATTTGCCTAGGACTCTCAGGAAACTGAATTATGAATGAACATTAATAAGTATGTGAATTTATACAAATTCGTGTATCCTGATTTTGAGTCTTGGACATCTGGTCACCCTGCATTAGCCACAGTGTCATACATGTCACCTGACTTCATTGGACCGGGAATGGAATTAAATCACAAGTCCAAGATGGAAAAAAGAGAGACTCTTCTGTTTATTTGGTCTTAAGTTTCCCATTACAAATAAAGAGCTTAAAGGAAAATGAACAGCACCGTTTTAGCAGTTAATGGAACCTGCAGCACATTTTTGTGTACACTCGTGAATTCTGGGGCATAGGAAGGACAGAGAAGGACCACAAGTATTAAAGCCTGCTCAGATATCTGTTGAGATAAGCCGTAGTGGAAGGGCATAGCGAGCGTAAATCCAGGCTTCACCAGTCTCAAAGTTTCAAGCATGGAAGAATTCCAAACTCTGCCTGCTCTCCTCGATACGACCACCTGCACAGACGCTCAAATATTTTGGCAAGAAATAAGACTGCAGAAGGCAACAACAATTATCTGAATGCCCCCACCCACCCCCAGGAAAAGACAGAGGCACTACAGTTTGTTGAAAAGCACTGCGTGTGCTTCCTGTCAAGTTACAACTCTGCTCTCAAATGGGCGCATTCAAGAGATACTGCCCACAAATCCTCTTTCCTGCAGAATAACGGAACGACGAGAACAACAAACCCGCATTTTTCCCCCCTGCTATTTTCTTGCTTTTAAGCCTTTTGTGTAGTTTTAGAAACCAAAGTTTCCTTTGCATTTCAGATGAGGCCATGCTAGGTGGGCTGCTAAGAGTTTTTGTCCCAACTATTTTGGGGTTATTTCTTCAAGGGGAGTGGATGAACTACAGGCAGTTTAACTGAGAAATACTTGCTAAACCTCAGAAACAGACACGTTAAGAAAGAGCAGCAACTTCCTCCTTTGCTGAACTAAAAAAGAAAAATTGCAGCAATGCATTGCGGAAAGCAAGCAGGGGTGGAAAGAAGAAAGAAATTCAGCTGGCCAAGTGGAGCTCCTGAGATTACATTTTGTGCTTGCAAACAACTGTCTGGTTACAGGAACTCAACACCCACGTTTTCGCAGAGCTTGCTTCTAGGAAGAAGCAGAATCACCCATGCTTAATGCATCTCAAATAAGCATAGTTAAAGGACTCTGCTCATCTGGCTTGGACCAGGGAGACTAGGATTTAAATGAGTATTTGGCTCTGGACATAGCCTACCTTGGAAGGCTGTCGTTGGGCAGGGGCAGAAGCTCTTTGGAAGAAGAGAAGCTGAAACTATTACTATCGTCATTTCAGTTATATTGACCTCTTCTTTATTATTCGCCATGCCATGCCATGCCATGCCATGCCAATGCAAGTAGGCATTTGTTTCTGACATGTGCCCCACGTTCTCTCCACAGTGGTCTTCTAAGGGCCTTACGTGTGTGCCACAATGGATATGGGTGTCCGCGTGCATGCAGAACACTGTGTTAATTCAAAAACGATGAGGGATGGATAAGCTGTGCAACATCATAGAACGAACTGAAGATATGACTTTGAAGGTCATTTATATAAGTAAATGCTGAAAGGACCTGGTGCTAACTTCTCAAACTACCTGGATAGTTTTATGGGAGGTCATGAAACAAAATGCTATATGCCTTTGGGTATGGGGGTTCTACATGAGAGCTGCTGAAAAGCTCTACAACCCAAAATGTTCTGCATGAATTTTGAAAAGTGCCGCTGAATTGTTCAGATCCCAATTCCAGCTCAGATCCCTTGTCCTCTCCCATCCCCTCCTCCATGATGCCCCCTGAAGCAGGTTGCTTCCTTGTTGTGTGCCAGTTGAACATTGTGAAGCTCTAAAGCAGACCTAGTGTGGTGCTTTCAAAGCCAGCATCTACCACACTTCAAAAAAGCAGCAGGGTCAGATTCCTTCCCATCTCACTGCACTGCCCCTGCAAATACTCAAAACATCATTTACTTGCTACATTCATATCTTGGCTTTCCCTCAGGACCTCACAGCAGTGTCCATAGCTATCCATTCTGCCACAGAACAACTGCCCTGGGAGGTTAGTTGGGCTGGGAGAGAGAGATTGGCTCAAAACTTCCCAGTGAACTCCTGGAGCTAAAGAAGGACTAGAATTCTTCCCAGTCCTTGTCCAAGAAATAGAGGTAAGCATGTTCCATCTATGGGATATAAATCAAGCAAATCAATCAATGTTATCCATAGAACAAGCCTGTGGGGTAGGCTGGGCTTAGAGAGTGACTGGTTTAAAGGCACCCAGTGAGCTTCTGTACCTCATGGTGGACCAAAACATGGGACTTCCCAGTGCCAGTCCAACCTTAACCACACCACCACATACTTGGGGTTGCGGATTCTGAATATGTCTGGCTCAAATCCTAATTTCATCTTCCGCATAATTAGATGATAAGTGAATAAAATTATAGGAATCCAGTAGAGATTTAAAAAAAGGATAGATGCAGCAAAACATGGGCAGTCTTTTGTTCTTAGCCACTACATTAATTCCACCCTTGGAACTCAAGGTGCATGCAATGGCATTACTTCCACTTAGTAATTACAAGAACATTGCAGTAGATATTTGTCTTCTTATTCAGGAAATCTGCCTTTCAAAACAATATAGACGTTTGATTTCTTGTGAAGGATTGAAGAAGTAAGAGTTCCTGAACTTCATCTGAAATACTTCGGGTTTCACACATTTTCTCTCTCTCTCTCTCTCCCTCCCCCCCCCCGCCACAAAATTATCTGCTCTTGTTGTGCTATCTCCTTCTCTGCTACTTTCCAAATGATATCCCCAAGACATCTAAAAACATTTGAATGAACACACTAACGTACAAACAGTCATGTGAATCTACTGCAACAAAAGCAACTGTGAATTTTGTGGCATCTTAAAGACTACTGTAGTCTTTGTAGTGCTTGAGAATATTACCCTGAGAAAAGAGTATAGATACACCCATGGATGGAAGATGGAATAAGGGTAAAATAAGATCAGAGACAAGTGGAAGAGAAAGCATGAATAAAAATATATTCATCTGAAAAGAGGATGAACCAGGATTTAAGATTATTTTCCTTCTTGAAAGAAAGGTTAGACAGAAAAATAAAATCTGTCTATCTGTATTCCTAGTTAATCTAAGACAACCTCCTCCCTATTTTAAAGTTTAATGAATTGGGGAAAATCCTTGCTTTCCTTCAGGAAGGAAGTACAATTCTGATAAAGAAATCCATCCCCTACAAATTCCTCTTACAAAAACAAAGCAAAAGAACAACCCAGAACCAAGGGAGGGAACACATAGGAAACCACTAGTTTCAGCCCCAGGCATCCTCATCAGGTAGTAAGCAACGAAAGAGAGTTCTCCCCGCCACGCTTGCTAGACAGCCATAGCTGTGCAAAACAGATCTAAAGGGACAATGTCCATGTAAAGAAGCATGGTGCAGCCTTGTGACTTCTTTACTTAAAAACACATTTACATCAAGATTATGGTCCAGGATCATCTCAGAGCAGGTTCCACACTCCCCGTGACATTCCTCCCCAGCCACTCTACAAAATGTGTAATAATCCTGACTAGAGAACGGTCCCATTCTCTCCTTTCACTGGATCCTCTTTACACTCCCATTCCTGGTGGTTGCACATTGACTAGCTAAGATAGGCCAAGCTTCCTGTCATCACTCCCACCAAGCCAAGCCAAGCCAAGCCAAGCCAAGCCAAGCCAAGCCAAGCCAAGCCAAGCCAAGCCAAACCAAGCCAAGCCAAGCCAACTGCAAAAGACAGTCGCACTTGCCTTGGTGCGAAACAGCAGCCTCATCATTCTCTCCACAACTGCCAGGGAGCTCTTCTCCCATTGCCCGCCTGCTACCTTCTCCAGAGCCTGGACATCAGAACAGAGCACTCCCAGGCGAAGCTCTCTGTAGGTCATTTGGATAGAATTCAAAACTTTCAGCAGAGAGGAAATTGTAATTTCCCCACTGATAAACCACAACAAGACTTTCCAGCACGCAGCCTGGCTGATGGATCAGATAGGTAACTAAAAAGACAAAACAAAACATGGTTTTGGGGAGTGGAGGATGAAATCCTAGCACACCCCATTTAGCGGATACTAACCAAATATACTTTTCCTGCTGTTTCCTGTGGAGCAAAGCTTGAAGCAGCTAATGCTAAAAATGCAGTGCGGGCAACCACAAGACATTGCCTTTCTCTCTTCCTGGTTCTAGCAGGCAGTTCTCATCAGCCTGTTTTGTTCTCCAGACAGGAGCTCCTAACGCCACCCTAACTCTGTTGCTGATGTTCAGTGTCCTACAGCAATGGAGAGTGATCATTTGTGGCTTGGGGGCAAGGGGAAATGCTGTAAGGTTTGGAGTGTTTATATATCTATATCTATATATTTAATGGATGTTTCTCATGCCTCCTCTTTCTATGGCTTAACTTCTCTCAGTGATCATCACCTTTGTTTGCTATTATTCATTCATCTTTGACTTTTTCCTTCCAGGAGCTTAAGGCTGCATACATAGTTTCCTTCCTATTTTTCCCCCCAACAACCTGCGAGATAAATTGGATTGAGAAATACTGAGTGGTCGAATGTCACCCATTGAACTTCTATGGCTAAAGATGGACTTGAACCTGAGTCTCTCCATTCCTAGTTAAACATGCTGAATGTTACACTACACTGGCATTGTTTTTTTCCAAAAATTATTGCTGGGCCTGTATTTCATGCTAAGCTTTCAAATACGCATACATTCATTTTATGAAAGATGACTTTTCACAATAGAACATAATTTGTTAGACTTTGGCTTCAAGGCTTTGTCTGAATCTAACTACCATACAGGTAGTCCTTGCTCAACAACCATTCGTTTAGTGACATTTCGAACTTACAACCAGTCGTTGCACTTACGACCATCGCAGCATTCCCTGCGGTCACATGATCTAAATTCAGGCACTTGGCAATTGGAATGTATTTACGATAGTTGCAGCGTCCCAGGGTCACGTGATCGCCATTTGCAACCTTCCCAGCCAGCTTCCAGCAAACAAAATCAATGGGAACTGTGTGATTTGCTTAACAACTGCCACAGAAAAGGTTGTAAAATTGGGTCCAATTTGCTTAACAACAGCCTTGCTTAACAACCAATTTTCTGGTCCCTATTGCGGTAGTTAAGCGAGGACTACCTGTAGTTTATAGATTAGAGCACTACACAAAGCCAGACACTGAGATTTATTCAATAAGCCAGTGTTTCTCAACCTTAGCAACTTGAAGATGTATGGACTTCAACTCCCAGAATTCCCCAGCCAGCCTGGAAGTCCACACATGCTGGCTGGGAATTCTGGGAGTTGAAGTCCACAAATCTTCAAGTTGTCAAGGTTGAGAAACACTGAAATAAACCAGTTCAGTACAAACCATGGTCTAACATGAAATGGGAACTCAATCATTCTATGATGAGCCTGATCTCAAAAAGGTCTCAAAATTGTGGAAAGCAATTGTTTGGAAATAAATTATAGGCCAATGTAATTCTAGTTAATTAATTGCAGTGTACTATCTGGTTTTACATTTCTGGGCAAGTCATCTTGTTAGTTGGTTGATGTGATTTTTGCTCTGTCCTTTCTACCCATAAGGCTCCCAAGGTCAGCCACCTAAAATAAAATAATCACCACCTGGACGAACAACTAAATTTATTGTTACTGAAACTCAAAAAGCCCTGGCTGAAAAGGAAGGTCTTAACCTTTTTCCTCAAAACCAAAAGAATGGGGGCTAAATATAGCTACACAAGGAAGGCATTCCACACTTTGGGATCAACAGAGGAGAAGAAGAGAAATACAGCTTTACAAGTAAACTAGAGGTTCCTTATATTTAGGGAGGGAGGGTAGCAGAGAAGACATTAGGCAATTTAAGATTAAATTAAATCTTGAGAATCCCCCATATGCCTGGCTGGTATAATGCTAAGGTTTTAAGAACCACATTCTTAGGAAAGCTGCAGTTTTTCCAAAGCACACCAAGGTTTCTCACCAGAAATATGAGAAGACAATTTTCCTTGAAAGGGACACCTTGTCCACTGTTACTGGTCACCTACAACATTAAGCCACTAGAAATACATATGTACAGGAGCATGAAATAAATGTCACTCCAGATGTTGCTGAAATATTACACCCAGCATCCCTAGGAAGCAATTCAGTTTGGTGTAGTAGTTAAGGCACCTGGCTACAAAGCGGGAGACCGTGAGTTCTAGTCCCACCTGGCACAAAGCCAGCTGGGTGACCTTGGGCCAGTCCCTCTCTCTCTCAGCCCTCAGAAGGAGGAGGCAAGGGCTAACCACTTCTGAAAAACCTTGTCAAGAAAACTGCAGGGACTTGTCCAGGCAGTCGCCAGGAGTCTAAAACTGACTCAAAGGCACCAAAAAAAAAAAAAAAATCCATGGGAAGCACAGATTACTGTGATGAATGCTGGGAGCTATAGTGCGGTAACATCTGGAGTGTGCTCAGTTCTACATGGTGCCACACCCATTTTAAATGAAGATGGCCCTGGCATGTCCACTAAAAGGCACCATCAAGCCAACAATAAAGATGAACTTTCTCTCACTCAGTTTCTATGTAGCTGCTGCTAATCAACCAGTAAATCAATCATTTATACTGTGAAGTTTCAGACCCATATATGGCCCTCTAAAACTTTAACGTCCCTTATGGAGGTCTTGGAAAAGTGGTGACTGGATGATAAGTATGCAAAACACGAAGAGTGATAGTGTTAACTGTACGTGATGAAGTTATATAATCTTAAGAAACTAAACATGCATAAAATCCAACTGAGGGATTTTGAGCTCCCCTCCATTTTGCGGTCTTGCCCTCACCCTTTTTGGAGTGAGACTTCAGCACACCAGTCAAAAGCCCTGACTCCAAAAAAGCTGAACAGATCTGCAAGAAATAATATTGGGCCTGGGGAACACAGTGTCTGAGTGCTGGGGAAAAAAAAACTTTTTATACTTTTATAATTTATAAGTTTTCATAATTCCCTGTAGGAATTCTTCAGTTGCTGTATGAATGGGGAGATTATCTTAAGGTAGACATAACTAAGAAGTAGGTGGGGTGCCATCTTGAAGAAACACAAGTTATAATCTTGTGTTTATCTATACATCTATCCCAGATGATCTTGGATCAGTCATGGTCTCCTAGTTGAAGCTATTCATCTTCAGGCTGGTGCCCTCCAGATGTATTGAGATAGCAACTTTCAAGAGCTGGCTTGGAATTCTGGGTGTTATAATCCCAACACATCTGGAGGGGAACATCTTGGGGAAGAATGACCTAATGTATCTTATAGGACCGACGGGATGATTTAATAGGCTAACTCCATATATGAACTCCTTGGAAGAAAACTGTGATGACCCAAAACATACTTAAAATAATTTAGGGAGTATAAACTTCATCGATTCCTGGACCAACACCACACAGGCACTACCCACATTTTAGCCCTAATGCAAGCATTTCCAGTTTACAGGTAAGATTTAATCTCAAATCAGTCTTGGCTGGGGCGATTCATGCACAGGACCAGCCCTACCATTAGGCAGAACGAGGTAGCACTTGAAGGAGCTGATTTTGGCTCTCATAAAATTGTTTAAATGTTTTATAGCACTTGATGTATTACTATTATTTAGTCCCTTACAAAGGGACTTCTGCAATGTTCATTCTCAAAAGCCAAAATAACTGAGCCAGCATTAAGCACTGTGCACATGACATGGGGAGAATTATGGCTGCTCCGTTACGGCCGCAAAGCACCTTGCTGCCCTCCAAGGTCTGCAGACACAGAGATGGCAAGCAGGGATGAAGACGACTACTGAACCCACATTACCACCAACCACTTTTATTTCTTCAGTGGGATCAGCTGGTACAAAACTAGCACCCTGCAATCACGCCAGTTCAAAGGTTTGGCTTTGAAATGGCATCTGCGCTGAGAGGATGAGGCCGCCAGGTAAAGGAGGTGCCCAGCAGTCCCAGCAGAAGGAGGGGGGAGAGATGCAAGTCAGCTCTCTTCCTATCAAATTATCTTGCAGATTAAGCCACTGTACTAATGTTGGTTACGAGCTGAGTTGCAAGTACAGATCAGTGTTTCAAAAACAGGACAGTCTGGTAAAGAAACTTCAGAAGAGCAGCTGTTCTTACCTGATGTCTCTGGGTTTCACAGTGAAGACTGCAATAGAAGAGCTGTAGGTACACGTGCCTTCTTTGACTCCCCCCCCCCCCACCTACCCACAACATGCTAATCCCCCTGGGAAGGTATATGACAAACTAAGGTTTTGGGGGTTTTTTGTAAGGATTTTCCACTATGATATCCTGATTACAGAATATCCTCATCGAGAGATGAATCAGCTAATTTTCTGGTGCCAAGTAGAATAATTTTTATTCCCCAAGGCATTTTAACAAAATAATTTACAAGTCACTCTTGATCCATCTGGCTTAGAGTTTTCCACACTTACTGGCAGAGTTTCAGACAGATTTCCTATCGGTGACTGCCTTGCCGACGGCCTGGGGCAATTTATACAAAGTTATAATAACTTGACAGTTGAGTCTTCAGAGAGCCAGTTTTCCATCAAGGGCAAGCCTAGAAACGTTAACAGTTTGCTCACGTCAAAATATGCCAGGTCTGGAGAAGTTGGCGGTGGCTTAGTTTGCACACAGGAAAATCTCAGAATCAACATTTCCAAAACTCTGGAGGAGTTTGGCAGCACCTTTTCAGACTAACAAGTGTTATTAAAAGGCAAATGTTTTCATGATGCTTTTATGCCTTTTAATAAAATGTGTTAGTCTGAAAAGGTGCTACCGGACTCCTCCTGTTTTTGGGTATCACAGATTATCATGGCTTTCCTCCTACAGAATCAAAGTATGTGCTCTAGCCTTCCTCGTATAAATAGCACGCCAACATTCACCTAGCACACCATGCTTGCATCCACTGGGGCAACTGACCCACCAAGCTCACCAACCCACAGCTGTTGTTCATGGTTTCAAGCAGCAGCCTTGTGAAATCTTTCCAACTGTGGCTTGACCACCAATGGTCCTTCCCCTTTTAAAATATACTTCTAAAATGTTCACAGCTTAGATATATATGACCATCATCTTATATATTATACTACTATAGTAGTTGCTTATGGCTTTTTTTTTTTTTTAAGAAACCATTTGTATTGTAAACCAACCTAAAGTTCATGGGAAGATGACATTAAAATGTTTTAAACTGGCCAAGTGGAAAGATCACATTCCAGGGATGGGCATGCTCCAAAGCGAAAATGTCCGCTTCTCATGCCTCAAAGCCACATCTTGGACAGTTCCCAGCATGCCAACAGAAGTGAAGCAACAGGTCTGGAATAATGACTCAGAGGTAAGTAGGAACTGCCCCTGCAAAGCCCATCCCTAAGTGTTGTAAAACCAAAAGGGAAAAACATATTGAGACATGCCTTGAACACCCTTGTGTGCTTTAGGCCACTGTTTCTCAAACTTGGCAACTTTAAGATGTGTGGACTTCAACTCAAAGAATTCTTAGCAATGGCCAAGCTGGCTAGGGAATTGTGGGAATTGAAGTCTGCACATCTCAAAGTTGCCCAGGTTGGGAAACACTGCTTTAGATGATCACATGCACTATGTAATTAACACATCTGTAGCCATCTATCCATCTAGAGTAAATAAAGTCTTCATCACAGGTGTCCACAGAGTACTTGAACTTCATCAAGTCCAAGGTTGCAACTGATGTTCCATCCACATTTTATGTGCAACACACATAAAGAGTAGATGGAGCTTTGATCACACTGGGAGAGCTACCATCTTTATTTTGGGACCATACTCAGTGAACAAATTTGACTCCTGGTGAAATTCATGGACACATCCATGTAGTTTTCTTGGCAATAATATGGAAGCGATTTACAACAGCCTTTTTCCCAGAACCGTTTTTCTGCCAGTTGCTGAGATATATAAATCTGTAGATACACAAAGATACCCTGTGGGCAAATGATCTATTTTATTTCTGCAGAAGCAATGCATTTGGCTCTGCACAGCTGAGTTTTAAAATCTGCATCACTCTCCCCATATTACAACATGTAGAATATCACTCAGAGGATGTTTGAAAGAAACGTGAAGCCCTCATCCTTCTTGGCCCAGTTTGTTGGGCCTTGCAGTAATCCTTCTGCACAAAGTACCTCCTACAAAAATCTTCAGCATCTCTGTATACTGCAAGAGATCAGTAGAGATTAACTGCTTTTTCCATTATGACGTTTTCTCAAACACTTAACTAGGTTCAGCCTTTGTGCTGTGTAGGAATCTTTATTTCACGTCTAGCACTCTGGGATGATAGGTCATAACCCTTTCTTGGTGGCATCTCTCCAAGTTCTGGAAGAGCACCAGCATATCCATTTCCCGTTTCTAAGGCTAAATATGCCCATTTTTCCCATTCCTTCCAACAGGATTTCTTTTCCAATTTATAGATCATTCTTATTGCCTGTTTTGAACGAGAACATCTGACCAGTACAGAATAGTTTTTCTCTAATCATCAAAGCCACAAATCATAAGTGCATTTTTTCCGTTTCATGCAAAACGTCTATAAAGGGTTTCCAGCCAGTCATAAATGGAGATACTGTTTTTTCCCTAATCAAAGAAGTTAATTGGGAAATTATACTTGAATTAATAATGCCTAAATTATCACCCAGAAGTGCCCTTCCTCTGAGAAGGAAATCTCCCCTAGGCAAACTTCATGGCTTCCAGAAGAATCTGAATTTTAAAAACAGCCTTAGACACTGGCACCATGACTCTGTGTTAAAGAGTACTCCATTTCTGCACAAGTGCAATCGTTAGAAATACATTAATTAAACTTGCCCTTGGCCCTAACTCCAGACTGAAATAGCTATGCAGAATTAGTTAGTTATTGTACGCTGCATGTATATATAAATACACAGCTTTCAAAATCTGCCTCAGCACACTCTCTTCCATTTTTTCCTCACAACAACCCTGTGAGGTACCTTGGACTGAGCGTAATTTGCCCCAAGTTGTCCAGTAAGGTCCCATGGCTGGTTGGTGTGTGTTGGGGTGTGTGTGTGTGTGTGTGTGTGTGTGTGTGTGACTTAAACCTGGAGTTCTCCCAGTCAATCATCGCTTTAACATTACAGCAGCCATCTAATTCCAGAAATTCTTGGAGAAAGTCCTACTTTATTAATTGTTAGAGCAACAATTAATATAAAAAATATTCAGGATTCAGAAAAATGGAAGATGCCACTTCCACTTGAGATTAATCCCCTTTTACTGATTGGCGTGAAGCTTACACTTGTCTTCAGTGGATGCAGGTTCAAAAACAACCCCTCCTAAAATGAACTGAGCATTTCCTAGGAGAACGTGTTAGTTGCCTCTCTGGGCAGGAGCAAGGATGGAATTTCCTCCTACAGTAGTTAATATTAGAAGCTTAGCCCATAACTATGCACTATTAGCCCATAGTTTTGCGCAATTAGCTTTTCTCCCTTGGCTTTTATTAGTCGGGGATAACATACGTGTGACCTTGGTGGGCTTTTTAAACATTGCTTAACATTTTTTAAATAGCTGGATATTGGAGGAGGAGGAGGAGACTGTTTTGGTTACCTTGAGGCAGGAAAACAGGAGAAAGTATTATACATACTAAAAAAAGATTGTCAGTGATGGGAACAGCTTCAGTGCAACTGCTTCGGTAATTCATGTAGCAAATAATGGGGGAGTGTTAACTGTACATGTGGGTGGCATGCAAATAAACATGTCAATAGTTCTTCCTGCAACTTTCTGGGTCCCTCAAATGTGTGTTTGTAACATGATCACCTCTATAGTCTGGGTGAGCAAATAAGATCTGGAAACTCACCATTTTCTGGTGAGCTTTCCGCATTTCAGCTGAGAAGGGGTGGGAACAATGTTACAGAATGAAGTGAGAAATAAAAACAACGAATAAATGAATAAAATTAAACAGGCATAAACACCAGATTGCCTGCCTTGTGACTATGTAACTTTACAGACAGCCTATCAAGTTGAAAAGCTTTATGTAACAAAACTGTGTTACATCATATACAACTGTTCATGATTGAAGTGGCCTATAAGCCCAATAAAATAGAATTAAAATACTGTAACACCAAATGCAAGACTTTAGATCAGTGTTTCTCAACCTTGGGAACCTTAAGTTGTGTGGACTCCAACTCCCAGAATTCCCCAGCCAGCAAGGCTGGCTGGGGAATTCTGGGAGTTGAAGTCCACACATCTTAAAGTTCCCAAGGTTGAGAAACACTGGTTTAAATCCTTACTATTTGGGGCAGTAATCAGGAACCTGGTAGCACCTTTCCCATTTAACACATTTTATTAAAGGGCATAAGCTTTCATGAGCTGCAGTTGCCTTTTAATAAAATTTGCTAGTCAGAAAAGGTGCTCCAGAATCCTCCTGATTTTTGGCTACCGCAAACTAACATGGCTCTCCTCCTACAATGTCTACTTTGGACAGAGTGTCTGTTGTCACAACACTTCTGAGCAGCAACTCTCAGCAGTGCCAGCCAGTATTGCCATTGGGACCAGGTTGGGGATTAGGATTTCGCAACCTTGGGGGAGCCCCAGATACTTTATTCCTGTTTCTTTCTCTTTTTTTCTTTTTTCAATATAATTTTTATTAAAAGAAAAATTTACATAAGATTAGAAACCGGTGGAAACATAAAAGGAAAAGTGAAAAAAATAAATAAGAATAAAAGAAAAAGTGAATGAGAAAAGAAAAAAGAGAGAGAGAAAGATATCTAAAGAAGCGACTTCCGATCTTCTTTGCAGCAGTAACAAACATAGTAATTACCATTTCCACCCTCCCAAATTACTCTTTATTCCTATTTCTATGTAGCCTGGACAGTGGCTGGAGGGAATATGAAATGCACATGAACAAAAGAGGTTATTTATGTCTCGATCTCTTATTACCAGGAAGATAATGTTGCCACAGGAAGGAAGCATTCTTCCCAAAGGTGTGAAGTCCAGCAGATCACAAATAGCATCTGTCTGTTGCTGAAGAGGAAATTGGCAACAGTCTGATAAAAATGTGGAAACAATTTGGGGGTAGAAGTGACCAATAGGGAGTCAGCTCTTGAATGGCTGGAAACTCAGTTCCATATGGGCTTATTTTCCCTTTGTTGTTGTTGTTCAGTCGTTAAGTCACGTCCGACTCTTCATGACCCCATGAACCATATTGCGCCAGGCCTTCCTGTCCTTCGCTGCCTCCCTGAGTTTGCTCAGTTTCATGCTCATTGCTTCAGTGATACTATCTAACCATCTCATCCTCTGCTGTCCTCTTCTCCTTTTGCCTTCCATCTTTCCCAGCATCAGGGTCTTTTCCAAAGAGTCCTCTCTCCGCATTAGGTGACCAAAGTATCTGAGCTTGAGCTTCATTATCAATCCTTCCAATGAGCAATCAGGGTTGATTTCCTTTAAGATTGACTGGTTTGACCTCCTAGCAGTCCAGGGGACTCTTAAGAGTCTTCTCCAGGACCACAGTTCAAAGGCATCAATTCTTCGGTGCTCAGCCTTCTTTATGGTCCAGCTCTCACAGCCATACATTATTACTGAAAAACCATAGCTTTGACTATGCAGATCTTTGTCGGCAAGGTGACGTCTCTGCTTTTTAATATGCTATCTAGGTTTGCCATAGCTTTCCTCCCAAGGAGCAAGCGTCTTTTAATTTCATGGCTGCAGTCTCCATCTGCGGTGATCTTGGAGCCCAAATAAATAAAGTCTGTTACTGCTTCCATTTCTACCCCTTCTATTTACCAGGAATTGATGGGTCCAGATGCCATGATCTTAGTTTTTTTAATGTTGAGCTTCAAGCCAGCTTTCGCACTCTCCTCTTTCACCCTCATCAAGAGGCTCTTTAGTTCTTCTTCACTTTCTGCCATTAGGGTGGTATCATCTGCGTATCTGAGGTTGTTGATGTTTCTCCCTGCAATCTTAATTCCGGCTTGTGATTCTTCCAGCCTGGCATTTCTCATGATGTACTCTGCATATAGGTTAAATAAGCAGGGTGACAGTATACAGCCTTGTCGTACTCCTTTCCCTATTTTGAACCAATCGGCTGTTCCATGGCTGGTTCTAACTGTTGCTTCTTGGCCCGCATATAGATTTCTCAGGAGACAGGTAAGATGGTCTGGTACCCCCATCTCTTTAAGAATTTGCCACAGTTTGTTGTGATCCACAATTGGCAAAAGGCAAGATTTTAATACACACGTTTTGCGCATGCCTTTCCTACCCAAACAAAACTGATGGGAAACATCAGAAATAAAGTTCCTCATAATCTAGTAACACCACAGATGTCCCACACAAACCATGATTATCTCATGGGCATCATGAGAGATATGCATACGTTATGCTAATTATGTAATCTGTGCAATTTGCATCATGCAACTAATGCAAATTATCTCATTCGTTCATTGCACTATAGTGATATGGTGAACATATGATGTGTCTCCTCTTGTCCCTCCTGTGGAGAGTTATGAGTATCAGACTCAACACAATGGACCTGTAACCACCATGGCCAAAGACAGGGATAAGCATCAATGGGTTGACTTGTGGTTCATTCGCAGCAGATCAGCAATGGACAATCCAACTGTCAAGCATTTAACAACTGCAATATTAAAGAGACTCCCAACCCCTAAGATTACATTGCAAGAATCCATCTCTGTAATTTAGAGATCTGCAGAAGATTCCAAGGCTGAAATGCTCCACAGTCACCAGAACTGTTCCACTACTGGAAAGGCGCATTCTGACCTTACTGGAAGTGGTCCCACCTGAAAGCAGACTGCTCCAACTCTGAATAGGAATCTCAGTAGTCCAGCTTGAGAGCAGAAGACTCTGGGTAAAGACTTCCAGTGAAATTGGAACAGCCCATTTTAAAGATCTGCACAAAATGTTTTAAGATCAGATGCGAAACTGCATGTGTATATGGACAACCATCCAGAGACAGGGCTTAGTAGGTACTTGGCTCCATTCAATTACAGGGCTGGGTTCCCACAAGTCGTCTTTTATATTCGGTTCAAAACAACAGTAAGAACAAGATCAAAACAAAAGACTGAAATCCATATATGCTATTATGGAGAAGAGGTTGCTCAACTGTGATAAAAGACCAACTACCTGTTCCAAGGACTCACTCATATAAAACTCACTGGTTGTTTTGGACCAGTCACTATTTTGCAGCCTAACTACCCTGCAGAACTACTGCAAGAATTAAAAACTTAAGAGGTTTTGTAAAAATTAAACTTAAATCTCTGTATAGGTAGCCCCCAGTTTAAGAACGAGTTCCCAAGGTCTGTCCTTAAGTCAAATTTGTTTGTAAGCTAGAACAGTATTATTGTATAATATTGTATAAGTAGTATTGTGTAATGAATTCGAACCACTGTGTATTTAACTCGAATTTTGCTACAACAGGCTCCATTCTTAACTATGGGTCATCCGCAAACTGGGCATTCTTAACCCAGCGACTATCTGTATAATGATTAAATATTTTTGATTATAGTTATCCAAATTGTTTGGTCCAGGATAAAACACAGAACGTGAACAGGGATGCAAAACAACGCATCTGCACAACTTTTTCTTGCACAAAACACACTGAGAACGAACTATAGCTTATATGCATGAAGCCAGCATTGCCAATGACTCTGCTTGGGTGGAAAGCCCTATGCATATCCATGTTGCCCTTGATGAGAGGGGAATCTCTTTTCTTCCATTTGTACCAGGGATGAAGACAGGTTTTACATGACCCAAAGCAAAGAAGGATCTTGAATGCAATGAGTTTTCAACATATATGTAAAAGAGGTGGTTCCTTCTTCAGCAGACCAACCCAGCAGATGAAGGACAGGAAAGAAAGCTGGCTTTAAAGTCACAAGGCAGAGTTTCAGATTAGCAAATAATTGCAGCCGGAAATGAGAACACAATCTACCACAAGCCCTCTCTTGTACTTCTGCTTTGTTTTTAAAAGTTGGGCAGTTCCACATTCCTGACAATTTTCTGTGCGCAAAAAAAAAGGTTGCTCAAGAACTCGAGCCAAGTCTATACATGCAGCAGAGTAAGGAGCGTACCACTTGAGATGCAGGGGAAGAGGGAATGGTCATATTTTCAACTGCTCTGTGCATAAGCTGAAAGCCAGCAGACCCAACTGGTTTTATTCCAGTATTCCTCCTTGTTGCACTAGTTTTGTTTTTGTCTGAGGGGAGCTTTGATTTGCAGTAAGAAAGAACATTCAGAACTAGAATCCTGCATCTTCAACCGAAATGGTACAGCCTCAGCCCCACCTTGATTCCTTGCACATGAAGGAATAGCAGATGAGGGCTACAGAAAAACAATCTGGTTCACCCAAAGCATCTACAGACAATCCCACCTTGTCTTCTCACAATACCCAACCAGATGATTCCAAGGCAGCTCACAAGGAAGAGAGAAAGGTGTCCACCCTTGTTCCAAAATAACTGATATTAATTTGATAGGGCAACACTGTATCCCAAGCCAAAACTCTCCCACCCCACACATCTTCCTTGGTCCTTGCTATACTACCTACTACAATTTCTGTTTAGATTTTAAACTAGAAACAATAAAACCAGCTACACGGAACCATTTTTCCCCCCAAAAAAACCTTCTCTGGGCCTCATAGGATCTCTTAAGGGATAAAATGGTGCATGGTTGCAGTCTGATGCTTTTTGGACAAGAAAATGGTCAAAAGTACACTAGGAGCCATTGATCGTCCTGGGGGACAGAGGGTGGATCATCCTGAGGAGCAACACTACAAAATTGCCTTCTGCATTAGAAAATGGCAACTGTTCTGTCAGAGCGCCTACATCAAGCTCTTCCAAATTTGCTCAGATTTTCCTATAGATTTGTATAATCCCCCTTTAAAGACTTCCATGGTGAAGTCTATGGTCATCATCATCATCACACTGCATAATCTTCTCTGCCTTCCCCAACCTGATGCTCTTCAAATGTGTAAGATTGCAATTCCCAACATCCTTAACTGGTTTATACAAGATATCCAATTAATTAGTGCTCATACTGGATTGGGCAAAAGTTGATTTACCCCAACCTTCCAAAAGAAGGGGAACTTCCATTTCTTTACATTTCTTGACTCAAGTGATAATGAACCAGTGTGGTGATAATACAATCCTCTAGGGGGCAGGAGAACTCTGTCCACTAAAGAAAAGTGTCTGCAAACTTGGTTTCAAAGAATTAGCTGTTTCCAACTGAAGAGCCCCACAGCCCCCATCACTGTCATCAGGAGAACTTTATGTTGGGAGAACAAAAGCAGAGACTCGCAGATGAGGGGGGGAAACAATAAAAAGGAATAAATAGAAAGTCTACACAAAATTCAAGAGAAAACCAGCTGCGCTTAGAATGGAATCTAAAAGCAGCAGAAAAGATGTCCCCTGATAGGGACAACCTAGCAGGAAGTGTTTCAGATAATAAGTACTTCACCCTGGCAACATCTCCAATTCTCCAGAAGTGCCTTATCCCTATGGTCCATATCTCCCTAACATATTGCTGCAATTTTGTTATAATTCCTAATACTACCATCCCTTTTGGCAAAAAAAAAAAAAAAGTGTAACATCACATCCAGTCATATTAATCCCAAAGAAAGGAATTTAAACATTTGCTTATTGCACACTTAAAAATAAATAAAATTATACTTGCAGACTTGAATTTTATTTGCAAGAAAATAAAGGGCGTAAGACATAAAAAGCCAAGGAGGAGCTGTTGAAAGATAATGCAGTGGGGAGACAGAAAAAGACTGTGTTGTGGGACAGAAAGGAAAATGGGCAAGAAGTCAACGCAAGTAAACAGTTGGCTGTAGCAGATGGTGATCCACGGAATCCGTCTCCCAGTCCTCTTTCCTGCCCTGAACAGCTGAATTGTGTTTTTTCTAAGTCTTCCAGAATGCGCCAATAACTGCAATGCTACGAGGGGACTCAGGATAAGCAATGCTCGGTCACAAGCTTTGGAAGACGTCCCCAGTTGTGTCATAGGCTACTGAGCACCTTTTATTTGCCCTACAAAAAGCCAAGGCTGGAACTGCATGTCAGTCAATACGACTGACTGCAAGGGTATCCACAGGGTGTGGTCAGAAAAGTCAAGATGGCGGCCCTGATGGTGCAACTGAAGCTCTGCTCTTTTTTTTACCTATGTTGTATGTGCAACACACATAAGCGGGTGGCGTTTGATAGCACCAACACAGCCAGCATCTTCTTGCGACCATACCCTGAGGACCGCCCTGATTGATTGGATTAATATTCTACCTTTCTACCCCAAAAATGGTACTCAAAGTGTCTAACAAGAAAATAAAATACAGAACATAGCATGCACTCACCTCATCCTTCAAAAAATGTAACTGCCAACAAAAATAAACAAAAATACCAAACAATAAGTAAAAAAGCCAAAAAATATAAAAGCTATTGTCTATTTATGTATTACTATATTTGCATGCCCCTTGCATCAAGACTCAAGGCAGCCCAGAATACCATAAAACACTGAAGCCATACAACAGTAAAGGGCAATAATCCTGGAATTTTAAAATCATCATATCATAAAAGCTCCTAAAAACTTTTCTCAGCTATCCTACCATAGGAAACCAACTCGGAACCAGATACTCCTTGTTGAATCAATTTCTTCCAAGTGTTTGAGCAGGAAGGCTCTCTGGAAGAGGATTGTTCACAATCCTCTCTAAATGTCTATAGTAGTGTTTCTCAACCTTGGCAGCTTTCAGATGTGTGGACTTCAACTCCCAGAAGTCCACACATCTAAAAGCTGCCAAGGTTGAGAAACACTGGTCTATAGGGAAGGAGTTGAGCTAAAGTCAGGGGCGAGCAGAGTGAGGGACCTCTGGCTCCAATCCACCTGACATCCTGATGGAAGGGAACCCGCAGCAGATCCCCCCAGCTGGCTCATACTGGATGGGCACCTTCTACTTGGAAAGGAGAATCTCAAATATAAGCAGGACTTGAGTCGAAAAGGACTTTAGAGATAACAGGCAACATCCTGAATTGGATCTGAAAGCAAACTGGCAGCCAAGGCAACTCCCGCAATCTTGGTGTCATCCTGCAACAATGACTCTCACCCCTCAGCAGCCAGGCAGCTGCTCTTTGTGCCAGCTGTAGCTTCCAATTAAAAGACGCTTGCTCCTTGGGAGGAAAGCTATGGCAAACCTAGATAGCATATTAAAAAGCAGAGACGTCACCTTGCCGACAAAGATCCACATAGTCAAAGCTATGGTTTTTCCAGTAGTAATGTATGGCTGTGAGAGCTGGACCATAAAGAAGGCTGAGCGCCGAAGAACTGATGCCTTTGAGTCAAACCAGTCAATCTTAAAGGAAATCAACCCTGACTGCTCATTGGAAGGATAATGAAGCTCAAGCTCAGATACTTTGGTCACCTAATGTGAAGAGAGGACTCTTTGGAAAAGACCCTGATGCTGGGAAAGATGGAAGGCAAAAGGAGAAGAGGACGGCAGAGGATGAGATGGCTAGATAGCATCACTGAAGCAATGAGCATGAAACTGAGCAAACTCAGGGAGGCAGTGAAAGATAGGAAGGCCTGGCGCAATATGGTTCATGGGGTCACAAAGAGTCGGACACAACTTAACGACTGAACAACAAAAAAAAAGCTTCCAAATCATTTCCAGGGCAGCTCCAAATAGAGCGAATGAAAGTAGTCCCAATGCGAGAAGATGCCTAACCACAAGGTCAGAGAGGCCTGAAGGTAGTTCTTCCAATCCAACATTCTGTAACAGAGTCTGGGTAACCTTAAACAGTGTTGCTGGACAGCGTTCTGTGGATACAATAAAGGTGGCCTGAATCTTGGCTTGCACCCATGTATTGTTGCACATGCTCTTTGTCTTTGAGACCATTGCTCTTGGCATCTTCTGTCATTTCATCTCCTGGAGCTCCTCAGTTAACCAATGAGAACCACTGGATCAAAGAGCAGGGAGAGGCTGCTGGTTGCAAGCCCATCTAGTGCCCTTGTTGTGTCTATATTCCAGGATTCAAACAGACACGTGGTCCAGCTGCCTGCCAAATTGCTAGGAAAATCCCCAAGCACCTTCTAAAAGCCAAGAGCATCCAGGAAGCACCTAGGATACACCCTTCTAACTGGTCCCATCTCCTAGAAGAGGTTGGTGGTGCCAACAAACCTCATGGTGGCCAGAAAGGAATTTGCTCACAACAAAGGAAAGACTGATGGTAATTTACTTCACTCTCAGATCATGTCCCAAATACTACAAGATAAAGGCTTGATCAAATGTATGGCCCCCTATGTAAACTGGGTCTGAGATGATCTGAGATAAGTCCATGGATCTCCTAGTGGCCATGAACTCTTAAGCCCAATCTGACTCCACTCACAAGTCATGGAGGTTGAAATCCTCAGAATGAATAACTGGGGGGATCAACCATCAGCCTGGCAATGAGAATGAGCAGTTTATTATAAGGATACTGTCTACAGAGTGGACAGCATGCAAGCAGTATCCCCAGCTTGTCCTTGGAACTGCACTTCGGGTACGTGGCCTCACATCTAGTTACAAGCAGAACGGGGCATTTGCTCCCCATAAACTCTCCCAGAGGATCATTGCAACCAACTCCCAGCCTTGGAACTATGGCTGCCGGAGCATCCAAAATCCAGATGGACTAACTTCAGATGTTGTGGAGCAGTCTCATTACAGCTTTTCAACAACAGCAGCCTAAGGCCATAAACCAGGTCTTACGGTAAGGACTGGGGGAAAGAACAACACAAAGGAAATGCTGGAACGTGATAGCGGAACCACAGATAAGTAAAATGAGGCTTGTTATGACTCATGTGGATACACCCAACGCATTTTAATCTCTTAGAAAAATGGATTTTGATCTGAATCACAATAAACCAGCTGAAATAATTAATGTACAACTTTGTCACACCTTCCAGTCACTAACATCAGGCCACAGTGGAGCGCCAATCTGAATGAGATGAAAAATGTGCACCCCCCTTTTTCTTTAGCTCAGTAGAGTCACTGGAACCACCAAAATACAACAACAAAGCCCCATCTGTTTCTTTGCTAGAGAGCAAAATATTCTCAAATCCAGCCTCAGAGCCACCGAGGGACCTTCTTCCAGGCCCAGACACAATGCAAGATGCAGTTTCTTTCTCTTCTAGGGGTTAAGGTATGCCGTGATCTGAAAGTCTGGACAGTGTGATTTCTGCAGGTGAGAAGGCACTCTCAAATCGAGGAATAATTCACTATAGTAGCACCTATTTCTGCAAAAGCCACTAATAATGGTTGAAGGCTTACATGGAGCTCCACCCATTTGGAAATCTCAGAAATTAGCTCCCTAACGCGAGCTATATGGGCTGACTGATGCCTTTATTGAAGGAGAAAGTTAATTCTGTGCTTAAAAAAGATTAATTCTGTGCTTAAAAAATGAAATACTGGAAAAGAGGGAACATGAATTACTACGGCCTAGTGACAGTTTTCGATTAAGAGAAGGGCTGCAGAGAATTGAGAGTTGTAGAGCCCAGGAAGAGGGGAGAATTCAGAAAAAAACAGGAGGGGGGAGAACAGAACAGAAGTGGGGGGAAAACAACTTAGCACCTCTGAGCTGTCATATATCCATCCAAAAATCAGGAGGAGTCTGGTAGCATCTTTCCCAACTAACAAATTTTATTAAAAGGTATAAACTTTTGTGAATTCACCGAAGCTTATGCCTTTTCATAAAATATGTTTAAAAATGCGCTACCAGATTCTTCCCGATCTTCCCTGCTACCATAGACTCTTCCTATAATGTCTATATAACAATCCACAGTCATTCAGTGAGTTACAGAATACACTGCAGTAAACCCGTGCAAAATCCTGAACCAGTTTCTAGTCTTCTGTAAAGTTTCTGCTTGCCTGTGTTCAGTGACCTCACGTATGTACTCTTGCTTTATTTAAACCAGTAAAGACCCCAACTAACATGTAGCTTCCATCCGCAGGTGGGACTAAAAGCATGCATGACAGCCACCACAGAGATCTAATCCAGCTGGTGAAAGTAGATTATCTGGAGCCTTGATATTTGCAACCAAAGTCCCTAGCCACTGCATGTAGCCACAAATCAAGAAAATGGCTGTTAAAAGCCTTCTGGCTAAAAGCTTTCTTTTTTAAAAAAGGAAGAGACTGGACACATTATCTTTCTAGCCCTCATTGCACAACCAACTAGCTTGAAAATAGGACAGTAGAATTAGACACCAGGGGCCAAAAAATAGCCATCACGCAACTTAAGAGTTCAAAAGCCTAGGAAATGGCTTTGGATCACACCAGGGTATTGACCTCCTTTGACTCACAGAGGTTCTCAAGATAACCGGGCTGCCACATCCGGCTTTTTTTTTTTTTTAAGTCAAAAGGCCAGAGATGGGACTTTGGACTTGTGTGAGGCAGATCTCCCTCTCTAAGCGCCAGAATCTCACCTTGAGGTGTTCCAGTGCTTAGAATGGCCAGGGCCAGGAGACCAGCTGGTGCAGAATGCCACACGTCTACTGCTCAAGAAGGCAGGCTATGGAGAACATATCACACCTGTCCCGAGGGCACTGCACTGGCTGCCAGTTGGCCAACATGCAAACGTCAAGGTCCTTTCACGAAGCCCCATAGCTGGGAACCTGGATAGCTGGCGGAGTGCCTGCTCCCTTACAGAATGCGGGGGCCGCATCGGCCAGCCCTCTAGGGTCACCTGAATAGAGAGCCTTCTCCATAGAAATGCCCTGGTTGTGGAATTCCTTCCCTGTTGAATTACGGTTGTGTTGGGCCTTATAAGCTTCCAGGGTCCCCAGAAGTGACCATGTCTTCAGTTCCCAGGTACTGCTGTGTGCTTCTCTCCGGAGGGGATCCCTGCCCTGAGATCACGCAGTTTTAATGAGGGCATGCTTTTAAAACACATTTTATGGGTTTTACTGAATCCTTCATTTTCATTGCAAGTGTTCTTTAAATTACAGGGTTTTATTTATGTATTTTTAAATTCTTCACAGAATGGTACCCTTGCTTCAGGACCATTAAAAAAAGGTTATGAAAATGCAGGCTGTGCAATGGAATATATAAATAAAGGCTGGTCTGTCGAGTAGAAATAGGCCATAATGGGGGCAGGAGGCAGGGGGGAATATTCCAAAGATAAGGTATTCTAAGGCAGAGACGGGGAATCTGTCACGCTTCAGGTATTACTGGAATGCGGCTACAAACTGTGAATCACTCCTTACGATTGGCCACTCTGTGGCTAATGTGAACCGCCCAGCATCATTTAGGGGTCACGAGGTCTACCAATTAGGGCATCTACTAATGAGGGCACCTAGTGAGTGGTACAATGTGAAGCCTTACGTTAGTAACTTAAAATGTATTTACAATAAAATACCCATCGTCCCAAATCGTGGCTTGGTTCTGAACATGCCAAAGGAAAACAAAACCAGAATTTATCAGCTTCCATGAACTGGGAACATAAACTGTGGCACAAACATCAAAAAGGAGAAGATGCAAACAGCAGCTCAAGCCAAGGCAGATCTTCCCAAACACAAAACTCCCAGGGCACATTTCATAACTTGGCATCTTCCATATGTCTTGAAATATAATTTCCTAGAGGATTTGTTCCTGTCAAAATCTGACATTTACGCCTTCGCCTGGTGATTCAATGGTAGGTGAATTTTCAGCACGGCTACGGTAATTTTATGAGCCTGGGGGAGCGATTTGGAGTTCTGAAAGCTGGCGATGGGCAAATTCTCAAAATGGCTACTGTGGTGGGCATGAAGCGCCATTTATTTTAAGGTGAATTAGCCCCACCCAAGGCATTCCCATGATAAAGACGATTCTAGAAGCTGGCACTCTGCTTTATTTTTTTATTAAATAACTTTTAAAAGATATGTAAGCTCGAGAGTGACTCCCATTACTCTAATATCTTATTTCATAGTTAAGGGAGGTGTTTGAGACACACATGCCTCTGCCCTTTTCTGATTTATTAAAGGGGGGGAAGCACAATTTCCTCTTATATTAAAAAGAAAATCTTATGCATGTACCTCCTAATCTTTTCCATGATTCTGTATTTAGCTTTGAAGTCTTTCTAAAACCAAGCCAGACAGAAGAAAGTAACTGCTGCACTCGAAGTACCCAATAAGTACATTAGCCTGCATTATGCTCAGCAGATATACATACACGCACAAGCCACAGTCTCATGCAACGTTACGCACATGATATTATCATCCAAAATGCTATCCAAACTCAGTTCAACCATGTTAGGTAGAAACCAGCCAATTATATCAACTCACTCACATCTCCAGCCCAGCAAAGATTCTTCTTCAAAGCCAGATATAATCATCTGCCCTCAGTGTTTTATATGGGAGATTTAATTAAGCCCCCATGATTAGCCAAGCCTGTCCTTGTGGTGATGGCTCAGAGGAACCTATTCTTCACATGCTGCTACGCTGCTTTTACAGGGATATCCAGAGGAAACTGATATTCCCTCTCTTGCTACATGCACCAAATTATTCTGAGGAACTTCATGCTGATGTCCTCTTATCAGACAAGAAAAGTGTTATCACCCACAAGGTAGCCAAGTTCTGCATATCTTCTACGAATGTGGGTAAACAACTGAGTACCACACATAACCGATATCTTCATACCTGATTCACTTATCTTCTGTTATGTAGGAATGAAAAACTGACTCCCATTACCCTAATACCTTATTTCATAGTTACTTCAATGCTTTGGACTATAGAATTCATAGTATATACAATATTCACCTTTTCCATTTTTGATGGTTAGGTGGATTATTTTTGTTGTATTCAGTTTATATATATTCTGTTTTATCTGGTCACTGACTGAAATAAATATTATCTATCTGTCTATCATATCTGTCTGTCTGTCTGTCAATCTATCATATATTAAGAGTTTGTGGAAGACTGAAGTTTCAATGCAGAGTCTTCTTTCACAATACAGATATCTTCTGTGAAAACTACAAGGCCTAACAAGGGTTGAAATACCACAGATGCCATTTCTAAAACCCGTAGACCCCCTGCAGTGGCTCCCCCAACCTAGCTACCTCCAAAGGTATGGACGTAACTCCCAGAATTCCCAGCCACCATAGCCATTGCTGAGAATTCTGGGAATTCCAGCCCACACATCTGGAAAGTGTTAAAGTCAGGAAAGGCCACCCTCCAGTTAAACATGAATCTGCTGAAAACAAAAGGCATCAGCAGTTACCAAGCCAGGGAGGTATACATTTTCTTTGCACTCAGTATTTTTTTGACCTTGAAACAGCTCAGAATACATGACAGGAAACAGCGTGTTCCACTGTTACCTTTCAAGACTGCAGGAGGGTTTTACTTCTCATTCCTTGCTCAGTAAATACCATAACGTAATAACTGCTTGAACATTTTCAAATCACCACGTTGGTCTCAAGCTGGAGTTGCTGTCACAAAAGGAATGGAAGCCATTCCCACCCTGGTGTCATGTTTCAGGTGATAACTTCCATCATCCTCTGCCTGAACACCTGCTGACTGAGGATGGGAGTCATAATCCAACACAAGTTTTAAAAACATCCAAGGTAGCAAAATGGAAAACAGACCACTTGCCTCAGACAGACTACTGCAGTGTTTCTCAACCTTGGGAACTTTAAGACGTGTGGACTTCAACTCCCAGAATTTCCCAGCCAGCATGGCTGGCTGAGGAATTCTGGGAGTTGAAGTCCACACGTCTTAAAGTTCCCAAGGTTGAGAAACACTGGCCTACTGTATCAGCTGTATCAGACAGATCTGGTAGAGCTATGGCTTTATTAATAATTTTCAGAAGCAATTTTATCAATGGCAATTCGAAGGATCTTAACTATCAGCAATTAGCAATTACTGGAAGCACTTTTTTTTAAAAAAAGCATATAGGAGAGAGGAGCTAAATTCCATATTCATAGATCAAAAGTACATTGGAACATCTGAGGAAAATTATTTCTGCACAACATTCTTGCAACTTTTTTTGCAATCTTTCTGGCTGCCACATGGTTGGGCAGGTAAGGGCTGATGAAAAAAAAAGGCATCAGGAATTAGAAAATTGGAAGACAGCCTATAGTTGGAACTTGTACAACCCGCTAGACTAGCAAAGCAATTCATTTGTGTAGCCTAAAACTTCCCTAAAAACCTCTCTCTTTCTTCTTTACATGTATCCTAATTAAACATATTCAATCCTAATTAAACATATTAAGAAGGCAGTACAATAAATTGTAAAGTATACAGTATGTTACAAAATGAAACAATACCCTTGAAGATAATATTTATTAAACTCAGCTAAGTCTTACAATGAAACTAAGAGAAGTCAAAAAGAAAGGTAGTCACCCTCTTAGTAATCCTAGGACCTAGATTAAATACAAATACAGTTGATTTTCTGGAATGCAGTGCAAGCGATCCAAGGATTATCATTAAACTTTAAAAATACAGCAGAATGCATCTAGGTTCTCCTTGCTTAACCTGCTCTTGCACACTTCTGTACTATAGGCAGGCATGCAATTTAACACATGCGCACGCAGTGGAGAAGCTGGTACTATGATCCTACACCAGCTTCTCCCCTTACACCCCACAGGAATGTGGCCTATCTCACACCCCAACTAAGAATTGTTATTGATTTCATTGGGGCATAAAAGAGAAGGAGACACAACTGGATTGGAACCAAAACATCCCTCTCTCAGATCCAAATTGGCGCACACACAAATGGAAATGTGGGCTCCTAAGATTAAGATCTGAAGTAGAAAAACTGAAATCAAGGCAATTCCGTCTTCGCACTCTGTCATTTCATAAAAAGAGCTTGGACTGCTATATTGCACATCCACCACGTGCTGAAATCCAAGTCACGTTGTTGTTGCTCTCTGAAAATAGGGCAGTTCTCTTGATGCTTATCCAATATTCTTAACAGGTCATGAATTCTTATACAACCCTCTTTCTCTTGGCATCTAACAGGTAACACAACTTAGAAAGGCTCCTTGATCTGTCACTATTAAGATTTGTCCCCAGTGCAATAAAAATGATATACTCCAGTAACTAACTCAAGTACTATGTTGACTGAATTTGATTATCTGAAGCCAGAAATGCAAAATTTGTTTGTAACCAGGAATGCCAACTCCAATTTGCTACTGAAAAAAGGGAAAGTGGGCATGAGGGTACTGTATGCATTGAGGGAGCGGATCTCGGTATGATATATGAAGGGAGAGCAGATCGCCCCCTCCCCCACAAAATATTCCTGATTTACTAAATGTCCAGCAAATTGGCTGGAGTTACAATTGCACAGGCCTCTGAAAAGTGATTATTTGCTTGCTATATATAATCTGGCTGGATTTACAGTCAGGCTGGATTTACAGCCAGGAACACGCTGTTTTTTTTTCAGCCACAGGTTAAAAAAAAGTTCAACAACAGGGAAGTGGCCAGCGATGCCTTGATATTAATGGTGTGGGCAGGACCAAACATTAAACTTGTTTAATCTCAGGATGTGACTGCACCTGTCCAGGCCTGAAAGCGAAGCCAGGTTGGGCCTGGGCAGTAGTGACATGGGAGACCCAGAACTACAGTCTGGACTGGAAATTCAAAAAACATCCTGGAAGATAACAGAGGCCAACCAATTCCATATGGTTGCCAAAGAACTACATGAACTTGTCCTTTTTATTTTATTTTATTTATTTTGTGCCTTCAAGTCAGTCTTGACTCCTGGTAACTACATGCACAAGTCCCTGCAGTTTTCCTGGCAAGATTTCAGAAGTGCTTTGCCATTGCCTCCTTCCTAGGGCTGAGAGAGAACGACTGGCCCAAGATCACCCAGCTGGCTTCATGCCTAAGGTAGAACTGTGGAGTCCTTGGGGTTCTCTGAGGTTGGTTGTTTTCTTGCAAACGTTTCGTTACCCAGCTAGGTAACATCTTCAGTGCTAGAATGGAATGGGGTTTGCACTGAAGATGTTACCAGCCGGGTAACGAAACGTTTGCAAGAAAACAACCAACCTCAGAGAACCCCAAGGACTCCACAGTTCAACCCTGAGCCACACATATTCGCTTCTATTGCTAAGGTAGAACTAGAACTCACAGTCTCCCAGTTTCTAGCCCAGTGCCCTAACCACTACACCAAACTAGCTCTTGAACTTGTCCATAGATCAAGCTTACCTTGAGGGCATCTCTATCTTCTGGGAGGCTGGGTTTTTTAAAGAGCGAAATGAGTAACTTAAGCTTCTACGTGGCTAAGGAATCCACTTCCACCTGCTCAGCCCCAAAAGGATGGCCCAATCCACAACAGAAAGAGAAATGCAGGGCGCTGCGTGCAGTTGATTTCTTCTTAATATGCTTTGCGGTTTAATATGCATTGGGGTTTATTCAACAAACTGTGGCTAAAACAAAACCATGGCTTCATCTAATGTGCAGAGCCAACCTTTGATCCTCAAACACTTGCTATTTTTCTCCCACCAAAATATCTTTAAAGCTGCAGACTTGTTCCCCAATTGTTATGAACAGGATCTGGGAATCAGGAAAAGTTTCTGTTTGCTTTTTTAAAAAGAATCTGAATGCAGTTTTACCCAAAACAAGACAAGAAACCTTAGAGATTCCAGAATAGGCAGAAGCTGCCCAATTGTGCAACTAAACTATTTCTACAATGTCAGGAAAAAGAAAACAAAATAAACCCAAGCTGGTTATAAGGAATGCAGTGCTTTGAAAGCTGATCCTTATTCAATTATTAATTGGAGCCTGTAGCTCAGAGAGCACAGGACTGAAATATCTATTTAATGGCACTGAAGAGTTTACCATTTCATGCCAAGGATTAATGGCAGAGAGCTCCAGGAGGGAGGGGTGTGCATGTCCAAGAACACAGAAAACATTAAGGGAAAAGAAACCAACTGCTTTGTTATGTACATATTGATGAGAGTTCTAGTGTTGACTCTATTCAGGTCTAGAAATACAGCAAAATTCGTTTTTTTCTACCTCCAATTTAGCACCAGGGTAGAAGACAGATGATGGTTTACTGAGCCATGAGCTCGTAGAAGGCTGCTGCATGCTCCAGGTAACACGATGCAGCATCTTTTATTTCACTCACGTGATTCCACGCACAGAAAAAAAGGGCATTGATTCCACAATTGCAAACACTTTCTTGACTTTTCTGGCACACACACAAGCCCTTCGCAGACAGCCTGTCCACCAGAACTCATTGGGAAAGTACGCACTTTGCACAGAAGGAGACCTAAGTTTCAATCTCCAGATACTGCCAGCTGCAAAAGAACTCTGGTAGCAAGGATTAGAATAAAAGCTAGTGTAAGGTAGTGGCTGAAGTGTGGGAGACTCGGGTTCAAGTCCTCACTGAACCATGGAGTAACTTGAGGCTGGGCCCTCAATCTCAGCTCAGCTTCCCTTGGAGTTCTGTTGTTATGGGGATAAAATTAGGACACTCCCATGGAAGCCGCCATATGCATGCAATAACATGACAACAACCATCCCTTCTACAAGGTTATTAGCTGGACCTGCATATTGCACTAAGCCATAATGAGGGGTACTGAGAGAGAAGATGGCTTAGCATATCATATAAATCCACCCATTGTGCTTGTGATCCATGGGCCATGGCTTAGTGTGTTGTGTGAATCTGGTCCCTGGAGACAGACTTTCAGTTTAAACAGCACAGCAAGCGTCCAACGTGTGTGCCACCAGATGAGCTTCATCACAGCGTGGTGATGGTGGCTTAGAGAACATTTCTTCCCTGTGGGTGGCTGAGACTTGGAGATGGGGCTAGCCACGTTCCCCGAGCAGAGCTGACATACAACTTTGCTACACCAGCCTCAAAAACTAACATGGCGTAAAAGCTGATCCAACAGTGCAGCCTAATCGTATACAAAATATATATGGAGCAGCTATCACTAAGTATATTAGCACCTCCATGGTCATGGTAACCAGGGTGAGAGCCAGTTGGAGTAGTGGCTAAGGCACTGCACTAGAAACTGGGAGATCATGAGTTCTGGTCCTCCCTGAGGCACAAAGCCAGCTGGGTGTCCTTGGGCCAGTCACCCTCTCTCAGCCCAAGAAAGGAGGCAATGGCCTTCCGAAATCTTGCCAAGAAAACTGCAGGGACTTGTCCAGGCAGTTGCCAGGAATCAAGACTGACCTGAAGGCACATGTGTACACACGCAAAAAGATAAGCCAGGGTAGAGAGGCTCCCATTTTCAAGTGGTAGAATTAAGAACCAGAAGTCCAGGGGAATACCTGATAAATCTTGTCTTAGCAATTTTGCATCCTTCTCCCTCTTGAAACAAATCTATGTCATTCTTATGTCCCATCACTGTGATAACTGTCTCACTCATGGAACACACAATGTATGTTTAAACTATCTGTCCTCTTGTGGTCATTTACCTAAAAAGGGGTTGCTTTCATGACGGGTCCTTCTGGCAGTCATAGCATCTGTACCCTCCTGAGGCCAATATCTTTCAGAGTTGCAGTATTATCAGTTTAGTTTGGGGGATTCTGCTATGGAAGTAGGCCTTACTTGACCACGCCAGGAAAATCAAGCCAGGGAGATGTCCCATTGCATTCTGAAATTGGCTTCATTGGGTCTCTGAGAGGATTGGATTGTGAAACTGAGGACAGGCAAAGCATCAAATGAATGACAGAAGGAGCAGATACCCTGGATCCTCAAGGGGAAATGAAGACATTTTTGCAAGAAAGTGAACTGGATCTTTTAGAAAATGGCAGCTCTTGGAACATGCACCTGCAATTCCATTTTTACCTCCCAGGCAAAGAGCTTTTCTAGCACCTTTTAGAAATTACAAGATATGTATTCTTGTGTTCTCATTATATATACAGCAAATACCATCTTCTGTACTTCATCATATGCCTACTGAGTAGCAATTGCATTCTGGAGAACGATTGACTGTGTTGCTTCACTCCCAGAAGATGTGCCAGATTTTGCTGCAGTACCCTCTTTAGTGTGTTTAAGCCATCAGAATTCCCAGAGAGGAGAGCCAACAGCTGGGTCTATTAGGAATTCTGGGAGTTGTAATCCCAATATCTAGAGGGCCTCCAATGGGAATGAGCAGCTTCTTGGGAAGTTCAGAGAGAGGGAGAGCAGTTTAGCCTGGAACTTTGTTTTTAAGTCATCCCTCCCCCTGTCCCTCGTCTAGGAGTACAGAGATGATCTTGAAGAAGGAAGGCAACTATTACGCAAACATCAACTTAACCCTGAAAGGGAGGAGGGGGTGAGGAAAAAGCTCAAGATTACCCACCCTGATTCTCTTTAGCATAAGAGGGGAGAGAGAGGGAATCTTTGTCAGGCTTTCCAGATTCCAGCCTGCAACAATAAACTAGGGACACTTTCTTGGGAAACTCCTGGGAATGCTGGCTAACCAACAGGGTTGGCCAACCGAAGAGAGGCTACAAAGGAAGTGAGAGGCACAGGTATACTCCCCATCATCGAGGTAGGAAGACCAAACCTGCTACCTCGAGGGCAGCCTTCTAAATGGCTCATGAGTCCATAAAAGTTTTTTTTTCTTTTTAAGTAGTCAACATTACAACATCTATTGGATAATGGCCAGAGATCAAGTTGCAGGAACTTCTTGCTCTTCTGTCAGCAGATTTATGCTCTGGCTGCAACTTCAGAGAGACTCAGGCACTTTACCCCAATAAAAGGCAGATTTGGATGTTAATGTCCAAAAGATGTATTGCCATTTTTTAAAAACATTGTTTTTGTTCGTTGTTTTCTGCTTATCTTTTCTGAATGCAATGAACAATTTTAAAAAAGATCTTGATCTTGATGCCCACGCTTGGCACAACTTGCTACTCTTCCTCTGATTAGCAGCAGTTCACTAAGGCTTCATGGAGAGATGGACTTTTCCCCTATTTAGTCCTTAATTTAAAAAAAAAAAAAGGTATAGATCCAGAGATTATATGCCATGGATTTATGCTGCTGGATTACAGATCCAATGGATCCAGGGCAGCCCTGACCTATCAGTGGAAGAACCATTTGGCAGCCCCTGGCAGGAGATTTGAGAGATCATTATGCACCAGAAACAGACCTGTCCAATGGAGCAGAACCCAAAAAAACTTGGCAGCAACCATCTCCTCAAGATTTGTACCAGCATCTTGAGTTGATCTGACTCCTTGACAACTCCACAGGAAGCAAAATCCCAGCACTTTGTCCTCCCACCCCGCTTCCACCCGTCAGGGTATCTGCTGGGCAGAGGGACAAAAAAAAGTCAAGGTGGCAGTCCTAACCACACAACTGAAGCCACTGGTGTTAAAGGGGGGTGGGGCTACATTGCATGGTTCTGCCCACCATCTTGACTTTTTTGACCTCCCAGATGTACAGTCATCCATGGGAGGGGTTAAGAAGGTCAGCATGCTTTCCTTTCTTTCACGGCCTCTTTCCCAATTTGGGGAGGACACCTACACCTGATCTAGACTGCATTTTACTAGTGGAATACTTATCACGGGGTGAGAAACAAGTTTTAGAGAGGAAAAAATAGAGAAGATAAAATCACTAGGACTACCCTTCTGCAATCTGGTGTCCTGTTAGAATAAAACTACTACTACTAATAATAACAACAACAACAACAATAATTTGTTGAATTTATATGACACCTGACTAACTATCATTCTCATGTGAATAGCTGGAGAAAATAAACGAGGAATATATGTTATTGTAACTTTCATTAAACAATGGGCATTTTAATTGTGCTATTCTAATCCAGGGATATCCACAGGGAAGTCAAACCCACACAATCAAAGCCTCACTCCTTTTTCCACGTGCCATACATGTAAAAAAGGGCAGGGCAGCATCGTGCCATAACCCCCCCTCCCCAGAATGCTCTGGCTCAAATCTCACCGATCAGCCCTGCTCTGACATACAGCAAGATGAGCTGCCTCTGCTTCTCCCGAAGGATCAGAAGCGCAGTTGATCATACCGTTTTCTTATTTTAGAACAAAGGGGTTAAGCAACCTTTACAAGAGAAATGAAGGTATTTGTGTTAGCCAGTGGAATCTTGCAACAGCCACAATTTGTAGAATGAAAGCTCTAAAAAGAAAAGCAATTTCTCATAACTCTGACAATATTTAAGTGGAAGAGAAGGAAAGTTACAGACAAGTCAGACAGTTTTAGCAACAAATTCTGATGGAAAACAGACCCTGGGCTTAGCACAGCTGCTGCAGGAAAAAAGGGCCAAGTAGTTTATGTACTAAAGCAGTGTTTTTCAACCTTGGCAACTTTAAGATATGTGGACTTCAACTCCCAGAATTCCCCAGCCAGCCAGCCAGCCAGCCAAAAAAGTTCTCTTTTCTTTCTTCAGGCTGGCTGGGGAACTCTGGGAGTTGAAGTCCACATATCTTAAAGTTGCCAAGGTTGAGAAACACTACTACAGTATGAAGAGTGCAAATTCTCAGGTAATCCCAAGCACTCTCTCTGATCTCCTGCAACCGGGCCTGTCTTCATCTTTAGAAGACTGAAAGGCATCTGAACATCTGGGTCAGGGAAATAAGAGCACGAGGCAAGAAAAGAGATGGACAGGTGCTGAGTTGGCATTCAGTTTTACTCAGACTGCAGAATACAAAAAGTTCTGATCTGTAGCTTACAAAGCAGAAGCAGATTTCAGCTGGCAACAACAGACCCCCAAAGAACTTTTTCTTGACATTTTTCATTCCTTACCAAGAACCCATTAGCATTCCAGGCCCGTTCAGCATGCTGTGTCCACACTGGGTTGTTATTTTATTTTTTTTGGGGGGGGGGGGCTTTTTCACATTTTTACAGAACTTGGCATTACTCTAAGCCTGCTGGTATAACCTTTTTGCACTGTGGGTTAGAACCCTTTTGACTACATCAAGATGTACACGAGGAAATAGGATTTTTGGGGTACATACAGAGGATGATTTCTGCTTTCCTCCAATCAAGACTGGGGAAAAAAATCAGCACCTTTTAAACCAAAGTTTAGGATACTTTGTCCCTCCAGATAAGGATGCTTGGCCCTTCTCTCATCTGCTGATGGAAACTGGAAATGCAAAATATATGGATACTACATTTGATTCAACCCTACCAGAGAAGCAAACTCAGGCCAATTGTACTGAGCAGGAAGTATTGTGCTATAATGAGCAGAAAAAAAGTTCACATCTGGGGGTCTTACCTTTGGCAAAGTCTCCTTTCTTTCTTCTGGAGCTGCCTGTCCATTCTGCAAAGCAAGAGAGCCGCGCATCCATTAGCAAAGGGCCTAGCATTAAAAAATCAACACGATGCCTAATCCTTTTTTGGCCTCAACCCTAAAGAAAACATCCACAGTTCAAGTTCTTTCTGTAGAAACAAGATGCTTTACCTGTCACTGGTTTGAACTGCCAACTTTAGAAAAGTTATGCATTTTCTGACATAACTATAAGCCCCAAAGTTTGATTTATTGAACTAAAATGGGAACAAGCACCACAGCGTCACATAAAATATCTTGTTTCTTGCTTCGCCTGAGCAGGTAAACAAAACATGAATGGCCAAGAACAGTTTCATGTGGCTTCCAAATATAGAATTACTGTTGACTAGGCTTCAGCAACATACGATTCTTAAAGCAAGAAAGATTATTATGAATCATGGCTTGTTTGGGTAGAATAAACCATTAGCCTGAATTCACACTGAGCTAATCCTCCCTGGTTTGTTTAATGGTTATTTCAGTGGAGTCCTTGGGGTTCTCTGAGCTTGGTCGTTTTCTTGCAAACGTTTCATTACCCGCTTCTTGCAAACGTTTCATTTGCAAGAAAACAACCAAGCTCAGAGAACCCCAAGGACTCCATAGTTCAACCCTGAGTTATACATATTCTCTTCTATTGGTTATTTCAGTAGCAGGCTATATGCATTAGCACAATGCTAATTCACATCCTAGCTAAAAAAGCTAAACAGTTTGGTTCATTGTTACATATGAATGCAGTCCCTGGGTTTCGCCAAGGCTGAGATCCAAAGCAGGATCGTAGCCCCTGGTCACCGTGCAGAACTGCATTGCTAAAGGCTAGTTAAGAGAAACAGGTGGTTATTTCGGCTTCCTAATAAGAGTTTTGCCCACTAGATCTACCCAAACTGCTCTGAGGATCTCTCCTTATCAGGGAGACATATTCATACTGAACCAGAGTGGATGGGCTCTTCCAAAAGCTACTAATCCTATTCTTATCCAATATACTCATATGGAATTCATTCTCCAGGCGTGGTTATGAAAGTAGCAACACCCATTAATAAGAGGGAGAGGAAACCCCAACGTTTCTAGAAGTATTGCAGAAGTTGAAAGGAAGGAGAGAGCCACCCTCAAAATAGATCAGTGAGTTGTCCATCAACATTCTGTACCCATTAAACAAGTCCACGTTTAATGGGTGCAGAATGTCAACTGACAGCTTATGAAAAGTATACAGGAAGTACCTCTGAGAGGTGTGTGTGTTTGTGTTTGTGTGTGTGAGAGAGAGGGAGACAGAGAGAGGGAGATTACATTTGCAGGGATCCTGAACAAACATCCAGCAAACTCTCATTTCGCTGCAAGTCAGTTTTATAGCCTGGAATTTATCCAAGAGTAAGTGACTGTCGTACCAGTTCAAGGGAAGGGCAGGAAGCGCATTATCAGCTGTGAGAAGTTTGTGGGGAGGGGGAGGGAGATTCTGTGACATTAGGGTTTTTGCCATTTTAACATGACCTTTTCCTTATTCTGAACCTGCTTTAGGAGGGGAAAAAAACTTCACTGGAATGCAAAAGGCAATGTCAGTGTTTGCTGGTGAGTCCTAAACCAGTGTTTCTCAACCTTGGCCGCTTTAAGATGCGTGGACTTCAACTCCCAGAATTCCCCAGTCAGCTATGCTGGCTGGGGAATTCTGGGAGTTGGAGTCCACGCATCTTAAAGCGGCCAAGGTTGAGAAACACTGTCCTAAACAGTGCAAAAAGTGGGAAATTGCTCCCAGTCCTTTGACATCACGCTATGTTTCCTCTTAAGCCAGTCCTAAGACCAATTTGGACCACATCATGAAAGGGAGAAGCAAAATGTGAAAAGCATTATCTGCCAAGGAGCACTACTGTGCAACATTGGGGGCAAGATTCTCCTTTGTTAGTTAACAGAGTTAAGTATGTCATCCCAAGAATGCTCCAGCAAGAGGTCATCTTGGCAGGCAGGTGGGCCAGAGATAATTCAATCGTAAGAAATCCTTCACAAGAGGAGAGTCTGATCTACCAAATCCTTGACCCACATGGAGAGACCAAACTAGAAAATCCAGCACTAACCAACAAAAAAGCAAACTGGGTTTTAATCCAGTTCTCCAGCACATTCATACCCATACCCTATCATTTCAGTGTAAAGCCCTCTTTGTCCCTTGGGGTTGGAATAAAAGGTTATAAGGCTTAAATAAAATCAGGTTAAACATTTATATCCTCAGAGAGTAGGAAAGCAATATATTCACAAGAATGCCAACCCCACCAGCAAGGAAGCAGCCTGTTTCACCTTTCCTCCAACCCCACCAAATCTTGTTTAACATCAACTGTTCCTTTTAGCTATTAGCTCACCTACCATCTGGCCATCTTTCCCCAACCTACCCTCTCTAAGAACTGGTGTTCTTGTTCCTCCTTATCCTAATTTACCCTCCATTAACCGGAGCTTGGTAGAGTAAAGTGCAATCTCGACAGAAGCCAAGACTTTGTCCTTGTTGATGCAAGTTTCTCATCAAGCCCTTGCTCATATAAACAGAAAAGACAGACGTCCTGAACACCGCAGTTCTGAAGGCTGGCAGTGGAATTTTGTTATAGCGCCGGGTGGAATATTTTCAAGCCGAGAACCAGGACTGTACTTCAGCCCAGGGTGGGACCAGGTTGAAAGCTAAAGCTGACTTATTTAAATGTAATTCACATGAAATGAAACAAACTAAATACAGTTATTATGAATACAGCATTTTCCATGTATTTAATTGGTTGCTCCTTTAGTCGGATAACAATTACATATTCGGGGAGAGGGGCTCTGTGGCCATTGGTTGTCAATTTCTATATTACAAGAATTATACATAAGCCATGGAAGATTATTTTTATATATGATCACTGCTGCGAGATTACTCTATGTGCAAAAATGGAAAGGCTCTGAAATACCCACAACGGAGGAATGGTTGGTGAAGTTGATGGCACTAGCAGACATAGCAAAATTAACTTGTTTGCTTAGAGAAAGATCAATGACTACATTTATTAATAACCGGAAACCCCTCATGAACTTCTTGCTGAAAAAGAAACTGGTGATTTATGGATCTGATGATTATAAAGAGTAGATTATGGAAAGAAGGAAATTATGATGCAACATTAGAGGGAGAGAATAAAATATAAACGTACTTATAACTGCTGTTAAGAAGATTGGAAGCCATTTTTTAATTACTTTTTTCTTCTTTTCTATTTCTTTTGCTTTATTTCTTTTTCACTTTCTTGGTTCTTTGTATTGTTTTTATTCTATTGAAAACTTCTTTAATAAAAATAATAAAATAAAAAAGAATTATACATAAAAATTGCTTTTAGAAACTAAGGGAAATTTCTGCAAAGCAAAAAAAAAAAACCACCCTTTTGTGCAATTAATTATATGTTGCTATAAACAGGTTTACCCCTTTGTGCTATGTGAGGCTAGTAAGCCATTCCCCCCTGGAATTATGCTTCAATAAATCTGTTAAATACACTGCAGGACTCTAATATTCATTTCAGTGAGCATGTATAAGAGGGCTGGAGGTGTTAGTGAAAGAGAAAATAAAAATGGAAAGTTTCCCCTTTAGACTTCTCTAACTCTGAAGTAGAGTTATTTTACAGTATACATACATACATACATACAAACAGTAGAGTTATTTTGTTTTTTAAAAACACACCTTTTCTTCTGTAGGGAAAGGGGAGGGGGAAAAATTAAGCTCCTAATAAACATACAGGTAGCCCTACAACTCCAAATATGGAGTATTAATTACCCCTCTGTTGCACTAAACTTGAAGAACCAGTGTCATGATATCAGAGGTGAGCCTGTCTTGAGGTCTGTGGAGAACTTAAGAGACTTATAGACAAACATTCCATCTGTAAAAGCCCCTCAAATGACTCTTAAGCTGGGCCTTCCTTGGATCCTGTCCTCACCAATTTGGGGAATGGACTTTTTGACACACCGTATAAAATTGAGTGCCAAATGACGGAGGTTGTACTTATGTGCATTTAGAGATCTGGTGATGAGAAAAGATCTCTACCCTCCAAGAAGCCATTTAAGCAAGATAACTTTAATGTTCTGACATTGGCCAGTGAAGTTCTTAATACTCTATGCCTGTGTTCCCTTTCTCCAAGAATCTTCAGACAGAGCAACAGGTTATCTTCCTGTTTTAGCCTTACAACACCCTTTGAAGAAGAGGAAGAGATAGAGAAAATGTACCGCAAATTACTTAATAGCTAAGAAGCATTAATTTGAGACTGCAGCTCTCAAATAGGGCTGTCAAAGGGAAGGATTTGTTCTGCAGTGTTCCTGAGGATAGGACAAGAACTAACAGATCAAAACTTTTCAGAGGGAGATCCAAACTTGAAATACTGTAAGGACAAATTTCCTGACAATGAGAGCTATTAAGCTTCCTGGATTGGAGGTTTTCTAACAAAGATTGGACAGCAGTTTGTCTGACAGGGTATGAGAGTCCCTGTCCTGGATGGGGAGCTGGACAAAAGGATCTTAGGGTTCCTTCCAACCTTCCAACCTTCTAATTCTATGATTCTAATCTGTTATTGCAACCACTCACAACATTTAGTAGTTGGGAAAGTGGTACATCAGGTATGGGTTCCTCAGCAAGAGCAAAACTTATGGACAGCCACAAAACTCATACAGTACGGATGGAAGAAGATTTTGCTACCCAAAAGTTGCACTTTTTATTTCTGGCCAATGACCAGACTAGGCAGAATGAAAATGTGAACTAGATAGGACCATTCTTTCCAGTTTGGGAATATATGTAGAAATGCTTGCAGGCTTATTTTAATAATTTAAACTCATGTTAATGCTTAGCAGGATTTTTCTTTCCATTTAAGAACAGCAGAATGTCGCATTGTGGATTTTGGGGGTAATTTGCATCCATTTTTTACGGGGTAGCTGGAATAGCACTGAGGACCACACAAACCTGTGTACTTCCCTTCTTTGCATTAAAGAAGGAGAAATATTCACAAATGGAATGAATTTTAGCATGCAGAAAAAGATTTTAAAAACTGATATATTAGAAATGAAAGTTCTGCTATTTATTGCGGTTATAAATTGGTATATCTATTCTTCCCTATTGCCATCATAAATTAGAGATTAACCATACAAAGTAGAATCAGGAGCTAGAAACAGAGCAGGAAATACATGCATACACGTGGGTGACTGGTCTTTAAAATTAAGTTACTAACACTTCCAAATACAAATATAACATTTTCCCACCTCAACCATCCATACAACATTGGGCTACCCTTGAAGAGTATCCGGAAGCTTCAGCTGGTCCAGAATGCAGCCGCGCGGGCAATTTTTGGGGCCCGAAGAAGGACCCATATAACACCTTTGCTCCGCGAGCTGCATTGGGTACCGGTTTGCTTCCGGGTCCAATTCAAGGTGTTGGTTATCACCTTTAAAGGCATGGGGCCAGGTTACCTGAAGGACCGCCTCGCCCCCACGACTTCAACCCGTCCCACCCGATCTCATAGAGAGGGCATGCTCCAGATCCCCGCGGTAAAAGAACTTCGACTAGCAGGGTCCAGAAGGCGGGCCTTCTCTGCTGTGGCCCCCGCCCTTTGGAACTTCTTGCCCCCGGGGGTGAGACAGGCCCCCTCACTCCAGGCCTTTCGGAGGGAGTTGAAGACCTGGCTCTGCCATCTGGCCTGGGGCGGGGAGGGAGGATATCAGAAATGGGGTTGGCTGGCCCCTTAGCGGCCTGGTGGAGCCCTATTGCCCTCTTGGAGTTTTTAGCTTTTTATCTCTGTAAATTTCTAGTTTTATAATGTGTATAATTTTTTAAACTTTTTTAATTTAATTGTGATTTTAGTGATTGTAAGCCACCCAGAGTCCCCCATTGTAGGGGAGATGGGCGGGGACAAGTCGAATAAATAAATAAATAAATACAACTTTGATAACGCCCTACCATGTGATTCAGACACCCAAAAGGTTTGAATATACTTTTTAAAGGCCATCAGGGCAAGGTTTCCAGAATAATTTATATAATCAACATTTCAGCCTCAAACTGCTAACTCCTTGCCCACTACAGATTACCGATGCCTCTACCCCCCACACTGTAGACCAAACGTCAACAGGCAATGCCTTAACCGACATGGAGATGCAGACATCAAAAATGCAACCATTTCTGCCTGCCACACATGGGAGTTTTGGCACAAGAGTGAATGTGGTGCTACAACCAGTGCTACATATAGATAGAATATACATACACATTCAGAGAGTCAGACAGGACATATATAGAGAATCAAAGCAAACACAGCAAACACCCCATCATTTTTTACCCTTTGTGGGTGGAGGCATCCATGTGCCATGTTGGTCGGAAAACAGACCAGAACTGAAGAGGAGACGTGTCCCACAGACCATCCCCAAGTCAACCCAGTTCCCAAACAACCAGGGAAAGATGCCCCTAGAGCCCTGGGTGGGGGGAAAGGGGTGTTATAGATACAAAAGTATCTACAAGGTAACAATACTTGTAGAACTAAAGCAGAGGTTGGTAATCCTTTTATGGCTGGAGATGCATTTTTTGGGGAGGGGGTTATTTTTGATGCAGGAGCCACAAGGAGGCAGAGACAGTGACACCACATTACATAACTTCTTTTACTATTATTCTCTTTTTATGTTATGTCATGTCACTATGACCTGCAGTCACAACAATAAATTTATTATGGCCATACTTATAAAAGTGGGTGGGACCATTTTTTCCCTCAACTGGAAGACTGGAGAGGATGTTTAAGGTATGCAAAACCTTCGTGAAGACTTGTTTCCTTCTTCTCCAGCTTGAAAACAGGAGGAAATTGCGTTGCCAGTTTTCAGCAGCAGGGTCATAGGAGGGTAGATGGAGTTCCAAATAAAGAGGCTACATTCAGTCCACGGGTTGCCTATCTCTGGTTTAAACTTTGAGACTCTACAGAGATACACTATTTTTACTTTGCCCAAACTGTGGATCTACTCAAGGTCACAAGGAAACAATACTTCGAATGCTTTGAGTTTATAGAAGCAAACCTGACTTAGTGCTGAATACTCAAAGCAGCCCTCCAGATGCTGAAAAGCTCCATCAACAGTTCCCAGCATTCCTCATTACTTGAGACTGCAGGGAGTCATTCAACAACATCCTGCATCTAGGATCTGTGCCCTATTTAATCCAAGGGGAAGAAACCTGGTACTCTTCTGATGCTTTGGACTACAGTGTCTACAATCTCATGCCACTAGCCACTGAGGCTGAATCTGAAAGGATCTGAAGCCCCAAATATTTGGAAGGCACCATCTTTCCTACTCCTTAATTAGGATGCTAATACTTTACAAGAACTTCTCCATCTGCTTCAGAGTCAAAGAGCAGGTGTTTCACCCAAAAGGATCTGCAGAAGTTTGAATCCAGTTGGCTGAGAGAAAATTGCATTTAGGGTCAAGTCTCCATAACTGGAGAAACAGTTTACATACAGCTTAAATAGATACTTGGTCTCCAGTGGCAAGGAAGAATCATCTCCAGACCATCATCAAGTACAGAAACTTTACAGAAAGTAGGCAGGGGACATCAACAAACAGCGGTGTGCACTGCTTTTACAGACTTGTTGCAAAGCTGCTTTACACACAACTTTTTACTAGGTTGATGGGTTTAAGTTCTGCTTTTTGGCATATCCTTCTGCAACTCTTTTGACTTCTTGCATCAACCTGGAAGTGTATTTCAGCAACATAAACACAGTCTGATCCAGGACAAGTGAATGGGCCCATGCATTAGGAACAGAAACTCATAAACACCTATACTAAAGCAGGACCGACATCTATCAATCCTGCCCATGCAAACAAAGCTAACTCCTGTAAATCTAAAACACAACCCTTTACATATACAGACCTAGAGGAATCAAGCCATGTTCCAATGTCCCTGGAGACTGAGATATTAGGCTATATGATGTCATGTTCAGAGCACAGCAGTTTTCGTTAAGTGTTGGTCCAGAGGGCACAACTGCAGACCAAAAGAGTTCATTTTATGTGACAACTGAATTTCCTAACTAAAACAACTACAAAGATAAAGGAGGGGAGTTTAAGGATCTGTAAAGGAGGATTTTCAGCATGCTCCAAAGACATTGCCCAGAGCTCTTTGGGAGAGCTTATGACAATTACAGGAGCACAAAACGGATACACATTACAGAGGAAGTATGCATCAAGGTCAACAGTATAGTTGTGGCATGTGATTTCCTTCTCTGTCAGTGTGCGTGTGTGCGTGTGTGAGAGAGAATGTGTTTGCTCTTACACTAGTCTGCTCTTTAAGGGGGGAGAATGTTGAAAGAAGTCAAGCATGGTCTACTGGGGTTTCTTTGGAGGAGGGCAGGTACCAATATAAAATTGAAACCAGAAAAGGGGACCTCAAAGTACCAGTGCAAGCCCTTTCAGGCAAAGTTTATTGCCAAAAGTTTGTTGCAGAGAAAACAGGAGGAGGAAGGAGTATTAAGTATGTCTGCCACCTTGAGTTATTTATAAAAAATAATAAAAGCGGGATAAAAAATCTAAAAAGAAATTAAAAAACACTTCTCCAAACGTTGGATTAGAATACACCAAGAGACTTTATACTGTCTATCCAACACATGATTGAACTTGCCAAAAGAAAAAAGCTTACAGGTATTCTAAATATAATTAACATATCATGAACATAACTTAACCTGTTTCAAATATTTAAAAATGTTTATTTGTTTGAATGAGGAAAACAGGAATTTCTCCCTCATTTGGACAAAGAAGTATATTAAATGTTTCTCAAACAGATCAATAGTGTTGTTCTTCAGGCTCCTGCGTCTGTTATTTAGAATTCTGATTATTTGCTTTAGGAAATTCATTACTAAAGTATCTATATCGGCAGGTATAGATGGGACTGTTGTTTGGAAAGGCCCAAATCTACAGAAGGCAGCTGAAACTCAGAGTCTGTGGAACCGGGGCTCTCTCCTGCCAAAAACACCCAGTCCTCTTGTCTTCTGGGATTAATGAATAAACCCAAAATGTGTCAGGATTAACCATTCCTAGGGCTATTTACTCTCAATCATAAAAGTAACACAAAACAATTCCACTGGAAGGGAAAATCAAGCCACCCATTTAACCTAGCCACTGGAAAGAGTCTCAAGCCAGGGTAGAGATACAGGGTTCGCCCAACCAAATGCCATTTTCCCAGGCGAGCAGTGTCTTGCTTGCGATTGGAAGTCTGTTGTCTGATATAAGATAATTCTGAGCCGGAGATGCTAAAGATCAAATCTGCACACATGGGAGCCTAACATGGTCACTGTCAGGCTTCACCCAGATGATTTTCGCACAAAAAGGCTTGCAGCCCAGAGATTCAAGGACACAGCTCTGCTGAGACGCTTTCACTGCAGATACTAGAAAAGCCCTTAATAATGCAGGAAGCCAATTACAGGTAGTCCTTGACTTATGACCACAATTGGGACCGGACCCTCCATTGCTAAGTGATGCGGTCGTTAAGTGAGTCCCACCCAATTTTACGACCTTTTTTGCTGTGGTCATTAAGCGAATCACCACAGTTGTTAAGCAAATCACATAGTCATTAAGCGAATCTGGCTTCCCCCATTGACTTTGCTTGTTGGAAGCCCCCTGAGAAGGTCACAAATGGCAATCACGTGACCCTGGGACACTGTAACTGTCATAAATACATGCTGGTTGCCAAGCGCCCAAATTTTGATCATGTGACTATGGGGGCATTGTGACGGTTGTCACTGTGTGAAGACCAGTCATAAGTCACTTTTTTCAGCACCATCGTACTTTCGAACAGTCATTAAATTAATGGTTGTAAGTCGAGGATTACTTGTACTGCAAATTCTAAGGAGTCAAGTCATACCTACAGCAGTCCCAAATTTCAAATCCTACTCCTTTTTCTCCCACCTTTATGCTATAACAGACTAAGAGCCACTCATTTTTCCAAGTGAGAAGCGGTATTGTAATGGACCTGTTTGATCTCAGCCCCATGGCTTCTAACCTCACCAGCAGTTATTTTTATTTGTTTATCTATTAATCCATTTATAAGGCCACCCTTGTTGCAAATCCAACTCTGGGTAGCCAACGACACATAAAAATAATAAAAAACAGTATTAACAAGCTCTTGCCCTCACAGTCATCATGGAAGGAGCCAACCACAGCCCTTCTATGAAGGAATGGACTGAAAAACAGTAACACTGGGATCAAACCAGCAGACACTTGGCTGAATTCACACACTGCACCAAACCATAATGCAGTACTTTTGTCTGTGGGATTAGTGCAGTGAATAAATCCAGGCATCATGATGTATAAACGGTGGCACATGGCTTGCCATCTGCATGGGCCCAGCCACTGGGTATATTCAATGCATCATGATTAAAACAACCCACAGCTTAGCGCAGTGCACGAACACAGCAATTAGCTCATTTCATTGGGTTGCTCTTTCCAACAAATGTGAAGAAGATGATCATGGGCAACTACCTTCACAGAGTCAGGCCATTCACTTGGTATCGTCCTCATTGTCTGCATTCAGAGAGAATGCTAAGCCAACATAGGTAAATCCACCCATTTGGCTAAGCTAAAACCATACCAGCAAACCAAGTCAGCACATGGTAGGGTTTCAGATCAGAGTCTTTCTAGGCCCTACCTAGAGATGCCAGGGATCAAACTTGTAGTCTCTGCATATAGTGCAAATGCTTTGCTCTGAATTTTTTTAGGAACTACTCATAGTCCCCATTAAAGCTGTTGCCTGATACCCTCTGCCCTTTCCGGCAAGCGTGGATACTATGCAGGGAATGAACTAATGCAAGGGAAAGCAATTAAACATCTGAAATGAGACAAGGAGAGAGGTGGAAAAAGACACGCAATGAAGCTGAAAAGGGGGAGGGGGATTTCAGCTTTTAAACTGTTTGGGCAGAGAAGCACCTGCATTTCAGGAGGAGGGAAACTCTTTCAGCTCACCCACTATGCATACAGTCTGAATAAGCTGGAAGACCCTACAAATATGTTGACATGGCAAAAGGAAGAGTTCATTGCTATTTTAGGGCACTGAGGAAGCATCCCAAAATGTGCTGTGGCATAAGGAACATTGAATTACAGGATATGAGGGTGGGCTGGCTGGCACGGTAGATGCACTGGGTGACCCTCAGATGAATTGGGACTCCACTTCTCACCTTCATCATCGTGTCTTCAGCCTAGTCATGGCTGCTTAATCAACCCCTGTTGGAAAGCTTCTGGCTGGGCTTCACGTGAAGCCATACTCAGCTCCAATTACTTTTTCCTTAATGCAAGGAAACCGGCATGGTTTGAACATCATGATTTCTGGCTTAATATGCTATATGAATACAGCCAACTGTAGCTTAGTCAACAAATTATGGTTTAGCATTATGGAGAAAGCCAACCTCCAGATACCACACATTCTAATCTAACTTTCAGAGATGTTCTAAGAATAATTTATACTTGATCCTCCAATTACCACAATTTTCAAGCTCTTCAAGGCTCTTGCGTCTGTTATTTAGAATTCTGATTATTTGCTTTAGGGAATTCATTACTAAAGTATCTATATCGGCAGGTATAGATGGGACTGTTGTTTGGAAAGGCCCAAATCTACAGAAGGCAGCTGAAACTCAGAGTCTGTGGAACCGGGGCTCTCTCCTGCCAAAAACACCCAGTCCTCTTGTCTTCTGGGATTAATGAATAAACCCAAAATGTGTCAGGATTAACCATTCCTAGGGCTATTTACTCTCAATCATAAAAGTAACACAAAACAATTCCACTGGAAGGGAAAATCAAGCCACCCACTTAACCTAGCCACCGGAAAGAGTCTCAAGCCAGGGTAGAGATACAGGGTTCGCCCAACCAAATGCCGTTTTCCCAGGCGAGCAGTGTCTTGCTTGCGATTGGAAGTCTGTTGTCTGATATAAGATAATTCTGAGCCGGAAATGCTAAAGATCAAATCTGCACACACGGGAGCCTAACATGGTCACTGTCAGGCTTCACCCAGATGATTTTCGCACAAAAAGGCTTGCAGCCCAGAGATTCAAGGACACAGCTCTGCTGAGACGCTTTCACTGCAGATACTAGAAAAGCCCTTAATAATGCAAATAAGTTATACTTGATTCTCCAATTACCACAATTTTCAAGATGCTGATGTGGAAACTGCATGTCCAAATGCTCTCTAACAGTCAGACAAATTATCTGGAGGTTGAGCCACGGCAACCGGACTTTTCTTTTGGTTTGATACGTTTCGCTGCTTGTCCAAGCAGCTTCTTCAGTCTAGAAAGTTGGTTGGGGGGAGAAAAGCAGCCACCCTGGAAGACATTTATGGGGTCCCCCCAACCAACTTTCTAGACTGAAGAAGCTGCTTGGACAAGCAGCGAAACGTATCAAACCAAAAGAAAAGAAGTCCAGTTGCCGTGACTCAACCTCCAGATAATTCCACCTGGATGATTGAGAATCTTCATCAACATACAGTCAGACAAATTCTGCTCTCCACATCAGTACCTATAAAAGGAGCCTAGGTAAGATCAGGTGGCAGAACGAAGTGATAAACATCTTGGGCTTTATCACTTTCAGAAAACTGCATCAGCAAAGCTTGGAATCTCTGAAACTCCACTCTATTTTCACAATGCTTTCTTTTAAAAATATGAATCCAGTAGGAAGAGGAAAAGGTCTTGCATAGTCCGTATCTTAATATGTGGCGGATATTAAAAAGATGTGTTCATGCACTGACAGCCTAAAATCCGATTATGCCTGCAGAATGACTCCAATGGTTCTTGCAGGCAAGCAACTCTTTCCTGTCCTGCTAATCCCACACCTGTTATCTGCTGAGCCCCAGAGAACACATTCATTTTTTGGCTTCCCATCGTTACCTTACACCAGGCTCACTGCCGGATGTTCAGCTTCTACCTAACTGGGAAAGCAGCTACTGGTTCTTGTGTCACATGGGGAGGCAATAAACCTCTCTGAGTGACAAGGCATTTCAAGAGCATATTCATAGGCATTCTGCTCTTGCAACTTCAGTTACGGAGAAAGGCCAGTTAAAGGGTCGAGAAGATGACCCTCGCCCATCAGCTCCTACTTGACCAGGGCATCATTACGTTGTTTACTGGGCAGTTGTTGGGAGGAACGTATCTTTAACCTTCATTTTGAACATTCTAGGGTATGTTTGGATATTTATCATACATCAGTTAGTTCCAAAGTATGTTTCCTTTCTTGCTTCCTGGTTGAGTTTGTTTGCTTTTGATAAAAGTCAGCAGATTATGGCTTTACTTTGGTAGGCCTTGCCATTCACCGTAAGGCAACCAGCAGTGCAAACCTGATGGTGGGGTGGGGATGGGGAAAAAGTAAAGAACTTTTCTCTACCACGGAGTAGAAACTTTGCTACCTGCTCTTCAATGTGCAGAAAACTATACTGAGATGAAATGGGCTCCCCTATTTTATCTGGTGACAAAGCCTAACAGATTTATACACTTTCAGATGCCTTGGATGGTGCTAGAACCAAGAGAAGAACACTATTTCAGCCAACAGTGAATTGAGCCTGTCTCACGTGTGGGCTGGGGAAGAGATGAAGGCAACGTCATGGGATTACAGCAGAAAAAAGATGTTGCTAGACTATGGTTGTGCTACAGGTACCCAAGGTAGCCTGAAGGTACTCCTCATCCAGGGCAAGCTTCAGTGGAAGATACTCTAGTTCAGTGTTTCTCAATATTGGGAACTTTAAGATGTGTGGACTTCAACTCCCAGAATTCTGGGAGTTGAAGTCCACACATCTTAAAGTTCCCAACATTGAGAAACACTCCTCTAGTTTGTAGCACAATTAGCCCAAAGCCTAGATCTCTAACCAGCACCTGCCAGGTCCCTTGACTCCTCTGGCTTTTTATTTGAAACAATGTTTAAATCAAGCACGAGAAAGCTTCCAGCGTAGCTTTTATTTGCAAAAGTGCTTGCGTGCTTCAAAGGATTGCTTAGAAAATAAAAATGGCAGGTAATTGCACCCAGGATTCTCTTGGAAGTGTGCCCACCTGCCCCGAGAAAGAACAAATAAAAGAAAGGGAGAGGCAAGCATGGGGGGGCAGCGGCAGGGGGAGGAATTAGAGAGGGTGGCAGGAAGCATTCGGCGTTAATGATGGTCTGTGTCCCGTTACAGCTATTTTATAAATGGGTAAGCCTTCCTTCTGCCCCCCCCCCGGACTGGCACTTTGCAAGAGTGCCCACCACACTCTCCCAAATTCAAAATCTAATCCCCCAGCCCCAAAAGGTTGGGGACCCCTGACCTAGGGGTTAACCCAGCCTTCGGGAATATTGTTTTAGAAACAATTAATAAAACATGCCCTGCCATGAAGACTGCCAGGCTCTCTTTGAAACATTTGAGGGGATTGAATGCTTTAATGAGGCAACATTATTCTTTTCAAGCACAGAAAAGAATCAGAAGAACCCCCTAGGAACAAAATATTTTTGAGCGGGACAAAGGTGGGGTGAGGACCTATTTCTTTTCTTCCCTTTTATCCAACAGGAAGTTTAATAACTCCTTTGATTACTGCATTGAGCTAGCTAGCCATGAAGAATAAATCACAACAGTACACACAGAGAGAAAATAAAAATGCCATTAGAAAGATCAATAGCTGATCCCGGTGTGCGAGCACACCTACATACGCATACAGACACACAGGGTTGTATAATTACTCCACAACAAAATGAATGATATATTTCACACACACCCCTGAAAGAACTGTAATTCACCCTTTAAACAGCAGCCACCATGGTTGAACCATCAACCACGGTTAAAAAGCTCCAGTGTCTGTGGTTCATCTCACAGACCTCCCCAAATGATTAGCATAATGGCCTGGTTCATATACAAGGACATAATAGGGTTGTTTGGTTTGGCTGAGATACTATAATTTATAAAGCTTGATTTACATTTAGCATGTTAGGTACACGTACCTAGAAGGGTTTCTTAAAGGGAAAGCCTTGAACATTATTTTTTAAAGCCTTCCAGTTGCGTGGGACTACCGACCATTATCCATGGAGGATGGAAATTACCACATTTGGAGTTGAACACCTTCACGAGCGGCTGTTCCTGTTCCACCTATTCTACATCATAGTTAACCTGAGAGTTAATTCTGACCTTGTGTTACTGTTTTAAAAGGAGTTTCAGAGTACATGGGAACAAAGCCAACATTTACTTCCATCGGGTCATTACCTCTGTCTTCCAAAAGGCTCATTAGTAGGAACTGGAGCTGTTTTCGGAATGGAAAGTGGACTTCCATCAGCCCCTGCCAAGGTGGCCAAAGCTTGAGGGCAGCATTGTCCAGAGAGCTACGAACCCTTGTTTGGGCTGATGATTGAAATTTAAAGAGACAGGGCTATCCAGCTTCCAACAATTTCCTGCTAGCACTGCTGGCTTCCTCCACTTGTCACAGAGAATACCACCAAGGGGATGCAGATGTTTCCCAGGCAATTTTCTCACATCCCTACTTATGCACTACAAGATGCCTATCAAGAACTTCAGGGCTGCTGTTTGGGACACAGCCCAGTTCAGAAACAGGCAACCAGATGCCTTCCAGATGCTTGGGTCTACAACTCCCACAATCCCTTCCTACTGGTCATGACAGTTACAGTCCAAAACACCTGGATGAGACCCAATTGTTTTCCCTGCCTAGATTTCTGGACTTTGTATCTGCTATAAGTCTCAGGCATCCTGGCACCCAACTTTCTCATGTCTCACCACTCCCTGCAAGTCACTGTTCCTTATCAATGCTCGTCCTCTCTCCACATTTGTCCTCTAGGATGAGTCTGCACGGCTGCAGCTTGCTAGCCTGCTCTGTGGCACCAAGCACACTGCAGTTGTTAAACCAGCACACCAAAGGAACACCGTGGCCGTTCTGTGCAAGATTAATCGTGCATACCGTCTGCAGGTCTGGGGAATCCAACCCTGCTTTGCACAGGGGAGAAAAGGCACACTGGAGAAAATGCACACTGGATAGCTTTACAGCAGCGCTTTCACCATCTCACACTTATGGTCATTTACATAGATTATCTTGTAGAACCAAAGGCTTTCTTTCTCCCTTTTCTACCTGCCTGGACAATTTTACCTGATCCAACCACACTTTATTTCAGACATTCAAGACACTTGGGTTTGGGCACATCCAGGAACTCCGAGGGGTCCAAGACTAGAGCCTGACTGAAAAGCAAGCTGATCTAGAGGGTTAGGTCTAGATCTCCAGAGGTGCAGTAGAGATCCAAGACACCCCCCCCCAATGCCATTCTTTGCAGTCTAATAACCCTGCCTCACCCTGCAGGTGGGGTCCCCCCCTTCTGCTCCCCTTAAAAAGACCTCCGGGCCCTGGCAGCACCCTGCTCCTTCAGCCCGCAACCAGGAAGAGGAAACCTCTCTCCCCTTGGCCAACACCACCCAGCCAGGTTTCTCAACTCCCTTCCAGAGAGGAGGAGGCAGGCAGGCAGCCAGGCCCAGCCATCCCCAAGGAGCGAGGCTCCCCAGCGGTTTCAGAAAGCCGCTCATTGATCGGATCAACGAGGAGGTTCGGATTACTTTAATTAGTAGGAAAAGCTCTCTAGGACGGTGCCCTCTAATAGCTTCCAGGAGAAGGAGCCGGAATGTTGCTTCGGGCCAAGGGCTATTATTCCTGGGCACGATCCAAGTCGGAGCGGGGCTTCTGAGAGCTCCATAAACATCTCTTTCGCCGGGGGAGGGGGGGACAGCAGTCCATCTCCGGTGCTTTCCTGCGCCTGATGAATGGCGCCCCGGGGACGGGCTGGGGACGGAGACCGCCTCCGCTCTTTCCGAGCCACGGTCGGTCCGTCCTCCCCTCAGCTGGAGTCGCGCATCGCGCCGGCTGCTCAGGGCTGGCTGACCCGGTGGCGCGGACCGCCAGGTGCGGCTGCCGAGCGACCCGCCGGGGCTTTGCGCGAGGAGGGGTGGACCGAGCCCAGCCCTGGCAGCCGGAGGCTCGGGGCTCCGCTCCGCCAGCCTTCCCAGTACGCGCAGCGGGCGAGCCTGGAAAGGGGCGCCCGAAGAGGCGCGTCGCCCCCCTGCAGGTCAGCTCGGGCGAAGGCGCGATGCTCCGTTGCGCTGCGCTGCGCTCCCCCCCGCAGGCGCCGCCGGCGAACTCCCGCCCGCCGCGCGCCCCGCCGCTTACCTCCGCCGCGTCCAGCTCCATGTCGACCAGCTCCACGTCGGGCCAAGGTTCCGCTCCCAGCTGGGCGAGCGGCATCGTGGCTGCTTGGCTAACGCTGCCGGAAGGCTGCGAGCGCGGCGGGCAGGGCGAGCGGGACTCTCCACGCGCGGCGCCGGCGGACTTCGCGCGCCCCTCTCTCGCCCTCCGCGGCGTGGGGCGCCGAGCAGCCCAGGAAGGCGAAGGCGTCCAGCGCCGGCCCCTGGCGCCCGATTGGCTGCTGCGCGGCCTGGCGCGGAGCGGGAGGGAGGGGCTCCGCGGCGCTCTCCGGCCGGCTCTCCGGCGCTGCCTGCCTGCCTGGCTGCAGCCCGGGCTGGCTTCGCCCCGGGCGGCACGGCTGGCTGCGCCCCGCTTTCCGAGGTAGCGGAGTGGTTGGTCGTGGCTCCGCCTCCGCCGCCTCCTCCTCCTCGCCTTCCTTGTTCCCAACCGCTCTTGCTCGGCTGGCGAAGGTGGCCCGGTTCCCACGACACCGCGGCTCGTGATTCGCTCTTTCACCCCGTGTTCCGCGTGCACATACCCGGCATACTTGCCCGTGGGCTAACTGTGCCCCGTGAATGGTCTGTGATTGCACGAATTCACAGGACACGGTTAACCGAAGCGCGGGTTACTCGTCCCAACGTTCTAGGCTGGCGTGACGGACTGCACCATTAATCAGTCACAGGGGTGGGAACGCCCAACATGCGGGGCTGGAAGGAGGCTGCCTCGCCCGCTATTCAGAGAGTTGGGTGCAAACTCAGCCGGTGTCATGCGCTGTGTATCCGGGATGAGGGATGCTAAGTGCGAGGATTCAGGAGGAGGGAGATGGGGGAAGCCTAAAGAGAAAGACGCTGAACGTCCTGCTGCCTTGAATACTTCATAGTCCATCCTGGCTTGCTTTACAGTGTATCCAGCATGTCCAAAGCTCATCAGGAAGTTCTAAAAAATAACAATTCTTGGTGAGCCATCTTCAGTCAAGTATTTCATCTCCAGGAAATTGGCACATTGACAGTATGCCTGACAATGATAATGGGAGGGAAGATACTAATGGCTTTTTAATTTAAATTACAAATGAAATGTTACCAGAACACGATGTGTCAGAAAGCCTGGCCAAATGCAAGATGGAAGAACATTAAAGACTCCCATGTTCACACAGCTTGCTATGCCAGAACAAAAACCACAGCAAGGCTTTGTGCAATGTCTGAATCAATCCCACGAGGCTGTGAGCTTTTTTAACAATCAAATAACTACTAAGGACATCTTCTAAAAACTGGAACGCAACTAACCAGTTCCTTTTTCCTTGAATGAACTCAGTGCTGTTTCTTGATTCTGCAAAGCAGGTACAATATAGGCAATGCCACCAACTTTTAATTTGGGGCGGGGGGTTGTTAAGAAATGTCTGTGTCTTTGGCCCAGGGATTTTAAGTATGGTGATCCACACATTCCAGTATTTTGCTACTTCTCAGTCTGTTTCATTGTTATTTGAATTTAAATAACATTAGCATTTGTGTGCTATTTTGCTATCAACAGGATGGATACTCAGATAATGAATTCAGTATTTGTATGTAGGTTTGTCAAAGATAGTACTTTCTGCCATTATTTCCAACAACTAAATGGGGTTACCAACCCCATTTTTCTGGCTCTTGTGGCCTCCCCATCATTACACCGTCAATATTTCATTCCAGATTGCTGATTTATTAAGCTACCACTTGACTTAATCCACCTATTTGAGGGAAAAAAGCTCAGCCGTGGTCCTATGGCCCTTTTGTAATGATTTTGACAATCAATAAAAACAGTAAATCACACCTGATTCACATCAAGATCCAACCAGAATTCTCAGTATCTTAGGCCATGTTGATGGGACAGAGAGTCTACGACATGGGGAGTTCGAGTTTGTTCTGAGTGTTAAAGATACGACTTTGTCTACCTGATAGAACTGTTTCTCATTCATCAACAGCTTCTGCTGCAATTAAGCTGTTAATCTGCAAAAATGGCACGACGTTTCTTTGTCGTATTTGCAGTAAAATATTCCTTTGGCTATCCTTCCGAAGCAGGTTACTGTGAGCTTGAAAATGTGTAAAATATATATTCCAGAAGAATGTCAGTGAGGATAGTTGCCTAACAACACAGAGAGAAAAGATGAATAGCATTTCCAATCATCAAGGGTACCTGCGGTGGCACCTTCTTCCCTTCCCTGAAATAAAGGATTGATACGCAGCGAACCCCCGTGGAGCTTGTTTCTACAGACTACTACAATCATGCTTTGAGAGAAGAGAACACAACGAGAACATTACTGCCATTCAGAGCTACGTTACCTCCTTTGATGGGGACAGAAAGGAGAGAGAAGAACATGTTGGTGCATCCGTGAAGGCAAATACAACGTGGCAAGCAGCATCCGCTGTTGTCCCCAGAGCAAAGAGTACTGAATGCCAGGCTAATTTTCTCAGCTCTTGATTCTCTGCGTTTCCAAACAGCCATAAGGACATGTAATTTGCTTTCTAAAAAAATCTAAACTAAAACTAGGAACCAAAAGCAAAAAGGTGAGTGTGAAGGGCCAATTCAGGTAAACCATTACATTTGGGCAATGCCTATAACATCTGGGCAGATGGATCTGCATGGTCAGAGAGAGGCCTGCCTGACTCGCACATGACACAGTCAGGGTTCCTAGTGCTGTTTTCCTCAGACCTCCCTTTTCCTTCTGATTGCTTTAGGATGAAGCTTTGGACCTACCCAGCACCCACCAACAAGTGGAAATTGTTTCAAAGCTGGGAGCTCCTAAATTTAATTCACCGGATGGCTCCAGAATTTGGACACACGGAGAACAAAATTTGGTTGTAAGTGAGCTGGATGCTACGAAAGAGCTGGAGGCTGAGAGGTGAAAGTGTACAGCACAATATTGGGACAAGCGGGGAAAACCAAGCTGTGACCATGTAACTGCCTGGAAGCTATTATTAAATTAGAAAATCCAGCTGTGAAATCGTTCTGTAAAGCAGCACAGAATTCATTTTTAAACTTTGAATTCTGTTACAGTACTCTGCAGAATTGCACTTTCAGTAACCTAATGAACTTAAAAATAATAGCAGAACGCCCTGTAATACTGGGTTTGTTGGCTGATTGGTTTAAGAAAGGCAGCCCAACACCTCTCCACCTGCAATTACAGCTGTATTTGTCTAACTTCACACAATTCACTTGTTGATTTACACAGACTAAAATAGATTGCCGTAGGTAAGGTATTGCATTGTCTCCTCCCCCGTGCTCAGTGGCAGTTAGCAAACACCATAATCATGAGGAAGAATATGGTTGGCATCAAAATCAAGGTGTTCTCTGGTTGCATTGGACTTCAGTTTCTATGTCTCTCAGCCCCTTGGGGTTCAGTTAAGGCAGTCAAAGTCCAATAGGTCTGGAGAGCATCAGGCTGGGGAAGACTGATGTAATATTTGATGGCTACTGGGCTTCTCACTGAAAATTCAGGACTGAAGGGCCTTGAGATCTCCACATGGCAGAACACATCTTTCCTGGATGTCCACTATCTGTTAGTAAGATTGGTTAAATAATTCTTGCGTATCTGATCTTGCTCTGAACATTTGATTTGATGAGCCACAGAAATGGCAATTTGGTGAGCCGCAGAAATTCTGGGAGTTGAAGTCCACACATCTTATAGTTGCCAAGTTTGAGAAACACTAGGTTATAGCTTCTATTGTCCTAAACTACAGCCCCATGATGGCTGGGGATAATAGGAACAGGAGTCTTTCAGAGTTAGCAAGGCTATCTTGAAAACAGATAAAGCCTCAAATTCTCCATTCCTAAAATGATGCAAGTGGCTGGTTCATCCAACATGCTAAGTAAAGATGGCTTTGCTGGATTTGGTCATAGTATGTTGTGCGAATCCAGTCCTGACTTTCAAGCAGACAGTATATGAAATTAAAGGGCTATCTTCATCAACTTGGTTGCCCACTTCTTTCCTTAAAGTCTAATTTTACAGTGATTTGGGGTATAGTTGTCAAATTAACTTGTGCTAAATTCATCTGGGGTCTTTAAAAATACATTTCCACTGTCTGTCTTCGGTTTAAAAATGCACACTGTTGATTGTTTCAGGAAGACGCATTTTCATGCCTGCAGTCAGTGGAAGATGGCATTCGAATTTCCATGCCCCTCTTAATATTTATCACAACTGAAAACACCAGGAAAAGTGCTTTCACAGGAGACAGACTTCTCCTTTGAAGTACTGCTTTTAGAACACTGCTTCACAATATCAATTTCCCTGCAACCATATAAGCGTGTGATTATATTTAGATGCTTTTGTTTGTAAGTCTTTTATCAGAGGAAGGAAATTCATGAATACACCACCATTATTTAAATGTAAAATTGGTTCAATTCCCATGAGGTTTCATACTGGTGGAATATTGAAAGCTGCAGGTAAAAAAGGTTCCAATATAATTCAGGTTAGCTTCAAAACCTTGCAGGTGTTTCTCATGTCATTTAAATTGGTTGGGTAAATTGGAGAATCATAACTCATGCAATGGGATTCAAAACCTGGAGAAATATATTTAATCTTCTGATTCCTAGTTTTAGTTTAGATTTTTTTTTAAAAAGCAAACGACATGTCCTTATGGCTGTTTGGAAATGCAGAAAATCAAGAGCTGAGAAAATTCATCAAGATCTCTTGAATATTCTCAGCTCTGGGTCCTCTGTAATTTCAAAATTTGTTCTAACTACTTTTAAGAGAATATGACTGATATTTTATAGTCGCTATTGATGATCTCCTGGATCTATAAAGAATAAAGATAAAGAATCTTATCATTAAAGACACTCCTAACCATGGATGCTGGGAATTAATTAAGAATCTTTCCATGTGTGCTGTATATTCTAATACTTAGAGTAGTGAAGAGGATCCTGGGAATTACACTCCTAGTACTCCCGTGGCCAGTGGTGAAAGATGCTGGGAGAGTAGTTTTGGAGTGCCACACATTCTCCATCTCAGTTAACATTGTAATCCTATGCATATCTTTTAAGCCACGAGCCCAGATGTATCAGTGGGATTTGGCAATCTGTACCTAGTCCTTAAATTAATTTGGTTAGAAAGGTACTTTGAAAAGCCTTCTTCAAGCAATTTGTGAAAACATCACATTAATTTAGATGATGTACATGTTATTTAACCTTGCAATAAAGCTTTGCCCAGTTATGAATTTTGGGATGTCTAATAATTAACACTGCATGTATTAATTCCTGCTCCAGTGTCCTTAATGATGACAAGAGTCATGTTTTGCTAAATTAAGAAAATATACACAAATGTCTCTGGCTCATACACATCCTTTATCTATGCAGAATAGTTGTCAAGTTATAGTCCTCATTTAGTGACCTCAATTGGCTAAGTGAAACCATGCCTGTGCTTATGACCTTACTTCAGTTTTCCTTTGCTTTACAGACTTGCAAGGTCGTAAATGCAAGAATCGGTCACAAAGTTATTTTTTCATCACCGTTGCAACTTCAAACAGTCACTAAACAAGACAGTTGCTAAATGACTATCTCTACTCAACTTTTTTTTTTTTTTAACAAATAACTTGTTTCTGTTTTTATTTCCCATTCTAAAGCACAGACAGCTGGCCAGCGTGTATTTGCACAAGAAAATGTTGGCATGAACTACATCCTTAGTCTGATGCATAAATCTTGTTCACACAATAAGCTGGTACATTCTGAACTACAACAGGGTGTATGTTGTACTATTTGAAAAGAAAGGAAGCAGAGCCCCTAGTGGTATTTTCAGCTTAAAGCATTCTATTCAATGACCTCAGCCTGCAGATTTAAAATAAATGAAACTTATTTCTTAAGTTACTATAGAATAATTTGGTTTAGCTTCTTGTAGAAATTAATTGTGTTAGAAATAGTTGCTCTCACACTCTCCCCTCTTAATTTAAACCCATAATTTTCTTAAGGTGGGGTTTTGCAGATGCTGCTGAACTACAAATCCTAGCAACCCAATTAGCATTGTGTCTATTTTCTAACAAATAGTCTTGGAGAATCATGGATACTCAAATGCTACACGTTTTTTATATTTCAAATACAAACAATGTGTTGTGTGTAGTGCTTTAACACTAACTGCCATATGTTCAGAAGCTAATAATTCCTCTGCCCTGCTCCAGAGTTCTGCTGAAAGTTATAGTTGAAGAGTGTGTTCTTGTAGCAAGATGATGGGGCTGCAAGACAAAGCAGACATAAGTTTAGGCTGCATCAGTAGAAGATGACTTCCGCTTTGGTCAAAGTATCATGGCATCATACTTTAAGGATATTGAGAAACTGAACAGTTCAGAGAGGCGCAACAAGGATGAGCAAGGGATCAGAAATTATGTCTAGAATTACTTCCGGTGGAGGCATGACAAACTAAACAGGTCTCCAACAGAGATGGAGATGAAAACCACAGCAAAGACCAAAGAACCAGCAAGTAGACCGGTTCTTTGGAACCTCTATGGAGAAGGAGAGGACTGGAGGTTACCCACATGTGCTCCAGATAGCTGCTCCTCATGAGGAGACCGCAAGACAGCAGTCTCCTGCAGGTCTAGCCAAGAGACGAAGAGATCAGCTATCATGCTCACAGCCACAGTGGAGCCTTTCAGAGGACACTGAGTTCACAAACCTCACTTTCTTATCACTTTTGGAAATTGCTTATTTACTATTCTAACGCTATTAGAGGTCTTCAGAATGACATCTGAAAAGTCACCTGGTGAGTTTACTGTTCTTCCTGAACAAAAGAAACATGAACTATAAGTGTAAGAATTTTAAAAATTGGAAATAAATGGCAAAAAGCTAAATAAGATTTTGATCGAAGAAAGTTATAAATGAATTAAGGGTCCAGACAATTTTGGAACATTTAGACTTTTACTATAAGATTTTGGAAATAATTACATAAAATAAACAACATTTCATGGGAATCAGAATGTTTTGTCTATCTTAAGTTAAAACAGAAATTGGAAACTTTATGATTTCAGAAATTGGAAACCAGAAGGGACTAAAGATTCCAGGTAGAAAAAAAAAGTGTAAATGCCTTTCAGTTTTGGTTAGTGTGGGGATTTACAAAATGACACAAAACACTATAACATTAGAAATACCTCAGGAGATTTTTGAAGAATGGGGCCAGACGTTAGCAGCTACAATATCAGAAATGTCAGCAATGATGTCTGCTTCTATGGATAGACTATGTCCAAAATATATTACATCTGGTGCAGAAATATTTAATAATTTTAAAAAAGTGTGGATTACAAAGTGGATAAGGCAGTTAAAGTGGAATTACAAATGACAAGCCAAGAGAATTACCTTGACAAAGACTTTTTACTGGACACCCAAAAGAAGCTGGTTAAGCTTTGAAAATCAAAGTGGAAATACAGATGACAAACCAAGACAATGACCTGGATAATTACTTTTTACTGGATTTACAAAAGAGGTTTGTTAAAGCCTTGAAGAAGCCTTTGGGGGGGAAAAATTGAAGAGAGACTAAATCCTACAACAATATCTGAATGAATTAAAGATCAAGATAGTTAGAAGTAAAAGGAAGGAATATAGAGCTGGTTTGTTTGATCAAGGTTAAAATAAGATATGCTTTTATAGAGCTCTGGTAACCCTTTACCGACTTTTTGCTGACACCAGAACTGAAAAGTTGATGATTTATGGATTTGCATATAGATAAGGGATGGGTTATGGGAAGAAGAGATATTTGTCTGTAACCTTAGAAGGGGGTGAAGAGTTATCAAATTTGTTTTTACTTGTGATGAAGCTTGGAAGTCACTTCTTTACATATTTTTTTCTTTATCTTACTTTTTTTTCTTTGCACTTTTTATTCTATTTCTTTTTCTGAGTTTAGTTTGTATTTGCTTTTATTCCTGTAATTAAAATATTTAATAAAAATTATGAAAAACAAAAGAAATTAAGTCTAGAATCATAGACTCGGGAAGGGCCATTTAAGACATCAAGACCCAACCTGTTTAGTACTGGAATCCAAATTAAAACATTCTTAATAGAGGGCTAATCTAACTTAGTCTAAATATATCTTGTGAAGGGCAGTCCACCATTTATCTGGGTAAACTACTACAGTTCCACTACTGAACTGTTCTTAATATTAGAAATGTCTAATATTTGCAGTAGTAGAAATGTGTCTTCCTGAACAGAATAACATCATAGAGAAAGAGAAAAGAAATCAGCAGGGAGAGACAGAAGCTGATGGCAGGGGAAGAGAACAGAGAAGGGACAACAAAGGAAAATAAGGTCTGTTCTCATCTATGATATGACTCAGAACTTCTGGACCTTCCTCAATGTTCTTTTGACTTATGCTCTTATTTTGATTCTCAGAGAACTTGGCTTTACCATGTTGTTGGAAGATGCTAGACCTGCAAAGATGAAGAACCTTCTCTAAAAGGCCATGAGAACAGCCAAAAGGAGAACGGGATGTTGCCTCCAGGACCCAGTTTAAAGTAAACATAACATGTGCATTGCTTAGATTTGAAGAAAGCAGAAGCAAGGGAAGGGAAGTTGCCTTTAAAATAAGAAACTGCAACCAGTATGCAACCAGTATCAAGAAATCAGAATGGTAGTTCCACTCCATACATAATTCTCAGAGGATCTCACATAGCTGCAATTTCAACCACACTGGTCATCTTCTACCACATTGGGAAGTTAGCACCAAAAGTCAAGAGGTCTCCAACAAGATTTATCTTCCTGTTTAGGATGTCCAAAACTTTGTAATGTCTGAAAATACATCAAGGCCCATTCTGGAAATAGGATTTTGTTTCAGGGAGTTGAAAGGAGGATGGGGAGACTGCAGCCATAATAACCAGCAGAGACAGCCTCTTCTGCCCAGGTTACTCTTATCTGATAGGCCAAGTTCTTTGTTGAAATGGATTCTTTTCTGCTTTTAAGGTGTTGACTTACCGTTGGTTATATTCTGGAAGCACATTTTCAAATTTGCCTGTCAAAAACAATGTTAAAGAGCAGTAAGCTCAGAGGTTTTTTGGAGGGGGCGTTGTTGGTAAGAATCTGTAACAAATGAAAACTTCTTAATTTTCAATAACAGTAAGTTAAAAAGGATATGGTTAGTGCATTGCCTTAGGGTTATTAACCTTTTTCCTTTCAGGACTATACCATTTGATTTTGCTCTGAACGTATGAACATTTTAAGATAGGTGAGTACCCAATTGACCTTGGTTGATCTCATAAAGCTGAGCAGATTCTGATCTGTTTGGATACAGACATAGTCAGAAAGATTTCCAAGAACAGCAAAAAGGAGATTCAGGTTGCTCATCCTTACTCTAAATTGTACTCATGGCAAAATGTTAACTAAGAGAGAATGTGTGGCAACTAATCTGTTGCAGTCTGAGACACCGTAAACCATGGTTTAACCATAATTCCCTGTCTAAACCAAAACTGATTGGATTCATTCAACATATGAAGCTACAAACCAAACTGACTTGAAAATAGCTTAGAAGGTCACTTGAACTCAGACACAGAAATCAGGGCAACCTAGATTTCACAGAAGCACAATATTTTATGTTTATTTCTTATTGCAATTTTAAACTATTTGCAGTATACCAATAAAAGGCAAAGGTGTAACATAAAGTGGTGCAGAGTTTTTAGAATTATTTAACAAAAAGCATACTGTCTTTGTATTATACACTGCATTGTTGTGAATAAAGGATAGGAATAGTCACCTGTAACCCCCAGATGTTTTGAAGTGCAATTAGTATGATCTCACACTAGGGGCCAGTTTGGCTACAACTGGATGGCTGCAAGGGCAGGCTACACATTACTTTAAGCCATATGGTTTGATTGCATCTTAATGTGATATGTGAACTTGGCCAATTCTTGTGGCCAATTCAACAGACTGACATAGTGCAACCCATCAACAAGTCACCTAAAGCGTATTTCCCTTCTGTGCTAGCTGTGCACATAAAAGATGGCCTTTTTTTTTTTGGTCAATGACCTGATGTTATGGCGAAGAGGCCTGAAGAGACTTTACAGAATGCTCATTAAACACAATGTTCTTTTTTCCCCTCTGAAATGTAACCTTGATTATAAATCAACAAGCAAGCTTCTTGTTTCACATACCTTCCCCCTGCTGGACTCTTAAAATATTTCCTGTAACTGAATTTAACTTATTACCTGCATGAGTATGACATAAGAACAGAAGACAGATCCTGCATCAGATGCTAAGAGGCAACAAAGGGTCACCAGCTTTTACCCCAAAGAATGTAGCCTCCACATCAGGAAGAACCTTATTGCCTCTCATTTCTTCTCCCCAGACCCCCCCCCCCCCATATATGTGTGGGTATGTGTGTGCATTTGCATATTGGAGGCTGCTGTATGAAGGACAAATCCCATGGTTTTGCCTCCAAAGGCAGCTGCAATCACACACACACAACACTTATTATTGCATGCACAGATTATATAGGAAGAGTTATGATATTGGGAGAAATGCCATCACAAAACGAAAAATGTAGGTGTAAAGCTTCAAGGGGGTTGCCCAAAGTAGTTTGCATCTGGTTAAGGGTGTCCACAGGGTGTTGGCAAAAATATCAAGATGATGGCCATCACAGGCAATTGAAGTTCCACCTGGTTTGTATGCATGACACACATTAGAAAAGTGGCATAGCTTTCATCACCCTGTCATAGCCATCACCTGACATCTTTAGACCCTGCCCTGCAGCCATCCTTGCACCTGATGCTTCTATTCTCTCTCAAATACAACATTAGCCCCCAACAAAAGAAGAATAAAATATACAGGTGAAACTCGAAAAATTAGAATATCGTGCAAATGTTCATTTATGTCAGTATGGCAACTCAAAAGGTGAAACCAATATATGAGATAGACGCATTACATGCAAAGCGAGATATGTCAAGCCTTACTTTGGTATAATTGTGATGATTATGGCGTACAGCTTATGAAAACCCCAAATTCACAATCTCAGAAAATTAGAATATTACATGAAATCAATAACACAAGGATTGGAAATAGAACAATATCGGACCTCTGCAAAGTATAAGCATGCATATGTACTCAGTACTTGGTTTGGGCCCCTTTTGCAGCAATGACTGCTGCAATGCGGCGTGGCATGGATGCTATCAGCCTGTGGCACTGCTGAGGTGTTATGGAAGACCAGGATGCTTCAATAGCGGCCTTCAGCTCCGCTGCATTGTTCGGTCTCATGTCCCTCATCTTTCTCTTGGCAATGCCCCATAGATTCTCTATGGGGTTCAGGTCAGGCGAGTTTGCTGGCCAATCAAGCACAGTAATCCCATGGTCATTGAACCAGGTTTTGGTACTTTTGGCAGTGTGGGCAGGTGCCAAGTCCTGCTGGAAAATGAAGTCAGCATCCCCATAAAGCTCGTCTGTGGAAGGAAGCATGAAGTGCTCCAAAATCTCCTGGTAGATGGCTGCGTTGACCCTGGACTTAATGAAGCACAGTGGACCAACACCAGCAGATGACACGGCTCCCCAAATCAACACAGACTCTGGAAACTTCACACTGGACTTCAAGCATTGTGCATTGTGTGCCTCTCCATTCTTCCTCCAGACTCTGGGTCCTTGGTTCCCAAATGAGATACAAAAGTTGCTCTCATCAGAAAAGAGGACTTTGGACCACTGGGCAACAGACCAGTTCTTTTTTTCTGTAGCCCAGGTAAGACGCTTCTGACGTTGTTTGTTGTTCAGGAGCGGCTTGACAAGAGGAATACGACATTTGAAGCCCATGTCCAGGATCCGTCTGTGTGTGGTGGCTCTTGATGCACTAACTCCAGCCTCAGTCCACTCCTTGTGAAAGTCCCCAACACTTTTGAATGGCCTTTTCCTGACAATCCTCTCCAGGCTGCGGTCATCCCTGCTGCTTGTGCACCTTTTTCTACCACGCTTTTCCCTTCCACATAACCTTCTATTGATGTGCTTTGATGCAGCACTTTGGGAACATCCAACTTCTTTTGCAATGACCTTTTGGGGCTTTCCCTCCTTATGGAGGGTGTCAATGATGGTTTTCTGCACAACTGTCAGGTCAGCAGTCTTTCCCATGCTTGTGATTCCTACTGAACCAGCCTGAGAGACCATTGAAAGGCTCAGGAACCCTTTGCAGGTGTTATGGATTCATTAGCTGATTAGAGTGGGACACTTTGAGCCTAGAATATTGAACCTTTTCACACTATTCTAATTTTCTGAGATTGTGAATTTGGGGTTTTCATAAGCTGTACGCCATAATCCTCACAATTATACCAAAGTAAGGCTTGACATATCTCGCTTTGCATGTAATGCATCTATCTCATATATTGGTTTCACCTTTTGAGTTGCCATACTGACATAAATGAACATTTGCACGATATTCTAATTTTTCAAGTTTCACCTGTAAAGGGAGACATACAAGCCAAAGTGACGCTTCATTTCATCCGTGTGCAAAGGGGAACAATGAGAGGAAGAAAAACAAAAACACAGTAATATATCCATTTGTTCTCAGAAGTTAACTCCATTACAGCTACAAGACAGTACATTTATTTACGTGTGATGTTTATATTAAGTCACCCAACCCAGGCTCTGAAACTCCTTCCCAAGAGGATCACAAGCTTTCTCTTTTAAGAGGCTTTTGATTAAGCATTTAAAAATAGTTGGAAGGTAGTTTAATTGTCCAATCAGGTCCTTCGGGGTTGCTGTTTTAAATTCTGCTGCTTTTAAATGTTCACAGTTGTTAGCCACTTGGTCTGCTGAGAAAGATGGGTAAAAATATATTAAAAATTAATAAACACATCCTTCTCCTCAACCATTTTTGCCTCCCCAATCCATTATCACTTCAGACAGCCTTTTCTTCAATCAGTTTTGATACTAAAACAAGCCTAGGACAAATTGATCTAATAGCAACAGGGAGAAAGTAGTAGTTGAAGAAAGCTGGTTCTACACGTTGTCCCAACCATCATGTGGTTCCTTTGACTTAGCACATTGTGTAAATCCATCCATGTGGCTTAACCAACCACCCTTAAACTGCTATTGACTTAACACAATGTGCAAACCTAGTTGAAAAGTTCTCCTCTCACATCCTCCCTGTTATTCTTCCATTAATCTAAAATCAGACCCCCTCCTTACAACCCTGCTTTCTAGATGAACAGGACATAACAAGCATAGGCGCACTCTACCACACATAACTTGCTTGACCTTTGGCATCCCTGCATTTACCATTAATTGATTTTAAAATAATTGAAACTCAGCTGCTTCATCAACTTTCATTACATCCTTCCTCAAAGTTACCCCTCTTTACCTCCTTACAACAATGAAGTGAGGCAGGATGAGGTCTTTGTCTTGAGCACAACTGCTCTGTTCCTAGCTTGCTCTCTAGAAACTGGAGCTCTGTCTCTCCTTACCTTAGATGAGAAGGTCCCACAAGGTCAATGGACCAGCATGTGAGAAAAGCCAGCCAGTAAGGCAAGTTAGATCACAGTCCAGGAGCTGGCAGGCAAGAGCCATTTCCCTTCTGGAGCTGACCAGCTTTTAAAGAAAGTTTCAGAGCTCTACACAAGACTGGGCTGCAGACTATCAGGAGTCCTCAGCAGATGCTCCAGGAGGCCCTTAGCCATCATGAGTCAGCCTAGAGTTGCTTGTTAGACACACCTTTGTCTATGTTTATGCCTTATAGCAGTGCTGTCCAAACTTGGCCACTTTAAGATGAGTGGACTTCAACTGGCTGGGGAATTCTGGGAGTTGAAGTCCACTCATCTTAAAGTGGCCAAGTTTGGACAACACTGCCTTATAGGAGTGGGCACCCTCTTTTTTTAGAAGCAGATGGGAAACTGCCCAAGTGAAAGTATTGCCTCTAAGAGACAAAGAGAGATCAGCCTCAAGACTTCCAAGAACACCTTCCTTTTCCATAATTCTCCTGCAAAAACTCATCCAGGGCAAGTGTGAGAACCATACATAAGCCATTATTTATTTAAACCATGGTTTGATAACATGGCTTGATCTACACATACTAAGCTAAAGAAAACCACATCACTACCTAGTGAAATGTGTGAATACAGCCACCTTGGGCGTTTGAATCTGGTTTTATACAGCCTTACTCCAGTGTTCTAACCGCAATACTATGCTTTACTCATTTTCAGTTTATTTCACTTTATTTAATGTTTTAGAGGAAAATAGCTAAACCTGGCACCTTCAATTTCTTTAAATAGAAGAACAGCTTCCAAAACGAATACTTTGCCTTCCCCCATTGGGGCACTGCCATTCCTTGGCATCTATTTTTAAATGCTGCAAATGTAAATTATGACAAAGGTCTGTTTTTGGCAGTTTAGCTGTGAAATGATGGCAGAAATGAGGTCAGCCGGATAGAAAGAGAGATTTAAGCCTTGCTTTAAAAGAGGATGACAGCCAAATTTGCCTTGACGGGGCTTTCTAAATTATTAAAATCTCAGATTGGGTTCAGCTAAGATTTTAATAAGATGCCATCATGGTCTGGTTCATGCAAAATGCTTAGTCACAACTTACACATCATTGCTAAGCCCACATTGTGGTCTACTCAATAATATTCAGATGCTGAATGTTCATCACCTGTTTTACGTATAGTCACCTGGAATCTATGAGATGGCAACATTTGGGGGACAATCATTCAGGACTTGCACCCCACTGACCTGATTCAAACAACACACCAAGCCAAAAGCAAACACAGCACATTACAGCTTATCAATATCTCCACAAAGTATCTCCAAAACACATCTGGCTTCAGGCTTGAGGGGGCATTCAGGAGTCTCTCTCTCTTGCCCCCCACCCCACCCCGGGTCCACTAGGTTTCCATCTGCAGCTTGCTTGGTAGCAACATCATTCTAAAGCAGTGTTTCTCAACCTTGGCAGCTTGAAGATGTGTGGACTTCAATTCCCAGAATTCCCCAGCCAGCATCTTCAAGTTGCCAAGGTTGAGAAACACTGTTCTAAAGCATTATGAGAAATTCAAATGACAGTTTAGAGTTGCCAGCCATACAGGACCAAAAGCAGGTTGAATGGTAGTCATCTTGGTGGTTCTAAGCAACCATCCAAACAAAGTGTCCACAGGTTATGGTAAAAAAAAGCTAAGATAGAGGCTGCAACAGTGTGATCCAAGATCCTCCTCTTTTTTTTTTTTTATGTTCACCGGGTAGAGCTTTGATCCCACCATTGTAGCCTCCATCTAAACTTTTCTGACCAGGCTCTGCAGACCCCCCTCTATGCAGGAGAGCAAAAGCACTGCCTTAAAACAGTGACCAGGTTTACACATTGCCCTAACTCAGTTTATGCAGCTATGATTTACTGAATAAACTGAAATTAGCTGGTTTAGTACACCATGCAAGCGATACACTCTGATTTACAAACCACAGTGGCTGGATTCACACGGCGTGCTAAACCAATGCCAGACAGACGCCTTATGGCTTGGCATGACCTGCCATTTCCTTCTTGCCCAGTCATTAAGTAAAATCAGTCAGTCTTACTTGGAGATGGTCATTACGTCCTTGCACGAGAGCCACTTCCTTCTGCAAACGTTCTAATCTCATACAGAAGTCTCTCTGGATATGCTGAAGTGCTGTCAGACTCCTGAGACTTGGTTTCAGCCATCTGCATTGGAGGAAAGGGAAACATTTGCTGCCCTGATACATCTATGATGCAGGCTTTCCTGCAGAGCCAAGTCACATTTGAAACAAAATGTTCCTTAAACTTCTTTGCTGCTCCTCCACTGATTACTTCAGCCTCCATAAATCATCGGGATGTAGCTCTGATTGGCAGCTGTTTCTTAGAAGACGGCAATATTATTCTGTATTTTCCCCCAATACAGAGCTTGTAGTAAGGGCAATCTTGGTTGAGGAAAGAGTGCAGAGAGAGAGTTAAACTCCTTCTCCTCCCTCATATGAAGAAATCACACACATCTGCATTGGTTCAAGCAGGTGATCTACAGCTGTTGTTAAAGGCAGGGGAACATGCTTCATACTAGGTTAGGAAAGAAAAAAAAGTGTGACATATATTTTGATTACACATGTATAGTCATATATCATCATTAGTTTGGAGTATATTGTTTTTCCCTAGTATTGTGCCCAAAAGGGCTCACATCCAATGAACAATAATAAATAACAGTTCCAAAATCTCCTTGGGAGCAACCATTACAAGAAAACATCAGTTCAATCAGTGCGTGCATCATACAGAAATATAAATCTATACGATATTGAATAAAGTGGCAAAACTTAACAGGCATGATTCAAACAGCTTAGCCATAAACAGGAGAGAGAATAAGACCGGCACAGTTTTTTTTTTAAAACAGTAGTAAACAGTAGAGTCACTTTGTATGAGATGGGCGGCTATATAAATACGATAAATAAGTAAATAAATAAATTTCCATAACATAAGATTTTCTACAAGTTCACTGCAAAACACTGGTTGGCAGCCATAGCTGTTCCTTGGGGCAGCCTTATTCTAAGCCAGCTTTTCTGTGGCAGCTAAGGGAGGATGGGAGTTGAAGTCCAAAACATCTGGAGGGTAGCAGATTGGGGAAGGCAGTGCTAAGGACTCTCCTGACTCTTCTTTGCTCCCTTCCCCACCTCTCACCTACAGGGGTGTCTGCAGGGTATGGTTAAAAAAATAATGATGGTGACCATGATGGTGTGATTGAAGCTCTGCCCATTGCAGATATCCCTGCTTATTTACAAATTGATTGAATATGCCATCATTTTCAACTCCTAGTCACCACATAGACAGATTTTCTCCACGACAATCTATCCCTAACTTGTTCTTTCAAGTTTTCCAATGGTGCCCTCATTGCCTCTGTAACTGAGTCCATCCACCTTCCTGCTGGTCGTACTCTTCTTCTCTTTTCCTCCACCTTTCCCAGCATTAGAGCCTTCACCAGAGAGCTGCATCTTCACATCATGTGTCCAAAGTAGGATAATTTGAGCCTGGTCATTTGTGCCTCAAGTGAGAACTCTGGGTTGATTTGTTTAGTGATTCATTGGTTAGTATTCTTGGCTGTCCACGGTATTCTCGGGAGTCTTCTCCAACAACCAAAGTTCAAAGACCTCAATATTCTTCTTATCCTGCTTCTTCAAAGTCCAACTTTTGCTTCCACAGGGTTTTATAGGGAATACCATGGTTTGCACGATTCTGATCTTGGTAGGTATAGACATATCCCAGCAGTTGAATATCTTTTCCAAGGCTTACCTACAAGTCTATCTTTAAATGTCATATACAAACACACGCTTGTTCATTTCTCCATCCAGCCAGGCTTTCTCAGCTACTGACAAATTTTCAGCCTCATAATGTTGGTCTTGCTTCCCTAAGCAGTCCTTAGAAATAAGGGGGCGGGGGGGGGGTGCTTCTTCACCTTTTAGGTGCTGAGCAGCTGTGGCCAGAAATATCCTCATACCCAATGGAAGCAGGAACATATACACTTATTTCAGTTAAAATAAAATAATTAATTTGTTGAAAGGCAGCTGCTGAATCAAAGGAAACCTTTGTTTTAAAAAGCAGCTTTATATTATTAGGGAAAATAGCAAAAGCAACAGCTCCTTGAGCTATTCTTGGGGGAAAAGAGGGCAGAAAATCTCAGAGCAAGGAGAAGAGCGAAAGACAAGGAAGAAGTAAAGGTGGCACTAGAGGCTTGGCTTTGCTGCACACCAGCCACCCATTTAGTTTTAGATCAATAGGATGTTTTTTTAAGAGTCAGGTGGGCAAGAAAGCCCCTGAGAGAGATATGTAAGCAACTTGCAGCTTGGACTGCATATCACACTGCCTATCTCAGGCATGACTGCCAGGGTTTCTCCAAATAATTATTAGCTTGATGAGACCTTGGCCTCTTCTCACAAAATTGCCCCATTTTTAAAAAAGAAAATAATCCTTGCTCCCTCCTGGTAGCATAAAACTATAGTTCTTGGAGGAGTTAAATCACTTCATTGCAAAGATATAAGTTAATATCCTATAGGCTGGAAGTGAACTTGCTTTTTTAAAAAGGTGGATCATGATTTAAATATGTTTCAGCTACAGGAGGGGTTTAATTGTTTGATGGCGCCACCGTGTGACAGAAAACAGCATGGACTTGCATTAAAACGGGAAAAAACTTATGCTTATCAAAATTCCATATTGAATTTATTTACTTCTACCTTTATAATCCATCTCTCCTCTGGAGTTCCAGCTCTCGCTTCTCCAATTTCTCCCAAAGCAACAGACCCCTGAAATAGGTTGAACAAGAGAGTGATTTTAAGTCACCCAGTGACCTATCATGGTTGGGATTGGATATGACCTTGAATCTCCCCAATCCCAGTCCAACAATTAGTGAATACCCCTCTGGCAATACCTTTATATTATTCAATAAAACAACAAAACAAGCTTACACATTCTCTAGAAATCTTCATTAGGTTTGGTGGTACAAAAACGGTGAAACCATGAGGTTATATATTTACTTAATTTCTTACTCGGGCTTTTATGCTGCTAAATTTAATTTCTTGATTGATTGATCGATCTAATTCCCACAGGCTCTAAGTGGCTTTCAGAATGTCAAACAAAGGGTTAAAAACACTGCATCACTCCAGTCAACATCCAGTAAGAGGTGGGGTGGGGGGTCTGCTAAATCTCCACATTCCCAAAAGCCTTTTCAGCTCCCATCTAGGTAAGTTATGTGGATTTGTGCACTTATTGAATGCTTAAATTGCCTTGAAACACATGCTATTTATGATTACATCTGCCTATTGTTCATAACAGGTAATGCAAATATATACTGTATTGTGGTCAATTAAATTGTTACATTTGCATTGCAAACTTGATTGACTTAAAGCCACTTTAAATGCCCAAAGGCCCCCTGAAATCAACATCACTTCAACTCCCTCTTGCCAATCCGTGGCATGGCAAGTCTTGCTGAAAAATAAGTTTTAAAAGCAGTTCCTGAGGTGCAGTATTTTTGTTCAACCATGCAAATTCTGACATTATTTGGAATGATGGAAACCCAAATGAACTATGAAAAACTGTAAAAACATCAGTTCAAATAAGGTGACTGGGCAATAAAATTAAAAATGAAGCTTTAATGAAAATGCAAGGTCCACATCACGCACTCATGGGATACAAGGAGTCAGTGGCAAAGTAAGAAAAAGAATCTTATGGCCTTAAAACATGAACCTAGAACCTGAAAAAGAGAACAATACAAATTATTTGTTAAAAAAGAAATTGAAAATAAAGTGCCCAGGGTGATAAGGCACATTATCCATCTACAGCAGTGTTTCTCAAACTTGGCAGAATTCTGGGAGTTGAAGTCCACGTCTTAAAGTTGCCAAGTTTGAGAAATATGGATCTACAGTGTATTAACAGTTGGAATGTCATATACAGCATTGGTGATCCCGTTTTTTTTTTAAAAAAACACTGTAGAGCTGAAAAAGAGTAACCAAAATGATTCAAAAGTTGTAATATCTTTTCTATAGGAAAGGAGAAAATGCTTGAGTCTCTTTGATTTAGAAATTCCTTGGGGAAGTGAGATGGGTGACCAAGATTGAGAGAAGTTTATGGTTCAAATGTGAAAAAGAAAAAAGTCTGAGAAGTCTAGAACTTGAAATTGAAGAATATACTGTAATTGATTAACAAGAAATTCAGAGTAAGCAGAAGTAGTAACGCTTAAGCCATAGTGTTTTGTGATTAACATGCATTAATTCATCCACTGTAGCTTAGTGTGATATGCAAACTAAGCTACCATGGCTTGTTTAACGATGGTTAAAATCTTTGCAGTGGTATGTATGAAACAATTCATGCCACAAGATTAACAATGGGCACATATTTAGAATACTTTAATGATGGGTTGAGGAGTTTAATGGGGTGAGAAGGTAACAAGTGAAGATCTGCCCAAATATCGTATTTCCTGGTCCCTAAGAATGATGTTCTAAAGGGATCCAACAAGGATTACCAGACATCTTGCAAAGGAGGACATGTCCTCCTTTTTGTCCTCATGTCCTCCATATAGCAGGCATAGCCTTAAAATCAACTATTGTCTGGCTTTTTGAGCGTCTTGGGTTTTTTTAGACTATTTTCACAACAGTCATTCAGACTTTCATGTACTGTGACCTTGTAAATTGTTTCTTCCTTTTCCTCGTCTGTCGACAGACTCAACAACCTAGATTTATATTATTTATTTCCTGATTCCAGCAATTGGCTTCAATCCAGCCCCTTCAAATCTATGAACACTGTTGTCTGTAGATCACGTGACTTGTCTTGTTTCTATGTTGAAATTTGAAAAGCACATCAACATCAATTGTATTTTCACTAGCATACGTTCTTGAAAATAAAGATTAGTTGGAAAACTATTGCAATTGAAAAACCAGTCTTTCTGATGCTGCAAAAAGTAATTACGTATACATGTAGGCCTAAGTATATTTTTTTGCAATTTTTTGCTGTAATTTTTGCCATGGGGGCCATGAAAGTTAAACAGTTAGTGTATCCTCCTTTCCCCCATTTGTCCTCCTTTCCAATTGTCCATGTCCTCCTTTGCCTGTACAGATATCCAGTAACCCTAGATCCAGCCCATAGTTTGTGGACATCCCTGTAGGTGAGACGTGGGGAAGGGAGCAAAGAAGAGTCAGGAGAGTCCTTAGCACTGCCTTCCGCAATCTGCTACCCTCCAGATATTTTGGACTTCAGCTCCCATCTTCCCCAGCTGCCATGGCCAAGCTTAGAAAAGCTGGCTTAGATAAGGCTGCCACAAGTTACAATTATGGCTGCCAACCATTATTTTGCAGTTAAGTTGTAGAAGCCTTGTTCTGAGCACTCTTTGAGTTCAGAGTGGGGCACAATTCAGAAGGGTAATTTTTTGCTTGAACTCTCATCTGCTCTGCAATAAATAGCTGAAGTGCTTGAATTTGCAAGCAGTTTATTGCTACGGAGCACAAATGAGCAATTTTTTACATGAATGTGAATCTTCAGATTAAGAAGATAGAGCATGAGGGTGTGAGCGAGGAAGGTTTCCAGAGATGGGAGAAGGGAAACTGTATTTCATTGCCTTTCTCATCGAAACATTTTTTCATACTTTCTGAAGAGGGGACTTGCCCCCTGCTTGCAGTTCCTCTGAATTGCTTGATATGCTCCAAGGCTTGTGGTAGGAAGGTGTCAGGATGAGTGCAAGTCATCAAGGTCCTTGGAGCATTTCCATAGCTCCTGGACATAGACCTCAGGGGGCTGCCCCCAAGAAAAGTAACTGGTTAGCTTGTGCTGTCACCCTTTTTTGGAGGACTTTGCATTTGAACGTACATTCAGTAAAATAAGGTTTTACTGTTCTAGGTTTCTTCTACTGACACGAAATGAAAACAGCTCTGGTTTGGTTAGAAGGATGTAATGCTGCTATTATTAGATACTTTGACTGTACCCGGCCTTAGGGCTGTAATAAACCTGATGATGAGCTCTGGTTTGGAAATATTTCCATTCTTGCTTAGGAACCACCCTTCAAACAGGAGAAATGCACATGACCAGAGTACAAGAAATCCAGCCCAACCCATTAATCTGAACAGATGCTATGCAAGAAAAATTGAGGTGGATGAAGACACAGCCTCATCAATTTTGTGGAAATGTAGTTCAGATAACTTGATAATTGACTTAGGGATATTTTGGCCAAGTTCAGGCTATTTGGAGTTTATAGTATGCCATTTATTGCATATATTGTCTAACATTTCACAATCATAGATATTGAAAACATATAATCTATATTCCTCCTCCTAAAATCAGAAATACTTTTTCCAAGCACCTTGAGTCACTGACATATTCAAACGATTATGGTCATTTGCTTTTCTCAATTTTATTTGGAGACAAACCATATCTTCTATGAATCCAACAGTCCAAGACAGTCACACAGAAGAAAGTTGCTCCATTTGATCAAGTACTGACGGGCTGTTTGGACATACTATTGTTTGACATAGGCCTGCCATCCATAACAGCCGTGCTGTGCTGGACTAATACCCATGATGGTGGTGGCAGCAGTGGGTCATGGCAAATCTAGAGAGCATCCATTTGGCCACAAGTAGTTTAACACTATGCACATCATCCCAATCCCCACTGCTGCTGGCTTTGCTTTCTTCAGCATGCAATGAAGTACAGCCTTTCATTCTGTGCTTTAGATTAACTCCAACATACAGAAAGTAGGGTTAACTAACTAGTTAACAAAAAGGAGCCAAATGTGACTTATAAATGTGGCTCATTTTCACTATTGTGCTTGAAGTTAAATCAGTTTAATTAATTTAATATGGAAATAGGACACTCTAATCACTTCGTACTTGTGTTGGGAAGGGAATTTTTCTCCTTTGCATGCCTAGGTGACAGTTGGTTCTGTTCTCACACAAAGCCATTATTCAGCATTACATCCAAATGCAAAAAGATCAGATTGATTTTAACACCCTGGAAGGTTTTGCAAAAGCAAGGAGTGGTCTGGAGGGTGGAGGAACAAGAAATTGATAATACTAAATGGAATTCAGTCCTATCCTATCTAAGCCAACAAGACCAAATCACCTGAAGTGGTGCTGAATGGGCAATATACTTTCTAAAGTCAAAACATGATTGTGCACAAAATGTTTTAATAATTTGAGTCTAAAATATACCTGCCCTATCTTATGCTACCCTCTGAAGATACTCCATTCTATGCAGTAATAACCTTAGTTACTAAAGGATTTTCTGTGACAAATATAAAACCTGAGTTAAAATACATGTCTCCAAACCCACTGTTTTGTACTGTTTCAGTTTCTGCAGTTAATGTTGCTAATGGACCTTTTGCCTGGTTCTTTCTCCATTTTCATACATGCATATTTAAGAGTTTTCCTTAGGGCCTCTTGCTATTCCAGGTAATATATTTTAAGTAATTGCAATTAAAGATAGAAACATACAAACTGATTATAGTCTCCATGAGAATTGCAATTTGAACTCACGCTCCTGAATTTAACACAGGTACTTAATTTGTGTTTGGATCAATTAGTGGGACTTCATTTAAGCTGTTGTTAATATGATTGCTTTTGGAATAAAACTTATTCATTAGATAACATCCTATGGACCAAAAATATCAAATGTCAGGTTTCTCATTTCAGGACCATTAAAGGAGATTCTATTAACCCAGACCAGAACCCATTATATACCATTATTCTGGCATATAATTGTCTCATCATTTTACTTTAAAAGAAAAAAAAGTTCAACTGATAAGCAGTAATAGTTTTGTCAACATAGTATTACAAAAACAATATTGAAAAAAATATGGTCCCCCAAACAAATTCATCTAGCATTGTAACATTTTAATAAAGTATGATACAGTGTGCTTAGTCTTTGATTTGTACAGAAAACAGGTGCAAGAAAATTCCAGTTATAATTTCCACTTCACATACAAAATCCAGAGAGATTAACAGAAACCAATCACATGCTTTTTATGTAAGAATTGATTGTATATTTTCCAAAGGAATGTGCTAACATCCCATGCATAAAATAGGGAATACTGGGCAGTCCATGCCAGAATCAAAATGTGTGTGTGGACTGGGTATGGGGTCAGAACACGCATCTTCTGAACATAAGTGCTCCAAGCTGGAAGACAGCAGGGAAAAATGTAAGGCCATAAGACTAGGAAGATGGAAGAAGACTGGGTGGGCCATTTGGGCATGCTGAACTTGAATTTAAGCACAGCAGCAATGGTTATGGAGAAAAGTGCTGGAAGATTGGGATAAGGCAGGTGTGCTGTGCTTGAATTCAAGTGTGGTAGAGATGGGGAGAAAGGTACTAGGAAAATCGAGCATGAGAACAGTATAGGAAAAGTTATTTCAACAATATGGAAAATGCAGCACTTCTTTCTTGAAAACTTTGGTCCCTTAAAGGCTATGCAGTTCAAATAGGATGATCCACTAAATGCAGCAATCCAGGGGTGTCTACAAGGTATGGCCAAAAAAAGTCAAGATGGTGGCTGTGACAGATGACTGAAACACATTTTTGCAATGCACATAAAAATCAGGTGGGGCTTCCACTGCACTGTCCTGGCCACCATCTTGACTTTTTTGACCATAACCTGCAGCAATCACTACAGGAGGAATAGAAAGCATGAAAGACAAGGATTATGATCAAAAGACCTGAATTTCAATGCCTGTTCTGAGGTTAAAAAACACAGCACCCATAGTTGTTGTGCACATCTTTTGATTTTGCTATTGAACTGCTGGACATGATGCTATGTACACCAGAAAAAAACTGAATTAAGTACTTAATGGATAAGGATTTTCTAATATTCCATTAAGAAAATATGTGAATGAAGAAGTTTATATGGACTGTATGCTCACAATTGCTTTGGGTAGAAATAGCTGAGCAGGGAGACTACACTTTACTGTCCTTACTAGATTGTATCTCAATCAGCCTCTGGAAGATTAATAGAGCACTAATGGTAATTAATCGATATTGATTCATCAAGCTTGTGAAAGGACCAGCAGGAGCAACAAAGTGTGAAAAGGGATGTTGTGAGTAACAGCAATCCACTAGGAAAAAGCCCGGTAACATAACGTATTAAATTGCTTTAACAATTACTATTTTAAAGAATCCACACCATCACAAAATCCAGTTATGCAAACGCATTTGGAAAGTTTAGAAAAGCTGTAGCTGTACATGATTTTTAATGAAAACATTATTAAAACATTATTAACAAAAGGAAAATAAATTCGGAATAGGAAGGTGCCTCACTTTTACAAAGCATGGGATGTCTAGCTCATGTCAAGACCCATGACATTCAGTTCAGAACTGGCTGAGTATCTGGGGACCTGTAGCCCAACACACTGGAGGTAAAAGGAGGTCCAGGTTAGAAGAGGCTATTTTACAGCATTACCACTTAAGGGTTTTTAAAAACTTAATATATAATAGAATTTTATAGTAATATAAACAAAACCAAATAATATTTTACTAATTGTGTGATACAACTCTTGGAATTCAACCTTGCATTAAGCATTCAGGTAACAATTGTCCATTTCCTATTTTCCCATAAACTCAAGATGCCTCTCACTATTGCTATAGATGCTTAAGAATAATTCATATTGTTACTATATATATATATATATATATATATATATATATATATATGTAAAATGAAAGATAAGATGATTAAATATTAGGATTTGCCTATGGAGGTCTGTATTCTGGAACTTTTAAGTTATTTGTGCATCTGTAAGAAGGTACTGATATAACTGTCTATGTAATTTATATTTAAGCTGTAATTTTTTCACAAACATGAAAAATAGGGCAGTAGGAAACAAACAAAGTAGAAGAGAAAAAAAAAAACAGTCAAAGCCAAACAATATCCAGCTTTATTAAAGGTACTTTTCATAAAACGATCAATCAATGGTATTCAGGCAGGACATGGGCTACAATTCGCAATGTTTTACAACAAGTTCCAACTCCCCTTTTCCTTGGACTACCAAAATGTAAAGTTACTATATAAAATCCAATTCATACTTGGAACAGGGAAAGTTTAGAGTGAGGGTGGACACTTTCACATTTAGTATGTTGTTTAACAACTTTTCACAAACCTACCCTGACTTTAAGAGAAAAACAAAAACTGCAGAATTTTTAATCTGAAGATTCACACTATAGAAGGAAATGTGGCTCACTTATAAGCCATCCTTCCTCCCTCAGTATTTGACACCAGAAGTCTGGATTGCCTGATACTGTAAGAATGCATTTGATTTGAATGCATTTGATTTATGATAGCAAGTATCAAACGACACATGATACTCGGAGAAGTGATAAATGCAAGGTAATATGACACTGAAAGAATAAAAATGGGAAGTACAGTTTTAATGTTATTTCTCAAAACAGGTATTTTAGGAGTTTCAGTGTTGTCTCAAGCATTTCAAAAACCAATACACATTGACGGCATCAGGAAATCCTCTTTCTTTGTGCCCATGAAGATTCCCTCTTGCAAAATTGAAGGGGGACTTTTAAAAGCCCAGATTCTAAGTAACAGAGTCAATGACATTTGTCCCCTCTCCTCCCCCTAAAACACAACAACAAAGCGTTCTGTGTGCTAACAACATAGCTTTAAAAAAAAAAGTAAAACAAAATTCTGCATTGTTATAAAACTTGATAAAAAATAGTATTTCAAACTGTACAGTCACCAGAAGTACACAGTTATCAAAAATTCACACAATTCACTTGGCATCCCCAGCACCTTCAGCTTTCTGTGCCTGAAAAAGAAATGATGTTCATCAGACAGCACTCTATGTTGTAAGGTTACTGTTCAAATGGCCAGTGTTTGCATGCAAGATGTAGCTATTGCCAAAAGAAGCTATTATCAGACAATCTTGATGGGAAAGGCAGATTTAAACAACAGAACAAGTTACTTTATCACTTTTAAATGATTTCAAATATCTCCAGAACTATGCTACTAAATTCTCATGCAATTGTTTCATTTCGTTTGCATTTATGGAATAGTACTGGTCTCTGTTCATACTTGTCTGTACACATTATAATAAACATAGTTACTCTCTCACCAAATCAAAGAAATTAACTAAATTATTTTTAACATGTAAATATGGCTGCCAGTTTTAACTGTTCTAGATTCCCTCTAGAAGACAGGACACATTATTTTCAAAATAAGCCTACAGTAATCTTTTAATAAATATGTTAGGATACAGTTAAGTAGACAAATGTGGAACTGGAACGTCTTGGACATGAAAGTGAAGAGAAAACCATTTTGGTACCTGTATGCCACCAATTTTTAAATTACAATTAATTAAAAGAGTTTTTTTTTAAAAAAAACTGGACACTTTTAAGGAAAGGTTCAGCACTTGTTGGGGATCTGATACTTAAAATACAACATTGATTGGGAGGCTATAGTCACATACTATAGTGGCTGCCGTTTGGACACAAGTTATTTCACATAATTTTGTTCTGGATGTGTCACTGATTTCATACATGATTAGAAATGGACAAAAATTTGGAGATTCAAAGGTGATTTGATTGAATCTCTGAACCAACACAATGATTCAATGTCTGTGCTTGGAAGGCTTTTTTTGAACTGTATCAACACAATTTCGTAAATCCAAATAAAAATGATTGGTTCAATCTGATGATTCAAACTGAAGATCTGATCCAATGATTCTATCTGGCTTGTTGATTCAAATTATTCTGATTTGTGCACCCCAAATGCTTATATTACTTTGAATTATTGAATTATCTGGAAATGAACAAGAAACATGACTACAATACTGTCTGATTCTTTTGAACTGCATACATTAGTTTATATCCTTGATTTCCAATTTTTCAAAAAAATAAAGTAACATAAGTATTAGTAGTTATTATACCTGGTCTGTTTTGGCATCTCCATTTTCTGCAGGGTTATTTCCATCCTTGCCTGCGTCAGCTTTCCCTTTCTTTCCCTTGGGTACCTTTTCACCTTTCTGATAATCATTGGGAAACAAGAGTAAATTAGCTAACAGCTGATATATTAACTCAATTTATAAAACCAAAACATTTTCAATCACAAGTTGCATACAGTACAGTTTTAAACTTACCTTTGGAGCTGCCTTTTTAGGTTTGGGTTCTGGCTTTGGAGGAGCAGGTTTCTAAAAATAAAAGTACAATTAATAATTCTGAAATAATATTAGTGCACTTGATGTATGTAATCATTATCTGTGACACAAATAATACACACTATTGCTATGAGTTCTAAAGATGTTATTACTTTTACTAACTTATCCCCCAAAAGCATTTATCATAAAACATACTTACAGCAGATAACCTTGCTGATCTCCGCTGTGGCTGTTTAAAATGAGGGGAAAAAAGTTAATCCTGTTAGAATCAGCGTGCTCTCCTTCGTAATCTATTAGAATGTTCAAAAGTATAACAGTGAAAAACTCAACATTAAATATTTTAGTAAAGTACAAACAAACCATAAAACTAAAGAAAAACCTCTTACCTCATCCTTTGCTTTGGCCTTGTCACCCTTGGTATCCCCTTCAGCCTACAAGAAATTTTAGACATGAAAAGGCTAAAGAAAACCGACTCCAAGATCTTACAATTTATTTTGTATTTAAAATACTAAACACATAAAACAAATTGATGTATAGCTAAATTTACATTCCAATTTCTTGACTAATTCCTTTCTACTTTATAAATTTATATTTTTTATATATCTATATATAAATATATATAATTTTATATATTATAGATTTGCACACAACCTCCCAACCACTTGAATTGCCTGTTTTTCTTATATATCACAAAATACAAACATTCCTAAATTAACAAGTTGACACTACTGTACTTGTGAGTGGTAAACACAGAACTTTTCCTAGTAGCATAGAGTGGAATCAGCTCAGTCTTTTTTTAAAAACATCAGGTAAATGTTCCTTTGGGTACTAGACCTAGCTGAAGCACCCAAATGTTATTTGCAACCAAGCTCAGAGAACCCCAAGGACTCATTATTTGCAATCTCAAGTTTCTGAAGGACTATGCTTTCTTTTAGAACAATTCCAGAATCCAGTAACTTCTCATGTTTAGAATTATTTCAATAAAATAAAATTTCTTTGTTTTCATGTTGATATGCACAACTTTGCATTTCTATAAATTACACAGCCTTACAGTTGTGCTTGTGGGAGAGTTGCGTGATAACAGCACTGACAGATGCCTCTTATTCAGTTGCATTATTCTTTATTCCCCAACACAGCAGCTTTAGGCAATATAATGAACTCTTTTTATTTCAGAATACCATGACCTCTATTGAATCCATGTAACACCCAAGATCGCATTTATTTCAGGAATTCTGATCTCACAAAGTGAAGCTTTTCTGGCTACTCCTACAACTGCTAGATTTTGGAAACTAATTTCACTTAGCTGCACTGCCTTCCTTGCTTTAAGAACAGCACTTCTAAATCTAAGCTACACTCTACTTCCTTGAGTCAAACAGCCTCTTCCCCAAAGTGTAGCCAGGAAATGTAACTCAGAATGGCTTTTGCAGAAGATGTGAAGTGTGAGGCAAGCAAGTCAAAACAAGAGTATGCTGTTCATAGTTACTCTACATGTTGATGCTTCGGTTCTTGAAAACTTTACACTGCTTCAGCCTAGGCTTCCTTCACTTGAAAGAGCAAATAGTACGACAGCAGGTGTGAGGGGGAAAATTTGCGCCGAGCGCGCCGAGCAAAGGAGGTATCATTTACTAGGCCCGGCCTAATCCTCCAGGGCCTTTAAAGAAGGCTTGAGACGGGAGTTTCCCTCTAAGGCCTTCCCGCCCTTTTTGAATTATACATGTGTGCCGGGGAGGGGAAAGAGGAAAACACGGCGTAACCTCATTATTTAAGCGGGTGAAGGAGGAAAAACGAGGCGCCCTCCTGCTTCCCGCCGCCTTCAACGGGCGGTGCATGTGGGGTCTCCTTCTGGCCAACGGCCCTCCCGCCAAAAAACGCGACCCGATCGCCCGGTTCCTTTTTCGTCCTCTACTACTCGCGCTCCCTCCCTTCTCTCTCACTTCGCGCCTAAGTGGGCGCGTGCCCCTTCCCGATTGGCGGGCGAGACGAGCGCGCGGGCGAGGGGGCAGCCAATAATTAAGCGTTTTCTCGCGCTCATCTGCGCGCGCGCTGGCTGTCTCTTTCTGTCACAATTACCCCGCCCCTCATGGAGCTTTATAGTCGCTCGCAAAGTCACCCCCCCCGCCGCTTTTCCTTCATAGGCCACCAAAAATGCGCGGCGGTTAACGGTCGCTCTCCCTAAGCTCCGCCCCGTCCTCCTCCATCCCCACTTTTTAAGTCCCGAGAACGACCGTTGAGCCGTCTCGCGCGCACGCGCTTCCCCCTTCGTCTCACGACCGTTAATCGCCCGAAGGCGAACGAAGCGAGGGGGAGGGAAAGGGAAGGGAGCGAGCCAGCGAATGAGTGCGGGGAGGGAGTAGAGAAGAAGAGAAAGAAAATGGCGTCTGCTCCGAAAGCTCACCCCCGCATAAGCATCCCTCCCTTCGAGTACACGAATTCTCCCCTCTCCTTCCCCTTCGCCCCTCTCGCCTCCGGGCCCTTAAGTTTTCCCTCGCCGCAGCCACGTACCTTTCTCTTGGGCATGTCAGCGGCGCGTGAGGGAGGGAGAGCGAGAAGGCGGTTCGGATTGAAACGAGAAAGGCAAGGTCTCTAGGAGGAAGGAAGGAGAAACTCGGATGTTTGGGAGGGAAAGCCGCGCAGAAAGGGAGGACGGAAAATAAAAACAAGAAGGGGGGGACGGGGGCTCCGTTTGTTGGGCTCGCTCGTGTAGCTCGCGACCCCACTAATTTGAATCGGGTGTTTATAAAGTTTTATATAGAGCCGGACGCGGCCCAACCGGTTCCAGCCGGATCCCCACCGCCCCGACCAACCATTGGACAGAGCGGGTCACGTGGCGAGGGACAGCCAGGGCGGGTTCTGCGAGGGGAGGTGAAGAGCGCGCGCGCGCGCAACTGAACGTCCACCTTTATCTCTGCAAAAGCGGCCGTTTGGTCCTGCTGCAAGTAGACCGCAGATTTATTTGATTCTTGAAAAGTAAGAACAGGTAGAATAAAGAAACGGCATTTCCCCCCCTGCTACGCCGAAAGAGTGAGAAGAAATATTTTTTCAAAGGAGCTGTTTTCTCCCCCGTTATGTATAGATCTAGCGAATTGATTGCAAATTGAGTTTCACGTCACTCTTGCTGCCCCCACCGTGGTAAATAAGAACACGCTTGGCCCCGGGTCTTTATGCGTTGCAAAAGTAATGCTCAGCTGGCCCGGAACACCGTGCAACCTCTCCGCGACGATCCAAGGGCCGCACGGCTCAGGTCAGCGAGCCGAAGCTTGCAGTCTTAGGGCATCGGCGGCGTCCAGGCAGCCTAATGTCCCTTTGCGGGCGAGTGGAAGGTGGAGTTCCCCGGCGCACCTGGCCAGCCAAGGCGCGCGTTTTCCTTCTGGAGGCGCGGAGCAAGGGACCACAAGGCTTGCCGACAAGAGCGCCTATTCCCGACCGTTATAATGCCGTTTGAAAGAAATCTGGGTGCAAGACGGGGGAAGATGGTGGCCTCTTCCCTGCGCTGGAAGGGAAAAGGAAGGTGCGGTCATTGCCTCGCCACGGCGGAACGCAACCCACAGCGCCCCCTTCCTTTTCAACCTTGGCTGCGAAGTGGCAGGGTCTCATCCGAGAGCAGGCGGCAAAAGGGCTTCAGGTGAAGCGGGCGCCTCTCTGAAAAAAGGGGAGAAGTGGTGGCTGGTGGTCCGCCTTTTACCCGAGGCGCTTCCTTCATGGGGTCGGGCGGGGAGCTGTCCTCTTCAGCACCATACTGTCGCGCTTCCACAATCCCCATCGACTCCAAGGTCAAAAGACGGCCGCAAAGAGTAAACAACCAACATCACCCTCCTCTCACACATTTGAGAGGACAACCATACCAACTACATTTGATCAGCAATCCAAATTGACATTTCCCTTTACTACTTCTTGGCAACTGGCATCACAAAGCGTGGCTGATGATGGAGGTTCTCCCCTTCTTGTATCGACTGTGGGTTGCCTGGAGGCAGCTGGTTGGTTACTCTGGAGAGAAAGATGATGGGCAAGAGTCTTAATAATTGAACCCAACTGGATTGTACCAGGTTGGAGGGGCCTGATTTACATGTCTGTGGGGTTTCTTCCTCTTACCCCCTGCTGGGGACTGAACTAACCTGCCACATGCAAACATAATGAAATGTTTGCAAGAAAACAACCAAGCTCAGAGAACCCCAAGGACTCCACTACCATTGAATGTGCAGCCCTTAAGACCACAACAAATCAGGTAAATAAGTGCTGGTTAAATGGCTCTATTTAAAATAGCAGGGATTAGGATCTTTATCAGGTAAGCTCCATAATTTTGGTTAAGATAGTAGCTGAGAAGACATTCTGCTCATATTCTCCCAAGTGCATGGCTGGCCTATCAGATTTTGTAGGGAACAGCTGCTAGTGATTCCTTAATTGTGGGAGGTGAAGAGAAATGAGACGAGATAGTGCTGCTTTTCTGTAGCCACATGGACCCCCTCCAATGGAGATCAGACTCGCCCCCTCCCTCATGAAATTTAGGAAGCTATGAAAAACCAAATTATTCCAGAGAGGATTTTGCCAAGTTAATTTCTTGTGACACTTTTATTATTTCACTCCTCTATGTTGGTATTCTATGTAGTTACTTAAATCATGATTTTGTTGTATTCATTGTTAGCTGCTGAGAGTTCTTTGAATACAGTGGGGTATGAACCCAATAGATAAACTCAAATTTTTACTTTGAATTTTTCGAGTGAGAGGCATTAGAAAAACTGGATTCCCAACTAAATTTACACTTAAGAGTAAAGCCAAGAATTTCTTCAGATGCTGCAGATAATGGGTGGCAGCCCATCCTTCACATTTAAAACATAAAGGGTTTTAAAGTGACAACTACCAAAGGTACCAGTCTCAAAACTTTTAGACCACTTGAATTCTACACAATCAGGTTTATATAATTCTAGATAAAACTACCTGAGAAAACTCTGTGTCTTGCTTAAAATCTTGTGAGTTGGTATATTGCTTGAATTATCTAGGAACAATACTACCCCTTAATACTAGGGCCAAGAAACCAAATATGGCCACAACATAGTCACCAGCCCAATTGTTCTCCCATGATCTGTACGAGCCACTTAAAATGGGTATGAATGCCTTAATCCTGTTTAGGCTCATTAAAGAGCCTCAACTAATCACATAAAAAGGAAGCTCCATTCAAGACTCAACTGGACATTTCACTGCCAGTTTATTCATGGAAATAAGCTCAATGTGTCTGCTTACTGAGCTGTGGAGGAGCACACTCTCCAGCCCATGAGAAACCATATGGATGAAGACTGTTTCACATACTATCTAGGAGTTTCTGCTTAATGGGTAAAACAGATGGCTGGCCATAGGACTATAACACAGATACTGTACAGTTATAATGCTGCATAGCAATTAGCCTTTTATGGGGTTCTGGGGCACCAAACATGAAAAGTTGCTTTTCAGTTACCTCTGTTCATCTAAATACCCAGCAGGAATCACAGCTCAATGAAATAACAGTCTCAGACTGGATGCTTTACAAACACACACAATACCTACAGTGACTCACACTACAATCCTGAAGGGCTAGGAGCTTTCCTTTGATTTCAGTATCATATGCTTTTAAAGATGTGAAAACCCTAAATCCCCATTAAGCATATTATTAGCCTTTTTCAAGAAACTATCAGAAATTTGTTTTTAATGCAGAAACATTTATTAATATATTATTTCCTCATCTCTGAAAGATTTTATGTGATTGGAATGTATTTATTCAGTTTGTCACAGAAATAACAAGGACCTTCAGGAATAGAGATCAAACCAAACAACCTTTCAGACATGACAGTAGTAATGCAGTGGGTGAAATCATTGTATGAGAATGAAATACCTATAATTTATCGGTCACCATTTTTTTTCCTGTATATGGCCTCAGATTTATAAAAAAAAGATGGATCAAACAGGTTGTTAAATATCAATATTCTTGACAACTGGCTCATCCCTCACCATTTCAAAATTAAGTATTTTAGAATAATAAAACCACACCCTCATTTAGCCTTTGAAAAGCAATATGAAGTAACCAGCATCTTATTTTGGAAAACAAAGTGCTGTATTTATAGCTGATGCCCTTAACTTTTTCACAGCTATTTACACTATGCTGCACTTTTTTGTAAAAGGACGTTTTGTAGTGCTATTCAAAGGTAAAATGCCTTCTCAAACCCAGCAGAAGATACTGCATCAGAGACACCTTGAAGTTCTGTTGTAACCAGCACAGTGCCCATAGTTCAGAAGGGCATATGGAGCTAATCTGAAGGGAGTACATTCTCCTAGCTTACTAAAGCCAGAGGAACAATGTGTGTTCCTGTGAAGCTTCAATACAATCCTATAGTTCACAGTTGTACCAAGAATGGAAAAACAAATGATCCAGAAACAGCTAGTCTCTAAAAATATGGAACCAACAAAGAAAAGAATAAACCTTAATTTATTCCAGACTCAATTTGCTTGGGTGCATGCAATGGGGTCTTTTTCTGATCTTCTCAGTTGCAGCATCTCTGCATTCCAGTGCCAGCAGCTTTTCAGGATTCTGATAAGTCTGTGAATTGTGGCAGAGAAAAGCTGCAGTTTGGAGAACATGGAGCAAAAGCCCTCCAGCACACACAGATCTTCTCACCTAGAACGATTTGATGCTATTCTTTTCATTTGTTAGCTTTACACAAATACCTTTTGTTTCATTAAATTTAGGAAACGCACACTTCAAATGTCATGGCCCCCAGCCACGTGCACATACACAAGAGTAAACCTATGATCCCATTTCATGTCACCCACTGGGCAGCAATTGGATTATTTGCAACTTGGCTCATTTTTTTTCTTCTTCTCCCCCGGCCCCAAACCCAGGAACCTTCTTCTTATCTTGCAGCTGCCATAGCCAGTTTTTCTAGGAAGTCCATCCTTTTGTGCTCCAGGGCCTGCAAAAACCCTTGAATCCTCTCTTCTCGTTTAGCTTTGAATTCTTGCAAAAGCGTCCGGCATTTCTGAGTATCTCCACAGGATACTGATCCTTCATCTTTCAGTTTCTCTAAGACTTGTGCCTTATCAGTTTCTAACTGTTGCCACTTCCTTTCTTCCATGTATAAATCTCTGGCTTTCTGGAAAAAAAAGCAATAAAGATGCATTAGGCTCTAAGCATAGATCAGCATCCCCCTCCCGGTACCCTCCAAATGTCTTGGACTTCAACTCCCAGGATCTTTCATCAATACAAAACATACAAGACTGTATTACTGATTTGGCTTACAGGATTCTCTCCTATTTATAAAATTTCCCTAGGCCAGCATGTATCAAAGTTTGAGTCCTTTCCTCCTAAATGTTTTGTCTTTTTTCCAACCCCTTCCTCTCAGCTACCACTAAATGCTGCAAACAATTGGCATGGTCACTATTAAAGATCTTGGGTGTTTATAGCTTGCCATTAGTTTTTACACAACAGAATGAGACAGCTCAGAAAACCACACTTACAAAATTAGAAATGCATCTGCAGCTCACTCCAGATCAGGTTGGGTTGATGGGGCAAGATTGATAACCTTTTACCATAAATCCAAAACGAATCAATGAGAATTCATTGCTAAAGAATATTCAGCCCATCTGTCTATTGGCTAATGAATGAAACCGGAATTCTGTTCTACCCCTTTTTGGACCCTGCATGTCTGCATGTATAAATCGTCTAAAATTATACAGATTTCAAGAGAGGTTTGCCAAACCATTTAAAGGCCACTTTTATTTTTTTCCTGGATTTTTTTTATAACTCTGATACATGATTAGACAATAGGGTGCACAGAAAAAGAGATTAGGAGTAATAGCACCAAAAGTTATTTACATCAAAGAAACTCATATGCAGAAGGGATCTTGAAATGTTGTCTAAACAGCTATGGCAAAAGGCACCTTGTTTCCTCATGATTTCTTGATGCCTGGAAGGAACTGATCTTTAAGACCCTACTTGACTTATAAGAAGTATAAGGAGAGAGGGAACTAATGAAAGAATGAAATTGCCATATCTCTTCAGAGGACAAGATCATCCTTGGGTCAGAAATACAAAGTATTTTAAGCAATTAGTATATTGCTTTCATTGTTTGCACAATAATCCATGAAATAGAAATCCAACAATCTGTAGAACTCGAGGGCACTATCTAGAGACCTGTCAGACCAATCCTATCAACTGTATGGATACATTCCAACATTTGTTGCCTCCCCACCACCCCAAACCTTTTTGTGTGGCTAGGAAAGCCCATCATCCTTTGGATTTTTTCAACTTCTAATCCTGTCCTCTAGTGTTAGTCTCAAAAGCCTAAGAGGCAAAAGGAGTTAGAGCTCTACCTCTAGTTTTAGAAGAGGATGGAATTAAAGGTTTTTTAAATATTTAACTGATATGTGATGATCATTTGCATAGATCCACAACTGTGGTGGAAGGTGGGACAATCATTTTAGCAGTAAGCAAAAGGTGCTGTTTTCTTGTCCCTGAAATCTTGGGGCAGGCAGTTCAATTATTTAAACTGAATATGCTGAGAGCCTAAGATTGCTTGTTTGCTTAGCCTTTTCCTCTTTCTTACTTGTAAAGCATTGTAGTTCATCTGGTACCGAAGGATGGCCTCGCATAAGTTCCAGAAGGAATAATCTGGCCACAGCACGCTCTGAAACACTAGGCAAGAATGGGATGTCTGAGAAAAGAGAGACAAGGTGCTTAATATGCAGGCTAGAAAAGAAAGGAAGGAAACCAAAGCAAGTAACATTGCTAGATTATTCCAAAACAAACTTCCCAAACATCTTTCATTCATTCCCAGTTGCTCAGCAACTCTGAAATGGACAGTACACTTTGGTCTCGTGTGTCAACTTGGGGACGGGAGCCTCTAAAAGGCTGCGCTTTCAAGAAGAGCACTGGGCAAGAGGAAGTCCAGCTTAGAATCTCGGTGTGTAAGGATTGGAAGGGATATTAGAAATAATCCAGGCACCCCCACTCCCACTCAGTGCATCAGCTATAGAAAGGAGATCTATACTGTACTATAGATCAGTGTTTCTCAACCTCAGCAACTTTAAGATGTATGGACTTCAACTCCCAGAATTCCCCAGCCAGCAATGCTGAGGTTGAGAAACACTACTATAGATACTATATATACTATAGCCCCTGGCTACAGTATAGATACGATACAATGTGATACTACTATATACTATACTATAGCCCTCAGCTGCATGCATCAGCCACAGAAAGTAAATCTAGAAAGACCAAGCTATGATTGTTCCTGCCAGAAAGTCACGAAAGTGTCCTAAGATAGCCCTTCTCCATCTTTTTTCCTTCCTATCAACTTTTAGATTGTAAATTCAAAGACCGGCTGATCTTATTACTATAGTTTTGCTCAGCACCCCTTCTAACATAAACGAACCCAGTAAAAATGCTTAAAATAAATTTGCATTCTGGAGCTTGCGTTGACTTGTATAGAAACCAAACTTGCCAACAAAGAGCCTGTGAGAATTTCTAGAAGGGTTTTAACCCTGGGCATCATTCTTTGCAGCAATGATATACAGCTTCTCCCTTGCTCTATCATTGCTGAAGGACAGCAAATGGGAATTTATGAAACAGTTTATCGTGAACCAGATGGTGGTCTACCTACTTGGTAAGTGTCTTCATTAGGGTGGCTGAAGGCCATGCTTTTTCACTGATCTCTTTGAAGTGCTTATTATAGCAGCTTACTGGAAGAGGGCACAGGGATTTTGTTTTGCTTTTTAAGAGGTGTGTTTATTATAAAAGGTCTTTTCTTATAACCAGCAACAAAACCCAGAGAGCTGAAAGTCAAATGATTTCTAAAAAGTGTAGAAAAGCAAAGCAAGAAAATCTGATTTTGCTGGTGAGTTGTTGCACTTTAGATTTACCTGCCAGAGCATAAAATCACTAAGTCGAACTTCCCCAGATGTTCTGATCAGAATGTCTGGATCAGGAGATTTGCAGGAGTAAAGGCATTTGTCGATGAGCGATTCTGACACATCACTGAGAGAGAGAGACGAGAATTTACTTTGGGAAGGCTAGTCTTAAGATGCAATTCAGGAGCTGTAATGTTAACTCACATCGTCTGATGTCCTATTATTGCTACAATTTGGACCAAAATCCACACAACTATTAATGGCTATTAAAGTTATTACAGTTATTACTATTAGTTAATGGTTAATAGTTATTGGTTAATATTTATTAACTATTAAAGGTGTTTTAAAGCCCTACATGTCACAGGGCCAGGTTACTTGAGGGACCGCCTCTCCCTGAGAGTATTTGCCCATTCTACTAGGTTAGATAGTGTGGGCGCACTTCAGGTCCCCTCCCTTAAATGTTGCCACCCGATAGGACCTCAGAAATGTGTCTTCTTCTCAGTGGTTGCCCCAGCCCTTTGGAACAGCCTCCCACCTGAGATCTAAGGGATCCCTACCCTTTTAGCATTCTGGTGGGCTTTGAAGACCTAGCTCATCCCCCAAGCATTGGGCTAGGATGGGGATTGAGCTGTGAGGATGTCTGGTCTGGTATCTGGGGGAAAGAGTACTCTTGTTTTTAACCATGTTTTTATTGATTGTTGTGAGCTGCCTAGGGTCATTGTATGAGATAGGCGGACATATAAGTCCTGTAAATAAATAAAATAAATAAATAATGTGACTCCAGACCAAATGATGCATGTCAGGGACACAAAGGTTCTTCTTGGATGTCTCCAGAGTATTTGGAATCTATCAAGGATGAGGGGGATGGCTTTAATACTTATTACACAGTTCTGGAAGGATAAATCTATACTTCATTTTTAGAAACAGGTTGTTATGATGTACTGTCAACATTTGATTTGAATTTTGGGGGTGGGCAAGGAGATAAGAATGAAAGAGGACTATCAAACTATTTGGTCAATTTTTTTTTTTGAAGATATTGGTTTAATATAATTATCCAATTTGTTTTTCTTCTTAGTTACATTACCTCGGTAACAGTTAAATATACATTTTTCCTGTGAGTTTAGTATAATTGTTTTCTAAAGGAAAGCTACCCATACTCACTTACAAATACAATGGCCATTACCTGACAAGTAAATTATTTTATAAGAACAGCCCTGCTGGGCAAAGCTAGAGGTGTAGTCCAATACAGCCTCCATGAAGCCCTTCTAACAGGAATGTCCATGGGAAAGGGAGTTTAAACAAAAAAAACAAACAAAGCAGCAACACATGAAGAAGTGTTTCATCCCCTGCCAATTAATTTCATTAAATTATTTTTCTCTTAACACTATGTCATGTCCTCCCTTTCACCTGACTACTGTGCTTCAAAATGCTCAATTTTCCTCACATTGGAAAGTATTTGAAACCCATGTTCATTGCAGCTGATCTTTTTAAATTGTCTTCCAGCTCCATCTTCTTGTGAGAAAAGGCTGGAATGTTTGGGACTCTTTCAATTAGAAAAAAAGAAAATGAAAAAATGAACAATGATTAAGGTGTTTAAAACCATGTGTGGCATGGAGAAAGTGGTCAGGGAGACGTTTTTCTCCCTTTCTTAAAGCATAAAGACCAGGGCTTATCCAATAAAGGTGACTGGAAGGACTTTTAGGACAGACAAAAGGAGTAACACTTCATACAGCACATATACTATGAACATGGTGAGGACCACTAATTTGGATGGCTTTAATAAGGGAATGGATATATTCATGGAGAACTCACCCATCAAGGGCAATTAGTGTTGAGGACTCAGTGTTACTGAGGCTGCATACAAGGGAGGGATATGTCTCCAGTCCCTACTTGTGAGAAACAAAAGGGGCCTTGGCCTGATCCTGCAGGGCTGGTCTGATGTTCTCATCATAACCTTATTGTAAGCTTGTAGGTTAGAGACAATCCCTGTGTTGGTGTGGTACCTTGCATCCTATTGCAGAGATTCACTGCAACTCCCAAGGGACAACTACTTTGATAGGGAGCAAAATCACCCCCAGTCCAATCCCTGTTTTCATTCTCTCCTCTGTACCAACTTCAGTTGTTGAAGTTCAAATGCTACTGTCTTTAGCAGTTACAATGGTATCTTGGTTCACGAACTTAATTCGTTCCGCGACTCTGGTCGCGAACCGAATTGGTCATGAACCGAATCAAATTTTCCCATAAGGTTCAATGTAAATACGGTTAATCCGTTCTGACCCCTACGAATTTGGTCGCCAACCGATTTTTGATCGCGTCCCGAATCAAATTTTCCCATAAGGTTCAATGTAATTACGGTTAATCCGTTCTGAACCATATGTTTTTTTTTTAAAAAAACCGCAAAAATATGACACAAAGTACAGTACGAAGAGAGAGAAAGCTAGCCTTGCTTGACGCGACTTCTGGCGTGGAGGACAGGAAGGCGGGTGGGGAGGCGGTTATTGCTTGGAGGGAGAGTCCCCCTCCCTACAGGAAGCTGCGACCACGTGTCATGGGAAGGAAAATGGCCACGGATCCTGTTCGTAACCCGATGTGGAGTTCGCGAATGGAGGCAAAATTTTGCGACCGGAGCTGTTCGTGAACCGAACTGTTCGTAAACAGAAGCGTTCGTGAACCGAGGTACCACTGTACCTTCTGAATCACTTTTTTCAACTTCAGTCAACTCAGTCCTGACAAGGCTATCAGTAGTTACCGGTCTTAATAGTTGTATGCTACGTCCCAAATGCTATGATTGTGCAATGAAGTTACATGTCTTTCTCTGCCTATGGTAAATTAGTTTGTGATCTGGCGGAAGAACCTTTATCCTCTAAGGCAAAATATCTCATAAAAATATTTGTAAATATGGTTAAAAACTAAATAAGTTACAGCTACTCCTTGTTTAGTGACTACCTTGGTTAGAGACCATTTGCAAATATAACAATAAATGGTAATAAAAAATTCAATTTCTGATCAATGAGCACATTTATGACCAAATTTCATGCACCTGACAACAAAAGCCTTCAGTGTGAAACTAATTAAGGTTTGGTCAGTTTCGGGCAGCAGTCCAGCTGTTGTAATTAACTAATTAAGGTCACAGCTGAGCTTGTTAATTTGCAGGTAGCACTTTTTAGGGAAGTGCTTGTGGAAAAAAGCAGCTCAGAAAGAGTTAGCATGTTCAAGCAATCTCTCCGCCCTGCAAGGAGGCAAAAAAAGGGGGGAAAATGGGTCAGGCAGAGGACACTGTACAAAGAACTTTATCTGACAGCATCTCTCTGTCATGTGTTTGCTTAGTGACTATTTCACTTAATGACAAAGTCACTGGAACGGATTGCAGTTACTAAACAAGGAGAGGGTGCAATAATTTTGTTCAAGCAACATGATTTTTAGCCACCTGGAAAGGCAGAATATGGTTGTTTGATTTTTAAAAAAAGCAGTGACATCTCATTGAAATTAAAGGGTATCAGAGTATAACCTGACTTAGCTGTAAGGTAGAGGAAGTGCCAGTGGAATAGAAGAAGAGAAGGCCATGGACAAAAACAGGGTATAGTAAAGTTGAAGTTTCCTTGTTATCAGCATCTTTTGCTTGTAAAGGAACTCAAGTACTTTATAATGATCACTTCCTAATTGCCCCTTTTCAATATTTCAGCTTCAGTATCTGCTTCACTGATACTTTCAAACACTTTGCATATCTATTGCTTTCAATGTTTACTGAGTATTTTTTAGCCACTAAATATTTTGAAAACAGCTTCAAGAAAAAATGTAGATAACTTCATAACTGACCCAAGGGCCACACAATTGGTATGTTCTGTGACACAACCCCAAGTATACAGGTACAATTACCTGGGTTGAAGCAGTCCTTCTTCAACACCCCAGGCCAACTCTTTCACTGCATTACTGATCTCCTGTCTTGATGTGTATGCAAAGCCAATGTTCAAGAAATACCTTTGAATATGACAAAAAAAAAAGATTATGCACTGTGTGGAGGAAACAGACTGAGGAACAAAGGATAAATCTACCCAGTAGGAAGAGTGACATTGTACAGAAGAGACCAACCTTGTCCCATCTATCAGTCAATGAACAAACAAATCCATGGACCTTACTTTTCCTGCTTCTGCCAGGAAGGGGCCATTGAGAACTTGAGGCAGAGTTCACACACTGCATTAAGCCATATGCTTAACATGGTTATTGAACAAACCCACACTTCATTGGGTTCATTCAATATGTTAAGCCACATTCAACATTTTACAAGCATGACCAGGTTTCCACAGCACTCTAAGTCAAAGTAAACAAATCATATCATGGCTACTGAACAAGCAAATCCAACCTGTAATCAAGACCCAGTGCTTTAACTTTTCAGTCATTCATTCATTCATTCTATTTACATAGCCACCCATCTCACAAAACATGACTCTAGGCAGCGTACAATAAAAAACTATAAAACAGTGATATAAAAACAATCAACAAGCAAAAAATATTAAAATGATTATTAACAGGTGAGGAGAGGGCAACAGATAGTAATAGCAATGGAGCCACCTCAGCCTTTTTCTTCCTTCTGCATTCCAGTTGCTTTTCTGTTTGGTCCGTGCCTTTCAATTTTTAAATATAGTCTTCTGAGAGCCATATTTTTTTAACTCATGGCACAAATGTTTCAAACATATCAACTTTAAATTCAGAATTATCCAATGAAAATGATTGGCAGGAGCTTTAGGACAGAGGTATTCATGAGGCTACAAAGCCAAGAGCCCTTAGCACAGAGCCTCACCGCTCCCCCTGCTGCCAGCAGCCTTCCCATCTATATACTGAATCATTTCCATCTCAGCTGGCCATTATAAGAGTCACACAGCTTGCTATGGAGGCATATTATGGCCTGTCTGGTATAGCCTGTTTGTGAACCCGGCCTGAAGTTTTATAAATCATGGTTTAATCTTTTGTGTGAATTTAGCTATTAGCATTTATTCAGCAAACCATCATTTAACAAGCTATGACTTAGCATGATGTATGAACAAATCTTCTTTAGAGAAGGGATGCCTAATCTTGCTTTTGTTCTCTTCCCCATCCCTTTTCTTTTGTCTCACAACTTTTAGACTGTAAACCAGAGTATCAGGACTGCCTGATACTTAAAACTATAAGCCACTCTAGGAGTTTTTTTCACTAAAGAATGAGTAAACATGCTTCAAATATTGCACAGGACTTATTTAAGTTAATGGCGGGTGCTGCCCCAAGAGGTGATATCAGGTGCTATCTTAAGAAGGCTTTAAAAGGCTATCAGGCTATTTCATGGAAGACAATCAGGTGTTAATTAAGACAGCTAAAGAGATCCTCCATGTTCAAAGGCAGTGTGCCTCTGCCTACTGGCTGTAGGGAAGTAACAAAAGAAATATGTGACGCTCTAAAGTCCTGCTTCTTGGTTGGTGGGTCACTGTGGCAGAGAGGACCTGAACTAAAACCACCCATTGGGCTGATCGTATAGAGCTTTCTTAAGAACCACAATCTGCTGGAACATGTTTTTGAAAAGAAAGGCAGCAGAGAGACTCTTGGGGATGCTGTATGGAGAATGGGAGGGCAATCAAGGACAATATGTAGCACTCTGTATATGGGAAGGGTGTCCAAGCTAAAACCCTAACCCTAACCCGGTATAGTGTGGTCCTTGACCTGAAAAAAAGGCTCTGGAGTAGGGGAAAGAGTTCAAGAAACTGGAAACAAACTCACCTGTTATAGTGCTTAGTTGCCAGCACAACCTTAGCAATCAGTTCCTGGATATCCTGTGGCAGGAGGGGCACATCTCCAAGTATTCGAACACATACGCCGTGTTTCTCCAAGTTTTCCCTAAGAAGGGGGAAGAGAAAAGCCAGATTCTTAAAAAAAGGAGAAGGAAGCCAAGCCTTAGCAATGCTAGTATCTTGTCACTTGTATCTATGAAATCACTTAACTGAGACTTGATTATTCAGAAATAAGCTGATAACTTGAAACAAAAGACATGGGGTGTGGGGAGAGAAACATGTCAGATAGGCTTTCTCATGAGCAAGAGAGGAAGTGTAGCCACATGGATAATGGCAAGGCAGCACAAGGTTTGAAATTTTCCTATCAGGTTCTCCAGTCTTTTAATATACTGCCTGGCAAGCAACATTCCATTCAAACTGCATTAAAATTAGCTAACAGCAACTGTGTATTATGTAGTGGATTAAAAAGTCCCCCACTACTGTACATAATGGCATTAATTTACTTAGCTGCCCTTCATGACTCCTACAGTGAATGGACAAGCAACATCTGCCCTTAGCAGTCAAATTGCTCTCACATTCTTCTCAGATGCAGCTCTGTCCACAAAATTAAATAGCCAGATTTATGTCACATGCAAGAAAACAGCTGTTTGTAACAGTTTAAGCATCCAACTGGCCAGGAATATCAGTAATTGGTGGAAATACAAAATATTAATCAAATAAATTAATATACACTGGCTGATCACTGACTGAGTTTATGCAGTGCTCTATGCCACAATGTGGTTTGGTTCTGGCTTAAAATGCTATGTGAACCCAACTATTATAGCTTACTCAACTAACCATGTTTAGTATGATGTATGAACCCAGCTGGTAATATTCATCTTGCCTGAATGTGAAGGGGTCTTGCACTTTCTAAACAATTTAAGGGAAATATATACAGTCATAAATGTAAAGATTCTGTTTAATTAGTTTTCAAAAGAACTCAAGCCAAAGCTACAACTTGTAGCATTCTGAACCCCGTCTTTAAACATTACTTGTATCTATCAGCTGTCCCCTTTACTGATTTTATTGTGCTACAAAAAGAAGTCTATTTAATTTTACTATATTTTTATGTTCGAAATCCAAATCTGTGAAATTTACTGCAGGATAGGGCATTGTTCCTAATCTAATAAATAAAAACTGTTTATGCCCAAATTTATTTTCAGGTTAAAATTCCCAATGCAAGTATATACTACCTAAGGCCTGCAACTTGCTTGGCTGGTATACTTTAACACTCCTTTCTCCCCCTCCCCTATCAAAGATGTAAAATATATATAAATGAATGTAATTCATTAAAACATTACATGCTAAATATCAATTTTAGTCTATTAAATATAAAGTCAGTCTAATAATAGTATCTTCTCCTTTACAGTGTACTTCAAAACAATTGTTTCCAAAACTTAATGCAGAGATGGCAAGATCTCCTTCAAATTCAGTCCCCAGCAGCTTTTAACTATCTTAGTCAGCAAGGAGGAATGATGGAGACTGCAATCCAAGAGGTTGCACACACCCCACTTTTGGTTCAATGCAGGAGATAAACATTACACTCTGTAGAAAAGGAACTCAACCGCTTATCACTTAGGGAAGAGAAAAAAGTAGTCTTACTGTTCTTCAAGAAGACGGGTGAATTTTTTCCTAGCCAATTGCATCAAGCCCTCAACTTCTTCTTGGGATCGCTTGAAATTCTCAATGCTAAAGGCGTAAACTGTGACTTCCGGGATACCCAGACTCAAGCACCATTGTAATGTCTATGAAGAAGAAGAGAGTTAAGGCCAAAGTAGAATAAAACCTTGATTTAGCATCCCTGTTTAGTGGATGCAATAGACTAAAATTCTGTCCAGGTATTTACCCTCCAACTATTGAGCAAGTCCATTCCATCTGAATCTGAAGGTGGCAGTTTATGTTAATTATATATCACTCATAGTGATTTATGTCATTTGCATCACATTATGCAAATGGTACAATTTACATCATTTGCAGTGATTTGCATAATTTAATTACCTAAGTTGCCATAATTAATTTGTGCTTTAACAGACATTTGGGAGTAACAGACACCTCCTTCCTGCAGTTGATCCATTCAGCTGAGGTTCTACTGCAATTATACATTACAGGTAATACCCAGTGAGTTCTGTTCCCAAAGTCTGTCCTTAAGTCAAATTTGTATGTAAGCTGGAACAGTACTGTTGTATAATACTGTATAAGTAGTATTGTGTAATGAACTTAAACCATTGTGTATATAGCTCAAATCATTGTGTATTTAACTTGAATTTAACTACAATAGGCTCCGTTCTTAACTATGGATTGTCCATAAACCGGGCGTTCTTAGCCCAGGGACTACCTGTACTTTTGGGAAAGTTTAGATTGCTTATGCAAGAAAGCAAGTAACCTTTACTGCTGTTTAGCAACAAGTTTTCCCTTCCCTTAAATCAGGAATGTGCAATTCCTACTGGCTTAAGGGCTGCATCAGCTTTTACATGGAACACCAAGGATCACGTTCCAAAAGTGATTAGGACCAACCCCATTTTGCAAGGAGAGTTTAGATAAATGTAAGGAGTGAAATTATTACCTTAAAACTTGCAAAGTAATTTTTTTTTAAACAGAATGGAAAAAGCCCTTTTTTTAGCCCATTGACTTTTCAAAGACTTTGAAATCACAAAAAAGGGATGCTGGCTCCCAGGATGCACTTTTTATACCTTGCCTTAAATTAACTGACTAGAGTTGGTGACCTGCAAATCAGATGCAATTGGTATCCTAGCACATATATATAGCACGTCACTGGCCTTCCCCTCTGTAAGTTATGGACATTCAACCTAGAACTATCCAAAGAGGAAAAAGGAGAGTCTTTCTCTCTCTCAGAGGTACAGTAGCAGTGATTTTTTCCTCTCTACTCAGTGAACTGAGTGAGGAACAGATTACTCTTAGCAGAGTTCCAAGATGATCACTTGCAAAAGGCTTTTGAAATTAGTCCAAGTAGAAGTCACAGGTTTCCTACTGGTCTTCTAACAGGGGAGTCGAGATAGATGTGCTTTGGCATGCCATAGTAATCACTTTGGGATACATCACCTTTGCATCCCTAGCAAAATGCTCATGAAAGATTCTCCCTACCTGTGTTAGTTTTGCAAAACCCTGTGAATGTCCTTCCAGCTTCTTCACTTTATGTTTCTGAGCATAACGACGATTGCCATCCATGATGAATGCAACGTGCTTGGGCATCGGCCCTGCCTGCAATTGAAGCAAGAAGAAATGACAGCCAGAGAGCATGAGATATACAGTTAGCAAAGGTGGAACAAGAATCAGCTTGAGATTACCCTGCACCTGAAACATGAACTGCCTGCTCTAACCTCCTTAAGGAGTACCCCAGGAACAGATCTGCAGTCTCCTGGAGAGTCCTCTTGATGAATAGGTCTACAACTATCATCATTCTGCTGATGGGGCTGCAGTCCTACACACCTGAAGTACATTGAGGGGAGAGGAAGCATGAAAGAGGCAGAGGGAGGGAGAAAAAAAATCACAACCCCCTTCTTCTAGTCTTCTAAAAATGCAAGCTTTTAGAACACCCCTGAGATGGGAAGAAGACCAGAGAAAGTAAAGATGGTTTAGAAGCTACCTATCCTGCAAACGGAAGGACTGCAGAACCATCCTGGACTTTTACTGATACACACACACGGGACGCACATTTTATTTTAAAAAGTGTATCTCACCTTCCCCTCCAGAAAATACTAAAGACAGCAAGAACCAATTATTCCAGGAACAGAACCAGAATATAAATAAAGATGGCAGCATGAAGATGTCATACAAGTTTCAAGGATGGGTAAAACAGCCCCCCTTCATGCCAATCAGGGTGAAATGTCAAAGTTTCAAATTCTGGGGACATAACTGGGGCACCTACTAGCAAAACAGAGCAAAGCAGCAGACACGGAGAAAGTCCTCCACTCTTAAATTCAGTGAGTGGCAGCTTTGTGCAATTCTGCCCTCCTAATCTAATATTGATTGTTGTATAGGGTTACAAGCTTTAGCATTCTTCTGCCATCTGTATCCAAGCAGATCTCTCTTTGACCTCACAGAAGTTTGCCCTTGCATCTTTTATTCAAAGGTACATTGACAAATAGAATCTACATGAAGAGGCAAACAATTCTTAGCTGGCATGACTTTTCTATCATCTAGGAGTACAATTCTCAACTGCGATCTCTTCCAAAGTTTTAGACAAGGATTCCCATCATCCAACCACTAGGTAAGCTGGCTGGAGTAACTGATGTTGAGGCCAAAACATCTGGAAGGGCTTCATCTGAAGAAGGTTGTTGTGGGACAAGGTTACTAAGGTTGTCTCCCCCCCCCCGCTTAAATATTAAACAATCTTATCTAATATTTCTAGGTAAGCATTACATTTCAGTAACTGAAGATAACATTGAACTAGTACTTACCTTTATCACGCTAGCACAGAATCTCTCAAAAAAGGACAATTCTCCTTCTCTTATCCACGACATGGCGCTGCCTCTCAAGTACACGTCTTTAGAATGAAGAGAACAAGCGCTAATGAGCAGGAATTCTGAGACATAGAAGAACTTTTGCATGCATAAGTACACCAACCCTTGGCAGATGAAAGTCAACAGCGCCTGCCTTCCCCAAACTTTTGCTCTAGAGGTGTACTGGGACTGTGAAGGTCAGGCTGGCTGGGGATTCTGGGAGCTATACTCTTCACATGCCTGAGGGGTGACAGGTTAGGGAAGGCTAGATTATCCTTCTTGCCCTTTTCCCCCAGTGCTGCTGTTCGCTTGGGGTAGAGATATGGATTTTCCACCAAAGTAACCTTATTCTAAGTAACCTAAGAGAACCAGTTTGGTGTAGTGGTTAAAGCATCAGGCTAAAAACGAGGAGATGGTGAGTTCTAGTCCCACCTTGGGCATAAAACCAGCTGGGTGATCTTGGGCCAGTCCCTCTCTCTCAGCCCTAGGAAGCAGGCAATGGCAAACCACTTCTGAAATCTTGCCAAGAAAACTGCAGGGACTAGTCCAGGCAGTTGCCAAGAGTCAAGACTGTCTCAAAGGAACAAAAAAACATTCTAGCTTGCTATCAATCTCTTTCTCATAGTTTGATCAGCTGGCCAGGAAGATTCCAGTTCTCAGAATGGCAGTCAGAGTCTATTCCCCTGTTCCACACAGAACAGGCTTTTCCCATCCAGGGCCTCCCTCCTGCCCCACTGAACTACAACTCCTAGAATTCCTACCCAATGTGGCCATGGCCTGGAATTACTGAGAATTACAGCCCCAGCATAGCTGGAGGGGAAGACTGCTTACTATCCTATGCAAGACTGGCTAGGATAAGGTTTAGTTAGAACTGTTTTTCCTTTAGCTACTTTTTCTCATCTTCCATTCCATTTTACAATTTAAATCAGAATGGATATTTTTCCAGAGAGGGTTTCGCTAAATAGTTTATTGCCATCTTTATTTTAAATTACTTACATTAAGTGTTGATATTTTATTTGATTTACTATTTAACATCACTATTATAATTTGTCTTTGTATTGTTGTAACTTTCATTAGTTATTGGTTGCTTTAATTTGTTTATTTATTGTGGATGTTTTACAATGTTTTTTGTCAATTGTTTTGTAAACCACCAGAGGGTTGGATAAAAATAGACTTTTTCCACAAATCACAAATCTTCCACTCCAAAGAAGTCTGGGAATATCAAAACAGAAAGCCTGACAGCGCAGAAAAGGTAATGAGAATCTCTGTGGATATCAATCGATATCTCTGCAGTTTGAAAGAATGAAGTTATTTCACCAGAAGATGATGCAAATTATCTGTTTAAGTACAAGGAGGAGAAAAGGAAACGTCATCTTTAAAAACTCATCCATGCAAACACCCCCTCCCCCCAATAATAAACATTAACATCCATTGAAATAATAGAAGCATGGCATTCCTTTTCAGGTGGGGGCAACCACGGTACTGTGCCTCATTCTCCTTCTACAGGCCTTTTCCTAGCTAAAGTCTTCCTCCATTCAAACAGGTCTCCTTCTGACCTCACGGGAACATCCAGTTTTCTTGGCAACAATTTCAAAATGATTTACCACTGCCGCCCTCAGGGATTTTTTTCACCTTCCAGCCAAAATTCTTCTGGGAATTTCCTGTGGTCTCCCATTCAATTATGAGCCAGGCCCAACTGTGCTTATTTCAAAGCCCAGACAAGGATAGCCAGCTGCTACTTCTGCCTCAGAGCTAGTACTTTAGGAAGGTAGCTTCCATAACTGTGTGGGAAACACACAGCATTCCCAAAGACTAAATGGAACTGTATCATTAACAGATATCTTTTCTTTATTTAGTAGTATAAATATGAACATATCTTTTTTTGAAATTTAATATTTACAAATATTAGTAAAGAAATGCTATGGAATTACTAAGATTTTTTTTTTCATAAAATACAATACAGACCTCATGACTTATGGATAATACTCTTCATTTTTCCGTTCTAATTTTTTTACATGTGCAACAGTACAAGTCTATACACAAAACTTATGGTTTACACAGCAGCAAATTTAAATAAAATATACAGTAAGATGCAGTGTCATCTAGGAGTAAATCCCATAGAATGCAATCTTGCTTCCTGTGTACCCACTTCGGTTTACATCACATTCTTCCACTGGCTTTTTGCATTCATTTTGCCTAGAGATGGGTTTGTTAGGGTGAAGTACAATCCAGCGTTTGCTTATTTCAGGATAAATCCTGCCGAATTGGTTGAGACTTATTATGCGTAAGACTGCCGACAGACTTTATTGAATGATCAGATTAAACCTCAATCCATGGCTGTTAGCCCAAATCAACTAGCGCTGGTAGGCACACACAGTATGCTGAGCTCAGTTACCGTTAACCTTGGTTAAGCTTTCCGCCGCTCGCGCTCTTGCGCAACCCCCCCCCCCCCGGTCGGTTTAGGACACACCGCCCCGTGGCAGCCCAGAAAATGCGTTAAATGAATCGCCCGGGCAATGCAGCCCACGAGACGGCGTTTGCACGTGTATGTACGGATATGCACATACACGCCACTGGGATCGCGTTCAGGGACACAGCGGCGGAACCGTCCCCCCCGCGAAGAAACAAAGGCACAAGGGGACCCCGCTCCTTCCCGTCCCACCCCCTTCATTCAATCCGGAAACCGGGGGAACGTCCTCCCCGGCAGCCTCTGCCGAGCCGCGACGGAGCGGAGCAGAACCGGCCCCGCGCGCGCCTGCGTAACTCCCAACCCCTCCCTCACCTGTCGGGCTCCAGCTCGCGCCTGCCTTTCCTTCGGCGGCCCCGCCACGACTCTTCTGCCAGCGGGTGGGACGCGCCCTTCCGTATATGTCACGTCGCCCGGCTCCCGGCTTGCGTCACTCTCTCGCAACAGCGCGCGCGCGGGGGGGGCGGGGAGTGACGGGGCCTGGGCGGGAGGCGGGAGGCGGGAGGCGGGGCCGGGATCCCGCGGACTTTCCTGGCTCGGAGGCGTCGGGTGGCCGCGAGCGGAGCGGTGGATAGCGCGCAGGCAGCCGCGACCGAATTGCAGCCGCTCCCGCGCGGTCGTTTGGGTTTTTGTTCCTCCCCCCCCCCCCGCTGCCGCCGTCATATTTGAAGTGGAGGCGTGGAGGAAGATTTGGATGAAAAGACGTCGAAGATAGCCCTGATTGGGTTGCGGAGCTAAATGGGATTCTCCGCGGAGCGCGACTTTAGCTCCGTCTCCTCAGAAGTAAATCCTGTTGTGTTCACTGGGGCAGGTGACTTCCAGGCGAGTGTCTTTAGCGTTGTTTCTCAAAATTTGGCAACTTGAAGACGTGTGGACTTCAGCTCCCAGAATTCCCTAGCCAGAATGGCTGGCTGGGGAATTCTGGGAGTTGAAGTCCTCACGTCTTAAAGTCGCCAAGTTTGAGAAACACTGGTCTATAGGATTGTAGCCTGACACCCAGTGGTACCTGTGCATAAATTGTACCCTTCAGTATATTTCATGGCAATACATGTGTTTGCCTTTATGGTGCAATCATAACACCTTTACGCTGTTATTTCTGTTGCAGGGAAACTTAACGTAGTTCCCTCTTTGTTTAATAAGTTCATTCTTATTAATCCCCTGAAAACTGCTGTTATTGCTCCTTTTGTTATGGCACAACATATAATTGGGGCATGCAAACATCTTAAAAATTAGGCCAGAGCATCACTAAAATAAAACAAGTTCCTGAACAAAATGAGGTGTAAAAAAGACACCCTCCCCCAGCTAGAAATAGGAAAAGCGAAGTATTTTGTATTTTTTCTGCCCCACAGATACATATTACTTAGTGTGCATTTGGAAAAAAAGCCATGAAGGACTTAGACAAGATCTTTAGTGCAGAGTGGTCTCTGTGCAACAAAGCTCAAACTTCTTCAGATCATGGTATTTTTAATAGCATCATATGAAAGTGAAAAAAAGAAAGGAAAAACATAGATGTGTTTGAATTATGGCTGTCAGGTTCAGCCCAAGAACAACAACGAGGCAATCCAGTCCAGTCCAGTTCCTTTATTAGTTTGCACCTAATAGACAGAATCTCGCCAGACTAAACCTATGCTAAAGCCACTAGTGGATATACCCCGTGAGACTCTAGCCTCATCCTCATCCATCCTCATCCTCTTCCTCTTCCCACGCTCTTGCTGCGGACTGAGAAAGCGCTTGCTCTGGAATGTTCCCCCTCCCTCCTGATAACCTTGATCCTCCATTCCAGTATCTTCCTCGCTCAAGCCTTCCATTACAATGGTCCTGGCAAAGGATTCTGTTTGTACCATGGACTCCTTGAAGAACAAGTCTATCAGTGCTGGAGGAACAAGCCTAAACTTTTTGTAGCTCCAATGACAAGGCAGAGTGTTGTCAAAAAAGCCAGGTGACAGCGACACACATAATAAACAGAGCCTTGATCACATTGTCATGGCTGCCACCTTGACTTTTTTGACCATACCCTGTGGACACCCCTGTGCAGTTTCTAAAACCCAAGGGAGCATGTTTCTTTATATTGGACTTAAAGCACGCTTGTCACCCCAGTTTGAAATGGAATCCATGTAAAAAGTAGCCATGAATTCAGTGGACTTGGACTAGCTCCCCTCTAGAAGCAAATTGAATTGACAGATGAATCAAATAAGACATTGTAAAATAAAACTTATTTCCTAGATTAATACCTTAAAAGTGACTTAAAAACCGGTACCCAAATTTGCTTATTATCCTGTTCTGCATCCTTTTTCTATCTGATGACATGCCAGTCTATTGTTTTAAGTCATAGGGTTGGGATATTTGAGGGGCCTCCTCACCACAGTTACATGTACCCATCCCATCAGATCTGGCAGAAAGGGCATGTTGCGGGTCCCATCTACAGAGGAGTGTCATCTGATGGGACCCAGGAGGTGAGCCTTTTCTGCTGCAGCACCCGCCTTGTGGAACATCATTCCCCCTGACTGGCCACGACCCTGCTGGCCTTCTGGAAGAGCCTGAAGATGTGGCTTTGTCATCTAGCCTGGGGATCCGGTGGTGGTGGAAAGCCTGTTAAATGCTTATATATTTTAGGAAATGAATGGTGCTGTCCTGTAGATTATGTGCTTTTTTTTAATGGTTTAACAGTTTTATTGTTTTTAATGTTTTTAATTATTTTTTCCAGTTTTGTGTAGTTTTTGTATTGCTTTTTTGGTTTTTAACTCTGTAAGCTATCCAAAGTTGCAGCAGTGAGAAGATGGGCAGCTATATAAATAACAACAACAACAACCATCTGCAGCAAAATGAAATCAAATAGAACACAATATACTACTGGGAACTGGGATATGACTGACAAAGAAAATTTCATGAGGTTATTGTTGCTAAAAGAAAAAGAAGAGACTAGAATAGAAATCTTTTTGTTATTTGACAAACTGGGGAGGGAAAAAGAAACCAATGGCTTTTGAATGGTTTGGTTTAAATTGAGGGGGAAAGAAGTACAAAAGTACTCTTTCCTTCTTTCTTTCTATGGCAACAGAGATATCATGATTACTACTCAGAAAATAATACTAGAATTATTTTCTAGGCTATAATTCTTTTACCATAAAAAAGAGTATTATCTAAAATTGTGTTTCTGATTTGCAAACTATTTGAATATCTGGGAATAATGTATACTTAAACATCAAATAATAGATATTTGTCTTTAAAAAATTACCAAAGTATCAATATTTTTTCTTTTGCAGGTTCCTGTACCAATTGCCTAATAAGAACATGGGTCAAAAGTTTTGCCTCTTCCACTTGCAGTCACAGGATCTCTTCAGCAGGGGAAGGAGGGAAGAAAAAGCCAATTCCGATGGTCAGTCAATTATAGTCTGAACTCTGATGAAATTGTTCTATTCTCTTTTAAGTAAAGATTTTTACAGAAAGGGCAGATAGAACAAGAATTTAATAGTTTCTTGTAAGATTACCAGACATGGGCTCTGGGGGCTCCCAAGAGCCATAAAAATAGGATTGAAGGCCACAGGCACCCATAAGCTGCCTTCCACCCGGCTAAAAGGAAAACTGCCCCTGCTTCACTCATTCCTCTGGTTGTCATTTTTCATGTGCAAATATAAGCTGGTTCCTGCGCTTGATTTTTTTTTCAGGAGTCACCAAAGGCTTAATCCCACAGTGTATTGGAAATTAAGAGGGGATAATAGTATTTTCAAAGGACGTATGTACAAGGATATTCTTGTCATTTAGGAAGGAAACAAAACACCTGTTTAACATAACACTCAGTTTCCATGCAGTTGTTTATCTCTAAGTAAGAAACATGTCATCATTTTCCCTTTTGTATTAAGACTCCTATCTAGAAAACTGTCAAGCCTATTTAGCAGAATTGCTATGAGGATGAAAGGGGTGGGGTGAGAATCATGTGCATCCCTGCCCCAAGCTGTTTGGAAAAATGTATTCAATTTGTAAATAATAATTATAAAAGTAGGTGTGTGCCTCTTACCATCAAACATCTGGGCAACCACTAGATGAGAGCCCAGAGATACAGAAAACTGCCATGGTTTAATTGAAAGGAACCTGAGGTTTGCAGGTATATAAAAACATCTAATAAGACAGCTTTTTCCAAAAAAATCAAGCTCAAGTGAGACATGCTCAACAGCACTAGCTGGCTGGTCTTGCACAATACATAGACCAAGCTAAAATGGGAGTGGATAGTTTGGGGTTCAGTGTACTATGAGAAGGAGGACATTATCTTAGCATGTTGGGTGAAACAGACCATCACATTTATTTGACCAGATATAACAGTTTATGTGAGGACAGCAATTAACATTTTGCTAGCCAGTTAGCATTGTGTGAGCCTTGTCATTGTAATGTGATAATGATAAAGCAAAAGTGAGAGATCAGGGCAGAGTAGAATACCCTATCAGAGGTGTCCATAGGATGGGTCAAAAAAGTCAAGTTGGTGGCTGCAGTGGTGCAATCAAAGCTCTACGTGTGTGTGTGTGTCACACAAAAGGTCCTTTTAAAAGAATCAGAAAAAGCCTAGTTTTCACTACCCCACTCAGGCCCACTTTCGGATCAAGAGAAGAGAAATTGATATCCCAGAAGATGGTGTCATTTCTAGCAGTGAAGAAAGAGATTGTAAGGTAATCTTAGCAAACCAATCAAAAGTAGGAAAGATACATTGAATGGATGTGAAGCAAAGAGATGACAGATAAGGAGGAGGAATGCATGGATTTATAGTGGCCAAAATAGGCCATCTTTTTCATGCTGCTCTGTACAGGAACATGGGCAAGAACATGGGCCAAGATGGCAAGCAGAAACAGAGAGCTAAAACTGGAGATAAGAGGCAGACAGTATATTGAAAGAACAGGACAATCAAAGGTTGGCTACTATAGGGTCTACAAGACAAACAGCATCAACAGAAGAATGAAGAGGAGACAATTGTTTAAAGAGGATCAGAGACTAACGATGGAAGGAGTAAGAGACTGAACGTGGAGGGATTAGGCTGGGTGCAAGTTGAAGGAGACAACATGATCAGGTGGAAGAATTCCACAATGGAGGGACTGAACACAGAGCTGTTTTTTCTTGGTGGACAAGATCAAAAGAGTGTTCAAGGCAAGTGCAGAGACAAAGATCAAAGGAAGAGACAAGAAATAGAATATGGAAAGTGGGTGAGTCAGAAAAATTTTAACATGGCGATTGCAATCACCATTTCACAGATGTAGTGCAATAACAATTCTGTGTAGGCTTAGGTGTTGCAGAGAAGTTGACATCTTTTCAGTGTGGGTTTCCCTGGCAATTAACCAGCGACAATCTGTTCTCATGATTTTCAAAACAGTTCCTTCATTTTTAGTTTATTCAGTACAGGAAAACAGGTTAGAAGGAAAGGATCACTACAGGTAGTTTATATAGGTCTCTCTTTCTCAGTCCAGGCAGCATGCATCCGGTGAATGAAATATTTACTTCAGCTAGCTTGGCTTTTCTTATGCCTCCAGATGTGTTGAATGATATCTCTCAGTGGCAGTGTTGCTTGTAGCTGAACAGCACTGGATGGCCCTGGTGGGGCATGCCAGGATTTCATTACTACCTAGAGTTTTCTAGGGCAGGATTGCAGAGAATTGGAAGAACACAATGTGGAAAACGAGGCCCCAAAGATCCTTCAGAGAAGCATCCCAAAATTCAGAATGGAAAGCAATATAGCTGAAAAAATCCCCAACATGGTGGCTTTGGGTACCTCACTACATATTTGCCTGGCTTCTTGTTCCAACTGACTTTTGGGCTTAGATTTTGTTCAAGTTAAAAGAGAAATAAAATGGGGCACTGGAATGCTATAAAGGGAAGTGCCATTTTCTAGCATCATCTCTGATTCTTCCAATGCCTCCATAGGCATTCTCAGAATATAAGTTTTCCATGGGGAAGGCTAGCCCCATAGAGGCCTTCAGCCTCAGGTTTTTCATCCTCTTGGTCTCTCCTTCTTTTTAGTAATGTTTTAAGTTAAGATTTTGTGTATTTATATATTTTATGTTTTTAATGTTTGTTGTGAATCTCCCAGAGTTCCCCCATTGGGGGGAGATGGGCGGTTGAAAAATTTAATAAATAAATAAATAAAAATGGTGGGTTCTGCAGCTCAGGATTTTGTTTGGAAATATTTCTGCCTATCCAGAAAGACAATATTGCAGGGATTTGCGAAGGGCTAAAGGGGTAAGAGAGAGTGCTTTGCCTTCCAGTAAATAGATGCTTCTGGTTGGCTATGTCCCTGTGTCAGCCATTTTTGTGAACATGCTTGCCCCCCTCCCATGGCAACCATAGGGTGACAGCACACCCAAGATGCTCTCAAAACTTATCAACCCCCCAGATGTGGGAATTTCTGCAAACGTATTTAAGATATTTTTCCTTTCCTTTTTTTTTTCCCAGGTATCGTGTTCAATAGAAAGTGAGAGTAATCTTTGGAGAAAGTACACAATGAGTTCCAGGATTCCGTATTCCGTGGATGTCTTCTTGTAAGTAAATACATTTTAGTGTTGTAACCATAGGTCACAACAATGTAGCAGAGCATTAAATGCAATAAAACAAAATAATAATAAAATAAAGTAATACAGCAATACAAAGAGGTCAGAACAAAATAAAGGCAGGGCTACGATTGAGAATTTAAATTTTTATTTCTAAGTTTAAATTATAACAAAGCAAAAGTAGCAACCTGACTATTAAACGCTGGAAAAGCATCTGCAAAAATATGTCTTCTTGTGGTAATGCATTGTACCAAACAAGACATAATTTTCACATATGGATGTTGCCTAAAAAGTTGTAAAAATTAAGAGGAGTGGGGCTACCTTGCCCTTCCTGTGATCCCAGCTGGAAATCTGGGGGGTTTCTCATGGATCTGAACTTTATCTCCTTGGTCTTCATCCAAGATGCTGATAACCACAACATTCTGCTGGCTTTCACACCTGCTCCCCAGGTAGCACATGGGTCCCCCATTCCTAGATCACCTCTGTGAGATACCAGCTGTGTTTTCAAAATTCTGACTTGGATTCAATGTTTCTGGGAGTGGACTTACACATTGCTGATCTTACAACATCTGCTAGAGGTATATTAGGACATGTAGGCATAGGTTGCAGAATTTCCAACCCAGTGTCACACTAGTTCCCAGGAATGCATCAAATTATCAGACCAACTGTCCACTTGATAGTGTCATTAAGTAGATCAGCAAAAGAAACCTAAATGTTAACATTCCCCCATTACATTCTTGTCACTGATAGGAATGAGAGAAGGGGCTTAGGTCATTTGGTAGAGTAACATATAATTCCCAGATAGAAAGCAGGAAAAAAAATGTCCTAGCTGGTCAATTTTCCTAACTGAGATAAATGAATCTGTGCATGCCTGGGATGAAAGAAAATTGGGCCAAACTATGTCTACAAAGTCCTGTAATTATTCTAAAGCACACCAAGAAATTCACTGATGACAGATCTCCCTATGTTAGGAAATGCAAGGCCTGTATATTGTGGTTAGCTTGCCACATTTGGAATGATGGGTGTGATGTGTAGGGAATGAATGAGAAAGTGTAGAGAGTAAGGCTGTTGCATTGTCTTCTGCTATACATAAGAAAGACACAGGCTGTTTTCTCTTGAAGAAGTCCCTCTCAGAGGCTGAATTCATACCACATCTAGGTTATAATGTGTCTTTTTTTATTTTTAGGTCAGTGTATTATTTGCACCCAGTCTTTGTATTTCCTGAACTTTGACTAAGCCAGGTCAATTGTGGTTTCTTCCATAAAATACAGTCCTGGAAACTATAGCTTAACTGTGTCAATCAATTCAGTGTCAAAAGTAGAAGGCATAGTGTGGAAGTGCATAGTCTGAGGTTTCAGGGCTCATCCACTTCTGAAAAAAAACAGGGATCCCCATGGATCTTCAAAAATTGTTATCAAATTGTATTTTTTTCTTTTCTTTTTTTCCCCTTTTATTGTAATGTTATAAATCTTGATACATTATATGATTTCAATGCAGATTTCAATGCAGTAATGTTTATATGCATTGAAATCTGCATTGAAATCATATAATGTATCAAGATTTATAACATTACAATAAAAGGGGAAAAAAAGAAAAGAAAAAAAAATACAATTTGATAACAATTTTTGAAGATCCATGTTTATATATAAGGGACGCGGTGGCGCAGCGGCTTAATGACGCTGAAAGTTGCCGGCCAGAAATGGCTGATGCTTCAGCGGTTCGAGTCCAGCCTTCGCATTAACAGGGTGAGCTCCTGTTTCCTCCCCAGCTCCTGTCAACCCAACAGGTCGAAAACTCATGTGAGTAGATAAATGGGGACTCTCACTCTGGTGGGAGGAAAAACGCTGGCAGCGCCTTGCACAGAGAGACGGGACCAGTTGCCGGTAAGCGCGAAACCGCGCTCGCCCGAAAAGGGCGCGAAGCAACGGAAACCCCGCCTCCTGTGCTCGCCAGCTGGGCTCTGCTCTAGGAAGGAGGCTCTGGCAAACCACTTCCGAAAAACAATTGCCTTGAAAACTGCAAGGATTCGTCCAGGCAGTCACTGCAGGGTCAGTAATGACTGAGCGCAGACCAAAAAAAAAAAAAGTTTATATAATATGATTAAAATTATTAACATTCTATTATTTAGAAAGCTTAAAGTATTGAAAATAAAAAGAGAAAAATAAAAATTCTATCAGTATTAATTGCAATTTAAGTTGTCAATATTACAAGCATAAGATTACTTAACTTTTCATCCAAAGTTGAGTATAACATAAAAAAAAAAGAACCACTGCAATTCACATCAAAGTATTAGTTATATAATAATTTCAGTCTTGAACTAATTATTTAATATTAAGATCTCCATTTACATTGTTACTTAGTGTGTGTGTGTGTATTTATATGTTGATAAAAGGAAATAAAAGATAGATGAAGCAAAAGTAACAAAAGTTAAAATACTTAAAAAGTAGGAGAAAAAAGAAAAAAGAAAATAATAATTATAATAATAATAAAAATTATTGATTTCTGACTCCCCCTTTTTATATATTTGTTAATTTTCTGTATTTGTAACCATTTAGATCTTAAAAGCCAGACTGTAGGTAGTTATATTTACCATGCTGCATGATGTGCTGTATGTATGGGAACCATTCTTGCTTAGTTAAACTACTATTGTGTATATATACTGTTAATTTTTCCATCGCTGCATATTCTCCAAGTTTAATTTCCCAATCAGATATTGTCAGGATTGTGTTTTTCTTCCAGGGTTGAGCAAACTTTATTCTTGCTGCTGTAAGCATATATCTCATTAAATTATGAAATTTAAAAAAAAATTCTGAGATTATACCTAACAAGAACAGTTGTGGTTTCATTTCAAATTTAAATTCCAAGATTTTCTGCATTATCAAACTGTAATTTTTCATATGACCTTTTTTGCTCAGCTTGGTAGCAACACGTAGCTGTTTTAACTGATCTCAAAAAGACGATCAGGGATGGACTTAGTTAATACTGGCATGGCAGACCATCAGGGAATTCCAGGTCTGTAGGCTAGATTAGGAAGAACCGCTTCTATACTGTTGCCAAGAAAACTACATGGACAGTCTTCCTCAGACTTCTGAGGTGCCAAGCATGAGATTAAAACACCTTCTTCACCATCAGTCATGTTTCAGGAGTTAATAGCAGCTGTCTTGGTGCTGGACATGTACCCAGTGACCAGATTGCAGGTCCCTGTCCTTTAAGTCAGAGAACTATTGTCTTGTACTTGAGGAGATATTGCATGCAGATAATACTCTTTGAATATAGAGAAAAACAAAAAGGAGAAAATAAAAAGATGGGTGCCATTTTCAAATGTAATTGCATCCCTAGAACAATGAAACATACAGAGAAGGTGTATAATGAGAGGCTTTTGCAATCATGGAAATGAGTGGGAAGTGGGGTATTAGAAAAGCCAGTTCCTCCCACAGATTACCAATCAATCTTGTAGAGAAATCTGAATAGCATCTATGGACAAGGCCTGTTTTTCAAGCTATTTCCTTTAGGGCAGCTATGATGTTCCACTGCTTGGGTTCATGTTTACAGCATACAAATACATTAAGAAATCTATTAAATTAGTTTGGTGTGGTAGATGAAATGCCGTGTGGGAGCAGGGAGACCCAGATTCAGGGCCCTTTATCCCCACCACTGGGTGACTTCGAGCCAGTCATGATCTTTTAGTGGAGCCTATCTCATAAGCATGGACACATGGACACATATGCACACACAGAGAGAGCTCTGGTTAACAAAAATAACAGCTTTATCCTGTACCAAGGGAAAAAGGAGGACAAAAATGGCAAAAATCAGGACCCCCGTGGCAGTAGACTGAAGATGCAGAGTTCTTTTATTCTGAGGAATGTTGCTAGTTTTTATATACTTCACATAAAACTAGTTGGACTCAGAATGCTTCAGGCCACCTAAAAGCACAGAACTTCCTCCTCTGCTAAGACATAAGAAAAAATAGGAAATGTGATATGATTTGACTCACTTTGCCCACTGTAGCCTTCAGTGCCCCCTTCCCACATTATGTATGGTTCTCCACAACCAGATTTTTGCCCAATCCAGTCTTAAAGGGCTAATAGCACCTTTGGTTCTATAAAAGTGATTTTGGTAACAACAGTAAAAACCAATAAATGTGATGAAGGAGGAAGGAGAGAGAATTAAGTCCCCAGCTATTGGTCTAATAATAGTCCTTCCGTTCACTACATCTGCATTTTAAAAAGAGTCAGGAAGTACAGGCTTTTGGGCCTACCGTAAAAGAAATTTAAAGTTTTGGTAAAGCAAGCCATCTAGTCTTTGTAGATGTATTTTATAAACCTATAGAATAATTAACACTTCATTTAAAAAATTAGGCTGTAAGAAAAAGCAGGGGACGAGACCAGGAAACAGCAGTTCATTGGCTATATCAGAGGGAGAGTACCCTTGGCTTGATGTGGTTTGGGTTGCTTTGCTGGCCTTAACACAGGATATGAGGCCCAGGATATGTGGTTAATGCTGGGGGCATTGCAAAGGAGAGTGGGAGATCTGCCACTCAGCTTGCTTTGCAGTTCAAATGTTCAGTAGGTTTTTGGGGCAGATGCATATATTAGAAGCTAAACAGTAAAGAGAGCCAGTTTGGTGCAGTGGTTAAGGTGCAGTGGTTAAGGCTAGAAACCAGGAGACTGTGAGTTCTAGTCCCGCCTTGGGCACAAAGCCAGCTGGGTGTCCGTGGGCCAGTCACTCTCTCTCAGTCCTAGGAAGCAGGCAATGGCAAATCACTTCTGAAATCTTGCCAGGAAAACAGCAAGGACTTGTCCAGGCAGTCTCCAGGAGTCAAAACTGACTCAAAGGCACAGGGGGAAAAAAAAAGTAAAGAGCAAAGGAAACTGCTGCAGGGATAAGATGAAAGGTATAGGTGGGTGCAGAAAGACAGGATGTGTAAATCATGTGAAATCTCACTTCATCTTAAGAATCAATTTAGACAGTCAATTCAATCAATTCAGGCTTTCAAACTTGATATAGAAATCCACGCTGAATCAAAGTGTGGATTTCCAAATTAATTTGGAAAAAAACATTTTTGTGGAAGCATAGAAAGCATCAAATCAAGTCTGAGTAGATTTGGAGGTATCCAAAATTTGAATTGAATTGTTATTATCAGACTCACTGACAGGATCTCAGCAGAAATACCCCAACAGTTGCCTCAGCACAAGCCTGACTAGGGTTTAGGCTTGTATTTGGTTTAATGGTCTTTGATACATTAAAGACATGGCTACTTTAGCCACTTTTAGCCACTCTTTACCACTTGCTAGGAAGAAGCCATTAAAAGAATTGCCTGCCTTCTGTCGGTATTGGAGGTGCAATTTCATCTTTATATCCACTGAAGTTTAATTCTGGTGCTTCTTTCTCCCATTCCTTGTGGTGTAACAGAATTTTTGCTTGTTTTTCTCAGCCTTGAAGCTGGGTGTCTGTTCATTTTTGAGAGAACTGACATTTTTGCCCTGAGAAACTCTGGCTCCCAGCTCCCCCAGTTAATCAAATCACTTCAAATCAAATTCCTGGATTGAACATTCAAGCTACTAGCAAGTCAACTCAAATTATTCTGCTGCTTGAGATGGAAAATGCAAATAGTTCTCTTTTCTTCTAATTAGCTTGGAACACAATTTACCAGGAAAGTTGGATTTAATTGTTAGAATTTTGCAATCTTTTGGGTTTAATTATTACATTAAGGCCCTTACTTCTCTTTTCTTCTTTTCCCCCACTAGATTTCTTCATAATATTTCTGTAAGGTAAATTAGCTGAGATAAATTGATTGGGAGTTCCAGGGCTGGATGGGTATTTGAACTTGGGTATTCTAGTCTGCTACTAGAAGCATTACACCACATGGCTGTGTTGCACAAGTACTGAGAAAGTGAGTGGAAACCTTAAAAGAGCATTAAGGAGACATTTCAGATAAATGGTGCTTCATGGATGTATCAGTTTGGTTCCCTACTCATTTTTGATGATGCTGAACATCTCTTGATGGAGGTATGGATTAAAAAGAATTCTGCCACGAATCCTGATTTGAATATTTGATGCTAGTAGATGCACGCCTAGCAAAATCAAACCTAGCTTCCCCAGACAATATGTTGGCAGACAAGTGTTGTACTTACTGGAATGAGCAATATGGGCCCCAGGACAGTATATGGCCCCCAAAGACCCTTTATTGTGTTACCTGCAACCCTTTTGGCTATGATAGCTGAAATTCAACTGCACAATTTCCTTCTGTTCTGAAAGAAAACTCTAAAATAGCCATAAATGTTTTCTTTTTTAAAAAAGGGAGATTACCCCACACGCATCAAGGAAAAAGTGGAAAATCTCAGTCCTATCAATAAGAGAGCAAGTGTGATGTAGTGGTAAATTTTTAGACTAGGAGTGGGAAGAAAAGAGGGCTACAAATCAAATCAAATTAAAAAAAATAAGATGGCATGGTCCCAGTCACTATGCACTGTTGTTCTGTATGCCATATCCCTCAGGCCTCCAGAAAACATTAAGGGTAGCTCCAATGTAGCCTCTTGGCCACCAAAAATGTAACCATGTCTGCCTTATGGGATGTCTGAATAATCTTTTCAACTTTTTTTCTTAAAAAAAAACTTTTAAAAATCCAGATGGCCTTTCCACAATGCAGGACTTTTTGAAAGACACAGGCTTCTTTCCATGTAAGTATGCAATACTGTGACTTTTGTACAGCCAAACATGACAGTTTGTGATTGCTGTTTAAAGACGGAGCAATGGTAAAAAGAATAATACTGCTTATCAGTTTTTGTCACTCTGTTGCCTAATAAACACTCTGGCATTAATATTTCATAATTGGGTTGTGGCCATAAACTGCTTGGAGTCCATTTAAAACATAATTCATACAACCCTCAAAGCAGATTAGAAAGTATGGTTTGGAAGGATGTGGCTGTTTTTGACTGTGAAAGCCTATAGGCATTTACAAAATAAACTTACACAACATATAAGCCGATAATGAAGTCGTATATCAAACTAGTACCCAAATGTTAAATCAATACAAATACAAAATCAGCCATTCCCAAGCTCCTCCTTGGCTATCTTATTTCACAGATCTATGAAGTGATGCAAGGTTAGGAGCATCTTTATTTCAACCACTAATAAGCTAATCTTCAGCAAAGGCTTTTAAAGCTGTTTACAAACTGAATAACCACACTACGATTGGGAAATAATAGGATGACAAACATGCTTTTTTATATATGTAATTTAATATTTTAAGAAAGAATATATAAAGGAGAAAGAAAAAAGGGAATAAAAGTAGAGTACAGGTGAATACAGTAAATGGGATTTACAAGTATCATAGAAATTAAATTTTTCCAGTATTTCATTAATTGATTGTAAATAACTCAGTATATTATATTGTTTTAAAATGAAAATCCCTATTAAGCTCCACACAGAATATCAACAATAATCACTTTGGTATGAATCATAAAATGAAACTGCAAACTAAGATAAATTATGTCCATCCTATTAAAAGCCTGTTCCAGTTTAAGAAATCGTATAATACTGAAATATTAAGATTTATGTAAATAGAAACCAGATTTTGGATGTGGTACAAATCCATGTAAAAATATTTGGCAGGAATATATGGCTTATTAAATACTTAATAAGACAATTGCAGGTTGAAAAAGAAATTCAACTTTTCAAATTTGTTTCATTTTGGTATAAATCATTTTCCAGACTGTTGAGCTTTACAGTTCTTTCAGATATGAAAGAATGATTTGTCCTAATAATTATATTTCCAGCATTTTTTAGAAAACAAACCACCCATTTTAGCAATCAAGACTGGGATAATATATCAATAATAAAACATACCAGTGTTCTTTAAATATGATGTTCAATAATATAAATTTAATGCTCTTCCTCCATCGAAATGTTGTATATCTATTACTATGTCTAAATTCTGCATCCAATCATACAATTTTTACCTTGTTCAGTTTTTGAGTTATATTTCACCAGAATTTATAAATACATTCTCTGAGTTTTGTGTTATAAGGTTTTCAAATTCAGTCAAGTGTCTAAGTATCCTCCTTTACTTCTACAGTTCTTTTAATACTATATTACATATTTGAAAATGTGGAAACCAGTCAGGCAGCCTAGGCCATTGCAAGGTAAAAGTCTCAAGAGACCTTATTTTTGTCTTATTAATAATCAGTTCCTGCAATCTATATGAACTATTATCTCTCCCCTGAGTGAATTTCTGTGTGTTTTCTTTCTTCATGAAAATAAATATTTAATAATGAAGCAAGAGGAGATAAATCTGGACAGATTCTTTCCCTATATTTATCCCAACATTTCAATACTCTGATTATTGCAAGATCTCTTATAAACAGTTTGTTTCTATTTGTATCAATCCAGACCACCTGGAAGTACTATTCCCTTCAAAGGGGTGGTTGGGCCATAAACAGATACAATACATGTATCTTTTCGGTTGGAATCCAGCCTAATCAGGATGTATCAATTCAGTAGAAAACTATTTATTCCCTTTGTAAGTGTTGCCATGAAAAGGTGTAATCTATGTTCAATAAAGAACAGGTACGAGATGAAAGTCCCTAAATCTCATTAATTACCTGAGTTAATGGTTTAATCAAAATTTCATGAAAAGCCTTAAAACATACCGCAGAAATAGCATCAGATCCTGGAGCTTTATTCAATTTTAGGGTTTTTTTATTAGTTCCTTAGTCTCATCTTCAGTTATAGATTAAAAACTTCCTTTTCTTGATCTGTACATTTTATAAATAAAGTTTTATTCAGATATTTTTCAATTTTTTATGGATCAGAAAAGGATTTCTTTCCTTTTAAAGGGACTGCTCAGTCTATTAATATTAGTTGAGAATATTTTGATTTGATCCACACTAATAATTCTTATAAAGAAATACTAGCTGTTGATATTTTGTCTGGTTTTGGTCTTAATTCCCCTATTCTGTTAAAGTTAGGAACTCAAGAATTCTGTTAGCATCATTGATGGAGTACACAAAAACTTTACCACCATCCATAAAGATGTCTGGAACATTTTATGTACTCCACTGATGATACTAATAGTCCACCTGTACCTAATTTTGTATTGAAGAACAATTGTCAGTAGTTTTAAAGAAGTATCATTCCTTTGTCTCTTTTGTCTTAAAGTAAGTGAATTTTACAAGTATGCCACTTAGTTTTCTCTTTCATGTTGCCCAAGAATTTATTCTGTAAATTTCCTGAATTTCCAAAATTTCACCCATATCCAGATCAAGGTAAGTCTTAAGTCATTTTTCTATTTCTCTTTCTAAATCTTCATCAAAGTCCTCAGGTATGCTTCTGACCTTTACGTTGTTTCAGCTAATTCTAATTTAGCTTTTAGCTTAACTTGTTTAGTTCTGTATTTTGAAGTTTCTGAATCAGACAGTTCCAGATGCCTGCCTATAGCTTTTTATTTTTTTTTTATTCTGATATTTTAAGTGGATTATTAATTTATCATATCTACCATTAATTTCAACCTGAAGAGAATCAATTCTGATTCCAGATCTTGTTACTTTTGTTGGCTTAAGAAATTCCTTAAGTCAAGAGAAGGAAGGAATGGAGTCAGGCTGGGCTTCTTCCAATTTTGTTTCTTCTTTACAATGTCTCCTCCTACTCATTTATGAAAAATAAAACATAATGTTACACCCAGAATCTCTATTCTTTGAATTGAACTAGAACAAAATGTACTGTCAGGAATAGTATATCAAATAAAAGAAAATTCAGTAATACTTACATGTCATAGTGTATAAGTGACCAAATAATACAGTATGAGACCGAAAGAAATAAGCATAAAACTTAAAGCAGGACATAGGAGAGCTAATCACTTGTGTTAAAAATGCAAGCTTAAAACTTCACCAAACTTTTGAAGATCCTGAGCAGATATAAAGCATGTTTTCATCTGTCCCCAGAAAGAAAATAAGGCTGGTGACACAGAAAGAAGAACCATCTTTTATAACCATTTGCCCTACCTCAGAAAATGGTAAGACTTATAGCAAGTGCCTTCGCTCCGAGTTACTCACTGAAGATTTAAAGAGCAGCAGCTCCACAAATGTTAATCTGATTCCATTGGCAAGAATTCTCTCCTACTACTATTCATTGACAAGAGCGCCAATTTTGTATGGAGGCTAAGCAAGCAGAGGAAATCATCTTGGCTTAAGCGTACTGTTTCCTCCAGAAGGATAATTTCTACTACCTGAGCAGCCCCAACAAAACCCAGTTTTCCCTCTTCCAGTTGATCAGCTTTGAGGCTAAAATTAAAGGAGTCAGTCATGTTGCTGAAGCCCTAGATCTGAGCAGGAGAGCAGCTAGTCGACAGGGCCTTTGGGCAGGTTCTGGCAGTATGCTTCCAGGCTCCCCAGGTGGATGTAGCTTCTGATATGGGCAGGGCATTGGTTCAGGTGTGGGTGTTCATGGAGACACTGATGCAGTCTGAGATGGACCTGCTGGGTGAAACGGCTGGGGCAGAGCAAACACTTGCAGGGTTCTCCCCCCAAGTGTTGCCATAGGTGGGTTTTGAGTTTGCTGTTGCTGCTGAAACATTTGTGGCAGACCTGGCAGGGAGGCAAGATCAATTTTGGTTAGCCCTGCTGGCATGTTGTAGAACACCGTGGGCCACAGAGACTACTCTGTGCTTGCTTTCTAGAACTGTGTTTCTCAATCTTGGCAGCTTTAAGATGTGTGGACTTCAACTCCCAGAATGCTGGCTGGGGAATTCTGGGAATTAAAGTCCACCCATGCCAGCTGGGGAATTCTGGGAGTTGAAGTCTTAAAGTTGCCAAGGTTGAGAAATACTGTTCTAAAAGACATGTCTTGGCTCATAATAACCCTCAATTTGTTTCTTGCTTGTTTCTTCAAAAGATCAACACATCAGTGAAATGGTTGACTTCTGTTAGGAATTTCTTCTCTAATGAGATCCAGAAAGGTGGCTTGAGGGATCAGCCCCTGAATAAAATCCTGCAGGTAGGAATCTGTCCAATAGGAGGGACCTAAAAGCCATCAAATCTCCTATGAGAAGCCGGTTAGAATTTCTCTGCTCTGATTGGCCGGTGGCCTTCCACCAATCAGAATGCTTAGCCCAGGTAGCAACAGCAGGTAAGAGAGAGGTTTTGGCGGGAAAGCTGAATGGAGAAGAAGGAGAAAAAGAAAAGAAAGAGGAGCTTGAGGAGAAGGAAGAGACTGAGCTGGAGAGGAGAAGGTGAGGAGAAGGAATGGTCTTTTCAGTGAGATGGGAGCAGAGGAATTGTTTGCTTGTAAGAAAATAACAAGAGTCATTAGAAAGCCCTGGAAAGAAAATGAGCAGAGGAATGGTCCCCTCAGTGTGAGCAAGAAGACCTGTTAGATGAAGGTGCATTACAGTACTGAATATGGAGAGGGGGTGCTTTTGAAGGGAGAGTTTTCCCCGGCCCAGAATTAAGAAAACTGTTCAGTATTAACATTGGAAGGAACCCTCTGCAGTGTCACCATTTTCCCCCCTTCAAGTATTTTCCCTGGAAAGGGATGCCAGAGGGGAGTAAATACCTCCCCACTGTTGGATCTTTGGGTGGAAACATCCATGGTACCACATTAGTTTACAGTGACCATACGTCCTTTATAAAAGACAGTCCTTCATTTCAGAAAGCTGTCTTTTGGATTTATTTATTTTTCAAAAAACCACTTTTGTTCTTTATTTTGGTCACTTAACTTTTACTGTACAAATGGTACCACTTAATGCAGTCTTTCACATTCACGTGAAAAATATGGAAATTCAGTTGTCTTTTTAAAATAAATTTACATATACTGTTTGATTTTAGGTATCTTTATTAGAATATGGGTTTTTTGGTTTTGCTCTTGAATTTTCCTTTGTGAAGCAAAGTTATAAACATAAACATTTTTTTTTATCTTTATGAACCTCTTTTAGATTTTCCCCCTTTTCAGGTTTGTCCTTTATTTTTTCCATGAAAATATGGCCACTGTGCATTAGTTGGAAAACTGACCAGAACTAAAGAGGGGAAGAGTCCTTTAGGCTCCCCCAGGTCAGCCCAATTCCTAAAGATCTAGGGAAAGGCATTCCCAGCCTGAGAGAAAGCAAAGGGAAAGGGGTGCTACATCAGCTTTTTGAAGTATTTTGGATTTCAGATCCAGCCAGCATGGCCAGTGACAGAATTATGTGAGATGTTGCTGCCTTCCATTGAACTCCTTTTCCCTTTCCCCTGGGATTTTGATGAGGAAAGGGACACCTACCAGGCATTCATGTGGCTTCTCGCCTGTGTGCACCAGATGATGTTTTTGCAGATGAGCCAACTGGGTGAAACGTTTTTTACAGATCAGACACTGGAAAGGTCTCTCACCACTATGCACTCTCAGATGGACCTGTAAAGGAGAGGGCAGTAAAAAGGGATTACTTACAAAGGGATGGTAATACAGTAAGGCTGCCAAATCCTGACCCTCAGAATGCTTTCATGACTCTTTATATGAATGGGAAAATTCCAAAGTGAAAGATTTTCTCATCATACAATTGCTGTGGTAGAAAAAGCCCATCCCTGGTTTAATATATTATTAAGTTCTGTCATAATTTTAGGCTTTTTTGGATCTGGTAGACTAAAAAGAGGGCAGAGGCAAAAGTTAGATTTTGGAAAAGGAGGATATGGGCAGCACAGAGATTAAAGCAATTGCCGCTACCAGTCAATAGAAACCAGGATTTTAATTGTGACAGGTGTGAGATGGGATGGAGATTGAAAAGAGAAAGGAAATATTTGCAGTCTTTTATTTCTTTGAGGCCCATCAGATTGAAAATATGGGAAAATATAGCAATAGTCAAGATAATGGTTCTGCTGATTATTTTTATGAACATTACTTGGATGTTTCATTACTTCTATTGTATTTATTATAAACCACCTAGAAGTGCAAGAAGAGGCAACAAACAAATAATTGTAAAACATAAATATTCAGTGGATGATTTAAAGAACTGCAAATTCAAATAATGTAAGAAAAATATAGATGGTCATCAGCGATGATCAACTGGAATGGAAAATCAGAATTCTTCAAAATTTTGATCTACCAGTGAATGAACAGCAAGGCCAACAAACCTGGATGCTCCATCTGCTGTTTGTTTATTGCGTCATGTGCACCAGGAATCCTGGCTTGTTTTTCTTAGAAATAGTCAAAAGATGCTATTTTTTTCTGAAGAATTCTGGATTTTCTGTGCAATGTCTTTAGAAGGAAAATATTTCATCTTCTGACAATCACTTTCTCAAGTAACACTGAAAAGACTTTCATCCTGGAAAGTTTTGACTGTTAATACTGTAATTTGATTAAATGATGTATTTCTATAGTATTGAATCTGGATTTATATATTTAATAAATTATATATTTATGCTGAAAATATTTAAATATCCTATGCTTTACAAGCTCTTCTCTCATTCTTTCCAAGAAAAGGGCAATATAGGCTACTCTGCCATATATTTCCACCCATGCAAGCCAAAACTTTCAAATACTGAGAATGTTTCCTAGGTTTTCATATATAGTCTCATCAATCTGTAGTTATTGGCCTGAGATATTGGAAACAATTCCTGAAGTAGCTGAATTGTTTTTAGGTTTAAACTTAAGCTGAAACCCAAACATACTCTTGGCCTATCAAGGTATAAATTACTACAATGCTAACAGATGAAATGCAAAAGTCTTAGAGTCAAATGTGATTCTGGGTGGCTTCTTGGACATTTACATGTAATTTTTTGGTAAAATAAATAATTGGCTTGCCACTTCTTTCTTGTGAGTTCCCCCCCGCCCCCCCCAATTTCATACTCTAGGCCAGAGGCTTGCAAATCTTTTCAAGCCACAGAGACTGTTTTTGTTTTTTTTTCAATCCCAGATCTCCTGATCAAAAGGCAGTATTCTAGGAATAGAAAATAAGCTGCATTCAATTCAAGTTTTTCTTTTCGCCCTTATCTGGAGTTCCATGGAGCACAGTTTGAAAAACCTGGTCTAGCCTATAGCCTTACTCTTTCCTGCTGATCTGTCATTTTACTAATCAGATCCAATCTGGTTTAGATTTAGTGTTAAATCTTCTCCTAGTAGTTAAGATTAACTTTGCCCACTAATCAGCAGGAACTGAATAGAACAGACTTTCCCAGTATGGTGCTCCCCATGTGTGTCTGATTTTAAGTCCTATGATTTCCAACAGCCATGATGGCTGGGGATGATTAAAAGTATATTCTGAAGTGTATCATGACTGCAAAGCATATTGGTTGGAAGAAGAAATCCCTGCTTTTTATTGGAGTAAAAATGGAAAGAGTGACTAAGAACCTAATAGCCAATGACTCGCAGGGCAGGGCTGCTTGCATGCCTACACAATGGTGGCAATATACAAGGTCTGTTTCACACCTAGTAACAGGAAAGAGTAGCAAAAACTGCTGTAATAGCTCCCTCAGGATGGTCAGCCAGTGCTCATAGACATGGCATAGAGTAAGAGCTTGAAGTTATGCTTCCATTGGCAGCTCCTGTAACAATACAAGGGCAGTACACATGCACTTTCTTTTCTTTCCTTTCTTCATTAGGAGGGGGATTTTTGCCCTTTTTGAGAAAAATACACTCCTCCATTAAACTTGATTCCTTCAACTTGGAACAAATCTTTTTTGTTTATTGGTAGCCTCTTGCTTTCAAAATTGTGGACCCAGGAATACTAAATTTGCTAGTGGAGGGAAGGAGCATGATGATGCTACTGGCCAATGCCAAAGGTTCTTCTCACATGTTGACTTCCGTCTAAGGAATGAAATCTGGAGAAGAACAGTGCGGATAGGGGGGCAACTTCAATTATGTAAAGTGGCTCTCTTCATGCAACACTTTTAACGTAGTTACTGAAATAAGTCATCTTCTGGATTTGCACAATACAGTGATCTATAAACTAACCTAATGTCTGGGATTCACACAATATTCACTAAGCCATGAAAATGTAATTACACTTCAAATTAATCAAGATTAGCATGTTGTTTGAATATAGCTGCAACATTTCTAACTGACCTGTTTAAGTATGTTGTAAACACAGGCACTGAATTCTTTACAACAAAATATGCAAACTGCAGTGGAACACAGTGGGGGAAACAATATCTGATTTTCATTCCTTGACTCTGGAATTATACAAGAGAACATGCCAGTTCAGCATGTCCTTCTTTCACACAGATGCCTGCAAGCACAATCCCTTCTTTTTCTTACAGAAATGGATGGGCACCAAACTTACTTCTGTGCAGTAGTTTACTTTTCCAAGAGAAACTGAAACTCTACATTCAGTAGACAACTGCTGCTTCTGATGGAATACTATCATCAAAGAGACATACCAAAAATTGGAGTGTAGATAGTGCTATTTTTTTTCATCATCTGTTAAATTTACTATTGGTTTTTTCCATTTGGAAGGGGATTGAGATTGATATTGCCTTCCTTTTTCAGTACACTTTTTGATCAACTATCCCCATCAAAATGGGTGGCTTTCATTAACATAGGTTCTATTGATGTGTCCCCACACAATGTATCTTGGCATGGTGACAAACAGATCCCTCTAAATTTGTGCAATCATGGAAGGAGCTCCTCTACACATCTCAACCATAACCACTGGAGGCCTATATCCAGACTTTTATGCCCTCCGACATATCTGATTCCAAAAGAAAGTATAACTGTTACTATTGAAGATGTGACCAGATGCGCTGTAACTTAGCACCTCACAACCTACCACCAAAAGGGGCAGTGGAGTATGGAAAGAAAGTTCCCTGTTCCTCTCTTACTCTACCTGCTCTGTTTATGAGATTGCTAATCTCAGGGTCTTTTCCTTCCTGCCTTTGTTCCCTAGGTAGGAACCCAAGTACTCAGTTCTTGACTCTCCTTCTGGTAGGCTGCAGCTAGCTAGTTCCTAAGCTTTTCTGCCTACCTCATGTGTTTCCTGTAAATAAACCCTTCTGTTAAAGTTACAAAGCCTCTATCATTAATCCTTGCTCATGTTAGATTCCCATTGTCCAGGAATACAGACTTAAATCACTCAAACAATTACTTCTCTCAACTTCAGTGTCACAAAGGAAGGCCCTGTTGACACAACAGAGAAGAACAGAAACCTACATTATCATAGCTCTTGGGCGGAGTATCTATTATTCGCCATAGCACAAATGACACACCTTGTTATCTATAATTGTATGGGTGGCATAAGTCAATCCATACTTTCTGCTTGACCCATTACCAGTATGAAGAAAAGGGCCTGTATTAGTGATAAAGGATATGTGGGAATGGTATGTGTGTGCACACATCTAGGAAAGCAAAAGAAAGACATGGAGACTAGTTAGGAGGGAGCGGTCCCTAAAAGGAAAAGGCAAGCACTGGTAGATCAGTCCACACAGGAACTAGCCAGCAAGCCTTACATTCCCTGCAGGGATGGGAAGGGCAAAAAGCAGGGGAACAACCAATCAAGTCTTGTATTCTGAACTGAGCTTCAGCCCAGTTCCATTGCCAACTCACTGTAATCCGGACTGGAATTTCTGAAGTTGGGTTAAGAAACAGCCAAGAGACAAATAACTTAGGCTGCAGTGTGGAATTGCTCATAATTGTTCCACCCCATCATTAATAGACTGATCTGGGGTTTGGGAAAGATTAAGGTTGTACTGTTCCTAATGGGGAGGGATAATACAGGTTCCTGAATTTGTTCACATTTAAATATTAATGCTTTTTGATATACCTTCAGATTGGAAAGCTGCCCAAAGGTTTTAGCACAGACATTGCACTCATATTTAATTTTGCCATTCTTCCTATTCAGAGGGTTCGGCTTGGACTTGTTGCTTTCCTCAGACATTGATGAATAGTTTTTTGGAGTACTGAGGTTCACAGGCTCATGCTGGTAGAAAGTTGGAGAAGTAGTTTTGAACTGTTGACTTCTGGAGTCATACAAAAGGGTTGGATTCCCATAATTACAGCCCAGAAGTGAAAATGTCCCAGTATAGAAGGAGGACAGATTTGGAGATTTCTTAGCATTATATTTTCCTTGAGTCAAGATGGGAAGATAGACATTCTGATGTATCCTGGGATATGGAGGTTGTTTCTCCATGATATCCTGGGAAGACAAACTTTGGGGTTTAATTTCTCTAGGGTTGGTTAGTGATAGACCTGATGAGAAGCAGAGATCATGAGAAACCATTACAGATTTGGGGTAATGGGCAGCAGTGGTGCTGCAGATATGACAATAGGCACTGGGCATTTTGTCCATGTAATGACATTCTGAGCAGGATGAATAATTGTTGCAAAAATAGTGCTGAAGTTCCATCTGTGGCGAAGTAATTGAGTTGCATGGATGAAATCCAGGGTGATGTTGGTTTTCTCTTCCCATGTTTATCTCTCTTGGGAGACCAAGTTTCTCTTCTGCAAATCCAAACCTGGATTCTATGCAGGAACTATTAAGCTTTACAGGCTGTTTTTCAGCTGTATGGAAGACCTCTGTCATAGGTTGTATGTTTTTGTGTTCTGCTATCTTCCTTGACGGCACATCTTGTTCAACATTATCTTCATCTTCACTTTTGTCTTTCATTGTGATAACTGTACATTTTTTGTTATCTTTGGAGTTATTCTGCAGTGAATGAGAAATCACCTCAAATGAAGGTTCTGTTGGAAGATTTCTCAAGTTTAGACATTCTGTAAAGGAAGAACCACAGCTACATTTTACTATTAGTTCTCACTTTGACTGACAGGCAGTTCTCTATCTCTCCTTGGGAAGTTGAAAAGCATCTTCCATAATCATCTGGACTAAAAAAACTCTTAAAAGAAGGAGAACAAGAAGGAGAAAAAGACAGATACCCCTTCATTTTCTTTTTAGTAAATAGCAAATAACACAAAATAAGCTAGCTTTGGTGCCTATTTCTCCTAGGCAAAACAACTATACTGTATTACAAGAAATATTTATTCTCTTAATTTGCTCATTTCATTTTATTTTCTCCTCTTTGTCCAACTGCTTTTACTGCTGGGGTGCATTTTATATTAAAAAGAAGGCAGACCCCAAATACACGGCTATGACTGTAGTCATTAGTAGAATGGATGTGATCTACACAGAGTAGTATACTGTAATGTACCACAGGCACAAAACAAAAACAGTAACTGTGAGGAAAGCAAAGAATTCAAGCAATATTTTCATCCCAAACTACTCATTAAAATATAAAACATATAGTACACATTAACATTTCAGGAAAAAAAAAAGAAAATATTTAACTATAAATGGAGCATACCGTACTAGCGATATTCAATTTTTAAGTATTTCTATTACCTTTGATTAACCTAATACAGGAAGAAGATTTAATACTGAGAATTGAACACACATTTGGTAGCCTATTCTTTTAAAATGAATGGTTACTGTCGCTTTCCAGATGTTAGCTACTACAATTTCCATCACCACTAGCCATGTTGGCTGAAGCTAATGGGAATTGGAGTCCAACAACATTTGGAATGCAGGAAGTCCCCCCCACAGGCATCTTTAAAATAGCCTCCACTTTTAGTCTTGCAGAGTTCCAAATCTGTACCTGCAAAATAAGCATAAGTTCAGAACTCAGAGGGAAAAGAACAGGGCTGAATTTGAGAGAAAAAGCAACTATCACAGTAAGCATTAAGGAATATCCCTTGTTCAATGGAAATCACCCAACCAAAGGTGATTTGAAAGCAAGACAATATCAACATGGCTGGTAGACACTATAATTAAGGTACTAGTATTATAAACTTATATGGGTTTCTTCCCAGACAACTCTAGGAACTGTAATAAATTTACAGGTTGCGGTATAGATATTCTCATAGAGCAGGGCTGAGAACCCTGTGGCTATTCATATGTTGCTGAACTATATCTCTTGCTTTCCACATCATTGGCCATATTAATGGGCTGCTGAGAGTTGTAGTCTCAGGAAGCCCATAAGTTTCCTACCCCATCCATCTTGTATAGCAGAATATTTGACTCCATCTGTAAGAAAGGCATGTCTTCCCTCTCAATCTGACTGAAAATGTGAGTGGAGCAGATGGACTGCCTTACAATCTGATAGGTAGGGAACAAGGCAGTTTTTGCCTGAATTCTTGTTCTTCAAGATATTGGCAAGAGCAGATCTGTACAGTGTTGTAACACCCTCACCTGGTTCATTTGTAAGCTCCATTGAAAGCAAGTACTGTAAGTGCCTGGATACCCCATGGGTAGGCCAAACCAAAAGTTCTGTTCCTGCTAAGATGGGAGTTATAGTATAGAAAAAGATCTCCAGGTTGTGCTGGCAGGCCATCAGGTTTTGAGCATGATAGGTGGGAGCTGGATTCACGTAGCACATCCAGTTACTGAAAAAAGGGTCACTCACATCAACAACATGGTGAAGTTTTCCTTCTGCAGAATAAACCTGAGCAAGAAAGAGAAAGAGGACAGAGAATGAGTGACCTATTGGGAAACCTTTCTTCAAATGGATTCTTTTTTCTGTAGTCACACAGAGGAAGAGGCCTTGCAAACTGCATGGTATTGGAACTCAGTTCCATACAAAATAATTTACAGAGAAAGTCTAACAAACAGTAGCAATAGATTGGTAAATCTGCTTGTGAAGTGTAATGCTTTCTTACAAGTGTGATTCACACAACTTAATATTTTTCCATCTCCTTCCAAAACTCCTTGCAAGTAGTGATCTACATTTGAAGAACTGATGTTGCTATATTTTATATTTGAGATCTGCAAAGCTATGGTCCCTAAACCACTTCTTTATGGCTCCCAGAGTCTCCTAAGATAGTGCTATCAAAATGTGAAGAAACTGTTAAAAATTGGCGGAGCAATTTCCTACTGCGTTACATGAAAAAAATACATTTGACAAAATACAAAAATAAAAACTCTGAATCTGTGAAAAAAACAAAAGGGTGGAACCCCCTCTCAACCAGTTACAAACATTGAAGTTCTCACATAATCAGTGAGCATGAATGACTGTTGGAGTCAATTCAGATAGGAGGAGAAGGTAGATTGGATCAGGGTCCAGCTGGCTAATTGAGACTAAATTGGAATCTGACATAATGCAATACTGGTTGCAAGTACTGTTTGTTGAATGCTATGCTTGAAAGCCAGTTTTTCAGAGCCTGGGCCAAGATTATTATGGATCCTGGCCACTTATGAGGCTCAAATTTGCATGACGTAATGAATTGCTGGCCCCAGCCAGACCATTGTTTGAAGAAAGTATCATAACTTTTCAATTCAGACTATTCACATGGTACAACAGTTTGCTGTACAAGAATAATTTGATTCAGGCTAACTAGTTTTTGGCCAGAGCATTGTTTGTTAAACCCTGTAGTTATTTTACCTGGCTTGAAGGAGAACCATTTTCCAATGATCAGTACTTACCCTCCAAAAGTGTTTCGAGTCCATATGATTTGGAATATTCTCTCTGGTGTAGATCTTCCCAGTCAGTGGACCAAAGCATGTACCTTCAGGAATGTACACTTTGCTGATCACAGCCTTTATCTGAAAAAAAGAATATGAATCGGTCAGTGCAGTTAAGGCCCCTGCTTCATCTTCCTTGTACATATTTGGGAATGCAAAGTGCTCCAAGATAGCATATTCTGACTGCAGCTTTTTGGAGCAATAATGCCAATACAAATAGATACAGTCAGACCTGCCTCTCTGCCTCTGTCTGTCTGTCTGTCTCTCTTCCCACTCACCTCCAACTAGGTGGCAGCACTTAGCTGATTTTACATGATGTTGGCTGATTTCCAAAAGCTAAGCAAAGTTGAATCTGATTAAATAAATAAATCACCACCAGGAAATCCAGGGATGTAGGCTAAACTGAGAAATGGAAAATGTTTAGGAAGAAAGCATTGGCAAGTCTGTTTCCATATTGGAAGTAAACCATATGGATGTGTACATGAAGTCAAAGCAGTCAAGACCAACTTGAATGAGTTTTTTCTCTGTGCATGTATGCACATGCACACATGTATGAGTATTAAATACACTCATGGTTTTTCTGAAATGAAATTTGAGCTCATGTACATATAAAAGAATCAGGGACACCCAGAAAATCTATGTTGGCTGGACCTCTGCATCCTTACTGGATTCCTTACAGACATTACTTCCTCTTATAATGGGAGTTATGAAAATCTGCTTCTATAATTCTGAAGTGAGGAAAAGCTGGCTATGGAGAATTCCGATTGGCTGGCACCTGCTAGATTGTTTCAGCAACAATCATTCTAGAAAATATTTGTGGTTTGGTTTCTTTTATGAAAAATCCAGTTCTAAAAATGTATAAACTTTACATATTGATTTTGGGAATGAAGGAATAAACAAGTATTCTTGGCCTAAAGAATATCTGGAGAAGTAAGATTTATTTATTTATTTATTTATTTATTTATTAATGTCCAAACCACTCAGTGAGCTTCTTTGGCTGGGTCTCCCCACCCCTAGTATAACATCTGTTTGACATGCTGCTAGAATATGTGAAACCAGGCCTGGAATGTTTTTTTAGATACTATACCTGCTTCCTTCTCACATACTTTAGTGGGAAAAAAACTAATGCACCAGCTTCTTCTTAAATACCTCAGATGCTTGCCATCACTATGCTACTAGGAGTCCTCCTTTATTGATGCACACTAAGGTGGTGTCAGTGAAAAAAAAAGTATATGCATACAAAGAGGAATCTAGTTCAAGGAGAACTGGTTAATTTACTAGGGATTTCCATGATTCTCCTGTCAACACTGTGGATCTCTGCTGAACCTATAGCCATTCAGAGCTGTGAGCAGGATGGGGAAACATCTGTTTTCAGATTACTTTTAATGGAAAGTGGTCTATAATTTGATATAAAGAAACAAAGATGATGAAAGCTAGCAGTGGTACAGATTAGGAAGGTGGTGTTGTGTGATCTGGGAGTTAGCTAGGTGGGAAAAAATGTCTCAATAGTAGTTGAAGGAGAAAGAGAATGTGTAATTGTGCAGAGCTGAACCAATGGGACCAATGGAACTAAATGGTCCCTTGGGAGAAAGAATACTGGTAGTACCTTACTGTTGCTGTCATGCTTGAAGTCCAGATTGAGTGGCAAAGAAACTTGAGCTGGGGGATGGATGGAGTGTGGCTCATAAAGCTGGTCCTTCACAGTGTAGGTGCATTGCTCCTGAAAAGCAATCTCCCTCCAGGGGATACTGACTGCCTCTTTCATCCTTCTTCTCTCGGTCCAGCTACCATATGGAGAGCAGAATCTGGAGCAAGATATGTGGGAAGAGTGGAAGAACACATAGTTGAATCCTTGGAATGAGGGGGTTCTATGACTACCCTTTCATCATGTGTCTAGTTTACGTTTTGTTCACCAATATTCGTGGTTCAAATTATTAGTTATGTAAAAGTTATTGGAAAAATAACATATCATAACAAATCAAACAATTACTCAATTTTCTCCAGTTCTTTCTCTTCTATTCTGCTGTCTCCAGGTATTGCAATGTCCACTAGCCAGACTTTTTTTGTCTTTCTTATCAACGATTATTAAGTCTGTGGTGTTATGTGGCAGGTGCTTGTCTGTTTGAATTCTAAAGTCCCAGAACACATTAGCTTCTTCATTTTCTATTACTTTTGTCTGTTTTATGGTCCCAACAGTTCTTGCTTTTAGGCAAATAGTATTTCTTGCAGATATTCCAATACACCAATGGCTTTGTCATGCCATTGTTTGTAGTCAGTCTGTGCGATCTTCTTGCAGCAGCTAACTAGGTGGTCCTTTGCAGAGGCAGCATTTGCTGTCTGTTGCTGTCTTCTCAATTCTGGCTTTATATGCATTTATTCTTAAGGCATGGTCTTGTGCAGCCAGAATTAGCCCCTCTGTCTTTCTTCAACTTTCCTGCTCTTAGCCATTACCAGGTCTTGTTATCTGCTTTGCCTGCTAGTTTTTTTGTGTACTGGCCATGTAATACTTTGCCTTGCCATGTCTCTTTTCTATTCTTTATTTGGTCTTTCTTATAGGCCAGTTTAGCCCCTTTGGTATTCAGTAAGCCTTCATGATGTACTAGCTTCAGTGCATCTTCTTCGCTGTCCTTCAGATACTCTTCCAATATCCATTTTTCTTCTTCAACTGTCTGGTGTACTTGTAACATTCCACGCCCACCTATACTCCTTGGTAGAGTTTGTCAGTGTCACTGCATGGATGAAGGGCATGATTCATTGTCCTTATTTTTCTGGTCTTCCTATGCAGGGCTTTTAGTTCAGCTTGAGTCCAGTCCACTATTCCAGCTGTATATCTAATGACTGAAATTGCCCAGGTATTAACTGCCTTGATAGTATTTCTGCCACTGAGTTTGGACTTTAAGGTTATTATTTTAATAATAATCTTAAATTATTGTTTAATTTGTTAAATTATACATATTTAATAATGTTTATTAAATATAATTTTAAATATAATATAAAGTTTAATAAACTTTAATAATAATAATTATTATTATCTATAGCCACATTAGTTATCAGTATTTAGCTGTGTCTCATTCATTCTGATAAAAACTTCTAAGAAGTTTTCTAAATGTTCCAACCTGAAACATTAAGACTATAACACATTCAAAGCCATTCTCTGGCTGTGTTTGCACAACACACTGAATCACAAAGTAGCCAAAAATATTTTAGCCCCGCATGCTGTGCAACTGGTCTATGTGGGTAATTTATAATTCCTTCTGCTATGTGACCAAGAAAATTGTCCTAATTGATAAACTATGGTTCAGTTAACACATTATCTGAATGCAGTCATTGAGTTACCAGCTGAGCTGATATTTCAGCCCTCCTAATCTGGCATCTTGCAGATGCTGTATAGAGAATGCTCAATATGGCTTTCTGGTTGGGAATTACTGAAGTTGGAGTTCAACATATTATGAAGGCTATAAATAGCTAGACTCTGTTCTTATAAAAAGCATGTTATCCACTCAGTTAATTGCATTCTCATTTATAATGGGAGCACATGCATTGTTATATTCTGTGATTTAAATTGTATTCTTACTTGCTATTGCATTCTCTGAAATACTGCAATGCCTCTGCATTTTACCCCTATTCATGGCATTCTCCCTGGAATGAAGTGTCTTCCCTGGGCTCTTTCACCAACAAGATTCTGACAATGTGTTCTGGCAAACACATTTTGCATGGTTATTATGTGATGAAGGATTACAGATGATTAGGCAGATGTGTATAAGACAAGGTTGTATTGTGTTTCACCTAATCGAGCAGGTTCCAGTGGAGGGTTTGGAGGACCCTTGTCCTAGAAATCCAAAGAATTACGAAATATGGTAGTGGAAGGAATTACAGTAGGCAGAGACCATGACCCAAATGGAACATACTGATGGTTTTATTTGATTCACTTGTTCGAGTCAGAATATTCATATTTAATTTCACAGGTCCCCCAAGAGTGTACAAGCTTTTAAGTTTCCCAAACTCATAAAAGCAACTGTGTCTTTTCCTGGAACTGTACAGCTGCTTTAAGGAACTGCTACTGTGTAATGCTTGATCTGAAGTGTTTCAGACAGGTACTATGTTTGAACTCCTACACACTTCAATTCATCCAAAAGTAGCTCGAACTACTAGCAGTGCCCAGAATAGTCTTTTCCAACCTGAGATGTATTGGGACTGCAACTCTCATAATTCCTACTGCATGAGAATTTTCGGGATTTGCCATCCCAACCCACTTCAGTTGAGAAGGCTGTTCTAAAGCTCCTTATTTTACGATAACAACAACTTTATAAGGTAAGATAGGCAAACAGATAATGATTAATACAAGGTCACTAAATGAGCTTCATGGCTAAGCAGAGATTTGAACCTAAATCTTCCTAATCTTAGTTCAATAAGTCCAATCATTATGTTTCACTATTGACACAGAATTACCTAGAAATCATTCATCTATGTGTGATGCCCCCAAAAGAGGAAGATTAAACCAGTAAAACCACCCATGAAGGAATAGTATCTTTGATGTGGGAGCTGCTAAACAGCTAGTAAATTTGGTATCCATAAAGCTGAGTTTATACCCAAAAGGTTATGCATTGTAATTTCCTTCCCTCCACATTAATGGTGTCAGCAAAGTTAGTTTTCTTTTGACTATGTGGAAGTTAACACCTCTGGCACTTTCATCAATGGGTAAAATGAAGCTACAAGATTAGAAATTCAGCAGAAACCATGACAACAGCTAAATAAATACACCACAGTTCCAGTAAGTGGTTATGTATACTGTATGTGTGTGAATGCTACGTGGGGGGAAAGAGAACAGCTTACAAAATATTGAGCACATCTTTGAGGAAAATTTTAATAAAGTCACTACTAAGCGGTTTGACATATGTCAGATTTTTCTAGAATAAAAATACTGATACTTAATGCATTGCAAGCAAAGTCCTTTACATATGCTATCTATACCTTTTTACAACTACCTATATAGTTCTTGCAGACTAGGACGGGCAGTATTTGAACCCAGAGTGTTTTCACCTCTCTGCACAGTTGTATGCTTAATAACTCAGGAATAAGCCCAATGAGTTCTGGGGAACTTTCTTTTGGATAAATTGGTATAAATGTATAGCCTTTTTTCTTGCAAGTAGCAGGTTGATGACTATATGATAGATGCATCCAAAGGAAATAGTGATCAGAGTAGCATAGGCTGGGAACAAACACAACAGGGGAGGGTACAGGTCAGTAAGCATGAGGTAAAGGAACTTCTAACTAATTTGAATGCCTTCAAGTCCCCAGGTCCTGATGAAATACACCCTAGAATACTGAAGGAACTGGCGGATGAGCTGGAGGGACCTCTGTCAGTTATCTTTGAGGAGTCGTGGAGAACAGGGGAGGTACCAGGGGACTGGAGAAGAGCAAATGTGGTCCCCCTCTTCAAGAAGGGGAAAAAAGAGGACCCCAGTAATTATCGACCAGTGAGCCTAACATCAATACCTGGAAAGATGTTAGAGCAGATAATAAAGCGGACCATTTGTAAGCATCTGGAAGACAATGCTGTGATGGCTAAGAGCCAGCATGGCTTTGTCAAAAACAGGTCATGCCAAACAAATCTCGTCTCCTTCTTTGACAAGGTAACGACTTTAGTGGACAAGGGGAATGCGGTGGATATAATCTACCTTGATTTCAGCAAAGCTTTTGACAAGGTTCCACATGGCATCTCATTGACAAGCTGTTAAAGATTGGTTTGGATGGCCCTACAGTAAGGTGGGTCCACAATTGGCTATCTAACCGCACACAGAGAGTCAGCATTGACGGGTCAACATCGAGTTGGAGAGCAGTAACCAGTGGCGTCCCACAGGGATCGGTCTTGGGGCCGGTATTATTCAACATTTTTATTAATGATCTGGATAATGGGGTTGATGGGCTACTCATCAAATTTGCAGATGACACAAAATTGGGAGGTCTGGCAAACACCCAGGATGAAAGAATGACATTGCAATCTAACCTGGACAGGTTGGAAGACTGGGCTGAAAGGAACAAGATGTCCTTCAACAGGGAGAAATGTAAGGTAGTACATTTGGGGCGGAAAAATGTAGGGCACACATACAGGATGGGGGACTCATGGCTTGGAAGCTCTACATCGGAGAAAGACTTGGGTGTGGTCATAGACAACAAGCTGAACATGAGCCAGCAGTGTGAGACAGCTGCTAGGAGGGCTAATGCAGTTTTGGGCTGCATTAGGAAAAGCATTATATCAATGACGCAGGAAGTCATTATTCCCCTCTACTCTGCACTAGTGAGACCACACCTGGAGTACTGTGTACAATTCTGGGCACCACATTTCCAGAAGGATATTGACAGGTTAGAACAGGTTCAGAGGAGGGCAACAAAGATGATACAGGGACTTCAGGACATGTCCTATGAGGACAGGCTGAAGGAACTGGGGCTGTTCAGTCTGGAGAAAAGAAGACTGAGGGGAGACATGATAGCAGTGTTCAGGTACATAAAGGGGTGCCATAGGGAAGATGGTCAGGAACTCTTTTCCATGGCCACAGAAACTAGGACCAGAAATAATGGGTACAAACTGCAGCTACCTAGATTTCACTTAAATATAAGGAAAAACTTCCTGACGGTTAGATCTGTACAACAGTGGAACAGTCTACCTACGGAGGTTGTGGGTTCTCCATCTCTGGAGGTTTTTAAGAAGGGGCTGGACAGTCACCTCTCGGGGATGGTTTAATGGGTTTCCTGCATATTGCAGGGGGTTGGACTAGATGATCCATGTGGTCCCTTCCAACTCCAAAATTCTATGATTCTATGATTCTATGCCTTCTCCCCTTGCACTGTCTTCCCCCATCCAGCTCCCTCCGCACATGAAATCTCCCCTTGCACATCGCTACTTACTAAAAGTGCAGCCAGCTTGTCCTTCTTCCTTTGCGTTTTACCATTCTACTTCAAAATAGTTCATTCATTAGTTTTCTTTGTTTTTGGTTTTTATAAACGCAGCCCCTGAGTTTGCCAAAGATGCTCATTACCAAGGAAGGTATGTTAACCCTATATTCTCTTGGTTTTCTCCATTAAAATTTCTCACCCGCTGCCCTTCCTCATGGTGAGAACCTGCTCAAGACTCTGAAGCCCTTTCCCCACTACTGAGTTGACATGCCTTCCATTCAACCTTTATTCAGCAGAAAACTACTGTACTGGCATGAAATTGGTTGTCTCTATTGCCAATTCTTCTCCTGCCCAGTGCAGCTGCCTAGTTGCTTAGTATCATGATTTTGTTTATGAAGATTCTCAGTCATCCAGGTGGAATTGTCTGGAGGTTGAGTCATGGCAACTGGACTTCTTTTCTTTTTGGTAGATGTTTCGCTACTTGTCCAAACAGTTTCTTCTTCACTGAAGAAGCTGCTTGGACAAGTAGCGAAATGTCTCTACCAAAAAGAAAAGAAGTTCAGTATCCTGACTTCCCTCTAGGGTAATGGGTGAAAAAGCCTAACAATTTTACATGCCCTGAGGCTGTTCTTGGATGGTTTCAGAATACATAAGAGGGAAAATACTGTTTTAACGCAGTTATATCTAAGGATGATTTAGGCTTGTCTCACTCATGAGGTCAGGACAAGATGAAGAAAACATATGGATGAAAAGAAAATAGTCTCTTTCTTCTCACTGCAATTTTTCTACTGTTTACTGTCCATTTAATCACACTGAAAAAAAAATCACAAAACAAATAACATTTGCTATTTTTTTAGAACAGGTTAGTTTTCTTGCTTTGAATGAAAAGAATGGATTCATCTGATTAGTTGAAATAGTCATCCTTCTGATTCTCCTCCATGTATATTGGGCAATGCCTTGCCGAAATCAATGTTGCCCATCCAGTCCAGTCAACCTGAGAAATTCTGCTAAGGATCCCTCTTCTCTTAGATGAGGGAGCAGTCCCTGTATTACAACTTCTGAACTATGGGACATGTTTCCCAGTGCACCAAATGGTACTTTCCCTTCTCTTATTTCAAAAAATGCTTAAAACCTTATTAAGCTTTCAGCACCACTTGACTTATTGCAGGCACACATCTTTACATTTCTGTATCTATGTATTTGTATAATTCATTTTATGTGGCAATAATTCTTTTTGCTAGGTTTTTGCTTTGCTTTTACTTTTTTGTAAACTTCCCAGAGTCATTTGATTGAGTGCTTTTAGCAAGTATAGCAAGATAAATGAAATGTGTGGGCTGGGACAATTTCCCTACCCCTGAAAATAGGGTAATGATAGCTAGTTTTCTTATTTTGGAAGATTGAACTAGCACTTAAGAAGAAATACAACTAGTTTTAATTGAAATAATAATTTCAAAACACATTGGCAAATCACATTGCCCAAGGAGTTACACAGCAGCAGTGCAGGATTCAAAGTATTTCTTAACCGTATCACTTGATAAAACTACATGCTGCTTCTAGCTTGTTGCATGCCTACTAATAATAACTTTAAAAATGCTATAAAGACGTCTATATTTCATGTATAAGCACAGACATTTCACCATTTTTCAAAACATATGCATTACTCTTCTCAAAGCAGCTGACAGCATCTGGGAAGCAGGAATATTTTTTATTAGAGAATAGTCAATGGGCTCACACATCATACAAAACCAGGATTCCTTCACTAAAACATAATTGGTTCAGCTTACACCACAAGCTAAGCCAAATCACTGGCTGCAGTTGTTCAATACCCTGAACCACAAACTAGTTGATCACATCTTAAGGGAGAGAGGGAGAAGGAAGGAACTAAATTTAATCACAGCTTTTCCTCATCACATCTCATTGGAAACTAGTTGCTATTTTGAAAGGACCTAAAGAAAGTTGCACATCATGTTAGAATAAGCATGCTTTGCCACCATTATAAATATACATATGAAGAGTATATCCTATTTAACTCAATAGTAGGGCTTATATCAAGTTACCACTCTTAGTGTATTGTCGAAGGCTTTCACGGACAGAATACGATGGCTGGTGTGGGTCTTCTGGGCTGTGACCGGCATTTGACTGCTCCTGTCTGTGCTCCTGCCCTCTGAAGATGCCGGTCACAGATGCTGGCGAAATGTTAGGAAACAAACTTCCAGAACACGGCCATACAGCCCGGAAGACCCACACCAGCTACCACTCTTAGGCTTGTTCTACCTTTAAGCACCTTCCACTAACATTCTGTAATGGGATCTTTTACATATCCTTTTCCCACATTTCTCTTCATCAGTGAATGAATCCTTGATCCATGCTGATAAAAAATGTCTTGTACAAGTTTTCACAAACCTTCTGCTTTGCTGCCATAACAGTGTAAGAGGACTCTGTAACACAAATTCTTTTTGGCAAATGATGTCTTCTTGAAGCTGTAATGCTTCAACCTTTCTTCCATTCTTGTCTGATCATTGTTTAAGATTTTCTCTTCATTTGGTACAATTCTAAAGATCCTTCTCCACTGCTAAATTGAAGAGCAATCCACCATTCTTGAGTCAGCAGAAAACTATACAGGTGGTCCTCACTTACCAACTACCTCATTCAGTGGCCATTTGAAGTTAAGATGGTGCTGAAAAGAATAATTTACAACTAAGTTATGACCATTTATGACCTTTGCAGGGTCTCTCAGTCACGTAATTGCCATCACAGTCAGTATGCATTGTCCTGTCCTGACCTGTTGTTTTTCTCCCCTCCCCTTGCAGAACAGAGAAATCGGGGAGGAAGGGATTACAAGTGAGTAAGCAGGCACCCAATGGGGAATACACATCAAAAGCAACGTGCTGGTGCCAGCAGTCACCAGTGTGCTACGCAAACAGCCCGGTGTATTCCCCATTGGGTGCCTGCTTACTCTCTTGTAATCCCTTCCTTTCCAATTTCTCCACTCTGTGAGAGCTGGGGAACAAAATGGGTCAGGCACAGGAGAGATTGTCAACAGAAATTGTTTGGTTTTCTTCCCCTCCCCTCACACAGCTTACTGTCTTGTAATCCCTTACAAGAGATGGGTCAGGCACAGGACAATGCGTATTGACTGCAATTGTGATCACATGACTGAGGGATATTGCCAAGGTAGTAAATGGTCCTGAAGTTATTTTTTCAGCATCATTGTAACTTCAAATGGCCACTGAATGAGGCAGTTGTTAAGTGAGGACTACCTGTACTCATTGCCAGTCACTATCCTGCCTCTATTGCTTCTGTTCCCACTCACTGCACAAACCTGTCTTCCCTCCATAATAATGGGTGACAAAGCCTAACAAATTTTATACAAGTTGAAGCTCCTTTTGGACCATGTTGAAATAAAGGAAAAAATACTACTTTAACCCTAGTACAGCTAAGGCTGACTTAAGCCTCTCTTATTCATGGACTGGGGAATGAAATGAGGGCAAAGTCATGTGGACATAGCAGAAAAACAATAAAATACGTTGCCAAGGCATATTTATGTCATTATTAGGTGAAAGTGAGGAAAGGCTGTAAAAGGAAGGTAGTTTAGCCCATCTCTGATTTTTCCAATAGCAGAACATTCTGGGTTTGAGAGGGGATGTTTGAAGAAGCCATTGTTAATTTCTTTATTGGCCTTTGGAGGACGAAATAATTAGAAGACAGAAGCCTTTACAGATATAAAGGATGCAATGGATATCACAGAAAGAGTTGCTTGGCAAGTGGGTGGTCACATAAATTGAATGAATGAATGAATAGGAAAGAGTAAAAAGGAGGGCTACTGCATTGGGTAGAGCAGTAAGAACTAAGTTCTAATTACGATAGTTATAGACTAGGCAAGCTCTTGACATTGTATATCTATTTACTACACAGTACACTCCAACAAATTCAGCAAGACTTACTTTTCTGGGGATGTAATCAGTAATGAGATTGTGCTTTTAGCCTCTTTTCCCATCTATATATAAAAAGTTACAAATATTATCTGCTTTCACTGAGGCTTATTATGGCAAATATGGCAATAGAATCAGAAAAGCAATACATAGAAGTAATGATTTAAGCATTCTAAACATGGTTTTGTCCATAATACATTAGTATTGTGGTTATTAGCAATAACTGTTAAAATCTATTCCTGCAAAATCAATATATATGTCATTGTTTTCATTTTATCCAGGGCAGCATTTCTGCTAACCATTTTTGTAATTTGTTCCTTATGGCAATTTTCCTTTTAAACAAACAATGGTTACTTGGATATTTTGTTCATATCCACCAAACTCCTAATTATGAGGCAATTAAAACATTTTTATAATTCTATCAACATTTCATTTAAGCTTTCAACTTAATTCCTTTAATTTTCTGGTTTAATTTTGCTATGTCATCTTTTAAAATATAATTTTTTATATTTTAAAATATATTTTAAACATATATTTATATTTTTAATATTTATTCTGCCATTTTTATCAGAGCTGTTCCATGACAGTTAACAATATGTTAAAATAGTATGGTAATATAAAAAAGAAAAATGTAAAAGCAAAGAAATATAAAACTAGCACATTTTAAATTAGTTATTATTATAGATTCAGATATCTGGGTGAAAAGAGTCTCAGTTATGTTGGTAATACCAATTTAACTCAAAAGTGTCAAGAATTAACTATGTTGTAACAAGTTATTTGAAGTTTTACAATACCTAACCTTGTAACATTAGCCAGGAATATTGGTTATCTCCATGTGGCTGAAAAGCTGTACCTGTTGATTTTGACAATAATTGTTTTTGCTGAAAGTTTTCACAACCCAGTTTTGTGGCATTGTGTGAACCGTAGCTTGGGATAATATTATGGTAATAAAATGTAATACAATAAATATACAATATACTCTTGTTCTAGATAATATATTTTTACTGCAGAGTTCCTTATAGAAATTTATAATTCACAAATTCTTTTTACTTAAAAAAAAAAAAACCCTACAAAAGAGATTATGGATCTAAAAACACTTGTAATAATTCATGCTGTATCATAAGGTCTTTTCAAACTTCACCCCAAAGAAATGACAACATATGGCCATGACAAGGAGAAATTCACCAGGCGTATTAGTAGGGTGTGTGGGTGTATATAGATGCATAGAAAGAGCAACAGAATGTTGCCAAATATTCCAGCAAAAACACAAGAAAGAGTTTTGGCTTCCATAGAGCTGGCTGACCAAAGAAAACCTACCTTAGTTTGGGTTGCTGTTCCATCATCTGTAAAGTGAGTTTTGGGAGAATAAAAGGGAATCCACCTTGATGTCTTTTATGCATAGTATTTATGATTCAGTCTGAATTCACAGGATGTGTCCTTTATTCTTTGGTTACCACTTTAGGTGGGGAGGAAAGTTAAAGCAGCCCATACCACAAGGAGGAGGAAGAGAATGAGAGTGAAAATACTTTTTGTGGGTGCTTAATTTCTGAAAGAAGAGGTGCCAGGGTTCATAGTGGGGAGAAAGTTTCACTTTGTGACACAAAAACAAATTCTCCAAGCAGCACAAAGAATATAACAGTTGCCTCTGATGACTCAGTGATCAAAATACATTCTGCACATGCCTAAGGGTACTTTCCACACCCTTTCTTCTCAGGACTTCAGCTTACGAATTTGACCCAAGCTCTGATATATTCTGAAAACAAATGCCGAGAACCAATGTGAAAAATAACCAATGGTATCAATAATATGAGACAGCAACTTCCATTCGTATAAAAATAAAATTCTAATACCTGTTCTCTGCTTGAGGATATCTTTTTATGGACAACTCTGGGCTTTGTCACATTTGTGGACTTTATAGAAGTGCAAAATTCAGTCACAGGTTTCTTTCTGTAGAAGAAGAATGTAGCTCTGACCTTGAGAAGGAAGTTGGAGAAGCAAAATGGTTGGTCAGTGCTGGGAAAGTAGAAAGTGTGAGGAAGAGACTCAGAACAGCCCTATTTGACCTTGTTATCCTTAAAAAAGGGATGGTGAAGGTTTTGGCCAAGCTTTCAGGTTTGTTGTCAGCCCTTCAAGGTAGGCAGGTCAAGAAACAGACACTGCATGGATTCTAGAAATGCTACTATATTGTTGTAGTGTATATTAACAGAATCTAAAAACGTGCCCAAAGTAACATGCCTCTTCTGGAAAACATTCATTATGAGGCAGCTATATAGGCATACCCTATATAGCACCTGGGCAACCTTGGTTGATTTTGAAAAAAATAAGCAGGTTAGTAGTTGAATAGCAGACTACTAGGATATGTCAGGGATTAGACTGGGGACTTTAAAAAAACACCCTGGGAAAGGCAATGGCAAACCATTTCCATTTTGTTGCCAAGAAAACGCAATGGTCATGTCCCTGTAGTCACTAGGAGTTCAACTCATTCAAGGGAATCTTTAAAATCTGTGCCCAAGAATAAAACAGTTCAAAGCAGCCTAAGAAAGAATTTATGGTTGTCCATCATGTGTAATTTTATCAGAGAAACATAACTGATATAAAGGCAGAAGACGGCAAAGCAAGAACCAGCAGTTCCCAAGGTAAAGATGATCAACCTCTAAGAATTCCTTTAACCTGGAAAGGTGAGAAGAAAAAGTGGAGGGCTTAAGTTCTGGAGATGGATTACATAAAGGTTTCTGGCATTTTTGCTGTGCAGCAGACAGTCAACTGCTATTTTAAGGCTTCATTCTTGTCTGCAATAAAGATTCTAGCGAAGCTGAGTTGTGCCTAAGAGTCTTCTGCCAAGTCAAGAGTTGAATAAGGGGTCAGGACTGGGAAACTATTATTTATTGCTAAGCCCTGGTGAAAAAAAAAATACTCTTTTTTCTGTAAGGCTAAAGTTTTTGATGGGTATTTTGCTCAATGTATGGGTAAAATCTTCAAGTTATCAGCTTCTGGATCTGGATATGTTCATGCAGTTTGCTTAATAGCATTATAGAGGTAGTTTGCCACTGCCTTCTTCTGGGATGTTTTTTCAATTTCACAGTCAACTTACTGCTCTAGATTTCATAGTGGTCTCCTATCCAAGGGCTAACTAAGTCTGCCTGTGTTCAGTTTTTTGAGATCAGCCAAGTTTGGCTAGATGCTGCCACCTAGCTAAGTGTTTGTTCTGAAGATTCCTCAATTTGTAGAGAAAGTAATGACTGGGCTCTAAGTCAGTCTTCCTATCCTAGTGTCCTCCATTGACATATGAGATAGGGATTATGGGAGTTGAAACACATTTCTTGAGGGTACCAGGTTGGGGAAAACTGTCTTAAGCCTTTGAGGGTTATCATTCTGCAAATAATTATGTGCTAGAAACACATTTTTTGGGGAGTAAGCCCCATTAAACTTAATAGAACTGGTCTGCTGTATTAAGCCAATCACAACATTAAAAACAAAACCTGGCTTTATTATCTTTTGTATAAAGCTTTTGTTTGAGACTTATAGTAAACCAGCAGATGTGATTTTGGAATGTGGCATAAGACTTGATTACATATTAAGGATCTCAAGTTGATGAATGACCTCAACTCGAAAGGAGTGTGTGCATGTGTGGTGTTAAGAGGAGGAGACATTACAATATTGATCAATTTCAGTGCTGCATTTGGGGCCTCAAGGCCATATACTGTACTTTCTAGGGGTCTCTGATCCCCTTGCAGTAGTCCTCCCCATTACTTCCTCTATTTGTCTTCCATATGTCACTCTTTTTAAAAACCCATCTGGCAAGGAAAAAGCTCATTTCCTACTCATTACTGGGTGTAAGATTTTGGGAGTTGAGACCTGTACCCTGTGGTCTAGCCTTACAATATCACTAGTCAACTTCATCTGAATTGGAGAAACTTTTTTCCAGATAAGGATTGATTGCAAGAATGACACCAATCTTCAGCAAAAATGACGTTTCCTATCTTGAGAGAAACCACACCACTCTTTCCAAGTCTGTGTGGAATAAGCCTGTGTCTATCCATTGCATGATTGCAGATGAATGTGCAGGTCTGGTATGTACAGTACAGGTAGTCCTTGGTTAACAATCATTATTGAGACCAGCAACTCCACCACTAAGTGATGTGGTCGTAAAGTGGAAAATCATATGATGGTGCCAACTTACGATGGCAGTGCTGGCAGTTCTGGCAGTTCTGGTTATGGTCATTAAGCAAATCACTCACAGTCATTAAGCAAGATATCACATGATCACAACTTGTGACCTCCTGCCAGTTTCCCCATTGACTTTGCTTGTTGTAAGCCAGCTGTGAAGGTTGCAAGTAGCAATCACATGACTGTGGGACCCTGCAACTGTTGTAAATGCGGGCTGCTTGTCAAATGCCTGAAGGTCTACCTGTATACACACTTGATCTTAGCCAAAAGGCCAAGAAGGCAAACTAGGCAGCCAATGAATGGTGGTCCAATTCAAAGTGCGGGTACAGGTACTCCTTGCTTAATGACCACAATGGAGACCAGAAAATTGGTCATTAAACAGGATGGTCATTAAGTGAGTCACCACCTGACTGGACCCGATTTTACAATCATTTTTATGATGGTCCTAAAGCAAATAACCACAGCCATTAAACGAATCACGTGGTCATTAAGTGAATCCAGCTTCCCCAATGGACTTTTTTGTTGGAATTTGCTTAACGACCACGTGATTTGCTTAACAACCATCATAAAAAAGGTTGCAAATCGTGATCACGTGACTGTGGGGGATGGCATGATGGTTTGCAATAGTCGTAAGTCCGAGTACAGGTCGTAAAGCACTTTTTCTGAGGGTGTCAGAACCTAAAACCACCGTTAAACAAACAGTTGTTAAGTGAGGACTACCTGTACTTAGCTTTAAAGCTGTAGTTAAGTGGGGATGCAACTACCTGAACATCCTTTTTTAAAGTTATTTCAGTGTACCTAACTTCTGCTGAAACTGCTTTTTAAATATCGCCTTTACCAGAATAAGATTATTCAGTTGTAAGCTTTTTCACAGCAGCATTCCAATTGTGCGGTCCTGTTTCTACAGAAGCTAGCCTGATTAATTCTTCCAAGTAGAACATTATAGACAATAATATAAGTAGGAAAAAAAAGGTCCTTTTTAGCAAGTCCCGTTACTGTTCACTGATAGCCCTACACTGTCTCCTTGAACCAGTATCTTCCTGCTAAGACTTTCTTTTTCTAGCGGCAGCAGGTGGCAGCATGTAGCCTCTTTTGGCTGATATTGAAAAAGGCTGGAAGGGTAGGACCTGGCTAGTACATGGATGGAGACCACCAGAATATCCCAGGGCTTGTAGGCTAGATTGTGAAGGTGGAAAACCACCCAGAAAAAAAGGAATGGCAAACTGCTTTTATCTTGTTGCTAAGAAAACTACAGAAACATGTCCATAAGTCATCAGGAGTGAAACGCAACTCAAAGAAGTAATTAACTTCCTTTTTGGAAAGAAGGCAATTGTTCCACAAGCAGTATAAATTTGATCAGTTTTTTTATTTACTGAATTTGCATGGTTTTATTAAATAACTTTTTTTGTAATCGGCTTTTTGTCTTGTTTTTGTTTTTGTTTTCCTTAGATTTTAATTTACATGCTAGATTATTGAATCTAGATACAATTATTATTTCCCATAGTGCCTTAGAGTGATGCTATCTCAAGAGTATTCTCACAGATTCACATGGCAGTAAGGTTTAACTGCCTAGTCTAGTGCAGAGCCAGATTTACTTATTTATAAGGGTAGGGGAATTAGGACTTGCTACTGCAGAGGATCCTTGCAAATGCCTAAGGAATTCATCCTTCATCTTAACGCAGGCATGCCTTTCTAATAATTGCAAAAAGAAAAAAAAAGGAAAAGGACAAAAGGATGTGCAAATATGTCTACAATTTGCATGTCCTTAGTTAATGCATACAATTAATTTAATGCAATTTAAAATATCAATAATTTTAATGCCAATGTAATTAATTTCACCACAGCAGGGAAGACTGGCTAGATGACCTATATATCTAGTGTCTACTCTGCGAGTTCAGAATAGACTTGCAGAAGCCCATGCTCTTTTCCTTTAACTCTGACTTGGACTGTACAGCCCTTCAGAATGCAAGGATGGGGACCCTTTGGCCCTCTGGACGTTGATAAACTACATCTCCCAGCACTCTTACGAAATATGGTCAATTAGGGTAGAAGCTGGGAGCTGTAGTTCGGCAACATTTAACAAGCCACAGGTTCCCCACACCAGAAATAAAGAAGTTTTTTAAACACTAAGGCTGTGCATGCTGCAGAAATTATTTTGAAACAGTACGTTGGATCTCAGGCAAGGGCAAGTACTGCAATTTTCTGCTATTCATTAAAGGAGTATGACTTTTTAAAAGGTGCTGCTTCTTAAGAGATGGATTAATTTTAATGTTGATTCCTTAAATCTGTAGCATCTTTTTCAGCCTTCCAGTGAAGCCTGGAAAAAAAAGTGCAGACTACAGTACTTTAATGAACACCAGGGAGGTGCTGCACTTGCACCAGGTCAGAACTGCTTCCAAATATTTTTTGAAGTGTGTACAATCCTATTGAATACAGAACCTTTTCTTGGAAAGTGAGCACACTTTGGAGCACAACCTCTACTTTAGGACAGAAATTCAGTGTTCTATTTGTCAGAAGGAGCACGTTTACCTGCAAACGCTTGCCATGCATTTTGAAGAAACTTAAATATATATTAATATCTAAAGTATAACTGGCAAGCTTTGGAAGGTGACTATGTATAATGTTTTTGAGGATTAAGGATACAAACTCATGATGAGGAAATAGGATAGGAAAATATCAGGTAGGTAGGCTTGACTTTCCTTTTTTAATGTTTTTTAAGTGTTCTTTTTAAAGAATTTTTAAAATGAGATTTTATGAAGTTTTAAGAAGTTTCTTATTTAAAAAAAAAAAATCAAGAATATTTTTTTCTAAAAGAACCCTCTCCAGTTTATTTTGGGGCTTACATTTCATTTTTGTGAGTTTCTCAACATGGCAAAAAACTACAGTTGATTTTTGGAAGCCTTCTGAGGATTGCAAAAATTAAATAAATAAACAAACAAACAAACAAATAAATAAAATGGGGCTGCATACAATCCTGGAATCCTTATTTGTTTACCAGATTCTAAAAAGTGAGTCCATATCATGGCCTTCCTTACCTGGATGCATTGGATCTAAAACCCTCAGAATTCCCCAACCAACAGTAGCTATTGAGTCTGAGCCTTCACTTCTCAACTGGATAGTTAGTTGTGTTTTGTGTCACTCTACTGGTTAGATTCTTTGGTCCTTGAATTCACAATAGGAAAAAAAAAGGCTGGAGTTTATCACACCATTTATAATTCATACACTCCTTGAAGCACTAGTTAAAATTCCTTTCTCAGTTATAATTATTAAAAGTGCAAAACCTTGTCACTCTGGATCTGACCACTTCCTGGTAGCATGAGAGGGTGAGAAAAACTCCTCTGTTTTCACCACACAGGTAGTCCTCAGTTAACAACCATAATTGGGGCTGGCAACTCTGTTACTAAGCGATGCAGTTGTAAAGCGGAAAATAATGTGACCATGCCAACTTACGACAGCAGTTCTGGCAGTTCCAGTTGCAGTTGTTAAGTGAATCAGTCATAGTCATTAAGCAAGATGTCATGTGATCATGACTTGTGACCTCCTGCCAACTTCCCCATTGACTTTGTTTGTTGGAAGCTAGCTGTGAAGGTCGCAAATGGTGATCATGTGACCGCGGGATGCTGCTACTGTTGTAAATGCATGCTGGTTGCCAAGTGCCCAAATTGCCATCACATGACCATGGGGGCACTTCAACAGCTGCAACTTCAAGGGCCAGTTGTAAGTCTCCTTGTTCAGCACCATCATAACTTTGAACAGTTGCTGAATGAGTGGCCATTAACGGAGGACCACCTGTATATAACTTTATATACTTTGTCATGACTATTAGATTTTTCTAGCCATCACCAAAAGAAGTTTCCTTCAAGACAGATCATAAAAGGGGAGGGCAGGAAGTGGCCTCCTCTTCTTCCAAACAACAGATGATGATGATTCCATCATCTGGTGGATGACTTTACTGGATCATCCACTTCCACCTAGCTCATTCCAGATTTTGCTAGAATCACAATTTCATTAAGAAAATAAACTTGGCAAATGTTTTTAATTAATGCACCCAGATCTTTATGTTAGTATTAGGCCGATCAACACAATCTAATCTTCTATAGGAACTGCAAATGAGAAGGAGGGCTGAACAGAACCTTTGTGTTGGGTGATTTTTGTATTTCACTGAAGCCCATAAATTCAAGTCACCCCTCCTTAATGAATGTTAGGCTTGCTATCTTACCTGACTATGCATAATTTCAAATTGTTTAAAGAATCAATGAGAATGCAGTATGCTACATAAAAAGCTATAGTCTTCAAAAATCAACTTTATTTCCAATAATTTGTGTTAAAATACATACATAATGGTTAAAATTTAAAATCCAGACCATACAAACCATAAACATGTACACCAGGAACCAAGCATTCCAGACTTCTACCTTTCATACAGATAAAGGGCTGGTCCATTAAATGGTTTATTTACATCTTTGGAATATTCAGAAAATATTCCATAAATTAGGCTTATTTTGATATAGCAGATTGTGTGAACTCAATTCAGCCACTACATTTTGTAACTCATAATTTATTGCAGGAGTGGCATTTGTGCCATTGCTTGTAATTTGCTCAAATACCTCCCAGTGATCAGCTGGGAAGTATCACTAGGCCTTTTGGTGATGCAGTGATTCCACTGAAATGGGTGAAGCTGTTTTTTTCAGCCCAGGTTTGGTCTTCAGTGAGGGAGTGAAGGAATGGAACTGGGAAGACTCTTGTATTTCTACTCTTAAAACACCTCTAAAATGGCTGCTTTTCAGGGGCATGATTTGGGCCTTTTATGCCACAGGGAAGTTAGAGATGGAAAGAGGAATCATTTGCCTCCACCCTTATTTGGAAAAAGAACAAATGCCCCAAATGTACCATTGAACATTAGCCATTAAGGTTTAATGGGGGTTATAAATGGGGTATTAAGAAATGTGTGCTGCTTGTGAGCTGTGTGGTTGTCCACTCTTGGTTTGTGGCTTACTGTTTTGTGTGAATGGTAATTTGTAGTCTAATTTCTTTTAAAGCTGGCCAGATTGGGTTCCACCATAATGTGTCAATCAGCCATGGAATGAAGGAGGGATGGCAATAAATCCTTTTGAAAAACTCACTTTGAAGTTGGATTCCAGGTGGAAAGTTTACCTAAGAGACATTTTGTGCTTTTATGAGCAAGGTAAAAGGCAGAAGTCCAGTAGAACAGTTCCACAGTACAGACATTCTGTGCTAGGAAATCTGTATCCATTTTTTTCAAGAGCTGGGACTGAGGCCCTGCCAGGGAACTTTTTAACAGCATGAGGGAGGAAAAGGCTCCCTGCCCTTTTCTTATAAACAGTATATTTTATCTTTATAGATTGTTTCCTTCCACTACCCCTAAACCTCTACCCTCAGTGCCCTTGCCCACAGCCACATTACATTACAGGAAAAGCAGAAGTAAAACACTCCCAGCAGCAAGAGAACCCATAGTGAGAAACCACAGTAATTCAGAGCAGAATAGCACTATACGGAAAGATCAGAAATACAAGCAAAATCTTGCAAGCAAATGTGCACAGAAGCAGGCTGCTATGGCTGCTACCATCAATTTTTTTTCTGTATGCTTGCCACCTTCTGTATAGAAAACCTACAAAGAGTTGGGTAGCAGCCCTTTTCATGCATTCTAAGCTCTCCATTTTTTTTTAAACAATCAGTGGCAAACACACACAGTCCGACAGATGGACAAAAGACTCAACAAGGACTTGCCTCTTTTTTTGTAAGATGGAGGAAGAAAAAAGGATCCTAGAAGCAAAGGAGGCATGAAGTAGAAAGTAACAAAGTGAGACTGTACTGATGCAGCTAAAAGGAAGGGGAAAAATACTGGCCCTAAATTACCTTTCTCCAACCCAATGATTTCTAACTGTGTTGGAACTGCAAGTAGTTGCTCCTCTACCACACCTGAAGAGTGCCTCGCTGGGGAAGGCAGTATCTTTCCATTGGAATATGGCAAAATAGAGGCCTTTAAAAGCTCAGGGAACAACGTAGAAACTACTGCAGATGAGCTTTCATTTTCTGATGAGGTGGGCAAGCTACATACCATAGTGGAAGATAACTTTTACCTTTCTTCCAATGTCCCATAGAAGCAACTAGCAATCTTGGAGGATCAGTTCTGGCAGTGTGCGCATGTGTGGGGAGTGAGAGCAAGACAGAGAGCTTGCATGTGAGTACAGGTTTGTCCTCCTCTCCCTAATTGTGGCAGAAAAATGTTCCAGTAATCATTTTTATATGATGTGTCTTTCTGACATTGCCTTTGTCTCATACCCAACCCGTAGCTGAGGCATCTTAAAGTTGCCTTTAGCTCTTTAAAACAGCTAAAGTACAATTTTTGCTGTGGACGTGGTTAAAGATACATCATTAACAATGTAGTTAATGATATGGACAAAGTCTAGGATCTGCTCAACTCCTGGTAGCCAGTTTACGCTGCTCTGGACATACACTTCTATCTCCAGTCACTGGGCACTGTCTCCCAGGATCATTTTGGCTTTGGCTGTAAAAGAGACCAGATACCAGACTTCTGCAGAGGTGGCTGCCTACAGAATGCCTGACCAGCACTTTCTTAATTGCACGTCAGGTCTTATGTGTGCTTGTTCTACACATCAGTTTAGCACACTTTTGAAAGGTTAGATTTATTTTTTAAAAATAGGCTTATTGCTGTAGCAGCATACCTCTGTTTAAAAAACTAGACTGGCCATTTCTTGAGAAACAGCTAGTCCTGTGCTGCACGTAAGGTTGACCAAAACAGGGAAGGAGAACTGGGTTTTGCCAGCTGTGAATTACGGTTTGGTTACCAGTGAATACAGTAAAGGTTTCCTGCTGCTTCTGCTGACAAAGGATTTTATGTCATGTTTCTGTTTCTATTACTTGTATGGTTATACACACACACTTGTGTGTGTAAATCAAGTCACTTTCAGTGACTCCATAGACATATTCATGTAATTTTTTCTTTTTTCTTTTTTTATAAATGTTATTAAATTTCCAAAAAATACAAGAAGATCAAAAAAGAAAAAAAAAGAAAGAAAAGAAAAATCAATAAAGAAAAGGCATAGAAAAAGAAAGGTAGCGTCTGACTTTCCTTGGTACAGGTATAAATGTAAAATATATTCACCTCTTACTCTAGTAATATTCGTGTAATTTTCTTGATAAAGATGCAGAAGTGTTACTTTTAAGGTATGTTTTGCTTCCCAGTGTAGCCTACAGACCTGAGCTTTCCTGGGGAGTCTCCCATCCAAATACTAACCAGGTATAGCACTGCTTAACTTTTCAGAATCAGCTAAGTACTGCCACCAAGCTGGAATGTCTGTCTGTCTGTCTATCTATGCTGTTGAGATTTGGCAGAGTTTGGGATTAAAGAGTTGCTGGCAGATGCTACCAATAGGGCCACTCATATTATTAAGTACTGTACCTTTTACCCCTCCAAATGTGAAGTATTGGACACCCCTACTTTCTGCCTCTCACACTTGTTAATTAGACTGTCTTTCAAGTCAGTTTTGAGTTTGTAAGGCTCAATAATAATTTATAAAATGATCTATCTATCTATCTATCTATCTATCTTATTTTAATAATGATATTCACTCAGCATGCTTAACCAGATCATTTACAAATCTAGCAGCTGCACTTATGCCACATGCAAAGCCTTTAACCTTGGTTAGTTTTTTGGTGACTTAGCATGTATGAACCCAGCCAAAGTAATTAACTTAGGGTTCAATATATTGTACAAACCCCCAAAACAGATTAGTTCAGGTTAATTAAGTTGTGTGAACATAGATGAAAATCACATCCCTTGTCTGTCCATTCTGTTCAGAGGCTGATCTTTTATTTTTCTATTTTTGAGTGGGTGCAACTACCTCTGAAATGCCTGAATGCTTCCTTTGTTGTTTTAAGTGTGAAGTTTCAGAACTGATATTTATCTTTGTTGTTTTTTTCCTAATCAATTTCTCTTTTGATTTTTTTCCTCTTCTGTTAACACCTTAGAGCAAGAACTGGTCAAGATAGGAGATGCAGTTTCCAGTTGAAGCATGAATCATGAACCGGATGTGTGATGGTAACAGGACAAAGATAGTTGTGGTAGAGAAGTATCTCATCGTGGCCTTACTTTGCAAAGTTGCAACAGCTCAAGAAAAAACAAAAAAATTAGCTCTCTAGACTGTGCAAACTTTGCTGCTTGCCCTCCTGCCACCAATGCAGCTTTTTACCAAACAGTGGGCTAATAAATCCATCATCCAAATCCTGTTTCCACCTTAAGTTTTGTAGGTAGATTTGTGTATGATTTGTGGTAGTTTTATCTTGCTTTAGAGTCTGCATTACCTTTCATTGACGGTGATTGCCAGGTATATTTAACTCAATTATTGAAACTAACTGATTTTTTGTGTTCACAAGTGCATTGAACCATAAATTAGCCAAACAAGTTGAATCCACACAAAAAAGATAGAGATACAAACCTAACCAAGGTTAAACAAACTAAGCTTTATGTATTGACTTCATGGCTCCTTCATGAAGAGCAGATGGCAGCCATGGCCAAGAGAGCTTTTGCACAACTCCATCTGGTGCACCAATTGCACCGGTATCTGGATAGGGAGCCCTGCTCATAGTCATTCATGCCTTGGTCACCTCCTACTTGGAATATTGTAATGCACTCTACATGGGTGCTGACCATCTGGAAACTACAATTGATCCAGAAAAGTGTGGGTAGTTATGGGTATATCATGATACACTCATGTAACACCACTGTTTTACTGCACTAGCTTCCTATAAGCTTTTGGGTATATTTCAAAGTGCTGGTGACTACTTATAAAGCCACTTTTGAATAGGATACCTCCCATGGTTTGGCCCCAAGCTTGTTGGCCTTCTTTAAAATCCTAATTTCCCCCCAGGCACCAGACTAGGACATTGGATGAGCCTGTCTGGTAAATGATTTTGTAATGTGAATATGTTGTGATTTGGCCTTGGTTGCCTTGTATGGTGTTGTGCCTAAATAAATAAATAGTACAAATGCAGCTGGTAAGTCTTTAACTGATTTGGATGTGTTCATAATAATTATGTTTACCGTACATGTATTTATGGTGCTTTTCTTAAAAAGAAATCATTTGTGAATGCCCCAGGAAATTTAAGTCATTACACAAAATTAATAACTAAAAAATAATAATATTTACTGTCATACATTTTTATCCCACTGCAATCTGAAGTTTCTCAGCAACCGATCAAGGCTTTGTTTGGCTAAGTGGATTACAAGTTGAGTTGCCCAAGATGGAATGGTCCATATTTTTAAGCCTTCAGAGCATTCTTCACCTGGCAAAGTATAGTAAGCTAGCTCTACTTCACTTAGACACCCTCTGGTTCATTTCTGCTGTCTGAACTGGTGAGGATCTGCCCACAGATCCTATCCTTATGGCAACACCAAGCATCATCTTACCCAGGTTGCAGAACTGGTTGTATTGTTTCTCTTCCTCTAGCTTACATATTAGAAGCTCTAATTCAAATAAGTAACTTCTTTTATTTATAAGTACTATACTTTTGGTGCCATCTATTGGCTAAAAGGGATAAAAGGTTTTATCCCTTTTAGAATGTATTAGATTTAGTGGCCTATTTTAATTTTTATGTCACAGCAAGGAGCAGGGGTGTCCTCAGGATACGGTAAAAAAAAATCAAGATGGCTGCCATGACAGTGTGGTCAAAGCTCCGCCCTGTTTTTGTGTGATGCACATAAAAAGTGGTTGGTCATATTGTTGTGGCCATCATCTTAACTTTTTTGACTATACCCTATGGACACCCCTGTGGCAACATTTGGCTAACCATTGTTCTCAAAAAATACTTAAGCAGGATTAGTTAATTAGTACTTGGATGGTTAACCCCCAGGAAATGCCAGGGCTGTAGGCTAGTCTTGGAACCTGAAGAAACATAGCTAAGGAAGGCAATGGTTAACTACTTCCATAATGTTGCCAAGAAAACTTCATGGACATTTCCACTTAGTCATCAGGAGAAAAGCCTGGTTCAAGCAAGTCTTTGCTTTTTATTTGGAAAGAAGGCATTTGCTCTACATGAAGAGTAGGTTTATGGATGCTTACTATATCTGCCTGCTTTATTAAATGGCTTTTTAAAATTATTTTTGTTTTGATTTTATTTAAATGTTTGTATTGATTATATTGGCAAATGACTACCCTATGGTTGCCACGGTAGCCACATTCCTGGGTCCTTGTGGTGACCAGGAGTCAAACAGAGGGAATCTTTATTTTTATACTTCATTTTTTAATTTGGTTTTTCTTAGGTTTGCTTTTTGTTACCGCTAGCCAGTACTGGGCTCCAAAGAAAAGCTTCTGTGTGGCTCCCAGGCTTGCTGGACAAAGGAGAAATATCAGAAAGTTTAACTGGAGACACTGAAGAATTGTAATTTGGCATAGCATATAAGTGGATCCAATCAGGTGTACCTTGGACAATAGCCACAGTTAATCAAACCATAATTTAGTCTGATGTGCAATCTCAGCTATTGAGAGCTTCAAATTAAGCTTTTCTTAGTTGATTAGATTTTTGGAGTTCCATATTTCACTGCCTTCTATTTGTGTAATCTTCATGTATTTTTCTACATATACACACAATATGTCTTTTAAGGAGAAAAAGTCAGAACAGCTGCATAATATTATTTTACTAATATGTCTAAGAGCTGTCCGTCACTGCAGACCAGAATTTTAGGGACATCTGATTGGCTTGCACTGGATTTCAGCTCCCTGAGTGGATGAAACCATGATCTGATCACGTTCGGCTGTTTTTTTGTTGTTATCTGGCAGTCCTTTATAGCAGGAATAGGTACTCTGTGAGCCATGGATTGCAAACCTTTCTTGCAACTGCCAAAACCTCTGGAGATCACACTGCTGAATTTCAGCAGTAAACTGTGAAAGGCAGAAACTCAATTTCCTGCTGCTTTTCCAAACAAACAGCAGCAAAAAGAATGGGGTGGGGTGGGGGAAGATGTCCAAGCATTTGGGTAGCCTTAATAATACCCTAAGATGAAAAAGAAACCCAAAAGTTGTAAATCCCTGACATCTGATTTCAGTGAATTGTATTTTTGAATGTTATAAAAAAAGGCTGACCCATGGCCTTTGAGAATGTCCTTCCCTTTTCTTTATAGCAAGAGAAATCGCTTTATAAACCAAAGATAAGCATCCTGCAAATCAGCCAAATGGTGACAAGCATTTAGCACTTGTAGGTGGCTATATTTTAAATATGGGATATCTTAAGACACATGGATGCATTTACACAATATCACTTGGTAGCTGAATTAACCTGTGTTCTGGATATGAATATATTATATGAATGCAATTGTTGGGTTTTTATCTGACCTGGTGAAGTGTTGTGTGAACAGAGTAAATCATGTTTTCCTTATTGTTAGTATACTGGCCTAATGAAATGATACAGCATGATATGAATATATATGTAAGTCCAGTTTAGTACCTAAGAGATGAAGATTTCACCCACCACACATAGTTATTATTATATATATAATGTTAAATAGCCAAATGGGGAAAATAATATTTGAACTAATTATATTCCATACTGTAAGTTCGGGGCTAAAATAGTGCTACATTCAGGAGATTCTGTGGAAGCCCACCTCTGCCTTTGCTGAATCAATATATCCAGAGCAAGCCATATCCTCTGTGATTGGAGTGGACAGCTGCCTGACAGCTCCTCAATCACTTCTTGAGAATCATTATAGATACTGACCAGCGCACTGGTCACTGAGGGACCCCAGGAGGTGGGAGAGTGTTAGACCCTGACCTCCAATATTGATTTTTGCCCCTAGGCAAAGGTCATTGATGTGCAAATAAAGAGCAGCAGGGGAAGACAGCAGCCTGGAACTGCGCACCAATGATGAGGGGCCCAGAGTTTAAAGTTTTTGTGGAGCTGAATAAAGCTAGGTTGTGGAGCTGATGATGACAGCAGTAGAGGTTTTTAGTATGGTAGATCTGGAGTCTACCAGATCATGGATGGCCAGCTATGCTTTCTCACAGGCCTTTTGTTTTCTAGGCAGGGATCCTCAAAAGTGTTTCTTCACACATGGAAGCCTCAGGAGGAATCAAAGGTCATGGGGAAGTTAGTTTCCTTACCAATAAAGGCTTCAGTCTTATGAAACACATGATGTATGTGTAGTATTACATACAATGACTTTTTTTAAAGGGCTTATTCAAAGTGAAATACCACACAATAACATTTAAAATTTAGGTTGAAACCAACAATGTACTGCACATCTGCAAGTTTTTCTTCCCAGCAGGTAGTAATTGATGTCCACTTGTTTTCTCAGGTGATAGTACTTTTCCACAATAAGAGCCGTAGCAGCAGCAGCAGCAACAAAACTGATGTGCAGGATGATATCTTTCTGATGTATAATTGTGACTGAAATTATTAATAAACACAATTATAATTACAATAATAATAACATCAAAAATAAATATATTGTGTTCCACATCAAAGATTTCTAGGAGCATATTAAAATATAATAAAAGCCCAATAAAAACAAATTAATAACTCAATAAAAAATAACACCATATATGTAAATTAGAGGAGGCACATACAACTGTTGTTATAATGTGTGACTGATATTGGCTGGGTTTTATTAATTTGTAACCCATCTTTAATTTGTACAAGCAGTTAAGAAGCATATTTCTGTCTTTAATGACTGGTTACTGGTTTCAAGACAGTCCAGTTTATTTATTTATTTATTTGTGCCTTCGAGTCTGTGTTGACTCATGGCGACTGCCTGGATGAGTCCCTACTGTTTTCTTGGCAAGAAGTGGTTTGCCATTGCCTTCTTCCTAGGGCCAAGAGAGAGTGATTGGCCCAAGGTCACCCAGCTGTTGGCTTTGTACTTCAGGCAGGACTAGAACTCATGGTCTCTCAGTTTCTAGCCTGATGCCTTAACCACTACACAAAACCAGCTCTCTAGACTCAATAAAATTTGTGCAAGTGTATATAAACAAGCTTTAAGATACACTCTTCTCCATTTTCTCTTCAATGATCCCGTGTTTTCTGCTCAAAGTCCTGTTTGGATAAGCTCTGCCACATGACCATCTCTGCCATTTTTATCCATCCTCAAGTCATGTTGGGCCAATAGGGATAAGAATCCATGGACACTGAGAAGTTGGCAGCAGCTATAAAACCAGCAGCCCTAAGATCTCAGCTTCTATCTGGCTACAGAATGCAACTGGTTCCCGGCTGCTGCTTTTATAGTAAAAATACAAGTTTCATCCATAGCAGAAGTTCAGGGCAAAAGGTCAGGGAGAGAAAGCTTGATTGTTCCAAGACAGCAAGAAAGCAGAGTTCCACCATTTTGCTGTTAGCATTTTGTGATGGATGGAGCATATCCAGGAGCTGAGTGGTGCTAAATTTGCCATATACAGGTGAAACTCGAAAAATTAGATTATCATGCAAATGTTCATTTATGTCAGTATGGCAACTCAAAAGGTGAAACCAATATATGAGATAGACGCATTACATGCAAAGCGAGATATGTCAAGCCTTACTTTGGTATAATTGTGATGATTATGGCGTACAGTTTATGAAAACCCCAAATTCACAATCTCAGAAAATTAGAATAGTGTGAAAAGGTTCAATATTCTAGGCTCAGAGTGTCCCACTCTAATCAGCTAATGAATCCATAACATCTGCAAAGGGTTCCTGAGCCTTTAAATGGTCTCTCAGGCTGGTTCAGTAGGAATCACAAGCATGGGAAAGACTGCTGACCTGACAGTTGTGCAGAAAACCATCATTGACACCCTCCATAAGGAGGGAAAGCCCCAAAAGGTCATTGCAAAAGAAGTTGGATGTTCCCAAAGTGCTGTATCAAGGCACATCAATAGAAGGTTATGTGGAAGGGAAAAGCGTGGTAGAAAAAGATGCACAAGCAGCAGGGATGACCGCGGCCTGGAGAGGATTGTCAGGAAAAGGCCATTCAAAAGTGTTGGGGACTTTCACAAGGAGTGGACCGAGGCTGGAGTTAGTGCATCAAGAGCCACCACACACAGACGGATCCTGGACATGGGCTTCAAATGTCGTATTCCTCTTGTCAAGCCGCTCCTGAACAACAAACAACGTCAGAAGTGTCTTACCTGGGCTACAGAAAAAAAGAACTGGTCTGCTGCCCAGTGGTCCAAAGTCCTCTTTTCTGATGAGAGCAACTTTTGCATCTCATTTGGGAACCAAGGACCCAGAGTCTGGAGGAAGAATGGAGAGGCACACAATGCACAATGCTTGAAGTCCAGTGTGAAGTTTCCACAGCCTGTGTTGATTTGGGGAGCCATGTCATCTGCTGGTGTTGGTCCACTGTGCTTCATTAAGTCCAGGGTCAACGCAGCCGTCTACCAGGAGATTTTGGAGCACTTCATGCTTCCTTCCGCAGACGAGCTTTATGGGGATGCTGACTTCATTTTCCAGCAGGACTTGGCACCTGCCCACACTGCCAAAAGTACCAAAACCTGGTTCAATGACCGTGGGATTACTGTGCTTGATTGGCCAGCAAACTCGCCTGACCTGAACCCCATAGAGAATCTATGGGGCATTGCCAAGAGAAAGATGAGGGACATGAGACCGAACAATGCAGCGGAGCTGAAGGTCGCTATTGAAGCATCCTGGTCTTCCATAACACCTCAGCAGTGCCACAGGCTGATAGCATCCATGCCACGCTGCATTGCGGCAGTCATTGCTGCAAAAGGGGCCCAGACCAAGTACTGAGTACATATGCATGCTTATACTTTGCAGAGGTCCGATATTGTTCTATTTCCAATCCTTGTGTTATTGATGTCATGTAATATTCTAATTTTCTGAGATTGTGAATTTGGGGTTTTCACAGCTGTACGCCATAATCATCACAATTATACCAAAGTAAGGCTTGACATATCTCACTTTGCATGTAATGCGCCTATCTCATATATTGGTTTCACCTTTTGAGTTGCCATACTGACATAAATGAACATTTGCACGATATTCTAATTTTTCGAGTTTCACCTGTAGTAGGATGGTGAGCCACCAAGAAAGCACTGAAGCATGAAGCTGTCATGCCTCAGGAAACCATCAAGTCCAACTGCTTTCTGATATTACAAGAGAAGGATGGGGAAAATGTATTTATTTTTATTTTCTCCAAACCACCTTGGTCAGCAGAGTGGAAGAGATACTCATCTCTGTTCTATGAAGCTTCATCTTGAGAGAAGCTTCCCTACACCATAAAGCAACAAGGCTGAATTCAACTATGACAAGGTCCACCACTGATGTAAAACTGCTGGTGGTGACTCAGTTCCAGGGATGGTCCAAAGTAGCACAGAATGCATCTCCTCCATGATTATACTTTGAAGCATTGTTGGATATAGAATGAACACCTTCATTCCTCATGTTGCAGCACATACCTGGGGGAAACGGGAGGAGTGGGGCAGAAGATTTACAGGCTGTCAACAGCAGGGCAAAAGGTCACCAAGGGTCAGAAAGTCCATTTCAGAAAGGTCACCATCCACTTCTTTCTAATGAAGCCATGATTTGAGCAAGTGACTGCTGAGCAAACCAACCATCATTAAAGGAACAGGAAGAACTGTATTTCTTTGACAATGCCTGGATAGGACTGAGAAATACATGGTGATGATCTCTGCCAAACACTCTCCTACAAAGGCAAATTGCATGGGACTTGCTAATTTTATTGATGGTTAATATCCCAGCCTTCTTTCTGAAATTAAGTATGGCTTCCAGTTTGTTTGTTTGTTTGTTTGTTTATTTAATGCATTTCAGAGGCTGACCAACACCAAACAACTCTGGGCAGCTTCCACTTTAAAAAGTAGGAACAATTTAAAGAGCCAGATCATAAGTGCTAACCCTAACCCTTTCTTGATCAGTCACTGACAGTTCAGATCCCATTAATGTATATATGAAGTCTGGTGGTTGTCTTCTCGCCCTACATGCACAACATTGCATGTTCTTATATTAAATTATATTTGCCACTTTGGGAGTTCTTTGTGACTCCCTTTTGATTTTACTACCTGAAATATTTGATTCAATTTTGAGTCACTATGCACAGAATAACTTTTTAAATTACATGACTAACTATTGCAGGAGAAGGGACTTGTAGCCACAAATCAGAGTCTGGTAGCACCTCTCAGACTAAAACATTTTATTAAAAGGCATAAGCTACAGCTGCAATTCATGAAAACTTATGTCTTTTAATAAAACTTGTTAGTCTGAAAAGGTGCTACAAGGCTACTGATTTTTTACTAGAAAAGTAACCTATGCATAGCTTCTCTGAAATAAGAAGAGGCTTGCTTCTAGGTAAACAGAAGGACTAAAGCTCAAAAAAAGTCAATAAATTATATTTATTATTTAAATGTTTCCTTATTGCTTTCCCAGAGGGATAAACAAAACAATTAAATACAAAATTAATAACCTAATGTTTCCTATTCATAGATTTTCTGAACAGAAAAATAGAATAAATAATAACAATAATAGGTTTAAAATCTAATATGACACAAAAGGGAGAGGAAAACAAAGAAACTCCATTACCAATTCTTTAAAAAATTCTTAATTCTTAATTGGAATAGTGAAAGCATGTGAAGAGGAAGAAGCACATGACAAGTTGACTCTCATTCCAGTAGACAATTGAGGGATACATGGGCCATGTTCACATAGTACACTAAGCCATGTTTATGTAATAATGATTTCTTAAATAAACAGTAATAAGTTTGATTCATACAGCATGCAAAGCTATAAACCATGGTTACAAATCATAATGGTTGGGTTCACACCGCAGAGCCAAGGATGAACAAACTACATTATTCCTCCTTAATATGATGTGTAAAACAGATCATCAGCTATGAAGCAACTGTTCTTGAAGCTAGTGGGACTTTCCTCTGAATAAATTTGCCTAGAAAATTAGGCTTTCTGACATTTCTTTTTACAACCAGTAGGGGGTGCAAAACAATTTCACTTTGGAAGAATCTCACACTTAAGTGTAAGTGTATTAACAATATTGGGAAATATTGTTTGTTAAATCTGCAGGCATTTTGAGGGATTCAAAGTACAGAAATTCATTTTCAAAAAAAGGAAAAAAGTCTTTAGAGGTAGATAAGGATGTCAAATTGTTGTTGTTGTTTTTAATTGTAATGTTGCTGCCTTTCAACAGCGATTCCAAACATAGCCTTCCAAGATGCTTGGTGAAACAGCAGCTTATTCTCTGGAGCTACAGTTCCTTCCCATCTATTTTTCATCTGTTGTATGACACACCTGAAGGCCACTTGTAAAGAGGAGTAGACTTGTTAGTTGTAAGTGACCACAGGAACCTTCATTTTCCTATTTCTTGAAATAGGACTATCAGAAACTCTTGCTTTAAGTGGGAACAGTCAACTTCTTGGGGTCAGAAGCTGTATCTTTTTTAATTGAGGGGTTGACTAAGGGCAATTGGGAGCATGATAGCATTGCAGTGACTTCACTGGAGTGGACAGGCTTGGCATATCTGTCCTTCTTTCTATTTTTTTGGAGCCAGAAAGGATCTGGGCAGCTTAGAGCTACCAGATCTGGGCTACAAAAATACAGACAACCACTAGATGTCATCAAGACTTTTGAAGCCAGATCTAGTAGCTCTATAACAGCCCACCTTGCTTTAGATCATGGGTGCACATTCTATGGCACTTTGTGGCTACATTTGTACAGTATAACACATTTACAGTGAGGCTACTGAATTAAGCCATTTTGTAGGTTTTTACAACACACAGAAGTGTAAACTAACCAAATGATCTGGATTCATACAATATGCAAACTCCACATGCATACACAAAGATTCAAAGTGCCACTATCACCAATAAATGGAACAAGGTTAAACCTAATCAAGCTTGGTACCTTATCCTAGTTAAGCATGTTGTGTACTAATAGCCTATTTCTCTCTTGTCCAGTGCACTTCCTTTCCTCCCTTCCCTTACAAAGCCACAACTGCAAACAAAGTCACAATCTTCATTAAAATTTTAAAATTTAAAATATAATTGACATTACACCCCATAAACACAATAGTTTTCTTCTTTTGTCACATTAACATTACAATTTTAAAATCAGAATGTTTGATGGATGGACCGACGAACAGCTGGACAGACGGATGGATGGACAGCTGGACAGACGGACAGACAGGCAGACAGATGGAAGGATGGACAGATGGACGGACAGGCAGATGGACAGATGGACAGGGAGATGGACGGACGGACAGACATGGACAGAAGGATGGATGAACAAACAGACAGAATAGTTGTCCTATGTTATTGTTCCCCATCTGTGGCATACAACTTACAAATGCAGCAATGGCACCAGCAAAATTAAGACACTTTTCTATCCAAGTTAGACAGCTTTTCTATCCAAGTTGATGAGTCAGCTTGATTTCACCAATAAATGCCATGTTGTGGCCTTTATAAGTTTTGTAAATGATGGTGAAATTCAAGAAAGAACAAAACTGATCAGTACTTTCCCTCCCTTTCAACACAGATGTATGACTGGGTGAGGGATCCTTTCTCTGCATCTTCTACTCAACCTGAGAACTTACCTTTAAAGGAAGAGGGAGAATTTTGTGAGTTGCAGTCTGATCCTATGCTCAAGGTGAAATTCACTGATCTGCCCATGGACAAGTTCTGGATTTCTGTGAAAGAAGCGTATTCTGCCACTCATAGGAAGGCACTGAACATTTTGCTGCAGTTTTCAACTTCTTACATGTGTGAGCAAGCTTTTTCTTATTGAACAAGCATCAAAAGCAAAGACAGAAATTGTCTTATTTCAGCTGAAGTTGAAATCCGTGTATGCTTATCTCAAGTTCAACCCAGAATTGAGTATTTGTGCAGCAAAAAACAAGCACAGGTTTCACATTAAGGTAAGTTTAATTCTTTATTCTTAGTTTAAGAACACTGTTAATGCATATACACAGGCCTATAGATGAAACTAATATAATAATTTTGTAACTTCTGGCCTATATTTGACCTGAATGTGCAGGGGTTCCCTGAGGCCTGAAAAATATTTCAAGGGTTTCTCCAGGGTCAAAAGGTTGAGAAAGGCTGACCTAAAGTATGCTTGTCTACCACAAATGAACAGAGAGACATACGGACAGACAGGCAGATGGACGGATGGGTGATACAGATGACCTTGGAGAAGGAATGTGATCAAAACATGATTTAAGCCCAGGAAAAGAGGAGAACATTAGAGAGAAGCTTAAACTTAACAACTTAACTCTCTTTGATATCAGAGGGAGAAAGAGAAAATGTTGTCAGGCTTTCAAGGTTCTGTGGATTCTTTCTTATGGTGTCTGTTTCCTCACCTGGCCTACTTTGAATGGCTGAAGGGGTGTGGTCCTGAAAATAAAGGGTATGGAATGCATCTAACTTTAGAGCTACAGACTATCCACTCCAAACGGACAGAAGGCAGGTGTGCAAGTCCCCTCAAAGGTGCTTTCTATTCATTTCAAACCAGTGGAAAGTTGAAAAAAAATCTAATGAGGTGTGGCACACTGTCTGTCTATCAGCAGGAGAACGCTCAGAAAACTGAACCGAGTGGGACCAAATTGGCTAAGGTGGGAGAAGCTGGGAGAGGAAAGGTTTGATCTGAAAATGCAGAAGATCCAACTAGGGACTGTGGAGAACAGGATACCAACAATTCCCCCAGTGCATCCCAGGGACTCAGAATGCTCCTGACTCCTTCAATCCGAGCTCCCCTCTCCTGGTCACATGACTCAGAGCAGCATCTCTGCAGTCTGCTCTGTGCTTCCTAGTGCACAAAATATACAGAGATGCAGCACAAGAGGAGAAGAAAAACACACATACAAAGGCAACCCACATGAATCTACCTGGATTAGACCCTCACTGACATACACACGTACACACAGGCAATGCATATACACACACCCTGATTAGTCCCTGGAGAGGAAGTGCACACACAGATGCAACATGCATCAAGAAGAAAATGCAGACACCTTCTATACCCCTGCTGTTAAAGGGATTGGAAAAGAATTCCAAAAGCCATGCTCTGTGTGATTTCCCTAACTGGTTTCTATTGTAGTCCCGCTGGTTCCTGCTAAAGTAATAATCATGTTCAGGTCTATCTGTCTCTAGAGTAGCTGAAGTGTTCAGTATATCTGTGAGAGAAAAATAATAAATGTAATCCAATCTCAGACAAAACCAAGTTCTTGGGGAATGTGGGTAAGGTTGTGTAGTGAACATCACCTAATCTCTCCTCAAATTTCAAACCCACTAAGAAAGCACTGAAGATGTTACCTAGCTGGGTAACGAGACGTTTCCAAGAAAACAACCAAGCTCAGAGAATCCCAAGGACTCCATTAAGAAAGATCACACATTAATGGAGCCAAGTGGGAAGAAGGTGGTTCAGGCTATGGGTCAGTTAACTATGGCAAGTGGATTGCTGAGAAAGGATGTTTAGAAGAAACCGGGAGTGGTTTTTGTTTGAAAAGGCTTGTTTCCAGAACTTGGTGTTGTTTCTGGCATAAATTTCTGTGTTAAACATGTGTTCAGAGACGCCTCTTCTTGATTCACAGTATAGCTGGGTTTACGCTTTCTACATACATACATTTTATTGGCCCAGCAACTCTGGGCAGCATACAACTGAAAAGCACAAAATGAGTGGCCCAAAGACAAACATATAAATAAAAAAAACCCTCATGCAACTGGGGCTCCAACTGCTAGGCTTCACTGAGCAATATTTGCAAATCTTAGTTTCCAAAGTCTGTTTACTTCTGCTTTAGGTATCTGGTTGCAGAGCATCGTTTTGAAAACCAAATGGAAGGTTTTCAGCTCTTAAAAATTGGCATCAGATGTTCCTGAAGTTGGAACTAAGGGTAAACTTATAAGAAATGTTCATGACTATCCCTTTTCATCCCCCCAACTTTATTTTAACATGTTGAACTCTACTAAAATGAGATTAGGTGGTTCTTTGTTTAGCATGTCTCTAGGATGTCAGCCATTGACTGCATATCGCACTTTTAAAAGATCTGTTACAAACCTGGTGCAGTAGCTGTATTTGCACATATTCCTAAGTGTGGTTAGGGTTAACCTTTGTATGAAGAAACATTAATGCTAATAATCTTCACTTGGGTAGGAATGCTTTATTCATGAGGACTATCTGTTAGGGGTTCTAAAAGCCCATCCTTGCATTCAGTTTTGTGGGGATTCTCTGCAGTACAGCATCACTGGTAAGAGAAAAAGAAGAGTAATCCAAAGAAGTCAGCTTGTATTATCAGGCTGAAGACCACTTTGATGACCTTGCAAAGAGTTAGACCCAGACTATGTTCTGCAGGCTTAACCTAGAAAGAGGGAAATAATGTTTCCCTCCAAGGGTCTTCCACTTGCATACAATATTAGAGCAGGCTTCATCTGCATCTCTCTAGCATTTATCTATACTATTTCCAGGCGTTTCCCTTCATCCATGCCATGCAGGCTTCATGTAGCCTTCTGGCTCTTGAAATGGCAATAATCAAGATACTCTCTGTCTTTTGTAGTCTAAAAATTTAACCACTGAGTGGAAACAGCTATATAGGAAAAACTAATAAATATAATATTGCTTTGTCTGTCTCCTCATCCAGTCATTTTAAAAATGACTTTTGCATAGAGAGGCAATTTTTCTCTCCCCACCACCTCCAGAGCCCAGGTCCTTGATAGAAGTACAGAATTAGTTGGGAAAAGTGAGTGTCAGTTGCCTGCTAATGAGAGATGGAGAATTTCACCTCTAGGTCGCCAGTTCACACTGAGCCTAGGTCAGAAGTCACAAGTGACCTGCTGGCCATGATATTACAAGTCCTGGAGTTTTGCCTGGGCTCTTGATGAACAAGGCTTCACATCACACATCAGAACTTCATTACACTTGTTATTAATTACCATCCTTGCCAGTAGTTACATCAGGAAGACCAGTGAGTGAATTTGTTGGGAGACAAATCTCACCTTTCCATAATTAATTGCAAGGGATGCCTTTGGTTTTCCCCAGGATTTGCCCTTACAAAATGACACTGAGTTGGGAAAAGGATGAGCAAGATCAGGCATAGTCTTTTTGGGCAAATGCACTGGAAGACCAGGGATTGCAGACATGAGAGAAGGTCCCTACTTTACTTCCCAGGAAGACTGTCAAGCGAGAGGGCCATTCATCTAAGAGCTTGCTTCATGCTCCATACCAGAACTACCTGGGATTGCAGAGTTGAAAGATAACAGATTGTGGCTAAACATGCTAACTCATGGTTTGTTTATAAACCACCACAGCTGAGATTAGCTATTTCACTAAGCCATTACCCAACCAAACACATAATGGCTTAACACAATGTGTGAACTCAACTTTTATGTAGCCTTGCAGTCTGTTGTGAGCCATCTTGAGGATTACTCAATTGAAAGGTCAGCTGCAAGTCTTCTAAATAAATAAATGTGTGTCTATTACTTGGTAGAGCAACCATAAAAGTTTTGGAAAAGATATTCAGAAGCTGTGATGTGTCTATATCTACAAAGATCAGAATAGTGTAAACAATGCACTGTGACACTCTATGGAAGTGAAAGGTGGATTTGGAAGAAGCAGGATAGGAAGAGGATTAAAACTTTAGAACTTTGGTGTTGGAGAAGACTCCTGAGAATACCATGGACAGCCAAGGAAACAAACAAATGGATCATCAAATAAATCAACCCAGAGTTCTCACTCAAGGCACAAAGGACCAGGATCAAATTATTCTACTTAGGACACATTATGCGAAGACCTAGCTCTCTGAAGAAGGCTCCAATGCTGTTAAAGGTGGAAGAAAAGGGAAGAGGATGAGCAGCAACAAGGTGGATGGACCAGGGGCAATGGAGCACTGTAGGAAGATCTGAAAGACCAAGTTAGGGACAGATCATGGAGAAAATCTATGTATCTATGTGGTTGCTAAGAGTCAACACTGACTTGTTGGCTCAGATCAATCAATCAATTACTCTTTTAGTGTTGTATCTTAAGTTACATTGATAACTTATTTGAAGAGTGGGAGATCAAAGAATTGTTTATAATAGTGGGTCAGATATTTTATAAACATAAGCAAACATTGAATAAACAAACCACTTTTTAAAAAAGACAAGTATAGCTTTGATAGAGGTTGACTTGATTTGGACATCAAAAATTTCTATGGATTCTTTTCTCAGCTCTATACTCAAATGAAACAGCAGTAAAAGCTCTCCACAGGAATCCATTCTATTCATAGGAGAGTGAGAGACATTGAATCAGCATGATCCCATAGGTGTTAGCTTTGTGGATTCGATACAGATAAATGTAACTTGCATGATCTATATACTGTTGAAGTGATTTGGTATTTAGGGTATGCTTAAGCTTCTAGCTTGAGGCTACCACACATGACATTTCACATGCAGAGATATTTATCAGAAAAGAAAACAAACTTGACTTGAAGATGACTTAATCTCCTCAAAGAAAAATTAGACAGAAAAAGAAATAACATAAAAATCTTGTGCAATGCTGAGTTTCTCCACCATGTCAACCTAGGTTGCAAAGTTCAGCTCAAACCAATCTTGGAAATTTCCCTCTCCTTAATAAATATGTCCAGGTATTACACTGAATACATTGCAACACATATATGAGAGCCCTAGTATATACCTGCCAGAAACTACATTCCAAAAAAGGACAGAGCCAGGAACAAATCTTCATAATTAAAATAATTACTAATTACATGTAGTGGGACATAGAATAATAATAAACAACTGTACTGGGAGAGGATGGAGATGAAGTAAGAGGAAAAAGTAATTGAACAGGGTAGGAGAGAGACAGAGAGAGAGAAGCCCTGTTTAGATGTTACAAAAAAATTTAAATTCACAAGACAAGTAGCTCTCCTCAAGCATCAGCTAATCTCTTGAAACATCCATGCTTTTCAAAAGTGATATTGCAGTCATTTGCAGCTCCTGCCTATTCTTTTGTTTTCAGCTGCTTCTTCTGTTCTCATTAGCAATGTGAGATGACTTCCACAATTCACAGGTAATTATTTGGGGTGGGGATTTTTCCTGTTGGATAAATAGTAGCACATGTGAAGTCCTCCCTCAGTGCATTCAGAGAATCTGAGCTGAAATAGCATCAAACAGCCATTGGCAGACTCCTCTTCTGCAATATTCTAATTTTGTTCAGTTTTCTGTGTTATACCTAACATAAAGTGATGTTGTTTGTGACCCAGAGGGTTTATAATTGGGATGATTGTACCTGAAACATATAGCATTCTTTCCAAGCAGCTTGCTTTTCTTCCTCAGCAAATTTTGCTGCTGCAATTTTGCTTGGCCTGTGTCAGTTGCAGACCAATGGGGCATTTAGCTGCTGTCCTGAGCTCTATAACGGAAAAGTTAGAGAAAACAAATATTACCCCCTCCTTGACTGGCAAGCAGAACTTTTTGACGTGGACAAAATGGATATTAGGAAAGTGTTTTAACCATGTCCAATTTCGGAGAGGAAGAAGAGTGATTTTTTTTCTCTGATAAACTTGTATCAAATAAACTCAGAATAACTTATTACATACTGAACCTCTTTCCCTTTGAATTGGGAATTATAAATTAACCAAATTGTTGTGAAGCTAATAAAAATCTGCATGAAATTTGCCTACCTCATGAGTCAGTCCCTTTTCTTTTTGTGACATTGGCTTTGTGCATTTTAAAGAGTTGGATATTGTTGAGTTTGAGAAATCTGTTCTTTCTCAGTGGCAACAAACAGCCATAGCAATTAGAGGATTTGAATCAATGACCCCAGTGATCAACTGGATGGATATGATAGGGCCTATTTATTTATGTTTGTATTAATTACATTTATGTCCCTCATTTCTTCAGAAGTTCCAGGCAATTATATGGGGATCTCCATTTTTCATTTCTACAACAACAACCCTGTGAAGTAGGTTGAATGTGAGGGAGGGAATGACTGGCACAGAATAGCCCAGTGAGCTTTCAGGCTGTGGGTAGACTTGAATCTGGGTCTTCTCATTCCTAGTCCAGCACCTTAGTAACTATGCCAGACTAGCCTTAGTATTTGTGATGGTGCTGAGCACTGTCTCTCATTGCCCACCTTTAAATAGTTACTAATTACATCTGGAGAAATTATAGCCCACTTACTTGTATGCCATGCTGTCTTAAAATTTTAATGCTACATGATAAAAGTTCAGGTTTGTACTTCACTGCTATTTCTCTTGCTATGTAGTGACAATTATACCACAAAGCAATTTCCTACTGAAGTATTGCTTTGGAAAAGGTATTCACAGCCTCATGCCTTTCAGATATGGCTTTTGTTTCTTGGAGTGCCTTGGAGTCAGTGTTGACTCCTGGTGACTGCCTGGACAAGTTCCTGCAATTTTATCAGCAAGGGTTTTTGGCAGTGGTTTGCCATTGCCTGCTTCCTAGAACTGAGAGAGAATGATTGGCTCAAGGTCACCCAGCTGATTTTGTGCCTAAGGGGGGACTAGAATTCATGGTCTCCCAGTTTCTAGCCTGATGCCTTAACCGCTACACCAAAAACCCTCTCATAATTGTTTAGAGTTTAAATACAAGACACCTGGAAGGCACCAATTAGGGAAAATTTTACCTAGACCTTTGATCTTGATCTCTCCTTTTTCCTTAAGCTGTTAGCATTATAGTGCCCACAAATGGTATGTTTTACTCATGCTTTATATTAATCAACCAAAGCTTTATAACAACAACAACAACAACAATAATAATAATAAAAAAATTCCATATAAAACTTCCAAGTTTTACATCTTTTGCCCAGAAACCAAGCATTTGGGGTGAACTACCTGTTTGTAAATAATACATTCTTTTATTGAGCTTTTATGATATGTACTGAGTATACACTTCATTACACTTCACCGCATCACAAGTATAAAAGAACATGCTCAGCTCATTGCAAAGAAAGCTGAAATTGCTTCCTGAGACTGTTCCTTTTCCTTTCCATTTTCCAGAGCTAAGTAATTTTACTAGTGTGGATGTAGGAATATTATAAACAAAAGTCATGACTAAAAAAAAGAGCGAGTCTTAACAGATTTGGTTGTGGTTTAATTTTACTGTTTTTAATTCTCTTCTCAGAACCCTGGACAGTGTGTAACCATGGTATATTTCAGCACCCCGGAGAGCACAAGAGCATCATTGAGCGAACAGATCAGCACCTTGGACAGAGCGTGAGATTTCGAATGACTCCTTAATCTATTCTTTTTCTTTTCAGCCTTACTCAAAATGTAATGCAGTTCACTTTCTCGCATACACATGCACACAAGCGGAGCTACAGAAAATATAGAAACTGGAAGGAGTTCAAGACATAGTTTGAGGATTATGGATAAAAATGCAATTTAAGACTGCAGTCCTCTCCATGTTGTTCTCTAACCACATTTAATCAAATAGGGTTTACTTTTGAGTATTGCATTAAACTGTCAATCACATTTAACACTAATTTTTGTAACTGCCAGCACCCATGTTTTGTGAATTGCTTTTCAAAGAGAATACCTTTCCCTTTAAATTCCCACAGCATCTTTTCAGAGTGAGCCCCAGTGAGAAAAAGTGAATGTCAAATGAGCCCAAGCAAAGAATGTGGATGCAGAAGCTTCCATACTGGGCAACAGCCCTCTTGGATTGTTTGTTTAACCATTAGTTACTGGTAGAGATGAAGTAGATTAGTCTAACTTTTTTCAAGTTCTCTGGCAACTCTCCTAGGCAGCAGACTGGGAAAGATTGGAGTCTATATGATGATTATTGAAACTGATCTAATACTAATCTGTGAATTTTAATGAGAAAAATAGGTAGGATGATGCTAGAGGCCAGGGGATTTTAACTGTAATCTTCCTTACGTACAGTGCTAATGGGAAGAAGCTATTTTCCATGTATATCCTCTGGGATGTAAATTCTACTGAGTTCAGTCAAGATTATGTATATAGGATTGGAGCCTACATGGACATTTGCACAGCTACAAGAAAGCCTAACATGAGGTTCTTTGTTAATAAGATAGCAAATAGAATATGTGACCATAATGGAAGTCCATAAGTTTCTATGTTCATATATATGTGATGGAGAAGCTTTCATAAGCTTCTTTAAAGGCAGTGGTTATTTTAATGTTTTGTTCTCATGTGTGTTTCCTCCCACCCACCTTGCAAATTTCAGCAACACTAACTGCATGTCCTTTAAAAAAATGCTCTTCAGATCACCTAATTTAAGATATGAAAGTTATTCACATCAATTTTCTGATAACAACTTTAGATTCAGAAAAAAATCTGAATAGAAATTTGTGTGAACAAAAGAAAGGTTTTGTTTTAAGTTAATAAAAATGAAGTAATAGCAGTAGACATTTTAGGGTTCTTAGGCCTCAAAACAGGTGACAGATAAGGCTTTCTGCGATAACCACCTTTAAAAATTATGTCCTCATCTCATTTTCAGAAAGATAGTGAAAGCAAGATTAAACCAGAAACAGTGTATCTGAAATACAGATGCAACTGTAGCATATTATTAGGCTGTATGTTATTTTTCTGAACAACATGTATGAAAACTTTATATATATGTACATACACACACACACACCTTAATTGATTTCCTGCTTTTTCAAGAACTTTGTTCCTTAGAGTAGCTTGATGCATAAACATTTGTTCTGAATTTGTAAAGCAGTTGTGATGGAATAGATGCCAGGTATTCTCACTCACAGTGCCTGAGGACCCTGCATCTCTCCTCCAATGTCATACACAAATACCGAGATTTTGGGCACCCGTTCTAACATTATAACAGTTTTATATTCAATGCATCCAAGTCAACATCTCCTCTGGTTCTTTTGCAAACACTGGCCTCTTTGCACAATGCTTTGTGCGCCCACTTAAAACATCCTGAGAGGCTTGCTTTAAGCACCCAACTTGCGAAGGGACTTATGCATATTGATAAATTATTTTTACCTCCAACCCCGCTACCAGCGTTTGAGCTAAAACTAAAGAGAAGAGACAGGAGGATAAATGGGAAAGTTTCTCAAGACGAAGTTGCTGTCCCTTTAAAGAGTTCAGCCTTGCTTCAGGGAAATAGCTGGCTGTTATTGTCCAGTCTGAACTGAGCACCGGAAATGGAGAGGCTATTTGCCCTCCCGAGTTCGCACTGGTCACTCGGCCATTGTCCTCGGCCAGCCGTGAAATCTCCCCCAGCCCCCCAAAAAGGAGGGGGAGGGGCGAGGGGAGGGAGGCTAACTGGGAAGCTCACCCTTCCTTCTCCTTCTGCCCCGAGACGACAAGATGCCTCACAAAATCAGGCATGACCTCTCCCCGCCCCATCTGCAACCCCTCCACCGGCAGACTCAGGATAGGGGGGCGGGCATGGAAGATGATGAGGAAGAAAGAACCATAGACCTTTAGCTCTTTTCCCCTCCAGGATAATCAAATGGGCCATTTCCGCTCAAAATATGTAACGCCAAATATACGTCAGTTTGGAATGGAAAGGGGACGGGAGCGCGCAGGGAGCGAAAGTAGCTCCAGAGCTCTGGAGGGCTAAAGACAGAATCCCCTTCCTCAATTTGGGGGAGGGCAAAAAACCAAATCGTTTCAGATAAGAGCTAGGCGAGGAGGAAAGACATGAATTCCCCCCCCCCCCGCGCCGAAGAATGTGCCCGCGCGCCCTCTCCCGCCCCTCATGCACGCGTTTCGAGGGATTCTTCTCTCCCCCCCCCCCCCATCGATCATCGCCCTTTGGTGCCTTGATCGCCTCTCATTTTAGCCGATTGTCTTTTAAGCAGCAACCGAGCCCCGCCCACTCCAATCCATCAACCGTGGAGTTGCAGCGAGATAATATAGACATCAGGATACATCCACCAGCGCCCCTGCCTGTAAAGAAGTCCCAGCCCGAGGAGTGTGCTCCAATCGCTCTCGCCACCTCTCCCCTCCCGCCCAGGATTTGATTAAAACCGGATTGTGCCCTGAAAAGCCAAGATCTGTAATGAACGTAAACAAACTTGGTTAGCCCCGCCAAGGGTTTCATTGGGAAAAAAAGCAAATATTGTGTCCCCTTTTGATAAGTTTTCAGGCTAACTAACCGATGTGAATACCAGCGAATATCTTTCCATATTATTTTATAATTCCAACTGATTTTTAAAAAACAAATACCAGTCTCTTCCTTGTAAAACAGGAGTATTTGCGATTACACAGCTTCAGAATGTATATTAAAAAGTAATCATTTCAATGTTTTCGCTTGATTGAGGACCTTAGACCTCTCATTCGCTGAATCTAAATTATTTAAAAACATTGTTTTGTTTCTCCAATGGAGAGAAGCAGCTCAGAAAAAAAATGGGTTGGTTTCCCAATTAAGGACTTAGATTAATCTGAGTCCCCCTCTCATAATATCCGACTTTTTCCATTCCCTCTGTAGAGGTTTTATGAGGCACATTCATAATAAAAATTATTTCTTGCTTACACATTTACATCTCTTCTTTATGGTCCGAGGTAGAGAAAGTTCACCTAATTTTTAATGAATGTTCTATTTTACAAAGAAAATAAAAAAGCCTAAATGTGGGAAATTATTTTTCCTGAATGAGCAAGCAGGACTTTTAAGTTTTCAACCGCAACTTGCATTTGCTTGGAATTCCCGTTACTGATCTCTCTTTCCCTTTAAAATATCTACCAAATCATTTATATACACAAACATTAAATGTAAAATGCATTTACATTTCTAAATAACTGCGCCTGTCTTCCCTCGGCCCCTACTTTGAGAATTACACCGGGAAAAATTGGGGGTCATTCTATCTCATCCACCGATAAAAAAATAGAAAGGTTAAAAAAAAATCACTTGAAATTATTTCTCTCCCGAAACGCTGGAGGACGACATGGTGGAAAATTCGAGGGACCAGTTTAGCCTTCCTCCTCCTCCTCCTCCTCCCTCCATTCCCAAAACCAACCAAAGAGCACTCATCTCAGAAAGAGGCTTAACTTGCTAAAGTAGAAAGGAATGAAGGAGGAAAGGAGAGGGAGGGGCCTCTCCTTTTAAACAGGTCGTTTAGGATCAAGCTGATTTGGTCCTGACCCAACGGGCTAGGCAGGAAATGGGCGCGTGTGTCTCTCTGGGTGTCAAGTATTAGAAGCTCACGATCTCTTGGGAGGAGCAGAAAGAAGTCCAGATGGGAAGGAGACACTCTTTTTTCCCTCCCGACAGGTAAACCCGCCCCTCCCCCCAATTCACCAATTTGAGGGAAAACACCTCCCTTGGAATGGCTAAAGTTGATGGGTGCAATTGTCACGTGGAAAAGTGCGTGTGCGCGCGCGCTCCCGCTAGAATGGCCGGCTTCTCCCCTTGTGAACCCGAACCCAACAGAACCCCGATAGTGACCCTCCAGCGGGTTCAGGAGCTCCCACTCACGCTCCAAAGGCAACAAGATTGATAAAGTGTGAAAGCGAAAGTTGAGGGGATGGGGGGATGTTGGGCTAGTGTGTGTGTGTGTGTGGTTTTTTTTTTTAAGTTTTGACACTAACCAGGATCTCCCCCTGCTCCAGCCTGCAGGACCGGGCAGCAGAAGGTTACATTTTTTGGTCTCCAGAGAGAGAAGAGCGCTGAGATTGGGGGGAGGGGAGGCGGGGGAGGGGAGAGCTCGCAAGGTTTGGCGTTGGGGGAATTCTATTGTCTCTCCGAAATTTGGGAAGCCATAGGAGGCCTCAGGCCCTCCCACCGCTATTGTTGCCCTGAAGATGTAGCAAACCTTGGGCTGGCTCTTTCGTCCCTCCTCTTGTTTTGAATCTTCCCCCACCCCCTCCTGTCCTCTCCCCCCTTCCTCTCTCTCTTTTTTGGGGGCTGGGGAAATGTGGTGACACCCTCTCCGAAGCAGGCTGGCAGAGAGGAGGGGAAGCAGCTCCTGCTAGAATCCACCATTTCCATCAGGAGTGCAGAATGGGGTCTGTTTCTAACCAGCAGTTTGCAGGTTAAGTGAAATTTTCCTACCCAATTTTTCCTCTTTTTGTAAAATGTAGGCCTTTCTTGCTCGCCTCTCTTCTTCTTTCACTCTTCCCTCACCTCTGCCCATCCTAGTTTGGAAAAAAAACAACTCTGCGCTCTAGAGATATTTCTGGTTTCTTCTAATATAGAAGTCAATGCCCCCTTCCCGTTAAAAGACTTAACATTTCTACCTCGATTCCTTCCTTTTACTGTTTATTTTTATTACTTTTTTGAGGGAGGGGGAAGTACAACTTCTTCCTTGGCTTACCATGTGCTTTTTCTTTTAGGAAAGGAGATGGGTGAAAGAGCTTGAAAACTTTTTGCTGTATTTGGCAGCTGGAGATGTATTATTTTTTAAAAAGAGAGGGGTTGGGATTTTTTAAAGGCGCATGTACAGATTTCCAAATGGTTTCGGGAGGAAAACGCTGCCCTTTCTGGCATACATTTTTTCCCTTTCAGTTTTTCTTTTATATTCAATTTCTTCACACGCGTTTCCAACTTTTAGGAGAATTTCCAAATCCACCAGGACAGGAGCGTTATGGGTTTTTTTTTTCATCCCCTAAAAATATCTTCCGGCTTCGCTCTCCCCCCTTCTCCAATGTTTCGAAAGGGAAATGTACCAAATACATTTTGATATATTGCCACCTTATGGAATTTGGAGGAGCGAAGGGAGTCCCCGGTATTTCCGTCCCCCCCACCCCCTGGTTTGTATCTTGGTTAGGAGATTCCTTCCCCGGTCTACCATGGGGGGGCGATTTAGGGATGGGCTTTCCCCTCCGTCCATCCCCAAAGAACCCCAAACCCGAGGTTTGGGTTGTTCGCCCAACCACTTGTGAGGATCCGTCTTGCCCACGGCGGGGCTGGAATTCCAAGCTGCTCTCCGGGCAACCGCGGAATGGCGGGGCTAATGCTTCCCGCTGGAAGGTGGTGTGGGTTGACCGAGAGACAAGCCAGGTCCCCCCCGCGGGCGTCTCGTGGCTGGGCGCCCCCCACCTCGCCCGCCGGCAATAGGAAACCGAGGGGAGCAGGCTTCCTGGACTTGCCTCAGACTGATGAACCGCGTGTATGTTTCTAGGTGGCTGCGCTAAGGCGGGCGAGGAAGAGCCCAGCGGGGATTCGCCCAGGCCGGACGAGGAAACCCAGCCGCTCTTGCATGGCGCCGGGATCTGTAAATGGTTCAACGTGAGGATGGGCTTCGGGTTCCTCTCTATGACCACCAAGGAAGGTATCGCCCTCGAGTCCCCCGTGGACGTTTTCGTGCATCAGGTAAGGGGGAAAGGATCCGGGGCGGAAGGAGGGGGTCAGAAAGCTCGGACCAGGAAGGTGGCTGGGCACGCGCGTCCTCCAGGAGCTCCCGAGCCAGCCTGGGGCCTAAGAACCCAACCAGCGTGGGCCTTCGGTGCTGGGCGCAGCCTGGAAGGAGTTTGCGTGTACGCGCAAAGTTGGGGAATTGCGCCTTGGGGGCGAAAGGCCTCGCTGGGCTCTTAGGCTGAGCGGATCGGCAAGAGGGCGTAAACCAGCGCAGGGCGGGAGAGGGTCGAATCACAGAAAGAGGGTCCCGGGAGCTCGGCCGGTGGCAAAGGAAGGTCTCTGCTCTCTACTTTGCCAAAACGCATTCGCGGACCATGCTCTGTGCCTGCGCGAACTCGGTTTCCACGCGCGCTTTTGCTCTTAGGTGAACGTGGGCCTTTTCTCCGTTTCCCGCACCCCGCCCGGTCTCCTCTCTCGAAGGCAGAAGGACCAGTTCTGGGCTCTTTTGCTTTCCCTCATAGTAGGGTTCAAGGGTTAGGCTGCTGTGAAGTGATATCGGTTTGATTTCATTTTTTTTTTCTTCCCCTTTTTCTAAAAGGGAGTTTGTCTTTAAAATGGGAAGGAAAGCTGCGGTGTTAAGCAAGCCGTCGTGGTCAGTAATCACGGATTGCAGTGATGGAAGGGAAAGAAGCAATTGTAAAAATCTCCACAGGGAGCTACAGAGTTTAAAATCTTCCTTTCCGAAATAAAGGGGAAAGAGGATAGGAAGACAAAAAAGCCTTGTTCGCCTTGATTTCCATGGGTAGTGGGTTGGAGAGGCAAGGAGAAGGGTTCCATGTGGCAGCACCGAACTGTGGAGTCATACCTAAATATATGGTAGCCCAATATCTTGGCTTGTTAACTCCATCATACATTTTGTTTAGCATGGCTGTTCAAACTATGTTAGGTTGGCTTGTACAGCATGCTATGTCACAAATCATGGTTTGAAAGAACATACTATGTTCAGACAATCCACTAAGCTTAAAACAAACCAACCAGGTTGATGTAGCACTGCCTCCGCTTTAAACACTGAAGCTACTAAAACAGACTTGGTGAAGCTGCCAGCATCCTGCCTAAAGTAGGGAGGTACAGAACATAAAGAAGGATGAGGACTATTGGCCCTCCAAATGTTGCTGGACCCAACTCCCAGTAGTCCTGGCCAGCATGATGAGGAATGCTGGGAACTGTAGTTCAGCATCTGGAAGGCCATGAATTCCTCACTTGTGAAAGGATATAGTTTTATAGCCTTTGTGCAATTTTATAATATTGTTTCCTATGCATTTTGCTAAGGAAGACTTGGCTGGCACAATAGTGTCTTGATTTGCAATCCAACCCAGTAGGCATCACAGTCTGGTTAGTTCCCAGTGCAACTGATGCCAGGATGATCTGCCTCTGATTAATAAGCAGCTGGCTGACATGCTCCCAAAAGCTACTTGTAGCCATTGTAGTCTACTTCACTATCTGGGAGCAATTGCTTTACCGATGTGTGTGTGCATACTGTATATGTAAAGATTCAGATGGCCCTGTAATTTGACATTGATTTAGTACCAAGAATCCTGGGACAAGACAATAGTACATTTTTGTGAGTGAAAGCTTAATAACCATTATCTGGCAGAATCCTCTTGATGCTGTGTTACAATCACCTAAATTCTGAGAATTCTGGGAAAGGCTGATTTAGGGCATTATTTAAAACCATGGGAGTTACCAAGGCTAAGCTGGCCTTTAGTTAGATCCAGCAAGGCTCTTACATTATTAATACGATTTCATTAAAGACTTCCAGAGAAAACTAACTAAAAGTGGATTGTACTTGGGTAGTAGAAGGGAAATGGATTGTCTATAGTTGCAGGATAATTTTTTTTACATAACAAAATTGTGGATTTAAAACCAGAAGTTCCAATGAGGAAAATTATATAAATGATTTTAAGGATTAGAGAATTTGATGGAAGATAGGCCTAAGTGATTAGAATCTCTTTCAAGTTTACCATGTACCCTGCTTAGTTTTTTTGGTGTCACCAAGATGGCTTTTAGGCATCAGAGTGAAATGGAACTTCCTGTTCAAAGATAGTGCGCCTCTGAATTCCAGATCCTTGCAGGGATGCCACACATCCTATGCCAATGAGAGTCAGAAGAGTCCTTAGGGTTCTCTGAGCTTGATTGTTGCACTGTAGATGTTACCTAGTCGGGTAACGAAATGTTTGCAAGAAAACAACCAAGCTCAGAGAACCCCAAGGACTCCACAGTTCAACCCTGAGCTACATATATTCTCTTCTAGAGTCAGAAGAGCTGGCCACAGCTGGAAATGGACTGCTAAAGGAGATGGGTGAATGTTATTAAATGGGTGAAGTAAATGGGTCCCATAAGTGAGGAAACAGGAATTTACATTGAGTAACAAAATTGCTTCATGTTGCTTTTGAAACGCAAGGTATTTTTTAATGTTTTCTTTCATAATTTTCACCTAAAATTTATATCTGCTGACAGTAAAATGGCTGGAAAAAAATTTCCCAAAAAAAGGGAGGGATCATTATTTGTTTCTTTGTGTCAGCAGCCCCAGCTGCAGCCCAAGATTTTATAGTTCAGTACTTAATAGAACCTTCCGTGATGCTGGCTTTGAATACAGTAGGATTTCTTTCAGCAATCCTGTTTAGAATTGTACTGTAAGCTATCCTCTTTTTCCACGTTTTAAGAGTGACTAACTGGGTTTTGTGGTCTCAAGATCACGCTTGCTTCTCATTTTCTCAGTCTTATTTTCCAAGCCTCCCCCCCCCCCCCACTTCAGCCTAATGAATAATCCTAGTAAACTCAGAAGCTTGCTCATTATATTTTGGCTGATCCTATTAGAGGTATCAGCCAACTGTGGATTTTGGTTTTTCCCTAAATGCACCACATGCCTTCCTTTGCTTCTTGAAGGTAAATAATCTGTGAAAAGTAGCACCTTTTGAATTAATTCTGTTGCAAAGTCAGGGTAGCCACATTCTTCACTGGGCAGTTTTCTTCACTTTAATCATGTTTGTTCTTCTTACTACATCAGATAAAATACTGTTGAACAGTTTCTGGATGGTACTTATTTTCTTTGGGACCATGCCATTCTTGTTGGTATTATGCTATCATCCACGTGAAACCTCTTGCTGTTTACAGAGGAAAGATAAAAAGAAGTTCTGATTGCAGATGATATTCTTGTTTATACAGGCTAAGAAACCTTGGATGGTACCAACACTGAGTGCTGTAATTATAGATTTGGATTTAGTGGTGCAAAGTCCAAATTATAAATGTGTGTGTATGCTGCTTCTGATTCAGATGGAGAACTCCACCCCTCCTCTGGGAATGGTTTCCCCAGGTAAAGGCATAGATGAATTGATGGAAAAGCCCAGAGGGAATAAACCTGGAATGCTGATTCCCCTGTTTTCCTTTGGAGAGATGTGCGTGGAAGGACATTGCTTTGTTTTAATCACCTTGTCTGTTGTTTGGAATGTGGCTGAAATTTAGAGCTTCGGGAGATCTTGGAAACCCATCCTCATCAGTTGGAAGGCAAAACAAATTGATTTTGCCTCTGATTGCAGGCACTAATGCAGGCACTACAAAAAATGAAGGAGTCAGGATGTTTCTGGCCATTGTAATGATTTTGCTATATTCCCACCCATTGCAGAAAATGAACACAACTGTTTCTTTAATTTGTTTGAAATATGTGTGTTCGGGGGGGGGGTGGAGGGCAAGGAAACCCTTAACACCAAGCTACTATCTCCCTGTTGCGATTGACTTTAAACTGCAAACTCGTGGCTGGAATTTTTGAACTTTCATTCTTCTTCTCTCCTTTCTTTTTGTAAGAATTGCCTGGAAGGATTCTGGAGATCTTAAAAGCTTGCATATCCTTTTGTATCTTTTTTGTTGGCCCTGATAAAGGAATGGCCTAGCTGTAGATTCTGATTCTCTCTTCTCAGATCAACACCGCTTCCTTCTGTTTCTATATTCTTTAAAAAGACATACTTTTGTGGCCACAGTTTGACTGCACTATGTGCTACTGTGCTATGGAAACCTTGGGGAGGTTCTCATTTATACATTCGTTTTTTTAAAAGCACTCAATATTTTAGATTTCACAAATTCATGGCATACGATTTAATGATTAAAGGGACCTGAGGTAGACAGAGGTGATACATCTGATGAATGCTAATTAGAGTGGGTTCAGATACAAAGGCTCTGGTCTTTAGGGGCCAGTCTTTTCGTCAGGTGGATCACAATCTTAGGCCCCAGGTCCATAAATGGTCTCTAAAAGCTTTGACTGTTCCCCCCAGAATTCCTCCAAAACTGAATTCTAAATTCTAATTTAGTGTGACAGAAGGGAAAAAACATTAAATATATGGGTGTGAGAGTAGTTTTCAGATGGCCACCAGCAGACAGCCTGTTATTAGATCATTCTTTACCAGAATGAAAAACAGGAAGAAATTGTCTCTCAGAATATAGTGATTCTAAACTGGCTACATTGCATGAGCGGGAGAAAGTGGCACAAAAAGTTAATATCACTGTAAATAGATCTTACATTTCAAACATAGCAGTTGCTGGAATTCTGTAGTAGCTTTTCTACTTTATGTCAGCTTATCAGGAATTCTTGTATCCTTGATTGCTTGTTTCTCTATTTCTGGTCCAGTTTGCTAGGAGAAGCCTGACAATGGGAAATAGCATTCAACCAAAATCACAATCCATGTTATCACATTTAATATTTTGCCCTGCCTACTTTTAGGAGGGCTGCCTCTAGCATATTATCAAAACCAGCTATAACTATTGGCCCAGAGAAGGTGCACACCCTTGAGGTATGAAAAAATGGTTGCCTTTGGTGGCAGGTGCTGTGGGATAGGCAGTAGAAACAAAGGGCTGGGACCAAGCAATGTGCTTTGTAGCTTCCCTGCCTCCCTCCTCCCCCTGAACAAATCATCTGCTCTTAGCTTCTCCTACATGGAATGTGGTAGGCCATTTGTCTTTTTCCTCAGGTAGAAAATATCATGAGTTAGTTTGGCTTGATGAGCGTCCTTTTAACAACAGAAATCCAAGCATCCACAAGTAGTTGGCAGAACTGGGCACTCCCTACACATGACCCACAAGATCTTTCTCCTGGAAGTGCTTTATTTCCACCTCAAGGTGACAAAGTTGCACATCCCTGCTTTAAGTGATGGGAAGTACCCAAACGGCTGAAGGATACTATGTTCAAGATTTCCTGGAAAGTTGCAGCCAGTGTAAAGTAGCATTTGAATTTCACATTCATAACCCATATTTCCAGTATGGTATATTTGCAATAATTCTTTTGAGTTAGGGTAAGCTAGGTTATGACTGTCTCCATCATCACCAAGTGAGCTTCATAGTTGATCATGGATATTCCCTTAGAACAATAGAGCAAATTGTTCATAACATCAATTTGCATTGAAGGGACTGGGACACTAGGGAAGATGGGAGTTGCAGCAAACACCCATCCCAAAGTCATCAGAGAAGGTGGTAATGCAGATGCTTTCTTGGCCTGGTTCAACAAATGTATGCCTTTACAGAAATTCCTAGATACTCTGACATTAATTCTAAATCAGGATGCAGGAAGAAGTATCTGAAAATGAAGGTAGAAATGGCTGATGTTGGAGAGGATGGAATTGCCTTTATTTCAAATGTGGAGATCCATGGTCTCGAGAATAAGGTGTCCTGTAGTTTGTTGGACTAGGGAATAATCTGAGGGGCAATCACTGACATGGGCAGGCTTTGGACTCCTGCAGAAATGGTTGGAAAACTCTATAAACTGTTAGTATGGATATCCTGTAGAAGTAGAAGAAAATACATGGCTGATTCAAAGTGATTCCTTTTTCCTTAGCCAACACAAGGAATAATAGAACTTGAGCCATGTTGGTTCTTGCTCTGTTTTGAGGTTTATGCTTTGGTTGAGAGCAAATGGCCAAAGGTCACTGATTTTTGCAGCTGAACTGTTTCTTCTGAGTTGCTTTTTTAATATTACCATCTTGAATCTGATCTTAAAGTGGTGGTAGCTTGGTTGACACATCAATTCTCTCAAGTGCTATTCAACAATTGCAAATACTGTATAAGAACTACAAAGAGCATGTAATACTATTCTCCCTTCAGTTTCCCTGTATTGATGGGGAAAGAATGAAGAGAAACTAGTTTTATTTGTTTTATAATAAATTTTAATGTATTTTTCATTAAAACTAATACCAGAGCAGGAGACAATAAAACAAGCCTATCAAACCATATCAATTTATTAAAATTTAATTCATACAAAATCACAGAAGTTAAAACTATAACATCATGACCTCAGCAGCAGCAGAACAACTCTAAAATATTACACAGTAGTGTAAGTTAAATCGAAGCCTGGACAAGCAGGGAGGTCTGTAGTTAATGCTGAAAATGCAGATTTTATGCTAGTTTTCTCTAACTGGCAGGGACAGAATTCCATAATTATTTGTGTACATTGTAACCTAAAGTCTGAGCTAGTACAGGACATTCTACTGATTCAGGAGTATATCATTAATTCCCTAGTCATAGTGATCTGCAGGGAGCACTCTGGACCCCTAGGCAAATTTGTCACCTGGGCCAAAAAAATCCAAATGGCCACTAGATGGCAGCAAAAGGGATTTCACTCTTCGCTGCCATCTACTGGTTATCTGAATTTTTTTACAGCCCGGGTATACTGGTCTACCCCACATGATTAGCTTTGTTAAGGAGTGGGGCAAGTAATGAGTGACAAAGGGGAGCTTGGTGGGCCTCAAGTGACTACCTCCATGGCCTTCACTATATTTATGCCACTGTCTCATAAATTGAAAGGCTTCTGTAAATCCATACGTTAAAAGAGAGGTATAAAGAGGCTTGATGTACACCCTTCCCATGACAGCAGAATGTAGTGAAGGCTTCGCCAACCTGGTGACATCCAAGGTATACTGAAATTCAGTCATGCTAGTTGGGAATGATAAACAATGACCCCTACCATTTCCTGAAGATTTCCAGGCGTGGCTAAGAGTGGAAGCTGAACAATTGCATTTCAGATGTCGCTTTAAGCGATAGCCTGTGATATGTAGGAGAACCAGTTTGATGTAGTGGTTAAGGCATCAGACTAGAAACCAAGAGACCTGCCTAGGCACAAAGCCAGCTGGGTAATCTTGGGCCAGTCACTTTCTCTCAGCCCTAGGAAAGGCAATGGCAAACCACTTCTGAGAAACCTTGCCAAGAAAATTGCAGGGACCTGTCTAGGCAGTCTCCAAGAATCAGACACAATCGAACGGATTAAAAAAAAACTATATGTAGCCTAACTGCAGCTGACTGCAGAATGGAGCCACTACATTGTAGCACTTAATGTATCCTTGGGATCAAGGAGATCCAGCTTTGAATCCTCAAATAAATTCCTACATGATATTGAAGTGCTTTGACCTCTCTAAATTGCTGTGTCAAATGCTTTGGTTTTAGTGGATTTTAATATGTTACTATTTTATTTTTATTATTTCTCAAGTAATTTGCCCATATTGCATGGTGTAGGAAAACACTGATAGGCCAAAAATGGAAATTGGACACCGGTTAACTGATGACCAAACTGTTTGGAAACCATCACAGGAAAAGAACAAAAAATCTGGCTTCTTTATCTATGCATTGCGTCCTCAAAAACCAGATGGGGGCTTTCTTTAATTGCATGAGGGTCAGAGATAACCCTCTCCTGGTCATTTACATATGTGAATGATAACCCACAGGAAGTAACTGTGGAAGAAAGAAGGGAATTGGCCTCTTTAGATCTATTAAATCACTTTATTACAGGAACCAGGTTTGAATAGCCAGTCCCGGCAGGGGGCTAGTTTCCATCTCTCTTTTTCCCTCTCTCCAACCATCCGCTCCCAGTTGTCTCATCTGATAACAAAGCAATTAAAATCTTGGCAAAATGGAGAACGGGCCTAGTTGCCTTCTGTCTCCTCACCTGACATGGCGATCTGAACAAATAATGTCCAATCATCGTGTGTTAAAGATTGCTTTTAGATAATCACCCAAGCTTCCATTATGCTGTTGGCAGCCATTTTGCCTTGTGTGGTTCTCTGCATTCCTGTGAAATCTGGCTTACTTAGTGTTTGGTTAAGGTCTGGTAAAGTGTTCAGATCAAATCAGATCTTTATTATGGTCCTAGACCAACCTAATGGTAAAGTCTTGAGTTGTTTTAGAGTTTCTCTTTGGGGGAAATCTTTTTCACTTGCATATTCTGCTAGTCAATGAATCCATGAAGCTCAGGAGCAAAGAGATAACAGCCACAGGCAAAGATTCCCCCCCTTCTCAGTGCCTAATTCAAGCAATTAGCAATGTGTGGGGGGCGGAGGGGTGGAATTTCTCTCTCTCCTTCCCCTATAACTGGAAGGACCCTGTGGCTGCACTGAGGGAATAGATCCATGTGTGTTCGCCTGTGTACATGTGTACGGTTGTATTCCCAAATTTGTAGATCTAATCAAGAATTTTCTTTGTGTTCATTTCTATTACGGATTGAGAAATGTATGGGAATAATCTAGATTTCAGGGTTTTCTTTTTTCTTTATTAGTTAATATACAATATATGTTTACATTTGGAATCATTCAGTCACCAAAAATGACATCACAGAGAGACCTGTCTGCATGAATTGACCCGTGTGAATCAGCTTTGCACATTAATTTTGACAGCACTAAGCCAATCAGGTGGGGCAAGTATAGTACATCCATGCATGCCCCACAACTCCAGGTTTCAGTCAAGAAAGGACAATGATTTCAGCCACAAAGCTTGTCTTGAAGTCCTTTTTCTTCCAGCAGTAGTCAAACTTCAGGTTTGCTGGATCCACGTTTTTTTAATTAGAACTATGAAAACCTTGATGCAACATACAGGAACTTAATCCTGCTTTACTTGTTAGTTTAAATCATTATGTAGGGTTTTTGTTGGATTAGTGTGTGAATTCAGTTATCATTTATTCAACATACTACAGTTAAATAAGCCTTGGAGTACTATAATTTGTTTCCTTATTTTTTTAATATTTATATATCTTATCTTTTCTTGAGAAGCTCAAGGAAACTTATATGGGACACTCCCTTTATTTGATCCCTGGAACAACAACCCTGTGAGGTAGGTTGGCTGAATGAGTCTGGCTGCCCCAATTAATTTCTATGGGTGAGAGTAGACTTGAATCTAAGTCTCCCTAGTCCTAATCCAACAGCTAAAACACACTGGCTGTCTGAATGCATAAAATCTGCCCTTTGCTAAAATACAAAAAATATTTTGGGTGAAAAAAAACCTCAAGAGAGCAACCCTTTCTCTCCAAAACAACAGTCCTTTCAGGACTAAGAATAAGCAGTAGTCATGAGATACGGAATAATATTTGGGAAAGAAATGGGGGATTGGAAAAAGAACTGGGGGCAGGGGGAAGTGAGAGAGGAGAATATCATGCTTTAGAGGAGGGCCTTTTCAGTACTGATGATCTACAGCAGTGTTTCTCAATCTCCGCAACATTAAGATGTGTGGACTTCAGCTCCCAGAATTCTGGGAGCTGGCTGAAGAATTCTGGGAGTTGAAGTCCACACATTTTAAAATTGCTAAGGTTGAGAAACACTGTTCTACAGCATTTTAATTGCAGGCCTCACCTATGATATCATTTTCTGTACATTCATCCCTTCAAGACATTTGATCGTCCCAACTTGCATATCAGTAGGAGGGGTGTTGAAACTGTAATTTAAAAGGACTTGCTGTAAGAAAACAGCTATAGCTATCCCAATTGGAACAAGACGATAAAAAGATGCTTTTGCCCTAGAGGAAAATTGTATTGAAATTAGAAGGAGTCCTTCCTTCCCTCCCAGTAAGTAATGCCCCCTTTGAGTAGAGCTTGACTCCTATTGACTTCCCAGAGATGCCTGTGTAGGGGGGTTTTGGGCAACAGTGCAGAATTAGTTTGTCATCGACTTTTCCCATCTTTTCTTACTTCCAAGCCTAGCCTACAACCTTAGGATTTTCTGACAGTTCTCCCATTTAGACACTGATCAGGTTGGACTCTGCTTAGCTTTTCAAAACTAGGTATGTTTGGCTAGATATTGCTATCTAGCTGGGCATTATACCTTCCTCAAGTCAATTTTGCTACTTAGTGACTTGGCAACAAGAGGAAAATGTTTTGCCATTGCCTTCTGCAAGGATGTTTTTTGACTGCCCAGGATTTCCTGGCAGATTCCGTACATGTAATAATCAGATTGAATCCTGTTTAACTTGCAGTTTATGTATTATTAAAAGCAGTTATGCCTTTCCTTCCATCTAGAACAGTATTTCTCAACTTTGGGAATTTTAAGATGTATGGACTAACTCCAAGAATTCCCAGCCATCCACATTACACATCTAAATGGTGCTGAGATTGAGAATTCTGGGAGTTGAAGTCCACACATCTTAAAGTTTCCAAGGTTGAGAAGCACTGATCTAGGAGCTCAGAGATAATTCCCCTATATCACCTTTAAATCTTCATAACAATCCTGTGAGGTAAGTTAGGGTAAGGTATGGTGGCTGACTTCTGGTGACTCAAGGACTAGCTTCACCCATCACTCTTACTTTTGTTACCAGGTTCAGCTCTTTTCTGGATTCACACAATAACATCAAGTCATAAACTAACCAAATAGAGTAGGTTGGCATAAGGCGCTAGCCCCCCCCTCCATAAAACCTAGCCAGGATTACAGTTAAAAACAGTTGGCATGCTGTGTGAATCCAACTGAGTAGAGATGTTGAATTCAAGTCACCATAGTCTTCATTTAGGACTTCAACTCAGCTGTCTCTGGTCCAAATGTCCTGGACTTAAAACAAATGCTCCCATCACTTACAGAATTTTTTTGGTGTGTCCTGGCTGATTGGTGTTGTAGTCCAGCCCCTCCAGATGATGGCAAACTGAAGAGGGCTGCTTTAATCATTAGGCCTCACTATCTAGAACTTCCTAAGGGATGACCGAGGCACTCACAAGTTAAATATCTTGCAAAGGAATGAACCTACACATCAGAGGTGCTGGGATGAAAAAGAGTCAGTCAATTGGAGAGAAAGGTCTTCTTTGCTGGCAAGCATTCTCCTCCAGGGAATGTGCATGCTCTGGTCTCTTGAGGGCAAAAGAAGCCAGGCGGCATCTTTTCTTGAAAGGGCACTGCGGGGAGAAAATGCTGAGATAATCAGGCCATTGTTTGCAGGGCCGCTTCTCTCTCTGGGATTGCTAAATTCCTGGGAAACGCCACCGTCTTACTTGGGAAGAATTCATTAGAGGATGGATTTGCCTTGGAGACATTCAGTTGCTTGGTTTGTTTGTTTTTTTCTTTCTGGATCGGGAACTGCTTCCAGTTCAACAGAGCAAAAGTTTGACCAATCCTTCAGAAGCACAAAAATCAGAAATGGGTTGGGTAGATACAGCAGAATCCATTATTAAGAAACCCAGAACAGGCTAATTGATTTAAACAAGGATATCTAAAATGCAGTCCTCTCATCCAGCCCTGTCAAAATTGATACCCTTGTTTTAGCTGTGGATGATGGGAGTTGCAGTTCTATCTAGACAGTCCCAAGTTAAGGAGGAGATTTGTTAACTTCTCCATATTGATTCTTGCTTTCTTTAAGGCTTCATTCCTTTTCATTTAGCTAGGATGGAGCAGGGATATGCAGAAAATAGTTTGGGTCCTTGATAGTACACTGGCTAAATCTTGGTGGGGAGAACAGTTGTTAAAAAATAGCTAGGAGCACTGTGCCAAATTGAGGTAGTGACAAGGAGACAGCTACATTGAAAACTAGGTACACAGTTAAAGAGCTGGAAGTAAGCCTAGTCAGTCTGTAGTCCAACTGCTGGACCTCCAGGTCTATAGATGTCATCTTCCAGAATTCTCAACAGTGGCTGTGCTGTTTGGAGAATTCTGGGAGTTGAAGTCCAAATACCTCAAGTTACTGGAATTCTGGAACATAGCCCATACTGTGCTTGAAAACTTCTAGGAAGAAAATATCACCAACCCAACAGTAATTTCATATTGAACAGTTCTTGCTTGCTGATAACATTAAGCTGAAATCTATCTTGTCTTTCTGTTCAACTAGGATAACAATATTCCAAAAGATAAACAAAATAATACACATAAAGTACAATGAAGTTATAGAAATATTTAAAAATTGCTTTATTTCCGAAAGCTTCCCGGAGGAGAAATGGAAGCTTTATTAAACCAAGATAGATATTATCTTGATCTCATTTTGAATGGCTATATTCTATTGTGCTGATCCTCTGAAATGTTTTCCTACTGTGTGTGTAATCAGTATCCTCCAGTCTCTTGGTTGCCGTATGCATTTATAGCCATATCCTATAAATGGAGCTGCTCTTGAATGCAACTTGAATAAGGCAAAACATGGCTGTCAAAATTTGGATCAGCATTTTCAGATGTCAGCATATTATATGAACTTTAAAAGGAATTCCTTGGTTGCCTATTTCAGTGTTCCTCAACCTTGGCAGTTTGAAGATGTGTGGACTTCAGCTTCCCCCTTGCTGGCTGGTGAATTCTGGGAGTTTAAGTCCACACATCTTCAAGCTGCCAAGTTTGAGGAACACTGGCCTATTAGTTCTAGACCTGATTTAATTCCCTAAATGGTTCAGAAGCCAGTCTTAACATACTATGCTGCCTGTGCTTTGAGATCATTGCTGAAGGCCTTTCTCCAGAGGATGAAGGGTGCTGTAGAATCATTTTACAATCAGTCATTCTCTTTGAACTACCTTTCCCAGTGTGGCTTTTAGCCTTACCTACAATATAATAAATCTGCATCATTCTCTGTGAAACATGGGGCAGTAACTGTACTCTCCTTGAGCCAAATCATGGCTACAGTGTTATGTGCTGCAATGGACCAGTCAGATTTTTCCATCCCAAAGGCTTCCCATAGCTAAAGTTGCTGGCAGGTGTTGTATGCATGCTTAATAATGTGACAAGAGTCACATCTCTACCTGATCTGATCCTTTGGTGCACATGGTGTATATTCCATTCAGGAAAAACTTTCTTGTGTGAACATAGCTTAGGCTGCAATTGTATATTTAATGGAGCTTGCTTCTATGTAAGTATGTATAGCACTGCATTATCAGTGTAACACTTGTCCTTTCTGTCTGGTGAACAAAGATGCTATATAAACCTCTTCTTTAACTGTGCCAGAATGTCTGTGTCACGCTGAACAATTCTGTGAATAGCCTCCAACGAAGGGGCAATTAGCAATGTCAGAAACAATAAGCATGATATATGTGGTGCCATCTTACATTCACCTACAGTTCCACAAGATAATGGATACAGTACAGACTTTGAAAAAAAACCCAAAACTTGTTAAGTCGAGTGAGTAATATGTTGCCATGCTGCAGAAGCAATCAAAACATAGGTACTCTGTCACATATTGCTTTGTTTTGATCTTATAGATGGAAAAACACCACAACAGATCTGCTTGGCTTGTTTTTATTTTATATATAAAAATATATATATAAATATATATTTATATTTTACTAAAATAGGGTTTTAAAAGAATGAATGTCTCTATAAAATAAACTATGTCCCACTGATCTGCAAGAAGAAATGAGGATTAGCCCTGTCTGTGCCTCTTACATTTTATTTCCTTCTGACCTCATTTGATATAGATAAACTTCTCTTGTAGGATAAAGCTGCATACATCTAATGAAGGGGATTGTAATCTGCCAAATAAAATTCAATCTAACATTTACAACAGTTCTTGGTGGGTTTATGACCTGCAGTAAAAAATTTTAAAAAAAGAAAAATTACAACAATTAAAGGCCATTTTAAACTATTAACAAGTTCTTAAAATTTTGAAACATCTAGATGTTTTAAGTCCCCTCTTAAATTGTAACAGAAGAGGACCATATTGACCTTCAGCCACATTATATTATAGGGCCCTGCTACAGAAAAAGTGTTAAGCTAGAATCCATTTGTTAAGTTCTTTAGGTGCTGCAAGAAACTTGATCATTTTTTAAAATTGTGATAGCATCTGCTAGGAAGTAGGAAAACTCTAGTTCATTTTTAGAGGTACAGGAAGCCATGCTGGTTACTTGCTTGATGGCATTGGCATTTTCCACCTTTTGCCTTTAGTGACCCCAACATAGGCATCCCGTGCTGTTTTAAAATGCTTTGCACCCTGCAAGAATTGTAAGTTCTATGGCTAAAAACAGGGTTTGGGATGTTCCCAACTGGTTGATCAATTCTGTGACATACATGTCCCAGCCCAAATAATTACTTTTTGGATTACATCTGGACTGTGTGTGTGTCTTAAAGGTTATCAGAAAAGACAGGTTTCTAGATAGCTCTCATTTCCTCAAGCATGGGGTAAAGAGATGGTGAGATAGAAAAGGCTACAGACTTCTACTTGAAACAGATCTTAAAAGTTACTGCCTTGGAACTGGGGAACTATGTACAATCTGGATTATAAAGTCCAATTAAGCTTTGGTTTTGTGTAGTGGGCTTGTTTTCTGGAAAACAGTGTTGTTTTATCTTTGAATTATGCCACAAAGCTAGCAAAAAAGTAATCTCTTTTTTGACCCAATCTATGTATGCCTTCTGATAGTCTCGTCTTCATCTAAAGCCGTTGTTTCCTTGGCACTTGTGGCCATTGTTTATAGCCCAGTCTCTTAAACAGGGCTGACATATGTTAAGCCATAGTTTGTTTAAACATGATTTGTTTACTAAGGAGAGTTAGCTGGCTTTGCACATTGCACTAAACTGGTTGAATCTGTGTTTCCATAATAGCTTGTTAGTTCCTTGAAACGAAAACAATAGAACAAAGGGAACTCTAGATCTGACTGATCTTTGTACGCCATTAAAAATGAAAAAACTAAAAAACTAAGAACACCAATCAGATTCAACATTTGGACCGTGTGAACACAGCCTCCCCCCCCCCCCCACTTCTGTATTTATTCTAGTGTTGATGTAGGTATTTAGTAGCACAGGACTAGGCAACCATTTTGGAACAGGGGGCACTTAACTAATTCTGAAAGCACCTTTTTAGTGCTGTTATTAAACATTTTTTAAATAAAGTACCGTACAGTCAGGTGGAACAGGGAACATGGCAGATACCGTGGGCAAGATCTGCAGGCACTTTTACCCCCTGCTTGTAAGTTATCAAATTAACAGGCAAGGAAATTAGAATCAGGGATATATCAGAAATGAATGGGTGGCTTGAAATATAGATGTGTGACTGTATTGTGGCTGAGGGCTGCATTGAACACTTATGTGGTGCTAAAGGACAACAGTAGATACTACCATTGTGCAAAATGCATTGAATTTTGAGTGTTTTGCAGAACATTTCCTCCCTTCCCCATCATCATCATCATCTAAAACCTATTTTAGGGCATACGCTGCAGCTGCCTGTTTTCAGTAACAGCCATCAGGGAGCTTCCAAAGGATACAAGAAAAGGGTTGGAGGGGTTACAGGTTGCTCAGCTCTGACCTGGGCATATTTTGGTATGATGGGAAACATAAACCTGGAGGTATCTACTTATGTCCTTCCTCTGGAACTGGTAAGGAAAGGGAAGCTGTGCAGCCACTTCTTGTAAATGCTTTTGGCTTGTTCAAATTTCAGCAGGATTGGGATGGACTGCGTATTTATAATCTCCAGTGGCAGAACTTATGGTGGGAAGGTTGTGTCTGCTGTGGCCATTCATTTGTTTGCGTGATGGTAGAATATTGCATTTAGACGTTGCATTTATTTAGTCCTGCTTTTAAGAAAGGGTGCTTTGCTGAGATTCATAAGGCAGCAAAAAAGAACAATAAGAGTGGGTTAGTCAATAGCATTCAATTTGTTCAGATCTGAAAATGGCTGCTGGGTGTCTCTTTCCCCAACCTTAATTATGCTTTCTCTTCTAGATGAGGTGGTGTCTGCACATTTAGAGTACTTTCAGCCAGATGCAACTGCAGCGGATACGTGATGGTGTTGCAGAGTTCCATTTCTGCAAATGCATCACCCTTGCTGGGATAGGGCATTTGTATTTTGGGATTAAAACCCTGTTTATAAAATTGGATTGAATCCCCACTGAACATACTTCTTGTTGTCCTGGCTGGGCCAGAGAGTCCTGAGATGGGTTCTTAAAAAGGATGGCAGCTCTGCTGCAATGGGAACAGAACTGCGACTTTCACAGGGCCACCTCCCCTCCTCCAAAGTTCCAGGGCTTCAGGAATGCTTCCCCCACCCCCATGGACAGGGACAACTTTTTGCTGTTTGTGCCTTGTCCTAATGGCTAAAGGCAGAATCCCTCCCCTTTTGTCCCCCCCTTTTGTCTCCTTTGTTGCTGTTGTTGTTGTTGTTGTTGTTTCTCCTTCTCCTTCTCCTTCTGATGGGGTGATCCGAAGTGTTTTTGGAGAAGGCCTGGGAATTTTCCTGCTTTGTGTGTGGTGTGCTGGGATGAGGGGCTTTGGGCCTCTTCCTTTCAGATGCAAGGGGGCTATTTGACTAATTCAATGGGGCTTCAGTTTGATTACCTATCTGATAACAGAGGAATTCGAACAATGTGTGTGTTTTGGGAAGGAGGGGGAGGGCTTGGGATGTTCTGAAGACCACCAGCTTCTTTTGCAGGTCACTTCAAAAGACCCAGGGCAAGAGGGAGGGAGGGAGGGGAGGGGAGGGGGAAGGAGCCTTCCTTGCAATTTTCTCTCCCTTGTTCCCCAAGGGAAGAGAAGATTGCTTTTGGGGGTGGGGGGGTTGGCCAATCTCTCAAGCACTCCTCAAAATAAACAGCAGTATTTCACATTTCACTCAGCTAGAGAGAGGCAGGCGCTGGTGCAAGCGTGTGGTGGATGATGTTAACTCCCCCCAATTATCCATGAACTCCTCCCAATTATCTGCATTTATCAGAGACATGGTGGTGTCTCTCCTGGATGTAAATGACCAGACTAGTTTGGCTATTTGGGAGATGCTTTGTGAACAAGTCTCTATGTGGACTCTACATACATGTGCTTGAGCTTCATTATGGATGCCTCTTAGTACTTAAAAGATTGTCTCCTCGTACTACCCAAATTAAGATCACTTGGGATCTGTGGGACTAAGCAGCCAATTTGGCTCCCAGCGAGGGGGCTAAAAGCAAAACTTTCTTGGTTGTGGTTCTCCCTGTTTGGAAAGTCCAGCCAGATGCCACATAACTGAAATTGAAGCAACAGCAGCTAACATTGGGGATAGCAAGTGTTCTGAGGTCACACTGCTTTGGAGAGCCCCGTTTTGCTCCAAAACATTGTACAGTACTTCTGTTGTTTTTAATTGTCTGGTTTTATGCCTGATGGTTTTAGTGTTGATTTGTATATTGAATTGTTTTTATGGTCAGTTATTTTTGTACACTGCTTTCCACTCCTTTATGAGGAAAAAACACAGTGATCACAGTAGGCATGACATGTTTGTAAAGATATTGTGCTTCTCAAGGTTTTCTCAGATGGAAGGTTCTTTGTGGTGGACAAGATGTGTAACTTAACATTAGTACCTGCTTTGTTTCATCTTTCTAGATTGTAAGCATAAGAGTTCAGATGTACTTGCTCCTCAGTGGCTGGCTTTGTAGAACATGCTAGGCTAGGGTAAATGGGGTCACATCATTTGTCATTCAGCAGAATCTGGCCAGACTGTCGTACTACATTATAATGTGGTTTGTTTGGGGATAGCATTTTACGTGAACACTGCAATTGGTGTTTTGTTAACTGAGGTTTAAGGTTTGGTATGTTGTATGAATCCAGTTTTTTGTAAAAATGGGAGCCTGTTTTGGCAGAAAAGCAGGGTAATGACCCACTAAAAAGGGATTTACCAAGACAATATTCTCCTGGTATGAAATACATCTCTAATGGATGAAGGAAGTTGTAGTCTTATTCATTTGGAGGGCACTCTGTTGAGGAAAGCTGATTGGGTAGGAAACCTTTTTCTCTCTGTTTAAAAGAAGATTGATTTACATCAGAGTACTGTAGGAGATGTGGCAGCAATATGGAGGAGGAGACTAGACAACCTCATTGAATTATTTAGGTTTGGAGGTCTAAAGGTCTATTAAGCCTGTTGGAGAATTCACACATTGATTTTGCATTTTTCCATACACCCCCCCCCCCCCCCAAAAAAGGAATATACCCACCAGAATTGTTCAGCAACGCAGTTTTGGTGTATATGTTTCTTTTGTTTGTGAGTGGCAAGAACCAAATCAGTGTGTGAATTCTCCAACAGGCTAGATGTTCAGGTACGCCAGGGGAAGTGGCTGACTTAAAGAACATTTGAATGAGTGTTAGCCAACTTCAGCTGATTTTGAAAAAGCTAGGAAACATAAGCTAGACTGGAAGTTAAAAAACATCCTGGAAGAAAGTAATGCCAAGAAAAACTATAAGGACTTTTGCATGAGATCATCAGGAGTCGTGTGACTCAAAGGATACATTACCTTTTTCACAGCCAGCAGATGAAACTCTCTGACAATGTGCAGTAATATGTGTGCAAGGCAAGCAGTGTTGATGTGTGAATGGTGGTGTTGTCTGCATACAAAGACATCTCTGTTTTCTACTACAAAATGTTATACAGCATAATTTTGCACAGCTTTCCCCAAACTGGTGCCCTTCAGATGTGTTGGGAGTGGGCTGGAAACTGTGTCATCCCAGTATATCTGGAAGGTACAAGCTTAAGAAAAACTACTGTGCTAGCTAGGACAATGGGGGTCATACTTTTTTGCAAGCCTTGATTCAAAGTCTGATTTCCTATTTCCTCTGTGTTTGATGGTGGGGTCCTATGCACTGTTCTTAGTCAAAATTGTAGAAAGAGAGATTCCCAGCATTCTTATGGGAGTGCAGAAGTAGTTAGGGCCACCTCCTCACTTCTATTTAAATTGGGGGGTGCTGTTAAATGGCCACATCAGGATAACATGCTTAGTGTCACAAAATACTGAATTGGTTGTTGGGGGGAAAAAAGAGGCTTGCAGGGGAATGGGGAAATGGAGTAGAGAATCCAAATCCTGAACTGAAGTACCTCATACTGCAAGATATTCAGGATACTGGATAGGACAAATTGGATAATAAATAGGGGGCTGAATTTAATTGTAATTGCTCTTAGGCATATTTGGTAGCCACAGTTGAAAATATCCATTTGAGAGCCTGTTTTCTGGTTTAATCCAGCATGGTTCCTAGCCCTTTCAGATGTGTTGCGTCTGCAGCTTCTGGAATTCTTAAGCAGCTTTCCAAATGTTGGGAATTCTGGGAGTGACTATCTCCATATTATCCATGTGCCATTATAATGGAGGCCTCCTCCCTTCTAGATGAATGAGGTTCCAGGTGTTGTGAAGCAGCTGTGGCAACTGACGAATCTATTCCATTGGATTTGAAAATCATTTAATCGAACCTCATGGATTGACATCAGAGGGGGATTGTGTAGCTCCACCAGCTTCAGTCTATGCATCAGGGGGCAGAGTTGTAAGTCTCCACTGAGATTATGAATATTCAAGATTTAAAACCATTGAAGGTTTATCTAGTTCATGTTTAGGCTCACATGTCCTTTATAGAGAGAGGGTCTTGCCTAAATAAACTGATTAGCCGATGCACCAAAATCAGCTGTCTGATAATTTTTTTAAAAAGTGTGACTCACAGGGGTTTGCTCCTTTCTTTTGCAGCATGCAAATAACCCCAAACCCACCATTTTGAGTTAGAACAAAGTGGATGACTCAGAAACACACATGCCTAGGGCTTCTTGCACTCCAAAAAAGAGGAATGAAAGAGCTGGTGAGAGAAGAGGGTGCTTAATCCTTTCCCATTTATCCTCTTCCCACAACTGTTTCCCCTGCTTTATTCAGCTAGGAGTCGCAATTGTCCATTTATTAATAGCCAGTGACCTCCAATATCATGGAGAAAAGTGGTTGGATGAGTGGGTGATAGAAGGAAAGAGGAGAGCTCTTCCACACCTTCAGTTGTGACTAATCTGTAACCTGGCCTTGGCAAAGATATCTAATGTACACACAATAGCTGGGATTATGCAATATTCTACATGAGGCTAAGATGGGGTTGGTAGTTAGTGATTGTGTTTGTATTAATGTAGCCATTATTTTAGCATGGTGTATGAACTAGGCCATCACATTAAACCAGAGTTTGTTAATTTGGGCATAACGTTACATGAATGCACCAATTGTGTTTTGTTAATCCACATTTAATATGTTGCATAAAGGAAGACAAATATGTTGTATAAAGCATGTCAAAACTAAGACTGGAATGTTACCATCTGCCTCAGTGTTGGACTTAGACTGGAAAGATTGAGGTTCAAGGTCACTCTCAGCCATGAAAGCTCACTCAGTCCCTCTCATTTAGCCCATCCTGCCTCATGGAGTTGTGTAGATAGTTTGGGAAGCAGCGAGGGTACATATGTGGCCTTGAATTCATGAAGGAAAAAAAGAGTATAAATCTGATTTCTGGATCGTTATATGACTTTGGTATTGTTTTAAAGTTATTTACAAAGAAGGCATGTAAAGCATTCTAGGTCATTAGCAGTTGGAGTGGCTATAAGCCCAGAAAATTAAGTGAAATAAAATAAATATAATTTTTTGCTCCAAGGGTGATGTTTGTTTCTTGAATGGTTGGCAGGGCCAAGGCAAATAGAATGAGCTAGGATAAAATCTAAACTAATTTCAGTTTAATTCAGATTGAATTACAGACACATTAATTAATATGGTTACCTCTCTACAGTACTAGCGTGATATGCTTACCCAGATCAGCTAAAGACCTAATGAGTCTGTTCATACAAAATAGTAAACTTGGTTACTATTGACTTTGTGGCTAAGGTTCTGGTATGAATCCAGTTTATTTGGTGAGTCTGGTTCATTATATGTTTTAAATGCAGAAGATGAGCTAAGTTGAGTATGTTATGTAATTCAAATATTTCTCCTGTCCCCAACTCCCCGCAATCCACTTCATTAAAAGTTACAACTTGGTGGAAAATTTTACAGGGTATGCGAGGGCAGGTTTGGAAATTATGGTGTTGCACTTGAGGGCACCCATTTGGGAATGCCAAACTACCGTGCTACACAACTGCTTTTCACCATTTTTAAATATGGCGTTGCTTACCCTTGAGTACCAGGGAAGTGAAGTGTGATCATATGACCTGGGTTACTGAGCAACTCGTGAATGAAGAGTTTGCTCCATTCATTAAAAAAAAAAAAAAAAAGAATGAAAGACAGGGGGGAAAAAAAGAAAAGAAAAGGCTTTCTATTCTAAAGATCTCTTGTGTGTGGCAGATGGCCTGTAGACCCAGAAGAGAGGAGAGGACTGCCTGAACCGAGCCTGAAAATGGTTCGTGCAGGAGCAGCAGGGATAGATTACTATTTCTGTCGTCCCCCTCCACCCACCCCCGACCCCAGAACAGATTAGGGATATCCCATAGAGCCCATTTTAAGAGTCTTTGCGAGTGTAAATTGGTTTACTGTGCTGCTGGTAGGGGGGCAGTCTTAGTTTGTGGCAGCAAAACAGTGGAAACTTGCAGTGAAACAACTGAAACTAACTATAGTGGCATCAAGTTTTGGGAACAGTAATCCCTTTCACTGGGATTTTGTCCTGTAATTGTGAACCAGCTTCAGAGTATTATGAATTATTGGAAAGTGAAGCATTTGCCCAATTTAAATCTTAATTTTAGCTCTGAACTCACCAGGTAGCCTTCAACAGAGGCTGCTGTTTCTTACCCTCAGCCCTGTTTTTAATCTGGAGCAAATACTTTGCTCCTTGCACTTTTGCCAGATTGCCATAAATGAAGAGTTTCACATGTTGTGCTCACAATGATTTTGTTCAAAAGCCACAATTGGCTAGGTTCACACAAGATACTAAATTGTAAACTATGGCTTACAGACCACAGCGGTTAAGTTTGTATGATATGCCAAACCAAAACAAAGTCATACCATGTTGTAGTGCAAAGTTTCAACTAGTCAAAATGTATAAGATGTGCCAGTTCTTTTAGGGGGAAAAAAACCTGGCTCTTCCAGCAGGCCCTCGGTCTCATGATTTGTGAATTTGCACAAGATATTTTAATTCTTTTTGTGTTTCCCTGACGTGGTGTGTGTGTTGTTATTGATTCCTTTCTGTTTGTTTATTATTTGACTTTAGTAGAACTATTGAAGATAACCAGGGATGGAACCTGGCAAATCTCCTGCAGGGTGTAATTCAACTTCCCAGAAAGAAAATGACCCTGGATTATAATACAGGCCTGAGAGCTTTCCCATTGTGGACTACCCACTCCTTTTAAAACAGGAGCTGCTAAGGCAGAATTGAAATTGGGATTTGGGGCATGCCAAGCATATGGTTTCTGTTAAACTATGTGCCTCACTCCCTGGGGTAAGGTGTGATCTGGAATAAATGTAAGATAATTTGCATAACTGGCCTAGGGTGCTACACTTAATATTGGGGGGGGGATGATTTCAGTTAGTGGGGGATTATATAAAGTGGGCATGGTTATGTTATGTATATAGGATTTTTCCTCCCCCTGCCTTTTCTTCTGGGGGTAGGTTGTGGGGGGAGGGGGCTGAACAGGACAGGGCTTTATCATAGAAGTTATTTTATTATTTTTATTATTTTATGAATTTGTTAACTAACATGAGTCAGCTGGAGTTGGCAGTTTAGACTTTTTTTATTTTATTTTGCTTGCCACACCCAATTGAGTTGAGAGACCATATTATCTGAACTGGTATCAGTTCCAGGAAAAATCATTATCATTCATTGTCACTATATATCGGCATTAACCAGAAGGTCATTATTTCCACCTAAGAAATTTTGGAAAAGATGTTGCAGCTGTTTTATTTTTATTTGTTTATTGTGCAAATTTATATAGCTACTCATCTACTAATGGAACTCTGGGCAGTGAACAATACCAACACACACAAAATCCCCATAATACAGGAATCAATTATATCAGTTATCAAACTGGTATGAGAAACCAGCTCTGGATTTATCACTTCAGTCTGATACTTGGCCAGTATACAACCATACATAAATAAATATTTCTTTGTAAAAGTTTAGATGAAATTGTTGTGGAATTCATAACTGAAACAAGTCGCTTTTCCTAAAGCACTGAAAAATGGGTGGGGTGAAGGAAGGAGGCTTCTCAGTGGTAAAACAAGTGCTCCTGGGACTAAAGAGGAAGATAGAAAAATAACTGATCTATTCTTATTGCTGAGAATGAATTAGGGAAAGTGTTAGGAGGTGGTCTTTAGAGACCAATCTGTGGTTGCAACAAATAAGGTGGTTCAAAGGAGGCTTCCAGTGAAGCTGTTTTAATTGGTAATAGTCTGTGGACATCCATATTGTTTCTGATTGTTTGGGGTTCTGCAGATGTGCTTTTGTATTGAATCAGAATTACTCCTGAGTAATTACAATAAGACTAAGAGAGTGACCTTATTGACTGTTTCAAAAACTTCTGAATAAAGGTGCTGTGCAGCACTTTTGAAAGCAAAATAGCGCTTTAAAGAACACAGGTACTACTGGTCTGCAATTCCTTAAGCCAAACACATTTTTCCAGGATTGTGCTGAAACTGCAGAGGGATAGTTCCAGGAAAAGATGCAGCTGCTTTAAGGAGTTGCTGACGTTTCTCCATGGGCACCCCCACATGCTCTAAAGCCTTTTTTGCCTTGAAATCCAAAGCAGATAACCTTGGGAGGGGGCTGTGGGGGTAACATAAAGAGGGGAAATGAGGACCAAAGTGGGGAGGTGATGACAGGAACTGACCAAACAGTCTTAGGATTACTGTGGGTTTTTCCTGTGGGGGGGGGGGGTGTCAATTTTTTGTTTTTGTTTTACTTCGTTTAAGCATAACCTGCAGGATTTGTACATTTCACACCTCAAAACGACAAAAGTTCAAAATTCAGTGGAGTAGACAGATCTCCAGAGATGCCCACCCCTGTGAAAAATGGAAAGATAGTTGCAGTCCTATAACTCATTTTGTGGGGTTAAGCTCCATTGAGTTCCTTTCTGAAGAGCTGTTGCAGAAGGACAACAAATACTGTAATGTATTTAAATTACAAGGAAATAGGTTTTGGTTGGATGTCAGGAACAATTGCTTAGAATACAAGTATTCAGCAGTGGAATAGTTTCCACCAGGAAGCGATGGTCTCTTCTTCAGTGGAACTGCTTAATCAGAGGATAGCCATCTGTCAATGGCGCTGTAATGGATTCCTGCACAGGAGAGGGGTTGGGCTAGATGATCTTGGTACCTCCCATCCCATCCCATCCCATTCCATCTATTATTTAATAACCTATAATGCAATGGCAGTTGCTTTTCAATAGACACGTACTGGATTGGGCTATCAGCTTGACATTCTGAACACAGGTATAAACTCCATTAAATTAAGTGAGACATTTTTGTAAATAAACAAATTAATATTTTTAGATATTTCACTTGGGGCTCATCCTCCCAGCCCATCAGTGTGCTTTCCTCCTGTTCTATGTTGACTAAAAAATTGCTGCCCCCACAACTTTGCTCTTACTCTGTCTCAAGAGCAAGTCTGACATTATTGCTATCCTCACTACTGGCTTAGTGTAGGTTACTGTCACTGCAGCCATTGGCCCAGGCTAGACGGTGCCAGTCTTCCTTAATAGCTTTCTGGGAGCACTATTTTTCCCACTTCCTGGACCACCTTGAAGGGGCATCTGTAGCAAGAGTCACTGGCTTCAGAATGGCAGGCACAGCTATGCAATTGAAGCGCCATCCGTTTTTACATGTGTGTAATGCATGTGATTTACGTTAAACGGGTGGGACTTTGATCACCCAGTTGCTCCTTCTATTTTGAAGTCAGTGACTCTTGCTGCAGATGCCCCTACTGCCTTGGCACTCCTTCTACAACCATCACCCATATCCTCTTCCTCTTGTCTCTCCGGCATGCCATCTGGTGAGGGAGTCCTTCACCACCTTGCCCATTGCCTTCTTCTTTTTGGCAATGGGTGCTGCTCAGAAAGGGGCTCATCAGGGATGGGCTTGCTGCTGAAACCATTCCTTCCATCTGACTCAGCAAGGAGCTACCAAAGGGAATATTGACCTTGTGGAAAGTCGTCTATGAGGCTGATACTCCCCAACCAAAGAAACAAAACCAGAATAGAATTGCCAAGTAAGGATCTGTTCTCTCTGGCAGTCAAGGGAGAAATAGCCCATAGAGCCCTGCAACTGGGGGCGGGGGGAGGGGGGGGTCAAAATCTGCAGCATTTAACCCCTATGAATGCTGCTAGAACAAATGGTCCTCCAATAAGCCAAGTGGAGAGCAGCTCCTCATTTTTCCAAGGCCTGCTTCTCCATGCAATATAGAATGCTCACAAAAGAGGACATGTTCCATTTTCCAACTGAAAACCACTTTCTGCTAGATCTGGCTGACCCTGAGTTGGAGGATCTACTGTGAGGACATGTCAAGCTGTCTTAGTGGCAAACAGGTGGTGTGGATGGGCCTGATTTCAGCAAACATCCTTTCTGAGCAGAGAAAGCTTTGCAACTGTTATTTTGTGTTCGTATTATTCCAGTCCATAGTATATGGAGCTACCTTTGCAAGTGGTCCAAAACTTCAGTTAGTTAAATCAAACATCTCTTGCAAATTTGTGTATTAATATGTGTGTCATTTTTGTTCAGTGAAAATGCACAGTTAATTTTACCTGAACATTTACCTGCCTTGCTGCCAACTTTTCATAATTTCCTCTTCCTTACTGAACTGTACTTCCTGCTTCTTTTCTGGGCACCAGAGCAAGCTCCACATGGAAGGTTTCCGCAGCTTGAAGGAGGGAGAAGCTGTTGAATTCACTTTCAAGAAATCCTCCAAGGGTTTAGAGTCCATCCGAGTCACGGGACCTGGAGGAGTTTTCTGCATTGGCAGTGAGAGGAGACCAAAGGGAAAAAACCTTCAGAAACGCAGATCAAAAGGAGATCGGTAAGGTTTGGCTCAGGCACCTGTTCAGGGATTCCAGAAACCTCTTGACTTGCAAAAAAGCCAGCAGTCCCAGAGCTTGGAAAACCAGTGAATATTCTGGGTATTGGAAGTGTAGTCATATAGAGATTGAGTTTGCGAGAATGTTTTTTTGCTGTGAAAAGAAACACCAGTCAAATTAAGTTTGAAACTCTTTTCCATATAACCTATGTAATTTGTATGAATTCCTTGTTTGGTTTTTTTCTTTCCAGCAGCTTAGCATTCTACAAAATCCAGGCATTCTTTATTTATTTCATTATTTTGAGTCCTGTCTTACCCATAGAGTATTTAAGATGGCTAATAACAATAAAACCTTGCTTGGCCTTTTCCATCAATAATAATTTTTCACCATCATCATGAGAGCTAGAAGCATGTTAAATGCTAGTAGGAAGAAAAGAGATTCTTGGGCTGCCAGATGTGGAGCTTAGGGAGCCATCTTCCAGCAGGTTGTGCTGCTGCTCTGGTTAGCCCAAGCCTTTTGCCTTGTCTGCTAACAGCCTAATAGGATTTTAGGCAGACAGGATTCTGATTACTGTGATCCTTTAAATTGGAGGTGTGGGGATTCAACCTGGAATCTCCTATGGAACTCCCATCTTTCTCTGACATTCCCACCAAGTAGTTTCAGATGCCAGATGTCTTCTTGCATGATGGGAATGGCACATGGGCATTTAGGCACAAGAGTGCAGACCTGGGAGAAGAGATGTTTGCTTTAAGGAGTGGCAGACAGTGCTCCGGGTGCGTGGCCTTGCCCTCTGGAGACCTTTTCACTTTCAGATCCAGTATGATGCGAATAGGCTATGCATATATGCTTACACAAAGACCACCACCTTGCTTAAATTAGTTACCTTAGTTCAGCTTCTCCCAGTCTGGTGCTCTGTTTGACTATATGTCCCATCATTCCCAGCCAGTTTTACTCTCCTCTGGTGGAGGCTTGGCCAGCAGTCTCTCTCTCCTTCTGCATAAGATGCTTCCTTTTGACTTTTTAAGTGAGTGGCAGATGCAGATTTCTAGAAGGGCAACAAATGAAAAGATCAAAGTTCACCTCCCCCCCTGCTGAAGAGAATAGACCGATGCCCCCATTCTGTGAACATGTGTTTGCAGGATGGTGCCGCATGGGCAATGGCTCATCCCTTGGGCAGCCTAGGAAGAGAGGAGACTCCCCACAGCAACACCTGGAAGAATATGATTTACATCCTTTGTCCCCAACCAAGTGCCCTCCAGATGTGCTAAAGGTCATAGTGGCTGTGGGAGTTGCCTTCTTAATGCATCTGGAAGGCACCAGATTATTTTACATTGGCTGTATTTCTACAACACAGTTAACCAGTTACGTTACAGACCTAGCAACTGCATTTGGCAGTGTACTAAGCAACTAAGTTTTAACTAAGGTTAGGCCTTTTCTTTGCTAGCAGCTTGCATGAACTCAGCCCACTTGCTCACTTTATGTTTCAAGGCATGCACAATCCCATGACATGGGGTGATTTGGGAATTAGATTTGGGAATTAGGTAAACCTACTGGGTGAACCACAAGCTGTTAGGTTAAACCCTTGGTTGGTTCAGGTTGTGGTCTATGCTTGCCCTGCGATATCTTAAATGGGCACCAGATTATTTAAGAGTCCACTTATTGCACTAGCAGTAGTAGGATAATACAATTGGGAGGATACATGCATGGAGCAGAGATGCTTTTATTGCCAAATTATAGCCCTGCTTACTGAGGAATGTCCCAATGCACCTGAAGGCCAGCAAAAGCCATCTTAGCTGTCTGGTTAGGGAACCAGATGTCCACTGCTATCTCTCTTTCCCATCTTCCTCTTGCCACACCTCTTATCTTTGCTTTTCCACAAATTTGAAAAAAACCTCTTCATTAATGGCAATTGCAGAATAGGGTTCCCCCTAGTGGTTGATATTAATACATACAGACTTTGTGTACTCTTTTAATTCTTTATTTCGCATGCCCTGTCTTCTAAAGGAAGCAGTAGCTTTCCATCAGCTCCACCTTGGGAGCTGAGGGGAAAAAGAGAAAGAGAGCAGAAAGACCAAAAGTCCCTCTGCTGCATAGAAGTGCCTCCTGGCAGCCACCCACTGGAAGGAGACCCCAGAGAGTGGCCCAGGAGGTGGCAGAAAGAGGGCAGAGCACAGAAGAGGCAAGTGGTAACCCCAGCTTTGAACCTGCCTATGGTGAGGCAGCCCTATTAGAACCCTTCCTTTGCAACCTTGACCAGGTAGGCACTGGCATGACCAGCTGTGGCGATCTCCATGTTGGGAAGGAGAAAGAGTCTGACTGGCCAGATGGAAGCTGTGGTTGGTTAGTGGGGGATCCTTGCCAGAGCAGGCAGGCAAGATGGTGGGGGAAGGTAAAGGGTGATGGCAGTGGGAGAGGCCTGGGCAACAGTGGAGATCCTTCAGCAGCCTGTTGCAGGATAGAGACTGGGAGGAGTAGTGTGGTAGCACACAACTTTCAAAGGTCTCATTGGGGGAGAGCCACTGGATTTCCCTTCACTACTCTCCCTTGAGGGAACTGCTGACGATACTGCAAGGGTGCCAACATGGGAATGAAGCCCCTTTTCCTGCTTTGGATCCAAATACCACATGTCTCTAGTCTCCCAAGTGGCCCGAGAAGGATGTGAAGGGTTGTTGTTGCTACAATACATTTAAACCAGGATCCTAAATCCTGCATTTAAATCACATCCTAAACCAGGATGTCAGGGGAACATGAGAACAATATACAGTGTGTCTTTATTAGTTGTAAGTTGGTTGTTATAGTAGAATATTGGATAAAATGGGAATTGATTCACACCACACTGAAGCAGTGTGTGTGCGCGTGTGTGTGTGTGTGTGAAAGAGAGAGAGAGAACCTGCAAGATGATAGGAGTGCCATGGATGTTTCTTTGACTTCTAGTCTATAGCTGTGAGGTTTCCTGGTGAGATCCTGGCTCAATGCTAACCACGATGACCCTGGGCAAATCACCTAGGATTAGCATAAATTGAATGATATAATTATCTTTCTCTTTCTCTCTTTCGTTTTTGGTGTTTTTTTTTCCCCCTGGGAACATAAAAATAGCTGTGGTTTTTCTGTAACCTCCTTCCTGATTTCCCCTCCATCTCATTTTCCTCTTTTTTCCCAGATGCTACAACTGTGGTGGCCTGGATCATCATGCCAAAGAATGCAAGCTCCCTCCACAGCCTAAGAAATGCCACTTCTGCCAAAGCATTGCCCATATGGTGGCCAACTGCCCGATCAAAACGCAGCAGTCACCCAGTTCTCAGGGAAAGCCCACGTACTTCCGGGAGGAGGAAGAAATGCACAGCTCACCCTTTCTTCCTGAAACCAGGGAATGATCTCGGAAATCAGTAGGAAATCTGCCCAGTTGACCGGCTTCAGGGCATCAAGTCAGCCAAAATGGGAGCAGTGAACAGCTTTGGCCTCCAGGCTGTGGGAAAACAAGCACTGGGCAGGAGAGCAGCAACTTTTATCTTTGGCAGAGGGAAAACTGAGTGGAGGGGAGCCCTTTCCTCCTTTTAGTGGGTGTGGACATCTGAGAATCCTATTCTTAATCAGTTCTGTGAAATTGGAAGAAAAAGCCAAAGGTACCTTCATTAGCTTTGCTTTCTTCACCAGTCCAAGTGAAGACCAAGAAAACGCAAAAACAAAAAACTGAAGTTACGGGTCTTAGGATGTGTTTGCACTTGTGTGTGTGTGTGATTTCAACATATTGGCAAGACCACTGGAATATGTAAATCACAAACAGAAACAACTGGCAGAAATAGGTCCTCTCTCTAAGACAGTCCGAAGCCCAAGGAAGGAAGAGTCCCACCTCAGATGTCAATTACATTCCAGGCCTTTGGGGACACAGACTCCCAACTGCCTGCTCCATGCTCTCTTAACAGGAAGAACTAAACTTCCTCCATTTCCATATCTGCACTGGGATTCTTTTGTTGTTAAGGAAAAGTAAGAGCCCCAGGCTTTTGGAAATGTTTGTGGGACATGAAGGAGCATCCTCCCCCATTGCAGGCACAGGAGTCTGTGATTCCTGCCGAAACAAAGCTGGAGGCTTCGATTTGTTTATCTACCATGTCATTCAGTGGTATAGCCATGCTCCTTCCTGCATGTGCTTGTTTGGCTAATTCAGTTGTTTAACACACACACACACACACACACACAGATATACATGCACAGAAACACAAATTTGGCTAATTTTTGGTATTGCTGTGCATGTAACCTACAGTATTTTTCATTCTCTAAATGAGCACAAGAGTTCTTAAGTTTGAATCTTCTTGATTTTCTTTGCCAAGCCCACCCACCAGATAAAACCTGCTGCTCCGTTGCCCAGCTTAATTTCCGTAGCTCTGCCTTTAATTTATTGTGTTCCCGCGGACAGCTGGACTTGCCGTGCGAGACGCGGGAGGGGAGGGTGGGTGGACCTCCCTCTGCTCTGAAGCCGTGATGTGAAACCTGCACTACGATGTGCGTGAATGACGTATCTTTGGGTTTATTTTTCTTTGCTTTTCTTTTGGGAAATGTTCCCTTTTTTAAAAAGTATAAATATTCCGTTTTGTATTTTTGTATATTTTAAACTTTAAGAGGAAAAAAAAAAAGGAAGAAAAAAAATAAGAAAAAAAATGACACGATACTGCAATTTATTCTCAGGTATTCTCACACATCTCAGGGATGGAAGAATCTCGGCAGCTCTGGGGCTGAATGGATCAGCGTTTAACAGCACAAAGAATAAGAAAGCCTCTGTTTTTAAAATTTGTAGCTCTATCTTACAGTCTCTGTGTGTGAGTGGATTGATGTCTTTAGATGCCGTGTTTTAGTAGATTTCTTCTTTCCCCTTTTCTGGATACATGTGAAGGTAAAAGTATTTGTGGCACAGTTCAGAGGAAAGGGCTCCATGCAGAGACCCTTCTGTGTGGCTTCCCATCTTCTTTTTTCCCCAAGGGAGCTTAAGCTAGAGGTCTCCCCAGGGACTGTGCCTATGGACCAACAAGCCAAAGGAAAGGACAGGGTGTGCATAATATAGGTAATGCAATTTGTACCCTAGCATAGTTTCTGTGCCTGGTAGGATCTCCTTAAACCTTTTGGCTTGTTTGTAGTCATTTCTGCATCTCATCACTAGCAGAATTTCTTGTTCCACACTCATGAAATTTAGAGTCCAGGCCCATATTGTACAGATCCTACACCTGGCAGAGTTTCATGTAGTCTTCAGGTTCTGAGAGTCTAAGAATCTGAGTTAGGAACAGGGAGAGTCTGCAAATCTAATGTGGTCAGAAGCACTGGACGCCTCTTATGAGCAGAGTAATGTATTTACTGCCTCAAGCAGATCAACGAACATTCCCACTCATCCAGGTCAGGATGTCTTGTATTCCAAGCCCCACAAAACATTTGACAGACGAAAAAACCCACATCTCCTTTCCACAATTTTGTCAGGAAAAAAAGAGAAACAAATAACGTTCTATTTGCTGCCCTTTCACTCTGCCCCAGATCCCTAAATTAAGGAAGTCACCTCGCTCTGCTGAATAGTAGGACTGGCTCTGGTGGAGATGACATTGCAAGCAGGAAGGGTTGTACAAAGATGGAGGGCTAGGTTGGTTAGGGCAGCAAGTGAGAACCTGTAGCATTGCAGATATTTGATAAATTACATCTGCCAACATCCCTCACTATTAGCTATAATGGCTGGGGCATTGAATTGTAATTTGGCTGCACCCAAGTTCCCAGATTTCTTCTCTGCTTGCCTTAGGAAGTTGTGTTGGATCTGCTCCTTGGCATCCAAGTAACCAGCCTTCTCGCTGCTGCTAAGAGGTGAATTTAGTCACACAGCACTCTTAAAAAATTTAAGTGGAACAGACAAAATCTAAATGTCTTTGGGGGACTTACAGAGCTGAGTAATACTATTCAAGGGGTGTTGAATAACTTAAACCTTCCATGTAATTCCTCCTCCCTCTCACCCATCAGAGAAATAGTGGCAATGACTTAGTGAGAAATATGCCAGTGGTTAATTTTGATGTGTTACTGTGAGGAACCTACCATATCTACCTCAAGATCATTTTTGGTGTGAATAGGTGTCAAATACAATAGAGCCCATTAGGTTAGATATCTTGCTTTAGATTGGTCAAAGAAGGAATGCTTCCCTAGACTGTGCCCAAAATTTAGATTGTGGCACCTGGTAGTTTTGTATCTGCCTTTATTAAGAAGAAAAAGAAGAATCAAGTGACATTGTTCCCCTTTCTAGATGTTTAATCTGTGTAAATATCTCATGTAAAGTTGTCTGATTTCTTCCCAATTTCTTCTTGGATTATTGTTTACAAACTTAAGAAAAATAGCCAAAGCAGGGGATGGTATTTGCACCAGGGAAATGGGGGTGAGATTCCCTCTTTGTACTTTATTGTAATTCTGCCAAGTGAGAGCTGGTGAAGCCCCCCCCCCCCATCTCTCTTGCAACTGAGATCATTGGATTTCTGTGATAATAGTGATTTATCTGTAAGAGTGTTGGATAGAAAAGAAAATGATGTTTTGGAACTCATTGTGGTGAGGTTGGATAGCATCAGCAGCAGCTTTTTGGCGCTCTACTTTTCAAAAATTGGAAGATGTGAGATAGAGATCTCCAGTTTCGGTTGTTGAAAAAAAGTCTTCTTAAAGTCCTTTGGCTCAGTTTTACAAATAAATTGCTGTTTGGCGCAGGGAATGAGAATACAATTTCGACAGTGGTGGACACTATGCATAAAGAGTAAACTGTGTGAATGGCAGGCAGGGTAAAGCCATGTCCGCACTCAGGGTCATTGGGGTGTGGGGGAATTTGAATGTACTGGGGCTGGGTGGGGCTGGGGCTGGGTGGGGGCAACAGTTTCTTGCATGGCTCCATGTTTGTGTCCTGCGAGACAAAACGAATGTAACTCCATGTTTACTGCTAGTAACCAAAGCTTGTTTTGTGTCAGACTCTTGATTTTTAATGAAATGGATGGGTGGGTGGGAGTGGGTGGCAATAAGAGGGTGATTGTTGGGTTCTTGGGGGGGTAATGTCTTGGCTGCAGGACTTTGTCCAAATAAGCAGCTTTCCTGCTGATTTATGTCTTGCAGTGACATCAGAAATCCCCAACACTGCATTTTTCTCCCTCCCTGTTCCCATTTTTATACCAGTTATGGAAAATGATGGAAATGAATAAAGATGATGGATAACAGTGTGCTGTGCTTCTCTTCCTTTCATCAAACAAAATGTCCCTTTGGGCCAAGACAATGGCTTTGTAGGGCATACTTAAATGGATAGACTGGAGTGGGAGGGCTAAACATCTTGTGTGAACTCCAAAATTTATTTATTTAGAAAATTTATACGGCCATCCATCTTAAATACATAACTGTATGGCTCACAACAAACCACAAAAAATACATTTAAAAAACCCATCAAATGTAAGCATAATACATCAACCGAGGCATCATAACATACTACGTTGTAAAAATTATTGGAGGGCTAGTCTTTTAGCCCCAAACAATCCCAGATTGTTAGGGAATTCAGTGCACTCTCTCCTGAATTGTGCAAACTGCATCTGAGAAGGTTAACTCTGACATTTTGCGTGACTGCTTGAAGGCAGCAAAATATAGAAAGCCTTGAACTTGACTGTCACCTAATACTGTTCCTCAATCTCAGCAACTTTAACATGTGTAGACTTCAACTCCCAGCATTCCCCAGCCACATGTCCTAAGGGAAAAACTCCCAGCTTTCTTTGCAGCTGCTGGGAGGACTAACAAAATGGCTGCTAGGGTCATCTGAGGTGTGATGTTAACATGTAACAGTGAATCAGTTGGGTAGTTTGTGTTATACAAATAGAGCTATATTTGGGGGGCCCTAGGCTGATTGCTGGATTGGGGCTTCAGATTTATGCAACAGCAGTGATGGAAGGGCTGCCTTTCCTTCTGCCAAGAGGGCTCCAGTGAGTTGGGCTTCTGATCTCATCAGGTAGATTCACAGGGCAAAGACAGCAAAAATAGGGAGATAGATAGTAAAGAATAGTAGCTTCTGCCATTTAGCCTGGAAAAAGGGTCATGTCAGCCCTCCAAGGTAGACCAGACTAGGAAACCAAAATCATGCAAACTAATATCGTTTTATTATAGAGCTATTGTAACAGAATCTTGCAGGACAAAAGTGCTTCTCCCCCTTCCTCCTTTATCTTCGTGAGAACTAGGCAGGGCCTTGTCTGAGTGTTTTCTCGGGTTACAGTTCTGCCCCATGCTCTGGTTTCTTTTATCTGACTGTTGTCTTGATAGTGGCTGTTCCTCCAGGTTATTCCTTCTGCCCATTGCAGCTCACGAGGAGACGGTAATCCTCAATTCTGAAAGCAGGACAGGGAGCAGACTTGTTCCAGACAGCAGAACTGCCTGGATTGTCCCAGGATTGGGAAAGGATTGTCCCATCTAACAGGTGGGAATTGAAGGAAAGTGGATTTCAGCTAAACATTAGTGCAAACCTAACTGCGCAAGTATTTGGGCAAAGGATCATGCTGTCTTAGAAAATGATAGCCCCTCTTTTGCGAGAGGTGTTTATCCAGAATGGGTGTTTTTGTTAGGCAGGTGTAAGTGAATTTCGGGAATGTGGGTGCACTCGCAAAATGGCTGCTGTGGTGCGCATGATCAGCCACAGCACAAAATTTCCATTTACCAGATTTAGGGTGCTTTCTAACATCCCAGTGGGAACATTATGGGTCCCAAAGGCATTTCTTAAGTCTTTTAAAAAGTCAGGTGGGACATCCAAACTGGTGAGTCCTAAGCAAGGTGTTTGGGGGACCATCTGGTCTGCCACCTGAGTTACATGGGTAACAGGGACTTGAGTAATAAGCCTGTAACACACATGTCTGCCAAGAGGAGTTTAAACTGTTAAGATAGCAGCCATGCCCATGTGATTGAAATCCTGCCTGTGTTTTATATGTGTTGTGCAAGTAAATACCATGTCAGGCTCTGTGTATCGCCTCTTTGTATTTATTTTCATGTTGAGCCAGGTGGTATAGAGATAAAGGTGTTGGGGACTGGGGGACTTGGCAATAACCCCAAGTTATTGAATTTCCATGGTGAGTGAACTTGAACTTTGCCCAACCTTCCCCACAGAATCATTGTTGAGCTCCTAGAACAGTGTTTCTCAACCTCGGTGACTTGGAAGATGTGTGAATCGACTCTCAGAATTGGTCTGAATTCTGGGAGTTGAAGGCCACATGTCTTCAAGTTGCCACGGTTGAGAAACACTGTCCTAGAGACAAGGTGGCCATCTAATCCAAAATAAAGAATATACCTGCAGCTTTCCACCTGCAAAAACTCTGAGCTGCTGTGCCTTCCCCAAGGAACAGCAAAGCTTTTTTGCTTCCTGGGGAAGTCAGACCCCTGAGATGTGTTTAGAATGGTGGTCTGATCTATAGTTGCTGGTTGCTTGTAAAGGAGAAAGGGCTCTAGATGATTTTACTCGTAGGCTACCATACCTGAGCTGCAAAAACCTGGATGACCTCTTGAGGGCAGGAAGAGATATCAAAAAATGTAACTGGTCATCTTCAGCCGGATTCTAAGACCTGTTTTGCTTCAACTCCCAGTGCGGGCAGCTGTAAAGAGACCTTAGCAGAGATAGGCTAGATTTGCTACCAAATTGACAAGGGGGAAACGTGGCCTAAATCCAAAACAAGAAGGCGGCATGCACAAACAACCCAGGCAGACACCTCCCTAATTTACATGAGTATAAGGGTGGGGATGGGGGTGGAAGTAAAGCACAGTCAGACTTGCAAGATTCTGTTTCTATAGCCAATATTAATATACTGTAGTAAGTTTTTTTAGCTTTCCGATGGAGTTGATTTCATGGATTGATCTACATAGTGGGGTGACAGCAGCAGAAAACAGCTGAAGTGCCTTATTGGTCTTAAAGGCCACAGTTAGGCCACTAGTAGCCTCCCTCCCCAAACAATCGTTCTAAATGCGAGCAACCATCTGTTTTCATTTCTTCTGCAGTCTTCAAAACTCAGGCAGGTGATTTATCTGAACTGAAGCAGGGTCCAAATGCTTCAGCGCAGTGAGGCAGTAGAGCCTTTATTTACTCTTTAGGTGTGCAGCTTCCTCCTGCAATTATTGTTGCCGGAAGCCATAAGCTTCTCTCTTGGAGCTTATCAGTCTGCAACTGCACACTCCTTTCCCATTCTCACTTGTGCCCCTACCATACACTCCTCCCTATAAGGAGCTTCCACATTGGCTGTGTTTGAGGAACATCAGTCAGTGACTAAATTAGTCTTCTGGTGAGACTTCCAATGGCAGACAGTTCAGCTGCTGGCCAGGCTCCCAGTGACACGCCTGGGAACTGTCAACAGGTGTCACACCTTTGCAACCGGATCCTCCTCAGCAGCTGGGACTTCCAAGGCAGAGGAAGGGAAGGTAAAAACCAACACTTGGGTACAGAAGGAAGCAGAGAGGTTCACCTTGGCCAGCAGGCTGTGAGGGTGGAGCGTGGCAGCCTCAGCTCATTCTTCGGTTGTTTCTTTCTTTCAAATGACCTCAGGATGGAGAGCCAGGCACCACCTTTACCAACAGTTGCCTCACCAACTAAGAAGGTGGGCTTCAGGAGACAGCTGTCTGGCCTGTGGTCAAGGAGTGAGCTCAGCCTCAAAGAGCTTCAGAACTCCAGAAATGAGGATAAAAATGGTCCCAGCTTGATGGGAGAAACTATCCATCAGAACTACAGTATGGGCAAAAGAAGGAAGGAATGCACGAAGCAAAGAACCACTGAAGGGTGAGTGTCCTGGAAGGGGCCAGAGGTGTTTCTGTGGGTCTACACAAAATTCCCTAACCCACTTCCCTCCCTATCTGTTGGACTACAACATCTTTCTTCCCCATTCAGCATGGTCCAGGGGTACGGGAATTATAATTCAACTCCTCTGGAAGGCACCAGGCTGGGGATCCAGTTGGCTGGTTTGAGTCCCTTTGTCTCCAACGTTGTGTTTGCAAAAGATCTTTAATTTGGTGACTGAACTGACTCATTTACTGGGACTGCAATATATATTGCACTGTAAACTAACCTAATTTCACACAGTACAGTAAGCTACCAACATCTTCCCTTCTCCCCACACACACACATCTAATGCTTAGTATGCTGTGTGGGTACAGCCTCTAGATTTGTAACTGACCTGGTTAAGTATGTTTACAATCATAGCCCAGGGGCTCATAATGACACTTGCACATTCTGACATTATTACTACAATTTGCAAGAAGAGAGAGTCAAGTGGAATCTTCATATGCAGAACATTCCAACAGCAATTCCTGGCACCCTTGGATAAGGCTGGGGTGACTTGAGCCTGGCTGAATGTTTTAGGAGCTGAAGTCCTTTAGAGGGTACCAAGGCTGGGATAAAATGGACCAGGGTACTGAGCTGATAGTTGCTTCTACTACAGTTCTACTGGCTGTATTTTCACAATGAGCAAAGCTTGGTTATAGGGATCTGCAAAAGTTTGTATAGAATAATTGGTTTTGGGCACCAATGGAAGTTGCACAGTACAACAGAGGAGATGATCTGGAAAGGGGAAACTTTCTCAATAGACATACCTGTTACAAAATCCACTCCCCATAGCTGTTATCTCTGGCTTTCCATAAAGATCCCCCAACCCTCAATCAAGTGGGGTAAAACAAGGGACAGCTGTGACTCAAAGGCATAACGTATGCTTTGCATGTCACAGGTTCCAGATTCAATCCCCAGGGCAGAGTTAAGAAAAATTCCTGTCTGCAGTCTTGAAGAACTGCTGCGGATCAAACTTCCCTCAACCTCAGGACTTCATAACAGTCGGGTTCGGGTCATCCCTAGTCTTATCTGGAGCTTCCAGGTATTAAGTTTAGGACCTCTTCTTTATTCTACCAACAGGCTACTGCCCCTCCCCAGTTACAATGCTTGCATTCTGTCAAACACACCATTATGAACACTTGAAGAGGGCTAAGGGCTGTACTGGGAAGTGTTGTGATGAAAAGTGAGTGTGGCCAGATAGGTGGATGGGACCTATATTTTCATTTTTTTTTCTCTACATTTTAGAGTTTGTAGGATTTTCTTTGATTTTTATAAAGCTTACAGGACAGTTTGGGGAAGCTTTGCTATCACTTCTGCAGTAATGGCCTGGAAAGGGGCATGTGGGCCACAGAAAAGTGTTCTTTGGGGCAGGGTTCCTCAACCTCAGCAACTTTAAGATGGGTGGACTTCAACTCCCAGAATTCTGGGAGTTGAAGTCCACCCATCTTAAAGTTGCTGAGGTTGAGGAACCCTGCTTTGGGGGATTGTCCATCACTCTTCAAATGAGTGATGCACGCATCTGTTTTGGCATGTATGTCTATGGATCAGTAGAACAATAAAATGCTGCAAACATTTTAGCATGTCCTTCTTAACTTAAGATATTAGGTTTATTGTCAATATCTCTATTTATATAGAAATTATGTTGATCCTGTGTTATGATTTTGTGCACGTACACTATATTCCTTGCCTAGGTTTGTCTGACTATCAAGATCTGAGGAGGAACTAGTGTGAATCCCATTGTTGGGATCAGTACATTATCTGGCTTTTAAATTGCAATAGAGATCCTTATGTCTCCTAGGGCAGCCAGCCTGGTATTAAAATTGTTTTCGCCAAATTGTTCTTTGCAGAATCTAGTGAAGCTCTCATTATTCATCCAAACTTTACAGTCACAGTGACAGCAGCTCATTTTGTCTTCTTTTGCAATTAATTTTAGCTGGGTTGTTTTATGTTTCTTTCCCCCATTTGTTTTATTGTTTTTCTTGAGAATAGCCCACCCAAGGTTTGTTGATCTAGGATGGGCTGTAAGTATTTTCATAAATAAATGAAAAAATCATAGAGCCATTTTGCTACTTTCTGGTGAGGAGGTAACATCGCAGCAAAATATATTGTGCAGAGAATGCTTTAAGGGCTCAAAAACAGTATCAGAATGTTAACTGTCATAATTATGGATGGTATGTGCATGTCAACATGAGTGTGTGAATAGTAACTGTGTCCGAAGACTGGGTATTCTGACAAATGATGAACATGTAATTGCTAAAATGTATAAACTTTTACTGAAATTTGAAACAGAAGAACAAATGAAAGAATGTATAATAAAGTGGGCTAAACATTTTGGTTATAATATACAGATGGAACAATGGGAAATATGTGGTTGAAAGGACTGAAATTTACATTGTTATAAAGAGAATTTTTATAAAATGATGTACCATTGGTATATGTCACCAGAGAAATTGTCTAGAATGTATAAAGGCACTTCAAATTTATGTTGGAAATATGAACAACAAGAAGAAACATTTTATGATGCTTGGCAGACATGTAAAAAGGCTAGAAAATTTTGGATTCAAATACATACACTGATTCAGAGGTTTTTAAACATTAATATACAATTGAGACCAGAGGTCTTTCTTTTGGGACTGATGGACAAACAGTTGAAAAAAAGTCATGGAACTTTGTTTTTGTATATGATAACTGCAGTGAGATTATCGTATGCACAAAGATGGAAAGATTCAACATTACCCACAATGGAGGAATGGTTGGTAAAGCAGATGAAACTCGCTGAGATGGCCAAATTGACTTCTTTGATTAGAGAAAATACAACATTTACGTTTATTGCTGACTGGAAACCCCTTATGGACTTTTTGTGGAAAACAGAAAAAAGTGAATTCATGATTTATGGTTTTGATGATTAGACAGGATAGATTATAGAAAGAAGAAAGTCATGTTGTAACCTTAGAGTAAGAGGTAAGTAAGAGAATGTGCAGAGTGACCGAAGAAAATCCTATCTTAGTCCTGTCTCAGGCACTGGCTCTTCTTGTACTCCTTTTGATGTTACTGGAACCTGATTCCTGGCTTGTCAGTCCCCAAACACCCAGGAATCCTAAAGCTCTGGCTTTGGACTTCAGCTTGTTATTGTCTGAATGCCAAAGAAGGACAAATTCTGATGGTGTTTCCTGAATACCCAACACCCGGACAGTGGCTCCAAGCCAGGCATGCATTTGTTCATGAACAGTAAGGTCCTCTGGAATCCTGTGTTGTTTTCTTGATTGACTGATTTTACTTTATTCAAACTGTCTCTTGTTTTATCAAAAAAAAAACAGTTGCTTCCAAATTTCAACAGGGAACTGAACTTCAGTGACAAATTCATGGCAGAGGAAGGGAAGGAATGAGATGGTTCATCAAAGCCCCCCCAGTTTGCTGACTGTTGCTCTGAACAAGTGTGATAGTCATAGCCGAAGGCCTGCATCCGATCTGATGACAAATGTAGATACGATTCAGAATCCGTGACAAAGTGAATGTCGCCAATTTGTCTGCAGGGGTTCTTCTACCTTTATTGTCCTCCTTTCCACGTTGAAGAATCCTGAGAATATGCCACTGGGCATGTTGACAGGGCATTATGGGACTTGGAATCCAAGATGCCCAGAGGCTACTAAGTTCAGAAAAGTTGGCATAAGCTCTTTTGATTGTTTCAGGAAACAAGCAGCAGCTGAGTCACTCCATGGAGCTGGGAGGGATCATCTTTCAGATTCTATTTTGGTTTCTACCTCAAGGGTGTTTTTTTGGTGCTGTTTTGTTTCCTCTTTCCTGCGAGCAAACACCAGCCGAGTCTTCATTGCTCACTGCCTGGTTCTGCAATCGTTTGGAATCCATTTGGTCACCTGACTTCAGTTTGAGAATTGCAGAATTTTAAGCTCAAAATGTATTTAAATTATTTATAAGCCCAACTTGTCTATCCTGTCTAACAGCTGATGGTTCTCATTTGAAACCATAAAGATAAAAAGCATGTGGTAGAAATCAAGAGAGCAATGTAAGCATGAATTAAATGCACACCCAACAAACAGCAAATCATGAAAACAGCAGAATTAATATGATGATCTTGTAACAATCTTAAAATATGTGTGCTGGAATAGGGAAGTAAAAAAATGCTTTCTCGGCAGGAAGTGTCACAAAATGGGTCTACCTCATACTAATGTATGCTACCCCGCATGATGCCAGTTTGGTATAGTGGCTAAGATGCTGGGTAGAAACAAGGAGACTATGAGTTCTAGTCCTCCCTTAGGCATGAAAGCTGGTGTAATGGTATGTGCGAATGACCTTGGGGGACAGGAGGGAGAGCCGCAGATTGGACAACCAGTGTGTAAAAGGTATCTCAGCCCACAGAAGGAGGGAGGGCATGGGAAACATTTCAGAAGGGACCCTCCCTAGTTTTCTGGAAAGTAAAAGGAGTGGAGGGGAGAAATACTTCCAGTCTTGCACAATTCTGTTAATGTAACCTTACACTAAAGACAGAGCTAGTACTCCTGGTTGTGCTTCTTGTCTGGAATACTTTGCAGAGCTAACAGCCGGCTGGATGACTTTGGGCCAGTCCCTCTCTCTCAGCCCAACCCACCTCACAGGATTGTTGTAGTAGGGAAAATAAGAGGCGGGAGCCACTGTCAGTGTCTGGAAACTGGACTTCATCTTCCAGATTTGTTACAAAGATCAGTTTCCGCATACCCAACCTGGTGGCCATTTCTGGTTTATGTAACGTGGCCATAGTGCTATGTGTGCGCCCCATAACTGAGTTTTGCAGTCAGCATGTCATGGGAACACCATATCTTGTAGCACCTCAATCTTAGTCTTGTTTATTTTTTAGGATATCAGCTAGAGGAGAGAAATAGCAGTCTTCCATGCAGGAACTCTTGGCTATTGACTACTGAAGTCCTGCAAAGTATACATGAACACACACAGAAGAGGCACAATTGGAGGGATTCACTAGATACGCTAAGCCATAATCTGTGTGACTGGGTTCACTCAGCACGCTGATAGAAAACCAAACCAGCCACATTCATTCGTAGTCTGATCTATAAACTCATCTAGGGAAATCAGGAGACGGTGAGTTCTAGTCCCGCCTTAGGCATGAAAGCCGGCTGGGTGACTTTGGGCCAGTCCCTCTATCTCAGCCCTCAATGTCAGGCTCAGGCGACAAGCTGGTCAGTCAATACCTGTCGCAACTAAATGGACCAACATTTGGTTGATCCGGCAAAAAAACAAAAAACAGCAGACCCTGCACCTGCGGGAAAAACACTAGGAAGAAAAAAAAAGGTTAAGCCAGCTGATGTTGCCCAAAGCAACACTACCCACCATCCTTGTGCTTTACCTTTGCTGGGAGTGAAAATGCCAAATATCGGGAAAGCACCAAGTTGACAGTCTCTAACTGGGAGAGGTATAAAGCAAAGAGGAATTACTGAGCAAATGCTGTTGTGATCTCTACTACCCCTTTGAATTCAACACTTGTTTTTTAAATTTTCCTCCAGAGAAAGGGAGAAGGATGCAGCCTCTGCCCGTGGGAAGCGTGGTGCTGCAGAATCCCCAACCTCCAGGAGGCTGCAGATGTCGACATCGAAGGTCAGCCTTACTGCTGCCCAGGCAGATTGCACTGAAAAGATGCTTCTCTTTGGGGATACTTTTGGGGCGGGGGATGCAGAGGACACCAGCTTGCTTCAGACCTTCTTCCGCTTGGTGTCCTCCATCTCTGCCAGGTTGCAATGTTTACTCAGATGTTTTAGGCTTCAACTTTGTCTTACTGAAAGACCTCTTTAGGCACATGTTCAGTTGTTGAAGTCCACCCGTCTTAAAGTTGATCAGGTTGAGAAACCCCGATGTTCTGTATGTTTAGAAAAATTCAGAGATGTGTTCATTGGTTTCCCTGGATAAGGGTGCCCTCTACTGAGAGCAGAGTATAGCTGTATGGAGCTGGGCCCTTGACAATGTACAGTAGTTCGTTTTAGTATATACAGTGATAGTATCTTCTGAACACACTGTTAAGAGGTTTTTATACTGATGCTTGTGGTCAGGATGACAGATCTCCTTTCAATGCACCTTTCATTCATTTGTTTTAAATGTTTTACTCTGCTTGTCTGACCATTTGGCAGTCTGCAACCCTAGCTGAAGCATCATAACACTGAACGTTTGCTACAATACTCTTAGGGACATGGGACAGAAGGGAGCAAATCCCCAGTCGAGCAGAACCCTGATTCTCAGATGCCTCACTGGGCTTCTGGTTGTGTTCCAGTAATGTTAAAGTCACAGAGAATAGGAAGCGAAGACTATCTGGGAATAAGTATTTCCACTGTAAGATTTGGATTGGAAGCTCTAATATTAAATAAATAAATAAATAAATAAATAAATTTATATGCCACCCATCTCCCCCAGAAGGTGACTCTGGGTGGCTCACAACCAAAATCAAACATCAAAAACAGTAGAAAATATAAATATCCACATTAAATTAGCTAAAAAAATTATACTATATAAAAAGACTATATACATAATTTTAATGATTCAGAGGTCTTGCAAAGCCTGTCCTGCTTATCTTAAAAAGAGTCTGTGTGTATCCAAGGAGTGGTGCTCAAACCTCTTTGATGTGCTCGATTAGCTGTTGCAAAGCTTGCAGAAATTTGGCTTCTGCATAGATTATTTCGCTTACCTTCAGCAACAGAAATTAGGAGCCTTCATCAGCACCTCCAACACAAAATGGAGGCATGTGAGATATCCTTCCAACCAGGAGCAAACTCAGAGAAATTATAACAGAAACTGAAAATCAAGAGCTTAAGTCAGGGAAAACTTGACATTTGCAGAAGTGACTTTAAGGGGGAAAAAAACCAAGGATTGCATAAAAGTATCCTTGGAGGGTTTTAGTACCCTAAATAACTGTTAGAAGGATGAATGGCATGGCATAGAATGCTATCAATATTTTAAACAATAAATGAACAGGCAAGTTGAGAAATAAACTCATTAAAGATCCTAAATAAATAGAGAAAGATATTTTGATTTGGTGATTCACCACCACTGAACATGGAACTGGACACAATTAAAATGACCAGAAATCCTGTGTCCCTTATTGTACAGAATGTGTGTTAAGCTAAGGGGTCCAATCTGATATACTATGAATGTAGCAGTTGTTCCATTAGAGAACAGACCAGACATGGCAGAAGTTCGAATCTTGGCAAAGGTTTGGAGGGCAAGAACAAAAGATCTTACAAACAGTTGTTCAGTGGAAGAAGTTTGAAGGGCCTACCCTCAAAGCTAAACTAGAAAAGTCTCATTGTTCTAATACAGCTTCTGTATTTCACATAGTGTATTCTAATTTGCAAAACAGTGACTACTAGAGTTAAATGTACAGAGAATCTAGGAAAGGATGTTATTAAGTGATAGAATGTAACCCCTTCTGTCATAGCTGCCCCTTAGAAGCCAGAATGATGTCACAAGTGTCATGATGTCATCGCTCACCTTCATTTCTTTGATGATGTCATGGGGTTGTGTTATCACTTGCCCCTTTGCTCCCCTGCAATCTCCCGTGCCTCCATAGATGCTTTCCTTGATAATATGTAAAAGGATGGGATGCATTTGAAAATTCTGCTGTTCCTTTGGAAGAAACAGTACTATACTTATCATCTGCCTTTCAGAAGGAAACCCATTCAGAAATAAAGCCTGTTCACAAAACATACTAAGACATAAAGTGGCTTTGCTTTGTTTTGGCTTAGTGTGTTATACGATTCCAGCCCACGCGGCTTGTGAATCATCATTTATGGCTTAGCATTTTATATAAACTCAACCAGTTGGGATTTATTCGGGAAATCAAGATAAAGTAAATCATGGCTTCGCATGGGACATACTGTAAATTCAGCCTCCATGGGAAGAATGCCCAAGCACTTTCGTGGTTGTCCTAGAGTTCTTCTGAGCCACAGACAGGCCTGGAAGGGAAGATATTTTTAACTGGATGAGTAAAAATTGGCTTTCCAGAAAGCTGAAAAAAGCTGTCTCCTCGGTATATTTGTGGTACTGTTGGTGGTACTGCCAGTGTCAGATGGCAGAGGAACCTGTTGGGGTGGTTCCACTCTCAGAGCCTCTGAGTTCTCAGGAAATGAGAGCAGCTTTACTCCTCCCAAAGCTGCAGAAGGGTGTGTCACTAACTCATTCAGTTCAAAGTAATTTTAGTGAAGCTCTCAAAATGGTTGGTTAATCTCCCCCCCTCCCCCGCTTTTATTTTAGAGAAGGAAGTGTTTAGGCCTAAAAAATCCTGAGTTCTTGTAGTTCCTGGCTTGGAGCCAGGGTTGCCTGCTTAGGAGAGAGTCACCTGAGCTAAATGAAGTCTACCTCATCACTCAGTAGAGAAGCGTGTGCTGGGGGTAATTGGCTCTGGATAGGGCTGAGAAATTATTCCTGTATAAAAGTTGGGAGAGGCAGTGGCAGTCAGTGCAGATAGTATCAGCTAGACCTATAAATATGTGTGTAAGTGTGTCATATCTGACTCAACCCTCCATGAATAAGGTGGGTCCTTCTGAGAGAAGATTTGGCAGGGATTTTATATGGAGAGCCATTCCTCATGCTTTGCATAGAACCTGTTGCATATTCAGTTTTCTGCATCCCTCTGTTTCCTAATCAGCCTAGATCAGCCTTTTTAGATCTGAAGTGATAGGTGCTGGGCTCCAGCAAAGTGGGGAGGAACTCAAGGTTGGGCAGATCAGCTTATCCTAACCAGGAGCCCTCAGATGGATTGGACTTTAGCCCATAACTGCTGGGCTAGCAGTGCCTCCAGAAGGGTTGGGCTCCATGCCAAGGCCATCATGGCTACTGATTATGGCAAGTGAAGCCCAACACTTCTGAAGGGAACTAGGCTACAGAAGGTTGGGACAAGGCAGTCTCCCATGGTTATTTTACACCATATAATATTTCCAATGAGATATGCTGCTAAACATTTTGCTGGCTATTCAAACCAGGGCGCAGTTCCTTGCTCCCAACATCATCCTTGTCCACTTTCTCTCTTCCAATTCTCCTTTTTTTTTTCTCAAATCCCTTCTGCCTGTGTTTCTGAGATTGTGCAATACTTTGAGCTGTAAACTAAACAGATGGCCTGGATTCACCCCACACACTAATGCACAAAAAATTTAAATCAGGTTAAACGTAGCATGTGTGAATGTAGCTGCTAGGTTTGTAAGTAACCTGGTTAAGTGTGTTGAGTGGATACAGCCTAGGTTTCCACAAATTCCTCTGGGCTGCTCCATCTCTCAAGCTCTGACCCTCTGGGTCTTCTGCTGAAGGCATCAGAAGCACCCACCTCCTGTTATCCTCCATCCATACTTCTTCTACTCTTCATTTTTAAATTCTGTGGTCTATTCCACCGTTCTCTAGGATCTGAACATTTCAACCAGTGCTAGCAGAAACTCTCGGACACTCTTCAGAATGTCAGCCAATTACTTAAGAGTTTTATCACTGTTATAACCAATTTCTCCAAAAGTTCCAAGCCATCTGGAAAGGACCAGATTGGTGAAGATTATTGTGGAAGCATGTTGCTGCTTTTTGGGTACATGATGGTTGTGTCTGCCCAGCAAAGCTGACTCAGTCTTCTGCTGCCTCAGGGTCAAAGCCAGCTTTTGGAAGCCAGCAGCAGGCAACCATGGGTGATCTGGCTAAACAGGAGGTTGCCATCTCTGCAGGAAGCTCAGCTTTGGCAAAGAGGCCCTGTAAGGATCCAGATTACCCCAAGATAAGAGCAAAGGGCTAGAGCAGTGTTTCTCAGCCTTGGCAACTTGAAGACGTGTGGACTTCAACTTCCAGAATTCCCCAGCCAGGAATTCTGGGAGTTGAAGTCCGCACGTCTTCAAGTTGCCAAGGTTCAGAAACACTGGGCTAGAGTTTTCTGTATCTCTCTGCTGCTCTCTGGGTTGTCTGGATTTTTACAGCCCAGATGTGATAGCTGTGTTTGCAGGGGATCAATACTGTTGACCATTTTGAAAAACCATTTTGAAAAAAAAAACTACCCTGGCCTGAATGAGCCTGGATAGAGTTGGATAAGGCTTTCTCATCCCACTCTTTTTTGGCCTTTTTTTAACCTTTCATGTGGCTGCGGAAAATGAAAAATAAAATGGAGAGAGTAGCCTGCTTTTATGGGGCTGTTCTAGGCTCTCATCTCCGTGGTAGGAGCAAGAAGAGAGTGCTAGTTTTCTGCTAAGGGACTCTCATGTTCACATGTTATGCTGAGATAGTTAATTTAACCCCAAATAAATCTTAAAATTTAAATTTTAAAAAAGCCTGGATTAAGCATTTCACATGACATATTAATCCCACCAAGACCCAACTGAAGGTCACCACCAAGGGCAAACCCACCCTGGACACAATGTCTTTTTTATTATTATTGTAATGTTGTAAATCATGGTACATTGTATTATTTCAATGCAGATGTCAATGCAGTCATGTTTATATAATATGATTAACAATGACTAACATCCAATTTAAAAAGCTTAAAAGTATGGAAAATAAAAAGAGAAAAGTAAAAATTGACACAAAGTTGCCTGGGAGGACTCAACATCCATTCTGGACCCTCCACTCCTGCCATCCCTTTCTCATCCCCAGCCCTTTTCCCAAAGAGAAAAACAGGAGCAGAGAAATGGAGGAGCGAGCTAGTTAGAGAGAGCCTGGGACCTCATCTGGCTTCTTCTTAATACAGAAAGATGGATTTGCTGTTGGGTTTCCTCCCCTCTGCCCCCGCCAGCTGCCTGCACCTGCACCCAAAGCAGGCCCAGCCTCAGTGACACCACTGCAACCTTCCACCTGCGCAAAGAGCAAAACCCCACCTGCTCTTACTGACACATTTTTTCTTCGTTGTATTTTTTTCACCTTTTGGTTAAAGCCCTTTTATGTACTTTTTCTTCTTCTTTTTGTAATCCAAAAGTAAAAAAAAAATAAAAATTTAAAAAATCCCACCTGCTTTCTCTGCAGTGGGTAGAGGGGCACCCAAGTTAGATGGTACAGCCTGGGGCTCCCCTTCCACTCGCTGCCACCTTTTGAAGCCAGCTGGCTTGCCCGGGGAGAGATACAGGTTTGCCCGTGTGGCAGCTGAACTCTCCAAAGGCGCGTGTGGAATCGGAACGAGAGGATGCTTATTATCGAATGGCTTCCTGCTACCTCAGCAGCTCCTCTGGGTAGGGCGCCCCTGAGCTGTTTTTCAGTCATCAGAGTCGGCCCTGAGGGAAGGCACGGCTGCGATCCGGGCATGGTCCGTCTGCTGCAGGTGAAACCGCCCACTTCCTGGCCTGGCAAAGGGGCCAAGGAGGATTATATGAAAGGAAGCTGAATCAAATTAGGGCTGCTATAGTATAAATAAGGGAAAAAATCAGCCACACAACAGCAGGCTTGCCCCAGGAACATTTTTATGTAATTGGAGCTTTCAGGGCCTGGGACTTAAATTCCTGAGAACCTCGACTTCAGTGTAAAGGCCCAAAAGCTAAGCGGCCAGTCCTCGTGACTTGAATGTGACTTAAAATAGGTAGGCAGGCAGAGTTTCCTAAAATATCTATAGGAAGTGGGAGTCCTGGGCCCAGAATAGGGGTTTATCCTCCTTTCCTGCCTTCCCTCATTTTCTGTACCCACTCAACCCATTTTATAATTTCTTTGTTGGTTTATGCTTTATTTAAAGTTTTGGCAAAAAGCCCTCCCAGGGCAGTTTACAAAGTAGTATAAAAATACAGCAACAATAATCTGTAAAATATTATAAAATAATTCTTAGATCTGAGAAGTCCAGCTAAGTCACTCATGAAATTTCTGTTTCTAAACTTTAGATGATAAAAAATGGATGGGTGCTTGGAGATGTGTGCATCTTTGAGTGAGGGAGAGTAGTTTGGGAACTGCCAGGTTTAGCTTACCTCATTGTGTAAGCCTGGCAAAATGTAGTTTGTGAAAGAAACTGTGATTCAACCAATCCTGGCTTAGTGTGGTCTGTGTACCCACAGAGAGCATGGGTGCCCCATCCCATCTATTTTAACAGTTTGTTTGTTTATACATACATATCTCAGTGGCCCACTGGATTTATTTGATCATGCTTATTAAGTGTGTTATCCTCCCACTAACCCTGTGAGGTAGATTAGGCTGAGGGATCTTAGTGGCCTGTGAATTTCATTGCTGGGTGCAGTGGTGTGCTGATAAATGTACAGATAGTCCTTGTTGAGCAACCACAATGGGGACCGGCAACTTGGTCATTAAGCGAAGCGAAGTGACACTGACTGTGCTTATGATCTTCCTTCACCTTTCCTTTGCTTTATAGACCTGCGAAGGTCATAAATGTGAGGATTGGTCATAAATGTACTTTTTCATCACCATCGTAACTCTGGCCGATAAATGAGGCAGTCACTAAATGAGGACTACCTGTATAACAACCAGCTCCATTGCTGCACTGCCAGCCACCAAACAACTGATCACTGCAGTATGCATTGTGGCTCAGCTCTGCTCTCAACTGGCTCACAAAATTTCTGAAAATGTAACAACTGGCTCTCGCAAGCTGGTACAAACCAGCTCCAGCACACCATTGGCTGGGTGGGATGCTAAATTTGGGTCTCTGCTGTCCAGGTCCACTCAAACTACTTTCTTGTTACTCAGCTCCTCTACTCACACCCACCACTATTTCCCAGAGGAATGTGACACATGTAAAAAAGGGTGGGGCTTCAACCACATGGCTGTGACCGCCTGTCAGCCCTTCAGGGTAGACCAGGTAAGGAAACCAAAGTCATGCAGGCCAATACCACTTTTATTATAAGGTTCTAGTAACAGAATCTTGCAAGTCTAAAAGCACTTCTCCCCTCCCTCCCTTTATCTTTGTGAGAACTAGGGATGGTCTTGTCTGAGACTCTTACTCGGATTACAGTTTTGCCCTGGACTCAGATTTCTTTTATCTGACCATTGTCTTGGTTGCGGCTCTTCCTCATGTGCCTCAAGGTTATTCCTTCTGTCCATTACATCGCCATCTTCCCCGTATGATCCCACTTGCCTGATCCAGAAACAGGCCTTGGCTCGGTTGTGTTCCAGTTGCACTTCCCTTCTCAACCTTTCCCCTTCCATTCTACAGACTTACTCCCTCAGCTTCTCGGAGCCCAATCTTTGGAGGAACAGCCTCTGGAACAAGTTCAGAAGCTTTGCTTGGCACAAGCACCGCAGCAGCCATCTTGAGCTCTCAAAATGTGCTGGGAACGCAGCAAGTGATCCTTGGCCTTTGGGACGGCTTCAGAGACCAGCTGTTGGCAGCAACATGGATATGAGGAGTAGGCCTGACCTCCGCCCTCAACCTCAAGAGCCTGAGAAGGGGGAACTCTCATCAAAACCAAGTGAAGTAGATTCTGTATGGACAGGCTTGGTCCCATCCACATCCTTAGACTCTTTGTATTGCTGGGCAGACAAGTCCTTCTCCATCAGCAATTCTTCTCTGAACTGTCCAACAGCTCCTGAAGTAGAAGCAGAAGTCCTGAGGGAAACCAGCAAGGCTCCCGAGCCTCTCTCTGATTGGGTTGAAAATATATTAGAAGAAACTTCCCTGCCTTCTGTTGTGGGGGATTCAGAAGATCTGAGCGATTATACTGGGTTCAGAGAGTCTGAGCCTTTTGGCAAGGCAACAGGACTTCGGAGTTTTGTGGCAAGCCCAGACGTCCAGGTGCCTCCAGGAGTAGCGGAGGATACAAAAACCAGCCCAGCCAAAAATGCTTCAAAGATTCACTACAAGATTATGATCACAATGACTAAGGAAGAAGAAGTAGAAGCCAAACCCACAGCTGGCTGTGGTGAGCAAGGCTCACCATGCCACCCATCTGGGAAGGCAGCACTTTCTCTGGGGGTTGCTGAATTAGAGAACACAGAGGGACAACGTCACCAGAAACCAGCCAGACCGGCTTCCCAGTTGTCAGCGTGCAAGGAATTCCAAGACTGCACCGGGCTGCATGGGGTGGAAACCTGTCAGGTGTGCAGCTTGATAGTAACTCCTGCCACTGAGAGCCTGGCAGTTCCGTGGGGACTGGAGACCAGCCCAAGGGAGGGAGAGGAGCAGAACGAAGCTGATCACGGGCAGTCACGGAATGGCAGGCCAGCAGAGGGGAAAGGCAATATAGCATTGGGAACCTGGCCCAATAGGTACGTGGGGAACAGTTTTGGGAAGCTGGGCATCGCGGCAGGTGTGTTCTCTGAGCCAGCCCTGACCTGCTGAGAAGAACTCAGGAGACATGTCTCGGCAAAGGAAAAGGGAGAACTGGAGGATCACCTCTCTCTTTCTCAGTCCACTGCACCCTGGGTGGTCCTTGATGCCTGTTGGTATGGTTTATCCCACCACAGCTCAAGTAGGGCATTTGAACCCTTAACTGCCAGCAACTTTTGGTTGGGCACTGAAGGAAGCAGTTGTCAGGAAGGAGACAAGATGGAGAAGGGAGTTGTGAACAGGTTTTTGAGCAGGGTCCCAGCTGGCCCAGGATTCAGGATTTGTGCAGAATGCAGAGAGAGAGAGAGGGAGAGATGCAAAGGTAAGGATTCAGGATCTTCTCCATCCTGTTTGCTGCAGTCCTTGTGACATGCTTTTTGGAAGGAAAGCTTGAGTTGGATTGGAAGGGGATTATGGAAATTGTACAGCATCACTGGAGGTGCTAGGTGGTCGATGCCTGGCCAACATTATTGCCGGATGTTTCAATTGCTGTATAGCTGAAGGGAGGGGAAGGAATGCCATTAAAAGAGTGCCTTTTTCTCTTTAAAAAGTTTGGATCCAGCTCCCTTAAAGCTGTGTGGCAAAGGAAATCCCATTGTGTTTGGAGAGGGTTATTCCTTGGCAAGGATGCACAGGATTATAATTAGTGGGTCTGCAAATGACAGGCACACTTTCTCATTTCAGAGCATTTGGATTTTGCAAAGGGCTGGGAAAGAAATCGATGACTTGGCTGTTGATGCGGGCTGAGATTTATTCATTCAGCGGTTGCCTGGTCTTCCTGAGCTGGTGCCCACTTATGCATCACTCAGAATAAGGAGAAAAGAGAATGACAATTTGCATGATACTAGTAAAAGTTAATTTATAGGTAGAGATGTGTATTTGGAAATAATGACTATAATTTAAATAGAAATTAAAGGTATCTCAACCTACTGGAGAAAGGCTGTGGCCAGGTGACAATACAATTCCTGCATGCTGTTATGGATGGGTGATTTCAAAGCCTGTGTTCTTCCACTTTTTTTTCCCCTCTTTAAGATGGATTTAGAAGGGGCAGCCCTTTAAAATCTCTTAGCCTTTTGGAAGGCTGTGAAGGCCATCTTGGGGGTGATGCTAAGCTGCCTTTTAAAACAGAACTGACTATTGAACAGTGTTGGTCTTTTACTTTAGGTGGGCTTCTGACTGTCCTCATGAATATTGTAGTCACATGAGCGATTTCATATGAAACCACCTTGGGCTTAGAAGTGGGTGGTACATAAGTTATTTGTAGACACCCATAAATGAGGAATACCTTCAAACAGAATACTGCCTGCCATTCAGATGAAACTGTCTTTTGTAGAGCAGGACACGTGACCACCTTATTTCCTTTAAGAACTTCAAAAGATGTCAGTAACAAGCAATAGTTAGTGAGCAAAAGTATATAATTGAAGGCTGGATTCCCATAAATATCCACTTAACTGGATGTTTAATCATTTCTATTGGACTCAGTAGAATTTTCTTCTGAGTGGAGACAGATATAATTGCATTATAATCAGATAGAAGGTGAATGCTTTATCAACTGATGGATTTCCAGATAGATCCAAAGCAGGCATCTAGCTCCGTATTCTAATTGCAGACATATCCATGCTATCTCCTGTTTTGTTGTACTTATGGTCTCTCTTATTCACATTATGGGGGCTCTGTGAAGCATGGAGGGAAGAGGCATGTATGATGCATGCTTCTTTTAGGAGGCCACACATTGCAGCAAATGGGAACCAGGCAAAAGGAAGTTACATGCTTCTTTCTCAGTAACCCCTACAGGAGAATTCCACAGCGTTTGCGTTTGCTGATGGGAATGCATCCTTAGGTGAATTCTAGTTCAAAGGTTCAAAAATATTTGCTGCTATGGAGCCGTAGGATTAAAAGCTTGCCTTGGAATGTTGTCTTGGGAGAAAGATAGCAAACAATTAGAAAAATAAACAGCCTAAGTGTGAAGGTAGCTTTAAATAGAGCTCTATTATTTCAGAGCCAAAGCATCTAATTGAACCAAAGGTACGGCTGTCTACTAATTCTTGAAGGTGGCAGTCAGTTAAAGGGCAGAAACCTGCTTGTGGGTCGGGAGGTACAGTCACATCCCTTCACTGCCCATCTTGGCCCAATAATATCAGAGGAAGAGGATTTGGGAGAAGGAAGCCCCTCTCATTTCTGTGGTCTCTTCTGCCTTCTGGCCATTTCTTCCTTTGCTGGAATGGAGATCTCAGGCTTCATTCTGAGTGAAGGAAATGAGAGCCCGTGATAGCAGGCAAGTCACAAATCCCCAGGTATCATCTTCACTGTCACGTGTTTCATCCTTGGGAAAGATTCAAGGCATGGGATGTGAATCTGGAGCTTGCAAGTACCAGTATGGGCCAGACAGCTCTTAATGGGAAAGGGCAGAAGAGACAAAGCTGGGGTGGAGGAGCACTGGGGAGCAGGAAGAGCCTTGCTCGAACCCCCTAGGCCAGATGGAATGCTCTGGAGAGCTATATTTACCCATGCTTTATAGGCTTTCATGCTAGAATTAAGGTGTATAAAGGGATATATATGGGTGTGTGTTATGTTGGCCACTTTCAGACCTTTTTCTGCCAAAAGCCAGTCATCAAACAAGTGACTGCTTTGAAAGCCAATGTGAGAGTGCCTGTCAAGCTCAAACAGCTGGTCAAGGTCAAGGAGGCAAGAATAACCTAGAGTCTAGTAAGGTGGCTTTAATGCTACTATTAGGGGTAAATGCAGAATCTTGGAAAATGCAAGAAGAATGAATTAGTGAGTTCATTCTCTTGAAATGTTTTGAATATTTCTTCCTGGGTTTGTTGCCCCCTGGGCTGAGTTGCTGTTTATGAGGTAAGCTACCAGTGGGCCCTCCCTTGGTTGTTTATGCCTACTACTCCTTCCATTGCTCTTCAGTTTTCCCACAGTCTCTCCCAGGGCCCCTTGGTATCCCTCCATCAGTATCCTGCAAAGGTATGGTTGGAAGGCTGGTAGTGCTGAAAACAGTGAAAGTTCCTCCTTTAGAAACCCTTTCCCCTTGTAAGCTCCCTAAGGCTTCTAGGCCCAATTCCAGTTAGTCCATATTAGAGGCAGGTGTTAAAGGCACTAAATAAAGATAGCAGCAACTGCATGTCTCTCACCCACACTTTCTTTTCACAATGCTGGTCTATAAAATAAGGCTAGGTTGCCATTTGTTCTCAACTTTGGAAAAACTGTAGCTGAAATTCCAAATATCAAGTTTGTCTCCTTCATTGGTTATCAAGATGTTGTTGTTAGTCACAAAGCTAATTAAACAGCCCACACATTTAGAGAGATGAAGCTAGGATAATTTTACTTTAGTGTCTGCAGAAGGGAACTTCTAGCCAAACCATCCTCAGGAGAACAGAAAACAAAGACAAGTATGCATTTTTATGAACTAAAGACTGTTCTTCCTAACCAATTCCAATGTAACTTGGCATTTCTTTCCATTTCCTTGGGTATTATCTGCAAATCACACCTAATCCAAAACCGATATGAATCAGTATGGTCTGATAATTGAGCATGGCTGCTCAGTTGTGCCAAATGAGCTGCCTATATTTGTCATTTAGTGGGAACATCAACCAAAGTGTTTTGATATCCTTGTTGCTCTCTTAAGTGTTTACCGTATTGTATTTATTACTTTATTTGGGCAGAATAAAGGTTGGTACTATTCAATAACTGGACTATTTGAAATAAAAATGTAGGAGTAGGGGAGTGGAAGGTAGGAATACCTTCAAGGAACTGCTAACCCTAGAACTGACATGAAATTTGTCCTTTGAAGATGAAGGCACACCTATAGAAGAAAAATCTCAGACTCATCTTCTAATTCTCAGACAGACTTTGGATGTGATAACAATGTTGGTCCTATTTATAGAACACCACTCTGGTTTTAAAAAGATTTTAGGAGTATTCCTGTACTTAAAGGACTGTTAGAAGACCATATTTTTTTCAGGGCAGTTGTAGACAAGCCTTTATCTGAAGCCCTTTATTTGAAGGACTATTAAGTATAAATCCAGTTTATGTTCTTCACTGAGGTGAGATGTCTTAGAATTCTATTTACATAATTTGTTTCTAAATTAGTATCTAATATATGTACATTTTATGTAGACTGTGCCCTTTTTAATCTATTTTTGGTAAGGCATTTACTCTTTTTTAATTGTACGTAGGAAGCTACTCTTCTCTAAGAACTGCTGATCATTGAGGATAGATTGGCTGAACTGTGAAGTCATCATTCTGACTCAAGTTAATCCTTGTATTTCATGCTCTGGGGCTTGTGCTTCATAGATTCTCCTCTATAGAACAACTGTGGGCCACTGGACTTCAAGTTATACTAGTGAGCAAGGCACAGGTGTAAATCTACTGATAGAAATTTGAGGAAGTACAGTAGATGATCAAGGATTACTCCCTTCTTGTCTTAAACTATCTTTTTGAAAGAAAAGAAGTATGGGTTAATGAGATGTAATTTTTTTATGAAGAAAGATTAAACTTTATGGCTTTGTAATTAAATTTAAGTGCTTTTCTTCTACATCAAGTTCAGTTTAGTAGATCTCTTGGGGCACAGTACTGGCAAAAAACCCCATAGACACTGCAAGTCTGAAGGTTGCTCACTCCTGGAATAAGGGACTCAAGATTTGTGTGTTTCTGGATCTTGAAGCAGCTTAGGATAGATGCATGGATGAAATGTTCAACATTTTACTATTTTAGCATGATTTTAATCATGCTAAAAGAATGGCCATGCTGTTTTGCATAGGATGAAGAACTCTTAGGTTTTCTGCTGTGATAGCTATGCCTCTGCATTAATATTTTGAAATTTTAAGTGCCCATATTATATATTTTATTTTATTTTTCTTAGGATGCCTATTGATTCCAGAGAAATAACCATTGAGTCTCTTTTAGCAAAACTGAATGCAATACTTCAAGATAATAAACCTGCATGGTATAGGTTTATTCTGACACTCCATTGTCTTACATAATCTGTCTAGAGAAAAGTGTTACTAGGCAATTTAACATATACTCTATTTACTGCATACAGATTCTAAAATATTATATTTCAATTACATTTCTAAATAATAGATCCAGTTTTAATATTTCTAGTACAAAGTGGAATTTCATGTTGTTTTCACATATTCCTGTGGTTCATATATTTGTGTGTGTATCATAAAGATCCCAGATAATATCTAAAATTTGTTGACCCTACTCACCACCCACCTCAACCATTTTAGGTGGCAAAGGAAATCAACATGCGCTCAGTCCCACTTTGTGAGTAGAATTCCATTCTGTATTATAGTTCACTTATTTATTAGTTTGTATAAATATTTATTAGTCAGCTTTCAGCCAGGCAGTCCCCCTGTAGCATACAAAAATTTGATAAGAGTCCTCTGGAGATGGGTGGCCAATAAATTTAAATAGATAAATAATAAGAAGCTGTTCCTATACTAATTTAGTTTAACTTTTCTGAATCTGATGCTCTTGAGATACATTGCACTACAACTGTCAGACTTTTATCCTTAAGGAAAAGAAGTCAGCTGATACCCATTGGCCTTGTTCCCTGAAAGATCCTTTGATATGCATTTTCTTTTTTAAATTCCCAGTCACAGAGATGTCTTTCCTTTTCTCCAGACATTCTAGTCACTGCTCACACCCAGCCCTGTTAAATATGCATGCTTGCTCTTGCACATATATTTTAGCATTTGTATATGTAAAAGCAACACATTGTTATGGGCTTTGCTGCATGGCAGAGTAGGGTGTTTTAGTATTGCTGGACACCAGTGAGGAAAATAGATACTAGAGAATGGTTGCTTCATTAAAAGGTAGCTGGTTTATGGAGCACATTCCCTTCTAAGATCATTTGCTCAAGCAGTGACTTTCAAACAGTGTTCTGTAGAGTCTCTCGGAAGCTTGCCCAGGGTGCTCCCTGATGAGAAAATCAATAACAGCTCACAGGCATCTTGAAGGATGATTTGCCTGTTTCTGCTGCTCTTTCCCTCTTTCATGCATCCACAAGAGAACGTTGATTTGGCATTTTTTAACTTACTCTCCCAATTTACATAAGACTGTGATGATGCTCAAAAAGTCTAAATTAGCCTCTCTCAGCTGGTCGCTGGAATGATGGATGTTGTAATTTAACATATTCAGTGGTTAGCATGAACCAAGTATGTGTGCTCAAACATGTACCAGTTTATGTTAGGTGGCATGGAAATCTTAAGAGGAATCTTTGGTTAGGAAGTTAGCCAAGACTGTTTTTGTCTTTCTCCCAGAAAAACACCAGGAAAACTCTTGACTTCCCCAAGACACAACTAAGTCCATTGCCACCTAGTGACCGCACATTATCATGATACTATCCCCGCGGTGGGTTTCTGTAGGAGACATTCAGGGGTTTCTTAACCGATCCCTAAAGTTTCTCAAAGCTCACTTCCTCACTAGAGATGTATAGTATTTTCATAGCATCATCTATCATTAAAATGATATAAAGCTTGTCCTTATTACTGTTATTTACACACAACAATGGTTGGATGATTCTAGAATATACTAGAAGTTACTTGTAGGCAAAGCCTAAAAGACTCTGATAGATTAGTTTATTCCCCCCCCCCCATGTTTATATTTATCATTTTCTTTTCCTTCTTCATTTTATATTAGCAGCCAAGTTCTGAAGAAGGGAAATGTCTGCCTCCATTCCTCAGAAAACATCTCTGTTCCATAGTTCCTCCACAATTCTACAACCAATGCAGGCTTAAGATGTAACAGGGTAATTGTTGGGTGCCAAAAGTCATATTAAATATTTGGCATAGACCAGAAGCCTCTTGGTCAATTACATCGTTTCTTTGTCCATGACTGGCATTCACTCAGTGGATGCCAAACTCTACTGGAGATGGTTTATTTTCCTACTACCTCCCTTTTAGGTTGTTAACTCAAAGTAGTCAGAATCAGAGAACGCAGACTTTTGGTATGAATAGGTAAGAAATGCTTTTGTAAGATTTAAACAGGCAGGTGGGACTTCCAATAGAAAAATGGTTTTATAATAATACCACTTTCCTGCCCATCTCCTATAATGGGTGCCTGACCATTTAAAGGCCCAAGCAATCTAGATTTGACACTTCTGCTTCTAAGGTACTTATTTCTTTTGGGAGATTGACCTGTTTGGCAGCAGATGTGCTGAAGGCCTCTGCGTATACCTATAATAAACGACATTTTGTGACAGCCCTGCCTACTTTCCCCCCAGGCTTTAGTCAGTAATTCAGTCTACATTTCCATTCAGTAATTAAGCTAGAAAGTCAGATTAAAAAAAAATAAAGAATCAGGACAGAACAGTCCTATATTACATGATTTACTGGGCATTGCTTTGGTCTGGTAACAAAATGTAAGCTGCAGGAATTCAGCCTTTCCTACTTATGGCTAAAAAGGAAAGGAAAGGAAAAAAACCAGGCCCATCAAACTGGTATGAGGCACAGCCAAACCATATCCAGTGTATTTTAGGGGGCCATCCAGATATGATGATACCTGTCTTTACAGACTCAAGAACAGGCTTTCCCATTCTGGTGTTTTCCAAATCTGTTAGTTCCAAGACTGCAACTCCCAGAATCCTTAGCCAACATAAATCTTGAATGGGAATTCTGGGAATCGTAGTCCTCAAGCACTACAGGCTGGGGAAGTATGGTCCCTGTTCTGTAAACACAAGGGATAAACCAAATATATTCTCTTAAGTTCTTCTATCATTCCACTGCTATGTTCTGTTGTTTGACACTGAAAGTGTCATAAATACATTGGATGCTGTTGTGCATCATTAAATGAGTCCTTGGAAGCAAAAAGGACTACAGTTTAGATTCCACTCAATGTGAACACTCACACTTGGTTCTATATGTTAGCAAGTTTAATGTAGCTAGAGGGAAAATTATAAAAAATTGCTAGAAGAAAGCTATGACACTGAATAGGAAACTTACTGTTTCAATCTCAGGGCCATGTTCTTTTGATTGAGAGAGTCCTCACACCCACTAACAGGGCCATATCCAAAACAGAGGAACACCTGTCATTGCTGAAAAACCAGCAAGGACCAAGAATCAATCTTGGTTTATGGAGGGGTTTACTTTGTTGTGGATTTCAAATGACCTGTTGGATAAAGGAGGGAGACAGCAAACACAAACTTTTTGTGCCCATGATTTCTGGATAAAGTCATGGGAATTGTGGTTTTAATTTATAAGAACAAAAGCATTCAGTAGGCCTCAGGGTAGCATGCTTGGTTGTATCGTGTATCTTAACAAGCAAATGAAAAGGAAAAGCCAGTGAGGTATAGTGGTTACTCTCTTGAACCCTAAAACTCAGTCTTGGACCAGTCCCTATTTTCTCAGCTTAAACTACCTCACAGAATATAAAACCAGAGGTGGGGAGACCTGAATGTGCTACCCTGAGCTTCTTGAAGAAAAGGCAGGACAGACATTGAATGCATGGGTGCCTGATCCTTCTAACTGGAGATAAATCTGTGGAAAGAATGTCTTTATTCTCTGAGTTTTGGATTAAGCTGATCTTTTTTTCAGAAGGATGAATTTAGTCCAAAATGTGTTGGTCATAGAATAAAGACATGTTTCTCTTTTCTTTCCCTGCCCATTGCTATTCTGTCCAGTTTGGACATCTACAATTTTTTAAGATAATGGAAGAGTAGAGAGCTCACAGTCTAACAGTCACAATATAAAAGGAAAAGGGAGGTTAGAGGAAAGTAAGCATTAGAGCAGTTGCTACATGGTGGCTACCTGATGACTACATAGATATGCTCCACTGGTTGATGGGTGATGCTCTTCTTGGAAGAGAAGGCAGGCAGGCCCCCAGTTGCCTTAGTGTCTTGGCAGTTTGCCATCTATCCTATCACATGCCAGGCAGTTGCCAGTTCTTTGTGGCAGGGAGGAACAGCAAGCATTTTACAAATGCTTCTTCCGCACTGTCCAGTTGAGGGATTCGAGGCTGGCTTTGAGAAGATCCCAGGGATCAAACTGAAGGCTTTCTGCATGCAAAGAAGTCCAATATCATATGCCTACAGCCTTTTTCCTTTTCCAGCCTCCTAGGAAGAAACAGCATATTTTAAGATCATTTTTTTAATGTGTGATGGCTCCTTTTCCTACTTCAATACTGTTACCACTAATAATTAGCCTCTTTTCTTGTTGCTGTTGTTGTTGCTAAAAGATTAATCTATTAAGCATGTGTTTTGTACAGTACTAGGCAATATTGAACTTAATTGCAAGGGTGGAATCTGAAATCTCCAGCTGCTGTTTTGTTCTGGTGAGAAGAATGTTATGTGAACATAGCAATTATGTTTGGTAACCTGGATTTAGTGTTTTGTGCAAATCTAGCTACTGTGTGGCAACCTTCTCCAACCTGTTGTTTTTTAGTTGATAACTGCTGGCTGGGAGTTATGGAACTGCATTCGAGATGAACCTGGGAGAGATTGTGGAGAGGCTGGGAAAGGAATGGAAGAGGCAAGTCAGCTTATCTCATAAATAGTAACTCAGCCGAGGTTGAAGGAAGAAACTTTTCAAATCACTTTAAGAGACTCTGCCTTAATTAACTCCCTATAAAACGAGTCTAGGAGATTCCTCTTACAGTTTCCAAAATTCTGCATTTACCCCAGAGTAGCATTAAAGAGACTTTCCTGAAATTTATGTACTTTTTTGTCTCCTTAGACGTGCCTAGTGGCATGGGGCATGGCAGAACCTGGAAAAGCTGTTGGCGGTGGTCATTCCTCCTTTTTTGAATTAGGCAGCTCAAAATATCTGGGCCCATTGGGCTTTAGGTTGGCAGGACACACAAACATGTGCCTTCTTTGAGCTAGTGCCTTACGCAATATTGGAGGGGTCATGGATTTGGAATTATAGATGGTGAATTAAACAGAATAAAGGAGATGAACAAGAAATGCATACACCCATCATTCTTTCATTATCCTAGACTTAGCATTGGATTATTGAAACTCCTAAAAGATTGGCTTCATCTCTTGTATTTATTTATGTGGCACTATTGTTCACAGGAAAATCCGCTTGGTGTAGTGGTTAAAGACTGGGCTAGAAAACAGGAGACTGTGAGTTCTAGCCCTGCCTTAGGCATGAAGCCAGCTGGGTGACTTTGGGCTAGTCACTCTCTCTCATACCTAGAAAGAAAGCAACTCACCACTTCCAAAAAATCTTGCCAAGAAAACTGCATGGACTTGTCCAGGCAGTTGCCAGGAGTCAAGACTGCCTTAAAGGCACAAATCATCATCATCATCAGAGTCACTATAGAATGACAAGAACTAAATCATAGATGGGCAACCCTTTAAGTAGCTAAGGGCTGTGTTCCCCCCCCCCAAAAATGCATTCAAAAATGAATTTGGCAGTACAATGACCTCACGTGAATGGATGAGTAGGGATTTTTGAGTTTGGGATGTGATTTGCTTGGGTTTTTGGAAATGACCTTTTCTTCAACAATTTTTAGGGATCCTAGGCCAATCTGGTGGCTTATACTGTACTTTTTCGCAGCAGCAGCAGCAGGACCTGTTTTTGAAAGTTGGTGGAAACCATGTCTCTGCAATTTGATGGTCTGCTACTGAATATTGGGCTTCAAATAGAAGGCTCGAGAGCAGTCCGTAGGACACAAGATTCTTAGTGAAAAGTGACAAGAAATAAACTAAAAGGCTTTTTGTAGTCCATCAGCCTATATACTTACTTCCAGTTATGTAGTCAGCCCAACTCTTCAGTAGGGTTAATTCTGCAGTTTAAAAAGACAGAGTTTTAAAATGTTTTAAGACTACCATAAATGATGGTGCTATGAAATCCACTTTATCAACTGCAGGAGTATTCCTTATTTGGCGAATACTTGTAAATCAAGCATTTCCACCTTCTCTCTAAGCACTCGGTCATTAAGAAAGGAGGCTTAATAAAACAATTAACGGCAAGTCAGTTTGGACCACACGTTGTAGAAGGCATCTTCCCAGTGGGTACATGGTGCTTTAGCAGGGCACCTTTGAGCCAGTACAGACTGTGGTGTTTGAGAAGGGTGTCGCTGACAGTTCTCCATGGGCATCCCCACGTGCTCCAAAGCCTTTTTTGCCTTGGAATCCAAAGCAGATAAACTTGGGGGGCTGTGAGGGGTATCATGGAAAGGGGGACAGATTAGGACCACAGTGGTGGTGATAGAAATGACTGAACAGTACTAGGACTACAGTGGGTTTTTCCTTTGGAGAGAGGGGTCAGGTTTTTGTTCGTTGTTTTATTTTTAACTTTGTAAAGCCTATTTTAAGCATAACCTGCAGATTTTCTGCATTTCATGTCTCAAAATGACAAAAGTTCAAAATTCAGTGGGGTAGACAGATCTCCAGGGATTATAAATTGCCATCCCCTATGAAAGGTGGAACAATTATAGTTGCAGTCCTATAACTCATTTTGTGGGGTTAAGCTCCATCTCCAGTGTTGGTCAGACTGTTCCTAGAATATTGCATCCAGTTTGGGGCACCTTATTTTAGGGAAGACATTGACAAAGTGGAACTTCTAGAGAAGAGCAGCCAAGCTGATAAGGGTCCTGGAAGGAAGGACTTATGAGGAATGGTGGGAGGTGTTGGGTATGTTTAGCTTGGAGAAGATAAAACTGCAGGGAGACGCGGTTAAGTGTCTTTGAATATCTGAAAATCAGTTATGTAGATGATAGGGGAGAATTTCTGAAGAGTTGTTTCAGGACAACAAATAATGGGTTTAAATTCAAGGAAATAGACTTTGGTTGGATGTCAGGAAAACTTGCTAATTACAAGAGTGTTCAGCAGTGGAACATCTTTAGCAGAGCATCTATGAGCCAGTACACATTGTGGTGTTTGAGAATCCAGGCCATGTAAAAAAGAGGTTTGGGGCTGCACTGGAACTGTTGTTGTTAAGCATTGTGTGTCCTTAACACTGTGGAAACTTGATGTCTAAGGTTGATGTACATTTGTTATATTTTATGTTTTTGATATCAGGATATTTAGCAAAGAAATCAACTCAGAGTGAACAGACCCAACAGTGGAAAGAAATTATGTAGTTTGTTAGCTAGAGTATTCTTCCTTAGGTGGACATTCTTGAGATATGTTGAGACTGTCATTTGTCATGCTGTGAATTTGACAGGTTGGAGAAAATTGGGTTGGAATGGGATTGGGAGGATTTGAGTTCAAATGACTCCTCATCCATAAAAATGTAACTGGTAAAGCCAATAGTTACCACCATTGAAAAAACACTTCTTCCTAATGATTTATTACAAGGACATATGAAGATAAATAATGAATTCTGGAAAGAACAGTTAGGGGCATTACAATAGCCAGAATTTCTTCCACTCAGACTAGGGGCAGGCAAGTTTACTCTGGTTAGGGATAAATTGTTGTCAGTTGCAAGGATGTGACAGTGTCCCAAAGACTAGCTGAAGAATGTTTGGTCTTTGGAGGCATCTGCAGCAGTATCCACAGGTGGATGTATAAAACCTCAGTTTTATGGACCACTTTGGAGAAGGGGTGTCTGCTAAAACCAGATGTCCAATAAAGCTGAATTGATGTAATATACCCATGTTTTATATAGTTTATGTAAATGTTACATACTTTTTACATAATTTACATTAACATTTGTGTAAGATTTATGTAAATGTATGAACATTATCAGGACTGATTTGCCAAACAACAGGCAATTCTACTGTTGGGAGAGTCAGTCTGAATTCAAATTTTGTCTGTTTCATCCAAAGCCCACTGAAGGGGGTCCTTAAAATAGTGCATTCATTTCCCGTAGTATAACATCAAATTCAGCCACAGCAGCCTTAGTGTGTCACTTGGTGATGCTTGGCCACCCTCAGTGATGTTTGCATAATTAAAGGCAAAAAGATAATATCTAAATTGCAATGCACAAATCTTATTCAGGCAGGTTATCTTCTTATGCACACCTTGTAAGTTTTTTTGTGGGGGAGGCAGATCAGTACTTGTCTGTGATTTTAGGGTTGATTTGTGTCCTTAATAAGCATCTGGTACTTTAGAAAATACAAAGGAATGCATTGGGGCTGTGACATAAATGTAGATCAGAGAGGAAGAACTATGCCTGACATATAGAAATCCTCTGATTTGGCCTCCAGTTCCAGAAACTCAGGGAACGACAGGACTGAGAAGTATCTTAGCCTGAGACTTTAGATAATATCTTCCCATTATATTAAGCCAGTCTTCCCTGACCTGCTACCTTCCAGATGTTTAGGAGGTCAGCTCTCATAATTCCTACTTAATACTAAGTCTTTTGGCTAACAATTATGGGAATTAAAGTCCAACACAGCTTGGAGAACACAAGGGTGGGGAAGAATGGGGTAGATCAGTCTTTGGATGCTTTCCAGATGTTTGGATATTAACTCCCAGAATTCCTATTGTTGACAATTCTGGGAGTTGAATCCCATTTACCCACATTTGGGAAGGCTGTTATAGTCAGTTCAGGGTTCAACTGGCAACTGCCCTGCCCTCCTTCATTAACTGTTCAGACAAGGAAGTTGCCTTAAACCACATCAAACTATTTGTTCACCAAGCTCAGTATTTTCTTCTCTGGTTCTACTGGAAGTGCCACTTTAGTGTATCTAAATAAAATACTAAATGATTACATATTTCCTTGGGGACCTGAAGGGCCAGAAGAGACTTCGGGTTTAGAGATTAAAACTAGTGAGAGAATACAGTCTAGTGGCCATTTAACTTCTGTTAAATTCAGTGGCTAGGTTTCACTGGCATAGCAGTTTAAGCTATGATTTAACCATGGCTTATTGAATAAGCCACACTTGTGTTTGCACAACACAATAAGTCAGAATCCAACAAACCACCCTGTAGCTTAGTATGATGTGTGAACTGGAACCTAGAATTGCCATGTTATTTCACTGCCCTTACTATTGTGAGTGCTTTTAGCAAGATTCTGATGAACACAACATTGATTAATTAAACCTGGAGATAGTTTGCCTGGAAAATTATTTAGTCCTATTTCTATCACATCATCAGTGACTCCCTCAGTTGCTTTCATGCTTCCAAATGAGGTAAGTCAGATAGCCCCAAGAAAAAAAAGTTTCTATTTTTTATTATTGTGTGCCGCCCAGAGTCACCCGTTGGGGGAGATGGGCAGCATACAAGTCTGAAAATAAATAAATAAATAAATAAATAGGTATTCTCCATCGGTGGAATTCTGTCTCCATAGAAATTCACTTGGCATCAGTGTAAGTTCTCAGTATTTATATATCTTCTTATTTCGCTCTTGGTTTTACTTATTTATTGCATTGTTTCCATCATATTTTGTTGAGTTTACCTCTTTTTTTAAAACTTGTGCCATTTTTATCAGTTTTATTTTGCATATATTTTTCAATTATTTGCACTCCCTCCAAATAATTCCAGTAAGAGACTAGTCTGAAAATGCAATCAAGCCATCATAATTTTCTGTCTTCTACAGATAAGTGAGACCACAAACATCCACTGTCTATTCTTTTGCAATTGTAATTTGTGCACTTAAGCTTGCTCTGTAGGCATGGGAGTGGGACCAGTGAGAAAAGGTGGTAAACCCATGTGTTTTTAAAGCTGCAGCAAGCATCTTCTCTCACAGATGCTTCCTCATGCTTTCAATGCATCCCACACAGAGAGTGCTGCTGTGCTGAATCTCATCATCTCATGACAGTTTCTGCTAAACCACAATTTTAATACCAGTTGTGTTTGTTTTATTTCTCACCTTCATGCTGGGAACAAGATGCTTCTCAGAATTACTTCCAAATATTTTAAACATAAGAATAAAAATATGGATGCAGGATAGTCATGTAATTTTCCAAGATGACTTGACTGAGAATTCTTGCTGTGGCTGATGTAAATAGGTCTGTGATACTTACATACCTGATAAAATTCAGCAGCCCCATTTACATGACATACTGTATTTAACTGGGCTATTGGAGGGAGGGTTGTTGTGTTGTGCAAATACTAATCCAGATACTTGCTCCAAACAAGTAGCCCAAATGGGGTTAATCTTAGCCTACAACAGCCCCAGGGCCATTTGAGCTAAAGTAACTTCCCTGAGTCAGCTGTATTGTCTGAACAGCTTACTGGAGCCGGGGATCACTGGCTTCATACATCTTTAGCAGGAAGACAATGTGTTTTTGGAATAAATAGCATTGCAGTGGTTTTTGTTTGCTTGTTTGTTACTCCTGTTTCCTCTTTTCCAAGATGTTCAGGTTTGAAATACTTTCATTCCAGGGAATTTAATGACATATTTTAAAGCAAAAAAAAAAAAAATCCTTCCCCGCCCACCAGTCCTTGGAAGGAAGGAGAGATTGGAGGGTGCAGAGGTAGGAGGTATTTCTAGTAGTGTCCCAACCATATTTCCCTAATGGCAAAATTGTGATCCCTTAGAATGTGTTACTGCGCTGAGAGAACTCGTAGATTTTTTCCCCTCCTGATTATATAAGGAGTGTACACCTTCTTCTAGCAGCATATCACAAGTAAATTGACAATAATGCAGAACACATTGACTGACCCATGCACACAGCCTGTGATTAACTGAAAGACTCATCCTTAAATGGGTGAACAAAAAGAATGATTTTTGAGGACAATAGGGAGGAAGGTAGATTACAGCACGTGCCATGTGTTCTGGGAAGCAGGCAGTCATCAAACTGATAGGATATAATTCACATATAATAGCATTCTTAGTTAGTCCGTGGTTGGGAATTAAAATGAATTCAGAGATTTAAAAAAAAAAAGATTTGTAAAATCTAGTATTTACTAGATGAATAAATCTCTCAAAATCGGTTTCTCTCCGTTTCCTATTTTTCTGACATTAAGTTCAGTTCACCTGTTTCTGCATCAGCATGATCTTTTTTAAAACAAAATCCTCTTTAAAAATCTGTTCATTTTATCTCTAAATGTATGCATTTTGGTACATTTTTTATAATGCACACATTTTTTTCTAAGCAGTTTCCTTTCAGAGAATGTAGTTTCGTGCAGACCGGCCCTTCATGTACTGTATGTATGGATTTTCACACTGTTCTATAATGTATGTACATTGTTGAGCATACTCTTTGAACTTTGGCTTGTATTACAAAGACCAGAAAATGATAATTTTGGGGCTAATGAGTTTGGGTGTGCTTTGAGAAAAGTTCACATCAAAAATGGGGTGGGTGGGGAGGTGGGAAACTGAACAAATTTCTTAGGCCCCATTATCCCCAGAAAACTATATCAAGTGGCCAGAATTTGAATAACTATTTTTAAAAATAAATTATTTACAGCCTCTTCAGGTTTAAGCATGAAGTTCCATGGAAATGAATTAGTCTTCAGCATTCTCTCTATCTGATTCTGTTAATGTACATTCCATTTGCAGGTGCTTATGCGTAACAGCAGGGGGCAGCAGTGAAGTGATCTTGGTTGGTAGGAGAACCGCTAAGCAGGATCAGCCCTTGGTAATGCTTAAATGGGCTTAAAGATAGACTAGGGCAATGTTTCTCAACCTCAGCCACTTGAAGATGTGTGGACTTCAACTCCCACTTTAAAACAGCAGAGTTGATATGGCTGAATTGCACCATCAAGTTTTGAATTTCACTCAGGGGGGGTTCTGGGGCCCATACCATGGGGTTTTACACCCACATATGGCCTTAGAGCAGCCAGTTGTTCACCTCTGCTTAAACTACCTTATGATTTACTACAGTGGATAAACTCAGCTACTGAATCCTGCAAACTATTCAAGCAATGAAGGATGTTCTGAACTTGAGAAGGCATCCATATTGTTCTCTTCTTCCGAACCGGGCATGGCTGAAAGGGTTCAGTTTCTATCCTGTACCTGGAAGTTGCTTCAGCTCTTGAGAATGAACCGCTTAGACTTTCAAAAGGTGATCTTGCTGGAGATCTGTGGCTGGCAAAGCACCCTTTGGGTCCAGAAGACCCTGGGATTTTTTAAAGCTGTTGGTAGCTGGAAAAAAAGGGGAGAGACTTAGTCTACAAACCCAGGTATAAATGCCTGCCTCGTGGTTCTTCGGTGCCAAGCAAGAGCAGTTTTAATTTGCAGCTTTATCTACTGCCACTTAGGAAGGGCATTTTACCTGCCCCATTGGGGGCAAAGCAGTATGTCATATGTCCCTCCATTGAATGTCATCTGGGGTTTTGAAAGAGCAGGAGTTGAAGGATTTCATACCCGTTCCAAGGCTGGTGCTGATTACACATTTCCTTGGGGACCTGAAGGGCCAGAAGAGACTTCGGGTTTAGAGAAGTTTGGATTAGAAGAAGGGTTCCTGACCTTATAGCTCTTTCTCTGAAGGACTGCTGCCCTCTTGGGAAGGTTTGAACAGGGCTTTTTGTTTTAAAAAATGTTTTTAGAGCCTTCGGTCTTTTGACTTTTCTTCTTTTATTATAGTGTTTACGTTTTAAATTGTTACCATTTATCAGGTGTTGTGCTATTATTTGATTTTGAAATTGCCTTCAAGTTGTTGCAGTGTTGTCATTCAGGGGTGTTGGCAGGATATGGTCCAAAAAATCAAGAGAATGGCATCACGCGTAAAAAAAAATGGGTGGACCGTTGTGGCCATCCTCTTGACTTTTTGGACCATGCCAAGGACCCCTGAACAATCTTCTGCTTCTGTGTTTAGTGAGTATATTATTTCAAATAATGTGGTGAGGGGCAGGTTTGGGGAGCTTCCTGTTTGCTCAGCTTTTCAGGGCCCTGGTGTCTGCCCCTAAGTTTTGCCGCAGCAGTAAGCAGCTTTGAGCTTTTGGAAAGAGAAAAATAAAAACAGATTTTAAATGTGGATGAAGTTGGTTGTGATCTCTGAAAGCCTACCGCTGGGTGTTGTTGTACAGGTATAAGAAATAAAGATCAGCTTTTTTTTTTAGAAGAAAAAAGGAAGTGCTTCCTTTGGTGGAGGCTGGGGAGAGGAGGAATGCTGCCACCCGCAGGTCTGACTCATCCTGGAAATTAACAATGCTTTCTGCTAAGTAGGTCAAGACACACTGAATGGTGCAACCTGCTTCTTCCACGCTAGAAATGAAGGGCTGTGTCAATCTGGCTCAGCTGGATTTTACAAGAGCCAGTCAACCATTCTGGACGGAACTACAGCAAGCAGTCTGTTGTTTAGGTTGCTGGCTCAGTTTTGGTTTTTGTTTTTTTACTTGGCAAGTCCTGAAGCAGGTGAATTTCCTGCTAGGAGAAAGGTGCGTTTATCAGAATTCAGTGTGCAGTGCTAGGCCCTCCTGCAGATGGGACTTGGACATTAGAGAGTTCCCTGAGAAGCACTGCTTGCACGTGCGTGCTACCACCATGTCCTGGCCAAAAGAGGAACTGCGTTCAAGATTTAGACCTCTGCCCTTTGTGTGAAATAGAACAGTCCAGGATCTGACCACCTCATTCTATTTGCAGAGGTGGAGAAACCGTGGCCCTCCAGATCTTGCTAAGCTACCAGCATTCCCAGTCCGTGTGGACAGAAGGAGAGATACTGGAGGTTATAATTCAGCTACCTCCTGAGGATCACAGCTTCTCCACTTCTGTATTGCAGCATCAGTAAGATGTCTCAGTGTTCTTTATGGCGGAGAATTGTCTTCTGTTTGAGGATTATCTTTATTTCAGGCTGGTCATTTCAGGACTGAGTTTGCACAACATACTCTGTAAACCTATTGAATATATATGGCATGCACCAGGTTGAGGAAGTGTCTTTTAGCATGTTTTTATCCTGCTCTGCAGCCAAAGTTCCCATTTTTATAAGGCCAAATTCACACAACATCCCACAGCAGATTCTGTGGTGTACAGGTATAATAAAATAAACATGCTAAACCCTAAATGTAGGATAAGCAAATTTCAATCAATGTATTCAGATAACATGCCATGCCCAAGCAAATAAACTATATTCCTAACAAGATGGCCCAGTTCACACAACACGCTGAGACTATGCATGGATTCCCACAACACGCTGAACCACAAAGTCTCCAGTTCCAGTATTAGCCTAGGCTGCTGTGCAAATCCAGCCCGATTATTCCCAAACTCCCTGCAACAATTGGATGGGGATTGCAGAGCACAACTACAAATCCTAACACCACTTGCTTCTTAGTTTGTCAACATCTGGTTTGTTACAGCTTACTTAACTTTGCTATATTTGAACCCAGTCCTGTCTCAAGTGTGGTGGGAATCCTGTATTCTCCCATATATTGTGGGACTCAATTTTTCCATCAACCCCAGCCAATAAGATCAGTATTAGCTAAGGTTGACAAAAGCTGAAGACCAACAGCATCTGGAGGACCACAGATTCTCCTCCCAACCTTAAAGGGCTTTAAAAATTGAGTAGAGGGACTCCCAAGCTGCCCCTCCACAGCAGCATTTGGACAGCAGATTGACCGGTAGGCACATGGGTGACTTGGTCCTAGTCTTTTCCCACCAAAGTGAAATGTACTGTATTTCCATTTGAATTAAGATCACAATTTGTATATGAAAAAATTATTCATTCTGTATCTCTTTTTTTGGAATGGTGTATTTCCTTCTCATTGAACCTTTCTTGACAGTATCTGTATCTGCAACATCAGTGTTTGCCCTCTCCCTTTCAGTGAAGCAAGGTTCAGAATTAAAAATACAAGCCTGTTGGGGACTGGGTGGCATATAAATTTAATAAATAAATAAATGTGCACAAGGGTGAACCTCTATGAAACCTTTAACCTTATAACTAGTTATAAATTGCAGTCAGGGAGTAACCACGTCTCCTACCTTCCTTTTTTAAAAATAATTTTTATTGGAAGTTTTTACATAATTAAAAGATAAACAAGAACAAATGTATACAAGAAAGTAAAAAAAGAAAAAGTGCTAGAAACAGATAAAGAGAGAAAAAAGAAAAATAAAACTTAAAGAAGCAGCTTCTGATCTTTATGGCAGTTACAGACAAACTTTTATCATTTCTCCCCCTTTAGAACTACATTATATAGATCCCTTCATCCTATAGTGGTGGAGATGGTCATATTAATTCATTCAGCAATGATCCTTGACAACTTTCTGGTGGTTTTCCTGGAAATAAGCATTTGGATGTGCAGTTTCAGCCCCTTCTTGAGTTTAGAAAGTAAAAGTAAATCTCCTTCAACTCAGGCTGAGCTCTTGGTGATTTTCATAGGCAATCTGTATAGTTTTCTGGGCAACAATATGGCCACATACTTGAGTACTTGAATCGCCTGGTTGTCTCCCATCCAAGGATTAACCTGGCCTGACTCTAGTTAATAACTGGATGGGTCACAGTTGTTGAGATCTTGAGCTTAAGACAGCTTTGTTAATATTTATTTAGGCATTACATTTCTATCCCGCCACACTCCCATTGGACTCTTGGTGGTTCATAAATATTGGATGATTAGGTCGTTTTCTGAGAGCGGATTTAAAACGCTGGTACTTGATGGCAGTCATTTTCAACTGTGGGATGATCTGTGCCTTAGGTAATATTTTAAATTCCATGAGAGGATTCTTGATTTCTGCACCTTGTAAATGCCCCTGTGGGACCTACACACAAATATGGTTTTCTTTTTATTGTTTATTAAGGGGATAGGAGCTATGGCTCCATCTAACTCTATTCACTCAGAAACTAAAGCTGGAAGCAGCTGTAATCAAGGGTATCTCTGGGAGGGTAAAAGAAGTCAAGATGGCATCTATAACAATAGATGCCCCGCCCCTTTTAACAAGAGGGGTGGGGCTTCCATGACATGATTGCAGTCACTACCTTGACTTTTTTGAGCCACCCCTGCCAGATGCACCTGCTTCTAAACACTTTGTAATCATTATGAGAGAGACCCAGTTTATTTCAGCAACAAAAATATGGTGGCAATTTGGGCTTTTCAGGAGACCCTCGAGTCTGGAGAGATTAGATCAGTGTTTCTCAACCTTGGCAACTTTAAGATGTGTGGACTTCAACTCCCAGAATTCCCCAGCCAGCCATGCTGGCTGGGGAATTCTGGGAGTTGAAGTCCACACATCTTAAAGTTGCCAAGGTTGAGAAACACTGGATTAGATTGATCCCTTCTCTGTTATAATTTAGCCAGGGAACAACCTACAACCTACTTCACGGAGCATTTATGACATTTCCTGCTCTTTTATTTTACTCTGTTCTGTCATGTTCTGGTTTTATTGTCTTGAATAGTTACTGTATATGTCTTTTCTTTTTTTTAGTGAGTAGATTTACCAGCTTTTTTCCTCATTGTTTGTTTTTATATTGCCATGGTTAGGTCATTGACAGTGTTCTGTAGTGTTACTAAATGCAAAGCAAATCAGTATGTTATTATTATTAGATTTCTACCCCATTTTTATTCTGTCCATCACAAGGCGGTGTACATAATGCTCCTATTTTCTCCACAACAATAACCCTGTGAGGTGGATTGGACAGAAACCTCTTAACAGTTTGAGCTGGTGAGAAGCATTTTGAAATTACTCACCTACCCCTGAATCACTTTCTGTGTTTTGTGGAGTTACTAATTAGTGAGAAAAATGCACTCTGCACGTGTTCAGATGCACTCTTTTTTTCCTTTTTGCCTTCTGCATTCTTCCATTGCATGTGAAAAATACAAGAGATGAGCCAACATTTATCACAGATGTCTCCTTCTGTTAAAGCAATTGAATTTGGAAAACTTGTCTGGTTTTTAAGATTTACCTCCAGCTTGAGCTCCTGAATGAAAGGTGGGATATAAATGAAATATACAGACAAACACACACACATTTTGGGTAAGCTGACAGAGTGGGCCTCACCATCGCAGTTCTTCTCTCTCTCTCTCTTTTGCAGCTTCCTACCCAACCTTTCTCGCTTGCCTGCTTCTTTATTGGTTTCTGTTCTACAGCTTGTGTTTGTAACTTTCAGTATTTGTCTTGAATCAGTACTTTTGTTTTAATCAGTACTTCATGATTTTTGTAGCTGAGCACAGCTTGGATAGGAAAATGACTCATAAGGAGTTTTGTTTTTAAAAGACGAAATGAAATTCCAGTGGTGACTTTTCAGATGACCCATGCCATGCCACAATGAGCAAAGTGGGCAAAGCAGAATGTGTTTGGCCACAGGATTGTTTGCCATCAAATATTAGCAGGCGTTAATGAGTTTTCACATGATGCAAAGGGCCGGGTTAGGATTTAGTGAGTTCCTTTGTGCTTCAAGCACTGACATCTCAATTTCTGACCAGTTTAGCAAGCTGTCCAGAGATTTCCATGGCCCTTCAATCTGGTACCTTCCAGATGTCTTAGAACTTTAGAGTGATGGATATTGTAGTCCCAACAACTCTGAAGGGGATTATCTTCCAGAAAGCTATCATAGCCCATAGATTGGTCCTAACCCTGTTGCCACGGGTTCTTTTTTTAAACCACACCCACATGGATTGACCCAGACTCAAGTGAGTCACAAAAGCACTGGACCCCGAACAGGTGATTTCTTTATCTCCATGTAAGGGTTGGGGAGATGTTTTATGTTGTAAAAACAAACATATAAAAGTGATATGCGAGTGCTTCCTATATTCTGTTCTATTACTATCTCTATCCTATTACTATGATAATTACTGTTAGAATTACTGTGCTATTACTCTTCAATTACTACTACTATGACTATTTATTTATCTATCGAATTTGTCACCACCCATCTCGTTGAATGACTCTGGGCGGTTTACAAAACAGTGTTTATACTCTATACTATTACTATTCAATATACTATGTCACTGTTACCTATTACTCTATTTCCTATTACTCTATTACAATTACCTATATACTATGCTCTGTACCAGTGTTTCTCAAGCTTAGCAACTTTAAGATGTGTGGACTTCAACTCCCAGAATTCCCCAACCAGCATGCTGGCTGGGGAATTCTGGGAGTTGAAGTCCACATATCTTAAAGTTGCCAAGGCTAAGAAATATTGCTCTGTACTATTACTAGTATGCATCAACATTTCTTTCTTAAGCCTGTTCTGCCTTAAGTTCCCTCTCTCTGAGATTTCTTCTATTTCTGTTAATGGCCAGCCTGTAGAGCTCTTACACCTTTTTTACATTGTGCTTTGTCTTGCTGGGCCTCTATCCTTCTTTTCCTCTCTTTTGCACTGTCCACTCCTTCTGAAGGAAAAACATCTTCTTTCATTTGGCCGCTGTACAGTACTCAGTTTGCTGCTGGTTGCCGAGCTCCAAAACACACATCTCCTCCATTCTCCTCCCATCCCATGTCAAGTTGCAGCTTTATTGGCAACTCTGCAGGGGCGAGGCTCAGATGGGAGGGAAAGAAGGCAGCACAGGGGCCTGCAATGTTTTCAGGCAGTCTGCTCTTCCACACCTGTATTTCACTGTTACTACAGGTAATCCTCGTTTGGTAGCCACAATTGGGACCAGCAACTCAGTCATTAAGCAAAGCGGTCGCTAAGTGAAACCACAACTGTGCTTACAGTCTTACTTCAGCTTTCCTTTGCTGTACTACCTGCAATGGTGATAAATGCAAGGGCTGGTTGCAAAGTTACTTTTTCATCACTGTTGTAACTGCAAATGGTTGATAAACGAGTCAGTCACTAAACAAAGACTACTTGTAGCGGGAGGACAGTTTTGCCGTGCAAAGTCAGAACAAAACAGCAATCCTGAATACTGGAAGGATTAGCAGTAGGAAGGGATTTCAACACTGGAGATACACTTACTTTGGGAAATCTTTGGATGCCTTTATGTTCCAATGGAGGGGGCCCATAATTAGACTGTTGAGCACATTTAGAATTTGGACTTTATTCTGAGGGTGCTCTCACAAAATGATGCCATGGAAAGAAGGTCCAATCACAAATGACCCGCAAATGCTTTCTATTAATTCATCCTATTTTTGTCTTTTCATGGCCAGAAGGCCACCCTTCCACATAAGGCACTAGACTGGTTTTTAGTAGGGACCCAGAGGCATTTTTGAAAAGAAAGATTATCCTTGAAGCTGACACCCCATTTTACAGTATGCCTTGTTGTTGTTGTCTTTAAGTAAGATTCAAAAGGAAATCAGAGGGAGGAAGGACCCTGCCAGGCTACAAGGACAGTGACGTGGGATACTCTGGGCCCATGGGTGGTGGGCACACTGGGGACCCAGGCCTAATCATTTGCTTTCCTTTTCTCCCACCCCACCCCAACTCTAGCTTTTATAGATCCAGAGGAACCTCTTGGGGAGGCAACAACAAGCAGCTTCAGCCTCAAAGGGGGGCTGACACTGGTGGAGACCTGCTTTGGCTTCATCCCAGCATGGAGAAAGTTGCTGGCAGTACCCCTTCCTGTCAAAGCAGGCCGGGAGGACTTGCCCCAAGCCCTCTGCTGCGATGGAAGAAGAACGCTCCTGACTCTCTCAAGAAAAACTCCAAGGCTCCCTTTGGCAAAGTGTCAGCTGCCTCCCCAAGAGTTGAGGGAGGAGGTGCCAGAGCCGGCAGCCCCTCTAGAGTGTCCAAGTTGCTTGAGGCCTGGGAGAAAGGACTTGTAGGGATTGACGTCACTGACCCAGCTCCTTCAGCTGAAACCAGGCCCTCCCGTTCTCCCTTACCTGCCAGGCGCTTTCCTTCAACCCCAGATGGCACCCACTCTTCTTGCCCTGTCAGTTCCAGGAATTCTTTTTCACAATCCAACTTGGCCTCTGTAGATGCCAGGCGATGCCTTTCTCCAGCAAATGCCAGGCAGTCTTTTTCTCCAACAAGGGGAAGGCAGTCCCCTTTCTCAGAGGATGCCGGGGGGTCCTGTTCTCCTAATCCTCGGCGTCGTTCTGTTGCAGCAGAAAGCTGGAGGTCCCACTCTCCAAGCGACAGGAGGCGGCCTCTCTCTCCAGCACCAGCACAACAGCCTCTTTCTCCAGCCGAGGGCAGGCCAACTCAGGTGCCCCCCTTGTCAGCAGGCAGCAGCCATTCATGTTCTCCAGTACGGAAGAGACATTTACCTTCCAGAACAGAGAAACAGTCCTCCTCTTCCCTGGATGAAACCCAGCATTCATCCTCCATGTCAGAAAACATGTGCTCCTACTCTGTGGCAGATATGAGGCGTTTCTATTCTGGAGGAAGCACCAAACAGCTCTCTTCCCCAGCTTCTTCAATGGTGGAAACCAGGCGGCCATTCACCCCAGCAGACAGCAGGATGTCTCCCCCATCAGATGCCCGGAGCTCATCTTCCCCAACAGGTACAAAGCGTTCATCACCCTCCTCGGACACCAGGCGTCCATCCCCTCCACCAGACAATGGATCCTCTTCCTCCTCCTCAGGTGCCAGTTGCTCAGCTTCCCCTGCAGAAGTCAGATGCTTGACTCCTCCACCCGATGCGATACCCTTGTCGTCCCAGACAGACAGACAGCACTTATCGTCCCCGGTGGACGCTGGGGGCTCACCTTCCCTGGTGGAGTCTAGAAACTTCTCTCCCACAGCAGTTGAGGAGCATTCCTGCTCTCCCAGTCCACGGAAAAAATTTGCAACTCATGGACCTGTGTTTGCTCAAGTTTATTCCCGACCTCCCAAGCCGAAATGCCTGTTGAGGACCGAGGTGCAAGATGGCAAGAGTAACAAAGTTACTGAATCACCGGGAGCAACACTCTGTCGTGCTGCTGTTCACAGTCCTGGAGATGCTGGATTTCAGAAAGAGAGCCATGTGACCAACACTGATGATCTCCAGGAGGAAAAGAATCTTGCTCTTTCTCCTGACAGCATGAGTGGAACTGTGTCCCCGAAGGAAACCCACATGCTAAATGGTGATTGCTCCAAGGCAGACACTGGATCCCTGAAGGAAAGCAACTTGCCTACTGCCATGGTACTTCAATCCTCAATAGAAAGTTCTCCATCTAACACCCTCAATACTATTTTATTCTCTGGATCCCCAGGGGGAAATTGCACATCCTTTGCCACAAGCACCAAATTTTGTGAGGAGCCTTGTGTGTTCAAGCCAGAGCCTCGTGTGATGTGTTCCAGCACCGTAGCCCAATCCCAAACCCGGTGGTATGGGCCCAATGGCAGCAGCACGGTTGTTCTGAGAGCCAAACAGCAAGTCATTGTGCCCCAACCTGGATGCTCCACCATTTACCAAGCCGGGCGAGAGATTATTATGTCTGCCCCTGGATTGGGGAACACCAGCCAGGGCCAGCAAGAGAAATCCCTTGCCCCAAGCCCCATCACTTCCGCTCCACTGGAAGAAAACTGGCAATCCCAGGCTGGTCTTCCTGATGCTGAAAGAATCCACTCCTCCTTCCCCAAATCTTGCATCTGCTCCACACCAGAGTCACAGCCTGAGAATGGCATGACTCGCTCTCAGAATGCCAGTCTGAGGGATGCCCAGAGGCCAAGGTGTGTGCTTGTGCCGAGCCCTTCTTGCACATCAAACAGAGAGGCTGCCATAGTCAGGGAGGGAGTAGTTCCTTTCAGCACGCCCCAGAGAGACTGCAGCCTGCCCTGCAAATCTGCCTCCCAGAAGCGCAGCAACCTGTTCGCAGGGAGCAGGTCAGAACAGGAACAAGGCATGCCTGATTCAGGAGGCCCAAGAGCAAATGGGCCAGATCAAGAGAGTAGCTTATTAGGCGTGGGAAAAGCCAGCTTATCTGCAAACAGAAGAAATAAGTGCCCATTGGACACTGCAGGTGAAATTGGAATCTCTGTTGCATCTCAGCAAACTTCTCCAGGGAATGACAAAGCCAGAACTGAGGATGAACTAAAGAAAGAACAGCAAATCCCAGGCAAAGGTTCCCCGATATTTGAACTGGAAAAAAAGGGCCCTCCGGCCGGGACACTGACTTCCTTGTCATTGCCTGAACCTCCAAGTGAGAACCCAAGAAACAGCAACCGGACAGCAGAACAAGAACTCGAGGAAGTGGGGGAAATGGAACATTTTGTAGACACCCTCCGCAACATGGACCCTGCTGAACTTCGGAAGCCCTCAAAAGTCCTCCCAAGGCATCCACGCCCTTCTACTCTTGCCAAGCACACAGTCCTTCCACCTATCGATGAGAACCACATCACTCCCAAGTCAAAGTTTCCTCTCCCAGCAACATTAGGTGAGCTGTTTGCTCTCACCGAGGAAAACCCAGAGGAAGGAACAGGACCCAAGGGGGAGGAGCCAGGATTGACAGAAGAAAACACGGAGGAGATTGAGAACCCTTATCTCAGTAAAGAAGATAAATCGTGGGATAGCAACGTAGACAGGAGATCTTACTCTTGGGAGAACCAGCAGTACAAGACTGAGGAGGAGATTGGGGCTTTTCTTGGAAAACTTCAGCAAATCCCAGGAGATAGCAAGGCCAAAGTTATTGCCCCCAGAGCTATTATGAATCAGACCAACTTGGTTAGAACCAATGTTCTCAAAGGGATCTCTCTTTTGTCCAACTTTGTAGACAGAAAGGTTGTGGAAGACAAGCCTTATTCTCGCTTGGACAACAGCTTTCTCTATAGCAAGTTCATCTGCCCAGAAAAGGCTGAACTCAAGGCCCCAAGAAAAAGGAAGGAAATGAGCCCGGTTGTCCAGAAAATCAGTAGGGAGTGCCAGACATCTCCAAATGGGCCTCAGGAGGATGCTGTGCATAAGGAGTTACCACCAACTGGACTGGATGCTGAGCATCACTTCAGGGCACCAGATACCAGTGGTAGCTCCAAGCAGATTATTCTTCTCTCCAAGGAAGCAGAAAGCTTGACCCAGTCAGAAATTCAGGTGAGTAAATTGATTCTGGGCAGCATGAAAACCAGGTCAAGTTGACTTTAATGCAACTGATCTCAAGCTTATGCCTGTGTAATGTTTTGGGCCTTCACTCCCATCATTCTGTGGTCTTTGGGGATTATGGGAGCTGAGGTCCAAGGCATCTGGAGAGCACTGGGTTAAGGAAACCTGAATGAAAATGTTCTGTTTGGTCTTTTCTGGGGACAGCTGTAATATGGTCTCTTGCCACATTGTGTGTTCAAGAGCTGGGCTGTTGGAAGTCTCTGTGAGTCTGTGATGTAGAAAAGAACATTATAGCATGTTGTACATGGATGAGTTATATTCCTAGAATCTCCACCTTCAACCAGCTTTAGAACTGGTGGCATGGTTTAAGTTCAAAAGGATGATTACAGGACCAAACCCACCGCCTTGCTCAACTGCACAGCACTAATTGAAGCCATTTGAGTGTTGTGCCTGAATGAAGGTCGTTATTTATGATCTTTAAATGGATAGCTATAGAGTCAGTGATGCTCATTAAAGAAATTGAAGAGAAGCCCAGTGGTCATCTTAGATGGGAGGAGAGATAAGTCTGCATGATGAGAACACTGCAGTATTCAATTTTACATAGCTGGAGCCTCACCTTGAACCACAATATGTAGCGTGAGGTCAAATTTAATTCCTTGCTGTACATGCCCAACTCCCCCCTTTTCCTTTATTTTTAAACAAGAATTTTCAGAAGTAAAGAGAGTAAGAGGAATAGGGGAGGCCCAGATGTTTCTGAAATGTAATGGTTTGTCTTGGGGCCTTACAGCCTGATTGTTTCGCAACAGCCTCCTTTATGGAACACAAGACACAGGTTCCAACTTGTTTTCCTTGATCAATATTTCTGCCCCCCCACCCCCCAATTGCTTTTATGACAGGTCCTTTGGGCAATCTGGATTTCCATGCAGGGCTGGGTGCAATATGCTTCAAAGCTGTGGTTGTGCTGCTAGAGAAAGAGGAATGCTCCTTATGCAAGCCAGAATACATTAAGTCAGAGAACTTTCTGTTGGCCTTGTGAAACTGACTTCAGTGGATTATGACACTGACTAGATAGGTTTTTTGATGAGATTGAAAAATTGATTAGAATATGATCCAGGGGCCAAGGAGAGGATGGGGAGAACCTTCCCCCATCTGCTTTTGAAGCTATAACATTACATCAGATGGACAGTAATGGCAAAACAGTGCTGTAGAGAACTGTGCATGTTGGTGGAGAAATATTTGGACTTACATGAAGTAAAAAAGCAGCAGCCGTTGAAGCCTGCAAAATGCAATACAAGAGACCCAGTGTGTTATAGTTAGGGCTAAAATTTACAGGGGGTTTTTAGGACATTTTTAATGTATGTTTGTATTTTAATTATTTATGGATTTTAGCCATTGTTGGAGGGATTGGTGTTTTTTCCTTTTTTGTTGTTGTGAGCCACCCAGAGTCACCTGTTGAGGGAGATGGGTGGCATGCAAATTTAATAATAAATAAATAAATAAATAAATAAAGTGTTGGATTGGCTTTGGAGAGACCCAGTTTTCGTCCTTCAGCCATGGAAACACCCTGAGGCCAGTCCGTCTCTCCCAGCCAACCTACTTCACAGGGTGGTGATTGTGGGGCAAATGCAAGGAGAGACACAGAGTAGGTCAATTGGAGTTCCTGAAGGAAAGGTGGGGTATAAAACTAACAAGCTAAACAATATACTATTGATCTCCCAAAATACACACCCCTCACTCATTCCACAATTGCAAGAATGTGCCTCGGATGTATCCGTTAGAGACTTTTTGAAAAATTCCACCACAGCCATTCTTCGCATCCTTGTGCAAAGGCTGCCCTGTTGTCTTCAGTAATCCCCCATTATTTTTTTAATTTCAGGAAGAGGAAAAGAAGCCTATGAAGATTAACAAGCGCCCCAGCAAGGTAGGATGGCGAAACATAAGGGTGACTTCCCAGGATCCGGCAAAAGAGATGATAACTGGTAGATGCAAAGTTAAGATGGCACCCTTTCCTTTTTTTCTCCCTATTTCTCATTCACTATAGATCATTTTATACTCTGAGGCTGGCTTTGGAGGGCAGAAAAGAGAAATCTGGAGTGATGTTCCAGATGCCACTTCCTGGGAACTCACAAACACTATCTCCATTCAGGTGATCCGAGGAGGGTAAGCAAAGCTTTGGCTGGTTCTGGATAAGCACAGTGGGTAGGAAAAGAAAACAGCAAGAAAGTGCTATAAAAAGAATCAAAACCTTGTGGTCTTACTAATGTTGCTGGACATCAGTTCCCAATACCATAATTATACTCCAGCTAAGATGAATTGTTCAGAAGTGTCTGAAAGGCTGCAGGTTCTCCATTCTTGTAGTACAACACAAGGAGCTGTTAATATGATGTCAGTGTAAGTAATAACTTACTTTTATTTAATTTGTTTCATGCAGATCTTGGTATTCTTCCAAACAATGCAGAAAGACTCCAGTGCTTGGACCTTTTGTTAGTGCAAGGAGATATATTAGAAGTATATACAATTATTCAAAATAAATAAGTATTTTTCACACTTTGTAAGGCAGGTCAATACAGGGCTGATGAAACAGGCAGGGAAATGCAGGAGTGTTTCCATACACCATGGCTGTATTTGCACAGCACGGCTATTAGGAAACTGGGCAGCTGGTGCCTGCATTGCTAAATTTGGTTAGTTTCAACCTTGGTTGGTCTTTTGGCTGAGTTTGCTGGGCAGTGCCAATATGCTAGGATAGGGGAGTTTGTGGACCAGTTGTTCTGAGAATTCCATCTTTATCTTAATATGTTGTGTGAATCACATTGCCACATTAAACTATAATATGGTCCATTTATTTGGGCACAGCACATTTTAAGAACTCAGCCCTTGGCTTTCATTCAGATGGGATTAGGGCTTAATGCATTGTATGAATGCAGCCAATGTGTCATCATGCTGTAATATTTACTGCTATCAAAAGTGGTGATATTAAGCACTTTTAAGATAATTTAGATAAATGTATGAAGGACAATATGATCACTGGTTATAATCTTGATAGTGGTCTGCTCCTGTAGTGAGCCATGGAAATGACCTTGGAGAACTCATCCAGAAGCCTTTAAGACAATAAGCAGCGCAAAAGCATCCATTAAGCACAGGGAGGCAGGAAAGGATTAGGAAGGGAGTTAGCCTGGCTTCCCCCCTCCAAGTTATAAGAGGGAGGGGAGGAGAAATACAGTCAGACTTGCAAAATTCTGTTATTATATCCTATCTCAATAAAGTATAGTTCTAGTCTTCTTGTGTTGGTCTACCTCGTAGGGCTACCTCGTAGGGCTGACCCCTCCTTCTTAAATACCAGCTACTGGGGAGGAACAGTAAAAGAGAGCTGTTTCCCTTATATCCTGGGCATGAGCTTTCCAGATGAGTTAGGCTAGTTAAATATTTGCCCGGTGAGCATAATAGCTGAGTGGATCTTTGAACTAAGTGGTCTTTCCTATCATAGCCCAACATTAATTATTGGATGAATGCTGACACTGTTTTCTGTGACATGGTTGTTTTTAGTGTATATCTATCTATCTGAACTGTGGAGCTATGGAGGAATGGAACAGCAAGTGGCAGGAGGATAGGAGAGTATCCCAAATTCTTTGACACCCCCCCCCCCATCTCTTTTGTGGTTGAAGCAAAACATTTTTGTAAGATATTTTTGATAAGTATTTCTATGATTGTTCAGTACAAAGGAGAAGTATTCCCCTTTTAAGAAGCATGAGAATTGTGGGTAGGTACCCAAGCAACTCCATCAATGTCACACACCAGCCAATTCAACTCTAGAATATAAGTTGAAGAAATGGCTCTGATTGGGACTCACCAAATGATGTCAGTTTCTGGTTCTCTCTAGCTGGTTGATGTATGAAAAGCCCCGATTCCATGGGCGGAAGTGTGTGCTGGCTGAAGGGAATGTGGAAATCACTAACCCTTGGAAAATGTACTGCAAGGAAGAGTTGGAAAGGGAGAATGCCCCATTCTGTATTGGTTCTCTGAAGCGGGTTGTGCAGGTAAGGGGGACTGAGTTCCATTTGAAAGTCTTTTTTTGGAGGGGGGGGGAGTTGGTTGGCCATGCAGGTTAATGTTGATGTTGGAACAGTGAGAATATAGAAAGCTGCCATTTGCCAAGTCAAAATTAACTCCTGTATGAAACCTGAAGAGGTGGATTTTCTCAAGACTGCCTGGAGTTGCCAGTGATTGCAGCTGAGTCTCATTCTTCAAAGCAGGGAGAGCCACTGAAGGCAGTGAAAAGCAAGAGAGAAACCTATTTGGTTCAGTAGCAGAATGGAGAAGGCATCTTTGCATATGATGGAAAGCCAGTGACTCAGTATCTGTGATGGATGGGGAGGACATTGATAGCTAAAGGGGCCACCAGGAGCACCATCCATGCCACTATGGTATTGGCTCCTTTGAATGGAAGAATGGTCTGAAAATAAAATAAATAACCAAATTATGACCCTGGGTAACTGAAGCTGAAATTTTTCAGTGCAAAGCATTTGAAAGTGTTTGGTTAATGAATTAAGTTTGCCTAGATCAGTTGGACTTATCTTGAAAATTGTTTCTGAAAAAAAGTTTTACCAGCCAGCTTTCTACTCATCTATGATCTAAAAATCATAAGAAATGGGAACATTTGAAGAGTTTTCCCACTTGGTTGCCTCATGGTATCTCTTTTTATCTCATTCCAGATTACATTAGTTCTTGTATGTAATATAATGGTGGACTTTGGCCGCTGCCTTTGCAGCTCTGACCTCAGTACAAGCCATAAAAAGTCTGGAAAGTGTCTGAAAATCTAGACCAGCCTTTTTCAACCTCATGTCCTGCAACTTTGTTGGACTTCAACTCTCAACATTCCCAGCTGCCAAAAGAAATAAAAGTCCAACCCCCTGGAGGGCCAGGCTGGGGAAGGTTGGCCTAGATCAGTGTTTTTCAAACTTGTCAACTTTAAGATGTGTAGACTTCAACTCCCAGAATTCCCCAGCCAGTATGCCAAGTGTGAAAAACACTGGTCTAGATCAGAGTGAGTGGCATTTTTCTTCTGTTTAGAAGGTTGTAATGTACATATGACTTGGAGAGTTATAAGGAAAATGATAGTGATGAGGCAGTGATTTTTTTTTTTGGCTTAGGGGATGCATAAAATAGATAAGTAGAGGTTACGGTTCATCTATTTTAGGGGTTAATTCATTTTGTTAAAAATGTTTCACAACATGGGCCACAAAAATGGGATTAAGAAGCTGCATGCAGCCATAAGCCATGGATCACTCATTCCTGATTCATATAAACCTACTGAAGGATTTGATGAGACTATTGAAACGTGTAATCCATTACTGAATGCTGGGGAGTAATGATTATGGAAATCAAGGTTCTAGCTCTTTTCCCATTAACAAGCTAAGCTTCTTCTTTGCAGGATTACAGACTTCCTGAGATCAGTTTTTTTACAGAGGAAAATGGGGAAGGGAGAAAACAGAGATTCACTGATTCTGCAGAAGATTCACGAGCATATGGCCGACCCTTGAAGGCAGCATCTATCATTGTACACTCTGGCCTGTAAGGCACTTTTTCCCCCTGTTTTATAAGAGGTGACCTTAAGCTAAAGTGCTTGATTTCTTTTTATGGAGATCAAAATAGAAAGATCTGAAGGGTGGACATTAGCTCCTCCTTTAATGGAAGGCTTGTTGGTTACTAGCAAAAGTTCCACACAGCAGAATATTGATGTGTGGATAATTTAAAAAGTAGATGGCTAACAGATCCCACTGCCAATGTCAGTGATGGGCCCTGTTGGGATACTGTGACCACCACAGTTGCTGGAGGAGATTGATGACTGATGCCAGTCCTGCCAAAACATTTAAGAGCTGAATATGGTCTGTTCATCTGGGTACCCATTTCCACCCATTCACCTGGCACCTGATTGCCAAATTTTATGGAAATGAACAAGATGTGCAAGGAGAGAGTAGTACTTGAGTCCCTCTCTATTTCAGGAGAAGGAAAATCTGCCTCTGACTTAATGATTTCAAGATTCTGACATTTTGTGCTGCTCTTGATCAACTTCCTATAACATGGTAGAGTCCTACATTTTCTGGTTGCAAGAAAGATGGATAGGTCTAGGGACTGGTGGAAAAGTGGACTTGGAGGCGCTTTGTCTGCAGCTTCTCATGATGGCTCTCACATCTATTTGGGAATTCAAATGTTTATTTATCTGAAGCATTTAAGGACAAGCTCAGCAGATCATTTCTGAACTTGCTTGGAAAACCTAGTGTACTATTGAAGGTTTTATACAAAAAAAAAAAAATCATAATTTTTCTTCAGATTTTTCTTTTTCCTTTGCACACAATTCACAATTCTGTACACATTTTGCTCTGAACTGTGTATTTTATAGATATTTTGCTTAATTCTTGAGCTGGGGCAGGTTGCAGAATTTGAAAATGGGCGAAAACGAACCAGTCATTGCCTTCTAATTCATGTATTGGTCTGGAAGTGCAAATTGGGCTGGTTAACTTAAAGCATTAAGCAAACAAACTGTATATGCCTGTCTCCTTCCAGGATGTCTCTTGGGATGTTCAGTTCAGTAGGTGTATATTTTATCAGTATTTGTTTTGCCCACTTTTTTACAGAACTCTCTATTCCATAGGTGGCTCGTTTATTCAAAACCATTCTTTGATGATGACCCATATGTCTTAGAACCTGGTGGGTATCCCAGTTTGCAAGCCTGGGGGGCAAAGGACCCCTCCATTTGCTCCATGCATCCAATTAAACTAGTAAGTATCCCCTGGCAGGATCTTCTTTGTTTCTTTATGCATATAATGTTAGGCCCCTCATGGCTAAGGAAGCTAACATCACACAGAGTCTCATTAGTCAGATTTAAAGTCAGGAAAAAGGCATTACAGAATCTTGGAGACCAGATAAGTATACGTACTCTAGTCCTAAAGTACTAGTGCATTAAGGCAAGGTCTCTGTGAGTTGTTTGATCCTTTTTTTTCACTGACTCCTTAACGGATGGACTAACATCTCACGAGGCAAGGTCATCTGGTCCTCAACTGCCAGGTCTTAGAGGTGTTCTTTTTCTTTCTCAAACCCAGAGAATTCTATTAAAATGACTCTACCTATCCATTTGCTTGCACTTTTGTCAGCTGTGGTTAGACTTACATTTGCAGCTTTGCTGGCTGGGGAATTCTGGGTGTTGAAATCCACACATCTCACAGTTGCCAAGATTGAGGAACCTTGCTCCAGAGCTTCATAGTCTTAAAAGGGAAATTTCCTCAACTAACTGCAGTTTGAGACATACTGCAGATGAGCCAGAAATAAATTAGGGGAGTGAGCTGAGAAACTAGTAATCCTTGAGGATCCCATGGATATGGGACTAAATGGGAAGCAGCACAAATTCCATGTGTGGAAACGCCAGAGATTCCTAGTGTTGTACAAGTAGACAACAAAATTTGTTTTGCAGATTGCCCATGTCTATTTGTTTCTTTCCCCGAGAGGGCAGATCTGAATACTACGGGGACAATGATTTTTTAAAAAACAAAGTGCCACTTTCCCCAAATGCATTTCACTGGTATGTCACTTATGCCAGTCAGCTAATGACAGGTTTATTTCTTTAAGCACACATGTCACTTATTTGTTTAAGAAAGGTGTAGTTCCTCATACAAATTAATGTGTGCACGTTTCTACATTTCTTCATTACTTAAACTTTGCTTATTTATATTTAAGCAAGTGAGTTGTGCAACCAAATGTTGCACTGAGGAATGCAAGTTCAGTGCACTTCATTCCATTTCCTTAATTTTCCATTTTGTCCACACACCATAAGAATGCTCAGTTCTGATTGAGCTGTTCTAGGAGTACTTCCCTTTACATTCCTTTTTCTAAAGAGTTGTTGAACTTTGGCCAACATTGCAGTGCCCTGAAGCCCACTGGCACCCCCATGCTGAGTGGCAGAGGCAGTTTTAGGTAACTCAGCAGTGACACTGGGAGACTGAGGTCATTTGCCTTCCTTTTTGATTCAGAAATCAGCAAGGTTTTATGCAAGCAAATTCTTCTTTTAAAAAGGAACAAATATGGAACTGTTGGAATAGCAGCACAGTAAAACCATCAGCAGCCGTGCAGAACATCAATGCTGTTAAAGGAGAAAATACATTTAAACAGCCCAAAGGCTTCTTCGCATGGTCTTCAAAGAAATCCAACTTTTATTGAATGGCTTTGGGAAAAAAGCGAGCATTTTGGTACCAGTATTGAAATGAAGCTGTCCTAAATGTGGTTCTTTCTTCCAGATTTTTTTTAAAATTACAAGTCCTTTTTGTGTTTATTGAAGGAAAATGTACAAATTTTGGTCAGTTCTCATCCAGGTCATCTGGCAGGGGTGGGGGTGTCAAAAAAGTCAAGATGGCAACAGCAAGTCCTGCTCCCTTTAGTGACACAGGTTAAAAAGGGCCAAGCTTTGATAATGTCATTGCAGAGGCCACCTTGACCTTTTTGACCCCCTCGCTTTGCCTGTCTGCACTAGGTGAATTAAGTAGCTGCTACAATTTCCAGCACAGATACTTTCTGCCATGACATAGCTGAGAAAGGAGTAGCCTGTTTAAAAAGAAAAACACCAAACCAAGAATGTGGCAGTCCTAATTCAGTGCTATAAATATGGTTTATTGGTTGACTTTTTTATTTTTAAGAGCTAAGGAACCAAAGCATTCTACTTGCACCAGTGAACTGGTTAGTTTCGCTTTTTCCTGCCTTTGAACTTTTAAATTCTAAGTGTGTGCCATTTGTGAGGAAATTTGAAATTTTTAATAAGTTCTTATTTTAAAACTGAGGGCAAGACAGTTTTGACCGGTGATACTCTAGTTGCAGGGAGAATTCTTGTGCAAAAGTGGTAACAAAAAATGTCTAGAGCAGTGTTGTCCAAACTTGGTCACTTTAAGATGAGTGGACTTCAACTCCCAGAATTCCCCATGCTGGCTGGGGAATTCTGGGAGTTGAAGTCCACTCGTCTTAAAGTGGCCAAGTTTGGACAACACTGCTCTAGAGAATCAAGATGATGACGAGTTGAGAAGGAAAGCAGTGTGGATAGATCCATTCACAGACATTTCTCTTTCCTTTATTTTCATTTCAGGGTTCCCCTGTTGTTGAAAACCCTGCAGAACCCAAGGTAATGGATCATGGCCAAGTTTGATCATTGGATAGAAATACATCCTGCCAAAAGTGGAAATAGAGAACCTGAGTTTTCTGCAAAACTGCACCTTTTAGCAGAATGCATAAAAAGAAATGTTATAGTTTGGACGTCAGAATCATCCTACCTTTATATGCACAATAAATAAGAATACAAAATATGCCAATTTGTACATTTTGCAGAAACATATGGAATAGGCTTTATTTTATGGTGTTTGCAATCTACAAATTTCTAAAGATTTTGCTTTAGAAATCTCAGGAAACAGTTTTGAAATTTAACCCAGAGCTTGATTAATTCCACCAACATGCTGAGTGTTTCACTCATGGGACATATAACAAATAATGTGCCCTCTTGATGCTATATTTTCTTTAAAATCTGTCCTCATCTACCCCGCTCCCCTTCTTTCAAGCCCTTGCATCTTCCCATACATTGTCAACTACTGTCTGTTTCAAAATTACTCTGCTGTCAGTTTCACGATGATGCTCAGGAGGCACGCACACACACACACACACACACTAAAAAAAACATCATGTAAACAGAGAAAATCAAGTTATAGTTTTCTATAGGTATTGTGAAATTAACTACAAGGGTTTGAATCTGCTTAGAAAGGATTAAGATCAGATTGTTGATTAGACTGGCTTCTGAAATCAACAGAGAAGTGAGCAACTTGGCAAGCAGGACAGCTCTGCTTTCGCAAGGGGTTGGTGTCAGGAAAGACAGACTTTCTTTTTTAGAAAAACAAAACAAAAGAAAATGCACAGAAGTGGAAGAAAATACTTGAAATCTGCATATGTTCATAGATAGAAAATTGGGCTTAAAAAGATAAGCATGTTATTTTAGATGAAAGGAAACTTCTATGAAATGGCTTTGGAAAAATGTTATAGTGTCAACAGTGAGGTAAACAGCTTACATTGACTAGTTGGTTAAACCAGATGACCTCCCGGGTTCTTCTAAATTCTGTATAATTGTGATTCAGCTTCCTGAGAATCTCAGCATTTATTCACTCCTCCATCCCAAGATATTTTACTCTTAAAATTAGCATTAAAAATTTGTAAGCCAAGCTTGATTAAATAAATCCACAAATGTTCATCTCATTCTTCATCATTTTCTCCCTAGGCTCTAATTTTTGAGAGGCCACATTTTCAGGGCCATAGCTGGGAAATAAGCCGGGATATTTACAACTTAAAGAAGCCAGAAAACAACCAGGATTCTATGATGTCTACTGCCGGTTCTCTGAGAATCATGGGAGGCTGGTGAGCAATTTTGGGTGAATTTCCTGGAGACAACAGGAAGTCCCTGATCACTGAGTAGGCAGACGTTTGATCCATTAAGTTCAGCATTGTCTATTCTGGCTTTATCCAGCCCTTCAGATGTTTTTGGAGCAACAGTTCGCTCATACTAGAATCTAAATAGAGACCTGAAGAGAATTTTTGAAATTAAGCTGAACACCACCAGTTGCTCCTTCCCCTACTTCTTTGTAGCCACCGGAACATTCTCATCCATGTCATTAAAACTTGGTGGCAAAACACTAAGAATGTGTGTCATAATATTCTGCTGCTTTAAGGATTATTTTCTTTCTTTGTGACTTAGAGTAGGCTTAAAATGTTAAAATGGCACCATCTATCTAATTATCTAGGGCAGTGTTTCTCAACCTTGGCAACTTTAAGATGGGTGGACTTCAATTCCCAGCCAATTCTTAAAGTTGTCTTTAAGTTAATCTTAAAGTTGTCCAGGTTGAGAAAGAACTGATCTAGGGGGAAAAAAAGGAAAAACTCAGAAAATTATGCTCTACCTACTTGTCTGACATAATTTTCCCCCATTTGTATCATGTTACTCCACCCACAGCAGTTCTGGGAAGCAAAAATATTATTCTCTCCCCAAAAAGGATATAGCTCCTTAGCTAGGCAATGGTGAGCCACCCTGGGCTTTAAAAAGTGGCTTTTTTCTGATTGTTACTACTGTTGTTTGTTTAATTACTGTTTGTTGTTGCATCATATTACTGTTTTATTATAATATACAGTGTATAATATACAGTGATCTGTACATCACTGAGAATCCATCCAGATTGATGCGATAGATAATCAAATAAACATAAAAAAGAAAAAAATGATGCAGAAATATTATATCAGGTACAGGACAAAGAACTCATAAACATTGTACAAGTGGTACTCAGTATATTGTCGATGAAAAATTAACCATAAAAATACATTAAGTTATTTTTAACAATAATAAAAAGGATTTTAGAGATCTTTTTCCATCTCTGAGCTGAGTGCCAAACTCTCCACTATTTCTCCACTAAAAAAGATCCCCTTTTCTCCCCATGTTCATTTTCTCTTTTTCTCTCTTTCTCTTTTGTTTCAAAAACATTAATTTAAAAAAAAAAGAAAAAGACACAGTAAATACAAAAAGAATATTTTCACTATGTGAGCCATGTTGTCTGTTAATATATAAACTGGTTTGGGAAGGGGGAGAGAGAAGTACTTTTATATTCAGGAATCAGAGTAATTTCCCTCTTTCCACCTCTCCCTTCTCTTATTGTTCGTCTGTTCCCATCTTCAGCTGGGTTGGCTATGAGAAAGAAGGTTTTCGTGGCCATCAGTACCTATTGGAAGAAGGAGAATACTGTGATTGGACAGAATGGGGTGGCTATAATGAAGAGCTGGTGTCTCTGCGGCTGATCCGGACAGTAAGAATGCCTGTCTGCTCACAGAATTAAAAATGGGAGATCTGTTGCCATTTGGTCCTACAGTATCAGCTATGCAAGTACTGAATCTTTAGAGCAGTGTTTTTCAACCTACTTTAGCTACTTTAAAATGGGTGGACTTCACCTCCCAGAATTCCTGCTGGCTAGGGAATTCTGGGAGTTGAGGTCTACCCATCTTAAAATTACTGAGGTTGAGAAACGTTGCTTTAGAGCATGGGTTCCTAAACTTTTCACCATCACACCTCTAGTGTAATCTTCATGTACACACCTCCCCTAAAAATCCAAACACCAAAATGGACACAAATGAACAATGAAAACAATACAATGAAATTTTGTTTTTAATAAAGACATAAAAAATAAAAAAGCAGACTTTGTGCCTCCACCACCACCATGTTATTCACTTGAAACTAGTATTTTGGGAAAGGTGGATTTATTGTAACAGTGTACAACTAAAAGTTTCTTCATACCTCCCCTGGACTCTGTCTGCTCCTCCCCAAGGACACCTCACAGCTTGGAAAACCCTGGTTTAGGGCATTCTTTCAGAGGATACAAAGGTTCTGCTTGAAGAACTCTAGTGAGGAAGAGTACCCTCAACTAAAATGTTGGATTAGGGCTCTGTCCCTATTCTAGACAGATTACCTCTGAGAGAGTGTGGTGTCCAATAGAAAAAAAATCCTCCCCTCTCCACATCACACCAGATGCATTACAACTTCCAAGTGATTGTAATAACTTGATATGTTGTGTTGATAGAATAACAGCCCCCTAGAGTCTTTGAAATCTATGTATGAAAAGGCTTCAATGTTGCGGCCCTCGGGATAATGAACTACAGGTAGTCCTTGGATTACATCAATTCGTTCAGCGACCATTCAGTTACAGCGGCACTGAAAAAAATGGACACATGACCCGTCCTCAAAATTCTGGCCATCACAGCACCCCCACGGTCATGTGATTGCGACCTGGGGACTCAAGTGCCCAGCTAGTGATTATGACGTTGCAAGGAGCCACAGTCACATGATCACCATTTGCAACCTTCCCTACTGGCTTCCCACAAGTAGTCAATGGGGAATCCGGCAGAGAAGGTTGCAAGTTGTTCTGGTAAATTGCTTCCACTTTTTCTCCAGTCTGCAGCAACCGCCCACCCATGTGTGGCCCTGCACCAGCCCTCCATGCCCTCCCCTGGCCTCCCAACCCCCTGGCACTCCTGCACTCCTTACCTGGGACTCCCGCCTCTTCCTGCTTAATGACCCACACATTTTGGGGTTACAATGGCAGCTGGAACTGCCCAGGATTGCTGTTTGCTAAGCAATGCAGTCACATGATGTTGCGCTTTATGAATACATCACTTAGCGACAGCAATCTTGATCCCAATTGCCGTTATAACCCGAAGACCGCCTGTAGTCTTTGTGTGGTCCTCATGATAATTTGAGTGAGAGGACTGCTCTAGGACGTTATATCAAAAAGTCATTGCTACATTATGACACCTTCATTTTTTTTCATCCCTGGGTAGGACTTTCTGGACCCAGCCCTTGTACTTTTTGAAGCCATGGATTTTGAAGATGGCCCCAGTGTTGAGCTCAGTGAAGCTCTGCCAGATGTTGAGCTGGCCAGCTATGGGATCATGACACAATCCATCCATGTCCTGAGTGGAGTGTGAGTATTTCTGAGGAAATGTAGAGAGTAAGGAAAATGACCTTGATGGAAATAGGCAAAATCTGTTACCTAGGGAAAAGGGGCTGAAACATTCTTTAAGTCCTGGGAAACAAGATAATATTCAGAAGTGGACTAATTCATTGGAGTACATCTACTCTTCATTTAGCAACCAAGTTCCATTCCAATGACCAGGTCGTTAAATGAAATGGTTGCTAAGTGAACACGTGACAGAGAGAGAGTGAGAAAGATGCTGCGGAGATCACTGGTTGCTGCTGTCTCATTCAGATAAAGTTTTCTCATATACAGCATTATTCTCACTCTGGAGTGTGTTGTTAGGTGCACAAAATTTGGTCGTAAATGTGTGCATTGGTTGGAAAATGAATTTTTTATTACCGTTTATTACCGTTGTATTTGCAAAGGGTCTCTAATCAAGGTAGTCACTAAATGAGGAGTGGGTGTATAAGAAGCAGGGAGGGGAGGTACAGCAGAATCAAGCTTGCAAGATTCTGTATGGCTGTAATAATCCTGTGGAGTTGATTTCCTGGTCTGGTCTACCTAACGGGGTTGGCAGGGAAAGCAGAGACAAACAGGTCTATAGGGAGGAGGGGGAGGATGCTGATTTGGGCAACTGATCTTTAAAAAGATGTCACAGGAAACCAAGAGTTAAACCAGAAAAGGCAAGTGGGTAACTATATCAGTGCAGCATCTATAAAAATTGTTCATAGCCACGTCAGTGGAAGAGACCTTGCAAAGCAGAAGTGGCATAATACTTTAATTAGATCAGTCAAAAAGCCTCAAAGAAGTCAGGTAATTTTTGAGACTATCAAAACTCTTCATCAGATTAATAAAAAGAAAAATCAAGAGTGGGGTTAAGTGGGCATGATGGAGAGGCCAGCTGTTTGAAGGAGATAAAGTAAAATAGAGAAAATGTTGCATAGGCTTATTGTGGGTAAGCTAATGCAAAAAGATCCCCAGTTGCACCCAAGGCCAAACTGTAACCCCATCTTCTCCAACCTGGCATTTTCCTTGAGATGTCTTGGGATGTCAACCTCCTAAATTCCCAGCTGGCAACATTAGCTTTCAAACCTCATCTCCCAACTTTGGCCAGGCTGGCTACAAGACTAGGTGCTGTAACCCAAGCATACACGGGACAGCAGGGCCTCCTGGAGTACTCTGGTTTTGAGGTATATGATGGGCCTTGGAGGATAACAGAGGGGATGGAATCGACATCCCCACCAGACCACCATTTTTAGACTAGTACATGAATATGGAGCTTGAGAAAATTTTATTTCCTTTTCTGTGGCCAGGTGGGTAGCCTATGAAGGCAAGAATTTCAGTGGGGAGCAATATATTTTGGAGAAAGGAGTGTATCGCAACTGTGAAGACTGGGGAGCAAGCAACTGCCAGATTGCCTCCGTGCAACCTGTCCAACAGGTAAGGGTCCAAAAGTCTGTCTTCACTTCCCTCCAGTTCAGACACCATGTCCCGTATCCCACATCCCAAGTCTTCAAGCAACTACTTTCTCTGTATCCTTCTGTCTTGCATTTCTATATGCTTACGTATTGTCCCTTCTGCTGATATGAAGTAGGAGCTCCATTCCATTAAAAAAGGGGAAGATTCAAGGTTTTGCCCTGTGAGCTTACGTATCTTCTGCAGAGATTAATAGCTAAGCACTGAGCAGTGAAGAAAATGTGTTAAATCTGGCTGAACATAACATTTTTCAGAGAAAGTTTTAAGTTCAAAACTGAGAAGAGGTTGCAAGGCCCTGGCCATTTTCCCATTTCAGATCTTACTCATGTGGGAATGAATTCTGTAGCCTCGTTACACCTGTGTTCTATTCTGTGCTAGCCAGATCATTCAATTAGTAATAAAACGTACACTTCTCTAACCTTGTCTAAATACGGTATCATACTTCACTTTTATTTTTCCACTTCTCTCTCTACCAGGTTGGGGAACACAGCCTGCACTTCGTGTCTAAGGTAAGCAGCTGGCAAGGACAAGGGTGGTTTTTATATCCCATTACGCTATTCTAGCAGATGACCACATTTGAGTGGACCATTTAAATCCATTTAATGGATTCTGTCCATTAAATCAGAGGTGGGCAAACTCAAAGCTGCCTGGGGGCTGTTTGTAGGCTTTATGTAATCCTTCTTGAGCCTTTATTAAAATGGGCTGCTGATCCTGTTTTGCTTCCCTCTCTCATCCCAATAACAAATAATACAACTTTCCTGACATTTGGTAATGTTGACCTGCTTCTTCTGCCATGATTCCTGTGTTCCTTGCAGGCAATCAACTACATAAAAATTAAAAGTGCATCACACCTCCCTTCCCAGGTCAAAAAAAAAGGTTGTTTGCCCCTGCAATAACTTAATGATCAGGTCCGTTTATATTTTTATAGATATATTATTTTCAGAGAACTGGGATCAATATGAATCATATTATTATAGTAATACATAAGGTTCATCAATGGAAAGGCAAGAATCATCATCCTCTGAATGCCTCCCTGCAGGCCTGTAAGCAATTTTTATACCTGTGCCCATCCACCCACAGAACAGACTGCTGCATTTGGGGTGGGTGAATGAGAGACCTGAAGATAGTTAAAAGAGTTTGTGCTCCAAAGATCAGAAAAAAGCTGGGTTGCTGGTAGGTTCAGTGAGACATTTCCTCCTGGGAAACTGCCATGTCAAATCTATACAGTTAGAGTGTGTCCAATGATGCCTTTTAAAAAGGGAACAAACTAGTTTTGCTGCTTAGTAAATAGCTTCTGTTCCTTCCTCACTGATTCAGCTGTTTTGCTACTCTGGAAAATATGAGCAAGTTCTTATTTTTGATAAGGCGAAAGGTGATTATTTATGGGCATGAAACCATTTTTTAAAAAGACACAGAAGCCAGGTATAGAAGGGAAGGAACGGAAGTTTATTTCAGTGCTAATCTGTCAAACTGCTAAGCCCAGAACCATGCACAGTAAACCTCTTTCTTCCCCTTTTATGTGGAATCTACTTCACCCTGAGGACTGTAACTTTGCAGCTAATGAGGGTGTAATCATGTCCTGGTGACATTTTTTTTTTCTTCAGCTCTGTCCCCATGACATTGCCTTCATCTCATCCACAACCCCTGAGTAAGACAGCCTTAAGTCATCCTCACCTGCACTGGTATTAAAGCAACATTCCCCCCCCTTATTCTGATACATGATTATCCCTTATTTCAAGGACAGCTCCAAGCATGTAAAATTTGTTAGGCTTGACCTCTAGAAGCAGTGTTTCTCAACCTTGGCAACTTTAAGATGTGTGGACTTCAACTCCCAGAATTCCTCAGCCAGCCTTGGCTGGGGAATTTTGGGAGTTGAGGTCCACACATCTGAAAGGTCATACCCAAACAATACTCCCAGGTCCGGGGAGCTTGTCTCCCAGTAGGGTAAATTTTGGGAGTTGAGGTCCACACATCTTAAAGTTGCCAAGGTCATACCCAAACACAGGTCATACCCAAACAATAATCCCAGGTCCGGGGAGCTTGTCTCCCAGTAGGGTAAATTTTGGGAGTTGAGGTCCACACATCTTAAAGTTGCCAAGGTTGAGAAACACGGTCTTAGAGGGAAGTCTAAGGATTTCAGCAACTTGTACTAGAAGCAATAGAGGCCAAATAGGGATCAGCAAATTTCATGCCAGTCTGGTTTTCTGCTAACTCAAAGATAGGTGGATCAGCAGAAGAGAAAGGCTCTACATTGTTAATGATGATTTTACCAGGTTAACTGTTATGGCTTCTTCCAAACAACCCTGGGAATTGTAGTTTGATGAATGTCACGAGACTTTGGCAATAAATTTCTGTCTTCTCTATAATAACAGAATTGATGCAGAGGATTTGGGACTTAGATATTCAATGTTCCCATCCTTTTTACCATGTAATTGCCCCCCCTCCCCCACTTTGGACTGTCCCTACTACATACAGTATTTTTTAATATATTATTCATGCTGCTCACAGAAGACTCTACTCTGACATGAACTGGGGCACTACTCATTAGGATGAAAATTGGCAGATACACTAATGTTCTGTATGAAAGCAACACTTACCTGTGTTCGGATACAGAAATTGAATCTGCATTACGTGAGCTACTAAAATGCCTGTTATGTACCACGTGGCAACTGAAACTCATAGCTCCAATTGTCAGTAGTTTTAGTTGCTCTGGTGATTATGACATTGCTGCTCTTCTTTTATATGATCAATTCTCAGAAACCTCTAAGAAGGTTGCAAACTTCCCACTGAAGACCATGGCTTGTAGAACCTGCCTGGTGCCTCCTTTACATTATTAACTGTTTCAGGTGTTTATGTAATTTTATTCTATTTCATTTATTTACCATATTTGCTGTACCTCACTTTTATGATTAGTCTTGGACTACAAATACATAGTAGATACATAAATACATCAGAATGCTGGTTTTCAGGATTCCTTAAGGAGAAGCAATTTTAAAAATCATTTTAATCATTTAAAAAAATTTAAAATTTTAAAATGATTACAACTGTGAGAGAGGTATTCCAAGCAACTTCTGTCTATCTCTGCAATTTGTTCAAATCAAGGCATTTTTGGCTCCCCAGATCCAACTGTTCTCCAATCCTGATTTCTTGGGGAACTCCATGACTTTTAAGGAGGACCAAGCATCACTTCCAGAGAACTTCATCCCCCGTTCTTGCAGGGTCAATGGAGGCAGGTAATGATGTTTCATTGGTGGGGCCTCCCTCATTCATTCACATTTTGTTCTTGCCATTCTGCCAGTGTTTCCTGCTCCAGATCACAAAGAAACAGTGCTCAGTTTCCTTCCACTCAGGAAAGAGAACGTAGGATCCAGAAGTTTATACAGGAGACAATTGGAGCAATTCTCCTGGGTCCCACGCATGGAGGGAAGTCCGTCCAAAGTACAGTTCAGACAGTGAAATGATTGAATGGGTTGATACTTTTCATATAAGGCAGCAATGTTAAAGTAGTTAAAATATAATTTTGGGTCATTTTGTGGGGTTTCCCCAGACAGTCCTGTCAACTGAGCTATTGACTTCAATGGGAAAAAACAACAGAGAAAAACAAACTACTATAACATAGTTGCACCAAGAACAAGTGGGTGGGGAGTGTGCTTAAATCAACATTTTCCTTTTGGGCCTCTAAGGAACTTAATAAGACTCAGAGAGGCACTCTTATGGCTTTTCTGGGCTTACATTTTATATATAATTATAAAATGAGTTTATCTTCTTTTTCTAAGAACAGCATTTCCACTTTCAGTTTCCAATCTTTCTAGCTATTATTGCCATCCAGAAATGTGTGTGTATTTTCAGTGGATGCTGGTTTGCTATAAAACATAAATTTTAAATGGAGATTAGGTTTCCATGAACTCATAATTATTCCTTTGATGAGTCTCTGATCACTGCCTCTGAAGTCACACACAAGTCAAACACAAATTGTCTCTTCTTAGCTGGATTCTTTATGATGGCCACCAGTTTGATGGTGAGCAGCACGTTCTCTCAGAAGGCGAGTATCCAACCCTGACTTCCATGGGATGTACCTTCACCACGGCTATTCACTCTCTGAAGAAAGTCCCTATTGTAAGTCATGATGACCATCCTCCTAAGCTTTTCTCTGGAATTCTTATTAGCCAGTTGCTGCCAAGAAAACTACATGGACATGTCCATGTTGTTCCCTAGAGTCAAGTTTGACTCAAGAGTGTCTCTTTTTGATTGTCCAATATTGTGAACAGTAAGTTCAGGATAGGAAAAAGAAGATACTTTTTCAAATTAGCCACAATTAACTTAAGGAACTGCTTGCTACAAGATATGGAAATGGCTAGTCAATTAGTCAGAACGACTACAGTAATTTGATTTAGAGCCATCAGGGCAATCTTTTGGGGCTGGGGGCATCAAGAAGAGCATTGTTTCTGTTTATGGGCTTCTGGCAGTGCTGTTGGGTCACCATGGAAAGGAAAATGCCAGGCTAGGTTGACTGATAGATAGGAGAGCCTTATGTTCTTAGGTTACTAAAGTATTTCCTGGCTATGGAATTTTTCATTTTTTTCTGCACAACGCCCTCTCCAATGAGAATTACTGTATTCTTTTATACCTCATTATGTTATGCCTCTTCGAAGTACTGGATTACAATTCACATCAACTTCAGTCAGCTTGATTATAGGCTGCACAAGCTGATGACAATGGGAATTACAGTCCAACATACTTCTGAAAAGCACCCCATGGAAAGGCTGTCTTATACTGTCCATTATCACTTTGCCTTTCCCCATTTTTCCCAGAAGAGACCTCTACATCAACAAAGCCAAAGGAAATCCTATAGCACTTAAAACAATTTGTATCTGTTATTATCATCCTCACAGACAGTTTTTCCAAAATCACTCACGTTCTCTTGAAATTCTTTTAATTGCAGCAGCAACATCTCACAGAACTTGAATTCTTTATCAAAATTCAGAATGGCACACTGCCAATCTCTCACTGAAGAGCTATCACAGCACACTTCAAGACTTCCCACATTTTGCAGTTTGACCAAGTAACCCTCACCTTGTTTTTGCCTTGTTCCCTGCTCTTCCTGCTTTTTTCCAGTTCTTCTCTGAGCCTTCCATCTTCCTGCATGGATTGGAGTGTTTCGAAGGGAAGGAGATTGAGCTGAATGGTGAAATGCGCAGCCTGCAAGCCGAAGGATTCAATAATCATGTCCTCTCTGTCCGAGTAAAGGGTGGGATGTAAGTAAAGAAAAAACTAGGGGTGGACTGTTGGCTTATTTCACTTTGCATTGAGTTTGTCTCCTTTCAGATCACAAGTTCAGCCCAGATGTTTATGAAGTTGTCTCAAAAAGTTTATCTGAAACTTTGAATGCATTTTCAAAACAGTATACATCTTTATTCATACTGTTTCCTCCTTGTGTATGTGTATCAGCCATTTCCCCCATTGGGCAATGCTTTTTATATGGACTTTCCTTCTAATATACATCTTTGGGTGCATATTTTTGCATTTGCTTTGGTTTGCTTGTTCTGGCTTCTGCCCTAAGCTTTTCCCAACCTGTTGCTGTCCCTGTGTGCAGCTGAAGGATTCTGGGTGTGTGCCTTCAAGTCAGCGTTGACTCCTGGCAACTGCCTGGACAGGTCCCTGCAGTTTTCTTAGCAAGATTTCAGAAGTGGTTTGCCATTGCCTGCTTCCTAGGGCTGAGAGAGAGGGACTGGCCCTAGGTCACCCAGCTGGCTTCATGCATAGGCAGGACTAGAACTCATGGTCTCCTGCTTTCTATCCTGGTACCTTCACCACTGCACCAAACTGGCTCCCACTGGCTGAAGGATTGGGAGAACTGAAAGCCAACACATCTCAAGAGAACACTAACTGGGGCAGTTGCTGTAAGATTATCATTTTTCAGGGCATTACACTTTTCTCCTTGAGACTGACTGTGTGAGCAGTCAATGTATCTTGGGCTTCTTTCACAGTTGATACTGATCAGCTTTTCCTCTTATGGTTTGTTTCACTGCTGATTCCAATTCACAGCTGGGTGCTGTGTGAACACAGTGACTTCCGTGGCCGCCAGTGGCTTTTGGACTGCATGGAGATCACCAACTGGCTGACATACAGTGGGATTCAACATATTGGCTCCCTGTATCCCATCAGGCAGGTGGGTCTCACAGTTCTCTGATCATCTGGGGTGGGTGGGTAAACATAGAAGGAATTGAACCAAATAGATCCCTCTGCTACTGGGGTGAGGGGGTTCGAAGGCAATAGAGCAAATAGATAGGAGATTGTGGTCATTTCTATGCACATTACAACAAAGGAATAAATACATACTGGTTCTAAATCCAAGAAAGGATTGTAAGTCTACATTAGGAACAACATCTCAACAGTACAAGTTCTTTTGGAAGGGAAATGGGTAAATTTGTAAAACAGTGGTCTCTCCTCTGCTGAAAAGGAAGCAGGATGGTTATCTCGCAGGAATGCTATACGGGTGCATTTCCTCCTGGGGCCGTGAATTGGGCTAGATGACTTTTGGGGTATCTTCCAACTCTATGAAAGCTGTAGTCCTTTGACAATTATTATATTATTACTGGGGCAAGGTTACTATATGCACAGAGATGGAAATGGAGGAATGGCTGGTGAAATCAACAGATCCTGCTGAGATGACCAAACTCACTTCTTTGATTAGAGAAAAGACACTATCTACATTTATTGGTGACTAGAATCCTATTATGGACTTTTTGTGTAAAAATGAAAAAAATGAACTTGTGATTTATGGCTTTGATTATTAGACAGGATAGCTTATAGAAAGAAGAACATTATGATGTAACTTTAGAGAATGGGGTTAAAATATGATTGTATTTATAACTGCTATGAAGAATATCAGAAGCCCCTTTGTATCTTTTTTTCTTTCTTTTCTATTTTTCTTCAACATTTTTTCTTTTCTTGTACTTTTTGCTTTCTCTTTGTTTTCTTTCTTTTTCTTTTTTCTTCCTTACTTTATATTAGTTTGGGTTAGTTTTTATCTTCTTTTTTAAAAGTTTCAATAAAAGTCATATATAAAAAAAGAAAGCTGTAGTCCTTTACAAGCATAATTCTCTGCCTGTGTTTTATTCCTCTGTGTTCCTGTAACATCTAAGTAGGCATTCCCAGTCTTGTTTACAGATACTGTAGAGATGTCATTCCACAGTACAGGACTAGTTTATAAGCCCAGACAATTCAAACTAATTCACAGTGTGCCATTTTTACCCTCATCTCTCCTCCCCTTTTGCAGAGAAGGATCTATTTCCGAATAAAAAATCAAGAGTTGAACTCCTTCCTCTCTGTCCCAGATGATGTTGAAGACATGAAAGCTGGACGAGTTCTGGTTTCAGAGCTCGATGACAAGAACAGCTGCATCTGGTACTATGAAGAGGGACTTATGAAGAACCAAGTAAGGGCCTTCATCCTCACCACTTGGATAGAGATAGAGGTTGAGGCAATCAAGGGTACATCAACCTGATTCTAGACCAGTGTTTCTCAACCTTAGCAACTTTCAGATGTGTGGACCTCAACTCTCAGAATTCCCCAGCCAGCCTTGGCTGGGGAATTTTGGGAGCTGAGATCCATACATCTGAAAGTTGCTAAGGTTGAGAAACACAGGTCGTACCCAAACAATAATCCCAGGTCCGGGGAGCTTGTCTCCCAGTAGGGTAAATAGGGCCAAAACAGATAAGATGAGTAATATCCTAGATATGGGACTTACAACGTAAAGTTGCAGAATGGAGTGCATCAATTCAGGATTCCAACCATTTCTCCATTCCATTTCCCCCATTAGATGTCCCCATTAGATTTTTTGCTAATTGCTTCCTATCTGATCCTGGAGTTAGTAAGTGGCCATCATGATTAGCAACCACTGACATTCATGTATCATCCATGAATTTAAAGTCTTCTGATTGATGACCTCCACCACTAAAAGTCAGTCTTGCACAAGCTAGCATCTTCTAGATACATTGGAGTATAGTCCCTATAGTTCTACCTGGTGACTATGGAGGTTGTCCTCTAACGTATCTAGACTGGATCAGGTTAAGGAATGATCCCATAATTTAATGCTACTTTGATGATGAAGATCAAAACCACCAATATTTGGTAGTTTTTACCAGAATGGGTAAAAATACTTAACCTGTTCTTGGTTTTCAGATTGCACCCAATATGAGTCTCCAGGTGATTGGTCCAGCTGGGAAGGGCACCAAAGTGGTGTTATGGTCTGAGAGTCGAATGCCCCAGCAGACATGGAGAGTTGATTCATTTGGGAGGATATGCAGCCAAATGTTTGAAGATAAAGTCCTAGATGTGAAAGGTAAGAGAACGAGGAGTGATAATTCTGACTTAGGGCCAAAGGACAGTTTCAGAGGACAGAATTTAGGAGAGATTGTTCTGGCAGGAGATCAGACCATAGCCTGATAAACCTGCATTCACTAGAATTTCCCCCATCCCCAGGACTGGTTCCTAGAAATGTCTTCTATTTAAACTTCATATAGGTGATGAAATACAGTAGAGAACCAGGCTCTTAGGAAGGAAGGAGCACATTCCAGGAGGGAAGTGGGGGAGACAAGAGGCAACATAGTACAGAGCAGGAGCGTGGGAAGAGAAAGAGACTTAGGATAGCCACTCCCTAGAATCTCCCAGGGTATATCCATTAGGTTAGAGTAGTACAGATTTAATCTGGCAAGATTCTGTCTATATGGTGTAAGCAATAAAAAAACTGAACTTGTTTGGATTGCTTCCCTGTTGTTCTTGGACTGAGCCTGACAATTTACTACATAATGGTGTATGCAGGTTTAAAATGCCTACAGTATATGCCAGGGTTTTTCAAACTTAACAACTTTAAAATGTGTGGACTTCAACTCCCAGAAATCCCCTGCCAGCATGCTGGGATTCTGGAAGTTGAAGTCCACACATCTTAAAGTTGCTGAGATTGAGAAACCCTGGTATATGCACTCTTATTCATATAGTAATACAGGTAGTCCCTGGGTTAAGAATGCCCGGTTTATGAAGTTAAGAATGGAGCCTATTGTAGCAAAATTCAAGTTAAATACACAATGATTCAAGTTAAATATACAATGGCTCATTACACAATGCTACTTCTACAGTGTTATGCAATAATACTGTTCTCACTTACGTACTAATTAGATTTAAGGACAGACCTTGGGAACAGAACTTGTTCTTAAATTGGGGACTACCTGTATATAAATATGCAACTATTGTAATACTGTAATATAATACTTGATATTGTACATTTTTAAAAATGCCTATCTGCATTATTTTATAGTTATGTTTAAATACATTTGTAACAAGATACAACAATATATTGCTTGACATTGTGTGTTTATTATAGACATTATCTCATAGTAATTTATAAATATGTATGATAATGTATTATATATTATAGTAATATATAATGGTTGATACTGTTTAAATTGCTTATATGCATTATAGTGAAATATGTAATATATTATATAGTACTTTATACTATGTAACTAAAAATATTCATAGGCGTTATCTCATGGTAATATATATAGTTACACAAATAGTAAATACAGCAACATTCATATTGTAAAAGTCTTTAAAATGCATATACAGTATATGCTATGTAAAATGGAATACAGCATAGCAATATAGTACTTTCATTTAAAATGCATATATAGTTAATGCATATAAATATGTAATATATAATATAATTGTTCATATTATAGATGTGTTTAAAATGCTTATCTGCATTTTCACAGTAATATTTAATATACAATGTAATATAATATAATATAATATAATATAATATAATATAATAATATATATTATAATATATAATATAGCAAATTGCAGTAATATAGCACTTGGTATGTATTACCTCATAGTAGTATAGTAATATATAAATAAAAATGTGTTATATGATATAATGCTACAGATTGCCTCACAGGCATTTTCTCACGACAAACCTTCCTCTTAGCTGGTAGATGTTCTTTGAGCAAAATGCCAGAACCACATTGAAAAAAGAGTGGTGCCAGGGCCAAAAACACATTTAACTTAATTTAAAATGAATGTTCATGAACATTAAAATTGAATGTCTTAATACTGTTAATAGGATTACTCGTCACGTCTTTCTGCTTTCCCCCTTCTGTTGCATTAATGTGAGGGTGGGATATGGTAAGGCCGCATGCAATAATGCAACAGTTTTAGTGAATCTAGAGATTTGCCATACCGCTCAGAGGGTGAGGTGAATAATGACCTTGTGCCAAAATCCTAACAAAATTGGTGCATATTTTTTTTTCCTGGGGCGGAGAACATGGAGAATGAGTGCCTATAACTGCAGATGGACGTGTGGCAAAACTCAGATATATTGTTGGGTGGAACAAGATGTGGGAAGAAACCAATTTCCCACACTGTGTCTGTTATTTATGTAAAACTGTCTATCTCTTCTTTCAAAAGCACATGTGCCATTTCCCCCTTTCTTGCTAGGAGGCAGAGCCTATGACCAGGATCACGCAGTCCTCTGGGAGTCCTCTGAAGAGAGACCCACACAGATTTGGGATGTTCAAGTGCTGTGAAGAAGGCAGAAATGGGATCATGAGTAGAACAGGAGCTCGCCTTGCAAGTCGTCCATGTTTTTTCGTGAACAAGTAGCATTTTGTTTGGGGTGGAAAACAATAACCATGCGGGTGCTGTTTTCGGTCAGCACGCACCACCTTTCCTTTCCCAAAGCTCACCATCTGAAAAAGCACAATTGTTTAATTATACAGATCTGAGACTGACTTTCTCAGCCTTCTTGCACTGGGCATTTGTTTCCCTCTATGCTTTTTTTTAGCTGCCCAGAATGATGCTTTCCCAGGTGCAGATTACTGCAGCATTCCAAGAGGAGAGTCCTTCACCGTTGGACAGGGCTGGGAGCAGTTGCTTGAGCACAGGAACTCAAGCAGGAAGAGGCATCACCAGCTGGTTTGGATATTTAAAGAGAAATCTAATTAACATAAGAACATATGTAGGCATGCACAATCATGCTTGTCCGTTTTACTCTTTTTTTCCTAAGGGAAAGGCCTTCCTACCTTAAAAATTCTATTTATGTATCTATGTACAATAGGATGCTTGTATAAACTTATCTCTCTCTGGTGGATTTGTTTGATTATTTCCCACTGAAACAGGCTCCAGGGATATGATGGCTATCCAAATATACAGGGGTATGGAAAGTTTAGGCAACCTCTGATCAGATTCTATGTTTCAGTGAATCCCTAACTATGCAGAAGCTGACACAACCCCTACATGGTTAAATGGGGCGTATTTCTGGATATGTGAATGAATACTTATGTTTATGTGCTGCTGTTTGCAGATTCTGAATAAGAAAACAGTGAATATGGGAGATGCAGAAGTTTGGACACCTTTCACACTTTGTAACATCTCCTTTGGCAGAAATAAAATGTTCCATGCATTTCTTGTAGCCAGCTTAAAGTCTTTCTACAGTACTTTTCCATTTGGATTTTTTTCCCTACTCTTTCTTGCAGAACTCTTCTAGCTCAGAAATATTCTTTCGCTTTATTACATGCACTGTATGTTTGAAATCTTCCCACAGTTTTTGAATAACATTAAAATCTGGGGACAGTTAGCTGGCACACACCTGTAAGGGCATAAAATATACAGAACTTGTCCACAAAGAAATAGTTAGTGATAATTAGTTGGAGTCCCAAACATTATTCAAATGTGAATAAAAAGCCCACTTTGTATGGAGCTACTGATATTGTATTTCTATCAAACCATGTTAATCCCAAGCATTCAGTATGACAGATGTTTACAGAGCTGGTGACTGGAAGTGGAAGGATCAAAGGGAATGACTGCACATCGGATCAGGGTCACTGTGGAATGTTCCCACACTGCGTGCTCCTTGACTGTTCTATTTGCAATGGCTGGAAAAAATATTCTGCTTGCTGCTCTCAGTACAATTTGATACTAATGAGCTAGGGTACTCCAGGAATGGTATTTTCTAATATAATGCAGATTTTATATGTTTGATTAAAGATTTACAACCTGCATTCCTCCAGCTCTCAGATCATCCTTTTTTCAAGATGATACCAGCAAAATATTTTTTTCCTTAGAAAAGGAATAGAAAAACAGATGCATTAAGCCTCCAGTAGAAATTTGTAGCAACATCTAATTTGTGAATCTTGTGCATATGCATACACAGGATTTTACTATTGAGGTATGCCTGCAGTGAAATAAACACAAGGTGGTCTCTTCTTTATTGGAACATATGAAACAGCATCTGGCAAAGTTGAAGGCTTTGGTACAAAAGAGCAAAAAACTCTCCCATTATAGGGCAGCAACCAGAGGAAAAAAATACAGTATGCATGTCAAAGGTCTTCATGCAAAGTAGTCCTGGCCTGCTACATCCCTGGAGGTCAGCTGTCAGTCAAAATAGACAGTGCTTAGCTCAGTTTCCTCAATCTGATGCCCGTAGATGGATGAAATTAAAACTCCCAGAATTCTTAGCCAATGGTGGCACTCAGCCAACTTTGAAAAGGCTAAGCAGGATTGGACCTGGTTAATATTTAAATGGGAGACAAAGACATTGTAAAGCTGTGGGCTAGAATAAAAAGTTGGAAACATTTCCCAGAAGAAACCAGCAGGAAATCACTTCCATATAGTTCCCAAGAACACTACCATGAGATCAAGAGTTGAGCAGGTTTAGCTACTCAACGCTTATCCTTACTGTTGAGACTCAACGTCATCATCTCTAATATTTCAGGGGTCTAAATCAGCACTTACTTCTGTTGTTGTTCTAATGCCATCTGCTTCTTTACTTGATTCCCACACAATATTTATTTTAATTTTTATCCTATCTTTATTTTTGGTCAGTTCAAGGCAGTGTATGTATCTAATGCTCCTGCCTACTGTTTTCCCCACATCAGCAGCAACCAGTGAGGAGGGTTGGACTGAGGCAGAGGGCTTCCATGCCTCAGGCAGGACTAGAACTGACCACCTCCCAGTTTCTAGCCCAGCACTTTCACCGCTACACCAAACTGGTTCCCAATAGACAGACTCAGAACTTACATTTTCATAGCCTTAGTGGAAGGTTACAGTTGAGTTACAGGAATAATTGCGTCTCGTCATACTTTCAGCCATTGGAGGGCAATGTTGGGTTCAAACCCTGTGCTGTAGTTTTGTTGGTGAAACAATTTGCACATCTACTACTACTAAGGAGGAGAGTTTCTCATCATGACATTCCACAAAAGCACATTCAGCAGAGTCACAACTGGCAGTGGCTTCATACAGGAATGTGTGAGAAACAAATGCACATGGCATCTGCTCCACTAGTTTATGGAATTATTTTTTGCCCCACCAAGCCTTTTAAAATAACAAGAACAGACCTTACATTAAGAGGAGAACCAGATCAATGTTCAGATGGTTGACTTAACTCAGAAGCTATGGAGAACGCTGCAGGATTTCCATCCTCTTTAGGCTAGTGGGCACATTTTTCTGGGCACTCAAAAAAAAAATCCCTCCTACCATTAAGCTTTGCTTCTACTGGTAACTTGTCCTTTGATAAAGTAGCTGCCATGGGGGGCTTGGCACAAAACATTGATTTAGCAGAAAACAAGGTGAAGTCCTTCTCTGCTATCCTCTTAAGCATTGCAGAGCCCTATCAACTGTCCAGCTTGCCTTGGTCTTTTCCAGGCCAGATGGACACAGTACAGGAGTGCCTTTCCACTTTCCTTTTCTAAGAATGCCTGTGTAGCATATAAACCCTCCAAGGGCATTTTTGGAATGAAGGTGATTCTGGAGTCTAATAGAGGAGTACAGCGGTACCTCGGTTCACGAACTTAATTCATTCTGCGACTCTGGTCGCGAACCGAATTGGTCGTGAACCAAATCAAATTTTCCCATAAGGTTCAATGTAAATACAGTTAATCCATTCTGACCCCTCCGAATTTGGTCGCCAACTGATTTTTGGTCGCGACCCGAGTCAAATTTCCCCATAAGGTTCAATGTAATTACAGTTAATCTGTTCTGAACCATATGATGTTGTTTTTTAAAACCGCAAAAATATGACACAAAGTACAGTACGAAGAGAGAGAAAGCTAACCTTGCTCGACGCAACTTCTGGCGTGGGGGACAGGAAGGCGGGTGGGGAGGTGGTTACTGCTTGGAGGGAGAGTCCCCCTCCCTGCAGGAAGCCGTGACCACGTGTCACGGCAGGGAAAATGGCCGCGGATCCTGTTCGTAACCCAATGCGGAGTTCGGGAACGGAGGCAAAATTTTGAGACCGGAGCTGTTCGTGAACCGAATTGTTCATGAACAGAAGCGTTCATGAACCGAGGTACCAGTGTACTTGGCTTTACTGGTGCCCATAAATGCTATGTGGAGGACCCCTGGCGTAATGGGGAAAAAGCATCTAATTGGACATTCCTTGAAAATGACCCATAAATCCACCAGGTTTCCCACCTTTCTTTGGAATAATTTTGCAGAGGCTTCATTCTGAGGAAAAGGAGAAACTCCCATTGCATTGGTGGCTTGATGTCCCAAAACAAGAGAGTGTCTTCACCTTAATAGCAGTACAGAAGAAATTTCATGGCAAGCTACATCTGCTGTAATGTCCTCTTTCCCTGGCTTGTTTACTTCTGGCCACCATTCCACCCAGATCCTGGGAAGAAAGTACATCAAATGTGGGAGGGCAAGGTTTTCCTTGATGTGGGGCAGGTTATGACAGGCTCTTTGGAATACTTTAAGGACCAAACTGCTGAACAGGTGGAATATGGAAGCATTTGCATCTGCACCTTGAACCAGCAGAAGTCAATGCTGGTGTGAAATGTGCTGTAGCAAAATTCCATTCCTGTAGAAGGATCCTGTAGAGCAGTGTTTCTCAACCTCAGCAACTTTAAGAGGTGTGGATTTCAGTCCACACCTCTGAAAGTTGCTAAGCTTCAGAAACACTGCTGGAGGGAGACTGTTCCTGATTCCTTCTCTGCTTTAATTGCCTTTGTTTTAAGCCACTACACATGCATGAGTTCCCTCCCAGGTAATGGGTGACAAAGCCTAGCAGGTTGATGTTGCTCTTGAATGGTACTGGAACAAGGAGGCAAACTACTGTAAGAGAGTGCAGCTATGGGTCCTTAAGGCTCTCTCATGGGCTGTGAAGGAGGAGGAGCCAATGTCATGTTGCCAGGGCATCTTCACAGTGTAGCTAGGTGCAAATGGGAAATGACTCTTTTGAAGGACCTGCCCTGGCTGTAGAGTTTGTGAGTTTTTCCCCAGGGCTTAATGAGGCTCCTTAATGTTCTGTGTGTGTGTACAACAGGGTGGGGTGGGGTACCCAAAGTGACTGAAAGATGGCCTTTCCTCTCCCTCTGCACCTATGAATGCAGAGAAGAGGTAAGACTGAGAAGAGGTAAGCAAGTTGTGGTAGATAACAGCAACTGTTTCATATCTTTACCTGAAGCATCAGATTCAGATGTTTTGTAGGAAATGGAGCATGATGTATCAAAGTAGAGTGGGTGAGGGACACATGCATCCTGTTTTGAACATTAAAAAAAGATAAATGCAAGAGGGAAACTGCTAGTATATTCTCTTCCTCTTTGCTATTCTTAAATGTCTTAATTCCTTCCCATTTTGCTTTTCTGCTGAACGTGAAATTCCAACTGCAGTGTTTGGCTCTAACCCAAGATATTAGCCCATGGAGACACATGTACGCACAGATCACAAAACAAGTGGTTCGGTGCACTCCCCTCCCAATGATGTCTCCATTAACTGGTGGTGATAAGATCTTAAAACAGAAAAGTCACCCACTTCCTGAAGGGTGCATTGTTCAGCTCCAGTGGGTGTAAGATTACCAGCTTTGTAGTGCTCTGTGGCTGTCACTTGAAGTCTAGCAATGAGCAGGTGTTCTAGCCAGCTTGACGCTATCAACAAACTGCAGAAGGCTTGCAAAAAAAACAGTAGCATTGCCAGTTTGAGTGGGAACATAGTTAACAAAGTTGGGGGGAAAAGTTGGGGGGGGGGATCTCATTGTTTTAAAATCCTGTGGGGGGAAAATGGTCAACACAAATTTGTATTAACAATGGTCACAAGTTTGGGACTAAACCCAAAGTAACATGAATTTCAGGATTGCTTTTTTATTGTTGTTAGTGGGATTCATTAGACCAGTTTTTTTCTCAACCTCAACAAGTTTAAGCTGTGTGGACTTCAACTCCCAGAATTCCCCAGCTAGGGAGTTGAAGTCCACACAGCTTAAAGTTGCTAAGGCTGAGAAACACTGCATTAGACTACTGAAAATGTAAAATAGCAAATCTGGGTTCCTCCAGGGGCATATACCCAAATTAAATATAGGGATACAAAGCTGTCTCCAGAAATTGGTGAGGTCTCAGAAAACTGGAGGAGAACAAACATATTGATCCCTGTTTTATTTTGGTTTTTTTTTAGAGGAGGAGGAGGACCTGGCAAATAATAAACCTGTCAGCTTGACATCTGTACTGGCTAAGTCCTTGAGCAGATTATTCAACAGTTTGTGAGCACTAAGATAGGAATGCAACATTTAACAAGAGCCAGCAACACTTTAGAAGAGAAAGAATATTCAGAAAGATCTAGACAGGTCAGAATAGACAATAGAAACAACGGGATGAAATCTAACAGGAAAAAATACAAAACCCTGCTTCTGGGGTGAAAAAATATAGGAAGGGGAGGGGAGACCTGGTTCAGCAGCAATACATGTGAAAAAGATCTTGGTGTTCTAATAGATCGTGGGCTGAATGTGTGCCAGCAGGGAGATGCGGCTGCTAAAAAAGGCAAATACTATAGTGGGACTATAAAGTCCAAATCATAGGAGATAGTAGTCTCTCTCAACTCAACCTGATCTTTTTATGTCTCCATGAGCTGGCCAAAGAAGAATGAAAGTTAGGAACTGAGTTTCTTAAGGTGAGATCAGACTGATATACATGCAATGAAATCATCATCCTGGGTCTCCTGTCTTTGCCTTACCTTCTTCAAAGAGTTCATAGTTATTTTACTCTTGTGTGAAGGTACTAAGCAGCCTTGCCTTGGAGGATTTTCCTAAGTAGCCCAGACAATAAAAAAAGACAGATTTGCCAGCTAGCCAAGAAGCTTTTATTTGAATCAACCTGCGCATATATCACAGAAGGTAACAGCAATCAGTGTATAAACCAAACTTTTATCTTGTCATTATTTTCACTTTGGACTGTTTTCCACAAATGAGCAATGCAAAATTTCATTTTGATTACATTTCACATAAATGTAAATGTAATTATAATCAATGACATTCTGTCATCCAGTCTGATGAATAATTGTCCTTCCTGTCCTGTTAAAAAGGATAATCTGGTGGGGGCCCCCACCCAAGACCTTGCCTTCCTGTTCAAGGGTTTGGTATTCTTGTCTTGAAATGCTGAAGCCCAAGACGAAGCCTCCTGGATGTGGGTGTTACCTCTTTCTTTGAGGCAAGAGAAGGCTTCCCACAAGGCAGATTTATGGACAAAGAGGTGAGCAGTCATTATCCCAGAGATAGTGGCTTGAGAGAGCAAATTGGAGATACCCATAAAGGGTGTCAAGATGGGACACCATAATGGGTGAGCCACGATTATATGCATGCGTGGCTTATATCCATTCTTAGACAGCCTCTGCAAAAGAATCGTGTGCCTTTTGTAGGGAAGTGCCATCTGGATAATCTGTCTCAGGCCACAGAACAATGACAGTCATGTACACCATCTCATATGAATGCATGGACTTTAAGATCTACATCAGACATTTTCCTGGTTTTCTTTCATCTTCCTGTTTAATTGGCCATTGCAGTGAAGAGTGAATCAAAAAGACTTGCAACCATGGATACTGGTGGATGGGCCGACATTATAGATTAATTGCAGCACAGGATGCTGGCTGGACTAGCAGTTAGCGATGAAAAGGAGTTCCTTCCTTAGCCCTGGATAGATTGATGGACCTTCATATTCTCCCTTCTCTAAAGTGAAGCTCCAGGTTCAGTACATGTGAAGGAGGTGGATCACCATCAACACAAATGGCAGCAAAAAGAAAGCTGGGCCCTCAAACACCATTATGCTAGAATTTATAGTAGCATTTGGGTTTGACACCTGAAAGAGAAATAGAGAAAGATATTTTATATTGGGTCAAATAGGGTGTCAACAACCTGAAGACAAGCAATTATTTTATCCACTGACACATGTCCCCACTCAGGGAACTGGAGCAGGTGTTTAGCCTGTAATGTAAACAGATGTGATTTTGACATCTGTTTATCCCTCCAGGGTAGAGAGGTAGATCTTTGGGTGATATATGCAAAATAGAAAAACATGGAGCTTATTCCCAAATATTGTTAACATCTGTTCCTCCTCCCCTCCTGGCAATACCTATAATATTCTAATATGATCAGAGATGCAAAGGCCTAAAAAGAAAAAAAAAATCAGACAAGAAATTTAAAAAATAAATATTTGGAAAAGATACTTTTTAGGGTTCCTTTTAATCCACTTCACTAAAGCTAAAGATTTAGGCAGGCATTTGACTGCAGGACAGATTGATCTGAACCCCAAACAGGAGATGGGTGTGCCAATCAGCTCAGAGTTCATTGTGCGTTTTAAGTGAGGTCTGAAAAAGAATGTCTAAGTGCACTCTGGCTCCCAAACTCCCTGTGCTTCAGACTCTCCAAATCCTGCTGTATCTAGAAAATGCAAAAAGATCTTCAAAGCAGCTGGGTACATGGAAAAATTGTGGGAAAAGCAGATTGTTGCATATAACGCTCACCCTGGGACAAATGGCTCCATGAATCTTAACTGGAACCTGAAAACACACGTGGTTCCTTTGGGAAGAAATTCTTTATGGTGAAGAAGCTGCAAGGGGAATGCCTACTGAAGCCATCCTTTGTCCCCATTGTCCCCATGCCATGTTTTCCCCCGGACCTCTTAACTTTGTCCCACTTGATTCCAGAGATAAATTAAATTTCTGTTCATACTTTAATAATGTATCATCTTCCCCCCCAGCCATGCACGCCAGTTGTTTAAGTTATCAGTTAAACCAATACAACCTTTGCAACTGACAAATTAGAAACTTTAAGAAATCTGTTGTCTATGCTTAAAAAATAACGGTTTCCTGTTCCTGCATGAGCTCTTATTTTAGCGCATGGAAAAGAAAATGCAGAAATAGCTAAACACAATGTTTTAAGACCTATATTTCCAAGGAAAGGAATGTGACCCCAAACTCAGCAGAATTGTTTGGTTCAGAGGAACTGGACTGTGAATTAATTTGAACAGACTTCTCTAAAATGTTAAAAGATGCTCTCAAATGAAAAAGAAATGCTGAAATCACTGACCACAGTGAAATCAATGAGATTTTGGGAGAGTGAGAGGTATCTAGAGGTAGTGGGAGGCTGTACAATTGCACCTGAATTCCAAAAAAGTTGGCTAAACTCTTATAGATTATATAATCTTGATTCTGAGCATGTATATGATTTAATGATTAGAAGTTTTAGATTTGGACTCAATTTAAGTGTCAGAGGTTAGGTGTCCCACACTCAAATCACCAGTCAGAAAGTCCAGGGGAACTTTGGAGTGATCCCTACTATTGTGAGGGGGTTTGGATTCAGCCTAAGGTACCTCACAAGGTTGTTTGACAATAACACAGAGGAACATAAATGTAATAATCATGATGATAATGATGATTTTAAAAATAGGCAACTTTCTGGTGTAGGGCAGCAGAACAGCTAGGATTTAAGACCTTATAAATGTGTCCTTTGGGGCAGCAATATGAATTGGTCTATTTGTACATCAGTAACATTTACCTGCTCCGTTATCACTCCATGCTTTCCCAACATGGGGGAACTCTGCATTGATTAGACTTAACTCCCAGAATGGTAGTATTTGGTCCTGCTGGAAGAATTCTAGGAGTTGAAATTCAGCCGATCTGGAAGATCCCGCATTGAGGAAAGCTGCTGTGGAACTGCTCCTTCTTCCCAATATTTTAGGGTGAAACACAACAAAACCATGCTAATTCTGATAAATTAAATACTGCAAGTGTGTTGACTTTCTAATTTTAACTTAGCAGTAACAGCAATGGTATTTGCTTCTGCTATCCTGATGCTAAAGGGTTGTGGTTGGTTTTTTCTTGAAGAACCCAAGGGAATAAACACACTTGCTCGTACAAAAAGGAAGCAAAACAAAACAAAACCACCAACTTAACCATGACTGCTGTATTTAGCTGACTCTAAAGGAAATTTAACTAATTAAAACATTTGAATTATTTAAAGAGGTACCTCTGATTTTAAAAGAGAACTTTATAAAGAACTTTCCATATTTTTTGTCCCAGTACTCACAAAAGTAACTGAGCCCAAAACAGGTGACTCTGCCCATGGGTAAGAAAGTATGTTCATGGGTGTGGGTTGTGTATTCTTAGATATTGGCTATCATGGTTTGTAGTTTTTAATGTTTAGACCTTTTTTTATTAAATAATCCAGGTAGTTTACAAAAAAAGTGGAAATAATACACGGCAGTTTAAAATCATTGCTCCAAAGTAAATTCATTCTTAGTAGATAACCAATGCTTGGCTGTTTTAAGACAGCCAAGACATGTAAAGAAAAGATTGCATCAACCTCATGGATGATGATGATGATGATGATGATGATGATGATGATGATGATGAAGAAGAATAAAAATAATAATACTATGGAAATCATACTACTACATAAGATCCATAATTCAATAATTCAAAAGAGAACAATAAAGAAGGGTATTTTAGAAGCTGTGCAACCTTAAGATATATATGGATGAACGTGGCCTCTGTGGCCTCACAATGCTGTTAGGCATAAACAGGTAAATAATCTGAGAGAGAGCAGCTGAAGAAATGGGAAATGGGTGGCTTTGTTGCACAAAGGAACCGAGAATCGTACACAACTTTAACTGAAATAATGCAAGAAAGGAAACTGATATACCTTGAGCCTATCTGTTAACAATGAGAATGGGAACTGATGAAAGAGCATGGGAGGCACATGTCTCCAGCCTGAAATGTCTAATGGTGCAACTGTGAAAGAAAGAAAATAGCTGCGGAAATGACAGCAACTGACTTCAGTTTTTATACTTCCTGCCTTTCTGTGAGTTTGGAAGTTTATGTTATCATATCTAGTTTTGAGAAATTTTTAATTGGGCATTTATTTTTACTTTAACATAGCATAGCTGCCAATACAATATTTTTAAATAGAAGACAGGGAAGAGGACAGAAACCTTTCACTTTACACAGAATTCCCCACCCTACCCCCATCCTGCCTTTAATACCCTAATTTCTAATTTATTTTTTTTTTTATCCAGGCCAAGGGATTCCTATCTCTGTCTTTTTTTAAGGAGGTCAGAACAACTTCAGAGTGCTAAAATAAAATTACAGTAAAAGGAAGAGAAACAAAAAGCTTGTGAAGCCTGCCTGTTTATTGAACTGGCCTTCCACCTGAAATTTAATTTTATGAATTATATTAAGAATAGGTGAGAGCTAGTTTGGTGCAGTGGTTAAAGGCACCGGGCTAGAAACCAGGAGACCCGGAGTTCTAGTCCCACCTCAGGCACAAAGCCAGCTGGGTGACCTTGGGCCAGTCCCTCTCTCACAGCCCTAGGAAGGAGGCAAGGGCAAACCATTTCTGAAATGGTTGCCAAGAAAACTGCAGGGACTTGTCCAGGCAGTCTCCAGGAGTCAACACTGACTCAAAGGCATCATCATCATCATCATGGTGCAGCCCAAATCCTAAAGTCATGCTCTTTAATGCAAGCCAAGGACCAGCAGCCATAAACTGCTACTTCTCAGTCACCCTGCTAAGCAGAAGAAGGTGAGAGAGAGCAGAAGACAAGGATGCCTTCCTCTTACTTTGGGTTCTGGTCCCACCTCCACAGGATTCAACCCACCCAGGTAATCCCTGACACTTGAAGAGAATGTAGTCCTCGCTAAAAAAATAATAATAATACAATACTCCTGACTTCAGTTTGGCTCTCCCAAAGGCCCCCTAAGTAATTTTCCAGCATGAACATAATATTTTGATGAAAGCTAAAGAACTGATAAAGGCCCTTTTAAGTGTACAGTTACTCCATCATTGGATTCTTAATGGCTTTTTGCAGAAAGAAGGATGGTGATGGAAAGAGGGTGAGATGGAAAGTGACTTAAAATCCTGTGAATCAGTGCAGTATGTCAGCCTCGCCTGAAATTAGACAAAACGAGACCATGGAACCTCGGATGAATGATTAGTATCGAATATTATGTATACTGCGCTGAACTGGAATGGAAGGGAATGGAAACCAGATTAAATAAAAATAACATTAAAAATGGCATTAGCCGCAGTGTGTGTAAAGGTAATAAAAAAAAAAAGAATGCAGGCATTGCATACAATAAATCTTGAACATTTAGAGTAAAAATGAAGAAGTTGCAGGTTGGAGCCAAGTGAGTCAAATGAATAAATTGTTAACACTGTGTAGAGATTAATGTTTCGTCTGGGTGTGATCTAGTGAAGGGTTCCTCAACCTCAGCAACTTTAAGATGGGTGGACTTCAATTCCCAGAATTCCCCAGCCAGCATGGGAGTTGAAGTCCACCCATCTTAAAGTTGCTGAGGTTGAGGAACCCTGATCTAGTGGGTTAAGCCTGAGGAACTGAAAGTTAGTGAGGCCAGTGGGGGTTAAAAAGCTTCAAATTCTGTTCCTTTCCAAAAGCTAAAGGCCCTTTTTGTTTCTATTTTATTCTTCATGAATGCCTCATCTTCCTTCTACAACCTTGGGGTGCTTGCACCACACAACCACAGTCAACCATGATTCATATTTTATAAATTACTACGGCATGAAGTCTTAGCACGCTCTGTGACTCAGGCCACCACCTTAAGCCTTAAGAAAGCTTGTTTTGGCTGAGTGTGCTAGAGGAACACAGCCAGTGTGATTTTTTAAAAAACCACAGCACATTGTTCAAATAAAGTAATTATCAAGACATCGTGATTTCTGGTGTGCTGTAGTTCCAAGGTGCTGCATTCAGTTGCTGGAAAAACAGTGCACTAGAAGAAATGTTGGTCAGGGTTCCTCTGAGGAATTAACGTTGAGTTAGGATGAGTTTCCAAGAAGAGTTTATTTGCAGTCAGCTGAGCGGGCACACTTTCTAAACAGGAATGTGTGCCCGAGGAAGAGCTGGGTGACCATTTATGCATCTTTACATCCTACCACACATGAGCACTTACAACCTGCTTTTTTACAACCCTCTAACACTGTGACCTCTTAACATACCCTCCATGGTTTGCAGGTGGAAAATCTGGTGCATGTCAACTCAGAAACATGTAGAGCAGTGTTTCTCAACCCTTGGCAACTTTAAGATGTATGGACTTCAACTCCCAGAATTCCCCAGCCAGCCATGCTGGCTGGGGAATTCTGGGAGTTGAAGTCCACACATCTTAAAGTTATCAAGGTTGAGAAACCGTGATGGAGAGGACTGCTATTTCTAGGCACAGTAATTTTTTAAAGGAAGTATCTCTTTGTGGGCCTTGGCCTCTGCAGTGTCTGCAAGGTTTGATTTTGCAGAGAATGGCTGTCTGCTTCCAAAAAGGCTTGGTTCCAGATTTAGTCAAATCTAAGCCATAAATTATTTAAATCCATATGGTTTAAATGAGCTATGGCTGACTTTAGGCACAGAGACTTAAATGGTAAAATATGACCACTGCTGGAAACAGCCTGTTGTAATGTTGTTGGAGGATGACTTGGATCCAAAGCAGTCTGCTTTAAAAGTTGGTTAGGATAATGGTAAATATTCCTTTATAAGCAGTGTGGAGTGAGAAAGTCATCATGGTTTGGGTGGCCCTTCAGTGGTCCCTGCTAAGCACCATGTATTTTACATACCTGCATGTGCAGAAACACAGCCGTGTATGTTTGGGCAGACTGAGAACAAGACAAGATGCATGCTACATTTATGAGATACATTAAGCCAGAAAAAAGGAGGAAGAGGCAACCTGGTTAGTTAATTCCACATTACACAACCTGGTTAGCTGAGTCCACATTGCACACAGAATTTTAACCCAAGGTTGAACATGTCAACTAGACCCCAATAGAAACTGGAGTACAATGTGAGGCATTAAAATGACAAAGCACATATGCTCAATGCTTTAGCTTGGATGGGATGTGAAACAGGGCTAGATAGCTAAATTTGAGCTCAGGAAGTCAAAACAATTGCTAAGTACGAAGACTTCAACCCAGTGTTTGGAATGGCCACTAGGTGACAGCAAAGAAATGAAGAAAAGCCCTCTATTGAAGTGGTTTTTGCTGCCCCAATATGGCAGACTTGCTAGGTATTGGGTGACTCCGTGTAAAAACCCACTGGGGAGGATGTTCCAAACAGCTCATGGAGAAAATTGGAAGTAGGAGCAGAAAATTGGGGCCAGGAAGAATGGAATCGTCCAAATGGGAGAATACAATTTGGTGCATTTGCAGAAATTTAATATGACTCTGTTTGGAATGAAAGAGGTAAGGTTGCCAATTTTTCAACTCACTATGGTAATTATCTTTGATGGACTGCTTTATTTACAGTACATTTCAGAGGATCATATTAGTTTATCTGCAAACTTTGAGCCGCTTTACAAGCTTTTTTCCTGACAGACACAAAAGAAGTAGCAGGAATTCCCACTCGTCAACTGGCAATCCCAATAGGACGTTAGATAGGTTGGTTGATACCTATATTGATATCAATATTGATATCAATATAATCTTAAATAAAAATACAGTTGTCAGTCCAAACCATAACAGGGCACGTGTTGGAGAATCTGCTTAGGGTTAGCAACGTTTCTAGATGCTGATGTTCTCTGAAGTCAGTTTTGAAGTATATGTCCTTTCAATTACATTTCTATATATTTTTTAAATCAGCCAGTAAGTTCTATGTAATCTAGGGAGTCTTAGCTATAAGTAGAAATCTAAGGATACCAATTACAAGGCATAAACCAGTGAAGTCTTATGTATTATTACTTAGAAATTAAGTACTTTCATGTTTAGTAGAACGTCTAAGAAATACATCCCCACCCCCATTAAAAACCTGCACCCAGTTCACAAATACATACTTCCTTCAGTAAAAGCCAGGTGTTACTGCTCTTTGAAATAACCAAAGACTTTAATTTGACTCACCAGTGCAGGTGCGTTACCTCCTTTAGTCTCAGGCAAAGGATTATCTGCTTGTTTATTGGCCATGGCCAGGCTCATCAAGAGAATGGCACCAATAAGCAAAGTGGCCTTCATGGTTAAGCTCTCTACAGCTCTTGAGGTTGGTGCCTCTAGGAAAAGCAACTTCTTTCTTAGAAGAGATGCAGAGGTCTTTCTGCTAAGGTTGGCAAAAGCAGAAGGAACTCACACATCACAATCAACCTCTTCTGATTTGCTTTTATAGATGGAGGGGGCGATGATGGGTGGGGACTGCAGTGGCTGGGCCTCTGACACCTCCAGTGTTTATCGACTTGCCTAGAAGAATGTAGCTGCAATAGGTGCGTTTGCTGAAGCACATCCAAGGGACAGCAACCCTTTAATGAGCCACAGGACAGATACACATCTTGTAAATCTCACTGCCCTGAAAGGAGGGATATGCATGCATGACAATTGTCAATTACTCAAGTAGACCCCTTTCTCTGAAACATGACCTCCTCCTCCTCCTCCTCCTCTTTTCTTCCAGATGAATATCACAGTCTAATGAACTAGGGGTTAACTCCAGTGATTTCGGCTGTACGTTATTCCAATCATGTTTTAATAAATTAGTAGTGTCCAGTTTGGCAAGTTTATTTTATTTTATTTATTTATTTAAAACTTTTATATAGCTGCCCATCTTATATCAAACTCAGGACAGCTCCCGTTTTGGTGGTATTGCACCAAAACTCCAATTCCAATCGATGTGGCAATTGATTTTTTTTCCTCCATAATCTTTCTACCTCAGTGTGTAAATCTTGGTATTTTGTTTCTCTCTGGTTGTGTTTCATCCATTTGACTATCTCTAGATATCGCCACATCAGTGAACTACACTTTGAGTATAATTTTCTCTTCTGAATGCTGATTTGGCTCTAATTTTTTTCTCTGAAAGTCAAGTTGGATTTTATTTGCCTGAGCTGCTGCGTTTTACATACTTGGCCATCGGTGACAGTATGAATGCTGCCACAGGGCTGGTCCTATCATCAGGCAGTCTGACGCAGCCACCTGAAGCAACAGAAGTTACAGGACAGCAGCTGCGATGCCCGGCTGTTTCTCTGCACATGATACATGGACTGCCTTCATCCCCTGAACTGGCCTGTTGACCTCAAATATGGTAGAAGCTGTCAAATGACAAACCAGTTAGTTTTTGTAGGTGGCATGAGGGAAAGGAGACCGTCTTGCTCTTGGCTCTAGGATGCAAAGTATCTAGGGAGGATCCTGAATGCTATGAGTTTGAATGTTTGTAAGATAGAGCACTCCACATTGATTGCCTTGGGCAACAGTAAGTGCTGCTTGAGTATTATATTAAAAATGTGAGTCACATATATCAAAGTAGCATTCTACTCTGTATATAGATTCAAGAAATGGGAACTGAGTACATGCATGTCAAAAAGGCAAACCAAAACCATTTCTCCCTATTCTCTATTGAGTATATTTACCAGGAAGGACATTCTACCAATGTTTGGCTCTTAAAGGAAAGTCCTCTGCCTTCTTGATGAAACTAATGTTTGAAACAGGGCATCAGGTACTAGTTTGATAATTTCAAGATGTTTTTATTGAAAATTATGTTTTAAGATACATCTGACTGGAAACACTAAATATATGCATTTATGCTTAGATACATATACTAAATATTTATGTTTTAAATACTTATCCCAATGAGGTTGTTAATGGATTTTCGCTTGTTCCCAGCACTTTATGATTTTGCTATACGTTTTTGTATATTGTCAGGTTAATTAAATTAATCACCTCCATGGACACAGAGTTAAATTATCTGGATGGGGGATAGGTTTTATGGAAACCCCCTATTTGTTTGCAAAAATGAATCTGCTGGTTGCTGTTGGTGTGCATTCTTCAAAAATGATTCAGAAGAGTTGCTTCAGAATGCAAGGGAGAGTGAATGCAGTACCTCTTAAAGCAGCTGCTTCTTTTTTCAAGCTTCCTCTAAAAAAAGACAGCTGCTTTGATGTGTAGACTCATTAATAGCTACAGATGCTTTAAAGCCATGCTGGGCTTCTGTGGGTTCCAGAGGAACTAATCCAAACCATTTTCAAAGCATGCACCACTCTGCTGATATTGGTTGCTGATTGGGAGAGGCCCATAAGCCTGAAAAAAAGAGAAGCTTTAATGAACTGCAGAAAGATTCTGTGCTATTTTCAGAGCCTTTTAGTACCAAGAGCTGAGAAATGCCAACAGGAAGATTGTATTCATGTAATTTGCTTGGGGGTTTCCCCAAGACACTTGATTTTTCACTGTGGCAATGCTAGGCTGGATGGGGCTTGTTTCATCTAGCAGAATCTTCTCATTTTCATCTTTTTTGACTACGCAATTATTGCATACAGAAATGCCAAAATATTGCCCTAACAAAGTGAATCCACTTTCATCTATCTTTGTGCTGTTCAAAAGTCAGTGTGTCCAGAGCAGCAGCCTAAATCTCCCTTGAAAGAAAGCCCCTTGTTCACAGCATTGCAGGGTAAACAATACATGGGTTTGTACAATGTCAGTCTAAGGAAGAGGGGAGAAAGATTTCCCCCCCAGGCTGTCCTGTAAATCTCTCCCCACTCCATTATGCTGTGGCTAGTTAAGCCACACAAGCTTAACAACCCAACACTACGCTATTACAAACCATACTGCTCAGATGTATATAAAGCAGAATTAAACTATGTTTATGGCATAGTATACTGAGTGAATATACACCAAGCAATTGGCTTTTAGGGTTCTCATCAGGGATAGGCAGCTTGGTGCTTTCCAGATGTTTGGCACTGCATGGGGCGAGCTGACTGAGACTTATGGGAATTGGAGTCCACCGAATACCTTGGATAGCCAAGAAAACAAACCGATGGATCGTCGAACAAATCAGCCCAGAATTCTTACTCGAGGCACAAATGGCCAGGCTCAAATTATTCTCCTTCGGATGCATTATGCAAAGACCCAACTCTCTGGAAAAGGCTCCAATGCTGGGAAAGGTGGAAGGAAAGAGAAGATGATGACCAGCAGCAAGGTGGAGGGACTCAGTTACAGCAGTGATGAGTGCACTGTTGGGAGACTTGAAGGACCAGGTTAGGACAGATTGTTATGAAAAAGCTCTATCCATGCAGTCTCCACCTGATAGTCCGTCCGTCCATCCCTCCCTCCCTCCCTCTCAACTCTCTCTCATCTATCTATGACACATAATCCAAAGACCCAACCCTTTGGAGAAGTCTATAATGCTGGGAAAGGTGGAAGGAAACAGAAGAAGAGGACGACCATCAGCAAGATGGAGGGACTCAATGGGGGCACCTTTGGAAGACCTGAAGGACCCCCTTGACGACAGATCTTCTTGGAGTAAATCTACCCTTGCGGTTGCCAAGAGTCAGCAATGACTTATGGCGCACAATCTATGTATCTATCATCTATCTATCTATCTGGAAGGGGACAGATCGCGTTCGAGGCCTCACTGATGCCTCTCTCTCCTCTGAGGACAATGCAGAATAACGACGGAGCTGCAAGCGACGCGAGAGACGAAGACGCCATCCGCGCAACTCTGTCCGGGCTCCGCAAAAAAAAAAAAAAAAAAAAAAAAATCCAACTGAAGAGTCTGGCCGGGCGTGGAATGTTGGGAAATGTAGTCTCGGGAGCGCGGGCTAGGGCGGTAGCCTAGGCAACCGCCGGTAAACAAAATGGCGGCGCCTGCCTGAAGCGTCCGAAGGGGCCGGTGAGTCCAGGCTGGGAGCGGGCGGCCCTCCTAGTTTCCCGCCTGTTCTCCTTGACGGCGGGGGTCCGTCAGAAAAACCCGCAGCGCCCCCCAAGACTAGTAGGGCACGTTGGGCCTGGTCCCTGCGCGGCGGCTTCCCTTGGGCTCCGCGGGGCTGCGCCTCAGGCAACGAAGCGGGGAAGGCTGCAGCTGCGTGGGGCTTCCCGCTTCGCCCTACAGGCCGTGGTTGCACCCCGAAGCCTGTTTTGCAAGGAAGGGCTGGCTTCACACTACGCGCTGAACTGTAAACCTGGGTTAACTCTAAACCTGGGTTAACAAAACCTGGGTTAAATATATACCTGGGCTAACAAAACCTGGGCGAACTGTTTATTTTTTTATTTGATTTGATTTGATTTGATTTATCTAGCCACCCCTCTCACTTTTACATGACTCTAGGCGGCTTACAATAAAATACAGGTAGGTCTTGATTAGTACAGTTAATGAATCCCACGAAATGGCCGTGCTATTGGAAGGTGCACGCTTCGAAGTTATATTTCTATGGAAAATGGGGTAATTGGTTCCATTCTGACGGACATAGGCAATGAACATGGTTAAATGTTTATATGTTTATGAATGAAATACTTACAACAGTAAAAGAGGATAAATCCGTATCCAAAGTGTACGTGCTATCTCCTCTGTTGTGCTGTAGTTCTTCACAATGAGCCTTTTCTTTTTTGAGCTGTCCTTGAAAGGAAACTTCCTTTTCTCCATTTTATGCACAGCTTAACATCTAAAACCCCCATGGCAACTGCGTGTGTGCTAGCCTCGCGCTAACTAAATTCTGGCTCACATTAAACAGGACCTGGTATCAATTTATAAATCAGATTAAATCGAATTTTGCACTATTAGAACTCACACTAATTGCGACCCACCTGTAAATTAAATAATAAATAAAATACATAAAATAGAAATAAAACATAGCCGGGCATCATCCAACCAATCATTCAAACAGCCAGGAAGACGGGCTCTTTCCCATGCCCAGGGCCCCAGACTTGGGCAGAAAACCAAGTTTTCAAGACCTCATGAAAGAGAAACAGGGATAGGGTCAATCTAATTTTGGGGGGATGATATTCCAAAGGGCCATGGCAGAAAAGGCTCTCCTTCTGAGCCCTGTCAGCTGACATACCTTAGCCAACAGTACCCAGAGTTGCTGGGTTTGCACAATGTGGTTCACGAGGCTCAGGCCATGGCTGGGTTGCTGAAGCTTCAGTTCCTCCATGGCTTTCTTGCCTAGCGAAGCGGTTGTCTTAACCCGGCCAAGGAGTCCCCTGGTTTTAAAGGGGAACTTCAACTCAGAAAACATTTTGAATAGGGCTGATCTGGTCTTCCCTTCCGGGAGTTCTTTAGAGATGTTGGAGCATGAGAACCTATGGAAGTTGAGGTCCCACATTTGGTGAGTGCAAGGGTGGAGAGGGTTGTGTTCAGCTGCAGTCCTACGCAGGAGCAAGTCCTAATGTCTTCAAGGAGGCCAAGCAGCTTTCCCCAGTTTGGTACTGATGGAATAAAGCTAACTTCTGAATACGTGGATGGATCGCACCGTAATAGATTTCTTTTGTGGACTGGAATGGCCTTCCAGTCTGGCGCTCCCCAAATGTGTTGGAATTCAGCATCCATCATCCACAGCCAGCATAGCCAGTAATGATCTGAGGGATGATGGGAGCTGTCATTTCACACATCTAGTAGTTTCCAAATTGGCAAAAGCTAGAAGCAAGTCACCTTCTCAGTGGGCAGATAACTGCGTCAGAGAGGACGTTGCTCAGGTTTGTCTTCTGCAGATTGTTGAGAGTCAATTATACTTCAGGACTACTGTTTTCTCCTTTGCATTCCAGTGTGTGCTCATGTGTTGTAATCATGATATAGTTCACTTGGGGATATTTTTGCTGTTTGAGTAAATGGGCTATAATTTCACATGATGGTTTCCAAAAGCAAAGCAAAGCATTTTTATTTCTTCTTTTCCCCACCTAGGAATTAAAACTGTGTTCAAGAAAAAACATGTCATCTCCTTTCTCCTCTCTCAACAAGATTCGCAGAATGCCACTTCAGTTGCAGCCAACAGAGTAAGTGAGGGCTTATGGAGGAAACCATCTAGACCTGTGGTAGGAAAATATCCCGTTGTTTGGCTTCCAACTATAACAACGGCTGGACAATCCTGTCTCTTTTGAATGAAAGCGACCCTTCAGCTTTTTCCAGCAGTGCAAGCATTACATAGCAAAGGTTAAATGGTTCTTATGTTTCTAGTACAATTAGGTTGGGGCCTTTGATCTTTCAGTTTTATTATGCAGTAGTTTGAAACCACTAGCCCTGACTTTTGCTATTGCTTTCTTTATTTCTTCCTATTTTAATGTTATGTGTTCATACGGAAATCCTAAGTTCTTGTTTGAAGTACACATATGGGCTAACTTCCTCAGAAAAAGAACTAAAACAGTCCAAAGAATAATTTATATTGCAACATTGCAAGCATGTGCTATATTTGAGACACCAGTGTGATGAATGAATTTCTTCCTTAATTTTTTTTAAAATTGTTTCTCCCGTTTGTTTCTGGATTTTAGGAAAAAGGCAGTACCGCCCCAGATAAATATCCAGAATGGTAAATTGACAAGGCTTCATACCTTTTATTCTAAATATTGGTTTAGATAACATTGTAAGCTCTTATAGCTTAATGATCCACAGGAATATTTTCAGATCCCAGTTATTCATAAAGATTGTTTGTGTTTAAATACCATATTGTTAATGTTGTATATTTTTATAAAGATTTAAAAAATCTGCTAGAAATCAATTAAACTACAGAACGCTATGGAAAATAGCCTTTGGGGCATATATAGGAAATAAAAAACTAAGAAGGGTCTACTTGATCTGGCCAAAGATGTGTATTCCAGCCATAAAGATAACTAACAGAAAAACATGGTAGATGCAGTTAGTAAATGCAGTTTTAGTATGTTGGATAGCTGCCCTGGGAAAAATCTGCTTTGAATCAATCTTCCACTTTGTTACATCAGTCTTCATGGGAAAATGATACAATTGATACCATATGGCAATGGGTATTTCTCTCTAAACACTCAGAATAAAGATGGCAAAAGGAAATCCTAGTCTTGTTCTTGATAATAGGTTTATCCCTTTGGTTCACAGATGAAGCTGCTATGATGGATGAAATTCTGGGGCCAGGAGCTCAAATTCCAGTGCAAATTAATTTGCCTTCTTGCTCAAATGGAGCTACAGCGCAATCAACTATACTTGGTATGAGGGAAAGGATTGGACATAGAGTTACGTTACTGGGTAATCCAGGCATTTACATTAGGCACACAGAGTCTTGGTCTGCAGTGAATAAGAGCCTAGTCACAATTCAGTATATAGTTTAAATAGTTGACCCAGACTTAATGTGTCCTTATGCTAAAAGTACTTTATGGTTCCCCATATATAATCACTATTTGGCCCAGAATTTGGATTTCTAAGAACCTCATTTTTGGGTACAGAACAAAACCAATAAACAACCCCTCCCCCCCTAAATCAAATTGCTTCTCCTCAAGAAAGTGGAGATACATACCTAGGTCCTGACTAGGATTCAAAGAATTGTACCTCAAGATTTTTTAAGGATTTTTCTTTTTCTCATGTAGCAGAACACAAACCAAATAGCACCCTATTTTTGAAGTAAGTATAGAGGAGAGAATAACTGTTCATAGGTGAGAAATATTCAGCTTGGTTGACCCAAAGCTTTAGGTGAATTTAAAGTCATTTTTTGAAACCTAATCGGTTTATGTATGTTCTGCATGTTGGGGATTTGGGAATAACAGCTTGCATAATTCTTGTTTCCTCTATGTAGTCTTTAATGAATCCTTCTCTATGAATCTATACCCACCAACCTCACTTTTCCAGTTTTTATCTCTTTTGGCCACTAAACCATCCTTTGTAAAAAAAAAAAAAAACAAACCAAACCCTCCATACATTACACAGACTGTGGGCTTGTTCAGAGTATGAGCGCCTCTCTTTCTTGATTCATCTGATGCTCCACAAGTTTCCTGATTCATCTGATGCTCCACAAGTTTCCTGATTCATCTGATGCTCCACAAGCATCCTACCTTAAGGGAGAAAAGCCAAATTTTTAAAGACTTTTGGAGTGTCATCAGGGTGGGAGGCCAACAGATCTCTAGGGAGATAGCATTCCAGAGGGTAGGTGCTATAAAAGAGAGGCATGCTTCTGGGGTCCCAATGGATAACATTGCTTCATTGATGGGATCCAAAGGCACCAACTCTGCCTGATCTTACTGGATGGGCAGAAACCATGGGAGTCCCTCAGATAACCAGGCCCTGTGCCAGGAAGGTTATCAGAGATCACCTGGAAACTCACGGGCAACCAGTGCAGCTCACCAAGCAATGGTGTCACATGCTCATATTGTGACATTCTGGACCAACTGTAGCTTCTGAGGATAAAATCCTGAATTTAAGTTCATTTAAATTTAATGAAAATTAAGTATAGTAATGTCATTACTCTCCAGTCAGATACTGAAGAATTTTCCCTTGTGTCACATTTTGGAGGTCTCTTAGTGCCATATTGAAGGGTTTAGGGGGTCTGCATATAGCCCCAGGTGTCAGCTGAGCTCCTTGACTTACGCAGTTTTCCTGTGCTGGTGCTCTCCCTGTTGGCTTCTGTTACTGCTATAGATAAAGAGCCAGTGCAGACAACATAGCAAGTCTTCTCATTTTTGAGCAATACGAAGTGTCCTTGTGGAACCAATTGCTGGCATGAAGGTTTACATCCAAATTTTCCTCATGTTCTATTGATTTCATGTCTTCAGGGAATGCTCCTACTGATATGGAGTTGATGACTTCCATGATACAGAAGATTGCTTCTTTGGAGCAGAAAGTCAAGAGCCAAGCACAAGCCATCCAACAGAAGGTGACAACATGAGCAGTGCAGGAATTGCCCTTGAACTGTTTGTAACAGTTCAAATTGGAAGCTGTTGAAATTTTGTTAAGGTTTTACTTATCTTTTTGCTATTTTTAATTTATTTCTACTATTTTTTTAGGCCATCTTAAAGTAGGCAGCTTGTTAGGACCCTATAGGATAAAACAGCACAATTAAATAGAATCATAATTACAATAAAATAGTATAAAGCAAGTAATAAAATAAGATCAAAAAACATTAGAGAGCAGAGGACAATAAATGTAGAGAGTTATATAAAAGATATGCAAGGAAATTTGAAAGATATAAGGAAAAAAAACCTGTGCTAAAAGGGCATTATAATTGCTGTTACACAGGCATATTTGGAGAAGATACTCAGACACATTTCCTTTGACAGGGCACTTAGAGAAGGTTGCAGTCTTAAAACTTGAATAGGTACATGTGAAAGGAGGTATTCCTTCAGGTACTAAACTCATGGGAGCCTTTATCTTGGAAGGCTTTTGAGACTGAAACTGAGTTATGACCGGGAACATAAAGATGGAAAATACTGGCATAATATACGCATAATATATTCAGCTCCAATTCGCACATCTTCAGCTTTATTCTCTACTAGCTGAAATTTCTGGACAGTTTTCAGAGGCAACCCTTTTTACAGTTCATTGTGGGAATAGAAATGGCCAAGGCCAGGAGCATTTTTCCAATCCAGATAATGAAGTCATGTATGAATAGTACCAGATGAGCCTGAAGACAGATAGGGAACTAATGTGCTTTCCAAGTTTCAGAAAATTGTCAGGCTTAAATCCTATAATTATCAAGTTGGGTTTGTATTTATACAAAAGTGTGATTGTTGCTTTGTCTTTTGCTTTTGGGTTGGCAGAATAAGAAGATCAGAGAACTTGAGGAACAGATCAAAACCCTTAAGAAGGGAACAGGTAACATCATACCACCCTTCCTTTTATTTCAGTCCTCAACAGTAGGCAGTGACAATGTCTTGGTAAAGATGGGAATTGTGAAACAAAAGACCGTATTTCACCCTAACCATTAATAAAGAGATGGACCTTTATGAAGTTCTAAAGTATTAGTATCTGAAACTGATGACATGTGAAGAATGATTTGAAGGACGTATATGCCAAAGTAAAATCTATCTTCTGTTCTGTTCTGAATCAGAACATTTATTGATAACAGAGGGCTCCTCTTTTTTTTTTTTTTCCTTTTTCTTTTGGTGTAGTTTGATACTTCTTTTTTTTTTTAAAAAGGAACTCCAAATTCTTTTTTTTTCCCCTCCCTATAGAAGAAACTTCATCAGGAATGACCCAAGTTGAGGAACTGGAAATGATATGCTTTCAGCTGCAGCATCAGGTTTGGGAAATGGAGGTTAGCTATTTAATGGAAAGAAATAAGTATTTCCTTTTTTCCTCAAGGAATCTGAGCTTTTCCAGTAACTCAAAGATAACTGACAGTTGTTGAAGTGGAAAACTACAGTGTGTCTAATGCAGGCAGTAGTGAAAAGAAGATGAGAAACACATGCACACACGCGCACACACACTTTTTGCCTTTCAGAGTTGTTGCTGTTAAGAAGGGAAGGGAGGGAGTAGGCTTTGCATCTGCAGAGATGGCTGTGTATCAGGACTTCTGTCCCAAACACATATTTTAAAGTTTGGGATTCCAAGTTTCTGTTCTGTTGGGGTTTGCCTTGCAGAATTCACACCCCTACTTAAAATGGCTTTAGTTGACTTGCAGGAAAATTAATAATTTGTAATTTCCTGTTCCATCTTAGAATGTACACTATTTTGTCATTGCACATAAAGAGTAATATACAAATTAATAAATACTAATTTTCGTGCCACTCCCTCTAAATTTTCTATTCCCTCTCCCATATAGCGGTTTCTGAATGACTATGGATTGATCTGGGTCGGAGAAGACCCAGATTCTTTGAGAGATCTGGAGTCACTAAAAGAAGAAGGGAATCCAACATCAAGGGCTTTCTGGAAACCAGGTTAGCTGGGAGGAAGGACTGCCTTTTTTAAGAAGCATGAAAATACACTGTATCTTTTAGTCTTGTCTTTTTCTCCCCTTTATTGCTTTTGTGAATATTGAAACGTATATTATCAGCTTCTTGGAAGAGGAAACAGTATTTTTTCTTTGCAAAACTTCATAAAATAGCTCTTTTGATGGTATGTCCTCTCTGTCAACATTATATAATCCTGCTAATAGTCAGACCAGTGATAATAAATAGTAAGACTTTCATGTGGGTCTTAGAACAAAGCTTTTATTGACTGCTCCTATCAAGCTGATTTTTTTTTAATCTTAGGAAATAAAAATTTGGCATTTTTAGCCCTCAGGGAAATTGTTCCACTCATTCTTCTATTCAGGCAAGCTCTGGAAATTCTTCTACTAGACTCTTGAATATTAAATATTTTGTTTTTATTGTATATAATTCAGTTGAATGATGTGATTATTTTAATTAAATAATTGTAATTATATTGTAGATCCTTTGGAGAAGGCTTTGCAATGAGAATTACTGTATAAATTACTGTATAAATTAAAAAAAATATTTTTAAAAGCCACAAACATATCTCAGTTTTCAGAGTGTGCTTTTCAGTATATTATGTATCTCTCCCTAGGGATAAAATGCACCTGCAGCATAAGATGAGAACCTTATCAGATAAAGCAGTGCTTTTGTTATGCAGAAATGCAGATAATACCATTCCATTCATTTGCCACTGTCCACCAGAGCAGTCTTCCCCAAATCAGTGCCCTCCAGGTGTATTTAGACCCCAATTCCCAGAATTCTGGCCAGGAGGGCATCTGGAGGATATCTTATTTGGGATTGGGAAGGCTGTTTTGGAATGTTGGTGTTGCTCCAGCAAAGATCCAGTTCAGGCAGAGAGCTTGCACTGACATTCAGAGCTAAACAATAGGGGCTGGAAGATGCCTAACCGTTGCCCTCTCATAATAATTTCTCCGTTCATATAGGTGATGCCATCATTTCAGAAGCCCCAATCAATTTTGATTTGATTTTTGAAAATCTGAAAGATTTGAATGTGCTGGTTGGAGAAGGTGTGTCCCAAATTAAACACACTACAGGTGGAGCTCGGTTGAAGCAGTTGGATTCAGTTCCTATCACCTTCTATCAGAATGGGATTGTCATGTTCAATGGACCTTTCCGGTCGTATGAAGATCCTTCCACACAAGTAGGGATCACGTTTTGAAGAAATGAAATTGTTGACCAGCAGCTAATCTGAAAGTTATTACATGTACAAAATAAGTCTTTTGTGGCAGTAATATTCCCCCACAACCACTGCCAAGCCCCTCCCCTTCCTTTATACTGTGGCAGAGAATGGCAAGAATCTTATCTTTTAAGGGGTCACTGGGCATCTTGACTATTGCTTTCGAAAAGACTAATAAGAAGCCACAAATATGCACCCAAATTTTGATCATGTGACTGCAGGGACACTGTGATGGTCATAAGTGTGAGGACTGGTTGTAAGTTGCTTTTTTCAGCGCTGTTGTAAACTTCAAACGGTTGCTAAATGAATGATTGCAAGTCGAGGACTATCTGTAAGGGTTTTAACATTTCTCATCTATTTGCTCCTTTTAGCTAGAAAATGCATTGGGTGTTTTTTCATGTTGATTGTCATTCTGGAAGGGAGTTACAAGTCGGAGGAAGTGAAAATGAGCAGTAAGGTGTTTTCTTTCTGATGGCAAAAGCCATTTGGCTTCCACTTGGCTTCCATTTTCAGACAAGCACAAGATTTTGTGTGTTACTTCTGTAGCATTTCAAGGTCACTTTTTGCATTTCTGCCATAAATAGAAGCTACTGCTTATTTCAGCCTGTTGCAGTTCCCCATACACAATGACCAAGCTGTCTGGAGCCTTTACTACATGCAAATCCTGAAATTTGGTGTGACTGCTTAAAGTCCCCACAGAGAGGTATTATAGCAATGTATGCAAATAAAGTCTTCTCTTATGGTGAATAAGTCAGACAACTATTGGCTGAAAATTGTAGTTAAGATGTTTGCTTGAATACTCTATTTTATAACTACCCAGATTTGACAGTTTTATACAGAGAAAATACATTAAATGCCTCTAGTCCTCTTATCCTATATTCACCAAATTTACTCAAGAGCCTTGGAACATTTCTGAAAATCTAAGTATACAGTGTTGACAGAGACATCTCCATCTGTGTTCCTGTTGACACTTAAAAAACTCAAAAGAATTGATGAGGCAGGAGTTTCCTTCGTATGCTGATTTTCCTTCAGCAATGCTTGTTCTTCTGTATGCTTAGTTTTTTTTTTTTTTTATTACCATTTCTATCAATTTACCTGGAACAGATGTTAGGCTGATTGGCCTATACTTTCCTGGATCTCCACTTAATCACTTTTTAAAAAGTGATGTGACACTGACCTCTGGCACTGACCCCGATTTGAGTGAAAATTGATCATTTTTGCTAGGAGGTCAGAAATTTCTCAACTGAGTTATTTAAGACCTCTTAAGTGGATGCCATCAGGACCCAGTGATTTGCTACTACATAGTCTCTCAAGACCTCCTAGAATAGATTTTCATGATACCCCAATTTGCTTCAGTTGTTCCCACCCTGAGAAAATCAATGCAAGCTCACTTATCTAGCCTATGTTTTTTGTAACAGGCAGAAGAAATAATTAATTCAGTTTTTCTGCAATCTCTATACAATAACTTTCCTGAGGATCTCTTTCACACCTTGGTTGTCTAATGGTCCCTGAGTGGTTTTCTGCTTTGAATATAAGTTTTTGCATTCCTTATTGTCATTTTATGATTTTTCTGCTAGACTTTGTATTCTGCTTTATTCTCTTCATTAGGATAGTCTTCCCATTTCTTGAAGAGGTGGGATAGTACCTGGAAGGGGGATTATATAATTAGGCCTGCTCTTTTTCAGAGTTGCCCAAGATTCTCAAGGTTGTTTCACTGACTATCTAGTTTTTCTTTGTATATTTTTGCTCTGAGGTAAAATATTGTACATTAGTTTTGTCTTACTTGGTGCCTTTCAAGAAATATTGGACTTTGGTACTCTAGCCATCCTGGCCAATGGATAAAGTCCAAAGGTTCCAAGAGCATAAAACTGGGGAAAGCTGTAATAAATAGGCGCTTCCTGTCTACCCTCCCCCCAGATTGCTGTTTCATTGGCTTCTCTTAGACACTGTAGTGAGCTTATCTTTACCAGGAACAAACATGAAGTTTCCCCTCCCCTCCCCAGATTGCAAACTTGTTCTAAATTTTACATGTGCAGTTGAAGCTGTGGTTTCACATTTAACTTGGGATTAACATTTTACTATTAGAATAATTGAGAGCCAGTTCAGTGCAGTGGTTAAGGCACCAGGCTAGAAACTGGGAGACTATGAGTTCTAGTCCTACCTTAGGCATGAAGCCAGCTGGGTGACTATGGGCCATTCACTCTCTCGCAGCCCTAGGAAGAAGGCAGTGGCAAAACACTTCCGAAAATCTTGCCAACAAAACTGCAGAGGCTTGTCCAGGTGTCAGTGCAGAGACTTATCTAGGTGTCAGGTTGACCAGTCATCAGGTGTCAAAGACTGACCCAAAGGCAAACAATAGATAGAAAGATTAAAACGTATCTTCCTTGCACCACCCATTGAAGCACATGTAACCCACTCTCCCCACTTGCAATGCTCTGTGGCTCAGAAATAGTCAGGAATGGACATCTTGAGATTGCTGGAGATGCAGCTTGGTCAATGGTTGGAAGTTTATTCAGGGAACACACTTGTATTTCTTTTGGGGATATAGTGACTCACACTAAATGACACAGAGCACACAAAAAATTCTATGTTAATCTCTTTGCTTTGTTGATTACAATATAGCAAAAGTGTGGGGATAAAGTAGCATATCCCTATTGGGTATAGCATACCCGCCCACTTTTTTCATTCTCACATAATCAGCAAACCTCAACAGAAAAACCAATCAAGAAACTTGAAAACTGAATTACAGTCAAGATAGTTGATGGAGTATCTTTCAAACAGGCCCCTGTCTGGCCCTCCTTTTTACCTAGCTCTTCTACTCTTGGCCTCAGCTGTGCTCTCATTGGCTGCTGTCATTGCTGGGCTAGGTAGGTTTCATTACTTGATGTGCAGTTTTCATCAGGTGGCCAGCAGCCAGTCTGGTCTAGTTTTAAACTGGGTTACTCATTGGTCTTCGTGTGTCCAAGTCTGCATTCCTTAGATTGCTTGGTTTGCTCTTTTTCTCAGGCCATTGCCTATCTGCCATGGTACTAAATTCAGATGGAATCTATAAATTTTACAACAGAAAATGTTGGCCCATTTAATTTCATTCTTTTTTTTATGGTAGGAAACAGTATTTTTTTTCTGTTTCAAAGCCCTGATAAGAGGGGAATACATAAACGGAAATAGATAAGGTGCCAACAATGAAATATTAAGCTTTACTCCGTTGTGGTTGCTTTGTCGCTATGGGGTAATCTAATGAGTTGGCTCTGCTTGTGGTTTCAGCATTGCCTGCAAGATATCATGGATGGCTTCTTCCCTTCTGAGCTGCAGAGGCGTTACCCCAACGGCGTCCCATTTCAGGTACGCCGCCACTGCTGTTTTATAGCTTCCTGTTTTTGAATTCTTGGTTTGTTGAAACTCCAGAATTGAAAATTCAGAGGTAATAATGCCTACAAAAAGGTACTCTAGTACAACTAAGTGTATTGGCCCTGTGGATTTATGATTTTGGATCCTTACTCACAATCAGCACAGCTTCTATGAGGTTTGTTGAAGTGTCACTGGCCTGCAGATGGAATAGCTTTCTGTTCAAGTTATTGTACCTAGCTTCTGTTTAATTCAAATAACTGAGAACTTATTTTTTTTATAAGCAGTTAGATTCTTTTTTCTTTTTTGTCTAAGGAACTGAGAATGCTTGTTGCATTGGAAACTGGAACAATTTTTCTCCTAAAACCTTCCTTAAAACAGCTTCATCCTCATTTCTGTATTTCTGCTTTACAGTAACTCTACTAATGATAATTTTTTTTTCTTTTCCTTCTTAGTTTGTATTTTTATTTTTTTTGAGTTTCTTTTTTTTAAGATTGTTTTGTTACAAAAATAAAGATAATAAAATTTTTAAAAATTCTAGTGACAGCAGTTTTCACTAATGGAAATTAAAAGATGTTTTTAGTGGATAATATGATTTTTAAGAATATTATTGGATGTATGAATAAAATTCTCTTGGAAAAATTAGTTCATATTTCCATTATGTGACTCAAGGAAGCAAAATGGGGAAAAAAATATTAGAAAAATGAAATTCACTGATGTTTTTTATTTAGCACACTGGCTTTCAGAAAAGAGCTTTACCAGGGCAGCTAACAACACTTGAAGATCAGAATGTATTTTTAAAAAAACCTGAAGCAGTGAATAAAAATACAGTTTAAATAGAGAATATTAGGACAGTTTTTTTAAGAAGTATGGGAAAAAAGTAAATACACAAACTGGAAATAGAAAAAGTTAAATGGCAAATAGAATTTTAAAAAAAATGAAAAAAGACACATTTAATTGAATTGTAGGAATGTATATAAATTAAGCCTTCAGTTTGTTAGTGTAGGAAATCTTGGGATTTCCGGATAGTCCCTCATCCAAATATTATTCAGGTTTACCCTGCTTAGTTTTTCTTTTTTTTTTTTAAGATCAGCCTAGAGTGGCAAAGTGCAACTGTCTAGCTAGACGTTTGCCAATTAGTGATGAGTAAAGCAAGCAGCATGAAATGTGATTTCCTTGTTTTACAGTGATATCCACAAGGTAATACAAACACAATTTTATTATAAGAGATCGGAATCAAACCCAAAATAAAAGTAAGATGATATTTGGATACCAACAGTATAAAAAATGCCTAAAGAGACCTATCAGAGGCTGTTTGTCATGTGATACCAAAGTCAACAGCTTGCAAATATTAATTGCTGCTGCCCTACAAAAGCAAGAATTTGTCAGACTGGCCTGAGTCCAGTAATAATAAAAAATATGAAGCTTTTTGCCTGTCAGTATAAAAGGAGTAATATAGCAACACATATAGGATGAATTCAACAGAACTGGAACCACAGGGTCAAAATTGGCAAGCTACATGAATTTTATTATATATGGAACTGCTGAGGATAAGATGTTACACTGGCTCTAAAGAAACTGTGTTGGAATGGCAGAGTGATGTAATACAAGTAGGATGTTCCTCTTGTTCTCTGATGGGCTCTGAGAACAGGCTAATCTCATTTTGATATTCAGTGTCTCAGAGCCTTCCTCTGATGACTGTCTTAAGCCTGAGTAAATTCTAAGAGAGAGAAAATTTACAGAGGCCACACAATAAGAACTTTTCCCAAAACTACTTGGGACCATGAAGACTGAAATTGGTTGGCCTGGATAAGAGGCCCTGTAGGAGAATAATGGCATAATGACCAATAGTTAAATGTCCTGTTCTTACCTTGATTGTCAGCTGACCTAGCCTGTATTCTTAGAGTTGTCCTGGAGATGCATTTAAGTATTCAAAACACCACTCTTACAAAGTTACAGTATTTTGGGTTATTTCCAGTGACTTATAGTTAGGATAAGAAGGGTACATCTGTGAACAATAGAGCAACTGAGCTGAAGTCTAGTGGCAAATAATTTAAAAAACTGCAGGAATACAGGTAGCCCTTGCTTAACAATGATAATTGGGACTGGAAATTTCCATCGCTAAGCAATGCAGTTGTAAAGTGCAATGTCATGTGACCACACCGCTTAGTAACTCTCTGGTTTAGGGATTGGGAGGGTTTTTATTTTTTTATTTTTTATACTGCATTAAGTCTGCGTTAGATCTTACACTGCAAGTTTTGTGTTTCCCATCTCCAAATGGCAGGAAACCATCCTGTCTGTTTTGGTCACAGCAGATTCTGGGATCCAGCAGAAAACAGCTTTGGAGGGGCTCCATGTGGTCCTGAAACTCTAGGTATCCCATTCTGCCTTAAGTTAAAAAATTCATATCTTGCACAAAATTAGGAGGACTGGAGATCTGAATAATGCCCTAGTACTTGTCTTATTTAGCAAATCTACCCCTCCCTGTCTCATGGTTTTAGAAATATGTGAAAAAAACAGTACCTTTTAGACACTTAGCAAGCTTTAGGGGAGGGAGGAAAATCATAAGGCCATTTACTGATGACTGGAATTTATTTTTAACTTTCTTCTTACGTGTTATCAGATAGAACATAACTCCTAACATATTATTTTACTGATCTTTGTCAGGGGACAAGACTCATTGATAGGATATTTGCTTCATACACAAGGGTGGGGTAATTTTATTATATTTTTAAACTTCCATTATTTAGAGATACATGGGGAAATCTTGTAGAAAAAAGTGAAATATGGGCCACTGTTTCTAAAACCAGCCTGTGCGCACGTTAGGCTGGGTGACTGCTGAGGAAAACACCTGCTCCTTTAGCAGTTGAGGGTTAGGGCGTGAGCTGTAGAAGTGAATGGTTGGTTAGTTCTAGAGAGGAAACACAGACAGGTGAAAACAAAGAGAGTGACAAGGTCAAAGCCCAGCGTTTTGGTGCATTCTTGAAGTGTTGGACTACAACTCCTATTATCCCAGTTTCTCCAATGGATGTAGAGAGCACAAAGTGAGGTCTTTTTCTAAGAAAGGCCCCTTTGCATCAGATCAGCAAACTGAACTCATGACAGTTGGTCTCTAAGCTGCAAGTTTATTGTATATTTATTTTAATGAATGAGACTTCCAAGTATGCAATCTCCCTTCCTCCCAGAATGCAAAGTGTGTTCAGCCTGGAAATATATATTACCTCTGCCATGGAGGGCTTTAGTTATATCTCGCCTTAGCTCAGGAGAAGCCAAAGCAATAGCTAGCGTGTGGCATACAAGATACAAGTTGATCATGGTATTACTGCTGCAAATACCCGTCAGATAATTATTTATGAAATGAAACTTCTAATGTCTGGAACATATTTCCATGGTTTTTTCTCCCCAGAAGAACATGAAAAAGAAAGATAAACATTCACTCAACAGTAGCTGAAAAATGTGGGTGACCTATGCCATTTCCCATTGATCCCATTGATTTTATCAGGTTTTGGGGTTGTGTAAGACTAGTGAAAGAAAACAATTAAGAAATTAATCAAACTAATGTTTCCCCCTTTGAACAAGTTCTTTCTATAAGTTTACATTACAGTAATCATTATTCATTGCTAAACATCTGACTCAGAAGGAAATTTCAATTGAATTCATGGAGACTTGTTTGGAGATGTGCCTGAGAAATATTACAATTTCAGTTTTCAAATATTGATAGTTGCATCAGAATAAAAATCTAGTGATATATGGTCTTGGAAATATGACTGAGAAATCCTTTTTTTAAAAAATGGGAGAGAATGGTTTTGGTATCTTGATTATTTCTAGACTTCTGCCATTGTTGGCTCGTAACACTTCTTACTTTGCATTTAAAGTCATTCTGTAGCTTCCCTTGTAAAGACCAATACATTTATTGTGGCATAATGTTCAGTTCATTATGTGCATGGCAACTCCTTGATGGGTTCCTAAAATGGGGTGTTATCAGGCATCTTTATGCTCCTGGTGTCTGAAATGTGCTGGCTATTTCCTTTGAATTTCCACAGAAGAAGGAAGAAAGTGTCTCCATCGCCCATTTGCTATTGCTGCTAACATCCAATTTTATCTGCTTCTTAATCTAACAGTGACCTCTGGAGTCTGGAATGAACCAGCACTTAACAGCACTGGGGTTTATTCAACAGGTTACCGACAAGAGAGATGTCTTCTTTCAGGAAAGGAAGCTGCCAGGGTGTTTCCCTGGCTTTGGCCAGGCTGTTGGGCGTTTCAAACCAAGTGGAATAAAGGAAACAAATGAGATCTCAGGTGATGGTTTGTTTTTTTAATTAAAATTTATTAGCCACCCAACTCCAGTGAGTATAACTATTTATTGCAGATTCATTCAGAGTTCAGTAGATCCAAAAATGTGTTTGGGTTTAGTGCTGTAAACGTCTATTTATTAGTTGTCTCTGCTATTCAAGCTTATACCAGCCTTCCCCACTGTTATGCCTTGCAGATGTGTAGGGGACTGCAACTCCCATTAATTCCCAGATGCCAACACGTCTGGAGGGTACCAGGTTCCCAAAGGTTGTCCTGCCCTCTGCATAGAACCATTTCTTTTATGCTTGGATCTTAAATTGATTGTATCCAGATAATATCATGCTAATTGTAACCTGGGTATCTCTCATTCATTAGATGAATATTGAGTTAAGGTACTGCCAAAAATGTCCACTTACAGTAGATGCTTTTGTGCAGATAGCTATGATAGTCAGAAGTAAAGAAGGCTGAAAAAAAAAGTAGCTGTAGATAACATTGAACAAGTTTGACCACGTGACCACTGGAATCCCCTTTGGTACTAAAAATTTCTATGATTCTGTTTTAGATTTATATCCCAATTTTTATTCAGGAGCTCAAGCTGCCGTACATAGCACTCCCTCCTCCTGCTTCCCATTTGAGTGTGGGGGGTTTTAATACAACTGTAATTGAGAGGATTTTCCCCAGAAAGGAAGTGTGCAGATATTTAAGTTAATTAAAACAAAATGTCAGCATTGGCTCTGTCATTGTCCATGTACCCTATAAAGCATTTGCTTCTGAAATCCTTTCTTTTGCCAGGTCCCAAGCTCACAGTGGAACAATTTTTGAACAAACTTCCAAAGTCAGTGGTTCGAGATGGGCAAGTGATAGATATCCGGGAAGATGTTAAAAAAACCCTGCAGGTAAGATGTCGCCCCTCTCAATTTTGCATCCCCCCTTCAAAAACCAGAAAAACAAAAACAATTGAGATCTCAAAAGGCTGTTTAGAATTATTACCAAACCCTCTTGTTCTTTTTTAAACAGTACTAGTAAAGATAGCTTTCTTTCTTTTTTATCTTTGAGAGTGTGGGTTGGATGAGCAGAAGTGCATTATCTGGCCTAATGTCCCTTGGGGCATTCAAAATTTGGCCTACATTTCCCTCTTTGCTTCCAGGGCCTGGATGGAACACGAAGCCATGAAGTGGTTCTGGTGGAGACGCCCAGCCTTGCAGCAATGAGGAAGAGGTAAACAAACCTCTACAGTCCTCACTGGTTCTCTTTGAGTGTGTCTGATTATGGCGGAAATCCAAACCTGGAGTGAGCTGGAGTAAAATCAGGAACACCTTTTAGCCTTGGTGTTTTGGCAAGGAATCCTAGATGATAGAGTATGTGCTTCACACTCTTAGATATGATTCTGGCATCTCCATTAAAACTGGATGAAATAGATGATGGAGAAGTCCTTCTGCTTGAGGCCATGGCATGGTGTTGCTAGTAAGCGTAAATAAAGCGAATTTAAATGGATCAGTTTGGAGATCCAAATGCATTCCCTCCAATATCCCAAATTTTATAAGAATGTAAATCTCGTGTGAGATTGCCAAAATCTTTTTGTGTGTGTGTGAAAAAGAAATACTGTATTTATTAGTGTCCATTTCTATTTTTTTCTTTTGCTTTGAACTGTACATCACCCTCAATCAGTTTGAGAGGGCAACTTATATAAATCAGTCAAACAAACAAACAGGTTCATCTGAAAGAATTGGAGGCACCTCTAAGAAAACCTGGCTCCTTTTCCTCAATAGTTTGAGGTGTTAGCATGCAAGGATCAACATCCTACCCCTTCTATGTTAAGTAAGCCGAATATATGGTCTCTCTTCCTTTTCCATACTGATCCCATTATGCACGTAACTGCTTCTGGGAAGTTGGGGTCTCCCATATTTTATAAACCAGTGACCACTCCCACCCAGACTTGTGCAGGCCACCGCTTTCCCTGAGACTGTTTTGCATGCTGGAGTAACGGATTGTGGATGCTTGTGAGATACAAAAGAACATTTGTGTGCCAGGAACAGTAGCAGTGCATCCAGTATAAGGGGAATAAGGAAAATATATACCAGCCTTCCTCAGTCCATATCTGTTGGGATTGTAGCATGACTAAAAGCCCTGCTGTCTGGGACTGGTAGACCCAATACATCTGGAGAATGTTAGGACAGACTGTACATATTTTTAAAAAGGGTGATCACACCTACCAGTGTGCCTAAGTTATTCTGCCCTCTTTAAAGAAGTCATGGTTATCATCATCATCTCTCTTTAACTCTTAGACTAGAAGAAAAACAAACAAAAGGGGTGTCTGACACCAACATTTCAACTCTTCGGATAAAATCAGAGGATGGAGAAAAGACATACATTGTCAAAATGTCATTCACAGAGACTATTGGAGACCTACGCCAACATCTTGCTCAGAACAGGTAGGAAGAATGATGGTTGCAGCAAGATTTGAGAAGGATGATAATTGTGGCAAATGCTGGTTTGCACTGAACAAAAAGCTCTGTCTCTATTTTAGTTCTTTAAACTTCTGATTTGCCAACTGTAATCTCAAGAAATAAAGCATAAGTTCCCAGTGGGAGACTTGGGAGCCTTTATTAAGCATGAGTTCAGACCCATGCCTGCAGCAAACTGAGTCTCCCACAGCTTAGTTTGTGTCGTTCCTGAGCACGAACCATCTCACTATGTCCTGGCTTCCTCTCCCTGCAGTCACAAGATTTGGGGCGAATGAGAAATACCCATTTGCAAGCAGTAGATGATACTGCAGAAGCAGCTGTGTTTTGCCTCCCCCACCCCTGGGTTGCACAGGATGACCTTTGCAGCTGCTGCAGAGGTCATCTAGGTCATGCTGTGATCCAGCCCCTGGTGTCCTGGCATTCTGGCTTGTGAACAAGACAAGGGAAAGGGGCCAAAATAGAGAACTGTCACATTAGAAGATACGCCAAATAAATGGTGGCATTTTACTGTGGCTCCTATTTTGGGAAGAGGGGAAGAGGATTTGTTTTCAGCATGAAACTGAGGAGGTGGGATAATGTCCTATGGTCTTGATTAAGAGCTGAGCACTGGTTGGATGAGATATCATTTGCTCATCATTTGGCCAAGAAGGGCAAGCTTTGATTGGCTGTCAGATCTCTGTGAGCGCTGCAGACTCAAGTAGAAATAATTAAATCTGTTCCTGTCACATCCTGGAACTTAAGTGGTTGGTGCAATCTGTGAAGCTCTACATTTCAGTCATGAATCAGAAGACTTGGGGTGATGCAAAGACAGAAATATTCATGGACTCTAGAGTGGGAGTGGGGAATAAGTGTGTGTTGACCAGGGGCTAAAATAAAGGCTTCCAAATTTGGAGGATGCTACAGGGCATTTATTTACAAAGTGTTATTCTTCAGGCTAGTGATTTGCCATGTGTGGAGATCTGGGTTCCTCAAATTTTCCTAATGTCTTGGAACTGCAGCCTAGCCAAAGAGGTTCTTGGAAATGTAAGCCCAACTCATCTGGGTAGTGTTAGGTTGGAGGGGATGCCTGGAGGCCTATTTGCTTTCAAATCCAGTAACTATGGCTGTCCTGTTGAGAAATTAGGATTGATTATACTGGTCCACAAGGGTCTCAGCCAGTGTCATAAAGCACTAGCCATTGACTGATTGTTGCCCCAACCTCTTTGGCTGGCCTGACTTTGCATGAATCTCATGATCTCTCTTGTTAAGCAAGCCTCCTGTCTAAAGGATGGTCTGCTGTCCTCTTTTCTTCCTTTACATGTGCCTACAATGACACAGTATTATTTCTCTTGCTTGATGACTGACTGGAAATAAATTGCCTTCCCTTCTTCAAATAAAGTTGCATTTTCTCTGAAACTGGGCTACTTGACAGCAGTTCTCCAAAAGGCAGTGGTATTACTTGAAAATTGACATGCAGAAGAGAGGTGGTGTTAAAGGGTTCTATTGATCTCATAATCTTTTCCCCTCAAACTGATTAATTCTGGAGTATTTGACTTTTTAAGTAAAACGTTATCTCATTTTTAAAATCTGAATTCAGAAAGGTCATTGGACTGGAAAAGTTGAGCAGGTGTGAAGTGAGTGCATTTACAGATCCTGTTCTACTCTTTTCTAGGGGTGAAGCAGTGGAGCCATATGAGATCCTCAGCACGTTTCCCCTTCAGGTGTATAACAACGATGCTGTGAGCCTGGAGGAATGTGGGCTGGTCCCCAATGCTTTCCTTCTGCTGAGGAAAAAACTCTCTCCAGCAAAATCAGGAGAGGAACAGCTGTAATGGTTCACAGTAGATGATGCATCAGACTTGGCTGCTGCTCAGCTGGGAAGTTGTGTGCCTTCTTCTCCTTCCCCAAGGTAGCTGCTCAGATAAGAGCAAACGGCCCAGTCGTATGAGGGCGGGTCCAGTGCGGAAACAAATAATACTTGTAGTTCCAGCTACACAGGTTAAATCAGCCACCGTGGCTTATTCCCCCCATGCCACCCCCCCCCAAAGTAAAACAAGCCAGGGCAAACTAAGTGACTGTTGAACAGCTTAAGTATAGAGCCTTTGTGCAACACTTTATTTCCTATCCTGATGGAGGTTAAGACTTTAATCTTGTTTGTCCCATTTTACCCAGCCCCAAAGGAACTAAAATAAGTTGGCCTTTATTACTATTCCTTTAAGAATGTTGGACTGTTTCCACAAGAAAAACCAGCTGGGCTGTTGATGCCAGCTCTTGATTTCTTGAGCATTGCAAAGCTTTTGTAAAACACAATACCAGATTGGGGCCTGCATAACCTCCACCAAGATATGGCACCACCTCCTTTGTACTCCAACTTTGTAAATGCTAGGTGGGCAAACCTGGTGAAGCAGGAAAGGCTGAAATTTCTGGATCCTCTTCTAGCCTATGAGGACATCCTAAAAAAATAATAAAGGGGTGGGGGAGAGCTTTCTCTGGGTGGGCAGATTTAGTTTATGGAGCAGAAAAGTACCTGAAGCAAAGGAGGACCAGAGTGATCCAGCTATTCTTTCTGGAAGAGCTGTGCCTGCGAGGGCTAACTGGAAACGCTTGAGTTTTCCTCAGTTGTCCCCCTCTGGATGTCATGAATTCAGCTCCCAACTGTCCTCTAGCCAGCATGCCTTTTGGTTCTTCAGCTGGGAGATTATGGGAACTGGAAGTCAGCGTATCTGAATAGGAGTTGAGTGGGAGGGACCGAGCACAGTAACGCAGCCAGCTGCAGCCAACCCCCTTCTCATTGGGAGTTTGCTTCACTGTTTAGGAGAATGTGCTTTTTTACAACTTACCTAAGCATTTTTATTGCACATTGTGGATTTTGGTTCACATGAAGTACCCAGATAGTTTGTTAATTTAGTGCCCCAACTAAGCTTATTTCTGTATGTTGTCACTAGTTTTGTGCCCTCTGGGTCCCATTTTTATAAACAGGTTAATTTACCTGCCCCTTTCTGGCATCTATTTGGATGAAGGCTTGAAGCATTAAGCAAATGGCATCTTCTGAGTTCGAAAGAAAGCAAGCTGGATTTCTCCAGCATCCAAATCTTCTGCTTGTGCTGTCCTTCCTCCCTTGGGGTTTGGACCTTACAGAATTGTACCAGGGTAGGGTAGAATTATGCATTGGAATCCCCCCCCCCCACCTTGTAGCAGCAGTTACTTTCATGAAGAAAGCTAGATAAGCAAGTAGAGGGGTTTAATAATTAAAGCACGTGTTGCCAGCAACCGCACCTATAGTGGCATGATGTTATATTAGCCCAGGCTTTCCATGTGCAGGGTCTTTCTGACAGGCAAGACTATCTTAAACAACTACCATTCCTCCAAAGCCGGCCACAAGTTGTGAACGTGTATTTGTTAAGTGAAAGGTATGCTAGATGCTTTTTCTGAACTTTAAAAATCAGTTCTTGGTGCTACTAATCCATGGTTGTTTCATATACTTACTTTCGCTGGCTGCATGCTACATGCTTGCAATCAATTCAAGTGGTATCTTCACTGCAAAAGCTGTGATGTGGATGAATGCTTCATTGTCCACAAGAATATGTCTGTAACCAACTAAAATTGCCTATCGCCATGGGCCCATAAAAATTGACAAATTGTGGTAGCTATTAGGGCTAGGTTTAGGGCTGATGGCTGCCATCTGGTGGTCATCTGGAATTTTACAAAACAGATGTGGTAACCCTAATCTCAAGTGAGGGTGATCTCGTTAGGGAGACCACACCTAGTCTGTAAAAATCTAACATGAATGCTGGGGCAAGTACCTTGCCATTGTTCCCAGTTGCAAAAAGCAGTAAATTGGCTCCCAGTTTCTAAGACTCGGTGCCAATCTCCAGATACTTAAAAATAGTGATGCTGAGTTTTCACCAGGATTTTTTAAAAGTATTCTGTATGGTGGTATTTGGACTATAAACTCCCCACAATATTCCTGTTAGACAATGCCCTGATTAATACAATATGCTCAGACAAAATTTGCTTAACCATTGTATACTGAATAACTCTTAATTGGTTGAATTCACATAACAAGCCAAGCCAAAATATGGTTTAGGGTTTTGGTTTTGCATGTTATGTAAACTCTGATGTACTTCTTCTTTTCCCTTTCTCTACCTGAACAGTAAACTCATTCTCCAATTGTTTATCTGTACATAACCAAAACAGCATTATCTACATACAAGAGGGAAGTTGTAGTAAGTACAACATAGCCATAGCCCAATTGAGTTTCCCAGCTACACTCAGTATAGGTGGGGGAAAAAACGAACAAGGGAAATGGTGTGTAGCACTGAAGTCTCTTTCCCGGAAACAAAAGGAAGTGGGGGACAATTTTAATGCTACAAAAAGTGCAGTGTCTTGGCCTTACTTTTAAAGTATGTTCTATGTCTCTTGTCCAAGATGGCTGCAGAGAGCCAAAACACTCATTGCTATAGGTGGCAGTTGTGCCAAAGACTTCCTCGTGCTACTGAGAGTGTTCTTCTGGCACATTTAGGGTTGTTTTTTTAAAAGACAACATTGCTCAAGTATAACAATGAAAGTAATTGAGTTGCTAAGAATTAGAAAACAGATTTCCAAATGAATGAACAGAGTAGCATCTAATTTCTGTGTCTAACCAAACCAATTTTTTAAAATACCTTTTTAAAAAAAACACACACGCGCACACAGAGAACACTATCATGGAGGTTTTTAGCAATATTTAATGGCATCTCAACAAAAAATGGCTGTTTATAAATTTTGCTTTCAGAAAGAAAGGCAAAGAAAATGCACTTGGTCCATGTTTGCAAAAAGGCAGTTCCAAAAGGGGAAGGATGAAACAGCTGATGCCAGAACAGAGCTGGAATCGCCTTCCCCTCTTGGGGAGCAGGGAAGAGTTTTCCACTGCCATGTGGAAAACAGGGAAAAAGCACTAATGGAATACGAGAAATATTCTTGCCATCCTCTCAAGAACCACTTTCTTAAGAAAGGCTGAGCTACATCACTATGTTTTAAGACAGGTACATACACAAACTCACCCACTCCCTGGCAGAGAAGGGAACTGGAGCGCAAAACCTTGTGCAGTGCTTTTTGCATTGCTGGGTAACAGTAATAATAATAAGAGCAGATATCTGCTGCTCTCATTTCCTGGATTAGAATGAAAAAGGAACTACATTTGCACATCTGAGGACATGTGGTGATAAGATGCGAAGCAACCCTGGAAGGGCAGGCTGAGCTTCAAAAAAGGGGGGGGGGGCAGAAAGGTTGGGAAAAGCTCTGCTTTCAAGGTTCTTAGAAGATTATCATCAGTCTACCCCCATAGGCACGAGGAGACAGCCCAGCTGCATTCAAAGGAATGAGCCAGTCTTTGGAGACCGTACTGAAAGAGGGAATGCAATTCAGAGGCAGTTGGAGAAGAGGTTGGTCGCACAGAGCTGACAATTGCTTGGGAGGTGATCCATCTGGAATGCAGAATTTCAAAGTCCTGGGTGGTTTTCATGTGGGGAGGAGGGATGGGGCAGGGAAGAAACATGCTCAGGCTAACTTCAGGAATTCCTGCAGGGTGTTCTGTTCCACTGCTTCCACAAACAGTTCGTAGTCCTGCCAGATGGGAGAAGAGCAAACGAATAGGGAAATATGCAATTAAAGGCTAAAAATCTCCTAGCATCAGACCAAAACTGTCTCTGCTGTCAAGGCATAAAGCAGGAGAAGAGCAGCTTTCATTACCAAATGTTCAAAGCCAGCTAAGGACTTGTTCTTGTGTATCCAAACAGATTATATAGCCGTCTCCTTTGTAATCCTCTCTAGATGCCTATCTTCACTTACAACTGAGAGGTTAATCAGATGTCAAAAGTAATGTTTGATGTAATATAAATTTAATTATACTTACATTGCTTAAATACAGTTGATGCTATTATCCCCCTTTCTTAACTTCCCTTTCTGTCACATGAAAAATAATGATTTGGTGGCAACATCTGCATGATCCCTGGGAGAAATAACTAAGACTTTCTGAGATAAGTGGCTTGTTGGTGCTCTAGCTTAGACATCAGCCTGGGTGTATATCCAGTCACAACTACTGTGAAAGCCACAAGTACCTTATATCTTCTCCGCTATTCTTCCTTCCTTTCAAAGCTATTCTATCTGATACAAACTGAAACACTCCTCACTACAAGCCTTTAAACAGGATTTGGCCCAATGCCAGGGACAGGACCACAGCCTTCATGATTAATACCGTCCATAAGTGCTAGATAATGCCCAAAAAAACCTTTTTTCACAGAACAAAGCTATCAATCACTTTGACATGATGGAATTTTCACAAATGAGAATAAATGCCTTTTAACCTGGAAGATGTCACTTGTCAGCATCAAATGTCATAAAATTAAGGCACATTTTAGAGACACTTTCAGGTGGAGGGAAAACAAGAGAGAGTATCCTTATGTCCCACAGGGCTACCTGTGCAAATGACCCTCTGACTTTGTCAGGAAATGGCTCAAGAGCATAATTCAATTTAGGCTGAAGTCAATATTCATGTTCCTCTCAAAGAGATGCATTACCAGAGTCCCTTATATTTCCTCCTGCTGTCAGCAAGCCAAATAACTCTCCATCACATTTAAATTAATAATTCATTTTATATTCTGAGACATTTTGTAATAAGCACCTAAAAGGGCATGACAGTGTATGGGAAAAAAATGGGCTTTCCCCTTCCTGTCCTATTCACTGTCCAGTTTCAGACCAAGACCAGCAAGACAACAGCTTTCTTTTAATTTCCTCAAGGGCCTGGTAGCATGTGCTATTTTTTTTTTAAAGTTTAGAAATAGCAAATGTTGCCCTACCACTTCATGTATGAAAAAGGACTGTTGACAAAAATCCATCTAAACATTTGTCAGAGGAGCCTAAATCCCCAGTTGCAGAACCCCTCCAGATGTTGATGAACTACAACTCCTAGCAGCCCCAGTCAGCATGGCCAATATTGAGGGATGCTGGGAGTTGTAGCTTAGCAATATTTGGAGGAGGAGAAGCTTCCCTTCCTCATTCTAAATAACACACGATATCACAAGCAAGTGTACTGCTATGGTCTTATATATTGTTACTTTGGGCTACTTCATGCACAGCCCTTGGTCATGCAGGCCGTTCATTCATTCAGCATGAATGCTGAAATCTAGGCCTAGTCACAAAATGAGGACTCGGAACCAGTACTGCATCCTGTGAATTGTAAACCTGCCTCTATATAAAACCACAAGTTAGTTACTAAAAACCAGGATTTCCAGCTGGCATAGCCAAGAGTCCTGCTGGCTAGGAATTCTGGGTAACACAGACCTGACCTGCATAGAAAGTACAGAGAGAAGGGTGACGCTAATACTGGTTTAAAAGGGGCCAGCAGAACTGAACAAAGTCCAAGTTAAAAGCAAAAGAAACAATGAAGCCAATAGATAAGCAGTTAATGTAAATTGTGATTAGCCAACCTTGGCTGATCTTTGAAAAAGGGGGAAAAGATGGCTAAGCAGGGATGGGCATAATATTCTGATGAGAGCCCACCAGGGAATCTCAGGATTGCTGCTTAGACTGGGAAGTTAAAACAAAGCACCATGGAAGAAGTCAGTGGCATTGGCAAACAACTTCTGTATTGTTGCTAAATGCATGGATATGCACATGCCAGGAAGTTAAGCTTGACTCAAGGGTATCTTTACCGTGATAATGACTGGTCCCCTCCCTACTTCCAACTTTTCCTTGCTCTTGTTAAAGGCAAAGAAGCCAGAAATCTTTGGCCATATATTTTAGGTCACTTAAAAATTTACCAGTAGATTTACTTTCAACTGTATAAGAAACCAGCCAGTCCGTTTTGTTGTGAAGGTAGCATGCATCCCTACTTTTTTTTTTGCCTTCGAGTCAGTCTTGACTCCTGGAGACGGCCTGGACAAGTCCCTGCAGTTTTCTTGGCCTTACTACATTATTAATACACAAAGGTATGGTGAATAGCCTCATGAACCAGGATGCATTCAAGCAGATCATTCTTTAATGAGATGCAGAACTTTAAAGTTCCTGCTGCTGTCACATGGAAAACTCTCCAAACTGATATAAAATACAGCATGTACTACCATGCCAATGGCCACTCACCCCGCAGTAGTGGTCCCCATTGAAAATCTGGGGAGGAATGGCTTTCGGGTTGCCTGATTTGGTCCTCATTTCTTCCCGCAGGGCATTATCTTGAGAGATATCCACCAGGTTGTACTTGATATTCTTTCCATCCAAGATCCTGGTCACTTCGCTCTGCTGGGATTTGATCTGTGGGGCACACATATCAGTGGGGGGAAGGAAGAAGAGGGAAGAGGATGGATCATCCTGCACTGGGATATGCAGAGAAGGCAGCGATCCTATACATCAAGGCACCTTGTAATACTAAGAGCCGGAGGCAGGGTGGGGCAGAGGCTACTCCAGGTGAGTGAATCCAATCCTGGCTAAATACAAGCAGAATCCGGGAGGTGCCAAGGCCTCCACTAATGATACTTCCTGTGTCAAGGAGATGGCAGGCCCTCACCAGGGAGGCAGAAGAGGATGGTTCTCGCTGGCTGCATCTGGAAGGGAGAATCCACGCCTGGAGGTGGGGAAAGAGCCTTTGTAAAGGAAGATCCTCCTTCCCCTTTGTCACAGGATTGGACTTCTTCCCGTTCAGATTTTCCTCAAATTGCTCAGACGTCTCCACTGGCGTGGGAGGAATTTGGAACCGAAAAGGAGCGCTCCCATTACACTTAAGGAAGGGCGAGGGAGCCACCCTCTTGGAAAACGTAACGGGAGCAGAAGCCCACCTAAAGCTAGGAGGGAGGATTCAGAGGCCAGCGCGCATTTCCGCCCTCCAGATGTCCTGGCTGGGGGACGACGAGTCAGTCGAACGCATCTGGGAAAAGACCTGGCTGGGGGAGGCGAGAGGTGGAGAGACGAAGGCGCAGCGAGAGCAGGCTCGTTTCGGGTGGAGGGCGCAGGCAGCTGCCCCAGGGGAAGGGGGAGACCCACCCCCGCGAAGGGGGCGGCTCCGACATCTTGCGCGGGCGGGCGCTTAGGGAGGGGGCTGTGCTTTGCTTACCTCCCGAGAGCCGGTCACCGAAGTGCTGTAGACCGTGAGGCAGGCCATGGCGCTCGCCGCTTCCAGCCGCTCCCTCTTCTTCGGCTGCCGGATGGTGGAGAGATGGATCGGGAAGCGAGCGAGTGGGCAGGGCTCCGTTGCCGCCCAACCCCGGCCGCACGTGATCGCAGCGAGACCAATGGGGCGAGTGGCCGCGAGCAGGCGGAACAGGCGGCGCTCCGCCGGCGAAGCTGCGGTCCGAGGTGGCTGGCCGGGGGAGGGTCTGTGGGGCCTCGCAGCCCTTCCCCTTTCGGTCGAGAGCTGCGGCCGAAGGCTCGGGCGCGCCCTGTCCTGCCCGGCCCTGCCCGTTCGGGCCTCCTTGCAGCGGGCGACTGTCGAGGAGTCACTCGCCCAGAGCGCGGCTGGGGTGGCTGCCAAGTAAGGGGGCGTTTGCAGGCGCGGAAGGCGTCTGACTCATCCACTGGCAGTGCTTATTTGTGTATTTCTTTCTTTTTCTCTCTCTGGGTGTGTGCAGATTCAGTCGTAGTCGCTACAAAACAATTGCTCCGCTGTTCACTAAATTTGTAATGCAAGCCTGTTGCTTTTTTTTTTTAACAATAAGTTTTTTATGCTTATTTGTGTTGCTCGCTGCAACTGCTTATCCGACCTTCCTATTTTCTGCTCGTTTTATTAGCAAAGATGGAAAATGGCAGCTGTAAAAAAAAATCACTCTGGGATCTTTTTGCTTCTGCATCAAAGAAAATAAAATAGCTGGCCACGATTATGCTTTCACCATTAGTAAAAGTAGATTTGATTGCCTTAAGTGCCAAATGCATTCCCAAGGGAATGTGTTTGGGCTCCACTCTCCTAGTACTTAAGAAAATAAGCTTCTGTTATTTTAATAAAACTTTTTAAAGTTTTGGGTCTGATTTTATTGCAGCAATTTTATTGTTACATTTTATATTTTGTGCTGTTGTAAGAAGCCCTGAGTGTTTGCATAAATAAAAATGTGGAGTATAATTTCAATAATAAATATTTTTAATTTCTCATTTAAGAGTTGGAGATTAAGTCAAAAAAGCAGGGCTGGAATTCTAAACACTCCATATACTTTGATTAAAAGCTGTAGCTAGGCCAACTCTACCAAAATAAAAGCAACCAATAGTTCTTAGAACGAACCTATTTTTGTTTTTTAAAATAAATTTAATTTCCTTTGGAAGAAAGAGATGTTAAAACAATGAACACAGTACAGCACCATAAAAAAAGAAAAATATAGCTAAATTGGGGTTGGTAAAAACGTGAAGTAGAAATTGTGTAATAAACTACAATCCTGTAAGTGAAACTGAGTGCAATCTTTGTGTTAATGATGTACTTTTAAAAAAGAAAAAACCCACTCTTTTGTAATAAAAATAACGAGCATATAAACAGATTATCCTTGTCTGCAAGCAGCAACAAAATGTTATACCCCTGAGAGTTTTTTCTCCCTGTACAGAAACTTCAAATCATAATCTCTGAAATGCTGAGAATAAAGCAGCTACTCCTGTCACAATCTCTGATCATAGCTTTACAAACTTTCCTTCCTATTTTCTTTTATTAAATAGCCTAAATGATAGGCTATTGAATTTGTCAAAATACAGAATACTAGCTGTTGCAGCCATACTGCATCTGGAGTGTACCAGAGTTTGGGAAACAGCTGTCTAAAAAACAACAAATGTCAAACACTATGTGGACTGTGACAGGGGTGTGCATTATCGCCCTTGTTATTTAATATATATTCTAAAGCTTTATAAAAATGTCAAGAAGGTATAAAAATTAATGGCATAGCAAACTTATGTTGTGCAGATACTATATTAGCAAATAGCAACCAAGGTTTACAAATTTTACTCAATTAGATTAATGGAGTAAATGTTTCTCAGAACAAAAATATAGTTATCAGCAAAATCCATGAACCAATTATAGGAAAATAAATGCAGAAGGTGCAGCAGTATAAATATTTGGGCTCTGTTTTTAATGACAGATGGAACCAGAGTGTGGCTATAAAGGGTAGGATTGAAGAGGCAAGAATAGCCTTTTAAAAAATGTTTGCTGCCAGGTTTTAAGATTAGAACTTTGCTGATGGATTGTATGCTGTTAGGTTTTGCCTATTCTTTTCTTAAGCAGTAGAAACATGGAAAATAATACGGTAGATAAAAATGCCAAATCCGGTCTAAACATTTGGCTGACTGTGCGATGAACAATAACAACAAAGATAGTATACCAATAGTAACAGGCGCCTTGGGTGCAATCCTAAAACATCTGGAGCACCACTTGAACACCATCTTGGCATTGACAAAATCACCATCAGTCAATTGCAAAAGCTTTACTTGGAACAGCTTACATCCTGCAACAATACCTTTAACACCATCAAAAAACATCTGCCTATCCCAAGTTCTTGGGAAGGACTCAATAGGTGGATAAAAATACCAAATCCAGTCTATACATCGGTCTGACTGCAAATAATAATAATAATAATAATAATAATAATATTTATATGTTCCCCAACTCCCAGCAACTCTGGGCAATTAAATAATGATCAAGGGAATAGGTCTAGGACCCTAGTGCAATGAGAAATATCCACTTTGACTAATATGAAGAAAGATTCAAGGGGTTGTCCAAAATATGTCCTAGTTTCAAAAGAATAAATAGGACTGTCACCAACCTCTTTACAGGAGACAGCATTAAATGAAGTAGTTTATCATAAATGGCTTGTTTACTAAATTGCACAATATTCATATACCTCGTTAAGTACCCGCATCTGCAGCACTGGGATCATTGCAAGGGCTCTATCAATAGAATGGAGAATGCTTAATTTATCTCATTTGAATTCTCTCATTTGAGTAATTTCCACCAGTAAACATCTGATATGTTGCAGGGACATACTCAGCTTTCTTTCCAAGATCTAAGAGCAAGAGTAGACCATGTACCTGCCTTCACCACTGATCATGCTACCTACAGCTGACAGGAGTTCATCAACATCAGTAGCCACCATTGAACATACTTGTCCTAATATAAGGCCTTTTTGTAAAGTGCTGGCACAGCATTCAAGACCTCTTCCTTCAGCTGCATTCTACAACTCCGTGGAAGAAGGCACATTAATCTGGTCTGTCATAAGGACTAACCAGTTAAATTATTACCTTCCTGTTTCATAGAAGGGTTAGTTTTAAGATCCACCTGATAGCTTATATTCTTTCTATTCCAATGCATAAACCTAATTGCCAACATTGCAACAGTATCAGAATTCAGTTTCTCTCTTTCCAAAGGTTTATTTCTAGGAGAATTAAGGCATTTCAACATTTGAATCCATACATTCTAAAATATCAAGTTAATGTTTGCATAGAGAACAGTGATATGAAAATACAGTTTAAAAAGTGCATCTGCATGAAAACATGTTAACCCATAATGGCACACTGACACTGAAACTGTCCATGCCACTAGCAGTGGTCATATCCTTCCACATTGTTAGACATATGGGGAACCAGCACAGGCTTTTGGAGATCTAAAGCATTTAAGGAGAAATGCATTAAAGCCTTCCATAATTTCAGCATAACATTTCTGGTTTCAGGAAGGTATCAGAGAAAACCTGAGACTACTCAACAAGATTATCTTAGAAATTTTGAAAACCTGTTATCAAGACAGATCTTCCTTCACAGTTCAGACTTCCTTTACTACAGCCAATTCAGTTTTTCTACATACGCGCTGCCATATTATATTTGATCCCAACTCATAAAAGCTCTCACAACCTTGCAGAAATTCATTACAAAGATAAAGAGCAGCCTCCATGATTGTAGTGTTTGGAAAAAGTTCTGCCATAAATTACAGAAATGAATGGTGGTGGATGTTTCCCTAAAGGAAGACTGCAGCTGCTAACAGGAACCAGCTCCAGAATTGCAGGCAACAAAAATAAGTCTTTGCCACACCCTTACAGACTTGTTTTCCTTAGAGAGCTTTCCTGTCAAGAGAAAAACTTTTATTTCCTGTTGTGGGAAACATCTTCACCTGAAAAGGTAATAAAGACCTTCTGAAAACTCACCCTGTAGCAGCTTTCACTGATCTACAATCTTAGTTCTCATCTTCCATTTTTTTTTGGCCTTCACTGTGTAATGCAGTTATCACCCATATCTTGAGCGTATCTGTCCGAAATAGCAGTCCGCAAATCTTCAATCTCTTTGTGCAACTGTTTTACATCCTCCAGCTTCTTTGCTAGCGTGTCTGGTTTCAACAAGTCTTTTTCTTTAACAGAACAATGCACAGCTGTAAAATCAGACAAGAGATTCTCAGATTAATTAGTCATTTTCCAGTGAAAAATCAGTATTGGGGATTTACCTCCAAATAGTTTGGAGTGAAACCCTGCACAAGACAAATCTAGAGAGTTACTCAAGAAGCAATCATGCTTGAATAAAATGGAAGAAACAGTTTAATTTTTCCTCGGCACAAAATGTTACCATCTCCTAAGCTCCATAATACTATTAAAGAACACCAACAGGCAAGTTACGACATATGGGTGTCTGAATGGAGGGCAAGGAAGAGCAAGTGACGAGCTGTTCATGGTGACATAATCATACAAGTGCCATGACTTAGAAATGTGAATCAGACATCAGGACCCAAGTAAGTAATGGGAGCATTTGCACGAGGGTGTCACTGGGTAGGCGCTGTCATGGTTTGCTCTGGCAAACCTAGTGACACCGCACTAGGAAAGCTACAAAGGTATTACAATCTCAAAGTATTAAAGACAAAAGGACCATCATCTGTCACTATGGAAAAAAGATTCCTATAACTTACTCTGAATGCCTAACAGCAAAGACAAATTGGGATCTTTTCCTTGAGCCCGCTGAGTAACCACACTATAGACAGAGTGCAAATCCTGTAGGCAGCTGGCCAGCTCACTCTGCAGCTCTTGGGTCAGGCTGGCTGTTTCATCTGACAGTAACTGGCCCTGCTCCATCTGCCGGAGGTGCTCCTGGAGAGTCAGGTTTTTTTCCATCAGTTCTTGGTTCTGGGCAGACAGCTAGAAATAGATGCAAAAAATCAGGGCCTTCAAAAATGATTCCTGGTTCTTCACTACCCCCTAGTTGCAATTCCGCAGTACTGGGTTTCACAAGCATGTTTGGCAACTTAGGCATCAGCAGGAGCACCCATATTTGTTCTCCTCAGTTCTGAGATCACTCTTAGCATAGTATATGCTGACTATAACACATGGCTGGGAGAAGGAAAAATTACATCTCCAGCAACCTGATACTTGGCTTTTACAATGAAGGAAAGCACAAACTTCAGATTATTGCATTTGTGCTAGCAGGGGAAATAGTGCCCTTACAAAGAAAACTGGAAATATGTAATTATTCTGCCAGGGGACATTCCAATACACTTATGCCTTGCTGCATAGAATAGAACTTGCGATGTGAAGATGCTCCTCAGTGTTTAAAATTTGTCCTCTTTTCCCTACCCCAAGAAGCAAATGCAGTCGATTTTTGATTAAGACAAGGGTAACAAGGTCAAAGACATAGATAAAATCAATTACTATAGTGGGAAATATCACCTAGCATACTCTTAACTAATGCTCCTTAGATATCTTTCAGGGAAGTAAAAATCTGTATAGACCATCTTAGCTTATGAAGTTGTTACAGGTAGTCCTCAAGTTATGACTGCAATTAGGACCAGGATTGCTGTTGCTAAGCAATGCGGTTGTAAAGCACGATGTCACGTGACCACATTGCTTAGCGACAGCAATCCAGGCAGTTCTGGTTGTCATAACTCAGGACGCATGGGTCATTAAGCAGGAAGGGTGGAAGTCCCAGGTAAAGAGCATAGGGCACACGGGGGTGGGGGAGGCCCTGGGAGGCCTGGTGCAGGCTGCAGGCAAGTCAGGGGAGGGGGTGCTCAGTGTGGCGCAAGCTCAGGAAGGCCTGGGAATGAGGGCATGGGGTACATGCGATCACAGGGAGGCTGTGGAAAGAGGGTGCAGGATATGTGCGTGCAATCACAGGGAGGCCACGGGAAGAGGGCATGGGGTACATGCATGTGTGTGTGTGATTGCAGGGAGGCCATGGAAAGAGGGCGCTGGGTATGTGCAAGCAAAGGGGGGAAGGAGGGCACAGTGCATGTGAGCAAAGAAAGGCTGGGTGGGGAGACTTACCCCAATGACTTGTGACCTTCCCTGCTGGCTTTCCATTGACTTTGCTTGGGGGAAGACGGCAGGGAAGGCTGCAAATGGCGATCATGTGACCACAGGATGCTGGAACTGGTGTTAAGTGCAAGCTGGTTGCCAGCCACCCAAATTTGGTTCATGTGACCGTGGGGGCACTGCAACAGCCAGAACTTCAAGGCTCAGTCATAAGTCCCTTTGTTCAGCACTGTCGTAACTTTGAACGGTCGCTGAACAAATGGTCGTAAGTCGAGGACTACCTGTACTGCGTTCTCCATTGGAGTGAAGGAATAAAGCTGCTTTACATATAGAAATTCCTATGAATCTCTGTGATTGATTTGTATTTCATTTATTCAGACAGTTTCAGTGCCAGATTGATGTTAGCAGTCCAACCCTCCCATCTATTCAGAGCAGAAGGGAAAAACAAAATGTGGATTGTGCTGCTTCATCACAATGTCCAACTTCTGACAAAACAGCTATACAACCACATCTCCTGGAGATCAAAAGGATCTCCACTCAGCCTCCTTTTATCACAATATGTTTTTTGTATTACCAAGGAAGGAAATTCAACAGCTAGATGGCACTACATGTAATGCTTACAAGCAGCACTGCAAATCACATCCCACCATGATAACATGATTGTGGGAACCAGCCCTGGTAAAACCAGAGCCTTACTTACGATAATGCAAAAGACTGATAGCATATGTGCTGGGCAAAATAATTTGAATTGTGAGACTACATGCAGTCTCTAAGTCTCATGTAATCCCTCTAAACTGTGCTGACTTTTATTCTGAAGTGACAGAAGGGAGAATTATTTAATACATGGAGAGTAATAACATACTTGTTAACTTAATTCTGTTTTAATTAAATTTAAATCAAATGGAGTTTTTTTCCTTGCTTTACAGAGTTTGGCCCCTAACATCCTACTCAAAGTCAAAGTGCAGGCCTCAATCCAAGAAAGATTATGCACTTCTGAACTAATCAGAAGGAGGGAAGGTTCAAATCAAGCTACAGATTTGAACTGGGAAAAAAAAAAATCAGAAGGATTAGGACACTTTATGCAAAAGAGAAACTACAGTAGTAAACCAGTATAAAGAATCAGACAGCCTGATAATTGGGATAGTTAAACTGCCAACATTTAAAAAAGAAGTTACCTCTTTCACAGCTCTGCGTAGCTGCTGCAATGCATTTTCCTGCCTTAAGGCTTCTGCTCTCAAAGCCTGGGCTGTACCATCATCCTGGGCAATCTGTTCCTCCAGATCCTAGAAGACAAACAGAAGACAAATTGAGATTATATTGCTGCTAATGTGGGACATTTGTGTGTTGTATCTAATATTTCAACAAGAAGCTCACCTTTACTTGTGAAGATAACTGATCCATTTTCTTCTTCTGATTTTCCACAATCTGAAAAGAATCAAAACAGTCAAATGTTCCCATACATCTTCCAGCAGATGTACCTACTGCTGAATGAATGTGCTTAGAAGCATTTGTACCGTTGCACATGATCCAGTGTAAAGGCCTTGAAAAGTTTCACTCCTGAGGATCATCCCACATACTCAAAATGCTAATTAGTAACATTTATGGGTTCTTTCAAAGGTACTTTACTGCGAATCTGACCTTTCCCATAAAATGCAGCCTTATCTCAAAACCATACTTGCAGGAAAAGATAAACTGCCAAACATCTGTGTTAATGATAAAAAACAGGTATAAACAGTATTTATCCAAGGAAGAGACAGAACAAAATTAACAACCTACATCAAATCTATGCAATGCCTAGCTTTCTCACTTTATTCTCCTAAAGATTTTCACCTCCCCAATAAATGTGTGTGTAACACACACTTGCATATGCATATATGTGTATCTGTATACAGTACAGGTAGTCCTCGCTTAACAACCACAATAGGGACCAGAAAATTGGTCATTAAGCAGTGTGGTTAAGTGAGTCACCACGTGACTGGGCCCAATTTTAGGACTATTTTTACAGTGGTTGTAAAGCGAATCACCACATTGTTAAGCAAATCATCACATATTTAGTGAATCCAACTTCCCCAATGGACGTTTTTTGCTGGAAACCAGCAAACTGTGATATGTGACAGCAGGATGCTGCAACCAATCATAAGTGCAAGCCAGTTGCCAAGCACCTGAATTGCGATCACGTAACCACTGGGCTGGTGCAATGGCTTGCAACAATCATAAGTGCAAGTACAGATCATAAAGCACTTTTTCCAAGACCATCATAACTTTGGACCATCATTAAATGAATGGTCATTAAGCAAGGACTACCTGTAAACATCCACCAGAAGCAATACTAAAAAAAAAAGGACAAAAAATTGAACCAATTACTATCAAAACTAGGTACTCTATTTATAAAACTAATTCTTCACATGCAAATAGCAACAAAAAGATGTACAAAAAGAAGGGAAGGGAAGGGAAGGGAAGGGAAGGGAAGGGAAGGGAAGGGAAGGGAAGGGAAGGGAAGGGAAGGGAAGGGAAGGGAAGGGAAGGGAAGGGAAGGGAAGGGAAGGGAAGGGAAGGGGAAAACAAAATTGGGTGAAGACAAAGAAAAGTGACACTAGACACCAAAGGAAATGGAGAAAAGCCCCATTTAGGGTTTTAAAAAGTGTTAAAATAAACTAGACAAACAGTCCCACTTAAGATACTGGTTAATCTTATAAGACACTGTGAGATGATTTCTGTGTTTGTAAGTGTAGACTACAGAATTAACCCAGGTATGCTTATTTTAAGTGAATGTGACTGTAAGCTTTGATCCTTTATGATATAAAACTTTGACTGAGATTATAATCTTGACCAAGTACATCCCAGTCTCATCAATGAGTACAATATAAGGATACTGATATGTAGGACTGCGCAGATCATAAAGGAAGGGAATAGTGATCTCTGTCACTACAGTGTAAACATCCACTTAAGAGCTCTAATTTCATCTTTGCAGTTACCTTCCTGAGAAGATCGCGTTCTTTTTGCAGAGCATCTTTTTCTCCTTCCTCTCTCTCTATCTCTCGGGCATAATCTTCTGCTACCGAAGGCTTCACGTGCTGCATTTTATCTTGTAAACTAAGAAGCAGGATACTTTCATTACATGGAATGAACTTCATAAACTCACCCTTTGAAAGTGGGTTTCATAATTGCACTTTTAAATCAAATTAGAAACACTACTCCATTCCAAAGACATATACTGATACAAAAAAGCCAACTATTAAAGAGACTCTTCAATCCTGATTCCATATATGTTGAAGTTCCATGTCTGCGAGAAATTGAAAAGCTAAAATTGTCTACAAGCTATGCCCTACCATTCCCACAATCAAACCTAAGCAACAAAGCAAGTTCTCTTACCATAGTTACCAAATCTCCATTGTATTCAAAGAGAAACATGGTGGAAGCAGGCAAATAAAGATGCCTTCAAAGCCTGATCCAGTTGGGGTGCCCCCTCCAGAGCCAAATGTCCTGTGGGGCTGACTTTTGTAAGGTGCCTTGGAAGGATGTGAATCCTAAAAGGTGCAATAAATACAGTATCTTCCAAGGAGAGGCACCCAGTTGAGGAAGAAGCACGTGTTGGAAAGAGAGACAGAAATGCAAACCAAACCAAAAGAATTATCCCTCCTCAAACAGAGAAAGAGATCATATATAATAGTATCTTCCATGATTGCTACACCCAAGCTCTTTTCTAACCCTAAAGCCCATGCACTTTTGACTCTCCAATCATGTCAGGTCACTTTCTACCCTCTTCTTTCTGGGCAGAGGTATCCATACGAGAGGGGCAAATTATGAAATATCATGCCAAAACAATGCAACTTCTGCCTGTTTTGTACATTGATCATAATAATGCACATACAGTGGTACCTCGAGTTACGAACTTAATCCGTTCCGTGACTCTGATCGCAACTCGAGTTGGTTGCAACTCGAGGTAAATTTTCCCATAAGGTTCAATGTAAATACGGTTAATCCGTTCCGCCCTCTGAATTTGGTTGCACCACGAGGCAAATTTCCCCATAAGGTTCAATGTAAATATGGCTAATTCGCCCTCTGAATTTGGTCGCACCACGAGGCAAATTTCCCCATAAGGTTCAATGTAAATACATACGGTTAAACAGTTGCCAAGGCTGCTCTGCATTTTCTTTGGAGCCATGCTGACAAGCACACCAAAAACCTTCCAAACGCCACAAAACACACCACAAGCCTCACCGAACGTCTACTTGCTACCGCGATCTCGCCCACAGGAAGCCGCGACCGCGTGGCAGCAGGGCAAATGGCCGTGGATCCGGTTCGTAGCTCGAGGCGGAGTTCGCATGTCGAGGTAAATTTTTGGGGCAGGAGCTGGTTGTATCTCGAAAAATTCGTAAGGAGGGGTGTTCGTAACTCGAGGTACCACTGTGTTACAAAAGGGTTGGGGTTTGTGTCACGCTTTCATCATTTTGATGAAACTGATGGATTCTGTGAGTGACTGTCTAAGGACTACTCAGTTTACAGATTTTTGAAGTATTTGTTGCTTGATTGTCACAGTTGGCTTTCAAGACCTTTTCCTCTCTCTCTACAATTCCTATCATTAGAATCAGGGTTGAAAGGAGCCATTTGGCCTGCTTAGTGCAGGAATCCAGATTAAGGTATCCTAGATAGGTGGGCTGCCTAGGCTCTGCTTGAACACATCCAATGAAATGGAGCCTACCATCTCTCTGGCTAATCAGTTCCATTGTCTAACAGCAACTATTGTTAACAATCTTTTTCTAAAATTCAACTGAATCTGCTTTCCTATAACTTGAAACCACTATCCCATGTCCTATGTTCTGGAAAGAGAACAGGTCTTGACCTTCTTCTAATTGAAGGTATTTGAAGAGTGCTATCATATGTCCTCTCAGTTGTTTCTTCTTATGGCTAAACATACTTCAGTCTCTCTTCATAGGAGTATTATCCTGCCAAGAACCTCTCTCTTCTTACTCCCATCCCCTTCTCTGACTAACCATGATACTTATTCTCTCCTGTATATACCTGCTGTTCTTGCTATTTGTAGGAAGGTTTTATTGCCAGCAGCACAATGAGCTTCTAGATCATCCTGGAAGCCAACATTCCCTTCTTTTCCTCTACTTCTCTGGTATTACCTGCGCACTGTGGAAAGCAGTTCCATTTCTTTGTGTTTCTGTGCTTCTAGCTGTAGCTCCTTCTCTCGGCAGCCAGTGCGAACACCTCTTAGCTCCCTTTCGAGAGTAGTCACTGTTTCTTGCAAAGTACTAACTGCCTGCTGAGATTCCTTTAACTAAAACATTGGTGGGGGGAGAGAACAAACACATACATCAGACTTAAAGGAATCCCTTCTAGCAACTGGACTATTCACAAAGCTAACACATATATTATGTTCAACTCTGCAGATCTACACTATCCAGCTATTCTTCAAAGCCAGCTGCATCCAGAAGATGCCCTCTACCTGTTGATTTTGTTTTCGATGATCCCCCAACACTGGGAGGTCAGCAACATAGCGCTCTAGAGTCTCAATTCTCTGCTGCTTCTCATGGTTTTGGTCCAATTCTTTTTGGCATTTCTTTTTCAGGTGATCAATGTGCTTGTCTCTGGACTTGATCTGCACAAAAGAATAACATATAGCAGGGGTAAGTAGCAGCACTTTCTATTATTAATTTCAGATGCAAAAGGGCATTGGCCTATAACCCACAAACATTAAAGTACAGAATGGTTCATTACGTAGAACAAAAGGAAGTGATTCTGGGGCACAGCCTACTTTTTAAAAAAAAAGAATCATACTTTGCAGAAACATAGTTATGGAAACCAGCCCATATTTTACAGCGGGGAACATAGATTCAGTTTTCTACTGAAAACTTGAAGCATTGTAATACTCAGAAATCCAGCCTAACTTTGGTGCAATCATTTTGCAAAAATCTTAATGCTTTACCTTTTCCCCCTTTCCTTTCCTAGTTCCTAAAAACATCACTTCCTGTAGCAATCTACTACACAATAGGCTGTGAAATGTATCAAGGCTTGAAGTATGAATACCAGAAGAATCAAATATTATAACAATTTTTCTTTGCTCAGTTCTGCCCAGTGTGAAGTGTAAGAAATATTGTTCTACCCTAAAATGTATTTAGGATGGGGATGCACATACGTATATCTACAGAGGAAAACATGGATAAGCTCACTGTTTTTATGATCAGCAGCACTCACTGAAGCAAAATATTCCATGTTACATCCCTTCACATGTAAATAAGCACACAGTCCTCTTTTTGCAGATCATGTAAAGGGAAACTGGGTGATCTGTTGGGGGTTCATCCAAAAAACCTACCCTTTCTTCTTGTTTCTTCAATTCTACTATATGCTTCTGTTTGGTCTCTTTGTGAGCCTCTTGGATCTGTTTAATACCAGCTTCTGAGGAAGCCAGTTTCCTTTCCAATTCAATCTTTTCCTTATTGAGTGACTCTGTTTTTTCAGTAAACTGAGCCCGTAAAAATATATTCTCCCGCTCTAACTCCTGCAAAAGATATTAAATGAAGATAGTAATAGCCAAAGCATTTCCTAAAATCCATACCCATCATCATAATCATAAAAGAATAATTGCTCAAAGAACTTTAAATGCGAGCTTAGTAAACACCGAGGACAAGAATAGAAACACATCAACGGTTGAAGGAGGAACAGAATATCTCATTTTCCTCAGTGCTCAGCAGAGAATCAAGTAGGCTTCCATGCTTAGGAAACAAAATACAGTGAATTGCTATTAGACAAAAAGAACACTCTACAGCCCTGTCAGCAGGTAACTTATTTACAAAATTTTAGCCAATACTGCAGGGAATTAAAGGTTCCTGAACTAGCAGATATAGAGCGTGTCTCTTCTCCGCTCGTGCCTCCTCCAATCCAGCACTTATTTAAAGTTCTTTTTCCAAGAGCATATTTCAAGCTACACCAGTTATAAGGGCTACCTGCATTCTGAGCAGATACATGTCTCCATAAGGAGCAGGATGGCCATAGAGGGCACTGTGGACTTGCAGCTCACTTTCTCGTAGTTTCTGCTCCAGCTGAGAAATGTGCTGTCTCTGCCTATGAGAATAAACCCATACAGTATATTAACACTTACAAAATTGAAAGTCTAAAAGAGAACATGAGAGGGCTGTCAGTAAAATGGTTAAATATCATTTATTTCTTCATGTTCATAACTGAAAGACAGAAATCAATACACAGGCTCATAGACTGATGAATGGGGAAATGCTAACAGAGAAAGAGGTTATCCACCTCCCTGATTCCTCTCATAAATCAATAAAAGCCAATTAAATGCACTCAGGACAAATCACAACTCACCCTAGAAGCAAAAACTTCACTATCTTAGTTAAAAGACAAGCTACATCTTAGCATAACCAGAAGAGGCCATACAATTCAATTTAATTACTTTTTGTCCTTTTTAATTAATAGAGAGAAGGAAACCTCATTTAAAAGATGAGTGTTCTTCCCCATTCCTGTGCTTTTGACACAGCAAACACCAACAACTGTTTGTTCAACTGTTTGGGCAAAAATATTCTTGAGCTATTTAATTTCTTCCTTAGAAATATATAGCATAAGTTTAGCCACTCATAAGTAAGTTCAAGAGTATTCACTGAAGCTTATTTTCTTATCAAGGTGCCTAGGATTACAATGTTAGCCTTTCTATCAATATGAAATACAGTCTGAGCATTGTTACTTTCTAGTGAAAAAACCTACAAGATAAACTAATGTTTGATCTCCTACCTGTCAATGAGAATTTCTTTCTCCAGGAGCAAATTTTCATTAGCGTTCACAATGCCAATCCACTGAGCTGGATCAAGTGTGTGCACTGGAGTGCTGTTCACCAAAGGATAGTAACAAGTAGCTTTATTTTGCAGCTGGAATCATGAGGTTCAGAGACAAGGCATGAGATTTAGTTCTCAAAGAGAAAGTCAGTGTTAGATTTTGTTCTTTATTCTCTCCTCAATGTTAAAACATAGAAGGCTCATATTTCAGCCCATTTCCAAACACCCCAGGGCATATATAGGTCTCTCTGATGTAATTTTAGAACATTGTGTGCCACTACAAAGCACCCATTTGAAATAATGAAACAATTACCTTGCGTGCCTAGAAGACAATGCATATTTTATGGCAAGGCTCCTTAAAACAAATTAATAAGTCTCTCCATTCAGAAAATAAAAGTCAACTTATGATACACAGTAGCAACATATAGCTCAACAAAGCAACCCTGAACTCATTAGACCTACCTCTTAATTCTCAATAATTTAGTTCTGCCTTAATATTGCACTTGGGCTGACATAAACAATATAATTAATATGACTCTGGATCAATCACTGTATATTGCAAATGCACGTTTCTTTTGGCTGTGTCTCCAGTATTTGAAGTTGGCTAAAATAATTATTATACAATACTCATAAAAGAAATCTACTGATTTGCAGTCATGTTGATATTTTGTTTGTCAACACTTGACCTGTTTTTTTTTTCAACCAAGGGGCAAGGAAAAAGACTTTCAAGCAATGTCATAATAGTGCTTGGAGTTATTTTATTTATAACAATTTTAATTTCTCCCCCTCCCCCAATTTTTCTTTAAATTGTTACTAACAGCCATCAATTCCTTGCTTTCTTTCCTAAGGGTTTGATTCTGTAATAAAAGCACATTGGAGATTATTTTTGCAGAGTACTGAATGCCCCCATAGTATACATCAAGCTTTTAAATTAAGACACTTCTAAGGATTCCCCCCCCCCTTTCGGCATTTGTTTCCTTTGAGAACTATATGCAACCACACTAGTTGTGGTCTATACACTCAGGGGCCTCGGCATAAAACAGTTACAGGGAGAAAGGCTGACATTTAAAAATGGAATGCCATAACCCTACCATCTCTATGGATATTCATTTCTATTTTTCTCAGATATATTGCAACAGTATACCTAGGTAACATGCTACTGTGAATTACTATTTTTTTGTTCTAGAATAAAGCCATTCTCTTATGAATGCAAGCACTCCCTTCAGGCAGAGAGTTTAAAATAATTTACCTGCATCTGTTCCAGTTGCAGTTGAACACAATCTAGATGTTGTTTCCAGGCACTGTGTGCACAACTCTCATGTGGATGTAGTGTACAAGCTTCCTGCTTCCAGGTCTGAGATTGAGCAGCCAAAGCAGTAGAAGGCATACTAGCAGGATTAAGGCCCAAGGATACTTGCTTTCCACAGACTCTATTGGAATCTGTTGATGGTTTAGCATCCTGAAATATTTTATTTGATTCTTTTTCTAGACCAGCAGCAGTGCTATTTGAATTGCCTGAAGTATACATCTGGAGTTGGGACCAAGGACCAACAGAATGCCTATCTGGAAAAGAAGAGTAGGTGACTCTGGCATCTAGGTTGATGGGTTTCTGAACACATTCCATACTTGACTGACCAGAATTACGAAACAAGGAGTGATTGCAACCATTTTCCACCAAAGTCTGATTCACACAAAGAGGATTCCGGTGGACCACCTGGGATTGCCTCAGAGTATCAGAGTCATAGTTGGACATCAGTCCTCCTGTGTCACCCAATGAATTTGGCAGGGAGGGAGCCAAAGTGGTCTGAGGAGTGCTTGATTCAATTGCTAGACAAGGTGATCTGTCCAACGTGGAGGGCATGACATGTGCTGTAGGAATAGCCACTTGGGTTTTGATGGGTTGAAATGAAGAACCATAGTTGGAATTGCTGGATGCTAGAAAAGAAAAACAACATGGGAATTAAAACCAAAACATTATAAATCAGCTGATATTTCACTTACCCTGGTTCTTGCATACACCGAGTATCTAGAAAATTGTCCAAAGTAGACAACTACTATTTATAGTAGCCAGGCCCCTTAAAAAAAATATAGTTAGCTTTCCTAATGTACAAAGTGTTGTCACAAATAATAAAATCTAGACAGGCAAGCAGATTAAGCTTTTTTGATTAAATGAGACTTTGTAACCATATAGCGTTCTAGTAGCTCATAAAACACAATTTAAAGCCTTAGAAAATGTCAAAACTTACTTAGGAACCAGGACCTGAGTTCTTAATTAAATTTCCGTCCACTGAACTTAAATCTTAATTTGTTTCCAGCTATGTAAAAGAGCAGGCTGCTATTCCAAAGAAGCAGTTAGCTAGTTACTGCTACGAAAATGCAGTAAATGATTCCATGTTGGCACTAGGCTCTTCTGAAAACAAGTGTATGTTTTTGCCAATGACTATATGGAATAAGAAGGAGTTGAATACTGAAAATACTGACGTGGAAATACCAGAGCTAACTAGATGGACGTATGAAGTTATTCTTAGTAACTCTCAGGTTTCAGTACAGGAAAAACAACAGCAGCTATGCTAAACTGCAAGGAACATGGTCTTCTCACAATGTTTCCTTCTCACAAGATTCTTGGCTACCACCATATGCATTTCAAACTTATATGTAACACCAAATCAGATTATTAGAAATGCAAGTTGAATGTGATGTTACCTTCAAATGAACTGCTAAGATACATTTTTTTTAAAAAAACATAAGAATGGATTAATCAGAAATTTGTTCAAGAAGGGAATGCAGAAGTGTAGTTTAGTGCTATTTACATTTTAGTAAGAGAGAGCCAGTTTGATCTAGTGGCTGAGATGCTAGACTAGGAACATGGAAACTTGAATTCTCATCCTACCATGGAAGCCAACTGGGTGACCTTGGGTTAGTCATTCCCTCTCAGCCCCAGGAAGAAGGCAATGGCAAACCACTTCTGAAAAAATATTTCCAAGAAAACTGCATGGACTTGTCCATGTAGTTGTCAGGAGTTAATTCTGATTTAAAAGGAAAAGGGAAAAAAAAACCAAGCAAACAAATAAAGGGGGGAAATGCTAAGTCTTTCTAGGAAGAATATCCCCGGCACTAAGTGATACTTGCTGCTTAATGTCTAATAGGAAAAGTACTTGGAGAAAGATATCCAAATATTAAAGGAACTGTCAGGCTAGCACATGCAGAAGGAGACAATTCTTTAGATAGTTAGGGTGCATGCATGAAATTAAACTGCCTTTCAGATCTCCATGCCTGAATGTATAGAGGATACAGAATGGTGAGGATGAATCTCTGAATGGGATTCACCTAACTGATCAGACTAACCTTTAATAACCTGCATAAATTGTTATGATTGTTCTTCAGTTTATTGGTCCTCATGGAGGACATTATGTTACCTCAAGACTTTTATAATTTCATCTAATAAAGTGAGCAGAAAAACTTTAAAGGGACTCTAAGCATTAAGGTATTAAAGTGAAAATTTACCATCGTTATTGCTTGATGAGGAGACTCCAATAAATGTTCCCCCAGAGGCAGCCATTCTTGATTTGATAGAGCTTCTCTCTAGAACTTCAGACTGATCTGGAATTTTCAGACCTGTACCTAGGGAGTTGAACTTAAGAACAACAATATAAGACCTGGATAAATATAAAAAGGTAAAGTCTCTCCTGAGTCAAGCTTCAACTCTGGGGACTGTTTTCAGATTTCTATTTGGATCAGCTCTTCAAAGCTGTGGTGCAACCAGAGCTATGTAGAATCTCAGAGGCAGCTGGTTCAAAGCTCTCCCACTGGTCTGAAATCTTCCCAAACATCATGTATGTCCAGAAGACGCTTGACCAGGATAGCTTTGGAAAAATATATTATGTATAAAGAACCCAAGAAGTCTTCAGGAAGCTTACGTATCAGCTGACTTCTGAATTAAATTCTGGTTGGTTACTCCATATCAGAATTTGCAAATAACAAACCCTGGTTTGTAATTCTGCAAACTGTTTTTAGCACGTTTAACAGCCACACTAACAGAGAATAGCAAAAAAGAAGCCAGTGTGCAGTGCAGACCAATAGGCAACATCATGAGCCAAGATATTTGTTTAGTCTTCTATAAAAAGAAAGTGGCTAAAACTGTGTGAGTTTATAAAGACCAACAGATTTATTGTATCATCATTGCAATTTTTTTCCTCCCAACGCTACCTACTCAATATTACATGTTTTGATAATACTTCTGAATTCTTTCCCTCTTATTCAGCTAATTATATACAGAATACTTATGTCTCCCAACTAAGGATGAACATTTCATAAACCTGACAACAGAGATCTAATCCATGAAAGCTTATGCTGCAACGAGTAAATGTCGCATGTGCATTATTTATACAAGTGCCAGAAGATTTTGTTGTCTTCCAGCCTAGTTTGAGCCTGCAGTTCTGTCCAGACTTAGCTGGAATTAACTCCTACTGAACTTGAAAAAACTTATTGGCTGTGTTCATACAACATATTGACCTAATTACTGAGGTCAGGTTTGTACAATACAATAAACCAGCGGTTCTCAAAGTGTGGTTTGCAGACCCCAGAGACCCTTTCAGGGGGGTCCATGAAGTCAAAAAAATAAATATTTTAGCATTTCTCTGCTTTAAATTCTAATACTGTATGTACAGGTAGACATAACCCATATAAACCAAAGCTCTTTGGAGACCTCAATCATTTTTAAGAATGTAAAGGGGCCGTGAGACCAAAATGTTTGAGAACCTGTGTGCTAAACCATCAAACAACCAAATTACTTGTGTTGCCACAATCAAGTCAAACAAAAACTAACCAGATTTAGCACATACAGCCATGAGGTTAATCCCATGTTGTGTGAATCTAGCTGTTGAGTAATTTATGTTCCACAGTAGATACACCTTAAGTGATCTGTAGCATGTTCTATGGCCCCAGAAAAAGTTATGGGGGGGGGGGGCACCAGAGCAATAGCAGTGACTACGGATGATTGTAGGGAGAATTTTAACTGTAGTGGTTTGGTTCCTGAAAGAGAAATATTATACATACATAACCCATATTTTTAACTGTTCTTATGTCTTTTTTAGTTTTATGCGCCACCCAGAGTCCACTGGATTTGGGTGGCCAATAAATTTAAATAAAATAAATAAATAAATCCTCTATTCATGTCATTGGTATCCAAGATTCTCTCTCCAACAAGCTTGATGTCCCAAGGTGTGGGGGGGAAACTATGTGTGTGGGGTTTGCATGCTGCCCCAATGCAACCTGTTGCATTGGGGCACAGAGGACCCCTTCTAGCGCCAGCTCTGGGCATGCTCCAAACTAAGCAGCCTTCCCCAACCAGGAGCCCTTTCGACCCACCAGACATCAACTCCCATTACCTCCAGCCAGAAAGCCAGGGCTAGAAATGATGGGCATTGTAGTCCACTCTGTCTCGCGCTCCAATTGGGGTACAGATGGGGTCGGCAAAATGCCATTTCAACACCCCCCCCCCCGCCAAAAGAGAAAGCATGGTTGTTAATTCCAGAGGTTGAAGCACTGCGGGGAACAAAAGGAGGAATTCTTCAGGGCTGGAGCTTTAACCCAGAAGGAGAAAATAATTTCTGATTATTACCTCCGAGGGACCCGTGGGCCTCCATTTAAGAGAACTTTAAAACGGCAACTAACAGCCGCCACCCGGGAAAAGCAGCGCCTCAGAGACCACAGCGCTAAGCCTGCTCGGTGGCAACCACGCGTGCGCAACAACCGTTGCCAGCGGGAGGTTACGACACCCCTCACGCGCGAGGTCCGTTAACAGGTCGCGGCGCCCCGCCCGCTGTCTCTTTATTGGTTCAGCCTCCCATTGGAACCTGCTGGTGGGTGTCCAATGGAGGCTCTCCTCTGGCAACAAGCCCCGCCCCCTCCCCAATTCAAATTGGGAGCGGAAGAAAATTGTTCTCTGCCGCTGGCCGTAGGAAGGCTGTAAGTCGTGTAAGAACAGGCGGAAGTTGATTAGAGGGTGATGCTGCTTTCTTAGGGCTTGGTGGGGTGGTACGTATGACCGCGAGCCTGTTGCCTGGTACAACAAAGCCCTCCTCTTTCAGTGTCATCAGTTCTCCCCGGAAAAAAGGCAGAACAGATCAATCTTTTTTTTTTAATTATACGATGTTATTATGTCACTTGTTATTTTATTTTAATTGTTGTATGCCGTCCAGAGTCGCTTTGTGAGATGGGCGGCTGTATAAATGTGATGTGCATTTGAACATTTTATTTATGTATACAAGTGAAAAAGGGACAGTAGGGTGACAAGGGCAAGCATAAGAGTTTTTTGGGGGGAGGAGATCTATAGATGAGTGATTCCATTAATTTGAATTATTATTAGATTCTTGTCCTGCTTTTTTATGTATGCATCTGGATTACGCACACACGTACACACACGACATATACATATATATATACACACACACACATACATATAGTATATATGTATGCCAACTCAAGGTGGCAAACATGCCTAATACTCCTGCCTCCTATTTTCCCCACGACAACAACCCTGTGAGGTGGATTGTGAGAGAGAGGGACTGGCCCAAAGTCACCCAGCCGGCTTCCATGCTTAAGGGAGGCCTAGAACTCACAGTCCCCTGGTTTCTAGACCAGCACCATTACACCAAACTGGCTCTCTACAATTAAATAAAGAAGAAATGTGGTTGACTAGTTGAGAGACTGAGCAGCTGCAAATCAGACATTTCTTCCCCTTTATTGCTGTTAAGAATCAAAATACATTTCAAGCTATCTATACTTGTATGTATTTGTACCTAGGCTGTGTTTGCACAACATACTTGACTCAGCCAAACTTTACATGACACACTGAATGCGTGCCAATGAAGGTTCCAGAAACTATGTTTGTGCTGCATATGGGTTTTAATTTTTATTATTCTTCCCTTCATGGCACAGTATTATCAATATTTTGTCAGGTCCCATGGCCAGGACTCCAGTAAACATACAGTGCATTTATTATTTGTTAAATGTATATACAGTGTGCTGAGACAGTGTGGTCCACCCCATCAGGTCACCTGAAATATGTATTTATTGACTTGATTTATATCCTACTTTTCATTCAAGAGCACAAGGCATTCTACATAGCACACCCTCCTCTACATTTTTCCCCACAACAATCTTGTAAGCAGGTTGGGCTAAATGAGAGGGACGAGTCCAAAGTCAATGAGTGAGCTTCCCCAGACCTAGTCCACACCTTGATCAACATATTGCATTGGCTTTTGTGTGAGTCAGATGTTTATGAACCCCAAAGAACACACTTGTAATCCATCATGAGATGTTTGTGATGGCATCTAGAAGGGTTAAGCTAGAATCCCATCACCTCGACAACTTTCTAGTTATGGATGATGAAAGCTGTAATACTGTATAGCAGATCTGTAAGTTTGGGGACAGCTGATAAATTACTGAATGAATTGAAAAACTATAAAATGGACATGTCTGATTCATAAGAACTTGGGGGAATGTTATTTGGTTATTTATTTGTATTTGTATTTTTTTATTTTTACTGCGTGAGCCACCTAAAGTCACATGTGTGAGATGGGTGGCTATACAAACTGAACAAATAAAATAAAAAATTAAATAAATGCGGAAATAGGGCAAATAGTCTGGTTATTTAAAGAACTGCCTATTTCCAAAAGTTTCTGTCCTTCTGGTGACATTGGGCAGAGTGGGTACACTTCAAATCCCTTTGATTAAACATAAGCCAATGCGGTATGTTGATCAAGGTGTGGACTAGATCTGGGGAAGCTCACTCATTGACTTTGGACTCATCCCTCCCATTTAGCCCAACCTGCTTACAAGATTGTTGTGGGGAAAAATGTAGAGGGGGGTGTGCTATGTAGAGTGCCTTGTGCTCTTGAATGAAAAGTAGGATATAAATCAAGTAATCAGAAGGAAGTCTGCCTTCTTTGTCACAGCCTCTGGAACAACATTCTCCCAGAAATCTGTATGGCTCTCACTTTGATGAAGTTTAGAAAGTAATTGAAACCTGGCTGTTGTTCCAGGGTGAACTGGGGCAGGGCAGGTTGGTGGTTGAATCCCTGTAGGATGTTTGTTTTAGAGAGTGTGCCTTCTAGACTCATATGATCTGTTTATTTTTATTGTTTTCATTTTTTAAATTCTAAGCTGGCCAGAGTCATCTGGATTTGGGCAGCCTCTAAATTGTATAAATAAGTGTCTGCTTTTGAAATAAGGGATTCTAAAATCTCTTTGGACAAAGTGACGTGACATGAATAAACAGGATCACTGGTTTTGATGATGTGTCTATTTCATAGGTGCTCAACATACCTTCTGCATTTTTCTGCAGCAGTTTAGAAATAAAAATAGCCTTTTTTGACCCGCTAATGCCTTTCATGTATCACAACTGAGCAACGTGGGATCCAGGATCACATTAGGTTAACAGGTATTCACAACACATGTTGCCAGCATGTGGCTTTTTAATGATTAAAGGTATTCATTATGACTGGCCATGAATAGGATCCAGAAATAGAAAGAGCTCCCCTGTTAATGTGTTCTTAGATAGAAGAAGCTCAGTTAGGTCAAGCCATAACATTCACACTTTAGGAAGTTGATTCAAGTTGTTTGTAATTAGAATTTGAAAATGCAAGTGTCTGCAAATGCATTAAGGTGATACAACTTTTGAAACCATAAAAGGTGACCCCTTGGATTCTAAGTCCCAAATCAGGAGACAAGCAAGATTGAAGGACTTTCTTGTGGTTTAGGGGGAAAGGGTCTTTCTGCTCTTTCAGAAGCATCACTTACTCCTCTCCTCTTAGGTCTTACCTAGAAGATACACCTTCCCCAGTTTTCAGCTAATATGACAATAGGTGCCATAATATTTGGACTAGTGGTTGCGCCCATGGGCTGGATCCTGACGTTGGCCGCGACTGTAACACCACAATGGCGTGAATTCTCCCAAAGACCTGGCTTCCCTCAAGATGTCTCCTTCAGTTATGGTCTTTGGGAAAGCTGCATGGAAGTGACCAGTATACAAGCCAAGATATGCAAACCTATCCCAGAGGAAATGGCCATTTCTTGGCTGCTCCAGATGATGAGGACTTTGACTCTTCTTTCGGTGCTGATTGGCTTCCTGAGTTATGTTCTTACTCACTTGGGAGCCCGCTGGTGGTCTCACCAGCCGAACTACTGCCTTACAAGGGGTTCTGAGCTTTTTCTCATGCTTTCTGGAGTCTTGTATCTCTGTATTACATCTTACATGGCATACAGAGCTCTAGCGAACATTGCCAATCCACAGAGCCCAACCAGGGACAGCCATCGACTTGGAACATGTCTTCATTTAGGTTGGACTGGAGGAGCAGCAGAGAGCTTGGCTGGCATGTGTCTGATGGCCACCAATTTCCACAGCAACAGGTTACGGGATTTGCCTTTGCCATATCGTGTGGATTATTAAGGTATGTAAGACTTTGGGGGACAACAAAGCAATAACGGGAGCAAAATATGCTGGTGTTTTTCAAGCCAATCGTGTTAGCACACCCTGGCTTTGTACATACAAGAAAATGATTGATTCAGTAAGTAAATTTAGGTGGTTGTTTCAGCAGAAGCTCTATCTGTGATAGATAACACCTTCCCTAAAAGGATTTGCAAGATGTGATGCTGTGCTTATTGTAGACATACTATTTTGTCGAGGACAGTTCTCTCCTTTAAATGTTTCCCCAGTCCAAGTTCCATTTGAAAGTTAAAAAACATTAAAAAGTATGGGGTGCAGCAGACTGAATGTTGCAGCAGTACATCTAGCAAAAGACTGACAGCTGTTCCTCACTATGGAGAAATGTATTTAATTTACAGTATTTCTAAACATGTTTGTATATATCGGCACGTGCATCTTTTACTCTTTTGATTATGTCCCATCAATGTGCCCCCGGTTGCATTTCCCTGGTATAAAATAAAGATAGAGCTGCCATTATCCAAAGGAACAAGGGCATTTTTGAGAGCAATGGACATTAACTCTTGAGGTGCTATTTGTAACTCCTCCAACATATGCATTGAAGAGCTTTTACATCTTGAATGATTGAATACAGCTAAGTTCCAAATTCATCCTCAATTTACAAGTCAAAAAAGATAACTTAAAGAATCAACATGGTAAAAGGGGAAAAGAAATGGATCTAAAGGACTGAGGTTCATTATCCTTATACATCTATGGATAAATCAGCTTCAATAAATCAGTGTTTCCCCACCTTAGCAACTTTAAGATGTGAGGACTTCAACTCCCAGAATTCCCCATGCACCATGCTGGCTGGGGAATTCTGAGAGTTGAAGTCCACACATCTTAAAGTTGCCAAGTTTGAAAAACACTGATTTAAAGCATATACGGTAGATGCAAGCCAAACACTTAGCATGCAGGTCGCCTGATCTAAGTTTCCCCTGCTCTAGTGAATGTCTTGCATTTCCATTTACAATATACACTTTATCCAATTTACAAAAATTCATATTAACCAGCAAATAAACCTTGCAATGGTCTCTTTTTGATGGTGTGTATGTAAACTCAAGTCAGCCATATCTCATTTGGAAGGGAAACAAACCAGGCATTCTAGTACAGAAATAAAGCATGAAAGGGACTGCCAGAGCTTAAGCAACTCAGCTTCACTGCAAATGATTTGACCAAAGCTAATTGGGGAGGTCATGGCAAAGTTGAGCTTCACAGGAACTTTGCTGCTATATTCGGTGTGATGGCTCCGAATCCAAAGAGAAGAATGGTGCACGTTTATGGGATGCCCCAAATTAAAGAAACGACTTTTGAGTGCAAAGCGCTCAACGCAGTCGAGAATGCAATGCGCAACGCACCACAAAAGATATATATATAGAGAGAACATTTCAGTACCAGCTCTTTTCTCTTCTACATTTTATGGATAGGTTAAGGAGGAGAAGGCAAAACAGGCCCAGAAGAGATTGATCAGGTTTCCTTAAAAAAAAAAAAATGGTGGGGTGTGGAAAGAGAAAAAGAATTAGCTTCCTTTAAAACCAGATTCAGCCGTTCAGCGGCAACAGGTTTGCAACTGAAACAGCCAAGTGAATGGGATATATTGGTACATTTAGGGGGAAAACAGTTTGTAGCAGTACAATTTGTAAGAAAAAAACAAGCGTTAAACCCTGGAGGGCTCAGCATTTTCAACAATTGCAAGGATTTAAAAAAATCAAAATGTGAATGTTTTTAAAAGTTAACAATTCCGTCTGGGCTAACATACCGTTTTCGTCTTGCTAATCATTCTGTTGTATTGCAGCCGGATGGCTGAATAGTATTTTGAAAATGAAAATAAGGGAAAAATCATCTGTTTGACCTATCTTTAGAAACATATTTTAACATTTATTTATATAACTCATTTCTTACATGTTTACAGTATCCTGCTTCTAATGCAAGCTGGTTTTCAATATAAACTATCGTGACTGAAAACCACAAACTGTGGTTTACTGTGTTGTCTCTCAGTTGCTAAGTATACCCAAGAGGAGGTTTCAACTTGAAACATGTTGGAGGAAATGGCTTGTTTTGAAGAAATCTGAAGGGCACAAAGTCTGTGCTAGTCAATGCCAGCTCTTTCTCAGATGTTTAGCCCCCAAAAGCCATCTCCTGCTTCGCTGGTCTTTCACTTTGCATAGTCAGGAAATCTCCATTGTTACCTAAAAAGCCAACTACCTTTCTCAGAAACTGCCTTTCTCAGTTGCAACCATCTTTGTAATCCATCTCTCTAAAATGAGAGAACCATCTGGAGCCAGTCTGGACAAAACTTTGGGGCAGCCCCAAATGTAATCCCAATGCCACCTAAAGATGAAGCTTGTCGTAAAACCATTCATATCTAGAGTTCAGAAATGACAAAACTGCACCTCTGTCTGATGCTGTGTAAGTGAAGCTGGGGGAAGAACTTTTTAGCCCTTAGAGCAGAGGTCCTACAGACAGATTACGGAGCTGCAGCTGCCTCCAAGTTGAGGTCGAACCTTGAATCTATTGCGTCATTGTCTTGGCTTAGCTTTTTAGCCCACCACATCTGTATTTCCTGGTATAACTCCTGATGTTGTTCTTTCCAGCTCCTGAATTTTTTAGAGGTCAGTTCAGTGTCCTCGAGTAGAATGTCAAGTAATTGGAGCTCAGCAGTTTTAGCCTGGGGAAAGAAAGGAATGTTCTGACTAATGCTGATGGATGACTCACTTTTACAAGGACAACAGAGACCAGAATAGCACAGCAATTTGGGGTGGCTTTTAAATGTTTTGCTAGATCTCTTTCAAGAGAGACAAGTGCTCACCACCATTACAATTTTGTCACAAAATATTTTGGTGTCTTGTCTAGGCCCACACAGTTGAGGAAGTCCTGGTAGCTACCAGCCTCACTTGGCCTGGACACCTGGCCTGGATACCAGACAAGAGCCCAGATGGACACCAGACAAGAGCACAAGAATCTCCTTTGATAGTCAAGATACTCTGGTCCCAGATTGATCAGAGTTGTAAAAGGTCTGCATCAAAACCTGATCCAGAGACAACTTGACAGTGACATATCAGCGGTATGGCAGCTACTTCGATTGAATGAGAACTTCAATGACTCTACATGGTACTTTCTGCATTTACTGGCAGCAGCTCTACAGGGTTTCAGACATGTTTATTTTCCCTAGCTGGAAAACTCAAGAATTGAACTTGGGATCCTCTACTTACTGATACCCCAATATATGTCATCTGAAGCAAATTCTCAGCCTTCCTAGGTTCAGCCACATTCAACACAGGACCTTATAGACATGGGGCTTCAGCTCTTGTTAAGCCCCATTAAGGTTTCAAAAAGAGGATCTCCTTTGTGAAATCTTTTCAGGAGCTAGCCCAACACATAGCAGTTAGTGCATTGTCCAAAGCTTGGGGAGATCCTGAGTTAAATCTCTATGTAGTCATGATAGTGGACTAATTATGCTCTGTCCTCCTTACCTCTCTAAAGGATTATTGGGAGGCTAGAGTAAGCAAGAGATGGAATCATTTACGCCACTGTCTTTGCAAGAAAAGTAAAACATGATATGATAAAAATAAAATCCACATTTCACACATTTTCTCTTTTCCATGCTAGGATTTAAGGAAAGTAGCCATTAAAACTAAAAGAGGATTCCATCTTTTGTGCTTGGTTAGTGAAGTACATCTCGAGAACTACGTGCAACCTGTAGCTTGGCTTCTTTACCTGTATCTTCTAGAACTCTCTTTCAGTAAGCCAAAAAACCAGAAAAAAACCAAAAAAAACCAAACAAAACCCCAAACCCCGACTCTGAGGCCTCTATCCCCCAAACAGAGTTGTTTCCCAGTGCAAAGTTATGATCCACCTGCCTTGAGCGTGCTTTGAAGGGTCCGAATCAGATGTACTTTCTCATTGATCTCTGGGTTCTTGTTACGTTTGACAAAGGATTTCCGGTAATATTCACGGGTGAACACCTGCTGTTTCCCAATAAGCGATACACCCCCTTGTTTCAGACACTTGATCAGCGACTCGAGTTCTTCTCCTGCTGGATCTTCATAAGACACAAGACACTGCTGTGAACTAAAATGGCTTTCAGGATGCAGCTGGACAACAACCCAAAGAAAGTAGAAAGGTCCCCGCAACTGTACTCTGCAGCATGGAGTTAAGCCAACTAATAGCAGAACCCTGAGAGATTTCATTTCAGGTGCCTAAGGATCACCGACTAACACTGCAAAAGGAAATGCATTCTATGGAGGTTCAGAAACATCCTCTACTTCCAACACGTTTTGCTTTTTCAGGGTTACATTTTCTCTTCAACCTTTCTCTCTTCTAGAGGCTGTTTATTTTCAGTTTAGGATCGGGCAACTTGTAGCCCTCAGATTAATTTCTGTGCAGACTAGTAATTCAGACCCTGGCAAGAGCCATGAAGCCAGCTTGCTACTTGGGGAAAGGAAGACAGGCAGAGAAAAGGGGCAATAGATAGAGAGAGAAAGGGGGATTTTCAAGAACAGAATGACACCACCTACTCACCTTTACTGGCATGCGGGTGTCCTAAATAATAGTACCAACGGAACACAGTCTCAATAGGAAAACAAAAAGGTTGCCAAATCTTTATTGAGCTACTGACCCATGCACACACTCCCTGTCAGTTTGGCAGGGGAAGATGAATATTGTAGTCTGAAATATTTGGGCGATGCCCATTGGAGAAAGCTGGCCTAAAGTTTTGTAGCAATCATTCCTCCATCTCGGTCTATCAGCTTGGATGTTGGTCCGCTCAACTGTTCTAGCTTGCCTTCCCACACTTATTTGCCTTTGTTAAGGGAACACCTGAGAAAACCTACAAAGAAATCTGCAATATTTCACTCTTCTGCTCCAGGAATGAGGTACAATTATAGCTGACCTTTCCAACATCTTGCCTGCCACGTTCTTTCCAGTGCAGCTTGGGAAAGTACCAAAGGTGAGCTCACCTGGAGAAGAGGGAGATGCTGTTTTCTCATCTACGGTGTTCTGGACAAGTGGGCTGCCCAGCGGGTTTGGGCTACTCCCTGCAGCCCCTGCTGGCAATGGAGCTTTCTCCAATTCCTTCTGCTTTGGCTGCAAGAAACGAAGGGAGAAAATAATGGATGCAGAAGGAATATCAGTAAATATGACCCGCTTGAGCCCAACCTCATTACATCCACCATTCTTCTGCAGCGGTCTCTTTAACGGTTGCATTGCAACCCCTTCCAAACGCATGGGATAGGATATCCACCCTTAATTTTGCATGCTGGAATCAGGGGCATTTTGGAAATCACAATATGCTTGCTATATTTACCTACCGCTTCTCATTTCCCCAAAATAATAAAGTCCCAAATGAATTTATAATAAGCATCAAGATATCTTAAAGTAAGAACTCACTGTTTTTATAATTATGTTCCATCAAGAAGTTACTGACCTGATCAAAGCTCTGCCGAGGAGAGTCCTCCTCAGGATCCTCTCCTTCTGTTTCACTGTAGCAATCTGGATGGGAACGAGCCCGGAGAAAAATATTTGAATGGAAACTCTGAAACGGGATAAATTGCACCAAACCAGCCTTCTGCCCCCATCCTACTGTCCTCTGGATGTGTTGCATTACCACTCTCATCATCTCCACCCACCATGCTCCTTCCCTTTTCTTTCCTGATCTTAATTATCCATGCCTTTGTATCTGTGTATATGCATATTCCCACTGCCACTGAAGGTGAGGACTTGGAGAAATTATCCATATCCAGGCTGATATCATGTTGGTGAAACCAGGTAGATACCAATATCAATATTAGGTTGAAATATGATAATGGAGGCAGATTATTTTTTTCTATTTGATCTTTTTTTGGGGGGGGGAATAGAACTGTCTTAAATTCAAGGTCATCTTGCTTCTTGCTTTCAGGTGAATAGCTTATTTAATAAATTTGATGCAGTTGTGTCATGTCTTATGTAGTTAGCCAGCAGAAAATGAGATTCTTTCAATAGGCACTCACCTTCTTGGTTAGGTGGGACAGATTTACGGGACACTGTATAGTTTGTCATAGACATGATCAAATGGCTGACCCACCTGGGAAGAAAGACAGCTTGTTATTTTCCCAGATCCCAAGATATTTTTCCTCACAACTATGAATATGAAAATGCTGAAAACAAATCTGTCTCCAAACCGATTCCCTTTTATGGCTTTATTCCCAAACATTTATGCCTCTGGAACTTGCCAAAGGCCTGCAGCTTCAAACATCTGTCAGCAAAAATTCTGTTCTGATAATGGACATACCCTAGATTTCCTCATGTCTTTGGTAATCCCTGGCTGGAATCAAATTAGCAAAGCTTTCAGAGAAAGCTGCCTATTTATAGTGCTTTCCTTTCATGTTTTATCTCATCAGCAATAAACCATTTAGATAGGAAGATACAGAATGAAAATGCCATTCAAGCTGGGGAAGCACTTTGGCACTTCTTCAGGTTTTGATGGAGGTAGCTTCTACACCAGTAGTGATGGTCCGTGTTTCTTCCTAGATCAGTCCCCTCATCATCCTCTCCCATAGCTGAGCATAGACACTGCCTCCACCCTCATTCTCATGAAATACAATATTCTAAACTTCCATAACTTGGATTACAAAACCAATCTAAAAAGGAATTGTGCATACAGATGAATTAATAAATCATATACAAGTTCATAGGTACTGCCAGTTGGGGAGAGGGACAAAAAGTGGTCAGGATATAAACATCTTGATGAGAATTGTTTAAGATCTGGACAGAGATGTGTTTGGTTTTTCAAAAATAAGAAGGAACAGCAATGAAACGTACAGACATCTTGCAAAAGGAAGAAGGGAGGGAAACAGCAATGTTTGAGAGCCAGTTTGGTGTAGTGCTTAAGGAACTGGCCTAGAAACCAGGAGAATGGTTCTAGGCCTCCCTTAGGCATGAAAGCTGGCTGGGTAACTTTGAACCAGTCCCTCTCTCTCAGCAAAGCCCACCTTGAGTTATTTATTAATCATTTATTTCTCTCTCTCTCTCAATATACCTCACACGTGCGCACGCACGCACGCACACACACACAGAGCAGGAATGAGTGAATGGATGGATGGACGGATGGATGGATGAATGAATGAGACCTGTGTCTGAACCAGTATTTCTCAACCTAGGCAGCTTTAAGATGTGTGGACTTCAACTCCCAGAATCCTGGGAGTTGAAGTCCACACATCTTAAAGCTGCCAAGGTTGAGAAACACTGGTCTGAACCATCCAAGCCCTACTTCCTATGACCCTCCATAATGGGGTTGCATTCAAGCCTTTGGGAGCTGCTAACAGTTCCTGAAGAATCTCAAGCTCTTCATGAACATCTATCAAATGCATTAGAGGGTATTCACTCAGTCTCTGGGGTAGCTTGTAAGATGGAACACAGATTGGCTACTCACATGCTCAGGTCAGCCAGGGTTTCTGCTGCAAAGATGAAGGGCTTGTACTTCTCATGTGTGAGCTGGAAAACACTGGGGAGGAAAAAAAGGTGGCAGCAGTGAGATTTCTCATGATTCCTTGCTGCTGGGAGTCCCACATATGCCCAACTACCAATCTGGATGGGTACAGTTGCATATCAAGGCTTGGAAAAGATTGTGTAGCCAGTATGTTTTTCTTGTTTGCCCAGGAAGTGTATGGATAAGAAGACTACTCCAATCAGTAGGGAAAAGCCTTGTTCACAGTTGCAGCCAGCCAACAGTGTCCTTTCTTAGAATACTTTATTTCATCCTATCCCATCGCCTTTCCAGGGCCCTCTCTTCATTCCCTGTGACAGTCAGCCAATACTCCATGCCAGTGAATTTGCTTGGTCCACAAAGTGCCATTTTGAGTGCTTCTACCACAGAGCTCCCCCCACCAACTTTTGCCCCCTGAATTCTGCAAAGCTTAGGGTTCCCTCATGCCTGTTCATAGTGCCCTCGAACGTACAAATGGTAACCTAGTGGCGAAGTAAGGATTTAACACAGAAATCAAGTTTGCTCTTAGGGCCTACACCTTGCCAGTTAACAAACCAAATGCATTTGGAGCTCACAGACTGCTGAAAGATCTCTTCCAGCTGTAATCATGGGAGCTTAACATAGTTGGAGGACTCCAACATTGGAGAAGGCTGATTCAGGGCTTGTTCCTTCTAGGAAAAGGGCTGAAGGGGGCCACTCAGTTTGCACTCACTATTTCTTTTTCTGTTCCTTGGTGCTCTCCAGTCTGTAGGCAGACACGTTGATCAATCCCACAGCCTTCTCATCCTAGTTTTCAGAAGAGGAAGAGAGCATTGACAAGAAGAAAGAGATTGCAGTATTAGTCTTCTGCCACAAACAGGAAGATTTGGGATATTTTAAAGACTTTTAATCTATCCCAAGTTTTCCTAAATGAAGCCAGTCTTCATTGAATGAATGGAACAGACTGAAGTTCACCCAATGAAGGGGACTTCCTCTACGGAAGCTTGTGGTACAATAACAGTGGCTTGTCTTAAAGGAACAACAGAGAAGCAGTCGCCTACTGAACTGTTCCCTCTTGTCCAGAAAAGTTCTGATACATTTGGTGACCCAGACCAGAAAGCCAAAAACCCCTTTAAGGGAATACATATTGCCTTTTAAAAAAAATTCATTTAAAAGTTCCCTTGTTTTTTTATGTTTGCACCCCACCAGGAGCAAAGGCAGCAAACGTAACACTTCCTCTCCATCTTTCCCACAACAACCTTTATGAGCTAAGGCACAGCGACCCTTAGAGTCACCCAAGGATCTTCCATGGGTGAAGGGAGACATGACCTTGGGTCTCCCAAGTCATGGTCCAGCACCTTAACCACTGTACCACACAGGCTCTGTGAGGAAGGCTAGCTAGCAAGAAATGTGGATGTCATGAGGCTGGTTAAGGCCAGGCTAAAATAATCACTGATTGACTGATTGATTATGTATCAGACTTATAGCCCACCTTTATTTTTTACAACTCAAGTCAGCATACATAATGCTTCCATTTATTTTCCACCCAACAGTCCTGTGAGGTGGACTGGGCTGAGAGAGGGGGACCAGCCCCAAGTCACCCATTTGGGTTTTCATGCCTAATGAAGGACTAGATCTCACAGCCTCCTGCCCAGCACCTTTGCCACTACTCCAAACTGGCTCTCTTTCCTGTAGCTTCTTCAAATCTTTCTGGAAATGGAAGGGCAGCATTTTGATTTGGGTCTTCCAGTCCATGTGGTGGGCACATGTCAGCTTACATCAGGACCACATGAAATGGGAAAACATACCCCCCTGGACTTGACATTTTGCAGGATTTACTATTTCCTGGCGTAACATCAATCAAGTGCTCAACCTCTAACACAGGATTTGTCAACCTTGGCAGCCTTAAGCTGTGTGGACTTCAACTCCCAGAATTCCCCAGCCACACATGATATAAGTGTGGGATCTTCAAAACAGTGCCCTTGCTCATTTGCCCAGGCACTCACTCACAAACCTACAATCTTGGCTTATTAATTTGTTGTTGTTGTTGTTTATTTTAAAAAAAAGTTTTTAAAAATAAATGGAAAACTGATACCCTGCAAAGTAAAGTGCCCGCTCCAGCATCTGTTTGAATTTACTGGTTACCCTAAGGTGTCAATGTTAGGTCTTGGAAGGCACTCACGTTGGGGTTGCTGTACCAGTAAAGGTTGTGTCCCTTCAGCACAAACCAAAACCGTTTCCATTTCTGGGCCATGAAGCCCACGTGGTCTTTCTTTTTTAAGAGCCAACCGTCACAGTCCACCTGTCCCAGTTCCTGGCAGGAGATGCGTCGTCGACTTAGCCGGGTAGTGACTCCTCATTAAAGCAACAGGAAAAAGAACATTGCCTAACACATTTTTAAAAGGCCTGAAAGCACACACACCACAGTGAAGTTGAATTGATGCAATGAATGGACGGAATTGAAGAAACGCCTGATCTCCCCCAGTGCCTACTTGTGCAAACACACGTGCACGCCCACAGATGTGCATTTCATTTTGCTGACTTTCGAAAGAGTTAACCAGTTCCATCCTTCTACGGACAGCGCTATCTGTGGAACAGAACGAGGCATGAGAGGTCTGCGACAAAATGTTGCAGTGAGAAAGGCTCGCTCTACAAGGCTCCATTTCATACCCTGCAGTTGTCTGTGGTCAAAAAGACTGTAGCTCTTTTAGAAAAGGCAAGGAGACGCTTGGGAAGGTGGAAAACCATGTTATGTGGGAAAAGGCTGAAGGAACCGAGGATAGTTAGCATTGACTGAGATATCTGAAAGATATCTGTCACACAGAAGAGAGTGTAAAGGAGGTCTAGGGTATAGGCTAAAAAAATGAAAAACACAGATGAACATTAGGGAAAAGATATTGACACTCAGAACAGTTGGATAGCAGAACCAATCTGCTAGAGGAATGGTGGGATTCCCTTCAGCAGTTATAAACCAGTGTTTCTCAATCCCAGGGCCTTTAAGGTGTGTGGACTTCAACTCCCAGAATTCCCCAGCCAGCATGCTGGCTGAGGAATTCTGGGAGTTGAAGTCCATACCTCTTAAAGTCACCAAGGTTTGAAAACATTGATATAAACAAACTGAAGCCTAACAACAGCTATCAGTTGGGAAAGTTGAATGCCACTTCTATGACACATCCCTTCAGGGAGAAGGCTAAGCTGAATATCTAATTTTCTGTATGAACATTTTTGTCTCTTTTTAGTCTTTCCTCGAAAGGTGAGATTGTCTACATTGCTAGCTAGAAATCGACATATGAACAGCTAAAACTAATCAATGCCTTCTTGGATCTCCATGGGGGCGGGGTGTATTAAATCTTCTTATTCCTTGATTTAAGGGGACCATCTTGCAAAGGGTACTGAACTAAAAGTAGAGCTGGATATTCATGCAACCTGCCCACGGTGAAAACAAAGAGGTAGCACTTACCTTTTTGCTTCTGTCGAATTTCAGTGCTGCCCTGAAGGGATCACCCAAGGAGAAGAAAACACTGTGACATGGTTGACAAGGGACTTGAAAGATGCTAACCAACCCCCTTTCAAGAATACAATTTTCCATCCCCTTTTCCCCCGAACCCAGTTTTTCTCAGGGTGGGTGGCAACAGGCTGGGGAAGGCAATATTTGCATATCAAGCAAAAATGTTTGCAAATGGTGTTGCACTGCAGTGGAACTTCTCCAGCCTGGAGGCGAGATCTGCCTTGCAAAAATGCTATTCAGCCTGCCAACCTTCTGACTAATTCATGCTGCTTAATATCCATCCCTTCTCCTGGCATATGTTGAGGATTTATTTATTAATCTGGATTTCCAGTCAAGGGCCGTGATCAAGTTTTGATACGATTTGATATCTCAACTGGGGAGGTATCTAAAGCTGCATTTGAGCTTCCCCATACAATGCGCAGGGCACTGTTGGGCTTACTCTCTGAGACAAGGACTGGGAAGATCCAAGCTGAATCCTCATGTATGGAAACTCCCTGGCACTGTGTCTTAGGGAATCTACCTTACAAATTTATATATAAAAGTTATTTGATTTTTTTCTCCCTTAACCTTTTTGTGCCAAGGATTCTTGAGAGTTTGGTGAAACTCTCACCAGTTATGCTCAATTATTATGTTCTATTATGCTCAAATACAGTTATCAGAATATTTCAAAGTAACAAATAGGTAATATAGTAATATAAGTGAAAATAAAGCTGTATTTTTTCCCATCCAAATTCACAGATCCCCTGAAATTTATCCAGGGACCTCCCCCAAGAGGTCTGGGGACCACAGGTTAAGAACTCTGCCTTAGTCTCTCATAGAACCCCATTGTGTTCTTGCAAATTTTTCAAAATTTCAGTTTGAAAACCCTGGCCTGGAGAACAGAATTTGCTCCCTTTGCAATCTGGCAGCTCCAGTCAATCTTCTTGTTTAAATGCAAAATGAAGACAATTGTATTTGAAGTGCATTTTTTCCCATATTGCTTCTGTTTATGAAGATGACAATGAGGATGATGATTTTGGTCCTGCTTCTGAGATAAATAGACATATAGATCAGGGTTGAACTGTGGAGTTCTTGGTGCTATCTGAGTTTGGTTGTTTGCTTACAGGCATTTCATTACCCAACGAGGGTACATGATAATAATTACATGATAATCAGTGATGTTACCTAGTTGAGTAATGAAATGTCTACAAGCAAACAACCAAGCTCAAAGAACACAAAGATCAATAAATCTATCTATCTATCTATCTATCTATCTATCTATCCATCCATCCATCCATCCATCCATCCATCCATCCATCCATCCATCCATGTATGTTGCAATTCATGGGATATAATAATATGTGTTTATCAATTATGTCAGTTAGGTTATAAGAGTTAAAAAAGTACCATTAACAATAGTTTAAGAAGTTGCAATTAAAATCAAGAAAAAGTAGATTTACAAAGGGAGTTAAGGGGATGTTATGGGACCTTTGCCTAGTATTACTCCAACTGTATTGTTTGAATATGAGTGGATGATTCTTATTTATCTTATGCGACACACCAAGTGCTTTTCTACTATAATTGACTAATATCGGATAAAACTAGAGTCTTTGTGAAGAAAACAGATGGATGTGTAAGTATAATATACTGGACGTATAACATATTTAGACATGGTGAGTATTTGCTTAGAAGAATCTTTGAAGACAATTTGATTGAATCCCTCAGTCAAGCTGACTCTCTGAATCAAATTAGGAAATGGATATGAGCCACTGAAATGAATGACACTGAATTGATCTGGATAGTTTTACACGTTTTTGTCCATGTGCAGAGCCAATTTTCTCTGGATGTGAACTAATCAACCCAATTAAATGATTTCATTTGGAGGTCTGCATTCAATCCATTTTGCAAATCAAAAATTAAAATTTAGCATTTTTGCACAGTCTTAATATACATGGATCTCATATAAAATGCTTCTTATATAGGCATCTTACCCTTGAAGGTGTCAGTCCTAAACAAACCAGTAAGTTACTAAAGAAGAAAGCCTTACCTCTTTGGAAACTGCTGATGGCAGCCCCTGTTGTCCTCTGACAAATCCGTTCTCAGGCCTTGCAGAGTCTTCCAGTTGATGCTCCTGCTTCCTGGGATTGGAAGGGACGGCAGCATCTGGAGATTTATGTCCCATGGCATCTGCCCCAAAGCCCTGCCTTTCCAGGGCAGGGTCAACAAATGCCTCTGGAAAAATCAGGCAGAACAAAACAAAAGCAGTCAATAAATTAGACCATTTTGGCAGGATGGTCAAATGGTGGGAATATGCATGGAAAGATGATCTCAGCAGGTGGGAGGAGCAAATCCATTGGCTGCTTCCAAACGCTGTGCTAAACTTGAGAATGCCATAGGTGGCAATGAGCTTACAGACCTTTGACACGGCACCTGCCTGGTTTTCTGCTCCATTTGAATATTTTTTTGTATGTTGTTCTAGGGATATGGGGGCAGGGGATGATAATGAATGATTCCTGAGCTCCATGGGAAGCTGTACAAAGGTAATATATAGCTGGATGGAGGAGTCCAGGAAGTTATGACAATTCTGAAGTTCTTCACTAGACCCAACAGATCAGGGTCCTTACCTGCTCCAGAAAGGACCTCCTCCAGGCCACAGATATTACCCACAGGATGCCTGCAATCAATTCCTTTCTGCTCCTCCTGAGCGGTAGGGAGATCGAGCACAGAATTCTGGGTTCCATCAAATTCAGCAGTCATGCTTTGACATGAGAAAAAAAAATATATAAACTTTTATCTGTTCTATTACATAACAACTACATGTTGCTCACCAGAAGCCCCCATGCCAGATGTTATATGGCATTCCAGCAAGAGGAATGCATTTAATGCCAATTAAGGAAAACATCTGAGTATTTGTGGGCACTGAGAATTAAAAGATTGGATGCTTCCCCTTCTCTTGGCACCAAACATCATGAGATGCTGGATCTCCATTTCAACATATCAATCCTAGTTATTCTCTAACCCAACCTTCCCCAACTAGAGGTCCTCCAGATAGGTTGAGACTGAAACTCCCATCATTCCCTAATCAGCCTCCAGCTATGCTGGTCAGGAATTCTGGGAACTGCAGCCTCAGCGTATCAGACAGTCCCAAGCAGGGGAAGGTTGTGTAATCATTAGAACATAGGAATGAATCTGTAACTTTATCCCAGTTTCTTTTAACAAAACAAGCAAATGGCTGGGTGGTTTTCCACCATTCTACCTCCCAAATAGCTTATGTATTTATCAGCAAAAGAATTTAAAAAATAGTGTGTAATTCAGCAAGAGCAGGATCCCACGATCTTTGGACTGGTGGGCAAATAAATGTTGAGAACTGTTGTGGACAAAATGGCTGGTGGTGTGGGCCTTCCCATTCACTGAACAGTAGCTGTCTTGGACATGACCATGTACAAAACATCAAATTACCAGGATATTAGCTACTACTCCCTCCTGTATGCCTACTTTTATTCCTTTTCTGGGTGGTGGGGGGCACATTTCCAAGCTTCTGGTTGAAACATCCCAACCCTTGAATTGTCTAAGAAAGCTCATGATACCCATTTGGAGTCCAGATGCATTGCTGGATTTGATGCAGATAGTGTCAAATAGGTCAGGGAACTGGGCCAGTGTCCCCAGAGACATTTACAGCCCCCTCCCTCTCCCCACACATTATGCTGGGGATCCTGTTTAAGAAGATGGGAAAAAAATAGAGGAAAAATGTCTGATTTTATTACTGGAATGTTTAAAGTGCAGCCAAACTGTAGCTTGAGTAACAGGAAGGGGGAAGGTCACTGATTTTTTCAAGAGATATTCCATCTGTTCATTGGAAGAGAAGATGGGGCAAGTTCCAACATCCTCCTTTGTGGTTTCATTCCTACTGAAAGCTTGAGTGGAAACGGCATCGCATGTTTTGTTACAGTGACTAAGTCACGTCCGCAGGAGTGTCATGAAGCAGCTTCTTCTAGGAAGCCTGTAAACCAGGGTTCCTCAACCTTGGCGACTTGAAGATGTGTGGACTTCAAGTCACCAAGGTTGAGGAACCCTGCTGTCAACCCTGCCTGAGGAACCCTTCTGGGAGTTGAAGTCCACACACCTTCAAGTTGCCAAGGTTGAGGAACCCTGCTGTAAACAGTTTCTGGAGAACTTCTGATTCTGCTACTTTTATCCTCTCCTACTGCTACCTAGTTCACCAGCAAGGGAGCAACAAGGTAGAAGGAAAGCAAGAAGCCATGACTTGCACACACCACACCCCCTATCTCTGGGAGGTGGGCTAGCCTGGATCCAGAGGAAATGGGAAACCGCTCTAGCAATTGAACAGCCTTACAGATTTCAACTCTCAGCATTTCTACCCACCAAGGCATTATGGGACTGTAAAGCCAACTCATTGGAGGGCTCCTGGTTGGAGAAGCTGGCATTGGCCAACCAAAATGTCTGTTTGAAGTCCTGATTCTGAATACTGTGAAAAGGAATGGGTTGTGCGTTGTCTGGTCTATCATTATTGCATTTGCTTGCCAGGAGAGAGAGACAGAGAGAGAGAAAGAAGAATATATACACGAGGGATATACGTACATGTAGAGCCATTGGAAGTCAGGTGGCATATAAAATAAATAAATGAATAAATTTTAAAATAATGCATATATGTGTTTATGGTGCAGGGAGAACTCTGCCTGGGGTCCAGCCAGGGATATGATGCAGCTCATTTTAGAGAGGGTAGGAATGCTGCCTCATTTATTGGCTAGGATTTATATCCTACTTTTCCTCCAAAAATTGAAAGCACCTCATAAAGTACCCCCTCTGGGACTTTTCCCATCAACAACAACCCTGTGAGGTAGGCTGGGCTGACAGTCCCTGGCCTGTTCATTTAACGTAGACTTTATGCTTGACACAGTGTTGTCCAAACTTGGCCACTTTAAGATGAGTGGACTTCAACTCCCAGAATTCCCCAGCCAGCATGGCTGGCTAGGGAATTCTGGGAGTTGAAGTCCACTCTTCTTAAAGTGGCCAAGTGTGGACAACACTGGCTTAACATAAACCTTAATTTTTGGGAAATACTCAGTAGGCAACCTGCTTTGTGAACGGAAAAAAAAGAAGCTACGCTAAGCTGCAGGCTCTAGGAATTCTAGCTAATAAGCTGTATAACAGGGGAAATCAGAGTTAGCCCATCTAACTTAGTATTCTCTGTGTTTGCACAACAAAATTAACTATGTTATTCACTAATCTGGGGGCTCCATTTGTATAAAATAACCAGCAGAGTAGTTTTAATTCTGGGGGGAGGAGATCTGTACCTCAGCTCGTTGTGCAAATCCAGTTACTTTACTGCCAAATGTATCCTAGAAATCCACAAAATGGGTTAATTTCATCAGCAGACAAGCAGGGTGGGAGAATACATCTACTCTACATTCATCTCCTAAATCATGACTGGGAAGGTGCCAGCACAGATGAAAAATCATTGGATTAAGCATACAAAAATGTTCACATGTATTTTGCAACCAGGAGAAAACATCTCAGACTTAGAGCAGAAAACCCTTCTGTCTTCCCCCGGAGAACATCCCATCTGAGTCAGGTCCGGTTCTAAGCATGGCCTTCTCCCCACCACATGGATGCTCTGTCTGCTCTTAGCATTCTCCCCACCAGGCCATGTACCAAGAGCAAGACCCTCACGTTTCCCGTAGTTCACATCCCACATCACCATCCACACCCCACGGCAATCTTGCCCACAAAAAAAATCCTGCAGTGAATGCCTGACCTGGATGTTGGTGACACAGAGCTGGTTGAAGAGTCATCACTTCTTGAGCTCAGGGCTTCCAAGAAAGCATCTGGCTCCTGGGGAGCAGACAAAGAAAGTTAAGTTCAGTATCTGTCTCAGGTGAGGAGCAACGCTTCCTGCAGCAAACGGATCTCCACTTTCAGCTTCCCGCTGAGTCAGAAATGAAACTCCTGGGGAATCGTAAAAGTAGGAGATGAGTCACTGGTACATTTGGAAATAGAGGACTATGGAATTTCCAAGGTGCCTGCCTTGCTTTTCTAATGCAAATCCAGGGTGGTGTTAATTATTATTATTATTATTATTTTTGGGGTGGCCTAGGGCGACATCACTTGCTTTGGAGAGATTGCCAGGGAAGGTTGCAATGGTTGGGAAATAGTAAGGAGGCATCTAAGCAAGGAGGACGAGGCCAGATAATGATGCTGGGGGTTCTCCATTGTTTTAGGGGGGTGATTTAAAAGATGCCAACCTATTCCATGGCTCACAAAATGTGGGTGAGAACTGATGTCCCTGATTTTGGGTCCCTGTGTTTGGGAATTGGACAGTACAGGATTCCCAGGGATGCTCCACTACCACACTACACCACAGTGACTAGATTGCTCCCTAAGGTAACCACCCAAATCTACCACATGACAGGGTTTGCCCTTATCTCTAAAGACAAGAGATGCTCTAAAGATAAGAGATGCTCAAAGGATCATCCCTCATCTATTGAAAGTGGAGAAGAGAGCTGTGGTCATTGATCACATGCATGAAAGACCACTTTGGGCAGACAGATGCGTGCTCTTCCATATGAAGTAGAATCTTGGATCAATCAGGTTCTGGCATTGGTGGACACTGCACCAATGCCATGATTGGAGCATTGACTGTCTGGACATTGCAACATATGCATAAAAAGTGGCGCTGGCTGAGAATTGTGGGAGTTGAAGTTTTTTTCCACTATGAAGCACCAGGTTGGGGAAATTGACTTGGGCCAAACTTACTTGCTGGTGAGGAGGAGATCCTGGGGAACTGGGAGACTCTGAAGAAACCAGTGGGATTTTCTTCAGCACCAGGGTCACTTGACTTGATGATTCCAGAAGCTTTTTCACAAGATTCATCCGGGTCCATCCCACCTACACAATCAACCATTTGCTTTACTTTTAATGATAAGAACGGTGCTCTTGATTGGTGTTACATTTTGACTTTTTATGTCATTCATTAAGCACACTGCATTGTGAAGCAACATAGAAAGGCAGCATTTTGCATAGATAAATATGGCTGTGACTTTCTCCTTCCAAATCAGATGGGTGGCCATCAAAGAAAGAGTTGCTAGTGACCCCCATTTGTGAAATACCCGCCTCAACACACCTGCTTGATACATACAGCATTATATCTTTCAGGTCAGAAGGGTATAATTTGCTTCCAAGGCCTTTGGGGCAACCTTTGAAGAACAGCTGAACTTTGCTTTTGTGGTTAGTTTTATTGTGATGCTATTTACTGTATTTAAGATTATTTCTGTGATGGATTTTTAAAATCTCTTTTACATCACTGTCTATACTGTTTGATATGGGTAAAGTAAAATGTGTGCACAGGTACAGAGACAGCTGAGAGCAGCTTCCCACAGCAATCATGGAAACCCAGAAGAAGACATGGCTGCTTTCATGCATCAATGAGAGGTGCTTCATGCATGAGCTTCTGTGTTCCAAAGCATCTCTTTTTAAGGATTTGCACAGCCCTATATTCTAATCAGGTAGTGCTCATATTTTGGCCCATGTGACATGTCATTTTGTTAAGACTTTAGTGCAGGGTTTCTCAACCTTAAGATATGTGGACTTCAACTCCCTGAATTCTTGCTGGCTGGGGAATTCTGGGTGCTGAAGTCTACACATTTTAAAGTTGCTAAGGTTGAGAAATCCTGCTCTAGTGTATTTTGGACTTCCTCATGTAACAAACCTAGTGATACAAACCCAGAGAGTCACAAACATCCCAACATTATCATAACTGGATAGTCCCAGAAGGACTATTGGTAAATTAATCACCTTTGCAATCAGTGACCTCCCCCAATTAAAAATATGAATACCCTAGGTCAGTGTTGTCCAGACTTGGCCACTTTAAGATGAGTGGACTTTAACTCCCAGAATTGGCTGGCTGGGGAATTCTGGGAGTTGAAGTCCACTCATCTTAAAGTGGCCAAGTTTGGACAACACTGACCTAGGTAGAAAAAAATTATCTGCCCTAGACCTTGGCAAGACATTGCAGAATCTGAAGTTATTTTTTTGGGCAGTGCACTTTCTATTAACTTAAAAGTTCATGCAAGTGAGCTAACACAGAGACTATGCTGGTCAGATATTGTAGGAGGAGAGCCATGTTAGTCAAAAGATCAGAAGCAATCTCACGGCACTTTTTCTGACTAATTAATTTTATTAAAAGGCATCAGCTTTCATGAGCTGCAGCCAGTCAAGTCTCCTATTTTACAAAGGATTGTTCTCTTATTTGAGGAGTTGTCCTGTCTTAATCCAGCTTAAAAATACACAGTCACAGGAAGAGAAGGCAGGAAAGTTGGAAGTCACCCATCACCACTTAGCAGGTGGGCAATGTTCAAACAAAGTCTCTCTCACAATAAGGAGCTCAACCCTATTTTAATTATATTCATTTTGATGCTTCTATACATATATTAGTACATGGCAACTTTTCTATCCTTTTTTCTGTTGGAAGTAGGGAGAGGTGCTTTTCTTGGCCATAAAGGATCTCCCTATCGTACAGCAAGGCAACTTAAGGCAGCAGAAAAATTAAGGCATGTGGTAATTAAAGTCTGCCCCATTCAGCTGGAGATCCCCCATCACTAGCTCAGCATCACAGTTCATCCTGCCCCAGGAACCCAGCAGAGAAGAAGCCCTGACTTACCACCACCTGGTCATTGACTTGGACTATTTCATCTCCTGGGAAGACCCTGCTGCAATGCTCAACTGGAGCCTGGAAGAGACAAAAACAGGACACCCTCAAGGCCAAGACTGCCTTCGCTGGGAGGGATCTGAAAAGGCAGTATGGACACTCTCATGGTTTATATAATTCAAGTAAAAAACTTTTTGGACGGGGAAAGTCAAACTCTTGGGGTGGAGGAGGAGAGATTCCTGCACAGGGGATTAAGTATTAACTTCAAGCTTGACCTTTTGGTTAATTCTAGCTCAATAAAGAATGCAAGGGAATGAAGGAACCAGCTGTGCCAAGGAGGGGAGGGGAGGGGAGGGGAGGGGAAGGGATAAATGGTAATTAGCCAAGTATGATGCAGAGTCCCCATGGAGGGGAAGAAATCATGACAGTTGGACTCAGCCACATTTTCACAGGCAAGAGTTGGAAAAAGACAGATGAACTATCCCTGCCTGCCTGATCCTTGCAAGCCTGTTGCAGAGGAAGGTCTATTTTAAGGACCCAAGTTATGGTGGCCCTGCTAGTCCTGGGAACGTGCATTGGGTGGGAAAAGCCAGAGCTATGACCCATACCCACTCCCACCGCACACTCACCTCTCGGGCAGTCCCTGATATCAAATGGAGACAGGAGGGCAAGGACTTAATCTCTAGGCCCTGCAGAGAGAAGATTTAGGAGACATGTTTATCAGCCCAACTCTGGCTGGGCGAAAGACAGCTGCTCCGCCTGTAAGTTCAGTTCCTGGCATCTCTGTTGAGTCACTGAATAGCAGTGGCTCATCAAAGGAGATCGGTCTTTCCTAACACAACAGCCTTCAGATAATTTGACTGCATTCATCCCCAGCCAATCACCAAACTGGCTGGGGATGATAGGAGGTCCAAAACACCTGAAGCACACCAGGCTGGAGAATGCCAGATGAGGCAGCGCTGGCCGAGATGGTCCAACCCAGTGGAAGGCAATTTCATACACAGACAAAAAGGGGAAACTTTGCTTTGAGGCTGACATAGACTTTTTAGAAAAATAAATAATTATAAAACTGTCCAGGAATTGACAACCCCAAGCTGTGACATCGCCCATTGTTCTTTTCAGCAAGGAACTCTAAAAAAGGGGATCACGTATCTGTCCACATACAGATTAGCTGTGTAAGCTGAGAATGACAGAAGATGGAGTCTGACAACATCTTGGGGAAGTTGCAGAAGGTTGATATGGATACATATATAAATAAGCCCTTTAATTTAATGGTAAAGCTATTGCTTTACGTGGCAAAATTCCTGTTCTAACCACAGCAAGATAAAAATGCCCTTTTCCGAAACCCTGGAAGAATTACTCCATACAGGCGTTTATGTAGGTTCCCATTGTATCCATCACATGATGGGACCTGGAACAAGACGTTACAACATGAAGTGGTTTTGGCGGCCAACTCCTCCAGGCCAAACACTTCTCTCCTTCACCCCATTTTTCATCTGCCCTGGCAAAAGTCCTTCAGCATTCCATGTCCCCTGAGCGCACTCAGTCTTCCGAGGGCTGTTTTGGCTCCTTCTCTCTCCTCCTTTATGTTTTCCCTCTTCAAACATTTTAGGCACTTCCTCAAAACATGGGTTGTCCCAAAGACATCTCAGACCTCCCTCTTTGGTGTGGGAACTTACAAGATTGCCAGTGCTTTCCAGACCCTTCCAGATCCGCAAGGCAAACATTATTTATCATACAAGATTTGTGTGAAACCAGTTACATGGAGGAGAGAAAAAGACGTGTCAGAAAAATAATAAGAGTGTGGCTCTGCTCACTAATGGTTTTGATCATGCCCACTGACCATGGTTAACACCCCCAATGATTACCCACAAGTGAGGAAAAGGGTATTTGTAGTCAAGAATTGTAGTAGAATGTATAGATGCAATATCAAGTTGGAGGGCTTTGTCTTCAAGCTCTTTTTGTCCAGAACAGCTGTATACAGACAGTCCCAGACTCACCAAGCTATCTTCTGGACCTGCAGGTTCAAGTTCCACTGTCTCCAAGATGGCTGTTTGATCCAGGAGGTTAGCTGGGCTGCAACGCAAGATGTGCTCACAGATTCCAGAGATGTGTCTTCCCTGCAGAATGAAAAAGCAAAGGCCATGAGAAAACACAGTTTGAATTGCCCTGTAGTATCCTCAAGAATGACCACTCTAAGAACAAACCAGATCCAAGGAACTCTGACACATAAACCATGGACCTGTAAAATGTGCTCAGCTACATCTGGGGGTTAGTTTTATAGATAAAGCTATTTTTATAGATAAAAGCTACAGCTACTGGGTTATTTTTATAGATCTTCTGTAGATCTTTTCAGATCGCTTAGGAAACAGTCAAAAGGAAAATCTCTCTTATATAGCAATAAACAATGCTTCCTACTAAAGATATGGTGATGGCCATTAGCTAGAGGGCTTTGGTTACATCGTGGACCTGTTATCCATTGTGGCTCACAGCAGTCCAATACTGTGTGTGTTTTAGCCAACTTAAAATTGGCCCCAAAATTAAAACCCATCCCTTCTGGTGATGCTACTAGGATACCTTAGGACAGCTTCTTATGAACCCCATCAGGTCAAGAGGTATAGCTATGATCCTAACCCGTTAGGATTTGCCCATGCCCATGTGGGATGCATGTATGGAAATGAAGTATTTCCAATAGACATCTGTCTGGCCAAATGGTCTAGGCTAGAGGACTAGATTATCTCTGGTTCTGATCCTACAATTTTCTTCTTTTGTGTGCTACTGGGGGAAGAAGAGGGGTTAGGAAGACACCTGCATCTGTAGGTGTAAGAAGAGGAGTTAGGAAGACACACTTAGGTTCTGTATGTAAGGCAATTATATGGCTATTAAGCCATGGAGGGTTGGGAAATTTGTAGTTTTAACACCGTGGTGGGAACCCAGACCTTTTCATTACTTACGATCAGCAAAATCCGGTCCTCTCTTTCAGACACAGTGCAGTCCTATGAGGACAAATGCAAAGAAAGGTACATTGATAGACGCTATAGTAGAACCCTTCACATGATCCCAATTTGAACGGTTAATTCAGACTAGACAACCTTTCTAGCTTCACCAAAAACCAGAGACATGATGACCTCACAGAAATTCAGATGGCATTCCAATTATCTTCATTCCAATTCCAATTGAGAGTGGCACATAGAGTTTCAAGACCCCAGGCGTTGCCCAAAGCTTTAAACAGAGTCAACAAGGAATGGAGTTTAATTTTAAGGTAGTCACTTTAGCAGCCTAGGAACAGGAGACATGCATCTCATAACTGTGGGAAATATGTATATGAGGTTTTACACAACTGTTTCAATAAAGGATGACCATATTTCATCATGGTCATCCATACATAATCTATGTCTGTAAGCAACTCATTCACATATATCTATATGAGAAGCCCTTATTTAATCTTGTGGTTATTGTCATTTTGCTCTCTTTTCCACTTAATTTTTTTGCCTTTGTTTTCTTTACTTAAATAAAGGCCAAAAAAACCCACCACCCAGTTGTGGGAGATATAGGAAATTCTAAAAGGCCACAAAGTTTTGGCACCCAGCAGTACCACAACATCAGGCCTTAGTTGCTACCATACGTGTTTTTAAGCTCGATTTATGATCAGCTAATATCACACACTTGAGCAATTTTTTAAAAATCAGTTTTTGCCCGTTCACCTGGTTTTTGGGGAAAGCAAAGATTTGAGGACAGTGCTCCTCCCATTAACCCCCTTGCTGGTTTCCGGTCAATTTCACAATCTTAACAAGACTTAATCTAGTCAACTTCATTATTCCCAGTCAGTTTCACAATTCTGTACTCAGCACAGCAGGAAACTGAAATTGGAGGAGGATGAGAATGAGGAGAAAAAGAATAGGAGGAAGAATTTTGAAAGAAAATAGCATTGGGAAGAAAGCTGGAGCCTCAGTGGCTTGTTCTGCGAGTATGTTAGTTACCATATGTATTGGGATACAATGACGTGAGATTTCACTTTTTTTTCCAGCTCAGTGGTAGAGCACTTGCTTTACACATAAAAGATCTTTAGCACATAGAGGCAGAACTAGAAAAGACTCCCATCAAGTCACTGACAGTCAGTGCAACAATATTGGACTAAATCAGGTTTCCTAACCGTAGCAACCTCTAGACAGGCAGATATCAGCTCCAGAAATCTCACTAATCTGGACATTGCCAAGGATGCAGAAAGTGGCTAAACAGAGTAATGGATGAAATCTAGTCGAAAACAGTTTTCTTCCTAAAGACAGAGCAGACAGTTCATGAGGACGATGCAGAAATTGTGCTTGAGATTGGTATACATATGATTTCAAGTTTAATCTCTGCATCTCCAGGTGAGGCTGGATGAGCTTCCTGGTGAACTGCTGCTTGTTAGCATAGATAGGACTAACCTAGGCAGGCTATCTTATATTGATATACATCCCCACATTCCTAATCAATGGTTTAAGCCCTTGGAAGTAGACAGGCAGACAAGCTATGTTGCAACCTTCTCCTATTTCCAGCTGTGACATGCTTCTGACACCAGGCCCCGGTGTTCTCAAGCAGCTCCTGGGACTACCATCTATACCAGCATTTCTCAATCTTGGCAACTTTAAGACGTGTGGACTTCAACTCCCAGAATTCCCCAGCCAGCAGGGCTGGCTGGGGAATTCTGGGAGTTGAAGTCCACACGTCTTAAAGTTGCCAAGTTTGAGAAACACTGATCTACACCAATGTCTTCCCTTCTCCAAGTTGTTGGGTCTGCAAACCACAATGAAAAATCCTAACTGTCCTGCAATGAGCTGATGCCAAGTTCACCATGATGGTGAGAAATTAAAACAGGTCCCAGCCATTTTTGGAATACAGCTGCCAAACCAGTATCAGATAAACCTAAAAGATCAAGGAATATAAAGGGGGCAATAGACGGTACTTTGCTAAGAAACCTCAAACTGGCCCTAGTGATACCTCTTTTCTCATAGCAAGACGCACTGTTTGACACCCCCACACCCCCCAATATCACTAAGCCCTTAATTGCAGCCTTCTCCAACTTGACATTGTTCAAGTAAATTGGATTACAGTGTTGGCTAGCTACTCTTTACTATACAGTGAATGAAATTCAATGGCTCACACTGACCTGTTGAAAACCAAAAGCTACTTTCTTAAAGACACGTGTGTGGAAGTTTACATATGGATGGGATAAGTAAGATGTTTCCACCATCTCCAGTTTAAAGATTAACATCCAAGATTAAGATGTCAATTTGGGGTTTAATGCCGAGGAAAGAAATCCAGATACTTCCCATTCCATGTTGTGGACCCATCTGCTCGAAGGATGGTAGTGAGTTACCAAGGACAGATGTTAAAAAAATTAAGTAGAGTTTCAGATAAAAAGGAAGAAGTAGAGGACGTGTAGTAATCTTGCACTGACATCTTACCATCTTGGATTCTCTTTCTAAAGTAAATATTGAGTTCCAAAGCCTTGCTTCCCCATCCAGCAGGCACTGTCATTGATGGTCCAAGGTCTGACCTTTTCTCCTGCAGGTACCATCTTTGATCTCCCAGGCTCTACCTTCCTGGTCCAATAGGCATCATCAGTGAACTATGTATCTACTCTGCCCTCTGGAATTGCAAACTGCAGCAAGACTGCAGACCAAGAGTAGAGAACGGCATTTAGCAGCTCATTGCTATTCCATGCCTTTGTCATGCAACAATTGAAAACGTTTGCATGTGTGTATAAGGGACTTAGGCTCAGACCATTCCACCCACTAATACACCAAAAAGGGCAAATTTTATAGCACTGGACAAAAAAAAAATCTAATTTGTATCGTTCCATAAAGATGCACCATGGGCCTTTGTCCACCACAATTTGCACCTCTCCCCTGCCCCTCCATTTTAAGCCACATGCCCTGTATTTGGCAATTCTTCATATTTTCTTCCATGCACACTCCTGTTCTCTCTTTCTCATGCTTTCTTCCTTTGGCTGAATGTAGTTTCCAGCATGGCTATCTATCATGAAATCTCCCCAGCTCATTCCACAGATTCCATTCAAGAACAACACACACACACACACACACACACACACACACACAAAGCAAGCAGGGGTGGGGGGAGAAACACCCAAGGAACATTTTCTAGAATAGCTACTGAAGAACCTACCTTTAATTGTTCTTCCTCCTAAACAGGTTGTAACTTTCAGCATGTTTATTCCCTTTCAGCAGGAACATCCAACTGAAAACTCCAGCACCCAGCCCTGACTCTGGTCCTAAAGCGTGAGTCACAGGGCAATTTCTATAAAAGACAACTGGCTGGTTCTCCCCTTCCAACTTTGTTTACCCTTTCTCCTGGCCTTATTCCTCCCACCCTTCCTGGTCAGCTGCCATTTCTGCCAGTTCATTCAAGTTCAGATTCTGTACTCTCATTTTCGGCTAGCCAACATTAAATCGTGGGGTTTATAAGCCCCAGCACAGGCATGGATGGTTTTTCATCACCTCCTGAAATAGATTCCACTGCCATCTTCTCAAGTTTGTCTAAGAGCCAGTGGTAATAAGCCAGTGGCATTCAGATCTTGCTCAATTACAACTCCCAACAGCACCAGCCAGTTTTCTTAAATTTGAGAATTGCTGGGAGCCATAGTCCAGCAACATAACATCACCTAGATGCATAGTAATTATGGGAAACCTTTACACTGTTCCTTTCCCCAAAGAACATTTAGTTGGGTTCCATCCGCTTATAACTGGAGAAGTTTAATATATAGTACATGGAGGAAAGATATTGTCCAGCAGCTTCCAAGACATGCAACATGATTATTTTTCCTCTTTAAATACTTTTAACTTGTAAGAATAAATAGCAAATTACCCCATTAGCCGCACAAAATAGAAATAAATACTAAACAATTTTACATCAGTTAAAAGAGGTTTTTTTTTTTTTTTTTTTTTTTAAAAGATGCCTTTGTACCAGTTAATTTGCAGGGTGGGCACAAGCCATCTCTGGGCTGAAAAAGTATTCCCTGGCCAGAATGTTACCCAATGACCTACCTTCTGCACAATCTCGGCCAGATCACCACAAAGCCAGATGATGTCTCGGCTGGCTGAATAATCATGTAGGTGGGAGAAGAGATACCTGCAAGAGTAGACTTGTGAGCCTCCCAGTAGGATTGTGGTGCACAGGCAAATTACTGTGGGCAGATGGAGGGAAGGCATTCTTGAAGTGGACATGGCTAAAAGTTCTTTTAGATCATATGTTTTTCCAGCAGGACACATGCACTGATTCACTTCATAGGTCAGCATAAAACAACTATTTTTCTAGGGCACTCGAATTCAAAGTATGCACCCTCATGAATAAGGATACATATAAAAACAAAGCAATTCACCAGCCTTCTTTTGGGTTTCCATTGATAAACTATGCAAACTGTACTAAAGGCCAGATTCTAACTTCAAAATACAGTACTTTGACAGTTTATCAGCGTTTTTCCCCCAGACAGGTGGTGGTGGTGGTGGAGGAGGAGGAGGAGGAGGAGGAGGAGGAGGAGGAGGAAAGAAATCTAGATCTTGAACTTGATTGGGTTCACATGAAACCAGCCTTTTCCAAGCAGGTGCTCTTCAGATGTTTTAAAGTACAATTGGATGTTCGTACTTGTAATCCAACACATTCAGGAAGCACCAGGTTGGGAAAGTTTTCCTAATCCATAATTTATCTCAGGAGGGAGCAAATGCTTTTTTCTTGAGGGGGATCTATAGAAGGCACATGTCAGTAATGGATGGGGTATAAAAACAGGGGTCAGGTCCATAGCTAAAAATTGACAGAGTTATCTGTTATCTCTTTCTCTGACATCCCACTTTGGACCTTCTGTTACATGCCTTTCTCCCACCCACTCAACAAGAGACTAAGTCAGACTGTGCTTTCAAGAGGTTGGATGTGATTGTTTACTGAGGGCCACAGGAAATTATGAGCGGCACACACTGCCCTCCCATGTTTTATCAAGGCGAGGGCAACCTTGGATGTGAGCACTCTCCCCAACATCCTCCCAATCTGAGTAAATAAGTACCTGTTGAGCCATAGAAAGAGGCCTTTGGCTGCGCTGATCAACTCCACCACAGAAGCCAGTAGATCTAAACTGGACTTTTCGGTAGCAGCTCCATCATAGGTGCTGACTTTCCTGCGACTCAGAATGCAGACCTCAATCGTCCGAATGACCCCTTGCAGCTTCTCTGTGAGTGTTCTCAGGTTGGAGGTTGTCAGCTCATAGTTCTAGAGAGAGGGGAACAGCCCCAGACACTCTGTAAGGAAACCAATGCTCCGCCCTCTCTCTACCAAAGCTATTGGCCATCAGCCAAGGATTGGCTGGGATTTTTCTCTAGGTACCCACCAAAATACAAAGCTGCTCTACAGCTTCCAGAAGGAGCTCCTGATGGCCGATGCAGCTCACCCCCAGATTCTCCAAATCCCGATAGGATAACCGGAGCAGCCCCTTCCCAGTCAGCCCCCACGTCTCAATTGGGTAGCCTTGTAATACTGGATCCAAACCTAAACAGAGGAGACAAGCAAAGCAACTGATTTCCTGGATTTCATCAAACTGGTCCAAACGTTTTGAGAAGAGCCATGGCTTGGGGTCATCGCACACACATTGCATCCAGGAGAGGCCTGGTTCAACCCTTGCCATTACTTTTTAAATTTTATTTCTCAGTTTAAAAATTGCTTTGTGCTTATATGGCTTTTTCAAGATCATCATTGTTTCTACTCGCCCCATCAAATCTAGCAGAGAGGACATGCGCTGGGTCCCCTCTATTAAATAACCTCATCTTGTTGGACCCAGGAACCATGCCTTCTCCTTGGCAGCACCTGTCTTGTGGAACAGCATCATCTCAGAAATATGGATGGCACCAACCCGTCATAAAGCTCTGACCGCCGGCTGCTTCCTCTGTTGGGAGGCAGAAGTTTAGGCAGGCTCTGTTGCTGATGTGGTTTTATGACTGAGATGCATTGTCTACCTTGAGAACCATGGGCTATTGTTTGTAACTGTTCGTTTTAATCTTTGTATTGTGCCCAGAGTCACTGTTGTGAGATGGGTGGGCATAATATATATACAAAAGTTGAGTGTTTTTTTATTTTTAATTGTTCCAATTATTAGACCCACAGTTGCAAGTCAATAAAATGCTCCCATTTTGCCTCTCATGCATTTGTTTATGCATCAGAAGTTGCCTTTCTAGCTAAAGCCAGGAATTCATACGCACCAACTCTTGCTGACTCTTTAGGTGTTCATTAACAGACTTTGAAAAGATGGACCCCCTTTTGATCCTTTTGGGTTAGTAGGAAGTTTCTCTGTGTCAGAAAATGGGTCTGTTGGTCCAGGAACCAAAGGACTCACGAGCATGATTTTCTCTGCATGGCCAGCAAAAAAATTGCCCAGAGTTTTTTTTCCATCACTGCCATTTCTAATTTGAAAAAAAGAATGAGAGAGCAGAGTAGACAGAACCCTGCCCAGAATCAGACCAGAGAGTGTGATGTTTGATAAGCCAACATTTGATTTAATACCAGGCAAGTACTGTAGGATATTCAAGACTCAGGTTTAGGTGTCCTTCGGGATTGCTGAGATCTAGATGCGGGCAGGAAGACCAACATGGATCATGCTGAGAACTGTAGATCATCAGTATCCAGAGGACTATAAATTGCCCACCCCACCAGTCATCCACTGGTACTGTCTTTGGTTAGGATTGGCACACGAGTTCCCTTCTTCGGCTGCTGCCATCATTTGTCATTACTGTCCTTGAAAATGCCAATAGACCACTCAGAGGTGCTCACAGGGTGTGGTCAAAGAAGTCAAGATGGTGGCCATGATGGTGCAATGGAAGCTGTTCCCATTTATGTCTGCCCATAAAAATTTTGATTGCAACATCATGGCTGCCATCTTGACTTTTTTAACCACAGCCTGCAGACACCACCGCTATTTGAAAGACCATCTGTAATCCTGTGAGTCTAGCCAAATTGTAACAGCTGTGTGAAGGCTCCATTCACTGCCCAACACCAAGATCCATTAGACCTGTGTTTCTCAACCTTGGCCACTTTCAGACGTGTGTGGACTTCAACTCCCAGAATTCCCCAGGCAGCAAGGCTGGTTGGGGAATTCTGGGAGTTGAACTCCACACATCTGAAAGTGGCCAAGGTTGAGAAACACTGCATTAGACAGATGGACAGAATAAGAACAAGCTTTTTCAGGGGCAGCTTTCATTCTATCATTAGCCAGGACAACTAGATTGTATTTAGGGCCGCTCAGTTCTAATGCATTTGCTGATTTAGACTGCTGGGTTAAGATTTGCATCTTAAATTAGCTGAGTTTGTTCTTGAGCCATGCGGGGAGATGAGATGCGCTTTCTGCCTGGAAAGATGGCAAAGAATGACTGGAAATAAATAACAGTATACAGAAACTGTCAGAGGATGGTGGAATGTACTGTAGCAGATGAAATATAATATAAAAGCCAGCTAGCAACATGCTAAGAGCATATACACACCCATACTGTATATACATAACCCTAGGTATTATGTTTATATCTTTTCCTCTGAATGCTCAAGAGACATATATTTTATCTTCCCAACAATCCTGTGAGGTAAGTTAGGCTGAGAGATGGCAAGTGCTGAGTGACTACTTGAATCTGGGTCTCCCCAGTCCTAATTCGATACCATAAGGGAATAAGGGATGGGGTGGGAGTCAGGGGGGAGGGTATGAGAGCTTCATCCTCATAAATAAAATTCAAGGGAGCGAGCATCAACTCTCAGGCAGGCCATTTAGAGCTCCATGTCGTTCCATTAAATCTAACTTCTTGTGGATTTAGAGTTATGCCTTCCAAGAAAGTTAACTTGGCGGGATCTGCCTTCACTTTCTTCTCCACCCCTTTCCAGTTCTGCCAGAGAAGTCCTCAAGGAGCACCACTGTGTTTAAGGAGTTGAAAGGGGACGAGGGGTGTGGGGGGGGGGGGGGGGAGGTGCCCGTCCCCTTCAAATTCTTGGCTAAAGCTCCTTCACACACACACACACCCCGCTCCCATCAATACCTGGAAACACCACCCGCTTCCTAAACCCAGCCGGGCAGGCCAGCCTTGCCCTTCGCAGGAATGCAGGGCCACCTGGCTCCTCTCCGACTGCCGCCCCGCCCCTGGCAGGTGGGCAGTTCTCACCTGGGGGGTGGCAATGGGTTAGCCACAGAGCCCCCGGACAACTCCTCCCGCAGCGAGCGGCCGGCCGGAGTGAGTCCCGTCAAAACACAGCCTGGCCGGAGGGAGTCTTCACCCGCCCCGCAAAGATCGCTGCCCCCTACCTCGGATCCAACCCACCACCGTCTGGGGGCTCCAGAGAGAGACGGGCTCCATAGTCGGGCCCCGGGCTTGGCCCCTCCCCGCGGGGGCCCTTCTGTTCCGGCAAGAGGCTTCCGCGTTGGGAGAATCGGGGCGAGCGCCCGAGACGAACCTGCACGTTCCAACAGGTAGTCATCAGCTGGCTGGCTGGTTGGCCCAGCCTCCCGTCAATCACGGGGAGCATCCGCCCACTTCTCTCGCTCGTGAAAGCGAGAGGAGGGCGAAAGCTGGACTTGAGAGGTGTTATTTACTGGGGGGGGCGTTTGGCCCCTTCATAGGAACCCCTCCTTCGCCGGCTCTCAAATGCGGATGCTCTGTGGTCGCTCGGGCGATGCACCCTCTTCCTTTCCCACGACACCCACCTCGCCCGCGCCCCTGCGCGCCCCTGGCTGGGCTGCGGCTGAACAAGCCCGTTGCTCGGCTGGGCTCGCCTGCCTTAAAGGGACAGGCTGTTGATCGCCCCGAGACTTGGCAAACTGGGGCGGCGATCCTGGGCGCGCTTCGAGTGGGAGAGAAATGCCACGGCCGGCAGCAGAAAGGCGCCCCGGGAGTTGTCTGGGCTCGGGGGTCCCTCGGCCCCCTTCCGATTGGGACCTCCCATAATAATCACCGCACACTTTCCGCGATCTTCCCAGCTCTGTTCAGACTGTACAGCTCTGAGTTCAAGAAGGTTTAACCAATTTAGGCTAGTTCTGCAGTTCGTGTGCTTCTGGAAACGTATTCTTTAAAAAATATATATTGTTTTTAGTTTTAGTTTTCACCTTCCGATCATCCCGGAAATCCAGTCACCAGGTCCTATTGCAAAATGTGGCCTAAACCCTGAAATAGATTTGATGTAGTATAAAAAAGAACCTTCCTCCCGCAATAAATGAATAAATACCAAACCACAGGGGAGAGAGAAAAAAAACCCCAGACAATTCCAGCTTGTTGGCCCTTTGAGGTAGGCCAGACCAGGAAACTGACTCTCCAAGTTGGATTAGAACTATATTCATTGATCTAGGTCAGTGTTTCTCAACCTTGGCAACTTTAAGATGCATGGACTTCAACTCCCAGAATTCCCCAGCCAGTCTGGGGAATTCTGGGAGTTGAAGTCCATGCATCTTAAAGTTGCCAAGGTTGAGAAACACTGACCTAGGTTATAGTAACAGAATCTTGAAAGCCTGACTATGTTTTTCCTTCTCTCCCGCTTATCCCCCCAGGGAATTAGGGTGGAGCCGGTCTGAGTTTCTTCCTAATGTTTTCTTGGTTTCCCAGGATTAAAGCATATTTTTATACATGTTGCAACCACCTCTGCTTAGTTCCTCCAAGGTCACCTCTGCAGCTCTCTGAGCATCTGCTGAAGTCTTTGCTCCTTCCCTGCGATTGGACTACAAAAATTGAGATGAACACTGTGTCCGCAAATAGGGTGCCCACCTCGGCTCTGAATCATTTATGGCGTCCTCCCAATGAAGCGAGAAGAGAAACAGGAATGTAGACGAATGTTTCAACCCAGGAAAACTAAGAACCCTTAGGGTTACTCACTTGTTATGTTCTTCTCCAAAGTCCAGTAACTAGACCAAGAATGTTGCATAAAAATATGCATGATCACTATAAAATTCATTTTTTTAAAAAGAGGAAAATACATGTTGTAGGCTGTTTTAATGTTACGTATGTGTGTGCACGCATGCATAAAATCTAGCCAGTACAAAAGGCAGGTCAAAAGGAAAGTATTAACAGGGTTAGCAAATATTATTTCACAGAATAAGAGAGAATGTTGCATTTCAGAGCACTCACATCGTAGTGGAGAGATTATTCAGTGATGATGCATCACTGTCAAGGCGCTACAATGTTGGGGTTTTAGTCACTCTAATGGAAACTCACGAGTCTGACAGGAGAAGATCCTGTACAGCTCTTATTTCAAAGCTGCAGGCATGCACATGTTAATAGTTTTAAAAGAAAAATATTTGCACACTAAGTTACCATCAATACGTTACTTGAGGCCAATATAAATATTTATAGTCCTGTCAGGACTACGGCTTTCAGAATGCCTGACCAAGCATTGGCTTGGTGACGTATGCATGAAAACAGAGCATCTTGTTTGGGAAATGCTGATGTGAATGTTCACCACCACCAGAGGGAAATTGAAAACATAGAAAAGAATGCCACATCTAACACTCCGCTGGGTCATGGATTTGTTGCTGGACAATCGTAGGACAAGGTGAAAACCTTAATAGTCGCTTCAGGAGTTGTGTGCCTATCAGCTGAGAAGTGAATCCAGAACACCCAAAGGAAAGGTGAACATTTTGTGCACATTTCAGAAATGCAGAAGTGTATAATGCAACTGCAAAGAAAGATAGGGAAGCTGAACTCAGGGGAAGTTTCCATAACCTGAAGAATTATCCAAATATTATACATATTTGAAAGTTTTAAAGTAATTCAGCTCCTTCCTCAACTAGTGTCCTTCAGAGATAATCTAGACCACAAAGTCAAGACATTCTGACTTGCCTGTCATTTTGTCAAGCTGGAGTCACACGACACACTTAATGCTGTTGTTGAATTAACCCATTTTGGAGGATTGTACACAACACTGAACCCTGAAGGTACCAGAGAGAGACTCTGTACAATAGTATAAGCCACCAAAAATAAATGAATAAAAACTAATAACACTTTGCAGTTTTCATTATTTAACTGACTTGGGTAGGCAGGGTTGAGAACGACAACTCTGCTCTCTCTCCTGCATACAGATCAGAACAGACTTGAGGGAATCTATCTCTGTGATTTCAAATTACATCCATTTGTTAGAGTCTTACCTTTACAATTCCAAGAATTCTGAGCCCAAGGATTTGTTTCAGCCAACAGAAGTGAACCACAGCAAGTGGTGGCAACTTGAAGAGTTGAGAAATTGGGAAAAGAACAACATTCGACTGACATGTCACTCTGGGAAAGTGATCTTTTGGCACCAGAATTCACAAAAAATTGATTACCTCAAGCTAGTGCCTGGCAGGATAGGGACATATTTTATTTATTTGTTTGTTTGTTTAATTTCTATAGCTGCCCATCTCAGCCAAGTGACTCTGGGCGGCAAACAATTCTAAAACAATGCAAAACAATGCAAAAATAAATATATGCAGCAGCCAAGAAAATTATCATAATAATTATCAAGATAGGCAAGAGACAGGGCCTTAACGTATTCGGGGCCCAGGCTCAGGCCCAGGCACATAGTCAGGTCTTTAAAGCCTTACGAAAGGGCAACAGGGTTGGGGCCATCCTAATCTCTGAAGAGAAGATGTTCCAAAGGGCAGGGGTACAGCAGAGAAGGAGGGTCTCCTGGTCCCCGCCAGCCGACATTCCTTGGCTGACGGGACCTGCAGCATGCCCAACCTGCTGGACTGAATTGGACAAGTAGAAACTGTTGGGAAAAGATGGTCCCTCAGGTAACCCAGTCCCAAGCCATGCAGGGCTTTAAAGGTGACAATTGTGAAGGAATGGTTGGATGAAGGCCGCGCTCAAGGAGATAAGCATTCCCTTAGTCCTCAACAGGAGCATGGGAAGTTTAAGAAGATGAGACTGGCACCACCCTAAGGAATTCACGGTGTTTTGGCTTGCTGGCTTGGGAAGTTAGATTCAGTCTGGAGAGATTTCTGTCTTGAGGTGGAAGCTAATAAATGCAAGAGAACTGTATCTGCACTGTCTCGGGGAGTTCTTTGGGCTGAACCTGACACAATGCATCTAGATCAGTGTTTCTCAACCTTGGCAACTTGAAGACGTGTGGACTTCAACTCCCAGAATTCCCCAGCCAACCCTGCTGGCTGGGGAATTCTGGGAGTCAAAGTCCACACGTCTTCAAGTTGCCAAGGTTGAGAAACACTGATCTAGAGGTTAGTAACCTCTGAAGATTCAAGATGATTGAAAAAGTAAAAACAAACAAACAGAACAATCAAGAGGTGGAGTTGGAACAAGTCTCTGTATCACATGAGAAAACTTCATAGCAAGGATTCCCAGTTCTGGCCCAGAGATCACTGGTCCTCCATGAGGATAGTCTGGTTGGCCCCTGGTGCAAGCACTCTATGCATCTAATATAGTACAAATTACAATAAATCACCAAATCAGACAATATGTTGGCAACTTCATAACCCTCCCAATGATTTTGGATGGGACCATCAACATCTCTTGCAGTAGCTGACTTGAAAGATTTTGGTCCTTTTATTAATTACTTTAGACATTTGCATTTCATTTTGGAAACCTGTAGATATCATTAGGGAAGGAGGACACACGTACTATGGTATCTGCAGATAACCCATTGCCAAACTCTGGCCTATGCTGCGGTCTTCAAAAGCTTCCAATGATAATGTTGTGATCCACATAAAGGAAAAAAATTAGGAACCACTGCCTTATAACATTTGAAGATAGCTAAATTAGAAATAAAAAGAGAAAGACGAGGGACATATGATGGAGGGATAAATAATGTATGATATGGAGAACATGGGTGGAAAAAGGCTTTCTCCATTTCACATCAGATAATAGAAGAAATATCTACATTCCTGCACATAATGGGAATTCAATGCTACAAAATGTCGGCTGCTCTCAGTTTGGATGGCTTTAACAGGGAGTTAGACAAGTTGACGGAGGATAAAAAATATATAGAAGGAGCCAGCTTAGGCAATGGATTTTTTAGGTATTTATGGCAGAAGGAAGGAAGGGAGGGAGGGAGGAAGGGAGGGAGGGAGGGAGGGAGGGAAGGAAGGAAGGAAGGAAGGAAGGAAGGAGGGAGGGAGGGAGGGAGGGAGGGAGGGAGGGAAACTGAAATTGAACGGACATATTATAAAACAAAGTTTGTTAAAAATATGAAATCATTTAAAAACAAGAATATGTCTGGCGACCTCACCATTAGCTTCACTGGCAAATGCCTTTTATTTCAAGGATAACTACAGCAAGAAAAATCTAATCACGTATGCCAGGATGGTACACTGAGACTCAAAAAATAGATTAAAGACACAGCAAGAACTGACTAGTGAAAGTAGGAATTTATCGTGATGTGCAGAATTTACAAACTGCTAGAAGAATAAAAAGTGATCTCAAGAAAAGAGGGACTTTGAGAAGGATGACAGAATTTGAAAAACTTATACAAAACCAAGATTGCTTATTATGATGTGAAGATGGAACAAATCAAAACTTGTAGGATAAAGGTGGTGTAAAACAAAGAAGTAATCAGAGCACAACAATGGGAAATACTATGGAAAAAAATCAATAAAATTTACTCCACATTACAATTTAAAGGAAATTTGATATAAAATGTGTTACAGATAGAATATATCTCCATCAATATTTACCAAGATAGACAAATCATATAACAATAAATGTTGGAAATTCTGCAACAAAAAAGGAACATTTTATGGTAGTCATGTAAAAGAAAACTCAAAAGCACTGGAAAGAAATACATTAAAATATTCAGAAAATTCTCAAAATAAAATTTGAACTGAAACCACAAACATTTTTATTAGTTATAATTTCAGAAAATATAAATGAAAAATATCCCAATTTACCAAGGTAATATGCTGACAGCTGCAAGAACAAATTTGACGCAACATTGGAAAAGAGAAATTTTGCCAACAATACAAGATTGGGAGACCAAAATTGGAAAATATGAAACAATGGTAAAACTAACAGTATATATCCATAATAGAAGTCTAGCCTTAAAGTCATTTAAGCAGGAATGGCTCCCTTATATACTACACATCACATCACAAGATAACTTTAAACATTTGGAATGTGGTTTCTAGGAAAAAGATTATGAGACAAATTAAAAATAACAGATGAAATCACTTCAAACAGATACCAGCAATAGCTTGCAGTGTAAAATATAAATATTTAAGTTGTGGTTAGTAGTTCGTGGTTGTGGAAGCAAATGGAGAATGCATCACTAAGCAGTTTTTCCATAATGTTTCTAGTCATGCTTTATTAACAGTTTTTTTACTTTATTTTTTGTAATCTTTATTCTGGTGTAACTTTCTTAAAAAATTGTTGAACACTTAAGGAAAAGAAGAGGAGAGGAGAGGAGAAAAGAAAAGTTATAGGAGAAAGAACCAAAAGTTGATAGAAAGCAACCAGGGGATGTTCTATCTAGGACTACACCCCATGCTTATGCCTGGTTTGTTGAATAAGCCACAGTTAGCTGAATTTGCACAATAAGCAATAAATCATTGTTTGCTGACCACAAGGACTAGGTTGGGGATGTGTTAGCCAAACCCAACAAAAGTATGCCTTAGCGTTCTGTAAGAACCTAATCCAGACATACTGCTTTGAAATCTGAGTCTGAGCTATTCTAGATAGCAAGTAGGAACCCATGTTTGGAAGGAGAAATGGGAACATTTTCTTCTAGAAAACTTGTAGTTGCTGAACCAACTTCCTTTCCTGATTCACTCTGAAATTATTGCTTCTTTTTGAAAAGTGCTTGATCATGTTTTTCAAATGCTTTTTCCGTGAAGTTTTGGAATAAGTGCTTTTTACTTTTTAAAAAGGTTAGAGTTGCCTCTTGTCATAAAGTTAATATTTGCATATCTTACATAGAATTGTATAACTAGAAATAATCATTTAATAGAAATACATTACTGCTCACCATGGTGAACCTCCAAATGAACTTCGGTAGTTGGATTTCAGTTGTTGGACTTCAGCTCCCACCATAGCCAATCATTAGTCAGGTTGGTTGGGCTGATGAGAATTGGGAGCCCAACATCATCCAAAGAGTCATGGTTCTCCCACCTGTTTATGGACTGAACTTGGACTGAAAGACCCTTTGAGTAGTGGATTGTCCTCTGTGATCTAGAATACCTGGTTCTCCTATGGAGGCTTCTTTTGCAGCATCACAATGGAAGCTGGCTCTCACAAACTGAGGTTCTCATAATGTAAATTGCTCCCAAATATTGCTTCCCCAATAAAAGCCAGGGAAAACCTTCTTCTTGATGTGTGGATCGTGTGCGGTCAGCGGAGCAGGGAGTGCTGATTCCTTGTGACAGCTGCTGCTAAGGCAAGCAGTGGCAGGCTCATCATTGGGCAGGAAGGGAGGAGGGCAAAATGAAAAAAATCTCTCGCACGCAGTCGCCCAGTGGTATTGCTGGGAGATGATACGCAAGGACCAGGATCTTGAACCCCATAAGCGGTACGTGCATTTATGTCCATCGCCTTAGCATCGGAGGAAGAAATGAAGAGAAAGAAGAAAGCAGGTTGGAAAATGCTGAAGTTGGTTGAACACGATAGGGAACCAGGGAAGGTGTTCCATCAGAGAGAGTGATGGCGGCATTCTGCATACCACACATTTCAGGGAGTTGCCCTGTTGTAGACAAGAATGAGCCCGAGATGCTCATTAAATTAATGAGTAACTCAAACAATAACCCATGCAATTAGCACCACGTCCTTTGCAAGAAGAAGTTTGGGGTCACCAGAACAGTGGTCTACAGACAAGTCCTGCAGACCATTTTGCTGCCAGATATCCAAGAATGTTCGCTGCAGCTCCCTTCTTCCTGCCATGTCCTAAGCTTTTCCCCTTTTGTCCTACAGCTTGATTCTGCCTAAATAACTAGAAAACGCACAAGAAGAGAATTAAGAAAGGGGAATCTCTCTGTCTTCCTCGGCTATGATCTTCCGCCTCCGACGTCTGACCCCAGGATACTTCCGACTGTTGCAGGTAAGCAGAGTTTCCTCCCCTGTTAGACACCAGAGTGACAGACAGATGGACAGACTAAAAGGAATGATCTTGCTGAAAAGTACTCAATAATATATTCAGTAACAGCGGTTGCAAGCCAGAGGGATCTTAGCAATCCAGGAAAAGTCAACAAAGAAAAAATTAGCAGGATTCCCTCTTTTTCTAATGTTCAGGTTATAAGGGCAGATCCTATTGTAGCCTAAAACATCCATTAACAAGTGGAAAGTCTTCAGGCCTAGGGAAAGACCAGTACTTGTGTAGGAAAAAAAATCTTTAAATATGGCTGTGGGGAGAGGCAGTGGGGGGGAAGCAGTCCAGTGATGATGTGGTGGCTAAGGAAGGTTGACATTTGAAAGTGGAGTGAAAATCTCATGAAAAGAGGGGATGGAATGGAATGCCTAGAATTCAAAACAGAGAGTTCTCTGCACTGCAACATTTTGTTATGGAACCTGCCATGTGCCAATATGTGTCAATTTACAGAAGACACTTTGCTATTTGATGGAATTCCCTATTTAAAGGGCTGGTCAAACCCAAGTCTAGTTTGAAGATAAGCAGAGCAGAGGTTCAGACATGACTATCCTTTTGTGTGGAAAAGGTCACAGGTTTACTCCCTGGGATCTCCTGGTGGTAAAAGGAAAAAGGCTTATTGTGCCTGAAACCCTTACAAGTCAACATAGGGCACGGTGGTCCTGTATGGTCTTCAGCCTTGTCTCAAAACCCTTGAGTATGGAAGCAAAGCACCACCAAGCCTCTAGCAGAACAATTCTTTACAGCAGTGTTCCTCAACCTTGGTCACTTTAAGATAGGTGGACTTCAACTCTCAGAATTCCCCAGCCAGCATGGGGAATTCTGGAAGTTGAAGTCCACCTATCTTAAAGTGGCCAAGGTTGAGAAACACTGCTTTACAGTAACCCATTGGGACCCATTCAGAGATGGAAGAAGGCACTCAGAGGTTTATGTTGTCTAGTGGTCAATGGATGGTTTATCACTGGCCATGCCCACCATGGGGAGCCAGTTTGGTATAATGGTTTAAGGCACCAGGCTAGAAACCGGGAGGCCATGAGTTCTACTCCTGCCTTAGGCACAAAGCCAGCTGGGTGACCTTGGGCCAGTCCCTCTCTCTCAGCCCTCAGAAGAAGGCGATGGCAAACCACTTCTGAAAACTGCAGGGACTAGTCCAGGCATTCACCAGGAGTCAACACTGACTCGAAGGTACACACACATACACAAAGTCCACCATGACAGCTCTTGGAAGACTGTGTCTATCATGGGCTTTCTCAAAACCCAAAATGTGTTTTGGGGCGCCAAGTAGGTTCAATGCCCAAATGGTTGCTTCCCTCCATTTTCCAATGTTAACGTGCCTTCCACTGACGTAATTTGCATAGATGCAGCTGGCCAGCGCGTCTGAGTCGGAATCTGAAGATCGGCTGGTGAATCAGTTGGCCCTGCTCTTAGCAATTATGGGATTGAGCCTTTCCTACTACAGTGCCCGGCAGCTGGCTGAAGAGATCAAGCCACCCCCAGAACCCTTAAGCCCAGCTACCAAACAGGAATGATCAGATCACAGAAGATGGCAGAAATGAGGAAAAGCTGGAATCTCCAGCATTCATCCTGTGGACTCAGCAACATATTTCCACTGGAGTTTGTATGCAGCATTTAGTCACTACAATTACAATGTGCATTGCCCTCTATGTTCTTCTCCTGCAATGGAAGGCTAGTTCTTGGTACACTTTTCATCTGTGCTTGCTTTGCTTTTCTGGATTCTCACCAAAAAGGATAGACTCAGATGTTTTCAAACATACATCATTCGCCTTCAGTGGGGCCATCACCATCAAGGTTGGAGGGTTTCACACAACTGTTTTGGCTGCCACCTTGTCTGAAGCTCTGGTTGGATCACAAGGCTGTTCACGGAACTCGCATTGCTCTCTTGGCTCTCAACTTTTTGTCTGGCTGTGTCAACTTTCAGGTAACCTAATCCATAGGGAGCTTTAAGGCAAACAAAAAATATCTGGTTTGTACAATGGGAGGGGTGGAATAGAGTTGAGCAGCTTGTGGTTCAAGCATCTTGCAGAAACCCAGCTATTGCCTTAGCATGTTGTATGAACAAGCGTTCTTATTACCCCATAGATAGTCATTTTGTTTGGGCACAGCAAACCAGATGAACACTGGAATTGTTGTTCATTAATCTGGAGTTAGGATTTAGTAGCTTATGTGAGTCTAGCAAAGAGGAGAAGGATCTTCAGATTATGGGAGGTCAACATACCACAGAATTAGTCTGACACTGACATAGGAGGGGCAGATGGATGAAGGACTCTTGCAGGCCTATTTAGGAGGCTGATCCTGTCCTGTATTGGTGCTGGCAGCCCAAAACCTCTAAGTGAGATTGTCCATACCACCTTGTCAGGTCTCTCCATGACTTTTAGGGAAGGATAACCTTACTTCAAGGGAGGACCACTTCCCTGGTAGGGCCTGCAACTCATTCCTGGATGGCTACAAAGTTAAGTCACTGGTAGAGCATGGTCAAATTTGGGGGATTTTGTTTTGCATTTCTGGTGAAAAGTGGAAATTAGGATATCTATGGGGGGGAGGGGTTGCAAAATGGTCAAGATGGTGATTACACAATCTAAGGCCTGGTCCATTTTTCCATGCATTGAAGGTGCAATACTCATAAAAAAGGGGGCAGGGCTTTGACCAGAGAGTCACAGCCACCACCTTGACTTTTTGACCAACCCCCTTGGACACCTCTTGTGAGAACAGGAAGCCCTCAAGAAGCAAACCACTTTCCCATATACACCTGTAATGAGCTCCCAGCTCAAATTCCCCATTGTTCCAGATCACATAGCCATCTTATTGGGGCACGATATACCAGCTGCTTCATTAACATCTTTCTAAGCAGCAGCTTAGACACACACTCATTATACCATGCTGCTGCTTTACTGCATTAGTCTTCAATAGGTGGATTGGCAACTACCTCTCTACCCAGTGAATGGCAGCCTGGCCAAAACTGTGCTTCTGGGCTTCCTTTGAGATTGTTTGGAGGTGACCTTACTTGATCTGTTGCCCTTTAAGTCCACCTTTCTTCATTTCCTAGCCAACGTGTCTAGCCCACTTGAAAGACAGAAGGTCATGAAACGTTATCTGATGAGAACTGATGAGGAAAGGAGGGGAAAAAGATGGACCATTAGAAAATAAAATCAAATGGGTTCCATGTCACAGATGGGAATGGAGAACTCCACAGACATCTACTTTGTGGGGTTTTAAAGAAAGGGGTTTCCGATGGGCCATTCCCTTCTTTCTAATTTACGATGATGGGAGAAGTTGGGGAGAAGGGAAGGAGAGTTACAGAGACAGAGCAAGTGATTGCGTAATGGACTTTTGTTCCCGTGCCTTTGGGCAGAAAAGCTGCTTTATGGGAAACTGTAGACTGCCATCATTACATAAGAGAACATGTGTCCAGACATCTGTGACCTAAATAACGTTAAACTAGTGATTAGAATGGAGACTGGGGATTTGGGAGAATATTCTTTTTCCCATTAGAACAATGCATCAACAGGGGAAAAAAAAAGAACATAAGGATGAATGGCTGTATATTTCTCCTCCTATAAGGAGTAATAAAAACTCCCAGGGGGAACATATGAGGACAACCACATCCTAGGTCAAGCTATGATCCAATCGATCCAGCCATGCTAAAGATTTTTCCAAGTGTTATGCAGAAGTTTCTTCCTATTGCCAGTGACTGGCTACCTTTCAATAGGACCTGCTGGGGATCAAGCCTATCTCCTTTGCAGACAAAGCATTTGCTTTCTCATCAAAGTTAGGATTCCTTCCGAAACATTTTCATGCAGGATCTCCTGTTATATCTTTCCAACTTAGGCTCCTACTAAACATGCCAAGATTCCCAAAAACCTTCAGCCACATCTGTTCAACTTGCTTACTGCACCTGACGTTAGTAATACTGTATTGAGATGAAGCATTTTGCAACTTGTTTTGCAATAAGAGGTCTCTCCCCCCATATTTTACAAGAAATTGTTTTAAATATCCAGTGTCATTTGGGGACAGCTGTTTGGTACCTCTCAAAAGTTAATGTCCTTTGTTCCAGGCTGGATTCACGTACCTAAGAACTGCTGTTGTTAACAGCTGTTTTTAAAATAAATTTTCTAGCTTATGAGAGTACAGACTAATCTTTGAAATGTCGAATCAAATATTTGAAAGCAGAGGGATTCTCTGTCTTGTGTAATTCCTTGCCTATCTCAATTTATGACTCACAAAAAAGGAACGATGTTTAATAAAACAATATGTGGGAAGAAAGATTATTAATTTTGCATGTTTTAGACAGGGTGCTGGGTTGTTCTGTTGTACAGCTAAATGCTAAATATTTTCCTTGGAGCAAAAGCTATGTGCAGTGAAAAACTGGAACACCCTTGTTTTCTGAGTTCACACCGAACTATGTTCTAAAAACAAAGATCAAGAGCGAATGACGATGTTTTGAGTGTTACATTCCGAGAGTTCAGTTTTGCATTAATTTGGCAACTGCAGTGTAAACACCAGGATTTAGAGCATGCTATAATTGCCTGTCTGGCCCCATAAAATCTGCATAGATCATACCCAGCATTTGTACATGGCTGGTCAATCTGTAGTAGTGTTTCTCAACCTTAGCAATTTTAAGATATGTGGACTTCAACTCCCAGAATTCCCCAGCCAGCATGGCTGGCTGGGGAATGCTGGGAGTTGAAGTCCACACATCTTCAAGTCTGCACATCTTCAGGTTGCCAAGAGAAACACTGGTCTAATAGATTAATTCTCACTTGGTTAAAAAAAACAAAAAAACTGGATACAGGTCAGTGTGTAGCAGCCTTCAAGGGGAAAGCTGCACTAATAAATTGGGTTCCTGCAAATGCCAGATTAAGCTAAGAAACCTACATAGATTTGTCTTAGCATGTTCTGTCATCATGGTAAGCCATAAAGGATTGGTTTGGGCATAGCATGTTATGTGAACATAACTGTGCACTTTTAACCCACATTTAGGGTTACAAAATCTCACCCAAGAATCTCATGCAAGATTTTGATGTATTCATCTGAGAGCATTGTGATTTTGCAAGATAAGGCCATTTTCAATTTTATTTATCCATTCGCTCAATTTAAGGGGGTTGCAAGAGGCACTTGGTGGTAGGGATGGGCAAAAGATGCCTTTAAAGGCACCACATTGCTAATCTTTCAATCCATTTTAATACTCATTGTGGTATGTTTGCGTCAATGATCCGTAGCAATTACCTTTATCTCTGAAATAACATCTCCCTAACCATGAGGACTAGAAAATTAAAAAATGCAGAACCTTGGAGCATAGAGGGAAATAACAGAGTTCATCACTAGAAACAATAACCAAAATTCAGTTTAGCACCTTGTCTCTATCATACAGTGGAAGGAGACTGCAGTAATGATTAAAAACATTTCTCGTTCTTCTTCCAAAGAAAAGGCCTTAGCCCTGCTGATTGAGAGCCAACGATACGCCCACTTCAGATGTCAACAGCTCAATGTGCACCCTGGGATGTGTTTGACTCACATAGCAAAGGATTAACTCTGTCCCCAGTGCGCTGTTTAATCATCTAAATATTCTAATAGAACAATTCCCCCATTCAATAGAAATGTGAGATGTGATCTAGCTCACTCATCTAAACTATAATCTGGTTTGGTTTTGGTTTAGCTTGATGTGCAGATCCATCCCTTTGGCTTTGTGTCATTTGAAAACCATCTTAGAGTTCTCAACACGCCACAGTAGAAAACCTCCCAGTGGGGTTGTTTGTGAATAGCCGTTGCAATTTAACAAGCACAAGAATTGGTGACAAAATTGCTAGGATATTTCCAGCTGGCCTAGAATGTGAGTGAGTAGAAAGAATATCCTGGGGATAGGGTCTGTGTCTCATACCAAACTGAATCAAGGCGGGGTTGAGTTTCTTTCTCATCCTTCCTTCAATCTCTGGGCTGTTTAATCTCCAAGTCCCTCCTTAATGGTTTGCTCATTCCTTCCCCCATTAATGGCTCTCCCATACCTGGCCCAAGATCAGCTCTAAATTCCTCTACAGATCCCAAGATTTACCAACCAGAAATAAAATCAAGGCAGCAGAAGCTGGATATGAAATGCTGACTGAAGAATACAATTAATTACTGCAACTCCTAAGCCACAGGCTGGGATGACCTGCCCACAGAAAGTTTCAAGTGAGTTGGTTACGGATAGCAAATTTAATACCACTCTCAAATTTATTAGCAGTCTACAGAACCACTTTAAAAGGGGCAAGTTTGGCCATGACAGATCTCCACATTCCACATCTTGGAAAGTAGCTTGCTATTATTAAACCACTTGAAGTCAGGAAATCTCAATTTATTGCAAATGTACAAATACAACCCAGAATATATCTTCTCTGGTCCAGGTTGGCATTGTGTATCTCATCTTCATGAAAGAAATTTCAAAATACATTCTCCAAATACTTCACTTCCACAAAACTTAGAAAATTGATTTTGGTAGAAAGTGTTCTATATGACAAATCATACAGAATTACCAAGTTGAGAAAGGTATATAAATTAAAACGAAAAATTTTTTTGGCAGGCCTGGGGGTTTGTATTTTAATAATGACTGCTTTCTATTTTTAAGAATGATGTTTTTATATGTTTGTTTTATTTAATTGTTGTACACTGCCCAGAGTCACTTTTTGTGAGATGGGCGGCCATATGAATTTGACTGATAAATAAATAAAAGATTTTTGAGTAGTGAAAGGTGATCACAGTGTCCAACTAGTAACAACACTGTTGAACTAGGCAGAAATAAGATTCAAAACAAGAAGACTTGCTCTGCTAAAGGTGTGATTAAATTATAGCTACTGACCCCAAAGTGAATTGCGTGCTCACATATCCTATACTCCTTATCTCTAGCCATGATGGGCTATCACTTATTAAATTATTCCCAGGAGGGGATCTCATTTACTCCCTACTTCCAAATAAACTTTGCATTGTCTCTGGTTTCAAAGACTGGATTGGAAACTGGGATCTAACTGATTTCTCTGCTCTAAGTGAGAACAATGGTTTTAATAAATCATGGAGATGTGCAAGAGAACATGTTTTGCACACACACGCACCAACATAGACTTATACTGAAAAGGTGGGTAACCCATGGTCCCAGGGCTACATAGAACTCCAAGTATCTTATTTTGCTTCTGAATTTAATTACAACAATGAATTTGGAAAGTGTGATGGACAGCATGTTTTTTCTTTTCCAAAATAGGGAACACATAAAACTGTAGCACAAACTTAAAAATGAATGTAAGACAAAACCAAATCAAACTAAAAGTTCACTGAATTCCTTGGGGAAGCTCAGAAAAATTCTTTACTTCCTAATGAAAACCCAGAAAAGGTCTGGCCCTCAGGGATAAGACTGGCCCCATTCCTGCTGCAATTCCAGGAATCTATTAAAAGCTGCCTTTTCCGGAAGGCCTTTGAGGATGGGTGAGTGGTTGGGCAGAAGTAGCGCCAGCTGATTGTGGATTATTGAGATGGTTATTTTAGTCATTTGAATCATGTGCATTTGCTGTATATTAACTGGAACGAGAAATGTACCCTACTCAGAGTATTTGTTAATAGGAGTAGCATACAAGCCTCAGTAAGGAAGGAAATAAAATTGTGACATGACCTGCCCGTTCTGTATCATCACCATCTGCAGGGCTCTTGCCTTCTCCCCAGATGTTAATAATGACTCCCCAGTCATCAAGAGACTGTCCATCTCTACCATGAAGTTTCATTTCTTAGCCAACCTTCTATCTCTGAACCAGACCAGAATTTGTCTTCCTTCCCCAAACAGTGATTCATCTGGGGCACATACTTGTAACAGTCCAATTCAGATGATTCCCCCATTTAACTGCCTGGCTCCATTTTCAACAAGTGCAATTTAAAGCAGGGAAAGAAAATGGACTTATTTTCAGTTTCTAAGCATTCTTAATGGATGAAGTGGGAGATTCCTATCCAGGCGATGGATGAATCAATGCAATTTTTAAAAAGCTCAAACAAACAAAAAGGTCAATATGGCAACAGCGACTCCTCTTCTTACAGGCTATGGAAAACATCCTTCAACACATTCAAATCAAACCCCCAAAGCAAAATAGGCAAGGATCAGCCAACAGATTGTCAGCTCATTTATTAAGCGGGCTCACTGGAACAGTGGAAGATTCCGAGCAAAAAGCTGAAAATCCACAGTAACATTTAAAACCATTGTAAGAGAATCAATTAAATATATAACAAGTTCAGTTGGGCAGCAAGGCTCCTGCCTCTGACCTGCCGCTGAACTCTAATCCATACCAAACAGGATGGGAGTAAAAATGTCTTTTTTCCATCCAAGAGGGTTCCTCTGTCTCCTCTGCATATACATTTCACTGGTTATTCACACTCCAATCCTACTGCCATAAAATAGTACCAGTTTAAAGATAGCATACTCCTAACCGCCTCGTTATACCAATGCCTTCTCTAGCTTAGTTATCTCCGGATTTTTCAGATGGGGAAAAAGTCCTTGTTGTCTTAGCTAGATTCATCCATCTCATCAAGCGGCTGCGTGTGGACTTCAATTTTCTTGGGAGGAATGTAGGATCCCATTCCTGCAGCTCTCTCAGCTTCCTCCTGGGTGTAGGGCTCCTCACTCAGCTGCTTCAGCCTTAAAAAAAACCCACGAACAAGTCCAGGAGGTTTGCAAATGCCAATATTCCAGCTGACGAAGAACACAAAGCCTTAACAGAAGCCCACCTTCTTTGCCAGTGACAGACATTTCAACTATATATTTGCTATAAAAATACCAGATGATAGATGACAGACAGACATGCCATTCAGAAGGGACAGCTCCAGTTCAGGAACATGGACTGATAACAGGGTGAAATATCGCCCAAGATGCTTTCCCACCACATTTATATCAAATTAACATTACCTTTTTTTGTGTACTTTTGACCTGAAGTGATCCTTCATGCTTTTTAAGTCAATAAAGTATCGCCTAAGGAGAGAGAAGAAAAAAGAAGCATGCTGTAAGTTGATGGAGAGTCAGTTGGGCCTAGGGATTAAGCTGCTGGGCTAGGTGCAGAGAAAACTGAATTCCAGTTTTATTTTAAGCACGAAGTCAACCCAGGACTTTGGGGCAGTCACTGTCTCTTAGCTATAGGAAGAAAGCAAGGGCGGGCGAGCCACTTTTGCAAAATGCTGCTTAGAAAACTGCATGGAGTTGTCCATGGAGCTGCCAAGAATCAAGACTGGCTTGAAGGCAATCAATCAGTCAATCAATCAGGATATATTTTGCTCAAATGCAGTTATGGGCCTATTAGCCCAAAAAGATTATCGTAACTACAGACCAATCTTTAATGTCATTTCACTTTCTAAAATGTTTTCATCTTGCCATAGCATGAGAACAGACTCTATTCACAACAGGTAAGATGGGAAAAGATGCACTCCACTAGGAATAATTCCACTCCCTACCACTAACATCAAAACCATATTTAGGCTGTATCAGCAAAGGCCTTTAATAACACTAACCCGCTTCCTTCATTCATGTCTAAATCTTGCTTTCAGGTCTCAACTAACACACCCAAGTTAGAAGGGAATCTAGATAGCACTAAATGTAGTTAAGGTTTGTGCCGATAAACCCTTCAAATCAGGTTAGAGCTGTGGGCACTCAAATATGAATAGAGTTTCTTCTGCTTGAAAGCAGTGAATGAGGCTGGGTGACCCGCCTCTGGCCTCTTCCCCAAATTTAGGCTCTTTGGATGTCCTGGGCTGCAGAAAAGCCAAATTAACTGCAGACTTACCTTTTGAACCTCCAGTCTTAAAACAGAACTGTGCTACAGGGCTATCATAAGCTGCTCTTAGTTACATCCCCTCCCCAATGAGGCTATAATGAGCTGCACAGGATTATCAAATGTTTTTAAAATAGTGACCAGATTTGGGCTGCAGTTCAAGAAACCATCTCTCTTCCTCCTCCTTCCTGCACCCCCCCCAAATGAAAGGAAACACAACATCCCAGCCTCATCTTTGCTCCCCTTGTCTACAATTAGGGCTCCAGGTTTGGACTGCAAAAATCTGGACAGAATGATGGCAAGGCAATACAGAACTCTCACTCTTTGTTACCACCTAGCAAGCACCTAGGTTTTTTTGCACCCCAAAAAAATTCGTTTAATTAAAAAAAAATTAGCCCCATAAGACTTGCATTAGCTTTTTCATTTTTTTGAAAAAAGCAGATTCTTTCGTCTTCCTGCATACATTCTGCATCTAAAATCCTACACTTCAATGGGCAACTCTCATTTCTGTCTAAAAAAGCGTTTTTCAACCTTGGCAACTATAAGATGGGTGGACTTCAGCTTCCAGAATTAATTAATTAATTAATTCTGGGAGCTGAAGAAGTCCACCCATCTTAAAATTGTGAAGGTTGACAAACGCTGGTCTAAAGGAACATGAAGTTTTCCATCGCACAACCGAGGAAGTTGGTCGGCTCTAACTCTTATGTCTATATGCCACGGGCATTCCAGGGGAAAGAGCCCTTCCACGCACGCGCAGTAAATAAGACCAATTTCCCCAAGAAAAGCCCAGCCCCTCTCCCCCGCCTTTCTCTCTTGACGCACGCGCAATGCAGGCAGTAGTGCTGCGCGTTGCCAGGCAGGTCGGGATCCAGCTCTTGGCGCAGCAGCTTCTGCGCGTTCTCGGGCAACATATCCTGGTGGATCTGATCCAGGTCTCGCCGCCGCCGCTTCGCTTTCCACTGGCGGGCCAAGGAGTGCGTTTTATGCGAACCTGTCCGACGAGAGCTCCTGGGAGCCATGTTTCGCTTCCGAAGCTCGCCGGTGAGAGAAAGGAAGCTCCCTTCCGCTTCCGGTAGGCGCGCGTGACGTCATCTCACGGCGCCATCCTTTGGGCGCTTTCAAAGTGATTTGAATATGGATGAGATGAAACTCCGCAGTCAGTCGTGATTATGAATGAAACGACCGATGGGAGCACCGAGGAAGCATAACTTCTATGAATATATCTCTCGATATTTAACATATATCTCCAAGTTTCCACAATTTATCTGAATGTAATAGCTGGAAAAACAAATGCAGACATAAGTTAGGTGACATAAACTAACCCAGTGTTTTTCAAACTCGGGACTTTAAGATGCGTGGACTTCAACTCCCAGAACTCCCCAGCCAGCCATGCTGGCTGGGGAGTTCTGGGAGTTGAAGTCCACGCATCTTAAAGTCACCGAGTTTGAAAAACACTGAACTGTCCTAACATACTTCGAATATTGATGGTGCACCTCAACTCAGCCTTATCTACCAAGATACAAAGCTTTGCAACTTAAAAATAGCCAAATCCAGAGAAAAGCGGTTGCAGCTGATCAACAAACAAGCAATATGACCTGAAATTCATTAAAGGGCTTTTCAAATCAAGTGAGCATATTTATTTATTTGTTAGATTTATAGCATGTACTGTATTTCTGCTATAGTTGCCATTCGAAGCTGCTGGCAACTAAATAATACATTTAACTAACACAGTCCAGTAATTACTAAAATACCATACACTTAAATAGTTATTGGTTAGTGTTATAATTGGGGATATTGGTGTGATCCTAAAGATAAAAGTGCCTCCTTGACTTTAGCGACAGCATCTATACGGTTTTCTTGGCAGCATCATGGAATTAGCTTTTCAGTGCCTTTTTCCAGGATATTATAGTGTGTTCCTGTTCTCCCAGCATTTCCACAGGACAAGTACCTCCACTCCAATTTCCTCACAAAGCCGTTTGAAGCCCACTCACAATAATTCACTCTTTTTAAAGTCAGAATGTATGATGTGGAAGAGCTCTTAGAGGTAATCGAGTCCTGCCTCTTCCTCAGGGCAGTAATCCACTAAGCCATTCCCCAAAGCTCCATTATTTCCAACAGAAGTATGCAAAGAACAATACAATATTCAATCAGTGTCCTGCCCAGGGAACCACCACCCAAAATCTAATCATCTCTACTCTGCATAAAAAGATATGCGTTTCTAATTCCTCCATCCATTTTTCAACACATATACTTGTGTGCATTTCTGATTGTTGAGTGCATTTATCACATGTATATCCTTCTCATCCTTTCTTTCAAGGAGCTTGGCATAATATGTACCATTCTCTCCAACCATATTTTATTTTCTTAATAACTCAACGAAGTTGATTGAGGTATATACAGCTGGTCTTAATGCCTTAAAAGTAAGTTTGAGAACTAACTGGAATTTTAACCGGGGTTTCTGCAGACATAGGCTGGGTTCACCAAGTGCCATGGGTTGTTCTGACTATTACCTGTTGAATTAACTACAATGGCTGGGCTTATACATTATAGTAAGCAATAAATCATAGTTTGCAAATCACAGTGGCTTTGTTCACAGAAATGCTAAGCATGATGTGTAGCTTGGCTTCTAAATTCCTTTGCATGTCAGGCATTTCTTGGTTGGTTGTTTTGGCAAAAAGGTTATTTTTAAATTGATACAAGGTAGGGTTTTTTAGTTCTGCTCTGTTGGGCAGAATGAGTTCTTACGATTTTGTTGCAGTTTGTTAAACTTCACATTTCTTGTTGTAACACTTCTGTTATTAGTAACTGTGCATTATATATAAGATAATGCAGGTCACTTTTTAAAAAAGAAAACTAATACAGTTTCAGCCTATATTTCCTCGTCCGGTTGCACTTCTGGATCTGCCATCCTTTGAAAAGAGAAGCCACCTTCCTGTGGCCTCCCAGCCCTTTATCCTTCCTTGGAATTCCACCTGAAATCTTTGAGATGAAAGTAACGAATGTAATTCCATTTCATTAAAAGGCAGTGCTGCAGTTCACCACTGCTTAATGTGGAGTCAAAAAAGTGACCCTTTGACCTAGTACACTCTTGGGCTTTGTGTGTGAGTGCTTTCCTGGTGTCCAGCTAATCCTCTGTGAAGGAAATACGCATCCCGAGGGCTTCTCATCCAAAGATTGTGTAAGCAAAGGGCGATAACCCCACTGGCCTGACCAGGTTTTATTTGGGGTCATTACATTGTATTGATCTACATCTCTTGCTCTCATGTTGATCACAGTATTCTGTTTCCTGTTCTACAGTGTTAATACATACATACATACATACATGCTGCCCTATGTTATAGCAGGTTACACTTCTCTGGGAAGGAGTCTGCATGGCAGAATCATGAAAGATGATCTAATTGCAAAATTATGAGCAGCATTTCCCTTCTGGATGGAATAACTAAAATGTCTCTTGGGGGATTTGGACCTAATGACCTTGAACTTTGTTCTTGATCCAAATCTACCACAGGACCCCACTGATTCCAGCCTTTCATTAAAGTAATAATGAAAAATAGGTCATCAACTCCACGATATACAAAAGAAAGAAAATCAAATTGTATGCAAAAAATACACAATTTTTTCCTCCTTAGCAATCAATAAACCTTAGGTATTGAGATCATCCAAATATTATGAATAATATTATTATATCACATCTTGAAGTTTTGACACCACAAGCTTTTTGGTGAGTGAACTTAAAACCCATTTCTTATTCATAGATTTGCATGAGTGCTCAAGTCCAGTAGCATTTTATGCCCCACTGTTCCATCAAGTCAATATCTTGCCATGGGTTAATGAGGCTGAGTGTATATATCTATGGCAGAAGTGGACAGCTTTCTGGAGTACTGTGCACACACACACTTTGGTCTCCAGTGCTTGTAAGGTATGTGTGGCAGTGTGTAATGATGTCACCAGATGGGGTAGGGCTCAGGTTTTGGGGGGAGTTTGTGAGAGAGGTGTTCCCTTCTCACAGATCAGTTCATTCGAAAATTAATAGTTCTCTCCTTCCCATCTCCAAAGAAACATCAGAACTTCTCAGTGCCATAATTTCCAGTGTTGTTCCAGCTGACCTCTAAGTCACAGTCACCCTCACTAAATATTGGGTGTGTAGAGGAAGTAAGTGGACAAATTGATCCCAAGTTTGAGTTTGAACAAAATGCACTTAAGAACTCTTGGATCTAAACAGGCTTCCCAACACGGCTCAGTTTTGGGAAGGGCCCACGTCTGATCTATATCGGCTGTGTGAAGCACAGCACAAATGGGTCTGTGGAATTAGGATGTGGCTGTCAGCACAAGACAAAGGAACAGCCGCCCATTCATGAGCTACTTGTGATCATGTTGCTGCAGCAGGCTGAGAAATATTAAGACATTTACTGACATGTAAAGGCAGTGGACAGGCATCTGTCATTAGCTAGGGGAAGAAGGGCCCCAGCTGAAGCAAGCTGGGTGATGGAAAGAGAACATCTCCCTGCCTTCTCTCCAACAGTTAGAGCATAATTTGGAATGTGACAGACAAGCAAGTTTCCTTGCAAGTTTTAAGACACAGTCTGGACATTTGACAGAGTGGGAGGGGAGACTGGCATTCTGCCTAAAGGAGAAACTAAATCCAGGAAGGAGAAGACACCAGTCTGCAAGGCTATCGGCCCTACAAAATAATTTATCTGTCAGTGGCTATTTTGAGCCTGCTGCTGAACTCCTACGTTCCAAAGCCTGTTGTTGCAGGAGATCAGTTACAGGGTACAGACAATGGGGTATAATGCAACAACTTAGGAAGGCTTTCCTTTTCGGTTTCCTTGAGATTCCAAAGTGGGAGAAACAGTCTGCTTGGAATTAGGGAACTTCTGGAACCAAGTGGGACATCCTGAAGATGAGGAGGCTTTCTACACAGAAAGGGTCTTTGCCCATAAGCAAAGTCTTAATGGACAAGGGTAACCAGCAAGGATTAGTTTTCCAAGTGTGAGTTGAAGAAGGCAATCATACTTTTGCAGAACCTATCTGAGGATGGGATGCATAAAGAAGAGAGAACCAAAGATGCTCCTGTTGTTTCCAAGAGCTGTCATCCATTAGTATTCTGGGTCAGCCATGTATCTGATTCTACTTTGTTCTTTGAGATGAATGCTGTATGCTTCTGAATTGTTAATGAAGACACCAGATCTAAGGAGGAGGCAGCCAGAAACAGGTGTGAAGTAGCAGGACACACTAGCTTCTATCTGAGCTACTAGTATCCTGCAGAGCCCCCAAAGCAGCTGGGTGCTGTGGCACAATGGCCACTGGAACTTAACTTGCTCAGAGCTCAATGTAGAAACCGAAGAGGGAACTGCAAAGCTTAAAACGTCACTTGCTGGGACTCTCTTGCATCTGGAGAAACTGAGACCACAGAAGTTGAACTGGCTGTTGCAACAATGACTCAGGGATTCTGGAAAGTCTACAAGGCAAAAGTACTGCAAGCCCTTGGTGGAGAGATGCAGGAAGAGGATCTCCAAGATGAGGTAGAGCAATCCATGATCAGGCCTCTTCTTTTTCTTCCTTGGTCATTGAACACGGGGTTCACCAACTTTCCCCACCCATTCCAGATAGGTGGACTTTAACACCCAATATTTTTCAGCCAGCGTAGCCATTGATAAAAATTCTGGGGGTTAAAGGCCACCCATCTGGAATGCAATGGGGAAGATCCCAGATACGTGCTGTTTTCTATTTTATGGGAAATCATTTTTTAGATCAGAATAGGAACGGACAATGTGATATCTGTGGCTATCAATGATCTACTAACGTTCTAACTCTTGCAACTTTTTAATAAATAAAGAAGGAAGGAAGGCAGGCAGGCAGGCAGGCAGGCAGGCAGGCAGGCAGGCAGGCTGTAAAATAATAACACCCTCCAGCATAATCTTTACATTCAAAAATGCCTTGGGGTGGACCACACATACAGTAGGTCTTAGAGGCATTTTGAAAAAGAACAGCAATGGGAGGTTGCCACCCAAATTGTTTCTTTCAAAATGAGCCTGTTTGACCAGGAAAAAAAAGACACGATAAGCTGAGATAGTAGGGAGCATCCTGAGATGGGATACTAAAGGGGTTGATAAAGAACAAATAACCAATTTGTCCTCTGATCAGTTGGTTATTTCTGACTAGTGATCCTCAATGTGGCAGCATTTTCTGAATGGGTAATCTTTCCATGCTAGCCAGCATGTGAACATGCCCACCTTATGATACCAGAACCAAACGTTTCCCCAACCCTAGTTGAAAATGCAGTTATGTCCCTTGATTTAAGAAACCTTGATTGATTGATTGGATCAGTTTTTGTTCATCTACTGATCTGTTTAAGCCTGAATTAATTTGCCTGTGATACAGGAAAGAAACGCCATGCTTTTCCCCCCTCTTAGATAGGAGATGCATTGAAAACATCATAACTAGTAAATTTGTTATCTCTCCCAATCTGGAATGAAGGTGCTCCATTCTATCCTATAATAATAGTGGGACTGGCTTTGCAGATCATTAAATAACCTTTCAGATTGGGGAGGGGAGATGTTGAAAGATGATTTGCAGCACTTCATTTCAAAATGGAGTTAGGCAGCTCAGCTGTCTTTATTCTGCTCTTTCCACTGAATGGGACCGCAGATTGCTGTAGAAACAAAGGGCCACTGTTGCCCACTCTTGCACTAGCCGTTCCTACAAGGTGATGTCTTTTTTCAGAGAGAGAATCCTGAACTGGTGGAAACGACAGACTCCATACTGCTGACAGAGGAGGGATTGAACCCTGTTTCTCAGTTGGCTCGGCGGGTAAGAAAAATCACTATTCCCATCCACAGCTGAAGTTGCTTTTAGATTTCTGAAGCTGTTGTTACATTACAGAAAAAGTGCCTGTGCAACCTTTGAGGTCCAAACGAACAGCAACCCATTAATAAATGTATGACAACGCTAGAATAAAATGGCTGGCTCAGCCTTTTAGGGACATTTGAGTGGGAGGGGAAGGGAATTTGCAAACTCCAGGATAATCAATAACAATAATACATTGATTTCTTTCCAGAATAAGTGGGCACGGTTTTCAAAAAAGGAGCGCAGCAATATCTGTGGATGAAAAGTTGCTAGTTGGGCCAATAGGAAATAGCCTTCCTGTGGTGTGAAAATATGTAGGTATGCATTTGAGGTTGAGCACACAGCTCTAGAAGAAGAAAGTGAGACATAGTAAGGAAAAATTAAGTGAAAATGTGGTTTTCCTCAAAGTGACAGGTAATTTATACTGGCATCAAGGACATTTCAGGACCATAGCCATGAAATAAAGGGATGTCTCCTGCTTGAGAGAAAAAGTACAGTATCGCAAATCGACTGTATACAAAACGTTAAAGGGCAGAGACATCGCACTGATAACAAGGGTAGGTATTGTCAGGGCCATGGTCTTCCCAATTGTAACGCTGTGAAAGCTAGACTTTTTGAAAGGCTGAATGAAGAAAACTGGATGCCTTTGAACTGTGGTGCTGGAGAAAATTGTTGAGAATATCTTGAATTGCAAGAATAGTCCAGTATTTGATAAACACAGTAGAAGCACTAATAATGAAACTATTTGAGTCACAAAGTCAAAAGTCACCATAGAAGCCCCTGATATCTTCCAGTGACTTTGATATCACTGGAGAAGACCCTTTTTTCAAACTTGTTTTCAGAGACTGACCATCTTGGGGGACTCTGGGGGCCACCAAAAAAAAAAAAAAAAGGATGAAGTAACCACTTGTGATCCACAGGGATCACCCACACCTGACCTGGAACCTATCCATCATCTCAGAGATTTTTAGTCAGCCCAAAGAAGAGGACTTAAGAACATATTCATCTCTTGCTGAGCAGTTGGGTTGAAGAGTTCCAGCACACTGTCCATTACAGCTCCAGAAAGAAAAGCAGCCATAAAAATGCCCTTTATGGTTTGAAAGGAAATTGCTTTGAGGGAATGGCTCTGCAGTTTGTCTGAGGAAGCCTATTGCCATGATGTCTACCAACAAGCCAATTGTCTCTTCTTTAATCTTGGTATGTAGGTCCAGGGAGCTGGAGTCAAAAGCTGGAGGACTGTGTCATCTTTGTTCAGTCGGGAGGATGAAGATCAGCTGCTGGCTCCTGAACCTTGTGCTGACCAGTAAGAGAAATCTTTCCTTTTTCCCCCTAACCCTAGCTACTGCAGTTTCAAAGTGCCAATACAGTCACAAGACTTTAAACATATATATAGTGATTACAACTCTCAGATTGTTTGAATAGGGCAGATATACCTCCATAAGAATGACATTCTGGTTCCACATTTTTTCTTCTTAGAGAAATAGCATGTACACAGAATCCTCCCTTTACCCAGAATGGCAGTTCATTTTCATAGCTGTAACAGGCACTTACGGAGGAGAACTCTTTCCTCCAAACTCAGATTGCCCTGAATTCCTGCAAAAAACAAAAATGTCAGCCATCAATCATTCACATTCTTGGCACTTGTTTAAGGAACATAACTATCCTGAATGTTTTATTTCCTTATTTTTTTCTGATATGAGCTGTTCTTGGCTATGATTGGCAGAGAAAGCCACTGTTGCCAAGGGAATAAGGAAGGAAATCCACTGGGTCTTCAACTTCCTTGTACTTCTCTAGAAATAAGCTTTAGGGTTTTGTTTTTTAGCCATATACTCCTTGCAAAGCCATATTAATTTTAGGGAGGGCTGGTTTGGTTTTGTCCCATTGTGGCTACTAAAAGCTGATGGTTTTGCATCCTTTTGCAATTACAAATATATGAGTACAGCCAAGGTTAGCAGATAAATATGCAGACAGGACGGTGCCCATCTAGACAGAGCATCAGTCCCTGAAAGCTAATTGCAAATGTTCCTTGTTCTCTCTCTTTCCCTAGCTAGAATTGGCCAGCTGTTCCTTTCAGCCTTCTGCCCTCCAGTGGGCAGATAAAATGTGACACAAAACGGTTGCATGGCACTTTCAACCTCCAATAGCCTTTATTTATTTATTTATTTATTTATTTATTTATTTATTTATTTACATTTATTATAGTCGCTCAACTCCAATGGATGTTAGCTTCAAGCTTTACTAAAGCTCTAGAAAATATACCCTTTATTTTTATGATGTCCATTACCTTCTATTCACCATTAAAAAAGCTCAGAATACGGTTAAAACTGTAGAACCTGTTAAAACTACAATAACTAAATCTATAAAAGCAAAGCAATAACAGATATAGCAGTGCAGATTTCTCTGGGGAAACAGCTAAGCTGGCACTGAAAACTCACAAGGGAAGACAGAGATCTACTATCAGAAAGGTCTTCCTGGGCACATCATACAATAACCATACTGACAGGTAGGTTCACAAACATGCCAAGCTCAAGATATGGTCCAGATGGTACTATATGGGCTTTATATTCCTTAGGATTGCTATGTACTAATATTAATGTAAGGCTTTTAGGATTAATGTCACGTGTTTCCAGATAGTTTCCCACTTAACTTGGTAGGACGTTTACTGTACGTTCCTTCTATGATAGTTTAGGTAAGCATCTCTTGTGAAACTAAATCAATTATTACAATCTTGTTATGGGGAAGATTGGAGAGTATATTTTACATGAGAAATATTAATTTCAATTTCCATTACTTTTAGGTAGGGTTGGGAAAGACTTCTGTTTGAAATTCTGGAGAGCCATTTCCACTTAGAGCAAATTGAAGATCTGACTAGGCATAAAGCAACTTCTTGTGTTTCTGATCTTATCCTTAGAATTTGGAGGACTTATACATTATCTTCTCCTTTCAGCCCTCTAGCTGCAAAACCAGCAGGAGAATCACCTTCCGAGAAGAAGACCTCTGGCCTTTGGGATGTCTTTGCCACTAAGTGGCAGCAAACTTCAGCTCTGGAAAAAATGGCTGCCAAGGTGGATCCCAGGGAAGAAATAGCTGAGGGCAGTGGGGTGTCTGGGGAGATGCCAGCTGAGGAAGTCAGTGACCTTGGCCATGACAATGATCTCCAAGAGGCTGAAGGTGTAGCCTTCAAATGGAGCTTCCTAACCAGCAAATTCGCTGAGTTGAAGAACAAGAATATTCCCAAAAGTAACTAGGACAGACACAGAAATGGAGGACTTCGAGTGAGTGACCCTTTCCTGGTAATAAAAATATATTCTATTATTTTCCAACAACTTTCTGGAAAAAGTGCTGGGCTCACTATGAAAGATGCAGTTCCAGATTTGGGTGTTGTTAATGATAGTAACTTTATGAAGCCTTCCCACAGTGTGTGTCTCCAATGCCTCCATTCCATTCCTCTCCTTTTCTCCTTATAAGATGTTCTTAAAATAATTGTAATCCTAATGAACACTTTGGAAAATCTTCCTTGCCAGAGACTGTTGCCTGTCAAAAAATGAGAATCTCCTTCTCTCTTTCCACATTCACCTATTTTGATAGCACCATGAATGATTTTCTAAAAAAGTAGCTGTCACAGAGCTGATTAATCCAAGATTATGGCTATAGCAGTCTACAAGAAGATCCTGTGACAACTTGCTGCAGTTGATAGACTTGGATGGAGGAGACCTGGATACAGATCCCCACTCAGCCATGATGAGTTCTATGCAACAGACCTCACAGAGTTATCACGATATTAAAATGGGAGACCTCTATGCATGGAAATCCCAAACTCTTCACAAAAAAAGCATGATGCGAATGTTGGTGACCAAAAGTAACTAAATCTGTGCATGGAGACACTTTCTATGTAGCCAGGCAGACCTCAGAGTTAGGAAACCGCTTGGTGATGGTGTTTGCAGTGCAGTTAAACTCCGGGAATTCTGTCTTCTAAAGGAAGGGCTTTGTCTTGGGGAATCTTCAAGTTCAATTCCTGGCACTCAGGAAGGGTTGGGAAGGATGTCTCCCTTCTAAAGCCCTGAAGGGCTGTTGTAAACAACATAGACAGTACCAAGCACCAAGGATTAAAAGGCTGGCTTGAGCTTAGACAGTTTCCTTTTATCCCTATTGGACATAGTTACGAGGCAAAGCACATACCTTGTATGCAGACAAAGTCTCCGGTTCAATCCCTGGTATCTCTTAGCAGGACTAGAAAAAATTCCTATGTAAAATCCTGCTTCAAGGTTGGCTGGTTTGAAGATGATTTTAGATCCTCCTCAAATTATGTTGGGGAATGAAAGTGGAAGAAGTGTCACAAGTCAAGGTAAAATAGCCTTCTAAGTTCATAACCTGTGGAAGCTAGCAGTCCAGGTGGACAAGGATTATAATCCCAAAATGTGTCAAGGAAAACTGATTGGAGACTCGTTTTGCTAGATATGTGGAATAAGGGAGGATTCAGGCTGCAAAATTTGCTATAGTGTAGGGTGTCCAAGATTCTTCTATAATCTTCACTTATTCCTGGCACCTCTATCTTACTGGACAAAGATGTTTTTCCTCCTGCAGCACACATGGGCAACAGGTGACTCTCAGGGTGTAGTCAATCTCTAACCTCTCAGCCCAAACCATTATGACCAATGGCACAGCATGATGGGAAATAAAGCTTCAAACATCTGGTGAGGTCCTTGTCTTTTATGAACCAAAAATCATCAACAGAAAGATTGAAGGAGCTTGCCATTGACAACTCTATCTTATGGATCTCCACTCTCAAAATATTTCTGCTGAAGCTGGGACCATTTTTAAAGAAGAAAGTATCCCTGGATTCAGAATGCTGACTTGTCATACTGTATAAGACTGTCTACGTATGAGGAGTTCAGCAGTTCTCTGCAGAACTTCCAGTCCATACACCAAGCAGACATTGGACATACCTACCTCATCTATCTGGTAACACCTTCATTTTTCTTCAGATCTTTGTTGATGACTATATAACATTAAAAAAAAAATCCTAATCCATTTAGTTTTTTACTGCTTGAAAAGAGGCTTCTGTTCAAGCATCAGTGTCCTCTGCCTCTCTTCCTCCTTCCCCAACTGTCAGTCCCAAGTAATGTTTGAATTAAGAAGTGTGTTGAAAATTAAATACCTTAACAGCCAGAAATAGCCTCAGATTGATCATTGTCTTTTATGTCACGGAAATGCATGTTCGTAGATAATTGTGGATGACCTGCTAAACCTGGTCCTTGTTCTAATTCCATGCAGTCCTTTGCCAAATGTTAACTCCCCTATTCAAGAGATTGGTTCAGACTTCTGCAAAGAGTTATCTGTTAGAATTTTGTGAAGATTCCACCTGAAGATTCAGTTTAAAGACAAGTAGATCACACCACCTCTTTGAATAATTGATATTCAAATAATTGAATCAAATTCCTATTTTTTTCCTGATGTCTCAGAAATTGGGTGTCTCTGAATCAGTTCAACAATGTTATATCCTCTTGTGCATCGCAAACACCTTTCTCTGAACAGATGGTTTGACCCAATTAGATTCCACAATTTGGATCAATTCAATTAAATAATTTGAATTAGACCTTGGGTGATGTGCACATTTTTACGCTCTGCCTCTTTCCTACAGCTTGTTGCTTGGGGAGAGACAACAGAGTATCAGAGAGAAAGAAATTAAGATCCATACCTACCTCACGCCCTGGCTACAGCCAGATCTTGGTTCAGCCCCATCCCACACTACACTCAAGATTTTCTTGATATGGAACCCTTAGAGGCAGAGAGAAACATGCTTAACTCCCCTTAGCTATAAGGCAATCTGTAACCATTCTGCACAAATCAGTCAAACAGAGGTATGCATAAGTAATTCTCAACTTAAAGAAGGTAGGCATTTTGCATAATTTTGCAATATTACCTATGTTGCAGTATTAAATATTCTGTTTTTGTTCATTAAGGGGGAAGGCATGACATTAAAGTAGGAACTGAAGGACAGGAAATGTTCTACAGCAGTGTTTCTCAACCTTAGCGACTTTAAGATATATGGACTTCAACTCCCAGAATTCCCCAGCCAGCATGGGTGGCTGGGGAATTCTGGGAGTTGAAGTCCACACATCTTGAAGTTGCTAAGGTTGAGAAACACTGTTCTACAGTCTCTTCAGCTTCTGCAACTGGCCAGGTTCACACATTTTGAAATATAGACTTGCAATCATAAGGTTTGGAAATGTAACTTCAGTTGTTCATTTCAATGGAATCTTGTATTTTCATGGAACGGGCTAGAATAAATTGCCTGTAGCAGCCCTATTCAAAGTAAGTGCAGGCTTAGCATAAGATGATTATGATATATCTAGTTACCACAAGGTGGCAATAGACACGCTGTCTTCAGAAATTAAAAACTTAACCTCGTTAACTTTCTACAGAGCAATAATCCAGAGTTTGTCAGAGAGCAATCTTCAATCATGGGCTGTAATTTTTCATGTACATTCAATGGAAAATATCTTAGAATCCATATTATAACTGTGCAATGTACATTTGGGATAAAAATTGATTAAAGCACAGTTTCTGAAATGCACCTTCAGTTACAAAAAAAAGTCACCTTTCAGAAGCCGATACCATAATGATGTCTGGGATTTTGAGCTTCCACATTATTGGAGAACAAACTTCACTATTTATTTGATTTTATTTAAGAAGTGTACATGGCTGCCCAACTTGGACAGTTGCAACTTAGGGCAGTTCTACAAAGGATATTTAGACAGCTTCCAGATCAGCTCCATACCTATAATCCTATTTGTTTGAATTCTTTGGCAGGTGCGATGTTTTTATTTTTTGCAGCTCAGTTGTGAAATAAAAGAATTTGCTCTGAAATCAGTTTTCCACTGGAAACTGTGGAGCCTTGAAGAGCTTGTGGGTGAGCCATTTCTCTACTGGCAGAATTCTTGTGTCTTCCCTTCTCCTGGCTATTTGTGCTTCTGCTACTTTAGTGGGTCCTTAAAGAATAATGGTGGCTTGACAGCTTTGTATCCCTTCCCCCCACCAGCTCAAGGAAGCAGGGATGAAATTGACAAGAGTTGTGACTGCATTCTTACTTCTTTGTGTGTGCGCGCTAAACACTTACCTCTGTTGATTTGTTTCTTCCCTTCCCTTTTTTTTATGGAGGTAAAGGGAGTTTTGTTGCTGCAGAATCTCAGGGTGTGCTGGAAATTTTTGTCCCTTATTTTCAAAGCTGCAAGAACTGCAGCAGGGGACACTTCAAATTGCTATTGAGGGATTAAAGATCAGAAGCAGAGGCAGTGTGGAAGTATCCTTAGAGGGGTTCCTCTTGATTTCCCTCACCCCTGAAGTGCAGAACAGTCAGAATGGAAGGAAACAGAACTGAATAAAATCCTCAGGCCTCCCCTAGAAACAATTCCAGTTTGCCCAGAGGTACAGGCATCCTTTTTTTCCACTGCACTGAATGTCACACAGAAAGTCAAGGGTTACATTTGGTGGTTGCCTAGTGCTTCTCCCAGACCAGAAAATAAATCATCCAGCCTGACATTTGCTGATGGATCCCCAAGCTGAACCCCCTCGGGATGCTGTTTCCCAAAAGGTATTAACCTCACGTTGGTCGTGAGTCAAAGGCAGACAAGTTTATCAACAGCTTTTTTTTTTTATTAGAAACCCATGGAAACCATCATCCTGCAGCAAAGTGAAGCAAGTCATTCAGGCTTCAACACAAAGGAAAAACTAGAGCCAAGCACACTGGACTTGAACCAAAGTATCAGGAAAAAAATCAGGATGATTCAATTACAGGACTACATTCCAGATAGTTCAGCGTGACAGTCTGCCAACAGGAGTGGAAATTCCTTAGCGCTCATCACTTCGTCAGAGGGCTAACTGGAGCAGTGATTAATAACCCCACCAACCAACGTACACCGGGGTTGTACATTGCTAGGAGGATCAGGATGCATCTTTGCAACAGCCTTGTAGAAAAGATTATAAGCAAACCTAACCTTTCTCCTTAGGAAACGTCATGGGTGAGTACAGGTAGCGTACTCAGCTTATGACCACAATTGGGACCAGAACTTCCATTGCTAAGCAATGCAGTCGTTAAGTGAGTCTTGCCCAATTTTATGATCTTTTTTGTCACAGTTGTTAAGCAAATCACCACGGTCATTAAGTGAATCACACAGCCGTTAAGTGAATCCAGCTTCCCCCCACTGACTTTGCTTGTTAGAACCCCCTGGGAAGGTCACAGGTGGTGATCACGTGACCCTGGGACGTTGCAACCATTGTAAATACATGCCGGTTGCCAAGCACCTGAATTTTGATCACATGACCATGGGGATGCTGCGACAGTCGTAAGTGCAAGGACCAGTTGTAAGTCACTTTTTTCAGCACCATTGTAATTTTGAACGATCATTAAATGAATGGTCATAAGTCAAGGACTACCTGTAGAGATTTGAACCCAAGCCTCCCTCTGTTGCTGCTGCACCACAATGGCTATCAATAAATGTGGAAAGAAAGAAATGTGTTCATCTGCTATGGATGGGAGCAAGAAATTTTCTTCAAAGTTTAGCCCTTAGATTAGCCTGGACACTATCCTTATTGCCAAGCACACCTTTAGGGCAACTTTTCCCATCCAATGCCCTCCACCTGTGTTAGACTTTCACTCCCAAAATTCTCAGTATGATGATTAACCATTATTAACCATGATGATTAGGGACTGGGAAAATTTCAGTGAAAGCTCAAGGCCAAGTGGTTTTTAACAGTATTCTTCCTAGAAAGGCACCTCTGGTGAGAGATAGTGGTTTCTCCCTGCTCTCTTTCCCATAGTGGGAACGTGGCCATCACCTCCAGAACAGAACTTCCCTTCACTTGGACAAGGGGAGAGCCTTAGAAATCAGACCTTTATGAGTTCATACTGTAGATTCTTTGGATGTAGTTTGGGCCTGCTGGCAGCTGTAAAGCCATTTAATGACACGGGCATTTCGCTCAACAACGGAGACCGATGCAGGCAGCTTTTCACTTGGCTCTTCAGCAGACAATGTCTCCCCGTTATAGGAAAGGCCCCCAGGTTCAGAACTAGCTGACCCAATGCAGAAGGAACTAGCTTCCCAGCTCCCTGGCTTGAATCGTTCAGCTCCGAGCACCTCTACCAGATTCCGGTCCAAGCCGCAGTAATTAAAGAACCGTTCTTTCTCTGAAAGAGGAAGAGAATAACTCTGAGTCAGCTCTTTCTTGGCCTCTGTTTGGTGAGGGCCTGAGGAAGGAAAGGGCTGGTCAACGTTGAGCTGAGAGCTGGCCTGGGGCCTTTGACTGAGCTCAGATGCACAACCCATGAATCCGGGTAGCATGCCTACTGAATGTGCAGTCCTTGTGTCCTCCTTCTCTGCAGGTACCCAGACCATGGAGTTTTCTTCTTGAGTCACTTCCAGGTGTCCATCTCCCAACAGACTCCTTGAGGGAGAACAGCTATGATGTCCATCCCTCAGTGGACCCTGAAACAGCCACTTCATTAGGCTGTACCCTTTGCTGTTCTCCTTGTTGACAGTGGAACAGTCCCGCTTCTGCCGGTAGATGACAAGTGAGTCAGGCCTCAGCAGGCGCCTGCCACCCCCTCGCCGTGCTATGGGTGACTGAGGAGAAGGGGGCTGCTTCTTGGGGCTGAGGTCGTCTTGGCCTGCCATCAAGCCTTGAGGAATTTCACTCTGCTGGTGGAGGGTCAGGGGTCTTCTGCAGCATGGGGAAGACTGGGGAGTGTAGCTGAGCAGAACCGGTTCTTGACGACTGTTGATCACTTGCCGAGATTTGACGTATTTGGCTTTGTCAGCCTCCAGCCTCTCCACAGCGCTCGGCGTCCGCCCACCGCTGCTCATCTCCAGCTGCTTCCGCAAGTAATCGGGCCCTCGTGTCAGCAGACCCAGAGGGGAAAGTCCATCTCCTGGAGAAAGAGGCCTCATTCTGTATCCACAGTTTCAGCTGTTGTGCAATTTTCAAAACCAGGATTTTTTTGGTCTGCAATAATTGCATAAAGAGATGATGACTGTTAACAGGCCAAGAGAACTAGCAGAATTTTGTCCAACACCACACCCTTGATAAAAGGTATATGGTTGTCCTACATGAGGCTTTGGCTACTCCTTCCACAATCAGTTCTGCAGTGCTGGAAACCAGCTTACTTGCTTGTTTGTTTGCTTTTACTTCGTGTGATTAAAATTCAGCCACATTTCCAAAGAGGAGTGAAATTCTCTTTCTGTGAAGAGAGAGCACAGTCGGATGCTGGCCACTCCACGGTGGTCCTAGAAGCAGAGAATAAGATTAATGAGACCATGCAAACACAGGATGTGATTTCCTATCACATTACGATCCTTGAAAGATGGGAATTGCTGGGAAATTCAGACATAAGCTAATAGGATCATCAACAGTGATTAATATTTTGCTTTCTAAAAAAATGTGAATATTTGTTGAAGCCCTGACCTGCCTTTGGGAAACTCCCATGTTCCAGCTCAAACGAAACGGCCACAACATGCCGAGTTGCAAAAAGTCTTACTCCAGGTAATTCTCACTTTGTTCTATGCTTTTCTAAGTGCCCCTGCTTAGGGCAATCTTTCTCAACTACAGCTCTTGCGATGAGTTGGACTTGAAGTTCCATAATTCCTGACCAGCATGAACAAATGACAAGAAAGGGGATTTCACCTTATTACCTAAACATTAGGTAAAACTGTTGGTACAAGATTCAGCAGTGAACGGGCTGCCTTAGAAAACAGTGCTTCCTTTCATCAGATATTTTAAAGCAAAGACTGGATGGCTATGTATTAAGGTCCTGTTCCTGTGAGTTTCCTGTATCAGCAGAAAGGCGGACCAGACTGGGGTGCGTCACATTTTTTTCAAGCAGCGGCCGGACTTGGCTTGTGGTGGCATATGGGAGAAACATGTTCCAAAAAGTAACAAAAAGTAAATTTGACTTTGTTTAACATCAATTACATTAAATAAAATATATCTAGCCAGTTAGGGGTAGTGGTTAATTCTGGTCCCACTATAGGCACAAAGCCAGCTGGGTGACCTTGTGTCAGGTTCAGCCCAAAGAACTCCACGAGACAATGCAAGTACAGTTCTGTTGCGTTTATTAGCTTCCACCTCAAGACAGAAATCTCTCCAGACTGAACCTAAGTTCCCAAGCCAGCCAGCCACAACACCATGAATTCCTTAGGGAGGTGCCAGCCTCATCTTCTTAAACTTCCCACGCTCCTGCTGGGGGCTAAGGAAACGCTTATCTCCCTGAGCGTGGCCTTCATAACACCATTGCATCACACCTTGGGCCAGTCCTTCTCTTTCAGCCCTGGGAAGAAGCCAAGGGCAAACCACTTCCAAAAATCTTGCCAAGAAAACTGCAGGGAATTGTCCAGGCAGTCATCAGAAGTCAAGACTGACTTGAAGGCACAAAAATGAATGAATGGATGGATGGATTTTCTCCCTTCTGCTACATTAAATATAATCAACAGTTAACAAGTGTTGGAGGGTAGGTAGCCCTTCAAGATTGTCCAGATCAAGAAACAGACTCCTCAAGATGACTATATTAAGATAGGCTATTGTAACAGAATCTTACAAGCTTGACCACGTTTTCCCCTTCCCTCCCTCTTATAGCTCAGGGATTAAAGAAGGAGCTAAACTAAGACTCTTTCTAATAGTTTCCCTGGCTCAAAGCATGTTTTAGCACCTTCTACTACTGGAACAGTTTCTGAATACTTTCTCCAAGGTCATCTCTGTGGCTCCCTTCAGTGAATACTACCAAGTTATTCCATACTATTTGTGGCAAATTTCACTTGGAAGCTGATATCGATTCAGCCAAGGTCTTGGCCCCGGACAAAAAGGGAAGGATTTCATTTTTATGCTCCAACATTAAAAAGCCAGGTTTTTCAAAACTGTGCTTATTACACCAGTCCAAGATGCTGTCCAGGGCCAAGAGATGCTCCAGAAAGATTCATTTCAGAAGAGGAAGCCCTGCTGGGCACTATGTCAAAGGAGTTCCATGGTTTTCATGCAGAGGTTCCAAGAGGAAGCCAAGCAGGAAAAAATAGAGGAACTAGGAGCCTTATCTTTATAGGCTCAGCCATCCCCAGAACAAAGCAAACTCCACAAGCAACAGCAAGCATAAAAGCTATTCTAGCCTGCTCCAGGCAATCAGTTGTATGAGGACAGCCAAGTCCGGGGCAGGAAGATGGAGACAGTAGGAGGTTAGAAAAGCCACAGTGGGTGTTATGGACTTCCCTTCCGTTTCATGCGATTTGAAGTAAATCTCAGTTCCTAAAGGAGGGTTGGCCTGAGGTGGACCACCTTGCCTGCTTCCTTTTCATAAAGGAATGCCAGGAAACGCTGGTGACGCTTTGGAACAGGATGATGCTTTTTTATCTGGGGAAAAAGTAGGCACAGAGAACCTGTCTCTTTTTAGAAGTTGCTGAATTATAATCTGCCAGCATCCCTCATTCTTGGCTATGTTTGGCTGAGGCTGTTGAGAGTTTGAGTTCATCACCATCTGGAGAGACATAAGTTTCCCCATCCTGGGAAAGATCTTGGAAAAGTCTGGTAGGGTCCAGGATGGGAGGGAATGGTAGATCACTGATGAGATTTGATAGGCAGAGTGCGATAGAATCCAGCATGTCCATTGGATGAATTCTGCTGTTGAGTTCAAGAGTGTAGCCAGGCAGGCAGAATGCAATGAGCTTCTGAGGTTTCAATCGGGAATCCTTGGTGTATTAACCCATCAGAAGTACATGATGGAAACTTCTACCTGGGAATATTTGTTCACTGATCTGCCCACTGAGTTTTGCTGGGCAGAAAGGATTACAAAAATGACTTCCTGTTCACATTGAGAGTTTCCTGAGTCAATGGCGTTTCCACAGGAGTGGGATTTGATGCACTCTTTTGTTCCAAATTCTTGGTATACTTCTGCCTATATCTATAGCCCAATGTTGACTAGCAGTAGGGCTCTTGACGCAACATAAATGGAGTATGCTATAGACTGAATTTATTTTTTGCTTCTTCAACAAATGAGGATGTATATGCTAGGCTAGCCTTCTCCAACCTGAACCCTTTCAGAAGTGTCAGAACTACAGCTCCTAGAATTGCAGGTCCCTCTGATTGGGAGTTCTGGGAGCGGTAATCCTAGCCCATCTGGAGGGTACCAGGTTGGGGAAGACATTGTGTTATGCTAAAATTATAGTGGCCTTTGCTTCTTCAAGTTACTTCCTGTTCTCCAGCCATTTCACCCTTGCTAATTTTAAAGGGTGAATGAATACCAAACAAATAAGGTTGCAATGAAAAACAGCTTGAAAAACTGAGACTTTGCCTTCCTCTCCAGATTTGTGTAGTTAATAATTTGCCACATTCAGGAAGATAGTAAAAGGAATTGTTACAGTATTACGGTGATGGGCCAGGGGTCCTTCAAAAAGTGCTCCAGTGTAAGATTTTCAACAACTTCTCCCAACACCTGTCATTGATCTTCTTTTCAGTTAAGAACAAAATGGGCCCCCTCTCATGCAGAAATAAGAATGGGAAAGATGGTAAATCCAAGAACGGCTGATATGTGAGAGGGTGGTTGAGCTCAGTAAGTATGAGGCAATGATTCTATACCTATTTCTGCCCTTCGGTGAGATTACAGATGGTTATTTATATATAAGTGTGATGGAATGGACTTATGAAGACCAGGCTCAGGGAGATAAGCGTGTTCTTAGCCTGGCCTTCATAAGTCCATTCCATCACAATAAGGAGAGAAGCAAATGGTGCTGAAAAGGCCATCTAGTCCCACAGATTGGACAATCAGAAGCCAATAGATCACTAAATTGGATTCACGCCCAATATCTAGCAACTTCTAACTAACCCAGAACCATCTGGCTTTGGGAGAGGCACTTGGTACTTTCTTGCTAATCCAAACAGTTCTGAAACCTCTCACCTAAGCACATTTGGCCACTTTCTGCATGGAAATAACGTGGATGTAGGAACTCCGACACATACACTTAGGAATGCAGAATTTAAATTTACATAATCCCACACACTGCATGGCCAAAGCCATGCCAATGGAGAGATTATAAGAATGGAAGGCCCATATTTTAAGAGAAGGTTGGCCCATTGTGATGGACAGTTGTTCTCCAGGGTTTCCAGCTGAAGCCTGCTATCACTCACCAAGATTTTTTTAAAAAAAACTGAAGCAATTTTAACATGAGATGTTCTTCATACAAAACCAATATTCAATCATTCAGCTGTTGTCCCTTCTTCTCATCCCCTCCCAAACTTTTTTTTAAGGATGCAGCTCCTCTCTCCACTTATTGTCTTGTTTAAGAATTGAATCCAAGATATCTGGTACCCCAAAAGAGAATCCTATCTATTTTGCAAGATATTCAGACTGAGCAGCTGTTTTTCTTGCCTAAGGCAAGACTAGGATTCATTGTCTCCTGGTTTCTACTCCAGCACCTTAACCACTACCCCAGAATGCCTCTTGGTGGAGATCTCTTTCCTCCCTATACTAATATTTGTGTGTGGAACAAATGGCAAGAAAGATTCAAAGCATTTTAATGGATGGAGTGAAAATATTCCAAGTACAGAGCTGAACTGCCATTATTTGGGGCGCAAAAATTAGTTGACTCTTAGATGGCTACAAACAGTAAGAATTCTCTCTGTTTTAGCCCAGATATAATAGCCCTAGTAACTGTTCCACCCAGCCTTGATACGGATCTCAGATGCCCTCCTGGCTTTCAGCATAGCAGCTGAGCTAGATGGAGCAACTGTCTGGCTGCTTGTGATAACCAAGTGAAATTTTGGCCTTGCACAACTGGGTTTCTTCACCTTCCTCCTGAGTAGCCAAGCAGCAGCCATGTGTTGAACCCATTGCTCCCGCCATCTGTTTTGAGAAACAAGGGAGCCATTTCCTGAACGGTCTACTCTCTGCTGACTTCCCTAACCTCCTTCTCTCCCTTCCCCTTCAGCCTGTGCAGTTGTTGATGGCCATGTCCCTTTTGATCCTCAAAATTATATATATGCAGCAGGAGAAAATGGGCATTGTTCCCTGGGCCAAAGAGAAAATTCTAGGCTAGAAATCAGTTACCAGCTCCAAAGTTAAAAACCTTTTTATATCTTCCCATGTTCTCTCTTCCCAAAAAATGAAAAATGATTGAAAACATTGTGTACCCAACATCACTTTTTCACATAAGAAGCATAAAAGGGTTCACATGTTTATTATTCTGATCAAACTGAACTGATCTTTTTGTCTCACCTCTAGGTGTTTCTGAACTACAACATGGCCAATGGGGAGAGAGGGTGGGTGCTGTCATGCAGCAATACCTGGACACAACAGATTTCCCCACCCTCTATTATACCCATAGCACGGGGGCTACTTCATAAAAAAAAAACATTAATATATTGTTGATTGATTGCATGAATTGTTTCACTTCTGTTCAGTTCTCACAGCATTCAACACTTTTTGAATGCAGGAAATCTCCGTTCAACCCTTGCTATTTCCACTTGGAAAACAATCTCACATGGGAAGTCTCAAAAGGGCCCTCTGCCCTACAGCAATTCTGACATTGGTGTACAATCCTCTCGGAGCACAGCTGAGCTCCCAACTTCATGGCACGGTCCACAACTAATTAAGGAGTTTGTTTTTGGTGTTCCAGTCACCAGGACCTGATGCCATTTACTGAAGTACTGTACAAAGTTCTGAAATAACATCTTATCACAGGCATTATGAGCATAATCAAACATAGCTTGCTGCCAGCTGGGGGACATACTAGAGACTCTCCTTGGGGAACCAGACCTGCCCTGGTGAGTCACTCCCATTCAAAGAGAGTTTCTCTGGGGGCCAAATGTGATCCTAATCAAAAAGGCAGCTAGACTCAGTTATCCAGTCCTTCTTGGAATGTGGCTTACTTACCACTAAGAGGAACCCCATAAAAATCCCCCTCCTCCTCCCAGATGAAAGCTATTGCTGAGTTCTTATGTTCTTAGGTAGTCTTTCAAAAAGCCACGGTGGACTACAATTTCTTATGAGATATATGCTCATCTTGCTGTCATGTAATATATGGAAGGGCTCCACAAGAGGCCATATCAAGATCCCCCAAGAGATTGAACAGCTTTCCCTAAGATGTGAGGGTCTGAGGAAGGGGGTTACAAAACAGGTTACAAGACTAATTTCTACTGAAGTTTTGCCTCTTGAATCAACAGCTATAAATAAGCCTGTCTGGTGCTAGCAGTCTCCTTCCTCCCTGGGACACACCCTCCAAATTTGGAAGTTTAAGTACAGACCTCACGAAATAGGATACATATGCACAGAAGCCAACCACCACACCAGCCACAGGAGACTCCCCTAAATGCTTACTCTGAGTTGCCACTTGCTCACCAGAGGAAACACACCACCATAGTCTCAAGAGTTGGCTCTCAGGCAAGAATCTTGTGCCATTTTGGGGTTACCTACCCAAAACTGATGCCTTCTGGATGTGCTGGTTATCTTCTGCCCCTTCAACACGATCCATAGGCCTGCTTCCCCTTCAGTGGACTACAGCACCCATCACACTTTAAGGATGATGGGTATTATAATCCAAGGCAGCTGTAAGACACAAGGTTGTGGACATCTATGTTATGGATTTTACAGATTTATTGTGACGAAAGTCTACTAAGTCCACTTTGAAAAAGCCTATCCTAAAGTTTACAGCATACGATCTAGTCTGCCTAAATTTCTGTCATTAATCCTTCAGCTCCTTGTGATTCCCTTCTTAATACATAAAGCACATGTATATCAAGGCTACTAATTTTAGTATTCAGTTATTAGCTTGAATTTTCTTTCTTCTGCTGTCTTTGGTTACCTTGAACATCCAGCTGACTAGAAAGCCAAACTATTACTTGGGTGAATGAATACATAACATTGCAAAAAACCTGACACGTAAAATGGTAACCCATGACCTCTAGTTTCTGGAATTAAAACAACTGCTTGGGGTTACACCAGATCCTGAAGCCCACTGGTTAGGTTCACAAAACACACCAAGATATAAAGCTGCCAACCACATTTTAACCTAGCATACCTTATAAACTTAGATGGATATATAACCCATAAAGGGGATTTCCTTTTCCCCACCCACAATTAAGCATTAAAATGCACACAGAAAGAGTACTTTGACTCTCTCTTTGAGCCTGAATTGACAGTCTCCCCTAATTGGGTCCCTCCACATCAGTGTCCCTCAACCTTGGCAGCTTTCAGATGTGTGGACTCCAACTCCCAGAATTCCCCAGCCAGCCATGCTGGCTGGGGAATTCTGGGAGTTGGAGTCCACACATCTGAAAGCTGCCAAGGTTGAGGGACACTACTCCACGTGAAATGGGAGAGAATTCTTAGTCAGCAAAGTCATTAGCAAGGCCAAGGGGAGGCTAATTCCTGAGCAGCTGTTCTCTAACCTGGTGGTCACCAGATGTGCTGGGAACCAGGGCTGCTGATGGACTCACCTTCTGGTCCCCTTTAAAGCCATGACAGCGTCCCTCCGTAACATCCAAGCACCAGAAGATTCCCGGGCAAGCAGGGGAAGTGAACTCCGCAGCCGCCAACTGCTGGTCTGCTTGTTGTATATACAGGCTGTGAAGACAGGAAAATGCTAATCCACACCCTCCTCGGTCTTAACCCCTTCTGAACCACATTGTGCCTTCAGGCTGCTTTTGACCCCCTCCCAGGCCATTTGCTACCTCCCAAATGCTTCTCACATTTTTGCCAAAGCATTAGCCTTTTGCTCTTGTTTGAACTGGAAGAGAGCAACACAGACTTTAAAAGTGGGTTTCTTTACAGGGAAAGTGAGGGGGGGGGGCAGTTGCTTTCGTATTTCCTGTACCTATAATTTGGATGCAAACTTTACCAACTCAGTTAGATTCTGGTGGAGGGAAGCGGCCAGGCCATCAGCACCCTGCAGCCATGAACTCAGCTGGTGACCTCAGTCTTCTGATTTGCAATATGGGGATAATAACAAACACCAGCTTGCCTTGGCTCTTTAATTATAATAAAAGCTGTACGCTTTGGATATCGAAGTACTCTGGAAATGTCAAAATGCACAAATTCATTCCTTTAAGCGCTAATTACAGATGGTGGCAACAGAAATTGAGCCAAAGTGGGCAATCTGATATCCACATACTTGCAGGGAAAGAAAAAGCTTGCCTTTTTGTTCTTAAGGGAGATAAAGGAAAATACTAACAGGACAAATATAAAGCTTTTTTTTTTTTTAATCCCCAGCACTTAAATTAAGTCTGAGCATGCTCTATAGAGCATACAGTGCCAGTTGGAAAAAAAAATAAGGAAACCCATGGAGGATGGAATGGAGTATCCTGCAAGTGGGCAGACCTGCTGGCTGCTATTGTTAGATTAGAGAACAGATTGTAATATAGTACATCTGTCTGCTGCTCTTGTTAAATTCTGCCTTCAAGATTTATCAGGAGCTCACCAGGATGCTTGCAATAGGTGAGCTATAGTTATGCCCTCATTATTTTGAAAATAAAATAAACCAGACCAAGCCTGAACTCTATCATGTTTAGAGCCCCAAACTGCATCATTCACAGCACCATGTTCTTAATCTAGGTCAGTGTTGCTCAAGCTTGGCAATGTGTGGACTTCAACTCCCAGAACTCCCCAGCCAACTCCCAGAATTCTCCAGAGAGCATGCTGGCCAGGGAATTCTGGGAGTTGAAGTCCACACATCTTAAAATTGCCAAGGTTGAGAAACACTGACCTACACAGTCAGGGAAGTCAACAGGATTTATTCTCAAGGAAGGGTGCGTGGTTACAGTTGATTAAGGGGACTTCCACTTGCCCCAAAGCCACAGACGCAGTAGCCCATGCTTGTTCTCACTGTGGCCCACCCCCAAGGCTCTCCTAAGGCTCCCTCCAGCCAACCGATCACAGAACACATGAAATGGGCCTGATCCAGCGCCCCACTCCTACCCATGAGATGGTTTTCGGTGTGGTCATCCATGGAGTCGCTACAGGGCAGGCTGGCAAACTGTCAGGGTGCAGACAGCCACAGAGATGACCTTGGAGAAGCTATACCGCAACGGAGCCTGCTAGCTGTTGATATTGATGGACACGTGACTTGCACTTGCCTGCTTATTATGTTTTATGGTTTTAATCTGGTTTCAATTTGGTTTTAACAGAGTTATAGTTCTTATTGATATCTGTATTTTATTTACTGGGTTTTTTTGCATGGTGGTTTTAATTATGTGAGCTGCAGAGACACAAATGTGAGATGGGTGGCTATACAAATCAAATCAAATCAATCAGTCAATCAATAAAAACACAGGAAATGAAGGAAGCATGAAAAAGAAACTGAAACTGACTCCCTCTCAACTCCCTAGGGTATGAGGAGGAGGGGGGGGAAACACTTTCAAGAGGCTTTCAAGATTAAGTATCTCAATAAATTAGAGTTCCAGTCGTTCTCCTGGAGTTTGTCTAGTTTGACTAGCTCTACCTCAGAAGACTGACACATGACGCCATCCCTCCTCCCAGTCAAGGTGCCCATGTTCAAAACACCATAAAATAGCCCAAAGCGCTAATGGAAAGAGCCTAAAAGGCTAAGCCTGGAAGCTCCCATCAGTGGGAAAACAACCCATTCCAGGCTCCAGGGAGCTCCAGCCTCTCATGCTAAAAACTGGCATATTTCTACTTGTGCAGGATTGGGCTAGAATCAGGTTACAGCCCCATCTTGACCACTGTAGACATGGTGTTATGGGTCATGGTCCTTGACAAGAAGGCCAGTGACTCCATCTCAGGCGACTGATTTTAAGTGTCAAAGCAGCACCTTTGTTAATTATTACATTTAGTATTCTCCTAGTTTTACTGCCAGGAAAGGAGAAAGGCATTGCCTGGGTAATTTTTTTTTCCTGTCTCAAAGGCCCAGGTAACTTGGTTAAACTTGGACACTAGGTAGCTTAAACAGGGGTGGGGGTACAGAATTTTAGTTATCAAAACTGGTCCTGGGAAAAAAAATTTGGGCAAAGGCTCAAAAACAAAACAGGCTTAGAGCTAAAAAAGCCAGCCACCTGGGAATTTAGGGAAGGAAAAAAACAATAGCCTGCCAATTTTATTTTATTTATTTTAACACCTTTTAAAAAACACAGAAGTGAAAAAAGAAAACAAAACACACACAGACACAAAGAAAAAGAAAAAGCAATAACAGTGGAAAGAACAACAAAAAAGCAATGACAAATTATCAACACATATTACATATTCATCAAATATTAAACAACATATAATAGTTTCAGCAGAAGAGATTATCTATAGTTCAGGGTTGAACTGCGCAGTTCTTCGTGCTCTCTGAGCACTGATGATGTTACCTGGTTGGGTAATGAAATGTCTGCAAGCAAATAACCACACTCAGGGAGCACCACGTTTTATGGGTGTGGGTATGTGTGTGCGCCTTCCAGTCAATGTTGACTCCTGGAGACTCCCTGGACTAGCCCCTGAAGTTTTCTTGACAAGATTTTGGAAGTAGTTTGTCCTTGCCTCCTTCTTCCCAGGGCTGAGAGAGAGGGACTGGCCCAAGGTCACCCAGCTGGCTTCATGCTTAAGGTAGCACTAGAACTCATGGTCTCTAGCCTGGTACCTCAACTACTACACCAAACTGGAGTACACAAAACTGTACTCCACATTTAAAAGTTTCTAAAGAAAAATTAAATAGAATTATAATACTCTATTATTGTGAAATGTCAGGAAATCTGTACCAAAGGGAGACATATTGCACATTTGTTGATTGGCAGATAAAATTGCCTTTTCAGAAACAGATAAATTACACATTTCTCGAATCCATTCCTTTATATCAGGAATAATGCTACTTTTCCCAGTTTCTCCAATTAATTCTCTTAGCAAGACCCCAGCCTGCCAATATGGAGCAGAACATAGGAACCAAAACAGAAAGACTTGGTCCAGATCAAAGCCAAGTTTAGTCAGGTGAGACCAAAGAAGAACTGATACTGTAAAGCTATCTCACAGCTTGTGTTGTATAGTCTAATAGGTCTTTTCAGCAATGCAGGGATGTCTACAGGGTGTGGTCAAGAAAGTCAATATGGTGGCTATGATGGTGCAATCATAGCTCTGCCCATTTTTTATGGGTGTCGCACATGCAACACCCATAAAACTGGGTGGAGTCTTGATTGCACTGTTGTGGCTACCATCTTGATTTTTTTTTTTAACTGCACCTTGTGGACACCCCTTCAGCAATGGTCCCCTATTTGTGGAGTGTTCCTGCAATAACAGGATCGTGGAATGGATGGATCACTGCAGGCCATCTCATCTAAGCTCTGCTCAGGATAGAAAAGGCAAAACTGGGGCAACGCCCGCAGGAGGTTGTCTAGCTTCTATCTGAAGACCTCCCATGAATTTCTTTGATGTTTTTGGCTTCCAAGGAAAACAGCCCACCATATTAAGGCACTTCCAAACCCCTCAAAAAGTGGTTTGATATCAAGGTCTGCTTACCTTGAAATGTGGGGAATAATATTATTATTGGTCAATTCTCTCCAGCTGACCAACAGGAAAGTGCAAAGACCAATGTGAAAGTGCAAAGAGAGCCAGTTTGGTCTAGTGGTGAAGCCACCAGGCTAGAAACCAGGAGGATGTGAGTTCTAGTCCCATCTTAGGCGTAAAAGCTGGCTGGGTGACTTTGGGCCAGTCCATCTCCCTCAGCCCAACTCATCTCACAGGGTTGTTGTTGTGGGGAAAATAGGAGGAGGAAGGAGTATTAGGTATGTTCACCACCTTGAGTTATTTATAAAAATAATAAAGGTGGGATAAAAAAAATCTGAAAAAAAATAACATTCAGACAATGTCCAGCCCCTGCTACACTTTTAATTCATGTTGTGTGTCTGCCTGATGATTTTCCCCAAAACAACAAGCACTTGCTATGAGGGGATGATGTAGAGCATTAAAAGAGGGCAACTGAGTTTCTATCAGGGAGGAGTGAAGGGAGCCAGGTGGGGGGAAGAGGCAAGTGTTCCCACCAGCAGGAGAAAAGGTCGTTCACCACCTGCGCAGAACTGCAGACCTTCAAGCTGAAAGACCAGATTTGCTGTTACTTTAGACTTTCTGCGGCTGAGCCAGATCCTAAACTGATTCTGCTCCCAGACAGTCAATGAGGTAAGATGAGATATATTTGAGCTGATTCAGAACTGACACAAAGATCTCATGAGGAAGTGCCCTTGGTTGCAACAAGACCAGCAGATTCTTGTGACATCTTAAAAGCAAACAAATGTATTATGGGATGGCAAAATACACAGCCCTCTTGATCTGGCCATTTCCAGAGAAGTCTTGATTGACATCTATCCTGCCTGGAGAGGATAGTAATTCAACCCTATTGGAGAGCACCAGGTTAGAGAAGGTCAAGGACTTTTATGGAGCAGCATCCAGTTCATCTCATGCATACATTGATTGGGAATCTTCGGTCTGGCACTAACAGAGTTAAGACCTGGAACATCCTTGTTCTGCCTGCCTGCTCAGCCAAGAGGAAGTCTGGGTCACACTCTTTCCTGAGGAGATTTAAATTGCAGGAAGCCACAACAGAAAGCTACAGAAAAGCCAGGGGTTATTTTTGTGGCTAATCTTCAATTGCACAGAATGTTGTTTCTTTTTTTAGAGAAATGGAAAGGATGGTTTCCCTGCTTTCCCACCCACATGCAACAACACTAATCCCACAGGGGGAGCAGACAGCAACCGCTTGGAAAATAGCATACTCGGGGGATCATAAGAGGGAGGTGGAGAACAGTGAGAAATATTTAGACAACAACACACAGCAGTCATAAATCAGATTCTTCTGTGTCTTGATTCATGGAATTGTCATGAATGCTTTGTCAGTACGAAATCATGAATTGAACTGGTGGTGCAGCAATTAAGATGTTAGAGGAAGACAGGAGAGACCTGGGCTCAAGTCCACCATGAGACACAGAAGCTCCCTGGGGGACTTTGGGCCTGTCACTCCTTCAGTCAGCGAGTCTCACCAGGGGGTGGCTGTGGGGATAAAAATGGAGAGTGATCTCCATCTAGGTTGCCTTGAGATCCTGGAGGAAAGAGGGGATATAAACCAACTAACCAAACATATACCATTTTGGACAAAATGTTGTTGTGAGCCATCCCTTTTTGAGAATTTAAGAAAACGATGGGTCCTGGGCTTCAAAATTCACTTCTCCTGCTTCAAAATTCTTAGCATCAGGAATTTATTTATTTATTTGTTTGTTTGTTTGTAGAGTCCTTGGGATTCTCTGAGCTTGGTTGTTTTCTTGCAGACATTTCATTACCTGACTAGGTAACATCTTCAGTGCTGGAAGGGAGTGGAGTTTGCTCTCTGTTTATATATAGTAGCTTGTCCTGCCAGTGTTGGTGAGGGAGTTGTTTTTTTTCTTAATAGTCCCTAGATTAGGCTGTTGTGTCGCAACAACAGAAACAGAAACAACAGCCTAAGAGGTCCCATAGGCGTGATCCGATCCAAGGCCTTGGTAGCCTTCTTATTCCAAGCGGCCACCAAAACCCCAGATGGGCCATGCAGCAGACCATAGGAACAACTTCCAGCTCCCTCTGAAACCCTTCAGGGTTCATCACTCACCGAGGGTGAACTGATCTAATAGGTTCTGCCTCCCTGCAGCAGGTAATGGCACCAAGAAATCCCATGGAATCAGGGTGTGATCTGACCATGACAAAGGGGACACTAAGAGCTCCCCGAATTCTAGATCACACTGCCACTGCTCTGACAGGAAAACCAGATCAGCTGTGTGACCACTGTCCCATATTGGGCCCTGGATGACCCAGAATAGGCCCATGGCTGTCATAGTAGCCATGAACTCCTGAGCTGCCTCAGAGCCCATTCCCAGGGAAGGCAGATTGAAGTCCCCCAAGACCATACGTTGGGGGAGCTCTACTGCCAATCCAGAAAAGGAGTCCAGCAGCTCAGGCAAGGAGATTGCCATGCAGCAGGGAGTCTGGTACCGTAGCAACAATCCTAACTGATCCCAAGAACCCAACTTAATGAACAGGGTCTCACATCTGGCAACCTGTGGAGCAGCAGCCCTGAAAGCCTTAAGAGATTCTCGAACAACAGTTGCCACACCACTGCCCCTGCCCTGAGATCTCAGCTGATGCCACACCCAAAACCCATCTGGGCACATTTCTGAAAGGGGAACCCCCCTTCTTAGCCCAGCTGGCTCTCAGTAACACATGCCAGGTTGGCCTTCTCATCTGCAATCACACATGTGGGGGGCCTTATTACAGACCGACCTGGCAGCAGCTACCATGGATTCAGCTACTGTGAATCCAGTTGTGGAATTTATGCATATTGTTTGAATCCAGCTTTTGTGATTTGTAAATTACACCTTAACAGGTTGGGTGAATCCATCCATAGGGCTGATTCAATAAAGTATGGTAGAAAACCATAGCTAAGTGCTGTGGATGAATCTGGTCAATGTCTACATATGCATGTTTGCTGCTCAGGCCTGGCAAACATTTTAGGTTATGTTCACACAACACCCTTAATCCAGTCAGGTGAAGACATAGCAGATCTATTCACATAACATGCTGAAGTTGGTTAGTGCTAACTTGGTGATGATGATGATGATGATGATGATGATGATGATGATGTGTGGATTAGTGTGGTAAATGAACAGGTAATTTGGTTAGTTTGTGGCTCACTGCGTTGTCTGAATCCCAAAAATGGGTCAACCAAGTAACTCTGTTATGTGAATGCAATTGTAAGCGCTCAAGAGCACATACTGAGCCAGAATTCACAAAGGGCCATTGAAGAAGCCACTGTTGCTTCATCTACTATGGAGCTCTTCATGAGTAGATATTCCCATCTCCCAACATCTATTTATGAGATTAGCAAACATGAGAAGATTGGCTTCTTCTTTCTCCCCTTCCACAGAGAGGCCAATTAACTCCCGGACATGGTTTCCCTGTGAAATAATCCTTCTTTATTCACTTTATCCCTAAGGATTCCATAGATTCCACATGTCCATCTGAAATAATAATGTAGGTATTGGAGGAATGGAGCCCTAGGTGTAAAAGAGAGGTGTCTGCAGGCTATGGCAAAAAAAAGACAAAATGGTGGCTGCAACAGCGCAACTGAGGCTCTACCTGTTTCTTTGTGCGCATCATGTGCAAGGTAGGATTTAAATTGGGATTAAGTTGGTCTAGCCACTCTATGCAACTGATGCAGGAAAGCTTTAATGACATTTGTTAGAAGAGGTGCTACCTGCCTCCTTCTGATTTTGGGGGGCAACTTTGTAGGAAAGTGAAATTGACATCTTCTATTCCTTCTATTCTATTCCTTTGTCAGAAAGGCTTTGGTTCTGAGTTGCGGGGGGGTTTGGAATAATAAAGAGGCAGACTGAAGGATTCTTTATCAAGGACCCTCTCAAAACTAGACCCAGCTCTGGACACAACAATGAAAGTGTGGCAGTTCGCATGTACCCACAAGCCAGACAGGAGCTAAAATTCCAATGAACTTCAGACACTTACATTTTCCTTGAAGGTGGCCGCTTTCCAGTGCAGAAGCTGTAAAAATACAACTGAAGAAGAAAATCATTGAGAGGGAAATGAGCTTTTCCAGCAAGCAAACAAATAAGTCTGGCAAATTGAACTTCTGGGGAAATGAGGACACTTTGTTGGAAGTGGCGAGTCAGAGAAGCGTAAACAAGGATTTTAAATAGCTTGTTTCTGAGACATCTTTCAGTGTGAATCATCTCAGTTCCCAGTCATTTTTAATGTTATTTTGGGAAGAGCAAAGACTAACAAATACAGAACAGAGTAACAAGTTTAAAATACTGTGCCTCGCATACAAAGGGAATTAAGGAATGGGCTTATACCCCCAGGCTCTAGGGATCTAGAGAATCCAGTGGCACTTTTTTGGGTCTGGGGAGCCTGGGGATGGGTATTTCATACCACCTAATCAACTGCAGTGTACTATCACCAGTTGAGGAACATTGCTTTCAAAAAGAGAACCTGTTGCTAGTATGGGTGCTGAACTTTAGTGCAGGGTCCTATGAGGTATAAGACACATTGCATTAAGCCAAGGTTTGTCCAAGAACCCACAATATCTCAATTCACATATTATACTACTGTATGCACAATAGCCACTCTCTTAGATCCAGACAAAGTCAGTGGTTCATCTCCCATTGAAATAGTGATATTTCATTCCCATAATTAATTTTTCACATTGATTTCAGGACCTAAATGGTACTTACTTACTCTAGGTCCAATCCAGTTATCTATATAGAAATTAGCAGTCTGCCAAAAAATCAGAGGCAAACACTTTATAGCCAATGCATGCTCCCATTCTCAGGGTTTGTAGACATTTCCTTGTTTGTCATAAAACTCATCACCAAAGCTATTTCTGGAAATACTTCAACCCTTGTATAGTTTCTGCCAAAGTTCAGCAGCAAGTCTTGCTGTTAATTTCAGCCTTGGATGACTGCAGTTTCAATAATTTTCTTTCAAATTTAGCTATCAAAATGTATTTTAGAAGCATTATATGGGGGCAAAATACAGAACCATCTTTACTGTTGCCTTAACAAACTTGCTATATGCAGGAACCAAAGCCATTTTGAAAGAAAGAAACATTTCAGTTTCAGAAGAACTGGGATGGAACGAACTGATTAATTAAATGCATTGCCTATGTTGATTCAAAATATAATTCAATCAGTAACCAGTAGAAATCAGTATTTCAAGTGGGGAGGGTACCTACCTTTTGAATCCAACCATCTTTCTGCCACACTAGACTGAATACCTTCTCTTACGTTGCAAAAAGGTTATCTGGGTCCTGAAAGAATTAGCAACCCGATATACAGAAGAGATGGAAAATTAAACATTGCATTTAGATGCACATTTGAAAAGGAATACAGCTTTATTCCTGGAAGGGGAACTCCATAACTCTTCTTATAAGGACATATATTACAAATGTATATTTCAGGAAGGGTGTAAACACTGTTTGCTTTAAAATGTCTTGCATCCTTTTTCTATTCACATGAATTGTTCCTATCTATCTATCTATCTATCTATCTATCTATCTATCTATCTATCTACCTACCTACCTACCTACCTACCTACCTACCAACCAACCAACCAACCAACCAACCAACCAACCAACCAACCAACCATCTTTTTTTAAGAGCTTGTCAAAGTGGGGTGGTTTTGCAACTAACACAAAGGCTTCAAAACTATGTCAGTCCAGCTGCTTGTTTTCTCTCGTTTTCAATCTGGGAGAAAAGATTCTGTTTTCTTGTTACTTGGGCTTCTTTTATTCCTCTGTTGCCTTTGGTTAAACTGAACTTGCAGTTTTCTTTAAACAATATAGCAATTTGGTAAACCTATTTATTAAAGGCAAAAGTGGGCAGCCCTCTTTCAAACCACTTTCAGTTAAAACAGCCACTAGGGAACCACTTTTTCCAGACTTAGATTTGTTTGTCTATCTGATCCTTGGAAAGTGCGAGTCCTGCCTGTGGGTTCTACCAGGCATTGTCCTCTTATTTTTTCCTTCTGCCTTTCCTAAAGAGAATTTAGAAGCTGAACTAAAGCAGTTCTCTGAGATAGCCAGGTATCTATTACACAGTCCTATATCTGCCTCATACATTATTGTTTCATTTCCTTTTCATACTCTGATTTTGTGATTGTTCTGGCTTGTAAATTCCTTGAATCAAAGGGTAACTTGCATGATGATCTCAGGAATTTTAAACGTTGGAAACTTATTTTTCCTTTTTTCAAAGAAGAGGTTTAGTGTTTTGGGATACTGTGTTTAGTCTTCAAACCCCTTTTCCCCCCAATTGTACAGTGCATTCAAGAGGTCATAGCATAGGGACAGCCTCAATCTAGACAATTCAGTGTGGAATTGTCAGTCTCTGATAACTTGTCTACACTAGAAAGCTGAGTGCCAAATTTCTTTTATATTAATAACAGAAACAACGGAAATTGTATTCCGGCCTTTGTTTCAGGGCAGTTCTGGAGACAAATGGCATGATATGTAGTTTTTCTCTTGAAATTCTTTCCAAACACCATACCCGTAAGCAAACTATGAACTAACATTGCCCAATTTATGTTTTTTTCCCCCCGTTTGATCTGCTTTCCACAGCAGATGGTAAAGCTAGGCCAGGGTATGATCTGTGCCCATCTTACACCTCATTCTCACCTTGCATTATTGAATAGCAACCAAGGAGACATGCACATATCTCCAGTAGGAGAAATTCTAGGAAAATTTTTGAAGCAGGGTCTGGTCAGAGATGGTGCTTCCAGGAAGCAAACTTTGAATAAAAGCATGGTTGATCTATTCCGACATTCTCTGGCATGCAATGACCAGTCAGTTATGGAGGGAGAACTTAAACAGAAGGGCAGTATGGTGATCTTGTTCCACTCATGATCTGGAGAAGCTGGTATTTAAGGAATGCTACTTGTGATTCAGGAGGTATGATATAGCCATTAATAACCCAGTCTTCTATCCATTGGTTTAACTCTTTTTAAAAATCGTCTAAACTGATGGGCATCTCATCATATCTGATAGCAGCAAATTATGTTGCTTATTTATGTGTTGTGTGAGACTTTGAGTTAAAGGCAAGGGAGTTGGAAAGAGATTCAGCTATCATCACAGTCTGTACTAATGACTTAAAGTAGTGTTTCTCACCTTGGCAACTTGACAATGTGTGGACTTCAACTCCCAGAATTCCCCAGGCAGCATCATCATCAAGTTGCCAAGGTTGAGAAACACTGATTTAAATTATCTTCATAGCTGACAGAGATCAATCCAGCCATCACTGAAGCGATATAAACCCTGTCCCCATTACTATTATTTTGACACAACAATGGTTGGACGACTCTAGAAGAAGGAATAAATTGCTAGTATGGAAATGACCTCCCTCAGGTCATCTACCAACCCTTTCTCAGGAAGTGAGCCTGAGTGGGATTAGGAAATAGATTTCCTGCTTGCCAAATAGGTAGTACTTTGTTTTTCTGAAACGTCAAGATTCCCTGAGAAGAGTTGTATGGAAATGATATGAACGTCAGATTTAAGAATAGGGTGCCCCTGAACAGATTCTGGGATGTAGCATTTGTTTTTATTAATCAGTGCCAATGGATCCCATCTGCCCTTTCCATGACAGCATAGTCTGAACCCAGTTGGAGATCATCCTGCAGACAAAATAAAATTGAAGTAAATTCTAGCGAAATGTACCATCTAGGGGATATAGGAGGTACTGCAGTAATTCCCAGTTGCTATTAACCTGTGCCTTGCACATTTCTTGCCAGCATTGCTCAACCCATAAATTATGAAAACGTCACTCTTGAATCCTCCTCCTCCAGCCTGCTTAACATGCCATCTTGCAAAGCAAAGACCTCACATTTTCTCATTATGCCCAGAAAATATTTAGTTTGGTTTGGTTACTGGTCTGCATCCTATTTATTTTACATAAAAGTCCAACCTGAAGAATTCGGAGGAACATCAACATTTCTCAGTGCTTTGTGATGTTGCAGTTCATCTTGGTTAATGTGTTATTTTTAAAAGGAGTGACATGATGGCCTGTCAAAGTACTGGCTCATGGGTAGCATGGTTAACTGGGCATGGGAAAGCAAGCTATATCTAAAGATCTCCAGGAAATAGGCTTGTAGATTTCATTAGCACAGAGGGTTGAACAAAGCTGTCTACACATGTTAAGCCATAACATTATTTGAATTTGGCTTCTGTAAACCCAGTCACTGTGATTTATAAATATAGTTTATAGCCTAGGTCATTGTGGATTAACAACCATGGTTAAAATGAACCATGACCTAATCCAGGTTAGAGAAATTGTTTAAAATAGGTTAAATTTATTGTTCAGATTTGGCTTTTTGTACTTCTGCAAATGATAACCCACATGCTGCCAAGGGAATCATGGGTTGTAAATTGCTTTTCAGTGCAGGATTAGGTTAGGAAATAGCTTGAACAGGCACCCTTCCTTCTTCCTAAGAATGTTGTAAGAAAGGATGAAGTCAAAAGCAGATTAAAAGAGACCCAGAGACCAGGATCTGGGGGTCTGAAAACATCCTCAGATGCTAAAGTGTCCCTGTAGTATTGTAGGTATGGTATGTTCAAGCCAGATATCTCCAACCTACCACCCTTTAGATATGATGGGACTACGACTTCCAGAATTCCCAGTCAACATGGGCAACTCAGTTCTAGAACTTCAGTCCCAAAACATCTGGAGGATACTGTCTTGGAGAACTGAATCCTGTTTATATGGTTACGTGAGTTTTCAATTCTCTGCTGAGCAAGATTTTGTTTTGCTTGGAGATCTCTGGTGGGTTATAGCCATTCTATATCTGCATGCACAGTATTTCACATGCAGAACAGGTTGAAGACAGATGGAAGGAACCCACTTAAACCAGCCTTCCCCAGTTATAGTATATTACATCATGTTGGGTTGTCATGAACCACTTCTGAGGAACATGGTGGTTGAAAAGTAATATACAAATATTGTTGAGCAAATAGAAAGAAGTAATCCACCTATTTTAAATATTAGGCAGACATGAAACATACATTCTATGGTCATGCCCTTACAAATCTCTGGACTATTTCTCTGCCCCCAACACATACACATATAAATTCTCTTTCCAGTTGAGCTTGATTTCTGGTGGCTTCATGCCCACATCATTGTAGTTTTCTTAGCAACAATATGGAAAGGCTCAGTCTTTGTCTTCTTCTAAAATGTTTTTCTTACAGTACTATCTAGTCCAGCCTTCAGCCCTGGTATTTCCTGGTAGTCTCAAATACTAAACTGGTATTTCCTGGTTAGTCCCCAATACTAAACAAGTCTGATCTTGCTTAGTTTTTTGCAATCAGCCAGGGTTGGCTAGGTGCTATACAGGCATATGCAAAGAAATATAAAAGACCTACACTTTTTAAACCATTCAAAACACAACCTAATATGTATTTAACAAAGACGAATGGGGCAGGTATCCTCAACTGGATTTTGAACTGAACGTGTGGCTTTTCATACGGAAAAAGTTCAAAGGATAGAAACCTCAGATGCTGTTTATGTTTAGCTTCCCCTGTAAAAAAATTATCTAGCTAACCACACTAAGCAACGGTCTATCATTATGCTGCAGTTTCAGACAGAAGCCCCGATTGGCTGATGCACAGGGAAGAGCATTTGAAATATTCTCAGAAAGCAAACAAATCGAAAGTAAGAAACACAATTCTCAACACTGCTACACAAAGCCATGTCTCCCATGCAAAGCCCATAAGTACATAAGGACACAAAAGTTAGGGCAGGGGTAAATATGAGCGTGCTGAGGCAGTATGAATTCTTGAAACCTGATCTGCAAGAGGCTTGTTTTAAGTTCCACAGAAGGAAGTTACTTATTTATAAATTCTCCCAAGTTTCCAAAGTGAGGTGTACAAGCTCCATTCAGATTATCCACAGAAGGCTGCTGAACAGCCAAGAATATCTGCACTTGGACCTGAAATATTTCTTTTTCCCCTTGGGAAAGAAAATTGAGGCTGTTTTGAGCAAGATTAAATGACCAAATTGGGTAAGAAAGACCTAGTTTAGGTTTTGTGATTTTCATAATATGGTATAATTTTTCCATACAGAAACAGTCATTATAGGCACTGAAACACAGGTTATCTCTTTCGGGAGGGAAGGAAGGGAGGGAGGGAGGGAATTATGGCTATAGTCAGTCATTCTATTTTGACACCTTCCAGATATGTTGGGAAACAACTCTTATTCAGCAGGGTTGAAGGATCATATAGAAACTTTGACTGAACCAGAACATATCCAGGCCCTTGCTGTCCTATCAAGTTTTAAACAACATGTAGTAAATCTCATCCACGATTTGATTCATAAAAAAACCAAGATGAGTCATAACATGCTTCAGAACAATTTTATGGTCTACATTCTTTCATTCAGTGGTGATCTATCAAGGCCCCCTACCAATCTATCTTATGGGCAAACTTTCAAAGAAATCCTCAGGACATACATTTATTCCTCAGGACACCCAACAGACCTATCAAAATGCACGTGCTCTACACTTCATACTCTGATTATGCAGTTATGTTATAACTAGAACCAATGACATCAAATGCATTTTTAAGTACTATTTTGGAACAACAACGTTTTTTCCCCCCTGTAGGACATTTACAGAACTCGCATTACATTTTATACTGTAGAATTTACTCCTAGATAAATAGGCACAAAATTGTACCATTAGTACCCATCTTTTCCAAGGCCTCCTTAGAATATCTGAACTGTGAGCGCAAACAAATCTTACCAGAGGAGCTATTTCATTCTGCATCCTGCCTTTCAGGACAAAAATCAGCATACCTCTATTGACTTCCATATGGAACTGCGTCAGCAGCCAGAACACACAATTTTCAATTGGTTATTATTTAAGAAAATGAGCTCCAGCAAAAATAAATAGAACAGCTACCTTTTGCACTACCAAAAGATTTGAAACATTTTCAAGGGGAGTCCCATATAGAGTGTAGTAGAATAATCTAATATAAAATCACTGAAGAATGAATGAGAATGGCCAGATCTGTTTTCCAGACCAGAAGCTGGCATTTTATCAGCCAAAATGGACTCTTAAGTCATGGATATAAACTTGATTTCCAGGAACTGTGTTGCAAATCAGGGCATGTACATTAGGCTACTGTACTCCTTTCCCAGAAATGAATGGTGAACAAGACTGCTCATCAAATAAACATTTATAGCCAAGCATGTCCAATAGAACTATTATCAAGGAGTCTGTGTTGCTCCAGCTGAACCTGAACAGGCAGTCAGATCAAGCTTTGTATACAAGAAGAGTGCCTGTTGACGCTTGAATAAAGACATTACTTGAAGAACAGGTATTTAAGAAGCAGAACAGTAATCCTAGCAATAACAGAATGCTTAAGAATTAAGAGTTAAGCCAAGTTTGTAGATAATATACAGATGTGCTATACATCATCTGGCAGAACTGTCCATCTCTCATTCTGTTGTTTTTATTGACTCCTAAAATAGGCCATGTGAACCAATTCTGTCATTTTTCATAACTGCTTCTAGGCACAGTAATGAAAGTCTATGTCAAGATTAGCTCAAACTTAACTCCTTACTCAAAAAATCTCAATCTCAATCTCTCTAACCTAGTTCTCCACACATTAAATTTCTACCCTGGAAAAGTCAACAAAATGTAGTTCATTTAGCTACTATTACAACTCATGGGTCAATTCAGACTTTTATTTTATTTTTTTTTTTAAGTCATGAACTCAATAAATTACACAATAATTTCCCCCCTTAATAAATTCTTCACAAAATAAAATTTACAATTTATAAGAGAAAGCTTTGAAAATCTGCTCTCTTTTGAAGTGCTGATGAGTTATCTTGACTTTTGTGTTACGCTGGTGGATTGTTCTGTAGCCGCTACAATTGATTTCAAAGATTTTACAGGAAATCAAACCAAACACAAGCAACAACAAAAATCACACACAGAGATTTTGGGTACAATTATTCAGTAGGTAATTAATGGAACAATCAAGTTAGCATTCAATGCCAACATGCTAAGCACCATGAAGAGAAGTGATCAGGGAGGTTTCCCCAACTTTAAAAATAAGAAACAAGTGCACTTTCAACATTAACTGTGTTACTGGGCAATATATAATTTGCTCTATTTGTAGATTTTGCACTGCACTAAAAAGTACATCCAATAATATATCCAAAATCTGAAAGGCTTGTTAAGTGCCAAGAAACTGTATGCAGTAATCAGATTAGTTAGGATATATAATGGTTGTGAGTTCCTGCTTTTTCTAGTGTACAAGGACTGCCAAGATCCTACAGTTTGTATTCTTTTTGTTTGACACAAGTATTATATAACTGTTCAGCTGAACACAATGCCACTAAGCACAGGATAACCATAGAAGTGTCATCCTACGTGCAATGCAATCTCGTCTCTAAAGGCACAAATGGTGCTTTAAAGAATGAAGACGGTTGATCACTTTTAAACACTGATATTCTAACGTACAGAAGTCAAGCCTTTGTCTTACCCTCTCAGTTAAAGGACAGACGTTAACTGGATCCTCAGCTAAAATAATTTAGCACTGCAAGCCAGACACACATATGCCACCCTAGTTGAAATCCTCTTAAAATATATCTCAGTGAAACTTTAAGTTGTTAATGTGACATTTCTTTAAATGTTATTTTAGAGATGATTTTTAATTTTTTCCAAAATTGTATAAACTATTAAAGTTACAATCCTATGCATACTTACCTAAGAATAATTTTCACTGAACTCTGTGAGACTTGCTTCCTATTAGCAAGCATAGGATTATACTACATGTCGGATAACTACACCTTGAACAAAAGAACATGTATTTTTCAAGTTTAAGAAATATATCCCCTTGAATGTCCCCTTGTTTAATGTGGACATAGCAGCTAAGGAGTAAACCAACACATTTTCTTATCTATTTTTCAGATCCTAGGCATATCAGACAGGGATTTTAAAGCATAATTTCTGCAGTGCTTCTTGTAAGAAAACATAGGGCAATTCACTTTCTGGTTTCCAGGCTGTGGCTGATGGCATCAGGACAGTTTCAACCTGTACAATACAATTCTTTCAACAATAAAATGAAGACATATACAACACCACTTCCTCTTATTAAATTTATCTATTTACTCACAAATCAAAAGTTTTCATTTCTGTTTGCTGTACCAAGAGTGCAATCCTTTTTAATTGTATGTATGAACAAGATGCTGCAACCTGCCAACCAAGTAACTTGGGAGAGAGGCAGGTTGCTGAGTGCTTCAGAAGAACAAAAAGAGGGAAAACTTCAATTTAGCAATAAAGACTCCAGTTATGATCCAATATAGTGGGCAACAGTAGTAATGGAACATCAGTGTGACACAGTGGTAGTGGAATGACTATTTAGGCCTCTGGTTGAGCTACTTGTACATGCTGCTCTCTGTACATGTGTTAGGAAAATAGTGCCCAACTTTCTATAACTTTCACCCAAAATGTATGGGAAAACAGAGGAAATGAATCTCTGCCAGACAACAAACTCAATTTTGAGGGAACCACATTGGAATATTTTCAGAAAAATCTTCTTCCTTTTTTAAAAAATAAAGTTATTTTTTTTTAAATTCCTGAATTAAAAGTAATAAGACTGAATATCAAATACAAAGTATACGTGTGACCAGTAACTGTGGTCTACCAAATAATCATTTTGTTATCCTTGACAAATGAAGCTAAATGCATCATGACAAAGTATTGGCACCTGAACTGGAATGAGCCATCAGCATACTTAGTGAAACCTTCCAAACAAATGCAATCTTCCAAACTAAGATTTTCCCTACAGTGCTCAAATCAGAGGTTCCTAGTGCATCATACTGTAGATCTCATTTTGTGTCATCACATTGCTTTAAGGGGAAAAAAAGGAGAATGGACACAGAAGCTGGGGAATCAAAGGATGTGTCACAGTCATCCAATTCTATGAATCCTATAAATTTGGGACATATCTTTTCCATACTGGAAAGGGTTACATCACCCATTATGACATAAATATATACACATTTACTCTACAAAGTTGAATGATTTGCATTACCAGCATGCAAGTCTTCTCCTTCAAGGGCATTCAAGATTCTGCAGTAAGAAATTGGAATGTTTGAAATATTCCATAAAGTATTCCTAGAAAACCATCGCCTAACTTGTCAATTTTCCTGACAAGTTGGAAAGCTTATTACAGGTGTAACTTGGAAATATACATATTTGGATACTGAAACAAGAACAGCCACCTTTTGCTTAGTTTACAAAAATAAAGAGAAATGCAATGGGGAAAACATATGGAACCCTGACACTTTAAATGTGGGTTAGTCTGGTTTTTGCTTCTATAAAATGCGGCACCATTGTTACACACACATTTCTGCCAAAAACGCAAAGTACTTCGGAAATCACGTGTCCCAACTGCTGTCTTTAAAAGCAATTTTGACTAACCGGAGTTCTAATTCAAAAGCATCTGGCCGGTCTTGTGGGTTAGCAGCAAGCATTTCCTTAATCAGCTGTTTCATGCGAGCATTCATTTTCTTTTTCTTAACGGGTATGAGCAATTCCATTTTTGGATTTTCCAGCAATGCCTCTCCAACAGGTACAATCTCAGTCCCTTGCTTCACATAACTCCCCAAGAGTTCTTTCTTTGTCTCTGTGTCTATGAAAGTGATCCTTTCTAACATTGCCCAGATTATAATCCCCAATGCAAAAATGTCTGCTTTGGCAGTGTAGTGGCCTTCCCAAACTTCAGGAGCCATGTAGAAGTCTGTGCCACAAGCTGTAGACAGAAAACATTTGTTTACATTCACAGGCTCTTCGGGATTTTGTCCTGATGCTGAACAAACCTTGCTTAGGCCAAAGTCAGCTACTTTCAAAGTAGGTTCCAAGTCACTAGCATCCATCCTGCTTTGAGAGATCAAGATGTTGTCAGGCTTGAGGTCACGGTGGATGATCTGATTTTTGTGCAGAAAAGCCAGGGCGCTGCTGAGCTGAAGCATAAAACTAGTGTTGGTCTTACGGCTGGGCTTTCGGGATAGGAGGTATTCATTCATATCACCTCCATCACAAAAATCCATCACAAACCAAAGATAGTAGGCACTTCTGGGATCAAAGGCAATTTCACCTTTCAAGGAGGTCTCTACAAGCTACAATACAAAGATATTTCATGTATATATTCCACAAGCATGATTCAAATAAAAAAAGTTGTTGACTAAAAAAATGCCAGCTGCTCCTTTTTTTAAAAAACATTTGTATTAAAACTTTACTCAGTCAATTATTGGAGTTGCTATCTCTCCCTTGATTATCACCTCCCATGAAAATTATTTCAGACATCTAATATGGCTTATGTTAATAATAACAACAATTTATTAAATTTATATGCTGCCCAACTCATAGCAACTCTGGGCAGTTTGTTTGCTTGTTTATTGGATTTGTATGGCCGCCCATCTCAAATAATGACTCTGGGCAGCTAACAATATTAAAAATAATAAAATATCACATAAAAACACATACCAGCCAAGTAAATAATTTTTAAAAAGCATCATACAATCAATACAACCAGGAAATGGGCTCCATCTCACATCTGGGGCTCCAGGTTCAAGCACAGAACCAAGTCTTCAAGGCCTTGCAAAAGGCTAGCAGGGCTGGGGCTAATCTGATCTCTGGAGGGATGATATTCCAGAGGGCGGGTGCCACAGCAGAAAAGTCTCTCCTCCTGGGCCCCGCCAAATGCCACTCCTTAGCAGATGGGACCCAGAGCATGTTCCTCCTGCCAGACCAGATGGGACAGGTAGAAACAACCAGGGAGGGACATTCCCATAAGTAACCAGGCCCCAAGCCATGAAGAGCTTGTAAGGTGACTATCAGCACCTTGAATTGCATCCTTGGAAGCATACTGGTAGCCAATGCAGCTTGCAGAGCAGAGTGTCATATGCACCAAATGACAACTGCTCTTAACTGCCTGTGCCACTGCATTCTGCACCAGATGAAGCTTCTGAAATCTATTCAAGGGCAACCCCATGTAAAGCACATTGTTGTAGTCCAAACAGGAGGTTACTAGGGCATGGGTGACTGTAAGAAGGTCCTCCCAGTCCAGGAATGAGAACAACTGATGCACAACTCAAAGGCCCCCCTAGTTACAGCTGCCACCTGCTCCTTGAGCAGGAGCTGCAAGTTCAGGAGGACCCCGTGATTGCACATCAGTCCTGTCTGAGGCAGTGCAACCCCACCCAGAACCAAAGATGGAAATCCCTGGAACTGGAGGGTCCCAAAAACCCAGAGCTACTTGGTCTTGCTAGGATTGAGCTGTTGTGCCCCATCCAGACCCACACAGCCTCCAGGCACTGAGACAGAACCTCCATGGTATCACTCAGACAAGGTTTACAAATTGTTTAAAACATTACAAATGAGAAAAACAACAAAAGACAAAAATAAAGATGGCAAGAATAACAAAATCAGCGGGGAACAAAGGAAAACAACCACACATTCTGAAGGAGACTTCACCGACTCTCACCAAAGGCCTGGGTGAAGAGTCAGGACTTCAAGGCACTTAGAAACACCAGTGGGGGGTGGGCCTTCAGCTCTTGGGGGGAACCTAATTCCAGAGGGCAGGCACTGCTACAGAGAAGGGGTGTTTCCAGGGTCCCAAGAGATGGCATTGTTTAATTGAAGGAACCCAGAGCATGCCAACCATGCCAGACTGAATCAGCCAAGCAGCTTCTATGGGAGAGAGGCAGTCCCTCAAGTAACCTGGCCCTATGACATGTAAGGCTTTATATAGTAGGTAATGACCAGTACCTTAAACTGCACCTGGAAGCAAATTGGCAACCACTGCAGCTCACAAAGCAGAGGTGTTATATGGGCATACCAGGGCATGCCCATCACTATCTGTGCCTATGCATTCTGGACCAGTTGAAGCTTCCAGGTCATCTTCAAAGGCATTCCCACATACAGCACATTGCAGTAGTCAAGCTGTGAAGTATCAGGGCATGAATGACTGTCTAAAGGGCCCCCCAATCTAGGAAAATACTAGCTTCTAAATAAAAAGGTAAATCATAGTTTAGAACTGTTTACCTAATATCATTTTCCATTTGCTCAACATTTTCTGTTGTTTAGTGTAAGGGATTCTCATTTTTTTGCCACAGTGCTATAGGCATCAGGTAGAAGCCACAATGACATCACTGTCATGATGTCATTGCAAAAATTATGAATTGCATTATTACACACTCCCCTGCAAATGCCCATATATGGTTTATAAAGCTAGTCCAAGCTAAGTGAATTTTATTGCCACCTAACTGAAAATGATGGCTGTGTTTACACATTGTGCTAATCCAAAAAGTCGTTACTCTGGTTTGGGCTTAATGTGAATTTACCTTTATGGCTTAGAAGTGATGGTTTATGGCTTAGTGTGTTGTGTAAATCAGACCTTTATGGCTTAATAAACCATAATTGTCCAGGTTCAATGTTGTGCTAAGCCAAAACAAACAAAATCACATAACAGGCTGATAGCTTGTTCAACAAACTATGAATCAGCATAACTGCTGATTATGATAAACACTACAAACTATAGTTAGAAATTGCAGATTACTATTATGAGCATAAATGCCAAATGTAATTTATCCTTTGGTAATAAAACTTATTTAATGGACCACTGAGCACAGCTTACTCTTTCCTTATTTGAATAACTGTGACCAAACTAACCTGAAAGAAAAATAAAATTGCACAGCTACAAAATAAGAGGCTTTAGCTTTTTGTCTTCAAAGTTAATTTGAAATGTCCCCATCATACTTCTATATTCCATCAATGCATGCAATATATGTTGCTGAGCAGCTATTTTCACAATCTGCTTGGCATAAAAATAAAACTAATTTGTTTTCATAGACTTTCATAATTCTATGGCATGCTGGATAGGGAAGACAATTAAACCTAATATGAGAAGAACCTGGCCTATAAGAATGTTTTTTTAAATGGCATTTTAAGAAGAGTACTTCTATTATTTTACTGGGGTTTTATTCTTGATGTTGTTAGCCTCGATACCTAAATCTTTGGAAGTACTGAATTCAAAGAACAAAACAAATTTCATCAGAGCTGATGAAGTTACTACTTACCACAGTGTTGATTTTTTTGAAGTGGCCTCATATAAAAGCTATTAAAAGGATTATTAATGCACATTTTCCCAGTTGGAGAAATTTTTCCTTACAATGCTACAAACATTTCTGCCACATTAATAGTCTGCAATGTTGTAGCAGAATGTTGATACACCCAATTTTATTTTACTTATTATTTACCCAGTTTCTGCTCAAACAAACACTCAAAGACAATTAATTGAATGTCCTGGGAAGACCCAATGTTCTTCAGTATTGGGGCATACTCTTCAGTGGGGCGTACCTGAAGGTGCATGTTGCTTAGTGGCATGATTTTTGAAATATCTAAAACTGTATCAAATACAGAAGAGCAAACATATTTCATCAATAGCAATCTCCATTTCACTGCTGCATAACCAAATAGCTGATCCTTTTTTTTATTTTTAATGCAATGTCTCTTTCAATACCTGCAGCTTCATTTACCTGTAAATAAAGTGAAGAGCTGGAACCATGGGACATCTTCTGAACCATGTCGTCTTTTTGCAATATGCATTCTTCCAAGTGGATAACATTTGGGTGTTGGCTTTTAATACTACTAAGTGCCCAGAACTCACGCAAGGCTAGTTCTACATTCTCTGGAGCATGACACCGAATTTTCTTCACCGCAACACGTGCAGAGGTTTTTCTCACTACTGCTTCATACACCACACCATAGCTGCCACGACCAACCTCCCTTATTAGATCGTATTTTGGCTGGCTACTCACCATCTTCAAGGTCAAGGTGTCTATGGAAAAAAACAAAAACAAAGATTTGTAGCTGATTTGTGTCTTCACACATCTTAAGGTAAAAATGGAGTTTTTGTTAATCCAGCCACTGTAGCTGACAAAGCATGATTTATTGCTTAACATCTTGCACATCTCAAGCAATTAGTTTAGTCAATAAACTATTATTTAACAGAATGTATGAACTCAGCCATAGAATATACAGTGTCTATTCAATTGCTAGCTGTTAGAATTAAAGTCTTAAGCAGTTTGGTATAAGGTTACTTGAAGACCTTTTTGCAGCTACATGAACCTGTCAAGGCCTAATAATGGGCTTTGATACCTAGCTCACCTGACTGCAGGTACAACCTATCATTTCAGAGAACAGGAGAAAACAATTCTAGTGATAAAAACTATCATTGTAGAATTCCCCCTTAGAAAGCACATATGGATGATTTTAAATAGGGGTTTTACTGATCTGGTTACTGTAGCTGAAAAATGCAATAATTGCTATTTTATCGCTGACTTTGAATGTTTTATTATCCTACTATTTTTTTTCATATTTTGCAAGCCACCTTGAGGAACCTTTATATCCTAAAATGCAATATATATAAACAAACAAAACCTTATCACTGGCACCCAACTTTGCTACAATATCCTAATAATAGAGTAAATAATGCTGATTCTGGAAGTGACGATAGCTGCCCATATGAAGATACTACTGTTACTCCTGAACATTTAGTAGCATGTAAAAATACTATAGAGAAACAAAATACTCAGCTACATAAAGCCAGACACATGAAGACGCATGAAAGTATAAAACAAAGATATATAAACTTTAACAGCCCAGAAATGGGCACCTTATTTTTTCTATGAAATGGACAAGACTGAATAAGAATTGTATAGGGGAAGATATGTTTTGGCTAAAAGTATTTTTTTTTCTTATAGCAGTAGGAAAACAGTGCTGAGACCACTTCACAGTAATCAAATAAAGCAAGGGATATTGCTAAACATCCTCCAATAAACAAGAAAAAAAGAAAGAAAGAGTTGAATGTATTTCTCAGTCACCCTCTGGGGAGATGGCCGGCATATACATTTAATAAATAAATAAAGCAAGCAAGCAAGCAAGCAAACACATAGTAAATTTGAGCAGAGAGCTGTGTTGGATAATTCATAGCAATTCAATAGCTTTCAGTAGCCGTTGAAAGTTACAGAAATACATAATGACAATTTTTATGTATGGCTCTGCTTCTACTCATCCCCTTTACCATTTAACTTTCCTCTTTACCCATCTTCATAACCGCATTTTTAAATTAAATGTGTAAATAAGCTGGGTCAATCTGTACAGCAGTAAAACATATTTTCTGAGTATACCTATTTAATGGACAGAATATCAACTTTCTCGCTCATACCTTTGCTGAGTTCTGAAAATTCTAGTAGGGATAGCTAGAATTTTACCAGCCACATTCTAAAGACAACAATGGAGGTTTATAGTTGTTATGGAAATACCTTCTTAGAGGGAAAGTTGTTCAACCCACCAAAGGGCCTGATTCCACTGCTCATCTGAATTCCCTGACAGGCTGATGCTATGCCAGGTCGAGCCTATCCTACTCTTATGAAGCAAAAGGAGCACCTGGGTGGAAGACGCCCAAATTTCTCTACTCTGTTCAGAAGGAGAACTGTCAGGAGCATATGAAATTAACCTGTTTACATCCCAAGCCCATGCGCGTTTGTTCTGGAATAGGCTCCATTGTATTCCACGGGCGAGCTCGCTCTGCTGAAGCCCACGGAAAGGGAGCCCCCACTCTGCACTGCGGGTCACATCACGGGGGGCTCCAAAGGCGCACCGAACGCTCCTGCACCGCCAAGCGGAGCGATCGGCCCGCGGGCCGGTCCCCGCTGGAAGGGAAGAAGAAGAAAACGCTCCGCTGGGGTCGACCCCGCTGCTGAGGCCAGCGGGGGAAGCCCTTCACCGCGCGGGGATAAGCCAACGCCACCGTTAAAGACCCGAGCCAGGCGGCCGAGCCACCGGGGGAAGCGCCAGAGGCTGGCCCAGGCCGAGAAGTCGGCCACCGGCCCGAGCTCGCCCTCGGCCGCCGCCACGCTGGGTGGCTCCCCAGCACTTGACCAGCTGCAGACGCGAAGAGCGTCCCCGGTCGGCGTCGTTCTCCGTCGCTGCCCGGGACTCTGCAGCCCGGCGCCGCGTTCCGTGTGAACGGGCCGACAGGGGTTTGACAGGCGCGGTGGGCGCTTCCGTGCCGGGACACAGACGCCGCCCGCAGCGACCCGCCGGGCGTGTGAAGAAGGCGGCGGCGTTGGCCTCGTTCGCAGCGCCTGGGCCGGCGACGCGGACGCCCGAGGGCCAGGCCGCTCGCCGCAACCTCCACAGGCCCAGGCCAGTGGCGCGCTCCGGCTGCCCGCCATGCTGCCCGGGCCTGTCAAGAGGCGTCCTCGCCGCCCTGGCGCGCCTCGGCCTCCCGAACGCGGCCGAGCGTCGCTTTTAGTGTTTATTTTTACCTCAGAGCTGCCGCGGAGCTCTCTCCTCCTGGCCGCCATTATCGGGCTCCCTTCCCCCCCTTTACTTCTCCCGGGTTCCCTGACACACCCCCTTCTGGGCCCGCCGCGCGCACCCCGAGGGGCGGTCCCGCGCTCCGGGAAGTCGGCCTCGCCGCTCGCTCGCTCCGCGTCCCCTGATTGGTCGCTGGAGAGGCAGGCCTTTGGCGTCCCTTTCGCGGGTTGGGGAGACGAGCGCGCGCGCGCGCGGGCGCGCCGCTTCTCATTGGCTACCCGCCACTCTCTCTCTTTCTCCCTCTATCCCGCCCTCTCCTCGTGCGCTATATTGGGCTCGCGCGCTTGCCCGGGAGCTTGCAATGCGAGTGGTGGGTTCGTGCGTTTGCATCCCCGGAGCTTTGCGTTGGCGCGCCAAATGCGGTGATTCCCTTCTGACGGCTTTTAAGGTTCCGCTGTTTTCTTAAGGGAAGGGTACCCGCGATGCAGCTCTCTCAGATGTGCAGAATGGAAACCGCATTGGCTGAAGGTGGATCGTGGGAACGGGGCAGGAGAGCGCTCGGAGGCGGCCGCGCTTGGCATCTCTACCTCGACCCCGGGCGATGCACGACAGATTCTCCGGCGAGGTCTGGGTCGCGGTGACAGCTTGCTCCAGCGGCAGTCCTTCGCGCACGCAGCCTCCCTCGCCCGGGAGTCGAGGACCGTGTTTGGCGGCGCCTGCTAGGCCGTTTGCCTCCCTTTTGCAGCCCCCTCCCCAGCCCGCGCCGCCCCACCTTTTGCTGCTTTTCCCCCTGCCAAAACACTACCGTAGATATCACCTGGAGATCTTCCTGCTGGATCTGTTTGCATCTCTCATCTGTTCTCCTTCCTCTAATTCAGAGTTGGTGCATATCTAATACAAAGGGGAACCCCTGATTTGCCTGCCTAGCTTAAAGAAGGCGAGAGAGAAAACGCGTTTCTCATCATAAATAGTCGGTTATTACTTTCTTAGTGTGGGGCTGGTGGGTGGCACCCTTGGCTGGCCTCCTTTTTGCCACACCAGACGCTTCTCTGTGTGCTGCAGAGACACGAAGGTTGAAATCTGATGGTGAGATCTTTTCCACCCTTCTCTTCCACAGCTAGAGAGCTGCGGGTATCTTCCCTTTAAGGGACACGTCTTCCCATTTTTCTTAATTGGTTGAGAAGAGATCTTATCTCTCTGGAATCTGGATGGTGCAATGCCTTGAAGAGAGTGCACCACATCTATGAAGTGATCTACAGTAGGGAGTGCCCAGCCAAATGTTTCCTTGACTTTCTGATTTTTTTCTTTTGTGCACCCTCCCTCCTTTGAAAAGGTTTGCAGAATTTTCTGTGATATTCCCTCCACAGCCCTGCCCTGCAGTGTTGCCTGGATGCAAAATTCTAACAAGACTCCAGTTCTGTTGATACCACTTGGGAAGGCTGTGCAAAACTTGCTGTATGTGCTACTGGTGGTACACTTAGCCCTTAGACAGTGTTTTCTCAACCTTGGCAACTTTAAGATGCGTGGACTTCAACTCCCAGAATTCCCCAGCAATTCTGGGAGTTGAGTCCACACATCTTAAAGTTGCCAAGGTTGAGAAAACACTGCCTTAGCAGCTTGAACATTTTTGCTCCAACCCAGAGGAATTTAGGAAAATCTCCCTCCCTCACACCCTGCTCCAGATTCTCAGTAAATAAACTTTAGAATAGGCTAGTGCCAAAGGGAGGCATCTACCGGTCCGCTATGGTTTTGTTGGAGCTCTTCAAATCCAGCAGAGGGGAAGTGAAGTACTGCTTCTTCTGTTTATTTTTAGTCCAAGGAAAAAGTTTCCCATTTTGAATGGGTCTCAGTTTTCATGATAGAGGACTGGGAAGTCCAAAGCCCCTTTTGTCCTGCCCTTCCCCTTTCTGGATCTGCCCATGTTAGTTTTTCGTGTCAGAGTAGGCTTGGGGAGACAGCCTTGGAGATTAGAGGGGTGAAATGTCAGATTGCCCCCTCTAAGTTCAGAGCTCTGTGGAAACATGCTGAAATACGCACTGTGGAATTTCTCAGGAACAAATAGATTGTGAAGATGATGAGCATTGTAGTCACACACATGGAGAATACTAGGTTGAGAAAGTTGGCGGCCCTAGAACCGGAGAGAGCAACTGTTAACACTTTTTTCCTGCAATTTCTATCACCTCTCAAGACTTGTTGGCTGAGAACTGGAATTTGATCACTCTTGAAGCGTATTGCCTATGCTCCACCTAGAAGAGTTTGTTACTATCCAAGTCTCTGGGCTGCTTACATTAATACCAACTTTAAAAAGCACAGATTTCTGCAGTGATAGGAAAAACACATCAAACCTTCCCCTTCTGTGTAACTTTTGAAACTATAGCAAGTGTCCTCTTGCATTTAGACCAGAAACATTTAGGCTCAGTGAATGGAATATTCAAATTGCCATGGAACCGCTGAGTATAGAGATAAATCTCAGGCAAAGTTTACTTTCCTGATGCAATTTCAGAAGCAAAATAAGCACAGGGAACTGAGTTCAAATTTGATCAGTGTATTTTCGAACCTGCCTCTGAAAGAGAATCCTGAGACAGAATTGCAGAAGCAACTTAGTTGACTCATCATTGCTTAAAACACGGTTTCAAAATCTTGCTGAATAAAGGGAGGCTGATGTTGTCTTGCAGTTGCGGTTTTGTCCAAAAAAGCGGTGCTCAGCCTTCTTGAAATGGTTTACTTCTCAAACTTCGTTAAAAATTGAGAGATGGTCACCATTTATATATAAAATTTGTAGCCCAAGTTCTTACTCTCCCAGTAAAATACAACTAGCTTAGATTGTCCTTACTGGTTTTATTTGGAATTCTGTGTTGCATTTATTATATTCCCTTGCTCTTCTGCTTTGCCCCCTTTTTCAGATTAAAAACCCTCTTGTAGCTGGAGGAGTTTTAAACTGAGTTATTTTAACCCCTGAAGACTTAGGTGAACACATACAAAGCAGCTGTCGGTCCCTTTTGGTTTACATTTGCTTGTCCAAAGATGCAGCACTTACCAGAGTGTTAGAAATACAGTTCATCAGTCTTATTCTGGTATGTTGTCAGCAAATCACTGCCCAGCAAACTTTTCACACCCTCAGGAGAGAGGCACAGGACTCAAAATAGTCTCCCCAGCTGCCTGTAAGAGTTCACGGTGTAAAAGGGAAATTAAGACTAGGTTGGTTCAGAATATCAGCCGGAAGAGGGTGCCTTAGAGCTTCAGAAGCAGTGTATGTTGGTGTCTACCCCAACAGAGGGAAGGTAAATGAACTCCTTGGGTCAGCATTGCTACAGACAGTTTAGTTCTGTGAAATCCCCTGATCCATTTCCACATGGCAATGCTCAGTTTCAGAGGCATGAATATGCTACGGCCACTGCTGTTTGGGTGGAAGCACATCGTGTGACGGGAGACCTCTGCTTGGCTGTGATGTTCAGTGTCAGTTTTGCAAAATGAGAAGAAAGATGCCAATGGAGGCGTTTGCCACTCTGCAGGAAAAAGTACAAAATGGGGCAATAAGATGAACTACAGCAGTATTTCTCAACCTGGGCAACTTTAAGACACGTGGACTTCAACTCCCAGAATTCCCCAGCCAGCCATGCTGGCTGGGGAATTCTGGGAGTTGAAGTCCGTTGCCCAGGTTGAGAAACACCCAACTAAACAAACTCCCCCTTGAAGAAAGATTGCAATACTATATTGGGATTTCAAATTTAGAACAAAGGTGGGTAAGAAGAGTTACGGTAGAACCATAGACAATCATGCATGTAACAACACAAAGGTAAGTTTTTCTCCACTTTTCACAATGTGTCACTTTTCATTCACTCAGTTGTGCATTATCAGTTGGACAATCTTAGTAGCCTGGGGCCACATCATATTTGGCGGGAGCGTAAGGACCACAATGGGTAGGAAAACATGCCAAGCGGGCAGAATTAAATTTGCTAGAGTTTGGAAAAGTTGGAGGAAGTCTTAATTTTTTAAACTTTGAGAAGTCGATTGTAGAGATTGACTATAGTTTGAGACTTTTTCTGAATCTTTGTGGAGATACATTCAAACAGCCACAGTGAGCCTGGTTCAGTCTTGGGTGAGTTTTAAAGGAGACGGGGAAGAATTGGGAGGCAGAAACATGGATTGTCCAAGACTCAAATAAAATTCTTTAAGGTTAGGTCTTGGAAGCAGGATTCTCACGGTGCAGACTTGCTAGGGTAGTGGGAATGAGGCTTTGAAAAATTCCCCTTTCAGCACAGAGGTAAGATCTGCCTGTTTGAGGGGCATGTCTGTCCCCATCAAGGGAATTACAGGATAATGATTCAGATATCAGGCTTGAACCGGGGAGACTACAGAATTTGCTAGGGGACTCTCGGCCACTCACTCAGAGTCCAGCCTGTCTCCACAACACAGTTGTGAAAGTACAATTAAGGCAGATTTCCCACCCTGCAAGGCCCTTCAACCTTTTTAAAGAAAGCATTGGATCTAAATGAAACCCTCCTCCTATGAAGTGCTGGGCTTTTTCAATCCCTTTCATTAAGAATATTCAAATCCTTCTGGGTAGTCATTTGACACCCCCGGCCAAATGTCTTTTTATAGCTTGAGTGCCCTGACCAGCTTGCAAAACAGGTGGTAGTCAACAGGTTAAGCTTTTCCCAGTAGCAAAACTTGATTCCTGGCCTTCATTCTGCAGCTTTTAAAGGGCCAGGCTCTGAGAAAGAAACCCTAGAGCTCCTATCAAATCAAACAGTAGAGGTGGGAGCAGTAATCTAATATAGGCCCTGCCCTCGTGAGCTTCCTGCCTGGCTTGGCGAATACAGCCCTGGACGGTCCCTGTGTTGTTGCTTGCTTTCATCTTGCACATCATGTGCTGACTGTAGAATTCAGACAGCATAAATCATATATTTTTGTAAGACCTCACAGCTCCTTTGCTAACACTGTGAAACAATAGCAGCGCTTCTACTGTAAAGTACTTCATACAGTAAGGCAGGGTTCCTCAACCTTGGCGACTTTAAGACATGCTGGCTGGGGAATTCTGGGAGTTGAAGCCCACCCTTCTTAAAGTCGCCAAGGTTGAGGAACCCTGCAGTAAGGGATATGGCCCATGGAGTACCTAAGACAGATCTCAAGTTCAGGAGGACTTAACATGACCACCCAAAGAGTTGCTATGGCAGGGGATTTGACTTGCTTAGAAAAATATAAATGTACAAGCAGGGATTTACCCAGAGTTAAGCCTGGGATCTCAAGACCAGAGGTAATCCTGCTTGCATGATTTAAATATTACAATTGTATGCAGCTTGCAGTACATATACATACATACATACATACTCTTAAACATTTACTTTTTACCACAAATTGGTACATATTCCAAAGTAATATGTTGGCTGTTTAAGACACTCCTTCCTGAGAACATTAAATTGGGGGCTTTTGAACTGAGTGCCCAGTTAAGGTGGCACTATCCAGATATAAGTTGCTCAACTCTTCATGGAAAATGAACCATGTTATTTTCAAATGTCTCCCAGAAACCACAACAGAATAAAAAGGACACTGGAGTCTCTGTGTGAGGAATGAGAGAGTATGGCTAAGATGTTAGTGTGGATCAGAAAGGATCCGTTTCAAGTCCCAACTTGATCATACGGCTGCCCAAGCAACTTTATAGGGGTCGTAAGGCCTTTGATTATCCTGGGCCCTACACGTAGCAAGAGGTGCCATCTAAGATAAAGTACAAGAATTGAAAATATCAGATAAATTGATAGGTCTCATTCAAGGCAGTTAAACTAATCTGTTAAGCTGCTTCAGTATTTTGAATCTCACTTTCGTTGATCTGATCAATGACTTCAGTGGATAAAAAACAATGGAGAGAAAAAAGTACAGAAGAACAAAGTAAGAGGAAAATGAGGTACAAATTATTGTTCTGCCCCCAGATCCCTCTGGTCAAGTACCTCTCAGTCCAATCTCCTTCATCAGATTGTTGTTGAGAGGATAAAATAGGAGGAGACCCCTACCATTAAATAAGCCTTGCCTTTGGCCCATGGGGAAATTCAGGATAGAAATTAATTAAGACAAAAATGTGTGCACTGCCCCCTCCAGAGACTCTGGGCAATTTACAATAATAGAGCAAAATAAAACTAACCCCAATGCAATATCAAACCCCAATTAAAATGTGCGTAATCCATCACGGTAAAAAAAATCTATAAAGATATCTCAGCATTACCCTCTGTGCCAAAAGCTAGCTGGAACAACATGACATTAACAGCCTTATGAAAGGCAATCAGGGTGGGGGCTTCCTGAATCTCAAGGGCAGGATGTCCCAAAGAGTGGGGGCTACCACTCCCCCACCTGCTTCACCTCACATAGACTGGGGGGCCCCAGCAGCCACTTTCAGAATGACTTCACCTCCTGTAGCTACATGAGGGCTGAGCCATGTAGGACTTTGTAAGTCAGAATCAACACTATGACTTACTAGTAACTAATGAAGTGACCGCAGTATAGATGCAATGCTGCTAAATCTCCTTTCTGTTGGAAGCTTGGTCACTGCAATTTGAACCAACTATCGTTTCCTAGTCACTTTCAAAGGCAGCTGTGTGTGGAACAGTAGGCTATGCATGCCTACTGTTCACTGCCTGTTGTAAAAAACTCCTAATCAAGAAAACCTGCAAACTGGTGCACTGGCCACAGCATATCCCCAACCCAATCAGGCCACCACCTCCACCAACTTCTTGAGCAGGAGCTGTGAATCCAGGAGGACCCCAATCACAGATCTGCTCCTTCAGAGAAGTGCAACTCAATCCTGAGCCAACCTTGGGACTGGAACTGAGCCAGATCTATCATCTATGAACAACAGCTGAATCTTGCTGGGATTGAATTTAAGCTTGTTTTGATCCATCCAGTACCTCATGGCTTCCAGAGACCAGGTCATAACCTCCATAGCATCTCCAGGCTGCCCTGGGGTGATGTCAGGCCCAGCCCAAGAACAGTGGTGAAACACTCCAGTCTAGTACAGTTCCTTTATTTGCTTACACCTTATAGACAGAATCTTGCCAAACTCAATCTATACTACAGCAACTAGTGGATATACCCTGGGAGATTCTAGGGAGTGGCTCTCCTGAATCTCTTACTCTTCTCATGCTCCCCCTGCGGACTGTATTGCCTCTTGACTCTTTTCCCCTCCTGGAATGCACCCCCTCCCTCCTGATAGCCTTGATCTCCCACATCACTCTCCTCCTCGTAGATATGTTCCACCACAGGTGGTGATGTACAGCTGAGTATCATCGCCATACTCACCCTAAATCAACATATAACCCTTGTATAGCAAGGGGGAGACCCAAGCCCTGTAGCACCCCACATTGGATAACCAGTCTCTGACTGGAACCACCTACTTAGTAAAGGAGTGGAACTACTATAATGTGGTACCTCCAACTCCCAACCTGTGCAGGCTGCCCAGAAGAAAATTACCATGACTGATGGTATTGAAAGCCACTAAGAAATCTGAAAGGATTGTTGTGGGGCACAATCCCTCCCCGCAGGTCCTGACACAGGGCACCCACCATAGTGACTAATGCTGTTTCCATCTCACATGCAGCTCTGAATTTGGACTGGAAGGGATTTAGAAAATCCATTTCCTTAGGATTCTCTGCAGAATTACCTTCTCCAAAATCTTACCCCAGAAAGGGAGATTGGAGATTGGGCAGAGGTTGTCCAAAAATGTTTAGACTGAGAAAGGTTCTGTTCCAAAGCAGAGATATCACTGCCACCTGCAAAGCAGATGGTACCTTTCCCTCTGTAAAGGAGGCATGAAACATCTCCCAAATCCCTGCACATACCCTCCACCTAGCCAGTGGGACTTGAGTTCAGCCCAAGACGGAAGATGTCATACCACAGAGAACCTTACCCCTTCTTTATCTCCGCAAGCAAAATAGAATCCCAAATAGCCTCAGAAGATGTAGTCAACTCTCCAAGCAAGACTCTGCCCAAATGATATCTAAATCAGCAATTTTATCTGGAAAGAATCTCACAAATACGTCACAGCCTGCAGAAACATATTTTCTCCCATCGTTTCCTCAAAAGGTGTGGGTGGTCTTGCATAGGGCTGCTGGAAGAGAATCTGCAGACACAATAAGAGTAGTGAAATGGATGGATGGATGGATGGATAGATAGATAGTAGACATCTGTTTCAAGAGGAAGAGCAGACAGCTACAGTAATTGAAAAATGGTGGAAACTCAGCAGTTATGGAACTCTTGATACAAAGGGGCATAGGAAGATATGTGTCTGAGGATTGGCCAAGAAGTCAGTTGTGACTGCTGGGTTTTAAGTGTTCTTTCTGGGAGGTCACTGATGAGTCTACAGTGACAGACAACAACGGCTGGCCAAGGAAAAGCAATTCCAGCCCACTGTATGATGTTTCTAGAAGGCAAAACTTGTTAGTAAACAGGAAGCATTAGCCAAAGCTCCACTGTAAATCCATGGGTTCCCATGTGGGGCAGCTGGTTCAATCTTTTTTTCAAAGTGCCAACTGGGAGAGGTTGAACATCTGGGTGTTGCTGGATTGGCTCTCCCATGCCAGGTTCTCACTAGTGGTATTGAGCATTTCCTCTTTTCTCAACACAAAGACCTCTTTCTCCCCATCTGCAGTACTGCCTAAACTCTGCTGGTGCAATTGGATTGTGATGGGGCATCAGTTACAGGGTCAAGGTCATCATATTAGTCTTAATGTGAAGACTTGCAACAAACTGTCACAGGATAGAGCTTTCAGTCAACCATGCCCTGTTCCAGGATATACCATACCAAATGTCCATCCTTGTTCTGGTACTGAACAGTGAAAATGTTCAGTTGGATTGCCCTCCCAGGTTCCCCCTCCCCACTCCAAAGATCCCCCCCATTTTGAAAAACGTAGGATTCCCTTGACTATGCCGCCTTGTTTTTCAGTAGCAGAAGGACCACTTAAACGTCATCCAAAAAAGAGACAGAAATGGGCACCAATTTGCTTTAAACGTGCTTATACAATGTGGTGCGTAGAGATCTGGATTTAATTCCTCCAATTTATAATGCACTGCAGTATATCTTAGCATTGGAGGGAAGAGGGTGGTCAGGCTACAGTCAACCTACTTCATGCTAAATGCTGACTAGCAAATTCAACATTGATTTCTGTTCTAGCTTCTTGGGTTTTTTTAGCTTTAACTAGAGCAGAAATTAGCAGCCACAGCCCCCAGGGCCACATGAACCCTTCCCCAACACCTAGAAGGGGGGAGTCCTTGGGGTTCTCTGAGCTTGGTTGTTTCAGTGCTAGAAGGGAGTGGGGTGACCCACTCTGGGCCTGGTAACCCACTCCGTCCTAGCAGTGAAGATGTAACCTATCTGTAATGCAACGTTTGCAAGAAAACAACCAGGCTCAGAGAACCCCAAGGACTCCACAGTTCAACCCTGAGCTACATATATTCTCTTCTATTGGTACCTAGGAGTGGTTTCCAAAATGTAATCTGATGTTGGCAGAAGTGGTAAAAATATAAAAAATATGGCTAGAGATGTATGGTAATTAAATGTAAACAAGATGGAATCAGATTCATCACTTTTTGGAGTGTGGCCCCTGGGATGTTCTCCAAGATGAAAGGTTCCCTTGGGCTGGTAAGGGTAGCACTTTTCAGAAATGGAAAACCTGTTTGTGACCATAAGGCTATAGAACTGCTATCCCTGACTAAAAATAATATAAAATAATATAAAATAAATAAAAATACTTATTGCTCCTTTCCCTTCCTATAGGACTATTTAGTTTACTTGCAGTATCTGCCAATATACGCAGCTTCAACCAGCCAATCAATAAGAAAACAAGAAATGGCTTTGGCGATTTTCGAAAACAATTGCAAATCCCTTGCTATTTGATATTAGCTATCCATATCAATTTCATTTGATCTGGCTTATTTATCTCTGGCCTGCTCTCTATCCATAAATATGCTTTGCTCTCAGCCTGAATTTATTAATGATAAACTCAGTTCAGTCAGTTATTTGTTACACCAACCTTCCTACGCGGGCTGGAAAAACAGCAGCTGTGCTGCGTCCAAACAGAGACATTTAGGCTGACTTCTAATGCAATCTGTTTGCTTTGGTAAGTGGCACTGGTTCACACCATTGTATCTTGACTGACTTGAGTCTGGTGATCAGCCTGCAATTTTAAATATCTTTAAGTATGGGAAGGCATTTTTCTACAGCTGGGCCAAACCCACTGTTATCTTCAGCAATCATGGAAGGCAAAGGGTATCTAATGTATTGTAGCTTATGAGAAACTAATCTTTTGGAGATCCTACATATGCCCTTGAATTATAATTTTAATAGTTCATTTTCCCACCCAGGGGTTTTCTATGTAAAAGGAAACAGAGATTGCTTTTATGTCTCTTCGCTTTAACAGGCCCTTATTCCAAGGCTACTGAAAACACAACCAAGCTTCCTGCTACAATGTGTAGCTATTCAAACAAGGTTGAAGGTATTAAAGTGTCATTGTTTTGCCCTCACATTTCTTCCATTAGCTGACTATATCTTGTTTGAGTATGTATCAGTATTATGAAAGTCAGAGCCCTGTTTGTGGGAAATTGGGTTCTTTTGCTATTATCTTCTGTTTGTGGCACGTGGATTAGAAAACACTATGTTCTTTTAAAAAAAAACACCTGAACATTCATATCATTAATCAACTGTATCCAGTTATAATCATTAACACATTACCAGGGAACGAGTTCTATGGAGACAATTCACAGTAAACATGCATTAGATCAGTGTTTCTCAAACTTGGCAACTTTAAGAGATGTGGACTTCAATTCCCAGATTTTGCCAGAATTCTCCCAGAATTCCCAGAATTCAACTTCCCGAATGGCTGGCTGGGGAATTCTGGGAGTTGAAATCCACAACTTTTAAAGTTGCCAAGTTTGAGATATCCTGCATTAGATTGTTAGGTAAGACTGCAATCTGCAACAGTGAATGCTGTGAGTTGTACAAAACAGATTTGCACATCACAGGAAGCTGTGGTTCATTTAATCATGGCTGACTGAATAAAGCAAAATTGTCTGGGCTCACACAAAAGCTAAGCCATAAGCTCTGTCTCACAAATCATAGTAACTGCATTCGCACAATACACGAAGCCTAAATTACAATAAGCATACCATGGTTTAGGGTAATGTGTGAATCCAATCATTGTGACTTGTACTCATGGTCTGTAGCTTAGCACATGGATATGTTTGTCCTGGAAAAAAAGTTTCTTTGGGAGTGTTATTAAATACACCCAGATGTAGAAGCTGGCTTTATGGCGCCATCACAAACTCTTTCCAATCTGCCTATTGCAACTCTAGCAGAAGCTCCATGTATTCCCAGAAAATATAACAACTTTTTCCTAACTCATATTTTCTTCTGCAAAGTGAGTGCACAACAACCATGTTAAGTCAATAAGGGCAGGTAGCATAAATCATGGACATGTGATTAATTCAATGTTTGGGATCAGCAAAACCTGTCTACCACCAGAACCTTGACCTGCAAAGGGGTGGTGGGTGGTGTGGCAGCTTTTACCCAGGAGGAAAGCAAGCAAAGGTACAGATCTCCTCGTTTTTCCTGGACAGATATGTGAGAGTTAGATCAACCCCTCCAAGCAACAGCTGAGACTCTCCCAGGCCTCTGTTGATCATGGGGTTGCTCAGCTCTTTTGAAAATTGTCCATACTGCATACCAAGATCTCTATTAATTGTGAGACCTGCCTGCCTGCCTGCCTTCCTTCATTCTCTCTTTCTCTCTTTCCTCCTGTTCTTGTCAGAGAGAAAAATATACTGGGCAGTCATCCCCAACCATGGAGATATGTCAGACTGTGTCTTCCATAAGTATTACATGAGCATCTGCCCAAAAAAGTCAAGCTGGTGACTCTGATCATGCAGTCAAAGGCCTTCTCTTTTTTACCGTAGTGCATGTTTGTTCTCCATGGCCCCAGCAGGCAAGTTTAGATCAAAAGGGCTTACATTCCCACAAAGTAGATTTCAGCTGGAAACTTCTCAGTGGCAACATTAATTTGAAAATGGAACTAATTACCTTGGGATTAGATAAACTCTCCCTTGCTAGGTATCTTCAGATAGGTATTTGGATGGCTTTCAGTCAGAGATGTTCTACCTTTGAACTTTCTGCACTGAACCCCCATTGATAATCTGATGGCATAACATCCACACTCATTTTTAAACTGTTTTTTGGGGGGGTAAAAAGTTACAGCATTGTTACACATTGCACCAACAGTGTGCATAATTGTGCCAGATCCATGAATGCCAACATATCATCTTACAGCACAAGGACAATTCTTGTGTGGACATGATGCATTCAAGTTGCAGAATGAACGAGATGGGAATTTTTAGGAAGGGCTTATAAAAGTTAAACTCAAAAGCTGATCTAAGCAAACCTGGTGTTTGAGGTGGGGGGATTTCTCACAACAGCCAGGGTATATAGATCTCTTTTCAAACAAGAGTCCTTAAAATACTATTCTGTACAAGAAAAAGCTGCTTATTCTGAGTACCAACTGAAGGATACCCACCTAAGTCAGATGATTAAGTTTGAGGTCTAACATTGCTTGTATCTTACAATTTCTTGGATGCTTCTGCTTTTCTACTTCATTATTCTATTTATTCTGACATTTTCTTGGCAGGATTTTTGAGTTTACTGTATGATTGGTGGTAGTGGAGAATGCTATTGCTAGAATGTGTTTTCTCTTATACATTCTTGGAAGCTTCCCTGGTCCTCACATTTCCCAGTCTCAGAAGGGCCTCCTGAGAGGAGTTTTCTTTTGGCTGAGATGAAGCACTGGGAAGCCAGAGAGACTGCAGATCTCTAGAGAAAAGACTGGCCGTCCCCTTGCTCTAGAACAGTGTTGTCCAAACTTGGCCACTTTAAGATGAGTGGACTTCAACTCCCAGAATTCCCCAGCCAGCCATGCTGGCTGGGGAATTCTGGGAGTTGAAGTCCATTCATCTTAAAGTGGCCAAGTTTGGACAACACTGCTCTAGAATATAGAATGTTCAATTGAATTTCACTCATTACAATTTCTCAGAAGCGTTCTTCTCCTTTGAAAGACATTTCTAAAGCAAATTCTCCTTGAACAAAGTAAATGAGACTTGGCTGAAAGCTGAAGGAAAACTTCTCAGCATACAGCATACACTAAAAAAAGTTGAACAGCATTTCTCTCATCATCCAGCTTTTTGCACAAAGATCACAAAAATGGAATTGCTTGAGAAATTATATGACGAAGTGAATGACTGCTACCTGGTTCCTGGAAACCTGAAACAGTTTCTGGTCTTTGAAATAATTATCAACAAAACAGCAATGCGATCTGCACCATCGTGAGTTTCTATTCCTGGATTCTTTTATTAAGCAAGTCCCTCGCTTACATCAGCCTGTGTTCAACAGAACCTATGTCCAAATAATTATGTACAAAGAACAGCCTTAATCATAGAATTATATCTCTACCAAAGCAAGCAGCATTGGAAGTACCCTTACCATGCAACAGAAATTCGGAAGGGATCACCCCTCAATTCTTTTGAAGGAGCTGCTCAGAAAAAAAATCTCGCTTTGACATTAGAGCTGCTGAATCTGCAGAACCCTAAAAACTGCAGAAAGGGAAATAGAGTGTTTTTTACATGTAATATGCAATATTAGACAATGTTGCCACCAAACGTTCAGTGAATTTATAAGTGAATAATTACACTGGCTGGGTTCACACAATATATTGAATCAGGTCATCCACAAAAGTAGCCTCTGCCTTCACACAGTATGCTAAGCCTGGCTGGTTTAATGCAGTTAGTAATTCAATATACTGAGGAAGTCCAGAAAATGGATAGAGGGGCCAGATTAAATTGGACAAGCATAGCTAATACTGGATAGGACCCCAGAGTTGGGAAGATGTTTTGGATATTATTCAAATAATTCCTTCTGCTTTAATAAGTGTGGCCAATGGTAAGAAATATCGAGGTATAGTCTCAAGGGTTTGAGACTATAGGTCCCCTTACCTTTGACCTAGATGGAGCCCTGGCCTGGCTGTAGGTAAGGTCACCTTCTCACATTCTACCCTATGGGATCATCTTTTCATGACTTGGGGAGAGTCACTGGGGAATCCCAGTCCAGAGGCCAGCAACAAATGTAGCTTTCAAGGCAGATGGAGGTGTTGCTAGATCCCCAGTAGGGTGAGGACAAATGTACGGAGCCAGCTGTCCTCCTGCCTTGCTCTCCAGTTGCTTTCTTACATGACCCTAGAATGGTCCCCAGAGGATGCCAATCTGTTTAACACCGGGCCTGCTGGCATCAAAACCCTCTGAGTCACAGTGCTAAAATTAAATGGTTCCCCACAGGCTCTCGTTGACCACCAATATTTACAGGTCTCTGTGTCAGTCTGAAATAATAACCTGTTTATCACTTGAGTTCTCAGATAAAATTGAAAAAGGAACCCTGGTCAAATGAGCTGACTTTCTGTCCTCGTGATTAGAACAGGGGTTCTTAACCTAGGGTCAGTGGACAGATGTCAAGGGGTCCATTAACTTGGATGAGGAAAAAAATTGCAACTTTATTTTCACTAGCCTCTAGCAGAAATTTAACTTTTCATTCAGTAATGAATGCAGACAACAAAGTAATTTATGGCCCCTAGACTACAAAAAAATTTGCATTGAGATCAATAAATCTCACTATCCGAAATTATTATACCCTGAAAAAAGGGTACTGGATTGTTACCGATTTAATGGATTAATAGAGAAGCACATGTATTACTATATTACCTATTATTTTTGTGAACTATTTTGAAATCTGTATTTGAGCATAATAGGTTTCTTTTGTAATACAATCTATAGCTACGTATTTTACTTTATGCATTTAAATACATTTTTTCTGAGAAAGGGTTCATAGGTTGCACCAGACTCTCAAAGAGGTCCAGGACACAAAGAAGGGTTAAGAACACTTGATTTAAAGAAAGTGGCTCTCCTCCCTTAACTGGCCCTCTGAGAGAGGAGCAGATGGATACAAGCCTTCACTAACCCAGGAGTTCTCCAAGAATGGAGGTTTCAGTTCCCAGAATTCCCCAGCCAACATTCTTAGCTATGGCTAAGAATTCAGGAAATTCATGTCAATGCATCTGGAGTAGAAAAGACAGATACATTCATACAGCCACGAGACATCAAAAAACTAACATTGCAGCATGAGTAAAATAAACTTTAACATTGCAGCATTTAAACTTTAATATTTAGGTTTGGTTGGTGTTTCCAATAAGAACATAGTTTAAGTCAGGGTGCACAATCATTTCTCAGACATGTTTGACCCTTCAGTAGCTTGCCACATTTCAGTAAGTGATCAGGATCTGGGCAAACATTCAATTACATTTGATAGAATGTGAATTTAATTAAAATTAAATTAATGAAATATAAATAATATGATTGCTTCCCAAGTATTTCATCTTCTTTATCTTAAAAAGCATCATATGAGCATCAAATTTTGGAGAGTATCTGAGAGCTGAATCCAAGGAATGCTTCGAATGATCAGTTGCATCCTTCTGGACTTGTTTGAAGCTTAAAAATTGCCTCTCTCTCTGTATCAGCCTTCAGTAAACTCATGTCTCCCAAATGTGTTGAGGATACAGTTCCCAGGATTCCCAACCCTATAGCCGAAGGAGCTGTGAAAACTCATTACCACAATTAGTTTTAAACCCAGACACAGGAAACGGTTTTTGGTGGATTAATCATTCCGTTAAAGACACACTGTTGTGGAATCTCCCACTAAGAGGGAGGGTGGATTACAGCAGGTGGTTGCTTCCTGGTCACATGCTAGTCAGCAATACCTGAAACCCCTCTAGTTGGAGATGAAGCCTGTTGTGGTTTGTCAACTGCCTGCGTTCTTCCTTTTCTCTTTGGATGGATTGATCTAACACTGGATGAATCCCCACCACCGCTACTGGACCGGTGAAATGTCCACACGTGGGTAAACAACATCCCACAATTCTGGGGAAGCTGTCCGATGGACGGATCCAAGTTTCAACACCTAAGACAGTCAACAGAGGAGGGTTCATGAAAATAGTCTATTGATGGAAACCCCTGTCCTCAAAGATGTGCCCACAGAAAGGAAGTCACCCACAGGAAGGAAGGAAGGAAGGAAGGAAGGAAGGAAGGAAGGAAGGAAGGAAGGAAGGAAGGAAGGAAGGAAGGAAGGAAGGAAGGAAGGAAGGAAGGAAGGAAGTTGCTTTCGCAATGTGGATGGGAGCAGGAAAGAACTGAAACAGATGAGAACTGCTCTCCAGACAGAACATCCACCCGGCATCACTGCCCAACCTGAAGAACAGACTGAAACTCAGAGAGTAATTTTTAAGCTGCTTTATTTATATCTGATTTAGGCACAGGAAACCAGCAGCTTAAAGCTGTCCTTGAATCTTGGTTGGACGAGAGGGAAAACAGCAATTTGACAGGGCTACACTTCAGGATGACTTATGGCACCCCACAGGGGAGGCTAAATAACAAAAGCAGCATCACACCATTCCCACACAAGCTCCACAACCTCACAATGCCGCTTTACTCATTTTGACAAAAGTGTTGGATTCTGTGGACACCTCAGACTTAAGGAAGTCTCCCTCTGGGCTGGTGAGAAGATGAAAACAACATTGTGGGCATGTGGCAGAAAAAAAAGTTGCAGGGTATGCACAAGTGGGGAAGGGACAAAAGTCTCGGTTGTGTGTGTGTGTGTGTGTATGTTGGGGGAGGGGTAAAATGGTTGCAAGTCAACTGAATTTTAGAGATCTTGCTCTCCTCTGCATTCTATTTTTATCACCTCTTCTTGAACTGCTGAAAGGCCTTCTCGCCATGCCTGGCCCTTCACTGATGAGTTTTGCAGGGAGCAGAGCAGCAGCGGGACAAAATTAGTAGCTTTACATGGATCTGCACTTGCTGCCCGAGACTGGGAGCCGTTACTAGGCGGTGTTTCTTTTATTAACGCTTCTGCCTCAGAGACAGCTGGCCAAGCCTGTAGACTTGGCCTCTTGAAGGAAAAGAAAGTCCTGACTTTCCTTCCTAGCCGCTTGGATCCTTTTTCAATATCGCTGTTCCGCTTTTTAAAGAACAGGATTTAGCAGCACTGCTCATAAAGACTTGGGGGGTTTTGTGAAAGGCAAAGAGAATACATCAGCATGTTCTTTGTGTGTAACACTAGTACCTATTGGCAGGGATCAACCAGGTATGGTCCTCCAGATGTTGATAAACTCCAGCTTTCACCAGCTCTAAGAAACATGACCAAGGGGGAGTCATATTAGAGGTCTAAATCAGTGTTTCTCAACCTTGGCAACTTTAAGATGTGTGGACTTCGACTCCCAGGATTCCCCAGCCAGCCATATTGGCCATCAATCTGCACAGAGCCCAGCATCTCTACTTTAGGCTGCTTTGACTTCAATCTGCACTGCTGTCCAAAGAGCCAAACTGAACTGCTGGCATTTTAGTGCAATGACCACTGCATGCTGAACTGCAGCTATGAAGTCCATTGTTCACCCTCCCTCCTTCTGGCTGACAATGAGTGATTCATTAGTCTTATGCCGCAGGATCCTACAGAGCAAAAAGACACAGTCAAACAGTCCAAAGCTAATGGCCAGCAGAGCACTTATTGCAATAATACCGTCAGGATTCAGTCCAGAATTTGAGTCAACTAAACACCAGTAGCAAAGCATTGTCAGACCTAGTCCAAGGTCAGAGTATCTAAAAAGTTATATATGGTATGGCATCAAAATGTAAGTCCTACTATAACAGCAGTTGTTCTAGAATTTGAATGTTTTCAGGCGAAAGCTTAAATATTTAAAGCTCCTGGCTTCCACTTGATACCTCTGGTGGTGTTCTGAGCTAGTTCTAACTGGACTACCCAGGAGTTATGATCTACTCCTAAGTAGATCATTACTCTCCAGAAGGCCACTACTGTTCATCTACTGTTCAAAATGTTCTTTGTCCATCTTTTGAGTTTCAACACAATGTTTTCGTGGTGGGAACCACAAGAAGCCATGTCTCTCTGTCAGAATCATAGTCCAGGGTGGAAGACTTGCAACAAGATCTCAGTCCTGAGACACTATTAGATCAGAGTCACTTTATAAGCTCTGGTTCTCCCCACTCCTCTTTTTGCCTGAAAGGACCATGGCAGCCTCCTTCACATGGGTGTCTACAGGGAGGAGACAAGTGATATCATATGTGTCATCATGTCATCATGCAAATGACACAAACTATATGTACAGTGGTACCTCGGGTTACGAATGCCCCTCCTTACGAATTTTTCGAGATACGACCAGCTCCGGCCCCAAAAATTTACCTCGACATGCGAACTCCGCCTCGAGCTACGAACCGGATCCACGGCCATTTGCCCTGCTGCCACGCGGTCGCAGCTTCCTGTGGGCGAGATCGTGGTAGCAAGGAGACGTTCGGTGAGGCTTGTGGTGTGTTTTGTGGCGTTTGGAAGGTTTTTGGTGTGCTTGTCAGCATGGCTCCAAAGAAAATGCAGAGCAGGCTTGGCAACTGTTTAACCGTATTTACATTGAACCTTATGGGGAAATTTGCCTCGTGGTGCAACCAAATTTGGAGGGCGGATTAGCCGTATTTACATTGAACCTTATGGGGAAATTTGCCTCGTGGTGCGACCAACTCAAGTTGCGATCAGAGTCACGGAACGGATTAAGTTCATAACTTGAGGTACCACTGTAATTCATAATAATATCATTTGTATAATTTGTGTGATGACAACATGGCTTCCATGGCCTGTGCTGCTTTATAACTGCATACAACTTTTTACACAAACCCTAAACTTCAATAAGATTTTCTTCTACAGACCCTAAAGAGATGTGTAGTTTCTATTTCTTTTTTAACATACCAAACTTCTATCCAAGAATTAACAGCAATTGAAAATACCCTTGGATAAATAGATTTATCACATGGGTTCCTCTTTCCACCAGATAACTCAGTAGGGGGAAAGGCCTTGAGAGTTCGCCCTTAATGTTCAGTTAAAATCTACCATTATGGAAGTGTGCCCATTAGATCTAATTCTGCTTTCTGGAGCACTAGAAAAAAGCATATTTGAAAGTGAAATCTTTGACACCTGTTTTCCCCTAATCTCATGTCTTCTGGGTGCCCTCAACAACAGCTTTCATAACACTTAACCAGTGTGATCCTTAATCATACTGGCTGGGAATTTTAGGAGTTGTACTCTGATACATCTGGATGAGGCCAGGTTTCCCACATCTCTTTAATGCACAGTTGACAAATAAGCATTTGAAATGTGATTCCTTCCTGTTTCCTGCCTTGCCTGTAGTTTCTTCATTACCTTTATTGTTTTTCAAGCTCATCTTCTTTTGCAACTCTGTGGAGCTCCAGATGTCTTCCCTGGCTAGGAATGACTTGTCAAAGTAGTGGAAAAGTTGCTTTTTTCCTGCTGATGCCTAGACTTTTAGGGGTCATCAGTGTCCTAACAGAGTGGCCCAAATCTACAGTAGGGAGGAGGGGAAACCATTCACAGCTGTTGTTTTGGCTGGATATTTTTGTAATCCCACCCCCGCTCCCCTTCTACATGCATCAACTGATTTGTCAGCTGAGATCCTTGGCTTCTTGCTCAGGGATGGGTGGGGGGTGTCTCTGAGTCATTTTGCAATGAAATGCAAGAGTGCCTTTGAGCAATCCCAAGTTCTTGGCTGTTTGCCAGGCAAGCTAACATCTCTGCATATACGCCCAGGGCTGAGCTAGGCGTGATGCAGCCAGCACGTGGAGTCTCTTTGGACAGGTTTTGTGGCGACTGACTCCAATGCAACTATTATGTGTTGGGGGACACTTTAAAAGATGCAAAACTCTCTCTCTCTCTCTTTTTGGTGGGTCTTTTGACGAGTCATAAGGAAATAAACGATACCACCAAAACTGGACATGAGTCATTTTGTCAAATCTGTTAGGTTTGTAACTTTCTAATGCCGTTTTCCCCAATCAAGCCGTCTTCCCAATGATTTGTATTACAATTCTCAACATCCCCAGCTAGCATGGGCAGTAATCTTGCTGACTCCTCTGGAAATGGCTACACTAATAGGAATCATAGAGGTGTGGCTACAACACAACTGGGGGACTACCAGTTGGAGTAGCAACGCTGATGTTTTCCTAATTCAAGTCGAGAGGGATTACGGGTCTGCCGAGCACCTCCACAGCCAGACCAAGTAATAATTAAAGCTGGAAGTCAACTAACTCTGGACCTGTTGTAAAATTCTACCCTTGACACAGGTTAAAAAGCTTCATTTGCAGGCATCTCCATTGTTTGTGTCTTCAATCCCTACCCAGATCCTTAAAATGGCAAATTCCGCCAGTCATAACTTTTAATTGTTCTACTGGAAAGGAACAATGAAATCCATTATGAAATATTTCACCTTTAGAAGAGTCTCCCTGCTCTGTGCCAAGTAAGTGATCATAGTCATTTTAATATTTAACCCTTGTTTCAGAAGGCAGTACTGGGCAGACATTTCAATGTATTTAATTCATTGATGTTTAGGACATGGCATTAAAAATAATTAAAAAGGAGAAACAACAATATTCAGGCATGCATCAACTTGTGCCTTGCTTTTGTTGCACCAAGACAAAATTTAGCTACTGTACGTGAGACAAGTAATTTCGTGTCTGAGGGGAAGATCATTATCTGTTCCTCTTAGGTATTAATGTAGCTGGGGTAAGGCAGAATTCTCGTGATATTTCTCTATTAGTTACAGTACAGTAGCACATGATGAACTGTTTCTATGTCCTGGATCTGCGCAGGCAGGCTGGTGCACTTTGCTAGAATACTTATGCAAAAGGGCAGAACGAAGGATCTTGTGCCTGGCCTTAGAAATGCCTTCCTCAAACTAAGAGTGTCAAAAAAGTGTTTTTCAGGTTTTACAACCCAAGTTCCATCGCTGTGTGACAACCTGTTGACTCTAAACGTATGTTCCATATTGTCAAATCTCTGAAAAGATGTTTGTTTGTTCAAATGATATCTCAGAGTTATAGAAAAAATGCCTGCTGGTACCTCATCAGGTGTTAGTTTTACTTCTACTGTAATTTTCCAGTTTGAAATCAGGCCAAAGCACTCATTAAACAGCATGGAGCAGACACAGAGCGCCAATTGGATCTAGTCAGGTTCCCAACCTTTATTGCCCGTGAATCCAACAGGCGCTCTGCCTCCCCTAAGGCATACTTAGCTAAACTGGAAATACCTAAACACCGGAGGGCTTTTACTCTGGCACGATGCCATGCCCTCCCCTCAGCTGTCCTTGAAGGCCAATACAGAAAGATTCCTTACCCAGAGAGACAAGGCCCCTGTGACTCTGGACTCACGGAAACAACAAAGCATGTGCTTTTCTAGGGCCTGCATTACAGAGACATTCATACTAGCCTCATCTCACCATTACTGCATAAATACATAGCCAGGGCGCACAGGACAATTCTACACCTCCCTGCTGCTTTCAGATACCAACCCTGCTACAACATATAATGTTGCCAGGTTCTGCACAGAGGCGATTAAAATTTGTCAGATGATGACCTGTGCCATAAACTAGACTTAATGAGCTTCTAGTTTGCCATATTAGAGGGCTCTATTTGATATAGCTTGCCACATACTAACCTTTATGCCCCCCTACACCCATCTAATGCTCCTACCCCTCCTTTTAGATTCCTTTATATTTATATCTTTTTGCTTATTATTATTGTTGGTCATACAGTCAGCCAGATATTTAGACTGGGTTTGGCATTTTTATCCACCTATCAAGCCCTTCCCAAAGACTTGGGATAGGCAGATGTTGTTGCTTGATGGTGCTAACGGCATTGTCACAGGATGTAAACTGTTCCAAGTAAAGCTGCCTTTTGCAATGGACTGATGGTGATTTTGTCAATGCTGATGGTCTTCAAGTGGTGCTCCAGATGTTTTGGGATTGCACCCAAGGCACCTATAACTATTGGTACAATTTTTGCTTTCTTTTGCCACAGTTCTATTTCTATTTGCAGGTCTTTGTATTTTGTGATTTTCTCCAGCTCTTTCTCTTCTATTCTGCTGTCTCCAGGTATTGCAATGTCCACTATCCAGACTTTTTTGTCTTTCTTATCAACTTCTTCTCCTTCTCCTTCTCCTTCTTCTTACTACTACTACTACGATGTATTTTCTATGCTTCTAATTCACTGTACCCCACCCTCCTTATGCTGGTCTTTGACCATAATAAATATTTGATTTGATTCCAATTTGAAGGATTGTCTGCAAAAATGAAGGCAATGAACCAGGGGAAACACTAGTATTTAAGCCGGTAGTTAATCAACAGTCTCCAAGCCCACACCTCAGTTTTGAGCAACTATATCTTTCATCAGAGAAGAGCATTTTCTATGCTCTTATGGGCAACTAGTATGGACCTCAACAAATTGATTTGTGGTGATCTAATGGGTCCCTTATGGTACAGATTCCCATTTGGGCATTTTTAAAAAAGAAGATAACATCAAAGTTGGCTCACAGAGGGGAACAGAACAGGTTAAAACTATCTTGGGGTAGTTTTCCATTCCAAAGAGATCTAGAACACACATCAAAAATATGTGTCCCAGTTGACCTCAAGACCTTTGACTGCTACCAAGCATTTATTTTTTTTCCTAAAGGAGGGGAATTAATACCTGAATCACCAAAGTTCTTTAAGGCTAAAAACCTTGGCCCAAATCCTAAACAGGAAGAATTCATTCTCACAGGTACGAGATGATGATGACTGAATATATTGGGAGGAGGAAGAGAAAGCTTTCTGAATGCATACTAGTAAGAAAGCAAAGGATTGTACAGAGAGATTGGGAGAGAGAGGGAGGACTTAGGGCTATTACAAATACATGTTTTGCTGGTTAGTGACTGTAATAAAAATGATCAATCCAGATATATTGTTACATATTTGGAATGTATATTGTTACATATTTGGAATGCTGCTGTGTAAAAGATAACATGCTGGGTAGATGTTGCCCCCAGCCCCAGCAAGATGGATCCACTTTGAAGCAGGGGGTGGATAAATTAGTCAATGTTAGTTTCTCTCAGTTTCACTTCTTTTCCCCACATGTATCAGTTTAGGTTACTTTCAGTTGCACACTTTTCCATGTGTAAGTTCATTCATTCATCATGGTTTGCCCATAAAGGCACTAAAATTATTGTATATTTTTATGCCTGTGTACAGAGTGTTGCCTATGGACAATTTTTGCAAATAGTTCGCACCCACTAAATACATTTTTGGACCTTTGTTTCATGAACACCTGCGTTTTTGTGCAGGTTTTTTAGTAAGATTATTTAAAAAAAAAACTACACAGCAAAATTTAGAAAATGACACTTTTTAAAGGATGCCCAATTTTCAGTTCATGTTTTGGTTTAAAATTGCCACATTAGCTAACTTCTTATTCAAATGCAAGCGAAACATAATTCTCTTCCATGACTTCTGGTGAAGGCATGGCGAGTTAGACGTCCCTGAAGGAGTGGGGACAACATTACAGTGGAGATTGGCAGCCAGAGGGTAAATCCGGAGTGGTGAAATCTCTCCAGAGAAAGGAGAGATTGTGAGATCACCCACATGTACGCTGGACAGCTGCTCCTCATGAGCGGACTGCAGTTTTTTGCGGTCGGCTGGGGAATGAACGGCTGAGAGTTGAGGGATTGCATCTAAGCTCACAGTCGTAATGTAACCTTTATGGACAAAAAGTTCCACCAAGCCTCACATCTTAATCATTTTTGAAATTACTTTTTTACTGCTTTTCAAATATTAAGAACCTATGGAATGGCAAGTTTTATGGCATTCGCTAATTGAGTTTCCTTCAATCCTTAGTGAAAGAAGTTTTAAGTATGAGTTTAAGGACTTAGAAAAATTCCTTTTTGGGGGAATAAACAGCAAAAAGGTGATTAGAGTATTGTTTTTAGAAAGTTATAATGAACTGAGGGTCCAGATAGATTTGAAATAAGATTTTGAAATTAATTATAAGAATCCTTCCTGTGGGAAATGGCTGTTCTGGAAAAAAAAAACCATGATAGGATGGGACTTTAAAAGTTGGATACTAGAGGGAACCAGAAGGAATTAAAGATTACAATTAAAGGAGAAGTACATTTAAATTTGACTTGCTAACACAGAATGGAGCAAAATACTTTAACATTGGACATATTGAGGGATATTTATGAACAATAGAATTTAAAAAATGTCTGCCATTATAGATAGACTGTGTGTAAATGATGTTATGCAAGAGGAACAACTTCTACTGGACAAGACTGAAATTGATTTCAACGTGGATTTAAAAATGACAGGCTACAAGAATGATCTGGAAAAAAGATGATATACTGAATATACAAATGAAACCTGCTGATATCTTCATAATTAAAAGGGACATACAAATAACAAATCAGAAGAGTCACTTGGATGACCTTCCTATATTGGATTTACAAAAGAGGCTTGTTAGTTTTGAAGGATTTTCTGAGACGAGACAAAGAAAAAAAGGAAAAGAAATCAAGTTCTAGGACATTATCTGAAGGGATTAAAAATCAAGATTGTTAAAAGCAAAGTGAAGGAATATAATGTTGGTTTGTTTGATTAATGTTAAAATAGATATGTTGCTATCTCTGGTAACCCTTAATGGACTTTTGCTGACACCAGGACTGAAATGATGATGCTTTATGGTTTTGTTTATAGATAAGAAATGGGATATGGGAAGAAGAGGTCATTTGTTGTATTTTAGGAGAAGGTGATAAGTTACTAAAATTGTTTATACTTGTTGTGAGGAAAGGGGAAGTTATTTCTTTATATATTTCTTTTCTTTTTCTTTACTATATTCTTATTTTTTTCTTTCTTTTCTATTTTTCTTTCTATTTCTATTTCCTTCCTGCATTTTCTAATTCTTCTTTTTTTTAGTTTCTATTAGCTTTTATCTTTTTAATTGCAACACCTAATAAAATTATTGTAAAAAAATAAGCATAATTCTCTCCCCTTATCAGTAGAAATGCATAAAAGAGTCTTAAAGGGCAAATGATTTCCACGTAATAAAGATTGTTCAGCCTTCAGCAATGAGTCACTCCCAACATCTAGATTTCATTACCATCATAGAAGAGAGGTAATTTTATTTTCTCAAATTAACTGAGGCTCCTCCTTGCAAATTTTTGGCTTATTGGAGAAATAAGTACCTATGATCCATTCAGACCTAGAGTTATGTATTAGCTTCTTTGTGTGGAATAGTAAACAGGATTTCATTCAAAATATTTACAGACACTCAAATTATTTAGTGCAACCTTTCCTTTATTTTTCAGAGAAATTGGCTGCTTCAAGCCATACTTACCACTGGTTACTGGGACATCTGTCTCTGCTGGACATCACTGATCAATATAAAGAAGCTTGTCTATGCTAGCAGACTGCACTTGAAGCTGCATGCTACATCCTTCTGATCCTACTGTGCTGTTGAGCCAATTAAACCAAATCTGGTCTAAAGGTATTTGAGTTCCTCAGGTAGGTCACTTGAATGGCCACACATACTCCAAGCCCTCCCAAATGTCAGAAATTCACTTGGAACTGAATGAGAAGTGTTTTTCTGCATCTTCATTCACTTAAATGAGGATTCTGGAGGACTTCCAATTAAGCTTCACAACAAATTTGTTCTGGGAAGATAGAGCTTGAAATATAGAACTTGATCTCTGCTGTGCATGATGTCATTCGAAGCCAAATGATGCCCATCCTCTGTGTCAGAAGCTTGATGCTTTTATTTTAGTTGGATTGGACTATGAAATAGGGAAGGGAGGCCATGGAGACCCTGGCAGGGCAACATACCCTGCTTGGGTTGTATTCAGGATTCTGGGTGACTATTGGGGCATAGGCTGGGTTTTAATAATGAGACTCATGAATATTTAACTCAAAATTCTACTCTAAAAATACATGGCAAAACCTTTTATTAGAAATTATGGGTGGAAGCCAGGATAGTGGCATAATCAATGGTTATGTAATGATTATTTTAAGGATTTTTCCCAACTTCAAATTTAATTTGGTCTTCCTAGTTCACAACAGTGGTAAGATTCTTAACTTAAGCATGTTTTACTGCTCATTATGGACCAGAAGCTTTGGCCACTTCAGAGGCACCTGAGATGCTCTCTTCTTTGATGGAATCCATGGCAGAAGTAAAGTCCATAACATATCTTTATCAAAACACAAGAATATTTGCAAAATGGACATTTCTGGGATATTTCAAACATGGACTAAAGAATTGGAAACTTCCGTGCCCCACTGATGGCTTCATGTTCTTAAAAATGTTAAAATGGTATCAGTGGATTTGAGATTAAAGTTGATTTACCAAAAAATTGTATTTGGAATGTATTGGACTCCATAAAAACATACTCGAAAGTTTGGACGTCAGATTTTCTTTGTTGGGAGATATAAAAAAAAATAGGGTTCATGAATATAATATTGAATTATATACCCAAACTTCAGAATTTGACTATTAAGAATCATGGCTGTATTGTGCATGGGGCGGGGGGGGGGGGGGGATGGCTGGCTAAAAGAACAATACTGAGAAACTGGAAAAGTGCTATTATTCCAGATGTTAAGGATGTTAATGGCTTTTGGAAATGTATAACTTATCTGACCTGGAAAAGGCAATCTTTTCCACTAATCCAAGGATGAAGCAATATGTTCTTCTTTGGCAGAGATTTCATAATATTTTACAGTATTATTTTGTACCTGATTATACTATAGTATTATGTGGTATTTGTTAGTAAATCAGTGAGTATCTATACATTTAAATTAAAAAAGGATACTGAGTCACAGTTTCTGCAGGCCTGTCCTGGGCAGTTACAGAAAACGGAATTAGGAGAGTGCAGACAGAGACCCTGAGCAGTATGGCTATGTTGAGTTGCTCCCTCAGTCTAGGCCTGGCAGTAGCAAACAGTGTTGTTGAGTGGTTTGAGCTTAACCCCTGGTTTGATAGGTGGGCAGGCTCATGTTGCTTGTTTAGCTCCCTGAAAAGAGTGACCAGTTTACACAACCACAGCTCTAGTTTCTTTGTTGCAAAAGACACTGGGCAGGCAAAAGAGATAAATAATATAACATCCCTGGAAATCTGCTTCCCAGCTTTCGAACAGATTGTCCCCTTTGCCTTGTTTACAGGAGTCCCACCAGAGGGGCAACTGCCCAACCCTCCCTCCATGTGACAGCGTGTCAGCCTTTCGGAAACACGACCCTCTTCCCAAATGACTGCCAGCCAAAACGCATGTGACTCCCAGATAAATTATAAATAGACGGGAGGCAGGCAAAGTGCAGAAAACCCAGTGACTTAGTTTGGAAAGCCACCCCAGCGAGGCTCACTTCTAAAACTTGAGCTCGTCTGCCAGAAGAGAGCCCTAAGATTTTTGTCGAGAGATTCCAGAATCTAAGGATATAATTTGTAAGTGTTGAACTGAACAATGGATTACCAGTCGAGCATCTTCCAGGACAATAACCCTATGGAGAATCTGGAAAAACAGTTGATCTGCCCTATTTGCTTAGAGATGTTCTCCAAGCCCGTGGTGATCCTACCTTGCCAACACAACCTCTGCAGGAAATGTGCTAATGATATCTTTCAGGTCAGTATACATCCTTTCAGCCAATTTTGTACATGTTTACTCAGTAGCTACTGGAAGAATTCAGCTGATTATCTGTGGGTGGAACAATATAATATAATATAATATAATATAATATAATATAATATAATATAATATTTTAAATATTATATTATTAAATATTAAATATATTTATAATATATATTTTGAATTTTAAAATTTTAAATTTTTTTAATAATGTTTCCATTTTAATAATTGCTTTTCATCTTTTATAATGATTGTTTTTATCCATTTGTTATTTTATTCAATTGTTGTACACCTCCTAGAGTCACTTTGCATGAGATGGGCAGCTATATAAATGTGATATATAAATAAGTAATAATATTACACTATATTAAAATACATTATATTATATTATATTATATTATAATATAATATAATATAATATAATATAATATAATAATATGTAAATCATACAATGCATTTCACAATTGAAGTAAAACTATAGCAAGTGGACCATGTGCTTGCTTGGTTTTTTGTCATCCAGGGCAGCTTCAAGGTTAGAAAAACTCTCACTACTTTATTTTTAAATTGGACTTGGACCAGGTGGCCTTTTAAGTAGAGAATGCAGGGAAATGCATTCTCAGTCATCTGAAAAAAAATAGCAGGAAGCGAATGTGAAGCAGCCTCTGCTCCATTTGAAAGATTCGTTAGCCATCACTGTGCAACTTTTAATAAGAAAACAGCAAGGATATAGATGTAGCAAACTTGAATTTGTGCTTATGTTAAATGTAATGAAATTGTCCTGGCCGTAAAATTTCCACTTTCCCACCATGTTTTTTTTTTAAGGCTCTGGTACTCCAGAGACTGCCTGCACCTCCAATTTCAAGTCTTGGAGGCCACGTTGGAACCGTTCCTCAGATAATCAGTTCACATCTTCAAAAGGCTTTGGCTAAGGACTAGCTGATAAGAGCTCAGCACTGGTCCTCTAGGGGCCTGTTGTACTTCTGACGTTGCCTTCCTGACTTGTTGATTGTTGTTGTCAGACCTCCAAGGCAACACAAAATGGAGTGGCAGAGAGAAAGCCAAGAAGCTAAGGATAAAATGAATTTGGTCTCACAAAGATCTCACTGGCTTGCAGGCAAAGGGGTAGAGGGGAGAGAGATACCTGCCTGTTGAAACAATGGGTTGTTTTTAACTGCCCTCTCATCCTGGAGATCCTAGATGTGTTACTATGGTTGACATGAATTATAGTCCCAACACATCTGTGCGGTACTTGACTGGAGAAAGCTGCTTTATTTCCTTCTCACCCAATGACTTCTTCCATGTGGATCATTTCTATGCTGTAAAAAAATTGGTGTGTCAGGCCATGTGATAAATGCACATGAGACTTTGTTTCACTTATTTTTTTTAAAAAAGTGGAATTAATATCCTTAAGGAGAAGGAGAATAATTTTTACTTGATGATGGTTTACTGAATACATTTTTATCAGTATTTACAAATCAATGCCCTCCAAGTGTGTTGGGACTTCGAGTCCCAGAATCTTAAATCAGCATGAGGCATATATTGCTGCCAATGGAGTTGATTCATGCCACAGGTCCAAAGGAATCTGAAAACCACCAATCCCTACATAAAAATGGGCCAGGTCATATAGTTCCATCTTTGTGAACATCAGAAGAGGTCTGCTTGATAATTCCAACATTTTCCTTGATCATAATGTTGGTACTAACTGAACTTCTCAATGGAGGGTATTCCTAAATTTGGGGAATATTCCAGAAAAAGGCTTCCCTTTTGTGTACATATGATGCCTTTCTCTTACTGATGTAAAGGTTTTAGAAACTAATGCAGTACTTCATCTTGTAATCCCATTCCCCTCAAAGCCATGACCAAACCATTGGCAATACCAACATCAGCAACATGGAAGCAGACAGTTACTGTCATTCAAATGTGAATTCTGTGTTCAACTGCATACAGCAACAAGCAATCCATTCCTATGGAAGATTGCCTAATACCACTGAACTCTGCATAAGATCAGGTGGGCAATGGATTAGATGAAGCATCTTCTTTCAACCAGTTGATTGGTGCTGGTTCCAGATGTCCTGTCTCCCCAAATATTTCTTCATATAACACAAGAAACTCATTGCCAGGGAACATAGTGAAAGCTGCTAGGGTTACACAAATGAAGGAGGAATGGACTGAACCTGTGATTAGTATATCCAGGACTAATGGATGCCTTCATCTATTCCATTCTCCATTCTTCTGAGTTAATGTCCCCCTCCCCAATTAACCAGTCAACATCCCATGCCCACTAAGCATTGTTTTGGGATAGATAGGTAATAGGCTACATTCCTCTTCAAAATATAGTGGGTTTTTTTCATATTTGTATCTACAAGTATATATTAGTACATGAATTTGGCTGGCTTCAAAAAAGGGTTGGACCAGTTCATGAAAGTCACGGGGATCAGTGGCTATCAGCCTTGATAGCAGTGGGACTGCCTCTGAAGGCCATCAGCTGGGAGACTTCCTGGTGCGGTTGGTTGTCTGCTGTGAGAAGAGACTGCTGGACTAGATAGGTCAGAGGTCCAATCCAGCAGGGCACTGCCTATGTTCCTATGAACAATTGGCCTTTTTTTTTTTTTTTTTTGGCAATTCATGTCACTCTTTAGGGTAATGCATAAAGACAATTTATATGATTCTTCCATGTTCAATATCTAGTAAAAGATCTAGGAAAGATGTACAAGAAAATCAATAATTCAGGATAGCCACCTTTTTTTAATGTGATTTCATGAGCTGCTGATGAAACTTAAGTCCTTCAAGGACTGAGATGGACCAGAAACTCTTATTCTTATGTTTTTAGCTAAATAAATCAGAAATAAACTCCTATCTTGCAGCAAATGCTGTTTATTTTGATACTTACTTGGGGTTTTACCCTTTTTCTAGGGCTCAGGTGCATAAAATTGGCATGTAAAAATTGGCACATAAAGTAATGAAACCAGATCAGACTAGATAACTCAGCAAATTGAAATTTAGTTCTCCCGGGCAATGCCCAGCTCTGACAAAATGGTGTCACTGCAATTCGTGCCCAAAAATAGGTTCCAGTTGGAGCAGTTACCTCATTTCTTGGCAGTGGCCAGTGTTCCAGTGACACTCTCTGTTTTATGAACAAAGCATGATGGGAGATGTCCATTCTTATCAAAAGGACAACTGTGAATAATTTTAGGGGTGGGGGAAGGGAAGAAATCAGATTATTTTGAATTTTTGCAGCTTTCCCCAACTAGGTCCTCCCTGATGTGTTGAATTTGAAATGAATGGGATTGATGGGAGCTGAAGTACATTACTTCTGGAGGGCACAAGGTTTGAAAAAAATGCGTAGTTTGTTTAATTTTGTGAAAATCACTGACTTTTGGATTAACATGGTTGATGGTGTTTCTAGGCTGCAAATCCATATTGGCAAACAAGCCGAGGAACAACCATATCAGGAGGACGGTTCCGCTGTCCCTCTTGCCGACATGAAGTCATCCTGGACCGCCATGGAGTCTATGGTCTCCAGCGGAATCTGCTGGTAGAGAATATCATTGATATCTATAAGCAGGAATATTCTAGGTTGGTGTGAATTTCTATTTTATTATACCCTGGAAAAGAGGTTCTCCCCTAAAAGGAAGCAGGGGGAAGCAATCAGATCTTAGCGCCTTCCAATAATTTCTTAACAATCATTTCCAGATAGAGCAGCAGCTAGAGAAATGTGGATGATTAAGCCCCATCAAGTTGTTGTGACTTTTAGCAACCACATACATAGGATTTTCTCCAAGAGGATCTGTTCCCAACCTGGTCCTTCAGGTCTTCCAACGGTGCACCCATCACCACTGTAACTGAATCCATCCACTTTGCTGCTGGTGATTGTCTTTTTTTCTTTCCTTCCATCTTTCCCAGCATTAGAGGAAGGTATGAGCTATCATGTCTGGGCCACAAAATCCAGACAGCCAATAGATGGCAACACAGGCATATTGAAAACTGTGACTCTTGGTAGCCATTTAGTGGATTTGTGCAGCTCAGATCTGATAGCTGAAGGAAGGAAGGACTCTATAGCAGGGTTCCTCAACCTTGGCAACTTTAAGACGGGTGGACTTCAACTCCCAGAATTCCCTAGCCAGCAAGGCTTGCTGGGGAATTCTGGGAGTTGAAGTCCACCCGTCTTAAAGTTGCCAAGGTTGAGGAACCCTGCTCTATAGAACTGAACAGCTGGCCATCATAACTGGGATTCATCCTGGAGGCTTGCCTAGCTTTTGCCAAGGGAGAATCTGCAGACAGACTAATCAGATCAACAAGAAATTTACCATAGACTGAAAATGCCAAAAGCAGTAGATACTATCCAATAAAACCCATCTCAACATGGCAGCTTAATCCAACTTCAAAATCCAGGCTGAAGGTTTTGACTCTTTTCAGAAGAGCACCTAGTTGGACCTTGGGCCTGACCTAGATTGTTTTCATTCATTCATTCATTCCTTCGTTCATTCATTCCTACACATATCCAGAGTCACACCCACTGTTGGTAAAAGTAGGAATTAATACTGCCTCAAATCATGATAACAAAAGCAATCATCGTGGTGTTTGTTGAAAAAAACCCTATAGAGGAAACCCCCACCGACTCTGACTAGTTCATATCCATGAAGGGTCCAGAAATTTGGATGGATTAGCAAGGGATCCAAATATAGGAGCAGAAGTCCTGCTGCCGTCACTGCTGATACTATGGGGAGGGGGCTGTCATCGTAAGTCCTCCTGCAAAGAAAGGAAACAGCTTCCAAAATAAAGCCAAGGGCTCTACTTTGACAGAAGTGGAAGTGAGATCTAAACATAACTACACAGGGGAGGTTAATATTAGACAGAAGGCTATCTACACTCTACTGAACGAAGGAAGGATCAGCAACTTCATCCCCTTAGTGTCAAATCCCTCATATCTGCAACAGTTTTTATGGACTTGGTCTGATTTTTCTACCCAGAGAACAGCATTCACACATGTTTAAGCAGGACATGTAAAGCAGATTCACTCACCCAACAACATGCTAAGTCTGGTTAGTGGTGACCTTGACTAGGTTTTGTGGCTTAACGTATTGTGTGAACCCCGACCATGTGATTAGGATATGCAAACTCAGAGAATGGATAAGCTGAGTAACCCAGTTAAGTGTGTGACAAAAATGCAGACAGGGAAACACAAACTGATGATGGGTGGGTAGGTGATAAGAAAGAAGCCCTCCCCCCACATACATATTGGAACTGTAGGGATTTTAACCAACCCACACTTTCAACTTGGTTTACTAAATCCACTATTTAACTTCAACTGGATGAGAGAAAATTTAAATGAAAAGAAAGAGCTGGGAAATGCTGGCCCTTAGAGGCCGATTCCTAGACATTGGTGGAACATGAAGCAACCAGGCCAAATGGCTCTTCAGTCCCTCCCTCTTTAATGGACAAAGGGCCCAATCCACTAGGAAAATAACTTCTGACAGGCATTTCGCTGGGATGCCCATACCATTCCAAGGGCCTCACAACCAGGCATTTGGATAACCCACAGTACCAACTCGATCCTCTGCCTTCATCCATATTTTCACACGACCACCTTGTGAGGTACCTTATTTATTTATACTCTTTTATTTTACCGTATTCGGCCATATTCACATTAAGTACATGCCATGCAATTCCGGCACCACCAAACTTTTACATAATTTAAAATAAACCATCTGAAGGATTATAATGTAATGTATTTTAATTAATATTTATTCCTTTTTACTGTCAACCGCCCAGAGTTGCTCTGCAGTGAGATGGGCGGTGACAAATTTGAAATATAAATAAATAAATATAAATAAATAAAGCAACAGCCAGTTTAAAATATTTTCAAACATGCAAACTAGTGGCCATAAGTAGTGGAGCGTAATCATCATGAGATGTCAAATGAGAGAGATACACCAACTGCCTCAATATTACCTACAGCAGTGTTTCTCAATCTTGGCAACTTGAAGATGCGTAGACTTCAACTCCCAGAATTCCCCAGCCAGCCTTGCTGACTGGGGAATTCTGGGACTTGAAGTCCACGCATCTTCAAGTTGCCAAGGTTGAGAAACACTGACCTAGAGAGTTTTGGGGCTGAGTATGACCTTCAATCTCTTTTCCCACTACTACTTGAATATTAACTAGAGAGACACTCTCATCTGGAGTCTTCATTTCCTTCCTGTCTTCAACAGCCGTCCCCTCAAGAAGGGAAACCACCCAATGTGCAAGGAACATGAAGACGAAAAGATCAACATCTATTGCTTGACCTGTGAGGTTCCTACCTGCTCTATGTGCAAAGTCTTTGGAGCTCACAAAGATTGTGAAGTGGCGCCTCTTCAAAGTGTCTTTCAGGGACAAAAGGTATGAATCAAACTTCACCGCAGGCATAGTATCCACTCTTAACTCTCCAATGTTCAACCTGATATTCATGGTCATCTGCCAGGAGGCAGGGGAGGGAGGCATCAACCTTGCAGGATGGCAGGCAGAGAATCATGACGTAAACCCCACTCCTTTTGTTGATGTTACATACATATTCAAAAGGAGCATGGCTTTCTACATGCCCATTCTAGCTGCCCACCTTGCGGATTTTGACCCTGCCACCCAAATTCCAGAATTTGCTTACAGCAAAGACTTCAAAGACATGATACAGCTAGATAAGTTACTTTACTGCAGAGCAGACAGACACCATATATATATGCAGAAGATATGCCTAGTTCAGAAGACAAAAATCCAACAGTATATATACATCCACTCCAGAGTTTACATTCTAGGCCTTTTCCTTCTGGCTTTTCAAGTCAATGGGTTATTCTTTACCCACCCAGAGAGTTGGAGACATTTACATAACAATTCTCTGGCCTGAGAATTGCTGGTTCCTCTCTTGACAAGTTCAACCTTTAGAGTAGCTACTTTCAACTACTCTGTACTCTGGCTAGGAGATGTCAAGCTTTTGGTCTCCAGTTGTCCCTTTCCTGCCTCAGTCAGTTTCCAAGCAATTCCTGCTGAAGGAAATTCTGTTTAGGACAAAGGACTGGGTTATTTTACATTGTTCCTGTGGACTCTTGGCAGGGTTGCCCACCCTTCATTCTCCCATGTTTAATAAGGTACCCTCAAACCTGCTCACTGCTCCCTTCTCGTTGTGCGATGACCTGCATTATGGTGCAAGTGTTTGCTTCCTAGGCATTTTCTGAATGAAAAATATGCCTTAGGCCATTTCTCGACTACTGACTTACAAAGCTTTCCCCTTCTTTCACTTAGCCATGTCACAAACATGTCCTGGCAACGTTTTTTTTTTTTTCTGTTGTGTCTCCACAATGTTGCCTTCATCTTGTCCCCAGCCCATGACAGACATTAAGCCAACCTTAAGTCATCCTCAGCTGCATCATTGTTAAATATTCTTTCCCCCCACTATCCTGACACTTCTGCGTTGATAAAATCTGTTACCCGTTATACCCGTTACCAGAGGTCACTGGTCACATGGAGCTGGCAATGAATGGGAACAGAGGTAACAGAGACAGGAATTAGCTGTGAGGACAGCAAGTTTCATGCTGTTATAGTTTTCACAAATGGATGGAAAACACTTCAACTCAGCAGGAGGGAAAGACCCATAGCATCTTCAAGAGTCATCCAACCATTGTTTAGCTGATATAACTGTAATGAGGACAGACTTTATATTCCTTCTATGATGACTAGGTGAAGCCATAGGTATTCTCCACTAGTGGAGAAATGACCTTAGAAGGATTGAAAGGGCTTACCCTCAATAAATACATTGATATCACATTCTTTTCCATTTTTCATGTATGTTTATAAACTGATAGCCACTATTATTCAGCCTTAAAACTGATGTGGCTTCAGGATCTATTCTTTCTCTACCTATGATCCCAACTAATCAGGGATCACAGTGTGAAGATGATAGCATCATGGCAGCATGCTGTCAAATAGTCTTTGCTAATCAAGAACCTCAAGGGAGGGCATTACTTTGCTCTCATTCTGGCCAGATGGTGGGGAGGGAATATAATGCCATCACCACAGCAACGTTTCCTGCTTTGCTGCCCTTGGATGATTTCAACTAATCGGGGAGCACAGGGCCAATCTTTGCAACTTTGACACTTACTGTAGATATTTTGCATGCTTTCAAATCCTCCCTCCCAAATTGATAAGAAAGACCTCTGTTCTATCATGGGGTTTTTTTTAAAAAAGGGAAAATACACATTCATGTACATAGATGTACCGCCCCCTCCTAATTCCCTTTTAATTAGTTACCATTCCTAAGTGATCTTTTGAGATCTTCTCAATCTACTCCTTGGAGAACCACTGATGAGATATAGCTATATGTCCTATTTAAAGAGGGCAATCCTCTTTCTCTCTCTGCCATCTACTCCAAGTTGTGGTTAATGCAAAAGACTCATAAGAGGAGGATCAGGTGCAGCCACCCTTGAAGTTACCCACAAGGAAAGCACATGGGTCCCTTCATCACTATCTTCCCCATTAAGAGGAGATGATCAGTATTTCTATTTAAACGATAGCAATTCTTTTTAAGTGTGCATCTCAATCTTAGTGCACGCAGAACCTTTTCATGATGTGTTCTTCTTTTTGAACATGCACAAACAGCCACCCTCCTACTTCTGAGCAGTCTCAAGACTTCCTGGAATACTGCTTAGCAGCCCCTATGGAAGTGAACATCTCCCCACCCATGCCTGCAACTTGACCATGTGCCCAGAGATAAAAAGGATTGGATTCCTTCATCTTAGAGGGGTTGAGATCCCTTGGTATGCAGAGGAAGTCTTGGGGCAGAAGGTGCATCTCCTATTTGGGCTAAGAGGTGAATTAGAGACTATGTCACACTGTGCCTTTCAGGAATAGCGTCTGACCCCAATGCAGTTGATATGAATACATAGAAGACTGCAGTTCACAAGCAGTCATCAGCAGGATATATTTAGAGCCACAAGAGCTGAGAAATGGCAGAGGACCCTGTTGGGAGGGGTTTCATTCCCAAGAAAGCAGCTGTATTAGAAGCAATGGTCTTTCTCTAAACATCTTGGATGGGCTCCACAGTTAGTCCACCACCTTTCCCAGAGATTGAACAGATCAATTGCTGGCCCCTTTTTCTATAGACTCAGTTATGGTTACAACGATCTGGAATTAATTAATTAATTAATTAATTAATTCATTCATTCATTCATTCATTCATTCATTCATTCAGCTTGTATGCTGCCCATCTCCCCCAAGGGGTGACTCTGGGTGGCTCACAATAAAAACAGAGCTCTCTCCAAGATGGCTAAAAACTATAAATAATTAAAAACATATTAAAAAACCCTAAAAAACCTCCTCTGGTTTATGGCCCTAGAAAACCTGTAAGATGCTGGGGGGGGGAGACAATCCATCATCCCACCAGCCATCTCCACAGGTGCGGGCCCCCCTCTGGCCCCCAGGCCTTCTGGCAGAGCCAGGATTTAATACCTTTCCTGAAGGCCATGAGGGAGGGGGCACACCGGACCTCAGGAGGCAGGATGTTCCATAGGGCGGGCGCTACAGCAGAAAAGGCTCTCTGCCTCGACCCCACCAATCGAAATTCCCTGACTGGTGGGGTCTGCAACCTGCCCCTTCTGCTGGACCGAGTGGGACGGGCTGAAGTGACCAGGGCGAGGCGGTTCCTCAGATAACCTGGTCCCGTGCCATAAAGGGCTTTAAAGGTAATAACCAACACCTTGAATTGGACCCGGAAACAAACCGGTAACCAATGCAGCTCGTGCAACAGTGGTGTTATATGTGCCCTCCTAGGGGCATTAAGAACTGTCCGCGCCGCCGCATTCTGCACCAGCTGTAGCTTCCGGATACTCTTCAAGGGTAGCCCCATGTAGAGCGCATTACAGTAGTCCAACCCAGAGGTGACCAGGGCATGAGTGACCGTGTGGAGGTCCCCCCGATCCAGGAAGGGGCGTAACTGGCGCACCACACGAAGTCGTGCAAAGGCCCTCCTAGCCACGACTGCCACCTGCTCTTCAAGCAGGAGTCGTGAGTCTAGGAGAACCCCCAGATTACGCACCAGGTCTGTCTGGAGTAGTGCAACCCCGTCAAGAACCAAAGATGACAAAGTCCTAGATCTTGAGGCTCCCCGTATCCACAGCCACTCCGTCTTACCAGGGTTCAGCTGAAGCCTGTTGTCCCCCATCCAGGCCCCCACAGCCTCCAGGCACCGCGAGAGGGCAGTCACAGCGTCACTTAGGGCACCTGGGATGGAGATGTATAGTTGGGTATCATCAGCATACTGATGATACCTCACCCCGTGGTGCCGAATGATCTCACCCTTGGTGCCTATATTTTCCTCCACACATAGGGGCATTGCAGAGGTTTGGAAAAATAAGAAAAGCAGATAAAGGCAGTATTTGCCATCCTGCAATCCAATAATGAGTTTTCCATCTCCCATTCCTCCCCTCTTATCCCAGTGTTGCATTGAATCAGTGATTTGGGGGAACATTCGAATGTGGGTCTGTGCATGGATCTTTCAGGTTGTCAGAGCTTGTGATAAAGCTTATGCCTCTCACGCAAAAGATCCAAAAAGCAGATTTAGAACTTCAGTGCACCACTTTGTGAAACCAACCCAGGCCAAACTGAGCACAGCGGGTTGGCAGCGAGACAACCAGTTCAAACAATATTTTGGAGTCCCTGGCAGATGCAGTGTTCAGCCAGTTGGTGCAAAAGGGTGGTTGGCCTTGGCATCCAAATTTGCATGGATGTCAGCATCATAAAACCACATTTCTGCCATGGGCTAAAAATATTCTGCCAGCCAGAAGCCAACTGACTTTGCAGGAGAAGGATTTATAATCGACCTCTAGGCTTAATCTCAGTTAACTGAGTTCAGGTCTTCCTCAATCTTTCAAACCCCCAGAAAAATGATCAAAGATTAAAAAGAAAACAGTCCCTGGAATTAATATGGTCAAAAAGGGGAGCAAAGAGGAAAACAACTCAATCTTGGCAATAATTGTATTGCAGTCTTGAGTCATAGGATTTCTCACTTATACTTTAGTTGGGTTTTCCATCCTTCTCTCTCACAGTTGACCAAGAAGCTCAGCACGCGCTTCGATTCAGAGAGAAGGGGGCTTAGAGAGTAAAATCTATTTTTATTATTTTCTCTCACAGACGGAGCTAACCAACTGCATCTCCATGTTGGTAGCAGGGAACGACAGGGTGCAGACGATCATCAGCCAGCTGGAGGAGTTGTGCAAAACGACGGAGGTGAGGAACGCGACAAATGGCTGAGCCCCTGGAAATCTGAGCAGCGGAAGAGAAATCCAACCCAGAGTGATGGTTGGTCAGACAGGTGCTGCCAGAGAAGAGAGGAGCAGGGAGCCCAGTGGCCTTCTTCTCCCAGTTTCCAAATCTGGGCAGAAGTTTATTTAGATGGAAGAGCTGGTCTGCCTAGAAACCTAAAATCCCAGATATAGACTCAAAAACAGTGCTTGCATAATTTGCTTAACCTGATTATTGAACTAATATTTGAATTTCTAATTTTGGGGTTTCTAGCTTTCTGAAAACCCACACATTGAATCACGAACTAACCCAACAGGGTAGTTTGCACAGCCCACTAACCGGGGGGGGTGGGGGGAATACTAACTCACTAAGGTTAAAATGAAGGAAGCTTAAAATGTTGCAAATGCATCCACTTGCTTTTTAACTCATTTGGTTAATTGTTTTCCCTGTGCACGCAGCAGGAGAAGAAAGGGAAATTCCCACATAAGAGTTTTATGATGAGAAAGCTGGGGATGGATAGCTGGCTGGGGAATTCTGGGAGTGGAAGTCCACACATCTTCAAGCTGCCATGGTTGAGAAACACTGCTCTAGCATAAACTTACAAAGGCTCTGTCAATTATGTTGGGTATAACCTAATAATTCTGAGTTGGAAAATATGGGGTTTGTAGTCAATACATGAGACACAGATTGGTGTAGATACTGGCCTAGAAACTGGGAGACTGTGAATGCGTCCCACCTTAGGCACAAAGCCAGCTGGGTGACTTTGGGTCAGTTACTCTCTCTCAGAACTAGGAAGGAGAAGGCAAGGGCAAACGCACTTCTGAAAAGCTTGCCAAGAAAACTGTAGGGAGTCAGGACTGACTCTACAGTGCCCACACACAGAATCAATACATTGGCAGTAAGGGTGCCGAACTGAAAAAAAAATGTCTATAAGGATTGACATGCTCTTCTCCGCAAATGTCTTCTGCAGAACATATTTTCCAACTGGTACCAGCTGGGGACCAAGATTTTTAGAGCTGCAGCCCTTCCCCTGAACAAATCAAGCACTGGGGTCTTTGAATGAGTGCCAGATGGTTGCTGCATGAGTGAGATTTGTCCAGAAGGGACCAGCTCAGCTTCTTTGATGCTTCTTTCTCTGTGGCAGGAGAACAGCCAATCAGCTAAGCAGGCTTTGTGTGAGAAGTTTGAAATCCTCATTGCTGTCCTTGAGGAGAAGAGGACGGACCTTCTGCAGCGCATCTCCAAGGAGCAGGAGGAGAAGACTGGGTTCATGCAGAACCTCATCCAACAGTATAAAGATCAACTGGAGAAGTCCTCCAAGCTGGTTGAGAATGCGATTCAGTCTATGGAGGAAGAAGGAGGAGCAGCTTTTCTCATGGTGAGGAAAACTTTTATGCACTAGAGGGCACTTCATCTACAGATGTGTTGGATTTCCATTCCCATAATCCCACACCAAGATAGCCAGAACTGGAGATCTGACTAGGAGATCCAAATCCCTGGTCAGCCAGGAAGTTTACCAGTTGATTTTAGTGGTGCTAATTACCACCATTCACTTGAATCTTCTGGAAGAGTTGGCATGAAGATAAAATAGGAAGGGATTTGAATGTAAAACTGCTTTGAACCTCTGAAATGAAGGGGTGATATTATTGATTTGATTGGTGAATTGTGATCTCTGCTTTTCATTGTAATTAGAGTAATCCCAAAGTGGAATACAGGTCATTCTCAACTTACAGCCACAATTGGGACCAGAACTTTTGTTGCTAAGCAATGCAGTTGTTAAGCGAGTTGTCTGATTTTACGACCTTTTTTGCCACAGTTGTTAAGTGAATCCAGCTTCCCCCATTGACTTTGCTTGTCGGAAGCCCCCTGGGAAGGTTGCAAATGGTGATCATGTGACTCCAGGACACTGCAACCATTGTAAATACATGCCAGTTGCCAAGCGCCTGAATTTTGATCACATGACCACGGGGACACTGTGATGGTCTTAAGTGCAAGGACCAGTTGTAAGTCACTTTTTCAGTGCTGTCATAACTTTGAACAGTCGTTAAATGAATGGTCGTAAGTCAAGGACTACCTGTACAAAATAGAAGTAAAACAAAGGTATCTAATTACAACATCTTGCAACTATACAATTACACTTCAACATTTTTTGTTTGTGTGCCTTCAAGTCAGTGTTGATACTTCAAAATTTTATCAGTGCAATCAAGCAATAATTTCTGGGAGACTCAAGATGATTTTACTGACTGCCCAATTTTAAACTGAATTTTCTTCATTCGACATTTCTCTTTCTCATTCCAGACTGCCAAGCAGCTTATTAAAACGTAAGTCCTGAAAATACCTTTCTAAATTGCCATTTCTGTAAACAAACAGTAAATCCTCATAAATTAACAGAGGATCCAAGCAGGAAGGACTCTGTGTGATTGGGTAAACACCATGACACTTTAACTTAAGTTAAAGCTGACTTGTAGATTAACTAGTTTGTTAGCTTTTTGTACAGTTGCAATGCTCCTGCTAACAGAAAGTTGGGGGCAGCTTAATTATCATTCCATTTACTAAAAAAAAATACACCTTTAGCCAACTGAAACCTATTTGATGTATGTTTTTCAGGGACCTTTGAGTGTGGGGCATTGTGGGGAATGGAGGGTAGACCCAAAGAAAGTTTAATGCAGGGTTGTTTATAAAAAGGGAAAGGAGAATTCAACCAACCACCCCTCCTTTCATTCCATTCCTTCTGCTTATTTTATTTATCTAAAATATTGCCAGCCATCCTTCATAAATCTCTGGGTTGATTCCAGCAACGGTGGAAAGACCCATAAAAGAGGACCACGCCATTTGTCCGAATGACAGCCCCAAAGCTGCTGCTGATTCTCTAACAGCAGGTGAAAGGCAACTCCCTTTCTGATCTGTGTTCCAGAATTGTGGATGCGTCAAAGGGTGCTCAGCTGGAGAAGATTGAGCCAGGCTTTGAAAACATGGACTACTTCACCATAGACTTGGAAAGTGTCACAGAAGCGTTGAGAAGCATCGACTTTGAGGGAGGTACGATAACTGAGAGGTGCCCATTCAGGATGCCAAAAGTATAACCTGGAGCTAATATCTCTGAAAGCAACATGGCTCTTCTGATCTCCTGATCTATCAAATACATTCCTTCTGATGGGGAAACTATTAACCCATCAGTCAAATGAAGGCAGTCTGGGTGGCAGGAACAGTGAGCAGCCTTTCTTAAACATCATGCTGTTTAGACCAAGAAAAATATAATGTGGAAATCACTGAAACAAACAATATGGTGCGTCAGCTACCATTATTTATTACCATTGCATATCGACTCTCAAATAATACTCAGCATCATGCATACCAAATATATTTCATCAAATACTGACATTAGATTATCATGGGGAGGAGCGTCAAATGCAGATAAGTGCTCAGCAAATCATAAATATTTGAGCATACTATGAGAACATTCACCAGCTTTTCATACTGGGGGATTTTGGAGAGCAAATTCATTGCTGCTTTTAATTTCCCTCTGTACTTGTTCTGGGGCTAAAGTCTGCTGATTTCCATGAGAAAAGTGGTGCTTTCTAGTGTTACAGTGCACGAGGAAACTAACAAAATTGTTGTGTGGCAAGAGGTACAAAGTTAATAGGTCACAGCAGAGTTAGAAATAAAGTTTCCAAAAACTTTATAAGCATCTGAGATTCTTAAGAGACAGAGGCCATAGCTCTGTTGCAGAGCACATGAGTTGGTCTGGAACATGGATCTAAATTATCCCCCCCCCTTTTTTTTTCCCTGAAGAAGAAGAAGATGAAGAACTGAATGAGGAAAGTGAAACAGAAGAGAATCGGCAAGTTGGGCAAATAGATGGTAAGTACAAAATGGGAAATAGTGGGTCTTCCAGACAGAGGCACAAGTCCCAATATTCTTCTATGAGCACTGCTTGCATCATAAGACAACATAATTGGGGGACTTGCAACTGCAAGTAATTTCAATATACTTTCAGGAGCCTTGTATCTGAGCCTGGGAAAAGCTATCAAGGCCTCAGCACTGCTTCAGAAATGGCCACATATTGCCATGTTGAGCTCTGAGTTTCTGCTCCTCTTGGATGTTTGACTTGCCTTTCCTCCCAGCATGGGCAAATAACACAGGGGGGTGATGGCCTCATCACACAAATGCCATTACTTATGTATTATGTCAGACACTGTGATGACATCACTTATGTGTGCCGTATCACCATTCTGGCTCCACTGGAGATTGTTATAGAAGCATGCCAGCATGTTAGGAAATGGAGCTGAAAGGAGATTTGCCAGTGTACCAGGGCTCAGAGTATGGTGAGCACAATACATGAGGACACACTCACAAATGATTGTTTTTAAAAAAAGTGAAGAAGGCAAAGAGTTGAGATGTAGGGATGGATCTCTACAAACTTTAGGCTTGCCAACAGATCAACATGCGGATGCTTGTAGAGCACTAATGTCTGAAAGTGGTCAGACCAGTCCAATTCAATCTTGGATGCATTTTAAAAGTGGATTGAGAAAAGGTGGGAGATGAAATGGCTAGAAGAGCCCTTGGTTTGAAAATTGTGAAGAGATGGCTGGTGTTACTAACTAGATTGTTCAAAGGAATACACCCTTGAAAAAGTTCATCTCCCCACCTTGCCACTCTTCAGCATCCTATTGACTGGGGATGATGGGAGTTGCATTCCACACTTTCTGGAGGGCAAGTTGGCCATTGTAAACTGGTGGCATTTGGAACAGAGATGGACAACCTGCAGGCACTCAAAAGCCTTAGATGCTGCCTTCAAAAGTTGGTGCCCAGTATCAACTTTTTTTCTTAAATTAAAATTAAATTTCCATTGATTCTTTTCCCTGCTTACTTTTGAATTTGCAGCCCGCAGAGTAGAGTTCATATGCTAAATGCACCACTGAAGGGACTTATGCTTTTTAGCCTTTGAAATCCATTCTCCAGGCTGAAAACTCAAAAATAGGTGGGGAGAAAAATGAAATATCATAGTATGTTAACCAAGCATGGGGTTGGTAGGCAGTTTGGGGTTCTCCATGTGTTCTGGATTTCCATTTCTATCAGTCACAGCTGGGTGGCCAATGACAAGCAATTGTGGGAGTTGCAGTTCAAGACTTCTGGAGGACATTAAGTTTCTTCTCCAAGGATTTTATCATAGCATGACGTTCTAGACCAGGGCTGGTCTAGCAAATCACACTGTCAGAAAGGGTGGCTGCAGGGTTGTGGCCAAAACGTTGAATGACTTGTCTTCAAATGGTTTCATTCACTTTCATCCTGAGTTTTGTATCTGTTTCCTGCAGGTGCACAGTAACCAAGAAGGAACATCAAATTCCAAGGAGAAAGCAAGAAGAAAATCTGGCTCTGCAGAATTTGGACAGGGAGAAGGAAGAGGAGGGATGGGGTGGGGGGAAGCCCAAATGGAATGCCCATCAAGTAACAGGGCAAAGTTCAGCTGAAGAAGGGTCATTTGGAATGTAGAATTCTTGGCAATGCAGGAAGGTAAAAAATGCACAGAGACACTTTTATACACAGGTGCAAAATGGAATTTTTCATACATGTTATATGTTGTGGGGTTTTGTACATAATTGTCAGGATACTTGGTTTTTTTCGGGGGGGGGGGATAAAGAAAATATAAGATTTTCTTGTTATTTTCACATCAGAGCACACCCTTCCACAAACTGAAGGACATCGATTCTGGGGATTAGTTAAAATGTTTCAGTGAGCAGACAGAATGTAGCCAAACAGAAGCAAGAAGTAAATTTTGTTGTGCTTTTTAATCTAAGGAGAGAGATGAAAAATATTGTCTGCCTATAATGAAATGTAAATGACGTTTGTTGGTTTTTCTTCTTTGTTGTATATAGTTACATAATAAAATGAACTCCAATTTTATCTTGAGGCCAAACATCTTGCAACAGTGGGCAAACAGTGGGCAAAACTCATTGCCAAAAGAATTTGCAATGGCCACTATTTTGGGCGGCTCTCTCAAAGGATTACTTGCAAACAGGGTGGAAAAAAAAATACAATTAACAGCTATTTTCTCTGCTGGTGGCTAAAATAGACCCTCCATGTTCCAATCCAGTATACCTCTGATGGCTGTGGTGGAACTTGAGATACACCAAGCAGTGTCAAGGGTAGCTGCCAAACATTGCTTCCAACTTCTGGAACAAAAACCTTGAAGACCTGGACTGAAAGTCTAGCTTCACAGAAAGTGAGAAGCTAACAAGACTTGTGTGGGTCAAGGACAAAGACCAGTCCAAAAGCTGTTAACTTCCATTGTAAAATAAACCATGGTGGGACAGGTTTATTTTGGAACAGGGACTACTAGGTTGCACTGCTGTTATGATCATGATTTTATTTAAGGCTTGGCAAATATTAAATGGATGGTAGGAGTGACATCTCTAACAGTCTGCTACAGCACAAGAACACAATCCTTTCTATTCTAAAATCAACCCCTTGGCGGGCATTCCGTCACTCAATATTGAAGAGGTGGGAATGTTTTGTTTTGCACGCCAGCCAAGAAGAGAAATGAACCAGCCAGACACCCACCAACAAAACAGTTCTTCACTATTTCAAAAGTGAAGAGCAAAGAACCAGGAACTGGGAAAAAATGCAGCTGCCATCAAACTCCTGTCAATCCTGTGAAAGCAGAGAGACAGAAATACCTTTTTACCTAAATTAAACAAAAGCACTTGCGCCAATGAAAGGGAGCATCCAGGTTAATTATTCTGGGTGTTTATAAGCAGGTTTAAAGTTAAAGATGATTTCTATTTCTCCTCTCCTCGCGGCTGGAACTGAGATAAAACTGCCTCTGAGAAAACAGAAGTTCCGTCTGCAGCTAACACTAGGCCTGTGCTCCATGAATATAGTCAAAATATAGTTGAACCACCTATGTTAAGAACCATCACGACATTTCTGCCCTTCCTTAGCAAATGCCTGATGGTGGCTTTCCTTTGTCAGCACAATCCAGTCCAGGAACCAACACACCCTTTAAGACTGAAGCTTTATTAAGAATTAACGTTTTGTATTCCGTCTTCTTTTATGGCTGTTCACAAGGAACATGTGCATTTCAAACCATTCATGTGTGTATGCAAACAGCTGCCCTTGGAAAAAGAAGATCAAAAGAACTGAATAAATTGGGGACCAATAATGGAACCAAGAAAAAATCCGTTGCTCAAAGTTTGGGTCCCCCAAATACTTAACGAGGCTTCCCCTTGGGAATCCCTTCTCTGCTCCCAAGCAATGTCATAGCCAGCTGTGAAGTCCTTGAAGGAGCAGCCCCTCCCACTTCAGGCTGTACCAGATTATAGCCACCATTACCCCACCCCTCCCTGCCCCATGCAGAGGGCGGGTGCCTCCCTCTTGTTTCACCTGGCTGGACAAACTACGTCATCCAGGAAAGGCTGCGTGAGAACATTCAGAGAGCAGGTGCCCCAACGCCAGTGCTTTCCTTAGAGCAGTGTTGTCCAAACTTGGCCACTTTAAGATGAGTGGATTTCAACTCCCAGAATTCCCACTCATCTTAAAGTGGCCAAGTTTGGACAACACTGCCTTAGAGGGTACAGAAGATGATAATCTGAGCAAGGGAAGGGTCCTCCTGATGCAGCTGAGCTACCACTTCCAGCAGTCCCAGGCAGAATGGCCAGTGGGGAAGGATGCTGGGAACTGTAGTTCAGAAGCAGCTGGAAGGCTGATGGTTCTATAGCCTTGATGATCAGACACCAACAGAAGAAACCTTGTGAAGTCCTTGGGGTTTTCTGAGCTTGGTTCTTTTCTTGCAAACATTTCATTACCTGGCTAGGTAACATCTTCAGTGCTGCAATGGGATGGGGTTTGCTCTCTGTTTACAGGTGAAACTCGAAAAATTAGAATATCGTGCAAATGTTCATTTATGTCAGTATGGCAACTCAAAAGGTGAAACCAATATATGAGATAGACGCATTACATGCAAAGCGAGATATGTCAAGCCTTACTTTGGTATAATTGTGATGATTATGGTGTATAGCTTATGAAAACCCCAAATTCACAATCTCAGATAATTAGAATAGTGTGAAAAGGTTCAATATTCTAGGCTCAAAGTGTCCCACTCTAATCAGCTAATGAATCCATAACACCTGCAAAGGGTTCCTGAGCCTTTCAATGGTCTCTCAGGCTGGTTCAGTAGGAATCACAAGCATGGGAAAGACTGCTGACCTGACAGTTGTGCAGAAAACCATCACTGACACCCTCCATAGGGAGGGAAAGCCCCAAAAGGTAATTGCAAAAGAAGCTGGATGTTCCCAAAGTGCTGTATCAAAGCACATCAATAGAAGGTTATGTGGAAGGGGAAAGTGTGGTAGAAAAAGGATGTGAAAAGTGTGGTAGAAAAACAAGCAGCAGGGATGACCGCAGCCTGGAGAGGATTGTCAGGAAAAGGCCATTCAAAAGTGTTGGGGACTTTCACAAGGAGTGGACTGAGGCTGGAGTTAGTGCATCAAGAGCCACCACACACAGACGGATCCTGGACATGGGCTTCAAATGCCGTATTCCTCTTGTCAAGCCGTTCCTGAACAACAAACGTCAGAAGCGTCTTACCTGGGCTACAGAAAAAAAGAACTGGTCTGTTGCCCAGTGGTCCAAACTCCTCTTTTCTGATGAGAGCAACTTTTGCATCTCATTTGGGAACCAAGGACCCAGAGTCTGGAGGAAGAATGGAGAGGCACACAATGCACGATGCTTGAAGTCCAGTGTGAAGTTTCCACAGTCTGTGTTGATTTGGGGAGCCATGTCATCTGCTGGTGTTGGTCCACTGTGCTTCATTAAGTCCAGGGTCAATGCAGTTGTCTACCAGGAGATTTTGGAGCACTTCATGCTTCCTTCCGCAGACGAGCTTTATGGGGATGCTGACTTCATTTTCCAGCAGGACTTGGCACCTGCCCACACTGCCAGAAGTACCAAAACCTGGTTCAATGACCATGGGATTACTGTGCTTGATTGGCCAGCAAACTCGCCTACCTGAACCCCATAGAGAATCTATGGGGCATTGCCAAGAGAAAGATGAGGGACATGAGACCGAACAATGCAGCGGAGCTGAAGGCCACTATTGAAGCATCCTGGTCTTCCATAACACCTCAGCAGTGCCACAGGCTGATAGCATCCATGCCATGCCGCATTGCGGCAGTCATTGCTGCAAAAGGGGCCCAGACCAAGTACTGAGTACATATGCATGCTTATACTTTGCAGAGGTCCGATATTGTTCTATTTCCAATCCTTGTGTTATTGATGTCATGTAATATTCTAATTTTCTGAGACTGTGAATTTGGGGTTTTCATAAGCTATATGCCATAATCATCACAATTATACCAAAGTAAGGCTTGACATATCTCGCTTTGCATGTAATGCGTCTATCTCATATATTGGTTTCACCTTTTGAGTTGCCATACTGACATAAATGAACATTTGCACGATATTCTAATTTTTCGAGTTTCATCTGTATATACTGTGGCATGCCCTGCCAGTGTTGGTGAAGAAGCCTTGCAGCCAGGGAGACATTCCCTCCCTTGGTGTCTCCCATATGCCAAGCTTCAGGGGCGTACAAGGTGCTGGAAACATTTCCTGGTTCCAATCATTCTCCAGGGATTGGAGAACGAATCATTCCAAACAGGAAAAAAAACCCCATTCTACACACATTCAGGGATGTTTTCCAGTTGCGCAGCTTCCAGAACCACCCTAGGAAGCAAATGCAGTTTTGAGAACCGCCTCCCTGCTGCTGAGTTTTGAATCAAGCTGAATCCCAGTCCGAATTTCTGCAACAGAAGGTATTCTCACTGGCACTGGGTAAGGTTTTCCCTGCCCTGTCTCCCATTCTTCAAACTACAGTATTGTTCTCTAGGAGGTGTGCCCAGGAATCATTCACATAATAGGTTCAGTCATTGCACTAAGCCTAATAGGGTTGTTTGTAGAGACTCAGACGTTTTGGTTTCTAAAACATGATTTCTAGATAGCATATTGTATGCATCTAGATCAGTGTTTCTCAACCTTAGCAACTTTAAGATGTCTGGCTGGGGAATCCTGGGAGTTGAAGTCCAGACATCTTAAAGTTGCTAAGGTTGAGAAACACTGATCTAGATCATTCTGACTTACTCAGTAAACCATGGCCAAGCAAACCAAGGTTTAGCATGATGTGCAAGCCCAGCTGTAGAAGGTCATCTGCTCTTACAACATTCCTGGCTGTGTAGTCAGGAATTATAGGACACGTGTCCTTGGTTTACACAGTTAAATCCATGTTCTGCCTTTGCCCGGCAAATTAAGCCATAAACTGCAAAACTGCAAGACGATTGGCTAGTTTATGGTTCAGTGTGCATGTGGCCTGTGCATTTGTCAAATGAATAATAAATCAATAAGCACTTGAACTTCAGGAAGCACTAAATCAGTCCAACCTGATTCCTACGGTTTCCACTTATGCTTAGCGTTCAGTCTGTTCACCTAGCAGGAGTGCTACAACACCTCCTGCACCTAGAGAGATTGAGGCTACGCACTGCAATATGAGGTTTTGTGCTACACTATTAATCCTTCCCCAAACGTGCAGCTTCCAGATGTGTTAGACTACAGCTTCCATTAGCCCCAGGAGTAAAGCGTTTGAGGTAAGCTGCCCTTATAGGAGGAGATGTAGATTGCAACAAGATTTCCTGGCTTCTTGATTGGGTCCCCATATCCTACTAATCTGGGGCTTGACAAACCATCATTTCCTGACTCAACCAGGATTGCCTTGGACTGGACTCCTGTACTATGCCAGGCCACGACCCACGTCCTATAAACCACGATGACTGGGTTGCAAAAGACCTCAGACGTGAAACAAACAAAGCCCTTGTTGGCTTTGTGTGGAACGGGCTGAGGGTGGGGAGGCAAAGCAGCAGCGGATCGCGATTGCGTTTGCGCAATTTTTTAAGTAGGCGCGTGTGCAAAGGATGTCGGACCCCATCACATTTGTGCACGCGGCTGGGATTTTGCAAGGGAGTTTAGCTTCTTTTCATTTTTAAATGCCAATCTGGGACTAAAAATGTAGTTTTTAGGCGCGTCTCGGCTCGGAACGAAGAGAAATTGCGCAGCCGGGATCCAACATTCGCGGCCAGAAGGAACTCCGTGAGCGACGGGCAGAACTGAAGCCACTTCTAACCAAGGATATCCCGAACCACGGTTTACCGCAGATCCACATGGTCCGACAACCTGGCCGACAAGCCGTCCCGCACGTCGGCCCAGCAAGCCGCCCAACTCCGTTTACCCGCATCCGGGAGGGGGCGGCTGACCTGGAGGGCCCCTCGGGGATGCGAGCAGAAGAAAGCCCCCGGTGGTTGGGGGTCGACGCGGGGCCGGCGGCGGCGGCCTCTCCCTCGACTCCCCATTTCTGGGGCTCCCGCGGAAGGCCGGGCGCAGGGCCGAGGGTCACGGGGCGCGGGGCCGAGCCCTCCCCGCCTCGGCAAACTTTGCGGGCGGAGCGCAGCGCCCGCGTCTCCCCCCGGGGCTTTGCGCACGAGTCCGCGGCGTTTTCACCCGGGCTGCTGCTTGCTCAGCCGAGATAAGAGGCAGCGGACCGGGGGGCGACGCGCGGCTTTCGGGGCGGGAAGAGCCGGGAAAGGAGGGCGAACAGCCGCGGCCGGGGGCAGCGCACCTGTCGCGAAGAATGGATCCCAGTCGCGGCGGGGTGGAAAAAAGCCATCTGCTCAACGGAGTGGAAAGCAGGTGAGTGCGGCTCCGCTCGCTTGACTTCTCCGCCCCGACGACGATGCCGACCGCCTCTGCCGAGGTCTCCCTTCCGCCGCCGAAGCCGGCTCCCGTCGTCGAGTCTCCCGCGCGTGGCCATCCCAGCCTTAAAGCGGCCTCCTACAGCCCGGGCTTCCTCGGAAGTAAATCCCCATCTGATCCGAAATAAGGCCCGCTGCTCCGGTTAATGGGGAAATGCCCTGACGGATGACAGTCTTGGCTAACTTCCATTCGCTTTGGAAGGGTGCCCCCCCCATGCCCCCAATCAAACGAATCCCTTTAATTCCACTCGGCAAAAAGATTGGAATAAACAGCCCCACATTTGGAGTTATTTGCTCCATTTCAACTTTCTGATTAGGCGTTCAAATATCCCCCCCCTTTTTTTATAATATCAGTGTTGACAAAAAATAAGGTGGATCCTTGGGCTTACTGCCCCGCCCCCGATGTTCAGGAAGGGAGGGGTTCTTCAGCATGAAGCAACTATTTGGGAGGCTTTATCTGTTGAATTTCTGCCTGATGTGTATCTGCTAAGGGCAAGGCAGCAACAAGCCCTATTCCAAAAAAGAAAAAGATGGCGGCCAGAATCCTGCAAGCCTCCCCAGGTGTGTGTGAGAAAGTTGTTATCTCCTGCAAACAACTTTGACGTCCTTTGAATGCAATCAGAAAGATGTTCAAGCATTTGGGGGGTGGGAGGACTCTGGTTTTCCCCAAGGGATTATTTTGTGGTAGATTCTAATTTTTAATACGCTCATCCCTGAGAGCGGGACCAGACCAGACCAGACCGGCCAACTGTTTTGAGCTGGTTAAAGTCAAAGTGGGATCCTGCAGCTAACATGGCTGGAAGGAGGAAACTAGTTGGATTTGTAACTGCAACATTTGGAATATCCCCCATCTCTTGGTTTAAGTAGCAACCTTGTGTAAAAACCCCTTGAACTGGAAAGCAGCACTGTTTGGGTTTCAGAAGGACAGGTAGAACCAGCAAGTTCTGAGCTATTACGTTTTAAATTAGATTTCTATCCTAGCTTTCGTCAGAAAAATTATACTGTTGTTCCCGATGGTCGCCACCTTGTTTTATCCTATAACAACCTTGTGTTATAGGCTTAGCTGAGAGGGAGTAGCTGGTCTAATTCACCCATCCAGGGCCCAGTTGAGTTGATTCTCATTGCCTAAATGCCATTCAGTGTATACAGGTAGTCCCCAGTTTACGAATGAGTTTTGTTCCCAAGATCTGTCCTAAAGCTGAATTTGTACGTAAGCCAGAACAATATTATTGTATAATACTGTATAAGTAGCATTGTGTAATGAACTCAAACCATTGAGTACTTACCTCGAATCATTGTGTATTTAACTCAAATTTTGCTACAGTAGGCTCTGTCCTTAACTATGGGTCGTCTGTAACCCGGGTATTCTTAACCCGAGGATTATCTGTACTTGGGGAAGGATGGGGAGGGTTGTTAAGCAGCTAGAAGCAGCAGTTGGGAGGTGGCATTTGAGCTCTCCTTGACCTGCTCCCTTCTGATGAGAAATGCTTCTTTGAAGCTGCTGGTGGCATTTCCCATGAAGCCTCTGTGGTCGCCTTTATCTGGCATGTATTCTGGGACCCATTCCCTGGGTTCAAACTGCAGCTCCAGAATTCTCAACCAGTAAATTTTAGGTAGCCATTCGGAGTGAAGATGGCAAAATATAAAAAGTTCTCGTGGATCCAACCAAAGGTCTTCTAATCAAGAGTCAAACTTGTGCTTCTGGGAAGAATGCACACAGGGTGTGGCACCTGCAGAAGTTTTCACTGTCGCCCCATTCAGCAACTGGTATTCAGGGCAGATCTCTGTAAGCCAATGTTTCTCAACCTTAGCAACTTTAAGACGTCTGGACTTCAACTCCCAGAATTCCCCAGCCAGGAAGTCCAGACGTCTTAAAGTTGCTAAGGTTGAGAAACATTGCTGTAGGCAGATGAGAACCTGTACCTGAGCCAGGAACAGGATGCAGCTGCAAACAAGGCAAACATGATTTGGGGCAACCCCAGTTTTCAAACTGTCAGAAGGGGCTCTTCTACTTATTTTGTACTTGCTGGTTTTTATCTGGAGTTCTGTGCCCAAGGTTGAAAACCACATTTAAGAAAAAGATAAGTCAGTTGGCCTGATTCACAATAACATGAGTTATTACGCACGATTGGATGTTCGGTGAACATATTAGTTAGGTTCATGCAACACTTCAAGTCATTAAGCCATTGGTGTGGATCTTAAACAATCAGCTTGGGTCATAAAATACCCCATTTTGCAAACCACTGTGGCGGAGTTCAGCTGGTCATCCTACCAGCCACCTTATGGCTTAATGGGATGTGTGAATCGGATTACTCTCTGCAAAACGTGTCCTTGTGTACCATGGTTTATGGTGTAGTATGCTGAGCAATTCCAGACATTCTGGTTCATAAATTGGTGTTTGGCTCAATGTTTCAAAGCTGCCTGACTTCCAGATGTGTAGACATCAACTCCCAGAATTTCCCAGCCAACATGGCCTTTGCTGAGCAAATTGGGAAACGGGCTTACAACATTTAACCTGGTGCAGCAGATTTCTGAACTTGGAGCCCTCCGGATGTGCTGCCCTTTAACTCCCAGAATTCCCAGCCAGTGGAGTTCAGTAGGGCCCTTAATGCAGGCACAGTTGAGTAAAAGAGGCTAATAGGAGAAGCTCGTCAGTATGTACATTAATGCTTTGGAAGTGGACTATCTCTGAGTGAATCTCTTCTTCAAATGGTGTTCTTTATAACACAGGTGTTACTTAGGAGTCTCAGGAAAGGACTTCCATGGTTCAGTGGTTGGCTACGTACCCGGCCTCCCATCTGTTGAGCTGGACCTGAAGGGAAACCTGCACTGCCATTCCAGTTGGGCATCTAGCAGTGGCAATAATGCTGAGAAGAAACGAGCTCGCCAGAAGCTCTACCTGGCCTCTGTCATCTGCTTGGTCTTCATGACGGGGGAAGTTGCAGGTGGGCTGCCAACATTTTGAATGCTCTGCGGGGTCCTCAGAGGCCGCTCTTGGAGGAGAGCTGGTGGTTGGAGTGACCCAGTGGCACCTCCAAATCGAGGGCGAATGAGTACAAATTGTTGGGGCAACTTGGTAGAGAGTAAAAAAAGATGACCTTGATGGAAATATGTGAGAACCTAGAGAAAAGGGGCTGAAATGTTTTTAAGCCCTGGGAAACAAGATAATATCCAGAAGCAGTTGACACCTCCCTGATTCAATGGAGTATTAGAAGGGGGAAGAGGTAACAGCACAATCAGACTTGTGAGAGTCTGTTATTATAGCCTAGTGTTTCTCAACCTTGGCAACTTGAAGACGTGTGGACTTCAACTCCCAGAGTTCCCCAGCCAGCCATGCTGGCTGGGGAACTCTGGGAGTTGAAGTCCACACGTCTTCAAGTTGCCAAGGTTGAGAAACACTGTTATAGCCAATCTCAATAAAAGTAGTTTTAACCTTCCTGTGGAGTTGATTTCCTGGTCTAGTCTACCTCGTGGGGCTGGCAGACATCCCTAAGATCTTGTCTGCTATGAACACATTGAGCAGGAACGCTCCTGGCTTGAAATGCTCCAGGCACGTAGAAATCTAGCATGGCAGTGAGAAAGCTAGGCAGAGATTCTTGACCAGGAAGGAAAATTGGAGCACAGCCCATAACTCCTCTCTTATTCTCTCCAGGAGGATACTTTGCGCACAGCCTGGCCATTATGACCGACGCAGCCCACCTATTGACTGATTTTGCTAGCATGATGATCAGCCTCTTTTCTCTCTGGATGTCATCTCGACAGCCTACTAAAAGGATGAATTTTGGATGGCATAGAGCAGGTAATCTCGAGCTCTAGGGGGATGTGTGCTTCCTGGAATGTGAGCCCCATGAAGATGGATGTAGTTTATGTTTGGGTAAATATACACAGGGTTGAACTGAGAACCGGGTAGAGTTGGTTTGATGGCCAACCAAATGCAGACTTCAGAGCACGGATAATAGAATTTCCAATGATTGAACTGTTTCTAAGAAGAAAAGATATCCACCTGGCCCAGAACAGAATTAAGTCTCATTTATTTTCTGATACTAATACTACTACTAATAATAATCAGATCCAGTCTAAACATCTGGCTGACTGTGCAACCAACCATAATAATAATAAATAATAATAACAATATTGAAGACCATCGGTATTGACAAAATCACCAGTCCATTGCAAAAGGCAGCTTTACTCGGAACAGCTTACGTCCTGCGACGATACCTTTAACACCATCAAACAACAACATCTGCCTATCCCAGGTCCTTGAGAAGGGCTTGATAGGTGGATAAAAATGCCAGATCCAGGCTGAACATCTGGTTGACTGTGCGACCAACCATAATAATCAGCAATTTAAGTGCCACATTTCACATGTGTTCCAGACATGCCTGTTATCTCAATCAACTTTTTCATACCCCCACAATGCAGGCCAAATATTAGCACAATATTTGCAGAGGGGACTTCCACACAAATTCATTTGCACCCCTCTCAGATCGATTCAACACCTGGGTCATCCCGCATTTTGTTTCTCTAAGCAGCTAAGCCTGTTTCCTTGTGGTTTAGCTATGGTGGGGCAAGAATGGCTTTGAAGCTGGTTTTCAGCTGGAAAAGCTGGATTTCTGCTGACCTGATTGGGGGCCATTTTTCCTTTGGAGAAAACTCCTGGCTCCCCTCTTGGCTCCTGAGTTTAGCTATTCTAGCTGGTCCTTTAAGAGGAATGGTGCTTTGAAAGCTTTGCATCTCCCTCTTAAGCAAGTAAGGGTGAAATTGAAGGGATGCTGGCCCTTCCTTGCAGCTTCACCCTCACGCTAACTGTAAGTAGAACATTTTGTCTCACTGCGCAGTGCTTGGCAAGTATCTTCACCTTCATTGGAGTCAGCTGGTGCCCCCTGTAGCTAGAAAATGGAAGAGCGCTACAAAGGAAAAATGGTCCCCAATCTGCAACCTCTTGAGGATGAGCAGTGATTCTTTGCTCCTTATTGTCAGCGTTGCTCGGTGTGAGGCAATTGTCTGTTGTCTTCAACGGGTGTGATGTTGCACTAGGGAGCAAAGGCATGCATAAGAAACCGACAGAGCTTTGATTGCATCATCGTGGTCACCATCTTGACTTTTTTTGATAATACCTTGTGGATACCCTTGAGTGGAAGTGCCTGGCATCAGAGAGGGGAGAGTGGCAGAATCCATCCATGGGGACTTGCAACCTTGGGGAAAGTTATGTACAAGTTCTGCATCCCCTTTTATTCCCTCTATGAAGTATTCCAGATGCCTGTGTTCCCAGGGTGGTGTCTCATGACCAGAATCGGCCCTTCCTGTGCCTTCTGTACATGAGAGAAAAAGAGTGAGAGCTTAGAGGCACATCTTCTCAGCAGAGGCCCCCACATCATGGAATACCCTGCCCTTGCAATATTCCTGTGGCATTCTGACCTGGCTGGCATTTTGCAAAATGGCTAAGACCATCCTGTTCTGATGGGCTTTTGGTATGGACAGTAGACCTGGGTGCATTTGTAATTTATGTTGTTCTTTTGGGGAAGAGTTTATGTATGTATGTATGTATGTATGTATGTATGTATATAAGCCACATATAATCACAGTGACCATCTGTCCTTTATTATAAAGGACAGTCCTTTATTTTAGAAAGTTGTCCTTTAGATTTATTTATTTTTTAAAAACTCACTTTTGTCCTTTATTTTGGTCATTTAACTTTTACTGTTCAAGTGGTACCACTTAATGCACAGTCTTTCACATTCATGTCAGAAATACAGAAATGTAATATGTCTTTTTAAAATAAATGTACATATACGGTTTGATTTTTGATACTTCCATCAGAATATGCGTTTTTGTAAGGTTTTTCTTGGTTTTGCTCTTGAGTTTCCCTTTGTAAAGCAAAGTTATAAACAAAACCTGTGTCTTTTCTCTGGACACCTGCTCGGCCTGCTGTGGGTGGCATATTGCCGATCTTCAATAACACTTTTTCTGTTGCCTTCCCAGTACAGTGACTTTGCCTTAGTTCCTTGTCTTCCTCTTGCCCAGGAGCTTCCTCTAGCTGTTCTGTCCCCAGTGATCCAGGCAGCTCCCTGAACTTCTGCCTGTATTGTCTTATCACAAACAGATACACACACACACAACTTGCAATTACTTACCTATAGTGGCTTAACTGCAACACAACTGGTCACTGGTTTTTAGCACCCCCTCTCCACTGGTCCCTTAACCCTACTAAGAGACCAATGCCCACACTGTAGGCATTGGCTGAAATATAGATGCCATCAAATCTCAAAATTTGTATATAAGGATGTGTGTAAAACTCTTCACCTGGTACTTGAATTCCTGCCTTTAATGCAACTCTCTTTCACTTGATGAATAGTTGAATCCAGCATGGCTCCTATGTTCTTTATTACAGAGCTTAGGGGGAAAACCAGGAAAACAGACATATTGGCTGGACCTTCCTTCCTTCCTTCCTTCCTTCCTTCCTTCCTTCCTTCCTTCCTTCCTTCCATCCATCCATCCATCCATCCAGAAGACAACTCTTGGCAGTTTATACCATAAAGCACAGTAAAAACATAATAGCTGATAAAAACACAAAGCTGTTAATGTCATTTGTTAAGTTTTGGCTTCATATGAAAACTGAGCCAACTGTGGTTTGGTCATTATACCATGGTTAACTGCATAGAAGCTAAACCAAACCAAGATCACCATGGAAGCCATCTGCTCAGATAGAGCTGGGCTGAAATGAATCAATTGCTCTTTCATTTAATGGCAGAATGAACTGATTTGCTGAAAGAACATTTAGTTCATGAGTATTTGGCAGATCTACTTCTCATTAATTGTACCTTGGATCAGTGAGTCAGCCAGGGCAAGCTTGGGAGTTTTCCAACCTTTAACGCCCAACCAAAATTTTCTGACTTTTGCTGCAGAGATTTTGGGAGCCCTGCTGTCTGTACTCTCTATCTGGGTGGTAACTGGTGTGCTAGTTTATCTAGCAGTGCAGCGACTGATTTCTGGGGACTATGAGATAGAAGGAGATGCAATGCTGATCACTTCCGGCTGTGCTGTGGCTGTAAACATCATGTAAGTATGAAGGTTCAGGATAATTTTTGAACAACTTCCTGAAACCCTTAAGAAAAGCTCAGGGAGTTTTCCAGCTGATGAGCTCTGATCCTGGCAATACATGGAAACTTCTTGTGGGCCAAATAGGGGTTCTCTTTGATCTGCTTGGCATTTGAAAGGCTCCTGATTCAATTCGGCTAAAAAAAAAATGGGTGGGAGGAAAGGCATTTGCCAGACACTCTGGAGCAGGTATCTTTTGTGCACCTCTGGATACCAGCCTCAGTGTCTGCCAAGTTCTCTGCCTCTCCCGATGGTTTTAAAGCTTCTTTTCTTTGGAAAAAAAAGCTGGAGGGGTGCTTGATATGCAAAGTAAAAGGTCACCTCCTAACACTGCTGTTATCTACAAGAGTGCTTCTGGGCCCCGCAAAAAGTAAAGTGGTAGGTGGCTGTAACCCAGGGCTTTGTTTGGAAGTGTGCATTTTCCTGAACAAAAGACAAACTGCTTACCTCAGTGTTGTTCAAACTTGGCCACTTTAAGATGAGTGGACTTCAATTCCCAGAATTCCCCAGCCAGCATGGCTGGCTGGGGAATTCTGGGAGTTGAAGTCCACTCATCTTAAAGTGGCCAAGTTTGGACAACACTGATTTATTTGCATGTTTGCTGCCTGGTACAAAAACAAGTAACGACAATAAAAATAGCAAATCCTCCCATTCTAAGTTCAAAAGCCAAATAGACTGACTGGCGGTTCTGCTTCTAGATCAGGGGATAGCCGAACACACTTGATCAAAGCATATGCTCGTATGTTCTCTTTCTAAGTCTGTTTTTGTTTCTTAACCTCAGACAGTCCTCATTTAGCATCTTGGAGAGGCAACTGTATCTGGTGTGTAGGTGTCTATTTGTTTCCTAGTGAGATTGCATTTCCCTTCTGTTTATGCCAAGAATAACAACTATCCCAAATTGATCATGGATAGCTTTTCAAATTCACAGCATTTTGGCTTGGCTGGCAACTTGGCTTCTTTCTTGAATCATCTGGAGCCATGTTTCCCAAACTTGGCACCTTTAGATCACGTGGACTTCAATTCCCAGAATTCCCCAGTTGAAGCCCATACATCTTAAGGTTGCTGAGGTTGGTAAACACTGATCTGGAGCACCTTGCCCTTAGGAGGCTTCTCCACCCTTCAGTTGGCTTGTGTCTTTGTTGCAAAGTGGGCTCTGATGAACAGCCAGTCCCATCCTTTCCAGTCCTGCGATTCTTATTGTAATGGCTGCTGTCTGTGGAGAGCAGATGTGCTATGGGGCAGAAGCAGGGAATCAGGATGAAGTATCCTCCTTAAGTCTTGGAGAGAAAGAGATGAGGAATGCTTTATTGGCAAAAAGAATTGAGAATCTGTGTGATCTTTATTTTGTCTTGTTATAAATATCTATTTGTTTACTGCATTGCTTCCTCTGGAGGTCAGATAAAATATCTGGGGAACATCCCTTCATTTTATCCCAGTGAGGTATGTTGGACAGAGAGAAGGTGATCAGTAAGTTCCAAGGCTGAGTGGGGACTTGAACCTGGATCTTCTGTAGAGGGCGGAGGGAATGGCCTTGGAGGACAGGAGGAAGAGCCACTGCCAAGGCAATGGTCAGCTAAAAGGGCCCTGAGTCGGGCCAAGAATGTAACATGAGAAAACATCTCAAGCAAGCCTAGTTCAGATAAAGGGAAGGAGGGGGGAAGAGCATTCAGACTTGCAAGATCCTGTAACTGTAGCCTTATAATAAAAGTAGTACTGACGTACGTGGCCTTGGTTTCCTAGTCTGGTCTACCTTGAAGGGCTGAGATTTCCCTGCTCCAGATCCAGCCTCTTAACTACTGTGCTACACTGGCTCTTTATTAATGTCTTTCTATAGAATGGGCATTATCCTACACCAATCAGGACATGATCACAGCCATCATAGTCACAAGGAGGGGAGACAAAATACTAGTGTCCGAGCTGCATTCATCCATGTAGTTGGAGATCTTCTGCAAAGCATCGGAGTCTTGGTGGCAGCCATCATAATCTACTTCAAGGTAAGAGCTCCAACAGAGAGAGATTTTCTCTCTCTCAATAATAGAGTAGTCCCCAATGATTATATGAGACTGCCATGACTAATCTCTCATTATAATCCTGATTAGTGGGCCACAGACTTAAAGCAAGAAATGGAAATATGTATAAAACCAATTAAGTCACTCATTCATCCTGTAAGAATACTGAAGAATTTTGAGGCTGAGAGCAGAAGCAATTCAGCTACCAGGGACTTCCTACTTCATACCTACTTCCCATGACTTAATTTGAGGGAGTAGGGATGAGATGACAACTCTGTAGGAAATTAGATATCTTATTGTCAGATTTTGGCAATGTGGATGTGGGCTGCATATGGACTATAGGTTGCCTACCCCTGATTTAGCAAAAAGGCAGTGACCCCACTGTTCTGTGCAGACCTCCTCTGTGGTAGAGTTGAACTGCTAATTCTAAAGTAGAAACTGGAAGCCTCTGGTTCTTCAGAAGTTAAGGAGGTTATGATTTCTATTCTTTATGGCTAAGCTGGCAGGGTGTGCCGGGAGGCTGAGCCCAACAACATCAGGAAGGCCATGGGCTCTTCTACTGTAGGGTAACAGTGCTGCCATTACATATCAGCTATGTCTCACCGATGGGGTAAATACCAAGCAGTTCATAGAAAGGGATTCAGCCCTTGAACAACGAGAGGACTCATGGACTGTTTTCTTCTCTTTCTAGCCAGAATATAAATACGTGGATCCTATTTGTACCTTTGTGTTTTCCATCCTGGTCCTTGGAACAACGTTGAGCATCCTCCGAGATGTTGTCCTTGTGCTGATGGAAGGTCATTTCCTAGGGCAGGGGGTGGGATTGAGAGAGTTAAGTTGGGTTCTGAAGGCAGCAGGCCCAGGCTGATCTGTGTGATGGAGTAGGGATGATGATGATGATGATGATGATGATGATGATGATGATGATGATAATAATAATAATAATAATAATAATAATAATAATAATGACACAGTATACCACCCAGAAGGAAGCTCCTTTAGTGCTTTCACAGCGCTAGTTGCAGTGGCAGGAATGCATCATGGATTGTTATAAACCCAGGTCCCTCCCCACAGCTGGGTGCTACACATCTGCTTTGTGCATTGCTCCCAACCTTTGTCTTCCAACTGGAGGGATAGCAGCCTGCTCATCCCTCCTGCCACTCCACAGCAAGCTCCAGAAAGCAATTTACAAGCCACTCTTACAAAGATTGTAAAGCAGACTGGCTCTCCCTCCATATACACACAGATCTGAAATGGCTTGCTAATCCAGCGGAAGAGCTGAGTTCTAGAGAAGGGAAGATATTATAAGTCAAAAAGGCACACAATCCATGTAAAATGCAAAGACGTTAATTTGATTTGTTGAGACTTTTAGCTCATCCCAGGAATTCATGCTGGGCAATGCTATGCTATTTACTTTATCCTATCCTCTGTACTGCTGGGCCCTGAAAGTCAGTTTGAAGAAAAACTGCCTTATATAAATTAAAAACTCAGTTAAAGAAGGTCTCACCCAGCTTCTGCTCAGATGGGAAGACTCAGCTTTGGGACTTTCCAAGAAAAGAAGATAAGATAATTTCACAGTTGAGACAGACTCCAAAAGCAGTATTTTATTATTTAAGTAATTGAGTCACCCAAGAAAGGAAATAAAAGGGGTAACAGAAATCTAAAACCAAGTGATCCCTTGCATCCTGTTGTTTTGACCCATTTCTTCTGTCTTCTCCATATTGTTGCATAGGTACCCCAAAAACTGTAGATTTCAATGATGTGAAGACCATCTTGCTCTCCATAACTGGAGTGAAATCTCTTCATAGCCTTCACATTTGGGCTCTAACCGTGTCCCAGCCAGTGCTGTCAGTCCATATTGCAATCAGTAAGTTACATCGTTATGAGGCAAGCTTAGAACTTGCACCATTTGATAATTTGATAATGTTTTTATTTTAATAATCACTTTTTATCTTTTTATAATGCTTGTTTTTATCCACTTGTTATTTTATTTAATTGTACACCGCCCAGAGTCGCTTTGTGTGAGATGGCAGCTATATAAATGTGACATATAAATAATGAAGAAATAAATTATGGAACAAGGTTAATGGATGCAGCCACAATAACTATAGTGGATTGTGTTCTTCCAGTTTTCGGGGAATGGGATAGGCTGGTGCTTAAAACAAGAAAAATAAGGCACCTGTATGGGCGTGGCAACATCTGGCTGATTTGTCTGAGTTTGGAAGCTAAGCAGGGTTGGGTCTAGTTAGTAATTGGATGAGAGATGGCCATAAACTGCCTGCATTAATTTTTTTTTCTGATAGTCCCAATGACACCTTAGAGCAGTGTTGTCCAAACTAGGCCACTTTAAGATAAGTGGACTTCAACTCCCAGAATTCCCCAGCCAGCATGGCTGGCTGGCTGGGGAATTCTGGGAGTTGGTCCACTCATCTTAAAGTGGCCAAGTTTGGACAACACTGCCTTAGAGCATGCAGATATGATAAGGGAGGGTTTTTCTAGTTGCGGAAGATGTTTTTTTGTCCCACCTGGTTAAACTTATTAACTACTGCAACAAAGACATAATGATTGTTCACTATCCAGTTCTGGGACCCTAGATAATTTAATGAAATAATTATTTTATAGCCTCTTCCCAGTACTGTAAGTGAAATTGAATAAAGTTAAAAAGGAAAAGGAAAATGATTGGAGTCTTCCAAGGAGCAACAGGCTGTACTGGGAATTTAGAAAAACACCTTGGAACAAACATCTATCTTGTTGCCAAGAAAACTCCATAAATATTTCTCTAAAGCAGGTTTTCTCAACCTTGGCGATCTTAAGATGTGTGGACTTCAATTCCCAGAATTCTCCATGCTGGCTGGAGAATTCTGGGACTTGAAGTCCACACATCTTAAAGTTGCCAAGGTTGAGAAACACTGATCTAAAGTCACCAGGAATTAAGCTTAACTTGAAGAAGACTTTCCTGATGGACTGATGGAAGTTCTGCCAGTCTGAATCCAGTAGGACTGTGCACACTCTAAATATTATTCACGTGAGTGCAACACCACACTGCTATTCATTAAAATAGCCCCACTTTTTCAGGCTTCTTCCCAAGGCTTGAAAAACAGTGTCACTGCTCACTGTTGTGAAGGCAACTTTCACGCCATCTTTCTTATGCAGAAACCTGAAAAAAAAGTGGTGTGGCTGTTAAGAATAGTAGAGAAGTGCTGTGCTTGCATTTGCATGAGACCCAAGGCATTTTTTCCAAATACTTCAGACTAAGTCTGTACCATCCTTGCCCACCATTTGCGTGCTGGCCTTTGAGAGGGGTGGAAACTTTGATTTTCCCACCATATTTGTACCTCGCCTTTGCTTTACTCTGTCCTTTCTGTCCCAGATAAAGATGCTGATGCCCAGACTGTCTTGAAGGAAGCGAGCTGCAGACTGCAAACAGCTTTCAGTTTCCATACAACAACAATCCAGATAGAGAACTATTCGGAGGACATGAAGGATTGCCAAAAATGCCAGAGCCCCTTAGACTGATTCACTGAGGATTGTTGCTAAGTAAGATGGAGACGGATGTTCAGCCCTGTCAAAGCTGCTACCTCAGAGTATCCTGACTTACAGACTCCTTTGGGCCAAATCCTTCTTCTGGAGTCATCCGACTGAAAGTGCAATCCTTAGTTTGTATGAGATGAAGCAAAGAACCTTCTTTCTCTTGTCCGTCCTTCCCTCCCTCCCTCCCTCCTTCCTTCCTTCCTTCCTTCCTTCCTTCCTTCCTTCCTTCCTTCCTTCCTTCCTTCCTTCCCAGATAGTTTTCTGAGAACAAACAAATGAAATGGCAGGAATACCCTGTCTTATTTATTTATGTGGTTATGGTATCTGCTTTATGCATCATTCCATATCTGCTTACTAGGCAAGATTTCTTAAAGCACCTCTCAAGTTTTAATTTCCTACAATAAGCACAACCTTATATCCACTATGTTCAGAGGCCTCATTGGTGGTCTAGAGTCAGAAGATACTGGGGCCATTTTAAAACCTGGGTGAACGCAAGTAGAGCGCCTAGCTGTAATGCCTTAAAGCAGCCTTGCCTTTTCCTGGGAATTCATCTCTGTGTGATCCTGGGACAAATGCACTTGGTTTAAGCAGTTCCAGATGAGTGGTGAATCATGCCTTCATGGGCTCTGAAGCATCTTTTTGCTCTCAACTGAAGGTCCTTCACAGCCCTGTTTGATACTCACATTGGAACTATCACAGTTAAATATGACCTTTTCTGTGTCTCTTGTTGGAAAGAAGTAGGAGAGGGGGAGGAAAAAAACTCAAACTTTCTAGCAGGGGCAACCACACAGGGGGGTCCAAAGAGTCAAGATGGTGGCCATGACATCACACTGAAAAAGGGGTGATGCTTGAATTGTGTAGTCATAGCTGCTCTCCTGATTCTTTGCTCCCCCCCAACAGGTTGCCCCTGCTTTCTCAGCAGAAGTTCTTGCTTCTAGAATCTACTAATTCTTCTCAATTGCTTTCCAATAATAAGTTCTTTTTTTCTATTTGGACTTTCACTGTCTACATTGTCAACTTTAGCATCCATTTCTCTTGTCACCTGCTTGTACCAATTTAAGGATGTGGCCTCTTATCTGTTTCCTCTCTCTAGCTGGTGGGATGACATAAATCCTGTCCCAGCAAAAGACGTCTGAGCGCTCTGTGTAAATGAGCCTAATGGTCATGTTCATTTCCCTGTGGGCTTTCAGCCATATTTCCTAATGCTGAGGTTGGTGGCCACTTGTTAAGATAATCTGCCATTAAGTTCTAAATAGATTTGTTTTATTATCACATCAGCAGATGTCCGTTCCCATGACTTGCTGATGAAGGCTGTTTGATATGATGGATAGCGCTGTGCCTTTTAGAATAGCCTTCCCCCGGTGCTCTCGAGCTGTCGGACTGGCTGGAGGTTACAGGAGTCCAAGTCCAACAGATCTGTGCCAGACTGGGGAAAGAGGCCTTGTCCAGCAGATTTCTGTTAACTCTGAACTATGGCTTTATTCCTTAAACAATAACTTTAATTTAATTTGCCTAGATAAAGTTAATTTGGAAAGACTGAAATCTGCCTGCTCGTGGCATTTTGGAAAAAAGCTTACATTTTTTCCCCCTCCCTGTTTCTATATGTTCCTGTCACTGCAAGATCATGTAATAGGCAGAAATAGAACTTTTCATTTTTTGAAATTGGAAATTGCTTCCTGCCCCCCAAGGGTCTGCCCCTATGCAGGGTGATACTGAAACCAGAATACTATTTACACCAAGCCAGGATTTTAACCGTGTTTTGATAAATAAGTCACAATGACTGGATTCAGTCATCATGATAAGCCATAAAGGATGGGTTACAAAGGGCAGTGAGCTGAGTTCACAAATAACCAAGCCAAACGTGAGCAAGCCATATGATTCTATTGTATTCTATTAGCCATATTATTATATTATTAATTATTTTATGGCTTAGGATGATGGAGTGCAGGGAAGATTTAGCCCTTGTGCTAAGCTGAAATGTGACTGGTTTTAGTCTGGTCTTATGTGATCTGTGAATCCAGCCTTCAAAAGCTGTAGCAGATGAAACTTTTAAGGATGCCGAGATGAATGACGGGAACAGCTCAATGTCTACCAGTTGAAAGCCAGGCTGCTGTTAAGGGAGCGGGAAGAAAAGGTAGCATGCTAACCCTTGTGCATCTTTTTCCAACAGGATTTGGAGTCAGAACAACTTTTGTAGGTAGTGACTGATCTCAGGGCTCTACCAGTATCCCACACTGATCTTGTCCCAAATCGTACAGTGTCTCTTACACTTATCCAACCATTGTTGTGCCAAAATAACAGTAACAAGGTCAAGCTTTCTATCGCTTCAACCACAGATGAGTGATACTATGGAGATGCTATAACCACTAGTGGGGGAGTTATCCACTCCTGTCTTACAGCATCTTCTGGCATCACTCAAGCCATGGTTGGCACAATATAAAGCCTGTCCTCATTACTATTAGCTCAATATAATGGTGGTTGGGTGGCTTTCCATCCTATCTCACCACTGTAGTATTACCTGGAAAACTGAAATGGCAGCCATCGAGGCATCACAGTATGGCTTCTCATAGCAATGGGTAAGTCCATTGGAAAAATCCTTTAGTTGTTTGTGCATGTATGGGGTTAAATTTGAAATTATGCCAACTCTGGTTTGGGAAGCATGCTGGCTACTATGGCGCTGTGAATATTCAGTTTGGACCCCTGATTTGAAAACCATTTGATTAAATCTCTAAATTGCTTTTGAATGAAACGGATAAGTTGATTCAGATAATTGAATCAGCTGTCTCTGAATTGATGCAGCCCATTTCAGATGCTTTTGCATATGTGCAGTAATGTTTCTTTTTCCAACTGATTCAAAAATCCAAATCCAGTAACTGGATTGGGGCATCCAACTTAACCAAGCGCTCCAACTGATTTTTCTGTTCAGCTGGAAATAGTTGAATTGGATTCATTTTTGGAGTTGATTATTCCAATTGAATTCTGCATGGTTTGTACAAGCCTGTAGGCTACAAGAATCAAATGTGTCTTTTAAAGCAATGTCCGCTCTTACTGATTAAGCCTAAATCAAATCCTCCAGCCAAACACTGGAGGGCATCAGAGATTTATTTAACTTGTGTTACGGCCACACTTGATTTCCTCTTGCTAGTAGACCCAGGGAAGGGTCTGGTGAATTGAATTGGGGTCCGAATCTAGCTCCCTTATATATCCACCTGCTAAACAGTAGCACTGAATAAACCTCCCCACTGGTTTATTCTTCTTGTTCTGGTATTTCCATTTTGACTTCTGTTTCATGATTGTAAGAGATGAACAAAAATATGTTGCTTTAATTACTGCTGTTGTATTTTAATATATTGAAAGCCTTTCACATACTTTATCTCAAGAATTCCTCTGAATAACAACCTGCATGGAAGGCTGGTAGTGATGCCATATTAGAAATGGCTTAGAGAGATTATGTTTAGTATTGTTTTTATCAATGTTAATTATGTGGATGTGTTCTGTCAGCAAGTGCTTTATTTAAACGCTTTTATGTATTATCTTTTACCCTGTTTCATCTGTATGCTGCTTAGGGATTAATTTAATAATTATATAATGTATGGACTTTAGAATAAATAAGAATTTGGCCCAGTTCTCCCAGGACTGATATAATTGGCAAGAACTTCCAAGTTCAAGTTCTTAACCATCTTTGTTAACTTTCCCCATTCCAGTAGTCTCCAGAAGTCAAAATCACAATAACTATCATCTCCATTCAGCACATCTATATATTCATACTGACTGGTTTTGAATGTCATGCTAAACCATGATAATGTGATTTGCTTGGGCTTGTTTTCAAATGTGGAAACCATTCAATGTGTGTAAACCATGGTTTGTGGCTCTGCACAATGTATGAACCCACCAGCTAAACTGCTGGTCTGCTGCATACAACATGCTAAGTTATTAGTTAATGAACCATGGTTTGTTGAGTAAACCAGCTGCCTCCCTGCAAAGCTAAGCCACTAAACATAATTTACAAACCACAATGAATGGGCTCACACAAAACCAAAATCCACAGTTGGTTGGAGCAGGGAGGCATCCAAATTGAAATAAATAAATAACATAAAATCAATCACTTTATGGCTTACCTGTTGTATGAACCAAGCTAGAATCTAGTATACCAGAGACGTCATGTTAGCAAAGGCAGATCCTAAAATATATCCACTCTTTTAATAACCTTAAGGAAAAGCAGATTCCTCCTTGAAGGGTGAGAGACTATGGATGAGTGTAATTTCAGGTCAGAATCGATTCACAGGCAAGTGGGATAAAGTTTCAGGTAAGGATGGATCCCAAGGCAGGTAAACGTCTTGTTTTTCTGTGGTCAAGACTGGATCCGTTGACTGCCTATATCAGAGATTCTGCACTGCTAATGAATAACAACAGTGCAAAAATGACCTAGTCAATTTCCACGGCTGATTGCAGAGATGAACACGGCCTCTTTTCATTCCAATCCACCTGAGCCTATCTTAAGGGTTGTAAGAATAAATTGAGATAGTTCCACATACTGCCCAAGCTCCTTGGAAAAAATGGGCAGGATACCAATGAAAGAAAACCTTTTTAACTTGGTTTGATTATCCAGTTTTGTTTTGGTATCTAATAATCATGTGATTTATGACGAAAGTTGTACGATGTCCAGTAACCAAGTACAATTTTCAAATCTGGAAAAGTAAGCAAAAACCCAAATACGTCTCAACTATTAAGGAAATTATATGAGTAAGCAGAAGTGGTAAACTGGTGGCAATTTTGAGAGAACCACAGAAATAGTGAAAGGCTTCAAAAAGCTGAGAACCCTGTGATTAAATTATTGACTATCCAATTAGATGCTGATCTTAGAGAAAGGAGCGTTGAGATTGCAGATCAAATTGTATAATTTTGGAAGATAATACTGCTACAGTAAAAGCCTTATGTGCTGCAATCCTTTTAAAAATGATATATAGAAATATGCGTAGCAATATCTTGCATAAATTAAATCATTATTTTAAAAAAGGGGAAAACATAGATTGGTGCACAGTTGGCTCAAATTATTGTGTGTGATTTAAAGTGGTATTTTTCCATCTGTCTGGGCCTGTAGGGTCCTAGAAAAGATCAGTTCCATTCAGGGTTAATAGATGCTAGCTTATATTTTGCCAAAGGAAATTCTGATGTTGGCAATGTAATGTTTATAGGCAGAAATGTGCCTGCAAAAATCTTTTTTAGCATCTGCCTTGTTTCCTGCCCCACTAAATTCGAGGTTGTGTTTTTTTCCTAAATAGTATTTTAATTAAATATAATAACAAAAGGGAAGCTGACGTGCCCCAAAGCTAAGCATCAGCCTCCAACGTTGTTTTTATTTCCAAGAGCGCCTATGGGACCCATATAGATCCCGTAAGCATCCTGAGATAATAAACTTTTGGGTGGATGCGGCCCAGAGCTTCACTCAGAAATACTGCCACTTGTCAAGGGAAGAACCAAACCAAACCAAAGTGGCAAGGAGGAATCTCACTAGCTGTTTTTTAAATTAATTAATATATTTATGGCAAATGGCTGTTTTATGTTGGGTCCCATCCCACCGGCTGCCATTTTGTAACTGGCTTCGAAAATTGCCAATGCACCAACTGGTCCCCAGAAGTGGATCCGCTCAGCACCCATTTGAAAAGCACACGCTAAGCAGGGAACTTAATTTGCTGCCTTGTGTCTTTTGCGTTTTTCAGAAATGAAATCATTTAAAAAATATATTTAAAGAAGGAAAAATGGCTGCTGCTTCGTGGACAGCAGGCAGTAGGAAAGGATCAGTTGATTGATAGATTTTTACACTAAGGCCTTATTTGTGGGGTGCTCACAAATAACAAGCTGTTCTTTATGTCACTTTTGCCAACGCTTCCCTAATGGTGTGTTTGGAAAGAGACGGGTTGATGGAAGAGCAGTTCCCTGGCTCCCAGGGCGAGGATTTGTGCCACGGCCTGGAATGGTCTTTTCATGAGGAGAGGTATTTAGTTAAGGCAGTGCTCTTGCTGTTGCTTTGGTGATCGATGGAAGGAAACATTACTTTCCCAGCTGAATCATAGTACTGGGTCACCAGCCGCTGGTGTTTGTGCAGCATGAGGAGGAGGATCCTTTCATCTCTGTGTGATTTGTAGATTGCTGGCTACCCGTCTCAATAGTTATACCGATTTCTGAAGCTAAAAATTGGTTTGCCAGAGACCAGCAGTGAAACAGAACGGTTTTAAGTTCCACTTGTAGGCTTTCTGGAGGCTCCTTGGAATTCAGGAGCTGTGGTCCAACCCTTCTGGAAGATACCATGTTGGAGAAAGCTGGTGCTCGATATACTATGAAATCTACTAGATGTGGACCCTCGCCACCCAACATGGTACTTTCCCGATGGGAAGGGTGGTTCATTTAAATGCAATGACTTTAAATATCGATTGATATTCTCTTTGTCAATTCCTAGATCTTCCCTGGCTTGACACCTAATTGTGACATTATTGACTTCCATTAATCAGCCATTCAGATATGGGAAGCACTTCAGAGCAACTTTGTCAGCCCCATCAGGAAAGGGAACCAAGGAATGACGACTCCACTTAGCCTCATTCCCATATATTTTTGCCAAAAGAATATTAACCAAATCCCTCCCCAAAGCAAACAAGCAAAAATTAGCCTAATTTTTCAGCAGATATCATAGCAAAGGATTCTTTTTTCTTCCTTTCCCATTTTTCTCTCCCTGTTGGAAAGTCCTGGACCAAATCAGTATCTCCTGACACTTCTGTGCAGCCACAGCTTTCATTCCTCAAATCTTCAGGATTGTTTTCAAAACACTGCAAAATTGTCCTCATCAGGCAGAGGACCATCAGAAGAGTCCTGGAGAGTGTTTCAGCTGACCAACATGGGAATGCAAAAACTGACTGCTAGCCAGTGACCTGCTTTTTTCGTACTGTTTAATTAATCAGTATTTTTTTTTAACAGTTTCATTTTAAAGGGGAACTGCAAAGCCACCCTTTGCTCGGTTAGAAAAAGCATCGTCTGAGTAGTGTGGCACTATAGAGGAGGAAAGGGGAGCACCACCAAGGAGTTGAAGCAAGGCATGAGTTCCTCCAAATGAGAAAGTGTCCCCTTCAAGTTCCAGTGTTCCTGCTGCAAAACTGCATTCACAGCAATGTTTTTTTCTTGCACCGTAGCTAAGCCAGAAGTTAACAGCTCAGCTACCAAAGATAGAGGGCTGGGCTAGTATAATGCATTTCGACACCTTGGCTCGAACACATTGCAATTGGTACATTCCCTTTTGCTAATTCAAATGGATCCCAATCCTCCCAAACAGTACAGCAGTGTTTCTCAATCTTGGCAAGTTTAAGATGTGTGGACTTCAACTCCCAGAATTCTTGGCTGGCTGGGGAATTCTGGGAGATGAAGTCCAAACATCTTAAACTTGCCAAGATTGAGAAACACTGCAGTAGAGCTTACAAACGGGAGGAAAGGATGGTTTCTTTTATCATGAAACCGTGTGCCTTGTACATTGTCAGAAAAGAAATCCCTTTGCTCAAAACTTTTGGCTCTTCTGAGCTTTTAAGAGAAGTCTAGCCAATAGAAATTGGCAAGGGGCTTAAATGCTCTCAGCTATTCATTTCTCAGAACAGAATTTCCCAAACTATCACTCCCCCAAGAAACCTTGTATTGAAAGTATCCCCTCCTCATATTAATCTTTGTTTCCACAGCCTGCCTGTATTATCACAAGCAGCTACAGCAAATAACTCATGCAACTCATTAGAATAAAATTAGAATTATACCCCTAGTAAACTTGATAGAACAGGACTGATACAGATTTCATTATTAACATTAATAAAAATTCTCTCCCCCCCCCCAACCAATTACTTTATGATATAGTCTTATTTGCCTTCTGGTGATGAGCAATTTTTTAAAAAAATACTCTAATTATGGCGAAGCAGGAGGATTTCATTGCCTTCTTTTTTGTGACGGTTCAATGCTGGCTGGGGAATTTATTTATTATTAAATGTGTATGCCGCCCATCTCCCCCCAATGGGAGCTGAAGTCCACACATCTCAAAGGCTCTGAGATTGAGAAACACTTTTTAGAAAGTTCTGCGAAGCATGCTTTGGAATAAAGTTGCATGATTCACTAAGAAGGATTTTCCTTCCTGCATAATTCAACTATTGGAGAAAAAGTCAGCATGAGGAGACCATGATTGCAGCATGTGCAGATTGCTTCCTTTTCCAAAAAGACATGTTTTATTCGTCCTTTAAAAAAAAGATGCTGCATCTGCTGAGAAGCAGGGAAATAGGAAGGAATTTGAACATACATCCTTTTCCGATTTCACCACCTGCAATTCTAGCTAATTGTAGGACCAAACTGTAGAGCAGCCCCATATATTTTGAGCCAACGCCACCTATCCGTGTCAGAAACGAAAGCCAGCATTTCTATCTCTGATCTGAAACAGAGACCCGTTGAAGGCAAACAAGAAAGAGTTGTTTTCTGCAAACCTTTATTTATACTGGTAAAACCCAATAAAGACTGAACATTCATCTGGCATCACCTTGGCTACCAGCAAGAGTTTCCACCTTTCAGTATCCAGAGTTCAAAGGGCACCAATGCAGGGAGTGCAGCTCAAAGTCCTGCGATAGTGCCATTGGCCTGGAGTCAGCAGTGAGTCTATGTGGCTGCAGTCCAGCGAGGCTGGTGTCTTTTTCTCCAAGCGTGTTCCCGGAGAGTGGCAGTGTGCTTCTCCCCAGAGCTAGTCCCTCTCCAGTTGCCGGTACTTCTTCCGTAGCACAGATACCTGGTCTTTGAAGAGCACTGGGTCCAAGCGGAACTGAGAATGCACCAGAGGCATATAGCCAAACCAGGCAGCAAAGCGATTGACACACTCCTGGCGTTGAGCAAAATGCAGGCTGCTGTTGGATGGGGGCACACTTTTCAATAGCTTCAGGAGACAAGGAAACAAGAGGCCGAGCATGAATTTCAGGCGTGTTGTTAGGGAGTGCAATCCTGAACTGACACTGAGTGCAATTGCCCTCTTTTGCTTTCCACAAGGAGTGCTTCCTTATACCAGACCTGATTTTTTTTTAAATTCCCAGTGCTGGATAAGGATGACAAAGACAACAGCTGTTTTCTGCTGCTGCTCCTCAACAACCGTCATTGAGAGGCGAACTCCCTCTAAATATGGAGGTTTCTGTGTTTATCATCCAGGTGCAGTAAGAGCTTCAGGTCTATACTCCTATCGGTGATTATTTCTCAAAGAGTGCTCATGGCTCACTGGTTCTGCACACTGAACAACTAACCCAGGTTCAAAAGAGTCACGTGGACCTCTTTGCTAGGTATGGATTCCAAAGACTAGCACAAGTATGGTTGGTTTGCAAAGGAAAAAAAATGATTTAAGAACCAGCAGTTGTATAATCAACAGCCCATATCAGTTCCAAGGAAACACTGAGCAGAAAGAGAGAATTTTATCATCTGCAGCTTGGGAGTTACTGAGAAGTATTTAGTCAGGCTGTGTGGAAACAGAATGCTGGACTGGCGTAAACAAGCTGCTGCTTCAATCTGCTGTCCTTAAATTAATTGGGGTATCAATTCCCATCATCACTAGCCAATACTACCATTATGGGAGTGAAATCCCCACATATCTGGAGGGCACCAAATGGGAGAAGGCTGGGCTAAGTAATATTTAAAGGGCATCAAGGAGTGGTGGAAGAAAAATCTTCAATAATTCCTTTCCTTGTTCCTCTGTCCCCCTCCTCCCTGTCCATGCCCTGTGTACCTGTTGAGATGGGTTCTCCCTGAGCTGTTTCTTCTGGCTCACTTTGATGGGGGGCAGTTTGGTGACAGCAGAAACCAGGAAGTTCATCAATATATCCTCACAGTTGGCAATTTGATCAACAAAGGTCTTTAGTTTGGCAGGCAAATAGTTGATGAAGAGGCTGTGATAGTATCTGGGGAAGGAAAACATAGGGATGGGGAGAATGGGGCAGAAAGAAGATCCCCACAGAAATGTATAGGGCTCCTATCTTCAACCTGCTCCCTCCACACGTGTCAAGGCTGCAGCTCCCAGAATTCCCATCAAGTATTAAGGAACATATCTGGTTGGAAAAGACTGATCTAGTAGTCATCAGCTGTCAAGCACACCTAAGGATTTAGAGTTCCCGGCATCAAAGTCAGAACACTGATCAACAGGCTGTGGTTCCACCATGCTGGAATCCCATCTCTTCAAGATAATTTTAGTGCATAAACTCAACACCCATTATATAAAGTTCTCATCTTAAAACACTCCTGCACAATATTCCCTGACATCTGCCAAAGAAAGGGAGAGATTAAGAATCCCTGTTTCTCCCAACTGTTTCCACAAACTAAGGTGTCACCACAAAAATAGGATTTCTCTTTGATGACTGCCTAACCAAGCATTGGAGAAGGGGTTGAATTATAGATTTAATTTACAGATAGATTTTCAGACGTGATTGGAAGAGCTCAGTTTTAAAAATGCCAGTGCATATGTAGCCATAACACAAAGGGAATAATCACCAGTATGCTGGGGGGAAAGGGGGGGGGGGGGCGAATCAAGTGAAAAGATTATTTCAGCAATGGTATACTTGAAGAGAATTAAAGAGTGTAGGAACAGGTTAGGGATAGATTGTCATGGAGAAAATCTATACAGCCACTAGGAGTTGAAAACAACTTGGTGGCAATCAATCAAAAAGTGTTTACTCTTAGGCTATGGTTAGTTGTATGTGAGGAAAAGCCTCCAGTCATAGTTTCTAGACAAATCCACACAGAATCTACTCCAGTGATCCAATCTTATGGTTACCACTGGATTAATCATCATGACATCAAGCTACCCTGTTAATTCTTCAAACATATCTGAAAGATGTTTGATGTTTTCCCACATCTGTTCAAGAGTGCAAGAGGCGGAAGAACGGGCTTAAAATGTATGAAAGCAGGTTCCAGTTGAAGGTTAGGAATGGCTTCTTCGGCAGTGTGAACCAAGGGGAGTGCTGAGCTTCCCTTCCTAGGAAGGATTCAAGCATCAGCTGTCAGCCATATCTTAGAGACATCCATTGGGATTCCAGCACTGAGCAGGAGCTGATTTTGGTGGCCTCAATGGCTCTTTCCAACTCCAGGAGACTCTGTAATCAGGAAGGGTACCTGTGATAGAATGCTGCTGCAGTGAGAACCATAGAGAACTCGTTGGTCCATTTTGAGGTGTAGCTCCACTGGTTCTTGCTGATATCCCCAAAATGGCTGCGCATCGGGAAGCCTACAATCCGGTCAGGGAAACTTCTCCATACTACAAAGGCAAAGTCAACCTAAAAAGTAAGGAAGAGAGCAGGAAAAGAATTTGGGGAAAGAGGATCTGTAAGACAAGGTACTTGTCTATGTGGAAGTCATGTCTTCTACGATCAAACTATATTCCTTCTTTTTTCCAAGTAGCATAATCTCTGCAGTATTAATTCATGGTATCCATAATATGCAACTGCATGCTTGATGCATTCACCTAGACCTCTTTCTTGTTTGTCCTCCGAGAAGAAAAGGCACACCAAAATCAGAGCCATTTTGCCCCACCACAAATGGTTTACCCACTTGAGCCCTGCTTAAAGGAAAGAGACTTCTCCTTCATCATTCCCCCAACTGTCTAAATTTAGGAGCTATACCTCACAAGCCCAAGGCCATCTGCCTGGCACTAAGTTCATATTTGAATACAAGGCCTAGGAGGACAGTCCCAGGTGCACCTACAAACAAGCAGCAGATGAGGGCTGGCCTGGTATTAACTGAACCTCTTCTCCAGAAGTCTTTTCTCTTAGGTAGTGGAGGTCATAAAAGACCTTCTGCTTAACCCCATGGCCAGAGGGAAATAGAAACATGGGAAGCTGTTTTGGTTCACCTAGCCCAGAATTGATGACCCATGCCCTAGTCTACAGCCTGTTTTGTTTGGCATTTAACACCTCTGAACATTAACAATAAGGAAGGGCTGCAGGCTACCGAGGCACTATTCCTCTGCTCAATTTATTAAAAGAAATTTAATAGCATGAACTTAATCTCTGGAAGGAGAGGGAGAAGCTATGAGTCAGGCGATAGGATGAAGCATGAGTTCCCAACAATGGAAAAATGGTTCATCCACCAGAGCTCCAGCATTTCTACTGAAAACTGGATTTAGTAGGTTTTGGAGAATGACAGCAGAGGTGAAAATAAATCAGCTCAGCTGCTGAGGAGGGATGACAAAGTGAGCTCAAGCTGAGATGGAAGTGGTGGAAACCTCATAGACAGAAGTGCTGTGACTGGCAGCAATTCCCAGAATTGCCAGCCACTAGCCATGCTGATGGGGCATTCCGGAAGTAGTAATGGAAGACATCAGGTCGGGAAAGGCTTGACCTACTCTCACCAGCAGCAGTTCTCTAGGATCAGCCACAGTCTCTCCTAAGCAGTTCTGGAGATGTCACAGATTAAAGCTAGAACCTTCTGCAAGCAGACCATGCAAAGATTACTTATCTTTCCCTTTCCATATCTGAGCAAGCATTTTACAATGGGAAATCACAGCTGGATAACTCATTAGACATCAGAATTGCATATTTAGTGTATACACTTAATTCCTCCCCCCCCCCTTATTTCTAAGTCAGCCAATTTAAATGTCAACAATTTAATTATAAAATATTGCACATATATAAATATATAGGCTTACAGCATATGCTTTGTCAAATCTGTAAGAGAGATGCATTTGGAGGAAGGGGAAATGACATTTCTCAAGGGTCCCTAAACCCCTCTCAGCTGCAGCGGACTGACTACTTCTCAACTGAACTGTCCCAGGTTCTAGGCCTTACTCTGCATTTCATGAAGATTTCACGGAATCATGAAGGCCAGACTCAGGGAGAAAAACATTTTCTTTCATCTCCTGAGTTGTGGGGGAGAGAGAAGAGTATGAGGCTGGCACCTCCCTGAGGAATTCACGGTGCCGTGGCTGGCATTGCTTGGGAGATGGGGTTTTAAAATGTTTTCCTCCCTGAGCCTGGCCTTCATGATTCCATACCATCACAGTTCTGGAGAACTTTCTCACCTCACTGGTTGAAAGACTGGCGTATTCATCAAGGCTCAGCACGGCATCTGTCCCAATAGCAGAGTAAGGCAAAAACCGTTCGCTGACCTGCAGGAGAAGAGAGGAGAAGGAAGGGAACAGAAAAGCACTTTCTGTCAGCCCTTCAAGGAAACCAAAGTCATGTAAACCAATACTACTTTTATTGTAAAGATACAGGAACAGAATCTTGCAAGTCTGAATGCGCTTCCTCTCTCCCTTTATCATGGTGAGAACTAGGGAAGATCTTGTCTGAGATGTTTTCTCAGGTTACATTTCTGCTTCCTTTTTGCTACTGGAATTGCTACTTTCCTCTTGAATACCTGCCCACTAGGACATTTCGTTTCAAAATTAGAGAGCAAGAAAAGTCAAGTGGAAGATCTGCTCTTGCCCTTACACTGATCTCTGGTTGAATGCTCAGAAAATGCAGATTGAATGATAAGGAGGAGAGATGGCTTTGAATGATAAAGAGGTGAACTGGGGTGTTTTAAGCATCAGCAGGATTCCTGCTGGAGTGTGGGTCTTAGCAGAGTTTGCCAAGGTCTTTCCTTCCTAAAATGTTCTCCATGACAATCAAAGCCAATTTGGATGGTCTCTTACCTTGCTGCTGCTTTGAATGATGGTCAAGGGAACTGTGGTCAGTGGCCACTTCTGCGGAGCTGGCTTCTCACAGCTCCATAAGATTAAAATCTGTACAAGAAACAGAACTTCCTGGTTAGCCAGCTGAAACGTAGGACAGAACAATCATCTTCATTTTGTGGCCCACACTGTATTTATTTATTTCTTTGTTCATTCTGCAAATCTATGCGGCCACCCATCTTAATCAATTAACTCTGAGCAGCCAACAAGGCATAAAAACAAAAACATACATATTTAAAAGAATTAAAAGAATAAAAGATGTCAGGTAAAAATGATCAATTGCTCAATTCATTGCAGAGCACAGCATATAAACAAATCAGATTCCACCAACATCCTGGCTCTAAACCCAGAAGGAAGAGCCAGGTTTTCAAAAGGTCTGAAGTGGGATTAGGTAGAAGGGTGGAGAGATATTTAATTTTCTCCAGAGGCACATGCTCCTCATGTTATCATCCAAAAGTCCCCGATTCCCCTAAAAATCAGACTGAATTTTTCCATTTGGGGGGCTTTAAGGAGTGAAATGAGTGCCTTAAGCCTATTTTAAGGCATCCATTGCTGTAACCCACCAACAAAACTCAGAAAACAAGCAAAAATGTTGGCCCTTCTCCCTGAAATCAAGACTTCCCTGATTTGGTCCCCAATGCCAGACCAAATTAAAGTACAGCCCTGGCAGGGGAAAAAAAACTCTACTTAGGTTTTATAAGCACCCTCTCTCATCAGGACTGCAACACCCACTCTTCTCAACCAACCTGGCCAATTGCCAGCCTGCTTGGGGATTATGGAAGCTGAAATCCATCTCTGGGGATCAACTGGTTGGAGAGGACTATGTAAAGAGCTAGGCAGAAGAGAGAATTTAACAAGGCTATCTTACGAGCATATTTTGGTTCCTGCAGCAAACACCTCAAATGGCATGTCTCCTCCCATCCATGGGGAGGAACAAAACCCGTTGGCATAGAACCTCACTGAAATTGACAGGAGTTGTGCCAAAGCCCAAAAGCTCTGCTTATTTCTATGGGTCTTATCTAAGAAAACATGCAGCAAACTCTTGTTGTGTTAAATCACCTTGTTTGTACTCAGCCTCCTACACTGATGCCCCAAAGCCACCCTGTTTGGGGTGGTCCTCTGGCTTTGTCTCATCACAAGACTGCCTCGGGAATTTCAGCTTGTACAATTTTCCTTATCCTGCTTGGCAAGCTGCCCAAGTCCCTGCTTTCAAACAGCATCTGGGGTTTGGAAGCAGGAATTCCAGTGTGCAAATGCTGCCACGTTTTGGCTCCAGAAGGTAGTTCTCAAGCCAGCATCTTAAGTTCATAGGAACAGTTGACCCCAAAATGCTAATGGTTCCCTGCAGCAAATTTAAATTATACAACCAAGGAGCAGATAAGAAGTTGCTCTAGTAAACACATTCCAATTGCTTGTTACAATGAAAGCTACAGAGATGTGGATCTTTCCTAATGAAATTTTCCCACCTGGAATATTTGAGATCTTCATCATAAGTTCTTTTCTGGGTGTGTGGCGAAAGGAGGGCCCTTTTACTGGTAGCGTATCTTGTTCATGAAATGCCCACACCATGAAGCCCTTTCAGCATTTTCAGCATGCATCTTTCGGGGCATTCCCTTTCCTTCCCTATTCTATTTCCAGGGTTCATGGCGGGCTACACTGTTCCATTTGTCTCCTCTTAAAATTAGGTCATGCAACTGAGAGACAGCCAAAAGCCATATACTGAAACAGGACTTGCAATTTCTCCATTGCTTTCTTTCACTGGAAAGAAGTTTCTGTTTTGCTGCCCTATTCGCCATTGCTTGAGAATTCCTTCCAAAGTTTTCTTTGGTACATTTTTTGGAGTATTGGTGGAATGGTGGAAGATACAGGTAGTCCTCAGCTTACGATGGCAATTGGGATCAGAATTCCAGTCGCTAAGTGACGCAGTCATGAAGCGTGACATCCCATGACCACACTGCTTAGCAACAGCAGTTCCAGCAGTCCCAGTTGCTGTTGCTAAGCAAGGACCTCATGTGACCACGACTTCCAATTTTCAACTTTCTGCTGGCTTCCTCATTGACTTTGCTTGTGGGAAGCCGGCAGGGAATGTCAGAAATTGCAATCACATGACTGTGGGGACATTGTGATGGCCAGAACTCTGAAGACTCATTCAGTGCCATCATAACTTTGAATGGTCACTGAATGAATGGTCGTAACCTGAGGACTACCTGTACTTTTCTTGCTGCATGTTTTTCTGTTAGACATTTTTCCATCACTCTGAAGCCTTCCTACCTGCTTGCAATTCCCAACCTGAAAAAGCCTTTGAAAAAGAGTCCCTCCCAAACTCTCCCTCTGGGATATAATGAAATCATGGGAAGCCAGGAAGCAGCCAACTTTTGGAGACATGACTCTACTAGGAAAGGCAGGACATTCACATATTCCTATTGGGTGCCTCAGGTCTAAACAAGTTCAATACCATCACACTCTATTCAGGAGAATTTTGCAGACATGTTCCTGATTTCCTCAAAGTGAATGAGAATTGGTTAAAAAAATGCAGGACAGTAATTCATATTGCAAAAAATGCCTGGCAATACTTCACATTGTGGAGCAGCACCAAGCAATTGTCACTCAACCTCTCTGAAAGGAACGCCAAGACTTCATCTTTTTCTTTCCTGCTTGCTTCTTTTCTTTCTTCTGCCTCTGAGTCACTTTTGACTCCTGGCAACTACGTGGACAGCTCTCTGCAGTTTTCCAGGCAACATTTTCAGAAGTGGATTGCCACTGCCTTCTTCCAAGGGCTGAGAAATAACAATTGGCCTAAGGCGAGCTCATGGTCTCCCAGCTTCCATCCAGCACCTTTAACCACTACACCAAACTGGCCTCTATATAGCGCACTAGATTACAAACCAATGCATGTTTCCTTCTGCTGAAGTCACATGAGCCTTTACTTCTAAAGCAGACAAGCTTCAAGGATGGTTTGCTTAGACTTCTGAGCTCGCAAACTAAGAAGAGTCTATTTACTGCCATACATTCTGAAATGTTCAGGATGGGCGCGGCCTGCTAGCTGAGCTCATAGCAGCAGATACGTTGCTGTTGACAGGACTTGCCCTGTAGTTAGAGGGGAAGGTGAGACCTGCTGACGGCAACAAAGGTTACTAGCCCACCCAGTTGTATCCTAAGGCTGCCACACCCTCCACCACCCTCTGACACATGGGGGAATGGAAAAGGCACCAGACCTTCACAGGATTTTCTACAGCACAACTCTGAAAGATCACACCTCCCAGCAGTTTTCATGACAAAAGGCATGAATGAGAATGTGGGAGTTGTAGTCCAGTGCATCTGGGGGTCTGCCTGGGGATGTCTGGATTAAGAGGGCAGCAAGGAGGTGAGAGCTGCCATTAAACATAAGAGTGACGGGGAAGAGGCAACAGAAATTTGAGATGCTGGAAAGGACAGTACTGTACTGTAGTGCTAAAAATTTCAGGTGGAGGTGATCTTTTTTCATGCTCCTGAATGTAAAACAAATATATTAGTACTCAGGAAAGACATTGAATTAGAATATTTTCCTTGAGATGCTGAGATCTGAGAGTGTGTTGTTTTTCAAATGAGAAATGAGATTTGATTTCTAACCCCATCACCTCCAGCTGATCAAAATGAAGGTACAGCACGGCTCAACCTTCTCCAGATGCTACCTGCCATCGCCAGATCTGTGATGGCCAGCAATAAAGAGAACTGAAGAAGGAAGGCAAGCGTATTATATCCGTGCTGAAAAATATTCATAACAATTAAAATACAGTAGCAGGACATGATGCATCTGGGATGTGCTAACAGAACAGAGAGCAGAGATCTTCACACTGTAGGGGTGACTCCTCTGTGGCATGGGAGACCATGGAAATTAACCCCAAAGAGCTAAAAAAAAAAAGCATTATTTTCCTTAAAGGACCTAGAATGAGATGCCTCTAGCATGATACCACAAGCATGACCCAAGCCCTTCCCATTTTAACAGCTTTGTGGAGAACAGAGAATCTTGCTGGCCACAGCTTTTCTCTTTTTCTACCGCAGTACCAGCAAGAAACGTTTGACTTCTCTTTTACCTTGGCGCAGTGCTGGGAGCTGGAGACAGCTTGGATGAGCTTGAGGATGGGCTGGGAAAGGGAGACAATTGGTGAGACAGCCCAGATTAATGCTGTAAACTTCTTGGAGGGGCTGGATCCTGTTAGAGGAGAGAGGTGGTGAGTCTGGGATGCTTAAAACCCTCCTCAAAACTTACCTTGCGTTTTGGCTTACTTGCTGAAATTTAATTCCTATCTAACCAAGTTGAAATTATTAGTAGTGGTTGACTTAGTGCCACCAGTGTACACGATACTTCAGAAGATAAAAAAAGAGAGGTCTCCACCCCCAGGAAACTTGCAATTCATAATTCATTGCTAATGGAAACAGTAAAAGAAAACAAGAGGGATGAGGGAAGATGTCATAAGGATAACATTAGTAACAATGTCAGCTATGCTTGTTTACAGCAGTAGAGCTGGCGTCTATAATGTGGCTCCAATGAACACCAGGCTCCAGGGACACCTCCCTTACCATCATACAGGTTCCCTACCCCATCAATCTTTATTATTTCTTCAATTTATATTTCACAATTCCTCTAGCAGCTCCAGGCAGCTTATGCAAGGATCTCCCTTCACTTTATCCCCAAATAGTCATAGAAGATAGGCTGGGCTGAGAAAAAGTGGCAGGCCCAAGATCTCCCTGTGATTCCCATGGCTGAGATTGCAGCTGAACTCCAGTTCTAATCTAACACCTTGACCAATCTATAACAACCCACCTTAATTTAATGCCTCCAGCACTCTCTTTCCTTCCTAAAATATCAGGTTGCTCCACATGAACCTCAGAGGCTTTCTTATAAATAAAAAGAGTGAGTGGCTATTGCTCAGTGCTTTGCATGGACAATTACTCATCTGCCCTGGTAAAAAGATCATTAAGCTAAAATAAGAGAGCATCCTTGACTCTGGAAGAGGCAGAGGCACTGATTTCACCAGCTTGCCTTTGGGGAAATAGATGACTTATGACTGGCACAGCAGCTATTTTGTGACAATGCCCATGACTCGCTGTTAAGACTCCAGAGGTGCCCACCAGCCTTGCAAAAGAGGGGCCCTTGCATTGGACATGCCTGGCACTTAGAGAGATGGATGCATGATGGTATTTGCCCTTATTCCATCCTCTCTACTGCGTTTGTTTCTCCCTTTTCATTTTCTCCAAATGTCTGGTTGTAAGCTTCTTGGGTTAGTTATGTAACTCTTTGTCAGCCCTTCAAAGGAGGCCAGGCCAAAGAACAGGCATGGCAGGGATTCCAGGAATGTCCTTTATTGTAATTTGGAAAGCCTGTCCAAGTTTCTCTCAGTCCCATCTTAGAGTAAACAAAATCACAGTAGGGCTATTTCTTTCTCATGCTTCCTGCAACCTCTGGGCTGTGTAATCTCTTCTCCAAGTCCTTCCTTAATGGCTTGCTTCTTCCTTCCCCACTTAACGGCTTTCTCATACCTTCTCCAAGATCAGCTCTACAATTCTTTACACTCTATAAGGCTATACACTGAGGGTGTCATAACAACACCTCCCTCTAATAATGAATGCAGTGGGTAAATGCTAATTAAAAAACAAAAACAAGATATAGGTATCAGCTTACTCAGGGAAACCTTAAAATTTATGAAAGTACAAAAATACTTTAGGGGGGAAAATCTAAGGACACAACAACACCTCCTAAAATAGATCAACAAGCAAGCAAATAAACTTTCAAGCTAATGATAATACTAAGCATCTGCTAAAGATGAAAGTGGAAAATGGGGTGGGAGTGATGGTGCGTGATGGAGTATCCTGGAAGAGAGACTAAATCCTTGAAACTGAACACTCCATGCTGCATTTTGTGATAGATCCATCATCACCCCAACAAGTGTTCTATTAAGAAACAAAGAGTAGGGATAAAAAATGATGTTAGAAATAGCAAAGGAATGTTTCCCGTACCTTGCTGCAGATAGTAGAAAGGGAAGTCATTGAGATGAGTGGAGTATTCTGGCAATGCCACCAATCCTCCAGGAAGTGTATTCCAGAAGAACTTTGGGCGTGATTCCTGATGAAATATCCGATCCCTTATTATCTAGCAAAGAGAAAGATAATTGTCTTTATACACGCATTACACCCCGGAGCCATCTGCACCTGCTGGAGAAGAAGGCGTCTCCTGGATATGAGATCAATCTCAACTGTTCTTCTTGGCTTCAAGTAGAAAAAGCTGGGCTAGTGTGGAAGAGTAGCCAGGAAGTCGAGATTCAAATTTGACATGCCATTATTGTCGTCTTCTTTCCTCTTTTGTATTTCCAGTATGAAGATACTGGCCACACTGGCTACCGGCAGGCATATTGTTTGCCTTAATAAGAAACTGTAGGTGAGGCAGTCTGTTACATAAATGCTAACTATGACTAAAACATTAGGCAAAGTATGCTAGGCTGGAATTCACCTTGTACCAAACACTATACAGGAGTTAAGAGTTGGGTTAAATCATCTTCTTGATTTTTAGCCCGTAGGCATTCACATCTAGACAGATACTATGATGTCAGCATCAAATCAGGGAGAAACTGTCCACAACAGCTCAGTCTTCAAAAGCTTCTGAAAAGCCAGCAAAGATGTATATGATTTATATGGCTGCCCATCTCAATATAATGACTCTGGGAGGCTAGCAATACATAAAAACATGCGAACGACATAACACAAAAGTAAAAAACAAAACAAAACTGAACTCTCTATTACTCCAAAAACACAGAATAATTCAATCACACATAAACAATAGAGTGCAACCAAGGCTCCTAATAACCCATTGGGGGAAAAAACACTTAACCAATTTTACACACCTAACATCCTGGCCCAATGCCTAAAAGAAAAGACAGGCTCTGCAAGAAGACTAACATGATTGGGGCCATTCAAATCTCAGGGGGGATGTTGTTCTAGAGAAGACAAGTGTCCTGGACCCCACAGTTTGGCACTGTTTCACAGAAGGGACCTAGAGGATAACAACCCTGCCAGATCTGTTGGGATGACCACAAACAATAGGAGACAGAAGATCCCGCAAATACCTTGGCCTTATGCCACATAGGAATTTATAGGTGATAACCAGCACCTTGAATTGAACCTGAAAGTCAATGCAGCTTCCAAAACAGTTGGGACTCTCTGCATGATCTGATCCAAGGCTGCTGTTGTCCTCTGTTCCCAAGCAGCCCCTAAAGGCTCTTGGTTGAACAGAGACAACACCAAGTTCCCTCTGAAACCCAGGCGCACCCATTAGATACCTAGGTTGGACTGATCAAATAGGTCATTCCTCTATGTGGCTAGGGGCAGCTTCAAAGAAATTAAAGACTAGCAGGGAGAGATCCAACTGGGAGAAAGGACTGTTGATAATGTCCTCCAACTCCAAGTTATGTCATCACTGTCCTGGGACAAAAAACAGATCTAGAGTGGGACCTTCACTTTGACTTGGGCCCTCAATAACCTGGATCGGGTCCATGGTTGCCATGGCACCCATGAACTCCCTCCAGTTCTGGGTCCAAGGAAGGCAAGTTGAAGTCCCCCGGCACTCATAGATCTGGAGAACTTCACCGCCAACCTAGCTGGAGTATCAAGCAACAGACAGGGAGGTTGCTGTGCAGCATGGAGGCTGGTACAATATCAGCAATCCACATGTGATCTTGCCCAGCTGTGTGAGGCTTGACCCAAGAATCAGTGAAGCTGTGGAGGGAATTACATGAAGTTTAACCACACCGTCCCCACTCTCTCTCCCCCAACTGCTCAGCCCAAACCTAGCAGCAAAGAGAGAACTGTGGGAAGGAGTTTGATGGGCCAGGGAGATAGACCTTGAGAGTTGCACCCAACCTGATAGTCAAAGGTTCCCACCTCTCTGTGGCTTCCTTTGACCATCATGCTAAGCCATTATGTGCTGAACATGTTGTATGAAGCTAGCTGGTTTGTTTGAGGGTTTATGGCTTAATGTGTTGTGTGAACCCAGTCATTGCACTCTATAAACCATGTTTTATGGCTTGTGTTATATGAATTTAGCCAACTGTAATTTATTTAGCAAACTACAGTTTAGCATGACATGTGAACTCAATCACAGAAATGGAAGTAACTACAGATAAAAAACTGGGGCAAACTGTGGGCACACTACTGCAGTTTACCTCAAGAGTGGTTTGCACGATCTTTTCCACAGAAGAAAAATATGTTTCCCATAAAAACTGGGTTTGCTGTTGGAAGGCCAGGACCTTGTCGCTGTTCAGACATCGAACCGTAGATGGAATCTGTAAAGAAGCAGCATGAACAGAGGACGTCAAGGTGAGAATGCAGAGCAATTTATGATGGAGGGAACAACAACAATAATTTTTGTAGAGATATTTTAATCTTTTAATTTTGTAGCATTGTGTCAGTCATCCAAGGTTTTAGGGATCCTTTATTGCTTATAGGTTTCGGTGGAATTATTAAAATGGAAGTAATTTTCCTTGTTTGTATTTTATGCTAGTCTATGACCGAAATAAAGTCTTGTTGTTTTGATGGAGGGAAGCACCAAAAGATCTTGCTTCAACAACAAAAAGCATCAAGGGAGGATGATGCAGAATCAAACCAACCAACTGCAGTATAGACATTGACTAAGCTATGTATGCATATTATAGCTATTTATCTGCTGGACTGATACTCCTCTGAACAACAAGAAGGAGTGTGACTGCTACAAATACAATCTACCCAGGATGCTCAGGGCAATGTCATAACAAAGGTTACTTCGGCTACCAGAATTCAACTCATTACTAGATCAGTTTCTCTGTTTAAATCAAATCTTAAGTTACCCGCAGCAAGAACAACAAATGAGTGAGACATAATCAGTGAAAAGCCATATAAAAATACTGTAAAGAGGTAAATAAATAAAACTAATAGAATGCCTCCAGATTCCACATAACTGCTGTACTTTGTTTAGGAAAATGAAACCATCTTATACAAAGGGCAATGTTCTTTTCAGGTGTTTTTTAAGATGGCAGATAACAATGAACAAGAGCTCGAAAGCTCACACATTAGAGCAGTGTTTCCCAACCCTGGCAACTTTAAGATGTATGGACTTCAACTCTCAGGATTTTCTAGCCAGCACACTTTAAGATGGGTGGATTTCAACCAGCATGGCTGGCTGGGGAATTCTGGGAGTTGAAGTCCACCCATCTTAAAGTTGCCAGGGTTGGGAAACACTGCATTAGAGGCTTATCAAACTGAAGTGACAATTCCTGTGAATGAAACCTCCAATCTGGGGGTCAAGCCAAGATTTTAACAAGCTATGGAGCAAAAAGGGAGGCTGGCTACCTTGAACTCTCCCCAACTTTCACCTAACCAACAGCTATTCCATTAAATGATCTGAATTGTTCCCATTATAAATGATCATGATCAGTAAACTAATTTTAAGCATTGGAACATACCGTAATCCTAAATTTTAATTCCTCCCTCCCTCCCTCCCTCCTTGTTTTGTGTCAGCCATTTGAGGTCAGAAAAGAGACACTACAAGGATTATTGAAACACTACTGTTGTAGGGTATAATAACAGAATCTTGAAAGCTATCAAAGCCCCCCCCCCCCCCCCCCATACTAAACAGAATCAAGGCAGGGTTATTTTGAGTTTCTTTCACATATTTTCCTGCTGTCACTTCTCCTCCCTTTAAGAGCTTCTGCATATCTTTGTCAAGGGTATTTCCACATTGCTCAACAGTTTGATTTAACTCAGAGATTACAGAGAGTAAGGAAGAAGATCTTGACGGTGATATGGAAGATCTGTTACCAAAATGACAAGGGAGGAAATATATCTTATGTCCACAACAGACAGAAAATTTGCGGAAGCAGCTCAGGAAAACACTTCCCTCATTCACAGGAGTATAAGAAGTGGGAGGAGGTACAGTATAACCAGACTTGCAAGATATTGTTATTATATTATATCATGTTATTGAGCCATACTCTCAATGAAAGTAGCTTTAGTCTTCCTGTGGAGCAGATTTCCTGGTCTGGTCTACCTGATGGGGCTAATAGAGGTCTCAAACTTGTGGTCCTCCAAATCACTGAGCACACCCTGGTGATATTATAGCTAGGACCAAGGCCTGTTCCACCACTGTCACTGCCACCTCCACAGCTTCTCCTTGGTACAGCTTAGAGTGAGAAGCACATCAAGGCACCCTCACAACCCAGTTTTATGATGCTATGGTTATTATTAAAATTAGGTTGCATTTATCTTGCTAGTATTGATTACTATTCTTCCATATTTTTTTTATAAATTCTGATTTATTGTAATGTCTTATATGTATTCTATTTTATGCTGTAAGCTGCTGAGAGTTGTATGAGTGAAGGGACATGGAAGTATCAAGAGGGGAAGGCGGGCAACAAGAAATATCGACCTCTTCAGTCAAATATACAAGGAAAGACTGAGAAAATTCAATGTTGAAAGATGCCGAAAGTCCCTGTATACGGTTCGGAAAAAAATGCAATGTCCTGCCATCAGAACAAATAGCTCTGAGGAGACCAACCTCTAGAAGACACTGATAAAAGAAGGAAAAGAACTGAACATTTCTGCACCATTTTCCCACCCCCTTTTCTTTTCGCCTTTCACTTGTTTATTGATTTTTTTTAAAAAAATGATCAATAAGTAAAATTTAAAAACAAGAACTGAACTGAGAGTTTTGGTGCCTAAATAACAGGTGAAAATGTTAGAAATAAAAACTAAGTTAATATTGGTAGCTTGGGGGAAGATTAGTAAACAGCCTGCCTCTTCGCTGGCCTGACCTCACATTGCCTCCGCTACATGAAGTGAGGAAAATAGCTGCCAAAAAGAAGGGTTTTTCAGCGGCGGTCCACAGTTTGTGCAATTCACCTGTCCCCATGGTTGGCATTGCCAAACTTTCTAAATTTTAAAAACCATGCCTTTTTTTTTTTTTTTAATATTCAAAGCCGCTATTTCCTTGGCTATTGATCTAACTTTGGCTTTATTCTGTAGCATTTTTTTAAAGTAAGAGTTTATCTTGTGCTTTCGTCCACATTTTCAGGTTAAGGCATAAGCCAATCTGTCAACCACCGAGGCAGGAATGATACAGAAGTGCAAGAAATAAACAAATCATAAATAGTTAAGTTAATAAACAGAAAGCTTGTTTGTGCAACTTCTCTGTGCCCTCCCTTCAGATGAAACAAGAGAGCTGGCATTTGTTCTTCAATTGCTAGGATGACCTCATGATCAGGCCTGCTGTAGACCACAGCTTGCTGGGCACACTGCCACAAAATCCTAGTGGTGAGACATCATTTGGACCTGGCTAGGCTCTGTCCTGCTCGCCCTTGCATAACGTGGACATGGTTACCTGCAGAAGAAGCCGCTCATCCCCAACAATGGATGATTTACTCCAATCAATCACCTCCGAAAATGGTAGCTCCCACCCGTTGCTGAGCAGGACCGGGATGCAAGCAGCCTGGATCAATGAGAGAAGAGGACAAGCATCACAAGGATGCAGGAGAGAAGGGAGAAAATGACCTGGGAGCATTAGGTTCAAGGGATCTTCTCTGAACAATGCAGTATTTCAAGGATGTGGTACTTATCCCTATCCGGTTTCCTTTGCCGGGGGGGGGGGGTGTCATTAAACTGTTATCAGCATTTTGTAATACTTGCATACATTTGCAAATATATTAATTATCCTTCCCCAGTTTTGCCCCTGAGACTACAATACTACAACTCCTGGAATTCCCAGACAATATGATTCACTGATAAGGAAAGCTGATCTAGACTGAGAACCAGCTTAACACTCCAAGAAGTAGGTCAAGATTAGGTATGTTACTGGGCTCATCCTCATGTTCCAATAGAAGAGAATATATATAGCTCAGGGTTGAACTGTGGAGTCCTTGGTGCTCTCTGAGCTTGGTGGTTTGCTTGCAGACGTTTCATTACCCAACATCATCAGTGACTTGTACTGATGACATTACCTAGTTGGGTAATGAAACGTCTGCAAGCAAACCACCAAGCTCAGAGAGCACCAAGGACTTCATCCTCATGTCCCCAACTGTGGCACAAAGGCACCTCTGTCATCACTTTTTTTAAGCCATGTCCTAATGAGGTTGCCTTCATCTCATATCCAGACCACAGCTGAGGCAGCTTAAAGTCATCTTGAGCGGTTCCCATTTTAGTGTTGTTTTCCCTCTTCTCCTGATACAACTGTAGCTGTGGGAATGATCTAGTAAGCTCTATCCACAACATGGTTGATGATACAGTTTGGGATTGGTATCTGCCCAGCTTTGATTAGTTTCTGGGCACTGCCTTCTGCAGCCATCTCAGTTCGGTGGCAGGAGAGACTGGACTTCTGCAAAGGTCCAGTGCCCGGCACTGTCAGCTCTTACATGGGCTCCTTTTATACACAGTTTAGTGCTCTTTTGAAAGACTGCTGGACCTGTGTTTAAGACAGCCCTGTGCTGCGCAAGTAAATTTACAGCAGGAAAGGAAGCTGGGTTCTGACACTTGTGTGTTGTTGGCTCTGTCGCTAATGAGTGCATGACAGGTTTTTTTGCTGCTTCTGCCAACAAGAAGTTTCACATGGCTATATATTTTACTATTTTTATTATTGGCAGTGGAAAGCCAGTTTGATGTAGTGGTTAAGGCACCAGGCTAGAAACTGGGAGACTGTAAGTTCTAGTCCCACCTTAGACATGAAGCCATCTGGGTGACCTTGGGCCAGCCACCCTCTCTCAGCCCTAGGAAGGAGAAGGCAAGGGCCAACCACTTCCAAAATCTTGCCAAGAAAACTGCAGGGACTTGACCAAGCAGTTGCCAGGAGTCAAGACTGACTGACTTACACACACACGCACACAATAATAATCGGCAGTGGCACTCTTTTGTCTATTTCTATGCTGTTTTGCCCACTCTGGAGGCTACTTGGAGCCAGTCCAACTCCAGCAGTGCCAGTTCACTTGTTACCAATTGCTCCTTCCTAGTTTCTTCGGCCCCCCTCCTCTGTCCCTCTTACCTGTTAGCCCGGCTATTTCTGAACCAGGTCTAGCGCTGTTTTGAAACTGTGGCGGAAGTGGAAGGGAGCTTTCCCAGCACCTTGCTCAGTGCAACCCCTCCTCCAGGTCTGTGACCTGTCAGTCAGGCTATTTCTGAAATTAGGTCTAGCACTCTTGTCATGCTAGCAAATTCACTTAAAACAAGGATTTCATCGGATTGTTTCATCTAGTGGGGAAATGAGAGGGGGGCTCTGGAAAACTGGAACAATTTTGGAAAGACAGCTCTCAAGAATTATTATTATTATTATTATTATTATTATTATTATTATTATTATTATTATTATTATAGTTGGTTGCACAGTCAGCCAGATCTTTAGACTGGATTTGGCATTTTTGTCTACCTATGGAGTCCTTCCCAAGGACCTGGGATGGGCAGATGTTGTTGCTTAATAATATTAAAGGTATCATCGCAGGATGTAACATGCAGGATATAACAGGGTGTAAGGATGTTGTTGTTATTATTATTATTCTTTTCATTATGTTGTTATAAATCTTGATACACTGTACTGTTCCAATACAGGGATGTTGGTATAATATGAATAAAGATTATTAACATCCTATTATTTAGACAGCTTAGAATACTAAAGGAAGGGAAAGAAAAATATTCCATCAATATTAATTACAATTTAGGAGGTCAGCATTACAAGCATAGAATGATTTGGCTTTTTCATCCACAGTTTAGTATTAACATTGAAATAAGAACCACTACAATTCACATAGAAATCGTAGTGGTTCTTTTTTCAATGTTAATACTCAACTTTGGATGAAAAAGGTTGTATAACAGAGGTTTCAATCTTCAACGGATTACTTAATATTAACATTTCTGTTGTATTGTTACTATATGTGTGTGTGCATGTGTGTGCGTGTGCGTGTCTGTACATATACACATATACACGTATACACACACATACATACATATATATTTACAAGAAGTAGAAATAACTTTCAAAACAATTTAAGCCTGTGACGGAGAGCCAGTTTGCTGTACTGATGAAGGCACCAGGCTAGAAAGCAGTAGATGGTGAGTTCTAGTCCCACCTTAGGCACGAAAGCTGGCTGGGTGACTTTGGGCCAGTCCCTCTCTCTCAGCCTAGTCCACCTCATAGGGTTGTTGTTGTGGGGAAAAGAGGAGGAGGAAGGAAGGAGTATTAGGTATGTTCACCACCTTGAGTTATATATTAAAAGGTGGGATAAAAATCTAGTAACATAACGTACCTGCAAAGCCTCCAGGAACCGGAAGGATCCCAAACGTCGCCCTCGGGGGATGATACAAAAGGTAGAGTTGTGCAACAGTTCCTGATAATCAAACCTGGGAAAAGATTAAACAAAAAGTTTAGAAAGTAGTTGCAATTGCTCATTGCTCTTGTTCTTTTCCCCTAGTTTATAAGCTGAAAAGGTTGGGGCTTTGGGGAGCAAATGAAATGAATCCCTTCTCATTACAGATGGGCATACTAGGCTCTGGGTTTCCCAGTGGTCTCCCATCCAAATACTAATCAGGTCCAACTTGGTTAAGCCAAGAAAGTTTGCCCTCCAGCAGTGCTGGATTATCATCAACATTGCTTCCAAGCCAATCACATCCTGTCCTGCCGAGGCATTTGTACTGCGATGGGTTTACACTGAACATCCACTGGGAGCAGTGTTGTCCAAACTTGGCCACTTTACGATGAGTGGACTTCAACTCCCAGAATTCCCCAGCCAGCATGGGGAATTCTGGGAGTTGAAGTCCACTCATCTTAAAGTGGCCAAGTTTGGACAACACTGACTTGGAGTCTTGGAGCCACTCCTTGGGATGTAGAAACACCTCCGGATAGGCCTGAAGTGGGTCTGTTTCACACATCCTTCTTTTGGCATCTAAGCACAGCATGGCACAAAGAGTGGATCTGGGGCCTGGCGAGGGTCTGACACAGAAAGCCCTGTGTGCCAAAACTGACACCGGCGGAGGACAGAAATTTCCACTCCGTTCTGTTAAAGAGGCTGACTTTTCCCTCACCACACATGTACAAACATTCTAAGTAATGAGAGGAAGAGAAACCACAAAACGCCTTTGTATATGGGATGATTTCCCCCAGGATGTGCACAAGGCGATTTTGCCATCAGACCTCCCGTTTGACTCACAAACAGGAACAAAGATGTTTTTGCACACTGCCGACGGTGGCTCCCGCTTCAGTCAGCTTTGGGATCTGCCCATAAATTCTATCTCATTTCTTACTTCCAGAGATTTATTAGTCACCCTAGAACCCAACCATACAGCAAAAAGATAAAATCCATATCAAATCAAAGGAAGAACATCATAAAATGAATTGGGGCGGGGGGGGAGGGCAGAGGGACAGCAATTGTCGAAAAAACAGCAGAAGCTGAAAGAGGCATCTTAAAATCTAAAACTATCGTGGAAGTACAAGTTTCCCAAAACACAGTGTAGCAGCCAAAAAATAAGAGGAATTAAAGGACCAACAAAGTGGAAAGATCCTCACTAAATGCAGAAAAGGATAACAAGGGAGGTGCCAGGCAGGTCACTCTGAGGAGGATATTCCATAACTTTGCTTAATTGAGGTCCTTCAGAAGAGTTCCTTCGAATGTCTTCCCTTTGTATTGACTGAGAGACAGTGTAGTATACAACTGAAAAGGACTACTCTCAAGTAGGCACTCACTACCTGGGTGCAGGGTGAGGCCTCTTGCTGATATGGGAAGCTGTGGTCCCAATCCACGTACAGCTTTAAAAAACAGCCAAGCCTTTCCCAGTCTGGCCCTTCTAAATACGTCGGAACTAAAGTGCTCATTCTAAGACGTTCTCCTGCATTTTTTTCTTACCAGCTCTAATTTCCTTCAAAGAAGAAGAAGAAGAAAAAGAGGATTCTGGTCATTCTTCTGCAGGGAGTGTGACAGACTTGCACCATTTGGTGACAAAGAAGGCAAGAGATGTGGATGACGTGAATGTCCTTTCTTTCATTGTAGAATCATTTGTCTGGTGATTTGCAACCCTCCTGGCTTCCTATACTGCCATTTAGTTTTTTAATTTGACTGACTGACTGATTTAGGAGCTCAAGGGACTATCTGTTGCGTTTCCTCTTCCTATTTTTCCCCACAACAATGCTGTGAGATAGACTGTGCTGAGAGAAAAGGACCAGTCAAAGCACCTCAGGAAGCTACCATGATAGAGGATGGACTAGAACTGGGTCTTCATGTTCCTTGTCCAACAATGTCATCACAATACTACATTCTCTCTCATTAAATACAAAGGGAAGACATTCGAAGGAACTCTTCTGAAGGACCTTTCGTAGGAGCTGTGTTTTGGTCTCCACTTAGGGACAGTTATGCCCGTGAGAAATTACTGGAGAATTTCTGCTGCCTCTGGAAAAATGGAGAGATTCTGGCCATTCAATTTATCTGGTCATAAATTTGGTGCAGGATTTTGAAAGGCCCTGTGGGCTTCTCTGCCCCTCCCCCCTTTTTTCCTATTAGGCCCAGATTTTCTGAGATGTTCTAGCACAGACCATATATTTTGTTTTCTGCAAAACTTGCACATGCTAATATGCCTCATATCAAATATTCAAGGAGACTGGGATCACAATGTGTTAAGTAAATTCACCTGTGGCGCATAATAGATCTCCTAGAATGCAATAACAGACTTTACGAAACGTCTCCTTCAATAAAAGAAGCCATGTTCTCAATTGCTTGGGGAATATATTTTTCACACAAAGTAATTTATTTAGTATTATGAGATAAAGATGAAAAATCTGTTGCCCTCCAGATGTTACTGAAGTACAGCTCCCATCATTCCTCACATTTGGTCATGGCTGGCTGAAGCTGCTAGATACTGAAGGATAATTAGGTGGGTTGACTTAAAAGTGCAGACCAAATGAAATTCTCCCGTTATGCTTGTCCCTCAAATATCTTCCCCAGTTCATGGTGGTTCTGGAAGAAAGTTTCTGGTTCCTACCACATCTTGGTTTTGGAAGCCTGGAACCTAGCAGCTGCCCATAGCCTTTATGAAGTGCAATGGGATGAAAGAGATCTTTGTGGAAGCTATAAAAGGAGAGGTAAATGCACTGCAGGGTGCCCATAACCACAGTGGAAAAATCCAATATTTGCATTCAGTTTGGACACATCATCTTGTGTGCTCCACCAATCAGCAGCACAGTGGGGCAGAGAGAACAAAGAAGCTAGTGTGATCCCGTGTGGAAGGGTTCTCTCTACTTTAGGGAGGAGGTAGGCCACCTTCTGGTACAAACCTTCAAGAGAAAGTTAAGGTTGAACAGATGGTTGAGCTAAACTCTCCCCGCACTCTGTAATCTCACACTGGCTCTCTAAAGTTGCCAATTTGCCAACATTTGCTGGGTGGACCACCGGCTCCTTCAGACCATGTTAGGAATGTAGGATTTGAACAGTGGCTTCACACCTCAGTCTCCTCAGCCAGCTAAGAGCTAGTTTTGCTCGGCTGCAAAGCTGAGGCATTTTCTTATGCCACAAAAATCCGTATTAAGGCACTCTCTTTACTAGGTCAATTCAAATGTGGTTACAGATATGTGCAAGCACTGGAAATCAATATGTTATGAAAAGTTATGATATTCTTATCCATGATAAATGCAAGGACAGGATAAGAGGCACTGTCCCTATGCCTTTGCAATCTGGCAAAGTGATACTGCAAAGTGATACAAAGGAGACAACCAAAGACGGGAAGGAAACGGAAGCTGGATAAAACAAATGGTACTAAGCAAAACGTAAAATTAAATGGAGAAGGGCAAAATCTCATTTTGATTTCCCAACACTCCTACTTTTTTTTTTTTAAATTTCTGATTCATCTTTGTCTTCTTCCTCCTCTTTTTCTTCATTAAAATAAAATGACTTTTGTTTCGTAGTGACAAGCAAGGGGGTAGAAATCTGCCAAATGGTTTTCATTGTTTTAGGGCATGGACACGTTTCCAAGCCTTATCTGGATACCAGGGTACAATATATGGCAAGACTTGTGACGGTCATTTAAAATAGTGTTTCTCAACCTCAGCAGCTTTAAGATGTGTGGACTTCAACCCCTGGAATTCCCCAGCCAGCATGCTGGCTGGGGGATTCTGGAAGTTGTAGTCCACACATCTTAAAGTTGCTGAGGTTGAGAAATACTGATTTAGAATATCTGCATGGAAGGGAGTTCCATCTTCTAGATCTTTCCTCATACTGGTTGATCTTAGCTAGAGGCAACCTCGTCAGTTTTTCCTTTTTCCCTATGCTTCCTACATCCTAAAATCCAAGCAGAGACTTCTACCCTCAGGAAAAACAGGTCTCACAGGGAATCAAAACTCTCCTGATTTCTCCCATTCTAGTCCACAGTTTTTATTAAAACTAGGCTACTTTTACTGCATTTATTTATGTATTAACTAAATGTGTATACCATCGCAATCTAATGTCTCTGGATAGTGTACATCAACCTCAGCATAAAAAAAGTCCTCCCCATATTAATCCCACCCTCCCAACAGTAATAAAGATGGCAGTGTAGCAACAGCAGGTAGACATCAACTTTCAAAAGACCATTTAAAAATAAAAAGGTTAAGCTTTCTCCTGAATACCAGGAGCAAGGGATTAAGTATATCTCCAGAAACAGCATATTCCATAGTGTTGAGGTCACAACAGAAACATCCTGTCCTCTTACATCTTGTATGGGTGGTACCTAGACAACATTGACATGATGTGCAGGAGATTGATTCTAGACAAGGGGGTCCATGATGTGACCTGGAGCTGTGCCACATAGCTTTATAGGTCACTAGTACTTTAACTGGGCCTGGAAGCCTATTGGCAACTATGAGTAGTGCTGCTACCATAAATGAGATAGTGTTCTGCATTAGCAGATGTTCCCTGCTAGTAGTTTGGCCACTGCATTTGGTACCGATTTTACTTTTGAGTTATCCTCAAGGCAGACCCAAGCAGAGCATCTTGCAGTAGTCCAATCATATAGCATTAAGGACATGAATCTCTGTGTTAAGACCTCTTGATGCAGGTAAGACCATATCTGGAATGCCAGCAGTCACAACTGGGTAAAGGTCCCACTGGCCACGGACTCCATCCCTTGTTCCAGCAGGAACTGCAATTCCAGGAGAACCCAAAATCATGAGCCACTCCTCTGGGGGGAGCACAATCCCAACTAGTCCTAAAATTGGAACCAAAGTTTCATGAGTGCCAAAATGTATAATAAACAGCATATCTGACTTAGCAGAGTTTAATCTGAGGATGTTTCTCCTGTCCAGTCCCTAACAGCCTCAAGACCCCGTGTCAAGACTTCCTTTCTCTTTTTGTATATTATCTAATGAGCTGTGCATAGCTTTCAGAAGAAGTGATTCACAACACCTGGGAACACAAATAAAATTGATTATGTGCTATCAGGTTGGTCCCAACTCTTAGCAACCACATAGAGAAAACTTCTCTAGGATTTTCTGTTTCTAACCTGGCCCTTCAGGTATCCCATCACTGCTATAAAGTTGATCCACCTTGCTGCTGGTCATCCTCTTCTCCTTCTTTCCACCTTTCCCTGCATTATGGACTTCTCAGGGGAGCTGGGACTCCACATAATGTATCCAAAATATGATAGTTCTGTTTAAATCATAGCAGCTGCATCTTTTGTGAGATTTGCATGGCTGCTTCAGAAGCTGCTCCTGGCTGTCTGAGCACACATGGCATATGCACTTTGCTCTGAAAGCTTGGTACAGCTCTATTCTATGACCTTTCCCTGACATTGTTTTTCCCTTGTTCATTTTTAAAATGCTTTTAGTTTTTGAGTTCTTAGCAGCCTTGAGTGTTATGCAGATACCAGAAGGATGAAATATAAATGTTTTTATAAATTAATCAATAATGAATTTCCATGGTGCTTTCAAGTGTTCAAAATACTTCACACCCAGTTCTAACAGTTATTCTACAAAGCAGGATGACCCTGAACTGATGCCTTCCAAATGTATTGGAATTACAACGTTCAAAATTCTCAGCCAGCATGCAATCTGCCTGCTGTAATATCTGGAGGGTGGTAGAATGAAGAAGACTGCTATAAAGGAAATATTTAGTGCAAACAAAATCGTTTGGCTGAGGAAAAAGCAATTTCCCACTTTTAATGTGTTAAGAAGTTCATGACAATCTCTTTAACCTCTATATTTAAACAGATTGTGTTAACAAGCTTACCCTGTTCAATGAATGGACCTATGCATTCATTGTATGTAGACTACCTCAGTGTTTCTCAACCTTGGTGCAGTTGTGTGGACTTCAACTCCCAGAATTCCCCAGCCAACATGGCTGGCTGGGGAATTCTGGGAGTTGAAGTCCAGACATCTTATAGTTGCTAAGGTTCAGAAACACTGGACTAAGCGAACAACACAGGTTCATATCACACACGAAGCCATAAACCAGAGTTCCCCAAAGTGGTCACTATCAACTCCCAAAGGTCGATGGGACTATCTAAGGGGTCAATGTTATTATTATTAGTAGTAGTAGTAGTAGTACTATTAGTTGAAGTATTATTTATTTAATTATTTTCATATAATAAATGTTGGGGGAATCGATGAACAATCTGAAACTTCATCAAGGGGTTGATGAGGGGAAGAGTTTGGGGACCCCTGCCATAAACAAAAACTAGTCAAGGTTTCTGTGTCGATTTAAAGGCAGCCATCAGATTTGTAACAGACCTGATTATCGTGTGAACACAGTTAGAAGGTATGAAATACAGAGCCTATGTCAACAAAGAGTTTATCCCCATAGACAAAAACACACACACACGGACATCTTTTTAAAAGGAGGGTAGGCTGGGGGGACTTGGGCCATTTTAGTTCATTCCAAAGGTGAGGTGTTTGTAAACATGGACAGAGGACTGGGACAAGCTGAGCAGGGAAGTGCAGCAGGAAAGCTTGGGTGACATCCGTGCAGCTGTGATCAGAAGCAGCAAACAGCCTGTGGCTGGATGGATGGAGAACAAGTGTCAGGTGGCTGGAGAGCATCCAGCCTTCCCTGAAACTGCCAGTTCTTTGTCCCACATATGGTACCACAATTCTCCCACCATGCTTGCAGTGAACTAGCTACACCGTTGGCAGAGCCAGCCTGGATTTATTTCGGCATCCTTCTTGGGGCTTTTGGCTGGAGCTGCTCACAGCCTGTCCAAGCCTGTCCTATGGGGCATCGTGTGCAAGAGAAAAAGAAGACCCACTTTAAGGGGATATGACTCCAGCCCAGGACCCCACGAGCCACACACAGGAATTTAGGATGAGCAACAAGAGTCAATGGGAGTCAAGTGAGTACAAATGGAATAAAATAAAGAAATAAGCCACAGACATTCTAATATCCAACCATGCTGTTCCCTCGCAAGGGCTTTCTAAAAGTGAAACCTCATCAGGAAGGCTGGTTTGAATTTCAAATTTTCTTTCAAAGGGGGAGGATTGTAAAGCTTCAGCATATGAATTTATACAACTGGCTGAATCCAGGATAATAAACTACAATTCACATAACTTGCCACACCAAACAAAGAAACAATACGATGCTTAACACAAGCATTAACATTGGCCTGGTTCAACCAACGTTAAAATGCATTGGCTATTATACACTGAACAAGCCTACCCAACCTCGTTTTAGCATGGCTTGACTTTTCAGGGGGAATATCTGAAATAATCTGTGGGTAGTTATTATTGCAACCCCACTGGTCAACCATATTCATTCTTAAATGGAACAATGATCAACTGGAACATACCAGGTAAAAATGACTACAAAAACACCAGGACTCTTCCTATTACAAATGAATGCATACTTCAAACTAGCACTACCTATTTCTTCTTCACCATCCCTACCATCTTCCATCTGCCCCTTGCAGAACTCTGTTGCTTTTAATAGATGTTTGACAAGCACAAAAATCAACTAGGGACATTTTTCTTGTAGATAAAAGTTGAACGTTTCACTTGCTGAACTTCTAACACTCTTGTAACTGCTGAAATTTCAGCCTTTTGGCAGTTGGCTCTCAACAAATAACTCTGATGGACCATAGCACTTCGTGGTGGTGGTGGTGGTGGTGGTAATAATAATAATAATAATAATAATAATAATAATACTCCTGGTTTACAACATGGATCCTTGAGTCCAAGAGTAATTAACCCGTGTGCCAAGATGAAGTTTACGTAATGAAATATCTTTCTCTCCATACAGAGATTGTGGCTCAATTTGAGGGCATTCTGTACAAAAGTACAAGGGCTCAATTTCTGCAAGACCTTATTTTCCAGGGGGAGTATTCTGCCCCCAAAGAGTTCTTGTGATTTGTGGCTCAATCCAAAGCCTTGTCCAACTTCAAATAAGAACGGCGGCAGCAGCAGCAATGGTTGCTAAACCAGCTTTGACTTTTCATGCATTTTTAGCTGAAAGGAAGAAGGGCCTCAAATTCTTTCGGAACCACAACAAGCCCCAAGGAGACTGAAAAAAAGAACTAGGCTGCCTTTTAAGAAGAGAGACAAGAAGCAAAGCAAATACTGCTATCCCCCAGCTGAGGATAGAAGTAGTAAGAGTTTCTTCTCTTAATCCTGTAGATGTGTGAGGACTATCAATCCCAACATGCCCAACCAACATAGCAATGCTCATACTGGTTGGCAATTCAGGGAGTTGAATTCCCAGTACACTAGGAACATACCAGTTGGCCCATGTTGGTTTTGTTCACAAGAAACTGAGTTCAAACAACCAACTCCCAAGTCTAAGTCAACTACAGAATTTCCTGCCTCTCACTGTATTGTAACTTGGAGTCACCTATGCTGGTCTATGATCATAATAAAGATTTCATTTGAGTCACCAACTACTTGGCAGTATTACTACAGAATCATATAGTTAGAAATGTCCTCAAAGATCATCTAGTCCCATCTCCTGCTAATACAAGAAATCCATGGCTATAGCACCCATGATAGGTAGATAGCCAGCTTAAAAATCTCCAAGAAGATTTCTAATATCTTCCTAAATCGTTTGTTCCACTGTCAAATAGCTTGCTTTATCAAAAAGTTCTTCCTCATGTTTACCCCAAATTCTTTCTCTTGCAATCTATTCTCACTGGTTCAGCCCCAATTATTTTAGAGCAACAGAGAAGACATATGCCCCATCATCCATGTGCCTGACTTCTAATATCTGAGGATAGCTTTGTTTTTCCAGCTAAACATATCCAACTCCATCTATTTTTCTTCACATTAACTTCACCTCCATGCCCCTTACCAGCACAGAAAATCACTAGTATATTTTAACACAATGGGTTGCTTCTGCCATGAGGTCTGATGATGCCACTAGCTTAAACAATTATCCAAGGACACTCACTCTGATGACACAGCTAGGAATCATTATGCAAAGAGAACCCAAGGACAGACTCACCCATCTTCTTAGAAGAGATCAGCACCCTCTCTTTTACACCAAAAGCACAGGAGGAAGAAAGCCAAAGTTAAATGCTTTGAACTGCCTATAAATAATTTCCACATTTGAAAGCAAAATTACTTGCCAGAATTCCAGTGTTATCACTGCAAATAACTTCCTAAAAAACTTATTAATCTAAGTTCTGAGAAAATCATTTCTTGCTCTTCTTCTCCAATCCTGATATGTTGCTAGAGTGACCTGAAAAAACAGCTTTAAAAGAAGAGGCACCCATATACACATAGACCAGGATCTAAAATTACCTGGTTGCACCCCAGACCTCAAAGCATCCAGTCTCCAGAGGCAGGGGGCACAATCCATGATCCCCAGCAGCAGCTCTACAAAGCCTTGGACCTACCCTCAAACCCTTTCCAAAACTTACCAAGTTTTGACGAGTTTAATATAACCAAAACAATTAAATATATCAGGAACTGTTTGGATTTAATTAATTTAACTTTAAATGCAATTAAATGTGAATTAAGATAAAAGCTTTTGTCCTATTCCCTAACACACCACTCAAAGACTAAAGTGAAGCCCATTCCAGAAACATTTCCATAGCCCTGAACTACCGAAAATATAGAGATTACATTAGCACAAATTATCCAAGGAAATTAAAGATCCAGTGAGTACATTCACACAACATACTCAGTTTGATTTGTTGTGTGAAAATAGGTGGCTTCAGCATGTTGTGTGAAGCCAGAGCCCTTACTGGGTTGGTGATTGAATATATTGTGTGAATTCAGAAAATGGGCTAATTAAGTAACCAAGTTAATAGTCTTGTGTGAACTCAGACAATGTGTCTGAAAAGGCAAGAGGTGACAATCACTCTTTGTAACCATTCTGCGATGCAGAATACTCTTTTCTGTTCAACACTTTTGCTTGTACACCTTCCAAGAGAGATCTCTTGCAAAGGAGCTGTTTGGAGAGGTAGAAGTTGGCAGGAAGGACACTAAAGACAGCTGATGTACGCAACCCTTTGTCCTCAACAATTCCCAGAATTCACAGGAGTTATGGTCTCAGTATATCTGGAGAGTTTGGAGTTGGTGAAAACCCCAGATACACATAGGGGACCTCTTTAGAAGGGATTAGATGTTTTTTACTCTGAAAGTATTTGCCTTGGCCCTGATAATCTTGCTCATTAAGATTTCAGAAAACTTAGGCTAATCAGAGCATAAGAAAGTTGTTCACTTTCACTGGATCAGCTTTCAACCCTCATCGGTTGGAAGACATGTGATTCTTTTAGTCTGTGGGACTCTGTTCATATCTTAAGTCTTCACTTACCAGGGATGATGGAAAACGTATATCTAGGCCAGTGTTTCTCAACCTGGACAACTTTAAGATGGGTGGACTTCAACTCCCAGAATTCCCCAGCCAGCATGGCTTGCTGGGGAATTCTGGGAGTTGAAGTCCACCCTTCTTAAAGTTGTCCAGGTTGAGAAACACTGATCTAGGCTATGTCTAAATTGTAACATTACTCATGCCCTGTATGCCACTAATCTGCACGAATGATGGAAAAGATGCCAGGGGAAAGTTGTGATAAGTGGATGAATTTTATACCCAACCAAGATTATTTATTATCTAATCTGTCACGGAAGACTTTCCCATCACTAGCCTCCTGAACTGGAGATGTTCAAAATACGCATGAATGGTATACTGTACGACAGAGGCTTCCAAACTTTCTTGGTTCACAGGTCTATTAGTGTTGCAAAGATACGACATCGCAAAACCCAGCTTCACAAATGGACATTGTAAAAATGTAAAATATCTCACAGTGACCCTGCATGTTCCATGTGCCATGGTGCACAGTTTGAGAATCATGGGTATATTTATTTTATTTTATTTATTAAATTTTTCAACCGCCCATCTCCCCCCAATGGGGGAACTCTGGGTGATTCACAACAAACGTTAGACCATAAAAGAAATAAACACATAAAACCTTAAATTAAAACATTACTAAAAAGGAGAAGGAGAGACCAAGAGGATGAAAAACCTGAGGTTGAAGGCAGAGGCCTCTATGGGTATATGATATTCCATTCAACTGAAGACTCCTCCAATGCACTTGCAGATGTGTCACAAATCAAGTTCAATTCAGAACGGAATACTGTACCACAAGCCTACATGTTTGCAAGGTTTAGACCTACTTCTGTGCAGGAAGAGGCAACGATTTAGCACAGAAGTGTCTTATTTGATGGAGAAAGGACTGGAGAAACAACATGGAACTTTGCTTCTATACATGAGCGCAGTTGCAAAATTGTTATACGCGCAAAGATGGAAGGACTCACAAATACCTACAGTAGAAGAATGGATTATTAAATTAATGGACTTGGCTCAAATGGCCAAGTTAAAAGCGTTAATAAGAGATAATACTGTTTCTGAATTTGTCTCCTCATGGCAACCCTTCTTAGATTACGTGCTTGGGTGGGGAAAAAACGAAGCTTTGATTGTGGGATTTCACAGTTCGATGGTTTGCGCTGATAGAAATAATGTGAATTTGGATTAATTAGTAGTAAGAGATTATCTTTTTTTAAATCTCTACTCATATCTGTATCGGAGAAAGTCACTTTCCATTTCATCTTTCTATCTGTTCTCACCACCTTAGTTTTTGTTTTTTTCTTTTAGTTCTATCTTTCTTTTCTATACTTTCTGATTTGTATTTTAACTGTGCTTTTTATATATCTTAATAAACGTTTTAATAAAAAAAAGAAATGTCTTATTTCAGAATAAGAAATCACAGTGATTTCTCGTAGGTTAAGAGAAAGACGCAATCAAGCAGAGCATGGCATGGACCAAAATAAGCTAAAATGCTTCTCTTTGATGTGCTAGCATTCAAAATGTCAGTGTTCACCTCGGGGAAGCGTTTGAACACCCAATCCAAACTTTTCATAAAGTCTTCAGTGGCACAGGCCGATAAAGGTTGCACCAAGCGCTATTTCTCCACCCTTCTCAGGTTCTTGTTCCCTGAGGCCGTCGCTGACAGTCTCTTCTAAATGAAATGCTAATGGCCATGCAAATGATCCCAAACTAACTTGCAGATTGCCAAAGGGGCAAAACCCTAATCCTAGGGGAATTACTATGGCATTATTATTTTATCAAAGAAGCAAAGCAGGAGCGTGGCATTTTGCAAACTCAGGTGGGATTCTCTGACCTGGCAGATTCTTTCATTGCATAGGATGGATGAATCCACATCAGTACGGCAACCTAATGACGTCAGGAAAAAGAATCTGCAGAAAGAGTTATCTGTGCATTCATATACACGGTATCAGACGAAGTAACTCTTCTGTAGTTTTTTTTTTTTCCTCAACTGTTCATTGGACCTGATGGGAATTGATTTCATTTTAAAAGGGGGAATAATATAACAGCAACTTTGTCATTATCAGGATGTGGTATTCTTCCATGTTCTTTAGTTCCAAGGTATTTGAGGGGTATGCGGGTATCCTGTCTTTCACTGATCAATAATCTTGAAAAAATCCACAGTCTCACCTTCACCTCTGTTGCTTCCCTTAACCTCCAGCATGGAACTGTTTCAAATCAAGAAACGAGGGCAAATCATCAGATTCCCACACCCATTTTCCATGTCTCTCCTTAATACCGATGCATTTTAACCCTACGGAACATCCTAAAGCTAAAATGCATTGTTTTAAAGCATTTTGGCAGCCCCCATTAGTGACTATGATTTTGTAGTAGTAGTAGTAGTAGTAGTAGTAGTAGTAGTAGACATGTCCCCTACATTGCCTTCTCACAAAATGCCATGAAATGGCACAACTTTCAGATTGATCTGGGGAAAATACGGTGGTTGCCAACTCTTGGCTCCCAAATGGAGCTTAGTCTCTGATACTAATAAGGTGATTCTGTTGCGCAGAGTGCAGCAAAAATCCCATAAATCCTGCTCTCAGGAATATTACACATCAGCATGAGAGCTTGCAAGTAGCAATGTCCATATTTTGGTCCTCAAAGAAAATCCAGTCAGAAAATATAAACTAACTGGTCTTTATTGATAAAAATGCAAAACTTCACAAACTGCAAGTTGCATACAAAATATAGAATATAATAAAGATTTCTTCTCATATTAGCTTCCAAGACTTATCACTGCAAAGCCTCTACCTAAAAAACACTCTCAGAGAAGAGGTTCACTACTTGGTTACTAGGTAGGACTACATAACCTATAAAAACCTACATGGTTAACTGTACAAAGCAAAACGCACTCTGAATCTACTGGGCATTTGAGCCCTCCCCTTATATTGCTAATATGACACCCCCACTGAATAACTAACACACACACATACAGTAGGTGGCAGTGAAAATCATAACAGAATCACAAGATACTTTGTAGTCTCAACACCCGGTGTTGTATAGCGAACGGGATGACCTTTTTCCCATGAGAAAATCCTGATAGATTCTACTTCAGAAAGAAGATACGCAACCCCCAAAATTTACCAAAATACCCCACTTCTGGCTGTGTTGCCTGCAAGTAGAAAACAGAAAGAAGTTTCAGCACACTCTTAGATTATACAAAAGAGACAGAAGAGAGAGAAAAATGTTCACTAGGGCTTGAACTTGAGAATACTTGAGAAACGTTGCAGCCGTTTTCATGAGCTGCATTTATGACGACTCATTAAAGTAGCTAGGCCTTTTTCTTTCCCCAAAAGGAGGAGGAGGAGCCTGAAAAAGAGACACAGCTCTTTTTAAGAGATGCAGACTCACACTCCCACATATTCTGAAGCAAGTCTTCTAAGTGATTTTCAAAGCATGCACAACTCTAACGTTCAGCAATGTGTAATCGAGGGATGAAAGCATTCCAGCCATAGTCATGGGAGTCAGAGGAGGGCTGCAGAGACTTGTTCTTTGTGTTTCTGGTCAGGTTCTGCACTTGCATGTCAAAGATTAGGTCTTTGGCACCTATTTTCAAAGTTAGAAAATAATTATCTGTGTGCCTATCATAGATGTGTACATACATCAATGCCTCATACATGCATACCAGCAAAGCACTATCAGGCCATTGTCTGCAACAGACTTTGAGTTGCAAGAGCCAATTAAAACTCAGTTCATTCTGCAAGACTTCAAGATTCTCAGGAAATCTCATTTGGTCTATTTATTTCACAGGATACAGAGTTTACACATCCATGTATATCTTGCCTGGCTAGACTGACGAGTTCCTATTTGGAAATGGAACACTCACTGAATTGTCTGACTCTCTGTGCTTTCGATGCATCTGCCTTATTATATGATAATTTTAGCAAAAAAAAAAATCATGTGATTTGCTGGCCTTGGAATATCCCTAAGCATAGCACCCCTCCCAAGCCCTCCCCCCTCTTAATTCAATCCTAAGCAAACAAATCTGGAGCTACAAGAGCGCGTGGGAGAAGCAGCAAAATACGCTCGGCTACTTCAGGCAAGATGTAGAAAAGAATCACAGCTGGAATCTCCTTGCACACAACCGAACCAAGCCTAAACGTCTCTATTCCAGTAAAGAGAAAGCTGAAGCTGAGTATTTCAAAAAAAAAGAATTCTCCCAGGTATGCTGGCCTAATTAACAATGCACTTTTTTCTTTTTTTTTAATATGGGGGAGTATTAAAAAATGAGATTTCCCCATTATGGTATCTTAAAGTGACACAGATATCCAACTTAAGAGGATAGATAGAGACAGACAGACATCCACACAGACAGACATCCACACACACACACACAATAAAGCTGTATAAAATGAAAGCTATATATAAATAAATACCTCTGCTTATTTCACCTGTTTCTTTTGAATTTTTTTTTAAACAAAGCAAAATATACCGACAATTCTGAATGGCAGCAGCTCCCCCATCTCTTAAGCAAAACCATGCCTCTTTCTCATCCTCTGGAATCAGATCCCTTTAACTAGGAAGATGCCAAAGATTATATTTGGCAATTTCTGCATCCAGAGTGTGTGCTTCCTGTCTTCCATGACAATCTCCCTCTTCAGACAGTTAGATGCTATGCATACGTTCTTCAAGATGATTACGAACAAACACATACAACTTTCTTAATTTAACTGCATCCTTTGAAAAACAGTAAGGGCTATTTTCACTTTCCGTGCATCTCCAATTTATTCCAGTCATAACTAGCCTTGAAATAATCCTAGGAATTATCTTGAAGATGCTGAGAATTTTCATTTAAAGATCCTTGCTGCTTTGTATAGAGATGTGATGGTTAAACTGATCATAACACCTAAAAATGTATAGTTTGTTCTTATCCTTTCCCCAGCCAGATGCCTCTAGATATGTTAGACTCCAACTCTTATCATACTCAGCATGCCAGATGAGAATTATAGGAACTGTAGTCCCAAACTTCTAGAGGACATCCTAATAGGAGAGACTGCTCTTAAATTCAGTACTTGAAATGTACTATATATAAATACAGTAAATAATAATATTTGATGCAGAAGTCATCAAGGTCTCCAGGGCTTACTTTCATCCCCCAGAACAAAGAGAGATCGCGCATACTTAGAGGGGAGGAGAAGGAAATTCATCTCTCTCTGCTCTCACCCCCAACAGGAGGCTCAACCATATTAAGATGCAAACTAGACATCAAGAATCTCTCATCTCAGAAATACCTAGCGTGAGGTCAGCAGTTAGCCCCCTTCAATCAGAACTTATTCTTTCCCTCTGCTTGTCTCTTCATCCGATTCAGTGTGTGGCTCTTGATCTGATTCCATCTGCCTTCCTACTGTGCGTCCTGCACACATCCCAGAGCAAATCTATTGGAAGGGATGTTTTCATTAAAGAGCCATATGGCTGCTTTTAAGCATTATTCCGATTTCTGCAGGTGGTTGGGCAGAAGGTAAGCAAATCTGGTGGGTTTCTCCTTTTGGAGGAACCAGCTGGTGCAGAAGAAATACCCTTGGCTGCATCTGCAAGTGAAACACAATTAGCAGGAAGAAGACTCACTAGGGACTATTCAGAAATAACTCTCCCCCCACTCCCCAGTAATTCCAGAAGACCTCTCCTATTACTGAATAATGATTACTTTTTCCCAGTTATTTACTCTGGCTATACTGTCATAACTCTATTTAGAGCAAAGCTGCTTAATAAAAAGTGGGGAGAAGAAACTTCCACTCTTTCGAAGATCTAGAGAGCTCCACACAAATGGCTGAACTGCTAAGGAACCACCAGTTCACAAAGCTGACCAACGGACCATGGATTGCAACCGGCTGTCTGCCTCAATATCATCCACTTCCTTTAAATCAGCAGGGAAAAGAGCAACTTTTGCAAACAAAAAGATCAGGCAAATGCATGGTGGCTGCATTAGTCTTTTAAGTGGGAAACAAGGCAGGATGACAAGAAATGCTTAAGATCTCAGGAAGGGTGTTAGGCTCCTTGGCAGGTGTCTAAAACCTAAAGTAATTCTTTTCAATGCACAATTCTCACACTTGGTTGAGCAACATTTATTGAGAAGAAAGGGATGGGAGTCAAGACCTCTGCAATGGGACTACTTCCCACCTAAAATCAATATATAACCCAAAATGCATCAGGCCAACTGCTCTCTTGTGAACCAGTGAAGCTTCTCACTGATAGCCAAGGATCCTGCAGCAAGTTGTTTATATCAGTGTTTCTCAACCTTGGCAACTTTAAGATATGTGGACTTCAACTCCCAGACTTCCCCAGCCAGCAAGCTGGCTGGGGAAGTCTGGGAGTTGAAGTCCACATATCTTAAAATTGCCAAGGTTGAGAAACACCAGTTTATACCACATCTGTTGGATCCCTACCAACCCGAGAACTAGTCATTCCATGTGATAGGCAACTCTTCTGGATATGTAAGTAAAATCTGGAGGTCCAGAAAATGACACGTAGGAATGCAACAGTAGGGAATTACAGCCTACAGTTGAAGCGCAGTTGTGGATGAAGAAATATTGGAAGGAAAAAGGTAGAAGGCCAGCATGGTGAGATTGGAGGATGAGCAACCTTTTTGAAAGCTAATTGTTTGCCCTATCATTGTAAAAAAATGTAGAAGTACCCTTAAGGAAGGTATGAAAGAGATGTTAAGGAGGGACTCGGACAAGTCCAGAGATTGAATGAAGAAAGTGTTAGAAGGAAACTCAAAATAATCCCGCCTTGATTTTGCTCAGAATAAGTTGGGACAGAGAGAAATGAGAATGGGCTTTCAAGATTCTGTTCTTATATCCCATTATAATAAAGCAGCATTCTTAGAATCCTGCTGTGTCTGTTCCTTGACCTGGCCTACCTCAAAGGGCTGACAATTATGACCTTGCCTCCCTATCAGACCTACTAACTTAGCCTTCCTCCATCTGATTTCTTCCAGATGCGTGAGGGCTACAAGGCCAGGATCCCCACTTAGCACGGCCAATGTTGTTTCAGTCCTGCTCTTCACCCTTTTATCACACTACTTCCTCCCTGTTGTTTATTTGCCCACCCTGACAACCACACAGACATCCTAAAGATGGTGAAGATCCAGTGCTCACTCTATGAATTCCTGTGTGGACAACTGTAAGCCACCATTGCCAAACCAAAGAGACACAATGAAGGCTGTTAAGCCTACAGAGCAGAAGCCAGCAGCAACAGCAGCATCCAGAGCTATGAAAGGGAACACCTGCCATGTGTGTGTGTGGGAGGGGGGTGGGGGAGAGAATTGACATTTAGGAGACAATTGCTTGGGTCACTTTGAATATAGTCATTTACAAGCGAGTATTGGGCATAATCTTAAAATGAATGCCCAGACAAGGTGGGGAAAAGCAATGAAGTGCTAATTAGCAGCCAGGGGTATTTTTAAAATCTTGCAAGCAGCAAAGAAGACATTGCTGTGGATCTGGCAGCTATCTGATGACATATGTGGTGCATTCAAAAAAAGCATTTCTGTTCATATTGCAGCCTCGCCGAGCATCTCAGCTCTTGGCAAGACGATCGCTCGTCTCCTCTTTGCAATGATGCGTCTTTGCCTTCTCTTGGGCCTTTCATGCAAAAATACACAGATACGAAAAATGCACCACCAGACGTGCTTGGGCTTAATGTACTGAGATATAAATCAAGATGCAGATTTTTTTAAATTAATGAATTCATCTATTTTTCTCAATATCCTTTCAGTACCTCACCCTGCTATCAGTATTTCTTCCCAGCTGCAAACAAGATCCAGAGGAAGAGGGAGAAACGGTACATATATGAGAAAACCACTTAATCATTCCAGGACTAAAGTGGAGTCTTGATTTATTTTTTTGATTTGTATCCTGCTTTTTCTCCAAGGAACTCAGTTATCACGTGCAGATGTCTCTCTCCTGCATCCTATATTTTATCCTCATTAAAATAGTGACTGGGTTCACACATTAGGCTAAGTTGTGGTCTGTTTAACGCAGTGTTTCTCAAACTTGGCAACTTTAAGATGTGCGGACTTCAACTCCCAGAATTCCCCAACCAGCATGCACTGGTTTAACATCAGTATATTGTTTAAACTGTATTTTAGCATTTGATCTTGAAAGTCAAAACGGTACAGTACCCCTCACACCAGCATTAGCCTACAGCTCACACCACAAGATTTCCTAGTTTGGTCCTCATTCCCACCGCAGCTCATATGGGTAAACTTCCTGATGGATCGATCCGGCACCTGTATCTACCTCTCATGAAATAGCATCGTTGGAAGCTGCTCCTTTTTGATCCAGTTCTACACGGCCAATGACAGCTGGTCGCAGGCTTCCATCAACACACACAAGGCCGTTCTTCCCAAGCCAGCGGATTCCTTCCAGCTGAGCAGCACTGCCCCAAATGTCCTTGCTGTTGGTTGCTAAGAAGCCACACAGCTGGGACCCTCACTGGGACCAGCTTCTGCGCTGTAATGCTGCACCGCAACTCCAGTCCTGGCAAACGAAGGAGATCTCTCGGACATACGCAGCCTTTGGCAGCCTTTCTCTGATGCTCTGACAGAGGCATTATCTCATCTGGCTGGTTTTACACTCCACAGGAGATCCAAAAAACAAAGCTTAGCTTGCAGATTAACTGATTGCAGCCTCTTTGGGCAGGAAAATGCAACTGGCAGGAAGCAGGAGGCAAAAGAATCAGAGAAAGGGGTTTCCCCACAAATGATTAATAGTGCAAATCTATCTATGTACTCAGACTTCAGCATAATCTATGGTTTCACACACTGCAGTGAGCCATGATTTGCTCAACTGCGGCTTATCAAATCAACTACAATGGGCAGCTTCACCCAACATAAACAATGATGGGTTGTGCCAAAGGACAGGACTGGAGGGCTGCAGCCACAGAATTCAGATATATGTATCTCTATATTTATTATCTGCCACTCTATTTTCACACATATAGCTGTAATTTCATGAAGCAAGAGCTAGACCTGGCCTTTGATAGGTGTTGCAGGGAAAACCTGGGAAAAACTAATTTACCTGAATACAATTTCAAATTATCAATAATCAGTATGTGTACGGATGGGTTTGGATTCGGCAAACTGATTTGATTTTTTATTTAAATTAGTAGGCTGTCACCTTATGAAAAATAACTTGATTATTGATTCAAGAATCTGATTCAAGGGTGACAATTTATACTGATGCAAGTTTTTAATTATTATTTTGCAAAATTATTACTTTTCACAGCTTTCACTACAACTACCATTTTTATTTAGTTTTACATGTTGCCTGGTAAAGCTGCCTTGCATAGTTGATGGTCCCAGGGAAAGGAGTAAATATTTTGTTCCAATTATTTATTAGTTGTTTTCAGGGCCCTCCTTCCCCTCTCCAAAGCAAAAAAAGAAGCAATTCAAATTAAGCAAAATCTATCCACACAAATTGGAGGAAGCTAAATGCAGAAATTCAACAGCAAAAAAAGCCAACTTTAAGATCTTGAATATCACAAGTAAAGAAACCAAATAAACATGAGCTGGAAAAAAGTTTCACAACTACTGGTCCATCACGTAGAAAATGGATTGAAAGTCTCAGGTCTATAAACAAATTACAAAGTGCCTATCTTCCAAGGATTTGTAGAAACAATTTAATTATATACTAAAGTGAGATAGAATCAACAGTTTTCAGTCAGCTTGGACTAGCCCTAGTTGTTGAAATAAAAGGGGGAAGATCGATAAGATTGGTTCCACCCAAGAGAACTGGTCATACATACCAACATTCATTACTGTTGTGAAATTCAGTGTAATATAACGTTCCCTGTCTTTTAAGCTAAGAACGTATTGCCCAATTTTCGCTCCCGGTTTTCTTGCACCCTTTAAGGCAAAGCTTTTGAGATAATGAGCAACTACAAAATACAGAGGGAGAAATGGTGGTTGGAATTCCAACTCCAGTTCAGGATTGCAGACCGCAGTCCGATTCTTTCTGCAGTCCTGGATTTCTAATCGGGACTTTAAAATACGGTTTCATCGCTCAGATTGAAGAAAAGGCAGTTTGGTAAACCCCGGAACGTTTGCCGTCAGATACAAGGTAGTATGGAGCAGCAAAGTGAATGAAAAAACCGATACGGTGCAAAAGTGACGCTTGTTCTAATAAATCCTGCTTTATGTGACAGAACCTGCCACAACCGGGCCATTCTCCTTTGCATACGTACATATATCAGCACTATGGTATCTAGGAACCAGAATAAGTCCCAAACGGCATTTCAGACCCCCAAACCATTTCTTCTCAATTCCTTTTCTTACTACACCAAAATGTTCTGTTCTGGACTGTTATCCCATTCATGTAAGGCAACCATTAAAACGCTCACAAACCAACATTTCTGCGGTATCGTTGAACAGAAGAGATGAATCATGCACTGGATTCTGAACACGATCTAAAACCACACTGAGTTTGAAACACAGAGGGCTGGTTGGCACACGCACTCTGATGTGACTTCAATGGTTACATTCACCCACTGCGGTGAGCCAGATCATGGTTAGTTTGGTTTCACCTCTGCCTTTTGCATGAACTCAACCACTGTGGTTTATATACCATGGGTTACAGCTTACCACATTGTCTGAACCAAGCTGATTTATTCAACAGCTATGGATACATAAACATAAATCTGATATTAGCCATTGAATGTTACCAATAAATAAATTGTGGCTTAACAAAATGGACGAACCCATTATGAACGTACTGTGTGACTGGATCTGCAAAGATCAAGCAAAATGAACATCCATTCCCTCGCTCTTTTTAGCAGATTTATGCAGTTAAGATAGTTAACATACCTGGCTTGGAGTCATAAGCAATGTTGTGCATGTTTAAACTGGCCCCTCAGGTTGAATCTTATCAAATGTGTATTGGTGAAACCACTACAACATTCATCACATTTTGTTTACACCTGAATTCTGGTAAGAGATGAGTCATATACAAGAAAATGGAAACAGATTTGGTTAGATCAGTGTTTCTCAACCTTGGCCACTTTAAGGTGTGTAGACTTCAACTCCCAGAATGCCCCAGCCAGCATGCTGGCTGGGGCATTCTGGGAGTTGAAGTCTACACACCTTAAAGTGGCCAAGTTGAGAAATACTGGGTTAGATTATCTGAGTTTTAATGAGGAGCTGCCTGGAAAAATCCCTCAGCGTTATCTTTCCCATCCAGAAAATTGAGCAGTGACATATAAGGGGATGGTGTAAAAGAAAGGAAACCATCAGAAAAATGACTCACCATCTGTTACACTCCCTGAAATCAAGAATCCCATTCTATACCAGCACAAGATTTAAAAAGTGAGAAATAAAGAAATGAAACAGCTTCCCTCCTGATTCATCATACACCCTGTGATCAAATCTGGTTTTCTATAACATTTTTATGTTTTACCTACCTAAACGTAAGAATAGCTTGGAGGAGATGCATAGCTAGGCATATAAATATATACATATTCATCTCCCTTCTTCCCCCCTTTTTATATCCTTTATCTCATTTTCTGGACTGAACACTTTTCGGGGGCTGGACCCTTTCTTATTCTTTGAGATCATTTGTTCTGATTATCATTATTTTTCTGCATTTATCCCACACTCTTTCTGTAAAGCAGCCAAGGGCAGAGTTTGAATAAGTTTGAAGGAATACTGCATACCCAGTCGCTGGATCAGGAAAGAGACCTAAATGTTCAAAACTCTGTTTGCACAATCCAGAATAAACCCAAAAGCTCCTTCACACATACTGCTCTGGGAAAAAATGGGATATGCCCTCCTTGAAGTACAGGAATGCTTTTGGAGACATTCATAATAACGGTGCACAGATAGACAGACATACACACTAAAGTCTAGAGCAAATTGGTGGTCAGAAAGAACATACTAAAATGTTAAAGGATGAGTGGGAAGTATACGGGGGGAAACATGTATACAGTATAATAAAGACAGGGAACTAATTGTCTTTGCCGCACAAAGATTTGTTTTTCTGTCACTTGGAATCCGTCTCTGTTTGCCAGAAGGTGGTGTCTTTATAGGACTGACTTACAAATGAGAAGAAAAAAATCAAATACTCAGTACACCAAGAACTCAAAGCTATGCTAGTATAACTCCACTGTATATTATGGGACGAAGCAGCAAAAAAAGTCTAAGAAATATTTTTAAGGCAGATTATTTAGAATATGGTATTATATGCAAAGTATTGTCATATACTTCATGCAGAAAAGACAGAAGAAGGGGTGTGGACCCTTGCAGATTTTTGCTTATGCATCAAAAGCAATCTATTTGCCCTGTGGAGTCGTTCTTAAAACAAGCAGAGAAAAAAATATGAAAGGGTTTCATCACCACCCTGACTGCTCTATGTTGACCAACCTTTTGCACAAATAGAGTTAAGACGCATATGGTGGATTTACCTTATAATATTATCTACAGAATTGTTCTCTAACTTAATCAACGAATTCCCCATTCTGTCCTATATTTATTGAAATAAATGAATTTGAGAAGACATGCAATGATAAATAGAATTCTGATGTCATTGTACCTTTCAAATCTTGATAAATATTTCTTTTAAAACTGAGTCAAGAAGAATCAATATACCAGGGAAAGGATAAACATGATCTCATGGATAAAGGAGCCAGTGAACTATGCTCAACATTCTCCTCCCTTCTGAAGATGATTTGCAAAGTGTCAATTTCAATAAATCAAATATGCAAGTTAGTGGAGGATTATAAACCAACTGTTGCCTTCAGAACTGAGCATGAAATACTATGCATCTAACACGATTGTTTTATTAGTGCCAAACAGTGCCATAAATGTTCCATGCAAGCTTAAAAGTCACACAGAAGTCTTCAAATTTAGTTGTTAGGAAGTCCAAGAGGGAAAAAAAACCAAATTATCGCTTAGCCATCTCTACTGACCTTTAGTTGAGAGATGCTGCAGGAGACAACGCATATTGCTTAAGCCCTGTAAATCATGCGAAATACTGAGAAAAACAAACATTTGTATGCTGAAATGTGGAGGCATCAAATCTCAGAACAAGGGATGGGAAATTTATCTCTTGTGCCTTTGTCTCTCATCTTACAAAAATTGCAAGGCTGCAAAGATTTACTATTGAGAAGAAAATATTCTATCTATGCTTAAAGACACACTCTGTTTCACATTTTCCAAGCCTGGGCTCTGAAAGTGGAAAAGATTAGAAGGACAATTTAGCCCGCGTAGTTGGAGCAAACATCTTAATGAAATTCAAACAAAACTGATATAAGGTGCACACAACAAACAAGGTGTCCAGAGGTCCCAGTTTTTAATTGTAGAACCTCTACAGCAGTGTTTCTCAACCTCAGCAACTTTAAGACAGGTGGACTTCAATTCCCAGAATTCCCCAGCCAGCTGTGCTGGCTGGGGAATTCTGGGAGTTAAAGCCCACCTGTCTTAAAGTTGCTGAGGTTGAGAAATACTGCTCTACAGTATTTGCATTTTTAAAAATTTGCTGATTCTTCTAATTTCCTTACCCCAACAGCTAATCAACTTAGAAACCCATCTGAGCTATAAGCAGGGCTTGCCCTAAACATTTCAGTACCTGAGGCTGAAAATAAACATTGCACCCTACACAGTTATAACTTGGGGCACATTTAATTAAAAAATGATTAACAACATTCAAGATCTAGCACCTCACTCTGCCTCCCTGCATGATGCACTTCAGAGAGAAAATGTGTTTACTTACTTTTCATATTCGGTATTATCTTTGTCACATCGATTGTCCTTGTGCTTCTCCCAGTCTTTCCCATGTTTACACGTTGTCAAAGAAATAATATCTTTACCATTATGGATGTGGCGGAGAGCATTTCTGGTGTCGGAACCAATGCCGGTCAGGTACCTTTTCCCTTTAAAAACCAAGAGATACTTTTTCTTGGGTGGGAGAGAAGTCTTATACAGCCAACCTCTTTCCCCACCTTTCTGGGGATGGTCCTTCGAAAACAAAGGGATGGAGATATCAAAACCAGGGCGGAAGTTCTCAACATAAAAACTGGCTTTAGCTAAGATAGCCTGTCCAATGTCAAAGCCCAAATCTTCAGTGTAATTAGGCCATGTGCCAGAATACAGGTTAAATATGAGATGGTTTCGCCCATCATTCCAAAGCCGGAAACCTTGGATTTTCTCGTTGATGTTATGAACATACTGTACAGAGAGATGGTCCCTATCCAGTGTGTCAATATTTAGAACAAACAGGCAGGCTTCCTCAGGGTTGGAGGTGTAATAACGTGACTCTTCAATGGAGGTGATGATTCTGAGGTAACTGTCTGATACAGGATCCCCTCCTTCCAGGGGGTAAACAAAGACTTTGAACCCGTGTTCCCTACATTTGGAAAAATCAAAGCAAGTCTCCATACGGCACCTGCTGTTCTTGTAAACACTCAACCTCAACTCCCGCCGACTTTTGGGAGACTGGTCACTGTGGCCCCTGTCATTGTTCTGGAGCTCCTCAGAATCTGCAAAGTTCTTGAGAAGAAACCTGTCTGCCCAGCGAGGCCAGGTCTTCAATACTTCAGCTTTTTTGCTAGAGAAAAAGGCAAAGCGTCTTATTTGGTCTCCTCCAAACAAAACAAGCAGAAGCCACGTGGCAAAGAGAGTCATGAAGATGTATTTTTTCCTGGCCTGCATAGGTTCATACAGAACCCACCAAATCCTTATTTGAAAAGGAAGTCAATTTGATCAATAGAGCAATCCAGAAAGTGAAGTTATTCAGGCACAAGGTGGTATTATATTCATTGGAGAGAAACAGGAGCTCAAACCTCAGAACTGGAGCCTATGTTAAGAATGCTGCAGATGGCAATGTCTAGGGGTCCAATTTCTTTCCCCATTTTAGGGTAGACTTGAAATTCACCTCTCCACAGTTTCTCTTGTTAGAGTTGATTTAATGGCTTCTTCAGTTCCAACGGTTTGGTGTGGTTCTGAACCACACAGCCTTTATCATCTACAATATTTACTCCATATTTATTTTAGTCTGTGTAAACAGCCTGAGTTTGATTGCTACTTTTTCTCTTACCACTTCCTGGTGCTTTTTTTTTTTTTTTTTGGTTTCTAAATCTTCAAAGACTGCCCTTTCTTCCCCTGTAGATTAAAAAAAACATCTATGTCATTTTATCAACTCACCCTTCCAGTTTGTGACTGTGTTGGGTTCTTCTTTTGTTCTGGTATCTGATTTGGCCTGACACAGTCCTATTCCCTTATCACGTACCTCTAGGGGACGATCAGACAATCCGATAGGTAACAGATAAAAGTCTCACTGGGTATTGGATCCTTAGAGGATCCTTAGTGGAGAATCTACCTTTCTTCCACTCGGGCTGGGTTTGAATCTGAGTTTTTACTTTAAAAGACCGAATGAACCAGCTGACTGTGTCTTCTGCCCTTGAACAAACTCAAAGCGACACTTGCAGTCCCAAATTTCTTGGATTCTTGGCACTGTGTGCTTTCTGATGGAGACATTTCTCTGCCCCCAAAGAAATAAGCCCAAATCTTTGTCCACCAATGATCTTCAAGCCAATGCTTTTCTGCGGTTTTCCTTTGTTTTATTAACGGAACTATTCTTTGAGCTACTCAGGAGTTTCAACAAGCTTAACCCTCAACCTTCACCGAAGCCTCCCGGAGATCTTTCTAACCCTTCCTGTTGATCTTTCCATCACCTTCGCGGCTTTCTGGGACCACTTCAATTTGCTCCCCACTTCCTGCGAGGCACCAGCCCTTTCTCTCCAACCGAAGTTATTTCTGTCCCGGTGCAGGTTTTATCATCTTTTTCCCCCCATCCGCCTATCACTTTTCTCCCTTTGGCCGGAGAACTGGAGCTTTCTGCGCTTTGCTCCCGGTCCCGGATCATCCGATTCTTGCGAGGGCGAGAGATCCCACTTGCACCGCGAGAGGAGGTTCCCGGAATAAACACGGCGGGAATCCCAGGGCAACGCAGCGCGGTGCCCTTAACGCACCTAATAGCTTCTGGGCTTCCGTTCGCCCTTCCCTCTTAGTCCATTATATTCCGCATTACTCCGCACTCACCGGCTTCCTCGCGGCAGTCCGTAACGCGGCAAGCCACATGCATCCGCCTTCTCCGTATCAGTCACGGCACCGCGCGCCGCCGGTCCAGCTCTCGCGCCCCATCTCCGCTGTCCGCCCGCCTACCCGCCCGCAAGGCGCAGCGCTCCGCTTCCACCTTCACAACATTCCACCCGGCCACGCCCCCTCTCCTCTGATTCGCTCCCGGCCTCCTCAAGAGGCGTGGCCGCTCCATAACTCTTTCCTAACCGAGGAGTCCAGGCGGTCGCTCATTGGCTCTCCCCGCCGCGCCCGTCGAGGAGGCTTGTCCGCGTGGGAAAATCGGGGGGCCGCGCTCGCTTCGTTCCAGCAGAGGTTGCGCTCCTCGGGGGTGGGAAGGAGGCCCATTTCAGGCTCGGGAGGGCGGCTGCGAGTGAGGACGGGTTACTTTGTACCAATCGTGGGCCTTCCAGATGCGATGGGTTACTTGTTGGGGATTTCAGGAGCGATAGTTCTCCACCAAAGAAGAGTTCTCACTTGAGGCACAAATGACCAGGCTCGGATACTTCGGACACATTCTGCAAAGACCCGGCTCTCTGGAAAAGGCTCTAATGGCCGGAAAGGTGGAATGAAAGAGAAGAGGGCGACCAGCAATAAGGTGGAGGGACTCAGTTACAGTGGCCCTTGGAAGACCTGAAGGGCCAGTTGAGGGACAGATTGTCATGAAATGCAGTCTCCAACTGATGGTACATCTATCTATCTATCTTGGACACATAATGCAAAGACCCAACTCTTTGGAGCAGTCTATGATGCTGGGAAAGGTGGAAGGAAAGAGAAGAAGAGGACGACCAGCAGTAAGGTGGAGGGACTCGGTCACAGTGGCCATGGGTCCAGTGTTGGAAGACCTGAAAGATCAGGTTGGGGAAAGATCGTCGTGGAGAAAATCTATCTCTGTGGTCACTAGGAGTTGAAAATGACTTGGCGGCACATGATCAGTCAGTTCTCCATCAGAAAGGTTCCAGATTGGTGTAGTTCATTCCAAGGCTGTCTTGGTAATGGGGCAGTTCCCTGCCTGCATCTGGGTACTTTTTCATTCCAACGCAGAGTGGGGCCACTACCTTTACAAACATTGCTTTTTGGGAAAGAATGGGTCAACACTTGGTTGGGATTACCCATCACAGTAAACTACTGTGGTTTGTTTATGGCTCAGCATTGCATAGGATGCTTTTAAAATCCTGGAGTCATTTGTTGCATTAAAAAGCTATGGGTTGCTTATGGGAGGTTTGTTGAGTAAGTTACACATGGTTTGATTGACAGAGGCTAAGCCATACTCCATGTTCGATTCCCATAACTGGCTTCTGAGCTGTTTTGACCACTAGGGCAAATGGCTGGAGATAGATAAGGAGAAGGGTCTTCACCTGTCCCTGTTTCTGTTGATCTTTCTCACCTGGCTTGTTGCTAGCTAGACAAGCTATAGTTAGTATATAAGGGCTTAACTTAAATATTAGTATTTAATTTCCTGTCCCTCCCTCCCTCCTCTTCAAAATGCAGTTTAGATAAAAGTGAGCTTTTCTATCCTCATGTATTTCTTAATAAGCCTAGCTTTTGCTTCAAATATGATTGTCTGCATCCAAGACAACATATTTTACTTTTTTTTTAATGGGATGTTCTGCAACTTAAATACTTTGTATTCTTTCAGCACCCTGCTTATGCTCAGGAGCACATCCTCCAGCAAGAGCGCCTGCTGAATTCAAATCAACAGTGATAAACAAAATCTAAACTACATCTTCCCAGAGTAGGTAAGGCTAAAAGTGTTCTTCCTGTTCTGCATCTTTTTTTTTTTTATAATATTTTATTGAAGTTTTAAAATCTGTTCTGCATCTTGAAGGGAAGATAAATGAACTTCCAACAGGAGTCCCTTGTGTTCTGGGACATCCGGTGGGTGGCAGATTGGGAAGGATTGACTTACGCATGTCAATCCTCTCCCTTCTTCCAATGCTTCTCAGTCCTTATTTCCATAGCATGTGGCCCCATGTGTCCTGGTCCCTTTCAACCATCCTTTTTGCTTAGCTTCCTTCAAAATTGCAGTACAGGAGAAATGCATGCCATTATGTCAAGAGTTCAACTAGCAGAGTTTTGGAAATCCTGCCACATTTGATGTCTGTAAAATATTAGAAGAGATCCAAAGCTGAGTTGTTACTACAGTGAATAAATTACCCTGTGTTTGCATTATGGAATAATGATAAGGCCCCACTATTTGCTGTGCAGGTTTCATGTCTAGATAGCTTTGTTATATGCTACCTCAATGCTTTGGGGCCAACCACAAGCTAACTCTAATCACTTACCCATATAGTTCAACATTTCCTAGAAAACCAGGATGCAAAATTTTGATTTAAAATTAGCATACAAACCATGATACGTAGGGGAAATCAAGGTGGACAATTCTAATCACGTCTTTCTGGTCAGAGGAAAGAAGATGAAACTGAGGCCACCAGCATACACAGTGATGAGGATGAGCTAGAGTGTGTTCAGAATAGGCAGATGCTCCCTCACATTATTCCTCCCTCTTAAGATTAATCACTAAGGCAATTTCCCTCCATTTTCAGGGTCTCAGTTTGCAAGATGACAATCAGATCACCTTTATACCTTTTATCCATAATTTGAAGGAGGAAAAGTAAGCTTGGGAAAATGAGAAGTTTTATTTAATTAAGCCATTGCTTTAACCATAATTTGTTAAATAAACCCCAATGACTAGATTCACACAACCCACTAAACCAAAACCAAACAAGCTACATTAGCATAAGTCTGATAGTCAGGAATAAGAACAAGGAAACTTTAAATTCAAGGTATAAAAGCCCCAAGTGGTCTCAGTAGTCCTTTCCCTGTGCAAGTGACCATGCTGGTGTTACAACTACAATGGGTACATATTGCCTCTTATCAAGCTAGAAAGAGAACTATTTTGAAAAGCATAGCAGTTCCAAAGAAAACCAGCTCAAATGATAGTTTCATTGTGAGCGCTCTTGTGCTGTTCTTCTAGCATCTATTGAACAACAGATAAAGTAGATGTTGGGAATGGAAAGAACAAGCTTTAGAAGATCTAGGCTCTAGGCTCCTTCTTTCCAACCAGCTGCAGAATTTGGATGTTTTTCCTAGCTACATTGAACCCTGCTAAACTTCCTTTTTAAGCTGCCTCTGTGTGGGTGATATAGAAACAGGAGCGACCAGCTATCAAAAGGCACTGGTGTTCATGTGTGTGGGAATTACCCATGCGTTTGAGTAACCATCATGAGCACTTGTTGAACAAAAGCTTAGGGGACATCTCACTTTGCACTATCATGACACTACCATCTGACACAAAGGTCTGTCCTTCTCTTGTACCCTCTGCTAAGGAAGTTGTAAGTATATATATAGAGAGAGATTTGGCTCACAGTTTGTATTAAAACATTTGCTTAACTATGGTTTATTGAATAAACCACAATTGGCTGGATTCATACAACACATTTAGCTGTCAGCTGTGGTTTGCAAACTATAATGACTGAGTGCACACTGCGTGAAGCAACGGTAAGGAAGCAACAGGATGGCTCAGCATGTTTCATGAATTAGGCCAGAAGGATAATTTTCTTCCTCTGCCAATCTTCATAATGGGATCTCTGACTGATCCCCCTGCCACCTCCCCTCTCCACTTTCGTTCATTGGAATCTCTTAGTTCTGCTCATAATCTGATAATTCCATTCTTTATGAGATCACAGCCTTTCACCATGGCAACACAATTGACCTGATTTGTAGGAAAGTTGCGTGGCACATCCCTGCCAATTGGCAGCCTGCTGTTATCAACACCAGTGCTCTGTGGCTTTCAAACTGACATAAAATCAAGCTAACATTGACAATGAGGGCTGGGAGGATGGGACAGAAAAGGATTTGAGTTTGTGTCCCCAAATGGAAATAATTGACTAGTAAGCTCTAGACTACATTCATTAAAATATAAGACTCCTGTGCCTTCAATAGGTAGAAATAAAATAGAATTTGAGTCACTGCATTTTTTCCCCTCATGTACACTAAGGGGAGGGGAGGAATTGCATTTGCTAGACTTCATCATTCCACTGCAAATCTTCTGAGGATGTTTAATCTGAAACCACCTGGCGTGCGGGAGAGATGTCCGATCAGTATGCTAAATAGTGTGATTTTCTCAGCTGACTCCTGAAATCTACATCTAGGGTCCCTTTCTTTTTCTCTATATGCCCATTAGCCCGGCCCCACTGACCAAGAAGCTTGAGAGGCATTGTCAGTACCACCCCCTGTGCAGTGAACATGATCAATCTTCATTGAGTGGTTTGAAGTGGGAATAACTCTTCCCTGTGCCCCTTAAAGATTTGACTCAGTGTTTCTCAACCTTGGCAACTTTAAGCGGTGTGGACTGCAGCTCCCAGGATTCCCCAGCCAGCATGGCTGGCTGGGGAATTCTGGGAGTTGCAGTCCACACCGCTTAAAGTTGCCAAGGTTGAGAAACACTTCTTTGGCTTTAAAAACAAAATAGGTTTCCCCGATCCTTGTGGTGCATTTTAGCTACACAAGGATTCATGCAATGCATTAAGCTATAAACCATGATTTACAAACTATAATAACTGAGTGCACACCGCAGGTTAAACCAACGCTAAACAAGCTACATGTTATACATCACTCAGAGCCATTTTGGAATTGAGCAGCATAATAATACCATGAATAAATGAATAAACCCAACTCAGAGAATGCAACTGTTATTGGTACATATGCATCTTCCCCAATCTGAACCCTCCAGATCATTTGAACTACAATTCCCTTAATAAGCCTCCACTCCCATTTGACTTTGTTGACTGGGCTTTACGGCAGTTGTTGTATAAAAGAACTTGAGAGGCTGGGAAATAATACTAAATTAGATTCAATTCGTCTGAAATCCTGGTATTTCTTGGATGTGCTATTTTCAGGGAGCTGAGAGTCACCCTCGGTCTTGGAGTGCTAGAAATACCTTCCAAAGTGTAGCTGAGCCGGGACAAAGAGCTCAACAAGGCCAGAGTAGAAACTCAAATGGATTTAATTAACCTCCCTTTAAATGTAGCTGAAATTCATTTTCGTTAAGTGCAGTTAACTTAATCGCTCCCCAAGTTCTTAAAAACATTTTAATCCATCGGCAGGTAAATATTATAGCTTGGTGGCACTCTTTGGGAGAATTCTGAGGGCATCTGAGACTTTCAGGGACCACCCATGATCCAAGGACTCACATTATGCGCCCTCAGTTGAGATAACATTCAAATGCCAGCCCCAGGTGTGCCCGCAGGAAAGCATCAAAAAAGTCAAGATAGCAGTCACACAGTCAAAACTGCCATCTTGACTTTTCAACATTATCTTTCCCTCTCCATCCTGGGACACCCCAGGCCAGCCCTTGTCCTTTGCTGAGGCTGAGAAACTTCTTCCCCTATTCCTGAGAGGAAAACTTCTGGCAACCTGTTTTCAAACCATTTCACACTTTAAAAATCAGTTCTAGCACACCGCCATGTTTTGACTCCTTGTCAGCAAAGATGCTTGAAAGATACCGACTTTTATGAAGAGGTTTCTTTGAGCACTTCAAATCACTGAGCTGTTGGCATTTGGACAGCTCTTTCATTCTTCACTGCACTCTGGAGCCCGCTCCCTTTGGCAAGATGTTTAATGTAAAAGATGGTGTTGGCCAAGGCTTGCACGATATCCCCCACCCTTTTCGGATGCAATCTTGAGCCTCGGGCTGAAAATGACATTTTAATCGTCAAGAATTGATGCTGTGGCTGTTGGGCTTTTACCTGGATTTGTTCCACTGAGTTTTTCCATCTAGCGCTGGGGTTTTCATTTGCTCTGGAGTGAATGATAGATCTCCAGAATGGAAGAAGAGACTTTGGGGATCGAAGCATCCGGTCTTCTGTAGCTAAGTTGTGGTTGATGGGGGAAGCAGAGTAGAAAGATTTTATTCCCCAGCAATCAGTAAAGAGAAGGGCCCTCCTGTAACCCACCCCAATTATCAGGAATCTTAGCTTGCTAATCCCCTTTTAAATCCATTTAAGTTGGTGCACCACACATCTGGACTCACCTGTCCCACTGGGCAGTGCTGTCAGAGGAGGGCCCCGATAGGGCTGTGGAAAGGAGGCAAAAAATGGGGATGGGGCCAAAAGTGGGACCATGTGCTTGTAGAGTTGCTGGTGGGCCATTGCTGGTATGGGGGAGAAGAAACAGCAAACACATTTATTGTATGCTTTTTTATATATTATTATCTTACCTACCAAGTATCACAGCAGTTTACAGTAAAAACACAAAACCAGAATATTAGAATAACATTACATTTAAAAATTAATGTTAAACTATTGACAATTGGTTTATTTGATTTTTTTTATGCATCTTTAAGGCTTTTCTGAGCAAGAGGGGATTAGTTTCCTTGATTCTGGAGACTGCCTTCCAGAAAATAGGGATGTACAGAGTCGGCCAAGAGTCATTGCTGGAAAACCTTGTGGTCAAATCCACACGCACACACATGCCAGAATTCCACTTAGGTGAAAAAGAGTGTGCAATACTGTGATTTTAAAACTGAAGATGACAAAGTGGAGAGGAGAGAAATGAACGTGAAACAAATAAGATCTCTGCCTCAAATCCTAAGAGTAATACTTTAAAGGTAGTAACATTTTTAATGAGAGTTCAGCATTTTCTTAATACAGTGGTACCTCGGTTCACGAACTTAATTCGTTCCGCGACTCTGGTCGCGAACTGAATTGGTCGTGAACCGAATCAAATTTTCCCATAAGGTTCAATGTAATTACGGTTAATCCGTTCTGAACCATGGTTTTTTTTTTTTTAAACCGCAAAAATATGACACAAAGTACAGTACGAAGAGAGAGAAAGCTAACCTTGCTCGACGCGACTTCTGGCGTGGAGGACAGGAAGGCGGGTGGGGAGGCGGTTACTGCTTGGAGGGAGAGTCCCCCTCCCTACAGGAAGCCGCGACCACGTGTCACGGGAGGGAAAATGGCCACGGATCCTGTTCGGCACCCGATGCGGAGTTCGCGAACGGAGGCAAAATTTTGCGACCGGAGCTGTTTGTGAACCAAATTGTTCGTGAACAGAAGCGTTCGTGAACCGAGGTACCACTGTATTCAATTCGTCCACATAGATTTAAAAAGAAAATAGATTAAAAGAAAGTCCCAAGGACTTTTCTTGGATTTGAAAACAGATACGAATGCATATGAATGGCCCAGATCAAGAAGGAACGGCACACAGATGGTCTGGTGCTGGCTGGGGAATTCTGGGAATTGAAGTCCACACATCTGAAAGTTGCCAGGGTTGAGAAACGCTGCCCAAAATCAAAGGAATATCTGCTTCTTTTCCATCTTCCCAGTCTTAATCCACAAATCTTAATCAGAGTCAAAAACTGAATGACATCTCTGCATCTATAATCACATATTATTAATCTGTGAATGTTACTTTGGGATTTTCAGATCCTAAGCGTTTTACTGTTTCCCCAATCAAAGCTACAATTTTACTTCAGAATTTTGAATGAATATAGTGAATTTCTGCCTGTAGTACTGTACTGGAATACTGAATATTGAATACTGAATATTGAATACTAAAGTTCTGATATTGGCTGCAGACTTGGCTTAATCTGTAAGGCATGTGATATTTTTGATATTAGGAATGGATTCACACATTGCACTAAGTTGTGGTTTATTTAACCAGGATTTGTGAGCCACAATGGTTGGGTTCGTACAACGCGCCAACCCGAAAATAAAAGGACCGCATTACGTACGATGTGTCAACCTAGCCACAACTTTGAAAACGTTTAATATCCAATAAAAACAGTAATCCAAATCAACTTTTGCTCTTCCATTACCTTTCTTCTTTCCAAAGGTAGGTCTGAGTTTATTGGTAATTGGCAACTTAGTTGCCAACTTTCTATATTTAAACTTTTCCAAAAAATTAAAAATAACCCTTTCCCTTTAATTTGTCTCTTAAATTCGACCCAAAAACACAACACAACAAAACAAAACACCAACTTCTGGTGGGAAAACAGGAATAGATTTGTGTGTGTGATAAGAATTCGTGTAGGAGCTCCAGTTCAGATACACATTTGATGCACTTTTTAGTAAATTGCAGCTAAGCTGGGAAAAATAAAACTGCTTTAGCTGCTGAAAAGAGATGATTTTGTGAAGTCAAGTACATGCATCACCAGTTCAGAGAGTTCGGGAGTTGCACAGACATGAGGAGGGAGACCCATAATTAGCAAAGTTTAAATTTTACCCATCTCTAAAAAAAAAAAAAAAACCCTTGAATTGAGCTTAAGTCCTGGTGACAACGTGGATGTATTCACAGAATTTGGGAGGCAACAGGATAGAAGTAGTTAGCCATTGTCTTCATCTAGAAAACTTCTTGGACTCCCCAATAAATCTTATTGCCCTGGGATGATTCCTTGCTTATCTCCCATCCAAATACTAACCAGGCTGGATTCCGCTTATCTTCTGAATCCAAAGTCAGTTTATGTCAGCCCTTCAAGGCAGATCAGACTAGGAATCCAATGTCACGTAGGTCTGTACTACTAAAACTACAGTAACCGAATCTTGCAATTCAGAATGTGCTTCCCCCCTCCCACCTTTTATCTTTGTGTGAACTAGGGAGGGGCTTGAATACTCAGGTTATATTCCTGCCCGGATTCAGTCCTCTCTTATCTGACCATTGTCTTGGTAGTGGCTCTTCCTCCTGTCCCTCAAGGCCATTCCCTCTGCTCTCTACAGTTTAGCTGCTTAGACCAGTGTTGTCCAAACTTGGCCACTTTAAGATGAGTGGACTTCAACTCCCAGAATTCCCCAGCCAGCATTTTTGGCTGGCTGGCTGGCTGGGGAATTCTGGGAGTTGAAGTCCACTCATCTTGAAGTGGCCAAGTTTGGACAACACTGGCTTAGACCATCTCGGATATGAAATCCTTTGCTTTTTAATTTAACTAATTCAATATGCATGCATTTTAAAAATTCTACTTAGTTCCACATTTCTTCCCCAATCATGACAGACCTCTGAGGGTTGCCTATGAGGTTCCAAGCTGTCTCTTATGAGGACCTTGGTATCTCAAATGCAGAAAAGCATCATTTCATCTGAGCAGATGAAATCCTTTTTCAGGCCATAGAAAAACGAGGTACGTGCCATTGCTAAAGGCCAGGGCAGCTGGCATTACTACATTAAGGTGGGTGTGTAGTAATGGGAGCCAAAAATCAGGAGTCTGGTGGCCCCTTTTCCGACTAAGGAATTTTATTAAAAGGTAGCTACAGCTTACAAAGCTTTTGCCTTTTAATAAAACGTGTAGTTGGAAAAGGAGCTACCAGATGACTCCTGATTTTTGGCTACCCCAGGCCGACATGGCTCTCCTCCTACAACATCTTCTGGGAACAGGGATTCAACTTTACCGAATCGGATTGATTTCCAGCAGCACTTCAGTCATCTAAGGGCTGCTCTCAGAAGAAGAGGTGTGTCTGCTCACCCTCCCTCTCCTCTCCCTCGATCTCCTTGCCTTGCTGGAAGCAGAAACGCGAGCTTCCAACATGCCCAGGTTGGGTGTGGTACTCGCTGCTTGCGCTCTGGCTAGGAGCAAACAAGGAGCAGCCTGAACCACTTCAAGTCAAGGACTCCTTGTGTTAGCTAGCCTGCCGTCACAGTGTTTATTTTTGTGCATGACAGATTTTCAGCTCTTTTCTAGTCGACCCAAATAAAGCTTTTCTTTGTTTTAAGGTGAGGCTCAGGTTTGGAGCGTGAGTACTGTAATTTAAAACTCTGGTCGAGCCTGCAGAAACCAGCTGTACTACAGCAGTTTGATCCTCCTTTGAGGATGAGACACATGCGCAGACACACCCCAACTGCAGCCGCCATAGAGGTGCTGCACGGAACAGCCCCTCCACAATCAGCTCTTTTTCTGAGCTGTTTAAAAAAAATGGCTGTGCAATGCAGTTGCCAGTCACTGGCCAAAGCAGGAATACTGAGGAGAAGACTTAAAGATTGCCCCCGAGCCAAGCAAGCTGCTAGTCCTTCGTGGACATGACCATGCAATTCTCTGGGCAGCAGTACAGCCATTGCCTCTTTCCAGGTTTTCCAGCTTCCCTGCCTAACCTACAGCTGCGGTATTTCCTGGTGGTCTCCCATCCAAATGCTAACCAGTTCTGGCCTTGCTTAGCTTGTTTCCAAATCACTAAGGTCAGCCAAGAGAGAGGTGTCATTTCCTCATCAGGGTATGTGAAATGGATTTCATCTCAAGAGTAAATGCAGACAGTGCTACCCTAAAATGATCGGAAGAGCTATGCTAGATCAGGCCAAAGGTCCACGTACTCCAGCAGTCTGTTCCTACATTGCTGTCACACAAGCACAATGAATAGTGTAAATGCTGCAGCCACGTAGTTATTGCAAGTGATCTCTAGGGATTTAGTAGATAAGTCAGGGGAACAGTGTTTCCCAACCTTGTCAACTTTAAGATGTGTGGACTTCAACTCCCAGAATTCCTCAGCTAGCATGCTGGCTGGGGAATTCTGGGAGCTGAAGGCCACACATCTTAAAGCTGCTGAGGTTGAGAAACACTGTTCTAAATGACCTTCACAAAGTCTTGCCATGTACCCTGGTATCTAGATAAGGCTTGGAAACATGTCCGTGCCCTAATTCTGGGAGCTGAAATCCACACATCTTAAAGTTGACAAGGTTGGGAAACAGTGGGGGAAGAAGCTGGCCCAAGGAGGGTGGGGTAATTAGCATGAATGGCTCCACGGGATTCATCCTCATTACTTGGTTAAATTATTATTATTCATAGGCATTCCCCCAAGGATCTCCAACTTTTTGAACTGCTGGGGACATTTGGAACGTTGGCAACATTTGGTGGGCTCTCTCACAACGTTGCTGCAACAGCATGCTCATTCACAAAATAACGGGTTACAAGCCACCAAATTACTAAGCGGGTTGTCTGTCACTCTCCTCTAACCCCTCTCTCCCTCCTGCAGAGCTTTCTGTATTGTACGCGGCAAGACTTCCGAAGAAAATGTTGAGTTACAGCACCCATCAGTTTGGTATTCTAAAAATGATCATGGAGGTAACTGGACATACGCTTATGCTGGTGCTTGCTTTTGCTATATGCTAGAACCCTTCGTGGTGTTTTTTTTTTAGTTCAGTGTGTTTTTTAATGTTAAAAGTAGGTGATCTAGGACACCTCGCAGGTCCTAAGGAAGGTGACCATAGGGACATTGGCCCAATATGGGCAATCCCCACGTTTGATGTTAACATGATCAAGTGATTGTGTTCTGCCCTCTATGGATTGACTGGTCTAGTTCCACTTTTCAGGCTGTTTTAGATGGTTTCAGGGGCAGGTAGACTCCATTTGTAATTTGAACATATTTTAGAGTGAGAAGATTAGCAGAAGCTCTCTGCAAGGGTCTGCAAGTGATGGGCTAGAGCTGCTAAGCAAATGCCTTCCTTTTTTCCCTTGTTTTAGCTCACTGTCTTCCAACCTTGGCCATTTCCAGGTGAGTGGACTTCAAATCCCAGTATTCCACAGCTAGCGTGGTCATTGATGAGAATTCTGGGAGTTAAAGTCCACACACCTGGAAGTTGTCAAGGTTGGGTAATACTGTACTGTAATAGCTCATCTAAGACAGTTTGTTGGTGGGTCTATGTATGAAGCCTCAAAGGGGGTTCACATTAAGAAGGCACTAGTTTTGAGAAGACTGCTCTAAATCAAGGGTGTACATTTTCTGGACACATATGGGCTTATAGTCCAGGGATATCTGCGGGGAAGGGTCAAAAAAGTGAAGATGGCACCACAATCATGTTGTGACACATGTAAAAAAAAAGGAGAAGGGAATTCAATCGCATGGTTGTGGCTGCCATCATGACTTTTTGGACCCCCCTACCTTGAAGTGACATTCTGGAGACTAGGACAAAAATTAACATTGCTTTCATTTCACTTACATGTAATTGAAACTAATATTACTCAAACTGAATTAATATGGTTATTCTCCTCTCACATCTTAAATAATTTCCCCCTTTTGCTACATTAAAAACTACTATTGGGTAACAGCTTTTGGAAGTTTCACCCAGCTAGACACACCACGGAGCCAACCTTGGCAGATCTCAGAAGTTAAGTTGGATCTGATCTGGTTGGAATTTTGTATGGAAGACCTTAACAAATCCCAGGGCTATAAGCTAGACTGGGAAGTTCAAAACACATCCCAGAAGAAGGCAATGGAAATCCCCTTTTGCACTGTTGTGAAGAAAAGTTCATAGAAGTGTTCATGAAGTCACCCAGAGTTGAGTTTGACTCGAAAGAAAATGAAGTGGCCTTCATGATGATCTCTAGAAGCTGCTTCCAGAAGCTGCTGAGGCCTCAGGTGATGCAGCGCTAATTAGGCTAGTTCCTATACTGGTAACAATCTTTGTTTGCTTCCTTGCTTGTTGCTTGCTTGCTTGCTTATACCAGGCCCTTGTAAGAAAGACCTTCACAAGTCTTTCCTTCTGCAGGACAAATTGTCCTTATGATGTATAGAGGCTGTCGAGGGAACACATCATAGAATCCTTTTTCTCCACCCAGCTCTTCTCGGGGAGCCTAATAAATATGTGAAAAGCTACAGAAGCCGATTTAATCAGGACCCAAAAGGAGACAGGGCTGCCCTGGGATCAGCTGATGAGAAAGGGAAGTCATTTCTTCCTTGCAAAAGAGAGATGAGGCCTTGGACCAATCTGTAACATTTTCAATCATTTCTTTTCCCCCGCCTCCCAATTCCCCTTTCCCGTACACTAAGCTCATTTCATTCTGCCAGCTTTTACGGCGGTGGGGATGATCTATGGAGACACGGACATTCCTTCAGTCTGCGCCAGCCACATAAATACTCCCAGCCAAGGAATAAAAAAGGGGAAAGGCTCTGCTTTGGGAAAGAAACAATAACAGGAAAGGAGACAGAGATGGAAGGGGTGGGCAATGAAACCTAAGACTCAATTTATTTGCCTCATATTGCTCCTGGCCCCCCACCCCCCAAAAGGCTCCTTATGGTTCTCTAGGGTGACTGAAAGCAAATCAAGTTGGGATAGAAATGATCTGGGGCAAAATGGCCTTTGAGGACCATTTTCTACCATAGTGAATATGTTACTCTTTGATAGTTAGGAATAATGATGATGTTTCTTCAGTGGAAGCCTGTGGTCTTCTCTGTTTCTGGTTTGGATTGAGATACTTTTCTGAGCCTGGGGAAGCTGACAGCCCTACACCCAGCTTAGGAGAGAAGTTAGAGAACATCAGAAAGCAGAACCATTGCATTATGAAAAAAAAAGCAGAGAGGTGAGACTTTCTGTCTGGATTGATATTGGAAGTTCAGCTTGAGATAGGGGCACCTGCAAGGGAGGTTTGCAGAAGTCAGGATGGCAGCCATGACCATGCAGTTGAAGCTCTGACCCTTTTTATGAGGCATATAAAAGGGGAAGATTCTGATTGTCCAAGCATGGCTGCCATCTTGACTTTCTTTTATCCTGCTGTGAACCCCCTTGACTTGGGACAAATTGTTTCATAGGCCAACCGTCTTCACTCTAGTGTCCTCTGCATAAGCAGGACTGTAAGTCCTGTCTCCTCAAACTAGCATGAGAGTTGTGATACAACAGTTAATGGTAAGAATATATTTAGAAGATCTAATTTCATCTAACATTTCTGTACCAGGATGAGCTTGGTGACTGAATTTCTAAATGTTAACATTTAAAAGTACAGGAAGGAACAATGCCAGAATCTCATCTGGCAGCCCATTCAATGACTGTTCATTCCAGACAGAGTGACTAAAGGTACAAGTCATGACAACTGTCAACTGATGACCTGCCTTGTGCCTCCGTAATGGGAACCTGATTTGTAGAAAGCAGTATTTCGGTAAAGATCGTTGATCCCCAGACCACTTTCAGACAGAGTTTCATCAGGGGAGAAATTTGTGATGAGCCCCCATAGACTGTATAATGCCATGGTTGGGGATTTATACAAGCTTTCTTGTCCCATGCTTTCTGTGGATCAGAGAACAGCTATAATGATGGATACTGTTTTCCAATCAGTCTGTTTTAGCTTTATTATGCTGGGATGGTAGCCAAGAAAATAAACAAATGGATCATCAAACCAATCAACCCAGAGTTCTCACTCGAGGCACAAATGACCAGGATCAAGTTATTCTACTTAGGACACATTATGTGAGGACCCAGCTCTCTGGAGAAGGCTCTAATGCTGGGAAAGATGACAGGAAAGAGAAGAAGAGGATGTCCAGCAGCAAAGTGGAGGGACTTGGTTTCATTGGTGATGGGTGCACCATTGGAAGACCCGAAGGACCAGGTTAGGGACAGATCATCATGGAGAAAATATATCTATATGGTTACTAAGAGCTGACACTGACTTAGTGGCACATAATCATGCTGGTAGGGAAGTTCTCTGTCCTCACTAGACCTTCCTTTTTCTTTCTCTCTCCTTGGGGTTGACTGGAGAAAGGAACTCAAATGCAGGAATCTCTGGACTCTAGACACAAACCATAGTGAGCACAAAAACATGGGGAAATGACACCCATTTATTTATTGTTGTTATTCGGAATAGGTGGCAAAAGTGTACGTTTAGGTGGGAACCTCAAGGCTGAAGAAGAATAATTGGGGTGGTAGCAATCTGAAATAGTCCGAACAGCCCAGAACAATATCGAGTGGATTTCAATAGGAATTAAAATACTTTAAAAATGGAAAGGTGGTAGTCTGAAGGTATTTCCAGTTCATTTTTGGATCTGAACTTTTGAAATTAATAGGGAAAATTCATCATGAGTCCCATTTCTTTCTATTGATCTAGTCTACTTAGAACTAAATCTTGACCCAACTCAGTCCCACTTGGCAGTACATGCTTTGCATGGCCACTGTGAAAGACGCAGGTACTGAAACTTGCTGAAAAGATGATAATGATGCCAATTTTTCATTCTGATAAAAACAAACCATACGAAGTGGTTTGTTCAGAGTCTAGTGAATGTGTTTGAGTGTGAAATCTCTTTGTATTCCAGAGTGTTATGTGTTTGATTCAAGCTTTTCTTCAACTACAGGCACATTGTTTCATGAGGGTTAGAAAGTCTTTCATTTTATCCATTTATTTAATGGTCTTGTTCTTGTGTACGCCCACACAAAAATCATACTCTGGGGAGCATGTGGTAAGTGAAAAACTCAGAGACAGCCACATTTGCATGACACAGCCACCAGTCAACCTGGTTTAGCCACCAATGCCTTTGGCAACTCCGTTCTCCTCCCAAAGTTTATTTTCCAACAGCCAATGACTACCACTGGTTAAAATAAATCACAGAGGAAATCCATGGAGTATTATAAGTTTTATACATTCTCATGACATGGATGTGGGAAAGAACCCGCAAGTATGGAAAGTGGGAGCCCTGTTTGGCAGTACTACATAAGGAAAGGATCTGAATTTCCTTTTGAGAAGAAATTACACATGAGCCAGCCATGAGATGCAGCTGCAAAAAAGGCAGATGCTATCCTGAGGTACATTAAGAGGAGCACTCAGTCCAGATCACAGGAAGTAATTCTTCCTCTGCTCTGCCGTGATCAGACCCCACTTGGAATACTCTGCCTAACTCTGGATACTGCAGTTCAAAACAGACCGTGGCCAACTGGAGTAAGTACACAACGCTGAGGGGTCTGGAAATCAAATTGTGCAAGGAACAGTTAAAGGATCTGGGTATGTTTAGTCTACAGAAAAGATGGTGGTTGTAGACATAACACTCAGGTGAGAAGGCCCACCAGCTATATAGGCAGCCAAAGCATGGTTGGTGGGGCCGGTTTCACATGACTTTGCCCTGAGTCTACTGCCCTGTTCACTTCAATGCAATAAGCCCAAAACGATGGTTTATTGAATGAGCCACCATGAGCAAGGTTCATAGACCTTCCCTATGTAGACATTTTTCCATTTAGGAAAAAAGCAAGTCGAGGCACGAGAGAGATGTATGAAATTATTGGTGCCAGGCCTTCCCCCAGTTTATCTTTCTTATTTGATTGAATGGAAAAATGCTTTTGAAATATTGTGTAAAAGAGAAGATCATTTTAGTAAGATTTTCGTAGACCAAGTATGATATTTTCACTCTAAGAGTGAATGCGAAAGTCTTGTTTTGCATTGTCCAGCTGAAGTTTCAATTGGTTGGATTAAATCTGTGCTTTGATTAAACCCAAACAGAGTTTCTGCTATGGGGCTATTTCAGTTATCAAGTGTGGACAGCCAAGGGGGCTTCCGAGTGATGGAACCGCAAGTAACAATAACAGCAGACTAACAATAACCACCCACAGCACCATCTATCATCTCTAATCATAAAGTAAGCCCCCAAAGGCCAAAGCAGAAGTTGGAAAGAAATGATCAAGCCCCTTAAGAAAAAAACCTAAGTGAAAGGCTTAGTTTCCTGGGCACAGGAAAAAGCTCAGGTGGTTTTGACGCTGCCTTAAAACATGCAACCTTGAGGAGGTACATTTTATAAATAAACGAGGAAGGGAAAGGTTTCCTTTCTCTTTTATAATACCAGAAAATGGGGCCATGATGGCGAGAGGTGCAAGTTTCGGGTCACCGAAAAGGAATCCCTTCACCCGGCGCATAATGGAAGAGCCCCATCTTGGGGGAGCAGCCATGGGCCACAGCTTCTCCCACAGAATCAGGAGCTGGGGAATATCCTGAGAGTTCTGTTAAAGGCTCAGGTGCCTCCCCCCATGTGCCATGGGGAAAGAAAATGGCAAGGAATCTGCTTTCAGAGCCAATAGATAGGTGTTTCTTAGTGTGGCCCAGGGACCCCCAGGGCTCCCCCAAGACCCTCTCTCAGGGATCTGTGAAATCAACATTATTTGCCAGGTATTGAAGATGCTTGCAAAAGTTTAGAACGATTTCACTCTTTCCATTGTTGTTTTCTATTTGTTAAAAAATAGATTTTTTTTCATATAAAAGATTTATATTAATCATGGGTTTCATACTGTTCTTTTTACACGACTCAAGTATTCTATGAATGTGTCAATTTTAATTTTTAATAAATATTGAGGAATATAACCCATGCAAACAAAAGCTCTTTTGGGGTCCTCCATAATTTTTAAAAGTGGGGAGGGGTCCTGAGAGCAAAATGTTTAAGAGACACTGGTTTAGATCCATGGGGTAAATAGAATTTTTTAGAACGGGTCTAGTTCTGGTGGGATTGCCTTACCACATTGCCCTTCCCCAAAAGTCTGTTTCCAAGGGTAGTATTCCAGCTTAGCATCTGTTTCCCTGCCCGCTTCCCTTTCCCTCAACCCCACATTTATGGCTCGCCCTCCCTTTCAACCTCATCTAAGTTTCCACCCTTTTGCATTTCACTACTGCGAAGCCTATCATTTGTGATCTGGCAGCCTCAGGCATCTTCAGGGGGAGGAGGAGGCGGAGGAGGACCCTTGGGCCCGCAGAGTCTGGCCAACAGAAACAAGAGGCGAGAAGCAGGACGTCTTGCAAACTCCAGTCTGTTGCTCTGAGCTGTCATTCAGGATAACTTGGGTGGTCAACCAGCTGGTGGGGAATTCTGGGAATTGCAGACCTAGCATAGCTGGAGGGCATCTGTGGGGGAGGCTGCTTTAGTCACTAGTGGTAGAGCCAGGAGGCAGGGTGGTGATGGACTAGGAGCAGGGAGACCCAGGTATAAGCACATGGAAGCTTCCTGGAGGACTTTGGGCCAGTCTCCTCCTCAGCCCAAGAGCCAGTGGGATGTAGTGGTGAAGGGGCTGGATTAAGGGTAGGGAGATCTGGATTTAGCCCAGCCCTAGTTCACAGGGTTGTGGTTGTGGAGATAAAACAAAAGGAACAGGAATACTATGTATGTGCCTTGAGCTCCTGTATAAAATGTGGGATATAAATTTAGCAACAAATAAAGATATATTAATAAAATATGAGATAGAAGGTGTCAGAACCCTCAGGCAGTCAGGACCACAACAGAGTCCACCAGTATGCTTCATTGACCCCAAGTTTCCAGACCCCCCATGAGGCAGGTCCTCAGCTCATGCTTTACCTAAGATAAAAGTTTTTCCTGTACTTTAGAAAGTCCTGTTGTTCTTCACTAAAGGAACTGATTTGCAGGATTCTTCAACATTCCAGGTATCTCCAAGGGTTGGTTCCTTCTGAAAGGTGGTCCTCCTGATAGATGAGGTTCTGTGAGTATATGCTTGCCCCAACTCTCAAATTTCTCCACAGGTTTGTAAGTCCTCAGCTTCATTTCTGTCCTCCAGAAGTTAACTTGTTTTGTATCAAAATGCTAAATTGTTCCTTCTTCTCCCCACTCATCCATCTAAACCAAAGCAAGGTACAGCTCATGAAGTAAAAGATTATTCAAAGAGATCATTCCCAAAGCATTTTCTGTTTAAGCTGTTCCAGAAAAGTCTGGGTAGCACTTGGAAAAAATTCTGTGGAAAGAGCCTTAAGGTGCATTTGGCCCATCATACCTGCCCATTCACCTCGCTATAATCTTGTCTGGCGGCAGCAGCTAGAACTAATATATCTCATCTGCCATTTCATATTCCCCCCAATACTCTGGAGAACCTCAGGCTGTGTTGCTTTGAGGAACTACAGGAAATTAAACAGCTGCCAGAACTTGCCACTGCACCACTCTTGGTCCAGGAAGCACCAACAGGGATAGTAAGTAGGACTCTGTTCAGAGATTCCAATTTGGTTCCATCCAGAATGAGGCCACAGAAGAGGCTTTAAGCTCCATCAAGGACATGTGGTACATAGTGACTGAAAGATCAAGAGTTGCCACAGTTCTCAGGTTGATATCTTCTCCTTCCCCTAGATTTTAAGCAGTAATGGCTACAAAGAGAATTCATGGAGAGGAGTTCTTGATTTCTTGTACTTAGGTCACCTAAGGGGGGAGCAACCTTTTCTGGGCTGCAAGGGCCCATCTGGGACATGACTAGTGATGTGATACTACTGTAGTGGAAAGATGAAACTTTAGGCCAGGTTTTTTGAGATGCTGCACCTCTTACATCCCTAGTCCCCAAAGATTTGGGTGATTTTGAGGGGGGGACCTTTAAACACCCATTTTGTCCCTTACCCCCATTCAAATCATGGTGTGAAAATTTTGTTCCCATTCCAAGCTATTTTGTGGAATAGGTTGGAAATCCAGGTAGGCTATAAGTTGTTGGAGAAATGATGGTGCCACGAAAGAGACACACTGTTTGACCACTTCAGTAAGAATGCTCCAGCCATGTAACTTTCTTGAAAATTGGTTTTTCCTTGGAAAGTCATTTCAAAAGTTGAATGAGAATTGAATGAGATCTGATAGGAAAAATGCAGGGTAACAATAAAAGCGTTAAAAGTGATCCTGTAGCTATTCCTAAACTGAAGCTGAGATCCGAACCTAGGTTTCTACTCTTTGGGGATCTAGAAAGATTACTTAACATGCATCACTTTTCTCTGCTGTTTACTCACTGGCTGAGCATTATGCTAAGCTATAATGTGGCTTGTTTGATTTAGGCTTATAATGTTGTATTAACCAAGTCACTGTGATTTATACACAGTGGTTCATGATTTAGCATGTTGAGCAGACCCAGCCCATTATGATTTATTGATCAAATTATGGTTAAGCAAACCACAGCTTAGCCTGGTAGGTAAACCCAGTCTTTAGATCAGTGTTTCTCAAGGTTGGCGACTTTCAGATGGGTGGACTTCAACTCCCAGAATTCCCCAGCCAGCGATGCCCAGAATTCCCTAGTCACCAAGGTTCAGAAACACTGCTCTAGATGGTCTTTGGCCCAATGCAGGTAATGAACAAAAAGTATATTCATTATTTATAAAAACAAATAACAGGAACAGAGGTCTCTCATCAGGTAAGAGTGTGGTTGCACTTTTTCCCCCACAATGGCACAATCAGGACATCTTTCTCCCCTTTCCAAAGCTGCTACTTACACCAAGGGAGAATTTATCATTGGCATCAGTGCTAGATTTTCTCTGAAGCCAACACCAGCTTCAGAAGAGAGATTTTTCTCAAAACTGCCAGAGGGAAGGAAAAGCTTAAATTTGTGTTCCATGCTTGCTCTTATTCTGTTAATTATTCTGCTACTTCCAAGCTAACGCAATTAAAAAAGTAAGAAAGCATTGCAAAGATGCAACTTGGACCCTGATATAAGATCAGCTACCCTTTGAACATATTAAAAGTACACCTGAAATATTTAGAGTGCCCTATGGATAATTGGTAATTGATGGATAATTGAACCATTTACCCAATTTGCATATTACATTTCAGTTCAGCTACAGGATTAGATCTGTACAATATGCTAACCTCTGTTGCGGTTGGTCCTGCTGCTTGCTCTCAAAAGTTGCTTTCAGGAGGTCGGATTTTCAGCAAGAAAAATGCAGAAGGGAAGGGTCAAAAAGAGAGAGAGAGAAAAGAAACACCTCCCTTCATACTACTATCTGATCCAGAGTTTTTAGTTTAACAACAAGCACAACAAAGGGCATCCGTGGGAGGATTTATATCAAAAATTCAAGATGGTGGCCAAGACTGCACAAAGCCCTCGCCTTTTTTTTTTTTTTACATGGGTCGCACATGTGTCACATGTACAATAGGGACCAGGCTTCAAAAATGTGGGCCCAGACATCATATTAACCAAAAGGACAGCCCCCGTCCCCCATCTCCTGAATACAACTAAGTGTGGAATGAGAATACTGTAAATGGTTATGGTTCCATTGCCTGACAAGCTCTCTGGACAATCCATATATTTATGGCTTGGATTTTTCCAAGCCTGTCAAGAGGCAGAGTTGGGTTTGTTTGTGACTTGTCTCTGTGCTTCCTGTATAACATTTTTCAGTTACGATGGTCTCTTAGCACCTCAAAAAGTAGCACAAGATGTGCACATCTCACGATTCATTCCCCCCACACACACACAAACAGCTGCTAACTAAATTGCCTCATAAGGACATGCAATGTTTTTCAGCCTGCATTTGCATGCCAAGATGCAACCTGGAGATCCACTCTCTTATCTTTTTAATTTCCTGAAATGTCTTCTCTCCCCTGCAGTTTCCCCTCCCTGCAAGTTCTTATTTACATTAGCCTTGGATGCAGTTTCCACAGCGTTTCCCAAAGTTGCTATTGACTTTAACATTACAGAAGGGGAAATCACGCACAATGAGTAATCATATTAATTGTATGGCGTTTATATCTTTGAAACGATCAGATGGATCATTTTGGTTTCATTCAAGGCAGTAAAAACGCATCAGCTAAAATGGAAGCCCAAGAGTAGTATTTTGGGTTTTTCAATGCATTCCATTTACTGGGCCATCACCTTCAATGGATAAGAACAAGAAAAGGAGGGGGGAAATGCATTAAGATTGAATACAGTAAGAGGAGATGGGCAGCTCACCTTTCCTAGATCTGAAAAAGGTGCCAAGAGTGGCCAGCAAAGATCTAGAGATGTTCTCCAAGGGAACACAGAGAGACAGCAAAGGCATTAAAATGGATCCTGTCAAGGGTGGAGCAACTGAAAGAACAAAGGTCAGAGAAGGGGGTATCTCAAAATTCACCTGGCTGAGTCATGGCTTCCCCCAAAACATTGCATATGGGGCCAGCATCAAACCTTGCCTTGACATTCAACGAAGCAGAGACTGAACAGCTGAAAGCTCCAGAAAAGTCCCATAAATGCTTGCACTGGTGGGACTGTTATTCTTTCTGCCTCTTCCTGTAAATGTCCCAAAAGGAAGTGAGTTGTAATTAACATCCTGTTCTCCAAAGCAAGGACACTGTGATTTATTTTTCGTAAACTGGTCCCCAGAGAGCCTGGCGGCTCTCATTAGTAAACATTAATTTCAGTTTACCCTTCTGCTCTGTTACAGTGTTTGCATCCTCATGCTGTGTCTGTTCCAGATGCAGACTTGTTGGGAGGGAAGGGACAGCTCCTCTTAAAAGATTCCAGGTAACCAGGGGTGTCCATGGGGTGTGGTCCAAAACATCAAGATGGCGACCATGATGGAGCGATCAAAGCTGTCTGTTTTTTATGTGCGTCTGGTTCCATCTTGATTTTTTGGACCATATCCTGCAGGTAACTCAGGGAGAAAGAGAAGGGAGTCCACTGATTACATCAAGAAATTAAAAGCCCAAAGGACAAGACTGGATGGGGATCCACCATTAGGTGTTCCTTTGCATTTCTACTTTTAAAGCCCTTGTAGGTTTTCAGTTGAGGGTCTTATTTTGGGGAAGACAGATTAGATTAAGGCACAGTGTAAAAGGCATCAGTATGTATTTTCTGGTTCTGAGACCACCCCCCCCAAAAAAAAGCAGGCAAGGGGGAAAAATGACCAAGCAACAGGAAGATTTCAAGGGGCAAAATGAGTGTCTTATACCTTCACTCCATTAAAAAAGGCATAAAATCAAATTTAAAAAAAAAAGGACCCCTTTAGGTTCTGCTCCTGCTCTCTTTTAGAATTCAGTCTGTGATAAGTCATATGAAGTCTAGGGCAGCCCTCAAGTCAACATGGCTGCACCTGTCTGGATTACAGAAATATGTTTTTTATGTATGCATGTATTTATATGTTCCATTTATGTCCTCTAGGTTCTGCTATGTAACCTCAGCCTCTATTTTATTCTCCCAACCACCCAGCAGGGTTAGTTAGGCTGAGAGATAGTGGCTGGGTTTTACTAATCTCTTATCTTGATAATAGATCATTGACAAAGCCAAAACTGATGACTCCTACTAAGCCATGAACTGTGTTTTACAAATCAAAATGGCTGGTTTTGTACAGCATGATAGATAAACTACCTCTTGGCTTAGCATAGATGAATAATCTGTGACTGACCCCAGTACATCCAATGAGTCCTTCCTAATTGTAAGTTCACCCTGGAGATGTGTTTAGTCCATTTTTCCCAATCTGTGTCCTTCACCAATCCAGTCTAAGCCATGTTGCAGCTGCATTCGAATTAGTTAGATTTTGAGGGAATGTTCCAGAAAGCAGAATAGTTGCCCCTTCTGCCCTCTTCCTCCTGTCTTTTGGAAAAGAACTGAAGATAATGCTTTTGGTGTCATTTATAAACATATCCTACATGGTTGGTTCTCATCCCATCCTTGATATATAGAGAGAATGAACCATTCTGTACCAGCCTTGCTTCTAAGATTGTTTGAACATCCTCTTCATATTTATAATAGGTAGAAGTAGGTCTTGGACTGCAACCCACATCAACCTGTAATCAAGATGGCTGGAGTTCATAAAAGTTATAGTCCAAGACTTCTGAAGGACCCAGATTGGGAAAGATGGACTAAACATATCTCCAGCCTCTTGGCATTTCCTAGGAAGTGCTAGGGAAAAGAATTCTCAACCCTGGTCCTATTGTTAAGCAGATTGAGGTCATTGCTTCTGGTTAAGATGTTCATGGGTGGTAGCAAGTTCTTGGAGGAGAGAACTGAGTAATGCTCATGACCCATCCTGCCTTCAGAAACCATCAAGGTTGCTGCCCCATTATTAGAGTTGAAGAAAGATTCAATTACCAGCCCAGTTGGCTTTTCTATATGGAATGGGAGTAGTGCCATCCTATTCATTGCCCGAAGCAGCAAATTAGGTCAGCCTTGAGAATTCTACGCAAGTTTATTGATTTTTTTCAGTCTTCCAACCCATCTCTTAGAGAGACCTAATCCAAAGAAAGGAAATGCAAAACCACCAAGTAGAATCTTCAAATTTCTCTCTGGAAACCCTTAACATACTTAAAGCTGTGATTTCACCCTGGTCATGCCTACTTATCTGATTAGCGATAAAATGAAGGATGTCAGGATATATAGCTAGGCTGAGCCAAACCCATCAGGAGGGAACATTGAACAAAAATTCTCCCTAACCATTTCCAGCTTGCAGATGTCAGTGGCACAGGGCATAAACAGCTTTCCCCAAAACGTGGTCTGGCCAACTGGGAACAATTTTCTTCTTTGGCTCAGTTTGAGTGACTTCTGCCTCTTTACAGAAAACACTTGAGTTCCTCCCCAAAAAAAGTTCAAAACAGAAGCCCTCGTAAATAAATAAATAAAGGGGGGAAATGGTTCTATTTAAAAAGTGGCTCTTTCAACATAATTCCATTGTGTATTTAATGAAAATCATAAGTCTCTTGTGGTGCAGCTTCAAATGAAGGGGGAGAGCCGGTTTTTCTTGCTAATTAATAAGTTCAATTGTGCTGCTTTGAGATTAGCTCAAAGAATGAACCACGAAGCAGGCTAAAGTTGAAAAGTAAGACTGCTCTGCCCTCCACCTGTAGATAATATAGAATAGCTTCCATAGCCATTTGTTTCCCATTCAAGGTATGCCTGGAAGGCTCCAATCCGAAGGATCTCCTCCTTCTTCATATCCTAGCAGAATTATTAATATAAAGCCTGAATCCTTTACAGTACATGTCTTCAAGTTATAGATGAGTTGTCCTGTATCCTAGTTTATAGTATTTTAGTTTTCTGTTATTGGGGGCAACTTCTCTAGAAACCTTTTAACATTTTCCCCAAGCTCTGTAAGCCTTGTCATGGAACCATATTTAAACTTAGTTGCCGATCACAAGAAAGGTTATTACATTATCGTATAGGTGAGTGAATATCTGAGGACTTCTCACTGTTGAGCTGAAAAGCTCTCAAACTATCCTTCAGCTGGCAGAAAATGAGACCAACGTGAAATTGCTGATCTCCATCCTGCTTCTGTTGCCACTCTTCTCCTTCACTGCAATCCCCTGGTTGTCCTCCAGGGAATGGGTGACAAACCTGATCAGTGTTGAAATCCCTCAAAGCTCTCCTTGGATGGTGCCAGAATAAGAGGGAAAGTCTACTTTAATATTATTACAACTAAGGATGTCTTAAGCTTGTCCCACTCATGGACTGTTGAGGGACATGGGAAGAAAATTCCCACAGCATCTTTGTGCTGTGGGTAGATGTAAGTGGGGAGAAACCCTAAAACAGAGTCTTTTCTTTGGTGGCACCCCAACTAATCACTAGAGCCAAGGCCAAGCTAGATGGATGTTAATTGTGGAAATATGAGAATAGCATGCACATTTTTGTTACCTAAATAGCATCTCTAGGAAAACCAAGAACCTTTAGGATCATGGTGGGCATGCAGGGGCTTTAAGCATGTTCTTTCCCTGTGACATGTATCCATCACCACCCCAGCCTCAAAAGGGGACAAAAGAACTGAATGCCAGTTGTGGCAGTTGGTGACAGATACTAATCCAATACCTTTTAAAAAATTGATGTGGATTTATGTACAGTTTCTATGTGTTGATGCAAAGTGCTGGTGCATATGACCAGAAGGGAGGGCAGAAGGTCCCTCTGCCTCTCCCGTTGGGGGAATTTCTTCAGATTTCTTTTTCTCTGCAGATCCAGCCCATTTTCAAACTCTTTTGACAGCTTCTCCCCTCCCACTAAAGTTGGCTCATTTCTGTTCTGTTTTCTGAGAGTATTCTGCTGACAGATGGTCAGAAGCAGATGGACAGAGTGATGAACGCTTTGATATAATTGATGCCCAATATTCATCAGATTGCAAAGAATCAAAGCGGTTGGTGGCTGAATAGTTATATGGCTCCCTCTGCTGGATTTCAGAAGGTTGATGGGCAGTGTTCTGTTGGCAAAAAAATTGGAACTAGGGCTGGCATATAGGAACAGATTAATCAGTATGTCACCACTGAATTGGGCTCAACTCTCAGTGAGTACATGTTCAAATCTTGCCGTTTCAGCCTCTCTCTTGTAATAACTCCTATAATTTCTGTGATTCCATCCATCTACATCAATATTTTTCAAACTTGGCAACTTTAAGAGGTGCGGACTTCAACTCCCAGAATTCCCCAACCAGCATGCAGGCTGGGGAATTCTGGGAGTTGAAGCCAACACTTCTTCAAGTTACCAAGTTTGAAAAATACTGATCAGCATTATACAGCCCACCATCTGCTGAACTGCATGCCCAAGTTATGGGAGCTTCTACTGGCTGATCATTGCCTCAAGTCAGTCTTGATTTGGTTGAGGACAGATTCATCAGCTCTTCTGGTAATCAGAGGTATTCTTAGTAACTGTCTCCAGATCCATAGGATGAAGAGTTTGTATGTTTCCCTCCCTCTGTTCTCTTCAAGTCCATCTTTCAGAACCATACATTACACCAGTAAGACCATTCCTTTGACTGTTCTGATCTTTCTAGTCATAAATAGTTTTCTCTCTTTTTGAACAAAATCTGTCTATCACTTTCACTTCTTCAACAGAAAAATCAGTAAGCGTGCTAGTGGGCATTTCTTTGTGTTCTCAATATTTAACAGGAAACCAGATTTTTCACTTTCCATTCCTACTTTCTTAATAAGTTCTTCTAAACATTTACTCTAACAAAATGGTGTTGTCTATAAATATCTCACACTGTCTTTGTTTTGGCTTCCTTTTTTGATTCCAGCTATTGTCTCTTCCGGTTCTGCCCTTCTTATCATGTATTCTCTGTGTAATTTCAGCAGATCTGGGCACTAAATGCGCCCTTTTCTCATTGCCTTTCCTATTCTGAAAGGCTCTGTTTCCCTAAAATTCAATTCTTCCAGTAGCACTTGTTATTTTTTTCCAACCCAACCATATTGGGAAAAGAATAGGTCAAGGGTGTGTGTGTGTGTGTCCGGATTCTGTCTATCTGTACAGCAACTCTCCAATGGGGCCAAATTTGATTTGGAGAGGAAAAGAAAGCTTGCATTCAAAAAAGGGTCAGATCTGGCTATGGAGCTGCAGAGAAAAGAAATCTGCCAAAAAAAAAAAATCCCAATACATCCTTATAGGACAGAGTTTCTCAACCTTGGCAACTTTAAGATATGTGGGCTTCAACTCCCAGAATTCCCCAGCCAGCATGGCTGGCTAGGGAATTCTGGGAGTTGAAGTCCACATATCTTAAAGTTGCCAAGGTGCTGGCTGAGGAATTTTGGGAGTTGAAGTCCACATACCTTAAAGTTGCAAAGGTTGAGAAACACTGTTATAGGAGATGCAGTTGAGCAGCAACTCAGAATGCTGTTGTTGGCTCCATTTTGAGTTCCCTGGGTCACATGACCCAGAGTAGAGTGTATGCCACCTATCTTGTGTTTCCCACTGCACACATACACACAAATGCAGAGGTGTAACACAAGGGGAGAGCAGAACATACAACTCAACACATTACTGTGTTACGCAGAAGAAGGTAGAGACACTTCCTACAGCTACTGCTCTTAAAGTGGTTGGAAAGAATTCCAGATTCAATGACCTACATGTTTTCCCTCCCTTCTGTTTTGTTAAGTTTCCTGCTGCATCCATTATCCATAATATATTCTATCTTCTAGGATTATCTACCCAAAGGCCCTGCTACAGCCAAGAAAGCAAAGGTAAACCTTTTCTCTCTCTTTCCATTGTCCATCTTATATTAGTTACCTGATCGCCAATAGCTAAAACTCATCTGAAATCTGTTCATTTTTCTCTCTCTCAGTATATTCTTTGTGGGACATGAATAAATCTTCACTGCTTTGAGGAGTGCACTGATTGAATCCCTAGCACATTCTCTTGCATCTCTCATATTTGGTGTAAGGTAAGGACATACATAATCTTTTCCAACCTTTAGGAAACACAGATTTGTTCCATATTTGTTGACATAGAACAGTTAACATTCTAACTGCCTCACCTCCTGCAGCTTTAAACAGTTCAGTGCTTTTCATCTGCCCCTGCTGCGTTCAGATCTGACAGCTGGCCAATTGGCTGTCCTACTTCGCTGTCTAATGGAATGGCTTCCTAATATATTTTCTCCCTGGAAATGTTTTTGTTGTTGTCTAATTGTTTGCAAATGGATTAATTATAGCCCTCCCATCTTCTTTTAACCTCAATTTTCTCTTAATATAGCCCTTCTGTGATTACTCTTGAGTATTCCTTAGTCATACATTTTCCTATGTTTTTTCCTAGCTCATTTTCCATTTCTTGCTCCTCTATTTGTTGACGTTCTTGGCTATATTTCCTTGTTCTTTCTTGTTTGATGTTGTAAGTCTGCATCCAGTTGTTCTTTGTCCTTTTTGTTGTCCAAAGCTTTCATCCTCTGTCTTCCTTCATTTATCATAATAGTTTGTTCTGAAAGCCACTTGGATCTTTTCCTTTTTGACATGCTGGGAATATTTTTTTCTGCTTTGATTTCTATCAAGCCTCCTCCCTCCCCACCCCCACCCCTGCGCCCAGCTCATCAAAGTCTCTTTTGCATAAGCATACTAAATCTGTCCCTTACATTATTCATATATACTGACTTATCTCCTTCAGATCAAATCTTGCTGCCACATCTTGCATATTTGGCACCAATAATTCATGATCTGTTCCACAATCTGCATTTGGAAGTGTCCGGGCTCACTGGATTGTACTTCTGTTTCCTATTATATAATTGATTTGATTCTGTTGTGCATTCAGTGAGATCCATGGGTAGAATCTGTTTATGTTGCTTGAATTAGGTGTTGGCAATACTCCAGGAATTCTCTTTGCAAAACCTTATCAGCTGATCTGCTAATCCAGTCTATCTCCCCTTCTAAGTTGAGATTCCTCCATTTTTTCAGCTTTTGTACTCCAGTCCCCCATTATTTTATTTTTTATTTTATTTTATACCAACATTTCTATATTACCTACTTCCAAAGACTCAAAGTGGTTTTCATAATAACAAAATAAAACTACAACAACACAAGTAATATAAAACAGCTACACAGCCCAGGCCCACCATCTGGATCAAAATGTTGAAAAGCAAGCAAGTAGGGAGTTCCTCATGTCTCAGGGAGTTCCTCATATCTCAGGCAAACTGTTCCATGGTGTGGGGCCCACAACCAAGAAGGCACATCTCCAGGCCCCCACTGCATTCTTTTCATGTGGAGTGAGGACTCTCAGGAGGATTTCACAGGAAGGGTGGATTCTGGTTGAAAGAGAAGGTCCTATAAATATATGGGTGGTGCTGAGCCATGAAGCACCAGCATTTTGAATTGGGCCCAGAAGCCTACTGGCAGGCAATGTAATGACTGGAGGATTGTGATGGAATGGAATTATGAAGGCCAGGCTCAGGGAGATAAGCGTTTTCTTAGCTCACCGAAAGAGTGTGGGAACTACAAGAGGATGAGGCTGGCACCTCCCTGAGGAATTCACGGTGTTGTGGCTGGCTGGCTTGGGAGCTGGGGTTTCAGTCTGGGAAGATTCTTGCTAGAGGTTGTAGCTAATAAACATAGCTGAACTCTCTTGGAGTTCTTTGGGCTAAACCTGACAAGGATTGGTGTCATGCTACTAAGCATAACTCTCCGGTTAGTGGCAAGAACACTGCATTTTTAACCAATTGCATCTTTCAAATCATCTTCAAAGCCAGCCCATTGGAAAGGACATTATAGTTGCCTGAACATAAGGTGAGGTGACAGTGAGTCACAGCTTTAAGGACATCCCAGTCCAAGAACACCCACTTGTAACTGGTACACCAGCCCAAACTGGGCAAAGACCCTACTCCACTGGCGACAGTCTCATCTTGTTGCTCAGGCAGAATCCACAAGTCCAAGGACTTGCTCCTTCAGAGAGAATGTTGTCCTGTAAAGAGTCATCCTCTGGGCTGGGATTGAGGCAAACTGATGACTTACCAAGAGCAACTCTCTCTTTCTGTGATTTAATCTGACCTTGGCCTGAGTCATTTGGTCCTCCACAGCCTCCATATGCTGGCTCAGGACTTCTACGGCATTTCCAGCTCAGCCAGGGGTGATGATGTCAAGTTGTTTAACATCACTTTATTGATCATACCTGACCCCAGACCAATGGATGATCTCTCTAGTGGTTCATGTAGATATTGAATAACATGGGAGAGGGATGGGGCTTGGCTGGTCCTCCCCATGCACACTGACTAGAACTTTCCACTCAGAAAGGAGCAGAACCCACCACAATAAGATGCCTCCCACATCCAAACCCAATTCCAGAAAGACACCACAGTCAATATACCAAATGCTCTAAGAAGTCTATAGGACGAGGAGGAACATATTCCCTTCATCCAAGCCCACCATAGGTCATCCACCATGAGTGATCAATGCTGACTGCCCATGCTGTTCCTGAATCTTGATTAGAAAGGATCCAGATTATCCATTTCCTCCAGGATCTTCTACAGCTAAGCCCCTTCTCCAAAATCTTTCCCTAAAAAGATTAAATGAAAGTTGTCCAATACATCTGGATAGAGATGGCCCCTTCCTTCAAGAGAATCGTATCCTTTCCTGATGTTACATTTGCCATTTCTTGCCATTTGCTATAAAATTACACAATGCCTTCCACCATCATTTGTAATAGATACATATACCTGTATAATACTGTTCACTGGATATTCATTAATTAAAATACAGTAAACAGGATTCTGTAACTTAAGGGGTTATAGTCAAGTACATACTTACCAATGTCCTTTGTAAATATCATGGCCCATGCATTCCTTTGTGCGCTCCCATCCTTTGTGTGGTACATTATGTAATCAAGTGGGTCATTCTGGCTCCCCTAAGTTGACTTGTTCCATCCAATTTGGTATATTTTACTTCTTCTTTGACAATTCCAAGTTTTTCTTCATTCATGCTTCTCACATTCTATGTTCCAATTACATGTCTCCTTGTAAAATGAGGATCTTCTCTTGAGAACACTAGCAATATTAGTGACCTGACTTCCATGCAGCTTTGATCTGGTCCCATCATCACCTCCAGATCTGCTCACGAAAGTCTGATATTCTTCCTCAGTAGCCAGAAGAACAAAATTAGATCAATGACTAACTTTGTAGATTGCACAACATCAGGAGTTTTGGGGCCTTCAGTTCATTAAGTTAACTTAGTCAATATGGATAGGGATTTTTAGAGTTCAGATGTAACACCCCAGGAGGGTTCCAGGCAGGGAAAGGCCATACAAAATTTTAGTTTTAACTATTGCTTGTAAAATAAGCCACAATGATTGGTTTCATGCATTATGGTTTACAAACCACAATGGGATCCTCTCGGCATTCAACAGCTCAGTTGATTATTAAAGGGAATGCTGATGACACCATGGCTAGGGGAAAGGGCAGCCACTGAAGACGCAACAGCTGGAAAAAATACCACCAACATGGGGGTGAGCCTATATAATAATAATAATTACGGGTTTATGGAAATCGTGTCAGGTTTATGGAAAGTCCAACAAACACATTCTGCTGCCAACTAGAAAAACCTCATTTTCTTTTACACTAACAAACCACAGTGATGTACATTTTCCAATGTTCTGTGCAAATGTAACCATCAGAACCATGCATTTAAGACATTACAGACTACAGCAGTGTCTCTCAATCTCCACAACTTTAAGATGGGTGGACTTCAAGTCCCAGAATTCCCCAGCCAGCATGGGTGGACTTCAACTCCCAGAATTCCCCAGCCAGCATGAACCTTGTGGAGATTGAGAAACACCAGACTGCAGTCTTCTTTGACTCCAGACTGATTCCTAGTGACTCCAAAGATAAGTTCACGTTGCTTCTATGGCAGCAGTGCACAAGAAGTTTGCCATTACCATCTTTCAAGTTTTTTTGACTTCTCAGTCTAGCCTTCAGCCTGAGGATTTCCTGGTTCATCTCCCATTCTTGTACTAACTAGGTCTGATCCTTTCAAGAAGGGCTTAATTTAGTGAAGTGCAACCTTGCCGGAGAGTTATTTTCATTGAAAATGTAAGTTGGCTACCAGAAAAAATCTAGAAGTCCAGCAGAGGGCAGCAAAGAGCTACTGTTTTCTGCATCTTCCTGCCGCTATTTTTTTGTAGTTCTATCGAAAAGGTAGAGATAGACGGTTAGGGCACACAGATCCCTAACTCTCCAAAAGTTGCCACTGAACTGTACAGTAATTTTTAAAAGGCTAGAAGGAAAAGTTAATGAAGTGAAATCATTATTTTTTACTGCATTAAATGCAGTAAATTTAATTAAATGACCTGCATTTGAATGAAACAAATTAAAATGAAATGTAGTTACTTCAGTGGCCTCACTAATTTCTTTGGTTTGGATCAGCTCCCTTTCTGAACCATGCAACCTCTAACATGCTACCCAAAATGAGTCCAGCTTACATCTGAGCTGAGGGATAGGAAATGTCCCTCCAGCTGTGTTGGGCTTAAAATTTCCAGCCTGCATATTTCCTATAAAAACTGAAATGGAATCAGATTGCTGAAGGTTCAAGAAGAACATTAAATCTGATCACTTCCAGATCAAATAAGTCTCCGATGGCAGGAGTGCCCCATCGAGCTGCAGAAAGTTCCCCGAGCTGCAGAAAGTGTAGAGGATAGAGGGAATGGCCTTGAAGGACCGAAGGAAGAGGTGCTACCACAGCAATGGTCAGATAAGAGGTGCTTGAGCCCAGGCCATGAATGTACAGTAATGTGAAAAAAAGTCTCAGACGAGCCCCTCCCTAGTTTGCACAAAGGTAAAGGGAGGTGGGGGGAAGCACATTCAGAGTGGCAAGATTCTGTTACTATAGCTTTACAATAAAAGTAGTCCTGACCTATATGGCCTTGGTCTGGTCTACCTTGTTGGGCTGACAAAAAGAGATCTGCATTTGTCTCCCACCCACCCCTTCAACCGATACAGTATAACCATGTCTGTGTGTATGTATAGTATTTTAATACCATTTATTTTAAGAAATCAGTTTATCAACATCAGTGTGAAAATACAATTAAGCAATTTAGGGGGATATAATTAAATCAGGCAGCAGTCCCGAACATATCTGGAAGTTAACCATTATAGCCAGTAATGAGTTGCACGTGTAAGGAAGGTTTTTGCACACTCCCTTTATGGCCACAAATGCCATAAATCTCTATAAAAACAAAGAAATAGAAGCAGTTGCCATCAATCATCTGTTAAAAGCCTTGGAGAATAAAAATGCCTTGGAATGTTGACCGAGTAATAAAAATGTTGGTCCTTTGATTTATTTTAAAACCCTCCTTTTAGGTTTGTCTAGTTTTAAATGCCCTCAGTGACTGAAGGTATAGGGAGGGAGGAAAAAATGGTAAATGAAAGAGGCTAAAGAGACACTCCTCTGCATGCTTATTGTACTTTACAAAAAGCATCAATAAACACAGTGGGATTTGCCTCTGATAAAAGCAGAACAACTGGGGTCCCAGGAACACTTGATTGGGGAATTGAGGTCTTAGATCTGCACGGGGCATTTTCAAGCCTCCCAAAGATCCACTGAATCGCCACCAATTTTCATCTCCTCTACCAATTTAATTTTTTTCCTTCACTTCATTCCTCATCCACTGAAGTTAATGATCCAATAAAACAAGGGCAAGTAGAGAGCTCCAAAGTACTGAAACTACTCTTGGGATTTATATGTCGGCTGATTATTTTCCTGCCTTGAATGAAAAATATGAATCTACCTGAAAAGGACAAATATGGGAGTGTATTTTGGACGCTTCCACCCTCCCCTGGTGGTGTGTGTGGCCTGTGCAAATGTCTTCATTAGGACTCCCCGTTCTAGGCTGCAAAGAACGGGATGAACAGTAGATGGCAGCAGTGAAGGACTCATCTCACTGTTCGCTGCCATCTAGTGCTCATCTGGAATTTTGCAGTTCATTTATGGCAGTGTTGTCCAAACTTGGCCACTTTAAGATGAGTGGACTTCAACTCCCAGAATTCCCCAGCCAGCCATGCTGGGTTAGGGTTAGGGTTAAGGTTGCTGGCTGGGGAATTCTGGGAGTTGAGGTCCACTCATCTTAAAGTGGCCAAGTTTGGACAACACTGATTTATGGCCACCCTCCTATTATACCAGTGATGGCGAACCTTTTGGGCTCGGCCTGTCAACAATTCGGAAAATGCCTAACTTGACTCTGCTGATGCGTCACACACACCCCTCCCGAAGCAGAGAGAAACAATTCTTTACATATTCATTTATTTTAAAAAAATACAGTCCAATCATGGGTGGTGCTATGTATTATATAAAGAAACGTCAAATAATTACAAAAATGAAATACGAGTAAAACAAACTCAGTTTTTTTGGTAACTCAAACAGGGAGAATAGTTGCTGTTGGGTGTTGGTGAACGTTGGCGTGCCACCCAAAACATTGTGATGGGTCACTTTTGGCATGCGTGTCATAGGATCGCCATCGCTGTTTTATACTCTTTTGAAACACCTTGCTTAGGCATCAAAGCAAAACAAGTTTGTTCTGCATATGGATGTTTTTAAGATGACTAAAACAAACCAGGAAAGGAAACCTGTGGTTCTTTCACTGTCCCGACCTCCATGCATTAGCCAATCTTTTGAAAGTGATTAGGCAGAAAGGCTTAGTCTTTACACAAAGGTTTATTTATTCATTTATTTATTTATATTATTACATTTATATGCCACCCATCTTCCCCAGAGGGTGACTCTGGGTGGCTTACAATTAAAATCCAAGACAATAAAAACAATGAAAACATAAATATCCCCAGTTAAAATCACAAGTAACAATTCTATAAAAGCCAGTATACAATTCAAGATGATGGGGGGAGCAATATCGATCATCCCACCAGATTTATCATACACTATTTCCAAAAAGGCTCCTCGCTTGATCCCGAAGTTCCTGATCTTTGTCCTACCTCCCCAAAGGCTGACTCTCTTAGCTGTCCTCTAACGACCATTTGGATATCTGCAGCCCAGATAGTGATACCACCAAAAAGACTCTGTAAGTCTGCTTCACGCTTTAAATAAATCCTCAGTGAAGCATCTTTGTGGGTTCCCTCGCCAGCTGATTCTCCCTTCTCTGTGGAGAGACTCAGGCTACGAAATAATTTGCCACTGGAGCTGAGATACCATTAAAAAGGGGCCTTAAAACATGTTCTACTCTTAGTCTATTTGTATTACATGTGAATATTTGGAGAGACGCTATGGCACCTACATTTTTGAATAAACTAAATATGAGGGTGGAATGAAAAGTAGTGCCTCCACCTTCCTAAATAGGGATTTTAGTTTACTTAGGGATATTTTAATGAATGACACAGGAAAATGAGCTGTTTTGGTCCCTGTATTTTATATGTTGTATTTTTTTTTAGTAGTTGGGGGCCTGCGATCCATAAGAAAGTGAAGTAAGTATTTTCTTTTTCACATAATTACTACCACTCACTACAGTACACACTTCTGTCAAGGGTGGACAAACTTCGTAAAGATGACACTCCACGCTTTTCAACTTTTTGACTACACTCTGTGGACTCCCTTGAGTGGCATGAAAGTTGTGCATCCGTGCCATGAACTATGGGGGAACCCTCTAATGCAGTGTTTCTCAACCTTCGCAGCTTTAAGAAGGGTGGACTTCAACTCCCAGAATTCCCCAGCCAGCTGTGCTGGCTGGGGAATTCTGGGAGTTGAAGTCCACCCTTCTTAAAGCTGCGAAGGTTGAGAAACACTAATGGCTAGCTGGCTTAAGGTAAGCTGTGGAAATAAAACCAAATCAAATACAGAATTACAGAATCAGAATCTTGGCCTGGGAATGTTGGAAGGGGCCATCTCGCCCAATACTGATTGTGTGAAAACACCCAAAGACTCCCACATTTATGGGCACAAGCCATTTTATCTTCGGGAGTGGGAATCCCAGTGATCTGTAGACGGCTTTACACAGACACACCTGCACACAAGCAGAGCCGGGAAAAGAAGCCGGCTGGAGCCCCACAGCAGCAGAGGCCCCCAACGTGTAGCCTGGCAATGTTTCTCAACCTTGGGAACTTTCAGATGGGTGGACTTCAACTCCCAGAATTGGCTGGGTGGGGAATTCTGGGAGTTGAAGTCCACCCGTCTTAAAGTTCCCAAGGTTGAGACACTCTTAGGGTTTCCGCACAAAACCGCTGCCTTCTCAAGCCGCCTTTCTCCAGATGTGCTGGACGCCAGCTCCCCCCCAGCCCAACCGAGTTGGCGCGCGGGGAGCCCGGGGAGGCGCAGCGGCTCCGCGCCCAGGACGCGCGACCCGGAGTCGGCAAAACATGCCGGTTGCTCTGCCGCCTTTCCCCTCTCGGTCTAAACAGCCTCGCGGCTTCCTCTTTCGGTCCCTCCCGACTCCTCCCTCGCTCGGCCCGCAGAAACTCCGCTCCGCCAGCCGCCAAAGGCCGGGACGAGAGCAGGAGGAGGAAGCGGAGCCGAGCCGCCCCTTTCTGGTTCTCCAGCCCCGGAGATCGTCGGAAAGCCGTCCGTTCAGGCCGCCTCCGACTCCCCTCGCAAGACGAAGCTCCGAGGATGGGGGTCACCCAGTCCCTGGGCTTGCCGCACGGGAAAGGCGACTACCCGGTCGGCTGCACCGACGTGATGGTGGGCCGAACCACTCAGGTAGGGGCGGAACAGGAACGGGAAGGGGACGCGGCGCGGCTCAAGCGGCCGGGTTGGGGAAGGGGCTCTCGCTTCTGCGAGAACGTGGGAAGAAGGGCTCCTTCAAGGAACGCCGACGTTATCGCGGGGCTGGAAGGTTGCTCCTACGTTGGGTTGCTGGCTTCGGCTTCGAACAGTGTGTGAACCCAGCCCCTGGGCACGCGTCTTAGCTTGCGGTGTGGATGATAGCTTGCGGTGCGGGGTTATCCAAAGAGCCATGGTTAACCCGTGGCTTAGCGCAGTGTGTGAACTCTGACACTAAGTGGTCAGGATATTGGTAGTTCAGATGTGGACCTTCTCAACCCCTCTGCGTCCCATCTGGTGAGGTATTGCCAGACCCAGGTTCTTTGTGAGCACTGGAACTTGGGGTCTCTCTTGAAGCACCCTCCAGCCACCAGATGCAGATTCGGAGGACCCTCTGGCCCTAAAGGTAACTGACAGACATCACAACGAATAGACTTGACATTGTCTAATCTCCTGTTCAAACTCTCCAAACTGGAAGCCAGCCCGTTCTGCTGGATTTGGCAAATACGCTCAGACACGGTGATTCAGTTCAGCCATAGTGGCTAAACTAAAACCAAACAAACAATGGTGGTTTCTTGAACCAGCCCTTCCTCTCAAGCCATTTCTGTACGCGGTTGTTTGTTTAGGCTTGGTGTGCCGTGTGAACTCGGCTGCAATGGTTTATTGTTGAATACAGTGTTTCGCAGCTTTAAGATGTGTGGACTTTCACTCCCAGAATTCCCCAGCCAGGATTGGCTGGGGAATTCTGAGAATTGAAGTCCACACACCTTAAAGTTGCCAAAGTTGAGAAACACTGGTTTAGCATGTTATGCAAACACAGTCCTACTCTAACAGTTGCCATAGCTATATGTGTGTGCTCTGTGAAGGCATGTTTCTTTTTACCTTTTCTATATGCTCTAGTACAGTGTTTCTCAACTTCGGCAACTATAAGATGTGTGGACTTCAACTCCCAGAATTCCCAAGCCACCTAGGGAATAATGCATTTTATAATTATTGAGATTGAGAAGCACAGTTCTCTGATAGAAGTTCACCTGCTCTTTGTCTGACAACCTGTCTTCACTTGCTCCCAAGGATCCATAGCGTTGCAGCCATTCCCATGTTGATTCCAAGGCAAGCTTTCCGAGTTTGGCAGAATTTAGGACTTAAGGGGATAGCAAAAGCTTATCACACCCCTTCAGGAATTAATCTGTAGCTTGTACAGCTCAGAAGACTTAATAATGCAGATTTGTCCTCTGTTGGTCAGACAACACCTGGGGTGTTGGTTTGGGTTCCAGACACATATTAAAAAGAATTCAACAAACAGGAAGCGGTTTGGAGAAGACCGCTGAGGATGACCTGGGGACTAGAAATTCAATTCTACAAAGAGAGATTGAAAGAACTGGGAATGTTTAGCCTTAAGAAGAGAAAGGGGAGAGATGTTGCACAGAGGAAGGTGAAAATCCATCCTGCATCATTCCAGAGGGCAGGGCCACAAAATTGTAGATTTCAGTTACAGGAAGTTATGGCAGTCCAGAAGAATTAGGCAGGTCAAGCAATGTCTGGCACATCCTGATGTCATCCTCTGCTGCAGCCTGGCAAAATAGCTGCTTTGGGTTCACAGTTGAAGAAAGACTCTGATAGTGTTGATACCAGACTGTGTGAATGCTGAATCTGCAGTTATTTCAGATTATTCATGTAGGTGAAAAGGCTGTGGTTTTGTACACGCATCTTGACATTATTCGTTTTGGGTGACTCACAGTTACTAGGAAGGCTAGATGACTTTATTTCTGGGGGAGGGTTCAGCGTAAAGCAAAGCCTTGAGGGACATAGCGCTAAGTCAGCCTTTTGTGAACCTCGTGCTCTTCCAGTGAATTCAGTATAACTCCTTCAAGCAACGTGGCTCAAAACTGTTCAATGGGATTAGCAGTTTGGCATATCTGGAGAGTGATGGGTTGTTGAAAGCAGCTGTAAGCTCCTCCCTTGGTGGGCATTGTCTGGACTGAATTGTGATCTAGATCCTAAACTGAATTACTTCCTGCCCCCAGATGGGGTGGCTTTTTGTAAACTAAAAGGCCATCGATAGAGAACAAATATCTGCAGCGGAAGATCAAAGTCCTGCTGTCATGAACCACAGCGCTTCCTACAGTAACGTTGCATCTGCTGTCCTAAAGTCTAAATAGTGAATGTGCTCATATGTTGGGTGTTTTTCGTGGACTTGTCTTTGTTTGCTGGTTAAGGGCCATAATAAATTGAAACTGGGAGTGATCCTCCAGATCAGAAATGGAGATTTTGTTCCAGCTCAATAATAGATGCTGGGTGACTGAAAAACGAGATCATGATAAGTGGATAATAATTAAAAAGAAAGAGAAGGAAACAAATGCAATCTATTTTGTAAACATTCTAGGAAGCAAAACAGAAAGCAAGATAAAATAGGAACAAGGATAACCCTTTAACTGCATCTTTTGGGTTTATTTTCTCTTTTTATATTATGTAGCCTTTAAACTGATCCTACCGCTTCCATTGTTGTTCAGACCAAGAGCTCAAATCCCAACCCCTGCATGGATTAGAATTTACAAGACATATTAATTTATTTGAGATTGCAAATCCCCCAGTTTAAATTATATTGTACTTTGGGGAAATTGCATTCTTTTTTACTACTTTTATTTTCTGCTTGTTGGTACACTCTAACTCTGAACTGACTCAGTAGTTCCCATTTTTTTTCTTCTGCTTTTTAATTATTGCATAATCGTACAAGATAATATTTCTAACACTGGTAGCTTTACATTTTTAAAATCTCTGTGTATATATGTGCATCATATGCTTTCTCCTGATTTTTTATCTACCTCTATGTTTAAGAAATTAGGGATGAGCAACGTAGCTAACATTCTGCTGTAGACATTGCCTTGCAAAACAAAGGGCCAACCTGTGCTGGCATTTTTTTTTTTTTGCAAGAGCAACACTGCTTCTACAGGTAGTCCTCACTTAATGACCATTTTTTAAATGATGGTTCAAAGTTACGACAGAAAAAGTGCTAAACGTGATTATGATTTGGAACCTTTTGTACAACAGTTATTAAGTGAATCACCATGGTTGTTAAGTGAAGCACATAGTCATTAAGCAAATTCTGGCAAAAAAGTCCATTGGGGAAGCTGGATTCACTTAATGACCACGGAATTTGCTTAATGACCACATGATTCGGTTAATGACCATCATAAAAGTGGTTGAAAAATCGGGTCCGGTCACATGGTGACTCGCTTAACAACTGCCCTCCTTAACCAATTTTCCAGTCCTTATTGTGGTTGTTAAGTGAGGACTACCTGTACACACGGCCCATTGGCTTTCTTAGAAGATAAAAATGGTGAGAGGTACCAAACACCTGCAGGAAGAAAGATAGGAATACATGTGAGTGAGGAGTGGTTTTGCTTTATGGCAAACAAATGTTTTGTGACTGGCCAAGGCTCATCATGACAGCCATTTGGTAAATAAGTGCCATTTTTTAAGAAGGCTCACAACATGCTCTCAAAATGCTGGTTTTATGTATTTATTTATGACATTTCTATACCACTGAATCAACTAAGGATTCACAGCACAGTACAATAGATTAAAACATCCAGGATACAGTCAGAATAAACAACAACAAAACCCACCTCCATAATAAACACTGAAATTATAAGTACAACCCTAACCTGTTGAAGCCTTCATCCTATTAATCCAACAAGAGTAACATAACAATCTTAAAGACGTAGTGGCGACGATTAACTACCAAATGCCCTCTGGAAGTGCTCCATCTTGACCATCTTCCAGAATGATGTGGTGAAATAATCTGGCCCAGGAAGTCCTACCCTATCTCTCTCCCTCTCTCCATCCATCCATCCTTCTTGTTCTCTATCTATGGGCTTAAGGCTCTCATGTCTATGAGAACGGAGTGGTATATGCAGGTAAATACAGAAATAGGGTTTGATGTTTCCATGGTTTGCCATCTCTTTCCTCCCCATCTAGGAGATACAGTGAGTTTCTCTGCAGAATGGATTCCATGAAAAGTAATCTTCCAGATTCATGGTGAATTCTTGGCCATGGCCCTGAGAGTCAAATTGATTCTGATCTGACCTATTGTGGCCTCTCATCCCTGGCAAGATTGTCACTCAGCCTTGATAAAGCCTTAACTGAACTTAAACATTTGGAAATTTAGATCTAGAAAATGACAGGGCCAAAATCATCCACCCCTATTATGGTGCAATTGCTGGTTCCCATGGACAATTCCTAGCTACCTCTATACCATCTTACATATTCCACAGGAGATTTTTTACCTTGGCTCAAATTGGCACGCTATCTATTATGGAGACTACAGGTAGTCCTTGGTTAACAACACCAATTAGGAGTGGAATTTCCATCGCTAAGCAACATAGTTGTAAAGCACGACATAATGTGATTGTGCCACTTAATGACACCAGTTCTGGCACTTCCAGTTAAGCGTAGTTATCCACCTTTGTTAAGCGAATCCTGTAACATTGTTAAGTATGATGTCACGTGGTCACCACCTCCTGCTGGCTTCTCCATTGACTTTGCTTGTCAGAAGCTGGCAGTGAAGGTCACAAATGGTGATCATGTGACTGTGGGATGCTGCGATGTCGTCATTGCAAGCCGGGGGCTGAGCACCCAGATCGCGATCACATGACTACAGGGACACTGCAACGGCCACAACTACAAGAACCAGTCATAAGTACCACTCATTCAGCACCATCGTAAGTTCAAGTTAAGCAAGGACTACCTGTATAGACAAGTATACCAGTCTCCTATACAGCACTGATATGTGTGTCTGCTCAGATACAGATGAATCAATGTTTGAAGAAGACTTGTGCTATGGGGTGTGAACAGCATTGGACTAGGAATGGGGAGACCCAGGTTCCAGTCCCTGCTCAGCCACAGAAGCTCCCTGTGGCTTTGGGACAGTCCCTTCCTCTCAGCCCTTAGAGCCTGGATGGTATAGTGGAGAAGGTGCTGGACTAGGAGTGGATAGATCCAGGTCCAGCCACAGAAGCTCCCTGGGGGCCTTTGGGCCAATTCCTTCCTCTCAGGCCAAACAGGTGCCCATGAAATATGTTGGGGCTCTGCTAGCTGAAGAATTCCAGGAATTGCAGTCCACATCACATTGGGGAAGGCAAATATGAATGATATCACGGAGTGAAGTTGAGTCACTGCAATTGATGAGAAAAAACTGTTGGCATGTAAGTGGGGAAGTGCAGGAAGTTGGAAAATCTTTATTGCTTCCCAGAAGGAGCCATCAGGAGGAAAAGGTGTGTCAGTCTACTCTTTGTGTAGAGCCCAGCCAACAGAATGGCCAACAGAATGGGAAGAATAGCAACAAACGTGGCCATCCAATGAATAAGACTGGCACTTCTCAGCTGGAGAATTGGAATTTCCTCAAGTGGAACACCCCAGGAACCTTGAGTTGTCCAAACCTTAGAACTGAGCGCAGATTTTTCTCTCTTAATTTTTGATTTTCATTTACTACTTCAAGGGCCTCTAAGGGTCCTATCCTGAGTCTATGTTTATCATGTGCAATTGTCTCCAATGAAAACACTGTATCTAGGAATACTGTCTGTGCTCATCTGCAAAAATATTGGAATTGTAGTAGGGCAGGGGAAAATGAGGGGCTGGGGCAAAGAATTCACCAAACAGAAGCATTAAAAGGGGATTTGAGGGGCATAAAGGAGGTGGTAGAGCACACACATGTTCTGAAAGGCCGTTCTAAGGGGCCAGAGAGGAGAAAGGCTGATGTCTGCCAAAGATGGGTTGGGGTTTATGCTAACTTGACCCTTCTTTTCCATAGGGCCTCTTCTTCCGCCTGTTGTACCCCTGCATCCCTCAGGATGAGGCTGAGCAGCCCTCCTGGATTCCCCGCTACGAATATTACTCCGGACTAGCTGACTACATGAGCTTAAATAGGAAATTGTTTGCTCCACTTCTCAGTGTCACATTTGGTAAGATGACTGGTTGCTCATGAGTTACCCAGTGAGAGAGTCTGTGGACCCCACAGCTGTTCTTATGCTTAACCCAGTGTTTCTCAACCATGGCGGCTTTAAGATGTGTGGACTTCAACTCCCAGAATTTCCCAGCCAGCATGGGAGTTGAAGTCTACACATCTTAAAGCTGCCAAGGTTGAGAAACACTGGCCTAAACAGTCCTGAGATGATGACATTTCCTCAAACAACACAAATACGTTCTGTGGTCCACTGCCTGCAATATAGAACCTGCAGCTCATTGCAAAAGACTGCACCAGATCATAATAAATCATGTTTATACAGTACCTTTCCTACAAAAGTGCTTCATTGCTAATATTATCTATTCTATAAACGTGGGATTATAATCTTGATTATGTCTCCCCCAAATATTCATCCATTTAAAGCATATTTTAAAAAATCATCAGGCATCTCAAGGTAGATGCTTGATTTTTTTTGTTTTAAATACAGGTAGTCCTTGCTTAACAACCATTCATTTAACAATGGTTCAAAGTTACGAGGGCCTCGGAAAAAGTGCTTTATGGACTGTATTCTCACGACTGTTGCAACCCATCTCACCATTCCAGTGATCACGTGATTGTGATTTGCAAGCTTTTTTACAACAGTCATTAAGCAAATCATGTGGTCATTAAGCAAATTCTGGCAAAAAAATCCATTGGAGAAGCTGGATTCGCTTAACCATGGGATTCACCACATGATTCACTTAACAACCATTGTAGAAATGGTAATAAAATTGGATCTGGTCACACAGTCACTCACTCAACAACCACCCCACTTAATGACCAATTTTCCAGTCCCTATTGTCATTAAGCGAGAACTACCTGTATACTTTAAATGGATGAACTGAATTAGCCAGTTAGCTTAATTCTGTGCCATGTCTTTGAGAAGACAACTCCTAGCTCAGAATTTAGTATTTAAATTTAAAGTGTATCTATATTTGTATATACATATGTGTATTATATTTAAATGTTTCTCTTCTGGGCACCAAACTCCTTTATTATGTATCATTGATGCAGTATTTTTGCTAATTGATAGGCAAATACTTTGGCTTCCAATTTTACAATTCTTTGGCCTTTCACTGTGCAACTTGTTCCTACTGAACCACAATCTTCCTCTCTGCCTGTGATTTTTAGGCCTCGCTCTAACTGAAAAAGTCATACTTTTTTAACATCCTACTTTACGTCTTCTTTAATACGTTCTTTGTTTTCTTACTTATGTCTCAGTATTTCCTATGAAATGTTTTCGGTGGCTCGCATGTCCTCCTAAACCAAGCATGTTTGTCACCTTGAGGGAAGCAAGTTAGAAATTTCTTAATAACTGCCTTGGCTGTCAAGTCACGTTTTTACCACCCGTGAGAGCCCATCTTGTGTTTTGTAACCCTCTGCTCTCATGTGTGCTCTTCATTTTTGCAGGATCGTGTAGGATCCCCGTGAATTGGGATGCACCTTTTAGACCCAGGTCCCACAAGTATCCATTAATCATCTTCTCCCATGGACTAGGAGCCTTTCGGTGAGTTTGCCCAGGTGGGGGGAACCCTAACCAGAAGGGCAGGAGATGAGGGTGCTGATGTGTGTATGTGAGATTGGGATGCCCGAGTGACATTCATGCAAATCTTCCGGGGATCCTGGATGATTCTCGTCCACTCTGTAGCAGAGGGCTTGATCTCCTCCTCTCTGTCTCAGTGGATATCACAGTGAGGAACCAGCAGGGCCCAAATCTCTCTCTTCCCATTGCCAGACCTCCTTTCTGACAGTGTCACTAACTTTGGGCAGCAGGTTGTCAAAAGTGGGTGGCAGGTTTTCCTCCCTATATCTTAGCATGCAGTCTTATTTAATAATGCACTCAGTCCCTCTCCCCAAAACAGGGGTAGGGGAGCTAAATCCCACAGGGAGGACAGAAGCTGACCCACGCAGGACCATCACCCCAGCCTCGAAGTCGTCAGTCCTCCCCAAAGCCTTAAGAAGTGCGGCCTCCAGTCACCCCAAATGTGTCCCCGAATACATGCGGGTGAAGTGACTCTACATATGCAGCTCATTTGCTGCTCCTCTTTTGCCTGTTGTGGGACATTCCCCCCCCCCCGAGATTTGTAGGGCTCCCCTCTTACAGCTGTTCCAGAAATCACTGAAAACATGGCTCTGCTCCCAGGCCTGGGGTTAAGGTAGATGCCAAGCCTTTGTTTTGCTGGCTTTGGGTGTATCTGACTGTCTTACTCTTCTGCATGCACACGTATTTTATTATTGTTGTGGGGGGAGATGTCTTTGCGTGTGTCGTAAGCCGCCCAGAGTCTTTTGGGAGTCAGGTGGCCTCCAGAAGAAATAAAACGTCCATCTCTGGAGCTCTGGGCAGGTTGGAGAGAAAGACCGGCAATGCCAGCATGTTGTGGGCTGAAGAAGGGGAGGAGAGGGCGATGGATGCAGATGTAGAGAGATTTTTTTAAAAAAAGGAGGGCAAGCAGTTAAGGAACTGTCCATGCTGGAGCTGAGAAAATCAAAAGTGGACGTGGGGAGAGGGAGGAAGCGGCCAAGGCATTGCCAACATTTGAGCAAGCTCCGGGGCCACCAATTCAGACTGCAGAGTGCTTAAGGGGAAGTGGTAAATGTCAGGGTTGAAGCCTGCCTGGCTAAAACCTCAAACAGGGAAATTTCAGGCCAGCCGGCCGGCCACATCTTCAGGACCTTCCTAAGAGATCTTCTCCAGCCCTCCTACCTGAAATGCTTTTAACCCCAGAGCTGTCTCTGACCACAGTTGCTGAAAATGGGTGCTGTGGTTTCATTTCACTTAGAGCTAGAGCGGCGTTTTTGAAACTCAGCAACTTTAAGATGTGTGGCCTTCAAAGAATTCTGGGAGTTGAAGGCCACACATCTTAAAGTTGCCCACTTTGAAAAACACTGAGCTAGAAGATGCTCAGATGGTTGGGGAAGTCCTGGAACTGGCTTAATGTTAATCCCCTTAAAATCCAGTTGGAGCTTCAGTTGCACCATCACAACCACCATCTTGATTTTTGTTACCATATCTTGCCGACGCTTCTGCCCCCATCATTTTTTCTTTATCTTTGCTGATGTGTTTGTTTCAGTGCCAAATAATTTAGAAGCAGCAGCATTCCTCTGTTCCAATTATCTTCTTTATCCTTCAATTTTCAGAACCGTATACTCAGCCATATGTGTTGAGATGGCTTCTCGAGGGTTTTTGGTGATGGCTCTTGAGCACAGGTAAGACCAAATCCCTTTAGAGAAGAAATTCTAAGAATAGATCCGTGTATTTGTGGTTTTTAAAAATAAGCCTTTGATGCACTGTGGTTAGTCCTGTCCTAGAATCCCGTTTCGTGAGAGAAGTGGCCGTGCTTTTCAAGCAATTGTTGAACTGGGAGCCGAGAGTTTTGAAGCTCAGCTCATTTCATTTCAGTCTGGATTATCCTACCTATGTATGCTGGGCCTGGATGCAAGTTCCAGAAATCCTTTCTTGGATTATTCTTTGATTTCAGAATTAGCATCAGATGAGGCTAGGATTAGATCATGCCTCCTTCCCAGAAGAGTGTTGTCACATAGACACAGAGGAAAATTGAGTCGAGATTTTAATGACACATTGAAAAACTTTTGGCTTCAATCAGGAGCTTAGAAAAAGTGGAGAAGCTGAAGGAGATTCTTTTTCTTCTTTACTTTCCCATCTGTTCTTGCCCCAAGTTGACACTCAAGGTACCTACTCTTTTCAGAGACCGATCAGCATCTGCTACTTATTTTTACAAGCTGGATCCAGAAGCATCAGATTTCCCCGAGACTCAGATGCATGAAGAATGGCTCACGTACCGTGGGGTACCAACAGATCAGAAGGAGTTTCGCTTCCGGAAACAGCAGGTATTTCATCTTGACCACCTCAGACAGCCAAGTGCCTTAAGCCAGTCTTGAATATCTTCACCAAATAATCTGATTTCTCTTCACCTCCTGCTGTAATGTTGGGCTTAACTCTGTGTGTGAGAGAGAGAGTCAAAGAGTAATTCTAAAACTTTTCACCACAGCTCCATCAAAGAGCCAACGAGTGCACACGGGGACTCAAGCTGATCCGAAGTATCAACAGTGGTAAGGCCGTCGTGAACCTCCTGCACACTGATTTTGACCTCTCTGTGCTGAAGGTAAATATGCCGAACTCATGCACACACAGGGATCCAAATGACAGAAACAGAATTTGCGGTTGCACCGCAGGCTCCACCCCTTTTGAACATGCGCCTGATCTCTTGACGGGCCTAGAAAAGAGATGGGGTTCTTGTCACCACGGAGCAATCCTGTTTTGTCAGACGGGCCCGTTGGACACCCCTCTCCCCCCGCAGACACCACAGCAGTATTTCTATTTTGGAAACCATCTTGAAATGATTTTATTGATAGTGGATAGTGGATATTTTATTATCCACTATGAATGCTTTTGTCAGAACCTGCATCACCCAACTATTGTTGTTTCCCACTGTATTGCATTCGATGGGAGTTGGATTGATTTGTTTCTGCCACTTGTAACTAAGGAGGGGGGGGTTGCTGTTAAAGGTTGTAATAGGAGTAGTAACGGGAGGTGGGAAGGAGCTTAACCATAGATGGGCAATTTAGACTGGCCGGATTGCCGGCAAGGCTGCTGGGGGCCAAAGAGCCAGGAAGGAGCTCGGGTAGGAGGGGGAGGAAGGTGGAGAAGGATCGAGATGCCAGGCAATAAGGGGAGGGGGGATAAATAGAGGGAAGTTTACCCAAGGCTTTAGTTTTAGCAATGTTCTGTTTGCAAGCTACATGTACCACATAATAAAGAAGTATTTTTCTGAACCAAGCCTGGTTGCGTGAGAATGCTTCTGAATTGGGTTTTGGACATTGTGGACTGACAGCTTTTTCTGTCTGTGTCTCAAATGTATTTTCCTGGTATCTGTCAGGCCTAGCCCAAGGAACTCCAAGAGACAATGCAAATTCAGTTCAGCTATGGTTATTAGCTACAACCTCTAGCAAGAATCTTCCCAGACTGAAACCTCAGTTCCCAAGTCAGCCAGCCAAAACATTGTGAATTCCTCAGGGAGGTGCCAGTCTCATCCTCTTGTATCTCCCACACTCCTCCAGCGAGCTAAGAAAATGTTTTTCTCCCTGAGCCTGGCCTTCATAATTCCATTCCATCACAGTATCTGAGATAGCTTGCTTTTGCTCCCATTTTATAGATGGAGGGACTGAAGCTGACTTGCCTACCTTTGTGACAAAGAAGCTTGCATCTTTTTTATGGGCTCCCCCCCCCCAATTCTTAAAATGCCAAATGCCATTTGGTTACAATAAAAGCAGTTCAGGTGGGGTTACCAGAGGTCCAGCAAAAGGAGGACACGTCCTCCTTTTTGTCCTCATGTCCTCTGCCAGGCAGGCATAGCCTTAAAATCAAATATTGTCCAGCTTTTTGAGTATCTAACTAGCTATCTCTTCCTGACCAGCTTTCCTCTGGGAGCAGGACTTCCCTAATAAGTGCTAACCTCCCTCTGCAGCCTTAATTAGCTGATTATTCTGCTGCGTAAAATGGACAAGAACTTAATCACTTACACACTGATTTCTTTTGCCTCTGAACTGGCTGTAGCACGTTCCTGCAATTAAAAAACCGGTCTTTCTGATGCTAAAAAAGTAATTTCATATACAGGTAGTCCCCAGGTTAAGAATGCCCAGGTTACAGATGACCCATAGTTAAGAACAGAGCCTACTGTAGCAAAATTTGAGTTAAATACACAATGATTCAAGTTCATTACACAGTACTACTTATACAATAATGCTGTTCCGGCTTACATACAAATTTGACTTAAGGACAGACTTAAGGAATGGAACTTGTTCTTAAACTGGGGACTACTTGTACATGTAGGCCTAAGTACTTTTTGGGGGGCAGTTTTTCACTGTAATTTTTGTTGTGGATGCCAAGAAAGTGAAACAGTTTGTGGGTCCTCCTTTCCCCCATTTGTCCTCCCTTCCAATTGTCCATGTCCTCCTTTGCCTGTTCAGATATCCAGTAACCCTAAGTTCACCGGCTTATACATTGTTAAGTGTCCAAACCGTATAAAAACCAAAGCATGGAACTTCAGCCCGCACCCACGTGCAGTGAAATGAAAAGCAGAAAGGATTGATTGAGCCACTCCTAAGGAGACGGGCTCTCCATTTTATGGTCTCTGCACCCGCTCCCCTGGCAGTCCCCCAGTTTATAAACCCAGGCAGTTCCAGTTGCAGCTGCGTGTCTCTCATTCCCAAAGACATCCCTGCAATGTTACTCTCAGCCACCAGGGGGGGCCAGGACCTGTTCTTCTCATAGCAAGCGAACCCATCTTGTCCACATGGAAAGTACGTGAGAAAAGAACCAGTAGAAAAATGAGATACATTGTTGTTATGTTTTAATCCTGCCTTTTTTTTTTAATTTGGTCAATTCAAGGCATTGAACATACCTCCTGCCTCCTATTTTCCCCATAACAAATGACACAGCTTTCCCTCACCTGGTCTGTTCCAGAGTCACAGAATGACAACCCCCGACACTCACAACCACCATGGCAAACACCTAAACTTCAACAAAGCTCTGTTTAGTAGCCCTAGTTATTGTTTCCACAATAGCTAGCTTCTCTTTATTTATTTTTAAAGGGTACTGCCACACAATAAACTCAATCCAGGTTCATAAAACACAGTGGTTCTGTTCATATAACATTTTATGCACCCACAAACCGTAATATCGTTTAATGCACTGGCCTGATTCACACGTGCAGAATGCTAAGACGATGGCTGGATTTTGCAACTAAGTGGACATCATGCTTGGCAAATGTTGGGTTTGATGCCTTCCAGAATTCTTGTAGTGTAATTCTCTGAATTTTTCCTGTGGGGAAATTGGATTTGGGCATAATGGTTCTCTCTCTTCCATAAACCTGAGAGATTGTATCATCGATAGAATCCTAGATCTCTCCTTGTTCTTGTAGATGGATGGCCAGTCTGGGGTTCGCTAAACTACAACTCCCAGCATTCCTCGCTTGGACAGCTGGCTGGGCTTGCTGGGAGCTATGGTCCCAGTAACTAGAGAATTGCAGATTTCATTGCCACCCCTGGAGCGTTCCAATGTTGCACTTGTGAGATTGTTGGGTCATGACATTAATGAGCTAGCTTCCTTAAATTTCCCACCCCATCCATTGCAGGACAATGTGGATCTGACCAAAGTCATCGTCATGGGCCACTCTTTTGGAGGAGCAACAGCCGTGCTAGCCCTTGTTAAAGAAGCCCAATTTAAGTGAGTATCTTCCAAACTGCTGTAAAGGGATTTCTTTTTTTAAGAAAATGGTGACCTCAAAGAGCTTGTTAATAACAAATTACTATGTGGGAACCCAAGGTTTTGGTGTCCTGCTTTACCACATGCCGCACACTTATTTTCCCCTGCAGATGCGCTGTTGCCCTTGACGCATGGATGTTCCCTTTGGATAATTCTGTCTACCCGAAAGTGACCAAGCCTGTACTTTTTATCAACACAGAGTCATTCCAGACTGCAGAAAGCGTGGCCAAAATGAAAAAAATCACCACCACCAGCAGTGAAACCAAGATCATAACAATCCTGTGAGTCTGTGCTGTCTCCAACGGTGATCAGCGCCTCGCTGTAGTAGTAGTGAATATACACACAGAGTAGGTGTCATTCACAGATTAGACACACAGTGTCTGCCTCCAGGCTTGCAGTCTAACTAGATGTGACACATGGAATGAGTAAAGGGGGGGAGGGGGAGGTTAAAAATAAGGTGAGATCTGAACTGAGAAGGAGGGACCATTTAGGAAAAAAAGGGGGGGGAGTAAGTAGGAAAAAGATGGTAAACAAAGGACAGCATGGATTAGCAAAGCAAACAGGGCTGCATCGTTTTTTCCAATGAGATAGTCTCTTTCCTGCTAAGTGATATAAAATTAATTTGGGATTTGGCATAGCACAAAATCAGAAAATCAGTTTGGCTTTGGAGATGCATTTTTTGGAGAGGAATGCAAAACCAGACCCTTGAGCCTTTGAAAGGGAGACGCTACCAGATGGCTTGTTTCCCGCCCCCCCTTCGGTGCCTGAAGGATAACCCTTGGTAGAAAGGTTCCCAGGCTCATTTCAGCCAGGAGTGCAACAGAAGCATCAGGTCTGTTTCTTAAAATAGCAGTAGCAATTTTTGCTCATTTTTGAAGAAAAGGGAAGAAAAAAAAATCTCTGTCATCTTGTTGAACAGTAAGAACCCCTCATTCAAAAATCCCCAGTAGGGCTCCTTCATCTGCAGACAATGGGTGGTTGTGTGAAGATGAGAAAAACACGATGCTTTCTCTTTTTTTCCTTTAAGCTCTGCTAAATCAGACCAGTGTTTTGTCTAGTCTATCCATCGTTCCCAAACAACTTTACTGCTAGCGTGGTGAAGGGGCTGTCTGTTACTGCCATGATGTTTTTCTTTGTTTCATAAAGCACCAGAAATGGACATAAGGCAGTATCCCTCTGTTGCTCCCCAAGGCAAATACTTGGAAGCTAGGCTGCCTTCCAACCTGGGAGTTTCATGCCAAGACCAAAGAAAAGTTGTTAATTTCAAATTGTTAAGTCTTGTTTCAAGCCAGCTCAGCTACTGGATTTCACAACATCTTCTGATACTCTAAATTGCATCCTGTGTGAAGTTCTTTCATTGCGTAGGCTTTCTCAGAAGAGGTTGGAATGACCTTTCTTAATCACTAAATCTGTGAGAGGTCCCACCTTTGGACCTGGGGATCCTTTGGATCCTGTTCTTCTCAGTGAGTCTTGTCACGTTTAATCTTTATATCTTTTTCCTCCAAGGGGTTCTGTCCACCAGAGTCAGACTGATTTCACCTTCTTTGCGGGGAACCTTGTCAACCGGGTCTTCAGAACAAGAGGTACCATTGATCCCTGTGAAGGCCTGAATATCACCAACCAGGCTGCTCTCGCTTTCTTACAAAAACATCTCCGTAAGTCAATATTGTGAAAGTTATTTCTTACTCTAAGAGACATCACCCTATAAATAACAAGACACCCACCAGACAAAAGGCAAAAGTCAGCTAGGTTGGTGGAGAGCATTCGAGGTGGGGACTGAGGAGAGCCAATTTCACCAGTTTGCCTTCTCCTAAGTGGGTGTAGTTACTCTGGATGCGACAATAACTTTTTTATGAATGGGCAAACCCTTCTGAGAAATTTCCAGGAAGTGTCACAATATGCTCTCAAAATTCCAAATAGGCCACCTGCTCAAAAAGATGCTCTACCCCCTCTAGTAAAAATTTCACTGCATAATACACTTGAAGACTCAAAAATGATGATGGTGTTAATAACAGTCTTTACAGCTTAGCACCAGATCTGCTTGGTGCAATAACTCTTTTATTTCTCCATCTAGAGCTCAAAGAAGATTTTGACCAGTGGAATAATCTTCTGGAAGGCATTGGTGACTTGGTGGTTCCAGATAGTCCCCTGACAAAGTCTAGCCTCTAGGCAAGAAATATCTCGCCCCCAAATTGTTTGGGGCATCTTCTGGGTTTGGGGTTTTTTTCCCTTCCTTTGAAGGGATGGAAAGCACCCTTGGTGCAAAATTGTTCTTCAGGTGCTGGACATTCTGCAGAATTGCTCTTCATGATGATGGACATTTTGCTGAGATCTCCTATGTGAAGGCTCCTCTTCTTTAGGAAGCTTCTGCTGCCTAGAAACATTTTGAGTTTCCTTAAATATACCTCTCGTTCCGCCAGGACTACCTCAAGGCCTTAAAAAAGGGATGAATCTCATTGTGAGTGAAGGAATCGAAATAAGTTGAGGAGGTGGGGGGGGTGCAATCCTCAGGGAATTTCCTTGCACTTTAAAGTAAAATATAGCAAGAAAACAGCATAGATATTTACTATAGATTCTTGATAGCATCCTTGTCCAACTTGCATTCCAGCAACCAGAGAAGGAAGGACTACCATGGTCTAAAGCTGTTAATTACAATTATGAAGCTGGACTGAGAAAATTGCTCCTTTCTAACTACCTTGCAGGGTAGGAAGAAGGAATATACAATCTTGGCATGATGTGTCATGCCTAGCCCAAGAACAACAGGGAAACAGTCCAGCCAAATTCATTTGTTTTATTGCTTACACCATATAGGCAGAATTTTGCCAGACTAAATCTGTACTAATCTAACCTAGTAGATATACCCTGGGAGATTCTAGGGAGTGGCTACCTTAAATCTCCTTCTCTTCCCATGCTCCTGCTCTGGACTGTGCTGCCTCTTCTCTCCCCCCGCCCCCAAAATGTGCTCCCTCCTTCCTGAGAACCTGGTGCTCTGTTGCATTCCATCACATTGTGGGAGAAAATCTATATAGAAAGGGTTTCTCAACCTTATCAACTTTAAGATGTGTGGACTTCAACTCCCAGAATTCCCCAGCCAGAATGCTGGCTGGGAAATTCTGGGAGTTGAAGTCCACACATCTTAAAGTTGCTGAGGTTGAGAAACCCTGGTACAGAATGTACATGAAGCAAGAGCTTAAACATTTGGACATCTGAGTGTCAAAACTTCAATCTGTCTTCTGATAAGTGCAAGCTTTCTGATAGACCAGGTTTACTATGGCAGGTGTTTTGTGAATCGCAAGCCTTTATGGCCGTGGCAGGAAGAGAAAGACCTCTGGTGCTAAGGAATTTTGTGCCTGTGCTTTTCAGGGCAAAGTCTCTGGGGCAAATTGTCATGGTTGCCAGAATTTTACAACTGAACTGGAAACATGGCACATCTTTCATAATCCTTCTGAGTCTACTGAAAAATGTCTGCATTGTGGTTCCCCCACCACGGGAGCACAAGCATTGCACCTCTCTGCAGTTTTTTAAAGCAGCCGTGTCTTTTCCTGAGATCAGGCAGCTGCCCTGCACAGCTGCTGAGGGATCCTAACAAAAGACACGGTTAGTTTAAAAGGCTGAGACTGGAGCTGTGCTTCTGTCTGTCGTGGGTTTTGAAGACCCTTTTTGGAACTGCATACATAGCACTGTAAAGCCTTCATACATTCATAAAAAAAGGGAGGAGTCATTTTGATTTTTTTTTTATTATAAAATAAAATACAGGAACAATAATTACCAGTTCAAAATGTTAACAAAGAAATTGCTTTGTGTGCATGCATTGGTGGGCAGAGAAAGAGCAGACCAGCCACTACATGATGACCTGCTCCACAATCTTATACTCATCTATGTACAGGTTTGTCTCATTAAGTTCACTGAGCTTGCTACTTGGCAATCCTCAGCCCCTTCAGTGTAATCTACATTTACAACTGCAATTAAGTTTTGGTACTTGGTAGGTTGGATGGTTTACATCCCACTTTATGCATCCCACGCTCACCCAAGCAGGCTACTTGTTAAACCTTTTTTAGATCAGTGTTTTTTATAAAATTTGAATGCAGCTGCACAGTTGATTCCACCATATGAAAATGGAAGAAACAAAATTAAAAACGATACTTCGCCTAGGGTTATGGCTGCCTATTCCAAGTTCATCACCTCAGAAGAACCCCCTTGAGGTCTTGGCTGTATCCCAACCCATTCTTGGCCAAGAACATTGGAATTCTAAGCATTCCTCATGAGATGGGCGGTGTCCAAATTTGACAAATGAATAAATAAATACAATGAAGGAGAAAGCACTTCCTCCAGCAATGGGAATCCATCAGGATCTGTTTGGGTGCAGTCACAGCTGCTGTGATGGCTGCAGCTTAACAATAATTGCTGTGGGCCTCTGTGGGCAATCCTTGGGGATAAGAAAGGAGCAGGAAGGCACAATCTGCTCTGCCATCTATGATCAAGAAGCTTGTACAACCCTGGCTGGCCCCTGCTGAACAGTTTCAGACTTTCCACAGCCAGCCCAGCCACTGATGCACAGCAGAGCACGGCCTGATGTTCTTCAGAAGAACAGGCTAGCTTAGGAAGCACAGGCAAGCAAACGCAGCATATGTGTAACTCTTCCACGTGCAATTCAAAGTGCTGGTTTTTATCAATAAAACCCTTCATGCAATTGAGCCTGGTTATCTAAAGGACCATCAGTCTTCCATGGCTTCTGTCCAGCCTGTGTAATTGGGCAAAGTAGCCATGCTCCAGGTCATCCATTAAGCAGTGTCTTCTGGTGGGACCTAGGAAGAATGTCTTCTCCATCATAGCACCTGGCAGTGGAACACCTTCTCCCCAAGATACATCTGTCCCTTACTTTAGCCTTGTTCAAAAGACCTCTGAAAACCTGGCACTTTCTCCAGGCTTTGGGTTAGAGGTGGTGGCAGCTTCTGTGTGTTTGATGTCTTTTAATGGTTATTTTTCTTCCGGTGTTGGGGGTGGGGGGTGGGTTCAGGTTTAGGTATGATTGTTTTACTGTACACTGCCCAGAGTCATTGTAGAGTTGAGCAACCTTATACAGGTGAAACTCGAAAAATTAGAATATCGTGCAAATGTTCATTTATGTCAGTATGGCAACTCAAAAGGTGAAACCAATATATGAGATAGACGCATTACATGCAAAGCGAGATATGTCAAGCCTTACTTTGGTATAATTGTGATGATTATGGCGTACAGCTTATGAAAACCCCAAATTCACAATCTCAGAAAATTAGAATATTACATGACATCAATAACACAACGATTGGAAATAGAACAATATCGGACCTCTGCAAAGTATAAGCATGCATATGTACTCAGTACTTGGTTTGGGCCCCTTTTGCAGCAATGACTGCCGCAATGCGGCGTGGCATGGATGCTATCAGCCTGTGGCACTGCTGAGGTGTTATGGAAGACCAGGATGCTTCAATAGCGGCCTTCAGCTCCGCTGCGTTGTTCGGTCTCATGTCCCTCATCTTTCTCTTGGCAATGCCCCATAGATTCTCTATGGGGTTCAGGTCAGGCGAGTTTGCTGGCCAATCAAGCACAGTAATCCCATGGTCATTGAACCAGGTTTTGGTACTTCTGGCAGTGTGGGCAGGTGCCAAGTCCTGCTGGAAAATGAAGTCAGCATCCCCATAAAGCTCGTCTGTGGAAGGAAGCATGAAGTGCTCCAAAATCTCCTGGTAGACGGCTGCGTTGACCCTGGACTTAATGAAGCACAGTGGACCAACACCAGCAGATGACATGGCTCCCCAAATCAACACAGACTCTGGAAACTTCACACTGGACTTCAAGCATTGTGCATTGTGTGCCTCTCCATTCTTCCTCCAGACTCTGGGTCCTTGGTTCCCAAATGAGATGCAAAAGTTGCTCTCATCAGAAAAGAGGACTTTGGACCACTGGGCAACAGACCAGTTCTTTTTTTCTGTAGCCCAGGTAAGACGCTTCTGACGTTGTTTGTTGTTCAGGAGCGGCTTGACAAGAGGAATACGACATTTGAAGCCCATGTCCAGGATCCGTCTGTGTGTGGTGGCTCTTGATGCACTAACTCCAGCCTCAGTCCACTCCTTGTGAAAGTCCCCAACACTTTTGAATGGCCTTTTCCTGACAATCCTCTCCAGGCTGCGGTCATCCCTGCTGCTTGTGCACCTTTTTCTCCCACACTTTTCCCTTCCACATAACCTTCTATTGATGTGCTTTGATACAGCACTTTGGGAACATCCAACTTCTTTTGCAATGACCTTTTGGGGCTTTCCCTCCTTATGGAGGGTGTCAATGATGGTTTTCTGCACAACTGTCAGGTCAGCAGTCTTTCCCATGCTTGTGATTCCTACTGAACCAGCCTGAGAGACCATTTAAAGGCTCAGGAACCCTTTGCAGGTGTTATGGATTCGTTAGCTGATTAGAGTGGGACACTTTGAGTCTAGAATATTGAACCTTTTCACACTATTCTAATTTTCTGAGATTGTGAATTTGGGGTTTTCATAAGCTGTACGCCATAATCATCACAATTATACCAAAGTAAGGCTTGACATATCTCGCTTTGCATGTAATGCGTCTATCTCATATATTGGTTTCACCTTTTGAGTTGCCATACTGACATAAATGAACATTTGCCCGATATTCTAATTTTTCGAGTTTTACCTGTACATTTCTAAAATAAATAAATGAAAATGAAACACTGTTCTCTGACTTAAAGGCTTTGGCTGGGCTGTCTCAGCTGTTTCAACCACATATTACACCCACGGGCTGGGACAAGACAGGTATGCAGGCTATTCAGGCCTGGCAGAATAAATCAAACTGGATTAAGTGGTTATTTTTGAGGCCACCAGTTCATCCATTCTGGGCTCACATATCCTCACACACAAGTTAAATATAGATTTCAAGTCAACTCTAATTAGCTGGGTTCACACACAATGCTAAGCCATAAACTGGCTTGCAAACCAGAATTACTGGGCTCATGCACATTAAGCCAAACCATATTGTGGCTTGACACAATGCTTGAACCCGCTAGATTACTTTCTGTTGCAGAAGTAATTAGAATAAGCAAGACTGCTGTTTGCTGGGAGGAGTGTTCATTCTGGAAAACTGATTCTGCTTGGGCCCCCTTGCCGAAGAAAGTCAGATACGCGGTTTGGGAATGTTTCTGGAGTCCATGTGAGCAGGTGGGTGTACATCCATTTCTGGAAGAAAACAACCTAAATTAATGAAACTGAAGCTTGTGCTGATAATCTCCACTGCAGGACATTTTACATGGACTTCCTTTGTACATTCGTTAGACGTTTAAGCTTGTCTAGAACTCAACTGCCAGCTGTGATCTCCAAGGCAGAGCAAAGACAACATTGCTTCCTTCCCTGTGGTTCTGCTTCCATGCAAAATGTTTAGCTTTCAAGATTGCCTATGGAACCCTCAAGGGCTCAGAACAAAAGGCCCACCTTTGGTTGCTGCTAAGTTTTTGGGCAATGGCTTAGGCTGGGCCATTTCATTTGGTGCCCTGGGCTTGAGAAGGTGCTCCCTCCATTCAAAAGGTCCTGACAATCTTTTTGGAGAATCTTACAGGATTTTTTTAAGAATTTAGATCATGTTATGGCCTCATTGGATGTTAGTCTGTGCAGGACTTTCGTTCATGGGCAAAAAAGTGCTTTGGAGTTCAGGGCAGAAATATAATTTGGGAAAGCGCCTCAGACATGACCTTCCCTAGTTCTCATGAACAGAAAGGGGAGGGGGGAGCGCATTCAGACTTCCAAGATTCTGGTACTGTAACCTTATAATAAAAGTAGTATTAGCTTGTATGTTCTGGATTCCAGATTTGGTCAGCCTTGAAGGAATGACACTGTCTTCTTATCTTCTGTCTCCTATGGTATTCCTTCCTTCAATACCATCCTTGGTTACCAACATCTAAATACTCTATTCTCTCTTGTGTCCCTATATGCAAGGATACAGGGTAAAATACATTAACTTGCCTTAGGAACAAATAAGTTGCCAGTGCAGATACTTCAACAATATGCCATCTGTGCAAGCTAACGTTGAATGAAGTATGGATCCACCTAATAGCAATATTGTCCCACTCTCATTTTACCAGCTTGTCAGCAGGAATATTATAGGAGAATCTGCTGACTCCTTTGCTGAAATCAAAATATACTATGTCTACCCCATTTTCATGATCGATCGATCTATCTATCTATCTATCTATCTATCTATCTATCTATCTATCTACCTACCTACCTACCTACCTACCTACAAGAGAGCATGGATGTTGATAAGTCTGTGTTTCCTAGTGAATAATACATGGTTGTCTTGCTGCTCATTGATTGAATTGTTGCACATGTTGCACTAAGGTTTGGCTTGTTTAACTATGGTTAATGGAATAAACCATAATTTGCCAGGTAAATATAGCACACTAAGTTGTAAACCATGGCTTTGAGTGGCTGAATTCACACATCACACTACACTGAAGCCAAACAAACAACATTATGGTACAGCATATTGTTGGAAAGAGGCTGTGGAGCGCTTAAGAACCTGTTCTAGAATGTGGCCCAGTATGAGGAAGATCTAACAGTTATATTGCCCAACAACCAAGTATCAGCCTAAACATTTGATAAGGTAGATGGTTCTTCCTCAGACTGAAGTGTGTTGCTAGTGGTGAAGTTTTCTAAGAACCTTTATGGAAGATCTCCAGAACTGGAATGGTTGTGAATAGACCCCTGGCTGCAGATCCTGAGCAAGAACAGTAGAAAGGCAAGATTAAATGCACAGGAGACATTTTAGTTGGAAACAATTCTGGCAGTGGAGCTTCTGAATAAAAGGAAGTCAAGTCGCAAGAGGATGCCTGGTGTGGAAATCAAGTCTCATTTCCAGCCCGCCTTTGCATTGCTGGGGATTTGTTCTGACAGCCACACAATTGTTCAGGGAATACGCTTGTCTCGCCCCATCTATCCTCAGGGCTGTCACGCGCTAGAGAAAGACATGCTTCAGAGGAAGCAACATGGTTACGTAACAGGAAGATGGAGGAAGAAAGGTGCCTTTGGCCAGCGAAAGGAGATGATGCAGCTACTCCTGGAGCTGCCTTTGCAAAATGTAAATGCTGTGGCTCCTTCAATGCTTCTTAATTCTTGCCGTTCTGTGCCATCGTTCTCAAACAGGGTTTCAGGGCTTCTTTGCATACAGCATCCTGTTGTTTTTTGGGAAAGGCTTTGCGTGGAGAGCAGCTGCATCAGTGCACTTGAACGCCCAAAACAGACTGTTTCTGTTGAGAGAAATATCCTTCTTGAGGGAGACAAAGACAGCTGCCGGCAAAGGCACCGTCCTGTCTTGAACATCTGCCTCCCTTTCAGAGGCAGGCTTCCTGGGTCTTTAACGGCACCGTCATCCCCTGGGGGTGAGAGGTGCTGCAGTGGCCAGAGGCCAAAGGAAGTATACCCAACATCTGGAACAGACAACTTCTTTCAGTCGGGGGACTTTCCTTTTTGAAAAATCCAGCCTCCAAGGAATGGAGGAGGCGTGGTGATGAGGCAGTGATGTCCCCATTCCTTGACTAGTGCTGAAATGTTGGGATTCTTCTTCATTTGTATTTATTTATTTGGGTGGAGGTAAGGAGAGGATTGAATTTTTGAAAGTTAAAAGAGGCTGAATGCACCTCTTTAAAAAAAATGCAAAAATTGTGCTACCCAAAGGTGCCCTTTTTTCCCTGAATTTTGACAGCATGAGCTTGGGTTCCTCTGAACTTGGACATTATGATTTGTGAAACATGGTTTGTAGCACATGTTGTGTGAATCCAGTCCATTGTGGTTTACTGAAGAAACCACCTTTAAACAAATGAGAAACCAAGTCCTAAAATGTAAGCTTCCAGAACCAGATGCTGTTTCTATTGCCCATGTTAACTGATGATGTTACTGCAGCAGCCATTCTGACCCTAGTTTGTCCTATTGCTTCTTGTATATATAATTTTTATTTTTGTTTGAACTTTATATTATGGTTTTCACTGCATATACAGGCAATAATATTCACAACCCATTGTCCTGGTTGATTGGGGCGGCTTATAAATATGATGTGAATTTAAATAACTGTGCAGTGTGTGTTAATCTATCATGGTATGGGGATGGTTGGATTTAAATAGCAGTAGCACTGATGTTCATTGATTGCATTGGCTTATGTGAAATCATCTGGGGGGGAGGGTTAATTAGAGAAGAGTCTCCTGCTTCAAAGCCAGAAGATGAATTAGGAACACTTAGAGCATATTCCATGGCTACATATGTAATCTTTATGTTCCATTAGTTCCACCATCTGTCATTTCACAAATAGAAGCTCCAGGTTCTTCTACCATTCTGCTTCTGCTCACCAATCTTATTTTTTGCTGGCTATTATCTATCTAGTTATCTAGGTATTTCTATCTATCATCTAGCTAGCTAGCTATCATCTATCTATCTATCTATCTATCTATCTATCTATCTATCTATCATCTATCTCTCTCTATATATATATCCATCCATCCATCCATCTCCAGCTGTTTTATTCTCTGCCTCTGAGATTTCTTTGCTATCTCAAATGATGAAACTGCCCCGGTGAGAGTGTCGGATTACTCATACAAAGATGACCTACTAAAAATCATGAATGTTTAGCAGACTGGCTTTTCATTCTGTAGCCTCAAGCAAATGATGATGATGATGATGATGATGATGATGAATGTATGTATATGGTTATGCATAGAATTTTTGCAAGCAACAGAGGTTAAGAAGAGGCAGGGCTTCAATCACATTGTTGCGGTTGCCATCTTCTGTTTCTGACCTTCCCTGGTAGTCAGCCTTGATGTGTATGGTCAGGTTATTTTGGATCTTGGTCCATATGTGTGGCTAATTCCTACTTATATCGATGTTTAGTTAAGGTTTCTTAGTGTTGACTGAAGGCAACTGATATAGTCATCAAATGCAATATTGTGCTTGGACAGCAAACTCTTTTTTTAAACACCTTGAAACTCCTTTAAATAGCTAGCATGCTAGCTGGGGAATTCTGGGAGTTGAAGTCCATGTGTCTTGAAATTGCCAAGTTTGAGAAACATTGCTCTTCAGGATTCTTAGAGAACCAGATGCACATGAGGAGTCTAACTGGGTTCCTTGCCAGATTTTGGAGTTCATATGGGCAAGATGCCCCTAGCACTTCTCTTCCTGAATTAGCCCATCTTTTCCTGGCCACCCACCCCATTGCTCATTTACTTGCCAAGGTTAGGCAATCTGATATTTTAACCAACTTCCATCAGCCCCATCCAGTATTGCTAGTGAAAGAATTGGGTCCAAAACATCAGGTGGACACTATGTTATCTACTTTTGTGCTAGACTTGCCACCTGTCCCTTATTTCAAGCAATTGCTCCATATTTAGGATTTAAATACAGTTTTCCTTTGAAGTTAATGCAAAACACAGATTGTTCTTTTAAAGGAGTACTGGGGAAAATGCACCATAAATGTAAAATGTTTCATTATTTATCTGTCAAAAAGGGGAAAAAAGCACACAAGTGCCAATCTCTTGTACTAATAAAAGCTAGTCTTATATCATGCCACATGACAGAATTAAATTATTAATATTTAATGCAGTTTACTGAACAATAGGAAAACATGAGAAATTAAACACATACATTAATATATGGTAATCCAAATACATATGAGATATAGGCCTCTGGTTGGGACTCCCTACTGTAAAATGCTTATGGAAATAGAAGTAAAATCTTCAGATCATTGAATAAGGGGTATCGTTCCAGGCTTGTATTATTTATTTTCTATTAGTAGTAGTAGTAGTTCTAAAAACATGTACTGTAGAATCCATATCATCCAACTATATTTAACTTACCACTTTTGGAATGAGCGAGAGGAAGCAGACTAAGCAACTGATTAAAAGCATCATAGCAAATGATAAAAACCATGAGGTATAACAATTAATTTCACTCCCATTAAGGTGGATTCCAGCTGAATGAAAATCCAATTCCTAGCAGAACAGTTCAACAGTGGAACCAATCACCTGCGGAGAGAATAGGGTTCCTTCATTGGATGGGTCCATGGGGAAGCTAGACAGCTTCCGGCCTGGGATACTTTCATCTGGATTCTTGTATTGAACAGAAGGAGGCACCCAGTGACCCAAAATGGTCCCTTCCAATTCTGTGGTTATAATTTCAGTGGGTCTTCCTAGCGCTAATTTAGCTGTGATACTTGTGAATGCTGAAAACAGTTTGCTTAGAAAGGCAGTGTATGATGATACAAAATAAACGCATACATAAATCCACTGCAGAGCATAAATGCACCATTTTCCTCACTCTTGGAGCACTTTAGCGGGCAAACCTACGTCTAATGGGATGCACTTTCCCTTTCCCTCTGGGTCCCCGGGAGAGAACCGGGCAAAGAGCACAGAGAAAGCTCCACACTGAGAAGATAGAAAGAGTGAAAGCGGATGAGAACGAGGAAACAGGCACCAGACCCACGGTTGGGTGTTTGGGGTATAGTCTGGCAGTACTGAACCCTGGCAAAGGATGTATTTACAGTGGCACCTTTCCCAGCTTGGCATTCTCCATTGGCCATGCTTGTTGAGGGTGATGGGAATTGTAGTCCGACACGTTTGGAGCACATGGGTTTGGACAAATCTAAACTTTTCATAGTTGTGTAGAAGAGGCAAAGTTCCGGCAGTCAGAAACTGGCTTGCAAAGATAAGGAAGCCTAAATCTGACCAGCCTTATTTCAGAAAGCTGTAAGAACATGTTATTTTATTGATTTTTATGGAAACCTGAATGGTGGACTAAAACCTTTTAATGTTATTTTATTCATCAAGAAATGTACTAATCCCATATTTTATTCATTTTTTCTTCAGAAACAGCAACTTCATAAATTGCTGGTACTGTACTGGAATGGGAAATCCACAGGCCCCGGGAGGAGATCCTTAACCAGGAACATCTGGTGGGGGAAGCGAGTCAAAAAAGTCAAGATGGTGACTTCAATTGCAGCCTTCACTCCTTTTATACCCTCCCTCACAGACTCCCCTGTCAACTTGACATTTTAAGGGAAAAAACTAGATCCCACCATAAAAAATCATAGGCTTTTAGCCTATTCAATGATTTGACTTTGGAAAAATTAAAAAAAGAAATCAGATGTTAGTACCACATGCAGATACCGTTCCTTGGAGCACACAGTGAGAAATTATGAAAGGTGGCAGAATCCTTTGAAAATAAGGGACCGGGCAAATTTTGAGATCCAAGAGTTGCTCCAGTTACAGTCCTGAAGATGCGAGGGTGTGTGTGTGTGTCCCCCTCAATACAAGCAATCTTGAGGGCTTATGGGTCTACTCAGAAGCCGGTGTCCAGTGGGGGTGCTAAAAAAGTCAAGATGGTGGCTATAGCTTTGCAATGAAAGCCCTGCCTCCTTTTTAAATGTTACATGTGGGACCCATATAAAAAAGGGAGAGGATTGATCATAGCTGCCATTTTGACTTTTTGGACTCCCTGCAGATGCCCCTGCTGAGAAGTAAGTGCTTTTTTAATTCCACAAGGGTGGTGCTAATTAAATCTACCTAGATTTAGTTTATAATGAGATCTGCATGTTGCTATCTTCACTTGGAAAAGGTAGTTGTGTTGGGATCCTGTTGAAGCCTTTGAAGTTAAAGTGGCTTTGGAGGGGGACATGTGTTCTCTAAAGATAAGAAAGAGCTTTTAAATGTCTTCTTTTCTCTGCTAATTGATATCTTAAATAGAACTGTGACGTGAATTCCAGAGAGGGTTGCTGGCTGCCTTCTCTACGGTCATCGCACACCACCAACCATCCCCACTAATAGCTGGAGTTGGACCATTAAAAGATGGATCAGAAATAATTTATACAATTGCCAGTCGCAAGATTAAAATCAAGCAAGTTCCCAGTCTAAAAAGATGCTCTTTTTCCTTTTGTCATACACTGGAGACTATACACACCATTAGTTTGATAGCTGACAACCATCTGTCTTGGTAAGATGATAAACTTGATGTACTCCCTTGGGCAAAAGGAAGGACAATGTCTTCACTGTGGTGTATTGCAAAAAAGAGAATGATATATAGGCTCAGCCTTGCCTTGAGATCTGAATCTACTCATCCCAACTGCAAAGGGCTCAGTTGTGGCACGGCCAGCTTCCAATTCCTCAAGAATCAGCTTGGTGAAAAGGATTTAACAGAAGATGTGTAGTTTACTCACTAGTGGGGAACTTGCGGCTCTTCTAATATTGCTGAACGACATTTCCAAAAACTCTATCCAGCTGGGCCAATGGAAGGATGCTGGAAGGTGTAGTTTATTAACACTTGGAAGACCAGAGTTTTCTCATCTCGACTGACTGTAATTCTTGTTATTGTTGAGGTTAAGTTAGTTTTCACATCCAGGTTTGAGAAGACCCTGAACAGAGTGCCGATAGTGAACGTTCCTGGCAACAGAGCTGGGCAGCAGCAATGAACTTAGTAGCACCCGTTTGGGGTGTCACTTCCTCCACCCACTCAGAATACATAAATGAGACATATGACATGTGGGCTGCAAAAATATAGTTGGCATCAAAGAGTTTGAATGCTCTGTTTGCTGCTATCTTGCAGTCATGTGAGTTTTTGCAATCATTTATGGTATCCTGAATTGCAACTCAACTATATCCTATGTATTTGATGCTAAATTCACATGTCCCACATGTTTGATTTTGGCTTAGCATATTGTATAAACCCCAGTACTGGTTTGTTTGTCTGATGGTTTTATTTGGTAGTAGTCCTTTATTACCTGTCATTCTCCAGCAAAATTTACATTCAATGTTAAAATTAAAACCCTCCCATTATGCCAAAAATTTAACCTGCATATTGTAAGAATAACTACTGTAAGATTTAAGGTACTAGCACAAATGTAGTACCAATGCCATTAAGGAGAGACAGACAGATATAGATAGATATAGAGTTAGAATTTCAAAATCAATGATAAATACCACTATTAGCTTGTAAATCATGGTTTATGGTTTTAGATGGGTTTTGACAAGCCAAAGGAAATCATAATGTGTAAGCCTAGTCACAGTTAGTGTCACCCTAGGATTGCTTATTCTGGATGTTCTGGGATTTGTAATTCCAAACAAATATGGAAGCCCTAGCTTGAGGATGGCTAGATGCAAGACCAGAGAATATAATTTAGCTCAGGGTTGAACTGTTGGGTTGTTGATGTTCTCTGAGGTTGTCATTAGATCTTCTGATTTTATTTCACAGCTGCTTTCAACTGAAGGACATTCCGTTACACTATTTAATAGGAAGATAGCTCCACAGTTTTGGGATGGTACCATTTTTTAAACTTGTTTTTGGCCAACACACTTGGCGAATGACTCTTCTGTCTTTATGTTTTGTCACAGGCATCCAGCGTCTATTTCCAAGCAAAGTATCACAGCTGAAGCAGGATGAAGAAGTCATCACTTAATTTGAGTCAACTGTATCTGCAGTTTGTTTAGCACATTGATTTTGCCAAGGTAGCAAAATATGGCAGAAAGCAGAAGACCATTCCTTAGGTTACATTTGTTGTTCTTTTTCATCGAAATTAGGATACTTTCTTCACTGACCTGGCTCCTAGCGTCTGTTGACAGAAATCAGCAAAAGCTGATCTGGGGAAAAGAAAATTCTACTAGAGTCTGAGGCCTATGTTCAAACCCCATTAGAAAGGCCTTTGCCCTTGTTGCCATGGAGACAGACAGCAGCTGTAGGGGGGAAGGGTTCAAGATGGCCATGGCAGACTGTACCCCACAGATGGATCAGATGGCATGGATCTGCCTCAGATGGACAGTGTCAGACATCAGGTTTCCTCCTGCAGCTTGCAGCTTGCAAGTCAAATGACCAACGTGTATCTTAGGGTCTATAAAGAAATCATTTCCCAGGAAAACAAGGGGATCCCCAAGCAAAGATAAAACATAGCATGGATTTGCATAACAAAGGCTGGTGTGGATCTTCCGGGTTTTTCCGGGTTTCCGGGATTTGCATAACGTTTGTATTTCCTGATTTATATGAATAGATGAATAGTGAATTCATACATCACAGTAACTCCTGGTATTTTTACCTAATCCACAAGTGGATGCCACATGCGGTTAGTCTTCTCCAACCTGAGGGTCAACTGGGCATGTGGACTTCAAACTCCTAGATGCCCCAGCCAATATGGCCATTGCTGAGAATTCTTGAGTTGGAAATCCACACAACTGGAAGGTCTCCAGTTTGGGAAAAGCTGTACTCAGATGAAACCAACCTAATCATATTATGGATTTGCATGATACATATGTTGTCTTACAATTCTTAAACATTAAATTAGACTTGGACTGTGGACAACTTTGCCTTCAGACAAGGTTTCACAACCTTAACACCACTGAGATGGGTGGACCAGCTTTCAAAATTCCCCAGCCAGTATGGCTGTTGTTGAGGATTTTGGAAGCTGAAATTCACACAGATGGAAGTTGCAAAGCTTGGGAAACATGGTGCTAGATTAAAATAGGGGTGATTAGTTTGGGTTTCAATGTATTGTGTGAACACAACTTGGGGTTGCCTCTTGATTGTGCCTGGTTTCTTGAACCGGTTAGCTGGCTGTTTTTGTTGGCCTTATATCCTATTGAAACAAGTCCTTGCTTCTTGGACAACCTTGTAACGATGGAAGCATATTAAGTCACCTATATATGGCTAAATAAATATGATAGAGAAAGATAGAGATGATAGATAGAGATAGAGATAGATGATAGATCACCTGTACAATTCTATAATCCATACCATACTGTTGTTATTTTCAGCTTTTTTAAAAAATTAATAAATTTAAGAAATATTGAGAAGAATAAGAAAAATATTATGTTCTGAGAGGGTTTTTAAAATATATATATAAAGTTCAGTAATTAGTCATTAAGTTCCATTTCCACACAAAATCTGTCAGGAGAACATAGCACATGTTCCATCTCAATATAATTTCAGTCCATTTCTTTTCATCATTATTTTTAGCCATACTCATTTTTCTTTAACCGTAACAGATGAAAAATCTCCTGGCTTTCTCTACATGTTAACAATTTGGGCAGCAAGAAATACGTTTGACTATTTTTTACATATCGCAGGCTCAAACTGTGAGTGATGCCAAAATATATGTCTATAAGCGGAAATGTTTTGCTGTACTTCATGTATTTATGTTATGTCCTCCTTAGGGAAGAGAGAGAGAGAAAAGGAGGGTATATAGGGAATATATACTCCCTAGGCAGTTGACAGGATCAAAAATAAACGTTAAAATGCAATGCAATTATTAGAAGAAGCATATGTTTAGGCAATCTCACTATGAAATTCATGATTATGGTCCTGGGTAGCCAGTCAGTAAATTCTATTCATTCAGAATGTTATCTCTCATCCAAGTGCAAAACCAAGGGGGAAATATTAACTAAGCTATTTGCAATAGAAGAAAAGTATTTCTGCATTGTATCATAAGAAAGCATTGTTCTGATAATGTTTTGGACAATGTCTCCTGCAATGATGCTGAAAACCATCCTTACAGTCCAAAATCACATCTGAATACTTTACCGCTTTGGGTTAGGTGATAAAGGTATAAGGTGGTGGAAAACAGTGATACATAAAAGATTTCCTGTGGAAAAGACAAGAACAATGCCTATTGTAAATGTAGGGCGGGTCCCCTGGGTCACCTCAAGCCCCCCAGATTTTTTGCAGCTCCTTTCCAAAATGGGATGGTAAAGCAACACCAGATGCTACTGTGGTTTCCTGCTTTGTTTTGTGAAAGTAAGTAGGAAAGCCGTAAGGTTAAGCCTCTAATAACCTTAATACACCTATTTTATTTTTTTTTAATCAACTTGCTAAACATAGAAGGGCTGAAAATTCCAACTGCCTCCTTACGTGAAGTCACTCACTCTCTGTTGTAGCCTTTGATGAGTGAAACAAAAATATATCCCCAGTCACAAAAATAAGGCGGGGGTTAAAAATAGTTCCAAAGAGTAAAAACCATTACAGGAAATGTAAATGTGTGTCTGATGCAAGACATTCACTGTATAGAGAAGAGAAGCTGCGTAACGGCCAATGGTGTATGTCTGACAAAGCTCAAAACCCACAGCAATTGTTCTGAAGGCTTAGATGGTGTATACAATTACTAGGATGGTGGAGGAAGAGATCTGCTTTTTATTAATCTGAACTCCTTGCGTTGATTTAATGCTATGTAAGCCTATGGAAAATAATTTAATTTTTTTCAGAATGTGCTTTATGCATCCCAGAAAATACTCTAGGACTAATTTAGGGCATGGAAATTTGTAGCTGCTGCTAAAAAGATTACACGCACTACAACTCTTCTTCTTTTTCACGTTTCTGCACATGGAATGTAATTGCCTTTGTCCAGAACGTTGTCTTTATTTAAAATATTTTGCTTGTATTCTGGGCTAAACATATTGTTAAGGATGTAATGCAGAATTTGATTGGAAAATGCCTTTTTGAAATCCAAACTTGTTCATCCAACAAGTTTGGATCTGAAAAAGGCATTTCCCTATCAAATTTGGTAATACAATGTCTGTATTGTAAAACAGTGTCTGGTTTGTTTGATTGTTTTTAATAGAAAACAGAACTAACAAGTAATGATTTGTTTCTATCAAGTTTTCATCTTCTTAGCCACCCAGAGTCAATATTGCGAGATGGGCAGCCACATAGATTGATTAAATAAAAATAAAGAAATAAAATCATAATGAAGACATAAAAGAACTTAACACATAACATCCAGAAAGAAAGAGACTCACTTTTTACCAAGGGTAGTCAAAGGAATCGTGATATTGACCAGATGGTGCATTAAATTTATTATGAAAACACAAAGCGCCAAGGACAGGGGCATCTGTGGAGGGGGATAGGGTCAAAAAAGTAAAAATGGTGGCTGCAACAGCACAGTCAAAGACTCACCTCTTTTTTATATGTGCTGTGCATGTGACACAGGTTCAACAAGGACTGGGCTTTGCTTGTGTAGCCACAGGCATCATTTTCACTTTTTGACCTACCCTGCGGACAGTCCCTGGCAAAGCGTCTATGAGGGAGAACAGAGGCCTCCATACTCTACTTCTCTTAAAAGGTTACTACAGAAGAAAATATGGGTTGCTTCCGCTGCTGCTGCTCCTCCTTCTAATAAAAAAAAAAAAAATTCCGTATGAATCACGAAGTTAAATCTATACATATTTGCAGAAAGAACGTTCAGCTCCAAATCAAGCCTGCCAGCCCTTCCGCCCTTTTGAGCACAAGGTCCGTTAACAACGCGCCATGTGCCTCCTGATCATGTTCTGAACCAGCATCTTATTTTTCTGCATCATTTAGGTGCTGATAGAGGCAACCCCTTTTATCCATTTGAAAGACATGACCTGAAACCAGCTGGTAACCTAGCTACCAAAGATCACTCAGCTAGACCTTAGCCCCTGGCATCCATGTTTAGAGGACACATCTTTAGCTATTAGCCAAGCAAGATGTTAGGGGGGAAAAACACCAGTCCTGCCCTGCCTGCCCACCCATCCTGGTCCTCCCCTGCCTGCATCACAGGGAGCTTCCCACCTCGATAATCCTGCAGGATGGACCTCTCAAAAGCATTCCGTGATTCAGAAGCTGAGGAATGTCCAAGTTTTCATTTTAACTGGAGCAGCGGGATTGACCCTTCATTCCTACAACCCCAGATCAATATTGCAAATGATCTTACTTCCAAGGCATACTACCTAAGAGGGAGTCCTTGTGAAAAGAATCCATCCCTTTGAGACGAGGTAGGCTTGGGCCAGAAATAGACATTTAACCATTTCATCCCAAGGAGGTATTAATAATACAAAGGGCTTTTCGAGCCCGTTAGGCATGAGTTTACTTTTTTGTACTGCACAGCCTAATTAGAAGCTAGGGAATTATTAGTGCCTCGCCTAATCTCTTTAGACTGTACTATTTTCGTTTCAAAGCAGATACCTGGTTAGAGCACCCTTTTTGCTTCTGTGTTGAATATTTCGTGACTTGTCTGCGTTGCATGGCTATGTGATGGGCGGTTGGAGAATGACAATTCTCTAGTCTAGATCCAAGGCGAGGAAGCCAACGCTCACACTTTTCAAAAACTAATTAATGCATTTCATGTCATCGATGAATGGAGTGTGGAGGGGGGAGAAACTCACCTTCACAGCAGCTGTTTGGTTATTAGAGAGTGGCAGGTGGGTGCAGAAAGAAGGGTTCTGTTGATTGGTAGACATTTTTAATGCTTTCCCTAGACTGGGGCTTGGTGAAGGAAAATGGTGTCACCAAAAGTGGGGGAGAGGGGCAATGTGAGAACGACTAGAAAAGCCTTTTGCCTTCAATATTGCAGACCGTCTGGATGTAAAAGTTAAATAGGGGTTTATCTATGCAGACCACATATGTCAAGGATGGGAGATATTGCTCCTTATTCTCTACTCCTGGAAAGACTTTATAATGACATCAAACTTCTTAAGGGATGCTGTTAGATGTAGAAGGTGGAGAGAATGGCCCTGAAGGACAGGAGGAAGAGCCGCTACCTAGGTAAGGGTCAGATAAAAGGGCCCTGAGCCCGGGCCAAGAAAGTAATGTGAATAAATGTCTCAGACTCTCTAGTTCACACAAAGATAAAGAGAGGGAGGGATGAAGCGTATTTAGACTTGCAAGATTGTGTTACTGTAGCTGTTACAATAAAAGGAGTACTGACTTACATGCCGTGGGTTTCTTAGCCTAGTCTACCTTGAAGGGCTGACATCACCTAAGTATCTCAGATACCTCAGTATGTCCAAGTAACACCTCTCTTACACAAGCTGCATTAGATACTGGTGAGCTGCTGGGTGCAATTCAAGGTGCTGGTTGTCATCTACGAAGTCCTTCATGTCACAGGGACTGGTTGTTTCTACTTGTCCTATAAGACCTGACAGAGCAGGCTTGCTTCATATCCATCTCTCAAGCAATGCTGCCTGGTGGGACCCTCTAGAACAGCATCCCCATGAAGCTTCACACAGCCCTCACCCTCATGCCCTTTAAACCAGTCTTGAAGATCTGGCTTTTCCTCCAGACCCTTAGCTGGGTTGGGTTATGATATCTCCCCTGTCATGATCACTTTTTTTTTTAGCTTAATGTACTGTGGTTTCATTTTTAAATGGTATCTCAAGAGTTGCCATTGAGTTGGGTGGTGGTAGAAATTTCCATTACGAATACATTAATAAATAGCTGCCCATCAAGATGTGTAGCTTCTTCAGCCATAGCTGGGAAAAGGTACAAAAGCAAATATAAAGATGTTGAACGAGAACTAGTTTTTAATACTGATTTACTACATTTGGCCTACAGGGAATTCAGAAATGAAAGGAATGGAGAAATCAGATTCACAAGGGTTGCCATTTTTTTCCTGCTTCAGCCTTGTCTGTCTTAGGTTGAATGTTGTTAACCCCCTTGGCCAACTAGTTGAGGTAAGTCAGTCAGATGAAGAGTCAAAATACATAACTCAGCTTTGGGGATTATACTGGATTCCAGCCTTTCCACTTCAAACTGCTTTCCCCTGCAATGGTCCTCACCATCACCACCCTGGACTTAGCAAATAAAAATATAAGGGACAGAATCTGAGCCCTTTCTTAATCTATGCTAGCATTCTACAGAAATTTAGATGGTTGATCTTCCATCAGCATTTTGCTGCCTGTAGAAAAAATAACATTTCCTCCTCCAGTTGAAGTGTACAATATCCAGAGAAAGTTGAACACTTGCCGTAGTAAATTTCAGATGTACTTCTTCCCCTTTGTGACAATAACTATGATAGTAATGATGATTATGTCTTGGTACAGTTCAGAAAGGGTCATGTCATATTATAGCTCTGAAATATCTATTGCTCCAATAGAAGTTAATACATGTAGCTCAGGGTTGAACTGTGGAGTCCTTGGTGCTCTCTGAGCTTGGTGGTTTGATTGCAGGTATTTCATTACCTGACTAGGTAACACCATCAGTGTGTGTGAGTGTGGGATTTGCTCCCTGTTTATATACAGTAGCTTGCCCTACCAGTTTTGGTGGGGGTGTGGTTTTCTCCTCCTTGATTAGGGTATTGTTTTCTGCTTGATTGTTTGTCTGGTGTTAATCCCTCTTTATCTGGGTGTTGGCTGCTCGAGAGGATGTGCTCTGGTCTTTGGGTTTCCTTTTTAGTTTTTTTATTGTCTCTTTTGAATGGTGCGTAAATGTGGTTTATCTCTATGTGTCTGTTGGTGGCTGACTTGTCTGAATGCCAAGCTTCCAGGAATTCCCTAGCGTTAAACATCTATATCGGCTTTTCCAGACCTACAGTTGATTGCATTGTTAGTCATTACTTGCACTGAATCCAAGTATTTTCTTTCGATAAACTGCTTTCAGTTCTGTGATATTCCTAGCACTTAAACTCTACATGTTGGTGTTGAGAAAATGTACTTACCATTCCCAGCTAAATTGGGCTGTTGCAATTTGTAGCACTGACAGAGATATGGTTACCTCAGTGTCTAGGATTTTAAGGTCTAGATGGCTAAAGTCCAGAAAGAACTAAGATTCGTGAAGGATGCCAAGAACCACAAAAATCAATATTTGGGCTATGATAGGAACAAAAGGAGGATAGGGGATCAAGGAAGACTTAGGCATACTGCTTAGGAAATATTGAGGAAGGTTAAGATGATGCAGAAAAGATGGAAGTACTGAATCTATGAGAAGATTGTACCCTCCACTCAGCTAAGGCAAAATTATAGAAGAAGACAGTGCTGACTTTGGGGAATCCTTACTGGTCAGATGAACATAATAGGTCTCTCTTCTCTAAATAGCCCTTCAATACTTCTAAATAGCCCTTCAACCCTTCAATACTTCTCACTAGGTGCTTACCCCATATGTGCCCAATCTACATGGCAGTCCACAGGATGAGGCAGACACATACAACTGTGACTCTCCTTTCATTATTCAGAGGCCAGTTGAACATAGCATGGCATGGTAGCAAGTCTCTGAAGATGTTGCTGAAGGGTCATTCCTAGCCATTATCCAATAATGTTGATCTTGGACATGAAACCAACGGTCCTCCCCTTCCCCACACATATATCATGTTGTAACATTTTAAATGTTTTCTTATTTACTTCATTTCTTTCATTCCCCAGCAAGATGTTGCAAGTACAGGAGAATCCAAGATGCCTTCACAAGGATCATCAGCAACTTCACAAGGATCAGAGCATCTTCTTCATCACCATCATCATCATCATCATTCAGCTAAGACATCAAGCATCATCTATTTTGTAAACCTAATCTGATGTCTGTGTGATTGAGAATGGAGTAATTTTCCCTCTTTAAAGGATATGTGGAATGCCCTTTTTAGTATATAACACTCATGGCTTTCCATTAAAAAAACTAAGATCATGGCATCCGGACCCATCAGTTCCTGGTAAATAGAAGGGGTAGAAATGGAAGCAGTAACAGACTTCATTTATTTGGGCTCCAAGATCACCGCAGATGGAGACTGCAGCCATGAAATTAAAAGATGCTTGCTCCTTGGGAGGAAAGCTATGGCAAACCTAGACAGAATATTAAAAAGCAGAGACATCACCTTGCCGACAAAGATCCGCATAGTCAAAGCTATGGTTTTTCCAGTAGTAATGTATGGCTGTCAGAGCTGGACCATAAAGAAAGCTGAGCGCCAAAGAATTGATGCCTTTGAGCTGTGGTGCTGGAGAAGACTCTTAAGAGTCCCCTGGACTGCTAGGAGGTCAAACCAGTCAATCTTAAAGGAAATCAGCCCTGATTGCTCACTGGAAGGATTGATACTGAAGCTCAAGCTCAGATATTTTGGTCATCTAATGCGAAGAGAGGACTCTTTGGAAAAGACCCTGATGCTGGGAAAGATTGAAGGCAAAAGAAGGGGACGGCAGAGGATGAGATGGTTAGATAGCATCACTGAAGCAATGAGCATGAAACTGAGCAAACTCAGGGAGGCAGCGAAGGACAGGAAGGCCTGGCGCGATACGGTTCATGGGGTCACGAAGAGTCAGACACAACTTAATAACTGAACAACAACAACTCATGGCTTTTACAAACAAGTCAGTTATTTCTCAGATTATACACATACAGGTCATCCATAGATCAATTGCTGCTGCTAGATTAGACCTACAGTAAAATATCTGGAGCATTAAGAAATATAGATCAGCATTTAAGTCTGGTTTCAGCCTGTCACTAGATATGGCAGAGGAAGCCATATTTGCTACCTATGATCCTCCTCCATAAAGAGGACATGGGTCTCATTTTAAAAACTGTGGTGAGAATGAGTGACGAGAATACTCTTTAGGTTAACATATTGTGCAAAACCATAATGCAATTTACTTGTCTTGGGTTTGGAGGTGGGGCCGGTGAACTAAGAATACTAAAACCACAATTACAGTTTGCTGCTTCACACATTTCCTTTCACTCCTATATAAATATGATTTGTTCCAGGAGGTTCCCCCTGTCGATGTAAAATAAAAATCCTTTTGTTCCAAAAATTGCCTTGGTTCCTTCTGTATCAGCTACATAATTTTTTTTTCCTATAGGAACCAGGTTTTAACTCACTGACAAAATCCTCCAGCAATATGCTCCAGACAGTAATCATAAAATATATATTTTAAAACTCACAAAGAAAGAACCCCAACAGGAGTCCCAAAAGCCAGTTTGGTGTACTGCAGGGGGGGGGGGGTGTGCAAACAGTGTGGTGCGTTGTGTATGTGACACACATAAAAAGTGGGTGGAGCTTGATTGCTTCATTGGCCCATACCCGGTGGACACTCCTGATGCAGTGGTGAAGGTGCTGGCGCAGAAACTGGAAACCTATCAATGGTAGTCTCCCTTAAATAGACTCCGGTGTCTCTGGGCCATTCTCATCCCAGCCCAGTTCACAAGGTGGTTGTTGTGGGGAAAATAGGAGGAGGGAGCATTACGCCACCCTGAGTTGTACAAAATAAAGGCAGGATAGAAAATGTAATAAATAAATAAAAACCAAGGAATGAAAAACAACTCCAGTCAAACCTAAGTCATTCAAAATGAAAGCAGTGGAAGCAAAACATTAATCTAGCTCAGTGTTTCTCAACCTCGGCAACTTTCAGATGTGTGGACTTCAACCTCAATATTTCTAGTTCAGTGAGAGCAGTGTTTCTCAGCCTTGCTAACTTTCAGATGTGTGGACTTCAACTCCCAGAATTCCCCAGCCAGCCATGCTGGGGAATTCTGGGAGTTGAAGTCCACACATCTGAAAGTTAGCAAGGCTGAGAAACACTGCTCTCACTGAACTAGAAATATCAACATCGTAAAACAACGTAAATGTCAAGGAGAGAAAAAACGAACAACAAATGAGCAGTATATAAATACAAAAGCTAAAAGCTAAACTATAAAATGCCATTTTGTAGTTTAGCTTTTAGCTTTTGTATTCATATACTGCTCATTTGTTGTTTGTTTTTATTGTCATTATTCTTTTTGTTGTTATTACTATTCTTATTACCATTATTGTGTGTTTATGTTGTATGCTGCCCAGAGTCCCACTGTTGGAGTTGGGCGGCCTTATAAAACTTTAAATAAATAAGTAAGTAAGTAAGTAAGTGTTCGTATAGTGCTGTAGACACCAAATAAGTCTCTCTGGAGTGGTTTTTTCACTCCTGGAGTATCACTGTCATAAAGATCTTGTCTTTGGTGGATCATCTGAAGGAGGTTTCTGAAGATAACCCAGCAATTCAGAGCTCTTAAGATGAAATCCAGTGCCCAGCACAAGAATCAAGGAATCCTCTCCTTCTGCATGTTTAGATAGGTGCTGAAAATGTTTTTATTCTGGAAGAAACTTTTTGTCATCGATCGCCACCGGTGCATTTCTGTTGGTTAAAAGGAGCAGCATCGTATTTTATTGATTATATTTAGTCTTTCATTGTGAGTCCATGTTAACAGCTTTATAGGCTGATTTCAGAAGTCTTAAAAGGGTAATAAATAAAATAATGGAATAAAAGAGTGCCAGAGCCCTAAAAGGAATAATCTAGCAGCCCACTTGCCATGAACCTCCTACAACATTAGCTTAGAAAACTAGTTAAGTTTTACCATTCGCTGTTCTTTGGAATATTGCATTTCTTAGATTTTGGGAAAAAATGCCACTATTTACTTTACATGTCACTTCTGTTTATAGGGGCCACATCTATCACATCAGATCATAACCGTCTAGCAATGTCCCATCAAGAGAATCTGCTGCCCAAGTCAGAGAACAAGACAACGTTTGCCTCATTATGGCTTCCCCAGAGGCCCTCTGGAAGTTGATAGCCAATTATAATTTGCAATGTAATAGGACAAATGCTTTAAAATGTGAGGAGCAATCATATGAACACTTTTTGAGAATTTATGAAAATAAATTAAATTCAACCTGCCCGTCCTCACTTTCTGAAGTGCAGCTCCAGTACACCATTCAAAATCCAGGTTAAAAAATAAAAAAATTGGGATCTCTAATCTAGAGAAACCAAGTACACTGGAAGTTGATTTTAATTTTTCAATTCAAGGCATGGCACAGCCACTCAGATTCACTTAGATGAGATGGGGGGCCATACAAATGGAAATAATAATAATATAATCATAATAATGTAAGGCTACATTTAAGAAGTGTAGAACTAGTTGTCGATGTGCTAATAGCTCTGAGCATCCTCACTTCATCCATATTCACTGTTCTCCAGCATTTGTTACCTAAGGACGATGCCTTATTTTACCTAATAGCAGAGTTGGTTGGCCCTCAATATAGATGGAAAGAATTGACATTTTACAGAAATTAGTAGATTGCTTTGGGCTCTGGCAGAGTTGAGGACTGAGGGAGTTAGTTCCATAAGCACTGGTTTAGTTCAACCATCATGCGAAGTTATAATGTGATTTATTGGTAGCTTAGTGCATTGTCTGCCCATTGCCACTGTAGTTTAGTTAACAAAGCATGGTACAAATATAACGAGTTAGGCCAATTCGTAGTCAATACGAACCACAGAGGTACTTATGGATGGCCAACATAGGATGGTGGTTAAGGTGTTGAGCCAGAGCCAAGGAAAGATCCAAGTTTAAGTCTACCTTCAGCCATGGAAACCTATAGAGTGACTTTGGGCTGTCTCTCTCTCTCTTAGCCCAACCTACTTTACAAGGTTGATGTTTTGGGGTTAAAATGAAGAGAGGTCCCCATATAAGCTGCGTTGACCTCCTAGAGGAAAGGCAGAATATAAATCTAACAAAGAAAGAACTACGATGAATTCTACCATAGGAGATCATATTGAGGGTCAAATGGCTGGACCATATCAGAAATACTACCGAGTCTGGCTGTAAATAGCTGCTTGGAAAATGTCTATTTCAGCTTATTCATCTGAAAAAAAAAAGTTTGGCTGCTGGGTGCTGTTTCCATGGAAACAGACATCCAATTGGGAAGAGAAAGAAAAATTCCCCACTTTTAAAGTAAAATGTGTTTTGAACGTCTTATCCTGGTTTGTCACAATATTAACCTCCCCTAATAAAAGAAGGGCTTTGCTGAAAATATTTATGGGTTTTTGTTGTTGTTGTTGTTGTTGTTGTTATAGATAAAGATGGTCTTGATAAAGCTCAAGCAATGGATGAGCTAGAAAAGAAAATCTTCAAAAAAAAAAGACCTTTTATAATGTGTCAGCATTTCTTTCTTTTTTCTTCAGTGGTCATTTGTCCATGAGAGATGTAGATTTCTGCTGCAATTTATGTAGAATAAAAATAAATAACCCATTATCAGAGCAAAGCCAAACCTTTGGAGGTATGTTTATATGTGCCCAGGAGAGAGAGTTCAATCCCTAAAAGATATCAATTTTATTCAACGCACCATACATTTAAGAGCCAACAACTTACAGATCTATTTACAGCTGTCCTAAAATGCCACAGGCATTTTCAGCTCAAACACTCAGGATATGTAGGTTGTGTATTCAACCTGGCTCACCTCATGGATGTATCTGCTCTGAATCCTCTAAATCAGTGTTTCTCAACCTTGTCAACTTGAAGATGTGTGGACTTCAACTCCCATGCTGACTGGGGAATTCTGGGAGTTGAAGTCCACACAACTTCAAGTTGACACAGTTGAGAAACACCACTCTAAATGATGCCACGCCATGGTGCTGGTGAGTTTCAGACATCTATTAAAAATCCACTGTATTATATTGGCTTTCCTAACTATTCGTTCCCTCCGAATATCTGTTTTTTTTTTCCCAATGGATTGTTTTGACCCTGTTTTAGGATTACTGTAATCCACTTTGGGAAGACCGGTGAAATATATAAATATAGAGGTAAATGCATAGGATTGCATGATTAGAAAAGGAAATATTTTTCTAATTAATCTGTACTGGAGGAAAGTTAGTCATCCCTTTGATTTAGGGTTATACATTATCCATGCCAGAATCTTTTGAATCTTCACATGGGATTAAATAAATGGCATTTTGTTTTTAATGGAAGACAGGTCAGCTGATCTTGAGCAAGTTTATGTACCATGGAGTAACAACAAGGAGGATGTTTAATGGGACCAAGGTTAGCATGGTGCATGGAATTGCTTAAACACATGTTTAAGTGGTATCCAATACAGATTTTTGTGGGAATAAATCCAATCAAACTCTTAATTCTAAAACGACATACATGAAATCAATAGGACTAAATATTCTCAGATTTAACCTTTTGTGTGAGGGTGCCCCAAAAAAGAAAAGCTAAAAAGAAAACAGTTAATGAGTGCCAGCATATAGTTGAGATTGTAATTTGCACTTTTTGTAGTGACAGCTGGTGTGTTTGACCCTTTGAAGCCTGAGGTATGTACTTTATTCTCATTATACTCGTGGTGTACCATTTATGCTGACAGTTGTCAGGATCTTTCCATCCATAACTGGATCTTTTTTAAAGCAATTTCTCACAGAAGCACTTGGCAGAGTTTTATAAAGGTTGGAAAATGAAGCCTAACAACATTCCTGTCAACTAGCATGATTTATGAACTTCGGTTAGAACACATGGAAGGGCCTGATGCCAGCTGCAGGAGACCTCCAGGGTCTGACTTCCTTCCTACTGTTTCAAACCTATGAATGTTGTTTCAACACCTGCTGAAAAGTGACAAGGCAGAAGTTCCCTAGAGCAGGGTTCCTCAACCTTGGCCACTTTAAGACATGTGGACTTCAACTCCCAGAATTCCCCAGCCAGCATATGGGGAATTCTGGGAGTTGAACTCCTCACGTCTTAAAGTGGCCAAGGTTGAGGAACCCTGCCCTAGAGAGAACCACATTTAAACATGCACACAAGGAATGCAAAGAAAAAGTGAAGCTTTTCACTTTTCACCCAAATCTGTGTTGTCTTCAGATTCAATAATGATTCCCTCTACTTCTTCCTCCAAGTTGTTAATAAAAATGTTGAAGATCATGGTTTTCAGATCTTCATTAAGCTTTTGGGCAAAAATCGCACTGAGTTCTTCTGGGGTCCTCAATCCTTCCCCGCCCCCCCACCCCCCTCCCCCACTTCAATTACAGGGAAGCAAATTTCAGTTGACGGCTAGGAAAAACTTGGTAAAAATAAGAGCAGTTTCAAGTGGAATCAGTTGTCTGAAGAGGAGGTGGGCTCCTTTTGCTGGGTGTGTCTGAACACAGACTTGACAGCCAGGTGTTAGGAATGCTGTGATCTGGATCTGATTTCCATTCTCAATGGTCTCTTCCAATTCTATTATTCTATGAATTCAGAGTGATCATAGGATGAAAAACGGAACAGAGTGATTTGTTTAAAAAAAAGGTGTCCAGAGCTGTTTGCACCAACCTGATCTCCTCCAGATGTCTTGAATTTCACCTCCCATGATTTCTACCCTAACATGATGGAAAATCAGCCTAAAGTTTGGCTTACTGAAAAATTTAAGCCAGTTTTCACATTTATTTTGCTGTTATATCCAAGGAACCCCCAAAATAATCCATTCAGTAGAGGAAGACACAATCTGTCAGAATAGCTCGGCATTGTGCCAGAATTGAATTCTCTGATATTCTTTGTTTGAAAGCTCTAACAATGAGTCAAAACAATGTCTAAATGTGCTTGATTTAAGAACATAGAACAGGCGTGCTATAGGTTGAAAGAACCACCGTCTCTCCGGGAGGGGTCAACGGTGTTTAAGGCAAGTGGCAGTCTCATCAATCTGCTGCAGAACAAATTGAGACCAACTCCAGGCCATCTTAAATCTAAGATATTTATTGTGCTGCAAACATTTTGCTGTTCCATCTAGTTCTGACAGAAAGAGTGGAAAAATTATGCCACAATAATTTCTTAATTATTTAAGCGTCACATAATCCTTCATTGCTTTTTATTTCTTTTGCGTTAAAGCAATTGAAGTCTGTGCTTATGCATACCGCCCAAGGCAGAATGTCAGGCAGGGATTTTACATTTCAGCTTCACTCACTTAATACAAAAAGTGCTTTTAACATGTACTGTAACTGCTAACAAATTGAACCTGTGTATATGAGGATTCTTGGTTCTTAATATTTCTTTCCAAATTTATTTAAGCATATAATGACTGACTTCACACATTACAGCTTAGCCTAAAGTGTGAACCTAACCATGTGAGAAGTGAATCCTGCTGCACAGCCAATGAATATTCACACTCTGCCCCTTGAGCCAAGAACAATCTCAGTTTGTTTCCAGCAAAACATATTCGAATAGGGAGGCCATGCAGCTATGCTAAAGCAGTTCCCAGACACAAGCATAATACGGAACAAAGGTTTTTTGGCAAAAGCAGCAACCCAAATAAATAATTGGTTTGGGGTAGCGGTTAAGGTGTGGGACTAGAAGCCAGGAGATTATCAGGTCTAGTCCTCCCTTAGGCATGGAAGTTGGCTGATGTCAGCCTCAATAAGTAGACCAGATCAGGAAACCATTTCCACAGGAAGACTAAAATGACTTTTGTTGAGATTGGCTATCATAACAGAATCTTGCACGTCTGATTCTGCTGTTACCTCCTCCCCCTTCTGATACTCCAGTGAATTAGGGAGGCATCTGCCTGAGATACTTCTGAATATTATCTCGTTCTGGACTTAAAAAATGCTTCTGCCCCTTTTGCCTAGGAAATGGTTCCTGTGTATCTCCGTCAAGGTCATCCTCCTTACTCTCTACAGCTGGTGACTTTGGACCAGTTGCTCTTAGCCCAATTCACTTCACAGGGTGGCGGTTGTGTGGAAAATAGTAGGAGGAAGCCTTTGTACACTGCCTTGAGTTGTACAGAATGAAAGGCAGGATGTACAGTATATATAATACACCAAAAAGCCAAAGCAAAACCCAGCCCCCCCCCCCCCCCGGTGTCTTTTTAGATGTGCAGCTGGCGCCTCAGCATCTCCTTGAGCATGCCTTGAAAGCTTTAATTCTGCTTGCCTGACTTGGGAAAACAGTCCCATTGAATGTGTTGTAGAAAGGATCAGGCGTGTAACTCTCTAGAATGTGTTCCCGAGTAACTGCATAGAAATGCTGTCTTGGGTCTGCTACACTGGAAACCTGCGTATATACTGTAACACCCTCTGCTGTCTGCTTTCTTGACATGAAAGGAATATTTGTCCACAGGGTATGGTCAAAAAAAGTCAAGGTGGCGCCCCCGACAGTGTGATCGATCAAAACCCTTTCATAGATATCGCTTTGATCACACTGTTGTGGCTGCCATCTTGATATTTTTGACATCCTACAGGCACCCCTGCATAGAAGGATTTAGAACACACAAATGACATAATTGGAGAGAGATGAAAGTACGGGCAGCAGTTTGATAGAACATGAGACCAAAGGCAACCTGGCAAGAGATGCCTCCTCAGATGAAGCTCACAAGAGATCCATTCCACAGATGAGGGGGGCAATTCATTCCCTCCCAGTCCAGTAAAGCATTAATTTGCTTGGTGAGAGCCCCCGTTTGAAGAATCGCCTATGACCCGAGGATTCCTGGGACAGCTTTCCTTTCTTTGGGATCTTTGCTCCCTACTTGTGTCCAATCGGAATTTTGGATTGGGGCAGTAGCTTAGGCACTGTGCTCCTGCTAAATTCTGGAAGACCCTCCCGGGTGAAACTCGAGCAGCTCCTACCTGAGGTTTGAGGAACTTAAGCAAAACTATTTAAGATGTTTTCAAAGTTTGAATGCAACTATATAGTAATTTATTTGATGCACTTTCTTGCCGCGTGAAGTTAACGTTTTTTGAGATTATCCTGCGAATTTCATTTCCATTTCATTTATTTTGCTTGTATGGTGGACGATGCTTTATTGCGTATTTCTGGCTGTAACCCCCCAAGCGTTGACTGAAATCGAACAAATGCAAGCAGCCAACACCTGCCCCCGAAGGATGCGGAGGGTGAGGGTCCCCGCTTCCCAAGAAACCTGCTCGCTCAGCCCCAGCTAGAAGCGCCAACACTATGGCCCGTTATGGAAGAGCCCGACCGGGGCCACCCCCGGCTAGCCAAACGCGACCCCGGCAGAAGCAGAGAGGGGCGGAACAAAGAGGGGTCCTCGCCGGACGCCCTACGGAAGGCGTGGAGGGAGAGCAAGCGAAGAGACCGGGAGCCCTGCGCTGTCCTCGCTGCAGCGCCTTCCAGAAGGCCGCGACCCGAAACACCCCTTCCACCCCACCAGTTGCATTCGCCCCACGTGCAAAGCTGGAAGGTAAAGCCGGGCGAGCAAACGCCGCCAGCAAAGAGGACTTTAGGAGACTCGCAGGACTACATTTCCCATCAAACCTAGATAAGAGGGAGAGGGGCAACGAACGCCCCCTCCCTTCCGTGCTTCTCCCAGCACCCCTCCCCCCCCGCCGAGAGGCACGTGCCGCCCGCCTCAACCAATAGAGGGCGTGTCTGGGGCGGGTCACGTGCCTCTGGCGCTTTTGTGGAGCGGGCAGGGCAGTTAGGAACGGAGTCTGTGTGGTGACGGGAGCAGGTGGGTCGAGGCGAAACTGGATTGAAAGCGAGGTAGGGCCGGGAGGGGTGACCTCGGCGGGCGAGTCCGCCTTGGCGAGGGGCGAAGGGGGGGGCTCATGGGTACGGGCGGCTCGGGCGAGGTCGCCGCACGAAGCCGCTTTGTCTTAGGCGGCTCCGTACACCTCAGCGTCTTATCCTTTGCGGAGACCCCGGTTGGGGGGGGGGAACGGGACGCGACGTCGACGAAAGGCCGCTGCGAGACTCTGCCGCTCGGCTACAGCTCCTCCGCCTTCTGCCTCCAGCTCCTCCCGGAGCAGGTGGCTGCCCCGGCGCCGCTCCCTCAGATGGGCAGCCCTGCCGGCTGGCTCTCGCGCGCGCTCCCGGCCGCTCCTCTGCTTGACAGAAGTGGAGCGCTTTGATCCATTGTTCGAGGGAAGGGGCGGCGGCGGCGACGGTGGGGGCGCCGCCGCCTGGCCGCGCGCGCTGGCGGGGATGGAAGGGAGGGGGCGCCAGAGACAACACCCGCCTCGCGCGCGCCGTCTCCGTCCGCCTCAGAGTGGGGAAAACGCCTAAAGTCTCCGCGAGCGAAAAAGGGTTGGGGGGGCGCGGGAACGGAAAAGAGACGCCCCGCATGCCGAGGATCCTGAAGGGAAGAAGCCGAGTCGGGGGGAAACCGAAGGAGCGAACGCGAAGGCTTGTCCCGCTCGGGCTCCTCTGGCGGGTCGGGAGGAGGAGGAGGAGGAGGAGGAGGAGGAGGAGGAGGGGGGGGCTCCCCAGGGAAGAGAGGGGAAAACAGGGAGGGGCGCCCGAGCGGCGGGTGCCCGGATGTTACCGTTGTAAACCCCCTCCCCTCCGGAGGGGATTAGCGCGCGCGCGCGCGCTCTTGCTCTTTCAGTCGGTTTGAATTCGGTGCGTTCGAGAACGGCGCGTGGGGAGGGCGGGGCTTCCTTCTCCTCTCCTCTCCTCCCCCTTTTTTTTAATCTGTTCTTTTAATCTGAGGATCGTTGGCTCTCGATGGCCCCGCCCCATTGGGGGGCAGCGGTGGGGTGCTTTTCTCTTTCCACCGTATTCCTTCCTCGTTAATCTTGGGCGTTGTTTATCTGGCTTTTCTTTAATGGACAGCTCAGATTTTTTTTTTTTTTAGCTTTTTCTGCAAAAAGGGATTGTTGGCCCCACGATGCTTTTTTTTCCTTTTCTTATTGTATCATCCCACACCTAGCAGCCTTCATCAACTTAATGTTCTTTTTATTTCATGTTCTTTGCTTTGTGTGCATATGTTTTAAAGAGACCCAAGAGCAATGCTGGTTGTTTTATTCATACTAGTGTATAACACACATTGTCCTACTGAGATACCCTTTGTGCCTTGAGCTTTTTCAAAAAGCAGGAACAATGGAATTACAGATCTCCTGCTGGTAGGTCATTAGAAATATGCATTTTCTTGAAGGAGATCTTCAGGAGATCTAATTTGATATGCAAAGTCCTTGATCATCCTTAATCACTGCCATAGAAAGTATAGGCAGTGCTTAGTTGAAGAAGTGTTTATGTCTAGAAATGCATTTCAAATCCTTGAGTACTATACCATATTTTTAGGTGCTGCCTCCTGAGCTGTTAAATAAAAGGATAATCCCTGATGCCAGTGTCAGATGTCTGAGTGCCCAAGCAACAAGCACTCCAGGGGTGTTTTCAACCTAGATATATTTAAAGGGAAAGCTAGTGTGTCTGCCTTTAAAAGCAATTTGTGTGTGTCTTAGATATTTACTGTCTACTTGCAAACTGTACAGATGCTGGATTCTTTGTTATTGCTACAGAGGAGTTACTTCTCGTGGCAGACAAAAATTAACCTTTTTTAAATTGACTATATTTAACTTTAACCTTTGCGTGTGAAATTAGTGAAGAAACCTTGGCTAATTGCCTCTCTTTGAAGTGCATAAGAGTGCTGTGCTTTGTATTAAACAATAAAATATCCATACTGTCATTGGTGAGACTGTGGTGATGATAGTGTCTCATGAAGAACAGCCACGTGGTACTGTGTCTTTGTTCATTCCATGTAGACATGTTACAGTGGATCTTTTATAGGTCTTAAGGTAGAAAATACGACATAGCAGTTATGACCTAAGCCTGAGCATTCTAACACATGCCATACTGCTTGTCTTTTTTAGATGCATTGCTTCACATGTAACTTCCAAATTTGAAACACAAAGGCTAGAATCTGATAGAAAATCTAATTGTTATCTTTAAAGCTTGTCATTTAAGACTATTTTTCCATTGTTAAGTACTGAGATTAGTTATGTTAACAGTACTGCATATTTCAATTTATATAATTATGTTTATGTTTTCTTAGGGCTTATTTACTGGAGTAGCTGTAATACCTTTTGGAGTCAGTTTATTTCAGCCATGGCTTCTTCTGGTAAGTATTAGCTGTTGTATTATAATGCATCATAATTGAATATGAGAAATGCTTTTCCAACATTTAGGAAAAATCACATGTTATTTTTAATGGGTGTTATGAGTCATCCTTTGATTACAGCTATTGGTTTCTGAAGAAAAGTTGCATTTGCCAACAAATGGATGTATGTATAAATACATAAATTGAAAAATCATAGGTGATGTCTAATTTAAAAAAAAATTTCTGCTCTGGAGTTTAAATGGGGAGACAATTTAGCAACTAAGATTTAAAAGTATAGTTGTTCTGAACCAATTATTATTGATTAGACTGGAGTTAAATTATTAATTTAATCCTTAAATGTGTTCCAGTGTTCTGTTTTAATTTTATATAGGTCTGTTTTTCCTGAATATGCTCCAGTTGATTATGGAGTTACTTATGCAGTACTCAGGTATACGTATCTAGTACCCATCTATCAAATAATATAAAAAAGGAAGTTTTAACTTATTTTTGTATTCTGTAAGGAACCTAGCAATTTTAACTTTACAAGAGTACATGAAATTTCATTGGTTCCGTAAGTGAAGGTTTTGGGCAGATGGGTAGCTACAATTAATCAGTTTAACAGGCTTAAAGTCGGACAAGGCTCAACATGATATGGCTCAGAATATTAACTAAACAACAATATCTTGTCTAGACATTCAGGTGAAAGAATTAGAAAAACGTGCTTCGGGTCAGGCATTTGAATTGATACTGGGTCCTCCTTCAAAAGAAGCTGTTCCAGAGTTTCCTCTCTCTCCTCCAAAGAAAAAAGATCTCTCATTGGAAGAAATTCAGAGAAAATTAGAAGCTGCAGAAGAAAGGCGCAAGGTAAATATATGCTATTCTAGTTACATATACCTATATGCCAGTGAAAAGTGGGTTTTTTAAACTATAGCAACTAATAGCTGACCATAAAGCAGTATTGTAAACTATGATTTTAAAAAATCCTCATACTGTAGCTATTTCAGTACTTCCGATTTATCAAAAACTGAATGGGAATTAATGGTTGTAGTTATGTTATGAATAATCCTAACAGAACTAAGTATTTTGAACATAGTATCCTAAATTATTTTTAAGAACTTCAGAAGTTTGATGGGGGAAATGTAGCATGGTTGAGGAGGGTGGGGCTGCCTGATTTAAGTTAACCTAACTGTAGTGGACTCAAACCATTTATTATATCATATTAATGATATTAACCTAGCCAAGAACTGTAATTGCATATAGATTACTCTCAGCTAAGTACAGAATGGATCTATATTCTAGTCCCATGAAGCTGAAGTTTTGAAGCAACTAGCTGAAAAACGAGAGCATGAAAAAGAGGTGCTGCAGAAGGCAATTGAAGAAAATAATAACTTCAGCAAAATGGCAGAGGAAAAGTTGACTCACAAAATGGAAGCTAACAAAGAGAACAGAGAAGCACAGATGGCTGCTAAACTGGAACGCTTGAGAGAGAAAGTAAGTGCTGTTCAATTTTCTTCATTTAGAAAACAATATGAACTTAGATTGCCAGTTATACAAAGAATAACTGGCAGTAGCTTTCACCTAAGAGTTTTGTTTTTTAAAACACCCAGTGGCTAAATCCAGAATTCATACTTGAGTAGCTAATAATCTGGTAAAAAAGTGGCTGTTGAATTTGAATACTATGAAGAGAGGCACTAAACTTTACAAGAAGTAAAAATGGCGAATAGCTAGTTCACTGGACCTTAGTTGTATTGGACTATAGTCATATTTCAAAACTTGAGAAACCACTGGACGTTGCCATAAATTGGCTGCCATGTTTAGTCACAAAGAATAAGTAAAATACCTAATATACTAAAACAAGAAGTTAGATTGAGCCAAACATCATATTAAATATTTATCAACTTTTCAGAAAAATGGAAAAGCATAACTTGCCTAAGAAACTTGGTATGACAGTTGAATGTTAACTTTCTGTTAAACCAGCCACAGTCTTTATCAAGGAGCTATTTCCCAAAAGGAAAACTAGTGATACCTTTACCTTTTTTCCCAAAGACAGGAAATTTACATGTCTTCCATCTGAAATTAAAGCAGTAACAATCTTCCATTCTCTAGGTACTGATCCTTGTACTGAGTTATTGGGTAGCAGAGTACCTCTTTGTTTTTAAGGCAGTTTGGGTGGGAACTTTGGAAAAATTGTCTTTTTTTGTATTGTAATACCTCTGGAGCCCAGAAAAAGAAGGATGATAGATAACTAAAAGCTAAAGTTTGACCACAAGTGTTTTTTAAAATCTTATTTTTAAAAGTGGGTTAAACAAGAGGCCATGTATAGCACCATGTAGACATGGCATTGGGAACTGAGATTAGGAAGATTAAAACACAATAGGCTGATCCAGACATGTCTGTCCAAATGAAATAGCTTATGTTTATAGAGTACTAGGATCAAACATACTTTCCTCAGTGAAAACCACTTTTGCAGCTTTGGGAATGCTGTAGCACAATACAGTAATGCTAGATTTTTTACCTTTTGTGACTTAGGCTGCTATTCCAAAATTAGGTTTTAACAATAAACATTACCACTTCAAAAGTGTATTTAAGGCAGTAGCTTCCTTAAACATAGGATAACTAACAAATGAGAACTGTAGTCATCTGGACCCAACTCTTAGAACACTGGATTAAAAGATTATATGGGTAACTTAATGTATTCCTTAAGGCTAGCCAGCTGGAATGAAACACTCAATATCTGAATTACTGAGCCCATCACTCTTATAATCTGAAAATATAGGATATGCTCTGTATTTTAAATGTAGATTATTTAAACCTAATCCTTTGCTACATTGATACCAGTGTTCCCCAATCTGGCATATTCTATCAGGAAACTGCTCACTGTGAATTCCCCACAGCATATCCAAAGGGCAGTTGTAATCCAACCTATTTGGACAGTGTTAGTATAAGGAAAAGTACTTTAAATTAACCTCCCAGTTTGGGTAGAATTAAAATTTCTGAAGAATCTGTTGTTTTTTCATTCTCTTAATTTTGCTTTACTAGGATAAGCATATTGAAGAAGTACGAAAGAACAAAGAAGGAGGCAAAGAACCTGGTGAGAATGAAAGCGACTGACTTCATTCCGGAAACTGACTTTCTCCCCTTTGTCTAAATATCCAAAGACTGTATTGGCCAGTGTTTTTTTTGTTAAGTTTCTAGAAACTGATGTAGAGCTGTATAGTTAGATCTGACTGTACACTTGATTTGGGGAATTAGAGGGGAGCCCTTTCATGTTCACTCTTTTTCTAAACTGTTGTCTTTCCAGTGTAGCTATCTTGTTGCATTTCTTCTATTCCAGTGCATTTGTTCCTGGATTGATGGCTAGTGCTGTGTTCAGCTCTAACATTTTTGTGAACGGAATATGTAGTGTAATGTTCATGCTGAATCTGTTACACTTCAGAATCTGTCAGTCTTAAGATATTACTGTAACCAAGTGATTTAATAAAGCTGCACAATGCTGTTATCACAGGTGAGTGTTTTTGAAACTAGCATTACTACATAAGCAGTTCAAGCATATTTATAGCTAGAATATTGGAATGCAATATTAAAATGCCTACAAATTATTCCTAAATACAGTGGCATAATATTCCTTAGTACTGTTTTCTGTGCAGTTGCCTGTTGTTCTAGATTTACAATGAGAGCTTTGTCTTGTACTTCAGCAGTTGTCAGCTGCTATTTGTTCAGACAACCCAGAACCACCTCCCTTCTTGACTATGCTAGTACTTTCAACAAATAATTCCTTATTAACATAAGACTGAATTTGAAGGCATTATGTCTCTCTTAAAATTTAGGGTATCTTCAAAACTAAGTTTAGAATAAAAACAGCTTTCCTTAAACAGCACATAAAAAGGGAATTCTATCTTGTAAAAACAGTAAAAATCATTGCACTTGTAGGTTCAAAGCTTATTAGGTCTGAACATTTGAGAAGAAATTAGCTCAGAACATTTAGTTCTGCTACTTTTACAATTTGATTCTAGAGATATTTTTAAAGTAAGATTAAGCTTTGCTCCTTAACTGAATATATGCCATCAAAAACATTTTATGTGTGTTGGATGGGATGACGACAAAAGCCTGGTATAGTATCTATTTAATTTGTATCATTGTTGTGGAATGGATATGGCAATTAAAAGCGCCCCCGTGTGGCAATAGTATTGGTAACTATATAGTCAAGAATGGCATGTTGTATACTGGATTATGTTGGAAATGAAAGTATACAAATAAGACTTAAGCTTCAGGAACCCAGTGTGGCAAATGGTTACTGCAATTAAAATACTTTTTAAACTGTCTTTAAACTTTTAAAAGTGGTTTTTCATCAGTTGCAGTAAAGAGAATTGATTGGGTTAACTAGAATTGTGTTTGTAGCCAGCTTACCTTGATATGAGGAACATTTATCTGATACTCCATCCCCAAGCCTTTGGATGTTTTAATTAAAATATATGACTGGTGCCAGGTGGTTCATGCTGTAATTTTTAATAGTTTAAACGTGAAACTGCTTCTGTGCATGCCTGTGTTCAGATATATGTGCTTGATCTCCTTGTTCATTTCATCAAAATAAAATTTATAATTACCGTATCTCTGTATCTTAGACTTAGTCAGTCATCAATAAATAGACTTAATCAAATTTGGTGCATTTTTCTGCTGTCTTTAGATAGCAAATGTTTTGCTACTGTAAAAACTTCTTGCAAAATTTTTGGAGATGGGTACAGAAAGGGCTATCAAAAATATAAGTTTGAAGTAGTATAGCTAGCTGTCAGGTAAATTTTGTTAAAACAATGTACAATAAGTGTACCAGGAACTGCATATGAGAATTTATAAGTGAAGTTATTTGCCATGAAGATTGTATGCATGTCTATCTGGTAATGACTCAGTTGACTCTTCAGGTAAGCATGGATCTCAGCAGGTAGGAACATCTGCATGACCTTTGACTAGGTTAAAAAGCAAATTGAGGTTGGACCTTGTCAATACCTGAACAGGAGACTGTCAGGGAATTTTAGGCTGCAAGGCTGATTGAGAAGTTTAAAAAAACATGTTGGAAAAAGGCAATGGCAAACCATGTGTGTATTTTTGCAAAGATAACAATGGATGTTTGACCAAGAGTCCAAATAAATTTAAGAGCGCCTTTGTTTTTTCAAAGCTTTAACATATGTTCTGTTACTGAAAAACATGTCTCCAAAACTCATTTGTAATTTATCTGGTTAAATTGAAACATCTTTTGTCTAACAACTGAAAAAAAGTTGTTTTTTTATTTTGGCATCTTTCTAGTGTACTGCAATTTCAAGCAAACAAATGCAGAAGTTGCAAGTAGCTTGAATCAATTTGCTGTTGCATTCTGCAATGAGAAATAGGTGAATTAATATCTGACAGATTTTTTGTGGGGGGCAGAGGGGTTGGAGTCAGAATATTGAGAACATTTCAGAAAGTATATAAATACCCTTTTAGTAGTCCATCATTTTTATAACACAGCGGTTATATATTTTGCCTTTTGTAATAGGATATACTGGACAAAATTTAAAAACTTCATACTTGCCATGTTTGCTTACTAGCATCATAAATTTTGCAGTAGTGTTAGGGAACATAACGTAGAGAGTATATAATTATACAGTTCAGAACTTAAATATTGACAACTGACATTAGACAAATACTGACAACTGATGAAGTTTGGATTTCATATGTGGTTTATTTTAAAATGTTCATTGCAATAATTGATCCTAGGTACTGTATGATAAAAAGCTAATTAAAATATTCTAATATGGTGTAAATTAACTTGATTAATCCAGAGCTTTTCACTTTACGAGCAAATGAGCAATTCAGCATTTTTATTAGTGGCAACAAAAATACTGATTTATTTCTGGAAATATGACGGGCTATGGGAGACTGGTTATCTGCAAGTGAATAATAGGACATAAACTTTTTTGAAGTGAAGCTGAGTACAAAAACTGAACTTACACTTATTTGACATTAGTTAAATGCACTTTTCCTTGTATATAATCAATTTCCTTTGCTATCAAATTAAAAACAATATTTGAAAAGCTCTGGGTGTGTGTGCCTGCATAAATGTATGTTACTTAGGGACAATGCATCCTGTCATGATACAAGACTTAGCATCAATATCACTTCAAGTAAAGTCTTGGTTTTCAAAATGCTTGCCTCTGCAAGAATACTGTTGCACTCTGGCAGTTCAGAGTAACAAATAATAGAAGAGTTGTGAATGGGATTTCTCTGTCAGTATAAAAGGAAGATATTTTTCCACTTTTAATCCATGGTTCTCAGTTGGAAAAACATCAGTTATTCTCCGCAGTTGCTGCCTATCTAAATGCTGCTGTATCTCAGGTTCTGTTTAAATTGTACCGTAGTACAGGTAGTCCTCGACTTACGACCATTGGTTTAACAACCATTCGAAGTTAGACAGCACTGAAAAATGACTTATGACCGGTCCTCACATTTATGGCTATCTCAGTGTCCCTGTGATCAAAATTCAAATGTTTGGCAACTGGCATGCATTTACCATGATTGCAACTCCCGGGGTCACATGATTGCTTGTCAGAAGCCCCCTGGGAAGGTCGCAAATGGCAAAGTCAATGGGGGAAGCTAGATTCACTTAATGACCATGTGATTTGCTTAACAATCACGGCAAAAAAATTGTAAAATCAGGCACAACTCGACTGCATCACTTAGTGACGGAAGTTCCAATCCCAATTGTGGTCGTAAATTGAGGACACGTATAACAAAACAGGAAGGTTTTCAAGCAAAGTTGCCCAGCCATACATCTCACTTGTAATATACTAATATGACTAATCTATGCTACTTGTATAACTTTGGATCCTAACTTTAGGAAGTATCAATGTAAGCAATATAGCTTCTCCAAGCTGATGCCACCCAGAATTCTAAAACACCGTAGCTGAATTTGACCAATATCCATGGTAATAATTAGGAGTTGTAGACTCGAAACATCTGGGAATAACATTTTGAAAAAATGATAAATAATTTCATTTTGAAAACATGGAATACTTATGTATTGGATAGTTCTTAATGTGGATTAAAATGTTCTTCCATTGGGGAATTGCATATGTATTTCAGAGAGGAGAAGGAATGGTTTATCAAATTTATATGGACACCCATCTCATGAATATGATTCTAGGCAGCATACAATAAAAACAAAACCTTAAAAACCAGTTCCCTTGCTTTCTATGATTGCAGTAATTTCCTAAGATTATAAAATGCCATTTGAAATATCCAAGTAAATTTATATACTGTAGTCTGAATTCTGAAGCGTCTCTTATTTTATAATGGCTTTAGGTTTTTTGCAGAGCTCCAATATATTATGCAAGGCCAGCCCAAGAGACATTTTTGCCTGAAGCAAAATGAGTTCATTGGATACCACTGAGTTGGACCAGACACTTATTGACTGCATGGAAAAATATTCACCATTTTAACCTGTTCAAGTAATAAGTCTTAGCTCTTTCAGGACATTCCTATAATCTTCTTGATCCTGTTCATCTACCTTACTATTGTGTTCTGCTTCCTTCAACCTTCCCAAGGATAGTGATTTTCTCTAGTCCATTATCCACTGGCATGCATATGTAAAATATGGGAATTTCTGCTTGCTGATCATTGTTCAATAGAGGGATCGGTCTATTTGATTTGCTTGGTTCAGTGTAAATGTTAAACAGGAGAGGAAAATGTGTGTTCTTATTTATGTTTCTATTCTGGAGTATTGTTTCTCCAAACCCAGTTCTTACAACTTCTTTTTCATTGTGAAGGTTCTTAAAAAGAATAGTCAGGTGTTCTAGGTGTTAGTATTTTACATTTTGGCATGATCCACACAGTTAAGTGCTGCTTTATTCTATTAGTTTCCTTTCTATTAGTAGTTTCTATTGGTTTCTCTTCTACTGGTAGTTAAGGATCTTCCTGTAATCAGTCAAGCAAAGATAAACCCTTTCTCACTCTATTATTCATCTTCTGTTAATTATCTGATCTCATATCTAAAAACTCTTTGAAATTTGTCTATCCATTTTCTTTCCGTATTTTTGTAAGATACTAAGCAAATCTTTGCTTGTATGAGGAATTAATGCATTGGTTTAATAACTTTTGCATACCCTTGCATCTCCCTTTGGTATAAATATATATAACAATCTTTTCCAGTCTTTTGGGCACACAAACCTGTTCCATATTTGGAATACCTCTTGATGTATTGGATAGAAGTGTTGTAAGTACTTTAATTATCTCTTCTGCAGCTTTAAGTGGTGTTTCATTTGCATCTGCTTTTAAATCTGACAGCTTTGTCCTAATTAGCTTGTTAGTGGAGTTGGTTCCTGAACATACTCTTTGCAAAAGTTGTTCTATAATCCAGTTTGTAAATGGATTCAGTATAATCATTCTACCTTCCTTTAACCTCAGTTACCTCCATTAGGTCTCCTCCATGATTATGCTTGAGCATCCCTACCTTAGTTATAAAATTCTTAGTTGTGTTTTTTCTGATCTCATTGTCTTTTTCTTCCTGTTTGTTGACATTTCTTGACTGAAGTAATTCTTTCCTTGTCGTTTCTGCTTTGATGTCGAGTATCTGCATTCTCCTTTTTGTTCCCCAAAGCCTGAGCTCCCTATTTTTCTGTATCTATCATGGTAGCTTGTTCTGAAAGCCACTTGGATTTTTTTTTCTCTTTGAGATCTTTTAAGTTTTTACAAGATCACCTCTGTTACCATAGCTCTTCAGTTTCTCTTCCGCATTAGCGAAATGTCTTGATTCTTTCCCTTACATTGATTTAGATTCTGAATGCATCATCCAGATGAAATCTTTCTGGTATACCTGAGAAAGATGTATTTGATATCAAAGACAAGAATATGCAGCGGCCTACGTGGTTACTGGTCAGTGATGCTACTGATAATGGTACACTGTGGTTGTGGAAGCTGTACTAACTGTCATTGCGTTTCCAAGTGCTGTTCGGGGTACTGATTGCTCCCTCTGAAAGGTTAACAATCAGCTTGGGGCCTGGGTTTCTATAAGAACACCTTTCCCAGACAAATTCTGTGCAAATGACCAGAGTGGCTGCTGATCCCCAGCTACCATGAAGTACAACAGGACGGGGCCTTACAGTAGGCATTCTGTATGGGGGCTCTCCTGTGACAGAGGCAAGGATGACCCCTGCTCTCATGGCCTTGGAGAAGCTGAGAAAAATCTGATTCTTTGAAATGCCATTGGCGACTGATTGTCGAGTCACTGGTGCTGGTATTAGTTTTTATATTGTATCATTTTATATTTACAACTCCATGAATTTTATTAGTATCTGTATGTTGCCTAGAGCTGTCTGGATTGAGGAGGTAGATGAATTGATTTTAAATAAATAAAATCAATTCATTTGTTCCACAATTTGCACCTGGAAGTATCCTGGATGACTGGATTGTACTCCATCATGTTTTCTATTATGTAGTTAATTTAATTTTGATATTGTATACTTGGTAATATCCATATACAGAGTCTGCATTTATGTTGCTTGAAACAGGTATTGGCAATAAACAAGGAATTCTCTTCACAAAATTCTGTTACTCTATCTTCTGCATTACTGTGTTTACACAATCCAAATCTTCCAATAAGTCTAGGTTCCCCCATTCCTCCTTTTGGTTTTGGCCTAGCTTTGTCATCACCTCCAGATTTACTGGTGAAAGTCTGCAGAAGTGCTTTGTTGTAACTGTTCTAGCCATGTTCATACAATGTTCGCAGTGTGCAGGGGTTGAATGTGATGGCCTCTTAGGTCCCTTTTAACTCTATAAATCTACGAATTTGTTTTACAAAAATACAGAAGTAATTTGCCATTGCCTTCTTCTGGGTTTGAGTTTGGAGTTCCTTAGGTGGGTTGGCTCGCCTCACACTCCTGAGCCCCACCTATGTTCAGCTCTTGTGGATCATTATTAGCTTCCCTCTTTCCCTTTTGACCTTACCTGCAAAGGTGAACCTCCTGCTCCCACCTAGTGTTCCTTTCAGCATCACTGAAGACCTCCCACCATGTCAGGTGGGAGAAGAACAAGATAATTGCCACTTTTTCCTTGAGACAATGGTTGCAGGATTGTATCCTAGGTTTACCTATTCCTTATAGGTTGGTGGGCTTTAACCCCCCCCCACCTGGGTGAGAGGGGTGTATATGGGGATGGGGTGTGTGGAGGGGGGCTGTTTGGTTGATGCTACTGAAGGAAGGTGGAGGTAGGTTAGCTGATGGCTTGGCTTAGGGGATGCTGAGTGCAAGACAGAAGCACCCCCAGGACCAGTGCCAGTTTTTGGATGGCATGACCAGAAGGTTGAGTGATGTGTTGGAGCTCTTTGACTTGGGAGGCAACAAAGAGGGTTGGGGGAGATTGGGTTAGCAGAGGTAGGGGGAATAGGGCCGGCAAAGCTGTTGTGGTGATGGCAGAGGGGGATATGGCAAGAGTCTCGGGCAGGTGAAGTCGGTGTTTGGTATTGTTGTTACTTTCCAGTCTCTTTCAGAGATGTGCCTGCCACTTTCATGTGTGGCATCAGCTGTGGATCAGGGTCAGGGTGGAGGTGTGGCTATAGTCATCTGAGAAACCCTAGTGGCCTTCAGGTGCACTTGTTACACACACTGCTCCCAGGTTCGGCTTATGGTCACTCACACACTCACAGCCTGTTGAGGCACGTGGATCTTGTCAGCCCCCCTTGCTTTCTACCTGGGTTTTCCAGATAGGTGCGGCTGGAGCAGACAGACACACAGCCCTGGTCAACAGTGGGGAAATAATTGGGGATACACACAAATCACTTCCAACCGAACACTGAGGCACAAGAGGTTCTTTGTAATACACGGAGACCCGGTGAATTTAAAGTAACAGCAAAACTTTACTGGTTGCAAGGTACATTTGCTCTTTCTCATCCACACACACACGCACTCATCCACACTTACCCACGTCCTTCCCAACTAGGCTGCTAGGCACTAGCTAGAGGGACGGAAGCCGCCAAGTCTGGATCCAAAGGTGACTCAGATGACTCAGCTCAGACGACTCAGAGTGGGCGGGCCCTGGGACCCCTTTTATCCCCAAAAGTCCTTGCTTTGTTGATTCACAAGTCTGGCAGTTGTTGATGGGATTGGGGTTTCCATGTGCTCAGGCCCAACTTTTTTTTCTGATCCTTTGTTTTTTTCCTTAATGACTTGCTTCCTTCTTATCTACCTCCCCGAAGGGATCCCATAGATAAGTTTCCTGGCTTTTGTCCTCTCTGCTTACGTGCCTGCTTCATCTTTAGGTTATGGCAGCTTCAGCCTAGTCTCACACACTGCTCCACAGATTGCTGGATGTGAGGTCCCGTTTGTCAAGTTGGGCTGTAGGGATCAAAAGGGAATGTTGCTTGGGTACCAGCTTCTCTGCTGCATAGCAACCTCCCTCCCTCCCTCCGAGAGCTGCTTGAGTTTTAACCAGTGTAATCATTACCATCTCAGTCTATGACCAGACCTGAATCCTGACCAGAAGGGGTCCAGATAATCTCCTTCAGGGGCCCCCTGGAGCTGCAGGCCCACCACCTTTTCAACAAAAAAGTGAAGACTGGAGGAAAGTTGTCCAGATCCATTGGGTCCAGCAATGGCCCCTTAAGGAAGGGGCAACCACCCACTCCTGCAAAGAAACATTCACCATTGCATGGAGCCATCCACCTGTCTCTTCCTGGGAGACTTTAGTTAAGCAGGAGGGACAGATATCTAAAGCACAGATGGCCAAGCTCACAGCATCAAGGATTCTGTCCACTTGATCAGGGCCAACAGGCCGAAACTCTTCCTAGATAACTGGGCAAGACTGCCTCTGTGACCTCTATAGGATCTATATAACCATATTCCAACTCTGAGCAAATCTGGGCAACTTTAACCAAAAAATCCCTAGAATAATCCCCACCCTTCCTTATCCAGGAGGGACTGAATTACCCCAAACAGGGCTATCAGTCAGCTCTCTGCGGACACAATAAGGGCAAAAAAATAGCTATGTTGCTATGGTTTTTGTTGTTCAGTCATTGTGTCCAACTCTTTGTGACCCCATGAACCATATCATGCCAGGCCTTCCTGTCCTTCGCTGCCTCCCTGAGTTTGCTCAGTTTCATGCTCATTGCTTCAGTGATGCTATCTAATCATCTCGTCCTCTGCCGTCCTCTTCTCCTTTTGCCTTCAATCTTTCCCAACATCAGGGTTTTTTCCAAAGAGTCCTCTCTTCGCATTAGGTGACCAAAGTATCTGAGCTTGAGCTTCATTATCAATCCTTCCAATGAGCAGTCAGGGTTGATTTCCTTTAAGATTGACTGGTTTGACCTCCTAGCAGTCCAGGGGACTCTTAAGAGTCTTCTCCAGCACCACAGCTCAAAGGCATCAATTCTTCGGCACTCAGCCTTCTTTATGGTCCAGCTCTCACAGCCATACATTACTACTAGAAAAACTACTGCTATGGTTTTAATTTTATATTATTTTATTTATTTTATTGTAAGCTGCACAGAGCCATGTGAGATGGGTGGCTATATAAATCAAATAAATAACCCAACAAACCTTTGCTGCCCATATCGCCACAAGGTAATCCTTAAGAAAGGCTCTTATGCATGCTCAGTCAGCTTGCTTTGTTTTCCTCCAACGGTGCTGCAAGCATCTCTTATGCCATTTCATCACCTGGAATAATTCTGAAAACCAGGTAACCTTCCAAGATCCACACGCAGAGAGAATCTGCATAGGCGCAAGCCAGTCCAAGGCCATAGTCACTCATTCCAAGTGGCAACTAAAGCCTTGGTTGTGAACCATGTACCAGAGTCTCAGGAACAACCCCAAGCTTCCTCTGAAACCCAATAGGGTCTATCAGCCATGGGCAGACCATTCAAATATGTCCTATCTCATGGGGAGGTGTGGCACCAGCAAATGCCAAAGCCAATAAGGAGTTAAATGCCCATGACAAGGGACAGATGTTACACCCCCCAGCTCCAGATCACATTGTTGCTGCCCCAAGATAAAAGCCAGGTCTAATGTGGCCCCCATTGTGAATTAGACCAGAGCTAACCTGGATCAGGTTGCCATAAGTAGCCATGAACTCCTGAGCTGCCTTTGAATCCATACCCAAGGATGGCAAATTGAAGGCCTCCAAGAGCCTGGAGAACTCCACCACCAACCTTTGGTGGGCTCAGGTTGGGGGTAGTGCCTCCATCCTCTCTGATCTCTCAGCAACTTTCAATATCACCAATCTTGGTATCCTTCTGGGCTGGCTTAAAAGAGAGCAAAAGGCACAGTGTTACAGTGGTTTTCCTTTCTCTGGGGCCAGTTCTAGCCAGTTGGTAGGTGAGCAATGAAACCCGAGACCCCTGCTTTTGGGGTTCCTCAAGGCTCCACTCTCTCCCCACTCTTGTTGAACATCTACATGAAACCTCTTGAGCGAGGTCATCCATTGACATGGGGTACGGTATCAGCAGCATGCTTGTACATCTCTGCCCTGGGCTGACCAGGTGATGCTGTCAAAGTTCTTTCCCAGTGCCTGGAAGCTGTGGCAGTTTGCATGCTTAGTCCTGGCAGGACTGACTGGCTGTGGGTTTTAAGACCCACCCCAGTGCTGGAGATTTTTGAACTTTCACTCTGTCTAGGGGTACGCTTCCCCAGTCGGAGCTAGTGCACAATTTGGGGCTCCTGGAGTCACAGCTCCTGCCTGAAGAGCAGATGGTAGCCATGGCTAGGTGGATATTTGTACAGGTTCAGCTTGTGCACCAGTTGTGCCCATTCCTGGACTGGAAGGCTTTGCTCACCATGATTCATACTTAGTCTCTTCCCATGTGGATTACGGTATTGCCCTCTACATGGGATTGTCCTTGAAGAACATTTGGAATTTGCAGTTGGTCCAGAATTCAATGGTATGGGCAATTTTGGTGTTTCTTGTTCCACGCATGTAACACCACTACGTCATGAGCTGTACCGGCTCCCAGTGCATGTATGTATGTATAAAGACTTACTTTTTCTGTTTGACATGTGGAAGCCAACTGGCCTAGAAACTGGATCATAGTAATTGAATTGGGAACCTACAATGCTGAAGGCCAGCAGACCAATTTAGGAGACAAAGGGGCACTCAACTCTCTCCCAGTATTTTGCTGCTGCCCACAGCATTTTGTTGCCCAAGCCCACTGCTTCACCCTGCCTTCTTGTGGGGCCAGCTTCGGCTTCTCCTGCACAGAGGAATAATGCTGAGAGAGGCGGGAGCCTTGATGTGGATTCTGACCGTGTGTCTTGGATCATTCAGTTATCAAACATCCACAGAGACTTGGCAATACGAGAGTTTCTTTTATCAGCAGAGCTCCATGTTATTTTGGAACAGCCTTCCCTAACCTGGCTTACCTCCAGATATGTTGGCTTACAGTGCAGAATGCTCCTCGTCAGCCAATACTTCTGGTAGGTGCCAGGCTGGGAATGGCTGAAGTTGGATCTGTATGGACTTGGAAGAAACGTTTGTGCCACTGAAATGGTTGAACAGATGCCTTTAATGTGCAACTTCTAAGTCGCACTAACTTAACTTGAAGCAGCATTCTAAGTCAGTGCTTAGTTTAGCTGTGGCTTATTTCAACCAAATTGTGTCATTTCCCACAACAGACCGAACCGTAAGCTACCCACATGGATGGCTTCACAACACCCTATGCAAGATGCTTGTCTGACTTAAGTAAGTATGCCGTCTGGGCAAGATCTGGACAAGCCCCAACCGGTCCCTACAGCCTTTCATCTTCTCAAGGCATGACCTTCCTTCTTCTACGTTTCGCACCCCAGAAGGAGAACGCTGGCCAGCGGCAACGGCGCTCCCTTGCCAGGCGGCGAAACACAAGCGGCGCGCACCGGAACGTCTTCGCCTTTCCCTCGCTGCTCCGGGGCGTGTGTGGGGAGGGGGGCGTGGCGGGCGGGCGGCCGGGCTGCGCGTCCTCGCCCCTCTCCCTCCCTCCCTCCGACTTCCTCACCGGGCGGGGCGCGGGGGGGGATCGCTGGCCTGCAGCCTCCAGGGGGCGCAGCGCCGGGCCGGCCGGCCGGAGTCCTCGGCGGCGCTTCGGCTTGGTTGGTGCCCGCGCGGCTGCGTGGGAAAAAGGAAAAACAGGCGAGGCGGGTCTCGCAGGGAGAGGCGGCTCTTGCCGCAGAGAGGCGGCCTTGCCCTGCGAGACCGGGGCCCTTCTCCCGCCCGGTCTTTGCGCTCTTCGCCGCCTTTCGGCTTTCCGGCGAGCATCCTCAGGAAGAAGCAGCAGGAGGTCGGTTAAAAGAAAAGAACGGGGAGGGGCGCCTCGGGCGGCGGGAAGACGGGTGCGAGGCGAGGTCCCGGGTCTTGGCGGAGGAGGCGAGAGAGTTGCTGCGCGAAGGCACGAGCCGGAGCGCGCCCGGGCGCCTGGCGCGCTGTTGCGGTCGGCGTTCGCGCGTCCTGGGGCTTTTGCAAACTCCGACCGCCTCCAGCCGGGCGGTCCGCGCGAGGGAGGCCAGCCGCGGGTGGCTTAGCGGTGGCGTGGACCCCGGCGAGGACGGGCACGTGCGGGGCGGCCTGGCTTCGACTCCGGGGCGAGACCAACTTCGGCTCCGAATCCCGCCCCGAGGGAAGCTGGGGGGCCCTGCTCTCCAAAGAGGTGGGTGAGGAAAGAGTCCCGCTTCCCGCTCCTTGCGGCTCGCGTCCGCGGGGGAGTGGACAGCGCTGGACTCCGCAGGACTTACTTCGGAATAGCCCTGGCTAGGAAGGCTCCCCCGCGGGCCGCCTTTGCGGGGTTGGAACTCTCGCCCCGCTGGCGCAGGCTGGCCCAGTCGATGCCCTCAGCGGGGCTGGACTAGCAGGTCTACTATCCCCCCCGCCCGACCGCCCCGGTTAATACTCACGGTGGGAGCCACCGCTCAGCAGTCCTGGAGGGCCGCCGAACGTCTTTCTGATGCCTTCAGGTTAGTTCAGGGAGGAGTTTCTGCTCCAACCAGAACAAGTTTGTTCTGGGTGCGCTGCTGGTTTGGGTGCTCAGGGCCGCGGAAGCAGCTTGGGGGAAGGCTGCTTTGCGCGGTTCTCGCTGACTATAAGCCTCAGCCTGCTTCACACATTGCCTAAGCCATAATGCGGTTTAGGCTTGGCTTGTTTGGGTGCATCCAGCCACGATGACTTTTAAAGCATCGCTTGTGGTGCCCGGCGGTCTGTGCTTCTCAGCGGTGGGAAACAAGGGGAGAAAAGGATCTCTTTATTGGCCTTCCTCGCTTGGTTTTGATGTGGGGAGAGCGAGCGCAGGTTTACAACTATTCCACCCTTTGTTGGCCGGATATTCTGGGGGCTGTAACACGACACATCGGGAAGGCTCGAGGAAAACTGGTTGACCTGGAGACACCCAAGAAAAACAAACCACAACTAGGAGAATGTCAGGGGTTTCTTAATTCAGCTTGAATCCCAAGGCCTGCATGTATATTAAAATCAGCAGGGGAGGGGGAGATACTTTCAGTAAAGGGAGGGGGCTGGTGGGGACCCTAACAAGTTCATGCAGGAATTCCTGAATCGCTTCTTGGAAAGAAGAGCCAAGCAGCCTCCCTCCCCTTTTCCTCATGTTGAGTTATGTAACTGGGTGGTGCTGCTCAGAGCTGTTTTGAAAAAGGTGCGACTGTCTTAGTGGTGAATTTTTTATTCATAGAGTGACACTTAAATGTCCCCTTGGCTGTTGAGATTATGAAAGAAGAACAAGAAAGCTGCAGCTGAAGCTTCTTCTCCAGCTCCTTCTAGTAATGATACTACTCCTTTTCCTCTACCAATAGTAGAAATGGCCCAGGCAAGATTATTGTTCAAAAAGCACAGGGCTGTTCCATGGTAGCTGACATAGTATAGCACGGGACCGGGTCAGTGTGCTGACTTTGGTCCTGGGCATGCTTGCTTTTTATTCAGTTGAAGGAATCGCTCTATTTTTGCTCCGGTGGTTCAACTTCATAAAACAGACCTTTTTGACACCCCCCCCCCCCCCCCATTTCTGGGCTTTAAGTCTGTCTTCTCCAATCTGCCCTCCTCCATTTAGGCTAGGACTGCAGCCTTCAGAATTCCCACCAGAGATTTAGAGAGAGGTGTCATGAGGAAGACAGGAAAACATGAAACTGGCCAAGAGGGGGAATAAAGTTTGCGCTGGCTAGAAGTGATGGGTGTCAAAATTCAAGTCATCCAGGAAAGACACTGGTTGGGAAAATGTCATGCAAGAAACCAAAAGAAAACTATGCTTTAATAATTATCCTGCATTGATGGGAGGATACTGGAGAATCCCAAAGAATTTCAAAAAGGGGAACTCAAGATTGGTCCTCACAACTAAATGATTGTTCTCTTCTGTAAGTGCTGTGGGTAGAATATAACATTACATAATAGAAAGTACGGTTTAGGTTAAAAACCCTAGAAAGACCATTGCACCTTTCAAAGCACTGAACGAAGCCCTTTTTTCTGAATGTGCTAGTGCAGGACAGAATGTCGTGTGCTTTCAAAAAAATGTGCAGGGGTGGAGAAGAGAACCATATTTAAAAGTGGCATTTCCCCACCTTCTGATGAAAGTTAGTACAGACTGTACCACTGATTCTCAACTCCTTGTATCCTACATTCCACCCATCGTTCTTGTCAAAGAACCTGGGTCTCGGTAGAAATAAGAAGCTCATTTTCCCCAGGACATGTATATGTTTTTAAGCACTCCATTATTATGGGTATCATTTACAACAGGTTTCAAAGAGTTGATTAAAATTTCGATCCTTTACCTTGTAGCTCACCTAAACTGCTTTTGAGTCTTTCCGTGGGACGCGTGCCGTTAGTTAACAACCACTGGTCTGTATAGCAAGTAGGCAGCTGGGTGTTTTCCAGATGTCCTTCGTCAAAACTTCCCATGTCCTTGGCCTTTGAACATCCTGGCTGGAGCATGTAAGATTTGGCCCCAAACAGCTGCATGTCTGAACCAGTCTGACTTTGACTGTTTTACCTGATTATTTCAATTCAGATCTACACTCCTAGTGATGGGCTTTGAAGGTCTGGCTCTTCACCCAGGCATTAGGTCCGGTGTAGCCCCTTTCAAGGAGTGGATTTGTTGCTGCCTGCTTTTTTCATCTTTGCCGGTTCTGTTATTGCTGTATTATTTTTATTGTTTTATACTTCTTATTTTTCTTGTGAACTGCCCAGAATTGTTGAGAGTTGGGCAGTGTACAAATTGAAATAAATAAATTAATGTTGTTAGGATCTTGGGAACAAATTAAGGCTTGTGCAAACATGGATAGCTATATTGTGTCAATCTTTTGGCTCCCTGCCACATTGTTTTAGATGAATGGGACATTATGAATCAACTCCTTTTTTTAAAACCTCTTGTGGCTAGTTTCTTTTGTTACAGTTGTTCTGTTAGGAGACTGCTGATTTCTGGAGGGTTGAGCAAATACAGGCAGGCGGGCATTTGAGTGCCTGGTTTCTCACGTCTGAAGGATAGCACAGTCCCTGTTTTATGCCAAGATCCCAGATAGAAACAAACAAATAGCAGGCAATGGGAGAGGACCAGGCCACATGTATCAGCCTTCCCTACCCGAGCACCCTCTGGATGTGTGAGGACCACAGGTCTCTGACTCAACATTGGCTGTATTCACAGAATGTGCTTAGCCAGGTACCTGGCCATCCCATGTTCTACTTTTGTGCAAAAATTGGATCCTAAAGTAATCAACTATGCTTGGTTTGCTTGGCACCCAAAGCCACAAAAAGACAAACATGGGTTAATATTAACAAAGCTTTAGCCTGAAGTGCAAATGTGTCTGCTGAGTTGTTCTCAACCTGGTTAAAGTCTTACCTATGTGAACATAGCTGACGCTGATTGGCTTTGACCAAATTTTCCCAGCATACCAGGGAAAAAGGAGGGAGGGCAAACTTCTGGAGAGTCTGAAGGGGAAATTATGCAAAATATACATTTCTTTTCCTGAGTGTGTGAAGCAAAGGAAGGGAGAGCTTTCTTCATTAAAAAATTTTTTTTAGCATGCTTAAAAATAATGGGAGAGAATGTTGTCTGTTTCTTCAGTTGTGGTTTGAGAGTCTTCTGGGGGTGCGTGCAGTTTTTAGACATCAGGAGTCCCCTCCTGCTCAGTAGGGCAAAAGCAGAGAACTGACCGGACCTGGTTAGCTGGTTTCTGTAACAACCGGAGGGCACCATCAGCTGTGCAGCAAATATTTGGCTGCACTTTCACCAATTTTCAGCGCATAGTTTTTCTTGCTGGAGAAGGAAAAAAAGCAACATGGATTCAAGGACCTGTTTAAACTCATCCAGGAAACTGAGTTCCTGCCTCTCAAATGATCTCATTGCAACATCAGATACGGCCAGTGTGTCCCCAGGAAACCAGATAAATAAAGAACTGAAATAAAAGGACCTCCAGCACAGCCCTTGTGCAGAAAAGAACTCAACCCCGGCCATGAGTTTTAATCTGGCCTCACCGAAAACACAGTGAGTTTCCTTTGGTTGCACTTGCTGGGTTCAGAGTAGACTTTGGGGGTGCTTTTCCTTTAAGGGTTGCAACGCCAAGTCTGTTATTTCATGAAATGATCTCAGTCAGATGAAGATTTGGCCTGAGCACTGAATTAGCCATCTCTGGCAGTAGACGAAAAGATGTCTTTGAAATTGGGAGGCAAGGGCGGCGTTTCCAGGAAGAATAAGCCTGAGTGTGGCATTGTTTAAAGGAGAATCAAAGCCAATTAAAAACAAAAAACGCTCTAATTATTTCATTTGCAAAATATTTTATCTTTGCCAAAAATAAAACAAAGATCAAGCTTCCTTTGGAGGTCTTTCATGTAGCTAATTTCACATTCAAAACCCTTAAGATATCCTGTCCTGGGTGTTGGCTATAAATCACCACAACTTTTGCTGTTGTGGTTTGGACAAATACAAACCAAGAGTGCAGCATCTTTTTTCAACAACATCTGCTCAGGTGGTAAGGTGCAGATATCCTGTTTATGATTATGGAGGTTCCATTCTCAGCTGCCCTGGAGGGAATAAATCCCTCCAAACCGAATCAGCAGACCTCTTGTGTAGTAGGGAGTTCCATATCGAGAACGTGCAAAATACTCCCTTGGACCTTTTGGTGAGTGACTTTGTATTCCAGATGGGCTCATAAACCTCTGTCCTTCACTCTGTTGCTGTGTGGATTCTGTACAGAAGGAGATCAGACGTGAGCACCACTGCTGTAATCTCTGTTTACGTAACCCTTATCGAGTGGTGTTTGAGGACAGAAAAGAAAAAGTTTAAAAATGAATTAAATGCATTCAGAGGTTTTTGTTAGCAGTTGCCCATCCCTTCCCTTCCTATTCGCTAAATATCACTCAACTCCACTGAGTTGGAAAGGGGGGTTGGAGAAGAGGAGTCCACACACATGGGCTTGCCCAGATGGATTTCGTGGTCAGATTTTCCTTCCTTGTATAAAATGAGGGGTTTTATAGGTCTCTTGTTGCCACTTTTTCAATTCTCTTGAAAACTTGTTCAGTGATGATTTGTTCACATACCCTCTTGTCCTGGCCTGTGATAACCCTAGAGGCTGCATTCACACAACATGCTAAACTTGGTTAGTTTTAATCATGGCTTGTTTTTAATTGGCTTACAGTGTTCCGTGAATCCAGCCTGTTTGGCTGGCGATTCCATACTGTGTGCGAAGTTGAAAAACAGGTTCATCGAGTGTGGGCCAGGTGGGGTGTGCTACATGAATACAGTCAGCATGTCCTGCTTCTCCTGGGTTTCGTGGTTGCCCCAGGACCTCACTCAGCCTGGGACCGGTCTTCAGGTCTGGGAATCACGATGTATCCAGAAACCGACAGCTTGCTTCCAAAGCTCTGTGTTGTGGCTCTGCGCTTTGGGGTTTTGCTAGTGTGTGAGGCTGAGGGCTACCGATCCCCAAGGCCTTCACCCTCCTTATCACCCTCGCTCAGCACAGAATCTCCCTTTCAACACATTACAAATTGTTTGCAGCCTGATAACGTTAGGGGAAAGCCCATGTTAGCTACAAGAAAGCACAGAGAATATGCAAGCTTGTATAAGTCTTACTGGACACCAGACAGCTTTTGCCTAATTGTCGGTGTGTGCGTTTGCGTGTCTGTGTGTGTTTGCCATTAAGCTGCAACTCGCACATCCATCCCCAAAAAAGTAGAAAACTTCCAAAACCTTTTTTGTCATCTGAATTGTTCTTCTGTGCGGTCTTCACTAACCCACTTAACCTTGATCCGCGTGAACCCCTTTTTTCTGATTTGCTCATCAGTTACTGATTACTGTGCATCAGTTATGGCAACTCTCCTAGATATTTCTGGAGACCCACCTGCCGGCAAGAAGAAAGCATTCTTCTCTTCTGGCCATCCAAAATGGTTAGTTAGCAAGAGTGTTATTAACAAGGGCAGCACCAGAACCTGGGGAACTGTCTTGATCATTCCCTCCAGAACCATGGATGGTTGAACATTAAGTGAGAATGCTTTCTTAAGGGAGATAGAGAAGATATTATTAAAGTAGATGATATATAAATGACCTCCCATTGTGTGGAAGTCGCCATTACAGTTGTGAAGAACTTTACTCCTGTTATCTCTGCTTTAACTCTAAAGTGGGTCCTCTCAAAGTGTGTTACCCTTCCTTTCAAGATCTTCATGTGGTTAGCGTGGCCAGCCTTTCTTCCCCCAGTGCTTCCAGATGTGTCAGACTGCCAAGCCCATTATCTGTAGTTAGTGTGGTGGGAGTTGGAGACCAACACATCTGGAGGACCTTCGACTGGGGACAGCCAATGCAGAGGAGGCTACTGCTGATGTAGTCCCAGTCACCCATTTGGTTCTCTGAGTAAATCTCAGTCAAGTTTTGCATCTGAGAGATAGTGAAACGTAACCCTGATCCAGCCCTCTCCCATCCAGAAAGCGTAGCCTGATTGAAGAAGAAGAAGACATTTCAGGACGTAACCCATATGCGCAAGATGGCAGAGCTGCCAGAATGAATATCAGGGCCTGGAGATCATCTTTAAGATCAGAAAACAAGGACGATGAAGAATCTTTATCCACTGGAGGTTTAGACGGGTGGCTCAAACAGCAGTTAAAGAAAGACGCCTTGGTGCTTGTCCTTCTACTGAGCCTGGGTGGTGCATGGGGAGCATTGCGTTCTCTGCCTGTGGAATGGCACACAGCAGCCCTCTTGGAGGCTGAAAAGCTTATCTGGTGTCACTGCTGCCTGATTAAAGACTGTCACGTGCATTGCAGTTGATGCCTCCCTTACACAGCTAGCTCTACACACTTGACTTTTGGCTAGGAGAGAAAAACAAGTCTAGAGGGGGGGAAAACAGCTGCTAGATGGTGCAGAGGTGCTGTGGCAGGCGGTCCTTTAAGAAGCATTATCTCTTCCCAGTCTCTCTCTATGGCAGTGTTTCTCAACCTTGGCCACTTGAAGATGTGTGGACTTCAACTCCACACATCTTCAAGTGGCCAAGGTTGAGAAACAGTGCTCCATGGGCACACAGATGCACCCCCAGAGTGAGCCAGTGTCACTTCTCCTGTAATTTTCTCCCATCTCCAAGAAGTTAAGAGTACGGTACTTTAATTTTTCATGTCTACCACTGACTTCACTGGCATGCCTTTTTAGGCAACCCAAATGTTTCTCTTTAACTCCTCTGAACTGCTGTATCCTAAGCTATATCTTGTCATTTTTACATCCAGGACGTTCTCCTTCTGTACTGATACAGCCGGGCGCACGTGCACCCGCCTGATTTAGCGAATCCGTTGCTTGGGGCAGTGTTTGTGTATGGGGTAAATTTATCTGGAGGTAGATCATTTGTTTAAAAAAAAAAATCGATCTGTCTCTGGAGTATTGCGAACATTTTGTAAAATCCGAGTCAAGGTAAGAATGGTTTGGAGTCATTTAGGTGGCAGCTACTGATGTTCTTCTGCCTGGACCGCGGCTCCTGCTTGAGCCTCCAATTTCTGGCTGTTCAAGTCTGGCCTTCAAATGCTCCAGGCTGTTGCAGGTAGAACCAAAAAGCACGACACAACTGAGCGCAGTTCTTGTTAATGGTCAGGATAGAATTTGCACTTTGTTCCTTTTTGCACTCCTGTTTTGATTGTATCCAAGTAGCGTAGCACTAGGTAAATTTACTTAAAAGCAAGTCTTGCTGGGTTTGGTGAAGCTGAACTTCCAGATGAAGAGGCGCCGGGTGCAGCCTAAGTTCCTGTTTAATTGTGGGGGGTGGCGTTTATGCACACATCTGCTTCCTCCAAATGGCCCGCTGGCCCATGACTTCTGTCGTTCTAGCATGCTGGTAAAAATCAGTCCCGCTGGCTTTGCTCTGCTCTGCTCTGCTCTGCTCTCTCTCTGAGTGTCTTTTTCCCCATCTTCAAGGTTTCTCCCCTTCCTGTCATGGCAACCATCGTATCCGAAAAACTCAGCCACCTCTTCATCAACATCCAGCACTTGTGCAAAATCCCTCGACTTCTGGCAGAGGCGTTGCCGGCTCCGTCCTCCACAGTGGGAGCCTCCGACGTGCCCCAGCTTTTCCGGAAGCCCTACATCCACGCCGGCTACCGACCCCTCCACCAGAGCTGGACCTTCTACTTCCTGTCCCTGTTCCAGCAGCACAACGAAGCCCTCAATGTCTGGACCCACCTGCTGGCAGCTTTCATTCTGCTGGGGAAGTTCTGGCAACTCTCCCAGACGGTTGATTTTGGGGGGGACCCACATGCCCAGCCCCTCTTCGTCTTGGCTGCGTCTTCCATCATCTACTCAACCTTCAGCACCTCGGCTCACCTCTTGCAAGCCAAATCGGAGTTCTGCCACTACACTTTCTTCTTTTTGGACTACGTGGGGGTAGCCACATACCAGTACGGTAGTGCTTTAGTGCATTACTACTACGCCATTGAGCCAGAATGGCACGCCTGGATCGCCAGTTTCTACATTCCCGGTGCTGTGGTGTTGGCTTGGTTGTCGTGTGCTGGTTCCTGCTATGCCAAATACCGATGCCCACACCTCTCTTCTCTGCAGGGCAGGCTCTGCCAGGAAATGCCCTCGGCAGTGGCCTACGCCTTAGACATCAGCCCTGTGCTCCACCGTATTTATACCTCCACCATCTCTGGGCAAAGCGATTTGGCTGTTTCCTACCATAAGTGCCACGTTCTGTGTTTTCTGATTGCAGCCTTTTTTTTCGCCTACCCCTACCCAGAGAAGTGGTTTCCCGGGAAGTGTCACTTTGTTGGACAAGGCCACCAAATCTTCCACATGTTCCTCATACTTTGTACCTTCACCCAGGTGGAGGGTGTGCTTCTAGACTACCGAACTAGGCGGCCCATCTATTCTCAGCTGCATGGCAGCCAGGCTCCCTTTTTTTCCGCTCTGGGCCTTTTCCTGATGGCTTGCTGTAGCCTCACGGCTGTCTACATGGCTGTGAAAGTGAAACGCAAAATCTGGCAGAAGCGGGAGTGAGCAAGGGGACGCAGGCTGGTGGGGACCTATCTCCAGCTTCCTCTTTAGTTACACTTGCTTGGTAACAACTGGGTATGTCTGTCCTGCTGTCATTTAGGAAACTGAATAGGATGGATAGCTATTGCTGGGGTGTTCCCCTCCTCCTGCAATGAATATGTTGCTTGTGTGTTGCTCTGTCCGGGCAGCTGAGATGGTAAGTTGGAGGTTGGATCAGAAAGGAAGTGGCAGAACTGTTTGGGGAAAGGAATTCTTGTTTCGTTTCTTGGAGGGTGTAACTATGCTGTCTCCAATTCAAGGGAGAACTTATTGTTGGTATGCTTCTCAGAAGCTACATTCATCTTTCTCGCATACTTCTGAATCAGAGCGTGGCAGCCTTCGGGGTGTCAGGAATCGACTTGACTGTTGTAAGAGCTCCCACCCACCAATGGGACCCTGGTGCCAGAGGCATCTGTTTAGGATCCCGAGGCCAGAAATTGGTCCAAAACTAGATGGAGCAGCCCAACGTTCATCCGGGGGTTCCCTAAACTTCCTTCATTTCCGCAGCGCTGGACAGGTAATGGGTGGAAGGGTTACTTTCACTGCTGCTGTTAAAACACGGCAGCCAGCCGTCCTTGCCAGTTGGCTGTGAGCCACACCGAGAGCTCCTAATACTTCCAGATACACTTTTTGTCCGTTCCTGTTTTAGATGGTGGAAGAGCTTCAGGAAAAGAAGTTGGAGGAACAGACTTTCTAGCCTCTCTATCTGGGGTAAAACTGCCCTTGCTCTGCGCTGCACTGGTCTTGTGGGTTTGTTTTTTCCCCAGCCCCTTTGCACTATGCAGTCACAGCCTCACAATTCTGTGCCCTGCTTCAGGGAACTCGTGCAGAACTGGTGCCTTCACAGATTGCCTTCTGCAATATCCAGACAAAAGCATCCTTGCTTCTTCTGGGAAAGCGTCTTGCACTTCTTGTCTTCGGAAACAGCGATCCGGGCCTTGGGAAACCTGCCAGGTGGATGTGCCTTCAGAAGAGCATCCATCTATCCAAATCTTTGTATGTAGGGTGACATTACTTATGTTATTTTTACTGCAGCGGTAACCTTGTTTTGAGAGGATAACCTGGGTCAGAGCTGCCCGTATGTGGGTCAAATTGGGGTTTGAGAAGGGGGAAGAGCTGGGTTTTGATGGCTGGTTTTTCCAGAGGGAAGTCCATGCAACAATAATGGGTTGAGCTAAAAGACTCTAAAGCAGGGCTCTGGAGTTCTCCAAAAATTATCCAAGGGTTCCTTATACCAAATTTAATTGTCTATCCATTTGCTACCCAGTCTCATCTCCTCTAGTGTTTTACATGGAGATGGGGCTTCCCTGCCCTCTGCAACCTTCCCTTTTTAACTGGCAATGCCAAGGATTGAGCCCAGCACTTCTCCCATGGCAAACATTTGTGATGCCACCAAGCTATAGTCCCTGGACTAGAAGATCTCCAAGTTCCTCCCAACTCTAGGATGCTCAGCTAGATTGCACTCTGTGAAATTCTGCACCAGGCATCATTTTATTGGGCCTCTCTTCCACGAGTATATGCTCAACCCTGTTCTAAAACCCCATCTGCATTCACGGCTGTTGCCGTACTGCAGTGTTGCTCAAGCTTGGCAAGTTTAAGATGTGTGCTGGCTGGGGAATTCTGGGAATTGAAGCCCAACCATCTTAAGCTTGCCAAAGTTGGGAAACACTGCCATATTGTATGCCAAAGAATGCCAGATGCATTTTTTGAAGACACGTTCCTCTCAACTTTTGGACTCTTCCAAATTCCAGTGCATTCTTACCCAGAGTGTGTGAGGCTGCAGCTTCAATTTGCCAAATACACGTCCTGTTTTTCCCAGGAGGGTTGAAATTGAAATCACTCAGCTGAGTCAGTAGAGAAATACTTGGGGACACTTCGCAGTGGGTTGGATCTGGATGAAGTCTGTTTACTTCAGCTGCAATCCTGCACACATTGATAGGGACTCAGCCGGGCTAAATTCCATGGGGCTTTCTTCTGCGTAAACAAGCATGGGATCTAGCTGTGTCATGACTGTCTTTTACCCTGTTTTCAGGGAAGCTTAATGGCAATTCACTTGGTCCAGATCCAAACAGCAACTAGTTACATTAGTGTTCCTCAAACTTATGGGAATTACTGAAGCTGAAGCCCAGTGCCCGTGGGAGGACTAGCTGAGGGCAAGTGCAGGCTGAGACATGGTGTGGACAACTTTTCCAGCATCAGGACCCGTCATGGGTTTTCTAAACAGAGCAATTTGACGTGGTTTGACCTTTGCAAAATGCTTGCGTGGTTCAATATTTAGATCAGAGGTGGTCACACCTCTGTTTCTTGGCAGACCTCACAGCCTGCTTTGTGTCCAAAATTGGGAGTGCAGATTGCCAGAGGTGGGGGGGGGCAACTCCCCCCCCCCATTAATTTAAGGCCAAAGGTAGGCTTAAGGGAGGGTCAAAACCAAATGTATAGATTCTAAGGGGAAGAAGCAAATATCTGGGTCACCCCATCTGTCGAATACCAGACCCACTTCTGGGATTGCTCCCAAGTGTTCTTAGCTTTTTCTGTCTTCCGAAAAATGCAGCCATCTCTGTTGGAGATACGTTGAGCCAGTTAGAAAATGGGTTAGGTTTGTGCTTCCAACATCAACAGTAAGGAGCTTTATGCTGCCTCCTGTTCCTTGAGTTCAATGATCTGGAGACATGGTAACGAAAAAGCACGGGTTTCAGTCTCCTTATGAATTCAGGTTTTGGGGGTGATCTTAATTGATATCCTGAAGTGGCTATAAGACTTGTGCAAAGAAATCAATGAGAAAATGGAATGGCAGGGAGAAAATGGGGGGGGGGGGCTTTTCCTGCCAGACTAGTTTTTCCCAGGCTGTAAACCTTTTCTTGACCCCTCCACCCAACCCCCCTCCCTGTCAGAATTCTAAAGCTGCCTAGCTCAAACGTTTTGGACTGGATTATATTTATGGATCTGTACATTTGGCCCAAATCTTTCCACCAATTGCCCTAGATGTTTAAAGATGGTTTTCAGTCGCTCTGCAGAATTTTTGTAGAAAGGAAGTCTGGATACTTGTGTGTGTTGATTTTTGTTTTGTGATCTCTCCTACCTTTTGTACACATTAGAGGACCTTGACGCCTCCACTTGTTTCTATTAAAAAAAAGGGGGAAAAAACTTTTTATAAGCCAGATAGTCTAACCTTCTGCCTCGTTTATCCCGCACGACACTGCCTTCATCAGTGGGGAGAGGAGGGGGCTCTGGAGCCAGATGTTGCAGCGAGGACCGCTCCTGTGCATACCCACGTGCTATTCCGTATCTCGTTCTGCTCCAGACAGAGTTTTGGGGGAACGAGACTTTTTTAGCCCTCGCTGGGACAATTTTATGAGGAGGGCGGTGGTGGTGGTGGGGAGAGTCTGTTTTGACTACATAGAAGGATTGGCACTCCCTGCCCCGGACCTGGAAATCAGTAGAGGCAAGGACTGTGGGGAGTTACCTCCTCCAGCTCCCATCCCCTGGGATCCTGAGGGCAGATTGCATTTAAAAGCTTTCAGCGGAGGAGCACAGTTATGTCCCGCGGATCAGGGCCGGGCTTGGGGGCAATGGGGTGCCGGTGGGTTCAGGTGGGAAGACAGAGTCTTCCGAAGAGGCCCGTGCCAGCTTTTGCCTGTTCTGTCCCGAGCTTCTAGCGGTGACTTCGGAAAGGTCTGTGAAAAACAGTTCTGCGCGTGTGTCTCAAAAGCAGCTATGGAGAGCTGAGAAGTGGGAAGGGGAAGGTACGTGTAGTTCCCCTTTGGATATAGACGCACTTTGTGAGTGACACGGAGCAGAGACACTCCTTCGTTGCGCAAGTCGACTTGCAGATTCCACCAGGGTGATCCGGCCTGGCTCCGAAGCTAAGTGGCATTGGGAAATCTCAGGGCCGGAGCCCACGCTGGAAATTGAAGAAATAACCTGGAAGAAGACTATGGCAAATCACTTCCTATGGCTGCTGAGAAAACTAGGTAAATATGTCCATGAAGTCGTCATGCGTTGGGCTCCATCCAAAGGAGCACCACTCCTCCGCCTCTCTTTGCAGTCCCCATGGCTCCTTTTCGGGAAGGGGAGGGGAGGGAGGGAGGAAAAGAGAAAGAGGAAGGAAGGGGAGAGAGAGAGAGAGAGAGACCCACCCACTGGTAATTTGTCATCTCCAGGACAAGATGTGCACAGTGAACCTGTGAACAGTCCAGTCTGGGCTTCAGGAGGATGGGGGTTGCATTTCAGCATCTTCCTCCTGGTTATTTTGCTTCAACTTAGCTGAGTTAAAAATGTGGGTAGAGAAAAAGAGATGGTGGTAGCTGCAAAGAAGGTATTGCACCTTATCTCATGAACAAGAGCAGTCTATCTGAGCAGCTAGAATCTGAAATTTCAGGAATAATCTAACTTTTTTCAGGCTGTGATCTTCTAGGCTATACCTGATACACAACAAGTTAGTTTGTGTTAATGGGAGTTGTAGTCAAGCCACATCTGGAAATCCAAGGCTGAGATTTAAAAAAAAAACAACTAACAGAAAAATACCATTACCTAAGTTCTTATATTTTCCATAATATCAAAAGAGAGTGGGAAATGTTAGCTAATTTCACAAAATTCTGGGGATTGTGTATGAAGATGAGCCGCTGCGCCCCCCCCCCCCCCCCCCCCCCCCACAAAAAGGCAACCTAACAGTGTTTAGGAGAAACACTATTTCTGTTCTGGAGATAAAGTTATTTCACTGTCTGATTTGAAAAATGACATGGCAGCTGACAGATTCATGCCCCCCCCCCAAAGCTTGCTGCAGTGTGACCACATTGCTGAAGACAATATCGTAGCTTGCTGTGAACACCGACAGACAAATTTGCATGCGATGAGTGTCTCAAAAAAGAGAGCACATTTCTAGCCCCCCTTGCAAGAGGCGGCCAGATTCAGATCTTGAGATAGGCTGGTTTCTTCTGCCTTCTCCTCCTCCACATTCTTTCAGTTGTCCGGGATTGCAAGATTGGAAAGAGAGAAAAACAATCCTCAAATCATTTAATAAACAAAAGCAAATAAATGTGCACTGCAAAGAAGCATGCAATGTATGGTTTCCGTTGCATAATTGTTTTTTTTTAAAAAAACAGGGAAGTAAGAAAACAAGCAGTTCCCAGAAAGACCAGGGATGATTTCTCCATCTCTCAATTTGGCAAGGACAAGTTTCAAACCAGGAAATCTTATTTGTGCAAAAATATGTCTGCTGCTCATAGAGAACCAATCTGCCTTTTTCATCAGTTCTCCTCTGTATTCAGTTTCATCCAAGGTGGAAGTTGGGACTTGCCTTCCACTAGGAAAAAATCCCCTTTTCTTGCAAATGATGCTCTTGGGTTGAACGCGCAGGAGTCTGCAGCAGTTGAAACAGTTCTAACTCCCAGAATGGTGGGTACCTGGAGCTCAAGAAGCAGAGTGAATTGGGCTGGTGTTCCTTGACTTGCTCTCCAGTCCTGTTGACTTGCCAAGGAAAATCAGCCTTGCTGGGCTGGTAGCTTTCAAGCAGCCTCTCAATCCAGTGGTCTCCAGAAGTCTTGGGTTGAAACTCCCATGATCCTCAATCCTGTTGACTGAGGATGATGGAACTGAAGTCCAGGATCTGGAGGATGCCAAGTGGGAGAAGAGCTTCTGGCAAGACTGCCCAGGTCTTGGAAATCGAGAGGCCCAGGCTCTTACTCCGATGAAAATGACTTTTTCTTTTCCCAAAGTGACATTCAGTGGCAAAAGAGCTGCATGTCTTGGAAGATTTTTCAAATGCCCTTGTGAGCTTTGCCAGCTGCCTGGAGCCAGAAGCCATCAGCTCCGGTCCTCTGTCCTTGCCTGGCTCTGAAACTAAACAGCCCCAAAGATGTTTGGTGAAAGATTGAGTTCCAGGCGGACGGGCCCTGATGTAATCCAGACAGCTTCCCTGGCTGTTGGTCTTGATGACCCGCTCGGAATATTTACACCCATTTTGCGCTAGATAAGTAGGCATAACTATAAGCTTTGTACTTTGCCATGATTAAGGTTGTGGACCTCGCTGATCTGAGGTTTCCTATTAAAACAAAAACAGAACATTCTCATTGTGCGGCAATTTGGTGAGGTGGTCTGCAAAATTCTCCTTTCAGTTCTGGCTCTTTCTCTAGCCCAGTGTTTCTCAACCTTGGCCACTTTAAGATGCGTGGACTTCAACTCCCAGAATTGCATCTTAAAGCGGCCAAGGTTGAGAAACACTGTTCTAGCCAATGATCACAGGGTCACCTGGAAGGTAAGCAGTGGATTAAAATGTGACATCTTGGGAGATCTGGAGCTACGGACCTCCTGCATGTTGGGTCGGTGCCTGGTGCTCCGCCCAAGCTCTTCCTGGGCTCCTTTTCTTTTGGCTTCAGCTGGTGGTTTTCGAAACAGCAGGGAGTGGGGGATGCCTCATGTATACAGCAGAGCAGAACATCTCTTCCTGTTGACTGCATCAGATAAGCAGCTCTGCGCTCCCTGACTTCATTCTGTGGTTGTCCCCGCTGGAGGAGAATTGCCACACGGGTCTCCTCCCCCTCGGCGTCCCTCTCCAGGACTCTGCACACACTCTCGTGACTCAGCACGGAAACACTTTTTTTATTTTGATTCTGAAATGGCTTTTGGGGTGTGGCACATGCCAGACAGATCCTAAGAGTACTCCCTCTGATTTTTTTTTTTTTAAGCAGCTGAACAAACTATAAAACGCATTCTCCATTGTGTCACTGTAGCTGTTCCTAATAAAAAGAACATCCTATCCTATGTTTTTCTCGTTTGGGCTCTACTAAACCAAACCCCACTGCAGGCGCTTTATAAGCCTAGTAGATCCTGTTGAAAGTTTTATTGAACTGCAAAAACATCTTCACCCAGAGTCAATGTCTCTTGCAAACCTACATGCGCGCGAGAAAATAATCCGGAGCTCTTAACTGCCCCTACCCATAAAAAGTGCTCACAGTTCCTCTGCTGAGTTTTAGTTTGCTTTAAACATTTTATTAGCCTGGCCTCTGACACAGTTATGGGCAGTGATGCAAAACAAATAAAATAAACTCATCCATGGCTATACAAATGTCAAGGCAAATGAGTTAAGGGTTCTCTAAAGATTAACGGATGCCACTAGAGCATTTGAGACCCTGGATTCTGAGATCACAAGGATGGAGGGCTTTTGAGACATTGACTTCCAAGACTGATAAATCCTTCGATTAATAGATCGTACAAAATATGTATGTCAAGACATAGTTTTAGAGTAAGGTTATTATATGATTCATTTATATCTGCTGTATAAGAAGTCAGAAGTTATTCGTTTTGTATTTCTTTTTTCCTCTTTTTCTTCTCTGTTGTCCACCACTTTTGTTTTCCTTCCTCCCTCCCTCCCTCCCCTCCCCTCCCCTCCCCTCCCCTCCCCTTCCCTTCCCCTTGACTATTAGTTCTTGTTAGTTTTTATCTTTTTGCTTTTTAAAACTTAATAAAGTTCTTTTAAAAAAAGACTGATAAATCCTGCTGCATTTGGGAGACCCTCTCCCTAATTCTGCTAAGTAGGGCCCCGGACTTCTGCTCCATTGGCCGGTGTTTGTACACCCCTGCTACAGAAAGCAGTTAGAACCAGTTTTCTTGAGGATGGAAACCTGGATGATTTTAAGCCCGAAGACCTTTGGAAGAAAAAAGTGAGTGCGTGGCATAGCCTCCTGCGGGCCTGTTTGAATGGGGTGCTGCTTGTTGATCTTTCGAAAGCAAGAGACTGAGTCACCGGCTGCAAAGAGATCTATTTTCTTCTGAAAAATGGGAAGATGGGTTGGAATCCCATCATTTCTCTTATTTTGACCTTTCTTTCTTTAGCCTCTGTACATTCCAACATGTCAGTGTTGCATGGCATGTATGTGAATCCAACAGTCACATCTATTTTGAGTCTGAAGTTCCCATCACCAACACTGGCCCTCGCTCTCCCTGGCATCAGTATCTCTGATTATTATTCTGCCTTGCCCCTTCCTTTTTGGGGGGCAGCCCTACCCTAAAAACAGGAATGTACCACCTGAGGGTTCAGGGCTGCATCTGTCCCCCAAAGCCTTGAATGTGAACCCCCCCAGAGCCTGTCCAACGTTACCACTAACCATTATTGGTACAATGGGGAAATTAATGTATAAATAAGGTAATCACATTAACCGTTTAGATATAATTTGAAGTCAATCCAATTTAGTTTTTTGTCTAGGCTCCACCCACTTCCTGGTCCATACTGGCGATCCTAATATGGGGTGTTTAGATCCTAGAAACCAAGGGTCTCCCTCTACATGTGTTTTTTGGGGCAACATCTAGTGCCATTACACCTCTTGCAAAAAACAATGTCGCTTTTTTAAGATCTCTTTTTTGAATCTAGTTGGAGAACAGATGGACTAGCCTACTCTCTCCCAACTCACATGAAGTCAGTGAAATAATAGATCACTTTCCATGGAGCTGAATCTCAAGATACTTTTGGACACAACCTGACGTTTTTTCCTGCGCGTTGGGCCAAGACGGTAGATGAGTCCTTTCTGCTGAGAGAGTTAGTGGGGGTTATGTACTGTACTTATTTTTTACTCAGATTGTTTTTTATTTTTATTGATGTATGCCACTGAAAATCCCAAACTGTGAATGGGGCAGCCTTATAAATTCTTTAAATATGTAAAATGAAAGAAGTTCAGCCCCAGCCACATTCCTCCCGAGGGAAGGTTTCCACTAAAATTGAACGTTTTTTTCACAGAAGGCCTGGTTTCTGAGCCATTTTAGAAAGCTCTAAGTTTTTGTGTAAACATTAGAATCCCTAATGGTGGTTGTCATCATTCCACATGCTTATCCTGGTTTCTGAGTTGACCCTTTTTCTGGCTTGTACACGGAGCCATAATCTAATCAAAACAAGCTGGTTTCACAGCAATTCTACAAGTCAGGAAAGACTGACCCACCACAGTCTCATACGAATTGCATCAATGCTTCTTCTGGGTAAACGTGAAGAAAAAAGAGATTTTGTCTTATTAATAATAACAGGGGAATCCAAAGAGGGGGGTTCTGTAGCACGAGGTGGGGTTTAATAACAGGGCTTCTTGCAGGGACCAAGAGGAGAAGCGAACATTTTCCTTGTACCATGCCAGCAGCCTTTTTGAAAAATGCCTCCCATTAGAACTGAAATTAAAACAAACAGGAGGGAAAATTGCTACACTGCCATCAAGGCTCTGTAATTTGAGGATGAGGGGAGCAAAGTTGCTCCAACCTGGATGATAAAAACAGTTCTGAACAAGAGCATTTGTACAGATTTCTGTGGACCTCTTGGGAAACCTCTGCCCTCCCCAGTAAGTTTGCACTAAAATGTGTGGTTTTGCTGCACGTTTCTGCAGACAACGACCTTGTGGACTATCATTCTTTTTTAATACATAGGCAAACAATTCTCCTTCTAATTCAATGCAATTTTGTACATTATCATTACGCATTTTTTTACGCAGACTATTCTCACCCTTTTTTACGGCAGATTGCATTTCATTGTCTGGAAAAATATAACTGTGGAACAATAGCTGCATTCTTGTTTGTTGATTGGTTGAAAAATGCAAAATGAGAATCATTCGTAATCAAATGAGACCCAAATAGATTCGTCCTCCTCCTCCTTTGTCCCCTCCTTATCTGATCATTGTCTGACAGAGGTTAGGCTTGTTCTGTTAATCACGGAAGAGCATTTGTGGTCCAGCATCTGCTTCTTCAGAAATAGGATCCTTCACCGAGGAAATACGACACCATTGTTCAGAAAGGGTTGTGTCACATGCAGCCACAGAAAGTTGATTGTGATCTCTTACCTCTGGCATTTCTGGTTCATGTACAGATAAACTATGTGAGCTTCTCCTGCCTGCCTCCTGAAAGGATATGGCTTGTTTGCTTGTTCACCCCCAAGAACTAGTTCACATGTTCACTCCAAGTCACACATGGATAAGTGTAGCATGCAACATGCACAGCAGTTAAGGTTTTGGATGGGGCCTGGGAGAGCGTCAGGTTCATGCCATCAATTCTTGCCCAAGTTCCCTCACGTGGTGCTGTTCTGGGGTTAAATATGAAAATAATTTTTGTTTGGCTCAATGTGTGAACCCAACCACCATAACATGGCATTAAAACCAATCTTTATTACGGTATAGGTCACTATAGTGACATAGCATTGAATGTGAATGACTCCACTATGGTTTTGTTCAACAAATTATGATTTTCAAAACGTTTGACTTAGTGCAGTGGGTAACCCAGCCAGTGTGTGGAATCAACAGATTGGAAACAGGCTTTTCATGAAAATCTTACCTGTTAAACAGCTGATAGCAGTTGGTAGCTCTGTCTCACCAGTGATGGTGGCCATCAGTTTCAGGAGAGGCTGCATATCTCAATGGAGAATGGTTGTTCCCCTTTTGGATTCCATTCAAAATACTTCAAAAATTAGGATCTATTGTATGTCAGGTAGAAGGTGGAGACCCATAGTTATCTGCGTAGATTCAATATTATGTTGAAGTACTCTTCCTGAACCTGGTGCCTTGCAGGTAGATTAGAGTTCAACTTCCATAGACCTCCAACTAGGAATTGTGCCAGGATAGCAAAGATGATATTCTTGGTGAACCACTGGAATCAAAGAGCTGCTGTTCCAAAAATTTAAACTAACTCAGTTGTGGTTAGTCTGCCAAAGACAGACTGATGTCTCTGGCTTTGATTTGAGCCAGCTGGATCCATACATCATTGGAGAGAAATATGTGCAAACTGAAAAACAGATAATATTTAGGGGAGAAACCATCTATCTTTGCATGTCAAAGTGAACATAAGGAAACTCTGGTTGCCATAAAAAGGGCCAATGGAATCACAACGTTTTATCCTCATTTGGGTTTTTACACTAGATATTAGTTGGCTTAAGCCAGTCTCTCCCAGTCCCTCTCCTAGATATATCAAATTGCAACTCTTAGAATTCTCAGTTCTGGCCATATTGGTTGGGAATTTTATCTATTTATTAATTTGCAGGGCTTATAGACTACTCCAGTCAGCTGACTCTCAGCTGCAAACAACTCACCAGACATGCAATTTGGGATTCAAAACAAACAAATACATAATCAAAATTTAAAAACAACCGATACATGGGAACTGCTTGTATAAATTACAATTCAATCCCTCTGGGGAAATTGGGCTTCATTTCTTTTATAAGGAGCTCTAATTGTTCCTAGTGGATGCAAGCGAATACTTCTGATAAATAATAATTGCATGAATAATAAAATTATTATTATTTGCACAGCTTCCTCACACACCCTAATCAAAGACCCATCAGAGTCCAATACTGTGTTATAACAGGATTCAGTTGCTGATCTGAAGGCCACCTGCATGATACGAAGCCCTTAGATCCATCTTGTGCTGTCTCTCCAACAGCTGGCACATCTTGGTCTGCTACAGATCGTACATCAACACTGTTGTGGGGGTATCCATGGTCAAAGAAGTCAAGAGCAACCCACCTAAAAAATGAGCAGAACTTTGACTGCATCATCACAGCTTCCATCTTAATGGCCCATTGCAGCCATGATGATGGAATCAAAGCTCTGCTTTGTCTCTTGACTTTTTTGACCACACCCTGTGGACAACAGGGTAGTTGGTCTACAACCAGCTGGCTTCAAGGACATCATCTCCAGGGCACAGTAATCTCGCTCTGCTTTCCCTCAGCTTTATCCTCACCATTCCCAGAGCATTTTCTATGGGACAAGAAGTCAGCCTTTCTAATAAAAAAAACAGGCAGGAGAAGTAGAGCTGGGGTGGGGGAACACTTTTTCCGAAGGTTGAAGAGCCAACGTTTTTTTTGGTCTGCTTGCAACAGTCCAGCGCCATCTTGCTATTAACTGCTCGTGGAGTGCCAAGAGTGTGCCCAAGCAGCAGATGCAGTTCATCAGCAGTAGGGTTCATAAAAATATTTACTATCTGTTAATATGTCTAATCCGACATCTAAATCTCAAACGATGGGATTCTGTTGTTTGATCACGAAAAAGGGACTTGTAAAACAAGTATAAGCAGTATGTGCCACTCCAGAGGTTATTGAACTCCAGTTCTCATCAGCCCTGGCCAAGTAGCTAATAGTGAGGCATAATGGGAGGAGGGCTGCAGATTGCTTGCACCAGTCTTATAAAGCTCAACATCTGTCCTTGAAGACTAGTTTAGCAGTTAACATGGATTGCTTGTTGGTAGGTTAGTATGTTGTGGGAACCCAGTCACTGTGTTTGGAAATACTCTCCTGATGGAGTCAGAACAGAGTTGCAGGATCCTTGATTTCTGAGCAGGCTTTATCTGTGCATCTGAAATCATGTTCACCCATCTTGGATCTACTGTGCCAAAGTCTGTGTGTTTAACCCAAGGAAAGGTGAAGGTGCACATCCACTATGGGAGTATTTGGATTCCTTTGGGTGGAATATCCAAAGCCTCCATCCTTAAGTAAGTCTACCCTGGGGATCAAAATATATGGCGTGGATCATGGGTTGCTCTTTTAGCAGGCTCCCAGATCAACTGTGTAACATGTTCTATCTCCTGTTACAGGGCTGTCCTGATTGGGGAACTTATAGGCAAGCTCCCTGGTGGTGCATGTGTTTGCATGCAGGAAAATCACAGCTTCAGTTTACGTCATGTCCAGGGGGACTGGAAAACTGCCCTACAGAGATGCTCCTGACGCTGTAAACAGTATTGACTAGGTGGACTTGTGTTCTTCACTCAAGGCAGCTTTGGAACTCCTTTAGAAATGTGACATTTATTGGAAGCATGACGAGTGGAATCTTACTTTTGTTTTCTGCTTTGCATATCAGAGGTCCTGGGCTCCGTTTCCATTTGAGAAAGATTCTGAAATGCTACTGCAGATCCAACAGATGTAGATACTTCAATGGGTGGACTTAGGTCTGAAGTTTCAGATGAGGCTACCATGAAATCTGGAAGAGGGCTAAGTTCAGAAGAGGGCACTGGCTCCTCAAAGGTCTTCTTCACTCAACACAACTTAGGAGAGCCACAAACTCAGTCTTAGCTCCTTAACCCTAGTTCTGGCCACACAAGAACACAGAGAGCCACCACTCGGTTCCCCATGGCCTGCTGGTACCCCCGGAACCTTTGTATCAGAATTGTGCCTATAAAGCTTCATTATATCAGTAGATTTTCCTCATTGGTCAAACGTGCAGTAGGTATAACTTTGTTGTGCAACCAACCAGTATTTGGAAGGTGTGTTCTAGGCCCCTATTTTGGAGTCAGTTTTGTATTGGAGAGATTTTCTTCTTCAACTGTTTTCTCGAATTTTTTCTTGGAAAAAAGACTGGGCAGGATTCGCAAATTCCCCTGCAGCTGGACAGGTTTGATGCTTGAACAACCCAGGGCAGACCCATGTAAAGAGGAGGCAGAGTTTTGATCACGGAGTTGTGACCACCATCTTGATTTTTTGGACACCAATGCACAAGGGAGAACGAAAACCAACCTGGGTTTGTTTGGGATTAACTCTAGTCTTCTCTAAACCCACTGTTGATTGGTTTATGGTAATAATGCAACACATATATTTCATCTTTAATCCAGTTAAAAGTGTTGTGTGAACCCAGTCAGTTGGTTGTATAAAACAGGGATTTCCAGCAGGTACACTGGGGGAAAAACCCCTTTTTGGCTATAAGTGAAGTCTGGGAACCTTGCCCTACATGTTACATGATAAACATGCCAACATCCTGCCTTTCGGGGTCTCTTCTGCCCCGCTGTCCTCTTAGCAGTGCCTCTGCCCATGAGCCCTCTGTGTTTATCTTGGCCAGGGAGTGAATACAAGAGGAGGATTCAAAGCCAAATTATCTGCATTAAGGAAAGGTCACTGCATATCCTCCTGTTGAGAACAACTGAATACAGTAGTTAAACTTTAGTGAAATACCAAAACAATTACATCACTCAGCTTCACGCAGCAGCTTTGGCAAAGCAACAACAACAACAAGAAGGAAACAGATCCTCTGCTTAATAAGTTACAAGCCACAAAAAAATACCGTAGCAAATATTCCTGATCTTTCCAAAATTCAACAATGTATGCATGATCTTAACTACCGGATGTACAAGCTGGGTTTCGAAGAGGCAGAGGAACTAGAGATCAAATTGCCAACATTCGCTGGATCATGGAGAAAGCACGAGAATTCCAGAAAAGCATCTACTTCTGCTTCATTGACTATGCAAAAGCCTTTGATTGTGTGGATCACAACAAACTGTGGCAAATTCTTAAAGAGATGGGGATACCAGACCACCTTACCTGTCTCCTGAGAAATCTGTATGCGGGCCAAGAAGCAACAGTTAGAACCGGTCATGGAACAACCGATTGGTTCAAAATAGGGAAAGGAGTACGACAAGGCTGTATACTGTCACCCTGCTTATTTAACCTATATGCAGAGTACATCATGAGAAATGCCAGGCTGGAAGAATCACAAGCCGGAATTAAGATTGCAGGGAGAAACATCAATAACCTCAGATATGCAGACGATACCACCCTAATGGCAGAAAGTGAAGAAGAACTAAAGAGCCTCTTGATGAGGGTGAAAGAGGAGAGTGCGAAAGCTGGCTTGAAACTCAACATTAAAAAAACTAAGATCATGGCATCTGGACCCATCAATTCCTGGCAAATAGAAGGGGTAGAAATGGAAGCAGTAACAGACTTCATTTATTTGGGCTCCAAGATCACCGCAGACGGAGACTGCAGCCATGAAATTAAAAGACGCTTGCTCCTTGGGAGGAAAGCTATGGCAAACCTAGATAGCATATTAAAAAGCAGAGACGTCACCTTGCCGACAAAGATCCGCATAGTCAAAGCTATGGTTTTTCCAGTAGTAATGTATGGCTGTGAGAGTTGGACCATAAAGAAGGCTGAACGCCGAAGAATTGATGCCTTTGAACTGTGGTGCTGGAGAAGACTCTTAAGAGTCCCCTGGACTGCTAGGAGGTCAAACCAGTCAATCTTAAAGGAAATCAACTCTGATTGCTCATTGGAAGGATTGATAATGAAGCTCAAGCTCAGATACTTTGGTCACCTAATGCGAAGAGAGGACTCTTTGGAAAAGACCCTGATGCTGGGAAAGATGGAAGGCAAAAGGAGAAGAGGACGGCAGAGGATGAGATGGCTAGATAGCATCACTGAAGCAATGAGCATGAAATTGAGCAAACTCAGGGAGGCAGTGAAAGATAGGAAGGCCTGGCGCAATATGGTTCATGGGGTCACGAAGAGTCGGACACGACTTAACGACTAAACAACAACAACAATGCATGATCTTGTAAAGATCTATCCCTTGATTCTTTGGAGAGCTGGCAGTAAAAAGGAAGAAGGAAGTGAACCCCAATTTTAGTCTCGGGGTAGGCATATATTCTGCGATATCTAAAAGATGGGCCTTTTAATTTTCTCTACAGGAATGGTGAGAGTTTTCATGCTTTCCAACCCAAGAAATTATGTAAAGGCAGCGGGACTCTGCCCATCAGTAGGATAAACCTCCAGAACCTGAACAGGATGGAACTGAATTTGGTACGCAGGAAAAGAAAGACGGGAGTTCAAGAGGGGTCAGGTCTGGGTGGGGATGCGGAGGGGAAAAAGGCAGGAAAAATTCCCCCCGAGGGAGGGGCAGCAGCTCTGAATGCTTCGGACCACTCCGTGCAGACCTGGACACACGCGGACACACAGACACATCACAGCGGGAGAGCAGAAACAGGCATGTGGAGAGGCCAAATTAAGAGGCATGATCGAGGTCTGCAGGGGGGCACAAAAGTCAAGATGGTGGCCACAGCCATGCGATTGAAGCCCCACCCTTTTGACAGGCATCCTGACTTTTTTCACCCCCCTCTCCCTGCAGGCAACATCTGGCGCCCTTCCTGATTAGACCTTCTTACACACACACACACACACGCAGAGTGGCAATGGGCACCCACACCCTTTGCTTAGTTCCTGGGAAGAAAGTCCAAAAACAGACAGACACACTCCAAAAATGCAAGACGTTCCTCGCTTGCGTAGAAGAAAATAAGCAATGCCTCCTACGCCCACAGCTGGTCAAAGGGGAGGGGGGAGGGATTCCAGATGTTCTACTTTTCAGGCTTCTTTCCCTAAATCATTTTTCCTACAGAACAGTGGGGGCCCATGGATTGAATGTACCCTCTAAGATCCTCTTTAATGGCAGCCAGGCTCCCTTCTCCCCCCTTCTCTGTTACACCACCATTGCAATGACCTGAATGGAACCTGGTTTACTACAAACCCAGATCCAGACTCAGCTTTATTTATCAGAATACTTCTGAATCTTATGAGGCCACATGGGCACTCTTAGATAGGCTTACCATATCTCAGTGTTTCTCAATCCTGGCAACTTTAAGCTGCATAGACTTCAACTCCCAGAATTCCCCAGCCAGCAATGCTGGCTAGGGAATTCTGGGAGTTGAAGTCCGCGCAGCTTAAAGTAGCCAAGGTTGAGAAACACTGCTTATATCTGAATGATCCCCTTGATGGCTTCACTCAGGTTGAAATCTCTCTTTGCTGCCACTGTGTGATTGTCAAAATGATTGCAGCCCCTATTTTAGACCATAACAATCTTTACAATCAATGGCTGCAGCCTGGCCTTCGCTGGAAATTTGCCCGTCTTCTCAGAAAACAGTGAAAGGCACTCAAGGGGGGCTGAAGATGAAGAACCGTATTCGCTGTGGTCTCTCTTTCCCCCCCACAAATCTTAGGGATGGTGAGGAAAAGAAAGTCCTATTTATTTCATACACACCCAAGCAAAGGTGATTGACTACAGCAAAATTTATTTATTTATTTATTTATTTATATTTCGAATTTAGACACTGCCCGTCTCACAAGGAAGTGAGTCTGGGCAGTTTACAATAAAACAGCAAATAAATATTAATTAAAATACAATAAAAACAGTATAAAAACACAGTAAAACTAAACATGTACATCCAAAATCCTGGATGGATGGATAGACAGATGATGGATAGATCTTCCATGAACGTTTGTAGCAACCTTAGGCAGCCATTCCTAGGATTAAGCCTCACTTGGACTTACCTCTCCATTAACCGTGCATGATATTTGCACTATGAAACTGCCAACCAAAGCTGTTCGGCTTGTTTTAAGGCAACTTCAGCCCTGGAAGACAGAGCCCGGAATGAATACATGGATACCATTTTTTAAAAAACCTTTTAATTAAAAGAAATGTAATTTAATTTAGATTTAATTAAAAGGAATCAGTAAAATGTTTCAAAAACCGAAGACGACATAGCATAAATTGAAAAGACAAGAGAGCACAAACTGAAATGACCCAACCCACTTTGTGAGATAAGCCAGAAGCAGAGTCAACCCCCCACCCCCCCATAGTGCCACTGGGTGTAAATAAAGCAAGAGGTGAACCAAGGGAGAAGCCCAGGGTGGCGAGGGACCTTTTTCAAGGCTTCTTGCCTGCCAGAGAAAGAGGAGACTCCGATACCAGCTGGGTTCATACAACTTGCTTGACCCGGCTACTGAATTCACTCATTTCCTGGACTCTGAACCATGGCCTAAATGAACAGCCCAAAACAACCAATGCCAGAACTAGGTCCGGCGTCACCTCTTGGGCAGCTGCTCAGTTTGTAGCTCAGCATCTCGTGTGAACGCAGCCAGCGCGGGTGGAGAACAGGGACCGGGAGTTAACCGGCAGGTGGCTGGGAAATGAAGGTGCTGGCCGGGATAATGCCCTGCAGCTAATCCCCGCTCTGAAGAAAGCGGCCGCGAGGTGCACCTTCCTAGACTGATGACATGATGTACACGTGCAGCGCGATACGAGCCCTTGGTCTGGTTTCATGCAGGACCGAAGGCGGCCTCTCCAGGGGCTTTGCATCGGATGCCCCGACAATAGCAAGGAGCAGAGCAACGTGGGCAAGGCACCCAGTTCCCAAATCCGATCCCCCCCTCCCTCCGTCCGCGGGATGCGGCGCTGACACGCATCAGCGCAACTCCCGTCTTGCAAGCCCGCCTGGCCGCCCGAGGCAGCGCACGCGCAAGCGGCAACTGAAGGGGCGGGCTCTTCCCTTGCCGGCTCCGCCCCCTGCTGACACCACCCCGAGCAAGCCGAGAGGGGGCGTGGCGAAGCGGCGGCTGCTTCTGCCATTGGGCAGTTCCTGCGCGGGGGGCGGGGCCGGGGTGGCGGGAAATTTGGAGCAGGAAGAGAGCCTTTTCTGCCCTACCTGGAGAAGGGGAGGCTGGCAAGAGGCGGCGCGCCGTTTCGCGCAAGGGGTGCGGGTAAGAGGAGCGCGCACGCAGGCGGGGCGCGTGGCACGCAGCGCTGGGCGAATTCGGGCCCCCTGGAGCCGGGATCCGCGGTCTTGCGTACGCGGCCACGGGGGCGGGGCACGCTGGGCCGCTGCAAATCCCCCCCAGCCACGCAGGTCCCTGGGCGGGGAGGCGCGCCCATGGCCCCTTAGGAGGAGGGCAATTCCAGGGAGAAGCCTGGGGCTCATCGTGAAACACGAGCGCGGCCTGCCTCTGCTTCCCTGATGGAGAGCAGCATGCGGGGTGTCGGGGCAGACGTGGGCAAGCGGGCTTGCTTTGGGCTGCCGTCAAAAGTTAAGCAGTGTTGGGCCTGGCTGATGCTCAGATAGGAGACCACCAGGAGATTTCGGGGGTGTGGTACCTCGGGTTATGAACGCCCCTCCTTACGAATTTTTCGAGATACGAGCAGCTCCGCCCCCCAAATTTGCCTCGCCGTGCGACCTCCGCCTCGCGCTACGAACCGGATCCGCGGCCATTTGCCCTGCTGCCACGCGGTCGCGGCTTCCTGTGGGCGAGATCGCAGTAGCAAGGAGACGTTCATTGAGGCTTGTGGTGTGTTTTGTGGCGTTTGGAAGGTTTTTGGTGTGCTTGTCAGCATGGCCCCAAAGAAAATGCAGAGCGGGCTTGGCAAGAATAAGGCTTTGAAGAAGAAAGTGACGATCGAACTGAAGAAGGAGATTATAGAAAAGCACGATCGTGGTGTTCGTGTGACTGATCTGGCCTCGGAGTACAAGATGGCGAAGTCGACCATCTCGACTATTTTGAAGAATAAAGATGCCATCAGAGAAGCTGATGTGGCAAAAGGAGTAACGACCTTAACGAGGAAGAGGACACAAGCGCTGGAAGAGGTGGAAAAGCTGTTGTTAGTGTGGCTGAATGAGAAACAGCTGGCAGGTGAGAGCGTGAGTGAAGCTATCATCTGTGAAAAAGCCAGGAAACTGCACAGTGATTTACTGCAAAAAAACCCCTCTACCAGCGCAGCAAGTGAGGAATTTAAAGCCAGCAGAGGCTGGTTTGAGAAATTCCGCAGGAGAAGTGGCATCCACAATGTGGCAAGACATGGAGAGGCTTCCAGTTCTGACAAGGCTGCTGCAGAAGCCTACAAGGAAGAATTTGAGGACTTCATGAAGGTGGAAGGATACATCGCTCAGCAAGTGTTCAACTGCGACGAGACGGGGCTCTTCTGGAAGAAGATGCCAAACAGAACCTACATCACGCAGGAGGAAAAGGCACTGCCAGGGCACAAGCCCATGAAGGACAGATTGGCCCTTTTGCTGTGTCCAGAATGTGTCGCTGAACGTGACCGTGAAGGGTCAGATGCAGAGGTAGTGGAGGAGATTGTGTCCATGGGCAAGAGCATGGGTCTGGTTGTCAACGATGCAGACATAGAGGAGCTTGTTGAGGACCATGAGGAGGAGCTGACCACGGAAGAACTTGCTGAGCTCCAGAGTGAGCAGCAGAAAGCGCTTGGTGAGGAGCATTCCACTGAGGAAGAGGAAGACAGGGAGGAGGTGAGCAGTGAAGTGATACAATCCATCATGGCGAAATGGAATGAGTGCCAGGATTTCCTTGAGAAGCACCACCCCAACAGAACTGTGACAACCAGAGCGTTGAACATGATGAACGACGTGTTCTCTTATTTCCGGAGGGTTATGCAGCGCAGGAAAAAACAACTGACTTTAGACAGGTTTTTCCCCAGAACTGAGCCTGCAGCTAAGAGGCAAAGAAGAGAGGAAACCCCTGAAGGAGATGTCCCTTTGGAGGGGGACTCTCTCTCCAAACAATAACTGCCTCCCCACCCCATTCTCCCTCTTCATACTGTCTGTACTGTACTTTTTTTCATGTTTTTGTGGTTTAAAAATAAAATGCATATGTTTCAGAACTGTTTAACCGTATGTATTTACATTGAACCTTATGGGGAAATTTGCCTCGTGGTGCGACCAAATTCGGAGGGTGGAACGGATTAACCGTATAAGTTCGTAACTCGAGGTACCACTGTAGTTTGGGGAGTTGAAAAATGTTCTGGGAGAAGGCAGCGGCAAGCTGTATTGCTGCCAGGAAAACGGTGCAGTCCTCAGGAGCTGAGCTGGGCACAAGGGAGTCTTGCCCTTTTAGCTGTTCGAACGCCTGTTCAAAGAGGCAGGCGCAGTATCTCCTTCTGTGGGTGTTGAGGGGCCTTTCTATCTCCTTTAAAAAGGAATGGCAATTGTATAGTTAATTGTACAATTATAACCAAGTAAAGTACTATAAAGGGTGAAATTCTTGTTCCCTTTTAATCACTGTAAGGAAGAGTAATTTTGGTAGGTGCAGATTTTAAATTGAAGGGAGGAAGCAGACACATCCTGCAATGCTTGGTATGTGGACTATAAAGCCCCATCGCCACGTGTCCCCCCAGCCTCGGATGGACCTTCCCTGAGGCCCTGAAAACCTGGATGTTCCCCCGGGCACTGGGCCCGACCACAGGATGAACCCTTCTGCAATGACCAATCGCTGAATGGTCTATGAGAGTTGGCCTCAGTCTGTTATTCTTTTATTGTGTTGTTCTGTTCTTTGGTTGCGGGTGGTTCTGGTGTTTTAGTTCTGTTTTTGTGATGTTTATATCCAGTGGTTAGCTGCTGAAGGCGTGCAGTAGTGCTTTAAAAGATCGGAGTGACTGTAAGGGCTTCTTGAGGAAGAATGAGGTGCGCAAATGTTCCAGAATTCTGCAAGGCCTACAACTTGCCCTTGTCTCAGACCAGAATCAGGCGGGTTGAAGGGTTTACACTGTGGGTTCAGATCCTCATTCCATTGTAATGATTGCAAGCCTAGTCACTGTAGCTCTTTGCCTAACCTAATGGTTGGGAATGTGAAATGGGGATGTATTGGAATTGGAAAAAATGTGAAAGAAATCTAAGTAAAATAATAGATTATTAGTCAGACAGCAGGATTACTTCAGTTGCATGTATGATAGATGTATTAGTACAGCACTAACCTTTTCTTTTAATTATGATTGTTTTTGATGTTTTTTTGTGCAAACCCAGTCAGCCTGATTAGTTTATGTTTGGATATATATGCAAATGGGTGGGTTAATTTGGTAGCCAAGTGATTTCATAACGAAGGTTTGCAAAGGTAGCCTTAATGTGAGTGCACTGCAAAGCCTCTGAGACAGGTGCAAACACAAATCGGTTAATATTCTTGGACATTTCAGCACTACGAACTGGAGTCACTTGGAATTCTTCACTTTATGCTCCCAGGCTTTTGCTCGCAACGTCCTCTTAAAAGCCTTCAAGGCTTTTAGGACATGTTTTGTAACTGTTCAGTTCCACGATTCGCATCTCCTCTTCGTTTTCCTGCTGAAGGATGTTCCATGTTGTCCGAAGACAGAAAATGAAACAGAAAGGCCCTGCTGGGAAGCAGCAGGACTCTTGCGATGTGTGGCTGGATGCTTCAGCACTCAAAAGACGCAAAATGATGGTAATGTACTACGCTAGTTTATTTTACATGTTGTTAAATAAAGTTGCAGAGACCTTTCATTGTCCAGATAACCTGGAATCTTGTCATCTTTCCAGGCCCTCAATTGGACACTGGAACCCTTTGTGGCCTGGTTCATACAACATGCTAAACCATAAGGTGGTTTGTTTGTTTTTGGGTTAATGTATTTGTACTCACTTTTGGAGTTTGTGCACCATGATTTATATTCAGCATAAATTCAGTATGAACCCAGTCCATTGTGGTTTTGTCAAAGGCACATAGTTAAGCCAACCATGATTTAGGATGTGCAAGTTTAGCCAGTATTTACCCTGGAATACTGTATCAAGTAGGAAGTTTGAGGAGGTAAACAGATTGGCAAGGCGCCTACCAGGTCCACAAGCAGCTCTAGATCAGACGTATTATTTATTAATCTGCCCTTACTTTGATTTTTCTGAGAATGACATTTTAGAACCTCTTGAAAGTTGTCTTGAAAAGTCACATATAATGTAATATTTAGTACCAGTACCATAATTGAAAAAGCATCAGGTTAATTACTGGTCACACATTGCAAAAACTTGGTGGGCGAGGTTCTTTTGGCTTAACATGTTGTGCAAACCCAGTTAGGCATGGTGTGATGGAATCTTCAAGAAGAGGATCTGATTGCCTGGCGGGATCTCTGAACAGGAACGGTCTTGCTAATAGAGGAAGCCACACTGTGACCCTTTGTTGCAGGTTCTGCTTGCAAATGCTGTTCAAATTTATTTTATATAAGTAAATCACTTTTCATTTAGGATTTTGGATTAACTAGTGTATGCAGTATGCTAAAACTAATGCATGAGGACAGTTGCTGCTGATTCTGTATTTCTGTTCCATCTAGAATGCTGTCAGTAAGTCAGCGTTAAGTATCCTGGACAAACACTTGCACCCTGCTGCAGTAAACGGGTCTCATCCATGCACTAAACAAACCACTATTTCTACTTTCTTCACTGCCCCGAAAGCAGGTACAGTATATTTTTTCCCAAGGGGGAACAAGCACAAGGTACTCATGACATGGGAAGAGACCTAAGTTGTCTTCCCAGAAATAATTATCAATTTGACTCATTTTGCACAATGCACTGTAGCATCAACAGACCAAATGGTTGAGGTTCTTCCCTAAGCCACCCCAGACAAATCAAGCTCGGTGTGTTGTGTGAATGCAGCTTGTAGATTTGTAACTAAGTATGTTGGGTAAAATGTGGGATCCCAAAGCACATCATTTAGTTGCCCTTTCCCTCTAAAATCCTCCAGCAAGGAAATCCACCATTTGCTTTATTTCTTCGCTGCGGGAGGGGAGACCTTACATACATGAAAATGTTCAGAGTTGGTCTTTGGAAGAAGAATGAAATGCTTTAGGCTTAATTGAAATAAACATTCCCCATCTAAGTTTATGCTCGTGTACAAACATAGTGAAGTGGTACGCACCAATAACCCCAAATGGGGCTGGGAGAACATGGCCATCATCTCTTTTGATTGTGGATGGAGTCACACAGTGTGCTAAGCCATCATGTAGTCTGTCTGATTCTGGCATAAGGGTAGGTGTAAACTAGGCCACTGTGGCTTGTTCAACAAACTGTGGTTAGAATGAACAGTGGCTTAGCACAATATAGACTCTCCACTATAATCTGAATGGGGTTGGTGTATGCTATCTAGACTGGTAGAAATTCCATTTCTTCACATGCTGCTCCAAAATAAGTCACAAATGCCCTAACCTGCAGCAGGCAACCTCTGGCTTTCTGCTGAAAGGAGGCAGAAATGGGAGTGCAAGATCTCTGGGAAATGTAGTTCTCCTACCCCCCAGGTTTAACCTCCCCATTAATGCAAAGGGGGCTTACCATTTGGGGCCTCTCCCTTCCCAGAAGTGCCTCTGCAGTGCCTCAACTTAGGAAAGTTGCCAGTTGTGGAGGATGAACTGGCATGGAGGAATCTTGGTCTGGTGTCCAAGTAACAGGTAGGTGGGCACACAGGCTGTAGGAATGCTTTGCTGACATTTGGAAGCGATTACCCACATTTCCAGTGGGACTTCAGGCCACATTTTGGAGTTTAAAGGTAGTAATAGAAACAGTTTGCCTGTTGGAGTCTTTGTCTTAAAAAAGTCAGAAGCTGCATTGCAGCCCTTCACCCAACCACCCCTTTCCTCTCCTCCACCTCCCCATTACTGGAGAAATGTTGCAGTCTGCTTTTGAAAAGGGGGGGAAGGGAGACAGCCTTAGGAACTTCTTGTGGATGTTCTTGGATATAACTATTATGAAAATGGAAGCTCTTTAAACTATATCAGGGTTGCAAAACGTTGAACCACCACCAGATGGCAACCAAAAGAAATGTTGAACTCTTTGGTGCCATCTAGTGGTCAGAGTTTGCATCCTAGATATTTTAGCAGCTGCAGTAATTGCTCATTTCTAAAGCTAAGTGCCCCTTCATGGATCACTGCCTTGTCGTGGCGAAGGGGCTTGTGTAACTCAGTGAAGCCATGAGCTATACCGTGCAGGGCCACCCAAGACGGACAGGTCATGACAGAGAGTTCTGACAAAATGTGGTCCACTGGAGAAGGAAATGGCAACCCACTCCAGTATCCTTGCCAAGAAAACCCCATGGACAATGTTAAAAGGCTAAAAGATATGACGCCGGAAGATGAGCCCCTCAGGTCGGAAGGTGTCCAATATGCTACTGGGGAAGAGCGGAGGGCAATTCCAAGTAGCTCCAGAAAGAGTGAAGCGGCTGGGCCAAAGCCGAAAGGACGTTCAGCTGTGGATGTATCTGGAAGCGAAAAGAAGGTCCGATGCTGTAAAGAACAATATTGTATAGGTACGTGGAATGTAAGATCCATGAACCAAGGCAAGCTGGATGTGGTCAAACATGAGATGACAAGATTGAACGTTGACATCTTGGGAATCAGCGAATTGAAATGGACGGGAATGGGTGAATTTAATTCAGGTGACCACTATATCTACTACTGTGGGCAAGAAACCCTTAGAAGAAATGGAGTTGCACTCATAGTCAATAAGAGAGTGGGAAAGGCAGTAATGGGGTACAACCTCAAAAACGACAGAATGATCTCAGTGCGTATCCAAGGAAAACCATTCAACATCACAGTAATCCAAGTCTATGCCCCAACCACTGATGCCGAAGAAGCTGAAGTTGACCGGTTCTATGAAGACCTACAAGACCTTCTAGAACTAGCACCAAAAAAAGATGTCCTTTTCATCATAGGGGATTGGAATGCTAAAGTAGGAAGTCAAGGAGTAATCGGAATAACAGGCAAGTTTGGCCTTGGAGTACAAAATGAAGCAGGGCAAAGGCTAATAGAGTTCTGTCAAGAGAACAAGCTAGTCATAGCAAACACTCTTTTCCAACAACACAAGAGACGACTCTACACATGGACATCACCAGATGGTCAATACCGAAACCAGATTGATTACATACTTTGCAGCCAAAGGTGGAGAAGCTCTATACAGACGGCAAAAACAAGACCAGGAGCTGACTGTGGCTCAGATCATGAGCTTCTTACTGCAAAATTTAGGCTTAAATTGAAGAATGTAGGGAAAACCACTAGACCACTCAGGTATGACTTAGATCATATTCCATGTGAGTACACAGTGAAGGTGATGAATAGATTTAGAGGATTAGATTTGGTAGACAGAGTGCCTGAAGAACTATGGACGGAGGTCTGTAACATTGTACAAGAGGCAGCATCTAAAACCATCCCAAAGAAAAAGAAATGCAAGAAAGCAAAATGGCTGTCTGATGAGGCTTTACAAATAGCTGTGGAAAGAAGGAATGCGAAAAGCAAGGGTGAAAGGGAAAGATATAAGCAACTGAATGCAGATTTCCAGAGAATAGCAAGGAGAGATAAGAAGGCCTTCTTAAATGAACAATGCAAAGAAATGGAAGAAAACAATAGAATGGGGAAGACTAGAGATCTCTTCAAGAAAATTGGAGATATCAAAGGAACGTTTAGTGCAAAGATGGGCATGATAAAGGACAAAAAAGGCAGGGACCTAACAGAAGCAGAAGAGATTAAGAAGAGGTGGCAAGAATACACAGAAGAACTATACAAGAAAGATCTTAATGTCCCTGATGTCCATGCTGGTGTGGTCACTGACCCTGAGCCAGACATCCTAGAGAGTGAAGTCAAGTGGGCCTTAGGAAGCATTGCTAACAACAAAGCTAGTGGAGATGACAGTATTCCAGCTGAGTTATTTAAAATACTAAAAGACGATGCTGTTAAAGTGCTGCACTCAATATGCCAGCAAGTTTGGAAAACGCAACAGTGGCCACGGGATTGGAAAAGGTCAGTTTACGTTCCAATTCCAAAGAAGGGCAATGCCAAAGAATGCTCAAACTATCGCACAATTGCACTCATTTCACATGCTAGCAAGGTTATGCTCAAAATCCTACAAGCTAGGCTTCAGCAGTACGTGAACCGAGAACTACCGGATGTACAAGCTGGGTTTCGAAGAGGCAGAGGAACTAGAGATCAAATTGCCAACATTCGCTGGATCATGGAGAAAGCACGAGAGTTCCAGAAAAGCATCTACTTCTGCTTCATTGACTATGCAAAAGCCTTTGATTGTGTGGATCACAACAAACTGTGGCAAATTCTTAAAGAGATGGGGATACCAGACCACCTTACCTGTCTCCTGAGAAATCTGTATGCGGGCCAAGAAGCAACAGTTAGAACCGGTCATGGAACAACCGATTGGTTCAAAATAGGGAAAGGAGTACGACAAGGCTGTATACTGTCCCCCTGCTTATTTAACCTATATGCAGAGTACATCATGAGAAATGCCAGGCTGGAAGAATCACAAGCCGGAATTAAGATTGCAGGGAGAAACATCAATAACCTCAGATATGCAGACGATACCACCCTAATGGCAGAAAGTGAAGAAGAACTAAAGAGCCTCTTGATGAGGGTGAAAGAGGAGAGTGCGAAAGCTGGCTTGAAACTCAACATTAAAAAAACTAAGATCATGGCATCTGGACCCATCAATCCCTGGCAAATAGAAGGGGTAGAAATGGAAGCAGTAACAGACTTCATTTATTTGGGCTCCAAGATCACCGCAGACGGAGACTGCAGCCATGAAATTAAAAGACGCTTGCTCCTTGGGAGGAAAGCTATGGCAAACCTAGATAGCATATTAAAAAGCAGAGACGTCACCTTGCCGACAAAGATCCGCATAGTCAAAGCTATGGTTTTTCCAGTAGTAATGTATGGCTGTGAGAGCTGGACCATAAAGAAGGCTGAACGCCGAAGAATTGATGCCTTTGAACTGTGGTGCTGGAGAAGACTCTTAAGAGTCCCCTGGACTGCTAGGAGGTCAAACCAGTCAATCTTAAAGGAAATCAACTCTGATTGCTCATTGGAAGGATTGATAATGAAGCTCAAGCTCAGATACTTTGGTCACCTAATGCGAAGAGAGGACTCTTTGGAAAAGACCCTGATGCTGGGAAAGATGGAAGGCAAAAGGAGAAGAGGACGGCAGAGGATGAGATGGCTAGATAGCATCACTGAAGCAATGAGCATGAAATTGAGCAAACTCAGGGAGGCAGTGAAAGACAGGAAGGCCTGGCGCAATATGGTTCATGGGGTCACGAAGAGTCGGACACGACTTAACGACTAAACAACAACAACAACAACAACAAAGCTAAGTGGGAAGTATTAAGTTCAAATAACTTGCACATACATTTGCAGAGCTGTATATAAGAGGATTTATTTTTTCATACTTCCATTGCACCCTTCACTGCAAAGACATTATACAAAACACACAATATCATCCAAAAAACTTTGTCTCTTTGCTGCATTGATACTACTAAAAGGTGTGGAGGATAAGTAACAGCTCCTGTTCCACTTCTTAATCACTTCAAAAACTGGGAAAAGGTAATTGAGGAAAGCAGCAACTTTTGACCTTTTTTTCAAGTCTTTCCTTTAGAGAACAGAACAGCTCTTGGTTGTTTCTTTCAATCCCACAGAAGAGCAAGAGAGGAAATAATTGAGACCTAGTAAGAAAGATGTGTTGATCTTCCAGGCTTAATTCAGGCATAGCCATAGCGAGTCTGACTAGTATTTGTATTATTTGTTTCAATGGTTAGCCAGACGGGCTTCTGCATCTACAAACACATCCAAAAAACTTTTTTTAAAACACTGAAGCTAAGGCACACTTTTTTTCCTGAATGAAGTGATTCCTCCCTCCTAGGCAGGCTTTATACGGCCAAGGGCTCTGCCCAAGTCACATTCTTGGCAAAGCTTCTGAGGACCGCAGTAAATCAAACAGAGACCAGGTCTCTTCCAATGGCAGGTCATCTTTCACAATGTCCACCAGGGAGGACATCCAGTCTCTTTGATTCAGGCAGACTCTTAAGAGATGGAGCAGGAACCTCTCCTAGCAGGAGGTATTTTGGATTTACAGCAATTTTTCTCAGTTATATATCTGGTTCCTGAAGGAAAGGGCTGCACCTGCCATTTCAGACTGTTACGCTATACAAAGGCTGTGTATTTGATCTCTGGTTGATTCAGACTCTACTGCTTTTGGCAGGGGAAAGGAACGCAGACCCAAACGAAAGGTTATCAACCTCTGCATCAAACAGCGCCGTCAACCTAAAAGACCATGAACTGCTTAGAGGGGAAAGAACCACGGCCTCAACTTCTGTCCTTCGACCATCAGCCCTGCAAGATCGCAAACAACAACCTGCAAAGTCAACAAATGGCTGGAGCCCTTTTCCTTGCAATTCTCTCCCTGCTCAAGGCCGGAGCCACAACAGCAGCCTCCGTGTTGCTACGGGGGAGGCCTTTCCGACCACAGACCTCATCCAGCACCTGGAAGAAAAGGGGGACCTCGATCAGCAGAGGGTTCCTATGTCACCTCTGAAAGAAAAGAACAATGGCTGGCAAAGAGAAAAAAGTCCCACTTTGTTTTCTCAGAGTAGCCAAAGCTTTAAAATAATTTCAAGCCGAAGAACTAATGCAGGGAAAAGGCGCAGACCCCCTTATACAGACACTACTTTCGTGAACCCCCGTGACTCTGAAAATGTGGATCCTGAACTAGAAGAAAACCCACCAGAAGCAGCATTTTTGAGGGATTTCAACCAAACTGCATCTGGATTCTGCACGAAGCGCAAGAACGCCACCAGCGGTGGCGAGAAAGGCTCTGAGAACAACTCCCCAGCTCCAACGCAGCCGCTGTTCACACAGGACTCTGAGGGTCGCAAAGTAATTTTGCACCGCTTTTGGGATGAACGAGGCAAACCGTCTTCGCAAAAGGAGCCTTGGTGGGGCAAAAGCAGCCCCACAAGAAGCTCCTTCTACAAGGGCCGCTTTGAAGATTGTTGCTCTGGAGAGAGAAGCCCCTCCAGGGCTCTGGGCGTGAGCTTTCCTCTTCTGACAGACTGTAGTGAAAAGTCATGTTATGACTTGCTATTCTCAGAGGATTCAGAAGGCAATAAAGTCATTAAACACTAAATCATAATTGCTCTGTGAGATAAACGTGCTCAGTGCCTACTTACAAAACAAACCTGGCTTAAAGGGCCCCTGTATATATTGCCTATGGCTGCACATAATTAACCTGTTTTGTTCAACATGCTTTCTTCGGTGTGTGAGCTAATAAAAGAAATGGAGTCATGCAATCTCAATCCTGTTGTTCTAGGAAGGTGTTAGGCTGCTCTAGAATTTATTGTGCAGTGAGATGAGATTCAACTAGCTTTTGTTCAGATAGCTTATGTTCAGCCAAGATGGGCCTAAGCTAGACCCATCAGCGACAGCACCGCTTAAGAGTTGGTATTGCTGACCGGTCCTAACTGCTTCTAAACAGAGGGCCTGGGGAAAGGGTTTTTAAAAAAACAACAGATCTGCCAGGTTGCATAGCTGGTGAACCTCACCCCATGCAACTTCAGCAAGATCCAGCCTGCGGGGACGGATCTACTCCCCTTAGAGGTCTTTCGGACCAGAACACCAGTTCGTATGTTTACAAAGAATTCCATCCGAGTCTGAACAGGACTGAAATCAGTTGTTCTAAAATGATAAGAATCTGATGCCCTCCAGATGCTTTGGATTCGAATGCCAAGCAGCCAGGACCCCAGGCTAATGGCTAATGCTTTTGGGAATTGTAGCCCAAAATGACTGGAAGGGATCAGGTTGTCTACATCTGGCTTTACAGTAGCTTTAAATAATTGGGTAGAATATCAATATTAAAGGTGAAAAAAGGGAGAAGAATGGGTGAAGTGGAAACTTGTTCTGTGCTACATGGGAAACTGAGAGATGTAAATTCCCTGAGGGTTGAAGTCAGTGATTTAAACCAACATGGTCCCCCTAGATAACAGTGGCAGCATCAGAAACAATCATGCTACAATTGCTGCTGACAAAGGACCAGCCAGTGCTCAAAAGGCTTTTAAAATATACTGCAAAAACTTTCCACACTTTTGCACTTCTACAAATTGCCAGGAGGTTCTGAGAGGTTATTATTAGTGGTAATACTTTTAAGCATGCAGACAAGCACTAGAAAAGACTTGCTTCCACTTGCTTAGAAACGCCATGGCCTAAAGTTACACAAAATAATCAAAGGAGTATTTTGCAAACTGTGAGGGGCTGCTTTGGGGGTCCTTGGGTCACAGATGCTTCATAAAATCCCAACTGAGACATCCGCAGATGTACGCAAAGACAACCTGCAAACACCATTAAAGCAGTTGTGCCTCAACACTTTACGAATGCTCTGCCTGTGCCCAAACTTTGCCAAGCCCATCTTCAAGGTAGGGTTTTAAGCATCTTTCTCACAATGCTAGCACAACAGACCAAGCCTCTCTTGGATCGTGTTGACCCTCACCAGCAGTGCTAAAGTATCTTATCAAATTCACAAGGTATTTGGTGCCCTTCCACTGGAAACTTGACTGTGTTCTTCCATTTGTGTTAATTCAATCTGCTGGACCCTGAGCTTAAAGCAAGGAGCAAGGGATGCAGACGCTGTGTTTTGTCTCAACAAGTGAAAAAGGAAAGGGGAATTTTAGCTTTAAAGAGCTGAATTATAGGACTGGGTGGCAGCCTGAATTCAAAGGGGTAAAGATCCTTTGGAGTGCACATACGTGTGCTTGTCACATGTACCAGCAACTCCGCAGATGCTTTGGATTTAAGGAAATGTTGACAGGTGGACTCCAAATATTTCAAATCTGTCCTGTGCTGCACGGCCTTAGTCCATCAACAGCAACCAGGTTTTAAATTCAGTGCTTACTTTAGGCATTTCATTTCCATCTTTAGTCAATTACACTTCTGTTGTTAGACGAATGTCAGTTGTGGGGGAAAGGCTGCAGAGGAGAAGTACTGTTCAAAAAACTACCTTTACAAAAAGAAATCTTGGGAATCCAACAGTTTAGGTATTCACAGGCTTCAGATTTGGAGGAAGATTATGAAGAGAGAATTTTTTTTAACGAAAATCACCACTGTCGGCCACTGGCAATTTCCACTTTAAAAGAATCTGTACCCACTGCTTCAGTTCAAAATGTGGAAAACGTTACCTTTTAAAAAAAGTTGAATCGCTTAGCTGTGTGGAAAAAAAACAGCAAAATGTCAGTTTCTCTCATATAGTGTGTTCCTTTTGCATATAAACACACAGGAAGCCTAATCCCTAAAGGACATTTAATGTTCAAGGAAGGCAGCCACTGTAGAGAAAAATCTTGGGAGCTTAGTAATATAGATAATAAATGAGAATAGCCATCAGTTCTTTTTCATATTTACATCTTCATCTTTCAAAGCAAATTTCCTTCTTAAAACTTCTGCTATAAGAATTGCAGGATCCTCTTCTTTCAATAAACTTCTGTTCCTAAAAGGAAGATACAAGATGAAGGATGTGAGACAGAGCATGGGTAGATTTTCACAAGCTGCAATTGTCCCTCTATTATTTACCAATGTTCGAAAATATTTTCCTGCTGCAAATAAAACTAAAAGGGGGCTAGGAAGGATGCCTTGAGCTCCTGAAGGAAAGGGAGTAAGAGAGAGGCACAACAAGCTGCTGCCATCTGGTGGCTGTCCAGATTGGTGTCGGTTAGATACGGACGGCATCCTTAGTGTTACAACTGGGATGACGAGAGTGGCCACCTGCACACCTGGAGACGAGCCAGATTTTGGAAAGCTGTTTTATTCTGTGTCGGGTGGTTGATTAGCAATAGTCAAGGCATCCTTGCTGGTTCTAGGAAGGGTAGTTCCAAAAGGCTAGGATGAAACAAATGAATAATGGGAAGCATCTCATCTCAATCCACAGGATGGATTCTTCCAATGGATCCTCAGAAGAGCCACAAGGACTTAATCTAGATCAGAGGTCTTTGGCTCACGTTGCCTAGGACTGGTTCATTAGCCAGAGAGCCGCAACATTAAAATCTTTTCCACCAATACAAAAATGAGTCAAAAACGAAGAGTGTCATGGAACCCCATTAAGCAACTTATTAATTAAAAAAATACTGGAAAACACTTTGGCCGCTGAACTGGCAGCATTTTTTATTAACCAATCAAATTTGAGTTTATTACCAGGGTAGTTTATTTTTTTCAAGATCATAACTAAGATGATATGATCTATAAACCCCATCCTACGAAGGGCTGTTCAAATCCTGATTAGATATTTATTTCTTTTGGATTGTTCTCGTTAGCTTTCCCTTCCCTTCTCCCTCCTTGCCTGAAACAATCTTTCTTGCCTTCCTTTCATTGCCTAGCAGAGATCTCTGCTCTCCCCACATCATCCCAGGCCAAGCCTCGCCTCCTTGCTGCCCCTGCTCCAAGAATCAGGTGTGCTGCCCACCATGGAGTGGAACATGAGTGGGAAGGGGTTCCTGGAGAGTGGTGCTGCTCAGCACAAGGGGCCTCAGTGCCAATTGTATAGTCTGGCCAACCAAGTCCAACTCTTCCCCAGAGATTCACTGGATCAGGCTGAGGCAAGCCCCCAGGGCTCCCAAAAATAAATATTTATGGTCAGTGGCCATAAAAGATACATTGCTCTAAAATCAAAACATAAAACATTAAGATGAAAGCATCCATATGGTTCAAAAAAGCTATATAATCCCATGGCAAACTACAATGAGTTTCCTGAAGATCAACATGACTTATCTGCTAAATGGCTAGCAATAAGGTCTTCTGCTGAGTTGTCACGAGTAAGGGCATAAGGAGGTCTCTGTTCCGGATTGAATAAAATGGGCAATGGAGAAGGTCATGACCAACTAATTCAATTTCCCCAAGCAGGCACAGAGATAGATTTTTTGCAGAGGAATGCCATGAAATTCCCCTTCTAACAGGGATGAAGGCAGCACATCAAACAAAGCTAATTTTTTGTACTAGTTGAAGGATGTAGGCAACGGCTGCTGGGAAGGGTCTTCTGAATAAACCTGAACTATACAGTTCGGAGAGCCAGTCTGGTCTAGTGGTGGAGGCACCGGGCTAGAAACCAGGAGACTGAGAGTTCTAGTCCCACCTTAGGCACAAAGCCAGCTGGTGACTTAGAGCCAGTTGTTCTCTTTCAGCCTTTGCCTTCGGAAGGCAGGGGCAAGCCACTTGAAAATGTTGCCCAGAAAACTGCATGGAGCTGTGCATGTAGCAGCCAGGAGTCAAGACTGACTCAAGGCTCCAATGTTTTTGTCAAAATGGCTGCCCAGCAGATCCTTCTGAAGATCTTGGTTTACACCCTGCTGTTTCGGGGTCAAGGCCAACTGGGCTTGAGTAATGAGTAGGAGTGGAAGTCTGAATGTACTGCAGTTGTCTGAAAGAAAATCAGGAAGAGCTAGTCCAGCAACTACAATGACAAGGGCATCTTGAAATGCCTCCCTGCAGCCTCTACCTAGGCTGTGTTGACAACATGTTCAACCGGATCAGCTAAAGACCCAGAGATCTCACTCACATCTCCAGCTAAGCTTGGTTAGTGTTAACCTCAGTCTGTTTATGTGGGTGTGGGGTGTTGTATGAACACAACCCATTTAGTTAGATTATGATTTACTATATTTCCAAATCTCAGAAAATCAATTAATTCAGAGCCAGGTTAAGCATGCTGGGTGAACACAGAGTCCTAAGTGAGAGTGACCTGAAGAAAGGAAGAAAATATGAAGCATTTCTCTTAAATATATTAGTCTATAATGAAGGGAATAATTTCTTTGTGCCACATCATTATGTTGTGATTCAATTCAGAGTATCACGGAAAACACACAGGATAAATTAAGGGAGAACAAGCTAAGAAGAAATACTGTAGAATATATAAATTCTAAGGTTTTCCCACCAAATACAAGTAATATTTTAGACTTAGCACAGTAAGTATGAATTTAGTAACAGAAGACTGCTTATCCAAAAAAAGGTAATGTCCATCAATTCATATATTTCAACAACAGGTTGTCAGAAATAAAGGTGTAAATTCTGGGATATGATAGAAATTCAGATTCTGGGGAAAAAAGTAATCAGAAAATCAATTTCATTATTAAAAGACTGACATAGGGATTTGAAACTAAGCATATTTAAATGTTAGCTCTTTACATCTAATAGGTTTCTCACAGCTGTTCCAGCTCTAGTCTTCATGCAGTTTTCCCCTGATACTCAGGTAATTTTGTTTACCGGTTTAATTAACTTGAGGACGAGAGCAGGAATCCCGATGGATAAGCATATTAAAAGGTGGCAGGAGAATTTAAAATACAATTGATGTTAAGTTCTAATATAATGGAAAACCATCCAAAGGACTCCACCTTTTCTTCAGTTCTGTTTTGCTCCATGCATTATCAAGTTCTTACTTCCTAGGCCATTTTTGAAGACCAAAAGCTGGGACTATGGAAAACCACTCTAAACCCAAGAGCTATGATATTCAACCAAATGTTCTTTTTAACTTGGTAGTCATTAACAGGACACACATCCACACCCCTGCATTCTGTGTTAGGCGGTCTGTTTTTATCATCCTGATCATTAAATGATTTGATCCTCACTTCATGCATGAGGGTGTCATAACTGAAAGGTGCGTGGAAGGGAAAAATTAACAGTCAGTTACTACTTTAGTGCCTTGGTTATCAGTATGCCAGGCCAATCAGAAGCTGAACAGCTGGTATGGCATATACTACACTGGCTTAATTTTAACTCTTGGTGTAGCTCAGCACATTGGGCAACTCCACCCATTTGGTTAACTTGCAGTGTGATGAGTTATACAGACTCGGAAAATGGGTTAATTTGGGAGCCAGGTTCAGGTGTTGCGTGAATGCAGCCATACTATGATCTGGATTAGCTCTTGTTCTGGAAATTAAAGCACACTGATTCACATACAGCTCATGGACATAAGCCTCCAAAAATTAGATTGGGATAAGCTCACAATTTGATTTTGGGAAGGAATTTCATAAGGATTTGGACTACCTGAATGATGACCCTTGGCTTTTTTTTCTTCCTTCCCCCAGTCCATCTTCTGACTGATTTTCACTCTTCCATTTCTTCACAGTGTGGTGTCTGCACTGACCCCTGTTCCCACAAGGGAACTGAGCCTTATGCAGTCTGCATGACCACAGCCCCATCAGTGATGCTTTCTAGCCTTTAAAAACTGGGCTTGATCCAAAAAAGGCGATGCCTCTGTACCATGGCCAAGGAATATTGTATTGTGCTGCCGCCTTAGCCAGTCAGCTACGGCAGAGAGGTATCGCTTTTTTGGGATCAAGCCCAGTTTTTAAAAACCAGAAAGCATCACTGATGGGGCTATGACCCAAAGACTTCAACATGATCATGATGATCATCACCATCGTCATTAACAAGCACAAAGCAAACCACAAGGTGTATACAACCATAGGCCCATAGGCTAGACCAGCAGGATTAAAACAAGTAAAAAAATGCATGCAGGATAAACCTTATTCCTAATGTGGCTTCCAGAAATTGGAAGCAAAATAGCATTGAGGAGAAAGTGGTTCTCCTCTTGCATACTGTTTAGTTCCTTAGGAAAATGGACAGAAAAAAGGGAGTTGATGCAGAAGAGGGTGATATAAATTAAGACTTTAATTCAATGTTTCCATGGTATCTTACTGCTTATTGATAAATGACATTGCTCTATGGTATTTGGATTGTGCAAGGAGTGAGGAAAATGGTAATGATTTTTTAAAATCTCTCATTCATCTCATGAAGGATGTTTCTTTAGCAATATTTTACTCAAGAAAAAAAAATTAAACAAAACCATAACAGTTTAAAATTGGGCCACAGTTTAAACAATTGAATCCTATGGCCCACATTTCTTGGAGCTGGAGGATTTTTTTTTTTCTCAGAAAGGCAGCACATACCAAAAATAATGTATTTCAAAGAACTGGGGGGGAGGGGGGAATCAGCATTATTTGGCAAATATTCCAATTTACAAGTGTAATTACACATTGCATTGTTATCAGTAATCACATCCTTCCTTCTCTGAGTTCAGGCTGGCATATATGGATTTATTGTCCCAAAACTGAGACCACTATCTATTAAACTTCATAGCTAAGGAGACACTCCCTCCAGGCCTCCAACACTGTATTCCAGTACAGAAAAACCATCCTGAACCTGATGCCCTCCAGATATAGTACTGTGCAAAAGTTTTAGGCAGGTGTGAAAAAGTGCTGTAAAGTAAGAATGCTTTCAAAAATATATGTTGTAATTGTTTATGTTTATCAATTTACAAAATGCAAAGTGAGCAAACAGAAGAAAAACCCAAATCAAATCAATATTTGGTGTGACCACCCTTTGCACATTACTGTATGTTGGGCTCCCATAATTTCACAATACACCTAGAACAAGCACAAAGGCAACTTGCTGTCTTCTAATTGTCCAGGATTACAACATCCACAATCCCTTGCCATTTCCCAAGTGAACTGGAGGAGACATCAGGTTGCCTCCTAACATAGAAGTTCAGAGAGGACACGGCAAAGAGCTGTCAGTTCATCCATGCCTTGAAAGCCACTTGGTGGGTGATTCAAGGGGAGGTTAAGAAGTATCTAAGGAAACTGCTATCAAATAGCAAAAACTGAGGCAGTGCTTCTAACCCTCTGACCATCCTTGGTCCATATTAAATGTGGAAATTACACAAAAATCAAAGTTTCTTTGCAGAACATATTTGAGCAGGTGTCAACACACTAAATCAACCCAGAGTTCTTACTCAAAGCACAAATGACCAAGGTCAAATTATCCTACTTTGGACACATTATGAGAAGACCCAGCTCTCTGGAGAAGGCTCTAGTGCTGGGAAAGGTGGAAGGAAAGAGAAGAAGAGGACGACCAGCAGAGGCAATGAGTGTGCCATTGGAAGACTTGAAGGACCAGGCTGTGGATAGACTGTGATGGAGAAAATCTATGTGGCCACTAGGAGTCGAAAACGACTTGATGTACATTATCAATCAATCAACACAGCAGCATTTGGGGGCTGGTGGACATACTTGGAATTTTTAATTTTAGTAAGCACCCTCACAAAATGGCTTCCAAAATGGGATGAGTATTTATTAACAGAATGGCTGCTTTTATGGATGTGGCTACTCACTAAGCAGAAAACTGGTGAAGCACAGAGGGAAGTAATTTGAACAAGAAGCTAAACTCAGACCAGTTTCAAATGCAATGCCACTCTTTTGACCCCACATCCCACCCAAATAAGAGAAGAGGTAAAATCAGGAGGTAAATTAATAAGGCTGAGAGACAAGTAACTTGATCAAGAAACAGAATAAGGCAGATGGGCTGACCTGAGCCCAAAGGTTAAATTTCACGTTTACTGCAAGGAAGCACCACAAATAAAAAGAATCCTGCTGATGCTCAAAGAAACACATATCCTCCTCTCAGGCAGGTCAGTGAAACACCTGCATCAGACAGATATACTGCCCTCAAAACAAAACATACCAACGCGAGTGAAACACCCTCCTTCTTAAAACAGCATCACTCAAGGATGCTCCCCACCAGAGAGCCCCTTTCAATCTTTGCACATTTCAAAATGAAGCTCTCAACTTCATCTGACACCCATTTTAATAATAAATCTACTAGATTTATTATTAATAATAAATAATTAATAATAAGGTGCTGGCAATGACCTATAAAGCCCGACATGGCATGAGGCTGGGTCATTTGCGGGACTGCCTCTCCCAGATTACCTCTACCCATCCCATCAGGTCTGGCAGAAGGGGCACGTTACGGGGCACGTTACGGGTCCTGTCCTCATCGGGACCCAGGACGAGAGCCTTTTGTGCCGTAGCACCTGCCCTTTGAAACGTTATTCCCTCTGCGGTTAGACTGGCCCCAATCTTGCTGGCCTCCCGGAAGGGCCCAAAGACATGGCTTTGCCATCTAGCCTGGGGACCCAGTAACTTGGATATGGAGCCTGCAAAGTGACTGTATTGTTATGGAAATTGAGCACTCTCCCACAGATTATGTTTTTAATGTTTTTATTAGTTTTTATTGCTTTAATGTTTTAATCTTTTGTTATGATTTTAGTCATTTTTGGTGGGTTTTTTTCTGGGCGGTTTTAACTCTGTGAGCTGCCCAGAGTCATGTATACGAGATGGGTGGCTATATAAATTGAGCAAACAAACAATTATTATTATTAATAATAATGCTAATAATTTTTACTCCTTAAGGATGTCCTCCAGACTCAGAAACCTTGTGGAATTACAAATGGCTTTGGAGCCTGGGGCCCTGTAATCCATTTATTCTCAAAAATGTTTTAAGACACCCCCCCCCCCAACACACACCCAACATTATCAGGACCACAGAGAGAGATTATAAGGTCCAAAGTTTCTATGGCCACAGTAGTCCCAATGGGCATCACAGTTTAGAATTGCAAGGAAGTAGCCACAGTCCATTGGCAATCTAAGAGAACTAAGAATTTCCTTAGGTGATTGTGCTGTTTGTTCCCTCAGAGATAACACATGACATAAATAGGTATGGATGGATGTTAGCCAGTAACTTTGATGGACATATTTGCACCACAATCATGAGACCCAGCTAAAGAAAACATTTCCAAACTGTGTTTTGTGACTGCTTGCACTCTTGCGGGATTGCAACAAAAATATTTTAGCGTGAATCCTTAGGTGTTGCATTTGCAGAGGCCAGAAATCATTTTATACAAAGCAAAACAAACTGGAAAAAAAAGAAGTACTTACGAGTCTTTGTTCTGTTTCATTCTATGAATGTCTTTAAGAATGCCCATCATATCTGCAAAACTACTGGCCTTTGAGAGAGACACTGAGTCGTCGTCGTCAGAATCCTTCGGGTCAGCTTTGCAACATTCAGAGGTTGCAGAACAAAGCATGGAAACAGATGGAAGTTCAGGACTTTCTAAGTCGGCCTCCTCCTCTGTGATATCACTAATGACAAAGGAAGTTGTAGACTGGAATGAGGGTCCAAAGCAGGGTAAGGGAGAAGACACATTTGAACTTCCTGGAGATAATAACTCGGGAGTTAATGAAGAGGAAGCTGAAAAAAAAGAGAATATAAGGAGATATGAACTGGCTGCCATATTCTTGTAGTAGAACCTGTGTTAACCACTTACCTTGGTTGACATCCTCACCAAAAGCATTATAACCCCTTTTCCCCCACCAGGACTCAACAGCTTCCAATAATGCAACACAAGGGTCTGTAACTTTCCATCCCACACTTTCCTGTTACAACCAGCAACTCCTAAACAGAAATGCTTCCATGTCATCCAGTTATCAGCCCCAGACAGGCAGAGACAGAAAACACCAGCCCCAGAGGTTATTCTTTTTTTCAGTAAGAACTAGGCCTGCCTGCTTTTCATGCCAGAAGCAGCTTCTTCTCACAGGCTTGTTTTAACAGCCTCTACACAAGAATGAAAAAATATTTTGTAATAATTTTTGGAACCAGAAAATCTTGCTTTTCAGCCTCGAAGGGCAACACTTTGCAAGCCTTTTCAGAAGCAAGCTCTCAAACAGGCATCAGAGGAGAAGGACCAAGAGTCACTGTGTTATAGTCAGAAGGTTCCAGGACCTTTTGCTTTAACCATGATAGCTTTTGTTAACCAGAGTTAAGTGTTAACACCTAACCCTAAGAACAGGCTCCAGAATCAGACACTGGTTTGCAATAGTGTAACTGTTACAGCTGCACCAAACCTGCTAGTTATTTCCCCATTCTTCCAACTTTTCTGCTTTCAAATGGATAAGCAGGTTGTAAGTTAAACCCCAGTTTCAGTGTATATTTGAGATCTTAAGAGGGCAGTAATGTGATTAGCTAACAGGGGTTTAATAGGTTCGGTATGGGCGTTGGCCTCAGAGGCAGGTAAGTCAGCACAGGAACCAAACAGACTAGTAAGAGAGGGACACAGCATCATCTCTGCTCTGCCAGCCGACTCATGTGCCTGCACAGGGCCTCTCATCACCAACAGCCACTAGGTAAGTTGTTAAACAAGGCTGCTGTAATTATTCCAGGCCTAGTTATTCTGCAGACTCCCCAAAGAGGAGAGAGACCATAAAAGAGTGTAAACACGACAGCAGTTCATAAATTATGAAAGGGTGATCCCACTGAATCCCACCTCTTGGTAAACTAAAGTAGTGGGATACAGTAAATTGGTTCTTAAGTTACAAAAGAGGATGCAGGGGTGAAACAGGCCTGTTCAACACAACAAATGAGAGAAAGGAAGTGAGACAACTTGTAGCACACTTCAGGCCCAGATATTCAGCAAGGGACATGACATTCTGTCCCAAAGAGAGAAAGCCTACCCTTGATCAAATCTCTTTTAAAAGATAAGCCACGAGTTCTTGCTGCAAGTACGTGGGAACACGGGATATACATGTTTTGTATATCCAAGCTAGTTCTTCAAATCTGCTACCAAATGCTCAAGCTAGGCTCAAGATATGCCTACCTGCTACTTCTGCTTGCAGAAACAGTCATCATTTTCAAAGTACACCTACTCCGCAAGTATTCATGTCACATATTTCATAAAGTGTGGATATTTCGGCTCGGTTTTATTTTTTTGCACGGCACCTCCGCTATTGGGATGCTGGGCTTTTACCTGAATCTCCAGCGACAATTTTAGCGATCTGACTCCGCAGGTGACTCAATTCTTCCTGGAGTTCTGTGGTTCGACTCAAGGCAGGCAAACAGGGTTTCTTCAGAGCCAGCAACTTTTCTTCTTGCTTCCTCAAATTTGGGACAGAAGCATTCCGCTGAATAACGAAGAGTGGGGTGGGTTTCCATTTGTGCTTCAGTGGACGGGTGTCTGTCCTAGAAGTCCAGAATCCCACATTTCAGTAAAACTGGCCCTAATCAACAAGAAACAGCTAGCCTGAATTGAAGGGCTGTGCAATGGCTCCTATTCAAAGGGCAAAATGTGCTTCACAGAGCCTCTAGATCAGTGTTTCTCAACCTTGGCAACTTTAAGATGTGTGGACTTCAATTCCCAGAATTCCGCAGCCAGCCATGGGGAATTCTGGGAGTTGAAGTCCACATATCTTAAAGTTGCCAAGGTTGAGAAACACTGCTCTAGATGCACACAAAGCACCGGCTGGGAATGCCTTAAAGCAACAACATGTTTTCCTGGCCTCCTGCCCTCTGCATCTGCTGGGTGATTCTGGACAAAGACACATCTGGTGAAGGTGCTCCCAATGGGGCATACATGTGCACTCATCATCTCTCAGAATCACATCTTGCTCTCAAAACTGTTGGACAGTCCCAGTGAACTGGATGAAAGCACACAGTCATCTCTGATCCTGCCCAAGATCCTTTGGCTGTCCAATTATAAGAGACCACGAAGATGACTTTGGAGAAGCTATGCAATGGCAATTACAAAAACACAGTTTAAGCCTAGGACAAGAAGACCACGTGAGAAAGAAACTTAAACTGACCCTGCCTTAACTCTTTAGGAGAAAAAGTCAAAAGAGTGGAAGAAGAAAAGGAGAAGGAACATACCTGACTCTAGCATATGTTTCTTCATCATCAGCAGCAATCCAGGCAACATCTGCCAGAGTGGGGACCGGAGGGGTGTCATTGAAATAGAAATCAGAAATGTCTGGTAGTGTCTGGAGGAGAGAAGAGCAGGACACAAACCTCATTAGCTAGTTCAGCACAAATTTGTCGCACTGTTCTGCGGAAGGTCCTCACTCTGTAAATAATTCCTGCTTCATTTTTGGGCCCATGTTGGCTAGGAATTGTAGAAGTTACATCTGCCAAGTTAGGGAAGGGTGCAGAAAACCAACACCTTGTGAACCTAGAAAAGAAGCATAATCTGAAACAGGCATATCCTCACCCCTCAATCAGGCAGTCTTTTGTTCTGGATTCCAGCTGGTCGTGCCTTTCTTAGATATTGTAAGCCAGGGGATCTTGTAATCCCTGACACTGGCCATGCTAGCTACTGTATAGGAGCTGCAATTGAAAACATCTGGAAAGAGCACACCAAATTTGCAAACCCAGGCAATAAGCTGATACAGGCTGAAGCGACTCAACTGTCACTCAATGCCTGCTTTTTCTAAATGATCACAAGTATTTGCTGATGCTGACTGAGAATGCCCATATTTTGACTGATTCTTGGGGGGTGGGGAAAAGGGGTGCTTGTTGTGTTTGCTTTACTGGTCTTTGTGACTATAATAAATTCTTTGTTCTTTTGCAAAAGTCCACATTTCCCTTGAGAACATGCTAGCTCTCCGGTTTCAACTGTTTCTGTCAGCATGACGGCAGCAGCTTTGCTGTTAAGAGAAAATCAGGTGTGGGCAATTTCCGCAGGAGTGGCAGCAGGGGTGAAGGTCATTTACGGACCGCAGCCTAATTTGCAAAAATGTGCTGAAAAGGAGGCACTCAGTGCTTCTGAGGCTGGAAACAATCATGAAACCAGCAGACTTGAGCCCAAGGCAAGTATTCTGCACACGAGGCTAAGCAAGGATGGTGTTTGTACACTATGCATCAAAACCTCCTAGCATGTGTGCTTTGCACAGAAGCTAGAAAAGCCGCTCCATATAACCCACAACCTCTGAAGCCTACAGTGATGTATATGATGAGAAAGAGGTAAGACAATTATTTTTCTGAAAGCTTTGCTGCAGCTGGAGAGGCAACTCTTATGCAAGTATTGTGCACATAAATGAATCCTGGAGCCACAACAGAATTATAACAAGAGTGAGGTTCAGCAAAGATACAGGTCCTCACTTGGAAGAAGCAGGGGTTGGCAACCATTTAAGGCACTGGCCCCCACCCCCATGAAATGTTTAACAATCACATGTGATCTTTTCAGATTGTTAAATCTCACACAAGCTTCATTTTCTCATTCCTGTGATCCCAGGAAACATGAGAACACTGACGTTTTAAGAGTGATCTCAGAAGATTCCAGGCTTAAAAATGGCATTTAGTTTGGAAGGTCAGCGGATGCCATCTGAGGTGTGACAGATAACGGGTTTTCTCCTCTTGTAGAGTCTGTACCAATATTGAAGATTTGGTGATTACTAGTGGATCATTTTGTTTAGAATGCTGGAATGGCTGGGTTGCCTTCTGGTTTTGTATAATTTATTCCATCATCAAAGTAAGCCTTTGAGATTTCATATCTGACGTTTATTGTAAGCTAATACACTTGATTCTGAAGACAGCAATCTTATTTGTTTGTACTAATCTCCTGAATGCATGTAAAACCGGGCTGTAAATTACCTTGTGCAAATACTTCTACATTAAGTACCAAAAAACATGTTCTAAAGTCAATAAAGAGAGCTTTTTAGCGGGTACACTGCATTTCTTCTAATAGCCTTCTACAGAATCTGAAAGCTATGGAATAAACAGAGTAAAGACTTCCAAAAAAAGTTGTAAAAAATATTAGTAATTATTAAATAACCTTTTATCAGTTAAAAACATTTGTTTTAACCCCAAACTCACAATTGAATAGAACTGAACAGAATCATTCCTCCCCTGAAAGTGGCAGAAATACACAATTTTACCTGGAAGGAAGCCCTAGGACATGGTTTTAAAGGAAGGTTTGTCCCAATTCTTCTCACAAAACTGCGTGATGAACCACAGGGTTTGTTCTGCCAAATCGGTATTGTCTGAGGACCAATACAATATTAAATGAAATTATTCGTCCAGCAGATAAGGAGTAGTTCTAAAAACTGCCTCTTCGGTTTCATGCAAGAGAGAATTAAATATAAATTTAGAATTTGCTGGGCACTTGTAGCTGAGTTTACTGTCATCACAGAACAGTGGGAGAACCATCCAAAATTTTGGATAAACTCCTCAATGAAACTTGAGTTACTTGTATTCTTGCTCTTGTTTGCTCAAACAACTCATAAATTCTTTTCTGTTGCTTATATGTTAGTTGTTGGGATACTAATGGGTAATGTGAAATGAACTTTCAGACTGTTGCAAAACTTTGCACCCTAAATCTATCTTGCTGTGGTACATACTATATATCCTAGTCACAACAGTACTACGAAGCCTCGTTCTGTCAGCAGGTCACAGCAAGCCACTACAACCCTGATTCGTTTAACTGTAGTTCATCAAATTAAGCAAAGGGCTAACACCGCAAACCACTTTTGGTGACCTACTCAACCACTTTTTAGTCTAGCTTGTTGTACAAACACAATGTGAATTATTTGAGTCAGAAAAATACAAAGCAAACAATTGAAAATGATAAACGTTTTAAAGATAGCAGCTTTGATACAGTTTAATTAATTAATATTAGCAAGCAACATCATGGAATGTATATTGATCCAAAATATTAACTTTACTTGCTGGTCTACGATAGTTCTGTTTAAAAGGAATTTATCTTTATAATGTACTGAGAAATTTGTAAACAACTGGTTTTATAAATACCTCCAATGCACGCTGGGGCTTCAGCTACGGGTCAGTTTGTGCCTGATCATTTTAAACAGTTATTCTGCAGGCAGTTTATTAGTGTCTAAAGGCTGCGGAACTTTGCTTTAAAAACGAGACATCAAATTTCATTTTCAGAAACTTTAGTATGTAGATTGTATACACCAAACTGATTAACTGATGCAAGAATAAAGACAATATGGGAATTGGAAAAAGGCCTATCCACAATTCTAGAGCTGCTCCTGAATCTTAAACTGAACAAGTGATAGTTCTCTTTCCTAATGCTTTGCTAGGATATGAATTGCCAAGAAGAAGGAATTTGTTTTGGAAATTGGAAAACATCAGCATTTCCTTATTGTCAAAACAAAAATAATTATTATGTCAAGTGAATCAAGAAGAGAACTCTGCCTCCATCATAGGAAGATTAATAGTTTCTATAACCTTGCAGGTTGGCAACCTTTTTCAACACATGGCTTGGGTATGCCACTGAGGATCCTGTACAATGGTACAATCTTAAATAAAAAAAATTTAAAAAATCCAGAGCCAACTCATATGGTGATCATAATGGAACAATCTCACTTTTGAAATCTCACTTGAGAATAACAATTACAGTTTATTATGGTCATAAACCAGCATCATAAAAAGAAATTAAGTTCTGAAATTAGCATATATATGTACAATATACAACATAAACCACTGAAAGTTATAAAAATAGAGATAAATGTGAAACAAGTCACAATTCTCAGTGGTGTGGGAGGAGGGTGTGCGAATTTGGGGAGTTTTTATCATGACCCATGGTCAAAGCAATAAACAAATTGAATCGACTGAAGTTGGGGAACCTAAACAGTTTCTCTCCAAATGGTAAATGGCAACAGCGCAGAACTTAGCTATGTTTCCAGAGGTTTCTGCATACATGTTCGTCAGCCGAAAGAAATAACACATTTCCTTGTTTGACCTGCAAGAACAATTTAGCAGCGGGGGATGGAATTAGGTCTGAATGCCAGCCTGTGTGGAAAGGGCAGCACAACAACACATGGGACTCACTCAAAGTCACCCTGGTCCTGACCTGGATGCTGTTCTATCCCCTGTCCAGCAACACTGAAGGCAAGGTATTAAATCTCACTAGGGAGAAGGCTCAAGCTGTTAGGCAGTTGGGCGGGATGAAGGACCTTAGGGCTTGCCCGGATCATAAAGCAGGAGGGGGGAAGAAATCCAATCATTTTGAAGACTGGAGTGCAGGGCATGTTTGCTCAGTTCCAAACTGGCTCCCACCTTGCCCAGTGTAATCAGATACTGGATTGACAATTGCGCCTTCTACAGTCTAATTGGTGTCTTCCCCTCCCCCCCCCCCCCACACACACACAAACTGGCTGTAGTTATCCAGTAGTCTTAAGGAGATGAGAGATCCTGGGATAAAGAATGGTTTGGAGCAGAATCTAAAACATACAAGGCATGGGAGAAGTTAGCCCAGATACCCAGAGTTAGCTATTTACATTTCTCCAGCTCTGGCGTGATGGTGCTCCTATGATTAAACAAATGCACAGAGCAAATGGATCATCAAACACATCAACCCAGAGTTCTCACTCGAGGCACAAATGTGCAGGCACATATTATACCATACTTTGGACATATTATGTGAAGACCCAGCTCTGTGGAGAAGTTTATAACGCTGGGAAAGGTGGAAGGAAAGTGAAGAGGAGAATGACCAGCAGCAAAGTGGACGGACTCAATTCCTACAGTGATGGACTCGCCACTGTAAGACCTGAAGGGCCAGGAGAGGGACAGATCGTCCTGGAGAAAATCTAACTGATGTGGTCACTATGAGTCTACACTGCCTTGATGGCATACAATCAATCAATCAACCAATCAATCATCCAATCAAATAAATAAAGTAATAAAGCAGGGAACTGACTGCTTTGGCAATGAGGGACACAGTCTGTTACCCATTCAGTAAGTGCTTGCACAGCTTTTGACCCTCTTTCACATGTACATACTTTTTTTCTTTTTTTGCTTAGTCTTTGAAAACTGTCTATGGCTGCTTGAAGCTTCAGGCCTCAGTTTCATCGTGCCAAACATACACTGAACGCAAAAACAAGGCTTTATATATCTTTAATTTTCAAAATAATGACTTGGTTTAGGAGATTAAATTCTACCCACTGTCAGACTTAGAGACTGACATTCTCTAAAGCAATATATCTGGAAGAACAGGCTAATTTGTCTTTTAATGGTTGCTTTTCTTATGGCGTTTGGGTGTTCTTTTCATTTTAATGTTACTGTATCTGTTTTTACTTTACACCACCCACGGTTGTCATAGAGGTGTGTGGCCTTATAAATTTCTGAAAGTATAAATAAAATAAATAATAAGCAATCCATAAGGGTATATTCTCAAAGTAAACAATCAGGTACTTACTGATTCAGCTTCCATCTCTGCCCATACAAGAAGTATAAGTAACTCACAGGAAAAAACTGAAGCTCCAGGAATTATATATAAGCCTCATAGTATTTCATCCCTAAAGGAAATTATTGAGTTGTTATGAACACAGATTATTTACTTGCATAAATGCAGATTCCACAGTTGTTTCATTAAATTTAAAGAAGGTAGCAAGACCTGGGAGAAGGCCTTTAATGATGCCGTTGGAATGGCTGAGATAGTGCGAACCAGAAAAGGCAGTTCCTTGTACTCTACAAAAGATATTCCTCATAGACACTTACGCAGCCTCTCAGTTACACAAATTCCCTTGATAATCTGCTTCACTGCTCAACAACTATTAGGATAACTTTCAAGCAGTATGACAAGTCCCTTGATTGATGAGGGCTATGCCACTCTTCAGCCTGATAAGAGGGCAGCTACCTTATTGCTGAAAATAAGGGACACAAATTAATAAGAGACACAAATTAAAGCAAAATGCAGGACTAAGACACAGATTGGCAGTTTCTCCATGCATGTCTTTTGCCACTTTTACCTGTCATTTTTCACTTATTTCTGTTGGAAATTGTCATTATTATGTACTGACTGAAGTGAAAGAGAATATTCCCCTGTAGCTACAATTAAGATTTAACTTCTGATAAAAAATGCTTCAATCTACTAAGTAAACCTTCAGTTTAAAGCTTTAGCATGCATTCCTTTGTTATCACTCATAAGAGAATTAAAAGTTTGCAAAATACCTATTAATTCACCAAGTTATGAATGAAAGGCATCTGAACGCACTTGCTATAAAGGTGCAGCTCAGCTGGAGGTGGCCATTTCTGAATTTCTTTTTCCAACTCTGCAGATTTCATTTTCTACTTGCTGAAATCCAACTACCAAGCATGGGATGAAATGCAACTGGTAATAAAACTATTAGCATTCTCAAAAGAAGAGCAACAGAGCAGATCTGATGCAACTTCATTGTTTTAGTCCAGAGGCCTTTGCCAGAGAGGGGGATCTGGTGAATAAAAGTAGCATCATGACTTTAAATTCTGCCCCTTTTGTAGTGTGACACTGCCTGTCTCTATGAAAGGACAAGGCTTGCAGTATAATGCTGCATTTTGACAAAAGCCACCAATCCTGTGAGCACCTCTATCTAATTTTGTTAGATCTAGACCAGTGCTTCTCAATCTTAGCAACCTGAAGATGGGTGGACTCCAACTCCCAGAATCCCCCAGCCAGGCTGGTAGTGGATTTCTTCCAAGGACAAGGACAATTACAAAGCCATTCTTCAACTAGGCCATTCTTTGTCCAGAGGATTAAAGGATCCTTCCCCTTACCCCAAAGATATCAGGGAGCTTCTGCAAACATGACACATATCCTGGCATTCTCTTGTGCTGGTTAATGACCACAATAAAGTTATTTCATTTCTTGGCATTCTCTTCCCACCTAAATATGGAACTTACCAAATAATCAGAAGGAGCTCAGCTTTTCCTCATAATGGAAGATCTGTGGAGTGACATCCCATTCACCAAAGGTATCCACAGAACAGATCAGTGACTATTCCAGTCTTGGATTGTTCTGCTGAATAATAACATAAACCACCTTATTTACAGAATAGGAAAATGAACAAATGCTGTTTGTGTGAAATAAAATGTGTAAGAAGTACTGACTCTGTTCTATAAAAACATGTTACACTTTCGTTTCCCTTCTTAGTCACCTGACTTTGTGATGCAATTATCTGGTTCCTAAAACCAACCAGATAAGACAGCTGATAACCCCCAAAGGGCTCTTAAACTGACCAAGTTTCACTGCTTTATGGACACCCCTCAGTTTGGCTTTGAAAACACAGTCAGCTTTCCAAATATAATTTCTCATCTGGTTTCTTGGGATAACTGCAAAGCATGAGCACTCTAATCTCAAATCAACAACTGCTGTGAAAAATTAGTACTGCAGTACACATCCTACATAAATGAGCAACAAAGCAGAACATACAGAGACCACTTAACTCCCTGGTTCTTTCCAGAAGACTTTGCAAATGCAACATTGCCTAGTTCTGAGCAAAGAGAATTAATGATGCAATTATTATAGGTTCAAACGCTAATACAGCCAACAAATCAGCAAGGAGCTGACAATCTTAGACTCCGGTGTTTAAAAAGGGAACATTCTTTCCCAATTTGGGTACCTACCCAATGTGCTAGAGCTATAATTTCCAAACCTCTCAGCCTCCATGGGGAAAACTGACCTAAAAAACATTAGGACAGTAAAGCATTCTGTGCAAGTGTTATAGGAAGTAGTAATACTGCCATTATTTATAAAGTTTTCTCTTGTGCTATTCCAAAGTTTAAAATAAAATAGGTCAACAACCTTGTGTCACACAAGACTTAAAGCAAGGTAGGAAAAATGGCTCCTGGGATTCTTTCTAGCCCCTTAATAACAACAATGCTCTGGGTCACGTGACCAGGAAGGAGGCGGGCTTAGAATGGAGGAGTTGGCAACATTTCAAGCAGCTGCCCAATTGCCTTTCTCATAAGGAAACACTGGAATGATTTTTTTCTGGAATGTTTTTCATCTTAGCAACAAGCTGATGTTTCTAAACTCAATCTTCTTTTGATAGTTTCTTCCCACACCAGATTTGGTCCTGCTCTATTCAGCTTTTGGAAAGTTATCCTGCTAATGGGGAGAGAGAGAGAGTGAATGTCCCAAGCTCCTTTATGTTATTTCTCCCCCCCACAAACATTCCACTGAACTGGAAAGAATAAAAAGACATATAAATTAAAAGGAAAAATAAGCTATATTAAGGAGAAAAAAGAGAAAAGGAGTGACGAGGAAGCTCTCTCAGAAAAACCTGAAACAATTTGGGTCATAAGGAAAATAATAAGGATCAAAGAAAAGAAACAGATATCAAGTGCTAGCAATTGTAGTGTAGAAGTTCGCAAGGGGGAAAAGCAAATGAAGAGGAAAAGAAATAAACATCAGGTTTAAGTAGAACATTAAGCTAGCCAATTAAGTCTTAGTAAGATCTCCTGTTCTCTTAGGCCAGATTCCTATAGTTCCTGTTAGTCATGACAACCTTCAGAAAAAAGAAAGCAATGTAATTATCTGACATGTCCTACAAATTGGAGGATTACTCCAATCCAGGGTTTCTCAACCTTGGCAACTTTAAGATGTGTGGACTTCAACATATGCTGGCTGGGGAATTCTGGGAGTTGAAGTCCATGCGTCTTAAAGTTGCCAGGGTTGAGAAACCCTGCTCCAGTCGCTATCTCTACGCAAAGCCAAGGTCAAGAGTTTGACATGTGCTGTTCCTGGTATCATCGTCAGCCAGCCCAGGATAACTATTCTCGATAGCAAAAGTTTCTTGACAAGTCACTTAGACAGAGGCATAAATAGAGTCAGTGCTTATCTATCCTTAGTTCACATGTCATGTAGAATGCAGACCTGGGTCCCTATGCCCAAGATGGAGCTCTGTGGAGGAAGAGGGAAGTCAAAGAGGGATTTAACAAGATCAGCAGCAAAAATGCACAGCAGCGATTAAAAGCTAATGCTCAAGATAACTCAGCGGCTGATTTAGCTGGAACAAAATAAGGCTTACTCAGCTTACACTGATAATATAAGGCTAAGGTATCTTTCTGGAGGTGCATGGAACGGAAAACTAGAGTTTTGTGTTCCAATACCAATTTTTACAGAAATCAACATTGGTCCAGTAATACTGTATAAGCTTCCCTAAAAATCAAGGGAAAAAATGATTTTTTTTCAAAAGTCCACACACAAAGTTTATGATGCTTAATGCAAAGACACGTTCTTCTGGAGCAGAAATGAGCAAAATGCATCATTAGCAAATACACAGTTAAGAAAAAAAATGGAAGACACTTTGTGAATTTATTTTAGAGATTTTCAATGTAATTAGTTCCACCACCGTAAATGGGCCCAAGCCTTGGTCTGGTGGAGGTGGCATTATGCTCTGTGTCTCATCACTATTGTGACTGCTCTGTTCTCCTCTTACAGACCATTATCAGTGGTGGAATTCAGATTATAGAACTTAATTGTGTAAAAAAAACCCTCTACTTTCCACTTTTATTTTAAATAAGAGACAGAGAAAGACAGCAAGCCGTGGTCACATGATCTTGATTTCCAATGTTCCCTGCCAGCTTCCCATGAGCAAAGTCAATGGGGAAGCTGGCTGGAGATTCCCAGTCACTTCTGCCTCTTTCTTGCCCACCCACCTGTGCTCCCTAGCACCTACCTGTGGCGCCCCCCCCGCAGCACTTGTGCACCTGCCTGCGCTCCTTAGCACCCTCTTGGGCATCCCCTCCCCCACCAATAGTTCTCACCTGCAGCTCTCACCCACTGGCCTTTCCTGAGACTCCCGCCTCTTCCCAATTAACGACCCACACAGTCTTGGAGTTACGACAGCAAACAGGAGTGCCGGGATTGCTGTAGCTAAGCAATGCAGTCATATGACAACACGTTTTACAATCACATTGCTTAGTGATTGAAATTCTGGTCCCAATTGCCGTCATAAGACTATCTGGAAGACTATCTGTATCTCTCCTATATTCACTGATGTGTTAAGAACAGCTCAGAAGACCCTACCTGTGGTTACCAGAATATGGTGAATCAAAATAGGGTATTTTTGATGGTGATATCCTAATTATGACATTTCCTATTTGGAGATGTGTAGTTTCTCCACAATATTTCCAAGTTTTAGAAAAGAACTAAAAACATTTCTATCTAGCCTGGCATTTCTGAGGTATAGGATCAAATTCTTTCTTAAATAAGAGCCTGTTATCAGTATACCTTTATGTTCTTTTAGCTTTTATTAGGATGCTTTCAGTGTTACAGCTAGCAGCTATACTTCATTTTATATAACACGCCAGACTCAGAAAGACTGTATACCAACAAAATTACTAATAACAAATGATCTCCAGTTAGATTAGTTGTCTCATTCAGATAATTTGCATATACGTCTGGCTGAAATTAATAGCCAAAAATTCTTGAGGGCATCAGTATGGGACGGCTGACTTAGGCAAAGGATGTATTCACATAATACACTTAATCTACTTACCGAATCAACCTACTTTTTGGATTGCCATGATATCAAATAATTAAAGCAGGATAGCTTCCTGTCACTTCTCCCAATACTAACCAAGGTTAAAACTAATTAAAGGTTTATAACTGACCTAGTTAACTTGTTGTGTGAAGACAGTAAGAAAGCAGTTCAGTAGTTGGGTAGCTAAATACAAAAGAAAAGATTTGGGTGAGGCAGGGAGTTTTCTTATACCTACAAGGTAAAGAGATGTACTAAAATTCCCACACCCAATGTTACTCAAAAATAATTTTCAGAAGATGGGATATTTTAGAGTTTTATACATCACAAATGTTGGAATGGTTTTAATTGTCATATGGAATGTTATGTGGACAGATTTGTTAGCTGGCTAACTAGAGTCACAAAAACAGAATGGAAGGCATTTACAATTTAAAACAAATAAGCAAAACAGATAATAAACTTAATACACACACACATACACATATCTGCTTATTATTACAAACTCACAAACTAAACCAAGAAAGGAGCTGATATGCTTTGAAGACCTAAGCCACCACACTGAAGGTATGCACCAGTGTACATTTGGGAAATGGGAGGCGCCCTGTAGCATTTTCCCTACCGTTCAACCAAAATATAAGCAGTGTCATTATTAACAGTAACTATTCATATTGATTTTACAAGCATCACTGTCCGAGGTTTGGGGAGACAACAGAGAAAATGTTTTTCAGTGCTTCAATTTCAATCCAGAAAAAAGCCAGAACTATGTCTTAGGTTTAAGCATTCTGGGGAAAAAAAAAAAACTGCTCCAATCACCAGTATTTTAATTTAAGGGAAAAAAATTGCCATCATAGCACACTTACTTGGAGATAAAACCCACTGAATGCTGTTGAAGCCTCTTCCAAGGAACACACGGTGGAGTCAACAGCTTGCTCTCTATGGGAAACTTAAGAACTGTCCAAAAAAAGAGAGAGAGATGAATAGCTGTAGAAAAGCTTTGTCCTAAAAAGTTAGAAAGCTAATAACTTATTATCAATTTTCCACTTTCTACAAATATTGCTCTAGACATGTCCCACCCCAAAATCCTCTTTCTGGTTTCACATGCTACTTCACCACATAGCAAAATGAAACAGAAAGAACCAAAGAACATTTTAAGGATTAACCCATTACTTATTACAGCACCACACCCTCAATCCTTAAACACCTTTAAAGCCTAATCTACCTAATGTAATGATCTTTAAAAGCTTGAGTACGCAGTTATAAAATATCTATATAAGGATTTTTAATGACAAGAAGCAGGATACATTCTGCACGCCCTTAATCAGGGAGCAAGTTCTTTTAAACACGGTGGGACTGAGTTGCACGCAGAGACATAATTGCTTATTATTTTAATCCAGTGTTGTCCAAACTTGGCCACTTTAAGATGAGTGGACTTCAACTCCCAGAATTCCCCAGCCAGCATGGGGAATAGGCATCTACTTTGGGTTTTTTTGGGAAAGGGAAGAGATGGAGAGAGAATATGTTAAAAGTAAGGGCAATAAAAGAGAATTTGGGGCAAACCTGCAGAGGGGCACGCGGGCTAACGGGCCACAGGCTACCTTCGCCACTAGCCGGGGCTGCCTGGGAGTCGCAGCCCCGCCGCGCGACTGATTTTGCTGCGGAGAGGGGAGCCGGCATCCGCTCCGCCAGTCTCCACAAAACAGGGCGGGGGGAACAGGAGGGCACTCTGCACCAGCTCAGGAGCCCTCTCTTTTGATTTCTCACCAGCCGCCGAGGATGGCCTAGGAGGCTGATAAAGTCAGGCGGGGAGAAAGAGTCCTCGTTACTCCCTCCTGTCCCCAACGCCCTTTCACACGTTTCCCTGACACGCTTCTGGGCCCTCACCCGCGCTGCCAACGCCGCTTCCATGAAGCCAGCGGTCCCCGTCAGGCCCCCGCCGCTCAGCGAAGGCGACCCGGACACGGAAAGCGCTCCCGACGACCCGCGCCGCCAAGCGCGAAGGCCGCTTCCCGATGCTCCCGGGTTGTCCTTCCGCTCGGCAACCGCAGCCCACCGGCGTCGCCCCCTCCCCTCCTGGCGCATGCGCAAGGGAGGACGCCGCGTGACGCCCCCCAGCCCCGCCCCTCTCCCGGGTGACGAAAGCGTCGGCGAGCATCCTCGGGGGCGCGTGGACGCGCGTCGCGCGCCTGGCAGCCTCGGGGCCCGGGGGCCGCCGAGGGTGGTTGGAGGCGCGGAGCCGCTTCGATCCCTGCAGGGAACCCGGGCCGGGTACCTGGCCCCGAAATCACCGTTGTTCCAAAGACGGTTTTTGGAACCAGCAGGGATGAGGAGGGTTTCCACGGGATCGGCTCACTCAGCGTGCCGAGCTTGGAGATTTCCACTCGGCTGGGGTTTTTGTGGCGAAGCGCAGGAGGTGAGCGCTCGTTGCCCGGTTCAGTATATTGCGCAGAACCAGAAAACGTGGTGTTGCAGTGGGTTGTGTCCGCCCAGCCACAGTCACAAGCCACGGTTCATGAACCACAGTGGCTGGGCCCGCGCAGCCTGAATACCACTTGGCGCGTCTGAATTCAGTCCTGGCGTGAAGGCGCCTAAAAACGCGGCCTCCAGGAATGTTCCCCCAGACGTTGCATTGTTCAAAGAAGCGGATTCTTAGGGAGGCAAGCGTGGAACTGCAGCTTAGCTTTATGAGAAACGGGATGTTCGTGCATTGCTCTAAATCAAAGGTGCCCCCCTCCGAGAGTGGTGGTACACAGGCTTTCGCAGAATGCAAAATGTGCATTCTGAAGACACAGTGTTGATCCCGTGGCTTGTGTACTGACATCCAACCTTGGGGACACAAGTATGAAAAGCCAGGGTTGGTGGTGTGCCATTGCGGTGCCTATTTTGGATTTTTCATCATTGTGATTTGTAACGGATACCTACAGGTGGACACACCTCCAGCCTAGAGAACGTATGGCCAGTGTTCCTGAAAAGCTGCTGCTCAGGGAAGAGTTGCTTAACTACTTGTCAACTTAACCCCAGAGGATACTACCTCAAGGTTGTTACTCAGTCTCCTTTATTGGGCAAAGCCACATTACTTGCTTAGTTACTTTCAGTGTTGCAAATCACTTTGCATAAATCTACATTATGAGATCCTAGGTAAAATAATGTGTGTGCTGCAAAATGTTGGCTGTGATATCTTTGATCCAATAAACTAGGTAAGACTAATTGCTGAAAAAACATGAAAACATGATAAGGCTACAAAGCCAAAAAACAGAGGTAGCTGCTGCTGTTCTGGCTTGGGAATGTGTCGTAGCTTAGTTCACATGTGCACAGACCCAGGTCAGGATGACGCTGCAAGGTTCTACTTTTTCAGATTCCAGCTAATCATTCCATGTTTTAATGCTGGGTTTTCAAACCATGTTCCCCAGAACTTGATGGGCTTCTGTGAGAGACTAAGGGGGAAAAAAGCAGCCAGTTTTGTGGAGTCCTTGGGGTTCTCTGAGCTTGGTTGTTTTCTTGCAAACGTTTCATTACCCGGCTAGGTAACATCTTAGGTGCTTAAGTCCTAGCACTGAAGATGTTACCTAGCCAGGTAATGCAACATTTGCAAGAAAACAGCCAAGCTCAGAGAACCCCAAGGACTCCACAGTTCAACCCTGAGCTACACATACTTCTATTGGCAGCCAGTTTTCTATCATTAGAGATAAAGGGTTCAAGAACATTTCTTTTTTAACTAACAGGGTTCTTGGCTTGAAAAAGTTTGAAAACCTGTGTTTTCATGTACTTGTTTACAAAGCCAACTCTATGCAATTAATCTCTGCAAAAGAATGGTTAGCAGCTTCTGTTTATATCAGAAAGAAATTTTTACATTGGTTTTCCTCACCAGCAGGTTGAAGAAATGCTGCCCACACAACCATTTCAGTATTCCACCGACAGATTAGTTCTTGCTTCATTTTGATGTTTCCTTTTACTTTTCAAATATACAGTGTATTGCCATGGCACCAAACACAAAAGCACATTTGTTTGGTTTTCCCAATTTTTATTATGCAAAAGAGTGAGCTGTGCTGCTACCAGCAGCAATGCTGGCAATGTTCTATACAAGAATAAATCCATGAAGTTTTGCTATAACACTGGGCTACAGTGGTCAAACTGGGTGATACAGTGGTATAAATAAATCTGCACTGTGCGCTTGGAAATTTAATAAGTGAGGTCTGAAATTATGATCACATAGTCAAATAAGTCAGATCAGTTTCAAAACGAACAGAATATACTTGCGATTTGAAAAAGAATAGGGCCACTGGTTCAGACCACATATGTATATGAATTATGAGCAAGTTAAATCTTAAAAAATATACAACTGTTTAAAAATACATTGACTAGCACATTATTGACAATGTTTCCTGATTTTTTTCCTTAATATTTCTTCAATATTCAATAACAAATAGAGGTGTGTAAAATGTTAAATGTTTTGAAGCCAAAACTTTCTAACTAAAAAATAAATTGTTTGGATATCGGAACACGCTCTGTAAGGTCAGAATGGGGAGTTCTGTGATGGGAACATTTTGACTTCAACTTGTTTTACAGACCTCTTCTGACCATTATTAAAAATCTGTTCAACACAGCTATTCTAATATAATTTTATGAATAGTAACACTGATTAGATCTGAAACATTCTCAGTGTTATATAGCACCTTTCCCCGACCTAACCATTCTTGAAGACCTGGACTACAACCCTCATGATCTCCAAAAACCATGAAAGATAAGGTGGGAAAGCCTGTAACAAAGGGCATGCAAATGAAGTTTATTTTACAATAAACCACCTTAAAAAAAAACACTTAGCAAAAATAAAATAGAATCTATAAAGGAATAGTTAAAAAATGAAGAGAAGAAAGTGATAAATTGTTTTCTCCAGCAATCAACTGTCAGAAATCAAGCCTGACCCATTCTTGATTTAAGATCAGGCCCTCACAAAGAACAGATGAGCAAGGAGAGAAACCAACTTTTTCATTTTCTTCTCTCTGAAGTTATCAAAATACCTATAAAATTCTATTTATAGTGACAAGATAAATAGAAAAGGCTTGGCCTTTTTTTTTTTGGTTAAGAAAGCCAGGGCTCAAAAATAGAATAAATGAAACTGCTACCCCAAAGTGCCCATTAGTGTTTCCTTTCTATAATGGTCCAGAAATAAATCCCACTGAGTTCAACAGAACTTATTTTTCGTCCAGATACAAGATGGCAGCCTTAAATAACTTTCCAGAGAGAAGGTCCTTTTTCAAGAACATCATTAGTTGTTTTCATTCGTTTCCCTTTTGCTTGTACAAAGCTACAGCAAATCTGGATCAAATTGGTATGGTAAAAGTTGGAGGGTAAGACAGGAAATGCCCAGAAGCTTCCAAGAATATTAAACCTTACAAGGCCTGATGGGCAAATACAAAGGTGTGTACGTGATGAGATAAAAGGGCATACAGACGTGCGACTAAGAGTCTGCATTCAGTTTGCAGCAGGGTGAAGGACACCTTCTAGCACGTACCTGTAAAGCTTACATAACCCTCATCTCAACCGCCAACAGGAGTAAATGTCCATTATTTTCCCTGAAGACTCCCTGCTTTGTATTCCCCAATTCCCAGATTTAGTCAGTAGTATCTCTATATAATGAATCTTGGGTAGAAAAGCAAGAATAACTCAGATTTTGGAGCATTAATGCTGGTCTGTGTACACAGAAATGTAAAGGCTGCCCTTTGCAGCATCAAATCAATGGCCGACTTTAGTCTGGTGTTAGTAGAATTACCCATTAGGCTGAAATGTGCTTGGCTTGTTTGCTTCTGGATCAGCGTGTGCAGCGTACAAAGTCAGTATCACATAATGCATGCGTTGTATAGACCAGGAATAATCCAAGATTCAGTTAACCATGGATAAGTGTGACAACTGCCAACTGTCAATGGCTCTCAGTGTTTCAGGCAGCAGCTTTTCTAGTCTTATCTGGAGATGCTGGGAATTGAACATGCGCTCCGGCTTTCATATGTGGGACTTGACAAAGAGAACCTGTGATCTGTCTCCTAATATAAGCCAGTTTCATACATTCAAGCAGGAGAAAGTGTCTGGGAAGTTAAGGTATAAATTGCTGTCTGTCAAATACTGGGGTGGGGCAATTACTGCACAAAGGAAGCAGAACCTCCTGGGGTAAAGCGATCTGGGTCCCTTAATGTCTGTTCAGTCCCACTGCCTTAACTCTGGGTAAAGCGCAATGTCTGAGAAAGGCTGAGTGCCTGGCAACCAGCGCAAACATTTGTCATTCTTTCTGGAGGGCTCAGAAGGATCCTGAACATCTTAGATTTCAGGAACGCTTTTTTTACGGAAGAGATGTACAAGCCGCCGCCTCTGGTTTAAAACCTTGCCTGTGGCCCCCTGAGACTTTCAAACATTATTACTAAATTGTGATTTTTATGCGACAAAAGGGGAAAATTGTTAGTACACGACTCCCTAAGCTCTTTTAAAATTAAATGTAATTAATATGAGTATTCCCCAAGTACCCATATTTAATGGTAATTACATTTCAATGTAAATGAAATGTGGTTTTTATCCTAGTTTTACTCTACTTTTGGGAATGCGGCTCCTAATATTCCATTCAAAGGCCAAGCGTGGTCCTTGTCCTGGAGAAAGCTGCACTCCCTGGATTTACAGAATTAATGTGGACATGCTCTCTCTTTTCTTTTAAATTAAGACATGACAGCAGCACTGTATTCTAAAGTATGGCTCCCTCTAATTTGCATGGGTATAAAATTAGCTGCTGCTTTAATCTTTGCAAAGAAAAGCTGGCTTAGTAAAACCTCACATTATACTAACATGCACAAATGAATACCAATTAAGTATAATACTGATGCGCCTGTGGGATTTCTCTGTCACGGAACGTAACTTACCAGCATGAGTACATTTTTAAAAGATTAATAAATACTTGAAAGCAACAATAGCCATTGCTAGTAACAACTGTTAGTACCAATAGCTAGAGTTACAAATGTTAGAAATCTAAGCTCTACTTTAACACAGTTGGGTTCACATATAATGCTTGGCTACATAAGCTGAGTTCACATATTGTCGATCTGTGGTTTGCTGAACAAGCCAATATAGGCTGATGCATATATAAATCATGGTGTGCAAACCGTCAGTTGAGCTTGCACATGAAGTAAACCCCATTTCAGCAATGTGTGAACCCATTCAAGGTCCTTTGTTTGCTTTTGAGTTAGTGTGACATAGGAATTCAGCCATTATAAGAGCTCTTCTGTGGTGCAGCCTAGTTCTGGATGTGGTTGCATCCATTTGAGCTGGTGCTCTCCACCTGTTGGGTACCAGCCCACAAAGCAGGATTCTGCCAAACATGGCTTTCCACTGCAGGTAACACACTGTAAGCACAGAGGCCATCTCTTCACTGATGTCCCCAGTGATTAGGAGAGAGAAGGGACTGCTCATTGACCCTCACGTGTTTCCTTGAAGATGTGATGCTAATACAAGGCTACAGACACATAAGGGAACTCAAAGACAAAGGGTGGCTACCACAGAACCAGGTAGAAAGAATATGATCACAGGATCTCCCAAGAAGGGAATTAGGGATATATGGAAATGTTTCAAATGGATCAAAAATTTAGGAGGAGGAGGAGAAGGTGGGGGGGGGATCATAAGAATGGTGTAGATTAAGGACTATCAAGAGATGAACAAGAGCAAACTACCATATGAGAACAAAGACCTAGATTATGCAATATTTAAATCATAAAAATAGGTTTTTGTAAACAAAAATAAAAGCATGCAAAAGTTGCTGCTGTTGCTTGTAAACTGAGGCCATCCTTAGTCACCACAATCTTGCTAACATGCTGCATCTATTTAAAGATTTTGTAAGTGCCTTCAGAGCATACGTGATGTGGTAGGCTTAATACTTTAGGTCCTTTTGTAACTGTAATCAAACTTTAAAAAGAAATTTGGCTTTTACAGTGTGTTGATTTCAATCCAGATGGTGGCTTGACCACCCAGATTGCCTAAATCAGAAATTGAACACGTTTATTTAGAAAAATACTTCTTCATTATTTAAAAACAACCCCAATAGGGGTATAAATCTTACTTCATTCCCAAAATATCTTCTACAAGCTATTGCATCTTCTATATATTTTCTTTTCCAGTAATAAAACCCCAAAACCAAACACCCAAACAAATCTTAGGAAAAAATGTGGTAAAAGAATTAAAAATAAGAGACATAATTTGGGGTCTAGTGTAAAATTCTATGAACAAGGCAAAGTAACTATCATGGGATTATCAGGAAAGAATGAAAATATAATTTCTTTTGCGTTATAGAATGTATTGCTTATCTCTAAATGATCCTGTTCTCAGTTGAATTCAAATGTCTTTTCCCCCAATCAAACATTTAGAAATGTGGGAAATTAAATAAATGTGCAGCACAACACATAGTAGAAAAGGAAGGGAAAAAAAAACATGGGTTGTGTAACCCAATATCAAAGATCATTTCACAACTGAGAGGATATCCACAATTGTAGCAATGTTAAATTCTGTGTTTGGGGGCTCTCTGTGACAGAAAACATTAGTAAGCACTTCCAAATACTTGATGTTGGACAGCACACGATCTCTGGGAATGCAGTTCATATACAGGTAGTCCCGAGTTTAAGAATGAGTTCCACTCCCAAGGTCTGGCCTTAAGTTAAATTTGTATGTAAGCCGGAACAGTATTATTGTATAATGCTGTATCAGTAGTATTGCATGATGAACTCGAACCATTTTGTATTTAACTCAAATCATTGTGTATTTAACTCGAATTTTGCTACAGTAGGCTCCGTTCTTAACTATGGGTTGTCCATAAACTGGGCATTATTAACCCAGGAACTCCCCATATTGTATGTCCTTTAAGCAGTGCAAGATTTTCTTGAGGTGGTGACAAAGGTTAACAGATTAATAAATGGAGGATTTGGGACTAAATCTGGCTCCAGAGGAATAGTCAAGGGGAGTGTGGAGGCTTTGATGGCATGAGGTAATGTTTGTGGATGAGGCTACAACTCACAGAATTCCCAGCCAAGAGGGTATTGCCCCAGTGTTCTGGGAACTATATTCGCAGCACCTTGGAGGGTAATAAGTTGGGGAACTCTGGTTTAAGGGAGTGATCCACATAACAGCATCAGACAAAGGGATCCTGCAAGCATCAGCAAGCGACACACGTGTACAGATCCTGCCTGCTGTTTCTGAACTTCAGGATGCATGCTGTATGACTTCCTGAGGTCCTCTGACACCAAAGAGTACTTTGCAACCTAAGAGTTCTAAAGTGTAAAGCCATGACTATATGCTATACATTCAGGACCCTGAAAGGGACTGGTCTGATGCAGAAACGATGGCATCCCATTCAGGAATCAACACGCCAAGTTTTAACTGGGAACTGCCCCGAAGGAGTCAGAAATCTGACCTGCTGGTATCTCACTCCACCCTTTGCACAGCACTGTCTCCCAAGGTCTACCTCCTGTAGCCTGACAACTAGTTTCAGAGTGATCCCACAATTTATCATTAAGAAGCGAATAGGGCAGCTTCCTGAACATTATTCATGGAATTTCAGATATCAGACCTTCATATTTCCAAGGAACACTTACTGGTTTGGAGAGTTTTCATTTACGTATAACTATTCGCTTTTCAATACTGCGTTAGGGGCGAGCTCCAATACAAGAAGCAAGAATTCTCATTATTGTGTTTGTTCAATAGGAGGGCATTTGTTTGCTTCTTGATGTTAGGGCTACAGGAATGGTTTTGCTTTCTGAAGCCCTTCCTTCAAGAACTGGAGGTAAGTTGCTGTCGAGGGGTCTTCAAAACTGGAGGAGAAACTAAAGATGCTGCTCTCAATTTCTTCAGGCTTCATAGAAGTAATATCCAGGAAATAGTTGGCATTGATGTGGTGAACCTGCAAAACAAAACAAGAAATCAGAGTTCCAAACCCGTAGGGTGATTCTTGTTTTCCCCAGCAGCCACTGAAGGTGGAGGGGGCCAAGGGCTGCCTTGCCTGGATCTGTTTGATCCAAAAGGATGCACTCTACCATTCACATTTGGCAAAGGATGCTTTGTCTTTAAAAACAACAGTGGCTGAGGCCAGATTTTAAGTGGTGCAGTCCAAAGGAAAGTTAGAGAACAGTGGTTGTTAAGCACTTATAATTGTAGGCATTGATCCTTTGGCAATGACAAGGTGAGTACATTTTAGTATCCTCACGTAAGCTCTTTTAAGATCAGTTGTTCCATCCTCTCTGTTGATGAGGAAAGATAGTTAGCCTAACAACTACAGGTACCAAAAACAGAACGATGCTGCTCACAGTGGCTGGATTTGCTCTGTTACAAAACCATGTAGATACTAGATTGAATCTAATACTTTAATATTATCCAATAATTGTCAGGTCAATAAATTGTGTGTTTCTTTTTATAGGTTTGTTCTGTACTACAAGATTATGGTATGTGTGCATGTGGCAGAAGCGTCCACAGGGGGTTCAAAAAAGTAAAGATGATGGCCACAATTAAAGCTCCGCCCTTTTTAATGCACATTATGACATATAAAAAGGGGTGGGGCTTTGATCATGCAGCCAAGGCTGCCATCTTGACTTTTTTACCCTTCCCCCATAGATGACCCTGGTACAGATATATTTATAGATACTATTAGCATATACATACATACAATGCAATCTCCATGCATGACCAAACATCTACCTTTTTGTTGCTGTTAATACCTAGAGTCATAACAGTAAATATCATCATAATTCATCTTTAATTTTTTAATGAATGTTTCTATGATTATTTGTGATAAATCCTCCCTCCTTCAAGTTGACATTTTGTGAGCGTTTCAGCTAATTTGCTCACTTTAATCCACTTCAATGCTTAAGTGGTTCTGCGTATGTGTGTGCCATGCCTCTGCCCAAGATCTTGCCGTTTTCATGTCCATCAAGAGCATGTGCAGACATTTTTGAAGACAAGCAACTTTTACCACCCTACAGACGCTTTGTAAATGCTGATTTCTGAGCCTTTGGAACAGAAAGAACAATAATTAGAAAATACTCTTCTGGCGCTTTAGTGCTACAAGAACACTGCATTGATCCAAATGATTTGCTTTTAGATCTGTGATGGAGAACTGTGCATGAGATGTTCGGTTCTTATTGCAAGTAAGTCAGAGCAAAGCAACTATTATTCCAAAAGATCCCACGGTTTAGAAAAATACAAGATAGACAAGAAGTGATTGAAAAGATCCAACGGAGTGAGATTCCTACCACAGTGCCATTGGGCAGGCAGATCATAATCTCCACAGGAAAGTTGTATTTTTCGAGATGCAGGTCTGCAAGTTTGCTGCTGATCTCATCCTCATGTTTACCCTGTGGAAAAGACATTCACATTTAACATTTCTCGTGCTAGTAAGATGCCCTTCATTTGGTTCAAATAGAAACAAATTTTAGTTAAAAATGAGATTAAAGTCTACACTTGCATCAAGATCTAAAAACCATGAAATATTATTACAGATTATTACAATATTTCCTAATTGTTCGCTTCTTGTTTTATTCTGTGTATTGTACTGTCTTCCAGATGTTGTTCAACTCTATCTTCTGGTGGCTTCAGCCAGAATGAGGGAGCCTAGAAGCTGTGGTTCACCAACATCTGCATGACCACTGTTTCACAAGCTTTGTTGTAAGGAATTGAGAAGGGAATGAGCAAGAGCAGAGGGAGAAGGACTTGTTTCTTGAAAGATAAAAACAAATTCATTTGTAGAGCCCTGCCCATGTAGCAGAGTTGGCATAACCAATATTAAAAGTGACACATATATTATATATAACTATTTAGATTTCATTCATAAGCAAAGACAAATTCTTCAGTTGGGGAGCTCTAGCTTCTTAGGGTGTCTAAAAACTATGCCAGTGAAGTATTCTGCCTACTCCAATGGTGTCTCTTGACAAGGAAGCATAATCCTTGAAGGAGAAGGTTCACAACTTGGGAGTCCTCCTGGCTAATGCTAGTCAGGAAGATGGAGGCTGTGACCAGGGAAGTCTTTGCCCAGCTTTGTCTGGTGTGCCAGTTGCAGTCATACCAGGAGGAGAACCTGGCCAGTGTAAGTCATGCTTTTCACTACTTGGTTGGATGACTGCAATGTGCTCTGCATAAGGCTGCCTCTGCAGACCACCTGGAAGTTACAGAATACAGTGGTCCATATGTTAGCTGGTGTATGGCATCAGGAGTACACTACATGGGTCCTACACTGGCTTCTGAGTTTGAGTGCAACTCAAAGTGCAGGTTTTGACATATAAAGCCGCCCAGAGTCCCCCACTGTAGGGGAGATGGGCGGGGACAAGTCAAATAAATAAATAAATAAATAAATAAATAAATAAAATAAAGCCCTCTATGGCTTGGCACTTATTGACCCAGCCAACTTATTTGTCTCGGGAGAAGCCATTGGCAGTGCTCCACTTCTGTAAAGTGAGGGGGGCTGAAGCTCAGAGGCACTTCTCAGTATCAGCAGTCATTTTTGGGAACAACCTTCCCATGGAGATCATACTTGCCTGTCTCTGATCTCATTTTGGTAATGGAAAACTGAGCAACTGTAAAACTCTGGGCAGCGTACAACAATTAATAAAACAGTAAATAGATAAAAACAATCATTATAAAAAGATAAAAAGTAATAATTAAAATGAAAATGTTTGTTGTGAATCGCCCAGAGTTCCCCCATTGGGGGGAGATGGGCGGTTGAAAAATTTAATAAATAAATAAAATAAAATAAAATATTATCAAAAATTTTAAAATATACAAACCCCATGGAGCGAGCAGAATATCAATCATATTGGAGCCATCTAAGAATGTCTCCGGTTTCCAAAGACCCCCAGGCCTGATGACATAACCAGGTCTTGAGGGACTTCCTAAATGATAGCATGGAAGGGGTGAGCCTCACTTCAGGAAGGAGAATGTTCCACAAGGAAGGAGCCACGGCAGAGAAGGCCTGGGATCCACCAAATGCAAGTCCCTGGCTGGTGGAACGTGTAGCATACCCCCCCTGCCAGATCTAATGGGATGGGTGATGTAATCAGGGAGAGGCGGTCTGTATTACTTAAAGGATCAGAGGCAATCTGCTTGCCAGTACTCAGTGCTGAGAAACAGAAGCAGGGTGCTACTTCTGCTTTTGTGTCTTGCTTGAAAGCTTCCCAGAAGCATCCAAAGAAGAATAAAATACTGGCCATCGTAAGAACAGGAGTAGACAGAACGTGATCTTAGAGAGCAAGGCTCATTCTTATGTGAACTCTTCCCTGTCTTTTCAAGCTACCTATTCCATTTTGTCTCACTCCTGAATTTAAATAGCAGCTTACCTGTAAATCTTCCAGCTCCTTCACCAGCGACCAGGTACTGATGAAACTCTCATTCAGGAATGCGAGGATGGGCGAACTTTCCAGGACTGTTTCCCGGAGAGTTCGCCCTGAACCTTCCCAAAGAGGAGGAACGAAAGAGGTTAGTGAAATCTTTGGATGAACATATGACCATTTAGGAGCAGATTTCTGAATCTTTAAGTAAATCTGGTATCATTCCCCACTTATCACTCATCTCTTGGAATATCTATTATGTTGGTCCTACTGCGAACCCACTGGCTTGGCTATTTAAGAGCCCAAGAATCTAGGCATAAGTGGGTACAGTCAGCAGGGCCCTGTGATGGAAGGCATGAGCAGGGAGGATTCTGGAATGGAGCTTCAAGGTTACAGGGAGGGGGAGTGACATTCCAAGCATCTCCTCAGCCCCCAGCTGGACTGTGTGAAAGTAAGGAGGAAGAGACTGGCCCCTCCCTAAGGGCTTGATGGTTATAGTTGCTCTCGTTGGGGAATCAGAGTTAGTCTGGCGAGATTCTGTCTATTAGGGATTGATGTCAGGTTCAGCCCAAGAATCACATGAGACAGTCCAGAAATCAGCTCAGCTTCTTTATTAGCTAACACCTAATAGACAGAATCTCACCAGACTAACTCTGATTCCCCAACGAGAGCAACTATAACCATCAAGCCCTTAGGGAGGGGCCAGTCTCTTCCTCCTTACTTTCACACAGTCCAGCTGGGGGCTGAGGAGATGCTTGGAATGTCACTCCCCCTCCCTGTAACCTTGAAGAATCCTCCCCGCTCGTGCCTTCCATCACAGGCCCCTAGGCAAGGTTCTTTACATGCCCAGTAGGGAGATGGCGCTCAGACTGCCTTAATGCAAGTCATTCTGAATTGGCTTGGTTGGGCAGTTTGGAGCAAAGTCTTTGTGCAGGAACCTCCTAGGGCTTGGCATTCAGTATAATACCAGTGGCTGTCAAGAGAAGCAGAAAGGAGGCACGAGCAGCAGTTGAGATAATACGCAGACTGAGTTTAAGCAACTTACTGTGCCAAAATGTGGTTTGTTTATAACTGCTTGGATATATGCCCTTCTATCCTCGCATCTCCTTTTCCTATCTCTGTCCACATCTTTTATAATTGTGCCTGGTCTCAATTTACTTTGTAAGCTATTCAGAGCAGAGCTTCCTTTTGCTCAGTGTAAGTACTTTAGACCAGTGTTTCTCAACCTTGGCCACTTTTAAGAGGGGTGGACTTCAACTCCCAGAAATCCCCAGCCAGCCATTTGAAGTCCACCCGTCTTAAAAGTGGCCAAGGTTGAGAAACACTGCAATAGACTTATTGAGATGTTATATAAAATCAACCTAGCACAAGACCCTTAACAAATAAAAGCACATTTATAGAGGTTTTGCAAAATGTGGGTTTCATAAGCTACTGAGTTAAAAGGGTATTAAAACAACAAACAGATTACGCTTAGCTCAAATGCTATTAATACTTTCACTAAGCACCTCTAGCATATTCATCTTAGGAAGGAGAAAAAGATAACTTGGAATTCCTGACAAACTCTTTTGAAAAAACACCCCAATGTCAAATTCAGCCCTTACCTCAGCATGACTGGTCATCCAGTGCTCCCCACAAGAGTATTGAATGAACAAGTTTACCCTCAGACTTGGCTCTTTCAAAAGCCTGGGTGAAGGGAAAGTAGGAAACCTGAAAACAAAAGGAGGACCTGAATGTACCCGTAATTTGGGACATCTGGCTCATGTATTAGTTGTTACAAATGCTAAAACGTTAAGTGTTCTGTTCTTTAAAGTATATTCGAAATATAGACATATAGAATGTTCCTGATTGGCCACAGTGCCCTCTATAATGCACAACTGTGGGAAAAAAAGAGTTACCTCACCTAATGCAGTAAGTTAGATAAGTGACATCACTCTGTCATATGAGCACTTTCTGAGCAAGTGTTTTAAGGCTAAACTGTTTTGTGATGTCCCTCCTCCAATCAGGGCTATGACAAAAATCACTTCTCCAAAGCTGTTAATGCTTATTTGCATTTCAGAGGGAGCTTCCTTTGAACAAGGAAAACAGCATCTTCAGGGAGGAGACATTTTTCCCCACAACCACAGGCAAGAGAAAGAGCCCCTGAAGTTACATAGGCTTCACTTGCTCTGCTATTTAAAGGTAAACGTACCTTTGAATCAAACCCAACTCCTAGGAACATTCACAGTGTTTTCTTGGCAGCAGTGCACAACTGGTTTTATCAGTGCCCTTTTCTGGGATCTTTTTCAACTTCCCATCTTAGCCTACAACCTGGCATTTTCCGGTGGTTTCCTGTTTAGATACTAACTAGTCCCAATCCTGCTTCTCAATGCAGACAAGGCAGGCTAGATGTTGAGAAGACTGCTATTTACATAACTGCTCAGATACCAATTATATTTTCGCAATTAATATTAAACAAAGTCAGATATTTCAAGTTACAAGACCTGGCATTACACACAAACCTGTAAGTTGGACAATCTTGCCATGTAAGCTTTCTTAAAGGAAACCGGGTCTTCTTAAAACAAGCATGCAAAAAACGTGCCTCTAGGCTCCTATTATTTTCTTTGCAACCCTCAGGACTCCTCTTGGGTGGGTGGGTGGGTGGGTGGGGCCAAAACTGGCAGCCTTTTTGGTGTGCTTGGGAGGTTGGGGTGTGTGTTAAAGGGTAAAAAGGGCACCTAAGCCTTGCAGAGACTTACAGTGCCCGTTTCACCCCTTACAAATCCCAACCGCACCCCAAAATCAGGTCCTGGCCCTCCCATTTTTGAACTGCTCCATCAATATGGCACAAAGCACGATGCAGCCCTTGAGCCAAAAGTACTTGCATTCCCTCGTCTTAAGAGCCAACCACATGCAAATGCCTTAAAATGACTCAATTTTTCAAGTTCTCCCTGCTCGGTTTTAACTTCTTTTTCTCCTAGGCTTTTTCTAGCTCAGTGGAGGGACAGCTCTGTCTGTTACAAGAATTGGGTAACATTTAATACTTCAGGATATAAATTCACTCTTTGTTTCAAGTTCCTCAGTTACACACAGCCTTTGTGTTCCCTGCTGATAAGAAGCTCCTAGAAATATTTCTATCGCTTGCCTCTTTAAAAATGGCATCAGGGACTTAGGATAAGGGGAAGGAGGGATATGCAGCCATTAAAGCTCCAGCTGTACTAAGAGATCCCGATTCCACTGGGACTTCAACCAGTCTTTCCAAGCATGTAACAAAAAATGCACTACATGTTTATTTAACATATCTGAGTTTTGGATAAAACAGCTGCTTGCTTTGTTAGCAGGTTATCAAACTGCAAAGCTAAGTCATTCTCACAACAGCATGCATAGGTGTATTACTTTAATTGTTCCTCCCTGGAGCATCGGCATAATTATTTAATCATGTTTAAGGGGATGTCAGGCTCTTCTCATACTTTCTTAAATGGATACATGATCACTTCCAGTTTCCCAGATGCTTCTTCCCAGCTTATTTCTCTCTGCCAGGAAATCTCTTCAAATATAAACTGAATTGGTTCTCCTTCTCTGCTGTCAATCACGTTCCCATTTTCATCATGAATCACTGAAGGGGTAGATGGTCCCAGAGACTCCAGTTCCATCTGCAAAACAACAAGGAATAAGACACTTTCGGGATACCAAAGCCGACAACGTTAAAAAGAATTTCCCACAAAAGCTGCGCTACACACTCTCTCCTCTCCTAGAACAGTTTCTCCCACCATCATTCTCTAAATATGTTGGACCTCAACTTCCATGATCCCCAACCAAAGCCCAGGCTGGGTGGAATATGATGGGAGTTAAAATCCAACACATATGGTGGTGTTAGGTTGGAGAAGGCTGGGATGGTACTTGGTCCAATGAAGAAGATTTTGGTTGCATTTGTCTATCACCTCACCTGGAAGCTTGTTCCAGTGAAGCTGATTTTATTCTGAGCTTTTACTTAATTTACATAGCATCCCATCTCCACAAGAGATGACAAAGAAAGCATTATAACAAGGTAAGTGCAGTACAATAATGGTGAAGTGACAAAAAACACCAAACTATTTGTCAAGTGAATAAACAATCCAGCATTGATAATAATGTTCCTCTGTGTCCCAGCTGTGAAGGAGGCCTGGTTAATGGAGACAATAGAAAGGGTCTTTTGGTGGCTGCATCTAAACTGTAAAACTCCCCGCCTCTGACGGCCTTTTAGTGGTTGGTGAAGACCTTTATATTTAGAGAAGCATTTACATAAACCTTACTTAATGTTTCATTTTAGCTCTATATCTGCCTGCTTTTACCCTTTGTCTTTATATTTGCAACTGTACTTGAGAATTGTCATAATTACAACTTTCATTCCATCTCAAGAGGCTACTGCATTTAGTGAGCACAGGCAGCACAGATGGGAAGCAAAAGCAGATCAGCAATTCTAAATCATTAATGATTTAGAACCGAGTACATGTGGAAGCTCAGAACATGGGTTGGTTGAATTAAGCTAGGAAATTAACCTGCCTCTCTATATGAAACCAGTGGGAGAGGACATCCTTCAGTTTGGAATGAGGCATCATCACCCTGCTGATGACACTCACTTTTATATCCCCGCTCCAGGCTGGATTGGAAATGCTATGGAGATCCTTATCAGGCATCTGGAGACTGCAAGGGACTGGTTGGAACAAAATAAACTGATACTGAATCCCAGCAAGATAGGGATATTGTTTATCCAGAACTAACTCGGCTTGGTTCTGGGGATAGATCTGGATAGGACCGCACTTCCCCCTGAAGGAGTGGGGCTATAACTTGGGGGTTCTCCTGGACTTACAGCTCCCATTAGAGCATCAGATGAAGACCTTGCCAAAGGAGCCTTTGCCCAACTTAGGCTGGTGCACCAGTTGCAAGCCTTCCTGGACTGGGAAGCCTGGAGATGGTGACTCAGTCCTTTATTGCTATGCATTTAAATTACTGTAACACACTTGATATGGGTCTCCCTTTGAAGATGACTCAAAAGTTATAGTTGCAGCTGTAGATACAGAATGCAATGGCCAAACTGCTGGCAGGGGAGACTCACAATTATAACACAGTGCCAATACCTTGGCCACCAATAGGTTTCCAAGCCAATTCCAAGTCCTGGTTATAACCTAAGAAACCCAACATGGTACTTCTCTTAGGGGCCATGTCCTCCCAATAGATTTTTCCCATCCTGTACGGTCAACTTAGGAAGGGATGCTTAGAGTCCTAATCCCTCAAGAGGTACGGCAAACATTGACCCAAAGATGGCCTTCGTTGTTGTGGTCCCGCTGTTTTGGAACAACAAGGTGCAACAACATGCACCTGACCCTCTTGGCATTGGCCTTCTGCAGGTGATTTCATTAACTGGGCTTTTGAAGCTCAGTGGTGAGGTTGGGCTACTGTATTTGGCTGTGATTTTATTTTGTGGGTTAGAATTTTGTATGGGTTAGGTCAGGTAAAGACTTAGCAAATGCATTCACAAAAAGTGATAGCTTGTCTCCTATGGAAACCCAGCCCATTTGATTGACTTATAATTTAATGAATTTTACAAACCCAGAACATGGGTTATTTCAGTAGCTACACTAAACATAAGTCTAAGTGCAGCCACTATGTGACAGCTGGAACAGAACTCTCGAATTTCTTAACCAGCATTTTCTGGAAAGGTGGTCAAGACTAGATTGGAAAAAATTGAATGTCCTCATTGTTAACTGAAAAAGAAGAAACAAGAAGGTCTATATGTGTACATGGAGGATTAGTCCATGTAAGATTCTTGCTACAGACCTGAGGTAAGTATCCTATATCCACCTCCATGTTGCTGCTCTCTAAGGCACCGTATAGCCATTCCATATCTACATTGAGAGACCTGTTGAAAAAAAATTGGCATCATTAGAAATGTGAAAACTATATTCAGAAAGACCAGAAGCTTTCATTCATATGAAACAGGGTACACATGAGAAAGGGAAGAGGGCAATTACCAGACACAGCATTCAGAAGTATATGAAATACACTGACAGCAAGACAAGCTCCTGTTAAGTAAATTGTTGCAACTTGCCTGAAAGGCTAACAGTCATGCGGATATTCCAGAATCTGATCCCTCCCCAAACTTCATCTTCTTTTGGCAAAATGTCAGTGCCAAAGCACATGCTCTACAGACAGGAAGTTCCAGGCTTATCTCCTGGCAACCCCTGGTGGGACTGGAAACATCCTTGACTGACATAGACAGCACCACTGCCAATGTTGATAAGACCACTCAGTTGCCTGACTGAGTGGTTAGCTTCATGCCACATGCTACCATAATGTGGTTTATTTGATTTTGGCTTAGCACATGATATACATTCAGCCACTGTGTCTTTTTAAGAAAACATGACAACATAAACTATATGTTGGTCACTCTAAGGCAGTGAACTCTGATCAAAAGAAGATCACAGAACAGAGCCTCCTAGCTCAGTTGGGAAGTGATAATCTTTTGGCCTTAAGCTTGCTAAGAACTGAAATTAAACCAGGCCTATTCTGGATCTGAAAATAAATTACACCCAAATGCTTATTGCAAACTGTCTTAAAGTAGAAGAATGTTAATTTGTTAATGATGTATTAAGTGTGCATGCTTTGAACCTGAAGCCAACTGCAAGCTTGCTTCTTGATCAGTAGTACTGCAAACTGGAGACGCTTACCTGTTATTAGGGACAAACAGCTTGAACTCTCGAACATGGGAGGAGTCCTTTGAGAGGACAATGTAGCCTGTGAATTGGGCAGGAGAAAACCAGAATGGGAAATCTGGAGGCTCATTCAGTTGGAACTCCGCATGGATTCTGAAACCAAAAAGAGCAATCAGCCAATGTAGTCCTAATGAAGCCAAGCACTTTATTCTCACAAAGCTTATCCCCCCACCCACCAAATAAAGAAGGTGGTATGACTGCATTCACACAACACAGTAAGCCAGGAGAATTCTGGCTTACTATAAACGAGCAAGAATGAAGTGGCTAAACAACAGTGGAAGCTCCTTACATGATTCGTTTACCGAGACACGTAAACTAGGAGCTCTGGTTTCTTCCCTATCTACGTACGCCTGAATCAGAAGCTGTGGTTGAGCTCTACATAGATAAGTTCTTGAATACCAGACAGACACTTCCAATGATCCCAAACTAGGTATGGACCATGCTACTTTGGGGCTTAGACAGCTGCACAAGCTTCCAATTTGCCTCTATGGTAAATTCCCAGCATTGTCATTGACGCTGAACAACACTGTGATTTTGACAGGGTGGGATTTTCTGCCCCCCATACAAACAACATTGCTGGTATTTCTCCCCTTCAAAATACAGAGGAAGAGCTTTGCCCTTCAGTAGGCTTTTTAAAGCTCCTACTCTGCACTGTGTGTATTTAAAACTGATTGTGTTTTATTATTTTAATTTGCATGGAATTGCTAGTACCTGTGGGGACCCAAAATTGAATGAAAATGTTTCTATATACAGGTGAAACTCAAAAAATTAGAATATCGTGCAAATGTTCATTTATGTCAGTATGGCAACTCAAAAGGTGAAACCAATATATGAGATAGACGCATTACATGCAAAGCGAGATATGTCAAGCCTTACTTTGGTATAATTGTGATGATTATGGCGTACAGCTTATGAAAACCCCAAATTCACAATCTCAGCAAATTAGAATATTACATGACATCAATAACACAAGGATTGGAAATAGAACAATATCGGACCTCTGCAAAGTATAAGCATGCATATGTACTCAGTACTTGGTTTGGGCCCCTTTTGCAGCAATGACTGCCGCAATGCGGCGTGGCATGGATGCTATCAGCCTGTGGCACTGCTGAGGTGTAATGGAAGACCAGGATGCTTCAATAGCGGCCTTCAGCTCTGCTGCATTGTTCGGTCTCATGTCCCTCATCTTTCTCTTGGCAATGCCCTATAGATTCTCTATGGGGTTCAGGTCAGGCGAGTTTGCTGGCCAATCAAGCACAGTAATCCCATGGTCATTGAACCAGGTTTTGGTACTTTTGGCAGTGTGGGCAGGTGCCAAGTCCTGCTGGAAAATGAAGTCAGCATCCCCATAAAGCTCGTCTGCGGAAGGAAGCATGAAGTGCTCCAAAATCTCCTGGTAGACGGCTGCGTTGACCCTGGACTTAATGAAGCACAGTGGACCAACACCAGCAGATGACATGGCTCCCCAAATCAACACAGACTGGAAACTTCACACTGGACTTCAAGCATCGTGCATTGTGTGCCTCTCCATTCTTCCTCCAGACTCTGGGTCCTTGGTTCCCAAATGAGATGCAAAAGTTGCTCTCATCAGAAAAGAGGACTTTGGACCACTGGGCAACAGACCAGTTCTTTTTTTCTGTAGCCCAGGTAAGACGCTTCTGACGTTGTTTGTTGTTCAGGAGCGGCTTGACAAGAGGAATACGACATTTGAAGCCCATGTCCAGGATCCGTCTGTGTGTGGTGGCTCTTGATGCACTAACTCCAGCCTCAGTCCACTCCTTGTGAAAGTCCCCAACACTTTTGAATGGCCTTTTCCTGACAATCCTCTCCAGGCTGCGGTCATCCCTGCTGCTTGTGCACCTTTTTCTACCACACTTTCCCTTCCACATAACCTTCTATTGATGTGCTTTGATACAACACTTTGGGAACATCCAACTTCTTTTGCAATGACCTTTTGGGGCTTTCCCTCCTTATGGAGGGTGTCAATGATGGTTTTCTGCACAACTGTCAGGTCAGCAGTCTTTCCCATGCTTGTGATTCCTACTGAACCAGCCTGAGAGACCATTTAAAGGCTCAGGAACCCTTTGCAGGTGTTATGGATTCGTTAGCTGATTAGAGTGGGACACTTTGAGCCTAGAATATCGAACCTTTTCACGCTATTCTAATTTTCTGAGATTGTGAATTTGGGGTTTTCATAAGCTGTACACCATAATCATCACAATTATACCAAAGTAAGGCTTGACATATCTCGCTTTGCATGTAATGCGTCTATCTCATATATTGGTTTCACCTTTTGAGTTGCCATACTGACATAAATGAACATTTGCACGATATTCTAATTTTTTGAGTTTCACCTGTAAAACACATAATTGCTATCCTGAGTTTTCTTTCCATTTTTAACAGTGTATTAACTATTACGCAGAGTTCTATCTTTCACTGATGAAATGTTAGCCCTCTGTTAGGCATTTTCTGAGTTATAAACTGCACTGTCTTCTTCTCATCATTCATTTAGCTTGATCTACTGTGGAGAAAGATTTACAAGCTGCAAGTGCAAATTCACTCAGTTCCAGGAATTATAGATGAACACAGGACTTCCTGAGGAATGTGCAACAAAGCCACTGTCATCTACCAACCATTGCAAAAATGACAAGGTCATACATCTCATGCTCCTCTTGCTTAGCTATACTAGATCTAAGTGACTGAATGATGGTTCCTGCTTTCTAGGAAGTGGGAAAGTGATTGGTTCTTTAGCTCAGTGCTGTTGGCTGGACAATGACTGGCACTCTCCTGAGTATCTGGCTGGAGTTTTTGACAGACCCTTTGGAGATGCCAAGGAGTGAACTAGAGTCCATTTACATGCAAAGCAGGTTGGCCAGATACTCAGCTCAGAGGGTAATCATCAGGTGATCAATTTCATTGGCACATGAAAAGTTCCTTGCCTATCACATGGGAACGGCTTATCTGCACTAATAAGCATCAGAAGATTCAAATAATCAAAATGAGTGCATGACAATTCCTACAAGGTGTTTAGAACAACCTTTCCCCTGTTGAGGAACTGGTGGGCAAGGACAATTATTCTCAATCTGACTACCAGCAACAGAAGGCTTTTAAATACAGGGTCTTTAAATGGCATTGGGGGAGGAATACCGCATCCCAACAAGTCAGTCTGTTCCAAACAAAGAAATGGGGCGGGGGGGAGACAAAAGCTAAATTTAAACTAAAATTTAACCAACTGGACCTTCTTTATAATTTATAATTACATTTTTAGACCCTTAAACATTGAAGCCTCACAGCAATTTTAATAAAACATAAAACAAGAACAGATCAAAAACTTTAAGATACTTATATCTATCTACAATGAAAAGCAATTATAATGTGTTTTTAAGGCCTTTTTAAATGCCAGCAAGGCCATCAGTTCTCCGTGTGACAGGAAAGGCATTCCAGAGAACATGGATGGCCAAATTCAGCTTGGCCACAACTTTGGAAAAGGGCCAGCTCATGAAGCAAGGTCATGGAGTCACGTACATAACCTGCACCCCTCGAAGTCTTTCCTTCAGATAGTTCTAAGCAACAGGATGAAAATGTCTCCCACCTGCTGCTGTACCCAACATGCTTCCTGCTCACACCTACCCATACATACTTGCACACCCTCCCCTCCCCACCCCCCAAACTGAATGGAAACTCTCTTCTCTTGGGGGACTGTACCTGAAGGCTATCTTATAGTAGAACTCAGCAACAGCTTGAATGCAGGCCACCGCTCCCTGAGGAGCAAAACGAGTTTTCACAAATGGCCGTGGGTGGAACATACTCAAGAGCTTGTGAATGATGATCTACAGGAAAAGAGGCAGAGAGGAATGGCCAGAAAATGTCAACCACTGAAACTACGAGCCAAGAATCACAGAATCTCAGGACTGCAAAGCATCCCTACTGCCTGCATTCTGAGATAACAATCTTGAATTTTCTTTGGTGTACATTCCCCTTCAGGTACTTGAAAAGAGCTATTAAATCTCCCCTCGCATTGTCTTTCTGCAAGAGGAAACATACGCAGTTGCCTCAATTTCTCCTCGCCAGAGAAAAAATTCCCTTCTGAGATATGGTTCAACAATCAGCACCTTAGATCTTGCTCTCTCTCCTGTTTCTTTGCTCCTTTCAATAATTTATAGTCCCTGTTACAATGAATATTTGTTATAGTAATCACAGTGTTTTGGGTCTTTAATACACCTTATCCAATATTCCAATGGGCAGCTGCCAAAGACTGGAAATTGATCTGCCCATTTGCACTGCATTTCTATTTTGTGCTCTATCGATCAGCAACATTTCTTTCAGACTATGATTCAGAAAGTACTGCACTAAAATATCATTGCTTCCTCTCCCCCACCTTTCCAAAGCCTTCCCCTCAAGTCAGTCTTGCAGGGATTGGATTTAATGAATCACCCTGTACCCCAGTGTTTCTCAGTCTCAGTGACTTTCAGTCCTGTGGACTTCACCTCCCAGAATTCCCCAGCCAGCATGTCCACAGGTCTGTGGCTGAGACTGAGAAACACTGTTATACAAACAGAGTCCAAGAATTATAGGTATTTAACTCCAGCTCCTAATAAACAGAATTAAAGGTGTACAACTACCCCTTTCATAAGAACCAACCACCTCGTCATTGTATCAAATTCAAGATAACTTTACTCAACAATTGCAAAGATGATTAAAATTCTCTGCACAAAGCCCTGGAAACATGTTATGGAATTACTCCTAATGAGGAAGCACAACACTTACCTCCTTGCCCTTGGGAGGTGGAGGGTAGAAGCGGTTATTGGGAAGGTACCCCGTAAAGATGTTCAGTTCACTGGGAATTATCCACCAGGGGTCAGCGAGTTCCACCTTATTCTTTGGGGGAAGAAAGGCCTTGAATTGTTGGGCAAACATCATGCCGAGAGGTGAAGCAGGAGCTGTCCAGTTGCGGAGCCCAGAAAAGGCCACATGGGAAATCTGAAGAAACAAGAAGGCCTATTAATAAGCAAACCTAGTTTTTAGAGATTAGTGTTTTGAAATGTACTGTAAAAGTATCTGGAAAACTTTTCAGAGTTTTGAAAGGGGCCTTCCCCCCCTCCAATATGGCCCCTTTTTGATACACATACAAGTAGTCCTCAACTTACGATGGCAATTGGGACCAGAATATCCAGTGCTAAGCAATGCAGTCATAAAGCTCGATCACATTGCTTAGCGATGGCAATCCCTGCAGTCCTGGTTGCTGTCATTAACTGAATCCCATAGTCGTTAGATGAAGCAACTTTGGGTTGGGGAGGATGGGTGGGGGTGTGTGAGTGGCCGGTGCAGCATGAGTGCAGAGGGGCTGGGGAAGGGTGCGTAGGTGAGGGAGACTTACCTCAGGGACTTGTAATCTTCCCTGCTGGCTTCCCTTTTGCCTTTCTGGGGAAGCTGGCATGGAAGGTTGCAAATGGTGATCATGTGATCGTGGGGCACTTGGCAACTGGTCGTAAGTGTGAATGGGTTGCCAAGCACCCAGATCACAATCACATGACTGTGGGGGTGCTGGGATGGCCACAACTTTGAGGACTGGTTGTAAGTCTCCTTTTTCAACACTGTCGTAACTTTGAAAGGTCACTGAATGAATGGTCATAAGTCGAGGACTACCAGTAGTTTAAAAAATTATATGCCACATGTTTTTATTTTGTGGCTCTAGATTATATTTTGGACTGTAAATTCCAGTTTTCCTAGACAAATAGGCAACACAGGCAATTACAGGTCCACCAAATTTGGAGAATTCTACACTATCCAGGAATATACTTGGACAACAAGATAACTGATAAAGATAGTGTATCACCAAATGCATCACTGCACCCTACATATTTGCCTAAACATGGCTAAGAAACAACCCCCAGAAGATTATTCTGAGCTTACTCTATTGTCTGCAGGATACTTCTATAAACATTTCTATAAATAGACCTAAAATGCATCACGGAAACACTCTCTAATTTGTCGCTCCTATCGCTCCTAGAAGGAACCTAGAGTTAGTAAGCCAGGAGTTTTGCTGATCTACCCAACAGTGCCTGTACCACCTACCCAAAACTAAAATAAAACAAAGTGCAACAGTAACTGTTCATTTTTGCTGAACTTGTGCCAATCAGGCAGGCAGGGACCATTAAAAAAAAGTGTGCTAAACTGTTGTTTGAAATTGCTGAGCAGATGGAGAGGCAGTCCAGACTAGCTAGAATCTAACAGACACAATCTTTCACAGTCTACTAACTTTTTAGGCTGTCCTACACCCATCTGATGCTCCCACCCCACCTTTGTAGATTCTTACTCTTTATATTTTTTGCATGTTTCTTATACATATTCTTAGTTTTAAATTTACACATATTTTATGCCTTCTATGTATTTTTACATTTTCACCTTTTTATATCTTTTATGTATCTTTTAACATATTTTATATTTTTATGCTCCTTTTTCATGATGGCTCCAGGCCCCCTTATGCTGGTCGACGACCAGAATAAAGACCAACTGACTGAATGACTGGATTCACAGAGCCGCTGTGAATGAAACTGTCTCCCCCACATCTGTTTGCAGCTGCAGTATTTTCAATAGTTGTGCTACTCACGCCAAGAAAGCCATCTTTGCTTTTTGTCATTGTGTCCATTAGCAGAGGCTGGAATTTTGCAAGGATAGAAAGAGTCTCCCCATTGGGATCTATCACCTCTTCTTCCTCAGCGCCAGACACAGGAGCAATGCCTGAATGGAGCAGCAGCAACAACAACAAAATGTTAATGTACATAAATATGGTATTGGGGACCAAGAATTCCTAAGAAATCTGCATGAAACAGGTGATGCAGAGTGGGAAAAGTGTCTCAGTAAGAATGAAGATAATACTGGTGTTGTGTTTTTATGGTATATTATATCCTTCACAGACCCAATGGTGTTTTCTATACTGTAGTCCAGTGTTTCTCAACCTTAGCCTAAGATGTGTGGACTTCAACTCCCAGAATTCCCCAGCCAGCATGCTGGCTGGGGAATTCTGGGAGTTGAAGTCCACACATCTTAAAGTTGCTAAGGTTGAGAAACACTGCTGTAGTCTGATCTTAACAGTTAAGTAACATTTAGAAAAAGAATTGACATCCTTTTTAGGAATTGAATGCCACTGAACAAAATGTCTGAAATTTTCTCATCATCAAATCTCATAAGATTCATTCATTCATTCATTCATTCATTCATTCATTCATTCATTCATTCATTCATTCATTCAATATAGATGCCCATCTCAGACCAGTGACTCTGGGTAGCTAACAATAATAAAAACAGGCAACACTTAAAATAGTACAGAAAATTAAATATAAATATAAATAAAGCCAAGAGATCTTTAAAAAATGTCAGTATCAGCACAACCATGAAATGGGGCCCTTTGCACACTCAGGGCCCCAGGCCCAGGCATAAAGCCAGGTCTTCAAGGCCTTCCGAAAAGCCAAAAGAGTCAGGGCCATCCTAATCTCAGCAGGGAAGATGTTCCAGAGGGTAGGCGCCACAATGGAAAAGGCACGTCTCCTGGTCCCCGCCAGCCGACATTCCTTGGCTGACAGAACCTGGAACATGCCCATCCTGCCGGACCAGACTGGACGGGTAGAAACAACTGGGAAAAGACGGTCCCTCAGGTAACCCATTTTCAGTAATTCCATTCCTAAAACTTAATTCAAAAATATTGCGACCCTAAAAGATTTGGGCCCTTATTCTCATTCTCTTTCTCCTACTGAGTTACTACTTTCTTTAGCGAAATAAATGTATTATGTACAATAACTCATTGCTGTACCACAGTGCAGCTGATCGATATATACTCTGTCACAGGAAATCTGCAATAGCAGTTATTACCCAATCTAGAATGGCTGAAATGTATATATAATTCACCTAGATAGCATCCTTTATGTGAGAGGACGGGTACAAAGGATTATGTGATCGTTGATTTTATTCCTTCTATCTGCTCTTTCTAGGCTTTACCAAGTAGCTGGTACCAATGCTGAGAAACGTTGTTCCAAGTCTTTTAAACTGCCAGGCTCTTAAAAATTACACTAACTGCACTCATGAACATACTGACTCATTAAACTTGTTCTACCATTAACTACCAAAATTCCTGTGACAGATTACAATAAAAATATTAAAGCTAAAATTAAAGCTACGGGTATTAACATTAACTATTAAAATAAAAACAAGGAAAGTAAGCAGGTAAGCCTACTCAAAAAGCCAACAAAACGTTAATCTCAATTCGGCAGGTGTGCATTCCAAAGAATTGAGGCCACTACCAAAAAAGCTTGCTCCAAATTATGACGACTGCCCTTTCTCGATTTGCAATATAATACAATTATATTTACCCTGTCATGACAGTACCACCAGAAGCACACAATGCATTACATGTAGTACATATGGATTGCTAACTATGCATTTGGGAAGCTATCACCTTACACTGTCACAACCACCACCACCACGAAGCCTGGAATTATATACAAAAGGAGATCCAGAGCTCAACAATTCTACCTCCATGCACCAGGTGGCAGCAACAGACCATCAATAATTGACGTAGGTGCTTCAGATGGATTGCAAAATTATTACTGCTCCACAGTAAGAGGAGCTGTTGGAGCAAAGATGGTCACCCAAAGGCCTAAGGACTTCCTCCTATCTCTTCTATGATTCCAGCCAAGTGAGCCCCTTCCACCTTGCCCCACATCAAGATGAAAGATGGTAATTATTTGGTATGAGAGGGGATTCACTGGGGACCATTCCCTCCAAAGTATGCAAAGAAGTGGGTAGTGCCAGCACAAAAATTAAATTAACTGAATGTAAAAGTAATTAAAATGTAATCAATTAATGAAATACCAGTAAATGATTATTCTCAGGTAGTTCATAATTCTGTTAATAATCTTTACAGGAAGTTCTGGAGGCCCTGCAGGTCACCCCCAAGGGTTTGCAGGAAGGAGAAGGTCTCAGGTTGTGCACTCTTGATTTGTGGCTTACAATGTATGTGAACCAAGCCACTATAGTTTGCTCAGCAAGTTATGATTAAAATAAGTCACAACTGAGCATAGTGTCTGAATCCAGCCAAAATGAGGAGGAGGCTATTCCATGACCAGGGAGGCTGGTAAGGTTTTGATTCTCAGGCTAGAGAAGCTGGGGACCACTGTGCTAGGGCAGTACAAGATTCCTAAGAAGAGAACAGCTGAAAAGATTACAGACCCTTTCTAGTTTCCCAGTCAGCTTGATCTCCCTACAGATATGCAAAGGACAAGCATAGGCCAATCCCTTCCTTCCTGTAAGAGCAACCAGATGCATTGCTCAAGCAGATATATCAGCAAGACAGTCATAAGTAATCTGTAGATAGAAGTCTTGCCATTTTTATGCTGTATGCAGAGATTTTTGAGAACAGAGCAGCCCACTTGCATCTCACCATAGACAGCTCTTTGATCACATGACGGCAGAGCTGTGTCTGAATCCCTTTTAAGCCCTAGCCAAAGCCATAGTGTACAATTTTGCAAGTCCGACGATGGGAATGGCAGCTTTACAAAAAATTGTCCTTGGTGAGAACAGCATCTGGCACATAATCCTTTCAGAAAACACAGAGAGCTCATTGCTTTGTAAATCAAACTGAGCTGAGGAAAAAGCTGTGGACAATTCTCTCACACACATGTACATGCGCATATAAGGATTGTCAGTTTTTATGTATGCATGATGGGTTTACAAGAAGTATTTTCCCCAAAAGACACCGAAAGGCAGGTCATTAATATATCCAAAATTCAAGATGGAATATTTTTTTACAGTCTCTGAAAAAATCATGAGCTTTTATGGGCCACCATGCAGCTCCTGGTACCTAATCCAGCTGCACTAGCTATTTTATGGTAAGGCTGCTGCAGAAGAAAAGTGGCCATTTGCCAAGAAATGAAAAGAGAACAAGGTAAGCTGGGATAACAGGAAGCATACTGGGCCAATGAGTGTTTTGTGATTATTATGGCAGCCATGGTGAGAACAGTCCCCTCAGGGATGCCATTTTGAGAAAGCACCCACCACATGTTCTCAAAAATCTGAATTTTTTAAGGGCAGGTGACAACAGCACCACTACTGAAAAAATAAAATCAGTGGGAGAAATCCCTCCTGGGGGATCTTTCCTTGTGAATTAATGGAAGAACTGTACAGGAAATCAGGGAAGCTACAGAAAACATGAGATCACTTTACAATGAAAGACAAGTCATTCCCACATACAGACACTCCTTAGCCACTTCATAACTAAGTAAGTGCAAAAACAGCACACTTAAGCCATGAGGAAAAAACAGTCTAAAATGTCTTTGCAGGGCACCAATATTTAATAATTATTTGTGTTCTCAAATACTTACCGGTCAGTTTCTCTGCAATTGGCTTGAATTCCTCAGGGCTGATGTACAAATCGTTGTTAGTATCCAGGGAAGAGAAGAGGAAAAGACCCTCATTCCCCAGAGATTTCAGGGCTGTTTCCTAAGTAGGAAGGAACAGGGATTCTTTAAGACATACATTCATGAAATGAAGTTCAAATTAACCATCTGTCCCATCACCCTAGCTGGTTACTTGATATGCAGCTGGGCAGGTAAGAAGCTCCTCTTTCGGACAAATGAAATGAGCAGACAGATCATTACATCAAAATAGACAGAATGCAGAGGAGCTGGAAGCAGATTTCCCAATTTGGTATTGTAACCTTAAAAAAACTCCATGGGGGAAAGGGCTCAATTTTGATGGAAGCAATCAGAGATGCTGAAAGAAGGTATGCTTCTTCATGCTGTAGTTGTAGGCTAGACTGGAAAAGAAACTGCAAACCATTTCTGTAATAGTGCCAAGAAAACTGTATTGATGCAGCATAGCTCAACTTGATATCTACTCTTTTAATAGATTTTTAAATACCCCGTCTGTAAGCCAGCCTTCCCCTACCTGGAACCCTCCAGTTGTGTTAGACTTCATCTGTGAATATTATGACAGTTGGTCCAATACACCGAAGGAACACCAGTTTGAAGAAGGAAGCCCCATTAGTTCTGCTTGTGAAAAATACATGTGTCATCTTCCTTTTCCTTTCTGGCACAGAGAACAAAAACCTTCACCCAGCAGGACTAACATCACAGGAGTGAATTATGTCAGGAAAATGTGAAGAGAAGAAAGAACTAATTTCCTCTTTCATTTTCACTCTTCTAAGGCAAAGCCTTCTCACACTAACTTTTCAGAAAATAGACTCCAAACTGGAGATTCATGATTGCGCATGGCACCTGTTTTAGTCTTGAGGAGGGGCAAACTATAAATAGGCTGATGTGCTATAGAAGCTAAGTTTACATGATGAGATCTAAAGATAATTACCTCCCTGCCATTTGCTAGAATAGCAGGCATAAAAAGCTTATGGCTGTTACCAAATTTGCCTAGCAAATGCACTTAACTGAAGAGAACTTACTTTCATAACTGCATTTAGAACTGAACTGGAAGGCAAGCAAGAAGACACTGGCCCCCTCCTTTTGTGAAAAGGTTTACTGTTCACAAGGAATTTGGGCCCTTCAGGTAGCTCTCAGGCCTGAGGTTATGGTTAGTGAACCACGGATATTTATTTGTGCTCCGATAGCAGAGATTACATAATCAACCAAGTACATGGCCAGGGAAATTATATGTACAAGGTTCTAAAATATGGCAGAAGACATTTCCAAATTAAAGCAATGCTCTCCCTACAAATGCAGAAGGCGTAGACTGCCTAATTTCAACAGAACCTGATTGGATTATCCCTGTCCAGCAATGGAACATTCTTAGATGGCTCCACTGTAACTGATATTCCGCTCTCTCCGTGGGGTTTGTATATTTTAAAATCTAAATTTTTAAAAATCTGTGATAATGTTTTTATTTTAATCATAACTTTTTATCGTTTTATAATGCTTGTTTTTTTATTTAATTGTTGTATGCCACCCAGAGTCACTTTGTGTGAGATGGGCAGCTATATAAATGTGACATATAAATTAAATAAAATAAATAAAATAAACATGGCTGAAGCCACAGATGTAAAAATGGAAGAGGGTTAACACTTCAAGAAATGCACTGCCAAAAAAAAAAAATCCCAATTCTGTTAACTTATCCCAATATTGTCACTTCAGTAAAGTCGTACCAGTGGGCAACTTACAGCTCATGAGCCACAAGGGTCCCCCCTCAACCATTTCCGTGTCTCTGTGAACCATCCAAGACCAAGCTCCCAAAATTCAGCAGTAAAACACTGATTTTCTGCAGCACAATTTTTAGGATGCGGAGCCACACATAATATATATTACACTATATTTTACACACACGTATTTTATATATACACAGACATAGATAGATAGATAGATAGAGAACATGTCTCATGTTCCTTCATGATCTGTTTTGAGAAGATTTCCTATCCTAAAAGGCATTTGCTTTATAAACAAAAATAGACAATTAATTTGAATTTTTTATCAGCACAATTAGCTGCTAATGGACTGTTGAAATTATACTGGCATATACAGTGGTACCTCGGTTCACAAACTTAATTCGTTCCGCAACTCTGGTCGCGAACTGAATTGGTCGTGAACCGAATCAAATTTTCCCATAAGGTTCAATGTAAATACAGTTAATCCGTTCTGACCCCTACGAATTTGGTCGCCAACCGATTTTTGATCGCGTCCCGAATCAAATTTCCCTATAAGGTTCAATGTAATTACGGTTAATCCGTTCTGAACCATATGTTGTTGTTTTTTAAAACCACAGAAATATGACACAAAGTACAGTACGAAGAGAGAGAAAGCTAACCTTGCTCGATGCGACTTCTGGCGTGGAGTACAGGAAGGCGGGTGGGGAGGCGGTTACTGCTTGGAGGGAGAGTCCCCCTCCCTACAGGAAGCCGCGACCACGTGTCATGGGAGGGAAAATGGCCGTGGATCCTGTTCGTCACCCGATGCGGAGTTTGCGAACGGAGGCAAAATTTTGTGACCGGAGCTGTTTGTGAACTGAATTGTTCGTGAACAGAAGCGTTCATGAACCGAGGTACCACTGTATTATCATTCTGTGTGATGCGATACAATGCACTCTCCCTGTATTTATCCTACTGTCACTTTATTTCTGGTGAATTGTTTTGACACAAACTAAGAATAAACTGGTCACCATACAAAAGAGGAGGAATCTGTATTATAACAAGTCAAACTCTTGGCTCAGTGTTTTCTGTGGTACGGGGGCTTCAGTATAATTTCATAAAGCCCTTGGCCTAACTTCACAGCCCTTCAGCAAATGAGAGAGGGAGAGGGGGAGAGAGGGAGGGGGGAGAGGGAAAGAGAATAGCCCTTCCAATAGATTTCTCTTGAGGGAATGTAGCCCTAGAATGAAAAGGTTGCCCACCTCTGGATTTTCCCAGCCCGCTTGGGTATGGATGGAATCAAACCTGCAACTGTCTATATGCAAAGCTTGTGCTCTACCACTGACCTACAACTGGTCTCCTCAGATGCTTGCAAAACCTCTATAGAGGAAGCTGCTTTGTATGCAGTGAGATTATTGGCCCCCAAACATAGTCTATCTCATGGCTGAGATGCAGCAGCTGTTATAAAAATCACAGCTATATTCCCACACCAGCTTCCATTAATTTCTATGAGTCACTTAAGGCAAATGCCCCCAATGGATTGCGTACACAGCGCACATTCCTTCTAACTAAGCTCATTACTGCCTGGACGGCAAAGAATTGCTTAATTCGGGCTGTGTTTTGGAGATGTTAAGAGTACGGGAGACGTGGGTAAATCTTTAGATTAGAAGGAAGGAACTCTACAGTTTTTGGACTTCAACTGAGGGTGATGGATGTTGGAGTCCAACAGTATCTAGTCCAACAAAGAGCTTGGCAACTTTAAGATGTTGTGGACTTCAATTCCCAGGATTCCCCAGCCAGCATAGCTGACTGGGGAATCCCGGGAGTTGAAGTCCACCCATCTTAACGTTGCCAAGGTTGAAAAACACTGGTCTATGTGCTAGCAATCCCAAGTAAGCTTGGAGGGGGCTAGTTTAAACTTTTCTCTGTTATCTATTATGAAGTGCAGGCAGGCCACCTCCATCTCCCTAGTGTGATGTGGCTTCTTCCCTCCGTAGGTTTCTATGCTGCCTGCCACCCCATTAATGTTCCCACAGCTCTGAAGTGCATTTATTTTCCATCTGCTCTCTGCCAATCTAAAAGGATGCTAACGCTGCCTGAAAGCTGCTGCTGTTGTCAATTACGGTCAGGAAAGCACTTAAGTGCCTTGCAGGGCTGATTCAAAAGTAGAAATAGGTTGGCAATGGATCCACAGCTAGGCCTCAGAAGAGATGAAAGCTAAGGAGCTACAAAACCCTGACATCACTAAGCACTTAAGGCCAGGGCATTATTTTAGTGGCACTAGCCCAAGGCTATTTGAAATGCAGTGAGGTACAACCAGTTATCTGTTTGACTGAGCAATGCCATTAAAATGCCTACAAGTATAATAATGTTGTTCAGCAAGTGGGGATGTTGATTTCCCAAATAGGTTTTTTTCCCCCAGAGTATTCCTACTACCTGCAAAATGGTAAGCATCAAAACCTGGAATCTGCAGGCACACCAAGGAGACTTAGAAATAAACAAAATAAAAGCATTATTTCTCTCCAGTCCTAGTAATCTGCATCGGTCTGCATCTATATGTTTGCAAAGAGGCCTCACAAGTTTCACCAGAAAAGCGGGCAGCTTCTGATTATTAATAAGTGGGCTTCACTTTTAACAGATTATGTAAATGTTAGATCATTTATACAATTCTGCATATTTTTTTCCAGTCTCCTTAATGAATACACACATATGTGCAGGCATACACACTCCAGCCTTAGAAAGGTGTTGGATCTACATCAGAAGTACCAACTGTGCCTATCTTCAGCAAAAATGGATGTTTATTGTTCCCCATCTCCAGCCTAGTAGACAGGGAGGAATAATGTTGTCCCTACTGCAGGTTTAGTGGCCTGCAAATTCAGCCACAGATACAGGTCAACAGCTTGGCCACACAGCGTGATTTTGCATGAAGATCATCCTAGTTCAGTCCCCCGGCCTCTCCTGATACACCAAGAAAGACTCCTCAAAAGTACTCAACAGTCACAGGACTCGCTCTCCAAAAGCATTTATTTATCAGCTTTGTGCACCCCTTCAGCCTCCGAGGGACTTACAACCTGCTACAATAAGAGGACTAAAAATCTTACAAAAGCAATGAGTGGAAGATAACCACAACATACTATTCCAACTATAACACAAAAAGGCATGGATATCTGGGGCAGGGGCGGGGGGTTATTCTGCACTCCATTTTGTTTCCAAATGACTTCTGGAAGAGTCAGGGACTGAACTGGGTAAAATCAGGACAAAAAACTAGAAGTGAGTTTATATTAGTTCTATTTAGGAATTAGTTTAGTGAGGATGCTCAAAAGTTATTTATCCCCTGCCCCTCCATTCCAGATCCTCCTTTAAAATATTCTAGGGCTGCAAGGAATCTCATCAACATGTGTGAAGTGCTTCCTTTTCTCTGTCCTGAAATGCCCAACTCTTCAGTTTTATTGTGCCATGAACAGCAGATACACAATGAAAACAATTCTATTAATGCTGCTGAGCCCGAACTAACAATTCCTGCACAGAATTTATTTATTTAAAAGACTTATATGGCCACCCATCTTATGTACATAACCCTGGGCGGCTCACAAAAACAGTAATAAAAACATAAAACATCCTTCAAAAACTCCCAGCACCCCAAGAACAAACACTCCTCCAAACATCAACACTCACATCACACTTCTATGTATAATTATTTCTAGTAAAAAAACACTTCTGAGTTTTATGGGGCTTATTTCCCCAAACAGTACAAGCCTGTGCCCAATTTTTATACAGCTCTTTAGTTGGGAGAAACGCCCTCCAAACTCAACAGGACATTGACTGATTATGTGTCATCAAATTGGTGTCCGATCCCAACAACCACATAGTTCTAGGCCCACCTTAGGCATGAAAGCCAGCTGGGTGACTTTGGGCCAGTCACTCTCATCTCAGCCCAACCCACAGTTATTGTTCTGGGGAAAATAGGAGGCAGGAGTAATAGATACATTTACTGCCTTGCCCCACCCCAACCTACACACACACACACACACACACAAATATAAGGTGGGATAAAATAATAGCAATAACAACAATAATAATAATAATGATTTTCTCTGGGGCAACAGGACACAGGGACACATAATCCTAGCTAAGAGATGCATCCATACAAGATGCTCAACCATCAGATGCAGTTGCACTTATATCTGATCCTGTTTCCCTTGCAGGAAGTGTGTGTGTGAGGCCGAGGCCCTTTTGTGATGGCTCAGGATTGTCCTTTGCACACCCAGAACAGGGTCACTCATTCAATGACCAGGTGAAGTCGGGGCATGGGGATGCAGCCATGCTCCTCCTTGGGACCAAGCCCCTTCTGAACCCCCTTCCAAACTGGGAGTGAAAAGCACGGGTGGGAAGGGCCCCTTCCTCTCTCCCCACTGCCTCGGGAGTAAGCCCCAAAGACCTCAAAAGGTCTGATGAATATCCCCTAGAGACGCCCTGGAAGACCGCAGTCTCAGGGGAGCAAGTCTCCCTGCGCTCCTTGGGGTTACTCCTATTACGATGAGGAGGAGGAGGATGGTTGGCCGCACAGCCAGCCAGATGTTTAGACTGGGTTTGGCATTTTTATCCACCTATCGAGTCCTTCCGTTGTTGTTATTATTCTAAAACTATAATATTATTATTATTCTAAGTCTCCTTGCGCTCCTTGGGGTTAGTTCTATTATTATTACTAATATTAATACCATTATTATCCTCCTTGCACTCCTTGGGGTCAGTTCTATTATCGCCACCATCGCCGTAACCCCACAGGATGGCAGGGCCCCCCTCAACGTCCCGGAGCCCGCAGCTGCCCCCCAACCCCTTGCCCGCCCCGACCCACAGCCCCCCAAGCCCCGACCGCCCTCCGTCTCCCGCTACCTGCCGCCGGGCGGCCTCCGCGTCCCGGTAGTACTTGGCCGCCAGGAGCGCCGCCAGGAAGGCCAGGGCCAGGCCCAGCCGCGGCACCCGGGGAGGCAGCGGCGGCGGCCGCCCAGAACCGCCGCCCCGGGGGGCCTCCGGAGGCGAGGCGGCCTGCGCGGGCGGGCGGCTCTCCTCTTCGCCGCCGCGGGCCATGGCCGCCGCTGCCGGGCTGAGGAGGCGCCGGCTCTCGGTCCCGCCTCGCTCAGGGCGGAGGGAGGCGGCGGCGGCCCCCCACTTCTTTCCCGCCCGCTGAGGCGGCGGCCGCGGCTTTTCGGGGGTCCCTCTGGCGGGAGGAAGCCGCGCCAAGCGGGCGGCGGTTCCGCTGCGGCCTCGAGAGCCCTCGGGCGGCGCGGCGGCAGCGGCGGGACTCCCAGCCGCCCTCTCCCGCGCCGGTCCAGGCGGCCTCCCTCCCTCCTCCTCCTCCCCGCGTCTTCCCACAACCGCCCCGCGAGGTCGGCTGGGCTGGCCCGGAGTTGCCCGGGGACAGGAGCGGGGTCTCATGGCTCGCTGCCCCAGCTTGGCTTTTGTTCCAAGGTAATTCGCCTCGGAAAGAGAGAAGAGACCCCTCCTTCCATAAATTTCCCCACAACAACCCTGTGGGTAGGGTGGGCCGAGGTTGAGACTGGCCCAAAGTCACGCCTGGGCGAATATCCGAAGAAATAGGCATGGAAAGGGCCGCTGCACAGAATTAGTTTGTTCCTATAACATTTTCTTTCTCTTTTAAATATTTCAGGTTCCAGGCCATCGGGCTCCATAGCAACTGGCTTACAGCTAAAAACACATTAAAAGAAAAAGGTCTATCAACAAAAAAATAAAAATAAAATATAAACAGCACTGTATTGAAACAATACAGTGTATCCAGGTTTATAACAACATAATAAAAAATAAAATGACATCCAGAAACAAACAGACACAAAAGATAATCAACCAGAGACAAAACCTAAGGAACCAAACAGCAAAGAAAAAAAAACTTAGAAGGGCCTCAACCACCATCTTAACTCACAGCCTAGGAAATTTCAGTATATATACTGAATAGCTACCTACTTAACTTAAATCGTCCCCAACTATCTATATCTATCTACAGTAATTTCTTTGTTGTGAGCCACCCAGAGTCATTGAGAGTTAGGTGGCATACAAGTTTAATAAATAAAATCTATATCTGTATCTGTCTTTTTCCATATTATCACTTGAGCATAATCTACCTTTCTAACCAGGTGTCTTGAGTTCAGCTGGGCTCACGCTCCCTAAATGGGTGCAGGATTACACCATCAGGTGTGGACGTAGTAGCCTTTTGACTAAATCTGTGGATCTATCAGTCAGCCTTTCTACTACTGCTGCTACAGTCATTATTATCACAATAATCTGTACATCCCTTTGACAGGGTTGCACTTAAAGAACGGCTTTAATTCCAAGTAATTTGTATAAGATGACTGCACGATTTATTGTGGTTATTGTTGCTGTTTGAGGACTTGCTAATACATAGCTTACCGATAATCTAATTCACCATACTATGAATAGATGATATTCTCCCAATTCTATCTTTGAAATGGCTCTAAAGTACTAGTATTGATCTTCCAACCTTCTAAAATAAGCTGCATGGTATTACTTTATGCTCCATGCTCATTAATGCACAACCAGCCCAGACGATGATGATAAGAGATGGGTATGATCCCTGCAGTAAACTTTCAACTACCCCCCAACTACTACGACATATTATCATCATTACATATTTGATTTATATGGCTGCTCATCTCATCCAAGCAACTGGGCTACTTGCTACAAGTAAAAAGTTAAAAACCAATATACAAACAGAAAAACCATCCATAATCCATTTAAAACAAAAAATTGCTATTAGCTGCAAAATCCATCCTTATACCAGCTCAACACCATTGCCAGACTCCCAGGCATGGTGGCCGAGCCATGTCTTCGGGGCCTTACTAAAGGCTGCGAGGGTTGTCGCCAATTTAAGGTCCAAGTGTCAGTTTCATAGAATCCAGCATGGAATGGAAACTTGTGATGACTCAAAGAAGCATTCACCTATGAATTGTCCTTTTATTTGTGTCATGATGCTATCAGAACTCCTCCCTGTATGAAGAAAGTGCCTGTTTTTTTTTAAAAATATTTTCTTTTATTGAAGAAAAGCTACAGGAACTGGTAATTTCTCTGATGGTTTTAGGTTCTATTGCAGCTGCTTCACACCCCCACCTAGGACAATTCCACAGAAATTCATTTCTCCTTTGAAAGAAATTTCAGAAACAAATTTTCTTTCATGAAACTGAATGAAAATGGCCAGGAAAAAGAACGCAGGCGAATATTTCTGGACGGCATCCAGCGAAAAGAGGGTCTCTTGACAGCGTTATACTTTTTGTTTTGCTGCTGACGGCATGCTGAACTGTCTTCTAAAATCCACGGAGGTCAGCAGTGGCAGAAGCTACTTCGTGATTTGTGAGTATTTCTGGGGATGTGTCTCAGCTTTTAAGTTCTAAAAGAAGAGCCAAGACAAGAGATTTATTGCAGTGTGAGTGTGCTGTAGTTGACGTAATGTTAATGCTGCTGCTTTGGCCATTGTTACCTTTGAATTCATATTCTTCTGTTCAGTATTTCTAATTATGTGCATATAGATCTTCAAGGGATAGGAAAAAAAACTTGAGTGAAGCCCCCAGAAATCATAAACAAATTGTTACCAAATGAGAAATTCTGACATTTCTGGAGTGTAATCATGTGAACTACATTTAATTTTGCTTAATGAAAATTAAATGAGCTTTAGTTCCAGTCTCCACTGCTTTTTCAAGCGCAGCCCATAGCATGCAGCTCCAAGCTCCTCTTGGTCTGGAGAAGGTTGGGCAACCCTGATCAAGATAAATCTTTTAAGCTGGCCTGCCTCCTTCTGGTCAGAGTCAAACAACATGGGTAGAACCGGTATGGGGAAAAAGAGAAAACGTTTAATCTGCTAAAGATCGTATGTCAGGCAGGCCCAGAGAAAAAGCTGGACTGTTACCAATTGTTTAAGAGGCCAATTCAGTCCTCAGAATGGAGAAATTGTAAGCAGTAGCTCATTTCTGCAGAAATATATTGAATTGTAGGTTCTGTACATATCTATTTTGGCTGGAATCATCTAGTGCAGTGTTGTCCAAACTTGGCCACTTTAAGATGAGTGGACTTCAACTCCCAGAATTCCCCAGCCAGCATTCTGGGGGTTGAAGTCCACTCATCTTAAAGTGGCCAAGTTTGGACAACACTGATCTAGTGTTTCTCAAGCTTGGCAGCTTGAAGATGTGTGGACTTCAACTCCCAGAATTCCCCAGTCCACACATCTCCAAGCTGCCAAGCTTGAGAAACACTGCTCTAAACTATTTGCATTACAAACCAGTAACATCTCTCATTAGGACATCATGGCTAGAATATGGAACAAAAGCCAGCAGTTCCTTCAGTTTTCCTTTGCTTTACAGACCCACGAAGGTCATAAATGCAAGGATTGGTCACAAAGTTGCTTTTTCATCACCATCGTAACTGCAAATGGTTGCTGTCTGAGGTAGTCACTAAGCAAGGACTACCTGTACGTGGTTACTTTCCGGTCTACCTCCCCTCTGTTTCCGCCAATAATATGTTTTCTGCCCTATAATTCCCCCATTATTAGACAGTCTGATCTAATTCTCATGTAAGGATAAGTACTAAAAACACTTCATATTTTGCTTATTGTCGGATATTGGCCACTCTGCTCCTTGACCTACTTTCAGCAACCATGTGGGAGGTGCAGTGAATGCAGGTCTCTCTAAGCTGAATGCACTGCAAGCAACCGTATTGCAAAGTCTGCAAGGCTCCATCTGATGTATGAGCCTCGTCTGAACAAGGCATTAAGCATGTTTATGCCCTGTTTATCAGAGAAGCCCCCCCCACACAACCAACATGCTAAACTGTCCCCATGGTTTGCTAACCACAAGGGTGGGTTCCTATCCAAAGCCAGTATGGTGTAGTAATTAAGGACTAGGACTAGAAAAATAGAAGCAGGGAACATTATTATCCTGCCTTGAGTGCTTGAACAAAGAGCAGGATATAAATCAAGTAAGACTGTGTTGCAGTGTGATTTAGGCACCCAGACACATCTTTGGCATTTTTGTCTAGCCCTTCGCCTTCCCTTGTGCTTTTGAACAAAGGACTCGCAAGTGCTCCTATCTGATGTCAAGCCATCCTATTACTTCTTGCTATTGCATTGTTTTGTAACTTTCCATCTTTGGTGCGTGCAGTACTTGGCTCCTTTTGCATGAAAGCCACATCCCTTTTTAGCTAGCTGCCGTTTGGCCAAGTGATAAATATTAAGTTATTTTAATCTCCTTCCATAAATCACTGTCTACCAGATCCTTACTAAGCCTGCAGAGTCCTACAGCACTTACAAAATTGCCAGACTGATAAAACAGGAATAGTTGTTTCTCTGGTGATGGATGGTGGGAACTAAGAACCCTGAACACACTGAGGTACGTCTCAGTTCTGACTCTGAACAACATTTTCCTCTTCCTCTTTTATGGATTTTTTTGTTTGTTGCCCAGATTAGGATGTGTGAGAATGAGGTTGAAGTGATGAAACCGACAAAAATGCTGCCTTTCCCCATTAGTTTTGGTGTCACAGTGGTATTATACGGCTTACATGTGACACTTAGGCCCAGTTGTCCACCTTGATGAGTGTGGCGTAATACAGCTAGCCACCAAATGACAGATATGCATCCAGTCACGTGGACAGAAACACACAGCATTCGAAACAGGAGCTCTGCGCTTGGAGAGACAACAATGATCTGTACGCTTCACTTTTCCATTCCAAGAGGATACCGCCAATAACATTCATCACCCCATGAAAATGTAAGAATCCTGTTTCCTACAGTGGCTAAATAGTTTTCTTTGATTTTGGCGGAAATAGCACTCCTGCTTGCTATTTTTTATATGTGGTCAGGGTCTAAGGCAGTGTTTCTCAACCTTGGCAGCTTTAAGGGGTGTGGACTTCAACTCCCAGAATTCCCCAGTGTTCCACAGGATGCCATAAACACATCAGAGTACTTTCTTTCATTTGAGGCATTCTATGGTATACCTTAAAAAAATGGAAGCAGACTCATTCAACTGTGAGTTTCCAAATGAGTTTCTTTCTATTCCCTTTCTTCTGAAATCAGATAAACAGCCAATAAATTATTTCCATTTTTGGTGCTCCTGTTTTCTCCCTTGCAGTCTAGCCCACTTTGCCAGCCGTCAGATTCCTGCCATTAGCTTCCCAAATGTCCTCTCGCCATTTCACTGGGCTCTCCTTGCTTTTTTAAAAAAAAATAAATGCTATTAATTCTACCTTTTTCTCAAGAACAGTTGTTAGAACAAGTGTGTCAATCTGCATGCCAAAAGGTTGCTATGTTATTTCATCATTATTTTCCTTATTTTCCTAAAGAGAAGGGTTATAAAATAAACTGTGATGTACTTGTAATATTCACGCCCTCAGTTTGACAGACTTTCTCCTCGCTTTGTTGAAGCACAGCAGCATAATTTGCTGGGTTGCACATTGCACTTCTAGAAAAGATCCCTTCTTTTGCATCTTGGTTCGACTAGAGACTCGTGGGGGCTCACGTATATGTTTGAAAAATGGACCACTGAGTAATGCTTTGCATGTGTTGCTGTGCCAGCTGAACTGGCAGTTGCATTTCAAAAAATCAAGAGGCAAGGATCAAGTGTAATTTTGCTGCACCCACAGATTCGCCAGATTAAAAATCACAGAATCATCATCTATCTTCCACTCTCCTAATGTGGTAGAAGATAAGTCGGTTGCTGTTTCTCTGGCTTCTTCCCACCCAACCCTCCTGTTCAGTTCCCGCCCTCCCCCTTGCTGAATAAAGGCTCCCATTATAGCCTGCTGAGACATTCAGTAGAAGGTGTTGATAGAGAGCACATAAAGATTTCTTTTGGTTTGCATTTTCAAGCAAATTGACCTGGTCCACATAGGTCAGATGTATGTGTAGATTGGAATGGATTTTGCCTTTCAGATTTCACTCCTCTGAATTTTATGATCACCTTCTTGGATCAGAAGAATAAGCCAAAAATATTTAAAAATCAAAGTTGTCTTCAAGTCCTATATGACTCCTGATGATTACATAGATAAGACTATATAGTTTTCTTGGAAATAACATGGAAGTGATTTGCTCATTGATTTGCCAGCCTAGCCTACTGTCCTGGGATTTTCTGGAGCTTTCTGATCCAAATATAATCCAGCACCAAATCTGCTTAGCTTTTTCAACATTAGCTAAGGTCCTTGGAAGTTGTATGCAATTTCTAGCTGCCAAATGTAGTAATAACTCAGCTTTGATTCTGTCTTTCCTAGATTAAATGAATTAAAAAAAAAAATCTTCTCTAGCTGCTTTCAAGTTCATTATCAAGTTCAGAGTTGCTATCCATTGAATTGTTCTGTTCATTCAATTTTTTTAATGCATTCTAGTTTAGACTCTGGAAAGAGTACTATATCTTTGATGTCCCTCCTTGGCAGATCCTTGCCCCATGACAGAGCAGGGAGGGACAGAAAAAGATACAGCCTGAATCATGTCTGGCCCTGGCTTAACCACCACTGATCTCAGATGCATTTAGCGCAGTAAATTATTACACACAGATAGGGAAGACATGCATCTCTCAACAGAAAATATTCTTCCCTCCATCCTTAAGAACAGTTTTGAAGGCTGCACTCCAAATATGAGAAGTACGAGTGGCAAGGCCTTTTAGATACTGGTACAAAGAATATCCTTGTGGCCATCTCCAAAGAAAAAAATTTGCAAATTTTTTTCCCCCTGAAGATGTTAGCATTCTCATGAAAGAAATGGGTGGTTACCTTTTATTAAAGAAATATTTCCTTCCTCATCCCTTCTATTTCCTTCTGTTCCTTTTTCTTTAATGTTTACAGTAATTCTGTGCAATTTGGATGAAGGACAGGTGACAAATTATGCTGCTCCACTATACTTCAAAATTCAATGAAAATTATAAAAGGAGCTGGAATGATACCCTTCAATTCATGTCAAAAGGCATTTTGATTCTATAAGCGATCTGTTTTGATCCAGTATAAAATGATTTTGGCGTATGCTTGTTTTCCTGCTAGAAAAACCTTGCAAATATGAGGAGATTCCCAAGGCAGTTACTTATGAGCAACCATCCACCGAAGCAGAGATTGCTAGCCTCCCTGTCCCCTAAGATGAAATCTCCAAAGGGCCCATCTGACAGTCTGACTTCTCCCCAGGCTTCAAGAGGTGCAAATTCAACATGAAACATTTCTTCTTTTGCATCTTGCTTTAAGTGCTTTTCTTCCACACTTTCTCTTTAAATCTAGAAAGCAAGCCACCATAACCTTAGGAGAAAGAAACGCACCAAAATATTTGAGTACCTGGCAGAGAGAAAAAGGGGGGAAAGGTTTTGCAGAAGTGGAGTTAAATCTGTGAAAGAGAAAAGCTGAAGGAGGTGCAATGAATACACGCAACCAACTTCTGCCAACTTCAACTAAGGGAACTCACACCGTCCTTCCCAACGTGGTGCTTGCTAGAGGTTTTGGACTTCAACCACCATCTTCATTGACTGGTATCCATGTTAGTAAGGGATGATGGGTAGGGTACTCTAAAACATCAGGAGGGCACAATGTTGGGGAAGGTTGACTTGTGGAGTCCTTGGGGTTCTCTGAGCTTGTTTTTTTGCAGACGTTTCATTACCCGACTAGGTAACATCGTCAGTGCTAGAAGGGAGTTTGCTCTCTGTTTATATACAATAACTTGCCCTGTCAGTGTTGGTGGGTGTGTGGTTTTTTTCCCTAGGTAGTTCCTAGATTAAGCTGTGGTTTACTGCTTGTTTGTTTCTCTGAACTGGTAGTTTCTTGATTAGAGGACTAATCAAGTTCAAACGAAATAAATAATCAGGTTGACTTCTATAATCAGGTGCACAGGCAGAAAGCCCTGCCTCGACTGCCCGGAGATCACGAAGGACAGGCAGCTTAACCCGGGTGGAGTTCTTGTGCAGAAAGCAAGCCAGAACTGTTCAGCAGATGCAGCTTCACCCACTTGTACGACGGTCTGCCTCTGCGCCCACACTCTGGCAATTAAATCCTCAGCTTCCAAGAGGCAGCCGCAGCTGGTTCGCTCCGTCCTTCAGCCCCTGCGGCTTTGGTGCAGTATCCCCTCTCCCCCCTTCTCGTACTGAAGCAGACACTGTTTCAAGGCAGCAAAGGAACCTGCTCTTTCCATCTGCTTCAGCAGCAAAAAACCAGGGGATCTGCCAAGGCCTCTCGTTCACCACTTGCCTGCCATTTTTCTAACGTTCTGGGCCACCCAGCCACACGTCTTTTCATCCGACACGAATTTTTATTTTACTTTTCACATCTGAGCATTACAGAAATGAAATTATTACAAGTGCCTCATAAGGTTTCACTCCAGATGAAAAGGAAAACAAAATCAAAGAAAAGTAATCAAGCAAAGCCCAGGAAAAGCAAAAAAACAAAACAAAACAAAAAACCAGTTGACGAACGTTGGAAGAGAATGGAAAAGTAGGGGAGGAAAGGGCTAAAGAAAGAAACACCTGGGATTTAGAAACACACTTTAATCAGGACCACTTGAGATGTGTATTTTTTTTAAAGTATAGATCAGAAAGGTGAAAAAAATGGTATATAAAAAAGGAGAGAGCAAGATTGGGGCAGGAAGAGTGGCACAAACCGACATCTATTTTATGGCAAACTCCTGATCCTTTGGCCACGCAAAAGCAAAGTCAGTGGATTCCACAGAAATTCTTCATTGAAAGGAATGTCCATGATTTTGTCTGTCTTATGGCCCATAATCAACATTTCATTATCAGGTTATAAGTTTCCTCACAGAGGAAAAAAAACCCCATGAAGGTGCTTGTTTCACAGTTTTTATACTCCCCGATATAATACTGTCCGGAATTGGACGAATGCCCCCCAAATACCTTTCCAGGAATATGCACATTCCTTTACTGGAAAGGAGAAAAAAAATGCAAGCAGCCCCTCTGGATCCCTTCGCAGAACCCAGGAGGGCACAGGCACTCCTACTGCATGCTCGTCTTCAGAACAAAGTCTGTGTGATTCACAGGCAGCGGGTGAGCTTCAGTGTTGAACACCCAGTCCTCGAGCGAGAGCACATCATCTTCAGAGAACAGAAGATAGAGATACCTGGGCCCAGGGAGAAGAGCAAAGAAAGTTAGACTGTTGACCGTCAGTCTGTTTGGGCCTATGCTATGCTACCTTGGTTGGTTTGGGATTCAGACAGACAACTCTTGTTTCAAATCTGAACTGTGTTGCGTTCAAAATGGGCAAAACAGGCCTGTTTCAAAACTACTCCGTTTCAACCTCAGAACACTTTCAAAATGATTCAAACAGCCCACTTCAAATGGGGGACTGCCGTCTGGCACTCAAAACAATGATTTTGAGATATGCACAAAACTCACAACTTCCTCCAAATGAGAAGTAGTTTCAGGTTTTTGTGGGGGGTGGCTGAATGGTCTGGCCCTGAAATTGACCTGTTTTGTCCGGAAAGTCTTGTCTGGAACTCCTAGAATCACTTCTGGTTTGGAAGATTTACTTCTGGAAAAATGCCAGAATGGCAAGGTCCAGAGAAGCTTGGTGTGGTACAGAACATTCCAGTGTTTTCCAAAATGGCTAGTTCCCCAAACTCTGGCTTTTGCACCGAACTGGTTGATTTGAACTCAAAATGGATTATTTCAAATTTGAAAGAATTCTGTTTGAAATCTGGACCCCACCACTGAATCTCAGAGCCTTCTCCAAAGGGGTGGTAACAAATACCTGAAGCAGTGCTGAAGGAATTAGGGAAGAAAAACATAGATATTTTTAACAATAAATGTGTTTCGTGTTAGAATATGTTGTCCCCTCCAAATATGTTTCTTGAAACATCATTATTCTGTGCTCTTGCTCCTGCCATCCCACCAGCACGACGGCTGCAGTTGATCATTCTTCAGCTTCCTCAAACAAGCCCTGAGAGGCCAAGTTTAGAATTCTTGAGTCAGGCTAAGTTTTCGAGCTGTGTTCCAGTGAGGCCAGTGGTATTTTGGCTATTTATCAGGGCTTGGTCACAAGAAAGCACCACCACCACCACCACAATAAGTATGTTTTCTCCTCAAGACATCTTTCCTGCGCTGTTCAGCAACCATGATTCCCCCCCCCCCCCGCCCCACTTGCTTCATGAAAAATATCCTCCTTCCTAAACTTCTTTCGATGGTCAAATATTGAAAATGCTCAGGACTTACTTTAACGTCTCTGCCAGAAAAAAACTCTGCTGCATGTTGTCATGGCTTGGGGTGGTCGCATACACATCGCGGATCCCAGAGAAGCCTGCTTCTACTCGGCAAAATTTCTCCAGTGCCTGGTTTGGAAAGCAGGGAGGAGAAGAAAGTCCACTCACTTCCAGGAATGGCAAAGCAGCGCTCATTCATCACCATGGATGCTTTCCCCATGCGTGGGTCTGAGGGGGATTCAGCTTTTCGCAAAGGCTACCCCAAAGAGCTGATGAAGGTTTCTTGGAATACCAGGGAAATAAGTTTGTCTTGATTCACTGTGGGGATGCGGTGGCTGACACTTCCTGCGTTTGGTTGGAGCTCTCAGATGAGAACTCTAGGAAATCTTTCTGACAATCTTCTGCAATTGAGGATTCCCAAATAAATATAAGTACCAAGAGAAGAGAATATATGTAGCTCAAGGTTGAACTGTGGAGTCCTTGGGGTTCTCTGAACTTGTTTTCTTGCAGAAAAAATGTCTGCAAGAAAACAACCAAGCTCAGAGAACCCCAAGGACTCCACAAACAGAAGTACCCTTATTTTATGTTAGATGGTAGCCCATGAAGGATCATCTACTTGGGCGTTGCTGGAACCAAGGTGATGGGCTAGGGAGGCTTTTAGTTAAATCCAGCATGGCTTTTCTTAGGCTCCACAAAGAGATCAGATGTTGTGGCTGCCATGTGGCACAAACTGAAGGGTGCTATTGAGGACTGCAGAGTGAAAGACAGGATGCTCTGAGCTAGGGGTAGAAGTTTATTTATTGATTTGATTTGGTTTGATTTTGGGGCTGCTTGGCCCAAACCAATCGTTCACCATTTTTGTGCATCCCAAAACAGGTTATCATAAAGACTAAGTAAATTACTAATATATGGGTCTCAGGGCCAGGTGAAGGCCAACCGATTCCCTAAGCACAGCCCAACAACAGATTCCCTTGATGGAAGTGAAATTCTCACACCATGAGACAGAAACAAAAGTTCAAACCAACTTTTAAATGTTAGTCACCCACCGTGCCACAGAAAACATTTTTTTAACAATGCAGATTGAAGTTGAACATGGCAGATAAGGAAAATGATAAAACATTTGACTAAAGTCAAGTGTGGCAGTAAAAGAGTTAAGGGCATGTCAACCAAGGGAAAAACCACTGTGGTGCCCCCTCAATGCCCTAAGCACGTCCTTATTTTGCTTACAGGCTAATCCAGGGCTGGTGTGTCTGCATGGTAGCCCCATATAGATAGATAGATAGATAGATAGATAGATAGATAGATAGATAGATGATAGACAGACAGACAGACAGATGATAGACAGGTAGATAGATCATGGATGGATGGATGGATGGATAGATGATAGACAGACAGATAGATGGTAGGTAGGTAGGTAGATATGATTTCACAAGCTTTTGGTAGTTTCACTTTAGTCTTCCTGTTGTCCTCCCAACTTGAAAAGATCAGGTCAGGACACCTTTTGTGACTTACTTGGACAGCTTCCCAACCCCACTGCCTGTACTTGGGGTCATGCGTTAACCTCCACAAGTAGAAGTAACTCTCTACAACCTCGGGGCGCAGGATGTAATAACGATCACTGAGTCGCGTGGCTGTCGCTTCGGCTCCAGAATCAAAACGAAATGCTTCCGGGCCCAGCTTGGTATCTAGCCACAAAAAACCAGAAAACAGTCAGAGGAATCTGAAACGTTGATGCTCCTGTCATGTTTGAGAGCTGCAGGGTCTGTTCAAAGTTGGGGGGGGAATGTGTGAATTCACTAAAGGAATAGCATGTTACAAATACTTCCACTATGAAGGAGAAACATTTTTCAGATCTCTTAGAAGCCCTCAAAGTGAAAATACTGAACCTGGGGAAAAAGTGGATTGGTCCTAACCCTTAGGTGCCTGCTGTATTTCAAGTATGAAGGGACCTGAGCTGGAAAAGGTAACACCACCACTGTCAAGCCCAACTGAAAGAAGGGGTCAGATCCTCAGTTTAGACATTAACAGAGGAAAAAGACAACGGACCTTGATCAAATGCAGCCCTTTCAGCGGGAGCCACTTTCTGGCAGAACAAGGAGACTAAAAAATAAGGGTTATAATATGACAGCGCATTTGGGAGTCCAGCAGGGCGACTGGAAGTAAGCTGCCAGTAGCAGCGGCTGACGAGGGGGTGAGGACTGGGAAGTGCGGCTTCAGCGATGGACGTTACCTGGGTACGATACTAATGGGTGAACAAGGGTGCACAGAACCTTCTTCAAAGATGTGCTTGGGTTTTTACCTGAGCGAGCATAGGATTCGTGGCAGGTGTGTGTTATTTCCGCAGCTAGGTCCAAGTAGTGCTGTTTCTGCTCTTCTGTGGCGTGTTCTGCTCCGAGGCCTATCATGCCACCGGAGAAGCAGGCCAAGTGCCCCATTTTATGGTCCAGGATGCCTCCTCGCCATTCGGCAATATAGGTTAGCCCGCCAGCCGATTTTTTGACAAGGTGTTTTTCTATGGCCTAAATTTCACAGCATTTGGAAAGAAGAGGTAGCGGGTTATTTGTGTGGAACAAAGAAAAAGGAGGTAGCTTTATAAATAAAATGAAGGATACTTGGCAGCAGTATCGAAAAGTATGTATGCAAATGGTCAAATGACATTGATGCTATCATGGCAGCCATCTAGCCTCTGCTTAAAAGAGCTTTATAGTTCAACACCAGTACCATAATTTGTATCCAGAAACCAATCAGCAGCCAATGTAGAGCCTGAAGAATCAGGATTACATGCTGCCAGCCAGAAGAACCAGTGAGCACGCAGGTGGCTTTATTCTGGACTAGTTGCAGATTCTAAGTACGAGTAGTCCTCACTTAACATCCACAATTGGGACCAGAAACTCTGTCGCTAAATGGCACGGTTGTTATGCGTGATGTCATGTGACCATGCTGCTGAGCAACGGCAGTTCCATCAGTCCTGGTTGCTGTGGTTAAGCAAGGACTGTGCCGGTTGTTAAGCGAGGGCCTCACATGACCATAACTTGTGACTTCTTGCCTACTTCCCCACTAACTTTGCTTGTCAGAAGCCAGCAGGGAAGATTGCAAATGGTGATTGCGTGACTGCGGGATGCTGTGATGGTCGGAAGTGCAGCCTGGTTGCCGAATGCCCAAATCATGATCACAACCGTGGGGGTGCTGTGACAGCCGCAACTACGAAGACCAGTCATAAGTACCACTTGTTCAGCATCATTGTAGGTTTGAACAGTTGCCGAACAAGCAGTCATTAAATGAGGACCACCTGTAGTCTCTAAGGGCAGTCCCATGCAAAGCGTGTTGCAGCAGTCCAACTGGGTGGTAATGAAGGCCTGAGTTGCTGTAGCCTGGTCCTCCTGCACCAGGCAAGATCACAATTGGCATACCAGCTGAAGCTGGACAAAGGATGTACCTCAACTTCAGCAAAGCATTTGATAACATTTCCCATGAATGTCTAATAGAGAATCTGACAAAAAGTGGGCTGAACTATGCTACTATTAGATGGATACAGAGCTGGTTGAACAATTGTACTCAACAAGTATACATCCAGGTTAAACTGGAGGGAAATGTAATATCTGTGCTGTTCTGGGCCCTATGCTGTTCATCAAAACCAGAAAAATGAATTTCAACAGGAACAAGTGCCAAATCTTGAATTTAGATAAGAAAAATCAAAGCCACAAGTATAGGATAAGGACAGGGAACCAAACTGGATAGTAGTACCTAGAAAAATGGGGGTTTCTTTCTGAGGACAAGGATATTTATTGTGAATGTGGCGCTATTCAAACAATTATCCATCTTTTGCAGTGCCCCTTGGGACCGACATGCACACAGAATGACTTGCTGGTCGGAAATACCTTTGCCATCAACATGGCCCGGCATTGGGCAAGAATGATATAAATCTATATTTTTATTAAAGTTTTTAATTTTTTAAAATTTAGATTAATAATTATCTCGCTTCCAGTTCCTGGATTTCTGACACGAGATGAGACGAGACCTAGAAAAAGAATCCTGGTGTTTTAGTAGATCACAAGCTGAACATGAACCAAGAGTGTGATGCAGCTGCAAAAAAGCAAATGCAGTCCTATACTTCAGCATAAGGACAATGTCTACATTTCTCTTGATCTTCACATCGTTATTCCTCTCTATTCTGTATTGGTCACACTTCACCTAGAATCATGCGCACTGTCCTGGACACCACATTTCAGAGGAGACACTGACAAACTGGAGCATGTCCAGAGCACCAAGACAATAAGAGGCCTTGAAGGAAAAACTGATGGGGAACCACTGAGCCAGTGAGCATGTTTTGCTTGGAATAGAGAAGACTGTAGGGAGACATGATATCTGTATCTGAAGGACTTTTGTGTAGAAGACTAAGCAACATTGTTCAGAGTTATTCCAGAAACGAAGAGTTTACCGTATTTTTCCGACTATAAGACAATACTTTTTCCTAAAATCCTTATGCTAAAAATTGAAGGGCGTCTTATTCAAGGAAGTCAGCCGAGGAGAGAACCGCGCAGTTGCAAAACTGCCCATACCTTGTCTCTGCGAACGGGCTTCCTCCAATCACGAGCCTCCAATCACGAGTGAAATAGCTTGTCTCCCAAACAGACTTCCTCCAATCACGAGCCTTATGTAACTGACGTCAGCTGATGCTGAACAAACCAATTAGAGGAAGGCTGTTTGCAGAGAGAAGCTATCTGCGGTTTCACTCGTGCTTGAATGTAATCAGTTATGCAAAAGAGCCTGGAAACAGAGCTGCAGAGAGACGGTTTGGACCTCCTTCCACCGAGTGTATCAGGTAAATGTTAACTAATTACTAAATAAAAATGTGTTCTGCACTATCTTTAAAATATTGATTTCTTAATTTGGGGTTGGAAAAATGGGGGTCGTCTTGTACATGGGGGCGTCTTATTGTCGGAAAAATACGGTAAATTACAACAAAGGCCTAATGGCAAGAACTGTTCAAGAATGGAACCAATTGGTTCAGGAGGTGTGGACTTTCCTCTGCTGGGGTCTGGATGGCCATCTGTCAGGGTTGCCGTCACAGTGGGCAGGAGATGGGACTAGAAGATCTATCTTCACCCCTTCCATTCTATGATTCTATCTATTCCCTTGTTATCATTCAGTGTTCCAGAGAGGCAAATCATAGTAATTCCATTTAAAAAAAGAGGATGGAGACTATTAGCGGAGGCAGAAAATCAAGGATTTTCAACTGCCGCCAGTTCTTCTGCCACAGCTGGAGTCCAGCTCCATAATTTGCAGTGCAGATGTTCAATTCAACAGGCCAAAGTTGCCTTTATCCTTGCTGCCTTCCTTATTGAAGTGAACGGGTCTGTTAGTTGAGCCATTCATCTTTAATTTTATCAAATGAATCAACCCATAAGGTGTCCGTTAGCAAATGATGAGATGACGCAGGTTCCATAATTGCCTCATTTGTGTGGTGAGATCATCATGCATGAGACATCGCTTGCCCTTTCCTGTCACCCTGCAGATGTCCATGATTCAACCGAAACAACAACACAACTGGATTAAAAAACAGCGTTACAAAACTCCTTCAGGGAGAAGTGTGTTGGCAATATTACATAGTCTAGCCCCAAATCCCCCCTCTACACTTGGTTTTTTTCCAATTCAAAATGAACTGTTCAGAAAATTGTAGAACTCTACTGAAAGCACCTTCATTACTTTTAAAACCCGTGGCTGGTTTGAAGGATACATTAAATCATCTTTCACTGCAATGGAGACAGGAACATAGGATCCTCTGACTTGCACACTGTCCTAGCCAGCATGGCCATAAAGAAGAGTACTGAATGTTTAGGCTTGGTTTTGTTTAGCAGTGTATACAACATTTCTAACTGAATTCAAAACATCCCGTGTAGAGCATCCTGGCAGAATTTTGAACTCAAAACATCCCTGGGGTTTTCTTTTTTAGCTCAAAGCATTTTAAAAAATGCTCGAAACAGTCCATTTGTCCCTTGAAACAGCTGTTTTGCCCCTGAAGCAGGCTGTTTCACAAGTGAAATGAGGGGGCCCCAGAGTGGAAGAAGCTGTTTGACATGGTTTTGATTTTGAATGACTGCAATTCGCTGTGTTGCGTGAAACCAACAAGCAATTCTTAACATTAACTATGAAACAAACCCTTTAAAATTTCAATCCATGTATTATGGAGTTTGCTTGTATCAACAAATCATGGTTAAGATTAACTGCTGTTTAGGATCTGGATCCAATGACGAACTGGGGCAGATAACAAAAACCGGAAGAACTTGCTTTTAATTTTCTTCTGATGGCTGTGTGGCGATGGGAATTCTGGGAAGGACAGTCTCATTTGGAAGGCACCCTCTTTCTGAATCATGGTGTCCAAACCCAACCTAACGTTGGAAGGAGAAGGGGATGGCCTACGTCTGCTCAGGGATTCTGTGCTTAAGGTAGGACCTGACTTTAGGCCACACATCTCAATCTCCTGTGTGGCTCCTCAAAAAGTGTTTGCTGCCATTCAGTTGGATCTGATCAAGTGCAAAAGGAATCATGGTTCATTCTTTGCCTTACCTCGAGGGCTTTATCATACATGGTTTTCGCTTCGCTATCTTGCTTGTCCGACATGAGCCAAGACTTGATCAGATATTCATAAAAACTATCCCCGAGGCCACCAACAGAGACATGATCTGCAGCCGTGGGAAGAACCAAGCAACTTGCGATTAGAAATGTCAAACAGTTGCACTGAAGATACTTTGGTTGACTTAATATTTTATACATATATTTTAACCAACTGGAGAACAGACGACCTAGTGCGAAATTTGCACAGGAGCCCAAACAATTGGGACGTTAGCCTACTTCTTTTGTGTTTTGTGATGGACACATTCCTTCAAAGAGGGAGAGCAAAATAATTCCAAAAGAAACAGATAATCAGCCCATCCTCTAGCCATATTGAATGATAGTTCTCCAAGGCATCCAATTGTTTGGGGTTGCCTCAGAAAAACTAAATATGCTCAGACCCAATTAGCCCTTGGATGGGAGACCACCAGAACATCCCAGGGTTGTAGGGTAGACTGAGAAGTTGAAAATACATCCCAGATTAAGGCAATTAAGGAAAACCAATTCTGTGCTGTTACAGAAAAAAACCTGCCATATATTGAAATAGTGATCAGAATTTGACTTAAAGCAGAATTTCTCAACCTCAGCAACTTTAAGATGTGTGGACTTCAACTCCCAGAATTCCCCAGCCAGCATAGCTGGCTGGGGAATTCTGGGAGTTGCAGTCCACACATCTTAAAATGGCTGAGGTTGAGAAACACTGGCCCAGTGCCATTTTTTATGGAAGGACTGTGGGGCTGATTTTTTTCTTTCACCCTGTTGGGTGGTAGGAGGCTCAAAGTAGGTTGCACAAAATAACTTCAAGATTAAATGGCAAAAAAAAAAGTCACCGCTACAAATTTGGGCAGCGATGGGGGTGCCAAAACAGGGCTTGCATGGTGGGCCAGGCGATCCCCACTCCCCAGAGGTACCCACAGGACCTGATGCTTTTGTCAAAATCAAAAAAGTCAGGATCAGCTGCCCCCCTCCCGGCCTTCTCTGAACACGCACCACCGCGACACACCTATACAAGGGGTGGAATTTGCATTGTGACAGCGCAATGCTGCTTTCATCATCGGCACTCCCCCCCATGGACACAACTGCCTCCCTCAAGTAGGAGTCAACATAGAATAATCTTGCTCTACCTTTGTCTGGCAACTTCACTTGGGTTGAGTAAAAAGTGAACAACCAACCAACATCAGCCAGCAAGCTTCACAAGAGGACTAAGATCTGAATCCAGATCTCCTACTGCAAGATACTGTCACTGTGGGAGTACTAAGGTTTGGCACTGAAAATATATCTTTAAAATACTACCACTTTTTCTGCAGTCTTAGAATTCCTCTGCTGTTCCTCTGGGTTCTTAGAATGACCTTAAGGGCTAGAAACTTGATTTAAAAAAAAATTAATAAATAAAGGTGTTCAGGAAGCTGGGCTTCGCTCCCAGTATATTTTGCACTCCCTCTGAATGGGAATAACTATGCTGCCTTATCAATTACCGTCTTTCTCCGTCAGCCACTTCTTCCCTCGTGAACGGAAAGGAGAAAACCTTAGAGTCAAGTGTCACAGCACAAAACACCCAGTAACACGACTGCATTGCAAGTTCAGAAATTTGCAGGCAGAAATCTCAGCCACGCAGGGTAAATGAACTCGCAGCAGCTGGAGAGTTCATCTACATTTTGTAGCTGTGATTCCATGCCTGGAATGAATATTAGAGGCATGTGGAGGTAGCAGACTGAAGGAGGGGAGGAAGAGAAAACCACCGTGCCAGGTGTGAAGATGTGCCCAGAATACTGAGCGCTCTTCCACGGCTACCTGTTCGCAACCTGCTCGCTTAGGGGAAATCTGCCTGAAAGAACGTTGGACAGATTTATAACTGGAAAAGCACACTGGGGGGGCGGGATTTTATTTTTACATCTCAGCATCATCTCTTCAGGGTATCCAAGGATGTACAAATCATCTTTCCAAAAAGAAAAAGTGAGAGAGTGAGAACACCAGTGAAATTTATTTTCTATGCCACTTAAGCCAGAATGCGAACGGACACACCCTCATCTGCTGTGAAGGTGTGCGACTTCCAGCTGAAACAGGGGTTAATGTATGGCGTGTTTTCAGTTTAACTGGTTTCTTTGGAGCTGATCCACAATAAAAACTACCATTGTGCAAGCCTGACTGCAAGGGTCAAGGTCAGTCATCCGACAATAGAGTGGTACCTCGGTTCACGAACTTAATCCGTTCCGCGACTCTGGTCGCGAACTGAATTGGTCGTGAACCGAATCAAATTTTCCCATAAGGTTCAATGCAAATACGGTTAATCCGTTCTGACCCCTACGAATTTGGTCGCCAACCGATTTTTGATCGCGTCCCGAATCAAATTTCCCTATAAGGTTCAATGTAATTACGGTTAATCCGTTCTGAACCATGTTGTTGTTTTTTTAAACCGCAAAAATATGACACAAATTACAGTACGAAGAGAGAGAAAGCTAACCTTGCTCGACGCAACTTCTGGCGTGGAGGACAGGAAGGCGGGTGGGGAGGCGGTTACTGCTTGGAGGGAGAGTCCCCCTCCCTACAGGAAGCCGTGACCACGTGTCACGGGAGGGAAAATGGCCATGGATCCTGTTCGTCACCCGATGCGGAGTTCGCGAACGGAGGCAAAGTTTTGCGACCGGAGCTGTTCGTGAACCGAATTGTTCGTGAACAGAAGCGTTCGTGAACCGAGGTACCACTGTATTTTATTCACCGATTGGACTTCTTGCCCACCTTTCTTCCAAGAGCAGAAAGTGACGTTCTCTACTTTTTTCCCCACAACAACCCTGTGAGGTAGGGTGGGTTGAGAGAAAGCTTGGGGTAAACCTGGATCCGCCTGGTCCTGTGGCCATAGAAAATAGCCCCTGCCCATTTTCCCTGTAGCTTCTCTTTATGCACCTGAGTGCAGCTATCTAATGTAATTTGGTTAACTCGGGCATGGGGAATTACTAAGCAAACTATTTGAAGCAATTGGAAAAGCATATTATTCTAGACACTAACGACTGGATTCAAAGCACATGTAATTTATTCGTTTTCGAAAAGACTTTTTTTTTTTAATTAATTATCAAAAATGATGCCATTATGCTTCCCTTTGGCACAGATTCACGGTATTTTGCAAGAATGTTTTTTTTTCCTCCTAATTTGACATTTCCTTACATTGCTTAATACTTGATATACAAGTGGTATGCCTAGCTGGTTCATAATTTTTCCTTTCAATTTTGGTTTTGCTTGTTACTGTTATTAATTGTGCTTTTCCATCTTTTGTTTTTGTTTACGGTTGGCTTCTGCATTTTTTGTAGTTCCTTTTTTTTGTATCTCTGTGCAGTTTTTTAATAACTCGTAATAAAATAAGCTTTAACAAATACATAAAAAAGGTCCTGTCTCCCCTCAGTCTTCTTTCCTCCCAGCTGAATCTCCCAGGTTCTTTCAGCCTGTCCTCACAGGACACGTCCTCACATCCCTCTATCATCTTTGCTGCCCTCCTCTGAATTCTGATAAGCCTGGATTCTCCGGGAAGCTGGCTGAAAATTCCCCGCAAAGACTATTCATGAGCCCTGTATGATTTCTGGTATCAGAGGAAGCACATTCTTAAATCTCCTGCTTGCAGAGTTTCCAGAAGCCTTGCTGGATGCCAAGCAAGCTGAACCTTCCACCTAAAAGGCTGTGCATTTCCTGATGTTCTATGTTTTCCTTTGGTAGTTTGAAGTATCAACCTGTACTATGTCTCCAGCTCCAGCTGTTATTTTTTTTCAAAATTACATTCTTGGTTCACTTATAGGGAAGCGCTCCTAGTCTCACTTTTCCAGCTCCACCAGTTTGGATACTGCATGAATGGGAGGCCCAGCTGTCACCATTCTAAGTTCCTTCTGCTTGTTCCTCTACAGCAGGGTTCCTCAACCTCAGCAACTTTAAGATGAACTTAAAGTTGGGTGGACTTCAACTCTGGGAATTCAGAATTCTGGGAGGTGAAGTCCACCCATCTTAAAGTTGCTGAGGTTGAGGAACCCTGCTCTATAGAATTTCTAATCCATGCTTGCAACTGCAGTAGCTAATTGTTCCAGAAAAGGGGGGAAAATCCCTCTCCCAAAGGGGAGGTGGTGTGTTGTAGATGTGCTGGAATTTGCCTATCCTCCTAGGTGGTCTTTTGCAGTCTTGGATGTTAAGAGATACTTGACAAGAAAGACAGCAGAGACTCTCTCTCACATCTGCTGAAAGGCACTGGTTTGAGATAGCCTGCATAGCAAGGGCCTCGATGAGCCTTAGCAAGGATTATAATTTGGCAGCAAACCTTTCCATTATTCCAGAGTCATGCTCAGGAGAGCTGCTAGAAGTCTGACATGCACTGATAGCATTGCTTGGCTCAGCCAAGAGAGTCTGAATACTCACGTTGCACCCAGTTCCCTGTGACCGGACTGAGAAAGTTTGGATAAAGCCCCTGAGGCTTCTCAATTCTATTCAGAACCTTCCGGATCTTCATCACCTACAAGAAGATTAAAAAATGGCTGTTATGAGCTCTTTGCTATTTTTAATCAATGGATTTTTTTTAATAATGAAACCACCCATTAAATATTGATGATAACTACAGGCTGGGGATTATGAGTGTTGGTCCAACATGTCTGGAAGGCACAGGCTGGGGAAGGCTGGGGAGGGTCATTCACCGGGAAGGCCGACTCTGTGCTTGGTTTCTGGGTCTGGAGTCTCCAAAAGCAAGCCTTTCTATGGGTCTGATGATCGGGTCAAAGAACATAAGAAGCAAGCAGTGCCCTGCTGGATCGGACCCCTGGCCCATCTAGTCCAGCAGTCTGTTCTCGCAGTGGCCAACCGACTGCCCAAGGAAGCCCACTAGTCTCCCAGCAGATGGCCTTCATTGCCATCAAGGCCAACAGCTTTTTAATTTGCTTATAAACGATTTGGAATTAGGGTGGGTAGCCAGGATGCTAAGCTGGCTGCTGATTTCAAACTGTCCATGGTAATAACATCAAAACAGGATGGTGAAAAGCTCCTGCCAAATCTCTGAACGGGGCATAAAATGACATCAAAATCTGCATTGGCACAACCCCTCCAAATGCACAATACTTGAATAGGACCTGAGTTGGCAATGGCTGATCAGGACGGGGATCCTGGCATCATGAGGAAGAGCACAGTGAAAAAAAATCAGCCAAAAGGAAGAAAAATCCATGCCAGAATAATGAGGAAGGCAACTGAAAATAAGTCAGCCAGCATAATAGTAACTTTATATGGTGAGACTGCATTGGGCGTAATGTATACAGTTCTGGCCAATGTATCTTAACAAGAATATTCTGCAAGGAAGGATTATTGCAACAAGTGATGTTTTGCTTAGGGCAAAGGGGAATAAAGGACACGCGTGGTATGGAAACTGTGGACAGAGAAACGTTTTGTTTTGTATTGTTTTTCATGGATATCTCAATACAGTATTAGACTATGCATCTGAAGCTAAATATGGGGGAGATTCCCAGACTGATAAAAGGAAAGGCCTCTTTATGCGATACGTTCATTTGTGGAATCCAGTGCCATCAGACACAGGAATGGCCGCCGATTAAAAAGGAGGCTGGACAAAGTCATTCTAGCTTGGCTAATTGTGCTGCCTTCGACACAGCTGGGGCGCGATGGCAGAGGCCATTTCTACTGTTGGCATCCAGTGCCTGATACCTGGTGGCATGCAATGTCCTGGAATGCAAAGGCTTCATCTAGCTATTAGAGCTGATAGGTCTATCCTCCATGGGAGGCACTCACGAATGCCATCTGGGTGCCAGCAGATCCCCAGAGAGGTGCTTCTCCAGCAGCCCTTCCAAACCAGCCACAGCCAAAGACACCACAGGATCCCCGAGCCAGAGAGAGATGCAAGGAACCAAGACGAGAGGCAGGCTCTGAGATGTCCCGTTGCCAAGCAACTACATCCCAGCACCTACATATGTTTTTGGCCAATTTCCCCTTGGCTGTAGACCTTCTGGTGGCTGAAGAGCCTCTGACCTCAGAAGGTACAAGAAAGACAATGGCATCAGAGGAACTTTGAATGCAAGCTGTTGGGTGGCTGGCTGCGTTCAGGCCCCATTGTAGGGCACCGTAATAGCTAAGAGGACACACGCTTGGTCTTAAGGAAGACTTCTGAAAAAAGACACAATCAGGCCACCTTCTTGTGCTCCATCTCGCCAATTTCAAGGAACCTTCATTTGATAGGCAGCGTTTCTAATCCGGCTGCATCCTGTATTTGTTATCACATCCAGCTAATTGGGCCTGATGCAAACTTGATGTTTTCAGTGTGACTTATTTTTCTCTGCCATACTGCGTGAACACCAACTGTACCAAGTGGCGGGTACAAACCAGGATCCGGAATCCAGTGTTCAGAACCCCAGCTTGGGCTGTGTTCTGTTTAAACCTTGTGGCTGCCTTCGGCAAACAGGAGTGAAGGGCGTCCAACCTCAGGCTCAAGACTGCAAACTAGGCTTGAGGCTCACAAGAATCAAGGGCTGTTTGTTCTACTCCTGTATCAATTGTCAGGTTGGCTCCTGCTGCACATTAGCGATGTCCTCCCTCCACTGAAAAACCTGGCATTTCGGTAGCAGGTCTGAGCACCCAGGCAGATTAGCGATGTCCTATTTTTTTTTTTTTTAAAGAAAAAGGCCCATAAATCTCTAGCTGGAAGCTAATGAACCAAGTCCATTTCCCTCCAGATGGCTGTTTGCAATCGGCACCCCCCGTGTGCGCTCTCATACGGCTTTAGCTTTAATCTACAGCACGTTCTGGGTGGGCGAATCCATTAACAAGCCAGTTTTCACCCTGATGGAGGGACTGGACTTTAGTGAGTGGTCTTTCAACTGACCTCTTGGAAAAACACCGGACAAGACGCATCCTCTCTCCTACATTAAGGGATATGTTAGGACGAGGCACGTTGCGTTAATACGAACTTCAGCCAAGGCTTTCCATTAAGGTTGCATATCCAGAGTCTCCATTCCTGTGGCACTTCTCTTCCCTGTTTCCAGCTGCCTTCCTTTCCCCTCTCCTCTTCTCCATCTCAGTTCCTTTATTTCCTCCATTCTCCAGCACATCTTCTACGCTAGCCCTTTTTCCTATTCTCTCCTTTATTCCTATCTTATTTCTCCATTTGGTTTCCTGCTTCCCTAGTATTTTTCCTCCCTCTCTCGCAGCCTATCCCTCCCCAATTTCCTCTTGCATCCTAGCCACCCCTCTCCCTCTCAGCAAGCAGGCAGATGGGTGCCTTTTTAAAGCTGGATATCTCCTGGGAATGGGTGTTCTCCAGCCACATCCTGGAATAGTGCAGAAATGCAGAGCTCTTGGAATCTTTTGGGTCACCGACAGCGTTCAGGAACAACCTGTCTTCAGGTTCCACTTTGTAACGAGGGCCCAGATTTAACCCTAACGGGAAGTCTTTGCCTCCTTCAGACTCTGGGGCTACTCTGGTGGGTGGTAGCTGCCTTACAGCAGCTACATCCTCACTCCCATACACAGTTACAGGAACCCAGGGAAGAAAAGATCAAACTGTATGATCGCTGGCAAAATGCAACCCCAAAAGAATTCCAAGAATCTACCGAGGAAGGACATGAAATAATCACCAGATGCAAAGGGGACCCACAGCTACTGCCAGCTCTCAGCATTATGCATCCCATACTCTTCAACAGCTTCTTCTGCATGTTTAAAAAGTTTGGCAGGAGCAGGACTCGGGCCTCCACTCGCTTTGGAAAATGTCCCACTGCTGTGCAATTGCACAGAGAAGGAACAGAAGGAGCTATTAGAGGGAACGGGAGATCTTCTAAAGGCTTCACTGATCCACAGTGTCTTCCTTATGTTGAACAGCAGCTCTTTTGCTGGCAGTCAGAAGGTGCTTCAGTACAGCCGGCTGGGGTTAGCCAAAATGCTTTTCCCAAAGGAGTCCCTGAGTCTCAGCTCCCGAGCCGACAGCAACGGCTCCCTGGCACCTCACAGAAGCCTTTCACAGGTTCTCTGCCACAGCCACGAGCAGAAGCAACACGCTTGGTTCAGAACTGTCAAAATGATGATGGCCGGGACAGGGTGGAGGTGCGAGGTTCCTGTTTCTCAAATCTGGGCTCTCGTCACACACAAAAAGTGGACTTCGTTAGGCTGTTTCGGGTGCCTGTGTGAGTGTGTGGGGGGAGGCGGTGGCAGGTTGGAAGGAGAGAAACCATTTCACATCAATGGATAAATGGGGGAAGGGAGGGAGGGAGGGAGGGAGGAAGGAAGGAGATGAGGGAGGAGGGGAAGGGGAGGAGGGAGGGAAGGAAGGAGGGAGGGAGGAAGGAGATGAGGGAGGAGGGAGATGAGGGAGGAGGGGAAGGGGAGGAGGGAGGGAGGAATGAAGGAAGAAAGGAGATGAGGGAGGATGGGAAGGGGAGGAGGGAGGGAGGAATGAAGGAAGAAAGGAGATGAGGGAGGATGGGAAGGGGAGGAGGGAGGGAGGAATGAAGGAAGAAAGGAGATGAGGGAGGATGGGAAGGGGAGGAGGGAGGGAGGGAGATGAGGGAGGAGGGGAAGGGGAGGAGGGAGGGAGGGAGGAAGAAAGGAAGGAAGGAAGATGAGGGAGGGAGGGAGGGAGGATACTTGCCTTTTCGGTATATATTGGATTTCCAGACAGTTCTGAGAGGTGCAGAAACTCTAAGTGGAGGCTCCCAAATTCAGCTAAAATGCTGCTTCCTGCTGATGCCCATCCCCAGCTCCAGCTCATGCCACTGGGGGGACAGAAAAGGAAAAAATCTGAGCACGCAAGGAGTGAGAATTCCAGACTTTTTCCCTTTGCAAGCTTGAGTCAGCTCCAGGTGACCCACTGTCTTCAGGGCTTAGCCTGCAGACCATTGTCTATTTATTCCAGTTTTTCCCAACTGTGGCAACTTGAAGATGTGTGGACTTTAACTCCCAGAATTCCCCAGCCAGCCGGCTGTTGAAGTCCACACATCTTCAAGTTGCCACAGTTGGGAAACAATGATTTTATTAGTCATTTGTTATCGTATACCCCAGCTTTCCTCTCCACACTCCTGAAAAACACAGGACTACATTGACCAAAAATCCGATCATGGCCTTCTGTGTTGGAAAAGGCCCCTTGAACCTAAGACGTTTGAAGCCCAAATCTCTCCAGATGCCATTGACACCCATCTCCTTATTTCCAGCAACTCAGCTGAGAAGAGTCATGTGTAATCTTTGGTGTCTGGCATGGTGCCACACCTGCAGAAAAGGCATTTCGTGTGGCTCCATGCCAGAAAATGGACAGACGGCGCAGGCCGCTGATACCTGGATCTACGGTACTTACAGATAGGGGTACAAAGAATCACACCCATTGTTTTCTTTTTAACGCCGCCCTTGTTCCCCTGTATTTGTTGGAGAGAGACTGGATGTGTTTATAAAGGCCCACAGGATATGAAGTCTGGCAAGTCACACGAAGTGCATGTGCATTTTGACATGTGTGACTGTGCATTTTGAAGGGATGTAAATGGGGGGAGGAGAACTTTGCCTCTGGGAGAGGGCAGCAGGGACAATCTGTGGTCAAAAGCAAACCTCCAGAGCTTCAGATCCAAGGCCCGAAGCAACGCAATGCACAAATGGCGCGGGGGCCCTTGGTCTGCAGGAAGGCTACAGGGAGTGAAGAAAAGGCACTCCAATCTCAAAAACTGTCCTGGACTTTGCTTCCTTGCTCATCTTCTCCAATCACCCAACACAACAGTCTTGATTAGAGTCTGTTAAGATAATCTCAACCTCTGCAGAGCAGCCTATATTTTTAGGGTTGGGTTGAAAATAGCCTCCGTAATTATTGGCTTGGGAGAAGTTCAATTACTGTCATTTCAAGAACAGGAAGACCTGATCCTAACATCTCTTGATTAGCATGGGAGGCAGATGGCGGTTAAGGTTTCTCTCTCGTAATGACAATCTATTATTGCTGCTGTGATTATCCGAAGGGAGGAACTGCTCTTGCTCCAGCCAAGGAGACAGCAGATGGCGCTAGGAGGTTTGTGCCATGAACTCCGGAGGACCACCACTTCAAGGTTTAGAAATAAAAACTCAGGTATTGCAATGCCAGGTTCTTTCTTTGGCTAGGACTTGGGGAAATAAGATGGGTTTTGGGTGCAGATGGATACTTTTAGCTGAACCACATCTATCGCCACAGAGGATTATGGGTTAAATCCACCTCAAATCTGCCTTAAACCTCAGGAGTCAGAATTACAAGCGATCTGGAGAGAAGACAGGACTGGGGAAAAAAAATCGAGTGGCTCTGCCAACAGCTGCGAGGATGCTTTTGAGTCTCCCTATTCACAGAACCTGAAGCTCAGCCATTGGGGGACAAATAGCTTGCTGCTTTCACCCCTTGGTCGAATGTGTCCAAAGAAACTGGCTAGAAAAAAAATGCTAGACTTTGGACTGATCCAGGAGAGCGATGATTAAGCTTATATACTGTCTTTTGCAGATCTACACTCAACAGACAGGCTTGGCCGGGTCACACTTGCCAAAGGGCAAACGTTCATTCTTAATGGCAAGCCAAACTGCAGAAGCCATCCTTCTAGACTGTCCAATAGACTATCCTATAGACCATCCTTCTGCCTTCAACAGCTGGACTGCTGGAGTGTCTTGCACACCCACCCCCCAAGCCCCTTCCGCTCTGCCCTACACAATCTGAAAAATGGCAGGGTCAAACCCAGGATCTTTCAAGAGGCAGGCAGGGATGTCAGGACACACATTCCCGAGCACCTGTGCCCCTACTCCCCCAGCCAGCATCCTTAGCAACATCTGAAGGCAGGATTGGCCAACCTGCAGATCTCGAAGCCTCAATTTGTTATGTTTTAAAAATATGCATTTTATTTATTAGTTTTATATCTTGACTTTTGTTCAGAAGGTCAACCTTGTGAAGTATGTTGGGCTAAGAGGGCCCAACGTCACCCAGGGAACTTCTGTGGTGGAGGGAGGACTAGAACCTGGGTCTCCCTGCTCCTGGGATTCCAGCAACTTCACCACTACGCTACCCTGACTCTTAGGATGAGAAAGAGTAGCAGGCCCAAAGTCACTCAGGTTGCTTCCATGGCTGAAGGGGGACTAGAACCTGGGTCTCCCTGCTCGTAGTCCAATACCTTCACCACTACATCAAACTCCACTGGTGTGAGGGAATGAAGTAGAGATCCAGGTTCTCAGGAAGGAAGGAGCACATTCCAGGAAGAAAGTGGGGCAGGGGGAGACAAGAGGCAGCACAGCCCGGAGCAGGAGCGTGGGAAGAGGAAAAGACTTAGCATAGCCACTCCCTAGAATCTTCCAGGGTATATCCATTAGGTTAGACTAGTACAGATTTAGTCTGGCAAGATTCTGTCTATGTGGTGTAAGCAATAAAGGAACTGAACTTGGCTGGACTGTTTCCCTGTTGTTCTTGGGCTGGGCCTGACAACCGGCTAAACTAGAATGCCACAGGTGTCCCACCATTATACTAAGGGATGCTGACAATACATCTTTCATCCCCAGTGGTGTTTCTTCTTACCTGGATACTCTGATCATCACATTCATTTGGGTAGGTTCATCACCCAAAGCGAAGATACCAACATGTGTTTCTCGCAGGTTAACTTTAATATAGACTATTCTCATTCCCTGATCAGGCCTGGCTGCGCATTTTCAAATGAATGAGGATTGAGTGCTAAATTTAAAATCGCTCTTCTTCCTTCTGGCATTCTCAAACTGATTGCCCTTTCTTCTCTCCATTGGTCTCCCTTTGTGTTTCTGAACTCAGGCAAGCTCTTGGCTTGTCTTCGTGGAGAATGCCACGTTATTCTCCATCCTCAAAAAATGAACCCAAGTTATACATGCAAATGCTAAGTGCAACATTTTGGTATCCTTTCTTAAAAATGTATGTCATTTCAGTTATTTAAGATGGTGGTTGCTTAGCAATACATTTTCAGTACTACACAGCAAAACAAGATTAATAGGGTCAAATCATAAAAAATCTCTTGCGTCATCAATCTCATTTGGTTTGCCTCCAGTGAGCAGTCCAAGTTATTCTTTTAACTTTTAGAAAACTGAAAAAGGAGAAAGAGATTCTTCTTGGTCTGTTTATACCTGTTTGGTTAACAGCAGGAGAGCTTGTGCTGATTTCCTTCCCAGCCAGACTTTTGGTCATCAAAACCACCACATTTTGCTGAATGTCCCCCTTTGGCCCTCAGGATTAGGCCCCCCTGCATGCTCCTTTTGCATTCACACAACTTCTCCACTTCCTAATCAAGGCACATTGTTCTTTTGGAGGCCTCCAAATATCTCAGTGCTAGCCAAGGTCAGTGGCGAGAAATTTGGGGATGTCTAGTTTGGGGGTGACCAACCTGCAGCTTAAATCTCATAGGAAGGAAGGAAGGAAGGAAGGAAGGAAGGAAGGAAGGAAGGAAGGAAGGAAGGAAGGAAGGAAGGAAGGAAGGAAGGAAGGAAGGAAGGAAGGAAGGAAGGAAGGAAGGAAGGAAATTTTCAAATTGCCCTGACAAATTATTGAATAACCCGGGAAGTCTAGAGCAGCATTTCTCAACCTCAGCAGCTTTAATTTACTTGCTGGGGAATTCTGGGAGCTGAAGTCCACACATCTGAAAAGTTGCCACAGTTGAGAAACACTGGTTCAGAAGAACATGCTGAACTAAACCTTGATGATAAAGTCAAACCAGAGAGGTTACAGAAGTGTGGTGAGATGAAAGGAAGGCGAAAAATACAGGAGCAGAGGGCACAGAGCTAAATCCCTGATTCGTTTTCATTCAGCTCTTTCTCTCTGCTGAGGGCAATGGTACCCCAAGATCTGAGGCAAGGATCTTTCTGATACCTCCCGCCCCCACAACATAGAGATGCCTTCAGTAAGAGATGCCAGGAAGTGAATCTGGGATCTCAGGCATGCAAAACACAATGCTGTTATTAAACTCTTGGCCTCTCCATGAAAAAAAAATCCTAAAATAGAAGTACTTGTTTCCTTTGGATTAGGGAAAATCCCAAGAAATCCCACAACTCAAAATGAAACAGGAATTACAGCCATGTACAAAAACTTGGATTTTAGCTGCTGCCTCCTGCTGTTGTAAAAATTAGGGAGTCAACTATTTTTTTTTCCTTTTCCTGCAGACAGTTGAGCAACCTCATTTAAAAACCAAATAAATCCTGGTAGATGAATGGATGCATCTTTAAATTGCCACTTCCTTCGCAATTTTCAAATTCATTTATGTTATCGTGACAGCAAGACATTTGTCTTCAGGATCTAACAGGCAACATTTTCAGATTTCGGATGGCATTAGCACCCTCCTTGTTCCTAAATTTAAATACCTGTGCTTGCCAAGAAGCAAGAAAAGGAAGCTTTCAAAATATTCCTTCAACCATTCTAACTTCTAAAGTCATGAAGGCAGGTGCACACAGACTGGGCTGACCACTGTGGGACATCCTTGTCAGGAGATGGTAGAAGCAGGCATGATCCCAAACAGATGTGGGTCTTCTAGACAGTGATTGTCCCCAAGCTGCACTCTCTTTCCCTAACAGAACAGAAGCTGGATTCTTCCAGATCAACTAGGGATCTCTCACAGACCTCTGAGAAATAGGATACTTCCCACTTCATTTTTAGAAGATGCAACCATCCACCTCCCAAAGCCCCAACTCCCCTCCCTTCCCCAGTTGCCACACGTGGGTGGAAAAGGATAAGGAAGCATTTCTTAAATGAGGGAGGACAGACTGGCCAGAGGGGTGAGCAAATGCTGCCAGGAAGAAAATGCAATCCTGTCCGGGAAGCTGTTCTTGAGGGAAACCTGGCGATGGACAACGATGTGTGATTTGGAAAAAGGCAAAACCGAGAGAACCGCTGGGAACTTGTGATTACAAAAACAATGGTGCTGAGAGAGGTTAGAGAACAAACGTGCTTAAGTAGAAAATGCTTTTCCACTCGCTTCCGAGGGAGATTCAGAAATTAGCAACTTGTGCCAAGCTTGGTTTCAGTTCAGGCCAATCTTCTCCAGCCCAGCAGTTTCTGCTATATTGGTTTCAAGTTCCAACTCTCAGCCAGAATAGCTGTAGTCAATTTGTGATGACAGGAGCTGGATCTGGAAGGTGTCAGTTCAAGTAACTAGGACAGCGTTTTCCAACCTTGGCAACTTTAAGATGTGTGGACTTCAACACCCAGAATTCCCCAGTCAGCCTGGCTGGCTGGGGAATTCTGGGAGTTGAAGTCCACACATCTTAAAGTTGCCAAGGTTGAGAAACACTGAACTAGGGGAAGGTTTGTGTGAGTCATACTGGTTTCTGTAACACCTGAGTACACAGTTATACTGGGAGGAAAACCTGGTCCGTGAACAGAAAACAGCCTTAAGGAGATGGTCCTTTTTTGTCTCAGGAGAAGTTCAGCTTCAGGATCTAACCCAATGAGAATCCCATTGCAAGAATTACAGGAAAATTCTCCAAACTAGTGGGGGGATAAATAATTGGGACCCCCCGGATGCAGGGAGCCTAAAAGTCCCAGAATTCTCAGCCCCCCCACATCCGGAAGGTGCCAGGCTGGGAGATGTCTGGGAGAAGCAAAAAGCCGTCAATATTTTGCAGGTGAGTTTCTGACGGCATCTGTTTGGCTCTGGCTGAAAACAATGTGGTGTAGTTCGATCCAAGTTGGGTGTCTCCTTGTGCGCTTTATTGGTTAGCCAGAACGTATTACTGTTCCTTGCCTGTCCAGGTTGATGACTCCCCGTGGAATTCCTGTTGGTGTGTTAAAAGCTGGGAGAAGCTTCTCTCCAAGTTCTAGAGCTTTGCTCCTGAAGACCTGATCAAGAAAGAGAGCAGGGAGTCAGAAAACAGGGAGTCAACTGAGTTGGATTTCTAAACATAAATCTCCATATGTTCAGCCACTGAGAGCTACTTCAAGACAAATAGGTTTGGAGGGCAGTCCCCGCAGACTACCGTTCCTCTGCCCAGATTGAATGGGTGATATTTGGATCTTTGGCTGTTAGCATCTTTTCTCAGTGTGAATGTAGTTAAGCTCCTGTTGACAGCTAGAGCACAGGTGGCAAAAAAAAAATAATCATGAAAATAGATGAGACAGAAAATAGATGAGAAACCATCTCAAGGCTTCCAACAACAAAAATCTTATTTCTTTGCCGTCGCTCTAAGTCCGAGCCACGGTAATGGCTTTTAGATGGTGGCTTCTGGAACGTCACTGGAACGGCTTTGGAGGGTGGCTTCTAGAGTAGGGCATGTAAGTGGGTCTGATGTTTAATAGGCATTAGGAAAGTTGAAGCCCAGTCTGTTTTAAATGAATAGGTGCTAATCTTGATTTTATCAGTTAGTTTTGTGCTGTCCCTGTTTGCTTAAAAAGTGTGGTTTCAATTAACAGGATTCTATCTATTTTATAATTTTATTATTTCAACATTTCACCTCATAAACCGAAACAGTTTTGTAAAGATGTAGTAAGTAAGTAAGGAAATACATCTTTCATTTTGTTTTTCAAGGACTCGTATTCAATACACGCCTATTGTGAACTGTTCAGGCAATATCCAACACGTATAAGCCAATTCACCATTTACACAAAAACCCATGTTAAGATAAAAATCCAGACTGAAAGTGACTTCAGATAAGAAAAATCCAGCCTCTTGAACTTAAGGAAAAAACAGAAGGCCCCAAAGAGCTGGGGTGAAGCACATAAATTTGCACATGGAAAACCCTGGATTCAATCCTTGGAACATCCAGTTAAAAGGATCATTTGGGTTTTTCAATCTCTTCTGTGGAACCCTAAGGGATCTGCAAGAACTTGATGGGTTGCCATTAGAGCAGTGTTTCTCAACCTTGGCAACTTGAAGATGGGTGGACTTCAACTCCCAGAATTCCCCAGCCAGCCGGGCTGGCTGGGGAATTCTGGGAGTTGAAGTCCACCCATCTTCAAGTTGCTGAGGTTGAGGAACCCTGTCATAAACCATTCCAAACATTCCAGGAGATTCCGCCTGAACGAACTACAGGTAGTCCTCGCTATCCAACCATTCATTCAGCAACCATTCAAAGTTATGATGGCACTGAATGAAGGGACTTAGGACCTGATCCAAAGTTACGGCAACCTGGGCCCTTGGCAATCGGTTCGCCCTTATGACCGGTTGCCGAGCGCCCCATGATCATGTGATCGCCATTTGCAATCTTCCCTGCCCAGGTCTGCTGGGCAAGTAGCCAGCAGGGAAGGTTGCAAGCCGCTGCCACCTGCTGAGAGGGCTCCCTCCCCTCTCTGAGGGCTGCCTGCAAAGGCTTCGTACCAAAATCCAAGCAGGATTTCAGCATGGTGAGTTTAGCACACATAATACATTCCTCTTGCATTTTCCAAGATTCTGCATTTACCCCTAAACCCACCTTACTGGACTCTAATGTAGTTCTTGCCCTCTTGATCTTGACCAGCTCTCTGGGGCTTGACTGCATGCAGCTTTAGGACTGCCAGTTGCCAACTCTGTCTTAGGTGGTGAAGCAGGGAGTTGGTGTAAGGGTGTAGGAGATGCCCTCTAAATCGAGGAGGCGACTAAACAAGTGAAGAATCTCAGCTTGCCTGCAGAAACCTAGCCCTCAGTTCCATGAAAGTGAATAGTCTACAGTAAGTTCCTTGTCTCACATGTTTGCATTTTGTCTCTTCCTGCCACATGTAATCAACCTTTAGAGACCTGCCTTGGGTTAGCTGGGGAAAATGAAGATGAAGCAGACTAACCAAACATGGGTCTGCGTCTGGCGCTCAGAAAGAACCAAATCCTTGGCATCCCCTTGCACTCCACGTAAGCCGTGGCAACTGCTCCTTTAAACCCACCATGTCGAGACTAACCAAGTTCCAGCTTCCTATCTCACCACCTGTTTTACTGCCAACTGGGAAAATGAGGATATGCCTTTTCTCCCTGTTTTTAAGTTCGTGCCTGGACAAGGCTGTTTTCATTCAGCTGACGAAAGTATGAGAATGAAGTTCTTATCTGGAGCGGTGGGAAATTCCCAAGGGTGTCGTTGGACCAAATATTCATGCAAAAGAGACAAATCAGACTTCAGGAGACAGACATGGGATTGGGGGTGCATTTTAAATCCAGCAATACCTGTTGCCAGTCTAGACAGTTGATGCATTAGCACCACACAGCCGTTTCCTAACAGCTCACTCCTTTACACGTCTCTTAAACCCAGCGTCCACGCTTGTATTCTTCTAAACCTTCTGAATAATGCCCTGTTCTAGTCAGTTTCTCAGTCTTTTTTAACCACTTGCAAATTACATCTTCTTCCTATTCCTCATTTGCTCCCATCGCCACAGAAACGGAACCTGCTGAAAAGTGAGAAGCCGCGTCATTCTGCAGATCTATTAATCAAGAACCAATCCCTTATGAAGGGAAGGATGTTAAATGATTTATAGAGGCATCTACGGGATCCAAAGCTTTCGTCTAAATGAGGAAAACAGCCTTGCCAAGCCCACAGGGGTAAAGCTCACTTGTAAGAATTAAGTCTCAAAGACAGTTCTGAAGAAAAGCTTCACAGCTTGCCTTGGTTTGCTGTTCCTTTCAAAAAACACCAGGCTGACCACAGAGCACTTCTGCACACGAGTGTCTTATAATCTGTTGCTGGAACCACGCGGCTCCCTTGTTCTAATATGCAAAACCACAGCAGGAAGTAAATTTCTGTCCTGGAAATTTTGAGCAACCTTTTGGCACCATCAAAAATACACAGTGCAATCAGTCTCTGTGTGTGCCACGGAACAATGGGAAAGCAAGTGGGAATTGTACCGCCGTGGCGTTATAGCATGCTGCAAAACCTGTTTTGGTACAAGCCACTGATGTTCACTGGCCTGGGAAGCAACGTCGCCCCTGAGAGCATTTGCTCCAAAGGCAAGAATATTCTTCGAGGGGCATTCCAGCACAGGTTTTTCGGGGGATCGGAAATGTCAGACCACGCCCATTCCGAACCTGCTCTCCTAGAACAGTGTTTCTCAATCTCAGCAACTTTAAGCGTGCTGGCTGGGGAATTCTGGGAGTTGAAGTCCACACGTCTTAAAGTTGCCGAGGTTGAGAAACACTAGTTTAGAAGGCAGCCGAATCAGATCCCCAAGATATTTAGTTAGTGTCCTCAGACTTTGGAAGGGTAGTTGTTAGGTCTATGTCACAAATGATCTTATGAGATCTTAAAGGTGGCTCCTTTTATCACAGTGCATACAGGTAGTCCTTGCTTAACGACCACAATAGGGATCGGAAAATTGGATGTTAAAAGAGGTGGTCGTTAAGCGAGTCACCACGTGACCAGACCCGATTTTAATGACCATTTTTACGATGGGTGTTAAACGAATCACCGCAGTTAAGCAAATCCAGATTCCTCAATTGATGTTTTTTGCCAGAATTTGCTTAACAACACGATTCGCTTAACGACCATGTGATTCGCTTAATGACCACTGTAAAAAAGATTGCAAATCATGATCACATGACCACGGGTCATAAGTGTGAGTACAAGTCATAAGGCACTTTTTCCAAGCTGTTGTAACTTTGAACCATCATTAAATGAACGGTCATTAAGCAAGGACTACCTGTACTATAGAAGACTACAGTTAATTCCATTAGAGGGACACAGTATTATCCTTAAAGAGAAGTATAGTATCTGTTCATTTATTAGATTTATATCCTGCCTTTCATTCAAGGTGGCGTACATTTTTCCTGCAACAACAGCACTGTGAGGTAGATTGGGCTGAGAGAATGGGGTTGGCCCCAAAGTGGGTTTGTGTGACTAAGGGCGGAGTAGAACCTGTCCGCTTGTCATCCAGCGTCTTCATCAGTACCCCACTCTGGTTCTCACAATCACTTGTCATCCCACCAAGATGGCTTCTAGGTCAGGAGTACCCACTGATAGCCATAAGTATGTGTGATGGTATGTGGGAATGACCTTGGGAGATAGGAGGGAGAGCTGCAGATGGGACAACCGGCATGTAAAAGATGTCTCAGACCACAGAAGGAGGGGGGGCGTGGGAAGTGTTTCAGAAGGGACCCTCCCTAGTTTTCTGGAGAGCAAAAGGAGTGGAGGGGAGAAATACTTTCAGTCTTGCAAGATTCTGTTAACGCAACCTTACAAGAAAGATGCAGCTAGTATTCCGGGTTGCGCTTCTTTTCTGGATGACTTCGCAGGGCTAACAGTATGTCAGCCCCTTTTTAAGTCTAATGCCTACCATAAGTTTAGTAAAAAGTTCTTGCTAAAGGGATTCCTGCTTGTAGCTATGTTTTATGAAAACACTTGCCGAGGTAGTTTGGTTCCAAGAATTAATGCCCAAGGTTACGGCAACTAACGCATACACCCCAGGGCTTCATAGATGCACTCTTCTTCACTGAGATAACGGAGAATCTCTTGGAATGAGGCAATGGAATTTAGGAGCTTTAATGCCAAGGAAGATTTTTGCTTTTTGGTGATAGAGTTGAAAGAGGTTGCCCCTTAAAAAAAATAAAGAAGTAAAAAGATAGTTCACAGAAGCATTCAAGGTAACCCTTGTGAGTGACACAAGTCCTACTCTCCAGCATCCAGTCATTAACGAATTCAGGACGCAACACCAAGACCGTGGCCAAAGGCATTTCTGCAGAGACCAATGTACTGAACCAGTGAGCTGTCTAGGAGAAATTGTTCACAGGAGAAAATGCTGACTGGATGAGCCAGGCCAAGTAATTATGCCCAACTTAATTAACAGCTATCATCGGTGCTCTGATATTCATAAAGAAGCAATGTTTTTAGCTGGTTTAGGCAAGGGAACAGGTAGGGTTCTGAGGGCTCTCCATGCAGACATCTATTTTGCACACACAACGTGCAAATGGGTCAGCACAAACCTCTTCGCCGGTCAGGTAATACGCAGACAGAAGCCCTCCGACGTAGCGGATGTTCACTTCAAACAAGGAGGCTTCCCCGTTCTGCAGGAAGAGAAGCAGGAATGTCTCAGATTGTAAGTTGGCACAGATACGAATGCTAAGACGAGAAAGCACAACTGAAACAAAGGGCATAAAAACCCATTTTTAGTACCTGCGATTTCACAATCCTTAACAGAGACACAAGGGAGAGAAGGTAGCCCTGTGGTGCAAAGCAGGAGCCCCAAGATTTCACCTGCCACCTCCTTCTCCAGAAGGAAGAAACAGAACTCATATTGTCACCCCAACAAGGAGTGTTTCCCGCTCACTATATCCCTCATGGACAGCCTCCACTCATGGGGTACCCTCTGCACGCTTTGGGGACCACAACATCCGGAATTTCTTTGACGCAGCTGGCTGGAAATTTGGGAAGTTGGGCCTCCAGGCTATCTGTAGAGTATCAGTTTCTCTTAGCAGCTGCCAAAGAGCCAAGGGAATTTATCAGAAAATGCCGCACGCTGGTTGTCAACGGGAGGATCAGAAAGAATGCAAGCCTGCAATTTAGGGTGGCTGGCTGGCACTGTTAGGGCAGTGTTTCTCAACCTTGGCAGTGTTTCTCAACCTTGGCCACTTTAAGACGTGTGGACTTCAACTCCCAGAATTCCCCAGCCGGCTGGCTGGGGAATTCTGGGAGTTGAAGTCCACACGTCTTAAAGTGGCCAAGGTTGAGAAACACTGCTCTAGGGCTTTGCCTCCCTTTTGCAACTGGTTTAATTATGACTCTACATATACGGAGATGTGCAGGAATGTCCACAAGGGAGATGAAAAAAGTGAAAATGGGGACCTTACGAGCATGACCGAAACCCCACTCCTTTTTAGCTGGTTCTTTGTGCAACACATGTAAAAACAGGGTGGGGTTGTGATCAAATGGTCGTGGCCACCATCTTGACCTTTTTGACCGTTTGTGCACATGTTCCTTGTGATATGTGTAAGGGGGCCCAGGAGCGAGGCACGGGCTTGTGCGTCCTCCTCACCATCTCCAACTGTAAATGGAGTTTGACCTTGTAGGGAAATTCCTGTGTAAGCTGTGACTTCCATGAACCAAGAAGGGGTCAATACAGTAGTTGGATGGGCAGACTTCTCAGGCTGAGGTAGATATTTATGAGAGGGTGGTGTAGTGGTTCAAGTGTTGGATGGAACAAGGAAGGCCGTGATGCTAGTTCCACCTCAGCCACGGAAGCTTCCTAGGTGACTTTAAGCCAGTCCTTCTCTCTCAGAGAAGTCCTTCTCCCTCAGACCAGCCTACCTCAAAGGATTGTTGTTGTGAGGGGAAAATGAGAGGAGGGGGTGCCATGGACTCTACCCTGTGCTCCTGAACAAAAGGCGGGACGTAGAGCTAACAAATAAATAAATTAATAACATCACCGGGTTTCTACCTTATGTACCTCGCTTGGAAGCTGAAACCTTGTCTGAACTGCCCCTTGTTTGTTGCTTGATTAATATTAATAATGACCCAAATGACTTTCTTCATTGGTATACATTTTACAAACCCAGCAGTAACTTGCTCAGCATTTCTAACTCAGAGGAAGAAGAACGAATATAAGAGAGCAAGAGGAATCCTCTGTTGCAGCCGTCTCCTCTTCTCTGTGTTTTTAGCAATTTTCGAAGAACTCACAAAATCTATTCAAGTAAAGGGGGGGGGGGGGAGAGCTTTAGGGGAATTAGTCCCCAGAGCAGTTAATCCCCCTTAAATCAGTGGGTATGGATGGAAAGGAGAAGATGATGGGAATAAGCTAGTGAAACCCCCCTCCCCTTTTTAATAATAACACTGATGTGAGACTGAATTTCCCAGCTAGCCCTTTACCCATAAAAATTTATAAAAATTGGAGCAGTGAAATGTCAAAGCAATTGCAGTCAAACCGTCCCTTTCAAAACTTTCCTCCTGCCAATTCGGTTTTGTCTTCTGAATAAATACCAGCTTTTTGCACCCCCATTCCCCCCAGGTAGAAGAGGTATGTCTAGACTACGTAAAAGGGCCCATTCGAAAAAAGTAGGACTTACGTGCTTTCTGATCCTCCCGTTGACAACCTGCATGTGGCATTTATATTCCACGCGACTCACACTGGGCCATTCTGGTGAGAGGCACAGCCCACGTTTGCACTCATCAAATAAACAGATGCTGCTGCCACACGGACCAACCCTGCTAGTTGTGTGACTGAGCACGTTTTGAATCTAGGACCCCCATTTCATCCAATGCATTCAGGCTAACCCCACCTGGAATTCTGTATTCACCTTTGAGAACGATACCTTGTATTTCTTTCATTTCCTAAATGCTTCACTTCTAACTTAGTTGTCCTGTTTCATCTGGATTAAAAGAAACTTTCAGTCCACATCTGGCATTGAACGCTACGACATGGCTCTTCACAAGGCTTCTGTGGATTGATTTGCGGGGCAGGTGGGAGAGCTTTTGTGAAAATACAGATCAATAACCCTTCTCTATTTTGTCTGTTGGCCTATTGATCTGATTCCAAACACAGCACTGAGCTAAATTTATGAGGCATGACTGCCCATTTGCAAGCCCATGTTGGTCATCTATTTCAAAACAAAGCTTTTCAAGGGAGAGGCAATTTTATCTGCTCTTCCTGCAGCCTTGCTGCAAAAACAATGATGCAGTCTGAAACTAGAAATGCAGCCCTGTTGTGATATAAGCAGGTTGCAAGTCCACAATGGTTTTCAAATCAGGGACCTGGAAAACCTTAGTCTGTGCAGCAACACAAAACTCAGTTAACACAGGAACAGTAGAGAGACTAAAATGATCGAGTAAACGGGATAAACTAAGGCATGGCAGTGGGATACAGAGAACCAAGTATTTATAGGCTATTTCAAGCGTTATAAAATCTGTATGAGATCCAACCGGGAGATTCATGGCGAGTTAAGCAGTCTGCGTATAAACACAATATACTCTCTTCAAGCTTCAGAGGTGACACATTCCTAAACTCCAGTAGGACAGCACTACTACCCTTATGTCCTCTTTGTGGAACTCTTAAACACCTTTAAAAACTCTAGTCTGCCCCTAACTAGCCATGCTGCCTACAAATGTTGGTGCTATGGCCTCAAACCTTTCAAAGAAATGGGATGTTTACTTGGGGGGTCACCCATAAAGGCCTTGTTGCTTTTCCTTCCCACCAAAAAGTGGTCAAAGGCAGAGCATGGACTTTCTGGCAGCAGGGAGACCCAGGTTCTAGTCCCCCCTCAGCCACAGAAGCTCCCTAGGCAACCTTGGGCCTGCCACTCTCTCTCAGCTCAAGAGCCAAGGTGGCGTACTGGTGAAGATGCTGGACGGAGATTGGGGGACACGGGTTCTAGTCCCCCCATAGCTACCGAAGCTCCTTGGGTGACCTTGGGCCAGTCCCTCTTTCTGAGCCCAATTTACCTCCCAGGGTTGTTGCTGTGGGGAAAAATGGAAGGAGGGAAAGCTATGTAAACAACCAGGAGCTCCTGCAGGAAAGGTGGAATATAAATCTAACAATTAAAAAAAGGATGAGCAATCTGAAGGGGAAAGAGACTTGTTTCAAAGGGTTTTTGGTTGAGATATTCTTCAGGCTTGGCTGGATTCTTCACTGATTCTACCTATCATTGATTTATTTACGCAACTGCATTTATATTCACAGCTGCCATGGAGATCCTATCTCTGAGACAGAAAAGGAGAATAGATATATTTGCTCACACATACACATACACATTCATCTGAGACCTGCATGGTTGGACCACAATGTATCTGGCCCAGCATTTTGTTTTCACAGAGATGCAGTTGTCTATGAGTGAACACACTGCTTCTGCTACTACTTTTCAATGGCCTTAAATAAAAAGTTTATTTTCCCTTCTCTTGGGGCACGGGGAGGAATAGGAATCTCCTTCCTCAAAGCATTGACTGTCCTTTTATTCTATCAAATATCCCATTACGTGGAAGGGCTGCGTGAGACCCGACATTAATCCATCCAGTTTCATTTTCAAAAGTGGATTAGCTGGAACAAAAGTTTTCAGAAATATATTTCTGATTGTCCAAACCCAATGTTACTTCTATGAGACTCAGAGCCACTGTGCACGATTTACAATTAGATGTGCATGATCTGAGATCAAGCCTCATCTCCTCTCCCCTTCTGTCTGCAAACTGACAATAGGAACAACTCATTTTATTTTAAAATTAAACGGCCCAATAGCTGAAGCTCTCTGAGATGAACTCATCTCAGAAAGCTGTTGGAAGACCCCAAATGAAAACTGCATCTCTCCTTAACACTGGATGGTAACGGGAATGCTGATATTTCAAATATCTGCACCTGGCTAGTTCTCAAATGATCCAGCTCTCTGAGTAGAGAAATGACAGAGAGGGTGGAAACAGGAAGGAGGCAAGCTACAAAGATATGGACCAGTGTTGGTCAACCTCAGCAACATTACGATGTGTGGACTTCAACTCCCAGAATTCCCCAGCCAGCATGGCTGGCTGAGGGAATTCTGGGAGTTGAAGTCCACACATCGTAATGTTGCTGAGGTTGACCAACACTAATATAGACACTGACCAGATTTTTAGCTGATCTGGTGATCAAGGCATTTTTGCTTTAATACCTCTGCCACGTTACCTCCCAACTCAACTGTACACTGTCCTATTCTCAGCTTGTTTTTACAGTGAGCCGGGCGGGGGGGCGGAGGACCAGTCAAAACATCAGGGTTCAAAATACACTTGATGATTTCTGCCGAACAGAGAAACGTATTCAGAGTCTGACTCACCACATTCAAGTCAAAGCTCTTTTCCACCCAATCTTTGGCTTCTTGGAATTCCTCCTGCAGCTCCATGACGTACAGAGTATCTAAGGCATCCACCACGGTCGCGCCCCGGAGGCCTCCTGCAGTGACAGAAACCCACACAGCTTGAATGGAACTTGAGTTGACTTTCCCGAGGGATGTCAATGCATATGCGGCTGCAAAAAAATGCTACCAGGGGTTATGGAATTTAATGCTGAGACTGCTTTCTTCATGCTTACGCAGTATTACTGGAGTTTATATGGTTTCCCAAAATACAGGGAGCAGACCAACCCTCTAGCACACCCCGATGACAACGGGGAGTGGAATCAGGTACATGGGGAGATAAAAGAACAGAACCTCACGGGAAAGGCTTCAACAGATCAATGGGGGTCCTGAATCCACAGGCTATGCAAGAAGTGGTCCCGAGGGCCTAGGAGTTACGCTGGAGGTTACCCAGAAAGTTGGGTTTGAAGAAGTATTAGGAGGACATATGGGGTCTTCTTTGAAATTTCAACAAAAATCCATCTTGTTAGAGCAGCTTCGGTGACTTGTTAAAACATGGAGTTCAGCCGATTCAGAAATGAAATAATGGGCCAATTACTCAACGCAAAGCATTGCTATCAATCGACCAGTTGCCTCCCTGGAGAAAACAAAATTTAGAAGTTCACAAGAACACAAAAGAGGTCACTGTGAGGGAGGCAAAGATTGTTCCTCTAATACAGTGTTTCTCAACCTTGGGAACTTTAAGAGGTGTGGACTTCAGCTCCCAGAATTCCCCAGCCAGCAATGTTGGCTGGGGAATTCTGGGAGTTGAAGTCCACATCTCTTAAAGTTCCCAAGGTTGAGAAACACTGCTGTAACAGGTGGAAGCAACTGCTTCTCTCATTGCCTTCATCTTGATAGAGCTTGACCCAGAGTGGCCTTTTTCAGCCTACACAATTTTACCCAACATCCTCCAGCTGTAAGGGACTGCAATGCCTATCATCCTGAGCCACATGATCTATGATCCCTTCTCTATTTGCAGAGTGTGGAGGAAAGAGACTCTGAACCACCAGTTGTTTATGCACTAACACCTCTGAAGAGTATATTAAGATCCTATAGTACTGAATTTGTACATCTCCATACAATTCAGTGAAAGTGACGCTGTCAGGAGATTTAAAATGTAAAACCTCTTAATTGGTTCAGAACCCTTCTGATAACTCGCAGCACTTCTCAGCAGAAAAATGGGAAGCCAATCTGTGAGTACCTGATAAAAGCAAGCCATTTGCTTTTGAGGATCTCAACAGCAAAGGATGGGTGGGTTAAAAAAAAAAGTAAAAAGGCAGTTTTCTCTGATTCAGATCAGAGAAATGAAGAAATTCTGAAACGAAGAGCTGGTTACTAAAAACAGGAGTCTTCAGGGGATTCCTGTTTAGGAGATGCCCCCTATTAAAGTAGAAACTGGGGGAGTGCCTTGTGGGAGAGGGAGGAAGAGGTATGTTTTCCAGGAGTTTAAAATCTCATTTAAATTATTGTAAAGCCCACTTCAAGCAATGGTTCACAGGCTTTGCAAACTGAAAGAAAGGTGGGAATAAGGCCCATCATTGGGACCTACGAGCAAAACACCACAAATTAAGGTGTATGTCATAAGAACTATTGAATGCAAAGTTGAGAGAGGTGAGAACGTAATTTAGAAGAGGCTCAGATGGAAACTGCAAACACTATTCCTACATGAACAAATAATGTGGGGCACTAACCTATGAGGAATGTCACTGGAATTAACATGAGCTGTGTAACAGGTAGGCACTGATAGGACGCTTAAGAGGTTGTGCCTCACAGATCAGGCCCTGCCAAACTGTTGCCTTGCCTAAAATCCACTCCTTGTTCATGAATGAGCGCCCCCCCGAAAGAGGGTGAGCAGGCTCCCCTCCCTCCAGGGCAGTCAACCCCAGCAACCATAGCTGGCTGGGGAATTCTGGGAGTTGCAGTCCACACATCGTAAAGTTGCTGGGGTTGAGAAACACTGCTCTACCGTGCTAGTTACATACGAAAAAACCCCCAAGCATGTTAATTATGCAGTATTCATGCATTTACAGCCACTTTTCATTTCAGAGGCATTAAGCTACATTTTCACATTATCAGCCAGGCTAAAAGTCTGAAAGCAGAAAAGATGTATGTAAGATGTGTACAAATCAGGTAGAAATTGCCATTCCTGTAATTCATTAAATTGCAATTGCAAATTGTACTTCCTACTCTCAAACAAGTTTGTGGGAAAGGAATTCTTGAACTGGAGAAGCTAAAAATGTTCCAATTTACTACCCTTCATCTCCCATAATCTCTAGCCTGCACAGTCACTGAGCTAGAAAAAGACCGGATAACAGAAAACACAGTTATAGTTATTTGATTTATATCCCATCTTTCTGCTCTGGTGGGCGCTCAAGGCAGGTAAAAAATTTTTTAAAAATAAAATAGAATGTATTATGTTTTAGAAATAGATGAAAAATAATAATAAAATAAATATAAATACTAAAATCTTTCTCGGCAGATGCCTACCAAGATCAGGGGACCATTCTCTCAGTAAGAAATATGACATTTAAGATAAACTGGCTCTCTTAACAGCTTCCTGGTTCCCAATAATTCAACTGTTTCCTGCAAAGGGTGATTCATAGTTTTCCAGCAATGATATAAGCACATCAGCAGGATTCTACATGAACATGTTCAGTGTCCAAAACAGCTGGTGTCAACAAACAGTATTGCTGGCTTGGGTAAAGTTTTCTCTCAGATCTAGTGGTGATTACTGTCTTTCTTAGCAGGGGGAAACCATGTTTATGAAGGCTAAGCATGATTCATTGCACCTCTTGTGAACTGCCCCAGCTGCGAGATATATAGTCCACTAAGCAGTATGTTATCCATCAACCTTGTTTTCATGCTTTAGTGGAATGTGAGACAAAAGAGGGGTTCTTGAACACCTTTTGAGAGTGGATTACATGCTAGAGCAGTGTTTCTCAACCGTGGCAACTTGAAGATGTGTGGACGGCTGGCTGGGGAATTTTGGGAGTTGAAGTCCACACATCTTCAAGTTGCCAAGGTTGGGAAACACTGTGCTAGAGAGTCAGGTTTGGCTCGATGGATCAAGATGCTGACGGGGCATCAGGTTCAAGGCACCTAGAAAGGCATCATATGAAGACCTGTTACCCAACTCCAGAACCCACCAGTGACATTCTAGAGCTGAACCGGGAGACAGATTCATATTGCTGCACGCTGGTTGAAGCTGTTGTTCTTTTCAGAAGGTCTGGGTTCCTCAATATGGAATAGGACAATTCTGCAAAAACTGCAATACTATGGTTTTCCTAGGGAGGCATTTTTAATGATGGGCTATGACTGAGCACTCATTGCACGTAAGCAACCTGTCCAAGATCTAGAAGCCCAGCCGGATCCATCCGCCCTACCCAGTGTTGGAGAAGTCGGCTCACTTAATTTAGAAACCAAAGTGATTGGTTTCCTTCGCTCAGAGCACATTGGGGCATTCCTGGCAGGAAAATAGTAGACTTTAAATGATTGCTTTAAATGATTTCCTGAGCAGTCAGTCACCTTTCTTTAGGCTACTAGGAGTGCCCAAATCCCAGAGGGCCCGAATCTTAGCACATTTTAATGTGCTCCCTGTGGATGTTCTTGAGGACACACACAAAATCAGAAGTGCTGGATTAAGGGGACACGGAGGCTTTTGGGCCGAATTCTGCTTTCACGTCTTCATACATTCAAAAGAAACCACTGACAGATAAAAAGAAGAGTAATATGATGTACCATTAGAGAAAGAGGTTAAAACATATCTGTACTTATACTGTAACTGCTGTGAAGAATATCAGAAGCCCCTTCTTTGTATCGTTTTTCCTTTCGTTTCTATTTTTTCCTTACTTTTTTCTTTTTGTGCACTTTTTTGCTTTTTCTCTGATTTCTTTCTTTTTTCTTCTTCCTTACTTTATGTTAGTTGGGGTTTGTCTTTAGCTTCTTGTTTAAAAGCTTCAATACAAATTATATTAGAAAAGAAAAAGAAGAAGAGAAGAGAAGAGAAGAGAAGAGAAGAGAAGAGAAGAGAAGAGAAGAGAAGAAGAGAGGAGAGGAGAGGAAGAGAGGAGAGGAGAGAAAAGAGAGGAGAGGAGAGGAGAGAAAAGAGAAGAGGAGAGAAAAGAGGAGAGGAGAGGAGAGGAGAGGAGAGGAGAGGAGAGGAGAGGAGAGGAGAGGAGAGGAGAGGAGAGGAGAGGAGAGGAGAGGAGAGGAGAGGAGAGGAGAGGAGAGGAGAGGAGAGGAGAGGAGAGGAGAAGAGAAGAGAAGAGAAGAGAAGAGAAGAGAAGAGAAGAGAAGAGAAGAGAAGAGAAGAGAAGAGAAGAGAAGAGAAGAGAAGAGAAGAGAAGAGAAGAGAAGAGAAGAGAAGATTTATAGGCATGAGACATGTTTTCATTGGCCCTCTGAATCCATACCTGAAATGCATGATCAGTACCGAGAAGGCAGGGAGCAGCCTAGAATCTTAGCTAAACCTTTCTTACTATACAACAGGAGACGTTCAAAATGTTCAAAAATACCAAGGCCCAACGTTGTGAGTACACAGTGTGGTAAACAACAGTAAAACCAAGGATGATTGGCACATTTGCAGAGTATTCCTGATGGGAGGTACTGGCACTGAGCTTTCTACACAAAGTGTAGACAAAGTGTCTCATACAAATTCACGTCCTTTGGGGCAACCGCATTCCTGCAGCACACTGGCATTTCCTTCAAGCTTTCTAATGAGTCCTCTTTCTTTTTTAACGATTTTCCGATGGTTTCTTTTATTGTAAGATTAGGAACTTTGACAGTCTTGAACTTTGCCAGCAAATTGCTGACTGCATACAAGACAGCAAGCATCTTTTTACTGGACAGTGTCAAACATCTCTGCTTATGCGTATAGCCTAGGGTGCAACAAAATCGGGGGGGGGGGGGGGGAATGCAGCCTATGCCACTGGGTACGTCTGGGGAGTTTGTTCTCTTCCGAGGGAGCTTCATGGATGGGATGTCCAAAAGATGTCTGTAAATAATCCCTGTGCATATATGTGCGCATGCACAAGACATAAGCCCTTCGCTACTTCCAGCATCATATGGCTAGCCCATAGAGGCCTTCTGTCTTCAGCCTCAGATTCTTCATCTTCTTGGACTCTCCTTCCCCTTTTTAGTAATGTTTTTAACTGATGTTTTATGTATGTATATATATATATATTTATGTTTTTAATGTTTGTTGTGAGTCGCCCAGAGTTCCCCCATTGGGGGGAGATGGGCGGTTGAAAAATTTAATAAATAAACAAATAAACAAACAAATAAATAAATAAATAAATAAAAGGAATGTACGAGGGACCTAGAATTGGTTGCGGTTTTCATAGCATGAGCAGTAGCAAGGAACGTACTTGCCACTGCACAATATAGAATATTGCATTATACACAATATAATTATATAATACAATATTGTATTATATGCAAGACGGAAGCTGACTGTCTCCACTGTAACTGCATTGTCAACTTTGTATTCCATCTGTCTCCAGTCCCAGGGCTGGTCACATCCAGTCCTGCATACACCATCAGGAGGTGGGACTGAGCCTGTGCATTGGTTATCTGGACCTGTGGTTGAGGGGTCTGTTTTTTACCCCAACTGCTGCTTCTATGTGTGTGTGTGTGTGTGTGTGTGGTTATTTTTTAATGCTTTTATGTTTTCTTTTAACACTGTTAGCGTAATGGTATGTGGGAATGACCTTGGGAGACAGGAGGAAGAGCCACAGCCTAGACAATGGTCTGATAAATGAAATTTGACTCCAAAGGAGGGGTGGGAGTGGAGAAAGTGTCTCAGAAGGGACTCTCCCTAGTTTTTGAGAGAGTAAAAGTGAGGGACAGGAGGGGTACTTTCAGACTTGCAAGAGTCTGTTAATGTAGCCTTAAAGGTAGAGCAAGTACTCCTGGTTGTGCTTCTTGTCTGGACTACCTTGCAAGGCTAACAGTTAGCCACCCAGAGCCATGAATTTGAGATGGGTGGCCATATAAATTGAATGAATGAATGAATGAATTCTGTACAGATCCTGAAAACCGATCCTGGATCTTCTGTCTGGTTTAATTCTCCAGTTATTACTGGTGGAGTAATGATGCAGTCCTTGAAGGACCTGGAAACTGTTCCAGTTGTAAAAGCTGTGGTAACCTGACTAGCAGAAATGTTCTTAGGCCATTTGTACTGCAGACCCAACATGCATGGTGAAGAAAAATCATGCCATGTGGGGCTCTGCAAACCAGTGCTAAGAAAACAATGGAAGGAGGCAGAATGCACAATTATATGTGGAGCCACCTTAACAACATGAAAAAAAAATTATACCCATGTTGGCCCATGAAACCTCCATATTCATTGGGTACACTTTTACAAGTGTTGCACAACAACATTGCATTAAAGCGTGTGCACGCTTCTGGGTTTTCCAAAACTTTGCTCTGGGCTAGACATAAGAGAGCCAGTTTGCTGTAGTGGTGAAGGCACCAGGCTGGAAACCAGGAGACCCTGAGTTCTAGTTCTGCCTTAGGGACAAAGCCAGCTGGGTGACCTTGGTCCAGGCACCCTCTCTCAGCCCTAGGAAGAAGGCAATGGCCAACCACTTCTGAAATCTTGTCAAGAAAACTGCAGGGACTTGTCCAGGCAGACACCAGGAGCCAACACTGACTCAAGGCATGTGCACGTATCCACACACAGATGTAAGAAATAGCAGGGGAAGGGGAAAGAAGCAAAAGAATGCAAAAATTCTGAGGAAGCCTGCTGTTTAAAATCAGTCCCAAGATGGAAATTGGCGAATGGATTCATTCCTTCACTGTAGGTGACCGTAGGGCCATTCTCATACATGTAGAAGAAGGAGAGCGGCAGGCACAGGGGAAGACTGAGAGAAGGAATGCAGAGAACTCTTACTGGAGAGAAAGGACTAGCAGAGATGGAGCTAAACTGTGCACAGTCATTTCTGGTTTCTGCGTCCAAAGCCACCTTCTCCCAAGCCATGTTTCAGGGCTGAGGGCCCATATGCAGTCTCCCCATCATTGATTGCTCATCATTTTATACCAGGGCTTCTTGCCTTGGAATCCATGAGTAGATTTTAGGGAGGCCGTGAACTTGGATGGGAAAAAAAATGAAAACTTTATTTTCACTAACCTCTAACTGAAATGTAGCTTTTCATTCAAAAACATATCTAGGTAGCAAAGTAATTTATGGCCTCTAGACTCCAAAAATGTTTACTAACTTCAATAAATCTTACTATCTAAAATTACTGTACCCCTCAAAAAGAACATTATCTTGTTAGTGATTGAATGGATAATGTAGAAGCACAAATATTACTATATTACAGATGTGTTATTTTAAAATATTTTAATAACTGCATTTGGGCACAACTGGTTTCCTTTGTAATACAATCTATACATATTTTATTTTATGCATTTACATATATTTTCCTGAGAAGGAATCTGTGGGTTCCACCAGACTCTCAGTGGGTTCCAGGGTACCAAAAGGTTAAGAATCCCTGGTTTAAACACTGTTTTCTACTTTTCTTCTATGGAGTTCTGTGCAGGACACAAGTTTATGTCTCCAACTGAAGCCCACTCCCCAGGGCTGATTCTGCTCACTGTAACAGCAATTCTCACTCAGGCTGGATGCACCTACTCCAGAAAGCTCCCCCTGAAAATTCAGGAGATGCCAACTGGCACGTTATTCATTCCTTCATTCATGGAATTTCTATGACCGCCCACAGTAGCAATTGTTTGAGTTGGGTGGCCATATAAATTCCACGAATGAATGAATGGATAAAACAGCCAGAAAACAAGACAGTTATGTATAGGTGATCAGAACCCAAATTCCCTCCAGATGACAACTTCAATCAACTTGGCCCCAATGGAAAGAACCAGGTTTCTGGAGCCTTTCTAAAAGCCAGCAGGGTCAGGATCAACCCCAAAACTGAGGGGGAGGGATTATTCCAGGGGGTAGGCGCTGCACTGGAAAAAGCACCTTGGACCTTGTTGTAAAAATCTGTTTGTTTCTGCTTTTGCTTTTAAAAAAACACACACCCACACACATTTTTTACTTCTCTGTGTTGGTATTTTTTACATTTTATGTTCCCTTCATGAGATTTGCATACAGATAGTCCTCAGTTAATGACCACTTGTTCAGTGACCATTCAAAGTTGTGATGGCATGGATGAGTGGTACTACCAGTCCTCGAAGTTGTGGCTGTCATAGCATCCATGGAGTCACGTGATCGCAATTTGGGCACTTAGCAACTGGCTCGCACTTACGTCCCCATGGTCATGTGCTTGCCATTTGTGACCTTCCCTGCCAGCTTCCCACAAGCAAAGTCAATGGGGAAGCTGGCAGGGAAGATTGCAAGTCACTCCTGTAGGTCTCTCCCGCTCCCACCACATTTTCTCCTGAGGAATCTGACTACAGAGTACAAGACCCCAGTGATCTCATACTCTGTAGCGTGTGCCCGCCCACAGCAACCCCCTGCCCACGGTGGCCACCTGTGCACCCTCTCTCAACCAGAGCAGCCACCCCAGCCCTGCCACACTTGCACTGTGCTGTAGCAGCCACTTACTCCTCTGCTGGCCTGCTTGCGAGCCGCCTGGGACTTGCAACTTCCTGCTGGCTTCCCCACTGACTTGCTCATTGGAAGCCAGCAGGAAGTTGTGAGGAGGTCCTCACTTAACCTCCTGCGAACTTCACTTAACAACAGCAACTGGACTGCCGGGATTGCGGTCACTAAGCTATGCAGTCGTGTGATGTTGCACCTTACGACCTCATCGCTTAGCAACAGAAATTCCGGTCCCAATTTCCATTGTTAAGTGAGGACTACCTGCATTTTGTATAGGAAGCAGTATAAATAGATTAAATCATGAATCTAAAAGCCAGAGGCAAATGCCACCATGAATATTAGAAAATGCACGATTTTCTGATTTTCCATCACTGCAATTATTCTGGAATGGCTGACCTTATCACCCAGCCTTGTAACACAGGACAGGTTCTTATTCACCAGGGCAATAAAAAAGTTTAAGAGAATTCTGCTGGATCTGCTTGAGTTTCTGTGAGATGACAAACCAAGAGTTTTGAAGAACAATTACTGGTATGATCTGAGATAAACTCATGATCGCTGGATTAAACCTCCTCCCTTGTTTCCTAATCTACCAGCTTCGGTCCCAAAACAAGTTCCTTCTGAGCATGTTTACAGAAGTCTGGGGCCATGAAAATCCACATCCTGTCAGACAAGGCTTGTCTCCCTTTTTATCAGCTCTAGCAATTCTGCAATATTAATGATTGTGATTCTTACGCCCTTGCCTATTAGGTGAAGTAATGCATCAACTCCAAGCAACAGACGGACAAAACACACAAACATGCACGCACGAGTAAGTGCCTGAGGCACAGGCAATTATCCTGATATTGCAAAAGTAACAAACTAATGGGTTCGTTTTAATTTGATAATTTACCAACCCTTTCATCAAGAACAGAGAGAGACAAGAACGACAGCTTCCCTGCTCCCCTCCCCACCAGCAAAGGATAATAATAAAAGAATTTTTCCAGCCTGCTTAATTGAAAACGGGGGGGGGGGGGGGCGAGGGGAGAGGAATAGTTTTTCTTTACACAGAAGCCTTTTACAGATTCCATGTCTTTAAATGCATGAAATGCACTAAAAGATTATTAACCAGCTCTGCTCTTTTATCCCACGTCATGAATGGTTTTGCCTCCCCTTTGGCTGGGTTCTGTACAAAATGGAAGGCCTTCTGTGTCGATGAATTGTTCTTCGTATCCCAAGTATTATTTTAGCCAATTCCTCAAATGCCTGATGTCCAAGGAATCCCAGGGTTGGGAAGTCTGACTATTCCACAAAGGGACCTTGGCCACATGATCTGATTACATGTGTATTTTCAACTGGACAGGAGAAAAGAGGCAGGGAGAAAAACAAATCATTCCATCTTCAGATCAGGGTTCAAATACATGAAATGCCATGGTTTCCAATTAAATGTTGCAGGGCAAGCAGAGGCCATCGCTGTTGATTCAAAAGGAAGAGGAAGGATGGAAGGCACTGGAATGGGGGAGTCCAAGGCTCAGATCCAGCTTTGAACCAAAGTTATGATCTCAGCTAGCCTACTGTTGTAAAGTTGGCCATCAAGCTGGGCAAAGTTTTGAAGTACAGCTGTATCACAGACTTGCCACTGAGCTACGTCAAAGGGAAAATACAAATTTGGGGCATCGGCAAGAAGCTTTTTGGCACCAGTTTAATTGCTAGGAATGGGAACTGCATGATGAGAGTAATTCTTCTGCTTAATTTCAGCAGAACTTGAATGGGATAAAATCCTTCCAAATCATGCCCCTTCAAGTACCCATTTCTGATTTATTTAAAGCTAATGCACATCCCCTAAAGACCATAAAGAAGGCTGAACGCCGAAGAATTGATGCCTTTGAACTGTGGTGCTGGAGAAGACTCTTAAGAGTCCCCTGGACTGCTGGGAGGTCAAACCAGTCAATCTTAAAGGAAATCAACTCTGATTGCTCATTGGAAGGATTGATAATGAAGCTCAAGCTCAGATACTTTGGTCACCTAATGCGAAGAGAGGACTCTTTGGAAAAGACCCTGATGCTGGGAAAGATGGAAGGCAAAAGGAGAAGAGGACGGCAGAGGATGAGATGGCTAGATAGCATCACTGAAGCAATGAGCATGAAATTGAGCAAACTCAGGGAGGCAGTGAAAGATAGGAAGGCCTGGCGCAATATGGTTCATGGGGTCACGAAGAGTCGGACACGACTTAACAACTGAACAACAACAACAATGCACATCCCCGCCATTTCCCTATCAACCAGCTTTCATCTGCCGACAACTTTGAGAACAAGATCTTCCAAGTGTTCTATTCTGACCACTTTTTTGAGGTAGTGCAAGGGCAGTTCCTATGAAAATACACCTTTCCAGAAATACATGTGCATTCAGAAGAAAACCCATGTCAAAACAAAGTCAAAATCCTAGCCTGTCAGAATCCATACCCTCCTTTCTCATGACAATCACTCTTTCAAGTTTCCCATTTTCCTCTCCTTTTCTAGTTGCAACCTTCAGCTGTTTTTTGTCTGGGGATTCAGTTTTTAACTCTAGCACGCAGGTAGAGGACTAGGATTTAATTAATGGAGCATGCACTGCCTTTTTTCACCTCGGGCCCTTCTACATTGCACACACATCAGTTCAGCAGACATTTTTTCTCCTTAGCCAACCAGAAGTCCGGATCCTGGGTCAATGCTCTCCATGCCAAAAGTCTTACTTCATACCTGAGATGGCCAGAACAGGAATTGCAATCTGGGTCTTTTAAGCGCTGGGTGACGCCCATCTCTTCATTTCTGAACACCCCCCCCCAATTTGCATCATTTTTGTATTTAAACACACACACACCACTCCCCCAAACACCTTCAGAGGCTGATGGGGAAAAAGATGTGGCCTTTGGGACACAAAACCTGCACCTGTGTGGTCACCCATCAGCTTCCTCGGGCTCAGAAGAGCCACTGCTGAATAAAACAGATATTTATGGATAGTTTGATCCTGATATAATGGAGCTTCCTTGGTTTCCAGAAATAGTCCAAAGGAGGAGTGTAAAGATGGCTGGTGCAATTCTGAGCAGCCACACAAAACTGTAATTCTTGGGCATTATGCTACTTATATTCCTTTAGCTTCTTAGAACACTATTGTAATAAATTTGTGTCTACACTTTCCCTCCCCTTGGGTACAGCTGATTACTTTGACCAAGGATATAAGACACAATCACCACTTTTAGGACAACAGTACATTTCGCAAGGAACAAAGAGTGGAAAAACAACAGGTTGATGTAAATTTTCTCCCTCTCTTTCTGCAATTTCAATTTATTCGCACGCTGGTTTTATTACGACAATATGTGTTTTTATCTCCTGGAGGTGGCTTCTGATGTGCAGTTCAAGTGAGATACTACACGTTGTAATGATGGAAAGTAAACTACAGATTGTTCTGTGAGCACACCTATATTCAATGTCCTCAATCTGCAGCAGGAGAACCCTCAAGTCTTAGAAGAAAGCAATATTTTCTCCAGGATTGATTATGTGCCATCAAGTCATTGCTGACTCTTAGTGACTACATAGATAAGATTTTCTCTATGATTCTCCAAGAAATCTCTTCTCCAAGAAATGCATGACTAAGAATTGGAAAAACAGAGCTGCTGGGTCTATATTATGAACGTAAGTTGGTTTTGTACCAGTTCCTTGACAGAGCTTCTCCCCAAGAAGCTGATAGCTCTGTTATGGAAAAGTCCCAAACTCTTTATTTTCTTGAATAAAAGATACACCTATCTCTCAGATGTCTCAGCTGCCCTTTTCTCTAAGCATCCTTTAGGAAAGGAATAGTTACAGATAATGTGGCATGCCAAACATGGCCATGCTTAGAAATCAGATTTTTCATTGCCTCTTCCCCCACAACCCCAAGAACACCTTCCTGGGTAGATACAGTCAGGACTTTCCCATCAATTTAGCTAGGAAGCTGGAATATATTTTGCTCCTAAGGTTCATTACTAGTACTTTCCAACATTTTTTTTGAAGCCCTTCCATCAACAGAATCCTTTTTGCTCAAAAGTTTCTACAAGTCAACTTCTATTTTGACTAGCATTGGCCAGTTAAAAGTTACACAACTTAGCCTGTAATAACAAAATAGGACTGTGGTTATAGACCAGAAATCACATAAAGCCACCATTCAATATAATTAACAGAGTAACCTGATCACATCACATACACTCTTATGGCGTAGTATGATATGGTACATATAGCATCTATCCATTTTTATTTTAGGAACATCTTGCCCCCAAGGTGAGATTGGCCCCTACTCTTCTGGCCTTCCGGAATATTGTTAAGACCTGGCTCTGTCAACTAGCAGGGGGACCCAGTGGGGGTTCACAGTACTGGGGGCGGTTGGTAGCTTGAGGATGCTCTCTCTGTCTTTTAGCTTTGTATACTTTTGTAAAGATTTTTAAATCGTTTTTATCACTTTTTACTTGTGAGCTGCCTAGAGTCTCTTATTCAGTGAGATGAGTGGTGTATACATTTGATCAATCAATCAATCAATTAATCAAATCTATCCCATGGCAGTGACCTTACAATGGTGCACCCCAACAGCGCACAAAAATTTGCACCTATATAAGCGACTTCGGAATTATGATCAGCCAAAATATAATTTATATGAAACACATCATGATGGCCAAGACACATTTTTTACTAGAGAAAGAAGCACCCTTAGTCTCAAATCAGAATAAAATTTATTGTGTAAAAACATACACTCAACAGACTCAATTTCAACTATCGCACTTGGGAGCAGTGTCTGTGTTACTGGGATGCTATTAAATCTGCCCTCTAAGATTGCTGAAGGTAATTAAAGGTAGAATCTGCTCTAGAGAAAACCTTTCAGTGTTTAGAGCAGATAAAGGAGAATAAGAGCCTTTTTCCCCCTGAACGGGTGAGGTATTCTCATAATTTGACTTAGCTCATTCTGATGTTGGACATCCTTCACCCCTTGTCTAAAGCCATTCCCAGCCTTGTCTAACCCTAAAAGCCACAAAAATTCAGATGACATTCCACATGAGCTTCTTGTACTATCTGGCCACCATGTTGATCCCATGGAATTAACAAAAGCAGCACGAAGGAGCTAAATTATGCCTTAGGTCAATGTTTCTCAACCTTGGCAGCTTGAAGATGTGTGGACTTCAACTCCCAGAATTCCCCAGCCAGCCTGGCTGGCTAAGGAATTCTGGGAGTTGAAGTCCACACATCTTCAAGTTGCCACGGTTGAGAAACACTGCCTTAGGCAAAGAGAATGCACTGTCAAATTCTAGCCTCAACTCTACACAGCCCAACCCTCAACCTCACAATACATTTGGAAGAGAAAAGGCTTCTTAGAAGAACCATTATGTAGCTTATTCTATAAGCAACCCAGCACTGGAACAGAACTGCGTGCAGTTGCAAGTCCAGGCCAGATGCTGCAAGGGGCCTGCCTGCTTTTGAACAAAATGACCATGCAGACTCTGAACTCTTTCCCCACTTGGTTAAGCTGGAAGAGGTTGAATTACCCAAGATATTGGGCAATTTCATATAAGTGCAAGCCGAGAGCCATAACAATGCTTTACTTCGTACGGCCTGCTGCTGGAGCGAGATCCCTAATGAAACAGGGTTGCTCTGGAAAAAGATCAAATGCATAAATCCAGTCAGGTGGAAGCAATGAGGCAGCTCGGAGGAGAATCTTTAAAAGGCTTGGTCAAAAGCACAGCGCTGAAAACACCAGGGAGCTGTAAAGGATGGAAAGTGATTTTGAGACGGCTGGATGGCTGGCCAAGTCAGAATGGCATTTCAGAGTTATTTTATTCTCATTTAATTAACTCAGGATGTATCTCATGAATGCTTTTAGGGATTAGAATCACCACTCCAAACTCTAAAAGGTTTGAAGGAGGAGAGAGGGTCGACCAGGTCCTTTCGATAGCACTATCAGTTCTGCCGTATGAAAGAAAATGACCAATTATCTATCCGTTACCAAATCCCCAAGAACTTCAGGAGGCCAGGAGAAACACACTGTCCCCCAAAAGACTGCCATTTTTTCCTCTCTACCTTGCATACTTTGATCTGCCTTCACAAATACCAGGATTTCTGTCTTTATGCCAACGTGTCATCATCTCAGCAAAGCATTTTGGAGTTCACACTCTATCCCTGGATCCCCTACATGATCCCTATAGGCACCAATGGGTGGACAGATACCTCCCTTGCTTCCTGCCAAACACTCTACCTCGCCTGCCTTGAAAAAAAAAAATTCTTTAAAAGTCCAGCGGGAGGCTGCTGTGCTAAAAAATACAGCTGTGTTGTCTTGGTTTCTACCTTAGAATGCCCAACTTAGTTGGGAGAAAGTAGGAAGCATGCTGAGAAGCTACATGGGGGAGAAGGAACATTTTCACCAGTTGGCCTTCTGGGAAATGGGTACGACTCACCATGGCAGCATTCTGTGAACAGGCAAGCCTTCTTGCATAACATAAGGGAATAATTTTGCATAAGGGAAATTCACTGAGATGGCCACGTTGCTTGTAACATCTCTCTTTTTATGCTCTCTCCTAGTCTCTTTTTAATAATATTGTTGCTTTTCTTATCATGGAATGTTTTTAATTTTTGCTTTTTATGGTTCATTTTTATTGTACACCACCCAGAGTCACGTCTGTAAGATTGGTGGCTCTATAAACATGAGGCATAAATAAAATAAATAAAGGGATACCCACAACATGTACTCAATTCCAAATGCGCCCACCAGCTCAGAAAGGTTGTAGAGCTAACTCCATTTTAGACTAAGCAAGTAGAAATAAGACCCATGATGCTCCTCTGTTCAACTGACATTAATAGTATTATAAACACGATCTCTTCTCTCATTTCCCAACAATGACTCTGTGACTTTATTACAGAAACAGAAAAACAGAAAATAGAAAGATGTTAGGTGGGTGTTTTGAAGAACCCTCGAGAAGCTGTGTCATCTAAGGAAGGGCAGAGAAAAAAATGTTGGTTGAATGGTGGGTTTGAAGATGTTCTCCATCCACCTCCATCATTTGCTGAAAGAAAAAGATGACCCTTTCTTTCTGCAGAAAGAGGTGTTGTCCTGGAAGGAACAAACTGTCAAACCTAAATGCCAAGGAAAACAACATTCTGAAGGCAAGCTAACCTTAAACTGGCAATTTAAGTTGAAAAAGAAATAATTAAAATCCCAACAACAGCAACAGAATTATGACAAGGCCACTAAGCTTTTTCTTCGATCGTTAGGGGGAGCGAATGGGAGAAATATGCACCACGGAGTTAGTTGGTTAGTTAGCAGTAATCAAAAATGTCTTTGCTCCCTTCTCCTATCCAACAACTAATACTGTGCAGTTCTAATGTTCCATATTCCTTGATTCAGTCTGTCACAGAGAAGAGGAGGCAGGTGTGAGGAGAACAAAAAGGCTGTTTGTTTCACTTCCAGCCCACCCAGAAGCCTTATTGACCATCTCAGCTTGATCTGCCTTCTTCAGTACAAGGCCCACAAAAGGTCCTGAAGGGACAGCTCTGGAGGCAGAAAACGTGAAGTACCGTATTTTTCCGACAATAAGATGCCCCCATGTACAAGACGACCCCCATTTTTCCAACCCCAAATTAAGAAATCAATATTTTAAAGATAGTGCAGAACACATTTTTATTTAGTAATTAGTTAACATTTACCTGCTACACTCGGTGGGAGGAGGTCCAAACCGTCTCTCTGCAGCTCTATTCCAGGCTCTTTTGCATAACTGATTACATTCAAGCACGAGTGAAACCGCAGATAGCTTCTCTCTGCAAACAGCCTTCCTCTAATTGGTTTGTTCAGCATCAGCTGACGTCAGTTACATAAGGCTCGTGATTGGAGGAAGTCTGTTTGGGAGACAAGCTATTTCACTCGTGATTGGAGGCTAGCAATAGGAGGAAGACTCTTTGCAGAGACAAAGTATGGGCAATTTTGCAACCGCGTGATTTTCGGCTGATTTCCTTGAGTAAGACACCCTTCAATTTTTAGGGTAAGGATTTTAGAAAAAAGTATCGTCTTATAGTCGGAAAAATACGGTAATTGCGTGCAAGAGACTTATGTTAGAGGGCAAATTAAGGCCTTTTCCATGATAGCTTGCTGTAAGCCAGGTTTATGGGCTTAAAAAGGATGGTGAATCTTGATGCAAGCTTCTCAAGCCTGCATCCTGCATGGAGCTCCATAGAGGACCCCTCTGAGAGTCTGCTGAATCCTATGGGCCCCTTTCTCAGAAAAAGCTTCTGAAGACAGAAGCAAGTAAACTGGCCCAGAGGTGAGGATGGTGTTAAATAGGGTCAGCCCCAGCACTCCCCAGCACTGATCCCGCTCACTGTAGCACCCATTCTTTCTTTTCTATAAGAGCATGGTGCTCACTCAAGATGTTCTTACTAAAAGAACTAGCACTTTTCTAATAATGGTATATAAAGAGAGCAACCAAAACTGCCTTCTATTGTGAAGGTAGAATCCAGACTGAAATGAATCTAAGATAATGGTTTCTTCCAAAACCAACACAAAGAAGCTTTTTCTAAGTATCTAAATTTTGTTTTTGTTCAATCGTGTCTGATTCTTGGAGACTGCTTGGACAAGTCCCTGCAGTTTTCTTGGCAAGGTTTTTCAGAAGTGGTTTGCCATTGCCTCCTTCCTAGAGCTAAGAGACAATAACTGGCCCAAGGTCACCCAGGTGGCTTTGTGCCTAAGGTGGGACTAGAACTCACAGTCTTCCGGTTCTAGCCTGATGCCTTCACCACTTGTGATAGAATGTATCTACGAGGAGGAGAGTGATGTGGGAGATCAAGGCTATTGGGAAGGAGGAGGTGCATTCCAGGAAGACGGAGGAGGCAAGAGCCAACACAGTCCGCAGGGGGAGCGTGGGAACCAAAAGAGATTCAGGATGGCCGCTCCCTAGAATCTCACAGGGTATATCCACTAGTTGCTGTAGTATAGATTTAGTTTGGCAAGATTCTGTCTATAAGGTGTAAGCTAATGAAGGAACTGGACTGGACTGTGTCATTGTTGTTCTTGGGCTGGACCTGACACCAGTACACCAAACTAGCTCTCAAGTATCTAATACTACATCCTTAAACAAGGTTTGATGGGACCCCAAATTTCACATGGAATATCCTAATACAAAACTTGTGTGAATGTACCATGAACTGAAAATTTGGCACTGAAGTTTAAAGTACATAGCTAAGATTTTTAAATATGGACCACTTTCCTTTGCTGTCCTTGGAATTCTTCTCTACCCACAAAACAAGTCCAGGCCTGGATCAGTTATTAAGCTGTTTTGGCTTCTTGTTTTTGGTTTGGGGCTCTCTGAGATTAGCCTAGAGAAATACCCATTTGGGCCAACTGCAGTGATAACTGAGTGATGAGGATCACAGCACCAAAGGGTCATTTGGAAGATCTGGATATGTTCAGTAGCCCATCTGGACAGTTTGGATCACATCTCGACCTGCAGAGTAAAGTCCACTCACCACTTTTAGGAAGCCTGCCAGGGAATCAGGCTGCTAAGGCACCAAGTAATCTTAGGTGCAGGGTAGAAGAAGAGAAATTGCCCCAAGTTTCCATCCTTCAACTCATATTTGTGCTGTTCAGGAATACAACATAATTTGAATGAGGAGAGAAGCCAAGCTCATGGCAAGCCCCCTTGCAATATAGTGAGGACAAGAATGAATCCGGCCCGGATAGATCCTGTAAGACCAACATGATTAAAAGTAATGGATTCAGATGATTTCTGCCTCCCAGGTTTTTATCAAGATCTTCTTTCCTGCGGTCTTTGAAAACCCTCACTTCACCTCTCTTCTCCCTACCGAAAAGAAGGCAAAACAAAAATGAAGATTAAGGAACACAGGATGACTTTGGGAATCAGGACCTGGCCACTTTTATGGATTCTGACTGGCAACGGGTAGAATCCATCTCATCAACTATCCCATCTTCTAAACAGCCAATGCCCTTTCTGCGTGCCAAGCACGTATTTTTGTGTTACACCACAGTTCCTTGGAATTGTTTAAGGAACTTTAAGGACAGAGTGCCTTCTCTTCCCATCCTCATGTACAACGCAGTGTGGAGGTTATGGACGGCTGCATAGTGGCTGCTCTCTTTATGAGCTTCTTGCTGAACAGCCAGCCAGCCAGCCAGCCAGAGGATGATGGTTGCTTTTACCAAACTATACAGCAGTCTATTCTACGGTCAAAAGTGAGCAGCACAAATCATTAAAAAGCTATCATACTTAATCTTGTGTATAACAGTGCACTTAAATGTTGCCAAGCAGAGTTTGCAAATAGCATTTTTTGGGCAGACTTCAATAACAGAGTTTGTAACGGAAAAGCAAGCAAACAAAAAAATAAATCAGAATGATGTAAATGTGAGCCCAAAGATGAAAAACTCTGGTTCCTGCTAGTTTTATATCAAATTGTATTCGTCAGAAGGAAAATCTGGTGCTGAAATCTGGCTGGGAATAAAAAAATTAGGATGCTGTTTCTAGAGGACCTGCCAAACAATGTTAGGCAAGCAGGTGGCCATAACGTTGACATTTTAAATGTATAAGTAAATATCAGTAAAATAAGCTTTGTAATTTGCTTAGTCATCAAAAGATTCCATTGGAGACATTCAGCTACCTATGCCTGTCCTACAAAAGCGTCAGAAGACAGGGGAAAGGACCCGGAGCAAAAATATTCCTTCTCTGTGGCAATGTTGCCTGGGTAGGAGTCAAGAAATTTGGGATCTGCCTTGCTGCTTCATTAAATTATAACTCCAGTAAAGCAGGCACCCAGTTTTATGACCTCAATAACAGCAGCAAAGCTTGTGGCAAACCTTGAGGCCAAGATGATGTGTTCTCTCTGCTGAGCTAAAATAAAACAAAGCCCTTTCTCCAAAGTCCCACCCATTGCACAATAAGAGTAATGGCAAAGCTGGTCCCTATTTCATTCACCTCTCCGATGTATGACAGAAATAGTGCCTTACCAGAATTTGAAACTGCCTCCTTTCGGAAAGATTTGTTGAGCCCATCTCTGCTCTTTCCAGCAATACAGTACTATTTCAACAGGCTCACTGTGGTGATGTACTGAGGCTGCTTTTCCTCTGACCTTGTGCTTTGTGGTTTTGTTAAACTTTATCGATGACGGGTTCCCTTCACGAGAATTAAACGTGCCAGAATCCCATCGAAAATCACTGGGACCCGTCCATCAGGATTACATTCTCTGGACGCAGACTGACAGCAAGTAATCAAGTATGGACTGAAGAGCTAGAAAATGCCAATTTTTAATTCTGATAGATACTTCCCTTTAATTTAGACTAAGTTCAGCATTGCACGGATTAACCACCAGACTTGGGGCCAATCGCTCATCCACTGGGGACAAACAACGGGACAGGAGTGCACCTTTCTTGTTGCACTACGTCTTACCGTCAAACCCTGGCATCTTTTTATGTCAGTGTGTTTTATGTTTTAAAACATGTATAGTCCCCATTCAATTTTGCAAAGACCATTCATATGGCGGTTTCTAGAGGGGCCTGGTGCTGTGCTTAGCATGTTGGGCTAGGATCTAGAGAGACTCAAATTCCCATACGCACCCAATCATGAAGCTCAATGGGAAATTTACACCCTCATTCTTTCCGACGGAATTTATCTTGGGCAGTTGTTATGAGGATAAATCAGAGGAACCATATATACCACCCTGAGTGCCTTGAGGAAAGGTGGGATAAAAATGCAATTAATAAATAACCTAGACACGCAAAGGAAATAATGCTACTCTTTCCTGAATTGGGAAAAACACTCTTATTTTCACATTCTACTAGAACGGGTTTCACGCATTCTTTAAAACAGATATTTTCAGAAGCACTTCCAGATGTACTGGACTACAACTCCCCTATTTCCGACATGGCTCTGATGGATGTTGTAGTCTAGTATGTTTAGTGGTACAGCAGGCTAGGGAAGTTGCTTTGGAAAATTTGGCCATGCTGAAATGGCCTAAGGCTAATATTTTCTTGGATCCTTTACTGTTGACACACTACAAGGTGGACTGTTAGCTTGCATGGACTTATCTGCAAGATGGCAATTCCTATACAGTAGAGACATAGGTAAGGCATTGGGCTTGATGGTGTTCTTATATTACACCAGAAACTTTTAAAAATATGGCCTGCTTTTTTGAAGCATAAAATAATTCACATGCTTGAACCGTTAAAAGAATTCATAAACACTGAAACTGCACTAGATTTAGGATGAGAAAGGAGTGGGAAAAGGACATGCAGAATTATTGAAAAGAATAAAAATAGCTCAGGATACGGCCAATTAATTTCTGCAAGTTTCAATCACCACTCCCAAAAGCTAAGCAAACTTTACAGAATTTAATACCCATCACATACATCCCCAATAATAAAACTGTTAGGACAAAAATTCCAAAATTCTCCCCTTACATTTTACAATTGTGGTGTTTCCTTTACCCTCCCCCCCCCGCAAAAAAATCCATCATATGTCAGTCATGAGATGATCAATCCTGTGGATACCACAAGAAATTTGCAATTCCAGCTATAGAGGGAAAAGGGAATAGCCTTGAAGGACAGGAGAAAGAGTTGCTATCAAGGTAATGGTGAGATAAGAGGGACTTGAGCCTGGGCCAAGGAAGTAATGTGAGAAAACATCTCACACAAGCCCTTCCCTAGTTCACATGAGGGAGGGGAAGCACATTCAGAGTGGCAAGATTCTGTTACTACAGCTTTACAATATGGCATTGCTTTCTTAGTCTGGTGTACCTTGTAGGACCGATACCAGCCATTGTATGTGATATTATATTAGAACAGTTTCATTTCATTTCCTTGCTTCATTGTCGCCTATGACTGAGAGCTGGTTTGGTGCAGCGGTAAAGGCATCAGGCTAGAAACTCGGAGAGCATGATTACTAGTCCCGTCTTAGGCACAAAGCCAGCTGGATGACCTTGGGCCAGTCACTTTCTCTCGGCACTAGGAAGCAGGCAATGGCAAACCAACCACTTCTGAAATCTTGCCAAGAAAACTGCAATGACTTGTGTGGCAGTTGCCAGGAGTTAAGACTGACTCGAAGGCTTAAAAAAAAGTGCCTACGACTGGAAAAAAATGACACAGAAGAATAGCACAGAAATGCTGCTTTTGTTACAGAAAATGTGAAGTGCACTCTGTCTGACTAGTACTCTGTCACCAGATATGAGAAAGAGTGAGGGACAGTTTTTGAGCACATTCATAAATGAAATAAATGTCATTTATAACCGCGCTTTCAAAAAACAGGTTGAGACAAAACACTAAACTGTGCTTGTGGATCATTTTTTCCCCTTCATATTGTGTTGATGATCAAAGTCCATATTTGGGAAGATCACCCTGAAGGATTTGGAGTGATGGGAAACAAAACCAGTTAAAAAGAAGAAGGCGGCGGCGTATGAAATCTCTCCCATCCCATGAAAACCTCAGCAACCAGTAACACCTCCTCCTCCAACCTTCCAAACCAGAATTAAAATTCAGAGCTAGCATTTACAATTCAAGCTTTCTCAGATGCCAGAGACACCCAGAGAGGTCTGTCCTGCAATGGCAGAGAAATAAATCCAAGTGTAGACAACAACACAAAGCCTTCGCCAACCCCTGTGGCACAACTCTCCCTTTCTCTCTGAACCCGCAGCACTCAGATGGTGGGAGGCGACCTCCGACCTTCCAGAGCTGTCAGCTTTCAGCTTTGCCATGGCAGCAATGAAACAGACTTCTAGGAAGAATTTCAGAAGTTGCTGAGGGTCCCAGGGCCTGGGGCAGAGAAGGCAAATCTGTCTCTAGGAGCAAAAAATAAAAAATAAATCCTTGCTCCATGTTTTCCCCCCCTCCCTCTGCAAATTTCCCTTTCCTTACTCAAAGGAAGGAAGAGTACAGCAGAATGATCGCCAAGAGAAGTGCATTCTTCAATTACATTGCTCTTCCTCTGGGTGCTGAAACAGAAACGCAGCAGCTAATGAGAAAAACCAAAGGGCTACTTATTGTGGGGCCTGTTAATACAGAATGGTTTAATTGTTTTTCCTCCAGTTGATATGGTGAATTCCCATCCATCATGGAGAAACCTCCTTCTGTCTGTTTCCAGCTGACTTTCTGGCAGCAAACGGAGACCATTTTGTTTCCACCAGCTTTGGAAGGTGGGCAGAAAAGTGGTGCCAACCCTTCTGGCTGCCTCTTTCGCAGGTTAAAAAAGATGCTTGATATTTGAAGATCAACACTCAATATTTTATAATAGAAATGTTCTAGCCTTTCTTGTGTAAGCTGCATTTGGTGTCTTTGGAGCAGATGCTACTAGACATCTAAAATGCAACGAGTCCATGCTGATGACTTCTTTGTTTGACTTCAAGGATTACTTCCTGAAGACATGACTGTGTATATTTGCTATCTGGGTAGAGGCAAATGATGTCTCTGTGATTCAGAATTGTACTTCTGCTGCCTACGGTGAGTCACTGCAATGCCTTCGTTATATTAAAACTGGGCAGAGAATATTGAATCCTACCATAAGATGTTAACTTTTCGAATGACAAATTCAACACAGCGGCTTTGAGAGAAAAATTTATTTTGTTTTGATTCAGGCAAAAAAAAGTTCTACTTAGAGTGGTGGTTCTCAATTTTTGATCTCTAAATGTTTGGATTATGACTCCCACTAGGCTTATCCATTAGCCATGCTGTCTGAGGATGATAGGAGGTATAGTCTAACTTCATGGAACAGGATCAGCTTATATGTGGGGCTGCCTGTCTCCAGAGGTCTGACAGGGTGGGTTTCCTCTGGTTCCCCTTCATTAAGCAATATCATCTATGGGATCTAGGAAATGTGCCACCTTCTCTGTTGCTGAGCCTGCCCTGTGGAACAGCAACCCCCTGTGATTTGAATGGCTCCAAACCTTGATGGCCTTCCATAAAGCATTAAAACCTTGGCTTTTTCCACAGGCATTGGGTCAAGAAGTTAAATGAACCTGATTTTTAGGGATATCAATCACTAAGAGACAGTATGTGACCAGAAGGCAGTACATGACGGGAAGGAAGTTGGACTGTATATATCATCCTGATAGATTCCATAGATTCCTTCCTGCAACAGCATTGAGCATCAGGACCTTGACAGCTCCTAAAATTAATGCATGAATACAGGTATCTAAAGTGCGGTGGTCCATGAGTTCAGTTCCTGGTAGAAGGTTTTGAGCCCCAGAGAAAGATCAGTCTACATACATCTGACAAGCCCCAATATAGGACAAAACCGGTTATGTAGTGTCTCCTGGTGGTCAATATAAGTAAAAACATCCCACAGGATATATACTGCAAAAAAGGAGAAATAGTTTTTACGCAGCTTAAATCACGTAAAACCTTGTGCATAGGAACATGACATAAGGTAACATCTGCATCTCTTTGCTCTGCACGTTTAAGGGAAGGGGGACTGTATATATTCCAACAGAATGTTGTTTAGGGAGTTGTGGATGGGAATATGTCAGCTGCTGTAGGCATGATGTGTCTGGAGTTTTTAAAAATGTTTTTATTGCTAATTTTAATGGGTTGTTCACCGCCCAGATTGGGTGACCATATAAATTGAATAAAACAAACAAATAAAGGCACCACTGAGAAGATGGACATACTCATATTTCATGCCAGACTTCCCCAACCTAAGAAGTTCTAAAGCTTGTTTATAAGTACAGGTATTCCCCGGGTTAAGAACGCCCGGTTTTAAGGACAACCCATAGTTAAGAACGGAGCCCATAGTAGCAAAATTCGAGTTAAATATACAATGATTTGAATTAAATACACAATGGTTTGATCTCATTGCACAATGCTACTTATACCAGTGTTTCTCAACCTTGGCAACTTGAAGAGGTGTGGACTTCACCTCCCAGAATTCTGGGAGTTGAAGTCCATATGTCTTCAAGTTGCCATGGTTGAGAAACTGACTTATACAGTATTATACAATAATGCTGTTCTGGCTTACATACAAATTTAACTTAAGGACAGACGTTGGGAATGGAGCTCATTCTTAAACCGGGGACTACCTGTAGATATATATATGGAACTGTATTCTCCCTATATCTAGGCAACGTTTGTTTCTCACTTGTTCCAACTAGGATCCGATCATAATAGCCTTCTAATTTAATCTTCTAATTTAGAAATTGTAATGTTTAGTTTGTGGGTTAACAGCATGGGTCAGCTGATCCTCTTACCATAGAAAAATGTGTTGCTTAGCAAAAAGGGGCTTGATATAAAAGAAAACAGGTTATTTTACATAATCTGCACATTATAAGCTAGTGCCATGACTTGTTAAATACCTACATTTGCCTTTGGCAAATGCATTTCTTATGATCAAACTGTCCAGGTCTTGGGCAATAGTTATTCCTAAAAGAGGTTTTAGATATAGGTTGCTTGTGACGGAGTCGAGATGTAACAGGATGGAGGGCCTGGGTCTGGCTTGTAAGCAGAATGCTTTACAATGGGTAGTATCTTCAAGGGGACTGCTATGAATTCTACTATCTAGGACAGCTCAAGGCCAAATAGAAGTAAAGCTAACTTGGAAATAATTATTCTGAACATTTTAATTAAAAAAAAATCTATATGTTTATTTCAGAAATGGAGAAGATGATGATAATGACACAAAATGGAAAGGGGGGTGGAAGGAAAGAGCCCTTTTCTGCAAATCACTTAAGAGGTAATTCAGTGTTGCTTTTACAAAGTGCTTTTATATTCCTTGCCCTCTTTGGCTATCTCCAAATTAGCACATTTTTTTAAAAACACCAGACTTGCCGCTTTATTTTTCTTAGAAGAAAAACCATTAACGATGTTCTATTTCATACTTCATGGAGGAGGAGGAGGAGGAACAGAAACAATCCAGAGCTTTAACAAAATATCTCCATACAGCTAGGTATAAGATGTTTCCATCTGTTTTATCTTCTCAACAGCTCATCCTTTGGAATTTATAGGCAAAGCTAATTAATCATCGTTCTACTTACATGGTCCAGCAGAAACAGCCTACTGTAGTAGACGTACGCTATGAGAGAGGCTGGCTTTTGAATTCTCTGGACACGTCCTGGATCCACAAATTGGAGACTGACACGTTTCTAAGCCAAACACTGGACGACTTCTTTAGTTGACAAACTGGAAAGGTTCTATCTCATCCAACTTCATCCATCTCATCACCTCCCAAAATCTCCTGCCATGTGTCCATCAGAATGGTATATACAGTCCACCTTCCTTTAAGATCTCCGATGAATGTTATATTATATCATGTCCTTGTGAACAGGGTTTTACATAAGTTCCACCCCTCTGGGTGTGTGTGCGTGTAATTGTCTATTTTTACACAGTTTATATCTTGTGTGATGTTTCACTTACATTGACCACCAGGAGGTGGTACATGATTGGTTTAATCCTTATTGGGACTTGTCAGATGGAACTCATCAGACTTTTTTTTCCCAGATTTTTTTTATCCTGTCTTTATTTTTTTTTATAAATAACTCAAGGTGGTAAACATACCTAATACTCCTTCCTCCTCCTATTTTCCCCACAACAACCACCCTGTGAGGTGAGTTGGGCTGAGAGAGAGGGACTGGCCCAAAGTCACCCAGCCGGCTTTCATGCCTGAGGTGGAACTAGAACTCAGAGTCTTCTAGCTGGTGCCTTAACCAGACCAAGCATGCTGTAGAGATGAAACTGATCATGTACTAATAGAGGCGAATATGTATATTCCAAATCCAAAAATCCAAATCCAAAAATGCAAGAGAATTCTTGGAAGCTTGGTATGCAGACAAGGCAGCAATTAACAGACACATAGAGATAAACAGCATCCACATACTATTCAAAAGAGACAAAAGACCAGAAGATCGCCTCACTAGCAATCATCACCCAGATAAGCAAAGGTTACCACCAGGCACACAATCCAGCAGTGAACATATGCTAATCAAGGAACTACCAGAGGAGCAAAACAAAACCCCAGCACTGGCAAGGTAGGCCATAGTATATAAATAGAGAGCAAACCCCAACCCATTTTAGCACTGAAGTTGTTACCTAGCTGGGTAATGAAACGTTTGCAGGAAAAGAACCAAACTCAGAGAATCCCAAGGTCTCCACTGATAATGTACTGCCTCCTGATGGTCAATATCATTGCCAAATGTCCAAGATACTAGTTGTCGCACTGTTCAAACTATTTTATTTAAATATTTACCAATGTGTATATGGCTAAATAGATAAGAGAGGCGGGACCATCACAGATTGAACAAGAACATCATATTATACTACCTGGAATGATGAATACAACTGAGAAAAGTGAAAAACTCCATACGTGCATCCAACTGAGGAAAAGAACATCCAAATTTCAAATGCCTTTTTAAAATGAGAAACTTAAGTACCGCATTTTTCCGTCAATAAGACGCCCCCATGTACAAGACGACCCCCACTTTTCCAACCCCAAATTAAGAAATCAATACTTTAAAGATAGTGCAGAACACATTTTTATTTAGTGGTTAGTTAACATTTACCTGATACACTCGGTGGGAGGAGGTCCAAACCGTCTCTCTGCAGCTCTGTTTCCAGGCCCTTTTGCATAACTGATTACATTCAAGCACGAGTGAAACCGCAGATAGCTTCTCTCTGCAAACAGCCTTCCTCTAATTGGTTTGTTCAGCATCAGCTGACGTCAGTTACATAAGGCTCGTGATTGGAGGAAGTCTGTTTGGGAGACAAGCTATTTCACTCGTGATTGGAGGCTCGTGATTGGAGGAAGCCCGTTCGCAGAGACAAGGTTTGGGCAGTTTGCAACCACGCGGTTCTCTCCTCGGCTGACTTCCTTGAATAAGACGCCCTTCAATTTTTAGCGTAAGGATTTTAGAAAAAAGTATCGTCTTATAGTCGGAAAAATACGGTATATTAGACGGGGGGGGGGAACCTTCTAAAATAATACATGCTTATGGTGTATAAATGCAAGAAAGTCAACAGAGTAAAAAGCTACAATCAAAAACAATCAAAAACAAATCCAAACTAGGGGATTAGAAAGAAAAAAATGGTGTCGTATCATGATTCCATTATTTCAATCCACAGCATAATCACACTTGGAATATTATGCATTGTTCTGGTTACTTCATCTTGAAAAGAATAATGTACGTCTTGAGCAAACGTAGAAATGAAGAGGTTGCAGCAACTCCGCTATGAGGAAAGGGCTGCCACGCCTGGGTCTTTTCAGCTTGGAAACAAAGGAGGAAAGGGAGGTGATGGCAGAAGTTCATCCAAGTATAGGTGTGGAAAAAAATGGCTACGAAAAAGTTACCTCCTGCTGATGTAATTCTAGAACCTGGGGTCGTCCAACAACACCAAACAGGGAAGCATTTTCATGTCATAATTCCTAATTCAATAGCCTAATTTTGTAACCCGGGGAAATAAGGGAAGAGAGCCAGACTGGATTCAGTCCCTGTATCCTTAGTTCCTGCTCTTGATTCTCAGTGACCCAATGCAAGGAAAGCAGAGCTCTTGTCTCTCTGATGGCTGAGCATTGCGTGAAGTTAATCTTGTCAATAAAGGAGAAACCTGTAGCTGACAGAACACTCTTCTGCAAACAAGTCTTAACAAGGTAAAGGAAAACAGATTCATCACCCTTTTCTCTCTCCCATCCTGTCCCCTTATGGGGGGGGGGGGCGGGGAGCCAAACTGAGAATAGAAAAGGCCCCATAAATTGGCAAGAAGACACATAACTTTGCAAGCCAAAGCTTTAATTCCTGATATCTCTGGCTAAAGCTGGAAAACATGTCTGGAAATCAGGGTGAGCTACAGGCAGTCAATGTAAACAATGCCGAGTTAATGGGGCAAGGATTTCTGTAGGTCTAGGCTGGTATCATTAACTTGATCCAGCTTAAATTAAATCAGGAGATAAACATTTGCAAGCCCTAATTCAACTGTAGGCTGATGTCTCGTTGCCGAGTACAGAGGATGTTCCAAAACCGGCTCTGCGATGGCCTAGCCTGTTGGGATTAGAATCCAACAAGCACTAAAATATGGTTTTGTACCTGTGCAGAAAATGCAGCCATGGCTTTCCAAGTCCCCTCCTTCTGCAGAGTCTTAGCAATGAATAAATCCAGCTTCTACAGTAGAGCTGTCTTTTGTAATAGTAAGTACTTTGCAGGTATTATATAAGCCTCAAGCAAATATGGGGAATTAAGTCAGAACTGAATGGGTCAACCGAGGTGTCATTGTCCAGATGCTCTCCAAACTGATTCTATTCTACTGTCTTGAAATTAACTGCTGGTCGATCACATAATTTGCTTCTCCATGGAACTCCCCTTAGACCTTCCTAATTCCACGAGGCCTATCCAGTTGAACACACACACACACTCCTTTCTGAAACAAAAAGCAGGAGGAATCTGGTAGCACCTTTTCCAACAAACAAATTTCATTCAACGACATAAAATTTTGTGAACCGCAACTCACTTCATCAGATCTACCCTAGACTAACATGATTCTCCTTCTGAAACAGCTACCTATGGACTTCCGTATTCGAGCTATTTGCTTATGAGAAAAGGCTAATAATTTGTTTTGGAGCTAGAGAGGAAGAACAAGACCGAGACTTAGTGTTATTAGCATCAAAAAGCACAGGATGCATCCTTCAGCTCCGAACACAAGCTCCTAAGAGAGCCGTAGATGTGTTGCGATGAGGGAAATCAACCAGCTTGCAGCTCCAGACAGTGTCCCTTCCCAGTGAAAAATATTCTGAAGGATTTGGCTGAATTGATAATTTGGTGGCAAGAAACTACATCGTACTCCCACCTGCTTCCTAGGAGGAGAGCAAGCAATTTGGGAAAAGTGGTGAAAAGCAAACCTAGAATTGTACAATTAAAGCCAATTGTCTCACATACAAATTGGAGGATTGTCTTTCACTAGAGGTAAAAACATCACCAGTAATTGTACTGGGAAAAAAAAAGCTGTGGGAATGGTGCAAGATTGTCTTGTTAACCTAGGCTCTGAGAACCAGTGCACTATAGTAGTTAAGGTGCTGGAGCTACGTTCAGGTAAGGCGCAGGTGGTTCTGCTTCTGGCAGGAGAGAAGGTGAGGAAAAAGATGACATTGTGCATTTTGGTGTCATAATGCAAGCTCCGAACTTTCCTACTTGTGTTGTAACGTTGCACACAAGTACAAAGGGGACAGAGTTCATATCACAATGTTGTGGTGCACCTTTCATCAATTGTCTCCTTTGCCCCTCCCAGGATACTTACAGGTGTGGCCTCAACTACCTTTCTCAACAATGCCTATCTGGGCGCTTGGCACAATTATGTCACAATATGGCCATTGTGAAAGACTGAGGAGAGGTTGGGAAAGGAATGAACGCTGCCCAGAATCACTTCTGGTGAGATGGGTGGCCATATAAATGTGATTTAATAAATGAATGAATAAATGAATCAAATTAGAGTCTCATAAATGATCAAGAAAGAGCTGTGACTAAATCATTTAACAACTTACTTCATAAATAACCATTTAGCCCAAGTGAACAACAATCTGGGAAGAAGTGTTTCAAAGCATTAACTTGCTGTAAATGCTATAGGAATTTCTTCCTACAATTCCCAAGATTCTGCATTTGCTCCAGGCTAGCTCTGAAGGTACATTTCTGAAAATTGTGTAGGTCTTACTTCCTTGATTTTGCTCAGCTGGGTAGGGCATGACAGCCATCTTCAGGTTAAGACATTTCCTGGTGACAAGGTTTGGAATTCATAAAGAGCATGCCTATTCATAAGGAGCACATCCACACCCAGACACTTTTTGGAAAGTGAGAAGGTAAAAACAGGTCTGATATCTTGTGAGACTGAAAAAAAAAAAAAGATACCCAAGCATGGCATGGGGTGTGTGTGTCATTTTGTGATTTATACCAGTGGGAAGAAACAGAACCATAAGAGCACCATTTTCACTGACTGCCTCTTCATTTTCCAGTCTATTTTCACCTTGGATTAAATGCAACGCCCTTCTCAGTGGGGTTAACATAAGTTTATAAATGGGACCTATGGAGAATAAATTATTGCAGAACTTCCAACACATGGCTTTTCTCTCTGCTTCATTCCTTTTCTGACTAGCTGATAATGGTTCAATGAAACCTGCCTGCATTTGAAGTTACACTGGCAAAATTTCCTATCTCAGAAGATAGTGCTTTGGGGAAAAAAAGAGAAAAAAAGAAGGTAGGCTTTTAGTTGTACTTCCACAATGCATAAAACTATCTTTGAATTTGACAACCAACAAGGCTCAAAGCTCCTGAGTATGTTGGGGAAGAAGGGCACATGGAAACCAGAACCTGAACTGATTATCTGGAATACATGTGTGCATGTTACCCATGGAACTACTGCTTCTACACATGTAACTTACCATATTTTTCCGACTATAAGACGATACTTTTTTCTAAAATCCTTATGCTAAATATTGAAGGGCGTCTTATTCAAGGAAGTCAGCCAAGGAAAGAACCGCGCGGTTGCAAAACTGCCCATACTTTGTCTCTGCAAAGAGTCTTCCTCCTATTGCTAGCCTCCAATCACGAGTGAAATAGCTTGTCTCCTAAACAGACTTCCTCCAATCACAAGCCTGATGTAACTGACGTCAGCTGATGCTGAACAAACCAATTAGAGGAAGGCTTTTGCAGAGACAAGCTATCGGCAGTTTCACTCGTGCTTGAATGTAATCAGTTATGCAAAAGAGCCTGGAAATAGAGCTGCAGAGAGACGGTTTGGACCTCCTCCCACCGAGTCTATCAGGTCAATGTTAACTAATTACTAAATAAAAATGTGTTCTGCGCTATCTTTAAAATATTGATTTCTTAATTTGGGGTTGGAAAAATGGGGGTCGTCTTGTACATGGGGGCGTCTTATTGTCGGAAAAATACGGTACATTAAAGAGAGGCTCAAGAGAGGTTATTAGAAAATTAGAACATTCATACAGTCCTTGTTACTCTGCTAAAGCCGCCTTCACGTTGAGTTCAAATTTTGTTGACTGATGGACACATCCATCTTGTCTTCTCAGCAGTAGCATGGAAGGGGTTTAGCATTGTCTTCTCCAGGACTTTTTTTTTTAAACTTCCCAATCTAGTTTACAGCTCTTGAGATTTCCCAATAGTCTCCCATACAAATACTAACCAGATTCAACCCTTCGTAGGTTCTGGGATCAGCTCAGGTCAGTTAGATAGAGGGTGCAGAATGAAGCTGGAGGAGATATGTCACCATTTGGTGCACAAAGACGATAAAAGCTATCCTCTCAAACAGAAAATTAATGTAATATGATTAAATCTGAGGCTTCCTAATCTGAGATGTACAGCAGAGAATTAAAAGTCTCAGAGAATGGCAGATATATATAAATTACATTTCAAGAAATCTGTTGTTGCTTAAAGTTAATTCCACAGATACACATTATTGATTGCAGTGACTTAAATCTATCAATCTCTTCTAAGCAGAAAAGGAAATTTTATATGGTGAGTTTAGAATTTAAAATGGAGACAGAACTAGACACATGGAAATGTCTTATGCAGAGAAAGTTTTATCAGTCCAGAGTGGGCTAGGTAGACTTCATTCATTTTTCTCATGGATGTTTGTATCTAATAGATAAGAAGACTCAGAAAATTACATTCACATGGTAGATGACAGCTTCCTATGATAAAGAAACATTTCCAAAAAGGACCAAGACACAGTATTTAGATAATTTTAAACATTGGGAAATGGATAATGCTCCTGTAAGATCACTTTACAGGTGGTTACTATAGAAGTAAGTGTATAGCGTGTTGCAGGCTATTTTGCATTTTGCACTTATTTGCACTGAAAAAAATAATATGAAGTTTTATGAAATCTGTTTTCTTTCTTCTCTCTTCGCCTTTAATAAACCGAACACAAGCGAAAACAAGAGAGCACAACAACAAATTATATTTGTGGGCTTCTCATGCAGGTAGGTATGTATATATAGTTTTACACATAGTTTCAGTAAAGGACCATATTTCATTGTAATCACTCATACACAACCCTTATCTGTAAGCAACACATTTCTAAGTCACAAGTAACATTAGATCTTCAGTCCACTAATTGGGGCCATACATTTATCTTTCCAATGTTATTGAACTAGTCTCTCAGCAATAAAAATGGCCCAGAGAATCTATTTCTGTTGTCCAGTCATCAATTTCCATGTAGTTCACATTAATATGGAGGGAAATCTGACTGATTGCAAGAACAGGCCACAACAGGCTCCTTTTAATGTAAAGCTAACAGTTAAGTCACAGTATTTCTGAGATCCATACACGCTCAGAGCAGCCTGACCCACAAATTGTGCTAAGCCACTCTCATTTAACCATAGTTAATGGTTAGCATCACATAACATTAAACGAAAGAAACCACACTATGGCTTAACATGATGGATGACCCCAGTCAGCATTTTCTTCTGTTTTTTCCAAGGGTCTTCAAGGTTCAAGACCAGAATCTTAGCTCCCAAGGTTGGGATCTAGCCTAGATGAACTATCATGGATTCCACACTTAGGCCTCAGAGACCAACAGGAATAAGTTTTTGAAATTAATAAGAATCCTTCCCATGGGAAACTGCTGATGTTTATGAAATCTAAAAAAAAAAAAAAACATGATAGGATGAGACTTCGAAGCTTGGATACTAGAGAGGACCAGAATGAACTAAAGATTATAATTAAAGGAGAAGAACACCTAAATTTGACCTGCTAACACAGAATGGAGCAAAATACTTTAACATTGGATGTATTGAAGGATATTTATGAACAATGGACTCAGAAGTTAATTTTAAGAATATCTGCCATTATTGATAGACTGTGTGTAAATGATGTTGTGGAAAAGGAACAAGGACAAGACTGAAACTGATTTAAATGTAGATTTAAAAATGACAGACTACAAGAATGATATGGAAAAAGATGAAATACTGGATATACAAATGAAACTTGCTATTGTTTTAATAACTAAAAGGGACATACTAATAATAAACCAGAAGAGTGACTTGGATATCTTTCTTATATTGGATTTACACAAGAGTCCTGTTAAAGTTCTAAAGGATTTTGTGAGAGGAGACCAAAAAAGAAAAACGAAAAGAAAAGAAAACAAGCTCTAGGACGTTATTAGAAAGGATTAAAGATCAAGACTGTTAAACATAAAAGGAAGGAATATAAAGTGGGTTTATTTCATCAAGGTTAAAATAGATATGTTGTTATTTCTGGCAATTCTTAATGGATTTTAACTGGCCAGGAGTGAATGACAAGATTTTAAGGATTTGTTTATAGATAAGAGATATAAAAGTAAAGGGAAGGAATACAAAGTGGGTTTATTTGGTTAAATAGATATGTTGTTATTTCTGGTAACTCTTAATGGACTTTTGCTGACTGGGATTGAATGACGAAGTTTTAAGGATCTGTTCATAGATAAGAGATGACATATGGGATGAAGATTGTTTGTTGTACTTTAAGAGAAGGTGATAAGTTGCTAAAATTGTTCATCCTTGTGATGAACTGAGAAGTTACTTCTTTATATATTTATTTTCTTTTTCTTTGCTATATTCTTTTTCCTGCACTTTCTATTTTTTCTTTTTATTTATTTATTTTTTTTGTGATTTATATTACTTTTTATCTGCATAACTATAATCTCTAATAAAATTATTATTTAAAAACAAAAGATGCTTTCTGCTGTAGAGGTACAACCATCCAGATTAAGCTATTGGTCTCAGAGTTCTTGAGGTATGGGCGGGGCCTGCTTAAGTTCACTTCCTCAGATGCAGGACAAGATGGTCCTATCTCCCTATTTCATGTATGGACATTAGCTGGACCAACAGTCTAATCTTACTTTGACATAGGCCATCTGAGCATGTCTGAGGAAGCTAGTTAGTTCAGGGATCTCAGAACAGGTGGTGTGATATAAATGGTTTTGTCCTTCAACATAGGTGGTGGTGGGGGACAGTGCTTGACCCTGGCATTTGCTCTGAGGCCATGTCTACTGACACTGACACACACTCTCTGGCTAACAGGCTGAAAAGGCAACTTTTATGTGCCAGTGACACATTTATTCCACCCACAGTGTGAGAGACTGTGAGGAGGCTGAGAAAAACAGGAGGAGTCTAGATCTAACCAACCAACAGCTGGGAGAAGAGCTTGTTAGTAGCTTATCTCATAAATGGCAGCTCAGTCTGGGTTGCAGAGAAACCCGGGAACAAATTATTCAAAGTATTCAGAGAGACTCCACTTTAATAAACTCACTCCTAAGATAGGGCTGGGGGTTCTTACCACAGTTTCTTGCATTAAAACTGCTTGTTAAAATTGGTGCATCCTTGACTGTACTCTGGCACACAACAAACATCCAGAACATAGCATTCCGTTTACAGCAGAGTTTGCACTAAAACAGTATCTCTAATGCTCATTTAGTCATCACAGATGCAGAGTAGACATGTTCTGAAATACCCATTAATTCAGGAGTGGACAATCTGAAGCTCCAGGGCTCTACATGCTGCCCAATTCCCTTTTTAATGCCCCCTTAGACCAGTGTTTCTCAACTTTGGCAACTTTAAGATGTGTGGACTTCAACTCCCAGAATTGGGAAAGGGCTGGCTGGGGAATTCTGGGAGTTGAAGTCCACACATCTTAAAGTTGCCAAAGTTGAGAAACACTGCCTTAGACTAAACCACCACATTTTAGGCAGCAAATTTTAGTATAAATCTGGGCTTAGCAACATTTAAAAAATAAAACAATTCTTCAAAACCAATCTGGTATAATGATTAAGGAGTTGGATAGGACCGGGGAGAACCAGGCATAAGTCCACCCCCAACCATGGAATCTCCTGATGTGACTTTGGGCCAGTTCCTCTCTCAGCCCAACCCAGCCCACAAGGGTGTTGTAGGGAAAAGGAAGGAAGGAAACACCACATATGCTGTCTTGAGCTCCTGAACAAAAGGTGGAATATAAATCTAACAAACATACACTTCCTTAATTGCAAAACAAAGCCAACATGGTATCATAGGTAAGGTGCAATTTGGGGCTTGTGATTTTCTCTCTCAGCCCAATCAATTGAGGAAGGGGTGCTGATGCCTTTGCTTCTGGAGGGAAAATAGGATATAAATAAATAAAATTAAACCAATCAACCCAGGGAAAAAAAAAAGAAGCTGGTTGTTTTGCTGTAATAGACTACCATAACTACCCCTTCTGGAAATCATCTACTTATGTTTCTTGTCCCCAACCTGGTGCACCCCAGATGTGTTGGATCCCATCTCGAATCATGGAGCAATAACTCACGCCAAATTATTACGAGGGGGAGATGGCTGCCAGGAAGAATGGCCATCCTCTTGCAAACTATAATATCTAAACTTGATGTGAGAGGGAAACAAGAGAGTTCCAAGAAGAAAGACTTATCGTTATAATGGTCCTTGTTAGAGGCCACTTGATTATATACTAATGTGGAAGAACTAAGTTCAGCATCTATAATGGCATTCCAGTCTTTGAATGAGAAGAACATGAATGCTCTTAGCAGAAGCAGTTATCTCTGCTTATAGTCAGATTCAAGGAAGTGAAGGAGAACCTTCCACTTCCATCTCATCTGGAACAGGAAACCGATGCCCACAAGTATCAACTGGCCAATTAATGATAAGCCAAGTTGTTCTTGGCAGAGGAAAGTGGAGTGGGATGAGGGAACAATTAAGGATAAATGTCAGCTCAGATCAGAATCACTGATGAAATAGCCAGCTATTTCTTAATGGAACCAGGAAAACAGGTTTCCTGTAGCCCAGATGAACAAAACTGAGGTGTGCTGGTTCAGGCCAATTTTCAGCCAGGCAGCTAAAATCCTGTGTGGGAGGTAGGAGAACAGGAGATCACGGAATTTTAGGAGAAGATGAAACACAACTGTTTTATAACTGCAGAAGGGCCACATTCATTTTCTCCTGCAAAATGAACAAAGCAATTATACTTAATACGGTATTTAACAAGGATGGATTTGGAATGCAAATTGAGAGTGTCTCTCAAATCGCTAACTGGAAAGGACCCTTCTGAGGTTTCCAAAAAAAAAAAAAAAATTAAAGAAAGGTATGAGCCTAAGAACCACAGATTCTGCACCCACCTATTCCCCTTTTCTGCTCAAGGAGGTTTTAATTCCACCAGCGAAACTGTGCCTGCTAATCATGTACTCCAATAACTGCTTCCAGCATTAAACACAAATGCCTCAGCTCCTGTTGCTTCTAATTAACTCAAGCTTGTTTTCCCATCAACTTTAACCAACTACATGCAAAAACATCAGACAAAAAAGATAAGATGGGAACGCTTAGAAAAAAGGGTAGTTCGGTGGTAAATATTGGGTAACTCAAGAGACTGCTAATGAGACACAGTCTCCTATCTAGGTCACTGTTGTGTTTGTCTCTTCGAAGGAAGGCAGAACTCTGCTTGGGCAAGTATTATAGCAGGGAAACATAGTGCAGGAAATACTCATTTTGATTCATAACTCAGTCTTTTGACAAAGTTCAGAACATGGAAATAATATTTCATTCTTTACAACCATCCCAAGGAAAGGTCATTTTAGAGACGCTGAAAATGACGGTGAAGATCAGAAGGAAGCCAATGACCAACGAGGATCACAATGGCATTTATCACACAGAAAGAACATCTGTCACAGCTCAAACTGTAGCCGACAGCTTTTGGCTTGACTGATCCAAAGGTGAGGTTTCTTGAGCCTGAGAAAGTCTTCATCAAGAGGCAACTTTAAATTTCAGTACACTTCAAAATGCAGCAGACATTTAGGAGAACTTTAGTGCATCCCCATCGGAACATGAGCAAGCAGTGAGGTGCTGTAGTTAGAAAGACCAATGCAATCTTGGGCGACGTTAACAGAAGTACTGCATCCAGAGAACGGCATAAAAGCCCCACTGCATTTTGTACTGGTTGGGCTACAGCTGTAGTACCATATCCAGTTCTGGATACTACAGATGAAAAAGAATATGATAAACAAAGTTTATATTATCCAAATTGCTAATTTTAATCTTTTTCTTGTCACATATGTGTAGCCTGAGCAAGCCCCTTAGCATGTTTTGATTTAATATGGTCTCTTAGCCAAAATTCTTTGTCATTATGCACTTTTCCTAATTACCCTGATATTGTCAATTTAGTTTTGGATATTTTGAATATTTGAATAGCAATTTCCTTGTGCTGGTTAATAACTGCAACCAAGTTATTTATTTATAAAAAAAAGGATATGGAGAAGCTTGAGCAGGTTCAGAGAAAAACTACTAGGATGATCAGGTCTGGAATTCAAGCCCAAGACATTGTAATAACTAACTATGCATTGTGCTATCAGAAGTTGTTAGCTAAAGGATGGCTAGATAAATTAATGGCCAGTTCCTATAAGGCAGGAGCAGGAAGCTGCTGTTGAACTCATGTCTTGTGCTTTCTAGTTGCCTACTGTAGGAAACAGGACCCAGGAGGGTTTTTCTTATATTTAATATATTGCACTCAGATCAGAACTTGTTTTAGGACCTATTTTATGGTGGTATGGTGGTGGTGATGATGAGGATGGTAAGAAGTTTTCACTAGCACTGCATCTGCGATAATTTCAGTTGGTCTGAGAATTCTGGGACATTCAACTCTTTTGCCCAGCACAGTCCATGTGCATCACATTTTGCAGATCTAATTATTCCATCTCTGCTTGAATTTGGATGTCCCCCTTTGGACAGCACCAGAGATTAATGGAGCCATGGCACCATTTAGACCCGTTACTATGGATGCTTTTCATACTGTGCAACTGTGAATGGAGACCACTCATTAGGTTCTAAGACAGGAGTGGAAGAGGTGCTGCCAAGAGGCCACATGCTGTGTCCACCAGCAATCCTTTTGTATCTCCCCAAAACAAGTGAGGCCAAAAATTTGGGACTCTTCTCTTGCACTTTTCAGACATTTGCAAATATTGGAGAAGCTTAGTCGACCCCTTAAAATTCCTGAATCTCTTGCCAAAATGCAAGAGATATTTTGGCACGTTTGGAGGGTGATGTGCCACATAAAGCCTGGTGCCTATCACCTGCTCTTTAGATCCTTTACCTCCAAACTAGCAAATGAGTGAGATCTGCCACGCTGGGTTAATAGTAGTTATCCAAAGTGGTCTATGGCTTCTTAAGGACAAAACAGTTCCCCTGTTCCTGAAAGTCTGGATCCCTTGACAATGGACAACTATTGCCCTATCAGATTCACCTTTTTTGATCAGGCGCTGTTATGTCAATTCCTAAGGGACAGGAACAGTTCACAGCAGCACAGGCCTAATTTACAAGAGAAAGGTGTGCAGACAGGAACATTTTTCCCACATAATTCAAATGCGACACTTGCTGCATGCCAGCCTCTCTTAGGATCCTTGCACAAGCAGATAGGTGGTACCACACGAACACCAGGAAAGAATCAAATTAGTCAAGAATATAATTTAGTACAGGAAGGTGTATATTAATTTCTAATAACGGAGTTATAAAAGTACTATGCTAATTTAATATTACAAAATACCAATTGATATCAAGTAAAGTTGAATTCTGAGGTATAAATTATGGAAATTAAACAAATGCAGACACAATTTTGCATCTAGGACCTTGTTCCTGTTAATCTTTCTCCAGTTCCTGCAAAAGCATCAAGAAATGCTCTTAAAGTTACCAATGAGGTCATAACAGCTAAAAATGTCACTTTTTCAAATCGAAAAATCCATAAGTGTCATTTCTAAGGAAATCTTGGGATGTTGGCATCCTGATCAGATAATAGGCTATAGCCCCAGGTCCTACTAAAATGCTGTATTTGTGCCGGTACCAGAATGCTATGGTGAACAGAGAGATGTTCTCATAGCTATGAGAGTTGCTAGTCATGGAACACTCTCCTTCCAGAGGTTCAAAGTCCTAAAATCCACCTTGTAAATATTCTGAAAATTGTACCAACTCAGTTCTAGTTGACTTTCTGAGTTAGAATTCACATCAAGCTCCACCTTTTATATTCACTTTCAGGAAGATGAATCAAAGCAGAAAGCTAGATTAAAAAATAAGGAAAGTCTGTCACACACAATCTTAGCCAGAAAGAACTCCCATCCCACCCCAGTCCCACAGTTAACATAAAACGAATCCTATTTGCCCGGGAAGGAGAAAGAATAAGAAGGAACTGCCTGCCATCCTAACTGTACCGACCCCTCAATGGATCCACTGGAAAGGACAGAGTCCTTTTAGAAGAACTTCTGCAGCCGTTCTAAACTTGGATTCCAAAGGTACGTGGGGATTGCAAAACATGTTAGTGGAGCCCCCAGCATGATTTAGCGATCTGGAGAGGTGTTGTGAAGGATGAGCTACCACGATTCTGTTGTGGTGGGAAGGGTAAGTGTTGTTACCTCTATTTTAGGGTTAATTTTTACTGCTCACGTATCTTATAATTGCTGTGAGAATCCATCTTGTCATTACTACTTAGGGCAGCGTTGTCCAAACTTGGCCACTTTAAGATGAGTGGACTTCAACTCCCAGAATTCCCCAGTCAGCCATGAAGTCCACTCATCTTAAAGTGGCCAAGTTTGGACAACACTGACTTAGGGTGTACAGCTTCTGAAACAAATTCCATTATAGAAACATTGCTTTTAACGTATGTTGTGACTTGTTTTGAAAAGCTGATGCATTTGTTTTTTTATACACTAAAGTGTCAATGAACTGCATGAGAAATTGACACGGACGTGTTTGATGCATGTTGTCATTTTGACTACCAAACTGCTTTTTTATGTGTTTAGAGCCCACTCGGCAATGGCCAAGTTAGCATACAAATACACTAGTCATCAATCAAAATCAATCAATCACACAAAGGTATAGGAGAAGTAGAACCCCCAGCTTAACTGCTGAATGCAAGTTATTTGGTCTGAAGATATTTTGTCATCCACGGTAGTACAGCAAATGATGCCTCTGCTACTCTCATGCTGAGATGTTTAAGACCTAAGGCAAACCAAATTATTTTGGTACCTGGGGGAGAAAAATCTGCAGGAATCTCTTTTCCTGCAGAAAAACAATGTAACAGGAATGCCAAGAATAACCTGATATTATTCCATAACCTACCAATACCTCCCTCTGTCTAAGGTGAGGGCCAGTCCTAACGTTGTGGGAATCTGTTTTCATACGCTCTCTAAACAGAGGTGCAAGCCACCCAGAGACAAAAAGGATTCTTGTGTCTATCATCATCGTATGCTCAGAAAGAAACCAAAAGAAAAATCGTTAACACCTAAGAGCTGCAGAGAAGACCAGCCGTGACATCCCAGACCTTAAGTGATAAATGTTGTTGATACACCTTCAGAACTGAATTCAGCTCTTTTTGCCACAGCTATATAAAACCTTGCCAGGCTAAAGGGATTTAAAACGCTTTGTCAGAATAATAAGTAGATATGACAGGCACAGGGAACAGGCAGAATAATAAGTCTGTTGTATAATGGCAGGCATTGTGGTGACAGGTGTGCTTGAAAAGCTTGGTTAGATAATAAATGTGTTTCTCCCTCGCAACTTGGCAGAGGGGGAGGAAAGATCACAGAATGCTTTCCACTGTTAATATGTTCGGGCTCGCACAATCCCTTAGAGAGATGTTGGAAAGGACCAGTGAAAAGCTTTAAGCTGAGCCTACCTGGGTCAAGGGGAATTGATCGAGCTGGCAAAGGAACAGGTAGAACTGGCAATGTAACCAATGAAACAGACCATTAGGGTTAGCTACAGAAATCTGCACCCCTCCCCAAATCTCCATGGTCTCATCTGTCAGGTCAGAATGGCACAATCCCAGAAGTGAAGCAAGAATGGATGTATTATATAGGCCCATGATGAAGCAAAAGGAATCCATCATTAAAAAGTTCCCTCTCTATTGTCAGACTTAAGGGCAAATGTCTGCTTCTCCAAGACTCGTTTCTCTCAAATTGCATTTTCAGGGTCCCCTGCGGGCCGGTGGCCAAATATTCCCACTATTGCACTGGAGCTCCAAACATCAGCTTCCACATTCTCTGCAGACTGAGAAGCCTCCTAGCTATCTGTATGGCCCTCCTCCCCAAATACAGCAAATTAGTACACTCTGTGGTCCAAACCATGAGAAAAATAGCTTTAAAGGAGGGGACACCCACCAAACTACAATATCGTGCAATGATGTAAAATTAAAGAGGTACGTGTCCACTAAGTGAGCAGAGTTCATGGGAAAGCGAACTGCAAGGTATTGCTAAGTTTATCTATTATGCTTTGGGGAAATGGAATTAAATAAATGTACATTCAATAAAAAGAATGACTTTGTCCCCATTATTCACAACTGAAGAACCAAAAACCATGATGCACTTCTGAAGATTTTGCAATCATGCAAACAGAGTTGTAAATAGCCAATGGGTTCTCTTCCTTCCTACACAGAAGAAGCTGCAAGGGAGTCTTCTGCTCAGTTTCAAACTCCTCCTGGAAGAAAAGTACCATGGTTGTTTACTCTACCCACCTGCACCTTCTTTTTTAGAGCTACTGTATAAGGGGGATGGGGAAGAATGAACATTTAGTACTGACAGGAGAAAAATGACTCAGGAACAGGAACCTACTGACCACTCTTAAGGATGGGGAGAAAGGTTAAGAAAGGGTGCTAACTAATAAGAAATCATGGGAAAATCTTTTCATCTCAGAAGGCTGTGAGCCATTCTCTTCCAGAATGTTTTCTCAAGGCCCCCTAAATCACACTACAAGTTCCTTCCACTAATAGCTCAAACACAATAAACTATGTTCTCAAATAGCTCAAGAAAAACATGGAAAAGGGTTGCAAGACTTAAAAGACGGATAAATGCTTTTATGTAAAAAGCCACGTGTTGATGAAGCACTTGAGGGAAATAAAGTGAGGACTTCTGCCCAGACACCCCATACTGAATAATGGAAGGCAGAGGTATGGCCAATCAACAAACTTTGGCCATCAGAAGCAGCCCCATCTCCAAGAGTGAGAATAGCAACCAACACCTTCTAGATATTTTGTGTGTGTGTACCTTGGAGTCAGTTGTGACTCCTGGTGACTGCCTGAATATGTCCCTGCAGTTTTCTTGGCAAGATTTTTCAGAAGTGGTTTGCCATTGACTCCTTCCTAGCACTGAGAGAGAGGGACTGGCCCAAGGTCACCCAGCTGGCTTTGTGCCTAAAGCAGGACTAGAACTCAGTCTCCTGATTTCTAGCCTGATGCCTTAACCACTACATCAAACTGGCTCTGCAGATAAAATAGCCAACTTCAAATAACTTTAGAGTCTGCAATAATTTCAACAAAGGTCCAGGGGCAACAAAGGTATTTTTAAAAGCTTGTTCTACTGCCTCTCCCTCACTGCAGTCTTGAGCAAGTGGGTGGCTTATCAGGGGAGAAGAAGGTCTAGCTGTCTCCACTGTTTGCAGCTCTGTTCCTTAATCCCTATGGTTGCTCCCTACTGGGATAAAGTAGTCAATGGGCTACCCTAGGAAGATCAAGACACTGGGAGAAGAAAAGGAAACAGAGACATGTCTTTAATATGATCCCTCAAATAGGTGAGTGCCTAAAATCTGTACGTGCTCCAAGATGCTCCAGGGAAACTTGCTTTCTGTTGATGGAAAGAAGGAGAGGAATTAACTGCCAACAATGAGATGTGGGACTATTACTTCTTTCTACTCTATTAATGTGCTAGTGCTGAAGGCTGAATTTGGGTGCCAAGAAAAAGCAATCTGAAAAAAATATAGGGGGTTGTTTGCCAAGGAGCATTTGGCTGGGCATCTGTAGCTATAGCCCTGAGTTGTCCAAAAGCAATAGTTCACATCAACAGTGAAGATATAACATGTGCACAGAAAACCTCAGACATTCAAAATGAAATAACTGAAATAAGATATAGATAAAGATATAGATATCATACAAAGACCCAGACATCAAAATTTTGAATAACCACCATAACATAACCTCTACAAGATCTTGGAATCAATGGTGACAGACATGACATTAAGAAAGACAAACACAAGAAGTAGTGTGCTGAACAGTTTAGGGCAGTGTTTCTCAACCTTGGCAGTTTTAAGATGCGTGGACTTCAACTCCCAGAATTCCCTAGCCAGCATGAATTCTGGGAGTTGAAGTCCACACATCTTAAAGTTGACAAGTTTGAAAAACTCTGGGTTAGGGCATGAGATACACTTTTGGTGAGAATTCAGTTGTCATATGTCTGGGCTTGTTCCCTTACAATCCAAAAAACAACAGAGTTCAACACAACCAGCTTGGATGGCCCTGTGGTATTAATGTTCGAATCTGGGTTTTCCAATGTTCAAAGGAAGTATAGAATAGAAAAGGACCCAATACAAAACATAGTATAAAACTTAAACTTTGCCAAAACAAATAAACAAAGACCATCAACAGTGCAAAATCAGAAATTTTGATATCAGGAAATCAGATACAGTGTGAGTTATTCCATGACCACAAGGGCAGCCATGAAGAATATTCTGCTTACTCCCCATCTTATCTTATGTCTGAACCAGAAGGGACCTGCAAAAGAGCATTTAAACAAGGCAGATAGTAACCGAATGTGGCAAGATGTAGCTATCAGAGATTTCAAGATTATTCTGAAACATGCCTTGCAATATATTTGCATAGGATTGGTTCAAAAAACCCATTTGACTTCTGAAACCACCTCATCTAACCGATGTTTGCAAAGAGATTACAAGACTCCTGACTCTATTTACTAAGCCATGCAGAAATGGGCGTCTTCTGCATACAGACTGAAAACCATCCACAACTCTCTGCATTTTTTTTTCCAGTTGGTTTTATATAAAAAAAATCTATCACACTGCATATACTAGAGGACAAAGGAGACTTCCCTTGTAACAAATTCCAAGATCATCTTAATAAGAAAAAGGAAAAGAGATCAGCCAGATCTTCCAAACAACCTAACAAAATCAGCTGCAGACAATGCTATCTCCAGACACTGATTACCCATCATGGCAATTAGGGCAAGAAAAGATGCATCATTTCCCCCCCCCCCCCATGCTCTGAACTTGCTTTGCTGCCTTCTACCTGCCAGAAAAGAGTCACAACAGGCCAGCAGCTGGCCAGATACTTTCTGGTGGGTTTATTCAGGAAAGATGTTACAAGTTTAAGAAGAACCACTAACCTTCAAGGCAACTAATTATCATTATGAGCTGATAAACTTACAAGACTGGATATCCAGCTTTAATTAGACATAACAGGCATGCATCCAGCTACATATGGTGACCCAGCAATGCTGCTAGCAATCATCAGGTCTGCCATGCGGCAACAGTCCAAAACTCTGCTTAAATAACTGTGTCCAGATTGGAACAACTGTGATGTTTTCAGTCTTGCCTATTTAGATCAGGCATAATACTGAATGTTTAAATTAAAAACTGGCAAGGAGCTAAGCTGACAAAGGAGCAAAAACAAGGCTTATCAAGGAAGGAAGGTTGCTAGCTCTAAGCAGTGTTAAGGATGCAACTTACCAAAAACACTGCAGTCGGCTTGAGAAAATTACGCAAACCAACCAACAAACACAGAGAGCAAAGCCTTTAATATTGATCCACATATTCCATATTTCACAAAAGGAACCTTCCCCTTCAAGAACAGGACCAACGCAAGAAGAAAATGTTAGCTAGTTCAGAGAGTTACAAATAAGAACAGCATTATCAAAGGTTTGAAGAAATGCCATAGTTTAAAGCAACAAGAGGATTTGGTTTTGTGTTACTATATTATAATAATAATAATAATAATAATAATAATAATAATAATAATAATAATAGGCAAAAGAAAGCAAAGATAGTACCAATAGTAATAGGTGCCTTGGGTGCAATCCCAAAACATCTAGAGCACCTCTTGAACACCATCCTGACATTGATAAAATCACCATCAGTCAATTGCAAAAGGCAGCTTTACTTGGAACAGCTTATATCCTGCCATGATACCTTGAACCCCATCAAACAACAACATCTACCTATCCCAGGTCCTTTTGAAGGACTTGATAGGTGGATAAAAATGCCAAATCCAGTCTAAACATCTGGCTGACTATGCGACCAACCATAAATAATAACAACGGTGGTCAAACTCATTTCTATCAGGTCTTTGTAGGTAGAACTGAAAAGGCTATATGGAGGAGGGCCCAAGTTGTTGTTAATGCCTGGATTGCCAACCAAGATCCAGGGTCCCAGCAGCTGGTTCTGCACAAATAACAGCTTTGGGCTTATGGTTCTTAATGAGTGGTCTCCTTTAAATCAGGCCAACTGCATCTGAATTGAGAGGACTTTGAAAGCTGGGAGCTGGGGAAGTAAAACCACCCACTGAACTCAATCCCTGAAACCTCAATCTATTCTAGCTCTTCTGCACAGAAGTTGTTGCAGATGGCTTCTGTTCAGGACCTGGTCAGAAGTCTGACTGGAAGAGCCGTACTTAATCAGTTTCATTCAAAACTGTTTAGAGTTAAGCACGGCAGTGCCATTTGATTTTATGGTCTCGCTGCCTCTCATTTGATGTGGTTTTTATGATCTGTTGCTTTGAATTTAAGTTTTATAGCAAGCCATTCCTAGAGCCGGGATGAACAACAGCCTATCAATGTACAAGTGAAATGACTGAGATACGATCCGTCTGCCCTCAATGTCTAAAGTAGCCTTCAGCTCTTCTAGATTCTTGATGTTTTAACTATTGAAATGGCAGCAGAGAAATGCCAGTAGGAATTTCTCAGCATGGTATAATCAGGCATCTCCATTATACAGCCCTCCTTCCCCATCGTAGAAAATGCTCCATCTACATGCCAGACCAGTGTTTTTCAAACTTGGCAACTTTAAGATGTGTGGAACTCTGGGAGTTGAAGTCCACTCATCCTAAAGATGTCAAGTTTGAAAAACACTGTGCTAGACCTAGTATGTCTCTCTCTTCTAAACTAGAAGCTGTAGCAAGAAGTAGAACAATCAATGCATGTTAAATTTCAGATGAGGGTTTTTCTTAGGGTCCCCTTTGTAAGTAGTTTCTGTGATACATGGTAAACTCTTACAACTATACAAAAGCTTAGTAAGGAAGGGGGCTCTTTCTGTTACAGTTTTTCCTCTATTTTTACTCCCCTCCTGTCATATATAGTTTATGCCCCTTCCAATGCCTTAGGTTGGCTTTGAGAACCTATATTTTCTTCTGCCACCCCAGAAGCCTTGAGGACTGAGCTTTTGATGGTACAGGGAAAACCATTCAGCTGAACAACATTGGGGTGGGAGTGGCAATAGCAAAGTGGCTTCAAGGCTATTCTAAGGACCAGCCAATTGATGGTCTGTAGAACCAAGTTGGGCTGTCACTTGGTAGAACTAGCAGCTCTACCAATTGGCTTAATCTATACAAGAGATGAGAGATGAGTACAAGTCCACCATGCACTTAGCCACTCCCCAAAATATGGATTCTTGTCTAACTGCCTGTTGCTAAGCATGTAGGAAAGAGCCCAGCCACTGTGTTCATTTCAGCAACATTAAAGTTCAACTCACCAAACATGTTCCCGATATGTCCATTTCTAGTGAGAGGTCTCAGTTCATTTTTCCCCAGTGCATATTGCTTGTAGTTATCCCAAGCAAACTTCATCATCTGCAAGAGAAAGAGGCAACTGATGGTTAGCTAGGTGGTTGTTTCAGACAGCGTCTGGGCTTCACTGTGTTAAAAGATAGCGTTAAGAGAGATAATTGATGTGCATAGGGACAGAAGGCTTCCAAATATGCAAACACACACACACACATAATGATCCTGCCTCGCTATTGAATCCTGGATGAAATTTGTCTAGAAATCAATTTAAAATTCACAAGTCAGCATTAACCAGTGGTCACAAGAAATCTCTCTCTGCTCCCCACATGTTAACCAGCTAGCTGCATATTGTATGTTACAAAAATAAAATGCTTCCCATGCCGCGTGGCCTATCTACTGAGACTAATTTCCTAGCTTAATATCTGCATTCGGTTTAGGACTTCTCTGTAGATTGAGAACATTCAACAAAGCAAAATTATGAATGTCTAAGGACAACATTCACTGATTCACCTTTTACTGCCTCAGCCACTTGTTGTTCATGGGTCTGTTAAGTGTGTTGGTATGAACCAAAAACAAATCTGTCTTCTTCAAGACAGAACTAAGATCACCAGGCATAATACTGAGACATAAGCTAAGGAGAACCTCATGACTTGTACCAAATCACCTTCTAATCAGAGCAAGCTATTTATCTCAACACCCAGTCATATACTCCTTGGAAACTCATAGATGTGAGTCTCCCCCATTTTCCCCTTTTTGCAACTGTTATTCAGAAACAGACCTCTGAATGTGGTGATTCCGAATTGTCATCACATCTAATAGACATTAATAGACCTCTAGGATGAGGATCATAGGTATATAGTCCTTTTTTGATGAAGAACCCCATGATGAAAGAATCAAATTTAAGCTCAGCCCAGAAGTTTAGATTCCTCCCATCTTCCCCCAGCAAGAATCCTTTTAGTTAATCTATTTCTTAGCTACTTTTGAAGAATTCAAGTCTTTCCAAGGGGGGCTACAGAATAAGAATCACCCAAGAGGAGAATAAAATAATGTTCATCGTAAAGAGCTGTAAATAAATCCAGATTCCAACTATATTTCAGAATGCTCAGATACCACTACCGTGTTCAGTTGAGAACAGCTACAGGTTAAATGCCACAGACTGGATAAACTCTCAGCGGGAGGGAAATGCATAGAGTAAGAGCAACCGCTGAGGAAGATTTCTTTCCCACTGTCACCAGATTTGGCAACAGGGAAACAAGCAACCACCTCTATTTTGGCGTAAACAAGTTTTCAGCCAAGATTAAAACACAGGTTGGTTCGTAGGGCTGCAAATAATCTTTCAAATAACCTGAATCCAAGCCATTTTAAAATGCAACTCCAACAGAGAGGAGCTGATCGCATGAACTGCCAGTCCTCAGTTCTGCCTCAGCTGAAGTTTCAAGGTCATCTTCAAAGGCAGGCCCACCTCCAGCACATTACAGAGGCAGGTCCACTCTTTCTAGATGGGACCACAATCAACACATCAAGGTTGATAAACAGCACAGCTGCTATCTGGACTTCAAGAGACTGACAAATTCAGAAGGAGACCAAGCAAAGATGTTGGCAGTTCAGGGATAGTGTAGCCTTGTCAAATTTCAATCAGACCCGTTTATCCAGCGTAGGAAATTTCCCCGTCCAAAACACTTTCACCCTGTGTACCCAAAGCTTCACCTGTTGGCTTACATCACCTTGAACCAAGATAAATTCTACTGGTGTATAACACACACAATTCATGAAGGCTTGCTTTTCATTTTTATAATTATGCAGACTGAAACCAAAGGAACAATACTGTAAACCAAATGAGGTGCAACTGAAATATGCATTAATTAAGAACCTTTTTCTGGAGGCAAACATGGGGCCTCAGGTAAGAAGTGAGTGGAGGCATGGGGGGGGGGGTAAAAAATGTTACCATGGCCACTGTGTGATCAAAATCCTTCCTCTGTTGCTTTAAATGTGAAGCAAAGCTTGCTCTCAAACCAAGACAACTGATTGTCTCCTATGCATATGCATTTTGTTCATTAATACTTGGCTGCTGGAAACATCTGCAAAAACTAGCATGGAAGAGAATAGACTCCTTGCAGACACATACAATATGTATGCATGCCTGCCTGCATGTAAAAGTTCATGACTTTTTAAAAGCTCCGTTCTGGCTTCTGGCACAAGCAGTCCTCCAAAAACTGTGGGTAGGGGAAATATTTCCAAGTCATCAACAAACTAGCTTTCCTGGAAAGATTCTGGTACTTTAAGGTCACTGACACAGTTATAGAAAGAGAACTTTTCTGACTTCCCTTTGCACGCCCGGGCCCAGCTGGCATGGGGAGTGAGAACAACAAATATCTATCCCTAATAGACTAGAATGGTGATTAGTGGCCAAGTTTCCCCTCCCCACCCCCCTTTTTAATAAAAGGATGCAATCTGAAGGCTTCCTAGTTCCCAGAACTCTGAGATTCCAGTCCTCAGTCCACTTCTTCCAAGCAAGGGGGCAGTAAGTCAATGTCAAATCAGTTTTCCATTGACCGGGTTGAAAAATTGGAAGGAAAGGAGCCCCTTCTCCTCCGGGTCTCCTTAGAATGCATGGACATTACCCGTCAGCCTAAGTTTGCTTGTGGTTCAGATGAAGTCAGGTTCCTTCTTAATACCCTGCTTTGGGTTCTCATCACTTTCCAACCGCTACTGCAGTGTTTCTCAACCTTGACAACTTTAAGATGGGTGGACTTCAACTCCCAGAATTCCCCAGGAATTCTGGGAGTTGAAGTCCACCCATCTTAAAGTTGCCAAGATTGAGAAACACTGCTCTACTGCATTTATTTGTTGCTTTTATATTCAAAAAAGTAACTTTGCTCCAAAGAGCTGAATGTGATATACATGACTTTCCCCTTGCATTATTAACATCCCACCACCCCTTTAGGTAGGTTAGCCCAAAAGGTCACACAAGGTGAAGACCTTCTTAAGCAGAACTTGATTCTTGGTGATTGCATCCATGCAGTTTTCTGGACAGTATTACATAAATGGCTTCAGCTGTCTTCTGGAGTGTTTTTTTCAACTTTCAACTTCTTAGCTTCTGAGGTCAACCAGATCCAGACCTCTGAAGGGCAGCACAAAATGAAAATGAGTGAACTTCCAGTGCTCCTTGCAGTCACACAGTCCACAAGGAGCCATATTGTTTCCCCCTTCCCTTATATCCATTCAGAGCCTTAGCCATTCTGATATATTTCTGCTACACCATGGGGAAGCAGAAGCATGTTGCTGCCAGCCCTTTCCCCTCCCACCAGCTACAAGGCAGATCTTGTCTTGATCATGCTTCATCTCACAGGCAGCCCGACAACAAGGACAGTTTTACTCTTCTTTCCAGTTTTAAGGTCAGGGATGGGAAAGGGACAAGGTCCTGCTTCTCAACAGCTCAGAGCTCAAGGAAGGGGAATAAATTGAATAAACTAACGTCCCTCTTTATCTCCGAGGTAAAGGTGAAAGAGATGGAAACCTGTCCTCTGGTTCTGCCCATACCTCTGAGGAGGAAGCTGAAGATGGAAGCCCTCCTGGTCTGCTCTGTGTCGGATGACCGATAGAGCCCAGAGCAGCCTTAGGTACGAGGGAAATGGCGTGGCGTTTGGCAGCTGGAGGGGAGAGCCAGAGATCTCTGTGCTTTGCAAACGGAACAAGCTGTTGGAGTGAGAAAGAGTCAGAGGGCTTTCCTCCACTGAGGGCTGAAGCTTCATCCTGTCTCCTGTGATTTGTTTGGCGTTTGTTTCTTTTGCCAGAAAGCCCAAGTCCATCCATCAATGTCAGATGTAAAAAAGCTGGTGCGGAGAGCAGAGTCAATTATCTACCGCTCGCAGATAAACCTACAAATCTACTTGTGTGTTACTAAAGGTACGGTGCATATACGGTATATGCACAGTGACGCTATGTCCTGGGGCAAAGACAGGGCGTCCTGAGCTCTTCTTACCAACAGCGTACAAAGCCACCACTGACCAGAGCAACAGCTAAGCTTAAAACTCTGCCCAGATGCTTTTCTTCCACTAGAGTTAATTATTGATAGGAAATTCAGGGAAAAAATGGCTGATTGCCAACAAAAAGCAGGGGACAGAACTGGGATTAAGCACTTCCCTTTTCTATCCTCTGCAACTCTCCTCCTCCCGTGCACAGATTAAGATGACACTGATGGATTATTAATCGTTTGAAGCAATCTTATGAATGTGTTCTTTTACCCATCAATATATTTTCTTCCACCTGGTGCCCTCTAGATGCATTGACATTACAATTTTATAACGCCCAGAATTCCCAGTTCATGTTCACAGGGAATTCTGGGAGATATATACAGTAGTTGCGGTATGAAGCGTTGAGGAAGGAGACACTGCAAATTGCTTAAGCCCTACTTTGTGCCTTATTTCTCTCTCCAAAGCTCAGCATCTGGTAAAACTCACATTAATTAGCGCAAGCAACAAAATAAAATAAAGCAGTGTTTGGTTTAGGGATCTTGGAGGAGGGTGTTTGTGAAGAGGAAAAAATATCCCCTTCCAAAGCAGATTTTCAAAAAGACGGTCATATAAATAAGGAGAAGTACTGTATAGGCAACACAATGATTAGAATGGGGGGGCGGAATTATTAAGGTTTCAGGGTCGAGCGTGGGATTAACTGCTGTGCAAAATTGAATTTAATAACAAAAATTCAACCTCCTCTACAAGGCCCCCAAGTATAAGTAGCTTACCTAACTCTGGATTTTCATGCAACTCTTTTTTTCCTAAGCCAATGTATGTTATTTACCAATTATCCTAAATAATGAAAGGGTTAGGGCATGCGGGCTGGGGAATTCTGGGAATTGAAGTCCACACATCTTAAAGTTGCTGGGGTTGAAAAACACTGGTTTAGGATAAAAAGTTTAATTCATTCCATGGCTTTAGAAGTCATTTGGAACAAGCGTTTGGAACCTCATACAAATGCCCCACTCTCCTCTTTGGTAACGCAGCCCATCTTTTTAAAGGCTTTTTTGCACATCTGAAAAGAAAGGAGTTGCTATTTTAAGAGCTGCCTCTTTAAAGCAGCTGCCTCTTTTCTGCGGCTAACAGAGAGCCGAGCTGAGGGTCTATGCTTGCACAGGGACCAAAACACTTCTTCCAAAGTGTTTCTGAAACCTGCCCAGCCAGCTTACAGATAACTTTAGAATTATAAATATTTTAAACAATTAAATTATCCTGCACAGCTTGCTAGACCTCAACAATGTTAGAACATCTGCCTGCACTTTCCTAGGCAAATGCAGCACTGGACATACCTAAAAGATAAAAGAAAGGGTTTAAAAAGTGACTAGTCAAATGATGACCGCATTTTTAAAAGTGGTTCCCTAATTAACTGATGAAGCCAGAACTGTGCGCCTCTGTCCCTCAAACCAATGTCACAAAGAGACAGCCTGGAGTCCTCTCCCAAGGTTTCGGGTGTGTCCTAGAGTGTTTCCAACATTTGGAGCCAAGTCATGGTTTTTACCGTGAGAAGAGGAAAAATTATACCATTGCAGGGCAAACATAATAAGTGGACATATAATGTCATTCTGACCCTGCTCACTTTTTGGAACGTAGCCTTTTGCACATAGGTCTGTACTTTCCTCCATACCAGATTCAATAAAAGTAAGATGCAAAAACATATTTTCATTTCAGCTAGAAGATTAAATATTTCATGCCAGTAAGCTCCTTTTTCAGGGATTCGATCAGCTCGGGAAGTTTGGCTGGGCTCTTTCAGGGAATTTAAGTGAACAAGCCAAGAGATTTACTTTACGAAGCTTTTCAGGATTCTGTTTTTTTCCCCAGCCTTTTTATGCTGGTTTCTAAGTAACTGCTTTTAAGATTTTTATTTCTTTTATATAATGGTTGTAAACTATTTTGTGGCCCCCTTTTGGAGACAAAAGACTGCCTATAAATCTTTGTATTTAAGATAAATCTTGTCTTGGTGCCTACTTGAGGTCACTTTGTCAAGATGTCTTTGAAAACTGGGTTCATATGAAAAAAATGGTTCTGGTTTTGCACCATTTTATCTCTTGTGTTTACTCTTGAATATATGATACGCCAAATCCTTAAGCAGATTAACAATGCCTTCTCAGGAGCACTTCTGTTTATTAAAATTGTAAATTAACTCCAAAGGAAGACTTTGTTAGGAGGAGAGTCATGTTAATCTACGGTAGCAAAAAATCAGAAGTCCGGTTGCACCTTTTCCGACTAACAAATTTTATCACACAGCATAAAGCTCACTTCATCAGATGTTTGTTCACGCATGTGTGAAATGAGGGAAGGTTAGCACTCCTCTTGGTAAGGATGGAAGAGGTCCCGGTGGCCAGTGCAATGACACATATGGTTAAGGCTCCATAGGAGGAAAATCTAACATTTTTTCCTTTAATATCCCCTGTAAAATTTCCTGTGCTGAGGCCCAGACAGAGATTCTTCCTTTTATGCAGCCGACTAATTAAAATGAGACTGGTGATGACCCAGCAAAAATTCAGCCTAAAAGTTCTGAATAAGACTGCAAGTCTTATTTATTTGATATTGGGCTTATGGTCCTTTGGCGACAGTATATCAAGAAACAGCATTTGCTCAAAAAATCACTCAGCTCGGAAAGGACACCACAGCTCCAGATTGATCGACACCTCCGCACTTGAAATGAGTTTGGGTGTATTGGGATCAATGAGTAAGCAAGGAGGAATATATCACTTTGTCCAGTTATCCATCATCTCGAAGATTCCCTACGTTATTCATGAATAAGAATATAGAAGTGCAATATAATAATCCCTTGATTAAAAAAATGGGTGAAAGAAACTTCCAGGTAGTCCTTGACTTACGCAATAGGAACTGGAAAATTCATCATTAAGCAGTGCAGTTGTTAAGTGAGGCATCACGCATCTGATTTTACAACCTTTTTTGCCATGGTCGTTAAGTGAGACATCACATGACCATGACTTATGACCTTCCCTGCCAGCTTCCCCATTGACTTTGCTTGTCAGAAGCTGGCTGGGAAGGTCACAAATGGCAATCATGCGACCATGAGACACTGCAACCATTGTAAATGCACGACGGTTGCCAAGCACCCAAATCACAATCACATGACTGCAGGGATGTTGCAATGGTCATAAGTGCAAGGACCAGTCATCACTTTTTTCAGTGCTGTTGTAACTTAAACGGTCGCTAAATGAATGGTCATAAGTCAAGTACTGTATATGGTGATTTTATGAAGCTGGGAATGCAACTCATGGCCCCCCAGTAGAGTCTCAACAGACAAGCCCCTTTTCCTCTAAAAAAACTTCTCTCCCTTGGATGTTATGCAAACCCAGCCATTGTGGCTTATCCAATAAACCACAATATAACCATAGCTTATATGTTATGTGCACCAGTTCAGAGACAAATTACATGTACAGAATGCTAATACTCCTAGTGGCATACTCTTGTATTGCTGAAAAAGATTTCTTCCCAAGCAACTGAAATAACCCAAGGAAGCTTTTATCAAGAATTTAAGTCATTTATTTTAAAAACATAGTAAATGTTTACTCTAGGCCAGCCTTTCCTATCAGTGCTAGCAGGCTCTTTGACAAATGCCTAAACAGAGTGATTTTTGCCATGCATGGTTTTCACAGAGTTCTCCTTGGCAAGATTTATTGAGACGAACGGGATGGGGTTACAAGAATTCCAGTAACTGATCTATTTTCTATTTAGAACTAATTTGTCCCTATGTTTATTAAAGCATTGTTAAGCGAATCACCATAGTCATTAAGCAAATCATGTGGTTGTTAAACAAATTATGCAGTTCCCCATTGATTTTGCTTGCTGGAAGCCAGCTGGGAAGGTTGCAAATGGCAATCATGTGACCTCGGGACACTACAACCACTGTAAGCGCGAGCTGGTTGCCAAGCACCCAGATCACGATCATGTGACCATGGGGACATTGTGATAGTCGTAAGTGTGAGGACCAGTTGTAAGTCCCTTTGTTCATAACTTTAACGGTTGCTAACTGCCATAACTTTAACGGTTGCTAAACAAATGGTCATTAAGTGAGAACTACCTGTATAACATATACATTGTCCCTACGGTTGCCTTTACACCCCATTTTAAGTAACAACAAGGAGAAACCAGGTGGGTAATGTATGTTTCCTAACTCTCTCCATTCAAATCTCCCTCTAGAGCAGTGTTCTCCAACCTTAGCAACTCCCAGAATTCCCCGCTGACATCTTAAAGTTGCTAAGACTGAGGTTGAGAAATACTGCTCTAGAGATTAGAGAACAAATTCCTCAGCTACTCCACAATTTTTCACCTCCTTTGCATCAGCCCAAAAAGTGGATTTAGGAAGAGGCACATCAGAAGGCTCCAGGAAGAGTCGAGGAGAAAGGGAAGGAAGGAAGGAAGGAAGGAGGGAGCTATGCTGTGCAATTTTAAATAGTTGCAAGGGGGCCAATTCAGCAGGATCCCTAGTAATGAGAACCCATTTACATGGATTTCCCAGCAACCATTAGAGCTACAGACTCAATTTTTAAAAAATGGAGGATGCACTTCTACAGAAGCTCCAAAAAGCCTGATAGAGTGCAAGCCGTCTAGGGACCATGCATTAATGAGAGCAAGAATAAGCAGGATTCCAGGTCAGGAAACGCTAATAGCAAAAGAAGCACAGGGTGGGTGGGCATTCGTATAAAAAAACTCAATGGTAAACAATTCCAGGGAGGGTTAACAGCAGAAGAAGCAAATGTGGCTGCAAAAAAAGCTTGCTGAAGATCTGAAAATGAAAAAAATAGACATATCCGGGAAGTGAAAGGCGAGGCAAATCACCAAGGAAGAATGCATACAGGTAGCTGGAATTACCGAGACAGCATCAGAAAAGCTAACGCTCAGAGTGAGCTGAGATTGATGAAAGAGCTTAGCATGAAAATGACTTCTCCAGGTACATTCAAAATAAAAAGAATCAGGATGCTAACTGCTTAATAAAGATGGCAAAATGCTAAGAGCCAACAAAGAAAAGGTAGAACCATTCAATTCCTATTTGGTTCAGTCTTCTCCAGAAGGGCAATTGTGAAGCGGAGGATAAAGAGGCAGGATTGAAGCTGGAGACCAACAGAGACATGGTCAGACCTGTTGAATCAGTCTGAATCTCCTAGCTGATGGTCTGGCTGAACCTTTATGTATTATTTCTTAGTAATCCTGGAGAATGGATGAAGTAGCAATAACTGGAGAATGACAAACGTGGCTCCTATCTTCACAAAAGCAAAACAAAAAACAGGAGGAACTGTGAAATAACAGGCCCGTCAATGCGACATCAATTCTTGGAAAGATTCTGGTACAGATCATAAAACAAATGCTTTTTACGCACCTTGAAAACAACAGGGTAATTACCAGAATATAGCACAGATTTATTAAGAACAGGTATTTCCAGACCAGTTAGATTTCATTTAGTAACTTCCTTAATAAATTGTCAGCAAACTATTGTTGTAATATATCTTGATTTCAACAAAGCATTTGACAAACTACTCCATCGTTAGCAAGCTAGTTGAGCGTTTGTTGGATGGCATGGCAATTAAGCGGATACATAGCTGGCTTAAAATCATAGCCAAAGAATGTTTATCCATGGCTCTTCATTAAACTGAAGGTATTAGTCCTTCATTAAATGGGAGGTATTTAGTGAGATGTCAAAAGGTTCAGCTGTAGACCCTGTGTTCTTCAACATTTTTATTAATGACCTGAATGAGGTGGTGAAGGGAATGTTGGTTAAACTTGCAAGCAACACAGAAATGGGTGAGGTAGCTTATACCTTAACGGATCTAAATAAAATTCAAAACAATCTTAACAAATTAGAAAATGAAATAGCAGCCTGAAATTTAGTAGAGACAAATGCAAATCCTGCCCTTAAGAAACAGGAAACAGATAAATCTCTAGCCAGGGAAGAGAAGAGAAGCAGATGTTACCTGGAGGAAGGTCATCCTGAGGAACGTCAAGATGTCTTCTCTATTACTTTGGAATGCAAGATATGGAATGATGGATTCAAGTTATAGAAAGGCAGATTTTGGTTGAATGTTAGAAAAAAAAAATTCTTAGTGGATAGTGGGATCAAAGACTTCGACATCTAGACAGCCACTGGTCAGGAATGTTTTAATTTGGATTCCTGCACTGGGGGAAGGGAGGGGCCCTTTCCAATCCTATGATTCTTTTTTATCACATACTATTGTGGCTATATACTATTTTAAAAAATAGCATATAGTACTATTAGTAATGGCAGAAAGGTGCTTGTTCCTCCTCCACTGCTGTAAAACCTAAAGTTCTGAAGTAAGAAGTAAGTAAGTAAGTAAGAAGCTCTGAAGTAAGAGCCTGGTGGGGTTCCCATGGGAAGTTACGGTAACTTATGGTAAGATAACTTGAATGGCTAAAAGTCAGCCAGAATTTAAAGCAATTAAATGAGCTTGCACTTGACGTGAAGAAGGCAAGCCATCAAAGCACAAGAGAGAGACCCTGGAGGCACGTGATAAAGAGATAGATTGACATTAAATTCCTTATCAAAGGAGGAATGACTGCGGTCTTACATCTAAAATATACTGTACAAGTCTAATCCAAGACATGCAGGAGTTCCAACAGTGATGGTCTGGAATCAGATGCGCTTCCAAGAGCCTAAGTCATCAGTGATAAAAAGTCTGCAAGTAGCAAAGCTTCTCCCCGGCCTGAGGTTCATTTTCAAGAAATATTGCATTTCTTCATACCTGTGCAAATCAGGGTGTGTTGGTGTGTGCCCACACTAGAGCATTCCAAAACCTCAGATAAAGTGAACCTTTCTCTAGTGCACAGGCTTTGTAAGTGTGAGAAGTTCACACACAGTTCATTTTGTCTGATCGTGGTTTTTGAATAAGGGCTAATTAGTAAGCCATAAGAGAGCCAGTTTGGTATAGTGGTTAAGACATCAGGCTAGAAATTGGGAGACCGTGAATTCTAGTCCTGCCTTGGGCACAAAGCCATCTGGGTGACCTTGGGCCAGTCCCTCTCTCTTGGCCCTGGGAAGAAGGAGGCAAGGGCAAACTACTTCCAAAAAACCTTGCCAAGAATACTGCAGGGGCTAGTCCAGGCAGTCACCAGGAGTCAACACTGACTCGAAGGCACGCACACATAGTGAGCCATAAACCACGCTTTGCTAACTACAATAGCAGCATCAACAGAACATGCAAAGCCCAATCCAGACAAAGCACGTTTTGATTTAGCCTAAGGTGTGAACTAAGTTCTTAGTTTTTAAGTTTTTAGACCTCCACACACGAACTCATTCATAACCTGCTATGGAGAAGTCTCCGGAAAACAACCATCTGTTGATTCCACAACAGCCTTCCCTTTGCTGCTCTTTAGATGTGTTGGGATTATACCCTGCAGAGTTTCCAGCTAACCTGAACTCACCTGTAGAATCATCCTCCTTAAAGGGAATTTCAAAAACCGAACGTCAAAGTTCATCAACCCTGATTTAGCCCCATCAGTTAGTATACTTTTAACCAACAATATTTGCAGGATGGGGAGAAACACAATACAAGTACACTTAACTCCTGCTGTGAATAGGCTTTTCATCTTGAAAATTTTGTATTTTAACATCTTTTTTTCCCCCTTTTGGGGCGGGGCCTATAACGACATTCCTTAATAAATAAATCTGTTTTAGCCCCGTCTGTTAATATGCTTGTAAGCAGCAGCATTTGCGTGGCGGGGAGAAAAGTGGATACCTAGGAAATGTTGGAGAATGCACACGAGCTAGGAAGACCTTTGCGCTTCACAGCAAAATTGTCAAGGCTGTCCCAAGCTGTCTTTTTTTTTCTTTTCCCCCTTTTAAATGACATTTGACTAAAAGATTTTGCTCAGCCGAGCAGGCATTAAACGGCCACAGACTTTTTACTCCTTCTTAATTTGAAAGCCTGCAGAGAGTGGAACACAGATCCAGCGCACCAGTGCAGGTTACTAGGCAACACTGCAAAACGGACAGCGACATAAATAACCCATTCTAAAGTAATTACGATTTTTTTCATAATTAAAGATTATCATTAATCCAATAGATCCCAACAGGAACTTGAGCAGTTCAGGCACACGGCAGCTGTTATCTGTTTCCAAACAGATATATTAGCATCTAACCTTTAAGGATACTAGAAAAACAGGTGAGACTGAAATTTGGGAGAACTTCAGACCCACAGCCACTAGCCTTTGCATTACCTAACAGCCCTTGTGAAGATCCTTCTCTAAAACGATATCTACAAAGAGGTGCTGGGCCCCAAAACCGGGGCTCAGCTGCCAGCACAGCCCTCAGTCTCGATCAGATCCCAGTTCTCAAAAAAGCCATTAAGATTGACTTAATAGCACCATATCAGGGATCTAGTAGCACCTTTTCCAACTAACAGATTTTATTAAAAGGCATAAGCTTTCGTGAGCTGAAGTCATCGTTCACAACTGATGAAGATAGCGCTGGAAATGCCCTTTTAATTAAGAAACTGGACAGGATGCAAGACAAGGATTTTTTTTTTTTTTGAAGCTATGTTTCGAGCAATTCAAGAAAGAAATCAAGAGTCTCTGAGCTATTTTGACATCTTGGTTGCTGCTAATAAACTTTATTGGCACCTACGTTTTACAAATCTGCTTATAGACCAGTATCATTTCGTTTGGCTTTTTGGGGTACCTTGGAGACAGCAAATTTAGACCATCCAGAGGAAAGTTATTTCCCACTACTTGAAGATCAGACTTTTCTTAGTGGCTTGAGGGAATGAGCCTCTCAGAAAGTTATATTATCCAAGCTTTATCATTCCTAAGCTTAAATGTCTAGGTTTCCTAATAGGAAAACTGGCTTTTCATGCTCCTTGCTTTAACGTCACAGACTTCCAACTTGGCCATCCCCTTCTGACCACCAGCCCCTTCTTGTCTTGAAGAGAAATATGTTAGACCAAATGAAAACAGGGATCCTTTTCTCATACAGCATCCCAACCTTGCAAACCACATGCACACGGTCAGGGATCAAGTCACTTTGGCCACCAAGCAGCTGTGTTTGGCAGGCTGGGAGCAGGACAGCCTGGGGAGAGGACCGTGCGCAACATCAACTGTTCATGCGTCTTTCTCCTGCTCCCATCTTCCAAGGGCTGGTAGGCTTATTTCTGGAAAATAGTTGCAGATCTCTGGCATGGCACTGTTTGAGCTGTAGGACTAAGGCGCAAAGGACTTCACATGCCCCTGTTACACACACTGCTCCCAGGTTCGGCTTATGGTCACTCACACACTCACAGCCTGTTGAGGCACGTGGATTTTTGTCAGCCCCCCTTGCTTTCTACCTGGGTTTTCCAGATAGGTGCGGCTGGAGCAGACAGACACACAGCCCTGGTCAACAGTGGGGAAATAATTAGGGACACACACAAATCACTTCCAACCGAACACTGAGGCACAAGAGGTTCTTTGTAATACACGGAGACCCGGTGAATTTAAAGTAACAGCAAAACTTTACTGGTTGCAAGGTACTTTTGCTCTTTCTCATCCACACACACGCACTCATCCACACTTACCCACATCCTTCCCAACTAGGCTGCCAGGCACTAGCTAGAGGGATGGAAGCCACCAAGTCTGGATCCAAAAATGACTCAGATGACTCAGAGTGGGCAGGCTTTGGGACCCCTTTTATCCCCAAAAGTCCTTGCTTGGTTGATTTACAAGTGGATGGGATTGGAGTGAGGGTTTCCATGTGTTCAGGCCCAACTTCTTTTGTCTGGTTCAGGTCCTTTGTTTCCCAAACGACTTGCTTCCTTCTTATCTACCTCCCCGAAGGGATCTCATAGACAAGATCTCATAGACAACTTTCCTGGCTTTTGTCCTCTCTGCTTGCATGCCTGCTTCATCTTTAGTTATGGCAGCTTCAGCCTAGTCTCACACTCCCAGCATGGTTTAAACGTTATCTAGTGCATTATCCTGGGATTACTGTTCAACTGTGACCCCAACATGGACCAAATTATTCTGTACCCTTGCATTAACAATGCTGGGAAAAGGGAACTAACAGTGGAATGAATGCAAAGCACCCAGCCAAATCTTAAGAGTAGTGACACTTCTTTAAATAAGGTGTTCTTCAATGAAGATTGCAGATCTCACAGCGGGGAAGGTGGGACATGTGCCAAACAGAGATTCAGAAGCAAGGGACCAAATATGCAAGCCAACAAGCAAAAATAACAAAAACAGAACCTGCCATCACATACGTTTCCAGCTGTGACTTGGCAGCGGACCTCTGACAGCCTAGAAAAATGGAGAGCGGAACTTAACTGGTTTTATTACATATCAGTGGAAGCCGCTGGATGTAAGGACACTATGTTTGAGCAAGGTAAAAAGTTTAGATCAGTGTTTCTCAGCCTTAGCAACTTGAAGATATGTGGACTTCAACTCCCAGAATTCCCCAGCCAGCCATGAGAAAGAGAAAGCAATACAACTATCTATCTACCTACCTATCTATATGGACTTCTCGTACATGTATGTACATATACAAAATTAATTAAAGAATGACCATCTTTCATCATAATTGTCCGTACATAACCTACATCTGCAAGCAACTCATTCTGAAGTAGCATATAACATCAGATCTTCAATCCAGCAAGTCATTCATCTTTCCATCATTGAAGACTTTTCCTATTTCCGTGGGATAGGTACTTAAACTCAAAGAATATGGATGTCCAAAAATAGTGTTTATGCTGTACATCTAGATCTAGATAACATAAGCTATAGAGAGATCATAATTGTTTCTCTTGTATATTACAATTTCATCCAAAATAGAAGACAGGGAAAAAACACTGATGGGGAACACATTTCCTAGTGGTTAAGAAATGCAGTTTTTTACAAACTTGCTACCAGCCTTCACTCCTTTGCATTAAGACATACATTCTTTTTCACCCCTATAATGATACAACTTTAATGATATTAAAGTTATTTGAATTTCACAACCGAGAAGTAGACTACAATCTTATATTTACTCCAAACAGCTCCTGCTAAATTAAATTAGACTTTTGCCAAGCAAAGTTGTACAGAATTAAACCTCAGTTCTGACTTAAGAAAAGTGGAAGGACAAAAATAACGCTAATCCATTTCTCTCTGGGAACAGAAATGAGGCTCTGAGGCTGGTTTTATATTATTTTTGTTTTCCTAAAACATCTCCTGCCTTTCAAGGGTCATTCAAGGCAGATTACAACATTTAAAAATCATATTTTTGTAAAAACAACAATATAAATCAACTAACCAAGGTCACAGAGCAGCAGTTAGACCTCGACCATGAAAAAGCCCATAGAAAAAAGTGACTAGAATAATAATTCTAGAATAAAATACTTTCACGAACAAGTAAAAGAAGGTAACAAAGAGGATAACTTGTGTTTCACAAGGCAAGACATTCCATCAACTGGGCACAACCACTTAAAAGTCCCTAAGCATGCAAAGAACTGAAACTAACAATCATGCCTCTCTGCCATAAGGACTAGAAGCTTGCAAGGTACAGGTGAAACTCGAAAAATTAGAATATTGTGCAAATGTTCATTTATGTCAGTATGGCAACTCAAAAGGTGAAACCAATATATGAGACAGACGCATTACATGCAAAGCGAGATATGTCAAGCCTTACTTTGGTATAATTGTGATGATTATGGCGTACAGTTTATGAAAACCCCAAATTCACAATCTCAGAAAATTAGAATAGTGTGAAAAGGTTCAATACTCTAGGCTCAAAGTGTCCCACTCTAATCAGCTAATGAATCCATAACACCTGCAAAGGGTTCCTGAGCCTTTCAATGGTCTCTCAGGCTGGTTCAGTAGGAATCACAAGCATGGGAAAGACTGCTGACCTGACAGTTGTGCAGAAAACCATCATTGACACCCTCCATAAGGAGGGAAAGCCCCAAAAGGTCATTGCAAAAGAAGTTGGATGTTCCCAAAGTGCTGCATCAAAGCACATCAATAGAAGGTTATGTGGAAGGGAAAAGTGTGGGAGAAAAAGGTGCACAAGCAGCAGGGATGACCGCAGCCTGGAGAGGATTGTCAGGAAAAGGCCATTCAAAAGTGTTGGGGACTTTCACAAGGAGTGGACTGAGGCTGGAGTTAGTGCATCAAGAGCCACCACACACAGACGGATCCTGGACATGGGCTTCAAATGTCGTATTCCTCTTGTCAAGCCGCTCCTGAACAACAAACAACGTCAGAAGCGTCTTACCTGGGCTACAGAAAAAAAGAACTGGTCTGTTGCCCAGTGGTCCAAAGTCCTCTTTTCTGATGAGAGCAACTTTTGCATCTCATTTGGGAACCAAGGACCCAGAGTCTGGAGGAAGAATGGAGAGGCACACAATGCACGATGCTTGAAGTCCAGTGTGAAGTTTCCACAGCCTGTGTTGATTTGGGGAGCCATGTCATCTGCTGGTGTTGGTCCACTGTGCTTCATTAAGTCCAGGGTCAACGCAGCCGTCTACCAGGAGATTTTGGAGCACTTCATGCTTCCTTCCGCAGACGAGCTTTATGGGGATGCTGACTTCATTTTCCAGCAGGATTTGGCACCTGCCCACACTGCCAAAAGTACCAAAACCTGGTTCAGTGACCATGGGATTATTGTGCTTGATTGGCCAGCAAACTCGCCTGACCTGAACCCCATACAGAATCTATGGGGCATTGCCAAGAGAAAGATGAGGGACATGAGACCGAACAATGCAGCGGAGCTGAAGGCCGCTATTGAAGCATCCTGGTCTTCCATTACACCTCAGCAGTGCCACAGGCTGATAGCATCCATGCCACGCTGCATTGCGGCAGTCATTGCTGCAAAAGGGGCCCAAACCAAGTACTGAGTACATATGCATGCTTATACTTTGCAGAGGTCCGATATTGTTCTATTTCCAATCCTTGTGTTATTGATGTCATGTAATATTCTAATTTTCTGAGATTGTGAATTTGGGGTTTTCATAAGCTGTACGCCATAATCATCACAATTATACCAAAGTAAGGCTTGACATAACTCGCTTTGCATGTAATGCGTCTATCTCATATATTGGTTTCACCTTTTGAGTTGCCATACTGACATAAATGAACATTTGCACGATATTCTAATTTTTCGAGTTTCACCTGTATAGTACCAAACGTTTGTTTTAAACAAGGGTAGACCTCAGCTTAGTCTCTGCTAAATTCTATTCCGGTTTCAGAAATAAGATCCTGCACACATGAAGTATTTGGAGAGCAAGCAGCCCTAGTCTTTAACTTCAACTTCCATATGCACATTTATCCTTCCCGAAGAAGGTTTAAGTAAAAACCTGAAAGCCTGCCAATCTTGGCCCAAAATATAAATACAGTTCCAATATTTATTTATCCTTAAATACTAGACAGATATGGAAAGCTGTTTACTTTAAACACCACTGTTACTAGCAAAACAAATACATTATTATAATGTTTAGGCAACGAGGGGAAGGTGGCTTTCTGTTTTCCCTGGGCAAGCTGCCAAACAGTTTGTGTTCCCTGCTTCACATACTATTTATAATTATTAATATATTATTAATAAATAAATGGGGCAAATGAGTCGGAAAAGATAGCTTTATCTATAGTAGGATAAAGGATTCGAATACTGCAAATTAGATCCAGGGCTACTAGCAATTCTGATGTGCTAATTTACTAAGTAAAAGAACAGGGTGAATTCTTTGGAATTTTTCTCCCCAGAGTGGGAAGTTGTTCAACATCATATATACCCCCCTAAAAATATGATAGTCATACAGATGTATTAGAAATATATATGCATCTGAATAATATTTGCATTAGATAAATATACAGTATATAGATTTGTAACTATTTACTGTTATAATGATATACTATGCCAAGTGTTATTTCATTTGTTGCTTTTTGTCACTTTTTTAGTAATAGCACTTTTTAATATATTTTTTCTTCTTGATAGTGTATTATTTTTGTTTTCTTTTATTAATTAAATAACTTTTTATTTTATATACATACATACTTCATATTCTCTCCAGTAAAAGGAAAGAGTTCCAGTAGAACTGTATGATTATTCTGAGTAAATCAATTCTTTCATCTAGGAAGATGGAAGGTCTTCTACAGTTAAGTTCTGCTAGGACACCACACTGCAACATTTCTGGAGAAATTTGTGGATTCCTATAGAGCAGTGTTTCTCAACCTTGGCAGCTTTAAGATGTGTGGACTTCAACTCCCAGAATTCCCCAACCAGCATGCTGGCTGGGGAATTCTGGGAGTTGAAGTCCACACATCTTAAAGTTGTCAAGGTTGAAAAACACTGTAGAAGTGGTAGGATTAGACTTCGAAGAAGGCTGCAGTTTGTTCTCAGTTTTATCTAACCACAGTTGCACTCTCTTCCAAAGAACTTGGGGAAGCTCTACTGGGGAAGAAAAACAGTGGCATGGAACATGGGCTTGTTTCTCGCAGATACTATAAAACAGGGTCTTTCAAACTTTTTCAGATTATGGAACCTGTTTGTTAAAAAAAGAAAGAAAAGTGCTAGAATCTATCAAGAGGCAAAGCTGTCCTGATAGAAAAGTGGCCAAAAAATTAAAGTTGTGCTTGCTGTAATTTATTCAGGCAAATGTATATATTAAAGTTATTTGAACTTCACAAAAAGGGATGTCCCCCAATTCTGTCCCACTTATTATAAGTATAAAAAGTAAAACATTATTTTTAATTGTTTATTATAAATACAAAAGTAATGTTTCCCATGTACAAAAATTAAAAGCCGAATTTCAGAGTTATGTGGGGGGTTAATGTTTTAACCAAACCAATCAATGCTGAGTAAGTGGAATGTGGTTGCTTTTCCTTAGAAAAATTGCTATGGACACCCCAGCTGCATTCAAATGAATGCCCCTAATCTCTCATGAAACTCCATCATGTTCATGGAACCCCAAGTTCTACAGAATACAATTTGAAAAACCCTATTGTAGAACCATTTCATACAAGTTAGCCAAGAGTTGCTTTCATCAGTTGATTATGTACCATCAAGTTGTTTTCGATCCTTAACGACCACACACACATTCTCCATGATGATCTGTCTCCAACCTGATCCTTCAGGTCTTCCAATGGTGCACTTGTGACTACTGTAACTGAGTCCATCCACCATGCTGCTGGTCATCCTTTTCTTCCCTAACCCTTCCCCAGCATTATAGACTTCTTCAGAGAGATAGGTCTTTGCATAATGTGTCTGAAGTAGGATAATTTGAGCCTGGTCATTTGCGCCTCGAGTGAGAACTCTGGGTTGGTTTGTTCGATGATCCATTGGTTTGTTTTTTTGACTGTCCACAGTATTCTCAGGAGTCTTCTCCAGCATCAAAGTTCAAAAGTGTCGATACTTTTCTATTCTGCTTCTTCAAAGTCCAGGTTTCACTCTACAGAATGTCACAGGGAATACTGTGGCTTGTGCAGTTCTGATCTTTGTAGGCAGCTTTCATCAGTTGTTGTTTTTGTGCCTTTAACTCAGTTTTGAACCCTGGTGTGCCTAAGGAGGGACTAGAACTCATGGTCTCCCACTTTCTAGCCTAATGCCTTCACCACTAGACTAAACTGGCTCTCCATCTTTCATCGGTACTTCCACAAAAAAGGTTAGTAGCTATACATCGTATTTCTCATTTTAACTTTATTACAGTCATTTACCAGCATTTGGTGCAATTATTATAATATATTACAAAGTATAAATTAAAAGCCTGCTATCCAAAATTTGAGTTCCAGCCCCAGATACCATCTACTTACACTTAAATTCGGTCTTTCCTTTTGTAAAGATAAAGAGAAATCAGTCTTAGATAAGATGAAAATTAATCATTATGAACTCAACTGAAATTTGAGCCAGCATCATATGCAAAGCTGATTGCTAATAAGGAGAAGCTAGTTTAAAGCTGGTAGACTGTGAGTTCTAGTCCCACCTCAGGTACAAAGCCATCTGGGTGACCTTGGGCCAGCCACCCTCTCTCAGCCCTAGGAAAGAGGCAAGGGCCAACCACTTCCAAATCTTGCCAAGAAAACTGCAGGGACTAGTCCAGGCAATTGCAGGAGTGAAGGCAGGCTTAAACGGACACACACACACACACACACACACACATACACACACACAAAGGTTACAGTTTGTTATGTCCCACCTTACAAAACGGCGACAGATTTTGAGAATCCAATAAACAGTCACAATGCCCTACTAAACTTTCCAATAAAGAATCCCCACCTCAAATTTCTAATCTGTCTACTCCTTATATGTATCGATAAAGGTCAAGTTGCAATTGGTTTGCCAATTTTTTTTTTAACACAGCTTTTTCAGGTTGGTAGGAAAGCATTTCTACCTACTTCTTTTGAACAGACACTCTGTGGCCAGCACTGGAATGCAACATAATTGCTACTGATAGATAATTTCCTAGCTAACTTAAGTTATTTGCTCGAAATGGGTCAAGCTGCCAACTATAAGGTTGCAAAAGGCTGTCACATATAAGCAAATTTACGAAATCTCCCTCTTCAGCTCATAAATGTCACTTTCTAAGTGAGATATGGGGTCATTTCTCATTCCACAGAAAACTATATTGATTTTACAAGATTAGGTAATTTGGAAAGGGCACCTGGGCCTCCAAATATAACAAATATTAACATTCATTTGCACTGGGGATGGGGCATCTGGAGCCAACCAGATGTTGCTGGACTATCCACCATTGCTTCCCCCCATTGGCCATGCTTGCTGGGGCAGGTGGGAGTTCAATGAAATCTAATAAATTTCCTCACCTTTGATTTTAACAGTTTAACTTTATCCCAAGAAGGAGATGGCAGGCAACAGGCATTTGTTTCTTCTCCCCAACCTAACCAACTTCACCTCCGTATTTAATAACACTCAGTTTGCACGTCTGAAGATCTTAAGAATATACCCTGATGAGCTGACTTAAACACCATCACCACCATCTTTTCCTTTTTTGCCTTCCGACCATCTTGTCTGATGGAGAGTTCTTGGAAAATCAAACGTGATTCTGTCATTCTTCAGTGGCAATAGAAAATTGCAGTCTCCCCAGATCAGGTCACTGGGGTTGCACAACCAGGCTTTTATGAAACCAAAGTTCATAAACATCTTCAAGGCAAGTCACAGGTCCCAACAATCCAGCAATGAAGCAAGGAACTCAGAGGATGCAATAAGGGATGCAACAATGCAGATCCCAGCCTCCCAGCATCCACTTAGAATTTCATTTTAGATTTTTCCAGTTAATTCCTTATATAATTGCATTAGCCCTGACTGAAGCCTGTGATGAGAGATTAGGGGCAACCCTGATGACAGTCTCCTTCCAACACGTTTGGCCTTACAGAACTCTGTAGGCTAGTGTTTCTCAACCTTGGCAACTCTAAGATGTGTGGACTGCAACTCTCAGAATTTCCCAGCCAGCAAGGCTGGCTGGGGAATTCTGGGAATTGCAGCTCACACATCTTAGAGCTGCCAAGGTTCACAACCACTGCTATATACTATCCAATCCACTTACCCTTTCAAATCAAACCAAAACCTTCCAGATATTGCAACTGTGATTATTAAAGCTTTTGATTTTGTACTAAAAGCAAGAGAACGATGAAGCAAATTGATTCCTCTTTGTCTTCAAATGCTGGACTTCTGTATGATCTCTTATCTGGGGGATCCGCAAGGAGACTGATACAATTAATATTTTCCCTGCTCTTTATCAACCCTCACACAGCAGCAATCAGGCAACCTTGAGTGGTCTTGGAAAACTAAGCCGGGTTGGACCAGGTTAGTTTGGCTTGGAGGCCAACCAGGGCTGTGGAACACACTGGGAAGTTCTTATAAAAACAACCCAAAAGAAGACAATGGAGAATGACTTCCATAAATAAAAGCTCATCGACGTGTCCACGCCATTATCATGAGCGAGCTTGACTCAAAGGAAACGTTAACCTTTCATCGATCCATCTTGGACAAGATGCAGGTCATCAGACATTACATTTTTCCCATCAAAAAGCTAAGGCAGAAGTCAAGATTAACAGCTTTACTTCCTTTGTATCTGGAGCTTTTCCAAGACTGTGGGCACCAACTGTTTCTTAGCAAGCTCTGGGCCAGCATGCAGCTTTGCTTGCCAAAACTCAAAACTACAACCTTTGAAAGCCAAGAATCTGCCACATATCCGATCTTAGGTGGTGGCAACAGCATATTTGGCTCCCAAGGAATGGGCTGCTGGCAAAAATAACACACACACACACACACACACACACAAACAGCTTTGTAAATATTTGCAAATAATCCAGAAATGATTTTTAGGATGCTTGCATCTGACACTTTGCTGTTCAGATCCCTGTTCACCCTTGCCACCCTGGGTTCTGCTTTTCAAGGGTGCGCATTTGCAGAGAACGCCTACCTTTTAAAAATAAGTGTGTGCAATGGTGCACACACCATTGCACACACGTATGGTGTTGTCAAAAGAAAAGGAGCTACAGAGGTATGACCCGGATATATGGAAATTGTACATTAATTTCACAAGGGGGAATGGACAATCTGTATGCTGCAGTATAGCAATTCACCCCCCCCATGTGATAATCCTCCAAATGGACAATATTTTCACATTAAAAGAACCCTGCTAGTTTGAAGAATCATACTCTAACATCTCTGCAGAGCGACTAGTACCACATGGTATTGATAGCCCATTTTATTTCTCTTCTTCCTTTCCCCCTCCCCAATCCTGTGCATTGTGTGGCTGTTGAGAACGCTCAACTCTTATTGTATTGTTTGCATAAAGATTGGTTCCGCGTTCCAATAACAAGTTCACTATATATGTATATTTTTTGGGGGGGGGGGGTGCCTGAATCAGTTTTGACTCCTGGCCACTGCCTGGACAAGTCCCTGAAGTCTCCTTGGCAAAGTTTTTCAGAAGTGGTTAGCCCTTGCCTCCTCCTTCGGAGGGCTGAGAGAGGAACTGGCCCAAGGTCACCCAGCTGGCTTTGTGCCTCAGGAGGAACTAGAACTCTGGGTCTCCTGGTTTCTAGCCTGGTGCCTTAACCGCTACACCAAACTGGCCCTCTCGCTATTAATATTTATTTATTAAATTTCTCTCCTCCCATCTCCCCCCAATGGGGACTCTGGGCGGCTCACACAAACCATTAAAACAATAAATATATATAAATACATAAAACATAAAAATTTAAATAAAACATTACTAAAAAGAAGAGAGTCCAAGAAGATGATGGATCTGGGGCTGAAGACAGCAGGCCTCTATGGGGCCAGCCATCCCCACGCTTGATGTCTTCCCTCCCCACCCCAGGCCAAGTGGCAGAACCAGGTCTTCAAGGCCCTTCGGAAGGCCAGGAGTGAGGGGGCCAATCTCACCTCCGGGGGCAGAATATTCCAAAGAGCGGGGGCTACAGCATATAATATAGATATATAATATACAGGATAGTTGTTGGAAACAAATGGTGATGTCCAGAAGTTGAGCTGGATTCAGGGGAGATGTCACTTTTAATGACTGTGGTACAATAAAAGTGGCAATAAGATTGCCATTCTTGCTTACTCAGTGGTTCTTATTTTGAACAAGTGTCTTGTTCACAATGGGCAAACACAGCCAACCTGTCCCTATACTTCTCCCAAAAGTACTCAAAACCTCCCTCTGATTCTGTCACATTTCAGCCTTGTTGTTCATGTGGAAATGCTCCCTCATCTGATGACATGACTGCCGTCACCCTCACTTTCTGACAGCACATCATGTATCCATGCTTCCATGCAGACACCCCAAAAATGTTTTGGGCTAATTTGTGCTAGGTTTGCTGATAAGGAGAGTAGAGAAAGTTTATTATCCTACCTTTCATTCAGGGGGCATCCACAGAGCTCCACTTTTTTTCCCCACAACAATCCTGTGAGATAGGATGGGCTGAGAGGGAGTGACTGGCCCAAATTCAGCCAATGGGCTTCCATGGCTGAAGGGGGACTAGAACCGGGGTTTCCCCACTCCGTCCAGCACCTTCACCACTAGACCACCCTGGCTCCTGGGCTCAGAGTCCCCAAGGGGGCTTCCATGGCTGAAGGGAGACAAGAACCTGGGTCTCCCTGCTCCTAGGCCAGCATCTTTCCCACTAACCACCACCCTGGCTCTCTGTGAATGAGCCACTGGTATCTAGTATTACACACATTTTCATCTCACAAGCCAAATGTCTCCTTTTTTTTACCCTCCCTAATATTTGGCCATCAAGATGGACCCAACTATATTCCCTCATCCCTGCCGTGATCTCTTCTCAAGGAGAGTTCTGTTCTAAAAAAAGTCAAGACTGTCAAGACTGCAAACCATTTGTACCTGTTCCTCTTTGTTGTTCAGTCGTTAAGTCGTGTCCGACTCTTCGTGACTCCATGAACCATATTGCGCCAGGCCTTCCTATCTTTCACTGCCTCCCTGAGTTTGCTCAATTTCATGCTCACTGCTTCAGTGATGCTATCTAGCCATCTCATCCTCTGCCGTCCTCTTCTCCTTTTGCCTTCCATCTTTCCCAGCATCCAGGGTCTTTTCCAAAGAGTCCTCTTCGCATTAGGTGACCAAAGTATCTGAGCTTGAGCTTCATTATCAATCCTTCCAATGAGCAATCAGAGTTGATTTCTTTTAAGATTGACTGGTTTGACCTCCTAGCAGTCCAGGGGACTCTTAAGAGTCTTCTCCAGCACCACAGTTCAAACGCATCAATTCTTCGACGTTCAGCCTTCTTTATGGTCCAGCTCTCACAGCCATACATTACTACTGGAAAAACCATAGGTTTGACTATGCGGATCTTTGTCGGCAAGGTGACATCTCTGCTTTTTAATATGCTATCTAGGTTTGCCATAGCTTTCCTCCCAAGGAGCAAGCGTCTTTTAATTTCATGGCTGCAGTCTCCGTCTGCAGTGATCTTGGAGCCCAAATAAATGAAGTCTGTTACTGCTTCCATTTCTACCCCTTCTTATTTGCCAGGGATTGATGGGTCCAGGTGCCATGATCTTAGTTTTTTTAATGTTGAGTTTCAAGCCAGCTTTCGCACTCTCCTCTTTCACCCTCATCAAGAGGCTCTTTAGTTCTTCTTCACTTTCTGCCATTAGGGTGGTATCGTCTGCATATCTGAGGTTATTGATGTTTCTCCCTGCAATCTTAATTCCGGCTTGTGATTCTTCCAGCCTGGCATTTCTCATGATGTACTCTGCATATAGGTTAAATAAGCAGGGTGACAGTATACAGCCTTGTCGTACTCCTTTCCCTATTTTGAACCAATCGGTTGTTCCATGACCGGTTCTAACTGTTGCTTCTTGGCCCGCATACAGATTTCTCAGGAGACAGGTAAGGTGGTCTGGTATCCCCATCTCTTTAAGAATTTGCCACAGTTTGTTGTGATCCACACAATCAAAGGCTTTTGCATAGTCAATGAAGCAGAAGTAGATGCTTTTCTGGAACTCTTGTGCTTTCTCCATGATCCAGCGAATGTTGGCAATTTGATCTCTAGTTCCTCTGCCTCTTCGAAACCCAGCTTGTACATCCGGTAGTTCTCGGTTCACGTACTGCTGAAGCCTAGCTTGTAGGATTTTGAGCATAACCTTGCTAGCATGTGAAATGAGTGCAATTGTGCGATAGTTTGAGCATTCTTTGGCATTGCCCTTCTTTGGAATTGGAACGTAAACTGACCTTTTCCAATCCCGTGGCCACTGTTGTGTTTTCCAAACTTGCTGGCATATTGAGTGCAGCACTTTAACAGCATCGTCTTTTAGTATTTTAAATAACTCAGCTGGAATACTGTCATCTCCACTAGTTTTGTTGTTAGCAATGCTTCCTAAGGCCTACTTGACTTCACTCTCTAGGATGTCTGGCTCAGGGTCAGTGACCACACCAGCATGGACATCAGGGACATTAAGATCTTTCTTGTATAGTTCTTCTGTGTATTCTTGCCACCTCTTCTTAATCTCTTCTGCTTCTGTTAGGTCCCTGCCTTTTTTGTCCTTTATCATGCCCATCTTTGCACTAAACGTTCCTTTGATATCTCCAATTTTCTTGAAGAGATCTCTAGTCTTCCCCATTCTATTGTTTTCTTCCATTTCTTTGCATTGTTCATTTAAGAAGGCCTTCTTATCTCTCCTTGCTATTCTCTGGAAATCTGCATTCAGTTGCTTATATCTTTCCCTTTCACCCTTGCTTTTCGCATTCCTTCTTTCCACAGCTATTTGTAAAGCCTCATCAGACAGCCATTTTGCTTTCTTGCATTTCTTTTTCTTTGGGATGGTTTTAGTTGCTGCCTCTTGTACAATGTTACAGACCTCCGTCCACAGTTCTTCAGGCACTCTGTCTACCAAATCTAATCCTCTAAATCTATTCATCACCTTCACTGTGTACTCACATGGAATATGATCTAAGTCATACCTGAGTGGTCTAGTGGTTTTCCCTACATTCTTCAATTTAAGCCTAAATTTTGCAGTAAGAAGCTCATGATCTGAGCCACAGTCAGCTCCTGGTCTTGTTTTTGCCGTCTGTATAGAGCTTCTCCATCTTTGGCTGCAAAGTATGTAATCTATCTGGTTTCGGTATTGACCATCTGGTGATGTCCATGTGTAGAGTCGTCTCTTGTGTTGTTGGAAAAGAGTGTTTGCTATGACTAGCTTGTTCTCTTGACAGAACTCTATTAGCCTTTGCCCTGCTTCATTTTGTACTCCAAGGCCAAACTTGCCTGTTATTCCGATTACTCCTTGACTTCCTACTTTAGCATTCCAATCCCCTATGATGAAAAGGACATCTTTTTTTGGTGCTAGTTCTAGAAGGTCTTGTAGGTCTTCATAGAACCGGTCAACTTCAGCTTCTTCGGCATCAGTGGTTGGGGCATAGACTTGGATTACCGTGATGTTGAATGGTTTTCCTTGGATACGCACTGAGATCATTCTGTCGTTTTTGAGGTTGTACCCCATTACTGCCTTTCCCACTCTCTTATTGACTATGAGTGCAACTCCATTTCTTCTAAGGGTTTCTTGCCCACAGTAGTAGATATAGTGGTCACCTGAATTAAATTCACCCATTCCCGTCCATTTCAATTTGCTGATTCCCAAGATGTCGACGTTCAATCTTGTCATCTCATGTTTGACCACATCCAGCTTGCCTTGGTTCATGGATCTTACATTCCACGTACCTATACAATATTGTTCTTTACAGCATCGGACCTTCTTTTCGCTTCCAGATACATCCACAGCTGAACGTCCTTTCGGCTTTGGCCCAGCCGCTTCACTCTTTCTGGAGCTACTTGGAATTGCCCTCCGCTCTTCCCCAGTAGCATATTGGACACCTTCCGACCTGAGGGGCTCATCTTCCGGCGTCATATCTTTTAGCCTTTTAACATTGTCCATGGGGTTTTCTTGGCAAGGATACTGGAGTGGGTTGCCATTTCCTTCTCCAGTGGACCACATTTTGTCAGAACTCTCTGTCATGACCTGTCCGTCTTGGGTGGCCCTGCATGGTATAGCTCATGGCTTCACTGAGTTACACAAGCCCCTTCGCCATGACAAGGCAGTGATCCATGAAGGGGACCTGTTCCTCTTAGTTAATAGCATAATTTATCACTGGAAAATTTGGGATTCTGGGTTGCCAAATTCAGGCCCTCTGGTCAATACTATTTCCAGAATAGTCTCAAATTAAACCATCTGATGCCTTTGAGCTGGAAGAAGGTAAACACCAACTAACCCACCAACTATGCAGGTTAGTTATAGTCAGCCAGACTTTATCAGCAATTTCAACGTAATTATTAAAACTAAGCCCCACCACAGATCCTATTTTGCAAACACAGGATGTGTTTGCAAGCAAGCAATTTCAGTTACCCAAGGTCACACAGAATATTAAGAGTGAAACTAGAAACAATACTCAGGAGACCCCTTGAATTTACTACGCACCTGCTTCCCGCCCCCAAAACTGAGAAAACAGAATCTCTCTGAATATAATTTAGCAGCCTCTTCATTAAATGCCGAGGTCAACTGAAAAGAGACATGGAAAATCTGTGTTTTCTGAAAGGCTTGAAATCAGAGGCTATATGCTAAGCATGAATCCCAAAGGTGGATCATTTGGGTAACATTACAGCAACACTGTTTTCTAATCATGTGGGAGAATGCAAGTGGCAACATACTTTTGAGGGCGAAAAAGCAAAGTTAGGTTTTTGCTGCACGCAGCTGTCATGAAACAGAAAGGAAATGCTGTGTTAAGGATCCTTTGCCTCTGTTAATTAGGGTTTGTAGCTAATTCTGTTAGTGATTGGAACTGATTGACTTTCCCAACTCAGCTATATAAGAAAGAAGACCGGGAGATCTACTGGGGGGGAGGAATCAAGACGGCATCCAGGACCACAGAGCTGAAGCCCCACTCCATTTTAATGTGCATTGTGTGAGGCACGTGTAAAAATGAGACAGGGTTTCAACTACATGATCATGGTGGCCATCAAAACTAGATGCAGACCACATGCAATCCCCTTGCCAGAAGAGACTTCTTCACTCTGAATCCTTTGTCTGATTCTGTAAATCATATTCTTGCGACAACTTGCATGCAAAGCTGCTTGAGATGAAGCCCGAACAGACTCCCCTTTTTATATTCTCCAATCACACAACTTTGGGAACTTTCACAAAGAGTTCATAAAAGCATTCCCAGTTTAGACCGATTCACTTTGCAAGCAGCAAGAGACCCTGCTGGAAAGATGACAATCAGTTTTCAGGATCAAAATGACATTTAATTTTCAAGCATCCCCCAGATTTCTTGGCAGCAATTATGAATGAGGGAAAGAGAACTGCAATGAAATAATATACTTTTGAAAAGACATGCACTGAAGACCTTCGAGATTATTTTAATCAAAGAGAAGATAATCATTAAAGAGATGAGTAGGAAGCTCTCTGAGCACCGTTTTTGTTCTAGAGAGCTACTAAAGAACTGCAAATTGAGTTTTAATTGCTGTCAAAATTCAGCTTTTTCTTCATCAGTTTGCAGAATAGCTGTTTAAAAGGGTGGCTTCTTTGAGAAATATGAAACCATTATTTCTTAATGCAAAAGTTTATCATTTTTAAGAAGTAGGCAACTTCTTTAAAAAAAACAATCCTCAATAAAACAACTATGGAATTAGGCCTGAAAAAGCTCATCTTGCAAAACAAATCTTAATTCATGTGATTAAAATGCAAACATGCTTCATTTCATAGCTGCCAAAGTTTATCGTATATTCTATACTGGGCATTCTCAATCCAACCCACATGCAACATTTCTGCAGTGTATTTTTCTTGTTTCTCCACTCATTCTGCATTGCAAATGGATGAAGCTTTCTGCAAATCTTCTTCCAAATCCAGAACAGATATTGCTTTTGCAGCTGTAATTCCAAAAATGTAAGTGGTCCATATTCCTTCCCCATCCCTCATTCAGCTGTTGATCTAAATATACTTTGCATTCACAAGTACCTAAAGCTACTATGTAATTCTGCATATGCATCAGTTTGAAAACTTCAAAACCAGAATCTAGAAGCAACATTTATTTTGATAAATACACTTAAAGTAGATAATGGAAAGTAGGTGAGAATCCAAACTTTCTTGCAACTCAGCACAAATTCAATGCTACTTTGCATGAGAGTGGGGTACTATATAATTGATTGACTGACTGACTGATTGTATTGCTGGACTCCAAAGTGACTCCTGGAGTCCAGCAATATCATACAAACATGAAATATCAAAAACAACCTAAAAAGAGTATAAAATGAGGAAAAAAGCAATTAGTGCAAATAAGTGCAATGGTGACAGTGTTTGCTCCCCAAATGACCTTTGGAACAAGAGTTTCCAGAACAGAAAACAGAGAAGATGCTCTCCTAACAATGAGCCTGTAGCCGAAAAACAGCACTTGTCTTCTTCACTTTCTGGGCCTGGGGAGGAAGGGGGGGGCATCAGAAGATTTTTGATAGGATAATCCCACTGGATGTGTCAGATGAGTCTTTTCCATGCAGAGGGGTTAGTTCTTTAGGTGCCATGTAGGTGCCAAGCATGTTGCCTTGCATCCAGATACGTCTGGGTGGTCAATGCAGTGTCTGTTAATGCATTGGAATGTGGTGCAGTAATCCAAGTGGGTGGTGATAAGGGCATACATTACCATCTCCCACTCCAGGGAGGGCTGCAACTGGTGCACCAGCCAGAAGTGGGCAAAGCCCCCTCAGAGACAGCTTCCATCTGCCTATCTAACAGTAGCTGTGAGCCCAGAATAGAATATCCACTTCTGTATGTTGAAGAAGCAATTAAATAGTATTAATGGGACAATAAGGATCAAAACTGAAATAGAGAACTTATGCACTTTAACAGGGAGAGGCAAAACCCTCATCTCTTAGGGTAGAGGCCCTATTAGTTACAGGTAGTCCTCGCTTAATGACCATTTAATGACGGTTCAAAGTTACGACAGCCTCAGAAAAAGTGATTTACAACCTGTACTTGCATTTATGACCATCGCACCACCCCCTGCAGTCACGTGATTGCAATTTTCAACCTTTTTTATGATGGTCATTAAGTGAATCACTGCGGTCATTAAGCGAATCACATGTTCGTTAAGTGAATTCCGGCAAAAAGTCCAATGGGGAAGCTGGATTCACTTAACAACCATGTAGTTTGCTTAATGACTGTTGTACAAATGGTCGTACAATTGGGTCTGGTCACATGGTAACTCACTTAATGACCCCCCACTTAACAACCAGTTTTCCGGTCCCTATTGTGGTTGTTAAGTGAGGGCTACCTGAATTCAGCAGAAGGAAACATCGTTGCACCTACTGCTCATTCACAAAGCATTCAACTCTCTCTTATTTCCTTTCACCTTACTGGATAGTGTTTCTCCATATTTACAAGCAGCGATAGTAACTGCTTAAGTCAATATATAACAGAGCCAGGATTTGAACTCAGGCCAATTCTGGCATTATCTAGCAGACCACACAGATTTCCTGCGCTTGCTTAATTAAAGATAAACAGTCCCTTAGAGGAGAAACATGTGCAGTAGAAGTGTATATGAAAATAACACTAAATTTTCATATGCACATCTATTGCATACATTTCTCTTCTTTGTACATTTGGAGATATGGAAATGTGCTACCGAAGCAGCAGAGTGTGCTGTGAATTACAGCACTAAAAAGGATGTAATCTGCTGGAGCAGTTAAAAGGTGATAAATTTGCGCAAGAGTTTTCCTGCATATCATTACAGTTTACACTCCAAACTTGGCGGGGGGGGGGGGGGGACTTCTTTTCTGCTATTGTCTCAAACCATCCAGTAAATTTTAATATAAAGGGGGAACCATATGCAAATGAAGACAATAGATGCTAGGTTCAAAAAAAAAAAGCACTGAATTAAGCTCCACTTTCATTTTTTTTTAATTATGCAGAACTGAGGTTGCTTAGCATAAGCATTATGCTAAGCAGGTCAGAGAGAAGGCCGGAGAGAAAAAAACTGCACGCATCACAAAGATTTGGGGCAGGTAGCGCACAGCATTCCTACCTAGTCCCCACCTCTCCTCCTCTGTTGACAGTCCCTTTCTGAGAAAAGCCCGGCAACCGGTCATAGGTTTAGAGTCAGCGGGGTCACATGGTGTGGACAAGGACTCCCCACCAGCATGGGGAATGATGCTCTACTTACAGTATCCCACTTGCCCTATAAGAAGTAAAAAAAAAAGGAAGTAGGCTTAGCACCTCTTCCAACCATCCTTTGATCCACAGACACACGGCACAACGTTATCACTTGATGTAGCCTCAGCAGATTTGAAGGAGCAACTAGATGAGAGATCTGCTCTCGGACCTTCCATCAGCAGCAAGGAGTCTGTGGCCCTCTAGAAGCTGCTTAGCTACAACCGGCATGAACTCCAACTCCCAACAAGGCCCAGCCAGCATCACCTACGGAGAGCAATGCTGGGACTTAGAGTTTAGCAGCGTGTGCAGAGAGCCAGCCACTCCACATCCCCATTTTGAATTTTCTCTAAAAGGATGCTTCGCTTGCTAGAATGGAGAATCGTCTCCTCCCTTCTTTCCTTTCAGACCTTTGCCTCCTTTTCTCCACTTCCATTCTTGGCACCAAGAGAAAAGTCCTGGGTTTTAGAGCTCCAGCAGAAGCCGAACAATCAATTCCCCTTCCTCCACTGGTGCTGGGGCAGGAGAATCATCTGGATGGTGACCTTGAGGCCTCAGATGAGACAGCCTGTTCTCTGCAGGAGGAGGAATGGAGGTCTTCTCTGAAGCTCCTAATTAGCAAGCACAGGCAGGTGCTCTGGTTACACTGAGCACCACCAGGACAGAGTGTCACAGAGAACTGCTGCTAGCTTGATCTAGAAGAGGAATTTATGCTGAATGACCTTATAAATAATGCAGTGAAATGATTACCCAACAGAAGAGGGGATATTTCTGGAGAGCAGTGCCCAAACTGTAACAACCCGTTGATTGTGTTTCGGTGCTGAATGATGTAGCTGGCTGGTCCCCAGCCATCCCACTGAGTGGCTTACCTGGAATTCTATGGATTTGTCTACGTGTAATTCCTTCTTATTGACGGCTACTGGCTAAAAACAAGGCTGGTGTTCCTGTTAAAAAGGAAAGTAAAGCTTCATTCAAGTTCCACTGGACTCCTGCTGACTTCGCAGACACATCCATGTAGTTTTCTTGGCAACAATATGCAGATTATTTGCAATTGCCTTCTTCTGTTTTGTTTTCTTTTTGTCAGAAATTCCCTGGTGGTCTCCCATCCAAGGTCTAACTTTCAAGCCCAGTCAAGGGCTGCCATCTGCTCACACACACACACACAAATATTTACCAGTATATTTTATAATAAAACTTGTAAGCTCTTTAAATTGTTCCTACACGCCTTGGTTTATCGATGCTTAGAAGAAACTTAGAAGAAAATCTCAGCCAAGCATCTAAGTCTGATGCTCAGAACGGGCAACACAGATCACGTATTCATTCTCCTTTCATGGTATAACACTAACACAGCACAGGAGCCCAACCACCACCACGAGTGGTTATTGAGAGCAAAAAGACCCCCAACTCTGAAATTACAGTAGAATTTTGGTCTTCAAGTGCAACCCATGAACATCAGTAAAATGCTACTACAGGTAGTCCTCGACTTACAACCAGTGACTGTTTAGAGTTACGATGGCACTCAAAAAAGTGACTTATGACCAGTCCTCACAGCATACCCATGGTCACAGCATCCCTGATCAAAATTTGGACACTTGGCAACCAACATGTAGTTACAACGGTCGCAGCATCCCAGGGTCATGTGATCACCATTTGTGACCTTCTCAGGGGGCTTCCAACAAGCCAAGTCAATGAGGGGATTCACTTAACAACCGCGTGATTCGCTTAACAACTGGGGCAAAAAAGGTTGTAAAATCAGGTATGACTTACTTAATGACCGTACCACTTAACAATGAATTTTACGGTCCCTATTGTGGTTAAAAGTTGAGGACTACCTGTGTATCTTACTGATATGTTACTGGTGACCCAGATTTCAATTCTGCTGCTGCTGCTGCTGCTGGAAGTTGAAAGAGGAGCAATTATTTCAACTCCATGGCACAGCCCACTTCCCACTCTTGCTTTGTTCGACGGACACATTTCTGAGGGATGCACTTCTCAAGGGGGGTTTACTTTATTCTAGTTTCTTTCCAAGCACTCAACCTGTTTTTGTCCCATTAATTCAGCATACCCAGACCTGATCTGCTTCAAGATTAAACATTTCCTCAGTGAGGAAGCCCTAGCCCTAACAGTATCCCTCAAGGAGCAAAGGAGGTAGCTTCACAATTATTGACACAAGGGGGTACTTGATCGGCCCTGGGCAAATCTGGTTCCTGACCTGAGCTAGAACAGATAAAAACATATGCCTGCCAATTTCATTTCTCATTATTTCTGGTTTTTAAAAAAACTGATTGGAATGTACACGGATGGAAGACAGGACTCGAGATGTTTGTCCTACAACAGGCTGAACATTTCACTGGAGGCAGTGACAAGACACACACACACATCACACTCTGTTGCTACTGATATCAAGAAGGAACTTAATTAACTTTATAGAACCTAATTATTCTATGTAGAAAAAAGGCCAGTTCTGTTTTTGAAGAAGAGCAATGGTATAATTAAGAGTCAAATTAGATGTTACTCTAATGGCAGGTTTTAATTCAGCGTTTGGGATTTCCTACTCCTTTTTCTCTTTGTGCATGTGTTTAAAAAAAGAAAAACAGCTAAAGGACCCCTTTCCCCTTTCCTCTCCCACAAACACTTATTGAGGCAAGGAGGGAATTTTCAACCCGAAAACAGATTGGGGTGATGGAGCTGGACCCCAAATGGACCATCTTTGCTGCTCTGAGAAATCACAAAGGAGTTCTTTGCAAAGAGAAGTTCATTGGGCTTTTAATTTTAGCCACCCTGCAAGAAAACTGGGAGTGCTTGTAGGGATAGTAAGATGCATCCCAGTCCTTCCCCTAAAACCAGTTTATCCTCACAATAAGTAGGTTCAGACTGAGGAATGGCGACCTTGAATGAATCATTCTGCAAGGTTAATGCCTAAACAAACATGCTTCTTTGTTTGGAAAGGACCCTGCAATCACCATGCCACACTAGTATTCACTGTGAAGTCCCTGGGGAACTCTACCAACATTCACCCAACTATATAGACATACCAGCAGATACTGTGATAGGACATTTTAATTCTCAGTATCACAATACACCAGAGGTGGGGAAGCTCTGGTTCAGATATGGGTGAACAATTCAGAGCATCTCCCACCACTGGCCAGGCAGTGCTGGCATCGCCTGGGAGTTGTTCTTCAGCCATATCTGGAGGTCTCCCCCTCCTTCATCCTTGCAATGAAAACCAACACGACTGCTCATAATCCTCAGAGTCAAACGAGGCTACCAGAATTTAATAGATTTCCCATTTTTTGTACCTACCAGATGTTTGGGGAGGAAATAAAGCTAGGGAAAACATATAAAACATGGTTGCTGGAATTTTTCCCATCTTTTTTTTTTAGATTTTTTTATCCCTTTATTATTTTTATAAATCACTCAAGGGGGCGAACATATCTAATACTGCTTCCTCCTATTTTGCCCACAACAACCACCCTGTGAGGTGGGCTGGGCTGAGAGAGAGGGACTGGCCCAAAGTCACCCGGCCGGCTTTCATGCCTAAGGCAGGACTAGAACTCACCGCCTCCTGCTTTCTAGTCTGGTGCCTTCCCCACTGCACCAAACTGGCCCTCTTTACCACCATGTTGCATCTGCAGGGATGTGTCCCCTTCGTGTCGCGGGGGAAATTGTGTGAATCAATGCACTGGGAAGCCCAGGGCAGATGCTCTCTCTGCTCTAGGTATGCGACTGGGGCGCATCTCAGAATGGAGCAGCCACTAACGTTCTGAGCTACCACCCAACGCCCATAGGCACGCAACCAAGGAAACGTTCATGAATTTTTCTCTACAGCCCCTGGCCTGGCCCAACCCATTTTTAGACTCCACCTTGCTTTTGCCATCTTCCTCCAACACACCAAATCTGGCCCCATTCTATTTTGCTTTCAGAGGGTGATCCCATCAACAGATGAACGAAGTCACAAGCTCCATCTCATTGCTTCTTTCCAACATTCTGTTGGGTTACAAAGAACAAAAATATTCTCAAGCCGCTGTCAAACGATACTTCTCCCTGTCTGCTGACATCCATCTCTGGGTGTTTGTTTTTTTTTGGTGACACGGCCTATGTGTTCTGAAGGCAGATAAAAAGGAACAAAGGGTAAATACATTAGGAGCAGAGGAAACTATCTGTTCTAACAAAACAAACAGAAGTTGTATGGCGTTCTTTTAATAATGTATCATTCCCTGGTCTTTGAAACATGAGAGTAACCTCCCGCAAACTGGAGGTTACTCACCCCTGCTCCATACACCAGTACCAAATACCAAGAACTTCCATGTGAGATTAAGCAACCTTGAGTTTCCATCCATCTTTCCATCCAGGCATTTCTGAAAATCTGAAAGTTGAAGGTGACCGTCTTCTGCTAACAATCAACCTTAATTTCATTTGCTTACTTCAGCACAACTCTAAAATTAAAAACTGAAGCAGATTAAACACATATTTCTACACAGAGCTTGGGAACCTCTGATATATGGATTTACTTCTAGGCAGAATTTTGCTTTACCGGTTGCGTATTCCATAGACCACAGATAGTAAGTAATCAGCCCTTTTCTGTAAAACTGATTTCAAAACTCTCTTATTTCATCAGAAACCTGACTTTTATGAAGCCAATGGAGAAAGGTTCATGCCAATCCACCTAAACTTTCCTACTATTTATGGCTACTTCCGGTTTCCAATTAATCATTGGGGACATTTGCAATACAGGTAGTGTCCAGTTTAAGAACGAGTTCCATTCCCAAGGTCTGTCCTTAAGTCGAATTGGTATGTAAGTTGGAACAGTATTATTGTGTAATACTGCATAGGTACTATTGTGTAATGAACTCAAACCATTGTGTATCTAACTTGAATCATTGTGTATTTAACTCAAATTTTGCTACAATAGGCTCTGTTCTTAACTATCGGTCATCTGTAATCTGGGTGTTCTTAACCCAGGGACTATCTGTACATTTCATTTGCTTGGCCGACCTGTTCTGAATCCTTCTGCACTAGTGGAAACTCAACAATGTGGGTGCTTTCATCCACAGCTGCTGCAGGTGGATCCACTTGTGCATGACTCGTTCATCTAAATATAGTTCTCATGTTCATCAAAGCTTCACACAACCAAGGAACAGAAGGCAAAAGGTGGGGGGGGGGGGGTAAAGAGGAAACATTTGAGGGGAGCAGATAATAGCAGGCTCAGCTTTTTTTCAATTCTCTGACCTAACAAAGCAAGGTAGTAACAATAAAGACCATCACTGAGCAGGACTAAACCAGAATGGGATTACCGAAGGAGTAGGCTTAGGTGTTCATCTCAATAGTATGTAAGCACATGCCTTTACTTCCTCCCATTTAATTCAAATATTTAGTCATGCACAGAAGAATTAATTATGGAAGAGATGCTTGGATGGCTCCTGCACTGAGCAAGGGGTTGGGTGAGGTGACCTTTAAGGCTGCTTCACACTCTATGATTCCAAATAAAGTTACTGAACCAAAATTATCTGCACTTGAGGTAGGGAAACTAAGTACCAAAAAAGATCCATACTGGACCTGATTCAAGACGCATCACGCCCATCTGTCTATTCCTGTACTGGTCAACCAAACACCATGCCAAGTCCTCAAATGAGGGTTTGGACTTCAACTCCCTGAATTTCCCATCACACATTTTAACGTCAATGAGGCTGGGAAACACTGCCTCAAATCCTCCAGTTCCATGCTGCTCAATACTGCGGGTAAAAATAGCTGGCATAACTAGTAGACAATGGTATGTTTCCCTTCTGTTAATCTTCCATTAGAACTGCCCAGGTTGGTGGTCCATTACTCCATCATGGGGTAGCAAAGTCCACCATATAAGTACACATTGTATTTGTCCATCTAGACCAGTGTTTCTCAACCTTGGCAACTTTAAGCTGTATGGACTTCAACTCCCAGAATTCCCCAGCCAGCTGGCTAGGGAATTCTGGGAGTTGAAGTCCATACAGCTTAAAGTTGCCAAGGTTGAGAAACACTGGTCTAGACCTTCAACCGATGCCCATCTCTCTCTGTACTATCTTCATGCCATAATTTTCACACCTCCATCATGCTCCTTTCAACTTGCTCTTGCCTACACCAATAAATTCCAAGTTTAGAGCATTTTTTGTAAAGGCGACTCTTGCTTAACGATGTTCCCTATGCTTTCTTCTTCAGCCAATCAGATCCAGATTCAAACCAGGCTTCGCAGTAGACTTCTTAAAACAGCAGTTAAGGAACCTCAACTAGAAATGATTAAACCCCCTCTTCCCTTCAATTCTCTTGCTGGTTCTTTCCTTCCTGTTGCAATAGAAAAAACAGTCAACTCCATGGTCTCCTCCCAGCATTGTTTTTGAATTATTATAAATGGGAATGCATTGCTCATCTTGTATATTCTTTAGTGACCTAAGACAGGTAGGGACTTGGCAAACATCTTGTCCGTCTCTTTGGCAGTTGCCTAAAATCAAATGTGATTCTTTTCCAAGCAAGATGCTCACAGATTTCTCTTTAGCAAAATTATGAAAGGGAGGTACAAGAATTCCAGCAACGGAACTATTTTCCATTTAGAACTAACTTGTCCACATGCATGTGGGGGTGGAGACTTTCTGATTTCCTTTCTAGCAACTTTCCTTTGATCCAACAAAGCTTCTTCACTGATAATGGGGAAGCTTGCAGCTAGTGGTTGACATGATCTTGAGAACCTTTATCAATTTGGGAACCACTCTTATACTTCCAGAAAATATCAAGCCACGTTGTGTGTTAATGAAGCAATGGAAGCTATGAGGACAGGTAGGCCAAATAGACGTTAACCCTATATATCAGCTTTCTTAACTGAATCTAGTATTTTCCACATGTTGAAACTATAACTCTCAGAATTCCTTAGCAGCAAGGCTTTCTGGGATATGAAGTCCCAGCACATTTGGAACACATACAATTGGAGACAGCAGTTCTACAATAAAGGAGGGGGTTGCAACACACACATATATATGATTTCTTAGGCATGAATAAATATTTAGAACAACTAAAATTTGAAGACAAACTGTCAGCTTCAGCTGAGAGAAATCTAAAGAGAACTGGGCATGCAGCTTCCAAATCAATCAAACAGGAAATATTGATACAGGCACTGAGTTAAATTGTTTGTTGAATTGTTTATTACTTCTTCACTGTAATAAAAATGTTAAGATTTTCTCTCTCATGAACAGATGTGATTTTTAGTTGACAAATGATCTGCCTTTTAAAATAATTGATTAAACACTAAAATACTCATATTAGCAAACCCTTGATATAAATGGTATTCAAGGAAAAGAATAAGATTTAATAAGCAAGGCCAAATGTAATGTTTGCTTTTTCCTGCTTATTCCAGTAATTCACCTGAGGCTATTCCATGGGGAGGAGGGGGCATAATTGAGAAACACCACTGTTGGAGCCTCCAATCTAATCTCTTGCAAGCTGGGGAGAGAGAATCTCCCTAGCTGGGTTGAGAACTCCTAAAGGTGGTGGTCCTGGAGATATCTAGGACCCAAACCACATAGGTGGTTTGGATCACAGCCAACACCGTGAACTGTATCCAGAAGCCTCTTGACAACCAATGCAAAATAGCCTGCAAACCAGGTGCAACCTGATTGAAGTGGCTCTCACTCACCAACATGTGTGTAGTAGCTACATTCTGTACCAACTGTTTCTGAATAGTCTTCAAAGGGAGCCCCATGTACAGCACATTACAGAAGTCTATCCTGGCAGGGCATGAGTTACCACTGCCAGCTCCATTACTCATCTACCTCAGAATCTAACCATTCTCCAACTCAAAGACAGGCTAGGCAGTGATGGAATGCATCTACGACGGGGAGGATGATGTGGTGGACTGCAGCAGACAGCAAGGCTATCAGGAAGGAGGAGGTACATTCCAGGAAGGGCAAGGAGACAAAAGAAAAAGCAGTCCACAGGAAGAGCGTGGGGAGCATAAGAGGTTCAGGATAGCCACTCCCTAGACTCTCCCAGGGTATCTCCACTTGTTGCAGTCGTATAGATTTAGCCTGGCAAGATTCTGTCTATATGGTGTAAGCAAACAAAGAAACTCAACGGGACTGTTTCACTGTTGTTCTTGGGCTGGGCCTGACAGGCAGCATCAGACAGATTTAAAATTGGGTGGTCAAGGCTGATTCTACTACCTAGTATTAAAAAAGGCTGGGTGGTACTATTAGAAGCTTGCTATCAGAGCTTCTGCTTGTTGTACAGCCAGGGTCAAGGTGCAGATTCAAGTCTGACATTTGCAGTTGTCCTGACCATGACGTTCTCCTGGCAAAGAACGCGTGTGCTGCCAGCATGGATTTCTACGGCTAGAAATTTCCAAGGTAAATCGTTAACAGTTGGCTCAACACTTTAAATATCATGGATGAAATCTTTTGACAATATCCTGCCTACGGCTCAGATTGACAGGTGAAAACAGCACGCGTTGCTTTCCAGAATCAATTACTTCGTGGCATTTGCAATGCTCATGTAACACCCTAATTGCATAGTTGGACTCAAATTATAGGAATATTAAAAGATATGTGAAATGAAGTTGGCATTAGCTAGCATTTTTAATAGGGTGATTTAAGTTATGAGCAATAAATGGTTGTGGGATCTTATGTGGAAAGGAGGGGGGATAATAAAAAACAATTTTATGACCCAGGACCTAATGTAGAAAAGGAACAAAAAGGATATCCAGGAACATCCAAATCCTGCAAGATTTCCACCACCTGCTTAGATCATCTGGGAGGGGCCGCCTCCCATGATAGTTGGTTTATTTGGCTACTATTTTGGGTTCAACTTTCTCCATGGTAGGATTGTGGACATTAAATTCACTTCCCACGGGACTGCCTTCCATACTAGCCTCTCAGAAGCCTTGAAGAACACAGGCATTCCTTGCTTTGTGCTTTGCTTTATTGCGCTTCACAGATATTGCGTTTATCAAACAGCATCCCATGCTACAGAGAAATCTTTTGTGAAAGGAAGAGTCAATTGATGCAATAAACTTCACTGTTGTCTTATTTTAAGAAATTATTTAATGAAGGTGTGTACATTGTTTTTTTAGACATGTTACTGCAGACTACACAATAGTGTGAACGTAACTTTTATATGCACTGGGAAACGAAAAAATGTGTATGACTCGCTTTATGGCGATATTCACTTTATTGCAGTGGTCTGGAACCGAACCCGCAATATCTCCGAGGTATGTCTGTACACACCTTTTCAACTGGCCTTTAACAAGGTCAAATTGCGGAATGTAAGTTTTGGTTTGAATTTGTGCCATTTTAAATAGTGTTTTAATGATAATTTGATTTGACTATGAGATCAGTCGCTTTTCATATGCTTGATTCATGGTAGTGGATGGTCCAGAAATCCAATCTAATCAATAAATGATGCTGCATCTGTCAAGCAAGATTAGAATTACAAGTTCTACTATAAATTTGTAAGCAGAGATGAGGGTTCAATCAGGTTGCCCTTGCCAGCTTCTGCCGAGTCCAACTTAACTCATGTACCCACTTCAGAGTTTTCTAGTCCAACAAAAATGGAGTCTACTTGCAGCTAAATGAGGCAATAACCATCTAGTCTAACACCTCATAACCCTCAAAGCCATTTAGGAACTAAGTGAAGGGTGCTGCCAACCCTACAAGGTAGACCAGGCCAGAAACAGATGCCACATAGGCCTAAAACTACTTTTATTAGAATGGTTATAGTAACAAAATCTTGCAAATCTGAATATGCTTCACCTCCTCCCTCTCTTATCCTCTTGAGAACTGGGGGGAGGTGTTCTGAGAAATGTTCATAAACTTCTCTCTTCATCTGGGCTCAAGCCATGTTTATCTATTTCTTGTCTTGGTGATGGATCTTTCCTCTCTCTGTCAAGGTCATCCTCTATAGCAGTGTTTCTGTCAGGATTAGCCCAGGAAACTCCAGGAGACAGTACTGATTCAATCCAGCAAGGTTTATTGGCTTCAGTCCCGTTACAGAATCTTCTCAGAGTGAGAGTAATTTCCAGGGTCACCCTCCCAACCTCCCTTGCATTCTTTAGGGAGGGGCCAGTCTCATCCTCTTATCTCTTCCTCGTTGTTCTGGTGATGAGAGTACGTTCTTAACCCCTCTCGTTCTGACTCTCACAGTTTCTCAACCTTGGCAGCTTTCAGATGGGTGGACTTCAACTCCCAGAATTCCCCAGCCAGCAAGGATTTCAACTCCAAGAATTCTAGGAGTTGAAGTCCACCCATCTGAAAGCTGCCAAGGTTGAGAAACCCTGCTCTATACTTTCTACAGGTGCCCAACCATTTCAGTGGATCACAAAGCAGCCCATCCCAACTCCCCAAAGACAGGATTCCCTCCATGAATGTCACTTTCAAGAAGATGAGGGCTACATTTCCGTGACATTTTTAGGCATACAGTGAGGATGTTGAAGGACACCAAAAATTATGACATGTGGAAGTGGTAAAGGTATGATTAGCTGCAGTGATTTTTTGAGGATACACCCAAGGGGCAAAACAGGATGTGCCTACTCAGCTAAATCTGCTGAACAAGCCCTAAAAAGGAGAACTGTGCTTTCTACTTGATCTTCTTCTTGGAAATGACAACAGCTTGAATGCAAACTTACAGCTTCCAGATTCAATGAAAATCTCTAAGACGGGCAAGTTTTACAAGCCATACATTTTAGGATGGAATTTAAAAGGAAGGAGGATCGAGTAAGAAAGCAAAGGTACACACTTCAAAGAGATTTAGAAGTTCATTTTCTTAGGACCAATGCTGACAAAACATACATTTTTAATAATGTAAAAGAATCGCTGGAATGTACCAACCCTATGTAATATATACATAAATTGTATTCATTACCACCTCTGAACTAGACTGTTCAAAGTTCAAAGTAGACTTAATGTTTGAACTGAAAGTTTGACCTAACTCTTCAGCTCTCTATATCGGTGTCAGAGATATTCAGTTTAGTGAGGTCAACAACATTGTGCATTATTTGCATTATTTCTATCCCCTGGAATTCTCATATCTGATTGTAACTCAGGAGGTGATTTTGTAAGTCAACTGGAAGGCCATAATGCACCTGCTTTCTTCAGAAAGATCCATCGCCGTTCACTTCCCAGGGTCAAATGGTAGTTTACAAGTCTTGTTTAGCTTACAACTCTAACACATATTACCCAACACGGCTTGATATTGCTTTATTCCACAACCTGTAAACTTGTAATTTGTGGGGGATGCAGTGGCGCAGCGGCTTAATGACGCTGAAAGTTGCCGGCCAGAAATGGCTGATGGCTTCGGTGGTTCGAGTCCAGCCTTCACCGTTAACAAGGTGAGCTCTTGTTTCCTCCCCAGCTCCTGTCAACCCAACAGCTCGAAAACTTACGTGAGTAGATAAATGGGTACTCTCACTCTGGTGGGAGGAAAAATGCTGGCAGCACCTTGCACAGAGAGACGGGATCAGCTGCCGGTAAGCGCGAAACCGCGCTCACCCGAAAAGGGCGCGAAGCAACGGAAACCCGGCCTCCTGTGCTCGCCAGCTGGGCTCTGCTCTAGGAAGGAGGCTCTGGCAAACCACTTCCGAAACAATTGCCTTGAAAACTGCACAGGATTTGTCCAGGCAAGGATTCGTCCAGGCAAGGACTCGTCCAGGCAGGCACTGCAGGGTCAGTAATGACTGAGCGCAGACCAAAAAAAAAAAAACTTGTAATTTACAGCAAAGACTTGTAAACTTTAATTTACAGCAAAGTTTTTTTTTTCATCCTGAACAGAATGGGATGAGATTACTAGCATTAAGAGTTGGGATGTTTAATTCACCCTTCTGAATTAGGGGTGACTTGCATAGAATCCTTTATTTCAAAGCTTTTATAAAATAGCCAAGTGTGTTCAAGCTTTTTATGTACCAATTTATATGGTAGGCCAGTACCATTATCTTCCATGTTGTAAGTAGCAGAAGAAAGCAGGGAATGTAATTGGCTGTTTTAGTCTACCTAGCAAATTCATGGCTCAAGCAGTACTAAAATGAGAGGTTTCTTCAACTGTTATGCTACATCAGCTCTTAGTATTCCTACAGAAACAGCTATTCATTTATTTATTTATTACATTTATATCCCAACTTTTCCATCAGGAGCTCAAGGTGACACATTATGTTCTCTCCTATTTTTTCCTTTGATAATTCTCTGATGTAGGACAGTTTGAGAGAGAGAGACTGACCCAAATTTCCCCAAGGCACTTCTGTGGCTAGGGGCAGATTTGAATCTGGGTCTTCCCACTCTTACTCCAACACCATCACCACTATATCATCCTGGCCCTAAAAATACTTTAAGTTTAAATAAATTATTTTTAGAGCCAGGGTGATATACCTTAATTTTAAACTTAAAAGAATTCCTAACAATCTTGTGAGGTGGTTGGGCTGAGAGAGGAGGATTGGCCCAAAGTCACCCACCTGGATTTCATGCCCAAGGGAGGTCTAGAACTCATGGTCTCCTGGTTTCTAGTCCTGCACCATAACCACTAGCCCAGACTGGCTCTTCTAAGAAAGTCAGAAGAAGCCATTCAGCAAAGAATGGCGCACCGCTTCCAGGAAATATCCAGTTGGCCAAAAAAAAAAAAAAATTGTTCAGGACATTCTGGCTGGAATCGAAGCCTCCAGATGCACTTGCAGACAAGGATATCTGACAAGAGTTTGAAAGAAAAAAAGTTTAATTGACCACAGGCAGGGTAAGAGAAGTTTCAAGTTCACACCGGAGATGTTGCCTCTCCATAGCTTGAATTCTATTCTTTGGTGATTGCTTGTAAAACAATCTGCTCCTTTTGTGCAAAACCTGCAGCAGAAGTTTTCTAAGCTAAGTAAGAGTCAGTAACGTAACTGCACAAAAGGAGGAATGTTGAACTTCGAAGACATGGGATTTGAGTAAAAACAAGGTCCAAAGAGAGCAATTGGAGCTGCAAGTCTGGGGAAGGTGATATGCACAGTAGCTTTCTCTGCACACACTCATGGCAAAATAAACCCTCATGCCACACTTGATACATGACCAGCTTTGTTGCAAAAACACACAAAGCCTTCTTTAAGCAAAAGCACTTTAAGACCGGAAATTATCCTGTGCCATGAAAATGTCTTATAAAATTAACTGGTCACTTAAAAGACTTTTTTTTCCAATTGGCCAGTAACTTACACAAAGAAGAAAATGACAGAACAAAGAATATTACAAGGCTAGACAGACAAACACACACACACACTAATAAAGGGCACTGTTAACAAAAAGCCCAAAAGTTGTTCATATTTTCCATACATCATTAAGAGTTGAAAAATTACACCTTTTGGGATTAAAATAATAAATATAATCTGCTCCAACTTGATAAAAGTATGATTCTTGCCTCTGGAAATTCATTGTTCTAAGTTTGTAATTTTTTTTTTCCTAATAAAGCAACTGGGAAAGATTTTTTTAACCCACAAATCAATTGTTAAATTTTTGAGGAATTCCCAACATTGAACAATAATTGGATTTGCTTCCAAAAGCAAACCACCAAGTCCTTATTTTTAAGTGAAACAGGTCACTTAGATCAGGACTATGTGCTGCAAGAAACACCAGGATGCCATAAAAATGGGCATCTCTGATACGAAATTTTCCCCTTGAGACTTAGCATAATGTAATTAATGTCACAACATCTTCACATCTTGCAGATCACTACTCCACTTTGCTTGCCAACAACCTATAGATTGTTATAGTCTGTCCGTCCGTCCGTCCATCCATCCATCCGTCCGTCCTCCATCCGTCATCCATCATCTGACTTATATGGCTGCCCAACTTATAAAACCAACTCTGGGTGGCGCACAAAGGGCAGAAAGGTCTTTTGGTGATGGAAGTACATACAGCTGGGGCTATTACGTTGTCAAACTGAATAGGAACTATTCCATTAAATCAGGTCCCACTGCTGTGTCGGAATATGTGCCGTTCTCCTGAATGTTTCCTCTTGACTGGGAAAATTCTCTGTGCTCTATCTGTACTATTTGGCGAATCTCCATGGGTCACACAGCAACATTTCAACCTTTAGGCAAATGAAGAGGGGATAAAGGACCACCAGACCCTAAAGACTGGGGGACTCCCTGCTCCTTACAGTATTTTTGCCTGAAGCTTCTAGCGCTGTGAGGGAACGTATCTACGAGGAGGAGAGCAATGTGGGAGATCAAGGCTACCAGGAAGGAGGGGTGCATTCTGGGGGGGAGGAGGCAAGAGGCAACCTGCAGGGGGAGCGTGGGAAGTGAAAGAGATTCAGGATGGCCACTCCATAGAGTCTCCCGGGGTATATCCACTAGTTGCTGTAGTATAGATTGAGTTTGGCAAGCTTCTGCCTATAAGATGTAAGCAAATAAAGGAACTGTACTCAACTGGGCTGTTTCATCGTTGTTCTTGGGCTGGGCCTGACAACAGCCCATGACAGTGATTTATAGGCATTACTCCAAGTTGGCATCCTTTACAGCAAGAACAGGTAACATTTGGGAATGGGAAGCAAACCCTGTCCCTTAAATTATACACATACATAGACACACACACCCCCCCACACGCAAATGGTCCCAAAATGTCAGTTTTGAACCATTACCCAGGTTTGTTACTGCAGAACATTAGAAAACTAAAATACAACTTCCTTTGGGTCAATGGTATTTTAAAATGTGGGAAACAGCTCCATTGAAAAACATCCACAAAACATTTTGAGAAGCCCCGCAATGGAAGTAACATTTACTCAAATCATGGCACAATTGGTTAGCTCTATTAACAATATTTTCCTTGATACATTACTTCAGTCCGGGCAAATGACATTCTGGACAAAACCCTGGATTTTTAAAATGTTTGTGCTTTTCCTTAAGCACACACAAATGCACACACCGACTCCCTGTGGTTTTCAGTTCCTTTTATTTTTGTGAGTGGCCTTTCTTTCTAATTCTATATATATATATTTATATTTTAATGCTGGGCTTGTCATTTTGCAATACAAAAACAAAAGGAGAGAGAAGGATCAGAGGGCAAAGAACAGTGTTTCTCAGGCTTGGCAACTTTAAGGTGGGTAGACTTCAACTCTTGGAATTCCCCAGTCAATACGCTGACTGGGGAATCCTGGGGTTGAAATCCACATATCTTAAAGTTGCCAAGGCTGAGAAACACCAGCACAGAAGGTAAACCCTACCTACTATTTGTTCCCAGTTTCTGACAAATGATTCTCTCCAAGACGTTGGAGAGAACCACAACTTTTCCTTCTCAATTGGCCCCTCTCTCTACCACCTCACCCCACCCCACCCCAGCCCACAAGGCACCATGCTGAAAACGTCTTTGGTTTGATCCATTACCAGCACAACAGCCAGCTTCATTTTAACAGCAAAGAGAAAGTGGGGGAGACCTTTTTATTGCTACACACAGGGACATAAGAGGTTGGAATGAAATAGCTTGATTTTTCCAGACCTCTGGCTGTGTTTTTCAGAAGTGGCAGCGTCCGGGAGGGGAGAAGCCAATCACGTTGACTTGTGACTCAAGTGAATTTGATGTGAAAAATTCATTGCCAACATAAACATTAGAACCCCACCATGTACTTTTTACAGTCACATATACAGACGGCAGTTTGTGAACATTAATCACTAGTATTTGGCACTTGCGAAAAATTAGATTTTCCTCTGAAACAATGCACGACTGATCAATTCCATGACAGCCATCTTCCAGAGGCACATTTAGGAGACAAATTATCCTATGTTTGTTTGGGTCTGAAAAAACAAAAACCCACAGAAACTGAAACACGTCTAAGTTGGTCACAACGTTACAAATGTCCGTATCAAAGAGCTGTCAAAGGAAACCTACATCTGACACGTGCACCTAAGAGAGGCCAGACTTCAGAATGATGGCTCTGCTTCTTCTAAAAGAATGATGGCTCTGCTTCTTCTGTCCACTAGGCATCCCTGATGGAAACGATTTGGTCCTCTCTGGGATGCGCTTCCTTCAAAGGGATCTTCCATACAGAAGCCATAAGCTGCTGGTTTATCACGGTGAAGCCAGCTAGAAATGAAGCCACTTGAAGAAATTATTGTTTGGATTTCAGCCTGTTCTTCTGTTCTGGCCATGATGATAGCCAGGTGTTCTACCAACTGCAGGGAATCATGACTCCTGATGGGTGGGATCCCTTGCTTCTTGGCCCCTCCCCAGAAAAGTAAGCACCAATTGCTTTCCGTTCCATGGGTGTCTCGGTTGTCTCATCCTCCTCTTGACACTTTCCTGTTCAAAGTGTTCACTAGTGCAGGTTTTCTCAACCTTGGCGACTTGAAGATGTGTGGACTTCAACTCCCAGAATTCCCCAGCCAGCCATGCTGGCTGGGGAATTCTGGGAGTTGAAGTCCACACAACTTCAAGTCGCCAAGGTTGAGGAACCCTGCACTAGTGAACCAGAATAATTTTAGCTTTCTTCCCAATTCTTGGGCCAGAAGGGAAAACTGGCAGAACTAGGCCAGCCTTTCACCAGTCCACTGCGGGAAGGTTTCTTCATATCAGCCCTTTGAGGTAAGCCAGGTCAGGAAACAGACCCCAAAAGAAATACTAGAGTTCTACTTTACTGATAAAGGCTATAATAACAAAATCTTGAAAGCCTGACAGTGTTTCCCCTTCCTTTGCTTTTATGCCAAAGAGAGTCAAGGCACAACTATCTTGAGTTTCCTTCTCACACTTTCCTGTTTTCCTGGGCTGAAGTCGTATTTTATTAGTGGTGACCACACATTCTCTTGGTGGTGGAGGGCAGTGACCAGTGACCAAGGCAGAGGGGGCATTCCAGCCACAGCATGTAGGATGGGTGAGGACACATGTCCCTGTCCTCGAGAAATAGTTAGTGGAGGGTCCTTTTCAGGGGGCAAGCAAGGTGTAAGGATGGGTCCTAAATCCCCCAAGCCTTTGCCACTGGCATGGAGTTGAAGTCAAATACCCGATTGCCAGATTGGTCCCAGATTGCCAACCTCAGCACCAAAGGAGGGTTGGTGGGGAGGGTTGTTTACATGCAAAACTAAGGTGCCTGACTATATGTGGGCTGGGCTGACAGAGAGGGACTGGCCCAAAGTCACCCAACCGGTTTTCATGCCTAAGGGAGGACCAGAGCTTAAGGCCTCCTGGTTTCTAGGCCAACACCGTAACTGCTACACCAAACTGGCTCTATATAATATAGTATAACAACATTATACTATATTATATTATACAGTAAAGATACAATACAAACATAGAATGATATCATCAAAAGATAAAGTCCAGAAAGAAAAAACACACACCATCACTTAAAGGACAAGAACATCATTCAAGGGGTTTGTCACCTACTCTGGCCAGGTTGGGGGCTGTATGAATCTTGGGGGGGGGGGGGAATGGTGTTCCAAAGGGCAAGTGACATGACAGAGAAGGCCTCACCAGCTGACACTGTTTAACTGATGGGACCCAGAGCATGCCAGATCATGTAGGACAGGCAGAAACTATATTTCATATGTGTAACAGACTGATGAGGAACTTCTGCATTCTACAGGTATTAATCAGAAGAGTCATTGTCTGAAGCCTACTGTCAGCCCCACTAGGTAGACCAGACCAGGAAATCAACTCTATAGGAAGGCTAAAACTACTTTTGTTGAGATTGGCTATAACTTGCTAGCTGGGGAACTCTGGGAGCTGAAGTCCACACGTCTTCAAGTTGCCAAGGTTGAGAAACACTGGGCTATAACAGAATCTTGCAAGTCTGATTGTGCTGTTATCTGTCACCTCCTCCCGCTTCTTATACTCCAGTGAATTAGGGAGGCATCTGGCTTAACCCACTTCTGAATATTATCGCATTGTTCTGGACTTTAAAAAATGCTTGTACCCCTTTTGCCTAAATGCTTGTACCCCTTTCCTGCATATCTTCATCAAGGTCATCTCCCTTACTCTCTATACCTGCTCATATGTGATATTGTTATTCATATCAGTTTGGTCCTGATGTTTAGTTGTTGCATCTGGTCTCGGAACAAAATAAAAAACTATTTGCTGCATGAGGCTAGACCTAACAGAAGGCGTCCACTTCAAATCCACACTTAAGGCCCCTTTGAACCAAAACTTACGCTTGGGTAAGCATTCCTGAATGAGTGTTCATGCCAGGGAAACCAGAGGGCAAAATGAAATGAAAGAAAAATCAATAACTTCTTGTTCCATTTTTCTTTCATCTACTGAAAAGTTATGCACCCAAGCCTTCTCCAAGAAACTGCCTAGAATCTACCAAGTTAGAAAGGTTGATACACACCAAAAAGAACTACTATTTGCAATGGAGGATGACAACCCATCCCTGTAGAAACACGCTGATCTAAAAGCGGCACAAGATAAGGATGCTTTGTAACATACTGGAAGTTCTTGTTTGTGCAAAGAAAAAGGATTATTATTGCAGAATACATAACTATGAATTGTTTTTGTACAACAAGCTATTAGTTAGCAACTCAGCTGGAGGAAGAAGCGAGCCACTTAGGAAATCAGCTTCTCAAAAACAAAATTCAGAGTGTTGATGCAAAGTTTATGTTATGTAAAATCTCTCCCCCCCCCCCCCCCCCCAATATATAGCATATAAACCTGCCTTGATACCCATGGGAAATGGGATTTCTGCTCCTTGGACTCTATGGCTCTTCTACAGGATCTGTCAACATTTCACAATAGAAAGAATTGTCCTTGTATTTTCAAGCATTCCCATAATGGCTAAAAACCTGATTCTTTTTAGAGGTGAGGAGGAAACAGAATGCCAGTGTAACCAGGAAACTTGTGTTCAATGCCTTGTATTCTGCACAAATCTGCCTTCTGTACTGGAAGTAAAATTCATGGCTATAATATAAAAAAAAAACTTTTAATAAACATGAACAACCAGCTGTATTAAATTGCAGCTTGGTTTCTCCTGGGTTTTAAAGAACTATCATTCTATGCAGCTGTGGATTATTATATACAAACTGATACTCAAACATTTTCCAAAAAGGAACAGTCTGGGATAATAAAGACTGGAGTGTTGTGTCCAAATCAGATACCCAGAATTGGTTTAATCAACTATCTTCTAAGTATTTGGGTTGGGGAAGTGGGTTGGGGTAACTGGTAGCTTTCCTTAAAGGCAGCTTGCCCTACATTTGCCAATTTTCTGCTGCAGCTTCCAACGGAAGAATATTAGATATGTTCAAAGTGAGAAGTTCTTCATGCAGAGAACAAGGAGAATGAAGAAGTCTAGCCAAGGACACAACGGGAGGAAATACATCACAAACATCTACAGGTATTTTCTCCAAAGCACTGGCAGATGCTTCGAGGATTATCAAGAGACCAAGGGCAAAAGCTGTTTCTTAGAAAACCCTGGACACTGGCCTGTGGGTTGAGGATGGTGGGAATTGTAGACCCACACATCTGCAGAACACGAGGTTGGGTAGCCTAATAATGTGCCATAAAATACATGAACCCTATCAGCATGCCTGGAAGAGGGGAAATGTTTTGTCCTACACCCAGAACAAACCATCATGTTCTGGAAGTTCTGCCAAAGCATTTTCAGGCAGCCAGCTGACCTGAAACACACTTCTATTCTGGGTTTGGGAGAAAACAAAATCTGGGTGGAGATCAGGCGAGGTTGGTGCACTTTGGCCCCTCCTTCCTCCCAACAGCTTCTGGTGCAACATATCCCACCAGCCCATGTCCCCCCTTCCTTCCCTTCCCCCCTCCCGTCCTTGGCTTCTTCCTCAATGTCCCCCCTCCTCAACCATTCAGCCCAGAACAATGCAGTCCAGTTTGGGTCCATGCATGGCCCCAAATAGCCTAAAACGCCCACATTTTATTAGTCAGCCACAACCACCCCAAAACCAGATGCTTTCTGTACATTTTGCACATTCTTGGCTAGCTGCCATCTGATTCAGGACTTTGCTTTCTCAACCACAGAAGTTATCTGAAATTAACTCACAGCCAGTTCATTGTATAAAAATCTTTCACAAATCAGTACTCACGCTTTCCTCACCTAACCAGCAACTCATACACCAGTTTGCCTAGTCATCATACTAACCGCCAGGTCTTCTCACCAACTCCCTAAAATTGCACCACAGACATAAATCCAAGGACATTATTTAACTGAAAACCCTGACCTAGACCTCTGCCTTCCCTCGCTTTGCAGAGAAGCATTTCATGATTTTTTTTTAAAACGCACTTTATCTTTGCCCTGATGTTTTGCTTCCTTCCTTTGCTCCCTCTGACTGTTGAAAACTTTAAGTAGACTCTTTTCCTGTTTTGCACAGTGACCCTTCTAATCCGGCAGCTAAAACAATTGGAAAAGATAAATACAAATTGTCATGTGTGACTGATGCTCCTTTGAAAACTTAAGTTGAAAATGAGTTGATGTATTCTTGCTTTGCCAAGAACTGGAAATTACCATGCATTAAGATGCTAGCAACTTTTGTGTATTACCGCATCTCTCAGCCATTACCCAAGGCTGGGCTCTGGGACCAAAGGCTGAGAAATAGCAGAAACAGTGGTCTTCTCAGAGGGAGAGCCCATTTACTGGACGATATTAGCATCAGCTTGCGAAGTTCATTCCTTCGTAACTCAAAAGGAACTTCAGAGGCCTCTTGTCAAGCCAACAACTCATTTGTTTGTTTTACACATACTGAAATTTGCTGCCATTTCTGTATTTTACCGCCTGAAACTGGAATGCCAGGTGTTCTAAACTATTTTTACTAGGTTTCTGTTGCAAGCCAGTTCAGAGTCTGACCAAAACTGGGACGACAAAGAACATCTGAAAAACAAATTTGAGGTATCTCAGATCCACCGATTAAATCCTCCATGGCAGGATGTTCAGAAGATAGCAAAATGTGTCACCAAAGTCTACTGAGAAAGTCGTTTTACTGATGTCGCTTGGCCAATTAAGATGAGATGTCTTGCCTTTGATAGGCTTCTTCTTCCACACCTGCCTTACCACCGCCCTCCCGCAAGAATTATTTCCAGATGCCTGCATAAGAAATGCGCAGAGCTGCAGTTTCCCAATCACATTGAACTACCCCAATGAACCTGTTCACCCTCTAGGCACAAATAAGCAGCTGAACTCAAGCAGAGTAATTGGGAGATCTCAGTCTTCACCCATTTACGTATTTAGTGAGTCATATCTCTAAAGCGCCTAGTGTTATTCCACTCCAGTCCCATACGACTGTCACTTGAAGAAATAAATGGATGCTCATTTTTCTTTTCCTTATCTGTATTAAAGGCTCAGATGCTCTCCAGCACCTTCAGAGAAATGTTCAATCCATATTTTGCAGGATGCAGCCATCTACAAAAAGAAGCAAAGTTAACTTTCCACAGAGTTTCTCTCTGAATGCTGAATTCCAATGTAGCTCCTAACACATTAACCATGGAGGTCATTCAGTGTTAACTTTAATTCTACTGATATTTCTGTATCTGCACAGGAAAATAACTCCATGAAGTCTGGCTGCGCTTTAGACATGGCATACAGGTTCTGGAGCACTGATTTTGGCTACAAAATTCAAGGGCAACAGAAGTGACTTCCTTAACTTTGTTGGTTTGTACTTAAAAGGACATCATGATATCCAAAAACATTTGCACAGCATGCTCTAGGTCAGTGTTTCTCAACTTAGCAGCTTTAAGATGTGTGGACTTCAACTCCCAGAATTCCCCAGCCATTCCCCATGCTGGCTGGGGAATTCTGGGAGTTGAAGTCCACACATCTTAAAGTTGCTAAGGTTGAGAAACACTGACCTAGGTGTAGGAAGACTACCACAGAATAGTAAATCAATGGGGACCCACAATCCACAGTGTGGGTAGAAACCAAGGCAAGATGTGGGGAGGCTCCTTTAATCCCTTCATGCTAACTACAGTGCCACAGACAGGCAACACTAACCCCAGCAGAGCCTGGGAGTGCAAAGAAAACAAGCACCCTGGGTGTGTTTTCTCTGGCAGCCTGGCAGAGGAGTTGGAATTTTAGATTTACTGTCATGTTTTCCTTGCGAGATCTGATCAAAATCACAAGAAAAACAATACTCTGGATCTACGTGACAAGAATGGGGATGTCATTGTGATGTCTCACCCTTCCTTGATCTTATTCTGCTACCTTTGGATTTTCCTATATGGTCAACCTGTAGCCATTGATGGAGGACCTGGTCCAAGAAATCCATGTTTGCCGCATTACATTTTGGGGCTTTATGGATTCCCAAATGGAGGTTTGTTCTGAGTTGGCTAGCCACAGTGGCCAAAAATCCTGACTGAATCCAGACCTTTCAGTTACTTTGCAAAGTTCTCCTTGCTGCCAGGCCACCACTTTTTGGGGGGATGTAGTGGGGCCACAGGGACATTGTTTCTCCTGTAATATGCATGAGAGCCAAAGAGACAAAAGAGATGGCTCCATGTCTAGTTGTACACACACACACACACACACAGAGTTAAATCTGGTCTTTTGTTCTGCAAGCATTCTCATCCTGTCTCTTTCAATGCTCGACGTCAACATGCCATATAAAAGGAGGCCCTGTGGGGGTCATACTCAGTTCTTCCCATACAAATCCCTGCTGACATCATTAATCATCAGGAACGGTGGTAGCCAGGAATAGGCAATGCAGTGCCCCCCCCCCCCCCCCCCGTACGTTTGTGAGTGCAGCTCTCACCACACTGAACAGCAAAGCCAACGGGAAGAGATTCTGGGAATTCTCTTTTGCTGTTTTCAGCTGCACAAGACTGTCTACCCCTGCTACCGGAAAATAACAACAACAACAACAACAAAATACAAAGACAGACAAATAGAAATAGAACGACTGTGGCCAAAGAAAGCAAAGGTAGTACCAATAGCAACAGGCACCCTGGGTGCAATCCCGAAACACCTGGAGCACCCCTTGAAGACCCTCGGCATTGACCAAATCGCCATCAGTCAATTGCAAAAGGCAGCTTTACTTGGAACAGCTTCCATCCTGCAACGAAACCTTTAATACCATCCAACAACCACATCTGCCTATCCCAGGTCCTTGGGAAGGGCTTGATAGGTGGATAAAAATGCCAAATCCGGTGTAAACAACTGGCTGACTGTGCAACAAATAATAACAACAAATGGGCATTTTACAGTTGGATAACATCAAGCATGGACAAGTTAAAAATGTGATCAGTAAAGAATACATCCAAAGAGTGAGAACATTGTTAAGGACAAATGGTGGAAACACCATCAAAGCCATCAATACCTGGGCCATACCTCTTATACGATACACTGCTGGAATTATTAACGGGACACAAGCTGAACTGGACAGGTTGGACCAAAAAACAAGAAAGCTCAGGACTCTTCACTATGCATTACACCCCGTAGTGATATTGATACCTGCCCCCAGAAATTTACTTCAAGTCAGACAACTGTCAAAGAAGAAAAGCATGCGTTGGCTGATTATAGAAAAGACAGTCAAGAACAAGCACTGATGCAAGTTAAAAACTGAAACTTACTGAATGAACAGGCAACAAAATGTGAATATCGAAATATTCGAAAAACACAAACAGAATGCTGGCAAGGAAAAACATTACATGGTCAATTTCTATAAAAGATCAAGGGGAAAGTGGATAAAGATAAAACCTGACAATGGCTTACAACGGGGAAAAAAACTGGAAAAAAAGAAACGGAAGGCTTGATTTTGGCTGCTCAAGAGCAAGCTATTCGAACTAATGCAATCAAGGCCAGAATTGAAAAATCATGCAATGATTCAAAGTGCAGATTGTGCAATGAAGCAACAGAAACCGTATATCATATACTCAGCTCATGCAAAAGATTACACAAGCTGACTATAAACAACGAAATAACACAGTCACCAAAATGATTCACTGGAACATTTGTAAAAATTATCATTTGCCAGTAATGAAAAATTGGTGGGAACATACAGTTGAAAAAGTAATCGAAAATGAGGTTAAAATATTGTGGGATTTCTGAATACAAACTGATGAAGTCTTGGCGCGTAACACACCAGATTTAACTGTGGTTGAAAAGAAGAAAGTGTGGATAATTGATGTGGCAATACCAGGGGATAACAGAATAGAAGACAAAGAATTGGAGAAGATCACAAAGTATCAAGATCTGAAAATAGAAGTTGGAAGATTGTGGTATAAACCGGCAATGGTGGTCCCAGCGGTTACGGGCACACTGAGTGCCATACCAAAAGGCCTTGGATGGCACTTAGAAAATCTGTGCATTGACAAAATTTCCATCTGTCAGTTACAAAAGGCCACACTGCTTGGATCTACACATACACTACGCCAATACATCAGGACATCCTAGGTTCTTGAGAAGAAGTCAAAGTGAATGAAGGCCAACGCCAACTAAAGAACTGGCAGCTGTGTTGTTGTGTACAATAATAATAATGTTGATGCCAAAATGACATTTGCTTTTGAGAAAACCTGCAGGACAAGTTTTTGCCCTCTGTACAGGTTGCCCCCTGGTTTTCTTCTCCTTTAGGAGTACTAGTTCTAAGGTTGCTTTTCCCCGTAAATCTTCCCCTACCTGGTCATCTTCCAGAAGTGTCGGGCAGTTGGATGAAAATTCTGGGCTTCAGAGCCCATACGCTGTACTGGAAAATGTCTGCCCATAAAATAGGGATGAACTCACCTGCCTGAGTCACCTGCAGCTATGCATTTTATTGGCAGACCACTCTGCATGTTACAAACTACTCTAGATTGATAATCCACGGATCTCCAGCTAAGGGATCATGACCTATAACTTGGCTGCATCCTTTTAATGGAAGTCATACTAACCAGCATGTTGCAAAAGGAGTAGGAATTAATAGGAGAAAAGAGGTCAGTTAAAAAAAGGGGGGAGGGTTCAGGGGTCCCATAAGGCAGGCTCAATGCAATCCAATCTTTCAAGAGGGAAGTTCACTTCAGAATTTGGAGGCCCATTCCGTTCTTTGCCCTATCAATTTCAACCATTGTATTCAATTTCAGTTCCCTGGTCTCAATCATTATCCCCACTGTCTCTCCAGTGACATTTCAACCTCTACACTGTTTTTTTTTCCCCTAGCATCCAACCTGAGATTATTTTACGCCATTCTATCTTATTGCATCCACTTAACAGCTTGTTGGAATTCCATTAGGTCTGCTCTATGGAAACAGGAGAAATGCTGAAGGCGCGTGCCTTGGCAAGGCTGAGTACTGAGACAGCTCCAGAAGAGAGGGGAATAGAAGCATATTCATGGCAGAAGCAGGGGTAAATAAAGCACAGATTCAGGCTATTTGAAAAGCCGGCAAGATAAAGGGAAAGAATGAAATATAGGTACAAGTTACTGGAAATTAATGTTATAGCATTTAAATATAAATCAAAGGAAGGGGAAGCAATAGTTCAGGGCAAGGGAGCTAACCTGCTAAATGCAAATGTCATGTCCTGTTCCAATTTAGTTTCTGGTCAAATAAATGTTGAGTACTTCAGTGTCGTTTCAAAAAACAGTCACTTGTTTCACCAGAAAAGGGGACCCAGAGAAGAAAACATGAGGAATCCTAGCCTACCACAAGGATGCATCAGGTTTTAGACTGCAACTGCCACATACCCTAACCATTTGCCATGCCTGCTCTGGATCTTCATGGGGCTTTTGGTCCCAAACATCTGGCGGTCATCAGACTGCACATTCCTGTTCTACCGTATCACCTTCAAGCCTTTGAAAAACTATTATTTCTACACCAACACCCCAAAATTAAAGAATAATCTAAGAAGGAGATTAAAAACAAGGAGGGGGACAGAAAACTAGAAAAAGGATCCATTTTATAACTAGAGCTGAAAAAGAGCCACTTTGGTGTGATGGTTAAGGGCACTAAGTTAGAGACTAGGAGACCATGAGTTGTCATCCTGCCTTAACAGGAAGCCCGCTGGGTGACTCTGGGCCAGTCCCTCTCTCTCAATCCTCCGAAGAAGGCAACAGCCAAATCCTTCTGAAAAATGTTGCCAAGAAAATTGCCGGGACATGTCCATGTAGTCACCAAGAATCAAGACTGACTTGAAGGAGGTGAGGAGTGATGACAGAGCCGGAAACCAACAGATCGTGACAGATGTAAAAGGGGGCAGGAAAAATTATATGTAAAAGAGTAAACACATTTGCCACATTTTTTGCATACTTTATAACACACTTTATATTGGAATAGCTTTGAACCAGATGTTTTTCTTCAAGGGCTATCAAGGTGGAAAACATCACTTAATGGAAGAGTGGCCGAAGCTGGTAATAAAGGCAGGCACCATATGGGAGAACAATAACAGCCTTCTATTACTTCCCAAACACTTTGCCAGCCACTCCAAAATGTCAGCAATTACAGGTGACAACTAAATTGCACACTCTGTAGAACCTGTCTTCAGGAACACAGGCAAAAGGTGCACTAACTATCCATGACATATGTGTGCATGTGGAAAGAATTTAAGGCGCCTATCCAAATACCGTAAGGGTACATTAAGCCAGTATGACACACATTCATTACTAAAATCCTAACGCACATATTGACCCTCAGTTGCACACTTCATTCCGTCATCCCCACACTTTCCACTTATACTGAGGAAGCCCAAGAAAAACTATCACAGAGAAGCATTGGAAAAAAATAGATCAGGAGGCTTCCAGGCAAGGCTTTCAAAGGGATGCTGTTGAGAGAACTCTATGGAGATCTGGACCACGTCACCATCCACTTGCAACCCTCTTCCCATCCCCTTTTATTTTCTTGCCCAAAGAACAACAACAAAAAATCAATTCAGTAAGCAAAGATGGATTTGCAGCAGAATGCATTTTGACAGGCAACCTCGTCAGAAACTCTCCTTGTCAGTAACCCGAATTAATTCTGAACTTATTTAAAGATCCAGACGGACTGACGGAAAAGGGAGAGCTGAGTAACCGAAAAGGTATTGCAAACCCCCGACCAAGAATAATCGATTCAATGTGAGACAGGTTTCAGGGTCTTAAGCTGTGATTCCACAAGGGGGGGGGGGATTTTATTTATGAACGTAAGTAAGGGAAGGGATTCAAGACCAGGCTGGAAGCATTCACTCTCTCTCTCACACACACACAGGTGTGCACTCAATTACGGTCCGCTGAACGAGCGTGCTGGGTTCCTCCAAATCACGCTCAGGGTTTACAAACTACAGCGGGCGGGTCTGCGGGCCGGGCGAGCTGCGAACAAGCCAACCGCACCGCTGGTTCCCGCGTCTGCCTGGAAGCTCCTCGGGGCAGCCAACAGCCTTCCCCGAAAGGGGCGCTGCGGGGCGAAGCCGGCGGCGGCTCGACGCCGAGGAAAGAGGCCGGGGACGCCGCGAGCGGGCTCGCGAGGGGGCCGAAGGGCGCTGGCCGGGCGGCCGGCTCGGCTGGACTCGACTCGACTCACCTCCTTGATCTTCAGCCGCCGGGCGCGGGTGTCCGGCTCCTCGGTGCCGCCCCTCTTGCCGCCCAGCAGCGGGTGGCGGAGGCGCTGCCGGAGCCCCGCGTGGTCGAAGCGGAACGGGGCGCGCGTCTGCTGCAAGGGGGGCGCCGAGGCGCTCTTCTCCCCCGCCGGGGGCGGCGGGCGCGGCGGGCGGGTCCGCCGGGAGGCCGGCTCCGAGTGCGCGGCGGGCTGGAGCTCGGGGTCCCGGAGGCGGCGCGGCGGCGACGCGGGCGGGCTGGCGTTGGCGGGCGGGCGGCGGGCGAGCCCGAGCCCGGGTCCGGGTCCGGGCGGCGGGCTGCGGGGCGCTTCCAGCTCGGCGCCCCCGCGGCGGGGCAGGAAGAGGCGCTTGAAGCGGGACGAGTCGGGCAGCAGGAACAGGGCGCCGAAGCAGAGCGTGAGCAGGCCCGAGAGGAAGAGCAGGAAAAGGAACTTCTGCGGCAGCCGCAGCCCCAGCGCCGACGGCGGCCACCCCGGCCACTTCCGCAGCAGCAGCATGGGCGCGCCGCGAGAGCCGGCCGCGGGGCACCCTCCGGCCGCCACGCAGCACCACGCGCCCCGGGCGGGGAGGCCGGCCGAGACCGGCAGCAGGCGCCGGCCGAGGAGGGGGGCGAGCGGGCGCCGCTCCGCAGCGGCTTCGGTCCCTGCTCCGGCTTTCCGAGCGGCGCGGGCTCAGACGCGGCTCGCCTCCCGCTCGGCTGAGCTGGCCGCCCAGACGGCAGGTCCCGCCAGGAGCGCGGAGGGTCGGCTTCCCCCACGCCGGGGAAGAAGTTCCGCCGCCCCGGAGAAGCGGCTCCGCCAACTGGAGGAGAAGTTGAAGAGTTGCCGGACGAGATGCTCCGAGGGACGGCGCGGGGAGGGGAGGGGCGAGCCCTCCTCCTCCTCCTCCCCCTCCCTGCGCTTTGCAGGCACTTTCTCTTCGTGCGCCCGGAGTCCCCCTTCCAGCCCGGAACCTACAGCCGGAGCGTCGCTGAACTGCGTGGAGGGGGCCGGAGGGTCTCCCGCTTGCCTTTCCCCCTCTCCGCCTCGCCCACGCCTCGGCCCGTCCCCGCCGCTGCTAGCGGGCACCGGGGGGGCCGCTCTCCGGCCGCGTCGGGCTCAGAACCGGACCGTCGCCGGGCTCATGATGCAGCATTTCTGGAGGGAAGACCCGGAGCCGCCCGCTCAGCGCCAGGGGCCGGGGCGTGCCGCCCCACGCGCTGCCCGCCGCGCCCTGGCCATCCACGTCGGGCGGCCCCGCGCCCGGACTCACCCCCAGCTCCGGCCGGCGCCCAGGGGCATCCTCGGGGCTTCCCCGCGCGGCTCCCCCGGCAACAGTCGCCGGCTGCTCGGGGAGAAGCCGCGCATCCGCCGCCTCCCGCTCGGAAGGCGAGGCGAGGCTCCGCCCAGGCCGGGAGGAGGAGACCGCGCAGGGGACACGCGGGAACGCTCAGCAGCGCCGCCGGCTCCGCGCCCGCCGGCCCCCCGGGAGCGCGGGCATCCCCGCGGCCGCCGCTCGGCCTCGGGCCAGGTCGGCCGGCCGGCCGGCCCCGCGGGCGCCGCGCCGGCCGGCGCTTCCCTCGCTCCCGGCCGGCCGCGCTGCGACTTCGCGGCTCCTCCTCCCCGAAGAAGCGGCGGCTCCCAACTTTTCCCCCGCTCGCTCGGGGGGCGGCGGGCGGCGGGCGGCGGGGCGGGCTCGGGGTCGCCGCCTGGCCCTGGCTTCGGCGCGGCGCCCAGCGGGGAGAGCGGGCGTCAGGCGCCCCTTGCCGGGCGGCTCGCCAGCCGAGCATCCATCGCCGCGGTCTGCCGGGCGGGCGCCGAAGTCTCAGGAGCTGCCCGGGCCGGCCGCCTCCGCCGCCGGCTCGGGTGCCCGCGGCGGGCGAGCCCGGGGGATACCGGCTCGTCCCCGCGGCGGGCGGCCACGGGCTCCCGGCGCCCCGAAGGCGGAGGGGAGCGGGCTGCGGAGAGAGGCAGCGGGCCTGCTGGGAGCCGGCCCGCCCGCCGGCCGGGCAAGGCGGAGCAGCCGCAGCCCTGCCCTAGCGCGCGAGCACCGGGTCGCCGCTCTGGGGCAGCATCGCTCCGGGCGAGGCTCCAGCAGACCCGACCGACGGCCGCCAGCCGCACCGACTGCGACAGCAGCTCCCCCGCCGGCCGGCCGGCCCCGCCTCCCCGCCCTGGCCCCGCCCCCCGCGCCCCGCCCCCCCGGAGGCCGGCCTCCTCGCGCGTCTGATCCTCTTCCGTAGGCCCGTTCCCCTGGACTCCTCCTCCGGGGGCGGGGCGTCGTGGCTGGGGCTCCAGCGCGAGCCCCCCCCCTCCGCTCGTTTTTGTTTACCAGAGAGGCCGGCTGGGACGCGATGGGCTGCTGGAGCCCTCGGCTCTGATTGGCTGGACGTGCTGCGGCTCGCTGAAGGGGGAGAAAGCGGGGGGGGGGCTCGTGGCCAGAGATGCCGGAGCGCTGCGGGGGGAGGGCGCGTGCTTGGCTTCAACGCGTGGCTGGACCTTCCCCCCCACTTTTGCAACCACGTGACTAATAAAACGCGCACCGCTGCTCGCTGCCCTTCGAACAGCGATGCATTTGTTGCATTATGCAAGCCTGCCTTCCCTGCCGCTGTCCCCCAATGTGTTGGAACTACGACTCCCAGAATGCCCAGGTGTTGGCCATCCTGCTTGGGAATTGCTGTAGGAGCACATCTGGAAGGCGCTGGGGTTATAGCGCCATAAGGATGCTCCCTTCTGCTACTGCCCCTCTGAAGCACTCTCTAAGAAAACGACGTCTGCGCTTGCAGACCTGCGTATCCCTCGTTCTTAGAAGAGCCATCCATGGTTTATGCAACCCGATTTTGGGGGTTTGCCTAATACAAAAAAAAATTGGAAAGGTGTGCCACTCCAGTGACTACAATAATGCAGCATTGTGATAGCTTTTGTGTGTGCTGTGCCTTTGAGTCACGGTCTACTCCTGCTGACTGCCTGGACGTGTCCCTGCAGTTTTCTTGGCAAGATTTTTTGGGAAGTGGCTTGCCCTTGGCCGCTTCTTCCCGGGGCTGAGAGAGAGGGTATGACTGGCCAAGGTCACCCAGCTGGCTTCATGCCTAAGGCAGGACTAGAACTCACAGTCTCTAGCCCGGTGCTTTAACCACACCAAACTGGCTCTCCGTTATATCTATGGTAGTTGTATATTTGAGTCTGGCAAAGAAACAAAAAAAGAAAGAAATGGTATCAACAAACAGCATTTGCCCACCTTTTTTCTATTAGAAGGCAAATTTCTTCAGCGAGAATACATGGTCATTTAGATCCAGAGAGGAAAGCTTTTCCTAATGAACTGCAGCTGGCTTGAAGCATGTAAATCATTAAAATCACCGTCTTGAGCTGGACCAGAGACTTTATGGACACAACCATGCAGTTTTCCTGGTAACAGATCAAAACGGGAGTTGCCAGGGTCTTCTTCCTGGATGTTTTTCAGCCCCTAAAACAATTAGAACCCACAGCTTCTTACCAAAATCTGACAAACTAGCTCAACAGTGGTAATCCAGATCAGTCTACCTATCCCTCCAGGTAACCAAAAAGAAAACACATTCTGTCTCCGAGTCTTCTTCCACCCTTCCGCTGTGTTTCCTTCTGTAGCCATTAAATAAAATAAATACCACCAGCCTGCCTAGGTAGGATTGCAAAGCGTCGGTTCCCCATTTAAAATAGGTGGAAAGGTATCAGGGCACCACAGCCCTGCAGGGAAGAGGGAGCAGGGGGAACCAGGACGAGGCAATCACTCCCATCTATGGAAACCGTTCTCCTCCAAGCTCTAGTGCTTCAGCTGCAGAACTGCATTTGCAGTGGCTGGGACGGAAACTAGCTGGCTTTGCTGTCCTGCACCTTGCTGCTCTGTAGTAATGGAGGGTAAACCTGGTATGCATTACCAAGACCAGGCTGAGGGAAGGTGGAGGGGTTCCTCTGTCCAAGGTTTCGGTGGCCTGGTTTGGGACCAACCTCAACTCCAATGCTGGGGGGTGAGGGTAGGGATGACGATTCCCCGGGAGAACGGGTCGGCAACCAAATAGTCTGTTCTGCAGATGGATGGCTGTCACTTATTTACTTGTTTATTATCTTTTTATACTACTACCCTTCCAAAGGCAATTTATGTGAAAGTGGGGCACCAGGGGAAAATGGGAAACTCATTGTTGGAAATGTGATGGACTCTCCCTGGGTTCTGATGCTGGAAGAGTGCTCTCCATGCCTTGGGAGTGAGGTGACTCACAATTTCTTGGCTCTTGTGACAATGGGAATTTGGCCCAAGTTACTAAGGGCCCATGCACACAGGGACCCATCACTCTGGAGTGGTTACAATGGGATCTGAATGTGCAGGACATTAAACTCAGTCCTTTGTCATGGTCCAATCACTTTCTGGTGACCATACATCTCATTGGCACCACCAACCTCCTCAGGAGAAGATCCTATCAGGCTTGCCTCAGATGTCTTCTGGTTCTATTGATGGAGAGTTTGGCCCTGGAGAGTTTCCAAGCAAGCTGACAAGCAGCTTGGCTGGGTGCCTCATCGATCTCTGGAAAACAGAGGGGATGAAGGCACTAGACTGAATCACCTCTGAGGGGCCTCTTGCTCCTATCCCTTCATGCCCCAAAGCTCTCTAGGTGACCAGAGGTGACTAAGTCATGAAGGTGCTGAACTAGGAGCAGGGAGACCCAGCTTCAAGTCCTCCCTCAGTCACAGAAACTCCCTGGTAAAATCTTCTTTCCTCTCAGCCAAGAGCCAGGGTTGGGTGGTGGTAAAGGCACAGGACCGGGAGTGAGGAGACCCAGGCTTGAGTCCCAACTCAAATCACAAAAGTTCCCTAGGTGACTTTGAGCCAGTCATTATAAACAAAATAAAATGCGGCTAGTTTTCTTTGGCTTTAGTATGTTACACAATGCCCAACTATTATGATGCATACCCAGCCATTATGGTTTAACGAATTCATTCTTTCATTTTAACTAGGCTTATATGGCACTTCAATCATTGATTAATGCTGAGCAACGTACAATTCTAAAGGCACACAGAGGATTAAAATGACTAAGAAATAGAACTAGATGAAGAACAAACACTACATCCATGAATTTAACATAATAAAGGCAAAATAATCCGTAAATCATGTTTAAGCACGCAATTCTATATGATTCAATGGCAGGTAAATCCAATAAAAATATAGAAGTAGGCAACTACAGATGTGACCGAACTACAAACCTCAGTGTCCATAACTTGTAGGTCATGCTTCCTAGGGATGTTGTAGTTCAGCCACATCTGGAGTGTCACAGACTGCCTATCTCTGGTTGACCAAGATGTGTGAGCCCACCAATTTGCTAACTATTATCCAATGAGCTTAGTGGGAGAATAGTGGCTTGAACTGGGATTCCTCCTAGCATTCCAATCCTGGTTCCATACTGGATGCAGCCAGGTATTTTAAAGCTGAAATAAATTAGAAACAAATGGTCTGACTTTGGAGCTAAAATAATCAGACACTGCAACTAAGGAGTTATTTGCAGAAATTAAGGAAAGGAAACACAAGTAAGTCCATAAATAGAAAAGCTTGCTGATTGGGACTGAGAGTGCACACAACAGAAGTTGCTATTTAAATGAAGATTTCAAAATGATTCTAAAATTAATGTGTGTGTGTTTTTTTAAGGGTAGATCACTGGTGTTAAGGTAAACACTTATTTTAATTTCAAATAAACAATGTGGGGAACAGAGAACCCTTCTACAGTTCAAAATCAATCAAGGAGGAATCTATGTAAAGCTCATAAATAGGCAAGTAAAGGCATATTTGCGAAAGTCGGGTAGAGTCATGCCAAAAGAAGAAACATTAGAAGGGCAAATAAAAACTAATACCTTGCTGTACTGTGAAATTTATTTTTAGCGGAATGAGAAGAAATACTTTGAAGGAAAATAAAACATTATGGTCATTGAGAAACACAAAAACAGAACTGAGTATCTACAGTGGTGTTTCTCAACCTTGGCAACTTTAAGATATGTGGACTTTGACTCCCAGAATTCCCCAGCCAGCAATCTGGATTCTACCAAAGCCATCTCAGCCTCTGGAGGATCCCAGACTAGGACCAGTTTGTTCTCAGTACCTCTTGCTTTAGTCTGTGAACTGGGTCACCTCTCCAAATATGGTGGGATGCAACTCCCAAAATCCTCAGTTAGTATAGCCCAGTGTTTCTCAACCTTGGCAACTTGAAGACGTGTGGACCAAGTCCACACGTCTTCAAGTTGCTAAGGTTGAAAAACACTGATCTACAGTTACAGGAATAAACAGGCAAGGAGGAAGACACCTGTAGTGTGATGGACAGAATTGGAGGCAAAACAGTTTGGCTGAGTAATTAAATCTATTTGTGGATTCTCCAACTTGTCTTTGTTGGAGATCATTTGAGGGTCCTGCTGAGAACCACTTTCTAGATCCCACAGGAAGATGTTAAAAGTAGGACAGATGAAACACAGTATCTATAGTCCAGCCAAGCAAACTTAACTGTTTGGTACACAGGAACACTAATGGGATCTCACACACACTTTGGACACACTTGGAATTAGGAGAATATTTTATGTCATAGCCAAGGAGGGCCTGGCCAATGAGAAATTTCCCAGAAGTTGAACTGATGAGATTGCTCTCTACCACCTCTTTTAGCTCCTCAAGATGTTCTCCTTTCATCATTCTCAAAAAGCTGTCACAACTAGAAAAGATGGGTAGGAGTTCCTTAAAAAGGAGATACCAAAAGTACAACTATGAATAAATCCAATAGAAAAAAAAAGAAATGGAGGACCTTAGAAGAACCCAGTGGAACTACGCAAAATCCTTAATGAGAAACTGAAACACAAAAGGACCCTAAAAAAGAGACAAGTCACCAAGGAAGACTACAGATGGGTAATTGGAAGTACAGAGTGGTGTCTGGAAGATAAATCTTTGAGTGGGCATTAGCAAAGGATGCTAACAGTAACAGAAAGGTCTTCTTTAGAGACGTTCAAAATAAAAAAGGGGAAAATATACCAACTGCTCAATGAAGACGTTAAAATACTAACAAGCATTCCAAAATGGCAAAGACAACTCCTATGTTCTTATTTTGGTTCAGGATTCTCCAACAAAAAAGAATGCGTTGCACCAGGAAAACTGAGAAAAGCCAGCTGAACTAACAGGATTAAAGCTTGAGACTGATAGAAACATGGTCAAGGAGTACTTTATTTTTACTTTAAATGAGTTTCAATCTCCAGGGCTAGTGGAACTGCATCTTAGAATACTTAAAGCATTAGCTGATGGTCCTTTCTGTATGAACAGAGGAATCCCGGAGAAGCAGTGAAGAGCCAAGTGATTGGAAGGGAAACAAACGTGATCCATCCTCAAAACAGGGATAAAGCAGGATCCAACAGCTACACACCAATTAGGGCCACTCCGCATTTACATTTTACTTATGAAGAACGTAAAGCCCCAGAGGGCCCTATATGAAAACTTGGTTTCCATAGATGAATACAGAGACTAAACCAATACACAGAGGTAGTGCTATAGTTAAGGTGTTGGATTAGAAGGGGGGACTTCCAGGTTCAAATCCCCCTCCCCTCAGCCACAGAGGCTCCCTAGGAGACTTTGGACTAGTCCCTCTCTTTCAGCCCAGCCTACTTCACAGGGCTGTTGCAGGGAAAAGAAGAAGAGGGTGTGCTATATATACTGCCTTGCAATATAAGTTTAACAAAGTCCCAATTTTTATCTCTGTAGGCTTCTAGAGCTGACAGGAAAAGGAAACTAACTCTTCAGGGAAGTCCAGTAACTTTGGCACATCTTTTTCACATGCAACAGCACTCTCATAGATGGACCTATGAGTTGACATTTTTTCCAATCAAAGGAGATGGAAGTTAAACATCTGAAACAGGAAATATTTCCTATCCAAGACACATGAGGGAAAGACTTCAGCCTATGTCTCTTGAAGATGACACATTGACCATGTTTATATAGCATAGCTGTTTTTACACATTAAGCCATGATTTGTTGAATAAATTGCAGTTGGCTCAAGTCCTACAACCTACTAAATCATAAACTATGACTTACAAACCACACAGGTTGGATTCACATAACATGCTAAGTCATGAACAAGCAAACTAGATCTTGACTGTGTTGTGTGAACACAATCTAGGTTGATATGGTGACAGCTAGTGAAATGCTACTTTTCAGGTGTGCATACTTGGTTAGGAATAAGTCAAGGGAAGCCAGTGGGGTTTTAATCACAAGAGTGCCACAGAGCAGAGTTGAAGTTTTCAAAGATTTGTTGAAGGTGTTTCATCTAAGAAGCTTTAAGGTCTTCACCTTATTATTATTTTCACACTAGTTTGAGAGATGCCTGCAGCTTACTAGGTTTGAGGGAATGATTTGTGTGTGTGTGTGTGTGAGAAGTATTTATTCACCTTAAGTTCTGACATTCACCCATTTATTACCTTCCTTTCCTTTGAAGATAAAGAACACAAGTCTGCTCAAGACAATAAGTTAAAAGCCACTGAAGGCCAACAACCATTAAAGCAATTAAAACATCCTTTAGCAATAAAGAATTCAGTGTGGTTAGACAGAACCACAAATCAGCACATCAAGCCTTTTGTATCCCCAAACTCTTCTAAACAAGGGTTTAGCTATCAAACAGAAAGGGAAACAGATCTTCCGCAAGACTGACTTCTATAATCTGAGTGTAAGATAGTCAGTTGATTCACATACCTCACTAAACCATAGTTTGCTTCCCTGTGGTTCATTAAAGAGAAGGAAACATTGGCTAGTCTGACCCAATAACCTCATTCATAAACCATGGGTTTTGCTAGGTACTTGATCTGACCAGTGTATTCTACAGCCTTGATTTTTGGCCCAAGTAGTAATTGTATTCCAGGTAGGTAGGAGCAAATAGCAAGATTCTCAGTGGAGATATTTTGCTTTTTGAAAGGTGAGCTGAGGACAAGGATGGAACCTTAAAAAACATTGCTCAGAGTCCTTAAGAAATTTCTGCATTATATCTGCCAGACCTAGCTTCAATGAACCTGACAGAGTTGGGCTGAGGAGGATGTAAAAAAAAAAATCAAGATGGCAGCCAGAACCCGAGGAAAGACCACAGGAGAAGCAAGAATGGAAAGGCATAAGGCTCCCCTAATAACTGAGAAAAGCAAGCAATATGGAAACTTTGATGGGCATCAAAGAACATCATCTCATTTGTTCAAATGTAAGAACTTCCTCAGGTGGCATATATGACTTTTCTGCAGTTCACTCTTTCAGAAGAAATTGTGGGGCATTAATATATGGGCTAGCTATCTTCAAACAACATGGTTAATGTGGTTTCTGAATTAATTCATGCTTTGGGTTTACATATATACTGAACCATAAGCTAACTAAACAGGCTGGGTCCATGTAATATGCTATGGCACCCAAAAACAAAAAAAAATAATATTAAGCCTAGCATGTTGTGTGAATCCAGATCTAGGTCTTTGACCTGGTGGAGTTTGTTGTCTAACCACAACCATTGTGTTTTGAGTGACTCCCCCTGTCCACTTTGAGATGAGGTTGCAAACACAAGATCCAAGGTGAAGCCCAAAAGAGACCAAAGCCAAGAAAGCAAAGGCTGTTATGAGACCAAAAACCTTTAAGCTGGAGTTCTCACAGCCCCACCCGAGCTCAGCTACAGAGAAGCCACTGAACTGCTCCTAAGGAGGGACTTGCTCATGAGTAGGTCTTTCCTCCTGTGGAAGCCCTTCTTCCCAACCAACCAAACCAACATCTTCTGAACTTGGATAGCTGTTTCTAATCATCCCTGAAGATTCCCAAAAGTGAACTTGGAAATTTCTGCATGCAAAGCAGATTTGCAATCCCATTAACGTATGGATCTTCCCCCAGCACAGGGACTGGCAACATGTTTTAACTGTTGGGGGTATATGTTGGAAGGCCCATAACAGGCAGGATGTCATGAGCGCTCTCACATAAAGGCTGCAATAGAGAAGCTCATGAATTCACAAATCATTTAAGGAAAGAAAATGTATGGTCTTCTGTAGTTTATTCAAGTTGCTTTCCTCAACCCCAGCTTACTTTTGTATTCTCTTTTCTGGGCAGAGAGATAGGCACACTTCCAAACAAAACATGAATTTACAGCCACATACTGTATTTTATTAGAGGCAGGCCCTTTGCAGCATAACAGAGTTGCTTTTAATGATTTGCATGCACCCACAGAGAGAAAAGTCAGGTGAAGCTGGCCATGTAAGCAACCATAGGCATCAGGTTGATGACATTTCTCTTAGCCATTTGAGTGACAACTGGTTCAGTTTAGCCCTGGTACCACCATGAAGGTCTGTAATTTCACAGTCATCAGCTAAAAACCAATTGCAGCTTTAACCCTTCACAATATCCCAGCCGCTGAGTGGAGAATGAACCCAATGCACACCATAAACCAAACACAGACAAACAACACTCCAGTTAAGAAAGGAAGGCAGTTCACTCACAGTGCAGAAAATCGTGCACACACCCCCTTCTGAGCGTGAGCCCAAGCGCAAAGCAGAATGCTTAATCTTTTGGAGAAAAATAGATTTCTTGGCCTTCCCTGCAAGCAGTTAAATTAATTTCCCTTTCACCTGAATGGTTCTGAACTATGCAAAACAAAGCCCTTCTCGCCTGCCATGGAAAATAGTTTCCATCCCTTGAGTCAATCAGGGCATAAGCAAGATTTCCAAAGGATTTTTGAAAAATCATTTCAACGTGTTTTTTGCAGGGGAAAAACCTGTTGGTGCCTTCTTGGGGGACCACTAAGCCTTGGCCAAGCACATTTGTCATCTTTCTTGTAATTCCAGCTGCAAGGTAAAGTGGGGTCAATTGGGATCTTTGGGGCAATTATGTGAAGATGGATGTAAGCTTCCAGGCTATTTTACAGGTGCCAGGCAGGTCTTGTCAAGCCATGTTCTGCTGGGATGTCATTTAACCCTTCTGATGTTTAGAATGCTTCATATGCATCTGGGCAAGGAGAGAAAGGAACATCCATTGGTAAAAAAAAAACCCCAGGGAGGGAAGGGAAGGGGAGGGCAGGGATTTAGCACTAGCAGCCTGATGTCAGGACCCCCTGGGCACTAGGTTGAGGTAGCTACACCAGAAGAGGTGACGGGCACCAAATAGCCCACTTGCTCCATCTCCTCTATCTAGTCCCTACCTCAATACATTCACCCTCCAAATTACCTCTTAACCCTTCCCCAGACCCTTCTTCTCAACCAGTCCTTGCAGAGCCCACATTCATCCTACCTTCCCTTGCCATCACCCCCTCACTATAGGGGGTGGTATCTGGCACAACCACTGCTGTTTCAAAGAAATCAATGTTCAGCTATGTTCAGATAGCACACTAAGCCAATCTGCAAGGTCAAGGAAATTGTCTGAATCAGTTGGGTCAGAGTGCCTGACAGTTGGCAACCAACTTTTATTGTTGGTTAACTCAACCTGCATAGAGTGATCTGCATCCTTTTGGCCTTCAGGAAATAGAGATGAGAGGCTACAGCAGCTATACTATGGAGCTGCTGAAACCACCCTGTCATTTTTCCTCTCAGTTTTCCCCCATTTCATTTTGTCTAGGAGTGAGAGAGGCAAAAGAGGGACACCATCCTGCTTCCTTTATCTGCAGTAGCTCCAACCCTGTTTGGATTGCTATATTTTTTATTTTCATTTTTAAGCAAACACAACGAAAAAAGAAACAACCACAAAGACGGCCAGATAACTAGTCAAAATGGCTGCCAACCAACCAGTTAGGGTTGGCATTGGTTTGATATACTGTGGATCAATGGGCAAGCCCATTACTGGTGGTTAACAGCCAACTAGGTTCAGGGTGTGTTATGGGGTTGTGATCATTCTTTGATGAATGGAATTCTCTGGAGATGGAAGAAAGGAACAGAGGGCAGATACTGAACACGAACACATCCCTATATTTATTCCTCAGAGAGTAGAATTGTTGAAGCCACCTCTCTGCCAAATGAGAATTACCTTTTTCTCTCTCTGTTCAGCAGCAGAATAAAACTCAAGCACCACTGAGTGTGCACTGCCTGCATATAGATTTCTGCAACAAATTCCAATCATGTCCAAATGAAGGGATTTGAGTTTAACATTGGAAATTTAACAATTGGTATATCCATGCTAATCTGGATACACCAAGAAAGTTGACTCAAAGTGCCTCCTTATGCACTCTGAACAAAAGCTATATTGGAAAGGCCGTACAGTCGTGTGAAAAAGAAAGTCCACCCTCTTTGAGTTCTATGGTTTTATGCATCAGGACATAAAAAAATCAACTGGTCCTCAGCAGTTCTCAAAAGTAGGTAAATACAACCTCAGATGAACAACAACACGTGACATATTACACCATGTCATCATTTATTTTACAAAAAGAAAGCCAAAATGGAGAAGCCATGTGTGAAAAACTAAGTACACCCTTACAGCTCCCATAGGTATGAAGAGGCTAAGTAGCAGCCAGGTGCTGCTGATCAAATGCCCTTGATCAACTGATCATCAGCAAGTGTTCGGCCTCTATAACAGCCGAAGTTTGAGGAGTTTGCTGGTCCTGAGCATTGAGGTGTGTGTTCACACAATGCCAAAGAGTAAAGACATCAGCATTGATCTTAGAGAAGCAATCGTTGCTGCCCATCAGTCTGGGAAGGGTCATAAGGCCATTTCCAAACAATTTAAAGTTCATCATTCTACAGTGAGGAAGATGATTCACAAGTGGAAAACATTCAAGACAGTTGCCAATCTTCCCAGGAGTGGACGTCCCAGCAAATTCACCCCAAGGTCAGTCCGTGCAATGCTCAGAGAGATTACAAAAAAATCCAAGAGTTACATCTCAGACTCTACAGGCCTCAGTTAGCATGTTAAATGTTAAAGTTCATGACAGTACAATTAGAAAAAGACTGAACAAGGATGGTTTGTTTGGAAGGGTTGCCAGGAGAAAGCCTCTTCTCTCTAAAAAGAACATGGCAGCACGGCTTAGGTTTACAAAGTTGCATCTGAACAAATCACAAGACTTCTGGAACACTGTCCTTTGCACAGACAAGACCAAAGTGGAGATGTTTGGCCATAATACACAGCGCCACGTTTGGCGAAAACCAAACACAGCATATCAGCACAAACATCTCATATCAACTGTCAAGCATGGTGGTGGAGGGGTGATGATTTGGGCTTGTTTTGCAGCCACAGGACCTGGGCACCTTGCAGTCATTGAGTTGACCACAAACTCCTCTGTATACCAAAGTATTCTAGAGTCAAATGTGAGGCCATCGACAGCTAAAGCTTGGCTGACGTTGGGACAACAATATCAAGCACACCAGCACGTCTACAACAGAATGGCTGAAAAAGAAAAGAATCAGGTGTTGCAATGGCCCAGTCAAAGTCCAGACCTCAACCCAATTGAAATGCTGTGGCGGGACCTCAAGAGAGCTGCGCATAAACAAATGCCCGCAAACTTCAGTGAACTGAAGCAATGTTGTAAAGAAAGGTGGGCCAAAATTCCTCCACAACAATGTGGGAGACTGATAAAGTCATACAGAAAACAATTACTTCAAGTTATTGCTGCTAAAGGTGGTTCTACAAGCTATTGAATCATAGGGTGTACTTAGTTTTTCACACATGGCTTCTCCATTTTGGCTTTGGCTGAGGTTGTGTTTGCCTACTTTTGAGAACTGCTAAGGACCAGATGGTTTTTATGATGTCCTGATACATAAAACCATAGAATTCAAAAATGGTGTACTTTCTTTTTCACACGACTGTATCTGCCAATCTGATAGGAGGACATGGATCACAAAGTTCTTCAACTGATGGGGGAGAGTCCAAAAAGATTCTATTCCAGTCACATTTATTTATATAAATTAATTCTAGATTGTCCGATCTTATCAACTCTGGCTAGTATACAATAAATCAATAAATGCAGTATCTAAAAATAACCCTAAAACCCACATTAAAAGGAAGGAAGGAAGGAAGATTCCTAGATATGCCTTGTTAGAAGCCAAAAAACTTCAAAAGGAATAGCTTTTAATGCTTACCAAAACGTCAGAACTGAAAGGTCCAGTTGCATCTCTGGGAGCAATTGGATTGCACAAACAATGAAAATATTCATCTTTTGTGCAGCTTTTGAAAAATGCACCAGACAGGAATTTGACCCATATATAGCCACTGAGAGTCATATGCCATCTTTGAGACTGTTGTGCTGGAAATTACTATCTCCTCAAGAGGCAAATCAAATACCAAAGGAAGGAACCAATAGGTGGAGACTGGCAAAAGTAATTTTTCCTGCTTTCCTACCTGCTTTTAGGAGAAAATACAGTGTCATCTACTTTGATCTTGGCAGATGTTTATCTTGTGCTGACTTCAATTTAACAAATGGTTTTCCTCCTACACCACCTATCCCTTTAAACAAACTCCAAGCTATGCAACCCCTTAAAGATATTATCTGACAAAAATATCACAAAAAGCAGGAATTATGTCAAGAGCCCCTGTGCGTTGATGCATACGTAACATCTGTATAGAGGAACCTTCTCCAATCTAATCAGTTTGATGCTCTGCAGACTTGTTGTTTTTCAGCTCCCAACTCCTGTGCTTTAGGATACTGCAAAATTATGATAGGCTGTGTATAACCAGTAGTACTTATGATAGGTTAACTACCTACCTTAGGAAGCAGAAACAATGAAATGAAGGAAGGCTGTCTTTTTCTTCCCATTGCAATCCCAGGCTAGGGGAACAGATGTTTAAAAAGTTTCAAAGCTCTCTTACAGGTGAAAATATTCAAGATAAAATATTCTGCAATACAATGGGCAGCATAGAACCTAGCAATGAGAACTAGAATTAGTACAAGATATGAGGAAAGAGCTGACTCAACTGTGCTAAATTAACATTGCAGGGAAAAAGTGAATCTGGATCCTACCAAAACCATCTCAGCCTCTGGAGGATCCCAGACTAGGACCAGTATGTTCTCAGAAGCTCTTGCTTTAGTCTGTGAACTGGGTCACCTCTCTAAATATGGTGGGACTGCAACTCCCAAAATGTACAGTTAGTATAGCCCAGTGTTTTTCAGCCTTGGCATCTTTAAGACGTGTGGACTTCAACTCCCAGAATTCCCTAACCAGCATGAGTTGAAGTCCACATGTCTCAAAGTTGCCAAGGTTGAGAAACACTGGCATAGCCCCTGAGAAATACTGTTTCTTAAAGAAATATTTAATTATACCAGACTACCCAACTGAAAAACATTTCTATATTTTAACAATGTGATGTAGCACTTCAAAAACACAAGAAAAGAAAGAAGAGAAATGGATAGAAAATTATGCCATGAACAAAACATTCCATAAAATGTGAACAAGTTGTTCAAAAGTCCTCTTCCTTCTCTCTTTGTCAAAATGCCTGCATGCAGACACACATTTAATTCAGATGTTGCCAAACAATATACTATCAGCAATTTGTTAGTCAGATCAAGGACAGATTTATCCTTCCATGATCTGAGTAATAGTTATCTGAGCCATGCCTCATGACCCAAAAGTTCAGAGTTTCTATTATCTTGGTAGAGTCTAAATATCTGGGATATAACTACAGTAAGAAGGACATAATTACTTTCAACACACAATGACCCATTGTAATGTCATGTGATCTGTGAATTTCAGCCCCAGATATGTCAATAATAAAGGTTATACCATGGGAATTAATATTCCAATTCTTGAATTTCATTTCCAAGAGCAAGACAATTGCAGTCACTTCCTATTAAACCTTTTCTTAAGAGTCCAATACATATACAATAAATGTTTCTGCTTGTTAACCTTATTTTAAGAGCAAAGGAAGCCAGCTTCACATTCTTTAAAGCAACCTTCCATTGATTTACAAGGACAGTGCATTCAAACCTACAGTTCTGGAGGTTGTGTAAATAATCAATATCAATTTCATCAAATTCTTTCAACTTGTTATAAAAAGCATGGATAATTGAGCAGCCTCAGATGATTCCTTCAAAACCATAGTAAAATGGAACTTAAGAAGCAACAATAGGAACAGGCCAAAGAGTTCAAATAATAAAAGCTTAAGTAGAATAAACTGCCAAGAAGCACTCTGAGGTCAACTGAATCCAGTTTTAAGCACTCTCTCTCTCTCTTTAGTTGATTTATCATCCTTGGTCAACCTTGCCTAGCTCAGGAGCTAACCCAGGTCAGGCCTGATTGCTACCTGGATGGGAGACCATTTCCAAGCAGTGTTGTCCAAACTTGGCCACTTTAAGATGAGTGGACTTCAACTCCCAGAATTCCCCAGCCAGCATGGCTGGCTGGGGAATTCTGGGAGTTGAAGTCCACTCATCTTAAAGTGGCCAAGTTTGGACAACACTGGGCTAGACAGAGAAGGCAGGAAAAACAAACCAAAAACACATATTGTGAAGAAACTAATAGCAAACTATTTTTGAATTTTTGCTGAAGAAACCTACATAGGTGTATCCAACAAACCTCCAGGCACTGAGTTCAGCTCAAGAGTGTTTTACTTATACCTCATCAGAATTGGTCCAATTAATTATATCACGAAAGGCTCACTTCACCTAAAAATGGATTTAGCTCTTTTCAAATTATGATAATCCCATGATGTGTGATTTTCAGGGGTAGAAAGGTCAGAATTATGTGTAACCTAACATTTTCTTCCAGCATATTGTGCAGATATTAAAAGGGATCACCAAACTAGGGACCCAGGAATTGCTGAGAAATGAATGTGATCCAGGAATGGCTTTCAGGTGGCTCTGAAGAAGATGCTACCGTATTATTGCAGCTTGTTAGTATGGAAGAAAATATTCCACCTTGGATTTGCACAGCTTGAAAAGAAACAGACTAACGCTTTTAATGGCCTTTGAAGAGAGACTGGAAATTAGCATAGCTCTTTAAGCATTTGGGAAAGATGCTTTAGCATTTCAACCAGATCAATGGGTCTATTTCAACCTTCCCCATCCTGCTGGTGCCAGAGCTATTGGAATTACGACTCCCAGAATTCCCAACCAGCACATCAACAATCTCAATACCCCTAGAGGGTACCAGGTTGGACTATTCTAAATATGACCAATTCTGGATTGATCCCAAACTATTAAAACACCTCTTATATTTACAGCACAATATTAAGTCTCAGAAGCAAACCCCACTGAATTCAGTATATCCATTAATTTGGGACTAAGGCCCTACTGATCCTAGTTCTGAGCAGGGATGGGTAAGACTGGGTGTCTAAACATATGATTATGTACTTTGATTTTTATGCCACTGTGCTTTTTAACCATTCTGTGCCTGCAATATAGCTTTTTAATATATTTTGCCTTTCAAATAACCTTTAAAGACAATTTAACTAAATATTTGCACATAAAAAGGAATAATATTCTAGCAGGCCAAAGAACAGCTTGGTTAGATTTTCTCTCAAGGATGTCTCACCGCCTGTGCTTTGAAGTGGTACAATCCAGAAACAGATCCCCCCCCCCCTTTTTAACTCGCTTTTGGCTTTCTGATAGTCTCCTTTGAATGACAGCATGCATTATATTTCATTGCTGTTACATTGTGAGCCACCCGGAGTCAGCTGGAGCCTCCTTGAACAAATCTAATTAAATAATCTAGGCTGCAGAGAATTCTGCAGAATGAGAGAATTCCCATTTTGTAGTTCGTGTTTTTCTTCTTTTATCCTTTTGCTTCCTTGTGCACATTTTTAAACACTGGTTGGGAATGCCTCTTTTTTTTCCTACACACACGTTTTTTTCCCAGCAGATACATTTATGCCTGCAATTCTTCAGCCCCAAACTACATTACAAAAATGCGGAAAACCTTCACTGGGACTCAGCAGATGGCAGTGCCAGGCATCCTTGTCTGGATTGGGAAGCTAAGCAAGATAAGGCCTGGTGATCGCTTGGGTGGGAGACCTCTGCCAAAGGAAGTAAATAAATACATCCCAGAATATGGGAACAACAAACCACCTCCTAATTGTCACCAAGAAAAGAACATGGTCACATCTGGGAAATCAGCAGTCAAGTTCAACTCAATGGATACTTTGCATACATATAATGGATACTATTCCACCTATTAGCTCAAGCAGATGGACCAAATATAGTTCCTTGGCATTCCTACCTGAGAAGGACTTCAGAACATCACCAGAGCAATCCAAGTGTTTCTGTGAATAGTTATTACTTCTGGCTTATGTCGTTCTCTGAGGCTCCCTGTACTTCTCCTTCAAATCAAGGGATGGAAGGAGACAAAATGGAGAACTGGAATTCCAGTCTGGTTGGCAGAGCTGTGAAAAAGCGGACAGCGGATGTGTAAGGGAAGCAAGGTCTGCTCCCTTCGTCAAAGGAGTCAAAACAAATCGATCTGCTTGCAGATGACATAAAGAACTGAAAGCAACTCTGAGATCTTTCTCCTCCGTTGCCTCTTCCACCAATCCTTTTAATAAGGTGCACATATACAACTGGAATGTGTAATTTTCTCTGTGATGCATGAGTGAGGAAGTAATCTAGCTCGGTGTTTCTCAACCTCAGCGACTTTAAGAGGCATGGACTTCAACTCCCAGAATTCCCCAGCCAGCCTGGGGTCACTGAGGTTGAGAAGCACTGAGCTAGCTCATTAACCTTATAGGCTAGAGCCAAAACAGCCAATGTGTACAAGGAAAAAAGGCGCTGAGAAGCTCATTCAGAAATGAGTCAAAAGACTTTGGGGGACACCAGACTGAGCTGATGGAAAGACCTCACCTTCTGATGCTTAACCATACTTCAATACCTGTTATATGGATTTTTTTTCCTTGGGAAGGGCCCACCCCCCGACTCAAATATTGTTTTTCAACCACTACAGTCTAACCATCTCTGGAGAAAAGGAAGCTCAGTTGCTAAGGTAATAAAAGAAGAAAAGGAAACAAAATCATTTCCAACAGTTAGTGGCACCTTTGGTTCAGTGATTCATTATTATTTATGACAATGATTGTTACGCTGTTTCTCTGCCTGCCACTCACTTTGGGTATGATCAGACAAGAAGGTGACTGAGGGATCTTTTGCATCTTAAACAGCATCTTTTTATTTTAAAAAATGGAGAGGGCATGTCTGCAATCTCTTGAACTGAGCAAAACTGTCTAGACCAATGTTTCTCAACCTTGGCAACTTGGAGATGTGTGGACTTCAGCTCCCAGAATTCCCCAGCCAGCCATGCTGGCTGGGGAATTCTGGGAGTTGAAGTCCACACATCTCCAAGTTGCCAAGGTTGAGAAACACTGGTCTAGACAAACTGATATTCAGGCTTCACTTTCCATGAGCAGCTGATGAAGAGAGTCTGGCTTCTTCCAACTGAAGGAGTAAAACAAGTATCTGAAGTACCTTCAAACTATCAATGCCCCTAAATTCAAGTAACCCTCCTTAATAGCTTGCCTAGGCATTTGTAGATGCTGACTCACAAGTTATCTTAAATCAGCACTTGTATTTTTAAATGGAAACTAGGAAGTAACTAACCACAAAACCTGACTTGCGCCAACCTCTACTTTATTAACTGTGTATTCTCACTACAGGGTGTTCCCGGGTTAAGAACGCCTGGTTTACAACAACTCATTGTTAAGAACGGAGCCTATGATAGTAAAATTCAAATTAAATACACAATGATTCGAGTTCATTACACAATACTAGTTATATAGTATTATACAATAATAATGTTCTGGCTTACATACAAATTCAACTTAAGGACCAACCTTGGGAACAGAACTTGTTCTTAAACTGGGGATTACCTATATAAGCAGAAAATATATCAAATTATCAGAAAATAAGATGATTGGCCCTGGACATCATTACTGGTCAGCATTTATTATACAACTATTTAAAACAGTGGTTCCCCATTTTTTCTATGCCCCACACCCCTAGGAAAGGTTTGATTCATGTTCGCACCCCACACAAAAATAATATCACATTTGAAGATGAAGAAGTTTAATTTCTAATGCGGGTGAACAAATTGTACTTTAAAAAATAAGCTTTTAACTCAGTGCATAAAATCAAAGTTTATTGATTAGCCCTTAGGCCATAACTCAGTGCATAAAATGGTTGCACCCCCTAAAATTCCATCTCACACCCCCTGGGGGTACAGGCACCCCAGGTTGGGAACCCCTGATTTAAAGGTTGTTTGTCCCCTCCTTCAGTGAGCAGAAACTTCTGGTCTGTCCCCAGCACTGTTCAAATAAACTTAGCTCAAGCAGATGGTGTGGTCTCCACTCATAAATTGGGTTGTGGGGAATTTTCCCCTTCACAGTCCATACCTTGGCGATTTGGGGCAGGAAGGGAAGGAGCAGGCATGGCTGAAGGACATAAAATGAAACCTGAGGTGGGGCTGGTGAAGTTCCCTTTCTAGGGTTATTTTTAAACCAGACTTTGGTGTGCAGGTGGAGCCCAGCAAGTACTTCTGGAGTTAGATCATTTGGGTTTTCTGGTTTTTTTCTTTTTGCGTTTGAAATACTAATGATCACATTAAAAATGTGATTCCTCCTGTCTGCACTCAGAATGTGCATAGTCCATTTTCAGTCAAACTTTATTAGCAGACTACATTAAAATACCGATGTCAGTACTGAGAGAAACACATAATCAAATTGTTTATATATTTAGATCCACAGCTCAGAGTGAATGGTAATTAGAAAGACAGGATATAAATAAATAAAACAGCCAGTTTCCTGAAGTTGGGGGGAAAAAAGCCTTAAAAGGCCGATGAGAAAGGAATAGTCTTCCTTTGTACGGTTGTTGATTTGCAAAAAAGCTTTTGTTTTGCTTTGCTTTAAATCTTGGAGACCGTATTGGAGACAGTATTTTAGAAATAGGCACTGTGCTTTCAATGAGGAACAATCAGCTTGTAATAATTTAGACATACTTGTTGCTATGGATACATTTATACAAAGTGAAGTGAGTGATTATAATTTAAATTTTTAGTATCAAGAAGAAAAAGAAATAAGGGCACCAAATAAGTTTTTTTTTTTTAAGGAAACAAACCCTCTCAGGAATGCAATGGTTTTATTCTTTGCTGTCTGGGTTTATTCACAACATCACAGTTAATGAGATTGAATAAAATTGCCTTTCTAGGAGAGATTTAGTGCTTTTCACACTCTTGATTATATTAACGAGATCTGGGACCTCGTACTTAGAAGGGCCACGGAGCAGTGCTTTGCAGTACCTGACAAGGTGCTTTGGGCTACCCAGAGTGCTCTTCAGCCACTGATCCATTTCTGCAAACACAGCAAGGCCGCAACAGGCCACTTGATAGACCTCTTGAGCAGTTGACTGTCTACAGACCTGTTTCAGAGTCAATGATCTGCATATTGAAGAGATTAGCCAAATTAAGTATTTCTAGATGGTTAAATTCATGGACTGCTTCATCCGTCTATCCTCAGAATACATAACAGCTTCCTGATTTGACTCATTTTTATAACAATCCTCAAAGAAGTTTTTCTTCACGTTCTACAGATTGGAAACGGAAGATAGAATGAACTGCTCTTGGTGAAATAGTTTCTGAGCTAAGATCTGAAGCTCGGCTTCTCCCAGCACTTGATCTACTGACAACACTTCAGGTTAGAAAAAAACTTGCACAATAATCAGAAAAGAGAAGAAATGAACTTGAGCAAAATTATGATGGGAGTGATTTGTCCTATTTTTAACTATCAGTACAGCTTGGTTTTCAAAGCTCTAATTATCTGGGTATTTTTACTGCCTCTGACAATTTCTAATTTTTGCACAATGCAGTGGAGCAGGTTCTTAACATGAAGAAGGATGGCCCATTTAATTTCCTTGATGGTCTGAAGGTCTGTTCTGCTCATCATATGGCTTGCTTTAACTTCAATTCTGTTCATCCAATGAAGAATAGGAAATCTGGGGGTTCCAAAGAACATTGAGTATGGCTGAAATAAGGTGCCCACTATACAGGTGAAACTCGAAAAATTAGAATATCGTGCAAATGTTCATTTATGTCAGTATGGCAACTCAAAAGGTGAAACCAATATATGAGATAGACGCATTACATGCAAAGCGAGATATGTCAAGCCTTACTTTGGTATAATTGTGATGATTATGGCGTACAGCTTATGAAAACCCCAAATTCACAATCTCAGAAAATTAGAATAGTGTGAAAAGGTTCAATATTCTAGGCTCAAAGTGTCCCACTCTAATCAGCTAATGAATCCATAACACCTGCAAAGGGTTCCTGAGCCTTTAAATGGTCTCTCAGGCTGGTTCAGTAGGAATCACAAGCATGGGAAAGACTGCTGACCTGACAGTTGTGCAGAAAACCATCATTGACACCCTCCATAAGGAGGGAAAGCCCCAAAAGGTCATTGCAAAAGAAGTTGGATGTTCCCAAAGTGCTGTATCAAAGCACATCAATAGAAGGTTATGTGGAAGGGAAAAGTGTGGGAGAAAAAGGTGCACAAGCAGCAGGGATGACCGCAGCCTGGAGAGGATTGTCAGGAAAAGGCCATTCAAAAGTGTTGGGGACTTTCACAAGGAGTGGACTGAGGCTGGAGTTAGTGCATCAAGAGCCACCACACACAGACGGATCCTGGACATGGGCTTCAAATGTCGTATTCCTCTTGTCAAGCCGCTCCTGAACAACAAACAACGTCAGAAGCGTCTTACCTGGGCTACAGAAAAAAAGAACTGGTCTGTTGCCCAGTGGTCCAAAGTCCTCTTTTCTGATGAGAGCAACTTTTGCATCTCATTTGGGAACCAAGGACCCAGAGTCTGGAGGAAGAATGGAGAGGCACACAATGCACAATGCTTGAAGTCCAGTGTGAAGTTTCCAGAGTCTGTGTTGATTTGGGGAGCCATGTCATCTGCTGGTGTTGGTCCACTGTGCTTCATTAAGTCCAGGGTCAACGCAGCCGTCTACCAGGAGATTTTGGAGCACTTCACGCTTCCTTCCGCAGACGAGTTTTATGGGGATGCTGACTTCATTTTCCAGCAGGACTTGGCACCTGCCCACACTGCCAAAAATACCAAAACCTGGTTCAATGACCATGGGATTACTGTGCTTGATTGGCCAGCAAACTCGCCTGCCCTGAACCCTATAGAGAATCTATGGGGCATTGCCAAGAGAAAGATGAGGGACATGAGACCGAACAATGCAGCGGAGCTGAAGGCCGCTATTGAAGCATCCTGGTCTTCCATTACACCTCAGCAGTGCCACAGGCTGATAGCATCCATGCCACGCCGCATTGCGGCAGTCATTGCTGCAAAAGGGGCCCAAACCAAGTACCGAGTACATATGCATGCTTATACTTTGCAGAGGTCCGATATTGTTCTATTTCCAATCCTTGTGTTATTGATGTCATGTAATATTCTAATTTTCTGAGATTGTGAATTTGGGGTTTTCATAAGCTGTACGCCATAATCATCACAATTATACCAAAGTAAGGTTTGACATATCTCGCTTTGCATGTAATGCGCCTATCTCATATATTGGTTTCACCTTTTGAGTTGCCATACTGACATAAATGAACATCATTTGCATGATATTCTAATTTTTCGAGTTTCACCTGTATATCAGTCAAAGAGAAATGAAAAGATGGCACAGGTTTGCATAAAATGTTTGGGCACAACCTTCTATATATTGAAATAAATGCCAAAAGAACAATCACATTTGGACACTGAAACATATCCTCATTTTCATGACAGGCTAAGTATAGCTTTGACATCTGAATGTGAACCATGGATTGAATTTTGATTGTCTTAACCAACATTTATTTAATTTGTATGGCTATCCATATAAAGTGACCCTGAGAGGTTAATAAAAAAAAACAAACCCGCAGAAGTACAAAATAAATAATCAGCAGATGATATAAAAACAACCAACCCTTTATAATCTTTGTCTGAATCCAGACTGGGATATTCTCATTAATTCATCTTTCCAGCTTCCAGATCATCTTCTCCTTCCATTTTCTCTGGTCTGTCCTTCTGAATAAATTGTACCCTTTAGTCCTCATTCCACTCACAACTTCCATCCCATTAGGTTTCAGGAATATCTACTAAATTATGTTCACCTTTCAGCATGAAGACATCTTGGTGCCTTGGTATCAGGCAACAGAATCCTTGTTCTATTCCCTCCTGTATTTACATGCTCCTTATTGAATGCCTCCACATCCTGCATCTCCCTTCCAAGCCTGTTCCTCATATCTGCCCTCATACTATTTTGGAGCCTCTTTACCTTCCCACCCAAGTTGCAGTTTAAGCCATCCAGAACAGCTGTATAAGATGCCTTCTTAACACATTCTTCTCAGTTCTCATGAATACAGGCCGTATTTGGCCAGATGTCCTTCAACTTGGAAATGTATCCTGTTATCAAAATATGCAACCATACCCATTGGCACTATTTGCATAACCAGTTGATCACTCCCAGGATTCCTCTCTCCCTTCCTGGGCCATCTCCTTCATCAAGAAGGAATCACCAGGGCCTCAGCACCTTGACCTTCCTGCCCAGTGCTTCATAATACCTTGCAGTGTTTTCAAGGTTCTGTCTGTAATATTTGTTCCCACCCGGATAGGCAGGAATGGATCTCTCAGTGGGCTCCAAGTCTTGGGAGCTACGCCATCCCAAACGTGTGCCTCAAGGAAGCCATAGGATGATTGTCAGGATACCGAAAAGCACAAGAATTTGCAAAATGGGGTCACTGCATCCCAGAATATCTGCTGTTGCTGTCAATTTTCCACTGCCAGCACAGGGGGGTGAGGGGGGAAGTAGGTTACAGTGAGAGATGCGGTCAGGCTCTGCGTTCACTTGGGCCATTTAGTTTACAGAAACATTAGAAAAGAAGGAAGAGATATCAGCTGAATGGGCACCACCCATGTGGTTTGGATACCAGTCAAAATGCAGGAAGATCAGGACATTGTGACGTGCAATGTTATTCGGTGGTGCCCAAAACAGGAAAAGGCAATTCTCTTGACAAAATTCCTCCAGCATATAGGGAACTATCAGATGACCGTCACTTTTGAATGTGAAAACTCCGTTTTACTCCCTCCTCCCATCTCAGTATGACTTACAATTTTTCATTGGGTTCCTTTCAGATTGGATGGTTTGGTTTGGTGGAGTTTTTTTCTTTTAATCTGTACGATCTTTAATTTATTACTTGCTGAGAAAAGTTGGAACAAGATAAATACAGAGATCAATAAGGAGAAGATTTGCTCGGGGTCCAAGAGCCAGCATCTCGGGATCCTTAAATTTCCACCCAGAAGCTTGAAAAAGGTCAGATCAGAATTGAAAGATCAATTTGTTTCACAGCACTGCCATCACTTATTCATGAGGCTTGGCTAGAGACATTTAGTATTCATCATTTGAAACATATCCTTAGACTGGAACAGCCTATTTAAATAGTAAAATTAGCTTTTAAGACCTATTCTGCACTGGCACAGCACAGTCAAAATAGTATGGTTTGTTTGGTTAATTCTGCCTGTTCAGAATTCAGCACCTGTTGAAAGAGAACAAGAGGGATACAGCAAGGGGGAGAACAGATTCACATTTCAAGGGAATGTTTCTTTACTGCAGAGTAGGCTGGTAATAAAATACATTATTCCCAATAACAAAATAAAAAACAAATACTTTTTGCTTCTCCCCTCCTGATATGCAACCTTGTTATAAAAGGAAGTGGGGTGGATGGAGTAGGAAAGATAAGCAGTACAGCTAGGTCGCGATTGGCGTGGGCTCAAATTGTGCAATATTCAACGTAGTGTGAATTATACAATGATACCAGGTTGCATTTAATGAGCGCCAAAATTCAGTTAGTGCGAGGCTAGTGTGTGTGTAGTTGCTGTTGGGAGTTTAGACATTAATCACGTGTGCAAAATGGAGAAAAGGAATTTTGAGGAACATTTTTAAAAAAGAGGCTCATTTTAAAGTTCAACACAATACAGGAGAGAGCAGGTACACCTTGGGTACGGGTTTATCCTTCAACTTGTCCTTGTTCACTTGAATTGTTTTAAATATTTATGAGATCTATCTAGAAGATAGGAATATTTAGATTTAAAAAAATTGCTTTCTATAACTACTCTGTGACTTGTTAAAAATAAAGGTTAAGTTGTAAGTATTAATCTTTTACTGCTGTATTTCATTAATAAACATATACAAATTTAGGTTTAACCATTTTCACTGCCTATGTCCCATCGCGCAGGAACCAAGGACCCTATTTCTCCATTGAAATATCACTTCGAATTGTGAGAATTCGAATAATGCGACCATTTTGTGGGATTCATTATCAGCACTAATCGAGACTTACCTGTAGTCCAAAAGATGTCGTCCGTTTGAAATCTGCCTATAGGGGACAACCATTATCTGGACCTGGTGATCTATTTATTTTGCCTCATTAAGTGTGCAAAGGAAGAGGAAAGAGAATAACCAGTACATAACAACACAAAACACAAATGTCAAATGCAGGCCAAACCAGATCCAACAGTGGTTGACACATTTCTTTCCACGTGCATATAAAACAAAGGGTTACGGGCTGTAAGATACGACGTCTGTTTGCGAGCAGAGGTATCTTAAATTAGATTTCCTCCAATTTGGACTTCAATGTCTTACCTTGGCTGGCAAAGGCCCCACTTCCATGCTTTAGCCTAGTGGGCAAGATCAGTGCATTAAATACACCTGCTAGACTACTCACCCAGCCTGCTTTTCCCCTCATTCAATTACTTCTGAGTCTGGTGGGCACCTTTTCTGACCAACACATTTGATCAAATGTTGGAACTTGGGTGCACAGAGTGCACCTATATATCTGGTAAAGTGAACTACAGCTCACGAAAGCTTATGCCTTTTATTAAAAGTTGTCAGTCAGAAAAGGTACTACCAGACACCTCCTGTTTTTTGGATGGCTGGGGAATTCTGGGAGTTGAAGTCCACGCATCTTAAAGTTGCCAAGTTTGAAAAACACTGCCATAGACTAACATGGCTCTCCTCCTACAATGTCCTCAGTTCAACCAATTCCAAGGTCAAATCCCTGACAACAAAGGTAAATGCTTGTCCTCTGCTGACCTTGTGGTCACGTCCATATCTTTTTCTTGCAACAATATGGAAGTGGTTTGCTGTTACCTTCTGCAACTTTCCAGTCTAGCCCACAGCCCTGGTATTTCCTCCTAGCCAAAGTCGGACCCAGCTTAGCTTTTTTTAAGGTTGGGTAAGGTAGGGACGGCCACGTGAGCTGGGCGATACTCAGTGGCTTTTCTAAACAGACTTAAGATGAATTTTGGAGCGACCATCAAAGCTTGCAAGTTCCAACCTTACAGAGCTAGTTCATTCCTCCGTTATTTATTAATGGATCATTTTTTATACCGCCCCCCTCTCCCAACTCTGTGTTGTACCAGGAGCTCAATAGCCATGTTGCCCTATAAACAGTAACATCGATAACAATTTATCAAGAATAGATTAAAAAAGGGCCATCCAAAGGAAGATTTTCAGAGGCTTCCTAAAAGCCAAGAGTGAAGGTGCCAATTAATCTCCAGGGCAGCACGTTCTATTGGATTTCAGACTTTTGTTAATTACTGTTTAGTTTGTAATGGTTCAGATTTTCTAGTTCCAAGTAGGAAAAAAAAATCAATTAACATTCGCATGCATGTGGAAAATAAGTACAAATTTTATTTTCTCAACAGCGTTAAGTACTTTTTACAATGTATGTTTATCTATAAACACAGGCATATTATGCTGCATATTATTTATATATATATATATATATATATATATATATATATATATATATATATTTAAGTACTTAAATATATATAAGAACTTTAGAGGAATGAATATATATATATATATATATATATATATATATATTCACATGAAGATGAGACCCCTTGGAACACTCTTTCAACAATTCTGAGAATGATCACAACTTCCTTTCTCTTAAGACTGCACTACGCGCACAAAGAAATAAGATCTGAGATTATAAAATATGTACCACTTCTGGCTTGTCCCTGAAGTAGAAAACTAGCAAAGAAGGAGTAGGTGGAGCTACAACTTCTCCGCTAGGCGTTTCCCTTCAGGAATTACCTGTTAGCATGGACACTGTACAGAAGTAGTAGTCCTTCTGCCTCACACCCTAAAGCGGTCTTTTTTTAGGCCACCTCACCCTGCTTTGGGGGTGTCGGCCAAGCATCTGTTTGGGGCACTAAAGTGCAGCTGACAGACAGTGGAGATGCTCTGAATGTCATCCCAAACAGAAATGCTTTGCATCATGTGCAAGCGAGGCTGTATTGCAGAAACCGATTTTTTGCATCCTGAAGAAACTTCTTTGAACCCGCGTCCCCAGGGTTTTCCTAGATCCACCTCTAAGAGGCAAGAGGCCAAACCGTCTGGTTTCAGGTTCAATTTATCTGCCAACCCCTGAACAGATCTCTGGATTCAAGATGTGCCGTTTGCAGAGATATTAAAAAGTGCATTTATGTTCTTTCAGAAAAGAACATTTGCACTTCAAAAGCCAGTTATGGCTTAGTATATTTCCCACAAGGTCACAAACATGAGAAACCGTGATGATTCAGTTATCCAAAATCACTGTTAAATGTAATCTTTTAATGGCAGTAATGCTGGTTCTCCATTATTTGCTTTTCTAAATCCAGAATATGAAATGAGAAATCAGGTTTGAGACCACCTTTTCTGAGAGTTGCAGGTCAGTGAGAGAGATGGAAGAAACACACACACACACACACACACACAGAGTTATTTAACTTTCCTTTTAAACTTTAAAGCCAAAACAACAACAACAAACCCCTGGCTGTTCTTTCAAAATCCAGATTGACGTCTTTCAGGGTTACTGTGTTAAATACTTGGGTAGAACCCAATTAATCAAGCCGAAATGAAAAAGGGCTTAAGAAGATGAAGAAACCCAAGGCATGCTGTTGCCTAAGAGGTAGCCACGTTCCCAGCAGCTGAGATTTTCCTAGATAGTAGAGGGGAAAAAGAAATAACCCTGAAAGCAAAGTGGCTCATCAGCCCTGCCAGCAAGACAGAGGTGACACTGATCATTTGTGACTGTCGTGAAAAAGCTCATTTTTAAGGAGGTTATCCAACAGCTGTTTTATGTTCCTTTGGAAAGAAATACCTTTTTAGCTCAATTTTGTCTCTTTATCCCCCCTTTCCAAAATGCAGAGTGTGTCCGCTACGATCTCAACTTGGCAGAGGAAGAAACAAAGAAAACATCCAGCCTGTGAACACTCCAAAAGGCAACGTCGGTTCTTTTCCACGGCTATCCCTTATCGCAAGGGCCCCCCTCCTCTCAAACACGCAAATGCTCTGTGTTTCTGCCTCTCCTGGTGCCCCACAACTTTCTTCCATTCTCTTCACTACCACCCTCCTAGGTCAGACCATCCTAGGAACACAGGTATGGGTTGAAAAGCAACTCCGCAAAATACTTCCAGTTTGTCAAAGGTGCAATCATCTCTTTACAAAAAAAATAAATCATAATTAATTAAAATGCAATTATCTCTTTATAAAATTAAAATGCAATCATCGCTTTATTAAAAAAAGGAAATGAAAGAGAATCATGATCACTTTTGCAAAGCTGCAGAGTAGGAGCCTTGTGTCTAAACACTGCTTCCCTTCCCCAATTTCTCAACACTTAAAAAATTAGCATATCAGGATAAATACAGTGGTACCTTGGGTTACGAACGCCCCTCCTTACGAATTTTTCGAGAAACAACCAGCTCCGGCCCCAAAAATTTATCTCGACATGCGAACTCCGCCTCGAGCTACAAACCGGATCCACGGCCATTTGCCCTGCTGCCACGCGGTCGCGGCTTCCTGTGGGCGAGATCGCGGTAGCAAGGAGACGTTCGGTGAGGCTTGTGGCGTGTTCTGTGGCATTTGGAAGGTTTTTGGTGTGCTTGTCAGCATGGCTCCAAAGAAAATGCAGAGCAGGCTTGGCAACTGTTTAACCGTATGTATTTACATTGAACCTTATGGGGAAATTTGCCTCGTGGTGCGACCAAATTCGGAGGGCGGAACAGATTAACCGTATTTACATTGAACCTTATGGGAAAATTTACCTCGCGTTGTGACCAACTCGAGTTGCAATCAGAGTCATGGAACGGATTAAGTTCGTAACCCGAGGTACCACTGTAGCTAATTAGAAACCATCTTCCCATCATATGACTTTCTATAGCTTCTGCTTAATGACCGTTCATTCAGCGACCTTCAAACTTACAACGGTGCTGAATGAGTGGTAGTTATGATTGGTCCTCATACGTACATCGGTCGCAACACCCCACAGTCACATGATTGCGATACAGGTGCTTGGGGCCTGGCTTGCAATTATGACATCGCAGCATTCCGTGGTGATATGATCATCATTTGCAACCTACTTTGCTGGCTTCCTGCAAGCAAAGTCAGTGGGGAAAAGCCAGCAGGAGGTCGCAAATGGCGACCACATGACATCCTTACTTAACAACAGCAACCGGAAGTGCTGGAATTTCTATCACTAAGCGGCACAGTCACATGGCATCACGCTTTACAACCACATCATTTTGCAATGGAAATCTTGGTCCCAATTACTGTTGTTAAGTGTAGACTACCTGTATATTCAGGGAGACTTTAAAAAAAAAAAAAACTATTTCATTGTGCAATACATCCATCTATGGTCTAAAGCATCAGCTGAATATAAGCCTATGATTTAGTGGAAACCCAACCAGGGACTCCATCCTCTGCATGTTGTTTTGGCTCAACTCACATCCAGCTACAACCTAACTGGGTGGCATTGACTGGTAAGCAGATTCAGACCAGATCTCAAGGAATTTAGAGGATGGACAAGGGGTCCCTTACGAAGCATACTGAGGTTTGACAATCTCCTGCATACCTGACAGGACAAGCACTGCACGTCCAGTGATTTCTTAAAGGAAAAGAAGGAACTGCTTCATTAGGAAATCCCTGTTGATAATCATGAGAAGCCACTTCTGGGTGCCATAGTACTTGCCTTGTTCACTTCTACTACTAAGGAGGAAGTGCCCCATTCACTTCCACTGTTACAACCTCCTACTGGAGGAAATATAGTGAAGCAAGATGGGGAAGAGACTGCTATCAGACACGCCATTATTAAAAGCTGAGATAAGGAAGAGTGCTCATTGTTCCAACCAGTCACATCCATACCTGAAAAAGGTTCAATGTGCCACATCGGTTCCATTTCGAGGCTGAGCAACGCTGCTTTAGCAGTTCTGGATCCCATGATTCTTAAGTTTGGGTGATTTGCTTCAGCCTTTGGTCAGAAGTATCTGGGAGATCCTGGGCTCTCAGATGATATGGGGTGCCACCAACTGGATTAGGATGGTAGGAACTGTTGGCTCACCTTGAGGTGGCCATCGTTTCCCCATCTTTTATAAGACAACATCCACAGTTTGTAGCCTCCTACCTATGGGAGATAAGCTGGAAGCCAAAGTTTCTCCAGGTAACAATCAGCTGCTACCTAATATTAAGGCTGAGAAACATAAAAGCAAGGTATGTGTTAAGGTGCAGAAGCAGCAGGAAAAAGAAGTGATGGATTTGAACTACGAGGGATATAAGAAGAGACTCACTCTCATGATGACCAGGGGCAATCAAATGATTTGAATGGCTTCATACTTGAATCCAGTAAAGATCCTTATTTAGCCTTGCCATGTCTAATATCTGGGTAGCTACTTTCAGTTCTGTCCTGGAGCCTGACATTATTTCTCCAGTCCACTCCAACTCTTCTAAAATAAAGCTGGCATATCAAGAATATTCTGATACGGCAAAGGAGATCCTTCGTCCTTCACAAACACAGCTGTCATGACCGCTTATCATATGCAATTCCAAGGGGGAAGCTGCCCAATGCTATAATGTTAAGTTACATGATGCTACGAAATTTCCATAATAGATGCAAATCTGAAGCATTGTTGAATAAATCTACTCAAGGAGCACCTTGTCATCTCCATAAAAGCAAAGACCAAAAAAGGTCATACATAAAAAGCTGTATTAAAATATCTAAAACAACCTCCCCAATCTGGTAGCTGCCAGATATGCTTGCTATAGTCCTAATATATCTGGAAGACAGCTGGGGGAAAAGGCTGAACTAAAGCTTTGGTCAAAAGCTGAAGGGTGTCAATGCAACACCTACCTAAACCAAATCAATGCTTTTGGCCTCTCCTTTCTTAATTAACCCTTTGCAGTTACAGTCGGCAGAATACAGTGCATCAATCAAGTCCTTAGTGGTTATCTTACTTGTGGGGGGGGGGGGGGAGCTCAACAAGGGAAAACAAAAAAGATGATGTCAGAACTCAAAGAGTTGGTCATCTTTTTCGGCCTCCATCATGGAATCTACTTTGTCCCAGTCAACCGGCGAGAGGATTTGAGCACTTTGGATGTCTTGAGGTGTCAGGCTGATGTCAAGGACTTGTGGGTTGGTTCGCGACTGTGCCAGCCTGGAAGGACAAGGCAAGATAGAAGAAGTGTTAGGAAATGTAACTGGAGGAAAGTGCTAGTGCTGGTTTGCCAAGGAAGAGGAGGAGGAAGTAGAGAATGAAACACACTGCTTCATGCTACAGGTAGGACATACTTAGAAAGCTCCCTCACAGGAATATAGAACTAGATCCCAGAAAAGATGAAAGTAGCTCACCAGGAAAAAGGCCCTAAGATGGCTTTTGGATGGAAAATTTGGTTTTTCTATGGGCAGGGAGCATTTCTCCAACATGATCTTCTTGAGTCCTATCTTATATTTTATTGTGTTGTAAACTGAAGCAGACAGGTGACCTCACAGGCATTATAGAATATACAAAATAAATTAAAAGTATATAAATGAGAATAGCAAATTTTTTTAAAAATCAGGGAGCTTAGATTTGAAGTTGTTCACCCATCACCATCTTGGGGCCACCCCAGCATGGTCTTGCCTTCTGCAGTAAACAGTAGCTCAGATCATTCTACCATCTTCATATACTCTTATCTCAATCTCCTCTCTCTATAGGCCAACCATAAATGGTAATGTTATTGAGGGCAAATGTTGCTTGCCTAGTTCAAAACACTCAGGCAGTAGGTTTAAGAGTCTAATGTTTAGAAAAAGAATACTAAGAATACTAAGAATACTAAGATTTGTTACTCCAAGATGTGGTGGATGACCCAGGTTTTGAATTCATGGAGAAGAGTGGGCTCACATAAAATGTTAGTAGTCCAAATGCAAGGTGCATGTCCAGGGCTGGTACAGCACTGAGAAACAACAAGCTATTCAGAGGCAACAGAATCTGATTTCACCCAACCAGTCTCTTCTTTTTAAATGTCATTTGGTCCCAGGAATACAAAAAAGGTGGAGGTATTTAGGCTCAAAGATCAGAAATGCAAGCCCACAAGTTATTTCATCTCTTGTAAGGCACCTTCAACTGGTGGCTTGCTTCTCCAGATACTATGCAAGGCTCTTGATGCACAAGAATGTGAGTTGTGCTGCTCCTTGAGGATGCAGAATTAGGGCACTGTGTTTAATATGGATGCTTGTTGGCTTAGGGATCCCAGTTCTACCTTGAGAAATGTTGGGAGGCTCAACTGCTTGAATGCAATTTTGATATCATTTGAAAATAGCAGTTCTCAAAACGTTTGAACCCAGTTCACCAAAATGTATACTAGGGAGATCTGTACCAAAAGGCATGCATGCATGTAAGTAAGGTACACAACTGGATTCTACTAGGGAAAACTATCTGGAAAAGAAAAACGCATCCGGCAAATTGCAAATTAAAATGCTTGTTTGGGAAAAAGAATCCCCAAAGGCATCCAAATTTTAACATGCATTAGAAAAATCTGAAGTCCAATGAGCCAAACTTGGCAGTTTCGCAAAAGTAACAAAATGAGAAACGATGACACTGAAAGAGTCACAAAAATGAGACACGGAGAGAAATGGATCAATCCATTCGTGCCCACTTCATACTCTTGAAAACCCTCATAATGCCTCTGTGCAAGGCTGACCAGCAGAGGGAGCAGTTGGTCCAAAGCTGCCAGATGACCTCACAAGTCACTGAAGGACCGGGTGCTTCTCATGTCCCAATAATGCAACTTGGGAGGACCTGTGAGAACATCTTCCCTGGCCTGAAGGACTATCCTTGCAGGAAACTTTCCTGCAGGCAAATGAACAAATAAGGGCAAATCTTGGAAAAACTTTTAGCAGTTTCTCAGCCTAGTGAAAGACACAATTCTGGGGTTGTCCATACGCCTCCAATGCTCTGCATGCACTGAAGAAAATAAATCTGGCCAAAAGATGAGTGGGAACCACTCATACAATAATATACTATAGGCAGAAAGATGGGTGATAGTACAGGGTGGAGGACAGCCCACACATCTATTTAAACAGACATGTACAGCTGATTTGAAACACTTATTTGGGCCACACAATTATCCCAAATTATAGTGTGTGTATCAGTCACAACTGTAACACACCACCACCATCTGCTTCCTAGCCAAAAGCTTGCTTTCCTTCTAGGTCAAGGGAAAGCTTCTTAACAGAAGAAATGTAATCTTTCTCAACATCACGCTTCCCTCCCCAGCCTTTTAATCAGGCGCTTGCAGGCAGATGACACCTGCTTCTTCCTCTAATCAGGAGCCCTGCCTTCACCTCCCGCCAGGTGAAATGTTGGTCTTCGTAAAAGGTGGGGGTGAGGGCCGGCAAGCCCCATACTGGCACAGCCTTTGCAGATCAAGGGCAGAGGCTTTCTTGCATGGCCAAACTGGCCAAAAGCAGAAGTGGTGGCAAAAATGAAATGCCACCCGGGAGTGACTCTGTTTTTCTTGCCCTGGGGCAATTTGTACGGCCAGGAGGTGGCATTTCCAACTCCTCGCTGCACTGGCTGACTCGGCGACTCGTCTTGAAGTCTCTCAGCACATTGGCAGGGATGGATAAAAGTTCTGATTGCAAGCTAAGCTGAAGCCCAACAAGCAACTGATTAGCCTCTTATACCCATAACAGTTTAAACCTGCCGCTGCTGCTCCCTGGCTTTTCCACACTGCAGAAGATTCTTTGCAAAAGATTCTTCATGGCCTTGAAACTGAGTTGTTGATTGTGGACATAACTGACTTCGCTGCCCTGTCAGCTTCTCCCTCCCAGGTACGATGCCTCTCCAGCCCTGCCCAGGTGAAGCCCTATTCACTCCCAGCAGCAACTGCGGGCTCTGTGCTCGAAACCAGGAACCTTAAATCCATGGGACGAGTGCAGGGCAGCGGGGGGACTTGTAATGGCACACTGGCATCACCGAGAACATCAGGACAAAGGAGATTTGAAAGAAAATCCAACTCTTATCCTCCTTACAATCACGTTTTTGTTCCATCCTAATCTTTTCATAGGAAGGCGGGATAGGTGGGAAATGGAAATATGGGCTGAAAATGTGGACAGTAGATTATAGTATTATTTCAGTTTAAGGACCTAAATTCCCCTATCCCATCCAGCCTTTGGACCATCATCCCCCTGGGGATTAGATTGGCCGTGAGGTTTGCAAGGGCTTAAAGGCATGGTTCTGCCGCCGAGCTTGGGGATCCAGACGTGTGGTAGAGCCTGTTCAATGATTATGCTGATTGGTGGGGGGGTTTCTTATACCTCGGCTGCTGATCGTGTTGCATGGCTTTTTAATAAATGATTTTAATATTGCTCGTTTTTATGCAGTTTTTAATTGTTGTAAGATGCCCAGAGTCATGTGTTTTGATGTATTATTTCAATTTATATGAAATCTCAATCAGTCAAGCCATTCCCTTAAATACAGGGCAGAAAAAAATACATCTATCTATACTATACACCCATTCAAATGTGCATTTCTTGCACGTATGTATGTGACAAAGTAAGTCAAGGTACTCAAGTGGCTTTGCGGGCAAGGAAGCCTTCCTTGAGCGTATATGGTCATCACCTGGAGAGAATCTCAACATTCCCGAGCTGAGTTGTATTTGGCTTGATAGCTGCCAAGGTTTTAGGGGGGGTGGCTGATCAGGGACGTCCATAAAAGCCAGCTTTATTTATGGAATCTCTCCTCATTGTATTTTTATAGGCTGGGAGGCCGAGGCAGAGAGGAGCTTGTGAAGTTTTCCAGCTTAGGTGCCAAAACAGTTTGCTTAGCTCTAGATACTGTGAACTTTGGTGACATGAGGTGGGTACATGAACCAGCATTGTGGGGTTAGATGAATTAGTCATTATGCTTTCTCTGTCATTCTTGTTTATTCCTAAGCTTGGTTGGCCCCATTCTCATGCTGTTCAGATTCCTTCCCCAGCTTCCATTAAGACTTATTTTTCTTTAAATAAAAACAGCTCTGATGATGGTTTACAATAACAATAATCACACTTAAATAAGAGCCTTCAGATTTCAAATCAAAAACCCTAATAAAAGATTACCTTACAAAAATAGAAGAAATCACAAAATCAGCCCGTGCCCACAAACAGTGCTGAAAGTTCACTGAAACAATATGAACTTAACAACTCAGGGACAAGCTATTCGATATCTGAGGGTTCTTATTTAAGTGTTGTTACTGTTATTGTAAACCATCACCAGAGCTTTTTTATTTAAATAAAAATAAGTTTTAATGGAAACTGGGGAAAGAATCTAAACAGCATGAGAATGGGGCCACCACCAAGAAGGTGTTTATATCTATTATTGGGGAAACTCCATGGGAATGAGACAAACAATGAGTCATGAGGAACGTCCTCTAAAAGTGGTAAAAGGGGTTATCTCCAGGCCACTGTCCACAGGTTGTGTGAAATGACCCTAAAAATGCATCCAGTTTACCATCTCCAGTCTTACTGCCTTTGAAATCTGGCCCAATTGTTGGATTTTATGGGCTTCTTCCCTGCATTTTGTCAACATCTCACCTGACAAAGAGAACCTAAAAGTATGTACTGTGTGTGTGTGTGTGTGTGTGTGTGTGTGTGTGCTGCTATGTGACCTCCGACTGAATTTTCTCCCAAGTTCCTCCCCTTGCAGATTGGGAAGTGAAATGCAAGCAGAGACTTAAGCAGGTTGCCCTCCATTTTAGCAGAGGAGGGCTTCCAGCTTCAGCAACCTCCATTTTACCATTCTGCATGTGCAGAAGCAAGCATTCACCAAGAGGCTGAAGCGTTTAAGGGATTTAATCCCCTACTGTACACACAAATTAGCTCCTGCCCTAAGAAGTTATCAAAATATTTGACTTATCCAAGCAGCCGAATCCCTTTTTCAATTAGCCAAACAGACCACCATTGAAGGGTTGGGCTGCTGTTGACAGTTTAGCTTAGAGAAAGGGAAGGGAGAGGAAGGGATGATTAATCAAATCTGTTTCTTGGCCAAGCCATTAGCAGAAAGATGCTCCTGGAAAAAAGGGTCATAATTACCTTGAAAATGCTTCATCCAGTTCATCATCCATTGCCTTTGTTATAAAAAGAAAGGGGAGGGGAGAAGTAGAATTATAAATCCCACTGAAATGAAAATTATTCAGATATCACACAGGCTTAAGCAGGTGTCTTTTCTATTGTATTTGCAATTCCTTCTTAAAATGGGAGGGGAAATACCCATCAAACGAAGCCTTAAAATATTGGTAGATTTGTACTAGCTGGCTCTGAGGTCAATAGCCCATACTTCTTTGTTAGATGACAACCTGACAACACAGCATATTAGGCTCATGGCCAAGGCATCTGACAGGGTAAGCCTGGATCTCTCCAACCATCTTCTGTCCACCTGCTTGCTGTCCACATTCGCTGGGGAGGATGGGGTGGAGAAACCATCTGCTTAGTTCCAGCACTCCCATGCATGGCAGTCCTCTTGGGGCCAAAGGCGACCAAAGGACTGATGACCTCTCTTCCGCCCTGGCACCAGGCCAAGGCAGGCAGATTCCAATTCAGTGTAAGATGAAATGATATAAGCAGTTGGACAGTGAAACCAATTGCCCAGGGAAGTGCTCGGCTGCCCTTTGCTGGATGTGTCCAAATGGAGTCAGGGTAGTCATCTGGTTTGGATGCTTTCCCTGCGTGCCTGCATTGAGCAGGGGTTGGTCTTGATGACCTGAGTGACCCCTTCTGACTCTCAATGATTCTAACAACCCTGGTATTCACAAAAGATGACTGGTATGCTATTCTTTGTTGAAGAGCTTCAAATTCCTTGCAGGGGAGGTGCTTAGCTCTGGATTCCCTGGTCAACACAGACCAGATCGCCTAGAAAATCCCTCTCCACTTCTGTGTGCTTGTGATGCCTGGAGCCCACCAGTTAACAAGTGCAGAGACTGAAAGCAGCAACCACACACAGACTATCAGAGAGGTGGGGGAACCTACATTCCATCAGGAGTTTCCGAACTTCAATAACTAGCTTCTCCCCTCCTTAGTCATGCTGGTTGACGCTTATGGGAAGTTGCCCTTTTGCCATAGGGAGACAGCCACCGGTTCTACTCCCTGGCACTTGAGCCCCCTAGCAAGAAGCACTCTGAAACTCAGGACATGGCATAGCATGAAAAGCACACTTCTGAGCCACTCTTTCAAGTATTCAGTGTATGATCCTGCCTTTCCCCAGCATGAGCAAGGTGGATATGCAAACAAGTAAAGAAAAGAAATGAAATGATGTAATTCTATAGGAAATTATTTGGACTTGACCATTAATAGGACAATGCTGAAGAATCAATGATCAACGAAGGGCTAACGTAGGCCACCATAAGCATGAGAAAAGGTGGTGGTTCCACAAATGTACAATCGTGTGGTGCCACATCCTGATCTCTCCCTACTTGCTATATTACTGGGAGAAAAAAAATAACCCTGAAAAATGAAGCCACTTTCCTTTCTTTGATCAGAAAAGGTTGGGATGTCTGAGCTGTAAAACAAAGTGCAGAGGAGGCAGGAAATGTGCCTCAACTTGATGGAGCAGCCTAGGGGGACAATAAAACATGCCGCAGATCTCCAGATCCACAAAAACAGGCAATTTGGCTTCCATTCCAGCAGCAAATGGAAAAGGTCTTTCAGAAAGACGCCCTGTAACTCAATAGCAAGTTGCTAGTCTGATTTACCTATTGTGCAAAGCTATGGCTTATTTTAATTACAGTTTACTGTATTAAAAAAGCACAACTGATTAAGACTGTACAACACACTATGTCATAATCCATCCGAGGCAAACCACAATGATAAGATTTCAACAACACACCAAGCCAAAATCAAACATTAGAACTGGATATGATGCATGTAGTTATTAAATGAGACTTTTGCCAAGATCACCGAATGCTTCTGACACACACTTACCCACACGTTATTGTTTTCTGAAGAATGTGACCCAAAGATGCTGCCATCCAAGTGCACAGAATTTATGTTCAAGGTCAAAGGAGTTTTGGTTACATTTTCCAAGTCTAGCAGGTTTTCTACGGTGACTGCTGTGTGTGAAAGGAAAGAAATTAAGGACAAGGAAGCTTAGGAGGGGAAAGCGTTAGGCCTTTCTTTCCAGGCTGGGATAGGATGCAAGGCTGCATGAGTGGCTCCAGAATTCCCTTGAATTTTCCAGGAAGGAGAAGAAAAAATATGGGTCCACAACAGCACCTGTCAATTTGCGAGGGTGAGCTAGCCCCAACTCTTTTCAAGAGTCTGCAGAGCAGCAGAAAATCTCCTTCCATGAGCTGACGCCCATGGACTGACAACATTCTTAAAATATTTCATTCTCCATTGATATTTGAGCTTTCTTACGGTTTATGGCCAAGAAATAAAACTGACTGCTTCTCTTGCCCTATGCCTGCTTCACTCCCAGAAGGATTTCAAGGGCTACAGATTAGTTCATGGAGTCTCTCAGCTGAAGCATAACAACAGGAAGCGTGAACAATATGAATATTAAATCAATGCAGAAAATGTTTTCCAGATCATCTGCCTTGCTCATAGGGTAGTGAAAGTCAACTGTCCACGCTTAATTTCCACAGAAAGTGGTGGCAGGCAGGAGTGAAACTTGCCTGGAGGTTCTTGATTCTGTTGAGAGTGACAGAAAAGCAACTGATATACATTTACTAGTGACCATCATCAGATGAACAAAAAGGAGGCACTGAAGTGGTAGATCCTTCAACAAGCAGTTCTTCTAATGATAGGACATATTTTTTTAAAGTAGAAACACAGAAACCTTCTAATGATAGGACATATTTTTTTAAAGTAGAAAGGTGCCCTGTACCAAGCCAGACCAATTGGTCCCTCTACATAGCTCAATATGGTTTACTCTATTGTCTTGCAGCAACTCTCTAGGAACCTAGTCCAAGATCTCCAATTCTACAAGGAGATGTTGGTATCTTAGCCAGGCTCTCTTTGCATGGAAGTCATATCCATGAGCTCTAGCCTGTCACTCAGTAGCTCCCATTTAAACATTTTAGCATAATTTACATCATCCCAGATGCCTCACAGCACAGTTGTAGCACATCTGCATTGCCCATCAAAGGTCCCCAGTTCTAGCTGTTGCATTTCCATTACAGATATGAAAAAACTGAAAATCCTGAAAAGTCACTGCCATCACACATCATTAACAATATCCAGGTCAGGTGAATGACTCAGGGTAAATCAGTTTCCTCTGCTTATTCATAGATTTACAGGTGAAACTTGAAAAATTAGAATATCGTGCAAATGTTCATTTATGTCACTATGGCAACTCAAAAGGTGAAACCAATATATGAGATAGACGCATTACATGCAAAGCGAGATATGTCAAGCCTTACTTTGGTATAATTGTGATGATTATGGCGTACAGCTTATGAAAACCCCAAATTCACAATCTCAGAAAATTAGAATAGTGTGAAAAGGTTCAATATTCTAGGCTCAAAGTGTCCCACTCTAATCAGCTAACGAATCCATAACACCTGCAAAGGGTTCCTGAGCCTTTCAATGGTCTCTCAGGCTGGTTCAGTAGGAATCACAAGCATGGGAAAGACTGCTGACCTGACAGTTGTGCAGAAAACCATCATTGACACCCTCCGTAAGGAGGGAAAGCCCCAAAAGGTCATTGCAAAAGAAGTTGGATGTTCCCAAAGTGCTGTATCAAAGCACATCAATAGAAGGTTATGTGGAAGGGAAAAGTGTGGGAGAAAAAGGTGCACAAGCAGCAGGGATGACCGCAGCCTGGAGAGGATTGTCAGGAAAAGGCCATTCAAAAGTGTTGGGGACTTTCACAAGGAGTGGACTGAGGCTGGAGTTAGTGCATCAAGAGCCACCACACACAGACGGATCCTGGACATGGGCTTCAAATGTCGTATTCCTCTTGTCAAGCCTCTCCTGAACAACAAACAACGTCAGAAGCGTCTTACCTGGGCTACAGAAAAAAAGAACTGGTCTGTTGCCCAGTGGTCCAAAGTCCTCTTTTCTGATGAGAGCAACTTTTGCATCTCATTTGGGAACCAAGGACCCAGAGTCTGGAGGAAGAATGGAGAGGCACACAATGCACGATGCTTGAAGTCCAGTGTGAAGTTTCCACAGTCTGTGTTGATTTGGGGAGCCGTGTCATCTGCTGGTGTTGGTCCACTGTGCTTCATTAAGTCCAGGGTCAACGCAGCCGTCTACCAGGAGATTTTGGAGCACTTCATGCTTCCTTCCGCAGACAAGCTTTATGGGGATGCTGACTTCATTTTCCAGCAGGACTTGGCACCTGCCCACACTGCCAAAAATACCAAAACCTGGTTCAATGACCATGGGATTACTGTGCTTGATTGGCCAGCAAACTTGCCTGACCTGAACCCCATAGAGAATCTATGGGGCATTGCCAAGAGAAAGATGAGGGACATGAGACCGAACAATGCAGCGGAGCTGAAGGCCGCTATTGAAGCATCCTGGTCTTCCATTACACCTCAGCAGTGCCACAGGCTGATAGCATCCATGCCACGCCGCACTGCGGCAGTCATTGCTGCAAAAGGGGCCCAAACCAAGTACTGAGTACATATGCATGCTTATACTTTGCAGAGGTCCGATATTGTTCTATTTCCAATCCTTGTGTTATTGATGTCATGTAATATTCTAATTTGCTGAGATTGTGAATTTGGGGTTTTCATAAGCTGTACGCCATAATCATCACAATTATACCAAAGTAAGGCTTGACATATCTCGCTTTGCATGTAATGCGTCTATCTCATATATTGGTTTCACCTTTTGAGTTGCCATACTGACATAAATGAACATTTGCACGATATTCTAATTTTTCGAGTTTCACATGGAATTCCTTTTCCAACTTTATCCCCATAACAACCCTCTGCGGTGGGTTGAGCTAATGACTGGTCAAAAGTCATCTTGTGAACTTTCATAGCTCAAGGTGGATTTGACATAACGTTTATGGATTCTGAAGATGCCAACTATGAGACACCACCTAGAGCTTTCAATTACTTGTATCTGCGTTACCTGGAGAAGCATTTTCAACCAGAGTGGTATACACGCAGACAGAAACACACACATGCAGATCAGAACGAGACAGCATACAAATTGTTTGGTACCAATTTGCAATGTGGTTCTGATCCCTGCTGTAGAAGATGGAAAGCCCCTTTGGTTTCACTACCTTATACCCCGCCCAGCCATTTAATTTAAGGCAATTTGCACCATGCAGGCTTTTGGAGACAGTTTTTGCCGCAAGACGATCGCAAGAAGAATATCACTTAAACACAATACTTGGAAGGCATGACCCCATTTTACAAGCTGCACAATCCAGGCTGTTAAAAGTTTTAATGGGTCCTTGGAACGGCGCAGAGAAAGCTGCTGGAGGGAAAGTGGAGGGCTGCCCTCTCTCTTCCTTTCTTCCCTCTGAAGAATAACACACACATAGGATTCATGACGAAGAAACCAAAAAGGTCACAAGTGCTGCTAAGCCTGCGATGGATTCCAATCAGGGTGTCAGTGACATTGGTACACGCGGTCTGCACCTGAAGCTTAGCATTTTCCAGGAAGTGAGCGGGGGGGGGGGGAGGGGATCCAGTTGAAAAATACAAATGCAATTCCCTCCTCATTTTATATCTATGAGACTCGTGTCTCATGTCATGCACTTTATCAAGAAGTGTTACAGGAGCTCCTTAGGCGGGCATGTGCTCAAGGAGAGTAAGAAGATGTAGGGTAAGAAGAAGCAGAGTAGCGTGCTACTTCCAGTGCTGGGGTGATGAGTGCCTTTTCTTACATTGCCATAATGTTACCAACCACATGCAAGGATGGAGGGGGGGAGCCCTGACAGCTTGAGGAACTTCAAGGTTGGCAAATGTACTAACACACCAGTAAATAAATATGAAGGAGAAGGGAGAAAACCAGTTCAAAGAGGACTGCATGCATCTAGGGGCTGCAGAATGCCGGCTAAATAGAAAGGAGAAAATTTAAAATAGGGTGGAGGAAGAATGGAACCGAGTGGCAAGCATCCTTAAACTCTACCCTACAAGGTCCGTTTGCATCATTTCTTTAAAAAAGAGTGTGCAACGGTCTCTTGTTTCTCCGGATGCAAGCCTATAGTAAAACAGTAATTATGGATGCTACATCTTTTTACAGGGGAAGAGGAGGGCTAGGGTTTCATACAGCCTCGGTTCCCCCCTTTTTTGCACCCCCCACTCCTAGACCTTCGGATGGCTCCCCTGAATTTTCCATTTGAGGCAGGAACTATACAAGAACTGTAACATGAAACTAAACTAAGCTTCACGGTGAAAACAACAGCAGCAGCAGCAACAGCCAAGAAACACTTCAGCTCCCCCCTTCTCTCCCCAACCAACGACAACAAGAGGGAAAAAACATGAATTCCCAACTTCCCAAACGTTTATGATGCAACAATTCAGCTCCTCTTTCTTTGCAGCTTCTGACCTTTCCAAACCATTCGGCACAGCCCTTAGCTGGCAGAAGTTGTACCCCCCAGTTTAAAAAAAAAGAAGCAATTGGAAATGTTAACTCGGAACGGTTACTGCAAATGCTCAAGAAGTTGTTACTGTTTGCCCATCTGGGCAGGCTTCACAAATGAGTGAGGAATGCCACATTGTCATCCTGGCAGTCTAGGCTCGTTCTCCTATGCTCAGCCCTGCAAGTTTTAAAATTGAAATAAATACATAAATAAATAATACGCTGCTAAGGTTCTATGAAGATGGCTATCTATTTGCGCTATTTGTATGCTGGCCAAAATCACATCCAGGTCCTCCTCCTTCAAGACATCTAGCCCTACACCCAGCTCGTCATTCTTCTTCATGCGTGCTTGAACTGGTGGGCTACAAATATTATGGGCTGGAGAAAGTCCTTAGAGCAGAAGCAGAGTGCTTCTTAACCTCCCCCAACCTGTTATTCTTCAAAGATGTGGGATCACATCTCCCAGAATTCCTAATCTGAAAACCAGGCTGGCTGAAAATTCTGGGGATTCTAATTACCAAATCTGGAGACCATCAAGTTGCGTAAGAGGACACACGCTTCATATTAGTAGGAGCCCTAATTTAATCTCTGGCACCTCCATCTACGAAGCAGGGCTGGGGGAAAAACCCTTACTGGAGACCTAGGAGAACTCCTCCTTAGGAGACGTGCTGACCCTGGGATACTGAAAGGTCCTGATCTTGATCCTAAGATATTAGGGAGCGGCTGGGAGCTGGAATAGACAGTAGGGTGCAAGATTTATCTCTTTAGAGATGTTTTTCACACCACTATTTGGCTCAAGAAAATGCTCCCAGACGGGATTGCAAAGAAGTGTCATAAAATAGCTCCTGTTTACAAATAAAGAAGGGCAGGCATTTGCTTAGGATAACAACTCCCAAACTCTCTTGCCATATGTCATGAGGGCAAAGGCCAACAGGAACTAAATGCTGTTGGGTACCAGGTTGCCATTCCTGATCCAATGGATATGTAACGTCCCCTGCCTTATAGCTCACAGACGATATGCCCACCTACCAGGAGTCTACAGAATCTATATTGATTTCAAAAGGGAACCACACACATGAACAGGTAGTCCTTGACTTACGACCCCAATTGGGACCGGAATGTCCATCACTAAACAATGAAGTTGTTAAGCGAGTCGTGCCTGATTTTACAACCTTTTTTGCTGCAGTCATTAAGCAAATCCAGCTTCCCCCACTGATTTTGCTTGTTGGAAGCCCCCTGGGAAGGTCACAAATGGTGAACACGTGACCCCGGACCTGCAACCATTGTAAATACATGCCCGTTGGCAAGCGCCCAGATTTTGATCAAGTGACTGCAGGGACACTGCAACAGTCGTAAGTGCAAGGGACTGGTCATAAGTCACTTTTTTCGGTGCTGTCATAACTTCAAACGGCCATTAAACAAATGACCATAAGTCAAGGATTACTTATATGTTGGCCAAAGAGAGTAGTTTTGGCATTCAGATTCTACTTTCTTTCCAAGTCCCATTTCTTGGTGTAATTCAACCAAGTTTCCCTTTTACTAAATCCCTGGTCACTTACGTCCTTTTGAGGAGGCAGAAGTATTTGAGTTTGGGCTGCTAGCAGTCTCTCCTTCCAAGATGGCCTTGTCTCGCTTCTCCTTCTCTGTCATAGTAGCAGGGGGAAAGAAGGGAAACAAAGATCTCATCAGCTTCTTTGTCAGTTTTAAGCCACAAAACTGCATTATACTCTACAGCAAGGTAAACAGGGTGAGCTTTTTTGTCCTGGGTCCTGTACTCTGTCTTTGAGCCCTAGAAGGGGACCCCAGGGAGTTGGTGAGTGATAATACATCCCCAAACTGGAAGGAGCAGACAGTTTAATCTCTTTTTGAGTAGAGGATGGGTAGGTTTAGAGGTAGAACAGATGCCTTAAACCTTGCAGAGACTTATGGCTTCCATTTTGCCTCTTAATCCATCCAAAGTGGGGAAAATGAGCTCATTTTGAGGAGAGTTGGTTTTCTAGGGGGAAAAATGTTTGCTTTCAGCTTCTACAAGATTCAAGACACCCATTTTGTCCCCTCAGGCCATCCAACCTACATTTGAACATGTTTTGAAAATTCCCCACCCAACTTGGGTATATGAATGGACCGTTAGGGGCCTGCACATGCCCACCACAACCTTACAATATCCTATTCCATCTCCAGATAGGAAAAGTCAAACTTGCAGTGATTCCTACCACAGACACATCCAGGAAGGACAAAGGGTCTCAGGAGGGACAAAGCTGAATCCCAGGCTTGAAGGATAGGCCACCTGGAACAGAACCTTCTTGTGGCAATGTCCTCTTTATCGTAGGCTCAAAGGGAGAACAGGCAACACTAATGTCCTACAACATTCCTGAGGCAGCACCGCATTGTGGGAAATTGAAACAACAGTTCCATATAGATCACATTGCCCCAGAGTGACCACCCATAGAGACACTGTGAGAAAATAAAAATGGCAGCTATTTGAATGACTAGTGCAGAGCACTGGGAAAACATTTTTAAAAGGGAGGGCTGGGAACAGTTGTTGGTAAATGGTCCAATAATACTAGTCTAAAACAAGAATAACTTCCCAACAAAAATTTTACCGGTGTGCAAACATATTCATGAATAGAAATTAATGCCCACATTAATTGCCCAAAATGTAATGTGCACTATATGTCAAATGGCCCAATAGCTGTGTAAGTTGAATCTAGACCCTTTTCTCATTCATTTTGCATTTTGATCACCTTATCACACACTGGTCTACTTATACTTGCTGATGGTCTAACGTCAACTGAGGGAGGGAGTGATTTTATGGAGATGCGTTCTTGTGAATCTCTGGCAAGGGGGGATTCCAGGTGGAAAATGCTTCTGGGAGGCCTGGCGCTCCCCGTAGGCAGAATGAGTGCCCCTTGGGGGCTACTCAGTGGCAGAGGTGTGGGAGGAGCAGAATGTAGGAGGAAAGGACGTTCAAGCCAATCTCCCTCCTATACACGACATCAACCTTTTACCCTTTGCAACCATTAAACAAGGGTGGCAAACAGAGAGGGCTTCTCATACCAGCATGATGCCAAGCCTGGGGAAGCCATTTAATCACAGCCACAGTCAACCTGGAACGTTGGTGCCATGCCGGCAGCTGCCCCAACTGATCCTCCACTGACAAAGAGACAGATGGCTTCTCTGCTGTCAACATACTCTTCATCTGTAGCACGTGGTCAGCCACAGCCAGAAGCCCTGGCTGAGTGCATTTCCTCAATGTGCACGAGGGAGCGTGTTTGTGTGCGTGCAACAATGAGGGACAGGAAGAGTAAGAAACGCTTGGACGCTGGCCTGACGACTATTTTCTTACTCTTCTCAAGCTAATCAAGGGTAGGGGTGCATGACAGGCAGCAACCCACAAGGTTCAGTCCCTGGGAGGGAGATTTGTGTCTACCCAAAAAGAAGGGTGGGCAATTCACAGTCCTTAGAGAACAGGTGCTCTCTGGCAACTACCCCTTAAGACTATTCTGCCAACACTTGGGAATAAACCACCCAACAACATTGTACCGTTCTTCTGGATTTTCTTCAAGATCAGAATTAAAATGACTGTGCCAGTCCTATCAGTTGAATGTCGTCTTTTACCGGCCACAGCCCAAAGTCTTTCAAAGAGAAATCCACAATTTAAAGGAGGCTCTCAGCATGCAAAATTAGCGCCCCTGAAATTTGGGAGCAAAATAGCCTGTGTTGCACAGCACAGATTTTGTTTTCTCCTCAGTCAGGATGGAAATTGCAGAGTGAGACCTCTGGAAGATAGCCCTTAACTCTCTTCCTAATAATGTGTTAAATTTGGCCATTTTGCTGGTGAATTAGGGTGCCATGTTTTGGGGCCATTTAGAAGGATCGGGGGTGTTTGTGTTAAAAGATAGAAATGGGAACTGCTTGACTCCAAGAGGTTGCCCACTCTCGACACATGCAGGAACAGTGGTGCACAAAATATTTGGAATTTGCAATGGTCCAAACTCAAAGCACTCCATTCCAAGCTTGAAAGAACTGTGATTCAAGTGTGAACCAACTGTCCCAACCTCACCAGAAATATTCCATGCTCAAAACACTCCTTTCGAAACTGGAAACACCTTTTTCTAATTTGGAAGGACACCTGGAACTCTTCAGAATGGTTGGGACGGTGCAAGAACACTACCGTACTTAGTCAAATCCACCCTTTTCAATGTCAAACTGGGTCCAATTTTAGATTCTGTGCACCTCTGCACAGGATGATCTCTCCAGTTGACCTTAGCTTCAACTTGGCTTGGTCCCAGGTTGAGTAGGACTTGGATGATAATCACAAAACTCTGACCTTGGCTCGGGAGCTAATTCAATGGAGGAGCTTCCAGACCAAGTGCAAGGGCAGACCTACGCTCAACCCTCTACATCAGTGTTTCTCCACCTTGGCAACTTTAAGATAGGTGGGCTTCAACTCCCAGAATTCCCCAGCCAGCATGGCTGGCTGGGGAATTCTAGGAGTTGAAGTCCACCTATCTTAAAGTTGCCAAGGTGGAGAAACACTTCTCTACACCATCCATCCATGTGCCAACAACAAGACCAAAAAAGCAATTCTAAGCATTAAACTTCAGCAAACTACTGAGAGATGGAACGGGATAAATGCACAGGTTGGAGGAATCACGGGGCACCGCAGCAGCCCCACCGCTCAGCAATCCGCCATCCGAATCTTGAGGAACAGCACACTTAGAAGAGCAAAACTGTCCAAATTTGATGTGACCCGCTCCCCCGCTGTGTCATAAACACACTGACAAAGAAATAAACAATATCTGGTGACCCCTGAGAAAGTCAAACATTAAGAGCCACAACGAAAAAGCAGAAACACTGCAGCTCTCGCCCCTCTGCCCCATTCTTTGACTATCGGGAGAACATCACGAAGGAATAGCCGAACTCCACACTCACCTTCCTTGGACGCTTGCCAGAATTCAAATGCTACTTTGAACGCCTGAGCAACTGTGAGTGTGACGGCTTGGGCCTGGATGGGGAGGGGGGGGCGGAAAAGCAGATACAACAGCAATTACAATGGTGCACTAATAGGCAGTTCCTTGCGTAGGTTTCAATCCTGCGAAGGAGAGACGTTAAACCAGGAACCTCATTCCTCCTTCTACAGCTCTAGAAGTCCCACATCAGTTAAGACTTAATGCGATCGCGATGCTGGCAGCTTGGCTACTGAGACAAAGAGGCAGCTGCAGGAATCCTTGGGTAAATTCACACAATTATTTGGAAGGTTTGTCTTTTCTTACTTTCTCTGAAGAAAAAGAGGGGAGTTCATGGAGGATAATCTCAATTGCTCTACATGTAGCAGGTTGTTCATCAAAAAAATAAATAAATCTCACCCCTTCCCTTTTTTTAAACATAAGCCAGCATGATGCCGTGGTTAAATTAGGACTGATAACAATCTGAAGGAAACAACTTGGTTCTAGTCTGTAACTCTCAGTTCAACCTACCTGAGAGGTCCCCCAAAAATGGAAGGAGGGTTATAAATGTAGTAAATAATGGTTTGAACAAGTAAACCTGTTGAGGAAAATGTCCAACGGGCAATTGTGGTGGTATGGATGTATAACAGCTGGAGTTTTGCTCCCTTTTATAATACATTCTGTTTCTTTCATTAGTCTTTACATAAGTTCATCCAGTTAAACATTTTTTATTAGTTGGCCTAAAGATTAAACGGACACAATTAAAATGAACAGTTCCATAGCTCTCATTTCTTAAGTACTACGCAGCTCCTTCTGTCCGCCTTTATGCCACATTAACTCCAACTGCGACATGGTTGCATCACAACTCAAAGAGATCTTCATGCAAGGAATATTTTACTAACATCTGATCAGAGTTCAACTTTCTCCTCTGCTATAAAGCGCTTAACTAAGCTTGCTCAGTTCCCTTGTTCTTAAGTCCTGCAACAGCCTGGGCTGACTTCAGTCTTTCGCTGTTTACTCATGGCAGGGAAGGGGCAACCTGTGATTACTGAGCTGGTTTTGTGCTTTCCAAAGCCCCCTCCTGCAGGATCAGACAGCTAAAATTCAACAGCAAATTCCTGAACAGCAATGGTGTAATTTCTGGTGGGAAAGGAAAGAAATAACAGAACATTGGGAAAACTGAAAAGAAAGAAAGAATGGACAGGAAGAGATGCATTCTGAGAAGGAAAAGGCCACCCAAGTACGGTGTGGGGTGAGGGAAATGAGGAGTGCAACACCAAAGAACATCTTCAACCCTACCAGCACTGTTCCCTTGATCCATATTTCTTTCTGCCTCATGTCTTTTAGGTCTTCAAGCTGAATTTCCCCCACCATAAATACATACATAGTGGTCTCTCTTTCTAGACAGAGATAAATATACACACAAGGGCCCTTTCCACCAGGAATAACCTTGTTCATATCTTTTATACCTGAGAGAGCAGGTTTATGACTTGGGGAACCTCCTGGATTCATGACAAGTGGAGCCCATGGCTGGGAGGGTCTGCCCAGTTGCAGTTGGCGTGCCAGTCGTTGCCCTTCCTGAAACAGAAGGACTGGGCCATACTGATTCCATGCCCTCATCACCATGCAATTAGGCTACCACATGGGGCTGCCCTCAAAGATTACTTGGAAATTGCCGTTGATCCAAAATGCAATGACCTACTTGATGACTGACATGATATTATGCCTAACCTGGGGGCTTTGCTTTGGCTACCAATAAGATTCCAGGTGCAACTCAAAGTGAGCTTTGACTTAGAAAGTCCTATATGGTTGGGCACCTAGGTACTTGCAAGACCACCTACTCCAAAGAGATTTGACCCATTCAAGGAGGTCCTCCCAGGAGAAGCTACTCATGGTATCTTACTTCCATGAGATAAGAAGGGCTGAAGCTAAAAAGTAATTGCATCTTTACCACGGAGCCTATATTATGGAACAGCCTCCCTCTAGAAGTTAGACTGATCCACTTTGTGATGGCCTTCGGAAAGCTTTTAAAGACAGCTCTTCCAGAGGCCTTTAGGGAACAACTGCTATTTTTACTCAGATGTTAGATATTATTGGTTTGCCCTTGGGGTATACTGTATTGCACTACTTTTCTTTACTGTGCAGTTTTATTGTGCTTCAGTAAGTTGTTATAAGCCATCGTCAGTCTAGAAAATACTGAATACAAATTTCTGAAACGAAAGGAAATGAATTCTCTTGGTTCGTGTGTTGCAAAGCGTTACCTGGCATTGTCCTGGGTTCTACTACCTTACATATCCAGCATACCAAGCTACTCCATAATTTCTGATTCAAAGGTTCTTCCCCAGACAATCTCTTCCATATGGCCTAAAGTGTTAAAAAGAGCCTTTTTTTCCTATGAAATGAGGCAAAACCTGAAAAATTTTGCAAATAAGCTCTGGAACCTCTATTTGGCCTAGTACAGGTCATTTTTTAAAAAATAAATACTTTTTTTTTTTTAATATCACTATCTTCTTTCCTTCTCTTCTTACCTCTATTAACACCTCGTCATAGATTTGGAGCATAGAGTCTAGTTATACATATGTGTGTGTGGCCAACCATGGATTACTTCCATGTGTTCAGGTTTATAGGTTGAACCCTCCTAGTGGTGACTGGGGGGTTAGCCCCTCCTAATAGAACCCTTCCAAATGTTGGGGTTCCCTCGCTCCCTAAATGGGTGGAGGTGTGGAAACATGGCAACCAAATATAAATCCCATTCACAGGGCAACTAGTACTTCAAAGTATCCAGGAAGCGGCACCCATTTTTATCTACGCATCTAGTTAGCTTAGAAGGCCTGTTGAGATAAAGGTCGATCAAAGACTCTAGTCAACTTCTAAAAGAGAATGTGTTGGCACAGGACTAATATTACCGTTTCTTCTTCCCCCATATATTTCTAGCTAGGAAGCATGGGTCACAGCAGAATTTAGTTCCAAAGCTGCAAATTGCTGATCAATAGATGCAGTGCAAAAATCAACGTGAGATTCCACAATTCTGGAATAAACGTTGTGGCACATAAAGGTCCAGCAATTAAGGAAATAATCAAACAAAGAGTGGCAACATTCATGCTTTCTGCAAAGCCACAACATGGTGTGTTTAGCTTTAGTTCAGCTTGTTTTATTGAAATAAGCCACTGTAGCTTAAAAGCTGTGGTTTGTTTAACCTGCTGTGCAAGCAAACCCAGAACTTGTTCTTCATTTCAGATTTTAACTTGTTAGGAAAGAAAAGCCCAGGATCCTAGTCTAGGTCAAATGCTAAATAATCACATATTTTCCTTTTTTTTTTTTTAGGGGGAGGAACCAAATGAAAGCAATATAGCATCACACAATTGTGTACTTGGATAATAGGTACCAGGCAGAACTCAGAAAAATTATGGCTTATCAAGACGTTTGAACAAGAACTATAATTCACCCTAAGATAGGAGCTCTCTCTAAGAAAGTTATGACAAATAAATAGATAGGCAGAGAATTTTACACACACACACATTTTGTTTTCTTATAAATTAATGGATGCTATAAACCAACCCCAAAATCCACTTGTGTGATGCTCATGAGAAGCTTGAATTTAACTTCCTTCCAATCTGCAAAACTCCCACCTGTTAGCTAGCAGACATGCTGGACAAACCAGAGGGGAGAGGCTATTTAAACAGAGGCAAACCTTGTACCTGTGCCAGCGTGACATGAAAGGGAAAAGAGATTTTGTCAGAGCCATTTAAATCTTTGGTGGAAGAGCAAAGCACTTTTTTATGATGGGGGGAAAAATACCATCTCCTTAAATATGGTAATTAAGTATGAAACTCTTCACAGCTGTTTACAATTTCAGCTGTCACTTTCAAATCAAGTTTAATAGACCCAGATAATGTTGTGAATCGCCCAGGCGCTAAAAATACAGAGTAATTATATGGCGGAGATGTGAAAAATAGACATGCAGAGTCCACGCCCCGAAGACGTGCGCCCTCTCCTCATATTTCCATAATGTCAAATTAGCATGCCTTTTTTTGTCTGGGGGAAAAAAAAAAGAAGGAGAGGAAAGACACCTTTTGCAGCGAAAGTTTTCAAGGACATTTGAAAGCCGTGCTGAAACCAGAAGTAGCAGGGAGGAAGATTTTGTCCTTTTGCAAGTGCGGTGGGGGGTTGATCCCATAAGCAAATCAAAGGAAACCTAACCCCCTCCAAATGAACATCCTTGTACTGATGGGGAAAAAGTTAGGGTGGAAGGATCTGGGAAGACTGATGATTTTCAACCTTTCCTGCCCCTAGAGAAGGCCTGTGAACAACATTATAGGCTGAACTGGGAAAGAGAAATGGGGACTCCTTGCCCAGATGGATCTTGACCTGAGCTGGAAAAATATTCAGGGTATGCAGAGGAAAAGCTTTTGCAATAAACACCCTGGTGTTAGTGTGAAGCCTGGTCTAAGAGATCTCGCCATTTATCTCTGGAGGGATCCTCAGCCATAGAGCACTGCAGGGGCCATCCCAGTTGCCCCCAAATGCCAGGCTGACTGCTTTTCAGATGTAGCAGTTACAGCAGGAAAGCAGCCAATGGAGCGGTCAGAAATAGCCCCCAACAGTGTAGTCTAGGCCAGTGTTTCTCAACCTTGGGAGCTTTCAGATGGGTGGGCTTCAACTCCCAGAATGGCCCCAACCCAGCTGGCCTTTCAAAAGACCCTAAAGACCCTAGTTCTGGGCCTGGGGCCTGAGTGTGTCAAGGAACCCACTTATTGGTTGAATTACTGCTTATGGGATAGGATATTTTCTCAGCTGCTGAGTATTTTATTTTTTGTAATGCTTGTAATTGTTTTTATTTTAATTCTGTTTGCTGCCCAGAGTTACTTGTTGAGTTGTATAAATTGGATGGATGGATGGATGACTGAAGTAACAAATTTCACATCAGTGGCTTCTCCATTTAATACTGACCATTTTCTTCCATAGTGGGTAGTGCTGCATCTTTCCCTCATGGAGGAATATTTTGTGAAATTGACAGAACTTGCTGAGGTGGACAAACCGAACTCTGATTAGAGAAAGGACGTTATCTACATTTTTTGGGGACTGGAAACCACTTATGGACTTTTTGCATCAAAATTTTAAAAAATGAACTTGTGATTTATGGTTTTGATGATTAGACAGGATAGATTAAAGAAAGGAGAGAGTCATGATGTAACTTCAGAGAGAGAGGTTAAAATATAATTGTACTTATAACTGCTGTGAAGAATATCAGAAGCTACTTCTTTATATTTTTATATCTGTCTCTTTTCTATTTTCTTTTCTTATTGCGCTTGTAGCTTTTTCTGTTATTTCTTTCTTTGTTTTCTTTGTTCTATTATAGTTTGTATTAGTTCTTATTATTGCTTTTAAAACTTTTAATAAAAATTATAGGTATATAAAAATACTGACCATTTTCTTCTTGGAACAGAGGAAAGCGTGACACTCCAGGTTCTCATTGTGCTGGCTCTGAGCAATGTAGGCAAACACTTTGTCATGTATTTTGTCTGCTGTACAGTAGGATATCCTGGGAGAAAGAAAGAAAGAAAGAAAGAAAGAAAGAAAGAAAGAAAGAAAGAAAGAAAGAAAGAAAGAAAGAAAGAAAGAAAGAAAGAAAGAAAGAAAGAAAGAAAGAAAGAAAGAAAGAAAGAGGGAGGGAGGGAAGGAGGGAGGGAGGGAGGGAGGGAGGGAGGGAGGGAGGGAGGGAGGCCATGTTAAGAATTCAGCAAGGGAGGAGAAAATGACCCACACCACTTCAGCTAACCACACACTGACATGAAGTCCTTCCTCATTTCCACAATTCTTACATTAAAGCTTCTCAGGCAAATCAGGGATAATGGTGTTTCATCCCTGCACTGTGTCTTTTAAAAATACAATTCCATTTTTATTTGTAAGCTGCTCTGAAGGTGAGTTCAGATTAAAGATTTCTGTTTTAAAATCATCTCCACTGTACTCATTATGAGAAAGACATCAGGCAGTAGCAAACATTCTAGATCACTGCAATGTGTTTGGCATGAAGCTGCCTTTAAATATGATTTGGAAACACAGCTGTTCAAGTCTGGGAGCTGAGCAGCCAAAGTGTATACAGGTAGCCCTCAACTTACGACCATTTGTTTAACAACCGTTCAAAGTTACAACGGTGATGAAAAGAGTGACTTACAAATGATCCTTGCACTTACATCCATCGCAGCATCCCATCAGTCGCATGATCAAAATTCGGGTGCTTGGCAACCAGTATGTATTTACAAGGGTTGCAGTGTCCCAGGGTCACGTGATTGCCATTTGCAACCTTCCCAAGGGGATTCCAGCAAGCAAAGTCAATGGGGGAAGCGGGATTCACTTAACAACCATGGCAAAAAAGGTCATAAAATCAGGCACGACTCACTTAATGACCGCGTCACTTACCAACAAAAGTTCCAATCCCAATTGTGGTCGTAAATCAAGGACTACCTATAATATCTACTTTGTACTACTGCAATTGGGTACCTGTTGATCTTCTTATTTTCTTGTTAAGGTGTCATTTAAAATTCTAAACATGACCCTTTCTAGCCAAGTTTGGGCTGATTATCTGAATAACTGCCTGAATTCCCATGCATTTACCCAGCACTGGAGGTTGGCACAGTGGGATCTTCTGAATTCCAAACTATCCCCCAAATAGAAAGCCTGCCCATTTTAACCCAGAGACAGCATCTGGCTTTCCAGACTCAAATATCAGCCAACCGACGATACAAGTTCCTATTGATCAGGAAGGTAGAGCTGACCTCGAGGAAGGTATCAAAAAGCCGTCAAGGAGAAGCAATTATACAATCCAGAGGCAGAAGCACACATAAGAAAGAAACTCAGAACAACTGTACCTTGATTCTGCTTAACGTAAGACGGGACAGAGAGAAACCTGAACAGGCTTGCAAGGTTCTAAACAACAGCAGCAGCAAAGCATTCCTGACATCCTTGCTTTGCCTGTTTCTTGACCTGGCCTACACGGAAGGGCTGACCTCAGTTTTGAAAGCCTGCCTCTCTCTGTCCCATCTTGCTCTTAACAAAATCAAAGTGGGGTGATTTCAACTTTCTTTCTCAAGCTTCCTTCAATCTCTGGACCGTGTAATCTTTTTTCCAAGTGTCTCCTTAATGGCTCTTTCATACCTTCCCCACGGCCAACTCTGCATTCCTTTACAATAGGGAGAGCCACCAGAACGACTTCTAAAAGGCAGCAGAGCCCCCTTGCTCGGATCGGATGATGCCGCTGTGGCGGGAATAGGCGCCTGGACACCCATTGCTCTTCGCCGCTTCCCCTCCTGCGACTCTGAAGGCAGGAATGGCCTTTTACCATTCACTGATTTATCACACTTGCACACCACCAAACCTGATGCAACTCAAGCAGTTTACGATTTACATCAATGTGGGGGGAAACATCGCAGTTTTAAATGTAAACGCGATGTTGACTTATACTCCCCAAATACAGAATTAGAGATTTCATGAGTCTAGGGCTGGGCGGAGAGAATTATCCTACATATGTGGAAAGAAAACTCCAGATGTCAAAGACTGGATCCAAGAGAGGCGTCCTTTGTTGCCTTCTGAAATGTCTTCATATTGTAATAATGGAAGATGGAGCACAGTGTCTCTACCTGGTCTAGATTTAATAATATGTTAAAGACTGAGCTACGTGTATATTAGGACTATATGGTTCTTGTTGTTTCTTCTGCTTAAATTTTAATTTGAATCACTATGATGCTTTGTTAATGTGTTACCACCGTTGTACCATTTTTGTTCAATTCCCCTGTGGTAATAATAAAAAACAAAGTACAAGAATGCATAAACACAACCAAATACACAACCATGGAAGAACAACATCAATAAAAGAGTGCTTGTACAATCGGTCATTGTAATACAGCATCAAACGCCTTGTGCCAGAGCTCTTGCTTGGCGGCCTTAGGAATGACGGCTGGGCCAGCGCCAACAGAACCACCGTGGGAAGGCCGTACCCCAAAGCGAGGACCCCAACCAAACAACGCTGTCTACAGGCCCTGAGAGTTCTCACTTGGCCATATGGGGCACACTAAGCATTCATAAATGGGACAAGCACATAGGACGGGTCAGTTCTACCTTGCAACCCCTCTACGACGTTTAGAAAATGTTTAACTATCTCCCAGCGTTGGTGGTTGAGCAACCCCAGCAAAAGCAAAAAGAAAAATTTAGGCACTTAATATCGTTAACTGAAGATTTGTTGTTGCTTTTAGTAAAACAGTACATACACAGAGCACAAGACACGCAGGCGTCTGTGCACTTTGAGCCAACAAGGCCACTCCTTCCAGCCTTAATGGTTTTAAGACCTGGGGAGAGAAGCTATTGAGGCTCTGGATATCACATCTCCCATTTTCAGCTTGGTTTCTAACGTTATCTTCACTGGCCATTTCTTCCATGTTGGTATTTACAACCATAAAGGACTAGAAGCTTAAGCAGAAGCTGGGCGGTTGCTGACTTCGACATTTAATAAGAGGCTTTGTGCAACGTTGCACAGGACTTCCGTTGTAAGAGTTTGCTTTATCAATAAGAAAAAGTGGAAGGTTCAGCTACAGATTCATAAAGTTTGCTTATTAGATCAAAGCAGATAAAGTGCAATTTTCTAGTAGGAGGTCTTACAACTTTGGGGAAATAAGGGAAAACAAATAGCTATTCATCTTCCCCAAACGGCTGCTTTCTAAGGAGTATTATTTTTCATTCTTAAAAAGAGAGGCCGAATAAGAGAGAAACAGCAATTGCTTTGAGCTCCAGCAACACTGACAAATCTTGATCTTTTATAAAGGGCTTTTCCACTGCATTGGTGTGTGATCCTCCCCATAATGTCTTGGATGTGGGCCAGAGTTCCTTTAATTCTGCCAAATTCTAATTTTTATGTGCTGGATGGGGAAAACGATTAACTAGACAAGGAGCGGTCATATAAAATGGTCAATTTTGTTTTTATAAATGTGTTACTTATTTCTACAATTCTTTAGATGTGTCTCCTTAAGACTCTAGGTTGGTTGACAAAATAGAAAGAACCACATACAGCAATGAAATATTTACATTAAAATCAGTTAAATAGAACCCAACTATCTCTGAACCAAATAACTATTCCTTCCCTGAGTTGGCTGTTTCCAACTAAGTGGCATCCACTGTTCTGAAGGCCCCTTGGAAAAATCTGGTTTTGACTGCTTTCCAAAAAGACAAGATGGAAGGGGCCATTCTCACCTTGGGGGTGGCCTGTTCCAAAGCAAGGTGACTGCCCCTGAGAAGCTCTTTTCCTGGCTCCCTCCCCTTGACTTTTCACTGGGGAGGGAATTCTCCATTTGCCTTCTTGGTCAGGTGGTCCTGAAGGTAATGAGAACCTGAGCCATCAAGGGCTCTGTAGGTGATAACCAACATCTTCAACTGGATCTGGATTCTACCGATAATCAGTGCAGTGTGCTTAAGACAGGCTTTATTCTGTTGCATTGGCAATCCCAGCTTGAGATGACAAAGACATGCGTTATGGTTGCCAGAGCCTCCTGATCCAGAAAAGATTGTAAAAAAGCTGGCAAAAATCCTCCAGGCCACAGTTTCTACCTTCTGTCCAAGCAGCAGCTGTAAGTCCGGAGAAGCCCAAGTTGTGAACCTGCTCATCTAGGGGCAGTGCCACCCCATCCAGAGCTAAAGATGGAGGAATGCTGGAGCCTGCTGGCTTCTGAACAAACAGCATGTCCCTCTTTCTGGGATTTATCCTAAGCCTGTTCATTTCATTCAGGATTTTTGTCATTCTGTTTCTTTGTCCTAGGCCTGCTCACTGTACATATCATAGCCACCATTACCCCACCCAAAGGTCGTGTGAATCTTTGGTCCAGGCTCAGAACAGGAGAAGAGCACAAGAAGGTTCTCAAGAAGGTTGCATGAGAAGTGGTCTCCAGGTGCTTAGGAAAGCAGTCTGGCCTTAGTGATCCTTTGTCACCCATCGGTGCTTGGGCCAGATCAAAGTCTAGAATTTTGCTCTGCATAAAGGGCATGACTCGGTAACATTCAGCACTCATTTCTCTGGAATGGCCACAACAAACTTTAAAGTACTGTAGTGAGTGCATCTTTTGAATTGCCTTTTTATCAGACCAAGCACACTTAGCAATCTGATAACCCTTCTCAGAAGAAGAAAATGGAAGCAACAGTTCACTGAGTTGTGGGAGGGAGAGATTTATTGCCTGCCAATTTTTGGATGGCATTGCTTTAGAATGCATTTAGTTTCTAAGGCAACTTAGGAGGCAGTGCATCCAACAGGAGGAGCTAGGCTCTTGCTCACTTGGAGATCACCCATTTTGAAGCTCCTGACTCCAACTCTGTATGTCCCTTGATACATACGGTAAGAGGAACTGATGGAAGAGCATTAAGGAACATTTTCCAAAAGGATGAATGTCAAACACCAAGAGAACAAATGCAGGCAACTTCAAAGCAGTGCAAAGATAACAAGCTGGTATTTAGGCCATGGTCTGAGGGACATCCTCACCATTTCAGACCTCCCATCATTCCAAGGATGTTTTCCACAACTATCCAAGAAAATACAGAAACTGGAACAAATTTGTATTTATTTATTTATTTGTTAGATTTATATCCCAATTTTCCTTCGGGAGCTCAAGGTGTACATAGTCCTCTCTCCTAATTTTCCCTACAATGTCAACCCTGTGAGTTAGGCTAGGCTGAGAGAGACAGTGACTGGTCTAAAGTCACCCAGTGAACTTCTGTGGCTGAGGGGACTTGAATCTGGGGCTTCCCACTCAAAGTCCAACACCTTCACCACCACATCGCACTGGCTCTGTTACTGCCCAGTGTCCAAGACCACTTCCTTCTCAGACCTAAGAATAAAACTGGATAAATGTTAGCTTTTAGAGTACCCTTCCCCAATCTGAGCACCTTCCAGATGGGTGGGCCACCTCCCAGAATTCCCTAGGCAGCATGGCCTTTGCTGAGAATTCTGGGAGCTGAAGTCCCAGCCTCTGGAAAGCATCCAAGCTGGGAGAAGATGCTTTACAGATTGCTTCTCTATTCTCTCTTTTGTGTCAGGGTTGACATTCTTACAAAGTTGACACAGCACAATTGTTCAAACAAAGCTATAAAGCCAGAATGCTCTGACTCAAACCCCTCTTTCACCATGGATTTACCAGATGATCTTAGGCAGGTCTCTCCCTCAGTAACTCCATCTGTAATATTCTGGCTTACTTTACAGGGCTGTACAACTTGAAGTCTTGGGCTCCACCCCACCCCACCCCAACTGCCTCCAAATGTCACTTCCAACCTGTGCATAAGGGGAAAATTAACCCACAGGAATAACTGTATCAACTCTATTTACTCCCTTTTTATTTAACTTTAATTAAATCCATTTTGGGTTTCTCTCAGCCCTGTTCCCAGCTCACCACTCAAAGACCAAATGTAGCATTTACTTGGAAAAAACTGCACTTTTCTGCATTAGAGAACTGTAAACGCAAATGACGTCTAACTAGCAGAATTTGTTCTGGGCCTAGCAAGAGCCTGAAAGGTCTGGGTTTAAAGATGGGAGAGAAGTCTGTTCAACTTTAATGCAAACTGGGCCGTTTCATGCTTTCCAAACCAATACACAAGCCTAAATGTAATTATGTATTTTTTCCATATTTTGCCATGCAATTCAGAAATTGTAAAAAAAAAAAAAAAAGAACATTATAGAAAAATGCACACAAAATGCATTTTGCACAAAGACGTTTGGGAGAAATACACCTATCAGCATGACAGAATATATTGGATGAAAGTGTGTACAAAAATGCACATATTAGGAGAAAGTAATGAGGAACAGGGAAAAAACGCACTCAACGTTTGGAAAAATGAGAACCCAAACAAAATGAAACTTGGCATATTTTGGTATCCCAACCAGTAGCTAGAAGAGGGTTTGGATCATAGGGATCTTGTGTGATTCTGTTCATTGGATCGACTGAAGAAAGCAGAAGAGATTGACAATCTCTGGGCTGAAGTAAAATCCTAGAACTGAGCAGATCCTGCCCTCTATCTTGTTTAGCCATGAAGCGGAGTAGATCTTCCCGTATACTTCATATAACTCCCATATAATTCATATAATTCAGAGGACTGTGGTCAGAGCATCTGCGGTATGCGTGAGTGAACAAAAATCAGGAGGGTGCCACAATCATGCACTGGAGCCCCACCCACCTTTTCACATGCAGTGTGTATGTAGCTCACATAAAAAGGGGCAGGGCTGGGATTGTGCCGTTGCACCATCTTCAATTCTTTTGCACACGTACACACACACACAGATGTCTTTGGCTGTAAATGTCCTCAGGAAGCAGTGAGGGGGTATATATATTTCCCACAAATGAAATGACTGACTGCTTCCGTCGGATGTCAGGACATGACCCCACCACTTGTGCGATGACATCATGATGCAGGTCATCCTTTAGAGGCCATCAGCCTTGATAGAGATGCCTTGTTCTGTATCCTGTAAAGCACCATGGCAAACTGACGATGCCCATTTTATAACCAGGAGCACTGTGAGTCTTGAAATTACAAGATCTCTGGCATCAGGGGGCTGATCCTTTTACGAAAAGGGCTCTCCAGCCACCCAGTGGGATCTTCAGGCTTTCTAAAGCCCCATTCAACATTCCCTTCCTTTCCATTACTTGCTTGCTGTGCTTCAGTATGGCCTGCATTTGCCTTCCTGAAGCTGTTTTAACAAAGGCATTTATATTTGCCTTTGTTCCCTATAACAGTCGAGGCTGCTCAGGGTTGAGTTTTGTAACTGCAGTTGAGTTGCCTAATCCAGTCAATGAACAACATAAAGAAAAGAGGCCACAGAGGGACCCTAAGTGACACACGGAATCTTTATTAATATTGAAGAATAAACACTATCCCAGTAGCCTTCAAAAATAATGAGTTTCCTTCACACAGAGTATGTAGATCAGTGTTTCTCAACCTTGGCCACTTTAAGCTGTGTGGACTTCAACTCCCAGAATTTCCCAGCCAACATGTGGGAGTTGAAGTCCACACAGCTCAAAACGGCCAAGGTTGAGAAGCACTGATGTAGAAGATAGTGATGATAAGGTCTGGAGGAATCCAAAAGAACCATGTCAGTTTCTTCTCACCAGGACAGGACCTAGAAGGAAACTTAAAACAAGCTACTAGTCCCATTGATGGTTCATTCTGGCTAAAGAAAGCCACCACAGCATAACAACATTAAACCACAGGGTCAATGCAGCCTGATCATTCCTTGGGGTGGGGCAGAAAGACCCTCAGTGCATTAAAAGCTAAGCCGTGTTAGGTTTCCAAAGTCATCCAAACCACACCCACAACTCAACCACTGGCCTGGGATTGCCAAAGTGATGATCAAAGATGCTATGCTTAGCTCTTGGCCAGAAGAACAGACCACCGGGCACCTTCCTCCCCTGCCTCCTGAATGGATGCTCTAGCAAGAGGAAAACCAACTTGTCCTCATCCATCTACAGCAGCAGCTGCAAAATTGGCAATTTTTTATTGTCCTCCAAAAGGAATTTCCGTGAAAGATTACAGCTTGAAAACATAGAACTCAAACTTATCAGGACCTATGACTACTCATTCAGGGACAAACAAGGACGCCAGTCTCTTGCCTCATCCAACAGCCCTGTGGTCAAGGACCCTGCAAACATTCTGCATTCCTTTAAAACGTCAACTGAATCGCCATTTCTCAGGTCATGACCTTTCACGCAGAGGTCTTAACTTTCCTCTCTACACACAAGGATGCACACACAATATCCGTCTGCCAACCATGGGTAACCGTTAAAGCATCTGATGAAACAGACTCCGGCCAGGCTAATCTACAACCCCCATAATCTCCATCACAGCGGCCGGGGCTAATGGGAGTTTTAGTCCAGCACATCTGGAGGCTTCCAGTTTGGGGAAGACTTTCTCAGGCTAGGAAAACTTTGACTAACTGCTTTGTGTGTATCCGCCGCAACAGAGAAACACAGAAGAACACAACTTCTGGATGTGTTGTCACTTACCTTGTGACTCTTATTTTTTTTTAAGGTTTAAGCCTGAGGGCCTGTCACATTTTTCACTGATATATCATATTGGCCACTGGCATTATACTGAATTTTTAACCAATGGGAGATTCTCTGGGACACAAGTGTTTGTTTGAAAAGCCCAAAATCAAAATAATGAAATAAAACAGAAAGGTTTCATGTATCCTAAAACAGAAAGAAAGCCTTTGCACCATCAAATACTAAAATTGTTCATAAGCTTTCAGCAAAGGAATCAAACTTTTCTCCCTTCTCTTACTATTGGAATTATACCGAAAATCAAAAACGGACAGAATGTTACCTTACCAAACTAACCAACCTACAAAACACTTTTTAAGTGTATTTTTACACATCTCTTCAAGACATTTCACATCCAGTGTCCTTCACAAACCAGCTCATACTATTTTTTCTTTATAAAAGAAGACATTAAAAAAGAAAGAGAGAGAGAGAGAAATACACCATATTTCAATTTCAAGAACCATTTAGGAAAATGTAGCAGGAAGAACTATTTCGCCCAGGAGTGGCCCATTAAACACATGGGACTTGCAACAGAAATGAGTTCAGTGTATTGTCAAAAATGTGCAGTAATGAGGATGTCCATTATTTCTCCAAGAGGGCTGAACTTTGTCACCGGTCCCCTCCAAGCATTACATGCCTCATTAATTGCCTTCAGGAAGTCCTTGAACAACCCCCTGTTCTTAAACAAGTACATGGATTGTTCCTCTGCATCTGCCTACTGGTTTCAGAACTTTTCTTCATTGGATTTTCAACTTTTTTGGGGGGGGGAGGAGGTTGCACATCAGTTCCTACTGATCTTGTACTGTCTTGAAGCTCTCTCATCACTGGGGGTGGAAGGTGCCTTTCCTTAAAAGCAGCCTCTCGATCTTTCCATAAAATCAATCAATTAATCAACCACTCTATGGTGTGACTCCTGTATATGGCAGAAGGGGTGGAGCTGGTTCTACCCCAGAAGGGGCAGGGGCAGCCCCCTTGGAAGCAGAAAGGATGGAGATTGTACCCTGGCATCCAGAAACTCAACCCCACTATAAAATTGGAAACAGAGCTCTTCAGCTGACACCCAAAAGCCCACCCATGGATGCTGGAAGGGTCAGACCCTACAAATGATGTCATAGGTCATAATTCAGCCCAGGCTAATTTACCTCCATTACTTTCTGCTGTCTTCTGCTACTTCCAGAAACGTTAGTGGCTGTTTTGATTTAATTGAGTCTACCACTTAAAGTAGTAGTTCAGATTATTCAAAAATTCATGGTTTCATAAATATTCTAACTACGTAATTATCATAATTGTTGTGAGCTCCCCAAAGTCGCTTAGATGAGATGGGCGGTCACACAAATCAAATAAATAAACACATACATACAAACCTATATGCACACCTACCCTTAAGGCAGACACCCTTGAATTACTTTTTTTCTTGCTGCCTTTTTAAAAAAAAATGTTTTATATATGTATATGTGTGTGTGTGTGCGTGTGCGTGTATATATATATACATATATATATATATGTTATAACATATATATATATATATGTGATATATACATATATTTATATATATCAGTAAGTATATCAACCAGACGATATGATGAAGTACAACCAAAAATGTAGCAGTGCCAATAAAATCAGAAAAGAAAAATAGAATAATGAATAAATGAGTGACATGTCTAGAAACAAAAAGTATATCCATAAAATGTTAATATAAAACTAGCTTAATTCTTTAACATATTATTAAATCTAGCCATACAGAACATCTGTTACTCCATCTTCTCGGTTTTAGTACAATATGTTATTTCAATACAATGATATTCTATACCAACAGAAGAGAATATATGTAGCTCAGGGTTGAATTGTGTTTTCAACCTAAGGGATTAGGAATTACCGTATTTTTCCGACTATAAGACGATACTTTTTTCTAAAATCCTTACGCTAAAAATTGAAGGGCGTCTTATTCAAGGAAGTCAGCCGAGGAAAGAACCGAGCAGTTGCAAAACTGCCCATACCTTGTCTCTGCAGACAGGCTTCCTCCTATTGCTAGCCTCCAATCACGAGTGAAATAGCTTGTCTCCCAAACAGACTTCCTCCAATCACGAGCCTTATGTAACTGACGTCAGCTGATGCTGAACAAACCAATTAGAGGAAGGCTTTTGCAGAGACAAGCTATCGGCAGTTTCACTCGTGCTTGAATGTAATCAGTTATGCAAAAGAGCCTGGAAACAGAGCTGCAGAGAGATGGTTTGGACCTCCTCCCACCGAGTGTATTGTGTATCGTGATTGGAGGAAGTCTGTTTGGGAGACAAGCTATTTCACTCGTGATTGGAGGCTAGCAATAGGAGGAAGCCTGTCTGCAGAGACAAGGTATGGGCAGTTTTGCAACTGCGCAGTTCTCTCCTCAGCTGACTTCCTTGAATAAGACGCCCTTCAATTTTTAGTGTAAGGATTTTAGAAAAAAGTATCGTCTTATAGTTGGAAAAATACGGTAATTACAATTTCAAGCGTTAACCCTTGAACCACCCTTAATGGGAAGAGAGGGCTTAAACATCTGCTTTGAGGATTTAAAAGCTACCAGTGAAACGTACCTGTATATTGACACGTTTTCAATTGACTCATTTGTTATGCTGTCGCTGAGAACGATCCCTCTGGGCGACACTTTCAGAGTTACTTTTCGGAGCTTTTTTCCACTTGCTTTTGCCTTGCAATAGAGAAAAGAACTCATTCCGATGTTGCCACAAAGATAAATCAACTCAGAATCTTACTGTCCAACTGGCACGCTTTTGCCACGCATATGACAAGCAAGTACAAACGTATTGCCCAAAGCAAGTACCAGTCAGCTGATGTTCCATGGGTGATTTTATGCCTTCCTCTCTTGTCTGGCCCCCATTCTGCAACTCCTCTGGAATAGTAACTTAAGAAGAAGGTGGATAAGTGATAAGCAATTCAACCAAACAAGAATTCATCTAAAAGCAATTAAGATATTTCAGAACATGACTTCCCCAATCTGGAGCATGGATTATAGGAGCTGTAGTCCTACATACCCCCCCATTTGGGAACGGCCAGCAGAACCCATCAAATTTGATTGAATAAAAATCAAGTGGAAAATTTCTTCTCCTGGATGTAGAGGAGATAACACATACAACTCTTTCATAAAGTCTCATTCTACCACCCACCCCAAATCATCAGCTGTTCCTCCCCAACGGTGCTTATTTGGTACAAAAGTGATTTCTGTTGGCTCAACCTGAAAAAGTTATTATTCTCAAGTGCCCAAGCTGGAGAGGCAGCAGATAAAATTGCTGCTCATGTTTATATGTTCATACCTATTCTTGGCTTTTGCTTCCTTAATAATTTTTACCTCCTTCCATACTATGTTGGTTGCTAGTCATGTTGTATTCCCAGCAGGTGTTAGCCCTTCAAGGTAGTCCAGATAAGAAGCACAACCAGGACTACTAGCTCTACCTTTACTGTAAGGTTCCATTAACAGAATCTTGCAAGTCTGAAAGTATTTCTCCCCTACTTTCCTTTTATTTTCTGAAAACTAGGGAGGGTCCCTTCTGAAACACTTCCCATGCCCCTTTTCCTTCTGTGGGCTGATTCCTTTTGTATCATGGTTGCCTACTCTGCCGCTCTTCCTCCTGTCTCCCAAGGTCATTCCCATAGACTATTACATCAACGGGGGAATATCACTGGATTCTTCTGATAAGGGTTTTTTAATCCAGCTTGTCAACCCAGCTTGAATCCACAAGTCAACTCATAATTAAAAACAAAAACAAAAAAACTAGGAAGGATCTTTGTAACATAGCAAAACTTTAGCAACCAACCTGCACCCTTAACCAAAGTCCTACTTGCCCTCCAGCAACTGGCATACAGATGTCTGCATCCACTGCAGATGAATTTATAGGAGGCCCAGAGCCTAATTTGATGTAAGTGGGTAACACATGGCCAGTTATATTTTCAAATGGTCTAGAGCTCTTTTAAGAATGCTGAAAGTTCCAGAGGTTAAAGGAATATAGATTTCCAGCTTTCCTAATAACGTGATTTTCATGAAGGTAAAACAGCCTGTAAAGCATATGAAGGATGCAAATAAAATGACATCAGAGTAGAGGACTATCAAAGAGAGAGAGAGAGAGAAAGACCTGCTTTTTTATTAGATCAATTCATGGACAAAATCTTTCCCCCATATAAATTGTGCTGAGTGCTGAGTGACTCTAGATAAGGGCCAAGCTTTTACCCTTCATCTTTACTTGATGGAGAACAAGGTTAAGCGAACCTTCTTTTATTCAAGCAAGGGCTTAAAAACCTTTATAATCTATCACTGTTTTACTAAGGCCTGACCTTCTAAAACTGCAACAGTTTTATGAACAACCTTCTATTTTATGAAGTGAATTTTTGGTTGGCTTTCGGTGCTACTTAAGCATGTTTCCACCTAGTGTTCTTGAACTTGACGTTCAAGTGCACGGCAATTAAGTGTTAACAAGTGGAACACTTAACAAAACGTTGCAGCATGGAAGGGCTGGGGTTATTCTGACATTACACTGCATTCTCCTCCCATTTCTTTGTACCTCCTTTCAACTCTCATTGGTCCCGTTCACAGAGCCTCCGTAATAGCTCAAGCAAAAACCCACAGATACCCCTGTAGAACATGCTAAGCTTGATTAATTTTTAACTTAGTTAGGTCTGTTTGTGGCTTAGCGAATTATGCAATCCAGCCTGTTCAATTACATCACACTGTATGGTGCAACCCCAGGAAAGTATGTTAATTCAGTAACTAGGTTAAGTGAGTTCTATGAAGACAGCCAATTAGCATTCCATGGCCATTCAGTTTTCCCTACTCCTTAATAAGTCTTATGGTTGGTTTTCTCTGTGCTTCATTTGGACTCCTTCAAGAGGCTTCTCACTTTGTTGTATCCTTCTATAGTAGGTCTGCACAACTTGTAGAGGGGAAAGGGCCCCATTGATAAATTAAACATAATTGTGGGCTGCAAAGGAAAACCTGGTGTGCTGATCAGCTCTTCGGTGGCTAACGGGAGCTGGCCATGGTGGTGTAATGGTATGTGGGAATGATCCTGGGAGACAGGAGGAAGAGCTGCAGACTAGGCAATGGTCAGATAAGAGGCAGCTGAGCCCACAGAAGGGATGGGGTGTGGCAAACATCTCAGAAGGGACCCTCTTCTTGAACTGTAAAGGCAAAGGGGGAGAGATGTCCTTTCAGACTTGCAAGATTCTGTTAATGTAACCTTACAACAAAGACAGAGCTAGTACTCCTGGGTGCACTTCTTATCTTCACTACCTCGCAAGGCTGACAGACATTAAGGACTGGAGGTGCTTAGCAGCATGTCTTTCATGGAGGTGGCGAATTTAGTGACTTTTTAAAAAGCACCAGTGGGTCACACAAGGCCGCTTGGCAGGCCACGTGTAGCCCGTGGGCTGTACATTGTGCAAGCCTGCTCTATAGGATGGTAAGTATGCAAAAAAAAGGTGTTGCAGAAGGAGCAAAGCTATACTAATCACAATGCATCTTTCTCTAATGCAACAGTTTAGTAAGTCGTTAAAAAAAAACCCAAATCAGCAAAGAAAATAGATAATATAAGTTAAAATCAGGACTGCAAGCATTAATTGGTTTAATCTACAACTGAAACTCTGGTGAATTAAAAGGTCCCAAACAATTAATCAGCAAAGCTAACAGTTGATTCATTCCTACCTGATTTTATTTAGACAGTAAAAGAAAAATACTGAAAGTGCCCTTAACATCTAGCAAACGTGGTCATTTTTTTCTTATATTACACTAGGGCAAAAAAGAATCATTTTGGTAGGAAGAAACTTATTTAAATTCAGAATGGATTATGATGGATTTCCAAATCCGTATTAAAATGTCCTTTAATAAATCGATTAAAGTTCACTTTCTGAAACAAAGAACAAATGAAAAATGTCCCCGAACATTTTTTTTGAATTGTTCCTTTTCTGCTTTTCTTCTCAGTGAATACAGTGTGCCTTGCATAGCAATTTGTACTACAGTAAAACATCAATCTTCATTTGGAAGAAGGGACTGCCTATTACGATCAAATGTCAGTTAACTCTGAAAGATGCAGTGAACTTGTCCACTATTGGGAGTGATATCCAGACAAACATTTTGTCTATTGCAACTGAATTGGCTAAATGGGGATATTTCAAGCTTGTGTTGTACGTACGCAATAAACACTTTACAAACACAAATAAGGGCACACATACCTACACAGAGCAAGCTTTTTTGTGCATTTATTGGCAAAATATGCATTATTGTGTGTCTCAGGTTTATCAGAAGAAACTAGAAATCAAAAGCACAAAATACAATCTTAACAAAAACAAAAAAATCTTCCTGTATGGACGGGATAATCCTGTTGTGTGCAGCTTTGTAAAAAGTTTTATGAAGTCCATAAAGGGCAATTAAACAAGAATGAAAGGGAGAAAAAAACGTTTTAAAGGCAGTAATAAAAATGTTATCGGCTGTAAATTATAGATCTTCAGCAGACTCGGAAAACCCCCTAGCCACCCATGTTTTCACGGCAACCTCTCACATCCAGCCAGTGTTAAATATGGAGAGCTTATGGAAGAACCATGGGATATTTTATTCTTCCTGCCCTGTTGGCAACAATGGGTCACCAACCTGGACTGCTTAGGGACAACAGAAGATATTTAGAGATGGGGTGAGTGGAAGGATTGCTTTAGAAACTGGATCTTGGTTACTCACTGTTGCTACAATTCTTTTGACAGCAGCAGCAGATAATTCCTCTCCTTTGGGCTGTTCAACCAACGTCATGCCCAGGTACTTCAGGTTGAAGAGCATTCCCTCCAGTAAGGTCTCTCGGGTGTCAGTCCAGTTTTCAGGGAGCTCTGCAGAATTAAAAGAACTTTTATTATTATTGAGACCACTTGGGATGATGTTTTGGAAGAATGGAACAGCTGCAAAGGCATTCTCTTGTTAGGCAGGAATAGCCCAACCCAAGTTGTTTCCCCCATAAACTACCCCTTCACTTATAGTGATGCCTAGAGATGAAAAATTTCCAGAAAGTTTTAAATGAAGGGGGGAAAGGAGGGTTCCTCCTTTTTGCAGGAAAAAAATGGAAACTTTTGGGAAAACGAAAACGCATGCAACATTGGTTCCTTTACTACTCTTTTACTGATATAAAGTCACTTGATTACTATATAAAATGCATTATGTGTAACTTGATTTGCTCATAAAAGAATGTTTTTTTCTTAGAAGCAGATGCTGCTGTCAATGTTGATCCCATTTCCAGGGCTTTAAGATCTAGATCAGTGTTTCTCAACCTCAGCAACTTGAAGATGTGTGGACTTCAACTCCCAGAATTCCCCAGCTAGCAATTGGAGTCCGCACATCTTCAAGTTGCTGAGGTTGAGAAACACTGATCTAGAGGAAGACATGAAAAGATCCACCAAGCTCTAGAACAAAAGTCAAGCAAAGAAAACAAGTACGGAAAGAGCGAGTCTTTCCTTTTCTTGTGAAAATAAGTGCCACTGCATCCTGAGGAAGAAACACATTTGTCTGGGTCCAACTGCCAGCTTTTCACTTTGTAAGTCTGAACGATTCATCAGTAACTGCCACGTGGCAGGCCATCCATTGTACAGCGGCTGAGAAGACTCATTTCGACAAAATGCTTTAACAAACTCAGAAAGATTTATCTGATGCCTTCCTGCGTTATACACAGTGGGCGCAGTCCTGCTGGAGAGAACAGACAGTGAGGCCGAGGAGGAACACCTCACTGTGGTTTCAAGAGGGACAACCAACCAGCCTTCCTCCCACAAACATTGCAGAGATGGCCAGTGATCATCTCAGTATCTGGGGATGCCTGTGGATGTCAAGGTCCATCTGTCCTTCCTACAGAAGACAGGGCAGGAACCTGGCAACCATAACTATTGCCAAGCAATGCCACCTAAAGACTGCAGACCCCTTGGCATTGCTGCTACCCATTCTCTATCTCAATTACAGCTCTCTAACATTGTTTTTTCTGATTCCTTACTCTTATGAATGGTTAAATGGGTGCAATTTAACATGAACAATGTGGAAAAATGGAAAACTTCTCTGATTCAGTTGGTGGCATCCATTTTCATTCTTTGTCCTCTCCCCAGTTACACCTATCATATCCTACTAGGTTAAGCAGGGGTAGGCACATATGATCCTTGGCTTAACGTGAAGCGGCCTTTGGACTAATTTCAAAACCTCTCTGCAACAGATAGGTCAGATTCCTGGGAAAAGCTATCTGGACCTTCCCTTCAGGACCTACTGCTTGGGGGAGAGAGAAAAGAAGTTAATGAAAGTGAATGAAAAAAAGAAAAAGTGGTTGCTAGCAAGACCTGCTTTTGGTTCTGCCTTACCTGTTGGCTCTCAGCCTGCAGCCTCCAACACCTCACCCTTTAAGCCAGTGTTGTCCAAACCTGGCCACTTTAAGATGAGTGGATTTCAACTCCCAGAATTCCCCAGCCAGCATCCTGGCTGGGGAATTCTGGGAGTTGAAGTCCACACATCTTAAAGTCGCCAACTTTGAGAAACACTGGCTTAGAGGATTCCAGCTCATACCTTCTGACTCTTGATGATTCTGTTACTCTAACCTAGATCAATCAAGCTGAGGTTTACTATGACTTGTGGAGTCTGTTTCCTGTTAGCCTGCCTCAAAAGGCTGACATCCAAATGCCTGACGGATGCTGGTTTAGAGCAGGCTGCCGTGGCGTGAAAATTGTTTGAAGTGCAAGAATGAATTTGACAGTCTTCTATCTTCCATTTCACTTGATTGTCCCTGATCTTTTTCAGTTTATAAAAACTCAAGAATTCAGGTTCTGGGGGTCGTTCTTTGAAGACATCTGAACTGTTCCTCAAGTGTTAGTTCCATGTGAACTAAAGAGGGTCACTGCTTCAAATCTTGCTTCAGCACCAGGATTGGGGTAAGCAGTATCTCACATCTAGGTAAGTCTTTCAATAGTTATGGGCCCATGCACCCTGACTCACCCATCTCCAAGATCAGAGGAGTAAGGGTAACCTTGTTGAAACAAATAATAGGAAATGGGGTAGCAAGGCTGTAGTGCAGTGTTTCTCAACCTTGGCAGCTTGAAGATGTGTGGAATTCTGGGAGTTGAAGTCCACTCATCTTAAAGTGGCCAAGTTTGGACAACACTGCTTTAAGCAATGCAACCCTTGCCAGGGAAAAAAAGAAGGTTGACCACCCCAATGTAAAGACTCCTTTGATATTATGGCATAGTATAACTGGGTTCACACAACACACTAGAGATTAGAAGGGGGTTGGATCATTGTGGGGTGCGAAGCCAGCCAATATCTTAGCACACTGTGGGAATCAGACCATCCTCTTAAGCCATAATGCCACTGATTTGTTTGGGCACATTATGCTATGTGAGCATCATCTTGATGTTTTGTTAACATGAGTTGAGGGTTCACCCAGCTCATGGATGTAAATAGGCCGGACTCCCTCCCCCAAAAAACATTCCCCTGTGAAAAAGTCCCGTTAAAATCAGTGGAATTTACTTTGGAGTAGACAGCATGGACAGCCACACAGTGACTTTCTTTCTCTAAAATTTGGGGCTGCAAATGCACCTGAAATCTTAGTTGCAGCCCCAACAGCTGCTCTAAAGGTTGCCCTCAAATTATACTTTTTAATGGGACAGAAGGGGAAAATATTAACTACATGGGGAGTGATATTAAATGTGCTGAAACAATTTAATCTAATATAGGCTTTCGTGTAAATTAAATCAAGTTGAACGGTGACCTGCCCATGCCCTTTTTCTTGACTTTTTGGGTGCAGCCCCTGATCACTTAAAAGCCAAAAGATGTCAAGAAATAAAATGCATGACATGATTTAGAGGATCTAAAAGGAGCACCAACCTCCTAAAGCCGTTCTGTTGAAGGATTTTGGACAAACAAGACTTCAACAGCGCCATTGAGCACAAGATGGCTGAACTTCCATACAGCCAAAGGTTTCAGGCAATCTCTAAGAGTCTCAACCAACACAATGGGTTTTTGACACACTACAACTGTTTATTGATCGGGCGCTTGTAATCTGCCTCGCAGGTATCCTGTATCTGCATAACCAACCTGTCTTCTTCTCCCTTCCCTTTCGCCTCTTTGCAATTTAAATCCTACATCAGTTTAGCCCCTCCGTGCATCTAATGAAGGGATCTGCAGCTCACAAAAGGTTATGCCTCATAATCAAGTTGGTTAGTTGGAAAAGTGGCTAGCTAAAAGGAGCTCCTTCTGATTTTTTACTTCTTAACCAGGAGACGGAAAAACCCGGGATGTTCAGCTTGAGATCAGTGAAAGATCTTCAGAGAAACAGCTTAACATTTAACACTTTGCGGGACAGGATTGATTGCAGCCATGACTCTAGCAGGCTTACTTCTCACCCCTCCCAACGGCAGATTGACCTGGGATTCCTTTCCCTTTCCCAACACATATCACAGATATTAAACATCTGTGCATGTCCTCAAATACTGTCCCCTTATTAGTTTTCTGCATCCTCAAGTGTGTTCTCTAAGATCGTCAGTCAGCCTGAATATTATAATCCTTCTGGCCGCTTGACGCAATTAGGATACATTTCTGCTTACATGTTTATGGTTCCTGTCACTGGTTGCGGACGTGTACAAAGCCAACTTTCTCCAACTAGGTGCTCTCCAAATGATGGACTGTCATTCCCATCCTTCAGCCAGTAGCTCTATTGGCTGAGGGCTCTGTGAGTTGATATGCATCACATCTGGAGGTCTTCAGGTTGGGAAATGCTGCACTTTGCCTACAGGTCCTTAACCTGACCTTCATTCTTCTACCAAAATAGCCTTTCTTAATCCAGACCTCTCCAGATGTGCTGAACTGTAAATCCCATAATCCTCAGTCCACACTGATACATGTACTTTAGTATCCCAATTATCTTTACATTCGTTAGGGCAGGAATTCCTTGATCCTCTTGCTAAATGCTGATGTAGTGGGGAGATGGCTACCACTTTTCCCAATAAAGATGGAACGTGCAGATATTCCAAACTGGTAGCAGTTTGCAAATTGCCATCCTCTTTCCCAGGCTCTGAGAAATCTATTACAGCTACTTTTAGAAACCCTCTGCAAAATGTACTATGTGCAACCTTATAAGTTGAGGACTGAGAGCCAAATGACGAGGATGGGGACCAGCGTCTATCTCCTGTGACTAGGATTAAACCTTGTTACATATATGTTCTACTATTAAACTTTTACCATGTGCTTGGCCAGCTTTCCCAATGCGGTGGGTGGGGCTGTAGTCCAGCACATTTGGAGCACAGCAGGTTGGAGAAAACTATCATTGACTAATGATAGCTTAATGGCAGCAATTCCCAAATAATACATACAAATTTAATAATTAAATAAAACACACACAAATTTAATAATAAATAATAAACAATAAATAATATTTTATTATATAAATAATATAATTTAATAATAAAAAATAAAAAATAAAATAAAAAATAAAATTCTAGACAACAGAAAAACCGTTGTTTTTGGCAAAGCCGTTCATTTTTCCTTCCCCCTCACAATGCACACCCGTGAAGAAGGAAACTGCTCTGGACACAGGAACTCTAGACAAAAAGTTGCACACAATGCAGGTACCAGTGTCCCTTTTCCCTGGAATCGGCCACAATAGGCTACAGAATTGCCGAGACCAAAAATATATTCTAAACGATGGCAGGAAAGAGATTAGAAATTACTCTCAAGCAGGAGGCTGAAACAAAAACAGATGCTGACTCTTCTGTACCATTCTCAAGAACGCCAGAGGGATCCATCCATGCAGCTGCCTGCAGCCGAGCTCCGAAGAAAGATTTTACTTTTTAGCACCAACTTGAAGGGGGCAGGGGCTGAGAGCAGCCTTCTACCCTTTCAGAAAATCCCGCAAATCTGCTCTCCCTGCAAGCTTTCTATGGCAAGCCAAGGAGATGCTGGAGGCGTCTCCATAGACATTTTTATTACAGTCATCGACTAACCAAAATAAAATAGCAAAATATGTACAGTGTTAGACAAATTTTGATCAGAATCAAGGGAAAAGATCAAGAAGATCTGACTAGGATGTCGTTATCCAATCTGTAAGCTGTAACCAGGGGACAGGAGTTCTCACAACCAGATGCCAAAGAAAAATGTATATTTGTGTTCTAAAAAGTAATTCCTTTTGTGAATAGCAAGGCTACTACAATATTTTCCATTTAGCAAACTAGAACAGCATGTGTGGAGAAACCATATACTCCATATCACTGCCCTAATTTTTGAGGTAGGTTCTGGATCCCCCCAAATTGCAGCAAAATTGATACAGGTAGTCCTCGATTTAAGACATTCGTTTAAAAACCATTCGAAGTTACGACAGTGCTGAAAAAAGTGATTTACAACCAGTCCTTGCACTTACAACCATTGCAGCGTCCCTGCGGTCACATGATCAAAATTTGGGAGGTTGGCAACTGGCATGTATTTACAATGGTTGCAGCGTCCCGGGGTCACATGATTGCCATTGGCAACCTTCCCAGGGGGCTTCTGACAAGGAAAGTCAATGGGGGAAGCTGGATTTGCTTAACAACCATGTGATTCACTTAACAACTGCTATGATTTGCTTAGCGATGTGGCAAAAAAGGTTGTACAATTGGGCAAGACTCACTTAACGACCACATCACTTAGCGACAGACGTTCCGGTCCCAATTGTGGTCATAAGTCAAGGACTACCTGTATATTTTTAAAAAGCAAATAATCAGAATAAGTGTGTTAAGCCTCAAACAGGCTTAACCTGCTATGCTAATGAAGGACATCTCCTCCAACAGCCTCATAGTAGATGACCTGGAAGAAAGTACACAGCAGTGTTAGAAGACCATTGGCTCAGCCCAGAAAAACAGGAGTGGGTGAGGAAGAACCTACCTTGACTCGCTTGGGTATAAGAGGGATGGAAAGAGAGGAAAAAAAAACATCTCTTATTTTTCTTATTGTGGCTTATAATAATGTTTTCTTATTATTTCTTATAAAGCAGTATTCTAACATTCCTTGTGGCACCTGTTTCCTGACCTGGCCTATTCAGGGCTGATACCCATGCAGAACAAAAGAAGCTAAGGATTCCAACGTGCTGCCGCTCCAGAATTGCTTTGGGTGGGTGGCTTTTTCAGGCCTCTCCCAGAAGGGTTGCCTAACTCTGGCTCATACTTCACACACCCTGTAAGGTTATCCTGGGTGGCTCCCCATGATGCCAAGAGCATTGAAAGTAAATCAGAAGAAAAATATGGACAAGGAATCACAAGGAATGACATCATGCTTCACTGATGGGGCTGGCCTTAGGTTGACTTAATCCAACATGCAATGAAAAAAAAAAGTTTATGGCACCTGTTGCATCATTTCCTTCAACTTTTCCTAACCAGCAGATCTGTTTTTATTGCTTGTGGGGTCTCCTCGCTGTGCCAGAGCAAAGCAACATTAATCGGGCAATTCAACGCAAGCCTCTTCAGAAATGAACCAAGCCAGCTTCAATGGGACTTGCAACCAAGCAGGGGGAGACCTGTAGCTTCAGACACTCCGTTTTGGAGGCTGTCCTAGAAACAACAGGGTAGGGGTCGGGGGTTCCTTGTAGCAGCATATCCATCGCAAAACAATTGATCCTGAAACATTTTGAGCTTTTAAATAGCCATATGCCACATTTTCAGAGAATAATGGGAGCCAGATTCACCAGGAAGGCTCCAGATCTTGGAAAGCTGATCTACATCTCTAGCTTTTCCAAATCTTTATTAGAACGCTGTGTTCCTGAAACAGAGAAGCGAGTCATTGATGGATGGTAGCGTTCCTTGAGCTAAATTTGCACGTGGTGCCTATAAACAGTTGCAGCGTTTTTCACCGGCGGAAAGAATAGGGATGGACGCTGCTTCCTCTGAGCAGAAGGAACAGCTGGGTTTGGCAAAGACAAGCACATTAGCTTGATTGCTTTTCTTTTTGATATCAATCAGCAGAATTAATGCTCTGGCTTGCACTATTACATTTCCCAGACGAAAAGAACTACTATGAAGTGCCAAGAGGTTCAGAGGCTGTGTGGTTGTTAAGTCAAGCTGGAGACTCATTTAGATTGTTACCCATTTATTGCTGAGCCTAATCAACATTTTTCCCTGTTTTTTTTTTTCTGGATCCCAAAAACGAACAACCACCTTACAGCTTGATTCTGGGTAGAATTAACTGCACTTACAACCCACTGACATAAACATATTAACTGTGGATACGTACATATTCGTACATTATAAAACTGCCTAATCCCATTATCTACAGGCAGCTTACAAACATTCAGGTAATACTACGATAAACATTCCTTTTGAAAAATTTAAAATTCTGAAAAGCTTGTTTGAAAATGCTCATTTTGAACCGCCTGAACTGTAACAAGGAGGGAACTTTCACAGACTCCAGCTGCAGTTTGGTCCATTATGCAGGCCCACCTGGAAACAAATGAACTTTTGATCTATAATATACCCATGGAATGTGTTTCCCTCCCAACCCTGGGATGTTTGCTTCCTGCACCTCTGAGAAGCGAATTTCACGCATGATGTCCGCAATATGGAGGTCGTGCTGGTGCTCTCTTTCTGCTTCTTCCATGGAAGAGCAGCGTTGCAGGAGGCACATCGAGAGGAGGGCATTACTTGCCAGGGTTGCGCCTGGACGAATGTGGGAACCGAATGGGCTTGAGCACCAGGGGCATGTTACACCTGTACGGATGGGCGTTTACAACCTGCAGATCCCACTGTTAGGAAGAGAGCACAAAATGGCTCAATTACAACTTGGAATCGTTTTTCCAACCCCAGGGAAAGGACTTATGTATTCGCCCAGCCATGCACTTGCACGCCAGTCCCAAGCCCAGGTAAACAAGGAGGGTTGAGGAAAGACCTGGCGACCTACCTTGTAAAAACCTCGCCAAGAGAATTTTATGGAAAGGCTTTCAAATGATTCAGATATGGTGCCCAACGGTAGGACCCCAGGCCAGAAGGTACCCAACAAGTTAGTGGGGAAGAGCAAGGACCTGCAGTGAGTAGTCAAGGCATTAATGAGGTGCCTGGGACAAGTCCAGGAGGACTCCCAGCTGCGGATGCAGCCATCAGTGAAAGCGAGGGTCTGCGCTGCATGAAGACACGTCAGATAGCAACGTGGAATGTCTGAGGAATGAGCCAGGGTGAATTGGATGTCATCAAATGCGAGATGGCCAGGTTGAAAATCAACCTCCTTGGCGTCGGTGAGCTACACTAGATAGGCAATGGTGATTTCCAGTCTGAGGAATTCACTATCTATTACTCAGGACATGACCCCAGGAAAATGAATGGAGTGGCACTTATCACAAGCAAGAAACTCGCCCAAGCAGTGGGAAGCTTCTCAATGGTAAATGATCGCATTATGACCATCCAAATCTGTGCCAAGCCCCTCAAAGTCACAGTTGTCCAAGTCTACGCCCCAACGACTGATGCAACAAGTTTGAAATAGAGGGTTTCTATGCCAGCATCGAAAAAACTATGAAGCAAGTGCCCCAAAAAGACATCATTCACATACCGGGTGATTTTAATGCAAAAGTTGACAGCCAAACAGAAATGGGCCTCTCTGGCAGCTTTGGGCGTGGGGAGGGGAATGATGCAAGCGATTGTTTGGTACAATTTTGCCATGAAAATCTATTTGGAATCATGAATACCTGGTTCAAGCAGCACAGGCGTCGCTTATACACTTGGACCTCACCAAATATACTGCACTGTAATCAGATTGACTATGTCCTATGTAGCCATCAATAGTCCAGTTCAGTCCTCACCGTCAAGGCATATCTGGGTGCCGACTGCAGTTCAGATCATGGGTCAAATTACGCAACATCAAAAAGACAGCACCACCAAAGACGTTTGACATCACCAAAATCCCTTCCCTCAATTGCAATCCCTGCAATTGAGGTGAAAGATAGGTTTGAATTGCTGGACACTGCTGAGAAGATGCCCAACAAACTGTGGCAGGAAATTCAATCGACCATCATTGAAACGGCAGTTGAAGACATGCCGTACAAGAAGCCAGAGAAAAAGTGCAAGTGCTCTCAGATGAAACCATCAGAAGAGCCGAGTGAAGAACAGCAGCCACATCAGCAGGCAAACGGGAGGAAGCCAGGAGATTGTATGCGGATTTCCAAAGAGCAGCAAGGAAAGACAACGAAGTCTACTGGGACCAGCTTTGCAAGCAGCTAGAGGAGGACTGCATGAAGGGCCACATCAGAAATGCATCTGCACAAGTCAAAAGGAGTCAAAATGCCATTTACTGCTCATAAAAGCATCATCAAAAACAAGCAATGGAAAGAACTGTCTGACCAACAAGGTGTCAAGAACAGATGATGAGGATATACAGAAGAGCTGCATGCCAGCAACAAAGAGGTCCAACCTTCTCAGGATGATGAGGAAAAGAAAGCAGAAATAGAACTAGCCAGGAAGAAGTCAGTGGGCAATGAGTCAACTGCCAAACAACAAGGCCCCAGGTGTTGATACCGTCCCTGCAGAATTGCTGTGGCCTGTACCACCCACAATCATCACAGCCTTGTGCCAGAAAGTTTGGGAAACAAACACATGGCCACAGGTTTGGAAACGATCATTCCATTGCCAAAAAAGGGTGACTCCAAGGACTGCTCCAATTACCACACAATTGCCCCCATCCCTCACACTAGCAAGATTCTCCTTAAGATCATACAACAACATCTGGCACTGACCATCAAAAGGAAATTATCAGATGCTCAAGCTGGCTTCAGAAGGAGTCATGGCACTCGTGACCACACTGCAAATCTACGCCGGATCATGAAAAAAATCTCAAGAATATCAAAGAACATCTACATCTGCTTTACTGACTACAAGAAAGCTTTTGATTGTGTTGAGCATGACAAACCATGCAGAACTCTAGAAGACCTGGGGGTGCCAACCCATCTGGTCAAGTTGGTGCAGTCACTGTACACAACTCAGGAAGCCACTGTGCAAACACCATATGGAGACACTGATTGGTTCAAGATAGAGAAAGGTGCGTGGCAAGGTTGCGTTCTTTCACCTTTCTTATTCAACCTGTATGCCAAAGTGATCATGAGGAAGCTGGAACTTGAAGAATCAGCAATTGGAGTAAAGATTGGAGGAAGGAACATCTAACCTTCGACGTGCTGACGACATAACTCTCCTCTCAGAAACCAAAGAAGGCCTGAAGCATCTGATCAAAAGGATTAAAGAAGACATGAGAAATTTGGCCTCTTCTTGAACATCAAAAAGACCAAGGTCAAGACCACTGTGAGGAACGGAGATGTCAAAATAGCAATGGATGGTGAACAGATCGAGTGTGTGCAAGAATTCACTTTCCTAGGATTGCAGATTAATCAAAGCAGTGAATGCAGTCCAGAAATACAGGTGAAACTCGAAAAATTAGAATATCGTGCAAATGTTCATTTATGTCAGTATGGCAACTCAAAAGGTGAAACCAATATATGAGATAGACGCATTACATGCAAAGCGAGATATGTCAAGCCTTACTTTGGTATAATTGTGATGATTATGGCGTACAGCTTATGAAAACCCCAAATTCACAATCTCAGAAAATTAGAATAGTGTGAAAAGGTTCAATATTCTAGGCTCAAAGTGTCCCACTCTAATCAGCTAACGAATCCATAACACCTGCAAAGGGTTCCTGAGCCTTTCAATGGTCTCTCAGGCTGGTTCAGTAGGAATCACAAGCATGGGAAAGACTGCTGACCTGACAGTTGTGCAGAAAACCATCATTGACACCCTCCGTAAGGAGGGAAAGCCCCAAAAGGTCATTGCAAAAGAAGTTGGATGTTCCCAAAGTGCTGTATCAAAGCACATCAATAGAAGGTTATGTGGAAGGGAAAAGTGTGGGAGAAAAAGGTGCACAAGCAGCAGGGATGACCGCAGCCTGGAGAGGATTGTCAGGAAAAGGCCATTCAAAAGTGTTGGGGACTTTCACAAGGAGTGGACTGAGGCTGGAGTTAGTGCATCAAGAGCCACCACACACAGACGGATCCTGGACATGGGCTTCAAATGTCGTATTCCTCTTGTCAAGCCTCTCCTGAACAACAAACAACGTCAGAAGCGTCTTACCTGGGCTACAGAAAAAAAGAACTGGTCTGTTGCCCAGTGGTCCAAAGTCCTCTTTTCTGATGAGAGCAACTTTTGCATCTCATTTGGGAACCAAGGACCCAGAGTCTGGAGGAAGAATGGAGAGGCACACAATGCACGATGCTTGAAGTCCAGTGTGAAGTTTCCACAGTCTGTGTTGATTTGGGGAGCCGTGTCATCTGCTGGTGTTGGTCCACTGTGCTTCATTAAGTCCAGGGTCAACGCAGCCGTCTACCAGGAGATTTTGGAGCACTTCACGCTTCCTTCCGCAGACGAGTTTTATGGGGATGCTGACTTCATTTTCCAGCAGGACTTGGCACCTGCCCACACTGCCAAAAGTACCAAAACCTGGTTCAATGACCGTGGGATTACTGTGCTTGATTGGCCAGCAAACTCGCCTGACTGAACCCCATAGAGAATCTATGGGGCATTGCCAAGAGAAAGATGAGGGACATGAGACTGAACAATGCAGCGGAGCTGAAGGCCGCTATTGAAGCATCCTGGTCTTCCATTACACCTCAGCAGTGCCACAGGCTGATAGCATCCATGCCACGCCGCATTGCGGCAGTCATTGCTGCAAAAGGGGCCCAAACCAAGTACTGAGTACATATGCATGCTTATACTTTGCAGAGGTCCGATATTGTTCTATTTCCAATCCTTGTGTTATTGATGTCATGTAATATTCTAATTTGCTGAGATTGTGAATTTGGGGTTTTCATAAGCTGTACGCCATAATCATCACAATTATACCAAAGTAAGGCTTGGCATATCTCACTTTGCATGTAATGCGTCTATCTCATATATTGGTTTCACCTTTTGAGTTGCCATACTGACATAAATGAACATTTGCACGATATTCTAATTTTTCGAGTTTCACCTGTAAAGTGTTGAATCGCACTAGGTCATACAGCAATGATGAGCATGAATCGAATATGGAAAAGCCAGGACATCAGCCTGGCAACTAAATGCAGATTAGTCCACATTATCACGTTTCCCATAGCTACCTACGGTTGCGCAAGTTGGACTATGAAAAAAATAGACAGGAGGAAAATTGACTCGTTCGAGCTGTGATGTTGGAGAAGGCTCCTACGCACTGCTACACACTCCTGTATGCTCCAAAGCAAGTTTTGGGGCATATAAGACCAGACCCAACGCTGGAAGGCAAAATCACAAAATTCTGCCTTACTTATTTCAGCCATGTCATGTGATCAAACTCACTGGAAAAGGCAGTTATGCTCAGAATGGTCCACAGTAAAAGGAAACAAGGCCGCCAAAAAAACGGTGGCTAGACACCATCAAAGCCAACACCAACCAGAGCATAAAACAATTGAAAGAAGCCATATAAGATCAGAAAACATGGAGAGAGCTGGTCCATAGACTCACCGAGGTTGAACAGATAGCATCATCATCATATCGATGCAGGACTTAGAGGAAAAAATGCAAAAATGCACTTAACGTGCTGGCTGGGATCAAAGATGTGACCTGGCTTCCTTGTTTTTGGCCATCTTCCACAACTTGCTGGAAAGCATTATGGATCAGTAGGGATTAATGTAGAAAATACCTGCTGCTTCTTCTATAACTACATGCCATTCCATAGTAATGTTCTATTCCCTATTTTCATGCTCCATTTACTATAGATCAGAATTGCCCCCTTCATGCCTGACAATGCATTTACAGGATGGAAACAAACTATCAGCCCAAAGCATTGCTTTGCTTGTATCACCCTGAATAACCACAGAGAATCATTATTTGTCTCCTGACTCCTGGAAGAGATGGTGTTTGGTGATCAACGATGTCAGCATGTTCAACATTCCATGAGAAAGACACAGATGATACAGGTGATATTTCCACCATTACCTCTATTATCTTCACTTGAACACTGTCATATATTCTCCAGTGTTCCCTTACAGGAGTGTATCCCATCAACTGGTTGTGACAGATCTGTGAATCTCAAGGTTGACAAGTTTTGAACCAGCTGTCATCCATTCTTCCAAAATCCAAATCAAATGCAAGAACTCTGGCTTAGTTTAAAAGAAAAGAAATTGACAGGCTGAATATGATGGTAACAGCTGTTAAGCAATGGAAGAGCCTGCTCAGAATAGAGGTAGACTCTTTCTCCCTGAACGTTTTCAAACAAAGGTTGAATGGCCACCTGTCAGAGATGGCTTAGAGCAGTGTTTCTCAAAGTTGGCAATTTTAAGATGTATGGACTACAACTCCCAGAATTCCCCAGCCAGCATGCTGGCTGGGGAATTCTGGGAGTTGAAGTCCACACATCTTAAAGTTGACAACTTTGAGAAACACTGGCTTAGAGGATTCCAACTCATACCTTCTGACTCTTGATGATTAAACTTGCAAACTGCAGAGCAGTATTCCATCTTGTGAAGAGAAGTGATTACTGAGGATCTGAAATAAAACCTTTTATGGAGCTCTCTCCATGGGAAGGTTAGTTTTGCCTAACCCCAAATAAATAAATGGACAACGTATTGTTCTGTGTCTTGAGTCCATCCTACTTCTGCATTGATTTAAATAAATCTGCACAAAAGTCTCTATGCATTTTAACAATAATTTTTCTAGTATGCACATCTCTGTAAAGAATTTTACCCAATAGATGTATTTTTGAGTTTTTCCCTTTCTATACATTATTTTCATAAATACACCCTGTTTGCCTAATTATCCTTATGCTTTTTAGGCATTTTTGAACAATTTCCTTAGCAGAATCCATTAAAAAAATCATTTTGAGTATCATAACTGTGTTTCAGTTGAGATGTTGTATGAAGCGGGCAAAACTGTATTCATATTCAAATGTAAATCGGATTTCCTTCCCGTCCCTAAAAAGGGGAGCTGGATGTGTGAAGGCAGTAGATCAAGACAAAGGACAAAGGACAATAAGACAAAAAGAAGGAAACACACGGGTGATTTGGGGGGACGTCTATAAAATCCTGGTCTCTATGCCTGGAAACGAAATCCTAACAATGCCCTTTAGCAGAAGTACAAAATCACTTAAGCTGGGGGAGCAGGCTAAGACTGGAGAAATATCTAATATGCCTGGATCCCAACAATTAATACAGAAATAGTTCGGCTTTTTTTTTTTTTTAGTTCCCCCCATCCATACACACATTGCCGCTTTCAACTTCACCCCAATGCCTTCTTTCCGCTGGAGCAGCAAAGCTATATTTGGATTGCATGATTGCAGATTAACGATGAGTTGTTATTTATGTATGTATGTATGTATGTATTTATTTATTAATTTAAGACACTTTATCCTATGCTCTAGCAGCAAGGTCTCTAAAGAAGTTTTTAGAAGATTAATATGAGCAAGGTGTTCCTTGCGGTATCCATACAAAAATCTAGGCCCTCCTCCACCACAGCTCATTTTTATGCATTTGTCAAGAGAAGGTTCCCATTGCTCAAGGTCTACAATGTAGCAGAAAACTCACTTTATATGTAGGGCACATACTAATAGACCGACAATAAATGGAAGACTTATTAAAAAGCTAGATCAGCAATCTGAGCCTACAATCGTAATATGAGACAAGCAGCATGTTGCGACTGCATCAATGAAATTATTTCCAAATTATGAGGAGAAACTACTCAAGTTTATTCAGACTCTAACTTAAATACCCTGTTCATCTCTGAAACATCACCTTTTAAGAAGGATTCGTATTAACGGGAACAGCCCCAACTAGAGCAACAATGATGAGGGGACTAGAAAATAAATTTAGCAAAGCTAGAAATATGTATTTTATTTTTTTATTTATTCAATTTATATAGTTTAGTTTGAGAAGAGAAGACTAAGCGGGGGGGGGATTGAATAATACTCTTCAGATTATTCAAAAGATTGTGACATAGAAAAAGACTAAAACTTTTCTCAATCATTCTAGAACAGTGTTTTTCAAATTGGCAATTTTAAGATGCGTGGATTTCAACTCCCAGACTTCAGTGGACTTACTCTTGGCCAGTTCCAATAGATGAAGACTTAGATCAATGTTTTTCAAACTTGGCTACTTTAAGATGCATGGACCAACTGGCTGGGGAATTCTGGGAGTTGAAGTTCACGCATCTTGAAGTGGCCAAGTTTGAAAAACACTGTTCTAGAAGGCAAGATAGCAAATTCAGGCTGTGCATTAGGAAAACGACTCTTCCTAATAGGAAAAAAACAGTTTGAAAATGGAACCAATGACACAGAGGTGATGAACTCCCTTCCCTGGAAGAGTCTGAGCAGAGTGTGAGGGATTGTGAGGAGGCTGGAAAAGATACAGAAGGAACGCTGGACATAAGCAGCCAACAATGGAAGAAGAGTTCGTTAGTAGCTTATCTCATAAATGGCAGCTGTCCAGGCTGCCAAAAATTTGAGAAGGAGAGATTCGACATGTTCAAAGACACTAATAAATGAGGGATAGAGGTTCCAAGAGTCTGTACTTTACCTCTAATTCTTGCATTAAAATCCCTTATTGAAGACTGTGAGATTCCCGCTTTCTTGATCACATCCTGCATACTAGACTTGACCCAAAGGCTTGAGAGTCATCTGTTGGGGATATTTTCATATTGAATCCTGCTTTGGGCAGGGAGTTGGGATTGATGGCCCCCATGGCTCCTTGCAAGTCCATGATTCTTGGAAAATAATCAATGTCCCAACCTGCTCAAGGCCCTGCTGGCATCCTGGTTGCCCCACTGCCCAGCATGATTCCTTCTCCTGCAAGTGTTTGATTCTGATCCCAGAGCTGACACTGGGGTTCTCTTGCCTTGTGGTGGACCAAGTACTATGGCTCAGGTACTGGGTCTGCACAGGCTCAGGAGTTTGTCACCTCCCTGGCTTAGTCTCAGGTAGTCTCAGGCCCAGCATATCCAGGTGGTCCTAGGGGATACCTTAGAGCAGCTGTTTAGGTATCTGGTTGTGGGGGGTTCCCACTGAGCCAACCCAGTTACAAAAGAGTTTATAAGCGGCACAGACAGGTATGAGGATTCTGGACTGTGGTGTACACATTTCCGCAGACTCTGCAAAAGCTCCTTAACCATGGCATTTTGTTCCTCATCCCTCTCAATACCCAAGAGCTCGATGCCTGAAAGCAGATGGAGAAAGTTGGCAAGTGATTCAGAGCCTTTCATTTGGGATCTGAGCAGGAAATGTTCAACACAGGAAGTCAAGAGAGGAAGGAATGCTGCAACAATAGGATATAGCAACGACACCCCTCAGATATCTTGTCTACGGCCAGCATTGGACTCAGACCTCATCCCCCTTCAGTTTGCTGTGTAAAGGAGTTCTTCCCGCAACACCCTGCATGTTATAAAGTGGGGAATAAAGATAAGCATAACGTCAGGGTGCTAGAAGAGAGAAAAAATAAGCTTCAAAACATTACTCAACGGGGGAGGGGGTAACCTGCAGCCCCAATTCACCAATGCCCTTCTGTAACGGTACATGGGAATGGCCTTGAGAGGCGAAGGGAAGAGATGCTGCCTAGGGATGATTGGATAAAAGGGGAAGGAGCCTACTGCTGAATAATGGGCAGAGAAAGAAACTTAGAAAGGATCCGCCTAACTTACCACACTGTAAAAAGAGACTGTGGGAGATTTGTACTTTCAGGCTTGCAAAATTCTGTTAATGTAGCCTTACAATAAAGTAGAATTAGCTCACCTTTTCGTGTTTCCTGTCTGCTCTACCTGGGAGACTGACACCTTCAAACTTCTTTTTGCAGCCATCTGAGCCCTCTTTGATCCTGACTACTAAAAAGTCGGGGAGTCCTTTCCCACCATTTGGAGGCAGGAAACATGTGAAAACAGTAGTGGAAACCATGAAATAAATACAGCACAATAAAAAAAAAACACCACCTCCAAAATCCAGCCCTACCCATGAGTGTTATGTGGCCCCCCCCACCTTTGCAGTTGTCAGGCCTTCAAACAGGTTAAGGGCAGCCCTTGGCCATGGAAAGCTTGCCCACTCCTATAGGACCCAATCTTTAAGAGGTGCTTCAAACAGAATTGGAACCTGGAGCTCCAGCAGAGTAGCAATCATGTTCCCTTCCCCATACGTCATCATTTGTCACAGATGGTGACATCATTGCTGCCTTTGCCCTACTATTGTGGCATCCAGTTAGGGTGCCGGAGGCTGAGACAGTTCTTTCAACATTCTCTGTTGTCCACCAAAAATCATTGGCATCCTCTCTAACCACATGGGCTGGGTAGCCTAATCAGAACAGGAGCCTGCCTTGCCCAACAAGCATCACATTTTTGCTACCATGAGATGCCGTATTGGCTACCAACTTGACTGGCTTCAAAAAGAGTTGGACTAATTCATGGAAGTCACGGGGATCGATGGCTGTTAGCCTTGATGGCAGTGGGATTGTCTCTGAAGGCCATCTGCTGGGAGACTAGTGGGCTTCCTTGTGCACTCAGCTGACCACTGTAAGAACAGATAGCTGGACTACATGGGTCATGGGTCTGATCCAGCAGGGCACTGCTTAGGTTCTTATTTAATGAAACCTTTCAAAACTATGCGTCCTTCCCTCCCACCATAACAACATAAGTTCCTCACAACAGAGTCCTGCCCTTTCAAATTTGCAGGATTTTTTGGGGGGTGACTGGAATAACCTGCGTGTAGATCTACACATCTATAGTTGGGGGTTGTAGGATTTTTTTTCCTTTGCACTGTTTAGAGCAGTGTTTCTCAACCCTGACAGCTTGAAGAAGTGTGGACTTCAACTCCCACCAGTTTAGAGTAAAATCAAGGTGACTCATCTGGACTGAGATTGCTAACACCAAGGGAAAAACCAAACATTCCAGCACAGCTACATATGATGCATTCCATGGTGTGTCATTTGCCTTTGTGTTACCACAATTTGGATACTTTGGCATGCAGACCTGTGAAACTGGAGACCAACTCAAGTCCTGATCAAATGCAAAGAATTTACACGCACATTTCACTGATGAAGATGCAGCAGCTGAGGGGACAGGCCATGCGATGGGGGGAATTGTTTTGTTTATTAATTTCATTTGGTTTATAGTCGTGTAACAATTCAGAACTAGAAACTCAGCAGAAAAAATATAACTCTCTATCAATCCCAATCCATCTCCTGCCTGTGCTGGAGTGAGGAAAGGTCTGTCAAAGCAAAAGAACAATGCAATTCTTGATGGTCAACAATGGGCAGCAACTATATTTCAAGCAAAACCAGCCAGCAGGAACAAGTGTGTATGTGTGTGCCTTCGAGTCAGTGTTGACTCCTGGCAACCGCCTGCAGTTTTCTTGGCAAACTTTTTCAGAATTGGTTTGCTGCTGCCTTCTTCCTAGGGCCGAGAATGTGTGACTGGCCCAAGGTCACCCAGCTGGCTTCATGCCTAAGGAGGGACTAGAACTCATGGTTTCCCAGTTTCTAGCCTGGTGCCTTCACCACTACATCACACTGGCTCTCCAAGTATGATAAGTCCCAAAAAGCTGAGCAGAAATGCACCTGTGAGCACTTGGAAACTCCCAGAAACTCCCAGGGCCATAAATTAGATTGAGAAGTTGAAGACCCATCCCTAAAATGGAGACAGCAACATCTCCATCCAACTGGCACGGGCTCATCCTTGAAGTCACTAGGCATTTAGCTTATCTTAAAGGAGTCTGTTTAATGCTAGTGGCAGTATATCTAGTGTTTGTGCACATAAGGGTGAGATGAAGGGGTATCATAGGAATCCAATTCTTTCCATCTATAGCTTGTTCAGTCTTAATGAGGGGTCTTGCCCAGATCTGGAACTTCCAATCCTTCAAGAGGAGAAGCCAAACTAGAACAATACCATATGCGCAGCCCATGAGTGTAGAGCTGAGCTCTGGCCGCAGCACAATTCTGTAGAAGCAGTAAGATGCAAACAGCCAGGCATCTCGTCCGCCTCTTCTAAATGAGCACCTTAGGATCCAAAGGCGCTCCTTTTAAAAAGGATTCCTTTTGTAGATTCTTTAGGGCAGCAAGAATTGATATCTACTTCTAATCAGACAGCTGGTACAGGACTGGTTAGAAATGGACAGCAATTCACTTGTACTTGTTTGCCGTTTTGGGGCTCAACCTGGAAAGACAAACAATTAAGTAGAGAAATTAGTTGAGAGAGGAAAGAGAGGGGAAGCCCAGTTAAATGGACTAGGCCCCAAGAATGAATCTTTCTTTCCCATCTATTTTTTTAAAGAACTCAAAGACCGATAGGTGTCCTACAGCTTCAACCAGTCTATTATTGCAGCAGTGAAGGTCTCAGAGTAGATGTGGGGAAACCCAGGTTCTAGTCCATCTTCAGCCATGGAAGCTTCCTGGTGTTATTGGGCTTCCTCTCTCTCAGCCCAACCTTCCTCACAGATTGTTGTTGGAAGGGAAGAGGAAGCACCAGGCAGGCCACCTTGAGATCCAGCATAAAAGGCAGGACATAAATCAAGTAAATAAATAATCAGCCACCATCAGTCTGGCCAAGTATACTGCACCACAGAGAGGAGGTCCTAATGGTCCCCAACCGATATAATTAGTTATTATTCCAGTATTAACCAACAAGTTTTGTTTTGTTAGGGGGAGGTTAAATACATTGGAACACATCTAGCAGAAAGGAGAAGCTGCTGTAGCTGGTGCCCAAACTATCATTTAACTGGCAGCCTTGACTCCTTGATTAGCCTAGATTCCTTGACAAGTTATGTCAACAATTTCCACCCCAGTCATGAAAAAGCTGCAATTTTAAGAACTGGTGTGTGTCTGACTCTCTTTCCTTTCTGCTCTGTTTGTCTTACCTGTTATACTGAAAGCCTATGTTATATATAGAAAAGGCGAGATAAAAAATCTAATCATCATCATGTCTTAGAGACTGTCCTGCACCTACAGATCTTCATAAAGCTGCCCTTGGAACCAGGTTTGGCTAGAAAGCAGGGTAAAAATCAAATGCTTTTAAAAATTAAACCCAAGCAGAATAGTTTCAAGAAGTTCTCTGCACCTCTGCAGGGAGCAATTTCCACTCACCCAGAACTGCCAGAGCTATTACTAAACATTAATTAAAGGCCCATCTTTAGACAAGTTAGGGAAGAGGCAGGGACTGCTTGCATTAATTTTAGATATTCACTTGATCCTCTCCATCCATCAACAAATTCTTAGTCTGACTTATTTAAAATTAAAATAGGCATATACAAGAGCATTAAACAGCCAATTAAGAAAAGCAGTACAGCACAGTAAGATGAATTATCCATAAACGCTGAATATCATACAATCATCCATATGGAATTAAAAAGCTCAGGAAAAACTATAAAAAAATCTTTGCTGTGGATTGAAATGCACTGAAGATAGGTGAGCACTCTATGGGAGGAATAGAGAAATAAGTTCGGTGCTGGACGAGAGACCTCAGATGGTGAGGAGACGTGGAAGGAAATCCTCTAAGACTTTCATGCAGGTGCAGAGATGGCCTTATTTTTAGAACCAATAATATGTATTTGCATGGCAAGGCGATGTGATAGTGGTAGGGCTGCAAAAATAGAATCAAAAGATTACACGTGGCCCACGGTTTCAGACCTCTGTGATATGCTAACAGAAAGAAAACCAGAGTCTTGCCGGATTCATGCATTCTGCTAAGCAATCATGTAACTAGTTTGGTTTTGGCTTTACCTGTTGTGCAAACTCAGCTAACTGGAGTTCCTGCTTAAACAATGGCTTAGTGCAATTATGTAAATCCAAACCACAGATCACTAAATAAAGAGTGAAAAGTTAGAGAACCAGAGGGTTTGATGGGGAAAGATTTTGAAATGTTGGTGATGGGGCAATTTGAAAAAAAAAACCCACAGGCAGATTCCTGAAAAATAGAGAAGAGCGCACTGTAGTTCTGCTTGCCCTTTTGACTAACAGTGCTGCAATGTCTCGCGAATAAATCAACTGACTGCCATTCGCGTTTTGATGGGAGACACTTCATTGCTATGCTTTCTGAAAGACTGAACACTCGGAGGTGTGCCTCTCGAACGTCTGCTTTTATGTGACAGACAAAGCAGCGAGTAATTCAGGCAATGTGTTCAGTAGGTTGCATTTTCAAGAGGAAACCACAAAAATCTCATAACTTGGCAATTTTTTTCAGCCAAAAAGATAATGAACAAGAACAAACTCTGCATGCATTTCAGGACCAGAAATTGCAGTTATGCCAGTTATCCTGAAATAAGACCTGAAATGTTTCTGCCTACCATTTACTCCTTTGAGGAGGTTAAAGAAATAGAGAGGCAGCAGCTCCTGGAGAAATTTGGGAATTTCACTCATTTCTAAAATGGCTCCATCAATTTTGCATTATGACCTTCTTCTTTGTGGTCCTCTACCTGATCCAAATCACCTTAACTGCCATATAGTAATACGCTAGTTCTCCATAAGAAACTTCTAAAGGGATAATCTCGGTGATCTATTACTTCAAGCACTTTTTGTGGATCAAAGTAAGACTTGCAGGTGACTTACTATAACCTTCTCCAGGTTGGTCTCCTCCCCTCCCTAACAATTGAAGCTAGAACTCCTTGACAACCTGACCATTTTTGGTGGGAATTCTAGAAGTAGCAGTCCCCAATCTGGAGGACAGGAGGATGGAGAAGGCATCAGAGAATTCACCTCTCCTGGTTAAATATTACTGTAACAAATTTAAATGACCAGGATGAAAAGACTCTTGGACCCAAAATACCAATGGGAGGAGCGTATGTTGAGTATTTCTTAGAAGACTAGCAGCTCTTTCCTTTGGCTTTGGGTATCACAGCTTACCTACTGTGTCGAGTCCCTCAAAGGCAGGAAATTGCAGAATATTCTTCACTCTGACCAAGAAGCTACAGTTTTATTGTATGAACTTCTGCAGAGACATAAAAAAGTGGAGTGGACTACAGACAAATCCCTAGCACATCACTAAAAAGATTCTAACTCAGCAAGTTCCCTGCATACCAACTTTCTACTTAAAGGCACATGTGGTTCTGCATTTATACAGAGAAGCACACATACACAGAAAAGGAAACTCTTACAAACTAAATTCAGAACTTGCATCATTCGTTCTACCGCTTCGTGCTTCTGTGGTACATTGAAATAAGGCCATAGGGAGGACAAGAGACATTTTCTTAAACCTTTCTTCAGCTACCATCTCAATTCCAAGGCACAAGCATAAAGCACAACTTCTGATGAACAGAAGGCCTAATCCACCAGAAATTCCTGTCCTGTGCAAGACCCAGAGAAAACTAAGCTTCATCACAGTGACCAGCCATTTCAGCTAGGCTTGAGCAAGGTGGTATCTCTGAATTAAACCCTCTTGACCAACTCAAACCCACCCAGCCTACCATGGTCCACCTTACTCTTGCTACTTGCCCAACTCAAGCACATGACTGAGGAGGGGGATGAAGGCAGCTAAAACTATAACAGAAACTTTTAAAGAATCCTCAAGGACTGAAAACAATGGAAGTTTGCAAGATAAGAAACCATCTGTCTGGATGGTCATGAAGGCCCCTTATCCTGTACCCTTGTCCTTCCCTCAAGCTTCCCACCAAAAGCAACATTTCAAAGACACTAAAAAGAAACAGAGCTAGGCCTTCCTTTAACAGTCAACATGAAATTACCCAACAGAATCACGAGACATTTAAAATTTGTCCTGTGTGCATCTTTCTTCAGGGAAAATGAAGTGCCATTTGGTTTCAGTTATTGTGTGCTCACCTTTATGCCATTCACAAACGTAAGATGCCACTTGATCAATGAGAACAATTCCCAACCAGGTACATAACAGAGACACTAAGCTTAAAAAAATTAAGCATTTATGTCTCTTGAACATATACAAAACCCACCTCAGTAGGAGCAAGTTCTTTACCAAGTTCAGCCTTGAATGTTATCCTAAGTCAGATGGGCAACTTGGAATTTAGGGACTTATTGAACATGGTCTTCAACTTAATTTCAAGAGCGTTTTGCAAGAAATCAAAACTACTTGCCCTTTCCCTTAGACAACTTCTGAGAGGCAGAAAGGAAGGGAGGCAAAAGGAAGAGAAAGAAGGATGACGTGGTTAGAATATTAGAATATATCCGTGGAGATGAAGATTGAAATCTCAACTTAGCCCCCAAAGCTCATGGATTGCTTTTGGTTGGTCTTCCCCAACTTATCTCACAAGTTGTTGCTGCAAAGAAAAGTTGGAAGAGCGAGTGTTCTGTATACCACTTTGAACTCCTGGAGGAAAGGGAAGATATAAATCTAGTGAACAGGCAAGATAAATTGGTATCAGAAGGGAAAAAAAGGGAAGGTGGGGAGTGTGTCAAAGAAGTCCACTCTTATCTCTGGCACACAGCTCCAGAGTATCCTTGAGGAATGTAGCTCTTGACAGAAAAACAGGTTGTTTATTCCTGCCTAATTCAGGCTAGGAAGGAAGGAAGGAAGGAAGGAAGGAAGGAAGGAAGGAAGGAGGGAGGGAGGGAGGGAGGGTGGGTGGACCAAATGAGTTTAGAAAGTGATTGCATTTCTATGCCATGGAAAGTCACAGAGCACCTATGGCAGGGTACACAGAAAGCAGTCTTCTCAATAATGAGTCCTAAAGTTCTACCATAACAGCCTTGTAAGATTTACCCACCAAAAATAAATTTTAAAAAATCACTGATTGGATTCACGTAACGTTTGCTTCCCTTCTGTTTATTTAATAAACCATAAATGGCTGGGTTCATGTATCATATTAAGCCCAAAGCAGACACACCACATTACGGCTGAAGGGGGATGTGTGATTTGGGTAGAACCATCAAATTGGAAGGGCATCAAAGGTCATGTTCCATTGCCTGCTAGTGTAGAGTGGGCATCCTGAGCATCAAGAAAAAGCACATGTATTCAAAATACTCATGCTGATAGAATTCCCCTTTTGTTCTCTATGCCTCTCCTCACTCCTTTTCAAGTTTAGGGACAAGATGGTTACCCTTATTTGGGGGTCCTGCACAATAGGAGATTCAGGGTTTTTTCCCTTAAGAACCATCATACTAAAAGGTATAATTACCTTTTAACATTCCATCAGTCCTGCTCTGGAATATCCTTACAATCAGGCAGAATCTCCACTCTTAAAAAGGATCCCTTTTACTAAGCACTGGCACAACTCATCATAGACCACCCTATAATTTCAGTACTCTGATTCACAAGCTTCGTAACTTTTCCAGGAGCTATGGAGAACAGTCTCAGCCAAAGATTAGCGCACAACCAAACATTTGGATCCTACCGGCTCATAAGAATGAGCTGTAGGTAACTTGGATAAGAGTTAGCTGGACCAGTTAAGAGCTAACAAGCAAACCAGACCCAGCTCCCACTTCTCTCTAATCAATTAAAGAGCCACAAATAATAGAATCCTTAATGTGGAGCCTTCCAGGTGTCTTGAACTATAAGTTCCACCACCCCCAGCCCTTATGGCCAAATGACACGTAGCATAAGGATGCTGGACGCTGTAATTCTACACATCTGGAAAGCATCAAATAAAGGAAAATTGTGCTTTTTGAATATTTGGCTGTGCAGAAGTGTCTGAAGAGGGAAAGTTCAGACTTCTGATCTGGATCAACAACCATTTTGTAATATTGAGAAATGCAGAGCACCAATTCTCACTTCTACTTGATCACAGTTAGGTGCAGGCAACCACATTTGCTTTCTTTTCTTCTTTTAAACAAACAAGACATCGCCAAATCAAGAAGATGGTATAGTAATAACCACGATGTTACAGGGAAAAAGGTGCACGTTTTGGAAATACACACACCCTTGTCATTTTAAGGAGAGGTGCTACATGTTAAAAGGTCCATACTTCTGTCCCCCCAAAAAGATATTTGAAATCTATTAGCAAAGAATTACTTTGTTAATGTAGCTTAAAAAAATGGAGAGCAGATCTGAATAAAAGAATGAAAAGAAGCATCCCATTTTAAAAGAACTGATAAAATTTAGTCCTGTTGGTGGAATGTTGAAATCCAAGTGGCTGAAGGCCTCCGGAGCCTTTTAGGAAGGGACAGAACATAAATTATAAGTAGCCCAAAACGTTTGACACCGTCTAACAGGATTAAATAATGGGCTCTCGTTGGACAGGATAAGGTCTTCCAACTTTGCAAGCTAACAGTATGGATTAAATTTCTGTCTCCCATTTTGTATCCTAAATTGCATTATTGTACCCCTGGTTTTAATGATGGAAATTGAGTTTATTATGTATTGCAACTAGAACTATTTTGCTGCACCTCTTTTCTTGGGGGCACTGAACATATCAGTGACTTGCTTCACACCCACAAATTCATGAGGCTATTGAGAAAAATTGTGGCTGTTCTCAACAAATTCAGAGGCTACACTAAGTCTAGGAAGAAAAGTAGCATTAAAATGACCTGGTTTATGAAACACAGCCTACCTGCAACCTAAAAGTGATGCACAAAAATTTACTAATTGCAAAACCAATGGATGTCCCAACGCTTCCCAAGAAACCTCACAACAGCCACTACTCTCTCCCAAACCTGTCTCACAGGCTTTTTCCTAAAGATAGAATTAAGATAAACGGGCATGCAACACTTTGCATTTCGTGGAAGATGAAAAATGTGACGAGAATCCAGGAAGACAATGGGACGAATCAAAAGCAGCTTTAAAAAATTAACATGGGAAGCCAACATATGATTTCGCCTATATTCCTCAGGAGCTCAGGTAGAGACTTTTACATAGCAGGAAGAGAATTGAATGGAGCAGTGTTATCTTCTCGTGCACTAAATCAGTGTTTCTCAAACTTGGCCACTTTAAGACGTGCAGACTTAGTATGACTGGCTGGGGAATTCTGGGAGTTGAAGTCCGCACGTCTTAAAGCGGCCAAGTCTGAGAAACACTGCTCCAAATGGCTGGAGCAGAATCAATAGGAAAGCATCTTTTGCTGGACATTTTCCAGCAGCAGCTAAACCGCTGCCTGCCAGAGACACTCACAGTGGTGCCCAGCATTTGTAAATCCTGCACTGAGTGGGAGCACGACTTCGTAATCCTCAGGATTATTTTTTATAGTTCTACAAAGCCACGGCACGCTGTTTCACATCTTATGGCACACCGTGAACTTTTACAGATCATAATGCTGGCTGCAGAGGAAGGCAAAGGGAATGGCGGTGAGCAACAGATGTGAATCACAATTAGAGGCAAGGCCTTTAATCTTGGAAGTCTATCACATCCAGTACATGGAAACAGGGAGCAGGAACATTAGATCTGGCTAGGGCTAAGAGTGGCCAGGCATCATGTGCTCTAAGCCCAAGACTTATGTATTTATTTTTTTATCACATTTATATGCCGCCCATCTCCCCCAGTGAGTACCCAACCTGCTGAATAATTTGCACTCCAATCTCACCTTTTCATGCAAGCCAGATTATTCTAAAGGCCTTTTTTTTTTTAAGGGAGCAAGAAAGAGAGAACAGGAACAGCAAAACTCTTTCTGGCAAAATTTGCCATGAAGTTAGAATCTAAGAAATCAAAAATCTAGAGAGCTGAGACTCAAGAAAAATTGACCAACCACAGAGCGGGTTTGGCCATTTACTCGAGTTTTATAAAGAGCTTACAGATTTTCAGAGACTATACCATTTTTTTTTCTTTTAAAGGTACAACAGAGTGTGATTTGCCATTCTTCTGGATTTTTTAAAATACTCTTCAGGCTAGCCTTCAGCTTTGTAGGCAACTTCACAAGGTTATACACATCGTACAGAAAACAGGAAAAATCAGAAGCTGAGTCTTCATAATTTATTTGCTTTTATGACTGTACTATTAACTGCTACGTTTTAAAATCAAACAGGAAGGATATAAATTACAGCAAGGTGACTAAGAATCTGGGCTGGAGATCAGGAAATCTCTAGTTCAAGTCTCAGTTATACTGTACTAAGAACTCACTTAAGTCCCTTTCATCAATAATATGGAATACAATAAAGGCACAAAGATCACACCTGTGAGCAAGCTAGTGATACCTAGATTTCTGGATGAAACCTCATCAGCCTCAGCCAATGGGGAAGCATTGTGGGATCTGTAGTTTTAAAAAATGCAGCAGGCAACAGGTTATTTGCTCCTGAAACAGAAGAGGTATGCACTTTAAACACGTTGCAAGTATGTTTAATTTTTTACACGTTTGGAATTTTTTTCCAACTTGGGAACTTCAAGATGTGTGGACTTCAACTCCCAGAATTCCCCTTCCTTAAGGTTTCATGATGATCATAGCAAGCAGGGTTTTTCCTGACCCTGCCCAGACGTTTTGTCTTCAAGTATTTCATGTAACACAGCAAAAGTTCAAATCTTCTCTTTAGTATTAACTTGCTCTCTCCTCTGTCCCCAAATCTGCATTATGAGAGATACTAATCACTGCCCCATGTTAAAGAACTATTGCAAGCATTATAAACACTGCAATCCACTCTAGAAATATGGTTTTCTGTTGTCCTTTTTTCAAAACACTAATATACCCCAATAATAATAAGCAATCGGAGAATACAACTATCCTTCTCTAAGGGCATTCTGTATCCTTTTCTATTTTACCAGCTATGAAAAATCAATGAAACAATATATTATACAAAGGGTATAATCACCATACACATATCTGGGAATAAGCCCTTATGAATTTAATCGGGCTTTTGGAAGAATTGCCCTGTTACTTCAGAGCTAATATTGATATAACCTGTTATTTATTTTTTTGTTTGCTTGTTTATTTCTTGGCTGCTTTTCATACTACCCATTATGAGAATGAATATAAACTTAAAACATATTAAGGCAGTGGACAGTAATATCCAAGATCTTATTATGACCAAAAGGTATTTTTAAATGGAGAACAAAATAATTTAATTTGACCTAACAAGGCATACTTGTAGAAAGGGATGAAGGGAGAATTCCAGATAGAAAACACCACTGAAGAGACTCACCTAATTTATTGAGAGCAGCCAGAAGCCATCTGAAGATACAGATAGTCCTCGCTTAACGTCTGTTCATTTAACGACAGTTCAAAGTTATGACAGTCTCAGAAAAAGTGCCTTATAACCTGTACTTGCACTTATGACCATTGCAAACTGTCACACCACCACTGCAGTCATTTGATCGCAATTTGCAACCTTTTTTTACGACAGTTGTTAAGCGAATCACCATGTTCACTAAACAAATCATGTTGCCGTTAAGCAAATTCCAGCAAAAATTGTCCATTGGAGAAGCTGGAGTCACTTAACAACCATGTGATTCACTTAACTACTGCAGTGATTCACTTAATGACTGTTGTAAAATAGTTGTAAAATTGGGTCCGGTCAGATGGTGACCTCCTTAATGACCACCCCAGTTAATGACCAATTTTCCAATCCCTATTGTGGTTGTTAAGTGAGCACTACCTGTACAGTCTGGGCAAGTATTTATGGGAGGAAATGATTCTTCAGGAACCTGGCCCCCAGCTAATTAGTGCTGTAAAATTTCACATCTAGTACCCTCCCCCCCGAGAAACAGGCTGAAAGACAGGGCAAATCACAAAACACTGATTTAAAAAGCCTATACGAAACAGCATGATTTAACCTCCCCCAGTCAAGCAATTCATCGGGAGAGCTACCAGTAACAATACATAAATGTGAAATGCATAACAGTAAGTGGAAACGGCAAATTGTAAAAGCAGAATGAATCAAAATCAGCATAATCGGAACACACTATCAAGACTAAGAATATAAAAGCAGCTATTCACCTGGAACGATTGTAGTTTCTACAGTATTGGTTTTATACGCTTTTATATGTTTTAAGATTGTATTTGTTCTTTTTGTAGTTTTCAATTGTTGTAAGCCACCCAGAGTCATGCATTTGGATAGGTGGCTATATACATCAAACAAATAAATAAATAAGTCTAGGAAGACATCATAGAGGGTAAGCAGATGAGTCTTCCTTGGGACCACCACTACTGAAAAAAGCAACATTCCCCATCACCATTCAGATAACAGGGAAGGGCCTTTGATAATAACCTGTAGAAATAATCCCCTTAATTCAGTGTTTCTCAATCTTAGCAACTTTAAGATGTGTGGACTTCAACTCCCAGAATTCTCCAGCCAGCACGCTGGCTGGGGAATTCTGGGAGTTGAAGTCCACACATTTTAAAGTCGCTAAGATTGAGAAACACTGCTCTAATTTAAACCAAAACTTACATTTATTAAATCTATAGGCATCATGCCAGCCACCATTCTCATGCCTCCAATGCCCCTACTAAAATGCAAATGTTCTCTAAGCCACTCAAATCTTGAGACTCACCAGCAGCTCTAGCAGCTCCTACATGAAAACTTTATTGTTGATCACAGAGCCCAGTGAGATCAGCGACTCCGGCCTTTCCAAGTGTGAACAAGCCTCCAACCCAGCCCCAGGCTGTCTCTGGGGGCGCCATTACCCATGGCTAATTTAATTATGGCTTATTCAATTAATCCAACTATTTGGGTTTGCATGACACACTGAACTATAAGTTAATGATATGGCCTGGGATCACAGGAAGCAAGATGCTAAAATTTAGCTGGCCATTTGTGGTTCAGTGTGTTGGAGGGACACAGCCACATTTTAACAACATCAGGAGGAGGAGGAGGAGGAGAAGAATGCTGTTTAAATCACTGTAATCCAGGAAGAGAACAGGTTAGAGTCATCACGGCTGTGTTTACACGACACAGCAGCACAGCTGCCCACTCATATTTTATTATAACTGGTGTGTAAAATAAATACAAGGTGAGGGAGGGTGGGGTGATTCCTACTTTGATGTCTTAGGAAGCAGAATTCTATAGATAAAAAGTTAATTTTCCAAAGGTTTTTGATACAGTTGAACCAATGTATCTGGTTGCTCTGAAGTGAGGATATCAGATGTGAAAAAGCTGATATTAAGAAAGAGACAAAGCCTTGAATCTTTGTCTGGTTTGCAAAGCAAGGGACACCTGAGAGGTGTGATGGGAGGGAACGTGATGTCCAATGCTCTTTATGGGGGTCTCTCTCCTTTGGAGGAGTCTGCCCCCCCCAGCAAGGGGGGCCCCCACTGTCATGGCCTTTTAAAAACCGCTTTTTCAGAAGACTTTTACTGTGTAGTTTAATCAGGGTGGAATCACTGGTGTCAAAATGGTTTTATTAATGTGCACTACATTATATTACTTACATATTATTGTTTGAAATTGTATGTTGCTTTGAGTCCTAGTTAACTGAGGTGATAAATAATCCCATAAATAACTAAAAGTAATTAAAAAAAAAAACCACTAGCATTTCAGTTAGCAGACTGTTAGAGGACTCTGAATACAATAGGTAAATATTTCATACTGATGCTCCCCTTTCTCATTTAATCAACAAAATTCATTGTATCCCCATAAAAAGTCTGGACAATTCATGTTAGTCCCATCCATTTCCGTCAGGATACAAAAGACATCACTCCTTGTTAAATATTAAAATTATATGCCACGCATCAAAAGAAGGACAACTCCGGATGGTGTTTTATAATTAGAGGAGTCCAAATTACGTCATGCTGAGCCGTGGAACCAACTCTTTTCAAACTGGATCTATTCAGATGAATGAAGATGCAGCTGTCTGGGTTCCCATCTGTTTATTTTACTGTTCTTATTCATCAGCCCAATCCCTGGAGCCCAGGGCAGGGCCCATAATAAGGAACCACAGAAAAAGAAATAATGTGAAGAAAATACTCTGGAGCAGCCTCCCCCCAGACACCCGGCTGGCCCAACTCTGTTAGCTTTTGGAAAAGTGATTAAGGCAGGTCCTGACTGCTTCAGTGGGCCTTCGAAGTTGCCTTTGCTCCCTCAAGGAGAGTGAACCTTTATATAGATTACGGTTGGTCCTTGGTGTCTGGATAAAAGACATCTGTTGTTGCCGTATTTTGTTTTTAATCCTATTACTGTTGGTAAATCTGTAAGCCATCCAAGGTTCACTTCTGACCCGTGTGGCGTTTAAGCCTAGCAAAGAAATATGAGTTGCTGTTCCTTCCACCAGCTGGATCTCAGGACCGTTGGACCTCAGTTTGCTTGTTCCTACCTAACCAGGAATAAGAGGTATGGCAAGATCATGAAGAAGCTCTGTCTAATTTCACAATATCGAGAACGCTCACTCGTTTGGATCACGTTCCATGAGATCTATTTTCAGCTAGGAACATGCGAACCTGTGCTTTGGAAGTCCGACAGCCACCAGATTCCAAGGTTCTGGAAGCTGAAAATGCAGCAAATCTGGAAGACCCCAGGTAAGGGAGGACCGTTTAGAATCCTAGCGGGTTAGATAGAGATTAATGGTGGCTTAATCTCACCCTGGCTGGAAGGGGATTTGAACCTCACCTTCAAAGACCCAAGTCACCTGTATTTCCTGTGCAACCCAAAGAGACAGACTCAGTCGGAGGAATCAGCGTGCTGAGGAACTGTCGTCCTTGTATACAGTCCCATCAGGCCGCCAAAAAGGACAGAGCCCAGCTTCAACCACCACAGGGCTGAAATTTTAACAAAGAAAACCGCAGAAGTTGCAGCAACGGCGCACACACAATATGCAATTATGTCGGTTGCAATGGGAAGGCTTGTTTACCGGGGAGGCAGAGGAACAATGCCGTTTTGTTTTTTTTACACTTCCGTTGTTGAAGTTTCACGGCTTTAAAGCCGCGAGGCCTTTTAAAGGCTCTGCGCCCGACAGCAAAGCCTGCGAAGTCGCCCGCGTTCAAGAGGACCTACTTTTCCTGCAGATCACGTTCGGACTACGGGGCCCAGCATAACCCAGCCCACATCGCCACTGCTAGGCATTCTGGGAATTGTAGTCCTAACGCATGGCGGGGGGGCCCAATTGCAAAGTTACAGAACGGTAGTCTAAGCCGAAGCGTTTCCCCGTCTAGCCGAACCACCTCCGCTCGGCGGCATTCACCTTCCAGTCCAGATTACGCGCTTCGATTGGGCGCCGGCTACCAGGAAATCAACTGCAGCGCGGGGAGCGCTGCTAGTCAGGAGAGCCGCCGGCTCCTTTAAAAAGTTTGCTGATACAAAGTTACTCGCGGCGGTGGCGCCGAGAAATGCCTCCGCTTTTGCGGGAGTCCCGGGCCGCGCGCGCCGCCGCCGCCCCCGCGTTCCGAGGGGCTTCCCCGGCCGCGCGAGAGACCCCGGCCAGCGCGGGCAGCCCGCGAAAGCCCGGGTCGCCGCCGCCCGCCGCCCCAGCCCCTCCCGGCAGAAGGCGGCTCAGGACGCCGCTCCCCGAGCCTGCGCCCCGCAGCCCCCGGCCCCAAGCGGGGAAGGCCAGACCAAGCGCGGGGAGGCGGAGGGCTGCCCCGCGCCCGCCGGCGGACTTACTCTTGTGCCGGCCGCTGCCCCAGCTCTGCTTGGCGATGCTGGGGCTCCGGATGATGGCCCGCCCGGCAGACTTGAGCGCGTCCATGCCAGACGGAGCCGCGGCGGCGCCGGCGCAGCGCTCCTCGCCTCGGAACGGCTCGCAGAAACTCTGCGCAAACTTTTTCTCTGCGCGGGCCGGGGCCGCCCCTCCGTCGCTCCTCCTTCGCCGCGGGCAGCCGAGGGAGCGCGCGGCAGGCAGGCAGGCAGGCTCGGTCGCGAGACCCTGGCCGCGCTGGCGCCCGCAGCCGCCGCTCGGTCTCCTCCGCCTCTCGCCCGTCGGTGCCAGGCGGCGGGAGGCACCGCGCGCGCCCCGGCCCTGCGCTCGGCGGCGGCGGCACGAGCAGGAAGCGGCTCCAGCGAAGCCGGGCCGGGCCACCTCCCCCGCGGGCCTTGAGCGCGGCGGGCGCCGGGGATGGGTTGAGCCCCTTCGAGGAGCGCCCGCGGCTGCTTTGCCCCGACGTTCCCGAAGAGAGCGGGGCGCGGGGACTCCGGGAAGTTGCTGCTGAAGTGATGGCTAGGGAGGAGACTCCCTCGGTGGGCAGGCAGAAGTTGCACCGACTTTTGTCCAGACTGTTCACCGCATATACATAGATATCAGTGTTTCTCAGCCTTGGCAACTTTAAGAGGTATGGACTTCAACTCCCAGAATTCCCCAGCCAGCCAACTTTGAGAGGTGTGGACTTCAACTCCCAGAATTCCCCAGCCAGCATGGCTGGCTGGGGAATTCTGGGAGTTGAAGTCCACACCTCTTAAAGTTGCTGAGGTTGCGAAACTATGCTGTAACAGGTAGGGCCCCAGTTCAGCCCAAAGTAAACAGTCTCTTAGGAGCATTTAAAAGGTCTCAGCAAGGTCCTACTTTTTATTCCAACTATTGAGAAAACTTTCAGATGACTAGGGAACAGGCTGTTTCTTCTCTTCTGGGCTGGATAGAAGAGAGGAGGAGATTCAGTGCAGCCAAGCTGAAATTCCAAGGACAAAATCTAGAAACTGCAGTTCCTGTCCATCCAAAGACAGGAAACAGATGGTGCCAGGCTGCAATTTTGTGCATATTCATCCATGAGTAAATCTCACTGAACCCAACTGGGGTTACTCTTCAGTAGATCTCAGACGGCATGGAAAATTAGATCCTGCTGGAGACAAGACCGACTGCAGTTTGCACCCGGGCTGTGGACACGAAGACACGAACAATTAGAAGATCTGGTCATCCTAAAACACAGCAGGCTATAAGGCGGAGAGAGCAGCAGAAGAAACTGTAGAGGTTTATTAGGAACCTGCAGATAGATTTTAAATATGCTTGGGCCAGATGATGATATATATTTGGACTTTGCATCACAAAGTTCCCACAACAGCTTCTTAGATTGGCTGCCTTTTAGCGCTCTCTACACACACCCACACGAATGTCAGCTGATTTCCCACAGCATACCAAACCTCAATGCCAGTTGAACAAAACAACCGCTGTTTTCACGTAAGATACTGTGCCCAAGTTAAGAAACCATAACACAATGTTCACAACTTATCAGAAAAAGGACTACGTTCCCACCACAAGCTGAATCACAGACTGCCCACCTGCATTTTAATTTAGTCCAGCCTTTTCAACAAATGTAGCACTCAGTTATGGGGTAAGGGATGGCTCAAAATGACATCGTCATGGCTTAACTATGGTTTGTTTATTTATTAAACTTGATCAGTCTGCAATTGGCTGACTAGTTCCGTGCAATATAAGCCATAGATTATAGTTTATAAACCACAGTGAATGCTTGTATCTGTTAAGCTAAAACCAAACAAGCCACATTTTGACTGACTGTGATGTACAAAAAAGGCCAGCATGTTCCAGCTAGTGTTTTAAGTTCTGTGTGAGGAAGTATGCGTCTGCATGAATGACAAGAAATAAGACACTTAAATGATGACTGCCAGATCTGGGCTGCAGAAATTCAAAGGGCCAGTAGATGAACATAGAGTAGGAAGGGACATTAAGAGAGCATCAAGTCCAACTCCTTGCACACTGCAGGATTCACGACACCATCTGCATAGGTGAGTATCCAGCTTCTGTTTGAAAACCTCCAGTGAAGGAGAAGAAACCACTCCATGCAGTAACCTATTTCACTGATTTGACACTCAAGAAGTTCTTCTTATTGTCTAATCTGTATCTACATCCTTGAAGTTTCATCCTATTTGTTCTAGACTTACCCTCTGGAGCAGAGTTTCTCCACTTTGGCAACTTTAAGATGTGTGAACTTCAACTCCCAGAATTCTCCAGCCAGCATCCTGGCTAGGGAATTCTGGGGGTTGAAGTCCACACATCCTAAAGTTTCCCAAGCTGAGAAACTGTTCTGGAACAAGTGAGGATAAGTCCAAACCCTCTACAGGTAGTCCTCACATAATGATCGCAATAGGGACTGAAAAACTCATCATTAAATGGGGCAGTTGTTAAGCGAGGCACCATGTGACTGCACCTGATTTTACAATATTTTTTGTAGCGGTCATTAAGCAAATCACTGTGGTTAAGTGAATCATGTGTTCATTAAGTAAGTTACATGGTCATTAAGTGAATCACATGGTTCCCTATTGATTTTACTTGCTGGAAGCCAGCTGGGAAAGTCATAAATGGCAACCAAGTGACCCCAGGATGCTGCAACTGTCTTATTTATTTATTTATTATTAAATTTGTATGCCGCCTATCTCCCCCAATGGGTGACTCTGGGCAGCTCATTAAATGCAAGCTGGTTGCCCAGTGCCCAGATCACAATCACGTGACCTCAGGGGCAATGTGATGGTCATAAGTGTGAGGACCAGTCATAAGTTACTTTTTTCAGTGCTGCTGTAACTTCGAATGTTTGCTAAACGAATGGTTGTTAAGCAAGGACTACGGGTACAATGTGACAGCCCTTCAGGTATTTGAAGACAGCTCTCATGTCCCCTCTCAACTTTCTCTTCTGCAAGCTAAACATACCCAGACCTTTTAACCGTTCCTTGTAGGACTTTTACCATCTTGGTAGCCGGTCTTTGCACTTGCTCCAGTTTATCAATGATGCAGAACATTAACTCCTTGTTGGCATCTAGTGGTACACAGAGGTTTTGCAGTCTAGATCAGGTAACCCTAGCCTCTAAAAAGATGATAGCCAGAATTTGTTGGCAATGGCCTGTTTCCCCCCACTTAGTAAGAGAAGGGAGCAGAGAAAGTGGGTGGCGGTACAGAGAAGTTGGCCTATGCTGAAAATAAAACCGAAAGAGGCCGGGCACTACGTTTCCTCTCTGCAGGAAATCAATGCCCTAATGCTTCCCCCAGGAACTTGCGTTTAACACAGAATGCTCTGCCTAATTACACTGACGACATAACGGCTGCGTTTACACAGGAGGCTGAACTGAGTCAGTTGAAAACCTCCCTGCTGCATTTGTACAACACAGTAAGCTGGATGAGGTGGCTGTGTTGTGCAAACTGAGCCCACTGGGTCAATCTGTACTTGAGTGTGTTGTACAAAGCCAGATTGTGGGATAATTTATTAAATGAGTTTGTTTATTTATTAGCTTATATCCTGTTTATATTTTGTACAACTCAAGGCAAAGTACATAATGCCCCCTCGTTCTATTTTCCCCACAACAACAACCCTGTGAGGCGGGTTAGGGCTGAGAGGGTAAGACTGGTCCAGAGTCAGGCAGCTGGCTTCCATGCTTAAAGCAGGACTAGGACTGACGGTCTCCTGGTTTATAGTCCAACACCTTCTCCGCAACATGTACGAGCTTGCAATCCAATCTGCCTCACCAGGTTGATGTTGTAAGGTTAAATGTGTATTGGTACCCCTATGGATACCCGCGTAAATTCCCAGAGGAAAGACAGGATATAAATGCAACAAAGCAATCCAGGGAGAAACAGTTCATCAAGATGGTCTCATCTCTTGACCCCTTCTGGAATAATAATAATAATAATAATAATAATAATAATAATAATAATAATAATATTGTATGCCAATTCTGGGTGGCTCACAACAATCAAACAATAAAATCAATAAAATGTAAATGATAAAGATAGATAAAGATAAAAAATGGCAAGTGTGATGAAGTTAGGGGTCTCACATGCCTTCATCGAAGGCCTGTGTGAAGAGGCAGGTCTTCATGGTTCTTCTGAAGAACAGCAGAATGGGGGCCATCTGGATCTCAGGGGGAGCCTCGTTCCAGAGGGCAGGCGCTGATGCAGAGAAGGGGTGCTTCTGGGGTCCTGATAGATGGCATCGTTTCACTGAAGGAACCCAGAGTGCGCCAACCCTGCTGGATCGAATCAGCCGGGCAGATGTTATGGGAGATAGGGGATCCCTCAAGGAACTAGGCCCTGTGCCAGATGTTGAGGGATGAGGGGAAGGATCTTCACATGCAGTCCCTATGCTGGCATCTTGCCTGGTCTATTTTTAGGTAGAGTCTATGTTTAACCCGTAACCACCAGGTTGAGCAGACACTGAGTTGAAAGTTAAACGAGCTGGTGCATCTTAAGCAATCTGTCGGGGTGATGTTTAAGACACACGGATGAGTCCCTCTTGCCTTCTCAGTCCCTTCCTAGAGATGCCTTGAATACTTTTATTCATCCAAGCGTTTGGGGTTAAGCCCCGCTGGGTGTTTTGTGATGTATTGTTGCTATTATGCCTCCCTTAAATGCTGGAATTAGTTTTAAGAATGGTTTCGACCTTAACAGTCTGTGTGTGTGTGGTGTGTGTGTGTGTGTTTGTTTTTCAAGATAACACGGCTGATTGCTGCGAGGAGGGCGGTGTTTGAAGCCGAACCACCGGCAGGATAGAAAATGTTAATTAAATCAATTCTGCCCAGGGTAGTATTAAATGAATGAATAAGTCTCATAAATAAAATACAAATACTAAAGAACATAAAATAAATGGGTAACTTTCTAGGTATCCTAGAACTCCAGACTTTGTGTCGAAATTCAGAACGCTTCTCACTTTAATACTGAATTTAACTGTGCAAAGAATCAAACACAACTTTCAAACAGGAGGACTGGCTCCGGATCTGGGCACAGCTAGGGGACTGCCTTCAAGGGCTACCTATCAGCACAGAAACTGGCCGAAAGGCATACTAGTAGAATATACTATTTGCAGCCCCGATTGCTAAGCTCTATGCCAGCTGACTACTTCTCACCTGTTGTTACCTGTTACCTGTCCTTAGTGCTCTCCTTATAGCAGTGTTGTCCAAACTTGGCCACTTTAAGATGAGTGGACTTCAACTCCCAGAATTCCCCAGCCAGCCATGCTGTCTGGGGAATTCTGGGAGTTGAAGTCCACTCATCTTAAAGTGGCCAAGTTTGGACAACACTGCCTTATAGTGTTCACGCAGGATCAGTGAAGGACAGCAATTGGGGCAGAGTTGGGTGAGGATCCGCAGGTACAGTAATACCTCGGTTCACAAACACTTCTGTTCACAATTCAGTTCGCGAACAGCAGCGTTCACAAAATTTGGCTTCCATTCGCGAACTCCGCATCGGGTGGTGAACACGACCTGCGGCCATCTTCCCTGCTCTGACACGTGGTGGTGGCTTCCTCGAGGCGAGATCGCGGTCGCAGACAGACACTTGCTGTGAAGCTTTTTGGTGACGCCTCAAGCAAGGTTAGTGTTCTCTCTCTTCATACTGTACTGTACTGTACTTTGTTTCATATTTTTGTGGTTAAGAAAAAAACATATGGTTCAGAATGGATTAACCTTATTTACATTGAACCTGATGGGGAAATTTGATTCTGCTGGCAACCAAAATCGGTTGGCGACCACATTCGTAGGGGTCAGAATGGATTAACCTTATTTACATTGAACCTTATGGGGAAATTTGATTCGGTTTGTGACCAATTCGGTTCGCGGCCAGAATCGTGGAACGAATTACGTTCGTGAACCGAGGTACCACTGTATTTGGAGTGCATGGTGGGTCACCCATGAAAGTGCCTGGCTAACAGGTTGCATGAGTTGAGTTGCTCCAGACCTGTGGCCTCTCAGTTGGGCTGTTTCTAAACATTTGTCTAGCACAGTGTTTCTCAACCTTAGCAACCTGAAGATGTGTGGACTTCAACTCCCAGAATTCTCCCACACATCTTCAAGTCTCTAAGGTTGAGAAACACTAGACTGTTCAGAAATAACCCGACTGACAGGCCGCAGAGGTAGAGAGGGAGAAGAGGAAAGGAACAGTTGTACAAGCAAGCTCCTTCCTTGATTCGCACCGCAACAGAGTGACGGAGTTAGTAGCAGGTGGTGTTTAGCTGCACTCCCTAGTAGCCTGTGGATTATCAAGGACTTGGAACGGAAGAGGCAAAATGGCACTGCAGCTCCCCCTCCCCCCAAATAATAAAAACAGTAAAAAGTATGGCCTCTCAAAACCCGTTCTTGGTACAAGCAGAAGCAACCTGTAACACACACCCAGTGTGATACAATCAACAACACACAGCCGGCAGAACCTGGCTCTTTCCCCGTTTAAACTGACCCTTCTGGGCAGCACAGGACTAGAGCTCTGTGTTTTAAACGCGGGTTTGGCACTCTTTCAAAATAACGCTAAACCTGTACAGTGGTACCTCGGTTCACGAACTTAATTCGTTCCACGATTCTAGTTGCCAGCCGAATTGGAATCAATTTCCCCATAAGGTTCAATGTAAATAAGGTTAATCTGTTCTGAACCATGTGTTTTTTTTTTTAACCACAAAAATATGAAAGCACAGTACAGTACAGTATGAAGAGAGAGAACACTAACCTTGCTTGAGGCGACACCAAAAAGCTTCACAGCAAGTGTCTGTCTGCGACCGCGATCTCGCCTCGAGGAAGCCACCACCACGTGTCAGAGCAGGGAAGATGGCCGCGGGTCGTGTTCGCCACCCGATGCGGAGTTCGCGAACGGAAGCCAAATTTTGCGAATGCTGCTGTTCGCGAACCGAATTGTTCGTGAACAGAGGCGTTCATGAACCGAGGTATTACTGTACTTAGAAAGAGCTGGTATGAGACTGTCAGGTCCAGCCCAAGAACAATGATGAAACAGCCCAGTCGAGTACAGTTCCTTTATTTGCTTACACCTTATAGACAGAATCTTGCTAAACTCAATTTATACTACAGCAACTAGTGGACATACCCTGGGAGATTCTAGGGAGTGGCCATCCTGAACCTCTTTCGCTTCCCACGCTCCCCCTGCGGACTGTGTGGCCGCTTGTCTCCTTTCCCTTCCTGGAATGCGCCCCCTCCCTCCTGGTAGCCTTGATCTCCCCCATCACTCCCCTCCGCGTAGATACATTCCCTCACAAAGACCTCACAAACGCTTTGGAAAGCGCTCATCTGGCATTATCAGGGGCTGGCCAGGTATCCTGCAGCACAAGCCGAAGTATCATGGAGGGCAGTCCCATCTACTGGAGGAGAGGGGGCTTGTCTGCAACAGCCTTGAGCATCTAGTGGATGTGGGGCAGATTTCTACCCTGACCACATTGGAAACCACCTTTCCTTGCCCACCAACACTGACTGGAACCAGCCACAGAGGAAGAAGGAGGACCGTGGCAAAATGGTGCCCCCCACTCCCAACCCCTGGAGCCGGTCCAGAAGGATACCACAGTTGATGGTATTGAAAGCCACCCAGAGATCCAGGAGAAGCAGGACAGTTGTACCACCCCCGTCCTGAGCCCCTCAAGGTCATCAGCAAGCATGGCCAATGCCATCTCAGTGCTATACCCTGGCCTGAACCAAGACTGAAAAGGGTTCAACAAAGCTTAACTGTTGACCCAGATTCGCCTGGATTTGACCCAGAGTTGCCAGGAAACTGCTAAGTTCTGTAGTGCTGTTGCTGGATTATTTCCAGCTTGGAGGTTTGGGGAAGGACCCTTTTCAGACAACGCTTAGCTTCGAAGAGTTGTAAGCCTGTCCTGATGCATTTGGGAGCTCCCTGCTAAGCAGCTTTCTGGATTTCTCTCCCCAATCTCCAAGTCCTACCCTGCCTTCACCTTCATCTATAAAGGGGTATTTCAGGGCAGGGAGAGAAACTCAACTACATCTGAATGTTTATGCTTTTCCAGAACACCTTTGTAGAAAAAGATCTGGCTGATGGAGCACCAGCATACTCTCCCTGTGGCTAGATTCAGCTTAACTGGTTGAATGAGGGGGAGTTTATGCCCTTCTGACAGAACCCAGCACTACTTTGGATTCATACCCTGCCTTGCCCTACCTGTGATTGAAATGTCTGAAAAGGCGGAGGAAGAGTCAGTACTATTTGATCACCTTGGTGGGTCAGGGGCCTGGTCATTTCTCTGCTCTTCTGCAAGGATCCTACAGCAGTTCTGGTCAATCGCTGTGCAATGGTCCACCAGAGATTTATTCTCACCCCCCCCACACCCTGCTTCTCTTTATGCAGCGCTCTATGTGCTGACTTGTCATTAGCTAAATATATCACAACATAGCTTATTGTGGGCAGATGATTATAGAATCTGCCAGGCCATCTCCTCGCTCTCCCTCTTTAACTTTTGTTCTGCCCCTGCTCTGGTTTTCTCTATAGATCTCATTGGACAGTGGGGGGCACAGAGATGGGTTTATTTATTTGTTTTATATTTATATCATATTTATATAGCTGCCCATCTCACAAAAGTGACCCTGGGCGGCGTACAATAAAAAACAAACCATGAAATGAACAGTATTAAAAAACATTCCACAATTTAAAGAAGCCTGATAAGAAGAGTACTGACATCTTTGAACTTTAGTGTTGGAGAAGACTCCTGAGAATACTGTGGACAGCCAAGAAAACAAACTGATGGATCATTAAACAAATCAACCCAGAATTCTCACTCAAGGTACAAATGACCAGGCTCAAATGATCCTACTTTGGACACATGATGTGAAGACCCAGCTCTCTGGAGGAGGCTCTAATGCTGGGAAAGGTGGAGGGAAAGGGAAGAAGAGGACAACCAGCAGGAAGGTGGGTGGACTCAGTTACAGAGGTGATGAGCGCACCATTGGAAGACTTGAAAGAACAGGTTAGGGATAGATTGACATGGAGAAAATCTGTCTGTGTGGTCACTTGATGGCACATATTCATTCAGAAGAGAGAGTATTTGATGTAGCCACCTCATTAGTTCACCAATCCCTTGGGATCTCCAAGCCTGTTGACACCACCACGTTTTGAGGCACTTCTGGAAGGAAATCAAGGATTTTCAAGGATTTCAAATCAAGGATTACTGGTAAGAATGGAAAGTAATACAGCCCATGTACACCTTCCTCCTCCCCATAAACCTTGTAGAGCATCCAGAAGAGCCATTCAATTTCCCCTCCCCAGCACCCCCAGGAACGTGCCTTAGCTGTAGTGTTTCTTCTCGTATGGATTCTCCCCCCTCACACACACACAACATACAGTGCAGCCAGTATTGATATTTTCCCCCTTTTCCTTCATCTTCTCCCCTGTGGCAGAAGAATAACCGTAACGATGCAGAAGCAAATTCATGTTGAGATCAAAAAAGGCAAGCTTTGAACATAAAATAAAATCTCTACTGTTCTGCCTCTTAAAAGGATATATCCTTTGCCTCTGAGGAAGGGGCTCCTATGTGACTCAAACTAGTTAAACTGGGAAAAAAACCGTGCTCCTGGGCTCTTAGACAGACTGCTTTGCAGCTAATCTTGGAAACCTTTTTTTTTTTGCTGGACTTCCCCTGACCATATTGAAGATGCCAGCGCTGACACTAATGGTGTGTGGGTGTAGCAGAACATATTTCTCCAAAGTGTCATAGCAGCTTGCGGCTGAACAACTGTGACAACACCACAAGAAGTTTGGAAAGAGTAGGAATTCATCAGAATTGGTCCTCTCCCCACAGCCTCTTCCCCACAAGTTAGGATTAGCAGTAAATAAGTGGAGCAACCATACTATCATCTAAAACCGCTGAAAGAATATTCTGAGCATAATCCACTGGAAAGGGTTTCTAAATTCACAGGGTTATTGCTAAAAATGGCAGTTGAGTTTCTAGCTCTTTGCTCTGTTAACACCGGCTGTGTTCACACATTCCACAATGCCATCATGTGGTTTGTGAGATTCTGGCTTAGAGTGCTGCAGGGAGCCAGCCAACGGGGCTTTATTTAATAAACCATGGTTAAAATTAACTAGAGTTTAATGTGATTATAGACCAGGCCTATGTGCAAAAGTGGCATAGGGAGTATAGGTTATTGCAAAGATGATCTTGTAGGAAATGATTGTTGCGTCCATGGTTGTCCCCATAAGGCGAAAGTTTCTCCCACCCCCATAGCTATCCTGTTGCTTTTCTTCCCACCACTTCTATTTTCCAAGTTTGACATGAGATCCAGTGGCAGAGAGAAGAGGCTACAGCCTGGCTGACAACTTTCTCTGTAACATCCAAGCATTTTTTTGTTGAGAGTCTAAAAAGTGGGATCACAGAGACACTGAGAGATGTTCGCAATCTTTATGTATGCTGGCACCTATCCATACCACGGACTCCCTCCAGGAAAGATAATTTTTTATAGTGGTGCAGATAGAACTTTGTCTTGCAATCCAGGGCCTGCAGCTCAAGGGATGCTAAATGCCCCAAAGAGCATGAACCGATGAAAACTGTGGCAATAGAAAACAGTTGATAAATAAATATACTAAATATATATATAAGTAGAGAACCATGCTATCATCTAAGAAAACTGCTAGTAAAATATATTGAACTTAATGAGCTGGAAAAAGTTTCTAAACTGATGGGGTCGCTGGTAAAAATGGATTACTGTACTATTGTTGGTGGCACAGCCAGCCAGATGTTTAGACTGGATTTGGCATTTTTATCCACCTATCCAGTCCTTCCCAAGGATTATTATTATTACTATTACTGCTATTATTATTATTATTATTTAGTTTCATTGCTCCTGATAGACAGCAACAAAAGACACATAAAATATTTTTTTCTTAACAGCTCTGGTGTGCAGCCTACATGCAATACCTTGGTGTAATCTTTCAACTTGCACAAGTTTAAAAAATATCTAAAATGGCCAAAGTACATTGAGGTCATCATGTCATCAAGGCCTTTGCATGAGACCTCAGTGGAAATGCTGAAATTTTGAAGGTTTGCTTAGTTTTAAAAGCTGTTTTTGGGGGTGGGGTGGGTGCGTTCTCCCACCAACACCCAAACAATCGATCAGTGATGCCTGTCGCCTCTGAAAAGATTCCTTATTTCTGTCTTAAAGGCCAGGGAACTTTTTATAGCCAGCAGGATGAGCTTAAAATAATTTCAACTGCTCATTTATTTCATGTTCATATGCACCCAGCATTTGAGTTAAGGAAGCCAGTTCACCAGGCATCACAGCACATGCTTTTTTCCCTAACACTTCTTATCTTGCAAATAAGAATTTGCTTCCTGTCTTTATTTCAAAAAAGACAACAAATGTTCATGGGTAGAGTAGGGTGGCGGTCTTGCTTTTACACCATTATGTGGTGATGTGTGTGCCTGAGTGCCTGTATGTTCTGCTTTGCGTTGTGCCATGATCTCTCCACCAATCTGCAGCTTCTCTGGCTTCCCACACCTCCAAGGCAATTTTAAGAGAAGGCGCCAATAGAGAATTTGAAAATATAAACAGCCAGGGAAGCTCCCCTAATGGAAAGCCATCCACCAGAAGCCATCATCAAAGGTAGGGGCACCATCAGCTCAAAAACATCAAGAGAAATTTGATAGAAATTCTCAAGCAACCTGAAAACAAGGCAAAAAGTCAGAAGCCAGTTTGGAGGGGATAGTTTGTAGGAGAAACTGCAAACTGGGTTTCAATGCAGGGTTGACGTGTCCTTGCAAGCTTGATTTCCCATTCTCCCCAGTTATTGCAGCTCTGCAGAGGAAGATAAGCAAATGATTCTCGTGTTAAGAATGGGCGGGCTGGTTGTTAGTTGTGCTCATTTCAAAATACTTCACCCATGCCCATTTTAAACCTGAGTGTGTTTTTAAGAAATCACACTGAGTTTTATTTCCTCCATCCCTTTCATAGCCTGTTGAGAGCCAATATCAAATCTACCGTCACGACCTTTCCATATATCTTGGTTGAGCTTTCTGGGCTCTGAAAACTGGTCGTAAGTTATATTTGCCGTTGCTACATAACAGTTTACCATGAAATTTCCAACTTGGTTTCAGCTTTTATATTTCTGCCCCCTGGGGGGGTCTTTGATGAGTCTATGGAGCTTTTGATAAAGCAGCAGAAAAGCTGAGCCTGGTGACAAGTCAGTCTGTGTGGAGACAAGCGTCTGTGCATGAACAACAAAGCATTTGCACCAAGCTGAGGAAGTTCGAATCCAACCCATTTCAATTACTATTTTTGGAGCCCACAGCAGGCTAGGATGGCAAAAAAGCCAAGAGCCTGACTTTTTACAGTACAAGAAGAGCCACGAGATCAGTAATGATCACCATTCTGCAAGTGCCGTTTCTCAGCAGAAGTTAAATGGGAATTTTGGCTCTCCAAGGAGAAACCTTGTGTAATGGTCTCTGGGAATGACCTTGGGAGACAGGAGGAAGAGCCACAGCCTAGATAACCATCATACAAAAGGTATCTCAGCCCATGGAAGGAAAAGGGGCACAGGAAGTGCCTCAGAAGGGATCCTCTCTGGTTTTCTGGAAAGTACAAATAAAGGGAGCCAGTTTGGTCTAGTGGTGAAGGCACCAGGCTAGAAACCGAGAGACCATGAATTCTAGTTCTGCCTAAAGCACAAAGCCAGCTGGGTGACCTTGGGCTAATTCCTCTCTCTCAGCCCTAGGAAGAAGGCAAGGGCCAACCACTTCCAAAATCCTGCCAAGAAAACTGCAGGAACTCGTCCAAGCAGTCGCTAGAAGTCAACACTGACTCAAGGGCACCAAAACAAACAAACAAACAAATAAATAAATAAGGGGAGAAGTGCTTTCAGACTTGCAAGATTGATGTCAGCCCTTTGAGGTAGACTAGACAAGAAGCACAAACCATGAGTACTAACACTACCTTTATTGTAAGGTTACAGCAGTGTTCCTCAGCCTTGACAACTTTAAGAAGTGTGGACTTCAACTCCCAGAATTCCCCAGCCAGCTATGCTGGGAATTCTGGGAGTTGAAGTCCACATCTCTTAAAGTTGTCAAGGCTGAGAAAGACTGGGTTACAGTAACAGAATCTTGCACGTCTGAAAGCACGTCTCCCCTCCTCTACTTTTAGTTTCCAGAAAACTAAGGCGGGTCCCTTCTGGGATTCTTTCTCCACTCCCATTCCTTCTGTGGGCTGAGATGTCTCTTATCTGACCCTTGTCTCGGCCGTGGCTCTTCTTCCTCCTGTCTCCCAAGGTCATTTCCACAGACCACTACAGGCACAACATACTAACGTTTTGCCCCATTTAAACGCCTCCCTGCCACATTTTGCATCGCTGTAAGTTTCAGGATATCCTTCAAGGGTCTGACAGTATTATTCTCCTCCTTTATTTTTATTTTTACTTTCCAGAAAACTAGGGAGAGTCCTTTCTGAGACACTTCCCATGCCTCTTTCCTTCTGTGGGCTGAGATACCTTTTGCGTGACAGTTGTCTAGGCTGCGGCTCTCCCTCCTGTCTCCCAAGGTCATTCCCACAGACCATTAAATCTTGCCAAGAATCACCCCCACCTCTTTCACTTCTCAGCCAAATCCAATCCTATTTGTCTTGGTCAACTCCTGCCTCAGCCATGCTAAAAAAAAAAGAAGAAGAAAAAAAAAGGCACACTGTTCAGATGACCTTTGTTGGCCTTGCTAGAACAGAAGCTGGTCCTGGGTTCAAGAAGCTGATTCCCAGGGATTTCCCTCTGAACAATTCCCTTTAAACAATCCCTGCTGCCAACTGTCCAACTAGCAAGGAGAGCACACTCCTTCCTTAGATCCAGTAAGAAAACTATGAACCTCTAATTATGAAGAGACAAGAAGAGTGTTATTTTACTACATGCATCAAGAACCCAACAACTCTACAGATATGCATACAGACATTATACAGATACCACAAGAATGATTTCCCAGAGAAGCTACTGAACTCAATGGAAGCAAGCGTGTATGTCTGCATTTTGTGACTTGCATCTGCAATTTTTTTACATCTTTTCCTGCAAGTTTCATCCCCCCCCCCCACACACACATTCTTTGAGGCAACCTATTCCTTCTTTCTGGAGGTCCCCATTGCTGGTTTCCATGCATGCTTTCTGCCCAAAAGTGCCATATTTCTTCATTTCCCTCTATTTCCCTCAGCCTTTGCAAAGATCTTCCCCCTGCTCCTTCTGACTCTTCCCAATTGTAGACTTGGGCAATTAGCAACCAAGTTAATGCCCGTGTTTCTACCACTTTGCCCTGGAACTATCCATTTCCTCATCCTATTGCAAGTTTCTGGGTTACACCTATTTACCCCATCATTACAGATCCATCGCTCTCCTTTAAAAAAATATAAAAATATAAAAACTCTGAATTATGTATAGATTGGGGTCCAAGCACTGAACTTTTCAGGGCACTTGTGTAACAGCGGAGTCCTTGGGGTTCTCTGAGCTTGGTTGTTTTCTTGCAGATGTTTTGTTACCTGACTAGGTAACATCTTCAGATAACGAAACGTCTGCAAGAAAACCACCAAGCTCAGAGAACCCCAAGCACTCCACAGTTCAACCCTGAGCTACAGAGATTCTCTTCTATTGGTACTTGTGTAACGCTTCGGTTAGTCTGGTTGCCTCCCCTCAAACCCCAAGGAATTGGGGATCACGATTTCAGGGGACTGGCAGCTGAAATTGTGGGTGCTCTATTTCAGGAGTGATCCTTAAAACTCTTTCAAAAGGAGAGGGAATGGAAAGTGTTGCAGTTTTTTCCCCTCGGTGCCAATTTTCTTTTTCACCATTTAAAACGGGGGCCCAGTAGGCACATTTGGAATTTTGAGAGCATGTTGTGGAGGCTCTCACAAAATGGTTGCCGTGAAGAGTTACTCCATTAACCAAATGGGTATTACAGAAGACTTGATCAATACAACACCACCCATTTCTGAGAAGACTTGGAAAGTTGTTCCCTCACACCTATCTAACCCCAACTGACTGATTGGGCAGGTAGATAAGCACACCTGCATCACAATTGCTTGCCATATTTATCTTTAAAGAACACCTGTGGAACACAGGTGAGCCCAGAGGCATTCTTGTAAATGAAGATAACATGGTTGCATGCCAGCTTCCAATCTGTTATTTTTCATTTTAAAAATATCTAAAGAATGAAATCAGGTGCAGCAGAAGGGAACCTACACTGTTTTCCCTCTGGTTTACAGACTCCAGCTGCCTTCTGTATCCACAATTGTTCTCCAGAATGCCTCAGGATGCTGGTGCTGAAGTGGACATGTTAGCAATATCAGGTGAGTATTTTGAGATGTTTAATGAGGGGACCTCAGTTTGGGGTTTGTGTGTGTTTTATGGTAGACAATGTTTCTTACTTAGTTCACTGCCTGGAGTTTCCCTGGATAGATGGAAGCCCTATAAATTTGATAATAAATAAATACATACATATGTACATAATTACCTGGGCATTCAGAGGAACAAGCAGGGTGTAACAATCAGAGCTTTGCTTACACAGGAAAAAGGGACCTTGACTGAATCAGTCTGGAGCAACCAGGCTCCAGAACCTCCATGGTCAGCCCTCCCTCTCTGTTGGTGTCATCTGGAGGCTTTTTGAAATAAATCCCTGCAGAAAAACAACTCTGGCACCAGGGTCAACATTCATTTTTACAGCATTCTCCCCATGGAGATCCAACTGCATGGAACTTGCATACAGTTGTACATGCAATCCCATCAAGGTCCCTTTCCATGACGCTTCATTACAGTGCACCTGTACATCCATACCACAGTAGGGAAGAGGAAATGCACTGAATGGACTTAAATCCACTGGAAATGGATTAATCTGAAACCTTATGAGAGTTGCCAAAACTTAAGAAGAACAGAACTTAAGACAGAGCATAAAGAAACTGAATTCTGAGTGATTGTCTATTCCTAGAAATTCTACAGGATATTTTGCTGTCCCACTCTGAAAAATGAATTACAGCCACCTACAGTAACCTGGTGCCAAGCTAGCTAGGAGGTCTTCTCCTCCTGCTGAGCTGAAATGCTCTCCACCCATCCTTGGGTCGGTGAACACTATACTGGCATGGCATTGGCGATCCTGACTCTGCCTCTGTTCCTGGTCCCCTGACTTACCTCCAAAATGAAGAGCGACACAAAGAGATTGCATTGACCTTGAGGCTGACCTTGGGTTGGTCTTGGAATGAAGAGGAAAAACTAAAAATCCTGGGACAGCCAAGGACTGCCTAGACCTGTCTCAAGGTTTTCCACCCTACAGCCGTTAGCTATTGATGAAGCCAGTTTAAGAAATCCCTTTCTGGATTCAAGCCCTTCCCTTGCTTTGGCCACAGCAATGATGGCTTGTTGTTCTGTCTGGACTGAGTTTATCATGGCCTCAGATTGGGGGTTCCCCTGCTTGTCTACCCCTCCTGGACTGATAAAAAGAAGAAAGAAGACACCATAGTTTTACATTTTTCCTGTGGCTGGGGCTGGAAGGGAAAGTAGCAGAATTCATCTCCATGTCATCTCATTTACAAAAAGAACAAAAAAAAAAAGACAGATATATGGTTGCACTGTTTTGTCAATGTCAAGGAACCAGAAAATAGAAAAGGTCCATGGTTGCATGGTTCCATGAATGAACATCCAGATTGCCAAATATTGAAACACAGAAATTCCCAAGCATCCTAAGGGGGTATTTACTCGAGTGAGATTAACAATGGTTAAGTATGGAAGGTTTAACCAAATTTCTTATGACAAATGTATTTGTGGAGCCCCAGAGACAGAGGGCATAGCACATAGATTATTTGAATGTCCACTGTATAAGAAAGAAAGAGATCAGTATCTTGGACCACACATTAAATTAGTGGTCTATTGGGATCCTTACATTAAAACAACATGTTTCGTGAGCAGTCAGAACTCCAAAATTACATATAACATGGCCCTTTATCTGAACAAAACAGTGTAACTGAGAACTGCACATGTGGATCTGATTGGGGTAAATTGTAGGGGAGATACAAAAATATGATTTGCATTTTCTTTTAGTTATGCCTTTTATTCTATTTTGTAACACGTGGTCTTTTATTGTTCTGCATTTTATATTTTGTGTTCTGGTATGGCCTAATGGCTGAGCCATAAATAATAATTATGATTATGGCTGGTCGCACAGTCAGCCACATGTTTAGACTGGATTTGGTATTTTTATCCACCTATCGAGTCCTTCCCAAGGACCTGAGATAGGCATTATTATTATTATTAATATTTCCATGAATGAAGTTTAAAAAAATGGAAAGCAAGGACTAGTAACTGGAGGTGAGGGGACCACCCAACTACAGGCTGCAGGAACCAGTTAGAAGTTTCCTCACTTCCAATGAATTGAGGGGTAGCACAAGATGGAAAACATTACTTGCGATGCAGAGCTACAAAATGCCAGCAGAGGTTATGTCAGTTGCTAGCAGGAAGTGGGTTGAGGATGATGTCATGCATTCCTGCCCTCCAGAAATGGGGTGGGGGGCTCATGCTTCTACTGGAGTAAGCTGGAAGTGCAGGTCCACCCTCAGCCAGGGGCTGGGCAGGTGATGAAGGTAGGACCACCATGGGGCACAGTAGGACAAAGGTCTTGCCAAGGCAAGTTTGGACTGCAAGTAGATGCAAGTGGGGAATTCTGGTCCCACGCATCTGAAGGACCTCAGGATGGTGAAATCAGATAAACCTTCCTCCATCGATAACATCTTGCAATCACAAATGAGCCTTGTTTCCATACTTGGCCAATTATCTCACTCAGAGGCTCTAATCCAGTGTTTCTCAACCTTGGCTCCTTTAAGCTGTGTGGACTTCAACTCCCAGAATTCCCCAGCCAGCGTGTCCACACAGCTTAAAGCGGCCAAGGTTGAGAAACACTGCTCTAACCCATTAAAGACGTGTGAACAACTAGACTGTTGTGCCAGAAGAAGATAATTCTCCCTGCATTCACATCTGCTCTAACATGAGCTGGAAGCTATGCAGTCTAAGAAGCCTTATTTGAAGAAAAGAACCCCTCTGGGGTAGAATATCCAAACCGTGCAATTGGATAAAATGAAAAGGAATTAAATAAAAATGTCATGGCTTGAGGGACTAAGGGAGAGTTCCAAATAACTCTCTTTTCTGCACAGGTCTGCCGTTTGAGCTGAGGCTTCGAAAATTCGGAATCTTAGCTGTGGGAAGGAATTAATAGCTTTCCCCCTCAGAGTTACAAATTGATTGCTCCTCTGTATATAGTAAACAAATCGTGTCCTTACGTCAAAACCTTTCTGGATCTTGCCTCGCTGCAAATTCCTTCTATTTGTTCCCTGTAACTGGATTCCCCCTCCTAGAAGAGAATGAGCAAACACTTTACGTGGTGTCTTTTGGGCTCTTTACCTCACCCACTGTTTACATTTGTCTAAATTCTATCGATTAAAGAATAAATTAAGTGGAAATAAATTAAGTGGAGAGCATGGAGACTGCCAAGCCAGTTTTCATCTCTAGCATCCTCACCATTTCCAAGGATGCTTTTGAACTTCTGATCAGCTCCGCATCATTCTTAGAAAATTAAAACAGCAGTAGTGGTACCCCCTCACATTGTCTAGAAGTATGCCCACCTTTTGGGAAAAAGATGAAGGGAGGCCTGGGAAGTGGGGTCTCCCAATGGGGCAGAAATAGCCACCCCCACTGGAAGCAAGTCATGCCTGAAATTCCAAATGCGTCCCCTGGCTGAAACGAAATTGGGACCCATTCCCCATTATAGCCTTACAACTTCTACCTCTATCTAAGAATGCACTCCAGTGTGCTTTTACTCTATAAAACCAGTAGAACATATATCCTACATCTGCACAACAGAGCTTAGTCAATGACCCAAAGACCTCTCTTCAACAATATTCTTCCATCTCTCAGCTCCCACCAAATGAAAGTGTCCTTCTTCCTTTCCTGAAGTTAAAGTGGTGATTTATGTCCTTGTGATTATCTGGCTGAGGGGGTTCAAGCCTATGCAGAACAGCAGCAGGGATAGTGCATCAGCTTGGTATGTGCCGCACTTGATGGCCACTTGTGTGAGCTATTTTGAGTTGACTTCCAGTGTTGTCTTCCAGAATCCCATTGAGTTCTTGAGGAAGGTCCTTAGTGCCCTGTTGATATTGTATTGCGCCAGGCATTCACAGATCCACGAGTGTGGCATTGAGTCGTAGGCTTTCCTGTAGTCAATCCAGGCTGTGCTCAGATTGGTCTGTGTAAACCTGTTCTGTCTATGAGCAACTGGTGTTTTGAGCCTCTGCTGTTGTTCCCAATGCCCTTCTTAGCTGTGCTCATGTACTGGCCCCTATGGTCCTGTAGCTCGGTGGCTAGGATGCCTGATAGGACTTTCCATGTTGTGGGGAGGCAGGTTATTGGCCGGTAGTTGGACGGTGCTGTTCCCGTGTGGGGGTCTTTCATGATCAGCACCGTCCTTTCCTGTGTTAGCCAGTCTGGGTGGGAGCCTGCTGCTAGCAGCTGGTTCATCTGTGCTGCTAGGCGTTCATGCACTGCTGCTAGTTTCTTTAGCCGGTAAGCGTGGATCATGTCCGGGCCAGGTGCTGTCCAGCTCTTCATGTTCTTGACCTGCTGTTGGATATATGCTACTGTGATGGTAACTGGTTCCTGTTCTGGGAGATTGCTGTGGTCTGCTCTCAGGTCCTGCAGCCACTTTGCAGCGGTGTTATATGTCTTCTCCTTCTCCCGTATGTTCTTCCAGTACTGTTCAGTTTCTGCTGTTGGTGGCTCTGCTGTTACTGTGTTGTTGCACTGCAGTTGGGAGTACACCTTGGATGGTTCTTTGGAGAATAGGGCATTTATCTTCTTGGCCTCTGCTTCTCTAGTTGATCTCCTTAGCCTGGTAGCCAGTGCTGTGAGCCTTTGTTTAGCAGTCTCTAGGGCTTCAGATGGAGTCAGGCCCTTGTATTTTTTCAGTAGCTGAATCTTATCCTTAACCTCCACACCCTTCTGTAGGTCCACCAGCTGACTAACTTCTGAGTTGCCTTGATCTTAGACTCCAACCTCATTTTCCGGGTGGGGGGTGGGGGGTATGTACTGCTGTTCTTCTTGATCATGTAACCAAGCATCTCCAGGATTACAGTGGCTGTAGCATATACCAGTTCATTGGTTTCAGTTATAGTAATAGTGGGGATTGTCATGAGGGCTCTATTGGCATCTTCTAGCTTACTATCTGATATTACTTCTCCACTGAGCCTTGGTAATTGGTCTCAAGGGTTGACTGTAGCCAGTTTATCCATGGTCTTATGCCTCATATCAGCTGCTGTGCTCTGTAATGAGAGAGCCAGTTTAGTCTAGTGGTTAAGGCACCAGGCTAGAAAGGAGATTGTGAGTTCTAGTCCCGCCTTAGGCATAAAAGGTGGGTGACTTTGGGCCAGTCACTCTCCCTCAGGCCAACTCACCTCACCGCGTTGTTGTTGTGGGGAAAAGAGGAGGAGGAAGGAATATGAGGTATGTTCGCTGCCTTGAATTATTTATAAAAATAATAAAGGTGGGACTAAAAAACTGATCTTAAAAAAAAAATCTTAAAAATGGAAGGGGTGGCAGTGACATTCCAGCTTCAGGTGTTGGCTGCGCATCCAGTTGGTCTTCCGGGTCTTCTGGGTCTTCTTGAGTCCAGGATGTAATATGTAGTTGGTCTACCTCAAGTTGTGAGAGCAGCTTCCTCTTCACTATGTTGAAGCACTGGGTAACTAGCTGTTTCTCAGTGTGGATGCAGGTCTTCTGTCCATCCATAGTTCCCGCATACATTTCATATATCTGCTCTCATTAGGTCTACTGTTGTAGTAGCATTCCATCAATTCCAGGTTCTCTTGCCTTGTCCATGTATGGTTTGTTCCAGTAGCCCACTTATCATCAGATTGTCCTGGTTGCCCAACATCTAGTGTGGACCTTCTTAATCCAGGCGACATCCAAGCTGGAATGACTCTCTTAGTTCCTGTCACTCTCATATCCGAGGTAGGCAGATGAAGCACTGGGAGGTCTTTGCCCAAGGACCCCTACTGGTAAGGTAGGTACCAGCTGGAATTCAAACCCTGGTCTCTCACATCAAAGGGCAGCACTCTAACCACTACACTATCCAGCTGCTTATTATGTATGATCATACATTTATGTATCACCAAAAGTGTGTGTATATATACATACACACACACACACACACACACACACAATACTTTCATGCCAATGTAGCAGAACATAATCCATCAATGCTCCCTCAAACAGTTGTTACCAAGCTCTAGTTTTTAATAAGATAGAACATTATTAAATATACCACTGCAGGGCAATCACCTCAACTCCATTTAATTTTAATTAAATTTAAATCAGTTCAGATCTTGCACACCGGTGCCAGTGCAAACTTGGAAACGTTGAAAGAGAAACACCGTGTGGGGGTGTCATAGCCACTGCTCAGCCTGAACTTTTAACCATCTTAGGGATCTTTTTAAGGGAGACCAAGATCCTTAAATACATGATGCCTTGAAAAACATGACTATTTGATTATTGATAAGGGATGAGAGATGGGAAGAACAGAACTTTCTTTTTCTTTATTGAAATACTAGAGAAGGTGTTAAGTTACTGAAATTGTTTATACTTGTCTGGAGGGAGGGGGGAGTCATCTTTTATAGATTCACTTTTTTTTCCTATCTCTTTGCACTTTTTTTTGTTATATTTTCCTTCGTATTAGTCTTTTATCTTTGTACTTAAAAAACTCGAATACAATTATTATTAAAGAAAAAAGAAAAACATGACATATACTGATCTTTTGGAAATGAGAGAAATATCTAGGAATGTATCTGTTCTCTGAGAGCCACAGAAGGTATGTATAAGAGTCCACGTGTGTTTTATTAATATTTGTTATTGAGCTTTTAAAAATGTGTTTTTATTCCTATTTTAATATCTGTAAAGTACCTAGAATCCATGAGGATTGAAGCAGTAGATGAACTGCATAAATAAAATGATGCCGCTATGCTGTAGCGTATCCAAAGGAATACAAAATGTACCATTTTGATGCAATCTTGATTTGCTGCAGATGCCTATGAGGGTCTGGCCCATTACATCAAGGAATCATCAGCATATGTGGGACCAAACTTTTCTGCTGGGGGGCACGTTAAACCTTTCCCAAAGAGAAAAACTGGGGGCTTTCTGGACTTTTGAAGGGGCAAAATGGGTGCACAAATCTCTGACAAGTGGGCTGAATTGTTGGTTCTAATCATTCTAGAGATGCCCAGCAAAACAGTGCTGGCTGGGAGCTGGCCGGGAACAGGAGGTTGTGCACCAATGCTATGAGTAAGGAATGATGTTGCACACTTCTCAGAATCTAGAAAGAGGAGAGTAGCTTATATATCCAATCTGTTGAGCATTTCATAATGGTGGAAAACTGAATAACCAAGTTCCAGCAGTTGTGGTCAGAAGAGGAGTATCAGCAGCAACCAAAATTGACTTGGAGGCTACCTTCTGCTCTGGGGTTTTGGGTCCCATCCCCAATTCTCTCTCTACCAGTGTCCTTTAGGTGAGCCAGAAGTCCTGGCCTCCTACCATTCTTCTAATCTCTCTCTTCTCTCTTTCTCCCCATTCATGTCTATTTTCCCATCCTTAACTCTGGCCAACATCTCAGATCTCCAACCTAGGTGAGAAACCCCAGCAAAAGAGTCTTAAAAAAATTATTGATACAATTACTTTAAATGTAGCTAGATGTCTTCTGATATTAATAGCACTATTGTTCAGTTTGCCAAGGTTTTTAATCAAACACATTTTTCTTTAGAATGGCCCTCATGAAAGCTGTTTCTGGGAACCACCAGCACAGCAGATTCATCTCCATCCTGCCTTGGACTCGTAGATCCTCCCTCTTCCTCATTCAGATGTTCAGTTGGCCATTTGCTAGTCCTGCTTTGGACACCCTAACATGGATAACATTTTGAACATCCTGTTGTTCTTATTCTGAAGATCAGGTTACTGCTGCACGTTAAATTTCACATAAGGCTGGCATGCTCTCAACCCGAGGCCAAGCAGACATAAAAGAATGGATGCACGCATGCCCACTGTTCTAGCTGGCAGACTTAGATGCTAATCAAGAGTGTACACATTCCTTTTCATCTTTTTAATCCTCCTAATTTGCTTTCCTCAGAAGCTCAGATGGTTGGCTGTTGCTTTGTGGCTAAATCTCTCACTCCCAAGGTTCCAAAATCAACACGACCAGACCTACATTCAGCCTGGTACTTTGTCTTCTGCAAATCATCCATGTGTATTATGTATAATTTATTAACAAAATATATTGTATGCACCAACCCAATCTTTGAACCATAATAGATTGTGCAGTACTTTGGATTTGATTCCAGAAAGGTGCTTCAGAGCACCCAGGGCACGACATAGGCCCTGCCTGCAATTCTTTAGAGCAGGATCACACAGCAGCCCCATGATCTTGGCAAAACCAAAACCTCTGGCATAAGTAAAGGTGCCTTCAAGTATGCCCTTTTCTTGGCATAATACACAAGTGGTTTGGGAGTGCTGTCTTCTGGGATTTTTTTTTTTGAATCCCCAGCCTGAATTTTTCAAATTACCCCCCATCCAACCTTTAACCAGAACTGATCCTGCTTAGCAATCTGGATCAGCCAAGATCAGCTAGGTGCTACCACCTAGTGGTACCATAGGGTACGACAGCACTCAGATCTAATAAACAAGTTTGATTGCATGATAGCTAAACCCTGTTATAGTTCAGCCTGGTATGATGTCCAACCCTGATTACAGAGCAAACAGTAGTTTAAACAATTTATAACCATGGTTTGTTTAGCTTATTCAACTAAAGCTTATTCAACTTATTCAAGCTTATTCAAGCTTATTCAACTAAACAGCATATTGTCTGGAGGGCATGTTTGTTGCTCTGATTGATGAGAGCTGGAACCACCCCAAAGTGAGGTCATTCCAGCTATAGCACCTGTTTTTTCTATCCCCCCCCCCCCCCCCAGTGAATACGCAGGGGAGAGGGGAGAAATGGACACAGTGATAGCTCGACCTTCTCCATCTTCAATGGCTCTGACTCCTTCAGGCCACCATGGTTTCCTCCACAAGTATTTAAAACAAAAGAAAAAAAAACATGCAGTTTTGTTCAGCCAAAATAGAAGATGGCCAAGATGGGATGTGGCATGCCACAGATAGATAAGTGGCATTTTACAGTTAGTATCAGATTTGGTCCGGCAAGTTGTATGAATGTGTTTTTTAGAGGGGAAATGGAAATGAGACCAGTGGGCTGTAATGGTTAAGCTCTTGGGCTAGGAGCAGGCTCTAGACCCCTCTCAGCCATGGAAGCTCCCTAAGTGACATTGGGCCATCCCCTCTCTCTCAGCCTAAGAGCCAGAATGGAGTAGTGGTGAAGGTACTGGATTAGGAGCAGGGAGACCCAGGTTCTTGTCCCCGTTCAGCCATGGAAGTTATCTGGAGGACTTAGGGCCAGTCTTTTCCTTTCGGTCCAAGAGCCAATGTGGGGTGGTGGTGAAGGTGCTGGACTAGGAGTGGGAGACCCAGGTTCAAGTCTACCCTAAGTTAGGAAGACTTTGGGCCAGTCACCATCTCTCACAGCCAAACCCAGCTTACAGGGCCATATGGTGTGGTGAGGATGAACTGAAGGAAGATCTCCATATAAGCCTCCTTGAGCTCCTGGAGTAAAAGTAACAAACAAATAACGCCAGACATCCTTAACTTGGGTTATCAAAAGCTAACCCAGGTATGGAAGTTATCAGATAAGCATAATGAGGAAGGCATGGGGAAAACTATAATAAAACCTAACAGAAAAATGCCCAAGTACAGCTGTTGCTGGTACTAAACGGAATGAAGATCCACCATAAATATGCATTACATATAGATTCATTCGAGGGTGGAGGGCATTGTTTTTGTTCCTTATGCTTCTTAAAAGCTGATACCTAGGTCATTGACTGCCCCTGAATATTTCTGTTTAATGTAAAAATTAATCCAGGCACAATAGCCTTAATTGCTAAACCATCTTCCGTATGTATATGCCACGGCTTACTCCTTCATGACATATATGCTCCCAGGGTGATAACCATGGCTACATCAATGAATGGCCTTTGATTCACAAACTGTAGGTCTCCATAATTGCAAGGAGTCTCAAGGATACAGATAAAGGGTGTGTTTACAACTGTCCCCTTTCAAAGTGGGATCCAGGGTCAAGTTGCTAGAATAACAATCAGCAATTGACATCCACACATCTTACAGGCTAAGTGCCCTGCATTACAAAGTGTTCTCTTTTCAGATACAGCAATACCCAGATTCCCGCGCATCCCTGTCTGGACTCCTTATCGGTTGTGAAATTGTCACTGGTCAGATGTATTTGTCTGCTTAATTTCAATCTTTGTAAACCTCTATGAGAACTTGGTTGACCAGCCTCCAGGGCTTTTCATTGTTATCCGGAGACCAGTGACATACTGTAACTTGCTTGTTTTAATACAATGCTTGTTGGATCCCCTCCAATGGTTTTCATGTTTTTAGGTGATTTCTGCCACCACAGGGAGGAACTGCATTAGCAGGGCAACAAGGGATATTAAGATTGCAGGCGCCCTCCCCTTCCCACCCCCAATTCCTGGGCAGTTTAAACGTTCAGGAAGTAAATCAACAAATCTCCAAGCCAAATCATGCCAGGTTTTTATCCAGATGTTTCCTGGCAAGCAAGAAGAGACCACTGGACATTGCTAATTGTTAATAAATTATAATAAGCCAGTCTGGCTTAATACACCCTGCTCCCCAAATATCAAAACCAGTTTTGATTGATCAACATTTACACCTGTTAACCTTCCTTGCCTAAGAAAGATCCACCAAAAATAATTTTTTCTCTCTCCTGTCCCTTTTCTCCCAGGAACCACCATCATCCCAACTCATCCAAGCCAATCAGACCAAGAACTTGATAATGGGATGAAAGCAGATAATTTTTCTGTTGTTTTCATTTAGAAAAGTCATTGTTTTTGATCTCCTGCTCCTTTCCTCCCCCTTCTCTTCCTTGAGTCTACCATTAACAGAAGGTTAATAAACAAAGGAGCTCCTGAGAAGGGCTCTCGGCGTAGGCGGCATAGGCGGTTTAATTCATCGGATGTAAATTGGGATATTGTCTTCAGTGGGAGGGGCAACAACTCAAAGGAAGTGTGATGGGAAAGGGGAATAGCTTTCACAGGGGGGATTCTGTTCAGACACTTGGAGCTGAAAAGACTACTCACTACAACAGTGTTTCTCGACTTTGGCAACTTGAAGATGTGTGGACTTCAACTCCCAGAACTCCCCAGCCAGCCATGCTGGCTGGGGAGTTCTGGGAGTTGACGTCCACACATCTTCAAGCTGCCAAGGTTGAGAAACACTGCACTACAGCCTTGCTACCCCATTTCCTATTATTTGTTTCAACAAGGTTACCCTTACTCCTCTGGTCTTGGAGAAGGGTGAGTCAGGGTGCATGGGCCCATAACTACTGAAAGACTTACCTAGATGTGAGATACTACTGACCCCAATCCTGGTGTTGAAGCAAGATCTGAAGCAGTGACTCTCTTTAGTTCACATGGAACTAACACTTGGGAAACAGTTCAGATGTCTTCAAAGAACGACCCCCAGAACCTGAATTCTTGAGTTTTTATAAACTCTGAAAAAGATCAGAGACAATCAAGTGAAATGGAAGATAGAAGACTGTCAACTTCATTCCTGCACTTCAAACAATGAACCTAAATTTAATTTTCACGCCACAGCAGCCTGCTCTAAACCAGCATCCGTCAGGCAGTTGGATGTCAGCCTTTTGAGGCAGGCTAACAGGAAGCAGACTCCACAAGTCATAGTAAACCTCAGCTTGATTGATCTAGGCTAGAGTAACAGAATCTTGAAAACCTGACAGTGTTTTCCCTCCCTCCCTGTGAGAGTGTGGAGCAGGGGGGTGAAGAATGTACTCTTATCCCCCGAAGAGTGAGGGAGAGATAAGAGGATGAGACTGGCACCTCCCTGAGGAATGCTAGTGATGTTTATGACTGACCCTGGGAACTACTCTCAGTCTGGGAAGATTCTATGAATAGTGTGAAGCCAAATAAACCTTGCTGGATTGAATCTGTATTGTCTCCTGGAGTTTCCTGGGCTAAACCTGACACTCCCTCCCTCTTAAAGTGGAGCTAGTTTGAGCTTCTTTCTAAGCTTTTCTTCCTTAAATCATGTTTTGCTAATTGCTGTTGTGTAGTTTCCCAAGGCCATCCCTGTGGTTCTCCACAGCAGTGTTTCTCAACCTTGGCAACTTTAAGACGGATGGACTTCAGCTCACAGAATTCCCCAGCCAGCCATGCTGGCTGAGGAATTCAGTGAGCTGAAGTCCATCCGTCTTAAAGCTGCCAAGGTTGAGAAACACTGCTCTAGAGTATGGAGACCTGGCTGGGGATTTGGGAATTGAAATCACCATCGTTCCCCCCACCCCGCCCCACCCCACCCCACTCCACCCTCTGGAGACCAAAGGATGGAGACAGATGTGCCATGTCATGGTTCCTTCCGAGCAGAGAATCAAAGACTGAGGACCAGCTTCCTAGCAACTGTTCACTTTTCATAAGCTTTATGTCAGCATCAAAGCAGGTAAGAGTAAAAAAGAATCAGATGATCAGAGAGAGACTTGTGTTGTTACAAGTTACTCCCCTTTGGGGTCTGTTTTGAAGGATTCTGTGCCTGTTTCAATTCAGGGATGCTGGAGATCTTTTCAGACTCTGGCTTCATCACACAATCTTGAGAAATGGCTCAGCTATTCCCTCTCCCCCATCGTGTGATTCCAGGGTTTAATTTTTTTTTCCATAATTTCATTTGACTGGGGGAAAGCCATGGACACTATCTAGATCAGGGGTACTTAAATTGTTTGACCCAATTACAAGTAGTCCTTGCCTACCAACTGTCTCGTTTAGCGACTATTTATGAGAGTTAAAAAAAACTTCACAACCAATCCTCACATTTATAGCCATTGCAGTGGCCCACGGTCACATGATCGCCATGTGTGTGCTTGGCTGGCTTCTGGCAAGCAGAATTAACGAAGAAGCCAGCAGTAAAATCGCAAGTCATGGTCACATGATGTGTTGCTTAACAACTGTGATGATTCACTTAACGACAGAAGCAGAAGTGAGGTCGTAAGTCTGGCACAGTCACATGATTTTTCCCTTAGCGACTGCACAGCTTAGTGATGGAGCTGCCAGTCCCAATTGTGCTCACTTAAGTAAAGGCTACCTGCACCTCTTTTCCCAGTCTCATGGCATTGTCGTTTTACACAACTGTTTTCGCAGCAGCAGCCTCAAGCTGGATTCTTGAATCACAAACAAGCCCTTGCAGATTGCTGCATTATCCCCAGGATAGGCCCAAATTACCCCCTTGGCAGCAATTAACCTCAGTTTAAGAACCACTGATCTAGATCAGTGTTTCCCAACGTCTGCCACTTTAACCAGCAATTTTAACTTTAATCAGCAAGGGAGGGTTACATATTGAGGATTAAGTGTCTAGCACAGGGGTTCCTAACTTTTGGCCATCACACCTCCCTTTAGTATAATCTTAATGTACACACCTCCCTTAAAAGCCCAGACACCAAAATGAACACACACGAACAATGAAAACAATACAATGAAACTGGGAAAGGCAGATTGATTAATTTAAAAGAATTTAAAAGGTTCTTTACTGGAGGGAAACCCTGATCTAGGAGGTATAGAGTACCTGCTAAGACAAAGTTTCTCAACCTTGGCAACTTTATGATGTGTGGACTTCAACTCCCAGAATTCCCCAGCCAACCTGGCTGGGGAATTCTGGGAGTTAAATTCCACACATCATAAAGTTGCCGAGGTTGAGAAACGCTGATCTAGACCATCACTGTTTGGTATTGGTTTGCTGACTTCTGCGGTCACACCCTGACTCCCTACATCATGTTCAGCCATAACATTTATTATTGTTATAAGATTTATATCCCATCTTTATTTAGTACAATTCAAGGCAGCATACCTAATACGCCTTCCTCCTATTTCCCCCCCAACATGCTGGCTAGGGGATTCTGGGAGCTGAAGTCCACAAACCTTCCAGTTGCTGAGGATGAGAAAATAGGCTCTATATTTACAGCATTAGAGATTTAGCAGGTGTCCTGTAACTGCTAGACACTTACTCCTCATTAACATGTAACCCTCCCTTGCTGGTGTGTAACTTAACCAACTCTGGGGGTGAAGGCAAAAAGAGGGGTTGAAGGGCTATAAAACTTGCCCAGTGAAAGCAACCCCTTTGAGAATCACATCCAGGGACTACCCACCTGGTCACAGCAGGCTGCGGGGGTGAATCTCTGTGCTGTAAGTACAGACCCTATTTTAATAAATCTTTATTCACAGTAAGCATCCTAGCGTTCACCTTTTTTGATATCCAACCTGCAACTGCACTAGCTGGCAACAACCACCCTGTGAGGTGGGCTGGGCTGAGAGAGTGGGGACTGGCCCAGAACCACCCAACTGGATTCCATGCCTAAGGCAGGACTAGAACTCGTGGTCTCCTGGTTTCTAATCCAGCACTGTCCCCACCACACCAAACTGGCTAATGCACTAATCCAGCCATCCTAGTTTCTAAACCACGGCGTTTAGGTTAGTTCTGGATAGCTAGGAGTAGTTAACCTGCTTAGTCTACCTGGTAAGGCTGGCCATTTTCCCTACAACAACAACAACAGCCGTGACCTTGTCAAGAAGAACTTTATTAAACTTCAGTATAAGATAAAAAGGCAAGAAGGAAAAAGAAAATAGCAAAAGAAAAAATATATACAGAAGAAAAAGGAATCAAGAAGGTAACTTCTGACTTTCTTTGGTACAGGTGTAAATATAAAATGCATTCACCTCTTATTCTATTATTTAAAAGACCACAATACACATCTATATCAACAAATCACAGCAATGGCCTTGTGAGTCTGGCTGGGCTAAGAGAGATTGACTGGTCCAAGTATGTGTGCGTGCGTGTGTGTGTGTTGGTAAAGTGCAGCGTGTCAGACCTAATTAGTATTTCGATGAGACACCACTAGGAAGTCCTCGGGCTGGAGACCAGACTAGGAAGTCAGAAACTCTCCCAGAAAGCAGCCGTGGCAAGCCGCTTCCACCCGGCTGCCAAGAAAACTACACAGAGGTGTCCACCCTTGACTTAAAAGTGACTTTACTTACTTTTCAAAGCACTGAGTAAGTGACAAGGACAGGGCTGGAGATTTTATGAGTCTGTGGCTCAATTTCAAATAGCCTCTGCCAGAATCGATCCAAACCTTTGGCAGAAGCAACTATTTGCTCCCTGGCCGTCAGCCGGAGCGGGAAAGGGGCTGACGGAAGAGAAAGAAAAGAGGGAATAAAAGGCACAGGAGAAAGAGAGGGGAAAAGGAGGGGGTCTCACACAGAAAATGGACAGCTATTTGGGGGGTCCCCTTGCACTTGTTTTAGCCCCCCATACCAGCTGGCACATGGCTGCCCGCAGATCACTCCCTGATGGATTCAGGCTTGGATCAGGAAAAAAGTACTAAGCTTGCCCACTGATTGCTGATGGTAGGTTAATTGAACCCAGGCTAAATGCAAAGTGGGATTGCTCCAAACCAGCGTTTCTCAGCTTCAGTAACTTTAAGATGTATGGACTCCAACTCCCAGAATTCCCCAGCCAGCATGCTGGCTGGGAGTTGGAGTCCATACATCTTAAAGTTGCTGAAGCTGAGAAACACTGCTCTAAACAATCTGAACTTCACACATTTAACTTGTAACTCCCCCTCACTGACCGTTATACAGGTGACTCCTTTGGGTGCTTCACCACCTTTATTTTGGCTCAGGGCCTCAACAGTGAATCTCTGAGTGGGACTATGGTCAGGATTCAGAGGGAGAGAGTACCCCGTTTGGTGTGCATCCAATCACCCCACCCCCAGCCTCTGGGGATCTGCGAAACTCAGCCAGACGTGGGAACTGGGACACGTCCACAAGATCCTCAGAAAAGAAAAACTCCAGAGAATGAAAGCACATCCCCACTGCCACATGTCAGAAAGTCCTTTGGGGATTTCTCAGTGAGTAATAAAGGACTCCTACAACAAAGATACTCAGCGGAGAGTTTCCATAGGGGTAGGAGGTTAAAAGTAAAGATGGTTCCCATGATCGTGTATCTGAAGTTGCATCCTTGTGTGTGTCACATGCATGATGCACATAAAAAGAGGGTGGAGATTCAGTCAGTCACTATCTTGACTTTTTTGACTCCTCCTGGCAGACATTCCCTACACTCAGCAAAGGAATCAGCCTGAAAGGTTGTCACACACCTCGTCTCCCACTCACCACGGTCCCAACAGAACAGCAGAACTGAGTCCATGAGCAAAACTCAGCTGTTCCTTCTTATTGGCAAAGGCCCCGCAAGGTGCAAGTGCCCTCCCACTGAGTTGTGACTTAGCACAGACAAGTATCAAGGAATGAACAATGAAGCTATCGAAGTGGGGGAGAGCTCCTGCCTTTGAACCAGCAGTCAAGAAATATGCCGCAGACTAGCACCTGGTAGAGCAGCCGTGAAGGCCTTGGAAAAGATATTAAGGCGTCTTGAGGGGTCTTTACCTATAAAAATTAGAATCATACAAGCAATGGTTTTCCTTGTAACCTTAAGTGAAAGTTGGACTTTGAAGAAGTGGGTATCGGCCTCCTGGGCAAACCAGATAGGAAACACGACCAGATGAGCTAATTCTATTTTCTGGTAAAGCTACATTGACAGAATCTTGCGAGTCTGAAAGTACAATTCTCCCCCCATCTTGTTTACAGCCCAAGAAACTAGAGAGGGTCCTTCTGAATCTCTTGTCCCGCCCACTATCCAGCTGCAGGCTATGTCCTCTCTTATCTGACCATTCTCTTGGCAGCGGCTCTGCTCTGTCTCCCAAGGTCTTTCCCACATACCATTACAGTGGGTTAGAAAGACTACTGATGTTTTGAACTTCGGTGTCAAGGAGACTCCTGCGAATGCCATCAAGATGGCAGATAAACATTTGGTTTGATTGCCAAGGTCCAGGGCTAAGCCCTGGTGGTGCCACCACCTAAGCCTTTGGTGGTGAGTCAAGATGTTCCACGGAAAGGTTAACATTCAGCCTTCCCAGCTCGGTGCCACATTTTGAGCAATAGCCCCTATCACTCCCACCCAGCAAGTCCAACACCTCAGAAAAGTAGAAGATTGCGAAGTTGAGGGGGGGAATGTGTTGGGCAGACCGGGGAGTCATTAAATCAGTTTATTCATTGAGCTAAGCCATTGTTTGACTAATCTTGCCTCCTCAAATAAACCATTCTTGGCTGGGTTCAAGTATGTTGAGCCAAAATCTATTGATCACAAACCGTAAAAGTTGGATTCACATAACACAATAGAGCAAACCCAAGCATATTACGGCACAGCTTGATGTAGGCCTTGGGCTCAGTCTGTGGCATGTGGCCATCTGAGATACATGTGCATCCCCAGCCAAGGACAGTACTGGCAAATTTCAGCCATCGGCTGGCAAATCAGAAAATCACACATGACCTACAAAAAGGGGATGGACAGGTGCAGGACACAGCATAGAAGAGCTTTGCGTCTTTTTGTGACCGTCTTCCCAGCACTCTTCCAATCCATCACATTTCTGCTAATCGGCATTGCCTGCTGTTCAGTTAAGTGCTTCCTGTTTTGCCATTAGCTGCTCTGACAGTTTATCAGAAAACCTACATATCTGTGGAACAATTGCTTGCATGCTAGTTGCCTCCTGGGCTTTCAGTCAGAAGGTTGCATGCTCTGCCAATTCAGAGCCATTTGCATTTGCATTTTCTATAATACTTTTTGCAAACCAGCCTTCGTTGGGAAGATACGTTTTCACTATCCAACTGCGTCTTTGCTCCAATTCCATACTGATCAGATTAATAACACTGTGCCAAACCATGATTTATTGAACAAATGACAGTTAGCTAGATTTACGCAGTATACCAACCCATAAACCCTGGCTTATAGATCACAATGCCTAGATGGGCAGAACATGCTGAGCTCTTAATTAAACTGATTTCACTTAAAGTGTTGGGTAGATCTGACCGGCGCTGGAATGTTTTAACTCTCAGGATGAGTTAAAAAGAAAAGAAGAGGTGCTACAGTGGTGAAGGGTGCACCACTGGAAGCTCTGAAGGAGCAGGCTGGGGACAGATCACCCTGGATAAAAATCCATCTTGGTGATACCAACTTGATGGCACATAATCAATCAACTTGGGTGCTTCCCTCACACATCCAACTTTCAGAAGAAATGACACAATTGGAACAAATAAAGCATAGAGGACTCTACCATGTTTTCACTGCCCACATGGAACCCCATGACATTTTTTATTAATATAAATTAAAAATAGATCACTCTTTTGATTGAAAGCAATCCTAAAGTAAAATCCAACAAAGACAAGCAAGACTAGGAAAAAGGGCAAGTTAAAGCATAGAACCACTCTATAAATGAGAGAAACTATGCTTAAAGGTCCAGCCACTGAAATCTGGCCAAAAGCCTGGGCAAATAGGTGGCCTTGGGCAGATACAGAAAGCTCACTCATCTCAGCCCTTCTTTATAAACAGGAATCCCATGGTTGGGACACTTGGACCAAGGTCTTTCCTTTCCAGCTACAGCACAGGCCATTATGGTTCTGCAGGTACATGAGGCCAAGGTGGTCATCACATATCAAGTCCTCAAGCGTTACAGGCCTTGATCCCTCAGCCTAGGCAACTTAACCTGGCTCCACTACAGGAAGATAGCCAGCATAGCTCCTACCTGTGAAGGAGGTCACAGTAGGATTTCCCCATCAACAGCCTAGTGGCAGCGTTCTGCATCAGCTGCAGAGAATATTGATGTTTTTGTCATTTTTACCTCCTCAATTATTCTTGGCTGAATGTTCTAACTGGGAAATGTTGCAGCAAATGCATTTGTTCCCTTGACTATTGAGGTCTCCTACTGATTTAGAAGAGGAATGAAGCCTTGTTCTTTGGGTTAAATGAGTACTCAAGTAATATTATGCAACAATATATTGTCAATAGTTAATAGGTCAGATTGAACCACACCAGGGATAGCTGAACTAGCAGCAAGCAAGCACCCAGTGAGGCCTTATTGGTCAGACCTCTTTTTTTCTCTCCCTCCCTCCCATATGTATAACTTGAGATCTCTATTTACATGTGCCTACACATCACGAGATTCAAAGCCCATCTCTCTTAGCAAGAGCAACAGAGCCCCTGCTTTGCCAACAGCCTCTCCAGAGAAGGCTTGGAAAGTCCTGTTCAGGTACTGCTGTCAAGCCCCACGTACCTGGGAAGACCAAGTAAGTGAGAACAACATGGATTTCAGTACAAAATCTTTAATGCTAGCCTGGCCTACAATAAATGCAGAGATTGGAAACTGCAGAGGAATTTCCCAGCTTCTTTTATGGTGAGTTAATTAAGGTGAAGTCTCTTTGAATGCTTTGACTCTGGGCAGCTTGCAAAATCCAAATAGAGTTAAAACCATTAAAAACATAAAAGAAACATGACAGCCAGGACAATACTGTAAAAACACGACAGGGGCCCCATTAACACAAGACCCCAGGCCTGGGAACACAGCCAGGTCTTAAGGGCTTTCCAGAACCCCAGGAGAGGGGTGACTTCCATATCTCTGGGGGGATGCTGTTCCAGAGGGCTGGGGCCATGACAGAGAAGGCATGTTTCCTCAGTCCCACAAGATGACAACATTTAATGGTGGGGACCTGAAGCCTATCTGCTGTGCTGGAACGTACTGGGCGGGCAGGAACTATTGGAGATAGGTGGCTCCTCAGATAAAGCCCTTCATGGCAGAGGGCCTGGTTAAGAAATAAGCTGTCAACTGACTCACCCCCAGCTTTCCCAGCCTCCTTGCAATCTCTCACAGTTACTGAGTGTCAACTAGCATCCTCAACATGATCATCTTGATTGTAGCTCCCAGAATGTCTAAACATTGTTGGGTTTCTTTGATACCCCCTACTCCAAGCACAATCTGAGCACCCAATGGGTTCTAGAAAATAAAGCTTGCTCCAGGTCCTGACCTGAAGGGAACTCCAGTGGTGAATCTTCTTCATCTTGCCCCCTGCTTTGGAAGAGCATACCCCCCCAACTCAGAGCAGCCCCCAAAACTGCTAGAATTTCAGAAGGCCCTGGGGACTGGCTTTTCCTGAGGGTCTTAGAAGGATGAGATGCCTTATAGATCCTCTAGAGATGTGACACCTACAGAATGTTGTACTGGTGTTACCATTGTATTATATTAAGTTTTAATCTGATTATCATTGGAGTATAAGCTGTTTAGAATTGCTTGTGATTGGGGCAACATATAATCCTAAATAAGTGAAAATGAAAATAATTGGAAGATGCTGGGTTAGGTAGGTGTTCTTTTTTTATCCATTCAATCATGTCCGATTCTTGGAGACTGCATGGACAAATCCCTGCAATTTTCTTAGCAAGGTTGTTCAGTAAGAAATACTGAATCAAGGATCTCACTCTCCTACAGATTCTTGAATGTTATGTTTCTTCTTATTCCCATCCTGTCCAAGATGTTATACTGGCTAGGGATGATGGGGACTGCTGTCCATCAACATCGGGAAGGAAACATTGGGCTAAAGACAACTTTCAGAATTCCTAGATAGATGGGCCAAAAAAGATTGCCTTAATTGGAGCAACATTTCTAGACCTGAATTTAAAAGTGACTTCTCATGATAACATGGGTACATCATGACATAATATGGTAGCTATTCCAACCAAGGATATGTTTTTTTTTAAATAAAAGAACAACCCAAAGTTAGCTCTGCGTTATATTTAAACATAAGTTTTAGCTTCTGGGATGAGATGGTTAAATTTAGGAGGGAAACAGATCAATAAAAGATCTTCAAAAGACAGAAATCAAAATATTTCAGAGGAGGAATAAACATGACAGTAAAATCCATACCAATTTTTTTTTTTTTTTTTGGCATTAGCTATTGCCAATCTGCTTTCCATTTCTTTAAATTAGCACCCATGCTGATTGCTCAGAAGGTAAAGATGCAGAAGAGGGCAAGAGAGACTGTTTGTTAGCATCTACTGCAGAGACAAAAGGGACAGTTGCTGTTAATAACCACAAATGCTATTCCTGGCAAAGATCATTTCCCACTTTGACTTGGACTCAGAATTATAATGAACTGAAGGAAGAATTTGTTACATGGCCCATTTTGGACTACTGTCCATTCATACAAGCATCCACCATTTAGTTTCTCCTCCAGGCAATGCTGGCTGGATTTTGAAAATGAAGTTTTAACACATCCAAAGAGAGCAATGGACTGGGGAAGGGTTATGTCATTTCATACCAAGCAACAGAGTTGGGAAGGTTTGTTTTGATCCAAAGGGGTTGAAAACAAGAAAGTGCCTTTTGCCATTCCATGCAGGGGTGTCTACAGGGTGTGATAAAAATACATCAAAGTGGCAGCAGAGATGGTGTGGTCAAAGCTCCACCCAGCTTGTGTGTGTGTTGCACACATCATGCACGTAAAAAAACAGGGGAAGCTTCAATTGCACTATTGCAGCTGCCATTTTGACTTCTTTTGACCATTCCTGGTGGACATTCCTGGTTCCTTGGGGTTCCTTCAGGGGCTGTGTTGACACAACAATGCACTGAATCCCAAACTAGCCAACCAAGATGGCATCAGAACCCAGCCCACAAAGGAAGCTCATGGTTCAGCATGCTGGGTACGCTCCAAAAATTAGTTTGAATGAGCCACAGTTAAGTAAAACAATGAGCAAATTGTGTCAAGTGAACAGAGCACAGTATTGGGATTCAACGCTTACCAACACTTGTAAGCAAGCTGTAATTGCTGAATTCTGTCCTCTTCCCTACACATAATATAGTGACCTTCTAAAGCAGTGTTTCTCAACCTTGGGAACTTTAAGATGTGTGGACTTCAACTCCCAGAATTCCCCAGCCAGCCATGCTTAAGTCCACACATCTTAAAGTTCCCAGGGTTGAGAAACACTGCTCTTGAGGAATCTGTCAATTCAGTCACCCTCTAGACAACTGTCTAGATCTTATTTGGTTAATTACTCTGGATTAATACCAGAGAAAAATGTAATGAAGCTGCCATTCTGTCAAGGCACCAGCTTATGATTGCTCCTCTTCAAACAAGATCAGAAATGGGCTTTTAATTAGGCAGATACCATGAACCTTGGTCCTACCAATAGCATTGATATAGAAGGTTAATCCCCGCCCCCCAGAAAGTACTGGAGATAGCGTTGCAGTCCTGCCCTTACAGACTCTGATCATGAATTAGATTCAACTAGGTTCCTTAGTCCACTAAAGCATTGTCAGCTTCATGACAAGTAGAAAGTCAGAAGATGGAAAGAGTGAAGTTTTGTGAATGAAAGCTCATAGCACAAGTAGTACTCTAGTATGTAAGATGTGGCCTCTGTGGTCCAGGTTCCATAATTAAAATTGACAGATATCAACTATGTTTATGCCCAGATTGATCAAGTCTATACGTATGGTCTTAAATACATATGCAATTAAGTATGGATCATTTCACATCACAGCCTGTTCTTGTGTACTTCAGATTGCGTTGTATTTGACTTCTAGAACCCTGGACTTCTGCTTCACTCTGATCACATTTCTGCTATGCCTTTCAAACCCTGGGGCATTGGGCAGGGTTGCTCTCATGGAATTATTGCTCTGCTTCACTCTGACCACATGCTGTCTTCTCCTTTGAACCACCCAGGTCACTTGTAGAAACTTGATCTGGATTACATTAGCTTAACAGCCCAGTTTTGCTAGTTAACTGAGAACTCCTCTTTGATTTACAAGTGATTCCAAGTACTGTAACGTGGACTAGATACCTTACATCACCGGAGGACTCTGCTAACTGAGACGCTAGTCAGTTTCATGGAAGTGTTGCAGTCACATCAAGGAAGTCCTGCAAAGTTGGTGGTACTTCCATTCCTGTTGCACCTTATTGCTTCCATGAGAGCTACCAGATCTGAGCTGCAAAAATCCAGATGACCACTAGTAAGCAGTTCAGATTTTTGCAGCCAAGATGTGATAATCCCAGGTCCAACCCATTGGGGCAGCTGCAGAAGCGGGCTAGGCTTCTTCCCTTGAACCAATTCAATGATTCAGTCTTCCCCTCTGGCTTCTCAACAGTTCTGACATTTTTTGGCTCTCCGATCAACAAGGGGTTTTTGCCTTAGTCCACAATACCGTTTATTATAAAAAGAGGTAATTTGTACTTGGGAACATTTCAAGCATTTTACAAATGAGCTGATATTGTAGGTGCCGCCACCACAGTCGCTCCCATAGCAACCTCCAATTCTTTTTATTTCTGAAGGCTGCAGAGTAATAATTACTACACCATTTTCATTCATGCAGTGAGTGTTCAGAAGACACAGAGGTAGGCATTGCTGGGTATTACCTGGCTCAGAAAAATAGTCATGGCTTAAGAAACCGAAAACAATTCTTTTCCCTAGGTAAGTTCTAGAGGATGTGGCAAGCACGCAGAGTGAGCATTTTATGACAGCGTCAGACTTTCTGCAATTTCTTATAAAACTGCCTGTTAAGTATAAAGCACTAAAAAAAAAAAAAAAAGCAAGAATTTCCGACCTCTCTGAATTGCTTTTATTTATTATACCGATGCCAAATGATCTATTTAAAAAAAGGTCATGGACGTGGCTGGGGAACCTTTGGTCCAGGAAGTGTTGCTGAATTTTAAACAAAATATATTTATAATTTTTTCCAATTCTAGCCAATGCTAAGAGGTGCCAGAAAGTAATTTGGCAATGTCTGGGGAGGTCCAAGGATACCCCATTGTTGTGGCTGGGCTTAAAGTTTGATAGGGACACTTGACATACAGCAAAGTAAGGACCGGCTGGGGGAGATCCATAAGGCCAAGGCTATTTTTGTACACTATTTAACTGTGTTAAAACCATGTTAAACAATGAACCATGGTTGAGCTGTGGTTGACTCAATCAACCCAATGGTCTGCCATGCACTGAATTATTAACTATAGAAGCTGAGTTTTCAGAACACACGTGGCAAAAATAGGGCTGAGTGGTTCGTGATTCTGTGGGGCATGGGAATACTGTTACTGAGTGCAGCCCTGTGGATGGTTTTAGGAGATGGTCCTATACTTGGAAGCATCCTCATTTTGAGAGCTGAGACCAGTTTCAAGCCAGATCCACTGAAAGGAAACAAAGATTTGACCCCGCTTAGCTGCAGAGAGCAACCCAGCCCCAGGCTGAGCAGGAGGATCATCTCATTGCAGCTTCCTCTACAAAGATGTGTGTCACAGCTCCCATTCAGCCATGGCTTCCTGTTGGCTGTTTATTTATCCCTACAGAAACCCAAAGAAATGTTTTGTGCTAGCTAGCTGATAAGAGGGGCTGAAATTAAAGTTAGTTTAGTCTCCCGTTGGGAAATGTTCTCATAAGAGGAGGAAGGGCTATTATGCTGGCATCAGAGATAGAATCAAATTTAAAAACTGGGGGAAAGAATCAGAAAGGAGGAGGTACAATGACTAATAGTTAAGGCTGGCTTTTGAAGATTTGTGGCTGGTTTAATAAAAAGTACACAGAGGGCTGGTAAACCTAAAGTAAACTGGGTGATGTTATGCTGCTGCAGCTTTGGTTTGTTCATCAGAAGGGGAAGAGGGCCCAGCCCAAAGTACTAAGCTAAAGATGAAGAGGTGTTGGCATTCCAGGACCTTATCTATCCTTTGCAGATGATCCCAAAGGGATTGAAGATAATAGAAGAGGTTTAACCAGCCAGAGAAAGGCCAGCTGCCAGCTTGATTAACCAAGGGAAATTGCCCACCAGTATCTGTAAGCCCTTTCTTAATTCTAGATATAAGTGGTTAGAGTATTTAGGGGCACCTATACGCTCAGCTAAAAGTACACCTTGAAACATATACATGCTCAGAGAAGGTTTAGTTTGCCCTATTCAGTAAAGGGGGTAGCCAATTACTGGGCATTTTAGGTATGAGGCTGAGGTTTCACGCCATTCTGTGTGTTCTACCAGGAAAAGCAGCCCAGCGAAGTTGGGAAAGCTGAAGTTTGGCTTATACAGCTGTAAACTAGATGCTTAATAAAGGGCAGACATTTTGAAGTCGTGTTTTGCACTGAGTTTTCTATCAAATCCTGTGAACTTTGAAGAGGTCTCTACTGTAATGAGATGCACTGTATACCTAATTTACTTAATTTATAGGCTGCCCAAGTCCCAAATGACTCTGGGCAGCTTACAACTAAGAATATACTGTATGTGTGCGTGGGTAGGTTCTTAGTTGCAGATGTGGGTGTGTATATGTGCATGTGTATAGGTTCTTAGTTGTAAGTTTTGTGTGTGTGTGTGTGTGTATATATAAAGATACAACTGACCAGAAGTGAAGTATTCAAATCAACACCAAAACAAAACAGGCAAAGGGAGGCTCCATAACCACCCTTTTCCTAAAGCCTAAACAACACATTTACCTTTGCATCCATATAACATTGCATGTGAAAACTTGTGCATAACCCAAAAGACACAGATTTACATAAGTAATCACCCTCAATATTGTCCACTTCAGCACTGACATAATTTCTATCGTTTTCTTGGTCACTCTTCTAAATCGTTGTGATATACTTTGACCACTGTAGACCACCACGCATCCTTGGGAAATATAGGACTACAGAAATATCATGAACAAATACATTGATCTCCCACCTTTCTTCTGACAGCTCAGGGCATATATGAAAGTTCTCCTTCATTACAGCTTTCATACACCAGAGGTAGGCTGGGCTCCGAGATATTGACTGCATCCAAGATCATGCTTAACGATAGTTTGCTGAGGGTCAGTCACTACACTATAATCCATGATCTACTTATAACTGTTAGCTTTATGCAACCCACTAGGTCAGAATGAAATAGCCCATACTGCAGCTTAGCAGGGGATATGAAACAAACATGTTTATCAAAATTCATCTAATTAAGGTATGTGTGTGAGCCTTCATTTGGCTGCTAATGGAGGCATCCAACAGTTAGAATTTTGTGTGACAGAATTTAATGAGATTCAGAGGTAAAGGGATCTCACTTTTTTTTAAGGTATTCAAGAGTGTTGGCAGGGAGCAGGGTCAAGAGGATGGCCACACTCATACAATTAAAGCTTTGCCCATATGATGCGTGTAAAAATGGGCAAGGTCTTCAATCGCTTTTTGATCCCTTCCCTGTGGACACCCCTGAAGATATTTCTCCAGTCTGAAGCCATTAAAAAAGATAATTAGAGCTTCTTCATTTTTTAATTTGAATTGGAGGAGAATAACAATATTTGCCTCTTACAAGCTCATGATTCAGGTGAACATATTTTTTGCTCTGATATAGACACAACCACATGGAGTTCTATAGTTTATGGGTTCCAAAAATGGGATACCTTTCCTGCCCATTGTTATCAAAATTAATATGGTAGAGAGATAACCCTAAGCAAGGAACCTAAAAATTCTGAAATAGCTAGGAGCGCCATGATTTGAGGGAAAGGGAGATTTCATTTTTTTTTCCATAGAAAACAATTCACTTCCCAGACTTTTGAGCAATTTATATGAAAATTGATAGCCATCACAGAGATGGCCCTAGGCAAGAAATCTGCCACACTTCAAAAGGGTAAGTGCAGGAGCTAGAGAGTTATGATAAATGAAAGATCATTAAGGACCACTTAGTTTTCTGCTCAGTTGGTGCCCACACAAACACACAGAAAATATAATAGGACAGAAAAGGATGACAGAGTCAAAGACTATTAAGGAACAGTCCTAGAAGAACTTGACCATTGACATTTTGCAATGTACACCTGGCCAGATCCCACCAGCCCTGCCAAACACTTGTTACTGTACTTTCTTACACCAAGGTGAAAGAATCCTGAAATCTACAACAGTCCTGCAGGATGGCATTTCCATCCCCCCACCCCCTCAACATTATTTCTGAAGACCATGAGCAAAACCACCCACCACAGTTAGAAGAAGACCTTACCAAACTAGAACACCCCATCTTCGCACTAGTCCTGACTTTTCCTTAGATGTATAATTTAAGTGTTCTGGTACTACAGAACCTTAGAAACCTGAAAAAACTGCTAATCCTTCCAAGCTCAAATACAACAAAGTAAGTCAAACTAACCAAAACAAAGTTCATAGTGCAGTCCAGGGATGAAACAGCAGAACCAGAGTTGCCAGGTTTGAAGAATCACCAAGGCAGAAGCCATTAATTAGGAGTTGCTAAAAATTACAGAGTATGTTCCACCTGCTAGAGTCCCACCCTGCCCCAGCTGCTAGTTTTTATTCCTCTCCTAAGTAGACCAGTTACTCTCAAGGAGCCCTTCCTTGCCACCTAGCACTTCCTTATTTCCAAATCATTGATGAAGCTTCAGGATAACTCAAATGTAGAACCATTCGGTTTGGAAAAGTTTTGCTGCCATGATTCAGTCTTCATTTCAGGATCTGAAAATGGTACACACTCCTATAATTTGACATCATATTTCTAGGTCAGTATGTTCACACAATATCCTAATCCATGGATAACTGAAATAACCAAGTGTCTGAATTTAACTAAATCATGGTTTGCTCAGTTGACCCAATTTTCTAGGTTCAGAAAACACACTGAGCCATAAACTTACCACGAGCTTGGGTTTGCACAATATACTAAGGCACAATCACAACCAAAAAAAACACCCCCTTCTCAGAATGAAAACTGGCCAAGTCTAGTGTGTTGTGTGAATGTAACCACTGAGCTATTAACTATATCATCGCATTTTAGCGATGTGTGTTGTGTGAACTCAGCATTTGAATCAAAGTGGATCATCTGAGTATCAAGTGTCCCTAACATTCCTGTAGATGGCAAAGACATATAAGCACAAAGGCCCTTGGTGATATCTGAACCAATTTAACTAACACTCAGGAATCAATAATACATTCACTGTTGGGAGTTTTGCTAATCAGTGTTTGTGGTCTGTACTAAAGCTTGCATCCCAGCATGTATGTTTTTAGGTCTCAAAGCCCTTATCCACCAGAATTTTCCATCCAGCTCTCTAGATATTATGGTCAGAAAGAACCTTTGCTTATGTCCTCTAAAAAGTTCTGTAAAAACCAGGTTGGCTATTTTGGATTGGATAGGATATCTTCTGCCTTGTCAAGTCTTTTGAATTATACATCCTCAGTGCTGACTTGTTCCAGAGGTCTTATTCCCAACTCCATTCTCAATGAGTATGGGCAGGAAGTGACATTGAACAAACATTCCAAGATACTTCAAATCAGTGCTGCCTACTTCAAGGCCCATCCTCAAGTTCTACAAAAAATGGTCACTTGGCATCACAAACTCAAATTTCAGTCATAATATTTAGATTTTATTGGTCTCTAACTTGGCTTTACTCAACAGCTGTTACAGCCAGAAGGTGTGGATTTATTTGTAACAAACAACATCTGGATAATGTGATACTGCATCTCTGAGCCTCTATGGCTTTAAGACAGATAGCAGCAGTGAAACATTACTCATTTTTAAAAAACTTCTCACAATGCATTACAGCCAAAATGGTCAGAAACCAACACGTGTTTTGAGAACTTTCAGGATGAGCATTTGTATGGTGCACCATTTGGAATATAATTTTTAGTTATGAAATCCCTCCTTCCTCAAGTTTTATGAACAGGAATGTCTAGTTGTGGAGGGCCAAGGCCCATTGGTCTTCTACTGGCATGGCAGGAGCCACTTCCCCAAAAGTTGATGGGCCAGGAAAATAATTAAATTGATTTAATTTACTTTTGATTTAAATTTAAATAACACTAAATTATATATATTGAGTATTACTATGCATCAAACATTAAAATGTGGTGGCAACCTTTGGGGAGGTTTCAGGACTTCACCAGCTAGAACCCATGCACCCTTGCAGTATATACTGTTTCCTGATAGTATAGAAAGGTACTGGAATCATGCTGGGAAAATTATAATCCACAGCTGTAAAAGTTATCCATAGATCATGCATCTTGCCTCTCTCTAATCTTTGTTAAATTGCACCTCACTTCGAAAAATAGTACCCTGGATATCCACAGGGAAGGTGGGGGAGACCACATGATTGAAGTTCTATTACTTTTTTGCATGTCTTGTGCTTGCAATGAATGTAAAAATGGGGGTGGGGCTTCAATTGCATGGTTGTAGCTATTTGTTGTTAGCATGCTGTGTGAAGAGAACTATGATACATGGTTTAGCATCATATGTGAAACTAGCCATTGTAGCTTACTCAGTTTGAACCATAGGAAAGAAATGTATGTGAATGTGAACCCAACTAACTGAACCCACATTATGCAAGACTTAATCAGCCATCTGTAATGTCAAGTTCTGTGAGGCTGGCAACACCAGGAAACAAGAACCAATTGGATTTCTGGATCTTTATTGTCGTTAGGTAATGTATCAGAACCTTGCAAGCCTGCCAAAGTGATTCTCCAAATCAACTTATACCTAGCGTAGTTAAGGTGGCAACACTCTGAATTGCTTTCTTATGCTTTCCCTCTCCCTTATTCCTGTGCTGGGCTGTGGTGTCTCTTGCAATCATCCAGATTCCCCTGCCACTTTCCCTGTTAAACATTCCATCACAGGTTGCCATTTTAGATTTGTGGAAACTGGAAATTAAAACTTAGGGCAGGCTGTTGTTTACAAATCATAATGACTAGGCTCAGAATACTATATGTATTAAGCTGTCTACCATAGGTGATCAACTGTTTGCTGAGGCTTTATTTATTGGCAACTTTTGGATTTCCAGTTTCTGCAAACCCAAGATGGCAACCACTACAGGTTCAGGATGACATACTCACTAAGCCTCCAGTTCTGGCCAATGAGCATGGATATCCACAGGAGGCAAGAGATGTCATGTGCATCATGACATAATCATGTAAATGACATAAGCAGCATTATTAATGTCATCTGCACGATGATATCCTGACACATGTGATATCACTGTGGGTAGTACCGGATGTCTACATCAACAACCTATATGTGATGCTAGGTGAGATTGCAATGGTGTGCATACTTTTTATGTGGCTCGGTGTTTTATATGAACATAGCCTATGAATAAAGCAAATGATGACTTAGTGCAATGTGTGGATATAGCAACCCATAAGTTCACACACAATGGCTTTTAGGCTCAAGCAGTTTAGGATCTCAGTAGCTTGATTCCTACATCGCACAAGCCAAAATGCGGTGTGCTTGTCTGTGGCTTAGAGTGCTGTGTGAATCCAGGCATCATGGCTTGCAGACCATGGTTTATGTTTAGCATGTCCTGCATATCTAGACAATAATGGCTTATTCAACAAACTACAGCTAAGCAAATGAAGCCTTTGTATACTTTGTCAACCAAATCTCTCTCTCTCTCTTTCTTCCACGTTATGGTTTAAAAAGGTTGTGTGAATGCTGGCAATAAAGCACTAAATTGAAGGAGTTGGCATCTTCTTGCTAAAATAAAATCAGACAATTCGACTCCAGCTCATAAAAGACCTTCTTGGTTTAAACATTAACTTTGCAGCAAACAATCACCAGGGAGTGTTGCTGGCTTTTAATAATTGATGCTTTTATTAATTCACAGGCAACATTTTGAATAACAAGTCTTTCAAATATTAAATTCCAACGCTGCATCTAGGGCAAGGCCCGGAATACAATCATCCCTAAAGGAGTGAGCAAGCACCAGAATTTGGGGCCTGCGACTCCACACCAAAGTACCTCTGCCTGGTTGCTGTTACCATACCTGTACGAGATAAGCGGAAACATCAACTTAACAATAGTCAGCTTCTGGTGTCGTCCCCACATTCTTTGGAGAAGGAGAAGAAGGGCTAGTAGCAGATGCTGCTAATACAGTTGCCACATTTCTACAGGGCCCAAGTCCTTTCCTGTAAGCAGGAATTGCTTAAAAAAAAGAGCTAAAGAAACAAGCAAGCAAGGAAGCCTTCAGGAGCTCTTTATCAGTAGGACCACAAAACCTTCCTGTGTTTTCCTCTGGGTAATGAAGTCAGGTGTTGCATTAAAATGTGTGCACTTTCTTTCCAGGGAATAATACCTGAGGGCAGAGGCATACATGTTGCCTCCGTGTTCATGCGTCAAAGGTATAACCAGGTTGGGCGCACGTGGGTTGTCTCTGTGTGTTTCTGCTCTGCTCTCATGGTCTGTCTTTCTGTGGCTGTTGTGCACTGGGAAGCCCAGGGCGGGTTACGTGAGCGCTACTCCGAGTCATGTGACCGGGAGGGAGGGGCTTAGAAGGGAGCTGTTGGCGCCATCTAAGCTGCTGCCCGCCTGCGTTTCCCGTGGGGACGCCCTGGGGACCAATCTCTGGACTTTCTCTCTGCAGCTTCTGGGTGGGTCTGGCCTATTTCCAAGCCTGATCTTTCTTTGGTTGGCTTCTTGCCCCACATCCAATTTTTATTCAGTTTTTGGAGTGTTATCCTGCTGACACCCAAACACAATCTGAAGCTCTGTTACACAATTCATTTCCAATATTCTGTTATTCTTTTTGTTGAAAGAATAAAAAGAGAAAAAAATAAGGTGTTGGGAAGGAATGAAAGAAGGCTGGCACATACATTTCTCGTTCATACGTAAAAACAATTGTAGGAACATTGACGATACATAAAAACATCTGAAACCACAGATTCACTGCAGTAATATTTTTATTTAGTTTTATCCTCTTTAGCAGTGAATAGCTCCTTGGGAAGCATCCTAGACCGGAAGAGGGAAATGACAGCACCATTGATCCACCAGTGATGAAAAACACACTGATAAAGGTTTTCTATCCGCCTCCCTTGTCGATATTGAACATCAACTGAATTGTTACACCTCATCTTTTTGACATTTCCTTCCTTCTCTTCTCAGTGTTCAAGTGCAAGGAGGCAGTTAAAACAAGGAAATCACAAGGCATCCTTGTCTGTCATTGTTGTCAAGACTTGTGCATGAAAGCACACGTCAAAAGGACCATATTACTCTCAGTAGTTTTAAGGCAGTTGCCAAGGGGGTTTAGTTGATTAGTACATCAATCCCTTTTCAGTGGTCTGATGACAACACTCTAACCCTGCAGCTTGACTGAAGCCATTTCAAAGAAGTGACTTACAGCATCTTTGTGGCATCACCGAGTCATTATTGAAGAGATATCAAGCCTGTCCTCAGTAGTGTTGGGACACAATGGTGGTTGGATAACTAGAAGATGCTCTCAGCTGTTAGTGGGAAAATGAGCAAGTTTTGAAAAAAGGGCTCTTTTCCCATCGACATCTTCATAGGTCCTTTAGTGAAGTGGAGAATCAGGACAACTGATTCAATTTTGGGTCCTCCGAGCTACAGAGCCCTAGATTTGTTCCCGCTTGTTTTATGTTCTCAGCATTTTCCTTGTATCTCACCAGTAGAAATCTAGCTCATTTTTCCCTTCTCCCATATTCTGAGCGATGATCAAGCAACTGCTGTCATCTTGGAAAGGAACCTTTACGGCTTTGAAATTTAAAAACACTGAGATTTTCAATGTACAGAATTCTGCACCCTGGGAGACAATGAACACATAAATTAAATCTTGACTACACCTGGTGTGAGGCATTCAGTTACTGCCTTTATATATGATCAAACATACAGTCATTAGGATTCTACATAGGAAAAGAACTGGAAATGCAGATTCGCTGCAGAAATGGTTCCATGCATGTTCCCTTTTTGGCATATTTCCAAACACAGGTCAAAGTAGCCTTATCAGAGATAATTTTTCTTTCTTCTCTGGTATATTTTACTTCCACTGGGCCTAAACTTACAGGGAAATCATTGCAAGAATTATGCAAGAATTCCTTTACAAGAGTTTTGAAAAATGTTAAGTAGCTGAGAGGTACCTCATTTTGAAAACCCAGCTATAAAATAATGCTTCACTTCATTCAGAAATAGAAGAAGTAATTTTCCCTTCCTACTTCTTTGGATTGGTGATCTGGCTCCCCACTGTCTTATTAAAAATGATTTACTGAAACACTATAGTTTGCTGGGTCGGTACAATAGTTAAGGCATAAATTGTGGCTTTTGCAAATCCATAATAGTTGGTTTTGCATAACAAACTTAGCCCCAGGCAAATTGCATCATGACTGTAAAAGATGTCCAGGCCAGGCTGCTGACAGGTTCGCAATATTTTTCCCAGACTGAGGTCTGAAGCCAAAGTCCCCCGCCCTTTGAAAGTAGTTTATTGTTCAGCCTTCTGCTTAAATTACTATATATAGGATTTTGAAAAGGTTGCAGGAAGGAAACACTTCGTTTTTTAAAAGTTAGCTCTGTAATCCTTTAGCTTTCTTTGAGGAAAAAAGATTTAACTGAGATAAATTTGGGGAATCATAATGAACACCGAAGGTAAAAGTGGATAGGAGCATTCTTTTGTTAAATTTAGTCATTTAGAGAGTTTATACCTGAAACTATGTTATCAATCTATTATAAGTCAAGCTTATTTTAATCCAACACCTCTTCTCCTACTTTTCCCCAGAAATAAACAACTAAAAAAATTAAATGTGATGAGATTTCCCTCTTTTCTTTTCTTTTCAACCAGACTTCATATCTGCAGATGAAAGAATAGCCAAATGCAGGTTTTTACCACCTAAAAGGAGACTGTTTAGTGAGTTACTAACCCTAAATAAAAGGCATGGATCACCTGTAATTGTTTTTACTCCAATTTGAAATTTGGATTGGAGCAACAGAACACGAAACCGCATTGCACTTTGATTTCTATCAGGAATGGGGAACCTGAACCCTCAGGATCACATATGGCTCCTCAACCCAATTTCTGGGCACCACAAAATTCCTCCATGCAAACCAGCAGCAGTTTCCTAATATTTTAAGTCAGGAAATGTACTATAATGCTTGTGTTGCTCACAAAATTGGTTTAATATTTAAATACTCCCAGCTTAAACACTGAATCCACCCCAGAAAATCCTTGCCAATGGGTGTGATCTGGGCCCACTTCTTTGCATCATCACTGTGCCCTCCCCAAAGATTTTAAGTGCAGTTCTTGGTGATCTAAGATGACCTACCCTTGAGCATCTGGTTCAAAGCTTTAAACAGTTTTTTCACAAGTTGCATGCTCTCTGAGGAAGATGAAGTCATTATTGAAATCACATCAGGTTTAATGTTAACTTAAGAAAGACTGCAACTGTAGAGTCCTCTTTTAAATACAGGTAGTCCTCGTTTAGCGACTGCCTCGTATAGCAACCGCTCAGAGTTATGATGGTGATGAAAAAGTAAGTTTGCGACCAATCCTTGCATTTATGACCTTTGCAGGTCTGTAAAGCAAAGGAAAGCTGGAGGAAGATCAAAAGCACAGTTGTGGTTTCACGTAGTTTTAGTGACTGCTTCGCTTAATGACCAGGAAGTTGCCAGTCCCACTTGTGGTTGTTAAAAGAGGACTAGCTGTACAGAGTATCAAGCCTATACTGTGTCTTGCACAAGGAAAAAAAAAATAAGGGGGGAGCAGTAAATGGCAGGTTGAAGTTTGTTTTGATACTTTTGGTTTAAGAGATCTACAGCTCATCTAAATCTCTGCAGAAATAGAATCTGTGTGGTGTAATGATTCAGGATCAGAAGCTGGGAGACTGTTCATGCTCAGCCACAGAAGCTTCCTGGGTGAGTATGGGCTAGTTACTCTCTCTCAGCTCAACCTATCTCCTAAGGTTGTTGTGGGGGAAAATGGGACATGCCACCTTGAGCTTCCAAAGGGAAAGGTAGGATATGAATCTAATAAATACAGGTTCGCACACTGCACTAGGCTATGTTTTAAGCATCATTTGTTGCATAAACTAGAAATGGCTGGGTTCATGTGTTATGCTGACACAATGTGGTTTACTTATGACTTAATGTCATGTGAATCTGGCCACTGTAGTTCATAAGCCATTCTTTATGGCTTCCAACAACTGAGCCAGTTGTTTTATTTTCTCCATGGATTTCATTTTCTCCTGAAGCCAATAAAGATAGCTTTTTAGGAGATTTATTTGCAAGGCTCTGTCCAGCAACAAAACTCAAAAGTAGCACACATCACAGGATTTACACCCTGCCCTCCCAACATCTTAACACAAGTTTTGGGATAAGGTAAATGAACTAACAAACTTATATTTATTCTTATTAAATGTTAGCAAGGAAGGCAGATTGAGTAAACCATTTCCTACCCAAATGGTGGAGAAGTGAAAACCCATTTTTGGAGCAGCAACATTTGAATGACTGAAATATTATAATTAATTGACTAAAAAGGTGTTGATTGGTCAGTGTATTTTTAAGACTTATTTTCAATAGAAAAATCAGCAAATGGCCAAGTGCAATCATAATAAAACCGGTCATCCTCAAGGCTGGAGGAATGCACTCGATATCCTCCATAGGGGCGAACGAGCCCAGACTGTTCGTAGAGGCCCTGCTGGCTAGGCAATTCTGGAGCGGAAGTCCGTGCCAGAGAGCATCGAGGTTGGGAAAGGCTGTGCTAGAGGACGCCCAAAATAATCTTAAAACCCCAACCATGCTTACTTCTCAAAGTCCCCCCCCTTATACAAATATTTTTAATCTATCTTTACAAATCACAAGAAACTGGGCCACTTAAACAAACCAACCAAAGAATGACTTATCTGCAAGAAAATGTTTATTTTTATTTTTATTTTTTTTTCTGTAAACCCCACAGGGAAAAAAAAAAATGCAGCCAAGACCAAGTATTTCAACAGAAAGAGTGCCCGGAAGGGCAGCCAAGAAAAATAATAAAAAATAAAAATAAAAAAATGGGGGAACCTCAACACAAAAAAGTCAATGACAAGAGTTCATGTTTTGCACAAAGATGAAAACCAATGACATTTCTGAGTAACACTTTCATGGTGACAATTACACGAGATGATTCCAAAAAGCAAAATGACAGCAACATGCACGCCTGGCTAAAGCTAGGATTTTTTATCTCAAAAAGAATCTGATTTAAAATGATGGACCATTAATACTCATATTTTTATTGACTTGCTTGTCCTACTTAATTGTTTTTAAACAAGGCAAACCTGCCAATTTAAAAAGTGTTGTCTTAAAGAAGGACTTTGTCCTTCCAGAGTCCACTGCATGTTTGCAAAATCATAATGGATTTCTTTTTTAATAATTTTGCTAGTTACTAATACAATTTTGAATCCCTGCCCCACTGCCCCGCCCGCCCACACTCAAACCTTAAACACTTCAAAAGTCGCCAGTGCAACACACTTTCCTACCAATGCACAATATACACTTAAACTGAAATCTTTGTGCAATTTTATGAGTTTCTTTTTTAAAAAATCTTAAAAAAAAACTCCTTGGCACAACAGCTGAGATTTAGTCCAGTCTCATTGAAATTAAACTGTCAAACACAGGATGATAGAAAGCGTAACTGAAATCCGACTTTAAAAAAACAAAGCAAACCAAAACACCCAAACTGCCCCCTTTATGAACCAGTCGGACAGTCTCTGGAATACCGTACGTTGCACCATTCTGCTTTTACTAGAATACTCCCTCCGTTACTAGTGAGCTACAGCATATCCTCATCGTGGGAAACACTGTTGGATTTTGTACCCAAAAATGGGGGGAAAAAAAAAGAGATGTAACCTCAGATTACATCCAAATTATATTGACGACCTGCAGTAGACTCTGTAAAACGAGCTTTATTTTTTAGGCTAGATGAGAGCAAAAAGGGAGGGGGGAAGAGAGATAATTCTTAAATTATCAAGTTTCCTCTTGACATGTCTTTGCTTCTCAAGGTGCTTCCGTTAGCATCTTTCAAGTGATTAACCACACTGATGGGAATCTTCACACAACTACTAAGAATATGTTATTGTCATGTGTTTATTGCCTTCCTTCAAAAAAAATGATGCCCTCTTATTACATATTTGGTCCTTAGTGGGGTAAGCAAATTGATTTTTTGCACATGCTTCCTCCCACCCAACCCCACCTCACCATCCTCTATCCAAGCTTTGTTTGACTACAAACCCTTTCACCGTTAAAAAAAAAAAACACTAAAGAATTTCCATCATTATTCCCTGCAATTTTTAATTTGCCATTTTGGCTTCATTATATTTAAATGAAAAAAAAAAAAGGGTTTAAAATCAAGCAGAGCTGCTATTTTTTGTAGTTTCAAGAGGAAACTTTGCAGCAATACATTTATGCGTATGTGTGTAAGTGTATTCATTTTAACTAACGAAGAGAAGCAGAATTTGAAAACCAAGAATTGTGGGTTCTTTTTCCCTTAATGCGTTGGCCAAGAAAAAAATTGTAAAGTTTTGTGAATTTTTCTAAAAATTTACAAGAAAAAACTGATGGGCAGTTTGAGTCAAACCTTGGTGTTGGGCCCCCCACTTCCCTTTTTTTATTTTTATTTTTAAACAATAAATCAGTACAGTTTCACACCATACAAATTTCATCTTGACTGCAAGAGATTTTTCTGTGTGATGCCTTCGGTGCGACAGGTGGAAAGTTGGCGCTTACTTCTTCAGGGGTTGATAAACTGAGGCATTGGGATCAAGTCCAGAAGGGCTGGTCTCCACAAATTTGGAAGAATAATGTGGGGAAACAGGACTCAGCGTGCTGGTGGCTGCAGTGTACGTTATGCTGGGCATGACTGCCATAACTTCTGCTATCTTCTGTTTTAGGTCCTTGATTTCCTGATCTTTCTGAATTATTTGCCCTGCAAAAAGGAAAGGAAGAAAAAAATAGCTCACTTTAAGACACAGAAAGGACTACTCACGGGCGTCTACAGTCAAAAAAGTCAAGGGAGTGGCTGCGACAGCGCAACTGAACCTCCACCGGCACACACAGCACACAAACAACAGGGGGAGCTTCAACTGCACTGTCACATCTTGACGTTTTTTTACCATTCCCTGTAAAAACCCTGGATCAGATAGATAGTAAAAAAAATTATAACAGTAAAAGGCACGTTAAGGAGAGGGTTACAGCATATCAGTGAAAAACAAATATCTAAATCCAGGGATTACTCAAGAAAGACAATTCTTCCGTTAGCTTTGTGCACCCTCTGCTGGATAAAGTGGCAGTTCACAGCACCCAACAAAACTCAGAAGTGGAACTGAGAAGGGAAATGGAGGGGAAATTGATTTTGCAAAGGTTTTCACCCAAAAAGGCTGTTCTCCTCAGCAATATTTTCTAGGGGGAAAGAGAGAGAGAAATGGATGCAGAAAGGTTTGCTTCTGCTATACCGTGACACCAATATTCCTTTTATGCCAGTTATAGAAACCTGCACTAAAAATAGCATTCTTAAAGTCTGAAAACACGACAATAGCCACAGAGTTAGGGATACAATTCATCTATTTAAGAACAGTTTAGCATAGTATTTTTCTCTTTTCTCAGCATTTTGTTTTGCTCAGAACATGAGGAATTCCAGCTGGGCCTGAGCTCGTAATTTCTTAATACTGCATTTTTGCAATGTCCACACTTCGAATTGCATTTTAGGATCTAATAAAACTTAATGATCTGTTTTCTAGCACTGCTTGCTCTCATCCTCAGAAAGCAAAAGAACAAACACTGCAACTTCCTCTCTGCCATCACTTTTTCTGGCTTGTGCTTACACTCTCTTCCCTATCCCCTCCCCCCCCCCCCATTATTTTTTACTGAGCTTACTCAAATAGGCAAGACTGAAATTCCCATCCTTCTCTCCCTGCTTTTAGGGTTGGTGCTTTTTTTTTTAAACAAAAGGAGAACAGAAAACAGATATACCAAACCTCCAATTTCCCCATTTAAATGGTCCAACAAAAGAGAGAAAAAAAACTCTGCTATCCAAAGTCACACTTTTGCAATTGAGTTTTGGCAGTACAGACAGTCCTCTACTTACAAACTTTAGAGTTACGAACTTTCGCCGATACAAACAAACCTGTCCACAACTCCAACCCAGAAGGTCCCAGAAGGCAGGAGAAGGCAGGAAAGGGTTAGTTTATGGCACACTGCATACATACCCTTGGCAGCACCATCGCATGTTGGGAGGCTGAGCGTTTTATACTTGGTTGGACTTATAAACAAAATGGACTTACGAACAGCCTCTTGGAACATAACCTGTTTGTGAGTAGAGGACTGTCTGTACAGTGTTGAAGACTACGAGGGGCTGCAAAAATGGGCTAAGAGGGAGCTGTCTTTGGTTACTGTTGCCCACCTTTATAGCAAGGGATGCTTAATTTGATTAGGATTATCTGGCCATCTCATTTCCCTTCAGAAAAAGCACCGCCACTATTTTCAATTTTCCGAACCAACTGTCCATACTCTACCCAGTTTTAACTGACACTCTCATGATTATGGTTGACTTTCGTAACAAAAGATAATTAGATGAACCACTGAATTATTGTCACTTACAACTAAACCCTACATCAGCACTGGGCAGCTACTGAGGTTTGTGTATAGAAAAATGCAGCACAATGAGCATGGCTGGCTGGGGAATTCTGGGAGTTGAAGTCCACACATCTTCAAGTTGTCAAGGTTGAGAAACACTGATGATGAGAGATTTCTCCTTGAGCCAAATGCTCAGAAAAATGTTAAACAGAGGAAAAAAGGCTTCTAAGTAGATGAGGGAAAATGGTCAGGAAAAGTTGCTGTGAGAGTTCCATATATCCTATCAGGGGCAATTTCAAAGTTATTTTCAGCAATCAAGAGCCAAAGGACCATGTGCACAGGGATCTTTCCTCGCCAATTTTTCCCAATGAAAACTTTCCAGAACAGGCTTTGAAAACACAAGGAAATGCCATCATGTATCACACTGTGATATTCAAAGTGTGATGGAAGTTTGCACATGGATTACAGGTAGTCCCTGTTTTACAACCGACTCATTTAGTGACTGTTTACAGTTACAATGGTGATGAAAATCCTTGCTTTTACAACCTTCGCAGGTCTGTAAAGCAAAGGAAAGCTGAAGTAAGATTGTAAGCACAGTTGTGGTTTCACTTAGTGACTGCTTTGCTTAACAACTGAGTTGCTGGCTTCAATCGTGGTCACTAAATGAGGACTACCTGTACTCTGGGTCTTAGAGTGCACCAAAGGCACCCCCAGATTTACTACCACCCAGCCCAGGGACCCACTTACCTTGGGCTATCTCAAGCTGTCTTTTTGCATCTCCTAATGCAGAGAACAGGTCCAGTTTGATCCTTGTCTCTGCACTCAGGCTGTTCTCTAAGTGCTGTGTCTTATCCTGCATGGCTGAAAGGGCCGACATTAATACCTCTGTATCCTTTTCATTCTCCTTGTATTTCCGCAATTCCTTTCAAATGAATTAAAGCAGGATTGTCACAAACATAGTCATTATTATGAGATTCAAGGGAGAGAAGAAATTATGGACTGAGGGGAAAAAACTGGGGCAAACACGTGGGCTCTGATCACTTGGGAATACCTTGACTTGGAAACTAGCATGTTATTTGATATAGTCAGATAAATCCTGAAAAGGTTAATCAGGGTTATAGACTAGATTGGAAAGGTAAACAAAATCTTAGAAAAGAAGGCAAGTGCAAACCACATTTATACTGTTGCCAAGAAAACAACAACTGTGTAGTCACCAGGAGTCCAGCTTTACACATGCTCACATTTAGGCCATATTTGAATACAAAAGTAATTTAGATGGCTTGGAAATGGAAATGTGTAGGTATAGTAATATTATTTCTTTGCCTACTCTTTGTAAGGGCTTTGAAAAGATTATGATATATTCTTCTAGTTACCACTGAAACATCAATAGCAATGTTAAAGCACCAGATGTTGGCTTTGGGTGGGCAAATGTATTAGCCTAAAGTTCACAAGGCACACATTGATCTGTGTTTCTCAGGTTCCATGTTACAGTAAAAACATAAAAATCCTGCTCATTCAGACCACATTCTTGTCACCCACAGTGGACAACTAGAATGCCTCTGAGAAGCCTACATGGGGGAGATAAGCAGAGCCCTCGATGCATGTTTCCCAAAAAATATTATTCAGGTAAATTCTACGGTTAGCATATCAACATGGTTAGTAGCCTTATTGTCCAGAAATGTCTTTAATCTCACTTCAAAATCATTCATGATGGTGGCTATTATGATTTCCCTCCTACATGGGCCCTAGGAAAGCTAGCTTGACTGGTTCTACTATGGGACATAAGGAGAACTTTCAAAAAGTAAAGATATTTCACTGGAAATTTACAGGATGTTAAATTCTCAACAAAATACAAACAAAAAAAGGATTCCAAAAACAGTTATAGACCCCCCCCCCCTTCAATTCAGTTTAAATTGAAGACTCTGAATAAAGTGGACTTTTTTTTTAATGAGCGGGAAAGTAAATATGATGACTATTTGTTCAAGTATGCTTAATAGCTGCCTGTTCCAACCTAGTGTCATCCAGATCTGTTGGACAACATTCACAATCCCCAGTTGGTCTCCCACAGTCCGTTTGTTCTTGCATTGCACTCACCTAGTTCTTACAACAAAGCTATCAATGCAAGATGCAACAAGGGGTTTTGTTTCTCAGCCAGCTTGTCACAGATCCTGATGCTGATTTGGGCTGAGAAGGAATGAGTGGGTCAAGGTCACCCAGCCAGCTTCTGCTCCTAAGGGAGGACTAGAACCTGAGTCTCCCCGCTCCCTAACTTAACACCTTGCTTGTTTTGTTTTCACAGTCCTCAGTAAATAAGGAAAATGGTTAACCTTCCCTCCCTCATTCTCCCCTGGAAATGCTGCCTCATCAAAAATGTGAAACTGTCATAAGGCTTATAAACTATGGGCTCCAGAATCTGAAAATATTTGTAAAGGTTTTGTTTTTCTTAAGCACAGTTTACACATTCTTCCATAATTATGGTGTCAACTCTAGTAGATAGCTTGCTCCCACCAAGCTATCTACTTAGGCAAGGTTCACACATCATGATAAAGCAGGATGTAGTTTCTTTGTTTTGGCTAAGTGTATTTTGTGAACTTAACCTTTATTTTTGGAACATGTATCAATAAAACTTTCTGGACTGGATTAATTTTGAAATTAATCAGAACTTTAAGGAAATTCATTAGACCTCATTTGCAGATTGTTACTACCCAAACAAGGGTGTGTGTGTTAAGAGATGTTTCTCAGGTAAGCACATATTCCTGCAGGAAAGGGCAATGCAAAGAAAAAACAGCTTTCAGATTAAATCTCTCTTCTCCAAACTGGCACCCTGCGAATCTGTTAAGACTATAGCTTCCATCATTTCCAGCATGACCAATCTCACTGGAATGATGGAATTGTAGCCCACCTGAAGAAGCTGATTTAGAGTAACAGAAGAAAGTGTAACTCTGCGTATACCTTTCATGCCAAAAACCTTGCACTTAGCAAATGTTTTACTAAATTTACAAGGTAACCCTGGAATATTGGCTGAGAGACAGCGTCATAGAACATTTTGTTACTTTCCCCTTACCTGAACTTTCATTTCTAGATCTCGTATCTGATCTTCTTTCAGCTTTATATCAATAGTTAGCTTTTTGCACTCTGTCTCCAGGTCTCTGATGCGATTTCGTAATGTCTCAGTGCATTCTCCTCTATCAAGCAAAATGAGAAAGACAGAAGAGGGAAAACTTTCAGTTCGGGTTACTGCTAATTTCATAAACATTAAAATAGCAAGACGTGTGGAGAAAAGGACGCAGTTGTAAAGCCTCTTTTTATAATACAGCAGTGCAAAACAAGACATGATTGTGAACCATATAACCCTCTTTGCAGCTGTAGGCTTCTAAAATGAGGTTTTGTTCCCTAAAAATCAGAAACTGTTCTCTGAAGAACAGGAGAAGGGGAATTTTTGCATGCATTTATCCAATGCTTGTAAACTTCCCTTCTCAGTTTCTTTTAAGTTCTGGGATAGAAAATGCTGCAAAGGAAGACTCTAAATGTGCACATGCATTTTTTTTCACATTTCACCAGTGACTGAAAAAACTCTGCATCAGATATGTTCAGATTAAATCATTTGCATACCCACTCTGGATTTATCCATTCTCTGTCATTAATGAGGACTCTCACCCCGGTGGGAGGAAAAATGCTGGCAACGGCTCAACAGAGAGACGGGACAAGTTGCCGGTAAAAGCGCGAAAACCGCGCTCGTCCGAAAAAGGGGCGCGAAGCAACGGAAATCCCGCCTCCTGTGCTGCCAGCTGGGCTGACGCTCTAGGAATTAGGCTCTGGCAAAGTCTAATTCCGAAACTAGAAAGATGCAATTGCCTTGAAAACCGCTAGGGGGCGGTCACTGCAGGGTCAGTAATGACTGTTAAGCAGATTAAAAAAAAAAAAAAAAAAAAAGTTTATAGACTCTCCTATATTGTAATAAAGCATGTTCTGGACAGTTCAACTTCAGATTTTGTAGGACTTTGCACATTTGGATGCTCCCTGAGAAGACATGCTCTGAGCACACAAAAGACTAACATGTCAGAAAGGTCACATCAGCTGAGTGTTACTATTTTATTAACTCAAAGTAGTTTTATTCTTTCACAGTAGACCCCCCAAATATAAACCCAACATGCAGCCTGAAATGCTATAAGCCAGAATGTTATTTTCTTGGAATGTAATTTTTATATTATTGCATAAACACTTGTATACATCATAAATCAGATACAAATGAATTGCATGAAACATCACAAAACCTTGGTCCTATATCACGTAACTGAATGCTTCCTTTAAAAAAATTACTGAATTATTGTAAATGGTGAATAAAGACAAATATGATCAGGAAATTTGCAATTCTGAAACACAGTCATCAGTTTTTCAACCACTTAGTGGTGTTTTTCCTGAACTTGTATATAACTGGCTAATTTGATCATGACAGGTGGTCAAAATATTAATTGGAGAAAGGTGGGATGGTGAGTGTTTCTTACTGTTAATGACTTTTTGGCAAATGTTTGACAAATTACTAACTCTTTTTCCACCATTCTTTCCTTTCACATCTTTGGGTCTAGACCAGCGTTTTTCAAACTTGGCAACTTTAAGATGCATGGACTTCAGCTCTGCTGCTGGGAAATTCTGGGAATTTCATACATCTTAAAGTTCATACATCTTACATACATCATACATCTTAAATACATCTGAAAGTTGCCAGGGTTGAAAAACACTGGTCTAGAAGAAATGAAGCAGCGGGAACCAAGTACCTGGTAGCAGCGGCAAATGCAACAGCCCGAGCAGCTGTTGCTTCCTCCAACTTCTTCCTTTTTTTTTCTTCCATTAACTGCTTTTCTACAAAGGTTCGTGCCTCTTGCTCTGCTTTTAGTTTTTTCTCCAATTGGCCAATGGTCTGCTTATCTTTTTGTTTCATTTGTACAGCATTATGTAGTCTGAAAAAAGGGGGAAAGAGGTAATATTTGTCTGTAAAATGGGAAGAAAACCACCCACCCAACCAACTGGCTTTGAATAAAGCTGCTTTATAATAGGTCCCGTTTCCTTATGTCTGTCCTGAATTACTGACCACTTATAGAGCTTCTCTTTTGGACAAAGCAGTCAGAATCAACCTCTTTCATCTGATTGAGGTTGACATTTCTGGTGTTCAAATTCTGACATGCATCACTTTTTCAGAGATGCTTTAAAAAAAAAGAGAGAGATTTTGCATGATGACATGAACGATGTGATATTACTGCTGTCCAAAAATTTCCTCAACTCTGAACACATTCAAACCCAAAATTACAATGCACTTTTCAGGAATGGATTTGGAAGAACTGTCTAACAGTTAAAAAAGCAAGTCAATGGTGACATCAATGACTTAGAAAGAAAGAGAGAAGGCTATCTGCTGGATGTATTCAAGCAGAGGCTGGACAGCTATTTATCAAGCTGTCAGGAAAGTTTTGGTTCAGACTTTTGCACTGACACCAATGGCTTAAAAGTCCTTTCTCACTAATAATACGGCTAGGATGTTATTATCTATTTATTGCACTGAGAAACAACTAAAAAGGTCTAGAGCCTTAGCTAAGAGATGGAGATAACCACACACATATGTGATTATAACTGATTCAGTATACATGAATCATCTGTCCTGCAAGCCTTTTACATAGGTGATAAGCCCAAGCACACATTTTAATTGGCCTGAATTATTTGATGGTTCTGTTGTCATAACACGGATGTTGTGCTTGCATTGGGCTTGCTGAGGAATACAACCAATTCATTTTTTAAATTCCCTTTCAGCGAGAGCAGCACTAGAAAAGCTCAGAAAAGGGGGCTGAGGGGAGGGATGTAGATGGATGGGCTTCTCACTCATTCAAGTCCATTTGCTAGAGAGCTAGAGGCCTGTCAAGAAAAATGGGGGCTCAAGGCACAAAGGGAGCCAACCAAGATGCATATGTACATTCACGAAATGAGTGAATGATTATCCAAACATTCACTGTTGATTTGGATTAGGTTTGTATATTCTAAGCAATTTAGCATAGAATTCAAGGGATTTCAAGAGAAAGAGAATGTTTGCATCTTGCAAGAAAATCCATACTGCAGCAGAGTTAAATTTTGGCGAATGTTGCTGCTAACCAAGTTTGAACTTTTACTTTCTAACTGAATCAAGTATCATTCTGAAAAAGAATCAGACTCACTTTTCATATGCTCAAAGTGCATTTGTTCAGATCACTGGGAATCCGTCCCTAATTAATGTAGTGCTCTTATCTCTGAAAGAACTCTCGAGTATTCAGTTCATACTCCTTCAAATCAGAAATCTCAGCCATTAAGACTTTTAAAGCTTATGCATTAGCTTCCCACTTGAGGACCACAGGGCAGTCAGGAAAACACAAAGTGAGAGAGCGCTTTAATCTTTCTGACCAAAAGGGATGAAGCTCAAAAGCACTTAATTTTGACAAGATCAAGATTCTTAAAAATGCTTTTGTCCCCCCGCAGAACAAAAATGTAAGAGTAAAAAGCAGCAGCATAAAAAAACCCTGATATATATTGTGAGATTAGGGGATAGATGGGTAAACTTACTTATTCTGAAGCAGCTCATTTTCTTGTCGGAGCTGTCCAATTTCCGATCGGATCCCCCGCTCTGTGCTAGTCAGAGAACTGATCTGGCTACGCAGCTCTTGTTCAATTTGCCTGCTTGCCTGTAGATCAGCCTTTAACTTCTTAATATCTTGTTCCAACCTAGCACAAAGAACAGAAGTGCCTTTTACCGTATTTACTAATAAGGACTGAGAATTATCATCTCTCAATGTTCAGACTTCTGTAACAGATTTTTCCTTAAAAATTAAAACAAAAAACAGTACTAAGGGTAGGAGCGACTTTCTACCATTTCTTCTTTCCCTTTCTCTTTGCAGTCTTTGATTTCAATTTTTTGCTGAAATCCACTGGTATGCTATATTTCATATATGATCTATTGCAACTGTTGCAAATCCATGCTCCTATCCCAAATAAAGTATGCTAAGGAGTAGACTGCCATTTGAATGGCAAGATAGATCATAACTTCCAAAAATTGGTAGCATGGATTCTCAACATGTTGAGACACATCACCTGTAAAGTATGTTCTAAAAAGTTTAACATAGTTCTAAAAACATGGACCGCTTTGCATTGTGGTCTGACCACCAATAGGTTGCCCACTTTCTGGCATCCAAGTAATGCTTTGTGGCACAGAGCTTCTGAAGCTAAGTGGGAAATGAGCCTCACTACAAGCTTCATGTTAGGGAAGACACATGATTAGTGATGATTATGTTAATCAAGCTGGTGTCGATTCCTAGTGACCGCATGGATAGATCTTCTCCAGGATAACCTAGCTTTTTAGGTCTCTCAATGGTGCACCCATTGCCACTGCTTTGCTGCTGCTCTTCTTCTCTTTCCTTCCATCTTTCCCAGCACTAGGGACCAAAGAAGCTGGGTTTTTGCATGTGTCCAAAATATAATAATTTGAGTGGTCTTGTAGAGAGTCAGGGAGATGACCTTGAGGGAACTGTTATATAAGCAAGGAGGGATAAAATATTCCTTAATCTTGGGAAACAGGATAGTATTTAAAAGAGACTCAGGCGGGCTCCTCCCTGATCCATGGGGATATAATAGAAGGGGAGGTAAAGCACAATCAGGCTTGCAAGATTCCGTTATTATAGCCTGTATCAAAAAACTTCTAGACTTCTTGTGGAATCTGTTTCCTGATTTTGTCTACCATAAAGAGACCTGCTGACCTCTTGAATGAACTCTAAATTTTTCTGTGACACATTTGTTTTCTTGGCTACCCATACTATTCTCAGAAATCTTCTCCAACACTGAAGTTGAAAAGTAGCAATAGTTTTTTTCATCTTGCATCTTCAAAGTTTAACTTTCACTTCCATAGCACCACAGGAAAAAAAAAAAAAACATGGCCTGCATGATTCTGACCTTTGTAAGGACAGACATGTCACAGCATATTTTTCCCAAGGGCTGCCCTGCTGCCCTTCAAAGGCTAGTCTATGCCATGCTTCTTGACTCCTTGTTCCTTTACTGTTGATAGTCAATCCTAAAAGGCAGAAGTGGTTCACCACTTCAATATCTTCATTGCCTATTATAGGGCTAACTGCTGTACTTGTTTGGTTTTCTTTATATTTAATTATAGACCCATTTTTTTTCATTGTGTTCCTTGACTTCCATTACTAGAGCTTGCAGATCATTTGCATTTTCAGCTGTCAGAGTATTGTCATCGGCAGAGCACAGAGATTATTGATATTTCTTCTTCCAATTTTATCTTCTTGCAATTTTTCCCAATCCAGCCCCCCCTAATATATATTCAGCATATAGGATGAATATATAAAGAGAGAATGCACAGCCTTATCTCACTCCTTTATTGACTTGGAGCCAATCTGTTTTGCCATGACAATCCAGATATGGCTTCCTGTCCTGTGTATAGGTTTCTCTTTTCACACTCATCCTTAACAACTTCTTTGCTTTCAGTCCACAATTTCTCTAGTTCCCTATAAATGAGGTTCATGATTTCCCAGTAATTCCTGATGCTCTCCTTGAAAAGGGTAGATGTATGCTCAGGATCATATTGTGGAATCTGATTGGCTTTGTTGTTCTGCTTTAGCTTGACTTAGAATTACACGTGAGTAGCCTTTGCTGTTCCACATCTTTGCTGTTACGACTGTGCTCTTTCACTTTTTTGTATCAATAATATAAACAACTTGATTTCTGTGTGCTCTATCTGGTGATGTCCATGTATATTGGCATTGTTTTGGTTGTTTGAAGAATGTGTTAATAATGAAGAAATAATTGGATTGCAGAAACTGGTAAGTCATTCTCTTGCTTTGTACAATCCAACTACATCTTCTTCCCATTTTCAACTTTTGCATTCCAGTCTCCAACCATAAACAGGACATCTTGCTTGTATGTTCTACTGATTTCAGATTGAATTTGACCATCAAACTTGTTAATCTGCTCTTATTCTGTATCACAGTTGAAGCATACACTTGGAAAACTGCCATATTAAAGGATGATCTATGAAGTCTAATTTGTATTATTTGGTTATTGACTGCACTGTATCCAAGTACTGTGCTTGCTATATCCCTCCTGACTACGGATGCAATGCTATTCCTTTTTTGTTTTTTGTTCCCCAATAGTAAACAGTATGATCTTTTGATTGAAAGTGTGCTATTTTCAGTCCCTTTCAATTTGCTGATGCTTAAGATGTCAATGTATAGTCAACTCATTTAATCTTTCACGATGTTGAGCTTTCCTGCTTATGGTCCATGTTCCCACTGTAATTCTGTCTTTTCAGCTTCAGACTTCCTTTTCCTGCATGGCAATGTCAACAACTAGATCTCTGTTAGGCTTTAATCAGCTACGTCATAAACAACATTACTACACCAAAAGATCCTCAGTCTTCTTCAGTAGCATGGAAAGCGCACAGTGAAGATTAATGCACATTACACTTCTCCCACAAAATTGTCTCTCTAATCCAGAGAACTTGGCTGTGTACACATGATCTTTAAAGTAGGTTCTCCAGTTTCAATACTGTCAACACTAACCACCTGTTGCAATGGCACACACACTTATTGTTCCAAAAGCATCACATATAAGTGTATTTGTCACACAGACTCAAATTCTCTTCCCAATAGCATAATATCTGGAAAGGCAATCCCAGATATAAAAACTTCATCCAGATCATTCACCACCCTTGCTAGTGTGGAAGAGATAAATGCACTCAAATCGCATTACTTTTTAAAGAAATGTTAGGACAATCATCCAGCTGCCAGCAATGTACACCCTATTATACACTGACTTAGACTGACTTATCTGGTAAATAAAGAAGTTTATTTTAGATCTACAATACAATTGTCTATATTTCTCTCCCTCCTCCCCTCCCATCCTCATAGTTGCTCAGAGAGACTCTGCAAGAAATAAACTGCATTGCAATTTAAGAGGTTTAATTTTAATCTTTCCTGACCAGACACCATCTGTTGTATGTCATATTTAGAAATAAAAACACTTGTTTCATGTTAAGAAGCTGTGCATTTAAAACCAGTTAGAGTCTTGCAAATTAACATAATAGTAGCGTATCAATCAATTTTTTCTACCAAAAATGTCAAAGCATCTAACAATGAAAATATAGAGCAGAAGGATAATGAACAAATCAATTTGATTAAACATAGTTAAAACACAATTGAAATCGTATTAATACAAAGAAAAAAGAAAAAGAAAAGAAAACCGAACTGAATGAAAATGATCAGCAAACAAAATAACTTAAATCTTATATGCCTGTTTCAGCTAAAAGGAAGAGCGGCAGGGAAGCTAGCCCAGCCAGCCTTGGCAGGGAATTCCAAAGCTTGCAAGCTCATTTCTTACATTCACACCAACCTTGTCTCTTATGCTGCAAGATCAAGAGGGCTTCTTTTAAAGATCTTTAAGTTCAGAATGCAGTCTTTCAAATAGCCTGCTCTAAAGCTATTTAGGGCTTGGTAAGTCATACCCCACGCTTCGAACTGAAACCGGAAATAGATCAATACATTACAGCTGGCTTATGAGAGCTAAGCAGGTATATGGACCTGTAAGGTAGGGAGCTGGCACTTTTGATCAATGCATTCCAAGTACTGTAACCAGAATATTCAAACTGGGAAAGTCTGTATTAAGTGCATTGTCTCCTAACTCTAAAGATGGTTAACAGAAATGCTGCTCCTATGTTTTGTAACTCAAAAGGCACAGTTTCCCTTCCCCTTTTTATAGGAGAAAGTAAACTGATCTATTTCATTGTGGTACCAGCAATTAGATTAAGGGGTTTTTTGCTTCTATTTTGCTTCTTCTGACAATCTATTTTAATTGTCCTACTGCGGTTACAATTTGGTTAAACACTTTATCTATTCATCTCTAAATGTATTCTTACATTTAGAGAATGGGGAAGAAATGGACTGAAGATGGTTCTGTGAAAAGCAGAGCCGACAACCACAGCGGAATGAAGAGCTGGCAAGTGGACCGGCTCTTTGTAATTCCTCTCCAGACAAGGAGAGGACTTGAGATAGCCCACAAGTTTGTAATTCCATGAGGAGACTGCAAGACAGCAGGCTCCAGTGGGTTTAGAGCTCTGGGAGAGGAGGCAATAGCTATCTTTTTGCTCAAACTGTGGTTGGTGCATTCAAAAGAACACTGGGTTTGTATCCTTTTCTAATCACTTTTGGAAATTGCTTGTTAACTGCTTTTCAGCTGTTACCTTTGGATCAACATATTTTACAGCACTGTGTGAGTTTTCTTCAATCCTTAGCGAACTAAGTTTTAAATACAAGTTTAAGGACTTAAAAAAATATTTTGGAATAAGCAGCAAAAGGGTGATTAAAACTTTGATTTCGGAAAGTTACAAATGGACTAAAGGTCCAGATGGATTTGAAATAAGATTTTGGAATTAATTATAAGAATCCTTCTGGTGGGAAAATCCTTTTGCTTTGAATTCTCTTAAAAAAAAAAATGATAGGATGAGACTTTGAAGGTTGGGCACTAAAGGGAACCAGAAGGAACTAAAGATTACAATGAAAAGAGAAGAACACTTAAATCTGACTTACCAATACAGAATGAAGCAAAATATTTTAACATTGTGGACATATTGAAGGATATTTTTGAACAATGGACCCAGAAGTTAATTTTAAGAATGTCTGCCTCAATAGATAGACTATGTTTAAAATATGTTATGGAAGAGAAACAAGTTTTACCTGATAAGATTGAGACTGATCTGAAAGTGATTTAAAAATAACAGGCTACAAGAATGACATGGAAAAAGATGTTACACTGGACATACAATAAACCGGCTGATGTCTTAATAATTAAAAAGGATAAACAAATAACAAACCAAGAGAGTGACCTGGATAATTTTCCTATACTGGAATTTACAAAAGAGGCTTGTTAAAGCTTTTAAGAATTTTGTGAGAAGGACAAAGAAAAAATGAAAAGAAATCAAATTCTAGGACATTATTTGAAGGGTATAAAGATCAAGATTGTTAGAAGTAAAAGGAAGGAATATAAAGTTGGTTTATTTAATCAAGGTTAAAATAGATGTGTTGTTATCTCTGGTAACCCTTAATGGACTTTTGCTGACATCAGGACTGAAATGATGAGGCTTTTGTTTATAGATAAGAGAAGGGATATGGGAAGAAGAGATCATTTGTTGTATTTTAAGAGAAGGTGATAAATTACTAAAATTGTTTGTACTTGTGATGAAGGGGGAAGTCATTATATATTTCTTTTTCTTTACTACATTCTTATGTTTTTTCTTTTTTTCTCTTCTACATCTTCTATTTTTGTATTCTTTTCTATTTTAGTTTGCATTAGTTTTATTGTTGCAATTGTAATTTTTAATAAAATTACGATATAAAAAATCTAAATGTATTCTTAGATTTTGAATTGTTTTTACTGTGAATTGTTTTAGTTTATTTTTATTGCACAGCTGAAAGGCAGTCTACAAATATAGCAGATAAATGAAGAAGCCCTTTCAAATTCAAATGAAGCAATATTAGAAGCTTGGCATTTATTTGCATATGAGTATTTAATTCTTATACTGCTTTTTTTTTTTTGAAGCACATGGTCTCCTCTCCCATTGTAACTTAAAAAGCCACTCCATAAAGTATGATAAATTAAGAAATTGTAGCTCTGTTTAGGTACTCATTAATCACAGCAGGGGATAGCAATAGCCAATCTTGAAAAAATTAAGCAGCATCACACGTGGTTGTATTTGGATTAGAGAACAGTAAGGCAATCCCAGAGGTATACACTAAAATGGAAATTCTGAAAATATCTCAGGAGAAGACAATGGCAAACATTTCAATGGCATTGCCAAGAAAGATATATAGAGGTGTGCACATAGTTACCAGGAACTGGACTCAAGGAAGATTTTATTAATCTCAGATATTATTAAAAGTGTAGCACCTCAATTAAACCTGGCTTTCCAACAAAATGATGTCTATCTCTCTGAGACATCTGTGCATTCAATGTAAAAGTTTACAGGTAAAAAACCTGCATATACACCACTGGATGTTGGCTTTCATGAGTCGGGATCCTGATAACAGAGCAGAACTATCAAGTGGTGGCTGAGAATTATGGGAGCTGTAATCTCACATATCAGGACCCTACGTTGGGGAGGTTGAATATTACTTAATGTATAGGTAGACTTCAAAAAAAGTAGTGCTTCTTAATTTGGGGTCAGAAAAGCTATGGCAGGTAGAAAGGATAACAACACTCACATCAAACTTAGGAAATTACATGTTTGGGGTTTAAGTTTGAGGAAGAAAGAAGATTTAAATAATGTGCTAGGAAATCATTACTGGACAGTTACTGTTATCATCAGAGTGTCCAAGCAACTGAAATGATTATTATAAATGTTTTACATACATTTTGAAGCATCATGCATATTAAAAAAGATCAAATAATTATCTCATTCTGCAGCACATCCATTACTGGCCATAATGGGAGTGTTACTGCACTGTGATTATTCTGATAGCAACACCTGCAACATTCAATCCATAGCAACCTCAGGGACTGTGACTGATAATAAGGCAATTCCCATGTCTGAATTGCCAGCCTCTAGATAGAGACCATGAGTCTGCAAACCTTCAGCTAGCACAGGGTTCCCCAAAGTGGTCAATATCGACCCCCAAAGGTCAATGGGACTATTCAAGGGGTTGATGTTGTTGTTGTTGTTATTATTATTATTTATAGTACTATTAGTTAAAGTAATATTTATTAAATTATTTTTGTATAATAAATTTTTGGGGGTTGATGAACAACCTGAAACTTCATGAAGGGTTGATGAGCTGAAGAGTTTGTGGGCCCCTGAACTAGCATAAGCTCCTTTATTTCAACCCAGAGCAGCTAGTAATAAATAACTAGATGAATGACAGAACTAACAGGGAACATTCATCACACAAAATTGTAGCCACTACTATTGTGGTGGCCAGGAGGACCAAGGCCAGATCCCAAGACCCTGATATCAGACAGGTCTTTTATGATAACAATGCAGATATCAACTACCTCCCATTGAGAAATTAACAGGTCTCAATTTGTCGGAATGCACAGGAGGGATAAAGAGATCTAAGATTTGAACCTGGAAAAACACACACATACACACATATACACATACGCAGTGGTGCAGCGGCTTAATGACGCTGAAAGTTGCCGGCCAGAAATGGCTGACGCTTTGGTGGTTCGAGTCCAGCCTTCGCGTTAACAGGGTGAGCTCCTGTTTCCCCCCCCCCAAGCTCCTGTCAACCCAACAGGTCGAAAACTCACGTGAGTAGATAAATGGGTACTCTCACTCCGGTGGGAGGAAAAATGCTGGCAGCGCCTTGCACAGAGAGACGGGACCAGTTGCTGGTAAGCGTGAAACCGCGCTCGCCCGAAAAGGGCGCGAAGCAACGGAAACCCCGCCTCCTGTGCTCGCCAGCTGGGTTCTGCTCTAGGAAGGAGGCTCTGGCAAACCACTTCCGAAAAACAATTGCCTTGAAAACTGCAAGGATTCGTCCAGGCAGTCACTGCAGGGTCAGTAATGACTGAGCGCAGACAAAACAAAAACAAAACAAAACAAAACACACATCTATCACTTAAGAATAATAGTTGGCAGTTATTGGTTTTCTGTTCTATTATGGTTTTTCTAGTATCTATAATGAAGTTACTTTATTCAGGAACTGTGCCCTTGAATCTCAGCCTGCTAGCCTTCAAGTTCAAGCAAGAGACATTACTATAAAAATTACTTAAGTTTTATTTATGGTGATTAGATTTAATATGGAATCATAATATACATACAAAATATTCCATTAAAAGCTCAGGTCAGTCAAAAAAACTTAATGGGTTGCATGATTAGCTTGGAAACCACTCCTCAGAACACTTGGAGAAAACCTCAAACCAGGAATTCACAAGAAGATCCACCAAGAATGTTTTGTCCTTCAGACATATCCCAAATCCCACAGGTTACCCCATTCCCCATTTTCATGGCTCTAAACTTCAAAGCATTCTTATCCCAGAGACTGTAATAACTGAACTTTGAAGGCAAAGCCAAACACATACAATCCACATCATATTTCTAAATAATCTAAAAGGCTGGAAGAACTAGCATTTTCATTATGAAAGACATAAATCTTCTCCGGCATTAATTCAAATTTTGACAACCCTAATCATAACCCTAACCTTAACAAATTAAAAAGTGGCCCTCAAAACTATTGCCATCCATTCTTATATGAAATCACTTGCCTAATACTGAAAAAATTATTTCAAATTTCTAGGCATTTACCATTTTTAAGATGACAGAACAATATACACTTTTATTTTGCAAGACTGAAATAAAAGATTTGCTCATCCAAACACTCATGCTGGTCATCAGCCTCTTGTTCATATTTCTAACCTAATGGGAGGAATTTCATCTAACAGGACAGCAATGAGTAAGATGTGAGGTTTAGGAACTATAATTCAGCCTTCCGGAGGGTCAAGGAACACATTTTGGTAATATGATGATGATGTCAGGGCATGTCTGATTTTTTTTTTCCGCCTCTTTTTTTCTGGTTTGGGTGGTGGAGTGTTGAGGGTGAGAATGGAAGCCACTTGCCTCCTAGAGGCCTCCTGACCATTCTCACCCTTTATTTATTAACAACAACAATAGCAATAGGAGCAGCAAGAGCAAGTACAAAGTTCAGCATAGAGGACTCTTGCAGTCTACAGTCACAGGATGCCCACATCTAAGTTAGGATATGTTACAGCAGATTTATGCAATATTGAAGTATGAAAAGCACAAAATGCACAGCACACAATTGTTCTAAAGATAAATTAATTTAAACTATTTTTGAAGGAAACCAATTTTCATAATGTAATATTAAGAGATATGACTATCCATAACCTACCAAACTATATAAATTTATACTCATTCCCAGATTATTAATTTAACTTGTCATGTACAAAAGCCTTTAATAAGTCTACCCTCCATGGAATGCCAGATTTTTTCTGATATAGTAACTCTGTAGAACAACATTCTAGCATATGTGCTCTTTAAATATCTTATTATATCCAAGAACTACTTTGCTGGATCAAGCCAACACCCATGTATCCAATGCTTTCCAAATTGTGGCATTTCTACCAACTGATATATTGTGAAGTACTACTGATATAAAGCACTCATCTAGCCCATGTTCTTTTCCAAAAGCTTCCAGAAGCTGTGGCTTACTCTTCAGCATTTGATACTCAATCACAGTTGCCCTTGACACAACTGCACATAGTTCAGAGTCAAATATTAACTTATGAGACCTGTAATTTTATTATGTATGTTTAAATAATTCTTTTTAAAAAGATTCATATTGTATTCAAGCATACCTGAATGTCAATAAAGAGAAAATGTAATAACTATAATTCAGCTGACTGTCACCTGATATTTTGCATATACGATGCCATGGATTAGTGGCAGGTTTACCTCTGACTATAAAATGCCAGCTTTGGTATGTAAACCCTCTTTTGAATTTAGCCAGTCTTCATTATGTTCAAACAGGAGAATTTGGGTTTAATATTAACAAAAGGGGATAATAATCCAGTAAACATTAAGTCAGAGTTCTTCAGTAACCCCAGCTCCAGCATGAAATTGGAGAAAATGAAGATGATAGCTTTACAAAGAGTATTCCTCCAAGGCTTCCTAAATCATGATTTACAAAACAGCAGACAACTGAATGGACATAGCCAATATTTACTGGGCTATAGAAATCCTGAAATGCACATTCAAAAGACACTATTTCTCCCCCCCCACCCCGCAAAAGTGACACTCAAAATAAACAGGGGAATCTGATTTTAATATGTAACCCTATATCAATTACTCAAAGCTGTTCACCCATATTTTAAAGTAATTCTTACAGTTCCTCCAATAAAGATGGGTGCTAAGATAAGAGCAATTTGCATAAGTCCTGCTTTAATTTGTGACTGAAGCAAGGGAGCTGCAGCTAGGAGGTTGCCAGCTTGTACCGTTCAACAAAATGTTTTAATAACAGCAACCAGCAAAACAGGCAGGGACAGCAATTTTCTTGGTTTGCCTGTAACACCAATAGACTTTTTCCCTTTTCAAAACATGCATCTGAAATGAGGAGGGGGAAAAATATTTTAGGATAGGAAAGAATGAAGTATTTGTGTATAATGTATAGTCTGGCCCTCGGTTGATTTTTTTCCCTGAGAATACAAAAAGTAAATACTGTACTGTTCGCATAATATGCTTTTTAAAAGCTGTGCATAGTGTGCTTGAAGGCAATTTTTAACTGTTTCCTAGGACCATGCTCAGTTTAGAAATGTTTCAGTCATTATGTACTTGTTTTTGCTGTGTATATTATTGCTGCTTATAAGGCACAAGTATCTTAAAATGAAATGGATTATTAGATAAAACTGCATTCCATGGGTCCTTCTATCACTATATGCTATAATTATATAAAGAAAAATCTAATTGAAACCAAGTTTTAATCAAATAAATGGAAAACTAAATAATAAAGATATAAAATCTCAAGGATTTAATTTAGGGTTTTTTTAAAAAATGGAATTTACACTATCTGGCATCATTAAAGAAAAAAACCCTAGTATATAAGGAAAATGGAGCATGGAACAAATCAACTCAGAGTTCTCATTCAAGGCACAAATTATCAGGCTCAAATTATATTTTGTACATAATTTGTGAAGATCAGCTCCCTTGAGAAATCTTTAATATTGGGAAAGGTGGGAAGAAAAGAAGAGGACAACAGCAGGTGGATGAACTTGCTTAGTGGCAATAGGTGCACCACTGGAAGACCTGAACAGCCAGGTTGGAGACAGGTCATCCTGGAAAGGTCTATGTGGTTATCAACTTGGGGGTACATAATTAATACACAGAAAGCCCCAGTAAATTCAGTGATGCTCATCTCTGATTAAATACGACTCAGGTATAGTCTAAGTCCCACCATCATTTACTACAGGGTTTGGAATACAAGTTTTTAAAATACAGAAGTCCTCACATGCTCCTTGGCCTTTGAGGGCACCTAATTATTATTTGTGATGGTAACTCTAGCTCCCCTTCTGCCACTGAAATGCATAAACAATCTGGAAGAGCTCAGCATGTCAATGCATCAATTCGTAGGGCTGCATATATGTCACAGGTCCATAGGAGTGTCAACTATGATGGTGAGAACAGCTTCAATTTTCTTCTTTAAAGGGCCAAATTTCTAATGTTTAACTTTGAGAATATTTTTGAAAATGGGTTGGCAACTTCTGCTGAAATTGTGTGAAGCCAAAGAAACCATTTCTCCTTTATCAGAAATGCAAAGGATAGGGAGCAAGTAAGACTTCTGTTTTTATCTTTTTAATGATGGAAGTTACTGAAGATGCTTTCTGGAGAAAATTGTTTTGCCCTATTTACCATTTTGTAGGTATCAGATGAAATTAATTTTATATCAGAAAGCCCATGAGACTGAATTTATTTTTTTGTTTTGTTTTACTGTTATGGATTTCGTTGGCTTTTTGTCTTTTAATGGCTTTAATCTGCTTTCATTATTTGAATATAATGTATGCACATATCCCTAACTAAAATAATGTGCAGAAAGAGATAGCCACACATAGTTTTCATAATTAAATGTCATTCCATTGTTCATCACCCATCTCACAATAAAAATGAAATATTCATAAGGTAAATTGCTCTGGATAACAATTAAAGGGGGAGAAAAATAAATATGCCATTTGCTTGTATTAGGTGCTGATTACAGAGGGTTGTTTTTTTTTTAAAGCATCTTAATTTACATGTTCTCCAATACTAAAAGGAACTGAATTGGAGAGAACTGGATAACCTAATTCTGAGAAGACTGAGGTAACAATGATTGATATGTGGTGCAACTCTGAAAAGGGGTAGACTGTGAAGAGATTCAGAGCCCCCATTTTCTAAATTTGAACCCTTTCTCTCTCTTGGATTCACCTCTGACCTGGTACCCATCAGTACAGGTAGTTCTTGCTTAACAACTGCCCCATTTAGCAACTGTTCAAAATTACGATGGCACTGAAAAAGTAACTTTATGACCAATCCTTGCACTTATGACCATTGTAGCATCCCCCGTGGTCACATCATTATTTGGGTTCAAGCAGGTGTTTAGAACCATTGGGCATCTCACAGTCACATGATCGCTATTTGCACGCTTCACAGCTTGCTTCTGATAAGCAGAGTCATTGGAGAAGCCAGTAGCGAAATCACAAGTTGCGGTCACGTGATGTCTTGCTTAATAACCATGGGCGATTCACTTAACAACCACAGTGGAAGTGAGGTCTTAAGCCTGTCGTGGTCACGTGATGTCTCACTCAACAACCATGTTGCTTAGCAACAGAATTGCTGGTCTCAGTTGTGGTTGTTAAGCGAGGACTACCAGTATGCAGTACTCCTGCAGTAGTGGCCAGGAGTGCTAATCCTAATTCTAACTCTAGTTTATAAACTTTGAATTGATAGATTTGAGAAGAACTTTGAACTTTTTTAGCTTGGAGTGTTGCTGAAAAGATAATTTGGTGTTGCTGGAAAGACACTCTGTCTCTGGACTTAAAATCCTGAACCAAAGAAATGTTTTTAATCTTAGATCTTGAATTAGCTCTCTGTTGATGTAATGAAAACTCATATTAATATCATTCTGTGCAAGCAAGGTTTAATTTGTTGCTTAAAAATAGAATCGCTTTTTACATATCTAGTGTAATATATACATATATTTTGTTTTGCTGGGCTTTCTTTATTAATATATACACCTATTGTTTCTTATCTTGTTTTTCTTTTTCTTTTTATAAAATTATAGCAATTATCCTAAAACTAAAGGAAAGCTAGTTCCCACTAGTTCAGAATAGAGGGAGGTCCAAATGAGTGTTTGATTAAGGGAGCCTAGCAAATTTGTAGTTGTGATGAAGCTTGAACTGATAAATTTAATGGCTCCATCTTTGATGCTATGTTGCGCTGCTGACTATGAAATACCAAAGAACAACCAAAGAAAACCTCTGTTGCTCTGCATATAATTTTTTTCAAGGAGTCTGCAAATGAATTATTTACAGATCTGCAGAAAAGGTTATTTGTACATTTTTTAAAATTTAGAACATTTATTTTTGTTACATATAAGGTACATGTGTATATTTGTATGTAGATCACAGGCAAAGAGAGAACTTTTGGATCTCTCCTATAACAATATCAAATCTTTAGTACATCTAGATCAGAACTGTCCAGTCCTAAACACCATCCAAGTTCCCATGCAAAGATCTTCAAATTTTTTTTTACCTAAAAAATTTCAACAAGTGTTCATATGAAATACAGTTCGTGAAGCCCTGTATGCAAAGCATGTATTCATAGTCTTAGCAGAAGTATATACAGAATAAACTTTCGCTTTATGCCTGGATTATGTTTCCCAAAAACCTCACATAAAGGAAATTTGCATAAAGTGAGACAATGAACGACTGGAGAAAAAGGGTATTGTGGGGAATAGTCAAATTTGGTAACCCAGATGCATTGACAAATGTACTTACAATTTTTAGAGCCTTTTCTTAAGCACTATGTTACTAAAACATGCTTTCTTCCTTATCTCATGTTCTATGTACTTCAAAGCATGTACTTCATCTTTTCTATAGCTAGATATCTAATGTGTGTGCTTATTATGGCAGACAAAGAGGTGAAATACATAATTGCACTACAAATTTTATTAGTAGTCTTTGTTATGTTGCATACAATAGGTTCTCCCAGGTTAAAAGCACATACTAGAGCTGAGGATCCTTCACCAGCTTCAGTGTGATACAATATGTTGACTTTTATTTCTAGTGTCTTTTCTTTTTCCTTTTGGGTAAGGGGTTGGACAAGATGTTGAAGTCTGCTTTGACCCCACAGTAACAGTAATAGCTATTGCAGATATGGAAATAAATCGTGACAGGACATGCAACTGGAACAGCTGCACAACATGATGGTAAATGTGTGAAGGCAGAATGGAATTTGGGCAGGAAAACATTTAAGCAATTTTGGTGGAAAGAAGACATCTTGGCATGTTTCCAGATCTTTGGTGCAAATTGACAATGTTGGCAAAAATCTTGTGACACTGAATTCACATAATGCGAGGGAAATCTATACAGGTAGTCCCTGGGTTAAGAATGCCCGGGTTACAGATGACCCATAGTTAAGAACGTAGCCAAAGTAGCAAAATTTGAATTAAATACATGATTCAAGTTCATTACACGATACTACTTATATAATAATACCGTTCCAGCTTACATACAAATTCGACTTAAGGACAAACCTTGGGAATGGAACTCATTCTTAAACTGGGGATTGCCTGTGCCATTGATGTCCTGGTGCTACCTCCAACAACAACATATGCACTTGAAAATAATTGTGCTACAACAGAAAGTTACAAATACAGTATGTGCACACACATACACACAGCTTCTGTAGATAGAAAAAAGCATATACTATTCCTGTTAAATGTCAGAGTAAAGCTTCACATTGTACACAGAAGAATATAAGATCCCAATAGCTGGTTCTTAAATGCCACAGCAGTACTGCAAAGAGACAATTAGTAGTGAGAAGCTTGGGACTGATGGATAAACAATTGGAAAAAAGTTATGGAACTTTGTTTTTGTACATGATAACTGCAGCAAGATTATTGTATGGACAAAGCTGAAAAGATTTGGTGTTACCCACCATGGAGGAATGGTTGGTGAAGACGATGGAACTTGATCAGACAGCTAAATTGACTTCTTTGATCAGACAGAAGACAATACCTATGTTTATTGCTGACTGGAAACCCCTTATAAGACTTTTTGCATGAAACAGAAAAAATGAACTTATGATTTATGGCTTTGATGATGAGACAGGATAGATTATAGAAAAAAGAGAGCTATGTTGTAATCATAGAGAAAGAGGTGAATTTATAATTGTACTTATAACTGCTGTAAAGAAGATCAGAAGCTACTTCTTAGTATCTTTTTTCATTCTTTTCAATTTTTTCCTTCCCCCCTTCTTATACTTTTAGCTCTCTCTTTGATTTTTTTCTCTTTTTCTTTTCATTACTTTACATGTACTTATTTATTTATTTATTTAATTAATTAATTTCTATAGCTGCCCATCTCACACAAAGTGACTCTATTAGTTTATATTAGCTGGTATTAGTTTTTATATTCCTGTTTTAAAAAAACTTTAATAAAAATTATATAATAAAAAAAATTAGTAGCGAGAAGCTGAAGAAAACAGACGTTCCCCAGCTGCTTTATCTTCTTTGCACTCCTAGAACCATGCTGTGTGTGGTAGGTAGAAACAGTGGTAGGGAAAAGGTTACCTTTCTCTTCAGAGCCATTTCTCAATTCCAAGTTATCGCCTCCTGAAATGCTTCTCTAGAGGAATGTGACTTTAATGAGAACGAAAAACTCTGATCTGAGGCATTAAGAGTATTTCCCAAGACCTTTCAGAATCCTAATAAACACCACAAATTTTACTACTAGTACAAGAGCCACAAATATAGTTCTGTGGAAGCTGCTAGTCCTACTTGCAGGAGCAAAAAAGAGCCAACTGATTTTTCCCTGCAAATGGAGAAATCTATTTTGCTTCGCCTATGAAACCAGAAACCAGATAAGAGGGTAGACTTTTGCCAGAGATAATTAATGGGTGTGGTTAAGTATCCTTCTATTAATTCTCTTCTACAAATCCCTCCACTTACCTGTTTGGAACTGCACATGTACCAGATTAATGTGTACTTCAAAGAAAATTGTGTCAATGGCAGAAATATGTTGACCAACCACCAAAAGAAGGAAAACATTGCTTAGCAGATCTCCAGTGGGTACAAATTTCACAGCTTGTTATCACCAAAGACAACATTTAAGCTGGACTTATTCATTGTAGTAAGGTGTAATGTGGTTTATTTGGTTGTCTCTTAGTGTTTTATATGAAACCTGCCACTGTGATTTGTAAATTATGATTTAAGGCTTGGTGTTATGTGAATATAAGCAATTATTGCTTTTTCAATAAACCAGCTGCTTGCGAGTCTAGCTGTTATCTCTCATGCTTGCCTACATAAACTCATACTTAGATGGTGCAGAGAGAGGACCTCTAAGGTTAGTCTCAAAAGTATTTCCTCATTGGGAACTAAATGTCTTGAGCTGATACTTATTTAGGATACATTAATGACTTTTATTTGTTCGCTGAAATGTGTGAATTGCTTTGAGAGTCCTGTATTGGATTCTAAGCAGGATACAAACACAGAAAAACAGGAGTGTATACCTAATTACCATCATAGTATGCTGAAGATGAAAACTCTCCCCATATCTGACCTTCATTCATCAAGGAACTCCCAATCATATTAAAATATAATGCAGCACTTGCACAAAATTATTCTTTGCCATTTTTGAGATGAAAAGCCATTTATGCCCATCAAATTGTATGTTGCTTGCCAAAACTGCTTGATTGGATAACTTTTTTGGAACACTGCTCATCACCGTTCTTTATTAATTTACTGAAACTCCATGAATTGGCAATTAGAACTGCTGGTCAATAGAGCTAGATTGCAGTCTTGTAAACAAATCCACAAAAGTAGCAGCAAAATCTTGAGTTGAGTTCCTGATGATTCCATGGACACATGTATGCAGCTCCTGATTTCCTTTCAGGGCTAAGACTGACCTGCACTTTCCCCCTCCCTCCACCCCCAGAAAGGAGTTAAGAAACATATCTTTTATACTGCCATCACTGATTTAATACGCCAGCATGTTGCTTTAATATATTTTTATATTTTGTGTATTATTGTTTTTTGGAAAGGTGGTATGAAAAGACTATCAGCAAATAGTAAGTTTCAACAGAAGAGATTAGAGAATTGAATAGAACAGAGAATTGGATTGAAGAGAACTGAACTGAACTGAATTGAATTGAAATGAATAGGGAAAGAGAATTGAATTAGAGATTCAATAGAAGAGATTCATTACCTAGTTGGGTAATGAAACATCTACAAGCAAATAACCAAGCTCAGAGAGCACCAAGGACTCCACAATAGTATGTGTTTAGTATTTATTATTCACTAACAGTCACTGGAAGTAATTCTTATTATTTCTCACTTCTTTTACCAGTTCCTCCTCTCCCTCAGAAGCTGGGTGTACTTATATTATATGCCATTTCCAGAACTATTTCTCATGCACATTATGAGGGGGGTGGTGACGCACAACGAATTATACAATAATAAATGTATTATTCTTTAAAATGCCACAAGGCACTGTTACAACTTCTGTGTCACTTCACTGAGCAAAAACACAAATCATGAAGGTGTGTAAAATTCTAACAATACACAATCATAGGCTTAGAAATAGGCCCACACAAAATTAACAAACCTAAAAAGTACTGGTATAAATCGCTGCTGACAATAAAGCATTTGAGAATCCAGGCTTTATCTAGAGGACCTTCATAAAACAAGAATGAAAAGAAGAGACTTGTAAGTGAGAAAAAGAGAAGAGAACTGAACTTTTCTACTGATAACTTTATAATAAAATGAAAAGCTTGGATCTCTGACTGAGAAGATATACCAACCAGAGAATTTTATTTCTCAAAAATTGTACAGCCACTCTTAACATGAATGGCCACTAACCAGGGCAGCCTCTGCAAATGGGTGCTTTCCAATTATGCAGGAACTACAACTGCTAGAATTCATGCTTGCTATTAGAGATCACCAGCTGGGCAAAGCTGCCGCAAGGTCACCAATTTCTGAAATCTTTCTGTTCTGTGGCTTAGTCTTATGTTCTAAATGTTCATGTTTGTAAATGTAAACATATGTTCTTTTAAAGTTAAGCGAAGGACTGTTGATAGATTTCAAAGGCTGAATAAGTCTATTTCCCTGATGCTGAGGATGACATCACTAACTCCAATAATAACACTGCTAGGGCAGATATGGGGGTAGAATGGGCCCCTGGGTCTGCCATGGGAGTTAGTTCCATTGACATGGCTAGTAGCTGCTTTAGGGTTGGGTGAAATATGCTTCAGTTGGCCTAAATGTCTCACCAGTTCATGCACAGCAATTATTTCAAATTATCATTTAGATTTCACACAATAAACATCTACAAAGCGGCTGCCTCCACTGTTATTTAAGTGATCACAAAGTTGACCTCAAATACCATCTGACACATACATACCCACACCGTCATACTGGTAGGTTGCTCTCCAAATCTGTAACTATAATCTTTTCTTCTATTTCTGATTAGGGCTATAGTTTAACACAGCGTTTCTCAAACTTGGGCAACTTTAAGATCTGTGGACTTCAATTCCCAGAATTCCCCAGCCAGAATGGAAACAAGGCTGTTTAAATGGAACACTGACTAAGAACAATCCACATTACAATATTTTTATTACAGATCCGATTTGCTACTGAAAAAAGAAATATTTATTTAAAACAATTTATATTCTTTTCTTCTTCCATGACAAAATCAGACTGGTGCATACTACTTGGATTTTTTTTAACAATAACAGTAAAACTCATCATAGCTAAAATATTTCAGAAATCTCAAAAAGTCTGATTAAAAAGAGAAGCCTTAACTGTCCTCCTTATCAGAAGCAGAGAACCCAAAAAGAGCTCTCTGAGAAGAGAATTTCAAATGTGTGCAGCTACCACTGAAAAAGCCTTGTCATGTATCTGCATAAGATTCTTGGTATAAAATTCCAGCTTCTGGTTAGGATTAGATGAAGGAAAAAAAATTAGGCCTCTGTATTTAGGTCAAAGTTAGCATCCTGAATTGTACACAAAAACAAGTACACAACTCTTCCCCACTCCCACCCCGAACCGCCTTATAACATTATTATCCAATTGAAGAAACTAAACTGTCTTCAAATACAGTCCCACATAATGCAATTATTATTACGTTCTAGGAAGAGACACTGCTGTGCAGAAATCTTAACAGTGGAAAAGAACATTTTTCTTCAACACCACTTGAACTTGCAACCTAAAACTATTCCTATTGCATGGATGAAATTTTGTCTTGTCCAGATGTGATTTGTTAGCTCTCATCCAAGCAATTATTTAACATTAAGCACCAATCTAAGAGTGTGATCAGCATATAGACTGAAAAACACACGGGACAAAACAAAACCTCGAGAAGCTCCACAAATTAAAAACCATTATTTCCTTCTGGAAGTACTAGACCATTACTTTGATATTTGACTCAGAGAAATAATGCAGAAGGACACCATAGAAAATGGCACTAAATACCACTGAGAAGTCATAATCAACATGAATTTCCCTCTAAAGGTATTTTACTAAGGCTACTCTTTTACTCCCATGTCCAGAATGGATGTCAGATTAAAATAAGCCTAGAAAATGAATTTAATCTAGGAACATCATGACCCCTGGCTCCAACTTCTGTCCTCTCCCCGCCCAAAGAAATCTGAGACTGGCTAATAATTATCTAATATCTTAGATAATGGCTTTAAAGCAACATATTTAAATTTAAGCTGATAGCATCAAACTAATAACAATTGCCATTTGTATCTCAGGCTAAAGCTTTCCAAATATGTTGCAGCTACAATTCTCAGAATTCCCATGGTGGACAGGAATTTTGGGACTAATACTCTCAACACATCTGGAAGACATCAAGTTGAGGACCAGCTTTTACTTATGCAGCACACAACAGCAGCAAATTAAACACATATGGGTGGTCAGAACTTATTCAAATTGAGTGCAGTTAAGTATTTTGCAGAGAAATGAGAAGAAATCTTGATTTTCTTAGCAGACACCAGAGCTGTAGGTTACACTAGAAATGCCAACAACCATGTTGGAAGAAGGCAGTGAAAAACCACTTCTACAATGCTTCCAAAAAAATTACATGTCCATGAAGTCCACAGGGATTGAACTACTCAAAAGAGACACTGCCTTCAATAATCAGTGATGGTAGATTGCAGGTGGAGGTGGAAGAACAATTGAATTCATAAAATTATTTGTGGAATGTGCATAAACAGATCAGTTCCAAAATCTTGCGGAGACCCTTCTTAACACTTTTTTCCAGACCAAGGAAACATGCATTTTTTTCTTTACCACTCTTTTCTATGGTTTACCAGACTTCAAAATTCCATCTTATTTAGTGGAGGCCATTTGTAGAGGCTCTCAAAAATCTCTCCTGCCTGAGCCTGAGCATCAAGACCACTATGATTGACAACTGTAATCATCTGCTTATTCTTTCTTAGCAATGACACACCTACACAAAGAAACTCTGCACTAAATAAACTATAATCAATCATGTGCTAAACTGAAGCCTGTATATCCTATCTCGTTCTACCAATCTGACTACTAAACTGCATGAATAGAAGACAACCAAGCTAATGGAACTAAATCTTGACCATCCACACATCTAAATACATAGTGTGCCCTTCTCCTAACATCACAGTTTCTCCCCTCAAAAAAGGGCACTTTAACTTAGTGGGAAACAAACAGGAAAGAGGTAAGAGTGTTGAGGTGAAGACAGATCAGTAACATATCAAACTTACCTTACCAGTGCATCTGGTTTGCTTAGCTGGTTATTGGGGATACAATTTTCCATTAAGTCTTTGTGTGTGCTTGGGCTCTTGCTAGTGCACTTCTGTTTTTTCTCATTCTTAGCAGATGAAGAAGGGATGCTTCCATTAGTTGCACTGTGGTTGTGAGGTGAGGAGTTCACAACTCCACTAGCATTTTTGTAATTTTTGGATGAGGCAGTGCATGAGTCCTCTTTTAAGAGGTTTTCTGTACTTCCCACAAGATCATTATTTAATCTTTTACTGTTGATATGGTTCTCCATATATTCGATTTCCTGTATTTTAGAGTCTACAGGTTGCAAAATATTGTTATTTATTCCAAGGTTATGTTTTTTGGCATCCTTGTCTTTTTCTTTCCCCTTTTCTCTGTATTCTAGTTCCGGTAATGTTGTAGATAATTTTTTATTAGTTGGAATGCCTCCATTGTGTTGCAAAAGTATTGAGGAATCCATCTCAGACAATCCTTTGGCTGCTGAAACATCCGGAAGGAAGGAAGGAAGGAAAAGACAATATTTAAAATTAAATCAGAAGTAGCATCTATTCTCATGTTTCTTTTACAAGGGATTTACATTATTTCTATTACTCCCCCTCCCCAATAAAACATTTTTCCTTCAGTTACAGTGTAAAAAAATAAATTATACATTCCTAATAGTTTCTGAATTAATGGATTCCTGAGGCTGATTCTTGTGTTGCATCAATCAGGCCATTTCAGTAAACTTCAACATAATTTGGAAAATTCAGCTAACCCACTTTCTAAATGGAGGGGAAAAGTATACCAATTTATGAAATGTTCAGTTGCTTCCTTGTATGACAAATGAATATAAATAAAAAATAATGAAGTAAAAATATACTTTCATCAATTTTAGTGAAGAGTATGTGTCAAAATAGATATAATCCTGGAACTTGGGCAAGCAATTACAAGCTCTAGATCCAGATGTTGCTCTCAGCCAAGCTTCCTCTAGTTTCTTGGTTTAATAGTGAGAACTTTCAGCAAGTGATTCCTGAAGAACTCTTAAAACTTGCTATTTTTTGAACATGCTGAAAATTTTTAAATATTGAAGATTTAGGGAATTATTTTAGTGGATCAAACATAATGTTTAAATCGCCAATAGAACTAATCAAGTAACTGCTGCAGATTTTTTAGAAAACAAGAAATATGTATTTTCCCCTGCTACAATGTAATTTTCTAATCTGATTTAAATCAAAGGCACAAAAGGCTACAGGATTCTGTTTAATACCAAGCATCTTTGCCTAAGCTTATCAATCCAAGTGAATATATTTTTTCACCCATATCCCATATTCTACAGCTGTGATTATTTAAGAAATACCTTTCAAATTGCCTCCAATAATTTCTGTATAAATATAGGATAATCAGAGTTACAAAGGAGTTGCACAGCATCTTACAAAGAACAATACTCCAGCACGAAAAGATTCACTATGGGTATATTTACAGACATTTCAGACTTTACTCTTCACAGTATGATAATGCTAAACATGACTTTCATGACAATTCTGCTGTTTAAAATCCACTGTAAAGTTGCTTACTTTGAACGTTAAAAAATGGCTTCACTTTTTCTTCTACCTTCACATTTCATAATATGGAACATAACTTCATCTGTCAATAGCCTCAATTTAGGAATTTTTAATTACTGTAAGGTCCAGTGAAACTAACAGATCAAACTCTCATTCTCTCCACACACCCCACCTGCAGATCAGGGTATTAATTTAGGTTCACATATTACCAAATTTCTTTTCATTCAGTACTATCAAGCAGCATACACACCCATCATTCAATCAGTACACTGAATATGATTAATGTATAAATATTAAACAACAATTTACTCTGAAAAGTTATTGTCATAAAACGTACATGTTCTCCATCAGTTTAATAAGAGTTGATTTACTCATCTTTAATTTCCCCTGAGAAATGGAGAACTCTAAATGTCATTAATTTTTTCCGCAATACATACATTGGTGACATGCAGAATGTGAACTGTCTGGGGCTCTCATACCTGTGCGCAAAGTCTAGGAATCAGGGACCTACTCCTTTCCTGTCCCCCTTCAGAGTGACTGTTCACCTTTCCTTTTTGATTATTTAGAGAACTGAAAAAAATCCTAAGCAAAGGAGCATGCATACAATATTGTAATATTGATCACTATCTAGAAGATTCCAGAAGTAAGGTGATAGGAAGTTTACCCATGTGTAATCACAACACTTTAAAAGGCTGTCAGCAGAAGGCACAAACTCCTTTCCCAAATCGAGTCATAGGCATTCATCTACCCTGGGGTACGGCCAAAGTTTCAACAGCTGCTTCTTGAGAAGAAGGGCAGGTGGAATGTCTCCAAAGAAACTCTGCACATGAAGTCATGAACTATACAGAAACAGAGCTCTAAACAGTATTAAACTGTGCTGTGGTACCTGATTCAAGAAGCCATGGTTTGGATTTAAAGAGCAGGGGAAAGTACCATTAATTCATAAGATGCGTTCCAAATCTGCAAACCATTACTTCTACCCAAGGCCTATATTAAGTGAGAACTTACCTTCTTCTGCTTCTCTCTCTTGCCTTTGTAGCATTTGTTGTTCGGGGGGCAATGCTTGCTGAAGGAGTTGCATGTAAAATTCATTTTCTTTCTGCACTTCCTTTTGTTTTCTTAATCGCATTTTATAGCTGACATAACTTTTGAAGCCAAAGCCCAAAGTCACAACAGGGTATCCAATACTAGAGGAAAACAAAACAAAACAGACTTTACTAATCAAGACAGAGCCATCAGAGCAAATTAATGTAATACTCCAGAATGTGACAAAGGGCAGTCACAATGCAGATGTCAAAGAATTATCCTTCTAAGGATAAAAGTGATATTCAGTCACTTTTCAGTCATCAGGTTCAAGTGCACATTCCCTAAGAGCTTGGAATGGCTGCTGTTTAACTTAGCTGTCAAGTCTCTGCTGGTATCCTGAGACCCTGCAACTAAGATCTTCAGCTTCTGAAGCTTTTTGATTTCTCAGATCAAAAGAGACACAGAGTACTCTCCGTTTTTAATATTGGGAAGATGCAGCTGAGATTATTGAAATAATTTATAATTTCCCCATTACTCCTGTTTTAGAATACACAAATGGAATAGTACATTAATTTTCTACATTTGATTATTATTTATCAATTAAAATAATACATTTTAAAATAAAAACTATAGTTCTGCAGTTGAAACATTTTGCTCACTTTTGGAAACTGAACCTTTTTGAGACTTGTAGAAACCCAGCATAACCACTATTAAATTCAGTAAATTAATTCAGTAACCCATTTTTTTTAAATTACAATTTATTTACAAATAATTATTTACTAAACCTAAGTTGTCAGAAATTCTATGTATTTGACAACCCAATGTGTTCATAAAATCCTCAAACCCATAATCATATCCAAAATTAAATACAACTGCTAGAAGTCACTACCATCATGGCTAAACACTCCCTTTTTATGCTGGTCTATGACTGTAATAAAGATTTGATTTGATTTGAGAACACTCCCTTTTCTGAACCACCCAACATTCATTATTATCCACAAAACATAAATGAATATGAAAGTTGAAAAGAAAATGGATTCAGCTGCTCAGAGGTAATGGAGCCTGCATCAGCCAATAAAAACATCTGCTTAACTAACAAGGGGAAAAAAATAATTTGACTACAAAAATGTCACAAGCTTTGTGATCAAATTGTAGAACTAACCTATAATAATCTATTTTATCTAAAATAGATTGTAGCTATTTTAGATAAAATAGCACCCCAATAACATAAAATGTGCACAATCAAGTAAGACATGCTGACAACAAACTGAAGGAAGAATTCAGGAGATTTTAAGTGGCAATGAAATAAAATGAATTTTTTTATTATGGTCAATGACCAGAAAATCTCAGTTGAGAAAAAAAAAAAGCAAAAGCAAAACAGTGAAACTATAATAGCAAAAGCCAGAAATAAGGCAATAAGGCACAAGGCAAACCAACAATAAAACAATAAAAATAAGACAAATTAATCAACCTTTGTCAGGTTCTATAAGCAATAAAGCAAAATGTAGCAACATTTAAGAAGACTGTGTCCTTCTGGTCACACTATAAATAGTAATGATAAAATAAATCTATGTGGCTTGGGAACTTGATTAAAAGGGGAGTTATAAAAGTTGCTCAGATATAAAAATCATTATATAAAAAAAGGCGAGCTGTGTTCCCACTCTGTACACAAAGTCTGGTCTGTATATGGCATATTGTTAAATTTCCCTTCCAATACAGCCATGCTTAACACACTGAACTGTACCAAAACAGCAATGTCTTGCTCCCAGATTGTGTACTCATCCATAACTACCTCACCTTTGGCAATAGGGTGTACCTGCAAATCAGTGGTGTGGCCATGGGCCCACACATAGCTCCACAATGCCAACGTCTTCATGGCTGATCTAGAACAACACTTTCTCAACTCTTACTCCCAAAGCTCCTCGTTTACAGAACATGAAATTCACTGATGACATTTTCCTCATTTGAACCCATGGAAATTAGTATTTCATCCAATTCCATCATGACTTCAACAAGTAAACTCTACCATCAACTTTAGCCTTGACCTACCTACAGAACAAGTCTGTTTCCTTGATGTCATAGTAAAACTATACATTACCGGTTAACAACGGTAATTGGGACCGGAATTTCCATCACTAAGCGATGCAGTCGTAAAGTGCAACGTCATGTGACTGCATCGCTTAGCAATGGCAAACCTGGCACTCCCTGTTACTGTCGTTAAGCAATTCCCAGGTGGCTCCCAAGCAGGCCAGCAAGTGGCTGCTGCTGAGTGGGAGAGGGTATGTGGATGGCCACGAGGCCTGGTGTAAGCGTGGTGGGGCCAGGGGTGGCTTCTGCTGGGAGAGGAGAGTACACAAGAGGCCTGAGAGATGTGGTGTGAGTGGCTGCTGCTGGGTGGGGGAGAGTGCAAGTGACTTACCACGCATGCAACCTTCCCTGCTGGCTTCCCCACTGACTTTCTGGGGAAGCCGGCAGGGAAGGTCATAAATGGCAATCATGTGACTGCAGGACGCTGTAACCACCATAAGTGCAAGCAGTTGCCAAGTGCCCAGACAGCAATCACATGACCGCAAGGGTGCTGGGATGGCCAAAACTTCGAGGACCAGTTGTAAATACCACTTGTTCAGCGCTATCATCGCTGAACAAGTGGTCTTTAAACAAGGACTATCTGTAGACACATAAATACCATGTTATATAGGAAACTTACAAATCACCATGGATACCTACATATTTCCAGCTTCCACGCAGAACACGCCATCGAATCTATCATCTATAGGCAGAGTATTTAAACTTCCCAGACCCTGACACTCTATTAAGATTGAAAAAAATTGAACTTTTACAATACCACTGATGAGATAGCTGAACTTACATACATTAAAAGGTTTCAGGCTATCTCAAAAGGTCTCAATAAACACAATGGGTTTCTAACACATCACGATTGCTAATTTCAATGAACAGTTTAAGAAATTATTATTTGATAAGGTATTTGTAAGCTGTCTCATTATGTAACTTGCATTTGCATAATGAAAGCTGGCTCTCCCTTCCCCCCACCTCATCCCAATTTAAATCCTATACCCATCTAGGCACTCTCTGCATCTGATGAAGAAAAGATGCAGCTCCTGATTTTATACTACTATAGACTAACATGACTTTCCTCCTACAGTGGGTAAAGACAAGTCTCTTCTATATTTTGGCACCCTCGGGTGATTTAAATATCTAGCTGTCTTGTAAGGAGACATGAGAAACTGGTTTGAGCGTTACTGTACCAATGTAGGCTAGGAAGGAATGTGGAATAATTCTCCCAGAGAACAATTCTGCATTTTATAAATACATTCGCTTTTTACTATATAGTTAGCATTTAACACTACTGAGGCTATGCAACATTAGTGAAACACATTTCTCTGCACTGGAGAGGAACAAAGCACTTTTAATACCTTTTGGAAGGTAGATTTGATTCCGTTTCCCAAATATTGAATTTACCACATGGTAAACCGGCAAAGCAGAAAATGTTCTCAGGATACATAATGGAAAGACGGTTTTAAAAGAACTGAAAAGGTGAGTTAGAAATACAGCCAAGTGGGACAGATTTCTGGTGTCATGATTTTCATTAATTTCTGAAATCAACAATGACTTTTATTGATCTCAGTCAATCTACCACTCAAAGGCTACAGTGTAAAGATATATAAAGTAATTCATGTCACATTTCTGTTTCTGTAATTCTGCTGGCACAGTGATGGCATAATTGTGTATAGGTAGTTCTCAGGTTACAACTACTCATTCAGCGACTGTTCAAAGTAACAACAGTGCGGAACGAGGGAGACACGTCCTTGGAGTTCTGGCCATCACAGTGTCCCTGCAGTCACATGATCGTGATCTGGGCGCTCAGGTGCCCAGCTCACGATTAGAACGTAACAGTGAGCCATGGTCACGTGATCTTGATTTCTGATGTTCCCTGTGGCTTCCAAAACGCAAAGTCAGTGGGGAAGCCAGCAGGAAGTTGGAAGTCACTTCTGCTCCTAATGCTCTTTCACCTGCCCATGCTCCATAGCACCTGCCCGCAGCACCCATGCACCCACCCGTGCTCTGTAGTGCCTGCCCATGGCACCCCCACCCTCCTATGGCATCCCCCCCTGCACACTCACCTGCCGACGTGCTTGCCTGGGATTCCTGCCTCTTCCTGCTTAATGACCCACGCAATCCTGGGGTTATGACAGCAATGAGGACTGCTGGACTGCTGCTGCTAAGCGATGCAGTCACATGACATTTTGCTTTATGAGAGCATCACTTAGCAATGGAAATTCTGGTCTCAACTGCTGTCATAACTTGAGGACTACCTGTATTACCTGAAATGCACATCCAGTGCACAATGTTGTTTTTATTACATAGAGTTTTATTTATCTGTTCCAATTAAATGGACATAGTTTGAAAATCAAAAGTTTGTTTTTTAAAAAATCACCAAAGTGCAAAAATACAGCAGGACAAACATCTGCCTGGCTTGCTGCACATGATTTAAACAAGCATTTAAATACACGAAAGCATATCCATTTTAAATGTCTGCTGTAAATCTGGTATCAGCCAGGAAATATCTGACAGCAACTCCAATACATGAAGCAAGAGCATTAAAACTATTGTTGTCAGAAGTAGCACTACTGAGATCTGTATCATGGACTGTATCCAAATAAAGATTACTGTCCCATACAGTTTTGGAGTGCTCCCACTCACAAATACATATGTAGAAGTCCACCTCTGATATGACATTCCCAGTCCTATTACAGAAATGTGATGAAAGCTGAAGAATTAAAATTTTATAACTACAGTCACGGCATGCCTGTTCCATATGGTAGTTAAAAGTTCAGCCTGCTCAAAGATATAAGCTGTTCAGAGTCCCTTGAGACTGGATCAGCCTGTAACCCCAGTAAATAAGTAAGAAGGAATGTCAGATGAAGTTACAAATATTGATCATAGGAATCAATGGTTATTACCATGATGACAGTGGGACTGCCTCTGAAGGCCATCTGCTGGGAGACTAGTGGACTTCCACGTGCAGTCGGCTGGCCACTGTGAAAACAGACTGCTAGACTAGATGGGCCACAGGGGTCTGATCCAGCAGGGCACTGCTCAGGTTCTTATGTCAAACAATGCTTAAGAGAAGAAAAATGCTGGAATGTACACTCACCAGTGTGCAGCAAAAGGTCGACAAAGGTCTACATGAAAGTTTTTGAGATCCTTAAATCTGATTGCTGCTTCAATATAAACAAACAGTATCCATAGTGATACTGTTGGTAAACACACGCCTCTCTCTGTTGGAAACAGAAAACAAGCCGAGCATCAACATTAAAAAAAAAAGGAAAAGAAAGAAAAGAAAATCAGACTTCTTAAAATAGCACTTATAATTATGAAGGGGAAAATCCTTTGCTGTGACTGAGCAACACTAAGATCCATTACTCTTTTGAAATTGTATAGAGACCCAGCATGATGTGGTGGTCAGGGTGTTGGATTGGGAGTGGGAAGCCCAGGTTCTAGTCCTCTCTTAGGCACAGAAGCCAGTGGACTGATCTTGGGCCAGTCCCACCCTTTCAGCCCAGGCTCTGCAACAAACTAGGTGAAAAACAAAACAAAACGCCTTATCACATCATGCACTGATAAACATCGCTAAAAGAACTAAGTAAGTACACTGCAAAAACAAAGAGACATGAAACGATGTAGAAGCACTAATAACAACTACTTTTTTGAAACTGTCTACAGTAAAGCTAATTTTGCCCTGCACTGTTTGGCTCTGGCTTCATATATGCTGAAACCCCTATAATATTCAGCCAGCCTTGGCCTTGCCTGCTGGGAATTAGGGAAGATTTTTTTCAACCTTTCTGGAGAACAAAAGGGTGGTTTACTGTAAGGGTACTAATAACTTTGCTACCTAAAGAGAAGAAAAAAATAAAGCCAGCACCCTGCAAGAATTCTAACCATCAGGACACTTCAGAGCTTGCCATATAATTTATAGTTCATTCGGCTGAATCCCAACGCTTGAGATCTGACATTCTCAATCAATACCTTAAATTTCAAGACTGGAGCAAATACAGACATCAGGCCTGTATGATGTTTGCTACTGCAAATTACAGAGTGGATTATGAAGTAGGGTGTGTTTTGATGACATAGTTAATCACTGCCAAAGCACAGATGAATAGTTATGCCTCGGTAGTTTCTCCTGAAGCACCATTATGTGCATTCAATACATAGACATTTTATAGAGAAGTATGACGCATAAACACACCCGCCATCTCACTCATAATTTGGAAGAGCTTCTATTTTTTAAATTGTGAAATACCGTATTTTTCCGACTATAAGACGATACTTTTTTCTAAAATCCTTACACTAAAAATTGAAGGGCGTCTTATTCAAGGAAGTCAGCCGAGGAGAGAACCGCACAGTTGCAAAACTGCCCATACTTTGTCTCTGCAGACAGGCTTCCTCCTATTGCTAGCCTCCAATCACGAGTGAAATAGCTTGTCTCCCAAACAGACTTCCTCCAATCACGAGCCTTATGTAACTGACGTCAGCTGATGCTGAACAAACCAATTAGAGGAAGTCTGTTTGCAGAGACAACCTATCACTCATGATTGAATGTAATCAGTTATGCAAAAGAGCATGGAAATAGAGCTGCAGAGAGACGGTTTGGACCTCCTCCCACCGAGTGTATCAGGTAAACGTTAACTAACTACTAAATAAAAATGTGTTCTGCACTATCTTTAAAATATTTATTTCTTAATTTTGGGTTGGAAAAGCAGGGGTCGTCTTGTACATGGGGGTGTCTTATTGACGGAAAAATACAGTACCTGATTATTCCTATCTGTGGAGCCTTAGCATTTCTACTTTATCACATGCCACACACAGTACACGTGCCCCAAACTCATCAGAAGTCTGACTTTCAAGAGTTGGCAAACTTATTATGTCAACCCTGCCTCTTATACCTCATTGTTAAAATCATGGCAATCCTAAGAATACGTAGCGGCAAATGAATGAGCTTTCAAGAGTAAACTCAGTGCTGTTGGGTGAACTGGATGTTAATTTAACAGGGACATGTGATTTTTAGAGAAAAACAGGATGATGATTATTTTACAACTTGTTCTACGATTTACTTTTAACAGAAGCAATGAAATGAATAGGAGGACTTACCTGTATGCCAGACATACTGCACCCAAACATATGTGCTGGCAGCAAAAAACAACCACTGTATTGGTATGAATAGCAGACATATGATATTTGATGTGAATGCTACACAAACGAAAAATACTGAAAATGCCTAAAGAGAATCAAAGGATGGGGAGAAGAGAAAAAGGAGAAAGTCCATTAGTTTTTTTTTTAAAACAGTAAACAGATTTCACTGAAGGCACTGCCCTTCCTTCCTTCCTTCCTTCCTTCCTTCCTTCCTTCCTTCCTTCCTTCCTTCCTTCCTATCCATCCATCCATCCATCCATCCATCCATCATGGCTTACATACATTCTACAAAGGAAGCCACATGACCGCAATTTCCCCCTCATTATTAATAATTATTTCATTGCTAAGATTTTACTGCCATTGATAGAAGAGGATTTCTTTTTTGTAAATAGTTTAATACTGCTCATGCCTCTAATCGTCTCTCACATGGAGTCCTGAATGTTTGTCTCCAATATAATTTACAAAATGACTTGCTGGAGCAGCGTAGTGTCTCTAATGCAAGTTTTGTTTCAGCCAATGACTGTAAACAACCTTCAACCTACACTACAAAAGTTTGTCTATCAGGGTTCTTGTATGAAAATAACGTACATGGGTTGTATATGAATTCAGTGGGATTCACTCTAATATACACAGAGACAAAAATGTAGCTTTAGTATTATCTTTCCTTCAACTCCATCACTGTCTATATGAAGTAAGGCACTGCTTTTATGTTTCAGAACACAAAGGCAATTGCTAGCTAAATTCACTCTACATTAGTAAGTAGCAATTTGAATCAGAGCCTACTCTTTAGATTGGCAAATTCACAATGATTATTTTTCAAATCTCATGCTGCCCTTCAAAACCAGGCTCAGGGTAGCTTATGAAATATTATTTATTTTCATTTTCATTTATTCAATTTACACTCATAGATCAATATACAGAAAGAAAAATAAAAAGAAAAGCATGTTTCTGTTACTGTGTAAAAGTTGACTAAAAGAAAAGGAAAAGAAGCAAGCAATTAGGATTCTTTTATCCAGGGGCATAGTGTTTCTTGCTGGATCAGAATGTATTTATTTGATTTATACCCTTTCTACTCAAGCAAATGCTCAAGACTGCTAACATTTTTTTTTTTAATTCCCAAATGTTAAACATATAAAATTAATCCTGAAACTGCCTATTAAAAGTCTGGCAAAAGAGATGTGCCTTTAAAATGTTTTTGCTGCTGTGCTTTTAAGGGCATCTGCAATATATAAAACATTATTTCTCTATTGTCAACTGACAATTATAACCCAGTATTAATGATGTTTGGTAACTATGAGACAAATGACAATTGGACGTTTACAGGCAGTCCGTTTGTATTCTTCCTGTGCTTTTGTCTCATGTTACCTGGTGTTTTCAAAATATTTGCTGGACCCAAGGGCTGAAATCCAAAGAGCTGCTCTTACATCAGAAGTCCTTTCCCCCTTGAAGTTCCTCAAGCCTTGAAGAAAAGCTGCTTCTGAACATCAAGAGACCCTATTAAAGCAGCACCCAAGGCAGTACAAGGGGATGTTCTGGAGCTGAAATTAGAGACCACAGACTCTTCTTCTATCTGCACTGAAGTTTTTCAGAGCTACATATCCAAGGGACCCCAACTGAGAGATACATCGGAGGGCTACTAATTCTAATGCTAGTAATAACAATAAATAGCAAATCAAATACTTTTCCATTTTAATACATACCAATCCCTGGTATCTGAAGGAATCATAAACACTCCGGATGAAAAGCCAGAATGGCCACAGATATTCAAATCTGAATTCCAAGACAAAATCGGCCACCAACACAAGGGCCCAAACTACCAGGAACTTCAGATACAGGAAAGTACTGAAAGAAAAGAAGAAAAAACAAAATTACTTTGCAGACAAAATAGCATGGCAATAAAAATATGTTTCTTATTCAAAATAAACACATATGGGTCAGTATTAATAAACATAGAAGGGAGGTTCACATACAAAAAGAAGTTACATTACTGAAACTTGCAGACATAATCTACAGTGTTACACAAAAATCAACAAAAGTATATGCCAAGTTGGTAGACGAGGGATGCACATCACACTAAACAAACTCTCAGTAAGAAAAGCAAGTGGGAACAACCAAGCAGCAGATTTAAAGAGCTGACAGAATAAGGCTTCTAAAAGTCTTTTTTAGAAGTGCACGTATTTCACTTTTTTCCTCCAGAGAACAACTTCAACGTTCAGCACTTTCATCTCTCAAAATGAAGCATATTTGCCATAGTTGTAGTTTGGTTTATGGTCCTGGGATATCGGTCTGCAACGCTCATTTTATCTGCCTTCTGCACAAAAGATGGAGAAACCCTGAACTTTTGCTGCATTTGTAGACCATGCAAAATAGAGAATCTTATACTGGAGCAGACTGAAGTTACATGGTTTAGAGGCATGTAATATATACCCCAGTTCTGATAAAAGCTCAGATAATCAGTAGCAAGCATCAAAAATACTAAACTGTATTTAGTATTGAAGAATAAACAAAAAAATACACTGAGGTGAGCCTGTTAACAGCAAACTTCTTTCCTAATGAAAGCTTTTATCTGGTGGCCAGGTTTCAACAACCTAGCATTATCTGCCGCTTGGTTGTTCCCGTTTGCTTTTCTTACTGAGAGTTTGTTTAGTGTGATGTGCATGTTGGCAACGGCTTATTTCTCTAACAAATCAGAACGAGAAGACGTGGTATATCCTTGGCTTCCAATATTTGGCTCATTTGCAAGACATAAGACAGACTTTCTGGTTTACGCATGACAGTAAGTAACTTGCAAAGGGAAATTTTGCTTCTCCATTTTTGCTGGCAGGAGGAGCCTAACCATGGTGCCATGTTTGATATTGGAAGCGAGCCAGCATCTTTGCCAAGATATCTTCCCAACAGTATTGATTTCATGAGATGTGGGTGCATCTTTATTTGTACATGTCTAAACTCAAAGAACTTTCTGTATCAAAAACTGCCAGTTTTTACTACAAAATTATGTGAACTGGTTCTTTTCCATCATTCAATATTTCAAGCAATAGGCAGCTGCTTGCAATATTTCAGTTCCCTTAACATTCAGTTCCCCTAACATTGCACTAATTTCTGAACTATTTGCAATATCACTTATTTTTCTGAAAGCTCATCTTCTAGATTTACAGACCACCAGCTTAAATCTCAGGGGACCATTGAGTATTCTTTTTCTGTTAAATATACAGAATTTATATGATTTTTCTGATCCATTTTCAGTGTGGTTGCAAGCATAGTTTCGGAACTGAAACTACAACATTCACCTTGGGGAATGACTTCTGTCACCAGAACAATGGGAATGCAGTCTTGTAAATTCTCCTAGCAAAGGAACATTTTCAGGGCAACAGCCACATTTGATTTTTGAGTGGTATGTTGGAGGTGCCATTCCAAAAATAGTCTGAGCTGGGAGAAATGATCAGATCAAGACAAAAATTGCATTTACCTTAATTAAAATGTAATTATATTATGCCCCATAAATTTAATAATTTTCCTCTGTGTTAAATGAAGATTTACAAACTGGTGACAAATTTGGGCAGGGCCTTGAGGCCATGATTTTCACTGAACATGTGTTGCCCTCAGGTTATGGATTCTTGCTATAACTGACAGCAACCTTTGATATTATTGATTGTGCTATCTTTCCTGCTAAGCTCTGCAGGCTGGGAATGAGAATAGGCTTGGGGTGGTTTGTTTTCCACCTAAATGGAGGAATTCTATTTGGCTCCTTAGACAATAGATTTTTGGAATCTGACAGGTACCCTTTTAATCCCTTATACATGAAATCACTGGACAATGTTATCTGGAGATTTGGGCTGAAGTTCTATTAGCATAAAAATGACAGTATTTGTTCTCTTTCTGATTTCTATCAAATTCAAAAGAGGTTCTGTGCTGCGTGTTGCTAATCAGTGCTTGGATGCAGTACTGGATTGGGCAAAAGCCATTTAACTGAGACTTAATTTAGTCAACATGGAGAAATTATTAGAGGAAAGATCATTTGTTTAGCGGAGGAGCATTCATCCTACTCCACTTGTTTTCTACAGCCCTCTACAGTTCACAGTTTAGGGATACTCACTGATCTAGTTTACATATAACAGAAAGCAAGCTATTGCTGGTGACTTAGCACTGTAAAAGGAAGTGTGCGGGTGCACAGCAAAGCACATTCAGATTGCTATAATAGCAAACCATTGTTTGTACAATGGCTTGATCAGTTCAGTGGGGCTTTTGCATGGATTTGCAATCTGCTGAAAGTTAACACAGGAATATTCAGTCTGTTAATTGAAAGAAGAACAGTTTGGTGAACTGTTCCTGTCAGTGAAGGACAGGAGTGATACATGCATTGCTGGTATCAGCACCTCAAGATTGTGACAGCCTTGAGAAATTGCTAGATGTTTGTTTTTTAAAAGGATCATGAGATTATTTAAGCAGGCTTCAAGAGACACAAAAAAGTCATTTATGGAGCACAGCAGCTGTGTAGTACCATTTTAGTTCTAATGTATAACACAGGGACAGCCAGTTTCGCATATGATTAAAGGCATTGGGCTAGAACCTGGGGGACCATGAGTTCTAATCCTGCCAGATGAGTAATAAAGCCAGATGAGTAATTTTGGGCCAGTCACTGTCTCTTAGCCCTAGATAAAAGGCAATGGCAAAACATTTCTGAAAATATTGCCAAGAAAACTGCAGGGACTTCTCTAGGGAGTCAACAGGAATCAAGACTGACTGAAACAAAAACACACATACAATGCCCCCCCCTCAAAACCAGAAAACACCCCTTCAAACTGATGGGACTTTCTCCCCAGACTGGTTATTCAGTTTAGTTCATATGGATACCTTAAGAAGATTACTTCAAATGACTAAAACACATCTAATACAATCCCCATAAGGTAAAGTTGTCAATTTCAACAGCTGAATAAATAGAACTTTTAAAATATTTAATAATGTCGAAAAATAAGTTTTCCTGACCACTCAAATGCTGATGATCCTTGAACAGCAGATGAAACATTCTTTTCAATAGTTTTTACTTTCTGTTTCCAGTACAATTTCTAAAAAATTACTATACATGCTGCAAATCCTTAACAGAATAATACATAATTTATCTGCATAATTAGAATTACTGACACAATTGCCCAAGTTTGTCCAAATATTTTTTACTATAACAGCAAATGTTTCAGACTCAAGTTCCCATCTGCAATCTTCAAGGATAGGACCCCATCCACTAAAGCGGCTGATTAAATGTATTAAGACAAAGCTAAACCTTTCATGAAATGGAAGATTCACCATAAACTTAATATTACTGATCTTTTAAATGATTAAGGGATTGAAAGAATGCTGAATCCATGCATTTTCTCACTTCCAAAGTAATCTTTTTTAAAAAAGAACATCATACACTGAAAATGAAGGAGGTCAATAAAAACCCTCCTAAATATATTGAAGCAATTTGTTTTAAAGACCCCTATGTAGGGAACACATTTGTAAATTTAAGGAGAGTGATCAAATTGTAAACGTTTATGTTCAATAGATCTGTCCAAAAAGAAAGGAGAAAATACTATTAGGAACATTTTTAAATACCCAGAGGTTTTACATATGATGCACATTACACCATGGCAATGGGCAAATCATTTTTATCAGGATCGCCTTTGTAGCAATAGTTTGGAACAACTAATGAGGCCAATCCCAGTAAACTCTATCATCATAGCAAAAGCAAAGCCTAAACGTGAGAAGAAATTTGCACAGGGGAAAAAGAGGAAAAGCAAGATCCTAAAAAAACTACTGTTTGCCTCTGCATACATTCAGCCCCAAAACAAAGCAAAGGAAAGAAGGAGGAGGAAATGTGATGATGTCAGGAATGAAAGAGGAAACAGAAGAAAGACTCCCACCTTTTGGGAAAAAGTGATGGCAGCTTGCCTCTTCCAGGAAGTATAAGAAAGAGGCATTACAACAGAAATATAATGTAGAATCCCAGAAAGAAATCAGGAATTTCTTTTTCCCAGTTCTTTTTCTATGCCACAACTCTCTCCTATGAAATCATTGTCATAGGAATTCTAAAGTTAAGATTTTTGTCCTATCCATTTACTTCTCAAAAAGCATTCTCTCTCTCAACGTATGACTTCAGGTCAAGACACACGACCAGCAAAAAACATGCTGTAATAGCAGTACTGAAGTACAGATGCAGCATTTAACATTAGCAGATCTAATCAAACAAAAAGCATCAATGTTCTCTACTACTCTCGTGCAATTTCCTCTCTTTAACAAACCATAGTTTGAGATTGCACTCAGAGATTTGTAAGAACCATGACCGCTGAAAATCAGGAATTTACTAGAAAACTGGAAATTAGGAATTAACTCAAACTAGAGAGGGAGTGAGCAAGAGCACAAGTTCCTTCATGTAACCCTCACACCATGCCTTGGCATTACATTAGAATTAATCCAGCAAAGCTTTCAAATCTGTCCTGCTCCTGTTCAATTAACTTCAATTAACTTCAGGCTTGAAATTTAAACAAATAATGCCTTGAATATTGATTATTTAATTGGGAATTCAAGAGTAACAAAGACAGAGAGCAGAAATACTTGACAGTGTAGCTGCAATTAAAGATCAAATATGGTAGTTAGAAAGCAATACAACAGCACCTATTTTGCAAAAGGAAAAGCATATGTAGGAAGCAACAGCATAGGGAATTTCCATGCTAATACAGGAAAATGTATCTAATGAGAATAAACAAACTGCAGATTTTGCCCTTAGGCTCCTTTGGCAAGGCAAAACATTCCTCCTACACTGGAGTTACTGTTGAATTACAAACTTGATATTGTAAACTCTGTTATACAGATCAGCTTCCTAGAAACAGCACTCAGTACAATGCTTTTTCAAACAATAGGGTTGGAGTAGATGGATTTTAACTTTTTTCCTTTAGACCAGTGTTTCTCAACCTTGGCAACTTTACGATGTGTGGACTTCAGCCCCCAGAATTCCCCATGGCTGGCTGGGGAATTCTGGGTGCTGAAGTCCACATATTGTAAAGTTGCCAAGGTTGAGAAACACTGCTTTAGGCATATGTAAAGCTGAAATGAAATAGTTGTTTTCTCTTTGCAGAAGCAAGAGCTGCAAGGCTATTATCTATCAATTATCTATCAGTAAATATTAATGTAACCTTCTGATGGACAGGTTAGACTGCAGTTAATTTTCTTCATTTTTATTAAAATGACTGCTCTTAGGCCGGGTATATTATAAGGGAAATGCACAAAGATTATATGTAGACATTTTACAAAGTTCAGCTATTCTAACTCAGCTTGCCAATAACATCTAATCAATACTGAAAAGGTAATTGTTCTGAAAGTTGCTTAGGACAGTGCTTCTCAACCTCAGCAGCTTTAAGATGCGTGGACTTCAACTCCCAGAATTCCCCAGCCAGCATTTCAGGATTGAAGTCCCAACATCTTAAAGTTGCTGAGGTTGAGAAACACTGGCTTAGGACAGTCTCCAAGAACAGAAATTTCAGAGTATGTTACAGTACACTATCTATTACGGTAAGGGGTATTACATTCAGTAGCAAGTAAATATTCCTAACAGTAAGTCTAATTAGTTAAAAAAAAAAATAAACTGAGTCAGGAAGCAGTAAAGTTGTATATAAAGAAACAATACTACTCCAGATCTTTGCATTTACTTTATAATGTTTACATTGTCATGAAGTTCATTTCCAATACTAAGGCAAAACACTATAATGTTCTATTTTAATATTTATTACTTTCACTGTAAATTGTTTCAAAATGTGCCTGAATGGAAAACAGTATAAAAACATATTAAATATTGTTAAAGTACTATGAGGAAGTACATTTTTAAGTTAGTGAAATCTAGCCACTATTTTTAACATGCAACAGATTCCATCATAATTTGAAGCTGCGTTCTATTACTCTAGTCCTTATTACTTAATTATAAAAACTTTACTGAATCCCCAACATGGCCAACGGTGTTCCCTTAATAAACATTTGCTCATTATTATTATGAAAAACACTCATCATTTATTGAAAAAGAGATGAATAAGCTCTGTGGGAAAATTTGAACATGGCCAAAACTTGTTCAACCCCACCAATTTCGATTTCATCTTTATTTTGATGTCATGTGAATTGATCAAGCTACTTCATACAAAGGTTGGCCGTACATCCAGGCATAGGAAAAGGATGTTAAAACATTTGCCTGATAATCACAGGGAAGGCATTGTTAATGTGGGTAAGTGCACATAGCGAGCCAGCTGGGTGTAAAGGTTTAAGGCACCTGGCTACAAAATGGGAGACTATGAGTTCTAGTTCTGCCTTAGGCATGAAGCCAGCTTTGTAACTTTGGGGCAGTGTTTTTTAGCCCTAAGAAAAAGACAATGGCAAACTACTTCTAAAAATTTTGCCAAGAAAACGGCATAGACTTGTCCAGGCAGTCACCAGGAGTCAAGAATGACCTGAAGGTTAAAAAAAAAAAAAAAGGTTCATGTAATTCTATAGCACAGGGGAACAGGTGGTAGAGGATGGATGAAAGATCTACTCTCCTCTTAATGAGCAGAGAAACAAGTGGGCTGCCAGAGGAAAGAGCTCCTTCTATATCCAGGATAGAAATGTACCAAGAATCTCCTCTGCCAGCCTCCAGAAGGCTGGTTAAGAGTTTTGCAAGTTAGCAATGTTTGTGGACTTAGTTACAAGCCCGGACTAGCTAATGAGTTTTGGACAGAAGTTAGATTTGTCCTAAGATTTTCCAGGCATTTTCTGTCATCAAAAAGCAATGAGCTTGTGCTGAACAATCCCAGTAATGCACAGAGCTCTGATCTTGCTTTCTGGCTGTTCCTTGTTATTAGCATTTTTTTCTGAATGACAAATTGAACCACACACACGGTCTCTCACAATCTATTAGCTGCTCCATTTGTTTGCCAATCAGCCATAAAATGACTTGTCATATTATCCAAACTTGGTCACAGTGATATATGAATGAATGAATGTCTATATGTATGTGTGTGTGTGTATGGGGATAGCTTAGTGGTTACAGCACCACACTTTGATGTGGGAGACCAGGATTTGAATCCCAGCTGGTACCTATCTCACCAGTAGGGATCCTTGGGCAAAGACCCCCCAATGCTTCATCTGCCTACCTCAGATATGAGAGTGACACAAACTAAGAGAGTCATGCTGACTCAGACATTGCCTGGATTAATAAGGTCTGTGCCAGATGTCGGAGAACCAGGATAATCTGATGATAAGTGGGCTACTGGAACAAACCATACATGGATGAGACAAGAGATCCTGGTATTGATAAATGCTACTACAACAGTAGACCTAATGAGAGCAGATATATGAAATGTATGCAACTATGGATGGACAGAAGACCTGCATCCACACTGAGAAACAGCTAGTTACCCAGTGCTTCAACATAGTGAAGAGGAAGCTGCTCTCACAACTTGAGATAGACCAACTACACATTACATCCCAGATTCAAGAAGACTCGGAAGAACAACTGGATGTGCAGCTAATACCTGAAGCTGGAATGTCACTGCCACCCCCTCCATTACAGAGCACAGCAGTTAATATGAGGCATAAGACCATGGATAAACTAGCTACAGTCAACCCTTGAGACCAATTACCAAGGCTCAGTGGAGAAGTAATATCAGATAGTAAGCTAGAAGATGCCAATAGAGCCCACACAACAATCCCTACTATTACCATAACTGAAACCAATGAACTGGTATATGCTACAGCCACTGTAATCCTGGAGATGCTTGGTTACATGATCAAGAACAGCAGTACATACCCCCCACTCCCCACCCAGAAAATGAGGTTGGAGTCTAAGATCAAGGCAACTCAGAAGTTAGTCAGCTGGTGGACCTACAGAAGGGTGTGGAGGTTAAGGATAAGACTCAGCTACTGAAAAAATACAAGGGCCTGACTCCATCTGAAGCCCTAGAGACTGCTAAACAAAGGCTCACAGCACTGGCTACCAGGCTAAGGAGATCAACTAGAGAAGCAGAGGCCAAGAAGATAAATGCCCTATTCTCCAAAGAACCATCCAAGGTGTACTCCCAACTGCAGTGCAACAACACAGTAACAGCAGAGCCACCAACAGCAGAAACTGAATAGTACTGGAAGAACATACGGGAGAAGGAGAAGACATATAACACCGCTGCAAAGTGGCTGCAGGACCTGAGAGCAGACCACAGCAATCTCCCAGAACAGGAACCAGTTACCATCACAGTAGCATATATCCAACAGCAGGTCAAGAACATGAAGAGCTGGACAGCACCTGGCCCGGACATGATCCACGCTTACTGGCTAAAGAAACTAGCAGCAGTGCATGAACGCCTAGCAGCACAGATGAACCAGCTGCTAGCAGCAGGCTCCCACCCAGACTGGCTAACGCAAGTGCTGATCATGAAAGACCCCCACAAGGGAACAGCACCGTCCAACTACCGGCCAATAACCTGCCTCCCCACAACATGGAAAGTCCTATCAGGCATCCTAGCCACTGAGCTACAGGACCATAGGGGCCAGTACATGAGCACAGCTGAGAAGGGCATTGGGAACAAGAGCAGAGGCTCAAAACACCAGTTGCTCATAGATAGAACACGTTTACACAGACCAATCTGAGCATAGCCTGGATTGACTACAGGAAAGCCTACGACTCAATGCCACACTCGTGGATCTGTGAATGCCTGGCGCAATACACTATCGACAGGGCACTAAGGACCTTTCTCAAGAACTCAATGGGATTCTGGAAGACAACACTGGAAGTCAACTCAAAATAGCTCACACAAGTGGCCATCAAGTGCGGCACATACCAAGCTGATGCACTATCCCTGCTGCTGTTCTGCATAGGCTTGAACCCCCTCAGCCAGATAATCACAAGGACTGGATATGGATACAAGTTCAAGAGTGGAACTACCATCACCCACCTCCTCTACATGGATAACATCAAGCTGTATGCTAAGAGTGAATGAGACATCGACTCACTGATCCACTTGACACAAATCTATAATGAGGACACTGGGATGTCATTTGGATTGGAGAAGTGTGGCCGGATGGTAGTGAAGAAAGGGAAGGTAGTTAAGACTGATGGGGTGGAACTACCAGCGGGCCACATAGCAGACATACAGACCAGCTACAAGTACCTTGGTATACCACAATCACATGGGAACCACAATGAGGAGGCAAGGAAGACAACAACAATCAAGTACCATCAAAGGATATGGCAGGTCTTGAAGAGCCAGCTCAATGAGAAGAATAAGATCCACACCATCAACACATACGCCTTTCCAGTCATCAGATACCCTGCTGGTATAGTGAGCTCACCAAAGGAGGACATGGAGGTTGTTGATGTGAAGACCCAGAAGCTCCTCACATTGTATGGAAGTCTCCATCCCAAGTCCAACACCCAGAAACTGTTCACCAGCCAGAAAGAGGGCAGGCAGGGTCTGGTGAGTGTCAAAATCACTGCCCTGGATGAAACCCAGAACATCAGTAAGATGGCACCCAAAGATGAGCTGCTAAGAGAATGCCTGAGGCAGCAGCAGACATGGGAGGAAGTTCAAGCAGAAGAAGTGCCATGGCAAGACAAGACCCTGCATGGGATGTACCATCGACACACAGATGAGGTGGCTGACACTGGGAAATCCTATCAGTGGCTGGAAAGGGCCGGACTAAAAGACAGCACTGAGGCACTGATCATAGCAGCACAAGAACAGACACTAAGCACCAGATCCATAGAAGCAGGTGTCTACCACACTAGACAGGACCCAAGATGCAGATTGTGCAGAGAGGCCTCAGACAGTCCAACACATAGTGGCAGGGCGTAAGATGCAGGCAGGAACAACATACACTGAATGGCACAACCAAGTATCTGGCATTGTGTATAGGAACATCTGCACAGTGGTATGGGCTAAACCCTCCCAAGTCCAGATGGGAGATTCCACAGAAGGTCAGGGAGAATAACAGGGCTAAGATCCTGTGGGACTTCCAGATCCAGATTTTTAATTTTAACTTTAAATTTAATTTAATTAAATTTTAATTAATTTTTAATCTTTATCTATAATATAATATAGATAATAATATAGATAATATATATGATTGATGCAAAGGTGGAAACACCAATAAAAGTACCACTCCTCCCTCCACAACATTCTATGGGAAAGGCAGGTATATTATACCAAAAAGAGTATAGTTGAGCTAGTCTAGTTGAACCAGGTTTGCAGAGGCCCATGTTCAAGTATCTCCTCAAACACAGAAGCTCACTGAGTGATTTGCAGCTGATCATTAGCCAAACTGACCTCAAAGGGTTGTAGTATGAAACATCTGGAGGAAGGAGCTCTACATTTGTCATACTGAGTTCTGGGAAGAAAGGTGAAATATTCACCACATATGTAGCAATACAAATTAAGAACAAAGTTAATAACCATACTTCCTCTTTATGGAATAAAACAGTGTTTATCAACCTCAGCAATTTTAAGATATATAGACTTCAACTCCAAGAATTCCCCAGCCAGCAGGATTGGCTGTGAATTCTGGTAGTTGAAATCCATACATTTTAAAGTTGCTGGGGTTGAAAATGACTGGAATAGAATAGGAATAAGTAATTGACAGACAGGTTTACATAAAGAAATCAACGCAGATGTGTAAGACAACAGCATGGAATTATCTAACAGGCTCAAACAAATTATTTAACAAGATTTTTTGCTTTTGAACAAAATACCCTCTGGATCCAATTCTCCATGCCAGGAAGCAACCACCTGAAAGCTTGGAATTGCTGCTTTGACACTCTACCTAGATCTTCTAGGCTCTATGGAAAATGCTTCCATCAGAGGGATGCTTCATTTGTGAAGGAAGCAAATTGTTAAATTATCTATAATACTTATTTCATAATACACAACAGAGGAAGAACCCATCAAATGGGAATCAAATCTGAACTTCTTTCAAAGTTCAACCCGCCAGAGGTAATCATTAAGCACTACTACAATAACAGAAGGATGTACAACAGAACTGAATAGTTCATCACATTTGAAATCAAAAGACAGGGATCCCAAGACATTTTTTAAATACAAACATTAAGAACCACAGATCAAGGAAGAATAAAGAGCAATGGAGGAATACGTATCAAATTGCATTATGCCATTTGTCTTGTCTATTTGACAAAGGAAGGGAATTAATTATGATCTATTCAACAGAAGTCAAATAAATTGCAGTTTTTGCAACAAACCTACCTTGCTATATACGAAAGGTTCTACATCAGGCAAAAAGAAAGTAATGATATGCCAAGTGCTTAAAAAGATGCAAAGATGTGGTGGGGGTGGGGTAATCCAATATAAAAAACAATCCATGAAAGGATCTATTAGTATTTACCAATTCCAATATTCACTGCATTATGTATTATTAGTCACTAAAATTTATCCAGTATAAAGCTACTGAACAAAAGCAGCAGCCATCTCATATCAAAGTAGATCTGCCAGTAAGGCACAGATGTTACTATCTATTAGCATTTTTTTATCCACCTCTTCCTTTCACACATGATAGTTATTTGTGGCCACAGGGGGAGTTGGATACTGAGCAAGCTTTTGTCTGGGATCTCTTGGGTCTTCCTAGGGGCAATTCTTAATTCCCATAAGGGTGTGGTTGTTTATAAGCTTGTTCCAGTGCACAGCTGCATATCACATGTGGCATTAAGAAAGCAAATTTAGCCATTGTAGAGAACTATCCTCCAACAATAATGCATTCAGAAAATACACATGGTATATTTTCCTTCAGACTGCATCCTTTCAGAGCGTAAGTAGGTTGAAAATCCCAGTGTCTTAAAGTAAACTAGCTTAAGTAAACTAGCTTGTCTGAAAGAAGGTGAGGCTAGAAATTTCCTTATGGCATGCTACCTTATTAGGGTATTCAAATTTGTCTCATTATTACCTGCATTCTGAAACTGTAGACTACTGCAGAACCGTATCACATGCTTATTCTGAATGTGAAGATTAGCATAAAATAGATGCTGAATTATGTTTACAGGGATGTTAGACAGAATAATATTTTTACTAAGGACAGACCTAAAGAGACCTAGTTGTAGTGGCACCTACGCAGGTACAAAACTGGAGTGCTTGCAAGTACATTTCTACTTTGCTCCACACTTTCCTCTATGGGGAAAAGTAGCACCAGGGATATAAAAGCAGGGAAGGAACTTGTTCAAATCCTCCTAGACCAAAAGTTCTTCATCCTTGACCTATAACATGCTGTAAGTAACCATGAAGAAGTCAGCATTAGAAAATGGGCCCCCATTCTTCCATCACAGAAATCTCTGTCACCCAACAATAGGAAATGTTTAGCAGTTGAAGAGAAGGGAACCATTGAACTAGCTGTAATCATCACTATACAAAAGGTTCTTTATCAGTAGAACTGAAGAGAAGAACACCAATCCTATATGTGCTAGCAAAGAAACACATTAACAATCTATTTCAAAATCCTGTAAAATCTTGAATAACACTCTCTTTAAATAGGCAGTTTTTACTTCATTTGTTTTTCTGTTTTGACCCCATCTTTGCATGTAAATTATTGGGAAACATCTAAATACGGAATTTTCTAAATTCTACTAGAAGAATTTGGAAATCTCGGTCAGCTTTCTCACTGCCAAACCTATGAGCTACTCTGCTAATCGTCCCTATTTGCTCTGCTATAAAGGGATCCCTTAGGAATGAACTATTCATTACACAGAGACTTTTGCAGGCGTGTGTCCAGTTGTGACAAGGAAAGAAGTGATTGTCTTATGGCTTTCATCACAAGTTCGTCACACTAGCTCTCCTACTATGTGGCCTGCATTTAAAGTGCAGCTACAGTATTACTATATCAAGGCTGCTGCCTCTCTAAGGCAAGTCAGAAATATTCCCTATTTCAACTGACAATGTTCAAACCCTGAACTTGCAGCTTCTTTCTATAATTGTGACTTTCTATAATTGTGACTTACAGAGCCAGGATAGGTAATATAAAAAAGTAAAAACGAAAAAAGAGGACATAACTCCATTGCTAAACACTTCTTCTTTTAAAAGGTAATTTACAACAGGCCACGGAGATATGCTTACAAAAGCTATCAGTAAGAAACAAGAAATAAGGCTCCCTTGAACTGTGCTTTATCTCTGAAGCCTATATGAACAAATTTAGTTTTCTTGACAACAGTACAGATGAAGCAGTCTGATTTTCTACTTTTGGAGACACACATGGAGCTGAAAGATCTGAAGATGATAAGAATCAAAGATCTGGCATCCTATGATTATTCCTCCTTGTAACAAAGCAGTTGAGAGGCAACTCACATGACTAATGTATGTTAGAATAGTCTTGTAAATTCAGGAGAATGTTTCCATAACACTTTAGCTCTATTCAAAAAGGAACACTTTATCATTTCTGAACTGCATTTATTCATCAACCTAGATGCTGTCCAAATATATTTTTGCAATCTAAAAAAGAATAGAATACTTTAGAGCAGTGTTTCTCAACCTCAGCAACTTTAAGATCTGTAGACTTGAACTCCCAGAATTCCCCAGCCAGCACATTAGTCAATACAGCTTTAGAGTGGATATATGTATATTTCAGTGCTTAAGATAAAATAAGACACTAGCCCAAGCAATCAATTTACAAAAAATAGGGTTGTTGTTTTTTTTTAAGTATTATTTAGCAAGCGATTGCGAAGTAGCAGCTTATGTGCTATATTCTACCTTCCATTACCCACAGGGTTAGAGATGACAAAAAATGGCCAGACCAGCAGTAAGAAAGTATCACCAGTTGTGCACAACACTTCACTTCAAAGCCAACCACCTAGATATTCCTCAGTCTTCCTACTAGACACTCCTTCGAAACTTCTGTGTTATCACATACTCTGGCTGGGGCATTCCTCCCTTCAGAACTAGGAAAATTCAGTGTGGCATCTCTCCAAAGTGGCACCTGACTTCCTGATGTGCAGCACTAAGCTGATTTCCTGGTTCTCTGACCAACCTTGGGTAGGCTCCTAGACTGAAAGAACATTAATCCAAATTAAAATGTAAAACAGTTTACTCTGAAAGGCTCAGAACTGCACTCTGCATTGAGATCCATGCATGAATTCCAATGCTTTAATATTATCCCTAAAAGGTTCTTCACAATACGGTAATATCTATTCCACATTCATTTGCTTCTACCTACTACCCACTACACACAGAGCCCAAGTGAACTATAAATAGAATCAGTACATTATCACAGCCTATGATTTTCAACAATCTGCTCCACAGTTCTTTCTGAACATTTGGTATTTCTCTTCAAGAATCTTTTAGCCATATAGCTGAATTCAATATCCCTCCCATTTTCTTATATCAAGGAAGTAACCCCGTGCAAACGAACATCAAGAAAACTCCACCTTAAAAAACAGATCCAGAATTTAGGGGCTTTGCTGAAGATAGTGATTAACAATCATCCTTTAATAAAGCTAGCATAAATATCTTCATAATTATTCTTCAGCGCAACATGGTATAATTCAAGCTATTCTGTTGTCCTAAAACACCAGCAGTTTAAAGCATATCTTGTGTTTGATACCTAGAAAGTAAAGATTAAACAATTGGAAACACAGTTGTTGCAACAACTGCAACACAACTGTTGCGACATGCCTAGTGGTAATTGTGGTTTCCAGCACTTTGACACAGAAGAGCCTATGGACGCAATGTAAGATCAGACCTGTAACTGTCCTTGTCTCTCTAGCACTGTTATTATTGTTCTTCTCAGAAAACCAGGCGCAAAACCTCAACCTTTTGTGCTATCCATTCAAGGTGCATCATTTCGTACCTTTGTGCCAAAAAAGGCTATCGTTATCATGAGCATAATCAATCCCTGAAATGGTTGTGGATAAGCTTTGGACCTTAATGTGTATAATGCGGCTTACAACTGTGGTTCCCTTTTACAATATAGTATTGATTCCAATAGCTTTGATTATTGGTTTTCATGATTTTGACTTAATGGATCTGCATCTTGGTATTCAGAATTGTATATGATCATGATAGGCTTTTCATGCAAAATCAGACCAGAGCTCACAGTGTGCTAAGTAGTCCTTGCTGAAAGAATCTTCTACTATACAGGTGAAACTCGAAAAATTAGAATATCGTGCAAATGTTCATTTATGTCAGTATGGCAACTCAAAAGGTGAAACCAATATATGAGATAGGCGCATTACATGCAAAGTGAGATATGTCAAGCCTTACTTTGGTATAATTGTGATGATTATGGCGTACAGCTTATGAAAACCCCAAATTCACAATCTCAGCAAATTAGAATATTACATGACATCAATAACACAAGGATTGGAAATAGAACAATATCGGACCTCTGCAAAGTATAAGCATGCATATGTACTCAGTACTTGGTTTGGGCCCCTTTTGCAGCAATGACTGCCGCAATGTGGCGTGGCATGGATGCTATCAGCCTGTGGCACTGCTGAGGTGTAATGGAAGACCAGGATGCTTCAATAGCGGCCTTCAGCTCCGCTGCATTGTTCGGTCTCATGTCCCTCATCTTTCTCTTGGCAATGCCCCATAGATTCTCTATGGGGTTCAGGTCAGGCGAGTTTGCTGGCCAACCAAGCATAGTAATCCCATGGTCATTGAACCAGGTTTTGGTAGTTTTGGCAGTGTGGGCAGGTGCCAAGTCCTGCTGGAAAATGAAGTCAGCATCCCCATAAAGCTCGTCTACGGAAGGAAGCATGAAGTGCTCCAAAATCTCCTGGTAGACGGCTGCGTTGACCCTGGACTTAATGAAGCACAGTGGACCAACACCAGCAGATGACATGGCTCCCCAAATCAACACAGACTCTGGAAACTTCACACTGGACTTCAAGCATCGTGCATTGTGTGCCTCTCCATTCTTCCTCCAGACTCTGGGTCCTTGGATCCCAAATGGATGCAAAAGTTGCTCTCATCAGAAAAGAGGACTTTGGACCACTGGGCAACAGACCAGTTCTTTTTTTCTGTAGCCCAGGTAAGACGCTTCTGACGTTGTTTGTTGTTCAGGAGCGGCTTGACAAGAGGAATACGACATTTGAAGCCCATGTCCAGGATCCGTCTGTGTGTGGTGGCTCTTGATGCACTAACTCCAGCCTCAGTCCACTCCTTGTGAAAGTCCCCAACACTTTTGAATGGCCTTTTCCTGACAATCCTCTCCAGGCTGCGGTCATCCCTGCTGCTTGTGCACCTTTTTCTACCACACTTTTCCCTTCCACATAACCTTCTATTGATGTGCTTTGATACAGCACTTTGGGAACATCCAACTTCTTTTGCAATGACCTTTTGGGGCTTTCCCTCCTTATGGAGGGTGTCAATGATGGTTTTCTGCACAACTGTCAGGTCAGCAGTCTTTCCCATGCTTGTGATTCCTACTGAACCAGCCTGAGAGACCATTGAAAGGCTCAGGAACCCTTTGCAGGTGTTATGGATTCGTTAGCTGATTAGAGTGGGACACTTTGAGCCTAGAATATTGAACCTTTTCACACTATTCTAATTTTCTGAGATTGTGAATTTGGGGTTTTCATAAGCTGTACGCCATAATCATCACAATTATACCAAAGTAAGGCTTGACGTATCTCGCTTTGCATGTAATGCGTCTATCTCATCTATTGGTTTCACCTTTTGAGTTGCCATACTGACATAAATGAACATTTGCACGATATTCTAATTTTTCGAGTTTCACCTGTATATAAGGTGTGCTGTCTTTCCTATTTAGATACTGTAAGCCTCATCACTCATGCTTCCTGATGCAAAAAAAGCATTCAAATGTTAAACTGTTCATATTAAAGTATATTTGAAAGCAGGTTTATGAAAAGCATCAATTTATTTCTTTTTATTTTGTTACATTTAAATCAAATCTTAAAGTTTTTCTTTAAAATGTTTAATAAAATAATGAACCAAGTCCAAAGATACAGTCACGAGCACAATCTATTTATGTTTGATTCTCCTCCATATGAGAAATAAAGAGATAAGTTAATAAATCTGGTAACTGGCCTCTTTGTAAAAATGCAAAGACCAAAAAAAGAGTAAATTAATACAGTACTGCATCTGAGGGGTTGGAACAGCACGATTAAAAAAATCTGGTAATGACTGTTCTCCTAACCCATCACGGCAAAAATACCCTCCAAATATCTACAGAATTTAATTGAGTCACAGCCATTTCAGCCCCTAATCAGTTTACAAGAATGCATTTGCTCGCTTGGTACCAAAATGATCATTCAATTTTTTGATGGAAATTATTCTGAAAAAAAATCGGCTAAGCTACAATACAGTAATACCTTTTAGAAACGAAACCTACATTGCTGAACTCCAAATAATATGCATTCAGCATATACATGAGTGCTGTATCAATGCTTGTTCTCAAAGGAGGAAAAAAAGAGAGAGAAATATTTTGCACGCAATCCTGAGCCACAAGTCCCATAAGCCCACGGAGGTTTCCATTTATTTTTCTTAAGCAGCAGCCAGAGATCTGGATCTCCTGCCAGTTACATAGCAAACTACTTTGAGTACTGATTTGGAAGGGGGTGAGTGGAGGAATAGGTTTCCAGCAATTTAAAATTAATACCACTGCTATGTACATCCATTTGGCTGCAGCAGCAGAGTGCCAAGGTGGCATGGCATAATCCATTTGTTTGGCTGACATCAACTGAGTCTTTCCTTCCCAGAGGGGTCTCCTTCCAATGACTACCCCATCTAGTCTTTATTAATTATTTATTCATCTATATAGTACGATCTATGAATGCATCCCTCTACAAAGAGCAGCAGCACTGGAAAATGGGGGGGGGGGGGAGAGTTCCAACAGTAAGAATCAAAAATCCATAGCCTTTATGGAAAAGGTGAGTTTTGGGGTAGACAGAAAGAAAGTAAGAGATTGTAATATAGCATTGTTTGAAGACACAAGTGGTATTTGGTAATATTACATAAGAATTTTAACTGGAATGTGGGGTTTTTTGTTGTTGTTGTTGTTCTCCGACCCTGAAATCATTTTGGTCTAAGGCAATGGCAAACTACTTCTGTAATCATGTCACAAAAAATGCATGGAAGCGCACATCAGGAGTCGTGCTTGACCATGACCTTAAATTATAAACATGTAGGTATGGTATTCCGGCTTTTTTTTTTTCTTTTCTAAACGGTACCTAGAAAATATTAGGAAATTCCTGGTCACATGGCAAGTTACTCAGCCAAATTACTCCACAGTGTGTCCAATCCAAGCAGCTACTTGAAACCCATCATCAACTTTACAGAGACTAATCCAGAACAAATTTCTCAAGTGTTCCAATTTCTTTGATGTCAACATAACAATTCTGTAATTACTCTAGCTCTGACAAAACACAGTATTGTAGAAATATTATTTTCAACCATGGTGCTCAGTATTTATGTAAGATCACATCCATTCTCAGTAAGCTTATAACAGCTTTCTAAAATAGATCAGTATTATCACATTTATTATTTATTACAAATCTTCCACTAGGATAGAATGCTGAGATAATTTGTTTTAGAATCACTTACTGACTTTATAGCTGAACTAAGATTTGAACTAATATGCCAATAAGAGGTGGTTAGTGCCCTCCAGAAATGCTGAACTTCCATATGCTAGTTGAAATTCTGGGTAGTGTAATCTTACACAAGGCTGTTGAAACCTGGTTTATGTGCAATGCAGTTTTAGCACTTCAGCTAGAACTTAATGCATGTATTCTAGAAATAAAATCATAGAGAAAGCTGATAATTTATTCAAAATGTTATTTACTGCATACATCAATAGGAATAGGCAGGATTCGTAATAATACTATACAGACCCACATGTTTTCAAGAGATCCATCCAACAACAGCATTTTATTATAGACACACTTCTATCCTAGCAGCCTTTTCTTTCCAGTCCTTAACCAACTGTGCCAAGTTCTTCCATCTCCAAAATCTCTGCTCTGCAAAAAAAATATTCAAAATAAAGCCAAAAAACCTTACTTTGTTCTTGGCATGGTATCACAAAGTGCAAGGTAATATTCTGCCATATTATGATTAAAGAATCACAGGGATCTGGTACAGACAAAGCTAAACTCATGCATTACTCTAATAAATTAATCATATGTCTGAAATATCTGCCAATCAATATTCAATAAAGAAGCAGTATATAAATCTTGCCATTTTTAGCCCCATGTTTGAAAGAATAAAACAGGATTATTAAGTGGCATTAGCAGCACAACAAGATCTGTGCTGAAGATTGGGCCATGATCTCAAGGAACATACAGCACTTTGTCTGTAGCAGGTATGTAGTAAGTTCATATTCTGCCTCTGTCTTTGCTGACATCTGCAGGGAACAAGAGTCCTGTATATGCTCAAGCAAGACTACTGCCAGTCAAGATCAAGAAAAGCTATACTTTAAGACTGTCATTTCAAAACATAACCATCCAAGAAAATCAGGAACTTAAAAAGTGGTATATTCATTCTTAATGGTAAATTAAGAAAATAACCAGCATAGGTTAGATTTACAGACATACAGATTGATGTTTATTCTATTGCTGGGAGCACCATACCTTTGCCTTTACAGGCAAGGATTGCCTTAGTATTATATAAATAAATAAGCGCTCACAGAAGAAAGCTAGTCCAGGAGGTGTCAATAACTAGAGATGGGCTCTATACAACTCCAGATCCTCTTTAGAACTAACATTTTTCAAAGAAAGCAGTTGATAATTTTGTAAGCTCTTATGTATTTGATCTTGGCTGGGCTAAGAGACAAGCTGCCAACATTACCAGATCAGTGAAGACATAGGTCCTGTCCAGTGCATTTTGATAAGTGGAAAATAGCTAGGCCAGACCTCTATTTTGTTCTGTGATAGATTTGGTCAGCCTTGGTTTCTCTCCTAGCAATCTTAAAAACAGCCCACCCTTGGATTATTTTTATAAACTTTTGTTTTGTGTAAGTAATAATTGGGGAGAATACTGAAATAGCCTGCCCTGCCAACCTTTTTCCTAAACATTTAAGGAGTGCTACTTACTGTTGTTTATAGAACACACAGCAGAAATATGTGAAAAATATATAAATGAGCCTGGAAAATAACAACATTCTGCTGTTGTTAAGCAGTTAGCTATGCAGTATTACATAACAGAACTTCAATTCAAGTGGGCAAATTTCCTTTGGGGGGGAAAAGATTTTCACAGATGGCTCTCGTTCTAAGTTATTCTTTATGATGGTTATTAATCTGTGACTTCTCTGAAAACAAAAGTCATAAGCCATGTAGCGGTGCGTATTAATTGATCTTGTGCTTTCTCTTCCTTTCCAAGTCATTGTGAAAACATAGTTCCTCAGACTTAGCCAATGACATGTGCAATTTGTCTGCCAAACTTTATATCTATTAGGCCCTTTATAGTTATATAAACTGACAGCATCACAGCATTTTCTGCAAATTGTGCAGGACTTTACACTAAGAAACCGTTGAAATTTATGGCTGGAAAAGGTGAATAAAGCAAAGTATTGTGTCTAACTAATGATAATTACTTTTTAAAAAACCCCACTACTGTATATAATCTGCAAAAACTAAATCACCACAGAAAATCCCAATTCTTTAATATCTTTCTTGCCAGAAAAAACAAACCATTTTTGGTTTAGCACCAAAAAGGAAAATAAATGCAGAGCAAAACAGACAGGGAAAGTTTGAAAACCAGCTGTGATTCCCCAACTTGGGAAGGAAGTCTGAACTTAAAAATCTCCAGAAAGGTTACACTAGTCACAAGAAAGAAAACTCCATCATCTAAAGCTTTTTTTTTTAAACTATAAAGCCAAAAAAAAAAAAAAGTCCCTGGATAAGGGACTGTGACAAATAGTAAAGGGGTAAGAAGTTAAACACAACAAGAAAATTAAGCATAGAGAAAAACATAAGATGTGTAAAACCATTAAGGAGAAGGACTGGGAAACGTAACTGCTGAGGAGATAGTAAAAAGCAGAAGATTATAATAAATGAGTCATTACCAAGGCTCACTGACAGGGAATGCTGATGGCATGAGAGAGGGCACTGGAGTAGCTTGGCAAAGCACAATAGGGAGGGATGAAAAGATGAGAGCAGGCTCATTACTGTAAAGAAGGTCTATGGGAAGAGACCTCCATAACAAACATCTGCAGAGAAGAGTTATCACTGTACGATACAAGTACAGAGCATGACACGATCCTACAGAAAAGTCCATCAACATAGAGCAGAAGCAAGAAAATGGGTGACCTCTGGATTTGGAGACTAGAGAAGCCACAATCCCTAGCCATTAACAATGCTGACTTGAAGCTACGGGAGCCATAATGGGGAGACGGGAGTGTGTTGTTGCCCAAAGTTATCTATCTCTCTTGGTTGCCCTTTCAAGAGGTTGCTGTTTCACTGGATGATGTTATGGGACAAATGGGTAGGGAAGCAAAACTATCCCTGAAAAAGGATGCCAAATTGAAGGGTTGAAAAGAATCTACAAGTAACATGGAGGATTCTAGAAGATGTTCTCTATGAGTGGGAAGCTACGGATGGCTACTAATTGTCAGATTGGCAGAGCAGAGTTGGGAGTTTCAGATGTTCTCTATGAGTGGGAAGCTACGGATGGCTACTAATTGTCAGATTGGCAGAGCAGAGTTGGGAGTTTCAGAACCATCCGATGAAGCATAAGCTCTGACAGACTGTAACCATATGGGACACCAACATTGGGAAAGGCTGTTCTGGAAGAAAGACAAGCTCTCAGGGCAAGATTCCTGGTGTAGGTGTGGTGCAACTAGATTGAGGACCAACCACAGGAAAGGAATGACCTCATGCAGAGAATCTTTCAGAAGATTGCACAGCTACCTGTCCTGTACCGCTAAAGAACAAAGCAGCAGTAGACCCAAGAGAAAAGGCTTCCACTGGGTGCATGTGGCCAAGCTTGAAGGACAGGCAGACTGGCCCAGTATGCGTATACGGGAGGCAGAACTGGGGCTCCAGGAAAGGAAATCTGTCCACAGACCACACTATACATGGAAGACTCTAAAAAGCTGCTGTCACACGTGGCTTTAGTAGGTAAAGTAGAAGATCCTCAAAAAAAGATTTAAAATCTGAATGACTATCATGCCTCTAAGTGTATCCCTTTCACAGGGACTTCTGACCGAACGCTGCTTCACTCCTTTATCCAAGGTGGGGCACCATCGTGGCATTACCTCCAGACCAACCATCCTCCCCCAACCTGGCGTTCCCCAGGCACAGGACTCCACATCCAATTCCACCAAGCCAGCATCCTAAGCCACATCCGTGCCAGCTGCAGTCCTAAGACCTGGAGGACGCCTTGCTGGGAGCAGACTTGAGTTTGGAAAGGAAATGGAAAGGTGGACCTCTTCTTCCAAGGACCGCAAGACCACCCCCAGAAGGCAGAGCTTTGGCATGTGGGGAGAAGGTACCCCACGCTAGCGCCTCCCAAGCAGACTGCACTACAACTCCCATGCTCCCCTCGCTTTCTTTATGAAAGGGCTCGCTCGCAGAGCTGCAGGGGGCGTTGAGGCCGCCGGACCCTCTCCAGGAAATGACCCTCCGGGGCTGGCTGAGGACGATGGGAAGGGCGTCCCACCGCTTCTGAAGGCGCCGGCTGGGACTGGCTGCCCGGCGGGGCTTTGGAAACCGGGGCCCGCGCGGGGCCTGGCGAAGGGTCCGGCTGGGTCGGGGAGAGACGCCGGCCCCGACGGTCGCCCGGCCGCGGGCCTGAGGGGAGCCGAGGCGGCGGCGGCGGGAGGCCCGGGGGCAGCGGCCGGGTCCGCCCCGCCTGAGGGAACGCCTCGGCCGGGACAGGGCGGCTCCTCGACGCCGCTGACAGGGCGGGGAGGGCGGGGCAGGTGCGGCCCTACCTGCCGTAGATGCCCTCCGTGATGCGGTTCCGCTTCAGCGGCCGCCGGAGTTTGCTGCAGTCGGCGCTCCGGCGCTTCATCCTCCCGCCCGGCTCGGGGAGTCCCAACCTGGCCTGGCGGCGGCGGCGGCTGCTCCTCCTGCCCCGCCCGGGTCACGGCGACAACATCCGAGCGCGCCGGTCCGCCCGCCGAAGCTCCGCGCGGAGGCCCGGAAAGGCTCCCGCTCCCGTTTCGTGCTCCGGCGCTCTCTCTCCCCGCCCCTTCCTTCCTCCCCTCCCTCTTTTTTCCCTCTCGGAAACAAAGAAATAAAAAATAATTTCAGATCCGTCCCTCCCCGCCGCCGCGGCCCCGCGCGCAGGCTCCACGCCTCGCCCCGCCTCCTTTCAGGCCGAGGCCAATCGGCGGCGGGCCAAACATGAGGGCGACGCAGGGGAGAATCAATCAGCGCGGGGCGAGGGCGAAGAGAGGCGGACGGGCCGGCCAATGAGAGGAGCAGCAGCGATCGCCCGCCCCTTCCTAAAATGACAAGGGCCGCCGAGTCGCGCGAACCACCGTCCTGAAGAGTCCATGACAGGAAGGATTGAAGAGGAGCGTGTCCAATCCTGGGGCGGAGTAGGGCAGGGGGGCGGGGCAGCCTCAATATTCCCCAATGGGAGAGAAAGAAAGGTGTTTTTTTTTTCCTTTGATCTCACCCTTTGGTTTTGTGTTAGGGTACGGCCCTCTACATTTAATTGACGTGAATGCTGGCCAATAAACTCCAAACAAAGCCCCGCGTCATGCAAGGACCGAAGGTAAGAAGAGGCCAAGAATAATGATCCCGCTACATTCTAAAACAGGCTCGCGGACGGGCCCGCCCACTTACAAAAGTGATGAGAAGTTTATCCAATAAAGATGACGCTTGGCAGACATGGCACTGAGAACGACCAATAGGGTCCTGGACCAAGTGGGACTAGGCGTAATGGCCATGCAAAGGGCCCTGGGAAATCGAGTCTCGGCCAATCAGGGTGGGATTCCCCTCAGTAGCCTTTTGTTAAGGTGGCTGCGTATCTCTTTAAACAGAAGAAGGTCTGCGGTGTTTTGCTTTTTTCCCCTGCTTTCCTTTCAAGTGTTCGTATTCCTTTGGAGCCTGCCTAAATATTTCCCCTTTTTCCAAAATATATATTTATGTTCCCCACCCTGAGCTCTTTTACTGGGAACTGAACTGCATCAGTTTGGACAGAACGTCCCTTGGTGTAAACGTATTTAAGCGTTACTCAGAAGTTTACTCCTGAGAAAAGCAAAGTTGATCTGCTTGTGGGGGTTATTTCTGAATCGACCATTTACAGGATTGGGACGTTGCTAAAAAGCAAAACACGTTGGCAATGAAAAAGCAAGTCTTGTTTTGCGTTTATAGTATATATATACTATATACTATGCCATATATGCTATATATGTATATATATATATAAAGAGAGAGAGAGAGAACATTTTATATATATATATATATATATATATATATATGCATACGTGTGTGTGTGTGTATTATACAAACACACACAGAGAGACACCCCCCTCTCTTCACTAGCAAATGGACATGCTGAGAGTGGCTCAACAAATACGCTGCAGAAACAGTCCAACAAACCAACATAAAAAAGGCTTGCGGAAGAATGAAGGAAGAAACCCAAATTACTGTGGCAGAGAGTTCTACATGCTGGTTGCGGCTGCAGAAAAGGACATCTGGATCTTGCCTGATGCTGTAATAAAAAGGTCCAGCTATAAGCAGGCGTGGACAGAGAGCTTCCTCCATCATGAAAGAGCAAGATGTGAATGTAATAAATCAACGAGGAAACACCATATCTGTGGACACAACCGATGCAAACTGATTATCATCACAGAAAGTATTTACTTGCAGAAACTCTGATAGAGAGTGGAAATGACTTATAGGCAATAATGTAAAGGTTTCTGCTCCAAGCAAGACAAACTGCACAATTTCCTGCTATGATATCCTTCATCTTGCTTTCTTCCTTTGCTACTGCTGCCATTGCCATTGGCTTTATTTAAAGCTGCTTGAAGGCTGTCAAAGAGGCTCCTTCAAGAGCCAAGTGTAGCAGTGATTATTCCATGTGATGTTCCGCAGGCTAGTGAACAGAAGGGCAGAAAATGGAGAGTAACCCTGAAGTTGAAAAATGCATTTCAGGCAGTCCTCATTTAGTGACTGGCTGCAGTTACAACAGTAATGAAAAAGTAACTTTATGACCAATCCTCACATTTATGGCTTTTGCAGGTCTGTAAAGCAAAGGAAAGCTGAAGGAAGATCGTAAGCACAGTCAAGGTTTCACTTAGCAACTGATTTGCTTAAATACCAAGTTGACAGTCCCAATTGTCACTAAACGAGGATGGCCTATAGCCAGAATTTATGCAAGTCCAAACTAAGTCATTTGTACTGATTGGCTCATACCCCCTCGCACATATACAGATTGCAAGGCAAGAATTAACCATAGCTACTTGCTGAGTTCCGCTTGGTTTATTGAGAATGAGACCTGCTTAAATGCACATTGATTTGCAACTTTGCTCTTCCTCCTGGGTGGAATTAGCAGGAAACATAGGCAATTACAGCATCATGCCTATCTCCTCTAAGTTCAAATAAGTGCACCTATGTAAGGCTCACCAAGTTCATGGGAATATGTAAGCGGTCTCCTTCTGGGAGGTTTTCAGCAGTTCACATTTTGGTGTGACTCTGTTCCATGGTTGCAGACAACCAGCTTGCTCAATACTAGTCAAACTTTTCTCAGTACAGGTCAGGCGGTCCCCTGGCCTGTCTTAGATAAGGGTTGTGTGCTTTGCTAATTCCTTCTAAGAACTCTTATCATCGTCACACTTTCTCCTCCTTTCTTTTTTTCAGCAGAGGCTTATGGAACGTGGAACCAAAGGGACAATACTAACGCTTGCCTGCTCCTTATTTTGTTGGCTTTCTCTTAATGCTTTGAGGAAGACACAATGGTTTCCCAGTATCCTCCAAATCTCCGGATTCATCTCCCTGCATTCATACTTATTTTGGAAGCTGCTTTAATCCTTATATTTGGCTTCTTTGTCTCGTATGACCACAGTCAAAACCTTACAAGAGACTACCCAGGTAAGGTCGCTTATTGTCGGGGCTGAAGATCACATTCTGTGAAATTGGAAGGTCAAGGAAAGGCTTACCTTTCTGGAGAATTTCTTCTCTGCTTTTGCATCTTCGTTGTGCTGGATCTTGCAGCTTCCCAGCTGTGAGGAATTCAGTACCATTAATTGGGATAGTCCCAGTTGGGAGGAGAGGATACAGATACACTACAAATCTCCTGCATCTCAAGGTAGAATTGAGGGAGATGTATGGCTGAAGCCCTGAAGAGTCACTGGCGCAACCTAGGGGTGCACAGTCTAAAATTGAGAATGGCCTCTGACCCCCAAAACTTTAGATTTGTCCCCCCAAGATGCCATCAGATTCTACTTTTTAAAATAAAGGAAAGTGAGATTACTTGCCATATGTGGGAAGGCATCATCTTAATTGGATTGTATTTACTTTAAATTAACTCTTATCTAGCTTTGTTCTGATTCTACATCCTGCATGCTATTCAAAGTCAAATGCAGTACTTGGCCTGAAAGGAGTTTTGGAGGGCCCATTGGTCTGGTTGATTTAAAGCATTTTCCCATGTTCTTAGTGAACCTAGTAGGGTACAGATCTGTAGGAGATTGCACCTCAGGGGTGTCTGCCATGTGGTCAGAAAAATCAAGATGGTGGCTGCAACGGTGCCATCAAAGTTCTGCCTGTTTTTTATGTGCATCCCACTCTGGCACACCTTTTCCATGCCAAAGGTCCTGGCTTCAATTCCCTGCATGTGATTCTGAGCTAAAGAGACCAATAGCCTGAGTCAAGATTAGGAAGCTTTGGACATGACATGATTAAAGGAGGGGTAGCGGCTTTAATATCAGTTTGTTGCTGGCAATAGGACATTTAGAAAGAGGTGGCCAACTACAATGCCCCCGTGCTCAGAAAAGCTTACGCCGTTCTAATGGAGCTGCTTTGGAGCACAGCAGCATAGAAATGCCTGTGAGAAATAAATATGTAAGTTGTGTGTGTGTGTGTTTAAATAATCAGCTATAATTTGAATTAAATTACAGGTGGACAGCAAAGATCCTAATGGCCATTAGATGGCAGCAAATCCTCTAATACTTTGCTGCCATCTAGTGGTTCTCTATACCTTGCAGCCCAGATCTGGTAACTAATTAAAATAGAGGTTCCAGGCAATATTATTATTATTATTATTATTATTATTATTATTATTAGCAGCAGCAGCAGCAGCAGCAGCAGCATGATTATTAGCATTATTACTAGCATTAGCATTACATTTCTGGGGAGAACAGCTTGTGGGGAGGCTTATCTTCACTCTTTCCATGAAAATCATACTTGCCAAAACCTATTTCAAAGGTGATTGTCCAGGGGGAAGTGTTACCAGTAAGCCTATATTGCAGCTGGGTTCACACACTTAGATAAGCCATAACGTGGTTTGTCTGGTTTTGATTCAGTGCTGTGTTTCCCAACCTTGGCAACTTCCAAATGGACGGACCTCTCCTCCCAGAATTATCCTTTCAGCATGCCATTGCTAAGAATTCCAGGAGCGGAAGTCCAGATATCTGGAAGTTGCCAAGATTAGGCAAATACTTGATGAAAGTTTTGAACCTACCCATTGCAGTTTGCAAACCATGCTTTATGGCTTAGCAGTATGTGGAAATCAGGCTGCTATGATTTGTTCAACCATGGTTACAGCACACTATGGCTTAATTTATTGTGCTAACACAGAGCCTATATTTTTGAATGGGGAAGGCAATATGGGAGTGAGTGATGTGTTTGTAAGTGTGCACACATGTATGTGGGGACAGAGGGCAATCTCAATGTTCAGTGTTCCTTGCCTTCCTTGAACATATGTGTACATAGGTGTGCACAGGATCAAAAGCTTGAAAGATCTGGCATCCTTTGGTTTAAGATCTGACTGACAGATAGCACCAATCAATGATTGGACTGACACATCCCTCTAAGCCATGGTTTGTGAATAAGCCACCATGGTGGCCTCACGCAGCAAGCTGAGTTGAAACCAAACAAACCACATTGGTTAGGGCTTAGTACAATGAGGAGATTCCAGGTGGGGTCTCCTGGATGTGGTTCACCATGCCTCCTTGACGCAAGTGTTCTGTGCCTGTCCCCTGCAGTATTTCAACATGTCAACCTCATGGTGATTTTGGGGTTCGCCTTTTTTCTGGCCTTTCTGAAGAGATACGGCTTCAGCAGCACCGGATTCAGCCTTCTCCTTGCTGCCCTCGGAGTACAGTGGTCTGTGGTTGTGGAAGGATTCCTCTTTCACTTCTCAGCTGGGAAAATAAAGATTGGTCTGCAAAGGTAGGAAGTCAAATGTCACAGAGATTGGTTCTCTGCTAGGAATTCTGCTGGCTTCAAAGAGTGATTTCAGGGAGAATGTCCACATGGATACCTCTCCAGGATCAGGTCTGGAGAATATGCCTTCACATTGTTTTCTACGTTCTGCAGCTGAGCCAGTTAATTTCCAATAGGTGAGACCCCTAACAGACTGGCAGTTTCCCTGCTCTCCTCTTGATCAGGTCAGGGATGTCCTAGGGAATGGTCAAAAAAGTCAACATGGCCACAATGGTGCAGTTGAAGCTCTGCCTGATTTTTATGTGTCACACCCATAAAAAGCAGGCAGGGCTTCAATCACACCATTGTGGCCGCCATCTTGATTTTTCCCCCCATATCTTGTGGATACTCCTGGGTCAGGTGGCAGGAACCCTCAGTGTTGTAAGGATGGTGGATGTAACAGTGATCAAGGGTTGATTCTGAAATGCTTAACAGAGATTGAGATGTGGAACTGAGGATGGTGTCAGAGAGGCCTTTGGTTTATTCCAAGCTGTTTACTCTCATCCATCCTTTCAGATGGTCCTGTGTCTTACTTCAATTACTTTTAAAATCTGACACTCTTAAAGGTTGTCTGGCCACAGTTGAGGAGGCAGAAGTCCTTTTTAACGCTGGTGGATGGGGTAAAAATGCAGCGTCTTTCTCACACTCACTCTGTGCTTCTTTTTGTCAAAGAGATTTATGGCACCCCGGCTGCAAAGAAGCCAGGAAGGAAGACAAAGACTCTAATTTCCTCTACCTGTTCCCCCGCAGCCCCCCCCCCCCAACCTTTGCCTCCAGGAAATACACTTGTTAAGATGTAGTTAGTATTATGCCCCTGGAGCTATCAGTCTTTGTTCAACTTTTCCTTCCAGGTTCTAGAAATTAAAACTGAAAAGCCTAGACTGATCTGGGTGGGGGCAATGTATGGATCAGAAAAAAGATAAGGAGCAGAAAAGGTTTACATAAAATGTGCATGTGTTAATTTATGGGTAACATGCAAATAGCGATAGATAGATAGATAGATAGATAGATAGATAGATAGATAGATAGATAGATAATCTTCATTATAGTCAATGACCAGCAAATTAAAAAGTCAACTTCATAAAAAGAATTAAGGGACATACAAACATAGGAATGATCTATAATCTGTTATCCTATTGGTGGACTTGTGGGCGTGTATTAATATTGGATTTTAGGTCTGGGTATGTATGTATGTATGTAGGTATGTAGGTATTTTTTTTTTAATTTAGGTTTCTTTTTGTTGTATTGTCTGTACATTTGAAGGGGGGCTTATTTATATCTTATAATCAGATCCTGCCTTTTCTCCAAGAATTTCTTCTTTTCAATGCCACAACTATGTGGGATAGATTGGGTGGTAAGAAGATACTGCCTGAAAGTCACCCATTGAGTTTTCATGGCTGAGGATGGACTGCAGCTGGGTCTCCCCACTCAATCTAGCACTACACCACACTGGTTTGGGTAGGACAAGCCATGCAATGTCAAAATAAGTGTATTTTGGAGTAGGGCCTAGAAGATGCAGGATCAAATTTACTCTCATCCTACTAGATTGCTGTTTCTCAGTGTTAGCACCTTTAAGATGTGTGGACTTCAACTCCCAGAATTCCCTAGCCAGCTGCCTGGGAATTCTGGGAGTTGAAGTCCATACGTCTTTGAGTTGTCAAGGTTGAGAAACACTGGCCTAGAGAATAATCTCAGAAAATTAATTGGTTCTGACTCTAAGTAAATTTGATCTTGACAAATATAATGCTAAGCCTGAGTACCTTCTATGAAAATATCTGGCAGTATCCAAGTTATTCACAGCAAACTTGGAGCTTTATTCAGTATAGAGAGATGCTGACTTCAATTGACCTTTTACCTTGAGCAAAAAAGGTTATTGCATTTTTGTCTCTAAACGTTATATCACTGACTGAGCCAATCTATTTTCTCCCCATGTTCCACTGAGTCACGTTTCTAAAATAAACAGAAGTATTCCAAATTGGGAAAAGATGCAGCGGTGGCAACAAGGCTAGGAGGGATCTTATATAACAACAGGAGGAGCGTGGCTTCCCATGATTTCTTTAGCGATCCCAAACAACCTACTTGTTCCTGATAAAAGCGCCCTCAGATCAGTGGGACTTCTGTTGGGTTAGGCACGTTTACAGCTGTGATGGGATTAGCCGGAAGGAGAGTCAGAAGGCTTCAGAATTCAGTCACTGTCAATTGGGTATTTCAACTTGCAGAATCCTGATAGGTACAAGATTAGCATTCAGCTATCTCTTATCTTTTATTCCTTCTCAAACTGTCCATTCTCTTCGGTTACCAGCTCTGAAGCAACACAGCATAATGTGTTTAAAGACACGTATATCGAGTAACAAATACATTTAAAACGCCATGTAAAAATGCACATTTTAATAGGGATTTTTTTTAAAAAAAGAAACAAAACATAAAATGGGGACAGACAGGGCAGAATGGATTTATGGATGAATACAGACCCGGGGGTGCTGGATGGAGTTGTTGGATGTCCTAACTGGGACCTTGGGGGTGTCAGGCTGGGGGAGAAGCAGGCAGTCCAAAGGGGAGGGTCAAAAAAGGATGGCAGCCCACCCCCTTTTACATCCGTAACTTATGCAAATAAAAAGGGGGTGGGTCTCAATCATATGGCTGTAACTGTCAGGCCTAGCCCAAGGAACTCCAAGAGACAATGCAAATTCAGTCCAGCTGTTTATTAGCTACAGCCTCTAGCAAGAAACTTCCCAGACTGAAACCCCAGCTCCCAAAGTCAGCCAGCCACAACAGTGTGAATTCCTCAGGGAGGTGCCAGTCTCATCCTCTTGTTCCTCCCACGCTCTTCTGGCGAGCTAAGAAAATGTTTATCTCCCTGAGCCTGGCCTTCATAATTCCATTCCATCACAGTAACCACCATCTTGACTTTTTTGACACTGTCCCTATGGGCATCCCTGGGAAGAAGCTTGCCATGGACTGGCATAATGAATTCCTGCACACCAAACTCTACCACTGCACCACCTCCAATGCCGTCGCTGTTTTCTCCACCTCTGATGGACGGCTTCCTTCCAAATCTTTGAACCCAAGAGGCAATGCGTCTGATTAAATATTAGTTTTGCACAGATGCCCATATTATTTATGATTTCAAAATTGATGACCATGTCTCCCTTTTAATTACGCCCTCCATCTTCTTCCCCGCGTGCACATCGCCAGGATGCATCTACTACTATTTGCATCTCGTCGGTAGCATAGACCTCTTTTGACACCTGTAAAAAAAAAACGAGTCACATTTTTTTCTGCTCAAAACAATACCAGTGGTGCATATAAGCTGTTTTGAGTGCCAACTTTTTTTCTACTTAAAACAATACCAGCAGTGCAGATAAACTGTTCTGAGTTGCCAAGGAGCAGATGGGGAGAAGTCACAGGATTGCAGTGTATGCAACAGCTGTATTATTCAAGCTTTTAATTCTCTAAATACACCTCTAAGGGAGTACATTACTTTAAGGGAATTCACCATGTACACGAAAAGCAAAACAGGGAAAGCAGAAAACTGTCTAGATCTGATTGGGGAAAAAATTCTACCGTCTCACAAGAACCTACTGATTTTCTCTCTTTCTTCCCACCAGCATTTTAACAGCCATTATGAGCATAATCACAGTGTTGATTTCATCTGGAGCAATGCTTGGCAAAGCCAATCTGATGCAGTTGATCTGGATGGCCCTGGTGGAGGTGACTGTCTTTGCTGTGAATAGATGGGTTGCTGTGAATATTCTGCAGGTACAGAGCTGTTCTGAGGCAAGAGGGGGGAGAATCAAGAGTCAGGGATAGTGGCCTTGCATGTTAAAATGTCTTTACCTCTCAACATTAACATATTCTTGGGGAAGGCAGAAGGAATGGCATATCCTGGATGTGGGAGTGGCTGGTTGGCTGGATAGCTGGAGCTCTTGCACAGTCATATTTTGTTACAGATGCCCCATATTCTCAGTTTCTTTTTTCTTGTTTTAAAAAAATCAGAACCATAAGTTGACAGCACAGTGATCTTGCATTAATTTTAAAAAAATGCTCTGGGTGGGATTTAGCGTGTTGTAGGAACCCAGCCAGTGTGGACTATAAACCATTATTAATGGATTAGTGCAGGGTTCCTCAACCTCAGCAACTTTAAGATGGGTGGACTTCAGCACCCAGAATTCCCCAGCCAGCAATTCTGGGCGTTGAAGTCCACATATCTTAAAGTTGCCAAGGTTGAAAAACACTGGTTTAGTGCAATATGCGAAAAAAGCCACTGTTCTTTTTCCATAATTATTTAACCAACAGTGGGAAATGAAACTTTGGGTTAGCATGATGTGTGAATCATATCATTCATCACACTTCCTTTTGCCCATTCAGAACTAGATTTTTGACCTAGCAACACAATTTGAACCAAGGAGAAGCAAGCAAGCAAGTCCGGCAGTCTGGGCTGGTTTTTAGAACATCACCATGCCAAACAGCAGAAAGAGAGGTTCGCCAACTTCCAGCCTGCTCCAAATCTCCTTTGGAGATTTAAAAATAAGGCAGATAAAATTGGAGTTAATAATACATGCAGCAGGAGAGATGGTTAGATGTGGCTCACGTACTGGGCTAAGCCACAGTTTGTGTATCCATAGGTGGTTTAATAAACCACAACTGGTTTAGCTGGGTTCATACAACAGCTAAGCCCAACCCAAGCAAACAGTGGCTTAGCGTGATGGGTGAACCCAGCCATTGCCTTGTAAGAAATTCTTCAGGCAGAGACTTGATTCAGAGTAAGTTCTGCAGAAAAGCAGAATTTGTTCCATGTTTTGCAGTGCCATCAGTGCTGTACTAGCCAATCTCACCATCACTGTCAAATTCTACATGGGACTGCCATAGATGTGCTGGCTGATAAACTGGTGAGATTCATGGAGTCCTATTTAGGGTGAATTAATGCTTAGGAGGGAGCAGCCTGCCAGCAGAGGCCATTAGAGTAGAGAATGAATTTAAAATGCCCAGGGGAGCAATTCCAGCAAAGAAAGATTTATCACCCCTTCAGAGGCTTTCCTCCCTTAAGTTCAGTCACGACATGCTGGCGCATAGAACTACCCTCCACCTTGACTCCATCGGAAATGGCGACTGCTTTTGTTGCCCACAGATTCAGAACCACATCAGTGTGATGCACGCCCACTTATTTGGGGCCTACTTTGGCTTAATGGTCTCCTGGATGCTCTACCACTCCTCACTGAGCCAGAAAGCTGAAAAAGAAAGATCCAGGCCCGTCTCGAATATGTTTGCAGTGCTGGGTAAGCCGTTTGCTTTGGGCAGGAGAAAAGGTCAAATGGTGTTTTTCCCAGGGCTGAAAATAATGTATCCCCACCAAATTAGGAGGTTCCCATGTTGGCAAAATGTGTGGCATCCGGCGCAGGATATATTGCTCAGCAGTTGACATTTGATTTTTGTCTCTTATTTCAGCATGACGCTGGCAATTTAACTGCTAACCCAGAGAGGTGTATTGATAGTAATGGTGACTCAGTTCCCAGCTTTCCTGGAGGAAATTAGATCTGTTCCAATCTGGATTCAGACCCACTTTTCAGAGTTGAGATTGCCCTGGTGCTTGGATTCTCAGGAGGGTGCTTGTGGAAACCAAGAGGTTTGCAAAGACTAAGGGCCACTATCCAAGCATTATCTTGGCTTAAAAAGGAAATACAATAGTAATATGAAAAGGGAAGGGGCATGCTGTAAAACAAAGTGTGTACACATTATTTCTCAAAATGTAGATGGGTCCCACATAGGCACACTTAGAAAATGAAAATGGGCACAAATGTTGTTCATTGAATCACAGAACTGGAGAGTTGGAAAGAACCACAAGGATTATCTAATCCAACCCTCTGCAGAATGTGTGAAAACCAATTAAACCATCCGGGAAAGGTGGCTGTCCAGACACTTCTTAAAAATCGACAGAGATGGAGAACCCACAATCTCTGTAGACAGATTTTCCACCATTGTACATATCTTACCATCAGGAAGATCTAGATAGTTGAAACTTATACATGCCTGTTACTTCTGGCCCTAGTTTCTATGGCCATGGAAAAGAGTTGGCCCTCTTCCCAGTAGCTTCTCTTTATGTACCTGAACATGGTTATCATGTCTTCAAACCATTGTCTTTTCTCCACAGTGAATATCCCACATTCCTTCAGCCTATCCTCTGCCAGTGCTCTGTTACTGACTCTCCCTTCCAATGTAGAAGGCAGAGCATTCAGTCTGGCAGATGAAAAGGCTGCCCTGTGAAGCAGTCATACAGTATCGGCTAGATAATTTAGCAGGTGTAAAAGGGCTTCTGAACGGGCCTAGCATCAGTTATTTCTACAGATTGTTACTAAATCCATCAGAGATGTCTGCAGGGCCTGGTCAGAAAAGTCAAAATGGCAGCCACAACAGTGCAATCAAAATTCTTCCTGTTTTTATGTGTGTTGCACAGGACACACATAAAAAAATGGTGGAGCTTTAATCGCACTGTTGTGGTCATCTTGACTTTTCTGACCATACCCTGTGGATACCCCTGTCCGTGGTTCCTTTAATTAAGGGTTAGCATGCTATGCAAATACAGTAACAGATAAATGGACAGATCATGAAAGAGAATGCCAATAGAATTGTAAAACTGAGCCCTGCTCTGTTGATATTTATTGACATTCTGGCAGAGAGCCCTGTCTCGGGAGGATGATGACTTCGCTCTGAGCGACGTATCTTAGAAAGAGCTCTGAAGCATTGCTTTCTGCTTGGAGAGATAAACACAGTTCCTTCTTCCTAGAAGGTCAAGTATAGGGAACACCCATCCAACAGGCATCAGCAGCACTGGATCTTGTGTTCAGTTTATGATTAACTGACATTTTTGCATCAGCCTTGCAGCGTTAGCTGAAAATGTCCCTTTCTGAAGGTGGCATGAGTGCAGGGAGGCTGAGGGGATTTACCAAAGTAACTTGCGACCTTCCCTGCCAGCTTCCCCATTGACTTTGCTTGTGGGAAGCTGGCAGGTAAGGTTGCAAATTGCAATCACGTAACTGCGGGGGCACTGTGACAGCTGGAACTTCGAGGATCAGTTGTAAGTTCCCTCATTCAGTGCCATTGCAACTTCGAATGGTCACTGAATGAGTGGTTGGTAAGCGAGGACAACCTGTAGTTAACATAGAGGGCTTAATTGAAGTCAAATGTTGCTTCAAGTCAAGGAGAGGGTTTATATAGTATATTAAGCTATCTGATGGGTGGTTTGGCTTTGGAATAATATCTCAGGGTTGTAAGTAATGGTGTGGCATAGTGTGATGTGTAAAGTCACCCTTTGTGGTTGATCAAAACATGGTTTCCTGTGTAAAAAAAACTGTCTGTTTTTGATTTATATGGGAAAGTGATCTGTTCCAGTTTTTTACTCTACTAGCCATCCCTAACTTGGTACCTTCCAACTGTCTAGGACTATGTTGACCAATCTGACTAGGAATTCTGGGGATTGTAATCTCAGCACCTAGAGAACACCAGTTGAGGGATACCAGTTAATCTACCTACATGCTGCCCAGAGTCACCTGTGGTAAGATGGGTGGCTATATAAATTGATTTAATAAATAAATAAATAAAATAAATATCAACTTTCCTCAAGCTGCCACCTTCCAAATGCACTGAGATTGAACTCTCTTAATTTCTGTACTCTGCAGGCTAACATTTCTTGGGCCAAATGGGTGGTCAAAAGAGTTCTACTGGATCAACCAATGGTTTCTCTAATCCAGCTTCCCATGAAAACCCCTCAAGCAGCTTCTCCACTGTTCCCTAGAATAGAGATTCTTAGGCAACAAGTTTCAGGTCAACTTTCAGATCCCTTTCAGACATGTGATCCTGATTCAAAAGGAGGCTTTATGCTAATCTTCTCCAATGTGGTGCCCTTTGGATTGTTCTAATCCTTCTCCTCAGCTAGCATGGGTGTTGGCAAGGAATGACAGTGCTTTTAGTCCAATACACCTGAAGGAAGCCAGGTTAACGAAGGTTGCACCAGTCCAATGAATCTTAATTCATTGCTTCACTGACATGCCATGATTATTTTTGTGCTTGGTTTTCATTTATCCAAAGCAATCAACATTTCCTGGAGACCTTTAGGAAGTAATGCTAGTAGTCCAAAATTTAGAAGACTAAGAACAACCAGGGTAGAAGAACAAGCAAAAAGAGGAAAAAAGACTGTATGAAATAGTGGTATCAGCCTTTCCAGAGGCGCCTTTTGAAACATTTATTCTGATTCCTGGTTGATAGAGGGGTAGATGATAGAACAGTCTACTCTTTGCCAGGGTAAATTCCAGACTTAAAGCAGGCAATCCTCCATGTCTGCCATAAATTATAAGCAACTTGCACCTGTTATTTCTTTTCAAGCATAATATTGCAAGGGGAGATTGGGTTACATAGCTCCTTGAGCGAGTGCTTGTTCTGCTACTTACTATGAATGATAGATCAACTGTTCGGCATAGATTAAAAGAAGGGAAGTTCCCAAAGATGGGACAATAATACTAGGGCTACCAGATCTGGGCTGCAAAATATCCAGAAGTCCATTAGATGGAGGCAAAGAGATGTGGAAAACCTTAAGGTTTTGGTGCCACCTAGTGGACATCTTAGACTTCTGCAACCCAAAGCTGCCAGTTTTAACCCTGGAAGTTTGTTCGCCATATTCCAGATGCACAGGGAAGAATTGCTAGGGAGAAGTACCATGATATCAAGAAGCAAGCCACAGGCTTTATAAAATTACATATTTCTGAATTGCATGCCTCCCTTCCTTATAAAATCAGACACTCCCTTTTGGTCCATGTCTTTGGAGAAGTTACAATGGAATGGCCATTGTAAAGTTGGTTTGATTTCTTGCTGTTTGAGAAGGTAGATCTGCTTGGGTCTCACCACTCTTTGCAGGTGTGGTGCATTATGCTAGGCCTTATCAATAGGAGGCAGTATCGACCGGGCCAGCCCAACTGTGTAGAAAAAGAGAGTGGGTTTATGTCTTCCTTGGATTGACCTTCACTTCAAAGATTCAGCTGAAAGATGAGTCCGTCAAATCTCCAAATAGAACCAACTTTCCAGGTTGGATCAGCAGTTCAGACCGAATCATTGAACTGAATTTGATGCCTCCAAATGGATTTTTTTTAAAGACATTCTGAAAAGAAAATTAAAGGTGCCTAGTTCATTTGGCTACGTTAGTTCCCTATGGGTCTAAGGGCCACGGTCTTTCCCATTTTCTCAGCTTATGGCCCATACCTTTAAAAATTTACTTTGCCTCCAAGGGCCTGAAGGGGTGGGCTCAGTAACATGATGATGTCACTACACCTTCCCCATTTTTCTCTCTGCTTCTTTAAGGTCTACCAGAATTTTAAAAACACTTCATTGGTGTGAAAGTATAACATAGCAATTAAAAAGCATCTTTGTACAGGAGGGAAGGAAGTAAACAAATAGATACTGTTGAAAATGGGTAGTTTCTGTCACAAGGTTTTGTTCTGTAGCTTTAAAATGGGGTTTGGAGGCAGTGGTGCCCAACCTGACACCTTCAGAGATGCTTGCACTATCAATTCCATAATTTCTATAGAAACAATGCTACATTAAGAAAAATTGCATACCCCCTTGTCACCCCTTGTCCATTATACCTCCCTTGCCCTCAAATTTGCAGATGTACATGCAAAAATACATATATTCAGCATTTTGGACTCTGGATTTTGTGAAGTGAAGAATATTTTTTTTAGTTGCACACTAATACAGATCTGGGACAGAAGGACTTTAAAACGGGTAAACGAAGCAGCACTGAGAAATGAAAATGGCCCAGTTCAGCTGTCCTTATGAACATTTCTACAGCCTTGGTCCCCAGCTTGTTCTTCAAGAACATCATAATAATCTTAAAAAAGGAAAGTGACACACTGCAGAAAAAAAATCAGCTTCTGGCCTCACCTTAATGTCCAAGGATGCTCCTGAGCCCCAAATGGAACCCATAAACTTTCTTAGCCCAAGGACAGCCATTTTTCAAACAGGCTGATGGTGGTGGTAGTGAGGTCATCAGGCTGAAAGAGACTGAAAACTGGGAGGAGTGCTTGCGCTTTTGTCGACTAACAACTTTTATTAAAAGGCTGCAGTTCACAGAAGCTATTACAGTGGTACCTCGCGTTACGAACTTAATCCGTTCCGTGACTCTGATTGCAATTCGATTTGGTCACACCGCGAGGCAAATTTTCCCATAAGGTTTAATGTAAATACGGTTAATCCGTTCCGCCCTCCGAATTTGGTCGCGCCACGAGGCAAATTTCCCCATAAGGTTCAATGTAAATACGGCTAATTCGCCCTCCAAATTTGGTTGCGCCGCGAGGCAAATTTCCCCATAAGGTTCAATGTAAATACATATGGCTCTGCATTTTCTTTGGAGCCATGCTGACAAGCACACCAAAAACCTTCCAAACGCCACAAAACACACCACAAGCCTCACCGAATGTCTCCTTGCTACCGCGATCTCGCCCACAGGAAGCCGCGACCACGTGGCAGCAGGGCAAATGGCCACGGATCCAGTTCGTAGCGCGGGGCGGAGGTTGCATGGCGAGGTAAATTTTTGGGGCCGGAGCTGATCGTATCACGAAAAATTCGTAAGGAGGGGCATTCGTAACCCGAGGTACCACTGTATTTAGTTATCCAGGAAAGTGCTCCCAGACTCCTGATCTTTTGCTGCTATAGACTAGCAGTGGCTCTCCTCCCACAATGCTGAAGAATGGGGCTCTGTTGGGCTTGAGAGTTAACATTCTGCCCCTCCTGTGGTTTACCAGGTACTCTCTTTCTCTGGATATTCTGGCCCAGCTTCAATTCTGTCCTGATCAAGGAAGAAGAAGAGAAATGGACTGCCATTTATAACACCTACTTTGTGATGGCCACAAGCGTCATTGCTGCTTTTTCATTCTCAGTGGCAACCAACAAAAACGGAAAACTCAGCATGGTGAGACAGAAGCACCTGTTTTCTCAACCAGAACAGCAACATTCTTGATCCTGTGACCCTCCAGATGTTGGGGCAAGAAGTTGCGGTCCTAGGAGGTCTGGTGGGGACCAGGTTGCACAACATTGGTTTAGAATGAGTGAGGCTAGATGTTTTTATGGCAGTGACTGGACACTAAGGGGGTGGAAGGAGCAGAGCTGACAGCATGCTCAGACAAGCTAACGCTAGCTAGGGAATTCTGGGAGTTGAAGTCCACATAACTTAAAGTTGTCAAGGTTGAGAAACACTGAGCTAATGTTTTCTAGAACCTTTCCATGCCAGGCTCATAATAAAACTGTGTTGGGTTTGTATTGGGGAGACCTAGAGCCAAGTTCCTACTCTACATGGAGCTCCCATGGGTAACTTTGGGCCAGTCCTTTTCTCGCCCAACCTACTTCCCACAGTGTTTGTTGTAGGTATAAAACTGTATGTGAAGGAATGAGATCTGGCCTTGGGAACAGAGAAGGAAAGAGCAGGCTGTTAAAGGGGGAACTTTCAGAAAAAATTCACTCAATCCTAAGAAACAGAGAAGTGTGTGAAATATACCCCACCTTGATTTTGTCTGGTATAAGATGAGGCAGAGAGAAACTTGTTCAGGCTTTCAAGATGCTATTATTCTACTTTACTACAATAAAGAGCATTTTTGGAATCCCTGCAGTGTCTGCTTCTTAGTGTTTCTCCCTTCCCTATCTTACACCATCAGTCCTTCAAGTTGGCCAGGTCAAGAAATGGACACTGTACCGATTCTAGGAATGTTACATTATTGTTGTAGTCTAGTAATAGAATCTTGAAAGCCTGAACAAGTTTTTGTCTCCCCAATCTTATACCAAGTGAAATCAAGGCAGAATTATTTGAGTTTCTTTCTCACCCTTTCCTCTTTCTCAGGACTGTATTATCTTTTCTCAAAGTCCCCCCCTTAAAGGTTCGCTCATTCCTTCCCCATTCCCAAGACCAGGTCTACATGCCTTCACAAAGATAAGGGAGACCCCATATGCACAACCTTGACCTCCTTGAAAGGCGAGAGATAAATGTTACAAGTACACAAATAAAATCCTGGTTCAAGACACCCCCACACTACTCTGCCTTCTATCAACAGGAAGTGGCTGCCCAACTTAACCCAGGCTTTGATTTCTTTTTTCGCTTGTTCCCCAGGCTCACATCCAGAATGCTACACTGGCAGGTGGGGTTGCCCTCAGTTTCTCTGCTTCCATCATCCAACAGCCTTGGATTGCAATGGCTTTGGGTCTGGCGGCGGGCATGACCTCTGTCCTTGGCATGGCCTGTTTACAGGTAACCCTCCCTGTTTTAAACCTTTTCATTGCTGGTTATGGAACAAGCAACTGGGATGCTTTAGAACTAGAGTCCCAGGCTTCGTGGGGAACAGCAGTCTTGGATATGTACTAGTCTTTCCCACGGTTATGAAGATGCTCACGTGCTCCATGTGGCCAAGGCCTCTGCATCCCACATGTGGCAAGTGGCATGCAGACAATCCTGTTTCAAGCCCTGCTTTGGGACTGTTAAAAATTAATGCAAGGGTGGGCTGTACGTTTATACATAAACACAAAAGAGATTACTTATAATTTATCATGCAAAAGCCTTATGGTGTGTTGCTTTTTCTACCTTCTTCTTCCGATCAAACTCAGAAACACTTGGATCCAGCACTCAAAATCCATGATACCTGTGGAGTTCATTACACTTTTGGCTTACCCAGTTTGCTTGGAGGGATAATCCACATTATTATAATCCTAACAAACCACAGCAATAACCTCTCAGTGTAAGTTGAATCTGTCGGTTTTTATTATCCTCGATTAATTTTGGTTAGGGTTAGTATCTTTGGTTAATATCAGAGTCAATTGCATATCGTATAGTCATCAGTTTGGATTTTATTCTTGTTGAAATGTTGGATCGGTCTGGAAAGACCCACGTGCAAATTCATGCTCAGCCATGGAAGTCATTAGGAGACTTTGACTCAGTCCCCTATCTCATAAACCTAGATCTAGTGTAAAGTTTCGGAAAACTTTAAAGTGATTTGGAAGTACTATGACGTTCTTCTTGTCTGACATTATTTTATTTTCAATTTTCCCTAAAAGATAGCTGATCCACTATGACTGCTGTCCTTGATCCTTGCACACCTACAGTAGAGTTAGGCATATTTTAGGAAACAGTCAGATCAAGCAGGTCTAGGGAAACATTAATAATCATAGTCAAGACCTTGTAGAGCTCCTGGATGTTCCATACCTAGTAAGCAGGAGGTATGAAATGGTGTCCTCAAGAGGGAAAGTTTGCAAACTACAAAATAGTTTGTAAGGACTACAAGAAATCACTATTTAGAAAGCAGAAACTTTTTTTTCTTTCTTTTACTGGATTTTTGAATGCTTCTCTGTCTTCATGATCATTTACAGATTTGGTTATTCAGCTTTAATTGAAGTTGGTGCACTCAGCTTGAGCCTAGTCATCAGTCTGTTCAGTGGTTTTATTACAGGTCTGTATCACAAAACCACTTCATTGTATCATCAATAACAAGTGTTTTGCGTCTGCAACTGTCTTCCAAGATGAGATCAAACCACTTCTCTAAAACTTGTATTAAAGTCTGAATTCAGTGAAGCTAATATAGATCAGTATTTCTGATAAAAGGAGCTGAATTTCTAAAACATGTGGAAGTTTGTCAGATGTGGTGGGGGAGAGACTAACATTGCTTCCTTCCTATACTGGTTCCTGAATATCCAGCTGACAGATCTCTTGTAGGTTTTCACCATTCCTTATAATGAGGACTAGAAAGCCTGAGTTTTTACAAAATGGGGTAATTCATATACCAAGTTTTGCACAACTGGATATTTGTGTAGGGATCTTAGTACACATACAGCATTTCACAATTCAAATCCTGCCATATATTTACAGATCTGCATCTGTATCTTGGCAGAAATCATGCTAATTTTATAAAAGGCTATTGTACAGAGCTAAGAAAAATGGCTGGGGGAATGTTGCAGTAGTCCAGTTTTAATTTGTTGAAATTGAATTAAAAGTAAATCAAATACAATTAATACAATTATCTACAATGTATTTAATAATTTGCTCTCCTGTTACATTAGCAATTCAAGTTGATGGCAACTTTTGGTGGGATCTGAGGGTCACCAGTGCTCATGGATTAGAAGACAATTTGGGACAAACGAACTATAGCTCAGCTTTGGACAAATGGGAAAACGAGATGAAGCAGGGGTGATTTAGCAGGGGACATATCAACCGGCAATTGGAGATGTAGAATTAGATGTAAGCTAAGAGATCCAAAATGAAGCGATTTAGCTAGGTATCATTAACTTAGTGATAAACTGTAGAAACTTTCTGCAAACTTTCAGATTTTCAATGCAGGTCTGGTTTCAACTTGTTTTTTATAGGTCTCATTTTAACTTGCAAATTATGGAAAGCACCTCCAGTAACAAAGTATTTCGATGATCAAGCTTATTGGGAGGTAGGATGATATTTTATAGTAGTTTTGTGTCCTGTAAAGGTTGGGACCCACAAGGTTAGCTTTACATAAAGATCTTCTTATTCCCTTTTACATCTTGACAGCTGGGGTTACACTGAGCTGAATGTCTTAGGATTTGGGCTATTTTACTCATACAATATCCTTCAATTAAAGCCAGAAAAAGAGAAATAAAGCCCTGGAACTTCTAGATCCAAGTCATCAAAACCATAACACGATGGTTTGGTTTTGGCTTAGCGTGTTGTGCAGATTCGGCCAATAATCACGGTCAAACAAACCGTGCAGGTCATGCTGAACCCTACCATGTTAAAAGGTTCAGAATCAAACTTTTCTTACTGATGAATATATGTAGCATGAATATATTACCACCACCCTACTTCTGACCTAGAATCATAGATCACATATGAATGTAATTTGCCCAGTTTGGTCTTAACGTGTTGTAGAAACCTAGGTATTTTGGTTGTAAACTACAGCCTATGGCTAACCATGTGAATCAGCCACTTAGGGTCATTCAGTAACTTTGGTTAAGCAGGCAAGGTCCATTTATGTCCCACGCTTCTGCAGAACTGACTCTCCACTGTAGGTAAAACCTTTATTGTGACTGTGATTAAAACCTTGTGTGTGCTTTCACCAACAGAAGAGTGCTCAGTGTAAAAGGCTATGCTTTGTCTGTTGGAAAGATTCTATGGCAAGAAGTAGAAATAACCTGCAGTTGTTCAGGCACTCTTTCAAAAGCAAAAAACTATTACTACCACTTTAAAAGTGATCTTATATCCCAAGGGCATTGTAGCTCATATTCTCAGTGGTGTACTTGGTCATGCAGACTTCTAGGTGTCTGTGGTTGTAAACTGTTTTGTTATACGCTACATTTAAAGCAAGGGGCCCATCCTAATTAGTTGTATTTAAGAGTTGTATTTATTGAGTTAGAAAACAAGATTTTTTAAAAAAAATCTTATTTTTCTTATATCTAGTTCCCCCACTTAGCTGTTGGATTCTGAACACAACCTTCAAGAGGGCAGCAAGCTACACAGCTAAGAGACTTTCTCTCTGATGCTACAAGAATGCATGAAAAAGAGACTTATTTGCTTTATTAAAATTGCCAGAATATTTGGTAAGCATTTAGTATAAAATACTTGCTTGTAAGGCTAAAATAAAGATGTTAGTGCTTCTTTTAAAAAAGGTGCCTTTTACATTCTAGCCTTTTAAAATGCTTAAAGAATGTGAGGGGGAAATGAAAATGAAATATTAAATGTGAAACTGAGTCCAGTCATACCATTCTCATTGTGTTTATATACAGTGGTTTTCATGATGATTAAGTTCATACATTACACTAAGCCATCATATGGTTAGTTTAGGTTTGGCTTAGCATCCTGTGTCAACAGTGTTTTGATAAACAAACCTTAGTTAACCCAACTGACAAACAAGACTACTGATTCCTTTTGACTTCCCTGCAAAGTCAGAAGGCTGTATGGGACACTTCTCAAACAGTCTTCTGCAAATAGCAACCCCCAGCTGTGTTGGAAAACTACACTGTGCAAGGACAGGGAGTGTATCTGAAAGAGGCTAGTCTTCCATTATGGATGTGCTGTTGCTAGAATTCAAAAACTTTGCAAGAAACTCCGAGACAGAAAGTCGCATTAGAAACATGGTACCAGTATATCTCTATTACATTTTTATCCACAGAAGTAATAATCTTCATTTACAAGCATTCCACATACACTGTCAGTCCAGTATTTTCACATTAAAAAAAAATAGCACTTATATCCACCCCAGATAAAGGAACAGTAAAAGAATCATTAATATTAAGGTATAACAAAAACATTCAGTAAGAGGACAGTCAGAGTTCCTCTTCCATCTCAGCTTAATCACAGGCTACAATATTTAATGTCAAAAAGCCAAGAGTAGAAAAGTCTCAAGTTGAAGGGAACAAAAATGGAAATGTGTATCATGATTTTAAAATGTAGGCAGTTTTCTTCTTTGCTGATAGCAGAGCACTAGTATTACAAAATGGGCAATTAAAAATAGCGGGTGAGACGCTCTGCGTCGCTTATTGCCACAAATCTTCAGTGCGTCCAAATTTGAACACCAGACCGCTGTGAGAAAGAGAGACAAATTATTAGCTATGTGGATGTCAAGACCCTCGTATTAAAGAGAGCAGAGCAGAGCAAAGATTTCCTTCAATCACAGGTTAATACAACCCCTCTCGTTTCAAAGGTTGCTTCGACTGCTTAGCGCTGGGCTTTAGCATTCTTACGTTACAGGCAGACTCCATAAGGGAACGTTCTAATGCTGAAGAGGCCCACCAGCATAGGAAGGAAATGAGAAAGACAAGAACAGAGGCCATGTTGGTAAGAGCACACCAGACAGATTGACTTTCCCCCCTTTTTTGTCTACCTTGACTGGCAGGAATCCCCCCACATTTTCACAAAGGAAATAGGCGACCCAAAGGCTTGCTTTTCCACACTCCAGTGCACGACAACCCCCATACTGCGAGGCCTGAATTGGCCCTACAGCCAAAGGTGCACATAGTATATTTAAAATCTATGTTAGTAAATGGCTAGTTTCATACTGCCAAGCCCTAAAGTGGTTTCTCTGCTTTTGGCTTAATACCTTCTGTGAATAAGACAAAGATTTGTTCAATGAACCACAAATGAACAACCTATGGCTTAGTGTGATGTGTAAATTAGGCAAATAAGTGCAAGTTATCTGTTTTCAGAAAGCTTGGTCCTTCTCAGATAATCTAACTTAATTTTGTTGGAGCAGTAATGGAAAGAGAAAAAGGCTCTTAAAGCAAAATTTGCTGCTCAGCCAGGGCAGAGCCAGAGCTTAGTGTAGGAAAACGTGGAGCTCTGCCTAAGACAGTGTTGTCCAAACTTGGCCACTTTAAGATGAGTGGACTTCAACTTCATGGCTGGCTGGGGAATTCTGGGAGTTGAAGTCCACTCATCTTAAAGTGGCCAAGTTTGGACAACACTGGCCTAAGACAACTGCACTGCCTGCACCCTTTCTGGCATGCTCAGTCCAACTGCATTTCCTCATAATGCTATCTACAGTGTTTGTCATTTGCACTGTTTCTTTTTGCTGTGGCTTACAGATGTTGCAGTATATAAAATAAACCTGAAATTTGGACATGCAGCAGAGTTAGTAAAACAGCAACTTTGGTGTGTGCTTATAAAAAACAAAACAAAACCTATAATGTTGGCATAAATGTCTCGCTCATTTTCAAAATCAAGCCTCACCCACATTTCTTTGGGCGTCATCTGGATAATGATTTCTTGCTCCCATATGAGCTATCATTATCTTGAATATGTCTTCAGATGCCCTTCTTTAGGCCAAGATAAAGAGGAAGCTGATGTGGGGATATGGGAAGATAGAGGCCAGGTTTGGGGGGTAAAGAATGTTCTTTCGTCTCCCGAACCGCGAGGGAGAGATAAGAGGATGAGACTGGCACCTCCCTGAGGAATGCTAGCGGTGTTTACTGATTGACCCTGGGAACTACTCCCAGTCTGGGAAGATTTCTGTATAGAGGTTGAAGCCAAATAAACCTTGCTGGATTGAATCTGAATGGTCTCCTGGAGTTCCCTGGGCTAAACCTGACAGCTGCCTTGTCTTGAATCAGATTGAATATTATTTCAGATGGATGACATCATGGGCAACCTAAGCTTTCTGCAGGAAACATGTTCTCTAGTAAAGCGATGGGGTGAAATTCAAAAGGATACTACCACGAGCAGAAACGGAGAAGCAATCCCATTCCCGCTGTAGTTCCCAAAACCTGCTCTTGATTTTGGGGGTGCAAAGGGAGACAGTGTATGGGAAAATCCCGTTGTGCAGATTTCTATTACCATAATGTTGGATTACACATACAATCCATCACTGGGCAACAGGAGAGTCTTTACCATAGTAGCTCATCCCTCAAGAGCAGCCTATTCATTATTAGCCTGGGACCCATTTTATTATTGGTATTTTTTGAATGGAAAGAAGTTATAGTGTAACTTTGGAAAAACTATATTTCATCAGATTCTTTTGCTGCTTGCTCTTTTTTGATGCTGTTTTATAATAGTATTATTATTTGACTTGTATTTAGTTACGCTTTTGTAATTTTATTGCCTAAAGATTCATATTTACTGGCTGTCTTTGACATTACGATGTTTTAACTGAGTTGGTTGTTATGTGCCTTAATAAAAGGCACTCTATAAATACATTTTTATGATTATTAGTTTTGTTGGCTCAGTACGTATTTCATTATTTTAATTAGCATAAAAGAGAAAGGTGGGATGTAAATATCCTAAATAAATCTTTTTTAAAGCATTCCAATTTTGTAAGTTTTATGGTGATGCTCCCATACATCACTGCTAAAATTTATATCAGTATCCTAAGCCTGTTCATTTTCACCACTATGCCCAATCTTTTATAACAACCACTTACACAGGGCTTCCAAAAATATCCAGGTGATGTGTATAACAGATTATCATAATAGATAATAGATGTGCATAATAAATCCAAATAAAGAATGGAAAGCGTTCTTACCCAAAGAAAATAAAAGCATTTTGAAAGAAGACTGCTATTCCTGGATAAACTGGTGGTTTTTCTGGTTTGTCTGAGGAAAGAAGAATTATTTTATCAGCTTCCTGAAGTTTATTATTAGCATCTTTCCACACCAGTCTACTTTATTTTCTCAATGTTACAAGCATTAGCAGATGGCTTCTGATGGTGCCGTTTCTATCAGAATCTGGCAAACAGTTTTTAGGCACTTGCAAAATTTGATACTGCTTTTCTATCATGATTGTTCTCAAAATCTTTTGCTATCTTTTGAACGGACACAATTAAACCATTGATCAAAGCATTCTGTTTCAAACTACAGTAAATAATTACACACCAAAAAGCAGATCAGCAAGTACAAGTTGAAACGGTCGATAGAATTGGACATTAACAACAGGAGAGCAGCTGCTGGTTTCATGACATTCCCCTTGAGAGTCCTCAGCTGTAGATTCTGTATGCTAACACAGTTCTGCAGATGTAAGCAGACTTCTAAATAGTAAATCCCACTGAATGCAGTGGACTGAGCAAAGGATTGTGCTATACTGGGTGCCTATAAATTGGGGAAAGAGATTCAAATCTACCTATGGCTAGGGAAACTCACTTGGTGGCTTTGGGCACTAATTGCCTTTTAGCCTAGCCCCTCTCAAAGGGATAATGGCATGGTAAAAAAATGCAGGAGGGGGTGCTACGTGCACCCTAAGTTTCTGGGGGAAAGACGGCATATAAATAATCCTCCTCCTCAAAGCAAGTCTCACTCTGTGAGGGAAGATCACTTCTGCAAATATGCCTAAGATCACATTCTAAAAAATGTATTTTTTACATAGTTTCAACAAAGATGTTCAGAAAGAGCCTTCACAACTAAGGCTTCTCTGAAGCCATGTTCATGCGACATACTAAAGCACAGTATGATTTGTGAATATTTAAAACTCAGCCCATTGTGTCTTATGCAATAAATATTGTATTAGATTTAGTGTTTGTGTAAACATTGCCTAAATGGAAGATTTTAAAGAAAAAAACAACAGTGCTATGACTGTGTTGAGCCTCCAGGAAAGGAATGTTTTGGGCCCAATTTTTATATAAGAGGAGGACAGATTTCACTGTGATTATACAGTGCCATGATTTCTTATTTACAATGGAATTTTAGAAGAGCAGAACAAAAAAGATATAGTCCTTTTCCAGAGAAGACTACAATTCAATGTTATTTCACATGCAGTTGTCCTACCATTGATAACATAGCCTCCAAAGAGGACCCACATTGATGCAATCAGGGATCCAAAGGCCAACATAAAACCGATGAACAGCCAGATACGAGCACCTTAATGGGTACAAACATAAACACTTTATTTTTAAAACAAGCAGCTTCAACTTTTTTTGCTGTATGACACAAACAAATTTCCCTGCTTGTGCTTGATACATACCTGTGGAATGCTAGGAATATTCTATGATCAAAACACTTACAATGCATTTCCCCCCAAATTGTACAAATGTGGTACATCATGTTTTCAAACACATCTCTTTAGCAAAACAAGCATTTTTCACTACATCTCCTCAAAAGAATATTTTGAGAATCTAATACTGGGCCAGGAAGACCAATCCCCAATCCCCTGAGTAACTAAAATGGCTACATAAAGATATAGGTAGCCTAGGAGTTAACTACTGGAAACCATTTTTAAAACAGTCTCCCAGAAGCAGAGGGAACAAGACATATTAAGCATGACATATAAATTGCTAAGACAGGAGAATCAGGCCTCAAAATGTATATGAGAAAATAAAATGGCACATACTTTCAAAATTCAAAAGGCAGCTGAATTTTCTCAGTAAAATCAGGCATATTATATCCCAACTTGCTAAATCAACAGAATAAAGGAGGGCTGCTACTTCTCTTCAGTGGCAAAAAATGAATTTGTAAACAGATGGGAAAGGGGCCCTCTGTATTTCTTTAAAAAATAGCTTTCTCTTGATTGTGACACAAATAGGAATAATGAGAGGAAAAATATGTTACCTGTTTGCCCAAGGCACCCTTCACTGTAACTGTCCCCATGCACCTGACCGTTGGAGACAGCATTGATCCTACATGAATAACACAGAATGGAATTTGGCATGTTCAGGTATTGAGAATTCAGCAACTGAATGGCATATCTTTTTTTATAATAATTTTTATTAGAGTTTTCAAGTACAAGGATAAAAGACTAATACAACCTAAAGAAATTATAAAGAGTAAAAAAAGAAAAAAAGAGAAGTACAAAGAGATAAAGAAAAAAGAAAAGAAAAAAAAGAAGATATATAGAAGACTCCCCCCTCCCTCCAGACAAGTATAAACAGCTTCAGTAATTTAACACCTTCTCTAGTATTTCTGAATGGCATATCTAAGTATCTCAAATGCTCATTAACTTTGCATTATATTATTGTAGTTCTTGCAGTACAGCATGAGGCAGACCAGAATTATTATCCCTAAGTTACAGAAGGAAGAAGGCTAAAGGCAAAAACTTGCCAGTGCCACCTGACATTTTCATGGCAGAAGTCAGACTTCTGCCACTTCGGAGCCCAATATTTCACTACTATGGCATACTGGTCCCCAAGGACGAATTTTAATATAAAACTGGAACAATCATGGGTGATATGTGGCCTTCCAGATGTTGTTCTACCTAAATTCCAAGCGGACTCAGCCCATTTCCCACAAAAATCATTTACTTTAAGGTAGCTATATCCCATAATAAAATGAATCCAGGGTTTGGATATACAGAGTATATTATACATTCTGATTAAACTACAGAACATTCAATTGCTGTTGAATATTAGGTATTAAATTTGAACATACATTTTAACACAAATTCTAAAGAAATATTTTTAACATTGGGATGGAAATGTTACCTACATTAGGAATGCAACTGTAGCTATAACTCCACAAGCATGGTATGAATGGTTGAACTGTTTTGAATCTGGGTATTTGACAGCTGCATCTATTATAATCCACCAACCTGTAAAAAACTGAACATGTTTCCATTATCAGCATCATCAACACAATGCTTATAAATCTTTTATCACTACTCTACCAGACATCAAAGTGACAATATTCCAGAAACTCTGAGAAAAGATTTTGATAAGCATGAACACTTTGTTGACCACAAGTAACAATATGTTTACAGAAGAATATTAAAGGATAAGCTCCATTCTAAATTTGCTGAACTAGATAAATAAATTTGTTTCTTTTCAGTGTGGACCTATGGATTCTTTCATACTACGCATATAAAATATTCAAAGTATAACTATAAAGAGATTGCTTATATTACCTACCAAGGCAAGGCATGAAAAAAATACAAATAAGAATTAAATATACACACCAGCACCCCGGCTGCGATAGAAGCTATTGTATTTCGCTTTTCTCCCCAGTCAACACACTCGGAGCATCTAACATTTTCAAGGAACCCAGACATATTTCAGTGCTCTGAAAAACCTAGGAGAAAAAATGAATGTAATTTCTCTTTCTCTGGTTTTGCTTTGTTTTAAATGCATGATTTTTAATGGGCTAACTGTATTTATTGCTTTCAAAGTGTTAGAATCCAAGATACGTATAAAAATGTGACAGATACCTTTAGGCATATATGAAGTACAGATACACAGAGATAAATCCAGAGGTGCTGAAACACATATCTCAGCTGTGCTCTGCTAGTCTCCAAATGGACTTGACTATAACCTATGCTGTTTACCACTAGCCATCTGCTTTTCCTAACAAAAACAGATGATTTATCACACAATACAGTGGAAGTTATCCCAAATGAATACAAACTTTGGCCTGCATATCAACAAAATGACACAGGAATGCAAACCTCCAATACCAACTAGATTTCCACTTTTCAAACATCCTTCTGCAAGGCAACTTCAACAGCCCAGCTGGTGAACTCTGCTGTATTCACAGGTCAAAGTTAAGTTGCCCCAAATGCATAGCAATTAAGACTACTGATCTCACATGGCTCCACTGAAATAGTTTTTAGTTTTCTATACCGGTTTTATTGTGTGGATAGAACACCCCATTTCCTACCACAAGAAGACCACAGCTCACATATCCTGTTTCACTCAAAAAAGCATGCTGTTTAATTCAATGAACCCACTGTTCTAGGTCCACGCCACATAACATCATTACAAACCTACCTACCACATTTTAGTGTAGTTTGTGGTTCGGTGTGGCAGGCCAACTCAGAAAATAGCGTTACTGCAAGAAAATCCCAATTCAATCACGATTACATATACCAGGCAATCACAGCTACTGAATAATAGTCTCCTCACGGGTTGGGTTTGCACAACAGAACAGAACGGTGTTTTGCAATCTAATCAACTTTAAGATGAGTGGACTTGAACTCCCAGAATTGGGAGTGGCTGGCTGGGGAATTCAAGTCCACTCATCTTAAAGTTGCCGAGGTTGAAAACACTGGGCTAGACTAAGATTGTCCTCGGGTGTGCTTTGCCAAACTAGACATTGAACACACCCACTGGACTCTGCGGGTCTTGCTCGCGAGTATGCAGCAGCCTTCCTCTGAGGCTGCCACGCTACCCCACGCACTCAGATCAGTTAGAAACGTGGAAGCCTGCATTCCCACAACACGCTACGCTCGGTTAGCTTTCACCGTGACCTGGGAGGGTGCGGCTTCCGGGGTGCACCGTTTGGGTCAACGCATCGCGCGAACCTCCCAAATGGGTTCATTCGGTCCCCGAGTTAAGCGCGTCGTGGGAACGCGGAAGCGCGGCTCTCCAAACGCGGAGGGCCCCGCTTCTGAGGAAAGTCGCCCAGGCGACCCGCGGCTCTCCCGCCCCCGACACACCCACGCCGGTCGGCGCCGGGGCTGCGACCCTCTTGGGCCGACCCAGACCCTTCGCTGGAGGCCGAGGGGTCTCCTCGCCACTTACCGCCCCTCAAGCGCCTTGCAGAGGTAACCGGCCCGAAGGGAGAAGCTGCCGCGGCCCGCGCTCAGCTGACTGCGGGAGTTGCCAGCGCTAACCCCGCCTCCTCCCTGAAGTAAACAAAAGCGGGGCCGGCTTAGGAACCCGTATGCTCGAAAGGCCGCAGCCGCAGGCAGCGCGCCTCCATTCCGCACGCGCGGACTCGGCTCGAGAGCACGCTTGCGCCAGGGCTTGGTCGCTCAGTTGCAGTCTGCGCAGGCGCTCAGCCCGAAGCGGAGTCGGCTGGTTGTGGCTGTGTTTTGAGAATCCTTTTTTTCGCAAAAATCGAACCACCGAGAAACACTTCGCTTATGTCAGGCTCAGATCTAGCCTGGGAAGCAAAACTATGTGTGTTTTTTTAAAGTGACAATTCCCCTCCGCCAATGCTTTTTACGCTTCAGAAAGACCCTGATGATAGGTGGAAGGTGCGATGCGTGAGAATCGCTCTGTTCCGGAAAGATTCCTGATTTCTAACCCACGAGGGGCTTCCTCCCAAGGGAGCATATACAGGATTGCAAGCACACTTTTTTCAGGTTTACCCCTTCTTCCTTTTGTTTTCCGTGTGGGTAAGGTAATCAAATGCCCTTTTTTTCTTGAATGAACCATAATACAGCTGCTTTGGCCTTTTCTCCATCTGATCGCCAGGGCACATCACATCCCCTTTGCTCACACAGAGCTGGCCTTATCTCCTTCCCAGCCCCCTTTTTAAGCCCTCTTGTGCCAGTCTTTCTGATGTAAGCCTTTTTTCTCCCTCTTAGTCCTGCGCTGAGGCACGGTGTGCAAAATTTGTTCTGATTTCCACACATTTTTCTGTGGCCACTTCGGTCTTCATCCATCATTACTCGATTCCTGGGGCTGGACCTGTCTCTTAGGGAGGAAATACATGCTTATCAGCCAGTCAACATCTCGAATTCCCCTTCTCCGCATGGTAGGGAAACATTGCCTTTACAATGAAGAGGGGGAGGTAATGCAGAAAGAGAAACCAAGTGGCCCAAGTAAGACCCACGGACCATATTTGCAGAACGGAAGACCTGCCATCTAGTTGGCCTTATTTCATTTCTTAATTTAATCGATTTACATGGCCATCCATCTCATCATAGTGACTCAGAGCGGCTAACATAGGGTTAAGCTCTCAGTGAAAGGGAAGAATAATATAAAACGCATAATAGCGGCCGAGAACAAACAAACAGAAATCATCAATACATTCCCATCAATCTCACAGGCTCAATTAACCTCCTGACCCACATGCGTGAGTAAACTCCCACGTTTTAAAGCTTTCTGAAATGCCAACAGGATTGAAGGCATCTAACCGGAAGAAAATGCGCTTGGGCCTGGAGGCGGGGCCTAGGAAAGCCACTCCCCACAGCCCTAGGATGAAATACTGTAGCGGAGAAAGCATAGGAGGGGGAGGGGCTAGTACCCTGTCTCTATAGTGACCGGCCAGGCCTTGCCCACGCGGTAGCGCCTGCGCAATGACGCCATTGGGACTCAATGAGCGCGCGCTCCAACCAGCCCTTCGCTGAGCTGTTCCAGAAGCTTCTGGTCGCCTCAGTCGGAGTCGGGCGCTCGAAGGAGGTGGTCGACCTGGCGGCGGCTGCTGACGGACAACCAGTTGAACGTGCCTTCCCCCCCCCCCAGAACTCGCGAGCGGCGCCTTGACCGACAACCGAGTGGGCTTTTTTACTTATTTCATTGTTGGCGTCCAGAATTCAGAGCGTCTCTTCAGGCGTTTCCTCGTCTCCGCTTCCTTACTCTAATGGCGGTGACCAACGAAGCGGAGCTCTCCCCTCAGGGACCTCCGCGGAGCCAGGAGCCATCCGACTGGCACCAGTGAGTCCTGTCCGGCTTTTTTTTAAACTTTTTTTTACTTTGAATCTTGGACCTAGGAAAAAAAGTCAATATTGTTTCGTTTCGGACGGGCGGCGGCGTAATATTAGGCCTCCACGGAGGCTACGTCTACCCAACGTTAACCCTGATCTAATTGCACGCTCCTCGCCCCCCCCCCCAAATAAGATTAGCGCTACACTTAAAGGCCCGATGGAGGTGCCGGTTTGCATTCCCAAGAAGCGGGGCGTGGGAATACAGGGCGCGGCTTTCAGGGCATCAAGATGGTTGTGTTTAAATATTGAAGAGAGAGGATTATGCATCACCTAGTTATTGTCACGGATGTAAGTGTTTCTGGAAGGCGATGAGGTAGGCTCGCCCTGGGCTTCTCTTTGGCCAGCCTTGTCTATAAAAATCGGCTGAAGCTGATTCGAAGTGTGTGGAAACCTGTATTGGGTTTTCCTTCTTTAAAATCTCCCTGCACAGCCCACCTTTTTCACGTGGACCTTGGTTTGTTTTGTAAAATCCTTATATACTGGTCACTGGCTGTAATAAGCTTCTTCCAAATCCTTATTTGGAAATCCTGTATCCAAGCCTCTTTGGGTTTTTTTGTTTTTTGAAAAATAATGTAAATTGTTTTTGTACAGAAATTGTACTTAATTTCTGCTGCTGTCAGTTTTTAATGGGCAAATTACAGATTTTTTTCTTAATGGTCTATAGCTAAACAAATATTGACTTAGCTAATTTCTTCCTATATTCCCTTTGTTGTAGTCTCCCCTTTATTTGACTGTAAACTTGGAGGAGCATTGGATTATGTTTATAGCAGTGCAGTCTACCCATTTTTTTTAAACTTGGGCCCTTCTGGTCTTGGACTTTTTTCCTAATGAGTACAGTATGTTTAAAACAATAACCAAAGGCACTGAGCATATTTGCCATAATAAAAGGTAGAGAGGGTTTGGTAAAAGTATTGCTAACTTGAAGGCAAGGAGAAAAAAATGGTTAAATTCTAATTATTAAGCACTCTAAGCTATTTGAGCTTCTTTAGTTTGCTGTAAACAGCTTTGGAAATCAGTTGGGCAGGAAGGTGGCTTATGCGATAGATATATTGTGTAGTTATACACACTGTATAAAGTTGATATGTTTCAGTGGCTCATTCATAATAAATACTTCCAAAGTAGATTTATGTCTCAAGATGTAAGGAGCTTAACACAGGGAAGTTAAGGATCATCTAGCCAAAAGTTTGGTTAATATATGAAGTTTTGTGCTGGCTGGGTTTGCATATCACTCATGTTTGCTTTGTAGCTCAGTGTTGTGCAAATTTAGCCAGTGTGGTTAACATGGTTTGGTATATTGTGCAAATATAGGTAGCCTGTTAATTTGATAATGATTTTTACTTTAAATGAGCTAGTACTGCAGGTGTACATGTTCTAAAGAATATGTACTGTTAATTTAGATGAATTATATGGCTGAACTCTATTAATAATTGATTTGTTCCCATGTACTGTTTATACCAGGTCAAGGTATGTGCTTGAATGCTTACACTAAAGTTAGTGAGACCTTACGATGCATTTCATTAGAGTGCTAATGAAATACATATATCTCAGTATGCTGTTTCTGAGAGAAATACTAATGTCTACAGTAGGAAGAGGCTGATTTTGTTATAAATCTGATTCAGAATCTTAAACTCGTTTACAGGAGTCCTCACCAAATTCATGGAAGTTGTGAGAAGAAAGGGATTTCTGAAGCACTTGATGGTAAATTCTTTTAAAGAATTGGCTTATGTTGTGGTTAATTCTTGATAGCTAAAATATTTGTAGCTACCTGAAATTCTGTAATTGGTGGGAATAAGGGAAGAGACTTGGTGACTTGTGTTTATAGCAGGATGGACTCCATAGCAATTGTGCGTGTTGCTAAAATGGCTGTTTATTATGTAACAGCAGCATTTTGACTATTAAGAATTCTAATCTTTGTGGGTACATATTGCTGCAAGAATTTTAATCCTGCTGTTTTGTGTTACTAGCGAAACAGGTGTCCAATAAATTGCTTAGGCTTGCCTCATAAATAGATACTTATTGCTAGGATTTGAGTAAAACTGGGAAATAGTTTTAGTGGTGGTTATAAAACTGAACATGGAAAAAGGCAGGTCAGAAATACATAAGAAGAAATAATTAAGTTATAGTGTTGTGGCTTTTTTCTAAAATGCAAAAAAAAAATTTTTTTTGTATCAAAAAACAAAAGTAATTGGAACTGGACAGCAGAAAGCAGAAGGTGCATGTTCTAAAATTTCTGAAAAGCAGAGAGAGAGCAAGAAGACAGATGAGATGACAGGGTTCATGGATGACTTGACTCTGAGCTCACCTAAAGAGAGATCTCCTTCATGTTCAAGAAGCAGCTGTAGCAAGCGATCCTCCTCAGTAACATCCAGTGATTCATCTTATAGTTCAAGATCTAGTTCAAGTATTTCATCTTCCTCCACAAGCTGGAGTAGGTCAAGGAGCAGATCAAGGTCATGTGCTAAAAGGAATTGTTCTCGGAGATACAGACGATACTCAAGATCTTATTCCAGGAGCCGCTCAAGATCACGCAACTGCAAATATCGAGAAAGGTGCCACCCTAGATACTACAGAAGATATCCTCGCTCACCTCCAAGATATAGATCACGGAGCCGATCTCCTGTTAGATCATACTATAGAAGGTCTTACTTCAGAAGTAGATCAAGAAGCCGAGGATACTATAGGTTTGGAAGAACCATATGTCCTGAAGCTTATAGAAGGTGGAGAAGCCGTTCCCGAACAAGATCTCGCAGTAGGACTCCTTTTCGCTTGACAGAAAAAGGTATTTAGGGGAAAGAATCTTGGGTAGTCAGAAAAGTATTCCCAAATTATTTGGAAAATTCTTTGTCCAGATATGAAAAAGGCAATATTTGAAGTGTCTTACAACATGTACTTTATAGGTAAAAGTGGCAAATCTTGGAAAGGGGAACATATATGCCAGAAGCCTTGTGGTTGAGTGGCTTCTGATAGGTTCCTGTTTTCAAATTACAGTGCAGTTGTTGAATCATTGGGTGGTTTTGGAAAGTCATTGCCTTGGCTTGTTACAAAAAATCCATTTTTTGTAACTTCAAACAGTTGGAGTTACAGTTGGTTGTAACTTGAAGACTAACTCCTCAAGTTACAACCAGTTGTAACTCCAACTGTTTGAAGTTTCAAAAAATGGATTTATGACTGGTCCCCGAAGTCATGGCTGTCGCAGCGCCCCTGCAGTCACATGATCATGATCTGGGCGCTTGGCAACCCATTCGTACTTATGACAGGTTGCCAAACACCCCACAATCATGTGATTACCATTTGCAACCTTCCCTGCCTACCTTCCCACAATCAAAGTCAATGGGGAAGCTGGCAGGGGAAGTCATAAGTCTCCCCCACCCACCCTGGACTTGCATCACACCCTCCTTCCTCCCTTCGCTCACACGCACCAGCACCCTCCTTTCACTTGCACACATGCACTGCACCCTCCTTCACTCGTACACATCGTGCCCCCTTCGCACTGCAGCTCTAGGGTTTTGCAGGAGGAAGGCTTTGCAGAAGGAAGGAGAAAGCCTCACAGTCAGCAGCTTCCAATGTGAGCTGCAGAGCGTGTACCGGAAGCGCCCCTGGAGAGTCATTGAGCACCCAAAAGTGCCCCTGGAGTGCTACCTCAGTGCCAGAAGTGCCCCGGAGAGTCCTTGAGTGAGGGAAGGAGGGCTCAGTGCATGCGAGTGAGTAGAGGGGGAAGGAGCGCCAAGAAGTTCCTCAGCTGCAGCATGACAAGCAGCCTGAGAGCTGTGTGGTTCTGGGGCAGCTTGCTGCCCCGCAAAGCAGGGTGCAGGGCAGCTAAAAGGGCAGAGATGGGTGGGGGAGTTGGAGGCAGTCCCGTACCTTGCTGAGGATCAAGGCTAGGAGGGACCAAGCCCAGAATGGCTTGGATTGGGGTTGGTCCTTGACTAATGACCGGTGGAATTTGCTTAATGATGGCAATGGGGAGTGCTGGGATTGCTGTCACTAAGTGATGCAGTCATGTAACATCTTGCTTTATGACTGCATTGCTTAGCAACAGAACTTTTGGTCCCAATTGTGGTCGTAAATCGATAACTACCTGTATGTGAAAGAATGAAGGGAATATAAAGTATTAAAATGAAACTGATGAGGGAATGTTAGTGCTTCTCAATAAGTATGGGGGTAGGGGTAAAACTGATCTCTGAATGAGAAATTGGTTTATTTTAAATACTTTCTTTCCATAGAAAAGAGAGAACTATTGGAAATAGCAAAGGCTAATGCAGCTAAAACATTTGGAAAAGAAATAGTCTTGCCAGCCAGTTTAAGAATTGATACAAAATCCAGTGAAAATGGAAAGCCAAAAGAGAACAACTTAGATTTTAAGGTAAATATGAAACAGGATCTCAGATACTGAAACTAAACTTTTTTTGTAAGGGCCCCATGAAAAAATAAATCTTGCATTATTTCATAATTGGAAAATATGCCTTTTGAAAACTGAGTTCTGGAGTTTGGCAACAAATTCTAGATACCAAATCTTAGCTACCATGTAATTGTGGAATCATCTGAGTTCTATTTTTTTTTTTAAAGTAAGAATCCTACTAATAAAGCTGAATATTTTTTTTAATTGTCCCTTCTATTTTTCATGTTAACCAAGACACACTATATCAAATGGATGTTAAACTTTAAACAGAGTATAGTACCTATCAAACTGTCACGGAACACATTGTTCCCAGAAATCCGTTATCCAAACACACAGCACATTTTATATGCTTTATTTCTGTCTTATAGAAATCATGAATATGGTCTCCAGCTCTGATGAAGAAAAACTGTTGGTAATTGATTGTGGGCTATAGCTCTGACTCATGGGAGGGGAAGTAGGACTCAAATTAGTCTGAAATGGTTGGAAAACATTTACATAAAATTGAACAAATGAAGAGCCTAAACTTATTTTCTTAAGCAGTGATGTTAGGTAGTAGTAAAATAGTATACACATTATATTTTAGATATTGAAAGAAAGATAAGGAACTGCCTTTTTGATTTTGAAAGTATTTTCCTCATTCTTCTTTAGTAGGAAATAACAAAATGTAATCCTTAATAAAGCGTGCCCTTTTCATTAATCTAATGTTTTACAAAGGATCTAAAATTTAGGGATGGTACGAATCTAAGAAGAACATACTGAAAATAGCAAACATGAACATAAATTGCAGCAATTTGTCTGCACTTGCTTCTTAATCCCAATAATTCTTATTCGGAAGCCTAATAGAATTATTTTCAGATTAGCAATTGTAATGTTTGCATGTTTATTCAGAGGCTAGAGCAGAACCTTAGCTGAGTTATTTAAGTGGCAATAATTTAAGATATAAACTTTTTCTCCTTAGCAGACCAGCAAACAAACAGAAGATGAGAGAAATGGAATTGAGATGACTTCTGCAATGAAGGGCGTTACTCTTTGTCCTAATGTGAGTTCATTCATCTGAAAGGAAGAAGCTGATTAGCAATTTTTGTATAGCTTGTATTGCAATCCTATAGAGCTCTGTTCAGAAGCCAGCCCAGTTAAATTTAGGGAGAGTTATTCCCAAGTAAGCATACAAAGGAGTGTCCTTTAATTTGAAAACATGCAAAGTATATTCCTCTAGGAGAAACTTCATTTCTATGTAACTGGAAAAGCAAACTATTTAACCAACTCATATGGCAAAGATTTTGTGATTTTTGCCTTTTGTTCATGTAATTTCTGAAATACAAAAACTCAGTATTTTTGTACAATATTTTTAATGCAATTGCACATCCTTAGGAAGGATTGCAGTTTTAGGATACTGTAGGAGTGTTAGAGGGTAGTAATCTAAATACGATTCTAACGGAAATTCCAGCATTTTAGTATGCTACCTGTAAGAATAAACATCTACACAAGGTGGTATTAGTTGCTTGAACAGCAGTGTATATCCTGACTTGTTCTAATTTTCTACTTATAATTTTTATTTTTCAGAATATAATGCCAAGGCCACTGGCCATGAAATCAGCAAGTCTACATTCTAAAGATGTTGTAGTATCCTCAGGAAGAGAAGAGAAAAAAGAAGGCCCTATTGGCCAGTGGATTCCTGTCAAGAATGAGGGAAATGTCCCGTTTCATAACTTTTCATCTAAAAGTACAACCTTCAGAGCACGCTAATAGTTCTGTTCTGGTTAATAGCATCTGAAATAGTATGACATCTGAAATTTCTCAGTTTTGGGGTTTAAATGTAGTTTATCTCATTTGAAACTAGAATTTGTTTTTCAGATAGAAAATGGAGCACAGAGGCCCAAAGAATACAGGTAGGATTTTTGTTCTTCTGTAAATATTTCTTCTTGATTGAAATGCATTATGTCACAGACAGGATATCTTATTGAAATAAATCTGATAGCAGTTTTCAGTGTGTAATATATGAAACATAAGAACAAATAAACTTTTGTTTTATAACTTCTGAGTCAGCACTGTAAACTGTGATTTATGGCTCCTGCTTGTAATTCAGTTTACTTGTGTAGTTATATGTTTCCCTTTGGCAAGAATACTGCTATATTTTGCAGTTAGCACAAAAGGCAACAAAAGGTGCAGTCAGTGAACTTCTAGTATTGACATGTTAATCCTTGCCTGTTGTGGAGGCTGCATAAATTACTCTCCCTGCACTTTTATAAGACTTTTCTGATAGGAAATCTAAAGTTTTTACTTAGCTGTGAATAAGCTTGACAGGAATAACATTTACATTTAAATAGGTCATGCTTCAAGCAGAAAGGGCTGATTAGGGCAAGCTTAGGTAGTACTTGTTATGCCATTGATTATCCTTTACTTAACCTCATAGCTTGTGTAAATATTATGTTATAGCTAAATGTTTTTGAATTGTATGACATTACAATGGCATTCAAGAAAAAATGGCATTCAGAAATAGTCAAGGATTAATTTATACAAGTGGCATATTTTCAATTTTCATAAAAAACTTCTGTAATAGTGAATTTCAAATAAAATTTGAATATTGTATGGAATTTTACTGTTTTTATTCAAAGGAACAAGACATGGGAAAACAGCTGTTTCAGCAAATCACATATTTGGTTAGATTCTCTGTCCTCTGAAATGTAAAAGACTTAAGTAGTATAGGAGTACAGGGGTGGATTACCCATAAGGTATTGGTGAACCTCCTGGAATGTTGTTTGCCACCCATGAAACAGTTTGCTTTTGCATTGAGGGGTAACATGGGTGCCTTAAAAAGCAGAGGTATAGTGTATTAGAAGTATCACTTCAGAACTTCCAGATCAGTCCAAGTCGTCATTTCAGGAAGTTTTAAAAGGACAAAAGGAATGTTAACCTTTTTGAAGATTCAGTGTACCAGTTTGTCCTTGCAAGTACCTCATGTCTAAAAATTTCAGCTCCCCCTACTTAAGTGATATCACCGGCCGCAAGATGGTGTGGAAGAGAGTATGGCCCCTGGGCTGAGAAAGGTTTTCTGTCTCTTTGCTAGATCTAATAGTGAAATGAAGATTAAGACTAATAGCTTTGTCCTGTGAACAGTCTCCCTTGGTAAGTTAGTATAGGATCCAAGCTATTAATACATTGAGGGGAGGCAAGCTTTTAGATTTGCTCTCACTTGAAGAAAGGGATGGTTTAGCTCTCTCCATTACCATACATCCAAATTAAAGCCCACAGACCTCTTGTAACCCTTGTCAGAAAAGTAATGGAAGACACATCTGTTGCATCCTTTGGCATTTTGTAAGTCTGGGAACTTTTGTTTAGATGAACATTTTCTGTCCACATTCTTTGCCTTTCTGGAGCCCATAGGCATCCTTGCAATTGAGAATGCTAAATGTGTTGAAACAGAGCCAGGGTGCAGAGAATGGCTCAGATTCATTCACACTGCTGACCTTGACCTAAATCAGATGTACAAGTGTTGTGCAGTGGTGAGATCCTGCCCCGTACGCCTCTATAGCTATAGCAAAAAGACACAAAATTTCAGTTTGCTCACCAAGGGGTGGTACAGTACTTGGTGTTGATGTCCTCACTTTTGCCTCTTGGTCTAAATGAGCAACCACAAATCTAGCAAATGAATTTGAGGTATTCTAGAATGGTGCAACCTTTAGAGTTAAAGAAGTCCCACAATACTTAATTAAAAATGCTGTCTTTACTTGAATGGGTTTGTGATCAACCAGAGAACACTTCTTGGTTACTTTATTGGAGATGCTGTATTTAAGAGAATTAAACACTATGCATATATTCTTTAACGCAGAGAAAGGATAAGAAACCTACTGAAAAGAGGTTTAAGTGTTAAAGATTTTTATTTACTTACTTACTTACTTACTTACTTACTTACTTACTTATATATTTATTTGGCTTGTATGCCGCCCATCTCCCCCAACGGGTGACTTTTACCCCCAACTTGTCTTTTACCACTCCAGTGCACATTACATAAGTAGAAACCTCTCCTCGTACACTTTCGCAGGTAAGAACTGATGCCTTCTGAACAACTGCGATATTTTGTAGATGGCATCAGCTGTCTTCAACCATACTGAGCACAACTTCATGATTCCCCCAAGTTTTCATAATTTACCCTGGCCATATAATGAAAGGAGAATTAACATTACTATCCATAGGCAATGTGATCAAACTCTTCCTTTATGTTTGGAGGCTTCATTAAAGTGGAAGTCTTCAAGACATTGAGTTCATCTACCTTCAGGAGCCTGTAAAATTCTTCCATAACTCTTACCCAGGACTGAATTATTTTCACTTGCCTCAGAGCAGAGTTAGGCTTTCTGTTGCCTTAAGATGTAAGATTCTGCTGACAGAACACAAGTCAGAAGCCAGCGTGGAAGAAAATAGGTTTCAGAATGTAGCCTCAAACGCTTTAAAGGGAAGCCAGCACCACCACTTCAACAGTGCTTCAGATGGCGTCAGTCAAGCCCATTCTGTACCACCTTCCGTTTTGGAACCAATTCCAAAGGCAGCCCCATATTAGATGCATTATAGTGTGGAATCAAAACGCAGGACACAAATGCAGAATAATCAAGGCTTCACTGCAGTGTTTTTTGAGCAGTATGTACTGGAGGGGGGACCCCACCAGAAGTTAGTGGGAGGCACTCCCCTAAAGGCAAAATGGATGCTCTGATATTTATACAGTTCTACAAGAAGGGGAAGGGAAAAAGAACATAACACATACATATGCATATGATGATGCAGGCATATCTAAATAAGCAATAGTTCTCAAGTTACTCTCTGCCCCTCTGTTATCTGCTAATAAAACAATAGTGTCACAGAGAAGAAGACACAAATTAGTTCAAGGTGCCAAATGCCAGGAAGAAGGCATCCTCCCTCAGGGCAGATGCCCAGGTTGCTATGGGAATGTTTGTGATAAGGAGTTTACAACCGGCCTGGTTCACATCAGCTTCAAGGATGCTTCCACATGCCTTTATGTTTCAATCTTATTAAGGCGATCCCATTCATCTGAGGCCTCTAAAAACTTGTCTTTTTCACCCAAAGATTCATTTTTCTCACAATAGTAATAGATTACCACGCACAAATGACAGTTGGTTAGATGTGTTCAGAACACTCAAATCTGGTGTATAGCAAAAGATTGTAACGAAGTGCAGCCTCATCAAAGAAAAGTTAATTATTAACTCTCAAACTTGGGAACCACCCATTGAAGATCTAAAAGCAGTTCTCCTCCTTCATTGTGAGGAAGTGAACCTGGGATTGCTGTCTGTTGTGCTTGGGAAAAGCAGCTGCAGCCAGGCAGAAATGCTTCCCACCCACACTTCCCCAAGGCTCAGTTCATGTGTTCCTAAAAGGCTATAAAAGTTTACAGCCCCAGAAACAAGATGTGCTCATTCATTCCTTCCCCCACTCAGTTGGCTCACAAACATCCACACCAGTGTTACAGCTCTCTGGCAAATTGAGCTCTCTGGCAAATAGAGCTGGCGTGTTCAGGAACATGCTGACATCCAGAGGCAGCCTCACCCCACCCAGGCCCTTAGCTTACAAAACCAAATGCTAAGACAAAGTGTGCATGTGGATGTGTAGGAGAAAAGGAGATAAAACGGCAAGCAGATGAGGAAGCAGGAGGCATCTGGAAATTTACAACTATTACAGACGGGCAAGAGCACTATTGGTCAACTGCCAGGACCACAAGCAGCATATCCTGGTGGGATTCCTACCTGGAGCTTGGCTTGGTAGCTCAGCTGGAGTGCTCAAAAGCAACACTGCTTAAGAGCAGAGCTCAGAGCTTGGCAGCAACCAGAAAAGAAGCAACCACACTGAGGCAGCACTTAATTCCAACAAGTGCAAGAACTTTTGGAAGGAGGGCAAAGGTTGTAGGCCACTCTACAGGCTTGGAGACTTTTGTTTGTTTTAAGGACTGACATTAAAGATTTTATGTGGCTACATCGACTGGCAAGGCCTAGGAGGATGGAGTTAATCCAGAGCAACAGCCTATTGTTGGGGAATGTGTGTGTCATAATAAAGCATTGTGTACAGTTATCTGCTACACTCTGGTGCGTCCAGTCCTTGGAAAGCAAAGAACTCTCACACTCACCCCACTGTTGTCCCAGGAACACTGGGAGTTCATAGCCTGGTGTGCCCTGCCCAATTAGGTCACACTAGATGTAGAGATCTTATAAAAGCTTTATTCTGTACAGAGAAAGGACATTTGGGAATAAACTCCAAAGCAGGTGCAGCCCCCCCCCCTTTTAGGTGAGTGGTTTTTATACAGTTCTTACAAAGCGCATCCCCTCTTAGGGTGGGTTCTTACAAAGGCACAAAACTAAAAAACAAAGCAATAACTTATTAGGTCATTCATCACAGCCAAGTTAAATATACTGTTCTCCTCACCTTAACATTTAATAGGAATCTGCTTACAAAGCACTTATAATTAGCTTGATCTCAGCTTATCTCTTTCCTACACATCCTTGGTTTCTAGTTATCTTGCTCAATAACAGGCAGAATCAGTGAACAAACGTAGGATCTCTATTCTCAAATTCCAGCTGCACAGGGAATCATAACCGTTTCCTCCCATTTCAGTCCCACGTATTCTATTTATAACCTCTTCATAACTCTAAGCTACAAGGGCCTCTCCATGCCCTCTTTCTCACCCCAATTAGTTCAGCTAAACTAGCTGAACAGGCAAGAATCTGGGAAAACATCATGGCTGTAGCTAAGCTAAGTAGGCTATCTCATCACCACCACTATGCCCAGTCACAGTTGACTCTATTTGGGTACACCTGTCTTTGATGGAACAGAATAATAAAGGTGTCCCTGTTGTGGCATCCTTTGATTAAACAGACCTCTTTCACTGTACAGGTAGTCCTCGGGTTATGACAGCAACTGGGACTAGAACTGCCGTTGCTAAGCAATGCAGTCATAAAGTGCGACATCACATGACTGCATCGCTTGGTGATGGCAGTCCCCGTTGCTGCTGTAACCCCAGGATTGTATGGGTCATTAAGTGGGAAGAGGTGAGAATCCCAGATAAGGATCATAGGGGTGTGTGCCATGGGCAGGTGCTGGGGAGTGCAGGTAGGCTGGCAAGGGCAGCAGGTGGGCGCTGGGAAACGTCGGTGAGTGGGAGGGGTGTTATGGAGTACGAGATCCCTGAACAAGTGGGCGCGAGTCGAGGACTACCTCTTTGAACAATATCACACACATTTCTAAAGATAAATAATATCTAACTTTTAGAGAGCTTTCTAAAACAGCTTTTCTTGGTGTACAAAAGCCAAGACCACTTGGACCTGTTTTGCATATCTGCTTGTATTCCATTACTTTTTGGGGGTCTCCACTAACTCTTTTGTAAACCAGATGCTCACTTAAGCAGGCAGAAAATACCAAGAGCATTTTAAAAGAGTTTTATACACTATGGCTCCTAGTTTAATCAAACCACGAAAATTAACATATCAACTCACACAAAGGCGATAGCTTTCAAATAAAATTCAGGAACATTGAAACATCGGAATTTGTGATTCAAGATTCTCATCTTCATGAAATAACAATGGGCTCACCAACCATAACTTCAAATAGTTTGGTTTTCTACAATTACATAATTGTTACTGTTTTCTAACATACTCTTCTTTGATAGAGTAGTAATATTCTTGGACAAGTTTCATTCTAGTATTAGAACATGTTTTAACTTTCTCTTTGCAAAGCATATTTTACACATAAAGGTCTTAGAGAAGCCAGACTCCTGAACTTTTCAGTCTACACTGCTGTTCCTCTTTCCAAATTCTGTTTAATTTCTGCAGTGTATTTCCCGTAGAATCTCTCTGCCTTTTTATTGAACTTGGCATTCCGCTCATTAATGTAGTCAATATCTGCATCATCATTGTAAGAGCGTCTCCGGCTGTATTTTTCACGTTTTTGGATTCTGAAAGAGAAATTGAAATGCTCAGCCTACGCTCATATAGCTACATCTTGAATTCAGACTTTAATGAGGTACTGGGTGTTCTCTTTCATTTGAGACAGTAGTGGAAAAAAACATTTTCTTGCATATTCAGCTAATGGGATCAAAGGAATAAAAAACTCAATTTGATTAATCCACTCCAAAACAATCAATCTCTGCCTTTAGGTCCTATAATTAATATAATTTCTTAGAACATTTTCAGTAGATTTAAATTAAAAAAGGACAAAGCAATTTAAAACCTTGCCACCAAAAGCCTGATAATTATATTGTTTAAAAAATAAATAGGAAAGGAAATGAGATGGACCCTTTGTTCTTTGTAAGTACAAAGTCCTCAAATGATGCAGCAGGTCTATGATAGGAGGTGCATATAGAAGATGTTTAATAAATTTAAACGTGGTTTTTTATGAATATGGCACTTACTGTTTTTCAAGATCTGAAACCATTTTATCAACTCCTTCTCTGGAGGGCACATGAGTTCCATGAAGTAAACTATTTGAAGTTGGAAAGAAATCTTCACCACTGAGGGAGGGAGAAGAAGAAATAAATTTTAACATTGTCAGTAATGTTTTTGTTAATTTCTCTAGCTCAGGAATTTGGGACCAAAAAAAAATCAATCTGACCCATTATGGTGGCACTGATTAATAGTCTGTATTCTAATTCCATCCCTGCAATCTTCTCTACTTCTCTCATTCTCTTTAAAATTGAAGCAGGTAGAAGGAATATATCCCCTCTACTTTCATACCATCTCTGCAAAATAATTATTCTGATTCATATGCCCTTGTGTATGGGAATGACCTCATTTGCCAAGATTCTTCCAGATCTTTGTGCTACATAACAATAAAAAAAAAATACCATGAGACAAAATGACTTGCCTTTCTTCTCTTAACTTTTCATACTTCTCCAGGTCAGGTTTAATTTGCTTGGTCAGCCGCTGATATTGGCGTAATTGAGCAGCAGCGTAGTCTATAGAACAAAGAAATTAGCTGGTGAACAGGAAACGTTTACCGTACAGGGCAGGAGTTCTCAACTTCAGCAATATTGTGATTCCCTCCACAATGGTAAATGAGTTTGTGTAACTCCCTTTTCACAAACAAAGATGAAAAATAACAGACAATAAATAAAGCTGCTATGATTGACAGATGGCTCTGGCATTTGCTCCACTTTGGACTTGCCCAAGACAAGCAGGAGTGAGGTCTGGCAATGCTCCCACTTTGGCTGGGCAACCATGATCAATTCTGAAAATGTTTTGTGATCCCCTTCCAAATTGCTTACGGCCCACAGGGTCAAGTCCTACAGCAAGAACCCCTGATATAGGCCACTGCTTGTAATAACTTTTCATTTTATTCAACATCTATTTGAAAACTGTAAGGATAATTTCCCCCTACCTGAAAATCCAAGATCAGGATTTTTCTTCTTTTTCTTCCTCTCAAAGCGTTCTGCATCTTCTGCACTAATTTCTAGCAGCTTCACTCTCTCATAATCTTCCCCTTTCACCATACATTCCTAGCATATAGTAAACTGATTTTAATAATTTAAAACATAGATCCTCAATGTTCTTCAGTGACCTTTTTTAAAACTAAGGTTTTATATTTTATATTTCCTTATAATTAATCTTCAGCTGAATTATATGTGATCTGCTGTTGATTTCTTTTTTTAATATCCATAATCATCCCAACCTCTTTTGACATCTTCCTAGAAGACCCTGTCAAAAGGAATGAATTATGACATCCCCTAAATCATATTTTCACTGGGTAGGCTTATGCAAGCATGTGACACTAAAGAACAGTTTTCTTGAAATCACAGATGCATGCTAATGTTATAATAGAATTTTTTAAAAAAATACCATTTATGCTGTGGTTTTACACTTGTTTAAGAATAATGAAGGGTTATGAAATCTCACTTTTGGAATAATAATGGAATTCTAGTCTTTGACAAGCTACATCAGCTTTTCATTTAAAACATGAAAATAAAATATCCATATTTTATAGAATTATTTTGAGGATTATTAATGGACATCACGTGTTCTGCACACACTAAAGCATAATGTAAAAGGATCATATTTAGATGCCAATACTTTCAAATAATGGTGCAAGAAGAAATATTGTATCTGTCAGTGCTATTTTTTAATATTAAACCAGTGAAAAAGCATTAAAAATAGGGATTTGTTTAGCTGTGGACCTTGGAACAGACCTTGGAGATGTAGTTTTCTAATTGGCTTAAAAGAACATGTCAGATTATTTGCTTGTTTTACCTTTTTCTTTTCTTCCACTTTCAGTTCCCATTCTAAGCGAGCCTTTTTTGCTTCCCAGTTGGCTGGTAACTTCAACCTTTTATCCTCCTCCACAACTTCCTGATGATTTAACTTGCGGGCTTCATGCTTTTAAAAATAAACAAGAGATAACAACATCTCCCATTTATCAGCAATTGATAAATAATAAACAGAAACAAGTCAGGGATAAGCAGCAATAAAATTAACGAAGCAACAAACTCCACCAATAATAATACCCTGCCAGTGAATACTAAACTCTCATAGCAATGCAATTAAAAATTGAAAAACAGATCCAGCAGCAGAGGCTGATTAATCTGCCTGCTGGTAGGATTGTTACCACATTATATTAATTGTTCTGGCCATTATTGTCAAGTATTTTAACCTAGTGCAATAACATCGCTTCTCAGCCTTGGTAACATAAAAACATTCATTTATGGCTAGTGATTTCCATCTGCCAAGGAATTCAAGTTTCCCCTAACCATGGAGACATGCTCAAGATATTGACCATGTACTTCCAAGAATAAGTAGTCAGCTCTTGTTTCCTATTCTTTCCACTTCCAGCAATCCTGAAAAGGTGCTGTTACATAGCGATAGTAATTCAGCATCTAATAAGATCAATTTCCATGGCTGAGTCCTACTCCTAGTACTAACTAAGATTGTGCTAAATAGAGATATATTTATTTTATTATTTATTTATCCAATTTATATGGCTGCCCATCTCAACAAGTGACTCTGAACGGCAAACAGAATTAAAATAAAATAAAAACAATTGCAAACATTATATCCTGAACAACTACCAACTTTTTTCCTTCTTCCCCTCTTCAAGCCATTTCCTATCTTGCTGAATTTTGCTCCGTACTTGTGCACTGTGTTATAATACCCTTTGGTCTAATAAAGGTACAACCCTATCAGGTTTACTGTTTTGGGATCTGAATCCAAATGTCACAAAGAGACCTTACCCTTTTCAAATGAAGCTCTCGGAATTTTCTAAGCCGTTCTTCTCTCTTTTGGGCAGCAACCTCTTCTGCTGTCAGCGGACTGTCTGAAGTGTCAGAAACCATCTACAATGTCACCCACATGTATTAAAAAAGAATAAAATCTGGTGTTGAGATGAATGGCTTTATAGTATACCATAGTATAAAAAGCAGTTTCACACTCAGGATGACATACTGAATGCAGCACTAGGTAAATACATTGATTTTATGCTTGCTCCTTTCTTATGTTACTGTATTGATTTTAGCCTCATTCCCTTTTAACTTTGACAGAGCCCACCCAGTTAAGGATGTTTTCTATTGCTTCTTGTATTTTAGCCCAGGGTTGGACATAAGAGCCTCGCACTTTGGGGATCTGACCTGGTGGACATATGGGATCCACTGTTTTTATTGTTTTTACTGCTGTTATTGTCTTATTTGTACTGGTCTAAAACCATAATCAAAATTTGTCTATCGTTGTCACTCAGGATCTGGTATCATCTGTATTGTCCAAGAGATCAAAAGATTCAAGGCAGAGGTTTTCGAGTTATCATTACTGTCTTGAGCTTTAACAATACAGTACCAGGAGAAAAGGTACTTTGGTGGTAAAAACCTACACTAAGTTTCCTCTCCCCAACACAATAGGCAGACAATTCAAATAAAGAAAGGGATCAAGGATGATGGAGTGGTTTATGAAACCCAAGAAAAACCAACTATCGTTGTAAATCACTCTCAACATGAGCAATACCATGATAATAATAATAATATATCATGTATATATAATGCAATTTATAATAATAATGTTAATAACATGGGAAGGAAAGAGGAAGAGGATGACCAGCAGCAAGGTGGATGGACTCAGTTACAGTGGTGATGAGTGCACCGTTGGGAGACTTGAAAGAACAGGTTAGGGATAAATCATCATGGGGAAAACATATCTGTGGGGTTGCTAGGAGTCGACAACAGCTTGATGTCACATAATCATCAATGGGCAAAACATCTCAACATGCAAGGGGAGGAGGGGAGAGGCTCCACGTAAAAGGGATTTCTCATACAAAGGAAATGTAACTGACACGGTAATTTGCAGAAAACTCTATTCTAAACTTACAGTTCCAGGATCTACCTATATTTTCCATCTCTCTCATATTAAACTCTCACACTAGTAAGCAAAGCAAAAAAAGGATGAGATTCTCTCACCCCCCTCCCCGCCGTTCACCACTAACTCTTCCCCATCATCTGCTTTGACTGGTCTCTTCTACAAAGACTCTGGTCTTTTAAGCATTGCTGAATTGCAGCTCGCTCAGCCAGGCCGCATGGCCTCTAGCTGGGGATGCTGGAAGTTGTAGTTCAGCCCAGGTTCCCCATTCCTGTCACCGATTCAGAACAGCAACTCCGGCCAAACCAAATGTCTTGCTCCCCAGAATACAAACAATCTTCCCAACACGGCGCCTCGGGCTGTGCTGGGTTGCAGCCCGGTATGTCCGGGGGCCACCGAGTCGGGGCAGGTTGCCCTGAAACGTGCTTCCACCCCTTTTCTATCAACGCTCATTTCTCACCGTCCCAGCCGGAGAGGCCCCATCACCCACAATCGTTGCCATCTTCTCCTCGTCTTGGTAAACACCGAGCACTTCCTGTTTCTCGCTTCCGCCTAGTGATGTCACGGAGGACGCGAATGAAAAGAGGCCTCCGTCCCGGGAGGAAAAGATCGTTGACATTCCAGGCGGAGGCTCTATGTTCGGAGGAACCATAGAGACGCGTGCACGCGCGGCTACCACTGAGGTGAAATTGAGCTACAGCGTTTATGAGACCAGGCCGGGAATTGCAGCCCAGAAAGAAAAAGTGAAGGAGGGAACGTCGGAAAACGGACGAGGTTGAGGTAGCATTTATCTCTTGGAACAAGTTCTACAGGTTTCCTCTGCGCGCTAAAGCCAGGGTTGGCAAATGAGACAGAAGCCTCGCTTTCTTTATTTGCTTTATTTCTTTAGTGTAGTGTTTCTCAACCTCCGCAAGTTTAAGATGGATGGACCTCAACTCCCAGAATTCCCCAGCCAGCTGGGGAATTCTGGGAGTTGAGGTCCATCCATCTTAAACTTGCGGAGGTTGAGAAACACTTCCTTTAATGGGCTAGAAAAAAAGCTTTAAAAAAAGCATACAGGTTATCGTTACCACAGTCCAGTGAAATAGAAACCAGAAAATCTGCTGTTGCATGTTCAAGATTAGCACCTTTATTGTTACATAAGCGTTTATATATTATTGTTTCATCAGATACATGGAATATAGTGCTAAAAGAGGAATAATGAAGGAAGAGGTGAGAATCACCTAGAGCCGCGTTCCTCAATCTCAGCAACTTCAAGATGGGTGGACTTCAACTCCCAGAATTCCCCAGCCAGCATACCTTGTTTATGAGATTTATATCTCACTTTCCTCCAGGAGCTCAAGGTGGCTCATGTTGGGAAACAAACCATGGTTTAGCTGAATGTATATATCCATCTTCTGCCTCCCACCCACTTACCGTTTCTTTCAGAAGGTTGACCAATATATTTAATTCTTATTACAGAAGTCAAAAGTGTTTCTCTTCAGTTAAATATTCTACTAGATTAAGAACTGAACAGTGAAAGCCAGAAAACATCATATTACTGGAGCTGCAGTTATTACAATACCTCCTTATTTTCCAAGGCATAGTTTTATTTTCAATCCTGTCAGCACAAGTGTGCCCATTGTTCTAGTAGAGGAAATCAAAATAGTACCTTTCAAAACTGCAGAATGAACCTGCTGTATCTCATTCAGATTTCTTGAAAAAATTTGGCATATTCTATTCACATTTTAATATCCATATAATCCATCTTGTCTTTGCACCAAGCTATGTTGGTCATACGATGGCAGTATAGTTCTAAATATTCACCTGGAGAAATAATGAAATAAACATTTACCATAATTTTTCTCTCTCTCTCTCTGAAATGCACACACAAATTCTCTTTTTCTCTTCCTCTACTTCACTTTTACAAATCCAAGGTAAAGCATCTTGGAGCAGAAATGCTGGAGAAATTGGTTACTTTCAAGTTGAAGGGGCTGCTGAACTAAGTGATTGGTCATTTCTTGAATGCAGAGGTTGCAATGAGCTTGGAGGGAGTAATAAATATCTTTCACTCCCCTGATGTTTCACAGATTATTTGGGTATTAAGAAAGGAACTGTACACATGCATCAATGTGAATGTTTATAAAATTTCAGTCTTTCAATTTTCAATTCTGTCATTTCTTCTAGATAAAAATTACCTTAAGAAATTACTTTGAGATCACATTATCAAATACAATAATAAAAAAGGAAGTTAACTGATAGTGGAGTGTTCCTCACCTACATTGTTATTTAGACCAACACTGCCTTCAGATTGTCTTTACTCTGAAAAATATTTTAAAAAATGAGGTGAAATAGCACAACACAGACCAGTTCTTTCACTGCTTTGAAGCTATTAAGAAACAAACTGCTGAACTTGCCACATTAACATTCACACATTAAATGTTTTCATTCCTGAGGATCCAGAGATGGCCTGGAAATTATCTTTCCAACCAGGCCAGGCAATTTCTGCCTAATTCGTAGCTTTTTCATGAAGGAGAAATTGTCCCTAAGTAAAATTTCTTTGTATGAGAGAATAAAGTACTATAGATTGTGGAACACTGCCCTCTACTGGCTACTATCAGCCACTGTTATTAACTTAATTATTTAAATACATCCCTCAGTCATTCATTCTGGATCAGCCACTGGCTTCCTTATGTGCCCAAGGTAAAATATATTGTTGTTGTTCAGTTGTTAAGTCGTGTCCGACTCTTCGTGACCCCATGAACCATATTGCGCCAGGCCTTCCTATCTTTCACTGCCTCCCTGAGTTTGCTCAATTTCACGCTCATTGCTTCAGTGATGCTATCTAGCCATCTCATCCTCTGCCGTCCTCTTCTCCTTTTGCCTTCCATCTTTCCCAGCATCAGGGTCTTTTCCAAAGAGTCCTCTCTTCGCTTTAGGTGACCAAAGTATCTGAGCTTGAGCTTCATTATCAATCCTTCCAATGAGCAATCAGAGTTGATTTCCTTTAAGATTGACTGGTTTGACCTCCTAGCAGTCCAGGGGACTCTTAAGAGTCTTCTCCAGCACCACAGTTCAAAGGCATCAATTCTTCGGCATTCAGCCTTCTTTATGGTCCAGCTCTCACAGCCATACATTACTACTGGAAAAACCATAGCTTTGACTATGCGGATCTTTGTCGGCAAGGCAAAATACATTAGTTGTTGTCTAATGCAGTGTTTCTCAACCTTGGGAGCTTCAAGATGTGTGGACTTCAATTCCCAGAATTCCCTGCTGCCTGGGGAATTCTGGGAGTTGAAGTCCACACATCTTAAAGTTCCCAAGGTTGAGAAACAGTGGTCTAATGCATTGCTTAAGCCAGTGTTTCTCAACCTCAGCAATGTTAAGATGTGTGGACTTCAACTCCCAGAATTCCCCAGCCAGCATGAATTCTGGGAGTTGAAGTCCACACATCTTGCTGAGGTTGAGAAACACTGGCTTAGGTACTTTAAGACAGTTTTCAGGGAGAACCCTAGCTCTGCCTACTGGGAATCTTTGGATCCACCTATCACCAGCTGTGATCTGTGACAATGAGTGACAAAATGGGAGCAGCCGAATCATAACCATCAATAGAAAGGGTGGGGGAATGATTACTATGAGAGTAAATTAAGGATTTAAAAAAAAAAACTTTTAGCTGTAGGGGCATTATATGCTCAAACAAGCCATTTACAAATGTAGGAGTTGCATTTGTCTACATGCTAACCTCGGTGAATCTGAACTTTGGCTAACTTCCTCATGCCAGGGCCCTTCAGATATGGTGGGATGACAATTCCCAGATTCCCACGACGTTTTGGGTTTTGAAGACCCAAACCAGGCCGTTTCATGTCCAAGTAAGGGGTTACATTCATTTGCCTTAAATCTGATCCCATTCAGGGGCAGCTGCAGGGGAAGGAGTCCAAAGACTCAAGATGGTGGCCTTGATTACAACTGAAGCTCTACCCTTTTTAATGTGTCTTGTACTCACATGTAAAAAAATTGTGTGGTCATAGCTGCCAAATCCCCCAGTATCCTTGATTTCAAATCCCTCCTATTCCTTAGGACAATGTTTCTCAGCCTCAGCAGCATTAAGATGTGTGGACCTCAACTCCCAGCATGCTGGCTGGAGAATTCTGGGAGTTGAAGTCCATGTATCTTAAAGTTGCTGAGGTTGAGAAATACCACCTTAGGATTGTGTTTTGAATTTTGTCTTAGCTATATTGTATGAATTCAGCCATGGTAAGCTGTGGTTTATAGCTTGGTGCAATGTGTAAACCCTGCCATTGTGACTTGACCAATACATTTGGGTTAAACAGAACCATGCCTAGCATAATGCAGTGAACCCAGGCTTTGACTCTTCATCTAGGACCTACTGGATTAAAAGACAAAAGGAAAAGAAAATGTATGGTATTTTCAAACTTTGAGAAGGCAGCAATACTCTGAATAGGAATACAGTTGTTGGCGTTTGCTGGGTCAATATCTTTGTAAAAGATGCCCTGACTTTTAATTTTGATTACAGTAGTTGGGTTTCATGCTGTGGGGTTGGTGCAATACTGCAAAGATTAGGGCTATCTGGCTGGGGATGCAAAAATCTAGATGCCCACTAGATAACAGTAGAGAGATACAGAAACCTCCAAGTCTTTGCTCCCATCTAGTGGCAACCCTAGTTATAATTGTTCAAAGCCCAGAGACATATAATCATTTGATAGGGGAGCAAGAAGCACCTGACTAATGTGCTTAACAGAAATTAACCTGGTTAGAGCAGTACTCTATTGAAGATGAGAGAGTGCTAAGGATCAAAATCAATTCCTTGACAGCCAAATTACTGCAAGGCTGGCTTTAAATTTCATCTAAAGGCCTTTAAAATGATAATCCTAATTGCATTATATCCAAGTCCCTGATCAGATAGTTCAGATGATGATAAATGGTTGCACTGGATGTGGATAGCCAGGAAGACAAGAGGGGGCATCTGAATCATTCCAAGGAAGCTTTCATTCATGTAGAAAATGGACTGAGAACTTCTCCTTAGGCATTCCCCAAGTCTGTGTCTTCCATAGCAGCCTGAAGACTACTATGGCTTGTTTGATAAATCACAGTTAAACAAAACCAAGGTTTATTGTGTGATACGTGAAAGTAGGTGTTGGTTCTTGCTTTGGTTGAGGTAGCTTATGAGCTAATTCTTGTGATAGCCAGACAGGACCTCACTAAAAGAACATCCTGACTCCATAACATTTCTTCTTTCAAAAGAGTGAGTAGAAGAGTCCAGGGCTGCAACAGGATGAGTAATACATATTAAAATCTAAAGGGGAGGAGAGGTCCTAGAATAATTAGATCCAGAATTTAAAATGACCAAACTGTATCCTGGTTTGAATTGCAATGCCGATCATCTTCTACTATCCTGGTCATCAAAAAGGCCTCTGAAGATACTTGCCCCACTTGGATCAGGATCTTAGTATAATTTCCATTAAAATCTTGGAAGGAGAGTGGGAATCAAATATACGTCAATCCTTGTAGCAGTTTAGCTATAAGGAGAGGCCTTGGAATTCTAGTTTGAATTACAATTCCCATTCAACCAATAAAAGTTTGCTTATCTATTTCTCTGTCCATCATTTCTTGCTGCTGATAAATTAGGTTGTTTGCAAAGTATTCTTGAGCTTTTGCTGATTGACGTCTAAATGGGTCAAGAGAAAAGATCTTCCTTTGCAAAAGCCACCAGCCATCAAATCATCAAAAGCTGATAAAATGTTTTTCCTTTTTAAAATCTGGAACCTTGCTGTTTCCAGCAAAAGAAGGACTGAAGTCATTAGTCCTGAATTTAAAATGAAGCAGGTTTCTCATATACACACACACATCCCAGAAGTATAGAATGTTGGTAGTAGCTAATCAAGATACATTCACAGTGCAACCCAAGCAGAATGTAACTGAACTCTAAAATATATTACTGTTCTGAGTTGGGTTTTGGGCTATTTTGAAAAGGATTTTGATGAGGGATAGTGTCATAGGAAATGAACAAAAGGAAAACAAACTCTGTGGGCACTCAGAGAAAGTTAATGTAATGTTTCCCTTGGATCAATGTGGATTTTGGTTTGTGAGTTATTATACCAAGGTCATAAACAATCCCTGCAACTGCATAAGAAAGCTAAAATAATCAATCTTAGTCCGTCTTTCTGTCTGTCTTTCTTCCTTCCTTCGTCTCTCTCGTCTTCCTGTTCAACAAAAAAGAAATACAGATTTTAGAATAAGCTCAGACTTAATATTTTGCTTTCCAGCATCTTCTTCCAATCTAAAACGGCATTTTGAAAAGAAGAAGAGTATAAATTTGCAGAATTAAGGTGTGTGCAAACTAGAAAAATCTCAAATATTGACTTCATTGGGTACTCAGGGTCATATGAAGATGCACCTTTAGTTGGTTTCAAGACTCTGACAACTCTGGCAGCCTTGCCTCTTTCCAAAGTTGAACTTGTTCCCTTGGATACCTACAACCAGTCAAATCCATGAAACCTTCACTAAGGCCTAAATTTGATATGAACTCTATAAAGATACAAGTTTATGCTGGGTTTATGTGAGGCATTCTTGGAGTTAAGATGCTGGATGCAAATCTTTGCTTTGTAGCATAGTAGTTTCCAGTTTAATTCCATTCACTTAGAAGAATCGAAAATGAATGAGAGCCAAGTGGGATAGAGAGCTGGTTGACCCTAAATGTAGCTGGGGGCACATGTGCTCCCTCTGCTTCAGGTGTTCCACAAATAACATCCATCTGATCTCTTAAAGGAGAAAAATTCGGCCAACAGGATTCCCATGGAGCTCTCCGTGGTCCTGTTTCCTGCTGATTTTTGTGCCAGACAGCCTCTGATTTGTCTTTGTCTTTCATACTTGTTGCTTCTCTGCCTTGACCTCATCTGTTGGACCTGATTGACACAACCCATCAGCCATATCCTAATTCCACTGCCAGACACAGCTTACACATCCCACTAAGCCACAGCATGTTTTGTTTGCTTTTGACTTCAGGTTTCATGGGAATGCAGCCACATAGATTTGTAAACCATGGTTTATAGCTTAGTCCATTGCATGAAACCAGCCTATTTCAGCCTCTTCCATAAACCATATTAAACAAACCATGTCTCTAATATGTATGAAGCATGTTGCTTCATTATTTTTTAATGGATTCAGAGACCTTGAAGCCTCAAATCACCCTGGCTTGTAAGCAACTGGATTTCTACATGTGAATCTGCAAACCATCTAACCTCATTTTAGCCTAGTCTGTATATGTATGGTGTGAACCTAACTAGGTGTTATGGCTTGGTTTGAGGACCAGGAGGAGGAATCCCAACATGTAGAACCTATGCTGTCAAGGTGTCCCAGTGATGCTGAATCAACAATTGGACCACTGCTTCTGCCTTGGACCCCCAGATTCTGATCCAGAATAGAGGCTTCCTCCAGCCAACCCTTAGGAACACCAGTGTCTGATGAGACAGTAGCAAAAAACAGGTGGATAACAGTTACTCAGGTGTAACTGAAGGAAGCCAGACCTACTTAGGGCCAGCTGTGCTCAGGCAGGTTCAGAGCCTGCTGTTATGTAGGAAGCAACATGGTGAAAGAAAGTTTTCTTCACTGTTGAGTTGTGAAAGTCTTGTTGAATCCTACCTTAGAACTTAAAGTTGCAAAGGCTTTTTCCTGGAAAATTGACTCAGATTGTCTTTGGATTCTCTCTCTTGCCACTTATATAAAGAAGTTCTGCCTAGTGAGTCTGCTTATGAAATGCATGAAATCTAGACTGAATTTATGACTTTGAAATAAGTCAGACAGATTTACTATTCTTTAAACTGCATATGTATAGTTGTTCTTGAGGCCCAGGCACTAGCCTATTGCTCCCTTTCCCAACCAGGTGCCTTCCAGAAGGGACATGCTGGCTGGGAATTCTTTGAGTTGAAGCCCTAATACATCTGAAAGGCATCAGATTCAGCTTCAAGAATGCTAGATTGGAACTTTCCTTCCTTCCTTGAGTTGGCTGCTCCACCCCATAGCTTGCCCCTCTGCTGCCCTATAGCACTTCCAGAGAGATCATAGTTAGGGTTGGTGATACCTTGGTGAGACTTAGTGAAAAACTGTGCTCAGTGCTGGTGTTCACTGGATGACTTTGGGCCAGAGGTACTCTTTAAACATAACTTATATCACAGGGTTAGGCTGAGTTCACACATTGTAGAATGCCAGTGGGTTGGTTTATATACCTTGCTAAACAGTGTGATTTTTTAAAAATTTGGTTTAGTATTGTTGGACTCAACTGAGGTTCAGTTAAACCATGGCTTAGAAGAATGTGTGGATGTAGCCATGGGGGGGGTTGACTTAGTATAATGGGTGACCCAGCCACAACTGGTTATAAACTGTGGTTTGTGGATTAGCATGCATTGTGAATCCACCCTTGGAGATAAATGGCTGGGAGCAAGAGTTCACATGCCATTCCAAAAGTTCCTTGGAAGAACTTTTAAAAAAATGATTATGACCCCAATGCTGGTGAGTCACCAGTGAAAATTAACTTGGCTATGTCTGAAAAATGCCAGCTATTTTGTGGGATTTGAAAAGAAAGCTAATATTGATAGTTATGCAAACATAAGACTTTGGGGAACTTTGCCTCTTTGTAGTGCCCCTTTAGGGCCTTGTGTTCCAGAAACTGCCTGTGCTCATTTGTCAGGGCTGAACTGAGAGTACTTAATGGCTGATGTCTGTTGTCCTTTGAGTAATTTCCCTGTGGATTGATCTGACAGGATGAGGTAGTTTGTGAGTTTCTCCCTTCCCCACCCAGGTGCATTCACACTCTGCCCTGACCTGCTCCATTTCTTGAAAATATGACTACATGATTTATTTTTCTGTCTAGGCATGATATAGTTTGGACTTGGGGAGTGGACAGGCTTGCATTTTAGTTGCCACAGAACTGAACTTTTTTAACCTAATGATTGCTCCATTTGCCTGTCTCTCCTCCCAACATCTATGTCAAAAGACACTCCAATTGTCAATAAGTATTACCAAGACAGCTGGGTGCCTAGCTAGCTTTCAGGTGGCTTTGTGAAAAACATGAATGGATGATGGTGGGTTTGCTAAGAGAAGAAAAGCTGGCTCAGCTTTCTCCAACCTAATACCTCACAGTTATGCAGGGATATAATTCCTAGTTCTGCTGTTACGGGAAATGTTGGTTCTGGACCATCTGAGGGAAGTTGCCAAATTTGGGGATGCTGGTTTAACCCAATAGCTGAAATTGTGCAACTGTAATTCATGACAATAGTTGAGAACTGTGGAGTCCTTGGGGTTCTCTGAGCCCAGAGAACCCCAAGGACTCCACAATTCAACCCTGAGCTACACATATTCGCCTCTATTAATAGTTGAGAACATCAGATTGATGGAATTCCATTATGGCTTAGGAGTTTGTGGTTGAGTTCAGATATTGTGCTAAGTCATAATGTGGTTTGTAAGTTTGGGTTAGAGTATTGTGTGAGCTTAGCCACTGTGCTTTTTAAACTATGAGAAAAGGCAGCTAATTGTCTGAACAGTGGTTAAGTAAACTATGATTTAGCATGATGTGTGTATCCTTGAATGAGCATGCTATAGCAAGGGAATGTTACACTAGACAAAGGGATAAGTCACAAAGAGAGGTGCAGGATGACCTGAGCAATTGGTCTGTTTCTTTTTAACAATTAACAATCTTTAATTAACAATCTTTATCTTTTAGCTCCAAAACAGTGTGTTGGTATTTTATTTATTTAATTCCATTCAATTTATATAGCTGTCCATCTCACATATGTGACTCTGGGTGGCTCACAAGTTAAAATAGCAAACCAATTTTGGAGTGAAATCCTTGATGCTGGGTGCAAACATCACATAAGATCATGGTTGTAAATATGGTAGAATGAAGCATAGCAGCTGCATTGACATAACGTGCTAAGTAAAGGTTCGCAAGCAAGAATGGCTTATGTTAGAAATGAAGCTGGGTAGCAGGGACTAGTGGTTCCCAGGTTAGTAAGAACTAGATGTCTTCTGTGTCCTTGAAAAACACAGCCAAATATTCCTTAATGTGGAAATGTGGGAAGAAAATCCTAGAACTGAAGACCTGGAGTGTATATGTATTGAGAGTTTGGAGAGCCTAGATTGACAGTCATGCTGGGATTAAGTTTGCTAGCTGGGTTTGCTTGTCAGACTAGTCCAACACCAAACACTCCATATTGTTTGTGAGAGACTGTTGCTAGAAGTGGGCAGAATTGTTGATAGACCTCTGAGTGATTTACAGTGCATCTACATGGATTTCTGATTCTCAAATGACCATAGCAGCAGCAAGATGGTCCCCCTGCCCCAACCCTAGTTACACTATTGGAACAAAGGAAGCTTGGGGCAACCAGAAGGTGGTTTGTTTGCATCCTTGGTTCTGATGCTCCAGATAGATTTCTGACCTTTGTACTATGCTAAGTCTTGTGCTTCTAGTAACCAGGGGAAAGATCCCATAAGACTAAAGTGTGATCATCACTAGAGCATCCGGATCTGAATTGTATGAGGTAGTAATCTGATTCAATTAAAGGTAGTTTCAGATATTGAGGTAAGAATGAAATAACAGGACAGTTTATCATCTTGAAATCCTTAAGTGAGATGCAATGGTGAAACATCTATCTAAACACACATGATGCATGATCTGTTTTTGCCAGAACTGTGCATTTTTGAAAGCTGCAGGATGCGGTAGTTTATTCTATTCTATTCTATTCTATTCTATTCTATTCTATTCTATTATTTTAAGGCTTGGAGAGCGTCCCTAATGCAGGCCAGAAATTCTTGATTTCCCAAATGGTGGCTCTTTACAAGGGACCAAGTTTGCCTGGGCGTGGTGGTGAAGGTGAGTCAGGAGACAAGTAGTTGTGCTATTGAGCAATGGCCTCTTAATTTTATTATTTTAAGTCTTCGACCCCAGCTTCTTTTGACTCAGTTCATTAAAATAACCAGTATTCTTCTATGAGTGGTTCATTTGCTAACATCGATTCCTTAATCGCATTTGACCATATACCTAGGTTTCTCCACTTTCTTTAATGGACATTCCCATTTATAAATCTTGTTCTAGTAGAGTAATACTTCCAGAGATCATTACATATGAGTAAGACAAAGAAAGTATTTTATGCCAGATTAAATCCATCAGCATAATTATTGATGGCTGATAGACTACTGTATAGATCTCCATGCTGTGTACTTTCCTAACCAGGTCAGTTACAATCCTAGTAGCCATATTTGTAGTATGTGCTTTTTACCTTTAGTTTTCACCTTAATTAAAACTAAAGATTAGTTAAACCTTAGTTTGGTTAATAAGTTTAATTAGTTAATAGAACCTGATTAGTAGAACCTGATAAGTTGGGTTCTTTGGGGCTTACATTGTACAAACCCAGACTGTTTGGTTAATTTAAGATGAAGACCTAGAAAATGTAACCAAATGTAATCAAGTTAATTATGCTGTGTGAACAGACCCATAGAGCTGGAAGATCTCTCAGAGATCACTTAATGCAACCCTCTTCTCCCAATGGTGGATTTTCACTGCAGGAGTCATCTACAACACTCTCACGATGTCCACTCAGACTTTGCTTGAATATGCGCAATGAAGGAGAATACTTCACCTCCTGAAATTCTGTTAAGTTTGGAGATCTTAAAGAAATGGTAGATCCCATACCAGAGGTGGCTATTTTTGCAATATCTATAAACTGAGGAAAGGATTTAATGGGTAAACCAAAAATCTCTAAACAAAGGTGAGAATAGCCTATTGGTCCACCTCTCTCTCTCTCTCTCTCTCTCTCTCACACACACACACATCCAGAAAACTGCTCATTACTTCTATTATTATTTATTTGAGTTGGACATTGCCCAACTCCAGTTGACTCTGGGTGGCTCACAGAATAAAAATGAAAGATAATATACAATCTAGGTAAATAATGAATGAGATGCTGATTCAGGCCAATAGCAACATACATGCATATACCCTACAAGGATCACCAACCACCCTAGCCAATAGCCTGGGAGAAGAGCCAGGTCTTTAAGGCCCTCTGGAACATCATTAGGTGGGAGCCACCTGGATTGCAGGGGGAACCTCATTTCAGAGGCCAGGTGCCATGACAGAGAAGGTGTGTTTCTGGGGTACTGATAGATGGCATTGTTTGATCAAAGAACCTGGAGTATGCCCACCCTGCATAAGGTTCCCTCAAGTAACCAGGCCCTATGCCATTTAGATTTTATCAATTGTAGCCAGCACGTTGAAACTATCACAGTTGATTATCTGTTCATTTTTACAGTGGCTTGATTCCCATAGCATGTTTAACTAGGTTAGTTGAAGATCTGGCAACATGCTAAACTTTCTTTGTCCCTGGAGGTGGAAGTGGGGGTTGTGACCTAGAATGCCTTACAAATCCAGCCCATTTGGTTAGCTTACAAGTCAAAATACTGTTGATCCCAGAATGAGTTAAAAATGTGCAAACGCAGCTGATTTGTGATGGTTCTCAACTGCAGAAAGGGCTGTGAGTCACTATCTTATCAGCATCCTCCGTCAGCAAAGCAGGAGAAATGAAAATTTGGCTAAAATACAAGTGGTTTAAAAAAAGAGGAAGACAAAAGGCCATCCAGCCCTCCCTTCCCCCCACTGTGCCCCCACCACCGTTAAAAGTATTGCAGCATATTTCTTAGAAAACGGTTGGTGCCGTTCACAGAAGCAAAAGGAAACTTGCAACTCTGGTTTCCTTCCTGAGGAAGGTAAAGAGGGAGCATCCAAAACAAAGTGGGGGAAACATTTCTAAACGAAAAGCTCCTTCTGAACTCTGATAGACTCTGACAAGAGCTTTTGAGCTTCCCAAATGGTGTTTAAGGCTAAAGATCTAGAAAATAAATCTTCCAGCCCTGGCTTCTTGTTTTAATTAACAACAGAATCAGACTCTAGGACAGAAGGAATCAAGACTGTGTTTTCATCCTTGATGTAGCTCTTCTGAGCTGAGCAAAGATGGCTGACCATGTGTGGGGCAAAACAAGGTCTGTGGTGGAATGAGGACTATGGACTGGCTTTAATGCCGACCACCAGATCAACTCAGCTAGGAGTCACTGGTACTTGTTCTCATTCAGCTTAGAACAGAGCATGGCTTTTTATGAAATGCTAAAGGGCAAGAGGTGAAGACTTTAAACCGTCTATTTTAGTATTCTGAAAATGATACCATCCCCAGGACATCAAGCAATTCATGTTAGTCATATAAATGTTTTCCTAAGTGTTCCTTAGAACAGTTGCTTGATATCTATTTATTGACTTATAGAAGTATTATTAGTATTTATATATTGCCTTGGCAGAGAAAGGCTAATTTTTCTGACCCAGGGGTTGGATCAGCGCTGCCCTTTGCTGAGGCTCTCCTCTTGATTTCAGTCTTCTGTTATGGCTTTTTATTTCATCTTTTTAAAGGCACAAGGAAACTTTCATATACCTGCTGGATAGCCCAAAGGAAATGTTGCAGCTAATAGGCAAAGCTGATCCTTTGGGTAAGCAGTGGGTGTTTCCTTGGCCTGACTGACAAACTTACTGATCATTTGTTTCAGTCTTTCATTCATAAAGGCCAACAGAGCTAATTTTGGGGGAGAAGGAGCAGCCTGTTAACTCTCCAAGGAACTAGAGGGGCCTGCCCAGAAGTTTCTTCCAGTTAATGGAAATGCTGGAAGAAGCCTCAGAAATTACTCAAAGCCAGGGACCGGATAGCTTCAGTTGGGTCATCATGGCTGCCATTTTGACTTGGACTTCCCTGGTGGGGAGCCATTGGTTTTGGGGAGCAATATCAAAAGGGTGGTCTGCTGAAAGTGGGGTTGAAGTCACACCCCACTTGGAAGCTTGCTCCACCCTAAAACGTATCTAGCTGCACTACCAACGTGTGTCTGCGTACGTGTGTCTTATTCTACATATTCTATGGAGATAAAATGAAACTCTAATCAAGTTACAACAGGATCAATTAATCCTTTGGTCAAAACACCATCAAATCAAAGGTGAAGGTTTGGTGAAAACTCTTCAGCTGGAAAAACCAGTGTGGTTCCCCACTGTTCCCCTCCTTGACTTAATATAAAGCCGACTATGGTTTTCCTAAAGTGTACGTTTGACAAGAAGGAGATCAAAGGAAAAACCCTCTATAGGAGAGGGTCAAAAGAGTTAACGCATATCATTTTAACCCTCCCTCCCCCCAGCTTTTCCCCCATCCTTTCTTTTCTCTGCAAAATAATTAGCGGTTTTAAAGAAGCCTCCTGCTCTCTTTTATTGGCACAATAATTATATAAAATATATCTGGAAGACTATTTACAAACTTCCCCATAATCATCAATCACCGCTCTTTCAGAAGAAAACGTAGGGAGATAAGCTAACCTCAAGAAACTGCTAATGCACCAAGCGATTTAATGGCGGAGTCGTGAAGAGGGTGGGCTGGAGAGGAAAGGAGGATATTTTTTCCTTTCTCTCCTCTAGCTTCCATTACTATGAAATTCATAATAACATCAATAATTAAATATAAATTAGATTTAATATTTTATGCTGGCGACATACAATTTACACTCTTCCTGAGAATTCAAAAGGTCATGTCTAATATAAATGAGTGGTGTGTGTGTGTGTGTGATGGGTAGGTGCTCACTGAGGGTGAAATGAGACATAATTGGTTAAACATGCACACACACGCACACACATACACACATGAAACAACCCTGGGGAGGGCCATTTAGAATATTAAGAAATGGCTTTGTACGAAGTCAGATACCTGGTTATTTATTTATCTGATTTATATGGTGCCTGCTTTGTTCTCCTTGAATACTCAAGGTAGTTAACAGCAATAACAACGAAATCACAATGAGCAAAGCCTACAAAAATTCATTTTAAAACTATAGCAACGAACAATCAAGGACCATGGAAGAGATATATCCTGGATTCTCTTCTGAAGAGAGAAGAGAAAGTGGGGATCAAGCCCAACTTCCAAGGAATTTCCTTCCATAGCTTGGTAACAGCACAGAAGACCCTCTCCTGCGTGCCTCAAGAGGGGTTTTGGCAGCTAGAGGGTTTTCAGAAGGACTTTTTCTGCAGATCAACATCTAGAGAGTTTGAGCACAAGGCAGACAGGCAGTCTGCCAGATAATCAGGCCTGAAGTTGTTTAGGACTTTAAAGGTTAACATCAGTACATTAAATTGTGCCGAAAAAGCACAGAGGATCAGTGCAGATATTTCAGTGGGGGCATCATGCGATCCCTGCATCCTGCACTGGTTAAAAGTCTAGCACAGTGTTTCTCAACCGTGGCAACTTTATGAGAGGTAGACTTCAACTCCTAGAATTCCCCAGCCAGCTCTGCATGGACAACTGCTACCCAAATGGACTGGCCCAGGAGGCTGTCTTGCTAGATGTCTTGGTGTCAGTACATTCTTTGCCAAAGCCGTTGGCTGGGCACCCTGGGACTGCCAAGGCTGGAGGATGAAGAAACCCTGTTGTTCCTATGGCTGCAGAAGCTCTGTAGGCTTTGAGACAGGCTGAAAAAGATCTCCTCTCATGGCTAGGCTGCATGCAGTGAGAAGCAGGAAACCCCGAGGAAGCTTTACCAAGTTCACTTAGAAGATTTGGCTGGTCCCAAATAGCCTTTTGACATTCTCCATCAAATGTGCAGGCAGGGAGAATTTACCCAGGGGCAGGAGAAGTTCACAAAGGCACACAGGGCACAAATCACTCCACCATGTTGCTATCTCCTTGGCTTCCCAGGTTTCCAAGGGAAGGAGATAGCAATATGCTGGAGAGATTTGTGCATGGGAAGCAAAGGAGATTGCAATGCGCTGGAAGAATTTGTACCCTGGAAAGCAGAACATTCAGACATGGCCATCTCCCCACTAGGTGGCTGCGTTCACACAGTGACTGAGTCCCAAACTGGAGGTAACCCAACCCAATTGCTGTGATCACAGCTTGCATGCTAGGGGTTAACAGGGTGGCCTGGTTCACACAGCATGCTAAGACAGTGTGAGGTTCCAGCCACATACTGATCCACAAATACCCAGCTTCATGTTAAACTTATCTAGCCCATTGTAACAATCTCACAACATTGGCAGGGACCTCCACTCTCTATTCAAGATAATTTCATTAATATTTTCTTCTCTGAAAAAAAGAGGCCAATTCTCTTTCATCAAATTGAGAAGTAATGAGAAAAAATAAGGGAGGAATTTTCTACAGGGCCCTACTTGTATGTATTACTATACTTCTACGCTTGTACGTATCTCAAACTCCATATGGCTTTAACAGAGAAATCCAGTGCCAGGGGAATAATAATAGCAGGTGTTTTTCCTGTAAGTTTTAGCAAGAAATGGCACGGGGAGAAAAGATAACCTCCGTCAAGCCAAGTTGTTCTCCCCAAAGCTGCTTACCATATATACTCATAGATAAGCCAAGAATTAGGTGCCAAAATATATCCCCAAAATCAGGTTCAGGTTATCCACGGATGGGCTTATCTGCAAGTATATATGGTAATACTTTTTTAAAGTACTTGTATTTCCCGTCTATACTCATGTAGAAGTCCATACACAGATAAGTAGACCCTCAAATGTTTAACCACAGTACTGTGAAAAATGCAGGTCAGTTTATCCATGGGTGGAACATTTTTCATGATTTTGGTTAGAAATTCGAGGGTTGGTTTATCCACAGATGGGCTTAAATGCAAGTATATACGCTGGTTTGGAAATAATTATTTTGTAGTTTTTCAATATGTGCAAAGACACCGCCAAAGATGTAACTTGCTGGGCTTTGCAAACTGCATACTGTAAAAGATTAGGTTTTATAAGAAGACCACACTTAAAAGTCAGTAGAAGTTTCTGTGACAGAACTTCTATGCTGCTGTTTTTAAAAAGATGGATGGTCAACTTGTTTTTAGAGTGTTCAACTGGGGCGTCTATGGGGGTGTTTGTTGTGTGTTTGTGTCAATAAAGTCACGATGGCAGCCATGACTGTGTGATTAAAGCCATGTCCCCTTATGCAGCATGCAAGTAAAAAAGCAGCAGTGACTGCCCATCTTGACTTTTTTGACCCCCCATGGATGACCCTGGTGTTCAAAATATAACCCCCCCATGCTGACCCTGTTGTGTGTAAATGTGGCTTATTTAGTACAGATGTATAAATGCAGGAGTGTCCTCAGAGTATGGTCAAAAAAGTCAAGATGGTGGCCAGACAATTTGACTGGAGCTCTGACTATTTTTTTGTGTGTGCCTTGATTTTCTTGACTGTACGCTGCAGACACTGCTGCGTAGATGATTAAAATCCAGTTTTACTGCTTATGTTAGCAAGAAAATGTTTTGGGTTCAATGGTGGGGTAGGGGATTACAATTTTTAAAAAAATCCTCAGGAAATTTCCCGCTCAATTCTTTTTGCAACGAATCTTAACTACAGAGCCTTTGTGTGCATTTCCTCCTAATTTACATGGTTGTTGATGCACAGGGGCAGATTACATTATCTGCTTTCATTCTTGGAAATGAAAATTTCCCCAATACCAATCTCTTAACAGAAATTTACCCAGTGTTACCATTCTTAAAAAGCATAAATAATATAACTATTTGCATACCACTTTCAATGTATCTTTTTTTTTTCAGATGCAGTGTTTTGTTTTGTTTTTAATTTGGGAAATAGGAACACTAGTTGAACTTCATTTGCTGCTGGTGTCTGTGTGACTGAGAAGAAATCTATAGTAAAACACATTTGCATTTTTAATCTATAGCACCTTTTTTGACTCTTCCCAGCTTTCCCTGATCTGGTTTCTTGAAGATTCTCAGGAAAGAAACAAACCCTCTTTATCACCCCTTCACTTTGGAACCTGTTCTGTTTTTAAAGTTTACCAAGCCCTTTGATTTACCAGATTCCATCTGCTTATTTAGAAATGCTTCTGCTGATACATCTGTTTTGGCCCTGAGAATATAGAGGTTATAAGGGCATAGGAATAACCTCATTTTTATTTCTGAAATCTTGCAAGATGTGCATTTCTGCTTTTCCTGGAGAGGCTGTGAATCTAAGGCACGTATCTGGCATCTAATCTCTTTCCGAGGAAGTGAGTGGAAATAAAAAAGAACTGTGAAAGTTTTGTTTTGATTGTGTTTTACTCCAGAGCAGTGTTTCTCAACCTCGGCAACTTTAAGATGTGTGGACTTCAACTCCCAGAATCCCCCAGCCAGCATGAATTCTGGGAGTTGAAGTCCACACATCTTAACCTTGCCGAGGTTGAGAAACACTGCTCCACAAAGTAATTTTTTAAAAAAAATTATAAATTTACTTCTCTCTTGGCACCCCACTGACTGAGGGGATGGAGCCTATGACTGAATGTTTGAGAGGGTTGAGCTGGGAGGAGAGAGATTTTCTTTATTTTTATTTGGCTTGACTTGTGATCTATGCGTAAGGAGGGTGAGTTCTACTCTTCAGTTTGCAGCGGAAGGACAGGAAGTGGGTTTTGGATGGAAATGTTTCTCTCATTCCCAGGGCTAAAATAGAAAGTGGCCAGGGGTGGGGGGCAAGATAGCAAAAGAGAAAGAAGGTGAGGTGTTGTGAGAAAAGAGGAGAACGTCTCAATTATAAACGGTTCTCAAAATGCTTTAATAACTCTGGCACAACAATTGTTGGGTGACAAAAGCTAAGGCCATACTAAACTTCAAGTCTGATGGTGGTTCAACTGAATCACCCCACTGAAGCAGATCTGCGAAGGAATGCATGCTCTCTTCCCTCCCTCTCCACAACTTCTCATAGCAGAGTGGCTGTGTTGCTTTACCTTGCCTCATCCTGCAGGTCGCCTCCTGCAGTTCCAATACTGTATTGATTTATATGTTAGAATTAGATATCCTGCCTTTCCCCGAAGAGCACACACAAAACTTTCACCTTCAATTGTATCCCTGTAGCAACAGTCAGTTTGGCTAAGAGATGTAACTGTGTCCACTCCAAAGTCCCAGCTTCTGTTGTTGTTGAGGAGGGACTAGATCCTGGGTCTCCCTGCTCCCAGCCCAGCACCTTCACCACTGTGCTACAGTGGTACTGAGGCTGAAAGGGAGGGACTGGCCCAGAGTCAGCCAATGAGCCTCCATGGCTGAGGAGGGACTACAAGCTGGGTCTCCCCACTCCCAATCCAGCACCTTCACTACTAACCACTCTGGTTCTGAAGCTGAGAGAGACTGACTGGCCCAAAATCCCTGTGGTTGAGCCTTTGATCTCAACTGATTGATTGAGAGCACCTATCTTAGGTTTTGTTTTTTCTTTTTGACTGGGTTTAATTGTGTCTCCTTCTCCTCTTCCTCTTTCATTTGTATTTGTGTAGAGAGAACAGGGAATGGCCTTGAAGGACAGGAGTAAGAGCTGCTACCAGGGCAATAGTCAGATAAGAGGGGCTTGAGCCCAGGCAAAGAATGTGATGTGAAAAAATGTCTCAGACAAGCCCCTCCCTAGTTCACACAAAAATAAAGTGAGGGAGGGGAGAACTATGTTCAGACTTGCAGGATTCTGTTATTATGGCAGGTCTATAGTCTAGTAAAAGTAGTTTTGACCTGTATGGCATTGGTTTCTTAGTCTGGTCTACCCTGTAGGGCTGACAATTTGTTGGTACACAGCCTAGAGTCCTTTGGAATTGGGGCAGGTTATAATTACCATTAAATCAAATCAAATCAATAAATAGATTCTTGGCTCTGTCACGTGCCTGTATTTAATTTAAAAAGTCCTACAATGTAATTGTTGATTACACTTAAGCATAAGGTGTAGTTAAGACCAGAGGTTTTAATGTGGAGTCCTTGGTGCTCTCTGAGCTTGGTGGTTTGCTTGCAGACGTTTCATTACACAACTAGGTGACATCAGTGCAAGTAAGTGTGGGGTTTACATACAGTGGCTTGCCCTGCCAGTGTTGGTGGGGGTGTGGTTTTCTCCTTGGTAATTCCTTGATTAGGATATTGTTTTCTGCTTGATTGTTTGTCTGGTGTTAATCCCTGCTTATCTGGGTGTCGGCTGCTGGAGAGGACGTGTTCTGGTCTTTTTGTTTCCTTCTTAGCTTTTTTTATTGTCTCTTTTGAATGGTGTGCAAATATAGTTTATTTACAGATTTTCATCTTTCTATAACTTTTTCTTTTGGCAGGAGACAGATTCAACCATTATTTTACTATATCAAATTATGTTGCTTTTGATGTCAAGGCAATGTTTTAACAATCCAACTTGGGACATTCATAGCCAAAGCATTGCATAATGTAGTATCATCATATAAGAATTAGAGAGAAATTCTTAGTTTTGTAAAAGAAAATTTCATGACTTTTGATGTTTAGGAGTTGGAGTTCATCACATCCCTGACAATGGCGACTCATGCCTTCATCACCACAAGATTAGACTACTGCAAAATGTTTTCCATGGGACTGTCTTTGAATACTATTCAGCAATGGCAATTGATGTAAAATGCAGCAGCTCGTATGTACAATTCAAACTTTAAAAGGTGTCATGGCTTGTCTTCCACATATCTTAGAGACTACATTTTTCAGGTAGATCTGCCCCTTCTGAACATCAGTCTAGGGTGGAGATGTTTTGGATTCCCTATATACAGGAAGCAAGGGGAGTAGAGGCCCAGAAGCATTATTTTTCTGTGGTGTCCCCACCTTATGGAATTGTTTCCCACCAGAGGTCCCATTGGCATCTCTCCTCCCATGGTTTGTAGGTTGTGAAGATGGGACATTTTTGGAGAACTATCTGCTGTTATTAACTGGGCAGGTGCCAGGATTGTTTTTCTCACTGCTACTTTATTATTATATTATTTTATTGATTCCTGTTTTATTTTTAGATTTTATGGTGTTCCTGTTTGTAATTGTAAACCATAGGAATTGACTTCGATTATGATTGTCTATAAATATAGTCAGGCAACACATAAATAATGTAAAGATGGGCCATTTTCATTCAGATTGCATCACAGGCATAATCAGACAGACAAAATCCTCTCCACCCATTTTTGTGCTGGCAGAAAAACTATGCCAACATAAATTTTGATGCCCTGCTTGCTGAGTTCTAATCTGAATCAGTAACAAAGCTTGTGAATGGTCAGGGGTGTCTGTAGGGTGTGATCAGAAAGGTGTGATCCCTTGCTGGCAGAAGCCATGGAAAACTTGTTATGCACCCAATCATGATTAATTTAGGAACAGACAACTCAACCTTCTGTGCAACAGAGCACTAGTGTTAAACTTGTGTTTAAAGACCAAGTCTAGTGCTCTTTCAAAAGAGCACTAAATCTATATTCAATAGGAGCCTGTATAGGATCTGACAAGTGCTTTTGAAAGCACCAGCCAGGCATCAGATGCTGGATCTCTCCTGCAACCCATGGAGAGCCATACATGCGTGGAGAGGAGGGAGATTGCTTATGACAGCCTAAAGAGACCAGGATGATCCCACCCCTGGCTGTATCAGCAGCCACATAGTCAATGAAGCATGCTGGATTGTATCCATGGCAAAAATTATGTCCGAAGAAGGAAATCACGTCTTAAATCCAGAACATCTCAAGACAACTTAAGCAGCTTCAGCGTGGGCTGGAATGAGATGAAGGCAGCATCATGAGGACAAGACATAAAATATACCACCTCCTGCTTGGATTTCTGTAATGTGCTGTACATGAGATTGCCTTTGAAGAGCACTTGGAAGCTGCAACTGTTCCAGAATGGGATTGCGTGGGCAATTCTAGACATTTCACAATATACTCATAGAGCACCACTGCTTCATGTGTTGCACTGGACACCACTGAGCGTCCAGGTGCAATTCAAGGTGCTGGTTATCACCTACAAAACTCTACATGGTATAGGGGCAGGTTATGTGTGGGACCGCTTGCCTCCAATTGTTTCTGCTTGCCCAACTAGAAGTATGGGTCCCTTCCATTAAGCAGTTCCATCCTGTGGGACCCAGGAGATTTGCTTTCTCTGTCGTGGCGCTTGCCCTGTGGAATGCCATTCCCCTGGAGATCCAGAGGGCCCCATCCCGGCTGGCTTAAAGGCCTGATCGTTCTCTCAGGCATTCGGGCTGGGGTGTTAAGTGAGACCTGTTAGTTGTTTGGTTTGTGGTGGTTATTTCTTACTGATTGTAAGATGAAACGATCTATTTGGACCTCTGGCATATGATATATCGATTGATTGTGGTTGTAATTTCTTCTTTAATTCATTAGAGTACTTTTGTTATTTTCTGGTTTTAATTTCTTAATTTAATTTCTTATTAGCTGCCCACAGTCATAGTAGCAAGGAGGGTGGCCATGGAAATGGTATAAATACATGAATAAGGTTACTAGGATATGTTTGTACTACAGCTAGAGGGACTTGAGGATGCACCCACTGATGTGTGCACATGTCTGTGTTTCTATATCACATCACATCAGCCACTGGAATATGCATGCCTTTTCATCATTTTTTTTATGTTGCTGTGTTGGAATTTTGCCTTCACACACGATAGTGTGGGGTACAAGCTGTGGCCAAGACAAATAAGCTGCACGTAGGAAAGGATAACCCACCTCTGGGCCCCAGTTTGAAAACTCATGCTAATGCACAAACCCAAGAGGAAAACTTCTCTTTTTCAGTCTGCTAATTGAATAGATGTTTTATTTTAAAAAATCAAATATAGCCAAATTAAATAGGATCCCCAGGAGGCCAATGCCTCTGTACCCCTGCAGGTCATGAACCCATGTGTGGTAGCTCAGAAAGCACAACTGTCATTGTGTTTAACCTGGCAAGAAATGGAAAGCACCAATCTTTTCTAAGGCTAGTTTTGAACCTTCTGAAACTGTGGCTAGGAGGCAAAGTTCCTTCAAGTGCTTTTTGGCGAAACCTATGAGCAAGGACTTGAAAACCTCTGATCAGCTTTTTAGAGAATGTGCTGCTCCAAGCCCTAGACATGACATATTATCAATTTATACCCTGCATGAAATTCCAGTCAATTCATCGTGGTTCTTTGGTCTATCAAGGAACTGATGATTGGATTCCAATTTTCTGAACTTCAATGAGATTATTTGTTCTGTGTCCAATGGGAATAATATGAAAAGTTTAACTTATTATGCAGAGTCAAGAAGGCCAGAATTCTCTCCTATCCAATGATCAAAGATAACAGAAATTTGACCTTCTTTGTACTGCCGGGTCACTCATGCAGTCTTGATGTCCTGCTCTCTTCTGCCTCTTTAACTCATACCGCACTTGACTAAGCATGAGAGTAATGGCCCAATATTGTATTAATACAGTGTTTCACAACCTTAGCAACTTTAAGATATGTGGACTTCTGGGAGCTGAATTTGACACATCTTAAAGTTGCTGAGGTTGAGAAACATGTCCTAGATCATGGGTGTACAACATGTGGCTCTCCAGTTTTGGTGATCTATGCTCTCAGCATCTGTCATTATTGGCTGTGCTGGCTTAGGTGCACCCATTTCCTACACTAGTGATCTCCAAGTGGGGTGCTGCACCCCAGGGAGTACAAAAGAGGACCATTGAGGTGTAGGAAGAGAAAATCAGAATGTTTGTTTACATTTATTTGATCCTTCTAATATGTCTGTTTCTTGAGGTAAAATTTATATTATTTATTTATTTATTTATTTATCTATCAATCAATCAATCAATCATATTTATATAGCCGCCCTTCTCACACAAATGACTCTGGGTGGCGTACAACAGTTTAAAAAATAAATACATAAAAACAGCTACATATAAAAAACAGTAAAAACACACAAAACAGGAGGGGATAAAATTAATAAGGGAGCCATCGTAAAATCTCTCCAGTCCCCGGGGAGCCCCAGGTCTGATCACATAGCCAAGTCCTGAGGGACTTACGGAATGTTAAGAGGGATGGAGCTAATCTCACTTCTGAGGGGAGAATATTCCACAAGCCGGGTGCCACAGCAGAGAAGGCCCACCTCCTGGGATCCGCCAAATGTAATTCTCTAGCAGATGGGATCCACAGCATGCCTTCTCTGCCAGATCTGATGACACATGCATGATATATGCATGATATATTAGTACAGTTGAATAGGTATATAATTTATAGATAAATCGTCATAGGGGGTGCATGCTCAAAATGTTTTTGTTGATACAGATGCACGATCAAAAAAATTGAGGACTACTGGTCATGCTTCTGGGGTCTTACAAAAGTTCACCAAGCAGAAATGCCCCATCTTTGTCCTAATATTTAGGACTGCAGCTACACAGCCAAACCTGATGCTAATTCTGTTCAGGAATAAGCTACAGTGAATGCAATAAGGCACATTTCCCAGGAAATGTGGCCCAGATTGGAGCTATTACTCAGAAGGCAGGAAAGAAAGTTGATGGGAAGCTTCCCTGAACCCAAGAAGCATACTTCTAAGTAAACCTGCTTTGGCTTGTAGATTATTTCCTCACTACAAATATGGGAAGGGAAGCCTAATGAAAAAGAACTCCTGGATTTCTTTTTTTTTTCTTTCTTTCAAAGTAAGTTATGGAAAATACCCACAAACATCTCAACAATACTGATGAAACTTTCTCTTAAAGCAAAACCACCTGGTTTCAAAGCGTGATCCAAGTCTGAATTGCTCTTAATATGTTTTCATTCACCCACAAAACCCACACTAGATGTAACTATTCCAGTGTCTTTTGCTTTGGAAAATATAGCTGCTTACAGTCCAGTCTTCATTTTATTTCTGAACCCAATCTCTCACCATCTAATTTTTTAATCAGAAGGCATTACTGTGGATTATGAAACAGGATCTCAGGCAGGGTTGCAAACTGGAAAATTTTATGCGGTATCTCTGTATCATTTAGTGGGAGGTGTGATGTGATCAGCAAAACATATCCACAGTGTTCGTAACACAAATATATGAGATTGGTAATAAACTATAGGGGAAAACCCCCCTATTTTTTTAATCATGTGGCATGTTCTTAACAACAAAAAAAGGGTCATAATATTATTTTCAAGCACTTAAGAGTATTCTTTTGTCTCAACAGTCTCAAAGAAGAGAGAGAAAAGTTGTCCCCAAGTGCAGAGGGAACTTAGTTGCAATCGTATTGATATGCAATTATTTTCCATCTTTATTTATCCCTTGATGCACAAGGAATAACTCCCTCCAGGCCGTTCATAATTGAAAAATGCTTTTAAGCCCTTTAAGAGATGAATACTGCATTTTGTAAGGTGCCTGTTTTATTGTCTCCAGGAGTCAGATTGATAAACGACTTGGCTCATATCTTCTTAAGGAACTGAGTAGCAAAGGGTATGGATGGACAACAAGCATTTAAGTCACTCAATTGTCAATCAGGAGTGTGTCCTAATCAATTTGACATGGGAGTGAAGAGAGATGGGGAGCCATTACAAGAAGGTTGACCTATGCTGATATCTATAGAGCTAGTTCTAGATACCTCAACATAGCAATTATCCATGGGAATATTTAGAGCAAATGAAGTCTCTACTGTAAACCCATAGTAGATTGGGTTGAATTCACACAAATTTATAAACTTAAGCTAATAGGGTTTCCCTTTGCATTTAGTAACAGTGGAAATAGAAACATAAGACAGCTGGAAAGAAGATACTAGACCTTCAGTTCCATGTGCTTTGACTTAGAGATCTTCCAAATGGATCAATCCATGTCCAAGCTCTGCTGATGTGGGTCAGCATGCAATCATGTTTGTTCACTTCCATCAGTGGCGTAGGGGGTGTTTGCTGGTCAAACGGAGCAAGCTGACTAATCCCATGATTGTCCTTGCCATTTCTATGCTGATCAATCAAAGATTGTTTTTGCCACTCATCCATGGTTCCTTCTTGCACTGCGCATGCTTGGCTCCTGAAACTAATGGAAATTTCTTCCTCATGACGAAGACAAGGAAAGAACTACCTAGCAGGTTACTCTGACCACATCCCCTGTTTATTTACAGTTTTCATTTGCATTGCACTCATATTACTCATCCTTCCTTGTCCTGAATATTGAAGGCCATTTGTTTTTTGCACTGTAAACAAATTTTTGGAAGCTGCTTGGGTATTTTAAAGGCACTCTTTGAAAGCGGGGAGGTGCGGAGAAATTTGATTGCATGATTGCATGAATTATAAACAGAAGCCTTGGAAAATGTCCTCACGGTCTACATTCCAGGCAAATATATTTTTATTTAGTTTGAATGCTTTTATACTACTTCAGTCATCCAACCCCAAGCAGCTTTCACAAAGAATACAGTACATTACATTACAATATTTTTAAAATCAAGTATATCAGATAAATAATATCCTCATAAAATCAACATAGGTCATAATGCCATTATAAAAAGCATGTTGTAAAGTACATACATGGCTTTGAGAGATTTTAGGGAAGTGTGAGAGTCTTCTCCTTGAAAAATGTCATGGGAAAAAAAATGCCCCCCTCGATCTTCTGCAGACTTGTAGAATATCCAGACATTTGAATGTCATTGGGAATAGAATGAGATTCTGAGGAAGAAACAGACATTCTACAGTAGGAAAACTGAAGCTCTGCCCCCTGGTTTGTGCATGTACAAAAGAGGTGGAGCTTCAGCCATGTTCCCATGACCACCATCTTGACTTAAAAAAAAAAAACTTCTCAAATGTGGTCACATGACTGCTGAAGCTCCACCTCTTTTGTACATGTACATACAAAGAGGTGGGTCTTCAATCACCCTGCCATGAACTCCACCTTGACTTTTTGGACCATTCCCCACAGGCAGTGCTGGTGTGGCCATCAAACACTGGGCTGTGTACAAGATGATGGCAATGTCTTCAGAACCGTTGGTTGATTTGGGAAGGATTCAACTGATAACATGAAGTATCTGTGGGGAAAGACCCCAACTTACAATAAAATACAGTTTGGGGTGTACAGGATGGATCCAAAGTCATCTCAGCAAGGATAAATTTTGAGCAGGAGTTTCATTTAAAAAAAAATGAGGTGGTTGAATGGAGGCAGCTCTGTGAAGCATGTTTAGGCATTTTGTAGGAATGTAGGGAAATGACAGTTTTGTTTCTGAAAGCTGCAGATGTTTGAACAGCTGGGTGGCATAAATTCTTGACTGAAAAATCACATGAAAGAATTGGAATATTGGGATATATCATTCTGGGAAGCAGTATAGACATGAGAGAGCTACAGCAAATGAAATATAGATCCTTGGAATTTGTGAACCAACAGATTATCTTGAAGGACAGAGAGACAACAAGCAAGGGACATTCTCTTCTGTTCCCCTTTTTGACTAGAAGACTGATACCCTTAGATTCTCTGATCTTGCTTTCTATAGGAAGAATAGAGTACTGTCTTCTTTTTCCCTTCACCTTCTATTTGGACAGTGCTCAGGCTGAGTGATATTTCTATTGGAATGGGAAATGTTCTTAGTAGACTTTACCTTCCTTTTGGACCATAAGCATCTGTCTCTAAATACGGTGCTTGTTTCTAATCTGTATATATGCTCTGCTAAACACTGACTGCAATGAATTAACCCGAAGATCCCATTCCAGCGTTACCTCAAAATTGATCCTACAATAAATAGGTTCAATCAATCAAATAAGCACAGAATAAGATAGACAATGGTTTCAAAGGCGAGACGTTTGTGCTCCAATATCAATGTGGGTATTGGAGCATTCATGCAACATGTTTTACCTGATTCCTGAAGTAACCCAATTTCTGAATATGCACAATACTTTCAATGACAGACTTATCAAATGGGTTGGGTTCTTACATCACAGGAGGCCACAAAAATAAACCAACTAAACTAATTTAGCTTGTTGTGCAAATGCAACCACTAGGTCTGGTTAAGGATGTTGTGTGAACACAGCCTACATGTTCCTGCAACTCAGGATAAATATTAAAGGCATCTGTAGAAGTGGACTCTAGTCAACAAAACTTGTGCTGTAACAAACATGCTAGTTTCAGGTGCAACAAAATTTTTCCATCTCTTTCAAGGAAGCTGATGTAGAACTGATACCAATCCTTCAAGACCCATCTTCACAGGATCATGCTGGTATAGACAGCTAGTTTCTGCTTCAGGAGGACTACACAATCTATAGCCCTTCAGGTGTTGCTGAACTGTATTTCCCAGATCACCTAGTAACCATGAAGAATAGGAGAGCTTCAAGTGGCCTGTTTCTACTCTGGTCTCTAATTTGTTCAGCAAAAGGTTCAAGTGGGGATTGGTGGCCACAATTTTACATTTTCCTGGTTAGGGCTGATTTATCCTTGACTTATGACCATTGTTTAACAACTGTTCGAAGTTATGATGGTGTTGAAAAAAATGACTTATGACCAGTGCTTGCACTTATGACTGTTGCAGTGTCCCCGTGATCATGTGATCAAAATTTGGATGCTTGGCAGATGGCATATATTTACGACAGTTGCAGCATCCCGGGGTCACATGATCACCATTTGTGACCTTCCTAGGGGGCTTCTGACAAGCAAAGTCAATGGGGGAAGCTGGATTCACTTAACGGCCACATGATTTGCTTAATGACTGTGGCAAAAAAGGTTGTAAAATTGGGCATGACTTAATGATCGCATCGTTTAGCAATGGATGTTCCGGTCCCAATTGTGGTCATAAGTTGAGGGCTACCTGTATTCAGATTCTTCAGTTTGGGAATGAGAAAACTTAGGTTGCTCTTCACACCACCTTTTCCAACCATTCAACACATGCACACACACACACACACACACACATTCCATGCATAGGAAAGGAGCCATCCTGGCTATTTTTATTTTCTTCTCCAGTTAGCTCTGTATCCTAACTAAAGTTAAACCACTCCTGTGTATCACTGGTGCAATCTTTTGCAACTGAAAGCAATTACAGCGAACGGCTCCAGAGCTCTTACCTACCCAACCTGATCTGCCTTGTCATGTCCCATTAACTTCTCCTTCAGCTCTGCTCCTGGCCCCTGCAGTATATAATGAAAGACATTCAAATATATGTATCAAAATGGCATTGGTATTGATTTATTAATGCTGGGGAATGCTGTCCTAATTGAATTGAGATCCAGGAAGCAAGTTAATGTAGCTAACAGTGATACAGGAATTCAATCTCCCCAGTGCCTAGAATTACAACTTTTTTTTCCTGCCTTTGTTGTCAGTCGGATAAATAACAAATCAATTTGAATTTCAACAAGCTTTTTTTAAAGGTAGTTGCAAAGCTGGGGAAGTGAGCATGACATTTAGCAATCATGGGAAAGCTGCCCAGGTCTGACTTAAAGAAATTAAGGGAATTGGGGATGACAGCTGTAATTGCCCTAGTGCCAAAAGTGGCCGGACAGCCCTTCCAAGCACTTCTCCAAGGACTGCAGACTTTAAGGTGACATCAGGACAACATTCTTCAATATGAGGGATTATTTAATTATTAATATGTAGGTATCGTATCAATTTCATTCATTTAAATTAAAATGCAAAGGTAGTGTCAGGCCCAGGCCAAGAACAATGGTGAAACAGTCCAGTTGAGTTAAGTTCCTTTATTTGATTACACCTTATAGACAGAATCTTGCCAGGCTAAATCTATACTACTGCAACAAGTAGATATACCCTGGGAGAGTCTAGGGAGTGGTTATCCTGAACTTCTTTTCTTCCCATGCTCCTGCTCCAGACTGTGTTGTCTTTTGTCTCCTTTCCCTTCCTGGAATGCACTCCCTCCTTTCCGATAGTCTTGATCTCTCACATCACCCTCCTCTGTGTAAATACATTCCATCATAGGTCATTTTTGACTTGGCCCACTCACTTCTTTGGTTGGCTTCCCCTGATATGCTACTCAAAGGCCAACTTTGGCAAGTAAGTCTTGGACATCCCAGCTTTCAAAGAAAAGTGCTGGTTTTTTCTGGGGCTCCTTGTATGTAGAGTTTGATGTTAAACCCCACATCTGTGAAAGGTAACACAGAAGCGTTGCATATGCTGAAACACGCATGTATTCACCAGGCAGCCTCAGCATACATAAGAACCAAGTATTGGGACAGAACTGGGGAAATGTATGAGTGTACTATCATGACTAAGAGACTGAAATGGGAAATCCTCAGTCTGCATTTTGATCCATGATGGCCCTTAGTTGTTTATCTTCTCTTTTCCCAGTCGCAGACAGAAGGCTTAGAATCTGGGTGATAATAAAGTCGAGAAAACTTACAAGGCTGCGGTAATGATTATTGAGGTAATCACAAAATCTCTTTGAAACCATCAGATGGTAACTGAGGTGCACTTGAGCTGAGCTGAGCTGAGCTGAGCTGGAACGACACTTGGACAAAATGTATGTTTGGTATTAAAGTGCAGATGTGACTGATTAATATTAAGCACACTTCCAGACAGGGACTCCTCCTGCTTGCAACTGAAAGGGCAGATTTCATCTTTTCCTTCTTAACAAAGGAGATAGTTATTTTTGGAAAGAAAAGAAAAGAGAAGAAGCAGTGGTAAAAAATGGGGGGATTATTACTAATGAATGACACTGTCTCCTGGACACCTGGACAATCCTATGAACAAGGCAGAGCAATTGCACAGTCAGAATCATGACTGGAAGCACAGGAAGTTACCCCTGATACCATGGTCAGCAGACCATTCTTTCATCTAGCCTAGCAAGATCTGGCAGCTGATCTCTAGAGAGTGAAGGAGAGGTCCTGCCAACTGGGACTGCCAGAGATTGAACCAGGGGCCTTCTGCAGTTAAAGCATGCCCTCCATCACTGAACCATGATCCCACCATCAATACAAAGCAAAGGTTAAATGTACAAGAATTTCATGTTGATGATTTTTCTCAGCTTTTGCTGAGAATCAGATAGAGATGACATACATTTCTCAAGCCTTATTGACGATGTTATTTCATTTTTGCTGGGTCATCTGCAGGTTTTTTTTTTATTTAATACAATGTATATGTATATCTTATTTCACTTCTTATGCCTTTGAATCAAGGTCTTCTCCACCCCCAACACCTCCCCCCCATTATTTAAATGTACCACTGGTGGTGTTAGTGTCTCTATGCCTTTGACCCAATCCAGGGTAAGCTGGAAGAGCTAGGGCTCTTTAGTCCATATTCTGGGATGATGGAAATTGTATTCCCATTACATCTAGAGAGCCATAATTTTCCCAACCAGGCCCAGAATACTTTGGAAGGGTAGCAAACATTGGTTTTTCAGAACTTATGCATCCTGCCCTGCTTAAAAAAAAAATACTAAAAAACTATTTTGTACTTGTCAAAAAAACCTCTCCTTTCTTTGCATACACAGAGATTATCCCCATCACATGCCCACTCATATGTCCCACCTCTTTTTCCAAACGTCTGAAAATGAGAAATGCATTTTATGGTTGTAATCTGTATGAGGCTATAGAGCCCTGCCTGTATTGCTATGGTCAAGTAGCTGAGGAGGCTGAGTTAATTAAATCAACAGCTATGAGTGCGGGTTACCCACAAAAGTGAACCTTGGTGCCCTAAAACCACTGCCCAGAGCAGGGCCAGAGGGAGGGGAAGAGGGAAAAATGCTCAGAGGTGAAAGTAATCACAACTGGAGTAAAATGGAAAAAGAGATCATCAGCTCTATATCACTTTGCCTGGCCACCGGTATCAGAATATTAATTGCTCTTTGACTTGATTTTCTTGTGGGATGAAGGGCACATTGTGGCTTGCATCAGTATTCAAGATGCTGGGAAAATGGAAGGAAAATCCATCACGCAGTGCAGCCGAGTGTCACCAGATGGAATTCTTTGATCTTCCCCAGGAACAATTCAGCTACTATGGTTCTGCTTCCAGGCTTGGTTTCTCTGCTGGATTTTTTTGGAATAGAGCAAATATACCTTTGTCGAGGGGCGGGGGGAATAATACAAGGAAGGGGGTCATGGAAGGTCTCACTCAACAGTCCAGGGAGTGGGCAAAAGGCCAGTGGGACTTCCTCTGAGGAACGCACAAGCGTTTGCAACCAGAACAGTAGGAAAAAGATCTCGTACAAACTGGCAGTGTTCACACATGTCTGGTTCCTGTATTAACCCATTTCCTTAGTTTGTACAACACCTGAAGCATACATTAACCAAATGGCCTGTGTTCCTACCACAGACTGAGCCACAAAACCGTAACAGCAGCCAAGGTTAGTACTAGGACAGCTCAGTGTGTTGTACAAACACACTTGCAAGATCTTTAACTGGTCTAGATATGAGAAGTAAGCCCCAGAGATGACCTTGGAGAAACTGTTCAGAGAGAGTTACGACAGCATTGCAAAAATATGCTTTGAGTCTGGGAAACAGGAAAAGCTTTCAAAAGAGACTCAGACTGGGTCCTCCCTGGCTCCCTGGGGTATAAGAGGGAGGGAAGGGTTGTGAGATTCTGTTACAGTAGCCTATCTCAGTTTAGTTAGCCATCTTGTAGAGTCTGTTTCCTGATCTGGTCAACCTCAAAGGGCTGACAATATATGAAATGCAGCCATTCTGTTAGAAACTTATACAACATGGACCAAATCGATCTTCAGTTGTAGACATTTGAGTTCCTTGTGGGCTCCATGGGGGCATTTTCTTTCCCTCTTCCCATTCCACTGCCTTCAGCAAAATGTAAAGTCACCTGCCATTGTAGGCTGCTACTTTCTATGCCAGAACGTGATTTGTTTGCCTATTTCACCTTGAGCAGGGAACCATCTGTTCACTGCAGCACATCCAGGGAAATACCAGTAGGGAAGGTAGCATAAACGAGCTCCATGATATGATCTCTGGGGCTGACTGTTGAGCCATGAAAGAAGCAGGAATATCTCAAAACATAATTAATGATGGATATTCCTAGTCTTATCAGGGAAATGTATGGTTAGCCCTTCATTCTTGCATTCTGGGAAAGTTCAAATGGGGACCCCCACCTTAATGAATTCACTCAGGAAGAAAATCTAGAGATTCAGCTTATTCAGTTCTCAGGATTTTAATATATCAACCCCTTTACCTTCTTGACAATAAACCTAACTGATGAGACTCATTGTGGGTCGGTCTCTCTGGGTTGTCTTCTGCTGTTAGGAGCTTGACAGTGGGGGATTCCATTTTTCAGCAGGGAGCTGCAAGCTTGAAAAAGTACTGTCAGCCCTTTGAGTAGACCAGACTAGGAAGCCAAAGTTATGAATGCTAATACATAAGGTTACAGTAGGAGAATCTTGCAAGTCTGAATGCGCTTCCCTTTATCTTCATGAGAAGATGCCCCTCCTTCCCTTTATCTTCATGAGAACTAGGGAGGGTCATGTCTGAGATGCTTTCTCAAATTACCTTTCTGTCTCAAACTCAGATTTCTTGTTATCCTGGTTGTGGCTCTTCCTCCTGTTCCTCAGAGTTATTGTTTCGGCCCATTACAAGTACTCAAGAGCCATTGTGTGTCTGTCTGTGAAAGCTATTTGGTAGATACTATTCTTTTTAAATTCCATTTTGTCCTGGGTAGGGCGATGATCTGGGTAGTGCATTTACAACGAAGCCGTAAGTGTACCAAGTGTAATATTCAGATGACTTTCCTCACGTGAGCTTCTTTTTATTTACATATAATTGTTTTAAGTAGTTGTCGGTAGAATGCTTTTTAATTGTTGGTTTTATTGTATGCCGCTTAGAGTCACTTCAGTGAGATGGGTGGCCATATAAATTTGATTGATTGATTGATTGATTGATTGATTGATAGATAGATAGATAAATAAATAAATAAATGAATCAACAAGCAAGCCAGGTTTGCAAGGCTCTGGGGAGAGCATTGCTTCAATACAAGTCTGAGTACATTAATGTGAACGAAAATTCCCCTGTAGTTGATGAGGCAACCCTTTACAAGGAAGTGTGTTTTAGGTAAGGCAGTGCTGAATCTGCCTTGTGGTTTCTCAGAAATTTCCTTCCCCCGCAAACGAGGCTTCTGTTTTTCTCTCTACTTCTTAGGGTGTTTAAGAATGTCCTTTGGATTTGTCTCAGTCATGTTTGTGGGCTGAGGATGGGTAGAAGTGGTAGGGGGGATACTGTGGAGGCCGTTGTGTTTTTTTTACATGTTGTGCCATTTCTCTGAAGACTCCCTGGCTCCCGACACTTTCTCAACTGAGAAAAACCCCTAGGAGAGTTGAATGAAGGTGTGAGAAGCCCTGGAGGCTGCAGATGATCCAAGAGGTGATGTGTCAATGAATGGTAGGACATTTGTGGAAGAATTCCTGCACCTGCATAAATCAAAGATATTGGGAGCAAGAGGAAAGACCTTGTAAAATTATTGGCCTCGCCACTGAAACAGCAACAACAGAGTAGTATCATTTCTACTGTCAAGGATGTCCAGAGCTCTGATCTAATTCATCAGCAATTTTTTATTTCACTTTCTACTCAACTGTCTAACACTAAGTTGAAACGTGCTGTAAGTAATAAAGTTCTGTCATAGGTTACATGTAATCTAGATGTTTATCTAGTTGTACCTTTATCACTTCAAGGGAAAAAAAGATGCAATTAAATCTATGGGAAGAGGAAAGGTCCCAACCCTGATGGCTGTTCTATTAAAAAACATCATTATGATCCTCCACCCATTTTTGATCTAACCTTGTTGGAGGTAGATCATGATGCTTTTCTTGAATAAAGTTTTTCCAGCTGCTAATGAGGACTATATAACTCTGATTGCGAATATTGGTAAAGGTTCTGCTGCGTGTGCAAGCTACTGCCCAATTTTCTTGATACCCAACTTTTGACAGCAAACCTGGCACATGCACCGCGGGCATTATTATATTTTATGCTTGTTCTGGGTTATCTGGATTAATAGAAGTCAATAAAGCTTGAATAATCCCATATTTCTAACTGATATTTTAGATGTACAAGCAGAAAAACTGGAATCGGCAGCAACTGTCTCACTGAATCTAAAAAATATAATTTTGATATAATGCAGTGGAGATTTTTGGAGAAAGTTTATGCCAAATCTGAATTCCTTCCTTCCTTCCTTCCTTCCTTCCTTCCTTCCTTCCTTCCTTCCTTCCTTCCTTCCTTCCTTCTGTGGCACTAAGATCCTTTAGACCAGGATTATTAGAAAATAAGTTTATCTCATGGAATTTATAAAGACCATCTTTTATCTCCTCTTATATTTAATTTAATATTGGAAAAACTGGTTTATCTTATGCTATTGAAGAGCATGGAAGCAGCTACGGTTGAACAGAAATTGTTATTATTTGCTGAAGATATATTATGTCTTACAGATAAATAGGAATGTTTGAATAAGTTTCTATAGGCTCTTATATATAAATGAAAATGTATATGGATGTTTTTATCTGGCTCTGTATTGTTTTAGATATCCTGGAAGAATTATTTTAAGAGAAAAAGTCTTTGTATATGTAAATGTTTTCCATTTTATCTGTTTTATCTCAGTTTGATACTGATATAAATAGATGATGAAAAATCCCAGGAACTTTATGGGAAAAGAATAATATTTATGTTAGAGGGATTCCCAGGTTAATACCTTTAAAGTATTTTAAGCAGATTGATAAATGATTAAGAAAGTGTTTATAGAAGGCAAATCCTTAGATTTTCATCATGGCTTAATATGTAGATGTGATTTTGAATTATATTCCAAAAATGTAGAATTTATCATTATATGAAGATCAGAGGATTAATCCAGTATAGTGTTAGATCTCTCTCTCTCTCTTATGACAGAAATTTCGTGACCCCGAAATTTTCAATTTTGGATTGATGTATTTACCTTTGCTTATAAACTGGCTCTCTACTGATGTAATTTTTTTAAAAAACCATATCAATATTACTCCACTTGGGCAGAGTTTAATGCTGGGTTTAAATGCTGAGCACTTTTTATATGTATTGGGATATGTTTTTTCCCCTTTTCCTTTTTTTCCTTTTTGATTTCTAGCATGTTCACAGCATTACCCAGTCACCATTAAAATGATACAAAGCCTGTCCTTATTACTGTTTTTTTGATGCAATGATGGTTGGATGACTCTAGAAGAAACTGTATGACATTTGTAGAGATCCTGCCAGAGTCACTTTCTCCTCCTCTTCCTCCTCCTCCTCCTCCTCCTCCTTGTTTATCTCTCTCTCTTCCTCCTCTTCCTTATCTCCTCCTTCTCCTTCTGCTTCTGCTTCTCCTCCTCCTCCTCCTCGTTTATCATCTTCTTCTCTTATGCCTCCTCCTCCTCCTCCTTGTTTATCTCTCTCTCTTCCTCCTCTTCCTTGTTTATCTCCTCCTCCTCCTCCTCCTTCTCATGACATACTAGGACTGGAAGTAGTCACTTTCTGTCCCCTAAACCTGGTCAACTTCTCACCTTTCCCCATATTGGCCATATTTTTTCTTTTGGGCCTGTCTTTCCACTTAAACATTAAATTGCTACAAACGGAGCACAGCTTCCAACCAACAAATGTGAGAGGTCAGATCAGAGGAAGCAAACAAGATCTTGAGACCAAATAAGTGCTTGAAGTCTTGGAAAAAAGGGAAATAACAGGTCCCATAAGTCATGAGATGTCAAGTGTAGCCACAAACATTAAAACTATACTCCAGTGAGTAGTTTAATTTCCTGTGTGGAACTGCTACTTTGACGCTAATGGCAGATGAAAGTTAAGGCTTCTTGGTCATTCTAACCTCACTCTGGGTAGCAAAAAACCCAGGAATGGTTGCTGTTAACAATGCACCTTTTATCCAATGGACTAGAGTCCCATTAGTCCTAAAGACGTTAATCATAACAGAAATTACCTACACAGGCTTGCCCAGATACTTGAATGCACAAAGTTAGTAATAAATTGACCCATTCCCCCACCTCTGATGCTAGTGCCATTTGGACAAATTTTGTTTTTTCCTCCCTCCCTTTTTAAAATCTGTTTAACTACTGTAATAATTAACAGATTTTGTTTGACTGTGGTTGTAAACAGCCCACATGCCTGAACAAAGATTGTGGCAGGGAAGATTTCTGTAACATTTATTGTGGGCTTGGTCTATCGATCAGTTGAGAAAAGATCATGGGGTTAATTTGGGAGCAATCTTTTCCACAGTCAAGGGGATTTTCTCTGCAGATGACTTTGGTGCTCTGGACAGTGCAAGACCAGGGTTGAGGACCCCAAAGACGGGGAAATTTTGTAATTTCTCATTTTTGCAAGGCAGTGTCATGTTCTTCATTGAACTTGGGAATTTTTAAAACTTGATACTAATTTTGTTTCCAGAAGTATAGCCATATTAGTCAGTTGTAATAAAAAGAATAAAGGCCTCAGCTTCAACCTTTCTTTTATAGTCTTGACAACCATGATGATGCAAAAGTAGGAGCATTGTCCTTGCAATGTGCCTACAGATATGGCAACACCATGACATCAGTTCTGTATGATTGCTGGATTCAGACAGAGAGAAGGCAGACAGAAAATTTATTTCAGTCACTGACCCATAAAAATACATTACTGATTCACATTGTACGGTGGGCTGCTACCTTGTGAACCATTTGCAATGTTTGTTTCAGGATCCATGGCTAATGCTTTGATTTCCCTTTCTTTTTGACAATGCTTGTTTAGTTTCTTCCAACTTGTATTGGCTGCCAGCACCTCATTTGTGGATGGCCACATGGCATTAGCTTCTCTGTTTCTTTTCAGATCATTGAGTCCACTCCATGGCTGGTGATCTTGTGTTCTCCTCCAGTCCATTTCTGTTCTTATTTCAGGCAAAAAACTGTTTACTCAGTTATTACCATATGTTTCTGGGGTGTGAATGATTATCCAGTAAGTTGAAGAATTCTACTCACCAACCTTGACAATATTACCTTCCTGTTTGGACAGCAGACAGTCTTTTTGACATAGAACTACGCATGAATGGCCTTTCAAAGTGCTCCCTTGAACTAATGGACAGCGATATTGAGTAAATGACAGGGGAGGATTCTTCCTTAGCAGTAATAATAGCATTACCATTGAAAAAGGCCAACAGTAGGATTTCCCTCATGATGTCTTCCTTTGGGATTTCATGAACGCAGAATGCTGGAAGCAAAATTAAGATGGTCTTTTTTGTGTTCTGTACATTGCATGTACAGGATCCAACTGAATAATTTGAAATTTGCTTGAACTTTGAGTCTGGTTAGCCATCACATAGCACTCTTAATCTGGTTAGTGAATTAACTCATGTTGCACAATATCTTGAGCTATTTGCACAGTACCTTGAAATATAAACTAATCAATTGGCCTGTGTTCACACAACATACAAGAGGCAAAGAAAGTAATCAAAGTTAACACTAAGATTGTTGTATGAATGCAGCTGATTTAATGGACTTAAGATTTTGAGGACCCCACCACAGTAAAAATCTTTGGTCCTCAATTTGGGGAATATGCAGCAAATATAGAGAAGCAGGAATCTGGTGCAAATCAGAGGACAGAGCAAATTAAGAATAGGCAAGCAGTAGCATGAAATGACTCTCTGATCAGTAAATTGGAGAGGAAAAGAGGTAACTTTTGTTCCAGCTTGGTTAAATCATAACACTGGCTGAAGACAAATGGCAATTTGCAGAGAAGGGAAACAAACAGAGGAAGAAACTTCCTTTTTATTTTAGAGTCACATTAATCCTTATCTTTTCAATATTTAACATAAAGAAAACTTCAGATTGTTAATTGAAAATGCCATCTCTGGGCAGACATTCCGCCCTCCTGCTGCACAGACACCCTTTGGGAATGAAGAGCACAGAAATATTTTGTCCCTAGTCCCTATCAACTCCCTTATTAATGAACACATTAAAACGAGATGGCTTGTTTATATCTATTTCAAAATCTCCAAAGACGTTCCTATATATAAGCACGGCTTCAAATCCCAGCCCTGTAATGGGGCATTAATGTATTTTAAGCGAGAGAGAAAAACTTTGCTTTGGCAGGAGGGAAACGCTGAAGCAGATTGCTTTAATAGCAAAATGACCCAGAGTGCCTTTTGATTGCTTTTAAATTCCCAATGAATAATAGATAGAGGAATGGATTTGGCATTATAATTCAATGCTAATAGGCCACCCTACGCAGGAGCCAGAACATTTGGTTAACAGGGCCAACTGGAAAAGTCGATGTATAAAGTTTAAAGGGGATGGCAATAATAGAAAATCTGTTAGAAAGATGTCCTCTGGAAGAAAAGTTACCCCTTGATGAAGACAGTATTTAAAAGAGATAGTTGGTTATTTAATTATAGAATGCGATGGTATACAGAAGAAGTGTGTCTTTCAAGTTTAAGCCCATCTTTTCAAGGTTGATGGTCTCCAGCTGTCATGGAACTCGACAACTCCCTAAGCTGGTTGGAGATGATAGTAGTTATAGTCTGATTCTTCTTGAAAGCTCACATTTGGGGAAGGCTGCATTACTTCACAGCAGGTGGCATGATAAAGATTGCACCTGTTATCTCCTTCTTGCAGAAGTCTGCTTTGAATGGTGTGAGGTATGGGTAAAATTGGAGCCCACGTTGCCTCTTTTAGGTTAGAATAGAGTTTCTCAGCCTTGGCAACTTCAAGTCCCAGAATTTTCCAGCCAACAGTATGAAACACTGGGTTGGAGCATGATCGTACATTGCTTACTAGTAGAATTTGCTGTCATCATGTTGAGATAGCTGTTTTTAAAGGAGACTGGACAAATGCATGGAGGATTAGGCTAACAGTGGCGAATGATTTTGATGGATGTTTGCTACTTACTGAACCCTGAAATAACAGCTGCTAGGGAGCTACATTGGATGATAGTCCTCTTGTCCATGTTTAAATGTATATGGTTGGGTACTGTAGGCATGCTGGACTAATTAGGCTTTTGGTATGATCCAGCCTTTGGGCTCTGTATCACTGGATGACTTCTCTGAAGAGAATATAAGAAGCCTCTAGTCAATTCCATTTCAAACTCAGATTGAAAAGATTTTAGTAGTTCTTTGGCCAGAGGACCCTGACTCAGACTGATTATCCAAGGCCCTTTAACAGAATACTGTGGAACTCTGAGCAACAACAGAAAGGATTGTGCTAATGTGCCCTCACTGATGGCTCATGATCATGGAGAAGCAGAGGAGCATACTGTGTCCACTGAAACATCATGTGATTAGTGTGTTCTTTAATCTGGTATTCTGGAGGATGCCAGATTGGGAATTGAAGAACATAAGCATAATTCTGCTTAAGGATCATCTTAGTCCAGCCTTTTGTTTCTTTTAGGGACCAACCAGATGACTCTGGGTTTCACACAGGTAATGAACATACTACTCTCCCACCATTACCAAGAATACTATCCCCAACCAGGAGATAACAGAGTCTTCAGGCCTGATAGACCTTGGTAGACCTGCTTTCCATGGTCAGGGCTGTGTGGCTTAGCCTTCGTAGTGGGTGTTGTTTAGTCTCAGTCAAAGATGGCAGGCTGAAAGCCTTGCTCATCCTCCAACTTAACCTTTTTAGATATCATCATCCACTATTTAGCTATTATCATCTGATTGAATTCCTCTCTAAAGTAATTAACAAACACAAAATGTCAAGGAGAGTTGCTTTGCAAAATCTGTAAGGGATCAGAACATAGAGGTAAGAGTTGGAGACAAATAATTGCAGTCTTCCTGTAGTGGAACAGAGGACGACAACAGTGTCTTCCATGAACTAATCCAGTTCTCTTTTAAAGCCATCCAATTTAGTGGACATCATCCCATCTTCTGTGAAGCAGTTTACAGGTTAAGGACTCTTTACAGTTTACAGGTTTTACAGTTTTACAGTTTACAGTTTACAGGCAGTTTACAGGTTAAGGCAGAATTAGGCAACTTGCAGCTTGTGGGCTACATGGATTTGTGCCCTAGCAGCCATCTGCAGCACCCTATGACACCCCAAATGGCACCATGATTTGATCCCTGCTTGGACTTTGCGGATGTTTCAAGAGTGGGAATGTAAAGTTTTGCCTCTGAAAGATATCCTACTCCCAACATTAAGCCCCGTGAAAAACCACATAAAATAAAATAAAACCTCTATTGGGGTGTGTTAGGGTCAAAGGTGGGACAGTTCATCTCTCCCACAGGTCTTCTGCCCCCACTCCTATTTTTTTTTACCAAATTCTTTAAAAAAACAACCCTCCCCAAATCAGTTGTGGTCTTTTCTAGATGTCAGCAGATCACCAGATGATTTCCTGTAACCTTCCATAAGGTCAGTATGTGGATCCATGGCCTTGAGGAACCCACTGAAGTTGCCCAGTCCTTGCGTAAAGCGTATAATCTGGTTGCCCTGCCCCTTTTGTTCCCTGTGCTGGATGCAGATCTAGCATTTCTCAAGCTGAAGGTTGTTTCCTGATGGTCCTGTCATTGTGGCTCACTTAGGGTGGGTTTTGGGGGGTTTTTTTGGTATAATTTTATTAAGGATTTTTAAGAAAGAAGATAAAAACTAACACAAACTAATATAAAGTGAGAAAAAGAAAAGAAGAAAGAAATCAAAGAGAAAGCTAAAAATTCGAGAAAAGAAAAAAGTAAAAGAAAAACAGAAAAGAAAGAAAAAAGATACAAAGAAGTAGCTTCTGATCTTCTTTACAGCAGTTATAAGTACAATTATAAATTTACCTCTTACTCTAGGTTGAAAATAACTATCTTCTTTTTATAACCTACAGTATCATTGAAACCATAAATCATAAGTTCATTTTTTTTCTGTTTCACACAAAAAGTCTAAAAGGTGTTTCCAGTCAGCAATAAACGTAGATATTTTCTCTAATCAAAGAAGTCAATTTAATCATCTCAGCAAGTTCCATCATCTTCACCAACCATTCTTCCATTGTGGATAGTACCGAATCTTACTATCTTTGTGCCTACAATAATCTTGCTGCAGTTATCGTATACAAAACAAAGTTCCATGACTTTTTTCCACCTGTTTGTCCATCCATCCTAAAAGAAAAACCTCTGGTTTCAATTGTATATTAATCTTTAAAATCCTCTGAATCAGTGTATTGTATTTGAATCCAGAATTTTCTAGATTTTTTACATGTCCACCAAACATGATAAAATGTCCCTTCTTGTTGTTCACATTTCTAACTTAAATTTGCAGTGCCCTTATATGTTCTAGACAATTTCTCTGGTGACATATACCAGTGGTACATCCATCACAATACCATCCCTGTTCCTTTGGAGATGTCTAGTTCACCATGAATCCTCACCGGAAGCCATTGCAGTTCACTTGGTGGTGGTGGTGGTGGTGGTGGTGTAAGAAAGGCACTCTGTCTCTCATAGCCTTTTTGTGGGACATACAAGAAGTAGGCAATTGCTCACCATCCCTGGATGGTCCAACGCAATGCAACTGCAATTGATGTTACGGACCTGAGTTGCCACAAGCACCAGGGAGTAGACAGCTTTGCGACTTTGTAATCAATAGGCATTAAGAGCTTCTAAATCCTGAAAGAAAAAAACATTTGTGGCTTCCTTCTCTAAACCAGAGTAGCCAAGAAGAAATTGGTTCATCCACACCACTGAATTCCCCAGAGGCCTATAAACCCACAATGGGATGTGAAGTCATGATTCAAGCATCCTTGTAAATGCCGAGCCCTTTGTTCAGAAATAATTTGACTGCTGCTGTCCTCCAACCATACTTCCTTGCCTGCCTCTTTCACATGGATATAGTCATCCTTTATTGTGGCATTCCCCAGTCTCCACGTGTTGCGATTACAACTGGTATGCAGGCTAGGTGATTTGGGGTGTGTAACCCATCTGGAGGGCACCCTGTTGGGGAAACCTGATCTGCTGAGTTTAGTTTTTCTAAGGTCACTTCTCAACCAGCTTGGGGAAGGTGACCCAACCGAAGCATCATCTGATTAATCAGATTGGACACTCATAGGAATCCTACGGTAACCTAACGAAGTGGGCAATTTTGGAGGGGGGGGATGAGATAAGGGAGCAGGGTGGGGAGCAGATACTCAACTCCAAAACTTAGACCGGAAATGGTAGTTTCAAAAGAGCACCTTGGTCTAAAGCATTACCACCCACGCAGAAGACATATACTGTATACTACAGTAGCTCACTCTCCTTTTAGAGAATTTGACTTGCTGAAAAGGGCCTTCAGTTTGGGTGAGTTTCCTACAGGTGTTAGACAGAATTGTGGCAATTTTTAGAATGGAATATCATCTGTGGTTTGACTGGCACTTGAGTAATGCAAATTTGGTCTTGGCTGAGTGGCTTGCTGATTTAGAAGCAGATTTTTTTTTTTTTTTAAAAACCACCCAAGTTTTTCAGCTTGGTCTCTTGAACTACTGGTGAATTCCCAGCTTGGCTAAAAATGTATGAGGCAGATATAAGAGAAATTCTGTTCTGCTCCCTTGTATGCCAGATGCTTTGTTTCCTATTTATGCTGCGGGGCTCCTTCCTGAAATTATATCCTTGTGACCTGAAGCATCATAGTTGTGGGCCATTCCCATGTGGCAAAGATAGGCAACCCAGGGCCCCCTTTTTCTGGCATCCAAGGCCTCCCCAAGTCATACTTGAAATTCAAAGGTATGATCTTTGGAGCAGGTGTGTTTCTTTTCATTGTTGTTATTATTTTAAATTTATTATAGCCACCCACTCCCATAGACTCTGGGCAGCTTACAAATGCAAATACAAAACAACAAAAGCAGTTTAAAACATTCAGCACACAGACAGCCCAGACTAAAACAATCCTAAAAGTAACAGATCAGGCCAATCCAGGGGCCCCACAAACACATCAACCCCAGATCTGAGACCAAAGCCAGGTCTTACGGGCTTTTTGGAATCCCGGGCGAGAGGGTGCTGTCCATATCTCTCCATATCTCCTGGGGGACGCTGTTCTGGGGGCAGGGGCTGCGACAGAGAGGGCATGCTTCCTCAGTCCCATAGGATTACTGGGATGGGTGTGTGAGGCTTGGGCTTGTTCTTAATGAACAGCATTGGAAGATGGTGTGCAGAGGCTGCAAATGGTCCCTGATGGAGTGGTGGGCTGCCATTGGCATTTTGGGAGGTGGCTCAGGCTTGTGGGACAGAGAGGGGATGCAGAGGTAGTGTAAGTGGCCAGAGAAGATCAGAGCCCCCTCTGAGCTTTCCTGGGTGGTGGACAAGTGGTCATGTGAACACAAATTGCTGTGTTTTGTGTCCAGCACCACAGTCCGTGCCTTCTGACTCTTTAAAATAAATCCACTTCTGTTGTCAAGCTAAAAGTTAGCATTTTTGCCTGTCCTGAATTGATTAATTGAATGAACAATTAAATCCTGTGTAAGTCAGAATTAAATCTTATTGACTTCAAGGTGTAAAGCAGCTCTAACCTACTAGTTCAAGATTAATATTTGACTTATTGTTTAGTACATAAGCCGTAATTATAGCTTGAGTTCCATTATGGTAATAAAATGTGATCTGAATAATGTGTTGATCAGTCAGCTAATAAATCAGTGTGTCCTTAATCCTCAACTGTAGTTGTTAGAGCTATCTTTTATTGATTGATCAATGTAATGGTACAATCCTATGTACAACTCAGCAGAAGTTGGTCCTATTGAATTTAATAGAACTTACTTTCTGTTTGCATTTGATTACAACTTGAAAGGATATCAGGGAGTGGTCATCTGATGCATTTCAGATGCTCTGGACTACAATTATGTACAATTATGTCCTGTTTGGTGCCTGGAGGCTGTGGGGATCTGGATGGGGAACAACAGGCTTCAACTGAACCCTGGCAAGACTGAGTGGCTTTGGGTTTTAGGTACTTCTGCTTCTGGGATTTTACCATCTCTGGTACTGGGTGGGGTTGCACTGCCCCAAACATACCCAGTTTGCAGTCTGGGGGTCTTTTTGGACTCATGACTCCTGCTCGAAGAGCAGGTGGCAGTTGTGGCCAGGAGGGCCTTTGCGCAACTTTGTGTTGTGCACCATTTGTGCCTGTTCCTGGATCATGAGGCTCTACTCACAGTTACTCATGCCCTGATCATCTCCCAAATAGACTACTGTAATGCGCTCTACCCAGGGCTGCCCTTGAAGAGTATCTGGAAGCTTCAGCTGGTGCAAAATGCAATGGCACGGGCAGTTATAGGTGTTCCTAGAAGGACACGTGTTACACCTTTGCTCCGTGGGCTGCACTGGTTGCCCATTTGCTTCCAGGTAGTGCTGATTTTGACCTTTAAAGCCCTACATGGTGTGGGGCTGGGTTATCTGAGAGACTACCTCTCCCCAGTCTGTCACATCAGATCCAGCAGGAGGTCCCGTCTGCTAAGGAGTTCCATCTTATGGGACCCAGAAGACAAGCCTTTTCTGCTGTGGAGCCCACCCTCTGGAACATTATCCCCCTTGAGGTGAGGTTACCCCAACTTTTATGGCCTTTCAGAAAGCCCTCAAAATGTGTTTTTTTTCATCAGGCCTGCAGATGAAAACCTCCCCTGACAGCAGACAGCTCGCACATTGGTTGCACCATGTATGACATCTTAAGTAACCTTCTCATAATCTGTTTTTACTTATGTTGATTATTTCATTGTTTTAATTGGTTTTTATAGTTGGTTTTTTTAGTAGTTGGTTTTATTGTATGCTGCCTAGAGTCACCTTGTGTGAGATGAGTGGCCATATAAATTTGATAAATAAATAAATTACCATCAGCCTAGTGAGCATCATAAGTGAACAGGGCTCAAATAATCAACAATAATCCAAAATATCAGGTGAGCACCAAATCGTCTACCTTGGCTCCTTGGCTCCTCTGCTTGTCTTTGTTGTTATAACTAAACATACACTTAAATAAAGCCAGCCAATAAATTAAGAATAGCTCTGGGCCAAAGTATTAATGTTCTCCTGGCAGTTTTGGGATGGGTTGGAAAGATGGCACTAAAAGGAAGCCAATATTCTGGGTTCAGGGGGAAAATAAAATAACCAATTTTCAGTTGGGTGTGGAGCTTATTAGTATAACATGAAGCAAGCAATACAGCAGCCTATCACTCCCCCCACCCCACCTCTCTCTCCTGAGCCTGCCTGGAAGCAGTGCATCAACTCTGTGAAGACGGCAATAGTTGGTGTGATGACTGGGTGGTGAAACTGCTAATCAAAGCATGGCAACCCAAGGTACCTCCTGCCAGTTTCTATTCCAGAAGGAGGGGGAACATAGGGAGAGAAGGATTTGGGAGGTGGGAGTGGAAGGATGGGTCTGGAGGAGGCTCAGAGACCTAGCCTAGGAAAACTTCCATCTGTCTAAGGGTCAGGATTATTACTGCAGGAATATCCTTGTTTAATGACCACTCGTTCAGTGACCATTCAAACTTATGATGGTGCTGAATGAGTGGTAGTTATGACCGGTCCTTGAAGTTCCGGCTGTCCCAGTGTCCCTGCAGTCAGTGATCGCGATCCAGACACTCGGCAACCAGCCCAGATTTCCGACCATCGCCGGGTCACGTGATCACCATTTGTGACCTTCAGGGTTGGCTTCCTGCAAACAAAGTCTGTAACCTTAGAAATAAAAGGAATAAGGGAGAAAAGCAAAAGAATTTCTAAACCAGAAAAGTTTTTTGTGGTGGCAGCAAAATGAACAGAACCCTTAGAAGAAATAAAAACAACAACAACAATAATAATAATAAAAAATCAAACTTGTATGCCGCCTGACTCTCAACAGAATTCATTGGATTTTGCTTTTATTTGGAGGGACAAAAACATAAAAAAAATAACAACAGAATGGCTCGTAATTGTGGCTCCATTTCTCTGTGAGCGTTTAAATTAAAAATTAAAAGATGGAGTTGAAATATTGGGTTGATGCAGAAATTCATTTGTGTTGTAGTCAAGAGGTGTTCACAGGATCTACCCCTTTTGTATGTGTGTGTGATGTCCCAATGCATGTATAAAAGGGGCTTTATCACACCGGTGCAATACTGCTTTAGTCACTCCCCCCAAAACACACAAACAGGCATGCATTAATGAGGAGTATGCAAAAAATGTATTTATCAGGGGAAACACAAAATGCCTTGAGAAAAAATGCTTGCAAACAGTGTTCAAGTTCAGAACATTATGTACAAAACTTAGTACTTTAGGAGAAATGCATATGAAAATGCAAACCAAGGCTTGTGCTGAATTCTTTTTGCTGAATTTGCAAACAGAGGTAGAAATGGGCCCAAAGTGGGAAAATGAGAAACTGAGTGAAACTGAAATTGACAGATTTGTGTATAATACTCTCCACCCCTTCATTTTAGCAAGCAACCTTCCTGCCCCATTGAAAATTATTGACACTGGGTAAGTTCATGCTGAAAGTTGCCAGGTTGTATCTTCTTCCACTTGCAAACACACACAAACACGTTATTTCAGATTTTAGTCAAGCTGTGATGAAGGCTTCCTGGGTGGGTGGCAGAATTCTTCTGGGGCTAATCTCTCTTCAAAGCCAGCTTTATTGTGTGCTTAGCAGTCATGCAACCTAGATGTCAACTGATATTTTTGTCCACAGGCAGCAGGAAGGCTAAAATTAGTATACAAGCAATTTATGGAAGTATGATTCATTTCTGATGTATATGCATAAATGGGCTCTACTGGAGAGATCCTCTGTATTTAAATTGTATGCAGAAAGTCAATTTGATATATAGAAATCAGAGGGGGGATCCCATAGATTCTGGGCAGCTTATAAATGCAAATACAAATCAATAAAAGCAGTTTAAAACATTTCAAAGACCAGGGCAATGTTCAGTTCTTCTCAGTTTTTCATGTTTGCAAGTATGCTAACTTTGCTTCATTGAACTTGAGAATATTTTTTTAAAATTTGCACCACTATTGGTATGTATCTTGAGACACATTTCTGCAAATGTATAGATTTTTGTTTGCAGTTCTGCATAGTATAAACTGTTTTTGAACATTGCATCCCCTAATACAGTGCGCTTTTGTACATTATGTTTGCAAAGAGATACAATTTTGTACAGACCCTTCCCTAATAGACACTTTTGTGGTTGGTGGTGAATTGTATTAGAAAGTTTGGAGAAGTGTGGATTTTGAATGTGAACTAGATTTTGGGTATTGAAAAAGCTACATTAATACATTTAACTGGATTTCTCCTGTATCTGATTCCTGACCCTCCTCTCAATGCACCAGCTGATAACTCATTTTATCCAGCAGTGCAGGACTGAAGTTTAGGCTCCTGAAAAACTTGTCTGAGTTAGAAATTCAAATATCTAGCATTTTGGAAATGTGGATGCAAATCTTTTTTGAAAAATGCCTGTGTGAACACTCACAGATTTCCACCCATTTCCTGCTGTTGTGCTTGCTTCCTTCTGATGCATGGTGAATGTAGCCAACCAGCAATGTCATAATACAATAGGGCTGACATCATGGTATACAGTAGCCAGTTCGGTTGGTCTGTTCAACAGTGTCATAGCAGGCAGGTGAAGTCAGGGTAGAGAGAACCTGCAAAAGAAGACTTTAAGCACAATGGGAAACACTCTAAAAAAATCAGATGGTTTCATTTCTCTCTTGATATGTAAGCCAGTGTTCTTTTTTGCTAGTGTACTATTTTTTATGTCTATATGCTTTTTATTAAAACTTAAAAAAAAAGATAAAAACTAATACAAACTAATATAAAGTAAAGAAGAAAACAGAAAAAGCAAGCAAGCAAAGAGAAAGCAAAAAGTGCAAGAAAAGGAAAAAAGTTAAAGAAAAATAGGAAGGAAAGAAAAAAGATACAAAAAGTGGCTTCCGATATTCTTCATAGCAGTTATATTTTAATCTCTCTCTCTAAAGTTACATAATAATACTCTTCTTTCTATAAGCTATCCTGTCTAATCATCAAAACCATAAATCACAAGTTCATTTTTTTTCATTTTTATGCAAAATGTCCATAAGAGGTTTCCAGTCCCCAATAAATGTAGATAGTGTCTTTTCTCTAGTCAAAGAAGTTAGCTTATCCATCTCAGTAAGATCTGCCAACTTCACCAATTATTCCTCCATAGTAGGTAGTGTCGAATTGTTTTGTTAGTGTACTATGCAGAAAAAGTAGGACGGGAGGTGGGGAAAGATTTTAATATATTTAATTGACTAACCTAATTATGCAGGATTCTTTTCCTATTATCACAAATGAGTAAAGAGGCTTCAACAGCCAGTTCTGAGTCAATTATTTTGTTAGTCTCTCCCTTCCTAGAGCCTGTTTGCGAAGCTAATTCAGCTTATAGTAATGCCGGCAATCATTAAAGATCAATAACAAAATCATTAGTAGTGTGACGCTCTTTTTTGGATGGGCGGATCGACAGATATGCCACTTAATCCGGCCATAAAATCAGCACCATGAGCTCATTTTAATGGGTGTCAGCAAGATTGATTGGCAGAGGTCTAGGGGTTAGAGCAGAAATGTACTAGGCTGGCCACTAATGTACTTGAAGCTCTTTGGAGCACTTTGAGGCAGGTTAAACAGAAAATGCCGTGCAAACCGCACAAAATCTCATTTTGCATCAGACAGTTTAAGAAGACCTTCAGATCCGACAGCAGAACAGGGCATCAGAATAATGGAGAGGTTTTACTTAGTTAAAGCAAAAACAAGAAATGAAGTTAATGTAGTCTGGTGCTGTGAATGAATGAATGAATGAATGAATGAATGAATGAATGAATGGATCTCCAGAAGATGCTACGAATGTCTTTCGAGGAGGGACTGATCTTTGGCAGGAGCAAATATAAGTCAGAATCATCAGGGGCATTTGCATTTGCTGAAGCCAAAGATCAGTCCCTTCATCCAAAATGTCAGGATGGCAGGCGTGGTCATGTCTTTGAACGCATGTAAAAAAGGGGCAGGGCTTGGATGACAGGGTCACACCTACCATTTTGACTTTTTGGAGCCCTCCTGAGCACACTCCTGGGTTTAAACCCTAGAAACATCCCAAAGTTGCTGGTAAATCGGGTTTTTTTTTCCTAATGAGATAGAGGGAGATATTGATGAAATGCATAACTGGTGAGTAACCGTATTAACTGTATTTTAATTAAAATTTTAAAAGAATGAGCTGAAGCCAATTTAATTTTTGTCCTGGGCAAATCCACAACTTTCAGAGTTGCAGCTAGATGTGGAGGCCACACCCATGTGAATGGGGTGGCAGAGCTCTGTAGAGTAGGGAGACCTCATTCTCACATTTCCCAGATGTCCAAGGTACTGCAGATCTTCTCCATTAAGACAGGGAGATTGGGGCTGGGAATGATGTGGCTAGGTCATGTTTTCCATCTCCTTGCCTTTGGACTCTTGAAAGGAGCAAATATTCTTCTAGCCAAAGGTCCCAAAGGCCACCTGTTGAGTAAAATGTCCTTTGTTAAGCTTGACTCCTAATACCCTCATGGACACGTCCTTGCAGATTTCCTGGCAACAATAGACAGGTGATTTGCTGTTGCCTTCTTCTACAGTATTGTTTCAACTTTCCAGCTCCAGCATTTTCTGGTGGCCTCCCATCCAAGTATGAACCACATTAGTCCCCACATAGTTTCTTGAACTCAGCCAAGGCCAGTTATAGGCTGCTATTGTATAATGACAAGTAACCTCAGCAGGTGGGTTCCAGGTTAAGGTGGCTGTCAAAAGATTTCCAGGTGAATACTAGAAGCCCTGATACAAATGGTCATCTGATGGCTTCCCTGTTAATGACCCAGCTCCTGAACACATTTTTGTAAGTGCCTCTCCTGTAATTAGAGATTTTGGTTTGGCGCATCCTTGGCTAAGACATCTCTCCAAAGCTTTACAAGCTTCTGAGGTTAAGTGGCTGAAGAGGCCACAACGATTCAATAAATTAAAAAACAACAACAGCAGAGGCCCAGAGTTTTATCTAACAAGACTTGCATCTTCATTTAATCCTGACGGCCGCTGGATTAAGTGGAGAAGTCTCAGTATTGACGAGGGGAAATTGTGGTGATACTATAAAACACACACTAGAGCAATTAGCGGGCAGTGATCCTGGCCAATGCTGGTTTAATTCTGTGGTCATTCCCATCTAATGAAAACCCCACACGAGAGAAAGACACAGAGGCTGTGACCTCTTCATACTTGACGCTGGCCACACATGCACCACAGTGGTATTGAGAGTGATTTGAGGCATTGAGGGAAAATTACTTATTGTAGAAGAGTGAGCTGATGAAACTGGGGGGGGAGGAGGAGGAGGTGGAGGAGAAGGTGGTGGTGGTGGAGGAGGAGGACTCCTGACCAAATTGATGATGCCATCCCTGTACTTGTCATGGTTAAATTATTGCAATGGGCCATCCCTTTCCCCTGACCCTGTAGCTGTTCTCTTAATAACCTCCCTTCTCTTCCTTCTGGACAGGCACTGAAGAACTGAGGGTGGTTTGCACATCTGGGCCACTAGAGGGCAGTTTTCTACATTCAATTGAAAGTCTGGCATGGTTGCTCCATGACTCTCTTCAGAGAAATTCTGGAAATATTTGAAGAACCAGAATGTTGGAAGAATGCGGTCTTTGTAAATTCCAACATAAACTGACATGATCTGTGCTGCCCCAAATTAATACGTGGATCAGACCTTCCCTGTCTCTCAAAGTCTTGTGTTTTCCCAAAATGCCAGTATAGCTCTTGGTTCCTCAGATACATTTGAAAATGTATGAATGCATGAATTTGAAAACAAATGCATTAATTTTTAGAGTTCTCATCTCCAAAAATGTCTGAAAAGAGATTTGCAGCAGTCTTGAGAGAATGCGTGCTTGGGAAGATATTTTTAAGAGGAAATGAGTTTAGAAATAACATTTAAATGCATGTTTTCATTCCCATGTTTTCATTCCCATTTCTCTTTTTTAAATTGAAGGCTAGCGTAGACTTAGGGTGGACATAATTGAAAATGAGAGTTAGTGTGGCATAGTGGTGAAGGTGCTGGAGTGAGGAGATCCTGATTAAAGTCAACTCTCAGCCACAGAAACTCACTGGAAGACTTGGGCCTGCCACTCTTTCTCAGCCTCTTCCCCTAGACAGGGAAGTTAAAGAACATTTACCAATCAACTTGCACTGGACCAGTGTGATGGATTACGGTCCATAACCTTCAATGCAGAGCCCTCATCCTGGATTGATTCAGACTGATAATGATGGTAGATGAAAATGGCTCATGACCAGACAGACTGGTTCAATCAATCCTAATTAGATTGTGGTAAAAGACTGAATGTATCTACACCATTTCAATGGCCACTGTCAAGAACATTAAAGGGACAACAGATAGGTCCAGGATTTGTCCAGGAACATTCTGCATATCCCCACTTTAAGAACAATAACACCCATCCAGATATATCTGTTTCAGTTCCCAGAATTCCTCAGCCATCATGGCCTTCGCTAAGAATTCTGGGAGCTGAAGTCCACACATTTGAAGAATGTGTCAGTTTGGTCTAGACCATATTCGTGGAGATAATTGATCAGATGGTGTTGTATCTCACATGCCTGATCCTACTTAGTTTTTGAGCCCAGAGAAGTTAGCTTATCATCTGCTGGAAAAGTACTTTAAATGAGACAACCCATTAGGAAAAAAAAATCTGACCCTGTGATCGAATCTATGCATTTAGTAATCTATGCATTTAGTACATGGTGCAAGGAAGGAGCAGAATGTAATAAAGAACACTTGAAAACACACATGTGCTTTCTCTCTCTCTCTCTCTCTCTCTCAGCTTTCCCAACAAAGTGGAGGATAGTCTAAATAATTGGACTGCGTAATCATTTAGAACTGGACACATTAATAGTTGTGGGCGCGTTATCAAGAAGTTGTGGAGGTTGTTCTCTGAGTTGGGGCAAGTTTGCTTTATGACAGTTGTTCATACCTTTCTCCAAAGCACTTAGGAATGAAGTTGGATGAAGACGCTAAGAACCAATTGCTGTTTGAAATGCCCAGCAATTTCTACTTTGACGGAATGGAGCTTAAAGAGAAAGTTCCTTAGAGAAAAAGAACTACTTTGGCCTGAGCTCTGTGTGTGTGTGTAAGTGCATTTGAATACATGACCGATTTTTCTCATTGGAGCACTGTTGGTTTTCAGGTCAAAGCTTCTGCTGAAAATGTAGTAGCCACCCATTTTTATATTGGGCTTTCCAGTAACCACGTTATGCATTAGTCTACAGCAAGCCAATGATTATTTCCTGTAAAATCTCTTTGCTCCGACCACAAACCATTGCTCCAGCATGATCCTTTGCCTGCAGGTTTTTGCCAGCATGATATCAAAATAGAAATCATCCAGGACAGGCTAGCTTCAGCTACAGGAGCTACCTTCCCTCCCCCAGGTGTACACCCCCCACCACAAACCTTTCTTGACTGTACATTAGTAGATAGGCTGTTTGTTGATGATACTGGAGGTTGTGAAGTTTGCTGTTTGCAATGAGCTTTGTGGCCATTCATAAAAAGTCCTCCCACCCACAAAGTTCACAGTCACCGGTTATTCACGTGGCATAGATCCACAGATTTTAGGGCTTGTCACTCAGTTTAGGGACTCTTTGTTAGTTGGTTTTATGAAGGGTTGTAGATTCACTGATTTGCATGTCTTTGCAGATGAGGAAAGAACACCTTGAATAACTAGAAGAAAAAGAAATATGGAGCCACAACCATTTTTAACATATCTGTGATGCCAGCTTTGTGAGTGAAAGCTATAGAACTAGAAGGTTGTTTGGGGCATAGAATTATGAGTTATGAGTTACAGCTTCCAGCTTTCATCTAGATGGGTAAGTGGACATCTCTAGAGCCTGTCTACTGAGGCCAGAAAGCCACAAAGCTTTTCCAGAAGTTACCATCCAACACTGATTGGTAATGTGACAGAAAGGGAAAGCTATGAAATACAAGGGGCTTGATTGCATTTATTTATACTGAAGTTCACTTTAGTTTAATTACATGAAATTAAATTCAGTTTCATTCCTAGGCTGGTTTAGTTTCAAAGTGCAGTCTTTGAACCATCACAGAAAGACCAAATGTGGTTCTCTTAATTTCTAGGGATCTACTGCAGCTTTGCGCTGGTTTGCATAGATAAAGGATTGCGATGAAGGCATACCAGTAAGTTGGCACTAGGATTTTGGCAAACATAGGAAAATGGCATTTTGCTCTCCTTTTGTGCAGAACCAGGAGGGACGTGTTTGGGGGCATGAACTGAGAGGCTGGATGAGACACTCAGTGACTGGCCAGCAAGCGAGCGCTGAGGGCTGGCAGTTTTGGGGCTTTGCTGTTGACCAGAAAGAGTAACAGATGAAACGCTAATTTAGACTCACCAATGTATACAAATTCCTCCATTCAGTGTCCAAATGCCTGACTAGCTCTAAATATAATAAAAGCAGTCCTGAACCACTTTAAACTACATTTTAAAACTACATTTAGGAGGGATGAGTGGTGCAAAGACCAATCGTCCTAAAGAGATTTTGGCTTCTCTTCTTATTTGATGCACTTCCAGCTACCCTTTAGAAGAAGTTTAGAACTTGGAACAAGTATCTAAGCTCGTTTTCTCCTGCATTGTATCTTTGAGATTGGAAACCTGAGGGCAGGCATTGCCTTGTTATTGACAATTGTTTTGTTTTGTTATTGTTTTGAGAATGCAAGACATTCTCAAAAGCTTTTTGGCTAAAGATGACATCCTTCCCACAAAACGATAGCATTGTTTGCCTTAAGGTACCACAAGCCTCTTTGTTGTTTTTGCTGCAACAGATTAATGCAGTGGCACTCCTCAAATTTATACTGATTTAAATTCTGGGGTTTTCTTCCCTCTGCGAATCTAGGTCATTTGTATCACAACCCCCGAGCCTGTGGTCTTGAGGTGAATTTTTACAAACCCCAAGCCTCAACTGAGAGGGTCTGGATGGAGCCTGGTGCTTTGAAGCTTGTATATCACTGGTTGGAAAGGGTGCCTGGTACGCTGCGTAAATATGATGGGTTTGTCCACAGAGAAAAGCTCTGTGGCTTCCAGAGGGTGGAGCAGGTTGAGCTGTGGCTTGTTGTCCTGAAATGAACAAAGATCGATGTGACGTGCATGCAATGAACTGTTCATTATGGACTGGACCATATTTTGTGGCCAGGGAGCCATACTTTAAAAAACTGGTCTCCAAAGGGGATTTGAGGAAGATCTTAAGGTGCTTATTTTGCCCCTTAATCTCCTGGCTCTTGCCACAATGAAAAACAATTCTGAGCCCCAAATACTCTGGGTGCGGTGAGACCCTAAAATGGCTGCTTGGGGGTGGCACATTTGCTATAGTTTATGGGATGGCTATCCCTGATGTACACAGTAGGGTGTAAAGACCGCGTGCCTTGCTTCTTGGGCCGGTTCCAGGCCAGGGAAGGCTCCAGGTCAAGCGCCTTCTAGTGGACCACTGTGAAGGGTAACGGCTATCTTCTGAGAGGGTGAAGTGCATGGAAGTGCTTGAGATAAATCTGAATTAGGTAACATGAATTAGAATTGCAGTCTTAGTTGACCCATGAAATCCTGCTCTGGAGTGTTAGGAATGCCCAGAAAATGTTGAAAATGGTGCTGAGGGATGAAGGAGAAAGAAGGAATGAAGAAAGAAATCCTTCTTTTCCAGATCAGAGATCTCAAACTTAAATCACCACAGGGGTGTCTGCAGGATATGGTCAAAAAAGTCAAGATGGCAGCCCCAATGGTGCAACTGAAGCTCTGGCTATTTTTTATGTGCATCTCACAGCTGCCATCTTGACTTTTTCGACCATATCCTGCAGACGCCCCTGAATCACCACAAGTGGCATATGAGGGCTATTTCTTTAGTCCAAGGGCCGTATCACTGACTATTCACATGGAGGGACAGATCAGAAAAGACAAGATGGCACCTGCGATTGTGCCGTTGAGCCAGTGTCTCCTGCAAAAGAGGTGGGACTTGGGTCACATGGCTGCAACAGCCCTTTTGACATTTCTGAACCCACCATGGATGCCCCATATCAAGAGAACACCATGTGTAAATGCTGAGAGTTGCATACTTCTGTCCTTTTGTTTCTGAACATGCAATATTTACGACAGTAGGGGATAAACACAAGCAAACCTACACAAAACAAATCCCTGAAAACCAAGAGTTCAAAATTATAATAATTTTTTTAAAAAGTCACAAATACCAATGAAGACATATGTGCCACACAATACTCTAGACCAGTGTTTCTCAACCTTGGCTGCTTTAAGATGTGTGGACTTCAACTCCCAGAATTCCCCAGCCAGCATGTTGAGAAACACTGGTCTAGACCCAAAGCATGCTGGCTGGGGAATTTTGGGAGTGGAAGCCCGCGCATCTTAAAGCGGCCAAGGTTGAGAAACACTGCTCTGGACCCAAAGCCTACTGAGTTAAAATCCTTGTGAGGGTCTTCCTGAATGCGAGAACGGGGGCCCACCGAACCTCTGCGGGGAGTATTCCTTAAGCTGGCTTCACAAAATGGCGCAAGGACCTAATTTGTGGCATTTGCACGATGCTGTCTTAATGCTCATGTCACTTCCCTCTGTGGTCCCCCCCTGCAGAAACTCACGACCGCAGCATTTTCATGCGAGCAAAAGGAAGCCACCCGGCCCCTGCCTCGGCTCTGCTATGGGGAGGATCCGGGTGGCCTCAGCGCCTGCCCCCCCGGCCCGTCTCGGCCTCCCCCTCAGCATCCTGTCTCCCAGGCTGGCTGCTGCGACATTGTGCAGGAGGAGCAGGTGCACAGAAACCACCCGAGGACCATCCCAACCCTGATGACTTCCACACTCACGTAAACTTCTCCTTTCTGAGGCAGAAAAAAAAAAAAGGAGATGTGGTGGCCTTTGAGAAACTGGCCTTGCGTGCAGCGGCTGAGCGAGCCGCCTTCGCTGTCTGGTGGCGGCTCTTCCCTTTGCTATTTTTTCATTTAAATGATTTGTTAAGAAAAATACCGGAAACTACTTTTGTCATGTCTGTGGTTGCAGAGTAAATAATACGATTCATTTTTTCTGGGGATGAGATGGTAGAATTTCCCAAGGCAGCAGGTTGTGAACCTAGGACTGCCTCTTGGAGGCCTTCCAAATCCACAGAGAGAAGGGGGCAAAGAAGTCAAGATGGCAGCTGCGATTGGGCAGGTGAAGCCTCAGCTGTAAAAAAAGGGATGGCCCTTGGATTGTGTGCTTACAGACTATCCGGGGGCACGTAGGCTTTTCTTGTTTTTGTGACTTTTTTGCATGACAAAAGGTGTTCACTTTGTATTGGTTTGCTCATGTTTGCTACCTACAGTTGTGAATATCAAGGTGACTCCCCTTCACAGATGCCTCTGCTGCTCACAAAACATCTGTTCACCAGAAGACCTCTTGGCAAATGTGCCTTTTTCCTTCTAGTCCTATAGACGCTCTCTCTACTATTGCAAGTTTCCTTTGAGCAAACAAAGACCTTTGCAGACAAAGCTCTGAGCTACAGCTGTGCCCCGTTTTCATTTTTGATGAATGAAACTCTGAAGCAGTGTTTCTCCAACTTGGCAACTTTAAGAGGTGTGGACTTCAACTCCCAGAATTCCCCAACCAGCATGGTTGGCTGCGGAATTCTGGGAGTTGAAGTCCACACCTCTTAGAGTTGCCAAGTTGGAGAAACACTGCTCTAAAGGGTGTGAAATAGGTCCCAGTTAGGCCATCGAAACTCACTTAATACTGGAGGCTGGTTTTTGCCTGACAGTTTGTCATTTAATGAAACTGATGAAGTGGAAACCTACCTTTCGACTAGTCTTCCATTTGCAAGATAACTTCACTAGAGCTGCCAGAACTGGTCTGCAAAAGTCCAGAAGCTCACTAGAAGACATCAAAGAGATATAGATAAGTCTTCCTGCCGATCTTGCCCTAATTTTAGCAACTGTAGCTGAAACGGTGGGTGCAAATAACTCTGGTGTGTTGCCTTAATATATTGAATCCATTAGGCACCCTAGCATTATGACCTTTGTCCTGGCAAGCATCAACTTTGCAGGACCTCAGCTGGAGAGGGTTCCTCTAGCCTGGTCACCTCAGATCCATTTCAGTGGAGACATCAGTGACTGGATGTAAATATGCTGTTGACCAATTATCGAATGCCAGGGATGAAGTTTAGAGCTGAGCAACCATGGCCTTGAGAATCTTCACCACTATGAACAAAATGATCCAAATTGCCAAATTTCACCAACTTGATTTTGCAGTGGATTGGGAGGGATTTAAAGTTGGAAATAGAAGCATTTACCTGCTGGCGGTCTCACCTTTTTATTTCTATCTATTATTTGTAAAAAAATGGCTATTTTCCTACCAAATGTTGGTGGTGTGATATTGGATTATGGAGGTTGCCCAGGGTAAGAAGCTCTTGGGTCTTGGGTCACATTTTTAGAACAAATGCAGCCCGTCTGCTTTCAACATAGATTTTTCTAGAGATGGCAAATGCCATTCCGGGTAGCATTCCCCTCCCCGCAAACTGCTGCCAAAGTCCCAGACTCACTCACTCTCCTTAGAATGTCGGGGGGGGGGGGGCAATATTGACATTAGCAATGTTTTGCAGACCATCTTGATTATGTTGGAAGGATCCCAGGCTTCTGAGCATCCCTGCATGAATTTTTGCTGCATCCTTAGGTTCTGTTAAGTTTTGGAACAGGTGGATAGAGTAGGCAGAAACTATTATGTTTAATAGAGGAAGGCTTTCAGTTCAGTAGCTGATCACCTGCTGAATACCGGAAAGTCCGGATCTGGACTTCAGTGCCTTATTGGAAAAGAAAAATGAAGGCCCCTTGAGATAGATTGTTAAGACATTAGTTTGTTTTTAATTACAAAATGACATGTACTTTGTGCCAGTAATAATCTTTTTTGACAGTTTCTGAAGTGGAACTCGGAAGGGTAAGGTGGAAAGAGTACTTGTTTATTGCATTTATAGGCTGCCCAACACTATTGTGATTCTGGGCAATTTTGAAAAGGAAATATTCCATAATATGTTAAAGTCAACAAGAGTACAAATTGTGCAGAACCTCTTTAACGCAAACTGAAGAAAGAATATTGAGGAAGGTTTGGATGATGATCTTCAGTTTCCTGGAAGTCAGCATTACTATTCTTAGAAAAGTCAAGACAGTTGACCGAGTCTTCATTTAGAAATTTGTCTGTATTAATCTGGGGTTTTAAAGGGATAAGAAATTTTTTTTTAAATCTGTAGAGTCCTTGAGGTTCTCTGAGCTTGATTGTTTTCTTGCAAACATCTCATTACCCAGCTAGGTAACCTCTTCAGTGCTATAAAATCTGTATTATTTGTCTCAAATCCATCTTTTTAAAGAACTTCATAATGTTTCCTCTTAGTCAGCTCTGAACTGATGCTCCATTTTCTTCCTTCATTTGTTCTTCAGCCCCCAGCAAAATGGCTGAATTCATGCAACATGCTAGAATGAAGGACAGTAGTTTGTGGTTCCATGTGTGGTAGGAACCTCTCCTTAGCATGCTTTGTGACCCATATTATTAAGTCATAATCTGGTTGACTAGCTTGGCCAGAGTGTGGTATGTGAACAGAGCAATTGTGTTTTTGTTAACCTAGATTTGCGCTTTAGTTTGTTCAGTGAACCCAGTTGTCCTCAACAAAAGCTTATGTCATGTAAACTGCCCCCAGACTGCCATCCATTTTTTTTTTTTTACCATGAAAGTTTAATCTTTTAGGACTTTTGGTGTTAGGAAAAACCCTTGCCTGAGATACTGGGTAGCCCACCAGTCCAATACAGTGCAAAATAACTAAAGCCACTGGGTTTGTTTTCTCCAACACTGCTTCCTTTTGAGTGGGAGTGGGCATGGGCTGGGATGAGTTAATGATAAAAAGAATGCACTCTGGATGGGTGCAAGATATCCTGGAATGAGGTAGTAAGTAGTGCCATGGAGTTCTTGTCAAGTGAAGCTTGCCCACGTAATGGGTCAATTTCTCTCAAAGCTTCTTTCTGACTGTCCTCTCTAACCAGGGTATTCCAACTGTTTCTAAGAGGCCCTTGTGCCTGCTGTGTCCTTCAAGGTGAGCACTGGGACAGCTCTTCTGGTTCTCTCTCAATCTCCCCTCCCCTCGTCTCCCCAACTCAGAGTATGACTCACCCACTCAGTTTGAGAAACCGCATGTCTGCAGAAGTTTCCCACGGTCAATGCTTGAAATAGCTGCTACTGAAAGATGGGGACCATGCATTTGCTCACTAATTCGCTTGTCACATTGTTCCTCCCTCACCCCCACCCCTTCTATTCTTTGCTTACTTCCCCACCTACTCTTTCGCTGTGAAGTGATGAAATCTGGTGATCACACTGGATGGAGAAGTGTGAAATTTGGAGGGTTTTTCAGTAGGAAAAACATGGCTTTTTCTCAGAACAACATCTGGAGAAGATGAGCCAGTGACTCCCAGTCTATGAAGTCTTCCTCTTTGGCCCAAAGATAGATGACTAGTGTTTCAGCCAGCTGACCAACTATCCTGAAAAATCTTTTCTGCTCGACTGCCTTGGACAGCCCTCATTCGTCAGTGGGCATAAGGAAAGTCTTGCTTGCCCCGTCCTGCCCTGACCTGTAGAACAAGCCATCATGATGAATCTCAATGCCAACCTCTACAAAACAATGGTTCCCAATAGATCTCAAATGAAAAATGCTTTAGCCAAAGATTTTTGGGGGTGGGGGTAGGAATCTACCAGTATCACTTTGCCCATTAAAACTTCAAAACTTGTTGCGTCTGTTTCATGTGGGTTTCACAGGTTACAATTTTTTGAAAACGTTTAAATTGGGATCAAAGGCCTATGGAGAGAAATGTATAAACTTTTTCCCTTAATTGTTGGGGTCACAGAGTCCTTTGTCCTAAACACACCATTTCTGAGAACAGAGCAATATGTGAAGTTCTAACTAAGATCAATATTACACAGTCTGATCAATGAAAGCAAGTGTATATGTGTGTTTCCTGACCAAACAAGCAGAGATATTGATAGACTTTTTCCTAGTGGTTTCAATGCAATTTGTTTTTCATGCAGATTCCCTTTAAAAAAAAGTGTTAACAAACTTTAATTAAAATACATTTTAAAAATCAGGAAGCTATGGGTAACAAGTGTCAGATTCCAGCATAATCTTTATTTCTAAGAATAAAGGTGAAGGTCCCATTGACGCTCAGAGGACTACCAGATCTGAGTTTTCTGTATCTCTTTGCGCCCATCTAGTGCTGAGTGGATTTTTCCAGCATAGATCTCGGGGCCGTGGGCATTCCTAGAAATAAAAATGGAGAGAGAGGCTGCAGGTTGTTGCTTAGTTTGAAAGTATCTCCATCTGCCAGGATAAAAAATGAAAATGAGTATCCTGTAGAAGTAGATGAGAGGGAAGGGAAGGGAAGGGAAGGGAAGGGAAGGGAAGGGAAGGGAAGGGAAGGGAAGGGAAGGGAAGGGGGGAAGGTTTTCAATATCCTTCTAGTAAATTGATATTTTGTGACTGGCCACCCCCAACAGAGCAACCAAGTACCTTTGTACTGTAGCAGCCATTTTTGGGAGTGATGCCGCATGCTTTCAAATTCCACAATATGCCCAGTAGCTTTAAATGGTTGGGGATCTTCTGGAGTAGTCAATATATCTAGATATCTGGGAGGTGTAGATCAAAGAGAAATGAGTTGCATGCTATTTTTTTCTTGAGGGATTGAGAAAAAAGCAAGAAAATGCAGCTGAGAAGATTGCAAACTCTTACAGAAGAAGCCCTTTTGAAGTAGCCTGCAGCCTTCCCAGTTGCATTGTACTAAACCAGTGTTTCTCAACCTTGGCAACTTTAGTTGTTCACCTTGGGAAGAAAAGGTTTAAGAAACAGGAGCTGATGGTACCCCAGTCATAGTCCCCAAACATTTAGCAGTGTTTCTCGACCTTGGAAACTTTAAGATGAGTGGATTTCAACTCCCAGAATTCCTCAGCCACCCTGGCTGTTCCCTAGAGCAGGGTTTCTCAGCCTTGGTAGCTTTAAGATGGGTGGGCTTCAACTCCCAGAATTCTGGGAGTTGAAGTCCACTCATCTTAAAGTTGCCAAGGTCGAGAAACACTGCAAAACATTTGGGGACTATGATTGGTGTACCATCAGCTTCTGTTTCTTAAGCCTTTTCTTCCCAAGGTGAATAATAGCAAATGGCTTGCAGGAAGAGAAAGCAGACTCTTATCTCTGAGAAGCTATGAAAAAGAGGACTTCTGCTTTCATGCATCAGAAACATGTGATAAGATCTGAAATACTTTGAGGTCCAGGGTTGCAGTTCACCATGCCACATAATCCTCGTTGGATATGTGTGGTTCAGTGGGCCATAATTTTTCAAGGGTGCAAGTAATAAGTACTGTTCAAGTTCAGAGGCACACATCTTTGAATATAACTCACCATATTCCTGGCACTCAGCTGTAGGATTTGTTCTTAATCCTGAGGAGTCCAGGCCTCAGTTAAACCTCATGTGCCACTTTGGGGGAAATCCAGGTCCAGTCTTAATTTCCCAATGTGGTGGTGATAATCTGTTTTTGTGGTATCTTTCACAGTTGATTTTTGCAGATCAGTCAGCTTTTTTTGGGTGTAAATGCAGAGAAGGCCTCATGCTCCCTCCTCCTCCCCTCCCTTGGCTAATCTTCTCTAGGTTTTGCATCTTTGCAAGTCATTCACAAGACTTCCCTTTGCACAAACGCCTTTGTAGGTCTGTTCTCTGGTGACAAAGCTGAACAATGACACAAGCGTTTGACTTCTGAGCAGTTAGGAAAGGAAAAAAAAGATAGTGAGGAAGTGGCACGACGGCTCTCTCCCTGGTCCCCGGTGTTAAATGGCTGTTTCCAGTAAACAGACGTCACCCTGCAAGTGATACGTTAACAGTTCTCTTCCTCGCTGTTGCCCGAATTAGAAGCATTGACTGAAGCAAGACTGAAGTATTGTAACATTTACTTCCAATCTGGGCTACAGGGCTCAGCAAACTGCCAGGGTTTGTGGCTGAGTTTCACTGAAAATCCACACCACTGAAGGTTGAAGGGCATTAGGCATGCTTTAAAGCAGAGTTTTTGAACCTTGGCCCTTTTAAGATGTGTGGACTTCAACTCCCAGAATTCCCCAGCCAGCCATACTGGCTGGGGAATTCTGGGAGTTGAAGTCCACTCATTCTAAAGTGGCCAAGGTTGAAAAACACTGGGCTAGATGTTCTCCAAGGTCCCTTTCATTCTGTCATCTGCAGGCAGCCATATTTCAAGATAACATTAGTGTTAAGGATACCCACTCACGTGGTGGCACAGCCAGGGGCATCCACAGGGATGCTCAAAGGAATGAAGATGGAGGATATGTGATCAGAACCCTGTGATCGCAAGGTACTGCCACCAACTTGATTTTTTTGATACCACCCATCATCCTTGAGCACAGCTGTAAATGAAACATGCCCCCCAGTGACTCTTTCAGAGGGACATCTGTCCCAAACTGCTATCAAGTCATCTTTTTCCAAGATGGTGTCTACAGCACTTTTCCCCACGCTATGGCTTTCAAGAAGTTTGGGATTACGGCTTCCAGTATGGCTGACTGGAGGGGACTGGTTCAGCAGGTTGGTTCTTTCATGTGGCTGATTAACTCAATGATGTCTAGAAGTAGTTGGCTATGACAACAGTAGTTTTTCTGAAGATGGTGGCTGGGGACACACAAGACACTAAGCCAACATCTGGTAAGGCTTTGCTCTTGTCCCAATAATCCATGCTTATGGATTAGTGTATTGTCTGAATCTGGTCATTGTCACCGTGGCCAAGATATCCTCTCAGTTATCATCGTGATACCAAGATTTATGAATCTCTGGAAGTAGATTAAATTACCAGGACTGAGTTCTTAGGGAACATAACCCTAATGAGGGTCACTAATGCTAACTGGTATGTTTTGGAGTTTAATGGACAAGGATCCAAACTGGACAAAGAGGCCTGTGTATATATGTGAATGTGCATCCAGCTTTATGCGTCTATGGATTTTACATTGTACTTCAAATATACCATACATCTCCCTTCTCTCACTTTCTCTGAAAATGGCAGCCTTTCAAGATAGACCGGACTAGGAAACCAATGCCATGTACATCACTACCTTTATTGTAAAGCTATAGTAACAGAATTTTGCCAGTCCAAATGTACTTCCCCCCTCCCTCCCTTTATCTTTATGCAAACTAGGGAGGGGCTCATCTGAAATGTTTTCTCAAGTTACTTTCTTGGCCTGGGCTCAAGCCCCTCTTATCTGACCATTGCCTTGATAGTGGATCTTCCTCCTGTCCTTCAAGGCCATTCCCTGTTCCCTCTACAGAAAATGAATGTCTCTTTTTGATGCAAACTCCTAATATGCAACATTGGAAGGGACGTTTGTGCAGAACGACCCTTAAAGTTGGATCATGAACAGAAGTGAAGTTGCCTGTGCAATGCGGGCATGGAAGCTTTGTGTTTTATCACTAGCCAAGAGCTGGATCTGTTCTCAATCATTATGGACCATAACAAAAATGGGACATCAAGGGGAAAAAGGAAAGGAGAAGGAAAGAAAGGGGGGAAAAAAAACTGAGCCGAAAACCAGATGACAGGCCTGACTTCTGCAGAAGTCTGGCAAAATAAAGAAACAGTAAAGGAAGATTTCTTCAAAAACTTTCAGAAAAAACCCCCCAGTAGAATCAGATCTCTCAACCTTTGCTCAGCACCTTGCCTGTGATTTGGGGTAATAAGAAGAATGTATCTTACAGATTTGTAATGTGCTTTTGGAGATATATACATACATACATACATACATACATACATACATATATATACACACGTACATAGAGAGAGAGAGAGAGAGAGGGCGCGAGCTCCAAATGGTCAGATATCCTATATCAAATCTATTTTCTGTAGTTGACCTACAATTGATTATGAACAATGATTGATTATTATTAACCTGCAATTAACTGTTATTAATTAATTTTTTAGAAAGTTCAAATCAGGTTAACATAAAATAGTATGACTAATTGTTCAGCTAAAGTTAGTAAGGCAGAATATAATAAAAAATAAAACACATACTAATAAAAACTGCAGAAGGAAAGCACCATCTGTAATTGGGTATACATCAGTCTCTCTTATATCAACACAAATACTTCTTCTAAAGGATTTTGGTATAAAGGTGTATGATATAAAAAGAAAGAAAATTGGTACCTTGCTTCACAGACTTTGCTCATATTCAAATGTGTACAGCTATAGATAACTTGTTAATCTAGAAATTAGTTAAGAAATACCTACCATTCATCTAAGCTTAGCCATGTCTATATTGATGCTGAATGGGATAGTCTCTCTTAATGCATAATGTCATTTTTATACTGCTCTTGATAAGAATGTTTTGGATAATGTGTTTAAATTCTATGGTTTATTTTAATGAAATTGAAAAAAAAAACAATACAAATCTGGAATGATAATGCTACACAGTTAAAAATAAGTAAATCAATAAATAATAATAAAAGAAATACTTTAAAAAAAGCCAGGGAATTCTGTGAGTTGAAGTCCACACATCTGAAAGTTGCCAAGGTTGAGAAACACTGCTTTACAGACACCCTAAATGTATGTCAGAACAGTTCTATCTGGCCCTGGAGCCCCCGTTAGAATGGACAGTGCCTAAAGGCTTTAGTCCAGATTACGGGTCAAAATGTATGTCTGCTAATCTCCTCCCAAATGGACCAATTATTCCATTGGAGGACTTAAGGCACCCATTTCACCCCTTAAAAACCCTCAACACTCCCTCAAGCCAAAGAATTTGACTCCACCCTTTCCAGGGATTACATCATTGGCCAACCCTCCTGCAGCATTCATAAGCCATTAAAAAAATTGAAAAGGAAGCATATCTTCAGTCACTACCTCTGTTCTAACTTCCAGATAAAATAGGTAGATAGGTGATTGACTGATTGATTATGTGCCATCAAGTCATTACTAAGACCACATAAAGAGATTTCTTCCAGGAGTATCTGTCACCCAGGTGGTCCCTCAGGTCTTCCAACGGTGCCCCCATTGCCATGTAATTGAGTTCATTCACTTCATAATTGCTCCCATCTCCCATGTAATTCAGTCACTCCACCTTGCTGCTGGTCATCCTGTTCTTCTCTTTCCTTTCATCTTTCCCAGCATTAAAGCCTTCTCCAGAGAGCTGGGGTTTTGCATAATGTGTCCAAGATAGATAGATAGATAGATAGATAGATAGATAGATAGATGGATAATGTACCATCAATTGGAAACTACATGGATAGACCTTTTTCATGATAATCTGTCCCTAGCCTGGTCCTTCAGGTCTTCCAATGGTGTCCCCATGGCTGCTGTTACTGAGTCCCTCCACCTTGCTGCTCGTTGTCCTCTTCTTCTCTTTCCTTCCACCTTTCCCAGCATTAGAACCTTCTCCAGAGAGCTAGGTCTTTGCATAATGTGAGATAGATAGATAGATAGATAGATAGATAGATAGATAGATAGACCGACCAACCATTAATTGGAGACTACAGGGATAGACCTTTTCCATGTCAATCTGTCCCTATCCTGGTCCTTCAGGTCTTCCAACAGTGCACTCATCACCACTGAAACTGAAACATCCACCTTGCTGTTGATGGTCCTCTTCTTCTCTTTCCTTCCACCTTTCCCAGCATTACAGCCTCCTCCAGAGAGCTGGGTCTTTGCATAATGTGTCCAAAGTAGCATAATTTGAGCTTGGTCATTTGTGCCTCGTGAGAACTCTGGGATGATTTGTTCGTAGGTAGATAGAAAATGTCCTTTACCAAGAAAATTGTGCAACTCATTTTGTTATGTTAGTTGGAACTTGAGTCTCCAAACACTCATCTCTTCCACCATGAGCTCATCTTTCCTGTAAGATCAGCTATTGTACCCTTTTACCTACTTTGATACCTTCTCATGCATGAGGTGCCTGCACATTCAAATGCAAATCTTCTCCAAGGCACCATCTGGAATTCTTTTCCCCTTGTCTGTGTATCAGTGGGGGCATGTCTCTAACAAGTCAAGATGGCAGGGCTGTGGTTGTGTGGTTGTGGCTGCTATCTTGATTTTGTTGACCACCCCCTGCAGAAGCTGTTGCCCTTGAGTGTGGGCCATGATCAACTGGAAGAAAGGAGAGGAAAGAAGGAAGGGAGGGAGAGAGAGAGGGAGGGAAGGAGGAAGGAATGAAGGAAAGGAGGGAGAAGGGGAAGGGGAAGAGGGGGGGGGAAAGGGAGGAGGAAGGAAGGAAGGGGAGGAAGAAGGGAGAGGAAAGAAGGAAGGGAGGTAGAGAGGGAGGGAAGGAGGAAGGAAGGAAGGAAGGAGATGAGGGAGGAGGGGGAGGAGGGAGGGAGGAGGAAGGGAGGAAGGAAATCCATTTTTTTTCTTAGGTAACAGAATATACTGTATACATATATTGTCTTGCATATGCTGAAATAGGGCACACACCCTTAAATAAAGGGTGTGTCTTTAAGCAGGGCATCTGGCAGCCTTACTCATAACCGAATCAAGTCATCAGACAAAGCAGAGCACTTGTCTCTTGTTGGCGTGGCAGTTCCGAATGAAAGCACACATGCAAACTCGGCACTTAGTCTGAGGAAGTATACAAATCTAATTTAAAGTATTTATTAAATGCAGTAGTGTGGAATTTCCCAGGCACTGCCCCCTTTTCCCAGTCCCTTGCCGAGCATTACCAGTTTGTTCTTTCAGCTACTGTTCATTTATTAAATAACAGTTCAGTCCGTGTGGCAGAATTTACTACGAATGCAAGGGAAATTTGGTTTCTAGATCTGAGTGTTGCCTTCAAAGCTAAAACCAAGGAGCTGAACAGCCAAATCTAATCCAGGTTCCACATATAATATTTCACCCAGGCTGCAATTCTGTGCAGAATTTCCTGGAAATGAATCCCACTAGAGACAATGGGGTTTACTCTGGAGGGAGCACTCATGGGATCACTCTGTTATTCATTTATCATCAGTCAAACAGTTTTTTGTATGTGATATAGTGATGGTCACATGTGAAAGTTTTGATTTTTCTTAGTTTTTTTGCTAATTTGTTCATCCAGGCTTTTCGGTTTTTTGCTTTTGTGACTCTGTCAAGTCTGTCTTTTTCTCACTTTCTCATAGTTATGAATCTGCCAAATTCCATTCCTTGAACAAATTACTTTAAATCTCACACTACAGTTTGTGTCCATTTGATGCACATTTTTCCAAACAGATGCATGTTTGTATGCAATAATTTTTTGTGGACACTTTCCTTCAGAGCATGTAATTATGTTTAGTATTATTGTTGGTGGACTGTTTTGCAAAATTCAGAGAACTGCAAACTTCAGATGGTAACTTTAGGTTTACATACTGCTTTAAGAATGTAAAATAAACCAATGGCTTTCTGATTGGATTGATAAATTCAAGCACTAGATTAAAGAATCAGAAATAGCCAGTTGCTAGATTGTTGTAAAAACACAACCATACCCAAGAATAATTAGGATCACGTGAATTCTGTTCCATTTATACCAGTTTTCCCCAGTCCTCAGATCTGTTTGCCATTTGGCTAGGGCAAAGAGAAATTGTCATCCAACACATTTGGAGAGCAATTCCAGATTAAGGAGGGCTGACTTATGTCATAATAAACTTGCAACAGAACCACATAACTGTTTCTTATTTTAGATAGAATCAGAGAACACTTCCATAATATTGTGAACTCCTTCGTATTTAAGCCTGATTAAAAGTAACAAAAATAAGAATTGTAGCCCTTTCTGTTGATGTTGAACAAAGTACAGAGCTGGAATTGCCCCAGTCAGAGCCATACAAGTGGTGTCCATGGTGTTTGCGATAGTGGGACAATCTGTAAGAATAGCAGACATTTTCCCAACCACTTCAAGTCAACTCAGACCATTTGCTTCAGCCTGAGATGAGCGCTTGGTTTATTCCTCCAAGTATTTAGCTCAGTTATTAATGGAGATGGAGATGGTTCAAGGGATGTAGGTTGTCTTGAACTATTGACAAAAAGCTGAAGTAGAAGTGAGTAGATATGGCATTTATTAGGGGTTTTGTGGTGCCCTTCAGATGCATTGGTCTATGACCCCCATCATCTCCAGTCAGCAAAGCCATAGTCCAAAATATCTGGGCAACATCAACTTGGATACCAGTTAATGTAATTTATCCAACAAAACATGGTAAAATAAACCATGCCTTAGCATGATGTGTGAACCCTCAAGATGTATTGGGATACCATTCCTGGCTAGGAATTTGGGAAGTGTCAGTCCCTATACAACAGGAGTATCCCACACGGAAGGATATGGATGAGATATCTGTTCATCCCAGTGATTTGCTCAGATGCAGCACATAGGCCATGTTCAGATAACACATGGTTTACCTAATTAATCCCTTTTGTGGGTTTGCACACTATATTAAATTATACACTAACCAAATGAGTTAGACTTACCCAATATACTGAGTTACAAAAAAACCCAAACTAAGTTATAATGAACCAAATATAGCATGAACAAACCCAGCCTGTAAGTCAATCTAACCAGATAGGGATGTGATCAAACAGAAAGAGGAGGCTTTGTTTCAAAAACAAAGATTCTCCCTTACCAAGAGGGAGAATCAGAGTCAATCCTTTCCTTTACAACAGGAATCCAATGCGTGGCTGTATTTATTTATTTATTTATTAAACCAATTTATATAGCCGCCCATCTCACTGCAGGCGATTCTGGGTGGTGTACAACAAAGCTAAAAACCGTCAATAAATACATTAAAAATGTAAGAAGCAAAATATATGATTCCTCCTTTATCTGCAGCTCCTAAGTTGATGTAATCATTCTGCTAACATTTGCTGTAAAAATGCCAAGATTTGGTGGTCTCATTTTGGCATGATTTTGCAGAAATAAGCAAAACAAGCATGATTAGTCCCCAGTAGATATGAGTACACCTATTTTACTTAAAGAGGAAATAATGACAAAGACCCTTCCCCCAGGTTAAAATGACAGCAATATTCTAGCAATATCACTGCATCACTGCCATGTTCCCATATCCACTGCCTTTGGATTTTTTAAAAAAGAGAATTTGCTGTCAGCTGCATTAGACAGAAGGAGATTGCTACTTTAACCAGGCATTGGAGAAGATTGGTGGTTTCTTCAAGCATATGTACAACTCCCAGGAGTCATACAATGATGATCCAATATCACCAGGGTTGAAGTAAGATTCAGTCGCTTTTTCATATACCAGCAATCAGCAGAGAATAAGGAGAACTTTTTAGCTTTGTGCTCAGCAGCAAAATAACCTGAGCCCATGAAATGCAGAGGTGGCAACCTCCTCCTGTTGAAGTTTTTCAACTGTGACACTTTGGTCATTGCAAAGAAGGAGTCCTGTCTGGAAAGAATGTGGGAGAACCAATTTCTCTTGAAGAAATTAGGAAATATTATCCACTCAATTTGCTCCGCTCAGTAATGCAGGAGAGAAATTTGAAAGCACACTTGAAGCCAGCCCTAGCTTGCAAAGGTTCACTGAAGCCTCTGTGAGATTCCTACGGTTCTATAGAATCTCAGTTTAACAAACAAATTGGTGGCAGGCGCAATCCATTTAAGACATGTGTGTCCTCCTGCAAATTAGGCAAATGACACTTCTGGTAATATCATCATGCAGATTACATGAATGGACGCAAATGATCTAACTGGCATAATTACTTTATCATGCAAATGATGGAGTCCACAGCAGTCAAAGTCTGTTGCATCAAGTTCCTGAAAAATGAGTTTTCATTGTAGTTGGTAGACTGGGACAGTTCCATGCATACACTAGGGTCTAGAGACATAGGTTGATCCTCGAGCAAAGGTGACCCATTTGCTAAGGAGAAACTTCCGGAACCAAGTGGCACAACAGGGAACAATATTTTATGGCCCTGCTTTCATCACAAAACAACTTGGATTTCCAAAGGGAGAAAAGAACATCTGTTTTAATCTTCGGCCCAAGAGAGTTTCTCCTTTGCTCCTGCCCTTCTGCCCAACGGGTCACTTCGGTTGCTTGGAATTATTGATCTCCGGTTTTCATAAAAACATCTGCTTTCAAACAAAAATGGTGCCATCAGTGCATTAAAGCCTACTGCCTTCTTTATCCCTCTTTTCAGATTTCTTTAGTGGAAATCCCAAATGGAACCACTTTTCACTGGTTGAAACAGATGGATTGGATTTCTTAATTTTTTTTAAATAGCAATAATCACCCAATGTCTTAGTCAAACACAAAGAATAGTGGTACACAGATGGTAATATCCTGAAGATATAGTAATATGTGGTGGGATTCTTTTCTTTTTAATGTACTATTTATACATAGGAAAAAGGGAGGATGTGAACAGGTCATCCTTCATCTGTGCTCTAAAATCCAAGATAAATTGTACCATATTCTGCTTCAGCTTTGGGATAACATTGTTAAGATACTAATTCATCTCCAAATAAATCTTGGTACAAATAGTCTATACAAATTTTCCTCTAATTTCTGGGGAAAGATACTGAAGAGAAAATCATTCTTAGTTTCTCCAGAAGAAAGACAAATTTTCCAATAGTTTCTCTGGACACAATTCCGTTGAAATGTCAGGAGGAGTCAGGTTGCACCTTTGACTAACAAATATTATTAAAAGACTGCAGCTCACTTCAGAGTGGCTAAACTGATGTAGGATTTAAATTGGGAAGAGTGAGGGGAAGAAGGGTTGGTTGTACAGATGCAGGTTACAGATTACAAGGTACTACATTCCCCTTCTTTCCTCCCTCACCTCCCCCCAATGCAGTTCCCAAATTCTCTTCTCCTCTGAAAGAAATGTCTAAAGCAAATTCTCTTCCTTTGAACTGAAGGAGAACAAGAAGGAATAATGTGTGATGAATTCAGCAAGTGGTCCCATTGTAGACATGGCTCTAAGGAGTAGGCACAAGGGGGTGGGGCCATCTGGGACCACGGTGGCAAGGCCAGGCTTAACACCCAGGACCTCTCCTTCTCCTGCGTGCAACGTTGATCACATTAAGTAAGTCTCACCCCATGAATAGGGTTTCACTTCAGTCATCTTCTTGCCTAAATACAAGGCCACATTACTCAGACTCAGAATAAGATCCATAGATGTTTGTTTCAGGCCCTCACACAAAAGTGAATTTTGTTGGAAGCTGCTCTGAGCCTTTGGGCATAAAACCAAATAAATAAATAGCCATGCAGCTTTGCGGTTCCCTACATGCCCTAGGTACAAAATCTCTGGACCAGGATTATTCCACAACCCACCAGCAAATCATTTGCTGCCCCCAGATGTCTGGTGCAAGACATGATGTCACCTGTTTTATGACATCTTCATGAAAATTATGTGAATGTCAAATTAAATCCTTTATACAATTGGTGTGATGATGTCATGGCTGTTGTGACATTACTCCTCCCCCCATGGCTGTCCCCTATCTCTTCCTAGGTTCTGTGGCTGACCATCAACAATCCCCTACCCATGACTCTCTTTGCTGTCTCCTCTGTGTGACTTTTGACTATGTATTTACAAGTGAGTACATATACTCTTTATATATTCTTTACTCTAAACTTCGGAATCTACAGCAATGTTAAGAGCTGGAGACCAGTAAATCCGTGGCTGGGTTCACATGGGACACTTAACCTGGTGTTTGAATGAGCCCATTTTCTGGGCCTGCACAGTACATTAAACCATAACTGACCAGATGAGTTCTCTCGAATTGCTAAGTGAGACCTGACGTGGTGCTTCTAAGGCTGCTGTGACCCTCAGTTGATACCAATCCCCTGTTGTAGATGGAGACTCCCTGCTTATCTTCCCCTGCAAGAGAACAGGTAGGTTTTCAGCACCCTCTGAACACAGGTCTGCTGGGTAGTTTTGCCACCTAGCAGAAAAGCTGGAAGGAGGCTTTTCTTGCTTGTCTCAACAACAAGGAGAGGCAGCTAAGCAACTATTGACGCTCTTCTTGGATAGTTACCTCCCTGCCCTCTTCTACACCATCATGACCAGTATGATAGACCCAGAGTGACTCTGCCCCATTGGAACTAATCGAGTGCCATAAAGTTGGATATATGTCCTGCTTTACAGAGGACAGCCATACATTGTATACATCTTCTATTTGATCAGCTGTCTGTTGCTGTCCTGCCTGAAGATGAAGGACCACAAGAAGGAAGAAATGAAAGCTTGAAGTTGCCCATCACCATATGGTACCTGGACTGCAGACTAACTCATCTGGTTACAGCCATTCATTCTCACCAGGATGGGTTAGATGGTAATTAAATTAATTATTTACAAATGTACATGGCCAGATAAATTTTCATATGCAAATTACAGGGAGATCAGTGGCTTCTTTTTTCCTTGTTTGGGTTGAAGGCTCTTTGGTAATGCGTAGATGATCACACTCTTTCCCTTGTTTCTTCTTGTCCTGTTGCCAAAAGGCAGAAGTTGCAAGTGTGAGGCACAGCTTCCGGTTCCAGTTTTGCACAGGAAAGTTTAAGCTGTTGGCACAGGTACCTTCTATCTTCCTCTGCCCGGTGGGGAAATGCATACATTGCACATGCTTATGAAAGAAGGCATTCACAAATATCAACATTTGTGAATAGAAAACACAGAGTGAAAGTAAGAGTGGGAAATCTTGTTTTCCCCTCTAGTCCAACAGCAAGCCTGAAATCCAGACTGGGTTTCTTTCATTGGTATCCTACAAAGACAAAATAGCCTCAAACAACTTTTAAGCAGGTCTTTATGCTTTTGTTTATTTCTCTGCCCTTAACCTTTTTCAAGTTTTTCTCACTGGGATATGCACAGGCATCTGTCCTGTTAGCCAGCATACTAAAGACTTTTGTTTTTGTTTTTGATTATGTCAAATATTTGACATCCATCCAACCAATCTTTTCTCCTTGATAGACTTAATAACCTCCAGATGTTCTTAGACAGCAACTTTCTTTAGGCTCAGCCAATATGGCCATAGATCATGGGAACTGTAGTGCATCAACATCTGGATGGCCTCAGATTCCATACTGTTATCTAGGGGTTAGTTTAGACAAACTGAAAGATCTCCTGTCCCATTCAGGATATGTCTTCATCAACTCAGTGTCCCTTTGGCCTAGGGTATCTGATGGCCTAAGAGGTCCAAAGTGCTGCTTTGTATTTAATTGTTCTAGAATTAGAACAATTCTAATCAGTCACGCCATCCCAGGTGAAGTAAGTGATGCCATGACTGCCCTTTCTCGGTGTCTGGAGGCTGTAAGGGTCTGGATAGGGAACAACAGGCTTCGGCTGAACCCTGGCAAGACGGAGTGGCTGTGGGTTAATGGCTCCTCTGTATCCTGGACGTTGTCATCTTTGGTGCTCGATGGGGTGGCACTACCCCAGACAGACCCAGTGTGTAATCTGGGGGTCCTCCTAGACTCACGGCTCCTGCTTGAAGAGCAGCTGGCAGCCGTGGCTGGGAGGGCCTTTGCACAGCTTCGGGTTGTGCATCAGTTACGCCCTTTCCTGGATCGGGATGCCCTTCGAACAGTCACTCATGCCCTTGTTATCTCCCAGATAGACTACTGCAATGTGCTCTACATGGGGCTACCCTTGAAGACTATCCGGAAGCTACAGCTGGTCCAGAATGCAGCTGCGCGGGCTATTCTTGGAGCCCCAAGAAGGGCCCATGTAACGCCGTTGCTCCACGAGCTGCATTGGGTACCAGTTTGCTTCCGGGTCCAATTCAAGGTGTTGGTTATCACCTTTAAAGCCCTACATGGCATGGGACCAGGTTACCTAAGGGACTGCCTCTCCTCTATGTCTTCAACCTGTCCCACCCGATCGCACAGAGAGGGCATGCTTCGGACCCCCTCAGTAAAAGAATTCCATCTAGCGGGGTCCAGAAGGCCGGCCTTCTCTGTGGTAGCCCCCGCTCTTTGGAACATTCTGCCCCTGGAGGTGCAATTGGCCCCCTCACTCCTGGCCTTCCGAAGGGCCTTGAAGACCTGGTTCTGCCACTTGGTCTGGGGTGGGGAGGGAATACTTCAAGCGGGGGATGGCTAGCCCCGTAGTAGCCGCTCTCCGCAGCTTGATTTGCCATCTGCTTGGATCTTCCTTTCTTTAGTATTGTTTTAAATTTTGGATGTATTTATAGTTTTAATGTTTTTTGTGAGTCACCCAGAGTCCCCTATTGTGGGGGAGATGGGCGGCAGAGAAATCCAATGAAATAAAATAAATAAATAAAATAAAATTTGCCTAAAGCTGGCAATCTCATTCTGGAGGGAAGCCACGTGTTTCTCCTTCTGAGAAGTGATATAGACAAGTTGGTATTTCCCAGGTTAAAAATACATGCCTTAAAACTTGCAGTGCTTGTTTTCAATGTGATTACAATCTGAATTGGTCTCAAACTTGTAATGGCTGAAATGAGGTGAGAGTTTATTTCTAAGACAATTCCCCCTGACCTTGCAAACATGACCGGGACCAGGTTCAGTCTCCCATTTTACATAATCCTGTCAGACCCAAAGAAATTATTTCTGCCCTTAAACAAATGCCCCTTAATCTTTTCTGACCAAAAAAAAAGGAATATTACTCACCTTAATGAAGCAGGATGAAATTGACAAAAGGCAGAGGAGATTCAGCCCTTGTGTAGAGAGTAAGGGAGGAACCTTGACTGAAAGAGATAAGAACCATCACCTAGGCAAAGAGGGCTGAAATGTTCTTTAAGTCTTGGGAAGCAAGATAATATTTAGAAGTGGCTCAAGGAGCACAGCAGTCAGACTTGCAAGAACCTATTATCATAGTCTATCTCAATAAAGTATAGTTCTGGTCTTCCTATAGAGTTGATTTTCTGGTCTGGTCTACCTAATCAGGCTGACACCACATAATCATCCAATGGAGGTTGATTGTACTTCAAAGCCGTTCTGGTCCAGGACCTGGATACCTGCTGGACCACCTTTTCCCAGTGGTTTCTGCCCATCCATGTCTTCCAGAAGGCTCCTCTGAGTCTTGTCCCATATCGAATGTCACCTGCAATTATCCTGGGGTTGGGTCTTTTCTGGAACAGTGTTCTCTTTGGTGTCAGTTTGGCCCTGACCCAGTTAGCTTTTTGCAAAGCCATTAAGCCCTGGCTATTTTCAGCAGGCCTTTGGGGATGAGAAAATCATTTCAGTCTCTCCTGTGTAGATAGTGTTATGGTATGTTTATTATCTTATGTTTATACTATTACTGTTTAGTTTTAATCTTATTGTTTTGGGAGGTCTGTAAGCTCAGAGTCAGGCATGATTGGAGCAGCGTATTACCTTAGTAGAATATAATAAAAATAATAATACACAGAATCTAAGGATTGTAGAAGCATAAAATTTCAGAACTGAAAGAGGCATCTAGGCATCAGGTCTATGCAGGAATACAAATGGATGCATCCTGGATAGAGAGCTGACCAAGCATGGTGCTATTTCAATCATCTGGTATCTATTCAAATCTTTATTACAGTCATAGACCAGCATAAGGAGGGCAGGGAACAGTCATTAAAAGCAAAGAGGGTACATCAGAGTAAAGATAAATATCTAAAAAATTATGAAAAGCTAGAAGATACAAAAGATATATGGATTAAAAATAGAAATGTATGTATGTATGTATATATATGTGTATATGTGTGTGTGTATATATATATATATATATAGTGTGTGTGTGTGTGTGTGTATATATATATATATATATATAAAAATAAGAATCTGAAAGAAGGGATAGGAGCATTAGATGGGTGTAAAGGTTAGTATGTGGAAGACTGTATCTATCAAATTACAGAGCACTAGATGCTCATTAAGTCTAGTTTATCATCATGCAACGAATTTTAATTGCTGCTACATAGAACCTGGCAACATTATATGTTGTAGCAGGGTTGGCATCTGAAAGCAGCAGGGAGGTGTAGAATTGCCCTGTGCACCCTGGGTATGTATTTATTCAGCAATGGTGAGATGAGGCTAATACGAATGTCTCTGTAATACAGGCCCTGGATAAGCCATGTTCTGAGTGTCACCCACACTCTGGCCTCCACTTTCATGAAGCCTATCTTTACTCTCAGGATGGCATTAGAGAAAAAATTTGGGACTTGAAGGCCTGATCTTAGAGATTTGGATTGTACAGGTTCTAATGGCGTGAAATTGGAGAAGGGCCCCAGCTGGGCACCATAAAGTTGTGCTATTGGCTTGGCTTTGAATAATTTGAGTGCTGCAGGTATATAGTGGCCACCTCTTGTCTTAAGGAATTTAAGGATGGCAGACGAGCTCCTCTGTGCATTTTCAGCAATGTAGTCCCCATGGGCTTTCCTACTGCTGGCAAAATGAAGGACTATTCCCAGGTATTTGAAACAGGAGACCTGCTCAATCTGGTGGCCATCTATGCTCCAGGAATGGCTCTTGGGCTTTTTGTCAAATGCCATGATGTTAGTTTTCTGATAATTGAGTTTTAGCTGGTCTTTCTTGCAGTACTACATATGTTCCTGCTCTCAGTGCTCTTTTAAGGCCAATCGATGTTCTTGAAAGTATTGCTGCATCATCTGCATAGAGTAGAACTGAGGTGTGTCTTCCAACAAGTCTGGAGTCAGTTGTAAAAATGGAATTCTAGAAAGAGACAAACTTGAAATGCATTAAGTTCCTATTGAAATTGGGATTTAATCCATTTTCATTTTTAAAACTTATCTATGAACGGGAATATAGCTTTACACCAATGTCTGCATTTTTCCAAGTGATGTGGTTCAGTTCACAAGTTAGAAATGTAAGTATGTGTATATTCAGAAAGAAAAGGTCACACAAATACATACATGTTCTTCTAAATATGCATCTTCTTTGAACTTGCACTTAGATATATACAGGCTTTGTCAAGAGAAATTGTTTGCAAACATGGACTTCTTTAGTAAAAGTGTATCCAAAATATGTATATTGGGAGAAATATGGATGAAGATGTATACAGCTTTGGGGGCTGATGTCCGTCCGTCCTTCCTTCCTTCCTAAGAAACAAGAATAGAAAAGAAAGCAATTGTCTCCATCCTGGTTCTGACACCCACAAAACTTCAAAGCACCCAGAGTTTGGCACTCTGCCAATTTTGGAAAGCAGCAGTGAACTCCCAGCCTGGTGTCAAGTTCTTGTTTAGGTTTAGCAGTTTCCTGTGGCATATTGGTTAAGATGGCAGGCACAGCATGAACCAGTGCATTCCCCAAGAATCTTCTGCTCCATTCCCACCCTGCCTGATAGATAATATTCTTATTTTAGAAAATCTGCTTTGTCTTGATGTTGGAAAAAAAATCCCCTATATTTTTAGCAGAAAAGATGCCATCTTTTAACCCAAATGAAGAATGTAAAAGTATACTAGAAAACCAATCTGAATGTATGTCAGTGGCTTCTCTCAATGACTGGAAACAGATAAGTGGGCACTTAAGGATACAAGAACTTTTAACTGATAGATTTGTTGTAGAAAAGCTAATGAAGCCATTATGAAAGAATTCTAGTGATTGCTATATATTAAATGCAAAACCTATTTATAGTGAAATGAAGGTTCAAATTCCTGTACATCTTTCTCCTGCCAGTGCAACACGACAGCCTAGAAACCTTTGGGCAGGAGTGGTAGTTCCTCCCTATCTCTAGTTTTGGTAACAGACTGATCTGTTATCAGGCTATTTGCTTGTGATTTTATGAGAAATGGCTCTCACAATGTCATATTTTGAATGGCAATATTGAGTCTTTACAATTATTTTAAGGCTATTCTGCAGCATGTGTGGGACCATACATCTGACAAAGCTGTTTTCACATTAAAGACATCTTAGAGCCCTATTGCAACTCTCAACGCTGCCTGCAATTTCCTAGAATTGGTTTAGGGGGAAAATGTTACAAAATTAGAAATGGTGGAAATTTGTGAGTCTGGTGATCTTATTAGATATCACAAGATCTTGTGTATATATGAGCACCTGGATTATCATGCAGCATTAGGTAATATGACCCTGCTTCCCCAAAGGTCACCAACTCTGGTTATTCTCTAATTTCTATGTCTCTGCTAACCTCTTTCTGATTCTGGTCCTGCCTGGTTATCAACTGACCATAACTGCAATCTCTTGTTCCCTTACTTGGGGGTAAACCCTATTGACCTCAGTGAGATTTATTTTGTTCTGAATAATTATGTAGAGACTCAGGCCATAAATACGTAAGCAGATCTGTTGTACATCTTGCTGAGATATGTATGAAACTTGGGATAGCTGTTAAATGCCATGTTAAATTCCCTGATACAGTACATATGGGACACCCATCAATTTTTATACCACATAATCAACCCTTAGGGTTGACTTTGTGAGCAAAACCGGAGTGTTTAGGTTTTGTTGAGACACACCCATAGAAAAAAATGCAGTGATTTAGCCAAAGAGGAGGAGCTTTCAAGGCCAAGGAAAGGGAGCAAAAACCCACATGAACACATGGTGGCAAAGTCCCTAACCCCTTAAATATTTTCAGTGGAACTAAACCAAAACAAATTCTCAAGCAAGTTTGGGTCTGTCAAATATTCTACAGATCTGAATGGCTCAGATCTAGGAAAAGGACTTTGAAGTATTGCTTAGAGTAGTGTTTCTCAACCTTGGCAACTTGAAGATGTGTGGACTTGAGCTCCCAGAATTCTCCAGCCAGCATGCTGGCTGGGGAATTCTGGGAGTTCAAGTCCACACATCTTCAAGTTGCCAAGGTTGAGAAACACTGGTTTAGAGGAAAAATGAAAAGAAGATGTCCACTATGACCGATTTCCTCTAGTCAAGGCAGTTTCAAGATTTCAGGCATGCATTTTGTTCCAAAGGCAACTCTGTGACTGGATACAAGATCCATGGATTCAAGGAACCAAAGAGGCCTAAGTTCAGAGCTCTGATCTGCTGAAAGGTTTAATAGATGGTCCTGCAGCAGTCACTGTCAGAGTCCAGCCTTCTTTAAAAAGGGATCTGATGCCACAGAGCTGATCTGACTTCCGGCTCTTTCCTCAGAAGCTTGTATCACTGACAAATATTATTATGCAGATGACACTAACATCCCAGCTATGAAGAAAGTGCTGCAGCTGTCCTCCATGTTCTTGCTCCACTGGGGTTCAGATCATAATTATGCAAAAATAGAATAAAGTCGTAGAACAATGAGGAAAGTTTTGGAGCAATCCTGGGTAGAAGCCCACCTTCATGCCTACACTATGGTGGTAAGAATGGCAAAGGACACTACTTCTGTATACTTATGGTATCAGTGGGAGGCCTCAGGTGGTACTATTCAGGGTAACTATTTTCCTTTTAGGGAAGAACAGTCAGGACAATCTCCCAACAGGACACTGACATTTTTGCAAGACATATTGCTGACAAAATTGCTGATATTTGCTCTGACCTAGACTCCACTTGGCTAGATCCAAAAGACGTAACAGAAGCATTGTCCTGTGAGGTGACCTGGGATAGGTTTGAGCTTTTGGACTTTGAGGATTCTCCATAACATGGGCTCTGTGACCTGTGGTCTGGATCCATGCCCTTCCTAGTTTCTTTGTGTGGTCAGAAAGGATCGGAGTAGCTGGGTCTATGTGGTGGTTAACATATCTCTGAAGGAGGGAATTATACCTGCTGCCTTGAATACATCACCTCCTGAAAAGGCCATCTCTGGAGCCTGCTATTTTGGATATCTACTACTCTATCTCCAACCTTTTCTATTTAAGGAAGATTTGAGAGAAGCTTGTAGAAAATCCTAGATGAAATGGATTATCTTGATCTCTTCCAGTCTGGTTTCAGACTTGGATATGGGATAGGAACAAATTGGGCACTCTGCTGGACAACCTTTTTTACGACATGGATAATGGCTGTGCAGCCCTCCTGGGCCAGTTAGGATTCTTGGCAGCATTTGATACCATTAACCATGGCATCCTTCTAGATCACTTGCAAGAGCTGATAGTAGGAAATACCATTTTGCAGTGTTTCTGCTCCTTCCTAAGTAGCAGGTTTCTGCTGTTGGCTTTTAGCAGTCACATTAGGGGGTTCTGAAAGTTGCAAAAACAAGACTTGGGGCTGCAGAAGACAAAAGACCTTCTCTGTTGCTCCCCTATACCATTCCTTGCCCTTTTGGGTGGGGGATGCCCAAGCCATCTGAGCTTTCATGAATTTTCTGTCCACTCATCTTGAACCCCCTTTGCTTCTCTTGGCTTTATATTAAGACCTGGCCAATGAGTTGTGAATATGACTTGCAGCTCTATTTTTTTATAGTCCTCCACCACCAACCAGGAACATACAATGTGGAAAAGTAGAGATCTGAGAGAAGACTGTTAGCACTGTGGTTTCAGCAGAAGACAAGGAAACGTTGTTAGGTATCACAGAACTTCCTCTATGCATCACAGAGGCAGATGGTCAAGAAATAGTCAGATATTCAAAAGGCTGCTTTCTCCTCCTCCTCCCTCCTCTCTGTTGCTATAAAATACCCATATAAATCTCTCCTAGCTACCAAATCATGCTTAGGTTTTCATCCTTTCAGGCTGCTGACCTTTGTTCTGAAGACAATGAGAATGATTTCCCAAAATCTATTGTTAGATTTACATAAAAATGATGTATTGGCTGCCTATTCAGAGAATCACAAGGGTGCCATAAAAACATAAGCTAACTGTATGGGACAAGATCTTACTTCTATTCTCGATGTATAAAATGACTCAAGAGCCTCTGCTATAGCAGATTGGGTTTTCAGGGTGAAGACTCATTTAAGAGGATGACTTGAGGCCATCCTCTTCACAACAGACAAGCCAAGACAACAAAATGGGTGGGGTTAGAACACAAATTAAATTTGATTGCATTATACTTAAATGTGATTAGAATGTGGTTAAATTATTACCTGCTACTACTATATTTTACTATAAGCATTTTTCCTTTTTCCATCACATTAAAAAGTATAATTCAGTAGCAACCTTTGGAAGGGCTTTGGGAATTACACCCTAGTTTTGGGGTGGGGGAGTCACCTGCTATTGAATGGCTCACAATCTGAAGAAATAAATACACAAATAAATCACAGTTACAAATTGGAAGCAGCAGGAAGCTTTGAATTCTTCATTCTCACAATGTTGCTGTTGTGAAATTCATCTCACCATGTAGGTAAATGTTCTTCCAACTCCACTCTCAGGTGTATATTTTAATTAATTTACTATTTTGCTCTTAATTCAGGTTTAGCATAATCAAGCCATGTCATCATAGATACAATAAGTCTGTAGAGCCATAAATCTATACAGCTATAAAACAGGTCAAATAAAATTCAACTAGGGAATCCCTAGACTATAAATTAGTAGACTAGGAAGTTGATAAAGCATCTTAGAAGATAGTGACAAACTGCCACTCGTGCCAAGATAAATGCATGTTTCCTTACTGTTGGCAAGATAAATACATGGACATGCTGGTGTCAAGCTTGACTTGAGAGACACTTTACACTCAGCTAGGTAGCAGTACCAAGCTATTCTTGGCTGATCATGGAAAGCTAATTAGTACTTGGATGGAAGACAATCAAGAAAATCTAGGGTCATAGCCTAAACTTTGAAGTTAAAAAGGCATCTTTATTTTTTTATATCTTTATATTCTTTTAGATATTTATTGCTGGTGTATCTGTATTTCCTTTTTGAATAATGTTAGAGTCTCTCACCACTATTTAATATTATTTAGTATAAATAAGAATGATCATAATATTTCTTGACTACAAGTAGTCTTCACTTAAACAACGGCCCTTTTTAGCAACTGTCTGAAGTTACAACAGTGCTGAATAAGTCAGTTTATGACTGCTGCTCGCACTTATGACCATCGCAGAATCCCTGCAGTCACGTGCTCAAGATTCGGATGCTTTGCAATCAGTGGGCATTTATGACTGTTGCAGCATCCCAGTCACACAACCAGCTTCCGACAAGCAGAGTCATTGGAGAAGCCAGTATTGAATTCACAAGTTGTGGTCACATGATGTCTTGCTTAATGACCGCTGGTGATTCATTTAACAACCACCGCAGAAGTTAGGTCATAATGTCTCACTTAATGACCGCATCACTTAGCGATGGAAATTGCCAGTCCCAATTGTGGCTATTAAGCGAGGACTACCTATACAAAGATTTATATTCTGCTTTTCAAATGCATTACCGGAGCAGCTTAAATAAAACACCAAATTACCAAACCACTGGTTTTGTTAAAATAAACCTAAAACAGCTGATTTAAAAAGGTAACATGAGAAGATATTACAATTAATGCTTTTTTTTTTTTTAATGAAATGTCCAGAAAGATTCAGAATCCCAAAGGATCCCTGCAGGTATGTCTGTATCAATCACTGTGAAAGGCAAAAGATTTATACAATCTGAAGAGAAACTAGAGGTTTTTATTTTTTAAATCTGGAAATTTTTATACAATATTTAATATTTGATGTACATGTGATATGCTTAGATTGTTTATAATGTCTTTTTGTTTTGTTATTGTTTATTGTCTGGTCTTTTTTGTACTTTAGAATTTATTGTATTTTTGTATACTTTTTTAAACTTGTAATAAAATAAATAAGATTAAAAAATAAAATGTAACAATCATTATAGCAATGCTAAATGTCCAAATTCTTGGAGGAGCTAAACACATTTTCAGACCGATTTCTGTGTGAATTAAAATAATTCCATACTCCATCTTGTGTGAATACTCCGAAGTATGTCTTGGCCTCCCAACTCTTCAAAACACTTTTAAGCATGTACATTGTTAGGGATGTAAAAATGAGTTTTAAAGTGGGGGAAAATATATGAAGAAATGTATATTTTTAGATATGTCTCCATGCAAATATTCATGAAGAGGTGTTTTTTTTCATTGTGCAGATTCAAGTGAAGATTTTGGACAGAACCATGAAAAATTTCCTCATCTCTATCAGGAATCCTGTTGAATTTTAATCAAGGTAACAGATTATTTTTAGCTAATGCTTTGTTGGCTCTTTCTTCTGCATTTTTAAAGCACCAAATTGTGTTTAATGGGATGGAAAAGGAATTGCTTTGGATTATTTTTGCAAAAAAGAACATTTTAGTGAAATTCTTATGAATAGGTTCTGGTATTTAGTTTCAAAATGGCCTGGAGAGGGAGAAAGTACTGAATAGCTTGTCTTTCATAGTGTAATAGCTTTCCAGGGGCATGGAGTCTCCCTGATATCTAATGCTTTAATGAAATTAAAATGAAAAACTTGTAGGGGATTGTAATGGTAAGAAAGACCTTGAGAAATGGGGCAAAGAGATGCTGCCTAGGGAATGGTCAGATAAGAGAAGGCATAGCCCGCAGCTGCATAATGGGCGGAGAAAGAGGCTCAGAAGGGACCTTCCCTAACTTCTCAGGCTATAAAGGAGGTGGCAGGAGATTTGTACTTTCAGACTTGCCAGATTCTGTTAATGTAGCCTTACAATAAATAATGTAACCTTAGAATTAGCTCATCTGGTCATGTTTCCTGTCTGGTCTACCTGGGAAGGCTACCTGGTTTGGGATTACATTTCAGATCAGGAAATGATGTTAACCAAGCTAAGTAAAGCCCAATATTCTTTGTCAGCTCCTAACAATAAAATAAAATTTAAAATACACCCTCCCCCCCCCCCCCGCCCCGGTTACAAAACTTCCTAAGAATGGAAGAAAGCAGATTTGCAGGAAACCAGAAGACAATTTTTTTCAAGCATCAAGGCAATGTTTTTCCAATTTAACAGTACATCTCTTGTTTGGACTTTGTATCTTTCAGCTGTTTCCACTAAGTTTAGATCCAGGATCTCTATTTCTGCAACAAAACTGGGGATGTGATCTAAGAGCAGAAACAACTTATATCACAGTTGATACTGAATCAACTTGGTTTAAACACTAAAGTGGGGACTAGGAAAAAAATAACTTTTTTCATGTTCCTCTTTGTTTTTAGAGACAGGAAGGAAATACCGTAGAGATTGAGATGTACAGTAGGTACAGAGACATAAGTTTAGATAGACAGACAGACAGACAGACGCCTCTGTCTCCCCAGTATCAAACTAACTGGTGTCTAAAAAGTATACTGCACATGGTAGACCAACTGACTCATACATCATGACCACATTTACATGTAGAGCTGATGTGGTTTGAGTAAGTGTGCTCACTTGGAAATTTGATAAACCTCTTAGAAAAGCTGGACTTGGACCACAATATCCCATATTATTTCTTTTGCAGGACTTGTCTTTCCAACACCATCTGGTTTGGTGCCCCTTTTCACTGAAGAACCCAAAGGCTGGACCTCTCGACTGCAAATAGGTCTTTCTCCCTCAAGCTCTAACCCTTCCATATGGAATTTATTTATTATTATTTATTTATTAAACCAATGTATATAGCCGCCCATCTCACCACAGGCGACTCTGGGTGGCATACAACAAAGCTAAAAACAGTAAAATACATTAAAAATATATAAAACAAAATAAAACAGAGAATAAAAAGAAGTTAAAAATAAGGGAGCCCCCTCACTAATTCCCCCATCCCCTGGAGTCTCCAGGCCTGCTGGCATAACCAAGTCTTAAGGGACCTCTGTAAGCTCAACCATGATGAGGCCAACCTCACCTCGGGGGAGAAGATTCCACAGCGCAGGCACCACAGCAGAAAAGGCCCACCGCCTGGGGCCTGCCAAATGTAGGTCCGTGGGCAGTGGAACCCGTAACATGCCCTCTCTGCTAGATCTGGTAGGATGGGCAGTTGAAATTTAAATCAATGCCTTGTGCCTTTAAAACTTATGAAGAGACACCATTCCTGCTCTTCAGACAACGTTTATTCTGCAGCATGTGCTTCATATTTTTGTGCTTAATAGTAATTTACAGAAAATCTCTCTATAGGGAACCACCCATCAACACATATGGAACTAGTCACTGATAGCGAGCCAGAGGAGCTAGAAGTGATGGAAAGGGTTTTGTTTTGTTTTGTTTTTGAAGAAAAAAGAAGGAGAAGAAAGATGCAGACAAGTGGTAAATGTGGGAGGAAAAAAAAAGAAATAGCTAAAAAAGCAAAAACCACTGAATACTAAATGGGTTCCTACTTCAGTTGGAAACACACAGTTCCCTTCATGCTTCCCTCCACAAGAGCAGCAGCATCGACTCTTGGAAAAAGGAAGCCTTCTGTAACAGCTGGATCATTCTGCTTCTCAAGATCATTTGATATAAATTGCCAATGAGTCAAGGAGGCCTCCTGTGAACCCAAAAACATCCCACCAACATTCTAAACCCTTCATCTGCGTGTGGGGTTTAAAAAGGAAGAAGAAGAACAAGAGAGAGAATTGAAGAAGCCACAAAGCTTTCGCAGGCCCTGGGTGACATCATGGATCAGGTGATGCTTCTCTCCCAGTCAATGAAGACTGAGTTGAAGTCGTTTCGGTCTCAGAAAGTAGAACTGAGTTTGACACTGTCAGGCCTCAGAGGCAGCAGCAGAACCACAAGCAAACTCAGTCATCCACATTTTAGACAAGTACCTCAACTTTGACAGGGAGGTTTATCTCCTCCCTGAGTTTTTTTTTCCACACCAGCTGTGTGCTTTGGTGAGTTCCATTCACTCATTCATTCATTCATTCATTCATTCTGATCTTCCAAGAGATGCTCATGGTGGGTATGGGGGAAGTTTCTCTCTGTTTGAAAAACCACATTGGCTTTCCCTTCCCCTTTCATCCCAGTGAGGATCCAGCACGCATATGCTTCTATTGAGAAATTTGGGTTTGAACATTCCTGTGGTGCTGAGGAATCAACTTCTTAGTTATAAGCAGGCACAAAACTTCTTCGGGGATTTTTTTTTCTTTTCTCACCCCACCCTCCCTATTTTCCTTTTTCTTTCTTTCTTTTTTTCACTCTGCAGTTCAGCTGAATCTTCTTTATGTTTTTCCCCCCTAAAAAGGGTAAAGCAAACCATCAAGGTTGGCTGGAAGACAACCTGGTTCATAGATCTGGACTATGGCATCCTACAGCATGTTTGATTCCTTTACAACCTATTCTTCAGCCTTCTTGCGTGGTGAGTACAGATCTCTCCTCCTCTCCTTCAAGGCAGGAAGCACTGTTGTTTGTCACTCAAGGGAGCTTCAACTTACAGCCTCTTTTAATAACCCTGTTGGCACATCTTCAGTTGGATGTTAACTCTTTTGCAAAACGAGCGGTAGAGGAAGGAATGTTTCCTCATGTACATAGAGGATGTTTTAAGGGGAATCTGTAGCAGGAAGGGACATGGCAAAAGTTCTGCTCTTTCTGGGTCACTCTATTCCAAGGTATTGTTTCTGGGAGGGTCATTTGAGTGTATGCCCATTAAGCAGGGGTATATTATCTGCACTGCAATAACCCAGGTGAGCACTAGATGGATGCAAAGAGATAACCAGCTGGTGGTCATCCAGATTTTTGTAATGCAGATCTAGTAGCCCTGCCATTATAGAGTTTATTTGCACATTCTTGTTGAGTTGTCTAGAAAATTGTCATGTTGGCTGAAGTCTGTGCATTTGATATTAAAGCAATTTTTTGTTTTGTTTGGTTCATGTCTTCACATCTAGCATTCTGCTGTCTTGTTTTGATAGAAGTCAAATGACTTAGTTGAGAGAGCTGAGAGTTTATTTTATAGAACTAGGACATCAGGACTGATTTAGTTAGATAAGCCAGGTCAACTGGAGAAGAGCTGTAGAAGTCTGGATTCCTAATTATCTGGATAAATTAGTTGCCTAGGATACAAAAAAGCATACTATGATTAAACAACCAATCAGCCAAATCAACTGACCCATCAGTTCCTTTACCTGATTACAAAATCTTCAGGGAGGTTCTCCCCAAAACAAATACAATGCACAGAAGAATTGTCTTGGATACTGTGTCCTTAATCAGGCTCTCCTTCTTGTTCTCAGCTATGCAGTGTTTTGAAGGACATTCTGTTTTGTCCGAATCCAGTCACCGCATTTGTTCATATGGGAAGAATGGCTTCATTATATTATGCATAGCCTAAAACTGGGGTATTGGGTTGATTCCAGTGTTGTCGTTTTGTTCCTTAGAGAATTTGCCTGTGGAAGACTACAAATGAGATTACAATCTCCCCTGTGAAATTCATGTAGAAAACAGTTGAACAGGCTCTGTCAAGGATCCCCATCATGAAAGATCCCTTTAGTAGAACTAGATGCAGCCTTCTGCGCATTTCTTTGAGTAAGCCTCTTAAGCTAATTCTTAGCAAGCTCTGTTGGGTCAGCTCAAAGAGGCAAGTAAACCCTGAAAGTTTCTGGAATTGTACAGATACCTCTTGTACAACTGTATGCTTGGTTTCTCAGTGGTTAGTATTTGCCATGCAGTCTTCATGTTTGGAGATTCCATTCAGCCTTGGATTTACCTCTCTTTCTCTTCCACTACGGATTTTGTTCACACTTTCTTAAATGCTGTCTGTATTGGCCATTGCTGCGTCTTTCAACAGTCACTCCTGAAATGATACATTGTATGAGATTGTGCTTCCTTTTTTAAAATGTATTTATTTATTCAATTTATATGCTGCCCATCTCCCCCAGAGGATGTCTCTGGGCGGCTCGCAATTAAAATTTGCTCCAAGCTTTCCTAACCTGGTGCTCTCCAGATGTCCTGAATTTCAAGGCCCACATTTTCAATTGTGGGAGTTGAAGGAGAACATGTCTGGGCAATCCAAGTTGGAGAAAGGTTACTGTTTTAGAATCTGCTCCTGAGTTTTAATGGTAGTCTTCTGCATTGGCAAAATGGCACCGTCCCCAAACTGACCCACCGCTCAATAAGAAATGTAGCCAAAGAATCTGCCATAGATTGGAGTTAATGGTTTGTTTGTTTCTGTATTTTACAGTAAAAATACAAAGTACTGAAATAATGCTTAGAATTCTTATAGGTAATTTAATAACCACTTAAGTGTGAAATCATGACTGAAAGCAAGGAAGGACAATTTTTATGAGGCCAAGGGGCACACAGCATTGTTGGGATTTGCTATACGAATGAGTGCAGAGCCACATAAAAAGATTTTTGATGTGCAGGGGGGGAGGTGATGAAAATTAAATGAATGTTAATATTACTACTTCTAATTGCTTTAAGGATTTAATTCTCGTATGCCACCTACTCTGGTAACTCAAGGGAATTAATTATCTATTTATTCACCGAATGGCCATAGACTAAAAGACAGATTTAACTATTCAACACAAGTTTATAAGGAACCCCATCATCTTTGCAGGGCAGTTGATTCCCAGGTTTCAAATAAATTAAAAACAACATGAGCAAATAATCCCCTGAAAAGCAGCTCTCTTAAGCATACTCATGTCACACAAATGCACAGAGTGAAAGTGGCAGAAAGAAAGAGATGAAGATGATATGGAGATTTGTGGCCAGTAGTCACTGGAAACTGAAAGGGGCATTATGGCTATGCTCAAGGGACAGCTTATACTAGCTATTGAATTAACCCTCTTTCCGAGTTTGTACCAGGGCATCCATGGGGAGGGGGGAGTTTTCAAAAAGTCCAGAGGGCAGCTATGACTGAGGGAGTGTCAAAAAAATCAAAATGGTGGCTGTGAAGCCACCACTTGATTTTGCTGACATTCCCCCAACAAATTCCCCGGTTCACACAAGACAGCAAACTGAAAACTCACAAAGTAGAGCGGATTGGCACAATGTTCTACACCACCCAAAAAATCCAACCTAGGATAAAACCAAGTACGGATAACATGTTGTGGAAATGAGGTTCTGGTACCTTTGCTGATTTGGTGAAGCGTGTTGTATTGGTATGAACATGAGTGGGTGGCTATATTAAATCTAAATAATAATATTCACTTTAGAGCCCAGATACTAGGAACGGTGCATGTAATAAAATGAGATGTAGGAGAACTGAAAGAAAGTAGTTCTTCATACAGTGTTCTTCTTGTTATTATTATTGTTCTTGTTATTATTCTATCTTTTAAGTGACTGGGTTAAAGAGATGAGGACCACCATCATCCTCAGAGATTACATATGGTCCACATATGTCCTTTAAACTAAAAGATTTAGTTTAAAATGCCAGGACTTAGTTCATTAAATCTTGGTACTGGTGTAATTTTTTTTTTCATACCCTGTTTCAAAAGGCCTTCTGCCTCTTTAACAATTCATTGCCAGGTAGAAATTCAGCGGGGAAACATTTTTGTGCCTGGTAGAGGTTGGGAATTTTACTAAGAAAACCAGCAACCCTTCCCAAGATGATGAACTCTGCTAGGGAAGGGAGAGGCAACACTAAACTATAAGTTCAAGCATTTGGCTTAACTCCAATAAGAACCTCTCTCAAGTGGGAGAGAACCAGACAGGGGCTTTTCTGACTCTGACTCAGGAGTTTCAAGTTGGTATTCTGAGGAAAAATACAGTGAAGATTTTGGAGGTTTCACCCCCAAAACCAACCTTGCTTCTTAGCTGTGTTTGTTGGCTAAATCTATCTTTTCCTTGGATTGCATCAACGGAGAAGAAAGATCTCCAGCACGGATCCATGGATATGTGAGCCATAGATTTCCCCAATCCCTGCCTCTGAGAAAAGACTGTTAATTTTTTTCAGTGGTAGCTACATCAGTAGCTTGTCAGTCCTATCACTGAGTCTGCTTCTTCATTCGCAACCCACCAGCAGCAAGTGAGATGCTGTGGCCAAGTCACCACAGAAGATACAAACAAGACTGTTCTTTTACACATAACTTCTAGCCAATGTTTTCTGTTTAGCTAGCATAATATCTGCTAAATGTAAATTCAGTTTTCCAAGGGCAGACCCTTTTATAGCAAGGTATACACAATCCATTAAAATGGAGGTATCAGCAGAGCTATGGAAACCATGTGGGACAAAGAAATGCAGGAATATGCTAAGGTAATGAACCATTCATTTTGATAGGGAGAAAAAGACTAATGCTTTGGACCCAGAGGCATCTGTAGTGGGGTAGGGGTGTCCAAGGGGGGCAAATGAAATAATGGGAGCTGTATCATGCAGTCATGACACAAGCTTTTCCCTTTTTGTATGTGTGACAGTGTCATGATGCACACACAAACACTGTTTTCACTGTTTCAATGAAAGCATCAGAACCTGCAGACACATTTGCTGGGGCTCTTTTGTGGTGCCTAATGGGGGGCCAGGGGGCCTCCCTTGATGCCTGCCCCAGCTTGTTTTTCTCTTAGATTCTATTAATTAAAAATAAATGAATGGGAAACTAGCATCCTGCAAAGCAAAGGATTAGCTTTCAGTAATAATCTGTAATATCAACCACACCTCTATGTCTCATATAGAGACATATAGTAAAGGAATTATTAAAGGAAGGAAGGAAGCAAGCCAGCCAGCCAGCCAGCCAGCAAGCTAGTTAGCTAGCTAGCTAGCTAGCTGCGGTCCTGTTTGGAAGTGTGCTCATTTGCCCTAAAAAAAAACCAACAACAAAGTTAAGCTGAAGAGGTAGAAAATATTTTGTGAAGCTAGAAGGCATGTGGAGAACGACCGTATCTGTTTGCTTCCTGATAATCCTTTGTGATTGACCACAGCCATCCTTGGCAAAAGTGCTGGACCAGGAGTGGGGAGACCTAGGTTCTGGTCCCCACTCAACTGTGAAAACTCCCTGGGTAAGGTTGGGCCAGTCCCCCTCTCTCAGCCTGAAAGAGGGTTGTGCAATGGTGAAAGTGCTGGACTAGAAATGGGGAGTCCCCCCTCAGCCACAGAGGCTCTCTGGGGGGCTCTAGGCCAGCCCCTCCCTCTCAGCCCAAGAGCCAAAGTGATGTGGTGGTGAAGGTGCTGGACAGGGAGAGGGAAGGCCCAGGTTTAAGTCCACCTTCAGCCCTGGAAGCCCATTGGTCAACTTTGGGCCGCTGTATCTCAGCTCAACCTACAGGTTTGTTATATGGAGATTTGTGGAAGGAGTAATGCATACATCTATATACTGTACAGATAACTCTGTATAGGCAGGAAAGCTAATTAGTTTGGAAAGCCAGGTTGCTGTTGTGGTCTAGGTACAAGGAGACCCAGATTGAAGTCAACTCTCAGCCATGGAAGTTCTTTAGGTGACTTTAGACCAGTCCCTACCTCTCAGCCCAACCTATCTCACAGCATTGTTGTGGGGAAAAATAGAAGGAACTTGAGCTCCTGAACAAGATGCAGGATTTAAATCTAACAATTTGTGGGACCTCCTGTCTCCAGTTTTTTTTTGCCCACCCCACATGGTCTGACAGAGTGGGCATGCACCAGCAACCTTCTATTAAAAATGCCATCTGATGGGACCCGGGAAGTGCCTTCTCTGTCACAGCCCCTTCCCTATGGACCCCCATGCCCCCCAAGATTCAGATGGCCCCAACCGCACTGGTCTTTTGTAAGGCACTGAAAGCGGGTTCTCCTCCCTAGACATGGGGCCAGGTTGTGGGGTGAGCCCATCATGTGGTTCTGATTAAACTCTCCAAGTTTTTTATGTTGTTTTAAATTTTTTCACATTATTGGTTTTTTTCGGTTGTTTGTAGGCTGCCCAGAGCTGTGTATTGAGTGGACTGCCATACAAATTTAAATAGCACATGAACAAAGATAATTAAATAACATTCCGAAGGTAGCCTTCATACCAAAAATGGAGCAATATGGAATATAATGGCTCCACTTTGTGGGGATTGAGCATGTTCAGTAGCAAAGGATGTCAGTTAATTATTAGAGCAAACCAGGAAGGGGCCAGTGGGTTTTTCATGCATAATTACTTGCAAGAAAATCCCTGGAAGGAAAGGCCATTCAGTCCCTGGAAAAAGCACTGAATTTCACAATGGTTTATTGCGTGTCAGGGGTGTCTGCAGAGTGTGGTCAAAAAGGTCTAGATGGTGGCCATGAAACTGCAACCAAAACTCTACCTGTTTTTTTATGTGTCATGCATGTGCCATCATGACTTTTTTGACCGTGCCCTGTAACACCTTGTTCCTTGTGCTACTTATCATAACTTGAAGGCCATTGCTGGATCAAGAAAGTATATTGCCCTTGTTGCAGGACCTCAGAATTTACTCTTACAGAAATTACTGCCAAAAAAATTCCACGGGTTATAGATCTGCAATGTTAAAAGCTTTCACTCACTGTGTTTTCTCAAAAGGAAGACAATCTGTATTCTTTTTCTTTTTTCAATACAGTAAGGTTTATACAATATTAATTGAAGATTATTGACATTCTATTATTTAGATAGCTTAGAGTATTGAAAATAAAGAAGAGGAAAAAAAGTATTCTGTCAATATTAATTACAATTTTTGTTTTTTATTTTTGTGTCTTTGGCTTTTTTTTTTCTTTTGACTCCTGGCGACTGCCTGGACAAGTCCCTGGAGTTTTCTTGGCAAGCTTTTTCAGAAGTGGTTTGCCATTGCTTCCTTCCTAGGGCTGAAAGAAAGTGACTGGCCCAAAGTCACCCAGCTGGCTTTGTGCCCAAGGCCAGACTAGAACTCCTGGTCTCCCAGTTTCTAGCCTGATGCCATAATCACTACAGGTAGTCCTTGGGTTACGATGGCAACTGGGACCAGGATTGCCATTGCTAAGCAGTGTGGTTGTAAAGTGACTGCATCACTTAGCGACGGCAATCCAGGTAGTCCCAGTTGCCGTCGTAACCCCAAGATGTGCGGGTTGTTAAGCAGGAAGGGCAGAAGTCCCAGGTAAGGAGCATGGGGGTGCCACAAGGGGGTGGAGGAGGCCTTGGGAGGCCCAGTACAGTCCACACATGAGTTGAGGGAGGATGGTGCTGCAGTGCGGCTGGGGGGGAGACTTAACTGAGTGACGTGCGACCTTCCCTGCCGGCTTCCCCTTTGACTTTGCTTGTGGGAAGCTGGCAGGGAAGGTTGCAAATGGCGATTACGTGACCACGGGATACTGCAACAGTCAGAAATCCGGGCTGGTTGCCAATCACCCAGATCACAATCGTGTGACTGCAGAAATGCTGGGATGGTCAGAACTTCGAGGACCAGTTGTAAGTACCACTCGTTCAGTGCTGTCACAAATGTGAATGGTCACTGAACAAGTGGTTGGTAAGCAAGGACTACCTATACGCCAAACTGGGTCTCTAAGTACAGTTTAGGATGACAATATTATAAGCATAAAATTATTTGACTTTTTCATCCAAAGTTGAGTATAACATTGAAGAAAACTCCCACTGTGAATTGCTTCTAAGTATTTATAGAATGATAAAGGTTTTGATCTTAAGCTAAGTACTTAATATTAAAATCTCCATTAGATTGTGTGTGTGTGTGTGTGTGCATATTAATATCTGTGTTCTTGATCCACTGGATTGTCTCTTTGATGGGGCTGCTTCTTTATTTGTTTGATTTTTTTTTAGTGCTAGGAACAAAGGGCCTTTCCTAATGCTCCACCAGTTGTGTGAGCCAAAAAATTGGGTAGGTGATTTTTCCAAGAGAAGGAGTATTCCTGTAACAATTTCACAAGAACAGCATTTACTGTTCACTAAGGAGTCAATCCATTTCTGGAAAAGCCCAGTGGGAGGAATCATCTCTTCATAAATACCTTTAAGATGGAATGGAAGTGTGAGAAGACAGAGAGGGTGCAGACCAACAGAGAAACGATGGTACAATGGAAACCAGGATAGTCATGCGCACTCCTTTAGACGCACTATCATTAAATAATCGAGAAAGCTTCCTGCTGGGCCCAGGAGAATTTCACCAAAATTCTCTTCCCCTTTGAAAATATTTCTAAAGCAAATTCTCTTTCATCAAATTAAATGAGGACAGATAGCAAAAAGCATGGTAGCATTTCTCAGCCTAGGAAAAAACATATTTTTCCTTGTCTCCCACCCCGTAAACTATTCTCAAAGTGGCTTTATTGAGACCCATTCTTAGCAATTCCATTAAACGTTAAAAATCATTAAAAAAAAACACAAATTGGAATTATTCTTATTACTACAGGAAAACATTGATACAGTGGTCTGATTGGGGTCACAGGGTGTATTAAATACACAACATCATTTATATAATGATGTAATTATACAAATGACATAAATTGCCACTGATGCCAATAACATTAAATGAAAATTAATCTAAATTTAATTGCCTCATCCAGACTATTTTGGATTGAACAGACTTGTCCATTGTTTGGTCGGTTGCATCGAAACTCCACAAAATAGGGGTCTGTTGTATCTAAGCTTCCTTGTAATCATCATCATCACCTGTAACACTTCCTAACCTAAAGGCATTCAAGAATGGAAAAAGTTCTTGTCTCTCTAGTAACCTCTCGTCCTCCTCCCATTTTACTATCTGACAACTCTTTTAAGGTGAAGTACAAAGTAGGATGCCTAAGAGAAAATGCCTAAATTCAAAATTAAAATTCACCCATGTCTCATTTCAGTGAAAAAAATAAAGACATTAACAATGGTTAAAAGTATAGTTTATGAAGTGTAGGGAGTATAATCTGAATTCAGTTAAAAATGAAATGTCTAGATCTTTATAAAGATTGTGAGATCGGGCACCTGGAGGACATTTTAGTTTTCTCTCCCTTTTTAAAGCCCTTCTCGTGTTTGCAAAAGGCTTTTTTTGTGCCTAAAGAATATTTTCCACATCATCAAATGAGCTCAGATTTCTCCTGAATCATTTAAATGATAACACAGTGATGCTTTGGACACATTTATAAGACTTAATGGAAAAACAGAGCTTCATCTGCTCAGGAAGCATTTCAGCTGCCTTCAAATGATAGCAGTTTCAGTTTTTAACTCAAATGTTACAAAACGTTGAATTTGTTCCAAATGTTTCTAATATATACCATGTCAAAAAGTCTGGATAGGCAATTTGAGATTCAAACTTCCAATTGCAGGAATCCATTTTTTCCCCTGAAGCTTTGAATATCCCTGGTGTAATTTCTGGGTTCGGTGGTGGGATTTTGATGTAAATGTCCAAAAGTTGATGAAAGAGCCCCATTGTGTAAGTTCTAGTATAAACTTGAAACTTGAGAATTGACCATTTTGAAATTTGATTCTCTTTAATGCTCTTATGTTTTATCTCTACAAAAATAAATCAGACACATTTTGGATTTAGTCCTTAAACTGATACCATTCAGGCATGTGGGACTCTAACTTCCATAATTCATGGCTTGTATAATTAGGTGGTCCTAAGACCTCAAGAAGGCACCAGCTGGAGGGAAGATGAATGAGCATATTAAGTTTTCTGTCTGCTGTCTACTCAAGTTATAGAAGCAAAGCAGTTCTGAGTGAAGAGAAAATGGGGTGTTAGGAGGTCAACCTTTCCTATCAACTGAGTCAGGAAGATCCATTTCTGAAACTCACTTCTCAGTGGAACAGACTGGGTGATTTAGACAAAACCAGAAGGGCAGGGTTAGGGTTGTTTCCTCCCCAGCATCCAGGTTCACACAACCTGTTATCCTAGGCTAAAACATGGTTTGTTTGATCTTAGCGAGTTGTGGGACCTCAGTGATTGTGTTTTATTCACCCAGTTGCAGGATTAAGTGTGTTGTTCGAATCCATCTTGTGGTAATGAAGATGTAGGGATGTGCAAACTGAGGCTGGATCTGATTCAAACTGGTGACTTGATTCAAAAAGCCAACACTGAATTTAAACTGAATTTTTGGATGTTCAGATCAAACGGTCAAATCAATACCGAAAATTGATTCTCTGGATTTTTACATTGAATTGTCAAATCAAATCAATTTTCAGTATTCAAACTGATGCAGGAAAACATCTTTGTGCATGTGCAAATATCAGGCGTGTCTCTGAACTGGGTCTGAATTTTAACGAATCAGTTGAAAGGCATGTGAATCGGTGTGTGCATTGTACTGATATGAAGATTCAAGCAGAAGATTTGATTCAAGCGGGGGATTTGAGCAAATCACCTTGAAATCAAATTTTCAAATCAATTGTTTACCCAGCCCTATAAAAATATCAGGTTTACTTGCTGGGCGATTACTAAGTGTTTTAAACATGAAGGAGGGCTTTGAACTGTGAAATGATTTTGTGTGCTTATGTGTCTGTTTATGTGACTGTGAGTATAAATTATGTGCTTTGGTCTGGGAATTTTAGTAGTTTTTCCCACTGTTTTAGGTGCACTGAAGCCAAATAATTGATTGTGTGAATTATGTCAATTTTGAAAATGTAAAATCCTTTATTAAATGGCACAAATAAGAAAGAAGAATGACAGGGGATAACATTTTTACTTATATTACCAGAAAGCTGGAGGGCATTATTGTAGGAACAGGGTTCTTTCGAATTCTCCCAGCCCCCCTCCAAAGCCACCGCTGCATAATAATGTTTTGTTTTTAATGTTGCAAAAGGGAAAAGTGTGAAAGACATGGGGACTGCACATATTAATGGTATTTAACTAATTTTGTTCTTATTTAATACCATTTAAATGAGGACAGATTCCCCTGTTCTCCCCACTGAATGCCATACAGTTTGAAAAATGTTCGATGCTTCTGCATGAACGAATAAAACAGCCAATGATCTTGTTCTGTTGGTTGTTCCAAAATTATTTAACCATTTCCCTAAATACTGCAACCTTCCTCAATCTGATACATTCCAGAAATTTTGGAAACATGATTACCAAAGTTCCCTAGTCAATCTTGTAAATATATCTGGCAGGCACAAAGTTGAGGAAGACAGAGAAATACATCGTCCTGCCTTGTGTTAATTTGTTAATTGAATGACAGTCATTCTTTGCATTAAACGTGAAAGTCCTCTTCAGTTTCTAGTACCATCCTTCTGCATTTCTTACCGCCACTAGTTCTCATTCACTAATTTGTTGTGAAATTTTCTTTAAAAGAGGGAGAACGTTTCACAGACATTTGAATTGGTGCAATGTGGTTTTCTTGCACTTACTTTGTTACAAGGTGGTCAGTGACTGTGTCTCCCCTTTCATTGTATAATCCTTTACTGGCATCCCAAGCATGAATCAGGTAATCCCAAGGGATAAGCCATGAGCATTTTTACAGGTTGGGATATGTGGACAGCCAGGGAGGCCTCAAAGGGAAGGAAAGGTCTATAACAGGAACCATCAACACCAAATTTGCATTGTCTGCTGTCTTCGACAATAAAATAGCTCAAAAACTCCACATAGAGAACTTTGAAAGAAATTCTCAAGCACCCTGAGGCTAAGGCAGAAAAACAGAAGCCTCTTTCACAAGGGAAGAAAAATTTTGAGTATTTACAAGGCAAATTTTGGCACAGTTTTAGTCAGAATGTTCACTCAAGCCTTGTCTTACAGATAGAGATAGATAGATAGATAGATAGATAGATAGATAGATAGATAGATAGATAGATCTGTAGATATATGAGAGAAAGACATATAGACAGAGAGAAAAAGCATGGGCACGCTTAACTATGATGATGATCTTGGGTTATGCTCCTGGCGCTTATTAGATATTTTTATAAATAATAAATGATGGCCCACAATAGCAATCTATGAGAAATAAGTTATGCATTATTTTTAATTAAAAGAGATCACGGATGATAACTTAATTTGATGGATTCAGAATTAGCCCAAGCTGGGTTCTCAGGTGCCTCCATAATCAGGCATGGACATTACGATCCAACTTTACGGCACTTTTACAATGATGCTTGTTTGGATGCAACTTCCATGAGAGCTCGACCGAGGACCAACGCTGTAGAAATCGATGAAATTTACATGCAGGTATTACGTGTAGAGTTGTAACTCTGCCGACTAATTCTTTCCACCTCTCTCTTGATACTGGAGAGAAAAACTCGTTTATAACATTGGAACAGAGTTTATTTTTACAGGATGCAAAGATAAGAAATTGCCAACTTCAGTGGAATTCATGGGCTATGGTTCTCCATTAGGGGAGAGGCTGCAGCTCAGGTGTTGCGTGTAGGTTCTCAGGGGAGGAGCCTGGGTTGCATCCTGTGGCCTCTACAGGTACAGCAGGTTTGGACAACTTGGGGGGTGGGTGGGCGAGGGCTTCCCTTAACTCACAAGGGTTGCTGTAGGTCGAGTAATGTTGCTGATGTACAAGACAAAGATGGATGGGACTGAAAGTTTCCAGAACATTTTGAATTCAGGGAGGTATTTCTTAGTGATTTTTAAATTGTGTGAAGCCTATTTTAGACTTCATGTGTCTTCTGGCTCAGAAGAGTGGGAAACTACACCACTGGCTGTCAGCTGGTCAAACATGGTTCCAAGATCCACAAAAAGGGATTTTGGGGGTCCTTGGTTGGCAGGCTACCCTTCCTTGAATTAAAGGGTTAGGGAAGCAGATGAAAGAGATGCCACGTTGCTGCTGCAAGTCAGAATAATCAGACTAGTCTTAAGGCAACTTTGTACATTCCTTTATGTAGACATGGCTCCTTCCTGAACATTGGCAGGAGCAGCCAATACCGTGACCCAAAGTATCTTGGGCACTCTCTAGGGAAAACAGAGAATGCTTTTGCCCTATTCTTTTCCAGAGCAGATGTGGTACATCTGTACTTAGACCTGTTCAAATGCTAGGCCTCAGTGCTGAACTTTAGAGTAATTGTCCAACACTTAACGCAGGACAATTCCCAAACTCAGCCACATTTGCTTGCTGCATCATTCCGAAATAAACGAACCACCACACGTTTGCCCTCTAAAGAGGGCTTACTAACAGGATCATTTGATCCACAGCCTAAAATTACTTAGCTGAGCTAGTCTAATTGTGAAACACTGGAGCGTGGCCATTTATCTCAGGTCAGAGATGGGTGTGTTTATTTACTTAGCCGTTTTGTAAACGCTGCTTTCCCTCTGGAATGATGCCTCGAGGCGTTTCAGAGTAAAAAGGAATCATTTGTGAAGGATCATAGGATTTGCAAAGGTGTAACTGGAAGTGGATCCCACTCCCAGTGCTGGTAGGAATCTGAGCGCAGTGGTGTCTACTGAGTAATACATGTGGTGGAACAATCATACTGTCTTCTGCAAGATGCTGGCACTATAAATATAGCCTTTGTACTCCCTGCTGCTAATTAAAGGCAGATGCATGGCAAGCAAATAAGCAGAGGAAAATAAAAAACATTTGTACTGTTTCTGTTTAATCTATATTTTGCCCTCCACAAGTAGGATGCATAAATGCTGGACTCTAACTAGGATCATTCATAAAATAAAATAAAATAAAATAAAATTCACATCTTGAATTCAGTTTCTGTTGCTCGTGAAGCAATAAACATCTTTGTTTTGAACATAATTGTATTAATGGGAAGGAAGGGGAAAGATGATGAGAAATGCTGGATGATTGCCAAATTGCAAGACATTTGTTAAATATTAAGGCAAATGATCCTTGTTCGTTGAAAGGTTACATGAATCCTTTGAATGCATAACATTGCAAAGATTCTATGAATCCTGCAGAAACATTTTGGTACAGTTTCTAGAACCTCATTTTGCTTTGCATCTCCATCATGTTCCATATGAGTTGTGCATATTTAAAAAAAATTATTATTATTATTATTATTATTATTATTATTATTATTATTATTTGCCCTTCTTGGGTCACTGAATGGATAAGGTTAAGTTTTTCATTCCACTGTTCAATTTATATCCAGCTTAGGAGGGATGGCAGCACTAACCATTGGGGTGCTTGAGGCTGTAGAAATAAAAGAAAGCCTCAAAAACCCTACACTGATGTATTCACATCGTCACCAGGAGGCAACCTTGCCTCAAAGGAATCTTTTTATTCAACATACAGTATAGCCTAATTCAGGGTTTCTCAACCTTAGCAGCTTTAAGATGTGTGGACCAACTCCCAGAATTCCCCAGCCAACGAGGCTAGGGAATTCTGGGAGTTGAAGTCCACACATCTTAAAGCTGCTAAGGTTGAGAAACACTGGCCTAATTTTTAATACACACGTCTTCCCCACTCTTGTTCAAGCAGCAGCTGAGTTGCTTTGAAAGCCTGTTTAAAAAGGAACGTGGCGAACCCAAAGGCTTAAGGAGGCACTGTGTGGCTTGTAGGATAAATCTTCTCTCCTTCCTGGGGGGACCCAGAACTCTGCTTATGCTGCTCTTCCTTCCTGCTTCGCTGAAAGGACTTGGTGCTACAGTTGACTTAGGGTTGCCGTTTGACCTGGTTTGGACAGACAGCGGTGCTTTGAGGCTCGCTGGAGTCCTCCTTCCATTCTTGCCATGGTGCTCTCCCATTGCAATTGCCCCTCCAGGTTCTTCCATGGCACCAGATTCCTCCGGAGTCTGTTCAGGTTGAGTCTCCTAAATGGGATAAAAGGCCTCTTCCAACTGGAGCCTGCTTTTAGATTTTTTACCCTGCCTTTATTATTTTTATAAATAACTCAAGGTGGCAAACATATTTAATACTCCTTCCTCCTCCTATTTTGCCTACGACAACAATCCTGTGAGGTGGGCTGGGCTGAGAGAGAGAAGGACTGGCTTAAAGTCACCCAGCCGGCTTTCATGCCTAAGGTGGGACTAGAACTCACCGTCTCCTGGTTTCTAGCCTGGTGCCTTAATCACTAGACCAGTGCTTCTCAACCTCAGCAACTTTAATATGGGTGGACTTCAACTCCCAGAATTCCCCCAGCCAGCATGAATTCTGGGAGTTGAAGTCCACACATATTAAATTGCTGAGATTGAGAAACACTGCACTAGACCAAACTGTTTTCTATGGTGCGGCTCCTGGTCACAGTGGAGGAGAAAGGGAATCCATGAACAAGATGCTGAACAGGCTCAACATCACAGGGTGTACAGTCAGCCCTCTCATAATTTCAGGTCCGGAACCCCCTGAAGAATGAATACACTGTGGCCCCCAAACCTTCAGCATGGCCCTCAAAAGCCCTTTGAGATGCTACCCAATCCTCATTCCTTGTAATGTGGGAGGACTTCAGGAAATCACTAATGCCTAGTGGGGAATTGTCATACGAACTGCATTGAACATGTTGGAACTTAAATTATCATATTTATTTTGTGTCCTGGCCCCGTGCGATTTGGGGAGGGTGCGCCCCACTTGCCACAAGAGCCACAGGCAACATTTTGGCCTCAGAGTGTGTGTGTGTCCCCTAGTTTATATAACTGAAAAGAAAGATGTTTCAGCAATCCAGATGCTGGGATTCCCCCACCCTCTAAAAAAAGAAAAAAAGATTTTGGTAACAGCCAAGCACCTGGATGTTTGCATTGCTGGTTCAAGCAGCACATCCATCCTTTCATGATGGTAGCGGAAGAGAGACCACCTGGAAAGAAATCGACAAAAGTAGAATCCGATCCCAGCAGCTGCTCCTGAAGAATGTTTTGGGAAGCCGGTCTTCTCCCGCCCCTACCAAATGCCAGCCTCAGTCATTTTCAGAGTTACTGGCATGGAATCTAATAATTGCTTGTTGATTCTAGCTGGAAGCGCCTGCTAAGCCATCCAGGCGACCAGACCACCCTACGTGTCCAAAACCACCGCCGTGGACAGAAAAGGTGCAGAAGTGAACCCAGTTCCTGTGATCACTCAATGTTCCCCACAGTCCTGGCCAATTTCCTTGCATCAGTGGGAACACTTCTGTCCCCCTCTGGATACATCTTGCAAACAACTGGTGTTCTATGCTGCCAAAAGAGGAGAGAAAGGCAGCCCTTTTAACAGGCTTGTTACCCTAATTGAAATGCTAAGGTTAGGCCCCTGGGGATCCAGGAGCAAGCGCTGAAGGAAAACAACGGGCCCACCAGAACGTTCTCGCAAGCAGAGATCAAATGACTAACCACAGATTCAGTCCGCTTCCATGACAACCACTTCAGCAAGGAAAGAGTTGACATTCCCTGAATTTGTTCCTTGAGCTGGTTTGCCCCTTTTTCCCCCCAACCATTTCGTTATGTGCCACACACCAAAAGAAAACACACACACACACACAGTAGTTCTTCGTTTTCAAGCCAGGAACTGCAAAATATTACATACCTTGATGCCAATCTCACTGTGAAAGTGTGTGAGGACCTACTCCACTGCATTAGCATAGATTGGGCTCATACAACCCAGGTCATGAAGACCAGTGAAGACCACCAACCTTGCATGGTATCCACAAAGAATGTGAAGAACCTCCTCTTCTTACTCTCAATCCAGAATTTACTACTGCTCTTACTACCTATCCAAAACAGAGGTGGTGGCCTGAGAACTGGGAAGGGATAGTTGGATTATTTACATCTTGCTGTAGGATATACATCAAACCGTGCCTTCTCTCCTGATAGGGACACAATACTGCATTTTTTTATACCCTAATTTGTGGGCACAGATGCAGATTTAGAATCATTTTAGTGGATATACACCTCTCATTGTGGATGTGCTTCCTCAGTCTGCTTGTTAACTGTAAATGGGAAACATAAACTTCTTTATTCTCCCTTCCTACGGATTATATATCTTCAAATTGGATGTGGGTTTGACATCCCTTCATGTAGGAGCCTGACCACAGAGAGCCATTCAGACTGAATATCTTTGGACGGCCCTCAAAATAGATGTTCTCTGTAAAGTGGGAATGCCTGATCAGCTTGGTTACTCAGAGTGACAAGTAAGGGAGAGCAGATGACCACATCTGGATGGTCCCAAGGTGTTCAAGGTTAGCCTGATTCTCTTTAGGCTAAAGGGCAAAGTCATCATCATCTGATTAAATAGACATCAGTTGACGAATTAATCAATTCAGCTATTAAATCTGTGTTGTATACAGAAGGAAAAGCAATTATCCTAAGGAGAAAATCATAATATTTTTAGCTGATATCCGCATGTTTGCAGCCGTCACACTTACAAGAGGCATTCTTCCTTCTCTTGCATGCAGAAAGAAAAGTCCTGTTTATGGCATTCCTTACATTACAAATTCTGTTTTTGGTGGGAGGAATTTATAATGCAAGGGACATTATCTTATCTATCTATTATTCATCTTAAACAATGGCAATGGAGCTGAGCTTGCCGTGAGGTAAACTCGGTGGAGGAGGGGGGGCTGCCCCAAGTGCCAGAGAGTGTGGGAGGATGTAAAGGTGGGGTGGATCTGTGGAGAAACTTGTGCCCGCTGGTGGTGCCCATCTCTCTGTTCTAGCATGAGAGAAATAACAAGCATGGGAGGAAATAACAAAAAATACCAGAAGCTGGAGGAGAAAGAGAAGGAGCAACTCCTTCTGTAACTCTCTAGCTCCCACAGAATCTGGACTGATGAACAGTTTCTCAGGAGGTTTCCTGGTTTTTGCTGCTTCCTGAACCCCATTGAGAAAGGCAAGCAACAGTTCCCAGACAGAGGAGGAGATATCATTAGGAGTCACCTAAGCTCTCAGCTTCCTCAGTCAGACCTGGCTACCAGCCTGCTCATTTGTCCTATTTTGCTCACTGTAGACAGCCTGGATAGCTTGCACAGAATAGCAGTCATGGGTGAAAGAAGAATATGCCCCTGTGGGACAGTCTTCAGAAAAAGCAATCAAGCTGAGGAAGCTCTTGTCAAAGGAGGAAGAAGATATATGGACATAGATGTTAACAGGGAGCCTTCCAACCGCAATGAGAACGTAGCAAAGGAGAAAGTGCCTGATATTCCAGTTAGAGTGCAGGTGATCTGGTAGCTGCTCCAGCATCCATCTCTCTATCTCATATGGGAGGGGAGTATGCATACTGTATTCCTAAAGAAAAGGGGAGAGCAGAGAAGGGTGGGGCAGGCGCTGAATTTAGTTCCTCTAGATGATCCAGGACTTATCCTGAGGGACCTCTTTCTACTATCTGGGACATAGCAAGTGAAAAACTTCACGTTTCCCAAAGACAATGAAAATAGAAGTTTCCATCCAAGGTATTATTGTAGTGAAATTCCCAGTGGTAATGGAGAGGTTATGGATTACCTACTCAAAACCCAGAATCCTGCATACTGCTTTTGTTGCAAAAATCAGACTAAAATTCCAGCCACATTGGATTTTACAAGGATTTACTGGAACATGATACATGCCACGAGAAGACAGAAAACATCATAAAGCATCCTATTAATCACTAGAGCATGAGATGACTAAAGTTAAAGGCCATGATGGGTGATCAACATCAAGAAGAGATTGCAAAGTCTGTTTACTGGTAAACATCTTCTGAAAAGACGTAATGCCATTGTGAGCTTGCTTACTGCCCAAAACCTAGTACTAGATCAGTTACAGATACAAAACAATAGAATTTTACTTAAAGTTGTGGAGCTGAAGTCTGAGTTTGATGCTGTGTTCTAGGATCATCTAAGAAGAATCATCACTCAAGAAACTAACACACACAACTTCCTTTTTTTATATAGTAATTTTATGAAAAATTACAATTAAAAAGATAAAAACTAATATAAACTAAAAAAAGAAAAGAATAAAAAGAAAAATAGAAAGTGCAGAAAAGAATAGCAAAATAGACAAGAAATAAAAAATAAGAATATAGTAAAGAAAAAGAAAAGAAATATCTAACGATCTTGATCTTTAGTCCCTTCAAATAATGTCCTAGAACTTGATTTCTTTTCATTTTTTTTCTTTGTCTTTCTCACAAAATTCTTCAAAGCTTTAACAGGTGCCTTTTGTAAATCCAATATAGGAAAATTATCCAGGTCTCTCTCTTGGTTTGTTATTTGTATATCCCTTTAATTATTAAGAGATCAGCCAGTTTATTTTGTATGTCCAGTGTAACATCTTTTTCCATGTCATTCTTGTAGCCTGTCATTTTTAAATCCACTTTCAGATCAGTCTAAATCTTGTCAGTTAAAACTTGTTTCTCTTCCATAACATATTTTAAACATAGTCTATCTATTGAGGCAGACACTCTTAAAATTAACTTCTGGGTCCATTGTTCAAACATATTCTTCAATATGTCCACAATGTTAAAATATTTTGCTTCATTCTTTGTTGGTAAGTCAAATTTAAGTGTTCTTCTACTTTAATTGTAATCTTCAGTTGCTTCTGATTCCCTCTAGCGTCCATCCTTCAAAGTCTCATCCTATTATGTTTTTTAAAGAGAATTCAAAACAAAAGCATTTTCCCACAGGAAGGATTCTTATAATTAATTCCAAAATCTTATTTCAAATCCATCTGGACCCTTAGTCCATTTGTAACTTTCCAGAATCAAAGTTCTAATCACCCTTTTGCTGTTTATTCCAAAAGAATGTTTTTTTAAGTCCTTAAACTTGTATTTAAAACTTCTTTTGCTAAGGATTGAAGGAAACTCCCCTGGTGCTGTAAAGCGTGTTGATCCAAAGGTTCCTAACAGCTGAAAAGCAGTTAACAAGCAATTTCTGAAAGTGGTTAGAAAAGGAAGTATGCGAACCCAGTGTCCTTTTTAAGGTGTTGACCACAGTTTGAGCAAAAATATGGCTATTGCCCCGTCTCCCAGAGTTCTAAACCCACCAGAGACTGCTGTTTTGCAGTCTCCTTGTGAGGAGCAACTGTATGGAGCACTTGTGGGTGATTTCAAATCCTCTCGTGGTCCAGAGAGAAATTATGAAGAGTTGGTCTACTTGCCAGCTCTTTATTCTGTTGCAGTCATCAGCTCTTAATGGAGCCATCTTCAGTTCGCCATTTCGTCCCCGGAAGTAACAACTTCCTTGGAAAAAGAATTCAAAATAAGATCATAATCACACAGGTACCAGCAAAAACAAAAATCAAAGCAAACATTGTAGCACATCCGTTATTCTGGATTGCACACAGGACATCAGTCATATGGAACAAATTACTTTAATGGGGTGTTCCTGCAGTGGTGACTCTCGAACAGCAATTTCTAGAATGTATTGACATTGATGAAACATGGGAGCTGGTATGACAAATGTGCTTCTTGAGAAGGTGGTGGATACAGGAAATGGGGCAAAGCTATGATCATGGTGCTTGGTATGAAAGGAAAGAACAATGGAGTGCAGGGCAGGTATAGATTTGAGAATATGAAGCTTTGCTTGTCCCACACAGTTCTCATTTCTTGAACTTGGTGACCAGTGATGCTACATTAGTTTCTAGTGAGGCTGTAGAATTTTAATGTAATTCAAAACATATCTGTGACTCACTGAAAGCAGATTTTGAAGCAACGTTTGGAACACCTTCTCTGTCACTGAAATTATAGAGACTGAGTGGAGATGAAACTGTCTATCAAACACCAAACTGAGAAGATAGGTGAAGTTCTAGTTTTCACTATGAGTGCAATGCTTTGAGAGGAATTGTTCATGGGAGAACAGTGGCAGATGGAAATGGAATCACTAAAAACATACATAGCTTTACATTTCTTCAAGGTTTAGTGTTGTGGCATGACATACCATGTGAAATAATGTTGTAAAGAAGAAACTCCAAGGTGCTGACCTTGAAATATCTGGAGCAAAAGAACTGTATGAAGCAAATACATACGTGCACTCTTACTGAGGCATTTGAAAGCATTCTGAAGAGTGCACAGAAGTTGACAGGAATTGCCCACCCTTTCAAAAATACAAGAGTCACCAAAGAAGACATGTGGATTACAAAGCATGAGATAATCCCATAAGAGACCTCAATCAATCATTCAAAGTTGAATTCTTTAATCAGATACTAGATTATGCAATACAGTTACTTGAAGAACTCAACGCAATGCAGCTGAAGGAATACAGTGGTATACATGGAACGTTGTGAGTTATTCCCAAACTCCTCACTATACAAAGAATTCCTTTGCCAACAACGCAGCACACTAGAGAGACTGTTAACACATGATGAGATATTGATACATTTATTTGGGTGATTGATGCATTTGATTTGGGTGATGAACTGAACATCTTTTCAACATGTATTTCAGCAGGATCAACTACAAAGGCTGTTCTGGAACGACAAATGGGATGCAAAGCATCCTCTTCCAAATGTTTTTGTTACTCTGCATGTACTTCCAACCCTTCTGTAACAGTTGCCAGTGGACAATTCAGTTTCTCCAAGGTGAAGTGAATAGAAGCACATCTGTGCTCCACAACGACATCAGAGAGGCTGGTCAGCCTTCAACCATTTCAACAGAGCATAAACTGACTCAGACAGTGGATCTTCAGAAAGCAGTTCAACTCTTCCCAAGCAAGAAGCCACAGAAAACATTACTTGAATTATTCAGATAGATAACATTCTGTTATCTGAGCTCCCTCTCTCAGGTGCCAAAATATTGTGGGCCAGCTCTGAGTGTAAATCCCACCAAGCAATATTTCTAATTACTTGACTTAACCCAGCCTTCCCCATTCTGGTGCCTAGAGATGCGTTGGGGAGTATAGCTCCCTTCATGCCAGCTTGTCACTTTGGTTAGGAGTAAATGGAGTTGTAATCCAACACATCTTTAGGACACTAGATGATGGAAGGATGACCTGGCCAACTAATCTATGAAGTGTTGCAGCCTTACTCCAAAGCTGCAAGACCTTTTTCTAATAGGAGTGGGCAGTACTTTGGATAAGGTGTGGGCATGCACCCCACACTTGTCAGCACCTCCTTAAAGAAGATGCATCTTTTCCTGGGCTCCCATGGTAAACACACGATCTGAGGAAAATACATGTTTCAGTTGGACTCCCTTAGGAGCAGGCTTGGTTATGTTGTTGGTGCCCCTATTCATGCACATACAGTGGTACCTCGGTTCACGAACTTAATTCGTTCTGGTCGCGAACCGAATTGGTCGTGAACCGAATCAAATTTTCCGATATGGTTCAATGTAAATACGGTTAATCCGTTCTGACCCCTGCGAATTTGGTCGCCAACCGATTTTTGATCGCGTCCTGAATCAAATTTCCCTATAAGGTTCAATGTAATTACGGTTAATCCGTTCTGAACCATGGTTTTTTTTAAAAAAACCGCAAAAATATGACACAAAGTACAGTACGAAGAGAGAGAAAGCTAACCTTGCTCAACGCGACTTCTGGCGTGGAGGACAGGAAGGCGGGTGGGGAGGCGGTTACTGCTTGGAGGGAGAGTCCCCCTCCCTACAGGAAGCCACAACCACGTGTCACGGGAGGGAAAATGGCCACGGATCCTGTTCATAACCCAATGCGGAGTTCGCTAATGGAGGCAAAATTTTGTGACCAGAGCTGTTTGTGAACCGAATTGTTCATGAACAGAAGCGTTCGTGAACCGAGGTACCACTGTATTTCCTGAGATCTTGCAGCTATCTTATGAGCCTAGGAAAAGACCCAGCTTCTATAAGGAGTTACCAGTAGGTATAGCATGCATACCCATGCCTATTCCAAAATACCTTTCCAACTTCTGATCCAAAGCACTGCACATCCCTGTGCTCTAAGTCTTAAATCTAATAAAGTCCAATGAGCAGCCATGTAGATCAGAGCCATTCCCTTCAGCTAAACAACCTTCTTATCTCTGGTGGCTTCTTCACTGACTTCCATAGACAGCAAGGAAAATGACCTTGCCTAGGCAACAGAGCCTGCATATCTCCATCAAGATCATCTTCCTTACTCTCTACACTCCAGAAAACATCAGAAGGCCCATCAAAGACTTCAACTTTTCACAAGAGGAAGAGGCATCTTCCAAACATTGGGGCTCCCAATGATCCAGAACTAATTCAACAACTTGATTGAACTATTTTCCTATCACTCTTTGTCTTTGGGAAAATATCTATAGCTTAGTGGTGGATCCATTGTTTGAATGCAAAAGATCCCATCTTCAGACCCCAGGTGAAGAAACTCTGAAACTCTGTAACAATATAGGGTTTGATGGACCAGTGATCTTATTCAATATACAGTTACTGCCTAGATGGAAGATTTACAAGTATTTTATATAGAAGGCTTGTAGGGCAGGTGCTGGCTGGGAAATTCTGGGAGTTGAAGTCCACACATCTTCAAGTCACCAAGGTTGAGGAACCCTGTTGTAGGGCATCTGCTTTGGATGTAGAAGATGGTCCATTTCTGGCATCCCAGGGTACCCTGGAGAGCCTTTACTAAACATCGTATGAACTGAGAGAATGTTGGGTGGTGGGGGCTAGGAGGAGAGCCTTCTCTGCCGTTGCCCCCGCCCTTTGGAATATTCTCCCCCCAGAGATGCGGCAGGCCCTTACCCTCCTGGCTTTCCAGAAAGGATTAAAGACCTGGCCGTGCCGGCTTGTGGGGGGTGACAACAATCTTACCCATTCCTGGGGGTGGCTGGCACCTTGATGACGCTCCCTGAGAGACTGCCAATGTTAACATATATTTATTTTCTATTTATTTAAGATGGTTGTATATTGTAATTTTAGTTGTTTTTAACCATTTTGTAAACCAACCAGAGTCGTTTCAATGAGATGGGCGGTGACAAATTTGAGATAGATAGACAGACAGACAGACAGATAGATAGATAGTATAAAATGCCCCATTCAGTGGACTGATTATAGGGTAGCTTCTTACATTGTTTTTAAAAAATCATTACATGTTCCAATATTCTAAACTGTGATATATGACTACCTCTTACTTAAAGAAGACCTCTGGGTTAAAATGCTTTTGGAGCTTCATAGGGGTATTTGGAATAGATGCATTTTTATTAGCACCCAGTATGTTCCTAATCATATCTTCATTTTAACAGAAAAAATTAATAGTATGGGCATATATATCTATTTGGGTGACCTTTTTAAAAAAATGTGCTATTTTTGGAAATATTTTAATACAATTTGTATGTTTTTTTTAAATTATGATTTTGCTTTTGGATTCTAGCGCTTGCAGAAAAATTCTTTGGTGTTTGACTTTTTTAAACAAAAATATCTTCTTTTGTTTGCTTGTATTTCTTGTATTATTTATGCAACAGTCTAGACATTGCCCTTGGTCTTCAGCTTTTTTAAAGTTTTTGTTGTTTTCTTTTTAAAAACTAAACTCCTAAAGGGGCACATGTTTAAATGCAATCAGATGCATGTCAAGAGCCCAGGATCAGTTCTATTCTCTCCAAGGAGATTAGTCCTGAGCTGAGTTAATTGCAGTTTAACGAGATTCATGGAGTTGTAGAAATTACAGAGCCAATGTCATAAAACCAGATGAATGAAGGCAGAAGTGAGTAAGCCGTGGCCCATAAACCACTGTTTGCATCTACGAGAACCCCATGCAGATTGTGCTGTCAACATTCAGTAGCAAAATGCAGGCATTAGGTATACAGTTATTGGCCTCTTTCCTCTCGAACAGACTCAAAGCAACTTTTTTTCCATAGACCTAAATCTCCCCCAAATAAAAAAGAATCAAAGGTTTCAGCTTGGCCTCCTCTGCTGATGTCACTGCTACGCCCCAGTGGTCCTCAGAGGCTGAAAGTACTGTACTAACAATATAGGGAGAGAGGTGCACTTTTAGTGACAGAGGTTTTTCACATACTGATACAACCCAGATAGCTCTGTGTCCCTCCACTTTTAGAAGAACCTTTCCTTTGGGAACGGTTATGAGTCAGCCTTCTAGACCTGTAACCCTTTCTTCAGCAAAGTTTCAGAAACAAATATCATTGAGGTGAACTGAAATTACACTCAGGGAATATTAGTCACTGGTTTCACACTGACTGTTTTCGAGACATTGTGGTTGTTAGTGCATCTTTTTCCCTTCCCCCCCCACTCCCTCCCCCCCGCCTTACTCAGATACATACGGGATTTCCTGGTCCCCTTGACATCCTATATATAAATCTGTAGATTTGAGGTTCTAATTGCTTCTTTAAACTTATGGGGTTTTCATTAAATCAGAATTGAGTCTTCCCCCTTCTAAATCCCCAAACGAGATGATTCTATAACTGTTTTTCCCCTGTGGAATAATGAAGCCAAGAAACAGATGAAATAGACAAAGATGGGTCTACCCTACAACAAAATGTAGGACTATATTTTCACCCATTAGTAGCAATTTTCCAAGCTTTCAGAGAGATAGGTTGGATCCTCTTGAGCAGTTTAGAGTTACTCTTTCTGCATGCTGGCTGGAGAATTTTGGGAATTGAAGTCAACACATCTTAAAGTTGCCAAATTTGAAAAACACTGATTTAGAGAGTGCCCCCCTTGTGTGTGTGTGTGTGTGTGTGTGTGTGTATGTATGTGTTCTCCTTAATTCTGCCAACCTGGGTATCACCTCCATTGCCATCATGATTCTGCCCAATAACAGGAGCTCTCTATGTAATTTACAAAGTTAATGGAAACATTAAACCAGAAAAGGAACAAAGAACATTTAACGTAACATAGGCATGATCTAATAAAGTACACAAAAACTATATGTATTATATTTACCTGCAACCTTTATTTTATGCAACTCACTGCATCACACCCAAGGCCCTTCCTCCTATTTTCCCCACCACAATAACCCTGTGAGGTGGGTTGGGTGACAGTATGATTGGCCCAAAGACACCCAGACAGCTTCTATCCCTAAAGATGCACTAGAACCCGTAGTTTCCCAGGTTCTAGTGCTGCACCTTCCCCACCACATGGAGTTTCTCTTGGCCTCAGTGTTGGCTGCCTTTCTGATGGTGCACACTACCCGCCTTTGTTGTTAGAGGAAGCAGGGCTGTTCCACAATTTGCAAACTTTCTTTTAATCTTCTGAATACCAGCTTGAAGCCACAAGTTTGTTTGTTTGTTTTAATTTCCAGAAGAGGGGCAGCTGTTTAAAAGAAGGGCAGCGCCTTGCAATGTGCAGGTCTACCCAACAGGTTTGAGTGTACACAGTCAGACAAACGTGCAAGTTGTGTCAAAAACTCAGCCCTTCTCTTTGAGCTGAGGTACCTGTGAAGCTGAAGCTAATGAACACGTAAACTAGAGAGGGGGGAGAGCAAGGCTTTATGACACTATTGTTCATATTCCGCAGAGCTGTTCTCTCTTTCACACATGGTTTTATTGATTTATTTTGTATTCAACGTTCTTCTCCCCTTTTTTCTCATCAGTGCAGTAAAGTGAATTTCAGCAGCTGTAGCTTGTACAACAAGGCTAAAGTTGGTCAAATATGAACCCCAAGGTTTGGAGTGAAATTGCTTCTTGCAAAGGGACAACGTGTAGCATGTAAAGGCAGAATTTCCTGGTTTAGTCTCCCAGTGCCCTTATGTGATGTTCCAATCCATTCCCTCCCCCCTCCACCTCTAATATCAATCCCCCCACTTTACAGTGCTTTAGGTCTGTAGCCCCCGAGCTTCACTGATCAAGTTTTGAAGTCTCTTGTCATCTAGAGGGTTTCTTCCCTGCTCCCTCTGCAAACCTCAAGTTCCCCCAAGCTCGCCAATCCTTGTGTGTGTGGGTGTGTGTGGGTGTGTGTGGGTGTGTTGCCCTCTGGGTTTCATAAGCAATGAGCCTCACACTTCTGAACATCAAAAATAGAAAGAACAATAATAAACAGTGAACAACCTGGCAATGCTTTATCTGTAGAACCTTCTGAAAATAGCTGTATGGAGAACTGGTGCTCTTTCATATCAGAGATGCTTAGACTTTGTCCATCGCTGTAGCAGAGCACCATGGGAAGAGAATGATGGGATGCAGAGGTGGCAGGAGGGAGTGTACTGCTTTGGTTTTTGGGAGGGGGGAGATTACTTCTTTAAGATTTTTTTTTTTTTTGAGAAAAAGGCCAGAAGATAGAAGAGCCATCATGGGGGGAGGGGGGGAGGGGAACACGAGGAGTCCAACTCTATACAATTTTGCTGTGGTGAGGGTTTTTTTTAAAAATGAAGTATTAATAATATACCACTTTCCCCCTCAAGAGTATAGTAGACTAACCTATTGTAGTATCTTGGCAAGCAGCTGGCTTATTCTGCAAATCTGGTGTGCAATTGCACCATCATTGATCCCTGAGTTGTGGCTGCATGCTCTCTTCTCAAGACCAACTGCTGGAATCTGGGCTGTCTGCAGAGTGTGGTCAAAAAAGTCAAGATGGTGGCAACAATATGATCAAAACTCTGCCTTGTTTTTATGTGCAACGCAGGCAGAGCCATCTTGACTTTTTTGACCATACCTTGCAGATGCCCCTGGCTGGAATTGTTCTTGGAGAGGTTGATGGCTTTGGGTGTCTGCATAAGTGAGGTTTCCTTTTTATACCTTCAGGTACCTGACCATACAATTTCGGGATTCCCACTTTATAAACACACACACACCCATTGTGTTTCAATCTGTCTGTTTCTCATTGGCTAGCAGGGTGCCAGTGTTCTTAAGGGCACCCTACAGGCTTGTCCAAAGGCTGCTACTTGTGTGAGACTTGGATGTAAATTTACCAGCCTCTCATCACCTCATTATGATCTAATGGGTTGAGAGGGGGAACAGCTATTTCCTCTGTTAATTCCTGATGATTTCTGGCCTTGATCTCCCAGCATTCATTGATTACATTGTCAGGGTTTGTGGCCCAACTGCCTTAGCCAGGGAGAGCTTGGGGGAAAGGACGGAAATGAGTTTCATATTGTGTGCAGGCTTTGCACACACACACACAAATACACACACACAAGGACATCTAAGAACTCAGAACATCTCAAAGTGGTTCTGCCACTGCCTCTCCTCCTTTCCCTTCTCCCCCCTGCAAGAATAAGAATGTCACAACAAAACATCTTCCAGTAGAGCTGTAAGCAATTGCTCCGATGGCACGATCCTGTGGAGGGAAAGGAAGAAGATTTAGGACCTGTCTAGAAGCCACTCAAAAACAGATGACAAGTAATGCCTCTGCGACATCAACCGTGGTGGTTCAGCACACATTTAGGGAGGTGGGGGACAATTCAGAACAGATAAAATGAGCAGATGGTCCTGATTTTGCCTGCTATGATGTCAGCAAGCATGGCTACCAGTCATGTTTGCAACAAGGTTTCATAAGCGACAGTTGGAACGCTGTAAATCTAACCTAGTACCCTTCAGAAATGTTGGTAGGGCATTGCTGATACTCCCACCAGCCAGCATAGGCGAGTGTCGGGAGAGTGTGAGACTGGGGAAGTGACTTCATGACCAAGGGCTCACGCTTCCTCTAAGTGCTTGATCGGTATCCACAAATCTCATAAAATGCAGCGAATTTTCTAATGGCGGTGTTCTAGATTTCAGTGAGAAATTGAAACAGCATACTTTAAATGCTTGCATCTCTCTCCCTGTGTGGGGGCGTGTGTAGTTCAGATCTTTGACGTCTGCTGATTGTTTCTGGCAGGGTCTAAATAGGATCTGTCATCAACTCTCAGTTGTATAATATCTGAGCATCAATAGATTATATTTGAGTATGTGTGTGTATATATAAACGATACCGTTTGCACTTCACCTACTTCATTGTTTGTTTCTTTACTTAGGTAAGATCTTAACAAGAGAGCCCATTTGGTGTAGTGGTGAAGGCACCAGGCTAGAAACTGGGAGACTGTGAGTCCTAGTCCTGCCTTAGGCATGAAGCCATCAGAGTGACCTTGGGCCAGTCACTTTCACTCAGCCTTAGGAAGAAGGCAAGGACCAACCACTTCTGAAAATCTTGCCAAGAAAACTGCAAGGCAGTTGCCAGGAGTCCACATGGACTTGAAGAAATAATAATCTTAATCATGATATCTTAACTGCAAAGTCAAACACTTTAATCCCAACATAATTTTGCTTTGTGGAGTAATTTCACTCTCAAGATGCAGGTGTAAATTTTGGCCTGGTAGCCAAAAGTTAGATGGTGGACCTCACAAAACTTTGGCACTGTTTGAATATTTCCAAACATTTTCTTCAGCTGTATTCTCCATCTACAGTTTGCCTTTGTGATTTTAGGAGTTGCTTTGGGTAAAATACTGAACATAGCTTTTAAAAAAGTATGCTGGACAGTGACACAGAAGTGAGTTTTCTACAGGTTACAGTTGGTGGCTTTGTGATCTTATTCAGAAATGATTGGGGTTTTGATGATTTCGGAAACTTCTTCAGAAGGTTGAGGGGGTGGGTTTAAACTGACTTTACAATATCAGATCTACACTTTTCCAGGTCAGAGAGAGATGGGAAGGGACAACAGTACATGTGAGGGTGTTGATGCTTGTTGGAAACCAAAGCTGAGGGCATATATGGGACCATCCCAGACCTTCTTGCAGGCAACATGTGGTTCCCAGATTGCAGGCTGTGCATATATATTCTATACTATCTCTAGTTTCCCAATTTAAAAGGTTTTCCTCAACTCAAGACTTGGTGGTTTTGTGATCCTAACGATGCTGTTTTCTGGGCAGGGTTTCAAAACTGGTGTGCCTATCCCTTCTGTTGAGATGTTTTTTGACTTCCTGCATTCTATCTCACAGCTAAATGAACTTGTCCTCCATTGAGAACTTCATGGGAAGTTTCTCTCCTCAGAGAAGTTGGGTGGAGAGAAGGCAATTGGAAACAGAGCTTTCTCCAGCTGCATACTCACTTGTGAAACAAACTCCAGGTTCTGTCAAAACGATGACCTTTGTGATGCTGGGTTGAGCCTGTCCATCTTTGTGTATGCTTTCAACAACAATTAATATAGATTGGTGTGGGGGATGGCTCTGTTTTTTCTGTGTGTTGTTTTAAATGGTTTTAGGCTGTTCTAATGGTTTACTATTGATTTTGTTCTAAACACTTTGAAAGTCACATGGAAAACTATTGTGGGGAAACAAGAAGATAAAAATAAGATTTCTTTGTTCTAAATTTAACCACTAAGACAAATAGATAAGCCAGTGGATTCACTTGGCTGGCAAAGGAAAGTTCAGCTTTCCCCAGCCTTGTACCAACTACCATCATCCTAAAATGGTTGGGGATAATGGGAGTTGTAGTCCAATGTATCTGAGGCTGCCAGGTCAAAGGATTTTAATGGGTGATAGTGATATTTTGTGGTTGCCCTTATCCATTGATACTTTTCTTTGCCTGATTTAAGCTGATTAAAAATCTAATCTAAATCTAATAAGAGATAACGGCCTGGTTCACATATCACTCTAAGAGTGGTTTGTTTGACTGTAGTTTATGGAATAAATCACAGTTGGTTACCTTCATACGATATGCTAACCTATTTATTTATTTATTTATTTATTATCAAACTTGTATGCCGCCCATGGTTCATAAGCAACAGTGGCTGGTTTTGCAGAAGACACAAAATCAAAGCCTAATACATCGTTTATGGTGAGACATGACACTGAAGCAGTTCAGTTACAAACTCAGCAGCACAGGATGTCCACAGGGTGTGGTCAGAAATGTCAAGGTGGTGGCCAGGATGGTGCAGTTGAAGTTCCATCAATAAATGGCTGCCATCTCAACCTTTTTGACCACACCCTGCAGACATCCACGTCAGCAACGGCATTCATGCAGTCTGTTAACTTGGTGAGTTTTAACCTCAGGAAGGTCTTTGTAGCCTTAGCTTATAGTTCCAGGCATTTGCAGACCTAGAAGTTGGGTTAATTCACTATCCAAGTTAAATGTATTACATGAGCATAGCTAATATGTCTTAGCCCAACGTGAGAACCTACTTAAATGGAAACTCTTAAAGATGGATCTTCTTTCCAGAAACACTGAACTTTGCTTATTTACACATTGCTTTTGAGCATGTCTACTCATATGGGAGCCTGGTTGGGTTCAGTGTGGCCTCAGTCATCATTTTTTACACTGATGTAAATATTTTTTTAAAAAGGCTATTCACTTTTTTTAGCTACAGCCCTAAATAGGCTTATCTAAGGAGGAATCTCCATTAAAGGCTTCTGACTAAACACACCCAGGGCTGTGCTACACAAGGGCCAAGGAGCAACCCCACACCCACACCTTTACCAGATTCTCTGTCTCTGGTTCACCATAGACAGTTGGAACAACATGAAACCTTCATTGTTTCTGACAAGCCAAGATTCACAAGCTTCAGAGCCTGTGGAGCCCTACAGAACTTTTGCAGCCACCAAAATGTCTACGAGAGACCAAAAACCCTTTTGCAAATGACTCAGCTGCTTTGAAACTCTCAGGATGTGGTTGGTGAATTGGTTTACATTATTCTCGCCTGAGCATTTTTTTTTCTATGCTGCAGATGCTCCCCCTTTCTTTAAGGAAAAAAAAGCAACAAAACAAAACAAAAAACTCTGCCAGCAATAAAATCATCGAAAAGGACCGAGGTTTTTGACGCTATTCCTGTTAGTATCCTGTTTGATACTTGCAAGTGTCAGTCTCACTGTTTCTTTCTTCTGGGAGATACAGCTCTCTCTTTTCAAGTTTGTCTAATTGTCAAGTTTAGGGTTAACAGATCTGGGTTGCAAAGCTCTGGAAAATCAGTAGATGGCAGCAAAGAAGTACCAAAAAACCTAACCCTTTGCTGCCACCCAGTGGTCACCCATATGTTTTCAAGCCAGATCTTGATTTTCATTGTTTGGATCCTTTGCATTGTTTCAACTGAATGTTCAAACTGCCTTGTAGAAGCTCTTATACATAGTAGAAAGAAGACACAAGTGTCTTTATAAAGCAAGCAGAGTTCACAGGGGCATCAGCAGGAGGGGTTAAAGTAGTCAAGATGGCAGCCACTACCATGTGATCATAGTCCTATCCCTTTTATTACATGCAAAGCACATTAGAAAAATGGGGCCTTGTTCACATGGTCATGGCCACCATCTTGACTATTTTGACCGCCCCCCTCCCCATGGTTGCCTCTGAGAGTGTGATTGGAGCCCTGGTCCTTTTTTTAACATGCGTCGTGATGTTGTGGCTGCCATCTTGACTCCCCCCCCACCCACCCACCCACAGACACACCTGGATCGCTCCCTTGACTGTCAAATGAGGAATCAGCTGCCTACCACTTTGGAGGCAATGTGTTTTACAGATACAGGGAATATCCCAATTACCCACACAGCTAGATATTATCAATTAAAACAGAAAAAAAAATTATTTTAAAAGAGAGAAGCCCTAGTAGCACCTGTAAGTCTGTAGGGCACGTCAGTTTGGAAAATACTATTGTAACTGATCTGTGTCTGAAAGAGGAACTTCTAGTCTCATGCTGAATTTCAAAAACGGAAATCTTCACCTTCTCAGATACCTAGTGCTGTAAGAAAAATACAAGCAAGACGCTTGCCAAATCCACAGCCATGCTAAATGTGGGATTTCTCCAGAGTTTCTTTAGGTGCTTTCTTTTCCTGGAAGCTGGGAAAAAAAGTTCTAAAGGAAAGTTGGACAAACTCTAGTTGTAGGTTCAAAATCTATAACGAGGTTGAACAGAAATGATCTCATGGTCTGAAGGTTGTAGGTGGTCCTCAGACCTAATTTTTGTGGCCCTCCCTGAACCAACTGCTGAATTCCAGTGGGTGAACATCAACAACAATCAGAAACAATCCAGTGAACATCAACAACAATCAGAAACAATCCAGTGAACATCAACAACAATCAGAAATATCCCCAGAAAGTCTTGAGTGGAAATGTGCTGTAACTATGTTCAGCCGAATGTAATCTTATGGCTAGAACATCCTCCGGTATAGCTTAGAACAATGTTTCTCAAGCCTGGCAACTTTAATATGTGTGGACTTCAGTTCCCAGAATTCCCCTAACTGGAGAATTCTGGGAATTGAAGTCCACACATCTTAAAGTTGCCAAGCTTGAGAAACATTGGCTTAGAAGATAACAGGCATGGCTGCCCATTCTGCACTAAAGGACTGTTCAGCTCTGAACAGAGTTGGGACCCGCAGCCAGCTGCAGTCTGTTGGAGCTGTACAGCCAATCAGAGGAAGGCTTTCATGGTTTGAAGATGGGAGTTGTCATCTTCCCTTCCTTTAACTTCCCTTTTCTCCAGCTCCCCCATTCCAAAAACTCTCCAGACCAATTCTTTAACATAAAAGTGGGTTCACAGATGACACAAAGCCACAGTATTGTTTGCATAATTTTGATTTGGCATGTAGCAAATCCAAATACAGTGGTTCATAAACCATAGTTTTTAACATAGCAGGTTGTGTGAACCCAGCCAACTGTGTTTTATTTGACACACTATGGCTAAATAAACACTGGTTTAATGCAGTGTGTAAATCCAGTCCATATTGTGAGGCTTAGGGGTATGGACCAAGGAACAGACCTTCTTGTTGGTGATCCTCATTTGTTGCCATACTTTTGAATATGGACAGTGCTAACGCTGCTTGCATTTCACAAACAAGTGAAAACCATATTGTTGAAGGAAGCTTTCAGCCCTTAGCTCTTTCTTGGCACCTTGTTATATGTTACTTCATTTACTGAGTGTTTGCATTCCTCATTTTATTCTATTGTTTTATTTTTTTCTATTGTTATTGTCGTCCAGGATCTGCCAGAATTAGGGCAAGGTATAAATATTAGAAAACAAATAAATAGATACATATATATAGTGTGGGGGAGGATATATATGTTTCATCACATTTTTTTTAAATCCAAGAAACGAATCCTCTCCAAGAATGTCAGAGAACGTCCATAGCCACCATCCTGATTCTGGGAGGTCGGCTACTGCGCAGAACGATAGTCATGGCTTTCGGTTACTGAGTAAATTGCTCCTGGGGAAATTAACTCGAGAAGAGCAAACAGGATAAGAGCAGCTGAGGGAAAAGGCAGGTTAAAGGCTGAGTCAAAACAACACAGATTGTAAATAGAGAAAGATTGTGTTGGATCTATAAACTCTCCGATATGCCATCATGTCTCCCATGTCCCCTTGGCTTTCAGAATGACTAACCAGAATTGTCCCCAAAGTGTTCTTTCCTTTTTTTACACCTCCTCTGTATCTATCTTTCCCTCTCATCTCTCTTTCCCCACCCGACTCTTACCCGTTCTCTGAGCCAGATGGAAACACCAGCCAGCTCTCCCTCTGCTGTGTCTCAGTCACTTTCCAAATGAGGTAGTTGTGCGCACAGACAAAGGAAGTGGTTTCCCCGTCCATGGGAACGGCGTGAACTTTCTCAGAATGGACCCCCCATCTCTCGGAAGGGGGCTTGTTGTACGTCAGGTTCTCATCCAAGAAGATAGACATGGGTGACCAGTCCTGGGAGAGGAGCCACGAGGGATGATGGGGTTGACCTTTCCTACCAAGGTGACATTTAGGTGGGCTTAAGATCTCCCTGAAATCTGGTTATAAAGTATCAGTGATCGCTATGGTGAATCCATTGCTGCTTTTTATTATTTATTTGATTCCATACATGCTTCCCACCCCCATACACACACACTTTTTTTTCTCTAATAGCACACCAGGAGCAGGAGGGAGGTTCTCTCATTTTATTCTCATAATTACAACCCTGGGAGTTGAGTTGAAAGATGCTGAAACCCTTCCAATGAAGTCCATAGTTCAAGGAGGACTTGAATTTGTATCTCTGATGCTTTAACCACTAGGCAACACCAGCTTTGATTTCCTGCCATTCCTCCCTTTTTCCATCCCCTCTCTTACCTAAACAGACATGGTTAATGGTTGCTCACCACTCCCCCGCCCCCCCCCCCCCCGATTCTGGAATTTCCTCCTTTGAGAGGTTCCATGCAGGAACATCTACAAGGAGGGGATCCAAAAATTTCAAGATGGCGGGGGGTTGATTGCACTGTTGTGGACACTGTCTTGAGGTTTTTTTACCTCCTCTGCCAACACCCTGATTCCATGGTCCTGCCATTTTCTGATGATGATCAGCTAGATGTCAAGACTGTTTTTGGTTTAATCAGTTTTAAATTTCTTTCCGTGGCTTAAAATGGCTTTTAATTCTTTGGTCTCAGAATTCTGTGACTGCATTCATATGGTGCATATGACCCAGTCTGCGGCTATCCCGGGGATAAACCCCTTGTATGCTGGTAACACATGATCACAGACGTCCTGGTCATATGGGTAATGGTCAGAAGGTGGTGGAAAAGTTGTCACTTCCTACCACCTTCTTTTAAAATGTAATAAGCATTTAAAATATTCCAAGGGGCCCCATAGGTTTCACATCCCCAGTGTGATGAGGAGGTGGTGGTGGTGAAAATTAAGATGAAGAAATGGTTTAACTTCTTCAAGCAGCTCCATTTTGGCTCTGTGGATCTTTTGGTATGGCATTTCTGTTTTGCGCCAAAGCTGACTCCCTCTAACCCCATGGCCAACTGGCTTATGGCATTCTCACAGCTCATGACCCAGTAAAGCATAGCAGGATGCATTGTGTTGGTTTTTGGGTTTTTTTATAGTAACCATAGAAAGCAGACTTAGATCCCCACGAGATGCTCCTTTAGGGGTGAGAAGGCAAGATAAACTTTTATGAATAGCTATATCACCAAAGGAATAAAATGTGAAGTAGAGATAGGCAGAGCCACAAATGTCTTTGAGGTTATTTATCTTGCCACCAAGTAGAATTCCTGGTCACCCAGATGTTCTGCCAATCTCTTTCTTTTCCCCTAAACATTTATTTTACAATGCTTTTGTCACAAGTAACCTGTTCTTGGGGAGTATGGGGGAAGTTAGCGCATGATGAACTCTGACTTGGAAGGATTCTTATACATCTTCCCAAAGCAAGAAATGTATTCTCAAAAAGGAACGGAGGAAAGGGAACACCAAGTTGGCAAAACAGGTATATTTGGAAATAATTATATAATTTAAACTGAAATGCCATTTTCCCATAATGTGCTGCATGGAGACAGTGTACCAATGTCTCTGGTTCATCTACTGCCCAGGTATGGCTGTAAGCTGACAGGTAAGCTTTCTTTCACTTTTAAAAAGACTGGCTTTTTAAAATTAAAAAAGATACACATGGTCCTCAGGTTACGATGGCAATTGGGACTGGAATTTCCATTGCTAAGCGATGCGGTCATAAAGTGCAATGTCACGTGACTGCATTGCTTAGCGACAGCAATCCTGGCAGTCTTGGTTGCCGTCATAACTCCAGGACTGTGTGGGTCATTAAGCAAGGACTTCATGTGCCCGCGACATGGGAAGAGGCAAGCAGGCAGGCGGGTGAGAGCTGTGGGTGTGAGCTTCGTAGCGTGGATGGGTGCATGCTGCAGGCAGGCACTATGAAGCACAGGCAGGTGAGTGGGTGCTGCAGGTGGGCGAAAAAGTGGCAGGAGCAGGAGCAACTTGCAACCTCCTGCTGGCTTCCCCATTGACTTTGCTTGTGGGAAGCCAGCAGAAAAGTCGCAAATGGTGATCGTGTGACTACGGCCCACTGCAACCATTGTAATTGCAAGCTGGTTGTCAAGCGCCTGAATCATGATCATGGGACCACAGGGATGCTGCGGTGGGCAGAACTTTAAGGACCGGTCATTAGTACCCCCCCATTTAACACTGTCGTAACTTTGAATGGTCGATGAACGAGTGGTTGTTACCCGAGGACTACCTCTCACATTATGTCAGCCCTTGGAAGTAGGCCAGCTCAGGAAACAGACATCACAAGGACTACTGGGATTTGACTTTATTGCTGCAGGGCATAATAACAAAATCTTGAAAGCCTAACAGAGATTCTCTCTCCACCTCCTAAACGCAAGAGAATCAAGGTGAGCAGTCTTGAGTTTCTTGCTCACTCTCTCCTCACTTCCAGAGCTAAACTGGTGTTCCCTAACAGCTCTGGCATTCCTTCTTCAAGCCCATCTCCATGTTCTTCTACTCATAATCCATTCTAGAAAGTCAGTGCAACCCCCAGGTATCCATGGGGGCAGCGGAGCAAATAAGTAAAAATGGTGGCTGCCACCACATGATCAAAGCCATGCCTCTTTTTCAGATGCATTTGTGGCTGCAGTCTTGACATTTTTGACTCCAGTGCAAACACCCTTTGCAACTTCCATTTATTCCTGGATTTGATCCAGGCATTTCTTTTCTTATAGATTTATAGGTTTAATAGGTCTGAGTATAAGACAGATCAAACACCTATCCAGAAAATTGGACACTCAAATGGAATAGTACTATCCTGGTTAATGATCCCTAGAACAGAAAATGTACAGAATAATCTTTTGTTCTGAACCAGGGATAAACAACTGTGACTTATATAATTGTGTATCAGCCTTGCAAGGTAATCCAGATGAACTAATTCTGCTTCACTTGCACCATCGTGGCTGAAATCTTGACTTTTTTTGGCTATGCCTTGCAGACATCCCTTGTAATGGGATCATTTGAGACTTCACTCCAAAGCCATAGTTTATGGAGGCCAGGAATCAATGCTTCAAAAAGGGGAGAATTTTCCACCCCTTCATTAACTGCAGAATAGAAGATGGGCCTGGCCCAAAAGAAAAGGAAAGGAAAGCTGCACACGCACACCCATCTCACTTCTGGACTCTGGACTCCTTTTGTCTAAAGCCCTGGTTTATTAGCTGCCTCCATTCCCCAATTATAGCCAACCCTATAATTAAACACCTTTTTTATTGGCATAAGGGAGCTTTCAAAAATTCTGCCCAGCAGCCAAGCTGCTCTGCTTTTTTCCATAGAAAGTGGTCAGGCTGCCAGGACAAACAAACAAACAAAAAAAGGAGACTCCACTCAGGGTTGAGCCAAAATCCACCCAAGAGCATCCACAGGGTCCAGATTTTTAAGTGTGGCCAATGGCGCTGAAATCCATCTTGCCATAAAGTTTTGGGAGAACAAAACACTCATTCTCTCTGCCCCGTCTGTGGCACGGGATGGGTCAAATGGGCAGCCCTTCAGTGGGGAAGCTATAAAAGTCAGAAATGAGCCAACCAAAGGGTCCACAGGGAAGAGGCCCAAGGAGTCAAGCCAGTTGCATGCAATGCACATAAAAAAGGGTGGGGCTTGGATTGCATGGCCACCATCTTGACTTTTGGGGCCCCTTCTCTGCAGACTCCCCTCTCCTGCCCAGTCTTCAGTTGTTGTAAGAATGTTACTTTTATCTTTCCCCTTCTGTGCAAGGAGAGACAGCTTCATTGCAGAAGATGCCGCTTGCCTTTGGGAGAAGGGGCTGCCTGACACACACCATTTTCATCCTTTAGTGCACTGAAGTGGCAACTTTGAAGCATAGTGGAGGATGTCAAATGGCCCTGATTACCAGGGAAGGGAAGGGAAGGGAAGGGAAGGGAAGGGAAGGGAAGGGAAGGGAAGGGAAGGGAAGGGAAGGGAAGGGAAGGGGTGAAGAGGGGAGGGAGGGAGGAGAAAGAAGGGGAGGGGAGGGAAGAAGGAAGGAGAAAGATCTCTCATCAATATTTTCTCACAGTTTGTTTGAAGATCTTGGGGGGCACACTTTCTGTCTCTTTGAGCCTGTGGAATAAACAAGACTGCATTCTAAACATGGCTCATGAGATCTCCAAATCTGGGCTGCAGAAAACTGGATAGCCATTACATGGTAGCAAATTGATATGTTTTGCTCCTGTCTAGTGGTCATTTGGAGTTTTCCAAGCCAAATATATAGTCCTACCACCAGTTTTTACTGTCTGTTTTTTATGTGTATTGTGGCCAACATGGCATGAGCACAGAGGGGCTGGGGGAAGGTATGCAGGTGGGGGAGACTTACCCCAGGGGCATGTGACCTTCCCTGCTGGCTTCCCCACTGACTTTCTGGGGAAGACAGCAGGGAAGGTTGCAAATGGCGATCACGTGATCACAGGGCACTACAACCAGTTGTAAGTGTGAATCGATTGTGAAGTGTCAAGATCATAATCACATGATCGCAGGGCTGCTGGGATGGCTGGAACTCTGAGGACCGGTTGTGATCACCATTCATTCAGTGCCATCATAACTTTGAATGGTTGCTGAACAAATGGTCATAAATCGAGGAGTACGCAGATTGAATCAATGTGGCAGGCCTTGGACAGTCTATCCAGGATAATTTCTCCAAAACTCTATCTGACTGTCTGTCTGTCTATCTACTGCCTCAGTTACAGAATTAATTCTGAAGAGCTTACACACTAGGATTAGAAACAACAACATAATAAGAATAATTAAGCAATGAAGGAAATAATAGTAATATCCAGTGTAGAGGAAAGAGGAAATGGCCTTGAAGGACAGGAGGAAGAGTCGCTACCAAGGCAGTGGTCAGATGAGAGGAGCTTGAGCTCGGGCCATGAATGTAATGTGAAAAAACATCTCAGACAAGTCCCTCCCTAGTTCACACAAAGATAAAGGGAGGGAGCGGGGAAGAGCATTTAGACTTGCAAGATTCTGTTACTAGAACCTTATAATAAAAGCGGTATTGGCCTGCATGACTTTGGTTTCTTAGTCTGGTCTACCCAATGACCTACTGGACCAAGGGCAAATAATACTGAGCCACAATCATAAGACAATCCACTACAGGGAGCAAATTTTATCTTTCCCTGCTCTAGGGGTGCTGGAAGAGCCACATTTTAAAGCTTTAGGAAAGCACTATAGGGATGGTGGTCTACAGACTTCAGAGGAATATTGTTCCACAGGGCAGAGGCAGCCACAGAGAAGGCCCGTCTCCTAATTCCTACAAGGTGACACATTACCTTACAGCTGGGATCTGGAGTGCATTTTTTTTTCCTGCTAAAATTTCAAGAACAATTTCTCTTTAATCAGGCTGAATGAGAATTGGAAGGGGAAAGAGGCGCGGGAGAAGTATTTGCTATGGAGTTAAAACACCTGAGCAAGATGTTTTGTGCCATGGAAGTGACCTACTGCACTTCTCTTTGTTGAGAGGAAGCAGCCCCACGTGGGAAGAAACCTCTCCCCACTAGTGAGACAGTGGGGAGGTGTGGAACAGACATGATCTGGATGAGGCTGCTCCGGTTTTCCAGTGTGGGATGTGTTACTTGGCAAAACAGGTCCAAAGATACATTTTGTGCAAAGCTTTGTTAAAGTAAAGCAGGCCTGGGTGTTTTGTACAACCTTATGAAATAAGATGAAAACATGACCTCTCCAAAACACCGCAAAAAACCAAAATTAGTTCACATAAACCTGCTTGCTAATCATACATTATTCAAACTCTCGGCAACATGCTGCTTTACATGCATCAATCTTAAAAGTTTTCTTCTTAATCTGAGTCAGAAAACAAACCCTTGCATATCAGCGGATGCTTAAACTCCCCTGCCCTGATCAGCTAGATATCTCCTCCTAGGGAATTTTGAATGAAGATTCGCCCGTGCTGAGTGATTTTTTTTGTCTCTGTGCAGATTGAATCTCAGTGGCTGGTCTTCACATGCAAATCTGGGGTAGAAGCAGTTCCAAATTTCCCTGCTTGAATTGGTGGTTTTGAAAAACCTCGAGTGCCTATTATTTGTACATCTGAAACAAAAGCTTCTGAAATCAGAATGTCTAATATTGTACATGGCTGAAACTTCTGCACAAACATACAGTGAACTGTAAGAAAGGTAAAAATAACTTCAAAACCTGGAGGGAGAAGTAACTTTTTAAACGGCAACTTGCTAAAGGTTCAGCCTCATACTAATAATTGGGACTGGGATAGAGGTTTCCTTCTACCACCATAAGATGCTGGCAAGGTTAGCAGTTTCATGGAGTGGGATGTCAGTGGAAGGAATATTTTTTATGGGGCCATTGCTGGCTGTGGTCTGAAGCAACTAAATGGGGAAGGAGGAGGGATCCTGCCATTCATCCTTGATTTCCAAGGCTAATTTGGCAATTTATTGCAAATGCATCTCACATCAAATTACAAATCTGCTTTTGGGCAAGGTGGGGGCAGGGGAGGAGCTGTTTAAAACAAGCTAGTGTAGAGCGCCAGCATGCTTAGATGGGTAACCTAGCAAGCACTGCCAGAATAAACCTAATGTTTAACACCCATTCCATCTGCTTTAAATATTCTTTACTCCTTAGACATTAAGTTGGGGTGGGCAACCACTGGCCCACCAGAAACATTTTTCTGGTGTCCCCAGTTGCACTTCCCAAACAGGAGGAAGAGCCCCAGACTAGACAATGGTCAGATAAGAGGCAGTTGAGCCCGCAGAAGGAATGTGGACGTGGCAAATGTCTCAGAAGGGACCCTCCCTAGTTTCTTGGACTGTAGAGGTGAGGGGGGAGAGATGTACTTTCAGACTTGCAAGATTCGGTTAACGTAACCTTAGAATAAAGTTAGAAGTAAGTACTTCTATGGGCGCTTCTTGTCTGATCTCGCAAGGCGGACAGAGATTTACTTAGCCCCAAATGACTGCCCCTTTTGAGAAATCACTGAAGAACCTTCTAGTCCATCCAACCATTTTTAAACTGATTTCAATTTGCATCATATCCCATGGCTGCTTCTCAGCCTGGTTGTGTGGATTTTAAATCACCTTGAAATACTCTAGTGCTGTCTCCACTATTGTTCTGTGCCTCAGTTCTCTAAACAATGAGAATGTGTAGAAGTGCAATGCTTACCTTGTTTACTTTCCTTGGGTTAATAGAGACTGGTAGGGCTTCCATGTTGATTCTTACGCCCTAAAGAGAACTTACGTCCTTCCACCATTTAGACACAGTCCCTTCCCTCCTGCAAATTTGCCCAACATTACAAGGAAAAAACCTTAAGATAGACTTAATGAGCAGCATTTGTCTGTGATTTTATGCTTTGATTTGTAACGTATGTGATTGTTGAGGAACAGTAGTGGATTTCTTTGACTAATGTAAACAATCTGCAAGCACAGACCTTCCTGGAACACAAACCTAAAAGGAGATTGGTAACTTCCTTCACTTTCTTAACTGTCCAGCCAACAATTCGGAGCCCCTTCACATGCCATGTTTGGTTATTGGCAGCCTGACAGGGACTTGCATGTATGAAGATCTCCCATCTGCTCTTGCACTGCATCTTCTTCGTGGTCCAAATAACTCAGGGTGAAGAACAAGGGATCCTGTGAACATGTGGTGTCCATCTGTCGACTTTCACATCTGAACACTTTGTCATGTGGTTACATGGCAGTTTCCGCACAACTTCCCGCACAGTAATGGTTGTAATACCAGGGGTAAAATGAATTTACTCCCCAAATTTCTCCTCTGCTAGTTCTAAGGCTCTGCATTCAGTCTCAAAAATATTCAAGTATGCGTTTGAAAAATCTGCATTTGACTTCTGGCTATTTAATCTCAGTATTTGATATTCAGGTGTTTTTGACCACTGGCAACACTTGATTGCTAATGTCATCTGAAATATTAGGCTATTGTGCAATGCCTAATGCTAGGCAGGGTTTGACATCTAGGTGTAATCATTTTCATATCTGGTGACTTTTGAAAGCTGGCATGCTACGGTATTTTTTCATTAGCATCCAGGGATCTTTAAAGTAACATTTTAGAGTACAGTAGTTGTTTAATTGGAGTTGATATGCATTGCAGTATGATTGGGTTTCGTAAATCTGTACTTCTCCCAAATCCATAGCAGGAAAAGAGAGAATAGGTCCATTTTCCAGATCTACTCCGTCACTAAGGACACAGAAGAAATTTTTCACTTTCACTTTCACTGAAGATTTTCACTGAAATAGATTCTGCCACGACACCAACAGCACTGCTGAGTGAATCTCTTCACGCCTCTTTTATTTTTGACAAGAATTAGCACACCCATACTCGCACAGCAAAATAGTGCTGAACCTCCATAAATAGAGACACTATCACATGAACTTTTACCTCCTGGTGTGGAAAGGTTACATGTGCTTAGACTACCTCAACGGAGTCCCCATAAAATGGAGATTTAATCTATATCTCTGAATAGTTACTCAGGTTACCCCTTCTTGGAGGTCAAGACTATCAGAATTGAAAGGGGACTCCTAAAGGCTTTCAGCCTGATGGTGTCTTCTACTTTGTTAGCAACATCCCGTCCTGCCGACCAAAGGTTAATTGAAAGTAAAGACTAACAAGTCAAACCACCAGACTGATACAAAGAGGTCAGCAGCCCCTTTAAATGATTTTTCTCCCCTTAAGGATGACTTCATTCTTGGAAGAGTTCCCTCCCTCCACCGCCTTCCAAATTCAATTCAGCTGCTTATTTGAACAGAATTCATCACCATCAACCCCCACCGCACCCCCCTCGAGCTTGAAGCAAGATGGGTGACCTAGAGGAAATGTTCTATTAAAAATTAATCCTAAATTTCTGCACCTAAATTCTCAGGCGCACACATCTGAGCCAAGGTCTCCTGACTCTGATGTGATGATGGTGCTTCCCTTGAACTCTGCCATAATGATGGAGAGCAGGAGCAAAGAGACTAAGGTGCAGAATGCATCCCTGTGGTTGATTTTTGCTGTTCCCCATTAGGAAAAAAGAAAAAAGAAATTGACTCATAGAGTAAGTCCTTCCTCCTCTAACTGATTGCTGAGTTTTGAGCTTTGATCAACCTTCCCTGACTAGCACCCTCTTGGATGCATTGGTTCGTGACTCCCATCACTGCTAGCTGTAGTAGCCATTGGATTTCCTGTAGTCCAACCAAGATTATGGAAGGTTGGTTTAGCTGGATGTGCATGTGTATAAGACAGAACATTTCTCATCTCCATAGGATTCAGTCTAGCTCAGTGTTTTTCAAAGTTGGCAATTTAAAAATGTGTGGACTCCAACTCCCAGAATTCCCCAGCCAGCATGCTGGCTGGGGAATTCTGGGAGTTGAAGTCCACACATCTTACAGTTGCCAAGTCTGAAAAACACTGGTCTAGCTAGTCCTGGAGAAGAAACTTTAAAAATAAAAAGGAGTTTTACTGGGAAAGTGGTAAACATTTTTGCGTTGTGTACCGAAGGATTATTTTACATGTTATCTATTTCAGGGACTGTTTCAATGCATCATGGGGTAGGGTGCTGCATATTTTTAGGGGGAGTGGATCCATGAGGACAGTTGCTTCGGCACCACCCCTGGAGGAGACGATCCATTCAAAGTTTGGTTCCATATATGGAATCATCTACAGGAGCAATACCTTTACTCATGGTAGGAAAACCCATCAAGTTTCTTTGCACAAGGACTGGATCACTGACTGCAACAACAGAGAAAGCAATTACATTGACCTATGTTGGGGAGCCTCTACAGTACACTGTAGCTACAAAAGTCAATGGACAATCTTAGAAATTTTTTTTCCTTTTAAATCCAAGCACTGTATGGTAAAAAATGTTGTTGTTTTTTAATGGAGTTTTAATTGGCAACATGGCCTGTTTTTTGCTGGCAAGCAAGAAACACGATTTTGCAGTGTCTGAGCATGTGCAGTGATGCCACCACGCAAGCCATGCCTTGCAGCACTGTCATGACACAGACATATAAAGGAGGGTTACTGTGGGGCAGGGCAGGATTTGCCATACCTTGTCCCACTTTGCGATAGACCAGTGTTTCTCAACCTTGGGAACTTTAAGATGTGTGGACTTCAACTCCCAGAATTCCCCAGCCAGCCATGCTGGCTGGGGAATTCTGAGAGTTGAAGTCCACACATCTTAAAGTTCCCAAGGTTGAGAAACACTGTTGTTGATGCCCTTTTCTATGATGCATTGCAAAGGAAGGGAGGGGTCCGAACAAGAAAAATTCTGCATGCCCCTCCCTGCAATTCCTGAGAAACTGTCATAACATATATTAGCCTGAGTAGTGTGGCTGCGTATTCTGTGTCACAGGAGCCAAGTTTCTATTTGCATGGCTGTCCAGACCCAAGTCCAAGTTTAAACAAAACAGGCTGTTCAGTTCCTGAAATTGTTATCAGCAATCAGCACCTGGACAGCAGCCGAGGGACCAGGCAACCAGCTTACCTGGTCACAGTCTTCCCCATTAGGGTAAGATGGCCTGTATTTCTGCTTAAATCATAGTACAGTAGCTGTTCCTCTAGGTTAGATTTATGCCTCTATATTAGCATATGCGCATTTAGAAAAAGTAGGGTCCCTTTTAGCCCACCCCAGTTTATGCATGACTTTGACATTTGCGCATCTGCAACCTGTCTACTTTTGCAGAGAGGGATTTGGCTCGCACAGTGCAAATCAAATAGCTGTTTGTAATACATACACATCATGCGATGTGCATGGGAAGGATTAAGATTGTGCAAAGCGTTTGAACCGAGAGCACTTAGCGAAGATTCTGGATGTGAGCAAAGGACCTTCCTTGTGTCAGAGATAGCTGAAAGGCATGGCATGGTTGCTTTATGGGCTTTCCCAGGTCAGTCTCACATGCCCATGAATGCTCAGCCACTTGATCAGATGTTCCAGCAAAAGTGGCGCATGCAAGGACCTGCGCTTCTGCAGCTCTCCCAACGTCAACTGTAGAAAATTGATAGTATCGTTGCCTGTGATTTTTAAAGCAGGAAATTCATCATGCCTAGTGTGAAATGCCAGGACAGTGTACAATATAAAATAACAAATCATTTGAAACCTTAACATTACACAGTGACCACAGCCAACACAGAAGACAGCAAATAGAAACATCCCATGACTATCGAGTTACAAAGTCAGGTTGACAAACTATACAAATTAACACACCTGAATAAACACGCTTCAGTGCAGGGCCCCAATTCCTTTATCAGCAATGGCCATATAGGCATCTCTATAATGTAAGGTATGTGTTTCTGCTTCCCTCTTGTGTTGCACTTGCGTGTTGGGGTGGATTTGTGCCCTGGAAGAGGGTCAGGGGGGTCAAAAAGGTCAAGAGGATGGCCACAACCATGTGATTGAAACCCTGCCCCCTGTTGACATGGGTGGGGCTTAGATCACATGGTTATAGCTGCCCTCTTGACTGTTTTGACCCCCTTCCCAACAGACACCCTTGGTGCACTAGGAAGCCCAGGGTGGGCTGCATACCCCCCTCTCTGGGTATGGGATCAAAAGGGAGTTTAGAAAGGAGCAATTGGCAGCATCCCCATTTCCAAACCCAGTCTCTCTCTTGCTGGTTCTTCACCCCCACCCATTCTGGTCCCATCCTGTTCGGTTGGCAGGCTTTCAACCCCCTTTAACATCTTCTCTTTCTTACCTTTGGTTGAGTTGGGAAGAACTGAAAGCTGTGTCTGAATCATGAATGAAAGAGATTGCGAAGATTGTAAATTAAGACCAGAGTTGTGTCTTCAGGGCCCAGCTTAGGTGGTAGCATCCCATTGACCTGGGCTGTTCCCAAAAGGCTAACCAGGGTTAGTATTTGATGGAAGACCTGCAAGGAATTCCAGGGCTCAGTTTCCCTGAACTGGGAAATCAAACAACCAAACCACTTCTGTATCGTTGCCAAGTGAACTGTTTGGCCCGTCAGGAGTTGAACTCGACAACGTAATCTGTCAAGTTATTATATTTATGATTCCATTGTGCATATTTCAAGTTGTAGCAGGAGAGCCAACACGGATAATAGTTAGAATTTCATTTCCTCTTGGAGCCTGGTGCTCAGCTGAAAACGTTCCATTCCAGCAGTGTGGCCAGCGCCCAAAGCGAGCCGAGTTATAGATGTGACTCTTGTTTTGATTTTGTTAATTTAGAATATTTATAGTCCTCCTTCAAGGACAAAAGCCAGTCCCAAGGGAAAAGGAATAAAGGAATAATGCAAACCTGCCTCAAAACCAGCACACTAAACAAAAACCAAGACAATAAAAATCCTCTAAAACTAGCCCTTAATGACATTCTGGGCCTAGCAATAAAACTCATGCAAGGAAAAGTTTGTTCCATCTGCAGCTTGTGTAACTTTCTTTCCGCTTACTTTAGAACTGGGGACACAATGGGATGGAGAATATACTATCAACAGCCTAGAAAAGGGCTGCTGAAGGAGAAGGAAAACCCTGGTTGGAGAACTGGACTGAGAGGTCAGACAGGACTTCCCCAACCAGGGTTAGTGAGTCCAGTCTAGGGCTGCAGAAACCTCATTCAGATTTCTGAAATTTCCTTCTGCAATTGTTTGATCACTCTCATTTAATCCGATTTAAAAATGCTTGAGAAGACGGGTTACTATTTCTACAGTCTTCTTGCTTAGAGGATCACAACCTCCATTGTTTCTCTTGCTTTAATTAATTAATACCTCCAGAGGGATAATAACTGTGGGAAGCTGGAGAGGCTGCCAAGTGATGGAGAGTTACCTGTTGGAAAAAAGAAAAAACAATATCTATGGCCACCTAGCAATACCCAGAAATGCCACTAAAATTCTTCCAAAGTTCTAAAGCACCATAAACTGGAGCAGCAAAGCAGAAATCTCCTTAGCAGGGAAGAAAATCTCAGGGAAAAAAAATGGAAGACAAGTTTCAGTGTGGTATTAATTCAGACCCACTCAATGGTGAAAAGCACAGTGTGATCATGGACCAGGCATTGCTGTTTGGTCTAATCTACCTCACAAGGTTGTTGTGAGAATAAATAAAGGCAAAGAAGAGAACAATGTAGGGTACCCTGAACTTGTTAGAGAATATAGTCCATGTAGATCCCTAACTACTGGGATGTCTCTTTCCCTCTTCTTTTTCTCCTTAATTCACATCAGAATTTGATTGCAAATAGGAAACAAGGCAACTTTCGCCCCAATGTGGATGAATATTACTGTTCCATTTGATGTGGCAAGCGGTGGAATGCTATTTTTCATTCCTGCCTGCAATAAAAACCACATGTTTTTAAGTCTTTGCATGGCAGAGGGAGGGAATCCTCCTGCAGAAAGGGATCAAGTGTGTTTTGTATGCACAACAGCATTAGATAAAAATAAGTTACATTCACAGCACCCTCGGGCCTTTGGGTGGAAGAAGGGTAAATGAAGGCAGATTTTCACACACACACACACTATGGGTGCCCTGATTTCAGCCTGACATCTTCAGTTGGAGACCTTTGGGAATGACAACTATGCAGGACTGAAATCCAAAGCAGCAGGTCGCCCCACACTAAGGATGGTGGGTATGGTGATACAAGGACATCAGGTTAACACTGATTATTCCTCATTCTTTGTCAGCCCTGCTTGGTAGACCAGAGCAGAAAATCAACTCCACAAAAGGACCAGGGCCACACTTTATTGGCATGGATTATACTAATAGCATCTTCAAGTCTAGTTGTGCTGTACCTCCCCTCCTTTTAATGCTCCAGTGAATCAGTGAGGTCTCTGCCTGAGACACTTCCAAATGTTATCTTGCTTCCCAGGACTTAAAGAATGTTTCACCCCTCTTTGCCCAAGGAACAGTTCTTGCATCTTTCTGTCAAGGTCAGCTCCCAGACTCTCCATGTTCCTTGAGAAGCAGGTATGACCAAGAGGGCCTTTGCCCAGCTCCCTCTTGGGTGCCATTTGCAACCTTCCCTAGGATGGGAGGTATGACTCACTGCCACTCAGGCCATAGTCACCAGTCAAGGGGAGACTACTGGAATATGCTCTCCATGGGCTTGCCCTTGAGGAGCATTTGGAAGCTACAGCTAATCCAGTCGTTATGGGGCCAGACAACCATGTAACACCTCTACTTCAGGAACTGCTACACTGGATGCCTGTTGGCTTCTGGGTGCAATTCAAGATCCTGGTTGTTTCCTTTCAAGCCGGTTATGATTCAAAGCCTGTGTATATGTCAGCCTTGCAAGGTAGTCCAGACAAGAACCACACCCAGAAGTACTAGCTTTGCTTTATTGTAAAGTTACATCAACTTTGCAAATCTGAAAGTACATCTCTCCCCCATCACTTTCACAGCCCAAGAAACTAGGAAGACATTTCCCATGCTCACATTCCTGCTGCGGGCTAAGTTGCCATTTATCTGACTGTTGCCTTGGCTGCAGCTCTTCCCCCATCTCCCAAGGTCATTCCCACATTTATTTATTTATTTATTATTACCTTTGTATGCCGCCCATCACCCCCCAATGGGTGACTCTGGGCGGCACATATTGTTACAGTATATACAGGACCACCTTCTCCCAATAGAACATCTGCCCTGCCCAATACAATTGAATAGGGTGCACGTGCTCAGAGATTGTCGCCTCCAGGGGCCGTGGAAGCCACAGCAAGGATCTTACGATGCCTGTACTGAAAGATCTTCAGGGCTTGCAAGTTCCTTCTGGGCACAGTTTAAAGTCCTAAATGGTTTAAGGCCAATTAGAAGAAGAGAGTGACCAGCTCTCCTTCTAGGAACCTGTCCAGCAACTTTGATCACCAGGAGAAGTCCTTCTGAAGAATTCCCTGCTGCCAGAAACTCAAGAGAGGTGGTTCTGTGACCCCCACTCCCCCAGGAAATGCATTTGACTTCCGCTCTCGGGAATTAGGAAAATGGCAAAAAATGCATCTCTTTCTCCAAGCCCTTAAGTGGGAGTTGTTACATGCATACATATACAGTATATATGAAGTTGGTGGTTTGAGTCCTGCATTCTGGGTAGGTGTAGCATATTAGAGAACCAGCTTGATGTAGTGGTTAATTGTTGAGTGAGTAACTTTGGGCCAGTCACTATTTCTCAGCTCAGTGAACCTCATAGGCTTATTGAATGAAAGACAAGTATAGGATGGATGGATGGATGGATGGATGGATGGATGGATGGATGGATGTAGATAGATCACGGATACTCATCCTAAGAACTTAACCTGGAAACCATTTATAGAATAGAATTCTACACATGGCTTTCTGTTACATGTGAAGTTTGGGTTCTCTTAAAACAAGGGTTCTAAGCTATTGAACTAATTTTTTTTTATTTTTATTACATACATCTCTTAGATAGTCTAAAACCTGAGTTTAATAACAGTTACGTATAACAGTTTTGAAAGTGCTGAAGTGTTGTGAAACTATATGTTGGGTTTAATCCAAGTTGACATATAAGGATAAAAGTGAGATGCTTTTTTCCAGCAGAATAGTTTGCACTTTCTTTTAATCTTAAATTATTCTGCAAAGTTTTGCATGTAATGTCTGTATTTCGTAATTTCTATGTATTTTCTTTTCCCTGTTTTTCCTTTCAAAACAAATATATTTATTCTTTTAAAAAAAGAAATTAAGACTGCAGGCTCTGCAGAATGTGGACACAATTAAATAAGTGGGGCTGATGTTTCTTATTCTTGTTGATATGGTTGTAAGACTAATCAATAAAGTTGAAATAAGTGGGGAATAATCTTATTAACTTAAATTCATTAATTTAGTTTTATTTAAGTTTCATTAAATCATACAAAATTAAGTTTAGCTTTTGTACCACTCACCCACCCCCACTCTGCTCATCTCTGCTCTGGCCCTGTCTCCTTTTTGGAGAATGATTTCTAAATGCTAGGGTGAATTACAATGGAGTATCCTAGAGGTGGGCATGGTTGAATGATCAGGACACAGAACATGCATGATTTCTCAGATAATGGCTCAGATAACAGCGTGTTTCCATGTCAAAATAACATACAGATTAATAATAAAGCGAAGTAGATCTGTTCCTGATTTTTAATCTTTTTTTTTTTTTTTACCATGAATGGAGTGAACAAAATCTCTGGATAGAAACAAGAACACTTTTTAGTACAGCAAACACACACACTTATTTTTAATAACCTATTTATCATAATCAAGTGCTTAATCTACCCACACCATCGTGAACATGTTGACCGCATGAAATTTCGGAAATTGCCAGAAAGTTAAAGGAGCGTGACAACCTTCTATTGGCCAAATTCCTGTTCTGAATACAACAGGAGGGGCTGAGTTGTGTTGCAGAACGTGACAGGTTCGGAAGCCGAGCAGAGTCTCAAATCATATTTTATCGTATGAATAGGTGTTGTTCCCCAGAACCAATAAAGCTTTCTCACTGCAATTCAGCGGTGTGTGTTTAAGACCAGGGCTGAAGTGAGTGTTAAAATTAGTAGCATTCTGTCTTTTACAGATGGAAGGAGGTTATAAATTACAATGGTTGGTTAATTCCTTCCGGGCTCAACTTCTGGGTGTATTGTTTGCAAATGTACAAGTGTTTTATTACCTAAATGTGGGCATTTATCTTAAGAACTTATATTCAGAAACCAAGCCCTCAAGCATGGCCAGGGTTGAGGTGGTGGGAAGGTGCCAGGTGAGGGTGCAACAAATTTAACACACAATAGATCCACAGTTAAAGCACATTTAAAGGCCATTGGCTCAGAGTTGCTCTAGATGGAAGCTGTGATCTGTGTGTGGAAGAAGTCTGGGGGCAAATGGTTAGACTCTTTCCCCATATGGTGGCCCCAGTCCCCTACCAAGGAGGCATCTCTTACATTCTCCAGCATCTTTCCTGGACTCTTAATGTAACCAGGAATAAAATATCCATATTCTTCAGGTGACATCTGCATCCTTGAGGGGTGGGGGGAAGGAAAGGAGGCTGTGGTCCAAGAATAACTAGGATGCACCTAACTTGTTTGCAAGGGGTCTGCAGGGCATGGTCAACGAAGTCAAGATGGTGGCCATGACGATGCGATTGACGCAACACGCTAAAAAAAAGACCGAGTTTCAGTCACACTGTCGCAGCTGCCATCTAGACTTTGTTGACCCTACTCTGCAGATGCCCCTAAATATTTGCACAGTGAATGTTCATCACTCGCATGACCGCCATGTGCTTTGTCAGGTAGCTTACTGTTAGCACATTACTATACTATAAGGACAAGCAACTTTTTAGACTGAAAGCTACATTTTATTTACTGGATTATGTTTGCCACTGAGGAGCTGATACTAGGGGATGGGCAAATAAGGCAAAGAAGGTATGTTAAAGCCAGCAAAGGTTTAGCCTTTGTTTCATAAACAAAACCAAAAGGTCATGTGCAATCCCTAAAGGCCATTTGGCTGCCAAATTCTGATAATGTGAATCTGGAGGCTCCAGGGCTCCAAACAAATTGGTCCAGAGACTATACTGTAAAGACCAAACCGAGGACTCGTGATGGTTGCATTCATACAATACAGTCTAATGACTAAATTAATCCACTATGTAGAATTGTACACTATCTTGATCCATGACACAAGCCAAATGTGCTGAGTTCGCACAACACATTAAGTATTAATCGTGGTTAAAAATAACCAGTATGTTGTGTGAATGCAGCTGCAATATTTCAATCTGGCCAGGGTGTACACAGCCAGTGAATACCGCCAAAGTGAGATTCCAGTTCAGCCTTTCCTGATTTACAATCGTCACTGTGCTACACTAAAATTGAACGGAAAGTCCCCCTCCCCTCCCCTCCCCTCCCCTCCCCTCCCCTCCCCTCCCCTCCTTTCCTTTCCTTTCCTTTCCTTTCCTTTCCTTTCCTTTCCTTTCCTTTCCTTTCCTTTTTCCGCCAGATTAAATAAAAAAGGGGAAAAGAGGTGCCAGACTAATGCTTTTTCACTGTATACTTGGTGGGAGGTAAAACTGGCTGTGGGTTCTGGAAACCTCTCCTGACCGTGAGGTTTTGATTTGAAATAACCGGGTTCTTGGAAAAAATGCATAAAGAAGGAAGGGCAGTGAAGAATGTGGTTAAAGCACCAACTAGTGGCCAGTAGAGAGAATGTCACCCGGGATCGAATTTTGTGAATGTTGTTTAGCCAGGAGGTTTTATACCTTTTCAGGCTGTGGAACCTGCTAGTTTAAAAAAAAAAAAAAAAATCTTGGAACTTCTGATCAATAGGCAAAGCTCTAGTGATCAAAAACTGGCTGTGCTTGAGTCATTTTCTTTTTTGCCCTTTCTCTCTCCAAGAACCCCATCAAGTTCTCAGAACACAGTTTGAAAAACTCTGATTTAATCTTCTAAACAACTCAGAATAGTCTTTTGCTTTGTTTTCTTCAAATCCTGATAACGAAACAGGGCATTTTAGTACAAAGAGAACCTGAAGGCTTAAGCTAAAGAGATATGCTTGTAAACTATTTGATTTTCACCCCCCTCCACCCTCCAGTGGTGCAAGTGAAGTCTTGGGGTGGCATGCAGGGGTAACTCCAACTTCCTTAGGTGGTAGTGCTCACAAGTGTATGTCAGAACTGGTTGCAACAGCCCTGTGGCATCTGAAAAGGGCCTTGGATTCCTGCTTTAAGGTGCTCCCTCAGTAGCCCCTTCATTGCATTGGACCTTCCTTCCTTCCTTCCTCCCTCCCTCCCTCCCTCCCTCCCTCATCACTCACCTACCTACCTACCACAACCTACCTACCTAGACAGTAGAAATGAAGCATGGAAGAGGTAAACCAGTCAGTCAGAATTAGGATTATTTGAGGCTTCCCAGATCCGTCTTGACACTCTAACCATGGCTGAGCAGCCCTTTGCTGACTGATGGCTGCACTTACCATCTGTGGGTGTCCAAGAGCCACAGCGGGCAGAATGAGAAGACAAAGTGAGAACAGAGCCAGCATTTCTTTTTTTCTGTTGCTTGCTTGGTGGGAGGGGTTTGTTTTTGCTTTTGGTTTTACAAATGTTGCTGTGTAAAGGTTTGCCCTGCATGGTCAGGGTGTGTGTTCGCCACCTCAGAGAGGCAGGAAATCACAACACTGGTTTCTGGCAATGGTGGCTGGAGGGAGTGTTGGAAGCTGCTACCCCAAAGAGTTGGGTAGCAGTGGGCATTCAGGGCCTCTGATTGCCATGCCAGCCCTAACCGTTACACCAGGCTTCACAACCGATTCAAAGAGTAGCTTGATAATCTTGGGTGTTGACGGAGCTAAGCAGGCATCAGTTATGCTGAATCAATTTTTTTCCTCTTTTGTCGCTAAAAGCCTAAGATCCATTAACTGGAGCCAAGTGTAAACAAAATGCATTTTGCCTGCATTCATACAATGTCCTTGGGCTAGTTATTTCTGGGTTGTACTAGGTTTCCTCTGAACCCAGAATACTTTGAACTGTAGGCTAACCAAACTGGTTGCATTTCCTCAACATGCAAAACCACACACGTTCAGAAAAAAACTAACCACAGTTATCACTTACCAAACTTAGCATGTTGTACGAATGCACCTGCTAGATCTTCGTTAAATGTGGTGGTGTGAACACAGACTTTGAATGTAAAAACTCCAAGTAAAGAAGTATCTTTTGGGCACCAGAACTGGGAGAGCAGAGGATCCTTCCATACACATTGCATGGCATGGCCAAAAGTTACTTTGCACCAGCAGTAAAATGCAAAATGGGAGAATCATTTCATTGCTGATTCTAGAGAGGTAGATGTGTGAATCTTTTGCAGCAAAAAACATGAAGGTGCCCAAGTCTGTTTATTTTCTTGCTCTTTGTTGTTAGAAGTTTTCAAGTTAGTCAGAATTCCTGATCCAACCAGAAGTAGCACCAGATCCAATGCTGGTTCAAAGTTCTTCCAGATCAGCTGCTCCTAACACTCTCAGCAAAAGGCCTTGTACCATAACTTTCTTCTCCTCTTCCTCCTCCTGGAAAAAAAAATGATGAAGGAAGTAGTGAGCAAAGACCAGAAAGTTCCAAATGGAGAACAACTATGCAGAGAGGTCTTGTAATAAGTCAGGAATAAAACAGGGCGATCAGGCAGTAAAAGCCTCTTTTGCCAGGATCCCTAGTTACTGAAGCAGGGGAGAAAAATCTTGGCCTCCTAATGTTGATTGACCCTAATTCCCATCATCCCCAACCATAGGCTCTGCTGGCTGAGTCTGATTGGAATTAGAGACCACACTCTTCCTGCTCTTAAGCCTTGGGGAGAGGGGAAGATCATCTTAGCAAGGAGATTCTCCGTCAGTTGCTTCTGCTTTCAATCTCTGATTGATAAAAGCCACCAGGCCGTCTTGTGGGTGATGTTTAGAATGCAGAACCATCGGCAGTGCTGGTGGAGAAACACAGAGAAACAGAGAGTACCACTTCACCCACACATTAGCTGAGGCTAAAATGGAGTTTGGTAGCTTGGGGGCAGTGGAGCAGTTTTTGCCGAACTACATCATTGTATTATGCTGGAATATGGTTTGTCTAGTTGTTGCATGTTATGTAAACCCAGTGTTTGTTATGTAGGAAATAGGGCTTGGTATGCAAGTGAATGCAGCCAGGGAGACATTTAAGATCTGGAGAGAACCAAGGGTAGCCCATATCCCCTGCCCTGTAAACAGTTCACTGCCGATGGAGAGGAGGAAGAGGAAAAGGAAAAGGAGAGCCCCCTCCACCCCCCACTATTACTTTTGCTTTTAGAAATATGCACTGACCATGGAAACAGATTGCATCCAATTTCTGAAAACAGATTAAAGAATCCTCCAGAAAAAAAATAGCAAAGAGAATTCACACAGAAGCCTCCAATTTTTCAGCTCAGAAAAGAAGGAACTTAGATTCAGGAGCCCAAGGTGCTTACAAGAGAGTGACTGATTGTTGTGGGGAAGAAGAAACCTGTTTTGGATTTTTGTACCGTGGGAATGCAGCCCTTCTCTCCGGCAGTCCTGTCCTCTCTCTCCTTCAACCTCTCTGTTCCTTCATTCATTTCCTGCATTCAACAGCGCTTTCTCCTGCAGGAGTCCCACTGAATCTAGTCAGCATTAAACAAGCATGGGGTGGAAGCTGGAAACCACCTCTTTCCCCAAAGGGTGTCTGTGTGGACACCTTCCTGAATGTCATATGGAAATGCTATATAAAAGGGTTGGAAGGTTGGGGACTAAAGGCATTCCTTCCAAGAAATGCTCCCTTATCTGAATTTTCTCCATCACAGAACTAGCACTGGTGATGGGATGGGGCCAGGCAAAATCCAGGTAGAGGGACATGCTTTTAAAAGAGCTAGTCCTCAACCTCCCTGTCTCAGCTAGAAGTCAATCCCATTAAAATCAGTTTCAAAGTAATGCAGATAAGCATTGTGCTGCAAATCTGTTGGATTTTAACTGAAGTTATACCCGCAAGAGAAAAGGGGTGCACGTGTGTGCCTTTGTGCATTTAACACTTCCAAGTTCAACAGGTATAGGATCGGGCACCATCACTCGTACTGCTTTCACACCCTGTGTTCCTCTGCAAGCTTATTCAAATGCTACAACACTTGACGTATTCGTGGCTGTTCATCTGGGGGAAAAGAAAGGGCAAAAAACCCACAATAGATTACTAAGCCTATCGACTTAGTTTTTATTTCCCATTCAGCCTATGTGTATGTGTGAGCAAGGGATACATACCTGTCATCAGGCGGACCGATTTCAGAGAGTTTTATTTCATACGATTGTATGATTTAAGAAGCTGGGATCAAATCCTCAAACCACCCCTTTCCTTCTCTTCGCGGCATTTTTGTTGCTACTACAGTTCCATCCTGGCACCTACAGGAACACGTCCCTGCAGTGGTCTGGTAACATTTTTGGAAGTGGTTTTTCCTTGCCTTTTTCCTAGGGCTGAGAGGGAGGGACTGGCGCAAAGTCACCCACAGTCTTCAATACCTTACACAGTTGAAGATCTCTGGCATTTAATCCAACATCTTTAACCACCACACCAAACTGGCCCCATTTTTTAATAGCTTGGTTAGAAATTGGGGTTCTCCTTCTCCAAAATGTGCTTTGGAACCAGTTAAAGTGAGGTCTAATAAGCTTTAATCCGTATTTAATCTGGGCTGGGGAGAGATCCGTTTTTAAACTGGTTTAACTCCAATTTGGGAGCCTCTCCTACAAGAATTGTTGAGCCTCAATTTTAAAACAAATTTTTTTTTTTAAAGGTTGGCAAGCCAGCCTGGGAGCTGAAATACTGTATACCTGAAGCCTTTTCTGAGAGCTGCCTCCTCCATTTTTGCTGATTTAAAATACTCAGTACATAAGAAAGCCCAGGTTAGACACTAACGGGGCAGAAAATCTCATGCAACTCAATTAGGCTTACTTCAGAGTAAAGGCAGAGTGAATTGCACCTGCTAGTGAGATATTGCATGGATCCGTCTTCCTGGAAAGGGCTGGACTTAGGAAGAATCGATTTAGTTGCAAGATACATTGTTGGTGAAAGTGATGAAGAAGTAGGAGTCCTTTGGAAGCGAAATGGAAATTATCACGGATTTTTTAAATTAAAAAAAAATCACAGTTGTCCACAGAGGGAAGGAGAGGGAAGGGGACGGAGGAAAAGGAAAGGAGGAGAAGGGGGAGGAGAGAAAAAGAACCGAAGGAAGAAGAGGAGAAAAGAGTGGGAAAGGGAAGAAGCAGGTGTGTTCTTAGCTTTCTTGCTCTCCCTCTCTCGGGAAAGAATTCACGCGTCCGTTGAGCCTGAATCCCGTCGCCGGGCTGGGGTGCGTCGCGGAGCCCCCGCCGCCGGATCTCCAACCGCTCCGCCAAACCTTCCTTCGCGTCCGTTTAGCTCTTCCCTTCCCAACTCGCGTGTCGGCACCTGCGGCCATCGGTCCGCTCCCAGGACCTGCCGCGACCAGGAGGAGGAGACCAACTGTGCGCTCCCCGGGGCAGCACCGACGCATCGTCATCCTCTTCCCCGGGGAAGGTGGAGACCGAGGGCTGTGAGAGAAGATAGGGAAGACTATCCCGCCAGGACGGAGTCGTACCGATTGGCTGGGGATACCGGGGACTGCAGTCCTGACAAAGCTGCGGGTCTGGGGAGGGCTGGAAACGGAGGCGAGAGAACGTGGTCTTGGAGGAGGACGGAAGGAGGTCTGTGGAACGGAACAGACTTGCTTTTCGAAGGAATTGCGTCCACGCGACAGGCGTACTCAGCTACTGCGTGATCCCATTTTCTGGGTTCATACAGTACCCTGGACATCAGTGATCAAATGGCCCAGGTTCCCACAACCACCTAGGCACCCCCGTTCATATTAGCCTGGTGTGTGAATACAGCCGCTGGCGCTGTGGCAAACCTGCTTAAACGTTGCCCAAATGGCCCGAGTTTGCACAACAGGCTAAAATACAGCCAGCAACAACAATAATCAGGATTCCAAACGACGGGCTTGTAACCTGTTATTTCTCCCTGAGCCGGTTCTGCGCCTTGGGTGAAAGGAGCCGACCCTCTCTGTCTTGGGGGTCAATCTCCTTTTCCCCTCCCCGCTGAACGTACAGGCCCAAGAGAAGCCGATTTGGGCTTGAACGGATACAGACGGTTTAAGAGCGTTTGCGGTGGAAGACGTCGGTGCATCTGGTCAGTTCAGCTGCTGAGCTGTCTAGATGGGATCGTGGCACCCTCCCGCCCCCGCTCCCGCCCCCGCCCCCGCCAGGCCCCCGGCCAAGGGCAATTCGCCTGCCTGGCAGCTCGGAGATTAAGAGCGGGGAGGCCAGCCAGTATCTGCCCGGCGCCGCTGGCGCTGCGGCGGCGTCCTCCTGCTCCCAGCGGAGCGTCCCGAAGGGCTCGTGGCGGCGGGGGCTGCAGAGGGCTCGGGCTCCCGCCCCCGGCTCAGCCCTAGCAGGGCTGCGGCTTTGAAATGCCGGAGAAACGCCGGACGGGCCTCCCGGCTGCCGGCTGCCGGCTGCGCGCACGGGCACCTTTGGCTCTGCCACCGCTTCGCATCCGCGGTGGCCCTCGGGGAAGTGGCTGGTCTCCGGTAGTTCCGCGGGCCCGCGGGAGCGACCGGGGGCGGCTGCCCTTGCATTTCGTTTCGCGTTCAGTTTCGACAAAAGCGGACGGAGAGTGGAGCGGTCCACCACTAACCCACCCCCGTGGCCGTTCCGCCCTCCGGGCCTCCCCGCAAAGGCTCTCTAACCAGCCAGTCCTTGGAGGCTTCTCCCCGCCGGCCCTTCTGCAAAGCGAGAGAGTTCGCACCGTCCTAACCCCGAAAAGATAACGGGATCGCTGCACTCCGCTCGCGGGCTGGGCCCCCAAACTATTCGACCATATTATGGCTTCCAGGGATGATGGCTTGTTTCCCCCCACCGCCGCAAACCGGCCAGAGCACCTTGACCCAACCCTGGTTACTTCTCCTTCTGCCTCTTCCGAAAAGGCTCTTGTGGGCCAAAAAGTCTCAGAATTAACCCCGAAATTAAAACAAAACTTAACTGTGGGTCAGTGTTCTCAGAGAAGAGCCAACAGAATAGGATAAACTGGAGAGGTTGCTGGAGCAGCGCTTGATGAAATCTTCACCTCAGCCTAGTTTAGCCTGTTGTGCAAATGCAGCCTCTGCTTAGGGAGATCGTCGGAACCGGGTCAAACAAAGCGGAACCGCCGTTTTGCCGCTCGGGAGGACAGAGGAGAAATCAAAGCAGCGCCCTCCCTTTGGGCTCGCGGGTAGCCCCGGTGGAGCCGAATAGGATCGGCTTCCGGGGGGCGGGCGGAATACGCGAAGGCCACAGGCCTAAGGCAGTTAGGGAGAGCACCCATTTTCGGGGTTCTCAGCCCTGAGCCCCGAAGTGAGGTAAGGGTCCCGTTCCACGAAAATGACATTCAAGCAGCAGACATCTCCACGATGACTGGGAGCTCGCTGGGCGGATATATAGCAAACGTTGTACCTAACCTGCTTAAGCGGCTTAGACGAGCCCAGGAAGAGTCGGGGAGGCACAGTCCTTCCTTAACGTAATTTACATTTCAACCCATTCTTCGGTGGAAGTCCGCTGGGCGACTTCCCCATATGCAGACTGAACTACACACCGTAGTCAGCAAACCACCCGGCCTTCTGCTCATCCCATACGCCTCGTTCACACGACGCTGCGAGCTCTCTTGCGTTCGGGCCAAGCTATTGTCGTTTGCAAATCCTGGAATATGTTTTGGACGTTCTCAGTTGAATGGGCAGGAAGTTTTAAACTCTGGCTGCCTCGGGCAGGAAATAAATTGGGCTGGATTCGAGCAACACGCAGGGTTACACGTGAATAAAGTTGGGTAGGTTGTGGTTCAGGAGATTGTGGGAACCCAACCGTTCTCTTAGCATACGGTTCTGCAGAAACCAGGGGTCCTAGGAAGCCAACGTAGGAACACTGCTTATTCTGTTCGTTTACCCGGATTTCGAGTTTCTTTCACGTGTTGTGTGAACTCAGTTAACCCTTCACATTTTGCATTCTTCCAGCCCCACGTGCTCGTTCTAGGAAAGCCTTCCTTAGCCTGATGCTCGCCCCCCCCAGCTCCCCACGTGGGTTGGACTACAGCTTTCATCTTCCCAGCCACACTGGCCAAGGACGATGGGCGTTGTAACCAAAGCCGGCTGAAGAGCACCCGGTTACGGAAGACGGGTTTGGTTTTCACAACCGGCTTGTCCATCAAACCGTCCTTGGGGCAGTAATCCATGTGTGAGAAAGGAATTCAATTTGTTCTGCGGGGGGGGGGGAGCGCTAAAAGAGAGAAGCAGAAAGAGAATAAACCGCTCGCCCCAAACAAGCCCCCGCGGCCGCACGTGTTTTCCTCTTTCCAAGGAAGCGGGAGGGGGCGGCTTCGAGGGGGCGTGGCCCCGGCAGACCCCTCCTTCTCCCACCCTTCCTGCCCCGCCCCGCCGCTCTGAGTGGCTGGCTCCGCCGCCGTTCCGCCGCCCCGCGCCCCGCCCCTGGCTGCCTCTGTGTAAATAAACTTTTAAGAAAAAGAAAAGAAAAAAAAGAAGGGAAGGAGTCAGTATGTAACCGCGGCCACTTTTCGGCTGCTTTCAGACGCGTCAAGGGAAGGCGGTTTAGAAGGAGGCCGGCCGGGGGCGGGCGGGGGAGAGCGAGCGAGCGAGCGGGCGAGCCGGGCGCCTGGCGTGGCTGTCAGGCGCAGCAGGAAACGGGGCGAAGGAGCCCGGCGCAGAGAGCGGGAACCTGTTGAGGTCTTGCCGCGGTCCCTCGCGGGCAGACGAGCCGCCGACCGACGGCGCGCGGGATGCTTCTGGCCCGCCTCCCCGCCCCTTCGTCTTGACTGCGGGCGGCCGAGCCCGAGCGCGCTGCCCGCTGCCCGCTGCCGCCGCCGCCGACAGAGGCGAGGTTTATTTTGTCTGAGCCGCGTTTATTTTGACTGGGCAAGGAGGCCGCGCTCGGGCGCTCAGCGTTCAGGCGTGCTCTGCCGGGGCGCGGGAGGCGCGCGAGGGGAGCGCCCTGGGCTTCGGCGGGCCGACCGCCGACCGCCTCCGGGCTCCCAACCGCGGCGCGCCGACTTCGGCGCTGCGCTCCGCCGCCGGGCGCGACGGGACTGCAAGACGAGGCGGCGGGAGGACGCGCGCCAGGGCAGCCGCGGCACAAGCAACAGCCGGCTCGGATTTCTCGGCTCCGGGGAGCCTCCCGCCAGGGCGCCTCGGCCTGCCGCCTGGCCGCGAACGCAACCGGCGGCGAGGAGCGAGGGAAGCGGAACGAGCACCCGGGAAGACGCGGCGCCTGGCCCGCGGAGCTGCGCCCGACGGAGCGACTGGCGGCCGGAGCCCGAGCGGCCGGGACTGGTAGCGGCGGCAGCAGCAGCCCGACCTGCGCGGGCGCCCGGGGCGGCTTTCCCCCGCGCCTGGCTTCGGAGCGGCCCGCCGTGCGCTCTTGGGCATCCGGGCCGGTGCGCCCTGGGCGCGCGCCTTCCTCGCCTCTCCGCCAGCGCCGCCGCCGCCGCCGCCGCCGCAGCCGCCCTCCCCTAACGCCCGCTGTTGTGATGCGTATTCCCGTAGACCCCAGCACCAGCAGGCGCTTCACACCTCCCTCCACGGCCTTCCCCTGCGGTAAGATGGGAGAGAACAGCGGCGCCCTCAGCGCGCCGGCCCCGGGACTTCGAAGCCGGCCCGAGGCGCGCTCGGTGGTGGACGTCCTGGCCGATCATCCGGGAGAGCTCGTGAGGACCGACAGCCCCAACTTCTTGTGCTCGGTGCTGCCTTCCCACTGGAGATGCAACAAGACCCTCCCCGTGGCCTTCAAGGTAAGCCGGGAGGGGAGGTTGGGCGGAGCGGGTGGGTCCTGGGAGAGGCGCGCAGATGTTTCCTGCCGAGCGGGCTTCCCAAGCGCCCGGGAGGACTCGCGGTTTAACGGCAAAGGCAGCGGGATGGGCGCTGGGCGAGGAGGGGGGAGGCGGCAGGCAGGCAGGCAAAAGCCCCCCCCCCCGGCAAGCGGTTTTCAGGGTTAGCGAGCAGCCCCCTCTCCCCCCGCGCTAAAGGCGCTGTGTGCGAGTCTGCAAAACAGGCGAGGGAGTTCCCCCCACCCTGGCAGCCCAAAAGCTCCTTTAATTTCCTGCGGGGAAACCGCAAAGCTGACTCGCAGGCAGCTTCCTAAATGTTAATCCCTGAATGAAGCCTGCGGAGTTCCCTGCGACCTGCTTCCACGGGGGGGGGGGCGGGGGCGGGGGTGGACTCTAGAACTCGGCTGTGCCCTAGCAGGGGCCCGCTTCGGCTTTTCCGAACCCAGCGGACGGAGGCGGTGTCTTTGCCCACCCACCGCTTTCCGGAATTCCCGGATTTTGGATTTAATCGTCCTTGGCCAACAAGCAGGCCGGCTGGGACTGTGGTCGCTGGACAGGTCCGGAGGGCTTCGTGGAGGGGGGGCGGGAGGCTGTGGCTTTGGCTCTCCCTTTGTGGGGAACGAGCCGATCTGTTCTTCCGGGAGCTACAAGCCCCGCAAAGGTGCCCCGAGGAAGCTGGCCAGGATTAAAGAAAAGCCCCAGCTCGGGCAAAGGCCTCTTGGAACTCCTTCTGCAACTCAACCGCCCTCAGTTCCCAATCGGGCGTAGAATGATCCATCTCAATAATCTCCCCCGCCAATGGTTCCAAATCTTTTTTTTTTTTTTTTGGTCCCTTTCTCTTTCTGCACCTCGTAGTTACGCTCGAGGCGGCCTACAGTCCAAAAAGCACAAGACAATGGAAAGCGAACGTGAAATTTAAATAAGCCATTATAATATCTCCTCAGACTGCAATCCTTAAAAATAACAACCACAAATCCAACTCAGCCTCGAGCTAAATCCTTCCCTTTTGAAATGTAAGCGCTTTTGACTTTACGGGATGTTTGAAGGGTTGACGCTGTCTCAAACCTGGTAAAACGCCCAGACTGTCCAACCGGAGCCCCAGATGAGGAAGGAAATTTCAGAAGGGGAACGGAGCGCTTGCACGCATTCCTCCTGCCTCACCCCGAACTTGGACTGGCGGCGGAGACGGCGATCTCCGTAGGCCTTTCCCTGCCATAAAAAGCGGAAGAAAACCCCCCTTTTCAAAGTGGGGGGGGGGGGAAGGAAGGAGTCTCTCTTAGGCGGGAGGGATGTCTGCTCCGATTTGAATTACATTCTTCCCCGGGGCACCCTCCCAAACCCAAGTTTGGCGTCATAGCTGAATTCACACAGCACCCTTAAACCCAGGATAACAAAAAAAAGGACTGTTGCATTTGTGTAAAACGCGGTGCCCAAATGAATAGACGACTTTATTTATTTATTTATTTATATTTACATGTATTTATTATTTATGCAGCCGCTCATCTCACGCGAGTCTGGTCGGCTAACAAGTTTAAAAACCGACCCTCCCCAAACATAACCCCACCGGCGCCCAAAGGATAAGCTATGAACCACCAATAGTAGCAGCGCTCGCCTCCCCCTTGACCCCAGTGCCTGGGTGAGCGGCCAGGTCTTCAGTCCCTTCCGAAAGGCTAGCACGGCGGGCCTAATGCCATCGCCCCGTCCACACGCACAGGCCGAGACCTCGGCTGGGCTCCTCTAACACACCGAACCCTCAAGTAGCCAACCCAATTGTCGCTGAGCGGCTCGTGTCAACCCAGCCCATCTCTGCCAGCATAACAGGTTTTTCGGAGTTGAAACGCAGCGCTCGCTCACCCACCCGGCCGCGTTTTCTTCCTCGATGGGAATACAGCTTTCCTCTCCAAGAGTAGGCGCAGTAGGAAAGTAAAAGCAAAGGTACTCAGTGGGGAGTCCTAAGAAAAACAGCGATAACCCAAAGTCTCCTAGAAGTGGAAATAACAAGATTTCGTGTGCCCAGAAATGTGCCCTCTCTCTGCCTTTGTCAAGTTCCAGCCCCAGGTCATTTCTCCCCAAAAGATCTACCTGCTGCGGATCGCCCTTCGCCGAAACAAACGTCCCCCCCTCCACACGCACTCTCAGCCCTTCTGTTGTAAGGCTGAATTTATTTCCAAAATAGCGCGAGGCTCCCCTGTTTTGTGTCCAGCACAAGGAGGCCCATTTACTGAGCTAAATCTGAGTGAAAGAACGCTTGCCTGTCATTCCGGTTCTGACTTAAGCTTCTAGTCCTCAGGGTTGCTGCGGGAAAGGTGGGGGGGACTTATTTAAGGATCAGATTTACACCGTTATGTTCGCTAATTTTGGCAAAAATGCAGCCAGCCTTCCCAACCCTGGTACCCTCCTGATGTGTTGGAGTTTTACTTCTATCATCTCAGCCCCGCTGCAGATACGGTGTGCAGCGTAATAGCCAGCGCACTAGCTATGTGCCCAGTGGGGAAACAAGTGCATTAATAATCAGCGTCCCAACTCTCAGGCCAAAGGGAAGAGTGCCCTTTTCTGAATCCCTTTTAAATTTGGCACTTTAGAGTTAATCCTTTAATCTCTTTCTGCGGGTGATTTGGGATGAAGAAACAAGGCTGTAGATCCCTGAGCTTAGTAAGTCAGGCGTTCAGATGAGCCCGCATCTCCGCTGCCACTTGTGCCCAACCGGAGATGGTATGACCCAGAGGGCAACGTTTTGCCTCTGGCTTACGACCCACTGGAAAGCTCCGCTTCTCGGGGGGGGGGGGCGTCTCTTGAACCTGGACCAGCCAGAGTTTCAAGAGAAGCGAGTCCCCTTGCAGTTCTCCGGGGACACGAGTCGCCCGCGTCTTCTGGGTCCCCCTTCCTTCCCCGTCCGCTGCTGCCGCCTCCCGCCCCTCCCTCCTCCAGCGATGTTCGCCCTCCTGGGAATTGGGCCCCGCGTTTTGGCAGCTCGGATGATCGCAGCGCGGGGTCTCCCTTTCCCTCCTCCCGACTTTCACCCCCTTTCCTCCGAGTCAGGGGCGCTCAATAAATTTTGCGGCGTGGAACGGGAGGTTCGGCGAATTAACTCCAGAGGATTTCCAACGGGAGAGAAGCCAGAGAAACCGGAGGAAAGGGCTGATTCTTCTAATCAAGCGGCTCCGGTTTTCCTTTCTCTTTCTCGGCTTAATAAATATTCACGCCGCTGTTCATCTCGCGGTGCTTTAAACGTAACGCCAGTTTAATCCTCCTGCAAACATCAGGGCTCTGTTTTGATCAGCCCCTGAACCTATTTCTTTCCTCCGGAGGTCGAGATCCTTTGCCGTTTGGGGGCGGAGCAGGGTATCCAAAGCCTTTCAGCATTCCTAGTGGCCTGAATTCTGATTCCCGAGTTAACCCTTGTTTGGATTGGCAGAGAATTTTGAACCCTAATCACGTCGCCCGCGTTCACGCAACAGTGGAACCCACCAAACTCTAACCAAACCAAAGTTCGGAGCGGATTACAAAATGTCCTCAGTTTATCCGTGTTCCCCTTTGGTTGATGCTAAGAATCCGGTCCCCAGTTCCAGGACTTGGATTTTCTTCCCTAGAAAGTCCTTTGCTCCGGCTCTCAGCACCGGGCCATTGCCAGATGATAACGTTATCGCTTTTTAATGTTTTGCAACGTCAGTATAGACAGGTGTAATATAAGCAACCGCAGCATTTTGAAGTAACTGTTTCTTGATGGGTTGCCAGATGAAGAAGAGTATGAATGATTCTTAGCAATAGGAGCAATATGCAGCTCTCAGAGGCTTCTGGTTGGAAAGGCGCAGAAATCGAAATAAATGAATTAAAAACTAATTTGCAGGCGGTGCAGAGAGAGCGAGGGCGGAATTAAGAACGGGCAAGGAGGCCAGATCAGCCGCTTCGCCCAGAGGGCTCCAGGAGAAAACAGCAGCAACTCAAGCCCCTTTGAAGATTCAGACCAAGCCCACCTTACAAAATAGTTTTCCGGGTTAGGCTGGATTTTATTGGCGAACCTAGAGCTGGCTCAATACACAGAGACACAGGCAAACCCAGAATCTCGGTTCACACAACTCCTTTAAATTCTAAAGCTGGGTTTAAAAATCCAGGGTGGCTATGATAACATAACATGCCATGGTCAAACAAATAAACCATAATTGGGCGTAAGGTGGCGTCCTGGTTTCCACACTATGCTAAGAGAATTCACCTGGCAGCCAACTCATTTTCGCCCAACCCAGTGCCTCGGGCGAAACTGGCCACCAGACCACGCGTTGCGACTCGCTGGTAAGCTAAGAATGGCTGCGTTTGAAATCAGTCCAAGCCTGGAAGCGAACAAATCACATTAAGGGGAAGTGTGTTGTGTGAACCCGATTAAGAAGGTTTGCCTTTCTGAATTGTTTTTCCCAAAGAGATGGGGAGTCGGAAGAGCCCTCCCCAAATCTCATTCCGGCAACGTAAGCCAGTTAGACTCACGGGCTTACGTTGGACGCGGAAATCGGACACACCCGTGGGACTCGCTTTTCTCCGAGTAGACCGGGATGTTCTTTCTGAAGCCCCTGCGCAAGTTGTCTGCGTTCTGTCCATTTCAGTTGGGAAGCTTCAAACCCCGAGGAGCGCAACGCTCCGTCTTCCCAGAACCGCAAACGACGCTTGGCAACCGGCTAGTCCTCAGTGGGCCGGGCCAGCTCATGCGAGCAGGGGGCTTCCGGGGGGGGCGGAGGCGACGTGGACCGCGCTCGGCTTCGGCTGAGAAATGCTGGACAGCAGCCCGAGGAAGCGCCCCGGGAACGCCCAGCTCCAGCCGGCCCCCGCAGCCCTTTCGCCGCGGTCTCCCGGACCCGGGTCCGGGTCAGCGAACGAGGCCGACGGAGCAGAGTGCTGGGTGGGGAGAAAGAGACTCGGGCGCCTCCAGAAGCGCTCTTTGCTCCGGGAAGGGCGTGGGTCGATAGTGTCACGTCCCTCTGGAGATTGGCTGAGTTCACACAACACGCTTAAACTGGTTACTGAATGAACCCGTTGTCTGGGTTCGCACTGAAGCCCAAGAGGTCCTCCACTGAGCTGGGCAGCTGCTGGGCGAACACAGCCCGCTAATAGGGAAGAAGCGAGGGGGGCGGGGAAGGTAATCAGATTTTGGCCGCACTTTTGGGCAGAGACGGGAAGGCACACAAGATTGACCCCCGGAGGGCGTTTTATAGGGCCCTTCCAAGTCCGTGGCGCTAGCAGAGCGCCCATGAAGCGCAGTGGGGTTTCTACTGCAAACGATTCACTGCCCCAGCAAAGATCTGGTCGTAGGCTGCGAAGGCGCGATCCGTGTCTCGGAAGTCCCCATTCATGTCAAGAGGAAGGAAGGAAGGAAGGAAGGAAGGAAGGACGGACGGAAGGAAGGAAGGAAGGAAGGAAGGAAGGAAGGAAGGAAGGAAGGAAGGAAGGAAGGAAGGAAGAGATTTAACATTCTTTCATAAATATACACAGTACAACTTGTATATTATATACTTTTATTATAAATTCTAACTTTATAAAATAGACAGTGGCGCAGATCTCTGCAACACAGGACATATTGAGTGCAGAAGGATAGCTAAATATTTTTCCCGATCCTTTTTCGTTGTTTCTTTCTTTCCAGAATACTGTCAGCTCTTAAGCCTCAACCATTTACACATCCTCTTCCTTATCATCGCCACCATCACCACATTTCAGGACCTTTTAAAAATATCGTTTGTCTTAATCCTCTTCTTAAGGAAGAGATAAATCTGGGTTTCTTGAGAAACAGATTGCACTGAGGGAAAAGTCTTCCAGGAAAAAGCTTCTGAATTTATTTTAAGAACTCGTTTTAAAGGGGGGGACCTGCTCTTTTAAACAGTGCTGCAGTGCTGATGGCTGCATCATCATCATCATCATCATTATTACTATTAAGACATGGGAGCCATCCAGTTGCTCAGAAGCAAAGGAGGCAAGAGACTGTCCCTGACTTTAATCAACCATTTATCATTTTACTGGTGCTTACTCCTGAGTAAACCAACCTGCCCTGGATAGCCCTGGGTGGCTGGCATGCTAGGCACCTTTCCTGAGCGTATGCCCCACTGAAAGTAGCAGGACATATTTCTCTAAGGATCCAACCAGTCAGGCCCAGAAAATTTCAGTTCCTTCAAAAATTATGCCAAGGAGAAAGATTTCTGCAGCCTGCCAAAATCCTGGATCCTAATGAGTATTTTCAAATAGCTGGATGGAGTTCACTATCTTTTTGTGCACACCGTCCTTGTTGGTCAATTGCAACCATCCAGGGACCCTTCTGTGGATCCGTTGCTTTTCCTATTCGGGATCTTACACCACATGGGGTCCATCTGAAGCGAGTGGATCCTTTTAGGGAATGGTGGTGGTAAAGGAGAAGCAGCAGAGAGGCAACTGGAAAGTAAAAGCAGTCCTTAAATTTTTGTTTTTTTCAAGAAGGAAGGAAGTATTGCCCAGTCCAAAAGACAGAGAACTTAATTTTGGAGCAGGTTCTTCCTTTCTCTGCCCCCAGTATAAAAAGCTGTATTCTGGAACCCTTCTACTTTCAAGAATGACGTCTCTGGGAGGAAATGGAAATATGAATTATAATATATGTGTCTCTTTTGAGCTTCTTGGAGAAAAGAGGGAGATTGTTGCTAGTATTAATGAATAATAAACAGAATATCCCTTACCAAAAGATTTTAAACAGGGCCATCTTTGGGTTGGCTTTTGTTGAAGGTGGGGATGCATTTTTCTGTTGAGGTTTGTAATTGATCTGAAATTTCAAGAAGAGAATTGGACAGCCAATTCCAGAAAAGTTAGGCTGCAGTCTGAGATAACTTTATTTGGGAGGGAGGGTAACAGAAGAATAATTAGGATCAATAATAATCAGTATAAACCAAAATGGCCTTTAAATGTGTGCAGGTTTTTCAGTTCTTCAAAATTCTTTGCCAAGCAAGATGTCCCCCACATAGGGGCATTTATGGGGAGGTGTCAAAAAAGTCAAGATGGTGGCTGCAGCCACGTGATGACTTCCCCCTCCCCCAAAACACTCCTGCCCCCAATCTCCAAAATAAGAAGAAGAAGAAAAGCAAAGAACTAGCCGTTTTAGTCCCCAGCTCTGTAGTTCAAAGTCAGTCCCAGATCAGAGATTCTGTGCAGGGCCCAGGGCACGATTGGCGCTGGGTGCTGTTGATGCCCGGGATCAAGAAAATAATTTCTCCAATCAATCTATTGAGTGGGATTATCTCCTGAAGTAAACATGGATGGAGCTGGCTTGACATTTACACTTAGGGATTCCAGCCTTAAACGATTCCCCTTTCAAGGTTTAAACAACAGCAAAAATACAGGCAGCCTTCTCATTTATTTTAGCAAATAATAATTACAACAATAACAACAACATCACTGCAGATCTTATCCCATAATAAGCAGAGGGACTCTCTTTCAGACGTGCCCCACTAATGCCTGTGCCCCCCCCCACAACGTGCCCAGCCTGTAGGAAGAGGGGGTCACCAGCTCCTGGCTGTGGCAGAGCTCTTGGGCTGGGAAGGCGCCCAGAGCGCTGGCCCTGCTTGGCAGAGCGCGGGACACATTTCTGTCCCTGCAGGTTGGTTGTGAGGTGATCTTTGTGCCAAACCTCCCCCAGCAGGGCTCGGTTTCAAAGGAGCAGCTGGAGCACGCAGTCTGCCAGCGACCCCCCCCCCCGGCCCCAGCCAGCTTTGTGTCTTGCCTGGGGTGTGGGCTGGATCTCCCGTCCAGCCATGCTGCAGTCTCTTGGCCTGTGCTCAGTGGGTTGGATGAGACTAGCAATTCTGGTTTGTTCAGTCAAGCCCCAGTAAACCCTAGCTTGGCATTAGTGTGAATCCAGTCCCACCCTCTCTTTGACCAGGGTCCTCTATTTGACAAAGTTGCCTATTTGTGGCTTGGGGTGTTTCGTAAACCCAGCTAATTCTTCTTTTTTTCTCCCAACAAACCTCAAGTCAATCGTGGTTTAGTAAGAGTGTGAACCCAGCTTCTCTTTCTCTACGGTTTTGGTCACCCGTCTCACAAAGCCATGGGATGAACTGCTATTTTGTGGCTGAGCATGTTGCAGAATTCAGGCATTTGTGGCTTAATTAACAGACCTCACATAAACCATGGCTTAGTATCTAAACCTCTCTCCAATTGGGGTCACCCAGCTCACAAAGCTGTCGTGTGGTTTGCTGGTTTGCGTGAACCCAGTTGTGATATTTCTGAAACCATATCATATCATATGCCAGAAATATCAGCGTTTAAGACTGGAAGCTCCTGAGGCAGGAAACAGCCTTTTCTGATTATGAGCCTCTGAGGGTGTTGCATAAGTAAAAATAATAATTTAGTACAGCAAGGTCTTAATCTACCCATTAAACTAATTAACAAGTGAAGTTGAACTGGGTGTGATGGAGCCAAATTATACACTTTTAGGCTGTAATCCTACAGCCACTTACTTGAGAACAAGTCTTACTGATCTCTACAGAGTTTATTTCCCGTAGACCGGGCAGGTTTGTACAGTTAGGCCTTGATCCAATGCGCTCAGCTGAGCATGCCACACCACGCATAAAAGGAGTTAATCCTGAGATAACGCTTGTTTGTCTGGGTCAGGCCCCTTAGTTGTTGAACTGATAATGAAAAGGCATCACAAAATCTGATGCCTTTTAATAAAATGTGTTACCAGATTGCTCCTGATTTTGGGCTCCTGTAGACTAACACAGCTCTTCTCCTGCAAGATTCTTGAAAGGAGGCACTTAATTTCCCCACTAAATTCGAGAGTAAGCTGCTCCTATGTGATCTCAGATTCCCTTTTTGTTTCTGAAAAGTTCCCATTTACAGGGCAGGCCTGTGGATTAAGAGCTCAGCTGTCCTGTTTCCTTGTTGTAATACCAAATGTAAGAGGGCTTGGCTTTCAATGACACTGACGGTTTTGCTCTCTCAAAAGGTAGGACGTGATCCACCAACCCATGCTTTCTAAAGCTGTTGCTTGCTTGGGCAGAATTGAATGGGTTTTAAAAATCATTTCCCACTTTGGAAAACTCATTTTCAAAAGACGGCGCTACCAAGTTACTTCCCATTTTTTTTGATGCTTCAGTAGGTACTACTGAAAATTATAGCAAATTATTCACTTAAAGCAGCAACAAACCCCCAGGTTCATCCAAGCCCAAGTAAGGTGGGTTAAAAATGGATTTTTTAAAAATTTAAACTTTAATTAAATTTTAATGTATTTTTATTTAAATTAGATTTGAATAAAACAGTCCCTGCTAACGTTCAAAGAATAAGTGAAAAAAAATCAAAGAGTCAGAGTGATGTTAACCCAACAATTTTTCAATTATACTTTTATTGAATAGTAATCCACAGGAAAAAAGAAAAGAACTAAACAAAGAATATACAAGGCTGTAAGGAACAGAGAAAGACAAAGACAAGGAATCAAAAGTTGTTCATAGTTTCCATACATCATGAGAGGTGACCAAATTAAGTCTATTGCAATTAACATAATGAATATAAGCTGTCCAGACGTGACAAAACTGTGATTCTTGCCCCTGAAGATTCATTATCCTAGGTTTATCAGTAATTATTTTAATCAAGTGGTTGAAAAAGCTCTATTAATAGTAAGTAATGCATTGACTTTTTAATATAGTTTCAAGACATTTCCAACACTGAGCAATAATTAGCAAGAAAACAATTGCACCCTGATTTTTTGGTGTAGCGTAAGATTGTATCAATCAATATCACAGTCCCAGCTTGGGAGAGCCTTCAGCTGTTTGTTTTGTAACAATACTAATTTTACTAAAAATTTTCCACCTAAATGATGTTATGTTATCAGATGATCACAACACAGGGCAAAATGATCCCTTTTGTCTGCAGCCCCTCCAACTTCTTGAAGAATGATTGTATGATAGAGTTGCTAATCTTGCTGGGGTTAGGGGCCACTGATATAACACTTTCCACTGACTTCTTGGATAGAGGCGGAAAGGAGATCTCCTGATTCCCATAGCACAGTGTTTTCAAACTGGGCAACTTTAAGATGTGTGGACTTCAACTCCCAGAATTCCCCAGCCAGCATGCTTTAGAGTTAGAGGGGCTAGAGGGGAGATTCCATCTGTTGATACTGGATACCTTTTTTCCCAGATGTGATGTGTTGTCTTGGTAAAGACATTATCAATGTTGCTTATTTTTGAAAAATTATTGGGCTGACAAAGTATATAATTTTTTTTTTTAATTATCAGGGTCTGATATACTGTCTCTAAAAGTCCACAAGCTGTGGACTTTTAATTAAACAATTAATTAACCAACAATTAATCTCAATAGTGAATTTCTGCTTCTACTTTAACTCTTATAATACCCAACTCATCAGGGGCTTTGTTTTCTAAAAGATGCCTGGTTTTAATTGAAGTTTCTCTGAAGAACCAATTGAATCATTCCTCAGATACGTTTCCAGCTCCAGCAAGCCAATTTAAGCATCTCATTTTCTTCTGATAAAAATAAACAGCTTTATCCCACCCAATAACTTTTAAACTTTATAAAAACGTTCCTGGAATCTTTTAGTTAATCGCGCTAACTTTTATGGTTATCAGTTTTAAAAAAACAATAACTATCTTGTTGTCTTCTCCAACCTGGTGACCCTCGATTGTGTTGAACTTCTATTTTTATTCCTTGTTTCTTAGACAGTGGTAGTTATAGACCAGTTACATAGGGAAGTTACAAAGGGAAATCTGCTATGTTGGAATATTTTAAGATACTCCTGTATTAGGTAAATAAAAGATGACCGAAGGAAAACCTGCACAAATTTAAAACAAAGAAAAAAGATGCATGACTTAGTTGTAAGAATGAGGCAACGCTTCAAATGTTGCTTGTTCTATTTCATAAATCAGCCTGCATTAGCAGTCGCATTTGCACAAGTAGTTATGAGGAATTGCCATTAAATCAGTGGTTTAAAACTGGTTTTTTTGAATGCTAATTTAAAATATTGAGTTAAGTTGCCTTGATTTAAATTCATACAACCTGCCAGATGATAATAGAAGTGGTTACTGAATGTAGGTGCAATATCTTAATATTTATTATATGCGTGTGTGTAGATTTCTCTAGATCTAACTCCACAGATAAGTATCTGTATGTGTGCATTTTAAGCTGATACATATAATAGCTGTCTTTTTCAAGAGCTTAGGAAGTACTATAACGTAACGATGGTGTGTATTACAATTTTCTTCTGTCCCAAAGGGTTCATTCAGAGTGGCTCTTCTTATTTCTTTTATTCACTTAGTACACTTTTTACCCAGCTTTTCATTAAAAGTAATCCCAAAGGAAAGCTATTTGGAACCATATAAATACTATATGTAAAAGAATGCAAGAGCAGTGAGAGAAACACACTCAGGACACAGAAATTCAGCCAGAAGCTAGAGCAAACAAGATTTTTTGTTGATGTCGAAGGCTGACTAGGCCTTTTACATCCACTGTAAAATAATCTTATGGGTGTGCTGTATTCAGAAGTGTGCCCTCTGAGATGAAGGTTCTGTCCCAAGTTAGAGATGAATAATGCAGTTTCACCCCAGCCCCATTTCATTTTCACACGTTTTCATTCATTCATAAATAATTCTGCCCAAAGTTGTTGGGAGTCGGGCAGCATATACATTTAATAAATGCTATGTTGTTGTTGTTTTGTTGTTTCTGTCCTGATTCTGACTGTGAGAATGTTTAAATGCATTTAAACACTTTTTAAAAAGATTTATCTAAATGACTTTTCAAGAAAGAAAAAGGGAAAGAGAGGAGAGGAGAGGAGAAGACATTTCTAAATGTATATTTTCTCAAAATCTGCATGATTGTTGTTGTTGTTTTTTTTGCAACTGAGCAGTGTAGAAAAAAATGCAGTAATAAATAATAAATCAAATAAATAAATGAAAATATATCCTATGCTATACAGAACATGGTAGCAATTGCCAATGCCAATGGACAATTCCATTCCAAGTTTACATGACATTTCCATCAGTTCATATCCCCAGAGTTCCCTAAATCAAGTTCTTCAATCTTTCTGTCCCCCAATAACAATCTAACGTGATGCTTATTTTCTCAGAAATAAATCCTGTTGACTTACTCCTGTGGCCATGTGAGCAGGGAATGCTGGGAATTATATTGCTGATATAGCTGGATGTTGGGGAGGCCAAGGTTTAGAACTGCAGCCTTAAAGTGTATTTATAGGATTTCAACCTGAGGCTCGTCCAAGAGAATTGGCTGTGCCCCCCCACCCTGCCCACATTAAATAGTGTTTCAGCCTTGGGTCCCAAATGTCCCTTGAACGGTTACAATTCATGTTGTTTAATGGACAGTTTTAATTAATTAATTAATTCTAAATGCCACCTTTATTCATTCTAGGTGGTAGCCCTTGGGGATGTGCCTGATGGGACCGTGGTAACAGTCATGGCTGGTAATGATGAAAACTACTCGGCTGAGCTCCGGAATGCCTCGGCTGTAATGAAGAATCAGGTGGCCAGGTTCAATGACCTTCGCTTTGTTGGACGGAGTGGCCGAGGTAAGGAGATGGAAAGTGAGCTAAGGATTTTTAAAAAGTTTAAGAAGGGAATGGGACAAACTTATGGGGAGTAGCTTTTCTAATCTAGTTCCCTAGCATTCTCCTTCTCCTGGGACAGATCATTATTTAGCCAGAAAGGAGGTACCTCCAACTTGATGGGGCCCCATGTTTTGAAGAAGCTCAAGAACTCCACTTGTATGTGTGTGTACGTATATGTGCATGTTTTGTAATGTAAAGTTGAGATATAAGGTTTTAAAGGGTGCTCTGGGCTAGGTGTTTGTACATATGAAATTCTGGAAGGAAACATCAATAGTTGTAGACTAAAACTGTACAGACAATAGTCCCATAGTCATATGTCTCCCCCTCAATCCTTTGTTGATCATTTTAGAGCTTCTTCAAATATTTCTGCTGAATTTTAACATTTAATGCTTAATTATTTAATAAACAGGGAGTGATCGCTTTCATTGTGTTTAATTGCTTTCATTTTGATTAAAATGAAATTTCATCTAGTTTAATTTTGTCTTGGCTCTACCTCTTTCATTTTCTGGCCTCTGCTTGCTGTTTGGTGTATGGCCCTTGGCCCATAGCTCAAAGGCTAAGTCAGGGTTTCTCAAACTTGGCCAGCATGGCTGGGTGTGGAATTCTGAGAGTTGAAGTCCACTCATCTTAAAGTGGCCAAGTTTGAGAAACACTGGGCTAAGAATTGCTCTTGAGCTAAAAACATTATTTTTCAGTCAAGGCTACCCGATTCATGCTGCAGGTGTGCATGGAATGAAGGCATGAAGGGTGTGTTGGGATTAGACCACCAATATTCCCAGCCTTTTATTAGACTTTTGATAGATGCCTGAAAATGAAAGTGATTCTTTTCCAAGCATGATTGTTACAGAGTTCCCTTCAGCTAGATTTACTGAGATGAAAGCTTTATACGTATTCCAGCAACAGAACTATTTCCCATTTAGAACCAACTGATACCCTACTACATGGTCAGCATAATGAGTTAATGAATTAAATGTCTTATGGGGTGGAGACTTTTCATTGTAACAGCCTTCCTATGATCCAACAAGGTTTCTTCACGGATCATGGGGAAGTTGCAGCTGACAGTTTACATAACAGTCTCCTGAATCTTTAGCAATCTGGGACCAATTGTTAGACCTCTGTGCATTTGTAGGAAGCAGCCTTATGCCAAGACCGACATTGTCTGCACGGATTGGAAAGATCCCTCCAAGGCTTTAACCGTCTTCCCTGGCGATGCTAGGGACCATTACGTGCAAAACACATGCTTTGTCATTCAACTTCAGCCTTTTGGAAGAATTCTGTGCTGGATTTATATAACTTTGTTTGAGAAGGAAGGGAGCACACTACGTTCTAGATTAAGCAGGGAGGTTCATGGGGTATGGTCAAAGAAGATCAAGATGGTAGCCACCATGGTGTGATTGAAACTCCACCTGTTGCTTTTTTTTTTGGTTGAAGATGGAGCTTCAGCTGCACTTGTGTAGCTACCATCTTGACCTCTTGTGACCACACCCTGTGGTCAACCCTGACATGCAGGCTCTATAAAAAGATCGATGAATAAAATGGCAATAATTGGCAAGATCAAAAAATGGTTTTAGGGTGACTTTAATTCAAGCTTTCTTGAAACCCAACCACCGTCTTTAGCATGCACTCCTTCTGCAAAATGAAGCAGGCACTCCAGATCTCATGGCCACTCGCTAGCCTTTTCCTCCAAATGTTGAATGCCCATACAGGAACTGTCAAAAAGATTTTTGGGGCTTTTCGGCAAGTGATCTTAGGAATGATTTGCATGTAATAACTGTTTACTTGTTGCGCTCTGTGAAACCCAAATAGTTTACATTCTTCTGTGCATTTCCGCTTTCCTGCTGGATCTTTTCCCAAATGGCAGGCAGGCTTTTTTCTTTCAAACTACTCCCCCCCCCACCACCAATTTAACTGCTTTCAGGTTGATGAATGGAAAATGTTTTGCTTTTATGAATTAAGCTTTCATTTCTGTACTCAATTATTTGCTTAAGTCTCCTCCCTCCCTCCCCCCTTCCTTTTTTCCGTCCGCTTTACACAAAGTTCCAAACGTGAACATAGCTCAATCCAAACTTGACTCTTGAATTCATTAGGAGCCCCACCGTTACCACCACTCAGGTCTCCATGTCTCGGCTGAGAAATTACAGTAGTCTTGAAACCTTGCAGCGCTACAGAGTTTGATTTCAGTTCCTTTCTCTTCAACTTGGAGTCTTGGATTAAGCTTAGAAAAGTGGGGTAGGTTGGTTTGGTGGGGAGTGGGAGTCTTTGTCTTCTGCTGTAGGCAAGCTTTTGATCAAACATCTATAAAACTCAATAAAATATTTTCATACATAGGACAGTTTTTTAGCAGAACTGGTAATGATTGGGGGGGGGGTTCCCCCTCTGGATGGTACCATTTTGGGTTGGAAATGGACCTACATGAGCTGCATATTTGAATGCACCCATAATTCTGCACAACTCCCTACATGCAGAAGTCAGTTTCTTGATCAGAGTTTAAAGCCTTCTCTTATTCTAGTTACGTTATAAGATCCTTTTATCCTAGAACCCACCACTGTGAAGAACTATGGCAATGCATGAAATCCAACCCAAGCAAGATATTAACACTGCACTGCTTGTTCAGGGATAGCCAAGATGTATGTTTCTTGACCACACAACCAAAATGACACCATTTTCCCCCCATCAGCTTCCTCATTTTTAAATCCCTCATTCAGAGCCTGCTAAGAAATTGTTTTTTGCAGATTTGTGCTAAAAAGCTTCCATAGAGAAGGTAAAATATGTCAAAATGGCAGCTTTGATTACAGTTGCACCCATCATCTTCACTTTTTTGATCCCCACCTCCATGGACATCCCCTAAAAACAGACACAATACTTGTAATTTAAACACATCTCACCATTTGAAAAAGATGATGAACAAGTAACTTCAGGGTTTGGTGCTTAGTCTATTCTTCTGATTATTCTAATGACCTGATGAGGCATGTCAGAGTTCCTTATCGTCCTACAGATTTGGCATCATCCTTTCAATAGAGAAAGACTCCCTACAGAATGGTCTCTTCTCTAAAGCAGAATGCATAGGCTCTCGGTGTAGACTGGACAACCATTCAAAGAGGCCTTCAAGTTTACTGTTTACTGGATCAGGCTGATGGGTGCCTTCAAAATCCCTAATCTTCCTTCTCATGGTTGTTTATCTTCAATGCAAACACAGACTTCAAATCAGTATTGTATTGAAATACAGCACTGTCCTGTGATAGTCCTTCTGCATAGTCTGATATCCCTGTGAACTAACATTCCAAACAAGGTCTGAATCCATGTTGGGTGAACTTAATTTAGATGGACCTAATCAGAAACAGTAGCTTACCACATCCCTTGAAGACAAGTGCTGCCAACTTCTTACTGCTGCTACTGGTTGCTAAGATAAAAGTGACCTCTGTTTTATCAAAGATCTTAGATGCTGGCAAGACTAACCAGTCTCATTATCAACTTCCCTTGTTTGGCCATGACCCCTACTTTGCCAGACATGCTGGCAATGCTATAACTACACCTCCAAGTGGCAGTGGTTGAGTATCTACTTAACAAAGGAAGCTGTGATTATGTGGTTTGAAGACAGGGTTACAGGAACTCCATTGCCTTCAGATTCACCAGAGCTCTCCTTGTTCTGAAGGTAAAAAAGGTTTCCTGATGACTTTGGGGCACTTTCCTCACAACTGCAAGTTGAATGTTCAAGAAAGACCTATGTGTATACCTGAAAACCACAAAGCCACAAAAATGAAAAACATCTTAGAGGATGAGTCAGGCACCTGGAATTAGCCAAGCTCCCTGTCAGACATGGAGGGGTCACCTGGCCCAGTGGTAGAGCATGGGTTTGGCATGAATGCCCTTTCAATTAAAACATTTCCTAGATGAGGAAATAGTGATTGAAAAGATGAATGTCCCACTCATTTATTTTAAGGTATCCTCCTCCATTATTCTAATTAATGAGCAAAAAGTGATGACTACATTCTTGTGGGGTGGAAGAAAAAAGAAGACTTGCAGTTAAACTTTAGACAATTCTACACAAACAGGAGGGCTCAGTTTTCCGTACATAAAGAGAAGGATTATGAGTGATGACTTGTTTTATTTTATTTATGTTTTATTCAGTTGGGAAAATCTCTGGCTCCTCCAGCATAATAAAAACATTCTTCGGCATTAACCCACATTTATTAAATAAAATCCTTAAACATTAATTTTGAAAAAGATTAAATAAATATTATGATTTCTTTGATCCAGAACAAATTCCACTAATTGTCATATACTGTGATAAAGAACTGGAAAGTCAAGATTAGAAAAAAGGGGATTGGCTGAAATAAAGCGAAATAAAACCCTGCACAGAATTATTTGGAGATAAGAGATAATGCCAATCTAATTTATACCATAATTCAAAAGTTACACTCAGCTAATATATATTTTAAGGAAACATGATTCACCTAAGAAGCACACAAAATTTGAAACAATATTGTTTAACATATATGGAAGAAAAGCTGTGGGTTGGTTCAATCAATCAATCAACTTTATTGATTTAGTCTATTGACCATATCAAGTATAAAGGAATGCTTTATACTTGATATGGTCAATAGACTAAATCAATAAAGTAAAGCTGTGGGTTGGTTTTATAATTTGATTAATAATTTAGAGTCACCAAGATATATCCTGTCAAATGAAGTGGGAACAAAATTGAGTTGGGGTTTGTATAGAGTTTGAACCTGGTTTTAGAAAACATTTATTGCGCAAATCAGAGTTTTGTTATTTTTTTAATGAAGTTCGCTTTGATGGAATTGAGTGGCATCGTATAGAAAAAACACTGGTGATGGGCGCTTATCTTGAGGTTGTTTTTCTTTATTGGTGATTAATTTATTGTGATGTGGCTTGTGTTTGTTGTTTTTGCTTGTATTTGTTGTTGCACGCTGCCCAAAGCCTTTTGGGGTTGGGGCAAATTATAAGGATAGACAGGCAGGTGGACAGACAGACAGACAGATACATTTGGGGCTGAAGGATAAATGCTGAAGTTGTAACCCCTGAGGGAGAGATATATTTCATGTTACTAAATATGAGAGAAGTGTTGATTGGATGATGATGATGATGATGATGATGATGATGATGGTGATGGTGATTGAAATTGAAAGGATAAGAGAACTCATGTTATCCCTGCATTTCATGGAGTTATTTCTTGGTTATGTTAAAAATAGTGTTTTATCAAAAGATAATGAGATGTATTCATTGGTTCAGAGCAGCTGAACTCTCTTTTATTGAATGGTTCAAATGGGAAAATGTTAACTCTCCTCTGTTAAAATAATAGCTTTTTAGAGCTTGGCATATGGGACACAAACATAGTTAAGAGCCAGAGAGAGATGGCCACAGCTTAATCATGTATTGAAACATGGAGTTTATATATTATACATTGGAACAGTAAAGCACCAGATTCAATCTGGCTAGTTAAGAATGCTGAGAGCCAGTTTGGTGTAGTGGTTAAAGGCACCAGGCTAGAAACCAGGAGACCTGGAGTTCTAGTCCCGTCTTAGGCATGAAGCCATCTGGGTGACCTTGGGCCAGCCACCCTCTCTCAGCCCTAGGAAGAAGAAAGCAATGGCAAGCCACTTCTGAAATCTTGCCAAGGAAACTACAGGGACTTGTCCAGGCGGTCACCAGGAGCCAAGACTGACTCAAAGGCACACTTCCCGACACCAAATTAAGAATGCTATGTGAATGTTGATGTGTATGCAAGTTTAGCAAATGCCACAATGCAATTGAAAAAGCAATTTATATAGCATTGTTAAATGTTGGGTTTATTGTAAGGATTATAAGAATACAAGACACTGCCTGATATTGTGTCCTTTTAGATGACAGTTGGAAACTCTTGAGAATCAAAGTCATCAACTAGAAGGACTCAGTATGTCCTACCTGGAGATGCAGCCTGGACAGGTATCTTCTCTATGCAAAACAGGAATTTTGTCAGTCTATCCCATTCCTGTTATCGTTCTTTAAAAAATAGTCCTACATACTAAAGAGGATCCTATCAGTTTCTGAATTCATGTAACCTCTTTTTTCCTAATTTCCTCTCTTTGTTATTTCTTTTAAAGGAAAAAGCTTTACGTTGACCATCACAGTCTTCACCAACCCTACTCAGGTTGCTACGTACCACCGGGCCATTAAAGTGACGGTCGATGGACCTCGGGAGCCGAGAAGTAAGTCCTGTCTTTCTTTCAGAACTGAAATTGGTGCCTGTTCTTGCGTTCACTCTCTGTGTTCACCCTCTTGGTGGCCAAGTTGGATTAGGCAGATGCCACGGTCAGATTACATTGCTAAAATGTTAAAGCATGCCTCTTATGGTGGGTATTTCTGAGATCAGCAGCAGCATCCCCAGTGGAGGGTCCTGCTGGGGGAGGAAATGCAACCAGGATGACCAGATTACTGACCAGATGTGGGAATCACTGAAAGGGAAAGTCATCTTGACTTGCCTGGAACGCAGCAGAATTTATGATGAGAGAGGGAAAGAAGGATGATGGCTTATGAATGTGCTTTAACATTAGTGCAGATGGGTAATTTTAAACCAGGTTTGGCAGGCTGAAGGCTTAGAGATGCATGGGTTCTTGAATCCCATATTCCAGAGCACAATTGTTGAATATCAATGCTTTAATATCAATATCAAATTCCCATCATTTGAATTGTGAAACTCATAGAAATGGTAATGGGAGCCCTAAGTGGATTTAGCATGGCTTGGGAAGTGGGTGGGTCCCAGGAAAGCTGCCCCATATCTAAGAAAAATAGGACATTCTGGCCCTGACTATGCTGTGTATTACTGTTTACACATTTTGGAGTCTCCCTAAAGCATGAATTGTGTTCCCTTTGCCAAAAGGCAACTTGCTTCACCCACAGTCACACATTCTCTTCTCTCTGTCCATTCAACTGTTTCTACAGTCCTGGGAGTTTACAATAAACTCTTTTCTTTAAACAATGGTTTGCCAAGATAGATTACAGTAAATATTCTTAGATCTGTGCAATTTCATATTTCATATTTGTAAAAAAAGTTTTTAAAAAATGCTTCTGTTTTCCTAATGCTCTTCTTGAGAATAAGCACCATTTTGTGGGAGGAGGCTGAAAATGTACATTGCCTTGTTCTGGGGTAGAAAAAAATAATACATTTTTTAAAATATGTATTTTGGAATGGTCTCTTGTTCTCTGTTCACCCAACGTGCTTAACCAGGTCAGTTACAAACATTGCAGCTGCAGGTAAAGCTTGGGCTGGAGTGAATCTTGCTTAGTTTTCTTGCGGGTTAAAGAGACGTGCAAACCAAACCACTTGGGTTAAATTTTGATTCAGTGGATTGTTAAACCCAGAATTTGGATTTAATAACCAGGCTAGACATCAGGAGTCTGGTGGTACCTTTTCCGACTCACAATGTTACTAAAAGGTATAAGATTTTGTGAATCGGAAAAAATGTTGCCAGGCTCCTGATTTTTTGCCACCATAGACTAACAGGCTGTATTGTGCGGGGGCAGCCTCTGCGTGCTGAATTCAAGGAAAGGGGAAATCATCTGTTGCCTGTTAAACTTAGTTCAAGCTAGATCTCCAGAACTGCTGAATTCTATTACTTTAGAACAGGAAAGATGGGATTCAAAAAATCCCTCTGTGATCCAACAAGGTGTGTTCAATGTAAGCAGTGAGTTTGTGCACCCAATTGTATTCCGTGCTCAGTGCACTGTTGTAAGCAGTATTAAAGACGTAATATTTACCCAGGTTTGTTTTTCCTTTGGAGAAAGGTCACTAAAGGCTGAGTTTGCTTACCAATATTGATGTGATTTATATAAAAACTTGTCTGCCAGTTTTTCCCTTCAAAAAGCAGTGTCAGAGCAGCTAAACGGGTGACATAAATCAATGGGAAGGTAACAAAAGATCATAACCATATGTCACAAAAACAACCCAGCCCGCGTAGAAGGAGCACCAGCTGACAGTCCAAAGGAAAAACCCAAACTTTAAGAAGTTCAGTGAAATCATGGAAGGATGCAAGCTCGTTGGAAAAAAAAATAATGTTTTCAGTTACCAGCAGCACGTCCACTCACCCAAAGGGAAATTATCGGCATGAGGCAGAGAGTTCCATAACTGAGACAGCCCTGTTGCGCATGGCCATTAGGGAGATGAGGACCCAAGAGCGGGCAGAGCTGGCAAGGGAGCTGAAAACAGGGAAAGCCAATTAGATACCTGCAGATGTTCTGACTTGGAGTCCCCCTCAGCCCCAGCCAGCGTGGCCAACATGGCAAGAGTTGATGAGATTGGTAGTCCAAAACTTTTGTTTGGAGCCCTTAAACAACCAAAGTTTGCTTCTCCCAGCTCTCACATCTGGCCTCTTCAGAAACCAGGAAGGACTACAAAAATTGTTTTTCAGCCCACATTTGCCTGCTGTCTGTCCGTCCGTCCGTCCGTCCTTCCTTCCTTCCTTCCTTCCTTCCTTCCTTCCTTCCTTCCTTCCTTCCTTCCTCCCCCTCCCTCTCCCTCTCCCCCTCCCCCTCCCCCTCAATTCATTTCACTTCCAGAGTGCAGATGTTACTGCCCCTTTCTTCTCTCCTGGCCATGCTTAACTTTGGAAGTGGAGTAGGGAGGTGGACATTCTCAAGTATAGGAATTAGCATGTTGTGTGAACTCAACCAGGGGTGGCCATACAGGATCCAGCTAAGGCCCAGGATGCTTTTCAGAGGCTGAGCAACAGGGAAGACTTGACTGGCCCATCTTTCGAGGGCCATCTACCTACCGTCTTCATCTGGAGTTAATGCACTTAGTGTAATTATAAATACAAGACCAGCTTGTGCGATGAATCATCTTCAACTCCTCTTCTGCATTTCAACAGAGGACGGAAATTAAAGATTTCTGTGATAGGCTGATTAGATGCTCTATGTGAGATTTGCCTGTTCTAATTTGACAAGTTTCTGGCAGTTTAAACTTGTGGGCGAATTATCTGTATCTTTATATGCCAGATTTTTTTTTCCTCCCCCACCTTTTGATTCTCTTTACAGACTGAAATTTTGCAACTGGCAGTAGAACATGGCTTTTGAGAGGCACCAGCAACCACACCCAGACAAAAAAGTAATTGAGAAGCCTCAGTGGTTGCAGCAGTCAGCCAGGTTCACACATGTGTGTAAATCACTCCCAAAGTCCCTCTATTTGATTCCTTGAATTGCTGCTTTCTGAAAGCTAAATGGCAAACTAAACTTGGTATCAAAAAGCATGGTGTATTTTTCATAACATCATATATAATGGGAGGGGACTCTTGGGGACATCTAGCCCAACCCTCTTCTCAGTGCAGGAATCCAAATTTGAGCATCCCTGAGAGATGACTGTCAAAATTCGGCCCGAAGATGCCCAGTGAACAGAAGACCACCCCCTCGCTTGGCCTTCTTCTACTGCTGAACTGTTCCTTGGACCTTTTTCTGAACTTTCAGTCAGAATTTGCCTTCTATAACTTAAATCTATGTCCTGCATTTGGAGACAACAGACAGTAGGTCAGGCGTCCTTCTACAAGTCCCCCCACCCCCAAAATATTTAAAAAGTGGCATCATCACCCTCCCCTTCAGTCTTCTCTAAGCATATCCATTTCCTTTCATTTTTCCTTGCAGGATTCGGTGGCTATTCATGGGATCCTCCAGCCACCATTGTGGTGCTATGTCACTAATCCAGACATGCTCCACATCGTCCGAACGATGGCTGGATCGGGCTGATTTAAATAACTGGTGGGAATAGCCTCTGTTTCCAGCCTTGGATCGTCCTCATTGCCCTTCTCTGCCCCCATGCCAGTTGTCTGAATGTCTTGTCAGATCAGGGGGTGTCTGCAAGGTCTGGTTGAAAAAGTCAAGATGGCGGCCATGACGGTGCAGTCAAAGCTCCACTTGGTTTTTATCTGTGTCGCCTTGCAGAGTTTTGATCACACCATCATGGCTGCCATCTTGACTTCCAACCATACTCTGAGAACACCCGTGTGCCAGTCTCAAGGAGAGTCAAGATCCCTTGAAGGCTGATGGATGAGTTCCCGATTGATCACACTGCGTCTGGTTAAGAACAAAATCAATCGCCTTTTCTTGTGGTCACTGACCAATATTAGTTGCAACACATCAATATATACATGGGGTTAGATAATTGTAGAATGAACCATGCAGCAACCATATTACATATTCCTGCCTGATCAGCTGAGTAAGGTGTTCTACAGTAGCTGCATCTGTGGTTCATAGTGATGAATTTAGCTATGATAATGTTGTTCTAGAGTCTTTGTCTGATAGCAGCCAACATCCAAACGCCTCTTGGTCACCCAGAACAGCCCAGAATTGGTGTTTAGAAGATATTATTAGAGCCTCCAGAGAAGTCACAAGAGAGGAGGACGTGAGCCAATGACTCAGCAGCACCCATTCCACAAGGGCAGGTTCTTTCTGCAAAAGAGATCTTTCTGGATCTATCTTTCAAAACTGCTGATGGAGAGACATCAAACAGTATTAGCATGAAAGCCCTGTGGTTTTTGTGGACTATGAGCTGTTGGAGTTATCTAGCTAGGTGATTTTTTTTATGGTTTCCCAACTCATTGTAGAAATTCTGCTAAATTCAGTTTGGGATTAAATGTCCAGAATCCTTTGCTTAAACTTAGCAAAGCAGACAGCCCGGTGCATCAAAAGTATCAGGTCGAAAAGACCATCTAGGGCAGTGTTTCTCAATCTCAGCAACTTTAAGATGTGCGATCTAGGGCTTCTGTCTCTGAAATAGGTGTGCCAAGGGCAGGCAACCTGTGCCTTGTTTTGTAGGATGGAAAACAACTCCTTATGACAGTAGGACAGAAGCTTGTTTTCTGGTGGTTGTTTAGGGCAGGAACCCTTCTAATTTATGTTTAAATTACAAGATGGCAAATTTTGGATGGACATTAGGAAAACCTTCTTGATGGTATGGTCAAATCAATAGTAGAAAGGACTTCATGAAAGGTGGAGAATTTCTGGAAGAGGCTGGAAATCATCTATTGGAGATCTTTCCCTCTCTCTCTCTTTTGGTTGGGTAGATGAAATGCCTTGATTCTGGGGCATATGTGCCCATTCCCTTGGATGAACACTAAAGCGTCTGTGGTGCCCTTCCAGTCATGTCCCATATTGTGACTACTCTGATAAATATTTTCAAATGGGAACCTGTTGGGTAGGAAGAATACAAGGTTCAACTTCAACCCAAAGGGTCACTTAGTGTGTACGGAATAAATGAATGATCTGAGCTGTGTGCTGAATTGATGAGGGTAATCTGAGCGGTCCCAGACGGTGAATTTTGGCCTTAAAATGTTGGAGGGAATGTGACAAAAGATACAACTATATGCCTGGGTGCCTGGATATGGAAGAGATAAATTCACATTTCCCCTGATGGACGACTTCGAGGACCCACGAAAGCCATGCTCCTTGTGTTTCCTTTCTGGGCCTTCCTCCTGCCCTTCCTACTCCTTTTCACCTGTGCACCTGGCTTGTAAAACCAGCCCTGGTACTGTAATCCTCCCAAGTACTTCTGGTTCCACAACAGAGAGGAAACAGGTGGGGTTGCAGAAGAAGGAAGGAGAGCGGCTTCTGCTTCAGTGATGAAAGTAGAAAGATCCAGGTGGCCACATCGGCTTTAACACCACTTTGTGGTTTTGTTTTTTGGGCTTGGATCTGCAATCAGTTTGTTAATCTCTTAATTACACTGATTAAAATTGATTCATGTTTTCAGTTTCCTCCTCCTCGGAATCTTTAAATGCCATCTTTCTTTTTTTTTTGAAGGCAAAGAGTCGATACGGGTGGCAAATGGGGTGTTTATGTCTCCTACAGAGGACAGTCCTGTATCTGAAGGCATCCTCTTTGGGTCTCAGCAGTCTTGGAAGCTCAGCAGGGCAGACCCGGTTAGTGCATGGATGGGGGACCACCAGGGAATGTCAGAGCTGTGGGCTGGATTGGGAAGTTGGAAAAAACACCCTGGAAGAAAGCGATAATCAAAGGAGATGAACGTGCCCATGAAGTTATCAGGAGTTGGGTTCAGACTGAGGGAGACTTCACCTTCACCTCTGTTCTTACAGATGGTTGTAGGGGGGTCTCTCTGCTTGCAAAGCTGCCATTGGATCGTTCTTTATTCAAAAGTGTCCTTGGTTGACAGGGCTGCCAAGAGCAATTCTGAATTTGCCAGTGTCCTCAGACAGCAGGATCTATTTGCAAAGCTGCTTGATGGTCATCTTGGACTCTAAAGCATCCTCTGCTGAGTTCAGGATTGATTGAAACCGTGCTAAGAAGGGAGAGCAGTGGTCTGGAGGGAGATGGATGTTCCTCCAAAATGACCTGTTATATTAGAATGTCTGAATTAGACAAATAGGCACCTTGGAACTTATGGATTAATTAGGAGAAGTTGGAGGACCCAGCGTCCTCCTGAGTTTTGCTAGGCCAAGCTGTTTTCTCCCTGCTTCTGTTTCCTACTTATAAAATGGGAATGTTAGCCTTTTCTTCTGTAGCAAACGGGAGCATGGCTTTTAAACTTTAATTTAAGATGCTAAATGAAAAAGTAGGATGCTAGTCCCTATGGGCAAAAAACTGCAAATCCTTACAGATGCAAAGAAAAAGATGGAAATGGTAGCAGACACTGAAATCTTTGAAATGAATGTTTGGAGCCTGAACGCTTCCTGATACAATCTACTCTGTTGTTGTTGTTGTTCAGTCGTTAGGTCGTGTCCGACTCTTCGTGACCCCATGAACCATATTGCGCCAGGCCTTCCTATCTTTCACTGCCTCCCTGAGTTTGCTCAATTTCATGCTCATTGCTTCAGTGATGCTATCTAGCCATCTCATCCTCTGCCGTCCCCTTCTCCTTTTGCCTTCCGTCTTTCCCAGCATCAGGGTCTTTTCCAAAGAGTCCTCTCTTCGCATTAGGTGACCAAAGTATCTGAGCCTGAGCTTCATTATCAATCCTTCCAATGAGCAATCAGAGTTGATTTCCTTTAAGATTGACTGGTTTGACCTCCTAGCAGTCCAGGGGACTCTTAAGAGTCTTCTCCAGCACCACAGTTCAAAGGCATCAATTCTTCGGCGTTCAGCCTTCTTTATGGTCCAGCTCTCACAGCCATACATTACTACTGGAAAAACCATAGCTTTGACTATGCAGATCTTTGTCGGCAAGGTGACGTTTCTGCTTTTTAATATGCTATCTAGGTTTGCCATAGCTTTCCTCCCAAGGAGCAAGCGTCTTTTAGTTTCATGGCTGCAGTCTCCGTCTGCAGTGATCTTGGAGCCCAAATAAATGAAGTCTGTTACTGCTTCCATTTTTACCCCTTCTATTTGCCAGGGATTGATGGGTCTAGATGCCATGATCTTAGTTTTTTTAATGTTGAGTTTATTTCTCTGCTAATGGGTTACTTTCCACAAGTACTTGGCAAAATATTCCTCTCTCTCTCTCTCCTTCCTTCCTTCCTCTTCCTTCCTTTTTCTTTCTTTTAAAAACATCTGAATTGGAAGCAAAGCAACAATGTATGCAGGGATGTCCTGCTGATTCAGTAGCTTTGGCACATGGGGGTCTTTCTGTTTTCTGTTAGAAAAGTGTATCTTTAAAAAAACCTACCTTGGAGGATAGGAGGACAAAATACAACTGCTGTATTTCAGTCTTAATTCAGTTGCTTCTTCCCCTCGTTTGAGGAGGCTGATGAGAATCCACTTCTAAAATGCACAGCTGCTTCTCCCTTCGGGTTGGTGGGTGCTGATCATGTATTAGGGTGAAGTTTTATCCTCTATCGGTATTTCTCAACCTTGGCGACACTGAGATGTCTGGTCTTCAACTCCCACCAAAACTGCCCAACTTTCCCTGGTTCAGAGCACCCTATAAAAACAGGGGTGGGGGGAGACCCTAATTGCAAAATTGTATTTTTTAAAAAAAGAAAAGCCTTTAGTGCTGCAAAAACATAGCACTGCAGATTTCGGCAATTTGCAGACCGAACTCCAAAGATCTTGGAACAGAGGAACGGGAGTTGCCGACACACTGTTGGATTCCCAGCCTTGCAGTGTCCTTGGGGGGAAGCGGGCAAAAACGTCAAAATGGCAGCCATAACTCTGTGATTCAAGCCAGTCCCTTGTAGCTATTAGGGAGGTTAGAAATATAATAAAGAATAACTAAGATTAGGCAAGCGAGCTTCAGTGGTTACATTTAGATGTGATGCTAAACCATAGTTTGGCCCTCTGGAAGTGATCCAAGGTACTGTCACAGACCTCTGGATCCCATCTCCAGCTCTGTGGAACCTCAGCAAGACTGAAAGCATTTTTTTCATCTTTTTCAGCTAACTGCAAAAACCAGAAATTTGATCGATATAAAACTGTCTATTCATCCTGGTCAAACTACTTTTTCATGCCCCTTAAACACTCTCTGAAATAGAAAGTGTTGTGGAAAATAGGTGGCACCCTTTCCCACCATTTTGAAAAGGAAAACATACAAAATTTAAAGTTCAGGGATTATATGATTATTTTAAAGTGGGAGAATCCAAAGTGTGTTCCCCTTGAAAGGGCCCATGGCAGGACTATGAGATGGCCACGCTCAGTTCCTTGCCCCGCCCACTCTGGTCCTCGTCCCACTAAAAATTACGTAAAGGAAAGTTGCCTATCCCTGGTTTATCTGAGCAAGCCCAGACTCTGAATCATGGTTTGTCCTAAGCTTAATTGAACAAACCATCATTTGTTCAAATACTTCCAATTTCTCCCCAGTCCTGTTGGAAGGGGAACCTCATTCCCTCAGTGCTAAATGCTGGTTTAAGGTTACATTGAAACAAGACCATTATAGGTCCAGCATGACCCAGAAGTGTTGTTTGCCTCTGTAAGCTGAATAAAAAGGGAACAGAAAGAAATTACGCTGAAATACTGCCTGTTTACTGCTAAGGCAACTCCAGAAATAACGTGTGTTTTTTATATTTACTGTTATACTTGGAAGACCTGATTAATGTGAATGTTTTCCCTCCAGCAAGATTTTTTTTTTTTAATACGAAGAGGCAAACAGGGAGGCTTCTGTTCTGCAGAAAGGAAGAAAATGATTTCACTTTAGGTTATGTGTGTTTCCCCCTTTTCCTTCTGGGCAAGATCTCTTCAGGTATACGTCACTCATCCCAGGCTAATTTAGATTAGTTGATTATGATGCTGGCTCAATCTGGCAAATGCCTCCCTTTTTTTCGCTTTGGGAAGTCGAGGACTTTCCTCTTCTGCGGTTTGGGCAGAAGTCTGGCGAGACTTTGCCCTTTTACCCCTCTTGAAATGCAGGACGTTCCGACTTGATTTTTGGCAAATCGGCTCCTGGTCGCGGTTCCAGCCCTTATTCGTTGAGCAGAGCGCTTCTGCCTGCCGGTGGGCTTAGAGCGGGGCAGATGTTACCAAAAACACATCTGGATTGAGGGCTATTTTCTGTGGTTGCTGGTGAAGAGGTACATGAACAACTGTGCTGAGCAATACACGGATGGCTTTATTGATCTGGTTTCCTTTTCAAGCCATCCAAAGTGGTGGTGGGCTTAGGTCCTAGGTTCACCCACGTCACACCTCTCTTGCAGAAGCAGCACTGGTTCCCAGTTTTCTTCCAGGGGAAATTCAAGGTGCTGGTTATCACCTTTAAAGCCCTCCATGGCACAGGGCCATGTTATTTGTGGGACCACCTCTCTCTGGTGGCCCATCCCACCAGATCAGATAGAGTAGGCATGCTCCAGGTCCCTTCCCTTAAATGTTGCCACCTGGAGATCCAGCAGGCCCCTACCCTCTTCACCTTCTCAAAAGCCATGAAGATCTGGCTTTTCCCCCAAGCATTGCAATAGGGTCAAGCCGAAGTTGGAAGAGTTTTGTGGGTTGCATCTAGGGAGTTGGGTTGTGGTGCCAGGTTTTTCTGTTTCTGTTTCCATTGTTTTTTGCTTTTAATTTTTTGTATGATATGGTTTGTATGTTAGGTTGCAAGCCACCCAGAGTTCTGGTTTGAAGATGGGCAGCCATACAAGTAATTTATATATATATAATTGTTGGTTGCATAGTCAGCCAGATGTTTAGACTGGATTTGGCATTTATCCACCTATTGAGTCCTTCCCAAGGGATAGGCAGATGTTGTTTGATGGTGTTAAAGGTATCACCACAGGATGATTATTATTATGATGGTTGGTGGCACAGTCAGTCAGATGTTTAGACTGGATTTGGCATTTTTATCTACCTATTGAGTCCTTCCCAAGGACCTGAGATAGGCAGATGTTGTTGTCTGATGGTGTTGAAGGTACTGTTGCAGGATTATTATCATCATCATCATCATCATCATCCACCTCAGTCACCAAGACAATGCTTAGCAATGTATGAAAGCATAAAGATTAAAAACAGAAATGCAGTATTATAAAACAGGAAGTAGATCTGACCATATCGGGGAACAAGAATACCATAAAGACAGTCACCAAGCAGGGTTACAAATTACTCTGCCACCTGGACTTTCTGGGAAAGCCAAGTCTTCGTGACTCTTCCACTTCTGAAGGGCAGGAGAGGGGTCCAAACATACTTCAGGGAGAATGCAATTCCACCAGGCAGGACAGCTCTCGCTTCCTCGAAACCTCCATAGAGAATCGCAGTTTCCAGGGATCCCTTAGAACAGTGTTTCTCAAGCTTGGCAACTTTAAGATGGATGGACTTGCTGGCTGGGGAATTCTGGGAGCTGAAATCCACCCATCTTAAAATTGCTAAGGCTGAGAAACACTGACTTAGAACAGGGATGATGGCAAAATTAGGTTAAGTAGCTGTCCTTTTCCTTTTTCATGCTCCTCGAAATGTATTACAAAATAATAAAATACAACATCAAACATTAATACAATAACTCCCTACAATCCGATTTGAGATTACATCTAAAATAACTCAGTAACTTGAATAGCCCTTAATATTTAAAACAATAATTAAAACCTCTACCTAAATAAAAATACTTTCTGGCATAAAATTAAGACGTCAACCAGCTTCCCAAAGATTATGGAAATAAGATTTTTAACACCCTTTTCTATTTTAATGACCAAATTCCAGGTGCAAATTGTTGGTGGAAATTGATTCTAGAGGGCTGGCGCTAAATGGGGAAAAGGTCTCAGTTGTCATTAAGAGGGGGAGAAATCTCTAACTCATCAGATATTTATATTGCTGCCCACTTGCCAAGCAACTCTGACTTCATACAATCAATCAATTTATTTATTGTTTTGACCACCGGTCATAACAAATAAGATAAAACCTGCACCAAAGTGGCCAAACATTAAGAAAATACATTAAAATATTCAAAAATCAGTAAAAACATTAAAAAAATGTTACAGCAAGTAAAATATTAGAAAAGATTAGGAACTTTTGATAAAATATTCTCTCTGTTTAGCAGCCGCCCATGCAAAGCTTGCTAATTTCCATAGCAGTCTCCTTGTCTAAATTCATTAGATATTCAATTTTATATGAATCAGGCCCAAAAGATTTTCTTATCAAGAGGGGCTCCCAAAATTTTCCAAATGCTGACGTGGAAATAGGGCAGTACAATCAATAATGGGTAACATCTTCTATCATTTCCTTGGAACAAGGGCAGAAGTGCATATTAGATGGGATATTGAGAAATCAGCCCTCTCTAGTTGCTAATGCTCCAGGAGGTAGCACTTGACCAATCAGGGATCAAGCAGCGAGAGGAGTCTAGCCCAATAATTAAACGCCCTTACAATTATTCTAGCTTTAATTGGGTATGTACCAGTTTCTGCATAGAGAAAGGGGATAGGAGTACCATTAGGTATACCTAAAATAGTTCTGAGGAGCTTGTTCTGAAAGAATTCCATATCATAAGGGGTAGAACTTCCCCATATTGTAACTCTACTGCATATAAAAAGTAAGGAACTAACTTGGTTTTTAGAAGAGTTAGGATTGGAGGAATTCATTGACCACCACTGACTGCCGTAGATTCTAAAGACACAATGTTATTCTAGAAACTGGTAAATGCCAATTTGGGTGAAGATAAGAACATCTTAGAGGCTAGAGCAGTGTTTCTCAACCTTGGGAACTTTAAGATGTATGGACTTCAACTCCCAGAATTCCCCAACCAGCCCTGCTGGCTGGGGAATTCTGGGAGTTGAAGCCCACACGTCTTAAAGTTCTCAAGGTTGAGAAACACTGGGCTAGAGTGTCCAAAGAGGAATGGGAGAACCATTATACAACTCATACAATACAAGTAAAGCAGATTGGATGCAGATTAAGGCTCTTGCATCAGGCAGCAATTCAGCCAGCAATGTATCTGCTTCCCAGAAAAGGTTTTCAGAAGGATTTATCCACCTTTAGCTCGTTCATCTTGGCTTCTCCTGAGCCCTTTTCAGTAATTCTAGTTCCTCATGCGACCAAAATTGCATCAGGCAGGATCAGTACAATACTTATCACTATTTCCGTAATCCTCCTCCGAATATTTGCAGGAAGATGTCTGCAAATGGAGATTTGATGCTCCTCCTGTAGGTTCCCTATTCTCCTGAGAACATCAGAAGAGTCCTCCAAATGTGGAGCCCTCCAGAGGTTGGAGGTACAGTTCTCAAGATAGCTAACCCCTGCTGGCTGGGGTTTCTGGGAGTTGCTGCCCTGCCACATCTGAAGTTCACAGGTTGGGGAAAGCTGCCTTAGAAAATGGATGGTCTAAATTCAGGGGATCTTCCGTGAGTAGACCAGATTCTCCACTGTAGATGTTCCCTTTCTAACTTGTAAAGATGGCATTGAAGAACCCAGGACTAGCCTCGCTTCGCCTGCTTTTCTATGATTATGTAAATTCCATGATAGATTTGAAGGTCTACAGGCTCTGTCACCTCCTTTCCAAGCTGGAGCTCTGCCTCCTGTTCTTAGCCACATGATAGCTTTTTTCCCATGATACCTTGAAGATGCTATGTTCCAGAAGCTGGAAGAAAATTCCCATTGGCAGGGAAATTATATTATTTTGTTGAGAACTTTGTAAGGAAGGCCTCCAAATGCTCGATACTACCACTGCACCCTTTTGCTTCACCCTGTTATGAGTCACGCATATAACATACAAGTGTGTGCAAAAGATTACAACTGATACTCTATTGATAGGGTAAGCAAGGATGGGTTGTGTGGTATTGTCTAGCTGGCTTCCACCATTCCATCCTCTTGTCTTTGCCAGCCAACTTCCAGGTTTCACCCAGCCTATTTTGGATACAGCTCTACCAAGGAATATCCATAATAGTGTTTCTGCTTCCTGCTGCCAAATAAACAGAACGGTTAGTCCTTGCTACATAGTCCTTGCTGGTGCAGGAGAAATTAATTCTCCAAGATTAAACCGTAATACTTTCCTTTTATAATCCATCCCGTTGAAACTGGTTGCGTGTTGCCACAATGAGCATGGCTAGTGTGGGGACTGGTCCATAATGTCTCTTTCAGAGTCATCTGCCCTGGGGCAGTCATAAAAGTCAAGATGGCAAATGGAATTGTATAGTCAGAGCCCTGCCTCTTCTTAATATGTGTTACATGCACATTAAAAAGGAGCATGGCTTCAATCATACACTTGCACCACCATCTTAACTTTCTTGACCCCTCCCTTGGGACACCCTTGTTCCATTCTTTATAAAGAAAATAATTTTGAAGTTGAATCTGATTTATTCTGCATGCATTCAAATCAGTGATGCACTTAGGTCATCTGAATCTGATAGTTCTTACAGGGGCCCCCCTCTAAGACCAGCTCCAAACATTTAGTCCTTTGGACAGGAAGATAATGCTTCCTCCCTCCCTCCTCCATTTCACATGCCAAAACGATCTGGAATGGCAGTCCCCTTGTAATCGGTGGGGCAATGAGACCGGACAGGGACAGGGAATCTTTTGAGGTTAGAGATGTTAAAGGTGTTAAAAAGCGTGAGATGAGCATGCTCACAAAACGGATTCCTAAGCAGCCACTTATGGGGAGTTAAGTCAATCCCCCAGAGTGCTCTCCCTCTACTTCCTGCAAGTAAATGTGATACTCTCCTTTGCAGGATCCCAGCTTCCTTTTTAAAAAGATCGTAAAAGATCATGTTCTCTGTCCCAAGAACATGGTGGACATCAAGGGGAATGTCTGGAGCACATTGATGCCTGTAGGCACCATCTTGCCTTCTTCTGATTTATTGCTTGATGCTGGCACACACCATCCCGTGCCTAATAATAGAACTAGTCTTGCTTCTGTCTTTAGATGAATCAAGTGTGCTACTTCCCAAGCTTCAAAGGGACAGTCAGGAAGAATATGACTTTAGAAGAACTGTGTGGTTCTTCATTTGATTCAAAATGCAGTTAAGCAAGCCATGCTATTCTGAGGAGTTCTTCTTTTTATCCTGCTTAGTTAGTTCCTGGGCATCATACCTTCAATTGTTTCTCCTAATGGCAAGCTCCAGGGGGCCAATTTTGACTAAGAATCCAAAGATCTAAGAAGCTGATTTTTCAGATTCCTGGGTGTTTTGAATTTCAACATCTAGATTTCGACCCCATTCCAACATTGACAGAGAATCAGCCAAACATAGATGGAAGTCATTGTTGGTTGCTCTCACAACTTCTAGTTTTTCTGTTTGCTTGGAATTCTGCCAATAATAGAATGGAATCGGAATTGGTTCTTGCTATGTATTGCAGGTCAGCCCATAAAGCTTGGGAAATTACAAATTACACAGTCCATGTCGTGATCAGTTGTGAGCAAAGTTCCTTTTGCAGCCTTGGCAGTGCGGGGTAGTAGGTGAACCAGGATTGAGCAAAGCTTTTACTGAAAAGTAATTTGATGGAATCATCCCGCTGAATCCTCAAATCTATTTGCTGAATCAGTTCAATGACTGTAATTGAATCTTTAAATTTATTTTTTTATATATATTGCTCTGAACTGGAGCAATGATCTCAATCACAAGGCAAATCTGAACCAGATCTTAGATGATTTGGTCACTAATCCATCTTGTCCAGCAATAGATTCTCTGGCTGGCAATGGCTCCCCAGGGCCTATCTCAGCCCTGCTAACCCCCAAGATCTCCTGGATCTGGGGACAAGAAGAGGATCTTCTATGTGAAATGTAGGTGCCCTATTACTGGACTAAACAACTTGGCTAGCAAAGCTAAGTTAAATGCTTAACTGAGGTTGGCTGGCAGGACAGGCACACCTCAATTCCAGCTGTCCACACCCTTGGTATCTTAGCATGTCTATCTAGGTTCTCATACCACACCCCACTGCCAAGAGATCAGAGAGCTGCCTTGCGGTTTGAAGCATCTGTTTCTTTGCCCGTTCTTGTGCATTCAGATGGACTGTGTCTATGTTGCTTTTGATGGAGGAAGGCAAAATGTCCAACGGGATAGCAACACTTTGAAGTTGAGGATGATGTTACAGCTCATAAAAGCTTTTAATAAAATAATACATTTTTAATAAAACCTTTTAATAAAATGGGTTAGTTGGAAAGGAGCTACCGGACTCCTCCTGATGTATCACTCCTTTTACACATCCTTTCAATGGGATTGTTTCAACAAATTACACCTAACCAATTACAAGCACATACACATGTAGAGATGCTTTGACCAATCCCAAAGAAAAGAAAGATCCTTGGAGACACGTTGGGCTCCTGGTCCCTTTATGGGCGCATCCATCTAGTTTACTTGGCACCTGTGAAGAAGTGGTTTGTTACTGATTTCTTCCAGCATATATTTACTTCCCAGTCTAATCCACAACCCTGAGATGTCCTGTTGGCCTCCCATCTAGGGTTTAATCAAATCAAATCAAATCAAACCCATCTAGGCATTAATCAAATCTGGTTCTACTTAGCTTTCTGAGTTCACCTTGGCATTGCTACCCAGATGGACAACCAAGTCAATGAGTATCCCCAACTGCTTCAGCTGCCTGAAAAATAAGGGGGAATACCTGAGAAAGATGAAATGGGGTTATTAGCAGTCTTGGAGCTAACGTGGCTTGATTCCCAAGCATCTGTGCCCCCAAGGGAGCAGTTGCGATTAGATTGCAAGGCAAAGCTATCAAGCATCTTGGAGAGTGGCCAAAACCATTGATTCTCAGTGTTAATTTTCAGCATGTGTAAAAGCCATTAAGTGGAACAACTTTTATGCCAGCTGGAAAAGTCCCTTCAGGGCTTAGGAAGATATGTAAAAACTAGGACAAATCCCCAACAAAAACCACAAAGTAAGTAATTAGTTCAGGGCTTGGCTTCACGCGGGAAGGCTTAAGGCAGCCGCATCCACAGCAAACCATGATGATGCCAAATGACGCCGTGCGTAAGATTATGTCAGCTTGCAAATGTCGCCATTACATCATTGTGTCCCAGCATCTGATGAAAGGTTGTAAGTTATGGCATTTGCATTATGATGCTGCCTTGCACAGGTTCTGGGCCTGCCACCGCCTTGCAGATGCTCAGGGCTTAAATTTGGGGCAAAAACAGGGTTGAGCATGAGGGCTCTATCCCAACGTCCCTGCACATACTTTGCTGTGATGAATACTAAATTCTTGCAAGTGCTAACTGCATCCTTTTGCTAAGGCCCCGATCTGCGTTTTTTTATTCTACGTAATTTCTGGATTGACACAATAGAATTTGCCAGATTAGCATTGTTGCAACGTTCTGGAACATGCATTTATTTTATTTTGATTTATTAATGTAGCCCGCTATAAATTGGTTGGGTGAACGTACTACTTCCAATCCAAAGTTATCCTTCCCCAGCATATGCATATTTTTCAATGCAGTTCCATTCCTCTGAGTTTCCAATCGTCCCGATGCCCTGAATTACATGCCTGCAGCCACTGTTTTCACCATAGGGACCGGCAGATTTCAGGATTCAGATCCATCTTTCAACACCATGAGGAGATAATTCTCTTATCAACATCTCCTTTTTAATGAAGGATGTTTTGGCAGCCTGAAGTGGAAGCACTGCAAGAGGCCACCCAGCAATTGCTGATTACTCTGAAACCCCATTTAGGACTACCATTACAGCACTTTCTAAATGAACATTTCTTCTTTTCTTTTGTCTAACCCACAAGCAAATGCACGCACACTGCAAACACTCTTTCTCCAAACACACTTGGTCTTCAGAGGCAGATGTAGGTCCACACAGCCTCAAGAATGCCAGCCATACTGTGAGTGCCATGCCACATTTCAAAAGCAACAAAGAGTGCTTCCACGTAAGACTTTGATCAAAAATTTGCCCGGCCTCAACATCTTTCATTTGGAACCCTTCCATCTTCACCTGACAGATCTTCCATCCATTTTTCTTACCAGAGAAAATCTGTTCAGGAATATAACCTAAGAAGAGTCCTGAGGCTGCATCAGGCTGAAGGCCCATTTAGTCCAGTAATCTGGGTCACGGCCCCAGAGGTCAACTGGAAGCATTCAGGAAGCTGACAATCAAGGGTAGAAGGCAATTAACCTCTTCCACTCTTGTTGTTCAAGGTGTGCCATACAGAATTCCAAAGGCAGCACACGGCCATCAATCCTAGATGGAACTGCAGAATTGGAAAGGGCCCCAAGGACCATCTAGTTTAGTCCTGCAACATGCAGGAAAACCATTTAAATATCCAGGAGAGCCACTTTTCTCAAAAACCTCCAGAGATGGAAAACTCATTAAAAACCCACCTCTGTTGATGACCATCACCACACTTATGTATTTATTTGATCTCTATCCCACCTTTCATTCAGGAGCACAAGGTAGTACATCTTAACTTGGGATTGAGTCAGCCTGAATGAGTGCTAAGGAGTGGTGCCTAATGTAAAAAAAAAAATGAGAAAAGGAAATCTACAGATCTCATGTTTTCAAAATATGGCTAACTTGTGTGTGTCAAGGCACCATTCACAGTAGGCTAATCAGAACAGTCTCTTGACCAACTTCTTCTTCCAGACATTCATAGCTCCAGCTTCTGAAACACTCACAACATTTCTGATTTAATAAAATGTAGAATCAAGCTGTTTCCTTGCTGGCTTGGGAATTTTCTCCCTCCCTCCAGATACAATAATTATCAAGTCTGGGCAATTTTCTGACTCCTTGGTAATTGCTAGGAACAAGGAGCAGCTCTTTAGGGCTTTCTTAATATTCTGTTATTTAAAAAGAAAGTTGGGGGGAATAACATGTTTCAATTAGCTTGAAGAAATATTATTATATCAGGGTCAATTAAGTTAAATGATCCATGCATTCATTCATTATTCTCCCCATCCATAAACTTGGGGAGCAAATTACCAGGAGTCTGAAGAAAGGTGGAAGAAAGACTTTTTTTTTAGTATTATTATTCCAAACACCATAGCCGTATTCGCAGCCTCTGGTGCTTTAACTCAGTTATGGCATGTCCAGGCTAGCAAAATGAACTCTTAGTTTAACTATATCCAGACTGAGTGTGAATAGAGGTTAGGAAATGCAGATAACTTAAGGGTCCCTGCCCACCTCACCCTATACTAAAGTAAGTTTCTGAGTTATGCAGAACATGCTATCCCAGTGCAAGATCTTTCAACCCCTATTACTTCCTCATCAATAAAATGTATTCCGGTCAAGATCTGCATTTTTGCCGTTCTAATCGTCATTTCTTATCATTTGAAATCAGAAAGTCCCAAATTCCTTTCTCTCCTACCCAGATTGTGGGCAAGGATTTCTAGCCGCCATGCACAGTTTTATAAACCTTCATCATATCCTTCCTATTGCAGTCATTTTTTATTCTCTCTGTACAAAAGAGCATCACAAATTTTTGCAGTTCCTCACAAGAACACAGAGTGCGCATTGGATAAGTCCCTCCTTGTGGAGGAGTTGGGCGGTGATATAAATTTGATACATACATACATACATATATACATACATACATACATAAATACACAGGCCATTTTACAAAGCTATCATATCCTTTCCTAAGATATGGCAGCAAAAACAACAAAAACAACGCAGCTAGGATCTGCCATGAAATATTGCAATGTGTTCAGGATTAAAGCCAACCACATCGTCTTCCAAAATGCCGTGCCATGCTACTCTCCACCCTGTTTTCCCATCCCCGGCTTCCCATTCCACGCCCACTGAGTATTTATTTACTTATTAAATTTGTATGCCGCTCATCTCCCCCGATGTATGTAAATTCTTTGTTGGCAGGGATGTCTTGGGGGGGGGGGAGGTTGTTGTAAAAATATCAAGATGGTGGCCATGACCTTGTGATCAAAGCCACCATCTTGAATATTTTCCCTTATTTTTAAAAACCCAAATGTGAAATTCTCCCATGTCTTCTGATATTTCCTTCCTTCCTTCCTTCCTTCCTCCCTCCCTCCCTCCCTCCCTCCCCTCACAATTCTCCTTCACAACCCTCGAAAATCTGTTAGCTCTAACTCATAGATAACAGAAGTCACCACCTGTGACTTTGTCCTAATTTCCAAAAGCTGTAAACCGTCCATTTGGCCGCTGTAGACAAAGCCCAAGATCCCGCTGGTGTTCTTTGTACTGAAGCTGACTGAGGAATCTGGGGACAGCTGAACCCCCTTCCATACCGAGGCCAGGCTGCTTCCTTCGCATGGCACCAAGCCATGTGCTGGTCACAGCCCTGTTTTCCAGCACCCTGCCACCATTCCCTGCTTCTCTCTCTTGCTGCCTGAGACAGACCATTTCACTCTGCCTTGTGATAATAGCAGCCTTTCCCCAGGGCAGCTGACTTTTCAACAGCAGGATGCTGAGTAATTCTACTCCTTCTGTGATCCTAGAAAGGTGAATTGTCTTCTCTGTCCTAACTGAAAGTAGTTGACTGATCTTCCAGGACACACCAGACCTTGTTTCCCTTTCAGGGCGTTGCCAAGAGTATCAGCCTCTTTCATAACCAGGAATGTTATAGGCCCCCATCAGTGCCCTCGAGGTGTTATTGTACACCGAGCATTGCCCCACTGATTGCCTCCAGCCATCGCTAAGCTCTTGCTTCCAGCTCAGTGTGTGTTGTGATGAAGGTGTGGTAGATGGATTACTGCATGCGGAGAATGGCGTCATGCTTGAGGGGGGTGTGAATGCGAGAAGAAGAGAAAGAAAACCAGGGGGCACGGGTATGCCTGTATGCCCCCGTTTATCCATGTTTCTCAAACTTCTGGAAATCTGAAGGGTACCCTTGTTTGGTGAGGCTGCCTAAACCCGAATTAGAACCAAGAGCTTGTTCTGTTGACTCCTCATGCAACAGCAAAATAAAGAATAAATAGGAATTACCAAAAAGGTAACTATGCTACTGTACTTCAGCAAGAACTAGTCCGGCTTAATTTATGACCACCATACAGAGATAAGCCTTGATGCTAACCTTTTGGGAGGCCCTTTGCAATATATCTGCAATGGTCTGTGGGAATGACTTTGGGAGACAGGAGGGAGAGCCGCAGATGGGACAACTGGCATGCAAAAGACGTCTCAGCCCCCAGAAGGAGGGAGGCATGGGAAGTGTTTCAGAAGGGACCCTCCCTAGTTTTCTGGAGAGTAAAAGGAGTGGGAGAGCCAGTTTGGCACAGAGGTTAAGGCATCCGGCTAGAAACTGGGAGACCATGAGTTCTAGTTCTGCCTTAGGCGCAAAGCCAGCTGGGTGACCTTGAGCCAGTCCCTTTCTCTCTGCCCTAGGAAGGAGGCAATGGCCAACCACTTCTGAAAAACCTTGCCAAGAAAACTGCAGGGACTTGTCCAGGCAGTCTCTGAGAATTGGACACAACTGAACGGATAGGAAAAAAAAAAAAGAGTGGAGGGGAGAAATGCTTTCAGTCTTGCAAGATTCCATTAATGCAGTGTTGTCCAAACTTGGCCACTTTAAGATGGGTGGACTTCAACTTCCAGAATTCCCCAGCCAGCCATGCTGGCTGGGGAATTCTGGCAGTTGAAGTCCACCCATCTTAAAGTGGCCAAGTTTGAGAAACACTGCATTAATGCAACCTTGCAATAAAGATAGAACTAGTCATCCTGGTTGCGCTTCTTGTCTGGATGACTTCGCAGGGCTAACAGTGTCTCAGATATGACCTCTTCCGAGGTTGAGACACGTGGCTCAGAGAGGATAGGGCAGGATGCACAGTGCGGGGGGATGGAAAAGGGGGTGGAAGCTGCCCCAGGGGTTTGTATGCTGATTTTCAGCCGGGGGTGTTGTGCACAGACAAAGCCTTTTCTTTGGCAACCCCCCACCCCCAGCTCTGGAATTCCCTCTTTCCTCTGAAGTCTGAGTGAGATTCAGACATGGGATCTATTTTAGCCCTCTTAAGCACTCAGTCAAAGGTTGTCAATTTCAGGGGACGGCTTTCATAGCTATTTTGTCTTCATTTTTTACTCTCTTTCCATGGCTGCTGCTTTGTGTTTTTTTTAAGGGTTTGGATCATCTAGTTTTATTATTTTAATTGGCTTTTAGTCACTGCAATTATATTATGCTGAGCAGGGAATATAAATGAATAAATTGGCCATACCTCCTGATTGCAGGCCCAAAGCCATTGCTCATCCATGTACATAGGAAGATGCCTTCTGTTCCGGAGAACTGGTTTTGCTGTCCCTCAAGGTCAAGCATTCTAGGCTGATCCAATCACGCAGAGCCATGGGTCTCAACAGAAGGCGATATCAAAAGGGGTATGGCTAGGATCATCCGGAGGGATAACAGGCAGCTTCTGTGGCCAACTGAACTCACAGTTTGTTTATAGTTCTTATGTGCCACAGAATCCAGTTTGGGAAAAGGAGCAAAGGATTCTGAACTTGTACCAGCTCAGATGGCTTGTCTAGCTATTGCCAGTATCTCTCCCTGGTCATGTCCATCCTGTGTTCTCTGGATCCTCTGAAATGCAAATCTGGGGGGGTTGAAACAGGAACTTCTGTACACAAAGCACTTACAGTCCTACCTCAGAATCAACCTATATTAGTTTCTCTAACATGATTGATTGATTAGGTGCCATCAAGTCATTGTCGACTCTTAGCGACCACATAAATAGATTTTCTCCATGACAATCTGTTCTAACCTGGTCCTTCAGGTCTTCCAATGGTGCCCCCATCACCGCTGTAACTGAGTCCATCCACCTAGCTAGAGCCATTTGAAATTTTTAAATTAAATAATCATTGGGGGATGATTCCATGGAATAAATTTGTACCTTATTAATTTGATGCCCTCAAGACACGTGGGTCAATAATTCCCACAGTCCCACAGCTGTGCTGGCTAGGGAATTCTGGGAATTGAATCCCAACACATTTGGAAGGCTTCAGGTTGGGGAAGCTAATTCAAACATTCTCTGCACTTTTTTGTTTAAGGGAATTAAGTCATTTATAGCTTAATGAACAAATGTAATCATGCATACTTAGACCTCTTTAATGCTTTTTTGTTTCAAAGGAAGTAACTAGGTTAATTTGTTGTTGCCAAAACAACAAAGAACCCAGGACAGCTTAAATTATAATGATCTTGTGACACTTTAAAACAACCCGTCCTCAGCCTGGGATCCTCAGCTCCCAGAATCCCACAGCCAGCATGGCCTTTGCTGAAAATCCAGAAAAGTAATGCCAACATCTGGAGGGCACCCAGACTAGGGAAAGCTGTTTTAAACCAGAGCAAATTTATTATGGCTTGAGCCCTCACAGACTGTAGTCTGTTTCATGAGATGCAAGATGCTTGCTGGAGGTCATTATCACTGTCTGCACCTCCTGAATTTCATTTTCCCCAGTCTTCTTTTCTTATTCTGCTCCACCCATGGAGGTGTATGTAATACTTTTCTCTCAGGAGAGTACAAAGGCTTCCAAAAAAAAAATTAAGATCCTGGTTGATTTATCAGTTTACTTTGTATCTGTATAAGTCTCTTTGTTCCTTCATTTCAGCCTAGTTTAGAATAAACTCAAGATGGTGCAGCATAATCAAAAGACAGTGTGAAAAGGGCAGCAAAACATCATCAATGAGAGTCAAGAGCATCCCTGAAAATATCAGAGGAAATTCTAAAATCTCATATAATTGATGGGGACCAGCTCTGGCCCCAAGCAAAGCCTTGGGATCTCTGTGAACAGCTTGATTTGCAAAACTAACCAGCAAAGGCTTTTATGACATGGAGTAGAGCCCCAGCATTTGGGTCCCACTTGCATAGGGAGCTCCTGCTCCAAGTAAAGCTCCTGGATCTTGGCTGCAGAAGTCCAGAAGATCTGTAGATGGCAGCAGAAAGATATAGGTAACTTTTGACTGCCATCTAGTGCTTATTCAGATTTTTGCTGCCCAGATCATGCAGTCCTAAAAGCCAGTCACAACCAGCAGCTGAAAAATGGCAAACCCACAAATGAGTCAACTAACTCTTCCTTCCTTCCTTCCTTCCTTCCTTCCTTCCTTCCTTCCTTCCTTCCATCCATCCATCCATCCATCCATCCATCCATCCATCCATCATATGGAGCAAGCCTAGATCAAATATGATTTCGGAATACATATGTAATGAGTAAATCACTCTGGGATCAGCCTAATCCAGGGATTTATTTGGAAGAATGGCTTGGACCTGGTGGAAGCATTGTTCTACCTCAGAGGTGGTTGTTCTGTGCTGCTCCACTGTCTCCACAGCCTTCGTTATTGGCCATGATGGCTGGGATATCGGGAGCTGTAGCCCAGTCACATCTGGATGGCTCTTAGTTCCCCACATCTGTTTTACACGCATCACTCATCTTCACCATCATGAGCCTGCCATGCAAGAAAAAAAGAAATACATAACATAGAAGAAGTTCTGAACCATTCAGCTGTTCTAGTGAGTAGCCTCTCTCTCCCTGTGGGAAATTATCAAAACTTATTATTTTTTTTTTACTTTTCTATAACATCTTCCATAGATTGCAGATGTTATAATTAGTCTTATAGTGCCATCTGCAGGCTTCCTACCATTCTGTTTCTCAGCTTCAGTGTTGTAGGGATTTGTCAGCCCCAAGCAACCTGTCTTGGCCTCCATCACTGTTACTTTCCAGTCCTTTAAACCAGCACACACCAATTTGTGTTGGTCCAAACTCATCCCCCACAATGGAAGCACCATCGACAGACTTCCAGTCAAGGCTCCCACTCCAACCCCTATAGGATGCCTTGCTGTAGGTCAGTCTTTCTCAACCTGGGACTCTCCAGATGTGATGAGCTGTGACTATATACCCCAGAATTCCCAGCCAGTGTTCTTGGACTTGCCGTCCCAGCACACATGGAAGGTATGTAAATGGGTCAAGCAGGCCTCTAGCCATAACTTTGAGAATATAATTGAGTTCTGCTGGAGGGAAGGTGTGATAGTCAACTGACAGAACCAGAGTTATGGGGTGGAGATAGAAAATGTGGAAGTTGCAATCCCAATATGGTGTGATGGCATGTGGGAATGACCTTGGGAGACAGGAGGAAGAGCCGCAGACTAAGCAATGGTCAAATAAGAGGCAGCTGAGTCCTACGGAATGGGGTACGGCAAATGTCTCAGAAGGGACCCTCCCTAGTTTCTTGGGCTGTAAAGGTGAGAGGGGAGAGATGTACTTTCAGACTTGCAAGATTCTGTTAATGTAACCTTACAATAAAAATAGAACTAGAACTCCTGGGTGTGCTTCTTGTCTGGACTACCTTGAAGGACTGACAATGGCTAAAGAGCATCAGATTGAGGAAAGTTGCTCTAGATCAGTGTTTTTCAAACTTGGCAACTTTAAGATGTGTGGACTTCAACTCCCAGAATTCCCCAGCCAGCATGTTTGAAAAACACTGCTCTGAATGAAGGCTTGTCCTCTTTTGGGCAGTCTGAGGTGAAGAAATTAGCTGAAGTGTTCTCACCATTCATCTTTGGTCAAGAAATGTGCTTCTGAAGAGATGGTTGTAGTAAAACTGCTGTTGAAAGGCTTGGTGCAAATTGTACATTTGCTTGGCCCTCTGAAAATGGAATAAAAACCGTTGAGAAGTCAAGAGCTAGAAAATTAATCCTTAATAAACAAATGCAGATGTTTTGCCCTAAAATCTTTGGCTAAATTTAATTTTTTTATTTCTTCCCACTCATGATTTGAAAGTGTAGCTAGGTGTTTTTATCTAAACTGGCCCCTTCCATCATTGCACCTGAGCAAGTTCCTTCAACTTGCCCCATCTTTCTCACTGGGGAGCTCTTCCACTTTCCCAAGTAATGTTTCAAAGAAATGAACAGAGAACAGAGATTTTGTGATAACCAAGAGAGGTTCTCATCTAACCCAAACATTAAATATCTATATAGGAAAAATAAAACCCTGCAGAGTTCAGTGTTCCAGCTGGCCAGGCAGCCATATATCTTCGAGGACAGTGTTTTTCAACCTTGGCAACTTTAAGATGGGTGGACTTCAACTCCCAGAATTCCTCAGCCAGCCATTGATACATTTTGTTCTGCTCCCCCAAGCCACAAAAGTTTTCTAAGTTTTTTTTGCTTCAACCATCAGTTAGTTTTCAGTGCCTTTTGAAATACTTTGCCCTCTTTGGGTTATTTTCTGGTTCCCTTCCCTCATTTTTTCCCATCCGAAATGGGAATTATACTTCTGCAAACCTCAGGGTTTTCTGTAATTTATTTATACTTTTAATTCTAATATATGCATGTTTGTGCATTCTTTTCTCTATCTATCTATCTGTCTGTCTACTTGCTTGGTTAATACATGCATATTTTCTGCATGGCAAAACTCTGCTGCGAAGTTAGAAAAAGTGCAGATTTCAGTGCACAGATGCATTCCAGCTTGCCTATTAGTTTGCAGGATGCAAATCCATCAGTATGAGATTTAGACAGGTCACTCACAGCTGGGAGAATCCAGTTTCTTTAAGCTGTAGCTGGAACCCAGCTGAGATGCCAAGTGGACCTACACTTGTGCCTTCAGCAACTGTCCCCGCTGTGCAAAAAAAAGAAGAAGAAAAATCACAATTGCAGCTTTCACGGAGTGCAGTTCCAGACGAATGCCTGATCATATCCACAGGTCCAGCCACTGTTCAAGACATAAATATAGGAGCTGGCTGAACATCTGCAAGTAGCCACTTCCTTCTTTGAGCTACAAGCCAGAAGTGACTAACAAGAACAAGACAAGCTGTTTCGAATCACTCCAGCCCTCAGCAAGCAGAGATCAGACATTTGCATGATCACTGTGTAAAATCAGGAATAATCTACAGAAAACAACCGAAGTGAAACAAGAAGCTTTCCAGGATACCAGGTCCTGTTGACTGTATCTTTTAGATCCACACATCACACTCCTTCGTTCTGATATTGGCTTTTCTCATTGCATGCATGTTTGCGATCCTACCGAATAAGGATGGGTATTATACGATTACCCTATTTGCACTGTATGATCACATCTGCACTAAGGCAGTGCAAGGTGGCGGTTGATACATGTATTTCGGGTAATTAAGTCAACCCAACTCTTTCGAGCCTTATCTTTCCATGTGCTCGCACCACGTAGGCTGTATTCAAATAACCAATCGAGACAATTTCCTCCCAGCGAGCCGCAGATCCGCCGATTCCAAAAGGAAAAAATCCCCAGGTTCCTTGGAAGAGAAATTCCTTGGAACAGAAAGTACAGGTTGTCAGCTTCCGTCTACATTTTGTGATGCTCTTTCCTGCGAAGACACAAATGTTCAGCAAGCGCTTATGAGACGCTGCCCCGCCGAAAAGAAAAGAAATGAATGAAAACAGCCATAATTTCTCCGTGGGCAGGGAAGACGGCATAAAAGCATCCATGTGCTATAAGTGGGAATAAATTATTACACGCTTTGACAGCCCAGAGATTCGTTGTGAAAAACATACCACTGTGTGAAACCAAGATGGGGGAGAGCTTTGTCCATTTATATTTGCCTGCAAACTTATTTTATATCTTTTAAGCAGCCTTTTATATTTTTTAAGCAACCTGTCTGTGCAGACAGATGTGGAAACAGGGCCAATCAGACCTTGCCATTTGCAAAAAGTGAAAATCCCCCCCCCCCGGAAAAAAAAGAACCGTTGAAGGCTCTTTTGAAACTGCTGCCGATAGAAGAGATTATACGTAGCTCAGGACTGAACTGCCTTGCACCACAAGCTCAGCCTCAACACCAGATCTTTTCATATGAGGCTGAGGAAGATCCTGCCTCATCCTGGCAGGTTCACTGCCGATCAGGGCAAATCCCGCCGAAGGAGATGGGTCCACGCTCAGGCGCAAGAGAAGGCAGCTTCCTGCATGCCAGCAAGCAAGCAGCCATTGCGTTTGGCCCTTGGACATTGGATCACATTGTGGGAGCTCTCCCATGACTTGGGAGAAAAGCAAGCAAGCATCGTGGGAACAGCCCTCCATAAAAGGCTTGTTGTAAACATGACGCACCTCATTTACTGGACCCCAGCCAACCCATTACACAACGCAAACAGAGGATAATAGTGTTAATTTCCTTATACTTGGCCCAGTCATCACATGAGAAAAACCACTTTTTCCTCTCCCACCCCCCATTGGTTACATATTACTGCTTCCTTGTTGTTTGAAGAGTAAATGTGAATCTTTGGGCAGCATTTGCAAGCCAAGAGAAGTCCTTCCTTCTTTCCTTCCTTCCTTCCTTCCTTCCTTCCTTCCTTCCTTCCTTCCTTCCTTCCTTCCTTCCTTCCTGAACAGAAACAAAAGGAGCTTAAAGAAACGATTTGGCGTAACCAATTTCCATTATGAAACGGTGTAAACAGGCCCACATTCAACATGTGGGTAATGGGATCTCTGTGGTGGACATGTTCCATGCGAGGAGACAGGGTGTCTTCTGCAATTTACATTCCTTTGGAATTGCACACAAATGCCCTTGCTAAAGAACCATCTCGCTGAGTATTCTCTTTCCAACAGTGATCGGCCAAATGCTGCAGAGCAAGGCGGCTGTGCGAGCCAAGTTGGATCAGCTGCTCAATTTACACTCGCAATGCCGTTCTCCCCTCTCTCAGTCCGTCCCAAAGCAAACACATTATCACTTGCCAGCATCCCACATGCTTTGGGCTAACAAGAAAGCCTAGGCGGAGTGGGGTTGGGGGGGGGGTCTGCAGGGCCTCCAAACGCTGCGTGGGCCACCAGCAGAGTTTAAATATAGGTAGGCATGGAGGGTTTAAAGTCACTAGCATAGTCAGGGAAATCCGATCTCTTGGGAAATAGGACACAGAAATAAAAGAATACCCTGTTATGGATGGGGCAGACAATTCTCTCGGGTGGGGCTGCGCTTTTCCTAGAAGCCCCTAAGGATTGTGGAGGAGTGGACAGCTGATGAAGCCGTCAAGAGACAGACATCCTCTTTCTGGCCCACTTCCATTGGAAGGAGGGGAAAGAGGGAGGGAGGGGAAGGGATTTTGCCATATATTAAATGCACACAGAGCTAAGGAAATTAATTGTCTTCGTTCATTTACCGTATTAATGAATCTGGATATGCTTGTTGTGGTAACAAGAAGCAGATCTGCCTACAGCCTCCTTCTTCAGAAGAAACTTTACTGTATTTACTTTACTTTTTCCTCCGTATCTATGAGGTTGATAGCCAAGTCTTTTGATCAGTTTGTCATTATGAAATTTCTTAGGCATTTTCTCCTCCTCCTCCTCCAGCTTGGCAGAGCCCTGTTCTTCTGGAGGAGGGCAACTCTTCTTGAATGCTGGAGAATCAGCTTCTTCTTGAATTATTTGGATTGATAAAAACCTCTTGTCAGACCTTTTCAAGCCTCTCAATATATTAGGCCAGATTGCTCATAGGAAATAACATATATATATTTTAGTGGGTCAGACTTTTCAGCCTGATTTAAAGGCTAGCAGAAAATGTGCAGGAAACAGTACAACTGGCCAGGGAGGAAATTAAGAAACTAGGGTTATGTGGCACTTCAGAGTCAGTTCGAAGAAGACGCTTCCAAGTGCGCGGGAGCACAGCCCCAGCCCCAGCCCCAGCCTGCCACCAAGATGCAGACCAGCGCCACCTTCGCACCCCCATGCGCTCCAGACCTCTTTTGGGCATCCAATCCAAAGCTTTGCACATTCCTACAAGAAACTTATTTTCTACTTGGCTGCAATGGGTTGGCAACTCCTTCTGGGGTTTCTTTAAAAACAGAGTAAGAGGGTCAGTGTATAACACCATAATACGCTGTAATTATATCGCCTGATATTTTGTTTTAAAGTTCCACTCAGGTGGAAAAGGGGAAAGAAAAGGGGGAACACAGAGTTTGTGGAAAGAAAACATCTTGCTGGCTTCTGGGGGGTCTCCTTAGTCCTTTCCCACAAAAAATCACCCTTCAAGCATCCTACGTAGCAAGGATGTGGGGGGGAAATGGAATTGGGGGGGGATTAGTTATTGCTCTTGTTAGGCAACTGGAAGTCAGGAAACTTTTGTAATCTATGACAGATCTCCAGGAGATTGAACAAAGTACAGTAGATCGAGATCTGCTTTCTCCCTCCTCACATTGAAAGATATCTTTCTAGCATCAGATGTTGCATTCTCCATGTCTCCACATTGCCCCAAAGGACCAGCATGTTTTTTATTACGGCTTGCAGTATCAGATTCACATCCATCCTTCCATATGGAAAACATTTCAGCCATTTGATGTAGTAGCGATACAGATCTTCTTACTGGGAAGTTGGGGCGAGGGGAGCCAACGTGCTCGCCTTGTGATGTCACGGGGGGGGCCGAATATGAAAATAGTGGCGGTCTCCCTTTTGAATGGGACTTGTGGCTGCCAAGGGGAGAAATTCGGTAGCCTGTGGCTGTTGCATCCAACAGAGTTTCTTCTTCGCCTGTTCTGCCTCCTTTGAGTGGGTGGGAGGTAGAATAGGAGAGTGGTTATACTCATGACTTTGAGCTTGAGGACCAAATTTTTAACTATAAAGAGAATGTGTGTATTTATTTACTCATCGTTACACATACATCCTATCTTTCCTGCAGGAGTGAAAAGCTGCATACTTAATACTCCCTCCTCCAGTTTCTCCCCAAACAATAGCCTTGGGAGTAGGCTGGATTGAGAAAAGACTGGTCCAGGGTCACCCAAAGAACTTCCCCAGTTGAGCTGGACTTTTGCATGGATCTTCCCAGTCCAAACCATTAGCCACCACACCAGAATGGCCCTGTAATGCTATTACCCAAAGTTAATTGGGCTGCCTAGATGTAAGCCGCTGTTCTGCAAGGATTCCCCTGTGAGGGAATTCCCCTCACCACAAATTATATGGCCAAGTGCCAGATGGGACTTCTTGGCCACAGTCCTTTGGTTTTGGGACACTTCCAGAGACACAGCTTTCACGCCCTGCATCTGGTGGTGGATACAGGTGTTGCACACAATGCGGGAAGCAAAAATAGAACTTGGTTGAAGTTAGGAGTCATTCAACAGATAACCTAGTTGTGTTTAACTGTAGTGGCTAACTAGATGCCTCCAGGAGACCTGGGCCCTCCCTTCCTTTCACCCTATGAAGAGACATACTGTGGTGTCATGGTTAGGGTGTTGGAAGCAGACTGCAAAGACCTGAGTTCAAATCCACACCCACCTATTAAACTCTCAGATGGTGACTGAATTAGAGACTATTGCTCAGCCTAACCTCCTTCACAAATGGCAGTAGAGAAACACAAAGGAGACCTGAGCTGCTTGTAGGTAAAACGAGATCACCCACTAAGTGAAGAAAGAACTTCATCTCCAGATAGCAGGACAAGGACAGTACATTTATGTTTCAGTGGCGCAGAAAAATGTGGGCTGAGCATTGCTTAGTTTTCTGTACGCACCTTTCCTGGGGTCAGGGGGTCTCTCTGAGTTGACCCTGAGCGTGTTAGTTTATTCATCCCTCTCTCCCTTACTTTTTCAGGGCACAGGCAGAAGCTGGAAGAGCAAACGAAATTCCAAGATCGTTATGGGGACCTGGAAAGGCTTCGGCACTCTATGAGAGTCACTCCGACGACTGCCAATTCTCGAGGGCCCCTGGGTGCCCCCGGGCACTTCGGAACACAAGCTCAGACCCAGATCCAAGGTAAGCAGCTTGGCTTCCTTGCAAGGGTGTCCACAGGGCACGGTTAAAAAAGCCAAGAAGTTCTGCCTGTTTTTTATTTGTGTCACAACACATGTAAAAAGGCAGATGGAATTTCAATCACACCACTGTGGCTGCCATCTTGACTTTTATTTAACCATACTTTATGGCAGTGTTTCTCAATCTCGGCAACTTTAAAATGTGTGGACTGCAACTCCCAGAATGCCCCAGCCAGCCGTGCTGGGAGTTGAAGTCCACTCATCTTAAAGTTGCTGAGGTTGAAAAAGACTATTTGGACTTCCCGGCCTCCTTAATAACCAATAGCGTGCCGATGGCAGAACTGCAGCCAAACAGGAGTTTGGGTTTTTAGATGAATAACATCCAAATGCACTTTGGTTAACTGGCTGGAATCAACTGGGGATTGTTTATGGTTGGGCGGCATTTGCTCTCTTCGACGTGGTGCGACATGCGCTAGATCATGTGGCTTGAAGTACCACGGGCGATCATGAGTGCTCCTGCTACCTTCATTTTATCAGAGTTAGCCCCTGTATTTCATTATTATTTCAGTATTACACCCTGCCTTTTTACTCCAAGGGAACTCCAAGTGACTAACACTCTAAAGCAGTGTTTCTCAACCTTGGCAACTTCAAGAACTTTAAGCGTGCTGGCTGGGAAATTGTAGGAACCTATCCACCTATCTTCAAGATGCCAAGGTTGAGAAACACTGCTCTAAAGCAGGTAGTCCTCATTTAGCTACCACAATTGCGACCAGCAACTTGATCATTAAGCGAAGTGGTCACTAAGTGAAACCACAACTGTACTTACGATCTTCTTTTAGCTTTCCTTTTAGTTTACAGACCTGTGAAGGTCGTAAATGTAAAGGTTGGTTGCAAAGTTACTTTTTCATCACTGTTCTAACTGCAAATGGTTGCTCTACGAGGCAGTCACTAAATGAGGACTACCTGTAAAAGATAAATGACTAAGGTCAAACATTTGCAGAAGACAGAAGTTTATGTTTTAAGTTTAAGTTTATGCTGAGAAGTTTATGTAAGCATGGGTCCAAATATGCTCCTCTACTATGCAAAATCCCTCTCCACCCACCGTTGTCTATCTGGGTAGCAAATGTTGCCAGATGCAAGGATACATCGAAGCTGCAACAAATGAGAAGCCCAACCAAATCCATTGTTGGATTTTTGTGAGGTCACTCATCCTCTGACAGGATTTTTGTGGTGGGGGGACAGCAGAATCCAGGATCCTCTCAAAGGAATGAGCTGGATAGCTCTCAGATGTAGCAGAAATGGCTTATCCCATTTTGAAGAAAGCAGTTATGCTCTGGAAAAATGCTAGTAACATTTTATACAATAATCAGCAACAGGTTTCAAAAGCCATGATTAAGTTGATGTACACTTTCTTTAAACAATTAATTCAATAGCATTGGCCTCAGCCTGGGAAGACCACACAATAATCTTGGTGGCTTTGACTTTAAACTAAACCTATCTGCTGCTTCATAGAAGAGTAGAAAAATAAAAATAAAAAGGGAAAATTTTTATGTGTTTTATCCTTCCTGGAGGAAAGATGAGAGTTAGACATGAGAGAGACAATGTAAAGAGAATGAGTCTTTTAATGGCACCAGGATTATCTGCAGAGTATGGTCAAAAAGGTCAAGATGGTGGCAACAACAATATGTGTGCTGTGGCCACCATTTTTTACCACACCCTGCAAACAATCCAGAATGGCACCTTAAAGATGAACAAAGTTACTATTTCAAAAGCTTTTGTAGGTCACAGTCTATTTCCTTAGATGCATGCTGAGAATCCTGATGCAGACTATGATCCATGAAAGAGCATGCAATCATAACTTTAAGATGCTACAAGACTCTTGGCTGTTTCGGCTGCAAAAGAGTAGCACGGCTTCCTCTCTGGAAGCTGAGTAAGCAAAGAATGCATCTGACTAGCACAAGGCTACTCCTCGGCATCAACGTCCCACCCTAGAAAGCATGTCCGGCAATTCCCCAACGATACATACGCCAGCCTTTAAGCTAGAGTGCAAGGAACTGGCGTGTTCTGGCAGCCAGCTTTGCCTGTTCATCTCTAGAACGACCCAGAAGATGCCTGACTGGCTTTGCCAGGAGGTGCTTCCAAGCATCTTTTAAGAACGACAAGGAGTTCCCTTTATGTATCCTTGATTTCATTCTATAAGCTATGTTGGACTGCCCTGCCTCTCCTTCTGTAGTTTTCTGTTCCAGCTGGCCCCATCCGTTCCGAATGTTCCCATCTGCTCCTTTGAGTTCTGATGGCAAAGCTCCCAAAGATGTCCTTGTCCTGCTTTTGCCTTCAGAGTTTAGTCTCCAGCTTACAATAAGTGAACAGATTCCAGATACCACGTGATCTATCCATGGATGAGGTTGCTCCTCCCTCCACTAAGCTCTGCAAGCAGTTGTATGTCTGGGGCTTCCCTCTGAGCAAGAGCAATGACCTTTGCAGGGGGCTACCTGGCACCCTCTGAAGAAGCTGCTGAAGCTGTAGGGCAGATCTATTCCAACCAGGCCTTGGGTGTTCGTCCAAGCTAATACCAACTTTGACATGAATTAAAAGCCAAGAGGTAAAATTAGGGATGTCCTGGAATTCTGTTGGGAGAAGACTTGAAGGCTCCATTCCAGCTGACAAGAGAACGTGATCACTGCAAGATACGTTCAGGTAGAGGACTGAACTCTGTAAATACAGTCGCATAATGGCCTTTAATTAGTGTGCATGGGAGGGGAGGAATTTCACCAAATGAGGCACACTGGTGTTTCTCTTTCGCCAAAAACAAATAAATCACCATCTGCCCAGCACGTCTGAGAAAGTAGGCCTAAAAATTGCATACAAACAGAAGTAGTTCCCTTTTTTAAAAGAACTTGCATTAGGGAAATTTGCATGACAGATTCTTCATCAGGGAAAGGAACAGGCCACAGAATGAAAACAGAGTAACTTTCTTTTTTAAAAGGCGTTTTCGGCTGCGACAATTTCCTTAATTTGCATAGCCAACAACGTAAAGACGCGTGCAGAGTTTCTCTACGTTAGGTGATGCAAATGTAAACGATTCTGAATTTTTCTACGGATTGTTTAAAATTCGCTTAAATATTTTACTTTGCAGAATATTTCTTGACGAATGCAGACGGTAAAACAGGATGGATTTTTGCAGGTTCTCCCATTTTTAGATGGCGGGATTGATGTCCTTTAGGTTTCATCAGTCTTGCAACAGTTAACGTGGGGCGAGGGAAAAAGGAATTAAATAGTAGGACTGAGAAATGTTGGGAGTGAATTCCAAAAAGGTGGGTTGGAATACACAAAGGTGCAGATGTTTCACCTGTCTGCAGCTCTTTAAAGCAACTGCGTCTTTTCCAGAGATGCACAGTAGCTGCAGAGAGCAGCCACATAAGCCTAGGAAGTCTAAAAATTAGTGCTTCTTTTGTGCCTTATATGTTCCAAAGCACCACTTCTGAAATGTTCCTGAAGCATTGCGCAAAGTAGCATCTGGATCCAGCTGCACTGATGCAGCCAAAATGGTGATGACACCATCGACAATCACACAAGCACCATGATTTTGTTCTTGCAATGGGAAATCGTGTAGTCATGCACACGTCATATTTTCCCTTCCTGCAAATGCCCATACCAACCCATTCAATAATCAAAGCCTCTTTTGACCATCAGCAAAACATCTACATCGTACATTGATGCTTTTCTTCTTAGAGTACAGTATTTGTTTAAATGGGAAATGGAAATGTGTAGGCTTTGTGAAGAATAAGACCTGTTGCAATATGTACAACTGTGTTTCTCAACTTTGGCAGCTTGAAGATGTGTGGACTTCAACTCCCAGAATTCCCCAGCCAGCATGGCTGGCTGGGGAATTCTGGGAGTTGAAGTCCACACATCTTCAAGTTGCCAAGGTTGAGAAATATTGATGTAGAGGTTAAGAGTGGAGATGATTCCTCCCCTCCCATGCACACTAATTAAAGGCCATTATACGACTGTATTTACAGAGTTCAGTCCTCTACCTGGACGTATCTTGCAGTGATCACGTTATCCAATCTAAGTTCAATTTAAAGAGAAAGAGCCAATCATAAGGGACCCTAGGATTCCTGCAATCGCCCATAAACTCTTAGCACTGGGACAGAGCAGTGAATGGCACGGGTATTAAATCATCACTGACCAGAGAGGGGTTGCATTTCTATTTAAACAATTGCAGCACTTCCCCATCTTTACCTTTGGAGCACAGAATGGCCGATGCAAACGCATACTTTTCATCTCTTCTTTTGCGATGTTGCATTTCCTCTCTGTCTGGCAGCGTGTAGGTGGTCATCCTACATTCCTTTCTGCCTAAGTCACTGCCCTTTGAAAAAAATCCCTCTCCAACCTCTGAAAGGTTTTCCCCGTGCTTAAAATGACAAAAAGCATCTGCTTGCTTAGGCAGCTGCAGAAGAGTTTTCCAAGGGAAGCTGAGTATTGAGTGGCTTTCTCTGAGGGTCACATTTTCTCTTCCAGGGAATGAATGGAGCCAAGATGCTCTCCTTGCCTTCATCTTTCCTCTCCTTGTTCACTTCTTGTCCATTAGCCATCTCCATTACAGGATACAACATTTTGAAAGTGGTCTTATTGCTCTCTGAAATAAGAAATAAGACCCTCTTGCTTGGGAGTTGTGGCCCTCAGCTTTTGGCACATCCCTGTTAATGTTCCAAAGTTGGTGACCAGGACAGCAAAGAAATTCAATCAGCCATTATTTTTAGGGAAACTCATCGAATTCACTGTTCCCAGACTCAATGGCGGGCCAGAACCCAATTATCTTCCCATTCTATCATTCTCCAAATTTTGCAGCAGTGCTCTTGACTCCAAAAACATTAACCAAAATCAGTGGAGAAGGATCAGGTAATTTAAACATGGATTTAAAAGAAAAAAATCAAGAGGAATGGGGAACAGGACAGAATGGACTTCCAGTTGGACACTAGTTGATCCATTCACCTCTAGTTGGTAAAGGCAATCTGGTTTATACGGGTCTTGACACTGGTTATTTCCATTACTGGAAGGCCTGGTTGTTGTTTGGCTATAATAGTCTTTCAGTTACTCAGTTTAAAAAAAAAGGATCCAATGCTTTTTTTGGGGAGGAGGGTGATGCTTGATGAGGCCACTTGTGTTAAAATGGTTCAGTATCAATTAATTTATCCTGTTATATCCTGGAGCAGCCAAGATTGGAGGCACTGGAATAAAGGATCAGCAACTGTTGATGCCAATGTCCAGTTTGCTCCTTTGAAAGAAGCCTTGCTTTGTCCCAAGCGCCAAAGCAGAAGGAAAGAGAAAGAGAAAGAGAAAGGAAAGATGGTTTGTGGCTATGGGAAGAGGACATATTTACAGGCCACTTAGATGCAGAACAGAGAGAACAGTTGACAGGGCCAGAGAAGAAAGCAGAGTCTCAGCTATTTAAGTAATAACATAAAGTCTATGTTATTGACTAAACAGATAAAACTGGGGCCTAGTTTAAAACACAGCAGTAGAGAAAAACTCTTCTGCCTTCCTTTCTCCCAATTCTCATTCCACGTGATGCACAAGAATTTTCATTCAATTTTCTTCCGAAGGAGAAGAGAATTTCAGTGAATTTCTCAAGGATAGAATGTGGTGTTCTTGCCCTTATTTAATGCTAAGATGGCCAAGGGATCTTCTCATTCGTTGCATACTCATCTCGTGAGTCATCTGCAGCCTCTCTGGCTTCCCATATTTCTATTTCAACTCACATCAAAGAGGTGATGTGAGTTCCTTCAGATTGGAAAATGCTACTGGATGATGTTACTAGGATGTGGAATAGAAAGCAGCAGTAGTAGCACCGTCCGCCTCTTCCAAAGTCAGTTCAGAAGCGTAACTGAGAGAAAATTAAAATCAGTTCTCAAAGCTCCTGAGAAGATGGTGGTATTAAAACAGAGACTTCTATCATTGGGAAAGGAACACAGGGAGTCCTCACTTAATGACCATTTGTTCGGCAACTGTCCCCATGGTCACATGATCGTGATTCGGGTGCTTGGCAACCGTCATGCATTTATGACAGTCACAGCATCCCACAATCATGTGATCATCAATTATGACCTTCCCAGCCGGCTTCCAACAACCAAAGTCAATGGGAAAGTCAGCAGGAGGTCACAAGTTGCAGTCACGTGATGTCTCACTTAACAACCGTGGGTGACTTGCTTAACGATTGCAACCAGGACTGCCAGGACTGCTGGCACTGCCGTCACTACGTGGGGCAGTCATGTGATGTTTTGCTTAATGACCACTTTGTTTAGCAATGGAGTTGCTGGTCCCAATTAGGGTTGTTAAGCGAGGACTACTTGTATTGTGAGAAACTAAAAGGCAGGAACAGACTATTTAGTTTAAGAGACATTGAGGACAACAAGAGTCCAGCTGTTTTGTTTCGCTTGATAGATTTATATTCTACTTCTCCTCTAAGAGTTTAAATGGCATTCCTAGCACTTCCTCTTCTAATTTGTTTTTTCCCTACAACACAACTTTGTGAGGTTGGCTGAGCTGACTCACTCATGGTGAGCCTCTGCTGAGGATAGATTTGAACGTTGGCCTTTGCAGTGCTAATCCAGCACCTTAACCACTCTTCTCTGCTGTTCCGCCGGTTGGACTAAAACATTCAATTCCATTTTCCAACTTTCCCTCAATGTTCAGGTTTTTTCCTCCCCAAAATCAAATGGCATTCTATGGCCAATGAATAGCCTGAGGCCTCATCGAGCTATTTTTGATTCTCCCTATCTTACATTCTTTCTCCCACTAAAGCCATTCTGCAAATCTTGAAGTCAGTCTTGAAATCAAACTGGCTGATACCTCCCACTTCAACATTGGTTGTGCTGTTTAACTACATCAGGCATGACACTTGGAGAACTGTGCTTGCTAAAGGTATTCCTTAGCACAGGAAGTGCACACAAAAATAAACAGAAAGTCAGAACTAGCTTTAACACCATATTTCGGCTCAATGGGTTTCCTTCCTTTGCCTTCCGCTAACGGACTTGGGATTGCAATCAAACCCTGGGAGCTGAAGTGACAGACTGATGGCTTTAACTGCTGTGGTATTCACTGGAAATCTCCACTGGGTTGCTGAAGAATTTGCAAGTTGTTGTAAGAGTGCTGATTCTCTACTTCCATTTCCTTCTTCCCTCCAGCCATGACACCGAACAAAGGTCCACGGTGACCCAGCTGGGGAGCCGTTGCTGGTAAAGCAGAGTTCAAAATGTAGTGTTGGTCTCTTGTGAGTGGCTCCTTAGCAGCTGCGCATCCTTCTTTCCATAACATTCTCTCCTTGAAACATCTTCCGTTTGAAAGGGTGGCCTAGTGCAATCCCACTCCAAGCATAAACCCGGAAGAGATGTTGGCCTTTCAGGTGTCCATCTCCAGCTTGCAGACCAGCAAGCACATCTGGAATGTTGATGCATGTTCTGAGTGCTGTGGCTGTTGGGGTTTGTTCATTTGCAAAATGCTGTCATGGGGCCATGACTGCTCAGAAAATCAAAACAGGGCCTTTGATACCCAGGACACCAGATGGGAGCATAGACTTCACATCTGGCCAACAGATTGAGCAGGCAGGTACATGTAGCTCACCTGATCACAGCTGCACAGGTCACTGGATTTCAGGTGCTCAGATCACCTAGGTCATTTTCTTTCCACTTTAAACACTATTACTTCTTTACAAAGATTGGTCCCTGTGGGTAAATTAGTGTATGCCCAATTTGTGCAAATCTGTTTCCTCCTCCTCTCTTTTTTTCTCCTTCCCCCTCTTTTTTGAGTGATATGTCCATGGCCATCCTGATCACAACAGTTGTTGATGACTATGTGCATTTACCTGAGGTGGGGGTGGGGATAGGAGTTCTGATGTAAGCAGGCATTATTTTAATTATTTCAAATGGGCAGCTTATGAGTCAAAGGCAATCAAATGCAATTTCGGTATATTAACTAAAAGTTAGAGTATTTTCAGATGCGTTGTTGTTGCTATTATTGTGATTTATAAAGTCCCTACAATGTTCTGAGCGCTGTATGGATATTAAAAGATTAAGCTAATACCTGCCCACAGGCACACAATATAATAGATACAAAACAAAAATTAAAAGAAGCAGAAAAAGGAAAGATCTTGAAAGAGTTGCTGCTTTCAATATGAGAAAGAGAAAAGAATCTTATCCTGTGTAAAGTGTCATCTGTAATTTTTATCAGTGCTGGGATTAAAAAGAATGTTGATTTACAAAACAAGCTGATGAATCAGGTGACATCTTTTTAACTGATTGTGCTTAATTAGTTGAAGATTGCATCTGGGGGGGTGTTTGAGATTTACCCTGGAAGAAGATTATAGAAAATAGAGAGCAGGAGAGCTTCAGGAGTGAAGAACCAGAAGGAGAAGAAGAGGGGGAAGTCAGCATAAACATTTACGCACGGGTGTTAAATCTCTCTCCTGTTTATCCTGTCAGTCAGTGTAACTTAGTCCAGAAAAGCAGACAGCTATCTTAGGAATGTATGAATGGCTGGCTCTGATCTGCCTCATTGTCTCATCGATGAATATTTGGGGGCTTGCACAAATATTTCCATCTGAGGAAGAAATGATGGGAGCTTAGAAAGAATGCAGGTAGTTTCCTCCTGGGAACTAAGAGGGGTTGCTAAAATATTGTCTTTGTTCCTTGATGCCAGAGCAGTTGCTTCTGAATGCTTGTGTGTGCAGTGGTTGTGCATCTTGGCTGTTGATCTAGAGCTGCAAAACATGGAGGTCCCTGGCTCAGATAGCCCCTCAGCTGTGATATTTGCAGGTAGCCCATTATGCACTGCCCAAATGCATATATTTGGATCCAGTAAACTACAATATTAAAACATGTTCAAGGCCCTAGGGTACGTTAATAAGTCATAGAAATTGCAGCGATAACATACACAATTTAACAATTCCCATCATTATTTTGGAAGCACCATCATGGGCTCTCATGGATTGGTAGCGCATCTCCAGGGTTGGTGGGGAGTAACCTCACCTGTTTATCTTTTGATATATGAGGGTCTTGAAACTGGCTGCATCCACCGTGACAGCCAACTTATGAATGAGAAAGCCCTCCTCCAGTAGTCGCCCAAAACTCTGGTGCCAATTTCTAGACACCCTCCCCAGCCCAAAACTCGATCAACACAAGATCTAGATTTTCTCCAAAGGAAAAAGGCTATTAGCCTTGGTGGCAGTGGGGCTTCCTCTGAAGGCCATGGCTGGGGGACTAGTGGGCTTCCTGGAGCAGTCGGTTGGCCACTGTGAGAACAGACTGCTGGACTAGATCTGATGGGCCAGGATCCACTGCTTATGTCCTGATAAAATAAAAGAATGGCAGCCTTTTATTTAGAAAGGACTAAGCAGTTTGAAAAGCAGTGCCATGCGGAATTCCTACTTGGTGCTGCTGAGAGAACGGGTAGCCCCAAGAGCACTGGCATTACACTAGCCAGGGCAGTGACCTCTGGTTGAACATGCATTCCCCGCTTCCCAACTCCCTGATCCCAAGTGCTGCCATTTCCGTTGATAGATTGGGTCAAAAATGTAGGGCGTGCGGGTGCCATACTTGCTCTCACAATGGTTAAATTCTTACTTCTCAATGAGCTTATTCAGCAGCTGGTGTCATTTCCAGAAGAAAATAAACATTTCCTTCAAATATTTTGATTGGCAGCAAGACAAGCCAAATTGCCAAGAAAGAAATACAGGAATGTGCAAAATCCAGAAATGTAAATCGGGCCATAGTAAATTTTTCAGAAGGAAGCTATAAAAGTCTGTGGTTTTAAAAAAAACCTTTTATTATTTAACTGGTGGATTCTGCTCGTGGTTTAGATGTGTGTAGGGAGGATGGGACAGGGCAGAAGAGATATGGTCATCTCCAGCGGCAGATGGAGGGAAAGACCAGAAAAGTAGTAGCTGCAAAGAGGTTTTGCACTTTGGGTGAAGCCCACCATGAAGGGTGAAAAAGTGTCATCAGGCAACAGGTTTAAGGCACCATCTGAAAAGGCACGTGTAAAACTGGATGTCATCACTGAAATGGCTTGCTGCTTTCACACCTTGCGTTGGGCTTCTCAGAGGCATCTGGTTGGCCACAGAGAGACAAAGAACAATGAACTGTACAGGACAGCTATGAAAAGATTTGACTTGGAGATGTGCATTTTAAAGCAATTCATTCGAATCTCTGGATCAAATCAGCTTTTCAGCTTGGACAGACAATTCAAAGCAAATTACACCATCAGACATGTAAAACCTTCAGAAGGGTTTTTGCCCATGCAGGGAATTGATTTTAAAATTGCTTGGGAAATCAAATCAGTCCAATCGTTCGGTCTGATCAGTGTTCCACACTGAATCAATGGCTTGAAACAGATGAGACTCAGCATGTAGCTCTACCCCAAGTTTGGGATCCAGCCTATCGGGTGCTGGAAAAGTTTCTGTCCAACTCTCCCTTTTGATGTAACAATAGAGGAACGCTATTAAATGCAGAGTAAGCCTTTAACTTAACTGAATTTAAAGTAAGTTATAGTCAAAGGAAAAGAAAACCCAGCTTTTTGTAGTTCTGCCCTTTTCTGTCTTCCAGCTTTGCTGACTTTTGGCAGTGTCACTCCTAGTCTTCCTTTCAAAGGCTGGAATAACTTCATCCCTGAAATAGTTGTGCGCTCCTGATGGAAGCATTAAGGCAAGGCCAGCAGGCTCTTTTTAGGACTTTCCATACTATAATAAACCACTGCTAATCAGAAGCCCATTTCACTATATAAAGGGCTATCCTGTCATAATTACAGTGCATAGAGAGAATAACTCACCTGACATGCATATTTCCAGATTAGTGGCTTTGCTGAAGTGATATAAAACCTGTCCTCATTACTGTTATTCCAGCACAACGACAGTTGGATAACTTTAAACAGTATTGCTCAACCTTAGCCATTTTAAGATGTGTGGACTTCAGCTGGCTGGGGAATTCTGGGAGTTGAAGTCCACACATCTTAAAATGGCTAAGGTTGAGAAACACTGCTCTAGAAGATGCTCTAGAAGATGCTCTTAAGTCACCAGAATGGAAATGACCACAGTATGTCCACCAATGTTCATGAATTTCCCAGGATTGCCACTTTTTTCCAGCAAAACTTGGTGAAATCACTGGTCCCAAACATCTTCTTCAAACAGCTTCAAGCTGTTCTTCTTAGATCTTGCTTGTTCATTTGCTGTTTGCTTGTTTCTCCTCTATGGGCTTTTTCTTGGGTTTGCTCATTGCATGCCCATTTTATTTTGCATCCATGGAATCGTTATCTTCCTGGGGTGGCTGGAAGCATTATTGTTTTGCAGTGAATCAAGGTCGAAGGCAACCTGCTAGGGTAAATCAAGAATCTTGGCCAATTGTCTGCCTCCTGCCAGAGAGGCTTGTCTGTTCTCTTTGCATCCAGGATTTAGGGCCTTTTTACTCGCTTGAGCAATGGGCAAAAGGTCTATGAATGAGCTGAGCCATCTTTTTTTAAGTTCCAATGCACGCAAGACGAGGAACAAATTATGTTTTCTTCCTGATAATATCTTGTTTATATATTATTAGCCCATGGTCAGATGATGAGGAGATGGGGGATTTTTTTTTACTTTCTTAAGAAGTCACAGTCGCAGTCAGGGTGCTCGGATCCTGCTTTGCTGTTTCGTTTCTGCTTAACCAGGTGGGAACTTTACTCACCTCTTACCTAGGAGTAAGCCTCACGGCATTCAGTTGAACTCACATCCCGATAGACACTTGATAGGATTGTGCTGCGCAAATGGTAATTTATCCAAACGTTCTGTAGGCAGAAAAAGGCCTCCTGTAGATGGGTTTCGTCTTGGGCAGAAAAAAAGGAGGGTTGAAAAACCTGCTGATGCATTATTTGTGTCTGAGGTTATACTGTAATTCCCTGCAGAGAAACTGAAAACCAGTACATGCCTAGCTTGAAATATGCCGCACTGAATCTAGTGACTCGTTTCTGAGCAGGCGTGCATTGAGATGATGAGGGTTTTTTTCATTCATGTCCCTGCTTATTTCCGGCAAGCATCCTTGAAGCGATGCGTCCCATTGGCCTTGCTTGCTTTTGAATAAGCACCCAGAGAAGGATAGATGGAAGGGCAGCCCTTGCTTCGTTGGGATTTTTTTTTTCTTTTAACTCCCTCCACTTTAATCTCAACCTTATCGGAACTTGAATTGCAGCCTTTCCTAGAATGGGGCTAGAAAGGGTTCTCTATCCCTAGTATGAACATAATGAAATCAACATAAACAAACCGTATTTAGATGTCTTCTTTGGTGGGACTTATGTGAAGACTGTCCCTTTAGCACAGGGTTATCTACAGGGAGAAGGAGGGCAGGAATGTCAACAAAATCAGGATGGTGGCCACCAATATGGAATCAGAACCAACCCTTTATTTATTTATCTATATCCATATCCATATCCATATCCATATCCATATCCATATCTGTATGAGGGTCTACAGGCCAAGGAGCAGGGGAAAGAGGAACAGAAACATTTGCATGTTGTGCTGGGCAAGGCACATTAAAACCATCATGACCCTTATTTCTAATTCTGAAACGTTGGCAGACAGGACAATGCCAAGCAGGTTTTTCCATTTGTGCAAGATTTTGCACAACTTTGGGCATTATCCAGACATGATTTCAGATCCACATAGAAGCCAAAGGAGGCTTGGGAGCCAGCGCCAAGCTGGAAGGAAAGCATCCAGCCGTGCCGTCAACCGATCAGCAGGGGTCTCGATTCACTTCCTCCACGGATCGGACGCCCCATCGGGTAACGTCCCCAGAAAGATCTTTTGCATGGATCGCTGAAGTTCATACTCCAAAGCAGCTTTTCCCAGTTTGATCTTCAAATCTAATTCCCTTCAACTGCATCGAATTGGCTTCAAGGTCTTCTTCTTTGAGATGGGGGAGTTAAAGATACAAAAGATGAGAGATATGTTTCCATCTTCTTTTCATAGTTAGGATTTTTACGTGTTGCTTTTTCTGGGAGAACAGGCAGTCTTGAAACCTCCCCACTCAACCCTGCAACATCTATCAGTTTGGGGCACGCGCAGCGCTTGGTAAAATATAGTCGTCTTGTTGAAGGATTATCGGCTGTGGGGCTCTGTCCCTATATGGCTCCTGGAAGCACCTATCTGGCATCTTCCTGGCTCTCTGCCTCACCTGACCTTTTCCATTTTTAAACAACATCCACTTAACCTTAAAGAAATATCACAACCTGGTGGGGTGCACATCAAAGTGCAAGCTTGATGTCCAAAAATGTCTGCCGGGCCCAAATGATCCCCCAGGCAAAATAAAACGTAGAGTTGGTGCTAGACCACTGCTCTGTTTGGAAGTCAGCCCACCTGTTGCCCGTAAAAATGGCACAAGTAAGCCGGGATAGAAAAGAACATCCTGCAGGAGGGGACAGGCATCATTTTTATAAAACTCTGTGTTGTGACTGGGCTGACCTGTCTGGGTTTGGAAGCTAGACAGAGTCTGGCCTGGTTGTTACTTGGATGAGAGATTCTGGAAAATAGCAGGGCTGTGAAAAAGGACAGTGGCAAACCAAAAAAATGACGTAAACATGTCCATGAGATCAGCAAAAATCAAGCTTGATTTTATATTTTTATTTGGGGAACTGGCCAGCTTCATCCGGCAGACATCTGAGGCCATGCCCATAACGCAGGGTTCCTCAACCTTGGCACCTTTAAGATGGGTGGACTTCAACTCCCAGAATTCCCCAGCCAGCCTTGCTGGCTGGGGAATTCTGGGAGTTGAAGTCCACCCGTCTTAAAGGTGCCAAGGTTGAAGAACCCTGCCATAACATGTTCTCAACTTTCCAAAGGGACTCACGGGTTTGAAGGGCAGAGAACCCCTGCTTTATGAGAAGGCCTCCGGTATTTGATGGACAACCTGATTTCAAAGTCAATAAGGAGAGGGAACAGGGAATGGAGTTGTTCCCTTGGCATCCAGAGAGCACACTAGGCAATAAGGCATGCAGGCTATCTGGCCACCCCCTGTAAGATGTATTTCTGGTTGTGTTATTCCTGTTTTGCCACCAAGATGGTCCAAACAGTACTGTACAGGAGTAGGTCATCATTTGGAATCTGATGGCCAAGAGAGCCACTGTGGTGTAATGGGGACAGTTCTGGGCTAGAAAGGAGACCGTGAGTTCTAGTCCTCCCTTAGGTACAGAAGGCAACTGGGTGACTTTGGGCCAATCACTTCCCATCAGCCCCTACCCATCTCACAGGGTTGTGGTGGTGGGGAAGATGGGAGGAGGGAGCATTATATCCGCCATCTTGAATTGTGCAAAATAAAGGCAGGATCGAAATCAATCAATCAATGAGAGTCATAAGACAGAAAGGCAAACTGGAGAGAGTAGCATTTGCCATTCCCGTTGACCAAATCATGCTGTTGACCCTTATCTTTTTTCTTGGCAAGAGCCCCTGATGCCAAACCAACCGTTGGGCTGCAACACCCCCCACCCTGCCCCTGCTTTTTCGAAGAATGCCAATGGACTCTGCTGGGCCCCGTTGCATTCTTGGAAAGAAAGGCAAGGCTACTAGCCAGCTCTCCTTTGGCAGCATCTGTACTTCTCATGTCTTTATTTATTTATTTATTTACTTTACCTTAAAATCATCTTAAAAAGCAAAACAAAGCAAAATTGTGATGGAGTACAGAGCCCTCTAGGTATTTGGATGGATTCATGGTACATTTGCTTTCCTGGACATGAATGAGACGGTGCAACATGGTATCCAGCATTCTCTTTGCCAACAAGCATTTTCTCCTTTATGACGATGATTAGTGTCTCTCGGTTGACATCATCCAGCCCACCAGAAATGTATGAAATGACAGCGGTGTTTGCTGCTGGCACACTCAGTGATCCCCTTTGGCACCGTCTACAGTGGCTCAGCTCAAGTGGCTGTTTGCAAGTGTGTGAGGGGGAAAACGCCTAGTTGCCTTCCTCTGGGCTCCTACCTCTTCATCAGTGTCTTTCCTCCTCTTTTCTTAATGACGTTACGTTGTTTAAAATTGCCGCATGAGCCCAAAGAAAACTGGTCGATTCCCTGGGGACAAAATCGGATTAACAAAAGAACCCAAGTTGGCTCAGGATTATGGGAAATGAAGTTCAACGCATCTGGATACTGTCTCCTCTTAATCTGGATATATAGAATAGTAACTTGATCTCACTCAGTGAGTGCCCTTGCGCACAAAAGCTGAGAACGCTGCCAGTTATCCTAATGGGGACTTATGGCCAGCTGATTTCAGGATCGACGTGGCCAAAAAAAAAAAATTGCTTTGCTTAATGAGATCAAAGGCATATCGTGTGCAGATTCTTTTTTCGACAGTGGCTAGCTGGGTACTACTCTCTTTCTTAGAAACCCAAATTTAGGGCCCTGTTGGAGAGAGACCATTCTCTGCTGTTCGTCTTAGGGCAAAGCTGGATTTTCTGCCCTGTAGTTGTCCAAGATCACACCTCCAAACGCCAATAGAAAACTTGCTCCGTGACGTGCTGCTTTCGGCAAAAAACAAATTGGTAAAATAGATGTGTTTAGCCCATTGTTTGGATTTTTTAAAAAAAGTTGGGGATGAGCATTTAAAGTGTGGCTTGTATCTCTGACCATTCTTTGCCACAGTAGCCCCTGTGAGTCCTGATTTATGGGAGCTTTTGTAAACAGGACCAAGAGAGTAGGCCTGAAGCATACTAGCTGGGCTTCCTAGGGCACTGGTCGCAGTGGGCATGCCAAGATAAACACCCACTCCCTCTTTCCGTCTCCCGTCTGTGCTAGGGGTAAAATACCTGCTGACTTCTAGGCATTTTGGACTCCAGATCCAGCATCCCTCGCCATCCCCGTGGTCAAGGAGGAGTTGAATTCCAGAATGTCTGGAAGGCATCACGTTGCGTGGCCTGCTCTTTTCCTAATTTTAGCCAGGGGGGAAAAACCATGTGGTTCTACCAGTCTTACAAACAATTGTATCAGATGGATTACACAACACACTAACCTCAAACTCTGGTTTCCAAAGCACAATGCCTGAGTTGTCATATGATAGGTCCAAAGAAGTAAACCACATTATGGCTTAATGTGATGGCCTGGTCCAAACCACTTGCTGAACCTCACACAGCCCAGGAGCATCCGCAGGGAGATGTCAAAATAATCAACATGACATCTGCAATTGCACAATAGAAACTACCATCTTTACTTTGTTGACCCCACCACATATGCTGTATGAACTCAATCTGTTGTTTACCTAGCTCAGCAACAGCCATGCAGGTAATCCTTGTTTAGCAACAACAATTGGACCAGCAACTCAGTCATTAAGAAAAGTGGTCATTAAGTGAAACATCATTTTACCATCTTATTTCAGCTTTCCTTTGCTTTACAGACCTGCAAAGGTCGTAAATGCGAGGATTGGTTGCAAAGTTGCTTTTTCATCACTACCGTCATAACTGCAAATGGTCATTAAATGAGGGAGTCACTAAATTAGGACTGTGCTAACTCAGACATTGGGCTCGGGGTGTTTAATGTCTTTTCTATTAATCTCAATAAGGAGAATTACTAGCATAAGTTCCTGTGTTTGCTTATCTACCACTGACCCAACCCTGGAATACTCCATTTTGCCCTTCCTACTATGGGACTACTGGTGGCAGAACATCCACTCTTGATGAATGCATGAAGATCTTTGAAGGGCAAGATCTAACAGAGCACTCTGTTTTCGGGCTGAGCAATGCTTTTGATTTTGATGGCTGGCTGGGGAATTCTGGGAGTTGAAGTCCACACCTCTTAAAGTTACCAAGGTTGAGAGAAACACTGGATTAGATTCAGAAATGGCACTTCTGATTGTGCAAGATCACAAATACCACCATAGTTGTGAGTCTTAAAGTAGATGTGTCTGTCCCCAAGCATGGCAGCTGAAGCAGAACTCTCCCTGCTGAAGCTGTGCAATTTCAGAACAAGATGCAGCTGCTTTAATGCACTGCAGACAAGAGCTGCAATTGCACCCCCGTGCTTCGTTCGGAGTCAGATGCAAAGGATTGCACAAACCTCTTCACCCTTTTCTCTTTCATCTACCGCAGAGCTGTATCCTTAAACAGTCTGGACGAATTCATCAGGCCCTTGCAGTGGGGGAATTATTTCATCAGGCTCTTAGTGGTTGATTTTATTCTTGTGGCTTTTTATAATCGGCTTTTTCTAATACATTTTCGCCTGCGTGATAAAATATCATTTTAATGGGGGGGTTTCCTCCCAAATGTTTGGGGTACTTTTCTGTTCTTTTTTCTCCTCATGTTCTGAGGTAGACAAAGGGGGCTGTGTTAGAAAATATTCACAAGCAATGAAATAAAATAAACATGGCTATGCTCTAATTTGTAAATGCCTCACCTTGAGGGGGGGAAAAAAAATTAAGAATTTTCTTTGGCAATTCTAGGAAAGAGAGCTGCTCGGAGCCCCGTTTGCCTTTTTCTGTTTAAAAAAAAAATCACAGAGGAGAGAGGTGTACTTCCAGCATTTTGCATAACTTGCCCGTCTTTGTTTCATGACACTTTGCAAGCTGCTAGTAATTAACGCGTTTATACTGTTGCTTTTATAGTCACAATGGGCAGCCATCTGCCAACCCTTGCAAGCTCCCACACATAAAATCTGGCCTCTCCAAAAACTTTTGGGAGTGCATTAGAGAGGGGGAAAAAAGGGGGAAATGTGCCCTAAGCACCGAGCTTTTTATTTGAATCCGCTCCGTATGGAATATTATTTATGGCCGCGTGAAACATAATGAAGGAACGTCGGCCCTTCCTTTGCTCCATTCAAGCGGCTGAGTAGCTCATGGCGCCTGCCTGCCGTTTATTTCAAGATATTCATCTTCTGGAATTCTCACAGCCAGCGTCGCCTAGGTGGAGGGAGGGTGGGATGGAGCAAATGTGCTGGCACGATCCAGCGAGAACATGAGTGAATGAATCAGCGCAAGCTCACAGGGAGCGGCGCTGGACTGGAGCGAGAAGGCAGAGCCGAGGGGATCTAGGTGGTCACCAGCAGGAAAGCACGGGTGGGCAGTTGAGCCAGAACCGGATCTGAAACGGGTGCTGTAGGAAAAGAATGTTTTCAGGGAATATGGGAAACGAAAATTATACAGTCGGATGGGAGGCTGTAACCGTGCAGCAGTTCTTCCAGCTGAAGGGTTCCCTGTGTTCTTGAGATAAGAAGCAATGTTTTTTGCCTCTGAGGAAAATAATTGTTGAAACGTGTTGGCACATTAAGAGTTTTTTCCCAAGAATCCATTTGAGATCTCACTCCTCATTTTTGCTTAAAAAATTGTTTTAAAACACCCAAGGGCCAAACAAGAGGTAATTTTCTTCAGATCCATAGCTGGATTTCCAAATGTCTCCAAATAACTAGTTAAATCTCGTTTTCTTCCTACCGTGGAAGAGAAAGAAGAAAGGGAAAAGACGGATGAAGGTTTAAGCCTGGGCCTATGTTTGGGAAGAGACTATAGTAGAATGGTAGAACATGTAGAAAATCCTTGATTCGGTTCCTAGCATCTCCAATGGCGGACAAGAAAAACAAAGTTATCTTGGTTTGGTTTATTTATTTCCTAGCTTACTTAAGATATTTCTTTTACATGGGAATATTGGACAATTCCTTGTATCGAGTCAGAGAATTGGTTTGTTGAATTTAATGTCTACCTGGAAGGGCAAAATCCAAAAAATATCTGCATGCAAAACAGATACTCCACCACTAAGCTCCTGGGCTTGAATCAAAATCACCCAAAGTGGTGAACAGTGTTAAAACTCCCAACAAGATTTGTAAAACCATCCCAGATCTTGGCTTGATTTGGAAAACTGCAATGACAATGGTGGAGAACACCACAGGATTAGAGAAGAATCAAGATCAAGAAAAGCTGAAACCAACCTCAACAGCTTTTTACAGTTCCTTTGAGTGATTCAACACTTAGCCTAGGCCAGTGTTTCTCAACCTGAGCAACTTTAAGATGGCTGGGGAATTCTGGGAGTTGAAGTCCACACATCTTAAAGTTGTTGAGGTTGAGAAACACTGGCCTAGGTGGAAAGGATTCTAAGGTCAACCCTTGATAGAGCTCTGTTATGTGTTTGGATACATGGTTGGTGTGCCTCATACCTTCAGTGAGAGAGGTTCCACAAGGCAATGTAGCCACTGATCAATACTCATTTGTGACAAGCCTATGAACAGGGACTGTGACATCATCTGTACTGATGTTGAACTGCACATGCAAAAGCTAACATTGGGAACATGAGGTTCTCTATAACAATATTTGAGGTTCTCCAAGATTGCTGCTAATGCAGCATTAACATCTACAGGGAGGTTGCAAGTGGGGCTATCTAGAAGCCCCAGTTGGTACACAATGTGGTGGCCCATCTACAGACAGGTGAGAGCTGTTATAGCTCTATAACACCAGTTTTACAGGCGCTATATTGGATTCTAATACATTTCTGGGTCCAGTTCAACATGACCAGCTCTACATAACTTGTTCCCAGATGTCTTCAGGGGTGTCTCCTTCAAGGAGATCTGACCAACCCAGTATGATCATCCCAGGAAGACTTGGTTAAGTTTCCCCCCTCCCCATGAGTTGGCTGAGGGGGCATCTGGAGACACCCTAATGTGACTCAGGAAATCTGTAAAAATAGTATTGAAATGTATGGTTGCAGTGATTGCCCATGTAATAGGGCATCATTGGATGGCTATTTAAAACATTCTTTTTAATAGCTTTACTATTTGTGTGCATGTATTTATAATTTATGTAAACTTCCAGGAGTCATTTCTGGAATATATTGAGATTCCAAATAAATAAGTAAATGGCCAAACGTGTTGGCAAACCCACTGTACATCTGGGTAAGCTGTGATTTTAAAAATGCAGTTTACCCACTTCCATTCAATCCAAAGATTCCCTTAGGAAGGAAAAGAACTTCCATGGGGCTTTCTCAGACATTTTTCAGAATTTGTCTGGATAAATTTGAAGGAACCAGCCACCCATTATCCCCATCCACAAATGTGTTTCCAAAGTTTGAAAAACCCTTTGGTGTCCACCCATAGTTGAAATTAAGGAGGAGGCCCTGATCTCACCATCTGCTCAGTTAAAGTAGGTGAACACAGTGGCATCCACAGGGGCGTTAAACCTGCGTGGGTTTGCATTACATGATGCTCCATGCACCATCTTGCTGATTTTGGCCCACCCATCCTACAGATGCCAGCACCTCTGCTGGGCTTTGACCATAATAAAGATTTGATTGATTGATTGATTGATTGATTGATTGATTGATTGATTGATTGATTGATGTCAGCCCCTCTGGAACTCTCCTGCAGGTTTGGGAGGAAATGGCCGTATTAGTCAAGCTGTTTCCCTTTCTTGCCAAGGAAGCACCGTTGTCCAGAAGAAGTGATCACTCGCGTTCCACATTCATTTTTTCTTTTGCAGTTTCTCAGAGGCAATAAATAAATAAATAAATAATACATCCACCCCAGGGATAACGTGACCTACAGTAAGCAAGCTTTCAACCGTGTGTTTATCGGCTTGGTTCCTCGAGCCTCTCTCAGTACAAACAGACCACCCAGACCTGGCGGGGACTCCAGACTTCCTCCATGTCGTTCCCTTGGTGTGTGCCAAAGCAGATGGGCTGGCGAGCTTTAGGACTTGCTGCTGCGTTGTCTGTTTGCTACACAACCCCGGAGAACAACTAAACAGTTTTGTTTCTGGTTTATAACTGGGCTGGTAGAAAACTGGGGGGGAGAAGTTAAGCTATTGCAGCAGGTCAGTTCCTCTTGATCCTTTTTCAGCCTAACCTACCTCGCAGAGTTGCCGTTAGGAAATATGAGAGGAGAAAGCATCGTGGATTTTGCCTTTTGCTCCCGAACAGCAAGATATAAAACAAACTAATCCCAGGTTTTTCGCTTCGGGAGAAAAAAAATCCTCAGGAAATGAAAACCCCAGTGAAGACTGCCCACTCACACAATGCTGGTTGAGTTTTAGGGAGAAGACCTCAAAAACACAGATCCTCCTTGTGATTAAACCTTAAATCATTTAAAAGCTGCATTCACACAGCACGCTTCACCTGCTCGCCGAATTCACCCATTTACTGGCGCTGTGCTTTACGCTGACCCATAAACTAAGCCGCCCCCCCCCCAAAAAACCCCCTAGAACAAAAACCTAAGCTAAGATCAAACCTAAGCCCAACTAAGCTATGTTATGAATGCAAACCCTCGGTTTTTAACTCGACTGGTTATTTAAACCGGCCACCCTCACTGCATTGAAGACTTAGTGCTGTTATTCCTGCCCTCTGAAACTGATGCCTTTTGCTGTAAAACAGAGTTTCTCAACCTTGGCAGCTTTCAGACGGGTGGATTTCAACTCCCAGAATTCCCCAGCCAGCAAGGCTGGCTGGGGAATTCTGGGAGTTGAAGTCCACCCGTCTGAAAGCTGCCAAGGTTGAGAAACACTGCTGTAAAAGATATCCAAAATAATACGTTGCCCTGTTCTCTCTCCCCTTCTCTCTTTCCAAAATTAGGTACCTCTGAACTGAGCCCGTTTCCTGACCCACGGCAGTTTGATCGGTCCTTCTCTGCTTTACCAGGCCTCACCGAGAGCAGGTTTCCAGACCCGAGAATGCATTATCCTGGTGCCATGTCTGCGGCCTTCCCTTACACAGCGACGCCATCCGCCACGGGGATCGGTGGCCTGAGTATGACCAGCATGCCAACCGCCACCCGGTTCCACCACACCTACCTTCCCCCACCGTACCCCAGCTCCACCCAAAACCAGAGTGGACCCTTCCAGACCAATGCCTCCCCCTACCACTTGTACTATGGTGCATCCTCCGGGTCGTACCAGTTCTCCATGGTGGCAGGAGAGCGCTCGCCAACCCGGATGCTACCCTCTTGCCCGAGTGCCACGGCAGGAAACAACTTGATTAACCCCAGCCTCACCAGTCAGGCTGACGGTGTGGAAGCAGACGGTAGCCATAGTAACTCACCTACAACCATGACAACCACCGTGAGGATGGATGAAGCTGTCTGGAGACCCTATTGAAAAAGGACTAGAAAGCCAGCCATGTTCTACGCAAGTTGGTGGTTAAAAGGAGAAAAGAACCGAAACAAGCTGCAATTGGTGATCCTCCCCACTCTGTCCCCAGCTGGCATCCCAAAGTGAGATTGTTCTTGTCCAGAACATAGATAATAAGAAATGAAACAAGCACAGGAAGGTTAGCAATAGCTTGGATTTGGATACATTTCAAAACAAACCTTCAGAGCTCCTTAAGGCTCCTTCAACAAATGGTCTATTGCAGCCTTTCCCCACCTTGGGGTATCCAGATCGATGGGGACTACTTGGAGTTGTTACCTGCATACACCTTGAAGGCTCTCAGCCATAAAAGGCGGTCTGTTGTGTCCAGAATAGACATAAGAATGGGTAGAAAGGAAACACTCTACTCTCTTGTAGCAACATGGCCAAATGTAGAAAGCTCTGGTTCAGCCTTCTCCAACTTAGTGTCTTCCAGACAGGTCAGATTATAACTTCCAACATCCGCAGCCAGCATTGCCACGCCAGCTTGGAGATTATGGGAGATGTAATCCAACACATCTGAGGACACCGAGTTTGGGAAGGTTGCTCTTAGCAATCATCTCAAAGGCCATGCAAGGTTTCAAATGAATGAATGGATGGATGCATGATGGATCAAAGGTTCTTGATATTAGTCCCCTAAATAATGGAGCTGATGACAGAGGACTATGAATCCAGGTCAGACTGAAGTCAGGATCAGAATGCTACCCTGTTTTGCACTGCACATACTTTCTACTCTCTAGGACAGTGTTTCTCAACCTTGGCAGCTTTAGGCTGTATGAACTTCAACTCCCAGAATTCCCCAGCCAGCATGCTGGCTGGGGAATTCTGGGAGTTGAAGTCCATAAGCTTAAAGTTGCCAAGGTTGAGAAACACTGCTCTAGGAGCAGCCTTCTCAGGAGGTAAGATCAGAAAAATCATGCCAGGAGACAAAGTTTGGTGGCAGAATGGGAATCCAACAGATCTTATCCACATGAAACATGAAATTATTCTCCTATTCCAGCTCCCACAAAAGGAATACAATTGTGATTTCCTTCTCTGGGATTTGGGTCAGAAAATCTCTTACTGAATTTCAGCTGGAGCTAAATTAGGGTGCGATCATGCTTTGGATGTCCTGCTTTGGCCTCTTAAAATGTTAAGGTGGCCCTTCTGACCATCATTCTGATATCCCCCAGATACAGATAGCCAGATGAGAAGTCACAGGCAGAGAAAGGTACCATCTCCTTGGCATGACCCAGCTGCACTAAAAGAAGCTGGAGTGATGGTGGTCATCTGTTCCAGATCCATTCTTTCCATCTTCTTCTATCCATCCTTAAGAGGAGTATGGAGCTGTGACCAATTGAAAGGCACTCCTCCAATCAGGGTCATAAATCTGCTTCTTGCTGAGAAAGTAAATCTCATCCAACTGCAATGAGTTTTTGGGGGACTCAAAATGTCAGCCTCTTCCACAAAAGACTTCTCCTGGGTGGAGAAGAACTGCCCAGCAGGGAGAAGGCTGGCTAGAATCCTTCCCTGTCCTATCAAGAACTGCTCTTAAGGGGGAGGGGGGAATCCTCTGCTGACTCAATGATTGTGTTCACACAACCAGCTGAACCAGGTCAGTTACAAACCTAGCAGCTGCAAGTTGCACAATTCAGAGAACTGGAAAATTTTAATTTTGGTTTGAGGGGGGTTGTTTGTTTTTTTTGAAGGGTTGTAGGCACAGCTTCGCATGCTGTGTGAACGCAACCCATGATTTCAATTGTTCAGTGAATGTGTAAATCCAGAAAATAGTTGATTCAGTAATCCAAGTAAGCGTGCCTGCATGATTCCTTGGGCTGCTCCTTCTAGTCTGTAAAGGCTGTAGATGTTTTGATCTGTTCCTCATGGTTAGGAATCAGAACTGGCCCAAGTCTTTTGATCAGGCAGAAAAGATGTCCATCAATTCAGTTTTGTGAGCACTGGGCCCTTTCAAACCAGTGGCGCATGAATGACTAACAGTTTAGGAGCAGACCATATGTTTTGATTGTTCCAAGTCCAGTCTTTTGTCTTCTCCACGTAGGGTGATCTAGATGGATAGCCCAGGTAGCTGTGAGAAAGTTACCTTTTTATATGCTCTTTTTGCCAAAGCACTGGATCAAAGGGTCATAAAGTTGGAAGGGTGTAGTCCAGCCCCCTGCTTAGTGCAGAATCCATTAGACCAGTGTTTCTCAACCATGGCAACTTGAAGATGCATGGCTGGCTGGGGAATTCTGGGAGTTGAAGTCCACACATCTTCAAGTGGCCAAGGTTGAGAAACACTGCATTAGACCATCTGTGACAGATAACCACCCAGCCTCTGTTTGAAAGCCTCTAGCAAAGGAGAGCTCACCACTTCAGGTTCTCCTGAACATTCTTCATTTTAACAGCTTAGCAACTGCCTTTGCACCATTTGCTAAGCTGCGTTAGTGTTCATCTTGATTAGGGGTTTTGTGGTTGTGAATCCAGGTCATCTTGTGAATCTATGGTTTCAGTGTATAGTGTGATCCAAGAAAATGTTTTGATTCAGGAACCAAGTTGAGCACGTTGGATGAGTCACGAGAGATCACTGTCAGAGTAGGCAGAAGCTTATATACAAAAGTCTGAGTTGATACAAAACAGCTTTGTCTACAAGGGAGCACAGCTGAACAAGGAGAAGACTTCTGGTTGGGTTGCAGCTCTTTTTGTACCTATTCAAGCAATAACAGCCTTCTAGGTTTTGAATGTGGAAGGAAGGCTTGGTGCTAACCAAGAGCCCCACTCTCCACATCCCTACCCCTAGTCCAGAGAGTACGAGCAATGGTGACTGGTGTCCACCAGTCCTGGTGAGATGGAGACAGTGCTAAGAAGGGCTCTCATTTTCCGGACACTCTTCTCTCTCTCAAAGCCATCAGAATACTCTGGTGCCGCACCCGAAAGGAAAGGATGACACTTGCTAACCTTGCCAGGATACACCCTCCTCACCCAGAGGAAAAAAGTCCCATTTGGCAGCCTTCTGAGATGCCCACGCTGTGGCACGGACCCACTTCACCACCTCCGCGAATTAGGACCAGAGTCTGACAGCACACTCAAACTAAAACCCCGAGTTCAGGGTCTTGTTTGGAGACCAGGCCAGGCAAAACATCGCCTGCCAAAGGCTACTTCTTGGCCCCCCAGCCATGTCCATTGTGGTACAAATGCTCTGCTGGGTTGGCTTTTAAAAGAGGCCACGGCTCCTTGCAGGGTGTGCAGAGAGGAGTCCAAATCTCCTCTTTCTTTCGGGACAGGGAAGCTAGAGCAAAGTCTGTAACTCATCCCGTATCCTCATCTTGCCCAGCTCAAAGGAAATATCACACACACGCACACACACAGAGTGCACACAGTACTGAGGTGGGAGAGGAAGACAGGAAATACTTGGTGGTTGTTGTTTTTTTTTAATCTTAGTGCACCACCCAAAATTAATCTCTAGCTTTGGTAATAATTTAAATAAACCTGCTGCGTTCTTCCTTTTGTTGTTTTCTGTCTCATGAGGAACCGGTGTGTTTTGCCTAAGGTTGGAGTCAAAATCTGAGTAACAACTGGATTGTAGTCTTTTTTTTAAAGAAGGTGGGGGGAATCAGGTATTACATATTTGTCCCTACATGTAACCTTAAACCTGCATGACACCAAATAACGTTTATTAAGCAGAGCTTAATCTAGATTTTTGCAACCTGGAGCCCTCCCAAGGTGTTAGTTTGCAAACCCTCATAATTCCTAGCCAGAATCCCTTTGGGTGCAAATCATGAGGACTGAGTCCAACAGATCTAGAAGGTGCCCGGCGGTCCAGATTATCCCATGGGATCTGTAGATAGCAGACCTGTGACAAAAATGGGCGAGTATGTCACACCTCCAACCCCTGTTTCATCTTTGTCTTCCTGTGTTGGATGCAAATACATTAGACACGGAGTTTGGTTTGTGACTGTAGCATCATATCTGCCTTGTTGTTCCCATGGATTGACATCCATTGAAAGCTGCACTTTCTCCACTTTTCCCTCTTAGCAGGGGGTCCACAGGGGGTCAAAAGAGTCAAGATGGTGGCCACATCCATGCCATCAGAGCCCCCCCCCTTTTTTTATGTGCATCACAACCCACATTCAAAAAGAGAAGGGCTTTGATGGTGTGATTGTGAATGCCACCTTGACTTTTTTGACCCTCTCCCTGTAGGCACTCCTGCCTTTTACAGACTGTGATCATGCTGTTTTTATGATGACCACCCTCTGCTTCAGGTTCCCTTTTGTGACATCTTGCAGATGATGGACATCATTAAGAATCTTGGAAGTTTGTTCACCCTTGGGTCCTCATAAATATTTAGCCTTGAAAGAAGTGTGACTGGATCTTTAAAAATCATTTTGGGTCATTCACCCACGTCCAAATCTGAGAGCTTGTTTGGAACACGCAGGAAACTGAAACGACTCTCCTAGATTTAGTCCTCTGCTTTGCTTTAGCTGAGATTCATGGCTTATCTAAGACTGATGGGTACATTCTGCCTTTAGAACACCCATCCTTTCCCATTAGCATAATCTGGAAGTGGAAAACCAGGTTAGTGGTTGGTTTCAAACTCTGATTTGGGCAAACTGGAAATGGTGGCCAGTCTACACTCAGGGACTCATTTAGCTTTGTATAAGCCCCAGATCTTGGTTAAAGCACAGTGCGGAGTGGGGGCCAGAAACACGGTGGTGGCCATGTTCTCAAATGAGCAGAGTGGCTTAGTGCATTGTCCAGAGATGCATTTCTGGGACGTTGAAAGAAAGAAAGACATTTGAAAGAGGCTGTCTACCTATGGCCATTCCTTGCTAGTTGTAGGAGTGCCATGGAAACGCTCCAGGAGGACCATTGTCCTTCACGTGCGCTTGCAAACGGCGGCCAAAGGTTCGCCTCCACCCGCCCCATCCACAGATGTGAAAAACACACACGTCTCTTTTATGCAACTGGTCCAATATTTGGCCCAGGTTTCTTTGTTGATGTTGTTGTTGTTGTTGCTTTGCACTATTGTATGCTTTTTTAAAAAAATGCACAATAGCTTGTACAGAAGATTCTTTCTTTGGCTCATGGAGTATTTAACTGAAAAAAAAAATCTACTTCGGGTCTTTATTTGTTATAATAATATAAATCTTTTTAAAAAATGTTGTTGTTGAAGGATCCCAGTTCCTAAATCTACTTAGAATTTGTGTGTGGAAGTAGTTTTTGTTTTGTTTTCTGATTTTAAACAGAATGGTAATTGATTAGGGAAAAAAGCCTTGCAGTATGTAGATAAATTGTGTTTAACACAGAGGAGCATTTGTTTTCCATCCCTCCCTCCCTCCCTCCTTCCTTCCTTCCTTCCTATTGTTGTAATGGAGCTGATTTCAATTATTAATATTTTTAAAATATGTTAATAATATTTAAAAGGTGAGAGTCTGCACCATGGTTCAGTCCTACTTGGTGATACCTTTATTTTGAAATGTAATTCTCCTCTTCCCACATTCTGTCTTTCACACATGTAGCATTTGCAACCTGCAGGGGGGGGGGGGAGACCCAGACCCAGACCCAGACCCCAATGAAAACGTCAACAGTCCTAACCCAAGGTTTGGTGATGAGATGCAAAGCACTTCTGAATGTTGGAATAAGTGAATATTGCCTTCTCTTGCCCCTTCAGGTTGTTCCCTATGGAAGCTTCATGCCTCCTACAAATAGCCCCAGACATATCGGCTTCCAAAAGCCACAGCAGGAAAACAGCATCTCGTCCTTGGCTGGTGGTAAATGGGGAGCTCAGTCTGTAAGGAAGCCATAGCAGAGCAGTCAGCCTGGTTTCTCTTTCCTAGAAGAAAAACTAAAAGGTCCCCGTTTTTGAAGCAAGTATACATGATTGCTAACTGTTACATGTAATCATTTGAATGCCTTACCATGTGGAATAAATAAAGGTATGGTTATTGACTGAGTCAGTTGCTTCTTCCCTGGCACTGAATCCCATCCGGTGAAACTCCCTCTGTTCTTCACCTGGATATTTACACTGTATGGATCACGGCTTAGTTCCTCCATCCTCTTCCGTATAGCCAGTTTGCATGATTCCAGCTTCCACATGTCCGTTGCACTGAAGCCAGGCCTTTTGGGGAGGGGGGATGAATTTTTGCTTCAACGATTGACCTATCAAGCGTATGAAATATACCAGACCAATTGTGCATTTTCTTTGTCGGTGGCACTGCCAGCAACTTCAATCTCAGCTCCTTAACTGAAAGAAAACGTTGAGGTTGACTTGGCAAGTAGGAATGGTGGATGGTACCCTCAAGGCCCATCTCTTCCCCTCCAATCGTTTCAAGGCTGCAGTAAAAGGAACCCAAAGAAAATTATGCGCCAGAAGCAGCTGCTTATATTTTAAGGCACAGTACTGTAGATTGCTTGCATGCGCCCTTCAGTTGTGCAAGACACATGAGAAAGTGCAATTTAAAGAAGGTGCCTTATTGGAGGAGAGATATTCAAAGTTCTAGGTTTGAGGTGGTGGAAAAGCAGAGAACCGAATATACCACTTTTCAGGAAGATTTTTATGGCATGTATATATTTACCACCTGTCAGTTTTTAACCATTGGATTTTTGCAGACACAGATGTGAATATTGCATTTTACACTTTGAGATGCACAGCTCCTTACTCCACGATCATGCACCGAGATTCTTGGTTGGATCAGGACCTTTGTATGATCTGTTCTTTGTAAGCAATTTAGGCAAAAGTGAAAGAGCAGAGGAGAGAAGGAAAGAAAGAAATTAATCATAACCCCATTAACTTTATCATTGTTGCCTGTTGCACTCAGGGTTTTCCAAGCAAGTAGGTTACTGTGGCACAGGATTTCTTTGTTAACCACAAATAATTGCATCACCTTCATATCATCCCTCAAGCCATGACTAAGAGGGGCTTCTGTTATGCTTCTCCCAGTAATTGAAAAAAGTCCAGTCCCCCACCACCACCCTATTTGCAATCCATGTACAGACTCCTTCAAAGTTTGGATGACTTCCAAATGCTTTTTCCTCCTTGGAGGTCAAACTCCTTGCTAAGTAAAGTGCAACAAATTCATACTTCCCCTGACCTTCCAACTATTACTCCTCTCTTTCCCTGTCCCATTCATTGTGATGTCTTTCAAAGATGTGTCAACTTCCAAAGTCTCTTCCCACTCAGGTGGCTCTGGTTTCAAAAGATCGTTGCTGTCCTTCCAAGAAAAAGGGGAGGAAGAAGAGAAAGAAACCATAGCTTCCAGGGCATTTCCACACCATCATGGTTTCCTTCCCCAGTATCTCCAACACCATCTGAAGCCAACCCACAACAGCCTTCCTTCTGCTGAACCCAAAATGGGGAAAACACAAAGAGGTCACCCTGAGCCAAATGTCATTCCCTTGTGCTAATCAATAGGAGAGGGCAAAAATATCATTTAATCTCCTGGAAACATCCACACCACCTTGCCATCATGCCTTGCCGCATCCAAAATCTCCCCTTGAGCCGTGATGGTGACATGACAAAATACTGGCAGTTTTGCATCCAGCCATTGCAGCCACTGGAAGGGGAGAAAGGCAAGCAGGCAGGTGGGAGCTTCTACCATGAGTAAGGAAAAAGCCGAAGAGCCAGGAGGGGAGGTGGATCAAGAATTCATGCCCGTGAAATGCAGACTACCCCCAAGATCCTCAAAGTAGTAGCATTGCCACACAAGCACCACCTTTGAGCTGGTTTCCAATCAATTGCAGCCAGGAGAAGAAGCATCCACTGTCATGTGTTCTCCTGAACTTGAAGGTGGTTCTGAACCATCGCCACCCCTTAATGTGGATGGGAGATTCCTTTTGTTTCTTTCTGTGTGCTAGCTGTACACACTGTGTCCTCATAAGCTTTCCCATTTTTTCCAAAGGATGTTTTTGGAAGGAGCTAGTTGTGTAGGTAAATATTCTCACCTCGCTGAGACAGCCCATGGAACCATCTGTAGAGGCGAGGTAATGCAATCCAACCCATGGGTTGGTCGATTGTGACCAGTCAAGAGCCAAGCTGCACTGCCCATTGGTGTGGGTGAAACATACCAAAAACCATTTTAGGGTGTTGGCAATGATTCAGAAAGATAACTCCCATTGCTTTTTTTAACCCATTACTGAAATGGCTGGGTAGGGCTTAAAGACATTTGTGAGCAAATGGCCATTGTCCCACCAACCAAACATCACCTGAAGAATCACCCAAGAGGAGTAGGCTGCACATAGAAAACAGGTGGAGCTTCCATTGACCGTCATGGCCACCATCTTGATTTTTTTGACCACACCCTGGGGATACTCACCCCCCCCAACTCAGAAAAAAACAAAACATTCCTGAGTAAGAGTTCGAAGATTCATCATGCTGCATCTCGAAGAAGAAGAACTACAGCATGATGTGTTGCAATGCAAAAATACTTAGCGGCAGAGGCTGACACATAAGGATGGAAGAGAAACAAGGCAAGACTCATCTGAAAATTGTCAAAAAAAGTCCTAATGTCCAGAGAGAAAGAGAGGCATCTCTCTCAAGGGCTTGATAACTGAAGCCAGGGCAAAGATGCAAGATGCAGTTTTGCTGTGTGACCTGACTGCGAAAAAGGCCAATGAAATTTTAGGCTGCATTAATGGAAATATAGTATTAGTCAGAAGGGAAGCGTCCAAAAATTCATATTGAACCCTACCCCCACCCCTATCACATATGGGATGTTCTCTTTCACCTTCCCCAAAATAGTGCAGCCCTTGGCCCTAAAAAGATGTGCACCCTTGTATTCAGGATTGTAATCATTTATTTTAAGAGTTGTTTTAGTTTCTAGGAGCCTATTGACAATAACACTCCCACGCCAGAAAGGAGGAAAGAAACATGACTACAGGTGTGTCCACAAGAAGGGTAAGAAAGTCAAGAGGACAGCTGCCACCACATGATCGAATGCATGACACACACATAAAAAGACGAAAGGTTTTGATCCTGTGGCAGTGGCCGCCCTCTTGGCTTTTGTGACTCTCCCTGCAGATGCTCTGTGTGTGCAAAAGCACTACATGGGCAGACAAAGAAAGAAATTAGATTTTGGAAGGGTAGAATTACCAGGTAAGGACTATGAGACTCCACACAACTACAAGATCGTGACCAAGAGTTCGCTGCTTCTGTATCGTTTGCTCCCATCTAGGGGTTGTTCAAACCTTTTCAGCCTTGTATGACAGTTCTATTTCTGGTACTAAAACATATCTATGTGCATGGATTAGCTCTGCTTATTTCCCTTCACAGTCCCCCTATGGCAGTCTGGGCAACTCTGAAGTCTGTCCAGTGCGGTCCCGTAAGGGAAGGTAGAGCTGGACTCAGAGAAGTTTTGAGTGAACCATTAAGGGGGACGCAGAGGAGAGATTACACAGTTCGGCGATTGAAGGAAGCATGAGAAAGAAACTCAGAATAATCCCACCTTGATTTGTTTAGTGCAGGGTTCTCCAGAGTGGTCAGTATTGACCCCCAAGGGTCAATGGGACTATCCAAGGGGTTAATAAATGTCTGGGGGCCAAAAGGGGGTCAGTAAATGTCTGGGGGTCAATCAAAACAGACTGAACCTGGAAGAACGTGGTGACTAAAACTCGCCAGTCTTCAACCAAATATCAGTGCCCTTGATGCTCATCAGATGTATCCTTCCCATTAATGATATCAACAATTTCAGTAAAAAAGGTATGTTAAATCTTATATTTTTCATATTTTAAATATTATCTATTTTTATGAAGTTATTATTTGTAGTACTATTAGTTAAAGTAGTATTTATTTAAATTATTTCCATATAATAAATGTTTGAGGGTCGATGAACTGTCTGAAACTTCATGAAGGGGTCGATGAGCTGAAGAGTTTGGGGACCCCTGGTTTAGTGTCAGATGAGGCAGAAAGAAACGGGATTTTAAGGCTCTGTTATTCTACCTGATGACAATAAAATAGCATTCCTGAAATCTCTGCAGTGTGTCGTTCTTAACCTGGCCTACCTCAAAGGGCAGGCAGATCACCAAAGATTTGCCCCTCCCTAGTTGGTCAGAAGCAATTTCAGTTCAGTTCAATTGCTTTAATACGGGTCACAGACCTAACATCCGTATCAGAGCAATTAGATTAAATACAATAAAATAAGAGAGATAACAAGATAAATAGGAGAGGAAATTAAAAAGAAAAAAAAGACTAGGTAAAAAAAAATGGGATGTATGTATGTAGGTTATGACAGTATGTAATCATCTAGTGCTTTACACAGCACTTCTCTGCACAGGGCAATCAAAAAAATCAGCCCCAAATTGAATTGCCATTAATAATGCACAGGTTCCACAGGCTACAAATGCAAACTTAGCAAAAGTTTGTATTATTTTAAGGCCTTTATCTGCCAGAAGAAATTTTATATAACATGAGAGGTGCTAAAAGTTCCATATGCATATCTCTATAGAAAGGCTCAAGAATATTAGTGTCAATGAGCGGCTGGGGAAAACCAACTTAATGAGATTTCCAAAGCACACAGAAAACTCGCCAATCTTGGAGCAGGCTGAAGCAGTCCCTCCTAGGCCTGCATCTACTGCCACCTCCATGAGAACTAGGCTCATGATTAGCCTAGGTCTGTTGCCACACGTACAGGTTGCTTTCAGCTCTGCATCGGAATTAAAGGCATGGGTGTCTGTCCTGCACAGAGCCGTTTCAGACCCACCAAGACAGCACACAGCAGCCCCTCCAAGGCCTGAGCCTCACAGCATGACCCTCCTGCCCGCTGATGCATTTAGAAGAAACCACAATCGATTTTCAAGCGAGTGAGAACTTTCCTTCACAGCCTCAACTAACGGAAATACATTTTTCATGCAAGCCGCACAACACAGAGACATTTTTTTTTATCGTGGCTACTGAGAAAGGAAGCGTGCATATGTATGTGCCCCCAACACACACACGCCTTGGCGATGTGGCCATCACTTATCAAAACCTTCCAGTCCACATTGATCTCTGTGGGCTTTGAGTTAAGGCGGTGGGTACCAGGTGCAAAAGAGGGCAAACTTTTCATTGGTTGAGAGTTGCCCCTTAACATGGAGAAGCACTAAAGTAGGTGAGGTCCACGCCACACTTAGAGTATTTAGGAAGGTGGTGGGTTTTTCTCCCCTTTGTATTTGAACTGTGATACCAACTTCTAGATCTACACTGTAACCTTCACATGTTTCCAGCAAATGGTGGAGGATCCTGCTTAGTTTCTTAAGATCAGGGCAAGAGACTGGGGTGGGCAGACCAAAATTAGAATGCGAAACATGCCATAATGATCTGGGACGTAAATGGAGATGTAAAGATGCAAATGGAGTCAGGCAAGTTCTACGCTGGCAAAGCGTGAAGTGTTCTGCTGCATTCCCAGCAGCAAGAGGGGATAGGCAAGGAATGAGGGGCTGAGAAAAGCGGCGCGTGCCAGGACACAGGGAACCGCTCCCTGCCTCCAGAAACGTGTTTCGGCCTTTCTGGATGCGAGAGTCGGGGCCGGGCACTGAGACCAACTGGAAGCCCCATCGAGGGACCTTAGAGCCGGCCCTTCTGAGAACTTCCATGGTGCCACAGAGGTAAGACTGAGTCCGTGGGCTGGGGGTGGCGCGGGGAAAGTACTGCCAGCCAGTGAATTTGGAAGCCTTGGTGGGAAGATGGAGAAGGAGGAGCAGGAGCAGGAGGAGCAGGAGATAAACAAGGAAGAGAAGAAAGAGAAAGGGAAAGAGGAGGAGAAGGAGAAAAAGGAGCAGGAGCAGGAGAAGAAGGTTTCCTCCAGCTGGCAAGGGTAGGAGGAAACCCTGGAGGGGCCGGCTTCTGCTGCAGCACCCCCACCTGGTAATCTAGCAACAAGCTGTTTTGCAGGGCAAGAAAGGGATGCCTGCAAGAAAGAAAGAAAGCTGCCATTATTTGTCGTTCAGGTAGGTGATTCAGTGCCCGGAGCCAGAGCTCCTCAGATTGACTCCCGCGCTGGCTCAGTCCGGCTACCACCCAGAGGCATGGCAGAGGGGCACCCTCGTGCAGACGCCTCCCCAGCACCTACTTCCCGGGGCTGACAGTCCCAGCCTTTGGGCTGCCAACGGGCCGCTGCTTTGAACAGCAGCTTGGTGTGAGAATCGCAGGCAGGGAGACTTTCTCAGGTCGGCAGAAAGCGGAACTTTCCCAGCTGGTTCTTTTTTAAAACAGAAGCAACACCTAGTTTTATTTTAAGCTGCCTGGAAAGGCACAATCTAGGGCAGCGTTGTCCAAACTTGGCCACTTTAAGATGAGTGGACTTCAACTCCCAGAATTCCCCAGCCAGCATCCCCAGAATTCTGGGAGTTGAAGTCCACTCATCTTAAAGTGGCCAAGTTTGGACAACACTGAGCTAGGGTGTTTCATTCTGGTTCCCTGGCTATCCTTAGTGGTTAGAGTTAGATTGCCTGCCTGCCTGCCTGCCTGTCCTTTTAAGAGCAATCCTTTTTTGTGAAGTTTATGTCCTTTTCTGCATAATTGTTTGCCACTGGGCTGTTTTGGAAGCTCTGTGGCCAGTCAGAGAACAAAAGATGGCAATCTGGTTGCTCTCCCGTTCTTTCCGGGCATTATACTGGGGCAGAAGAACCTGCAAGTCGAGACTTCCCGTGGGCCTCCCATTTTCTTCCTGGGTCTCTCCGACCCCTGTTGCCAAAAAACGGGCAGCAGAGCCCCGTGCTCTTTTGAGGTGGGAAAGATTTCATGGTAAACCTCTCAGAGAGCTTCTGCTATTGGGTGATTTAAAAATGTTAGTAAATAGATAACGTACAGTAACAATAAAATATGCCAGATCTGTCCTTTAAGCCCTCAAATAGGCTTAATTTAGTATATTTTTTAAAAAAATCTAAGAATGGCTGTAAAACTCAAGGTGTAAAACCCTCAGAAAACCCACCCCTTTCCCCTGTGTAGATTTATGCCATGGACCCCCTCACCTTGCAGCACTGCCCCCCAAAGTGTTGGGCTTGCCAATCTCTGCATTATACGGATGCACGGAGTGTCAGAGGCACTGCCTAAAAGCCAAGAATGGCGTGCACATGGCACTGGCCTTGCCTGCCAGCCGGGCACCCAAAGGAAATCTTGGTCCAATTCCATGTCTTTGCAGACATCTTGCTCCAAAATCTCATGAGGTCTTGAGTGGGAGGGCCAAAATCTTGCAGGATCTCATGAAAGAAACCTAGCAGACTGTAGACACCCAATTGGACTGAGTCATCCCTTTTCCCAGGAAGCGAGCAGTATTCCCTTTCAGGAAATATGTGTGGATGAAAATGCACAAATCTGTATTACAAATCTTTAAAATACAGGCAAATCTGTATCTTTTTGTCCTTTTTTTTTCCAGTGAGCATCATTTTGGAGATGGAGGGGGCATGATGCGAACCATTCAGCCTCTGCACCTTGGAGATACCAGTCATAGCAAAGGTGTTAGTGGGATGGGGGAAGAGAGCATTTTTGGCCCTTGATCCATGAGCATCAGACCAGGAGGTGCACTTTAAAAAAAGTAAGACCCGAGCAGAGAGAAAATGAAAATTAAATTGAAAACATGGCTTTGCCCTTGTATTTAATATTTCCCCCCCGCCCTTCTGTTAGATTAAAAACGACAAGCTGATCACAACTTTTGGAAAGTGTTAGGATGTCCATTTGAGGCTGGGGGTGGGGGGCATCTTAGTCCCAGGGGCTTCAGATGCTGGGTCCCTGAGTCTTCAGGTTGCTGTCTTCTCCTCACTAGATGCTGTGAAGAAGATTCTACCAGCAAATGGTTTTGTGCAAAGCTCCCTCATTCCAGTCCCTGGCCATTTTGTCATCCATCAAGTCCCATCGCCTCTCTCTTATGGAACCTGTTGATCCACCTTAAAACTCTTTCCTGCCTACCTATCCCCAACTACCTATCATGGTCTGTGTTGCATGAGATCTGGTAGAATAATTACTTGAACAAGTCCAAGTCAGCTTTCAAGATGTGAAATATCCTGACGGTAGCAGGGAAAACAAAATCCATGCGGGCTCTGTCCTGCCCAAGAACCCTTACAGCTTCCTACCTCAAGCAGGTGCCCTCCAGATGTTTTGGACTTGACAGTTTTAATTCCCAACAACACACACACACAGACACACACACATATGCACGCACGCACACACTCTGACTGCCTGGGAACCCTGAGCTTGTCCAGCTCATCTGGAAGGCACCAGGTTGAGAAGGGCTGCCTTGGGGAGATTATGCCAAGTTGCCAGATTGGAGAGTAGGAAAAGGAGACAGCAGAAATTAAAACGTGTTGCTCATCTGGAAATCTTTTGTTCTTTGCTGTGTACAGACAAGACAGAAAACTGATGGAAATGACATGCCTTTGGCACAATTTGCCCAGCGCGCTACAGTAAATACTTATTTTCACCAAGCACTAGTGAATGAAAGTTACTTTAAAAACTTCAAAGTGGCATGATAGGAGAATATGGGGAACAATTATTCTCATTAACTCTGCTTTTTTGAATCCCATGAGATGATGGGGGAAGATAGATGGCTTTAATTAGGGGAGGGAAGGCAAACCACAAAGGGGAAAAAAGAAAGCTTTTATGTTGCTCCTGAGTCAACATGTGTGGGTTGGGTACTTCAGTGTTTGGGCATAGAAAAGAGAAATGTCCACACCACCCTGATGGGATGCAGGGACAACGATGGGTGAAGTGGGAGCCGACTCAAACGTTTTCTGATTTGGAAAGTATGAAATAGTCAACCACCTATCTTTCTATCTGGGAATGCTTTTATACTGTATATTCAGAAAAGGAGACGTTCTCCAAAGGTTTCTCAGGTGGTACTGTTACCAAAACAGCCATCCTGTGAGGAGTTCCTTCTGGGGTCTTTCCTGGAAATGCAGTGGCCTCCTGAGTCGACTGGAGCTGCACATTGACAGAGTGGATGATAGAATAAAAGATGGGGCGTCATTCACACATGCCCCCTGGCCCCCTGGCCATTGAAAGAGGGCAAGAATATCACTCTGTCTCCAGGAGAACTTCACTACAATCGTCTTCTCCTTGGAATGAAACTTCTAAAGCAAATTCTCTTTCATCCAATTGAACCAGGATGGTTTTGGTTTCTTAAACTGCAGAAGAACCTTTCTGGTCAGCACTTGCGATCCTAAATCATCCACGGTTGTAGATGGATTTGAACAGGACTCCCCAGCATTCATGCCAACACTTAACCCCCTGCATGCTAGTTCTCATATCTCTCTCTGTCTCTCTGCTTGTTTAAACTGTTTCCCATTTGTTATCCCATCAGGTCCAACGTGGCAAACCTTTATTTAACAAAATGCAGATAGACAAGGCCAAAAAAAAAAAAGTAAAAAAAGCTAACCATTATTTTAAAAAACAAGCCATGCTTTGGTTTATTTTGTTTTTTAAAGTCACACCAAAGGCATGGGGAATTGGGCCAACTCTACTGACAAAGAAGCAGCAAGCTAATTTCTATCCAATCTGCAAGTTCCAAGGCCTGGGTCACAAGCTCACTGAGTTAGTAGATGGGATAAGGGAGGGAAAGTCCTTACGTTGGTTTAAAGCAGTGTTTCTCAACCTTGGCAGCTTGAAGTTGTGTAGACTTCAACTCCCAGCATTCCCCAGCCAGCCATGCAATGCAATCAAAGTGAAAAATAGCCACCAATTAGGAAGTTAGCTCAGGGCTGGATGCCAACTCACATGAAGGTCAAGAGCCCCACCCCTTAAGCCATCTGAGATTTCAATGATGGCACCCTCAGATTTTGACATCTCGCAACTCCTTGCTTCTAAAAAAGTGAAATGAATCCAGTATGTTGCTCCGTGTCATATCACATGGGTGTCCAATGGAGGGTGGTGGTGTCAAAAACATCAAGATGGTGCCTGCAACCATGTGACTGAAGCTCTGGCCCTTCTTTGCATGCATCGTGTTGACCTCTGCTCAAGATGGCTGTTTCTCCATTGTCCTGCACAGGGTGGAAATGCAATTGAAATGTTGAGGTTTCTCTCTCCTTCCCATGTCTCCTTAGTAGGACTGCAGTCTCCTATTACTAGAAGAATATGGACCTCTGAGGCTCCCAGCTATTAAAAGACCAAGGGCTCCCAGCTCCCAGTCCACAAGTTGCCCACATTTGTCCTGAATGTTACTGCTGCAAGGTTTTCTTCTGTATTTTATTTACTTGTTAGTTGTATATCCCACCTTTCCTTCAGAAGTTCGAGGCTATGTCCACAGTACTTCCCCTTCCTATTTATCACCTCAACAGCAACCTTGTGAGGTACATTGGGTGAGAGAGAGGGAGTGGCCCAAGGTCCCCCAGGGAGCTTCCATGGCTGAGGGGGAACTACAACCTGGATCTCCCTGCTCCAGTCTAGCACCTTCACCATTACATCACACTGAGTCTTGGGCTGAGAGGGAAGGATTGGCCCAAAGTTAGCCAATGAGCTTCCATGGCCGAGGAAGGACTAGATCCTGGGTCTCCTCAGTCCTAGTTCAATATCTTAACCACTATACCACCCTGGCTCTTGGGCTGAGAGAGATTGACTGGCCCAAAGCATCTGAAGCTGAGGGGGAACCAGAACCTTGGTTTCTCCACTCCTAATACAGTGTCTTCACCACTCCCCCGCCCTGGCTCTTGGGCTGAGGGGAGGGATTGTCCCAGAGTCCCCCAGGGAGCCTCCATGACTGAGGAGGTCCTAGAACCTCGATCTCCCAGTTCTAGTCCAACACCATAAACAACCAGTTCTTCATGCCTGGTATGAAATCCTGATTGCTGATTTTGAACTCAAATTTGTCCCAGAATGGTAGCATCTACGTTTGATAGGACTTGTTTGCTCCCCAGTGACCATAACTCAGACGTTTGACTTGTTTGTTTCTTTAAACAACAGATGTTTTGGGGTTTCCTCAGTTCTAGGAACCCCAGGAGAAAGAAAAGCCCAGCTTCTGCCCCTATCCTTGTGCTGCCTGCCTGAGCAATCTATCCTTTAGCAAACTGTCAACTCCCAAATTATCTGACTGTCCCAAAACTTGTTTTGCTGGGGAAGAATTGCCAGAGAAAGGAGCAGTAATTAAAATGTCAGAAGGGAGCTTTTCGAATCTGATATATCTGACAACTTGCAAGGGTATTAATCCAGACTTCAAAACGGCACCTCGCCTCTTCACCTTTGGCGAATATGAATCACCTCCAGTCACTAAACTTTGGCCAACTTTGGCACTTTTGAAGCTAATTGCTTAGTGTCTAGAAATTTGGCTTAGGGCCAAGGTCCCCAGCATAATGCCTGAAGAACGCTAACATGCCTATGGACACCTCCCTTGGGATATGCCAGATTTCCTGTCCCTTGATCTTTTTATCATCGTCGTCGTCGTCGTCGTCATCATGGGGAGCCTGGCCTACTGCAAACGAAGTTCTAGCAGGCTCCAGCATCCCGTTTGTTTCTAAGAATGCTTCCAGGCACCAAATTAGCCCCATGAGCTTAGAGAAGAAAAGGAATGCATTCTTGCAGCCCAGGGCCTCGTCTAAAAGCGCACAGGAAAAGAACCAGGCTCCATCTGACAAATTGGTACTTTGGAACAGGTGATGTCTCCCACCACAGGTGGTGTTTTGTACACAAGCAAACTCCCCGCAGCAGCTATGAAGAGAGCCACACCATGCAACCATCCCTAACTCTGGAGGGTACTGGCCTTAGCACGCTTTAATGCATCCCCTACAGTGGTTCTTGAAGGCAAATACAAAAATATCCCTACAAGCTGAGGTTATGCTCCTGTGAAGGAAAGTCTGTCAAAACCAGAGTCCCTGTCCTGTTATGGTGCATTTTTTATAAGGATTCAAGGGGCCATCTTATCATTCTCCATTTAATAAAATACCCAGGCAACTCCAATTAATTCTATATTCAGTATATGACTCTGTCTCTAAACATGGCCAACTTTTGCTATGCTGCCTGCAAAACTAGGTGATTTTGATCACCTCAATGAACTAGCCATGAACAGTTTTATTATGTTCCATCCACTCCTGATTGGAGATATTCAAGCTCTGTTAATAAAATGATGGGGGGATAAAACATATCTAAGTCCACGATATACAGATAGTGTTTGTAAGTGGCTCAGACAGACACTTCCCTAATTCACATAGATATAGGAAGGGGAGGAGATACACCTTGTCCTCATTTAGTGACCACAATTGGTCGCTGAATGACCAATTGGTCGTTGAGCGAAGTGGTCACTAATTGAAACCGCAATCATGCTTATGATCTTCCTTCAGCTTTCCTTTGCTTTACAGACCTGCAAAGGTTGTAAATATGAGGATTGGTTGTAAAGTTACTTTTTCATCACCATCGTAACTGTGAACAGTCACTAAATGAGGCAGTTGCTAAACGAGGACTACCTATAAAGCACAATCAGACTTGTAGGATTCTGTTATTGTAACCAGTCTCAATAAAAGTAGTTTTAGCCTTACTGTGGAGTTGATTTCTTGGTCCAGTCTACCTCGTGGGGCTGACAGTATGTATGTATTTGTGAGAATGCCCACAATGCGTTCTCAAGATTTGAGATTTGCCCTCCCTCCCAACAGAGATGTCTGTGGGGTGTGGTTACAATGGTGCAATTGAAGCTCCACCTGATTTTTGTGTGTGTCATGTGCTGTACATAGAAACAGGCAGAGCTTCAATTGCATCATTGTGGCTGCCATCTTGACATTTTTTACCATACCTGCAGACATCTGTGCTCCCAAATTTGCTTGGGACAAGCTGATTTATAAAAGATACTACAACACAAGAACCTAAGCAGTGCCCTGCTGGATCGGGACCCTGGCCCATCTAGTCCATCAGTTTGCTTTCACAGTGACCCACCAACTACCCAAGGAAGCCCACTGGTCTTCCAGCAGGTGGCCTTCAGAGGAAGGCCCACTGCCATCAAGACTAATAGCCATCGATCCCCATGCCTTCCATGAATTGGCCCAACGCTTTTTTGAAGTCAGCCAAAGGGGTAGCCAGCACTGTATCTCGTGGTAGCAAATTCAAAAGTTCAATCTCTCACTGTATAAAAACCCATCCTTTTGTCTATCCTGATTCTTCCAGATTTCAATTTCATTGGGTAACCTCTGGTCCTAGCATTTGGGAAAGGGGAAAATAAGCTTCTTCTTGTCCACTTTATCCTCACCATGCCTAATTCTGTACACCTCAATCATGTCTCCTCTCATTTGCCTCCCTTCTAGACTAAGAAGCCCCGAATATCACAACCTTTCCATGTAAGGAAGCTGCTTCTGCCCCTGGATCACCTTAGCTGCCCTCCTCTGAATCCTTTCTGGCTCCACGACAGTCATGTGAAAAAGAAAGTCCACCCTCTTTGAGTTCGATGGTTTTACATATCAGGATATAATAAAAACCATCTGGTCCTTAGCAGTTCTCAAAAGTAGGCAAATACAACCTCAGATGAACAACAACACGTGACATATTACACCATGTCATCATTTATTTTACAAAAAGAAAGTCAAAATGGAGAAGCCATGTGTGAAAAAGTAAGTACACCTTATGATTCAATAGCTTGTAGAACCACCTTGAGCAGCAATAACTTGAAGCGATCGTTTTCTGTATGACTTTATCAGTCTCTCACACCGTTGTGGAGGAATTTTGGCCCACTCTTCTTTACAACATTGCTTCAGTTCATGGAGGTTTGCGGGCATTTGTTTATGCGCAGCTCTCTTGAGGTCCCGCCACAGCATTTCAATCGGGTTGAGGCCTGGACTTTGACTGGGCCATTGCAACACCTGATTCTTTTCTTTTTCAGCCATTCTGTTGTAGACGTGCTGGCGTGCTTGGGATCATCGTCCTGTTGCATGACCCAACGTCAGCCAAGCTTTAGCTGTCAGACAGATGGCCTCACATTTGACTCTAGAATACTTTGGTATACAGAGGAGTTCGTGGTCGACTCAATGACTGCAAGGTGCCCAGGTCCTGTGGCTGCAAAACAAGCCTGAATCATCACCCCTCCACCACCGTGCTTGATGGTTGGTATGAGATATTTGTGCTGATATGCCGTGTTTGGTTTTCGCCAAACATGGCGCTGTGTATTATGGCCAAACATCTCCACTTTGGTCTCGTCTGTGCAAAGGACAGTGTTCCAGAAGTCTTGTGATTTGTTCAGATGCAACTTTGCAAACCTAAGCCATGCTGCCATGTTTTTTTTAGAGAGAAGAGGCTTTCTCCTGGCAACCCTTCCAAACAAACCATCCTTGTTCAGTCTTTTTCTAATTGTACTGTCATGAACTTAACATGCTAACTGAGGCCTGTAGAGTCTGAGATGTCACTCTTGGATTTTTTGCAATCTCTCTGAGCATTGCACGGTCTGACCCTGGGGTGAATTTGCTGGGACGTCCACTCCTGGGAAGATTGGCAACTGTCTTGAATGTTTTCCACTCATGAATAATCTTCCTCACTGTAGAATGATGGACTTTAAATTGTTTGGATATGGCCTTATAACCCTTCCCAGACTGATGGGCAGCAACGATTGCTTCTCTAAGATCAATGCTGATGTCTTTACTCTTTGGCATTGTGTGAACACACACCTCAATGCTCAGGACCAGCAAACCCCTCAAACTTCGGCTGTTATAGAGGCCGAACACTTGCTGATGACCAGTTGATCAAGGACATTTGATCAGCAGCACCTGGCTGCTACTTAGCCTCTTCATACCTATGGGAGCTGTAAGGGTGTACTTAGTTTTTCACACATGGCTTCTCCATTTTGGCTTTCTTTTTGTAAAATAAATGATGATATGGTGTAATATGTCATGTGTTGTTGTTCATATGAGGTTGTATTTACCTACTTCTGAGAACTGCTAAAGACCAGATGATTTTTTTATGTCCTGATACGTAAAACCATCGAACTCAAAGAGGGTGGACTTTCTTTTTCACATGACTGTACAGCCTTTCTGAGGTGTGGTGACCAGAACAGCAAGCTTAAATCAATGAAGATGATGACTTCAAGTCAGATGCTTTAAAATGCTGGGCATCAAAGCCTAGATGCTTTTGCTTGATTTGTCTCTGCTCTGCTGATGAAGCAACTCAAACGATGCCGCTCTGTGGCTTACCTGAATGTTTTGCCCCACATCCTGGCCAGGGTGAGTCAAACCCATCCAGCCGCCTGTTGAAGCACAAGATCCTTATGCCGGGGGATGCCGTCAATTGGGGGAAGAATAAGTTGCGGCTTGTTGTGTTAGAAGCAGGACGGCGCATTGCATGTTCAGAAAGTCCTAAACTGCACACCACAGGAAATACATTCAGGAAACAACTGACAGCTCTGGGAAGGCCAAATCATCTATATGCAAGGAGGGGGGTCTCCTTGAATGATTTCAATTTCTGAATTTGCTGCCTTACAGTCCATCTGTCTGCAGAGCAGAGGCATCCTGAGAAAAGTCAAGATGGTGGTTGCGATCATATGATAAAAGGGTTAGATGATTCTGCTCCCTCTCTAGGTTGCAGAGAGGCCTGTAAAGATAAGGAGGGCCATCTAAAAATAATTATTCGTTGCACCTCTAGCTTTGCCTCCTCTGCTTTAATTCAGATTTCTGCACGGAGTAAGGGCTTGGTGGCCTAAATGATCTCTTCCAGCTCAGAAACGAATGCCCGGCACGACAAGGACCTGGCCAACTCTCTCTAGTCAGTCTAGCTGGTCTTGCTTGCCTTGAGGGACAGACATGCACAACCTGAATCCTTTTTACAGGATGGACTTATAACTGGCCATGTTTTTGTTTGTCCCAGACCTGATCATCTATAGCACTCAAAACCTCACTTGGATTGATGTGATTTGAGCTCCCTGTGATTCAATGGTATGTTGATGCAACTGTGGGGAGGGGAGAGGGAGAAGGAGAAGGATACTTGTAAATATACCTTCATTTTACCATCCACGAAATTGAAATAAAATTAAGTTCTCACACAAGAGCAATTGCCTTAAGACTGGGCCAGATCTCCACCTGAAAGATGCTACTTTCTCATTATATTTCACCCCCCCAAACATATCACACGTACATATACAAAACACCCAAGTGGTGAGAAAAAAGGACAGATTCTGATCTAAATGGTACAGAAATCCAGAAAGACTTCACCTTGCTAACCATGCAAGCAATTAAATGCATCTTAATTACAAGCCTCACGGTCTTACCTACCAACAACGCAAGCAAAGTTGATTGCCCTTGTATTAAGTAGAAGAATTAATCACACAGCAGAGCCCGGCTTATGTAGCCTGGACTTTGCAGAAGAATTAGGAGCTAGGATGAGAAAAGAAATACATATTTAGCTTTGGGATGTTAGCAAGATTTCCAGAGCAATTTGAACCCATTCAAGCAGCATCTGCAGGAGGGAGTCAAAAAAGTTAAGACAGTGGCTGTCACTGTGCAAAGCCCCACCCCTCTTTTACGGATGCCTGCAAAAAAAGTGGCAGGGCTTCGATCGTGCAGTCACAGCCACCATCTTGACTTTTCTGACCTCCCCCCCCTTTGCAAACATCCCGGCTTTTCCTCTGTTTCAGTGGCTTGCCAGTTTCAGAGAGAGCCAATGCCTTGAACCCAAACTCCTCATCCAAAGCTACGACAAGCACGCATCAAAGTTTGTGTACCGCACAAAGCCCATCTGCACGTGGAAAACTCTCAAAAAGTTCCAGAAGGCTGAGGATCTCTAAAGGAGCACCGGGTTTTTGCATCCTTCACGGCTCTGTACAACGTGGCCCTTCACCATGAAAACAATGCTTAGAAACATATTACCGCTACAGACAGGGGGGTCTGTGGGATGTGGTGAAAAAGGCCAAGGTGTGATCAGAGCTCCATCCAGCGCATCAAAAACAGAGGGAGCTTGACTGCACCATGGCAGCCATCTTGATTTTTTTCTTAACCATACCCTGTGGGTACCCCTGGTCACAGAACCCCCATCTTTTTGTTAATCTGTTCAGCCTAAAAACTTATATTATATTATATTGTGTATTTGTTCAGTCGTTAGGTCGTGTCCGACTCTTCGTGACCCCATGAACCATATCGCGCCAGGCCTTCCTGTCCTTCCCTGAGTTTGCTCAGTTTCATGCTCATTATATTATATTGCATTACGTTATTCTACGATATATATTATTCATTATATCATAGGTACGATATGATACGATTATGTACTCATTTCCTTTACAGTATTTATATACCATCTCAGCCAGTGCAGAGGCTGCGAGGGGGGTGTAAGAGAGACGCGTGGGAGTTTGACAAATTATCTAAATGTGCCGAGGCATTTAGCCATGCGTGCGTCCATCACACAATCTTGTGTAGGTCTCTAGGGAAGCAGTCCCATAGGTTTCAGCCTATACCTTTCCCAGCTGCTGGATCTATATGATCCCAACTTTCCACCAGCTATGTATAGAATGGCCATCAGCACAGAGAGATTGCTGTACCAGTTGCGCAGTTAGATAAGATTAGATTCTGGATTTGCTTCAAAACTGGATCAGCCCATCTCACTAGGCACCCTGTAGCTTATTCCCCGGACGTCCCTCCCAAAAGTTCTGACTTGAAAACCCCTTGGAATTCCAAGGATCTCAGCTAATAAAAGGCCCCTTCTGGTCACCAGAACCAGCGTGATAAACTACCTAGAGCAGTGTTTTTCAAACTTGGCCACTTTAAGATGAGTGGACTTCAGCTCCCAGAATTCCCCAGCCCACATGCTGGCTAGGGAATTCTGGGAGTTGAAGTCCACTCATCTTAAAGTGGCCAAGTTTGAAAAACCCTGATTTAGCGTGTGGTGGTTAGATGTGGGAACAGAGTGGCTTCAGATCCCGGCTCCTTTTTCTAGCCTCTGCTAAGGCCAGTTCTCGCATCAGTTGAACGTTGTGGTTGTAGGCCTTGTTGATGTGTTGTGGATTAGTTTTCTGGGTAGACTTCCTGGGAGGAGCTAAAGACAATGATCAGTGGAGAAGCAACATCATGCCAACCCTTGTGACTGTGGCCATTTCTGCTGTATTACATGATACATGCTACTGACCCGGGCTACCAAATTCCAGATGACTCCTTGACCCCAGCGAAGAGATACTGGAAGCGCTAACTCTTGGCTGACGTCCGGTGGTTGTCCAGAGGTCTGCAGCCCAAATACAAGAGCCACACCTTTAATCCATAAAAAACACTCACGTGGCCGTGCAGAGAAGAAACCTGACAGGAGGATTAATGTTGGGATGGAAGACTGTAACTCACAGCAGTTGTCACCACCATGGCCACTGATAAGGGATGCCGGGAGCTGTCATTCAGCCACTTGGGAACCACTAATTGTTCCCCACTAATAGTTGCTATTTTGCTTTTCTCTCTAAGCTATTCCACAAAATCCAGACTTCCTTGGGGAAAGATGGGCGGAAAACGTCACAGAACAAGGAGCGTGTGGCGTGCGGGTGAGCCTCCCCGGGGAGTCCCTGTGCTCGTCCTTGGCCAAGAGTTGAGAAGGGCTGCTCTGCTTGTGGCTTCTCCGCCCTTGGTCTAGGCACGGGGGACCACTTCGCTTTGCAGGAGCCCTCGCGAAGGGCCGTCTCACAAAGCCAAGCACAGCCCTATTTCGTTGCACAGCCTTGAGAGACCTTCGGAGAAACGAGGCCCCAGCTCTGTCTCTTTGACGATTTGAGGAGGTCTGAGGTCCTCCACCACAAACTCTGGCTATGAACACCCAAGTCGAACAGCAGAAATCTCTCCATTTCAGTTACAGCCTGTTTCTTATTCTTCCAGTTTGTCCATTTCAGTTTCTGTCACCTTCCAATTTTTCCTCTCAGAAGTTCAGTTTATCCCAAACAGGTTAGCAGTAAAATATCGGTATCTACATTTGAAATATAAATAAATAAATAAACAAATAAATAAATGTGCTTTCTGCGCGTATGGCCAGTCATACACCATGCCTAAGATATTCACTTTCTGTAAATAATTTTGCCTCATATACTGTATTTTTACTTTAAGCTTAGGAGAAACGTGTGCTGAAAAGAAGTCTGCACAGATACAAGTCTGTGCAGACATCTTTATAGGATATGCTTATTTGAATGGCCAACGACACTGCAAAATCCAGAGAAAGCCGAATTTTCAGGGCCTGCTGAGTTTTGGTTTAAACGAATGCGCTGGCTTTCCAAGGTTAATTAAGCTAATTTCTCTCCCATCTCTACTTCAAACCTAACCATGAAAGACTTAGGGAAAAGGGTTGGGGTTTTCCTCCGCGAATTGAGGGCTGCCTGCAAGCATTTAGTTGGTTATTTGCAGAAAACTCAATTACAGGAAGTTTTCTTTGAAATTCTTCTCATCCAGCAAGTTTTCACATTTGTTGTCTGCAAACGTGACTCAGCCTGGAAACTTCCCTCGCTCAAGTGAGCAAGAACGCCACACAGCTTAAAAGATATTTAGCAATAGAGAAATAGAGTCTGGGGATTGAAATAACATAAAAGCCCAAATAAGGCGGTACGTAAATACTTTTCCTGCCAGTTATAAAACCCTGTAGCCCTGAACTGCACTACAAAGAGAGAGGAGAAGGAAAAGGAGGAGGAGGAGGAGGCATTTTAATTTAAGTGTTTATTTATTTAAATGTCTCATCTGCCCAGCCCTAGAGGTGTGGGGCAGATGAATGAGCTTGGTAAAACCGAAGCTTTAAAAAAAAACCACGAGATTTCCAAGATTAACAGAGACGTCGAAATTAAAATAGACAATCCACATTCATCCTCGGTTATCCTCAATAAACATCGTCCCACCGAAAAAAAAGACACGCGCTAGTTCAGCCACATCTCTGGAGGAACGGAGGCCCCGAATGGTGAGGTTGCCCTCAAGCATGAGTTGACTATCTCGCAGTTGCGATGCAAGATGGGGATGGCAGGGCTGAGCATTGGGGATGTACATGCCCTGGGATTTAATCAATGTATCATGCTCAGCGTGGCAGCAAATGACAAATGTTCCTCAACCTTGGCCACTTTAAGATGCGTGGACTTCAACTCCCAGGATTCCCCAGCCAGCAAGGCTGGCTGGGGAATCCTGGGAGTTGAAGTCCACGCATCTTAAAGTGGCCAAGGTTGAGGAACACTGATCCAGAGGCTTTGACAGCAGAGCCGGCCCTGTCATTAGGCGCTGTGAAGCAACTGAATCAGGTGGCAAATGCTGGAGAGACCACAGGGATGGCCGTTCTTGGCAGCCCCGCCAGAACCGTGCGGCCATTTCACTTGATCGGATGGCCGAACTGCGTAGGCCACATGGGCCCACATGCACAGGAAGATTTGCAAGAGGTGCCCCCTCTGCCCTCTGGCACGTTGGAAAGGCCCTGCTGTTCTGCTCCCGGGTCAAACACTGACCGCCATGCCCGGCTCTCACTCTCCCCAGATTTGGAAGACTTTACACAAATGCATCTCTTTCACCAGCCTTTCTATGGCTAATTGGTTTTTGCATGACTAGTATTTTGTTTTTAAACTTTTGTATTGCACTTTGGAGGGTTTCTTTCCAGCCACCCTGAGGGCTGGTCTGAGCAAAAAAGCCAATATAAAGAAAATCAATCCATACAGTTCTTCTTTAAAGCGGGGGGTGGAATCAGATGCATAGCTGTAGAATGGGTACTACCTGGCTGGGCCATCGTACCTGTGTAAAGGGTCGCAGAATTATCAGTTGCTGGCTGAATATAAATATGATATGGTTGCCAAAAGGGTTAGGGCTACTATATCTAGGCTGCAAAATTCCAGGCAGCCAGAAGATGTCAGCAAGGAGATGCAGGAAAGCTATATTTCATGCCACCTAGTGGTCAGTTGGGTTTTGCAGCCCAGGGCTGGTACAATGGTACCTCGGTTCACGAACTTAATTCGTTCCACGATTCTGGTCGTGAACCGAATTGGTCGCAAACCAAATCAAATTTCCCCATAAGGTTCAATGTAAATAAGGTTAATCCACTCTGACCCCTACGAATGTGGTCGCCAACCGATTTTGGTTGCCAACCGAATCAAATTTTCCCATAAGGTTCAGTGTAAATAAGGTTAATCTGTTCTGAACCATATGTTTTTTTTTTTTAAACCACAAAAATATGAAACAAAGTACAGTACAGTACAGTATGAAGAGAGAGAACACTAGCCTTGCTTGAGGTGACTTCTGGCGTAGAGGACAGGAAGGCGGGTGGGGAGGTGGTTATTGTTTGGAGGGAGAGTCCCCGTCCCTGCAGGAAGCCCCAACCATGTGTCACAGCAGGGAAAATGGCCGGGGGTCATGTTCATCACCCGATGCAGAGTTTGCGAATGGAAGCAAAATTTTGCCAACGGTGCTGTTCGTGAACTGAATTGTTCGTGAACAGAAGCGTTTGTGAACCAGGTATTACTGTACCTCTTTTAAAAAATGAGCACATTTTTAAACTGCGGCATCAATAGAGGTTCGGTTTCCAAATCATGAGAACTTACAGTTCTACTGTGTTCTGCATGGGTTAGATCCCATCATGAAAACTGTGTCCAGTTCTCACCACCATATTTTCAGAAATATTCAGAGAAAGGAACCAGTGCAGTTCACCTTGCAATAGGCAAGGAGAATGATCTGGGGACTGGTTTTGGGAGGCAGGGAGATGGTCTCGGAGAAGGAATCCAGAGGGAAACATCAGGTGCAGAAGAAACATGAAAGATTTTGTTATTTTAGCCCACCTCAATAAAGTATAGTTCTAGTCATCCTATGGCGTCTGTTTCCTGATCTGATCTACGTCCAAGGGCTGACATCAACCTTGCAAGTTTACCCATGTCTTCCCATGTCTTCCCTTCCCCTCCTGCTTATATCCCAGAGAGTCATGGAGGGGGGCTTATCTGGGTCTCTTTGCAATACCGTCCTACCTCTCTGGACATGAGACATGTTTCTTCTGCCCCTGATCTTTTCCTAACGGTCTTTGGATTCCTTCTCCAAGATCATCTTCCTGGGTTCCGACAAGTGAAAAGCAAGGCTTAAAAGGAGAGGCCAATGGAAATAGTCATGTTCTGCCCTGAGAAAAAATAACCGAGGATATTATATATAATATAATATTAGCGCTTTATAATATAATATAATATTATATATAATATAATATTAGCACTTTTCAAGCACCTGATGGAACATCATTCAGAAGATCAGACCTGTTCTCTGTTATCCCAAAGTGCAGGATATGGAATAATGGATTTAAGTTGCAGGGTTTAAGACAGGCGCCAGTGAAATATTAGGAAAAACTACCTCATGATAGGAGCAGTGAAATGTCACAGAAGGTTGGTGGGGTCCCCTTCATGGATGGGTTTAAGCATAGGCTACAATAAAAAATAATCAATTTGAATCCCTGGATGGGGCAGAGAATTGGACCAGGTGGCTTCAGCAGTCTACTTACATTCCCTTGGGTTAGACACACACATTTATTCTTTGCCGTAGCGAGCAAAAGAGCTTGAATAGCTCTGTCTGCAAACAGCCTTGGCCCATCAACTGGCATAAATTTGCAGTGTAGCTATGCCCATAACCACATCTCACCCTCCCTGCAAGAGATATAGATAGATGAGAGAGAGAGAGAGAGAGAGAGAGAGAGAGAGAGAGAGAATTTCAGCCATTTTCTATGGTTTTCTCTACACCATTTTTTTCACACACACAGGCACACAAACACACATGATTGCAGAAGAAGCTGGTCTGAAAGATGTGCCTTTGGGGTAACCAAGATCTGCTTTGTATCACAATTCTGCAAAACATTTCCCCAGAAGTCCCCAGAGTTTCACTTTGGCCATATCCCGTCATTTAGAAAAGCGGGTACTTCGGAAACCAAAAATAAGAAACTAGTTGTACTCCGGTAGGAACTTGAGTATCAGGGGCATCCACAGGGAAAGGGTCAACAAAATCAAAATGGTGGCCTTGATCATGCAGATGTGGCCACCATATCGAGTTTTTTTTAACTCCCTCTGCAGATTCCTCTGCTGAATATGATGCTAACTTGCACATTTTTAGGCTGTTCCTACTTCAGAACTGGGTTTATTTGGAATGATCTCCATCATCCTGTGTCAATGGGATGGGGGTCTTTAGCCATAATTATGGTTTGCCTTTCAGTGTTTCTTTTTCTTTCAAAAGAAATGGGGGTGGGGGTGGGGAGAGAGAGAGAGAGAGAACAAGAAAGCAAAAGAAAGAAATAAAAAAGTGGAACACCCAGACTTTCATGTATATAATGAAATGGATACAGTAATTTTATTCCTGGGTCATAAATGCAATGGACTGTAAAATAACGTTGGGTGTTCTTTGAAAAACTGTGCTCAAAGAAAGAATTGTTCCAAAGGGCTTAATAAGACCTTCAGATGTTCAGGAAGTTCACATGGAAAAGCCCATGTGGCTTTTCCTTCCTCAAGGATGGGTGTTCTCAAAAATTAAATCATATGCCTACATCTCTCCTTCTTTGACTTCCTCAAAATTCACAACGTTCTAACAAAGCCAGCAGGAGATACGTCCCTGAATTGATTTCTGGCTGACAACGTGTGTGGCAGTGAGACAAGAATTTCACAACTCGGCTGCTCATTTCCCCTGCAGCCTGCTTTTTGGAACTGAACCATTCTCATGGTGGAGTTCAGACCACCACTCACCCACTCGTTCTTCCTTCATTTGCATAGAACAGAGGTTGTGTCCCTCCAGATGTTGCAGCTCATCAACATCTGGAGATCCCAGGCTTCTCTGTCACTAGCATAAAGCATAGAATTTGTTAGTCTGTGGGAGACCAGTAGTCTTCCGGTTTTTGGAATTTGGGGGAGGGGGAGCAAGGTATCAAACGTCATTCATTGTCCCTAAATGCTGGCAACCGCAGATTCATGAGTTCCATCTACAATCACTCTTAAAAGAAGACTTTAACCTGCATAACCCAGTGATATATCAGTTTTAAAACCCTTCTGCTATTTTTCCAGGGCTGAAAGAACATAAGAAGTGAACTTATTTTTTGAAACCAGTGCACTGATTACCATTGCCAATATTGCACATCAACGTGATGCCATTCATAATCTTAAGATCACCTCCCATAATATTCTTCTAAGTAACTTATCTGGAAGTCTTCCTAAGGCAGGATGGCTGTGGTGGTCTTTGGAAGTGGTCTTTCTTTGAAGGGTTGTCTAATCTAAGTCCACTTGGGAGATAAAGAGCTACTAGAAAGGAGAGCCTTGAACACGCCCATCCAAAGTTCACAGAACAGAAGACGCAGAGACAGAGGTCAAATATTCCTATTCTCCATGCTCCTGATAATGAGCTGAATTTGTACGATAAATTACAGCAATTGTACACAGGCATTGACAGAAATCATACAAAAGAAGTGCAAATTTATATTTCCAAGGCCATATTAATACAAACCTTTTGGTCCAGACCTTATCAAAATGTTGTTGACTAATAGTAATTTTGAATGGACCAGAAGAGGAGAATTACTGGATACACAGAACAAGACTGGCAATTTTTAAGTAGCTGGAGGCTGCAGCTTAGTTCTTGAAATTCTGGAGAACTTTCCAGGAGTTCAACTTCACCGATTTCTTCCCCATTGGGTTGACTGAAGCAGCTCTTCTGTTCTAATCTAGTTCTGCTCACTTGACAGGTCATGAGGCACTAGGGTGGGTGAATCTATCAATGTCCATGTCTCTGACTTTCTTATTTTCTCAGATTTTTCATCTTCTTGGACTCTCCTTCCCCTTTTTTAGTAATGCTTTTAAATGATGTTTTATGTATTTATATATATTTATGTTTTTAATGTTTGTTGTGAGTCGCCCAGAGTTCCTCCATCGGGGGGAGATGGGCAGGTGAGAAATTTAATAAATAAATAAATAATAAATAAAATCTGTCTAATTCAGTTCACCACGCTTGAAGACTTTTGGTAAGGTTCACATTATAATTAATCATTTTGGCATACTTTTCTACCCCTAAATGGATTTTTGTTTGCAATTTTCCTAAGACACACATTTCAGGTTTAATATGAGTTTTAAAATTCATGATTAGGTAAATTCAAAACCAAACAAAACATGTCTTCCGCATTCTTAACCAAGACTGTGGAGAAGAGAAAGCACTCAGAGATCATTTTAAAAATAATTACCAAGAATTGGCTGGCTCATCAGATTTTTCAATTCTAGTATTATCAAAGATTGGTTGTGTTTGCACAGCCCACAATCCACAAACTAGCAAACCACATTTTACTCTAGTGTTTTATGAGCTATAAGGCCATGTGGTTATTTTATGGTGGAGTGGGGCCATTACAAACCAAGGAAATTGGGTTAATTGAGTAAACCATGGATAAGCAGGCATGCAATGACAACCCCAAGAGAAGACAAGAAATAGCAAAAAAAAAAAAAAACATGCACAGAATAGCTAAATCGAAATAAAACCATCTTTATTACAGTCTTTTATTACCCCAATTTACTCAATGTACCATCATTCGTAGTGGGGAGGGTAATATAAAAATACAAAGGTGAGAAAATCATGAATATAGGGGTGGATGGTGACACAAACGTACAAAAAATCCAATTAGTTGAGGACAAGATACTTTTAACTAAGTTTCTTAAATTAGAGCCACAATTCAGCCTTTGGAAATCTTAACAAAGAAAAAAACAGATGAATGAGAAGAGTTTTCATTTAAACCTTGAATGTAAGGGGGTTTGTCCCTTTCGGTGAGTCGCCGATTCCTGTAGAGGATGGAATGTTTTCAGAACATTTGAAAAAAGAGGGGGCCTGCTTTTCTTACTTAGAGAAGCAGAAAATGAGAGAAAAATTTCAGTGTGCAGGCACACTGAATGATCGATGGAGATTCGCGATTCTTTGTAGGAGAGGGGTTCAGCTTTCAATCACCCTCGGCTCTTGCAGGAAGACAATGGCACATGTGCAACGGGCATAGATGATTAAGATAGGGACACAAATGCAGAAGTGTGCCAGATTTGTGGAAAGGAGGTATGATTTCACCTTCCCCCCCACCTTTCAATTTCTCATTGATAGAAGATGACCTGGGCGCTCACCTTTCCTTGTCATCTCTTGCAAACTGTGTTCTTACAGCCCGGTCCATTGCACGCCTAGAGGCTGGATGTGAGTCACATGCTAAGCTTGGTGGTGCTAGTTGCTTTTTACTTGTTGGTTGTTGTTGTTGTTGTTTTTCTTTTTGTGGCTCAGCATGTGCTGTGAACCAGCCTGTATGGTGAGTAGATGATTCAGTGAATTGTGCCAAGCCAGGAAGTAGATTATATGTATGTATGTATGTATGTATGTATGTATGTATGTATGTATTTATTTATTTATTTGCCACAAGGACCAGTCACCCAGTCTAACCCAAGGCCCAGGAGAAGAGCCAGGTTTTAAGGGCTGTTTTAAACACGACCAGAGTGGGGACCAGATGGATCTTGCGGGAATATTGTCCCACCGGACAGTTGCTGCAAAAGAGGAGGCGCATTTCCTAGACTCCAGCAGATGACACCACATAATGGAGGGTACCTGAAGCAATTCAGCACTGCCAAATTGGCCGCGCAAATGTGACTCGTAACTTGGCTGGGCATGTTGCACGAACGGCAGTCACTTGCTACCTCCTTCACGCACGCACACCAATATTCCTTCTTCTAAGGCACCCAAATAAAGCATAACAGCTCTCCAGCTTACAGCCTTGGCTTGTCTTCTCATGAAGCTAGTGATCCGGATTATCTAGAACTGCCACCTGCTAGAAGTTGGAACCACGCCTTGTGGCACCACTGTTTCTTCACAGTGTCTCCTGCAGGTCTCCCAAGGGCAGGCTTGATGAATGCTACTCTTTTTGAGCCACACAAGCCACAGTGATCTTATTTAGAGTAAGATATGGAGAATAGTATGTAGTATTGACAAGATTTCCAATCTGCCTCTCAGATGCACCGATGCTGGATCATGGTCCATTGGATCTTCTACAGATGGCTGATGGACAGATGGATTCCCTATGGCTCATCCCTCAGCACAAAAAAATCCAGAGATGTAGATCTGTCCCTCCAATATGCTTAGTCGAAGGCTCATCGGTTTTGTCCACTTCACTGGCCGTCATTTGCCTTCTCCCTCAATAGCCATCATTTGCTCTTATTTTCACAACACAATTCTTGGCTGGCTGGGGTTTCTCACAGGTTAAGGAGAAAGAAGAACAAGGTTGGGCCAAATGGCATCAAATGGAATTAAAAAAAAAAAATCTGGATACTCCTAGAGCATGACCGGAAGGGGAAACACTTTGGAGGCTGAACGACACACTTAATGTTGGAAAGCAGCCCGATGGCCACCAAGGTTGGCGTGATGATGCCAGTCAGAGGAGACCAGGACTTTGATCTATGTTTCCTGGTTTGGGGAGGACTTTTACGGTCCTTCTTTGTTTTTTTAAAACAATATTCAGCCTATTTTAGGGCTTAAGCTATCACTTTCATGCATTTCCTCATTCAAAATGGGAGAAAGCTGTAGCATCAGTTTTCAGTCATTATTATCAAAAAGGACAGCAGAAGTCATAGAACAACACAAAGACAGAAGTCTGGAGGTTGCATACAGTTTGGCGTCTGCCCGTTGTCCATCCTTGGTCCATCCTTGGACCTTGGATCAGGGTTCCCCAAAGTGGTCAATATCAACCCCCAAGGGTTGAGGGACTATCCACAGGGTCAATGTTGTTGTTGTTGTTATTCATAGTACTATTAAAGTGGTATTGATTAAATTATTTTCATATAATAAACGTTTTGGGGTCAATGGACAATCTGAAACTTCATGAAGGGGTTGATAAGCTGAAGAGTTTGGAGACCCCTGGTCTAGATGGATTTCAACAAAACCAAGACCACCATTCTGGAACCAAACACCAAACCTTAAGTTTATTATTTGGTACAGTCCTACTTATGTGACTTGGCTGAGATTTTTTTTTCTTCCTAGCTGAAGATTTTAAACCTAGACCCCCTATCCTCATGCACAGGAGCAGTTTTAATCCACGATCTCTCTTCCTGTCGACCAGTGCCCTTGATTTATATTGAATTTTGAATTATTACGAATCTGTTTCATCACTTTCCAAGATGAGTTTCTTGCCAGGAACTTCAATGCCCACTGAGTTGCTTGCTACTCCACATTGCCCTTAGCCTGACTCCACTTCAAGAAATTAAGAAAAATAGCATTAATGGTGCATTCATTAAGGCAGATTACTTTTGGAAAATAAGAGCGCAAACATCTTCATTTGCTGAGAACAATTCCAGTTGAATGCCCAAGGAAGGCACTGGAAGCACTGACAGTAATAACAAAGCACGTTAACGCTTTTCAAATAACTCGTTCCCAGCACAGGCATAATCGTTTCTCTAGCCCTCTTCACGTGAAGATTTCAAAGTATTTTCCTGGCATTAACTTAATTAAGTTAATTTGGCCATGGGATGCTGTGTTTTAAATCGGCGTTGTTGTGCGTAGCCTATTCTAAGCATGTGTGCATCTTAGCTAAAATATTTATTTTATTTACTTTAATTGAAATATTTATATGCCAACTTTTTCTGAACACTACCAAGCCAAGGCAGCAACGGATGCAACAGAAGCTGGCAAATACTGTTAAGATTTATTTTAGGGGCTTCCTTTCTTGATTGAAAGGCACCGCTTTACACAAAGCCAGTGCTCTGGAGATGATCATTGAACATAACACCCGAAAAAGGCAGTATGCAAAGAAAACAACTAAATTAAATCAGAGATAATCAAACCCTTTTTCAAAGGCCCCATGAAAAAGATATATCTATAGATTTTCTAAAAGCAGAGAGAACAAGGGCCGGTGCAACTCCTAAATGGGGGGGTCCGCAGGCTGTGGTCAAAAAAGTCAAGATGGTGGCCACCACAGTGAGATCTCCACCTATTTTTTATATTTGTCACACACTTGAGTTTTTTGACCTGCAGTCACCTTTACATATCACGATTAGCCATGATTTGCTGGTAATGGTTGAAGATTATACAAGGAGCAGAGCCCCTTCAAATACAACTCACATAAAATATGGACGGAGCTTTGATTGTACTGGCGTGGCCACCATCTTGACTTTTTTGACCCCACCCTGTGGACACCCTTGCATATGAGGACCCCATGATTGGTTACAGGGAAAGGGGCTGAATTGTCTTTGGAGGAAAGACAGGGGCCCAACATACCAAAGAGACTCCAAGCCCCAGTTATTCCTGTACTTTCTTTGTTGCTTAACGCTTAGCGACATTCTGAGTGTCTCAGAAATATTAACGGCTGGAAAAAAAATAAAAGAATATTTGGCAATCGATAAACTTCAGCCCCGTGCCACTGCCTTGGGGGATCTAATCCGGACTGCTGCCTTTCCAGGGTTCTCGATTTCAGTGCAAACGGAACTGCAATTCATACTTTCATTGGCTGGTGTACAATTAAAACAACGGTACTTTAAGCTTTTCCAGTTAAAAAATAAGGCCATTCACATCCAGATCTCTTGATCCAGCTGACGGAATAAGACCCTGTTTTTGCAGTACAGCTTTGGGTTAAACTCTGTGAAAAACAGAAACCATCAATGTTTATTTGTGGTCATGAGGGCATGAACACAGTTCTCCTCTGGCTTAACTATGGCTGGGTGAGGCTTTTCTAGCAGGTTTAAGTAATATTAATGTTTAATTAAAGTTCGACTTAAGTTGGTTTTTTTAAAAATAGCTGAAGTCAGACGCATTAAATGTGGGAATGTTGCTTTTAAAATGAACTGGAATGGCCGTTTCTCCCCCTCAGCTTCTCCCACGGGTTGTACTATCCTCAACCAGCCAGCGTGACCGCAGACACTGAAGAGGATGGGAATCATAATTCACCCTAACTGGAAGACACCAAATGAGGAAAGATTGCACCAAGACAGAGTAACTGAAAGATGGTTTACCCTGCTAAGCCACTGTACTTCGGATTTTCTTGAAGAACCCCATCAGGCAGGGACCACACATTAGAGCAGTGTGGTCCAAACTTGGCCACTTTAAGATGAGTGGACTTCAACTCCCAGAATTCCCCAGCCAGCATGGCTGGCTGGGGAATTCTGGGAGTTGAAGTCCACTCATCTTAAAGTGGCCAAGTTTGGACAACACTGCATTAGAGGGTGGAGAGATGAGGTCTGCAGAAGATGAGGTCAATGTGCAAAGGGGTTGTGATTGCATCACACACGGTGGCAAGGCTGGGGTTTTCCTGTCTTTTTGGTGGAGGAGGAGGTTTGTTCTTGTTTCAGAACGACGAGAAATCATATTGCTGAAGCTGAGTTGCTCTACTGCTTCCATTCATCTGGGCTGTCAGAAAAGGAACCAGGGATGCAGAGAAAAAGTGGAGCAGGGGGCATGGGTCACCTTTGGATCACTCTCACACACACACATGCTCCAGTGGTCCTTCCAGAATTTCTTTCAGCTATCCTCAAACCCTCCCCACATTTTGGAAATCAGATAGACCATCTCCTCCAACTTCTAGATTAACGTTTCTCAGTCTTGGCAACTTTAAGAAGTGTGGAATTCAACTCCCAGAATTCCCCAGCCAGCATGCTAGCTGTGGAATTCTGGGAGTTGAATCCCACAAAGTTGCCAAGTTCGAAAAATACTGCTCTGGAAGATGGAGATCCTGCTTTCACATATCCTACCAATGGAAAGAACACCCTTCAAGAAGAGTGTCTCTGTTAGATGACTCTCCCCTGACAAGTATGGCTTTGGAGTCCTTGATGTTCTCTGAGCTTGGATGTTTGCTTGCAGATGTTTCATTACCTGACTAGGTAACATCATTAGTGCTAGGGAGTGTGGGGCTTGCTCCCTGTTTATGTATAGTAGCTTGTTGTGTTGGGGAGTTGGGGAGGTTGGGGTGTTGATAGAATATTCACTCCCCTCTGTGAGATGTCCAAGCTTTTTTGTAAGTTCAACTTTCTTTGCCTCCAGAAAATCAAAGACCTAAAAGTAGAAGAAGGTGAAATTATGGTTTCATTCGATGTCACAGCACTCTTTACATCCATAGATCCACAACTAACAAAAGAATCCACTACACAACACACCCGACCTAGGCAAATACACTAAGATCGAAATACCCAGAATCATGGACCTCCTCAACCTCTGCCTCAGTACCTACTTTCAGTTTGATGGACAAATATAGCACCAAATCAGAGGCACACCCACCTGTAATGCAGCATCTAGAAATGTCACACTCCTACGCATACAACCAAAAGTATGGATCTGGTGTATAGATGACACCTTTGTAATAATAATAAGAATAAGGAACAACTAGAGAAGACACATGAAACCATCAACAACATCTCAAAGGAATAAAATTCACAAGGGAAGAAGAAAACAACAACACACTACCTTTCCTGGATATCCTCATCAGCCGAGGAAACCACAGCAAATTAGAAATGCAAGTCTATTGAAAAACAACCCACACTAACCAAGTACTCCATTACCAAAGTAACAACCCAACCTCCCACAAGAGAAGCTGTGTAAGAATATTATTCAGACAAGCACAAATGCGCTACAGCAACCCAGAACACCAGGAAAAGGAAACAGACTGCCTATACAATGTCTTCCAACAAAATGGAAGCAACTTTATCAAAAGGTGCCTGACCACTCAACCCACTACAGCCCAACCAACACAAGCTATGGAAAGGATCACACTGCCATACATCAAAAACATCTCAGAAACAACCAACAGACTATTACAACCACACAGCATCACCATAGCACACAAATCAACTGAAGCCCTCCAAAACACCTTAAGTAAACCAAAAGACCCAGTAGCCCAAGAAGAAAAAACAGGAGTCACCTTACACTTGTCTGCAACATACAGTGTAAGGACTATGTAGGTCAGACAGGCAGATGACTAGCAGAGCACGTCCATGAACACCAACTAGCAGTCAGAAGACACAATGAAAACTTAATCTCACAACACATGAACAGACTCAACCATAATTTCAACTGGGAAACTGTGGGCTTGCTAGACCAAGCTAAACCCAAAAATGCTAGGGAATTCCTGGAAGCTTGGCATTCAGACAAATCAGCCATCAATAGACACATGGAGATAAACCACATTTACACACCGTTCAAAAGAGACAATGAAAAGTCTCCTTCCTAAGGAGGAAACCAAAAGACCAGAACACGTCCTCTCCAGCAACCAACACCCAGATAAGCAGGGATTAACACCGGACAAACAATCAAGCAGAGAACACTACCCTAATCAAGGAACTACCAAGGAGAAAACCCCACCCCCACCAATACTGGCAGGGCAAGATATTGTATATTAACAGGGGGCAACCCCCACACTCACTAGCACTGATGATGTTACCTAGTTGGGTAGTGAAACGTCTACAAGCAAACAGCCAGACTCAGAGAACACCAAGGGCTCCATAGTTCAACCCTGAGCTATATGTATTCTCTTCTACTAGAAATATGGCTTTGTTTATTTGCAATATGATATAAAAGGATATTGGGGGGAAACAACCACTAGAGGAACGCATCTGCTTCTTCTATCTCCATGTGGCTTTTCTGGGCTGTTCCTTTCTTCTCAACGGGGAGCCCATTCATCAGCTGCATGAACAACCTCCCCCCTTGCGTGGCTGGCCCTCCCTGCAGCTGCCACGCGCCTTGCAGAGCTGTGCCAAAAAGACCCACACGGTGGAAATTAATTAATCAGGCCAACAGCTTCCGGAAGCTGTTGAGTAAAGCCTCCTGCCTTTGAGGCACCACCAGCGGATTCTGAGGCTGTGTGGGTGAGCTGGTTTCAGCGAAATAAAATTCTCAGTGGAGTTTTGTGTGGGTGAAGTTTCTGTGGAACACAGAGGGGCTGAGATTTTGTTCTTCCCTCTGGCTACCGAAAGCAAGCAAGAGCTGCTACTCAGAGCGCCAAACTGAATTTGTGGGGGGCAACCACCCCCTTCTCCTCCCCAAAAAAGGGGTGAGCAACCTTCTGCTCCTGCAGCTCTTTCTATGCTAATTGCTAACCTAGGTTGCAAAATAATAATAATAATAATAATAATAATAATAATAATAATAATAATAATAATAATGAAAACCACCAAATGTCCCTCAGATGACCCAGCTCCATTCATACCATATCACTGTCCCTGTGGTTGCCACTTGGTGGCTTCCAACATAGATAATGGGCTCCTAGACCAATGGGTTGAAATGAAAAGCAATTTGGGTGAAGTGATAGAAAGAACTTCCAGATAGTAAAAACCATTCAGCCATGGAAACATCTGTCTTGGAAAACACCCTCCTTCTTTACAAGAAAGTTTGAAGCTGGATGGCCCCCATCAGATGTGATGCGTTGAGCTACATCATACACCGGGGTTGACCAACTTCAGTGCCTAGGTTCACACAATTTATTAAACCAGAACAAACAAACCAGATTTAGTCTTACTGCTGGGGTGGGCAATTTCCCCAGGTTCAAGGACCACCACCTGGTCCCCCCACACTCAAAGGCCACGTGAAATGCAACCAGAAGCCAGTTTTTAAGACTGGGTTCTAGAGCAGTGTTTCTCAACCTTAACAACTTTAAGATGTGTGTTGGCTGGGGAATTCTGGGAGTTGAAGTCCACCCATCTTAAAGTTGCCAAGGTTGAGAAACACTGCTCTAGAGTGTTGAGGAAGATTAAGGATGATTCAGATTGGCAATCCTCTAGGAAACAAAGTGTTCCCATCTCCACCCAAAACCCACTCTCATGCCCCCCGCTCCTTTGGCCTGACATCACCCTGACAAAATTCAAGGTGGAATGGAAGAAGTTCAGCATCATAATTTGAACATTTTGGCTGATATTAGAGTTTTGTTTCCATTGTTCAGAGTTGGAAGTGGAAGCGTTTTGCCTCCTGCTTCCATTTCTGCTCCTACATCCATTTCCACGTCTCCCTTCAACATGAGCCACCTATTTTCTTTCCCCAACCCTTCCCTCCCGGACCCCCGCCTTGCCCAGGGGAGAAGAATTGGCAGCTTGAATCTTGACTCACTCTTGGTAGCATTTTCATTCCCCTCCTTGAAAGAAGGGCCTTATTATGGGTTTCCAAACAAACCCCAGCCCTGCCACGTGTGATTCTGGCTGAAAATTGTAACCCCAACATATCTGGAAGCCATCGGGTTGGGAGAAGCCACAATATGGATGCAAACACACATACTCACACTCAAATCCTGATTTTCCAGAGAACGCTGTCAAGGAACAGTCCTCACAGATTTTGAAACCGTTACATGCAATGAGACGCTGGGGAGTCACTTCCTAGCAGAGGCGTCTGTAACAGGTCAAAGAAGTCAAGATGGCACCTGGGCTATTAAAGCCACACCTCTTTTTTTATGCAGCATGCACACAATGCATGTAAAAAGGGGGGGGCTTCTATCGTGAGGTTGCAGACCCCCTGCATTTCCCTTGTTGCTGAATTCCCCATTTTTCTGGTTTTGCACAATAAAAACAGGCTGAGTTCTCACAACAGGCCGAACCATGATAAAACTAAGCAATCTTAGCATATTGTGTACTGATGCTGTATCAAGCCCACACTCCACACTTCTAATCTAGTTAAAGACTAGAAGTTGCATTCAGACAACATCTGAAACTTGGTCAGCTTTCCCCTTGATCGGAGTTTGGAACGTTGGGGGAATTAACGGGTTTTGTGAAGCCGGGCCATTTGTCCCACTGATGATTTGATATATTGAGCAAATCCAGAAGTGGGGTTACTTCAGTAACCAGGTTCAGCATTTGTAATTCTAGAGCCAATGTAGTTTTGTGCTTAGAAGAATTTATAGAATCTGTTCTTAACCCACCCTGTTTTCACACGGGGAATTTTCCAGGACACAAAAACATCTTTGTTTCCACAGATGGGAGATCAATCTCACATCCATGGGAATGATACTAGAAGGCAAGGCAACCACATTTGTCTGAGGCTTTGAGTAGTATGTCACGGTATAGATTTATTGATATATAAATAAATATTCCCCTTCATGGATCACTGCCTTGTCGTGGCGAAGGGGCTTGTGTAACTCAGTGAAGCCATGAGCTATACCGTGCAGGGCCACCCAAGACGGACAGGTCATGACAGAGAGTTCTGACAAAATGTGGTCCACTGGAGAAGGAAATGGCAACCCACTCCAGTATCCTTGCCAAGAAAACCCCATGGACAATGTTAAAAGGCTAAAAGATATGACGCCAGAAGATGAGCCCCTCAGGTCGGAAGGTGTCCAATATGCTACTGGGGAAGAGCGGAGGGCAATTCCAAGTAGCTCCAGAAAGAGTGAAGCGGCTGGGCCAAAGCCGAAAGGACGTTCAGCTGTGGATGTATCTGGAAGTGAAAAGAAGGTCCGATGCTGTAAAGAACAATATTGTATAGGTACGTGGAATGTAAGATCCATGAACCAAGGCAAGCTGGATGTGGTCAAACATGAGATGACAAGATTGAACGTCGACATCTTGGGAATCAGCGAATTGAAATGGACGGGAATGGGTGAATTTAATTCAAGTGACCATTATATCTACTACTGTGGGCAAGAAACCCTTAGAAGAAATGGAGTTGCACTCATAGTCAGTAAGAGAGTGGGAAAGGCAGTAATGGGGTACAACCTGAAAAACGACAGAATGATCTCAGTGCGTATCCAAGGAAAACCATTCAACATCACGGTAATCCAAGTCTATGCCCCAACCACTGATGCCGAAGAAGCTGAAGTTGACCGGTTCTATAAAGACCTACAAGACCTTCTAGAACTAGCACCAAAAAAAGATGTCCTTTTCATCATAGGGGATTGGAATGCTAAAGTAGGAAGTCAAGGAGTAATCGGAATAACAGGCAAGTTTGGCCTTGGAGTACAAAATGAAGCAGGGCAAAGGCTAATAGAGTTCTGTCAAGAGAACAAGCTAGTCATAGCAAACACCCTTTTCCAACAACACAAGAGACGACTCTACACATGGACATCACCAAATGGTCAATACCGAAACCAGATTGATTACATACTTTGCAGCCAAAGATGGAGAAGCTCTATACAGACGGCAAAAACAAGACCAGGAGCTGACTGTGGGTCAGATCATGAGCTTCTTACTGCAAAATTTAGGCTTAAATTGAAGAATGTAGGGAAAACCACTAGACCACTCAGGTATGACTTAGATCATATTCCATGTGAGTACACAGTGAAGGTGATGAATAGATTTAGAGGATTAGATTTGGTAGACAGAGTGCCTGAAGAACTATGGACGGAGGTCTGTAACATTGTACAAGAGGCAGCAACTAAAACCATCCCAAAGAAAAAGAAATGCAAGAAAGCAAAATGGCTGTCTGATGAGGCTTTACAAATAGCTGTGGAAAGAAGGAATGCGAAAAGCAAGGGTGAAAGGGAAAGATATAAGCAACTGAATGCAGATTTCCAGAGAATAGCAAGGAGAGATAAGAAGGCCTTCTTAAATGAACAATGCAAAGAAATGGAAGAAAACAATAGAATTGGGAAGACTAGAGATCTCTTCAAGAAAATTGGAGATATCAAAGGAACGTTTAGGGCAAAGATGGGCATGATAAAGGACAAAAAAGGCAGGGACCTAACAGAAGCAGAAGAGATTAAGAAGAGGTGGCAAGAATACACAGAAGAACTATACAAGAAAGATCTTAATGTCCCTGATGTCCATGCTGGTGTGGTCACTGACCCTGAGCCAGACATCCTAGAGAGTGAAGTCAAGTGGGCCTTAGGAAGCATTGCTAACAACAAAGCTAGTGGAGATGACAGTATTCCAGCTGAGTTATTTAAAATACTAAAAGACGATGCTGTTAAAGTGCTGCACTCAATATGCCAGCAAGTTTGGAAAACGCAACAGTGGCCACGGGATTGGAAAAGGTCAGTTTACGTTCCAATTCCAAAGAAGGGCAATGCCAAAGAATGCTCAAACTATCGCACAATTGCACTCATTTCACATGCTAGCAAGGTTATGCTCAAAATCCTACAAGCTAGGCTTCAGCAGTACGTGAACCGAGAACTACCGGATGTACAAGCTGGGTTTCAAAGAGGCAGAGGAACTAGAGATCAAATTGCCAACATTCGCTGGATCATGGAGAAAGCACGAGAGTTCCAGAAAAGCATCTACTTCTGCTTCATTGACTATGCAAAAGCCTTTGATTGTGTGGATCACAACAAACTGTGGCAAATTCTTAAAGAGATGGGGATACCAGACCACCTTACCTGTCTCCTGAGAAATCTGTATGCGGGCCAAGAAGCAACAGTTAGAACCGGTCATGGAACAACCGATTGGTTCAAAATAGGGAAAGGAGTACGACAAGGCTGTATCCTGTCACCCTGCTTATTTAACCTATATGCAGAGTACATCATGAGAAATGCCAGGCTGGAAGAATCACAAGCCGGAATTAAGATTGCAGGGAGAAACATCAATAACCTCAGATATGCAGACGATACCACCCTAATGGCAGAAAGTGAAGAAGAACTAAAGAGCCTCTTGATGAGGGTGAAAGAGGAGAGTGCGAAAGCTGGCTTGAAACTCAACATTAAAAAAACTAAGATCATGGCATCTGGACCCATCAATCCCTGGCAAATAGAAGGGGTAGAAATGGAAGCAGTAACAGACTTCATTTATTTGGGCTCCAAGATCACCGCAGACGGAGACTGCAGCCATGAAATTAAAAGACGCTTGCTCCTTGGGAGGAAAGCTATGGCAAACCTAGATAGCATATTAAAAAGCAGAGACGTCACCTTGCCGACAAAGATCCGCATAGTCAAAGCTATGGTTTTTCCAGTAGTAATGTATGGCTGTGAGAGCTGGACCATAAAGAAGGCTGAACGCCGAAGAATTGATGCCTTTGAACTGTGGTGCTGGAGAAGGCTCTTAAGAGTCCCCTGGACTGCTAGGAGGTCAAACCAGTCAATCTTAAAGGAAATCAACTCTGATTGCTCATTGGAAGGATTGATAATGAAGCTCAAGCTCAGATACTTTGGTCACCTAATGCGAAGAGAGGACTCTTTGGAAAAGACCCTGATGCTGGGAAAGATGGAAGGCCAAAGGAGAAGAGGACGGCAGAGGATTAGATGGCTGGATAGCATCACTGAAGCAATGAGGATGAAATTGAGCAAACTCAGGGAGGCAGTGAAAGATAGGAAGGCCTGGCGCAATATGGTTCATGGGGTCACGAAGAGTCGGACACGACTTAACGACTAAACAACAAATAAATATTTCTATTTATTTAAGATGATTGTGTATTGTAATTTTAATTGATGTTAACCATTTGGTAAACCACCCAGAATTGTTTCAACGAGATGGTGACAAATTGGACATATAAATATAAATAAATAAACTCTTCAAAACGTAGTGGATGAGGTCAGGATGACAATCCAATCTTGCTGAAATGCAATAATATTTTGAGCTAATTAAAGCTAGGTGTAACGAACTGCCACCTGTTGATCCCAAATCCAGTAACTTTCCTTGCAACCAATATTGATTCAAAAGAAAGTTCATTTATTGAGAGTAAGTGTACACATCCAAAGCATTGCTAAGACTGAGCAAAAGTATGTCAAAAGCTGTTTTTCTTACTTACCCCCCCCTTACATCGCCCTTAGTTCTTGGTCTTCCGATTCCCTTGCTGGCATGGCCTTGATCATGCCAGAGCCTGTGATAAGAAGCCATCTGCTTTAAACGGTTTCTCATTCCTTCTCCCCCCACCCTTTTACAATGGCAGAACCGCAGCATGTAAAAAGCCATTTTTTTAAACTAGCCATATAATAATCTATTATAAAATCTTGCGAGGATTCTGACACTAGGATTAGTGAAATTGAATTAATATAATTACTCTCTGGTTAGGTATTTAAGTATTTCCTTCTCTCATGTATTAAACATTACAAGCTGGTTACACCTGTGGGGACTTCCCTGTGCATATTTTGCTATCAGCTCCATCGTTAAATATTATGGTTTTCGTACTGATTGATTCATTGATTGACACATATCATTAAATAGCTTTGCACAGCATTCTGGCCCAGGATTGCTTTGAAGAGCTGAACTGCCTTTCTAACATTAAGCAAGACTTCTTTTTCACCTCCACCTTCATTTTGTGGTTTAGATCAGTGTTTTTCAACCTTGGCCACTTGAAGATGTGTGGACTTCAACGCCCAGAATTCCCCAGCCAGAAGTCCACACATCTTCATGTGGCCAAGGTTGAAAAACACTGGTTTAGTGCAATGGATAATAACAGAATCTTGCATGTCTGCTTGTGCTGTACCTCCTCCCCTTCTTATACTCTAGTGAATCAGGGAGGTGTCTGCCTGAGTCACTTCTGAACACAGGGAGTCCCCGGGTTAAGAATGCCCGGTTTACACATGACCCATAGGTAAGAACAGAGCCTACTGTAGGAAAATTTGAGTTAAATACACAATGATTCAAGTTAAATGCACAATGGTTCAAGGTCATTACACAATGTTACAGTACAACAATACTGTTCCAACTTACATACAAATTCGAGTTACGGACAGATCTTGGGAATGGAACTACCTGGACTATCTTGTTTCCCAGCGCTTAAAAAATGTTTCAGCCTCCTTTGCCTCGGTATTTGTCCTTGCCTATTTGTGTCTCCCTTACTTTCTACAAAAAAGCTCTCGCTGCTTTCGTCCAAACAAGCAAAGCAGCGTTGCAGCATCACATCACAAACTCCCCCCTTTGGGGGCCATGCGTGCATTGTTGTGATGCAGTGTCAGCCCGTTGAGGTAGTCCATACAGGAAGTAGGTCCAGATGAACTAATTCTACTTTCTTGTAATATTACATTAACAGACTCTTGCAAGGCTGAAAGTGCATCTCTCCCCACTTGCCTTTACAGCCCAAGAAACTAGGGAGGGTCCCTTCTGCGACGTTTACCACACCCTCATTCCTTCTGCAGGCTCAGCTGCCGCTTATCCGACCATCCCTTGGCTGTGGCTCTTCCACCTGTCTCCCAAGGTCATTCCCACATACATGCAGGTAGAAAAGGGGTGGAGCTTACACCGGCACACTGCAACCCTGGGTACATCACAGGGTGTGCTTCAACATTGGGTGCGTCTGTCTTTGCCCCTCCTGAAGACACAGCTGCCCCCCTGGAATTCACTGGATAACTCTGACCCAGGGCGATTGTCCTATGAACAGAAAGAGGGGAGACGCTCATGTACACTGCCTTGGTTTTCCAGAAGAAAGGCAGGATAGAGATTCAATAAAAGCATAAAAGTAAAGAAATAAATATGCAGCATTCACTTTTACTCCCAGTATTCTCTTCCCACCATCACCAGCCCCTAAGGGCTTGGAAATTCTGCTGGAAAGGTGGGGACATCTCAAGTCAACTCTTGGGCAAACTAAGCCCTGCCTTATAAAGAAGGACTGGCTATAGCTGGTAAATTTGAGGCAATTGTGTGGGAAGGGTCAAAAAAGTCAAAATGGATGCTGGGGTGGGTGGGGCTTCATTGTACAGTCACAGCTGCCATCTTGACTTTTTTGACCCACACACACCAGACGACCCTGCTCTTGAGTTTCTAGAACTTTGTAGATTCTGAAGTTGAGACCCCTTGCAGAATGCCTCATGTTTCATTAAGTCCCAACGTTATTTTTATATCTGTAGTAGGATCACAGCATGACGCTTTCATGCTCCATACACACACACACACACACACACATTGTGGTTCAACTTTGGCCATATTTCACAGAGTCTTCAAACACTCTCCCTTTCTCCCTAGACTTCCTGGAGTCTTGTTAGATAGAGGGCTACCCTGATTCATTTCTCCCTAGAGAGTGAATAGAGCGGATAAAATATTCGCCCTTTTCATTTATTTTTCTTCTTTCTTTTTCTTCTTTTCTTTGGCCCCTTCCTGCTTTTTTCTAATATTAATTTTTAAAAAGATATGGACCGTGCAGCATAAAATAAATATTCTCCAACTGGGATTCTTCAAAGTGGTGGATAGAGCAGGCAGGTTTTAGACGCTTCCTTTGGGAAGCAGCAATGAAAATTTTCAAAAAATTTTGATGAAAGTTTGAGGAATCGGAAAAAGGGTCTCCCCACTTTGAATTGGTTTTTCACGGCTTTTAGCCGTTTTGAACACCACTCCCAATGGGGGAATTCTTAACATGACATCAGGGACGAGAGCACACCCCATTTATCTTCCAGGCCCTTTCTTCCCATGCATGTTTCTCCCATTCATATATAAGGAGTCCCCAGTTTAAGGACGAGTTCCGTCCCCAAGATGTGTCCTTTCATCGAATTTGTACGTAAGCTGAAACAGTATTATTGTATAATACTGTAGAAGTAGTATTGTATTAGTAGCATTCGGGGTGGAGTGGGTTTTGTATTGCAATTTTTATTCTTGTAAGCTGCCTGGAGTCACCATGAGTGAGTTGGGTGGCCATATAAATTGCATGTATGCATGCATAAATAAATAAATAAATGTTGTAATGAACTCAAACCACTGTGCATTTAACTCAAATCATTGTGTATTTATTTTGCTACCATAGGCTCCATTCTTAACCATGGCTCGTCCGCAAACCAGGCATTCTTAACTTGGGGACTCCCTTTGCAGAGTTCAGGATGTTAATCTTGGAGTCAAGAAGTCTGGGCAAAAACAAGACAACTTTTTTTCATTCGTTTAAACAGGGCATATGTGGGGGAGTCCAAAAAGTCAAGATGGGGGCTCCGGTCACGTGACCGAAACCCCACCTATTTTCCTGTGCATCGTAAAAAGGGGTGGGGCTTTGTGTAGGTGCAGCCGCCATCTTGGGACCGCACCCTGGGACCTACCTTCAGCCAATGCGCTGAGGCAAGCATGCGCAGGAAACCGTGCATCACGTCAAGGGCTCGGCTCTACAGAGGGCTGAACCAGGCCCGTGGGGAGCTTTAAAGGGTGACGGGATGTCTGAAGGGTTTCCATGATTTAAAGCAGTATTTCTCAAACTCATCAACTTTAAGATGTGTGGACTTCATCTTCACCTTGCTGGCTGGGGAATTCTGGGAGTTGAAGTCCACACATCTTAAAGTTGCCAAGGTTGAGAAACACTGGCTTAATGGCATCCCACTCACTCTGTACCCCCCTCCAGACCTGCCCCACAAGCAAAAAATTAAAAAAGCCGAACATCTTTTGAGCCTCCCACTCTTAGGAAGCTCTGGTGACCACAGGCAGGCCACTCCACGACCCAGGTCGTACTCAACCCTAATTCGTTTAACCATGGTTGAATGTAGGGCAAGCACCGGTGGCCCTCAACGTTTTTTATTCTGCGATTGCCAGGTTGACCCAGTTTCCTGAAAACGGGCAGCAGCGTTTCCTGCCATTATGAGTCAGGAAAATACAAAAACAGGGCTCGGGTTTTAAGGTCAGCTTCAAAGGTAAAACGTCTTTCAAGTCAAACTCAGTTCGTGGGCAAGTCCATTCAGTTTCTCGGAAGCCATTTGGAAAATGCTTGCCACCATCTTCCTCCGGAAGGTTTCTTTGACCAGCCAGGGAGTCTCCCATCCAAAGACTAGCCAGCCTTGAACCTACTTAGCTTCCGAGCTCAGACAAAGAACCGAATGGAAAAAAATCACAGCCTGTCCCTATGGGGGCTGCCTAGCTGGACTCACTTGACCTCATGGCTCTACCTACTGTGGCCCTCCCCAGAGCATAATTTCTGCCTCTTTGACTCGGCAAGAATCAGCAAATTAGCACAGCTCTGCAAATTCTGAAGCAGGGTTTCCAAATCTCAACAATTATAGTCCTTTCGCACCTCCCGTTCTAGTTTCTCAACCTCAGCAACTTCAAGATGTGTGGGCTTCAACTCTCAAAATGCCCCAGCCACCATGGGGCATTCTGGGAGTTGGTCCACACATCTTCAAGCTGCCAAGGCCGAGAAACGCTGCCTTAAGGTGAGGACGGACAAACCAGATTATAGTTTAACACATGGTGTGAACCCAGCTACGTTCTTTGCTTCATTTTGTTCCGTGCAGAAATTTCAGGAGAGAAGCTGTTCGACCTTCTGGTTGCCCTTCTGGGGCTTCCTCTGGCCTCCTACTTTCCAGAGCTGCGGCTTGGCGTTGCACGTACGAGGGGCAGCCTCGTTCTCCGCTGCTGTGCAAGCGGCAGAGAGTTGGGGGGCACTCGGGGGAGGAAGGGAATTGTCCCCCTTCTGCAAGCAAGGAAGAGCTAGCAAGGAAGCTATTTTCTCCCTCCGTAAAGAGAGATGAAGAACAGAAACTCCAAAAGGGAGAAACAGCAGATCGATCGATTGATTGATCAAATTTATATGCCACCCGTCTCACTGTATAAGTGACTCTAGGCAGGTTACGTACAAGTTTTTAAATTGATGTTTTATGTATTTATATATATTTATGGTTTTAATGTTCTGTGTGAGTCGCCCAGAGTTCCCCCATTGGGGGGAGATGGGCGGGGGAGAAATTTAATAAATAAAATAAATATGTTAGTTCTGATGACGTGTCACACCCGGACACTTTATTATTATTTATCCTTATCATGTATTATCATTTACTTAGTTATTATTTATCATTATTTATCATTCATTTAGTTATTTGTATCTATCATGATTATTTATTATTATTTATTTAGCTATTATTACTTATTATTTATTGTTAAGTTTAGTTATTTATTGTTATTTATCATATTATTTATCATTTGTTTAGTTATTTGTATTATCATTATATTTATTAGTTATTTAGTTGTTTATTATTATTCATTTAGTTGTCATTATTTATTGCTATTATTTATTATTATATAGTTATTGTTTATTTGTTATGATTGATGTAATTTTTATTTTTTTTAAATATTTATATCCCGCTATGAATTAAAGAGCTCAAGTGCCACGCACACACTGCTCCCTCGTCTCATTTTCTCCAGAACGACACCCCTATGAGGTAGGCCAGACTGAGAGAGAATGAGAAAGAGAGAAAGAGACTAGTCCCAAGACATCCAATAAGCTTCGGTGGCTGAAGGGGATTTGAACCTGGGTCTCCTCTCTGCTAGCCCAATTCCTCCACCACTAAAATATCCCGGCTCTCAAAACCTTTCCACCGTTCCTCCAAGAGAGCAAGACAGCACGCATAGCACTCCCTGTCCTATTTCCCCCTCCAAACAACAACCCTGTAAGGTAGGTTCTGCTGAGAGAGGAAATCTGGCCCAAAGTCACCCAGGGCTTCCATGGCTGAGGGAGTGGCAAACTGGGGTCCACCTTTGCTGCAATGACAGAGGAATCTTGGCTTAGTTGAATGCAAAACGCCCCACATCCAGCTTGTTTCTCAAAAAGAGCACTCCCTTCGTGGCTCAGCAGCCCAAGATTAGCCATCTCCCCATGGCGGAGAGTGTGTCGACACTGCACATCTGGCCCCGAGCTGGGGATCAAAGCAAGCGAGCGAGCAAGCAAGCGTGCTCCTGATTACATCAGCCCTGCCTGCAGGTGAGATCAGCGGGATATAAGGGGGAACAAAGCCATCCCGGGTGTGGTTCTTTGCAGATTGCTAAAGTCCCCATTTCACTGAACCGGCCCGTTTGGACAACGCAGCCAGCAGTGCGTTAAGGTGTCCGACCAGGCTGGCTGGGTCTTCCTCGCCCACTGGGTATGCTTGTCCCTGGCTTAGCCAAGGGGTGGGCAACTGGTGGCCAGGAGGCCACACACAGGCCCTTTCCCCCCCACTGTGCTCTGCATTTCGGTTGCACCGTTCCAAAAACAGGTTTCTTGTTGCTTTGCTGAAATATACAATTAGGCTACTCTGTGAGCCCTGTACTGCAGACTGAAGCAGGAGCATCCTCGGGGGAAGGGGGGTGCAGAAAAGTCAAGATGGCGGTTTTCATTGAAGCCCCACCCTTTTTTGCACGCCTTGCACACTCAGCACACGTAAGAAAGGGGATGGGGATTCAATGGCATGGTCTTGGCTGCCATCTTGATTTTTTTGGAGCCCCCCGCCATGAAGACCCCTGCCCTGAACGGCCCTGAAGCCATTCAAAACCACCTTTTCTCCAATTTCCTGCGCCTGATGCAGCACTCAGCATCACTACCCTTTCCATACAGGGCTGTTTGGCCGCCCCAAATTAAACTTGACTGGAGTCGCCAGAACACTGCTCACCTCTAGCTTAGCTACTTCCATCCCTGCTAACCTGAGAAAAAGCTGCAAAGAGACCGTGGTTTGTTTTAGGTTAGCAATAGTTGGAATGTGCAGACTGATGCAAGAATGAAGGCGGCTAGCCAAAACTCTTGCGCTGGGCTGATTTCTGTTGCAACTGTTGCTCTAACCCCATATACCACCTTGCCTCTATATGCATATATAAAATAGCAATCCTTGAAAAGAATTCATTCCGAGCCAAACCAGATCTACAAGTAAACATTTCCTAGCCACCACCTTTCCAGTGTTATTCATGTGTCAAACTACGTCAGTCCAACAGCCAAAACCCAACTGGGTTATTAATAAATTAACAAACGCACCCAACAGAAGAGTTTTCCCCAACCAGATACTTCCCAAGTGTAATAGACTACATCAGTGATTCTCAACCTTGGCAAGTTTAAGATCTGTGGACTTCAACTCCCAGAATTCCCCAGCCAGCCTTGGGTAGAGCTTTAACTGCCCTGTGGCAGCCACCATCTTGACTTTTTTGACCCTCCACTGGGGAGGCCCTGCAGACACAGCTACAGAAACACAGCCTGGATTTACTCTACATCTCTATCTGAATTAACCAATTTTCGAGGTTCATCAGCCAACGAACTGGGAACACACAATATGCTTAGCCTTTCCCCACTAAAAACAGCTAACCAAAGTTAACCTAACCAAGTTGAACTTCCCATGCAAGTTCAGCCACTACATCTGTAACTGATCAGATTGCGTGTGTTGTGCGTACCCAGAAACACAGATATGCACAAAAACACATGTAATGAGTTTCGTTAGTTTGGGGTGAGTTTTGGACATGACACAAAGATTAAACTAAAGGATAACATTAATAGGGCAAAAACAAATGGCTTATCCTAACACAACAGGACAATGACGCTGTGGTTTCACCCTAAGCCTCACGGCCAGAGGCTGGAATCTGAGACACACTTTGTGCAATAAACCACCTGGATTTGCAGGTAGGTCACCATTAGTACGAGTTCAAATAATGTGATATTCAAGTTAGCGCGAATTGTCAGTTGATACCAGGTCACGTTTTGTGCGGCCCAAAATTCAGTTAATGCAAGACGGGTGCGTGCGCAATGGAGGCTAGCCCAGGTGCCGTCGCGGCTGGGGGTTTTCACGCTGCTAATCTTTGCGTGTGCAAAATGGAGAAAAGGAAGATTCTGCCGGAGGAAAACAGCACAAGTATTAAAAAGAAGAGCCTTGTTCATTATGACATCAGAGCAAACGTTTGATGTAATTGAATGACACGAACGTGGTCATAGCAACACCAAAACGGGACAAGATGCTGGAATGCCTGACTCTACGGTAGAATTTTTTTTTTTTAATTTTGCTTTCTATAACTACTCTGCAACTTTGCTAACTATACATTTATACTACAAGTATATTCTTTTCATTCTTTACGGTAAGATTTCATTAATATACATGCAAACATTTATGCTTAATGTTTTTCATTGCCTCCCTGCATTTCCATCGAGTTGGAACCAATGGTCCCCGTTTTCCATAGAAATGTCACTTCAAAGAGTGTGAATTCGAATAAGGCAACCATTTGGGATTCGTTAACGGCGCTAATCGAGACCTACCTGTAAATGCAATCGTGTCTCAAACCAGGTCTTCAAGCACAAAAGAATTTCCAGACCAGCTCCTGGGATTCTGTGGTGGTCTAAGGGTGCCCTGGGGGGGAGGTCAAAAAAGTCAAGGTGGTGGCCATGATCATGGGACAGAAGTCCCATCCCTTTTTAATGTACACCACAGACGCAATGCTTGTTTAAAACGGGTAGGGCTTCAAGCACGCAATCATGGCCATCAGCTTGACCTTTCTGACCTGCCTGGATGTGCTCCCAGGTGGTAGGACGCTTCCAGATGGACCAAGCCAAGACATGGATCTCTGTGGTGATAGCAAGAGAGGCAAGTGGCATTGCACATATTGTGACCTCAACATGGCAGTCATGACACATGGGAATTCATTGTAGCTTCTGTCAGATGGCCAAGGATCCTGCAAGTACGTTTGGTCTGTTCACCATCTTCTGCAACTTTCAGACCCAGCTACAAGGGTTGAAGAACGACTGCATGTTGCACTGCCCTGAACACGTCACGATAAAGAAGTTGGATTAAAAAAGAAATGTTCATTTCTCAGGAAGAAATGGCTTGAACGCTATTCGGGGGAAAAAACGGTAAACCTTCTTCAGGTTGAGTCAAAACTTGGAGACCCCATGGATGTGTTCATGGAGTGGTTGGCCACAGCCTTTTTCAGAGAGGTGTTTTTACTTCCCAGTCTCTCCTACAAGCCTGGGGATTTTTGATGGTCACCCATCCAGGTTCAAACCAGGCCTGGTCCTGTTTAGCTTTTTGAAATCAGCCAGGTTGTCTAAATAATCAATATTGGTTATATCAATCAAAGAAAGAAAGAAATGCTGCCTCCTGCTGCAGCAGCCCCAGATAGCCCCAAATGGTGAGGGAAAGCGCCCCCTCAGCCAATTATTAGTAGTGCCTTCAGTACACACAAGTCCAGAAAGCCTGCACGGAGGGGTTTAGCACTCCTCATTCCGTCATCATTCCTGCCCCAGTCCAATTCCCCAGCCTGTCCCAACGTGGTTCCCTTCCAGATGTGAGCTGGCTGGAAATCCTGGGAGGTGTGATCCCATCACACGGGAAAGGGACCTGGAGGAAGAAATCTGTCTCGCCCTCTCAAATTAGATGCTTTGGGGAAGCCACACTAGTTAAAGGGACATAAAAGCAGATCATTCATTCGTTCATTCATTCATTCATTCAATCCATTTCTATGGCCGCCCATCTCAAACCAGTGACTCTGGGTTGTTGTTGTTCAGTCGTTAAGTTGTGTGCGACTCTTCGTGACCCCATGAGCCATATCACGCCAGGCCTTCCTGTCCTTCACTGCCTCCCTGAGTTTGCTCAGTTTCATGCTCGTTGCTTCAGTGATGCTATCTAACCATCTCGTCCTCTGCCATCCCCTTCTCCTTTGGCCTTCAATCTTTCCCAGCGTCAGGGTCTTTTCCAATTTTGTTGCAGATTATGTATTTGCAATGTGGATTAAACCTTAGGAGGGAATCAAGCCAGCTTGAAAAAAATAAAACCAAGTGGCATAGATATTTCTGATTAAGCAGAGATGAACCGTCGGGGGAATAAATCACTCTCCCACCATCGGACTATGGCAGCCACGTCTGCGAGCCTCAAAGGATGCTTCCTTTCAGCGTTGGCTCCGCAAAGACAAGGCACCCCTTTCAGGCTGCTTCACTAGTGTAGGATGACCTCTACAGGCAGCTGGAATTCATGGGGACTTCTTCAGGCTTTTCCAAGAGAGTTTGCAGAGGAAATCAAAACCCTGGATGGGCAGATTGAAGAACCCACCCAAATATATTTTTTTTCACGGCTAGCCCTGCCCAAACCATCTCGAATCTGGCCATGATTTGCAGAAGATACACAAACAGTACAGGGGAGATGACAGGACTTTCTAAATTCAGAGGGATTTTTGTAGCAAAAAAAAAAAAAAATTGTCAACATCATATTGCAATTCTTGCAAATGAAATGTTGGGGGTTTTTTTCATGCGCGTGTGTGTGTGGAGAGAGCTAGAGAGAGGAATAGAGAGAGACTGAAATAAAATACTAAAAATCAGTTGAACAACATTAAGATATGTACCTTAAGACAGGGTTCCTCAACCTCGGGAACTTTAAGATGGGTGGACTTCAACTCCCAGAATTCCCCAGCCAGCCATGCTGGCTGGGGAATTCTGGGAGTTGAAGTCCACCCATCTTAAAGTTCCCAAGGTTGAGAAACACTGCACTAAACCACTGCTTGATTTAAGTTTGGTTTGTTCCTCATTTCCCACATCATACTATGCCAAAGAGACAAAAACAGGATTTACAAATCACAGTGGTTCTGTTCCCACATTGCACTAAGCCATCCTTCGTTTTAACTACAGTTTGCTCCATCAGCCAGTAGTCTGGATCCCACATTGTGCTATGCCATGCTGTAATTTGCTTGGTCTTGGCTTAACAAGCTGTGTGAGTCCAGCTATTGTGGTTGGCACCTAAGGGTTTAGCACAAAGAGTCAACTTAAGCGTTGCAACTTTGGGAAGAGCTTAAAATAAATCACAGCTTAGGGTAATGGAGGAACCCAGCCAAGTATGAAAAACAGCAAATTCCTTGTTTCCTTTGGGATGGGGGGAGATGCAGAAACTGGGAAGACGTGGTGGGAAAAAGTGCTGTTTTCAGGCCAAGAGGGCTTTTGCACACTCCTTTGTGTGAAACAGCTTCAGAGGGTGACCGGCATATAATGCATTTGTGAGCATTAATGTCACTCCCATTCCTTTCCAACAAAGCGCCCTTTGAAAGCTCAGTTTCCCAGGCATTGACATCTCCTTGCCACACCCCTGAACATGTGAGTGCAGTGTGAGGATGAAAAGAGACAACGAATCTTCCCCAGAATCTTTTGACAGGAAAACACCCCAAACCATCTTCTGCTCTATTACCTTCCCACACCTAGGGCCCTCCCCATATGTTGGGGCTTAAAAGCTTAAATTGCTTTGGGTTGATTTGCTGGGTCCATGTAATTTTTTTGGCAACCACGGGGCAGAGGTTCTTTTTGTTCATTTCTCCATCCTGGCATTTCCTGGTGGTCTTCCATCCAACTACCAAGCAGGTCCAACCCCGCTTAGCTCTTTTTTGTGATCAGCCAAGGTCCTCTCGGTGTTCCCTGCAAATTCCCAGCCCCACCCAAGCAGCGGGATCCGGAGAGATGCCATCTCAACCCATTTGGAAGGCAGGATAGCTGGCTGGAGGACACCGTGCTTTGTGGTCTCCTAGGTTCTTGTAGCCCCTTCTGACATGGTCTGAACTTAGTATTGGTCATGGAGAGACAGGGGACAGTAGGAAATCAGCTGCGCATGCCGTAAGGAGCAGTGTGAGGCTTCTCCCTCACATACACATGGACACACACACACACACTCAGCACAGAAGGAGCGAGGACAGAGGTAGGGAGGCAGTTGCTTGGCATCCATTTTGCCCATTCATGGTCACTGTCATCTGGAGGATGAGAAGGGAACAAGAAGGGAATTAACTTAGAAAGGACGTCCAGCAAGGTGCAGAAATGCTACGTACCTGCATGAAGCTACCCTCTGCCTTGTCATTTGTTTGGTTCATCCCCTGCAATCAAATCAAATCAAGTTAAATCAAATCCATCTTTATTGCAGTCATAGACCAGCCTTAGCCCCTATACCTCCAGTTTGATGGATTCAGACCAATATATTGCTGTAGAAACAAGCAAAGAACTCAGCGGATCACATCTAGAGCAGTTCTGCTCTCGTTCCGGCTTCCTCTTCTACCACAAGCGAATGGCCCAGTGCAAAATAATGGAAGGTGTGTCCCTGGTGTCAGGAGCAGCAAATAAGTTTAAGTAGACACACCGTTTCTGGCGGTACCAATTCTCAGCGTAAACTAAGAACCCAACTCCGAAAAAGAATGACCTGCTAGAGAGGATCCTGGGGGATAGTTGGCCTCTCCCGACACCCAGACAAGTCACTTGAGAGAGCTACCCCCACCCCCAATTCTGTGCAGTAGCACACAGGGGTTTGGGATCACATTCCTGTCTGTCTATCTATCATCTATCTATCCTTACCGCATCCAAATTCCCACCCTCTAATCTGCCCTGGGCAGACAAAGAGCCAAACTAGAGTACAGAGTGATTAAGTTATTAACTGGAGGTTCTACTAAACCAATCGATTGCAGTTGGCTAATGCTAACTCATAATCCATCCTGATTAACAAGACTGTCCTCTAATTAAGCCAACGAAAGGTTTACAAAGCCATGAACAAGCTTCTGAATTCAAGAACTCTTCATCAGGCTAAACAGTTGAATATCCAGGGAAGAAATGGGTGGGGCGGGGTGGGGTGTGGAGGGAAAACGTGTCCAGCCATGTTGGCATCAGGTCACGATGTCGCCCTGGTCACACAGCATGCTTAGCTGGGTCAGAGCACAAAAGGAAGGAAGATACCTGACTGGTGGTTTGTTACCACTCAGGCTGCTTCGTGGTGGACACTGGGTTGGACCCAAATCAGACCAGGCCATCTCTGGTTTGTGGGCAGTTGGCATTTTCCTGTGGCTGCCGTTATGGTGGTGGAACAAGCCACTAGTTCCTCCCCACCAAGAAATGAGAACCTGTCCTCTGGGTTTCTTGTTGCGTGCATCTTGCAAAGGTGAAGGAGAGTCACATTCATCGTCAGGCGCTATTCTGCAAATGAGTCATAAGAAACCTAATTTTGCAGAGTTTAGCTGAAACCTGCTGGCCAATGCCACACGCTGCTCTGGCAGTTTGTTGACAGGCAGCCCTTCTGGGGTGAATCAGTGTCCTGCTGAGTATTTTGTAACCAGTAAGTAGGTAAATACGTTTAACCACGGGTTGTAACACTATGGCATAGAATGAATGTTCTAAGAAAGCAAACAAGCAACGGAAAGAGGTCTTTGGTCTTCACCCAAGTTCCTGGTGCCAGGCCAACTTTAAAGGGGTTTTGCTTTCTTATTTTTTAAAAAAGAAAAAGTATTCCTACCCATCATCCATTCATCCATAATGCAAAATAAAATGGACTGGATTAATACGTTACCCTAATTCTTAATATGCTGGCTTGATGGGGTTCAAGGATGTTGGGTGCAATGAAGCATCTTGGCCTACAAGCCCCAGTTAATGACTTAGCAAGTTGAGTGGATCTAGCCAACTAGAGTTGATTCAATAAACGGTAGTGGTGGGTTATCATGAATGAATGGGTAATCGTGGTGCTTAGCTATGGTGTCCTTAACCAGGGTTTGCTGAAAAAAGCAACAGGACTAAATCCTTCAGCCTGGCAGGATTTCTCCTTAAAATGTCCCCCACCTGGGGAGAAAAAAATAGGAATCACTTGAGACTACAGTGACCTTATTTTCTTGGAAAAAATAAAGGACAAACCTGAAAAAGGGGCAAATCTGAAAGAGGTTCATAAGGATAAAAACTGTTAATTGTTTCTGTTTATAATTTTGCTTTGCAAAGGGAAATTCAAGAGCAAGGCCAAGACTTTACAACTTTACAAAAACACCTGTTCTAACAAAAATACCTAAAACCAAACAGTGCATGTAATTTTTTTTTTTTTTAATTCGATTTCCGTATTTTTCACATGAATGTGAAGGACCGTGCATTAAGTGGTACCATTTGTATGGTAAAAGTTAAATGGCCAAAACAGAGGACTAAAGTGAGATTTTGAAAAGAAAATAAGTCTAAAGGACAGCAATTGATGTCCGGTCCTTTTTCGTGTGCTGTAAAAAAGGGCAGGGTGTCAATCGTGTGGATGTGGCCCCCATTTTGACTTTTTTGACTGCAGATACCTCTGCTCATAAGCAACACACATCTGGGCAGAATGAAAAATCATAGCAGATTCAGATCTGGGAGAAACTGCTGCAGACGAAAAGCGGAAAACGTTGACCAGGCCTGGCTTGTCTTTCAAAAATAATAAAACAAAACAAAACAAAACAAAACAAAACAAAACAAAACAAAACAAAACAAAACAAAACAAAACAAAACAAAACAAAAATATATATAAGCTCACCGCTTTAGTTCATCAGCTTTTCAGCCCCTCGCAGTAAGATTATCATGTGAAATACTGAAATTCTTCCACCACGGAGGAATGGATTGTGAAGATGGCAGAATTAGGAGACATGGCAAAACTGGCCTGTTTGGCCAGGGACAACACCGTAAGGACTATTATAAAAGACTGGAAACCTTTTACGGAGGGGTTTTTTTGGGGCTGAAAATGGAAAAAGGTGAAATGATGATTTCTGGATCGGACGATTGAAAAAGGATTGAATAAGGGGCTGTAGGGATTTTTGTAATGTTCAGGAAGGAGGGGGAACAATGAGCTTGTAACTGCTGAAAAGACGGTGGGAAGTGGAAAATTATCTCTTTTTCTTTCTTTTACTGCAGGGTTCCTCAACCTCAGCAACTTTAAGATGGGTGGACTTCAACTCCCAGAATTCCCCAGCCTGGCTGGGGAATTCTGGGAGTTGAAGTCCACCCATCTTAAAGTTGCTGAGGTTGAGGAACCCTGTTTTATTGGGTTGATTTCTGCACTTTTTTTCCCTCTGTCCTCCTTTCTCATTTATATATACATATACATATGCGTGGGTGTGTGTGGGTGGGTGTAAGTTGTCTTTTATCTATGTCAAAACTCTTAATAAAAAAAGGCTTTTCAGACCAGACGCGTCTCAAGAGCCAGCAGAAGACGGAGAAATCTCTGCCCCGGTACTGCCATCTAGCGCTTCCCTGCTTGTTGCCACCCAGGTCTGGCCGCCCTGTTCGTGGTGGCTCCCTGGGAAAACACACTTCTGTTGTGGTTGAGCCCATTTTGGCTGACCTAAGCCAGCCCCAGATTTCACAACACTAAACCCTCGAGGGTTGCACTACTCAAAATACGACAAGAACGATTTGGGTCAGAGGCTGTGATGGATATCTTTAATATATCTCGCTTGGCAGAGGCTCGCCCGCGTTCAGGTTTGGCAACGCTCAGCGTTAATCCTCGGTGGCATGGGGGCAGAATGTTCATTTGACCCCCACCCCACCGCACCCCTTCCTCTTGCAGCAGCCGATGCGATTTCTTTTCCTTTCGCTGTTTTGTGTCGGCTGACGACAACACACCAATAAAGGGATGCGTATGGGAAAAGCAACGCAAATTAACGTTTTGGGACTGCCTTTCCATGGTTACGGCTCCCGGCTTTGAATGATATTTCTCGATCCATCGGATCGTTTAAAATACCGAACTCTCCTCCGAATGGGTCCACCTCTAAGTACGGGCTTTGAGACGGGGCTACCCCTATCCCCCAAATATCCAGATTTTTTTCCTATGCTTTTTAAAAAATGTTTTGCTTAGTGTTTTTAAATTTTGAACTGCTCAAAGTTTTATGCCTTTTTTTTTCTTTTTGGTATTGCTTCGCTTTAAGGACTCACACACGCTGCTCGGGAAACCTTTCACCATTCAGAAGAGATGCAAAGCCTTATTGTAACAATTCTGCTGGTTTCTTGCATTTTTAGGGGCAGGTGGCACACAGACTTCTTCATGCCTCCACAGGGTATGGTTAAAAGAAATCAAGATGGCAGCCACAAGGTGCGTTTGAAGCCCCGCCCATTTGTATGGGTGCACAGAAGAGGCGGAGCTTCAATTACACCCCTGTGACCACCACCTTGACTTTGTTTTACTGTAACCTGCAGGCCCCCTGCTTTCCATTTTTCTCTCCCAACAATCCTGTGAGATTGATTCGTCCAGGAAGTGTCATGACCAAGGAACGGATTTGCCCGTGAAATCCTATTCCATATGCAACCGGGAGTTGTGTCCCTGAAAGGGGAAGAAGCCTGCATTTCGCATTTTGGAGAAGGCTGCCCCAGGAGAACTTCTGCCTTCCACTCTGCCTGACTCTCTCCAAGCCTGCTCTCCTGCAGGCTTCCTCCAACTGGCCCGGGCTTGCCTCTCTGAATGCCTTTGCGCTCCGATGTTGCAGTGACCTGGCACCGTGATGAAAGAGTTCCCACGGCGGAGATCTTAACTGGAAGCGCCCAAGCGACGCATCAACAGCCTGCACATCCTTTTCTTTGAAGAGCCCCTACTGAGAAAGGCTTGGTGAGGCTGAAAAGCTGGTCGGGCCAAGGTGGAGCCCTGGCCAAAAGGCGGCCAGCAGGATCCTGCTCTGTTGGGCGCAGGAGAAGCAGCTGGGAGGTCCTCTCCTGCTGACCCGGAGTGGTGCGGCCAGACTTGCAAGGAGAAAAGGCACTCTGGAGCCATTCTGGCCCCCAGCAATCCCTCACGTCTGGATTGTAAAACCAGAGCCGGGACAGGCTAGTGTGTGTAACAGCAGCCTTGCCAAGCTGGGCAACCTGGATCCCATCTCCCAGCATCTTCTGCTCTCACAAAGGTCAAGCTTTGATGGAGTCGGGCTGTAGAGGCAGACAAGATGAAAGCAACAGCCCTCGTTCCAAGGGGAAGATCGCTCCAAGATCACACCATATCAAGGTTTTATGTTTTGCCCCTTTTTTCACACCTGTGCATATAAAGACCTGCCAATTTCAAGCAGCTAGTCCTTAAGAACGTCTGCTGCACAAAATCTACTGACTGTTCACTTTATGTCAATGCTGCTCTCCCTCCCGAAGTATTTCAGATGTTTGGAGATGAGGTTTTCTCCCTTATTTCTGGGGGTTTTTTTCACGCAGTGCACCGAGCCACTAAACCCTCGTCCCAAAGGAACAAGACACTGTGGTTCTAGTCACATGCTGATTCCAAAGAAATAAACTATATGATTGCTTAAAGCAGTATTTAGGCTGGCTGGGGAATTCTGGGAGTTGAAGTCCACACATCTTAAAGTTGCCAAGGTTGAGAAACACTGGCTTAAAGGGCTGGTCTGATTTACCCCAAAAACTAAGATAGCAGCCTGTGAACCACAAATTAGTCCACTCCATTTTTGCCTAGCCCAGACCATTATGTGAACCTATTATTCTCAAGAATAATAAGGTTGTGTCAACTCCATTAACAGGGCCTCTCTCCAATTTTGTGATGCTGTGACCCCCCCCCCCCCACAAAAGGGAATTTGTGTGACCCTTCCACTGTTGAATAAAACAAACCACATTCTTTGCACCATCTGCCCGTGTGCAAGCCAGCATTGTGCTCCCAAAGCTGGATCCAGGGGCATCCTTGGGGGAGTCAAAAAAGCCAAGATGATGGTCATTCCGATCAGGCATAAAAGATGGCAGGGCTTCAATCCCACGGCCACAGCCACCATCTTGACTTTTTTGACCCCTTCCTGTAGACACCCCTGGCTGGAGCTCTGAGGCTCTCTGAAAGCTTTTGCATTGTTGCTGAACTCTTCCTCTTAGCATCTCTCACCACTGGCTGTCCTGGACAGGGCTACTGGGCGTTGTAGTTGAAGTTCCCTACTTCTTCTTTGTCCTCCCTTCCTATTTATCTGAGAATCACCAAAAGAAGCCCCTTAACAGGACAACAGGATGTCAAGGAGACCAGCCACCCATGTACTGATCAGCTGCACCTAAATACTTTAAGGCTGGCTCCAGGGACAGAAGAACCACCAAAATCCACCTTCAGTTTGTTGGGATTGCAACAACCAGAATCATTCTTGCTCAAAACAGCAATCTAGCTTCGATCACAGCTTTTGCTTGGGGAAGTCTTTATTTAAAAAAAAAAAATGGACAAAAATTGCTCTGATGTTGCTCCACCAAACCTTCTGCCTGGGGCATCAGAGATGTGGAAATGTCACTCGGCATCCTCTGTCTGAAGTTTGTGTGTTTGATCTTCAGATTTGAAACCAGTTGATTCATCTCTATCTCCAGTGGTAAGAAAATGAATCTCCCATCAAAAGCAACACAGCATTGCTTTTCTCTCCCTCTATGGAACCTTTCTGCAACCAGCTGGGAAAGAATGACACAGACACACAACCACACACACACACACACACACACACACACAGATAGACTCCAAACTTCCCCAATCTGGCTGCCTTCAGAAATGTTGGAACTGTTAACTCCCCAGGATTCCTCAAGAGCATTCCAAAATGTTCAGACACGTGGAATTCCACTTCACAGAATCTGGGAATTAGCAGTTATGGGAGCTGGACAATGAATCTGAAGGAGCAGTGGCCAAATGGGTTAGGAGGATGGGTTGTGTGAATTCACAGATGACCACTCAGATAGCTGCAGTTACAGGTAAGTCAGGAACCAGATCTTCCTTGTGGTCTTTGTGATTCACACATGTTGTTATGGACCTACTGGACATGTCCTCTGAGGAGGAGGATGGGGAAGTGAAGTCATTGGCTCCACCACTACTGCAGTCATCCATGCCAAGACTATCGTCCCTAAATGCCCCTGACTCCTCTTCCTCCCCACCCTCCTCATCAGAGGACATGTCCAGCAGGGCCATAACACAAAAGGGTTAGTAAGCTTCTTATCTGGAAGAGGGTCTCATTGTCATAAGGGGATCAAAGAGATGATGGCGATTCCAAAATTGCATCCATCTGGAAGCAGAAGTCCAGTCTAAGTACTGAATGAAGACACAAGAACAATCCCACATGGCATTACTGGAGCTAGCATGGATTGGACTTTGGCCAGCTCATAGTAAAGCTTGATGGTTGCTACTATCCATTTGGAGAGATACTGGGATATATCCCCAAGGTCACATGATCAAAATTCGGGCGCTTGGCAACCAGTATGTATTTATGACAGTTGCAGTGTCCCAGGGTCGTGTGATCACCATTTGCGACCATCCCAGGCAGCTTCCAACAAGCAAAGTCAATGGGGGAAGCCAGATTTGCTTAACAACTGCAGCAAAAAAGGTTGTAAAATTGGGTGCAACTCACTTAACAACTGCATTGCTTAGTGATGGAAGTTCTGGTCCCAATTGTGGTTGTAAGTTGAGAAAAATCACAAAATGATGGATATGATGTTGAAGGGACTTAAACTGCTGTTCCCTCAAAGGATTTCCATTATGTTGCATAGAATGCCCTTGCGAAAGGTTTCCAAAAAGGCAATAGAACTGGCTCCACCCGGAAATGTTGTGGAATTGAACCAGAATATCATCCTGAAATAGTGGTGTCTCAAAAAATTAAGGTTCTGAAGATCCAAAATGGGTCTAAGCCCACCATCCTCCCCTGCTCCCTGGAGGACCATTCTCAATCCCCACTTTCTGTAGAAGAGGAACCTTGTGATGCGGCCTTGAAGATGCCTTAGAAGTGGCAGAGTGATTTGGTGTGGGGTAAGCCAGAATTATGGTTACCCTGTAAAATGATCAATAGAATCCAAAGGTCATTAGCTATAGGAAGCCTGCGTACCTTGAAAGAAAGTAGGCAGTCCCTGAATGGTCACTATGGGGAAACATTAAGGTTAAAGATGCAACTTCAAGAATGGTGCTTATGGCTCTCTTCTGCTGGGTAACCATATGCTTTTTCGCCTAAAAGACTGGTAGCCTTTGATCAAGATCTGGGTGGTACCAAGAGTAGTGTGCGCTACTGTATGAAGCTTTGAACCCCATCCAGGATGTCATCAGTTTTATTCTACCATATTGAAGGAAAGGTCCTCAGTTCTAGCCATAGCCTCCAGGGCTAGTCCAATGGAGCAAAGCCAGACATGGTGATGAAGGGCAGTAGAAGACAAAGTCACATTGGTATTGACTCAGGCATATGATGAGACCTAATTATTTCTTGCCTGGGAAAATCTGCTGCTTCCGTTTGGAAAGAGATCTGCCTTTTATAACAAATGTGATAGGAATGTGGATATCTTGTCCTGCAAAAAATTATGGCATTTTGCTATGTGAGCAATACAGAGAAAGAACCCCTAACACATGCAACTTGTTAAAAGGATCAGGAAGCAGCTAATGAAGTTAGGGTCCCAGAGCAAAAGTTAATCTGAGTAGACAATGCCAGGAGATGCCAAGGTTTGAATCTGAGTCTTCTGCAAGTAAAAGAAGGCAAGTGCCTATGAAACCTAGAACTGATGCACCAAAATTCATTCTGATGCCTCTATGGTCAGGAGGTGAATTAAACCAACTTTTACTTCCCTGATAAAAAAAAAAAATGAACACCCCCAGCTGTTCACATAGCATGCATCCTTTACTACTGATCCTCCGCTCTTTTTTATACCCAAACTATGTATCAACCTCTTCTTTGGCTAGGTGAGACCATGGCTAAGTCTAGCTTAATCTTAAGTAGACCAGCCTTTCCAAACCTGGGTACTCTTCTGATGCGTGGACTTCTACTCCTAACCCCCCACCCCACCCGAGTCAGCATGGCCGTTGCTGAGAATTCTGGGAGTTGAAGTCCACATATCTGGGAAATTTCTTGGGTTGGGAAATATTAAGCTGGCCTGAGCAGCAAAGACTGCTATTTCAGCTAAGAATGGGATGGACTTTTGCCTTATTTTTTAATTTATACATATGATTTTATACAGGCACTCATCTCATTGCATTGGCCTAGGTCAGCTCACAGATTACCCCACCACACACAAAAAGGCCCCCCAGAAATATAATATGCAAAATAGGCAACCAGAATCCTAATACTAAAAATAATAATGTGATGCCCAGGGTTTAAAGCAGATGATGTAGCACGCTGGCTATGGCCTCTTCTCAGATGTAGCATCCATGTTTAGGAAGACAGTGAAGGTGAAGACTGACATCTACAGGACAAAGGCTTTAACACCCATTGCATCGCCTGGTCCATCATGTTGCCCCAAGGCACATCTCTGGGTTGCCTACATGTGACTCAAACATTCACTTCAAAGAATAAGTGCTCTGTTGATTCATCTGGTTCCCCAGCTGGCTGGGGGATTCTGGGAGTTGAAGTCCACACATCTTAAAGTTGCCAAGTTTGAAAAACACTGCTTTATACCCACTCAAGACACCCATTAATCTCTTGTGGGATAATTTCTACCAGACAATCTGGAGCCCTCCAGATGCTTTGGGCTTCAGTCCCCATCTACCTCAGCTTGCATGAGCAATGCATCTGTGAGAGTTGCAGTCCAAAACTACTGGAGAATACATTGATGTCGTATCATACAGATAAGTCTGTATGAATATACACACTGCATTCCCAGCCAGACACTGAAAAATCTGGGAATGTTTGCAAGCAAAGTAGAGGAAAGGACTTCCAACTAGATATTCCTTTCTCAGCATGAAGTCTTTGTGTGATTCAAACATTAAATTATTGGGAAATAGTCCAGATACAGTATTGTAATTTCCCACTGGACCCCTCCTGTTTCTCTATTTCTTCTTTCAGTGTTTAAGCTCCTCATGACGAGACCCACTAGCAATTATAAAAATAAAAAAATCACAAACATGAGAAAGACAAATGATTACACAAAGCTTTTTGACTGATATAACACATTAAAACTTGTCAAAAGAAAACTTTAGCCCTCGTTGCTGGGTAAGGTGGACAAGGAAATGGTCCCTGGTTGACTCTAACCATTCTTGGATGAAACCAACTTTCTGGTTCCATTCAATACATACTTTGGGGGAAACTGCCCAGATTTCTCATCTAGTCCGTCAACTCATTTGTTAGCAGAAACTGGTTCCGTTCTCCCATGTGTAACGGGTCCCAGGCACTTTTCAGGTCCAATTCATGATGCTGGTTTTAATATGCAAATCTTAAAGCAACTGGAATGTTATACCAGCTGGTAGTGATAACCGTGGGGTTTACGATTTACCCAACCAGCTGTATTGCCTGGCATCTATACACTATCTATAAAACTTTATCAAGTAGTTTGAAACTACACTAAATAATTTGCATTTATGCACAGCAAACAGACAAATGGATGATTCAGGGTCTTCTGTGGAGCCATTCCATGGAGGCTGTTTGTTGCATCTCTGAATAATTCATTGCCCTGCTTTCTTCCAACTAACTCTCGTAAGTATAACTATCTCACAGCTATAGGGAAATAAAATAATTTCCTTCTTGTCCATTAGATTGGGACAGGCTAGCCTAGCAAGCAGATAAAAGTGCACTTGTTCACACTTGTTTAGCCACTTTTAAGCCAACATGGATAGGGAAAAGCCCCAAGTTTTACAATGCTTTCTCAAGCGGTCATTAGTCACTGCAGGCACACACAAACATGTTGGAAAACTCCTATGCATCCTCACAAATCCAAGCATCTCTCAAGAAAACAACTAAGAGAATCGTTAAGTGAAAAATATATTTTATTTTTTAAAACAATAGCTGCCAGCAGTTTGCCAGTATATCTGTAAAAGATATTCCAGAAAAGTGAAAAGAAGCATCTTACAATATGTCATATGGATTACCAGGTATCTCTCAATACAAATGCCAAATAAATATCCTACCCATTCTGTGAAGTTTAAAATGTTGTGGGGTTTTTTTTTTCAATATACTTTTTTAGTTTGAATAATCTCTTCAGATATAGTCAAAAGATAAGAAACTTGGCTTTATCTAGGAAACTGGCTTCACAAGAGCTAAATCCTCCTCCGTTAGTCACAGCTGAAAGAAACAAGGTATTAGTGTTCAGCATTAAAAGCTGATTTAGCACTGCAAACAAAAAATATTTAAACTGAAGCCAGATTTCAGGGGAAAGGCAGAATGTCTTGGTACAAAGCTAACTTTAACTTCTATGTGGCTCCCGATACTTATATAACTGTATACTTATATAACTCTATACATGCAGTATCAAAGCATAAAGCATTAATTTTTAAAAAGGCACAGCAGTAGCCCAATTCCTTTTGTGACCCATTTGCAATATTCAGAGTTTCTTCCCATACAAACCACATACCTTTTAAAAAATGCCCATCACATAACCAGAACACATATAAACAAATGCGGGGCTCCATTCAGAATTGAGCTCTCATGGAGATGGCGAAATCAAGGATTGTGTTTACAGTACATGCTGGTTTCTGTTTGAATAAAAATGAAATATTGCAAGGACTTCACAACTCTACACGCTTTGGCAAGGAAGTTCAACTTATCTTCCTGTTATATAAGATTCTATCATCTGAACTAAGCAGCGTTTTTTGGAAAGCCCAGCTTACGCATGTTGAATGTTTTTATTGCAGCTTTAGTGAAGTTTGAGCATACCAGCAATACTTACTCAGCAAATATTTTTGTCATGTTCAAGACAAGAGTTCCCAGCTAATAGCCCAGGCAGAGATGTAGATGAAGGTCTTACATGCAATTCTAGTGTGAGTACATGAAAAAAAAAACAATTTTCCCTCCCTAAAAATGGCCAAAATCTTGCGAGATTGGCCTTCTTGCTTGAAATCCTGTAAGACTTAGGGTGGTTGCTCAACATCCCACAAAATTTCAGGCAGGAACACCAAAATCTTATGAAATTTGTCAGCCTAGTAATATTTCAGCCTTTTGAATTCCACAGTCCTGTTGACAATGTTGGAGAGCCTCAGCACCCGTAGATGCCATACTGCTAACCCTTGACTTATGTGATTCACCTTCAAGAAAAATGTGAGCATCACGGAGTTACGGCATTGCCCCTTTCCTCACACACTAATCTTGGCTGCAATCCCCTAGGCTGACTTCTGTGTAAACCATATTCACATGAGTTGGAAGCATGCAGAGGATTGCACAGAACTTCCAGAGCTTTGTGCCTCATAAGCTGCATCTATGAGCTGCCCATGCGCCACCTTTTCATGGTACCCAAACTTGCACCAGCATCATCTGCTTTCTGTTTGGCACTGTCATCTTTAATTAGCATTCATGTCCTGAACTCCAAAGTGCACATCTTCAGGCCTCAGAACCAACTGCAAAGAGTGGTCTTAAAGCATGCGTGGAGCATCTGCTTTAGGCCTTAGGGTTACTGGAACTGGCCACGTTACGCAAAGGGGCAAACGGATACAGGCTTGCATCTGGACTGCAGCGACTCTCATCACTACTCCTCTATCTAAGAAGTTGTCCTAGCTTGCATTGTCTAGTTTTGTGGCATATTTCAATAGGGCTCTCTTCCAAGTATACTGACATCTGGATCAGTGCACGGAGTATCTGGAAACCATTTCCAGAATTAATGAAAATTGGGCAGTTTTATGTGGGTCCTAGAATTTTAATGGCAGACTCCCACCTCGCCCCACATAATACAGGCTCCAGCAAAAGCAGAAGACTCTTGAACAGACTCATCACAACCCCACTGGGAGTAGCAGCCAAGACAAGCCTAGGTCTTCTCAGCCTTCCATAAAGCCCATCTGCGTAAGGCTACTTATCTGAAAAACTAAAGTTAATTTCTGCTATTGTATCTGAATGGAACTCCCTCTCTCTTTCGTCTGTCTTCCTTCCACCCCACCCCATGCCTCTCTCAATTTATTCAGGAAAAAAAAATAAATGCTTTGGTCCATGTGGCCCATCATCCAAACCATCACACATGCACCCTGATCTGTGGGGGCAACTGGCCCAGCGACACACCACAGATGCACCACCGGTTGAGTGAGTTGCTCTAGTCTGGTTTACCAAATCAAGCCAAGAACCAGCTCTGGCTTGCACCAACAGCTCAGGAAGGGTCCCAAAGTCAGAATACCTCAGCTCAGGCTAAACAAAACATTCCTGACCTGTTCAGTGGTAGCAGGAAAGGGAGAGAAAAAGGCTCCAGGCCCCAGTGTGCAGCTTCTCCAAAATACAACCAGGATTCTGGCGTACGGGGCACTGAAACACGTCCAGTCCAAGAGATGCTTTCATGCCAGTGAATTTCCAATTTGCCAAGAAAGGTGATAGGAAGGTAAACTAGGGCAGATTCTTATTCAGTCTGCATTTGCCACTACTTGCTACTTAAGAGCTCAAGCCAGATTACGTGCAGCAGTTGTACCCCTTTGCTATCTCCTTATGGAATGTGAAGGCCACACAAGTCAACTGAATCAAAGGCAGTAGGGAAGTATCAGCAAGGGTTGCTGAAATTAAATCTTTGAAACATCTCTTATTGTCAGGTGCCTTGCCCAAGAGGTCTTCTTTTCCTCTTCTATGTTCCCAAGTTAAACTAACTAAATTAAAAGGTATTCCTGTATTTCTGTGCAAATTTCCTCAAAGGTAAAGCATAATGAACTCAGCGGGGCTTGGTGCTCTGCACATATACGGAAGATTGGTCAGCATAACCTTAACATGAAGATACTCCCTGGCATCTAGATAAGCCAAACAAAAAGGTAATTTGCATTTGGGGGGGGAAAGCACACACATCAATATAAATGTTACAAAAAAAAGAAAGAAACACATTGGCAAGACTGTTCTTTGGAGCTAACTTTTCATAGCATTTAAAGGAAATGGAAAAGTCACTCCGTGCCTGAAGCACTGTTTTTTTTTTAATGGAAGAAAATCAAATTTATTGGGGTTTTGCTCTTTTAAAATTAAATTACAGTATTATTCCTTGATGCAGTTATAGGTAAAAAAAAACCCAACACAACTGACCTTTTAATATGTCATGTTTGTGGCATGAAGAATTATTGATCAAGTACAGAGGTAAGAGACAGACAAATCATAGTGTAAGAAAACCCTAATAAAAGGGCTGGAAAGGCACTTGGCTTGCTTCACAGGAAGGATCAGACTGAAGGAATTATGCAGGTTGCCTGTTAAGGCAAGTAAGCGGATTTTTAAAGAACACTTGCCTGAAAAAAGAAAAAAGAAAAAGAACCTAGCAAGATTCTGACCTTAGCAAAGCAAGGATGCACCTCAGCCACCAAGCTGTTGCACTTCTGTGGGTGCCTGCAGGGAGGATGGTCAAGAAAGTCAAGATGGCTACCACAACCATGCAATCAAAGCCTTACCCCTTGTTTACCTGCATCATAATGCATTTATAAAAGGGGTGTGGGTGGTTTCAATCCCATGGCTGCGGCGGCCACCTTCAGCCTCCCTGCCAGCACCCCTATGCGCTTCTAGTTAAGCGAAGAGTAGCTACTTCTTGAGTAAAAACCACCTGCTTCTCTAGCCTGTTGGACAGCACAGCTTTGACTGTTGCTTAAAAAATAAGTTCTGCATACTGACCAGTCCCTATTGCCCTAAAATGAAACCTCTTGCTATTATAGCCTGGGAATTTGTTTCATTATTTATAGGGATACCAAGCTTCCAAAGACAACTACCAGGTTCTGAGCTGATCAGCCAGAGCAGTGTTTCTTAATCCTGACAACTTGAAGATGTGTGGACTTCAAGACATGCTGGCTGGGGAATTCTGGGAGTTGAAGTCCACACATCTTCAAGTTGCCAAGGTTGAGAAACACTGATCCAGAGGGTCAAAACAAAACATTAGACCTGTGCGAGAACATACAGAGTGAACATCCATTTCCCATTCACCTTCCCCCTCCCCACCAGAGCAAAATTTGAGTAAGCAACAGTCTTGGTGCTTGAGTTTGTTCCAAAGTGTCATTCAGCTAATGGGCAAACGTAGTTCCAAAAACACGCCGAAGGGTTCTGCAAGTAACTCTCTTTGTTGAAGCTGGCAGAGCTTTTGGTACAGACAGACAGGTACAGCTTTTTAGAAAACTTAAGCTTCCCTCCCAAATGCAAAAAATCGTAGCTGAACCACCACCAAGAAGCTCATCCCCTTAATTTGAGAAGCTCAGGTTCAATCTGAGACCCAAAGGGCAGTTTATAAAGGTAGTACTATCAAGACATCAAGCTTTCTCCAAACTGAATCACCATAGTTAAAAGAGTGGGGAGCATATCTTGTAAGTCCCTGCATATAAAAATGCTACTTTGGAAAACGGTAGATGGGACCAGCTTCCTCATTAAGACAACGTGTAGATGTGTGTGGGTTTAACATGGAAATGGTATTCGACTATGTATTCTCTTGCCCCCCACCCCTCAACCCACCTCTGGTGGTCCAGTCCAGTCCAGGACAAAGCTTGATTACTGGGTTCTGCCAATATGAACTGTCTCTGAGGCTAATCTGGGTCTAGAACCTGCACATTATGATAGAAAGCCCTGAACCGCTCAACTTTTGGGGTGCCAGATTCCAGAACTGCGTCACTGCCATATTAATGGCTGCAGTTGCCCTTTTACAGGAGGCAAAACAAGTAAGCAGTGTAATATAAATTTGCATTTTTTAAAAAAAGGGAGAAAAACAAATGATGGTACCTGGTCTGCCCAGTGTAGCATTGAATTAACTGCAAGATACATGCAAAGTAAATTGTTACCTTAAAAGACAAAAAAAGAGCAGTCTGTTAAAAAAAGCTTTTCCTTATACACGTGAAACGCTGCTTATTTAGTAAGTCTTTTAGCTACATCGCTGTAGGCTATTTCAATCTCTTTGTCCCCAGGACAAGTGTTGGTGAATTCATCACGGCTATAGGCATTCTTCAGGTATCTCCAGATGCCCGTCATAGTCTTGGGAATATCAAAGTTACGATACTTTTTGGCCACAATCTAGAAGCAAAAAAAAGAGAACAAAACTGATTTTTGTACAGCACTTTGGAGAGACTCTTGATGCCTGAGAAAGAACCATCAAAATGGGGCTCCTCCAAGATCAAGTGACATGGCACATAATTCACTGAATTTCCTGCAAAAAACCTCCAAATAGCAAACCAATGCACAGTGCTTCTCACTTTATGGCAGTGTTTCTCAACCTCAGCAATTTTAAGATGTGTGTTTATTTTATTTTTTATTTATTATTCAACTTGTATGTTGCCCATCTCCCCCAACGGGTGACTCTGGGCGGCTCACAATAACAAAAAAAATTCCCCAGTGTTGGCTGGGGAATTCTGGGACTTGAAGTCCACACATCTTAAAGTTACCAAGTTTGAAAAACACTGGTTTAAATAAACACGATGCTGCCTGTCTCAGTCCTGGCGCCTCTTTTAATGTCCTCCTGCTTTGGTATCTGTTCTGCAAATTCTAAATTAGCTGGCAACACAAGGATTTCAGAAAACAGTGACGCAGTTTAAACTGGTTTTCAGTTTCATACATTTAGCTGAAAGTCTAGTATTAAATTCGCATGCAAGCTTGTTTCAGTTCTCACATCAAATTCCACCTACTTTGACAATATGTAGCTTGGGCAACAAGTTGCAGTCTGCTAGCGTCATCTCATCACCATCCAGGAATTTGCGCGTAGAGGCAGCGATATCTTCCATGCTGTTTTCATCAATCTCATCTGGGAGGGGAGCATTCAAGTACTCATCCAGCTTCTGCAGAGTTTTCAAAAGGCTCCTCTCCAAGGCTGTAGGGAAAAGGCAACAGTGGAAGGGAAAAACAATAATGCAGAATTAGGCCATCCCTCTAGAGCAGTGTTCCTCAACCTTTGCAACTTTACAATGTGTGGACTCGTAAAGTTGCTAAGATTAAAACACAGTGCTCTAGAACTTCTACTGCCAAGCAAGGTACACAGAATGCAATCGACATCTTTCAAATCAGCCTCAATAAGGAAAAGGACCTTTTTGGTGGTAGCCAATGGATGGAGAAAGAGCCTCCTGGGAGGAGTTCAAAGTACACTTTGATGACTTTGACCACCTTTTATCACTGCTGTTTATTGGGCTATTTGTTCTGACATTTACTTTCTTATTGCTTTTGTTATTTTTATTTTTGTTATATGGTCAACCTCTTTTTGCAAGGCAAAACAGGATATATAAGGAAACAGCAGATTACCCATGAACAAATGTTTGAGTTATTAATACTAGTATTAAGAATCTTCGCTATTATCAACCACAATAACAATAATTAACTGACAGCCATTTGGGGATAATGGTCAAGGTGCTGGACTAAGAGAAGGGAGACTCGGGTTCTAGTCCTCCTCTAGGCATGGAAGCCAGCTGGGCGACTTTGGACCAATCACACTTTCTCAGCCCAGCCCACTTCATAGAGTTGTTGTCTGGGGAAAACAGGAGGCAGGAAGAATATGGATGCTCCCTTGAGTCATACAAAATAAAGGTGAGATATTACTCTAATAAATGAATTTTAAAAACTCCCATTTTCCTTGCTTTACTCCCACCTCTGCTTTTTAGGATCAACCATCAACAGTAAAGGAACAAGCAGTCAAAAAATGGGCCACAGACTAGCACTTGGTAGAGCAGCCATGAAAGCCTTGGAAAAGATAATCAAATGCCATGATCTGTCTACATGTATAAAGATCAGAATTGCACAAACCATTTTATTCCCTGTGACATTCTAGGGAAGTGAAGGTTGGACTTTAAAAAAACAGGACAGGAAAAGTATTGTGTCTTTGAACTTTGGTGTTGGAAGATTCCTGAGAATACCATGGACAGCCAAGAAAACAAACTGATGGATCATTGAACCAATCAACCCAGAGTTCTCACTCAAGGCACAAATGACCAGGCTCAAATGATCCTACTTCAGACACATTATGAGAAGATCCAGCTCTCTGGAGAAGGCTCTAATGCTGGAAAAAGTGGAAGAAGAGAAGAGGATGTCCAGCAACAAGATGGTTAGACTCAATTACAGTGGTGATGGGGGCACCATTGGAAGACCTGAAAGAACAGGTTAGGGATAGATCGTCATGGAGAAAATCTATCTTATGCAGTCTCTAAAAGTCAAAAACGACTTTATGGCGCACAAATCAAATCACTCCCAGCTGTGTTCATCCAGAGGCTGTAATAAGCTTTGGATGGAGCAAGGTACAATCACTGAAACTCTGCAGTTTCTGTACAGTGTAAAAACAAGGCTGTTTAGTCCCTTGGCTTGAGTTTTCCGCCAAAGCTCCATCGCTGCTCTGGATTGGTTCCTGCAAAACACCACCAGAGGGCGCTCCTGTTCAACCGAACTCCTCTTCTTACAGAAACCTGGGATAAAAGCAGAGGTTCTCCCATTTCAAAGAGTGTTGAAAGGTCTGGAGCAGCGTTTCTCAACCTTGGCAACTTTAAGAAAAGCACATCTCAAAGTTGCCAAGGTTGAGAAACATTGGTCTGGAGACTTATTTACATAAGCCTGCAGTAACAGCAGCAGTGTGCCTCTAGGAATTCCCAACTGTCCCAATTGGTTTGGCTTTCTTGCATTTTGTTTTCTCTGGTGTTGGGGAGCAGAGCACACTTTGTTGATTCTTTAGGGCAAATGTAGTGACTCTAGTTTAAGAATTTAGGTCCTTCATCCCTTTGGAGCCCACAAACTTTTGCAAGAGGTTCAAAAGAAGGCCACAAATAGTTATTTGCATGGCAAGCAGTGGGTCCTCAAGAAAAATAATTCTAATAGCTGGATTCCAATGCACAATTGCTTATTCAATTCCAACTAAATAATTCCAATAGCTAGATCGTGATGCACAATTGCTCCCAGTGTTGTAGGCCACGTGGGGCAGGAGCCTCCTCTTCCTGGAACAGAAGCACAAGCGATTCTGCGAATGAACAAGTTCAGAACTCCATCTGTCATTTGCATTCTGTTTTGCTTACTGTAACCTCACTTCTTCTTTGAGGGAACACCAAAAGGAACTGACTGAAACTCAGAAGTTCCATATAGCCTAGAGGTTGCATCTGCCACCTACACACCATGCATGAAGGCTGATTTCTTCAGCGTTAAAGAAAGGACCTTGTCTGTGTACACGGAAAAGCATTCTCTTCCCAGCTCCTGGCAATTCAGAAGAAATACATCTGGTTTTAAATTCCTGCAGCTCTCTGTATGACAGCAGGGTGGAGAAAAAGGCACTGCTCTTAATGTGGATTTATGCAAATCTGGAGAAATTATGAAAACTAGTGATGCTGCAAAAGCTATTTCACTCCCATTATGGAAATTAACTTGTATGTTTGCCCTGTTCCCTAATCATCCAAAGCAAATTCTGTTCCTCATAGCTAAGCCCAGCGCGACTGATTCCCATGCAATTTTGTGCAGCTACAGAAAAGCCCCAGAAAATAGTACGAGCTGAAGGTTTTCATTTCCTGTGAAATTCAGCATTTGCCTGAAATGCAAGCAAGATTCTAGCAGCATGAGTCAGAAGTTTGAAAAGTGCACTTTTCATTTGTGTCATGAACAGAATTAAATAGATACAAGCCACAGAATTCAGTAAGTGCATTGGAACTGTTAAACACAAAACACGGATGAACTGTGACTATTAGATATATCTGAACCATCTCCCTCGGAATGCGCAGTCATGAGGAAGAGGAATTTTGGAAATAATACTTTATCAATAGCCCTGCAAAAATGGGAACACTGAATCATGGGATCACATCCTGCTGTACTTCAATTTTTACTAGGGTTACCAGCACCTATTCTTAGCCCATCTCCAGGTCGAATGGTTGCCAAGGTTGAGAAACACTGATTTAAAGTCTAGGCCTGCACATCCAACTAAATGCATTCTGAGTTTAAGGATAGCATCAGTCACAATGTACAAAAACAAAAAAAAGAAATTAAGCGCTTCTTCCAGACAGTATTTTAGGGTGCAGCGTAGTACGTTGACCTATGAGATCAAGGAGTTAAGGCGGAAGAAGTAAATTCTGCTGGAAAAACAATAAGATGTATTTCTTGATTTCCAATCATAGCACTGCTAAGAAGAATATACTTTGCCATAAGTCAACAAAGATAAATGACAGGTTTAACTTACAGAAAAAGTAGTCCTGGGTAATAAGAGCAATCCCCCCCTCCCAAATTCTAACAGAGCACTTGCAAAAAACAGACATGATGAATATATAAAAACTGGAATCCGCTACCTGAGACTTTCAGCTTGTAAACTGGGATGCAGCAACCAGTCAATGCCCCAAAATCAAGGGACTTTGTGCTCAGGGAATTTAAGATATTGGGCATAATCCAGGACCCTATTTAATCTCCTCACCTGTCGCACAGACGACATTCCAACTTCGTTTTGGGAAGGCTAAATAGACGTGTATTTATTTTGCCAAAGTCGAGTGTAGATTTATCTTTAACTATAAAGTGTCATGTCCCTAAGTTTAGTGTAAAGCTTAAGATCAATAAACCATTGTAGACAATGCCCATATCAAAGGCTTGCAACATTTTAAAACAAGCAAATATATTGTGGAAGAAGCTTTTGTGAAATGCTACATGAATAGGGCAAGTGAAAACAAAAAAGGAAGCTGTGAACTACGGAAGCAACCCCAAAAGCCGATGCTGTTGAACATAGATGGTTGAAAATGTCTGTCCTGATAACACCACTAATCTCAGCATGCCACAGCGTCAGAATGGCTGTTTAGGGAAAGCAGAACTGTTTGTCTGAGCAAACAGAACGAGTTCAAATCCTTTTTTAGCAGCTTGAGTAACGTTATGACTGTTTGCCTTGAACAGCCCTTTATGGTGTGCAACAACCTCCAAACTCCTGTATTCCTACACAGAACCAGCACATTTCTGGTACATGAAGGGAGACAGAGGGAAGAGCTACAGTCAGCTCCGAGAAACAGAACCTATTTTCCAGATGAATGAAGGCAGAGAACTCTCGGCAAGAAGCAAATGAGCTCCATCAGCCCACTCAAGAACAGAAAAAATGGCAAGCCACAGGCCGCTCAGCACTACACAAATGCTGTCTCTTGGGGATTTACTAGCTGAATCTAGGGGAAAGCCCACATTAAGAAGTTGTGCAAAACCCAGGTATTGGCAGGATCTCGAGAAGTCACTGTATTGCTGTTGCTATTTTAGGAGAGGCCCATTTAAAGTAGAAGTTAGAATGGCAACACTTGTTTCCGCCCCGGCTTACTCTCTGCTGCCAGATGCACCTTATCTTAGGCACTTTCTCCTTGCACAGTTGCAAACATGCATCGAAGGAGAGGTGAGCAGACTGGGTGAGGCAGAGCAAGGAATATTTCACCCGTGCAACCCACTTTCCTGCTCCTGACACAGCTGCAGTAAAGGCCAGTAGGGTTCATCACATACTTCTGTGTAATATGTAGTTAGCCTGGTGTTGGCTAGGGAGTTGAAGTCCAATATATCTGGATATCACTCAGTTGGGGAAAACTGTTTTAAAGAAACCTGCTTGCTTGGGACAGGGGAAGAATTAGCCTACATTTATAAAGAAAAAGCTTCCTTCATCACTATGTTTAGTTAGAGCACACGGCCCTAGCGCTACATAACACTCAAAAACATAGTATGGATTTCCTACCTTCGTTTGCTTCAGGTCTGGAATTCTTGATAAATGCTGAAAATTTAGCAAAGATGTCCATTCCAGCAGTATTTGATTCTGGGTATTTTGCTGAAAGCTTGGCATACCTGAAAGAGACAGTGCATTTAAAGCGGTAGCATGAGCTAGACTGCAATGCAGTTATACCTCTCAACTTATGCCTTTCAATAAGGATTTGGGACACTCCAACACTCAAATCTTGGTCCAATATCTGCCTATATTTTTTAAGAAGTCCACAGAATGATGCTTAAGGTTGAAATATTCAGAATACTCCAATTCTGTATCAATAAATCACTTGAATTTTAATTGCCCTTCACAGGCTCAGCTCACATTTGGATATAGCCTAAACGTTTGGAAGGCGGTAAGACTGTGAAATGATAGTTTATTCAACAATAAAGTGGGGGCAGGGGAGGGAAGAGAAGGTTGATTGTGCAAACATTTGAGTCTCAGAGGTCCTGAAGTACCCAGTGAATCCCAACAACTACTCACAGGTGTCATGCTAGTCTGCAAACCATTGTTCTGGTTGTTTTGTTCCACTCTTTGACAGCTCTTACCAGCAGGAAATTCTTCCTGATATTCAGTCTGAATCTCCTTTCATTTAATCTGAACGCACTGGCCTTTGTCAGATTCTTAATTTCAGTGAACAGGTCCGGAGCAACCTCTTGCAGCTGACGGCCTTTTAGAAAGTGGTAGAGCACTATATTAAGTCCAGTTCTTTTAACCATTCCTCAGAGGGCTTGGTTTTGAGAACCCTTGGTAGCTCTTCTCTGGACCCGTTCTAGTTTGTCCGTATCCCTTTCAAAGTTCGATGCCAAGAACTGGACAGAATATTTCAAGTGCAGTCTAAGTATAATAGATCACATCCTGGGATCTGCAAGCAGCGCTATGTAGGACAATGCTTTCGACTAAAAATTCAGACAAAAGGGTATTCCAAAATAGCTTTAAAAATGCTGAGGCAAAAACTGTCCTGGAAAATAGGAGTACGCTTAGAAACAGGCTCTGCTTTTATCCTTAGGTCCAACAGTATCAGAACCACTGGCACAGCATTTTCAGCATAAATCTCTGGTGTCTTCTCCTCTTATAGACAGGATACTCAAAAGGTCTTCTGTGCTGAGAGAATGGCTTATCACACGTGGGGGTGCTTAATAATATGCAGTTAAGAGAATACATCTCCCTTACCTTCCTAATCCTCTCCCCACTAGAACTCAGACGAAGAGGATGCTGGATGGGAAGAGGGGTTAGAAGAAATTACGGATGATGCCCAGCTGCTATGTGTTTTATTTTTTATATTCTGTATTTTATGTATTGTATTTTATTGTAAGCTGCCTAGAGTCCCGTATGTGAGATGGGCAGCTATATAAATCCAATAAATAAACAAATCAACTGAAACAGGAAAAAAGGTGAACCAAAGAGAATGCCTATGAATGCATGCAATACACAATTAGCAGAAAACAGCTGCCCTCTTGGGCGTATTATTCTATGAACTTTTTTCTTCTTCTGTCTGGAAACTGTGATGTTCGCATTCCCAAATACAAGCTTATCTGAGTATGATTGATCATTCATGATCAATTCCCATGCTTTACTCCCTAATATGATAAAGCAGGGAAACTGAAATATACATCTATAGAACCCCCTCCCCCCCTTTATTTTCCAGGAAGACTCAAATGTAGTAGAAAGAAAATGCCTTGCTCTGCTCTTGTCTTGTTAATAGAAGAGATGGGAAGATCTTCAGCAACACTGTTCACCAGCTCAGGCTTGCTGAAAGTTTTTTGTTCCAACTGTGATTGATTGATTGATTGAGATATCTATCTATCTATCTATCTATCTATCTATCTATCTATCTATCTATCTGAAGCTGGAAACATGCTGCCATTTGCACCTATCAAACATATAAATTACTATAGTACAATAGCGTGCAGCACAAACAGTTAAGAATTCAAGTGAGCTAAACCATACTCTGAGATCCAGCAACAGCGATGACAGAAAAGAGCAATATGCATCTCACTCTTCCCTTCTACCCAACCATCTTAGTGATACTTACTTGGGTGGGCAGAGAACTTCTTCAAGGAACTCTTCAATCTTGTTCACATCAGTTTTCACTTCGTTATTAAATGTTATGAAGGGCGGGTGTGTTCCTGGAGCCAGGTTCTGAAGGTCTGCAGGCTTCCTGGGACGTAGATATAACATTGTACACATTAAACATTCAATATTTCAAGCAATTCTCAAAATCTTAGCATTATCATCTACAACAAAAGATGATGTGTCCAAGGACCCTCGGAAACATTTTACATTAGAGGATTGGGGGCAGAAACAGGGATTCAAGCAAAGGGACCCACCCTAACAGCATATCTTGAGTTCCAAAAATGTAACAAACTGGACCAAGAAATCAAAAAGGAGATAACCAAGATAGCACTGTTTTGCCTCCAGGACTAGAAATAAAAATGAGTTTATTCTATACAAGTTCTGTATGCTTATATTTTTATGGATTATTCAGTCTGCATTCATACATTCTCCTTACACATTCCCAACACCCCACCCCTTCTGATACCCCTCCCCCCAACTTATGCCCCATTTATTTCACTGTTGGGACACAGCTTCCTCGGATCAGGCTCTGAGGCCTTTGCTCCAGCCACCCCACAATTTAAACTCTAGCAACGCTGAGTTCTCCATCTAACGAGGGGATATGAAGACCACTTTTGGCTTGTCAAAACATTGGCCATTCGCTCCTCACCTGTTTTACAGGGAATACAAGACAGGCATCGGGAGAAAACTCAGGGACGGAATACCTCAAAACAGATTCAGTATAAAAAGCTGAAAAAAGCAATACTATCCCATCAAAGCTGGAAACCAGAGGTACTCCTCAACTTTCTTTGATAAAAACATAAAGGGGAGTAGTATGCTTCAGCAGTTGTTCTCAGTTTAATATGGACAGGTGCAGCACTTTCTAGCTCCAAATAATTTTTCCAAGCAAGGCAAGGGTGGATTTGTTGGCTATAAATCTCTTTGGAAAGCAACAGCAGTAAACAGATCGACAGGGAAAAGCAAGCCAAATTCCCCAAAGTAGATGCCTGCCTGCCTACCTTCAAGCCTGCTTCCTCCTGAGACAGGGCTGGCTTCAAAAGTTCACATGAGAGGCTGTAGCTGCTGCTATCACAAGACATTACCTAAAACAGGCTTCTCAAAGCCCATGTGTTTTGAACTTTCTAGACCAGCGTTTCTCAACCTTGGCAACTTTGAGACCTGTGGCAACTTCCCAAGGCTGGCAGGAGAACTCTGGGAGTTGAAGTCCACACATCTGAAAGTTGCCAAGGTTGAGAAACACTGGTCTGTAATAGGCTGGATGCAGGGCAACCAACTGAAGTTAATTCCTGACGAAGTGGAGCCACTGGACTGGCAGCTCACAGGTCCAGGAATGAGGTATCCCCTTCACTTCAGATGAGACTGCGCATCCCTTAAAGATGCAAGTTCCAGATTTAACATGTCTCTGCTCTCACTCAAAGCCCAGGCTGTATCAGTGACCTGCTATGTATTCACATGTCTGCAACCTTCTGCCCCTTAAGTAACTCATTGTCAGTGTGATGCTAATGTCCTGAATTAAGTTATTACATTTGGTTTTATTTTACCCTATTTTAGGGTCTGTAAATCACCATGAAATCCTCCAGATACTGGATGGACTACAAAAGAAATAACACACTGCTCTGTCCAGTACACACAATGGACATCTAAGTCTGCCCTTTCTACACAATAGGAACTTCCGTAGAATTGGTGTTCATAGGCTGAAAACTGCACCTGATGAATCACAAAGAAGCAAATCAGCAGCACTTTTCTGGTTCTAGAAAACAACTTCACCCATCATCATTTTACAGGAGGCAAAGACCTCTCCTGCCTGGCTTAACTCACCTTCTTACATCTGAAGAAGAGTGACAAATGTTTTGACATGTAGAATGCTGAACCTAAGAAATAAGTATAGAGTAAAGAAGAGGCATACAGGTCCTACCCAAAACCCACAGCCATACAAACCGTGGATTATGAGAAGATGAATTCCAATTCAAGGCAAGGGCAGCAGATCGAAAAAGGCTAGTCTGTGTAAACTGAAGAAGCGTAAGCTACGCTGAGGACAAGTGCTATTGCACAGCCCTCTTTCATTCAAATGGTGTTTGCTCACTAGGGGCAAACTACCTGATGTCTTCCATGCATTTGGATTACAGAGTTATGCCCAGAATCCACTGGAGTTGGGCGGCCAATAAATTTAAATCAACAATAAATAAATAAATAAAACAAATCTCAAAATCCACTGGACTGACTAGCTGGGGCTAATAAGAGTGAAAAACATCTGAAAATCACCAGATTGCCTACCCCTAGCTTAAGAATTTCATTGGCTAATGGCCATCTAAGTTAAAACGTCCCAGTTTTAATATCTATCTCTGGTGGTAGACATAGTCTCAGACTGAAATGCTGGACGCTTCCAATTGTAAAGCATTCTGAAGAAAAGGAAGAGCAGGAATTTCCAACAAAGATGCTGAATGCTAAACATCAAAATGCATGAATGAACCACCTGAAGGGTGAAAGACTGCTTATTTGTAGGTCAACCAAGCAGGACCTTGGCAGGTGACTCATATTCCACATCATCCCACAGCCGCTATTCCCTGCCTTAGTGTTTCCAGACCCCCCACCCCATTCAACCCCAGAAGAATAGCCAGCTTTGCAAACCTGTTGCAAACTATGTAGGTGGTTCAAATGTCCTTTTCCAAAAGCTGCTGAGATCTGTGTGTCAGTTACATGCCTAAAGCAGCTGAAGCTTCAGTTAAAACACTGCTATGCACACCCACAATAATTACAGGAAATCACTGCAGTGGCTTTCCCCATTGGTTGAAGAAGCTTCCTTTTAAGAGCGGGGTGGGGAGGACAGGTTTAGTCCAAAATGGTAAGCTGTTCTTAACTGGATGTGACTGTTGCATTTTGTTCTTTGAAAAGGCAAGACCAAACCCTAACTTGTTGCCAAAAAGTATTTTTGAAAGCAGGTAAAGGGAGAGAAGGGAACTTCTGGCATTGTTTCCTTGGAAGTGAAATCCAGTGGCTAGAACTGTCCCTTTATCCATATCAAAAGTTACTAGGTTCCATGTCAGCTTCCTTCTTCTCCTGCCTTCTTGCTTTCGTATGTTAGAGTAGTAACACATTTCTACTCGTCCAAATACATGAAATTAAATTCTAGACTGCCTTCCCAAATCTGACGTTCTCCAGACATACTGGACTGTAACTTCCCAACCAGCATAGCCAATTTATGGGAGTTGAGTTCAAGTGGAAGATTCAGTGTTTGGGGAAACCACTAGAGCAGGGGTAGCCAACCAGCAATGTTCCAGCTGCTACTAACTAAAGCACCCTTAGGCAGCACAGCCAACAATGAGAGATGCTGGGAGCTGAAGTCCAGCATCACTGGCAGTGCCACCGCTGCCTCTCCCTGCTCTGGAGAAATCTAGTAAAGCTTACTGAGGCCAAACTAAAGGAAATGCTTGTTCACTGATAAAATAAGGAACTGCTGAAAAAATTCTAAATCAATCAATAAAAAAGGGAATGCTAGGATCACTTTTCCAACCAAATCTTAGCTTAGTTGTTGTCGGACTGGAATTGAACTGAACCAGAAAGCATACGGCCAATTAGAGATTCCAAGGGACAAAGTCATCACTTGGCATTAGGAAAGAGCCATGGTTCATACTGGTTTCCAGCTTAATACAAGAAGTCCAGGCTATGCATAATTCTCAACTTTTACCAATTATGTACAAGCACAGCAAGGCCACACCCACAAATCTCAGAGCATAGCCCAAGCACTGCTTTAGTAGTGACAGCGAATGCTTGGAAGAAAAATGGGAAACAAGCTGATAACAGTTACCACCTCACTCAAGATATGCAAGTAAAGGATGGGAGTGTCTTCCAAAAGCAGGAAGTAATCTTTTAGCCTGGGAATCCAGCCCAAACCATTTAAAGACATTTGTACCAGCCTGCCTAAAGATACTAGTGTGTGTCATTTTTGCGGAGACTTGGAGAGCTAAGCTCCAGCTCAATTATCAGGAAAAATTTAAAAAACACCCTTCCCTGCCTGGAAGCGAATCCTATATTAGCAAGTGCTATGGAATCCTCTGCTTTTCCATACAGCCACCACACTCACCCACCCACTCAAAGGTGCAGCTGAAATGAGGAACAGCAGCAGAAACAAGGAGTGGATTTCTGTGTGGGAGGACTAGAAGCTCACTTCAGTTCTAGTCCTCAAGTCAAATATTCAGCATTTCTGAACTGATGTGCCTGTCTTCTAGTCTCCCGTCAGACGACAACAGCATTTTTATAAGGGGTGTGCAAAGCTCTCCAAGCTGGAAACAGCCATTCCATGTGCTCCAAACTTAGAACAAAATACCACCCTCTTTTCTTCTACTTCAAACTTGGAATAAAATGGGTGTTTCGTTCCACAATGTTTGGAGCTTTTCAACACCATCCTGTTAGTTTTGTTTTTTTTAAAATCTTCTGAACCATAGAGACTTGCAGAGCACAATACACCAAAAAGCAGTTTTTATCCGTGTTGCCAGTGGCTGTGTGTGTGTGTGTGTGGGGAGGGGGGGAATCAGTGCACCAAGACTGAGGAGTATTTTCAACCACTGTTTCTTGTTAAAAAAGCAGAAAGCCTCACACAAGCATGACATCTTATCCTCTTGCAGCTTCTGAACTCCCAACCTTTTGATGCATGAAGTGGAAAGGAACTTATGGCATATGGGGGCAGGGGCACCTGAACCAGCACATCCCCCAAGTAGCTCAAAGCAGCATCTGTTAATCTTATTTATATTCCAAGAGTCTGGTGAAATAATTTCAGCTGAAAGAGACCAACTTGCTCCAAGTCAACCATGGAACTCCACTGAGAAAGCAGTGCTTGGAACATGGAATCCACAGTGTCCCTCTGGTTCTTCTCCTCAGAAGTAATCAGGATAGAAGTTTATTTTACATAGGAGATATGTCAAGCTTACTATCGAATAACTAAGCTCCTGGGATTTTACCCAGCTCCCAGAAAGCTTTAAACGTAGACACAGCCAAAAGAGGATGTGCTTGGGGCAGAGGCTGCTCAGCCTTAAATAACTTCAGCAGTGACCCCTGCTATAAATACCAGATAAAAAGAACATATTTTCCAGTTTCCAGTCTGACAAAGAGCTAGTGGTGCAAGCTGTGGGTCATTTTAGCATGAGCTACTTAACTATTTCTTTTTCCCCATTAAAGGTTTGTATGAACAAATATCAAGACAAAAGACTGGCTAGAAGGTTGCATAACATTCTGGGTGTGCGTGTAGGCGTGTTTTAAAACAACTGCATATGGAATAGAGCAGTGATGGCGAACCTATGACACGTGTGTCAAAGGTGATATGCCACAACATTTTGGGTGACACGCCAGCATTCACCAGTACCCGACAACAACTATTCTCCCTGTTTGACTTACCAAAAAAAATGTGAGTTTGTTTTACTCATATTTCAATTTTGTAATTATTTGACATTTCTTTATATAATACATAGCACCACACATGATTGGGCTATTTTTAAAAAATAAATGAATATGTAAAGAATTGTTTCTCTTTTGTTCGGGCGGGGGGGAGTGACACACCAGCAGAGTCAAGTTAGGCATTTTCCGAATTTTTGACACACCAAGCCCAAAAGGTTCACCATCGCTGGAATACAGTATACACTAGTTATTGAGGAGCAAGTTTCCACGGGCACAACAGAACACAGGTACAGCAAGGCTTTAATGCACCTACCGCAAGCTCCCCAAACTGTAATGTGCAAACTGAATAGTTTCATCCTATCTTTAAGTGATATCACCACCACAATGTCTCCTGAAGCCCATGGGGGGGGGGGGGGAAAGCCCACCCAGAAAAAATTGCCCATCCCTGATCTGGAAGCTGGCGAGCATCCCAAACTTTCATGGAATTTGTGAGAAGGAACATAAACAGTTGCCTTTCAGTGCATCCAATCCATCTAGCTTGTCTGGCACTACTTGGCACCAATTCTCTAGAACAGTGTTTCTCAACCTTGGCAGCTTGAAGATGTGTGGACTTTAACTCAATGCTGGCTGGGGAATTCTGGGAGTTGAAGTCCACACATCTTTAAGTTGCCAAGGTTGAGAAACCTGCTGTAGAACTTTCCCTGGCCTTCTTCCTTGTCATCTTTAATTGTTTTGTGTTAATAAAGCAGCTGAGTTTTAAACCAATGGCCAATATATTAAGATTTGGTTGGAAAGGTGACACTGGGTATTCTTTTTTTTTTTTTTTTTTACTATTTTAAAGTAAAAAAAATGTTGAAAAAACTATCACAGGAAAAAATGAACCTATTGCTACTCTTGGATGAATGACTGACTAAACTACAGTGCCTGATAAAATGGGAACATCCATCTTGACATCATATGATGGGAACATCATAGCCACCTTTGTCTGACTGGGAGGGGGGGGAGTGTCTTCACTTCTCTCACCCTTTTTCTCCCTCCACACTGGAAGAATAGAAAGAAAAGACAGAGTCAGGGTGTGCGGCCACCCCATTTCTGAATGACTGCTCTAGACAATCATCTTCTGTAACCAAAGACTAGAAGAGGTTAACCTCAATTTAGCACTCTTTTTCAGTCCTAAACAATGTGGCCTGCCCCATATACAATAAACTGGGGGGGGGGGGGGGGGGGCATTTCTACTAACACGCTATGTCTTTCAGAGACAAGCCAAGCATGTGATATGCATATAGCTCATGACTGTTCCAGCAGAAGCCTCTTTTTACTCCTCCTCATTGCCACCTAAGCTTCAGAGCAGTAGACGTCAAATAGGCTAGGCTCTGCCTGCAATGTTTTTGAGGTTCATTTCCAAACCTCATTAAATTAAACAAGCCAGTACATTAGAACATATTTGTCATCTATATGGAACTCTATCTACACACTTTGTCCTCTACAGAAATCTTGTATGTTTGCAGTAGAACACTACTGCCTTAGAGAAGGAATTTGACAGCAAGATGGGGGCACGGCTCTGCCTGTTGGTCTTCATTTCTGCTCTGCATGAACTTCTTGAAGCCTAAAACGCAGCCAGCAATCCAGCCCAGCTTGGTAAAGAAGGCAGCCTCTCGTATTAACTTCTGAAAAAAGATTAGTCATTCTTTTAAGCTTTTAAGAACGTCCAGAGTTCTCAAGAAGAGAGTCTGAAAACCATTGGCTCACGCTCCTTCATCCCCCTTTTAGCCAAAAATCCTTCCAAGGCTCTGCAAAATCAAATCCAAAAGGTGTCCCGTATTCCCAAACAAGCTAGAACTCTGGACGCTGCAACACTACTCTGGCCAACAAAGATTGTCTAATTCCTGCACACAGACACAAGCTGCATTCCTGAAGAGGGAAAAGAATGAAGCCTCTGTCTTTAGCAATGGCAGAAAGCATACGAGTACTTGGCGGGGGAGAACAGGCTGGCATGTCCCCATTTAGCCTGCATGCAGTTTTGCTTGTGTTCGTAACTATTAACAGATCAGAGCTGCAGGTATCCTCTTGTTAGCACAGTATTATATATAACAAGATGGTAACAAAGGAAAATGGATGTCACAGAACAGTAAATTTATAACATTAACTTTTTCCTGTGTTCCACAATTCCTTAGTTGTGATCTTTTCAACTGGCAGGAGCTGTGTACATACTACAGTAATTCACCCAAGTCTCTACAAATATGTACTAGACACAGGAACTTTCATATTATTGTCATCTTTTGGTGGTGACGTAGGTGAGGAAGATGCACTATTGACCTATGATGGCTATGCTGAAACTCAATTTTTATGCCCTAACAGATGGGAAAAATAAGTTTTCCCTTTTAAGGGAATGGGAACAGTTATTAAACAAACCAAGACTCAAGCTGTGAAACAAAGTCCCCAGCAAGACAAGAGCACAAGTTTTCTATCCCAGAATAAAGTTTTGTTTTTCTGATGGTTAACAATTGTCAATGTTATACAAATGTGAACCAAAGTATATTAGCCATGTTTCTCATAGATAAATGTAATTTCTTAGACTTGGTATTACATATTCACATACCTTCCTTCCTATTCACCATTCCTATCACCCTCGACATGGGCACAGAAACTGTATGCATGAATGCAGAGAGACCATGAAGACAGACCACCATCAGAAGCAACCAACCTGTCATATGTGAAATCACATATGTGCATGAACAGCAATGTACTAGTAAGGGTTGTCGGAGGGAGGGTCAAGTGATCTAGTTAAAACAGCAAAGACAACTGCACTTGGCCAAAACTAGCATCTGCCCTGGCTCCAAGACCCAATTAGCAAGGCTTCATAATGGACAGTAAGCCAGGCCCAACAGCTGCTCTGCACAGGTCTCAAAGAGAGATGCTATGAAGCAGAGAAACTAGAGTAGAAAATGCCCAAGTGGAGTGACTGGGTAAAGAAATTGTGGGGAAGAGTGGTGGTGGTAGGTCTACTAGGAACAACATGGCTGTCATCTGCAAACATGGAATAGAACCTGAATGTACTTTCTTTGGGCCACCAAAAGAAACAAAAGTCAGAACAGCTTAGCAGAGCTGCTGAAAAATGCCATGGCCTCTGTGCATCATGAATTAAGAGAGCACTCAGACCTCAAAGATGGAGACAGGAAAGATGCCAGCAGCACTAAGGGATTTTTAAATGTAGAAATCAGACCACCTTTTGGAAGATACACAACATGAGGTAGTAATGTGACTTTTCCCAGATAAAATTTCAAGTCAAAGACTACAAAGCTGGAAAGTTTGAAGGCTTAAACAACTTCAGTTGAAACCAAAACTTCAAAAAGAGAGTAGCCCTCATAATAGGGAAGGGCTCAAAGGATTTCCCATGAAAACCAAAAGCCCCCAAAATGGATGGGGAAAGTCTTTACCTCCCCCACCACTTTTCTCATTCCATGAAGAGAGAGACAAACAGCGCTGCTAATTCACTGGGTTCATATCCACTTAGTGGGTGCTGTTTTTCACTTTTTGATGGGGTTCATGGGGTCAGCAGTGCACTAACTGAAAAGACCTCCATCAATTAAGAGTCCTTCACTTTACTCTTGGCTTCCTGGGAAAACTCCATGCTGCATAAGCAGACATACTGTCAGAGAGTAATGACCCCACCCTGGCTGATGGAGCAATTGTCCAACACTGCATTTCAATGTCGTTAATCTGTTCCTTTCGTGCTTCAACATGCAAGATGAACATGAGAGACCTTGTATCAGTTACGCAGGGTAGAAGAGGAAGAACCAGCTTGCCTTTGGGACAATCTGCTTTGACAGTGACACAGTGGAAGAGCAGAATGCTGCTGGTATCGAGATGAAGGCTCCTCAAATTCCCTTTTTGATACACACTAAGCATTGCACAGACTGGGGGGGGGCGTGAGGGGGATAAGAGTCTTGCCAAGCTGTAAGCCTCAAAATAAGCAATGCAGCAGACAACATCAGAGTGGTTTCTACTGAAACCACTTACACCCTGCTAAGAAACTAATGAGGTAGGGCTTGGGAATGACATTAAGCTGGAGCAGCTAACTGAAGTGGCTCTGAGGGCATTAACATTACCCTTGCCTGTAAGTCTCAGTGGGATCTAGAAATACTGGTCTTTGCCGCGCCCTTTGCCAAAACAGTGCCCCCGATGGGGAACCCCCATTCCTACATGCAGGACATACAAGTTTTCAATAGTAAGTATAGGAATCTACTATACTTTGCGCCTTTAGTCAAAATGAAGCCTGGGAATGGCAGTGAGCAGCAATTTAGTGCCCCAACATGGACACTGGCAGAGTGTGCTTTAGAAGCTACAGATGTTGGAGGAAGACTCAAAACCCAATATCTGCACTTCTCCAGTTTTTTTTTTTTTAAATGTGATGATTACTACTGGAGAAACTAATGCAACTTATTAATGAATGCTAAAAAAATTAAAATAATGGAATCTCCTCAGCAGCACTCAACTATGGAGCAAGCATCTCACAGAGAAAAAGGACTGAGAAGAGAGAGTTACTATCCAGAAGTACATGCTCCAAGTCTTCCCAAGTACAGAATGCTCCCCATAGAACTACAGTATTCAGAATCCATAAGTGTGTCACCCAGAGCCCATAATGAAGAACTTCCATGATCTTGCATAATGCAGCTGTGAAAAATTATTGTCTCTGGTATTAACTCATGAAACACAGGAGTTTGTAAAGCAGCAACATGAAGAAAGGTATTTGCTACATGGGATTGATCTCCTGTCAGAAATGAGAAGCAACAGGACCATAATTTTAAAAATCCTGCTGTGTAGGAAAGGAAATACTTAAAACTCTCACAGGCAACCAGATACAGTAAGAAGTTCCTAAGAATGCCGGGTTCCCTACCTTTTCAAGTCAACTGTTGTAACACTAAATACCACTCCCTTGAGCCACAGAATCATGAAGAGTCTCTGAGAGAAGGGGCAGTTGCCTATACTTTCACCATCACTGCCAGCCTGTGGAGAAAAAAGAAAAAAAAAAGACATTAGTAAAAATGGACAAGCAATACCAATCTATCCTCTTTCACCCTACTAGAAAGCCAGCTCAAAACGAGCAGAGCCTTCTCACTCTTGCCTCGGGAAGCTGCATCACAAAACAAAGAGGACTCTGCACATGTGTGATACGGTATGTTTGACTGATATCCAGCTTTTCCTCCAGGAATCTCAGGTTCCCTCTTCCAATTATTCCCAAAATAACCACATGCGGTAAGTTAAGCTGAGAAAGACAACAGCTTGGGCTGAGTGGGAATTCAGTTGTTCTACTGAATACCTGTAAAAGAATTTACAGCTGACCTTGGGGAAGGCATGAGAAACACAAAATAACCCCACCTTGATGGAGTTAGTAAGTAACCTGGCCAGGCTTTCAAAATTAATGTCAGCCCTCTGAGGTATGACAGGTCAAGAAACAGACACCACAGGGATTCCAGGAATGCTACTTTGTTGTTTTGAACAGAATCTCAAAAGATTGGCGAAGTTTCTCTCTGTCCCATCATATCCCAAACAAAATTTAAAAAGGGCTATTTTAAGTTTCTTTCTCATGTTTCTTTCACTCTCTGGACTGTGTAATCTTTTCTCCAAGCTTCTCCTTAACTGTTCATTCATACCTTCCCCAAGGTCGGCTCTACAATCCTTTACAGTACCTGACAAGCTATAATATATAGTAAAGAGACTCTTGTTTGGTAGCTCATGAGCTGTGCTGACCCAGCCCATTACACAACTAAATACTACAAATATGCCACTCAGAAATTTTTAACAAATGGCAGCAACTGCTACCATAAATTTCATATCAAAATGTTTACAAATATGCTGTGATGTCATAGCATCCCATGAGAGAGCCAGTTTGGTCTGGTGATTAAGGCAACGGGCTAGAAATCAGGAAATTGTGAGTTCTAGTCCCACCTTAGGCATGAAAGCCAGCTGGTAACTTTGGGCTAGTCCCTCTCTCTCAGCCCAACATATCTCACGGGGTTGTTGTTGCGGGGAAAAGAGGAGGAGGAAGGGGGATTAGTATGTTCTCTGCCTTGAGTTATTTATAAAAATAATAAAGGTGGGATAAAAAAATCTAAAAAAAAATGATACAGGCATAAGTGTCTGAAACAGTATTTAAACAGAGATGGCTCTGAGATTATATGGCTACATGCTTGAATGGGAGATGTTTATCGCTTTAATCAGGCAAGCCACATTCCCACTTTAATGATCAAAGGAAATGGAAATGATCAAAAAGTTCAGGCACAGCTTTCCTCCTTACAGTGACACAGCACTTCATTGCACAAAACATATAAATTCTAAAGTAACAGTTTTCAGGGTGATATGCAGACAGGAGAAGTGCAGCAGCAGATGTGTTTACTTGACAAATTCTGTACAATGGTTTGGAAGGGCCATGGAAACAAGTCAAGCCACACACTAAAGTAGAAGGGAGAAAGTCTTCTGTCACCTTTTCCAAACTGGAAATGTTACAGGTAACCTAGTCAGAAGCCTAGTCTCTTCCCTGAAGTAATATATTGTTTATTAATTAACTATTGAACCACCTGAAGGTTAGCTTTTAATGCTACCTCAGTTGTGGTAGAATGTCTATTATCCAGGATTTAATCCTGTATGAAAACACTGACCTGGCGCATATTACAGAGATCTGAGTAAGAGAGGAATCAATCTTTCTGTCCACCAGTTCAGAAACCACAAGCTCCATCCAATAGTCTGCCAAATTTTAGTGTCTGCTGTATTTGTGTGGCTGGGATAATATAAGGATACTATTAGTGTACCATCCACTCATCACAAAACCATCTCTCTTCCTGAGCTAGCCAGAGTGATTTCTGGTGGGCTACTCTAAAATCTGTACATTGAATATCTTGAATACCCCTTATTTATTCAACCTATACGTAGAATATATATTAAGAGAAGCTGGATAGGAAGAGGAGTGTGGCTTTAAAACTGGAGGAAGAAACATCAAAGCTTGTATTATGCTGATGATACTACCCTGATTGCTGAAAATGCAAAAAATCTGCAAGCTCTAGCAATAAAAGAACAGTGAAAAAATAGGACTAAAATTAAATACAACATAAAATATAATTTATATTTTATAAATATAAAGAAGACCAAACTAATGACAACAGGTAGAACAACCAGCCTTAGAACTGGCAATGAAGATAATGAAGTGGTGGACAGCTTCTGCCTTTAAAGGACCAACCATCAACAGTAAAAGAACAAGCAGTCAAAAAATACACCTCAGACTAACACTTGCTAGAGTAGCCATGAAGGCCTTGGAAAAGCTACTCTAATGCCATGATGTGTCTAAACCTAGAAAGATCAGAATAATGCAAGTCATGGTATTCCCTGTGGCACTTTATGGAAGTGAAAGTTGGACTTTGAGGAAGCAGAACAGAAAGAGCAATGACACTTCTGAACTTTGGGGCTGAAAAAGACCCCTGATTCCTGGACAGCCAAGAAAACAAACAAATGGGTCATTGAACAAATCAACCCAAAGTTCTCACTTGAGGCACAAATGACAAGGCTCAAATTAGCCACACACACTATTCAAAGACCTGGCTCCCTGGAGAAAGCTCTAATGCTAAGAAAGGTGGAAGGAAACAGAAGAGGATGTCCAGCAGCAAGGTGGATGGACTCAGTCACAGTGGTGATGTGTGCACCATTGGAAGACACAAAGGACCATGTTAATGGCAGATCACCGTGAAGAGAATCTAGGTGGTTGCACATAATCAACTCTAAACATCTCGTCTTAGGGATTTCAATAACCATGCTGAGCATGTCCAGTAGGACTGGCTCAGAATTTCTTATTTAGGATAATGACAATGAACTTGTCCCAAATAGTAATTGGTCCCACACATGCAACACAACATACACTGGAATTGGTATTTTGTTTGACTGGTGTTACTGATCTGAAAGCAAGAGAGATCTCTGTAACTCAGTTTCATGGACAGATTGCTCTCTGATAGGTTTTAGACTAGCAGATACTATAAACTTCTAGAGGGGTGGAGGACTAATTAAAACAATCTGACCCAGATGCCTGATGAATTTAGAGGGTCTTCCATCTTTGATACTGTCAAAGCCCTGGCTATTGTGAGGTTGATTATACTGAGATACAGGTCCAAGATCATCTGAGGAGTTTCTCAGCCAAGAGGAGATTGTGAATATCCTAGTTCTCATGTGATGTGTTATTACACTACATTGGCCTTCCTACACTATCTTTTGAAAATCAGGAGTACACATAATGGGTGTGATTAAAACTAAGGTTTTACAGATGTAAAATGTTCTGAAGAATCCAAAATTTGTGCAAAAACAAACGAACTAAGTAGCAAACTTTCTAAATAGTTTTGAAGCAATGCAAAGCTGATTGAAAAACATTTCCTCTCCTTTGCTTGCAGTCTGAACATGCTAGCAGAACCTCAAAGGGAATTCTACAGGCAGTGCAATATTCCAACAATACAGCTTCAAAAAGAAAATAAGCTGGTCCACCCCCAAAATTAAGAAAAATATAAAAGCTCAAAGAAGCAGTGATGGCTGAAACCTCATAATGAAAAGAGTAATCCAGTGGTGGCTTGTACCCATTAACCAAAGACATTTGCTTTCTTAGTGACAGACCTAGTTCAAGTCACCCATACCAGCAAGCACAACAGCTAATACCCAAGCATACAGGTTAGAGAGGAGAGTTAGAAGGGGATGAAAATAATAGCACAGGAGGTATACAGGGTTGGGACAAGTAGTGTCCCTCCATAGCAATCCGTGTAGCACAATGATTAAGGAATAGAAATGGGGAGGCCCAAATTCTAGTTCCAACTTGACTGCAAAGCTCACTGGGTGACTAAGCTGAGCGCTCTCGCGCGCTCTCTCTCTCTGCCCAACCTAGGAGTTGTTTTGGAGATAAAATGAAGGGAGACACCCAGGCACTCTTAAGCTCCCAGAGGAAAGGGGATAGAAATACAATAAATATCTAGGGTTAATCCTTTAAGGAAGAAAAGCAGACAGTTTAGATCTGTAATTGGATTGGCCTACAGTGTTTATATTCTGTACTCTCCCACTAAAAACAGTTTTCAAGAACAAAAATAAATTAACGCAAGCATCTGCTTTTTATTTAACATACAAGGCAATGTTTCAGAAGGAAGTGGAAATGCCACTTTACCAAAACAATTGCCTGAATCCAAAATACAACCCAAATCTAATTCCGGATATGAAGTCTTCAGGAAGTCACTGTGGGTCCATACACCCTGTCTGAAAACCCTTTTCTCTATTTGTATTCTTTGCTTGAACTGTCTTAAGTTATTCTGAGCAGACCCTGTACGAAGAAGGCTACAGGAATGCCAACAAAAATTTGACTTCAGTGCTCAAAAAGGGCTCTCCCATGCAACTACTTGCATCCATAATCTATCTGTGCAGGATTCTGTGTATTCACACAGCCAAGTGCAACTGGGACCAGCATCAGGCTCATTAGCATTACTTTTTTCAGAAGAACTTCCAAAAACGAATTCTCTTTCTTTCTCTATGATTCAATGAGAATTAACAAAACCACAGAGTTTGGGCAGCCTGAGAAATGTTGATAGCAGATCTAGGGCAGTTTTTGAAAGTTCTTAAGAGAACTGAGTTTTGCAAGAGAAAAGACACCTCTGGATTCAGAAAAGACACACTCCAATAAGCAATTTAGATGCAATTAAGAAACGGCACCACGCACAAACCTCACGCTGATACTGTATAGTTAACAGCCCTGTTTTCTTAATAGACACACAAAATGTACTGCAATCTGGGACTCTGTAGTATATGCAAAGCACAAGCAACACAAATAAAAAAATGCAACAATAAAATCACTCTGCATTTTGCAGCTCAAAAAAGGGAATAAGATCAAGAAGATAAGCTTTTTCTACCATGAACAACAGCCAAAAAGGAGGAAAAGCAATTCAGATGTTAGGAAGCATCTCCTATGTTTGTGATGCTTTCCAGTTTTCACACATGAGCTACATTTTCCGTTACAGGGGTTAGTAACAGAGATGAGATTTCCTAAAAAGCAATTACAGACAAGCAAACACAAAACTTGACTACAGAGAAGCTCCCACTCTACTACTCTGTCTTGATGAGAACCAAGTTCCAGCCATTTGAGGAAAAGGAGGTAAAATGAGTATTCTCTAATAAATCAGAAAAGGCCCAAGTTTCTTGAACAATCAGCAGCAGCACCCTTCTTGCTGACATGTTTTTTTAGGACAGCATCTGACTAAATGCCTTCTTGTTTTATGGATGGTGGTTTTTTTATAATCAGTGTTTTTATTAATTATCCTCTTTTATTTGGCTTATTAAAGTAACCTTTAATAACTGGCTACTTTAACTGCTGTAGGATTTTTAATATATTTGCTGTTTATATAGTGTTATATGAAATGTAATGGTGTAAGACTGTGTTTTTCAAACTTGGCAACTTTAAGATGTATGGACCTTAACTCCCAGAATTCCCCAGCCAGCATGGGGAAAATTCTGGGAGTTGAAGTCCACACATCTGAAGTTGCCATGTTTGAAAACACTGGTGTAAGATAAGCCAACACAAATTATTTTCTTTTAAAAGCATATGTTCTAAAATACAAGACAGTAAAGTTAATCAACAGGCAAAATCTGGACAGAGTCAACATGAACAGGCACAAGAAAGTGGCATATTTTGGAACTACTGTTAAGATTTCTATTTGTAATTATCTATGGAAGCTTAAAAAGGGAGAGGGTTACACTGAGAAATCTGCATTTTTAACAGTGCAGGAGGGAAAGAAAGCAGTCTTTGGGTTTTTTATGTACCAAATGCAGTAAAAAATAGAGAGCAAATACAAGAGTAATGGAAATGCTAAGATATTTATGCCAGGCAAATCTACAGTTGTCAATTAAATAGGTGAAATAAATAATGTTGAAAAGCTCTTTTGCATATTCAAGCTCAACGAAGAAAGACTTTTTAAAAATGCAGTGCTTAAGTTCAGCATGCTTAGCACTTCCAATAAATCAGGAGGAGTTCCAAGGCATTTGATAAGAGGGTGGAAAGTATTTCTCAAGGGCTGAATCTCACCCATACTGAAGCAGAGAGATTCTTGCAGGCTTAACACTTGTCATTCTATAGCTGACTGATCTGACCTTAAAGCAAGTTAAGTTAGAAGTAGAATTCCATTAAGAACATTTTTTTTTAAATACATACTTTGCAGAAATCTTCGTTATGAGGGGGCATCAAATCATAACACTGCCATATGTCTGAGTACAAATTAAACAAAATGCCAAGATATTAAACTAACATAGCAATATTCAATAGACATGAACTTAGGGTTTTTATTTGATTTAGGTACCACCCAATTCCAGAACGACTCTGGACCTACTTGCACCTACTTCTCTAACAATTCTTGACATCCATGCACCAAGCAGTATGACGCAAAATACACCCTTCCCCAAGCAGGTACTGTCAGCTACATTGGCATTCAGCTCCATAATCCCCAGCCTGCATAGCTAGAGACACTGGAAATCCAGCCTATCTGCAAGGAACCTGCATAGAAAAAGATGCATGCATTCAAATTCACTTAAGGTAAAGATTCCTATATAGCTTGCAGAGACAATTGTTTAGTCAAGGAAAAGCACAAGTTATTCTCTCCATGAATTTTGCATCTTCTAATAACCAGGGAGCTTGTTTTCATCCTGGCAATTTTACTAACTCCAATAGCTTTTTTCCTTCTCTGCAGATTCCAAAGCCAGATTGGCAAGTAATAAATTTGCATGCTATTATTTCTAGTACAAGCATTCGAAATTATATATATATGTGTGTCGGGGAAAAAACAAACCCATTTATAATTGTTTTTCTTAGCTACCAATATTTAATTATTTACTAACATTTATATCCAGCATATTTGAAAAGATTCAATGCAGCTAACATCCAAAGAATAAAATTCAGTAATATATATCAAACACACATTGCAATAAAAACAGTAAAAGAATAGAAATTGTATCTAATGATATCTGTATTCTAAAACAGTATTCTAGAAGTTGGGTAAAACAGGAAGAAAACTTCTCTTTCCTCTTCTGTATTCTCATAAATTGCCAGAGTAAGAGCTAAATGTGGGTTATCTCAGAGCCTTAAATGTTCAAGAATCAAAACCAACATTTTGAATGAATCTGAAAACCTGGCAGTCAATGCAGATCTTCTGATACTGATGCATTATGATCTCAGTGCCATAATATGATCAATATTATTAGATGATTCCTTTTTTTAAAAAACTTTTATTTTGAGCATTTACATTCTATCTACTACTTATTTACATTCCTCCATTTCATAAAGACAGTGGTCTTCTACCCCAATCCATACCTAGACGCATCAAAAGTACCACACTCGATTTATGCTTGAAGTCAACAAAAGAAGCTACAGCATTTCAGCACAGGTGGTATATTCCCAAAACCACTGCAAATCAATCTAGCTGCTTCAGGCAGCCAAATCTCCAAATGATGAAAAATGTATGTTGCCAGAAAGGCTATTGAATAGCCTAAAGTTAGGGCTGATTCTGGCCAGTAGGGTATTAAACAATCTTACCTAACAGAACCACTACTCACAGAACTTGTGAACTGTTAGTCCTCGCCCAGTCCATATTGACTCCAGATTCTATTTAAACCCTTCAGCTCCGTCACCTGAATAAACTGAAAAGAGGAACAAAGACCTGAACATCATCGGCATACTGATTACTGCTTAGCTAAATTGCCTTCCTCAGCAGCTTTATATAAAGATGAATACTATCAGGGGTAATATCAATTACTACAGACCCCAACAGAAATAATTCCACAGCTTTAGACTACCGTACCTTCTCTCTGATTGCATTCAAAGGACCAATTCTATACAGTAATGGTCTCTGTCTAGGTCCTATAGCCAGAAAAGAGACAAGGGCAGTGAAATTTTATTGCATCAGATTGCAGCAAGTTCTATGATGATCAATTCTAATCCAAAGCCTGTTGATTCCTTTAAAAAATATAACTCTAGTAACCAATTCAGACCACAGATTTGGAATTCAAACAAACCTGCCTGACTGCCAATTCCCACTTTTCATTTCTACAGCCAGTTCTTTAAAAATGCTCCCATTTCCTTTGCTCCTTCCAATGAAGAAAAAGTCAATAGATCTTTTAAGGGACAAAAATAAAAATCCATAATGGATGAGGTTTCTCAAAGAACTCTGCTATAAAAATGTAAGATGGAAGAGGAAGGTGGAATAACAGTTGGCCAGACACATGGAGACTTACAAATGATAGAAAAATTGCTTGCCAAGTTTCGGCTTTCTGAAAATCCATTTTACCATAGGGTTATTATTCATCCCTTTTAGTTTCCAAAGTTGAAGTTAATACTTGCAGCACTAACAACTCTTAGTGCAGTCAGAAAAATAACTTATATGTTCAAGATATTGCTTAACCACATATTAGGGCCTAAGTGCAATTTGCATGCCAGCAGACATAATGTTACAAAGGCAGCTGTTTTGAAAAAGGAAACTTAACTACTGGGATTTGAAAATGTAAGGCTGCAAAAAGCCATTCAGGGGGACGGGAAAGCTAAGAGATTTGGAACAGGACAAAAATCAGGCAAAGAATGATCTCACTCACATCCAATCACATTTCTGCTGATATTTACAAAGAGATGCTAGGCAATGTTATGTGCATCTATATAATAAAGGTTGAAAAAACACTTTTATAGGCAGCAATGGAGTCTTAGAGTCCTCTTTTGTGATCAAGCTCCCTGACTCATCTGAATTTAGAAATAAACGAGAACCCTGAATATAGAAGAAGGAGAAGGAGAAGAGCACCTCAAATTTAATCCAAACAAGGTGGAAAGATTCTTGTGGAATCTCAATGACCAGGCTGTACATCTTCACTATTTTATACAGGCTGCTTCCCCTTAAAGCAACTTGTCTGCAGCTTGAGGGGTACTGCTGGAAAAGCATTTTTACTGTCCTTTGGCAACAAGGGACAAGCTGATGTCTTGCCTTCCATCAGCTTCTTCTGGGAAAGTCAAACATACATAAAGCTGCCTTTAATGTATTTTTACACAGACAGGGTAGATGCACATCAGTGAACGCAAATTGTTTGAGGTGTAGATTCTTCATCTAATCAAAGGTTTAATGGTAGTCCTTGAATTATGATGGCAACTGGGACCAGAATTTCCTCACTAAGCGATGCAGTCGTTAAGTGTGACCACATCACTTAGGGACGGCAATCCCTGCAGTCCCAGTTGCCATCATTAGGCAAGGCAACTTCTTGCTGGCTTCCCACAACCAAAGTCAGTGGGGGAAGCTAACAAGAAGTTGCCAGTCCCAGGCTGTCAGGCAGGTAAGTGGTTGCTGCCAGGTGGGGGAGTGAGGGAGTGTGCGGGGGAGAGTTAGGGAGGGTGCACAAGCTGGGGTGCACAAAAAGCACAGGTTGGGGAGAGTGCGAGGGGGTGCCGGCACAGGTGCGAGGGGGTGTGCAAAAGGTGCAGCGCTGGTTGGATGCAAGGGAGGCACAGCGAGACAATGGTACGCTGGAGTGCGTGAGTGGCTGGCATGAGCACAGAGAGGGTGGGGGATGGTACACAGGTGGGGAAAACTCACCCCAGCAACTTGCGATCTTCCCTGCCAGCTTCCCCACTGACTTTCTGGAGAAATTGGCAGGGAAAGTTGCAAATAGTGATCACATGATCGCAGGGTGCTGCAACCAGTCTTAAGTGTGAACCAGTTGCCAAGTGCCCAGATCACGATCATGTTACCATGGGGGTGCTGGGATGACCAGAACTCTGAGAACTGGTCATAACCACCATTCGTTCAGCACCGTCATAACTTCAAATGGCTGAATGAGTGGTCATAGACTGAGGACTACCTGTGTTTGTAAAACCACACAGGATGGCTGTGAGGAAATTCTCTCTTAAACCTAATTCACCTCAAGACATCCTTATGCCAAGGAAATAAACAATAATAACAATCGCTGCAGAGTCCATCAAGACCCAATGCATAATGCAACAATTGTGCCAGACTCCCTCGGTGCTACTAGGCTCAAAATAAAATTCTGCAGCGCTGAAGTAAAATGATCACAAAATTGCAAAATTGCTTGCCTGCTGTCAAGTTTGCTTTAAAAACTGCTTTGGAGTCAATGTTACACATTAGCAAGGGCCCTGAAGAGCTCCTGTCCAAGAACTTTGCTCCTCTGCACTGGTACAGCATGTGCCTTGGCAGTGACACAAAATGCCCTCTCCACCCTGAGTTTCCACACGGCCTCACTGCAAAGACAGCAGAAGCTTGCAAGTCACTATTAGAAGGCGATTCTCCCTTTCTACCTCAGCCTACTGGCTTCCTTTAAAAAAAAAAACCCACTGAATTAATTGGCGTCCTGGTCCTTCAATTATTCATAAGCACTACAGCTATTCAGAGACTGAAACATATTTAGGGAAAACTCTATAATTATTTTTAATGGAACTCAGATGCCCCCCCACACACACACACAATCAGGCTGAATAAGACAACTGGACAGAATCAAACTGATACACAGCTCTTGGGGGGAACAAATTGTTTGGATAAAGCTAGGTATCCAACTGCTGCCAATCAAAGTGCTTGCTCCATTTGTATACAGCTCCTAAGACAACAGACGGCCTTTAAAAGAATCCACCTCCCAGTTCCTTCTGTAAAGTCCCCTCAAGTCAAGCTTGAGTCTTGGTGACTTCATGGACATGTCCATGTAGGGTTTTTTTTTTAAACCCTGTCTTTATTATTTTTATATATAATTGAAGGTGGCGAACATACCTTAATACTCCTTCCTCCTCCTATTTTCCCTACAACAACCCTGTGAGGTGAGTTGGGCTGAGAGAGAGGGACTGGCCCAAAGTCATCCAGCCAGCTTTTATGCCTAAGGTGGGACTAGAACTCACCGTCTCCTGGTTTCTAGCCTGGTGCCTTCACCACTAGAGTACAGAAGCGGTTTGCCACTGCCACCTTCTAGCATGTCCCCCTGCCCCTGTTTAGCCTACAGCCCTGGTATTCCCTGATCTTCCACTGAAATTCTAACCAGACCTGATCTTGCTTAGCTTCTGAGCCCAGACAAAGCCAGGAAGACCTTGCTAGCAGCTGAAGGTCCCCCTTCCTTACCTCCTGTAGTCCACTGTTTTCAGCCAATCTTGCAGTCAAGTTAGAAAATGTGTCTTTCTATAAAAGAGTACAAGGTGAAGTACAAGGGGGTTTCCACTGCATATGAAGGCAGATGTTCACCACTGCATATTTCAGTGTAAACAGGATAAACCTATGGAGAAAACATATTGCTGTTTGGCCCCTAAACAAATACATTAATCTGTTGGGTCAGCATGCTATATTTACCTATGTTTTAGCAGAACTAGGGCAAATTTATTTGATTTATATCCTGCTCTAACTCAGGAGTTCAGGATGGCGTATGCAACACTCCCTCCTCCTCTTCTCCCTACACAAAAACTCCCTGTGAGGTTGGTTGGGCTGAGAGAGAGAGAGACAGAGAGATGCTGACCCAAAATCCCGCAGGGAACTTCCAGGGCTGAGGGCAGACTAAAGGTCTCCCCATTCCTAGTTCAACACCTTAACTACTACACCACTCCGGCCCTTAATGTGACAACTATATTAAAATTAAAAGCTTTGGCAAGTTAGGTTTGAGATCTTCCAATTTAGGAAGAAAACTAAATTGAACCCAAAGTTAGTTCTGGTTCAAGCATACCAAGTAATCATCTTGAAACCAGCTCTATTTATAATGGATCCACTTCTAAGTATTACTAACCAGGATCCAACCAATTTATATAATAATGTTATTAGGCAACATCTCCTGCCGGGCCTTCAGGCTACAGAATGTATTCCCAAGGAGGCACGTCTGGCTGCTCTGTTCCAGTATTTAGGAAAATGGCAAATCCCCATCTTTTACCAAGCTGTTATTTCAATTTAAACTGCCTCGACTATTGCATAGATAGAAAGGGATATAGATTTAATAAGTGACAAATAAAAGAAGATTATACTTGGATGTAAAATCAAGATAAATAGCATTTTTAAAATACCCAAAGGCTGACAACTGCCACTGTGTTCCTGCATCATAGTATCCAGTTGAAACAGTTGAACATGTTTTACACTGTGAAGCTTTACCATAAAAAATGCCATAACCAGCACCACTAAAAGAGGTATATACATATACTGGGGTGACCACTACAAATGGTACTCCTACAGGATAATTTTTCCAGCTGCAATGATAATGATGCTTTTGGAATGTTTTTGATCCGTAATACAGTATGAAACAATGGATATGTAAGTTTAAGGAAGTTTAGTTTTGCTTAAGATGTCATAAGAAGCCACATTTTACTTGTGGCTGCGATAGTAAGATATTATACGTCTCTTTCTTTTCTTCCCCAAAAGAAACTCAAAGTACCTTGCAATGACAAATACTTATAGCATCCAATTAACAATAGGTTATGAATAAAATATTAGAACCAGAAAAATCCAAACCTGAACCACCAACAATACCTACTAGTTAATATCTCCCAAAAAATACAGATGAAGTTAAACTTCTGTCATTTCTGACTGCCAACCATGTGGAATTTTGTCTATGTCCCTATGGCTTATGAAATTTACATTTGCTTGAGAAAACTGAAAAGATCAGATAGCTCTTCAACCAATTTCAATATCCTTGATAGCCAGCTGCTTAAAGGCAAATTATAAAAACAAGCTTTATGTCATTACAGCACTAATACTAAATATACTAGATAAATAACTGGTAGTATAAAGTTTGTGAGACCCATGTTTAATCTCTAGGCAATTGTAAGACATATTGAATAATCCTAATAAATCAGCACACCATCTCATAAGGCAAGAACTCCAGTTTTGCATACTGAAGAGACATTTATAACTCATGTTTGCTTCAGTTTTATTTCTGGCATGCTGTTTTCCTATAATATACTACTTCTGTTTCTTTTTTAAAACCACAAAGAATGGAACAAAATCTGGATCTTAAAAACTGGTAAATGGGAACATGCTAAAGAATAAATAGAGAGAAAGTCTGGAAGCCACCCAGGAGCAACAGCAAATGTGACTTCACTCCTGGATTATACTTCTATATTTAGTTTATGCCTAATATGGATTCAACTGCAGGGCCACTGCGACTTCCTCTCAAAGTAAAGAAACCTCCTTGCTTTGTTTAGCCAACAATGCAAGGATTAAATGATGACTTCGGGGAGAAACATTGCACAACCTTGTAATTAACAGAGAACCTGATTTATTCTTAGACTAACAAAAACAAGTTTTAGTAGTGAAATTAGATATTGCTGAAGCCTCTTCTACAACTGTGAATTTTATTCACTTCTCCAAGTAGGAGTCAGAAATGTTATATATTTAAGGCATTAGCTAAGTGACACTAAAATCATTATTTTCTTACAATGTAATAATTCAAGTGACCTATTTTAATTGTCACTAACCTAACAGAATGGGAGGGAGGAGGCCAATATTTTCTATGGAAAGCCCTGTTTTATAGAATATTGTAGCTCCTTATCATAATGAAGTTGTCAAAGACTACTTTTTACACTTTTGGTGCTTAATGTTTCATTATTTTTTCTAGTTTTTAGTGTTTTAACCATTGATCGTATTTTTCTTCTTCTCTCAGAACTGTATTTTCTGATTTTCCTTTTTGTGATAGATATTTTATTGTAAGCCATTCTGAATCATCTGATTTGGTGGGACAGAAATGAAATTATCAAAAATAATAATTACGAAGGCAAACATAAAAACTATAAACACAGGCTATATTTGTTTTAAACTCATTAAGTACAAGACATAATGTGTAAAGTCCACCTTTGTTCCACAACACATTCTAAAAGAGAAATATAATTTAGCATGATGCAAAGGTAACCATTTTTATATTTGTTTATTCCAATGGGAAATATGTTCTTGACCCACCATAAGACCCTTTTTTATTGGAACGCAGTATATAGATGCTAAGCAGATTTGCTCCAAATGAAGGCAATGGAATTTAGAAATCCTTCACTTTGGTTTGCTGGGACCACTACATGCTCTGTCCGGCGGCAGGTCCTGTGCGGTCCATGATCTGTCCAGCAGTGTAACATGATAATCACTACACAGCACTACCTATACTACTGGCATTTTGCTGCATGCCATAATGTGGTTTGTTTGGCTTAGTGCATTATCTGAACCTAACCACTTGTGATTTATTCAACAAGTAAACATGGTCAAGTATAACATAGGTATAGGTGCAAGCAGGGTTGCTTGCGCAGAATATTTGGGTACTATAGCTGGGCCAAAATGCTACTGAATGTTTGAGAGTTGCAGAAGGAAACTGTTCTCATATTCTCAAAGAAGTGCACTGCTAACAAGTACATTTCTAGGAAGACACCAGTGTTTTGGACTTTAATCATCTTCTGTGGAATCCTTACCATGATTATTTGAAGGGATGTCACTTCATACATGTGAAGAGCCCAACTCTGGAAGTTTACCTGCCAAGTAGCAGGGTAAAGTAACACAGAGATCAAATAATGCTTTCTACCTTTGTTTGGGAAAACTGTTTTAAAGCCTTGGATGGACCTCTGATCATTTTAACCACATGATTTTGCAATTTAATTGTGCCTTGTTTTGTTTTTCAGTAAGTTTTACAATTATCAAGAGACTTCAGGGACAAATGCTTTGACCAAACTACATAGCACAAACTTTTGCTGTGAAAATATTGTCTCCAACTTCAAAGCATTGCAGAAACAATTAGTTATGACACAGTCTACCGTTACACTACTATAAATAGGAATGCTAAAGCGGATTTATGAAGAGCAAAGCAACTCTATTCAGTTTTCAAGTTCTTTAAAATATTTCATGCAAACCCCCACCTCAAATTCAGCAATTTGTTTCCCTTAATACCTAAAATCCCTTCTTTCCATTATTTCAATTAGCCATGCTGCATTTTCATGAGAAAGGGAATAAAATTAGGAAATTAAGCATTTAGCTGCATCACTACAAAAAGACAAATACAACACAATCTGGAAAGGAGAGGGTATGGGTCCTTATAACTTGTGGTTCTCCATTACTCATATTTAAGTTACAAAAATGTGACTGCAATAAGTCTTTACAGCACAATTGTATATGTAGAATTTTTGAGAGCCCATTCCAAGCACTTTCAAAAGTGCAACTCAGCTCAACTAAACCATATTACATGTTACCTCTGCATAAGGTTTCTCCCCAAAACGCAGTTAACCCAAAGTCAGAAAATGCTATGCACGCTAGTCCTGAGATAAGCGAGGAAGGGAGAAATTCTCAAAACTGGACTGGAGAGCAATTTAAGTTTTATACCAGAAACTTGCAACTTTTTTCCCAGGGCTGAATTTGGCCTCTGGATGGCAAGCTGAGGGATATTCTAAATAAGCAGGACAAATGATAAATTTTAATGCAAATCAAATCAAGAACAATCAAAATTAAATAAAGATATTATTCCCCATGCCTGCAATAACTTCCCTTTCATTCACATTTGGTGGCCTTGAGAATGCCTTGGGAGCAACCTAGTTCTAGAATAAGAAAGGTACATCTTGACAATCAAAATGCAACGCTAGCCAGGTCCCCAAGAAAACATTAAAGCTGAACTGGTATGCTTAAAACTGAACCTGATCTGACTTCTTTCTTTTCCTCAATGAGTGAAGTTATGACATAACATGGGACAATAAGGAGATAGGCAAAGCACAGATGTCGCCCCCAGGCACCTTCTTTGTGCTAGTTCAACATGTATCAACAACTGTAAGCGTGAGATGGGTTTTATAAAATCAAAGTCAAGGAAAGCAGAGACTCTTGCAGATTCAAGTAAGAGAAACAAAGCAACATCTGAGAATGACCAATAGAGCAAAATAAAATGGACTTTGCCTGTTTCAGAGTTGAAAACTTCTGATCCAGCCTTAAAAGTATGGCTTTTTTTTTCCCTCCAGAAACCATAGCTACAGCCCTGATGTCAGTGTGAGGTTCTGTATATAACTAGTTTGACTGCTTAACATACTAATTTTGCCTCCATGAGCTACCCACTAAAATTTTAGCTGGTACAATGGGCTTTCTCTCTACTTCATTTCAAAGAAGAGCCAGTAAGCTTATAAAATTCTTCCATCTTTCATTGATAAACAGCCATGTCATGCTTTAGCATGGCCTAAATGCTTCCACTGCCACTTTTCATATATACCCACTAACAACAGTTACCTATTCCTTTCCAGCTGCAGGCAAAGCAAGACCATAATGGTATCCTTATACTACAACACTGTGCCAAAATCTGTATAGTCACCCTTTAAAGCACAGAAGTTTAACACAACAGCAATTTACTTCCACCTAAAATATGAGAGCTGGAAGCAGAATGCAGATTAAAAAGTTTGAAAGTCACCTAGCAGACCCTCCTGCAGAGCAGATACCAGACAAAACCTTTAGGACTCAAGAAAGTCACTATTACTAATAGATTTGCTCCTTCCCATAATGGAGCAAATTATGCAATTAAAGAGTATTACAGTGAGAGAGTGAACTTTGGGACATTCACCCACTGCATCTTTCAAATATGGATGGACTAAATAGTTCCCTACACAGATGCTGTTGTCTCCATAGGCTTTACATTAAAAAGTATACCACTATACCTTTCAACAATGCAGCCTGTCAGCCAGCCTTCTCCAACCTGGTGCCCTTCAGTTAAGTCCCTTAACTGAATTCTCAGCCAGTCAAAATTGAAGGAATACAGCAGCTCTCTTACTAGGACACTCTAGCACTGTATTTAGAGCTTTTTAATTCAGGTAAATAAATGGAGAGACAAGATTAAGCTTGAGGTGGAGAACTGAAGATCTTTTCTTCTTTCACAACATTAGAACTTGGAATTATCTAACAAAAGCATATGTAGTGATTCTGAGTGTAATTCTCACTCCTGGCCTTTCAGAGGGATTTGAAGACCTGGCTCTGCCATCTGGCCTGGGAGGGGAGGGAAGTCATCAAGTGTGAGATTGGCTAGCCCCTTAGAGGCCTGGCATTGCCGCCCTGAACCATTGGCCTCCTGGACTTTTTCCTTCATCTTTTGTAACTGTGTATATAGGCTTTTAATTGTATATTTATTTATTGTTTTTAATGAGTTGTGAGCCGCCCAGAGTCCCCCATTGGGGGGAGATGGGTGGGGACAAATTTAATAAATATATAAATAAATAAATTCTTCACAGAAGGAGTACTGAAACTTGCTCTGTTCTATCAGATGTGGAGATGACCATCAATTTCAAAGGTTTTTCAAGGAAACAAGGCAGATTCAAGGTCAGGGTATTTGTTGCCCCCAGAATCCAAGGCCGCATAACTTAAAAACTCTAGCTGTTAGGAAGCAAGAGTGGAAGAGGATTATGATTCTCCCATCCCTCCTTGTGCGCTCCCTAGATGTCTCTGGTCGGCCACTGTGTGACCTACATTGCAGGATTAGCCAGCCTTTGTTCTTACCTCTTTATCTGGAGGATATCAGGTCAGTATCTTGGCCAATTCATTTGGACAAAGACCCAGAAAGAATGAGAAATCAGGTTCTGTTGACAGGGATGTATTGTGGGCGACAAAAGGCTTCCTGCCACGTTTATTGCAATAAAGAGATTTGAGTTGGGCTTCTGAACTCACAGCTTACTTTCATCTTAAGTGAACTAGCTCCAGTAACTGACTCTCTTCTCTCTTCCACCCTTAACTCACAAAGCAGGTAGGGACATTTTTCTAACATGGAGACAAACAGTTGTTTACAAGCAAGTGTAGGAAGTTCAGAACAGCATCTTTCTTAACTGCACCATGCCCAAACTATCAGCTAGTCTGTCAAATGCTCTACTACTGCAGCACATTTAATATTTGTCTTCTGTACCAGCTGCTTGTGTACACTGAATCAATTTTCAATCAGCCTAGAAATTAATAACTGAGTTTCTTGCAACTGTGTATGTTAAGGTGTCAAATCCTATCTAAATAATTTCCCAGGAAGCCAGATCAGATATTGGGGTTACATGTTTTCAGTTATTGGCCATATTAGTGGCTAATATCCCATTGTCCCAAGAAAAACTGATAAGTCTTCATTGTTTTTCCATGCTCACAGAAGGGGAGGGGGAAATCATGCCCATAGTTATATATGATAGTACCCACCCACCACAATCACCCCCTTCACACATTAGGCATGATTGTTTGGTCAGTGTTTGGGTGCCCTGGAATACAGATCGAAACTGAATGAACTTTACACATTTTTGCAGTCCTATACTTTCAAGCAGGGCCTTTTTTCCTCATTTTGTACCAAAGTGCAAATCAAGGATGAGTGACACAACATGACACTGGCAACTACAAATGCACTTGGCTAGCAAGGCCAGCAAAAAAACATAGGCTCTGGATTTAATTTAATAGAAACCCTCACAGAATTGCTTTTCTGAAGCAGAATACAGTTTGTTCCTGCCTTAGTTTTTTCAAGAAATCCCAAAAAGTTAGCACACATCAAGCATGTTTTTAAAAATGTTGGTCTCACACTTTAGCTCTATTTGTACTGTCTGGAGTTACACCATTACCAGGGTGTTTTGAAATGCCAAATTCTTTGGCTTGTGACCAGTTTTCAAGAAGTGGGCAGCACAAGACAGTTTCAATTATTTTGCATATCAGCTTTTATAGTTTCACCATACCACTTATAGTCATCTGTTTCTACACTTTATAAGCAGCAGTTCCACAGCAAGCCTCTCTGTTCATGCAGCCTCCCAGAAAAGCCCACAGACTTGGAGAAGACTATTTACCACAGACTTAATACCAGTACCCAGTTTCTATCTGCAAAAAGCAATATTTTACAGACCTATGTAAAGAGATAGTGTTGGCAAAGCCATTGCCTTCTCATATCCAAACCAGAGGAGTGACTGTAATGCCCTGCACACAAAATATGCCAGATGGACTGAAGTAACCTACAGCTTGTAAATCGTTTCTTGATCTGATGGAGGCAAAGATCAGGGAAACTTTGGGAAGGATAATAGCAAATGTTCTTTACGGTTCAAAACCCAATGTGCTTGGCCACATACTTTAGAATATGCTGCCAGCCTGCCTCTAACACACACTCTTCTCTTTAACACCCAAAACTTCGGATATTCTAAAATTGTAAAGCTTAGCAAATTTACACAAAAAATACATATAATTTACTTTTATCAAACATAACATGATGAATTTCAGAGTGCCAGCTCTTCTAGTAGATAGGGCCCCTCATTTAATTTCTGTTCAGCTAGGAAGAATTAGGCCTTCTGGATAACCTACGCCCTCAGAGCTGCAATACAATGTACTACACACAGAGTACGTATTAAGGGTAATAACATGCTAATTATGCCATATGAATTATATCCCAATCTCCATATGAGACCAAGAAAAAATGTTATTACCATTTCTACTATATGCAGGAAACAAGCTTCCTTTATTAACTATTTATACCTATTTGTTCTAAACCTGTTAGTGAATGAGATGTTAGCTGGCTCTGCTTAATCAGCATTAAGACAGCAAATATTTGCACTGTGGGTTAACTTAGACAGTAGGAAGACCAACATGCTTGATGGCACACACAGATGTAAGTTACTCATTACCACAGACCACCCTGAAAAGTGCTACAAGCAAGTTATATTTTATCTCTGCATCAAAGGTTTGCTTTGAAAATATCCTCTAGAGCAGGAAAAGACCATGAGTTACAGCTAGGCTCAGCATATTTTCCTTTCATGGGCATTAATGAAGTTGCAATGATTATACTCAACTTCCAACTTTTTTTTTTTGCCCCCTTTTTTTTTAAATGCCAGGTTGTAAAAATCACCTTGTGAGGAGACAGGTTCTTAAAAAAAAAAATCTGGAAATAATCTCACCTTAACTCTGAGACCACATCACTTCACTTCTTTAACAATACAGCCTACTTGTTTTTGCACTAGAACACAGACAGCATATTTATCAAAAAGGAAACCATTTTTTTTCTTCCAAGTAACCCCTTCCCTCATCTCAGCAATACATTATCTTAGAGCTGATGGAAGCATGTTAATAAAGGGAAATTATTTTTTTCCCTATCTGATCATTTCCCTCAAAAACTCAAAATCAAATTCTCCACAGTCCAGGTTAGGTGGCATAAGATTCGGACAAACCAGCATCTTATAAATATGATAACACTAATTTCTTTATATCATTTACTTCAGCCTTTAGAAATGACCACCTAACATATATGAAGTGCAGTTAACAATATGACTTTATATGGCTGTTCTCAGACACTCAACAGTCCCTTCCCCATATGAGAGGAGAAATCTTTGATATAACTCACATCTGCAAAAAGTTGCATAATAACTGGTAAAGCAGGTGATGAGAACAGGGGTGAAACTCATGCATATGTATGCCAAAGGCATGCAGGACATAAATATGTATATTTAATAAAGATTTGTTTTTATTATGATTCCAAACGTCGCCTTATAATTAATTTCCCAAAGCCCATTTTTACAGAAGTGGAACTCAAGCCAAGTCTTCTCATACTACCTCCAAGAGCAAGTGAGTAATGGGCTATTCATAGACTGCATGAAGTAATGACTTCTGGAGAGCATTACTTCATCCAGACTCCATCTAGTTCCCCACCCCTTATTTCCAGCTCAAGACTTCTGCTCTCAACCGTGCCTGTCTCATACCAGAGGGAACAGGGTTGGAATGGGTGTGCACACATGCTAAGGCAGAGAATTAAGGATGCATGGAAAAATGCAAAGAGGAAGGTTTGATTAACACAGCACTACAGAGCAGAGCTTGTTGCTGAAAGCTGGCTTCTCAAAATAAGGCCATATTAAAACCAGAGATTGGCTATGATCAAACAAGGCAAAGGTTAGGCTTTAGCAATACAAAAATATGACTCTGCAAAAGACCATGTTATAAATTCTTCGATGTAATATCTACCTTACCAAAGACTAGAAATGTAAATGCTTAATAAAAACATTTCATGTATAGGAACAGAACTTGTAAGTCACCAAAAATCATCCCAATAGCAATCAGCACTTCATACGTAACTCCAAAACTGGAGATGAGGGGAGGAAATTAAATAGGAAGTATATACCCCCATTCAGAGTTAAATCTTGGTTTGCAGTATCAGTGAATCAAAATACTTCACAGAAATAGCCTCATGATGCATACCTAACTTGGAAGAAAACCTCTGAAATGAGAGATTAAGAAAAAACCCACATTCTCTTCCCATGATAAAGCTCAGAGAGGTTAAATGCTTGAAGAGACTGGGAGGTGAGATTTATAGATGCTGAAGAAGACAGAAAAATTCTCACAATTCCACCAACTGTTCCATTTTACAGGACAAGGAACACAGCTTAGCTTAACCTTCCACCACTTTTGCCTATTTCTAAGCCCCAAATGCTTTACTCCACCTATCAACGTGCCATGGATTTCTCATAGGATCCAACACCACCACCAAGAATGGTCCTGAGCCAATACCACCGTGGTCCCTGACAACGCAGGACTGGGTTTACTGACTGGGAAAAAAAAAACATAGCAAAGGTAAAAAGTGTAAAGAAACCTAGAAGTATTTTCATTTGACAGCAAGCACACAGTGTTGGTCAGCTCAACCATGGCTGGATACCGGACGAATCAAAGCCCAAACCTCAAGGAAGCCTCAGAGGCAGGGAAAGGCCAGGGTAAGTTCTAGTCAGGAGAAGCCTTTGTCCCAACCGGAAAGCCCCACCCAGAATGGAAAAGAAGCCTAGGAGGAAATCAGCAAGGGTGACGGAGGGTCTTCTCGATGCCAGGCAGAAGACCGCTCCCCTCGCACATGGGTCCATGAGTGGGGCTGGCCGACAGCCCAACGGCCCAGAGCAGAGCCTCCACAGGGGCAGCTCCCCAACATGGAAGGGGGCCTTGTCTTCTCCTTCCCACCTCTTCTCGGAAGACCCACCTGCTCACCCCCCAAGGGCTTCCAGCGCTACTGCGCTTTTGATTTCCTTTTGAGAGAGAGTGCCTGGCTATTAATTCATTTTATGCCGTTTTTTATTGTACGCCGCCCAGAGTCACCTCTGTGAGAGGGGCAGCGATATACATACGGTGAATAAATAAATAATAAATACACCCTGGTCTTGGCGGTTTGGGAGGTTTCATGGACTCCTCGAAGTCCGCCTGAACCGCTCTCTGGTCTTCTCCGGGGGGAGTCCAGAACCAGGGGAGCAAAGCCCCTTCCTCGCGCCCTCTCGCCGCCCGGGGCCCCCCAGCTCTTGCAAGCCCGGCTGCGGGAACCCCGAGTTGCGTCTCCCGGGCTCGGTGGGGCAGGCGGGGCGGGGCAAACGAGGCGAGGCGAGGAGAGATGGGGCGGGACGGGACGGGACGGGAGGGCGACCGCAGGCGGGAAGGAGGGCCTGAGCGTGGGGTCGCCCAAGCAAGCCCCCTCCCCAGGCGTGGAACTACAACGCCCATCTTCCGCCGCCGCGGAAGGGGAGGCCTCCAGCCGAAGCCCTCCGGGAGGCGGGGAGAGGAAGGAGGGCGACCCCCGAGACGGGAAGGCGGGACAAGCCGATGTCCTCAACGAGGAGCGGCTTTACCTTGACGAAGAGCTCGATGAGGGGCTCCTTGCCGCCGCCCTCCTCCTTCATGCCGTTGACCGGCACCGAGAGCGCCATGCCGATCACCCTCACGGGACGCCCCTCACCAGGCTTGGCTCGGCTCCCTCTCCGGGCGCGCGGTCGGTCAGGAGGACCAGAGCCGTTCGCGCCTGCCGCGTCCCGCCGAGCTCGCTCTCTCTCTCTCACGCCCAAACTCCTCTCCCCCCGGCCGAGCGCGACTGAGGTACCGCTTTCAGGACGCCGAGTATTTATACCGAGGGGGCGTGGCCCTAAGAAGGGGCGGGACCCGGAGTGAACGGCGGGGATCAAAAAGCTGAAAAGATACCGCTCAAAGCAGAGCCTGCCGTGGAGGGCGGGGTTTAAGCGGGAGGCAAGGGGGCGGTCCAGCAGCACCAACCAGCCCAGACGAAGCGAAACAGACGCCGAAAGGGAAGGGACCTACCGCGCTCGATGCAGGGGACGCGGCCTGGAATGGGCGCGGTTTGAGGCGAAGGGGCGGGGCTTGTTGGCTTCCGCCTCTTTTGCTTTCCCCAATCTAGACGAGGGAGAGGAGGAGGGATGGCTCTGATTGGTTGAGCCTAAGACGCGTCTCTCGAGTTCGGGTGGATAAATGATGGGAAAGGCGGGGAAGGCAAGTAGCCAAAATTCGTGGCAAGGTGCTAGTCTGTCGCGGGTTTCAGTTATTTGGTGCTTTTCTGATGATATTAAGCCTTTCAGTTTTCCAAGGCGTTTTAAGTTCCATGTCAGGTATTTGGAAAGCATCCAATAATAAATGCATAAATGCAACAGTTTTAATTAATCTGCCCTGTACTGCAAACCATAAAAGTGCATGGTCAGCAAGGCCACATAGATTTTGGCCATTTCTGGAGGTTTGATTTCAGAGTACTACAGGATGGCGATTTTAGACAGCAGATGGGTTCAAAGTATTAAGTCAGAGTTTGTTTAATGGTGACTTATTGTTACCACAATGAGTGGAACTGCATCCCACCAAGCTAAACATGCTTTTATAAATTATATCCAACAAACCAGGCTTTGTATGACAGCATTGATGGGACTTTAAAAATGACCCCATTTCATTTATTTATTTATATTTATATATCAAATTTGTCACCGCCCATCTCATTATAAAGCGACTCTGGGTAGTTTACAGAAGAGATAAAATCCATTAAAATACAATATAAAACAATCTTAAATGATTAATAAATAGAGTCCAAGAGATGATAAAATTGGCAAACAGCTCGGGGAGTGTCATCAGGGTGCCAGCCACCCCCATTGAATTAAATTTAAATTCATTGGTGAGTTTAGGCTGTATTCTTTCACAAATACACCAGAATTATTTTTTCTTAAGTAACTTTCAAAATGCTTTAAAAGAAAACAAATACACTTGACTAATTATTTTCATTTTCACTCCTATGACATTACATTTCAGAGAAATAAATTCATTCTTTTGTACGATCCAAAGGTAAGTTAGCGTAAGGCTCTTGAGTATAATGGGTATTCTCAGGATGTTCTTTAAAAATAACCGATTTGACTCCTGTCTCTCGGTGCCTTCTTTCAGTGAAGAAGGTCACAAACTCAGCTCCCAAATTTATCCCAATTTTTGCAGAGTTTGATCCTGGGTGAATAAGGGGTTAAACCCTTCCACGAGCTACTTAAAGTAACAGTGAATCAGGTCCACATGGCAGCTGCATATCTTCACAATGCCTGGCACCCTGGCACCTTGGCAACACTTCGGAGTTTTGCAAGGGTGGCTGAGCCCGAACCGTGGTTAGATTGATTGGCTGCTGTATATGTGACTGATTATTTTGCTATGATGTTTTTATTCATCGTTAGCTGCCCAGAGTCATGTATCTGAGATGAGTGGCTTTATAAATCAAATAAATAAATTATTACACAGCTGAAAATGGGGAAGAATGAAGAGGGTGGGGAGGGGATTTGATTCCTGAGGGACTCCTAAAATCAAATTCTGAATGGGGACCCCAAGGTTGGAAACTTTATCCATCAACATTGACTCTTACTTAACAGAAGTGAAAGAATGGGGTCAGTCTGTAACAATCCTGGAATAAGGTCAGAAGTCTAACCCCGCTCATTTCCACTGTTTTAACCATTTTAGGTCCATTGCATGCTAGACACATTTATGAGAAATTTGTCAACAGGATGATCCAAGCAAGGGTGTTCTCTCTGCCACGCCCCAGGTTCAACAGAGCAAGCACCCTTCATAAAATGTCAAAATCCATATTTTTAGAGTGGAATTCAGCATCACTTTTACATCTTTAATTACTATATTTCCCCCCAAGTTTTTATCGATATTTTATCGATATATGTGATGACTGGAAAATAAAAAGGAGCTGTAGATGGGCGTGACCAAATCACATGGTTAGAGAGTTCTCAAATTTCTTGAGGAATCCAGTAAACCTAAAACAACCATTTTCTGGTGAATTCTAATGAAATCAACAGGTCCAGCTTTTGAGAAATATAAAATATGATTTAGGGAGGAAGTGAATTCATTTGGCACTTGGTGGTGGACACTGGATCTTCAAAACACAGAGATTGGGCTGAAATGCACGTTTTGCACTCCCCTCTAGCAGATCAATCTATTGACACGTCTATGAAAGTTGCTAAATTCTTCTCAGCCACAACTGGATTTGAAATACAGTTGAATTAGGCCTAGATCAGTGTTTCTCAAACTTGGCAACTTTAAAATGGGTGGACTTCAACTCCCAGAATTCCCCAGCCAGCCAGGAATTCTGGGAGGTTGAAGTCCACCCATCTTAGAGTTGCCAAGTTTGAGAAACACTGGCTTAGATGGTCTAAGGATATAGTACATCGATGAATTTTAATGTTTGCCACTAACTCCAACTCTCTAATGTGCTAAATTCTCATTTTGGACGCATATTGTGTTAGTGTTTTCCTTTAATCAAAAGGAAACCCTAGTTGAACATAGCAGGACTTCTTTCTTAGTAAGTCTGCTCCAAAAATCAGGAATCTGGTAGTGCCTTTTCCAACTAACACATTTTAGGAAAATGCATCAGCTTTCATGACCTGCAGCTCACTTCATCAGATGTGACATTTCATCACGAAAGCTTGTGCCTTTTCCTAAATAAAATGTGTTAGTCAGAAAAGGCACCACCAGATTCCTGATTTTTTGTCACCGTAGACTAACCCTGTTTTCCTCCTATAAAGTAAATATGCAGGACTGTGAAGATGGTGGAATTTGCTGAAATGGTTAAATTGGGAAGGTACAATAACTACTTTTATAAAAGACTGGAAACCCTGTATGGACTTTTTGCTGAAAATAGGCAAAAATGAATTGGTGATTTCAGGATTTACTGATTAAAAAGGGTTGTTTATGGGAAGAAGGAAACCACGATATGTAATTTGGGAGAGCAGAAACGGTATTAATCATGTTTGTAACTGCTGCAAAGAAGATTGGAAGTCGCTTCTTTAAATAATTCTTTTTCTTTTTTTCTATTTCTTTGATGGTTTCTCACTTTATCTTTTCATCTCTTTCTCTCTTCTAATTTTCTTTTTTACAGTCCTGTAGTTTTTAATCCTGTATACAATTTTTCTTCAATAAAATTCAATAAGAAAGAAAAGAAAAGAAAAGAAAAGAAAAGAAAAGAAAAGAGAGAGAGAGAGAGAGAGAGAGAGAGAGAGAGAGAGAGAGAGAAAGAAAGAAAGAAAGAAAGAAAGAAAGAAAGAAAGAAAGAAAGAAAGAAAGAAAGAAAGAAAGAAAGAAAGAAAACAGATGCAAGACACTGTTGTCAGGCTCTTCCAAATAAGCTTATAATTGGTGACATTTTGAGCCTCTTATCAGAAGAGTTGGATCCGGGCCAGACAGTAGCACATTATAATCACTCACCACTCCGCTGCTAATCTGTTTTTTCTCTCTGCATGGTATTGACTCCTGACTGCTCACCTCCCTCCAAGTATTTCTAGCCAAATGCAACAGCAACTTCTTCCTCCAATCCACCCAGGATCAAACCAGGCATGAGTCTGTAATCTGGTCTTTGCTTGAAAGCGGTTGTGCGCATGGCTGTTTGGACGAGACCTGTGGCATTGGAAGGGGAGTGAACTTAATCCCTGGTGCTAGAAATCTTAAAAGTTGTAATTTATTTTAATTTTAAAATTAATTTAATTTTAATTTAATTGATAATACAATCCGTTCATGAATAATAACATTAAGAATAAAGCGATCAACAATAAAATTAATTAATTAAAATAATTAATACAATTAATTGATACATTTTAAAATTGTATTTATTTTAGGTGATTTTCATTTCATCTTATTTTTAATTATGTAATTTTTAATTAGATAGATAGATAGATAGATAGATAGATAGATAGATAGATGATTTAAATGTATGCCCCAGGCTAAGCCATTGCCCAGGGACTGCACAGGTGAACAGAGGGACATTAGTCCTCTGCCAGGAGCCAGGAGAAATGAAGAAAAATGGGATGTTACACTGTTCCTCAGATGACATAGGTAGACACCCACTGACACCCTGGCATTTTCCTACAGCTGCCCTGTAGAGAACCCTTTCTCCACCATCTTTCAGTTGGCGGGAAAGTCTCCTAGCAAGCGATTTTTCATCCATGTTGTTGATCCCTATTCAGCCTTTATTACCTCAGTTCCCAGACCCTGCCAGACCCCAGACTTCCCTCCAAGATAATGGCTGACAAAGCCTGAGAAATATTACCCCGCTTCAAGCCACTTTCGCAAGGTAATGGAATAAAGGGGAAACCCTTTTCAGGGGTGTCCATAGAGGTTGGGGAGTCAAAAAAGTCAAAATGGCAGCCACAACCGTGCAATCAAACTGTGCAAAGTTTTTCCTTCCATGCCCTTTTTTTACATGCACTACACTTCAAATGCAATGCAATGAGAGAGTGAAAAAGAAAATCAAGATTGCCCCACCTTGATTCTTTTAGGTATAAGAAGGGGAGAGAGAATCTCTGTTGGGCTTTCAAGATTCTGTTATTATACCCTTGAACAATAAAGTTGAGTTCCAGTAGTTTCCTGACCTGGCTTACCTCACAGAGCTGATACAAACATACCTCAGATGAACAACACATGACATATTACACCATATCATCATTTATTTTACAAAAAGAAAGCCAAAATGGAGAGGCCATGTGTGAAAAACTAAGTATACCCTTACAGCTCCCATAGGTATGAAGAGGCTAAGTAGCAGCCAGGTGCTGCTGATCAAATGCCCTTGATCAACTGATCATCAGCAAGTGTTCGGCCTCTATAACAGCCGAAGTTTGAGGAGTTTGCTGGTCCTGAGCATTGAGGTGTGTGTTCACACAATGCCAAAGAGTAAAGACATCAGCATTGATCTTAGAGAAGCAATCGTTGCTGCCCATCAGTCTGGGAAGGGTCATAAGGCCATTTCCAAACAATTTAAAGTTCATCATTCTACAGTGAGGAAGATGATTCACAAGTGGAAAACATTCAAGACAGTTGCCAATCTTCCCAGGAGTGGATGTCCCAGCAAATTCACCCCAAGGTCAGTCCGTGCAATGCTCAGAGAGATTGCAAAAAATCCAAGAGTGACATCTCAGACTCTGCAGGCCTCAGTTAGCATGTTAAATGTTAAAGTTCATGACAGTACAATTAGAAAAAGGCTGAATAAGGATGGTTTGTTTGGAAGGGTTGCCAGGAGAAAGCCTCTTCTCTCTAAAAAGAACATGGCAGCACGGCTTAGGTTTGCAAAGTTGCATCTGAACAAATCACAAGACTTCTGGAACACTGTCCTTTGCACAGACGAGACCAAAGTGGAGATGTTTGGCCATAATACACAGCGCCACGTTTGGCGAAAACCAAACACAGCATATCAGCACAAACATCTCATATCAACTGTCAAGCATGGTGGTGGAGGGGTGATGATTTGGGCTTGTTTTGCAGCCACAGGGCCTGGGCACCTTGCAGTCATTGAGTCGACCACGAACTCCTCTGTATACCAAAGTATTCTAGAGTCAAATGTGAGGCCATCTGTCTGACAGCTAAAGCTTGGCTGACGTTGGGTCATGCAACAGGACGATGATCCCAAGCACGCCAGCACGTCTACAACAGAATGGCTGAAAAAGAAAAGAATCAGGTGTTGCAATGGCCCAGTCAAAGTCCAGGCCTCAACCCAATTGAAATGCTGTGGCGGGACCTCAAGAGAGCTGCGCATAAACAAATGCCCGCAAACCTCCATGAACTGAAGCAATGTTGTAAAGAAGAGTGGGCCAAAATTCCTCCACAACGGTGTGAGAGACTGATAAAGTCATACAGAAAACGATCGCTTCAAGATATTGCTGCTCAAGGTGGTTCTACAAGCTATTGAATCATAAGGTGTACTTAGTTTTCCACACATGGCTTCTCCATTTTGACTTTCTTTTTGTAAAATAAATGATGACATGGTGTAATATGTCACGTGTTATTGTTCATCTAAGGCTGTATTTACCTACTTCTGAGAACTGCTAAGGACCAGATGGTTTTTATTATATCCTGATACGTAAAACCATCGAACTCAAAGAGGTTTTCACACGACTGTATTTATAAAGGACTTGGGTGAGGGTTAGAAAATATGACTCTCAAATGCGCAGACCACAGAGAACAAGATACCTTGCAGGACTGTATCAAGATTGAGAAGGATCTTGACCAGCTGGAACAAGGGACATAAACCAGGAATATTAATTTCAGCCGAGACAAATGGAAAATCCTCTGTTTGAGTAGGACCATACTGAGAGACAACACTGGGCAGCAGTGCAGATGTAAAGGATCTGGGTGTCTTGGTGGACCACAAACTGAACTCAGGCCAATAGGGTGAGGTAACTACAAAAAAAAATCAAACAGGTTTATTGAAACCAGAGTCTATGTCTTGCTATATTGTCATGTTTATGAGGATTCAAGGGCCCAACTCATCACTCCCCATTTAATAAAGTACCCAGGCAATTCTGATTAATTCTATCTACAGTTGCTTTCTCAAGCCAGTATGATTCTGTCTCTGTGAACGTGGCCAACCTTTGTTACGCTGCCTGCAAAACGAGGCATACTTTGATCACATCGACGAACGAGCCATGAATAGTTTTATTTTGTTCTATCCGCTGCTGATTGTTCTATTCCGGTCAGAGACCGTAATAAAGATGTGTGTGTGTGTGTGTGTGTGTGCGTGCGCGCGCGCGCATTTGTGTGGAAATGTGATCTTAGGCTGCCTCAACAGAAGTGTAGTGTCCAGATCAAAAGAGGTCATTGTTTTTCTCTACTCTGTGTGGGTTAGACCACACCCAGAATATTATACCCATTTTAGGAAGGTCATTGACAAACTGGAGCAAGTCAAGATTTTAAAAGGCATGGAAGGAAAAACTGCCTGAGAAGACTGTGGGGAGACATCTTTAAGTAGCTGAAGGCTTGTCACGTACAAGACAAGGGAGAATTGTTCGTTGTTCCAGAAAACAGAAAAAGAAACAATAGGGCTAAATTGCAAGGAAGATTTCATCTGAACATCATGGAAAATATATGGATTCCTTGGCATTGTTTTAACCCTCTCTCAGCCAGTCTAACACAGTGTTTCTCAGCCTTGGGAACTTGAAGATGTCTGGACTTCAACTCCCAGAATTCCCCAGCCAGCCATGTTGGCTGGGGAATTCTGGGAGTTGAAGTCCAGACATCTTCAAGTTCCCAAGGCTGAGAAACACTGCTCTAACAGTAAGAACTGTTCAGAAATAGGAATGTCTGCTTTGGGAGGTGGTAACCCTCTGCGCGCTATCTATCAGTGGACACTGTAGTAGTAATTTCCTGCATTGGGTAGGTGGTTGGACTAGATGGTCTCTTAAGATGCCTTCTAATGTCAACGACATAGGCTTATATTGCTCGGCAGCACTGAACCATAACTGCTGCTTTTCTGCAGTTATTACTTGAGGCTAGAGCTTTTGGATTTTCCATGGAGCCCCAGAGAGAGTTAAGCCTACGTTTGTCAGTTCGGCAACTGTCAGTGCCCAAAGCTAGTGTAAAGACCCACACAAAGAGGGCATTGTCTCACAGCTTCCTTGTTTAGTGCCAACTCTACATCGTAGCTCACTAGGAGATCCAAGCTCATGGAAATATTGAGGGAGACCTGCCTTCTCCCATAGTAAACCCGATGTTATTCTTTAAAAAAGTGGCTAGGAACATCTTTGCATTAAAACAACGGCAGGCAAATAAGGATCATTCCTATTAGGGTTGTCCCATTATAATAAGCACCTTGTTGGGCCTTGAGTGCTGCAAAGATACCTTTACATATTGCAGCTCCTATGGAATAGGAACAGATCCCATTTTTTAATAAAATTATTGTGTAGCCGGTCCCATGTTCCCCTTTGTGATAAATTGGCAATAGCTTCCTCCTTCTCCTCCTCCTCCTCCTCCTCGCACACCCATTGGTCCGGTAAAGGTCCATCACTTAATGATAAAGCCAGTGATTTTGCTGGAGTGAAACAAGCTATTTTCACCTAGAATATTAGAACTGCTTGAAATGGCTGTGAGCAGCTCCTTGGGACCACACATTTGCAGTTGGAAGAACCAAATGTACCGCATGGCTGTATGCAAACCTAACTTTCCCAGCTAAACTTCGGTGTTTGTAACCAATGATCCACTTTCAAACCTGAATGGACCAGTGTTGCATTGAAACATTCTTGTGAACACGCAAAGATAAAATCTTCCACTGCTCTCTCTATGTTAAAGATGCTTACCATAAAAAGCACAGGGACACACAGTGGAGATTCAGTGCACATACAACTTTTTGGCAGGAATTTGTGCTCCTGAGGTGTAAAAATAAAATCCCCCCCCCAAAGAAAGTCTGCTTCCCATTAAAACAAGGACTGTCATTCTAATAGCTAGCTTCAGATGATTCCTGATTTGCATTACTCTAAAACAGTGTTTCTCAACCTCAACAACTTTAAAATGTGTGGACTTCAACTCCCAGAATTCAACTCCCAGCACAGCTGGCTGGGGAATTCTGGGAGTTGAAGTCTGAATCTTAAAGTTGCCAAGGTTGAGAAACACTGCTCTAAAAGCTGGTTCTTCAGCTGCAGAGAACAGCATTTCTTTTTGCCTCTGCAACATCTGGTCTACAAAAAGGCAGAAAACCACTGGATGGCAGTAAGGTTTGGCATTTTTTTAGTCTCTCTCTGCTGCCTCCAGTGGTCACTGGGATTTGTGCAGCCCAGATATGGTAGCCCTATCTTTACACTAAGAGTCAGGGGCTGGGGGGTGGGGGTGGGAGGACTGATTTCAAATGATCCTTCTCAAAGCACAATTTGAAACTGCATTGAAATCTGGGCAAGGAGATAACAAAACGAATAAACAACGGGGTTAAAATGGTTAGCATGATTTGTTTGACATTGGCGTGGGGTGTTGTGGGAATAAACTATCATTTATGACTTAGCACAATGTGTGATTATGGGTTTATGGGTTTTGTAAAACACATCCTGTTGCAATCACAAGGTGTGATTGCACTCACATGCAATGAATGACCTCAGGCTAAAGTTCTGACTTTCTTGGGTACATGAGGGTACATCTTGTTTGCTCAAAAGTGCATCTGCTCTGGATTGGCACAAATGGAAAACTGGAGTTGCTGCTTAAATGGGGACATTAATTAACCCATTTTAATCAATTATATCTTTTCTAGTCAATTACACTTAATAGTTAATTAGTTAAATAAGAACCAACTGAATCTTGACCCCACAGAGGAGTGTTGGTCAGCCGTTTCATCTTCCTTGATATGAAACAAATTCATAGATGGTGAGTGAACTCTTTTCATCAATCCAAGTCTTAAAATGAGAGAATCTTTTCCTTGATGTAACAACCCCCCCTTTCTTTTCTTCTCATGTTTTAATTTAAAACAGGCATATATTTTCAAAAAAGGTAATGTCTAGAGATGGACAGACAGTTATTGCAATTGATGCTCAATAGGACATTAATAAAGGATACCAAGCAAAGTACATTGAGTAGTTTTCATAATATTAAAAAGGAAAAAAGAAATATGAATTCTTGAGCTTAGTAACAAAGTCTATATTATTGTTTATGAGGAGAGGAGAGGAGAGGAGAGAAGAGGAGAGAAGAGAAGAGAAGAGAAGGCATACTTTCTGGGTCCCAGTAGATGGTACCAGTTAATTCAGTGTTTCTCAACCTTGGCAGCTTGAAGATGCATGGACTTCAAGCTGTCAAGGTTGAGAAACACTGATTTAATCTAAGGGGAGCAACTCTGCCAGCACATATTGGCCAGGCAGAAACTATGGGAGCTAGGTGGTCCTTCAAATAACCTGGCCTTATACCATGTAGGGCTTTTATGGATGATGACCAGCACCTGGAATTGCACCTGGAATTGGCAACTAGTGCAGCTTATGAAGCAGTGATATCACATAGGCATAGCAAGGTAGGCCCCCCCCGTCTGCACCACTGCATTCTGAACCATCTGAGATTTCCAAGTAGCTTTCGGGTAGGGGGGAATTGTACTTTCAGACTTGCAAGTTTTTTTTGATAATGTAGCTTTACAAGAAAGTAGAATACTTCTACAATAAAGTAGAATTAGCTCATCTGGTCATGTTTCCTGTCTGGTCTACCTGGCAAGGCTGACATCAATCTTGCAAGTCTCAAAGTACAGATCTCCCACCGTCTCCTTTACCTAGCCTGAGAAACTAGGGAGGGTCCCTTCTGAGCCTCTTGCCCTGCCCACTATCCAGCTGCAGGCTATGCCGTCTCTTATCTGACCATTCCCTTGGCAGCATCTCTTTGCCCATCTCCCAAGATCTTTCCCACATATCATTATGTGGGATCCCACAACCTACTATCAAGCAGGAAGCAACATCTGAGTTCCAGGAAAAAGGATGGATACAGGTGTGTCCATGCATAAAAAAAACAGGTGGAGCTTCAATTGCACCATCGTGGTCACCACCTTCGTGTTTTTGACCACACCTTGCAAACACACCTGGTTGGACCCTTAAGGGAAAAATATGAAGGTTCCACATCTCGGATATAATTCAGTTAAAGCAGGAAATGTTCAGATCTAAGAGAAAGACACAAAAGCTTAAGGGCAAGGTTATCATCCAAAAGAGTATCATTTCGGAGGAAAAGGATCGAAGAAGAAATTTTTCAAAATTTTTCAGGGGTTGGCTGCATTTTGCTAGTGAGGGAAGGTAAAGAGTTTGACCTTTTCTACATGGAGCGGGGGCAGAACGGTGATAGAGATTTGTCAAATACAGCATGATGTGGTCATGTAGGAAAGAGAAAAACATTTATCGACCCCTAAAAGTGCCTTTTCCAACTTTGTGGCATTTGGGTGTACCAGAGAGAAATAGTTCTAGAATGGAGGGAATCTAACAGGGCTGAGTCGAAATGACATTAAAGTCAGCAAACATACTGAAGAATAGGAAAATGTCTCTTTTAGACGGGGTGGAGACATTTAACAAGACATTTCTCATCAAAGACTGTCAATTTCCTCTTCTAATAAAATCACTGCTTTGGACACTTGCAGCTTTAAGGAAGAGCAACTGAACCTCGAGACCAGAGATTCATAGCATTCTAAACCCAAATACATTCACGAGAAATGCAAGTATGAACAGACACACGTAAGCATCGTTTGTCACAAGCTGATCTCATTCAAGTAAGAAAATGCAGCTTCTTTCTTTTGATCCAGCGCACCCTCTGGTGATCGTCAGTTGCCACTACTAAACCAAAGAATGCAGAACTTGCATAAAAACAGTAACTAATGTCCATGCCCCAACAGAAAAGGAGAAACTTAGGCAATCGTCTGAAACTAAGTACTCTCAAGAAACATTGGATTTTAATTCCCAGCATACTGAGAATTTAGGGAATTGAAATTCAAAAGTACTGGAATATTGGGCTGAAAAGTAAAACAACCCTTCCTCAAAGTTTTACAAAATACCACGGTTTGATTTTGTCTGCCAAGTTAGTTATTTCTCAGCCCCAGACCTTCCAACCTATGCCCAAATACTTTTTAGAATATTTGATTGCCAAGTCTAGTTTTTAAGAGATTGAAATTCAGAATTTGGTACAAGAGTTTATATGGATTTCTTATACCATGAAAAGCCATATAAATATTCAAACACGTGTTTCTTAGATTTAATAATCAACTCAAGAAAATAATTTGATTTAATACCTAAATAAAATAAAAGCCTCAAAGCTATTATATTCTTCTGGGTGTGTTTTGTTTAGGGATCTGTTTTGTGTTTAAAACGTTTTTAAAAAATAATCTGAGCAGCTCCTTTCATGCTTGAAAGGGGAATCTGCTTGGAGATTCTGAGCTCTTACAGCAGAAATTGGAAATACTTTTTCAAACCTAGAAAATATGATGGGGGAAAAGAGAGCAAACTTTGGAGCACGCTGTCCTATCAACCAAAGCAAGAAAAATATCAATGACTTCTGGGAGTTAAGAAGACGAAAGAGGTAGGTAATATTAACAATTGAGAAAGCCCCATGCATTTGTCGAACAGATCTGATGTCCTGGAGTGGGACCTGCAGAAATTGAGAGTCAACGATCGATAGAACTTTCTTCTATCCTACAAGAAGAATCAGATATCAAGGACTTCCTTGTTCCAACTGATCCAGATCCAGTTGTCCATTCAGCAACTGCAGCCATGCCAGAAGGAAGCCGGGAGGGAAATCTTTCAAATGGCGGGGTTACTGATCTCATACCTATGCAATGTCTGCTAATAGCTCAGACTGTAGTATCAGTCACTGAACACCTAACAGTGATTCAGGAAAAGGTGGACTCTCTGAAAGAATCTTTTATACGACTTCCTCAAATTTATCAAAAGAAACTAGCAGGTGCTGCAGCAGTACAAAACCTCAGTACCATGATTGTCTGTAGCGTATGGTCAAAAAAGTCAAGAGGGTGGCCATGATGCTGCAATCAAAGCTCTCTTGTTTTCTTAATGTGTGTTAGAGCTTTGATCTGGGAGTTGAAGTCCACACATCTTCAAGTGGCCAAGGTTGAGAAACACTGTCTTAGCAACTCATGCCATTGTCATGCCACTCATCGATTTGCTTTCCCCATGTCTCCCCGGGGGTCGCAAAGGGTATGATGGACTGAGTTCCTCATTGATACACTTTGATTTGGGGAAGAGCAGAATGGGAAGCTAAAAGGGACAGGCTCGAAGAACAAATAGCGACACCCCTCCCCGCAGAGACCCTGATGGAATGGCCCTAATGCTGGAAAGGGGAAGGGAGGTCAGAGGACCTCAAGTGAAAGGGAAATCTGACTATCTGGCAAAGGTGCAACTGTCAACAGCTCATAATGATTGAATTTCCCTGATGCCAAGTAAGACTGACTCTGGAATGCCCCAAGAAGATACTACAGTATTGCCACTGTTGCTCCAGTTGGTCCTTCGGAGAATTCAGTTGGTCCTTCAGAGAATAACCTGGGGGTATATGTGAATTCTTATAGCTTCCTTGACTCTTTGCTCCTGATGGCCATCTCTTGGAAGGTGGTAATGGAAAGCAGAACTTAACCACACCACTTCCATAAGTCATGAAGGACAATACAGGTAGTCCTCTTACCGACTGCAATTGGGACCGGCAACTCTGTCGCTAAGTGACATGGTCATGAAGTGAAATGTCACATGATTACGCCAACTAACATTAGGTCCACCTACGGTTGAATCACACACGGTTATTAAGTGCGATGTCACGTAACTGCAACTTGTAACTTCCTGCTGGCTTTCCCCATTGATTTTACTTGTTGGAAGCTGGCAGCGAAGGTCACAAATGGTGGTTACATGACTGCGGGATGCTGCAATGTCATAAATGCGCATTGGTTGCCAAGTGCCTAAATCGCGATCATGTGACTGCGGGGATGCTGCAATGGTCATGTGAGGACTCATCTCTTTTTCAGCGTCATCGTAACTTTGAAAGATTGCTGAATGAATGGTCGGTAAGCAAAGACTGCCTGTATTATACTTTGCTTGCCAATCAGTATGGATTTATTTTTTTTCATTGGTAGAAGTTCCTGTGGTAGGGTAGGGAAGACTTTGCTATCACTTAAGCTTACTTATCTCCAACACTGTCCACAGCATATGTATAATGCTGATGAAATACGGGCAGAGGTTCGATTGCACCATTCTGGCTGCTGTCCTGACATTTTTTGACCATAACCTGTGGGCACCTGTACTTATTTCTTTTGCTCTTAAATTTGAAAACTTTACATTTGTGCTCCTTGGAATATTACACCATGGCTGTCCTACTTAAGCTTAACCATTTTCTCTTTTTACTTATCATTGTGTACATTCCTCCATTACAATTATGCTCTCAAGTTTATTTGGACTTGATTAGAATCATATATTGGTGGTCTATCAACCGAACACCCAGTACACCTATTATTTTGGCAGGTCAGTTTAGTGCAATAACAACCACTAATGATAATTTTCTTTAAATGGTGGATTGTGTTTGCCCCAGATCTTCCATAAATTGAGCTTAAATCTGAATGACTGTATGCCTGCCAATTTTCCAGCAGAATTTTCTCATTGGGCTGGCACCAAATCCCAATAGGTGATAACAGCAATTCTGGAAATGTGGTTCCTTTTATTCAGTATTTTTTATAGACAGCCTGACAATGATTATTTTCTGAGAATTCTATTCAGCTGCTTGATACATCATTTTCTGATCTGAGACCCATTATCCAAGGGAAAGATGAACTTTGCCTTATTGGTATTACACGGTCACCGCAACAGGGAGAAATGATTACTGATTTTTTTTTATTTACAAACTTTATTTACAAATTACAAAAAAATTGACAAAACACCTAAATACACTAAAAAACCCCACGTAATTAATAAAACAATCTTTAAAGAAAAAATGAAAGAAAGCAAGAATAAGAAAGAGAAAGAGCAAGAGAAAGAGCAAGAAAACAAGCCTATCTTATGTTATACTTATCAATAATCACTGGTTTACTGTTACTTGCTAAGTAAGCAAAAATTCTTAGGAAACCTTGTCTCTGAAGCAGGCCAAGGGTGTATTGATGAGTCCTGGGTGTGAAAAGACAACTACATCAGTCTCACCTGCCCAGTGGTGTATTTCTAAGTAGCCAATCTCCCCTTTAGACCTGCAAGATATTTAAATTATACCATAGGTTGCAAACTGAGAAGGGCTCTAACATTAACTTGATTCAATGTCTTGCCATCAGCTGTTTTACAAGATAGATATAATACCATATACTGCCCAGTTATGCCCATGCGGCATAGGTACTATAGAATACATTGCTCTTGTTTACTTACTGCAGATTTTACAGAGATCTTAGAGCCCCTTTCCTTTCATTTATCTTTCCACAGTAAAATATTCAGAGCATACTGATCACTTTTGTATGCAATTTTTTTATCTGACCATTCCAACTCCATCTTGCTGGATGTCACTGTTTTGCTCTAAAATGAGACATCCCCAGATTGTCATAGGTTGCTGACTGAAATAAAATACTGATGGACAGGAAATTTATTAAATATAAATGTATTAATTAAATGTATACGCCACCCGACTCCCAGCAACTCTGGGCAGTGGATCCTATTTCTGTGTAGATACTGCCAAAAAGGTTTATGCTTTTTCGTTGACCATATGCAAGTATTTGAGTTTTAGTGCTGCCAGTATTATTTTCTTTAGATTTTAATTATTAATCATTTAGTTTTAGGGTTATAGTTTTAATTTTGAAAGCATGCACTCCCTTTGCCTTCTGGGTTGGGGATACCCTTCCAAGTGAAAGATTTTTCTCTTGCTACCTTGCCCTGAGGTCTTTCTTGAATGCTAACCAACCCAACATAAAAGTTACATTTTAATGGACCTGGGGGGCGAGATGGCTTATTTAGTGGTCAAAATCAGCAACATTGGCTTCTCTCTCCGAACAAGCCATTCATTAGAGCAAATAAGGGTTTGTGAAAGAAGCCCAAGTTGTTTAGCCACTTTCACTTAGAGAGGACAAGTGGAAGTGATCCAGCAGCACGCAGATAATGAAGTCCAAAAACTGAATGATTCTGGCTTGACATAACCAAATACAGTCATCTTTGGGCACAACCAGGTAACTGGGAGATGTGCGGAAGGGACTGGCGTATGATTGTAGAGTATATACATAAATGAGATAAGAAAGCCACTCCTGGGACCATTTTCTTCTTATGTTAAAGGAGTCATCTCATACATCCACTGCCTTTTTATATTTATGCAAAAATCAGGTTTAACAAGAGGAGGATGAGAGTCAGGAAGACAGGAGATTTAGAACTTTCTCCAATAACTCTTTCTTGCCTATGAAATTCAGAGGTCAGTCAGTTTCTACTGTGTTGTGTAGAGGAACCTGTATTAGATGCCCTTGTTAGTGTTGGAAGTTCCCCACATGCAACTGTGTCCTTGTTCTTTACAGCGGGCTAGAAAGAGAGAAAAGGGAATAAGTATGCTTGGGAAGTGCCATCTCTTGGAAATGCCTGGTCCTACAGAAGCTCTCAATGTGCAGAGCATACAAAGAGCTCTAGATGAGGGGCACCACCTTTAAACGCTCCTCTAGGAAGAGATCTCATGATCTGTTTAGCTTCTGACTTTCCTTTAAGTCACCTTCATGCAAATTTTTTTACTTCAATTACCAGGACTGGATCCCTCAAACACTCTACAAAACTAATGTTATTTTCTTGAAAATGGGAAGGGGGGGGAGATATACAAAAATTGCTGAAATCTTTTAAATTTAGAAATTTATTTTGTTTAATACACAAGCTTTATAATAGCTTTAGTTTAAAAAAACAGAAACAAAACAAAACCCCCAATATGAACATGACAATATCCAAAGTTCAGGTCCTTCAGGTTTTCAGAAACCACAACTCTGAAAGTTACATACTATTCCAAAGGACTTCAACAAGACAAAAGAAAACTATGAATGGGGCAACAACATTCCACAAAACAAAAATTTATGCCAAATTTGGCTGAGACTGCTGATCACAGGAACTGTATTTTTTAAAAAGGGAAGGTGAAGAGGATAGAAGAGGGGAAAAAAATAGGTACAAATTAAAAATCCAGTGTTCCAAATAAGTCTATCATACTATAATGAACCCACTGCCTTCTGCCAAGCAAGCTTATAAAGTAGGTACCATCCACAAATGTTATGCCAATTTTAAACATAGATTTAATAGGAAACTCTGAGAAACCTGGGTGTTTGGCAAGTGTTCCTATATAGTTCTTTGACAACAGTGGCTTCCCAATGCCTACAAACCACAAAAGATCTGGAGCAAGAATTTACAATAGAAACGTTGTAAGCATTTGTACTATGACATTTTAGAGGAACTGTGGAGTTTGCCAGGCCTGTTTTAAAACCATTGAACAGGAACAGGGATAGGGTGGGGGGAAAGAAATCCTTGCTGCATAAGAAAATTCTAGTGAAATCATGTCAACTGTCAACTAGTACACTGTGAATGCTTTTTTGTAATGAAGATCCATGCCCTTTTTTTTTTAATAAACATGGTGAACTTTAACCTAGCAATTATTACAACCAATGTTAAAGTCTAAAGCTCAAACACATTTTAGCAATTTGAAATTGAAATCTGAGTATAAACCAAATAAAATTTACATGAAATCAAATGCTGCTTCGTTCTAAGATGGTGGAGATGCCTGCGCCTTCCTCATTGACCTCAGAGCCTTCTCGCGCAGGTGCTTTTCCAAGTCATCCAGGTTATCTTCTGTTTCACTCTCAGTCTCCTTAACGCAATGGAAAGTCAGCAATTACTTCTATAGTCACAGAATATGAGCCTGGATTAGATTTGGCCACAGAGTAGAAACTCACATGAAACAAGCAGCCTAAAGAGCTGGGAGTTTTGCTACTAATTTCAACATCAGATACTCTAGAGCAGAATCTGGTAGGACATAATCTCTTTTGCACACTGGTTTTAAGGTTAAACCACCTAATGATTCCCAAATTATACAGCAGAGACCCTGAGACTATATGCAAACCATGTTCTAAGAAAAAGTGTTCTTAAATTCTGAGAAAGCACTAGCACAATAGATTTTTAATATGACCCCCAAATCCTTAAAACAGTAGCCATATCAATATTAAATCTTAAAGAAAAATGAAGAAAAGCATGTAAGTTTATTTGAATGGATGCACAAATATTCACCTTTTTGGGTTCTACATTTTTTTCTTGATCTTCCTCTGCAGATGTTGTAAAAACAGCTGCTGCAGCAGCTACAGCAGCCTTTTCTTTCTTATGCTTTTTGTGCTTCTTGTGCTTCTTATCCTTTTTATGCTTCTTATCCTTCTTTTTCTTCTTCTTTTTACCACCTCCTTCCTGATCAGAATTCTGTGAGATCAAGCAGCCACTTAAAAAGATACACTCTAACAATTACACCTCCACCCCATACGTTGCACGTAGCAATTCCAAGCTGAGTTCTGGACAGGTATCGTTTTTGTTTAAGAAAATGCCCATTACTTTCACCTTGGAAATAACAGTTTGTCCATCGAATGCACATAGGAGTTCCAGTTACAGATTTATGCTCATTAACACCACAGGAATTTGGTCTGTCACACCAGTGGATATATCTGTGCATTTAACCACTAGTCATACAGCAGTTGAACAGGTTCACGCATTCCACAGTCCAACCCAACCAACCCTGCGTTACGGCTTACGTATGATGTATAATCTCAGCCATTGTTCCAACCAACTAAAAGGATGGTTGGTCAAAGGAAGCCTCGCAACCTTACAAGAGAAGATACTCACTCGTACTGGTGACGGGCTCGGCGTCGGACTTTTGGCCTTCTTTGCAGGGGCTACTGGTGACCAGTGGGCGGAAGGTGACGCGGATCGAGCAGGAGACGGAGGTGCCGGATGTTTCTTGGGTGGTGGCTCAGGGGACGCTGAAGCTGACCTAGATGAAGATCCCCTTCTCACAGAATGGGGACTTGGTGGGGAAGCCCTTAGAAAGTAGAGGCAGAATATATAATACTTTTTAGAAAAAGCAGCTACCCCAGAAGAGGCAAAGTCACTGTGGAAGAATCAAATCAGCTGTAACTTTTATATGGTTTACTGATTCCCAGGTGGAAAAGAGCTGTCTTTACTCCTGGTACCTATGATGCTGGAATGCCATACATCTTGACTGGGGAAACTCTGGCAACAAAGTAAGTGGGTTTTGGAAAGGGCCACTCCTTTCTCCTTAAATTCTAATCAAGGCTTTCCCAATCAGGCAACTTCCAGCCATCTTAAGACTGTTATCCTATAATCCCAGAGCAATTATAGTTCTAGCCCAACAATCTAGAACAGTGTTTTCCAAACTTGGCAACTTTAAGATATGTGGACTTCAACTTGCAACATCCCCCAGCCACACATGTTAAAGTTACCAAGTTTGAAAAACACAGATCTAGAACATACATGGCTCCCCTTTAGTTCCACGTGTATCACTTACTTCTTTGACTTCTTGGGCTCTGGAGTCCTCGAGACTCTCCTGATGGGCCTAGAGCTGGGAGATGGTGACTGCCTTCGCTGAGGTGACAAAGAAGGGCCCCTGCGCAGCAATGGGGGGCTTGTAGAGGTCCGTGAAGGCCTAGGCTGTGGGGATGGTGAATGCCGTTTGTTCTGCAGTGGGGAGCGGGTTTCACGGGTGGACCTGCTGGGGGGGGAGCTTTTCCTGTGCTTGGAAGATGCAGATGGCGAACGTCTCTTTGCAGGCGGAGAGCTTCTTTTGGGTGGTGGAGACCGAGAGACTCTGAGCTTAGGCTGCGGAGAAGGAGACGCCCTTCTTTTGGGAGGGGGAGATGCCGTTCGCCTCTTTGGAGGAGGGGAAGGAGAGTATCTCCTCTGTATGGGAGGAGAGTATCTTCTAGGTGTGGGAGAATGCCGGCGAGGGGGTGGTGAAGGAGACCTAAGAAGTGAGTGTAGGAAGGCTCATAAAAACATTGATCAAACTGCCAAGTTACAAAAGTCGTCTAGGCAATTTACAAGATGAAGGAACAAAAATACAATAAAATAATGGGTACATTTTTACTTAACTACAATTGCACTTAAGTATTGCAGCACAAACGTATCAAGAATCACCTGTTAAAACTTGTTCACTAAAATAATTTCTAAATGTTCCAACATATTTTTATCTTGTATTATAAAACTCAAAGTTTTTGTGCTCTTAGTCATTCTGTATGCATTTTTGAGCATTTGTATAAATCATCCTGAAAGCATTGATTATTAGCAGTATTATAAAATGCTTCACACTTAATGAATGAATAAAGTTTTAAATACATCACTTCACAAAAAGAAAATGTTACAATGCACATTACGGAACTGGACATATTGATTCCCTAATTAGAGCACAAGCATTTTCTACAAATATGCAGCACCAGCATTACCTTCGTCGTGGGGGTGATGGTGACCTGCGACGCCTTGGAGGGGGGGCAGGAGAAGGAGAGCGTCGTCTTCTGGCTGGTGGTGGTGAAGGACTTCGCCTCCTCCTGCTAAAAGGAAAGAGGAAAATAAATTTAAAAGGACAAGGGTGTGCTTAAGAGTCTACTGTTACTATCAAGCAGTGCTTTAGGACTACAAGCTCCACAAGCCCCGACCCACCAGAGTCAGTGGTCAGGAATCAGAGCTGTAATCAAAGACATCTGGAAGCCACCAGGTTGCCTGCCTCTGCTTTAGGAAGTGCCTGGCTTCCATGATGGGAAAACCTTGCCCTTGCTGGTAAAGCAGAACTGCCTTATGCATGATTGCCTGAGTACGCAACCTAGTATGTAAATGAAACTTGGGGACATATTTTTGGCAGTTATATAGTACAGAACCTCTTCTACTGCCACAAGGACTTTCTTTCAGAATGGACAACCTACAATTGATTGGGGTTTGTGTGTTTGACGGGAGACAACATAATTCATTTTGTGCTATCCATGATGACTGAAGATGTACTAAAAGCTGTACAGGTAGTCCTCACTGAATGACCACTCGTTCAGCAACTATTCGAAGCTACAACAGCGCTGAACAAGGGGGACTTACAACTGGTCCTTGCATTTGTGGCTGTCACAGCATCCCCGTGATCACGATTGCCATTTGTGACCTTCACTGCCAGCTTCCGACAAGCAAAGTCAATGGGGAAGCCAGCAGGAGGTCACAAATGGTGACCACATGACCACGGGATTCTGCGACCATGTAGGATTCACCTACGGATGGCAACTGGGACTGCCATAACTTCCGTTGCAAGTCCATGTGGTCACGTGACATTGCATTTTACAACTACGTCGCTTAGCAACAGAAGTCCCAGTCCCAGTCCCAGTTACCATCATTAAGCAAGGACTACATTCACATTGATGAGGACCATCAGAATACTACTGACACTCATACAGAAGCAACAGTTCTCCACTTTGATATGATGTGAAATAGCTCTACCAGAGCTACTGATCAACAAAGAAAATGTCTGGGTAACAGATACCACTATAAAGCTTTTAACCAGATATGTCCAATATCCTTTATCTCATTTCTATTTCAATGTGTATCACCTCTCATTAAACTAGCTTGATCTTTTGCCTTTAGAGAGAAGACAGATGTGACCAAGGACTGATTTACAGTCACTGATCTGTGCCAATTCACTTTCGCTTTTTCAACTTTGTGCCATGTTTCCACACACTAGTATTCTTTGATTCCCCACTATGGTTCACTGCAGCATTTGTAAAATCTGAAATGCCTTCCATTTTTTTGTTCTTTTGGGTGAATAAAAAAAAGTTATTTAGCAATTTAACAGAATTATGTTTTTAAACTTCTGCCCAGTGACCAAATAAATAAATTATAGAAGCAATGAAGGCTGGGAGTTTAAGAAATATATTTTAATCACTTCTGCAATTTAGTAAATATTAAATAGATCAATTAATGGGTTGTCTATTCTACTTTCATTACTCTATTCTAGTTTTCTTTTTCCCCCCGCAGCTATAGTTACAGCAGAGAAAGGTGAAGCAGATAGGAAACGCCCATCTTTTCCTCTAGCATTTATGGTATTTACTTATTTTACTATATTTTCTAGAAGTGGGAAATGTGGTTGTGGTTAAATGAGCAGTAAATGCTCCATTCTCAAAATCCACCAAAATTTAACTCTAATTAACAGAATGACCTGCTAACCAACCTTTTAACAATTGGTGACTGCCACCTCTTTCCCATCTGCATCCTGACAGCAGTGGAGGGAGGAAAAAATTGAGAGGTCAAGCATCCCAGAGATTCATTTGCAAGGATGAACTATCAGGCAAAAACTTATCAAGTTACAATATTCATTATGCAGCCAGTGCATAATGGCCCATATCTGCACACAAACATTCCTTCACTCATCAGGCAAATAGCTAATCCCTTTATGTTGCTGTCAAAACCATATCATAATGGATGAAACTGGGGAGAATGGAACAGAACCGCAAAAACTTCATGGCTAAAATGAAAGTAACAACTGGACATAGTGGCTGGGTTCATACTGTATGCTGATTCATGAAGTGGTTTGTCAGAGTATGAACTCAGCCATTATGGTTTATAAACCATGGTTTTATGGCTTAACATGATACGTGAAGACAGTCTCTCATGTTTTAATAAACATGCCATAGGCAGAGAAACCATAGGTTAAGAGTGATGTGTGAATTCAGCCAGATGCTTTCAGAATGGGACAGGAACTGAATTAAATTGACTGCTATCAATTCAGAAATTCCACTAGCTTTTATTAGATGGTCAAGAAACCATTAGAAACAGAAATTAGCCTGGAGACACAAAAGGAAGTTACCGAGGAGAAGATTCTTTCTGCCACTTCCGTGGAGACGGAGATGGGCTGCGGGAATGTGAGTGCCGCCGCCGTCTACCCACTTCACCGTTCTTCACATTTGACTTTTTTGGCCGTTCCTCTTCAGAAGATGATGATGAACCAGAATCTGAACCAGAATAAATAACTGTTATTAAAATGTGATATAATTTTGGGGTGCAGCAATATTTAAATTATTCTGTGCTACAGACTAGAAACAGAAAAGGAAGGAAGCAACTTTTTCAATTATTTATGCAGTTGCCCCATAGGATCCAAATCAAGCAGGTCAAATCATGCACAGTGGAATGCTTTTGCCCATTTAAATCTTAATCTCGGCCTACCCTACAATTGTTTATTAGGTTTAGTGTTGTGAAACTACCCCCATCCTTTCAGGATTGTTGAAGTTCCTTGTCATATAGATATTCAGTTATAGTGGGAAAGAAGAGGATCTGCATCCAGAACGGTAGGTAGGTAGGAAGGAAGGATGGATAGATCACAACTAAGTTGCTTCTAATTTTCTCTCTGTATTTTTACTAGTTCAACAGGAACTTTCACACTCTTTGCTTCTTCAAAGAACCAAAACACTTAGCACTAAGAGGCAACAGAGGAACGGAACACAACTTCCTCTTAGGCAGAAAACAACCAAGACTGGCATCAAATAAGAACTTTTACTCTCCACTGCCTAAGAAAGTAAAATATTGTATTTTTATGACAAAGTGCTTTAATGCATTCATATACATTTGGGAATCTTGTGAAATGAAGAAAGTTTTATTACTACATTTCCCTCTATTCTTTTTTCTCCATTTAATTTTCTCTGCACCACTGTTCCTCACCTCTAAAAGCAACTTTGCTCACATCTAAGACTTAAAGTGAAATCAATGCATCAAGACACAAAAATCCCCAAGTCTTTGTCAAATTAGATTCTTCAATGGGAAAAAATGTTTTAAATCATAATTAGTATACCTGAGAAGAAACTCCAATAAATAATAATGAACTTATTTCAAGTACACATACATAAGAAGCATAAAATACCGTACCAGATGAAGACTGCTGGTTCTGCCTTCTGTACTGTCGTCTTTGCTGCACGGAATCTGCAGCTGCCATTTTACCACCTTTATCTTCTTCTAAATATCAGGCAAAAGAGAATTATATTTAAAGCCTGTTTCACATTAATACAGTACTTTGAGACACAATACATAGAGACTGTGCTCCTCCTCTGCATACATTTTACAAAGTAATTTTGGTTCCTTTAAGTTTCTTGGCTGTGCAAATCAAATGATGACTGAGATCTGATTGCAACTTTTGTGTTGTTGAATCTTTCTTACTATAGATTGATTTTAATTAAATTGGGTTTGGAATACACCTACAATGGATATAAGGATCTAACTGATGAAATTCCAATAACTCTTTTCATTATCATAAATACTGGAAAATACAGCACAATTCTGAAACCTACCCGATTCTGACAATTCTACTTTTCTTGTTTTTGGTGCAGGCGAGGGAGATTCCCTCTTTTCAATACTTTTATGTTTAGGTGCTGAGAAGAAAAATGTAAACAAAATTGTTAACTTGTTTATATCGTACTCATAATATGTGGAAGTATTCATGATCCTTATGCAAGCCATCTTATTAAAAATAATGAGGTGCTATTACTTATAATATTTAAGGGAAGATTTACATATTTAATCAGCTTCAGAAAAAAATGTGAGATATCCCAGCTAGCATTTATTAACATTCATAAAGGAATTTCTATATTGTTTCATAGTATAAAATTCTCAGAAGTGGTTTATAATTATAATTTCACAATAAGACCCCCCCCCCCAAATAATAATAATCCTTCAAATCAGAAATATTAGGGTTAGGGGTTGGAAAGTTCTACCTAAAAGGAGGGCATTTAAAAATCAATTGAAGCACCTCTTTTAGTATTTTGCACAGAAGACTGCTGATTGTGGTGACACATAAATCAAGTAACTACATCATTCAACAATGCAGAAAAGGTCTCATTTCCTGGGCAACTCTACGCAACAGGCTGCAGCCCAGAAAGGAGATCTTACTACAAAAATTGCAGGTATTTTTTTAAAGTAGGTAGCAGATAGTTAAGTACTTTAATACTGAAGCATCTGAAGCTAAAAATATTGTCAGAATGGCTTGGGATATTTTCAAATATACTTCAGATTACCCGAAGTCCTATTGGGGGAAACAGAGCTTCGGGCTTTTCTTGTACGATTAGACTGCTGTGGTGTCGGAGACCTGCGTGGTTTCGGGGGAGGACTGAGAGGTGGGGAAGGTCGGTGTCTTCGCCTCGGAGGACTCGTGGAAGGAGAAAGCCTGCGTGTTTTCCGAGGAGGGCTAGAGACAACTCTCTTAGGTGGCTTCTTTGGTGGAGATCGAGAACGTGAAGACGATGAGGATGAACTACTTCCTGATAATGATGCCGACGATCTCCTCCTTCTGCAAGATTAAAGTGGATATCGAATGTGCTCTAAGCATAGTCTTAAGGTTGCACTGCCTTGCAGTTTCACAAACATTCTACTCACTCCTAATATGATCCTTCCAATAACAGAATGTTCATTTTCTACATTATACAGAACTATTGGTTACATCGCCTTATAGGTTAAATTTACTGTTTTGCAACGGTGAAAAGTTTCTGGAGTAAGAACTGGATAGTCTGGACTTCTAACTGGACTTACACAATGTTTTTCTTCTTGCCTGAAATCACTCAAAACAAGGGTACTGAAAAATAGATGACTTTTTCCAAACATAAAACACCCAGACGAACAACTCAATACAGAGTCAGCAACTAAGCTGAATTTATCAGACTACACTTAAAGGAGGGCCTCTAGAATTCTGTGGCACAATTTGTGGCCAGTTCTGTTGCTCTCATCTACTTACTGACTCCACCTCTGGCTGCAGAATTCCCAAGGACCTGGGGGGAAAAACCCTACCTTGAACAATACAGGCAGTCCCCAGGTTAAGAACAACCAATTTACGGACAACTTGTACTTACGAACGGGCTGCCTGTTACTAAAAATGGCGGACATTGTTCTCCTTCCTTGAGCTGACAAACTGCTGAAGCCACGTTTTTTAACACATAGCCAGTTTTCGGCAGTTCATGAAAACATGGCGTGGCTTCAGCAGTTTCAGTTCGAGAAGGAGAATGCCATCTGCCATTTTTAGTAATGGCAGCCCGTTTGTAAGTATGAGTTCCAACTTACATACAAATTCAAGTTAAAGACAGGCTTAGGAATGGAGCTTGTTCTTAACTCAGGGACCGCCTATACTCATTAGAAATAGCACCATACAACTATGAAACTATACTTATTACAAGTCTGCTAAGCTAAATTCAACTGCTTGTTTGTCTGTCTCAGAATACATTGGTTTTACAAATGTCAATATTGGCGGCAGCAGAAAATGGGCCCGTGTGAGAGCAGTGGTTTTGAACAACATTGCAAAGAATCTTGGCGTTCTTCCTTGAAAGTCCTCCTGCCCAATGTATACGCACAAATATATTTCCAACTAAGGGACAAGCAGAGGAATTCCATGAAAGTAACATGGTGAATTAGAATGGAAAGCTTTAACCTGAAAAAGTATGAGTATTTTGGTCTCCTTAATGTATTAGCTAAAAAGTAGGGGTCAATTTTATCAAGGATATAAAAAATCCAACAAGGAAACAACTTTCATTGTTTTTACAAAAGCTCATCTGCAGGGGTTTCAAACCCTACCCTCTTTCAACTAAACTAGTTTAGAAGTTAGTCTATCCTATGAAAAGCCTAGCAACTGCATATTCTGTTAAACTACTACTATTAAAAAATGCAAGTAATGAAGAAAAACAAGGTTTCAATTTGTGAGATGACAATTTTTCATTATAGGTATTTATTTCATGGCCTTATTTCCCTGACAGGTTTGTGTTGCAAAGCGGACCTATTCCTATCAGGATTTTAAGCATGATTAGACTCATGAACGTTTTCAAGTCAAACTGAAAAGTTTTTTTCTATTATCTTCTCCCTGACACCCAAAGAGCTGAGTAGAAGCAACAAAAATTTAGTATAGCTTCCTCTAACCTGTTGTGTACCTGAACTACAACTCCTGGAACTGGAGCTAAGATCTAACAAAGATTTGGAGGGCACCAAAAGACTTTTAAATTTAGCCTTTCAATGTTAATGACTGTTGCCTCTAAACTCGAGAATTCTTACCGTCTCACAGGAGATCTGCTCCTTCTATGCCTCGGTGGAGGTGGAATACGTCTTGGTGGAGTTCTTCTCCGAGGAGATGGGCGCCTTCTTGGGCTAGGCCGCCTCCTTGGTGAATAAGACCTAATAGTACAAATGATAAAAATTCAGATACAGAACACATTACAGAACTCAAGGTTTACTAAGTTTCCAAAAGAAGAGAGAGCAACTTGCACCTGCCTACATGTCACAGCTACAAACTGGATACTCTGGATGTTTTCCCTGTTTCGTTGGGCAGCACAAAAGGGGAACTGCTTTAAAGGCAAGGCTGGCATAAGTATGAAGACAGAAATTATAAAAGGATCCATGAAAGGATCATTTAAGCAAAATGGATAAATACAAGCATTTTCATGGAAAACTAGTTTATAAGGCTTCATATATTTAATATTCTCAGTTATAATGATTAACAAGGTAAATACACTTATAATGATTAACAAGGTTAGATACAAGGTTAACTATTCTTAGGAAAAAACTTAACTATCTAACCTGGATCGTGATCTATGACGTCTTCTTGGTCTTGAATGAGATGGGGAACGTGATCGAGACTTTGATCTTGACCTAGATCGAGATGGAGATCTTGGACGAGCCTTCTCCTTTTCTTTTTCCCTCTCCCTTTCTTTTTTTGAAACTCTTTCTGGAGATATTTCCTTGGTATCTGGCAAGGGCTCAATTTTAGGGACTTTCAAGATATCACTGTTGAAATAAATACAAATCAAGACTGGATTATAATTTAAGGAAAATTCACATCCTTCATCTTAGTGATATGGGTTTCTATTTCTTTTCTTTCTTCTTTAAAGAAAGGATATTTTCTTTAGGAACTTGAACGTCCTGTAGAAGTAAATGAGGTTTCTGCTTTAGCTTTAGAAACGTTATTTCCATATTTTTCTATTGTTGTCTGGCTATCTTCAATACACACTTAACAAGTTACAACAACAATGGAGTGAAACTATACTAACATCACACATTTCTTAAATAAATTCTGTTTTTTTAACATAGATTAAACTTTTTTCAAACCAGGAATATTAATGGAAAGTTAATATAACCCACACAATGCCACTATATTAGGACACAATATGTTACAAAACAGGATACTTAGCTACTAAAGTTTCAGAAGCTCTAAGGGTAAAAAATTAAGCGCACATAACATCTAATTTCAGGTTTTAACATAATCAACATTACAAAACCAGGGAGAAAAAAGTAATAATTAGTGGTGATACCTGGTAGATGTGGCCTCCTGGATCAATGTTTCTTTTACTTTGACTGAAGGTTCTGGTTCAGGAGTCTCTTCCTTCTTTTCTGGTGCAGGAGTAACACTGCGACTTTTGGCTGCATGGTGGGGTGATCGAGAATGGCTATGTTTTCTCTCTTTTCTAACAGGAGATGAGCGTCTTCTAGGGGAAGGAGATCTTGATTTGCGCCTAAACAAATGTATATTTTGTTTATGATCAATCTAAAAAATATGCCTAATCCAACATGCATTCTGATTAAGAGCCTTTATCACATGGACACAGCCGCCCTTCTATTTTGACTGCTGACTGGACAGCTAAAAATGCATTTAGTAACCTTCTGGAGGCATTTAGTTTGTAATGTAAGGACTAAAAATGGGATGGAGTGATGGCACACAGGCAGGCCCTTTCCTTCCCATCTGCCCGTGCTGAATGCTGTAGCTGGGGAAGCCTGAAAATAGTTGGGCTGAAGGCACTCAAAGGCCATCACGAGTTGGAACCCTGCCTTATCAGAGTTCCCAACACAGAAGCCTGTAAGTTTGTGCTCAACAGGTGTAGCTCTGTAAAGGAACTGGGTGGCTGATGCAGTCTACGTGGGCACACCCTTGTCCCTTGCACGTGTTCAGCTAAATACCTACAGAAAGCAACGCAAGACACAAATATACTTCAGTCACAACATTCAGGCAGCAAGTGTTAAGAGAGTATATTGGTTAAAAAAAGCTTAGGCACACAGTTGCTCTACCAACAGCCTCAAGACAATGCTAAGAGTCAACATGCAAATAAATATCACCTTCTAGGGCTCCGAGAGCGGTCCCGCTTTTCCCTGTTCTCTTTATCTTCCTTGTCTCGTTTATCCTTGTCTTCATCTTGTTTCTTCATTGAAGCCAATTTTTCCTGTTCAATCTGAAACAACAAACATCAACATTTTCTTAATTAAAAAGCACACACAAAAAAAAGCTGAATCCTACTCTATCTACTTACATTACTGACAATGCCAGGCATTTATATATATCATTTTTAAAGAATGCAACTCTCTAGATTGGTCATGCTTGGCTGAGGCTTCGGGAGTCATAATTCAGCAACTTCTGGATTGATTCAGAAAGTCTGGATTCCTTCCTCTTTTGTCATCCCTGTAATGACCCTGCGTCAGGAGATCTGATATTTACTGCTGAGCCCAGATTGGGAAGCTGGAATGGGCAATCTTTTTATTACCAGGACTCACACAACTTTATTGAAATTAATTTTTTTAAACTGCTATAATTCCAGTGTGAAATTCAACATAATAAACACACTGAACTCTAGGACTGGAAGTTCTGCATCTGCCCTTGGCTATGGCATTTTGTTGTTGTTCTGCTCCCTGCGCTAGTATAAAAACAACCATACATTTGCCTCTGAATATGCTTGCCACCTTCTCTGTAACTTACAAGCCACACACAAGGGTATGACAGACTGCATTCAAATCTGAAGTCTCAACTTTAAATCCATCAGATTAGGTAGATGTTTCTGCTACCAAATCAGATTACTTATCATAGTGCCTTTGATTTTCTCTGTCAGAAGATTGGTGGGAATCATAACTGAAACTGACTGGTATAGATGACATCTCTGGATGACACAACAACACAAAGACAGTGTAGCAAGTATTAATTAGAAATAACTAATGGAGAGAGAGCATTTTGTTGTACTCTTAATATCTTATTATTAGTGCCTCCAAAAGTTTAAAGACAGAAATAATAGAAGGAAATTTGCCCTGCCCCATAAATTTTACTCAGCAAATTTTTAGTTTTTAATTTAAAAAAAATGATTATCATACAACCAAGAGAGTTAAGCACTTGGCTTCAAAAACTCATGACTAAAAACCATACAAAACCAAATTCCATTCTTCACAGCAGAAATGAACACTGTTCAGCAGGCAATTTGGCTATCTTCTTGTAGACGACTTTATGCATACAATACAAACTAATTGTTCACATTTCTTCACATGTTTTTGGTGCTCACATCTTTAAAAAAATCTTTTTGGCAGTCAGTGTTTAGTAACTGAAAAATTCTAAGAAGATACTGCAGTTCAATAATTAGTATCTAAATACTCTTTATCCACTTTATTCCCTTATATTTTCACCAAAATAATTATTACCAATTTTCAGATCATATACTAATTTCTCAAATAATTCTCCAGAGCTATTAATCATTCTTTGACCTTGGATTCAAACCCATAACCCAGACTTAACATTATCCCACCTGTCTCTGTTTTATTTCTTCTTTCTTCAGCTCCAGAAAAGCAGATGGAATACCAGCAATGTTTTCCTGTGCACTTAACAACAGCGGCCATAGTTCTCCCATGAATTCTCTTGCATTTTTCCCATTCAAAAATCCAGTCAAGTTGATTTGCATCATTTTGGAATCGGGATTCTGTAAAGAGATATGACAGGAAGAAATACAGGTTATTTGAAAAACCAAACCCAGACAAGTTATTTTTTATTTTGACTTAATCTTCTACCATCGACTAGGGCATATTATACTCATGTTCTTAGTTTTTTTTTAAAAAACACAAAACTTTGCTTAAAGGTTGTTCAGTAACACAATCCTAACAAATAACCAATATTCTCTTGCCTTACCATTACATTCAGAGTGGCCTGTTAATCCTTTGTGGATTTCATAAGAATGTTTGATCTGTACAGCCACTGAAACAGAGGGCCATGAATTTGCCATAGCAGCATCATAACAGATGGTGTACGTTTCTTCTAATTAACTTTCTAAACATTTTCCCCCAGCATTCTTTGGTACTGCTGCTTGAAAAATCTTTTTAAGTTATCCGTACAATGGACAGAAGCTGTACACTTAACATTACAGAATCATCATCTACAATATAACTGAAATCCTGCTAAGAAAACTGAAAAAGAATTTACGCATGCATTTTCTTACTTCCGTCAGTAAACTAAACTAAGCCTCCACTAACTAGTTTATGGAATGAAAGCTGCCATCATTTTCTTAATGACAATTATGTTATGCCCACAAAGGATTAAGAGGTCAAATGTGGTTCACGGTACAGGTGGGCAATTTAGTTCTAAAGTTGTTGGTCAAAGCAACAAGGTCCATGTAACAAGCACAGCTCAACAGCACAAAGCAAGTACAGATTCCAGGTGTCTTCTTTTTCTTCTTGGAACTTTGGGGGGGGTTTGGAATCGCCAAGTCCCCTGTAGAGAAAGATGTTCCCTTGGCTTGCTTCCGACTCCCTACTGCAACTCAACCACCTTGAGTTTAATGTTATACCATTTATCTAAATTGCAAAAGACGAACAAGCAATAATGAGTACACAACCACAGAAAGGAAAAAAATGTTTTTTAAAAGTTCTAAAGTTCAAATCATGCTTTCTATGAAGGGGAATTAAAACTGCACACTTAGGTTTTTTATTATATTAATACATATTAGTAAGCTACTTCCTACCACAATCTCATACTTCGTCTGATTCCCCTAAACCTGCTTCCCCAACTGAATTTCTATGAAAGTACATTAAGGGTTCCAAATAGGGATACTTAAAAAAATAAAAACCTACATTCAAAATTACAGCATGGCTTTTTTTTAAAAAAAACGGCAATACCTTTCTCAGTTGAAATTTCAACTGTTCAGTCAAATCACAAAGATGAATTCTTTGGAAGAAAGATTGAGCATAAAGAATATTAGAACAAGAACATTGTGCCAATGGTTCAGAGAAACACGTTACTATCTCTTGGAATGCAGTGGCAGACTGTGTAAAATAAGAGACTGTGTTTATCATGAACGCAAGTTCATTTACGCAGTTCATGCTATACAGCATGTCTGGCTATCGATTAGCTGTATTCCAGTGGTGCGGTCCAGCTCCGCTGATATCAGAGGGGTGCCTTGCCACTGATTTCAGTGAGAAACGGCTTGAACCTTTAAGCTTTCTTTCTAGATTAAACTGAAGTGTAGTTTTACAATTATATAACAAGCCCACCATCCCAGCTGAACAGAGACATAGTTCTAAACAGAGTAGGTCTCCACTGAACGCCTCTTACCAATTTAGAACTGCACTTCATTCTTTATATTTAAAGTGATTTAATTCAAAACAATTTCAAGAGCAGTGTAAAGCTTTGCCCAATTTCTTTCTGTTGGATGCTTTGTCTGTCTTTGGTTCGGCCACTTTACACAACTCACCTCCAAACACACACTGCATCATCAAGGGAGTTGGTCAGAGCGACATTGGACACTCACTCTGCTGTGACCTAATAAGGTGATGGTGCTATACTTCAGACGCAAGGAATAACTTCCATTTTGGTTCAGGCCTTTTAAATCATAAATCACATCATCATTAGAAAATTGCTGTCAAAGTAGCTTAACACGTAACAGCAAAATCAACACATTAAGTCTGATTTTTCACCTGAGCAGTTTTGCATACTATGCACCTTCACTAAAACTGTCAACCTTAAAAGTTTTACAAAGTGAATTATTCACAATATGCATTGCAACAAAATCCCTCCTAATTTCAACTGGTTTTTTGACAGAAAAATTGCAGTTTACACAGAATAATTATGCAATACATTTACATATATGGAAAAACAACCACAGCAAAATCATTACCTTCACTTCCAATTGATTGAATATAAATTCAATTACTACATCATCTTCAAATCCAAGGATTTCTGTTACTCTCTTTGTTATCCATGGCTTGATTACTTCCAGGTTTACCTTGCTCATGTCCACCTACAGAATTATGAGACAAAGAATTTGAAGATAAGCTATCTTGCTTGATGCTGTAATTACTACTGTAAAACCTTTGCATCCTATAATATGTTCTCCAGATAGATTCCCCTCCATAATTCTCACTCATGTTGAGGAATATAGAAGTCTAGCAATTTTGGAAGATACTGAGGAGGCTTTCATTAACATACAGATAAAGAACAATCCATATATATGCACAGTGCAGTTTCTCAACCTTAGCAACTTTAAGATGTGCTTAAAGATCTTAAAGTCACCAAGGTTGAGAAATGGTGGTATAGTGTATATGCATATGTCAGTCAGTCAGTCAGTCAATTGATGTGGTTTCTACTTTTTTAGTAGCTTTCTTACTTATTACTGGAAGCCATTTATTAAAGATAATTTGCTGAAGCTGATTTTTAATGTAATCTAACTATCTGCAGTGATAAATAGAATTTTCCTAAACTGAAACAATTCTTCCAAAGGGTATTATCTGTAACTAACTGCAATTCCTGTGTAAGGAATCTCCACAGTGCCCATTGACTGCACTGTAATACAATCCCCTTCCTTTCTAATGTTTTAAATTAAAAATATTTTATTCTTTTGTTCTGAAGTGAGATGCTTTTATTCAGATGGTGGGATGTTATAACTCCGTGCTCTGATTTGAAGTGTCCCCAGTCACTCTTTCTCTGATCGTCACCAGTTCATATGAGAAATGGGTATTTTGGTGGGGGAAAATATATGTGAGCTAACCTTGGGAGTTCAAACTTCACTTTTGCTCTATTCTCAGCTTCTTGGTAGTTATATGTCTCTGAGATACATCAATCGCCTTCTGTTATAGGGAATTTGGATTAGAGTGGATTTGAAACAAAACTGTTGCAAAGGAAATGGATGTATACACCGGAACTTGGACCTAATCCGTCTTCTGCATCTAGTCATTCTGTTACAGCATGACTCCAAAATTCCAAATAAGTCTCACTTGAACAGTTGCAGCTATAAGCTATCCGAACAGTCAAATGTGTATTAAAAATAAAATAAATTCATTAAATATAACAGTATGAACGTACTTTCTTTTCAAGGCATTCTGCAAATTTCAGTTGCTTTAGTAGCTTCTTCTGTTTGTTGCTGAAGCGGTTGTCCTGTTCTGCACTTGTACCCTATAACAATAAAAAAATCAATTACACCCATTGTTTCAAGCTAAAACCTTGTCCTCAACTTCACTTTACTAACTGATCCCAAAACACTTTTGATGAACTTCTGGCTTGTCAACTATAAGCTGTGTCTTAAGAAAATCAGAACATCATACAGCCTCCTAGAAATCTAACATTTCTGAATTAACATGAGGTATCTGTAAAAAGCAAATCAAATATGGCTTAATTTCTTCGTAGCTTGTAGTGTCATTATCTTAATGTATTTTTTTGTATTTATATCAATACAATGCATTGATTGTTGACTTGTAGTGTCATTATCTTAATGTATTTATTGTATTTGTATCTACCACAATAAAAAGACTAAAGTACTGTTTTTGGTTTGTTTGATTTTTTTTTTTTGGGGTGTCTTCAAGTCAGTTTTTGACTCCTGGTGACTGCCTGGACAAGTCTCTGCAGTTTTCTTGGCAAAGTTTTTCAGAAGTGGTTTGCCACTGCCTCTTTTCTAGGCTGAGAATGACTGTCCCAAGGTCACTCAGCTGGCTTCATGCCTAAGATGGGACTAGAACTCATGGTCTCCTGGTTTCTAGCCTGATACCTTAACCACTACACCAAACTGGCTCTCTAAAATAGCATTTAGCAGTAAGATATTAAAAGATAAAAGCAATTACTCTGAAGATTTACAACATTATTAAAATAAGAAAATTGAAACAATAACTTATTAGAAGTTGGAGGTTCAATGTTCTGTTAAACTGAGATCTACTTTCAATAATTTGCAAACTAAGGAAAATAAGATCTGCATATATGAAAGAGTGAGGGGATATACATTGTAGAAACCAAATTTTCCTTTAGGTAAAGCTTAGGTGACTTGATGTAAATAATACATTTGTTTTTCATAGAATGAGTTTCACAGTTCAGATCTTAGACTTATTTGTTCTATTTTTAGTTGTTACTGTTCTTGCTTCAAAATTGATTTATTTAGCCAAACTTTTTCAGATTCATAAAGCATGTTTAATCCATGCTTTCTTCTAAACTTTATTTTGGTTTTGAAATGTCTTAGGATTTAATTGGAAAGGAAAGCACCCACATTGTTTGGGCAGAGTTGTAGGGCAGGAAATGCCCAGTCCAGCATGCAGAGATTCCAGTAGGCTAAGCATGGGCCAACACTACTGCCATTCCAGGCCAACTGCCACTTACATAACATGAAATATACTGTTACATAATAACTCACTGTGGTCATATCTGACCAGTGACCTGCTTGGTATCCAGCCCCAGTACACATGCAAGAAAGGCTGCTGACCTTTTAGTATGCATGTCACAGGTCAAGCACAAAGTATCACTGCCAGTAACAGGCAGACTGTAATCCCAGCATTTTGGGATTATTCACGTCTCTAAGCCTATTGATCTAGAAAGTAAGCAGCAGTGCACTTCAGTACTATGTCAGAGTCACTGTCACAAACTAGCAATACTCCAGGTCGATTATCATTTATTCACGTTTTTCTCACAGTGCTCAAGGCAATCTATATGGGCATGCTTCTTAACTTCATGCCCACAAAAACAACTAAGTGAGGTGGGGTTGAGTGCATCTGACTGGCCCAAAGATTCCTCACAAACTAGAGGTCACCAGTCCAACTTCAGTAATATTAACTGTTGTAATACAGTGGTAACACAGTCTTTTTAATTAATTAGTTTATACCAGCTTTCTCCAAACACCAAAGACATTCTAACACATTTTGAGGACATCTAGCTGGAGAAGGCTGTTCAAGCCCAATGTTTCCACATTTTATTTAGAGGATTTTCACTGAATGAATGTACTGATCTTCCACCTCTCATTTTGATTTCAGGGCTGTAAAATTTGGGATCCTGAACAAAGTTACTGTTTCTCTTCCCCATAAGGTTAATAACTTTCTGCAGTACTTACAAAAGAGAACTGGCCACATTCTAAGTTTTCACTGCAAACAAGCTGAGCTTGAAAGAACCCCTTCGAATTAGAAAACTATTCATTTGCAGATTCTGTCACACAATTTTCCCCACCGGTCAAAGAAATCAGAAAGGATCCCGCCCGCAAAAAAATAATAATTATAAAAAATAAAAAAATTAAATCCACGAGGCTTCTGGAGTTAATCAGGATAGTTTTCTTATTACAAACAGGCAAACCTCTTGGCTTATCGAGCACGCTGAAACTCCCACGCAAATCATACAATAATGGTGTTAATCTTTGTAATAATAAATTGCAATGTCAAGCACGGAGCTCGGGAATGTGTGTGCATGGCGGGGGTAAGAGAGGCACTATGTAGGCGAGCCTCTCTAAACCTGACGCGTTTCCTGGCCAGGACTGATGGATGCTGTAGTCCGCCCCGACAGGAGGGCGCCAGGTTGAGGAAGGCTGCTGCCGGCGGAGGAAAGCCCCGACAGGCCCCTCCGCTTCCTTCTCGCGAGGCCTCAAAATAATAATTCGCGCCGAAAGAGCGAAGAGGCCGCAAGAAAAAGCACGGACGGAACCAAAGGGGACGGCGCTAGGCGGGCGGGAGGGGAGCACTTTCTCCTCAGTCCTCCTCCTCGGTTTCTACCGCGCGCTGGAGAGAGTCGCCGCCTCCGCCGCCATTTTCTCTGCTCGGCTCCTAGCAGGATCGCGGGGGAGGGAGGAAAGCAGCGAAACAGCTGTGCCGGCCACCCTGAGGAGACTGAGGATTCGCTTCGGACTGCTTGGAGCGCCTTCGGCACTCCGCCTCCGCTTCTCCGGGGCACCCGGCCCAGCTGGCCCCCATCCCTCCTCAGCACTTACGCGGAAAAAGCCTGCGTCCATCTTGACTCCTCCTGCCTGGCCTTAGAGAGCGCGGCTCCGTATCCCGGCGTGCACCGCGGCAAGGGCAGGCGCGCGCAGGCGCCTAAACGGCCTCCTCCCTCCTCGGCTTTACGGTGCCGCCCACCTCCTTTCGCGCGGGAAGCGGAGGAGGGAAGCTCCGTGACGCGCCAGAAAAGAGGCGGGGCCCGAAGGGAAAGCGAAAGAGGCGGGAGGAAAGACAAGATAAGGAAGATCCAGCCAACGATGGCTCGCGGGCTTCGTTTCCTGACCAATCGTGCGCAGCGGAGGGGACGGGGTCGGGCGGTTCACCCAATCCAGCGTTAGTAGGGGAGGGGTAGCCCAAAGAGCTGTTCGCGCGGGCTTGCGTCACAGCCCGCGGTTGCTGTGAGAGGTAGGGCGACCGGTGTGTTGTTGCTATGGCTACCTTTAAGGAAGGGGCGCCATTGAAGGGAACAGGGAGACTCGTATTGGTGCTGTATGGGCTGCAGAGCAATTGAGCTCCCATACCGAAGCAGGCAAACCTCTGAACCATGGTTAACGTAACCCTGGCTCGCTGAATTTACCCTATTACTCTAAGGCAGTGTTTCTCAAGCTTAGCAACTTTAAGACAGGTGGACTTCAATTCCCAGAATTCCCCAGCCAGCACGGCTGGCTGGGGAATTCTGGGAGTTGAAGTCCATACATCTTACAGTGTTGATCTAAGGATAATGTGGTGGTCCTGATGACTGAATTAAGCCAAGCTTTGCATTGGCATCATGCACTGAACCACAAGATAATTAAAACATCCACGTCCTTTTCCTGGGCACTTAATGCCTCACTCTTGCATAATTAGAGACTATAAATGAAGGTGGAACTAACTTGACTTCGATGGACTAAAACAAAACTTCCAAAGGTCTGACATACCGTACAGCAAAAGCATTTGCAAGAGGGCGAAGGTGGTAGAGCTGAAAAGGCATATTCAAAAAAGGAAGCATGTGGGGGGGAAAAATCAAGAGGGAACAACGAGTTAGCTGTCACGAGTTACAGAAATAAAGTGTACGGGCAGTTATTAGCACAAAAGATTACGTCAATGCTTAAATCAAGCTAGGAATTGATCTGTATTTTAACTTTCAATAATCTATGCACACGTTAGGCGTTTTCCAATAAAAACTAAGTCGTTGGCCTGCAAATCGACACACAACTAAAGTGAAAACTAACCAAGCTTGTAACTGACCTGGTGAAAGACGTGAAATGAATAGAGGTTGGAGTAGGATTCCCACAACACGCTAGGCTAAAATGTGGTGATCGTTTGGTGCGTCCTGCAAACCCACTCAAGCTCCCCATCTGCTTAAAATCACTTACTGAACTGTTGGAAGAATTTCTTCCCTATGGTTCACTCTTTGCTCAGATCAAATGCCAGAAGCCACAATTCAGAGTTCAAAACATTTATTTAGCACACAAGGCAAAAGCATTGAGTGCAGCTCGCCCCCAGCCAGGGGTGCAACGCCATTTTATAGTGAGGCACAAACAATTAGTTTGCACGTGCCTAATTCTACAATTCTCAAGTTTAACTTTCTAAACAGCCTGATTTCTCACTTTCTAATCGGCAAGCCTGATCTCTTTTGCTAGAAGCATAAACGCTTTCATCTCATTCCTTTATCTGTCTATGTGACCCTCTCCTCCTATAATGGTGAAACCCTAACTTCTCTTTTAAAATAGCATTACTTCAGCTTTCTAATAACTACTTTCCAACAGAACCGAACACATTTTTTGATCCTGCGAATTGCAAACAAACTTCTTCTCTTTCCACATGTGTATATGGCTGTGGGGTGTAGATGAGGGGGCGCCTGTCTTACAGGCTTTCCTCCATTTACCATCTCCCAGGGTTCGCACACACAGAGCACACGCACCCATACACATAACCTTCACACACACCAAGTACCAGGATTCCCAGCTGACATCCATCAATCTCTGGAAGTTCGATGTTCCAGCTTAAAAAAACCAGATGTTTGTTCCCTCTAACAGCCACAGCCAAAATGGCAACAGAGAGTACAGTTCACCATCCTTGACATTGTCATCCTCAGGCCTGTTCCAAGGTACCCTAAATTGTCTGTATGGGAACTTTGGGGTTGGGAGAAAAGGAAAATACCACTTCCAATGGGAACAACTAAATTTAGCTCAAGGCTGCCTCAGCAGTGAACTGGGAATGAGGTGAAGGAGAAACATGAGGACACATCCCTGAAAAACAGTTGGTGAAGTGTCTTTGCACTGTGGCCAGCAGGATGTGGGGATGAGCTATAATAAAATAGCTCTACAGAATTAAATTTGTAAATTAACACTAGGGGGAGCTAAATATTTAGGTGTTCAACTGAAAAACCTGTGCTTAATGCCTTGAATGCACACCCCCAAGTACACGTACTCACACCCATACAAACTCAAATGGAGTTGCAACAGGGGACTACGTATGCAGATCAAAGTTGAATTATGGAGTTCTTGGTGTTCCCCGCAAACATTTCTTGCAAACATTTCATTCCCAAACTAGATAAAATTTCAGTGCTCTTATATGGTTTGCTGGCTGGCTAGATTGGGAGGGAGGGATGGATGGATGAGTAAGTGGGTGGGTGGGTGGGTGGATAGATAGCAGCTTGTCCTACCAGCCTTGTGTGGGTTTGAGCAGAATATGTGGATTGGAGGTAGCGTGCCAATCTTCTGACTGGCATGCTATTGTCTGGGGCTTATGGTGGTGATTGGTGGTGGTTCCTGCTCATCTGGGTGTTGGTGAAAAGATGTGGGACCTTTGGTTGTTCCTTCTGAATACTTCATAAATAGGGTTTATTTTTATATGTCTGCTGATGGCTAAATTTGGCCAAGTACCAAGCTGCTAGGAATTCTCGTGCATGCTTAGATTAAAATCTCTAGAGTTTCCAGTTGGAATGGTGGTTGAACCCATCAAACAGCTGTGCAGAAGACAGATTCCACCCTTTTCTCCTTTGGCTTGCTACATTGCATGTAAAATCCCCATTGTGCCCAAACACAAAAATGGCAAAACTGCAAACCCTTTTTGCTAGGTTTAATTCATTATGGAACAGAAGTCCATCAACAAGAGGATTACGTTTGTTTGGCAGAATTATTTTTCTGTTTCTGTTGTGGAAAACAGAGAACAAGAGTAACACTAAAGTGGTTCTCCCTGTTCTATTCTCTGTTTTGACAATGCAACTTTGGAGAGATTTTTAAATAAGAGAATAATCAATTTGAGTTTATTCTACTGGCAGGTTTTTACAGAGAAGGAAATGAAACCAACCCTGTAATGGATTCTGGGAAGAATTGGATCCCAAAAACCCTGAAGTCTTCCTATTTCCTCAGCACATCCCAGTGGAATGTCTAGGGCAGTGTTGTCCAAACTTGGCCACTTTAAGATGAGTGGACTTCAACTCCCAGAATTCCCCAGCCAGCCATGGAGTTGAAGTCCACTCGTCTTAAAGTGGCCAAGTTTGGACAACACTGGTCTAGGGAATGATCTCCCATTCCAAAAAATAGGTGGGAAACTTAAAAAATAAAGCGGGGGGAACGAGGAAGCTGCCATTCCCACATTCCTTCTGCCTTGCTGGTTTTGGATAATATAGTTCTGGGCTCCCAAGGTGTATTTCTAATTGTTTTTTAATTGCCATTGGATATATTTGCAAACTGCCCTGGAAATTTGGTTGAAGGAGCGTTGGAATCTCTGTCACAAATGGGACATGCCTTGAAATTTGTTTGGGGCCCATAACTCATCCCACTGCGCCTGAGCCTAGGGAAGAATAATTAATGACACAAGTAACAATGCCACAACTGTGTGCCTCGTGAAAAAAAATGGGTTGGATTATTGCACACCCACTCCTGTAATACCAAACACGTGTAGTCTGCCAACATATTTCCCATTTTCTGGGCTTATGCTCAAGGAAGAATTTGTAATCAGCTCTCTTTCTAAAAGCAAGAAGCGTAGATGTGAATAGGCACGAAAGTCACTTTCCAGCTCTACCAGCTGGTTTGGGCACATTCCACCAATCCACAATATGCCGAGAGAACCTGAAACCGAAGTGGACTTTGCCTTCCTCTCTACATGCTTAAGCCTTACAAATTACTTTATCCCATACCGGTTTTCTTGCCTAGGAGAAATGATTTTGTGCTGCATTCTTACTCATGTCTTCTCAGAATAAATTTTTTTCATCAAAGATGGGTTCCATGGGGTGAGAACAGCATAGCACAGAACATTTTTTCATTAGATATCAACTGAAGGTGGTGTATGGAGAATCAGGCAGCAGTAAAATTCTTCATCAGAGCAGTTAAAACACTAGGGATGGATAGATTCCTAAGGGGAAATTAAGTTGGTAATTAAATCCTCTCATTCAATTCAGGCTGTCATCATAAACCTGCTTATCAGGTAGCAAATTCCACTCAATTTGAATAGGACTGCAGTACATGCATAAATCAGGCTGTCATTGAGCTATGGGTAGGACAGTGTGTATGTGTGTGTGTAAGTACAAAAATTTTGTGCTGCTAGAAAAACTTGTGGCTTCTCCCTGAGTCATCTGATACTTCCCTGTGCAGAGATAATATTGTTTGCATCATTAAAGTGTGATACTCATCATGAAATATTGAAAACAGGATTGATTTAGGTACTTCCTATTGCACCCTTCTATTGTAATTCTGAACCATTTATACTAAGCTATAATACAATCTGTAATGTTTTACTACTGTATCTTGCAGGATTAACATTTGCTCTTGAAGAACTACTGATATTCAGGTCTGGTTAGGAAACATACTGTAATCAAATGCCAGATACTCAACTTGAATTTCTATCAGTTGTGAGTTGTTGTCTTGTCGCTTTAGTAATTTTCAGCAAATCTCTAAAAGTTGTCACTGGAGTGGAGAATGCAGACTGGAATAACTTCCGATAAATTATTCAACTGGTAATCGTACATACAGAATGTAGGATTTTATTGAGACAAAACACTTCTCCTGTATGCATAAGGTTGCTGATCGAGTCCCTGAAATCTTGAAGTTCAAGAACTCAAGTAAAAGTGTTGGAAAAGCAGCTCCTGCACACATCCTGGGAGATTCAGTATCAAACACTTTTAATTATTTTTCATTTATAAAGCACCTAAAATGCACTCAATGCAGTACCCAACATTAAAAACAAGGTAGTTCCTTCCCGCTGGCTTGCAATTTAAAACTCCATGGCACAAATATGATGGGGAAGAAAGAGAGAGGGAAAAGAATAAACTTAGATACCATGTTTTTATTGCGGCCAGCTGGAATAGAGACAAGTTGGATCCCAATCGCAGCTGGATTCTCATAGATCTTTTGCTTCAGACCAGAGAAGTAACAGCTAAAAAGAAAACGGGTATGTTTGAAACAGAATTTGAGCTCCAAAGGATGTAGGGGAGAAGGATGGCTTCGTGTGCCCTCATGCTGCTTGGCTCTCATTTGTAACTGGCAGTTTACAACACAGGAAGAGCCCCACTGGATCTGACCAATCACCCATCTGAGGCCTCTAAAAGCCAAAATGCGCACCCTCCTCGACTAGATCATGGCCATTCAGCCCAAAAACTCATCACTACTTCAATGCACCCTCCTGTTCCAGTGAATTCCGTTAGACATGAGAGAACCTTTCATTCTGTGCTCAGAACTTTTGACAATTGTGGCAAAGGGTCTTGAGGAGCTGGTGGTGAAATCTGATTATTTACTGGCACGGGCACCTGTTTAAACAAATCTGCTAACGTTATAGAAAAACAGCCTCAGACCCCCCCAAAACTGATCTCATCATATCCCGCTTTTTACTTTCTTGCAGTTTAAAAATATAATTTCCCCATTCAACCTCTTTATTTAAAAGGGAGAAGGAGAAGGTTCAAAGAAAGAAACGCAGATGCTTCAGTGACAAGATTCGGAAGGCACACTGACCTCCAAAAACGATTATTGTACTGCAAAGTCAAGTTTCAGTTATGTGAATGGGAACTTCAGATTCAGTTCACTTTTTCCTTGCTTGACATTCTAAGCTGGGATACTTCCCTTCCACCAGTATACGTACATATCCAGGGACATTTTATACATTCAGCAAAATCAAGCTGTTAATTTTTTTTCCCTATGGAAGAGTAAAGGCTCACAGGTTCCCATGTGAGGAGGAGGGGAAAAAACCCACAACTCTCTGTATACAGATATCTAGCACCTCAGAGAAGAGGATTCCGTCTATCTTCTGTCCTGACATGCAGCCTAAATGATCCACTGAACGTGTCAACTCACTTTGTCAGCGAAGTGTAAGTTCTCAGGAAAATTTGAGGCTGCCAAAATCAGCCTAACAACACTTGGTTGTTGAAATCAAGTCCCTTGCTTGCTCTCTCTAAACTAAGGAAAGGCAGTAGCCTTCCAAGCAAACAAGGAACTCCTAATTTTGAAAGTTGGCCATGGAGGCGGCAGCGGTGGCAGCTTTGCAACAGCTGATAGTGGCCTCCGCTTCTGAGAGCCAGAGAATGAGAGGATATTGATCATATACTGTCTGCTGCAAGCCAAGGTGGAGAGATGCCCTCTGACTTTTTCAGAATCCCCATCCAGCAGAGGCCCACTTTCATCTATGACAACGGGAGCTGAACTTAAATTAAGGGACCAGAAAAGTATGAAGGACATCATTTGTTCCAAGAATTATGGTAGTTGTGCTTCTTACCACCCCTTCCAACAAGTTGTTGGAAAGTTTATACAAATTATTTTCACAACTGGTTGCTAGCTGGGCACAACCTCAGTTGCCCCATGAAGGTAATCTTTTGCCTACTATGAGAAAAAAAAATGGCCAGCAGATCACTGAAACGTGGGCCAGTGGGAGCCACTGCATTCCCAATCCTAGTGGAGGTTCCTCAAGGGACTGCCAAGTTCAGTTTTTGCTGAGTATTCCTCCACTTGCTGCTGCTTCACGGTCTTCTGTTCGGCATGTGAATGTCTACAGGGACAAATGTCACCGCAGTGTTCTGGGCAGTGTTTCTGCTGTCTTGTCCTAAAATTGAGGGGATGGTGTGTTTTGCATTCTTTGGCTCCAGCTCTCGCTTAGTCCTCATGCGCCTACAAAGAACCAAGCAGACTTTGTGTTATTGTGCTGGTTGTGCAGCAAAGACAAAGAGCTGTGGCACCTGAAAGCTACTGTAGGTAAGCTTTTGCAGACCAGAGTCCTGATGGACAGACCCTTGTTCTGAGAAAGCATCCTTGCTTTGCCACTACGCAGCTCCAGAAGACTACTCCATCCCTCAAATTCTTTTCTTTTTAGAATAAACTTTTCAGAGCAATTTTTTTTACATCAAATTACATGAGAAACGGCAGTGGGGAAATTTCAGGAGATTCTGTTTCTCATTCTTCCCCAGTTTCTCTGCAGCTCTGAAAATACAGACAGTAAGAATGCCCAGGAGGTCCTGATGTAGCTAATTTATTAGATTTGTAAGGTTGCCCAGCTCAAAACAACTCTGGGTGGTGTTAAATATTAAAAACAAATCACAAATAGCAATTAATTAATTAATTAATTAATTGTTAATTGTCCCTAGAACTGCTCATTATTTATTTATTTAACCGATCAATCAATTAATTAGATTTATTTACAGGACTTACAGGCTGCTTTAGTCAGAAGCAACTACTGGCCTGCTTCTCTCTCTTTTGCGTGTTTTTGATGAACAAAAATGGCACATTAGCCTATAACATCTCACAAAAGGAAAACTGAATATGAAAATGCGATGACAGCAGGATTTGATTTATGAGGTAAAATGCCCACGGAACACATAATCAGAGTGATTGCTTTCCTCAGACACAGACACAATGATGTTATTTGTGACATCATCATGACGCCATTTGTGAAATGATGTCATTTATGAAATGACGCCATTACATATGTGAGGTCTTTGTTCCCCCTTCCACCTCAGATACCTAAGGACAGAGCAGTCGCATCCAATCAGTCGACTGTTCTCCTGAAAAATGAAAAGAACTTGAGAAAAATAAATCAAATGACTAACCTGTTATACATTTTAAGGGTGAGCAGAACTGTCGTAAATATTACTATGACGCCTACTACAATAGCTGCTACAATTGCTCCAGAACCTAATAAGGAGAAAGAAAAACAGCAACTTGATAAAGCAGATCTGTTTGTGTATGCAAAGTTTTAAATACATTTCAATTGCCAGCTTATAATAAAATAGAATCCCCATGTTCTACGGGAACTGTACTTTATGGAATAACTTCCTTCCACAGATCAAACTGGCAGGACTCTGGTAGTCTTTCACAAAGCTGCCAAGCTGGAATTGTTCCACAGGCCTTCTGATATTGCTCCGTGCAGGTTGGCACCACTGTATTGTCATCTTTACTACCGTTTAACTTTTACGTTGAATTTCTACTGCATTTAACTTTGTCGTGTTCCATTTTTATGATTCTAAACCATTAGGAGCTGTATGACTTTTTCACAGTATATAAATTAAAAGAATGAATGAACTGCCAAATGCTAGGAAAATCTAAGCCTCATTTTTACAGGCAAGGGAAAATGAGGTCAGTAGATCAGGACCTGGATCAATTGCCCAATTTGCCCCCTCCTAAAGCCTCCACTGAAGGAAGCAAGAACCATTTGAACGCCTGCATCTTTGCAAACCCTAAACTGGATTTTTGAAACAACATGCTTACAGCAATTGGTGCGCAGAAAGCCACTGGTCTAGCACCTCATCTTTTCCTGCCTCTATGAGATGCCTTTCTCACGCTTGATAAACAGTGGTTCTTTCACTGAACGGTCACTGAGCAGCAATATTTTGGAAAAGTATCACACTGGAAGGACTTTTCCTGCCCAAAGAGGAAGGGAAACATCCCACTTGGGGGTGAGACAATTCAGATAGATAGATAGATAGATAGATAGATAGATAGATAGATAGATAGATAGATAGATAGGAATTGTCCTCTCACCCCCAAGTGGGATGTTTCCTGTCTGTCTGTCTATCTAGGAATTGTCCTCTCACCCCCAAATGATATATATATATATATTTAAGAAATTTTAAAATAAAAACAATACAAATTTTGAAAGAGAAAAGTAAAGAAAAGTAGTAAGTGAAAAAAGTACAAAGAAAGAATAGAATAGAACAGAACAGAACAGAACAGGGGAGGGGAGGGGTTATAAAGAAGTGACTTCCAGACTTAACAGTAGTTAAAAGTGCATTTACATTTTACCCTCTCTAAGATTACAACATAATTTCCTTCCATCCATAGTCTACCCTTTCTAATCATCCAACCCACAAATCACAAGTTCATTTTTTTTCTTTTTTCAGCAAGGTTCACAAGGGGTTTCCAGTCAGTAATAAATGTAATTATTGCCCTTTCTCTAATCCAACAGGGGTGAGAGGACAATTCCTGTTAAACAATTAAGCTTCCAAAAACAAACCTTCTCAGTTTGATACAAACCACCCTGAGATCTGTTCCTTGAAGATGACAGCCATTATCTATGGCTCATCCCCAACAGGACTTACACGTTATTTAACTTTTATTTGCTGATGAACTTTCGTTAGAGCAGAGCACCCCTTCAAAGCCTTGCGCTCCACACGAACGCCCGGTGAAAAGCAATGCTCTGAAGGGGTGTTCTGCTTCCCAAAGGTTCTTCCTTCCAAGAGCAAAGTGAAGCAACTTCATTCTTTTCTGGTATCTACAGCGGGTGGAGGGTCTTCTGCACTGGGTCAGCACTCTTCTTGCAGAGAAGCCTCTTCCAGCATCAGCAGATACCAGAAAGGCGATGAGCTGATGCAAAACCCTTGGCCAAGGGAAACAGCTTCATCTCTTCAGATCCCGTCACCTCTGCAGCACCCAGTACCTCGTCAGGGCAAATCCAGAGCTGATTCATGCAGATCGTGAACGTGTTTCTTTTCGCCTATTCACACATTAGCGGTGCAAAGACCCACAGCCCGATGCCAACCCTGCCCTTTCTTACTCTGATAAAGGATTTGCTCTCGAGACTTTGTGGTCACATTTGTCCACGTCAGGGCATATTCAGATGTTGGAGTAGCTGTGGTCATCTTGATTCCAACTAGGCAGAGCAAGGAGACAACAATGTTAGAATGACACAAAGGGAGCCAGCAAGAGAATCACAACAGAGGGGCCGACATCAGGCAAACGGAGCAATGTCCGTTGATACCGATACAGCGCAGAAGCTTTCTGGTTTCACAGAACACAGTGGCTTTATCCAGATGATCACCCTCTCCATGGGGATGATTTATAAAGCAATCGAAACCACTTATTTGGTTCACTGAAATATTTATAGCCAGAGCACTGTCCTAAGGATCTCAGGGTGAGTTGCAATCCATTAAAAAGAAACGATTCTAATGCAATGACGCTGATGCACTGATTTTTATGGAGGAAGAGAGGGCACAGCCAGGTTACAAGGCTTATTGCAATCAGATAAGGGGTAGGGAGCCTTGAGGAAAGAATTGGGGAGGGGGGCACATTGCCCCCTGTACACTGGATGGCATAATTGATAATACAGCATCACTTTGCTCTAGTACCATCAAATATATGTATCCTAAATCAGTGGTGCAATGGTTAAAATGGGGAACTTATAGTCTAGTCCAGTGTTTTTCAACCTTGGCAACTTTAAGATGTGTGGACTTCAACTCCCAGAATTCCCCAGCCAGCCTAGCTGGCTAGGGAATTCTGGGAGTTGAAGTCCACACATCTTAAAGTTGCCAAGGTTGAAGAACACTGATCTAGAGCGACTACATGCAAAGGGGAACAGAGCACCATATCAGTTGTTGTCTTGGTCCTGTTTCGCAACTCTCTTTAATAACTTGATCACTTTGGAACTTTTGTAATGGCTTCATGGGGGTGGGGAAGTTGAATTTATTTTGAATTCCGTCCTGGTTTTTTTTGGCTTGTTTTGTTCTATTCTGTCTGGGGATTACAGTGAATTAAAAGGGGGTTTAACCCTGTTATAATTTAATCAATAAAAGAAATAGGCGATCTTATCACACAGGGGTGAGGAAGTCACATTTGCCAAAATCCCCTCGTTTACACAGGATCTGGCAAGGCGTCATGATAATAGCACATTTATTGCAGTGCAAAGACCTGCCACGTCCATTTTTCCTCAGTTGCGAGAGAGGTGCGTGTGTGTTTGTGCACGAGCACGCATAAGGTAAAGATAATTTTTGTATTATTTTTTGACAGTACAAAAGAGGCTTGCCACGGTCTTCTTCCCAGATTTTTTTGACTTCCTAGTCCAGCCTGTTGGTCTCACCTCCAAAGAGCAACTAAATCTGACTGTGCGTCGTCTTCCATGCTCAGTAAGTGCTGCTGCCTAATTAAGCCTAAACATGCATGCACAAACCCACATGAAGAGGGGGAAAATGGCATCATCTTTAAAAAGCAGAGTCTGCTGACAGTTGAACATAGTTCTTAAAATAAGGGAAGTGAGCATTCACAATAGCAATCATGTATGGTAACACAATGACTCCAGGATCCTGAACTTAGCACCTTGATACAATATAAAGACTTTTGCCAAAGTGTTACGGGTGGGAGCGACGCAACATTTATAGATGACGAGACTCTCACTGGGTCATTCAGGGAGAAGCTTTATTTGCGCAAAGGTTCAGTTAGGACTCGCAGGTCCCTGCAAAGAACTGAACCCCGATGAGAGGTTCGGCAAGCCTTTTTATCATTACAAGAGCTGTTTCTCCCCAATCCCCCCCTCAGTGCCCTCCCCAAGTCTTCCGTACTCCAAATTTGGTCAATTGCTTGTAGCTAAACCACAAGTCCCTGTTTTCACCGTTAGTCTCCCCTTGTTTTGGGTATGTTTCGGCCTTGCTGTCTAGAGCCTTGCTATCTGAGGAGGGAGGGAGATAACAGCACTCAGCATTAGCAGAAAAGGAAAGTTACAGAGAGACACATTTAAAATGTAAAACTTCACAAAATACAAGTTGCGTACAAAATATAGGATATAACAAAGCCTTCCGCTCATATTAGCTTCCAAGACTTATCACTGCAAAGCCTCTAGCTAAAAAAAAACATTTCCAGAGAAGAGGTTCCCTACTTGGTTACTAGTTAGGACTACATAACCCAAAAATCCCTTCAGTATCTTTTATCACATACACCTTCTTCCTTTCCTTTATCTCTCTTCCATCCTTTTTCAGTATCTTTTATCACTTTTTCCACTCCCTCCTTCTTACACACATACACATCCTGCCACCTCAAAAGTGTACCAGAGGCAGAAATGGGATAAGTGGATATGATATAGACCAGGGTGTCTCAACCTTGGCAGCTTGAAGATGTGTGGACTTCAACTCCCAGAATTCCCCAGCCAGCCATGCTGGCTGGGAAATTCTGAGAGTTGTAGTCCACACTTCAAGTTGCCAAGGTTGAGAGACACTGATATAGACAACAAACAGGAAGGAAGGAAGGAAGGAAGGAAGGAAGGAAGGAAGGAAGGAAGGAAGGAAGGAAGGAAGGAAGGAAGGAAGGAAGGAAGGAAGGAAGGAAGGAAGGAAGGAAGAGTAAGCACTTTTTCAAATGTTGTTAGTTATCTGCAAACAACTCTATTTTCTACTTCCAGCCTCAGTGTTCAGTTTTCAGTCTAGGCCTGGCCGCAGATGCAATTCCAGGAAATTCACCCCAGCTAGCAAACGTTTTCAAATCTTCTACCCTGAATAGACAGGACGGCTCTTTTTCAAAACTTGAAAATAAAAACAGCGGTCATCCGGGAATCCCCGTGGTGGAAGAAATGGTTAGAAAAACCACAGCTGGCTGTAAAAGGCTGGTGAATGGAGGCAGGCAGCTGCTAATACTGTAACTTCTAACTCAGCTCTATAGTGCAACTTTTCTAAACGTAATTTCAGTAACACAAGTAAAAACTAACGGGGAATTGGAGCTCATTGCTGGCAGCCTGCCCCCCCCGCCCCGCCCATCGGTGTCTCTTGAGAGTTTTGCCCCCAAGTTTTCAACGCTTTGAATTGCAAAGTTGTTTGCACTGTACAGCGGTCTCACAATTTCCAGCCAAAATGGAGAGCAGCGAACTTGAAAATAACTCTGGGTCTGAATCTATAACTAGGTCATTCTCCTCCAAGTGAATGACGCCTTTGTGCACCCATTGCTGACCTACTTTTGTAACCCGATCATCTACTGTGGTCAGGGATCCTCCTTCTCCAACTTCTCCTTTCTGAAAGAATCTTGTTCCCAAAGTTCTCCTTTGCAGCTCAATCAGTCCTCTGTGTGTGTGTGTGTGTGTGTGTCAGATGGCTATCAATTCCTAATGCAAGACCCTTTATCCATCCTAGGCCTCTAATTCAAGTCCTCCGAAGGCTACTGTTGAGTATCTCACTGCTGTTTCATGAGGCTATGAATGGTCAAAGTGGAGGGGGGGGGATGTTCGTCTTTTGGGGAGGGTGGCAGCAAGGCTGAGTCAATATTATTTTAAAGCAGGGGTGAGGGGCCAAATGGCACACAAGTTAGAAGGCATTTCCATGCTTGGAAGATGTTTGCCTCTGGCTGTTCCTTTCAGCAGGGAGAGATCTTGGCAGTTACTATTTCGTTCCTGGTGGTCAAAAAATCCCTCTCCTCTATATTCTGGCCTTCCAACCGTCACAAAGATAAATAACAAAGAAGCATAATTCACTAGAGTTTACTCTAATGATAGGGCCGGCCCTGCTGGGGAGAAACAGCCATGGGAAGGCTATTGACCTTACACACTTCTAGAAGCAGCTGTATGGACAGCTGAGAAGTAAGCAAATCTGTTTGATTCCTCTTTTCCTTTCCTACTTTGGGTATACAGGTAGTCCTCACTTAACAACCATTAATTTAGTGACTGTTTGAAGTTACAGTGGTGCTGAACAAAGGGACTTAAAACCAGTTCTCGCACTTAAAACCATTGCAGCACCCCCACGGTCATGTGATCACAAACTGGACACTTGGCAACCAGCTCACACAACAGTTGCAGTGTCCTGGGGTCATGTGATCACCGTTTGCGACTTTCCCAGCCAGCTTCTGGCAAGCAAAATCAATGGAGAACTGTGTGATTCACTTAATGACATGATTTGCTTAATGATCATGGTGATTCACTTAACGACCACTGCAAAAAAAGGTCATAAAATTGGGTGCAACTCACTTAACTGCCCCCCTTAACAAAAAATTTTCCGGTCCCTCTTGTGATTGTTAAGTGAGGACTACCTGTAATTTAAGTTAATGGCTGACAACAGCTGGCTGCAAGGATTATATTAAATTCTTGCAATAACTAACCCTTAATGACTTAAACAATTAATCTTGAGATGATTGAAGCACTTGCTTGGCCACTGTAAGGAAAAGGATCTCAAAGGAGGAAGAATATAGTCCAATCCAATTTCTTAACACCTTACAAATGGTTGCAGCCCAACCAGTATGGTTTGTGAACTGTGGCTCATAGCTTATTCTGTTGTGTAGACCCCAGTTATTCAATAATCCATGGTAAAACAAGTTATGGCTTCATGCAATATGCAGTTCAACTATTGTGATTTAATCCATACACCATGCGGTTAACCCAGCCTTTCTTTCTCTCTCTCTGTGGCGGTGGGTGTCTGACATTCCCCATCAACACACTGTCCCCTAAACTAGACAAGCTTTGCACAGCGCACTAGACTCAACTGAGGTTAGCTGGCTGGTGATTCAGTGTGTCATGCAAAGAGCGTCAATACTGGGTTTCCAAGATTTCGAAAGCAACGGAGATAATCCACAGGCCACGGAACCCTGAAAAATACATCATCAGGCCTGGGGGTCTTTGGGAACCAGAGACGTTCTTAGATGGCTCCACTATAACTGATATTCTGCTTTCTCCGTGCAGTTTGTATCTTTTAAAATTTAAATTTTTTAAACTTGTTGATGATGTTGTATTTTAATAATCACTTTTCATCTTTTATAATGATTGTTTTTAATCTCTTTGTTATTTTATTTAATTGTTGTACGCCGCCCAGAGTCGCTTTGTGTGAGATGGGCGGCTATATAAATGTGATGAATCAAAAAATTAATGAATTCATTACAAATTCTGTTTCGGAGGAGTTTTCCAGTGACGTTCCTGCGGCTGAATGAATGTTGCAGGCAGAATGGGAGGAAGTCCAGCCACTCCTTTTGAGAGAGCCGGAACCAGGGGCACCCACCAGCTGCACTCCGTCCTTCATCAGCCTTTGATATAAAAAGCTCTTCCTTCAATAAAAAAGCTCTTTTTTCTCCCTGCACAGCACCTGCTTTGCAATCTTGCACCTTTATTTTCAGGTGGGGAGGGAGGGCAAACAAAGCCCTCATTCATTCAGCCTGCTCGCTGCTGCGTTGGCCGATCCAAAGGGAACGGAGGAACCATTTCTCTGGTGTGGGGCTGACTCGGCCCTCGCCTTCAACAGGGTTCTGCTTCTAAGCAGACGTCCCTAAGCCAGGAGGAGGAAGACCGGCCTTCTTTTCAGATTGCTATTACGATTATTCAGCTGAATGCAGTACTGCAGCTAATTGCCATCAACCAACAGTGGAGCATGTGGCATTTGGCCAGGAACTGAGGTACAGGGAGTCCCCAGGTTAAGGATGCCTGGTTTACTGTCGACCCATAGTTAAGAACGGAGCCTACTGTAGCAAAATTTGAGTTCAATGCACAACGATTCAAGTTAAATATAGAACGGTTTGAGTTCATTACACAATACTACTTATACAGTATTATACGATGGCTGGCTGGGGAATTCTGGGAGTTGAAGTCCACCCAGCTTAAAAGTCGCCAAGGTTGAAAAACACCGCTATAAAGTATACCAGGTTAGTGTTTCATCTCATCTTTAATCCAAATAAATATATCAATCAACACTATAAAGGCAACCAGAGCAGGGAGCCTGGTGGAGATTCAAAGGAGTCCCTGCTGCTGTTCAAGCTTCCCGCCCTCTACAGGCCAGCTCTATGCACTTCTGTTGTTCCCATTTCCAAGATGATAGGACCGAGGTGCAGAAAAGGGAACGCCAATGAAGCAAGGGGAGCGGCTTGGAATTCTGGGAGGAACCTCAGCAGCTGCAAGAAAGCTGGTCGAACTCACAAACCTGGTCAGGAAAAAGGCATTTCCTCGCCAGGGGATGTTAATATTTGCCGTCAAATAACTTCCTATATTTCCCTCTCATTGGCCTCTATAGCCAACCCATTTCTTTCTTGCTTCCCTCGGGGAAAAAGTACAGCATCCATATGAAATTTTCCTGAGCTCTGCAAAATGCACCTTGCTGAAAAGTTGTGTGGTTGACACCAATATGTTTAATTCCCCGTTAGTTACATCTCTACCCTACCTTTGATTTGGGAGATCAAGGTGGCAGACCCAACAGACCTCCTCCTCCTTTTCCCCACCACAGCAGCCCTGGGAGGGTGCCCAGGGTCCAGAGTCCCCTATGGCGTTTTCGTGGCCGAGGGGGGACTCCAACCTGGAGCCGGGCTAACCCTTTATCCTGCCACGCCAGACGAGCTCCTGTTCTCCTCTCCCTCCTCCCTGACTTCCATTCCAGATGACTCACCCCCAACCAGGAAGGTCCGGCTGGTCCAGTTCAAATTCCACACGGAAGAGGATGAGTTCAGGTAAAAACGCACAACCCAGCATAAATACACGAGCTACTTACAACAGCTACGTGGAAAATGCCTGCCCTTGCTCCAAGGAAGTCATAAAAGATTTTACCCATTATTTCTTGTACTGCCCTATTTCCGCTTCAGCCTGTGGAAGAAATTCAGGAGCATGCTGGCCGGGGAATTCTGGGAGTTGAAGTCCACCCATTTGAGAGTTGCTGAGGTTGGACGTCACTGAACTGGACTGCTGGGTAATAGATCTGGCTGTTCATAAGGGGGAAGCGATCAATGGGAAGTTAATGATTTCTGTGCGTACAGCCCAGCAGCATGCGGATCAGCCACATTGCACAGCAGGGCAGGGCCTTCAAAGTTGAGTAAGCTGCCCAAAGGGTAATGAAGAAGTTGCATTGCTTTCCAGGAAAAAGGCATTGTGCGGGGTTGAGTCTATTCAGGGAGAGCCTCTTCGCAGACCAAAGAATAGGAGTTAGCAAAAGAGAGAAATCCGTTTGTGGGGAAATCTTGAATGTTGCAATTTCAAACCAATGCACAGGCCCAAACATGTCTCAAGTTACAGTTCTCCAAATTTTGCAACCCGAGGCATTTGTTCGAAAGAACAGTAGGGAAAAGCCTACATAGAAACACTTAGATTTGTGACAATTGGACAGACAGGCATTACATTAAGAACGTGCGTTTGCAAAGCATGCATAAAGCAGAAAAGCAGCAAACAGAAAGGCCTGCGTTTGGAGAACTCATATCAACTCTACTGCAAGCTTTAAAAACAGTTTCTAAGTTTGACAATTGAGTTTAACTGACATACAACAATGAGAAACTGGGGGGAAGCTGAAATTGACAGATGTATAAAACAAGACACTAAAGTTCGCTGTTTGGCCCATTTACATGTAGGTCCCATGCTTGCAAAACTCATGGTTCTTTGGGGCGCATGTTCCCCCATTATCCATGAAGAGGCCTGCCTCTTTATAGGATCATAGGATGGCTGTTAGACAATCAAAACGTCTCCACCAGCAAAGAACATTTTCTCAAGGAAAAATGAAAAACTCAGCCATCCCTGCAGAGCAAAGGGAATTTCCTGAATTAATCCCAGCGGGGTTTCCTAAATTCCAGGAAACAAGCACCAACTAACATGACGAAAAATAAACAAATAAATAAATGGGAGTGTCAGCCTTACCAGGTAGACCAGACAGGAAACACAACCAGATGAGCTAATTCTACTTTACTGTAAGGCTATGTTAACAGAATCTTGCAAGCCTGAAAGTACAATTCTCCTGCTGTCTCTTTGTACAGCCCAAGAAACTAGGGAGGGTCCCTTCTGAGCCTTTGCCCCACCCACTATCCAGCACAGGCTATGCCCTCTCTTACCTGACTGATCCCTAGGCAGTGTCTCTTGGCCCTGTCTCCCAAGGTCTTTCCCACATGCCATTACATCATCATCAATCCGTTCACACAGCTCTCTTGTTTCTTTCCTGCCCGAAGGAGGTGATGGCGGTCAATTTTGATATACTGCAGCGCAACAGGGGCTTCCAATTCCCCTCAATGCTGCAGCCATGCCACTGGGACGAGAACATTGACCCATGGAAAAGAAAGGCCCATTTCCAAAGAGACGCAGATTCTACACTGATCCACACCAGGGTTGCCATCAAACAGAAAGAGGCACCTGCTTTGCGCAACTGATCTGGAGGAGTGGGCCAAAGCGGTAGCCACGGCCGAAGACCCAGCTCTGCCTCCCACCTTCTGCTTCTGGCACAGCAGCTAATGATGTTCTATCCCACCAAGGGAAGATTCAGTGGCTGCTCTGGTAGGTTCCCAATGCAGGAAGAGGAGCAGAAGGTGTCTTCTTGGCTTCAACTCAGGCAGAAACTGTCTTGAACTGGCCTTGAACATCCACTATTTGCAATGTCACTCAAGTGCCACTTTCTACACACACCTGGCCTCCGCTGCAGGTAAGCAGAGCTGGTCTGGAGGCCTCCAATGTTCGGTAGCTCAGGAGTCAAAATGGGTTTTCCGTTCAACCATTACAACCGAAGGGCAAGCTGTCAGGAGAGCTGAGATGAAGACCTCACCAGAGGGAGGACTAAGGCCTGTGAAGGCGTCAACAGGAGGAAGGGAAGCAAAGAAACAGGAGCTCAGAGAAAAGGATGAGATGAATTTAAAAAAAGGACCAGGAGAATGAAGAACAGCAAAGGGCCCCAATATTCTATGGCTTAACAATAATGTGGCTTCTCCCCTATAAATAAGACAACTACTGTGCAGAAAGGCAATACATTTTGGAAAAATCGGAGGTGGCATTTTGTGTGAAGGGATCAAGAACTGAAAACTCCAAAACACCAAAGCTTTTGAAAGGCTGGTCTATGACATATGCCAAGGATACATAGAGGAATATTTATCTTCTTCACTACAGCAAACACTCAACGTGTCTGAATGTTGACTTCTCCAAAGATCAGTATAAGTGTCACTTTGCGTTGATTAAATAGGCCTTCAGGAACAGACTTGGTGGCCAAAATATCCCTGCTGTTGTTTTTTAGTTGCATCAAGTGAAAAAGATGAACCAAACTATGAAGTGCAAAATGCTGTAAATTAATTCTTGAGTAGGTACAATCAGGCCCGGTGAGCAAGCATGAGTTTTAAAGACGGATCTCTTCTGCCATCACTAACCTAGATGCTATAGAACAGGGTTTCTCAACGTTATCAACTTTAAGATGTGTGGACTTCGACTCCCAGAATTCCCCAGCCAGCCATGCTGGCTGGGGAATTCTGGGAGTCGAAGTCCACACATCTTAAAGTTGATAACGTTGAGAAACCCTACTACAGAGTGTTTTCAGAAAATGACAAGTGCAGAAGCTATTGAAAATTCATTGAAAAGAACTGAGTGCAGTTGCTCAGGGGCGAGCGAAAAGCCTTCCAAATTTGTTTAGAGCTACTCTATGTTATCATGACAACGTGGAATTGAATTGCTGCCTTCATTCAAACTGGCAGGCCCCCATTTCAGATCCTGTGGTCCTGAGGGTGACTAAGTCAAAGGCCATTTCCACAGGATTAACTTACGGCATCACTCAGTCATCTCTTCGGCAATCTATCACTAGGCGACGGGTTCTAAGTCTCTGCAGCGATTGCTGGGTGAGGCTGTAAATCACCAGTGTGGAAACAATGACAGTGCTGGAGGGACTGTACTGTCAAAGCCATAAATGGCCAAATTCTAGGTCTGCTGAGGTTCCTGCCAGATGAACCTTCTCCAGCCTGGTGCCCTGGAGATGGGTTTTGAATCCCAGGTCCCGTTTGAATGGGGACAGGTATCCGCGGGGCAGTGTTGTGCCAAAAAAGACCACGAAATTAAAGCTTCACCAGTTTTTATACCACCTCCTTCCCAGGGACGCCACTGAACAGATTTAAAAAAACACACACACACACATCTCAACACGTGGCCCACCTTGTCAGGCTGGGAAGCTGTTTAACACTTGGATGAGAGAGTAACAGGAACTCCCAGCGTTGCAGGCTAGGCTGGAAAGTTGAGAAAAGGTTTCAGAAAAAGGAAAGTATCATCTTGCCAAGTAAACCATATGGACACATCCAGAGCATCTGCAGGAGTCGCGCTTCACTCCAAGAAGTCTGCTTTTTAAAAGCGAACTGTGGTTTTAGGCACGGTGTCAACCAGGTCACAAGATTACTTCAGACAATTGGTTATTCTCTCAGTTCTAGTGCAACCAAATACTAAAGAGATGGCTTTAGTAGCTGTGCAAAGCAGTGGATTTTGCCAAGGCTTTCCTGCTGGACCAGCCTTCCCCATGTGAACACACACACCCCTTTGGACCAAGCCATTCAAAATGCAGGAACCTGGTCTTCACTCGCACCAGTATTCCGGCCTGTTCAAGTCCACCATGGAGATGAGGAGAGACCCCCAAAGGTCTCCTTTTGAACTTATCTCCTTTTCCCACAGGAAAATTAAAATGAAGTCATGGCTCTCTTATGGTTTACACAATTTACCTAGCTCATACCACACTAGCTGAAATGTTCCTTTTCACAAAGCTACTGAAGGTTTCAGTGACCTGATTACTTTTATTTATTTAAACAAACCATTAGGGGGAAAAAAACAGTCCTGTCCTCAGGCTTAAAGGAGAACAAAATCACTCAAGTATCAATTCTTAAAGTAAAAGTTTCTTTGGTGCTTCTCCAACCTTACATCAACCTTGAAGTTTGTAAATATAAGAGTGAATATACTAACAGTAAGATACTAATATATTGACCTATCATGCAAAGGTTGCTGTAACAGTACAGATAATATCGGTAAAGTGCTTTAAATACTGGAACCCCCCCCCCCCATGAAAATAGCAAGTATGGTCTTCCCCATGTCAGTGGCTTCACATCTCCCCTCCCCTTCTTAAATTTAAAATCTACATTCAGTTTTTTCCTGCAGAAACTAATTCTCTGTATCTTTGCTCACAAGTAAGTACTGTAAGTTTCCAAGGGCTGCAATTCTGGGCATTATCCTCATTTATTTTCTTTAATTATATGTAATCCCCACCAACCCCCAAAAACCCTCCAACAGGGCTACCAAAATCCTAATTCCAAACAAGAAGATGGCAAAACTTAACCCCCAACAAAAGAAATTCTGTCCAGCCACAAGAGGAGGGGAAAAAAATCGCTCCAGCCAGCAAGTCAAATCTACCTTTGGCTTTCACATCCTACAGAGACTCCACTTTTAAGGCACCTGTTTTGCACCTTAAAGCCACCCTAACCTGCCCAAGGGGCCAACAGTTTTGGCTTTGCCCATACTGGGGGGCCGCCCAAAGAAGCCCCTTTGGAGCTGCTTCTCCTGACCGCGAAGTCAAAAAAGAAACGAGCTCTGAAACTGCTTTTTCAAGGATCTGCACAGATTGGAGAGATCAAACTCCAAGGAAAGGGAGCAGCTCCAAACAACGCCTTATCTGCCGAATGAATTTACGCTGCGCAAGATGGAGAGGAACCAGGGCGTTTGGGGCAACTGAGTAAACCCAGGCTCAGCCTAGGACCTCTCTGGGAGATCCGCTTTAAAAGGGGGGGAAAAAAGCGGAAAAGTGGGTTATTTGTTTACTTTCACGAAGAAACCCAAATAAAAGCCCGTGCCAAGATTTCCTCCAGAATAAGGCTGCCGTTGGTGGGAGCTGGAGTCCAGCGCGCTCGGAGGGTCCCAGATCGGGGCCGAACGGAGGTGGCGATGGGACCTGGAGTCCGACGCACCTGGAGGGCCCCGATGGAGAAGGCCGGCCCAGCAGCGGAGAGTCCGCGCTCCGCGGCACCTGTCCCGGAAGGCAAGGCCACCCGTCCCCAGGTGCCGCCGCTCCCGCGCCCCTTCTCCGGGCGTCCCCCGCTCCCAGCGCAGGGAAGGGCCGGCGGAGGCGGGGAGCGCGCGCGGCCACGCCGGGCGGGCAGCTCCACGCGGGCAGCCAGCGCCTGGGCGCTCCGGCAGCCGCGGCGGCGCTCGGGCGGGCCGGCGGGCGGGCGCGCTTTCCGGCGGCTCTGGCCCCTGGGACCCCGCCGCCCTCGGCCCCCGGGATGCCCGGCCAGCCCCGGCCCGTTCCGCCGGCTGGCACTCACCTGCTCCCGGGGCAGGACTCTACCGGCGCGCCCTCCGGCGTCTTCCCGCACCGCGCGCCGCCATCGGCTGCCGTGCCGCTCGGGCGCGCCCCAGCCAGCCAGTCGGCCGGCCGGCCGGCCGGCCCCTCCCCGGGCGTCCTGCTTCAGGTGATCCGACTGGCTGGGGCTGGGGCTGGGCCAGGCGGCGGCAAGCCCCTTCCTCCTCCTCCTCCTCCTCCTCCGCGCCGGCGGCGGGCCGAGAACGGGCGAGCCGCCGCGCCCGCTTCTTCCAGCAAAGAGGGAGGAGGGAGCTGGCCCTGCGCTCCCCCTTTTATCTTCAGGCCGGGGCGTAGCGGGCAGGGGAAAGAGAAAGAGGACCCCGAAGCGTGTGCAGAGCGCGCCTCTCTGCCCTTCGCTCGGCGGTGCCATAGCACTCCCTCAAGGGCAGCGACCCGCTTGCGTTTTCCTCTCCCCTCCCCCGCCCCAGGGTAGAGTTTAGCTTATTTACCCAAAACGTATCCAAAGCATTGGCTTTTTGAAATTACTAATCAGGTATGTATAGACAGAGAGAGAGGCAGCAGTCTGTAAAATTGAGTTACACGTCGCTCGTCATAAAGTCACCCAGATGCCCACGGCCGGTTCTCCCTGGGTGGCTTCTTTTCTTTTTTTTCCTTGGCGTGCCCCCTTGAGGACTAGTTTCATGATAGCCATGAATAGATAGCTGCAAGTGGCCAGATGGAAACGTCTGAGCTCGCTTTATCATCAGAATTGAGGCAAGTTTCACCTGTTTCTAGGGCTCTGGGGATCACTTTTAATACTTTAAACCAGTGTTTCTCAACCTTGGCCACTGGAAGATGTGTGGACTTCAACTCCCAGAATTCCCCATGCTGGCTGGGGAATTCTGGGAATTGAAGTCCACACATCTTCCAGTGGCCAAGGTTGAGAAACGCTGCAGTAAATAATTTTTTTTTTTTAAATATCACTCTGCTGTATGGTCAAAATCTTTGTGGCAGATTAACTGTGGTTGCAACACCTCTGGAAAGTACGTTGGGGAGCTGTGCCAAAGTCATTCCTTTACTGGATAGCCCAAGGCATATTTCTCCACCTTTGTGGCTGAATCATGTGGGGATAAGAAAACCATCCTGGGTTATTGCTATAGATTGCTGAGTCACCTTCAACCATGGCATTTGATTTTTGGCAACACCTCTGCTGCCTTCTTTTTATAAGGTTTGGTAACTGGATGGAATAATACTGTTTATTTGGCCAATGGCCATCAACATTTAAAAAAACCCCACAAAAGTAAAATCAGGTAGATGAGATAAAATACTGTACTAGCATAACAAAGATAAAATAACCAGTGAAAGTGTAACAGACACTACTATAATGGTGTGTTAATTATCTGTGGAAGAGTAAATCTAAAATATTACAATCTATGAAATAAAAATATATATCACCTAAAACAAATTAGCTAACATGTATTAAACCTCAAGTGATGAATAAAACAGAAGTGGTTCTTTCTGTGATCAGTTATGCCTTATTTTCATTGTGGCAGCACAGAATTTGGCTACTGCACAGGTGATAAAGGGTTTGGTAACAGTGCAAAACAAACTGTTGTGTTGGTTAGGACTTTGATTTTTTGGGGGGATATTCTGGTTTTGTATTGTACTGATATTATGATGGTTGGTGGCACAGTCAGCCAGATGTTTAGACTGGATTTGGCATTTTTATCCACCTATCGAGTCCTTCCCAAGGACCTGGGATAGACAGATGTTGTTTGATGGTGTTAAAGGATTTGTTGCAGGATAAAAGCTGTTCCAAGTCAAGCTGCCTTTTGCAATGGACTGATGGTGATTTTGGCAATGCCAAGATGGTCTTCAAGTGATGCTCCAGATGTTTTGGGATTGCACCCAAGGCGCCCATGATTGGTACTATCTTTGCTTTCTTTTGCCATAGTCGTTCTACTTCTATTTGCAGGTCATTATATTTTGTGATCATTATTATTATTGTTGTTGTTGTTATATTTATATCCTGCTTCTATGTAGTACAACTCAAGGCAGCATGCATGTTTCTTCTTGTGTAGCTCAGGGTTGAACTGTGGAGTCTCTGGGGTTCTCTGAGCTTGGTTCTTATCTTGCAAACATTTCATTACCCAGCTAGGTAACATCTTCAGTGCTAAAATGGGATGGGGTTTGCTCTCTATTTATGTGCTGTGGCCTGCCTGGCCAGTGCTGGTAAGGGTGGGGGTTCTGTTTTGCTCCTCTGGTAGTCCTTTGATTGGCATGTGCTCGCTGCTTGATTGTGTGTCTGGTGGTAACCTTTGCTTATCTGGGTGATGATTGCTGGTGATGATTGCTGATGATTGATTGCTGGTGAGGCAATCTTCTGTTCTTTTGTCTCTTTTGAATAGTATGTAGATGCTGTTAATCTCTATGTGTCTGTTAATTGCTGCCTTGTCTGAATACCAGGCTTCCAAGAATTCTCTTGCATATTTGGATTTAGCTTGGTCTAAAATGCTGACAGTTTCCTAGTGAAAACTGTGGTCGAGTCTGTCCATGTGTTGTGAGATTAAGGAATTTTTCATCATGTCTTCTGACCGCTAGTCAGGACTCCACATGTTTCTTCTTCCCATTTTCCCCACAACCACCACCCTGTGAAGTGAGTAGGGCTGAGAGTGACTGGCCCCAAGTCACACAGGTGGCTTTTGTACCTAAGGGACGATCCAAACTTGTGGTCTCCTGCTTTCTAATGCAGCACCTTCCCCACTACACCAAACTGGTTCTCAGAGTGTATCTCAGTCTGGGCGGAGTGCTTGCATCAGCAGAGACCATGTCACTCCAGTGAAATAAGGCAGGCAGGCCCACTTGCACCATTGTAGATCATCCAAAATGACAGGGAGAACCTGGCATGCCTACATCTCATTTCCCGCCACCCTGGAAAAAAGTCAGATGCATGAAGCCAGCCCACGTTAGGCTGTTGCTGGCACAGAATCCCTGGTCCATGTGATCTTTGAGTGGGTTTTGCTAGTTCTTTTTTAAAAAAAGTGTTTGGAAGTCCTTGTTTTCAAACACAGAAGTACTGCTTTGGTACAACCTCCTTTTTAAATAACTGGGAGTTTTTAAAGAATCCAAAACGATCTTATCAAAATCAAAGAGACTTTCTAGCTCTTTGGTCCTTCTCCAAGGCATCTCTTCTAGTCCCAGCATTGACATTAACTGTAATTAATTGAAATGCTTGTCATTGCTGCTTTCTAACATCAAGAGGTGAGATTGATGAGCTCCCTACCTGTGGCCCACAACCTCCTGGAAGACGCTCCAAGCTGATGTGGGTGGAAGGGTCAACCCAGAAGAATGGTGCAACCGTGACATCTGATCTGGCGTAGACCTGATGAAACAAATCTATTTTGTGATGCAATCTTGTGGGCCCTTTCTGGAAAGCAGGGCCTGCAGGTAGAAGTGTGTTGTTGTTCTGTAGGGCAGGGGGCTGGAGTTTCCCTTCATTTCAGGTCCTCACAGTCATAAAGGGGGCCAGTCCAAGGGTGGGTTAAGAAGTGAAATGGGAATCTTAAAGCATCTACAGTGCTTAAGGCCCCCATCTTGCTTCTGAACCCCCAGGCCCCCATGAAATGCAGAGAAGTCAGAAATTTCTGCCATCTGAGTCATCAGCTCATTAATAACAAGAATGTCTTGTGCTGCATCTGATTGCCCTCATTTGTGGTCCTCCTCTTTCTCAGCTCTCCAGATACCCTTTCCTCCCCATTATAAAGCAGGTGAGCTTAAAAGTCCTTCCTCATACTATGGGTTGTACTCTGAGGAGCCCTGATCCACAAAGAGGCATGTGATAATAAATGAGTCTTGAAGGTGCCATATGGTTCTTGACATCGGAGGTGGAGAGCTGGGTTGGTCCTGTTTCCGCTGGTGGAGCCCAACATACCTGCCCAAGGCTAGCACAGCTCCCCTTCTTCCAGAGAAGAGTTAGGCACTTTTCTGCAGTAGCTTCTGATGCAAGACTCCCAACCGTTTGCGGCAGAGGAGATAAAAGTCACTTCCCCATTTCCCAGGTAGACTTGCAGGGAGATAAATCATCTGCTTTGTCCGATGAACAGGTGGAGGAAACTGTTCCCGGTGCTTCCCACATTCAGGTGTGGCTGGATGCAAATTGCAGGGTAGCCTTGGAGGCCACGATGTCCACGTAGCATATTTTGCAGAGGACAGACCTGATTTTAAAGGGCCTTCAGAGGACAGCCCACAGCTGGAAGGCAGCTGCTGTTTGGTGAGTTACCCCCTCCAGCCCCTAAGAAGAACTGCAAGGACTTGTCTGTTTGGTAGTGCCTGGACCGTGGTCCAAACAAGAATATGGGCCCAATATCACAGAATGACTTCACATAACTAAACATAAGCCATAGTTGCCTTACCTAGGATTGATTGGATAAACACTACATCAGACTCAGATAAAACTCATTCAGGCTTAATACAATCTTCTCCAATTTGGGTGGCCCCAACATAGGTGTCTGGCACAGGCTATGATGAGGTCACATGCATCATGTCCTTCATGCAACTGATGTCATTTGTGTCGTTTTTATGGGATGATGTCATCACACCATTGATGCCACTTTCCGTGGGGAGGCCTTGACCTCCCGATAGGGATTTCAGCAAAGGATGTGCTGGCTAGGAATTCTGGGAATTGAAACCAATACATTGGAAAGGTATTGGTTTCAATTCCCAGTTGTGGGAGGCGGGCTTAAGAGGATGTAGGAACCAGCTCGCAATCTCCTTATTGCGTTGTGGGGGACCTCCTGTTTTTCTGTTTAGATGATGTTCACTATTTGCAAAGATATGTATTATCAACCCATGTGATAACTGGAGCAGCTGTATGGTCATCTACTGGACTCTGATGCGGACTGCATGTTCACTGGCATGAGCTACCTGTAGTGAGGATCCATGTTCTTCCTGGTGGCCTTTCAACTATCGCTTCTCTTTCAAACTGATCTTGATGTTGCTGAAAAATCCTTGGCAGTCTAACAAAAGGGACCCTTCCCACTCCCCCCATGGCTAAAATATCAGAATTGGATTTTTCTAAAGCAACCTTTAAAATGCATTTACAAACACACATAGTGACGATTCTTCTCAGAAACTAAGTTTAACATGGTAGGAGGAACTAGGTTAGTCTATTTATCCAAAAATCAGAAGGGCTCTGCTAGCACCTTTTCAGATGAACAAACTTTATTAAAAGGCATGAGCTTTCCTTCTGATTTTTAACACGGGCTCTTGTTTTGAAGAAAGGAAAGGCTGTAGGGCACACAATATTAGTTTCTTTGCCTTCTGACTCCCTCCCACACAAGCTGAGTCCAGCACGAGCAATTCTCCTGGCTCTGCTAGCTGCCCCCCAAAAGGGACCACTTTCTGCATTTAGATGAATGGGTCAATTGATCGAGCTTCTCCTGGGCCTAAAGCTGAAGCTGGAAGGATTATGTGGCCAAATTCACTTTTCATGTATTGCTGAACTCGCGTCCCTTCCTGCAGATGTAAAACAAGCATGTTTGCACACAAGCTATTTTTACTCTCTGCGTAGGGAGCTCTTTTTCCATAGAGGGATGCGTTCCACATACTGGACAATCTTTCTTCCCCTCCTCCACCAAAATAGTCCAGTCCAGCAAAAGTTTATTAGTTGATTTTGTTGAACATTTATAAAAAAGGAGGGGGGGATTGTCTCATTTCAGTTTAGTTTCTCACTTTTCTCTTCTTCAATGGAAATGAAAGATCTCCCATAAGTCGAGCTCAAAATCCTGTTATGGTCATGTCCATGGAGTTTTCTGGATAAAATAGAGAAGTGGTTTCCTGTTGTTGCCTTCCTGGTCCCCCCCCCCCCCCCCCAAATTTCCAAGTCTAGACTAGTCTACTTTCCTGGTAGTCCAGTGTTTTTCAACCTTGGCGACTTTAAGGTGTGGACTTCAACTCCCAGAATTCCAGCTGGCTGGGGAATTCTGGGAGTTGAAGTCCACACAACTTAAAGTTGCCACGGTTGAAAAACACAGTGGTAGTCTCACATCCAAATTAGCCTTGACGGCAGTGGGGCTCCTTCTGAAAGCTACGTGCTGGGAGACTAGTGGGCTTCCTTGGGCAGTTGATTGGTCACTGTGAGAATGGACTGCTGGGCCAGATGGGCCAGGGGTCCGATCCAGCAGGGCACTGCTTAGGTTCTTAAACAGTAGTCTGATCTGACCCTTGTTTTGCTTTGTTTTCCAGTTCAGTCAAGGTGCTCTTACCTGAGCTGAGCATTTTCTGTTCCCAGCTGCCACAAAGTATAAGCAACTCCTCAAAGTCAGAAGTACTCGGTATGCGTACTCTGCAACATGTGATTTTTGTCTTGCCTTGAGAGAGGGTGAGATGTATACAAATGTGCAGGTATGTGAGTCACCTTGATCACTGTAAGGTTGCTGTCGGCCCCTCTAGGTAGACCAGACCATGAAATCAACTCCATAGGATGTCTAAAGCTATGTTTATTGAGATTGGCTATAACAGAATCTTGCAAGTCTGACTGTGCTGTACCCCCTTCCTCCTCCAGTGAATTAGGGAGGGGTCTGAGCCACTTCTGAACGTTATCTGGATGTCCTGGACTTATTAGGCAACAGCACCTGCATATCTCCGCCAAGGTCATCTTCCTTACCCTCTACAGCTCCCAAAATGCCAGTTTAGGGAGCAAATAGTTTCAATCTCAACGAGGCTGAAATTGCCAAATGCTATCCTTGTTTTATTCACAGTGGTTTATTTGGAATAGACACATCCCAAATGCTGTCTTATCCCATTGCAAGCATGTTGCACAGAAACTATTTCTATTGGAGAATACTTAACAAATATTGAAACCACCATGAGGTTTGATCATGGGATGCAAGTCCAAAGTTTACGTGGAGGTGTGCAGAGACATTCATTTCAGTTCCTCATTCAGGTAGCCTGTGCAGCTCCATTTCAGAAAAGAAACTTCCACCTTGTTTAATTTCACAAACATGAATACAGCCTTTTTTTTAGCCGCAGAAGAGGCTTAGCAGTTTGCTGGCAAGATAACAGTGTAATACCCTGTAAGTGCAACAAGAGCTATGCGTGAGCAAACAGTATTTACAGTTCTGGGAGAAAGAACTTTACTGTTACAAGAGGAGCCGAAGTTTGTAAGATTTATATAGGGCAGAGCAGGCCTAAATCAGCCCTGATTGTTTAATGATTCACATGGCTGCCCCTGGTTATTCCTTTAATTGAATTGCACTAACGGGGAAAACAATTACCTTTCCACAATGGTAGACTCCACATCTGGATGATCTGGTCATTTGTTCACTCAGATTCTCTTTATATATTCTCATGGAGCACTAACGACATACAGTGGCAAAGATATACAACATTTACAAAAAAAACCCAAAAGCTTTTTTCAGAGATTGTACATCTTCCTACTGCAGCTGTTAAAAGACAGGATTTTTGACTGGATCCCTTCCTTCTATGTACCTTGAAACTTGCAAAATACTGAACTGATTACACAACACCACCTTCATTAGCACGGATAATTCTGTTTCCTGATCAGTGCAAATGGGAAAAAAGGTTGCATGGGTTGTTGAAAGGTTATATTGATCACACCACCTGACTAGAAATACGTATTGCGAGCCATGAAACATGCTGAGCCCTTCCAAAGTATGTGGAGGGCAGAGAGAGAGTATACAAAAACGGTATCAAATCAGACTCAAGGCCAATGTTCTGTTTTCAAAATGACCCATCAGGTGCCTATGAGATTCCAACAGCAAGACAAGTCACAACAGAGCCGTCTCAAGTTCCTTCGGTGCTGTGGGTGAAAAACAATAAAATCTGCCACTATACCAACTAACGTGGGCAAAATAAAAACTGCAGCAGGACCAGTCTGCTCTTCCTAAGAATGTTTTTTTGAGCAGTCAAGCCTTTTCTTATAAGCCAGCGAGATACCTAAATTACATAACCATCCCCAAACTTCGGAGGGCATTAACTCTAGCACGCCGTTATGCTCTTCCTACAGCAGTTTTGGGGGGCCGATACAAAGAAGTCCCATACGAGCTGAGATTGTGCCCTTGTGGACAAGGGGCTATTGAAACTACAGTACGTGTCCTGCTATACTGTATTTTCTATAAGGATTCACGAACCCATTTAATAACTCTTCATTTGGTAAAATATCCTGGAAATTCTGATCTTTTTTATGTGCGGTTGTTGCTATCTGATCAGAATGATATAGTTTCCTTGAACGTAGCTAAATTTTGTTACACTGTTTGTGAAATCAGGCAGACGTTGACTGCCCATTGATGATCCCACCAATCTGCAAAGGTATTACGTTTAGTTTTATTTTATTTTAATGTATTTTAATTCACTTTAATGATTTTTTTTAGCGTACTTTTGTTTGTGGTTCTGGTCTGTGACCGTAATAAAGATGATTCTGATTGTGATTCTGAAAAACTGCAGCCAGACTTAAACTGAATGTCACACTTGGGTGTTGCCACAAAGATTTTCTCTGCTTACTTTCTGTTTTGCTGCCCTCAATACTGTAGTGTTGAAAGTTCTCTGTCTAAGAGGAGCCTCAATTGTTTTACAGAGAAAACAACACAATTCAAGGACATATTCTATTTCCTACAGAAAAATTCCACTGATCACCATCAGTAGGGATAAGCAAATGTTTCCCCTTTCCCTCTCTTTCAGAGCTCCTTCTCCTCTCTCTCTGAAGCAGCAGGAAAGTAGCAAACTACTCCTACCAGAGATCTAATGTGATCTATTACAGAAGGCATTTGAAAACAGGTAGAGGATCACATGGCCCCAAATCGATCATACACTGCCAAGGTGTATCGTATCTGTTTTCCTGCTGGGTGAATCAAAGAGCACAGCATTTTCCATGTTCTTCAGCTGGGACTCCCTACTAGCATTAATCAGTTTGAGAAGGTAGGAGGTAATAAAAGGCCACATTCTACAGCAGCGTGCTAGCAAACCCCATAACTATGAGCTTCTCACTGCACTGCTCCACAGTCCATCAGCAACAAGAGAGCCAAGTTCACAACTTCACAAATGCAGAGGGCCAATGAGATTCCTTGAGATCAGCTAATGGAATCTAACTTTATCTGCCCAAATGGGGCTCAGTATTCCACAATATCCCACCACAGCAGAGACAAAGCAGGATGCTATTTTACTGTCAATAATCAATACTTCTCTATATGTAGATACAAAACATGAAATCATGTTTTGATTTCATGTTACTAGAATGAAGTCATACTGTGGGAAACTTCAGCCGTGTTTTTCATACATAAATACGCTGGCTTTTGTTCTTAAAATAACAGGTCAAAGCTAAGCTTTATTCTGGCAGTTGCCTTTAGTCTTCTCCTTCTAAATTAATCACGTTTGCATCAAAAGAGCTTACGGTTGCATAAGTTGTCCCATGATCCTACAGATTCTTGAAGATTAGACTGAGAATCTAACTGCTTCAAGGCCATCCAGTAAAATTTAGTGATAAAGGAGTTCTGAAATGATCAAAGACACTCTTCATCTACTACCAATGCAAAGTTCTGCTTAAAATTAAATAAGACTATCCTGAATCACTGTAAACAGATAGCCATTGTTTGTGGTTTGATCACTTTCCCCTATGATAAAAGTGCAGAGGATTCAAAGGGATTTTTTTTCTGGGAATCGGGCCATGGAGAGGTTAAAACATGAGCAGCAGAACTAGGGCTACTAGCTCTGGGATGCAAAAATCGAGCAAGCACTAGGGGGCAGCAAAGAGATCCAGAAAATGGTATGTGCTGCCATCTGGTGGTCATCTGCATTTCTGCTGCTCAGATCTAGCAGTCTTAAGGAAAATAGTACAACCATCTCCAACTCTAGGATGTGTCAAGAGACAGGGGGAAGGTGGAAAAATGGACTCTCTGCTCTGAATTCAACCTGATTCACAAAGAATTTGGAATAACTGATGATTATACAGATAAAGTAGAACCCAACACTTCCTGTATCTGTTTTTCCATTTATTTCAGCCATAAAAAGGTATTCACTTTCAGACATGTAATATTACAGAAATAATTGAATAAAGGTGCTATTTTGCAGAAAGACATTGAGAAGAGAAAGGCAGGCATAAGGAACAATTCACACAACTGGTCTAACCTTATTTCTCAAGTCTCTGCAGCTGAATGGTCAGCCTTCCTCCTGCACAGCAGAATGCAGATTATCTTGGTGCACCTCTTCTTTCCTTCCTGAGAAATAATGAAGCTAGATGGTTGATGCCAGGGAGGAAAATAAACCAGGCAATAAACAAGCAATTCAACCAGAAGCTCACTGGGAAATGTTGACTTGCATTCTCTATAAGACAACAGGCTGATTCACATATTGCATAAGACATAATGCAGCTGGTTTGTTTTTGGCTTAGCTTTATCAATAAACCAGGTTACTATGGCTTGTAGAACAAACCATGGCTAAAAATCTTGGCACAGCATGTGTGACCTGAGCCCAGAAATGATAAATTGGGGTTTTCTCACAAATGGAAAACAGTTAAAGTATCGGAAAAATGAAGAGTGGGAGGGCTATACTTGCTTGGCCAACCAGAATATTCTGTAAAACAGGCGAAGAAGAGCAAGCTGCGTAAGTGGTACACAGGACTGTGGAAGAAGACACTCCCTGCTTTGGAAATATCTGGTGTTAGACATAACCACAGCAGGTGTTAAAATACAGATTAAGAAAATGTGCCTGAAGGTAATGAATCCATTCTCCACTGTATCCTTGTAGGTATTTCAATTGTTTAATTTCCCTAGTTGCAGGGGGCAGAAAAGAACTATTACAACTCCCAATTTGTTTTGTTTTGCTTTACATCAACTCATAAGAATACCTTGACATTCAACACACACAACTATGGCACCTATAAGGGGGGAAAAAAACCTCAGAAACCACAAAACAAACCTGCTTGAATATTTGATTCTATCACCCCAAAACAGTTTGAGATTCTCCTACTGATAACAATGTACATTGTACATTACATTTATATTTTGTCACTATTACTTAGAACATCAAGTGAATCAGATTCATGTTATACATCAGCACACAAAAATATGCATGAGAGACTCACATACAAAACCATGTGATAGCCCATAGAGAGATGGCAGCAGCCAAGTTCCTTTCGGCCTTACAAACACCAAGTGGATGGTAACACAGATTCCAGAAATGGCACTCTCCTAGGATTGGCAGCCTAGTGGGTTTGCTACATCTTGGAAGTTGACCTTAAAAATTAAAGTGCTCTTCAAAATGTCTTCTTGATGCGAGATGACTGCAAGAGGAGTCTGTTGCTGCTATGCGGGATGCAGCAATGCAAATATGAGTAATCATCCACTGCCATGATTAATAGCCTCAAATCAGTAGTGCATCCCACCTCCTACTTCTAGCATACATTCAAGAGTTTTTGTTTCGCTTATTAAGGTGGGCGGTGGGTCTGGGCGCCTAGTCTGCACTATCTTCTGCTTGGGGTTCTTCACTTCATCTTCCTCTTCGGTTTCGCTTTCACACACATGGACCACAACACTCGGAGTGGATTCGGTTCCAGCATGGAGCTCATACTTTTCGCCTAGAGAGTACGACAGGCATGGTAAATGGTCCTTTATACCGTGTGTAAAGCAAGAGTCTTCTCTTTTTACCAAAGTTGGCAATTTCAAATAATTCTACTGTACCTTCATCCTAACAGATGGTCAGATACCATACCATAGTTAGGATACAATGAAAATATTACCCCTCAACACTCAAATTCTATACAGTTAGAAGGAAACAAGACTGTACAATTATAAACATTAAAATAAATTGAAAACATTCAGGAAAAAAGCCTTAAGCAATGAGTATCAGAAGGATCGAAGCATTCGTGTGAAATGATGGTCCTCTCCTTTCTATATACATACGGCTGAATTGACATGACATGCTTTATTTGGACATTAAGATAACATGTTTGGTTAGTTTTAATCCTGGTTGGTCTCTTTGTGGTTTAGTCTGTTGTAAACCCAAGTCATTCAAATAATTTATGGTTGAATCCAAATGAGTTACTTCAGTTACCATGTTTAGTGTGTTGTAATGTAATCATACAGTAACCATAATGTACTGCATCCAGTAATAATATTTAGAAATAGGTCTAATTTAAAATGTCAACTTATACACAGGATGAAATTTGGGTTTCTCATATGCACAGAGCCTATACTTCAATGCTATATGATTTCTAAATTGAAACAGAATGAATAGAATTTATTTTAGTTCATGTTATTCTGTGATTTACACTCAGCTGACCATGGTTCCTGATATTTATAGTTTGTTCAGAGCTTAACAGATAATTTTAAAAACCTGAAAGTTGCTATGTTCAGTTATTCACAATCAATTAATGATATACTGGAAATGACATTTTTAAATTCCTAATTTAATCATTTGTATTTTATTTTTTCATACCTTTCTTTATTTACTTTGCCTGTTTATACACATTTTTTGAAATGCTTAATAAAAATACATTAGTTTCTGAATATTTTGATCCTGAACTGCTAATGCCTTTAAAATGAGCCCTTGAATTGGCGTGAAAACAGGGAGGCAATATAATCCTTTGAGAAGTGATATAATACGGTTCAATCTAGGGCAGTGTGGAGGAACATATGGCCCAGATGATGATGAGCTACAACTTTCAGTCTCTCTCACCGTTAGCCATGCTGTCTGGGGCTGCTGGAAGATAAAAGCAGTATCTTTCCCAAGCCTGAATTAGGTAAGGTAGCCAGAATTTTTCCTGCCAAATCCTTACCTAATTGGAGATTCCAAGAAGTCTTCCAAGGAGTCAGTGAGGTAGAACAGATTGAAGACTAATTTCCTGGACTTGAGAATAATTTACCCAAAGTATTAATTTCAGATTACTGGCTCTCATCCAGCCCATTACCATACCCAAAGTACAGTGAAGAAACCTAGCTTGATTCATCAGGGAACTGGGGTGGATGGATCAAATATGTCCTTCCTCAGCCATGGAAACGCCAAGATTAACAGGGAGTGATTTGTCCATGACAAAGGACTCAAATTCCAAATCACGTCACTATTCCAACATGACAAAAACCAGATCTAATGGGTGACTCCCCCCCCCACTGTAAATTGTACCCTCAATAATCTGGGCCAGGTCCATGGTTGCCATAGTGACCATAAATTCCCAAACTGCCTCTGATTCTATGCCCAAGGAAGGCAGGGTCCTCCAGAACTATAAGCCTGGGGATGTCCATTGCCAATCCAGTCAGAGCACTGAGCAGCACAGGTAGAGAGGCTATTATGCAGCAGGGAGGCCGGTACAGGGACAACAGTCCCATTTGATCCCTAATGCCCAACTTCACAAATAGGGTCTTACATCCAGTAATCTGTGGAGCAACATCCCTGCTAGCCACCAGAATCTCACAGATAACTATAGCCACTCCATCACCCTTGCCCTGGCGCTGTGACTGGTGCCATAGTCAAAACCTGGGTGGGCACATCATTCCAAGCTCTTGAATGATCATACCTACTGTTTATAGATTGAGAATCTCTGGTGCCCTCCAGAGATTAGACATCAATGCTCCATGTCTGTGCTGTGGGAGCTCAAATCCAATAATTTCAAGGGCACCAGGTTGGGAAGGATAATATAGATGTACAGATAGAATTTTATAGGACCTCACAGAACAGATGTCATGTAGTTGAAGAGAAAGCCTCCAATATAGTGTTTTGAAACAGACTCTGATAACATTAGATATTGATGTTAACCAAGACATCATACTTGGCATCTGTTTGACCATTTGCTATGGTCTATCATGAAAGCCCGCTTTTATTACTTTTTATTAACCTAAGAACTTAAAGAGTTCTGAAGCTGGAAGAGACCAAGAGTCTACCTAGACCAGCAAACTATGTTCCAGATTGGCCAATTCATGGATCTCACAAACATGAAAAGATTAACTGGCTTCTTCTACTGTCATTTTAAAGGATATTTCAAGTCTGCTACTAGTGATTCAGATGGTAATAAACATCCATCAAGACTCGTAGTCATTGATAGCCTGATTCTTCCACTATTTATTTATTTATTTATTTATTTATTTATTTATTTATTTATTTATTGGATTTTTCTCCCGCCCATCTCCCCTACAATAGGGGAGACATAAGGGAATATGTCTGGTTCCCTTATAAAACTATCTAAACTGGTCACCGTCATCATCTTTGACAGGGGTGAATTCCTCAGTACGATGCACTGTATAAAGACAGAAGTATCAGTACAGAAAATAGAAAGAAAATAAAGCATTCCTACCAGGCCCCAATTTTGAAACAGCACAAAGCAAGTCATAGTTTATCATAGGAGTAGCATCTTCACTCTGTTTCCATCCTACTGGTGGTGATGCAGGTGGCGATATCAGAAATTGTTTGACAGGCTGGGGGGGCAAAAGGTAAGATTTGTCTCCCACTTCACTGGGCACCTGAACCTGAAAGAACAAATGTTGTCAGAACAGTAAGACCCATAACTTGTCAGATTTTTTTTTTAAAGTCTTTCTAGTCCTACTTTCCCCCTTTAATATTTCCAGCAGATTAGGATGTTAGGAGTTGTTGCATATCACATCTAGAGGACACAACACTGGGAAAGGTATAAAGATTATTTGGGATTGTTTTTTCACTGGTTGGACAAGACACTGGATACCGAATGCACCGTTAATTCTCTTCTAGCTACTTGAGTTAAACATTTACCAGGCTAGTTAGTAAAGAACACACTGCTTGAGCCAAATTAAGGCCCATTTAAGTCCCCATCCATTTTAGGTATCCACTTATTCAGTACAGGATTCTGGCAGGAAAGGTCACTCCTGCTTTACTTTACAGCTGCACAACCTGCTGCAGACTCCCTGCTGAATCGGTGGCTAAGCTAAGATTTTATCTCCAGCTAAATCCAAGTGCATGGATGAAGTAAACTTTTTGGTAACCCTCCAATGTTTTTCATTGTCCATATAGCCATGTAGATAGACCTACAGTTTATGGCTAATGGTGCTGAATTCTAAGCAGACTGGAATGAATCAACAAGAAGGTGGGAAGCTTCTGTCGTAGGGTTCCATACACTGCAGAGTTCCTTGCCTATTTGTATGACTACCTGAAGGGAAATAAAATTGTTAAGGGAGACATTCTACATAACTGATGCAGGACACAGAAATAATATCCTGTAAAAAAATAGCATTTTTAAAATGCAGCATTCTTTGCCAAGCCCAGAACACTGTGGGTGTTTTGTATGTGTGCTTGTAGTACGGAGCGCAGACAGACCTGATTCTCTGAACACTAAGATACAGCACATCTGAAAGAAACAGAATGGTCTGCATGCCGATGACTTTCTAGACAGGAACTTTTCTATCCTTTTTGTTTGTCAGCTCTCCTGATTCGAGTTATTTGTGTAGGATGCATTTAACTTCTCCAAGTCCATTTTTGTGGTGAAGGGACCACAAGTACTCTCTGAAAGCAGCCTATTTCGCCCCAGGAGCATCACAAAGTAAGCAGGCTTTGCCAGCAAGGACTTCAAACGTGCTTTAAAAGGCAAGATAATCATACCATAACTCAGTGTTTCTCAACCTTGGCAACTTTTAAGATGAGTGGACTTCCACTCCCAGAATTCCCCAGCCAGCCAAGCTGGCTGGGGAATTCTGGGAGTGGAAGTCCACTCATCTTAAAAGTTGCCAAGGTTGAGAAACACTGCCATAACTGACTAACATAAACCTCATACAAATTGCTGTACTTTTAGATTATATGGAGCAGAAGCAAGAGACCCTGGGGACTGTTTCTGTTTTTAACAGAAAGGGGGGATCCAAATACGAAACATATATACCTGGGCAAAATATAGCTTCAGTTTTTTCCCATTGAAGTCTGTCTCATGGAGTTCTATCCGTGCTCTTGCTGCTGCTTCTGGATTGCTAAAGTTTATCCTTACTCTTCGGAAGCTTTTAAATAACTGGAATGTAACATGAGCATCATAGATTGTGAAAAGCGCTTCAAATCTTTCCTAAGGATAGAAAAAAATGCACATAATTAAGGTACCTCAAAGCTTACTTCAATAAACAACTCATCTAGAATGTTTCTTAGCTGGGTTTTCTTTTTTGCTGATACTTTCTTTTGGTTTTGTTTTGGTAATATCTACAGAAAAACACAGAATCATGTAATTATTGGTTTCCTTGCATTCAAAGAGCAATAATCTGTATTTAAAAGAGCATATAATGCCATCTAGTTCATAGTGCCATCTAGTGGTTGCTGTTATTATTATTATTGTTGTTGTTATTATTATTGTTGTTTTTTTTAGAGTAAAATCTATACAGTCATCGAATATGTGCCATCAAGTCGGTATTGACTCCTAGCGACCACACAGATAGATCTTCTCCAGGATGATCTCTCAGCCTGGCCTTCAGGTCTACCAATGGTGCACCTACTGCCACTGTAATCTGTGACTAGCACAATGTTCAAATACGGTATATTAGAGTCAGTTCGCTTTTCTTTAAAAAACCAACTGTTGTAACAATTTACACTTCAAAAGCCTTTTGATTCTGTATAGATTTAATATGGTTATAGACGAGTTATGCAGAGGAGAAATTTTATCTGAGAATGCTTTACAGCAGGGTTCCTCAACCTTGGCAACTTTAAGATGGGTAGACTTCAACTCCCAGAATTCCCCAGCCAGCAAGGCTGGCTGGGGAATTCTGGGAGTTGAAGTCCACCCGTCTTAAAGTTGCCAAGGTTGAGGAACCCTGCTTTACAGTGTTGTCACACTGATAGGAATCCCATGAGACAAAGTGCTGGAGTCAAGATATTGTATATTTCAAATGTAATCCAGTGATATTAGTGCAACGGGCATTTGAACCCAAGTTTCAAATCTACAAAGCTAACAGTTAATTGGACCAGACTGAATGTATAAAATGAATGCCCCCTATGTCTTCTGCTTCAAGGGCAAGTAGTCAGCTACTCTCACTGTTAACGGGTTTGTAAATGGCATTAAGCTCATTTGGTTCCCACATCTGTACATATTAATAGGTTAGATCCACACATTACACTAAGCCCGTGGTTCCCAAACTGTGTGCCATGGTGCCCCAGGCTGCCGCAGTTAACTCACAGGAGTGATGGAAAATAACACAGCAATACTTGGCATCTGTTGGACACTGCACATACATCTAGGAGCATCATGAAAAACATTATTGAGACACTAAGGGCACCATGAGCTGAGAAAGTTTGAGAACCTCTGCATTAAAATCCATAAATCACAGCGTACAATAGCTGAGTTCACATAATTTGCAACCTTGCCTACGGGTTACCATGATTTGTGAAGCCATTCAGTGACTGCCTTGATATAATGATTGCTTCTTGCCATCCCAATTTCTCTCTTCCAGTATTTAGAACTGATGATCCTTCACAGGCAGATAGGAATCACGGAGTATGCAGAATTCAGTTAAGAATTCCTCGTATGTATTACAGAGAAATATTTTTGTATGTCAGAAAAAAAGAAACTGCCTTCATCCTATGACTGTCCACATGTTCCCATATGCTGCTTCACCCAGATGATTGGCATTAATGTTGTTTTTCCCACAAACAGCCATTCTGCATTTTAGACTGATCTCTGACTAGCCAGGGCAGTCAGAATCTTACAGCACTTCCAATGTTGACCTGCTAAGCTAAGCATTCCTGTAACACCACAGGCAAGATTGCATTGACCATGAGAAAAATAACCCAGTACAGCATGTGTATAAAGGCACCGCCTTTATTAGGCCAAGGGAGGATTTACTGAAGAGCTTACAAATGTATATTCTCGATTTCCAATATAACTGTACATCTTACAAATGGAAAGTTTTGACTTACACATTTGAATTTTTTATTTCCAAAAACGAATGATTAAGAATTATTTTCTTTCCTTCTCTTTCTTGTCTTCTGAAACAATAAGCTCGCCAGTGAACTTGGCATAGTCAGCCTAAAACCAGTGTTGTCCAAACTTGGTCACTTTAAGATGAGTGGACTTCAACGCCCAGAATTCCCCAGCCAGCATGGCTGGCTGGGGAATTCTGGGCGTTGAAGTCCACTCATCTTAAAGTGGCCAAGTTTGGACAACACTGGCCTAAACCATCTCACAGGGGTGTTATGAGAATAAACTGGGAGAAGGGAGAAGAGACCCCCCCCCCAGGCTTTCCTTAGTTTTCAGCAAACGTTTGGGAGCTTCAATATTTAACGGGTTCTAATTTGCACGACTACAATCGGCTCTTGTGACCCATCTGATTCTGTATCCTGGTGCAGACATGGCTTAAACAGCCCTACATTTTTCCTTCCTCTTTTTTTCTTTGTGCTTTTAAAGTACCATGCCTCACGAAGACTTCTTGGATATTTAAAATGCTATTTTCACAAACTTACAGTTGGTCTAATAAAGGTATTGCCTTTGAATACCCACTAAAATTTTTGACTTTGACATTTAGGAAACCTTTGGAGTTTGGAGAGAGATTATGAAAAGTATTCAGTGCAACTTTTCTATAATAGTATAATCTGGATTGGAAATTAAGTAGTCAAGATACACAATAAAACACATATAGTATATGCAATACCTTTTTTAGGCTTCCCATAAACCTGGTGCCAGCAAAATATTTCTGAGCAATATTTCCTCATTAGGATTCTTTCAATGACCCTGAATGCAAGGCTGAATGTCAAAATGGTTGACAGAAAAGGGCTGGGGATACCAGGATTTAAGCTCCTATTCAGACAATAAGCTCATTATTGACCTTGGGACAGTCTCCCTCTCTCAGCCTAACCTACTCATAGGACTGTTATGAGAATAAACTAGGGGGAGGGAAGAGACCCATATATACTATACATCTAGTTCCATGTAATTTTCTTGGCAACAGTTCAGAAGTGATTTGCTGCTGCTTTTTTCCATGATGCTTTTCCAACTTCCCTGTGTATCATATAGTCTGGAATACAGTATCCTGGTTCCCATTCAAGTACTAACCAGGTCTGATCCTGCTTAGCTTCTTTTCCCCCTGAGAACAGCCAAGCACAGCTTCATGCTGCTACCTGCTACTATCAAATATGGTCAATATCTGCATAGCTACAACTTTTTGTTTACTAACATTCTGGGGGCCTCCCAAAGCAATGGCATTCATTCCCTGGCATTTTCATACATACAAACACTTACAGGCAATCCCCAAATCTTCTTAATTCCTAACCTCTCCTAGAGGCAGTGCACAAACTTTGTTGAACAGGACAAGGGCAGAGATTGCCAGAGCCCAGGGGCCAGCTCTACCAAGTCAGCGGCATATGCTGTGGAGAAACAAGGTCCGCTAGGCTGCCTTCTTAACCATGCAGTATAACCTACATTTAGGCAGAGATGATCAGCTTTGTTCTTCTACTCTTCTAATGTATTGTCTAAATGCTTAACATTTTCATCTCACTAAAATGTCACTCCTATTTGTGCAATCTGAAAGCAGGCTTCAGGTACTGCGTGCTTCAACAGTTTGTTCTGAAACTGCTGTAGAAGAATCTGGACTCGTTCAAATTGAGCTGAATTCAAGGAATTCAACAAGGCACCATCCCTTTCAGTTTGCTCACTGGTGACCTTGTATTTCCACTTCATGATGAATCACCAGCCCTGAATACATTTGTCTGGCTCATTTTTACTAGAGGTTTAGTTTTCATACATAGGGCTAAACATGAGGCTTCTAGATAAATGGGGGAGGGGGTGTCTGGCATGAACTAATCATTCTTCCATCAAGGTCAAGAGATGTAGATGGTTGTATCCATGCCCCTGTAGATGATGATGCCCCTGTAACATGATTAGTGACTGAACAAAATGTTTAACCTCATACTAATATCACACGTGCAGGTCATTTGAGATACCTGAAAATCTATCACCCTCTGCCCACAAAGCTTCATGAGAAAGGGAGACTGATTTTGGCCACAGAAATGATGCAGTGAGAAAACATTACATTTGCAATCTGACTCCTCTAACTAATTTTAGAAAATGCAGAATTAAATGCAACTTTCATACCATCTTCACTACCTGTATAATATTATCCACACTAGAAATGGGTACTAAACAGAAATACTGGACTATTCCACCTCTGCAGAAAAGATGCCTTGTAAAGCCAAGATTTGCTTCAAACACATCTCATCCAGATCCCACCCCACTGACAGAACCACCACATGTCAGTCTGTTACATTTCAGATTTCCCAGCCAGCCAGACCCTAGAATGTTGTTACATCAGCTATTACATAATTCCCCCCCTTCCATCGGAAAGCTGTTAAGCAAACTGCTTTAGAAAGTATACATGTATCTGATTTATGGTCACATGCTGTCAGTCCCTTTTCCAGAGCGCTGGACAAACGCTATGGCTTTCTCCCACTCTCTCCTTCATCTGTTTTGGAGGTCAGCAAGCTAAACAGCCACCTATTACACATGTCCTTGGTAGAATCACTGAGGCAAAGAAATTCTCATTTATGGATGCCCAGGGCTACGTGCAGCCAAAAATAAATGCCACCTTCTTCTTCCATTCACCCTCTTCCCTTTTGGCCTTAGTACAGAAGGACTCTCCCCTCCCAACTGCCAAGGTCAGGGGAGTGGGCCTATAAATTAAACGAGGTAAGGAGTGCTTGCAAAAAAAGAAAAAAGAAGTTGTGTAGCACTGCAGCACTGCATCATCTCTAGATAGGCTCACTCAAGATGACCTTGTGCAAACGAGGCACCATTTCATGAAGTCACCATGTGTTTTGGAACACTGGGGGAAGAATCTTGCAGAGGTAGTCAAGTGAATAAATCAGGATTTTGGGGACAACTATTAGGCCATTACTGAGACGAGATAAAAAGGACTGCAAGGAACCAGATCAGGATAATCATAGCAAGCTATTTTGCAGTGAAACGTTCCCAGCACGGGTCCTTACTTCTTTGCTCCATGCGCTGAACCAGAAACAACAACTGTACAAGGGTTGAAAGAGAAAAGTGCTGTGCAGGATGCAAATCAAAATGAGATAAGTATTCTTAAGATGGGAGGGGGGGGTCACACCAGGTATGTGTAAATAATATTATAGTAAGGCACAAACTGAAAAAAATGGCTATTTTATTTTTAAAAATCCAATTAACAAAAAGCACCAGTCAGATGAGAGATTATTTTATATATCTTGTCCTCAACCTTATACATTAAGCAGATCAGAGGCCGCTGACCCCAGAATAATCTGATACGATGTAAACAAGAGTGGTTTCAAATGGTGGAAGATCGAATTCTATTTCTGCACTGACTATATACAAAAAGCCAAAAAGTAAATATATGCAACAAGCAGACAACAATACATCATATAAATCATATAAGGAAAGATCAAATAATACCAATGACCAGTATTTGAAGAATGCAATACTGTATGTGCTCAAGAGAAACTTGACATTTCTCAAAGTTATTTCATCATTTTGAACAGATATAGGATAATTACATAAGATGTACTAGATGGGGATGTTTTGCTAAAGAAGGAAATACTGGATTTCACTTGATCCAATGATGAAAGAATAATTTAGTAGCTGGTTCCCTTCCCATCCCCGGACAGTGATTATTGCACAGTCCAACTTCAATAGGTCTGGGGGACTTTGGGCCAGTCCCAACATCCCTCACAGGGTTATTGTGGGGAAAACAGGAGGTGGGAGCATTATTCACACTGCCTTGAGTTGAACTGATAAAGGCAGAATATAAATCTAAATAATAATAATAATAATAATAATAATAATAATAATAATAATATAGCAGATGCCGCCTCTGCAAGGAAGCTGAAGAAACAGTGGACCACTTAGCTGCTGCAAGAAGATTGCACAGACTGACTACAAACAACGGCAGGACAAAGTAGCAACAATGGTGCATTGGAATATCTGCAAGAAATACCATTTGCCCGTGAGCAAGAACTGGTGGGACCACAAAACAGACTAAGTCATAGAAAATGAAGAAGCTGAAGTGCTCTGGGACTTTAGGATTCAAACAGACAAGCACCTGCCACACAACACCCCAGACTTAACCACTGTTGATAAGAAAGACAAAGAAGTCTGGGATAGTGTACACTGTAATACCTGGAGACAGCAGAATAGAAGAGAAAGAACTGGAGAAAATCACAAAATATCTGCAAATAGAAACAGAACGACTGTGGCAAAAGGAACAAAGATAGTACCAATAGTAATAGGTGCCTTGGATGCAATCCCAAAACATCTGGAGCACCACTTGAAGGCCATCGGCACTGACAAAATCACCATCAGTCAACTGCAAAAGGCAGCTTTACTTGGAACAGGTTACATCCTGCAACGAAACCTTTAATACCATCAAACAACCACATCTGCCTATTCCAGGTCCTTGGGAAGGGCTTGATAGGTGGATAAAAATGTCAAATCCAGTCTAAACAACTGGCTGAGTGTGATGATGATATCTATTTATTTGGATTTTTATTTTGCTCAGTCTTAGAGGCTCTGAGTGGGTTATTAGCTTTCTAAACTCATCTCCTCTACCCCAATTCAACCCTTTTCACCCCAAGTCAGGAATGGAGAGTGCTGTCTCTGGATCCTAACCCAGATGCAAGGAAACAGGCTGCTCTGTCAGAAGCATTTGGCCTCCATGCCACTCCACCTCCAGGCTCGTGTGTCCCACATGCTAAAGCAGCCTTCTCCAACTGGGTTGGGAGTGCTGGCCAGCAATTCTGGGAACTGCACCCATTCCACTGGGCAGTCTCTGGATAGAAATGGGTGCCTTAAAAACACATAGCATGTCTTCCCCATCAGAGTCCTTTCCTAATCATTTATCCCTTCTGCAGCCTCTGTGTAGAAAACCATCCCCTATCATACAGCTCCTTTTATCCTTTCGCTCTGGATCATGTTTCTGTTCTTACATGGAGGGAAATATCTAGAAGAACTATCCTGTTCTATTTCCAATACTGTATTTAATATGGTATCTAAAGGGGCCAGATTCAGCTCCTGCACCATGTACTCCTAAGAGACAAGCTGCATTTTGTTCAATGGACTTACTCCTAAGGAAGCATGCACAGAACTACACTAAGAGTTTAATTAATTAATTAATTAATTAATTAAATTTAATTAATTACTTTTTAGTAATGTTTTAATTTAAGGTTTTATGTGTTTATTTATTTTATGTTCTAATGTTTGTTGTGAATTGCCCAGAGTTCCCCCATTGGGGGGAGATGGGCGGTTGAATAAATAAATAAATAAAAATAAAATAAAAAATAAAAAAAATAAAAAATAAAATAAAATAAAATAAAGAGACTGAGATAGGAACTGCAGCAACCAGCTCCATAATATTTATCTGTCTGACTGTCTGTCTATTTTTCTGATGTAAAACAAGCTCCAAATGGTTATAATTATTTAGTGCAGCAATAGCATGATCAAACAATGTAACAACAATCTCTGGCCCAGCACATCAAGAAAAACTGATGTATATTTAATATTCAAATTCTTCTCAGTGCCTCTAACAACTAAATATAAGTTACTTTAGCAACAACTGGCAAACATAACACAGAATGATGTCTTCTCTCTGATCTGTGTTTGTACCATTGCAAAAAGTATTTCATTATCATTACAATTTCACAAATTTTCTTACAAGCTTATTGGACATCACAAATTCATTTGTGATTTGAACAAAGCGTTCTAGGTTCAGTAAACTATGGTTTATTAAAGGGAACAAGAAGAAGCTTAAATGCTCCCTCCAACTTGCCCCCTTCAACAAAGATCTCCTAGTTTATTTAAATCACAGATTCTCAATGAGGAAACTAATTGCTTCCTATAAATCAGAGGTGTGCTGCACAACTTCTTATAGACTAAGGAATACACATAACTCTTGGGGGCAACAACTAGGCAAAGGGAGGATAAAAATACTGGCAAGACAAAAAAATTAAATTTCGTTTAATTTTAATTTATATTTATTTTCTACATTTATATCTCAGCTTTCCTCCAAGGAGCTCTAGGAGAGGTTCCTGGGGAATCATTCAACTTGAGAGATAAGATTGGGTTGAGTTATACCTAGCCTAAACCATCTAGTGCAGTGTAAAGTGTGGTCCTAGGGTCCCCCAAGACTCTCTCAGGGGTCCATGAAATCAAAATTATTTGCTGGGCTATGTTGAAAAATAATACAATATTAAAATCCCATCAAACAATTGTGAGAAGCAGTAGCAGCAGCAAATGCATCAACTGGAATTTTTAATACAGTAAATATTGATAAATATAATCCATACAAACAAAAGTTATTTTGGGGTCCTCCATAATTTTTAAAGTGGGAAGGGATCCCAAGATAAGAAAGTTTAAGAAACATTGATCTCGTGAACACCGCCATCTAGTGAGGACTTAACCAGGTCTTCCTGGATCCAGTCCAACCCTCCAAATATTGAATATGATTATTCCTCGTTTATTTAATGCCAATCCCAAGCAGCAGCATTTAAGGCTATCTATATTGCAATGAATCATATTTTTAAAAGATTCCCCAAAAAGAAAAAGATGTTGGAAGGTAAGAGTTTATTCCCTTTTATAAACTTCATGAATATAAATGAGCACACAGAGATACTTTAAAAACGGTATTTCACACAGCACTTGAAACAAGGAAGAAAAAACATGTTTTGTCACTAAAGTATTACAGAAAATTAAATCCCAGTTTCTTCAGAAACAAATTCAGCCTCAACTTGAGCTGTCATGGAAACATGCCTGCCTACGCACGATTAACCTTGCTTCATGACTGTCAGGACAATGAAAAGTAATAATGGCGTTTTATTCTCCCTCTTCTTCAACAAAAACTTACTAGTTTTAGAGGAAGGTGTAACAGAGATAGAAAGAATTTGCCTCTCGATATTTAAATTTTGAGAATTATGATGTGCAGTGGTTCTATGAAAAAGGGCTGTTTGCTAATAGGAAATCTGTTTCTTTGAAGAACTCCAAATGAAAAATTTTGATATTAAGCGTGTCCCAAAGGCAGCTTTTGTCAAATATCTAAAACAGACTTTGAAGTATGATGTGGAAGTTAATCTATCTGGATTTTGACGTTGGCCTCAAAAGCCTGGTATCTGACAACTTAATAAATATTTACATTTTAATAAGTTTTCTTGATTTTCGTAATCAAATTTAGGAAGAAGATAAAAACGCAATGTGTTCTAAAACATACATGGAGTTTGCTTACAGCATCCATCCCGTATACATGAAAACGGCTATGGGGCGCTGGGTTAGGTTTGTGTGTGGTGGGTGGAGGAACGTTTGTGCATGCGTGCCTTAGCCTGGGCAGAGGGAATGGAGAGGGCAGACAAGACTATCACAAGGGTGATGGGCAGAGGGAGGCGTGGCAGGGACCAGGGGTGGGGACCCCAGGCCCACAGCTTGAAAGCAGTCCGCTATCCGGCCCTCGGCTTCTGCTCTCCGTCCTTGGCTACTGAATCCTCATTGACCCTGGCCTCCAGCTGCTGCTCTTGAATGCCAGGTTGGTGTGTAACAAAGCTGCCCTTATTGTGGATGAGGATGCTGACCTGGCTTGTTTAACACAGCCCTGGTTTGGCCTCTGGTGGGATCCCCTCTCAGAATTGTGTCCAACCGGGTTTTGTACCAGCTGAGACCCCAGGAAGGGGAGGAGTGGTGGTTCTTGTCATCTGAGAGTCATTACAGACTTTCAGAGGTTCCGCTTTACAGATAACCAGATGTGAGCTGTTCTGGTTGAAGTTGGGCTTATGGGAACAGTTGGGATTTGCTGCTAGTATACTGCCCTCCTGCTGCTCACCATTATCCCTGTCTGAGCTGCTGGATTCCTGCAGCTGACAGTGGAGTCCCTGAAGGTATCAGTTCTCAGGGATTTCAATCTGCTGTCTGGTGATGTTGAGTCCCAAGTCACTGAGGGCCTGATACATACAGGTAGTCTGTGACTTACAACCACAATAAGGACTGAAAAATTTGTTGTTAAGTAGTGTGGTCATTAAGTGAGGCATCATGTGACTGCACCCAATTTTATGACATTTTTTGTGGCAGTCGTTAAGTAAATCACATGGTTCCCCATTGATTTTGCTTGTCAGAAGCCAGCTGGGAAGGTTGCAAATGGCAATCACATGACCCTGGGACACTGCAACCAATGTAAATACATGCCAGTTGCCAAGCACCTGAATTTTGATCACGTGACCATGGGGACGCTGTATGTGTGAGGACCAGTCATAAGTAACTCTTTTCAGCGCCATCATAACTTCAAAAGGTCGCTAAACCAATGGTCATAAATTGAGGACTACCTGTACCAGTGACTGCATGTTAGATCTGGTTTGTCTCAGGGCAGTTGTGACATGACCTGGTATCCGAGGACATTAACATCGGTCCATTGCCATGGACAGATCACTCTCTGATTGCCTTTGGCTCACTGGTGTCACCCCTCCCTGCAGGGAGATAGAAGCTACTTCACTGGCCTGCCCCAAGCATCTGATGGACCCAATGAGATTCCAGAGGGAACCTGGGGCTTTTCCAAGGGTTTAGTGGCTGGTTCAGCCAAGGCCTTACTTGCTGCCTAGAATGGGCAGGTGGCTGAGCCACGGACTATATTACCTCTATGCAGCTTCTCCTTGTGCACCAATCTTGGGGTGCACCATGTTTTACTGAAGAGCTCTGGGAGATGAGGTGCCAGAAAAGATGAAGTGTCACTGGAGAAAGACTCAGAGTGAGTCTGACTTAATATGGGTAAGGGCCTATATTGAGGATTACCTCATGGCTATAAAGGTGGCAAAATTTCAATATTTCTCTGCCCACCGACAGCCATGTAACACCCCTATGTAAGGTGACCTTGTCCCAGCTGTGCAGGGAGAGCCCCCAGAATCATCTCCAAGGTCACTGTGAGGAATATTCAGATTGGGGCAGGTCCAGGTGAGGTGACTGGGGCAAGGTCTTATGGTGTGATCTGGGCTGAGTTTGAACTGGCGACTCCTAAGAAAGTGGACAGGGTGCTTCGTGCTATCAGTTTGGCCACCTGTTTATTGGACCAGGCCCCCTTCTGGGTCATGAAAGTGGCCAGGGAGGTGTCCTGTGGTTGGGTCCATGCTGTGGTGTTGGCCTCTTTGAGGGAGAAGTTGGTACCTCATGCCTTGAAGGAGGCAGTGGTGTGCCCCCTCCTCAAGAGGCTGTCCCTGCACCTAACACTTTTAGATAACTTTCATCTTGTCTCCAATCTTCCATTTTTACGGAAGGTGCTGAGAAGCTGGTCAGTCTGCAGTTGATGAGAACCTGGAGGAAGTGGATTATCTAGGCCTGTTTCAGTCAGGCTTCAGCCAGGATTTAGCATGGAGACAGCCTTGGCTGCACTTGTGGTGGTGTAGTGGAGCCGAGATGGAGGTGGTACACCCATCCTTGTACTCCTTGATTTCTTGGCGGCTTTTGATACCATCAACCATGGTATCTTTCTGGGTTGGCTCCCAGGGTTGAAGATGGGGCACCATTCTATAGTGGTTCTCTTCCCTCCTCTGTGGCCAGTTTCAGTTGGTGTTGGTTGGGAGGGAAAGGATATTCCCTAAGCCCCTCCTCTGTAGGGTGCCACAGGTCTTGACTCTGTCTCTCCTTTTATTCAACATCTACATGAAACTGCTGAGTGAGGTCATCCATCAGTTTGGGATTCCCAATTATATCTTTTGACCCCAGGCTGGCCACGTAAGGCTGTTGAGTGACTGGAGGCTGTATGGGTTTAGATGAGGAGGCACCGGCTTTAATACAGTCCTACCAAATTTGAGTGGCTGTAGCTGTGGCTGTTGGGGCCACCTAGATCTGGGGATATTCCATTCTTGACCTTTGATGGGGTTGCACTTCCCCATTCAAGAGTGGTGTGCCATCTGGGGGTATTCCTAGACTCATAGCCACGTGGCAGCTGTGGCCAGGAAGGCCTTTGCACAACTTCATCAAGTGCACCAGTTGTGGCCTTTCCTGGATTGGGAGGCCCTTCAGACAGTCACTCATGTCCTAGTAATGATATGTGAGAATGACCTTGGGAGACAGGGGAAGAGCCACAGCCAGGTCTGATAAAAGGCAGCTTAGCCCGCAACAAGAATGGGCGTCTGGTAACATCTCAGAAGGGACCCGACCTAATTTATTGGTCTGTAAAGGTGATGGGGGAGAAACATACTTTCAGACTTGTAAGATTCTGTTAATGTAACCTTATAATAAAGTATACTTAGATCATCTGGGCATGCTTCCCGTCTGGACTACCTCACAAGGCTGATACCTCATCACTTCATGGCTCCACTACTACATGCAATTCAAAGTGCTGATTATGACCTATAAAGCCCAACATGGCATGGGACCTGGTTATTTGAGGGACCACTTATCTCCCATGGTATTAGCCTGGCCAGTTCAATCTGACAGATTTGGCGTGCTCCGTGTTCCTTCAATTAAACAGTGTCATCAATAGGGACCCCAGAAGTGTGCCCTATTTGTCATGGCACCTGTCCTCTGGAATAAGATTCCCCTGATATCCATGTGGCTCCCAGCCTGCTGGCATTCCAGAAAGCCTTAAAGACATGGCTGTTCTCCCAGGCCTTGGGTTACGGGGTTGAAGCCCCTGCCAGATTATGTGGGATCGCCAGATCTGCCACTGGTTTTTGTTGTTTACTGTTTTATTCTCTTATAATTATTGTATTCTGTTTTTAAGTTGTTGGTTTTATTGCACACTGCCAGTTGGAGTCAGGTGGTTGTCACAATTGAATAAATGAAATGAAATTAAACTACTAGGGAAGTGTCTAGTGTCCTAGTAAAACAATTCACAACAATTAGGAGCGTCCCAATTTGCTCTGAACTGAAAACAACTAGTTAAGTTCTTATCATGCTAAGTCATGGTTTCCTTCATCATGATTAATTGCATAACTGGTTGGTTCACTTATAACTTTTGTGGGAACAGGAAAATGTTTAAAAAGAGGAAATGGGAATGGCTAGCCTCCTACTCCCATTATCACTCTTAAAGCAAAATAATAAAAAGGCCAAAAAATTTCAACCCTTCCCTTTCTGGGTGATGTCATCATAAGCCTTCAGTGGTCCATCAGCTGGAGAAAAGAGCAAGTTGCAACCTCAGATCCAGGAGAAGTTGCCTGTGCCTGCCCTTAATTTCACAAACCACAACAGCTGGATTCACCCGCTGTACCATGCCAGCACCAAAACACACAATGGCTATGCAAGATTTGTGAATCTTTCTAAAATGGGCAATTCTAGGGTACATATAGACAGCGAAGTACATTGAGCTATATAGTGGGCACTGAGTGGCAGTGATTTCAAAGAGGAATAATTTCTGATCATCTCTAGAAATATCAAAAATTGAACCTAGACTTTTTACATACAAAGCAGCTACTCCACAATGAACTGAAGGCTTACACACTGCTTTAAAATGTATCTGAGGAAACATGCTGTAATGCACTTCCAAGTGCAGTTACAACCCAGTAGTGGATCCCAAAGCAATCCTTCTAGACTGTGGTTAGGAACAGAAATCAACACATTTCCATTCCTTTCTAGAGTATCTAATTATATAATTTACCTCTTTGCACAATAAAATAACTACCCAGTACTATCATAAACATTTGAAGTATATGTCATTGGAATAGAGCACAATATTTGCTTTTCAATTAATTTTATACTAATTTTAATAAACTGGAGCTAGGTTTGCCGATGGCACTGTTGTCTTAAAACCCCTTACCTTTTGCTCTTGAACTTCAAATACTGCTTCATGAACACTGCAAGCAAAGAGTGAGGTAGGAAGATCACTTAAATCCATCATCTCTTCCAAGTCTTCTTCGTTTTCTCCGAAAATCATTTCTTCCTCTTCTTCTAGGTCACTGCTGTAAAGGTCTGACTGGCTATCACTCCAGGCCTTCATTGTATCATTAATCACTGTCCATTCAATGCTTCTTTCTGCCTCTGTATTCTGAGCTTGTAGGAAGAGTCTTTCAAATGAGTCAAGGGAGAGACAGAACACAAACAGTAAGGAAGACGTTTTTCTATTATTTCTTATTATGGCTGTTTTTAATGGTTTAGTCATTGTGTGCAAAAATAAGATCTGTGCGAAGACTGACCTTAGAGTAGTAACACTGGCTCATTTTACAGTTCATTGACTTCTAGTGTAGGAAGGAACCACTGCTTATTCAGATATGAATGACAAGCTTGACTCAGACTTTTATAATGAGAGAGGCCTAAATGAAACTCCCATGAATCTATGCCTAGGCTGTATCCAAAGATCCAAACCCTCTTCCTGTTCCAAAAGATTCAGTTCTGGAAACAGACAAACAACCTCTGGAAGGGCACATTCGGAAAGATAAATGGAACATTCCAGGGAACGCAGGAATGTTCTAGGAACAGATTGTACAATTTTATCTCAGGGCATCCAACAGGCAGTAGATCACCTCCTTTTCCATGGTGAGAGGAGGAGGAGGAGAACTAGTTAGCAACTCCTATGCTCTGGTGGCAGAAATCCCTGCCACTTTCTGATTTGAGTGGCAAGGAGTAAATGTGGATCAGACTGAAGGAGATCTCTGATCCACCAAACACAAATCCCTTCTGAATTTCCAACTTTCCTTCAAGAAGGAAAGACAAGACAGCAAGTATGATAAAGATGGAAGAAAATAATAAGAACAGGAATCCTCTTTCCCCTACTTTATGCTTTGCCAGCAGGAATCTGACAGGGATATCACAGATCTTCCCCAATACCACATGACTCAGTCAATTAATTCCAACCAATTTATTTAAAACTATATTTTTGTTTTGTCTCCAAAATAATATCAGGGATGAGCAACTAACTTTTCCAGGAAGTGGCTCATCCTCGTTTACAAGAAACCAACACTGAATAAAGGAGGAAGTCTCCTTTCTTTCCTCCCCATCCCCACAGGATCATTACCACCAACTAGCCTCTGGAAAGGCCTAGAAGCTTCCTGCTTGTTTCTTTCTTTTTTAAAGTATTGCTTCTTATTTGTTTATATTATTTGGGTGCTGCCTTGCAGGGGGAGGTTGTTATCCTGAAAAACTGCACCTAAACGATTATAATAGATCCAGATGGGATCTACAAAATATCCTGATGATACCTAATAGACCCTGAATTCAGAAGCAAGCCATGTTGCTTGCTAGATGGAGTTATCCTTTGTCCTCTCTAAACCTGATATGCAATCTGCTGGTATCCAGAAATCCTAAGTCAGTGTTGTCCAAACTTGGCCACTTTAAGATGAGTGGACTTCAACTCCCAGAATGGTGGCTGGGGAATTCTGGAAGTTGAAGTCCACTCATCTTAAAGTGGCCAAGTTTGGACAACACTGTCCTAAGTCATTCCTAATTCCAAGGTTATGCGGAGGCTTGTTTAGTCATGTTGATGCTGTGGTACCAGAAACACCACATCATGAGATAGGCAAATTGGTAAGCATCTTGTCGTCCTTTACTGTGAGACAAAAGTAGATAGATCCATGTGCCTACAAATTTTGGCTTGAAAATTTAAAGATCACCAAATATTACAAGCTACAGAATACTTGTTCAGAAGTACCCAGTATCTGATATTTAAACATTAAATTTCTTTGCAAGCTTAATGTTTCCAGCTTAATAAAAGGTGCTTAATGGATACCAGTTAAACAGCTTTCAAAAACACTGCCAATTTGAATTTCCACAGAATCCATTTGTATAAAAATATCATATGTAAATGTATTTCTCTGTTTACTACTGGGATGCTCAATAACACACATTTTAATTCTCAGAAATTGTATCAGCCAGCTGCATAACCTTTTTATTTTAAAGCCCCCCAAACGTAATACTTGAGACATTGTGCATACAAATTGATCATAAGCATTGTTTTATACTATGAGCTTGAAAACCATTTAAAGGCAAGGATTGGCTGGACCAGGAGAGTAGACACAATTTACTTAAGTGTCTGTCTATACTACATGTACCAGACTGAAGGGAGAACAGACCTGGCAAATGGTTTCTCTCCTTCCCTCTGCCTGCCCGCTGGAAAGTATGGCCTCTGTAATGATGGGCACTTGATTTGTGCTCAGGAAAAAAGGATACAGCATGTTCATTTTTAGTTCCAGAATATTAATATTAGGCTTGGCCTACCAAGATTTTCCCATGCCCTTCAAGGAAAGTCACGACTGCATAAAATTAGAAGCTTAGTTATATTCCTTTAAAAACATATTTAAAAATAGACCCAGCGTAGAAATACAACATTAAAACCGATAAAACTATATAACATTTTAAGAGAAAAGGGAAAAAAATTAAAGATTTTTATCTTTAAATTTTTTATCTTTTATAAAAGATAAAATTAGTACAGATGGAACACCTGGGTAGGATAACAAAAGTTTAGAAGTAAACAAAAGATAAAAACGTGTAAGTTCAAGAAAAGACCTGCTGGTTAAACAAAGAAGTTGGCACTAGACCTAGTAAGATACCAATTGTAACTGAACAGGGAAGGCATTCAGGAATCAAAGTCTCTGTATTGAGACAGTTCTCTTCTGCATCTCTACACAGTCAATTCATTAACAGGCATCCCTGCTAATTCCCAATATTCAAGCCATCACGCAATGATAAATAATAATAATTTATTATATGCTACCTAACTCCCAGTGACTCTGTGCAATTTACAAATCATTAAACACATTTAAAAACAAGGAAACAACAAAAAACAAACAAACAAACAAAAAATGGCAGAAATGATGAAACTGGATGGGAACAAAGGAAAAAGGGGGTCTGCAATCACCCTGGCCAAAGGGTGAGTCAGGTCTTCAAGGCCCTTTGAAACAGTAGGATGGAGGCTGTTGAATCTCGGGTGGGGGGGAGCACTCATTCCAGAGGGCAGGCACTGCTACAGGGAAGGCATAAGGCAGAAATCAAACATGTTGAGTTTTAAAACACCAGTGCAACCCCCTACATTTGGTTTGGTTCAAATTCAAGGTGCAGATTGCTCAGAACAGGTGTAATATGGTTCCAATAGGCTGCTTCCTTCAGAAAACTAACCACACCGTGCTGCCCTTGCTGCAGATTCTGGGCCAGCCTCAAGGCAGTTTCAGCGGAGGAAAGCTCTGCACTCATCCAATCTGCAGGTTCGGTGCTTGGAGTCCTGTGAAACCAGGTCAGTCTGGGAAAGAGGGCTCATGGCCACAAAGGCCACTTGTGCTTCTACTGACAGCAAAGGATCTAGAGGCATTATCAAATGATGACCCTAGGTGTTGCCGCTATACCAAAACCAGCAAAGCACGGGGTGGAAGGAAAAAAAAAGATGAGGAAAATTAAATTTATAAAAAGAAATACATTGCAGTGTTAAAAATGAAGTTAAAAATCTTCAGGGAACACAAGAGTAATACTGTATTTCTGACGAAAGAACAGAAATTAACTTGCAGCTATGATCATATTGCAAGCTTGATGACTCACAATTCCAAAATATTTCAACTTATAATACCTCAGCATTAAAGTTTTCACAGAGTGTTCAGTAGCCACAGGAGAAAGATTCTATAGTCAAAATAATTACTGCAAACTAGGCTGTTTCTCTTTACACAGAGTTCACTGAGAAGCCCAGCTGTTATCTAAGTGTTGTAGTGTGACGTTCTATAACCCCCTAAAACTGCATTACATTTGCTCTGAGTGGGAGGGGCATTTAAAAAGAGAACATACAGAACTGAATTTGTTATATGGATTAAGGCCATGATTAAAGGGCTGCATTTCAACAAACTTTCAACAAAAAAGGGATTGCAAAGTAACATTTCTAGCATAAAAATCTTTAACAGAAAGAAAGTGTTGATTCACCAAGAAATCTACAATGCAACACAAAACACACTGAATTAGCACATGAAAAGGAAGCTTCAGTTTCAGTCCAGAACGCTGGATTCTTGCTTTGAGGAATTACTGAACTGAGATGACATAAGCCAGTTCCAATAGCCTCTGTTTCAGTTTTTCCATTTTCAAAGACATTAACAATATACTGACAACTGCAAGAGAACCAGAAGGCTTAACAGAATTTAAATTCACTCATGACTCCTCTGTTTTAATAACTTAATAAAATGACTAATATACTTGACCAGAAGATTGGGATTTTATAAATTTATATGTTGTTTGTGTTGAGCAGGTACCTCAATGGAAAAAATCAAGTTAATTTTTTAAAAAAAACTAGAACTATCAATCAAAGTCAGGTGCAAAATAGATGGTGTTTGCCAGCTGAAACCAAAAAAGCAATAGAACAAAGTGTTTCTATATGATTATTATGCCTAGCTCAGGGATTTGTGAACTGTGTATCATAATGTTTTTCATATGAAAAGCCACTCCTAGTTTTCCCCTAGTATTCTTTTTTCAAGCAAACATATAGCACTGTTACAGTTAATGCAGGGTAAGTCTTATTACCTAGGACTATTACTTATCAACATGGATTCCAAAGAAAACCATGTACATGGTTTTGTAAGACATGAAAGACTTTGTTTTTCAGGCTTATACAACAGAAGAAATAAGAAACTAACAGAAAATCTGCCAAAATCAGTCTGCTATGCTAGAAAAGATGCTGAAAGAAACAGAAAAAAAAAATTTTTTTAGCAAAACAAATCTTGTCAAGCGTTCTCCTACAGCAGACTTTATCTATTTCAATCCCTAGGTGGCAGCATTCAACTGACCTTGCTTACTGTGAAAAGTTAAGCAGGGTTGGGCCTGGGTAGTATTTGGATGATGGACCACCAGGAGATTCCAGGGCTCAAGTTTAGATGTGAAGTTGAAAAAAACATCTCATAAGATTGGAATGCAGCTCAACTTGAAGGAGAATTTATCTTTAATGCAAAATTAGGAAGGCATATGCAACAGAATCAATTGCACGCTGCAATCTTCTACATGGCTTGCTGAGGGTAAGTCTCACTTTGTGGATGAACCTTGATTCTGACTACTCTTGATTCTGTGGCAAGCTCTGATCCCGTAATAACATGCACATGATTGTGATTACTAATCCAACAGAATTACTTCAATATTCATGAATCTGGGAGACCAGATTTGTAAAGTGTTGAAACCGAACAATTTAAAAGCTGATTTTTATGCGAATAAACAGAAGTTTATTGAAGCCTTAACCTCAGTGACATGTGAATGTACACAGTTTGATCTTAAAGGTTACATTCAGTGGCTGCTTTACGGTAAGCATTTACCTTCTCAAGCCTCAAAACTTGAGGATTAAAGCATTTTTTAAAATCTCCATCTGTATGACGTACTTGCTTGTGCTGTCAGTCCTCCACACCCATGAAAAAGGAAATTATACATCCTGACTGAGGCAGACCAAGCATTTAATTTTTTTCCTAACCGAAGGACTGTTTATTTTCCCCAGCACACACTCACTGTTTCCTCCTTCACCAAGTCTGCTTAGGATGAGAGGGCTAAAGTATTATCCTGTCAGATGCCCGTTTCAGACACAGTGGATACGTCTCACTCTTCACACATGGCAGGAAAGAAGATCAGAAGCAGCTACTTCTGATTTAGGTTAATTTTTTAAAAGAACTATGGTTTAAGGCAAGGTAAGATATGGAATTAAAGTTTGATTCTAGCTTGGTACTGTACTACCATAGTTTAAACCAGATAGCTGTGGTCAGGAAATTGGAGCTAGTTTAAAACTGTTAGTAGATAATCTGAATGTCTTCCTCCAGAAAGTAGGGGCTTCATGTGGCTCATTCACACTGTGTGAAATCAGTTTCCTATTTTAACTAAATCAGGCCAGTCTGGATATGGCAGTAGACAGGGCAAGAAATGAAGAATTAAGTCCAACAGTTATTGTGAAAAGAAGAAAGTTGTAAAAAATAAATTGGCAATAACCTTTTGTCTACGTGGCAGACGTAGCAGCAAAAATAAAAGCTTCTTAAAATAATAAACAACTGCCCCCCACCAAAAGGCTGGCTGTGTCTGAAAGTACAAGGACATAAGCAATGATAAGTAGTAAACCGGAGATAGAGAATATAGGGAAGAACATAGGAATTACAGGTAGTCCTTGTTTAGCAACTGCCTCATTTAGTGAATCTTTGCAGTTATGATGGTGATGAAAATTAACTTTGCAACCAATCCTCACATTTATGACCTTCACAGGTCTGCAAAGCAAAGGAAAGCTGAAGTAAGATCATAAGCACAGTTGCAATTTCACTTAGTGACCACTTCGCTTAACAACTGAGTTGCCTGTCCCAATTGCGGTTGCTAAACAAGGACTACTTGTAGCTACATCCAGCAATATTTTGCCGTAGGAGCAGAGAGCATGAGCAGAGTAAGAAACACCTAGGAGGAAAAAGAGGAAACATACATAAAAAGAAATGAGAAAGTGAAAGGGCAAAAAGAAACCTAATGAAAGGGGATGTTAATGTAGAATAAGAGGGGAGAGATGAACAAGAGACCCCAAGAGGAGAAGGAGAGGCTTCCTAACTAAGGGGCAATAGAAGGGCTCAGTCTCCTGGCAATATTGGAGAGTGGTTGGCGACCCGCAATCAGCAAAAGGGCAACCCCCCCCCCCAACTTTCCAATGGAAGGAACCAATTCTGGGGGTAGAAAGAGATCCTTAGGTGGTTCTTGGGTTAGCTTACTATGCATTTCCAAGAGCTGAGCTAAAAACCGAGGTCCGGGGTAAGAGAAGAAGGAAGGGGAGTACAGAGCCTAAGGCTTTGGGCAGGATTTTACAAACAAACGCTCCCTTCGGATCAGTTATCGCATCAGATTGGTCCCGGAGGTCCAGTTACCCCAGCATCCCCTCTCCATCCAAGACCGAGCACAGAGTGGCCTTCAAGGAACCGACCCGCAGGGAAGAAAAGCCTTGAGAGGTATAGTACTCCTGCCCATGGAGGTTCCCCCTGCATGGGGACTGCTGCGCGAGCCTGGCCGGAGGAAGGAGGCCGGTGTGGTCCGCCACGGAAGCTCCCAAGGCCCCTTTGGGCCAGTCGGTCTCAACCCGGCCCACCTCACGGGGTTGTTGTGGGGGAGATGAAAGAGGAGGAGACCCCCGCTGCCTAATACGAAGGGGGAGGCGGGAGAGGAAAGCAACCAGCCCTCAGTTATGGAGGAGAAGCGGGCCGACGGAGACGCACCGAAAGGGGGAATCGGGGAGGGCCCGGGCGCGGGCAGAGGACGAGGCCGGGCGGCGCCGCGGGCCCCTGCGAGCGGCGGGGGCCGCGAAGGGCAAAGCCGGCGCTGTCACCGGGACGAGTCCCTCCCTCCCTCCCTCCGTCCTCCTCCTCCTCCTCCTCCTCCTCACTCACCCTCGCTTCGCCTCGGAAGGCGCCACCGACGACGACCACCCTCTCCCGGTCAAGCCGAGCCAGCTGCGGGGCCGCGGGAGCGCCTCAGCAGCCGCCTCAGCCCTCCGCCTTTGCGGCCGCCCGGCCGACTCCTCCCTCGCCCGCCTGCCTGCCTGCCTGCCCTCCCTGCGGGGCTGACGGAGGACTCGGCGACGGCGGCGCGCGCCCGAGCCCGCGCGCGGGCACGTACGCCTCCCCGATCCCCCATAGCAACCGCCGACGCCCCGCTCCTTCTTCCGGTCTCGGGCTGGCTAGGGAGGCGTGACCCGGAAGTGCATCTCTCGACCGCGGGAGCCCGGCAGAATGGGCAAGGGCGCCCTATTATTCGGACGGAGTTACGTCCTCTCAGGCTGTCGAAATCTACACGGCTGCTAGATGGCAGCAAAGAGCTGGGCAGCTGTAAGTAATGGAGCAGAGATTGAAGGGCCGCCAACCTCAAACCTACATTGATAGGACACGCCATCACTCCTGTGGTTGTTTCGATACTGTGGGTCAGTGTTTCTCAACCTTGGCCACTTTAAGATGAGTGGACTTCCACTCCCAGAATTCCCCAGCCAGCGATGCTGGCTGGGGAATTCTGGGAGTGGAAGTCCACACATCTTAAAGTGGCCAAGGTTGAGAAACACTGAACTAGATACTCCTAGTCTTAAAACTAGATAAAGGGAACCCAGTTAAACAAATGAGTCCATCGATTTATTCAGCAAAATGTTCCAAAGCGACCTATTTGCATCTGGCAAAAGTATGTGAACCTTTGCTTTTGGTAACTGGCGTGCCCCCTTAGGCAGCACGAACTGCAACTGAATGTTTCCGATAACCGTTGATCTGTCCTGCCTGTCATCTTGGAGGAATTTGAGCCCATTTCTCCTTACAGAACAGCTGCAACTCAGGGATGTTGGTGGGTTTCCTCGCATGAACTTCAGCTGTTTCCACAACATTGCTCTAGGATTAAGGTCAAGACTTTGACTTGGCTGTTCTGAAACATCAACTTTCTCCTCTTCTAACCATTCTTTGGTTGTACAACGTGTGCGTTTTGAGTCACTGTTTCGCTGCATGACCCACTTTCCCCTGAGTTTCAATTCACAGACAGATGCTGTGACATTTTCCTGTAACATTTGCTGGTACTCATAGTTCCATCCATGACGACAAGCCGTCCTGGTCCAGAAGCAGCAAAACTGGCCCAAACATGTTACCACCAGGTTTCACAGATGGAATAAAGTTCTTATGCTGGGTTAATTGGGTTCCCTTGATCTAGTTTTAGGACTTGTGTGGAGAACTGATCACGTTTTAGTTGTTGTTGTTATTATTATTATTAATTTGACTTGTCCCCGCCCATCTCCCCACAACGGAGATGGCTGATATTTATGCAGAAATATTGAACATTCAAAAGGGTTCACAAACTTTTAAGCACCGCTTATATGCTAGTGTGGAGTGCTTAATGCACTGGACTGGGAATAGGGAGACTCAGGTCCCCCCTCAGCCACAGAAACTCACTGGGGGACTTTGGGTCAGTCCCTCCCTCTCAGTCCAAGAACCAGTAAGGAGTTAACTGGTGAAGGTGTTGGACTAGGGGCAGGGAGACCGAGGTACTAGTCCCCCTTCAGCCACCAAGGCTTGCTTTCTCTCAGCCCAATCTCCCTCCCACAGTTGTGGTGGGGAAAAAACAGTATAGCTCTTTTGGGGGGCAGCTATACCACCTTGGGGTACCAAAGGAAAGATGGGAAAACGAGTTAATAAATAAATAAATGAAGCTGCACTATCTTTGCATGCAGAAGATAATAGATCCAGTTCCTAAGGAGGATAAACTTACCCCAGCCACCTCCTAATTGGATTACCAGAGCTGTTTTAGCAATCGACATGCAGTTTCTCACAATGGCTAGCTCTAAATGTGATCTGACCCAATGGATTGCCATTCACAATGGCTGGGCTTGCACATTCCTCTAAGACAACTCAGTATGCTGTTTGAAACCAGCTGTCGTTAAACAAACCATAAATATAAGTTTTTTTCCTCCATACCTTAAAATGGTTAAATTCTCCTGCGTGCTGTGTCATTTTTCTGGTTTGATTTGTTGTTAATTTGTACAATTTGTTTCATAGTTAGGATTATATAATTGACTTGTTACATGTTTTAATGCAGAAAGATATTTGCCTACACGTGCCCTGTTTTACATATCCTATAATAATTTCTTCTCTGATTCCTGTATTTTTCCATACATATCCAGCTTGTTGCCTCTATCAACAAATCAACCCCATAATCAGACAGTTGGCTTCCGTTGCCTTTTTTCCTGACTGGTAATTCAGTACCCAAATATAAATGATTAAAAAAAAAATGTTCTCAGAGTTAATTTCTATTTGCTTCCGTGGAATAAAATCCATAGAGTGTTAATTATGTTGGCAAGTATTTCACTGGCAGATTAGAGTCAACAGCTCAACTGCATTAAAAATATTATCTGTAAGCCTTCCAATCTGTATGCTTTAGAGTTGAACAAGATGGACCTGACAAAACTTCTATTTTAAAATCTCCCTTAACAACTGCTTAGCTCAAGCATCTGTCAGGGTCACCATCAGTTTCATTAGCATGACAGCCACATCTTACATTTTTGCATTCATTCAGAGGATGAAACCTTAGCATGTTTCCAAACCTGTACTTGCTGAGGTAAGAGGATTAAAAATGGAAGACAATGCTAACTGGTTTATTCAATAAATCATGATTTAATAAACTGTTCAGGGTTGCTATCTAAATTAGGCAACAACTAATTCCTGAGCAGTGGGAGGCAGAGCAGGCAGGGCCCATGCACTCTACCCATAGCAGAGAGGACTACCCCTTCTCCCGTACACTTTGGGTGGGAGTGGGCAGTGCGCCCCCTCCCCTCCCCTCCCCGTGCTTAATCCCTGGAAGTGCCAGGTGCCTTTAGCAGGGCTGGGCTGTTGCCCCTCTGCCATTATTGTTGTTATTGTTGTTGTTACCTGCCACCTACAGCCAGAGATGTGGCCCATCCTGTGCAGGAAATCTACACCTGGATGTAGACACTTCCTCCTTATAGGCTGTGACAGACATTGGATCAGTACCCTGTACTTACTTAACTGGTTCACGCAAGCTGGCTGGATAATATCTCTGATGTTATTGACTGGGATGTTCTGGGATGTTCATACCTCTGGGTAAGAACTAGTGACCCGAATGCAGACTAGATTGGTAAATGTTCAAAATTCCTATCTATCTCAGGGTCCTGTGTGTCAAAATGGCATATATGGAATACAATACTCATATGAGTACTTGCTCCCATTCAGGCGCCCCCAAGTTCAGCCAACATCTCCCCTTGTGCTCGCTTTCATGACTTCTTATTTCACCATCTAGCCTGCCTTTCTACCCATATGGTCCTCAAGAGGCTTCTCATCCAATTTATTTCCCCACCCGCTGGGTGCAATGCTTCCTTTGAACAAAAGATGCCCTTCTCCATCTTTATGTCATAAAGCTCTGTTTAATTTACACATACCATTGTGAAAACAGTACACTCAGTCAACAGATGTTTGACATTCTAGAAGTCAGTGAGACAAGAAGTATGTTAGTTATCATCCTGAAAAAGACCTTGACTAATTAGCTGTCTCCACGAGAAGAATTTAAGAGAGATTCCCAAACAATCCATGCTCAGAAAATGATTCCCAGATCAGTTACCCAGGATGTTGTTTTTTTCCTCTCCTTTGCAGTTACCCCTAAATATATAAATATTTAATATAAATATGCTATTAGAGAAGATTTGATGGCATGGAAAGAAATCCCATTCTCTATAGATATCTCCAGAAGATATCAAAGCAATAATCAGAAAAAAAGCTGAAGATTTTAAGGATGTTTTAGATCAGTGCTTTTCAAATTTGGGAACTTTAAGATGTGTGGACTTCAACTCCCAGAATTCTCCAGCCACCATGCTGGCTGGAGAATTCTGGGAGTTGAAGTCCACACATCTTAAAGTTCCCAAGTTTGAAAAACATTGTTTTAGACGATGGTGGCACTGGGGAGCATACAAAAGGAAACAGAAACAACAACCAGTCTATTAAAGGTGATCGAATCAAAGCCTTTCTCAGAACAGATACGGAGTCTCAGTATATGATGGATCTTGAGTATGGATCATCCTGGAATCCCAGGGATCCAAAAGAGGTTTTTCCAAGGTGTCATCTTCTCTCCTCAAGTAATTGGGCAGTAAATTTAGTCCACCCCATTCCTGTACTGATTTTCAGATCAGGCCAAAGAAATTTGTTGCAGGTGCTCAAAACACTATCAGGCCTACATAAGAGTGTCAAGAGCCATGCAATATGGAAAGCCTCAGGGACAAGAAGCATCTCTTTGAAATGTAGCATTTCCCAACCAGGAAAACAAAAGTCAATCCCAAAAAATTAAGAAAAAAGATGAATGGAATACCTGTACAAAATCTTTTTGGTGCTTAAGAGCCAAGACAATAATATTTGTCCCCCTGTATATTAAAGTTCCCTGCCACAAAATTGTTTTCAGACTTTTATCTTTTGCAGGATTTGTTTTTAAACAATCTAGTAACTTGCTGCCCCTCTGAAACAGACATCAACAGAGGGAACTGCCAAGATGTGTCCCTGAAGCGTAAGTGCCCAAACAATCAATTACACTTGACAAGGAAGGGAAAAAGATGTAGGACACAACACGGGCTTTCCAAGATCCAATCCTCCAGCTTTTAACACAATGAAAAAGTTGGGTATGTTCGTCTCCTGACCAACAATTTTTACTCAGAATGACAGCCAACTCTTTGACTTCTTTAAAGAAAACTCAAGAGAGTCTAATTACTGACCTCCTCTAGTTCAATTCATTTTTGGCTTCAAGGCATTTACTTGGGCCATCTTCTTTTAAATTCTTCCAAACAGTGCAAACCAGTAAGAATTTTTAAAAAAAAATGGGGGGGGGACGACAGTACAGTTGTTCAACACAGAACAAACATCCTCTATTTCACACTGCTTATGTGTCTCCATGGGTCTTAAGTGCAAATCACTCCGTGGAACTACGCCAAAATGCTATGATGTGCTCCAGTCAGACTCCAGAGGGCATTGAAAACTGCAGCAAGGTTTACATTCGTGTTAATTCTTCCAAGAAGCCAGGGTTGAAATCTATTCATCTCAACTGGCAACCAACGGAAATCTGAAAAGTGAGAAGCCTCCCTCTTGACCACAGTATGGAAGTGGGTTTTCTATATTTTCTGTGGTGCTTTTTACATTTCCCAGTACACCCTACAAATCTAGGATTTTCTCACTGGTCTTCCATCCTCAACCAGGTCTAACGCAGCTTAGCTTTTAAAGATTTTTTAAGATCAGCCAAGGTCGTCTAAGCATTGTCATCTGCTGGGGAGAAGGAGATACAACCCTAATATGTGTTTAAAAAAACAAAAACTTGCAGGAAAAAAATGTCTTTGCCTAAAGCCACAATAGCATGAGATAGCAGAATGGGTTGCAGTACTGAAGGCTGAAGCACCAGATTTTTTAAATGCTGCCCCATATAAATAATTCCTGCACATTTAAATGGAAATATCACATGCAGGAAAGAAGGAAGAATGTTTTGGTCACAACTCACTGTCGCCTGCAGAAGCTGGCTTTCTTTTTATTTGCAGGGAAGCGTTTTTAATCCACAAAGGAGCATTCAAGTGCAGCCTCCAAACAATAATATGAAATGATGCAATTCATCCTGAATTACCCCAATCTGCTAAATATGAAGACCAGGCCTAATGCAAAGAACATCACAGTGCAGAAATTCATATTCAGGGTACTTATTAAAACCACAGACACAAACAGTAGGATTCCAAGATGGTAGTCTTTGGGTTAGCCAAACATGCATCATCGCATTCTCAACACCTGGGGTTGTAGACCAACGTTGGACCCAAATTGAATCATGATGTGTACCGATCCAAAAGACATGAGTCCTCAAGGGCGATGCATCTTCGATTATGTTGCTGACTCTCCCATGATAGTCAGTTTCAGTGACTATCATGGGAGAAAATGCTGAACTGTGTGACCAAACATTTTGACCAGGATAACGGAACACTTGAAATGTAACCTGCCCCCCCTTTCCCAGGCTTGGGACAACAAGATATACAAAATGAAACGGGGGATACTGGTGAACTGCATCAATACATCTCTGGTTAGCCACGGCGACAGGAAAAGGGGAAAGAATTCGTTTTCGGCCTGGGGAATGCCCAGTACGCACTTCTTGGAGAAAGCCATTCTGTCTGATTTTAAAAGACACACAATCCTCGGAGTAGAGTTGCCCTATACGACTATCCCAATGAAACCACGGCTTCTGTTGTAACAGAGCATCTGTACTCACCTACTTAAGGCCTATTTAGCTATGCTAATGCCTTCACATTTCCTTTGATGCAGCTGTTGAGATCCCAATGCAATTCAGCTTAATGTGGAATACTTCTGTATCTGCAGGTACATGACTCTTAATGAGCATGTTTTTTTTCTTTGGGCTTATTATAGGAGTTCATCCCTACTTCAGCTGCCTTTTGGGCTCAATGAGTGAAATAAGACAAAGGGAGGGGTAATAAATAGACAGTAACACCTACGCTATTCCTTCAAAGAGTGTTCACTCGCTTTTGCTATGCGCCATGAGCTGGCAGGAATGTGCAGAGGCTCCTGTGGAAGCATGTTCTTCCTGGACAACAGTTAAGGTTGCAGGAGTGTAAATTCCTGAGATGCTATCGTTGCTCTCCAAGGCGCCGTAGGAAAAAGACGTTTTGAGGTCAGGTTGAACTGCAGTTCCGTTGTCGTGCAGATTCTGCATGCCTGAAGACCGAGGGAAGTACAAAGGTGGCTTTTAAATGTAGAGACTTGAAAACAGAGAGAAGCTCAATTGCTCCTGTTTAACTTGACACTTCCATTAATCTACCTAAACTCTAATTTCATCTTCGAAAGCCTTGACCCCCAAAGCCTACATTCTGAGACCTAGCTGGTCTGGGAACTGGAGTTGCATCACATTGGAGGGCAGCAGGATTGGGTCACTTTAAGAGAAGGTGGGAGAGGGAGAAGAGAGGCCAAGCATCTACAGAGATACCCAAGTTATGGACCTCCTTCTCAAGTCAGAATGCTGCATTTGGTTCTGGATTCCTAAGGGGTGAGCTAGTGTTTTCATCCTCTGCAAGGCCTAAAGCAACTTTTTGCCCCTTAAACTCCTCCCTCAACACTCCAAAACAAATCTAAAATGGATGAAGGGGGACTCTGAACATGTATTTATTTATTTAATAAACTCATTTTTCTGGCCACCCATCTCATATCTATGACTCTGGGTGGCTAACTGTTAAAACAGGAGAAAAGCAGAATTAACAAGGAAAGCAATCAAAATTAGAAACAACATAAATTACATCAAGAACACTCATGACATCAACATAACCAGGACTAAGAAACGGTCTCATCCATACTTTTATACACCCCACTTTTTGTACCTGATCTAGAGCAAGTGGTGCAACCAAATAATAAAGTGGGGAGTGGGGGAGGGAATAGACTAACTTTTTCAAAAGCCTGTCAGTTTTTACCGGCTTATTAAAAAGGTACTGGATTTTAGGATTACTTGGCATTGCATCCATGGAGATATAAGGCTCAAAAAAGATCGATTTCCTCTTGTTTCTAGTGATCAGGAAGACACCTAAAAATGCAACAAGGCATCTGAAAGAGATTTTAAAAGGACAAGAAAAAGAATTTTGAAACAGATGGCAGAGAGGAAGTGGTGACAGTTAAAAATTTTAGTCAGCTACATGGTGACCTGACAGAAAGTGAATCATCAGATTTCTTTTGACAACAAGGCATTCAAAAAGCTGTTTGCTTTCCTACATGCTAAGACAGTTCACAGGGCAAAGCAATATAGTAAACATTCCCAGATGCTTTTATAAGACTATTCAGGGTACAAGTGAAGCATTTGTGAAGAGCAGGAATGTCAAAAGGAGTTCTAACTAAATTTAATTGTTTGCAAAAGCCATGGGGAGGGCTGAAGTGCCCTCTTGCCCTCAGAGAAATTTACTGAGACCTCATTCACTCAGTCAGGGTAGTTGTGCACCAGCTAAAAATAAATTCCTAAGAAAAGGAAAAGCATCAGGAGACTTAGCAGAAATAAGATCATCACCATCATCATCTTCATCATCATCATCCTCAGAGCAGTGTAGCTGATCCAGGCCCAGGGGAGAGGAAAGGAAGGTGAAGATCTGACATGTGCCTCTGATGTTCTTCAAAGGAATAGCATCCCCTGCTTTTATGCATCCTCTCCAGGAATAAGAGCTCTTGGACTTCTCCACCCCTAAAAAGGTCCTTTGACTTCCCAACTCTGAACTGACAAGCTTTTCCATATGCAGTGATGTCAGTAGAAAGAGATGCACAAGGTAGCCTTCAGATAGCCATAATACATTAAAAAAAGAAGAAGAACCAGCTAGCCAAGCAGGGAAAAGGGAAATGCAAGAGACAGAGGGCACCCAGAGCCCATGAGCTAGATTAATATGGCAAACTTACCCCAAGGCAAACATACAAATATGGAGTACATCCTCTCCGATAAAGTCCAAATAAAAAGTTGCACCTGGGGAAAAAAGGTTTTTTAAATAGAACCTCTTAACTAATGCTAGGCAAAGATTAGCAAAATGTTAACAGCATAAACAAAATTAAAGCATATCCAAGTAGACAGAGTTGGTGCACGGATATGTCATATGTTTATCACTCAAAAGACTGCCAACTAAGCGACTAAGAAAAGAAATGGAAAGCTTTTCACACATAGAGGATCTATCAGGTTTCAAAAACACGGAGCAACGTTCCAGAACTCATCCATCTGGCCTTGGCCTGCACGTAACAGCCAGCCCTGTTGGGGTTCATTTGTTTCTAGTTTAGCGCAATATGAGAATCCACTAATTCTCCCATTAAGTCCAACAGGAGGGACATGCTTGGGGTTCCCTCTATTAGAAAGTATGAACTGGTGGATGCAGGAAGTGGGCCTTTTCTGTACTTTTCATGGACTATGGGAATGACCTTGGGAGGCAGGAGGAAGAGCCGCAGATGGGACAACAGGCCTGCGAAAGATGTCTCGGTCCCCAGGAGGAGGAAAGGTGTGGGAAGCATCACGGAAGCATTTACTCCCTAGTTTTCCGGGGAGTAAAAGGAAAGGAGGGGAGAAATACTTTCACTCTTGCAAGATTTTGTTAGCGTAACCGTACAATAAAGATACAACTAATATTCATTGTAGTGCTTTGTGTCTGGACAGCCTCGAAGGGCTGAAAGTTACAGCATGCACCCTCTGGAACATACCAACACCCCACTGCCTCCTCCCTCCCCCAGGATTTGGTTGCTCAGTCCCTGCTGGCTTTTCAGGAACCCTTAAATATTTGGATGTTTCCCTAGGCGTGGGGCTCAGGAGGTTAACTGAACCTGTAAGAGTGTCAGGTTCAGCCCAAAGAACTCCAAGAGACAATGCAAATACAGTTCTGTTGGTTGTACTTACTGTATTTTTCCAACTGTAAGACGATACTTTTTTCTAAAATCCTTACCCTAAAAATTGAAGGGCGTCTTATTTAAGGAAGTCAGCCAAAGAAAGAACCTCGCCTCGCCGTTGCAAAACTGCCCATGCTTTGTTTCTGGAGTCAGGCTTTGCTAGCCTCCAATCACGAGTGAAATAGCTTGTCTCCCAAACAGACTTCCTCCAATCACGAGCCTTATGTAACTGGCATCAGCTGATGCTGAACAAACCAATTAGAGGAAGTCTGCAGAGAGAAGCTATGGCAGTTTCACTGGTGCTTGAATGTAATCAGTTATGCAAAAGAGCCTGGAAACAGAGCTGCAGAGAGACGGTTTGGACCTCCTCCCACCGAGTGTATCAGGTAAATCTTAACTAATTACTAAATAAAAATGTGTTCTGCACTATCTTTAAAATATTGATTTCTTAATTTGGGGTTGGAAAAATGGGGTACGTCTTGTACATGGGGGCGTCTTATTGTCGGAAAAATATGGTAAGTTGAAAGTTGAAGTTGTACAGTTCTGTTGCGTTTATTAGCTTCCACCTCAAGACAGAATCTCCCCAGACTGAACCCAAGTTCCCAAGCCAGCCAGCCACAACACCGTGAATTCCTTAGGGAGGTGCCAGCCCCATCTTCTTGAACTTCCCACGCTCCTGTTGGGGGCTAAGAATACGCTTATCTCCCTGAGCCTGGCCTTCATAAGTCCATTCCATCACAGAGAGGGTGTTAATTTACTATTGATCCCTGGTTGCCATTACGTGTTTTTTATATTGTTCTTTATTTTGTATTGCAAGGATTTTCTTTTTCAGTGCTCTCTCAGTTGCCCAGAGTTGCTGTTGCAAGATGGGCAGTCAAGGGCAGTGATATACATCTGTTCAAATAAATAAATAAATAGTAGTTTTGCATTATATTCAAACCGGGTTGCTGTGGCGTGTTTTATGGAGTCTAGTTTAAAAATTAATATTTCAGAGGGGTAGCCAATTTGTGTTTTATTTAGAACATTTAATTAAAGTTTTAAAGACAACTGAAAACTTCTTTTACGTGATTTCAGTTAAAAGTTTACAAAACAAGTCCTAGTACTGAATTCTAGCTCAGGTTAAACCCTTTAGAGCAGTGTTTCTCAACCTTGGCAGCTTGAAGATGTGTGGACTTCAACTCCCAGAATGGCTATGGCTGGGGAATTCTGGGAGTTGAAGTCCACACATCTTCAAGCTGCCAAGGTTGAGAAACACTGCTTTATATGTTTAAATAAGTAACTTTTTTCTGGGTATTTTTTTCCTGGACTAGAGGGCGACCACCATTAGAACTGAGGTGGGTATGAAGACCGAAACTCAAGCCATGCAGAAGAAGTAACTTGTATTCTCTGCTGGATATGTAATGAATAGCAGAGAAGGCACCAGAAACATGGACTTAATTTGAAATGTCCACCTCACTGGAAAAACAGTTTCGAACTAGAGCAAATGATCCACATCATCTTGTTATTAATGCACGCAATTTCATTTCAAGCATTAAAAATACATTTCAAGGCAAGTGTTAGGGTTAGGGATTCTCTCCTGGGGATGGGAAGGGGGCGAGATCCATTTCAGGCTATTTGCTGATCATTTTAATGTGCTGATACACATCTACCTGCTGTAATTGCTGTCACAGTAGACAGGATATAACCCACACTGGCAATCTGGGAGGCGTCATACAACTGGGAAGCTTGGATTAAAAACCTAGGAAAAAAAATACAGTGGGAGGGAAAAAATCAGACAGCACTGCAAATAAATCAACAAATAACAAAACATTTTATTAGAAACCAATAAAACAGAAATAGGAAACTTACAAGTCACGAACCACAAACAGGTCCTACCACCCTGAGATTCAGCTGCTGATTTGGTGGGACAAAGCAGGCAGATTTCCATGGTGCAATTTCAGCTCATTTCAGAGGGTTTAGATGGTGTTTTTCAAACTTGGCAACTTTAAGATGGGTGGACCAACTCCCAGAATTCCCCAGCCAGTATGGGAGATGAAGTCCACCCATCTTAAAGTTGCCAAGTTTGAAAAGCAATGATTTAGATGGTCTAAAGGAGGGGAATAGGAACTTTTGCCTCCAGGAAGACTCTGGCTTTCATCTCCCTGCTATCCCCCAAAAATGGGGCCCCGTGAATGGTTTGAACTTCAAAATATTGCCGAGCATTTATGACATACTGTAAGCAGTTCTGGTTACAGCTACTCCAAGTGTATCATTTTAGAGCTACTGTAGAAGAAGGGAGGAAGATGACCTTGGGGTGTGATGAAGAATATTGTCAAAATACGAGGCTATTTGAAAAAATGATCCGTAAACCGGGTTGTGCTAAAAGCACATAAACAGATAGACTTTATGAGCAGGCTGAAGACCTTGGGTTCAATGCAGCTGAACGGTAGAAGGATCAGGAAGAGAAAAGGAATAATTTCTTCATACCACATGCAGTTCAAGCTATGGAATCCATTTCCATCATAATTATGGTGACAGCCACCATTTTTGCTGGCTTTAGAGAAAATCCCAGCAGCTTCTAATCGCAGTAGCTGTGTGCTGGTGCCAGGAAGAGAGACTACCCGCCTGGAAATATTAATAACAATGTCCTGCTTGTGGGCTTCCAAAACAGTTGGCTGCTATACCAAAAAGGATCTTGGAGGTGATAGACCTCTAGTGTGATCCAGCAGGGATATCTCTCCAGTTCCATTTCAGAAGTCAGTTCCTAATATTGCCTGGCTGATGGAAGCCCAAAACACCTGGATAGCAGATTCAGAAGGAACAGCTTTAAGTATTCCTTGCTATCACAACCTATCAATGGCTATCAGCTATGATGGTTACAAGTGGAACCTTCAGATACAGAAGAACATCTCTTACGATATGTAAGGAATGATCCTCTGCATCTCCATCACCGTCTGAGCACGTTTCCCAGCAAGCCCCTGGACTGGGGATCCTTTTTGTCTTACTGGGCCTGGCTCTTCTTCTACACAGCCACAAATGTGGGAAGCTGGCATTTAGCTGCATGCTCCCAAATGCCCTGAAGCCTCTTTAGAGCAGGAAATTATTTAAATTGCTACTAAAAGACCCATCTCTGGCCAGAAACAGCAACAAGAATGCAATTACCTAGTTTCCACTGCCACCTGCAGCACAGGCTCTATTTTTAATCTATAATTCATTTTAATTAAATTTGAATTACCTTGACATTTGGTGGCAAGCTGCAGGAGGAAAATACATATTTGGGGAAAGAAAGCTCAGTTCCACTTACGCTGCCTGAAAGGCTGCTGTCGCCACCATGCAAACCACCATGATGTAGAAGATTGGGTAGCCCAGCTGCACATTCCCCTGAATGGAAACCACAATCATGCCCGCAACGGCTTTGACGGTAATGACTGTCATGGAACCTGGAAAACACCAAGGTAATAACCCTTGTTTTGCTCAAGAGCAAGCAAAACAAGATGAGCAAAAAACAATAGTGGGGACTGCAGAGATCCCACCAACAGGAACAAGAACTTGACTTATTCAGCCCTCTTCAACTCAGCCTTTGGTGAATCTATTTTGTCTGGATGTTATTCATGTGGTTTCATCCAGGCAGTCATCTTTCTTGTGGCTCAGAGTTTTTTTGGAGTCAACTTTGAAATCCAATAAATAAATACATAAAATTTGACTCCTCTAGGGGCCCTGGATCAGGGGCCCTCAAACATCTAGAAGGAACCAGTTTGGGAAAGATGAACTGAAACTAAGCTTCTTGGAGGAGGGCAAGCTCTTGTTTATCTATAAAAGAAACAGGACCATGATAGGGCCTTTGATCAAACTTTCCCTATGCTCTTCAGCTATATTGGATTACTGGAATTCACCAGGCTGGAATTATGCATTGCATAGTCTGACATGCATGGAAGGCACTAGACTGGAGAAGATCAAGATAGATGTACCTGAACAATTTGGTGGTAGTGCCCCAAACCGTTCATAACACGTCATTCAGGTTATTTCTTAGTAAAATAAAGCTGACTGCATATATAGTGTGTGGGCGTATGGATAGAAATATGCACCATGATTATAATAGCTGAAATGGAAACCTGTCTGGTTCCATTACAGAACATCCATGTTAGTCTATGGTAGCAAAAAAAAAAAAAAAGAGAGACAATCTGGAAGCACCTTTTCCAACTAACCATTTTTAACCAAACAACATTTACTAAGCTTGGTTAAAAATGGTTAGTTGGAAAAGGTGCTTCCAGACTCTTTTTTTTCCTTCCTGATTGAGTGGTTCCAATAATGAAAATCAATGTTACGTTTTAGAAGAGCAGAACAGAAACCATTCAGTATGAAAACAGAAAGATCAGCAAAATATGTGATGTCCTGAAGCTTCACTGGGGTGAAAAGAGACAATGAATTTATCAGGGAAAGGAATTTTACAGTTTGGTAAATAAAGATTCACGTGGATCCCCCCTACTTTCCTCTGCTTCTCTTAAATTCATAGCCACTGCAGGATTTCTGTTTAAAGACACACATGTATCAGAAGACACACACACACACACACACACACACACACACACACACAAAACCATGCATGACCGTGCTTCTTTGACGAATCAAAGCCAAAGGTTTAACAATCGAGTATTGAAATTTATTTTACCTAAAGTGGAAAAGGAACTTACCAAGGAGGGCTACCAGGAGCAGAATCACCACAATATAGTTTGCTTTCTTCTCCTTGTAGAAATATAGAAGCAGGCAGAACAGAATGATCTCCAGCAGCTAAGAAGGAGAACAGAGAAGTGCCACTGGATTTGGAATAAAGCTGGGTTTCCAATTTTTTCTTCACATTCTTGGCCTTGCAGTCTGAACAGACAGGTCTCCCTTTTGGAAATGAACAAGGGGTCCCCGTGCCTTAGTTCCCCAGAAATCTGGGGAGCAGGAGTTTGCATTCCAATTATCAGCTTTTCAGGAGGGCTAAGTTACAGATTAGGTTCACACACTGCATTAAGCTACAATGTGACTTGATTGATTTAGGCGGAGTGCAGTTTATTTCTGCCGGCAGATTACTCATTTTTGGTGGTTTTGTCCCAAAAGTGAAGTGCTGCTGACTCCTTGTGCTTTGCTGCTATTCCCTCAAATGTGGCTCCCTTGTGCAGTGTTCAACCTGAATGACACCCTACCTAGGTCTTCCAGATGCCAGTCCAACAGCTTCCACACTAAACTTTCTGCTCTCAACAACCCAAGAATGTACCCTCTGTAGTTTGTAAACCCTAGATTATTACAATGAGCTTGGCCAATTTTGGTTTGTTCAAAGAGTTGAAATAACCAATGGCTTAATCTGTGTCTAAACGCAACCATCTAGGAGAAAGCTCAGCTGGATATGGATCTACTTGTGAGTAAGGCTATTTAGGGATCCATTATAACTGCAGACCTAAAACCCAATTTAGGATCACATTATGTTAAGTCATAGTGTTGCCTAATTGGGTTTGTGTAAGTCCATCATTGTTATTTGTAAACCATGATTTATGGCAAGGGGGTGTGTGTCAACTTTTTGATGGCTGAGAAGCACACTTAACAAACCTAAAAGTGACAGTATTGTTTTCTTTGTTTGCATCCGTAAAGTATTGGGGTGGATTCTTGATTTTTCTTAACTAGTCATCCTGTTTTAGAATTTACTTTACCTTTCTGAAGATAAGAAACCGGTCTGTTGATTTTCACCACTACCAGACTGCATACAGCTCTGAGACTGAGTTGCCAGAACATGATTTAGGGTTTAGCTTGATGTATAAACTCAGCTCCTATGGTTCACTCAGTCAACCATAGTTAAAACTAAAGCTCTAGATCAGTGTTTTTCAACCTTGGCAGCTTTAAGATGTGTGGACTTCAACTCCCAGAATTCCCCAGCCAGCCATGCTGGCTGGGGAATTCTGGGAGTTAAAGTCCACACATCTTAAAGCTGCCAAGGTTGAAAAACACTGATCTTGATCAAAGAAGCGTGTAAACACAGAGCAAGCACAAAACACCATTTTGTGGCTTAGTCCTCTCACTGAAATGAGATGAGGATGGACGACCACTGATTAGACTCGACTTAATGGATCGCCTTACCATATACAGAAGGAACGGCCAGCTGACCAAGTGCTTTGTGATGTTCTCCCCCGTCATGATTTCATGACTGTTTGGTCCAAAGGTGATGAGCAGGTACGTCCCAACGACGGCTAAGCCGCAGCCTACGAAGGACAAAATATAACGCCCTTTGGTAGGAAGAAGACAGGAGAAGCCGGGTTAGTGCATTCGTTCAGAGGTCTACAGCAGCCCTGAGCCACAACGTGCTTACTTACAAAAATGAGATGGGGAAGGTAGTTTGGGCTACCCTTTTAGATGGCTTGGAGGACAACTCCATACTAAGGATAATGAGACTTGCACTGCCAGGACAATTAAGCAGGGGCTGGCTGATTTAAAGTGGGCATCCCATTTTCTCTGCAGAACAGAGACAAAGGGACTTGGAAATGACAAAAAACGGGACAGGGTAATGATTTTAAAATTAATAAAATATAAGAACAGGCACTGTCATGAAAACGATCAGCAAAAGAAGGAAAGCCGAAGGACGTATGCCCCCCAAGGATCTGGGTATAAATTGACAGGGGCAGCTTGGTCCCCTTTTCTTCCAGACGTCCAAGATGCAAAACCCACCAGCCCACCCCACTGGTTAGCCAATGAAAGTAAGGACTTAAGCCTTTCTGAAATAATGAAGAAGGAGCCAGCTCCTGCCGAGCCAGTCCTCGCAAATCAGCAGGTAAGAAACAGGAAAAAGAAAGCAATTTGCAGGAACGGTGCGTTTTTTTAGCAGAAGGTGCCAGAAACCAATTCTTGTTGATTGGGACCATACATGCAAGAGGCAACAAGGGACGCAAAGGTAACGAAACATGCTGACAGTTCTTAAAAATGCATCCAGTAACTTACTCAAGAAGTCTTTCGGCTTCCATTTTTCCCTGATGAATATGACTCCAATGATTGCACTTGCTGAATGAGAAAACAGCAAGCGATGAGCTTTGCAAATGCTAGAGACAGCGGGTCTGATTAGTTCAAGCTCGGGGGGTTGTTTTTTCACTTGTGCAAATGATTGGCTGATGTTGTATTTCGCAGTTTTAATATTACTTGATTGCTCATTGTCCAGAGAAGTACTTGCCATAGGATGACTTTTAAATGGCCCAATACACAAGTGAACAAAATTCTATGGTGCAAAATCTTACATGGCAAGTTTATTTATTTGTTAATTAAACAAAATTATATGGCTGCCCAACTCACACACGGCGACTCCACGCAGCTTACAGAATTAAAATCTGCAATACAAAAGCCCATCAATCCCCCGACTCTCGCGGCGGCTACAAACACAATTGCCAGAAAAAAACATTACAATGACCCAAAGCAGCAACAAAACACAAAGTCATCAAAGACCTAGGAAATACAGGTAGTCCTCATTTAGCAACCACAATTGGGACCAGCGACTTGGTCATTAAGCAAAGTGGTCGCTAAATGAAACATCACAACCTTATGATTTTACTTCAGCTTTCCTTTGCTTTACAGACCTACGAAAGTCGTAAATACGAGGATTGGTCGCAAAGTTACTTTTTCATCACTATTGTAACTGCAAATGGTCACTAAATGAGACTACCTGTACCACAAAATGGAGTGGGAGGAAGAAGATCTAGAGAACCCATTTCCTCCAATTTCCCAATTCCTCTTCCTCTCCAGCCATACCTAGGTAGGCACATAATGCATTTTTACAACATACTAAACCTTATTGTGATTCAGCTTTTAGTGTGTCATTTAAACTGGATTGAGGCCAAATATTTTCAACTTTTAAGTGAAATGGGATGGAAATACAGGAGTTCCCTCTTACAGATTTTTCTCCAACAGGGAAGAGCAGTGTTTCTCAACCTTAGCAACTTGAAGAGGTGTGGACTTCAGCTCCCAGAATTCCCCATACAGCATGACTGGCTGGGGAATTCTGGGAGTTGAAGTCCACACCTCTTCAAGTTGCCAAGGTTGAGAGACACTGCCGAAGAGGGTTCCAAACCATTGCTTTGAACTGATGGACACAGTTTGAATATGAAAGCATGCCAGGGTACTTTTATTTTTATTTAATACATTGCTTAGCATGAGGAACATAACCCTGATCCTACTTTGCCAGGTAAAATGTTTTCTTAAATTTCAGAAAACAGTAAAATGCAAAGTGATCAAAAGAAAATAAAAAAGAAAATAAAAAAGATAACTTCTGACTTATAGGTATAGAATAAATTCACCTCTTATTCCAATATCTAAAAAAGTCACATAATAAAAACTACCCTTTACTCTAACATTAAAAAGAACTTTACAAAATAAAGTCTATTAGTTAAAATATTAAAAAAAAATAATACAAGATCTTTCTGTGATTATAAAATACCTGTTCCTACTTTGAAGTAGCTCACCCTGGATATCCAGTCCACGCGCTCCTTCCTACATTTTCAAGGAGCTGTAAAATCATGGCTCTTCATAGGGAGAATTGGGGACAATTAAGACCCTGCTGCCCTCAAGTTGTTGGCTTATACAGTGGCACCTCGGTTCACAAACGCTTCTGTTCACGAACAATTCGGTTCACGAACAGCTCCGGTCGCAAAATTTTGCCTCCGTTTGCGAACTCCGCATCAGGTGACGAACAGGATCTGTGGCCATTTTCCCTCCCGTGACACATGGTCACGGCTTCCTGTAGGGAGGGGGACTCTCCCTCCAAGCAGTAACCGCCTCCCCATCCGCCTTCCTGTCCTCCACGCCAGAAGTCGCGTCGAGCAAGGTTAGCTTTCTCTCTCTTCGTACTGTACTTTGTGTCATATTTTTGCGGTTTAAAAAAAAAAAAAACATGGTTCAGAATGGATTAACCGTAATTACATTGAACCTTATAGGGAAATTTGATTCGGGACGTGATCAAAAATCGGTTGGCGACCAAATTCGTAGGGGTCAGAACGGATTAACCGTATTTGCATTGAACCTTATGGGAAAATTTGATTCGGTTCACGACCAATTCGGTTCGCGACCAGAGTCGCGGAACGGATTAAGTTCGTGAACCGAGGTACCACTGTAGTTGTATTAATTGATTTTTGTTTTGAATATTATTCTGTGAATGCTGTCATTCAGTCTCCCAAAATGGAGTGGTATAGAACGGCATTTCTTAAAGCATGGTCTGAAGACCCCACACGTTTGCCAGATATTGAAGGCGTTTGCAAAAATTTTAAACAGTGACACTCTTCTCTTTTTTTTAATTAACAAAATATAGGGTTTTTTCATGAAAAATATTTCATTTATGTTAATATCTAATGGGTTTAATATTGTTATTTTTACATGAATCAGTCAATCAATATTCTACAAGTATGTCAATTTTAATTTTTATCATGGTAAATATTGATAAATATAACCCTTACAAATAAAAGCTCTTTTGGGGTTCTCCATAATTTTAAAAGTGGGAAGGGGTCCTAAGAGCAAAAAGTTTAAGAAACACTGGTATAGAAACCGCAATCACCCTCAGCTCAATCATCTTCATCATCGCTTGTTCAAACGCCCCACATTATTTATTTTAATATTAAATAAATAGACAAATAATTTAAATTACTAATTTACTAAAATATTAAAATAAATAAATATTATTTATTTAACATGCCTTTTCTGCTGTGGCCCCTGCCCTCTGGAACATCATCCCTCCCAAGGTGAGGTTGGCCTTGCTAATCTTCCAGAAAGCCTTTAAAACTTAGGTTTTTTCCAACCACCATGGGGAGCCTGCAAGATGACTGCACTGTGTTTAAGCGGTTGCTTTCTCCCACAATCTTAGTTTTATTTATGTTTAATTGTTTTAATAGTTGCTATATTGCTTTTAACTGTTTGTTGCTTGTACACCGCCCAGAGTCTTGTTGAATGAGATAGGCAGCTACAAAAATGTGCTAAATAAATAAATATAATAAACCAGTTTTGAGGCCATCTGACTCCTGGGAAACAATACATATAAAAAGGGAACACATCCGACTGGAAGAACAAACACCCAATCCTAAACCAGACTAAATTAAGCTAAATTAAAAGGAACTTGACAACCGCCCTATCCTAAGGCCTGGGAGACCAACAAATGGAAATGCCCCGAGTTGAACCTGGAGCTTCATACATGCCAGGGGTGTGCTCTGTCACTCAGCTACATCATTATCAAACATGAACCACTGCTCACACCTCCCGTCCCACCACAGTTACCTTGCCATTTTCTCACTTCTATGTGAGGCAGACGGCCTCGGCTAGCCTTCATCCTTACTCTCTTAAGGGTGCTATGGGATCTGTGTGGTCCCCACAGCCATTCTTGGAGGTAAAGATGAATTTGAAAACGGATGGTTCGCAGCGTGCCAGCTTCCCATTTTTTAAGGAAGAGACTTCTTAAAAAAAAGGCAAGAAGTCAGGTGGGGCCAGGAGCCTGATGGGCATGGTGGTGGAAAAACTCATCTCTGAAGACAAACAACTGGAGAATCCCAAACTGGTCCTTGGGAATGCAAAGGAATACGGCAATAACAGGCTCCCAGCAAGCAAAGCCAAGAACCCCAATTTCAGAGCAACATAGATCTAATATAGGTTCCATCTCATTGCATCATATTTACCATCAGCTAGATAAGGAAGTAGAGGGCGTTATTCTTTTGGAACTGGGTTATCTGGTTGTCCACAGTGGAGAAGTCACAACCCATCCGTTCATCAAAGGCACAGATACCAAGTAAATTACATCAAAGACATGGATGCTCTGTAAAGTACCCTTTTGTGTTACTGCAACAGTGTGACTCTCTTGTTGTATAAACGTGGGAAAGCTGAATGTTGGGTTTTTTTTTCTCTTATTCTTGAGTAAATCAGCATAACCACAGGACAGCTGACCTACAGATCAAAGCTTCCTGTAGGCCCTGGAGGATTAATAAATGTGGGCCCTGAAGGATTAATAAATGAAGACTTCTACTTGTGTGGCAATCTGACCTTGCTTACATAAGAGGTGAGGGAAGGATGCTACAAAGCAAATAATTGATATAGACTACCAATCATTGCAGTTTTCTATATTCTATGCCCTTTACAAAATCATTGTGCATAAATCACACAGCACCATGGGAGGAGTCTGTAGGCACATGTCCATCTTGTACTGCAATGGGCAGAAGGAATAACCTTGAGGAACAGGAGGAAAAGCAGCAACCAAGACAACAGTCGGATAAAAGAAACCTGAGTCCAGGCCAGAACTGGAACCCGAGTAAGCATCTCAGACAAGCCCCTCCCTAGTTCTCAGGAAGATAAAGGGAGGGAGGGGGAAGGTGCATTCAGATTTGCAAGATTCTGTTACTATAACCTTATAATTAAAGCTGGCTGTATTGTTAGTTATTGTATGGATTGTACTTTCCTGCAAATAAAGTTTTAACTGTTTCAATTGGTTTTTTAATAGTTTTCATTGTAGTTGCTTATTTGTAATTGCTTATTGTTTTTTTTAGTTGTGAGCTGCCTAGAGCCACATATGTGTGATGGGTGGCTATATACATTGAACAAACAAACAAACAATCAAACAAACATAAAAGTCTTATTAGCATTCATGACTCTAGATTCCTAGTCTGGTCTACCTTGAAGAGCTGATGCGTTGAGGGACTTACCTATGACAGATACTGCCCCCAGAGGCACTATCAGGGACAGGGGGGCAAAAGCGTAGGCGGAGAAGACCCCCAATTCTCCCAGGCAGAGCAGGAACAAACCACACCACCACGTCTTGGTCTTAAAGTAAGCCTTAGACTCTTTGCAACTCACCAACCGGATATGGCTGTATTTCTAGGGGAAGACAACGGAGAATGAGAAGACCCATTGGGGCGTCTACCTTGTCGGCTCTGGAATCCTCTTTTTCTTTCTCTCAGCTCACCTGGAGGTTGAGAGCAATGCTGATTGTGAGGTGCCCAAAAATAGCCAGCAAGGCACCAATCAGATTTTCCTGCAAAGAAAAAATGCAGATATTAAACTTGCAACTCCTGTAGATGTGAGACAGACATAATGTACTTGAGAGAGAACGTGTATTTGTCCTACTAAATTAAGATTATCCTTGTGTGCCAAACAAGACCCAAAGTCAGTTGCCAACCAAAGCAATGGGGTGAAATCAGCTGTAGAGTTCCAAGAGTTCCAAGAACATACAGGTGGGTTATGTTTCACCACTCCACATGCTGCCTTTCTAGTTTGTAAACCATAGTTTATGACTTAGGATGGAAGTCCACAACCTTTGATGGACTAAGGGCTATACCTGCCTTTGAACAGCAGGTCAGGACCTGCTCTGCAAAAAGAGGGACAGGCACCCCCCAGATGTTCAAAATGGGTGGGGAAGAAAAAATGGGATTAAATTAGTCCATAATAAGTATCGCCAGATTTAAGTCATTTAGTTATTTAACTGTTCAGTTGGAGCCGGTTTGATCTGCCATATTGAGAAACAATGACTACAGTACAGTCATAACTGGGGAAGGATGACGTACCCAGACCTTGCATCAATGGTGGCAATTAGCGGGAGGAAGAAGGAAAAGCCTTGGAAAAATCTGAGGCAGGCAGGCTGGTGGTATAGTGTAGAGGAGCACAGGGATGATCTTGGAGAGGGTATGTGGCATCCATTAGCAAAACACAAGCTTAGTCTGGGAAAACAGGAACGTGTAAGAAAGAAACTCAAGACTGTCCTGCCTTGACTCTCTTGGTATAAAAAGGAGAGAAGGGGAAATGCTGTCAGGCTTTCAAGATTCTGTTATTATAGCCTCTATCAATAAAGCAGAGTTCTAGTATTTCTTGTGGGGTCTGTTTCCTGACCTGGCCTCTCTCAAAGGGCCACGCCAGGATCTGTTGAGTGGAAGGGGGGAGATCTGCCCAACTTTATCATACTTGCTCTATAAAATCAATCTGGGATCTCTCTAGACTTTGCTTAATCCGAAACCTGGAACAATTTAAATGTTCCAGGTTTTGCTTCTGCTGAACCACAGCTGAACTGAAATGATTTGGCAGAATTTGGATGTGATGGTTTGCATATTTTCTATGACATGCAAACCTCTACTCCGTTTTTCCCAAAGATATTCTATCTTTTTTCCCTCTTCTCTCTCTCTCACACACAATACTTATCAGGGCAGATAGCAGGAAAATGATTTGTTGATGGCAGCTGGCATATGTAGATTCCCTGGGGAATCTTAGTTCCTTTAGTTCACACTAAGCACCTTGTGCATTTATGGCTTAGTATAATGGGGGACCCAAACCGATAATAGCCTATTCAGCAAATGACATTTAGATTAACCACAGCTTTGTGTGAGGCATGAAACAAGTTGCAGAGATGTTGTGAGAGAACACAGACTAAGGAATACAACTGAACACACAATGGCCCAGGAAAAAACATCAGCTCCCCTGGACAAGCAAAACTTTTCTATCCACTACCATGGCTGCCAGACCAGTCAAACGAGGTTGTTTCAAGGTTGTTATGAAGATCTTTGGATAACAATCCTGTAAGCAGCATGTAATTGTCCAGGCAAACATAAAATCCACGTCAGCTTTTTCCAACCTGATGCTCTCAAAGATACGTTGAGTGGGCCTGAACTGCTATCAAGCCCAAGTTCAACCCAGTGAAGGATACTGGGTTGGAGGAAGCTGGTCCACAGGTTTCCAAACTCATGTGGGCAAGAATTTTAAGACCAAAAGCACCCCTGTAATCCAAACATTTAGATGCTAGTTTTGGACAGAACAGGTAATGCTTGTTTGTGTGTCATGCACATGCCATCCGTATGCTTTGGACATCAATCCCCATTAACCTAAGCAAGCATGATCAAATGCGAGGGCCTATGGGAGTTGTAGTTGAACATACCAGGAAGGAAAACCAGGCTGATGACTTTCAATTTAGGACATTAAAAAAAAAAAATCTACACTGGCTAGGAGTCCTTCGCTGCTTCAACCCTTCTTAGCCCTTGGCTTAAAGGTCCTAAATCCAGACTTAAATATGAAGCACAAAAAAGGAATCACCCATCGCATCAGTTGCTATAGCAAGGCTACTTCCTTCTGGTTGGCATGCTGAAGGCTGATTTCCTCCCAGCTCTGGAGCAGGGATACACATGAGATACTACCCCCCAGTCTCATAGCATTTCTGGGCTGGTCCAAACACTCTGGAAGTATGAAAGGACATGGATAAACCTCTGTTCCCTACCTGAGTGTGGAATGGAATAGATGGTTGGAGGCCAAGAGTCACCTTTCTGACCTTCCAAAAGGTTACAGGGGTGATATTATAACATTATTGGAAGGGCAGGTCAGCCCCATTAGGTAGACCAGACCAAAAAATCAACTCCACAGGAAGACCAGAACTATATTTTATTGAGATTGGCTATGATAACAGAATCTGCTTGTGTGTACCTCCCCTCCTTCTTATACTTCAGTGAATCAGGGAGGTGTCTACCTCAGCTGCTTTCGAATATTATCTTGTTTCCCAGAGCTTAAAGAATGCTTCAGCCCCCCTTGCCTAGGTAATGATTCTTGCATCTTTCTGTGAAGGTCATCTCCCTTAGTTTTTAGAGAGTAGAACAATTTTTCAGTCTACCTTTTCCCAGGATTTTAGGAGAGGGATGGGAGCAAAAGCCTTTTGGGAGGCAAAATGCTTCCAGCCCTCAACCTTAACCTCTCAAAACAGCTGACCTTTGGCAACTTTACCGCTGAATTTGGGCAGCACGTTGAAAAGTTGCCTAAATACTGCAAGCTGTAGCTTGCCCAGCTCTGAATTAGGGGAATATCTCCATCATGCTGATATTGCATGCCTCCCCTTGCTCCCCCCACCCCCCTCTGTGCGGCTCAGATTAGCTCATCAGTCAAGGCTTCAACATGAGGCTGTCGTCTCTCCTCTCTAGTGCAGTTGTAGAGTTGATGGGCCTACTCTAATTGCCAAAAGTGCTTCTCAACAGATTCTGAGTAAAATAAACATTATGAGAAACAAACAGAAAAAAAGGTCTCCCAGTCTCTATCTCTTTGGGCAAGAGATAGGCATTTATGTGAAAACAGGTAAAAATAAGGATATCAATGACCTCAAAACAAGATGGACTCCGGATATGTTCACAAACATGTCCGTGTAATTGCCTCAGCAATCCTGTTTGCTGCTGTCTTCTAGGGTATTTTTTCAACGTCCCAATCTAGCCAACAGCTCCTGGGATTTCCTGGTTGTCTCCCATATTAAATAAATATTAAATAAAAGGCACACCACTATATTTTGGTTTGGGTTCACCTTTCATGCCCCTTTGGTTTTCAGAAAATGTGCATTTCAGGAAAGAAGGCCTGCCTGATCCAAATCATTTCAGAGAGCATTTGAAATGTTTAGATTGAAAGGCAATTTGGTCCAAAAACCGAGTTTCCAAGAAATTGGAAAAACTAAGTGCAACAGATATGACAACCTCCAAGGGTTTAATCACCGATAAAGATCAATGTTTCCTGGCTAGGCAGACTTCTCCATGTTTCACATTCAGAATGCAATGAGAAATATTTTAATTTAGTTTAGTTTAATTTTAATATTAATTATTAATATTAATATTTTAATTTTGTTTAGCTGGTCCTATAAACAAAACAGGCTGCATTACTTGATTCTTTTATTTATTTAGTAAATTTATATGGCCACCCATCTCATATACATGACTCTTTCCCCAGCAATTACTCCCTGTTCAACGTTTCTGAGCTATCCTCTTCTTGTGCTACCTCAGGCCCCTTGCATGGATCTCAGAAATGAAAATTTTAGGGTAAAAGAAATTACCTTGTAAGAGAAGGAATCCTCGTGGACCTTCAGAGGGACCGCCTGGGTCACCAACTCTCGTAGTTGCAGGCTGAGGCTGTTTGCTTTCTCCATTTTAGGTTATCTGTACGTTTCTGGCGTTAACTTCAGCATCGCTTTAAATCAATGAGATGGCCAGAGATGCTCCCTGGTTCCTCCCCCATCTGGCTCCTCTAGAGAATAATCGCAATTGGATTGAGCAGGGAAAGTGAATTCATTGTCAGCATCTCTCTAAGTTAAAGAGAAGAGGAGAAACCAGAGGGCATATCTAGGTAGGAAGATAGGAAGGAAGGAAGGAGGATTACTTTGGATAAACGCATTGATGATATTTGTAATGGGTTTACATTTCCAGCTTGATTGTCAGAGAGCTTTGAAATAGCATGGAAGCCCTGGCTCCAATTAATTAATTATTAAGTTTATATCCCACCTTCAGTACAGCAGCTGAAAGTGGCAGACATTGAGTTCCCTCCTGCTATTTTTCACCACAACCACCACCCTGGGAAGGTAGGTTGGGCTGAAAGAGAAAGACTGGCCCCAAGTCCCCCAGGGAGCTTCTGTGGCTGAAGGGGGACTAGAATCTGGGCCTCCCTGCTCCTAGTCCAGCATCTTCACCACTGCACTACAATGGCACTTAGGGAGAGACTGGTCTAAAGTCACCTAAAGAACTTCCATGGCTGAGAGTTGACTTCAATCTGGGTTTCCTCATGCCTAGACCACAACAGCAACCTGGCTTTCCAAATTAATTAACTTTCCTGCCTATATAGATTTATATGCACAACATACAGATGTATGTATCACTCCTTCCACAAATCTCCATACAACAAACCTGTGGGGTAGGTTCAGCTGAGAGAGAGTGGCCCAAAGTTGACTAGTGGGCTTCCAGGGCTGAGGGTGGACTTAAACCTGGGTCTCCCCACTCCTGGTCCAGCACCTTCACCACTACTCCAATCTGGTTCTTGGGCTGAGAGGGAGGGGATGGCCCAAGGTCACCTAGGGAGATTCCATGGCTGAAGGAGGACTAGAACCTGGGGCACCCCAGAGCTAGTCTAATATTTTTATTTTGTCTTTGTTTAGAGGAATGGGTTGGATTCAAGCAGCATTCTTAGAAAATAAAAATGGAAATCCACGCAGCCCTGTGCAGTGTGCGTCCCCCTGTCCAGAAGCAAAGACAAACTAGGGGGATGGGCAGTGGCCCAGGGGACAATGGGCAGTGGCAAAGAATATTACCAGCTTGCTTACGTGCCCCTTCAAATTCTAAACCCACCTGCCATCCCCCAGATTGCCTTCCTCTGCCATAAAGCATAGTGTGAAACCACAGTGGTTGGGTTCCTGTACCACACTAAGCCAAACCAAAGAAACCAACATTCTGGGTTAGAATCTCAGCCCTCTCAAGATGAGGCTAACAGCTAGGACCGGGCAACGTCTTGGATTCAATGCCGAAAAGAGGCTTCGGAGTGCAAGGGAGGGTTAGCGCAGCATTTTCAGGAGACTTATTAAAGCAGCCAGGTCTGCTCCCGGATTGTGCTTTAATGAGCGGCTGACTCACGCTCCCTTGCATTCGGAAGCATCTTTTGGGAATCCAGCCTGAAGCACTGGGTAGCCCTAGTAATAACAATGGCCTCATGTGCCTGTGCAAGGTGTGCCAAAGTAACCTACGTGACATGTTTTGAAGGCCTAAGCCAGTGTTGTCCAAACTTGGCCACTTTAAGGTGAGTGGACTTCAACTCCCAGAATTCCCCAGCCAGCATGGCTGGCTGGGGAATTCTGGGAGTTGAAGTCCACTCATCTTAAAGTGGCCAAGTTTGGACAACACTGGCCTAAGCTGTAGGTTGCAGGAAGTCAGGGCTGCGGTTCCAGGAGGGGGAATAAAAAGCTGCTAATAAGGAGTTGGGAGCACCAAGCCCTTTCTCGGCTACCGCAACGCAGCAGGCTGGGCTGCAGGATAAACAGGTGCTTTGTCCTTCCCTGGAGCTTTGTTGCTGCCTCGTAATCCCACCGGATCCAAAGCAGCGCTGTGCACAGCCCTGTTAAGCATCCTATCTCGAAGGCTAGTCTTGTCTGCAACTGTTTCTGTAAGGCAGGCAGGAGGCAACCTGCACCCTCCAGATGTTCCTAAGCTGCAACTTTTATTCCTTGTCACCACCAGTCACACTTAGAGAGCAGGACGCCTGGGGGGAAACATGGAGAAACTAAGAAAAAAAGAGAGATCTTCCCACAAAGAAACAGGGGAGACAAATGGGAAAAACATGTTATTTGATTTATTTACTTTGTTCTGTTTTGAAGCCACCTGATTCATTTTTCTCCTGAATTTCCCTTTGCAATGGTAAGAATTGAAGCTAGCAAACTAATCCAGGGCCATAAAATAGCACTGGGATTTTAGTACAAGTACATATCAAATCCTATGGATCCTCTGTTGCCCGGGTCTTTAGACAGGAGCCACCCCTTATCCATCTGCACAGGCTTGGAGTGCAGAAAGCTCCAGCTTCTCTCCTTGGCATCTGCCACTGCTAGAAGGCACCGGGCTAAACCAGAAGAAGAGATGATTGGGGAGATCTGATTGCTTTCTTGAAACCTCCACAGAGGGGTCATGCTGAAAATAGAGATTTGTTCTTTTTGCTCCAGTGGACAGGACCAAGATCAGGGGACAAAATGGCAGGGAAACAGGCTTTGGAGAGAAACTTTCTAAGTGTAAACACTACTTGGTAAACGTTGGTGGGCTTTTCTTCACTGGAAGTGCTTAGGCAAAGCCTGGCATCCACCGAAGAGCTGCAAGTGCCCTGAATTGCAGATCCAACTTGGAGTAGGTGATTCAATCTGAGACTTCCTTCAAATTTGATAAAACAATCTTTGTCCAAGAACTTTGAAAGCAGCCTGACAAAGTAAACATGCTTTAAAGGTAGGCCAATGGACAGACTTCCTTCTTTTTCCTTATGTTAACCTGGCTCAGCACTCCAAAGCAGTGTTATTCAACTTGGGTCTGCCAGATATACTGGATTCCAATCCCCATAATTCCCAGTAGCAATGGGACAGGGCATGGAATTGGAAAAGGCTGGCTAGATGATTGCAATCACAAAGGGAGATGGTATACAGAGGTTTTGTAGTTCAGATTCCCCCCTAAAACACAACGATGGAACTGGATTCACACAACCTGCTTTCTGTTTACTGAATTAACCCATTTTCTGGGTTTACCCAATGTACTGAACCATGAGTGAATTGAACAGCTGAGGTTCACACAACTTATTGGAAAAAAAAAAACCCTGAAGTTAAACTTCACCAAACTTAGCATGCCATGTCAACACAGCTTCCACCTTTGTAACTGACCTGAGTTCAGTATGTTGTGTGAACAGTCAACAGTGAAAAGTCCCATAGATGCATCTTTTCTTTCCTGGTCTATGCCACTGTAACTATGTGAAGAGTAATATTAGAAAAGGGGCCTTATCTGTCGATAAACAAAACAACTAAATCATTAAGATAAGAGAACTGAGAAGGCTTGATGAATATCCCCAAACCCACTCCCCACATCCCCAAGATGATTGTCCTCCTACAAACAAGGATCTGCAATGTGTGTTGATACCTGCCTATCCCTAATTCTAAATACTTGGGTGAGTTTACAAACATGCAAATAGCATTCTCATTGACCCAAATCCACACCACAGATTCTGCAACTGACATTTCTCACTGTGCCTCTGATTAATTCAGGCTTCCCCATCTTGGTGCCCTTCAGACATTGCAGGGCACCTTTATCAATTTCTGGGTGTTGTGATCCCAAACACATCTGGAGGGCACCAGATTGGAGAAGGCGGTGCAAACCCTTCAGGAAAGTCTGGATCATCCTGCGATGAGTCACGAGCCGCAAGCCCCTGACTTTCAACCATGCAGTTCTCAGACCCTTTCAGGTTCTTAGGACAGCAGTTCTCAAAGGGGGTCTGCGAAGTAACATAAATAAATGTCTTAAAATCCCTCAGTTTTCATTTCTAACCCAGTACATATCGATAGATATAGCACATAAACCAAAGCTCTTTGGGGTCCTCCATTTGAATGTAAAGGGATCCCAAGACCAAAATGTTTGAGAACTGCGGTCTGAGAATACTTCTTTGCAAAAACACAGTGCATCAAATTTAAGACACCTCCTTCCAAACCCCCTTCATCTCAGCTTTCCCATTCAGGGTTTTAAAAAATCAGAGTTTAAAAAAATCAGAGAAGAAATCAAAGGATCAGAGTTTAAAAAATCACTCCCTGTGTTTCATCACAATGCCTTGCATCTTTTCTCAGCAGCGAGCCAGCTCAGGGGCCCCGAACATCCAGGGGCCCCAGGATTCCTGCTTTGACCTCCCTGGGTCTGGCATTCAGTTGGTGTCCGGTTCACACAACACCCCGAACAAGGGCAGCCCCCAACCTAACAGCAGAGCACGCTCTGTTTAATTGGTTTACCTTTACTTCGTTTCTTTTTTTCTTTTCTTTTTCAGGGGATGAAGTAGCCCGCCGGGTGAGTTTACAGCTCAAAAACATTGCGGAACCCAGAAAATGGGTGCATGCCGCAATCAGGACAGGGTGTCGCGTGAATACAGCTATTCATACCTAGTGTATGGACACACGTTGCGTATGCACCCTTCCGGAGTTACACACCCGCGCCGCATCCCCCGAGCGATGTCTTTCGGAACTCACCCGCACGCCAGGAAAACTTCGCCAAAGCCAGGCCGATCCCGTTTCCTGGGCTGACCTACCCTCCGCGTCACCCCGCGGACTTTCCACCCCAGCCTCGGCGCAGCCCCGCCAGCCGAGGACAAATCGCCCTTCTTACAGCGAGACCGTCGCCACCCCGAGTGGCCTCCGCCGGCCGCCCGTCAGTGGCTCCCTCAGTGCTAAGCGAAGGCAACCCCTGGCTCGGCATGACCCCCGCCCCCCTTTCGGCCCCAGCTAAAGTCTCTGCAAAACGCCCAGCGCTCACCTGCTTCCGCTTTGCGGCTGCTGCGTTTGCAAGCCCAGCCGAGACGCAGCGCCGGCTCGGGCTCGCCCTGCACAACAAGCGTCCGATTGGATCCGGAAGCCGCCACTCACCGCCCCGGATACCTCGCCCCTGCAAGGGCCGGCCGGGCCGGAGGAGGAGGAGGAGAACAAAGCGGGCGGAAGCTGGCGCGGCTCCTCTTTCCTCGCAGCAGCCCGTCCAGCTGGGGAGATGCTCCGGCGCTGGACGCGGGTAGCGCCGCGGCGGGTTGAGCAGCGCGCCTGCCTTTGGGTCGGGCGGCCTCTAGTGGCCGCTGGGGGAATTAGCCAGAGCATTGGCGAGCGGCGGCAGGCGGCTGAGTTGTAGGGATTTTTTTTTATCCCGCCTGTCTTATTTTTATAAATAACTCAAGGCGGGGAGCAGAGCTAATACTCCTTCCTCCTCCTATTTTCCCCGCAACAACAAACCTGTGAGGTGGACTGGGCTGAGAGAGAGGGACTGGCCCAAAGTCATCCAGCTGGCTTTCATGCCTCAGGCGGGACTAGAACTCAGTCTCCTGGTTTCTAGCCTGGTGCCTCCACCACTAGACCGGTTTCTCAACCTTAGCAACTTTAACATGGGTGGACTTCAACTCCCAGAATTCCCCAACCAGCCATGCTGGCTGGGGAATTCTGGGAGTTGAAGTCCACCCATCTGAAAGTTGTCAAGGTTGAGAAACACTGCAGTAGATCAAACTGGCTCTCAACCTGCTTGGTCTCACTCTCTCTCGGTGAAGGCCTGGGCGATGAGGCAGGTCTTCATGGCTCTTCTGACGAACAGCAGAATAGGGGCCATCTGGATCTCAGGGGGAACCTCGTTCCAGAGGGCAGGCATTGCTACAGAGAAGGTGCGCTTCCGGAGTCCTGCTAGATGGCATTGTTTCATTGAAGGAACCTGGAGCGCGCCAACCCTGCTGGATTGAATCTGTTGGGCAGATGTTATGGGAGACAGGGGTCCCTCAAGGAACCGGGCCCTGTGCCATGTAATGCCATTCACAAACAGTCCTGCAATGCTGTCAGGCCCAGCCCAGGAACAACAGGGAAACAGTCCAGCCAAGTTAAGTTCTTTTATTGCTTACACCATGTAGACAGAATCTTGCCAGACTAGATCTGTACTACTCTAACCTAGTGGATATACCCTGGGAGATTCTAGGGAGTGGCTATCCTAAGTCTCTTCCTCTTCCTGCGCTCCTGCTCTGGACTGTGTTGCCTCTTGTCTCCCCGCCTTTCTTCCTGGAATGCGCTTCCTCCTTCCTGAGAACCTGGATCTCTACTGCGTTCCATCACAAATGCAGGACCGATCATTATGGCTGTATAGGGGAGTAAAGTCAGTTATGGGGAATTGTGCCTTAACTGAATGGATAACAATTCCATGCACCGCAAGGTCTCCTTTCTGGGGGGAGAAAATCTGCCAGATATATAAAGTGTTCCCCCCCCCCCAATGTTTTTGCACTTAGGCTACAACAGGATATGTTGCTGGCATTTACTCTTCTCTCAGACATGATGCATCATTACTCAATGGGGTGTTGGAGGGTTTATAATCAAAATGGGACTTTCTTCTGTGTTTGGTGGGAATACAATAAAGTCTGAAAATGCTGGAGGAAATATTCAACAAAGGGATAACAACAGTTAAACGAAGGAGGGCATAATTAAACAAATGTGCATGTGACAGAGGGAATAAAAGTTGAAAAACAAATACATGGTTTCCTGCTTTTAGCAGTCAAGTCCATCCTTACCCACCCATCAAGGGAAATATCTGGGTCATCTGAGACTTGAAAAAACAGTTCCCTAAGATGGGAGTTGATCACCCAGCTTGAGAAGGTCTAGGATCAAATTTGCATGCCGAAACATAGGAAACCACTGTTTTATTGGGATCGGCAGGATTTTATCTGTTTTGGGGCGTTTTAAAGGGCCGGGTTGAAGAATGGAGAAGCTGCTGTGTGGGAAGTAACGCCAGTCCAGTCGAAGGAAGGCTCAAACGCCTTCGAAAAATTGCTGTTCAGTTCTCCTGGCCCGCAGAGCATCCCAGCCACTGAGCTGGGTCTGGAAGAAAAGGTTTCCCCAGAGACCTGCTCTGTGATTGGACCACTCGGAGGCTCGCTGAAGTAAGGCTGGAAAGGATTGGAGGAACGGCCTTTGTTCTCTGGTTGCCTAGGGCAACGGGTGGTACACGTCCGCCAAAAGGCAGGTAAGCAACAGCCTTTCACTGGCAGCGGGGGGGGGGGGGGGGTTGGGGGGGCTTTTCCAGGTGAATCCGTCCATGCAGCAGCTGCAGTCTTGAGACAGGGGTGGGCAACCTGCAGCCCCATGGCCCCAGGCAGCCCCCAAGCTCCTTTTCTGCAGGGCTTGCAAACCCTTCCGACTTAAATTTGGCCCAAATTATTGTTGTTGTTTTGAAACGAATGCAATTAAAAACCAGACCCATCTCTCCACCCCCCCAAAACTGGGGGAAAAAAGAGGAAAGGTGTCAGCCCTTCGAGGGAGGCCAGGTCAAAAAAGTGGCAGGGCCCTTTATGGATGGCGGGTCGAATAACAGCATCTTGAAAGCCTGGTTGATTTTCTCTCTGCCCTGTCTTATGCCAACAAAATCAAGGTGGGGTGTATTAAAAAGCACTCATTTCGCCCCACTGCTCCCTTGGCTGCAGCCCTCGCCCCTTTATTGGCCCAGGAAGATAAAGTAATAACCTATTTTAGAAACGGGTCTCGAAAAGCCACAAAAAGATTGCCCAAACCTGTCCAGTGGCAAGGATAGAGTCTCTGAACGACTTCATGGACATGCCCGTTCAGTTTTCTTGGCTACTGTTTCAAAGTTTGTTTGTTGTTGCCAGGATATTTTTCGGCTTTGCAAACAAGCCTCCGGTTGTGAGACTTCCAGGTGGGCTCCCATCCAAGAACTAACCAGGCCCAGCCCCACTTAGCTTTGGATCACCGGTTTGACCAACGGGCTATTTTTTCTTCTTCTTATTTTAAAACAAAATGCATTGATGGTACTACCATGTAACCATTGTGTTGTATTCAGGCTTAACCTGTTCATGGAATTAACCCATTTTCTTGGTTGGCACAATATATTAAAATAATAATAATAATGTATTAAATTGATATGCTGCCTGACTCCCAGTGACTCTGGGCAGTTTACAAATTGTTAAAAACATTTTAAACAAGAAACAAAACAAAACAGAACAGAACAAAGATGGCAGAGGTGGCAAACCCAGACGGGAACAGAGAAAAAGAAGAAAAGGCCTGACCGAAGAGCCAGATCTTCGGGGTGGGGGCCGTTCAGCTCTTGGGGGAATCTCATTCCAGAGGGCCAGCACTGCAATAGGGAAGGCACACTTCCGGGGTCCTGACAGATAACATTGTTTAATAGAAGGAACCTGGAGTGCACCAACCCTGCCAGATCGGATCGGCCGAGCTAATACTGTGGGAGACAGGTGGTCCCTCGAGTAACCAGGGCCTGTGCCATACAGGGCTTTATAGGTAACAGCACCTTGAATCATACCCAGAAACAAACTAGCAACCAGTGCAGCTTGCAAAGCAGAGGTGTTACATGGGCATACCGAGGCATGCCTATTACTGCTTGTGCTGCTGCATTCTGCTCCAGCTGAAGCTTCCGGGTGGCTTCAAGGGCCGCCCCCAGTAGAGCGTGTTGCAGTAGTCAAGCCATGAGGTGACCAGACATGAGTGACTGTCTGAAGGGCCCTCAAACTAGGAAAGGGTGCTGTGTAAAGGCCTTCCTGCCGACAGCTGACGCCTGCTTATCAAGTAAGAGCTGTGGGTCCAGGAAGACCCCCCCAAATGTATAATCCCCCAAATAAAGGATTATATATGGCCATTTAAAGGGGCTGCTGAAAAGCATCTTATATTTTAGAACAGAACTCGGTAAAAGGTATACATTAAGGAAAATTGTTCCCCCCACCTGTGGATATGTTAGGAGAAATGCTGGCAAAATTGCATGGGACTTTGAGTGCAAAGTGTAAAAGTTTAGTAAAAGTAAAAATCAGTCGAAAAAGATTCCTACTCTCCGTCCTCCAAATATCCTACCCATCTCTTCTTTCACTTCCAGAACTGCCATTTGAACAAACAAACAAGAAACCCTCCCATACTCCATGTAGAATATTCCACTAAAAGTGGAATCCGATCAAGAGCATTCAAGCCATTAATTCTATTACAATAGAATGAAGCAGGAAGGGAACCTACTCAGACGATGCCACCATCCAGACTGAAAATGCATGCTGCCACTTATACATTCTCTTAATTTTTCATGACCAAGTGGGCAAAATGGATGAATTCCAAATAGCAAGCTGATATCTTTTTTTTTTTCCATTGACAAGAACCAGCCAGTGAAATGGTTCAGTGCTTCTGGTGGCTGTAAAGTACTCCCTTTCTGATGTCACCTGATTGTAATAATGTGATGCGTGTGTTTAGTTTATAGAAGCATGATGGCAAAACGAAGACGGGTCTGTTCGCCAACCTTGCCGTAATTGTCTGTCATAGAGACCAACTCTGACATGTGTTCCGTGTCTCAGATCATCGAAACAAAACCTCCTAATCCTTATGCAACCCCTGCAAGTGCAGAAGGAGGTATGACATGGACTCTAAATAGTGCCCTGGTGGAAGTCAGGTGGGAGGGTGGGAAGTTTGGAAGTTGCTTATACAGTGGTACCTCGGGTCATGAACTTAATGCGTTCCACGATTCTGGCTGCAAACTGAATTGGTCGCGAACCGAATCAAATTTCCCCATAAGGTTCAATGTAAATAAGGTTAATCTGTTCTGAACCATATGTTTTTTTTTTTAACCACAAAAATATGAAACAAAGTATAGTACAGTACAGTATGAAGAGAGAGAACACTAACCTTGCTTGAGGCGACACCAAAAAGCTTCACAGCAAGTGTCTGTCTGCGACCGCGATCTCGCCTCGAGGAAGCCACGACCACGTGTCAGAGCAGGGAAGATGGCCGCGGGTCGTGTTCATCACCCGATGCGGAGTTCGCGAACGGAAGCAAAAATGTGCGAACACTGCTGTTCGCGAAACGAATTGTTTGTGAACAGAAGTGTTCGTGAACCGAGGTATTACTGTAAACCCCAGTGGCTGAGATCTGATTTTTACTAAACAAAACCACAACATTATGGTTTAAGTGCAGAGATGTGCAATTTGGAAAAGTTCTGGGCTTTGCAAGACATGCTACAAAACTCCAAATTGGGGTTTTATGGAATAAAACAGCTGCGTTTAGCCCCTGCAAGGCTTCTTTAGGAAAAAGTTGACACTCACATTCCATATTTACGAGGATAAAAGATTCCCTCACCTGGAAATCATTTGATCGTTTAAAAAATTCTGCCCAATGTTTGTGGGAGTTTGTGGGAGGTGGGTCAGAAACAAAGCAGAAACAATAAAATGCAACAAATAAATAAATAACCGAGGGGGAAAAGTGTGAAACATACCCCCCCACCAAAAAAACCCAACAAAATTATTCCACCATGTCAGGACAGCTTTCTCCAATCCAGCACTCTCCAGGTATTTTGGAACCACAAAGCCTATGCTCCTGGGCATTATGGGAATTATAATTCAAAGTAATGATTGGGGAAGGCTGGGGAAGGCTGTTTCATCAGGAGCCCTATTTCTCTAAAAGCAAATTGCTTGTTGAGAATTAAAGGCTTGGAGTCCTTGGGGTTCTCTGAGCTTGGTTCTTTTCTTGCAAACGTTTCATTACCCAGCTAGGTAACATCTTCAGTGCTAAAATGTTTGGCCTGGAAATGGGTATTTGGAGGATTGCTCATCCAGAAAATACTGGAGTTGCCTGCAAATCATTGTGGCTGTTTCTCAGAATAGTTGGGGATCATCAAGAGATTGGATGCTTGGCAGTGCTTGGTGATGTCATCCCAACTCTGGGCAATAATTGATTTTAATCTGGACATCTGTCAAGTTTCATGGAAGCAAGATGAAGCCGTCTTGAACTGTGTTCACGCAACACACTTAAGCTAGTTGTTGAATTTACCCATTTGCACAGTGCACTGAAACATAAATTAGCCAAACAGCCTGGGGTCACACAATATATCAATCCACCAGAAAAATCACCAAGGTTAACCAACTTGGTGTGTTGTCTAAATGGAATTATTCAATGTATAACTGATCTGGTTAAGAATGTTGTGTGAACGCAGCCAGAACTGCTGAACTGTTCCCAGAGAAACTAGATGGGGCAGTATGTTTGAGACTTAAAGCAGTTTGTAACATTTTAAAGCTATTTTTAGCTCCTGTGCTGTTGTGGGTTTTAAAAAATTAATTCAGTCACATAGAAAACTAATTCTGCAGGTTTTTCTGCTTAGATAGATAGATACATTTACGGAAGTTAAAAACATGTTCACGTTCTGCAGTCTGAAAAAATATGCTCCGTTCTGCCACCTCATTCTACCATATCCATAGACCAAATCCAAAATTCTAGATCAATTTAATTAAATATCAGTAAATAATGTCAATTCCATATCATCATGTTCCTGTACCTAAGCAAAATAGGGTAATTGACAATGATAACACCATAGGCAGGTATCCTGAAACATTCCAGTTCCTTAACAATGTTGAAACTGGATGCAAAACTATAATTTGTCCAATGGGTTTCATGGCTGAGCAGAAATCTGAACCTGGGTTCTCCCCATCCTAACCTGATGCTCACTGATTTTCTTTACTAGGACCACATTCTTCCATCCCTCTCAAATTCTATACCAAAGTGATTTCCAACACTGAAAAGAGAGGCTTCAATTCTCAGGTGAAGAGATTTCAATATCCCGAGGTAAGAGCCATTCTATTTCATCGTCCAGAGTCTGGCACATCTGTTTGAGTCTTGAGATTGTCTGTGAAGGGTTTATTGGGGAATATACCCCTCTGATGGCAAGTCTGCATAGCTCAGGGTTGCCACTTTGCATAATTGGTGTTCTTTGAGCCTCGATTTTGTGCAGCAGAGTTTTCATTATTCTAGTACAGTTCTCAACTTTGGCAACTTTAAGATGTGTGGACTTCAACTCCCAGAATTCCCCAGCTAGCCATTGGGGAATTCTGGGAGTTGAAGTCCACACATCTTAAAGATGCCAAGGTTGAGAAACACTGCTGCAGTAGATAACTTCATCAGGCCAGGAGTTGGTTGGCTGGCTGATGTGCTTCAATGAGATGGTTCTGTAAGTAATGCTGTTTTGTCAATGATGGATGCCTCATAGTTGGGGGATTTATCTGGTGAACGATGTGGTGGCTGTCTTATCTAGATGTTAGTTGCTTCCTGTGTGATGTTGATGTTAATAGGTATGTAATGGGACAGCAAGTTGGGAACATGTTGTTCTCTCCCAGTGCTCATTGAACTGGAGTTGGTTATCGACTGTTAGGTTGATAAGGGTATGCTCTCATTTATCTAAGTCTTGGTTAATTGCTGTGTGATGCCTGAGGGAAATGTTGTGTATTGTCTGCTCCGTTGGATACAGAAGGTACACACTGATATGGAAAAATCAGCTTCTGTAAGCCACATAGCATCTCAAAGCCTTCTTCTACCATAAACAGATTTCCAAACTGGTTTTTATACCAGATGAACAGTCACGGTTGATACCAAGAATCCTAGAAATCATGGTCATGGTTGATACCTAAAATCCTTCCTTTGGAAAGGAAGTTGAGACTGATTTAGTCAGAAAAGATTCTCCTACTTTGGCATCATGTTTCTTTTTGACCAGTAGAGGACAGTAGAGCTTCACAAATTAGGAGACCCAAGCTGCACTGTGGGAGAAAGCACAACACACACATTAGCCTCTTTGTGTGTGTGTGTGTGTGTGTTGTTTGTTTGTTTGTTTGTTTCTTTAAAGTGAAGCTTCCCACTCTGGTGCTTTCATGGAGTTAAAAGATGAAAAATCTAATCATACATCATTGGTTGGGTTGACATGCTTCAATGAGATGGTTCTGTAAGGATTCAAGATTAATTCAAGGATTGAAGACATTTAAAAAAAAAAATCTGAATTTCAGTGCAAAACCCATCTCCTTCCTGAGGAACAAACCATCAGCATCCTACAGGCCAAGATCTTCTTTCTCTTTCCAGAAGCAAAGGCGTGGTGTCTTCTCCCCTGCTTCTTAATGTCTGCGCCTATAAAAGGAGGCTATTTTATATGACTTTGCTTTACACAGACACAAACATTCCCACTGGGGGAAAGTACGTGCTCTTAACACCTGAAATGCAAACAAAATGATTTTATCTTGAAATTATATAAGGCCAGTTACCAAGGTCTCTAGCAGGTGGCCATAAAGGGCTACAAGCCAGTTAAAATCAAGGGGAAAAAAACATGAATAAATAAGTGATTCGCTTTGTGACTTGAGTTCTCCTAAGAGAGAAAGGCAATGGTGTTACTAGATATGTGCTATTCACTAAAGCAGTGTTTCTCAACCTTGGCAACTTTAAGACGGGTGGACTTCAACTCCCAGAATTCCCCAGCCAGCCAGTCCACCCATCTTAAAGTTGCCAAGGTTGAGAAACACTGTACTAAAGGAAGGTGCCATGTTTGTTCATTAATCCACGTTCCCCATTTGTTCATAATGGGACTCTGTCTTACCCTCCTCATTTCTCTCAGCCCATTCCGCTCACACTTTCTTTACTGGGGACCTTTAGCATAATCCAGCCCTTATTGTATAAACATTACGCCTTGCTGGCAAAATGATCTGCTGCCTGCTTTCGGTTGCCGTCCTTGTGCTTCATAAAATGTATTGCCCGCATTAGGGATGCGAAGAATATTTGAAATATGCTAATTGACTGAGGAACAGGCAAGGATTTGTATTCCTCCCCCCCCTTCGAAACACCTCCCAGAAAACCTACCCATGATTGATCCAGCTTGATCTAGTCACATGACCATGCCTCCCCCAAAGCTGTGGCGGGGAGGGGAGGGGAGGGGAAGTGCCATGAGATTTACACACTGTGGCTCAGGTCAGATGAAGCAGGAGAAATGGATTACTTTCCGGAATGGAAAGATCCAACACAAGACTTTTCATAGCGTGAGCTAGGAATGAGATAAAGCCAGCTTCATGTGAACAGGTGTGACAGAGGACATCAAGGCTGCCTTGTGTCCTGGGGTCGAGGTACGCTGCACCTGGGAAAAGCAAACTTCTGTTTCGATCAGCACTTTTCAAGCTTTTCAGAATTCCTGCTGGCCGGGGAATTCTGGGAACTGAAGTCCACACATCTTAAAGTGGCCCAGGTTGGAAAACACTGATTTCCATGACTGGCCAGTCTTCAGGAGAAAGGAGCAGATGGGAAGAACGGTCTCCCAGACCGCCTGTTCTTCAGCCAGGCCAGAGGCCCCGCCGGGCTCCCCTCCCTCCTTCTCCTCCACCTTCAAAAATAATGCGGCTTCCGGCCCCCTCCTTCCAAGAGCTGGCTGAGGCTCCCGACTCTCCACGCCAGCGACCCAGAGCCAAGGAAAGCATCTTGGCCGGGCAACGGAAGAGCCATGCCCGTCGCTCCGTTCTCAGAGCCAGAAGCCCAACTGGCAGCAGCCTTTGAAAAGCCTGAAGTCAGCTCCACAATGTGCCCCTTTCTCCTCCCAAGAATTTCCTGCTTCATAACTCTTGCAGGCAGGGAGCCAAGCCACAAGGAATACAAAGATTTGGCAGACTCTCGACTATCCCTAGAGAATATTTGCTTCTTCCCAGGTTTCAGGGAGAGAGAAGCTGGCATCCCCACTTTTTTTTTTTTTTTTTGCAGCTAAGACAGTCTGCAGGCCTGGCAGGGTGTCTGCAGGGTGTGGCAAAAAAGTCAGGGTGGCAGCCATGATGGTGAAATCAAGCTCCCCCTGTTTTTAGGGCAATGCGTTGCACATCAAAAGCAGAGTTTTGGTTGTTCCGTCATGGATGCCATCTTGACTTTTTTGACCATACCATGCAGTCACCCTTGAACAGCATAGGGTTAGTAGAGGAGGCACAAAGTGCAGACTCTTGTCTAACATTTTTGGGATTGGGAGGCAGGCAGGGAGGGGGCATTGGAAAACAACTGGAAAGAACAAGAAGACTCAGTACTCTTTACTATGGTTTTATCTAGGCAGAGAAGGCAACTCGGTGTCCAGCAGGTTTCCCTGTCCCACCTGGATCCAGGGACATTCACAAACGAGTAAAAAGGTCAAGCGGTGGCTGTCACCACATAATCCAACCTGCCCCTTTCGCAAGTGTGCTGGGCATGCAAAGCATCTGGAAGGGGAAGGGAGCTTTGAGTGCACAGTTGCAGCTGCCATCTTGACTTTTTTGACAGCCCCCAGATTCCTCTGGCTAGATCATGCCACGTCAGGGGTTGGCAGTCTGGGGTCATGAGTACTGCAAGTCTGCATCGCCAAAATTCAGCAGCAAAAGGCCCAAACTTTGCCTGCACATTTGTTTTCTGTATTATGAGTGTGAAGGGTCCTGCTGCTCTCATTCCCACCTTTAATTTCCCTAAATTCCTCCTATATAGAAAAAAAAAAAATCTTTGGGAGCCAATTTGGGGGAATTTGTTTTCAGGGTTCCAAGGCTGGGAAAAAGGCAATATGCTTTTTAGAGACCTCCCCCTTCAATTCCTCTTCTTAAAACCCGGAGAAAACTGGCAATCAGAAGATGACCACCTTCTGGTGGTCTGTTGGTCTCCTGTGCCTCTCCAGAAAGGCAGGAGGTTGAATCATGTCCCCAACTCATCAAACATTGCCACAATATGGTTTGTTTTACTTCTATCCCGTGAGCTCAGATACTGTTTCTAAACCATGATCTGTGGCTTCCTGGGTTGTGGTTGTTCAACAAAGCGTGATTAAACCCACCACAGCTTAGTGCAAGAGGTGAGCCCGGTTTGAATTCTCTAGAGGTTGCCCCAGCCAATGTCGCTGTTTTGCTGGACTTTGCGCATCCAGTCCTGACTTACCCGGCCTTAAGGCCATCTTTGGATGAAGCCCTACGTGTCACCTGTAGAAGACGGAAGGTGGTGTTCAGGACAGCCAGCTTGTTTTGCTTTCTCTCCTTCTATAAATAGAAAACCCACCCAGCCCTCTCTGGGGAATAAAAGAAATGTCGTTGTGGATGGAAAGTTGAGTCAGGAGGGGTGTGGCTCCTTGAAATAATACATTCTGCCCACATGCTGAAACAATTCAGGGCAAATCAGATGTCTAGGTGGGATTAAGCACGCCATGGATTTGCGCTCTGCGAGTCTCTGTATGCCATTGCACAGACGCAGGAGAAACATAATCTTCCACTTGAGGGCTGTTTTGCCCTGCAACCCGAGACACTCCATTAAAATGAGATTATTTTGATTTTGAAACAAGCAAAGAAGAACCTGCTTGGAGGCCGGTGACAACTGAGCAAAAAGAGAAACCACAACCCAGCAAGACATGGAGTGGCTTATGAAAATGGGAGGGTTATTCACATTATCATACCATTGTGTGTCTCCACCTATGAGTTCACCCTCGTGTCAGGTAAACCCTCCATGCCTAGGTGGTGGAAAGCTTATGCCCTTATTCTGGCACCAAAATAAATAAATAAAATTGGCACCTTATTTTGTAGTGGCTCCCAAGTAGGGCAATGAACTCTTGATGCTTTTGGGTCAATTTGGCAAAGTTGCGTATTTTAGCATACCCATAAAGAATCTTTGTTTACTAGCAGTGTGCTTAAGTAACAAAACAAGCCCCTGCTTTTTTTTATAGAAGAGCAAAAAAGGACACCTATGTTGACATAAGGTCACTGATTGGTACCGGTCACTGAAAATAGTGTTTGTTTTTCAGTCTGCAGACCAATTCGTTGCTGGGAACTTTTAATCAGCAATTCTCAGCTTCCTAAAGGGACCGCTGTATGTCCGAGCTTTTTGTAGCCACCGTATAGTACAGTAGATGGGATCCCAAAAAGAAATGAAAAATATTTTTTTAAAAAAATTGTAATGGCCAAAATCTTACATGATCACCACCTCTCACAAGAGTTTGGTGTTCCTAGGTGAAATCTAGCAAGTTTTAGAGGGAGAAGGCCAAATCTCCCAAATTTTGAGATTTTCCAAGATTCTGGCCCTTTAAAACATTTTTGGATCTCAACCAGGATAGACCTGTAGGACTTTTATGGATCACCAGCAGACTTTGGAGCACATGTGGGGCACCCTTACTTTATATCAAGCAAGACAATTTCAGAAAATCTAAATTTTAAGTGACAAACATTAACACATACTGGGAACCCCTCCATGTTTCTTCTCTTATAGCTGTTTGAAGGACTCATTGATCAGCCCCATTTCCTGAATATTGGCAGGCAAACTGTTGTGACAGCTTCCTAATGACTGTTGTGCTTCTTCCAGAATGAAAATCCAGGGCCTGGGCTTTATAATGTCATCCATCAATCTATGCTTCTCAACAATGTCTCCCAGTCTCAGAAAGGAACCTGTTTTTTCCCTTCTTTGGTAAGGCTCGTGGTTTATGTATGTGGTGTTTATGTACAGAGGAGAAAAGGACAGAAATAAGGTCACACTATCACCCTTTCTAGCTCACACCCGTTTTCCTGCTGTTTAGGAGCACTGCATTAACCGTAAGGGTGAGTTTCCTATACTTAGGGAGAGATCTGTGATAGACAGATAGAAATGCACTCACCCACTGGCAGAGATTGCTGTATTTCAACTTGACTTTGACCCTTAAATGTAACCTACAAAAGAAATTCCTTTAAAATGTAGTGGAATCAACCAACCCTGATCTTAACCTTAACCCTAAAATTTGTGTGCTTGCTTGTCCAGAACTGGATTCACCCATCATAAGAAGCTAAAATATGATTCTTCAGTTTTGCAAGTTGGGGGAAGTCAGCCATTTATAAACCAGAGTTTACATCTTAGTGTATTTGTGAAGGCAACTGGTGGTTTATTCAATAAACCACAGTTAAACTTTGGCTTGGTACTATCAACAAACTCTGCTGTATGGTGCTCATTCCCAAGACCAAACATGTATTACTCTGGAGCACAATTTCTGGTGTTCAGTGGCTACCAAAGTCTTTTATAACTACCAAGTGGGAATATGTTTACGAAGATATGTTTACCAAGATATGCTTACCAAGTGGGAATATTCAAATGCATCTTTCCAAGACAGTCCTATAAATATACTTTGGAAACCAGAGTTCTGCTCCATTCTCTTCTTCATCAGACATATTTCCAAACTGCTTTTAATATGACAGAGTCTGAACTCTGGAGACTTGACATCTTGGAATAGAAAGGAATGCAAGGTGAGATTTCTTGACTGATTTATTATGTGCCATCAAGTCGGTGTCAACTCCTCGTGACTATATAGATGGGTTTTCTCCAGGAGGATCTGTCCCCAACTCTTGGTCCTTCAACTTTTCCAATGGTGCACTCCTCGCCACTGTAACTGAGTCTATCCACCTTGCTGCTGGTTGTCCTCTTCTTCTCTTTCCTTCTACCTTTCCCAGCATTAGCGCTTTCTCCAGAGAGCTACAGTAGGTCTTCACATTATGTGTCCAAAGTAGGATAATTTGAGCCTGGACATTTGTCCCCTGAATGAGAACTTTGGGTTGATTTGTTTGATGATCCATTTCTTCATTTTCTTGGCTGTCCATGTTATTCTCAGGAGTCTTCTCCAACACCAAAGTTCAAAAGCATCAATACTCTTTCTATCCTGATTTTTCATGAGATTTTTTCCCAAACAATAATGAGTAGAATGTGGTTGCTGGGAGTCAAAAACAACTTGATGGCACATAATCAGATCAGATTATCTCAATAAGCTTTACAACAGCCCTGTGAAGTAGGCTGGTCCTGTCAACTCTGAGCTGGCATTTAAACCAGACTCATCCCTTGGAGTTCATGTTCTTAACCAACTTGGTATACCAGCTTGTTTTAATTTTGAGAGGATTTTAATCACATGGTACATTTTAATTTGATTAATGTGGTGAGTCCTTATATTTACGTCATCATGGAGACAATATGTCCAAACTGTCGCTGGGGTGGCAAATAAATATCAGCTGTCACCACATTGAGTAAAGGCCTAAGAAAGAGTTGCTATGTGAAAGCAGTGCAATAAATCAGCTTGCAGTGATTTTACGACTCCAGGGAGGAGCATAGGAGTTGGTTCTCACTGGGATGCAAATTCTTGTTAAGATGGCAATCTCATCACAAAGATGTGAGTAGGGAACCAAAAGAAAATATACTCCCACAACCCTCCCATGAAAATGAACACAACATTTGCCCCTAGGCTTTCTGGAGATAACACCTTTTGGCACCACATCCCCCGAAATCCTTGGTGAGACACATGGAATGTGTCACCGTCATAAAAGATTGCCATTCCTTGTCTTAGATTTAGCCAGCAATGTAGAAAAATCAGACATAACTGTTCTTTTTGGGGTAGGGTGGTGGTGGTAAAGCTGACCCAATGGTGTAAAGTCCCCTCTGCTTCGTTTTATTACAATCTTTGCAGGATGTCCGAATCGCTCGCCAGAGAATTCCCAATTATCCCGCTTCAAATGCCTACGACCTCCCACCCACTCTGCATTCCAAGAGGGACTTCAGCTTGGGGTACTCTAGCATGTTTCATCCACCATTCGCCAGGAAGATTTCCAAAAGGGCCACGCCAGCCCCCAACCAATACAATGTAAGAAATTACGTATAGCCACAAGGGAAGGGTGGTGGAGAGCAGAAAGCCAGTCTGGAATTCAGAGGGTTGGAAAGAGGCAGGATGGGGAACTGATTGAGGAGGACGGAATTCCTTCCTGAGCTGCTGACGTCTATCTTATTGAAGGCATTTATTCATTAGAGCATTTCCATCAAAACTCATTCATTAATACAGATGAGAGGGGGAGGAGGTACATTTGATTTTTCTCAAGAGAGATGCGCATAAACCAGGTATGAACTCAGTCCAGCCCTGCCTAGCTTTCTTGAGATCAGCCCATGTTGGTTAAGTGACGCCACCTGCTGCGACAGATAGAAAGTTAATACACTGAATAACATTTAGAAACAGACAAACAAATAATCAGAAACAGCATTCTCCAAAAGCAAAAAAAAAAAAAAAAAGCAAATTAGATCTGGAAGTTGGAACGGATGGCTCTATTTTTTTATATCAAACAGAGTGTAGCAAAGAACAGAGTCAGGGATGAATTACAGGAAATAGATGTATCAGGCCATGAGTGGATCATGTCAGTCTCACCTGTGTAGATTCATAAGCGTGATCTCTCCTGGTTTGCAAGAGACCTACAGGGGTAAATAAACAAAACTTCTTCTAGATTACTCCACATTTTATGCACTGTAAAAGATATGATTTGGTACATTTGTATTACTTCTTCTCTGACCCCTGCTTTTTTTGTAGCATTTTATCTGGGGAAGAGTTTCGCAGACCTTGAAAGCTTGCCCAATGTTTTCGGTATTGTGGTTGATCCTAACAAAGGTCCTGGCCAGCTATGGAACAGAAGAGTGTACAGTATGGGTCAAGAGTAGTTTGTGTGAAGTCTTAATGTAGAGGGGATAGGGAACGGCCTTGAAGACAGGAGGAGGAGCTGCTACCAAAGCAATGGTGAGATAAGAGGGGCTTGAGCCCAGGCCAAGAAAGTCACTTGAGAAATTGTCTCAGACAAGCCCCTCATGAAGATAAAGGGAGGGAGATCTATAGTCTACTAAAAGTAGTTCTGACCTGTAACGCACTGGTTTCTTAGTCTGGTTTACCTTGTAGGGCTGACACTTAGCTTTCACAAGATACCTGGTGAAAGGCATGGAAGGATGAATGGATGGTGGTATGATACTGAAGAAAAGGCAGCTGATTTTGAGTGCATCTCTCAGTCTTTGCCCCAAAGTCATTCCCTCTTCTGCAGTTCGCTACTGTATTATCACCAGCCATTCCCACCCTAATAAAAATATTAACTGATGCTCGATATTATGCAGAGGATTTCTCCTGAGAAGAAGAAATCCTCCTGAGTTAATCACTAACCCATGATTTACTTTTAGACCTACCGTAATGCATAACCTTTGGAGAAGCCAAACAGGAAATGATCTATTAAAAAAAAGTAGACAAGCACAATAGTTTATGGCTGTTGGTGAGGGAGGCCAAATGGGAAGAAATGAAGGGCTCATATTTGCAGCATGTATTCAGGCAAAGTTCACGGTGAGAAGAAAAAGGGAGAATTGCATTAGGACTCCAGATTGGGCTGGAGGGTGAAAAGTAAGCTTGAACAACAGAAGAAAAACAAATCAAAATATTTTCTTTGGGGTTTCCGCCCATTGCCCAATTTATTTGTTTGTTTTTAGGCTTATAAGACCCACTTTCCTACAGAAGCTCAAGACATTAGATCTATTTCTTAACCTCAGCAGTTTTAAGAACTGTGGACTTCAACTCCCAGAATTCCCCAGCCAGCATGCTGGCTGGGGAATTCTGGGAGTTGAAGTCCACACATCTTAAAGTTGCCGAGCTGGAGAAACACATTAGATATAGCACTCTTTCATTTTTCCTACCAGAACAACCCTGCAGGGTAGGCTATGCTGCAAAAGAGGGACTGGCCCAAGGTCTCTGACTGAACTTCCACAGCTGACGGTGGATTTAAACCTGGGTTTTGCTTTGACTGGGAGCCTGCACCCCTCCTCACGGGCACTCTTCCCTTTCAGGCCCATTTTGACTGCCTCCGCAGCTAATCATCAAATAACAACCTCAGGCACTCCAAATGTCTTGAGCTTCCTCTTCCGTTTCCCCAGGCCAGCTGGACAGGGATGGGAGCTGAGGTCCAACCCAGCTGAAGAGCACTGGTCTGATAAAAAGGCTGGCTCCGAAGACACTGGTTGATTTGAGAGCCTAAAGCTGTTGATTCACTTTGGATCAGATTGGGCTTCACTATATTCTGTTGGCATGTAAAATTTGTGGGGTTGTTTCTCTCCTCTGGCAAGCATAAACTATGTTACTAGATTGCACCAAAGCCCCTAGACTGCCATCTGGGGCTGGGAGTGATGGGAGTTGCAATCCAGCAGAGATGCTTGGCGCCCCATTGGGAAGACTGCCGTGGAGAATCTCCATCCTGATGCTCTCCATTTGAATTGGACCACAGTTCCCATCATTCTAATCTCCGGAGGGCACCAGGTTGGTGAAGGCTGCTCCAGGCTCCGTGTCCCAGTTATGTCATTGGCGTCCCTATGTACGATGTTTTATTTGGACAGTAATTTGTTGCCACAGTCTTTTATGGATTAGAAAGGATAATTAATTTTCAGAAAAAGAATTCCTTACAAAGTGGATCTAGCAGGTTACACCTTTCCTGCAGGGGTGTGCAAAATTCAGGGTAGGATAATGAGCCCTTAATTTATCTATTTGTACTCACTAAAAAGCAGGTGTACGTGGACTGGGGAAACATACATTATAAAAGCTTCAGTTCAGCAGGTATTGTTTCTGCCCTTGACATCTGTTAGTACAGTCATGTAGATCAAAACGATTCCTTTAAAGAATAAAACACAGATCATGATATTTGATTCTATACAGCTTCATTCCTCCATACCAAATTCTGTATTTTAATGAAATAGTTATGGTTTGTTTAATGTTAGTTATTGAAGTTTATTCTAGAATAATATCATTCACATATTGCAATCATTCAGACTGAGTAATTGTATAAAAAGCACCACGGTTTTGGAAGTAGGCAGATTTAATGTCCCATTAAAAAGCCATCAGATGACACTAGAAAGATCAGCTTGTTGCAAAACACAGATTTGCATTTCCAGGTTTCGGTGGATCTTTGCAAAGAGAACTGCAGAGTTGGTGCCAAGTCTGTCTTCTCGTCAAAAACAAAACGAGCTTTGTCACTCAGCAGCAATGAACGAGTGCCTTCTCCATGTAAGTAAAAGGGTGCTTTATTTTTATCATTTTCAAAGGACAACAGAGATAAAATGCACAATGTGAAGAAGGCAGTTCATCCTTACCAAGTATATAAAAAGGTGGTGCATCACCAGCCTTGTATATCAAGATTATTAGTTGTTCACCTGTTCCCACATAATTTGCCCCTTAGCAATGGGAAAAAAATTAATTAAGCAAACAAACGTCTCTGTTTTCCAAAAGTTTTTCTACTCGACTGATTATAATTCTTAGTTTTCCATGGACAAACAGTCTGTTATTTAGGAACTGAAATAATTCCTTGGGAGAATGGCATATTCTTTTTCCCTGTAGTCCATGAATTCAGCAGTCCATACTTTTCTGTAGTCCTAAAAGAACATTTTCCCCCAAGAAGCTGAAATATTTCACACTTGTTCTAAGTCAGTGTTGTCCAAACTTGGCCACTTTAAGATGAGTGGACTTCAACTCCCAGAATTCCCCATGCTGGCTGGGGGAATTCTGGGAGTTGAAGTCCACTCATCTTAAAGTGGCCAAGTTTGGACAACACTGTTCTAAGTAATGGACTTTGGTACCCCACTTTCAGGGTACCTTCCACTGGGGCTAAAATGTAGTGGAAAGCAGCCATTGTTCCTTTGATTTATGAAAAAGCTCTTTCAAATTTTCCAGAACACTTTCTTGGGCAAGGAATGGAAGGAAGTCCAAGAACGTGGGCCAGATGTTTCAAGCATGCGATCTCAGTTCCAAATCACTCTCGAATCCAGCTTCTTCTCCAGCCTGAGTTTCTTGCTCAGGAAGAGTTCTGAAGAACTCAAACATTCACATATTCTTTTGAGTCATTTCTATTGGTCCTAATAAAAGTGTTAGCTAACTGGGGGTATTTTTTATTATTATCCTTATTTATTTGGTTTTGTATGGCCATCCATCTCATCTAAGCGACTCTGGGCGGCTCCCCACAGGGAATAATAGCTGGCTATGTCATTTGGGAAGTTGGTTTGCCATATTTACTTTTTTTTTTTTTTAATTTAGGTCACTACCGAATTAAAGACTCCCTGATAAGGCAGTCCCCTCCAGTGCTGGCGTCCTGCTTTAAGTCCAAAACAGGTCGTACGACCAATCCAGAAACCCTGAGCCCAGGACCAGCAGCCTATCAGCAGCCAGCTGAAACCCCAATTGGACCATCAAAGAGATTCTCTGGACTGTGAGTCCTGAAAAGAAGTTCACCAACTATCTCCAGCTCCCTTTCTTAAATAGCAAATCAGCCCACATCATCTCCCCTAAACCCTTTCTCTGCGCACATTTCCTTGGACACTTTGCAGAAAGAACATTCCATACCGATGGTGATGTTGATAGCATGATCCCAAATAAAGAAAAGCAAAATAAAATAGATGTTCATCTCGAAGCAGTTTGAATAGAAAATACCCAGTCTCAACTTATTTAAAGAACCAGGGCCTTCTTCATTAAATAATATGAAGGACAATGGTGGGGAAAAAGAAAGGCACCCAACGTGCCTTCAATAATAATTGAGGATGGAGAAATGCTCTAGCTTAATGGCAGAGTGCTTGTTGCATTTGTAGAAACCTTCAGTTTTAATCTTGGATAAGGCACCACCCAAACGCCATTGCCGGTCAGCGCAATAGAGAATACTGAGTTAAATGGGTCAACATCTTGATTTGGTAGATGGCAGATTTGGATACAGATGTGCAAGCTCAGAGCTCAGTGGAAGTGGACCTCTTCACATATAGAAAATCCTAAGTTCAACTCCATTGCCTCCCATCCTTCTCCCTCAAGTTCACTCTGATGATTTCATGGGAACTTCTGTTAGTTTCTTGGCAATAAAACAAGGTGGTCTTATGAGCGTCTGCAAGAGGGGCAAATGATGAGGCATCATGATGACCTCCTCACGCCAATACCGTACCATGACTTGCATCCTTGCATCAGACATCAGCATGCAAGCACGCCATGAAGGCATTTGTGGGATGATGTCATCACATGCGTGTCATCATTTTGGGGTCACAATGATTTCCAGATGCTAACAAGAGTTTTGCCATTGCCTTCTTTCAAGGCTCTTTTTTTAAATGTCTAGACCAAGTGCCAATATTTCCTGGTGGTCTTTCATCTCTGTGCATGTCTGAGCCTGCTTAGCTTTTTGAGACCCACCAAGGACAGCTAGATCAGTGCTGCTGTCTAGATGGGCAACCACTCTAGAGAAGCTACCCATTAATGCCAGCAGATGGGCTATTTGTCTGACTCAGTAACAAGCCAGTTGGGGTAGTACTATCATCACCACCGCCACCACCTGCAAAGCGCCCAAGGAAATATGCACAAACAGAGAAGGAAATGTCAGGTGGGCAGGAGGAGGAGGCAGGCAAGAGCCTCCAGCAAAGATCCAGGTCCTAATGGCCCTTGCCAGGAGATTGCCAGGAGATTTATTATTGTGTCTGATTCTGTAACAAAAGAGAGGGGAATTCTGGGAGTTGTAGTCTACACATCTTAAAGTTGCCAAGGATGAAAAACACTGCTGTAGCCCCTTGACTAGAGAAGCCTGGATTGAATTCACACAAAGCCTGTGCTTGGTATTACACTGAAAACAATCATCAGTTATGACGCTCCGTGAAACCACAAGAAGCGATACTCCCGCCCGACATTTCTGTGTGAATGCTCCTGGCCTCTTCTTACCCGTGACTGCTGTTATCTCATCAGTTCAACTGGACAGCAAGCAGGGGAACAGGGACCGGGCTGTGAATCTACCTCCTCTGGACTGATCATCATCCAGGAATAGGCCAGGATGCAATTCTTTCTTAATTCCAGACACAACCTAATAGCAAATATTCCTCAGTGTGCACATAATAGTAAATATATTATGGTACATATTACTGAGTATGTTCCTGGATTGGAAGGGATTCAATTACAAAAGTCATTTTTTAAAGCTCTAATCCAAACTTAGTTTCTCATCGATGTGGGTAATAGATGGATTTTGACCTTCTCTTTAACAATCTGTAGGGAGCCAAATGTGCTTTCATACTTCCCCACTCATATGTGACCCAAGGTCCAATAAAACTATTAGCCAGTTGCTCAACCAAGTCAACTTTATAGTGACTGTCCTGCAAACAGCAGAGTCATTTTGCTAGAGATAAGATTAAGATCTACCACCTACATTCTTGCTCAGGTACTTCCCATAGCTCACCCTTCCTCCTCCCTAATACAAATCTGCAGCTCTCTGCACACGGTCAGAGGTATCTTTACTACATCTCATGTGTTTTTAATGCAGACTTTGTGGAGGAAAAAGGAGGGGGAACAGGCAATGGGTAATATGCAATAAACCAACCAAATAGGGAAGAGGTAGATCAAACCTGACGAGTAAAGAACATCTGTGCTGGCAGAAAATACTAGAGCTATCAGCAGTACAGAGGCCACTCCAATTCCCAATGAAGTCAAGCTGAGGCCAGAGTGACTGCTGGTGCAGAACCATGTGCTTCCAACTATAGGAGCCTCTTCCAGTTATTCCCAAGAAATCCCTAAAGATCCAGAATTACCATGCAAAATTTCTGTTGAAGATACTCTAGAGTAAGGCTGTGTAGTGTTTCTGATTTGAAGGCTTATAGGTTCTTCTGTGCACACAGGGTGCTCGTGCAAATCGAATTTGCAACTTCTCTGTGCAATCCTGGGAAAATAAACGTTTGGTTTAAAGCAGTGTTTCCGAACCTTGGCAACTTTAAGATGTGTGGACTTTAACGCCCAAAATTCCTCAGCCAAAATGGTGGCTGGGGAATTCTGGGAGTTGAAGTCCACACATCGTAAAGTTGTCAAGGTTGAGAAACACTGCTTTAAAGAGTTGTGGCAGGTGTTATGACAGCACGTCTGTACACTTTGAAGTGTCTGTTAATCTTTGACTCCAAAGTACTATACATGCTATCCTGGAGGACCTTGAAACACCAAGTACTGTGAAAGCCAAGATGATGTGATGCAGCTGTCCGTACAAAGTAAGAGTCAAGACAGATGTGTTCTCTCTCCTAGGCTGTGTGGACTGGGGAACTGTGGGACTTGTAGTCCCCAAGCCTCTGGTTGGAGAAGACTTGCCATAGGCTACCACTCCAATTAAAATAACCCTGGTTTTGCTTGAAACCACAGAGAACTTAGATAATGTCTTGTTTTGTTTTTGATAGGAGAAAGTGCATCTTGAATTTCTCAGCCCCAGCTATCCCTCCTCCCCCAAATCCTCCTTCACCAGGGCCCGGCCAGTATGACATAGTGGACTACAGTGGACCTCCTAAGCATTACATCTCCAGTGCCGTATTTGTCTCAAACACAAGCCGTTGGACAGGTGATACATTCCACCAAGTCACACCTGGGCCAGGTGAGAATATAACTACCTGCTATTAAATGCTCCTACAGCAGAGCCTTCCTTCTCCAGAAGTGTTAGATGCATCTCCCACAGTTCACAGTGAGCTGTTTCAACAGCTGTGCTGGCTGGGATTACTATATGAGAATTGTAATCCAACAGATCTGGAGGGCACCAGGTTGGGGAAGACTGCTCTAGCACTGATATAGTATGACATGCTTAAAAGACAGGTGGACTTCAACTCCCAGAATTCCCTAGCCAGCATGCTGGCTGGGGAATTCTGGGAGTTGAAGTCCACCTGTCTTAAAGTTGCCAAGGGTGAGAAACCTTGATTTTCATGAAGCCATTGGGTAAGATCATCCATTGCCATGGGGTGAGGTATCATCAGTATGCTGAGGATACCCAATTATATATCTCTGCCCCTGGCAAATTAAATGATGCTGTTGATGTCCTGTCCTGGTGCCTGGAGGCTGTAGGGGTCTGGATGGGGAACAACCATTTTGATTTTGAGCCAGTTTGGCCTAGTGGTGAAGGCACCAGGCTAGAAAGCAGGGGACAGTGAGTTGTAGTCCCGCCTGAGGCATGGAAGCCAGCTGGGTGACTTTGGGCCAGTCCCTCCCCCTCCCCCTCAGCCCAGCCCACCTCACAGGTTTGTTGTTGTGGGAAAAATAGGAAGAGGAAGGAAAATAGAAAACAGAGAGGAAGAGTAAAGCAGCACCAATATTGATATGCCCTGTGGGACAGCTTAATAACCAAGATTAGGAGAGCCTGATCCTGGTGGAAGAGCCCATCTGAAAGGATTTGAGATGGAACAATTATGGGTTAGCACTGACTGGGTCATGTTTTTGTTCTGTATATTGGTTTCGTACTGGTTTAATTCTACGTTAGCTGCCTGAAGTCACAATTTATGATTTGGGTGGCCGTATACATTGAGAAATAAACAAAACAATAAGCAGCTTTGCCAACCCTCTTGGTACAGTCACTGCCTTTATTTATTTATAAACATAATAAAGGTGGGATAAAAAATCTGAAAAAAAAAAGAACAAAAGACTTCAGCTGAACACTGGCAATACCGAGTGGCTCTGAGTTTCTGGATTAGGATTTTACCATCTTTGGTACTGGATGAGGTGGCACTGCCCCAGACAGACCTGGTGTGCAGTCTGGGGGTCCTTCTAGATTCGTGACTCCTGCTCAAAGAGCAAGTGGCAGTGAGGGCCTTTGGGCAACTTTGTGTTGCGTGCCAGTTGCACCCTTTCCTGGACCAAGAGGCTCTACTTACAGTTACTCATGCCCTGGTCACCTCTAGAATGGATTACTGTAATGCGCTCTACATAGGGCTGCCCTTGAAGAATATCCAGAAGCTTCAGCTGGTGCAAAATGCGGCTGCACAGACAGTTATGCGCGCCCCAGGATGGTGCACGTTATGTCTCTGTTCCGTGAGCTGCACTATTTGCCTGTTTGCTTTTGGGTGCAATTCAAGGTGTTGTTTTTGACCTTCAAAGCCCTACATCAGTGTTCCTCAACCTTGGCAACTTGAAGGTGTCTGGACTTCAACTCCCAGAATTCCCCAGCCACCATTTTAGTGAGTTGAAGTCCAGACACCTTCAAGTTGCCAAGGTTGAGGAACACTGTCCTACATGGCATGGGACCAGGTTATTTGAGGGGCTGTCTCTTCCCGGTTACATCTACCTGTCCAATCAGGTCAAACAGGAGGGGTATGCTGTGGGTCCCACCTACTAAGTAGTTACCTCTGGCAGGACCCAGGTGGTGTGCCTTTTCTGCTGTGGCCCCAACGTCATTCCCCCTGAGGTAAGATCGGCCCCATCCCTATTTGCCTTCTGGAAAGCCCTCAAGACATGGTTTTTCCACCAACCTTGGGGGTCCTATGGTGAGCAGACAAGATGGTTGTGTGATGTTAAGTAATGCTCGTCTCTCCCACTACCTTGAGTTTTTATCTTTTTTGTTTTTCTGTTTTTACTTAGTGTTTTATGATATTTATGGTTTTTATGTATTGTACGCCACCCAGTCACATTTTGTGAGATGGGCAGCTATATAAATTTAATAAATAAACAAACAAACAAACAAACAAACAAATAAATAAATAAATAAATGGAATAAAGGAAACAGAGATGGAAGACCTACGAAAGCCCCTTTCTGGCAGAGGTTAATTATGGGGGTTAATCTCCATAAGGCAGCTTCATCAGAAAGCATGCCTTCTCTGTCATGGGGCCTACCCTATGGGACAGCTTAATCCCCAAGATTAGAAGGGCCTGACCTGACTTTTCATCTTGACTTTTTTGGACCATATCTTGCAGACGGCCCTGTGGGGTGTCAATAGCAGCTAAGCAAAAATAACGATGGGGCCGACTCATTTCAGTCCAGCTCTTGACCTTCCTTCAAGAAGCACTTTGCTGAGGCAATCTGTTTTGCCACAAAATGGGACTTTCATAACCTGTCCCCAAAGCTCAGGAAATGTGGCGTGTTGGGCCCCAATTATTTAACAATATTAATTTGCAGGACCTGTGGCTTCCATGTCATTACATACAAGAGCTTGTAAACAGCTGGTATCATGAATTGCCTTTGGAAAAACATCCTTCAATTCCCTGCATTGCCAGCACACTCTTTGGCCATCGATGACCTTGTGGTGGGGCACATAGGGCGGAAGACAGATGATGAGCATGTGATTCTCCTGCCCTGTAATGCTTCCTTGCCCAACCGGGAAATGACTTTAATAGCTAGCTTTGCTTATTCTCAACTGCCTCAAGGCTGTCTTCTTATTTATTTATTATTTGGTTTTTTAAAAGAAAGATTTCTAACCTACCTTTATCCTCAGAAGTTAGGGCAGGTGATTTTTTAAAACAAAAACAAAAACAAATGTCAGCCAAAGCTTGGACAATGGAAGATTTGCTCCCAGGATGGCTGTCCAGGCCAATGTTGCAGCAGAAGAGGGTACAACATGGACAACGTTGTATGATTTCCCTTCCTTTGCAGTTGAGGATGCAGGCACAGAGTAGTTGAGTTCACACATTGTGTCAAGTCATGCTTTGTTGTGACCACAGTTGGTTGAATAAGTCGTGGCTAGACTGAAGCATGATGCTAAGCCTTCAACATGCAAGCCATGATGGCTGGGTTGATCCTGTACAATGTTGAGCCAGAACAATGCATTGACATGAAGAGGGCAACTTTTTTCAGTCACACTAGAAAACAGTTCCCAGGCATGCCCATGACGGGGTTGGGTTGGGCCAAAAAAGTCAAGATGATAGCCACGGCTGAGTAATCAAAGCCACCATCTTGATTTTTTTGTCCCTTTCCCCCTGCAGACGTCTGTCATTTCCTTACCTCATTTTTTCCTCTTCCTCTAACTTTTTCTCCTTACTCTTCCCCCTTCGCATTTGAAGGTTTTATAAAGGATGCAGCACTTTATTAAAGTAGTCATAATGACATTTTTGTCTCCTACTACTTGCAGAAGAGCAATATAAGATGTTCTTCAAGACTGCCCACTCTCTTGTCCTTTTAACCAGTTCTGAATATTCCTTCACATATAAACAAGACATCGCCTGGGAAGAAAACACACGGAGTGGGGCTGATATTGGCCAAAGTGTGCTTGAGATTTGTGAGCAATCAGTCCCAAGGGGTAACATTATATTTCCTTCAGCCATTAGAGGAAGTAAGTGACACCAAAAATCTCTTAAGTCCCTCTGGCAGGTGAATGTGGAGTTTAAGATGAAGACAATGGCAATGTTGCCTTTGATTTATGCAAAGGGATCATTAATCACTGCTAATAGAGTTCCTAGGCTGAATATTTGGAATTGTCGCGATAGACTCCACAGCCTAAAAACTGAGAAGGGCTTAAATAAATGTTTCTTAAATTTTTTCAAAGCCCGTGAAAAGCCAAATGATTTTTTTTAAAAAGGAACACCTATGACTTTCCTTTAAGAAAGGAATAAAAAAATAGAAGGAATTTTTACCTAAAACATTTTAATAATACTTATTTTCCTTTAATAGTTTATAAATCTTACAGGATATTGGGGCTTGTGTACAAAGGCATCTTGCATCAGCTCTAGAGGGATATTGCTAAAATCTTACCACTGGCATCATATTGGGTCTGTTTTGGTGTTCTGTCATGGTCTGAGTGAGTAGAGAAAGTCTATTTTCACAAAAATGTGTTGAAGGAACACAGAAGTTCAAAAGTCTGCTAGTGATTTTTCTCCCCCCAGTTCTTTCAAAGTAAGATCTGAAGAGAGACATTTTCTCTTCATTCATGGTTAATGCTCTGTACTTGTTTGGCTAATACAGTACAGTGTTTCTCAACCTTGGCAACTTGAAGACGTGTGGACTTCCAGAATTCCCCAGCCAGCAAGTTGAAGTCCACACGTCTTCAAGTTGCCAAGGTTGAGAAATCCTGGGCTAATGAAGCTGAGTAGATTAAAAGTCCCCCACCCCATCCATCTTTCTTTTGGATCTTGGGAACAGCTTGTGAAGCATGGGTGTCTACAGGGGAAGGGGATCAAAGAAGTCAAGATGGTGGCCATGATCATACAGTTCAGGACCTGGCCTTTTTTTGCAACAAAAGGGGACAGAGCTTTGCTGGCATGGTGTGATGGACTGGAATGGTGGGAGGGGAGTAAAGAATGTGCTCTCATCTCCAGAGGAGCGAGGAAGAGATAAGCGGAGGAGACTGGCACCTCCCTAAGAAATTCCATTGGTGTGAACTGGCTGAGCCTGGGAACTGGTTTCATTCTGGGAAGATTCTTGTTAAGGGGTTGTAGCTAATAAACCTTGCTGGATTGATTCTACATGGTCTCCTGGAGTTCCTTGGGCTAGGCCCGACACATGGTCACCATCTTAACCTTCTTGATCCACCTCGTGGATGCCTGTCAGGTTCAGCCCAAGAACTACAACGAGGTCATCCAGTACAGTTCAGATCCTTTATTAGCTTGTACCTAATAGACAGAATCTCGCCAGACTAAACCTATCTACAGCTACTATAGAATATACCCCGTGAGGCTCTAGAGCGGAACCAGCCTCATCCTCTTCATTTTCCCACAGTCTTGTTGCGGGCTGAGGAGGTGCTTGTCCTGGAATGCCTCTCCCCCCTCCTGACAACCGTGAAGCTCCATTCCAGAATCTTCCCTGCTCATGCTATCCATCACAATGCCCTTGCTTTCACATTTTTCAAAGAAGATCCCAGAAGGCCTCAGTGTTTCTTTCCAACTTTGTGATTTTATGAACTATAGTCCTCTTGATAGTAACAGAAATGTGCAAATGTGTCATAGAATTCCCAAATGCTCCAGTAGACCAAGTAGAATCATGGCCCCTAATTACAAACCCAAAGAGACCCCCAGCTCTCTCCTGTCACTAGGCTCGTGGCTTCACTGTTTTCTTTTCTACCCATAGCCTTATTTCCTACTGAACACAGCCTTTGCCAATCAGGGCACCTTCCTACTGAGCTGGACTACAACTCACATCATCCCCAACCAGCAAGACCCCCTGTGCATGTTGAGTGAACTTCAGCCAGTTATGATATTCTTCCACAAACCACGTTAGCGTGAGCTGTGAATCTGGTCACAATATTGCTTGATTGGCTTTGGACTGGGTGCGTAGATTGTGTTAAACTACGCGATGGCTTAGCAGAATGTGTGAACACAGCCTGCAAACCATTTCTGGAGCTTCTGCGGCAAACGAGGCGGGGGGGAAGGCTGGTTAGTAATTGCACATCTACATCTAGTCCCAACTTGTGATTGCGCATAGATTTGTCAGTATCTTTCTCTGGCAGCACATCTGTGCCTCGAACTGCATAGAAAGGAGGAATTTGCTAGACAGTGCTGCGCCCGACATGCAGATGGAGCTGCGCCTGCTGAATTTCTATTTTTCATGCATTTGATCTGGAGCCCTGCTATTAAAAAAAAAAAAAAGTAGTTGAACTGCTTCCTCTGCAATTCTGCTACCGGAAAGTTTGGCTGCCGGCATGCGAGCAGCCACAGTACCTAAAATTCTTTCTTGCATTTGCAGAGAAGGGAGAAAGCTTCGTACAACAAGTAGGTGGGTGTTTCAATAATGCAGAAAGCGAGAGGTGGGAGAGAAAAAATAATGCCACGGAGCACCCGCTTCCTGTGGGCTGATCCCTGAAACCCCCCCTTAATATCCTGTGTTTCTCCTTCTAGGGGCTTACAATCTCCCCATTCCACGAAAACAGTCCTTCATCTACAACATCACCAACAAATGGGTGCCAGTATTATAAAGCAAGAGATCCCACAAGGTTGGTTTTGGCTGAGTTTATTTTTACGTCGTTTGGAAATCCTGTGGTTCTTTTGAATGGCGGACCATTCGTTTTTCACTCGTGCTGTATCGTATGATTGAAAAAGAGCTTTGGACAAAAAATGACTATTGTTTCACTGTTGACTTCAGGTCAGTGACTAACCTTTCATGGCAGGAATTATGGGCCAAAATGAAAAATTCTGGCATGTTCAAGATTAACTTCTTGACCATGCGAAGCCAAGTGCTGGGAGAATAATGTTATTGGCCAAGGGAAAGATGCAAAAATATTTATACAATTATAGGTGTGGAGGAGATGGACACAGAACAATTCTCATCTTACCCGCATAACAGTATACGAAGCTGCAGTGGGTGGTAATTCAGTTAGACTGATTGTCAACCATAAACTAAGCAGATGGTCTTGTTTCATAGAGCGCACCTGGGTCATCTCCAGCCCCAAAAGAACAAATCAAACAGAGCATGTCAGGCAAATGCCCCTATTAAAATTGGACCTAATTTAGTGAAGTGTGTTGTGTTCCAGGAGCAGATTGAGCAGCCAGATGTGAAAACAGAAAAGAGCTCCTACAGCTTTATATTACGATGGGTCGAATGTGGTGCAGAAAACCATAATGCCATTTGTTTCTTCCCGTTTTAGCATGTAGTCTAAATCTAGCCAACTGTGGTTTAGTCAACAAACCAGAGTCTTACCAGGAGATGTGAACTCAGACATTCTGTAGAAGAAGAGATTTTTAGCATGAAAAATGCATCTTGATGGATCTCCTCTGTCCCAGTATAGAAATATTGTGAACTGCCAAGTCCCCTTCCTCGCTAGGTGAAGCAAAAAACATTGGTGGAATAGTCATTTTTGTGAGCTTGGTTCCAAGGCTGCTGTGTGACTGTCTTGGCTGTTTCTTAAACATCAAGGAACTCTGCAGGGAGGGGTGTCCTCAGGGTATGGTCAAAAAAGTCGAGATGGCAGCCATGACCATGTGATCCAAGCTCTGCTCTTCTGTTATTTATTTTTTATTTATGTTTCAAATTTAGATACCACCCATCTCACGAGGAAGTGACTTATGCATGTGTCACGCACACAATGCATGTGAAAAAGGGGCAGGACTTAAGTCACATGGTGGTGATTGCCATCTTGACTTTTTTGACCCATTCTCCTGCCCTCCAGGCTTGGTAGCACAGAGTGGGGGATGGCACCAGATTCAAGTAAAACCTGAATCAGTGCTCTGGTCTGCACGTTGGGTAAAGCTGTGGCTTGTTTAACTCTGGAGTACTGCATGGGAAGATCACAATTCACTCAGTGGGGTGCATCCCTACATTCCCAGGCTCGCGCATGACCCCCCAATTCCTCAGGCTCAGTCCACAGAGACCTCCAAACATTCTTACCAAATTGTAATTTTTAATGCAGTAGAAAGGGGTAACTTTAAAATATATGGCCGGAGTATAATCATATGAGCTAATTTAACGTTAGCCTTTTAGGTGTCAATGAAACCACGTCATATTTAGTTTTTCTTCTGGGAATGCAGCCCCTGGAGCGTCACTGAGGGAACGGTGGCCTTCATCCTGGGAAAGGCTGTGCAACTCTGCAGGAAGTCATAACCTCGCTTGCAACGGCAGTGGCTGGGTTCCTTGAACATGCTAAACCAGAATCCAACAAACTGAAGGGCTGCTTCCCTGCTAGATGACATGCGTGTGCACTCAGATCCATTTCCAGCTTTTGCAATGCCTGATTAGATGTTCACTGGTGAACCAGCAGGAAAAGGGAGGGATATCTTTAGGGGGTTAAAAAAACAAATGCCTTGCACTTAAAATGGGCAAGAGCTTTGGTGACACCATCCTGGCTGCCATCTTGATTGTTTTTTTAACCATACCTTGAAGACCCCTTTGGGAAAAGGGCAAAACTGTGATTCAAGGAAGACTTTTTTTTCCCCCCTGTCATACCTGTTTCTGTTAATTCTTTCTTGCATTTTCTACCCAGGAGTCATAGCTGTTGATTCTCCCCTCTATTGCTGCTCCTCTTTGCCTCCCTTCCTCAGTGATCCCAACCAATCAGGGCTCACACCATAAATGGCCCATTACCATGATATTGATACGGTCCTCAGACTGTCAGGGATCATGTTGTTGGGTTCTTATAGGTAGTCCTCGACTTATGACTATTCGTTTAACGACTGTTTGAAGTTTTGATGGCGCTGAAAAAAGTGACTTATGATAGGTTCTTGCACTTACGACCATCGCAGCATCCGAATGTCACATGATCAAAATTTGGGTGCTTGGCAACCGGCATATATTTATGACAGTTGCAGCACCCTGGGGTCACATGATTGCCACTTGCGCCTTCCCAGGGGGCTTCCGACAAGCCAAGTCAATGGGGGAAGCCAGTTTTGCTTAAAGAGGCAAAAAAGGTTGTAAAATCGAGCACAACTCACATAATGACTGCATCACTTAGCAATGGACGTTTCAGTCCTAATTGTGGTCATAAGTTGAGGACTACCTGTATTTGCAGTCTCATTAACTCAAGGGCAAGGGGATATTGTACGGGGCAAGCGTGTTAAAAAAATGTCCCTTCTGCTTAACATCCCCTTTCATTTCAGCCCAGCCATACCAGTTATGGCCATGGATGAATGAAAGAGCCTTGGAGTCAAGATCTGCTTGGAGCCCATTTTTCTCAAGATTTTGCAGAATGAGGCAGGAGTCAGTTTAGTTTCTTACAGCAATGCAGCAGTTCTTGAATTGTGGAGTTCTTGATGTGCTCTGAGCTTGGTGGTTTCTTGCAGACATTTCTTTACCCAACTAGATAACATCATCAGCGCGAGAGGATCATGTTCCCTAGGGCTGCTGATGCGTCCTAGTTGGGTAAGGAAATGACTGCAAGAAACCACCAAGCTCAGAGAACACCAAGAACTCCACAGTTCAACCCTGAGCTACAGAGATTCTCTTCTATTGGATTCCTGAATTGTCCCAGAAGAAAGAGATACAGCTTAGGCCCACAGCAGGAACAAATTTTGGTGGCCTCCAAGCTTCCAGATTCTGTCCCAAAAACAAGGGATGGCATACACACAAACACACACATAGGGGAGTGACAAAAGGTGTAACCCACTGCAACACCCAGGGGTGTCCATGGGAGGAGGTCAAAAAAGTCAAGATGGCAGCCACAACCATGTGATCAAAGCTCTGCCCTTTTTTACGTCCATGCAATAAGGTTTTGATCACGTGGTTGTGACCGCCATCTTGACTCTCCCCCTGCAGCCCCCCGATTGCATTTTAATGAATACAATCTCTGACAGAAAACTGGTTCTCTCCTTTGATCTATATTATGCCAGACTTGCTTTCTGTCTCTGAATCTTTATTACAATAGAATATATACCAAAAAAAAAAAAAAAAAGGTTAGAAAAATGAACAAAGCAGGGGAAAAAAAAAAGACAATCTGGGGGAACTGTGAAGCAGCTGGTTTTGAAATGCTCTACTTTCCTCCATGTCAATATATAAAACAAAGTATATTTATACACATGCACATGTTTAGATATTTATAAAATAACAAAAAGGCATCGGAAATGTATAAAACAGTCACTGTTGCTCTGGATGGTGACATCCGGGCTTCTGTGGCAAGGAGGAATGTGAGCTGGAACCACTGAGCGTCTCTTTGAAGCTCGTTTGAAAATTCACCATGTCCAGAACTTGGTTTTTGCCTCCCGGCCCCAAGAGTTGACACTAAACCATTTCCAAAAAAGCAAAACAAAGGAGATTTAGACCCTGCTGCCTGACGGAACTCTACGTTTTCCTAAGTCTGAAACAGGGAAAAAGGTTAGAATTCTTGGTCTGCCAGACAAACAGCATCATAATACAGTATAAAATAATAACAATAATAATAATAACAACAACAATAATAACAATAACAGAGAGAAGTTCCACATTCACAGTGAGGATGGATCTTCCGCACCCTCTTCACGTGTCGAGCTCGGCCACCATCTCTGGTTACTTCTCCCCCTTCGAAGGGGGTCGCGTTCCAGTCAAACACCCCGAACCGATGGATTTGGCTTGCGCGGAAGGAGAGTGGAACTCCGCTCCGCTGGCAATCGTTCCACAGAAGTGCAGCCTTTGGAGTCCTCAGAGCTCCTTGAGGGTCACCTGGAACTTCTCCTCAGCTTCCACCACGTCAAGGAGGAAGGCCATGTGGTTGCTGTAGTGCTGAATTATGTTGTTATCCATGTTTACCAAGATGCTGTGAGAGAAGAACAAAGCAACGGAAGAGTTAGCGAGCTCAACACCATCCTTTGATAACAATAACGTTGCACGTTCCGAAGTAAGGATGGGCAAAGCAAAAGAAGAAAATGACTGTATAGGATATTGTTTGATAATCTACCTTTGGGAGTTGCACAGAGGAGAGAATTCAGCAGTTTTCAGAAGAAGAGAAAGATCTGTGCAAAGAGCCCTTCCCACCCAACGTGATGCTCTTGTGATGTGCAGGATTTTTGTGAGTGAGCCAGGAGGGGCTTTTCGATGGAAGAGCAAGCACTGGGCGCCATTAATCAAAAGACTATGAATTTGACCAGAACAGCAATGCTGGGGAGGACTTTTTTTTTATCCTCTTCCCTGTGTTATTTTTCCAGTTAAAATTACATACATCTGAAGTGCTCTTTGCCTTAGGTGGGGCATATAAGCTTTCTCTGCAGAAGAAACACAAGCTTGGATGAAGAATGTGGCATGGGAAAGGGGGAATCAACACCCTGGCCTCCAGCCTCATTGCTCCAAACCGCCCAGCAGCTCTGCATTTCAGACAGCCACACACACCCAGATACCCAGGAAGCTGGTGCGGAGGTCTCCGGCACAGCCTGCAGCCGAGTCTGTCCCTCCCACCGTGCAGCAGCTTTTGGCAGAGGAGGGTCCTCCAGCCTTCCTTCCAGAATACAATCCCAGCCAGCCAACCAGCCTCCAAATCCAGCGGGAAAATCCCAGGACCGTGAAGTCAGGAACTGGGTGAATTACTATCATATTTTACATTTCTCAACTGCTGCGCTGATTGATAGGTTGTATTGTTATTTGAGGTGCACAAAGGGATATTTATGCAGACAAGTAACCATGACTTGGCAATAGCATTTCCCGGTGTTTTGTTTTTGCAGAATGGAGCGACATTTTTTTTTTTTTTGCTCCAATAGATGTTTTGTGTGTATATATCCACATTGCCCTTTCCAAGAGGGCAAAAAAGGGCTGCTTTAGGATCAGACCTGAGCTGCATACATTGAAGGAAGGAGCTTCCTGAAGGGATCCAGTACAGACAGGAGCACACAACTGGTGTCTCCAACAGAGTTTGGCCAAGCAAGAAGGGGGCACCCTGTCCCTCAATCCTATGCTGGGAAGGATGTTCTCTTTGAGGTGTTCCCTGAATTGCTGTCCCACTGGGGCCCCTCTTGTGCTAGGGAGATCTTGAGGATGGTTCGAGTCCTCGGCCTGTTGGACTCATAACCAACTAGGCTGGGCTTAGCTAGACAGCCACACACAACTGCCCACCAGGTTGGATAAGGGGGTTCCAGAAGCAGGGGGTTTTCCAGGTGGGTGGCATGCTATGAGAAGATCTACTCCAGCCTGCCCCAAAACAGTGCCTTCTAGATACACGGGACTACAGAAATCCCAGCCCACCCAGCCATGGATGGATATTCTGAGGGACGTTGTCCTGATGTTTCTGGGAGGCATCATCCTTAGGAAGGCTGGGCTACCCTCTCCAAAGAGGGCATCCCTTTCCCATCAGCCCTCCCCCTCTTCCAAAGGCCCCTCTCCAAGCCTCTGCCCCAGGCACACCCTCTCATGATCCTGAACTTGGCTACTTCTCGGTCTTTTAAGCCCAGGCCCTGGATGTGGGCCAAGGAAAACATGAGCTCATCTGCCGAGCATCGTTGGGGAGGAGCGAGGGAAGAACCTGGGCGGCTTGACTGTATCTCCTTCCCCGCAAGGGCTCCAGGAAAAAAAAGAGGAAGAGAATGTTTGGCACTTGCAAAGAGACAGGCTGGGGGAGATGAGCTGCGGCTTGGTGGAGTACCTGGGGCGATTCAGAGGCACGGCTTTTTTTTTTTGTGACGCCACTCTGGAAACCCTTTGCAAGCTGGTTCCCATGGAATGAAACCTGCCCTCCCCCCCAAAGCTGGAGGGCTGTTCAGAAGAGGAGGCTGACCTCCCCTTCAAGGCGATCAAGGTGCTTTGGCAGCCTCTCCTTGGAGGAGGAGGACAAAAGGGTTCTCACCAGGATTGTGCAAATGTTTGTGTTGAAGTGGCAAGGCAGAGTAGCCCCTTCCTTTCTAGTCATAAGGCTACGCTTGGTGCACCCCCTTGCCAATGGCAGAAACGGGGTGCAGGCATTCATAAAGCAAGAGTTGAGAATCGCCTTCGCAGGCAATGGCCGGACAGAATTCTGGGGAAGCTTGCTGATCTTTCACAAGCAGGGCGATTGCAAGTGTGACCTACTGCTTGTGCTCAGCTCTGCCACTAGCAGAGAAGGTAAAGCGAGCAGACAAATTCACCAGGAATGGGAAAGAAGTTATAAATCATGGCTTACGAACCAGAAGCTAGAAATCACCACTTACAAACACTAAGCAAACAAGCTATATTATGGCTTAGTACGACGGGTGAGTTCAGAGTGTTAACTTAAAAAGTACTTTGCCCAAAAAAGCCACATACTGTATATTGATATCGGAGGAATGCATAAGTTCATTTTTAACGTTACCACGTCGCTCGGTTGAAAGATAGAAAACCAACAAAGATTTCTTCAATAATTCACCAGTCATCACTGAAACCCATGGAAGCAAGAATTTGACATTTCGCATAGAGGGTGTATGAAATGTGTTCTTGAGGAAGGAAAAGAAGGTTAAAAGCTAAAGATGTTTTGAATTCGTAGGGTGAAATGCTGCTTACGGCTGGGTCGTTTTGCTTGAATTTGTCATTATCTTCCTTTTTTAAATTTCACCCAGCCCTCTTTTCATGGCTACAGCCCTCCCCTTCACCCCTCCCAATGACACATCAGTAGCAGGTTTTCTGGAAAGTGCAATATTTAAAAAAAAATACTAAGTGTAAGGCCTACCCTGGCTTGGCTCATCCACAACTTCCAGGTACCAGCTACAAGATGCTGTGCAAATTAGAGCAGGAACTTTCAGCTCAGTTTTAGCTATGTATGTTTTTGTGCCCTGTTAGCACCAGTTTTACTGGGATTATTAGTGGAGTCTTGTTCAATTGTTTAATTAAACCATGAAATCCCCCGATGTTACCATGGTTCTCCAATGACTTTCAGCCATGGAAGTTCAGGCTACCAGAAATTCACTTTCAGATGCTGTGTTGAAGTGACATCCACCCAGTCTTGAGCTGGCAGTAAATTATGCCTGCCTAAATGGCGCTGCTCTGACTGCCAAGCTGTATTCTGCCACAACAACGAGGCTGACAACAGCCAAAGGAGCTTCTCCTTCGATATTTATTGTAGACCAAGTTAAGGAACAGGATTGGTGGATCTTCTTGGCTTTGTTTCTCCTCCCACTAAATGTCACCTGCTGGACATCAATCACAATCTTTAATGTGGGGTGAGGCAGGGTGGGGTGAATTTAGACAGATGCTTAGAACATCAGGTTTAGCCTTCTGTCAGTCACATACTCTGACTACTGGGTGGCACTAAAGTGGGCAGGGGGTGAAGCAGGAAGGAGGTCTCTTGAGGCTCCTCACAACCTGTTACCTGTCAGTTGGGCTATTTCTGAGCATGGGTTTAGTGCCCTTCTGAATAAGCCCTAACTCTATGTTCAAAAATAGCCTGGAGGCATTAAAAAACACAGCAGGGTACAGTGGGTTGAAGTGGGAGGAAGCATTTAAAGGAATGGCACAACTGGCAGGAAGTGACCAGGAAGTCCAGCTCTGATCTTGTGACTGACAGCACCTGGAAGAAGCCATGGATGGCCAAGGAGAACACACAATTGTGGTTGGCCCACATGTTTTAACAACAATCATCACTATGGCCCCTGGTGCTGCTGAAGTTGGAAAGGACTAAGTAGGATGGTGCCCCATTGCACCAAGGGTGACAGTAGAGGAATTTAGCTCTCGTCCTGAGGTGGTGGAAGAGGGAGTAAGGTTGCTCAGCCCCGGGAAAGTATGCGTTGCACACACAAAGACACTTGAACTGCCGCGCACAATACTGGTCTCGGGAGCATGAATTGGTTCATGGGACCTTGCAGCCCTTGTGCAGGAATCCTCAAAAATAACAGAAGGAGTAAAAACCATAAGACATGCAGCCCCACAATAAGGACTGTTCAAGAATGGGGCAGATGACCTTGAGAAATGGTGGGCTCTCCGTGGCTCGAGGTATTGAAAAAGAGTCCGGAGGGACATCTGCGAAGGATGCTGCAGCAATGAGTTTCTACACTTGGAAAAGATGACCTCCCAGTTCCTCTCTGTGGAGCTCTGTAAGGGGTTTCAGCTAAGGGGGAGATGAAAGCAACAACACAAGGATGTGGCCAAAAGAAAAGGCAGTTACCGGGACATGTTTGTGCCATAGTAGGGGCAAATGACTAGGGCTTCTTGTCACTAAAGTGGCTGGTCTTTTAAGGTGTTGACTCTATTGCTTTGGCTGCAATTCCTTTTTGGCAATCAGAGATCCAGGGACAAAAACCATCTGGAGCAATTTCATACCAAAATACAGAAGCCCCAAGAGGGGCTGGGATTTTACAGGCTTGCAAGAAGTAAGAACAAAACCTCCAAGTCTTTGGGATAGGCTAAAACACTGCAGTTATCCAGACACAACAAGATTAGGGGAAGGAATGGGCGGTCCACCCCCTGCCAAATATGTTCTTTGTCTGACCACATTGGGAGGTGGAGGAGAGAGGAGGGGAAACAAAGATTAGCAGCGGTCTACCACCCCCCCACCCCCTGCTACCCTACTTTTGTATCTCTCAGATTCAGTTGCAAAGTGGAATGTGAAAGATTCTTAAGCAACTGCTCAGTTCTTAGGCAGGTTGGAAAATATTGGAGAGATGGCTAGGTTCAACCATGAATTAAGTCCTTCAGCAAGCAGCCTGTATTCCAAAGTTTTATTTGTTGGAGGTGCCACTTACAGCCACTGTAGACTATTGGCGCCCTCCGCAAACTTGGGGCCTCAGTGTCCATCAATCCTAAACCAGATTTGTCAGACTGTGTTTTATGTTCAGTTCCTAAAGCAGTGTTTCTCATCCTTGGCAACTTTAAGATGGGCGGACTTCAATTCCCAGAATTCCCCAGCCAGTGAGGGAATTTAGCTCTCGTCTTGAGGTGGTGGAAGAGGGAGACAGCGAGGCTGGCTGGGGAATTCTGGGAGTTGAAGTCCACCCATCTTAAAGTTGCCAAGGATGAGGAACACTGTCCTAAAGATTCCAGGCATGGACTTTGCTGCTTATTACAGCAATTGCATATTGTGTCAACATTTTCCTGGAGTTCTCTGCCATGATCCCAAGATCCTGTTCCGAAGCCATCACTTCCAGCTCGCGTCCCATTGCTATATAAACGAAGCTTGGATTTTTGTTCCAACCTGCATCATTGTGCATATCAACCTTCACCAGAATAGTGTCAATCTTGGGTTTAGAGAGAGAGTTGCTGTAATACTGAAGTCCTCCACTCACTCTGGCTATCTAGTCAAGCTGCAACTGCCCTTGCTGAAACGATAGCATCTCCAACCAGTAAATGCTGTATTTGTAGTATCTAAATTAGTCCCGTCAGTGGAATCCAGTACAAACTTTCCTCCCAAGACTGCTCTATTCCAGCATCATCTGCCACTCTAAGCCCAAGGGTTACTCCAATCCTGCTGGCTTTGAGAAACAAACAAGGGTGCCCTGATGAGAGAGATAAACCCAAACTATGGTGACCTCAGGCCATTGCTTTGGGAGATAACAACATATCCGTTAAATTCCTCAGACCATTCCATGTGCTATGTACACACACATCACACACATTTCTTTCTCATTACTTTTTTCTACAGGACAACTTCATATTTTAAAAATAAAAGACACAGTATGAAGAAGCCAACTAGAACCAGATTGCAGAACCAGAACTTTGGCCTTGGCCTTCTGGCAAAGCTTCAGCTCTAATGCCCAAGGCCAGCTGTCCCCCAACCTGACACATCCAGGTGGGTTGGACTTCAGCTCCCATTGTGGAGAGTGTCCAGTTAGTTAAGGTAATCTAAACTAGAACAAAATGACTTCCCATCTTAGGACAATAAGTGACTTTCTCTAAGCTGTTTTTCATCCAGGAGCTGAAGGTAAAAGACTCTCCTTCCAATGTTATCTTCACAATATTCCTGGAAATAGGCTAGGGTGAGACAAAGTAGTAGGCTTTGACCAGAGAATTTCCACGTTTGGTGTGGATGTCACCATGGATCTCCTAATTCAGTGCTGTAACCTAAGCCTTGTCTTACATGTGGCATGGCTTGCTTAATTATGCTTCACTTAATAAGCCACCCTGGCTACATTCACACATTGCCCTAAGTCACAACCAAACAACCATATGATGACCTTGTTCAGAAAGTGAACCCATCCTATGCAGTGTGTTCATAATATACTTGTCATTCTGTCCTTTCCTGGACTACATCTCTATCCTCAGAAGGTCATGTTGATATCTGATTTATAGAGAAGTTTCAGAATCTATGAAGCAGGTTAAATAATCAAAAGACAAGTAGCTCAAGGCTGCTGGGATTACAGGCTTCATTCCAGAGGGTGGATTATCAAAAGCCACTTTCCTTCCACTACATTTTTCCCCTTGTGGGAAAGCATAAAGATAAAAAAAGTCTGGCACACATATGCCACAACTCCACAGTTACCCGTGGCTCCCCTGGACATTTTAGAACCTCTTCCCTTCTCATGTCATTTCATGATCAGATTTCACCAGTGTTTTTCTCAGAAACTGAGTTCAGTAAAAATGTTATATCCCTGAATAGTTGGGGATGGGTGTTAGGGACAGCTGCTTCATTCCGGCTGCATGGCACATGGGTACCATGTGGGAACACTAGTCAACAGGTAAACTCTGCATGTTGGGCAAAGTGAGAAGGGCTTCTGAGGGCCACGCTAGCCATGGTTGGATATCTCAACATGCTTCACTTTTGCTAAAATCAGCAGTGGAAATGGGCCAATCTCTACACTGTCCCTGTTCTCCCCTCTCTCTACAGGTCATTTCAGCTTCCATCAAAGCAGTGATACTGGGAAAGAGCACTGAAGCCCACCAGCAAGAAGCTTCCATCTCTTTAGCCAAAGAACACGCCTAGTCATGGAGTTCTCATCTCACACTTTACGTTCACACAGAGGCACGAATCTTTAGCTTTTCAGATCCAAAACCAGGAATACCGTTAAATTATAAGACAACAATCTCCAGAATCACTCTAAAGAAGACCTTCTGGCCCACAGCAAGGAGGAAGGGGTTGTGGCCTTTATGGGATGCTGAACCAGATAAGCCTTTGGCTGGATCCAGCAAGATTCTGGATGCTCTTAATGGAGTCATGCAGAATTTCTTCCAAATGGCCATTAATTAAATGACAGTATTCTCTCCCCAGACCGTTGAAAGCCGGCCAACCGTTCTAGCTACTTCCTCTCATGCAGGCATTTCCTGCCTATTGCTAGCACAGCACCCATCGCATGTCCAGGAACCAGGAATGTCATACAAGATGCAGGGGGAATGGAGCATCACTTACCCTCGTTTGCACTTTTTGTAGACTTTATAGATGCTTTCTTCCGGCAGGCCGTATTTTTCTGAAATCTGGAAGATGAAAAACAGAAAAGTCTGTATACATTCAGATGAATGGGCTTCCTGTGCTTACGGAAACTCACTGTTGGCATTGCAGCGCACGTCATACTTCACCGTTCTTTTTACTGAATTCTGATAATAAACCAGTTGCGATTGTATCCATTCCAGAGAGGCTCCCTTGTCACAAACCAACAACTGAGGGATAAGAACTAACATATTCAGCTGGTGTAGAGAATGAGATCCAGGAAAACCCTGTTCAAATCCCGTTCTAGGAATGAATTCTATGGGATTGGGCTAACCTCTGTTTCTCACTTTCAGCCCTCCCTCCCGAAACTTTGGCTTTAATCTTCCCCTGCAACACAAGAACAATGCAGGGATGTCCATGGGGGTGGGGGAGGATCCAAAAAATCAACATGGCGGCTGCAATGGTGTGATTACACCATTGTGGCACCATCTTGACTTTTGTTGACTCCTCCCCTTCCATGCCCCTAGAATAGTGTTTCTCAACCTTGGCAACTTTAAGATTTGTGGACTTCAACTCCCAGAATTCCCCAGCCAGCCAGCCTCTGGCTGGGGAATTCTGGGAGTTGAAGTCCACCCATCTTCAAGTTGCCAAGGTAGAGAAACACTGCCCTAGAACAATGGGTTTTGTATCTTAAGAAGACCTTTGGGACAATTTGGTGGGACGCTCTCTCAGTACTCAGATATAGTTCACAGGTCATGCTCAGTGGCCTATGCTTTAGTCATTATTTGCTGAGTAAGCCACAAAGTCAAGATTCACAAATCGTGCTAAGCCAAAAGCAAACAAATGATGTTTTAGCATTATACCGTTTGAGAACCAACCTAAAATAAATGATATTTTTGGGGAAATTTTAAGCCTGGTCTCCCAATTCCCTTCCCCAGAAGAGTACATGGACTTGGCTGTGTCCATGATTCTTCCTCCTCAGCCATCACTTTTTGGGGAGAGCAACAGCCTCATTTCTGCAAGCAGAGAAGCCATTTTAATGTGGAAAACTACAGCTAGCAAGGAGGCAATTCCAGAAAAAGACATTTTGTTCCAATGTGCTATTTGTTCTTTTCCAATTTGAAAGTGTGCAAAGCCAGTACACATGCACACAGACACACACACAAAGCAAAGCCATAAATATGGCTATCAGATCATTTCAGGAGATTGTTTGCTCTATTCTCCGCCTCAGCAAAAGCCAAGCCGAGGGTTATCAGGAATGGTGCTGATAAACATCACAGAAATATGCTTGAGCATTGTGTGCTCTTTAAACATTGAGTAAATGTGCATGGTGGTAGAGAGAGGGGGAGAATTTCCAGCCAGCCCAAGCGAAAAGAGGCAAAATGGAGAGAGAGAGCGAGAGCAGAATGAACAGAACAACTTTCTCCAGAAAAGAGAAAGGGAACCTGGGAACCAAATTAGGCACGGTGCCTTTGATGGTGAAACAAACAAAAATCTTCACAGAAACTAAAAAGCAGGAACACTCTGCTGTTTAAGCTGTTTGTCCCTACTGTATATATTCACCAGGTTCAGACATTATGCTATAATGCGGTCTGTTTGGTTTAGGTGAGTGCAATGTATGAACGCAGTCACCGAGGCATACAAATCACCGTTCCTGACCTAGCACCGTGTGCAAATCCAACCAACTGCTTCCCAAGCTGATTGTGGCTTTTTCCATAAACCATCATTTAGCAAACTCTAGCTTAATGTGAAATGGCCTCCACTGGCCAGGTCAGGCTGCCAATGGGCTAATTATAATCCAAAACAAACATGTATTTAGAGAAGGCATTGAAATGCAGCATCCCCAAATTGGCTTGCTATTTTATCAGCACCAGAAAATGAGAGAGAAAGAGAAAAGCACAACACTGATCAGGGGAACCCGTATCTTAATACATCAAATAACGGTTTCCCCCCATTCTTTAAGCAAAATTCTAGGTAAAATTTCTGCTTTAATTAAAATAGGGTAAAGAAACTGAGGCAGGGATGAACATCTGGGATGGGAGGCAGTCTGACTCAGATTGTCCTCCCTTTCGTGGAGGTCTGCTGGTTGCCCTGCTCCGGCCTAGATGTCTTCAGCACCTCTTCCCAAGGTAACAACTCCCATGACACAGGATGACCAAGGAGAGAAACTCACCGCATTTCTCAAGCCTTTGAGATCAGGGGTCTTCAGCATGAGAGCATCAAAGACTTCCTCCGATTCCCGTCGGACATAGAGGAGAACTGAATGACACAAGAGACAATGGTCAAGGCCACCTGCAGATGCAGAAGACGCCAGCCCCTTTTCTCTCTTTCCGCCGGAGAATCTCCCAAACCAACCACACTGGTCTTTGCTTTGAGGCCCAGCGTTCCCGTCCTTAGGAGTTCTTTTTGCATTCCTTGTAGACTCATCCCACCCACTCCATGCTTCTCTACTTTCTCTGGGCACAGCCACAGGGCAACATTAAAGCAGTCTTTCTAGTCCAGGAGCCAGCAGAGAAGAATGCTGGCATAAATTGCACTGCCCTCAATGCCAGTCCCTGTTCTGCTTCAGAAAAAAAGGTGGGCGGGTGATGCCATGCTTATTGTCTTAATGCAGGACAAATTATGGAAAGTGATTGGTGATTTCCCTCCCCCTGAATATCGCCTACCAGTGGAAAAGAAACCCCCAATTGCTCTCCTTAACTTGTGGTGGGGCAGTGATGGGCATGGGTGGGCAGGACCCCAGAATGTCAAGTTTAGCACATCTGTCAAGTCACCAGACTGACAGGTTGCAGGCACAGTGTTCTCCAAGTCTGCAACCTGCCCGTTCTCTTTCCAGGTTTAAGTTGACCTTTTGGGCAGCACAGGGTAAACCCGTGTTTCAAAAACAGATCTAGTGCTTTTTAAAAACAGTACAAAACTCATGTATATAAAGAGCTCAGATAAAACCTGACAAGTACTACATAAAACTCTAGTCAGACAATATGTGAGGAGCTGCCCCAGTGGAAGCTAGGTGCCCAGTCTCTTGTGCAAAGCCAAAATAGTCATGGAGGGCAATGCCCAGTAACCAAAGGGGCACACCCAGAGCAGCCTAAAGTGGCCAGTAGCAGCTGAGCACATCCCAGCCCTGACCATCACCGAGGAAACATCCTAGATCATGTCCACTGTAGAAAAAGAGATGAAACACTTATAACTGAACAACTAAAGGCAACTTTAAGCTGTCTCAGCTGTAAGACAGGACAAGAAGAAGGCAACATCACAAGGACTTGGCATAAAAAACTACCACTGAGGCATATTAGTGCTGTGGTTAGCAGACGGGAAGATGTGCCCGCTGCGTCTGTTGCTTCCGTGCTTTCCTGTGGGCCATGGGACCCCTGGGGAGGCAGAAGAAGTCATCTGCAGCTTCAACATTACCTCGTTGGGGGTCTTCTTCTTTAGCTTGTTTTGCAGCTATGGGGTCAAATTCATCTGGGAAGGAAGGGCAGCTCCGTTTTAAGGGCAAGCTGAGGTAGGAACAAAGAGGAGATCAGAACATCCAATGGTGGTCACGAATGTACAGAAGCAAAAGGCATCTTCCCAAATAGATCAGACGTCCATGACAGAATCTACATTGTGCAGCAGTGAAAGAATGGACTATAGACTGGGAAGACTCAGGTTCAAGACCTCTGTCAGTTCTCGAGTTCATGGGACAATTTGGATTTAGTCATTCTTCTCAGCTGAATCCACTTTATGGGTAAATTAGGAGAGACCCTCAGAGAACAAAAAGAATCTGCATGGGTGGGTGGATGGATGGATGGGTGAACAGACAGACAGACAAATAAAGTTTTGTCCTTAAAAAAAGAAAATGGACATTCATTTTATTTCATCTTCATTTGAGTGGGGCTGTTATGCTGAGGTAGGTAGGTAGGTAGGTAGGTAGGTAGGTAGATAGATAGATAGATAGATAGATAGATAGATAGATAGATAGATAGATAGATAGATAGATATTTTGATGGACTGCTCTCTCTGCTGCTCACAAGAACACCCCAAATGAAGTGTGCTCCCCTCATTTGAGGGTAGAGCCAGTGAGGGCTGTAGGGATTCTCTGCTGGAAATCACTGACTATTCCCCTACATGGAAGCTCAATCAAGACAGGGACTGGCTGAAAGTCACCCAATGAGCAGCACCCAGAGTTTCATGCCCCAGAGAGCTGAAGGTCTGAATGTAAATCCATGCCTGGGTCAAGGACTTAATTAAATATTTGGCCCTGAGTTTCCATGGGCTATAAAGGTAACAAATATGAGGAAACAGCACATTTCTGGTCTCAGTATCTGAAAGTATTTCAGGTAGCTGACACTCCCCCCTGCCCCAAGGAAATCCATTACACACCTGCTAGAATCATGTGGAACACCAGCAGTAGGTAATACCTGTTAAGAGGGAGGGAGATGTTTTAGGCAAAGATGTTTTAGGCAAACAGCCATTTTGCCCCCCTGCACCATTGCACAGCTTTATTTGTTTATTTGATTTAGATCCTGCTTTTTCTCCAAAGGTGGCTTATATGGGGAATCCACTCAAAATATTCTCTTTACTAAACAGCTTGTTGGATCAGAGGTTGGTTGTTTCACATATGTCCACATACCTCTTTAGATGTATGTCACACACAACTAATTATACACTTTTTCATACCTGACTGCTCTCCTTTGCTCCTCCTTTTCCCTAAGGAAGATTAGGTAGGGGGCCCAAATCATGTTTCACCCTCACAGAATGTGTTCCTTCCAGGAGGAGAGCCTCATATGATTGCTTGGCCGACCAACTAATTGGATGTTCACACAATGTGCTTAACTTGGTCATTAATGACCCATTTTCTTGGGTTTGCATGATCATTCAACCGTATACTAATCAAATGGGCTGGGTTCATACAACCTAACACAACAAACCAAACAAATACATTAAAATAACCAGGCAATGCAAACCAAGCTGTTAGCTTTATGACTGACCTGGCTAAGCGTGCTGCATGAACACATTGTCCCTATTCTACATATTTAGTCACCACTATTTGAAACCATTAAATGAGCCTACATATCAGATATATAACAAAGACTACTAACTTTTTAGCTAGAGAGAAAGAAACACTAGCTTACGCTGAGATGCAACATAGCAAGATAATCCTACGAAGAGGACTCCTTTGTTTTCAGGACAGCCACTGACTCTTGACTACATCTAACAGTGGATCCTCTCCCTCACTGAAGGCCTTGGTGGCTTCATTCCAACCCAACCATATAAAAGCATGGATTTGTTCTGAAGTCCATGTTTCCTTAACAGAACTCTGGAGGCTCCTTGATAGAGCTGTAGTCCCAAAAAAGGAATCTTACCATTCCATTTCTTTGGAGGTTTGAAAAATGAACATTTGGGATAAATAAGACTGGCTGGGTTTCCAAGTCAGTTTGGGGCTTGAGGTAAGTGATTTCATTGCTGCGAAAGCCTGAAACTAAACAGCTTTTCAAGCCTGAAAAATAGAAGAGAAAGTCATGTTTTCATCCTGCTCCTTAGTCTAGACTTACAGAAGCCTTGGAGTCATCCACCCTACTTGAGGAGGAGATTTCTGAAATGGGCAACCTGATCAATGAGGATGAGAGCTGTAGTCCAATACATTTGGAGGCGTCAGGTTATAGACATCCAAACACACACACTTAAGAGGGGAATTTTATAAAAAAATATTTTTAGTGTACCAGTTACCACTGCTTTGGAAGCCAGCACGGACACAGGTTTAATAAATAAACATTAAAAAACTATTATTTATGTTGTACACCTGTTCTGTCGGATGATTAATTCACACCATCAAATGACTAATTCACACCAGGTTTTTTTTTAATATTTGTATCCCTGAAATAGGAATTCGATACTGGTCTATTTCTCTTTTTCCTATTATTATATTGTTAACACTATTATTTTTGGTTGGCATTACAGTTTTTAAAATTGTCTTTATTAAGCAATCACAGACTGGATGAATGGAGAGTTGGTCACGCCGATACAGAAATGGATCCCTGGGCATCAGGGGACATTATGAATTCACTGGGTCTTTCTATTCTTCCATGATAAGCTGGATGACCATTTTAGACACATTAGTTTATTAATGCTAATTTCTACCCTGCCTTTCAGCTCCTAGATAATCACTTCTCTGCCCCACGAGGCATCTTACAAAATCATAGAAATTTATGATTCCACCTGTAACTCAGTGTTCTTCCTCCCCGCCCCTCCCCACAGGAAACCAGAATCAAAAACATTAAGCAGGAAAAGGCAGAAGAACTACAAATATTGCCTTGGGGCTGGTAGCTTAGGAGCTACTTCTAAGTGGAAAAATCCTTGGGTGCCAAGATAATTGGTGCCCCTAACCTTTTGGCCTTTAAGAAGGCACTTAAGACTGTTTTATTTCTCAGGGACTATGGGTGCTAATGGTGACAGGCCTTCCTTAGAGATAGGCTTGTCATTCACTTTATATCTGTCCTCCGTGGTTATTTATATACTGGTATTTTTCTCTGCGGTGGTGTAAACCATCTTGAGTCCTGTGAAATATGTGGTATATAGATTTTTGGGTGAAGATAGTTAAATTCACCAGTGAAGCAGGGATAACACAAAAGCTACTTTAAAAAAGCCAGTAAGCAATAGTCTTAAATCTAATACAGTAATGCCTAACACAAGCTCATCCATCTGAACGCCTTCTGAGACTATTTAATAGACTGCATCTTGGAGAATCTGGATTTTTTCGGAGTATGCAAGATCGATAAGATGGGCCTACAGATTGTCTCACGAAAGGCAAGAAGACTTCTGACTCACATTTCTGGCAACAATAATTTCAAGAGATCCTTCAAGAATTCATTATCATACTGAGATCAAAACCAAGAAGATGCCATTGGCAGTCTCAAACTCCAGAAAGACGCACAAAGAAAAGGAGGCAGAGGAGTGAGCAGAAGATGGAGGTCACGTTGATGGTGCTAAAACAGATGTCTAAGGACCACCTTTTCCCATATGACCCTGATGGTCAACTCAAATCATCTTACTGGTTCTTTATAGCCTCCCCATTTTTGGAAGCCTGACTGGTGGTTACTGGAATGACAACTTTTCTGGCCATACAATGAAGCTCTCGCTCCAGGGACTTTCCCCCGGCCCCTTCTTTGCTATCTTGAAGGCCCTAGGCAGAGTTTGCCAAGCCCTCGTTGTGGGCTTGAAACTAGTTCCAGCTGCTATTTTTATCTCAGTGACCGCTCTTTTGCTTTTCTCTCTTTTGTAGTTTTTATGGCTGTTTTTATTTGACATCTTACTTATTATGTTTTGAATATGGATTTGTTTTGTAAGCTTCCCGGAGGGCATATGTCTACTTATGGGGTCTAAATCTCATAAGTAAATAAATAAAATAGAATAAGCAAAGAGAAGCATTTTAAAAGCAGGACTTTAAATCCAGCTGGGGCTGGGCTGGCGTAGCCGGGCCTGGATTCTAGGTGGAATGTACAAACTGCCCAGCAGACCTGGATCCTATGGACAGTCTCTTGGGCAGCTTGGAGTTGCAAGCGTTGCACTGATATACAGGTAGTCCTCACTTAACGACCATTCACTTAGCGACCGTTCGAGTTACAGTGGTGCTGAACAAAGAGACTTACAACTGGCCCTTGCACTTACAACTATCACAGCACCTCCATGGTCATGTGAACGCAATCTGGGTGCTTGGCAACCAGCTCGCACTTACGAAGATTGCAGCATCCAGGGGTCACGTAATCACCATTTGCGACCTTCCCAGCCTGCTTCCGGCAAGCAAAATCAATGGAGAACCATGTGATTTGCTTAATGACTGTGTGATTCATTTAATGGCCGTGGTGATTTGCTTAATTACTGCTGCAAAAAAGGTCATAAAATCAGGTGTGACTCACTTAACAATTGCCCTGCTTAACAATGAATTTTCCAGTCCCTATTGTGATTGTTAAGCAAGGACTACCTGTATCCGGAGGGCACCAGATCAGGGCAAGCTGGACCAAGAACAAATTGCCTTTGTTCATCTGGGCAATTCTAAAGCAATTGACTGCTGAACCAGAGTCTTTTCAGACTGCAAATACTTCTACACTGTTGTACTTCTATGCTGTTTCTACTTCCTGAATCCTCAAAAGCAGCTGGAAGCCCACCCATCGTCATTTTGATTGCCATCAATCTCAATGGCTGAGAACATCATGAGCTGCTCAGAACTCAACCAGCGGAGCAACAGAAGAATACAAAATACGCAGTTCATTCAAAGCCCCAATCTGAGCAGTTGCTACAGTGGGGAGCTGCAAAGCCACCAAGGCAGTATCCCTTGTTGCTTTTAAAAGACCCATGGAATAACAGCTTCTCATTATAGCAGCTGAGCCTCTAAAGCAGTGTTTTGCAACTTTGGCGACTTGAAGATGTGTGGACTTCAACTCCCAGAATTCCCCAGCCAGTGTTCTGGCTGGGGAATTCTGGGAGTTGAAGTCCGCACATGTTCAAGTCGCCAAGGCTGAGAAATACTGCTCTAAAGGGAGGGAAGAGAGGATGGCTTGACTGTAGTAGCTATGAGGCAGGGTGAGGCAAAAGTTCCCACCAATGGAAACAGCTGCAGAGCCTCAGTAGCTCAAACAGAAAGATTGTCTTTAGTACAATCCCGGATGCCCTGCAGCTGAGCTGGAAATAAATTGCTTCTGGAGCTGGGCAAAGATCTTACAGGAAAGCAGCTTCTCTGTGGTTAAAAATATGAAACGGCAGGATTTTCATTTTCCAGACACTAGGATGTCTGCAGAGTGCGGTCAAAAACATCATGATGGAGCAACTGAAGCTCTGTCTGTTTTTTCTATGCAACCCACATACAAGTGAGCAGAGCTTCCATTGCACTGCTGTAACTGCCATCTTGACTGTTTTGACCACACCCTGCAGGGTTCTCTGTTAGTCACCATCCCTGCAGCCTCCTTTGCACAGTCTTGGATCCACCTGCGAAGGCCCCCTTTCTAAACTGTTCGAAGGAGCTGCTAGCCTGTTTCTACTCACCATTATTATTGGCATCCAAGCATTTCCCTTTCCTCCTGAACTGTTTGCGTTCATCATCGCGCATTTTCCTCTCTGCCCCCTGGAAGATAAGGAGAGAAGCCACAACCTCACTCTCACATCCATGGCCGCCCAGTGTGGACCTCCAAGCATCTTTTGGGGGCGTGTGAAATGCTGCTGCAGGACACCCTAAGAATTTTTTTATTTATTTTTAAAAGCAACCTATAATTCCGAAGAGTCAAGGAATTATAATGGAAGATAGGAAGTAACGTGGACAACAAAAACCCTAAATATCTTAGAAGACCTTTGGAGACAATGCATAAACCATCATGTTTCTTGTTTCTAAAGGCACCACCTTTCAGTTGGAAAAGGGGGAAGGCACAGGATGGTTTTAACCCCAATGTGTCTTCCCCCAAATAGCCACGTTTTGATGGAAAACAGCCTTAACTCAGAAGTTAGACGTGCCTCTGGTCTGGTGATGCAGGGGCAGGAATTTTGGGGGAGGTGGGGGCCGAAAACCCTCTCCCTTCCAAACATTGTCTGGATTCACACAATTATGCTAACCTAGACTAAAACGGGTGTTGGTGGTTCCACTTGTGGGAATCCAACCAGTCTCAGCATGTTGCATAAATCAGACTATCTCATTAGAACATAATGCTTATTTGTTTGTACACAGTGCGTTATATGAACTCAAGAATCATGTTTTCTCAGCTCTGATTAGGGTTCAATTTGCTGTCTCTTCGTTCTGTTTATACAATACTCTGAACCCAGTTACTGAATTGAACAATTTTCTACATTTGCCCAAGACAGCTGATTGCAAATTCCAACATTTAATTTAGAGACAAATACTCCCTAATATTAATTGTGTGAATGCAATTAATACACATGTCTTTTGAAAGGTAGCCAGGTAGTTTCCAAACGCAAATAACATTGTGAAAGAGACTGAGCAGCTGAGGGGGGGCGGTGGGGGGGGGCTGGTCCTGAGAGTTCGACTTTCACCAGCCACCCAGCACATTATTAGTATAGTTGTTATTTGCAGGGGGAGGCTGACCTCAGTTGACAGGAAAACTCTTTCCATGGAATACTGACTTGTGCCATAAGACAGGCATGAAGAATTCTGTCCAGCGCATCTTCAGGGGGTTCAAAAAATCAGGATGGCAGCTGTGACTGTGTGATTGGAGCCCTGCCTCTTTTTCACACAACCATGCATTAAAAGGGGTGGGGCCTTGATCATGGTGGGGGCCACCATCTTGGTTTTTTTGACATTATCCCCCTGTAGATGCCCCTTCTTCTGGCTGATGGACCAAGCATCCTCTAGAAGTTACACCCAGCCCACCAGCTACGTTCTAAAGAAGGGAAGTTCTGTCCTTTGAAAGCCAGGCATTCCTCAATCTTGACTTGCCCACACCTAAATTCTAATACTACTTAGGTCAGGGATGAGTCCTTTGCTCATGCGTAATCATTGACTGAATGTGCACCCTGCCTTTCTCAATCTTCCGGGTGCCACATTCTACCAGTAGACATATTCCAAGCCATGGGTGCCAGCCCTGGACCCACCCCATTCATGCATCTTGATCTACCCACCTTCCTCCCTCCTTGTATGGCTCCTGATTCATCTCTCTTTTCTTTTTAATTCCCCTCCCTGCCCCCAATTGCCTACCAATTAGACTTGAGATTAATAATGTTTCCCCCCCCCTAATCTTAATTGCTGCATGGGGTGGGGGGTGATCGGGCAGTTGAGGGGGGGAACAGTAGAGAAAGAATCCTTTGCTCTCTTTATCCATTGTTCTCAACTATCACCCTCCCTGCATTCAAACTTAGAAGGGGGGAAATTCCATTCACACCAATGAGACCTTTCTCCCTAGGCTTCACTGGGGGTAGGCAGGTGTGGGGGGAGAGGCCATGGGCAATATTCAAAGGCACAACAGGCCAGAAGGTTTAGTTGTTCATCTTTAACTTTCCTCAGCGCCCAAATCTGGCACTTCAGCTCTTGCTTGCAAAGTTTCTCTCCAAAAGACTTGGTGTTCAAGAAGCAGCAACGGTGACCCCTGGCTCATCAACCACCCCAAGGCTTTCCACACACACACACACACCCAGCCCATGCACAAAATTTGCCAAAGGCTCCCCTCACTCTACCTTATCGCAGAATATTTTGATCTGGCAGACGGCTCGGTGGACAAGCCGGTTTGTCCCAGTGCTGTAGTCGTAAGTGTCGATCTGGAGGTTCAGCGGGACGCCCTTCACACCTTTTTGAGAGGAGAAGTCTGTGCTCAGGCAGTTCACACCAATGAACACCTGCAAAAGCGAATGGAAACCATTATGGATCTGGGTCCCATCGTAGCCCTGAAAGAGGGAGTGAGCTCAAGCTCTAGTGGTGTCAAATGGGTGGGTGGGAGTCATTGCAATGGCCCAGACTCACTGCTCAGAAAAGCCATTCCTAACCAAGGTGAAAGTCACAAGGCCACAACCAAAAAAGAGTAATTATTGGAGATGGGCTGGTTCAAAGTGTTCTTTTCCAAATTTTCTACCAAATTTGTGGGTAGAAAAATGGGGGAGGGGGGGGACCATTTCTCCAAATTTCTTCAGGAGAAGGAGAAATTCTCCAACAATTTCTCAAGGAGAGGGCTTCTGTGAGAGTCAGGACCAGAGGGGTTAAGAACTTACTCTCATCACCAGAGCAATGAGGAACAGATAAGAGGATGAGACTGAACCCTCCCTAAAGAATGCAAGGGAGGTTGGGAGGGTGACCCTGGAATTTGCTCTCACTCTGAGAAGATTTCTGTAACGGGAGTAAGGCCATTAAACCTTGCTGGATTGAATCTGTACTGTCTCCTGGAGTTTCCTGGGTTAATCCTGACAGCTTCCTCTTCATGGTGACAGTAACACAACAACTTAAAAATGATGAGAGGAGAGTTGTCTTCCCTTGCAACCATTCCATGGGAGTGTGGGAAGCCGGGAAGAGGGCAGAGTGCTGGAGAGATCATGGCCCAGTGAAACTCAGGATGTTAATACACAACCCTTGGCCACATCATTACTCAATATGTGATAGAACACCACACTCCACCCATGAGAACTTCACCTAGACCTTTTTCTCCTTTAAAATTTCTAAACCAAATTCTTCTTCATGAAATTAAATAAGAGCAGGGTAAAAATGCAGGGTAATTTTTCTGCTCGGCACTAGGAGGTAGTCCTCTTTCAGACCCCCAGACCTACCTTTGCTTCTTCAGCGATGTTCCAGACAAAGGATAAGGCATTATAAGCTACCTCTTCAATGTGCTGCACAGTATTGAAATTCTCTTTACAGTCAGCTAAAAGAGACAAAAACAGTATTTCTTCTTTAACTGACCAGTTATAGTTACTTAGCTATCATTACCTTAAAAAGGTGTGATAACTCAACATTTTTACTTCTCAGAACTACTCCTAAACTTTCCTCTGGATTCAGTGGCTAAGATCTAGGAAAGTTCCATCTCCACCGAACACTCTCAAACTTAAGAGCTATTCTGACCATGGATATCACAAAAATGGCCATAGTCTGCTCCAGGTGATGAGTGAAATTCCTGGCCCTCACCATCATCCTGATAAACAGCTGGAGGAGAAGGAGGGTCATGGAGGGGGGAAATAGAAATCAGCAGGAGTCCCTCCATGACAGTGGAAAAGGTTCTGCTTCCCAGCCCCATGGACCTGAAGCAGTTCAAATAGAGTCTACCAGATAAGTTGTTTGGGAGAAGGCCCTCCTATCCATTTTTGTTCTGTCCTGGACAAGACACTGTGAAGTAGTTAAACTCCATACCAACATCGATGACTCTCTGTTTCGCCGTCGGTTGGCGCGAATGCCAATGTTTCCAGAATTTGAGCTGTTCCATTGGGATCTTTTCATTGTCAAAAACGACCATCACAACACTCTAGAAAAAGGGAAGGAAGCCAGAATAGATTCTATTCACTTCTTCCAAGTGCTTATTTATAAATTCACTTGCAAAACCAAAACCACCTTTGGAGCAACATTTCAAGATTGACAATCACTTTCGAAATCTCTGTGGCTATTGGCTGGAATAGCTCTGGTTTCTGAAAATGAACCCTCCAAAGGCCATGCTTTTTGGTGGAAACTTGGCCTCATATCACTTACCTTCACTTTATTTGAGGACAAGCGTAAACATTTGGCGTCTCCAACTGTCCGCAGAGTAACTGGGTAGAACTGTCCTTTGTTGAGGTATGCCATGGGTGAATCACCTGACTTGATATGAATAGCTTTAGGGGATCCCAAGGTGTATTCAAAGTCACTGGAATGGAACCATTAAAGAGAGAAAAAGAGATTTTATTTGGAAAAACACACAAGGAATCACCCAAGAGCCAACATGTTTTTCTTTCATGCTACAGTTACACCAATATAGTGAGACTACAAAGCTGGACAAATCCCAGTTCATGAGCCGACTAGAACTCTCATCTGCTAATCGATAGGAGAGCTTAAAAAACAGCATCAACCAAGAACCCATCCAGCTTCTGTGCTGGTCTTCTTGTTTAATGGTGTTCAGAAAGTCATTGCAGTTGCCACAAGGGCCTCTCTGCCCTTTGTCTCTCTGTTTCCTATGTAACTGCAAATGATGAAATGGTAGTGTCTCAGCTTGAAAGCTCCATGGAGGAGGGGGGACAGCCTGGGAATGAGGTGTTCCTGTCACTGGACAACAGCTCATCCCTAATCTCTGCAGAACTCCAGGATTTCAGCTGGAAAACTGGATTGCAGAGGTTTGGGATATACTGTATGACAGCTGAGCTGGAAATAAATTAGCTCGCTTCAGAATAGAGCCATTACCATGGGATCACTGAAATGCAGCATGGATTCAGGAGCAGCTCTAAGACTTTGTGTGGAAATGCCCAACTGTTCTCAAGTGAGCCCAACTTATAGATTCGGAAAAGAGGGATAACCATGTACACCAGTGTAGGAAATGCTTGGTAAGTAAGTAAGTAAGTAAGTAAGTAAGTAAGTAAGTAATAAATAAATAAATAAATAAATAAGATAACAGTTTTTTTCTCTGTTGGAGGTTAAATAGTCCAGGAGAAAACTTTTCACTTACGTCTTGGTGTCACTGATGGAATAACCTTCTGAACATGGGGCTTCTGCCTTTAGGATATCATTGAAGATCAAGGACTGCAGAGAACAAAACCAGAACAGTTTGGTGTGAATTCTTCAGTATTTTGAAACCTCCCCAGCTCCTTTAGATCCAAGGCAAATTGGGTATGTAGAAATTTAGCAGATTAACCTTTGCCTGGATGGAGGAGCAGAGGATCAAGAAAAAAAGCACCATTGCCTTAACTGTCCCAGGCAGCTGCCAAACAAGTAGGACATCAGGGCAGACCAAGCTGGAACCACCCTGTACTCAGAACCACATAATCAGCCCTTGAATAAGGGAGTGCTATTTTTTGCAACCCCCAGAACAAGTTCTAAGGAAGAGAGAAAGGGAGAGAGAGGAATGAAGTGGCGATGGATTAGATGCAGCAGGAGGAAAATTTGCCAGGAAAGAACTTACCAACCAAACCCATTCCAATCCAAACCACTTCCTAGCTAGCAACCTCCTTATGAACTAGGAGCAAATACGAAGACATGTTCTGGGTTTAGGTGTAAGGAAAATGGTTGAGCAACCATGAGAAAAGGCAATATTCTTCCCCAGAAGTCTAATCCCACCACAGCTTTCCCCCGTCTGGTGCTCTCTAAAAGTGTCGGAGTAGAATTTCCATCTGCAACCAGACCCAAAGAAAGGGATTTCTGGGAGCTGTACTCTAGCACAGCTGGAGAACTAGGTTGGGAAGGTTGTTCTTGTGTTTTAAGTGGAAGATCTTCCTTTGATCTCCAGTCTCCTTGCCTCCTGTCCTCAGCCACATTTGCAAGGATGTTGCTAAGCTATTTTAATTACTCTTTGTACATAAAAGGTGGTGTCCCAGTAGAAGAAAACCAAAAGAGCTTGGTGTGAGTCGTTTTGTATTTTGAAACCTGCCCAGCTTCCTTTAGATCTCAGGCAAACTGGATGAGGGTAAAGAGAAGAGCAAGCAAGGCAGGAGATAATTCATGCAGAACATTAAGCCATAAACCATGGTTTACAAACCACAGTGTTTGGGATCACACCACACAAGCCTAAGAGAAAGCAAGGGTGAGATCTAGTGCGATGTAGTGATTATGATGTTGGTCTAGAGGCAGAGAGACCTGGGTTCTAATCCCCCCTCACCCACGGAAGATCCCAGGGGGATTGTGGGCCAGTCACCCTCTCTCAGCCCAACAAACTTCATCTAATTGTGGTTATGGGGAAAAACTAGAGGAGGGGTTCCTGATGAGCTCCTCAATGAAAGACAGGCTACAAACCTAGCAAAAAATAAATAGCAACCTGGGAGTCTTTGGATGTTAGTCTATTTCTGGACACTTTGGTACATCCTGGTTCCCTGATAGTTTTGGAAATTGGCCTGCTGCAAAGCAGAACACAAACTTTGGGCCTGTTTATATGCTACAAGACCTCTGGGCTCCACAGTGGTTTCTTTGGGATGGTAGAGAACTCATCTTGGAAGATGTTTTCCTTCTGGAAAATGAGCGACTGGTCATTTCCACCATGGCAGCCACTGGTCCTGTTTGGACAGCTTGACTGAACAGGAGTAACCTCCCAGAGCAATCTACTCATTCCCATCAATCAACTGCCTGCTTCTGTCCATCAGCTGCTCAGTCTTGTACTGGCCATTTTCTTCCAGTTCCTGGAACGGAGGCTTGTAAGTCCTGTTTTTTTTACAGAGAACTGTAAAACAAGGACTTTTGCTTCCAAACCACCCCCTTCCCCTACCCCAAAAAAGTAAGAAAGAAGCCATGATGGCCTAACTGGTGTACACCTCTCTGTGGACAGGGAAGGATCCCTCCCCATCCCCAATCCTTTCAATCCATTTGTCACTCTCTCTTGCCATGGAACCCCAAAAGGTAAAAAAGGAGATAGAGACAGAATTCCTAGAATAGCCCTGTTTCCTTGGGGCTGCTCTAGGATGTTCTTTCTGTCTTGGAGGTTGTAAGGATCCCTCAGTAACTTGTTCACGTGATATAACTGACTGGGAATTAGTGATCAGGGTTATTGTGTTCACAGAATGCACAGAATCTCCCCATAGCAGGCCATTTGGGACTGTGCCTAACACCTCCTCAGAGAATTCCAATCCATATTATTTCCCAGTCCATAAAGGTTGCTTATCCTTGAACCAGGATGAAAGGGAACAAATCCCATCAGGACTCAGGGCCAGTAATTGCTAAGGGTGGACCAAGCTTCCATAATTTCCTGTTTCTCAACTCTTAGCTCTTCTGCACTGGCCTGGTGTGATGGAGAAGAGCGATTGAGAAATTAGCTGTAGTCACTGAACACTATGGTTAACTATAAGCAAGAAGACTATTTAAGGAACAGCTGAATTCCCCCCCAAAATGCGACTCCGTCCTGCTGAATCTTCATGACAACTGACTTGGTATGAAAGGGACACTCCTTTACACGCCTAATTACCACAATTTGTGCTGCTCCCATTTATACCATACATGTCACATCCTGCACAGAAGTGGGCAGAACCACACAGCTTGGCTCCAAACCAGGCTGCTGGCCAAGCCGAGATGGCCCTGCCTGGGTTCCTCCAAAGATTCTGGATTTCAAAAAAGCTGGATTTTACGCTACATATTAATATTTAGTTTTCCCAACTTTCCCAAATCTGGTGTCTTCCAGATATGCTGGGTTACAGTTCCCATAACCAACCAGCTGTGATGGCTGGAGATTTTGGAAGTTGTGGTCCAACCCATCTGGATGCCACATGGCTAGGGAAGCCCAACTTATTGGTGTCACTGATGTACGTTGCAGACCATCCTTGACTTGATAACTTCAAGCAAGGACCTTGCATAAATTCTGACCTCCTCAGGGTCTTCTTTAAAGGTGCTATCTGGCTGCCATCTCTGCTGGGGTGGAGCCACATGGATGGAGTCAAAGAGGGAATTAAGCGAGCTGTTGTCGTACATGTCTCCTGAAGTAATCATATAATTCTCAGGATTGCTCTCTAGTTTGCTGGGACCTGGAGGCAGAGCTGGTGGCTTGTGAGGAGAAGAGATGCCCTCAAAGCCTAAACCATTCTTCTTGGGCAAGTCCGGATATTCTTGGTTCACTGAAACATTTTCAGCCAGAAGCTTCATGAGCTGAGCAGAGCTTTCGAAGGAAGAAATCTCTGGTTCGTACTCCATCCCGTGGCAATGCCTAAAAGAGAAGGAGGAGCCGGGCAAAAGGACTTAGCAACACAAGGACAATGGAAGGACATTTAATTCAGGAATTTGTGGAGTGGTAGCTTACCAGGGCTAACCATAACTCCACTTAGTAACTGTAAATCAGAACTTGATCAGATTATTCTTTCGTTTTCATTCTGCTAAATGAAAAGTTTACCATGCAGCCATTTCCAATATCCATCCTTATTTAATGCACAGCAGTTGTACACACCTTGAGTGCAAGTCCAGGTTCTCACAGGGTTTTCCCACATCACCCATTCACAGTGCTTCCAAGACTCTTCCCCAAAACTCTCTGCAAGGCTAAAAGGTAGGGATGGACAACTCATGGCTTTCCAGAAAGAGCTCAACTACAACTCCCAGAATCCTGAGTGGAGCTCAGCAACACCTGGAAGGTTATAGGCTATCTTTCCTTGCTACAAGAGAGTCAGGAGATTTTGCTTTGTCCTGTCCACCATCTTGTTAATAATAATAATTATTCCAGTGCCAGGTCCACTCTGCCTTCTTCCACAGTCCAGTTCTTTCTCCAGCCAGAGGTTCCAGCTGAGTTGTTTAGTCCTCTAGCTTGGCCCAGCAAACTACCCCCACCCCCAATTGCTTATCTTCAACTTCCATGCAGTTGTTCAGAAGCAGATGTAAAGCACATAGCTGAAGGGTACATAGAGTCCAGAGAGATACCTACAGCCTGTTGAATCTGTCCAGGAGAAATTCTCTGGAAAGCACGGGAGCCAAGAAGGATGAAAGGGTGGGTGTAAATCGTTTTGAAAGCAGTTGAAAGAGAAAGCTGTTTATCACCTTACACGCCGTGCAGAAATGTTGCACAGACACTGCTGTTCCTAGTTCTTGTTGTCCTCAGCTATCTAGGGGGCCTCAGGTGAGATTCTAGCCTTAAGCCAGAATCAAGAAAATAGCATTACAGAATCATATTTTTACTCGTCAAAACTAGCACTCTAAGATCTGCCACGCTCGTTCCTAATGTCTAGAGTAATTTCAGAAGAACTAAGACCTCTGCCGTCCTCCCCAACCATCATGGATCTGTCTCCACCAACTTTAAGACTGACTTGGGATGTTCTTCTAAGCCAGTGTTGTCCAAACTTGGCCACTTTAAGATGAGTGGACTTCAACTCCCAGAATTCCCCAGCCAGCATGGCTGGCTGGGGAATTCTGGGAGTTGAAGTCCACTCATCTTAAAGTGGCCAAGTTTGGACAACACTGTTCTAAGCACACCACCTCTGTCCCATATCTGAGCAGAGATTGCCTCTCCCATAGCTTTGTGGTGGCTGCCAGTCAGCTGCAGAATCCTCTTTCTCTACCAGGAATAGCAAACCGTGTCCCACCGGATATTGCTGAAGTACAGTGTCCAAGATCCTTTTTCATTAGGCATGCACAGTAGGGCTGCTGGGCATTCAAATTCGGCAGCCCCTGGCAAGCTACAGGTTGCCAGTTCCTGCTGTATACATCTGGAAACAGAGTAAAGCTTTCCAAAACTGAAGATAGTTTACTGGGGGCATAACCAGCATGTTACATCTGATCCTAGTCCAGGGATGGGAGCAAGGCAGGAGGAAAGCAGCCTACAATCTCAGCTTTCTGGTGTACCAGGACTATCATGCAGGAGGTAGCCACAGATCCACAAGGCATGAAAATAGCTTTTTTAGTACTGCTCTGTTACCCCCTCCCCCCAAATCTGTCATAACCTGTAATCTAATAAGAAAATGTAGATTCCAGTCCTCCCATTGTCTTCACCTACTGACACACCTTTTAATTATTTTTTGGACTAAAGAAACAGGTGTTTCATAGCATGAATTTATGAAGTCTTCATTTGCTAGGAATAATAATTTTTTTTTTCAGTTTACGTACAAGGACAGAATTCTTTCTTACCTCTTCCCAACTTCACTGCGCCCTGGTGTTCCAGATGGAAGGATTCGCTTTTCCTTTGGCACCTAGCAAGGAGAAAAATAAAATAAAATAAAATAAAAATAAACATGGCCTGCAGATAAGGATGATATCCCACGTTGACTCTCCATTGTCTGATCACAACTGTTCACACAATGCATTTAACTTGGTTGCCAAATTAACCATACTTTCTAGGTTTGCACCATAAATTGAGATGTAAATACGAATCAGGCAGTCTGGATTTGCGTATACTCTAAGGCAGTGCTTCTCAACCTTGGCAACTTGAAGATGTGAGGACTTCAACTCCCAGAATTCCCTAGCCAGCAAGGCTGGCTGGGGGATTCTGGGAGTTGAAGTCCACACATCCTCAAGCTGCCAAGGTTAAGAAACACTGCTCTAAGCCAACCCCACCCCACACAAAAGAATGAATCAAGATTCACACAAATCAGGCTTAGCATGTTAGGTGAATGCAGACACCAGTTTTTTAACTGACCAGGTTAAGTGTGTTGTGTGAATACTGCTGCAGTCAATCCATTTGTTGGGAGGTCAAGATTGTTATCTTTGCCCTGATAATCAATATTCTATCATCACCCTTTCTGCTGCACCTTCACTTCCTTGCAAAAAACATTAAGTACTCACTCACCAGAAGGTTGCCTACCCTTGCTATGGATATAGCAGTGGAAATTATTAAAAAAACAACAACTTTGAGATTCAACGAATAAACCACCATTCAACCATGGCCACCTTGAGTGCCATTCGGGGTAGAAAGGTGGGTTATAAATTGAATTTTGCATAATCCCACTAAAGTAATCTTCTTTAACCTGCTGTCCTCCAAAAGTAGGACTACAACACCCAGAATTCCATTGGCCATGGTGGCTAGGGTTTGTGGGAGTTAGTCTAACACACTTGGAGGACAAAATGTTGGAGAAGAATGCTATAAAGAACCTCTTGTGATATGAAGAAAGCTTCAGAAATTTGCATGTTTTCTTATGCCGTGCAGTGAGGTCCTTATAAATGGTTACAGAGCCTTAAGTTACTCCTGTGATAGCAACATGGTGCCTGTAGGTGCATGTCATTTCTTTGGGTGGCCAGCAGCCTCCTGCCCTACCTGACATGTGAAAGATTCTTTGAATTAAGTGGGAAGCCAGCGCATTGCAAAGCCAAACACCAGTCTTTAGCATCATGTTTATCTGCAGCCATACAAAGGGCTTCTGCTCAATGGGCATTTGGGGACTTGCCAGGCCTGCTGTGGCAGCCATTTTGTGAGTGCACCCACCAGATTCTCATACCCACCCCCACCCCCAAGGCTGCCTCCCCTGCACTGATTGCTCTTCATACCATATAATAGTCGTAGAGGAGACTCAGGGCTGCCACGCTGTCGTCATCGCCATTCACTCTCATCATGGCTTTGGTGGCAGCTGTTAGAGGGTTCTCCAGATAACTCTTCCAAGCTTCGTCTTCGTTCATATAGGGGTACTTCTGCAAGCCCATCCCGTCATTTTTCAGAAGACGCACAGACATGAAACTGAATGGGAACACAAAGAGACACATCGATCTCTAGGATGTTTCCAAGAGGAAGTTGAACCAGAGACACAATTTTGGGTGGCTCTTTGCATAAACGTTCTGTGGGATTTGGGGGCGAGATCCAACGAACTGAATATATGAGCAAAATGAGTAACCCTGTTCTCGGTGTGTTCCCATCCCCTCCTTGGCTTGCCTGTTCCTGCACTTTCTCACAGTCATAGATTATGCAATTTGTTGTGCTTTTATTGTTTTATCTTTTAATTGTGAGCTGCCCTAGGAGTTCTAGATGGGTGGGATTTTATTATTGGCGAAAAACAAACAAGCTATTAGCAAAAGTTAAGATGTAGTCCTGAAAGACAGTCTAGAGCCAAACTGAGTGACTGTGGCTCATTTTTTGAAAAGTCTCTTTACCGAACTAATGGTAACTCTGTTTAGCAACGATGACAACCAAAGGCATTTCTGTCATGTCTTTCAGTAAAAGAACTTTCAAGATGTGGATGCTAAAACAAACTACAGCAATAAAAGTAATTAAACAACTCCAGCAGCAGCCGGGGAGACAGACAATAAAACTTATCTGCAACAAATCCACCCAAGAGATCACAATTAAAATAGCACTCAAGTGTTATTCACTGAAACCTTACAGAATAAAGGTTTGCAGGGTTTGCAAGAGATTTGGGGGGGGGGGGGGGGGAAGCTAATACAAAATACAGCCCGTTCTTGAGGAATAAAAAATTACATTTAAGGTGCCAAACCCAAGAAGGCTCTCTCTCTCTGTGAACTGCCCAATTCTAGAAAAAGGTCTCTAACCAAGATTAAAATAGTGGACACGTTTCTTTCTATTGTACAGTGTTTTAGATCAAAGCCAAGGGCTTGAATTGTGCTCAGGAAGAAACTTGACACCAGTATTGACAAAATACAAGAGGAATGCGCCTATTTTTCTCGTGTTTTCTTTTTTTTTAACACCCCACCCCTGAAAACTTGAATCACAACCAATTTTTGGCAGCCTAAGCTTTAGCGCTTCCAAGGATCAGTTTCCCACCCCTGTTCTCGAGTGGGTCTTCCCACCTGAGCGGGTTAATCTTGCTGTTAAGATGAGGATTTTGTCTGGACACTGATATCCTCCACAAGTTCTTTAGATGTTCTCCAGATCTGATCTCCTGGTTTTCTCTCTTCTCTCCTTCTTTGTGAAATACGGCTCAGTTTCTCTTTTTCACACCCTCTTTGGGTTAATTGCATCTTAATGTGATTACATCGAGGGCAAACTATGACATTCTCATGATGCAGTTATTAATCTGAACAAAGGCCTGGAAGGGTTCCTGCAAAATGTTTTGAAATGCAAAAGAGAAGGGAAAATGGATGTGCCCCGAATGGCCTAACACCCTCGGTTTTGCTTTGCCAAAAGTTCAGCTGATTATTCAGTTTCTGGGATTTGCATTTCTCCCCAAAGGCATGGGATGATTCTACAGCAACAGAAAGGCTAGCAGCTATGAAATACACAAAAACTGAGAATAAGACTCCTCTCCTGTCTTCTGAAAAATCTCCAAGAGGAAGATTACTAAAATGTTAGTTTGCCTGGCATGATCCCAATTTTGTAATCTCCTTGGGGCCTTGGATGGCTGGGGGCAGCATGTAACATTTTTTGAGGAGCTGAGGGTCTCAGAAGATGAAGCAATGATTCTAGTAGGTAGGACCATCTCATATACATTGTTGGGGATATGATTTTTTCCCCCTTGATTTGGGGGTGAATTTTTGGTTTTTCAAATTGTGTTAAGCTTTCAGTATTTTCTGGCATAGCCTTCCAGGTTTGCGCATTTCATTTCTCAAAATGGCAGGAAGCCACACTGATGACTTTCAACAAGACGAGTCAAAGGGGTCAGCGGGGACCACAGAAAAGGAACTTAGTCTCTGCATGTGGCCTTGGGGCTGCAGTTTGCCCATCCCTGGATTACTACGATCTGTTAATTAATGGGGCCACCCTTGAAGAAGGTGCAGGCACACTGGCAGGTGCAGAAGATGGCAACATTAAATTTTATGTGGAACCACCCAGGATCCTCCCTCGTTCTCACTGAATCGAGCTTCATTTCTGGACTCAATTCAAACTGCTGGTTTCAAACTACAAAGGTCTGTTTGGGATCTCAGTATCTAAATTTACCCTTTCCAACCAGATGTTATCCACCCATGTTCAGGTCATGATAGCTGGAACTATAATATTGACACATCTGGAGGGCAACTAAAGAGTAGACTATGATTTAATTTCCTGTATTATAAGATCATCACTGAAGACATTCTCCATTTAAAACAACAAAGGGAAAGACCTTGAGAGATGGCTCCTGATCTTCTAACACATGTCCTAGACAGGACTGCCTGACAGTCATACCAAGGGAAATACTTTCCTTCTGGGCCCTTTTAATATCCCCAATATGATGCCCAGATATGTTGGACTAATCTTCATAAGCCTCATCTTAGCATGGAAGCTAATGGCACTTGCCTGGAGAACACCACATTGGGGAAAGTTGGGCTACAAGCTCTTCATGGCAGAAACTTCATTTTCTTTGTGTTTGTTCCTGATTCCAGGGAAGTCATAGAGCTATACTCCCCCCGCCCCATGTGCCCATTTTTGTAGGGCCTCTCTGGGATACTGTCACAGAAGACAGAGAAGCGAACTAGCCAGCTGGTCAGCCAAGGCTGGCTAGGGAATTCTGGGAGTTGAAGTCCACACATCTTAAAGTTCCCAAGATTGAGAAACACCGCTCTAAGCTATGGGTTTGTTCAAGCATCAATGACTGAATTAGCCCCTTACCAGAGGGGCCCTCCAGGGAGGTCAAAAAGGTCAGGATGGCAGTCACAACCATGCAATCAAAGCCCCTCCTCTTTTTAATAGTCATTGATGCACACCAGAAAGGGGTGGGGGTTGATCACATGTCTGTAGCCGCTGTCTTGACCTGTGCCCCATCACAATAAAACACAATTTACAAATCAGAAAAGCTAGTTGTACGACAGGCTATATCCAGCACATGCTGCAGGATGTGTGAAGCAGGCCCTTATCTGACATCAACCGAGGCACATGAAGAGAACCAAACTCTTCCTTCTCTCCTCCTTTACAGGCCTGACCTGGATCCACAGCCCCTGCATGTTGGGATTGGAATTGTGAAAGCCATGTTGGATTTGGGAGAGTCCAAGCTGAATTCCCTGGACACCCATGAGATCTACAGGGAGTTCTTGAGAGAGTCACAATCTCTGGGCATAGCTTACATCCAGGCTTGTTTGCAAAGAGAGAAAGGGTTGGAGGTGGGGGCCAAGTAGCTCCTTGCTGCTTTGATTTTCCGTGATGGAAAAGAGGACAGGCTGCAGATCAAACAGAGTTCCACTGCCAGGGGGAGAGAGGGAACTGCATCTGGGTTGCCAAGCCCCACCCTTGGGTGCTTTTCCAGTTAGAGAGGCCCTGGGCTCAAGGGCAAGACTTTTTCTCAGATCACCCTCCACGCCGCCATCCTGGAGTCAACCAGCAGCTATTATGAGTTGCTAATAACAGTTATGAATCGAGGGTGGGTACTTGGCTAGGTCCCGCTTATGTCAGGGGTGGTAGAGAAGGGGAGATAGAATGGACCTCAAACCCCCATCCAGTTCATTGTTACAGCTCCAGACCACCCAGGCTCGTTTGGACAAAGCATGGGGTACCATACATGGGCATTAACAATGTAGGTGACCACTAGATAGCAAGGAAGGGATCCTCCCCCCAGTTCTTTCTGCTCATCTGGATTTCTCCAGCCCAGATGCGCTAGTATCCACAAATAGCCTTTTCAAACCTCTGAGTGAGCTAAGGTCAAATTATTCCTTTGAACCATCCCTTCCTTCCACAGCATCTCCTTTCAGATACTGAGCAAATAGGAAACCCACAATCCTGGATAAATTCTTTGGCTTCTATTTTAATGGAACAGATTGGCTGCAGAAGACCCTGAGTGTCCAGAACCACATTTTTCAGGCCCCAGGTAGATCTTGTGGGTGGCCCGCCTCTCCCCCCAAGCTGCTCCTTCAGTTCTTCCATCCGCTTTCTTTTGTTCCTGAAGATACTTCATGGTATTGGAGATGGTATCGGCAATTCCAAGCTGGCAGTAAGCCGTTTAATGCTGGTATGGCTATTCTGGGATAAGGAGGGACAGCTGGAGGACCAAAATGCAACTTGCTGGATTTGAAATAAGAGAAATGCAGATGCCTCAAGCTGAGCTTCTTCATCTGAAGAACAGGTCCTAGCTCAGCATGGGCAGAGGATGGTGCAAGGAAGGACAATGCATTCATCCCAGGCTGGACTCTGGATAGAGAACAAGAGCTGGGCCATAACAGTAATAATGCCAAGCAACTGTTTTAGGTTGCAAAAGCAGAAATCACCAGGGCGCACCAAGGTAGATATAACCCTAACCCTCTTCCCAAAATCAGATGGCTTCTGCGTGTCCAAGCCAGCTTGCTATTTCATTCCACACCAGAGTACGCCCGTGCCTGTGTTCCAGGCAGGTTTCAGAAGTGTGTATTTTTGAAAACGTCTGATTCACAAGAGTTGCCAACTGACCAAGTAAAACAACAGCCTATCACAACAGCAGCTCAATCTGCAGAAAGCATCAAGAAGAACTTTCTTTGTAGCTGAGCCATAGGTAAGCTACGGGTTCAAACTGTGGCTAAAAGCACAGGAAGCTTGTTAAAGCAACAAAACACTTCGAATCGAAGAGCTACGTCCCTCTTGCTCCCCCACCCTGCCAAATTACACACCGAGGCTCAGCTTTGTGAGTTGCACATTAAAATAAGCCAAACTTGCTCTTTTGCTGGCCACGAAAAGAAAGCCCATCGTGCCTTTTGCGCTTCCATGGTGGGGCCATGGCCAGCAGGGGCCATCAGAGGAAAGCAGGAAACATCCAGGCTCAAACTGCCGAAGAGGAAAAAGTTCCCGTCTCTGATCTGCTCCCTTTATCTCCCCCTCACCCATCACTGCCTCTCCCAACGGGACACGGGATAATGCTCGTTAGTTTCACTCCCTGCATAAAAACTCTTAACAGGTGGGTTTTTTTGCAATTTTTTTTTAGTGTGAGTTTCGTTGTCTTTAAAATTTTCTCACGCAGCCGTTCCTATTTTTTAGTGCCGCCCCGGCTGTCTCCAACAGAGCACCCCATAGAATGACTCAGGTTTCACCACCGTTGACTCTGTTTAATCCTGTTCAGACAAGAACCTTCAGCCAGACTAAATATTCGCATGACAAGCAGCAGAGAGAAAGGCGAAGGGGATTCGGCAACTGAGCGATTCCCCTTCTGGCCTCGGCACTGGCCGCCCCTGCCTTCTTTCTGACATTGATCGCTTTTCATTAGATTCCCAGGGGTCTTTTTAAGTGGACAGAGTTAAGAGGAGGTAGGCAGAATCTGTCAAAAGCTACCGAACTAATCTGCGCAAAATCACTCCAAATTCAAAATTCTTGCTTTAGGGTGAGTTCACGCAGCTTGGGATTTGTTTGATGCGAATTTAACTTGTGCAAATCAACCACCGGGTTTAGTAAACGATGGTTTTCTGGCTCAGCGGGTTCGGTGTACCCCAGCAAATGTGGTTTGCTCAGGAAATCATGACAGAGCTTAGCATCCCATGTTGTTGTTGTTGTTGTTGTTATTTATTGGGTGTGAACCCAGTAACTGAGTGGCTTACATACTCTATTCTGTAAAATAAGCTGAAACACAAACATATGAATCAGAGAAACAACAACGAAGTCACAATTCTATAGCAGGGACAATAATCAAACTCAGTTCTAACAGAACACTCTAGTCCAAGAATGAAACACTTTATGATACATCTGCCCCAAGGCTTGCTGGAGAAGCCAGCTTAATTGTCTGAATTGTTCATAATTTCACTTCAAAATGTAGCATGCTGGTTTGACACCCTCCTGTTCATTCTCCCCTGAACATCTACCCTGGTTTTGCTTTGTCGACATCTCCACTATGGCATACCAGCTCTGGGCCACAAAGAGTTAGGGTTTGGGGTATCTCCCTGTTACCACCTAGTGGCCGTTTGGGGTTTGGGAGCCCAGAGAGAATATGCCAACTTCTGTGCCTTGCTGGGAACCAGCCAAAGTCAGGTCCTCCAACACTCTGCAAATCAAAAAACAAACATACTTAAAGTACATATAAGTTGGACCATACACCATCACGTGATCCATAGACCTAAGGCACTTGGGGCTTGCTAAACAAACCATGGCTTGAGATTACATGTGATCCTGTCTTTCTTCTGTTCTCTTGGAAGCTTTGCACCATCACTGTCCTAACATCTAGCTCAGTGTTGTCCAAACTTGGCCACTTTAAGATGAGTGGACTTCAACTCCCAGAATTCCCCAGCCAGCCATGAGTTGAAGTCCACTCATCTTACAGTGGCCAAGTTTGGACAACACTGATCTAGCTGGTGGACCTCCCCCTCCTTGCATAAGCCTACTGCCTATTTATAATCTGTGTGCTGCTTTTCAGCAATCAATTGACACCAACTAAAAACAGATGAGTTTCCTCTTTGCTTTTGAACCTCTCCCTAGGAGAATCCCTGTTTTAATAATAATTCCACAATCTTTTTAAAAATAATACTTACTTATCTGAAAAAAAAATGCAGAAAAAAATAAATATATTGTGGTCATAAAGATCTATTTGTACTGCCCAATCTTTCAACATGTTGCATAGCTCCCTAAAAGGTAGGATATGAATTGTAGATCCAATATTGTATCTAAATAAAAGTAAATAAGTGATTCTAAAAATAACAGATCAATCAGACCTAATATTCCCATATTCATAGGCTATAAAACTATGTAAATATGAAGACACTCTATTGCTGGTACCTTTACACACCCACACACACACACACTCCTTGCCCTTAAACTTCTCTTTAAGTCCGAAACAGGGCAGGAATGAGCCCCAGGTAATGCCCCCAATCTCCTTCAGAAGGGTTCCCATCCCCACCCCACCCTTTTTCTACCTCCCAAAGTTTGTCATGCTAACGTCAGTCTTTGGGCAATTCGGTTTGGTAAAACAAACTTTCCTTTTTTACAAGCTTGTTCTCTTTTGTGTAGCTGTCAGGCAGAGAGGGGCGAGTAAAAGGGGGTGTAGGAAATCCACCTTGTCAACAAAGATAGAGACAAGGTGGCCCGTCTTCCTACTTGGGCAGAAAGAAGAGAGCAGAACCATCCAAGTCAACCGTCTAAGTCAGTGTTTCTCACCCTTGGCAACTTTAAGATGCATGGACTTCAACTCCCAGAATTCCCCAGCCAGCCAATTCTGGGAGTTGAAGTCCACGCATCTTAAAGTTGCCAAGGGTGAGAAACACTGATCTAAGTCAAATAGAAGGCAATGAGACCAGGGCTGGAAAAGACTGAGGTTGGCTAGCTCCTTCCATCTTACCCACCAGGAGCCACAAGGCTCTATCTTGACGATGCTAGATCCCATCCCAGCCTGCCAGACCCCAATCAACTGTATTCACACAACCTGTTTAACTTGGTTAGCAGAGGTGTCCGCAGGGTATGGTAAAAAAGAGTCAAGATGGCGGCCACAACAGTGTGATCTAAGCTCTGCCTGTTTTTTATGCACAACCCACATAGCAAGATGGAGCTCCAATCTCACTGTGGTAGCCGCCATCTTGACCCGTTGGTTAGTGAATTAGTCGACTTTCGAGCTTTGTGAAATGTAGTGAACGATAAAGTAACCAAGAGGCTTGGATTCACACAGCACAATAAGTTCCCCCACCTGCCACATATCTCACCAAGGTTAAAACTAACTAAGATGAGCATGTCATGCGAATGCAGCTGCAAGGCTTCATCACCGAAGACAAATTCCTCGTATATATTTTATACTTGGTCATTGAAGTATTTTGTATTTGTTTTGTATTGTATTGTAACTGACTCAGTTAAGTATGTTGGGTGAACATAGCTACTATGTTCTTACTACCCACAGAACCTCACCCTAACTAACCACATTCTAGGCCTGTGGGGTTAGTGGACGATGCCCTGTATTGTGCAAACCCAGATAATTAGATTGAATAAACCATAGTTCACTTAACCATAGGCAAGCATATCCTGTGAACGCAACCTCCCCCTTTTTACGCCTAATATTTATCTCCTGAATTCTATAGTCTAAACCTAGGGAAAGCAAACCAAATGTAGGGGCTTGTGTGAAACTTTGTGTGAAACTAGGTGTGGAGCACCAGCACGTGGGCAGAGACGGATCATCCACTGATATGCAATCTGGGACAAAATTTCTCCTGAAATGTTTCACAATAAGGAAAAGTTTAATTGTGCTCCTTCTCTACTCTGGAAACTGTGATTTTCTATGCTTGTTTCAAGTCCTGGAGAAAATAAGAGGACACATTTTTACATTCCCAAGTAAAATATGTTTTTTCTTGTTCTCAGCTTTCATAAACCAACACAAGAGGAAGGGAAACCCTATAATCCTGACACATCCTGCCTGTTGGCCGTGGATGCTGGGAATGGGAGTCTGATAACATTTGAACCTTCAGTTGCCTATATGCACAAAGATGGAAGGATTGGGCACTACGCACCATGGAGGAATGGTTGGTGACATTGACAGAACTCGCTGAGATGGACAAACTGACTTCTTTGATTAGAGAAAGGACGATATCTACATTTATTGGGGACTGGAAACCCCTTATGGACTTTTTGCATAAACATTTTAAAAAATGAACTTTTGATTTATGGTTTTGATGATTGGACAGGATAGATTATAAAAAGTGAGTCATGATGTAACTTTAGAGAGAGAGGTTCAAATATAATTGTTCATTATACAGTAACTGCTTTGAAGAGGATCAGAAGCCACTTCTTTGTATCTTTCTTTATATCTTTATATTTTTTCTACTTTTTTTTACTTTTTTTCTTATTGCACTTTTAGCTTTTTCTATTATTTCTTCCTTTCCTTTTCCTTTCCTTTGTTCTATTTTAGTTTGTTCTTATTATTGCTCTTAAAATTTTCAGTAAAAATGATCTATCTTCTGTCTGTCTGTCTGTCTGTCTGTCTATCATCTTCAGTTGCCTGGCTGGGAAATTCTGGAAGTTGAAGTCCGCACATCTTAAAGTTGACGAGGCTGGGAAATGCAGGTCTAGGTTATGCCATTACAAAGTTGATTGGTTAGAGATAAAAATGGACTGGTATCATTATTATACAAGAGCCAATGTGGCAGGGTGACAAGGCTGGAGGAGGGAAGCCCAGGGTTCAATCCCCACTTAGCCAGGAAGTTGAAAATGGGGATTGAACCCTGGGCTTCTCTACTCCAGCCTTGCTATTGCTGGAGGACGTCAGTTCCCAGTCAGTTGCTCAACCTATCCTACCTCACAGGGGTTTTATGAAGATCAAAATAGAGGGGAGTATAGAGGCTGCCTTGAGTTCTGGAGGACATGCAGGCTAGAAATGTAAGACATTCACACCCATGCTCCCTCCTTGTCCCCTTTGGAAGTCTGTGTGAGATTCTTCCAACTCTTTACAGCAGACCTTCTGTTCAGTTTCAGGTTACGCAGACTCCATTTGGAGATGAAATCAGAAAACATTCCAATGGATTTGCTGAATCAAATCACTGGACTGATCTGCTTTTGCACAAGCCCCACCAACAATGCAAAAACCCAAAGGTCATTTGCACAACCACACCAGCTATAGATGGGCCGATGTTCCTGTGGTTCTCTGCACACACACATACAAAATCTTCAGGTGCATATCTGATTCCTGGCCAGGTGCATAAAACCAGACTATCCAAACTGGCCTGCACTGAAGCTGCTGCTTGTGCAGAACACTAAACCAAGTCTGGGGCTAGATTGCACAGTTGCTTCTCCTTAAGAAGGACTTACTTACTTTTGGGAAGTGCCAACTTCAATTCTCAACATCGCCAGGGAGGGCTTTGAAAACATCCTCCAGAAATTCAAGAAAGGCACAAACGGTCATTAAACTATGGCTGGGGTGGGTCTTCCGGGCTGTGTGGCCGTGTTCTGGAAGTTCTGTTTCCTAACGTTTCGCCAGCATCTGTGACCGGCATCTTCAGAGGGCAGGAGCACAGACAGGAGCAGTTCTCTCTGTGCCCCACTCTCTGTGCTCCTGTCTGTGCTCCTGCCCTCTGAAGATGCCGGTCACAGATGCTGGCGAAACGTTAGGAAACAGAACTTCCAGAACACGGCCGCACAGCCCGGAAGACCCACACCAGCCATCGTATTCCGGCCATGAAAGCCTTCGACAGGTCATTAAACTCTCTGTAGAGAGGTTTGACAAGCAAAACGGCAATTTTACTAGTATTGGGTTCAGTTGCCCACTATTGCCAAGGACAACTGAAAAAACTCCAGCCAGAAAAACCTGGAGAACTTTTGCAATCCACATTGACAGTCTGGGCCAGATGACTGCTCAGCGCTGCACGGATGAAAAGGTGAAGGGGCCAAATTCTATTGACTTGAGCTTGACTCCTGATCTTCATGGCCACATTTTGGTCACCACGCACAAGTGTTTTCTGGCAATTGCCTTCTTCTGGGATGTTTCTGACTTCCTAGTCTAGTGGCTAGCCCTAGCAGGCTCCCATTCAAATAGTAACCAGCTTTGACCCTACTTAGCTTTTCGGATATCAGCCAAGGTCAGCCAAGTGTTGAGTTGGTACCTCACGCTAAACCAGTGTGTGGCACATTTGCACAAAGAATTCCAGCCCCTTGTCCTCCAACATTGCCACCCATTCTCCCCCACCATGCCCTTGGGGGTGTGATTGGCAAAAGCCTGTTCACCCCTCTGTTCATAAGCCATGGCTTATAAACACCAGGGTCTCATCCATACAACACACTACTCCAAAACCAAACATTTAGCAGGTTGAGTGAACTCAATCAATACAAGCCAGCTTCCTAGGTTCCCACCATATATATGATCTTCTCTCACACACAATTAATGGAGCTTATATTAATGCTCATTCAAGCACTGTCCTGGCTTCATGTTTAAATACATGTATGTATGTATAAGAGGCCATGCTAGTTTGGAAGAGAAAGATTGAAAGCAAAAGGAGAAGGGGACGGCAGAGGATGAGATGGTTAGATAGCATCACTGAAGCAATGAGCATGAAACTGAGCAAACTCCGGGAGACAGTGAAGGACAGGAAGGAAGACAGGTCTTCCTGTGGAAGACAATCAGCAATCCCCGGAATCAGCCTCACTTATGAGAAACCAGTGCCTTCAGTTTAATAGGCAGGGGAGAGTTGCATTAGATGCAGATGAAATGCACACCAGCAGCTGCGCAGTTGAAATGCCTAGGCCAGTGTTTCTCAACCTTGGCAAGTTCCAGATGTGTGGACTTCAACTCCCAGAATTCCCCAGCCAGCCATGCTGGCTGGGGAATTCTGGGAGTTGAAGTCCACACATCTGGAAGTTGCCAAGGTTGAGAAATACTGGCCTAGTTTCTCAATTAAGACAAGTTCATTTGCAAACTCTTCCCTAATTTTAGAGATACATGTCTTTCTTTTTTTCCTGAAAAAAAGAAAGTAAAAAGGGGAGGGGAAGACATTCATGCCCTCAGTCTGTCTGTCTCTGTCTCTCTCACAGGCACACACGCGCATGCACGCACACACACACACACCCAGAGCCTGGCTGGAAATAGATCCAGGATGAGTTCTCCTGCACGTTAATAAAAGGCTTTCACCTTTTCATTCACCAAAAGCATAACTCAACATTTCAAGAGCACGCCTTGCTGCATGACAAAAATTTGCTCCTGGCAATCATGGTTTCGACCACAAACCACAGCGGGGAGCAGTTCTTGGTTAACTCCTTCGAGGCCGGCAGTTCTCGTGGCGCATGTCAGGGCTTTCCGTCACAATCTTTCCCTGCACGCTTTAGAAAGTGGCACCTGGACGGCGGAATCCCATCCCTGGGAGAGCCGGCCGGGAGGGAAATATGGGCAAAGGTCGGGTGGTGGGGAATTCTGGGAGATAAAATCATTCCCATCCCATAACTTCCTCCAAGTCAGCACACAGGTTCTGGCTTGGGATAAAACCTGGAGTAGGCGTGTGCGTGCATAACCACCCCTACTTTGGATCTTACAGGCAAAGAGCGGAGACAATGAAAAATGCCGAACTTGCAGAATCGTAACTAAATAAATAAAATGCAAAGGGAAGCACCGCAGACAGGAGTTTTTTAGAGGTTTTCCCCCTGCCCCTGTTTTCTGTGGGGGTGGTATTTTTGAGTTTCTTTTTTTTAAAAGGGTGCTATATCCATTCTGTGGCTGATACAAGACTTTGTTTTCAAAACTGCATGGCTGATGCGGACAGTCATTCTGCTACCGGAGCTGCATGGTAAGAAAAGGCGTGACGTGAGATTTGCATCTCATTTATCATTCAGGAGCTCAAGGGGGCATATGTAATGCTCGTTCCTCACATTTTTTCCCACAACAACATCCAGGTGAGGTAGGCCGGGCTGAGAGAAGGGGACTGGCCCAAAGTCAGCCAGGGAGCCTCTGTGGCTACGGGGGACTCAAAGCTGTGTCTCCCCACTCTTAACCCAGCACTTTCACCATTACGATCAGGCTGCATGTTGCCCACGCTGGCTCAGAAGCAGGGTATCCACAGAGAAGGGGTCCAAAAAGTCAAGATGGCGGCCCCAAAAGGGGTGAGGCTTTGATTGTCACTGTGGTTTTAGCTTTTTTGACCCTGCCCCTATGGAACCCACCTTTATTTGGGTCTGAAAGGACCCCACCCACAACATGCAAGATACAAGGACAGCCATTGCCGGCTTTCCCCTTAACAAAAGGGAGGGGGAATCAGACTGTCATGTGTTTGGCGCATTCCTACGATATGGCAAAAGCTGCATTTAAACAACCACGCAACCATGTATCTGTCCCAAACAGAATCCCAGGGAAGAAGAGGATCAGAGCCCCCCACCCATCCAAGAACAATTGCCAGCTGTCACTAAGGAAGCTCTTGAGATAATACAAAATGTATTTCCATTTCAAACATCATAACAGATGATACAGGACATCTAGCCAGCATGGTGTAGTGCAGTGTATCTCAACCTAGGCCACTTTAAGATGTGTGGACTTCAACTCCCAGGATTCCCCAGCCAGCTTGGGAGTTGAAGTCCACACATCTTAAAGTTGCCGAGGGTGAGAAACACTGGTGTAGTGTTTATAGTACTGGAGTGGGGAGCTCTGGGTTATGTTCCCTGGCCAGTGCCTCTCTTTCAGCCCAACTACCTCCCAGGGTTGTTGTGGATAAAAATGGGATGAGAGAGTCTTATGTATACCACTTCGCACTCTTGAATGAAAGATGAAATGTCCATTGAATAAACAAAGAAGCATAATTCAGTGCTTCTCCACAGACATGTCCTTAGGCCCTTCTCTCCTCCTACTCGGAATTTGATTGACTGATTGACTGATTGATCGATTGATCGATTTCAGGGCAACCCAGGGTTTTCAGAAGTGCTGAGGTCCATTGGTTCTCTGTCCCCACTCAGCCGCCAGCAACATTCAGAGCCACAATCCAAACAGACTAGATTATCAGTGGGTAGATGGTTCATCTGCAGCACCTTTCTGAGATGTGTTGGATGGGAATGTGATTCCCCAAAGCCCAAACAACCTTACCAGTGGGATTCAACTGCCTTCCTTCCCTCCCTCCACCACTCAGCAGCCTTTTGCAGCCAGACACTCTTCCAAGAATTGTAGTCTCAACGCATCCCAAAGGTGCCTGTTTTCTCAAGGGTGAGGACAAGGTCTCTCCTCTTCTCGGGAGAAAACATTCCCTGGAAGATCTCCCACTCCTTATGGACCCATGTCATCCCCCAAACCCTTGAACTTTTCAACTGAGCCCCTCAGCCCCTCACCTCCCCCAGCTTGACCCTAAAGGTAACTGTCACTGATTGCAGATTGTCTCCTCGATCTGTGCCTTCAGGTGGAATTCATCAGCATCTCTGTGGATGGTCCCCTTGATCAATTCTTTGAAAGGGATGGCCCACATATGCAAAAGGTCAAAAGAGGCAGTTCGAGGCATCAGGACAGAGACCCCAGAGAAGAGGCATCACAATGTGGGGCTGTTTTATCAGCCTTGGAGTTCAACATCACAATAGGAGGAGGACAGCGCCTATCCCAGTCAACTATCCTTACGAAGGTCCCCGAGGTGGAGGAATCAAGACCTTTTTTACCCACTATGTAAGCAACCCAATACACATGCATCATTATCAGGAAGATTTCAAAGGAAAGCCATAGAATGCAGACTGCAAAGCAGGGGGCGGGGAAGGAGTAGAGCGAAATGCAAATCTTGCTCTTTTCTGAGACTCTGAGCTGTTCGGGATAATGGTGGTGATGATTTATCTGAAAAGTGATTTTTCTCCAAATGTTTTACCTTTAAAATAGAACCATTGCCTTAGGAAAGACATCGTTTTAAAGTCAGAGGTGTCTTTCCTATGGAAAAATGTGGTGGTGATGGTGTACATTAGCTTGTGTATATGCACACATCTTACGGCTTGCAGACAACAGAGGCAGGTAATTGCAAACAGGCCTTATGGCCCAGAGAAGCCAAAGTTAGTTCTGATCTCAGACTGGCTGGAGTTTCCACAGAGAGCACAGATGGGGCACTGGCGGCTCTCTCCCCCCGCAGCCTCAGGCCACAGAGGTAAAGCTGAAGGATGCTGCGAAGGACAGTAGTTGAGCAACCTTTGAAGGGCCACAGAGTGGGATCAAGCAAAAATGCTGCCTGAAACATCCTGGATCCAACTGGCAATGTCAGGGGCGTCCAAGGGGAGAAGGTGTCAAAGAACTCAAGATGGCGGCTGCAGCAGCGTCATCAAAGCTCTACTCCTCCTTTACATGCAACATGCATACATGTAAATGAGTTTTTGGACCACCTTTGTAGATGAGGAGAACGGAGAAAGGCAGATAGTTTGTGATACCAACTCCCCATGCAAGCAGAAAACAGTTTCCTTTCAAGACACATCTGAAAAGGCCCAGGCTGCACACCCAGATATGAGGAGAACAGTCATAATCTTAAATGTTTCCCTGGAATGTGTCCAAATATACAGATGCTCAATGCTTGGAGCAACTAGGGGAAAAAAATGCCACACAGAGATATTTGAGAGTTGTTATTATTGCAGACATCATAAAGCTGAGCAGTTTTCTAGGGAGAGATGTCTGTAATTTACTGCAATTTCACTGGTGGAAAAGGGCATAAATCCAAAAAGAGTGTTTCTAAAACAGGCTTGCCAGTTTGCTCCTCAGCCCCACCATTGCGCCATTAATGGCCGTCTGAACCAAGAAAATTCCATGAATGCAGCTGTTCCTGTTACCATCTTCATGTAATGAAAAGTATTACTTGCTTAAAGCAGGTTGCAGTTGTAGACGTGGGACAAAGACTAAGAAAAAAGTTGGCCTCAAACCTGGATGTATAGAAGAACTCACATGCACTGGTTGTCTTCCAGCAAATGAATAAGCTAATTCAAGTATCTATCTATCTATCTATCTATCTATCTAAAACATTGTAGTCACTTTTACAGTTGAGACCTGAAAATCAGAACTAACCTTTTTCCAGGTTAAAGTTTGCCTTTGCACATGGCAGAAAACTTTGGTTTACTGAATAAACCAATATTGGCTGGGTTCACATACTTCACTAAGCGAAGATTTTAAAAGATGGAATCTTCACTCTTTCAACGTGCTTTGTCATTTTAAAATGTTTTTATATTTTTTACCTGTGAGCCGCCTAGAGTCACTGATAGTGAGATGGGCGGCGTATAAATTTGATTTATAAATAAATAAACGCACGGCTTAGCCCATGTGAATCCAGCCAGTTGCTCCAGTTTTTCTCAATCATTCCACAACTTCATCTCATAGTGACCGCTGTATTCTCTGCAAATAACGGATTGCACAGTTTGAACCCAGAATCCAGCCACAGTCCACCTCGAGCAACTTTTTTCTTCAAAGAACCAGCCTTACTTTGTGTGTTGCTGAAAACTGTCCCAAATTACTGCCCGCAGTGCCTTCATCAACAAAGATTTAGCTCAGTGGGGCATCCACTTATCTTTTAAGATTTATAACCTTCTATATTAGAATACACAACGCCACAGTCTTGGATAGGATGCAACCATCAGCACTCCTCTAAAAGCCGCCCCCAAACTGAATTTTTTAATCTGACAGACAGGGGCATTTATTAAAGATGTGAGGAGTCATCATGAGCTGCATTGGGTGTATTAAATATGTAGAGGTGCACATAACATTAAATCAAAGTTAGTTTTGTCCAGGCTTCTTCACCTCTTGCTGAGAACCAATCCAAAGCCATTTAAACACCTGTTTTCCATAACCCAATTCTGTTAAGGAAGTATACGGGGATGAATCACAATGAACCAACTTCAAAGCTGTCAGGACGTCTCCCTTTGAGTTCAGATTATGTTATTATCTGAGTCAACAGAAGTGGAGTGTCAGCCCTCACTCCTGGAAGTCTGCCAGCAGAAGATTGCATGTGCATCTGATCAGGCAGGGCTCGCCTACAAACATTTCTGCCACAAGGAAAGCATTAGCCCAACATTTCCACAACTCCCTTCAGCTGCAACACGACCAGACTGTAGCCCTGTATCTGCTTAGGTAGAAGAAGAACATGCCATTCCCCTTAATGGGATTTATTTGGGGGTCTAGGCAAAAAGATTTCTAGTGTCTAAGCAGACCTGTTAATAATCTACGTTGCCATTTATTTATTTTATAGAAAATCACCCTTTTGCTATACCCATGGCTCATGATAATCCAGAAATCACTTGCTGTAGAATAAGTCTAGGAAGCAGAATTTTTTTTTTTTTACTTTACAGCAACTAGCAGTCACATTTTCGGGTTCCCCATCTTTGTGTTCTCAACAGCCTAATCCAGGCACCAGCAGAAATTCAGAAGCACCTCTCTGTATCCTGGGAAGAATCTTGAATTCCTTCCCAGAGGAGAGGATGTTAAGAAACAGCCATAAAGACGCGACCGGATCCAAAAACAACAGACGTCCGCGAACAAACTCCAGAGGAAATAACCATCAGCTTAGCTGTACAGGAAAGGCACAACACCCCCTTCGGGTTGCTGCTTCTTCACACATGCAGAGACAAAACTGACCCCTTTCCAGCTGGCACTTGCGGGCGGGAGGGAACATCACAAACTTCAGTTGCACCCGGGGGCAAGTTGCTAAAACATTCAGCTTTCCGCGCCCCGCTACGGAAAAGGCTTCTGAAACAAAACTCAGCAACCCCCTCCCGGTTAATTAAAGCAGCCCCTGTGTTAAGGGAGATACCCAAGGGGGCTTGGCATTAAAGGCTTCCCCCTTCCTAATCGTTTTCCGTGGCTGGTCCCGAGAAAGGGCTGTCTGAAAATCCGCGGAGACAGCGAAGCCCGCGGAGAAGCCGGTCTCTCGCCCGGGACGCGGCGAGGAGCCCGGGAGGTAGGGAAAATCAGCCCACTTACTCAACGTCATTAGACATGGTCCACCCCAGTTGTCCAGTGTCGGCTTAGCCAAAAGATGGTCCGTTTCCTCTCCCCCTCGCTTAAGCTCTCCTAGTGCCGTCTGAACAGAGTCATCAGCTGTGAAGTGAAGACTTAGTTTCAAGTTAGAGGTTTAAGTGGCACAGGCTTTCTGCTGACAGGTAGGTTCTGTCCGATTCCTGCGCCTGATTGGCTGGGAGAGACAGGTGCCAGCAGACAGGTACACCGCGGCAGGTGCAAGAGTTAACTCTTTGCAAGCCAGGCAATGAGGAAGACCTGCCATTGCTGGACAAGGGGGCGGGGGGAGAGGGGAAGAGAATTGGGGGAGGTCTTGGGGTGGGGAGAGAGAAAGAAGTGAGGAGACGAAGCTAAGAGTGTGGGTTTTCTCACAGAACGGCCTGTTTTGTGCTCATCGGTAGGAGGAAGGGTTTCAAGGCAGTGGAAGAAGGCAGTTTTTTAGGACTTCTGTCATTCTTCGAGGAGGCAGAAGAGTGGGCATCCTGTCTGCAGGCAGCAAGGCTCTTGGCCCAGGCTGGGCATCGTGGGATATCTGCCTAGCAGGGGGATAAAAAAAGGGGGGGGGGGTTGGAGGGAAAGTTAAGGTGATACAAAGGGAGGTGAGGCATGCGGGGGTGTTGGGTTCATGAGGCAGAAGAGGGGATTTTAGAAGGGGAAGGTTTTTTTATCCTTGGACCCCAGCGCTTGGCAGAGCTGCGCCACCAAAATCTCCATTTCAAATGGTTCATTACAGCCATGTGGCCAGATGCAGTAAAATATCCATTAAGAGAACTAACTGTTGCATACCTCTCTATATACATTACAGAAAAACAAATGACCCTAAGAGGATCAAAAGATAAATAAGGACATGTATAATAAAATGAAATAAAATAAAAGAGTTGTTCAGCGAGAAGGGTGGCGACAAATCCGATAAATAAATAAATAAATAAATAGAAATAAAATCTAGTCTTATAATGAGCAATGCATAGATAAGTATCCACATTTTGTTAATAGTGTGTCGTATTGTACAAACGATGGCCCAAAACTGGATGCTCTGGGACGTAATTTTGAAACTCCCTCTTTTCCACAGACATCCACATTTACATACAGTGCCTTACCTTTGGTATTGCACCTGGTCCATAAGGGCCGGTGTAAGAATATGGGAAGACGCCTTGTTTTGTGTGAGGAAGCTGGTCCTCTAGCCCTCTACAGCAGCACCCCTTCAAGGTTTCAGACAGGAGTTTTTCCTACCTGGAGGGGATTGTTGGGACCTGAGACCTTCAGTAAGTAAGGGAGGAACTCTATCATCAGCATGGAGAACAAGATGTTCAGGGGCACCCACAGCCCCTCTTTGCCCCCCTGTTTTTTAAAAGGTTGTTTGAATTACAAGCAATTAGGCAGGAAGTTGCTATCCTGCAAAACGAAGCACCTGCAACTGGCGTTATATTTATTTGCAGCAATGCTTTTGGCCTCAGAGGCCACAACAGAAATTATTCTAGGCCACGGCTTTGCCATCTGGCCGGGGGGGCTTTGCAACAGGCTATGCTCACCCTGGCAGCTCTGTTGGGAAAGTTCCCCATTCTGTGAGTGTGCTTTTCAAATCCCCCCAAAAGTTGTCTAATCAAGTGGCACCCCTCAACTCACGGCATTAGAGAATATGAAATGGTCGCTAAACTCACACGGATGCCAGGTGTGCCAAGACATAGGCCTGCAGTGAGGCACAGACAGCAGCTATAACGGACTCCGTGAAGAAGCCATGCCAGGAGATGCGTCGTATCTGTGTTCTTGTAATCCATCCAGGGTGGTATTTACATCCTGTAATCTTCAGTTTCAGAATCCAGATTGGGGAAACATTTACTGTACAAGGATATTCTTGTGCATTGTCCTGACACACCCAATGGAAGTGACCTTGCTATGTTCTTCTATGTGAGTATGGGGTGGGGTGGGGTGGGTACTTAAGGACATTTATTATACAGAAACTTAATCGTTCGGAATGGCTGGATGTCTCGAGCCATCTGTCCTTCAAGCTTGCTCTCTGCTTAGAATCACCCTCTAATGTCCGGCTGTGAATATTTTCACTTTAAAAGATAAAGGAGGTAGAAGCCACAGACGGGGCCTTTTCTGTGGTGGCACCCCAACCACAGAATAATTCTTTGATTCCAACTCACCTATCTTTTAGGCGGCAAGTCACAAAGCTGGTATTTTCCCAGGCAATTTCCAGATAACCCCCCATCATTCCCATTTGCAGCTACACAGTTATGGCTATTTTTTGCCACTGTGTTGTAAAATTGTATTATTATATATTTTAATGTTTTATTCCGCTTCTGAAAATGACCATGGAAATGAGCCCATTTAGATTGGCAGCCTCATTTGAGTAAGTTCATCAAAATTCCGCGGCCAATGAAGTTCATGTTTCCAATAATCAGGAAATGTAAAAAGAACATGGCGGGATGAAAGAAAAAGCTGAAGTTGTGGAATCTTTTTGTGGCTGGAAAGGGTGAGGACCACAGTGAGCGAGGCCATCGGGGGCATCTGCGGAGGAAGCGTCAAAAAAGTCAAGATGGCAGGCAGTTGTGTGATGGTGTTGTGGCTACCATGCTGACTTTTTTGACCCTTCTTGCAGATGCCACTGTGATATAAAGTGGGTGGAGCAAGGATATAACTGGGCAGAGGCAAAACATTTTCCATTTTTTCCTTCTGGATAGCATTTTGGGGGGTTTTGCTTTTTGCTTTTTAACGATGCCGAACAGCCATAGTCGTTCGCATTTTGGACCTCAAAAGGCCAAGAGATCTTGCCATCGATTTCCAGCCACTGTGCTTGGGAAGAGCAGCATGAAAAGGGAATTCTGAGCTTTCAAGAACCTCAGCCCAGGTTTCATCGAGCAACCTGCTCCAGCGATGGGAACGAGACGGTGCTGAGAAGCTCAGATGCAAAATAGGAGTGAAATAACATATTCCCATTAATCTTCCCTAGGAACTGCTATTCAGAAACCCATTAGAGGTAATAGGGAACTACAGTTACCAGTCGCCACTGATTGTCTTATTCTCGAGGACAGTGTTTCTCAACCTTGGCCACTTTAAGACGTGTGGACTTCAACTCCCAGAATCCCCCAGCCAGCAAGCTGGCTGGGGGATTCTGGGAGTTGAAGTCCACACGTCTTAAAGTGGCCAAGGTTGAGATACACTGCCCAAGGAATTTCTTTAATCCCTCTGTGAAGCTGGCTATTTGCTTCGGCAATGGCCATCGCTACTTTTCGCATGATTGAATTCCAGGGTTTCACAGAGCTAAATTAAAATGACTTTCCCATCACTGACGTGAATGCGGCTGATCTCCCCCAAAAAATAAGGCGGTACCTGCTTGGTACTTGTATGGGAAACCCCCAGGAAACTGTAAGGCAATGGGTTCAACTTGGAAGCCAGGGAATATCCAGGAAGAGGGCAGTGGAAAATCACTTCCATGTTATTGTCAAGAAAACAACACAGAGGTATCCATGAAGCCACCAAGCATCCAGACAGCCTGAAGGACACTTAACCTTTTCCTTTCATTAGCCTACATCTCCAGACTTTGTATTCCTAATATTAGGAGAAAAGAGGGGAGAAAAACCTTCTCTTTGTCTTCTTCCACTCTGTAGCATGTCCCTTCTTACATACCTTTTTTTCCTAAATGAAATAGCTCCAAACTTTATCAACTTTCCTCATAGGGGACCTGCTCCAGCCCTTTGATCATTTTGTTTCCTTTTTTCTACAATAACTTTTTGGAGATAATTTTATTTACACCAGGGATGGGCAGCTGGCAGCCACGGGGCCACAGGAGACCATCAAGCCTCCTTTTGCAGCCCTTGCAGCCCCCTCTAACCCAACCTGCTGAAAGGTGAGTGAGAAAACTGAAAATTATAGACACCATAAGCACAGTTTTTAAACTAGGGAAAATCTTCCCTCCTCAACTGAGCCTATCCCCTCCATGTGCGGCCCATGCCAAATCATTGCGGTTGTGGCCATGGGGCCTCCAAATGTTTTCCTACTCCTAAACCAGGTACTTATCAAAACTACAGGACAAGAGATCCTGTTTTGGAAAATGCCTGTCGTTCCTCCCCTTTTCACCCAGCAAAAGCAGAACTACCAGATCTCAGCTGCTAAAATCCAGATGCTCAACCAGGTTACTAAATTCACTGGTTTTCTTGGTTTGCTCAATTTCTTCAACCATACATTCAACAAAGATTAAAATCTGGATGACCAGTAGATTGCAGCATGGTTAAATTTTCCATTCCTTTGCTTCTTCTGGTGGCTTTCCAAATCATTGCAGCCCAAATCTGGTAAGCTTAACACATGCCTTTTCCAAGATGCTGTCAACTGGCTTACATACATGAACTTGCCTTCCCCAACCCATTGGGACTACAGCTCCCAGCATACCACTACTTGGGGAACTGCAGTTCCCCCACATCTGGAGGGGGCCAGGTTAGGAAGTAAAAACCAACAGCAATGTTCCTCTTTCTCTAGCTCTTATATTATTATTTTCACATGGATCATTGACTGGCATAAAGCTGCAGTCATTAAAGCTTCATTGAATGATGTTGACAAAATAATGTGCTGTCTCTACAGCCCATGGAGGTTTTGTTGTTCGGGGGCGGAGGGCTTCCCAAGGCTGTAGCTGTGTTGTCACAAGCCATCCCAGCTGTTCAGAAATAAGATTTATGCAACAAAAACAAAACTCATTGACTATTCAAGCACTTCCCAGCCTCCTGTAGAGTTTCTGTCACCCACACGTTGCAGCAAGAGTGAGCAAAAAGTGATGGGCTTGGTGTGTGACTCACTTCAGTGGGTTAAAGAAGGCAGCAGAGGATTCCAAGTAGCATGTCAGAACAAGCTGGTGAAAAGGAAGGCCCAAATAGAGAGGGGGGGGGGGGAAGTTCACCTCTCCCTTTCTGTCTTTTTCTCATATACCCCTGGGAGTCAATCTTCTTTAAGGAGCAGGGAAAAAGTTTCAGCTGAAGCCAAATTCTGGAAATAACATTCCCCTCAGATGCCATGATATGTTTATACCGACAAAAATGAGAATAGCACAAGCAGCAGTACCCCTGTGGCATTTTATGGAAGCAAAAGTTGGGCTTTGAAGAAGCAGGATAGGAAGAGTATTGACACTTCTGAATTTTGGTGTTGGAGAAGACTCCTGAGAATACTGTGGACAGCTAAGAAAACAAACCAATGGATCATCAAAGAAATCAACTCAAAGTTCTCTCTTGAGGCACAAATGACCAGGCTCAAATGATCCTACTTTGGACACATGATGTGAAGATCCAGCTCTCTGGAGAAGGCTGTAATGCTGGGAAAGGTAGAAGAAAAGGGAAGAAGAGGACAACCAGCAGCAAGGGTGGATGGAATTGGTTACAGTGGCACTGGGTCCAAGTTAGGAACCATGTTAGGGACAGATCTTCATGGAGAAACAATCTAGGTGGTTGCTAAGAGTTGATACCAACTTGATGACACATAATCAATCAATCAAGTTGGATGAGACCCTGTAAATAAAGGGTAGACCTTCTTGTGAATGTGCTCTCAGAAACTGGAGGCATTATGGGTGTGGCCAGTACTAAAATACCCATTTACCATCAAAGCAATTGATGAGATTACTCTCTACCACCCCTCTGGTCCAAAGGTGTTCCCTGCTACACCACAGCAGGGGGGATACACTTCCAAATAAAGCAGTGGATTGCTGCCACTTAGCCGTTATTTTTTTCTAAAAACCCCAATGTGGGGTCTAGATGTATTCCTGGAAATCTAAAGTATGTCAGAGACTGGTGGCATGCTGAACTTTGAGTTGGCTTCCTTTTAAAGAATTAAATCTAAGAAACATAGTGTTGGATCTTAAAAGGTGTTGAGGGGGGCATCCTTGGCCAGATTAGTGCCCCCAAGTTCCTCACCACCTATCCTAATCAGAAACTTGAGAAAGCAAAGGGAGGTAGGGGGAAATGTTCCAGCAGGGAAGTATTTTATGGACCTCTTAGTATTCATTCATTCATTCATTCATTCATTCATTCATTCATTCATTCAATATGGCCACCCATCTCACACTTGCGACTGTGGGCAGCTATCAGAGAATAAAAACAAGATAAAAACATACAAAAACAATAAATAACAAATATAGGAGCCGATATAAAATCAACAACACAGTCAACATAGCCAAGATACAGGGTCAACCCCACACTCAGGGGTGGGGTCAGGGTCATAGCCAAGATACAGGGTCAGGCCCCACTCAGCAACAAAACCAGGTCTTTAGGGCCTTAAGGAAAGCCAGCAGAGTCGGGGCAAGTCTAATCTCTGGGGGAACAATGTTCCAGAGGGCAGGCAGCACAACAGAAAAAGCTCTCCTTTGGGGATCCACCAGATGACACTCCCTAATGGATGGGACCTGGAGTATGCATCTACTGCCAGATCTCATAAGACAGGCAGATACAACTAGGAGAGATTATCCTGCAAGAAACCTGGCCCCACATCATGAAGAGTTTTATAGGTCATTACCAGAACCTTGAATTGAACCCAGAAACATACTGGTAGCCAATGAAGATCATGAAGCAGAGACGTCACATGCACCAAACGAAAGGCACCCATAACTACCCATGCTGCTGCATTTTGCACCAGCTGAGCTTCCAAATGTATAAAAGTCTGGCTCCAGCGACCATCTCTTTTTTTCCTAGGTCTATGTCTTAAGGCAGAGATTCTTAGACTTTGTAGTACAAGGATCCCCTAAAACAATTAATGCATTTGTGTGCGTGTCTGCCATAAATCTATTAGACGACTCTCAGATGAGTCTCCTGCTTTGCCTGGACAAGCCAACAGTCAGTGCGCTGACTCCCATTGTCACACGTCATCTTCCTGCAAGAAGAAAACCATCATTTCCACATGAGGAATTTATAGCATCTTCCAGAATTAGTAATCCACCATTGGGTCCAAAATGACAGCAGTGCAGACAGGCTTTCTATCCCTTCAACATACTGGCTGGGGAACAGTGGGAGTTGAAGTCCACACATCTTAAAGTTGCCACGTTTGAAAAACACTGCTATGACCTAACCAAATTGCCTGGGTCCACACAACACCCCAGGCTCCTCCCCCAGTAACAATAATGAAATACTAAAACTAACAAAGGCAAGCCTGCTTTGTGAATGCGGCCATTAGATTTATAACTGACTTGGTTAACCAGCCATAGTTATAAATCGACGATGCTGAGCTAAAAGAATCAAAGCAAAATATGTGTGCAGTTTGTCCTGCACCCTTAAGTGTTTCCATCACCAGTGTTGAAAATTCAGGGTCCAGTCAGATTAAAGCTTGGAAAGCTTTAATCTTGATTCATCCCTTAATGCCAAGCCATCTTGTGTGAAATCAGCCTGTTTGGTTAGGTTGTGGTTCAGAATCTTGTTGTGTAAACTGCAAAAATGGGTGAATTGAGTTTAAGAGTGTTGTGGGAACTTTGTTGTCTGTCCCAGAGGCCCCGAATAGCACTACATTTGGCAGCCCAGAGATCCAGCTTTGTCACCTCAGTGGGGAAAAGGCCAACAGGACCAAAACATTAGAAGTGCAGCAAGAAATGTGACTTTAGCACATCTCCTTGGAGAATACAGTTTGCCTCTCGAAAACTGCACTAGCTACACCACACTGAATGAGGACTGTCTTGCACAGGCTTGTTTGTGCGTGTGTGTGTGTGTGTGCAGTTTATACGCTATTTAAATGCATAGGTTGTGATGATGATTTGAATGTGTACCCTTTACTGAATTTGAAATCGTGCCTGTTGGTATGGCAAAGCAGCCTCTATCTTAACTGCATCTTCCAGTCCAAATGCAGACATTATCGGTCACTTAGGGAACTAAAAACAACAATACTCACCTCCCAAACCAAAATCCATCCATCCATCCATCCATCCTGGCCCATGTGTCTCCACCTACTTTGATTCATAGGCAAGGTCCTCCAGAGGGGCCTCAAGATCCGCAAGATGGTGGCTATGCTGTTGTGATCAAAGCCCCCCCATCCATTTCTGTATGTGCTCCACAGAGGGGTGGGAATGTGGGGAGATTACAGAAAGGGGAAGAAAAGAAAGACAAACACGTTTGCTAAGAGGCCTCGGAACAAGACAGAGCAGCCATAGGCCAGGGACTCAATCCAACCAAGCAGGAAAGCTGAAGCAAGGCATTGCTGCCCGGGACTGGGACGCTGGATAGCTCAAGCAATGGCAGGTTGCACATCCCTGTTCCCCAGCTCTGGCCTTTCCTTTCACAAGGGATGCGTTAGGTTGCTGGCTTCCGTCCTTGTGCCCGTTCTGGGAAGGAACCATTTCTCCCAGAGTTGGGTTCATCCCATGAGATTAGCCAAGCGTCTTGCAGCTCCCGAAAAGATTAAGTGAATTATAAAAGAATCAGGCTGAATGGTAAGATGGCTCCCTGAATTGGGGGTCCCCTTTTGGATCGCGGAAGACGTGATTTAGGCGATCAAGTCCAGCTGCCTGCTCAGTGAGGGAATCTGAGCTGAAGCATCCTCAGCAGATGTTCAAGCAGTCTCCTGCTTGAAGCCGCCCCTTTCTGAGCAATTGGATCCTCTGTCAATACCATAACCATTATGGCATTTTTCCTAATATTTAAATCAGTATCTGCCTTCCTATATCTTAAATCCATTATTCCCTGTCCTGTATTCTGGGCTGACGATCTTGACCTTCTTCAGTGTGAACTTCTTCAGGGTTGAAAAATGCTACCATTTCTCTCCTCAAGCTATAACAGAAACCCCCGTGGAAGGGTGTGTGTGTGTAAAATGTGTGTGTAAAATGACAGTGCTCACATAAACAAATGGGGCAGAGTTAGCCACAGATTTCATTTCATTGTTTTGATGAAATTATTGCCTTCTGCAGACATCTCTGCTTCAATCTCTCTTCACAGGACTTAGTTTGCAAGCCCTAATCATCCCCATTCTCCTTTAACCTCTTACAGTTGGTCAGGATCTTTTTCAAAGTCGGGGCCCAGACCTGGTTCATCACATTTAAGGGATCTGACCAGCACAGGATAAAGTAGAACTGTTGCATAATTCTGAAGCAGGCCATATGAAGGCCTCTGAACCTATGATGAAATTTCATATCTTCCCATGTCCTGGAAGTGTTTTTCCTCCTGAGAATTTTCTATTTAGTAAGCAAGTAAGTTTATTGTTGTAACCACAGGTCATAACATAGAGTGTGCCATAAAATACAATAAAAAAGCAGTAAAATAGTAAGATTGTAAAATAAAGTAATAAAAAGAGTATGCAAAATGTTTACAGCGAGATAAAGCCCAAACTACCTCTAAGAACTTAAGTACGTCTTTCTAAGTTTAAATGACAGCGTAGCAAAAGTAGCAACTTGATTGCTGACCGTCGGAAATACGTCTGCAAAACCCCTTATGAACTTTTTGCATAAAAATGAAAAAAAACCCGAACTTGTGATTTGTGGCTTTGATGATTAGACAGGTTAGATTGTAGAAAGAAGAGAGTCATGATGTAACTTTGGAGAGAGAGGTTAAAATATAATTGTACTTACAACTGCTGTGAAGAATATCAGAAGCAACTTCTTTATATCTTTATATCTTTCTTTTTTTCCCTTACTTTCTTCTATTTTCTTATTGCTCTTTTAGCTTTTTCTGTTTTAGCAAATTTTTCTGTTTTTCTACCTCGTATTTGGGGCACTTTTAGAATTTCTTTAGGCATTCTTTGAGCAGGGCTTCGAAGCTCAACTATTGTGGCAAGTGAGTGCTGTTGCCAGGGGTATCTGTGGGAAGGGGGGTAAAAATGTCAAGATGGGAGCCCTGACCATGCAATCAAAGCCCAGCCCCCCCCCCCATGCATTGAGTGTGATGCATTTAAAAAGGCAGTGGGGGCTTCAATGGCATGGTTGCAACTGCCACCTTGACTTTTTAAATCCTCCCTGTGGATGCCGCTGGTTGTTCCTCCTGCAGCTTCCAAGGATGCTTAGCATCTCTTGCAGCCTCCTTGGCTGCTGCTCTTCCTGCTCTCCAAAAGCTCTGGCAGAGCATTCTCGTGCGGACTCCCCTTGGGATTTTTGAAGTCAGGGAAGTCAGGGAGGCAGCAGATAGCTGGGCAAGTGATTCTGCCGTGACACCCGTGCATAACCATCAAGTAACTGAGCAAAGCTTCAGCTACTCAGGGGTTCTCAACCTTGGCAACTTTAAGACATGTGGACTTCAATTCCCAAAATTCCCCAGCCAGCATGGTCTTCTCTTTTGAAATGTGACAGAAAGATCCTTTCCCATCCAACTGAATGCAGAGATATTTGGGGGGCACAGTGCTAATGGCAAGAAGAGTTTCATGGTGTACCTTCTAATTGCTTGATGTCTGACAAGGCAATCTGTCTTTTCCATCCTGGGTTTGCCCCAGATGTTTGACTGCCTCAGATAAACAGCAAGGGGCTTTTTGTCCCAGTTCCACAGAGAGAAGCTGTTGGATGGTCCACTGAGTCTGACTTCACTTCTGGTGATGAGATAACATCCTACATCAACCCAGTAACAGTGCTGTTTGGGATGTGAACTGGATCTGACCACCAAACTGCCCCAATATTTTCCACCTGTTGGATGTGGTCAGCTAGAGGGGGCATACTCTGAGTCCCCTCAGTTAAGCAATGTCACCTTGAGGGTGATGGTCACCTTCTCAGTGATGGTTCCTGCTCTGTGGAATGATATCCTCCCTGGACATCTGTACTTGCTCCCACCCTTTTGTTTTTGTGCAAATTGTTTAAAACAGGGATTGTTCTCCCAGGCCTTGGGTTGGGATGGTGGTTGATCCTTTTTGGTGGTTGATTCTGTCTTCCAGTCAGCTCTAGTCTGTTTGATCCATCCATCCATCCATGATGGAACATTTGATCCATCCATCCATCCATCCATCCATCCATCCATCTATCTATCTATCTATTTTAAGTAAACATTAATTAACATAATTAAAAGAGTTGCTGTGGAGTTGGGCTGCCCCCAAATTGAAATAATTAAACACTCCCCTCCCCAGCAAAACAATGAGCTCTGTTTCACTCAGCACCCTTAACTCAGTTGCTAAATTATCCCATTTCTTGGGATTGTACAATACAAGACCTGAACCTCATCCAATGGCTTGGCTTTGCATTACACAAATGCCACACAACCACTAACCAAGCGTAAACTGAATCAAGCTTAGTAGACCATGTAAACACAGTGGTTAGACTTGTAGCTGACTTGGCTAAGCATATTTGGATGTGGACAGTTGCAGAATCACAAGCCAGTGGTGACTCCATTTGTGTCTTCTGCCAGAGACAGCTTTCCAAATCTCTTACAAAAAGACACACCAGGCTAAAGCTCGCAGATGAAACAAAAGCAAAGGGATTTTGGTTGGCAAGTCATTCTTAAGAGCCAATTCTGCCCACTGACTTGTTCCTTTGCAAGTCAAAACGCAGCCTGGCCTTTCAGTAACAAAGATTTTGACAGAATTCTTCTCTTCTAGCTAGGGATTCTGAAGTTTATACTGGCATATCAAAGAACCATAAAAGCTGGAATAGACCTTCATACATGGGGACTGTCTATCTCTGAATGGCAGAAGGTCATGTCGGAAGTCAGGGGAGATCATGTCCTTCATTCCTTGTTCGTGAGAAGGATCTGACTGCCTGGTCTGCTATAGTAAAGGAATTCCTGTGTCCTTCTGCATTTGAGACAGAGCCTAAATATCAGGGGACCTGAATTATTGGTGGTGGGAGAAGTCACATCTGTCAAATGCCTCTTACATATAGTACAGGTGCTAAAAACACAGCACTTTGCTAGAGAAGAGATCAGAGCGATGTTGAGTTAAACATCCTTCTTGCAATTATTATTAGCCAAAACAACAAAGAGGCTGGGTTTGCATATTATGTTTGCTTTTAACCATGGTTTGTTGAAGACGCTACGGTGGCTGAGTTCATACCTCATGTTAAGCTATAATTTGTAAATGACTACAACTGGGTTCAGACAGCACACTAAACCAAAACAACTGAGCCACATTATGGCTCAGGGCAATGTGTGAATCCAACTTTAAAGCTCTTGTGTGTTGCATTTGCCTTAACAGCCTTGCACGGCCACCTTCTGATTATTACTAGCCAGGTAAACACTCCCTAACATACATACACAACTGTGACACAACCGGAACATGTTACTTCCATTAAAAGTCACCAAAATGCCCATAACCTTAAAATATGAATATCTTCTTTCTTCAAGGAACTTGGTATTTTATATTAGTAGTTTGTCTCTTTATAATTAAAAAAAAACAGTCCTCCACCTTCGGGGACGCATTTGGAGGAAGAGGTGGAGTGAAAAAGATGAAGGAAGGGAGAAATTCTTCACTCCCCTTTCCCTCCCCTACTAAATATACCTTGGAACAAAAGCCCTTTATGATCGTCTAAAAATAAAAGCAAAGCAGGGAGTTAAAATGCATTGCAACAGGGCAGAATTGGGATGTTACAGGAAATATCAGAGGAATGGAAGCAGCATGGCACGCATTCTGTCAAAACCTGGGCATTACAGAGCATCTTAAACTGTAGCCCAGTTCATAATCCACGGAAACTGCTCCTTCGTATGGGACACCGCAGGGGCAGTAAAGCAATGATGTCAACACTGTGATAACTCCAGGGAGGAATAGCAGAGGTGTGATGGGTGATTGATCAGTGGAGGAGAACAAGAACTAATAATTTTAATCAACCAATGGCCTAATGAAGTGCAGTTAAACATGCAAGTGATGAGGCCGTTTTAGCTTCCAGAGCGGATACGGGCTGGTGGACCTGTGCGCAGAAATCCTTGAAAACTGGAGTCTGCAACCTGGACGTTTAGGCCATCTATCACTTCAGAATTCCAGAACTCAGCCAATAATTGCACCAAGTGACCATTTTTATGCAACTGAAGAGAAAATGAATTAAATATACATGGAATAATCAGATGCACTGAATTTAATTCCTTTAAAAACATTTAGATATGAGTTCAAGGAAACCTATTTCAGACTTGGTTTAAATTGAACGCAGCCCTGGCTCAAGTACTGCCCAGGGAACTAAAGCGGGAGAAATTACTCCTTTGCAAAGCATGTGGCTTATACAGTATGGACGTGAAGCGAGCTGCAATTTTGTTTCTGGAATCAATGCTCAAGTAATCACACGAGAAGCATAATATGCACACCGTTCCAGGAGAGAAAGGGATGGCGGCTGTGTTGTGAGGGACAGAACAACCACAGGGTTTGTATTTATGTTTTGTATTTCATTTCCTTGTATCCTTCACTTGGAGGCAAGAGCCTTGAGACACAGTCCAGCATTTGCAAGAAAACCAAACCATCACAAACATTTCAAAGAGCAATGATGAAGCAGCAGGCAGAAGAGAAGTCACACTCACAATATTTTTCTGGGATTGTCAACAATTGTGTGCACATGTCAACAGTCTTCAGAGCGAGGGCATTTACCCTACCCTGGCCATAAACAAACTCAAGTCAATGGAGTGACCCCAAGTAGTTGTCATACATCTGCAGAATGCAACCTGCGTAGGTGTCTTGGCTGTGCGAAATAGACCCTGTCTAGCCAGGAGCTATAAGCTGGAGCAAACAACGTGACCCCCACCCCCAGCTCCACTGATACTAAAATTGTCCAGTATCCTACGCAAAGAGGTTTAAAGATTGGCAATAGGAAAATTCCTGGGTTCCCCCCCCCCCCATCTTTTCTCCCTCCAGCTAGTCCTACCTGTTTTCATATAGTCAAAAGAGTTTGGATTGTAAACAGCTTAAGTGTCTTAGAGGTAACCGCTTTCTGTTTAAATATGTGAACAAATAACACGCGCACAGACGGGGCACTGCTCAGTTTGTGGCGCACACCCTTCACCTACTTCAAGAAGGGTTGTTTGTGGCCCTTTGCTTGATCAGATGGCACCAACATATTTAGCGGCCAGAAGAGAAACAAACCCCGAAGCGAAAGAGGACCTCAGTCCTACCAGCGTTGGGGTGACTGCTCATGAAGGCAGCCGTTCATCCGAACACCCTGCTTCTAGGAAAATAGGAATCTGTCTTACATTCACTCAGTTTTATAGGTCTGGGCTGCTTTTACTTGTATTTTGCTGTTTTGCTGATGTTTTCATTGTTGTGAGCCACCCAGAGTCATACATGTGAGATGGGCAGCTATTCAAATCAAATCAAATCAGATCAATAAAACCTTTTCTCTATCACTGCAGAATTGCTGCCGATGGGTGGAAGCAGCTTTTCAGGTTTCCAGATGAGAAGACACAGCTGGGATGCCAGCAGGGTGTGGTCAAAAAATCAAGATGGCAGCCTCAAGGGTGTGATTGGAGCCCTGCCTGTTTTTAATGTGATGCATGATTTAAAAATGCATGATGAAGCATGATAAAAAACATGATGCACATAAAAACTAGTGGAACTTTGATTGTACCGGGTCTGCCATCTTGACTTTTTTGACCCTGCTCTGCAGTCATCCTAAACCAGAGGCTGAACAGAGAATTAACTCTGGTCAATGCCTACGGGAGGGTATAAGACGATGGGATGACATGATAGACCTCTTCAAGTATCTGCAAAGATGCTCCACCTAGCAAGAGTGCGACGAGGGCATTCCACGTTGACCCAGAAAAAATGACCCAGAATAATAGTCTTAGATTGTAGGAAGGCAGATTCTAGTTGATAATTAGGAAAACGATTCCTATGTGGGCTCAGTTACCCAATGATATCATCAATGTCCATGTTTAAGTGTGGTGCTCAACTGTCTGTCTGAGCTTTTTTAATCGGGAACCCTGCACCAAACAGCAGGTTGGATTCAGTTACTTAAATGGCACTTTGCAACTCCATGATTCTGGAGATCCATTTCCATCATGAATGTTTAAGTCACTAAACCATTGTTTCTCAACTTCAGCAACTTTAAGACGTGTGGACTTCAACTCCCAGAACCCCCCAGCCAGCAAGGCTGGCTGGGGGATTCTGGGAGTTGAAGTCCACACGTCTTAAAGTTGCTGAAGTTGAGAAAAACTGTGCTAAATCATCTGCTTGGTTCTTTGGCCACCAATACTCTGGGTGAGGTGCCACGGAAGAAGAGGTGGGTTCTAAGTGAGATGGATACTTTTTCTGAAGATAGCTGTGCTGTTGCAGCCCAGCATTCAAGGATCACCTTCTCAAGGTGACATTTCTCTTGCAGAGACATTGTCCCTGCTTCCATCTGCCAGCATCCACAGTATGAGCGTTCATGGAAAACACAACTCTCCAATCCCAGCCAGGATTACAATTATAATCACTACCTGAAATTGGATTACACAAATATAATTAGCACCCATTGCCCAGTGCCTGTACCATCCTCTGTGACAACCAACAGACACGCTCCATTATATTTGTCCTGCTGGGTGTACTTCACGGAAGTTGTAGGACTTCATTCTTTTGAATCTAGACATTAGATCTGCTCCACTGAACATGGAAATGGTGTAAATTTGCTCATTTTGCACAGGGATCTCCACTCTTAGAAGGGGCAAAAAGATGGAAATCGTTTTAAACCACTGCTATACCATCTGGGAAGCAAAACTGCTTCTCTTCTGAAACGAGACTGTCTCTTTCATAGCAAGGTGTCCACTCCAATCTACATCCCTCTGTCAACTCTTTGGGACAGGACATGGCCTTTCCTCTAAGATGGATTTTTCTGATACAAAAAGGATGCTCAGAGTTTGTGTGAATAGCACCCGAGGATTCATTGTGACACATGCCATAGAAACATCCTTTAAGAATAGTGGGAATAAACACAATGTCTTTCATTCCAAGAAGCGTCACTGAAAGTGCAGGACACTGAGCCATAGACCATCTGAGGAGTTGCCCAAAGTGAGTACATAGAATGGATAGGAAATAGAAAACTAGATCATCCTCAGAAATCAGGTACTCCACCTGTTCTGTGTTCCTGATTCACCCAGGATGTGAATATATCATCGCAAATGTTCCAAAACTGACTAGGTCACTCTTCTCCAACCTGGACATACTCCAGATGTCTGAACTTCAATTCTCGGTCATCATATACAGCTCAGAATGGAAGTCATGCTTCAGTTTAACCCATATATTGAAGATAGTTGCATGTTCTTTCTTGGCTAATACCCCATGCTTGACTTTTCCCAACTTGTTCCATCTATCAGGCTTTCCCCAGCTGAATACCCTCCAGAAGTGTGGACTTCAGCCCCCAGAATTCTCAGGGAAGGGCATCTGGCTAGAAACTCTGGAAGCAGAAAGGCTCACGCCTGGAGGGTATCTTGGTCGGCCATGTCTGGTCTCAACCCTTAGTTCTTCTTGAAATGCCATCTAGAAGTGAATGAAGAGAGAGAGAGTGTCTACTCATCCACCAAATCCTGCTGTGGTGAAGTGGCCTTGACTCATTCAGCTCAGCTCAGCTCCTCCCAAGTGGAAAAGGCAATTTGGGAATCTCTTGAAAGGTTTCATGTGACTCATCTATCAATCAGTAGTATCAGCTGGATTCTTATTTTCTGAGCTGATCAGGAAATACAAATCAGGACACTGAAACACCAGCCACTCCTGGAGGAAAGAAGCTGGAATCTCTTTCAAAACCACCCTCAGACTTGCAAATGTGGGCTGTTTCTTCTTCTCCCCTTCCCATCATCCCTCGGTTGCATACATGCCAGCCATCAAAATCAGGGCGGGGCAAGGACAAGTGGGAATCTTCCCTGACAAATACATCTGGCTGGGGGTTTCCACAACCCTGAAAGCAAATAAGGGGACATTTCATCAAAAGGTTTTGCACAAATTTCCTACCTGAAATAGAACTGTGTCCAGGTAGCCTGACTATATATATCTAGTCACTGATCGAAATAAATATTCTATCTATCTATCTATCTATCTATCTATCTATCTATCTATCTATCTCGGCCAAGAAATCCACTAAGGTCTGCTTTAGAACAGTTAGCATAGTGGAGATGAAAAATCCTCATTTGCATTCAGTGGTCCAACTCAGTGAGGTCACCTAAGTATTGGTCAGATTTTTAAAAAATTAAAATATGTACAGCCTCTATCTATCTATCTATCTATCTATCTATCTATCTATCTATCTATCTATCTATCTGTCTGTCTGTCTGTCTGTCTGTCCGTCCGTCCGTCCATCCATCCATTGATCATATCTCACTCCCCCTCATGACTTGTTTCAAAAGGAGAAGGAAATATGTAAAAAAAAAAAAATGAATTGCACTTGTGCAATGCACTTAACCCATTTTCTGAGTTTGCCCCATGCATTTGCACAAACTCATCCAATGAGGTTTGAACCCACCGTGGTTCAAACCAACCAAGATTCTATGTTATACTTAGTCCTTAACTGAGCCCAACCCACGTTGCTGCTTTAGTTTATCAGTTGAGGCTCTACGTCTCTTGATCTTCCTTCAAGGAAGTTGGGGGGGGGGGGGGTGTCAAAAGCAGCTTTATCTTATCTGTTGGCTGCCACATATGACCGAACTGCTGGCTGGACAGTTGGATGGTTGTGATCCCCCAATTTATGGAGGTTGCCAGTTTGGATGGAGCTGAACAAAGGCGCCCAATCCTTTTGCCAAACAATGCATCATCAGCTTAACTAGTCTTCTCCCCAGTACTAGCTGAACAGAAAGTTCCATAGAATTAAAGAGAGAAATAGCTCTTTGCAAGGAGCACTAAATGGAACCTCCCGTTCCAGGAGCAGCGCACTTCAGAACATTGGAAGAATCGCAGGGGAAGGTATTGCAGGCTCCTAGCAGATTTTTGGTCAAAAGGCAAGATGGGATGTGCTCATTTCATGCATAAGGCGTTTCTCTTGAAAAAAAAGGAAGAGCGAGGAAGAAGAAACACCGCCTTCTTTTTCGCAATGAGACTGCAGCAGCCTCTGGTTTTGTAATCATAATGGTTGTTATCCCATAATTGGCATTTTCCACCAGGAGAAAAAAATCCCCACACCCTTAGGGGCCACCAGAAACATTTGCTAATTGCCCCCCACTGATGTTTTTTAGTGTCCTGCTCTTCAGCCAAACATTGCAAAGGAATGTTTTTGCTTTCTTTTGTAGGATAAACAGGTTTGCTGATGCAGACTTAATCCAGTGCCTGTCTGCTTGCCATCTTTTCTTCTTCTCTCTCTGTCTCTTTCTTGGTTTGAAATAAACAGGTGGTTTGCACGAAACACACCAACTCTGTGGAACATTGTGCAACATGTAATGCAATTGACCAACAGTATCCCACAACGTCTCCACCTTTCTCATTGGCAGCAGATGAATTACATCTTCCTTTCTATCTTTCAAGGTGGTTAGGCTGAGGTTGTGCATCCTGCCTTTATCTTCACAATAATCCTCTGCAAGGATGTGTGTGTGTGTGTGTGTGTGTGTGTGTGTGGTAAATAGAATGTACGCAATCTTCATTTGACTCCCCAACTCAGGGAGAAGTAACTCGGTGCCCTCCAGATGTTTTGAACCTCACTCTCTGAGTCCCAGAAAACACGATCTTTGGCTGGGGATGATACGATTTGGAATCCAGAACAAGCTGACCATCTCAGACGGCCTACGTATGTCTTAACCACTCAGAGTGCCATGACACTGGAATTCTGATAGAAGAGAATATGTGTAGCTCAGGGTTGAACTGTGGAGTCCTTGGGGTTCTCTGAACTTGGCTGTTTTCTTGCAAACGTTTCGTTACCCGGCTAGGTAACATCTTCAGTGCTCCACTCCATTTTAGCACTGAAGATGTTACCTAGCCAGATAACGAAACGTTTGCAAGAAAACAGCCAAGCTCAGAGAACCCCAAGGACTCCACAATTTGAATTCTGCTCCGAGATCATTTACCTGTGGTGTGGTGGCTAAGACTCAGATTTGAGTCCCCTCTCAGCCATGGAAGTTGACAGCTGACTTTGGACCATTCCCTCCCTCTCAGCCCAACAGCCAGGGTGGTGCAGTATGGAGATGTTCGACGAGGAGTTGGGGGGCCAGAACCCACAGAAGCTCCCCAGGTGACTTTGGGACAGTCACTCTCTCTAAGCCCAACCTACCTCACGGGATTGTTGTTGCGGGGGGGAGGGAGGAGGGCGCACTATGTATGCTTCCCTGAGTTGTAAAGGAAATATGACTTAGTGCAGTGTTGTCCAAACTTGGCCACTTTAAGATGAGTGGACTTCAACTCCCAGAATTCCCCAGCCAGCCATGCTGGCTGGGGAATTCTGGGAGTTGAAGTCCACTCATCTTAAAGTGGCCAAGTTTGGACAACACTGACTTAGTAGGTACTAACAGCGTAGTAGTAGTTAATATGTCACCCTAGATAAGGAGTGGTGGTTGTGGGGAAATATGAGAGGAAAGATTGCTATAGGAGGAAAGGAGAGATATAGACCTAATAAATCAGATTTTGAGAGCCAATGTGGTGTAGTGGTGAAGAGGTTCATCTGGCTCCAGAGAGACCAGGTTTTAGTCACCCTTCAGACATGGAAGCTCCCTTGGTGGTTTTCACTCTCTTTACCTCACAGGGTTCTGGTTATGGGGAAAAAGGGAGGAGGGAGTGCTGTATATTTACTTATTTATCACATGTATATACTGCCCATCTCACAGATATGTGTCTCTGGGTGGTGTACAATAAAAAGCAATAATAAAAAAACCCCTAACAATTAAAAAAATCAACCACTGAATCACCAATCAAAATCACCAGTCAAAAAGACCAGCAGCAGAACGAGTTCTTGTTATGGGCAATAAAGCCATCTCACTAATTCACCAGCTCCTATTTATGTTACCTTGACCTCCTGAATAAAATGTCTTGATCATTGATTTATATCTAATAAATAAATAAATACATGTAGGACTAAGGTTATCATCCTGCCCAAATCTTTCTCTCCAGCACTTCTGGGAGGATACCAAGTTGGGGAAGTATAGTCTGTTTAGAGCAACTTGAGGCATAAGGCTTGCAAATGCCATGAAAGGGACCTATTTTTGTTGGGGAAACTTGGGGGGGCAGTTTTCCTAGACCCCCCTTGAGGTTGCATGGGGTCCCTGAAAAATCTCTTCTTTTCAGCGAGCTAATCCCAACACATCTGGGCTGGCCCAGACTTCACTTGTCCTTGAAATACTCCAGAAATAAAGAACATTCTCTTCTGAGGGCAACCTGGGCTTTTCTAGGTTGTGCTTCTTAATCCATCACAGGTGCCATCTCTGTTCCCTCAATGTAATGCGAATTAATGACTAACTTGTCTCGTTCAGTTACGATTTACTACATTGCCAAGGGTGTACCCAGCAGTTTCCAGGTGGCCAGATAGAGAATGCTTTAGTCAACCTGGCATCCTGCAGAGATGTTGAGCTCTGGCCACACTAGTTGGGACTTGAATCAGAAACAAGGAAATTCAGTGACAAACTCACTTCAAAGAGTTCATAACAATAGCATTAGAATGGAAATAGGATTGGACAAGACACATTGCATGTTGTCTTGACAATAGGTGGACCCCAAAAATGGCATGGTGGGGCCCTACAATTACACCCCCCCTCAACTTGGCAACATCCTACAAGATGGAGAGATGGGCTACAAAAAGTTCTCAGTCCCTGCTGAAGCACCATAGCGAAAGATGTAATGAAACAGAAGTACTTGTTGAAGTAGTCAACCTTGGATATCAACTCTATCCAAATGAATACGACAAGAAAGTGATAAAGTGAAAGTGAAGTTAGGGTAGCAGCCTGAAACAGCAGCCGGGGGGGTGCATGGCTTCAGGTGCTGCAATAAGGAACTGTTGAAGTCCAGCCATTTGGTGGCCACCGAGTTGGAGGAGGCTGGCTTCAGTTCTCAAGAGTCTTACAGCCTGCAGGAAGATGGAGTCAGTCTGCAAGGGTGGAAGATGGGAGGGGAGATACCAGACTGAGAAGGGCAAGGGTGAAATTCACTTGCTCTTGTTTGATGTCCCCCCACTGGAGCCAGAAAGGCTGATGTCTGGGAGGGTCACCAAATTGGTCCCTCTGCCCTGATCATCTTTTCAGATTTTCTCACCTTGGTTCAGAAAAAGGGCAGGGGACATCTGGCCTAAGGGGTATAGGCCCTCTTACATGAAAATGCAGATGGGATTTTTTCAGAGCCATCAAGTCTCTGGGCTCCCCAAACATTATCTCCTATTCTCTCAAGGTCATAAAAAGTCAAGGATGCAGATACAAGCAAGGGACAATGACTAAGGGTCCAAATAGTCTAGTAGAACATTGGGCTGGGGTCAAGGACTGGGTAGATAGAAGTTCTAATCTTCCTCTAGACATGGCACTTCCTGGGTAATTTTAGGACAGCTTTTGGTTATATTCACAAAATATGCTTAAGCTGGTTATTGAATTAACTCTTTCCTGGGTTTGCACCAGACCCTGAAGCATATAGCATCAGACAAGTTAGATTCTCACAACCCACTAATCCACAAAAAAACCTAACCCAGTTATCACTAACCCAGCTTAGCATGTTGTGTAAATGCTGCCATGAAGTTTGTACAGTAATGGACTTGCTGAAACATGGTGCATGAATACAGCCATTGACTTCTTTTACACACTGCATTAAGCCATAATTATAGTTATTGCACAAATCCAACGGTTGGGATCAAACAACAGATTAAGCCACCACTATTTCCTTTCAGCCTAAGCTACTTAAGAGGGTTGTTGTAAAGCTACCATGGTGGGGCGAGGGCAAGGAACTTGAAGGGATGAGCATCGGGTTGTGGGGGAGGGAAGATGGAAGAGACAGATGATACCACGTCCATTGAGATATCATGCAAATGATATGAATCATGCAATTTGCATAATGTCATCATGAATATGTGGGTTCCATCCGTTGCCTCTAAAGGTGGGACAGAAATGCAATGATTGATTGATCTGCATCATTCATGGGACACTGCAATTTGTCCAGAAAATAACTGCAATCCTATCCTCTAAAACAGTGTTTCTCAACTTTAGCAACTTTAAGATGGGTGGACTTCAACTCCCAGAATTCCCCAGACAGCATGGCTGTCTGGGGAATTCTGGGAGTTGAAGTCCACCCATCTTAAAGTTGCCAAGGTTGAGAAACACTGCTCTAAAACATACCGCTCTTTCTCTACAGTACACAACAGCCCATGTGTGCAAAAGTTCACAAGATGTCTCTTAAACCACCCTTCAAAATCTCTTAAGGAACCACATGGGGATCATGTCCAAACTGGTTCTCGGGGACATCTGAATAAGCCCATTGGGGTAAGCCAAAGACTGCCAGGGCCTCAAATCAAGCTTAGCTGAGGAATCGTGCATGCTTCGGTTGGTTCCTCAGTCAAAGGAACCTGCCTATGTCTGCATGGCAAAAGCAAAAAGAAAAAGGGAGGGCGAAACTTATTTGGAGCAAATGCTTTATCTGTTACAACAGGTTTCTGCATTTGTGTGAACTAAACTGTAAGTTCGGTGAGGACGGAGATCAGCTTTTGTTTCGTTCTGTTGTTGCTACGTTGCTTTCTTACTACATTACCTGCAGTGCTTCCCTTTGGTGTTCCGGATGCAAGCTTATGAAACATAACGGCACCAGAACGTGTGCCTCGCATGAAATCTGTCGAAGATGCAGATAGGCGTCTAAGCGCCATACCTTCACGTGGGCCGACCGAAACTGACAACATGAAGAATGAGCTTTAGAGATTCACAGAACTTTTCCTTAGGTAGGAGGTTAAACAAACAGAAAAAAAGCAGACTTAGAACAGGTTGACCAAGGCATGGGGAAAGTCACTGCTGGAATTACAAGCTGATTAAGGCTTTAACCTAAACGTGTTGACTAAGGGGTAGATCCCACTGAACACTTGGGGGATCTGCGTTCTAGGGAGAAAGTTTTCAGAAAATATCAGAATAACCAAGGGAAGAGCTGTGCCGGTCTGTGGTGGCAAAAGCCACACTTTACGATCACCTTAAGGTCTAAATCAGTGTTTCTCAATCTCAGAGCCTTTAAGATGTGAGGACTTCAACTCCCAGAATTCCCAGAATGCTGGCTGGGGAATTCTGGAAGTTGAAGTCCACATATCTTAAAGGCTCTGAGATTGAAAAACACTGGTCTAAATTGAGAGAACGGGGGTCCCGAGATGCAAACCAGCACACTAAAAATACAGTATGCAGACCATGCAATTTGCGTATCAGGAACTTTGAATCTGTATAAAGATAAGATATTATGTATTTGCCTGAATGAACTTTTCAATTTACAAAAGTCTCTATGAGATGATTTGTTCTATCTTTAAAGCATATCAAGCAATAGTGCTTACTTTTGTAAATCTATACAGGTAGTCCTTGACTTATGACCACAATTGGGACCCGAACTTCTGTCGCTAAGTGATGCAGTCGTTAAGTGAGTTGCACCCAATTTTACGACCTTTTTTGCTGCAGTTGTTAAGTGAATCTGGCTTCCCCCATTGAATTTGCTTGTTGAAAGCCCTCTGGGAAGGTCATCAATGGCGATCACATGACTTTGGGATGCTGCAACCATTGTAAATACATGCTGGTTGCCAAGTGCCTGAATTTTGATCATGTGACTGCAGAGACACTGTGATGGTTGTAAGTGTGAGCCTGGTCATAAGTCACTTTTTTCAGTGCTGTCTTAACTTCAAATGGTCATTAAATGAATAGTTGTAAGTTGAGGACTACCTGTACATTTTTAAGTCTAGTCTTTCCATGGATTTGATCCCAGCTCTGATTAGCATGCTCAGGTGCTTTGAAAGGCTGAGACAGTACAAAAAAGATGGTGATTAGAAGGTGCAGCAGATATAAAGCTAAACTTGCCAAAAGCGGGTTTAAAGAGACAAACTTGTGCAATGAATCGGCAAAGGCACTTTTCACAAGCATTAGCCCTGCTGTTGCTTTTCTCCCCAAATTCTTGCTTCCCAGAAGATGATTATCCAGCACATTTCAGAACATGGTTTTGCAAAAGAACCTGACTGGGGATGACAGAAGTTATCAATCAGCAGATCTAGAGTGGAGGAAAGCTAAAGGCAACCTTACCAGCTTGTAGGTGTGGTGCAGATGCCAAATCTTTCCCCAGTCACCACAAGCTCTTCTGGAAGCTGGCAGAAAGCCCTTGGCATTTCCTGAACTGTAATAAAGGGAATCAGTTTAGGAAGTCTTTTCTTCAATCAACCTGAAGATCAATTCTCTTGTATTGGTGTTCAGTGATATCTTTAGATGAGGCAAGAGGGCAAGCATTTGCTTAACTATAGGAAAGGAGACACTATGAAGACAATTATATTGCCACATGGATAGGCTGATTAATAACCTTTACTAATGGGGGGATCTGTCGGGGGGGTGTTAAATAGTGAAAATGGGGGCCATGACCGCATAACCAACCCCCTGGCCTTTTAAACCATGCAGCTCCCCCTGAAGATGTTCCTATTTGCCAAATGTTCCTACTACGGTGTCTTCCAGATGTGTTGGACTTCTTCCAGAATTCCCACGGCCAACACCATGCTGGCTCAGAGTTCTGGGAATGGAAGTTCCAACCTATCTGGAGGTTAGCCAAATGGAAAAAGTTGAGGGAGGTCATCAGGAATATCTGTAGGGAAGTGCTTATGATTGGCCGGACCTGTTCTAGTACACCTGGAAACTGAGAATAATAGCAACAAAGTCTATCTGATTTTTTTTTTAACTCAACATGCAGGGTAGAGTTTCTGCCAGCTTTGACTTTTGATGTGGATATTGTGGTTCCATTGGTGGTGAGGTTATCATCCTGAATCCATTTAGTCTTGTTCCTATCTAATATGGGGGAGATGGAGGAAGAGCAGAACTGGTCGCTGAATGAAGAAACCCTTGGGCAAACAGGTTGGGAGGGTTGCTTAAGAATGGGGAAATGTTCCTCTCCAGCCACTTTGGATTCAGATTTACACCTTAGAGTTCCTTTTAAAGGTATTTCCAGAGATGACCAGTTTTTCCATCACCAAAGTCTTCTGATTTTAGAGTTCAAACGCAGTAGGATTTGACTGGGCTGTACCGACTATTTCTAGATTTGTAAGGATACCAGGACACCTCCAAAGGGGTGTGTTTGTGAGTCTCCAGTGCTCAGAGAGAACAATCAGCTGATCAGAATGGACTGATCCTGGCTAATAAATGAGCACCGACGGGTCTCAGCCAATCAGCACTGAACAGCTAACCAACATTTTCTCCCCAGTCAATAAAAGAACATGTTTTGCGTATTCCTCATGGTGGGGTTAACAGGTGACTTATACTGGTATGTAGCTTAGCCGTTTAATCAGTCCTGCTGTCGAGGAGGTGGAGCACATTAGACATCCTTTCCCACGACCATCCTTGCCCCAAGCATCAGTTATGGTCTGAGAGTACCATAACTTACTCAGCACTGGATCAGAAGAAGGTTTAGTTACAGATACAGAGAGGCTGAAAAAGAAAACTTCTCCATTACAGAACTCAGTGCCAGGAACTAGCAGCCCATTGCTGGCTGGGGAATTCTGGGAGTTGACGTCCACACATCTTAAAATGGCCAAGTTTAGAAAAACACTGATCTAGATGAACCTCATGCTCTGTAGCACAAGAATTGACCTAGTGCAGCCCTTTCAGATGATGACTGAACTTCTTTTGAAGTGCCTCCAAAGAACTCATTCCTTCTAGGGGCAGTCTGTTCCCCTGAAATTCATCCTATTATTTAAACAGACTCCATTGCCTCACACGAATATGCGTGTCTCACAACAGCCTTAATTTGGTTACTGAATTAGCCCATTTTCTAAGTCAATATAAAACCTTGAATCAAGAACTGGCCAATGGGTTGGGCTTGTATAGCAAAGTTACCCACAAAAAGTACACTTCCCATATCTGGGCTGCAAAAAATTGGATAACCACTTGATGGCAGTAAAGAAATTCCATCTGCTGCCAACCACTGGTCAATGGGATGATTGCATCCCAGATCTGTTAGGCCTCCCAAAGGTAAACCAAGATTGTAACTTTGCTCTGACTTCTGCATGATCGTCCTTTAGATACCTGAACATGACAGTCACATCTGTCCTTGATTTTCTTTTCGCCAGGCTAAATAACGTTCAACACTTTCAACTATTCCTCCATAGGATATGGCTTCAATACCTTATTCTGGAGATGCTCAGGGATTCATGTCCTTCTTCAAATATAAAACCCAGCTCTTAGTCCCACCGCTGCAGACGGGAAGGGAAGAGAGTTGGTTTCTGTGATTTGGACGCAAGAGCTGTGGTCTCGGCAGTTGTCACCACCTCTCCAACATGGCCGAAACCCTTAGAGCCATTCACGCAGCAGTCCACCCTAGTCTTGACTGCACCCTTTACAAAAACAGCCAGAGCTAACCTCTGTTCCCCCAGATGATCAATGAGTAAGCACTCCGTCTGCACCCTTGGTTTGCTTTGCTTGTACATGGTGAGCAAAATGACCAAAGAGCCAGCTTCAGCAGGAAGACCCCACAGTTTGGTGCAAGGGCACCGTGGCATTGTCGTGCCTTCACAGACTCGGGAAGAGAGGAGAACCCATGGCAGGAACTGGTGTCAATTTCCAGCAATGGAGTCCTATCCTGCCTTCCCTCTTCTCCAAATCCCAGCCCTACAGGGCATAAAGAGCTCAACTCACAAAATGTAAGTTCTGCAATGGGAGGTTTTGGGCACCCGGGGTTGGCCACCCATCAGGGTCCCTCGTATGGGAATCCCAGGGTGCGGCGCCATTGTGGGAACCCTGCCACATACTGTGTTAAAATCCTGCAACTCATAATTGTCATTCCTTTTTTTTTTTAAGCAGTTGCTTAGCACTTGCTGGCTCATGTTTTTTCTTTTTTGAAAAAAACGGACCGAGCTGCAAGCTCACAAATATGAAGACGCTGAAGGCACAGTAACACGATCAGGCTGGTGATGAAATAACTTTGTGTCCTCCGGCAATCATGTGACACCCAACAAGGCGAAACTATTTATCATGTTTTCACCATCTCCACTTGTTCTCCTCGCCCCATCCCAGGCTGCGTCTCCTCCTACCCAGATGAGCAATGATGTAAGAAACGAGTACGATCCGTGCACAACACTTACAGAAACTGGTTTCCTATGAATGAGGGAAGCTTGGGGAACAGCCACCCCATCCACTGAAAAGGTGGGCCTTATGGAGAGCATCTTCTGAGAGGCCAACAGCACCCATCACTGCGGCTTCCATCACCCTCCTTCTTCTCTATGAACTCTGCACGGTTTTCCTGTTCTTCAAAGTTTCATTTTATTGTAGTTCGTGGGGCAACAAGTAAGACTTCACAGAAGGCCTGTTGTGTGGTGGGAAATGGTTTTTGTTTTCATACAGCACAGGTTCACTCTTGCTATCCCCACGCCGGGCTGAGAAAAATCCTTTTGGGGAGCCACGGAGAGCTGCTTTGGACCTCCAGAGGGTAGACATTGCTCCAGATATCGCCCCAGGAGGAAGCCCCCTCCAGAGGATGGCTCAGTCTTTGAAATGATTGGATTGGGGGATCTTTTCCCATCGTGGCAGAAAAGCTCACTGGGCATAAGAGAACCCCAAGAGGTATTTTAAGGTTTGGAAGTTCTTCCATGGAATCCTGTCTCTGCAGGTGGTAGCCCTGGGACTGCTTCAGCTGGGCTCAGAAACTCAGCAAGATCAGAGCCAGCTAGATGAGAGACCATCATGAAACCACAGGACTGTTGGGCTGACTGAGAACTAAATCAATAACCACTCTGGGAGGAATAAAAAAATAAGGAAAAATGATACAGAACGAAGGAATGGCACAAATGAACCCTCGGTCATCAGGCCTCTCCAGATTTTGAAAAGATCTTGATTTTAGGACAAGGTGAAGCCATGGCTAACACAATGAATGGAGCAAGGATGCCAGGTGGGCCATGTCACCCAGAGGGGCAGGCTTGGTTTAGTTTCTTTCCTTTTCTCTTTAGCGGCTATCTCAGGCCCCAGGGAAGAGTTGGACTCATCCTGGAGCAAAGATGTCCACTGGGGAGGTAAAAAAAGTCAAGATGGTGGGCACAACCTGCAATCAAAGCCCCTCCCTCCCTCCCTTTCTCTTTTTCACCACCTGTGTTAAAAGTGGCAAAGTTTCAATCACATGATTGCAGCTGCCATTTTGACTTTTTTGACAGTCCCCCTGCAGACCTCCCCGTCTTGGAGGGAATATCTCTTCCAACATTCTATTTGATTTCACACAGTACACTTAATCTGGTTTCTGAACCGATTCTTTTTCTGGCTTATCATAACCCATTCATTAGAAACTAACTGAAAGGACTGTGTGTGCATGCAACATGCTTACACACACACACACACACACACACACACACACACACACAAAGAGTTGTGCAAAGCTTTGAAGTCATTTTGAAGCTGCTTTGCAAAGCAGTGCAATAGCTTTGCTTTGCATCACTCGGGCAGTGTCCACTTGTAGGTGCTGCCCGTCCTGGTTAAAGGATTAAGTTTTATATCTATGCCTGAAATAACTGCTACCTCAATGGCCGGCTCTTCTGAATGCTGGACAGAAAGATCAAAAGAGAAACATGCGTTCAAATGCATCTCCTTGTTTCCAGATGGGGTGCAACTTTACAGAGAAGGTGGCTTGGTAGGAGCAAGGACATTGGGAGTATGAGTGGCTTCTAGTGGCCCTTCATCCGGATGGGGCAAAAAGACTTCGTTTTTATTGGCCATGTTCATGCAACAGACTTAGCCACCTTACTGAATCAGCCCACTTTCTTGGTTTGTTCAGTTCCATACACCAAGACAGAAAAGCAGTTCAGGCTTAGCGCCTTGTGTGCAGCTAACAGATCTGAGCTGCAGAAATCCAAGTGACCGCTAGATGCCACCACGTCGTCGTGTTTCCCTGTCTCTTTGCTGCCCCCAGTGGTCAGCTAGAACTCTGCAGCTTGGATCTGGTAATTATAACGTTGGACAAAGGCAGCTGCTGGGTTATGAAGTGTGTAATGCAGCGTGTGGTGGTGCGCATAGTGCAGACACAGGCAAATTAGAGTTGCCAATTTTGTGTACTGACATTTGTCTTGTTTTATTTTAACCGCAGCTTTACATACAAAAATTAGAAGGTCACAATATTCTTTCCTTCTCTTTCCTCTCCCTTCCCTCTCTCTCTTTTTTCTTTGAAAGACAGATTACACTATCTTTACTTTTTATTTATTTTTTATTGATCTGTGGCTGGATGTGTCTAAGGACAGCACTTTTAATCATCACAAAGAAGGAACTTCCCCAGGTGTGACGCGCCATTCTGAAATCCTTCCTTCAGTGTAAGAAGAAGACCCAGGAGCCTTGTTCTCTTCGGCACCCGCCTTCACGACCTGCACAGGTACTAAAGGGCCCATCTCCCTCTCGTGCTTCTGCCCATTTGGTGTCTCCAGGTATAAACCAAATACGAGTCTTGGCGCTTGCATTCCTCAGCTACAAATATCATTTGACCTTTGTCAAGTGGCAGTCATGAGTCCTCCTAAAGTCCCCTCCCCTTCGAGAAGAGATGGACAGGTGATTAAGGGGAAGCTGGGCAGACGTCCAAGATGCACAGGTTCCCAATGGTGTGCTGCTGATTGCTTTTGTTACCAGCTGAATAGAAAGGTTAGCTTCTAAATTAGCACTAATGTGGGGTCATTTAATTTCATCCTGATGGGAGGTCGTTTGCCATTGGGAGAAAGGAAGCAGAACAAGGCCGTGGAGCTTCTTGGACAGACCAAAAGAGACCTGCTGTTGAGTTGGACAAAAGGAAATTTTTGCACAAAAGCTAAAGAAAAATGTAGCTGCTCTAATTCCATCATTGGGGGGATTGTTCTTCCAAACAGGTGCAAGGGGGTTAGTGCATAGCTTGCCAGGGTTCTGCAGGGGGGTCAGAAAAGTCAAGATGGCAGCCACAACCATACAATTGAAGCCCCACCTCCTTTTAATGCGTGTCTCGATCGCATGGTTGATGCCACCATGACTGTTTTATCCCCTCCGCCCTGCCTCCTTGCCACTCAACTTGCTGTAACGTTGCCTTCTATTATAAATATCTTTCAGAAGTTATGCTGAGAAATGCAGAAGGATGGACAAGGTCTCTTTAAGGCTGAGACATAAGACCTGAAAACACTCTGGCCTGTGAGTATGGAAAATCGGGCTGCGCTGAGAAAAGCAGGCTGGTGCAGGCGTGTATCAACCCTGGTTCATAGAGCACATTATGCTGTAGTGTGACTGAGTTGAGTGCAGTCCATGAAATGGGATCAAAGTTCAGGTGGTTCTTGTAGATTCAGTCTGAAGAAGGAGCACTGAGAAGAACCAAGCTTTACTGCAATGATCATTGGGCGCCTGCTTTACAAGAAAGAGAGACCTGAGCAATGGAAAAGCAAAGCTTTTTAAAGAAGTGGAGGGCTACAAGGCGGGAAATCCTAGGGATCTGATTTGGTGGCCAGTCTGGGGAAGCTAGGCCAAGTCCTTGTCCGTGTACCTGGGGTTAGTTCTACTGTTAGGCAAGATGGGCCTTTCAGGAGGGCAGCACAGCCAGGGAAGCCCCTCGCGAAGGAGGTGGAATCTGGAGGTCATCAGCTGATGGAGGATGAAGGTTGGGGTTCCTTTAGGCGGCAACTCCTTGTAAGGGCTGCCCTTGGGCTGTATTGTGAGCTGGTGAGGAGGTTTCTGTTCTTTGGAAACTTGGTAGGCTTGGTTTGGATTGCAGGGGGGCTTTATCTGGGGCAGAAGAGGGCCAATCTGGTCTGTTGGGATTGGGCAAAGAGGTGAACTAGGCTTTGACCCTGGTCATATCTGAAAGATGGTGGGGGGAGGGGGGGAGAAGAACGCAGTCTCCGTTTTGTTGGTTAGATTTATTTTCTCCATTACATGGAGAACATGGCACCAGCCACCTTGAGTTGTTGTGTTATGACAAAAATGGGCACGTAGGCATCTGCAGGGCGTGACTGATGTCCCCCAGCTCTTGACAAGAGATGCAAATCATGCGATGTGTGCAGTGACATCAGGATGCTGTGACACCATGACTGCTTGCCACAGCTGCCAGCGAAGGGGCACCTCCGTACAGGGGCTTCACACCAGTTCAGAATCAGCCCCAGTCCTGTCTCAGCTCAAAACGTCAGCTGGGTTGGGAGCTGGATGGATTGATTTAGATGGATTTGACACCAGAGCAAAGCTGTTTTTTCTCTCTGGGTTGCTGCAACTCTGCAGAGACTGAGGCCACTCTGTTTTTGATGGGTGGGAATTCTTGCTTCGCCCTCCCTCCCTCCCAAACACACTGCACATATTATTCCCTCTCTCCCAGCCCTCAGTGTTTCACTGTCCTGCTCGTGGTGCCTGTGGATCAGCATCGTTAGAGTGCATTCCCCCATTCACACACACGTTTATGACAGCCCTAAGGCCAGATACAATCAAAATATACAAGAACAACCATCTTACATTTATATATATCTGTAAAACAAAACCATTAATATTATTTAATCTAGTAATTAAAATAACAGTGCTAACATATATCAAAGTAGGATACTATGTTCTGGAATTTTAACTCTAAATAATGGTGGAGTGTATTGTACAGATGGTAGCACAGAACTGGGCAACTTGGGAGGATATTTCCGGGTCTTTGTCCAAAAGGGGTAGCATGCCCCCATTCCAGCCACCACAGTAACCCTCAACCATGGTTATAACTAATGGGGAAAGTACCTAGTGACGAAATTCTGCATACTGTCCTTTTACGCTTACAGCTCGAAATAAATTTCCAAATGCAGAAGGAATGGCCTTTTTGCAGCCAGGAAGCTTCTCCTCATAGCAACTGCCATCCAGATTTGCTTATTTGTCTGCAAGGACACACAGGCACACACACAGAGATGTATCATGAAAATGATAGGCGTCACAGGTTGTAATGAAGAAAAAAATGGCTCTGTGTTTTGCAAAATGCTTTCCCAAGAGATGGGAGAATGCTTGACTAGCTGGCTGGGGAATTCTGGAGCTGAAATCCATACATCTTGAAAGTTGCCAAGTTTGAGAAACACTGTTCTACATCATTCCACTGATTTGATACGCTCTTCTAAATGATGAATTGCCTCTTTTGAGTCTCAAGTAATTACTGTGGATCTTAATGCAAAAATTAAAAAGTGCATTTAAAAAAGAAACTTAGCTCTTTTTAGATCTGTGCTTACAGGAAGCAGCTGCAATTTTCTAGCAAGGAAGGAAAGAGTGTCTTTCTCATATGTCCCCAGGCCTGGGCTCTGCACATATTAGAAGTAGCTTAGATACTGTCATATTACATGATACATTTCTTTAAAGAAAAAACACAACCTCTCATAAGCAATAGCACTAGTGCAGTGTTGTCCAAACTTGGCCACTTTAAGATGAGTGGACTTCAACTCCCAGAATTCCCCAGCCAGCATGGCTGGCTGGGGAATTCTGGGAGTTGAAGTCCACTCATCTTAAAGTGGCCAAGTCTGGACAACACTGCACCAGGGCTTACGGAAGAATTAAATCTAAGCTAATTTTTGTGATTCTTGGGTTCACAATCCCAAAAGGCAAATGTCCCCCTCTGCTAGTGAATTTCTGCTAGCTTAGAAATTTTACCATTAAGAGGGAAACATCGACCCTCAAAGCATTCACAGGTGGCAATAGATGCAAGTAGGGACATAGAGGGTGTCACGATCTTCAAGATGGCGGGCGTGGTGTAACAATAGAAGCCTCACCCTTTTACATCCTTGTACATGCATGTACAAAAGGGGGGGGGGGCTTTGATTGTGGTGCTATCTTGCGGATTTTGACCCACATCTCCATGGACTCCTTGGAGACAAGAACTGGAGACAGAACCATGTCCAAAGCCCCATTCTTCCTCCAGAAGACTCCAGGATGGGACCCATCCACACTCCAGCCTGGAGCTGACATACTTAATTCTTTCCCTCCTGTACATTGATTTAGTGAAGCAAAGATGTTTTAAAAAGAAGAAAGAAAACCCCCAGATCTGCTGTCTTTCCACTTGGAAGCCAAGGAAGGCATGTCCTGGGACTCCCCACAATAACCATTTAGGACTATTCGGCCTTTCTCCTATTCTTATCCTTGTTTGGAACTTTGCATGGATTTTAAAAAAAATATGAAGAAACATAAACATGTTATTGGCCTCTGTGAGTAAACAACTGGGGTTATTTTGAAATCACTAATGATAGGACACAAGGGTGTGTGAACTTCCGGTGTGGCACACCACACAGGGCTGCTGCTTTTGTATTCGCCAATGCAATTAAGGTGTCTTTTTTCTTTTTCGTTTTTTCCCAAGAGCTACAATTTGCCTCTATTGAATTAACAAGCGAATTTTCCTCTCTGGAAGGGCTGGCAATTAATCATCATTGCCATTGGAGAAGCCCCCAGCTTGGCGTGGAATTTGTTCCATCAGCAAAGCGCATTCTTCTTGAGATGCTCGTTAAAAGGCACAGCTTCTCTGGAGGCAGTTTCCAAGCTGGGGATGGGAATAAAGCACGGGATATTTTGGTGTGACTGTTGGGAAATGTGCTGCATTCCACAGCTCATTTTCTCCCAGAATTTGATTGCCACTCCACCCCACCCCACCCCTTATAATTAGGGTAAAGAATAAATGTTGGGACTGAAGGAATTCATTTCTCCGGAAACTTTTTATCTGTTTGATACCGGTTGAATACTTTGCTGATTAAGGTGTTGGAACAGGATAAGATGACTTTGGGCCATACACGGTCTCTCAGCCCAACCTACCCCATGGAGTTTAGGAGGTGGAAGAACTGAGATGAGACAATGTGAGAAACTGGGGTTAAATATACATTGTGTCATCATTTAAGAGAGAATGTTTATAAAATGATGTATTGTTGGTAGAGGACACTGGTTAAACCAGGGGTCCTCAACCTCAGCCACTTGAAGGTGGGTGGACTTCAACTCCCAGAATTCCCCAGCCAGGCTGGCTGGGGAATTCTGGGAGTTGAAGTCCACCCACCTTCAAGTGGCTGAGGTTGAGGACCCCTGGGTTAAACTGTCAAAAATGTATAAAGGAATATCAAATCAGGGTTGGAAGTGTGAAAAGGAAGAGGGGACTTTTTATCATGCATGGTGGACTTGTGAAAAAGTAAAAAAAATGGGTGCAAATTCATACAATGATGCAAAAGATATGGCGGATTAATATTACAGTAAAAGCAGAACAATTTTTATTGGGTTTTATGGACAGTGAATTAGAAAAAAATACAGGAAACTAATATCGTATATAGTAACTGCAGCAAGATTATTGTATGCACGAAGATGGAATAATAATGAAATACCCACAGTAGAAGATTGGATTATAAAATTGACAGAGCTTGCAGAAATGGCAAAGCTGACCAGTTTGGTCGGGAAAAAAACAATAAAGACTTTTTTAGAAGACTGGAAACCTTATATGGACTTTTTGTTGAAAGAAGAAAAGACTGAATTGATGATTTATGGATTTGGGGATTAAAAAGGGTCAAAGAGGAAGGAGAAAAATTAAGATGGCCGTTACTCGATAGAAAGAAAGGCAGAAGTCATAATTCTATGTTTTCTTTCCTTTTTCCTTTTTTCCTATATTTTTTCTCTTTCTTAATCTTTTAATTGTGTATACTTTTATTCTCTTGAAACATTCTAATAAAAAATTAAAAGGAAAAACTGAGATGATGCTGCTTATTCCACCTTTTCTGCTGGGGTAAAGGCAAGATGATGATGATGACGACAACACAACAACCACAACCAAGATAATCTTTTACAGGTGTCGCATGACACCGATGGTTAATAATCTTGGGAATAACTGAAGAGGTTGATGAGGCTTTTGCAGAGATAGGGCCAGATGCTGTGGAACAATTCCCAGCAATCTCAACTGTCATGCCTCATGGTGAGCAATACTGAGAGAACATCTGAGAAGCCACAAGTTCCCCTTCTTGCTTTGAAGATCTCTACTTTTCCACTCTATATACAGGTACACTTCCCACAGTCCTTTGGGACAGCATGGTCCTTAAAGTCATACAGTATGTGTTGGAAGTAAATCCCACTGAACTCTTCCAAGTAATCAAGGCCTAGGATAAGTTGGACTATAATTGCACTGTTAAATATTAGAGATTGGTCAGAATCAGAGTAAGAGATGAAAAGATTCAGAGCTAGGGAGAAGGGCCTTCAAGGCAAGCTGGTGTTGAGAAGCAGAGTGTGTATGTATGTACTGTGTATGTATGTGTATATAAACAGACACATACATATCAAAATCAGTTCACTTGGATAAAGGCCTCTTGACTGAAGGCATAATCTACCACTCTGGTCTAGTGATAGACAGATGCTTTTGACTTCCCAGGGGCTGAAAAAGTGTGACTGGCCCAAAGTCACCCAGCTGGCTTCATGCCTTAGGAGGACTACAACTTGGGTCTTCCTGCTCCTAGTCCATCTTCACCACTACACCACACTTGCTTCAATTGATAGATAAATTGATTGATTGATTATGCGCCATCAAGTTCTTTTTCATTCCTAGCAACAATATAGATAGATTTTCTTCATGACAATCTATTCCTAACCTGGCCCTTCATGTCTTCTAATAGTGCACCCATCACTGCTGTAACTGAGTCTGTCCACCTTCCTGCTAGTTGTCCTCTTCTACTCTTTCCTTCCACCTTTACCAGCATTCGTGCCTTCTCCAAAGAGCTGGGTCTTTGGATTATGTGTTGAAGATCGACAGATAGATGTACCATCCATTGGAGAGTGCATGGATAGACCTTTTTCATGACAATCTGTCCCTAACCTGGTCCTTCAGGTCTTCCAACGGTGCCCCCATCACCACTGTAATTGAGTCCATCCATCTTGCTGCTGGTCATCCTCTTCTTCTCTTTCCTTCCACCTTTCTCAGCATTAGAGCTTTTTCCAGAGAGCTGGGTCTTCACATAAGAGTGGCATACAATTCCCATCTTCGTATCTCAGGCCTCACGCTTTGCAACACTTCCAGCCGAACAATGGGTACACAATGTACAGGCGCTTATAGCTCAGGATAAAGCTGTGTATCTGATGAAGTGGGTGAAATCCAAGAATGTTTCTGCCATAATAAACCAGCTAGTCTTTATGCCACAAAACTGTTACTTCTTCTCCCTAACCTCATTTCAAGGTAGCTATAGTCTAGAGCCACATGATGCCAGCAGCCTGGCTGAATGCAGTCAAGGGCCAGGTCTGGTCCCTATCTGAATGGTAAGCTGCCTAGGAGCCCAGCAGATGGAAACCGCCCTGTGAGTCTTATAGAAGAAAAGCATGACATCTGTTTTAAATGGAAATAAACCAACAAACCGATGCCTAAGGAATGCCCTATCCTGAATGTTTTAATCTTTGAAGCCATTGTCAGAAATGCAACACCATGTGGCCAAGTTTATTTTCTTTTCTATCTTTGAGAACTTGAAACTTGCATTGACAGGCCTACGTGTGGAGGGGGAGGGGTTAATAATTTGTTCTGAACACAAAAGATGGATGTCTTTTTTCAACCACACCCCAATGTTGTATAATCAGGGTTAGGCAGTCTAATCTGTGCATTTCTGGCCTCATCATGTATGGAGACAGTTTTTCCTCATGTTGGTTATGGTTATGGGAAAACTCCCTCATATAAAAGCTTTTTTTTTTTAATTAGAGCAATAGTAGTCAAGAAACCATTTCATTCACAGAATAAGCCACTTTTTGAAATATTTTTTAAAGTCATTAACAATTGCCTTCACTCTAGATGAGGGTCAGGACCTAGGAATCTGGAGAGCAGGGGAACCTCATCCTTCATCCTACATACCTGCCTACTCATCCATCTTGCTGTGACAGCTTCTTCAGCCCAAGGAGCTCATGCCTGTGACGTATACTGTGAAAAAGAAAAAAATAAATCATTGACCCCAACATAAGTTTTCCTTCTAGACAAACAACAGGCCTCTATTCCTGTTTTAAACTTCAATCCCATCAACCTTCCACCAGCACAGCCAACATTTCATTATATGTTGTAAAGGTCTCCAAACATTGAAAGGTGTTGTAATGCCTTGGAATCTGTAAGACTCCTTAGGAATGTGCAGTTGAGGGACGAGACCTTGGAAAGAAACCTGGAGGGAAGGCATGGTTCTCACATACTTCTAGCTCAAACAACGACATGATTGGAGGAACATGATGGGAAAGCAGGATGGGAAAAAGCCAGGCTAATTCCAACTGAGGTATGGGCACCTCCCAGCCAAGACATGTTTGATGGCAACAACACAGCTTGAAATGTGTGCATGAAATATTCACCTTCTTAAAATCAAAAAGGCTGATAGAACTCAACTCAGAAGAACACAGCTGCCCAGGCACTATGCCCAGGAAGAGTGAGTTACACATTTGTGTTTTAAGATATACATGTTATTTCAGTTGGTTCTCCTCCTTCTGAAAAGAGGAAGCTCTCGTCGCTCCATTTCTTTAACATTCTGAAAATAGAGCCCAAACACTTAGAATTATGTTAAGGAATTCCAAGAAGGTCTATGCAAACATTCTACGAAGTTTTGCAACATTCCATAGAGACTTGGCCTAATGTACCACTTGCAGGTGTATTGATATCATTGAAATCCAGCTTTAGGGCTAAAAAGACTGTTCAAGGAGAAACAGCAGCACACAGTTCAAATATGGAAGAAATACAAATATGCAGACAATACACAATGTAAAAGTAAAAATATGCTGGGGCACTTTGCAAGTCTATTGGCAATTTTTGGCATGCAAAGATCTTTGCACAGGCTTCCCCCATGTCACCGATATGATGTTCATTGGTCACATTTACCGTCTTTATTTCTTCAAAGAGAAGTAATTTATAGATTCTATATTGATATCTTTAGCCTCTTAAAGGAAATTACATAGATGAGTTTCCAGGGAGCCTCTTGGCTTGACTTTGATGGGGCCCATTCTTGCTTAGCTTCAGAAGGGTTATTGCCTCGCATTGCCCTGGAACTGATTGCAGAAAGGATGCCTATTCAAGGTCCTGCCATTGGCCAGAGGACCAAGGGTGATGGAGAAGTTTACATCTCTTGCATCCCAGGATCATATCAAGGGGGAAAGGGGGTCATTAAAGGCAAATGGATTGATTAGGAGCAATCAAGTCAATGTCAACTCTTAGTGACCATGTAGATAGATTTTTTTCCATGGGGATCTGTCCCTAACCTGGGTTTTTCAGGTCTTCCAACAGTGGACTCATCGCCACTGTAACTGAATCTATCCACCTTCCTGCTGGTCATTCTCTTCTCTTTCCTTCCACCTTTCCCATAAAGATATGCCTCCCCCCC